>OY292275.1:10000000-20000000 GCA_958496175.1 Sisyra terminalis
AAGATTTGGAATTGAATAAAACATTCTAATTGATGCTTATGTTGGGGAAAAATAAACAGTCATACTTACAAAAACCCCAATACCCTACTGTTTTTGGTTTTAGTTAATTTAGACAATATGTCTTGTTCATTTATGTTTGTATTTCTTATTATTATTATCTTATTATTTCTGTAAATAGGTCATCGAGAGTGTAATCACTGATGTATTTAATTAGTTGGCTAGAATTATTTTTGCAATTTTTGAAAAAAAAATTGCGTTAAAGCTAGGATGTATAAGTCTAGCGGTAGTACCTTTAATTTTTCATGAAGATCGAAGATCTTGTAGTTGAATAAATAGTTTTCTAGCAATCTTAATAATCGATTTTATGCTCTTTGTATTGTTATAAACTTAATTTTGTCTACAAACTCCAAACTGGACATGCATATACCACAGATCTAAGTATTGTTTTATAAATTGTTATTTTATTGATGGTTAACAGCTTAAATTACCTGTTAAGCAATGGATATAGTTTGTTAATTCGAGCCATAAATTTGCTTTTCGCTAGCTAAATATGTTCAGTAAAATTCGGTCAGGAATCCAATTGGTTCCCAAATATTTTACTGTTATTGGCCCACTCTATAGTTTTCTCACTTATTAATATCATTTTTGGGCTTATTTTTGGTCTTTTTCTAATGCTTAGGATAGCTTCAGTTAAACTATCATTGGCTATTATTATCCACTCTATAAACAATAGAATTTTTATTTTAGGACCTGTTAACTCTTTTTGATTGGCGTTCATAAATCGACTTGTGGAAGGACGAAATACATTCGTTATTAAGTTGTGTAACATAAATCTTATGGGCAAGTTCATTAGATGAATTTTAAGGAATCATCTTTTTTATGCGCAGTCTAAAAATTTGATTAAGGAAGAAATTTTATAACGCTTTTAACATGGTTCAAGGAAAAATTCTTCCCTTATTCTGTTGGAATACTGCACTTAATTTGTACGGCGTCAAAAAGAGTTGGGAATTTTTGATCTCAGTTCGGAACTTATCGAACAGAAATTTAAAATTTGCCCAGTTCCTCGGCTATAATAGTTGTAGTAGGGTTCCACAAAAATTTTGAGGTTTTCCAAACCTTATTTTGATCAACAATATAGGAAAAAAGGGAGAAAGAAATGAGATACCAGAGAAAATTCTACTGTAACTTGTATTTAGTCTTACGGGATTTTTCTTGAGAACGATTTCTTTGAATCATTGACTTAGAAAGTAATTTTCCTACTACGTTTAAATACTGTGTACAATATTCTTCTACAAAAATTTTAATGCAACAAGGTACTCTTTTTGGTGCAAGTGGTTTTTATTTTTAATTCAAATAGCGAATTTGTTTGCATTTTATATGTTAATTCAATTTTGCCATCCTCTTATTTTCCCTTTTGACTCTAAATTTTCATTATAACCGATTTATTCACGCATTGAATTAAAAAAAACAATTAGAAAATGAGTTGTTGCCAGATAGTAAATTGTATATAAACTTATTGTATCAAAAGTTATGAATCAACCATTAAACTTAATAATCTTAACATCAATATTATTATTCATTACCTCTAGAATCGCGGAAGAACTAAGTAGTTATAAAACGACTGAAAATAACACTAAAAAAATATCTAACTCCAAAATATGAAGACAATGATCAAATTTCTACCATAAATATAATTGAAAAATATAACTAACTCAATTGTTTTATCTCAAAATAAGCTTTAACTTTGAACTTTCACAGAAATTTGAAGTTAATTCCACAAAGTTTTACCCTATCAAAACTTTCCAAATTTAAATTTTTTCGTTCATTATCCTCCAAAATTGCGTATTATTATCCTTCTTGTCATTACTCCCGAAAAATCTCACAAAATTTCTACTCACCACTTTGTCCTGCCCCAAAGACTTCATTATATTCAAGTTCATTATTTTCCTTCAAAATAATTATAAAACCGTAAAATTCTTTATTCTTCCATTTGAAAGCCTGTTAAAGTAATCTCTTCGCCGTTCTCAAAGGGCATTTCAATCTCAATTCGTATAATGAAATTTAATAAATTCCTTTTCTGTTGTCATTCTTAAAAATAATTTATTTTCCTCTGAAAAAACTTCTAAAATCTCTTTACTTCTGTAATCAGTGCATGAAATACAAACAACAGTGAGTGTTGAGCTTTTATTCTTGAGCTTTTTCCTTGTGCTTTCCCAAATATATATATTAATACGTTTGGCTCATATAATTGAATGAGGAAATTACAAATATTTAATCATCAGCAACAGGTGGTTTCCTCCATTTCAAATCTACTAAATTGAAAAAAATAATAAACTTATATTTTGTTTAAAACAAAAAATGAAAATCATAATTCAATTTGAGGATATTTGAAAAAGGTGGGAAGCCAAGAAACGGATGCTTTCTACACCTTCGAATTTCAATTAAAATTAACGGGTTCTATGATTTATAATACATCAACAGATATATTTTTTTTCTTATTTGTAAGTCCTACTGAAATAAAATCAGAGTCTGCATTTTTTTTTCATCGTCAAGTCACGATTTCGTTCAATAACACATCATTGTATTGAAATAAAAATAAAATAAAAGTTGTTTTATTAAGACAAATTCTAATTTGGTTCAATATGAGCATAATTTATTAATATGACAACACCGCCACACTTTCTGGTCCACGATCAGGCCCCATATTTGACTCGAATTAATTATTTACCTATGAATACAGAGCCGTAATTAGATGACGTTGACTGCACACCGGCTTACGATGTGAGAAAGGAAATAATCCATGATTTAATTCCTAAGAAAATTATGATTTCGATAAGTTAGGGACAATGAAAACGAAAAGATAGAACATCTTTAAGAAGCTTAAACATAAATGGAAATTATGTAATTATTTTAATGAATAAAATTCTACGTATATACCTATTACAAGCCGCATTTAAATATTCATATGAATATAACATTTTTTTCCCTATTATAATATTAAATTCTATGATAACACAACAATTTTAATAACCACAAAATATTTTATTTTATTAAGATTTTCTCTGTACATTTTAATTTGAGTACTTCAGCGGTATAATTAGACACATACAATGGCTTCAATGGAATTCTTTACGAAGCAATTATTTAATCGCTGGTTACTTTTATTTGAAATACTTTATCGTTCTATTAGAATAAAGTTTATTGTGTTTTAAGTGCCATATAAATATTCCTTTGAGTTCGCGGTTTTTTTTTTTCCAAAGACTCTTCACAATGTTTGAGTAGATATTTTACAGTCTTTTAATGTGAATTTTAATAAATTGGCAAAAGCCCGGTATTGTATTTCCGGTTTGGTTTTTTCGAGTCGTATAACTAATTAGAAAAAAAAATTAAATACATAATCTGGCAAGTTTACGAGAGATGTAATCTAAATTTCATCAATTTAGATGTGAAGAATTTCCTTTTCATTGCTTGAGATAACGAACGTGCAATCGTTTAGGTGGATTCTAGTTAACGACATTGATAAAGTCTATTGTTGCTGTATTAATTAACATTTAACTGCCATGTGTATTAAAAGCCCTAATTAAGTTGGGTAGTTGAACGTTTTTGTGGATGTGGGTCGTGAAATTTTGATTATCATCATGGGTTTTATGTTTGGGGGTTTTTAATTGTTTAAATATTGTTTTAAATACCTTGCGAAAAATGCAGCTGCGGCTGAGGCTTGTGACGAATTGTTGGGTAGACCGTTAACGGTGAAGGAGTATTTTGATTCCGAATACATGGCAAAAACGCCCGAATTTCCCGCGGATAAAACACTTAATCCATTAGCATCCACTTCATTCGAATGGTTAGTGATAGCACTGACCTGATACGGCGATCTACTATAACCGAAATTTTCGCGCGGTCGAGAAATACTCGCACGTGTATTACCAAAAACACCAGGTCCTAAAATAGCGGCACTTTTGAAATTTCCACCAGTCGTGACACAGTTTTTCCCTGTGGGAATCGGTTGGGAAATTTTCACCGAATTGAAAATGCCGTGCTTCACGTTGTGATTGGAGTTTTTCGGTGCATTGGAAACGAATTGTTTTTGGTATGGATCCGCTTGACAGTTTTGGGAATGGAGAGATGTGGTGTGCTTTTTGGGGACTGCATTGTTTTGACATTGCTTATGGGGCTTATTGTGGGGCTGCTTGGTGTAGTAATCGGGGTGCAAATTATTGCCGTTATGTGTGGGATGTGACATTGTCGAGCACGTTTTCATTGACGAATTGTTTACGATTGTTGCGGTGCCATGGGCACGTTCCACATGACGACTGACAGATTCCACGATGGCTTGGCCGGAGTTGGCGTGCGGAGTCCCCACCAAAGCCCGGATGCTGCCATTCACATTCCGGGATGCTTCCCGCTCTCGAGTCGACGCGTTTTTGTACGTCTGTTTGTTATTATATCCATTCATGTTGGCCGAAGAACGCGAGATTGCCGGTGTGTTGTAGTCATTAGACGTAACTGCTTCCAAATCAATCTGTAACAATTTTTTTTAATCTCAATTAATTATCTTTATTTATTTATAAACTCCCAATAACAAACCAATTTTCAATTCATTCCATCATCCAACCAATTCAACAATCCAAAAAATTATAAATCCAATTATTTTCAGTCAAAAAAAACAATTAAGTTTCACCAAAGACTCAATGATTGAAACCGATAGTGGGTAACACATCTATTTTTGGGGATACATTTTAATTGCATGATTTCTCAAACTTTTTCGTTTTCAACGAAAGATTTTTTAATTAAATCATTATCATAGTTAAAATCCATGAATGTCTATTAAATCTCTGTTTAAATAGCGAGGTCGATGTTGTGTTATCTATTTTTTTTAATATATGGTTGTTGATTCAAGCCCACATTAAATATATTTATGGGCTACCGATAAAAACATATTTTAGTAATTTGAATTATTCAAAAGTTCCAAGATCGTCGAATAAATCTAGTAAAAAATAAATTTAATAAATTTAACTTTGTTTTTATTTTTTGAGATATATTTTTACTTCCGAAAAATAAATTTGATATTATATTTTAAAAATGCTTTCTATGTATAGTTTTAATTTCGAAATTCTATCATTACTGATCCGATTTTTAGTATTAAATTCAATTGTGGTACTTTTCCCTTTGTTGAATAGAAACCGCGGGTTAAGTGCCAAAAATAAACTCATTGTTTATAAAGTAACTATTAGGCCAATTAAGGCCAAAACTTACGCAGAAGTAAGTTGGAGCTTTATTGGCGACAGTAATCTGAAACTGACAAACAAACTGCAAATATTACAAAATATATTTTTGTGATTTGCTCTGAATGCTCCAAGGTATACGCGGATCCAAGAACTTTAAGACAAAAGCGAATTACTATTAATAAAAGAATTTTTAAATGAAGTTTGATTTGAATTTTATATGACCAGAATAAGGGAATAAAGCATAGAAGAATAAGACATTTTTTATAAAAATTCTCATTTTCCTTTATTTCTTTTCTTTTTCTGATTTTTGAAATCTTGTTGGGTTTTGGGTCCCTTTTCCCAACGTAAAAAATAAAACAGATTTTTTTTTAGTTTTTACTTTAAAAATTTTAGAGATAAGAAATGCTTTATTTTTACAAGAACTTCAAAGCTTTATTTTCAAAGTTTTTAATTTTCTGATTTGAGTGAAATGTGCACCGTTTTGTTCTATAATTTGTTGCCATCTTAAGGGTTGCTTTATAATGCCTTTTTCATAGAAGTATTAGTCCTTATTGGCAAAAAGCTATGGAAATTGATTTTCATACTCATCTTTTAATGCCAATTTCTTATGACAAAGAAAGTTTTTCAATGCAAGAAAATTATGATAATCGCTTGGTACTAGGTCCGGACTATATGATGGATGCATCAAAACTTCCCAACTAAGCTCCCAAAATTTCTGGTGAATTACTATATACGTATGTAGGCTAACGTTACTCTGATGAAACATGACATCTCTTCTGTTGGCCAATTTTGGCCAGTTTTTTAGATTTCTTAAGATTAGCCGAATCTTTAGCTTCATACCGTCCAGTTGTTCACAATAAAGATTTGTATTTAGTTCATCACAGTTACGGAGTGATCCAAACTACTTGATGACCACTGAGGAAGATTGCTTGGCAATCGAAATACTTATCTGGGCAAATACGTCACGAATATTTTTGTTTGAACTTCTGTTCAAATTTATGTTTATGGTATGATTTTTATATATTATTATACTAAATTATACTACATAAATTGAACCGCAATATATCTTATATATTGTATACACTGATGGATCGATATTTTACGATATACCGATCACTAGAGAGATCTACTAAAAAAATAATGAATTTGTCTATTTCCCCAATCTAAAATTAACTGTTGGAGGAATATTAAAGACGTTGCTAATAGTTCAAGATATTCTGTCACTACTTTATTCATGGACAAATTTTTATTTAACAAAATACAAAATTCGTGTTTTAAAATGGTTGCACAAATGCATTCTATTTCTCATCACTTTCTTTGTCTTCTAATGAATAAAATTTCATATAAATTGGAAACACTTTTTCAAAATTATTGTAGTTTTTGTGTAACCATGCTATGTTTTTAGCGGTAATCATTAGTAAATCTGAACAGATTAAAAATTATACGGGTTTAAGAGCCCCTTGATAAAGAGGCTTTTTTCGCTGATTAGGTATATTTTTTCCGTTGATTATTCTTCTAAAACTGAACGCAATCTAGGTAAATGTCTAATAAATAATTTTCGAAATGTGAGTTCGTGTTTACCAAAGAGAATAATTTAATTAAAGCCAAGTTGTCTCGAAAAAGTTCTAAACGGCTGTAATTTTCTGATAATTTAGTATAGTGATGCTGACTGCAGTCGAACAGAAAAGTTAATTAGTCTCGTTATTTATGGCTTATCAAGAAACGATGGATAGAGTTGTACAACTCACCTAATTATTAGTATTTTTATCGCACGTCGAAGAAATGCGACAATAAATTTAAGTTAAAATTAATTTAAAGAGTGATAACATTAAAATGCAGGCCTAAGTTGGGTTACCAATTTACTACGGTGCATTATAGGAATTAATTTGGAAAAATATTCATGAAGAAACTTTTCAAGGAAGGAATTTTCAAATAAATTTCTGAGGAACTGTGCAACTGGGAATGTTAAATGTAAATGGAAATGGAATTGTTAAATGTATTGATTATTAAGTTTTCTTTATTGAAGTTTTTGACTTGATCAAATTTTAATTCCTTTATGGTAAAAGTCTACGTAGTGAATAGATGAAAGTTTGTGCTGCTTGAATAAATATTTTCTGGCTTTTTGTATATTTATCTTTGTGTTTGTTTGTCAACTAGTAAACCATCTTCAAACTCAAGAGCAATTTTAGAGGTTTCAATGAAATGTTTTATATTTGTTAAAATAAATATTTTATTTTCTGAAGATACATACAAAAATAAAAAAAAGCAAAGCACTTATAAAGATTGCCAAAACTTTGGTATTACATTGACATTTTTTTATTTAATTTCAGTCAATATAAAATAGCTGAGGGCCTTAACGATTGTCAACATCCGGTAGCATTTCTAAGTGGTCATTCATCCTTTGTATTAGTTGCCTCAATGGTCCGCTTTGCATATACGCATTTATTGTAGCCATATGTGCAAATAAATGGACTACAGAATCGAGTATAGACCAGTGGTGAACTAATTAAATTGGTCTTTGTACCTAAAGAAGCTTTATTCATTGAATCAATAAATCATCTATCGTATTAATTCAGTTCATCCAGAAATTGAATCAAATTATAAATTAATGCAGCTTATGATTATCATTGAAAAGATTAACATTCAAAATACTCCACGCGACGTCCGAAATCATAATTCATATAAATGGATTTTTATCGACAGTGCTTGATGAATTTTAATCTACCAATACGTGATGGAAAACTTGTAATCAAAAATAAAGAAACGGTATTTAAAAAAGAATAAATTACAAAATTTGAGTCATTGTTTAATTAAATAATTATTCATACAAGCAATTTATCGCTTTAAAATATATACATTAAAAATTTATAAATTTAAACATTGGGACTTGTATGGATTGAATACTCAAAATATGATTTTAATGATAAATATTAAGGAATTAAGATAATAACAAAGCATTGATTTTGTTGAAGTTCGACGACGTAAGGACAATTTCGTAAGGGGCATTGCTTAAGAAAATGCCTGCAAAAGTGTATAGCCGTAGTAAATCGATCCCCGGGAACGTATTTTAATCATACTGGAAAATCCTGAAAGTTTTTGATCTCTACCCCAACTAATTTTTGGTAGAAAAGTAATAAATGCTGAAAATAAATTTTTTTTCTTAGAATTAACTAAACATATTTATCTGAAACTTTAATATAATATAAAGATTGATAATACCTTCTTAAAAAAAAATTAACAACTACCTTGCTTCATAAATTCTATAAGAAACTTATCTTTTTTTAAAAAACATTTTTTTTAACCATGAAACAATTTTTTATTCTTTCATTAAAATGTATGCATTTTTGCAAATAGTATTGCATAGTAAAAAAAAACACTTCCGCACAATGCATAAGCACATTGTTGGTATTGAGCATTGAGAGTGGGAGTGGTTTTAGTTAAATTTTTAAAATTTCAACAATCAAAACAAATGAATATTTTTAAATCTCGCAATCCCATTGGTTAATATCCTCTTCCATGTTATCATTACTGTTTGGGC
This sequence comes from Sisyra terminalis, assembly GCA_958496175.1. Classification (NCBI taxonomy): domain Eukaryota; kingdom Metazoa; phylum Arthropoda; class Insecta; order Neuroptera; family Sisyridae; genus Sisyra; species Sisyra terminalis. The sequence goes on from OY292275.1 coordinate 10,008,767, forward strand.
ATTGCTTGACTTATTCATACATTCTGTGTTCTTAATTAACTACTTTAATTTTATTAAAAGCCAAAAATCTTGTTTGGTGTAAAAACATGGTTTTAGTGGTTTTCTTTTAATAAACATACAGTTGAAAACGCTTATGTTTAAATCAATGCTTTTCCAACTTTCAAATCTTGCAATTCAATTTTCATTGTCCACATACAATGATGCAATTATTCAATGATTTATTGATGTTTTTATATGTTACTGATGATTTTTTGTGATCATTACTTTGAAAACAAAACACAGATCTAAAGAAGACCTGAAAAGTCAATAATTTATAATTAAATTTTTTTAAAAGGCTATCTTTTATATGATTTCTATTATTTCTACCCCCTCATTTACAGTTTCCCTACTAAGACTCTATTTTACTGATTAATTGAAAAATAAGCAACATCTATTACCAAAATATCAATATATTTTGATGTTTGGATATCTATTTTTTTCTTTTGATTCGATGTAAATAAAAACTTTTTTAAGTATCAATGCATTATTAGAAGAGTATTATAGAAGTAATTATAGTTGAATAAAAATCGTAATGATAGTTGAAACTAATGGCAACAATTAATTGGTTAAAATTTAAGACAATTTGAATTGATTTTCAATAATACGTACATATGAGTTTACAATTTTTGTTTTCTGTCTTTGCCGTACATACGTTTGTCTATTATTATATTGACTTCTTAAAACTTAGAGGTATCTAGCAGGAACTTAAACCGTGCTTAGTGTCGGACAACGAAGGACAATGATAAAACCAATAAAATATAGAATTTGATTTTGATTATTTCATAGTGGGAAAATTGTAAATTTCATTAACGAATTTTCCATTTTCCGGAAATAACTATTTACATGAGAGAGACAGTTATGATATTCTTTAATTTTATTTTTTTCATGTTCCTCTTACTTTCAAGAGATTGCCAATCCTCTCGGCTGATTTCGCTTTTAAAGCTGCAACGTGGATTGAACATTCGATTGAACTGCAGTTGAATTATTTTCGTATATTTTTAGTCAAAAAGTCTTGTTACCTCCTATGTACTTTTTCCATTAGTCTTGTTTTGCATGTTTTACGGTATTTAGTATTTACCGTACCACAAAATGCGTCCAAAGTATTGAAGCTTGTGGGCCTATATGATTCTCAAAATTTATTTTTCTTCACCCAGCTTTTTTTCAGAATCGGGTTGTAGACCTACATTTGAAAAGCCACTGTCTTGTCAATTGTGGGTAGGTCCAGAGTTTTAGTAGAATTACCTACCACTAGGTTACTTTAGGTAAAAAAAGTACATGGTGTCAAAATACAGAACGATTTATTATACATTATTATTTTGCTTAAAGATATGTTTTGCATTTATTTTACTAAACAGATCTGTTAATATATCTTTACAGTCTATACTTAAATTACATTTCTTTTGCTCATGATAATTCTTACAACCAAAAGTTTTTTCTTTGTATATTACACTCATCCCTCGATTTACGCGGTAGATACGTTCCCAGGATAATCGCGTAAATCGAAACCGCGTAAATCGAGACTTCAAGTTCATATAAAGTAAAGGGGATAGGTTCCAGAAAACTGCGTAAAACAAGGTAAGAAAAGAAAATTTTATTAAGAAATATATTTATTAGATTAATGAATTTTTAACACGTTTATAGTTAAAAGTATACATAATTATATAATTGAAATTTTATCATTCCGCCTCCTCGCTGCTATATACTAATTCAACCAATGTTTTTTTGGTTGGCTCGAAATCACTACTATCATCGGATTCAAATCCAGCAGCAGCAGGCTCTTCGACTCGTCTGATTAAATAGTCTGTGACTAGTTTTTGTGTTTTCTTTTTATTTAAATCTTTATAAATTTCACTGTATTGCGCGCACAGGGTTTTAAAATTTTCTAACCGCGTAAAAGTGAAACAGCGTAAAACGGATACCGCGTAAATCGAGCGATAAGTGTACATGTTAAATGAATCCCACAGACAACAAATCATTCGAAATAAAGTATTTTCCTGTACTTTATTTTTCTTTTAAAGTATAAAGTACAATTACCCTAAATAACGTACAATACTTTATAATAAAGTACGGATAGCGACCCAAGGTCTAGGTTTCCATGCCGTAAAGCAGCATTGTAAATACAAAGCTCTTTAAGAATCTTGCCTTCAATTGAGATTAAGGTCCTCCATTTCTCCCTTTTAACCGTTTCTAGTTTTTATTTCTTCTAAGTACTCATTTATATCATTAACTGTTGTACGAAGATATTTGAATTTCTGGACCTGCTTAATTTCAGCGCTGTTAACTTATATTTTGTAGTCTGAAATTCAGACTTTGTTTCTATGATTAGTTTGGTTTTCTCTGAGGACAATGATAGTCCGTAATCGGAGCTGATATCGAATACTTTATTCAGGATTCTTTGTAGTTCTTCAGGTATTTTATTTTCAATTGTTTTTTTCTCAAAAATGTGAAAATTTAATTGAAATTGATTTAGTATTTTTTTTGTAAAAAATTTTGTTTTTTAATGGTTTGGATATGTAAATATATAATTTGAGAACAGAATTAATAAATTAATTGTATAGCATTAGGATTAGAAATCAATACGGCTTGCAGTAGAACTTAATTAATATTATTTGATTGAATTCTTACTCCTCGTCATTTTCCAAGAACTCAAACAATCTACATTGCCAATCTTTCTTATTAATTAATTGTTGGATACGTGAAAGCGAAATATTACTTAATATGCTAATAATACATCCTGTAAATGCATTTGAGCTGATTTAAAACAAGATGTCATTATTCACAATATTACTGAACCATGATACATTGATTAACATTTGATTCAGTCTGTCTTTATATCGAAACCATTGCAATGCGCGTTTGAATCAAGATGATAATATATTTGCTCGAATAATTGACATTTAATAAATGGATGATGAGACGAACGATCATTATCAGCAACGACAGATACAATATATAAATTATATATTGAGAACGTTTAACATTAAAAATTTGTATGTAATTGGAATAAACCTGATCGTTACATATTGAACAGGCATTGATAAATAACAGCAATTACACTTTCAATTAACTACGAGTTCAGATTAATGAAGGCGATATACAGCGACATTTGCACCACCATCAAAGAGTACTGGATATATAAGAGGCAACTTTTACCGCACGGCTTTATTTTACGTTTGATTTCAAAAAAAAAATGTTATATATCTGAGTAAAAAAATTGGCTTCGGTACAAATAGTCGCATAAATTTCAGCCACCGGCAATTATACAAATCTTGTTTATATAAAGATTATACGAAGCGACATTGCATTGCTTCGAAGGGATTTCGTTCGATTTACTCACTCACCAGATTGTGTGATATCTTTATTATTATTAATTAAAACATTTATTAAATGCTGTAAAGTCTAAGACAGCGGACGTCTGCGTCTTGGGCAAATAAAATTTAATCGGGGCTGTTAAAAATGAAACGTCTTCCGCAAATATTAACTGCTTCCATTCTTCTGCTTCGGTGGGGTTGGCTTTATTTATTTTTTAATTACTCGAAAGCGAGAGCATAAAATTTTGAAGACGCACCGGAAAACTCTTTGAACCCATTGTCTTTCAATCGAACCATTCATTCTAATAATCAATAGGGAAATAACTTGCAACCGACAAAAGAAGCCGCCCTCCTCTATAACAATTAATTCGACAAACTTCAGTGACGTGCTAGGAAACCGCTTCAACTATTAAAACACGATGATGTCACACATATAAACGTACAATGACACTGCAAAGTAGAAAACATTAATCAAGCATTTCTCATCACCTCCAAACTGTTAACCCCGAACAAATCACAAGACTAAGATTGATCCCGTACGAGTTTTGTAATTTGTAATTTTCATTAGAAAACTCAAACAAGTGGTGCACATACAAAGAAGTAGTCATTCGTTTCCAATTAATCTTGGCGTTTTTTATCTTCGCCAACTGAAAAATAAACTACCCAAAGATTTGCGGTTCTCATAAAAAAGTCGTCAACTTTATAGAAGATGGCTACGAGAAAAAACAATATACAATCACAGTACTGATGGACTTCTCGCAGGCATTTGACAAAGTCTGGCACAAAGGATTACAACATAAAATAGAAAACCAGAATTTCCCAGCCTACATTCAAGCAATAATAGCTTCATTCTTAAAATAACGTAAATTCTGCATTAGAATAGGATCAACAACCTCCACACTAAGAGGAATACAAGGCGGAGTAGCACAAGGATCTATCCTAGGCCCAACTCTTTATAATTTATACGTTAGTGACATACCAACCCAAGACAACACGGTAATAGGAATGTATGCCGACGACACAATACTATTCACACAAAATAAAAACTTAGAAATAGCGATAGAAGATATTCAAGAAGCGATTAATGGCTTAAACGAATATTTCAAGAAATGGGCAATCAAACTTAATCCAAGCAAATATCAGGCGAAAATTTTTACTCTTAATAGAGGCACACCAAATAGTAATCTACATATAGACCAACAAATGATCCCCTGGAATGACGACAGCGTAACATAGCTGGGACTGGAACTGGACAAAAGATTGAACTATGGAGCACACTTTACAACTAAAATTAAGAAATGTAATGCAAGACTTCATAAACTATACCCCATCATAAATAGGAAGTCACGGCTGAAGACCAACTGCGGAATACTATTATAGTTCACTATACGCCCAATACTAATATATGGAGCACCCATCTGGCAATCTAGCGCCCAAAAACAAATTAACAGACTCCAGATAATTCAAAACAGAATACTAAGAACCATAACCAAAGCCCCATGGTATGTACGCAGTTCCCAAATATACAGAGAACTCCAGATAAAGTCGATTAAGGACTGCGTGAAGGACATAGCAGAGCGTTTCTTGGACAAACTAAAGGAATTCGACGTAGCTAACTGCAAAAACCTCTTGCAAATTACGACCATAAAAAGACTGTGCCGCAAACGCCCACACGAGCCGTTAACAACATAGCCAAAATAGGAAAATCTTATGGAAAAAGTTAAAGTTAATAGTAGTGAAGGAGTAAAAAGTGATAAATAAAATAAAAATAATACAAACCGAAAAGAACTATACAATAAATAATAAGTTAATCTAAAAATACCCGACAGCGACACTATGCATAACAATAATTAATGTTGAACTAGTGGTAAAATCATTAACAAAAAAAAAAGAAAAGAAGTATAGCCCCAGAAAAAACGTGCATATAAAAACCGATAATCCAAACTTCCCAGGAAAATAGTCTCCCCAATTTGTCAAATTAGTTTTTGGAATTACGATTGTCGAAGGCAAAGTGGCCGACTTATTCGCTTGTTCGTAAGTTTACAGCGTTTTTGAAGACAAACACTTGGTGCTGCTATATAGAAATGTGTACATTGCGGATTTCGTCGTTTCCTGTGCAAAAGGTGAACGAGTAAGTATACAGTACATACAAATGTACACATCTCAAACGCCACGCCAAGAGCTCTCAGTGTCAATATTTGATATCAAACAAAAGGGGGCTGCACGCCAGTTTTGTTGTGCCAATAACTATTACAATGCATGGTCGCGGTTCTTTCAATTTGTTCGTCATAAAAGGCAACGTCATCGGCCACATCAAAACAAGCCGAATGATGCCAAAAATTATTCAAAAAGGTGAGTTTTTCTACTTGGAAGATTCTTGGGAGAAACCATAATTTATAAAAAAATATTCTTCCATAAACGGCCTCTTTATATTACTCGTATTGACTTAATTTTTTTATGAATATATTAAAAAATTAAAAACTACACAAAAATAACGATTTTATCACAAGAGCTGATTCATTAAAGAAAATAATATAATTTACTTGAAAAAAGATCTAACTCCAAACTTCACCAAAACTTTATACAAGACCATAAATGAATGCAACTATCATTTTGAGAACGAATTTTCAAAAAGAATCCTCAAGCTCCAATACTTCATGGCTTACCTAAAATGGTAGTGGATTACAAATTTGCTCCTGGATATTGGTTAGCCAAAAAATTAGTACAAACCATCAAATCTGGCATCATATTGAAAGAAAATTAGTCATTAAAAATCACATATGAATTTATGAATAATATTAAAAACCTAAAACTACCATAGAACATAAAAATGGCATCACCTGATATTGTCAACTTATACACAAATGTCCTTCTTGAAGAAACAATCAAAATTATGAAATATAATCTAATGACATCAAAAATATATGAGATAATATGGTAATCAATGATATAATGAACTTGTTAACCACCATATTACACCAAAACTATTTCACTTTCAATCAAAAATTTTATCACCAAAAAGAAGGCTTGAGCATGGGTTCCCCTTTATCAGGACTACTAGCCGACATTTACATGAATCACTTTGAAAATAAATATATCAGGAACAATACCTACAAAAATAAATTAATATATTAAGGAAGATATGTAGACGATAAATTTATATTTTTTAATGGAACTACCCGACAGATTGACAATATGGTATCCGATCTGAACAAAATTAATCAGAAAATAAAATTCACTTCAGGTCACGAACTAAATGGAACAATCAATCTTTAGACACAACGATCACCAATGAAAATGGAAAGTTGTCATACAATATATAACATATATACATACAATATATACATAAAAAACCAACAATAATGAACCCAACTATCCATAAAACATCATTTCACCCAAAAAATCAAAAAATGGCAACTTTCAACAGTCTAGTTTACAAAGCGATCAAGTTCCCTCTTAGCACCAAAGCTCGTGAAGAAGAATTTAAGATAATTAAACATATAGTCATTAATAACGGAAACAACAGCTCAATCGTAAACAAAATAATATCGAAATTTACTAAAAAATCCATTCTTCCAACTCCACAAAAAGAAAACAAAAAATATATAAAATCAAACTTCAATAATTAATTTAGTTTTACAATCACCAACTTTTTAGAAAAATAACCTCAATATCGCATTTTTTACTAACAACATGATGAAAATTCTTAAAACATCAGAGAACAACCAAATTACAACGAAAAATAAAACCGGAATATAGAAAATTAAATGTGGTTCCTGTGAAAAATTCTACATTGGCCAAACTGGTAGATCTTTCAGAACAACATATAAGGAACATACACCCAAGAAATCAACTTCAACAACAACTTCAAATTTTATAAAACACCTTTATGACGAAAATCATCAAGCTTAAATTTCGAAACAAATTTTAAGCCACTATATATTTGCAAGAAAGGATCACATATAAACACCCTGGAAGAATATGAAATATACAAAGTACACAAACTAAATCAAAATAACATCCTTAACGGAAAGTTATATAAAACAACCTATATGAAATTTGTTTACATTGACAAAATGATCATTACCTGATGATGACAACCAAAAACTTTTGAAGAAATTGAGCCAAAGGACATATATAATTATTCGTTAGTTTATTAATAATGAATCGGAAATAATAAATAAAATATTTATCAATGTTAAAAATATATTTGAATTTTGTTTCAACATTTCATAAAAAATATATTCAACTTATAAGTTTTCCTTCGTGATTATGTTTAGATTTATAAGAGCCCTAAGCAGACATTGTGACTTGGCAAAATTAGCGTTAATGTTCTACTAAATCTATATTAACGTATATTTTTATTTCCATTCTGAACTCAGTTGGAAATAAAAATATCCAAGAAGAGGAAAGTTGGAACTCAGATACAGGATAGCCCTTAGCTGGTCGGTCACAGCAGTTCGAATACACTCCATTTAGGGATTGCAATACTGGACCAAAAGTTCAATTCCAGTATTTGGTATTTTTTTAGATTTTAATACCTGAATACCGGTTTCAATAACGGTGTTATGATCTTTAGGAAAAGAGAGAAAACAAGCATTTCTTTGTTTTATTTGCTACTTTAATTAGAGAGAGTAAAGACCACAAAAAATCATTTCGGTGAGCTAAAAGAGTGGAAAATCACCTAAATGAGCTGGCATTGGAAACACTAAACGAATCCCCCCACCCCCCACAAAAAACTCAAAAGAGAGCACAGTAATGGTTTTTTGTTATTTTATAAACTTTAGCCAATTTTTACCAAGCTATTGTATGATTTTAGCTTTTATGTCTAATTTTTTAGTATAAAGCTATTAAGATTTTTGCTGCCACTGTACTCTCGAAAAGTAAATATATTGTGCTTTTCGTAGTTTTGTAAAGTCGGACTAATGTAGGCTAGGGACTAGGGGTTTAATTCCTACTAAATAAAAATAAAAAGTTAAAAAAATCTATAATTGTGAAGTGAAATATAATTTCAGATTAAATAATCATGAATATTCTTAAATGATCATTGAAAGCTCTCGTTGAAAGCTCTTAACTTTTTGCTCCCTAAACAGGTTAAACTTTAGTTCAAATTACTAGCCGTAGCTTTTTGGTTGTTAAACGTAGATATTTCTGAAAATAAGCTTCTATTGCAATGAAGTTCCGGAAAATTTTGACAGTTGCAAAAGAAAATCTACGAATTAAAAGACAAAACACTGGAAAAGCTAAATTCAAGCCAATCTTAAGAAAATTGAGAAATTTAAATTATTCAAAATTACTCTTTTACTTTTCAAAAAGAAGTCATACACTGCAGAGAAAAGAAAAAAATCGCAAGATTCTTTGAGCTTCCATAAATATTAATAAACTCCAACAAAAAGATTAAATATTGTTGGCTTAATCTTAATTAATGATCCATGCAATTAAACATTTTTTTACTTCTCCTGAAATCCTGAAAGAGTTAATACCTTTTCAAAATTACTTAAGAAAATCAATAAATCTTCCAATACTTTTCTAGTGCAGTAACTTTTGTTTTGTAACCAAAGTTTCATTACAATAGTAAAGCATAGATAGCATATATTTATGACATATTATTATTTTTCGTTTATCGTTACTTTGTTTTAAGTAAATCAATTTGAAAGAGGTAAAGAAACTCCCAAAGGCATCAATATGTAAATTGTTCCTTTAAAAACGATCGCATCCAATTCAAAAATGAATAATGGAAGCTGTTAAATAGGCTGCAGGATTATTTGAACAGATAATTGGCCCTCTGATTGACTGATTGCTGTTTATATGTTTCGTTATTTGGAAACGTTAATAATCCGACAAGACGAGAGCGGAGTACAATTGACGTTAAGGCTGATTGATGGACCATTTGGTTGTAACATGCCTCGGTCATCGTACCAGATCATAATAATTATAATAATAACTAAATGATTTTAAGGGTAGAATTTCATAACAAAATATTAAATTGTCGACAAACTAAACGTAGGCGCAGCAGTGTAGTACTATATATCCTACCATCTTTTACTGCGTATTATTTTTTTTCTTTAACAATTGTACCCTTCTTTATTCGCCCTTCCTCGTATTTGAAAAGGAAAAAAATAATCATCACAATTTCACTTCCGACAGCCTCGCATCTCTTTTTGGCTTTGATTTAACCATGAAGTTGGGGATTGGCGCCGTCATAGATTATTTGTCATAACAGTCGGTGTTTTTTTTTTTTTTTGTTCAATTTTTGATGAATCATCAACGAATGCAAAGTTGGAGTTTCATAGAAAATAAATCTCCACTTTTTGCCTCTTTAATTTAATTATGAATTTCTTCCCACCGAATTCGACAAAAACTTGAATACATACATTATCCCTATTATCCCTCGCATATTTTTTGCGCATAGATTTCCGTTGGGTAGAAAGTATTTATCTTTGTTACTGATTTTAAAGAGAAAATGTAGTTACATTTTTTTTAATCTTTCAGTCATTAATTTTCCCTGTCGCTTAATTACATTTATCATTCTTGTTAATAGACATATACGTTTTATTATTTGTATTTAAGTGGAGGAAAGTAAGGAAAAGTTTTCGTAGTTTTTGTTTCAACTGATGTGCTAGAATGCTAGAAGCGAATTTTCTTTTCTTGGAATCAATGCTCTAATGGTGATTTTTCTTACTCATCTCAATTTATTTTGTGAGTCTGAGATAATACTTTTAAATGGTTGGATAAGTGTTTTTGTTGGTGTAAAATTAATGGTTTGGTCTCAATTGCTTTTAAGTTATAAATTTAAATTGAAAAAATAATATACACCTACAATTGAGAGGAATCAATTTGTGCGAAAATTTAATTTGGGTTACTTTATTACAATTTTCGGGAAAAAAAAAACATTTAAAATTAGATTAAATTTATTTCAATTTAGAAGAATTGAATTGCGTAGGTTCCAAAGCTTTATTTTTAAATTGGGAATTGGATTTAAAAAATTGAGAAAAATTGTCGGTTTTGAGAATAAATACGTTTTAAAGTGGATTTTTTTGATAAATAAGGGAAATGAAACAGAAATTATTTTTTTTTTCATTATTGCTGACTAATTTCAATAGTTTGTGTAAAATAATTACCAACTTATTTTTAGTGAAGAAAATAATTGGTAGATGAAGATTTTAACTTAAAGTTCTTATATAATTTTGTAATTAATTTTGGCTTTTCTAATTACACAAGTATTGAATGCATGGACATTTCCATGTAACCGAAATTTTTCATGACGGGGGTAAAATAAAATCACATCAAAGTTCATTTCAAAGAACGTGGGGTATAATTTGAAATCCCACATCAACTTCGGAAGAATATAAATTAAATTCCAGGTAATGGAAAGCAACTTTTTTGAGTGTTCCATTTTGCTCGCTAGAAAGATCTTCTACTTTAGCGTAATAATTATGTAAATGAAACAAGGGAGGATTACCAAATCTCACCAAAGTAGTGGGAGGCATCTAAATTGAAAGAAAACAGCTCATATAATTAATAACTGCCTTTTGAAGAGGTTTATTCAATTATTTATCGGCAAGATTTTCGAATCAAAATAATATACGAAGATATAAATTCAGTTATGAGACAAGTTTTCTAGTGTCCAACCTGGCAAGTTTGCTGGACTTTGTTACGTCCCAGAGTTGGACCTCATTTACCTATGTTAGTCCAAAGTTTGAACCAAAATCAAGTTCTTACTCTATAAACCAAGAATTATAGATCAAAGCTCTATGAAATTTATCATATGCTTTTGACTAAATTTGAGATTTTTGCTCAAATTTGAACAAATTAAACAAGATGAGAAAAAAGAAAAAATTAAACCCCTAACATAAGTCTGGTCGACCATAACTAAAGAGGTAATGCAATAATTCGAATGTTTCCCTTGTAATTGCAATGAGGGAAAACTTACCCCTTCAGGCACTTTAAGTGCTCGGAAAATTGACAGTTAAACTCAAGCGTAAAGATGCGTTTGTAGTAAATAATTTGGGTCAGAAGTATAGATAATACTTGTTTAATATGATTTATTTAAAAAAAATATTTTGATAATGATCGTTATTTGCAATACTTCAACAAAAAAATCAGTATATAAAACAAATTACGAGTATAGTTGCATTAGTCGTCCATTCATTTTAAAACAAGAAAAAAAATTGGCCCTTTTTTCATCAAACTTCATTAAGTCTCATTGGTTTCTTAAACGAAAAAAACGATAGAGGAACAAGACCACAATGCTTTTAAACTCCCCACATTTGGCTAGTTATTGCTGTTCTCCTTACAATGAGGCATTAGTATCTCCATAAGAAATATTTTTTATTATTCTTTGAATCTCAAAAAATGTAATATAAGGCTGTCCCATAAGTTCTTTCTCTTTTCTAATAAGAAATTAATACACTATACAATACTAATGCAATATTTACTATTTCGATATGATTTACTTAGGTATATAAGAATCTTTTTGCTCTACTACCTTCTTCCAAATCTCAGGAAGCCTAATTATGCCTTCTTTTCAAAGTTTGTGAGTTAAGTACCAATAATATTCCTGTAGTTACAACTTTCATCATGATTGCTTGTGACCACATACTCATACAGCAGAAAAGCTGAAGAGCTCATACTACTTGGGATGTTTTTTCGTATGTTGTATGCTTCCCCAATCATGCTCTATTAAAGTATTACTTCTTTCTGTCCTTTAAGCAATTCCCATTTTAATACCATAAGTTCTTGAAATCCATTAGCAAAATCGCACTTTCTAGATTAGTTGTTGTCCAAAACACAAAAATTTTGGAAAGAAAGCATAATGAAGCTTTCAGAGAAATGAAAGATGGTAATAAAGCAAAAGAGTTCTTATATAGCAAAATAAATAATAATACTTAAATAGTAAATATTTTGTATTTATTTCATATTAGAAAATGGAAAGAACTAATAGGATAATATAAATAATTCATTAATTTATTCGGAAATCATCTACATGTGTTTGATAAAGCGATTTTGAAAAATCTAAAGAACAACATTTTGCAAGATCAAAACATTCTGTTTTTGTCATATTGAATATTGTATTGGACTTCTCTGATGAAGCTTTATCTTAAAAGCTACTGAAGCTTTTAGTCAGTGCTGAATTAAACAACGATTTCTTCCAAAATTAAACTTCCTGTTTGGGTTTTCACATCACAAGATAACTTAAAAATTCTTATTTTGGAAAAATTGTTTTCTTTTTCGACGGCTAAAGTGGAATCATAGGTTTTCCAGGATTTGAAATCTCTTTGTCGCATATAATAATTAATCAATTGGTCTTTTTTCAAAGTAAAATTTTTAGTTTTCTTCTTTTTAATCATTATAAATTAAATAAAATTATTGTTCTGATATTTTTTGTTTATTAATGATGGAATAAGTAAAGTATATAAAGGCATTTAAAACATTCTGCTTATAATTAGCCACTTAAAAAATTAATTGTGTTTTAGAGTTGGAAAAGCTTAACAATGTTTGAAAAACTTTTGAAAATACGCTATGAAATATTTTTGATTAAGAGTTGTTGTCGTCTAGATTATTCTACTTGCAAATTAATATAAACTAATTTTTATTAAGAATTAAATTCATGAATTAAAATTGAAACTTCATACTTTCTGTAACTTCCCTTTAATTTCAGTTCTATGGGTAAACCTTTTTTCCTTTGATAATAAACATAAGGCTTTTTATAAGATCAAATTTCATTATTTTTACCAAAATTTTTTTTTATTTTCAAATAAATTGCACAATCTGCATAGAGTTGCAATAAGTGCATTCAATCCATAGACAATCACATAAAAGCACTAATCCCAGTAGATTAGTACTGTATAAGTACAAAATAGATTTTTAACAATCAATCGAAACAATAACAACAATTTTATTTATTTTTAGTAGGATAGTGGACATGAAAGGATGTAGATCCACATGTACTAATTATTAATTTTGTGACACGTTTCGGTCTTTTATTAGACCTTCATCAGGCTTCTAAAATCATACAAACACATGTATTACAGAATTCTTCAAACATTACTAATTGTTAAATTACCTTAATATAAAGTACACAATATACATCAAAATAACATATTGTGTACTTTATATTAAGAAGAATTCTGTAATACATTTACGTTTGTATGATTTTAGAAGCCTGATGAAGGTCTAATAAAAGACCGAAACGTGTCGCAAAATTAATAATTAGTACATGGATCTACATCCTTTCATGTCCACTATTCTACTAAAAATAAATAAAATTATGTATAATATGGACACAACCAATTTATCGATAAAATAACAACAATCATAAAAACAATAAACAGTAGCATTAAGTATAATAATAATAGTCTATAATAACAATATCAATGCTAAAAATAATGTGAAACATTAATATAGAAGTAATATATAAAAATAAAGCTATTAACAAGAAATAATTTTATGGCAATAAATAGTTAATAGGAATATTTGTTTAGTTACAAAATCTATCAGGCAAATCTATAACATTCCATTTTTGTAACCTTCTTATCATCTCGCTGTTGTCCAATAAGTTTATTGCGAGATGGTTGGAATGATCGTCTAGTTTTGTCAGGAATTTTTTACTAAACCTTTGAATTTCCTCCTTTACAGATGGCATTTCTGTATCTTCATGTATTTTTTTTTTGTTTACATACCATGAAGCACCGATTATTTGTCGTAGGGTTCTTGATTGAAATCTTTGTAGGATCAACAATTATTTACTGAAACGTAATTGCAACAAAATTTAATTTGAAGTTCATGTTTGTGTCATTATTTCAAAAGAACTTCATCGTTATGAAGAAGATTTCCACTGAAAATGAAATATATAGCCAAGCGTAAATCTTTGTTATTAATAAAAGACAGAAAATTTGTAAAACGCATCCAGCAATCGACTTATGGTTGACTGGGAATTTATCAATATTGTAAAGTACCCCCTTAAATAAGAAGTGTCTACCTCGTTCAATATCTGATGATGCAAGAGGAGATGCGAAAACCGGGATGTGTCGACATGCGGAAATTTAACGATAACGAATTACTGCACATCCTCCCGTTCTAATCTGAGCCGCAGGAGATGGAAGCAATGAAACGACACAGACTCTTGTGGCCTCTGGAGAACAGAGTCATCGGCAAATACATTCCCGGTGCGTATGTTCTCTTAACCTATCATAAGTCCTGGTGCATTATCGTCATCAGCATCGTTCAACGCTATGTCCCCTCTAACGACACACGACGTTGTTGATGAGGGTGAACATCGTGTGGCATCGCCACCATAACTAACTCTTTTGATATTAATCTCAACACTGGCTACGCGAAATCTCACCACCTCCACCCACCCTTTCCATGCAAACACCTCACAGTTTTAACGATAACACAAAACACTAATAAAATCGAAAGACAAAACGAAATTTATTAAAGCATGTTGGTCGTAAAATCTCGCAATTCCTTCTAGATAAATACCCAGCCGTGTCACTGTCCCAACCCTCCCGGAGGATTCATCAAAATCTATTGCCGAGGTATGTGAATTTATCAGAATTTTCCAACTAGTACCGGGGGATGGGTGTTGAATGTGCAACGTTCATTCACTTAACAAAACGTAATTTACTGGATTCTGATTTAATTTGGGGACAAGGACCGAGCGGGTTTGTGTCGTTCGTCGCATATTTAGGGCGAAATTCCCACTAAAAGATATGGAGAGTCGAGGGTGTTGTGTTGTATGTGTTAAATAATACATCACATTCACGATTGATTTGATTGTATGTGCGTCGGAGTAATTTGGACGTGTTCATAAACCATA
Organism: Sisyra terminalis; assembly: GCA_958496175.1. NCBI lineage: Eukaryota > Metazoa > Arthropoda > Insecta > Neuroptera > Sisyridae > Sisyra > Sisyra terminalis. The sequence continues at coordinate 10,023,938 of OY292275.1, forward strand.
TGTGGCCATGCATCGATACCTCCCTTTAACTAACCAAAGGCACTCTTCCTCCTTTAGGGAATGGAAATTTCAATATCATTAAATGGATGTACACTGAAGGAACCTTTATTTAATTGAACGTATGCACTAAGAATGTATTGGTATTTCCTTATACAGTTCCTTATTCCACCAATATCATTCACCTTCTAATACCTCAAGAAAAAAAAACTTTTTCTAAAAATTGGCCAAAATATTGCATATAAAAACATTTATACAAGAAGTAGAACTAACGAAACAGGGGGCTGAAAAGCAAAAATTTAAAATTGGTTGGTGAAAAAAGATTTGATTTCTTTTATATAAATTTATGGTAAGAATATCAAAAATTTGATATATAACGAGACTAACTGTTGCCCACGACTTCGTTTGCATAACGTAGATGTTGGTCATACTTTCTTTTTAAGGTTTGCTGTCGTCGAGGTACATGAAAATTTTATATTTTTATATTCTACGAAAAATATATTCATATAAAAAAATACTATTTATTCCATTTAAAAAAAACGCATCTAATAGACTGCTACTTTAAATAAAAAATCATTGGTAATGTTCATTTAATTTTTTAAAAAATATTCGATGAAATTTCACAGGATTTGAAAAATTAATATTTTAATTTTCTAATGAGTATGGTGTATATCAGAGGTAACCAACTCGAGGTCCGCCTTGACTATTTTTTGACAGCCCATGAGATTCATAAAACTTTTACGAAATATATTTCTTTACAATATACGTTTAGTGTAATTCCTATTCTCTTTTAACTGGTTTCATGTAAAAATAATTGTAAATACAATAATTATAACTCATTATCTTTCAAACTTGTCATTCTAAAAAAAAATGTTTACAGTGTATTTAACTCTAATATGGAGATATGCAGATTCATGATGCATTTCTAGGCCCGCATGATCATTTGGGTTAGCTACCCTTGGTGTAGAGTGTATACTGCATACTCGTAAATCAAATTATCCGAAAATTACTCAACTATGCATAAATAAAAGAAAATATATATAATATCGATAAAGTCGACCTTAAGTTGAAATATAATTTAAAATATAGAAACAGGCACAATTTTTAAAAAAACATATATTTTAAATGGATATAAAGTCTTGAAATGAATTTGTTTATGTTGAAATTAAGTCAAAAAATCAAAAGAACAGGACCTACATGTTTGTATATTTGTATGCACCCGAATCACTATCTCCATTTTCAAATGCACCAATTCTCCAAAACCATCACAGAATTTGAAATTTGAACCATTGTACGAAATCTTATTGCACCATAATCACAAATAACCATTGGATAATTATATACTTATTAGCATCTAAATTTCAACGGTTCACCATATATGATTGACGTAAGTTTTTTATTTCTTATATCATTAAAGTTAAGCCCATATAATACATACAAAATATCCTACCCCCTTTTAAATGCCGTTCTCTTTCTGACAGTAGCATTTAATAACTTAAGTTCAAAAAACTTTTGTTAAGTATTTTTTTTTTTAGTTTTCCGGTTTTCAAGAACTTTTGCTTGCTAAAGTACTCAATCCTGAATAAGTATTGGGATTTTCAGGTTTACAATTTATAAGAGCCGAGAACTTTATGCTCACTTATAAACATAACTCAATCTTTTTCAGATATATCTTTGGGAATTTTCATTTTTAATTCGCTGGAGTTAAGAGATTTTTTCCACGCACATATATAAAAATAAATTATTGACCATAATGACAATTCGAATATTAAATCTAAATATAAAAATCAAGCAATATTAACGTGAGAATTTTTATTTCTTAATAGAAATTATTAAGAAAAATACTCCTTAAATACTCCAGCAGAAAACATAGTTGCTCCGGAGTTACAATCATGGGTTCAAAAAAAAAATATGACTCCAAAAAGCTTGATTGTTGAATACTAATTTTGGATTTTTCTCGAATTTTTACCAGATAAACAATCAAAAACTAAAATTCACTTTTTTGGTATAGGTAAGAACCAAATATGGTTTCACGCTAATTTTTTTAAATACTGTTATTTTCATTTAACCAAAACACTTAATTTTTGTTTCCCAATATTGATCATAAGCTGACAATAAAATTTTTATACATTTTAATTATAAGTTTTATTATAATAATTATTTTTGGTAGTTTTTTTTCTTTGGCAACATTTTGGGATATATTATTCACAATTTTACTGTCAAGAAAAATACAATGTGTTCGAATGCACGTTCTATTATAAACGTAGCGAATACGTTAACCGATGCGCCAATAAGTTATCCAAAGTTACAAATTTTGTTGTGTATTAAAATTTTTATTTCTCTAAAAGACAATTTTTACACTGTAAAAAGGATTTACTGTCCTTATTTTTAGTTCAACTTAAAAAGTATACTGAAATTTTTTTTAAATTTTTTGAAGACCTTTCTACTGATGTATTTCACGCTTTTTTATTGTCGAAAATTTTTTTTCATCCCTTAGTTTAGTAAAAAAAATAATTCAGGATATCGTAGACCAAATTAAGCAATGTTTCTCTTATTTATTTTAAGTCACTTAGTTTGCGGCTTAAAATAAATAAAAGAAAACATTGAAAAATTTGGTTTGCGATATCCTGAATAATTTTTTTAATATGCATATATTTAGTCCTTAAACAATGGAGTTCCCTTAGTTTTACGTAAGGAATACCTTCCGTTTCTTTATTTTTAAGAAATAAAATTTAATCTATAGTGAGTGGGAAATTATTTTGCATCTCAACACCAAATTTTATTACAGTCGGTTGTTCTGTACTTTTGTGATAAAGATACAGACGGACAGACAGACATAGATCCTTAATTTACCCTTAAATTGGGCTAAAAATTTAAATTAACAGACAGACGTAAGAATTTTATTTATTAGTAGACATAGATTCCTTATTTTTATACTGAATTAAAGTATTAGTTTAATTAAAATGTTTAACAATCATTTCACTAAAATTTTATTGGGAAAATGGAAATAAAAATATAGTCACTTTAAGAAAAACTTGTCTTTACATCGTTACATTGTTGAATTTTCAATGATTTTCAAAAAGAAAACTTTAAGTACTATATTTATTATTGCTCCACCACAAGTTGTTCAATTTATTTTCACCACACAAATCAGGAAAGAAATTGCATAAATTTCGCAACAGCACCATTTCAAATCCAACAAGTTTGCCAGATAGTGAATTTATTGTACAAATCGTTGAAAACCAATTTATTATCACTTGAGCCACAACTTTGTAACAAACTAGCGACCGAATGGCAAATTGAAATAGAGCCTCGATCATAACTCCATTTCCCATAAAATCCATTTTATTATCCTTGTTATTTAATTTGAATAACACGAAAGCCATGTGTCTACATGAAATATTCAAACATTATTTATGATTAAATCAATATTGCATTAACGTATAATTTAATTGGTCGAAAATCATTAAATCCCGGCAATTACTTACGCGAGTTACTCGCGTTAATAAATTATCTCTTTCGGTCGCATAACAGTGATGAAATACCATTCAAAATTATCCCTCCATTAACGGCCAATTAAACATTTCATTAAAATAAGCTTTTTAAAGCTCTTTTGGAAAAAATCGTAATTTCCCCCGCACATCGGTGACATGGAAAAAGCCAGCCGGGGGTAGGTCCCCTTTGATTTGCCCCGTTTGGAAAACTTGGTCTTAATCCATTTTCAACACTCAATGTATAAATATGGGAGCATTTCTTCATCGTCTAGAGCAATATTTTATAACATCAACGGTGAGAGAAATTGATGTTTTGGAAACGTTATGGGGAATGGGTGTGATTATTCTCTCCTGCTTTTCACGAGGGTGGCAAGTTTTTATAGTGTTGTGTCATTCGAGGGTTGCAACTTTTGATAGCGCTTACGACACATACATTATCCTTAAATAAAATCTCTTCTTAGTCGACATTAAATATTATAGAAGCTCGTTAGAGCTTCTATAAAAATGCTACGAAAAACTCTTGGTTTTAATTACAATTTAATTCGGGCGTCTTTATCAGAATTGTGATTAACTCACCAGAGGAATTCAATCAAATTAATGGGGTTAGCGATTTTGTTGCGATTTAAATTTTCCGGGGAACAACAGCGATATGTTCGTCTCGCATAAATATCTGGAGTGTGGTTAAGTCAGTGAAGAAGATAAGCGGTAACCACAAAACTGATTAGAAGAGATTCATCCACATGTTGTTTATGGGTGTGCAAGATGAGAATAGCGTACGAGTTGATGGTTAAGGGGTGTTGGCGCTAGTTGAGTTTTAAGTAATCCCGTTCCCTATTCTCATGCAAATCTCTTAAGCCTGGAAGCGATCTCGATACGTTCGAGGTGTGGCTGCTGTTGCTTTCGCTTTTATACACAGGATGTTTCAAATCCATATATGATTTAGTGCCACTTCACTTTAGTTTACCCCTCAAAAACATGTTAATATTCAAATTTTCCATTGAGTAATCGAAAATTGATCAAATCTAAAACGGTAAGTTTCAAGAAAAACTTCTTGTAAAATGTATACTTGAGGTCATCGATTAAACGTTCAACTTGTTTTTTTTTTAATTTTTATGACAAAAAAGGAACTATCCTTTCATTCAGAAGGTATTCACCCAAGTTCATTGTACACTAATGGTGTTAATAACTATTAACATAAAATAAAAGTCATTCGCATTGGTTCTACACACGAACTTTCTTCAGATTTATACAAATCATTTACAAAAAAATCAATCGTTAAAAAAATGTTCCATTATCACGAACTTTCCCAATCATATAAAACAATAGGTACCTACTTCCAAGCATACATGTGACCAATCTTTTCAATCAGAAAATTTCCATTTTTATGTATTTACCTAACACCCTTTTGTGATTCAAGTATCTACCAATAACGTTGTTAAAGTTTGTTTTTTTTTTCTTGAGACTTTACCGATGCATTCATTGGTTCGTAGTTGATCGAATCATAGCGGCAAATTGAAGATAAATACGCGTTAACTTTCGACATAAGTATACAATGAAGAAATTAAATCAAAAATCAAATCGTGTTCGAGTAAAATGTTCACATTGTTCAAGAATTTGGACAGCTTTGACAAGCGATTACACAGTCAATGATTTTCTTAACACAAAAACTTATTCAAATGTCAAAAGATGATGTCTTCATTGAAGACTTTTTCGACATACAAATGAATCTGACTACTTATGACAACTTAGTTTAATGGCTTAAATCGGTACAGAAGTTGAAAATATAATAAATTTATGGCACTAATTGGAGATATTTAAGCATTTTTGTGTTTTTTTGTCTTATGTTTAAAAATAATAATTTAATTACGGAACTAGAAGTCTAGAAATTGGTATTTAGTTATCATTTATCAATTTGTGATTTACGATAAAAAGCCTACGATTATGAGCATGGTTAATTAGTCCCTAAAATATATTTTAATGCTGACTAAAAGATGTAAAGGTACTACTAAGGAAGTTTCAGATTTCAATATAAATTATTTTTAGTGAAAAAAATATATTTGAAAATATATAGTGATATATAGTGAAAATATATTTTTCGTGGAATTTACTTAACGATTTGTCTAAAACTTTTTCATGAAAGGGTGTCAAAGTAAAGCCCAGAAATTCTAAGTGCCTTACGATTCCAATTCCCCATTCCATTCAAGGGCCGGAAATAAAAAAATTAAAAATTCTTCAAAGAGTACAAGTTTAAATTTTATGGATATACCTCAAAAAATTGAATTAAACCCGAAAAAAAATCAGCACCTTTCATAAAAGCAATGAAAATAAGAAGCTTTTCGCACCATTTTTGGCTGATACCAATTGTTGAAATAGGAAAATTATTAAATTAGTAGAATATCTACTTAAAAATATATTTTTAACAGAATTCCAGTAACATTTGCGTAGAGATCATGATTCGTATTTCCTCCAGAACTGGAACCAATTTGAAAATCGTCTTAAAAAAACCGTATTTAAAAGTTTTTTTTTACTATTGTTATAGCAATTATTTCTAATATCTGAATACTATTTCAAATTTATTTCTATCTAACCCAGAGGAATTTCGACTTGAAATTTTGGGAAATATTTTAAAGTGTTTAACTATCCCTGAAGATTGAAAAAAGGATAAAGAAAACTTCAAAGTTCACTATCTTTTTAACTTTAGAGTCATTTAAGACCTTGGTTGTTATAAAGCAAAAGCAAATAACCCTTTAAAAGCAAAAATGAATAATTTTGTACTTAAAAACCAATATATTTTTAGCACTTCAAAATTGTATTTTTTAAAACCAAAATTTCCTTGAATTTGATGGTAAAAAACAATATCTTTTTTCAGGCACTTATAAAAAAAATCATTTTAGAATCATGGTTAAGTGCGATTAATCGTGATTTGATACTGTAATTTTGCATTAGTTATTGTCTAAGACAGGCCTTCTTAAACTATGGGTCGCGACCCCAAATGGGGTCACGTAGTAAAATTCTGGGGTCGCAAGAGATTTCAATGTCACATATTGAAACAAGCCCATCCATATCATTAAATTTTTTCCTAAATTTTAACAAATAAAGAAGACAATTCAGGTTACTTAAGATCTTTTTTTTTTAATTAATGATTTTTATTATTCAAATTAGCTAAGTTACGATACGTAACGAAACGTAGCTAATATGAATATTAAAACCATTAAATAAAAAAAGAACGACTTAAATAATCTGAATTGTCTTCATTATTTATTAAAAGCTGAGATCTGAATTTTATCGTCTTAATTTTAAATTAATACCTACCACCCAACGACTACGTTCGAATATATTCGAGCGAACTAAAACGGTCAGAATTCTCTTTTATTTATGTTATTGCAAAAAGTGCAATTTTGATGGTAAATAGGGCATACAATTTTTGTTACTATAATAAGTACAATTTTATAAATTTTTGTGCAATTTTTAACTTTAAATTTTTGTATGTTTCTAAACGAATTCTAAAACTATATATTTTCATATGTTTATGTATACTATTACATAATAAATAAATCATCAAAAAATATGTATTTATATTTCTTTTATACTTATATGGGGTCGCCAGGAAATTCGCAATCATAAATGGGGTCGTGAATGAAAAAAGTTTAAGAAGCCCTGGTCTAAGAGATTGAATATACTTATGTTGTAAAGCTTTTTTTATATTAAAATGTAATAATGTATTTATCTGGTTCCTATGCACAGGTGTTTTTGCACCTCTATAGGATGTATGCCAGACTTGTAAATAAATAAATAAATAAAATCTACAATTTGAATTTTTCATGAATTTTTAGTGAAAATTCAAATAGTTATTTGTTGGGTTGTAAAAAAAAGTAGTTACTTTCAAATAAAATAAATTAATACTTCATCATACTTTAGTCCGTAAGTAATCAATTTTCCGTTGTCTTCAATAATCTTTTAATGCAGCATTGTTTTTTTCATGGAAATTTCAGCAAATTTTAAATGAAAAAGCAATCAGTTAAAGTTGAATTGAAAATCGATATTTTTTTATATTTTTTTTTACCATTAATGAATTCTAAAATTTCATTTTAATGGAACTTACCGTTTTCTTTGCATTGAATTTTGATTGAATTCCACGTAATCAATCAAAGTATCAAATCTTTAAAGCTTTAATACATGTTCGATTATATTTATGCAGCCTTTCCTCTCTATCGAAAAACTAAACATCATTGAAACCTCAATAAATATCGAACTATCATTTATTACACCATTCAACGTAGGATTATCAAATAAATTACTTTACATTTACGTAAACTTAGATTAGAGCTCTTTTGTGTTGCTTTATCGAAACAGATCCTTCACAGTACAAGAAACAATTCAATAAGGTCTTTTTCATCGGGTGACAAACTTGAATAAGTGTAGGAGTTAACGTGACAGCCTTCGCCAAAATACATATAAATACTCCCAGCGTTTTTGATGCATTCGAGCGAAAGAAATATTCTGTACGAGGGCCGATGTATATGTCTCTGTACCCTCATATACTATCAATCACTCTGCATTATAAGTGAACACACTTAACCAAAAGATTTCGGCAGTGACCAATCCTAATGTCCCCCGATATGACACTGAACTTGAAACACTAACGAAATTTTCCCTAGACATGAAAACAGATCATTTCACATCTTTTAATGTAATGAACCGAAAGTGGTTAAAAACCATTTAGAAAAACTAGTCGTTAACATTGTCTTAACGTTAAAAGATAAAGAAAAAGACGTAGGATAGATTGAGGGAAAAAAATCAGTAAAAGTTCAGTGCACAAATTTATTTTCCAAGCTCGATTGTTAAACGCGAGGGGATATTTTCCTCAACTCTCCTCAACTTAGAGTACATTATGACAATAATAGTCTAAAAATGGTAAAGCTTAGTCTTGAAATATTCTCCAAGACCAATATATGAGTCAGCAGAGGAAAACAGCCGGCTCACCACAAGCATTTCCTTCATTTAGGGCCCGTGCCGAATAATTATTGGGCGTAACTTTTCCGCTCGGGCCATCAATCTAAATTCGATAGTAAATTTAGTGAAATTCAACGAAAACGCCAACATCAATCAAATTATTCCGCTGCATTATTTGTAAATTTAAATTAATTAAAATGTTACAGCATAACGCCGGCATGGGATTAAAAACGATGGAATATCATTGTCATGTGATGAGATCATAATTAAAGAGTGTCCTATTGGGCGCTGGATTTTAATTAACACACCAACTAGAGAACTCCCATGATTAATTTATTCAATTGGGTGTTAAATGAAAAAAATCTTGCGTTATAATTACAGTTTTAATTCAACTACGACCATTGAGATAAAGATTGAATGGCATGTTTTCATTAAATTAATTCAAACACAAGATGAGTTATAAAAAAAGAGTCTCCAGCTCATTATTTTTAACGAAATTCAAGGAAGGGAAATTTTTTTATTGCACCATTAATTTTCTTTAACTGAATGTGAGAAGTGCTAAAAGTACGAATTATAACAATCTTCTAATAAAAAAATAATAATTAATTAATTTTTGAATGAAGTTTTGACAAAAGCTCATTCTACAAATAATCATTAAACAAATTTATTTATTAGCCAAAACGGGTGGTAAAGTTTAGTAGTATTTACCTAAAGTTAGGATTTTTTTAGAACCAAAACAAAACATTTTTCAATCCATAAATAATTTTTAAATTTCAAAATCTATCTCTTAGTAAGTACCTTTATAATTTGAGAACTGCTGATTCGTTGAATTCTAAATAGTGAAAAGTAATAAGGTGGTCGCTAGTTTTTGTAGCTTCGTTGAGATATTTTTTCTTTCTCCAACCCGAAGACATATCTATATAAATAATATTAGAAAATTTTTACACATAACTATGACTGCAAGTATATCTAGAGAAACGGTTGTGTTTTAAAGTTGTAACAGTCTTCCATTTAACTGTTCTACTAAATTCGATTCCTTTTGCATATATTATGTAGCTGACTCTCAACAACTACAATTAAAAAAAAAAGCTAGAATATCTTGTGGAAGGAAATGAATTTCAATCCAAGATTCAGTAGCTTGTTTTTATTTCTTTCACGGCTAAAAAGTTATCCGATTTCATGGAAAGACAAGTCTTTAGGGCCTTTAACTATTGTTTGATCCTTTTTTAAAAAAATAACTTAATTATAAACGCATACATCTTTACAGTGTATATATAAAATATAAAAAATAATTCAGGTTGTTTAAAGTTGTTTTTTTTATTAAATATTTTTTAATATTCACATTAGGTAAGTTATAATACGTAACGAAACGTAGCTAATTTGAATATTAAAAAACATTAAATAAAAAAAACCGATCTTAAACAACCTGAATTGTCTTCGTATTTAATAAAATCTGAGATCTGAATTTTATAATTTATCATATAAAATTTATAAGACTCTTTTTTAATTCAATGCAACACCACCTACAGTGGCGAGTATAGTTTTAATGCTGTTATGATACGAAATTAAATCACTTGATATTAATCGAATTCAAGTTTGCCCATATCACCTACACAACTTTAAGAGATAGCTGCCCTGTTGTTTACTTAAATGAGCACCAAATTTCCTAAGTCATAGAATTCAGGAATTTGGTGAAATCATTTGGTAAAACTATATTCTCAATAAAAGAACACAGTTGGGGATCATGATCAAAAGCTCTGATAATTGCTAGGAAATAGGTCATAACTTTCCCTAAACGGCTAAATAGTCAACTTAAAAAAAATATACCGTTTGGACCGTCTGAGGAACTACTAGTAGCTTATCATTGAATTTTAAACCGATTAATAAAAATAAAGTAAGTATTTATAGCTCTAACAATAATTGCGGTTTAGATTTAAATTAATAAAACTTAACATTTTTTTCTTTATTGTACAATAACCTTAGAAAAAGCTTTAGAATACGAACAAAAGCAGACGGATAATAGAATACACTTAAAAGAAGTAAAAAATGTGTTCTAAGCTAATTGTTAAACAATCTTATATCATAGTTTTGTTAAAAAGCAGTTAATAATAGAACTAAAATCACACTAATATTTCTAAGCATAAAAAATCTAAAAAGGAATTTTTCCAAATAATTGAAGCAAAAGCTGAAACTTTTTGACATAAAAATAAAAAGGCATAAGATATTTTAACAATTAGCTCAGAATACGTTTTTTGTAATTGGAACTATTACAAGTAGTTCCAATTTACAGTCCCTGGCCATATTAATAGACGCACTATAGGTTTTGTATAAAACCAAAAGTAAGAACTATTTTATTTTGGGTCCATATTTTTTTTGGATTTATCTTTCCTGTACAAATTTTATTTATTACGCTTATTGCCAACTAGCGTGACCAAAAATCATATTTACTTAAAAAATAAATCTTACAATCAAATTAATTTAACATCTTTGTAATTATGGCGAGCTGAATTGTTTAATATTTAATTGAAAACCCGTTTACTGATATTTAAATTCCCATTCTGCGCAGTATGTTGTCTATGTAGGACAATACCTTCTGATGTATTTGTGGATGATGATTTCATACGTGAATATTTTTTCTAAAGGCTATTTTTCTGTTATGACCACCTCATTAGCTTCTTTATTCTTCAGGAATTTCCACATATTTTCATTGGGTTTCAAATCAAGGCTATTATCCTAAAGTAGGGTAAAAAGGGATTATAAACAAGGATTAACCTTTATCCAGAAAAAATATTTTTTAATAATCAATAAAACTTTTAATAATGAAAAAAGTAAACAATATTAAATTTAATATTGTAGAATAAGTACATTATTATAATCCAAGAATAAGTACATTTGTGAATCATCACAAAGCAGTTACGGAGTTATCCAAACTACTTGATGACCACGGAGGAAGATTGCTTGGCAATCGAAATACGTATCTGGGCAATACGTCACAAATATTTTTGTTTGAACTTCTGTTCAAATTTATGTTTATGGCATGATTTTTATATATTATTATATTAAATTATACAACATAAATTGGATCGCAATATATTCTATATATTGTATAAACCGTATAACTGTTCAAACACAGCGAAAAAAATCTTATTTTGATTAAACAATATTAAATTTAATTTTGTAGAATATGTACATTATGTATAATATCTTCAGTGCGTCTAATGATACGGCCAGGGGAATGTTAATGGAGCATCACTGGGTGTATTCCTCTCCCCATATTACCATTCTTTTTAAAATTTGAATATTAGAACAACTACGTATATGTGCAATAAAGTTTGGCTTTGAAAAAAAAATTTCTTTGCAATCACATCTCGAACGCCTTCAGACAATTGATCATTGCTACATTAAGAGTCCAAGTCTTGTAATATGGCCAAGAACTTTAAGTGATATTTATTCGTTACATTGTCGGACATTATCATTTTTTAATATCTTTAAATTATTTTATTTTTATCATTTTCATGGTATTGTTTTTTGGCAAATCTACATAATCAAAGCGTCAAATTAATACTTAAAATACTTGAGTTTAATTTAATATTTTAATGAGCTTCATAACCATTCACCATAGAAAAGAATAGATCTCTCTTAGTAATATTTTCCATAAGCCGCGTGCTTGTTTAATCCAAAACGTGTTTTGAGAAATACTAAAAAATAATGACAAACTTGACATAGCGAAAAAATCTCTAAGTAGATGTTTTCGTCGAATTTTTGACGGAAGCACTTGTGAAATATCTTCAAGTAAATTGTAAGTATGAATTGTATTTTTCATGGTAGAACATTCAATTTTCCGAGTCAAGACCGTCGCCGTCTTTCATCCGAAGCCGCGTCAAATAAATTCATTTTCTGTCGTGCATTCCACAAACGACTAATCACGTTAAACAACAATAATTCAGAAAAATGAGCCGTGTACCGTTCGTACGTACTTAATGCAATTTATAAATTGAATAAGTTGAAATATATTTTCCATTTCCCTTTCAAAACGAATGCAACACCAACATCTTTATAATATAATTAATGTTTTGTTAAATTGTCCATGAAATTTATGAAGTTTGTTGTGTCTAAATGGGTGCCGATGAGAGCGGCTCGTCTTCCATACAGAGGAGCATAGAGTCGCGCCACGAATTTTAATTCTTATTTTTAAATGAAGTTATTTCTGGTGGTTGCGAGCTTCGCGCTTTGCAGATGATTTATTTCGTAATCTAGTGAAAAGTGAATTCCATCGCGCACCCGCCCTCACCCCTTGCCCAATCGGCGCTGCCATTTTCCCGGCAGATAATCACTTTGATGCGATCGGGAAAAACTGCCCTAGGAACTGTGCAAGGTCTATGACTGCCACGTGCATTTAACATTAAGAAATTGTAATTATCGTAAAAGTGTCTCATAAGGGGACTTGGTGGTGAGTTTGCCCCCAAAACTTGGTGTTTTGTATAAAGCATTACAAAAATAATTCCCTGAATGTACTTTGGGTTCAAAACTCGTGAAAAATCAAATCAAAGAACATACGAGGTGTGATAAAAAATTAAGGTGATTTCTATAAGGTGACAAATATTGCTTCCCTTATTTTTGACAGTACTCGTCAAAAGTTTCGGAATTGATGTTTCTAAAAAGTTTTGAAAATATTAAGATTAAAATAATCCTTTTTCATAGAGAAATTATGTAATCTATTCATCTACTTACTGGTAATCGTAGTAATGTACGTAGTAATAAACGGTCCTTACATACTTACGAGATGTGATCAAAAAATAAGTTGACTTTTCATTTTTAAAAAAAATTATTAATTATTCATCTAAATTTTTTTCATCTCTCTCCAAATAACCCCTCTTCAATACAATGCACTTGTGCCAGCGCTTTTTCCGGTCGTTAAAGCATTTTTAAAATGCACTATTTGGTATTGCCTTAAACTCCTCCAGCGGTGCAGCCTTAATCTCTTCAACCGTTGCAAATCTTCGTCCTTTCATGATACTTTTTAATTTTGGGAAGAGGAAAAAGGCACAAGGGGCCAAATCCGGTGAATACGGTGGCCAAGAAATGATGGAAGTACTATTTTTGGCCAAATAAGTACTCACTAATAAGGACTTGTACGCAGGAACATTATCATGGTGTAAAATCCACGAACTTTCTTTCCACAATTCCGGCCATTTTTTTTCTTATTGATTCACGCAAATGCCGCATAACCTCAAGGTAATACTCCTTGTTTATCGTACGATCTTGTGGAAGAAATTCTTGATCCACAACGCCATGGTAATCAAAGAAAACTGTTATCAAAAACTTCATATTCGAACAAATTTGGCGTGCCTTTTTCGGTTTTGGCTCTTCTGGACACTTCTATTGAAATGATTGGGCTTTGGTTTCGATGTCATAACCATATGCCCATGACTCTTCACCATTTATAATCGTATTCCCAAAATTAAAAACTACCATCAACGGACGAAGATTCGCAACAATTGAGGAGATTAAGGCTGCATCGCTGGAGGAGCTTAAGGCAATACCGAAAAGTGCATTTCAAAAGTGCTTTGACAACTGGAAAAAGCACTGGCACAAGTGCATTGTATCGAAGAGGAGTTATTTTGAGGGGGATGAAAAAAAAATTAGATGAATATTTTTTTTTATTTTCAAATAAATTGCACAATCTGCATAGAGTTGCAATAAGTGCATTCAATCCATAGACAATCACATGTAAGAACTAGTCCCAGTAGATTAGTGCTGTATAAGTACAAAATAGTTTTTTAACAATCAATAGCAACAATAACAATAATATTAATTCTTATAGCAATAACAACAATTATAAAAACAATCAACAGTAGCAAATAGAATAATAATAATAGTCTACAATAACAATATCAATGCTAATAATAATGTGAAACATTAATATATGAAATAAATATTTTTTTTTTTAAAAAATGGAAAGTCATCTTATTTTTAGAACACACCTTGTATTTATCTAAAAAACGTACATTATTGTACTGACTGCCAATAAGTAGATGAACAGATTAAATTAATTCTCTAAGAAAAAGGATTATTTTCATCTGAATTTTTCAAATTTAATAATAATGTGAAACATTAATATATGAATATATGAATAAATGAATTATTTTTTTTAAAATGAAAAGTCAACTTATTTTTAGATCACACCTCGTATTTATTTAAAAATGTACATTACTACGACTGCCAATAAGTAGATGTACAGATTACATAAATTCTCTAAGAAAAAAGAAATATTTTCATCTTGATTTTTCAAAGTTATTTAGATGCACCAATTCCTTAACTTTTGATGAGTACTCTTAAAAATAAGGGATGTAATATTTACAGCCAAACACCACACGGATGTAAATTTAACTGAAATGAATTTTTCACGCGGCGTTTTCAATTAATTTTCGTCGAAAACATTTTTTGTCGAACGAAAACTTTAAATTTCTTATTTTCTCTCAAATGTCATAAATGAGAAATGAAACTCAAGGAAAATCCATCCGTTCCATGTACGTACGTCAACTCTCGACATTTTCCCCCTAATGCAATTTGACATTGATAAAACAAAGATAAAATATGCAAACTTTATCATCATGTGAGTTGACATGAGGGACGTGGAAAGTTTGCACTATGCAAAACGGAAATCAAACAAAAACGAGAACAGAAAATCGGCAATTTCCATCTAGGCATATATCCAATGCAAGCGAGAGACAAGATAAATTGAAAATGTGTAAAAACATTTAAAGACAAGAAGTGGAAGAGCTAAGCAATTAACCGGTGCCAAGATGGAACCCAACGGGGCTCCAATTTGTCATAATGTTCAAGTCGACTCACTGAATTTTATTAGCCGGTTCTGTATGACGGCTAACGAAGGTTTATTCTAATGAGAAATGAGGCATCATTAGTTATACTTCCGTGTCTAAAAGGGTTAACACAACGTCAATCAAAATTAAATATTTCAAATGGGAATGCATACGCTGTTTCGTATTCAATTTATGTTTTTCTTATTTAAATTTATTTTTGAATAAATAAGACGAAAATCAATCAATATATCTGCTCAACAGATACAAGTAGCATTCGAAATGTACGAAAAGCCCTACAGCGACATTTCAAATAATTTGCAAATTAAACACAAAATTCATTAAACGCGTAATTAAATCCAAGTAAATACAAAATATTTTATCCCGCTCAAAAGACAGAAATATAGACTAATATTTCTGAACTTCTTTCTTCAAAAAAATATTAAAAGAAATGTTTCTTATTCCTATTTATAAAAATGTTGTTCATTAAGTCGTTAAGTTTACATTTGGCTTTAATCTTTTTCATGTGAATATGTATTTTATTTTTTGTATGTTAAAGATAAATATAACAAAAGGGTATGGAATTAAAGCAAAACAAAACATAAAAAGGAAATGTTTTGGGACAAAGGAAATCAAAAGAGATCCATAAATCAAACTCTGAGGAAACTGTATTATGTGAAGATTATAGTTATGTTACTATACAATGATTACTATCAAAGCAACTGTCTCCATTTAGCCATGGCTATAGCTATTGACTTGAAAGAAGTTCCTGAAATATTTCTATCGAATAAATTTTCATGTTTAAAATCTCAATTTTTAAAATTACTACGTAGTACATCATAAATAGATATTTAATAGGTATTCATAGGTAAGAATTTATTCAGTTTTGGAAGAAAAAAACACAGAATTTTTACCGGAAGCAATTGTTATGCAAAATAAAGTTTTGTTTAATTCATCATTTAATTGCAAATTTGAACCCAGTATTTAAGGTTAATCTATATTTCTTCCAGCACTTGGAATTTTTGGGGGTCAAAATATTTAAAAGATTGGGTACCTGTAAAATTTAAAATGAAAACATTCAAGACATCTTAAATGCTATTTTTGTTAATATCATCTACAAAGAAAATTTTCCTTTTTCACCTAACATTATATCTAATTCTTTCAATGTAGGGTAGAGTGGGGTTTAAAGGTCCACCATGAGTATCAAAAATACTAGTGGCACATTGCTCTTTTTAACTATTTTGGTGGGAATGAGGAAGTGTAAGAAGCATTTCGAGGCTACCCTGGCAGTTAAGCTACATCACATATAGGAGATTTACGACGGCACCTCGATATTTTTACGAAAGTAAAATTTTTAATTATTATTCTTTTCGGTTTCTAGCAGTAATATTGCTTTGACTAGACTAAAACATAATTTAATAGCACTTGAGATTTAGTGGTTTTTCAGGATTTATTATTAATTTTTAGCTAGTTTAAACAGTAAACTAGTTATAAGCGAGTTAAAACACTTGAACGTAACTGGGGTACAAAGGTCCACGTGGACCTTTTCCTTACCCAGCCACGTGAAGGTTGAATTCAACGCAATCTTTGCAAGCAATGGGCCCATGAAAATTGTATTACTAACCGAGGATTCGTTTCTTTCGTTTATTATAATTGTGATTCAGGAAATTATGAGTTTTATTAAATTAAGATAAATATATATAAAAAACTACTTATGTTGCAGTTAATGTCAATATTAATATAAAGAAAGAAGAGTTTTATATTATGTTTAAAATGACTGTAGCGAAATTTTCCAGAAAATCCAGAAATATTTCATTGATTCAAATACTGCTATTAAATTATTACACCTGTTAAATACTTAAAATAAATACTGGACCTTTTAACCCCTTAGCCGTCCCTTTTTGTCCCTACTAAGGGGCAAAAAAAGACAGACGACAAGGTCTAGAAAAAATGTAAAATGACAAACTTCTATATGGATGATTCCTTTAAAAATTAAATTATACATTGCCAGATATTTGTTTGTTTGATTAGCATTAAACGTTTCAAATTACTAGGGTTGGTTTTCATAATATAATACGGAATAGTAAAATTGGACTTTTAAACCCCTCCCTACCGTAAATCCTTTTGTAAAAATAAGCCTGAATACATTTTGTTATAATATATGCTTCTTCGCGAATTCATAAATAAGGAATCCTACTCTGTTTATTATTGTATTTTACATTGATTATCGCTTCCCATTGATACCGTAATATGTTAATATTCAATCATTTATATTTCATTTAAAAAATACAATTTTATTTCATCATTTAGCAACCCCTTTAAAATTTAAATAAATTATTTATCTCTCCAAAAATGGATTCTGTTTATTCTATCCTTTCTTTTTAAGTTTGTACGAGAACTAAATATCTTCCTTCAATTTCCATTGAAATATTATACTTTCTTTGTTATCCCTTCCGTTTTTTGGTAAAAATTTTCTGTATCTATAATATCAATTAATTTGATAATCAGTGAATTCTTGGGCTAAAATTAAGATTGAAATCATACAAGCAAATCTAAATTCTTCTAAAAGATAACAGTTTTTCTAGTATAGGATTTCAAAATAGTTGTCCACTAAAAAAATCCTCACATAAAAATTGCCCATAAAAAGTTGCGCACTAGCATTCTTATTCACACGAAAGTTGCCTACATAGAAATTTACTCACAGAGATAAAATATCATTGTGCATTAATTTCTGTGTGAAAAATTTTCTCAGTGAGTCAATTTCTATGTAGGCAAATTTCGTGGTAGGATTTTTCAAGTGGGCAAATATCTGGTCACCATTTCAAAGGTATACCAAATGTATGCAGTAAGCCCTAGAAAGACTGGATAGTTTTTGACTTAAAACTTCCCTTAATTCAACAGCGATTCAAAAAAGCATAACCATAAATTCAAAAAATCTTTTGAAAAATTTTCGAATACTGATTGGCGTAAAAGTAAACTACTTTTAATATTTCCTGGCTCTTTTAATTTTCTGTTATACAATTTGGATCATTTATAGCACCATAACTCAACGTTTATATGCATATATTTTAGGTTTAATCGAATATATCTTAATCAGTAAAACTGTAGTCGTCGACAAATTTAAAGGCAATAAATTTAAGTTGAGACTCAGAAGTTGACAAATGTCTCAAACATATTGATTTGTCAATAAAACTCTGATTGAAAATTGGCCTAATTCTTAAAGGTAGAGAGGAAAAATTGAAATAAATTACCTTTGATATCAACCGTGGGTTGATCCACGTGGTGATTTCGTTGTCGAGAAATTTGGGGCAAATGCGAGTCGCGGTCGTATATGACATCAATTCCTGCGTTTCAGGTTCTCGTCGCTTAAAGTTTCCATGTTCCTTTGTTTTATTGTTCCCACCCGTAACAATCCTGCAACAAAATAATTTATTCATTCAAAATATTCTTGGCGAAATGTTCATTTTAATTACGTTTTTCCACAAATAATTCACTTGCATTTTTATGGTCGTTTTGCATGGGCGTTTCATATTTATTTTAAACGCTTACCTGCATCAACAAGTTATTGCTCGTAAATTTCGTGAAATGTAAATTACTTTGTCTTCGTTTTCCGTGGTTGAAACGTGTGACATCGGCGAAAAAAAAAGAAATGTTTAACGTTTAAAACAAGAAATGGGTGTCGGATGAAACCTTGGCAAATTGTCTTTTAAAATTAATGAAATCGTGTGTTACAAAGCACTTTATTCTTTTTTCTACATCGTTAAATTTATAAATATTCCTCGATCATTGAAACAGTGGCGGCTCTTGACAACATTTTTGAAGAATATCGCCGTAAATGCAAAAACTTTCAAGCTTGCAATTTGTGCTTAAAAACATCTAGGAAATAAGTTTTTGATTTTTGTTTTTTTCTATTTTCTTCTAAATATATTGCATATAACTATCGTGGCTACCTCATACGTATTCATTCATTTAAAGTAACTATCCATTTTGGTGATCCCCTGCATATGGACAGTAGGGTGTCCGTTATTTCCCAAATTGATTTTTTTACAGCGATCGCCCCCTGAATTTTTAGTTTAAGGTATAAAAAAAATTATCCAATACAATTAAGCTCTTTAATTTCTTGATTAAACCGTACCGGAATCATGTTACTTTTACCATTTTAATAACATGGGATTATTTGACTTTTTACTTTAAATTTTTTTTCTCAGAAACAAATGGATGAAAAGATTTTAGGTCAAATTATTCTGACGTAAAATTTAACGTTCTACAAAAAAGGTCTCCTATGAATTTTCGATTAAATCACTTCATTTAAATTTATTCAACATTTAACTTTTTAACGACAAATCAATCGATTATAGGCTCAATAAAAATGATGTCGACTAAAAGTTCTAAAAAATTTCTCATAGATGGCGTCAGGTGAAATGGTAAAAATTCGAATTTTAATTGAACTTCTGTCGATAGTCTCATTAATTAGTATGAAATTCACTTTGTAGGTACAAAATATTGATTAAAGTTCGAAAATTTATTCTGGATAAATTGAATTTCACGACTATAGCGAATGCGAATCTTATGTCACCGGTTTTAATTGTCAAAAAATGATTTTTTTTTTGTTTAATTTTCAGTTCAAGCTATAAAATTAACACAAATAATCACTTGCGCTCTAATGATAATAATTTTTATCTTCTCTTCCAATGATTTTATAGTTAAAAAAAGTAAAAATGAGCGACAAGTTGAAAATATTGCAAGATTTATATTAGGCATAAGTGAAATGTTGAATAACTTTTAATGAAGTAATTTAATCGAAAATTTATAAGAGACCTTTTTTGTAGAGCGTTTAATTTTACGTCAGAATAATTTGACCTTAAATCTTTTCATCCATTAGTTTCTGAGAAAAAAAAAACAAAAGTCAAAAGTCAAAAGTCAAATAATCCCATGTTATTTATATGGTAAAAGTAACATGATTCCGGCACGGTTTAATCAAGAAATTAAGAGCTTAATTGTATTGAATAATTTTTTTATATCTAAACTAAAAATTCAGAGGGCGATCGCTGTAAAAAAAATCAATTTGGGAAATAACGGACACCCTAATGTACAGAGGCGGCAATTACACATACAGTTTGCCAGTGTTGAAGATTCGACATACTTCTGGTTTCAATTTTTATTTATCATATAAGATAATGGCCAGGAAATAAAAAATTAAATAAATTAGATACTTTTGATCATCCAGTCTATTATACAATAAATGCGAGGAAAAGAAGAAATAAGAACAAAAGTATTTCACCTTTGTTACTGAGGAATATCCTTTGTTCAATTGAACTATGAATCAAAGAAAATGTACGAGTATATGATGGCTACTATTAAAATTTTGGCTAAAATTTTATTGCTAAAATAGTTTGCTATTCTTAATAGGGTAAATAAAAACATTTATATTGGTGAATAATTAATCTTCCCTTGCCTCCATGGACAAGCCACCACTGGTTTGTAACGATGCATTTTGTAAATTATAGTGTCCATTAAAATTTTCATATCCTTGACAAAACGTTCAAAGTCCTGTCGACTGTTCGTAAATAGTTTATTACTCCACTGCATTATTAGGTAGCTCCTAAACTGCATCGTTTAATGCCAACGATAAATAATAATTCGTTTTATCGCTCTTTATATATATATATATTATAAAAACGAGATCCTAAAACGACATTTTGTTCTGCGCCCGTTATTCACACTGATTTTTTAATAATTTTTTATATACGAGGCGGTTATGACACGATTTCCCTGAATTGATATTTTATTGATTTCTCTATACTCAGGCCTGTAGTTACACAGTTTAGGGTCGCTTTTGGAACATAAATTTTCTTTTACATCCACTTTTCAAATAAGGATAATGAGCTATTGTTATATAGCAAAATATTAAATATGATTAAATTTCGCCTGGATAGGTCGTAAAATATTTTTATATATTCTCTAATAAAAAAATAACATGTATAGGGTGTGCTCGTTGCTAAAACGATTAAATAAAAAATTTCAAATATTACTTAAGCTCTGAGCCATTAACTGATGTTTAAGTCTTTGTTGAAATTAATTTTTTTCGTCGTTACTTTAAGAATAATTCGGAATTTTTACTATAGTGTAGAAGTAATTATCTTTCATTTCTTTTTATTGCTTCATAAAATTCCAGCCGTTAAAGTTTTAAGAAAACATTAACGAACATGCAATCCATAGAAAAAAATTTCATTGATTTTTAAAGACCTTCCAATAATGAAGACGTCTTAATTAATTTATTTAACAATATATATAAATTTTTGAAAAATTATTAGGTGTTGGATTCCGGTTATTATGTGTATAAGTGCATATGTAGGACACAGTGTACAATTATACACAAATGTTGATTGAAATTAATTGGATGACGATTCACTTAATTTTCGAGGAGTATAAACGCTGAAGGGTTGGAATCGGCAAATATTATCTTAATCTCCAAGTTTACATACCAATATTAGGTTAATATTTGGTCTCATTCTATTTTAGATGAAGAAAAAGAAAAGGGAGAGAATGATTTTAAAAAATAAAATTGATACATAAACTTATATACTTCTCAACAACAAAAAAATAAAATTTGTATACTTTTATACTATTGATTTATCAGTTCTAGATAAATTTATTATATTAAATTTTGGAAAAACAGACATAGAAGGGAGAAAATTGTAAAAATAAAATAATATGTAAGTAGTATAATTATAGCTTTATGCTAAAGAAACATGTATTGTTTGGGAACAATTAATAAACTTCTTAATTATTAGTAAAAGGCAAAAGATTTCAATAGGCAATAGATACCAAAAAACATTTTACTCTTAATTATAAATGTATCTTTTAGGTAGGAAATATAATTCTTCATTTTTTGAACTTTCTTGTTAAAATTTGCTTCTGTTTTGAAAAAAAAGAATCCTTCGATGAAGGTTTTTATGATCATGGAAACATTTTTCAAGCTTTCATAACAATGCAAAGCTCTCAAAGTTTACAAACATAATGGAATAAAAAAATCGTAATTTTTGCAACTACAACGATGTGCTAACAGCTTATAATAAAGTATATTTCTTAAGGGTCATAACTCGAACTAATAAAGAGTAATTCATTAGTGAAACCTTGAGAAAATTTTCATTTACAGTTGGAAAAATCGAAAGCATAAAAACTTGGATAAAGCTTCTTCCTTTTTGTTTAAAATAATTATGGTTTAAGCTTGAACTTAAACGAATTATCTTTAGACATATTTGTCTCTATATAGTAATAATACAATGCAAATCGTTACTCTTTGGCTTATTGCTTTAAGCATATGATATTTTTATAGATGATGCAATGTATTGGCCAATTTTGTAATCAATGTGATTGGTCATATATTGTAGAAGAATAATCTTGAAGTGTTTCTCTACATCATGGGTCGGCAACCTTTTGTTGTAAAAGGGCCAAATATTTTTCATGGGGATCAGTGCGGGCCGCATTTGCAGTAGGTATATCTGCAATATTTATGTACAAATATTTTAATTTTAAAAATAAAACGCTATGTGTCCGTCATGTGCGTTGTGGTGAGTATCTTGCGGCCCGCACCAAGATGTCTCGTTGGTCGCATGCGGCCCGCTGGCCGCAGGTTGCCAAAATCCAAAGTTTTTTTTCAAAAATGTGTCATTTTGTCTAAAAGTTTTCTGAAAGCAGTTATGAAAATTACTACTGAACTTTTTTTACTATAAACTTAATCATATCGATCTATTTTTATGGGTTACTAGCTGATTCCCGCGACTTCGCCTGCGTAACGTAGTTGTAGAACATACCTTGATAATTAAATTTGAAATTTCGATTGTTTATTAGACGTTATGCCGTACAAACTTTGCCACCATTTTTCACTCTTTTAGAGGAGGAATTATGAAAAAAAAACCCTTTCTTATTATATATCTGCATCGTATAAGAAAAGATTTCCTAAATTTCATCGACACAAATATGCATTTATATTGTAAAATACAAAGTAAAACGAAAAAAAATATGACCATTATTTTGATTATAATGACTTAAAAGCAATTCGATATCGCACATTTTGACGTTGTACATACAAAATTGTTGGAAATAGATAGAAAGCGTGGAAGGAAATTCGAATATTTTATTTATTTTCAATAACAATAATTGATTTTCAAATTTTTCTAAATACCAAGGAAAAATTAATTTGGAAGATTTTATATTTTGATTGATAATGAAATATATGACAAAAAATTGCGCCCTTAATGTTAAATAATTGCTTCAGGTCACAGTCATTGGTTCATAAAAATTAGATTTTAAAAAAAATTGATTATTGAAAAACAAACAAAAATTAAAAACTTCCTCTTTGGTATCTGGTATAAGTACCTACTACCTGAACTTTCATACTAATTAAGTGAAATGACGTTATTTAAAATGCTGTAGTTAAAATTATATAACAAAAACAGAAACTTATTATTAATTAATTATTTATTTATTAATTACTCTTAGTAAATTCAAAATTTCGTTTGTTGATTAACTCTACAATTTCTCAAAGAAACTTAATCACCCCAATTCACTCTTTTAGGGTATAAATTATCAAAAAAATCTTTTCACATGCCTACTTCTTATAAGGAATATACCTAATATTAAAATTTCATCTGGCAGAGGAAATATATAATTACACGATTTTATGTATGCACGGTTTTAAAAACGTATTTACTTTAAGCTTTATTAATATAATTATTTTTTTACTACTACTGTTACTTTTTTCGTTAATATTTCCGAATTGAGCAACCCTAAGGATTTATTTTCAACAATTTTGTAAAAAAAAAAAATAAAAAAAAGGTTACTTTGGTATTCGAACCCACGTCTCTTCTATTGTAAGCATTAGAATATCAGAGACGTAAGCGAATGTGCTATGAACGTTATTTATTAAGTGTTTATTATATATAAAAACATTTATATTTCAAAAGAAAAGAGCTGTTTTAAGGGTTTTTCCGGCAATTATTATAATTTTTCTTGCCGTAATAACCATCCTTGAGTTCCAACGAACATTTTTAAAAAAAATGGCCAAATTGGTCCAGGCGTTGTTGAGTTATGCGTTTACTAACACATTTTGCGATTCATTTTTATATTATAGATATATTAAGGACAAAATTTCATTGCAAATATTAAATTGTTATACTTTCAAAAATTTAAAACTTTAAGAATTTGATGCATAAGTTTTAATAATAATTAGGACGCCCAATGCATTTTGTGGTTTAAATATTAAACGCAAAACATTGACCTTATATTCCATTTCTTCTCTTAAACGATTTTAAATTTTAATTTGTCTACATTGCCAATTGTCGGAAGGTAATTAAACGGAAATTGTTATTGTGTTTTGAATATCATTTGCAAATCCATTTGAATGCATGTTTTGTCTTAACAATAGCCAGTAATAATCGTTTTCGTAAGTTCATTCAATTGTCGAATACCTGACTCATTAACAAATATCCATTATAGTTCACCTTTATTGTTATAATCCCAATATAATTCCATTTGTGTGGCATATTGGTTTATTTTCGATGAAAGAATGTTTTAAGATATTCGGTTGTAAAATATAATGTTTTTGTATTTCTTTTTTTTTTTTGATACATTTAACATGATTTTGTCGATGTTAAACAAAACGTGAATGAGTTCAATTTGTGAATATTACGCCTTCAACTCGTCCATCTCTTGTAGGGGTCTGACTAGTATGAAATATCAATACGACATGAATACTAAAGTAGAGTTGCAAGTTGTCTTTTTATTATGCATAAGTGCAATATCGTGTCAATCTTTCTCTATGCACATTCTAAACAGATCAATGTTTCGAATAAAAACTTTTCGAAAACTTAGCTCAACTCGTTTGAAAAGCGTTGAAAAATAGTTTTGCTTATGCAACTTTTGAGGATTTGAATAAATTGAGAAACGTTTTATAAATTGGCGTTGAATTGATTAAACGGCTGAGTCACTGTTGTGAGACAAAGAAGCAGATTCGTCCCGAAGAAATGAATTCGAGGGTGAGGCTGCGGTAACGATATCTCATTCACTTTTTGCTCCTCATCCAGATCCATTTACATTGTTTGCTTTTTTTTCCATTCACATAATCGAAAACCGTGTTCTGTTTATATTTATAACAAAGGATCAACAAATCAATTGGGAATCAACTGGACTTCATTCCCCAGTGACCCTCGCCACTCGAATGTTTTTGTGTGGTCAGCCACATTCCACACTTCCTTTCCGACATATCATCCGAGACATTTGGCTTGTTTTTCCCTCCGTTAATTCATCGACACGAGAAGTGAATTCGTGTGGGACCATTTTACTTGTACGAATAATTATTACAATCGTCACGATTAATTTGCATTCGTTTGATATTCAGAATATGGTCGGAATTATCGAGGCATCATTGCTATCCTATCGGTTTCTTTGAACCATACGGCGCTAAAAATGTCCGTGAAACATGGAAATTGAAATGTGTGTGTAGGTAAATGGGATCTTTATTCAAATATTCAGTGATGTTTGTATCGAATCGACAAGGGATTGTCGATGATACGTGATTGATTTCTTTGAAAATGATACGCTCGTCAATAATAAAACAGACTCGTTTTTCACATTTGGAAAAATCGTCACATGCATGCCATGCATGCTGATTTTAACTGCATTTCAATTTTATGCAGTCGACTAAAGCGAATATTTAATGTTATCTCGTCAAAAAAAATGGTTTGGTTCGCAATCGTTATTATTTTGCTCGAAATACAAATATTTCTGCGCAGAGATATATGCCTTGTAAATAAAATAAGACATATTGAGTCTCAACTCTTTTCGACACTTTGACAGCACGCAAATATATTTCAATGTATCGCAAATATTCACTTGTCAATTTAAAAAAGTATGTTTCAATATTTAATACTGAATCGAAATCTAATTTATCATTTTCTTCATTTCTTACTTATGATTTAAACCTATTTACCTACCTCTAATAGCCTTCATGATCTATATAAAGGCTACGAATTTTAGATTTGGAAATATTTCAATTTGCAAAGTTTTATGCCTCTAATTATTAGTTAAACCTTAAACTACAATAACTGCACCTTTTATGAAGATAATATAAGTACATAAGGTATAGTCACCAAATTTCGTCCCCAAGTTTAATTTCGGCCCCTTGGGTACCTTTTTTTCTAAATAACGCCACTTAGTTTTTATAATTTGAATTTAAAGTTAGTTAAGTCAAACAATCATTTCAAATGTTTAGCGGTGAAATGTTGGCTCTGTGTCAAGATATTTAAAAAAATAAAAAACTTATCAAGGTAAGTTTTTGATTGAAATACTATCGATAATGTTTAAATGGTGATGTTCTTGAATTATTTAAACGAAATTTTGCCAAAATTTCATGTTATCGCTTAAAATTAAATCGATTATATTTTCATTTAGGTTATGACATGCGTTTTTGGTTGAATACATGTTGTCAACACAACTGGCAAATTCCAAATATCGTCCCCTTACATAAGTCTAATATCGCCCCGGGACGATATTGAGATTACTTCGTTATTCGGCAGTTGTATTTTTTCAACAATCATTTTTTCAATAAAATATTTAGTGTGGAGAAACAGGAATCAGCACCATGATAAAATGGGAGAAAAGTGGATAGGATACACAAAATGTTTCCAATGGATGCATGAGGATTGTGTTGAAAATCCAGGGCCTAACTTTATCTGTTCAATTTGCTTAGAGAATTAAAATTACTTAAAGTTTAAACTATAGGTACATCAATGATTAATAAGTCTAATTAGATATTGTTATTATTATGATTATACTAATAATTATTTATTGTTAAAAATATAGTTTATGTTTATATAAGTCCTGATTATTGTGATCTCAATATCGTCCCCGGGAAGTAATTAGGTGCCCAAAAAATTATTTTCAGAATGTCTACTTTTTTGTAAAGAATATTTTTGTTTAAATAATAAAGAATTCAACAGATTTTTTTTTATTTAAAATAATACAGAAATGTTAAAACTAAACTTTGACGTTATATTTATTCCTTTAATCGCAACATTTTTTTCAAAATTTTTATTTTTCAAAAAAGGGACGTTATTTGGTGACTCTACCTTATAACAAATTTTACAATATTTCAAGTTAATGCCATTTTTTTCAATATATTCCTATTTTTTTTTTTTAATATGAATTCATCATTTTACAATCTGCTTAGAAAACAAAGTAATGAGTAAAACAAATTTTAGTGGTACCAAAGGAAAAGAACAGGAAAAGAAAAATAACAAAAATGTACAAAAATGTAAATAATAAATTAAATTAATTATTTGACAACGTCGTTCAATTCCAGACACCGTCCTGGTTTATGTCTTGGTATTCCTCCCTCACCTCTTTCTGGGGATAATTCCAGTAGATCCACAGGCCATGTTCTTTTTAATCTTCATTGTATCAGCCATTGTTTAAATAGTTCCAGAATTAGTTTACTTTTCATGCTGATCGTATCGTTCCTTATGTTTTATGCTTTGTTCTTAATTACGTCTTTTATAAAAGGCATATTTAGGTCGTCATGCAATATTTGGTTTCTAACATACCAAGGTGTCATAATTATGGATTGTAAGGTTTTCGATTTTGATCTTCGAATGATGTTGGTATTTGATACTTTAGTGCATGGGTCGGCAACCTACGGCCTACGGGCCGCATGCGGCCCACGTGACATCTTGGTGCGGCCCGCAAGATTCTCGCCGCAACGCACATGACGAACGATATCATACACAATCGAGTGAAAGGAAGCGAGAAAAGGAGCGAAGGGATCTCATTGATTTTATTAACTACAATAAATTTCGTTAAAATATATACTTAGCGTTTTATTTTTAAAACTAAAATATTTGTACATAAATATTGTAGGTATACCTACTGGAAGTGCGGCCCGCACTGATCCCCATGAAAAATATTTGGCCCTTTTACAACAAAAGGTTGCCAACCCATGCTTTAGTGCATCTCCAAAGTTCTAGCTCATATGTCCAAATCGACTTTACGATTGTTATATAAAACTTTGATTCTATTAAAAGACTAGATCCTCTTTTTAGAAGCTATTATCTATATTTTTTTAATTTTGGCATCTATTTGTATTTTTATGGCTTCTATGTGGCGTTTTTACGTAGGTATTTTGTCCAATATAATACACAAATTTTACTGAAAAGTAATTTTTGGGGGGAAGTGTGATTGAAATCATGTTGAGACCAAATCTATTAATAAACTAAAAAGTTAGCTTCTACATACATTTTGGGGAGTTGACTAATAAGTTTCACTTCCACGAACGTACTAGTTACATAAAAATATTTTCAACCCTTATGTTACTATCTAAAATTTTGTTAAGTGGTTACTACCCGGACACTTGATATTCAATTCGATTCTCTTACACAATTAAGCTTGGTAAATGAATTACAGAATCTAAGAATTACATTTATGGCCAGCTGAAACCCTCAATTTCGGCTTCGTGGCATATTTATACGTTTACAATTTTTAATGAGAAATAGCCCACATTTTTAAAGCACGATTACAATATTATGAAGAAGCTTATATTGTATAAACAATTAGTTATAACAGAAAAAGGTTGTGACCATTTTATATTGATGGTTAAAACCTTACCAATAATATCCCACAATTTTTTTTCCATTCAAAGTTTATATGTAAGGAATGGCAAAAAGGACTTCTTTAGTAAGTGGAGTAGTGACTTTTAACTAATAACTATATTTCATCCAAATCGGTTCAGGCATTCTTGAGTTGAATAAAAAGCAGTAGGTATAACTAGAATTTTATATTTAGATATGTATGTATACTTCACATAGACCAGATTTTCTTGGTGTCTCCTTGGAATCATCAATCCTCCTCCATACTTGGAATGGAATCTTCAAACAATGCAATCTGCATCGTAATATTGAGTTTATGAAATACGTAACTAACACTTGGTTATTATCAAGGTTTGTAAATTGCACAGGTTGCTCCATTAGAAAAAAAAATGACGTCATACGAAGAATTTTGAAATTGATCAGTCTGAAGATATGTACGAATTTCTTCTGGATACGTCACGTATCCATCACGTAGCCACCATGAGTCTACCTGTGTATTTTATAAACCTAGGATTATTATCCTGTCTTATGCTTAGATAATATTGATACTTTAATGGTTTCACCTAACAAGTAGTGTTTATTACTCAAAAAAGTTTAAGTTTTAATGGCGAAGAAGTATTGTCTAGAAGAATTCACGTAATTCTTTTCAAAGCCTCGGGAAATTAGTTAGTTGACATACTACCCATGTTCAGTTTCAATTTGGAGTTCATATATAATAGTACTAGTAGATACTGTGACCCAAATACGATAAATTAAGAAAATTATTGTAAAATAAATGCCAATTGCTTATTTTATTCATCAAACTATCATATTTGCATGTTAGTATTGATTTTAATTAAAATTGAAGAATTATCACCAAATAAATTTTATGGGTAAATATAATGCAGTTTATAATTTTATTTATTCAAACAGGGATGTGTTTTTATTATGTTTGTCGTTACAGCAATAATTGTAAAATATTTTGGGTAGTGGCATAATGGTTAATCGATACTTAAATTAAATAATATAAATAAAACATAATGTAACTCCCCTGTTCTCGTATTTTGTATGTTTTTCTCAATTTTCGCTTCTTTGTACATCAATACACAACTAATAGTCATTATGAATAAAATTGTTCGATTTCTGGAGCAATAGTTGGTTATTTTACTAACAATAATCTTTATTTTTTTTCAATATTTTCAAATGTTGTTATATTTTATTATAGCATTCATACCAATATAGGAAACATTATTGTATTTAATTTAGACTACTAGTTCATTAATTATATTCACCTGCTTATTTTTAATTCTTACGTTCAAATAATTTTTACGATCTTTAAACTTTAGGGATGCTTTGGTATTCGAATAGTAACTTTTAAATCACATTAAGATGGACATTAATAAAAATAATTTTATTATAAAATTTATTCAATGATACATGAATTTTTTCAAAAAATTACAGTGAAAACGGATAACACGGAGAAGAAAATTAGAAAATGGGCACCCGGGTGCCCGGGTTTTAAAATACGGACTTTACAAAATTTGTTCAACAAAAACTTTTCCTAATTCTCTATACATTTTCCAACCATAAAACTTAAACATTCGGTTTTATTTCAATGTCACTGTGAAAATTTCTTGTTAGTCCCACAATAAATTATGGAATAGACCAACTTGGTGACAGTTTGAATATATGAATAGTTAAGAATATTCTGATTTTGATGAAACTCTTGGAGGGGATTGATGTGAATATTTGCCGTATGTACACATCCTCTTAACAAGGAGGGTGGCTTTATTAATTACATGGGTCGCACACTAATGAATCTCATCATCAACGACGTCCCCGTCTAACAAGCAGACCAACCACTTAATTCACTTTCTACTTCCTTGAAAATTATTTCAGTTTCAGGCACATAATATTGAAATTCGCTAAATTAATTAAAATCAATCATAACTTCGAAACCTCAAAACTCAACGAAAACTTAAAGAAAATTTCACATAAATATCCATTAATACTGAAGGTTATATCAACAAGATAATGATTAAGAAATAAAACTTTTTCGATGTTGAAATGATTATAGTATTTTGATAAGTGAATTAGTCCTCAGGATAAAAATTGAGTTTTAAATTAATATTATTGGATGATGGGTATTTAAATTGGAAATTAAATCTCTGTTTAGTTTGAAAAAAAAAGATTATGTGTGTATACCTTCTTGTCTAATAACCATAAACTCCTCTCGATGTTCTTATATTAGTTGGAATATGGTTCTCGTATGCAAAGTAGACAATCAGAAATTATGTGTTCAATAAACAAACAACTTTTTAATAAATATAACATACGATGGAAGTGATATAAACATATGAGAAATATTCGATAGAACAACTTGTTTAGTGCCTAGCAGCGCGTCTGGATTACGTTTTTATTATGTAAATTGTTACAACTTTATTACATTCAGATATCTGTAACATAAATATACATAATAGTCGCATGGCAGTTACAACGGGTGCTTATACAGAGGTATTATCTATGCATTTTTAAGACGTTGAGATATTTTAATTTTCTCATATTTAATAATAAAACTTAATTTATTATAAATAATGGCATAATCAAGTCGAGAATCTTAAATGCATTTGTTAATTATTTACGTGCTAGAACGCTAATTATTGTGTTAATATTTAATTTAGGCCTGAGGGTGGTATTTGTTGATACGTTTTCTAATTTCCTAGCTTAATTACCGGTATATCATAAAGCTGAAATTGTTTTTTTTTTAAATGAAAACTTGATTAACTTAATGCATAAAAACAATCAAATAAATTTTTCATTCAAAGTGATTATACCTAAGTCTTAGACCTAAAGATCGTAAAAACATTTATATGCAACAAGTAAAGTTTAAAAAGATAAATTAAGTCGAAATATTATCAAGGATCCATCATATTGCTCAAATTCTCGGTTATACATGGAAAGAATTATTAGGTTGTTCGGAAAGTAATTTCGTTTATATTTTTGTGAAAATGAAAGACAATTTTCGTATAGTGAAGAAAAATTTTATTAAACTTTAAATTGACCATTCTGGATCAATATTTTTTGCCTTCTTTCAATCAGTAGCATGATTTTTCACTCAGGAAATGTTCGCCTTTTGTTCGCTCTTTGCCAAAAAATAGTCCTGGGGATTTTCGATTTCCTTGTTTGAAGTAAAGGTTTTATTTTCCGAAAGATTTTGCAGTGGTCGGAGCAAATAATAAACCAAAGATGCCAGATCTGTAGAATATGATAAGTATGACAGTTTATTCTATTCAAATTGTACAAGCTTTTAAAAAAAGCTCTTCGAATTTAATAGAGCACAAACTAAAAACTCCTGCATAAAATCACTTGAGCTTTTTCTCATATAAGCCTTGCTATATTTGCTTTAAAAACATGCAATGCTTATACGGCTTAAGTGTAAAATTGAGTACAAAAAATACTATTTAATCCACTATTATGAAAA
The DNA here is from genome assembly GCA_958496175.1 of Sisyra terminalis. Lineage (NCBI taxonomy): Eukaryota > Metazoa > Arthropoda > Insecta > Neuroptera > Sisyridae > Sisyra > Sisyra terminalis. Next base: position 10,056,306 of record OY292275.1, read on the forward strand.
AATCAAATTACTTTCCGAACAACCAAAATTAAAACCTATAGTTATTTATCAATTAATTTTCAATTTATTAGATTTCAACAATTAAGTGTTGACTTTACTATAAGATAGCACATCTATAAAATTAAATTTATGATACTTCTATTCTATTAGTACACGACCAAAAATTATTAAGCTAGAAAATTTCTTCCATTGCCATCTATATAAAACAACAAAGACAAAGAGTGTCAAAGTAGAGTTTAAAGCTACAATATCATAAGAAACAAGTCCACATTACAATAGGGAAAAACTTATATTTACGATTTTAACACACAGGCTGTGGTTACTGAATTTTATCACCAAACTCTTTTAAGGATAACCAATTGACTATAGGTAGCGATAGCCTAAATTGTTTTTCGTTATCTTAAGCAAATTGTTCATATATCAATTGTTGAATTATTATTATTAGTGTCATTTAAAAGAAGAGAGAAAAACGGCTTAAAAATCGTTCAATGAATAGTATTTAAAGTTGACAAAAAAAAAAAAAAAATTCCTTCAGAAAATCAATTGCAATCAATTGTGCTATTATAATTTAATACTATCCGAATGAAAAAATAAAATCGGATGTATTGTGAGACTTTGTCACTGCAATCCCACTAACACCGAAAAAAAATACTTTTTCCTTCGACAATTAACTTAAACTTTGATCTTATATACTTATATGTGTTTACTAAACATATTTCCATGACTCACCCTTACTAAAAACAATTGTCGTGAACAATAGCTTTAAATATTTTTCTCAGATATTTGAAAAAAGCTTTTTCTCTGGGCTTTAGACCATTAAAGTTTAACAATATAATATTCATGAAATTGTTCAAATTGTTAATATTCTTTTGCTACTTAAATAAAGTACTTTTACATTACTTTCAATTGTTTTTCAAATTTATTTGAAATCAAATTCCAATATTACCTTTTTATAAAATATTTTGTACATTTTTTTATATAAAATAATTTTTAAGCACCTCTTAACTGTCCTATTGGTTTCTTGTCTGCAATAGAAAATTGCGTTTTAGTCTATCAACTACTGACAAAAAAATACCTTTTTTCTTTTAACAATTAACTACGTACTTGCTTTTTCCTAATCCATCTTCAAAAAATATAAACTAACCCCTACTAAAAACAATTGCCGAAAACAATAACTTATAAAGATTTTCCTTAAATAAATAAGAAATAGTTTTGCATTTTTTCGTATTAAAAAAAAATTCTTCAATAAATATCTAAATTGGCAAAAATATGTAGGAATAAGAAGAAGATTGTTATCCAGATGATCAAGTTTGGATAAAAGCTATGCTTTTTATCCGTGGATATAATTCCATGTAGGAAAGCAATTCTTGGTCAATAATAGCAATTCCTAGGTCAATAATTTAACGAAGTAAATAGCCCCAAAAAATATATTTCTATACTTAAGCTTAAAGGAACAATAAAATATGTTAATTGTTAAAACTAGAGTCACAGGAATTAATCATTAGTGTCTAAAAAGCTTGGCTAATAATTTAACGTTATACATTCCAAATTTATTTGAAATTAAAACTTAAAATTAAAGGTAAAATATTTTGTACAATTTTTTATACAAAATTATTTTGCAAGACCTCTAAACTGTCTTATTGACTTCTAGTCTGCAATAGAAAATTGCGTTTCATTCTATCAACTACCGACCCTTAAACTACCCTCATAAACACTCCATACACGGCAAGGAAATGTTTCTCGTCTAAGACAACAAAAAGATGTTTCTTTCCCAGTGAAATTCTTGACATTTGACATTCACTGCAAACGATAATGCGGAAGAATTGTAAGATGTTTTCCGGCGGCGACATCAGTCCTGCACTTTTTCCAATGTTGTGATAATCCTAACAAAATAGACGCGTAAAAATCTCGCTCATTTTCTCACCCCCCAATCCCATGTCACCTGTCGTCTAATCTAACCCCGCATTGCTCCTACACAATCTGACGCCATAACGATGCAAGTATATATATACTTACGGCAAAAGCTCATCCGAGCATACGGGAATTTTCTATCGAAACATTTACACAATACGCTTGACATAAATATTTCACAAATGCTCTTTTTGTTAAGTGCCACAACAATAGTATGGAATATCAAGAATGAAGTCTATATCTTGTATAAATATTTTATTTTCGTAGCGTTTTGCACGTCGTAACTGTTTATATGTAATGCTCGTTGAGTCAAACGAAAAAGTTTAGAGACATAAATACATTTGACACGCTTGAAGCAAGATTTCATGATCAAATATCCATTTTTTATGATGCGGTAGAAATTAGATGTAGGCGCGATGATATCTTTTGAATGAAGTCCCGTTTTATTTTAAATCCCAATACGAAATTTATGTCGTTTTGTTTTCTAAGTGTCTGAAGATTAAATATATATGTGGAACATCTGGGCGATTAATACAATAAAATTTATTATTGTCTATCAGGGAATAATAAATGTACATTTGTTGTGATATCCTACAGGCAATTTTCGCGTACATTTACCACAGACCAATGGCAGCCGCTTCGCCATTCTAGCGGATCGAATCCGTTTGGGCTTCTATAATATTTCACATTATATTCCACTGTCAGATGCGATCCGCTAGATTTGATACGTACGTGACATATAGTTTTATATGAAGTGCACAATGGGAGGTACCCACAACAAGCCATACAACCCATTGTACGACCTTTCAGTGGTTCGCCCGATTTGATGAACAGAAAACGAGAATGTTGGCGAAATCAATGAGTATAAGAGAGAACTTGGGATCAATATGGGGTGAACTTTCCAATAAGGTCCCACAATATCGGATACGGCGCTCGTCATAAACATTAAAATGTCTTATGCTATGCGAAAAGGTTACATACGTTGAATGTGCATTGATATTGAATTCATGTTGGATATCGAAAGAAAAATTGCAAAAATCCCATTTGAATTGGTTCGTGTAAACGATTACAATCGCCAAAGAAACAAACCGAGGGATTAAAATAGATCTTGACCCGCAGCGGGACGCAAACCGGCGTCCATCACGGTAGATATGTTGGCTCGTGACGAAAGACTTGTTTCTTGTGTTTTAGAGGAATTGTGCATAGGTAAACCCGTCACAACAAATAATATTCGAAACCAATATGATTTAAAAAGATAAAAATCTTCTAAGAACCATTAATGATTTATTAGCATCTATAAAAGGTTATCATATTCATATTACAATATTAAAACTTAACTAATAACTTTGGTTATTCAATCGATTTTCCTAAAAATTTTCTAAACCTTTTACCCCTTAAATATTTGTGAACTTAAAAAAGTAGTCAAAGCATAACAGAATGAATTTACTCGCTTATTTTGAAAGTGGTGTAAGTCCACTTCAAGGACGGCCTATATGGTGATTCTTCTTCTTGTAACTAGAACAAAATATGTTTATTATTTAACTGCTAAGTTTACAGAAATTACTGATTTTATTTTAGTTATTAACAAAAACGCCAATTATTCCCTTCTCCTTAGTGTCTCATGTTCCTATGGCTAAAAATGATAATATTATAGGGGTTGTTCTTGAAATGGACTTAACTTACTTTCAAAATAAACGGCGCAATTGACGAAATACCTTAGTTAAAGATGGCTAAAGTGAAACCATTGCATTCTTACAATTCTATTATTTGACTTAAAAGCTATGGATAAACCCCTGTGAATTAAAGTTAAAGTGTACAAAAAATGGAATCTTAAAATTCTTTTATAATCTCCCCTTTGTTTAATTTTGATATTTTTCTGAAAAAATGTGATTTTTTTAAGATTTCTTATAGTAAATTGCACAGTAAATTGCAAAAGGAGCTTTTTTTAAAATATTTTGAGAATTTGCTTTGTATTAAACCTTTGCACTCCCAAGGATTTTCAAAAATGTAATCAGCAACTCCAAACCGTTTTAGGCGAAATTGGGGAAAAATATTTTCTAATTAATTTAATTGAAAAATGTATTAAAATAATTAAATAAAAAACAGTTATATTTATTAGCCATTTTTATTGTATAATAAAAAAAAAAAAAATTAAAATTTTGCAAAGTGTGATACTTTTTGAAACAGTCACCCGGATGAAGGCCTGGTTTTCTCTCACATGTATTAATAATTAAATAATAATTAAAATATATAGTAAAAAATATCGATGCCACCTCGACATCGAAGTTGCCAGTAAAAATCCGATGTCGATGCCACCTTGACATCGGAGTTCAAAGGGTTAAACGAAAACTGCAAGAAATTTTCCTGTTTAAAAATATGATTTTAATTTTAAGGGTTTTTAAGCTTTTTGTTGAATTTACTGTTTCTATTAGTGCAATTTATCGAAGAAAATAAATTTCAGCTAAAATTTTCGTTAGCAAAATGTGTGAAAAACATAAACATGGAAGTAATTTTTTCCCCAGGAATTATTTGAAATAATTAATCATAATTTCATGTTGAAATCATTAAGAAAATATTTCTTCAGAGTTTTGATTAATTCTATTTTCAAGATACCTCATGAAGTTTGACAAATTTCTTATGCTACTCCTATTATTTCAGTAGTTGTATTCAAGGAGTAGTTTAAAAATAGAATTTTAAGATCAAGTTCTGAAGAAATATTTTGTTAATATTTTTAACAAGAAACTATCATGTCTAAGCATCTTAAATAATTTGTGCGGAAAAATTGATATTCTTTATTTTCGTTTTTTCTCTAATCTTGTTAACAAAAATTTAAGTTGAATTTTATTTCGTTCAATAAGATACACTAATAGAAACAGTATATTCAACAAAAAGCTTTAAAAACTATTGATTTCAATGCTCAGTTTAGAAAAACATTTAAATTGGAGTCTTTTGAAATCGTTTTTTTTTTTGGGGTCTTAACTAAAAATTCCTAACAAAAAGTTTAAATTGTAAAGTGTACAGAATTTGAAATCCTATTCAAATATTAAAACAGTAAACGTATCAATGATTTTCTTTTCAATGGAAGGCTTATTCCTAATATCTCCGGCGCCACGATTTAAGAACGGATTATGGTAGAAGAAGCCTAAATAAATCGAAAATTAAGAATACCAATTTGCGAGTTTTCGCTTCGTTTTCCTAGAAAATAGGTTTTTAGTAGAAAAATTACAATGTTATTTCTTATGGGAAATCAATTTGTATAAATCCGCCAACGGCCTACTTCAACGGATAACGATATTTTCAACGCAAAGGTTTTTGTTGCGGTCCTTATTTTAGGCATGTAGATTGAGTTAATTCCATATTTCATTTAAATTATTCGATCAAGAATCAAGGTACCTTGCAATCAATGTTACTAAGTAAAATGGGCAGCTGTTGTCACAACAATTTTACAGCAGGGATATTTTAGGAAATATTCAACATTTTATAATGGTCGAGTTTTAGCGAAAATAAAGTACAAATCGAAATTGAAAATTGATTTCAAAAGTCTAACAGGCATTTAATTTTAAAAATTGTAAAACGACAGATATTGGAAATGTTTCATAAAATGTTTCTAAATTCATTTCCAATTTTTTTTTTCGTAAGTTTCTACAATTAAATTTTTAAACTAATGTATATAAAATTTAGGCTACCTTACCAATAAATGAAGCAGCCTATTGTCAAAAATTCACTCAATTTTGTCAAATCACAAATTATCACACTAAAAACACGACTGATGAGGTTGAACTATTTTACAAGAATGAAGAAAGACAAAATTTATTTAATAAAAATTAAAAGAATAGCCTACTAAAATTTAACAGTATAAGAAATTATATTTTCTTGGAACGGGTAACTCTGATCCATTCAGAACCACTTATGAAAATAACATTACCAAATTTAAGATCAGTTTTCCATAAAATGTCTCCCTACATTAGCATTTTAGTATTTTAATTTTAAATCGTTAATCCCTCTCAGGATATTATTTTTGACTATTTCCTCAAAATAAGTCTCACCGGGAAAGAATTATAGTAAACTTGAAATTCTTGTTCAAGTTAACTAAGACGAAATCATTTCAAGTATCAACAAATATATGCGTTTATAACTTTCATTTTTAATTCGCTAATCTCTCTCGGGATATTATTAAATCTTATTACCTATCACCTTCGAGCTATGAACATTATATGCACTGACCAGTAAAGGTTTTGCATTCTTTATTTATTAAACTATCCCAGATATTTTAATTGGATAATAAATAAAAATAAACAAATTATTTTAAGTAACACTTAATATACGCATCAATATTTTTCCACATTTTTAATTTGCCAATCTCTCACGGTTTAAAATTTCATAAAATTAATTATTTAAATTAAGAAACACCTAAAATACGCATCTATACTTTTCTTCATATTAAATTCGCTAGTCGCTCTCACATTATTATTAGTTTCAATTACCAACTATATCTCTTAACGTTTTTCATTTGCTAATCTATCTCGGGTTATTACTTCCTACAATTTACAATGTACTGTAAGTTTAGCCTAGTCTATGCTTCTATATCATTCTACGTTTGAAATTCGCTAATCTATCTCGGGTTATTACTTCTTAAAATTCACAAGCTACTGTAACTTAAGCCTGGTATACGCTTCTATATCTTTCTACGTTTTTAATTCGCTAATCTATCTCGGGTTATTATTTCTTAATATTTTCAATTTTCTGTAAGTTTAGCCCGGTGAACCCTTCTATATCTTTCTACGTTTTAAATTCGCTAATCTATCTCGAGTTATTATTTTGTAAAATTCACAATTTACTGTAACTTTAGCCTAGTGTACGCATCTATATCTTTCTACGTTTTAAATTCGCTAATCCATCTCGGGTTTTTATTGTGTAAAATTCACAATCTACACTAATTTTTGTCTGGTTTACGCTTCTATATCATTCTACGTTTTTAATTCGCTAATCTATCTTGGGTTATTATTTCTTATAATACTCAATTTCCTGTAAGTTTAGCCTAGTGTACGCTTCTATATCTTTCTAAGTTTTAAATTCGCTAATCTATCTCGAGTTATTATTTTGTAAAATTCACAATTTACTGTAACTTTAGCCTAGTATACGCTTCTATATCTTTCTACGTTTTAAATTCGCTAAACTATCTCGGGTTATTACTTCTTAAAATTCACAATCTACTTTAACTTAAGCCTGGTATACGCTTCTATATATTTCTACGTTTTTAATTCGCTAATCTATCTCGGATTATTATTTCTTAAAATTTAAATTTACTGTAAGTTTAGCCTAGTGTACGCTTCTATATCTTTCTACGTTTTAAATTCGCTAATCCATCTCGGGTTTTTATTGTGTAAATTTCCCAATCTACACTAATTTTTGTCTGGTTTACGCTTCTATATCATTCTACGTTTTTAATTCGCTAATCTATCTTGGGTTATTATTTCTTATAATTCTCAATTTCCTGTAAGTTTAGCCTAGTGTACGCTTCTATATCTTTCTACGTTTTAAATTCGCTTATCTATCTCGGGTTATTATGTTGTAAAATTCACAATTTACTGAAACTTTAGCCTGGTGTACGCTTCTATATCTTTCAACGTTTTTAAGTCGCTAATCTATCTCGGGTTATTATTTCTTATAATTTACAATTTACTGTAAGTTTAGCTTGGCGTACCCATGTATATCTTTCTACGTTTTTAATTCGTTAATCTATCTCGGGTTATTATTCCTTAAAATTCACAATTTACTGCAAGTTTAACCTGGTGTACGTATCTATATTTTTCTTCATTTTTAATTCGCTAGTCTCTCTCGTGTTATTATTTATTTTAGTCGTCCGTCCTTATCGAACTATCAATACTACTAATCACTGTCTCACCTGTGAGTAGATTAACAATTTATGTTTATAAGCGAGTCTCGTAGATACTCAATAAGGGTTTAATTTTCGTTGTTGGATCACTTATTTAAATTAGCATATTACTTTTTGTAACACCAAGTTTACACATTTTTTTTTTATTATAAATTCGCTAAAGCCTCTCAGGATTTTATTATTAGTAATCATCTGCTCTCTTTGAAGTACAATACTTCTAATTATCGTGTCCAATGTGTATATATGATCCCTTGTAAATGTTTATAATCGAGTGTTGTAAATATTTTATTTGGGTTTTGACTTTTTTATTCATTATTCGGTTTTAAATTTTCAAAAATATTATTGTGACAATTTTTCTTTACGTATGTTTTAGGCTTTCTTTAAATTACATTTGATAAAGTATTTGATTTCTTGGTTTCCAACACTTCTTCGAAATTATTTGTTGAATTTTAATTTGAAAAAGCCCTGATTTTTGATGAAAGAATCTTAAAAAATAGAAATATAATATTTAAATTTATATTCATTCATTTCCCAAACGTTAAACACAAACCAATATTTTCATTTAATTTCGAAACATACACTTCGCAATATCCTTGCACCAACTACATTTTATACAAATTTGGCAGTCACATTATATTTGAATAACTTCGAGAATTAGTTGAATTATTTTCTTTCAAATGGTACGGATGAATTTCAAATTTTTGTTCGTTTCTAGAAGAAAATTGTAAATTAGGTAGAGTAAGAAATGTTTTCTATAAATTTACATCTTTTTGTAACTGATTCAACTTACGGGTTTAAAATTTATGAAGTCCACCAAATTTAATAGTTCACATTAGCGTTTATTACGCAGTTCCCTCGATTTTTTTTCTTGTATTTGAAGTATTAAAACAGTCAACTTTAATGAAATGTTTTGGATAAAAACACGTTATTTTTGAATTTGAAAGTTTTACTTTGCCTTTACATTTACAAAATATCAATCATGAAGTTCCATAAATGCAAATATAATTGATTTTTTTGTTGGTCACATATCCCACTACTGATGCTTTAATTTTCGATTCTTGTCGGTTTCAAAGAATTTTTCAAATTTTAATTGTTTGGAATATAAACATTGTGAAAATGGGTTTCATAATGATCATTGACGTGAGTTTTCACCAGAAAATTGAGACGTAAGCCTGGCGAGACTTTTATACCAATTTTCAAGCATATGTTTTAAATACCGAATTAAACTGTAGATAGTTTTTACAGAATTTACAAATTTTCGCTTTTTACTTCTCGTTTTGAGTCTTTTTAGCCGTTTCAAAGTTCACAATAACTAAATCTCTCCAAGCAAAACATAACCTCCCTCCGTAATGCACATAAATTCAAATTTCATTGTTTCCGCAAATATTTTCATTGAGTGTGAAAATTTAAAGTTATACATTCAAACATATTTCGGAAAATGAAGTCGCGGCAATAATAATACTACTATTTTTTGAATGATATTATTGATGAAACGATTGTTATAACGGGTTTTCAATCATTTTTATTTTGAGTCAATCCAAAGACTATAATTATAATAGAATTTTTTTTTCATTCATTGTAAAGTTTAAACAATGATGAAGGGGAAATGAAATTAACCTGCATACGTTTTTAACCAAAAATCACTAATGAAGTAGGCATTCTTATCTCTTATAATTTTCAAATTTTGTTAATTTTTTAAGATGTTTCCAGATGTTTTAATTGAATTAAATATGGTCGAAGTGATTTAGTTAAAGAGCATATTTCCTTGGCCTACTAGGATTGTTATATTTAAAGCCAGTTGTAGCCAATCACAGCGCTTTTCATGAACGCTTTTTATAATGTATAAATTACGCAAAGTTTCATCGATTGGTCAAACTCAAAATTATTTTTTTCCCATAAGAAATAACATTGTAATTTTTCTGCTAAAAACTTATTTTCCAAGAAAACGAAGCGAAAACTCGCAAATTGGTATTCTTAATTTTCGATTTGTTTTTGCTTCTTCTATCATAATCCGTTCTTAAATCGCGGCGCCGGAGATATTAGGAACTCCCCCAATGGAACTATAAACCAATAATTTTCACCAAAATTTATATGTAACCAACTAACTATTTCAAAAAATTATTTAAGAAAATGCTTAAAAAATTGTGTTGTTTTTAAAGAAAATTTTAAATGAGAAGCATGCATTGTTTATCCTGTAAATAAAGGATATCAATGAATGAAAACGCTTTAAATTTTATCAAAAACTGCTACTATTGATAAAACAATAAAAATGGACCACAACTTATTAAATATTATGTAGACTAATATTAGAAGAAGAATTTGCGAGAATAAGTCGATTAAATCCTACTGTAAATAAGAATACTAACCCTAAAGCTCATAATAAAACAGTTTTTCAGTTCTGCAGTTCTCAGGAAAAAAGACCCATGAAGAGTTGCTAATCATTTAAAAATCTTAGGTCCTGTAGGAACCGCAATAGTTATAGTTGGTGATAGAAAAAATGCTCGTGTATCTATATCCATACTTACTGTGAATATATGAAGAGCTTAAACTACAAATCCTTATAAGCCAATAGCTAATATAGCATAAATTATTCCTAAAGTTCCAAATGTTTCATCACTTTAAAAACAATTTTGGTAATAATTTCCTTCATCTTACAAATAACTGTTATTTTTGGCCTTATTCGTTATAAGATTTTTTTTTTGATTAATGGAGAAGTGTTATACATTTTTTTTAGCCCTTATTTTATACGAAATACTTAGAACTGCTTTTCGAGAATGAAGGGTTGCCTTTGAAATCCGGAAAATTTGTCGAGGATTTAAAGACAAATTTTCATAAATAGATGCCTAAATATATCTACAATTCCATCAAAAAACCATATTTTAGACCACCTTTTGTACACTTGCGAAAAAAATTTCAATCTTTAACAAATAATTAGACAAATATTATTAGTACATAATTTTTGAACAATACAAGTATTAAAACCTTAATTTACTTCTTTTGAAGTTAATGTTACCACAATATTGAGACGCAAAATAGACTTTTAATCAAAAATACAAGAGAAAATATTCACCTTTCTTACACTTGTATTTTTCGAGCACCCTATAAGTCACCCTCTATTATTTCATTCACCCTATCCACTCTTACGCTTTTATTATTTCTCTTTTATTCACAAATATTTTTTATTTAGTTCCTACAAATATTCAAGTACTACTAAAACGGCGCAAGAGTGGGATTTTTTAAAAAATGTTCTTCCAAAAATCAATGTTCCCTTTAATTTACATCTTCAGATTAAGAAATATTCCTTGAAAAAAATAAAAATAATAATACCTAGAAAACACAAGAAATTATATATTTGTAAAAATTCGATAATATTTCAATACAATTCAAAAATGAGAAGGCTTAAACATGAGAAATATAAAAGCAATTAATTAAATAAAAAGGCAGTAATTGGAAAAGTGCATTTTTTCAATTCTTAGAAAAAGAATCTTCAATTTCCAAAACAGAGAATAGAATTATAATACCTAACTACCAAAGTTAGTTAAATTAGTTTAGCTATGATTGTATTATTAATGTTGAGGAATTTAAATTTAAAAGAAAAAAGAACAAAATAAACTTTAAAAGTATTGAATAAAATAATTAACAAGTATGTAACCAATTTTCTAAATTGGAATTTGGTTCAAGAGATGGGAGCAAATATGTTGGCATATTAGCTTTTTGTAAATCGTCAAGTTATTGTAAAAAAAATGAATGCAATTTTTTTAATGATAAACTCTATTGATCAAAATAAGATTTTTTCCGCTGACTTTGAACAGTTATACTGTGTATACAATATATAAAATATATTGCAGTCCAATTTATGTAGTATAATTTAACATAATAATATACAAATTTAATATAATAATATATAAACTTAATATAATAATATAAAAAAAAATCATACCAACAACATAAATTTGAACAGAAATTCAAACAAAAATATTCGTGACGTATTACCCAGATACGTATTTCGATTGCCAAGCAATCTTCATCAGTGGTCATCAAGTAGTTTGGATCACTCCGTAACTGCTATGTGATGATTCACATTCAAATTTAATTTTGTAGAATATGTACATTATGTATAATGTGAATCATCACATAGCAGTTACGGAGTGATCCAAACTACTTGATGACTACTGATGAAGATTGCTTGGCAATCGAAATACGTATCTGGGTAATACGTCACGAATATTTTTGTTTGAATTTCTGTTCAAATTTATGTTGTTGGTATGTTTTTTTTTATATTACTATATTAAAATTATATATTACTATATTAAATTTGTATATTATTATATTAAATTTGTATATCTATACTAATATATAAAACTCTTACGTCTGTCTGTACATTTCGATTTTGCACCCAATTTTAGCGTAAATAATTGTTTCAAGAGGCCCTTATTCCAAATTTAACCTTTTTAAAATTTTTATCTGTCTGTCTGTCTGTGTGTCCCGATTTAACTAAAAAACGGAACAACCGAATTTAATGAAATTTGGTATTAAGATACAACACAATTTTCCACATACTATAGGCTACTTACCATTCCAAAAAAATAATAAGGGAAGGAATTCCTTAGGGATGAAAACAGAAATTTTTACTTTATATAGGTGAGTTATATATAATTGTAAAAGGTAATTAAAGTAAGAAAATAATTTGTATAAATATTTTTAATTGAACTGATATAAAGCACAGTAAATTCAATTTAAAGTTTAAAAAATTGCCTCTTTGAAATATAAACCTTTATATATATAAGACACATAGTTGATGTTAATAGCGACGTTAATAGAGATTCCTACTATATTTCAAAATCTAGACCCTTAACTTCTGTTATTTTAACGCGAGTATTTTGATAAGTTTCGACTTTTTTTAGTCATAATTAAGACCGACATTATTTATGTATAGATGCTGATTGATTTACGGATTATTTGGTCCATGTTAGGTAAACCTATCGTAGGTATACACAATAGACATACTCTTTTTAGATATTTATAAATATTTTTTGAAAATTAATAAATGAAATTCGACAAAATAGTGTTTTTAAGTTGATTATGTTTTTCATAAAAGAAATAAGAAAAATAAAAATTGCCATATACTACCACTACCAGGAGCAAACCTAAAAAGAAAACAATCAACACCAACGTTACGCAGACGAAGTCGTGGGGATCAGCTAGTTATAATATTAAATTTGTATATTATTATGTTAAATTATACTACATAAATTGGACTGCAATATATTTTATATATTGTATACACAGCAAAACTCTATTGAATTTTTATTTAACTAAAAGACGTTGAAAACAATTTTTTTTTTATAGAATATCACAAAAATGTTACAAATTAGTAGTGAAATGTATATTAAGTTAAAGATTGATAAAGATTTTAATTTTAACTTACTGAATAACCAAAAGTTTATCAATATTCATTCTTAGAAAGCTTCCTCGTTATTTATAAAAAAAAAAGTAATTTAAATCAATGTATTTGACAACGAAAGCTTACCGAGACTTTAGACATTATCATTACGAAGAGCTTTCCGCTACATCGGACATCCGGTCATTACGTGTTGAAATGATATATCAATAAAAGCAACGCTTCACTCATCCCATAAGGACCTCCCATTCCCCCATCTCGTCGTTGGCAATTTCATTTCTCCAAACCATCAAAAAGATGGAACATAAGAGAAGTCAATACAATATACATCAAAGTCAAATAAAACACAAATACGAATGAGTATATTACGTAAGTGCATATGCTCTACACTTGCATCATTATTTCGTTCGTAAATTGTGTTCGAATCGTAAAAATTTCTTTATTGTTTTTCTGCATGTGTTTACCAACTTTTATTATTGGTTGTAAACTTTTGAAAAATCACGTGAGATTCATAAGTTTTTGCTGGGCGCGGACTATGTCTGGATTTTTATATTTGCAAGCCATTATTTTTATTGAATTTTTACATTGAATTACGGATTTGTTGGACGTTCAAGAGCTGTTATTCAAACAAATATGAAAAAGAATTTTAAAATTCAATTTTCAAGAACACTCGTACCTCAGATACTCTTCAATCTAGCATAGATAGAAAGTGCATTGTAAAAACTTTTTTATCTCTACAAAATAAATTGTTGGTAACAATTTTTTCTCCGTTTATATTAACGCAAAAGTTAAGATGAATGAGAAATGAACAAACAGCGCTGCGTATGTGGAAGTTAATGAACTAAAATACGACGCTAGATGCTAGACGAAAGCTCTGTAATTGACGTCGCGACGTTTCCAAGTAACACATATCAGTCAGAGATGGCGCGCAACTAAAACTTTTGCCTTTCAATAATTCAAGCATCAAACATATTATAAAATCATCCCTCTTGTTTTTTTTTTTTATAATTTAATAACGAATAAAATCTATAACGCAACAAGTAAGTCATTTATATCCCGCAAAATCCATTTCAATGCAAATTTTCTAGGCATAATCACCCTAATACCCCTACGCATAATGTTTTGCACTAAGTAAATCTTATAAATATACAAATAATGCGTTATTTTCTTAACATATTAGATCGGTTGAGCGACGCTCGTAAATCTGCCTCGTTTGCATAGTGTCGTCTTGTTGATGTCGTTAATAAACGCCGATTCCATAATATGCGGATATTATTTATTTGGATGTGCGGGTTCAATGTAAATGATGAATTTTGCATTATCGTGTTCAAGGCAGTCTGTTTAAAGTCTATTGAATGATTTATGAGGTATTGAAAATATCATCAATAACTCATAAATTTATTTAGCTCCGATTTTTTTTTTATGTAGGCACTTCATTTTATGCAACGCCAAGATGCATCGGTATCGATATACATTTATGAAATATATGAAGTGGTGTTTTCGTACAATGTATGTTAGGCCAATAAGTCATTGAAAATTGTCTGTGACGTTTTTATATTTGCTGATAAATTTGCGGAAATGAAACGTCACGCTTTTTTCTATAGCACTGGAAAATTCAGCGAATTTTTCCGGAAGTAGAAGCTATATATATTGTTTCTAACTAAGCATCAATTTCCTTACAAACAAATATTTGTCTTTGCCTAAATAAATTGAAATAAATGAACGGCAACATTAATGTTTTGTTATTCTAAAGAAAATTCTAAGCTTTTACAATATTGTATTGTGTTACAAGAGAAATCAAGAATCATTTAACAAATAGAAATGGCTGTCGTTGAAAAACGCGACTAATCGCCTCTTTTCTTGCCGATTAATTTACAAGCATACAAAATATCGTTTCTATTCTAACATTGTTTTTTATTCGGAATAAGAACATATTTCTTAACATAAGCTTTATTTTTTTTTTTAAGAAAATTTCTCATCGTAGTATTTTGTATAAGATTAGTACGTAATTCTGGAATTAAAAATTAGGCAATAATATGCTTAGAAATTAAAATTTATAAAAAAATTTTAACAATTAACTTTTCGAAAGTGGTTATCAGGTTATCAATATTAGTAAAGAGTGGGCAAATGAAAAATTTTCAGTTTTTTTGATTTTTTTTTAGGGCTTTTTATTTAAGTTCTTTCGATAAAAATTTAAGAATTAATTTTTAACAAGTTTTCGTCTCTTTCTTGAATTATTCTCGTCTATCTTTGGCAAGTTTGTGTTGTGCTTTCCTCGTTTTAATAAATCCAAGATATCAATTCGTTTTCTTCTTTTTTTCTGGTAACCTTCCAGTTTTCGTTCTACAATATCAAGTATAAATCCTTTTTCTCTACGAATGTGGTCCATGTAGTTAACTTTTAGCGTTTTCTAGTTCTATATAGATAAAAGTTCTTTCTTTGTTGCCTTTTTTCAATTTAGTTTCGTTCTACATTAGTCTCCCGATTCTTTATTTACTTTTTCTTAAATACATCGCATCCTTACGACCCCATCGAACCTTACAACAAAACTCAAAAAACTATTTTTTTCAGAAGTCAAAAAACTTAAAAACTTTTATGAGCCAAAAATTTGTAATTTATTATATTTGAAGTTGTAAATTAAAAGTTGTATTTTAACTGCTTAAAGGTGTAATTTACTCATAAACTTATAAACTTATTAACAATAATAAAACCATCCTTTTGACCAATGATACTTTACTTTTTTTCACCTTTTCCAAATAAGTCAATTAATAAGTGAAGTTGACACACGTTTACTGGCTGATATTTATATATTTTCGAAATCACTTGGTACTATTAACTCAAATTTGATCATTTTTTAGTTAAACGACTTTTATCGCAAGGGTACGACTTATTGTTTTTATGAAAACACGATTTAATATTATACTTTTTTATGGGAGAATTAAACGAAAAAGTAGTTACCAGAACAAGATTTTCCTAATTCCTACAGATTGCCAAATTTTCGGACATAAAAGCAAAAAAATTCCGGTAACAGAATGACGAATGCTGATTCGGAAAAACAATGCTCTACATAGTGTTTTCTCGTACAGTTTTCTTTCTTTAATTACAGCTGAAATCCTTAATATAACTTTCAAATTTAAAGCTTAATTTTCTGAAGAAATTAAAAACAAGTTTACAAAACAATATATTTGTTTATCAAGCTCCAACTTATAGACTTCTGCTCTAGACTATTATATCTATACTAGTGGATAGAGAACCAATGATTGTTTACCAAATTTGAAGGTGGTTCTTAGAAATTTTCTTTTGTTCATTCAATCCATTATGTTCCCAATGACTAACTAAGTAATTCCCAAAAAAGGTATTACCATGTATAATCGAAAAACTTCCTATTAATACAGTGTTTATTTTGAAAGTGGTGTAAGTTCACTTCAAATTACACGGAAATATGTATGGGTAAGTCATGACTCTTTAAATTTGACCATATGTTTAATTTCCTACATAATATAATAAATTTATTTTGATGTAATGTTTCAAATTTTGAAAATAAAAAATGCTTTTTAAATTGTTTATTGATCAAAACTTTATTATCGATTGCATGCATTATTATCATTTACTTTGTTTTTGCCAAAAATGAAATTCCACAAATCGTAGAATCAAACATTTATTATTGTAATATAATTAAAGTTTATTTATTTTTACTTTATTTTATAATTTACTTATGCATTAATCTTTAAACATATAAAAGCTCTAGACTAATAGTTCTCCAACTGTGCTATACAAGGAATTGTCATCAATGATAATTGAATATTATTTATTATTTGAATGTCAAAGTTTTGTACAATCATAAAAAAAAATGTAGGCCAAATTCCTTATTCAATTTTGCTCAAATATTCTGAAACAAAACCATTGATGTTAACAAAATAGTTTGAGAAATGCGTTTCTTGATAAATACCCAAAAAAAAAATACCACTAGAGTTAAATATTTTCTTAAACAATCTTAATATATTTTAGGATCCATCATATTTAAAGTTTTACGGTATTGTATTTCACTGTCAATAATTATCGTGCAAAAACATTAACTACAAAACGAACCACAATGAGTTAATATACTGCACTATATAACTTAAATCCTCCCCTGTGTACAAGTAACTTGACAATAACTGAATGAAAGCCGTTTTTATATCAGCTTGATTCTTGGGCATTTTTTCACGTCAATATATTTTATTAATTGCCTTTTGTCATCGTTTTTGTTTGCTATCTGTCATTCTCGGTCTTCCATTTTAGTTCCTTCAAAAGTCTTGTTTTCTTCACATCAATATTTGGTTTTTATGTAAGTAACTGCAATAAAACTAAGCTATTATTTCGCGATTATAAAATGTGACCCTCAAATGTCAACAAAAGTAAATAAAGTAATCAAATTTCCCTTTATTTAAATACATTTCCTTCGTTTTATACTCTCTTGTTCAGTGTTTGAATCAAAAAAATTTCAATAAAATTCCTTTTATTATTTTTGTATGGTAGCCGTAAGTTTTATTATACGATTATAAGGTCAAAGGTAATAAGAACAGTGATTTAAATCCGGAAGGATATGGTACTAATAAAATATTAAGAAACTGTAGGCCTATTTTTTTTCTCAATAAATTTTTGAACTAAAAAATAAAATAAATAAATTTATAATAATATATGTCTTTGAGATTCAATTAAAAAATTACTTTATTATGACGCGTTTCGACAGTTTTTGACTGTCATCATCAGGTAATAAAAATAATAATCTTTTATTATTATTATAACAATTATTATTATTATTATTATTACCTGATGATGACAGTCAAAAACTGTCGAAACGCGTTATAATAAAGTAATTTTTTAATTGAATCTCAAAGACATATATTATTATTAATTTATTTATTTTATTTTTTAGTTCAAAAATTTATTGAGAAAAAAAATAGGCCTACAGTTTCTT
Source organism: Sisyra terminalis (assembly GCA_958496175.1). Lineage (NCBI taxonomy): Eukaryota > Metazoa > Arthropoda > Insecta > Neuroptera > Sisyridae > Sisyra > Sisyra terminalis. Next base: position 10,074,474 of record OY292275.1, read on the forward strand.
AATATTTTATTAGTACCATATCCTTCCGGATTTAAATCACTGTGCTTATTACCTTTGACCTTATAATCGTATAATTTCGTTTTAATTGAATCTCAAAGACATATTTATATATATATATTATTATCCATTAATTTATTGTGATTCGGAAGTAAATAAAATACTTATCAATGTTAAAAATAAATAAACTGTTTAATAAATTCTTATTTTTTTAAAACCACTAAAGTTTAAAAAAATTAAACTTTATTGGATCGAGGTTTGCAAATTTCAAATTTATCTTCAGGAGTATTTAAAAGCTCATCAATTTAAGGTTGCTTGTGGCTTAAAACTTAAACCTAAAAGTTTACCTAAATTTTTCAGAAAATACCACCAATTATATTTTTCAACAAGTATTCATAAATCAAAATATTTCGTAAATTTTACAACAATTCTAAATATTCCAAAAATTGATTTCAAAATTAATGTTTAATATCCCTTTGACATCTCGAATATCAAAAGCTGTTTGATCTGATAGATATCACATAGTAATGTAATATAGTTAGGGAAAGTAAAGCGATAATGAAATAAATGGAATTGAATTCAAAGCATATCAAAATAAATATATAAACCTAGACCACTATCAAAGTGTGGAAAAGACATAGGTTCGCAGTTGAATTTCATTATATAAATTACAACAAAATTATTTATCTTTTTTTTGGAAAGAGCTAATCAAAAGGCCTCATAAAGATGTACATTAGGGTGTCCGTTATTTCCCAAATTGATGTTTTTACAGCGATCGCCCCCTGAATTTTTAGTTTAAGATATAAAAAAATTATCCAATATAATAAAGCTCTTAATTTCTTGATTAAACCGTGCCGGAATCATGTGACTTTTACCATTTAAATAACATGGGATTATTTGACTTTTTACTTTTAATTTTTTTCTCAGAAACAAATGGATAAAAAGATTTACGGTCAAATTATTCTGACGTAAAATTTAACGCTCTACAAAAAAGGTCTCTTTTAAATTTTCGATTAAATCACTCCATTAAAAGTTATTCAACATTTCACTTGTGCCTTATATAAATCTTGCAATATTTTAAACTTTTTGCTCATTTTTACTTTTTTTAACTATAAAATCATTGATAAAGAAGATAAAAATTTATTATTAATAGAGCGCCAGTGATTATTTGTGTAAATTTTATGACTTGAACTGAAAATTAAACCAAAAAAAAACTTTTTTTGACAATTAAAACAGGTGACATAAAATCCGAATTAGCTATTGATGTGAAATTCAATTTATCCACGATAAATTTTCGTACTTTAATCAATATTTTGTACCTACGAAGTGAGTATCACACTAATTAATGAGACTATCGACAAAAGTTCAATTAAAATTCAAATTTTTACCATTTCACCATTTCTTAGAACTTGAAGTCAACAAATTAAATGTTGAATAAATTACAAAATACAAATTAAACAAATTAATTCAAGTTAAATGTTGAATAACTTTTAAGGGAGTGATTTAATCGAAAATTCATATGAGACCTTTTTTGTAGAGCGTTAAATTTTACGTCAGAATAATTTGACCTTAAATCTTTTCATTCATTTGTTTCTGAGAAAAAAAAATTAAAAGTAAAAAGTCAAATAATTCCATGTTATTTAAATGGAAAAAGTGACTTGATTCCGGCACGGTTTAATCAAGAAATTAAGGGCTTAATTATATTGAATAATTTTTTTTATATCTTAAACTAAAAATTCGGGGGGCGATCGCTGTAAAAAAAACAATTTGGGAAATAACGGACACCCTAATGTACATGACCGATTATCAATGCTTATACCCCTTGGTTTTTAAATATTTACAATTAAAGCTTAATTATCATTTAGTTGTGATACTTCAAAGCTTTAAATTTCATTTATTTGAACCACTTAGTTCCGGAAGCTTAGTTTAAAAGAAGCATTTTAAAAAATAGATATTTATAAAAAACGTCATCTTTGCGACAAAGAAAAAGCAAAAATGCCATTAAAAATTGTGGAACGAAGAAAGCGTTCTTTCAAATCCCCAATCATTTTTCTATTTAATAAGATTAAAACTGTAAAACAGAATTTCACTCTGTTAATTAGTGGATGATATGACAAAGGGGCTCATCTCTCATTCCCTGACAGTACTGTGAATGTTTAAAATGTTTTATGCTTCCCATTAATTACAGTAGAAGATCACAGTTAATTGAAGTGGCATGAGAAAATGCATCACATCATATATAGATACGGGTCTGGGAATTTCCATACAACTTTTTTTTTTTGTGAAACTAGACTTATTTTCAAATGCAACATTAGAGTCAATACACATTTGAAAAAAAAATGTTTTAGATTTGCAAAGGGGGTGGTTTGTTTCAATGGTGGTTGAAAGAAAAATTTAAATGTAGAATTGTTGCAATGGGAACATCTAGTGCTTGTTTGTAATGAAAATGGATGGATGTTGGATGACTAATTTTTTACTGTTCACATTTTATTTTAGAAAATAAAACATATATGTGTGGCATCTATGCATACGTAAATCGTAAAAATACGGTTTAATGATGGGAAAATAAACGTTAAATCGAAGAATACGAGACGAACATTAAATCCGAAAAAATCTGTTTCTTAACATTTTCTATCAACCACTACTTAATCTAAATTAATTCCTGTTGGATTTCAGCCAAGTCAAGGCCAGGCACGAACGAGTCAACATCTTTCCCCTTTATTATATCAACATTTTGCCAAGTTTACGTTTTTCGAAATAGTAAAATTCACTTTGAACTTGTATTCAATTATTTGATTGTTCTTAGCAATTATTTTCAGCACCGAAAGTGCCACGTGAACGTGATGATCCACACACGTGTGCCCATAAATGTGTCCTCCAGACCATATCTTTAACGTTTGCTTTATAGACTCAATAAATCTTAAGTGTAACTCATTCATGAAATTAAATTTTATTGCACAATATAAACGTATCCCTCAATCATTTTTCTCGAATTATATTTGTGCGTTTCGACTTGTCGTTCGACTGTCACAATCCATTTATATGTACCGAAAAAAAATTTATCGCCCTACACAACAAAAGCAAAAAGCTCCACATCGAAGCCGTACGTGTAATGTGTGCTAAACCATAATTTAACGTGAGATCTGGTGATCAAGTTTTGAAACGAAATGACAAAAAGCAGAAAGATGTTCAGCCGGTTCTTTGACGATGCCACATCGTCTAAAAATAAATGTGTGCATCCTTTTTTTCTCCCATTTTTGTCAATAGACAATTTCCAAGAAAACGTTCTCAAGGTTTCGTCAGGATAACATCGATCGTGATTGATGTGGCCATCGAACAATAGTGGATTAAGAAAAAAATATCTCGAGACATGTATTTAACTTCTTTTTCAATTAAAAACTTCTCAACATTTATTTCGTTAAATCGTTAAAAAAATTAAAAAATTATCTATCTTAAAGTTTGAAAATTGAAGGGATGATACTTGAATTTATATGGCGTGCTTTACTGCTAATTGGATGTCGTACTTGATGTATCTCGGAGAGGCAAAGAACGAAAACCACCTCAAAGATATTCAAATAACAGGAAGATCGGAAAGATATCTACAGTTGCATCCCCTAATGTTTGTATATGTACACACATTTATGTGTTCAAACATTACCTACCTACGACTGCTGGGTAATTAAAATAGACATTAATTTCAATTTGATGCAACGTTCTAAAAATATTCACGGAAAAAAGTTAAAATAGATTCAGAGTTTTAGAGTGTAATTCAAGCAATTATTTATTCAATATATTAAATATTTTGAGGTAATTGCACTTAAAAATTCAGCGATTTTCCAAAATCAAGTTCTTCATTGACAAATATAATTCGAAATACGAGTCAACACTTATTTTGGGAAAAAACATGCGTAAAGAAACACTCGTATTGTAGAAAATCAGAGAACAATATAATTCCATCGTTAATGTTTGTTCCATAACAAAATCAATTCTTAATTATCACGAGGACTTTTTTAACATATATTAGGGGTATCGGAAAAGAATTTCGTTTTTAAACCAAAAGTAATTCAATTGCACATTTGTCTGCTTATAAGTTACTTCAAAGTGGTACTAAATATATTATATGATTAAAGTAATTTAGCAACTTAATAACAATAACAAAATATATTTAATTCCGAAGTTTATATTGAAATGGTAGGACCAAAAACCCGAAAGAATATAAATTCGGTATAGAATGATCATCGAGTTTTACAGGGTAGCAATGAAAGTTATTACTAAAAACATTTCCAATGTTTATCTAGGTGCATTAGAAGTTTATTAATGACAAATGAGTTCAAAATTGATAATAACCATTTCTCCAAATGGCACCAACGAAATATGACAAAAAATTTAACCAATAAAAAGTTAAGGTGGGAAATGGCGCCAAATGTATGCCAGATAGTCAAAGAGCTGTCAAATAATTCCAATTAATCTTAATCGATTGGCCAAATACCCAAAAGTGTCCAAAAACTGTTAAAAGATAAAATTTTACGCTACAACACTGTAATTCAAGACCCTTTTGCAGAATAAAAGCCCTGGAAAAATCTAATTAATTAATGAGGAGGTGATATTGCCGTACCCACTATAATGGTACAAAGTTATTTCTATTTATTTTAATCGTTATTTTTACTAATTGGTAAACAAATTGAAAGCATAAGCGATGTTCAAAATGTAACTTTTTGATATTTTCCTTAGTTATCAATTAATTTTTGCTAATATAGCATTAAAAATTTGCACACTAGATGTCAAAACGTTAAAACTATTGAGACTGATTATATCATTGATTTAAAATCAATAATTGTAACAAAGTTTTGTGTTTAGATTGTATTTTGAAAAAACGACATTCTCTTCCGATTTGTAATCAATAAATTTGTAATCAGTAAAAATATTAATTATATAAACTAATCAATGGTATTTGACTTGTGAAAGTGTTCCCACTGTCGTATCCTCCTAGTTAGCATCAGGATTTCTTTCTACCAATTCTAGTGGTAGTTTTTTTATCTTTTGACCATTTTAAAGTTCAACAGAGGGTTAATTTCTGGATTTGTGGACTTGATAATTTTCCATGTTCTGGTTTCTCAATCTCAACATTTCTTTTTTGAGGACTACTTTTAGGTTCTTGTGAAGGATATCGTTTGTTATGTACCACGGTGCATCAACGATGGCTCAGAAAATCTTCGATTAGGTTCGCAGGAGCACAACAATAATTGCTCATATATGTCCATAGTTTAATCCCATATGACCAAATGGGTATGATTATTGCTTTGTAGAGTAGTAACTTGTTTTTCAACGATAGTTGGTGAAATTTAACTTCAACTTGCTGCCGAAAGTAAGGAACCATAACTCGGAGTTCTGGTAAGCAAATGGTGGAAATTTTCCCTCAAAAATGTCATTTGAAAGTTTTATTACCATTTTAACACATATTTACTACAGATATTGCCAAATTATACCTTGTTTATATGTTTCAAACGTAACCAAAAAACTTTACCGTATTTTTTTTTTTCTAAGTATCAATTGGTCATCAGGATTGTAGTCTTTTTATCCAGTTTGATAGCAGGAATCTAGCATTATAGAGAACACTCACATTACTCTTTAACATTAGGTTGATAATGCGACACTTTAATCGTCTTATAAGTTGAGGCTCCAGGACTGATGTCATCAATGGATTTGGATGATGATGTAATTTGCCAAAGTATTTGTTGACACGAGTCTCCACTTTGTCGGTTCCTCTGCCTACTGTTGGAACTAGCGGCTCTATTCACAGGGTTTCTTTAGTTATGTACCATGAGGTATCTACCGATTGTCTAAGTACTTTTGATTGAGCTAGTAGAACGTTTATGCTAGACTTCTGGCAAAGCCCCAAAGTTCAGTACCATACGTCCTAATTGAAATTATTATTGTTTTGTATCGAAAAAGTTTATGACGAAAGTTTAAGGGAAAGTTTTTAGAGTTATTCCAAAAGTCAGAGTAGTTTCTTGAAATTGTTGCAAATCGCTTTTCTTTTTTGTACAATTTGGTGCTTTCACATGAGCCTTTAGTCAACGTGAACTTCGAAATATTAAACCTGATCTGATGTGAGAATATCGATGGCAATTAAGTTGACCAGAGGATATATTACATTTCTTAGTGTGAAGGTTACCTGAATCGATTTAGTCTTGTTTATGGTGACCTTCTATTTGTTAACCCACGCGATCAGTAAATGCATGTGGTCCTAGACGTAGGTACCGAGTAAACGTTAATGTAAGAAACTATGATTACCGTATCATTCGTAAAAGTTACCAGTCATTATTTTGGCTAAATTCTTTTGAAGCAATAGTTGATTTTAAATCATTTGGTATATGTTATTAAAAATATTTAGCCAAAATGACTGCTTATAGTATGATGCATTTGCGAAGAATATGTAAAATATATTTCAAAAATATCAAAAATTGAATAAGAGAAAATTTTCATTATTTTTAAACTATCATAAAAAACACGTTATCCTTCTTTTCGGATACCTTATTTGATCATAAAGCTTGTTAATACATAGATTAAGAAATTTTATGATGTCAACCTATGAACCATCACCAACATACATTTAAACCCTGAAAAACCACTGTTGAAGTTTAAGCGGAATATTTTTACAAAATGCCTGTTTTATATCTTTTTTTTTCGTGTAATAAATTCAATCTGACACTTTCGTAAAGACTCAAACTTTATCGAGTTTGTAGTTTTAGTTATAATGATATAAAGTAAGAATTTTTAATGCTACAAACGTGTCCTTTATGTATGCTCATACAAGAGATATTGTTACTGATAAAAAATAATTCATTTCATTAATTTACGCGTATCACGCAAAATCCGTCGGAAATACCAAAAATTTTAACTTTTTTAGTTCTTCGATTAAGGATTCCCAAAATATTTTAAAACAATTTACAAGCGTTGTTATAATGAGGCTCCATGTTACCTACACTTATCATTAAATAAAAACGTTTACAATCAAAATATACGAAAGATTAAATAAGAATAAAGAATTTTGTTAAATCCTGCATTGCATTATTAATTGAGTATGAAAACTTATAAACGTATAGAAAGTATTCAACAAGTGACAAATGACGAATATTTTGGACGAAAAAGATAAAACTTTTTCACTGCTATATGGTGAATTCTGGTTACAACCTGTAGCAGTTGAAAATTGGAAACAATGAAGTATGGGAGATAATATAAAAAAAAATCTACAGTTACAAGTATTTCGTTTGCGAATTTATTTTAAAAAAAAATATCCTTTAAGTACAATTTAGAATTGAAGTTCCTAGAAAATTTTCTTTTCATTAAAAGACATAAAAACAAACATTGATGGTTGTACTTTTATGGTAAAAACCGTATAAAGACGGATGCGATTAAAAACATATTTAATATTCCAAGAGTCTTACAAAGATGTGAGAAGCTTATTTTATTTCTTTTAAAGTTCCGTAAAGCTCTTTTATTTTAAATTAAATAATCCATTTTTGTAAACATACCACATACAATTGAATTTGAAGATAATGAAACTTATTGTCTTATATTCTTTTAGTCTGCACATTTGGTTTTGCAATTGTCTCAAAAGATTTGCTCGCGAAATGGAACAAAGCCCGTCTGTAGTAAACGAATTAAAAATAGATCAATTCAATTCTTTTGTTTCTTGATCCCAAGATATATTCTGCATATTTAAGATACTTTCGTAACCATTTATAAATTGTAGTAAATACTACAGAACTATTAAATGTGGTAGGTTTAATTAATAGAAATTTTCGATTTTCAGGAACTAGGACGATGAAAATTGCAAACATAATGGAAAATGTATGGAATTTACGGCATTTCATCAATGCTTTGTCGAATTCATCAGGTTAATTTGATTTGTTGTTTAACTTTGAAAATATTCAAATATTTGTAAATGTATATATATGAACCCAAAAATGTAATCAATTTAAATAATATTCAAATTACATATTTTGGAAATGAAATCAGTCATAAAATTTAGGAAATTAAGATTTTTCTTTTCTTTCTTTCTGCTTAGTGAAACACTGAAGTTATGCAGAGAAAGTACTTTTGTCAATATATTCTGAAGTACGTTCCGAAAACCATCTTGTCCTCTCGATTAAAAAGATACGAAATAAAATTAAAATAAGAAAATATTTTGGGAATAAAAAATTCAATATTTATAAATACTGAAGTCAGTCTAATAGTCAAATTTTTGAAGTCGAAAGAGTAAAGAAGTTAAACACGGCTAAAAAGATTTGATATATGAGCTTAAAGATTTACTCTATGTACGAATATGTAGACTTAGGAGCATAATCCATCGAATTCGAGTTAATTTGGTTTATTTTCATTTATACTCTCCAAAAATGTATAATTTTTGATTGGAAGGTTTTTATAATACACCTAATTAGGTTTGCTAAAATAATTTTCATTATCAGAACCTTTGTGGTCTTTTACAGGGTTAGACCCAAAAATTATGTGAAGATAAATATAAGTTAAAATCCTATACTTTCAAGAAATGAGCCACTACATCCAGAGATATTACAAATAAAATTAGAGTCAGCCACATAAAGGATAGTCATATCTGAATTTTAAGAAAGAAAGAGGCAAAAATTTAATTCTCGTCTTTAAAAATTCCAAACTTCAAAAATAATCTAGTCAGATGCAATGGAACCCTATCTAAGAATGGAAGTCTGAATTAAGAAGATCTCATTCTATTAAGACCAAATACAACGTAGATTCTTTAGTCATTAAAAAGAATGAGAATGGAAATTTTAACTTATTGTTATTGACATTTTAGTCTCTTTGTAAGTAAAGATATCATTATATATTTATTATTGATTCCAATCCTATAGCATATCTTCAATTTGTTGTAGTTCCGAGGATTTGAAGATCTTTTTTAAAAAAAATCATAATTTCGAGTACTTTTTGTTTATATTATTTATCAATAAATTGGTTGTATCCATATTTTACATAATTTTATTTATTTTTAGTAGGATAGTGGACAAGAAAGGATGTAGATCCATGTACTAATTGTTAATTTTGCGACTAATTTTAGCGATTAATTTTAGTAATGTTTGAAGGATTCTGTACATGTGTGTGTATGATTTTTGAAGCCTGATGAAGGTCTAATAAAAGACCGAAACATGTCGCAAAACTAATAATTAGTACATGGATCTACATCCTTTCTTATCCACTATCCTACTAAAAATAAATAAAATTATATTATTAATTTTTTAAGTAAAGTGGACTCAAAGGATGTAATGCATATATTATTGTAATATATATATATATAATTATAATATATACATAATTTTAATGTAAAAAAAAAAAATTATCAAAAATTTTAATATAAAATTTTTTTATGTATGTGTGTGATATGAAAAAAAATGTTTCTGTTATTGAGATGTATATTGTGTACTTCATATTAAGAAGCCTGATGAAGGTCAAATAAAGGACCAAAACGTCGCTAAATTAATAATTAGTATATGGATTTACATCCTTTAAGTCTACTTTCCTACTAAAAAATAAATAATATTATGTAAATTATGGACCCAACCAATTTATCGATCTTTTTATTTATTTTTTAATCCTTCATTCATTGAACAGGCTGTATTAAATTCAAAAACTGGCGTTAATGAATGTTCATATTTTAAATAGAAATATCAGAGTTTAATTAGTTAATTAAAATCGATATTAGTGAAATAATTTCCATATAAGTAAGCCAAGTACATTTTTCCTGTTCCATAATAGTTAAAATTTAATACGCCTCATCATTATTAAATCACAAATCTTTCTTTTTAATTGACAGAAAACATTCTTTGGTCTAAGTTAAATGATACTAACAATGTCTGAAGCCGTTTATTTTCTGCTTAACTTGTCTCAAGTATATCAACTACGCGACGACCAGGCACATTCCAAATGTGCATGTGCATTAAATGCATATGTGCCTAACTAGCGAACTAGTCAACATAACTAAAAATCACAATCCACATTATTCACTTGACATTCACATTTCGCGAAAAAAAAATGAAAATAAAACTGGCGTAATCTGGCGAAGGATTGCTCTAATTATAATGCAATTTTCGTTTGAATGTTTTGACACGTTTTAAGCCTTCCTGACATTCCGCGCAAACTCACGGCAACGCATTGTTTGATATTTCCCTATTAGTTTATATCACGTTTGTTTACGGCGAAAAATTTTAATGATTGAACAAAACGCAATATTCGTAACTATAACTCGGTTTATTTGTAGCAATAAACGTTATAAAACGAAATATGAAACATCTCTCCCCATTGTGCGTGATCAATGAATTAAAGCTACTCCAATTAATTATTTAAAGTCAATGAATGTTGCCATAAATTATTATAATTTTTTTTTGCTCTTAAAACTTCGCTTGACATGAACACGGTTTTTTTTTTACGTTTTTATACAATGCGGATATTTTTTAATTATTTTAGTGCCTCGATGCAAAATTAGAATAGACACGCAAGTGTTTTTGTTAATAAAAAGTATTACAAAAGCTTACCGATTTTGCAGGTTGTTGTTATTGGTGGCCGGCATGGGGGTGGGAATTCGCGGTGGTAAGACTGGAATTGGTGTTGAACGCCGTTTGCCGGAGTTTGATCCCAAGCTGGCCAAAGCGCTCCTTTGTCGTGGCAATCGGTAAATGTTGGATTCATTATTCATATTGACCTGAAAATTAAATACTTTATTAAAATAACATTCCCAAAAAAATCAATTCTCTACCTAATACATGAGCACATATTGTATAAAACTTTTTACCATTTTTGAAAATATTAAACCATAGTTACCTATTAAAAATGTTCGATATTTTAAAAAATCACAATCAAATTCTAAGTAACAATAATTACCTACATTATTAAGGGCAGACATTTTAATTCATGAAGAGATTGCCTATGTATATCTTTAAAATTGCTTTTTTATTTTCAAAATTTTGTCTATTCGATACATCCTACACCTATCATTATTCCTAACTAAGCACATTTTCTCTATTCTCCGATTAAAATTTTCCCTTGTTGATAAATGTTACTATCGAGGAAGTACCGACCTAAGAAACTGTAGATCTTTTTAATGCTCACATATTTAGAAAGTAAAAAAACTTTTCATTAATTTTTAAGTCCAAATTTAAACTTTTTAATAATTTTAATCTGACCAAAAAATAATATCTTTCTACAATGCAATCCTTAAACAGAAAAATCGGTTAAGGTAGGTATCCCTCAACTTGAGATTTAACCATAAATCCAATTCAAAACGCAATCATTTTTTTAACTTTACGTTAAATTACTGTAAAATCACCAGTTTTTCATCTTGGGTGCAAACTTTGAAAAAAATAAGATCAATATTTGCTCTATCTATTTGGGAAAATATTCTATATTTTTTTTAGATCGGTATAGAAACTAAGCACTCATTATTTTGTAAAAATAATTTCAAATAATTATTTTGGCTTTTATTTTAATTTTTGATAAGAAAAATAAACGTTTGTTTATTTTAAGCGAGCTTTTTATGATATATGGTATTCTTTTTTTTCAATTTGAGCATTCGTTTGAAAGTATTTATTAATTGAATTTTATGCAAAAATATTTGAATTTTTATCAAATGGTGTGACTGACTGGGACTGGTAGACTGACTTGGTTTTTGAGAATACGAGTTGACTTAAAAACTTGGATACTATTTGGTTATATATTTGGTTGGAAATTGTCGGATTTGAAGTTATGGCAAAGGGAAAATCAGTGGTATAGCTGCAGGCAAGCATTGTTTTCGAGCCCCTGGCATTTGCTAGCCCTTTTAAAAATTAATTGTTTTGTTAATTATATATTTTTTTTATGCTTTCTGAGTATGAATAGATTCATGGAAAAATGGAAATTACCACTTCATAATTCATAAAATGATTTATTTCTATTATATTATTAAAAAAAATATTAGTAAAATTTTTTAGTAAAAAAATATTTTTTCATTGTATAAACCGATGAATTATTATATAAGTTTCCTATTTGAAATTGCTTATGAGTCTAAAAAAATTAGTAACCTCACTAGGGAGAGGAAATATAGTTGAAAAAATGTAAAGAACCGTCAGAAGTTTTCCATCAATAAACACATCAATACTTTCTCTAAAGAGTACCCCTTAAAAAAGTACAAAAAATGCCCCTAAAAGAGTAACACTTAATCAAAAGATAGTTCTAAACTGTTAGGAATTTAAAAAAATGAAACAAAAAATTTGAGCCACCCAATTTAAAGAACTTGTCATTTTGCAGGGTTGTTTACTATGAAAAAAATCCATGTTTTTTGACGATTACTTTGAGAGTTGCAAAAGGTGGAAAAATTCCAAAATCAACCCTTATCTTTAATTTACTTCAGAAGTGTTAAAAATAATAAATAGACCTTCTTTTGTAAGGAAAGTTTGTAAAGGTTTGAAAATTGGAAAGTCTTCAAACAAGAACAGTCTTTAATCCCCATTGGTTAAAAAATTTAGTTACTCTACGGTTATATCGAACCAATTCCCCGGAAAATAAAGGGACAAGATTAGATCCGATCGTGTGACTATATACAATTGCTGACGATTGTATTAAATATTTCTACTTTCAATACATTTTTATCAAATTATAACTGATAAGGGTCAATTTATAGATAAGAGTTAGTTCTTGGCCCTTTATTAATCTTCCAACTAATCAATCAAAACATCTGAAATTTTTATAACAAATAATCTATGACCAATTTTACTAAGGATAGTTTGATCCAAATATTTTTTCATTTCCCAAAACTACCAGCTCTTTCAAATTTACCCTTAATGTTATCTGGCTGTGTACTAAGGATATTTTGAGTATTTAAGCATAAGTTGAGAGATTTTACAATAGAATCAAAATTTCAAATATTTCAATGATTTTTTTTAATTTTACCTCCAATCAATATTCAAAATATTTTCACCTTTGGAAATACCGGAAATACCAAGACCCAATCGGTTTTATATTTTGGTTTTTAAGATGCATAACGTCTTTGACTATAAGTTATGAATTCTGAACTGTTACTTTTTTAATTCCGGTTGTTTGTTTCATAGTTTTCAAGGAATAAAAAAACACCTAATCGCTATCTTAATTCTAAGAGCGTATTGATTTGGTGATAACCAACTAGAGCTTAGAAAAGATACATTATGATTATGACTAGGAGTATTACATATATTTAAGGTTTACTTTTACTGATTTTCCATATACTTTCTTTGCTATTGTATACTTCACATAAAAATCAACTTTTCAAAAACATTTTAACTTCAAAGTGTTTAATTGATTTAGGCTTAGTTGAATAAAAACAAACTTTTTTAACAAAAAGAAATTATTTTTAACCAAAACTTTGAATTTTAAATTCTCAGATAAAGGCTTAACAAGGGCCACCTATCGATGGAACATAAATTTCAACTAAGACGTCTCAAGTAAATTATGGAACATTATTTCATAAGGCTTAATAGCTTTAAGGTTAATCAAATGATAAGAAATATATTGCAAGACGAAATAATTTTTATCAAAAATTAGAATTTTAAATTCTCAAATAAAGCCTAAACAAGGGTCACCTATCGATGGAACATATTGACAATAAACCTTTGTACATTTAGTAAATCAAATCAGTTCATTACATTCTAGCGTGCGTGTACTCATCAAAAGGATATATTATTTAATTAATTATTCTGTCATTCACATCACGTTTATTAGTCGAACAAAATTATTCATTTAATTAAGTATCATGAAACATTTTTCCTGTATAAATTGAAAAAAATAACAAAACTGCATTATTGCAATTTACTCTTTAATGTCTGAACTTCCTATCTAACAATCTATTCAGCAAAAACTTACAATCTCAAAAAAATGCACGCAAAGCCATGGAAAAAAGCACACAAAGAAAAACATGAAAATTTATTATAAAATATTGTAATTTTACACAACAAAAAATTATGGTTGCAATGGCAAGAGTTTTGATCACATGAGAAAAAGAGAAAGATTTTCCACGAAAGTCCAGCTTGACCGCTCAATCACTGTCACAAGCCCTTAAAGCTTAACGTGAACTCAAGCACCAATGTCATCTTAAACACGATTACCCACATAAAACTTTACACATAAACTTTTTACTAGTCATCCACGAATTATTTAAGGGTCGTTTTATCCTTGTGAACATTAATGAATTTATGAAAAGTTATGTTTAATAAAAAAAATACTCATTTAATTTAAATAAAAAAAAAATGTTTAAAATTTGACTTCAAAGCTTCTTTTTTAAAGTCGTAAAATAATTACGTAAAAATAAAATCAAAAACGAAAATTTTACATGGAAGCATTTGGCTTGTCAGGCGTCATTGTCAGCTTTGTGAAAAGATTTCCCCATTACATTTTGATCTTCCGGCATTTTGTTTCAACGTCACTTTAAAGCACCGAAAAGCCTCCGAGGTGGCTATCATCAGTTTTCCGTGGAAAACTGAAAGAAATATTTCACAATAAAAACGATTTATAAAATTAAATTTCTTTGATAGACCATCGAGGTTTTATGATACTTGCTGACAAATTAACAAACTGTTGTTTTCACGAAGAAAAAAAGGCGCGAAAGCTTTACATAAATCTATAAACAAGAAGTTGAGTATTTAACATTCACATTTTCCGTGAGCGTAGATCTCTAAATAGAAATCCCGTTGCATTGTTTGAGAACCAATTATCCGTTTGTTTGTACACTACTCGGGACTCAAATAAGGGTGATTTAACCCCGCTATTTAACCCAACTACCCTAAAGCTCGCCTACAACAAGATTGCATAAGGAATGCAACGCATTCGAATTTTTCGCAAATATTTATTAAAATTGTACATTCTTGTTTCTGCTTATTTCGCGTCGGATTTTATGTTTTCACATAAAGTTTTTTTTTTTGTTACAAACAGTTCAAAGGTTTCGTGTAGTAATAGATTAATTTCACCCAGGAAGATTATTTTGTAAAAAGATAAAAGAAAGATATTCATATTTATGGTTATTAAATTTCTTATTTTTAAGAGAATATCAAAGTTTATAATGCTCATATATTGGACTTTGGTACGTGCAGGAAAACAAAACGAAAAGCTCCGTTTTACGAATAAAACTTTTGCACACATTTTCCAAAGTTTAAAATTTAAACGAAAGATGGCAGGTTAAATTTTTCTAGCGTTTTTTTTTTTCTACAGCTTTAAGGGGTACTTTTATTTATTTAACTTTGTTTATTTTTCTGTTCAGTAGGTGTATGAAGTGTTGATTAGTGGATCTCTCATTCTTTTTGTGTATCATAAGGAGAAAACATAAATTCACCAAGTCGTTATTAACAAAATATCTTCCAAGCGATTACATCGTAAGTACAGCGAATAAAGAAGCAAATGCCGAGATAAAACGAAAGACAGATAATAAAACTTACAAAGTTAATAAAGTTTGCCTCAAACTCGCATTTAGTCCGTTTCAAGACTAAATAACGGATCAGCCTTCTGTCGTATTCGTTGGAAGACGACAGATATTATTTTAGGTAGATCAAAGCCAACGATACGATACAAAGTGTGACAGAGATGTGAATACAAATAGACAAGATCTACATGGGAATATAGGGCCTGTTTGGCCAGAACAAATAAACAGTTTAATAGAGACGGAGAATCTCTTTATAAATGTTTGATTTCTCTCGACGGACGTAGTTCAAGTTTGATCGGAGAAAAGAAAATTACACACAAAAAGATAAGCTATGAAAATTTCACCGGTTGTCTTATTACTTTTTGTAGCTTTGCAGCTTTACCGTAAGCCTTTTCCTCCTTCAAACAGAACTTGAAGTAATATAGAGTTGAAGTACAAAAATTGGAACTGTGAAAACTTAAGTTTATCGATTTTCTTGTAATCCGACCCAGATTCTTATCAGAAATTAGAACTTATTATTGGAGTAATCTATTCCAGTAATATGCAATACCTGTGATATATTAAATATATCAAATGAAAGGAAAACTGAACACATGGAAAAGTGGTAAACATTACGCTGAATTAAAAAGTTTTTTATCTTGGGAGTTTGGACTTCATAAATGAAAATGATAAATTATAAAAATTGCGACGTTTCGCAGGCTTTATTTCTGCTTCTTCAGGCAAACTACAATATGAACAACAGATAGTAAACAAATCAATCCTCTAAACTAAACATAAGAAAATTAAATAAATAATAGTAGTTACATTTAAAGTTAACATCTTTGTCTTAAGTTTACATATTTAATAATTAATATACATCAAGACAGTTATTATTATAATATTACGCTGAATATAGTTAGGATTTTAGCTAGGAACAAGGAACAACAGTAGTCTTAATTTCCTCAATCAAAGTAAAATTTACAGTTCAAAACTTTAAGAATATGTTTTTTTATTAATTAGTTGGTATAGCAATAAATATTAATTCAATTCATGTTATAATAGATCTTTGAGGGTCTTAACGTAATATTCGATCATTGACAAGGCAAAAATGAACTATATAAAGTAGCTCCTATTTTTGGCTTATACATACACCCACTAATTTTAATAAAAATTTTCAATTTATTATGGTTCAAAGGATTTGAAGAGCTTTTTTATTTTTTGAAGAAATCAATTTTTTATTTCGCTTCGTTTTGCATATTAATGTATAAGGAGTCTTGTGTTCCTCAAACATTAATATTGTAATTTATAATCGCTTGAAAAAGCAGTGATAAACTGCAAAAAAAATCCAAAAATCCTCAGAACCATAACATATTGAAGTCAAACTACAGGATTGGAATTAATAATAAATATATAAGTGTTCATTCATCAATATAATGAAGTAGAATCAGGAGGAGCAAAAATTAACAATTAATTTACAAAGCGAAAGTGATTGTGAAATGAAAGTTATAAAGGTTGTTTTAAAATTTAACTAAAATTCAATTTTTAGGTACCAAATTATTAATCAAAATTATTAATCAAACTTTGCATTGAAATATTAATTTAATTCATTTTATAATAGATCTTTGATGGTCTTACCGCAATATCGATACCGCAATATCATTGCAAAGACAAAAATGAACTATATAAAGTTCTACTTTTGAATTATACATACACATACACTTATCTATGTATAAATGTTTAATTTGTTTTGATTCCGAGAATTTGAGGAGCTTTTTAATTATTTTAAATAATCAACGTATTGTTTTATTTGTTTGCAACGTTTCGTATATAAATGAATAAAGAATCTTGTGTTTTTTATACATTATTATTGTTATTTGTAATCGCTTGCAAAAGGAGTAATAAACTGCAAAAAAAGATCCTCAAATCTTTCCGGAGCCATAACAGATTGAAGTTGAACTACAGGATTGGAATTACTAATAGATTTATAAATGTTTATACATCAATATAATGTAGAATAATAAGGAGAAACAAAAATTATTTATTAATTTAGGAAACTAAAGTGATTGTGAAATGAAATATTTATTAAAGTTGTCAAAAAATTTACCTAAGAAATTAATATTTAAGTTACCAAAGTAATGATCTAATGAAACTTAAGTATGCCACATGAACGAAGTCGTCTATATTGGCTAGTGTATACTCGTATAATTTATAAATCTGACTTTTACATTTGTATATAATGTTTAACACAGAAAATGACCTTTTGCGGGGTTCTCTGATTATCAAAGTTTTCTTGCATTATCATTAACTTTTTTTCTTTAACGTTGCATTAACCAATAGATTTTTTTTCACAATTGCAAAATAATTTTATATATGTGAGGCATATGATTGAATTTGGGATTCGTAGATCTTTCATTTATCAAATTCGGAAAGTTTTCCAAAATACGGTTTTGTTTGTGAATTTTTGATTTTGGAAAAGCTTTATTGAAAGCTCTAAATTGCATTAGGCGTATTTTTTAATTTCGTTTGTTAAAATTCTTCGGGAAAAATTAACAAATATTTTTTATATTACACGGAAGTCTTGCAACAAATTATATCAACAGATTTCTGAAAAACTGGGAAATGAATGGCTAGTTATACGCAGAATATTTTAAGCAAATACTTTAATATTAGAAACGACAAATTCTTAGAAATCATCAATTGTTAAAGAAATATAAAGGATTCTTTATAAATATCTTTTTCCGGTCAATGTACTACGCTCAAAGTCTAAAGCTTTATAATCATTTAAATTGGGAACAAAAATGTTTCACATAAATCTCAATTGGCAGTGTAGCACTAGAATTTCGGATTTGGAGAATTAAATAACATTTCACTTACTTGAATAAAATTATTATTATCTTGATTAATTAAGTATTATTTTAACTATCACTTAGAGATCATTGTCAACCTTAAAGTCTATAATATAAGCATTTATAATGCATTTAATATCTTAAAAAATAAAATAAATGCTAAATTATAAGGATATATTTTCTTCATAAACTTTTATCCAAGATATTTCCACCAATATTGATCCAAATTGTTGAGGTTTTTTAAAATTCCTTTACTTAGGATATCCTTGAATATACGTGACTTTAAAAAAATCATACATTTAAACAAATTGGCAGAACCTTGAACTGGAATCTTTGAATTATTTCCACGTTTGAGTTGGATTCTATACCCCAAAATTCCACGCCCGTAGATCTAAATCGGTTTTTCCTATTGCTTTGTAAACGACTAATTTGTTTTCTATGGTCACCTGTGACCCATAACCGATTGACCAGGAAAACTTTTCGTTTTTCTTGTTAACCGTCTACTCAGATATATTCCCCGGTATTTAACGTCATTTATTTGGGATACTTCAATATTATTTAGCATTACTAACAGGGCAGCACTGCTGCCTGATAATAAAAATGTCATGAATTGACTTACTTTCATGAATTTTTAGTTTCCCATTTGCAGTTCTTTGTTAAGGCGCACTGGAGTTCTACAAAATTTGGTTAAATTTCTTTAAAAACAATATAAACGTTGTAGATCTTTTTATTTACTTATGCATTTTTTTTTTAAATAAAAAACTCCAACTAAATCGATGTTTTTATTCCTTAATTGTTTCAATACAAATCAACTCAACTCAGTTTTCAACCCTTCATATTTACTACTCAAAACACTCAAATAAATAAAGCACTTCGTAAACTCTTAAATTTCGAACTCATAGGCCTTTAAAACAATTTAAAAACTACGTATGTTTTATTCAGCATTCTATTCTATCTAATCTTAGATTTTATTTCTAATTTTTTTCTCACCTCACTTAAACGCAGAATGTTTTGAATAAAGAACGTAACTTCTTAAGAAGATTGTGACAATTTTGTCGTTCTTTGATGTTGGAATTTATAATAGTTGTCATAAATAAGATTTAGTCGAAAGAAGGGATGTTAAAGTGGCAATGGATGGAAGACAAAAGAGTGATTTATTTAAGTAGTTAAATTTTTTTTCTACCCTTGTAAAAGTGGTATTTTGATGCGTGTTAATTTCCTTGCTGTTTTTGCAATTCGTGTGAAATCTTTGAATTCCAATTTGATTATTTCCTCTTTTTTCAGGTTTTGTACGTGGGGTTATAAATCATTTGTTGTTTTCTTAATTACGCTGATATTTAGACGATAATTATCGAAATACATACAAACATAAATCATTAAAGCATTTGATCGTTACAAGACGTATTTGTGAATTGAAACAACAGGCAGAACTTCCGTTTGCTTAATTAGAACTAACATGCACTTTCATGTTGCAATGCTTGGAAACTATTTTTAAAATTTCATTACCTTAAGTGGGTGTGAAATTGTTTTTTTTTTGAAAAAACAAATGAAACCTATAAAAACTATATTTGTAAATTTTTATGTGCTGTACTCTATGAAAATTTCTGATTAAAACAGTAGTAGTGATTGAATGTATTCGTTGAAAACCACTCCTATTTATCTTTAAATATCTTTTTAGTTAAGTATAGGATATGAAAAGATTCAAGCGTTACGAAATTGGTCGTAAAACCAAATTTTATTGAATGAAGATATTGTTTAAAGTGAATTAAGATAATTACATTAAAAAGACGATTTTATGTATGTCGATTTTATGTATTGTCGATCATTAGATCTCTTAATTAAATGAATCAATACTTGAGAGAATAATAATTGAATGCATTTTCTTTTTTCGATTTTCAATAGTCTTTTATTGTTTGAAAGAAATTACAAGTGTAAGTCTGCACCTTTTTGCAAAAAAGATTGATTAATGGTTTTTTTATTTCAAAGGTAAAACTCTATTCTTCAATAACTTAATAAACCTAAGACGACAACGGTTGCCCAAAATTGAGAGTTTTTTTTTTTTTTTGGGAAATTTTCAACAAGTTATTCACTATATTTCTTTATTTTGTCTAATTTGCTATACATAAGTCAGTTAAAAGTTTTTTTTTTTATAATGCAATAACTATATTTCGATCCAAACTTCTTTACAAAGACTACATGGGTTTCTGCTACTAAATTTTTAACACTTTTGAAGAAATAAATTTTCAATGCAATTTCAGACAACCAGGGCTGTATCTTGATTTATAATCATTTACTTTTTATAGGATCCATAAATATAAACATGATTTTAAATTTACAATCAGAACAAACAAGTCTAACCAAAAATGTCCCTTTTTTTTAAACCTGGGAGTATATTTTTGGGGGAAGTACTTATTTTTTATAAAATATTAATGTAAAAAAGGCACAGGTTCTTGTAACTAGTTGTACATTCTCAAGGTTTATAAAATACACAAGTGGCCTCATGTGCCTACGTGACGTATCCAGAATAAATTCGTACATATCTTCAGACTGATTCAATTTCAAAATTCTTCGTATGACGTCACTTTTTTTTCTAATGGAGCAACCTGTGTAATTTACAAACCTTGGTACATTCCCACCTTTAGGTTCTTGTGATAAAAATATTCAAGTTTCTGGGCTTTAAGGGTATTTTAGGCCGGTACAACCTGGCAATGACTTAATCTTTATTTTATTTTTAATTCAATTGAGAAAAGTTAAAGAATTCGGCATTGATAAATTCATTATGGTCTATTGATTTGGGAATTGAATTACAACAAAAAATAGAATGAAGCTTTGCAAGATTAAACCAATTTAAAGTATACCTGTACCAAAAACACTTCAATATCTTTACCACAGAGACTTAAAGACGAGAACCATGATCAATCATGGTGTTAGTAAGCATAGAGTTAGGGATCACTGCCATACATGAAATCAGATTAAAAAAAACCGTTTTGTCAAATGCTCAGTATAAATCCAATATCAGTCATGCTTTTGGGAGTCCATATCCAATGTTTTTCTTGTGGGCTTAGGGAAAACTAAGCATGAACCTCGTGGTTTGCTGCCCACTTTTCTTCCCAGGAAGGAATTTATAATGGGCCATCAATGCCCAGACCGGGGTCAAGATTGGCTTGTTTTCGAAATAATATTTATAGGCCATACCTGCCAATAATTCTCAATTTAAGCTGAAATTAAAAAAAGCATTGATGATTGGCCAAGCCTTGGGTCTGGCTTGTATGCCAAGGCTTGGCCAAGTGTCAACGCCAGAGTTTAATCAAGATTAGTGAGCAAAAGAAATTTCACTTTAAAATTGTTTTTTCCTATTTTTCTTTTATTGTCTGTTTAAATCGAAACTGGCTGCTAAGCTTAGCCCATGAATATAATTTCGAAGTTAAGTCAGTCTCAGACCCAAGCCTGGTAAGTCTTGGCCCAGGTTAGCCCAAGACCAAGTCCTGTTATTAGTATTGGGAGTTTCAACATGGATCTTTATCGCTGCTAGGCCTTAGTAATATCAGCACGGATACCTTTTTAGTTAACAAAGCTTTAGCTGAGCAAAATCGTTCATTAAATCCAGTTGAATTAGTTTCGAAATTTCTTATAAAATTTTTGTAAGAATTCTAGGTAGTTCTTTTTATTGTACAAGTCAGGTAGTCATTAATATACTCCAATTCAAAAAACCCTTACATACATTTCAAAAAAGCTTCGCGATTTCGCATTACTTTTATGGCATCCACGAGGATTAATTTAAATCCTCGTAGAAGTAATCGCAAGAACACCGTCTCACATCCTTTATTGCACACAGAACTCATTTCATTAATATGTTCTCTTAACAAATACCTTATTTCATCTAAAACAAATCCTTGCTAAGAAATGGTTATAGAATTAAGGAACCACCATGAAATATAGTCAACAAAACTTTTTTGGAGAATAATAGAACTCACGTGGTAAAAAAAATACATCTTTTTTCCGATCTTTGATGTACTGACATTTTTCTGTAATTAAATAAGGCATTTGATAACACCGGCACACAAAAAAAAAGTGCTCTGAACTTTTGACCGGATCTACATAAATCTACGTATTTTGACCCCCTGAATACGCATCCGGGGTCGGTTTGACCCGTACACCCTCAAAAATACGAAAAAACTTAAAAAAAGAAACGAAAAAAATGGTTAAAATCGGCAGTTTTGGTGACATTAAAATTTTTAACTAACCGAGCATGATTTTCATGTTTTTCGATCCGCTGAATACAAATTCGAAGTTTATGTAGAACATAAGCTGTTTTTATTTTAAGAAAATTGCAAAAAACCCTTAAAAATTGTAAAAAATTGCGGCTATTGTTCTAAAATTCGAGATTATATGATGAAAATAAACTTTTAAATCTCTACAAAGGATATTTTGCATATTATTCTATTTCTGGAATATGATTTTGAAGATTACTTGGCTAACCGTGATTTTGTTATTTCTATAGATTTTTTACGATTAACAATTTTTTTTTTAATTCCGGATCAATGGACTTCAAATTTATACTCAACAGATTTGCCTACATGTCAAATTTATTATGGTTTCATTAAAAATTTTGTATTTATCACAAGAACTTTGATTTTTCTGAAATTTTCAGGGTTTTTTGCTATTTACATGGATTTCTAAGAATGGCTGGACCGAATACATTCTTGATTTATATTATGCGGATTAGAATACATAAAAATCACGATTAATCTAGCTCCTTAGAATTTTTGTACACAATTACTGCAATTTCTCGCAACTTTCAAAGATTTTTTGCAATTTTCTTACAATTAAGTCAGCTTATGATCTAAATGAACTTCGAATTTGTATTCAGCGGGTCAAAAAACATGAAAATCATGCTCGGTTTAGTTCAAAAAAAATTTTATGTCACCAAAACTGCCGATTTTAACCATTTTTTTCGGTTTTTTAAAGTTTTCTCAAAACTTTGAGGGTGTACGGGTCAAACCGACCCCGGATTCGTGTTCAGGGGGTCAAAATACGTTGATTTATGTAGGTCCGGTCAAAAGTACAGAGCATTTTTTTTTTGTGTGCCTGTGTAATTTTTTTCTTTCTTTGCCAACATATGGACTGGTTTTATCAAGGGTGATAGTATGAAAAACAATATCCGGTAAGACTATGAAAATAGCAGCAATTAATCGGGAGTGTGTTCGATTATAATTGCTCATCGACTGTATTTCCGGTCATTATATAATTTACAAAGTCCAATTTTTTTTTCAAAAAAAAAAAAAAAAAAAATACTTCATTTAAACAACAAAGTGAATGATAAATAAAAATCGTTAACGGTGACGCAGTTCCTCCCACTTTTAGGAATGTTTTTAATTAAATAATTCCAGAAATTGTTTGTTCATAAGGAACGCTTTGAAAACACCGTATAGACTTCAGATTGTAATAAACTAAATGCCGTACATAATTCATTAAATGAATGAAATATAATATTAATATTATAAAGCGCAACAGTAAACCACCACCTTATACAAAGAATCTTCTTAACATATTATTGCGGTTTGTGATTTTCGTGATACTATTAAAGAATTCAAGGAACTAACGCAGCAATTTTGATTATGCAATTAGTGGAATGTTATGATAATTTTTTTGTTTTATTGACCACTGATGATTGACAATCGTTACTTAAGCAACACCCCGCCTACGTGTTGTTGCATTTTATGGCGGTTTTACACGTGAAATGATCATTTGCCTTTGATTATAATGAGCGTTCAGTATACTCTTTGATGAGATCAATGATAACAATAAAAACTGTTTCAAAGAACTAATTTGAAAAAAAAAGTTTATAAATGAAGCACAATTTGTTTTCTGAAGCTTCGTATTGTTTACGATCAAACAAATCAGTCGTTACTGTAGAGGAAAAAAAACGTTTAAACATCATATCCCAAAAATTGACATTCATGTATACACAAATATTCCAGACTTTTCACGTCACTTATGGTTACATTATACGTGCTTACATCCCAAATACAAATATTTACAGATTCGTTATTTTTACAAGTAGTGGAGAAGCATAAGAACAGATTCGTAGAAAAATTTCTTTTTCTTCGTTTCGTGCATTGAATTTATGCCTTTTTTTTAATAGCAAACACGTTTTTCGTTGGAGAAAATCCTTGTTATTGCCGTGTTTTCGGACTTAGGAGAAACTTGAAAATTATGAAGATTAAATTTATTTTTATCATTGTGAAGATATTATGTGGTGATCTATGGTCTTTTTATTCAAGCATAGCTGGTTATATTTGAGAAAATTACACTTGAAAAATTTAAAATTAGTAAATTGTTAAATTTTATTTTCTGGAAAAGACTTTAATGATCAACGGGATGGCTTATAATTTCTTTGTCTCGTGAAAATGGAATAAGACTACAATAATTAAAACTATGACTAAATTAAATTTTGATTATTTTTTACTTTATAAATATCAGCCGTAAAAAAAACTTTTACATGTGAAGTCCGTAAAAAGAGTGGATGAATCCTTACTTAGTATTTTAAAAATGAATCGAACGTTTATTTATATCAAGAAGACAAATTCTTTATTATTTTTATTTATTTTACTTCCAGTGTCCATTCTATATAAATGCAAAGTAAATGTACAAAGAACTGAAATATTACAATTGTAATGTAATGCATAAGGGTCAGTCTAAATAAAGTGGTCCAAAAATAAATGAAATGGTTGCTCGACTTTTTAAAAAAAAAAAGTTTTGTATGTGCTATCACCCCAACATGTTGGTAGTTCAATTTCATCATTATTTTAATTTTATTATTTTTAGTTTTCCAGTGATGGCCATATTAGTTTTACTAGGTGCAGACATTTTCGCACTTTTAAGGGTTTGCGGAAACTTGATTATTTCAGGTCCTATTAGTCCTATCAAAATGAAACTAAAAACAGTGTGTTCATGAAAATATAAGCTATAAAGTTGTAATTAGACGTTTTCACCTAAATGTAATTCTAAGGGGTGAAATTTCAGCCTATGTTTTTAGCTCTCATTTGTAAAAACTCCAATTTTCACGGAAAGATTGTGAAGGAAGCAAAAGAGTCTACGCGTTAAAACTTTTTTTACTAACAATTAGGTACTAGTTGTATTCAAAAAAAAAAAATTGAAGTTTGAGACTGTTTAAGCCTTTTTAAAATAAAAAATAACAAAATTTGGAAATTTTCAAAATTTTTTAATTTTCTGAGTTTAATATCTCTAGTGGGGGACCAGATAAAAATCTGAAATATCACCTCATTATAGAACTGTATGATAGTATTATGTATCTAAAATTTGGAGTTTGAGATTTGACTAGGAGCAGAGGTATTGCAAGCACAAAATGTCAAAATAATGCATACTTCAGTAGGTGAATATAATGTATTTAAGCATTTAATATGTAATACATACTTGGCAAAGGTATTCTACACAAAGCAACATACAGTCTGGGCTAACTGTTATTCATAACTTAAATTTAAAACATATACTTCTTTCTGAAAGCTAATAATGTATGTACGTACCCATAGTCATCAACTCATCAACTAACCCAGATTAGTTGATGACTATGGGTACGTACATACATTATTAGCCTTCAGAAAGAAGTATATGTTTTAAATTTAAGTATAACTATTAAGTATTAAGATAAGTAATACTATCATACTACCATGTATTTGAATACAACTAGTACCGAATTATTTGTAAAAAAAGTTTTAACGTATAGACTCTTTCCCTTCCTTCACAATCTTTCCGTGAAAATTGGATTTTTAACAAATGAGAGCTAAAAATTTAGGCTGAAATTTTACCCCTTAGAATTACATTTAAGTGAAAACGTCTTATTACAACTTTATAGCTTATATTTTCATAAACACACTGCTTTTAATTTCATTTTGATAGGACAAATAGGGCCTATGATAATCAAGTTTCCGCAAACCCTTAAAAGTGCGAAAATGTCTACGCCTAGTAAAACTAATTTGGCCACCAACGGAAAACTAAAAACAATAAAATTAAAATAATGATGAATTTGAACTACCAACATGTTGGGGTGACAGCAAAAAAAAATCAGAATTAAAAAAAATAGTCAAGCGACCAGTGCTGGACCGACTGAATTGGACTGACTCATTATGCAATTGCATATATTTAAATCAGTGCATCAAAATTAAAAGATACAAAATTAAAACAGAATGATCATAATACAATTACCTGAAGACACACCAACTGTTATTGCAAGAAGAGAAGATCAAACCTATGTCAAAGCCACCAAAGTGCTTTGTTTTAAAATTTCAACAAAAGCTCTTTATTTTCCTTTACGCATGCGCTATCAATAGAATTCACTTCAATCTACTTAACTCTTAAAAACCGTACAGTAAATTCCACCCTCTGGATATTATATTTATTAGTAACCGTATCGATTTGAGAAAAACTATTGAAAACACCAACTTTAAATGGGAAAAAAAGCAATGTGCTGTTTAAATATTTTGGATTTTAAAACTCACAATTACGTGATGGCGATTAAGAAAAGTATTTTCGAAGCACTGGTGCCAAATCCTCGAAAGTGGTGTTCAGTTCAAGAATTCATTCCATTTTTCCTTTTTTTACTTTCTAATTCTTTAAAAATGTTTTCATGTAGATAGACGATAAATGTGTTCTATGTTTTTTGCTTTTAAACTAAGGATAGTTGTACTTAGCCTGAAGAAAGAGAAAGCCATTCTACATACCTACATCGTTTTCAGGAAAATGAAACAGTGAATAAGATATTGTTATAGTTAAAACTTGGCATTTTCTTTGTAGGAAAACAAATTTTTTTCTTACAAAAAGTGGATTATAGTTGGTTTAATGTAGTTATCACACTTTTGGATTGAGTAAATTAATTTTCTCTTTTGCTGCTGTAACTTAGCGATAAATTGGGCCTCTCTTTTTTGAAGAGTTTAATTTTTAAGACTAAGAAAATTATAACTTTTGTGAAATTCTGTAATCTATAGTATTCTTTATATGTTTTCAACAGTTACTTTAAAAGCTTAAATAACCCTTTTTTTCTATTATTTGTATCATTAACAAAAGTGCAGTGCGAAAATCAGTATTAAAAACTCAACTTGTGCAGTAGAAATTGCATTGGATTACTGTATTTTGTATTGGATGTTCATAGGATTGCATTTAGATATAGAACGAAAAGGATAGGTCCTATAATGTAGGTCTTCAACTTTAAGTATTATTCTTTCAGAAAATATATTAATTATTTGCTAACACCATTGGCGCTCATTGGAGTATAAATCTATATTTTTGTTATAATGTACATAAAATACGGTCGTTTAAGCATATGCACTCGTCAAAAAGTACGTAAAAGCCAATTATTCCATTGATTATTAGATTAGATATTAGATTTTCTACTGAAAAAATCTTATTATTAATAGCCGCAACTAAGAATAGTTAGATATCGAATAAACCACAAAAGATTTTATGATGAAAAATTCAATGTCTAAGAAAGGATATTTCATATAGTCAGATAGTTAACAATTATAGAAGTTTTTGATATCTTCATAAAATTTTTCAATACTTGAAAAGAAATATTACTAAATATCTCTAGTAACTTTTGAAACTTCTCCAGATAAAATAGTATAGGTCCTACAAAAATAAATCATTTGATTACCGATTTTCCTTAAGATGCCAATTATTTCCGGAAATATCAACCATAAAATAACATAATTTTGAACAATGTATTTTTTTTTAATGTTTTCAATCGTCATGTTCACGTTAACTATGGCACAAAGAGGAAATTACTATAGAACGTTTTATTTCATTTATTTTGGTCATTTTATTAATGGTCAGTCTCTTCATTGCTGTTTGGGGAAAGTTTGTTAGTACCTTGGTATTACTCTTATCATACTCTTCTTAATTCTTTACATTTTATATGTAATTTTTTAAATATATTTTCTATTTTTTCAAATTGGTATGGCTAAAGTTTGAAAATATTTCAATATTTATTTTTAAAAAGTCCACAACTTAGTTGGTAATGTTCATATTTTGGTTTGCATAGCCTAGGTTGAGGTTTTGTTTGTTAACAACTTTAAACTGTTAAGCTAATTGTTTGGATATTTCTTTATGTGGTTTTATTTGTTAATATAAATTGGGATAAATTTTTACACTGTTTGGTTATTTTTCAAAGGGAGTTTTCTTTGGGTTGGTATCCGAATTATTTGATCTATTATAGAGCTTTTATAAGTATGACTGTTGTCTTTTAAAACTGAGGTATATACTTTATTTAGATTTGTTATTTTTAAGTGTATGAATCTTCTTTATAAATTTCATGAAATTACTGCTTTCCTACCGGTAAATTTCATGGCACGCCTCTGCTAAAAGCTATAATTTTAAGCCACGTGTCTTTTTTAACGTGGTGACAAATGATTTTTATATAAAAAAAATACGTTTTAACATCAGGATTTGATATTTTTTTTTAAAAAAGATTCCATCCACTTCTTGTCGGATATCAAAACTTTGTCATTACTTTCCTCAGATCGAAATATAAATTCTATTTTTTATCGTCGCAAGTGATGATTGTTGTTTGAAAAAATAAACACAAAGCACGATAGAAATTTGAACTGAACTACGTTCGACGCTTTTTCCAGTGCGATGCCAATTTCGATGAGAGATATTTCGATAGCTTTTACGATTTTATTAAGTGAAACAGATGTTAATGTTGTGCCCTACAGGCCGTGATTATCTCTTGTGTAAATATATTATTTTCCCTGTTTGTTTGGAAAAATGATAAAAATACTTTTTTTTTGTATAAATTAAAATCCATTTTAGTTATGTTATGGAACGAAAAAAGAACTTAAGAGACTCTTAACGTTTATCTCTGAAATATTATTATTTATGGTAATAGTTGGGAGTTATTAATGCCATAAATGCGTTTGGTCAAAAGGTCAGAAGAAACTTTTCAAATTACATAAGAAATTGTATGTTATTATATAAAATCAAAGAGAATAAACATATCTTATCAATTCAATTTAAGTTTCATAAAAATTATCATACTTCATAGTAATCGCAAATGGAAGAAATTTTATGAAAATAATATAAAATTTAATATTTTCGTCTCCGTAAACTTATTCATTATTATTCATGTCACCTTAAGTTTAACTTTGCAAAGTGTTTTTTTTACAAAGAAACTTTTTACTTACTTCATCGGCAAATTGCAAAAAAACTTTGTTGAAAAATAAAATTTTACAATTATTTTACGAAAAAAAAATGCTTTAACATTATCGTCATTGAAAATTGATACAAAATTACAATAAAAAGATGTTTTGTTTTGAAAATAAAACTACAAAAATATTATTTCATTTAAGTCGAAACATAAAGAGGATACTCTTGCAGAAGTTTTCTTTTACCAGAAAAACGAAAGTTTTTTTTCTGCAAAATATTTCATAACTGCTTAAAGTGCACCCAGAAATTTTGTAGAGGAAAAACTATTTTCTTGATACATATTAAAATATCGTTAAAAACGGTCGATATCTACAAAAATATTATTTCATTAAAGTCGAAACATAAAGAGGATACTCTTGTAGAAGTTTTCTTGTGCCAGAAAAACGAAACTTTTTTTCTGCAAAATATTTCATAACTTCTTAAAGTGCACCCTGAAATTTTGTAGAGGTAAAACTATTTTCTTGATACATATTAAAATATCGTTAAAAATGGTCGATATATTTCAGTAGGGACTTAACTTTTAAAGAATTTTTAATGATTTTTAGACAAAAGGTAGCAATTTTAGTTAGTAAATATTTGTTCAAAAATAATTTTAAATTTCTCGAGACATGCAAAGTTGAACGCAAAAACCGGTCTAAATAACACTGAAATCTTTGCAAAAAAAAATGTTCAAATTCTTTTCGTGGTAAACCTTATTACCGCCAACCCATTTGAAAATCTATGCACAAAATAAATCAAAATTATATTATAATCGACCGACCCTTTATATTAATGCACTTGGCCAAATGCATAATTTTGCTCCTGACCTGCCATAAATATATATTTTCATTAGCTCAACAACCCTTCTTATTCCATATGTGCAATCAAACGTGTCGCATCCCTTAGCACGCCACACATTCGCCATTCAGTTGGGGGTTGGAAGGATTGGTCGTGCCGGCTAATGTTAATTGCGTTAACATTTCTGCACGAATTCTCCTCTTCTACCTCTTCAAGCGTTTCCTCTGTTTACTTCAACAAAAAGCACCTTTCCCGATCAATATAGGTACTACGTACCATCCCAGGTGAACAAATTTTCGTACTTTTCCAATGTTAATCTTGAGCCATTCCCGGAATATTTCGTTTAATTAATCGGAACGGGAAATAGTAAGCGTTTAAAAGCATAATCCATATTTTGATATCTAATCAAGAGAAAAGATCAAACGAATCAACACAAAGGGGCTTTTCAATTCAATTTAATGAAAGAGCTTTCTCTCGCAATTTCATCCCCGTAACGATACAAACAAATCATCAACATTCATTTGGCTGCATTTCACTATAAATGCGCATATCACATCTCATAAATCTGATCGCGACTTTTGACACCCCTGGTTTATTTTGTGCACTACTAAAGTATGGTTATATGGGGGTATGTATGCATTTCCATCCCCGACTCATTCTCTGACTCATGCCTTAACATAACTTATACTACGAATGTATCGTTAACGTCCCCATTATCTGATAAGGATGCATCTATATACAAGTACAAGGGGACGACAGGAACAGGCTTAAGCTATTCGTAATTTAGTGATTTTGATTATGGCGATTAATGTCTTTAATCGCTAAACCCTGAACGGAATTATGCTGGAATCTCTAACGACCTAGGGGAACAAATTCGTTGCATGTCACTTGAAATTTTTGTCGTAGTATAAAATAAAGAAATTTTCTAAAAAAATTATTAATAATTATAATCACAGCTTTTTGCACCACCACAACAATTTGTTTGAAGAGAAACAGACGAATAATGCAAGTCAATGGCGAAAGTTACCCCCTTGCATTTTGCACTAGACCGATGCTAATGTGATTCATTTATTTCAACCCTAGCATATATGTTATTTACATACAAGAGAGAGACGAATTACTGTGCATGTGAAGGGGTTGAAAAAATATATGTGCGAGGGTGGAGGTATTTAGTGTGCCTGGTTGTGAAGGCCTCAAAGTTTTCTGCTGTTTGTGGCACATGCACAAAACTATCAATTGTTACCAAAATTTCCATTCAGCTATTTCTTCAATAATTTACGCTTATCAATCACAGTACCCTATTGATTTTATTGAATTAACCATGAGAACGAAAATTTTTTATGCATTTTTCAGGTTGTGATTGTTAAAAGGGTTGGTTTCCGTGGCGGTAGTGTGCAATTGTAGCCGCTTTGTTATAAGACTTTTTCTGTGATGATTAAAAATCAGGCAGAGCATGAAAACGATTATTGGAAACAATGATTAAAGGATATGCTCTTTTATGCAACAGTCTCAGAAATTTACACATCCGTTTTTCATTAGATGCGTTCGTCATCGCTTTCTAGGCCTTTTGTTACCAAATTTGGTGACAGTTAAGAGAACAAAGAACATTGTCGATTCTTTTTTTCAAATTGCTACTCTCTGAAATAACCCAAAATTCCCAACTCTAACAATCTTCAAGATTTCGATGTTAATAGTAAATTATTGCGGTAACAAGATTCTTTTTTGGTGTTTTTAAGACCAGGACAATGATTTGGATATTTACAAATTAAAGTTTGTATTTAATAATAAACTTTTAGATCAAAAGAAGCTAAAAGTGCATTCTGCGTGAAAAACTTCATATAAAAGGGATATCTTTTTTTATTTTTCTCCTCTTGTAGATATATTTGGGAGAAACACTTGGTACTAGGTGGACACCAAATTTCATTTGAAACAATCAAACCGTTCTTGTTTTAAAGAGAGGGATAAAATTTTTAAAATATTAAATCTATAATAAAGACTTTTAAAAACGAATAAGTATCTATATTTAACCAAAAATTAAATCCTGTATTAAAATGCATATAGATTTTCCCATAAGTTTTTTCCTTTTTCTAATATAAAATGAATTCACAATATTCACTGTTATTTATAAGTAATGATATTTATTTTGTTATATAAGAACCCTTTTGCTTTATTACCATCTTTTATCTCTCAGAAGCCTCATTATATCTCTTTCCAAAATTTTTGAGTTTTGTATCAATATTATTCTTGGACCAATTCGCGTTCTTAAGGAGCATAGCAATTTATCAAATTTTATAGCATCTTCTGATAAAATGATATTTTTGCGTCTCTCTGAGTAAACAAATATGCACTAATACAGGAGATAGACTAATTTCAAACACAATATAAATAAGATGAAGCTAGAAAAATTTCTCGGTAAATAACATTAACTGATATAGTGAAAATAGAGTCTTTATTGTTTCAATGTTCAATTTTCATCGGTAAAATGAATTTCATCCAAAAGCCTATGATGCTGGGTCCAAATTTCATTCAAAATTGAAACAATCCTATAAGTCTTACGAATTTATTATTTGCATAAAATAAATACATTTCTGAATCATTCAGGAAAAAATCATCACCCCTGTTGCCAATAAAGATTTTCCTGTAATTTTTCATTCGAAAAATGAATACCTGACTGGTTCCTTTTAAAACTATCTATACCCTTTAGCGCCATTTTTGTAAACTAAGAGTGGTACTTATAGGAAAAGTCAATAATTTCTAAAGATAAGACGATTCTCAAAAATAATCGTATTTGGGGAGGGGGGGGAATCCAATTATGCATTCGTCCTACTCTGAATGATTTTGGAGCACAATTTTTATATGCAGGAAACAATTTTGCATTGTTTATCGTTTGGTTGTACCTTTAATTGAAATTTGAACTCAGTATTGTAGATTATTTTGATTTTTTTAAATAAGAAGGCAGTTCAGGTTGTTTAAGATCGGTTTTTTACTTAATATTTTTATTATTCAATTAGCTACGTTTCGTTACGTACCGTAACTTCATCAGGCTTCTATAAAAATTAAAATAATTACAAAATATGTTAATCATACATAAATTTCAAAACTATAATAATAAAATATTTGCAATAAAAAATAATAACTAACTCAAAATTTCAAAATATGACAAATATTTTAAGAGATATTGTTATAAATAGTTAAATATATAATAATAAAATTAATTAATAAAATACCTTGATTCACAAAAATAAAATATTTTCAATTAAAATTCAATAAATAAATAAAAATGAAAAAATTACTTTTAAAAAAATAAAGGTGAGAACTGAATTTTATCATTTATTATTTTGAATTTTCTGGGAAAAGAATAGACGTGCATATATATATTTTAAATTTAGTTAAGCACTTTTAGGCGCCGTCGAATAAAATTAATTCTGAGTTGAGTTTTGAATCAGAAATCTCTCATAAGCATACAAAAATAAATAAGTGATTTATAGATAATATAGAGCAGATCTAAGTACATAGTAGAATTGCTATTATAATCTCTTTATCAATTTATTCATTTAATTGTCAGAAGTTATTAGGATTCTTGCTTTAAAAACTTCAAATAAATACCTTATATTAGATGTACCGGAAAAGAATGTCGTTTTTAAACCAATAGTCATTAAATGTCCATTTATCAGCTAATAAGTTACTTCAAAGTGGTACTAAAGACATTTTATGATTAGAGTAATTTATTAACTTAGTAAAAATTACAAAATATTTTTATTCCGAAACCTATATTGAAATGGTAAGACTAAAAACCCGAAAGAATATAAATTCGGTATTGAATGCTCGTCAAGATTCACAGGATAACAACGAAAGTTGTTACTAAAAACATGTTTAATGTTTATCAAAATGCATTAGAAGTTCATTAATGCCAAATGAGTTCAAAATCGATTATAATCATTTCTCCAAATGGCACCAACGAAATATGACAAAAAATTTAACTAATAAACAGTTAAGGGTAATAATGGTGCCAAATGTATGCCAGAAAGCCGAAGACCTGTCAAATAATCTCAATCAATCTTAATCGATCAGTCAAATACCCAAAAGTGTTCAAAAATTGTTAACAGATAAAATTTTATGTTGCAACACGATAATGCAAGTCTCCTCTGCAGAAAAAAAGCCCTGGAAAACGCTAACTAATTAAGAAGGAGGATATATTGCCGTACTCACTATAATTGCCCAAAGTTATTTCACCGGATTTCTAATTATTTCAATCGTTACCCCATTTACTAAGTGGTAAAAATATTGAAAGCAAAAATGATGTTCAAAATGCATTTTTTTGATATTTTCCTTCGTCATCTATTAATTTTTACTAATTTGGCATTAAAAATTTGCACATTAGATGTCAAAACGTTAATACTATTGAGACTGATTATATCATTGATTTAAAATTAATAGTTACAACAAAATTTTGTGTTTTAATTGTATATCGAAAAAACTACATTCTTTTCTGGTACACCAATTAGATATGCTTGGTTTGAAAGACATTCAATTAATAAATAAGCTTCCATAAATATTTCTTCTCTTTTATTTTTTAATAGAATAATGGTTATGGTTTAATCAATTAATTCTGAGCGAATGATATTTTTTTTATTTTTTTTAATACGAACCAGAGATTTTATTTTAGTTTTTTTCAAAGTTTAAAAGGTAAAAATCAATTCCATTAACTTTATAAATATAGAGTTATTTTTCTTGCAGATAAAAAGTATTTTTAAGAAGTACAAATTTCATAAACAAAAGAGTTTATTTTTTACCGAAATAATGACAAAAAGGCCATTAGTGCATGAGGGTATAATTCACATTTATTTACACAGTTATACTATCGACTAATTGCATGGCAAATGTTGCGGATATTTGTTAAAAATAAACGCATTGATGCCATTTTTGAGCCAATGTCGTTCATTTATGACACGACATACATATGTGCAACAATAACAATCATATTTAATGTCGTCTCACATGGTCGGAAGTGCATTTCTCTTAAATCAAATGGAAACCCCCTCGGTGGGCACTATATGGGGGGTATGTAGTTATACGATACATGCGATTACCTCACACTTTTTGGAACCTAGAAATGTGCACTAGGAAAAAATTTAGCTGCTTTAGATTATGTTGGTCGCGGTTGAAATACAGGGAATACAATTTCCTAATGTACCATATGAATCTAGAAGAGTATTCGTTGCATTACTTACGTTGGGTTTCGAGTTCGGCGCTAAATTTTACTCGAGATGAAGTCTTTGACAGAAGTGCTCCTCTATATACATACCATATATGTGATGTGCTTTTCGTGTATGAAATCTCATATGCCATAAAGATAAATTTATATGAACGAAGCAAGTACCTGCATTATGTTTATTAATACGGAAATTCAGAGAAATATACGAGTTTTGAACGATGAAAGAAAATTATAAATACGCGAATTTCCATCTTAGATAAAACGATCGAAATATCGCTTTGAAAAATTGGGAAAAAAACGACTAACAAAAAGAACTGATATAAATTCACGTAAATTTAAGACAACAGATAAAAATCTTTTAATATCAAAATGGATATTTTATTGGTAGGATAAGAAATCAATTCAAAGGAAGTAAGGAAGTTATTATCAACATTTTTTGTTGAAACAATAAAACGACTTCTTTTGTATATATCAGAAATTCAAAAAAAGGATTATCGTAAAGTTGTCCTTAAAAATGGAAATTAAATGAGCATAATTGAGTCAATAAACACCTGTTAATATATTCTTTTTCGAAAGTAACTGTCGAATCCTTATCAACAATTGTCTTTAAATTATAATTTGCCTTCTTTTCCCATTGAAACAAAACATGCATTCTTTGGCTTATTTTTTTCACTGCACATTTATTGGGTGAACAATACTAAGAATTATACTACAAAATCTTAACAATTTGAATTCTCAGAATTAGAATTTCATTGACCAATTTGATCCAAACTCTTCGTAGTCCCACCGCCTTTAGTGGCGTTAAAACTAAAAATTTTAATTATAAATAATTAACAGTTTCCGAAATACAGTTTTTTCAAATCTCAAAGAACACTAAAAAATATTTTTTTTATTTAAGTTTAGCATTAATTTTTTCGAAAAATTCAATATTTTTTTCGTTTCAAATGTTAGAAAAAATTATATTACAAGCTTTATGAAAAACAAGCTTCGCCTTCCAAAGAAATTGATTCTTTAATAATTCATAATTTTTTACATAATTAAGATCACAAAGAATTAGGGGTTTTAACAATGTTAAAAAAAGTATAGACTCTAGTGATCTTATATACAGGAAGAAATATGGATTAAGCTCATTCAATTTCCTGATAATATTTGTAATGTAAACAATATATTATTTCAGTCCTTGAATTGAATTTTAATGTTTATCACTTATATTTCAAGATACAGTAACTGTTACAGGTACTTTAAAAACAAATACATGAACTTAAAAAAACATTTGTGATAAAGTGTTATTTCTTTCAGTGGAAGAAAATCAGTGGAAAAACTAAGCAATAAACATAGAGAAAACGGCCCCTTTTCTTTAGATAGGTTATGGGTTATATTTTATACAATCAAGTCCAATTTTTTTTGCCATCTTTCTGGAAGTAACATAATTTCACACTTTTAAAACTTTTGTTCTTTGATGGCAAAAAATTGATCCAGGTGATTTTTGATCTCCTTATTTAACATTACGGTTTTTCTATCTAAAAATTTTTGCATAGACCGCTACCAATAATAATCCAAAGATATTTGATCTGATAAATCTGGTAGGTGTGGTATTACATCTTATGAAAGCTGCAAAAGCTATTGACGAATTATCAAACTTACATAAGATTTTCTAGACGGCAAAACATTTATGTCAAATGAGGAAATCAATAATCACCTGGATCAAATATTTACCATCAAAGAACAAAAATATTACTACCGTGAAACTATGCTATTGCCAAAAAGACGAAAGAAGATTTTGGGCCAGAAATATAAACAATATTTCAAAAAGAAATGTATACATATACAATAGAAAAATCGTCTTTCATTTCTTGAAAATTTTGGACTGAAAATGTTTGATTACATAATTGATTTTTAAATACAATAAAAAATCTTGATATCACACAAAATTTTATTGCAATATACTTTTCTATGTACTAAATTTTACTTAAATATTGAAAACATGGAAACTCCACATAATAACGTGGAAAAATTGGCTATAAGCTATCAATATAATTTATTTGTTTAAAGAGCTTAATGAGCCTCTTCGAAATCTTAAGTGATATTTCATATGATTTTAATTGCTTTTTATCTATTAATTGATTATATTATATAACTTTAATAAAATTGCCAGTTTCTAGAAGTTTCTCTTAATTGTTATTTTTAGATTATTTGATACCTTCGTTTTCCGCAAACTAATTTGCCAACAAGTTTAGAATGTTGAGGTAGACCCTAATTTAACCATATAAACATAGTTTCCTAATCGACACTAGTAAATTTAATTGGTTGTTTAAAAATAAACAGTAAATCTAGATATAAGTATTGAATATTCATTAATTCGGTTTTTATTGCAAAAGTAAATACTTCGGGAAAAATTAATTCCATCTCATAAACTAAAAATTAAATTCTAATCCCAAGTTGAAACATTCGTAGATGATTTTTAATGTTTTTTTTTTGCAAAATACAGCAGCATCTTTACCTCTTGATGGAGTGAAGTCAAAAATGGAAGATAAAAATCACCAAAGAAGAGTGTGGAAATGTCATATTCACCTTAAATGAAAAGATATGCCCACCTTAACTATTAGATAACCAAATTTTAAAAACTTTAACAGAGGTTTACCACCTAGGATTCTATTTAGATAGCCACCTCGCCTGGTATCCGGATCCTTGGCTATAAATAGAAGAACTTAGCAAACTTTACGAAGGCTATTACTACCCAAATTTACAGTAAGTACATCCAACAAATTAACTCTATAATATAAAATAATTTTACAAACAAAAGAAGGAAAAGTATGGGGCATCACTACCCAGCCAACATATAACAAATCCAGTATTTTCAATCTAAAGTTTTTCGATTCATGAAAATCTTTAACTTTTCCTTTTATGTAAAAAATGGAGTAGTTCATAAAGATATTAATTAACTCTACGTAGCCCGACTAATTTCTAATATATTCGTAAAACTTGACGAAAAATTATCCTTTTTTACAAATTCAGAATTACCAACACTATTTATCCACTATCCAAATAATCCTTCACAACTTAGAAAAAGGAAATGACCAAAAAATGACTTTCCCAGTTCATAGGGAGTTCCGATGCTGATTGATGCCTCTCATCAAACCCTCAGAACTTATGTATTCGACTTGAATTTTGGTTTAACAGTTAAAAAACATTTTTTTTTTTGAAATCATTATAAGAACTTTTGCTTAAATTATTTTTATATGTTTTTTTTATATATACCCGAATACAACCTAAAAAATTTAGGAAAATCAATGACAAAACTGTAATCAAAATCCAATTAAACGAGTGCAAAACATAAGTTGTATATTTGATTTTTAGAATAGACATTACATGAAGAGAAAATGAAAAAAGAGAAACATTTTTCTCAAACCAGTTAGATATTCTTTGTTAGATTGGATACATCTGGGATTTGGGACTACCATCGTACCATATTTAAAATGTTTCTAAAGTATTTGACTTGATATCATCCAACAAAACTCTCTTCTGTTCTCAACAATAAACTACCAATTTACACTGTTCAGATAATAAATGTTTCACAACACAGCGAATACCTGAAAAATCATATTAACTCTTTCGCGAGAAACACCAAATTTGAACCTTTAAATATTTAAAGTAACAAAATCGAATTTTCATGCACTTGAGACACGTTCATTGTTGTACAAAAGTGAACGAACTCGAATCTATCTACACTTTAAGTTCAATTTACTTCATAAAGTTTGAGCTTCAACGGAATTATTAATATTTTCCATTTATTTTTTCGTGTATATATGTCTTGCAAGTTCTTTCTTAAGAACTCATTATAAATACTTGCTTTCCCCGTATTTTTTTCTTCTTTTATTTCGAATATTTCTATAACGACGTTATTATTAATCCTCTTAGAAAAATGATCGAAAGTTCAGCGGCATCGTTTTTAATTAAATCTTTTTTTATGTTAAAATTTTACAGGAAAACTCCTACTTAAGTCTATTTGTAGGCGTCTTTAACAATTTAAGCGGTAATAAATAATATTTAAATTTTATGTATTACGGAAATGTGGAGTAATTGACCTAAATTTGTGTGAAATAGGGACTAATTTAATTGGAATGGGTGACGTTAATATAAAATCTTTGAAAATTGACTTTAGTTTTTCTTTGTCCTAGTGAAAAGTTCATGTCTTGATAAGTTTTTTTTTTCGAGTTTATTTTTCATCGACGCGTTTATTTATACTCTGTACAAAAGTTAATTTAATGTAAATATTTTCCCTTTTTTTACGCTTGGATGTTTCCATTAATATAACAAGTTTTCACGACCGACAACGTTATATAAATATGAAGCAAGCGCTTAGTTTGAGGAATAGAGTAAAATGTTTTGTTTATGTTGAAATCAATTTTCATCTAAACTGATCGATTTTCCAGTAAAATGTCTGAATGGAAATGTAATAATAGTTTTGCAAATGATAAATACCATCTACGCGACAACAAATATTATTATAAGAAGCTGAAGACATGCTGCATTAATATTAACAGTGGAAATGCATAAAAAGCGTTCGTATTTTTAGTGGGAGTCCTATGAAAAAATGGAAATCATTTTTGTTAATAATAAGTCTTGCATGAAATCGGAGAAGTTTTCAGGTAATGTAGGAAAAGAAAATGATTTCAAGATGCTTGAAGAAAATGAAAAAATAAATCTTTTTTTTTCTTTTTCTAAATTTGAATAGAGTTTTGCCTTAAATAGAACAAAGTTTTTGTGTGGCGCTCGAAATGCGCCATACAATTCAAGCAACTATTCACTGTATATCTCAATGACAATAAAACTTCACCACATTTTATATTTTTTTTTGTTTTTTGTTTTCTTCTGAATTCATTTTCGACGTTCTAAAACGTATTAGAGAGGGCAACGAAAACAAAGTGCTCGGCTTGAAAAAAAGTATAACTTGATAATGGAAAAAAGGAGAAGAAAAAAAACTTTATCGAGTTCAAGTAACGAAAAAAGCCAAACCGTGAGGAATGGGGCAAGTTGGTAGCGATTGTTCGCATAAATAAAACGCAAACGTATTATAACGCTAACATTTCAAGAAAAGAAATCTTAAACTTATGCTCCATTACGTCTTATTGTTCGATAACAAGCGAGCGTCATCTTAAGGAAATGATACCGTTGTTTAATGGAATCGTATACCTAGCGTACCTATATTACAACATTAAATATGGAGATTGAAACCAGGTTTTACTAAAAATATATACATAAATGCATTATTTTAGTAGAGGTTCAACCACCCACGCACCAACCACCTCACACGTACCAGCTGATAGAATTCCTCGAAACCTATTCACTGCCAAATAAACCATTCGGTTCAGTAAGACATTTTGGCATGTCAATTTTGTTCAGTTTCTATTGAAAAAAATGAAAATATTTTACTTTTGACTGACAAGATTAGACACGCGTGACACATATTGTCTGCAAAGAATAGAGAAAGAATTTCGGTGCGGATTTTGTCAAGATGCGAAGTCGAAGTCTCTTACAATCCAGAAATTAATCAATAAAGAATTTTATCTTAAATGGAACTAACGAAAATTTCATCGTTTTGAAACGCTACAAAGAAACTATTCGAATATAACGAAAAACTGAAAAAAAATAATCAAAGAAAATATTTTAAAATTGTTTTGAATTTAAGGGTAACAATAGAAAAGTTTAGTAGAAAATTTTGTATGGAGAAGATGAGCTTTTGATTCTTTAGTTTGAAAAAAAGCTTTTCTGTTGAATTTTTAATTGTTGGTTGGTTAATGCATCTACCAGTGCGAAATAATTGGCTTAGTAACAACATATTTTTCTATACTATCTTTATGCAGTTTTACATTTGCTGGCAAGGATACCGTAAGCTTGGGGCTTGGTTTACCAATGCAATGCTTTTATTGTTTTGGTTTCACCCTAATTGCAATGCAACCGTAAGCTTCAGCAGTTGCCTGAGCTTAACGAAAGAATTTTCAGAATAAGTTTTCTAGAAAAATTAACGACTCTACAGTCATTTATTATTTTATTTCCAATTAGTATAAATTAAATTTATCTAAAGGTATGTGAAAAAATTAATCC
The DNA here is from genome assembly GCA_958496175.1 of Sisyra terminalis. Taxonomy (NCBI): domain Eukaryota; kingdom Metazoa; phylum Arthropoda; class Insecta; order Neuroptera; family Sisyridae; genus Sisyra; species Sisyra terminalis. The sequence goes on from OY292275.1 coordinate 10,116,058, forward strand.
GTATTTCTGTTGGTTATAAGTGGTCATACTTGGTCATGACTTAAGAACGACTTGACCATTATAATTCATCTTTTATTTTAAAACTTTCTAAGACTTTGCAAATGGTTTTTCCAGGTAGAAAAATATTCAAAATTGCTCAAAGTTGAAAACAAGCTTTATGTTTCTGTATAATTATGAATTTGTCTATCAAAACTTACCAAAATTGATATTAAATTAATTATGGCGTGATTACAAAACAAACAAACATTTCTCAACAAATTAAACCGGAAAAACGTACAAATTAAATGGAATGTGCAATAGTGTAATAAGAAATAAATAAATTAATTTTTTAGTACTAGATGCCGATATAGTGACGCAAAGTTTAAATAATCAAATAGTTAAATAGTACTTAAAAAGAATAATATTTTTTCCCAAAGTAACAATATTTCAAATATTTTAAAGTTATGGAAACCTCATGAAGAGATTAGTGAAAAATGAAAAAATGGGCCAAGTTGGGAAGTTAGGAAAGTTGGTTTAGTAAAAATTAAAATCATTTCCACAAGAGGATGCCAAAATTGAACCCAGAAATTTTGAGTACCTTATGGTTCCAGCTCTCTATTCTCTTGTCTATTTTTATCTTTTCTTTCCAATGGTACAAAATAAATAAAACATCCATTAAGGACTTCGATTTGTACTTTTGAAAGAATACTTTTAAGATGCATAACTATCAATAAATAAGAAAGAAATAAGTAAAGTGACTTATAAGTAAGTCAAACAAAGAACAAGTATTTGATAACAGCACACATAACTTCAATGCAGAAAACTATTAGCCAATGGGACTGCGAGATTTAAAAATATTCATTTGTTTTGATTGTTGAACATTTGAAAATTTAACAAAACCACTCCCACATCTAATGCTAAATGTTCCATTTATAATGTGCATATTGGGAAATAAGACTATAATTGACAATAAGCGCGCAATAGTGCTTTTTATTTTACGTTTATTCGCTATGTAGTGTTTTTTTTTTAAATCTAAATAATTGAAACATTATATTGATGATATATAAAACTTTAAAAAAAATATATAAATGTTTTACAAAGCCATATCTTGCAGTTGCTTATTGTTTATACAAATGCCATTATCAAACCCTAAATCATTTTAAAATTTTAGACCAATTGGTCAAGTGCACTGTAAAAATAAGAAAAAAATATTTTCCGTTTTTCCATTATTATGTTTTTTTTTTCACAAAAACAAATTGAAAGAGATCCAAAACTTCCAGGGTCAGAATATTTTATTTGTATCTACATAGGTCCTAAGTATTATTATAATACCTTTTCGTGGTCAATTCACCATGCACCTCTTAAACCCTTGTACTGCATTATAGTTGACTTGATTTACATTTAAATAGTCAAATCCGATTCAAAAATTTGTCTTCAATTAGTTTTACATATAAAACCGTATGTTTTTATGCAAAAGATAAATAAATACGATTTTAAATGAACGCTAAAACTGAGACTGGGTACATGGTATAGTACGGAAAGCGTATTGTATTCAATTATCCAGTGGAAGTGTTTAAAGGTCGAATAGTATTGAAAAGTATGAATTAATTTATGATGGGCTTTGGAATTCAAAAGTCATTTTTTTATATATATTAGGCTGGGGAAAAAATCCATTATTTTTACGTGAATTTAAAATCTTTATTTAAAATTGTTTTGAATTGTCCGATTTGGGTCAAATATGCATCGTTCTGTTCTATAATTTGCCACCATTTTAAGGGTAACTTCATAATGCCTTTCTAATAAAAGTCTTGGTTCCTATTGGCAAAAAAGTGTAATTGATTTTCACAATTTTTCTTGATGCCAATTTCTTCTTACTAAGAAAGTTTCGCTTAATAATCACTTGGTGCCAGGTTCAGACTATTAAAATTCTGATACATTATCAAGACCCTAAACACCATTCATAATTTGAGGCGTCTGGCTTACATTTTCGCTTTTATCAAAGAACTGTAAAAGATAACAAATTTTCTCTTGGTTGATTTTCATTTTTAACGCCCTGTAATTCATATCTGAACGGACCAAACAAAAAAAAACAAAGGTTTTTTTTAGTGTATAATGTCACCTTGTTAACGAACATAAATCTTTAATTGATATTTTGCGAGATATCGATCACAACAGACATCTGGCAAAAAATAGTGAACTTCTTTTTCCCCATTCGAATGTTTATTTAGAGATGCATTAACCGGATTGGTCCTTAGCGACTTATTCGGAAGATAATGTGCATTCAGATATCAACTAGTAGCGCTATGGTCTCCAGGATTTGCTTCAATTTTTTTGATACTTATTAGAATCCAACAACTGACCCATTTTCTTGGCATTTCTATTATTTTGCTCCCTATGAATTCATTGCTGGGCCAATTAAAACTGTATAAGGCAATTCTAGAAAATCATTTTTAACAGAAGGTTCGCTTCTCGAGTAAAACTGGAATACAGTATGTCTGTTTTACAACTAATGATTTTTAAGGGATGAAGACTTTTAGACTTATGCAGTATGCAAACATTTCTTCTAAATAAATCAAAATTTTTAACAAAAAAAAATCAATTTTGAGGTAGGTTTTAAGGAGTTTTCCTTAAGACTATAATAATTTTCAAAACATTTGTATTATCAATTTTCATTAGAATATTGTGGGGATTTAAACAACTTGAATATATCACGGTTTTATAGATAGTTAAGAAAAAAAAATTCGCTTGATTTTTTTACGACAGATACCTACCAAACTTGGTCGAAATTTTTCACCATTGTTAATTACACGTTGTCTGCATAATTGCCTTTACATTTCTTATATAATTTAGCATTTTTTATGTATAATTATAGTCATCAGATTCAGCGATACATCACGCTTCTTATAATAACACGCAATTTTTTCTTGGCGTGAAACGTAAGCAAAATGTGTTCTAATTGTTCTGTCGCCCGTCTATAAGACGTTAAAAGAATCGCTAGAAAAGAAAACTCTCATCTTCCATATCAAATTATCCCCCTACTTGCCATCAATCTTGAGCATAAACAGCCCGAAAAACTCCTACACAATCATTGAAAACTAGATTTCTATCACGATCTCCCTCGAAGACAAACATAAATCAGAAATTCTACATCAAATTAGTGTTAAATTAGTTGTTAATCGGTACATGGTGGCCGACTTCATACGGTTCGTGTTGTCGTCTCCGACCAAACTCTGAAAGATGTCTTATCAGTGATAATTGCTAACATTTCAACGTTTCAAGGTGGTCCCTTTCCAACTCCTTAAAACGTCACATGCATAAAAGGCCACTAAGCCATAAACAGAACCCTTCACAAGAAAAAGTCAAGAAAACGAAAAGATGTAATTTTAGAGTTCTCCACTTTTCTTTGTTACCACCTTGCTTGAGAGTCTTCTACTTGAATTAAATTATACACTTATACACTTAAGTTTCAACTTCTTTTTTTTTTCAAAAAGAATAATTTTTCAATGAATTTTAATACAGGAAAAAGGGGATGGCAACCGGCTTATTTTACCCCCATGTTTTGTACAACATTCAAAGGTCAGTTATCCGTAAAATAAACTATGGCTTCATGAATAATCGAATATATTTGTTATTGATGAAATAAATACAGTTCAGATTTGAATATTTAAAAATTTAATTTCGAGCAAATTGAATCAATAAAAGTTTAAACTCCAACTGTAATAACAGTTATTAGCATTCGATGTGATTGAAAAAATTTATTGAACCATATTACCAGCTTATTAATGTGGGATGCAATGACATTTTGTAATATGAGAGAGTGAAATATGAACGGAAAAATAATATTAAAATATCTAATGGTTTTCAAGAAACTTATATTATAAGGTTATGAGGAAAAATTCAATGACATTTCTAATCTTATTTTTATTAAAAATACCATTTGGTTTTAAACGTAAGGATTAAACTTTAAAAGTTCAAGATTTTAATTTGAAACATTTTATAAGAACTATATAAATCAAGTTGTCAATATACATAATATTTTTTGAGTTAAATATATTCATGATACTTTTGCATACAATTTGGTTATATGCCACTAAAAATATAATAATTTTTTGGTGCGGAAAACAACCATAATTAAAGATCTTTAAAGGAACACTTTTTCGTGATATTTAACTATTGAAAGCACAATTAATCGATTGATATCTTTGATTTTTTGGACCAAATTTTCCAAATTTGGAAAAATTTCTTTGATTGAATAACAAATTTGGAAAACATATGGTACTTACTTTTGTTGGTTCAAAGACGAATGAAGTTAACCCGACAAAAACACATTTCGAAATATCTGCAACAAAAATAAAAATAATTAAATTTTTTAAACTTTAAATTCAATATCATCTAATTAAATTCCCATTTTTTTTTTCACCCTTCGCTATTTTAAATAACAAAAATTGAAAAGTTCATCAAATATAAATGTAATTAGTTTGAATGAAAATAGATTAAATTATTCACCTCCCCATTGACACCCAATCTATCATTTTTCAGATAATTTTATTAAAAATACTAATTTTCCCAAATGATATGGATTACATATATATCCACATTTCATATCTAAATGAATAATTTAAAATTACTTTTTCCAATGGATTATATCGTGGCTAATTCGAGTTGGAAACTTGTTGAAAATGTATGATTAAATAGAAACGCATATGGAGTATTATATTTTAATAAAATATGCATGTTTTAATTAAAACATTAGTTTTAATCTTACAAATAAAAGTGAATATAATGAAACTGGCTCCTCGCTGGGGTATTGATATGGTGGTGTATGTGTATGTTATTCTTTTTTTCATTTACTTATTTGCTCTATGTAAAAGAGAAGAAAAAATTTCCCACACGTGCCCTTTGCATTACTCTTTGTACCACGGACTGCCAACTAGGGTTGACATTACGAGGAACAAAAGCTCATGCAGGGGTTGTTCAGTGACGTCATTCTGTTTCTTAAACATTTGTATCTCAATACACTAGACAACCATCTCACTAAACAGAAGAAAATTGTTAGATTTTATTAGACATTTTTGTTGTTCCATAAAATCGTATAGATTTGTTGTTATACCAGGGATTAAAGAACGGCAGGTTGGTAGATGCTGAGACATCCACAGTAAAAAAAATTATAATTTCGTAGAACTTCAATACTAAATCAAATAATTAATAATCTTTAATTTCTGATTCAATAGAGTTTTTGATTAGTCTTAAAGTCCCTGATTAGAAACAATTAGTACTTGAGAAAGTGATACAAATATTATACAGAAGATCGTTAAATCAAAAAAGGGAAATAAATTAAAATTTATGGAATCAAGCTTGTTTTTTAAGATATTGTGTCTATTGCCAGGTGTAGATCCAATCATGATGTCTTTTGAACTCTTCTCGCTGAACCAGATTTTCAATTTCCATATCCAGGATAAGTTTTCTAATCTTTTCTCCTTTTTTTTCTACTTTACCATTCATGATATTTTGCAAAAGCTCCTACTTTGGATCTCGTAGCATGCACCCAAAATATTCGAATTTATGCCACTTTATAGTTGCAAAGACTACCCTGTATTTCTACAACCTGCGTAAAACATTTTCTTTGATTCTTTTGGTTCAAGGAATTCCAAGGATTCTACGATATCTCCACACCTTGAAAATTTCTAAGCGTTTTATCTTAGACTTACGGAAAAACAAACAAAGCAATAAATAATTTTAAACTTCAGCTACAGAAGATTGATTTGAAGCGAGTAAAAGCTGATCTAGCGATTTCGATTCTGGTTTAAATATCGTCATCGGGAATGGTTAATGTTGAATTGATTTAGCCATACATCAAGATACAAATTTATTTATCTATAGTTAAACTAATTTGTTTGTAGGTACAAGATTGTTTCATAATTTCTACCACTTCTTTTACATTTAATTAAACTAGAAAAGAATACAATTTTTCATGGTTCTGCCTAATAATTTAAAAACAATACTATTAGAAGCGCAAAACTATAAAGTTTAATGAAAAAGTACATAGAATATGTTGCACATAATCGGCATTACAATTTCAAGATTCCATTTTAACCAACATACTAATTAGCGACAAACTTTCTTTCCTAAGTTCTAATTTTTCTTCTAACAGAAATAAACTTTAAGGAATATAATATTTTGACTTAAGAAGCCCAAATATCATCATTTCTTGGTTCCAATAACATTCATATTAATCTTTTTCATTCATTTGAAAGATAAACTTAAAAAAGCTCTTTACAATTATAACAGTTTCCCTTATTTTTTATAAGTTTAAAGTACAATGTTATTGCTAATCGCCATATTATATTCATAATCAGGTAGTGAAATACACGAGCCGACAGGTGAATATATTGAAATTTTCGGTTCTTCTTTTGCTTATTATTCTAACATATATCTTCCTATTCTGTTGATGCCCCTTCAATGTTGAAGATTACGATCATCATGGCTATTTTTATTTTTGATATTATAGCAGCGCGAGAGTCCTCAAGTTCTCTTTTCGAACCATCCACGAAAGTTGGCTAGCCAGGATGTCCTTCTTCTTCCCAAAGCTCTTTTTTCTTCAATCCGACTCTAAATGATAAGCTAAAGTAAATTATATTTATCACATGGCGTGGCCAAAGTACAGTAGCTTTCTTTTCTTTATAGATATATTATAAGAGTTTCTGTGGTATTAAATCTCGTTAGTACTTCTTCATTTTGGACGTGGTCCCTCCAAACTATCTACAGGATTTGGCAGTATACCCACATTTTAAATGTGGTAATTTTAATTAATTTGTTTTATTATTCCTCTTTCCCTCTTTTGAAAATGTAATTATTGTCCTATATACAGTCCCTGGCCATATAAATAGACGCGCTATAGGTTTTGTATAAAACCTAAAGTAAGAGCTATTTTATTTTGGGTCTTTATTTTATGATTAGGTTTAACTTTCCTGTACAAATTTTCTTTATTACGCTTATTACTTACTAACGTGGTCAAAAATTATATTTACTAAGAAATACATTTTTACCATCCAATTAATTAAGCATCTTCTTAATTATGGCCCGTTTATTGAAAGCCTGCTTACTGATATTTAAGTTCCCATTCTGCACAGTATGCTGCCTATGTAGGACAATACCGTCTGCGGTATTTGTGGATGATGCTTTCATTCGTGAATATTTTTTCTAAGGGCTATTTTTCGTGACCACCTCTTTAGCTACTTTTCTTCAGCAATTTCCACATATTTTCAAAGGTTTTACATCAAGGCTATTATCTTAAAGTAGGGTATTAATTATTAAATAATATTAAATAATATTAAACAAGGTTTAACCCTTATCCAGAAATTATATTTCTTACAAATCAATGCAACTGTTTATAATGTAAAAAGTAAACAGTATTAAATTTAATTTAGTAGAATCTATACAGTTTTTATAAAATCTTAAGTTTGTCTTATAATATGGCCAGGGACTGTGTTATAATTTAATGTTAAGGGTGTATTCCTTTTTCCATATTTCATATTCTCTTTATATTTTTCGAATATTAGAACAACTACGTATCTGTGCAATAAAGTAAAGCTTTGAAAAAATAATTTTTCTTTGCAACCACATCTCAAACGTCTTCAGACAATTGATCATAGCAACTTTAAGAGTTCAAGTCTTAGCTCCGTATAATAACAAAGACCAAATATAACGTTTAATCATTCTTGGGTGAAGTTTTATCATTACAGAATGATGATTTCATTTTCAGATAATTTTTGCGAACTGTTTTGATTCTTTAGATACTTTATATTTTTATGTGAGAAATTTGAATTGGGTGGCTTTTTCAATTGTAGGAAAGCAGCGGGATGAAATTGATGACGGGATATCTTAAATTTGCTCTTAGCGGTATTTATTATTTGACCCATTTGTTGTTCTATTGGCAATAAGCAGCACTAACTATGGAATTGTAAAAAATATATTTCTAGTATTTTATTACATTTTTCTTTCATAGTTTCGTAAATTCTAATTAATTCGTTGGTCCAAGAGTCGAAATTACCACATTAAAATAAACAAATCAAAAAAAAAAAAAGATTCTCTCATTCATCCATCGGTGAGTCTCTAAAAAAAATGACAGCCGGATGATTTGTAACATTAATTTGAAACGTTAAAAGCTCGTTTAACTCAAGCGATAAGTGACACAAATGGATTTTATTAGAGCGATATTTTAATTTGACGTCTTCGGATATATATATGTATACGGATATACGGGTAAGATAGTCTCGTAAACTTGACCATATGTTTTCTGAAAAATTTTTCGCCACGGAATAGAAGTGCGATTGATCATTGAAAATTAAACCTGTCTTAGTGAACAAAAACGATGGGAACGATAACCATAGACGCGTGCATTTCACATGTCGGATATTCTCCATTACAAAGCAAACACATTCCATTGTGTTGGCCGTCTAAACTTTTCTATATAAACGTGGAGATACAAAATATATTACCCACATTTGATCACTGGCCATAGATCCATCCACATATCACCATCTGAACAGGTCATTAGTTTCAAGTCAAATTTTCCCTCTATACTTTTCCCAAAAAAAAAAAAAAAAAAAAACAAAAATAATAATCAAAGCTTATTTTTTCAACCATCACCACCACCGTCTCTAATAATAATAGAGGGAAAATGTATAAGATTTTTTTCGTGAAACGCAAAATAAGTGCACGTAATATTAATAATTTATCATTTCGCTTAGTTATACTGAATGACTTTTAATATTAATAATAATCAAGGTAGCCAAGATCAAAGCCTCCTATGACTTGATAAAGAATTTAATTTTATAGCCACTCTATCCATTTAATCAATGCTACAAAGTAGCTTCTCTTTATGAAATGTATTTCTTGGCAAACATGAAATTATCCACGTTATATCAAAGATAATTTGAAAATTAAATTACTTAATATATATTTGAAACGAATATTATCTTGATTTGAAGACAAGCTAGGTACGTAGGTATAAGTTTTTCAAGACAATTCAATTGATTTGTATCAGTGTTATTGAAATGAAGTTGTAAGATTTTATCAGATTTATGATATTTGTAAGGCAAAAAAAATAAGATAAATTAGATGAATGATGTCTTATTTTTCTTGAAATATTTTTATAGTTGCCTTATGATCCGTAGCATTTCTTAGATTCCTTACAATCTAGTACAAGAAATAAAATTTAAGACATACCATTTATTTATCAATCACCTTAATTCTGCTTACTGGATTAAAAAATATCAACTCCAAACTCCTTTAATATATTATTGTAAAAATCACTTTCTATAATAGATGATAAAATTCAGATCTCAGCTTTTATTATAGTTTTTACAATAATATATTAAAGGAGTTTGGAGTTGATATTTATAAATTAATTAAGGGAATATCAAGGATGTTTTATAAGATGACTTCAATGCTACTTTACTGGTATATTAAAATATGGTTATTTTTGTAAGACAATAACTCGTCTATTGCGTCATAAAAATATTAAATATATTTTTTGTTGTTCAAACATGTAGTTTTCGATTTAAATGACAGTACATGTTAAGATATACAAATCGATAAGTACTTATATGCTAGAAAGCTTAAGAAATATCTTCATGTGGATAAGATTTAAATATATGACCTGCAATTAACACTTATTGCGTAAAAAATACCTCATTTTCATTGGGTATTGAGACTCCGATGGAGCTATTTTTCTATTTTCGTAAAATGATAATTACAATTACTGTCGTAATGACTAAAACAATATATTTCTGAAATACTAACTTCTTATTTTGACAATCTTCTATTGATTTCGATGATAGTCGTAGAAAAGTTTAACACTCACATTTCAACATCCTTTGTAATAACATTTTATTATAGAATTTATATTCTTTTTTCTACTGATTTATCTGTGCAAAATCTATGGTTAAAGCTCTATAAAATCTGAAGGTAACCAACTAGAAAGTTGCAAACAATTCCCTAAAGAGTTTCCTATAGAAAATGGTAATTGTATAGGGTTTACGTGAACATAAATTAGAATTTTACTATGCGATAATTCTGGTTACTTGGTTTTAACAGTTTTTCACCCTTTTTTTAAAAATATTTTCTTTGCAATCAATATATGAGGGTTACAACCAAAAACATAATTAAATTTTATTTTCCGTTAGCCCCCAATGGTGATCCTGACTTTAAATTTATGAACTAAATGTTTTCCAACTAGTCCAAAGACGGTTCGAAAGTTTACGATTATGTTTGGTTAGAGCTATTGGTTAAGTGTTCTTTGATTCTTCGTGAAAACACATTCTTTATGGTATCAAATTTAAAAAATTCTTTTCATCAAGTGGTAGTTATTCTTTAAAATATATTTTTAGACAAGAATATGCACTATAACTAAGACTAATTTTTGAATGGCATATTTAATGCCATTAGATTAGGTTTATTATCCGTTTCGTACAAGTAAATACAAACTCGTGAAGAAATAATATTTGCAGATACAACAAAAATATTCATAAACTACCCACTTATTCACTTTACCACTTACACTCATATACTTGCACTCTTATTAACCATTACCATAATGCGCATTTACTTAAATCACCTTTACAAAGTGTATTTTATTCAATCACTATATTTCACCTAATGGATAATATTAACATAAAGAGTGAGAAAATTATTTAATAATAACCTTCTTGAAATTTTTTTTTTAAAATGATTTCAGATCTATGACTTCATATGGCAATATCGTATTAAATTCAATAAAATTTAGAAGAAATTTTTTTGAGTACTCCCAATACTTTATTGTCAATTATGAAGTCCACTTTTAGTTCAATTGAACAAAATATTTACTTTTAATAGAGGAAGATCAATCAAATAATTGAGCATTAAAAATATTGTTGTGAACTAAAAATAAAAGAGAAAATATTCTCTGAAGATCAGAATATTTTTTTTGATCAAAAAATTTCCAAACAATTACAGAAGCTAATAATCCCAACGATATGTATTATAACTTAAGCAGGATAACAAATCGTCAATTTGTTGAAAACATAATTTGGCGATAGCATCAATGGTCCTTGAAATCCCGTGAGATCTAACACCCTTCGACTATGAGGAGGGTTTTTATTGGTTGGTGAATGTTGGCAAACAAAAAACACAAAGAACTTTTTCAAGAAAGTAAATCAAAATTTGCTCAAAAAGTTATTAAAAATTTGGGTAATTACATACGTTTTGTCAAGAATATTACATTTTACCCTCTCATAATTGGGTACCTGTTTAGGTGCAGTTGTATGGAGTGGAAAGAGGCCGGTCTAAGATACTTTATTGTATCCAGAAATTTGAAATAAAACTGTGGAATTCTTCTAAAAGTATCAAAACTTATCAATAAAAAGAACTAAAACAGTGTTAAACCTCAATCTTTCATGGTAAAACAGTCGCATTTGAAAAAAATAATCACAAAATTTTTATACTCTAAATCATTTCTAAGCCCAAATGGAAAAATATAGTTTAACATAATAATAGAAAAAGTGTCCAAATGACTGTTTCTTTTTTTGAAGAAAATGCAACTTGATTGTTAAAAAAATAATGCAAATATTACAAATTATTCAATGTATTACCCATTGTTAGTTACAACTTGTTACAATCTTTCTGTTAAACCTCGTATACCATTACGGTAAAAGTGTTCATCTTTTGAGATTATCCCCGAATCAAACCATTTTTGAAGTCCTTATGAAAGTGGAACTACCTCTAACGATATTTGGTTTTTGTGTTGAATACTTTCATAATATTCTGAAGTATAAGTTTAAGTTCTGCGAATATACTCCTTTTATTTCTAGAGCTTTATAAAAATGCCCGAAAACCTAAAAACGTCAATTTTCTCAAGTCAATATCTAAAAAGGAACTGAATAAAAATTGGTAAAAATTTTACAGAATATTCTTTATTCAAATAGGAATATCTCTCAAAAAAAACTATGACTATTTAGAGTAAAAGAGTAGTGAAATTCAGGAAAAATGCTATCCCTCGACACCCCATGTAGGAACTTCTAGTACGCACAAGAGGGCCAATTTTGGGCCAGTTGTTAATTGCCAAGGTTTATTTCAACAAAATAAGTGATTAAAAAACAATGATCTGGGTGATTTTAAATGTATTGATTCTTATGCAATTTGACAATCGAAAACTGCATTATTTTCCCCAACAAAAAATAAGGTAATACTTGTAAGTGTTAAAAAGTGTTAATAGATTGGACATTTACTTACTCTGCTAAGTTTTCAAATAAACAAATTAGAAATTAATGATTTTTTATTAAAATTTTAAAAAAATCTACAACTTATTTATTATTTACTGTACATTTTTTTTCCTTTTTCAAAACTATCTTCACTTGGCTTAAATTGAATTTTCCAATAGTCATGACTCATGGCACAAGTTGCGTTTTTGACATCAATGTTCAAGTGCATTATGATATGCAAAATTGAATTGAATTTTCACATTTCTACATCATTTTAGATATCAATCAATCATTTCAAAGCATAAGTTCTCCACTTGATAGTTTGAAATATTAAAGTGCAATGTAATCATTGTAAAATTTATCGTTTTTTTTTCGTTACAAAGCAACAATTTTAAAGTTACATGAAAAATAAATCCATTTTCCTCTAACAAAGATATGAGAATATTTTTCCATTCAAATTTAGTAAAACGATTAAATAAAGTCAAATTAACTATCGAAATATTTTAATTTAAAATTAGTACCGAAACTATTGAAAATTTGTTCTTTTCATTTGGTAACAACCAAATTAATCAAGTTTAGTTCAAATGTATGTGTCGAGATAATCGCAAGCGAACATAAACAACCAATTCCTCTAGTTCTTTGCTGACACTTAACCCCGAAACGTCCCACACAAAACCCGTTATTTTTCATTTAAGTATATTTAAAACTTCGTCACGATTTCTGCTATTTTTTCCTCCTTAAAAAAATAAGAATGATATTTTCAAATTGACTCATCGATTTCATCTCTAATGAGTCTCTTCACATTCAAGCCTCAAATTACATTTCAATTGAACAAAGAATCTGCTCGGACCATTCGAATAGAAAATTCGAATGTTAATTGCGGCAACATTTCCATAATGGGTGATATCGACGACTTGCGTTTTAAATGCGCCATATATACATTTATAACTCCGTTCTAGACAAAGCGGCGAATCGATCGAAAAGTAAAAACTATTGACATCAAAAGTGTGTATGTATTTCAGTTTTTGTATGTATGTTTGTTGAGTGAAAAACATTGAAACGATGTCAGATGAAATTTACAATTTTACAAAGAAATGCCACTCAGAACAGTCGCAGTTTTCCTCGGATTCTGGCGCCGACATAAAGTCACATGAATCATGCTTGTAGTGTTTCAAATATTTCGTTTGCTTTTGAAAAGTTTCTTTTCTTTTGTGAAATTTTGAAAAATTCTATCAGCAAACAACAAAAAGCTTTCCAACCGCCAAATTATAAACGGTTGTATTAGCATTCAAATTATAAAAAACAAAAGAGAGAGACCTCCTTTTTAGAAATAAAGAAAGAAAGTTACTTATTTCTTGATTTTTTTTTTGTGTTTTTCATCAACCTTAGCCTACATTCTAAATACAATAATCCTCTCTACAACACGGTAGATTAGTTCCGCGTTATAGGAAAACTCTTATTACTCCGTTAAACACGTTACGATCATATGAAGTTTAATTTTTTTCGTCAAGGGTAGTTGTAATCTTGTAATCGAATATTAGGGAAACACTATGTTACAAATCAAACGAAGAATACTGTAAACAAAAAACATAAACATATAGAAAGATAATGTGGAAAATTCTTGAGAAAATCACGTGTTATACAAGGAAAATCACAATGCATAATAGGAAAACGCGTTATAGAATATCATGCTATAGGGAGAATCAGTATACAAATGAGCATAGGGTAATGAGAGCCTTTATAATTTTTAAAGATCAGAACGAAAAATCGCGTAAAAAAGGCACGAACAAATAAGAAAGTAAGATTTATTATTTCAAGATGGTTACTATTCGGATAATGGGAGCTGTAATTCGGATAATGGAAACTGGCGTTTCCATTCCCTCGTCATACAATAGTCATTAATTTTATTTTTTAAATGCCATGAAATAGAAAACCACCGACACCAAACGCTTTATTTTATGTTATGTTAATTCTTAATAGTTTTGATTTGGTAAAAATAAATATTATTCTGTTGAGTTTATATGATACCTCTCATTATACCTATGGAGGTTTTTGGCTCTTATTACCCGACGTGCGGGGTAATGGGAGCGAAAGTAACATTTATAAGAATGGTGGTTTAAAATAGCTAAAGGTACATTTTTTTAATATTTGTTTGTAATTACTGAAAATCAGATATCTACAGAGCTGATTAGGATCCAAATAAAAAAAAATGAATGAATGTAACTTAAATCTTTTTTCTAACTTTTCCTTACATGGCTCCAATTACCCCCTTCTCTCCTAAGTATCAAAGATTTCGGGAAACACTCTACCTCCTAGAAGTTTAGATTAGAGATTGTCTAGGAAAACCCATGTAATTCAGGTAACAAAGAAACCTAAAGTATTCAAATTGAAAAAATATTTGATAAAGTATTTAATTTCATTTTATCCTGAATATTTGAACTATTTATAATTATTATACAGGCCAAAACTATAAAGGTGTAATAATAGGACAAAACACGTCCAGAGATTGTGTATATTGCTCGACTTTATTGATGATTTTTACATATGTTTTTGGTTTAAAATGTGGTACCAATCTGGTTCTGAAAAACAACGAAATAATTCAAGAGAGACAATATTATTAGGTAATAGATAGCGATAAGTCCCAATCTTTCTACTGGAACAGTAAACACTTATTTTTATAAAGTACTTCTTACTGCAGATAAATCTCCCTGCAGTAAAAAAACGATTGCATCCAGGAGTCTTTATAGAATTACCTTTTAATACATAATCTATTCTTTGAAAATAAGATTATTGAAATTTTTCCCATTTGATTTTCATTGTAATAGAAAATGGTAAGACTGTTATTCTTTTTATGAAATTACATTTCTATTTTTTATAGTCTCATATCTCACCTATTTTGTATACAGTATAAACCCCAATCATTTTCACGGGGAATAATTTATTTTATTAGAATCAGTCAACCAAAACAAAATTACGTATGCACCCTTCGCACAATTTGTATTTTCGTCAGGAAGAAATTAAATAATAACATATTTATGTTTAAAAGAGACATCTTTCCGAATGTTTTAAAATTTAATGCATTTAAAATCTTTATGCAAATCCTGTATAACATTGTATAACATCAATAATTGAATCCGGTGATCATTTTAAGAAACATTTTAAATTGAAAATCCAAATCAAACAAACTACAAATCTCACTCGATAGAGAAGACACAAAAAATGCAACCCCCAAGCGTGCTGCACTCGAGGGTGTGTATGGTTTGCCAAATTTATTTTATTCATCGAGGCGCATCATTTAATCCCTTCTTTGTCGTAAAAATCGGCATAGACATCCCTCCGTACAATGGCATTACCATTGTTAACTGTGTAAATTACATATCGGTACATTTATGAGTTTCATCATACGTGTGTGTCCCTAAGGATGTCCACATTTAAGGACAACATTCGTCAGCTAGTCGAAAAAGCCAGCGGGTGTGTGGTGTTTTGTTACCCCGATTATATCTTTCTTACATAAGAGAAATGCCGAAAAAGAGAGACGAGAGTTTATTGTAAATAAAACCATCTGCCCAAGCAGACACCTCCATGCTCCCAAATACTCAAAGGGCCGTAAATAATTTATACTAAATATAATTTTTTTACGCACATACATATGGTTGACAAGTTGTTCGGGACGTTGGTACAGGGTTTGTCCGGGTTTGTGATTCTTTATGGGTTTGTGTTTCGGGCTAATTTACTGTCATTTGCATTGTAAATGTTTGGTGGTGAACTGCACATAATCATGCACAATCAAGTACATTTTACAAGAACTTTTATTACATGATTACGGTCTTGAAATGACCCACCACCATAAGGGTAGATGACTTCCTCGCCCCTTTTTTTTAAATTTGTGTACTGGTGTCATAAAAGAAAGGAACAAAACCCGGAATTATTGGTAATTAAAAATACAAATAACAGGAAAGGGCCAAGCCTATGTTGGTGCGTTTTTGAAATTTTTCGGGCCATTTAAACTTTTATTTATTCTCTTTAAACTGGTTATTATTATTTTTTTAAATGGATCATTATTCTAAGACTAATGACACAATAAATGAAAATGTTTCACAAAGTTATAAATATTGAGTTTAAGAAGTTAACATTGGATTGTACATAGAAAATTTAAGATCTCTGATTAAATTTTTTTATCAGGAAAAAGACTATTTTGTACTTTGAAAATTGATGTATACTATTGTAGAGTTTCAGATCCTCGATGATGATAGGATCAAATAATAATCAGTCAAAACTATTTATTACATGCACGTGTAATAAATAGTTTTGACTGATTATTATTTGATTCTAGTCCTCTGAATATTTTTACCAATTGATGTATACTTTAGCTTTAATTTTAGAAAATTTATTAGCATCAGGAACTAATTAATAGAATTGAATTATTTTTTTGTCTTTTCCTAAAATAAATTGATTTTTTTCTGTTTTTTTGCCAAATGGCAAGCTTAGTTTTCCGATTGGTTGAATTTTTCCCTCCTGCATTGTCTATCCCTGGAAAGGTACTTTAAATTGTGGTAGTTCATTTTTCTTTTTAATAAGCCCATTTTTTTAATCCATCTTCTTTCTTCAGTCCTTCCAGTTTCCTTTCTGCAACATCAAATGTGGATCCTTTTCCTATTGAAAAGAAATATTTTCCATTTCCTTTTACAGACCCAATGTTTCACAAAGTTATAAACATTGAATTTAAAAAGTTAACATTGGGTTTTACATAGAAAATGTAAGATCTCTGATTAAATTTTTTTATCAGGAAAAAGATTATTTTGTACTTTGAAAATTAACGTATACTTTAGCTATATTTTTAGAAAATTTATTAGCATCAGGAACTAATTAATATAATTGAATTGTTTTTTTGTCTTTTCCTAAAATAAATTTATTTTTTTCTGTTCTCTGCCAAATGGCAAGCTTAGTTTTCCGATTGATTGAATTTTTCCCTCCTGCATTGCCTATCCCTGGAAAGGTACTTTAAATTGGGGTTGTCCCATTTTTCTTTTTAATAAACTCATTTTTTTTTAAATCCATCTTCTTTCTTCAGACCTTCCAGTTTCTTTTCTTCAACATCAAATGCGAATCCTATTCTTATTGAAAAGAAATATTTTTCATTTTCTTTCAGAGACCTAGCCAGAGATTCTTTGATGAGCTTTTCTAAATATTTGAAATGGTCCACATTTACTAGTTTTCTTTATATTGATATCAAGGGATGATTTTTACTTTTTTTTACTGTCTTCTTTAGAGTCGGAAACAAAAAGCATTCTTGATAAACTCTTCTTTCAATCTTTATGCACTTGGTGTTTTCTCTATTTATACGTAACTGGAAATTCTGTTTTACTATCCAAATTTACTACTTATTCAGTTTTCCTTCTTGACACCACATCGATGGTATTCGTTTAATCGTTACCACTTCTAAAAACTTCCTCGTTTATGACTTTATCCGTCTTTTTAATATTCTTCATTTTACTCCATCATCAATGGCGATGCAAAATTATCCATAAAAACATCGATATTTTTAAAAGTGAAACATCGATGTTAAAAATATCGATTCTTAATCACCACATTTCAAAGCTCTTCAGATTCTTTCTTTCTTCGGGGATAAGTTTTTCGATTTATATATTCTTGAACTCCAAACATAAAATTTCAGCAACTACTTCCGAAATTTAAGTTCTATTCCATCAATATATTCTTATATAAGTTCTAATTGCTTTTGCCGCGAATTTAGTTTCTCTTGTAGATCATCCATCTTCGATGGTGATGCTAGTTGTGTCTTGTCCCTATGATTTTCAATTTTGTATTTATTTCAATTCCAAAAATTTCCTAAATTATAATCACTTGATTTAACATAGTTTGCAATTCTTCTTCGGTTTTAATCAATAATGCCAAGTCAGCAACATATTTTATGACAATTTGTCCGTTAATTGTAAAATCCGTATATTCTTCCAGGACTTAATTTATCAGCCATTTTGCGAACATGTTAAACATGGTAGTAGATAAATAACGAAATTGTTTGAAAATTAAAATTTTTATAGAATAGATTTAATGAAAAAATGTGATTAAAAAAAGCAATAATACCACGATAAATTTTATCATTATTATCAAAAGTTTTCATATAGAAACTTCGCAAGTTCTTCATATCGGCAAAATTAAAAATTTTAATTTCATCTTCCAAGAAACGAAAATATGGTAATTAAGGAGATCATTATCTGGAAAAAGCCAATATTAAATTGTAAATTCGTTCAATAAATTTTTTTTCATCAATTTATCCGATGAATTTTAATCAAGTTTATTTGCCTGAAAAACCGTTTAACAAAACTAATTTAAATAAAAACACGTTCCCAATAATATATCAACGAGCACTCATTTCAAATTCAAGCGATTTCATTTGAATTAATATCGGAAAAATCGCACTCTAATACTGTTCCACACCGGCAATTATGTTATGATATTGATTTATGAAGTACAAAACACACACATCGAAAGCCATCGCCTGTAACACATTCCTCAGTTATCATCATAAAAAAATATTCACAACAGCTGAACAAACTTCAGTTCATACTCCAAATAAAATTGTAATTTATAACACGGCTCAACCCTAATTATATCGGGACAGACAAGAAGAGACATAATAACAATGTTTAAGAGATTTCAATGCGTGAAATATTATCAAATTTATTCAAATCTAATCAAACGTGATTGATAACACTGAAGTGGAATTTCCACTTGGGCCATTAGACTTTTTAAAATTATGGAGGAATCACCATCGTAGAATATTTATGGAAAAATAAATTACAAACTCTTAAGAATCGTCCATAAAAAACAATCACCGGAAATCTTACGACATGCCTATACCTCACACATAGAAAAACCGATTTAGACTCATCAATATCATCTTAATAATATTAAATGCCACATTTAACAGTTACGTTATTAACAAGTGTTTGTCTATAGTCTATGCTATGTTACTTTAATCTAATTTATATCTTTGATTTCCGTTGCAATAAAAAGTTGAAAAAAAAACATTCTCACGAAAAACTTTCCACTGTATTGAATTTTGGGATAAAGTACGTGGATTCAAAGATGTTCTCAAGGATTTTTTTTTTGAAACTTAAGTTTTCTCGAACGACGAAACGTGGTATTTTTATTGATCAAATATTGAAGGAAGGTCAATACTCTTTAAGATTGTACCTGAAAACTATACTTTTATTGGACTTAATTGATACTTTGAAACAATTTTCGTAAGCCTAATTTTTCGATTTAGTAGCTCTATAAAATTCGGGTATTTGATCTTTTATAAATAATTCCAAACGATTTTTATATTTCTTTGAAAAGGATAGAAGCAGTGGCGGATTTAAGTCCGAAACCGCCCTAGGTCCCATTCAATATTTCGCCTTTTTTGCTCCGCATCATGTGGGTTATCAAGATGAAACATCTAATTTTCAAATCAAATATCCTGAATTTTAAATAGCTATTTTAAGAAAACTTTGTAAGAAAAAGTAGAACTGACGAAAAAAGAAACTGAAAAGCAAAAAATCATTTTTAATTTAAATATTTAAGTTCCCAGATTACATTTAATTTGGAAACTTATACATTAAGATTGAATAGGCTTTTTTTTAATTGTTATTTACCATCGCATTAAATCTATCATGGTCTTTAGCGATTCTAGGGTTTCGATAAATTTAACGAAGATCGATAAACCATGATTTAATTCCCTACAATGTAGTTTTAACTGAGAATATCCACTCATCTAAAAAGCTATTTTTTCAGATTTTTCGAATAAACGTTTTCCTCAAGTTTCCAGTGATTGGAAAATTTCAGTTTATCTCGTTTTAACTATCGAGTTACTTGGAAAATGCTTGAAGTATAGATATGTTACATATAAACGATATAAGTTTATGAAATTCCGAATAAATTTTTCCAAAATTTTCAACTATCATAATTTTGACTTAAACTCCCTTTTCTAAGACCTAGATCCTGATGACCGAATTTTATATATATTAAAAAAACTCTCTTATCAAATGAACACTTTTGTTCTAAAAGTTTTACATTTTCGATTGATTATAACACTTATGGTTTATTAAAGGTATATCTCCAAATTTTCAGTATCATTAATTTTCATAATTAATAATGTTCTTGAGAACTTGGATTTAAATAATAAGACGTTATTTTTCAAATTATCTCAACGTTTCGTTGGTATTAATTTCCAACTTCTTCAGGAGAATTTTTGATGTTAACATCCTCGTTGTAAACATCAAAAATTCTCCTGAAGAAGTTGGAAATTTATACCAACGAAACGTTGAGATAATTTGAAAAATAACGTCTTATTATTTAAATCCAAGTTCTCAAGAACATTATTAATTATTTACCACACCATGGATGATAGCAAGCAGGAAAAATTTTTTATGTTTTTTGGAGAATTCAGCACCTAACATCGCGTTTTGTTTTTATTCTCACCTCATGAAATTCAATCAAGTATCAGTTTATCCGAACTAAAAGCTTCTATTTTCTTCTATTTTCCAAGAAAAATTTGATTATTCTAAAAAAATTTACATAGAAAATGTAACAAACAAAAGACAGGAACCCTTTTTTTTTTAAAAAAACCTTCATAAACCTTTAGTCAAAGTTTATAATGACGAAATTCCGCTACCTGTACGAACGATTTTCCACAATTTTCCGGGAACAGAAAAGTAGTGTAAATTAATGTTGAGAAATCCTTAATGATCTTAAAATTTTCGAAATGATGTATTTTTACGGTTGAGGTATAAATTTATCCAAACTTAGTAATCAAACCATCAATCAACTCATTTTACCTTAAAAAGATTATTTCAATGTACATAATTAAATGAAACCAAATTCATACACTGTCAAATGAAAAAAAAATTATGAAAAATAGATAACACTGTGGAAAATGTCGCCTGCTTATAGATAGGTAAATTCTAATGATAAATATCCGATTAGAATTGAAAATTTGCAGTTTATTCCGTCGATTAAAATTAAAATAAGGTCCGATTTTCCCGAAAATTTTTCAAGAAAAACGGCAGATTAGGTCTTTGCACATGAGCTGCCGACACCATAAGATCGGCTCTGATTGCCAGTTTATGATTGATAAAACTAGTTTGAAGAAAATTGTATTTTAAAGGTTGTACAAGTTTTATGAAGAAAAAAAAATAGTGAAAATTAACTTTTCAGCGTTTCATAATAATATAGAAGAAAAACCAATAATTTAAAACAAAAACTTATAAATTGTCTACGCAAAATAACCACCACGAAATAAGCGTTCTAGGTCTGTCGAGAAAAGATAGCTTTTCATCGAAGGCTAAGGAAAATTGTAAAGGTTCGAAAAAAACAATTTGATTGAAGTTATGGCAATAGTAGATAAAGTTTTTGTCTAAAGATTGCTGAGAAAAAAAGATGAAATCATTTTTTCAATAGTAAAGGTAAACAATTATTAAGCAAATTAAGATTTGACATGTACTATTATTTATATTATTCCTTGACCTTATATTTTTTTCGTTAGGCAAAAGAAATGTTGAAGTTACGATAAAAAAATCTAATACTCTGCCGATATGCACAAATAATTCACTGATCAACAAAAAAAACTTTTTTTCTGTGTAACAATAAAAATGTTGGCTGATTCTACTAGAAATAAGGTCAAGTAGAGTAGAATTAGAAGTCTAAACTTTTAAATACGAATAGTCTTATTGTAATATGATTCTTTTTACTTTTCTTAAATTACAAATTATTTTAACAAAAATTAAATTTTTATCAATGTAATAATATTAATATATGTACTTTTTTATGATTTTCTCCTATATTTTGCGTCAGGAACGTCCCTCTGTAATCCCCAGCAATAATCTGCCAGCATAGTTGGACTCCATTTTTCCTGGAATCGTTTTTCAATGGTAAAAATGTCTTAGTGGAATTTTTCCCCGTGTTCATCACTAACGGCACCCAAGTTTGGGGGAAAAAAGTCTAAATGTGAATGTAAAAAATGTATTCTTAAGGACATACTGCAGCCTAATGCTTTATAATTCTCTAAAAGTTCTTCGGCAATAGTTTTATAGTCATTTGATCGGTGATTTCCAAGAAAATTTTCAGTGATTTTTATAAGTGATTCCCAAGCTGGTTTTTCTGGACCATGGAGTTGTTCTTTAAGTATATCATCTTTTATCACTTGCCTGATTTGAGGACCTAGAAACACACCTTCTGTAATCTTAGCGTCACTGATTTTAGGGAATTTTTCTTTTAGGTATTGAAATCCAGCGCCATTTTCATCAATTGCTTTCACAAAGTTTTTTTTTAACGTAATGGTTTTCCCTATCCCTACTGTCCCATTCACAAAGAAAACAACAAAATTTTGTATACCCAAATTGCAATCCTAATAAAAGGGCAACAACTTTTAAATCTCCACAAAATTTCCATTTATTTTCGTCATATTTAATCTTTTCTAAAAGAAATTTCATTGTGTCATAGGATTCTTTCATGTTAGCACTATAACCTACCGGTACAGAGGGAAGATTATTACTATTATTGTAGCAAACCTGCCTTTAAACTTGTTTTTGAAGCATCAATAAATAAACGCCACTCTTTAATTTTGTATTGTATTCCCAAAATATTCATAACACCACAGACATTGTTACAAAATATCACGGAAACTAGACCTACTAAAATTAATATACATATGATTTTGTGGGGAGGTTAGGTAGATATTTCGAAATTACTGCTTACTTTTTAAAATTTTGTTGAACAGTGTATTGTTAGTTTAATTCTAATACATTTTAAGCTTTTTTCCCGCTCATTTTTTTAACATGTGATACCTTTATTTTAATGCATCTATTAACATAATCGAGATAAAAATATCTAGAACTGATACCAGTAGAAATTGATAGGACATATCAATAAATTTTACGAATTAACGAATAATACAACTAACTCTTTCATTTATAGCAGACAATTGATCAAAAAAAATTTCCTTGAATTAAAAAGATAATAGAGGGTGCGGCTTATAATGTCTAATTCTTTTTCCATTGGAGCCTTAAGTTAAAACTTGGAACACTGATGAAAGGGTTGATTCGACTTGATTAAATTGGATAATAATAGACTTTAAGAGTGAACTTAAAGACCGTTAATTTCCAACTATTTATTACAAATTAACTTGGCTTCATTTATGAATCATTTCTTTTTATTTCAGTTGATTCACTGAATTGAATGGGGGACCTGAATTTGATGGGTTTTGCATTTTTTATGCTGTTCAAAAAGAAAAAAAAATAAGTCGTTAAATGAAGAATGACGCGATTAGAGTTTTTAATGTTTTCCATTAATCCGTTTAATGTACAAATGCATTATTGAATGATGCCTTTATTGTAATGCGATACTTGTGCAATTGTTCGAGTCACGTGAACTCATTTCGCACGTGAATGGACTTTACGGCGGCCATATCGCCAAGGGATGGAAAAGGGATGAATCTCGCCCGTTTGCATCGATCATAAAATTAGTTTGATAATACGACGCTTAAGTCTTTGATTAATTGACTTTGAAAATCGAGTTGACACGTGGGGAGATCCTCGTAAATCCGTAAATAATTATTCGACGATAGCTTCTTTCCTCGATGGTATGAAAATGGGATGGTTGACGAGGCAAATTTTCGATTAAGGCCAAAAAAATATTTATAAGAACCAATTAATTTCAATGGTTTGTTGTTCGATAAAAGCGAGTTGAAGTCGATTGTAATACATTGCGTATGGAATCGCGAGACTATAGATTTCTGCCAGAGGATTTCTGCAGTAGTTTCGGTTTGATCATTTATAATTTTGGCCATAAAAGGCAACCTGTTTCGAACCGGGAGACGCTCGCTATAATGAATGGGTTCGCGGTTAGGTGCTTGGTTTGGCCGCCACTCAAATCGACTTTATGCACAATTAAAATATACTCAACACTACCGCAAATCGTTGCCAATCTTGTTAAAGATGTTTTCATTATCTTGAAACAAATAGTTAGGGTTGGAAGCGATATTTTTGCATTAATGAATCCCATGCAAATCATTTCCGATACGTAAAGAATCTCTTTGACGCACCCAAAAACATTTAAAATCGATTAATTTTTTCCCCTCGTCATTTCGAAAAGCTTTTCTCAACTTACACTACGAATTAAGTAGTACGACCCAAATATCTCACGGAACAACTTTTCAATTTGACTTTGAAATACAAAGTTGCAATGACAAAAAAAAAGAAACGTTAAGCTGCCGATAAGATCAAATCTGGAATGTCAGTCGAACAAAAACGATTATTTGTTCAGTTTTCGCTCTTTTCATGGCAGCACTTGGGTTACGAAACGCATATGTGACATGTGATTCGATATCAATTGCTTGTATTGATCGTTATCGAATGCACGCGGCAAATCAAACGACAAATTTACATTCGTTCACTCAATACATATACCTACTGCTACAAAACAGGATCGAGCATTTCTTTCTCTTGTATATTGAAATAAATGGTCCATATCGAAATTTCTGCCTTATCAATATTCTCAATCAAAAATTAACAAATATCTATAATACACGGTATGATTTTGAAGTAGAGATATCTAAATCGTGATTCAACAGTTACAACTAATATATTTTTTCAATTTTATACTAAATAAGAAGTTAAAATGTAAAAAATATCCAAACCCCGATCAATTTTCTAATATAATGCTAAAAAAATGTCGAATTATAATAATATCCCTTTTGATATCCATCTTTCATCTCAACTATCAATAAGTCCAAATCAGTCCAAGTGACCTTCACTCTCAGGAAAGGAACGGGCTCCCTCCGATCAATCTGGACTCAACTGAGATCCCATCGTCCGACACCGTCAAATACCTTGGTGTTCATCTGGACAGGAGGCTGACCTGGAAATCTCACATCATCCAAAAACGAAAATATATTAACAAGAGGTTCAAACAGTTATACTGGCTGTTGGGTAGGAGCTCTAAACTTCCCTTGAGGATAAACTTCTTACATACAAAGCAGTAATAGTGCCAATCTGGTCGTATGGTATTGAGCTGTGGGGTTCTGCCAGCAAGTCAAGCATTAAATTAATCGAGGCCACCCAATCAAAGATCCTGAGACAGTTGGCAGATGCTCCATGGTATGTC
The DNA here is from genome assembly GCA_958496175.1 of Sisyra terminalis. NCBI lineage: Eukaryota > Metazoa > Arthropoda > Insecta > Neuroptera > Sisyridae > Sisyra > Sisyra terminalis. Next base: position 10,141,437 of record OY292275.1, read on the forward strand.
ACAAATGAGACTCTCCGAAGAGACTTACACATCTCATCAGTCACCCACTCCATTACAGTAAGTACCACCAATCATTTTGGAAAGTTGAGTCAACACTCAAATCCCCTGATTCCGCCACTTTTGGAGCACCAAAATGAAAGAAGGCTAAAAAGAAAAGTACCTAGTGATTAAGTAGAGGCATAGGGAGATTCCTCCACTGGGAGTGATCTCCATCACGTCAGCTCCGGTCATCAAATCGGATTATAGGACCTAACTCCTGAGGGCTGATTTATGTATAAAAAAAAATCTTTAATCTCTACCTTAGCATACGATACTTTCTTTTCACCTAAATAAAGCTCTGATATTTGTCCATAAAAGTTTAAGCCCTAAAATGAAATCACGAGCTACCGACCTATCAGCTTGCTAAGCTCATTTTCGAAGCTAATCGAAAATTAAAAAAAAACGGCTTCATACATAGATAGAAATCAATCAAGTTAAACTTAATTTGGATTAAGGCCTAACCACTCCACTTAGCGACAAATCTTATGAATTTTAGAGGCAATCGAAAAGAGGTTTGAAGAAAAAATATATTACGCAGATCTGTTCTTGGATGCGACATAAGCTTTCGATCAAGTTTGGAAAGCTTCAGAAGTACCATATCACTGAATATCTACATAGCATACTTTCTTCGTTTTTGACCAACTGCTTCTTTCAAATCAAAATACTCTACCTTTTTTACGCCTAAAAATATAAAAAGTACGGTTCAAAAACTCAACAATAAAAATTCACTCGGAGTGGATCAAATCAGTACCAATATGCTAAAAGAGCTCCCACAAAAGGCAATTATGATGATGCTCTATTTGTTCAATGCTATACTTCGACTACACCACTGGCCCGAAATATTAAAAATCGCTGAAGTAGTAATTGTTCTGAAAAAGTTCTGAAACCAGGAAGAAATCCAAACATTGTGTCTTCGTACCGCCCAATAAGTCTTCTTCCAATTATTTCTAAGCTCCTTGAAAAGCTCATACTACAAAAAATCCTTCCCTTTCTAGAAGAAATTCCTAACCATCAATTTGGATTCAGGCAAGGCTACTCGACTATACAACAATGCCATAGAGTAGTCAACACCATAAATGAAGCTATAGAAAAAAAAATTACTGCTCTTCGGTCTTCCTAGACATAAGTCAGGCTTTCGATAAAGTTTGGCATGACGGTCTACTATACAAAACAAAAAGGTATGTGCCCGCATATCACAAACTTTTATCATCTTACCTGCAAAACCGACAATTCCGAACACGAGTAAATGACAAAACTTCTAGCTATTGCCAAATCAAATCAGGCGTTCCCCAAGACAGTGTACTAGGTCCTATTATTTACCTATTGTACACTGCCGATCTACCAACAACCACCAATACCTTTATTGGGACATTTGCTGACGATATAGTCATAATGGCTAGCGATGAGGAACCTATGGTTGCTGTACTTGACTTTCCAATACAACGTTCGTTCTCCTGTCATTTATACTTCGTGATTTAGGGATACTTATGGATTCAAAACTAATTTGGTAAAGCCATATTTCAACTAAAATCAGAAAAGTTAACACGAGCCTCATACAGCTATACAGAATTATTATTCGTATGGTATCGTCTAAGCATGAAATGGTCAATGATAATAAACAAATTGGTCATAAAGACACTTCTCATATACTCATGTGCAGTTTGACTTCCATCTTCAAAGAAAAATCTCAATGATCTGCAGGTGTTCCTAAACAGAGTCTTCAGAATCGCCATTAAAGCTTCGTGGTATCTGAGAAATAACCAAATTCACTACGAAATGAACATCAAGGATAAAACATACCTACATAAAGAAATTTTTAATCGCATTCTCAAGGAATTTTCTTAACGATCAAGATGATTATCCAAGGGCAATAAAACAAGGCTTAGGCGAAATTGTAAATCAAAGAAGAGTCAAGCAGAAACTCCTTTAAGAGCTTCAAGAGTTAACAGGTATATTAAGTTATATGAAGTTCGACTTCTTTAGCTCGATAAACGCCGCCAAACATCAATCACCTGATATCACCACCATGTCACAAAGAATGTAATGATCCAAAAGAAATCAAAAGTTATTACCGAATTATTTGAAATCTTCTGTTATATTGAATTTTAATCCTAGTTTTTAATCAAAAAAGGATGAATAAACTTGAATCCTTAGCATATCCCCGATCTTCTAATTTCTGGAATATCCTCATTTTCAGAGCAATTTTTTGATTATTCATCGATTTCTGTTTTGCAATTGTATTTATAAATTTTTGTATTTGCTACTTATTAAAGTAGTATGTAATCACAGAATAACATTTAAAGAAATTTAACTATGCAAGATGTGCAATTGAACCACTCATAATTTTCCCAAAGCAAACTTTCTGATGCAAAGTTTTATTTACAGTTTTTACTTATTACCGAATACTACCGATTTTGGAAAGTTCGACTTTCAAAATTTAATTTTCTTGACAGAAATCTAAGATTTTCTTCTGAATTTTTCTTCTGAAGCTCATCGATTTTTCGGAAAAGCGAAAAAATATTAGAGCTCCAATTAGAACCTACTAAAAAAGAGACAGATTCTAATGGCGAACAGTTTATAAAAAAAATGTAAATAGATATAACTACAATCTAAAAATAAATTTCGATTTGGACCATTAAACCCTCATTTTTTCCCATCTTTCAATAGAACACAACTTCCCATGAAGTATTCAAATTTCATGTCTCAATTCAATTTATCCTAAAAAAATAATTAAGTCATAATTTATTCTCGAAATATTTTCGCAGACAAATAACCCGATCGTAATTCAAACTCATATTAAAAAGAGCGAACAAATCAAAAAATGTCAAAAAGAAAGAGACGAAAATCGTTAACTGGTTAAAATAATATTTCAATGCATAAATGATAAATATTATGTTACTGTGTCATTGGAAGCGAACGGCCCATCAATGGGGGGCTTTCATATGATGAATTATTATGGCCTGATAATTAAGTTAAGATTTAACAAACCTTGTTTGTTTTAATTAACAGGAACTGACATAGACATATAATATAATAATGAACGATTCATTGTATTCATTCATAAAAACGAGAAGTATATTTTTTTTTCGGAACATAAATACATTATTTCAATGAGAAAAATAAATATTCGAAGTTTCACATTGTGAATTAATTTGCTATGCTAGAATGAGGTACAATTCCGTTATGAAACTTTTTACGCAAAAGAAAATCCGACAAATTGATGATTTATTGTTACTTATTTAAATTTATGATATCCTTGCGTTATAGCCTTTCTCTATGTTATACACTTGCGATATAGATCGATCGTTAAATGTTACGTGACATGATTTCATTTTAAATTATTTACGAACAAGTGTAATGTATTCATTATTTTTAATGCATACATTTATGCTTATTACACCATTCTTCAATTACTTAAGAAGGTGTAACGTTAAAAGTTCATTTAGATGAAATCAACCTTAAACTTTTCATGGCAACATTTATTCTTTAAATTCCACTAGAAAAGTTTCAGCTACTTTACATACAATAAGTTTGGTAAACACTCAATAATAGTTCACAACTTGTTGGAAATTTTCCAAAAATTCAATTGACGGTCTAAGTTCAAGTTGAAACTTTCAATAATTTATATTCTTTGAAACAAAACTGACATGTTTTGAATATTTACATTTAGTTTATGAGACATTTTTACAAGTCGCTTAATTAAAATCTAATTAAATTAGCCAATAAAACATTAAAATGGGCAATTAGCAAGTGCCAAAGCTAATTTACATTTGGAGTTGCTGATGAATATTTATAGGAATTGTTTCGATTTTTTTTAATTATATTAGCAAAACCGACATGAAACTAAAGTAGTTCAACTCAAATTGTTGTTAATAACAATCTTTGTGTTGGGAGCGAATAAATTTTGTTGGTTAAATTTAGCAGTTACATATAATTGGGTGGCAATAATTCAACGTGAATTTACAACTGGTTTGCAACTTTTTGATAAATTTCCTACTGAAAATCGAGTTTTGCGTTGCTTTATTGTTGCCTTATATGGAAAGTTTGTTAAGAAATTCGATTTTTAAAAAGTTCAATTATTATAAGTAGTTCTTTAATAAATAAGAAGACTGAAAAGTTAAAAAGTGTTTTCAACTTACAGATCTATTTATCATTTTCAATGAATTGATCAATTAGTCCTTACCAATCTTCATCGCTCATCTAAGTACCCAAAAACTGTCAACAGAGATGGCGCTATTTTGCAGCGCAATTATACAAGGAAAAACCTGGAAAAATTAATGAAATAGGGTGGAAAATATTACCTCATCCACCATACTTATCCAATGCTTCATCTTATTTCCATATTTCAATCCCTACAATAAGTTTTGTGGGCACAAAAATTTAAAAATCGAGTTTTGCGTTGGTTTATTGTTACCTTTTACGCAAAGTTTGTTAAGAAATTCGGTTTTTAAAAAGTTGAAGTATTATTTTATACTTCTTAAGGGAGTATTCTAGTCTAGAGGCATAAATTTCAGGTAATTTTTGAAGTGTTATAAAAAAAAGCCAATTAATATTTTTACTATCCATTTTTTATCAGTTATTTATTATCATTTCAAGAATACTGGAAAAAATAAAAAAAGTTAAAAATTTCAAAAATTAGCAGCTGATGAAGTGGGGGGTCTCAAAAAATTGGCACGTGACCATACCCACGATTTCAACCCTCCTAGTAATCTTAAACCAAAACAAAAAGATTATTAATCTAGAATAATGTCGTAATGTCTGGAACTACAGAAAAGTATGAAAAAACAATTTTCACGAAATGGCGACTGCCTGAAAAAAAACAATTTTTGTACCACTATTTTTGACTGTTTCGAATTTTTTAAAAATAGTAAAAATCAAAATTTGGGGATGGGGATAGTTCCAGACATAGACAAATATATAAAGAAGACTCTCTAAAAATTTCAGGTAAATCGGTTCAGTAGAACCTGAGAAATCGTGGGTATCGTTTTGAAAAAGACAATTTCGAGAAAAACGCGTTTAAAGTTTTACGTTAAGTTTCAGGCAGCGTAATTGATAGAATAGTATGTATTACTTACATTGTCTTAATCAGCCATCCCAGCTTCATACAAAACCGCTATAACTTCGGAAATAATTTGAATTTTGAAAAACCCTATTCAGAGAAAATTTTTGAATATCTAAACATTTTTGATTTTTTCAAATTTCTAGAGTATAATACCCCCTTAAAACAAAGGATGAAAATAAAGTAAAGTTATGATTTTTTTTCAACAAACACACTCATTTATCTTTTCAAAGTTGTACTAGGAGGATATAAAACATATCATAAAGAAGCTAAATGAAGAATTAGAAACCTGAAGTAACACAATAAATATGGATAAGAGGAACTCCTTTGGTATTGGATAAGTTGCAACGATATTTAAATTTAGATTGAGCTAATAATAAATGCGAAACTTTTATATATTTGGTGTCAACTGTTTACCGGAATGGTACTCGCTTTAGAGATATAAAAATAAAAATAGTATGGGGAAAACAAGCCAATAAGTTTTGAGGACACGAAAATTTAAAATATATCCAAAAATACGATTTCCAAAAATTTGGCAAAAAATCAAATTGATTTTTATCGATAAATTAACCAAAATTTCATTCTTTTTAAACTTTCGAAACTATTTTTAGTCGAATACTTTATTAAAGTAAGCCGAACCGTTTCTTGTATTGTTCTGAATCATCCAAAGACAATAATGTACAAGTTATTGTAAAATTAAAACAAATAACTTTTAAAACCATTTTATAGCATTTTAAAAGCTTAGTTTTAGATAAGTCACGATAATCTCCAAACTTGGTATCAAAACCTTTTACTTTACGCCCAAAAAAAACAAGATCCAAAAATGTACATAAAAATTCCATCAAATATGTTGATTTCGAAACAAAAAAAAAAAAAAATACTTTTATCTCCAATCCCTTTTTTGTTCATTTTTAATCAATTAATCTAAATATCATCCCTTATGTATTGGGCATGTGGCCCAGATAACAATCGTAACGTCAGGGTGTAAGAAGTAAAAGATTAGGCGCCACCGCGACCTGTCCCATATATTCTCATCGATAACATTCCTCTGACCACAACAGAAATCTCGTAAAAAGTATCTAATATCTAACATTGTTTACCACAAGAATGGATAGATAGATATATAGGTACATTTACTCGTGCAATTCTCATCGAATTATTATCGTCTAACACCTCAATGCCATCCCCTACATTCTAAATAAGGATACTTTACTCGATTTTATGTTGATTCGATTTTCTTGTTTTCGTATCATCAGATAGAAGTAAATCTTTATAAATATAGCATTTTATTTCTTGAATTTTGTATGTACAGAAAATATACGACCGTTATAAAAAAAAAACGCTTTGAATATTTAATGCTGTATGAATTTCTTATTTTATGTTAAAGACAAGAAAAAAATAAAATTGATAAACAGATGTCGTGTTTGCATACTAAAATCAAAGTGAGGTTGGTATGGAGACGTTGAGATCATTTCCTTTGACCGAAAAAAAGTTACCCTATGTTTACTTAAATAAATTCACGAGTCTATTGAAATTAATTAAAAAAATTCGAATCTTAAATTTTAATTGAAGGCAATAGGAATGAGCAGAAAGATTTTAATTATAAAAAAAATTGTTAAACGGAAAAAAAATCTTAGATAAATTAAAGTAAAATACTTTCTTAAGTTTTATATCGATGGTAAAATAAGAGCAAAGTTTTTTAAATACGTTAAACAAATCAAAGCAAATTGAATAAGAATCGGGATATTATGGAAAAATGAATATACAAACTAAAAAAAGAAACAAATTTTTAATTTGGAGTAGCAAATTTTTTCTAAAGATTATCTTTTACCAATTCAAGATTGAAACTATTAGATTTTGTACACTTTTTATTTGTTGAATTTTTTGGTTTATTTGCTAGATAATAATTCGTACAAATAATTTAAATGATATAGATATTTGCATTTTTCTCTTTCTAATGAAAAAATTGATAGTAAAAAACTATTTCGATTAATGATAATTTGAAGCAAAAAATAGATCAGAACTAAAAAAAATGATTCCATGATGTTTGATCTCCAATGACAAAATATCTACAGACCAAATATCCCCGAATTAAATATCCTTTAGATAAAAAAACCCTCACAAAATATCCTGTTCCTCCAGTATTACAGTTTGAAGAAATATTTGTATAGATCTCGACAAAGTAAAATAAAAAGAATGAATATTTTTTTATATCTTGCTTAGTTTACGAGCTATTGTACTTAAAGGTTGAAAAATGATTTCTGTTTCCTCTTTTTTACACAGATTTCTTTAGATTTCCAAAAAAAAAATTATGGATAACAACCAAAACTTCATCCATCTGTTGGTGTTAAAAAACTTTACCCAAGGGACCGAATGGCAAAGGCTGCTAAAGGTCCCTTTTAGCGACATTAATATAAAATTGTATAAATAATATAATATTAATATTAAAAAACATTACAAATATATTTCCTTAGGATTTATGTGGATCCGGCGCTTTGCCTCGAAATGCCTTGGTTCTTTGTGATGATATTTCTTAAAATAGAAATAGTAAGAGAAAAGGAAGGGAAAATAATTAAGAAAGTTTATATTCGGATTTTTTTTCCGAAATAATAATGGTTAAAATAAAATATAGTGAAGAGAACTATTGCATTTGGATACTTCTTCAGGAAAAACCCAGGGTGCCAAAAAGTTAGCAATTAATAAACGAAGGATCAACTGTCGGGGATATTTTATCTCACTGATATTTTGTCCTGAGATCAAGATGCCTGATACCCCAAGAATTTGTTTTTTAATTTTTAGAAATGATAGCCAAAGTAATACACCTGTTTATTTTCTTCAGCAAAGTAATTGGTGGACCGAAAAATAATGCGTTTTTTTTAATTTAACATTAAAACGCAAAATCGTGAAGTCAGTTACACTTTCCAATTAATGATGTAATAATTCTTATTATCATCAACTTTTAGACGTCTAATGTCAAACTTCTAAAGCTCAATTAGTTGAAAATCTATTAATTACGAAGAAAAATGTCAGAAAATCATATTTTTATTGAAGTTTTAAATTTGTTTACCACTCAGAAAATGTAGCGCTTGAAATACATATAAATTCATTAAAACAACTTTGGAGAATTATAAAGGATAGAGCAATGTCATCCACCCTTACTTTATTATTTTTAACTAGGGTGTTTTTTGTAGAGAGAAGTCTTGCATTATAGCTTTGCAAAATATTTTCTTTCTTTATTGACAATTTTTCGAAGCTATTGGGTACTTACTTGGCCAATCAAGACTGATTAGGAATATTTGGCAACTTTTCGACTATCTGGTGATGTCTTGGCGATTGTCTTCGACTGTTGATTTGGTACCTCTTCCTCCTCTAAAACCATATTGTATTGCTCCCAAAGTTTTTATCGTTCTCGGTTGGTATGAGTTGAAAAATTTATAATTATCAAATTTGAACTTCATCAAATGCACTTGAATAAATATTGAAAAAATTTTTGTAGCACCTTTGCGTTTACTACCCTGTAAAACTCGAAAAACATACAATATTTATATATCAATCATATATATATATATATATATATATATATATATATATATATATATCATTTGTCTAGCAGTTTTGAATAATAATAAATATATTTTAATCCTTTACGAGTAAACAAATTACTCTAATCATAGAATATCTTTAGTACGACTTGGAAAGAATGTCAATGCAATTGAATGTCTATCGGTTCAGAAATTCCCCTTAATATTTTCCAGAAATATTTTAAGATAAATTAATTGCATTGAAATTACTTCCTAAAAAATATAACTGGTAAGTTTAACATAAGAAGTATTTTATTTATTTCCGAGTCACAATAAATTAATGGATAATAATATATGTCTTATGAAAGTTCATTCGTGGACAAAATAATATCAAAATTTATTAAAAAATCCATTCTTCCAACTCCACAAAAAGAAAACAAAAAATATATAAAATCAGACTACAATAACGTAATTAATGGATAAAAATATATGTCTTATGAGACTCAATTTCTTCTTTATTACGACGCGTTTCATAATAATGTATTCAGTTTTACAATCGCCAACTTCCTAAAGAAAAATAACTACAATATCGTATTTTCAACAAATAACAACAGGATGAAAATTCTTAAAACATTAGAGAACAACCAAATTACAACGGAAAACCGGAAATAAAACCGGAATATGTAAAATTAATGGTGGTTCCTATGAAAAATTTTACATTGGCCAAACTGGTAGATCTTTCAGAACAAGATATAAGGAACATACACCCAAGAAACCTACTTTAACAACAACTTCAAATTTTATAAAACACCTTCATGAAGAAAACCACCAATTCTTAAATTTCAAATCAAATTTTAAGCCACTACATATATGCAAGAAAGGATCACATTTGAAGACACAAGAAAGCCCACAAAATAGATCCAAATAACATCCTTAACGACAAACTATACAAAACAAACAACCTATTTGAAATGTGTTTACAATTAAGAAAATAATCATTACTTTTTTTTTTAAATAAGAAGAAAATTCAGGTTGTTTAAGATCTTTTTTTTTTATTATTTTTTATTTAATATTTTATTATTTCAAAAAGCAACGTTTCGTTACGTAATCGTAACTTCCTCAGGCTTCTTGATTTACAAACTTAAATATTTTTAATTTAAATTCAATAAATAAAAAAAAAATATTAATTTTTTTAATAAAATTAATTAATTAAATTTTTTAATAAAAAAAAATTAATAATTTTTTTTTTTTATTTATTGAATTTAAATTAAAAATATTTAATTTTGTAAATCAAGAAGCCTGAGGAAGTTACGATTACGTAACGAAACGTTGCTTCTTGAAATAATAAAATATTAAATAAAAAATAATAAAAAAAAAACAAAAAGATCTTAACAACCTGAATTTTCTTCTTATTTAAAAAAATATAAAAGCTGAGATCTGATTTTATCATCTAATAATCATTACCTGATGATGGAAAAAAAAATATCAGTTATATGTTCTACAAATGCTTTAGCTTTTAACTATATACTTTTGTTAAATTATAGGTAATATCACACACTTTATGGTTAGCTAATGTTCATCCTAAGTTTATTGTCGCAAAGCCACTTCTTTATAATATGGTCCAATTAATTTTTTGTTTCCCAATTGATAACAGATCTTTTACATTCCTAAAAAAAAAATATGGTAAACATAAAAATTAATCTTACAACTATAATTTTGTGAAACCTAATTCTGTCATGTAATCCAATACCATGCACACGAACGACCATTGAAATCAATTTACGACAGCTCAAAATTCGATCATATCGATAACGACCAGAATTAAACCGTGCTACGTTCAATTATCCTGATTCTGTTTGCAAAAGACACTAAACACGAAACTTGCACGCAAATAAAATTGCAACCTACAACTAATACAGTTACAATACGATAAAAGCAAATATATAAACGAGAGAATTGCCTCATTACCCATTTACCACCAACGTTCACATCAAATGCAAAACACAACCCTTTCACCAAGTCCAACTTTTCCACAATTAGATACAGAAATTCCATCTTGGCTCGTGCATAAAAATACTTGTAATGATAAACCAGTAAATTGCTCATTATAATTTCTGTTTAATTCGCAATAAAAACGTTTTTCTAAAAAAAAAAAAAACAGACACACAAACGTACAATTAAAGCAAGAACTATGTTTCAGTAGTTTTAATTGCTTTCCATATTTCAACAGCTCGAAAATGAAGTTGAAACATTTTTGAAAACTTTATGGTATCGGTGTATGTTTGGCGTAAATATTATCATCTCCGTTCATTTATTTATAATAATTTTTATAATAATATACATTTAATTGTGGTTAAAATATGAGCGTTTTATAAACCAAGTTCGTTTCCGATCTGTAAATATATCCCATCAAGTTTCTCACAGAACGGCCGCGTTTGATGCATTTTCCGATGCACACGCAGCCGAGAAATTTCTGTCTTTTGAATTTCAATGTTATTTTATTTACTTTAAAATCGAGATATATACATGAAACTGGATGGTGAACTAATAAATCAAAAATGTAGCACGTGTGTTTATAAAAATTCCTCAACATCGTTTACTCTTCTCTCAATTTGTTAAATAACATGCCAGTAGACTATATCAAAGAGATAATTGATAAAAGACGACTTTGTTCAGATTATGGCGGCCGAATGGCCGTTATTTAAGCAGTGAATAGGGTCAACGCGGTTAAAGTGATACTATTGGTTTCAGTACGAAGGTATCAACATGAACTTTCTGTTTTGTCTTCTTTTTCAGAATTCTAGGGATTTTTTTTGAGATTTCCTTTACGCTTTGTCGCAGAAAAACTATGTGGTAAGGATTGCTTAAGACTGTGATGGAGAACCTTTTTGAGATGTAGGTCAAATTTTGTTCATATTTTTTATATCATATAGTTTTTTAGTACTATCTCATGGGTTATTTATGTACATTGCGCCCATTAGCACCTCATAAGATGAAACAGAGAAGGGGCGATACAAGTGCTATGAAAGTATCTTTCTACAAACATAACAAATGGTTCCCTATCCATCGTGGGTCAGTGCCTAACTCAAGGGACCTAGGTTCGCCATCACTGACTTAAGAGATAAATCTATGCAGGCCAATGGAATCCTTGTTGATGATCCCCAACTCCGAGAACCGGGTTGTCAAAATATGTGAGGAAGTATTTTTTTTCTTGCCATGTCTCCTACATGCACTTGACTCAGTACTTTCCCCTACATTAAAAAGTAATTATTTATGTTTTATGACTATTTTTTTTTATTTCTTCATTAAATACAACGCGCCAACTGATGGCCGAGTGGTTAAAGTAACCGCTTAAAAAATGGTAGATCTTGGGTTCGATCCTCGTATCGAGCAAATGTTCGATATTTCTTGGTAACAGATTTTGATTAACCCTTGAGAAGCTAAAAGATCTCAGTAGTTATAAAGCGATGACAAATAATAATTCAAAAAAAAATATAACGCGTTTCAACCCTCTTTAGTAGTCATCTTCAGGTAATTTAATAAAGAAATAAAGAAATTGAGCTATACGATGTAAATAATTATTCAATCATTCACTAATTCTGAAAAAAAAATAATGAAATAAAATATTTATCAATGTAAAACTTTATCCTATAGTTTGGAGATGTTTTCTCAAAATACAGTGTTTTGTAAACAGACTTACCAGAATTTTGATTTTCAACCTTCCCAAGTTTAAAAGTCCATTGTTGTATTTACCCATTTATTTCTTAAGCAAAACCTTTGCAAATTTATCGCTTGAATAACTATTTCAGGATTTAATTTGCTTATGTCTATTCTGCTATCTGCATTTCGGGAATCTTTGAACACAAATATAAGGTGAACCAAACAAATATAAGGAAAACACAAAATATATAAACATTTTGACATCTAGTGTGCGAATCTTTAATGCCGAATTTGTAAAAATCTATTGATTACTAAGGAAAATATTAAAAAAATACATTTTGAACATCACTTAATCTTTCAATTTTTTTACCACTTAGTAACTGTTGTAACGATTGAAATAAATATAAATCCGATCAAATATCTTTGGACGATTATAGTGGGCACGGCAATGTTACCTCCTCCTTAATTTATTAGTTTTTTCCAGGGCTTTTCTTCTTAATAGGTAAGTTCATTACATCTTCTTCAAATAGTATTAGGTAAGTTTGATGCAATTCGAGAATATCGACGGTACTCAAAGGTCTTAAGCCCTAAAGTTCCTTAAGTACCCAGGGAGTCATAAAATACTGTATTCTTAATAGATTTTCTATATGTATTGACCTTGCTAAATATTCTATTATAATTAATAAATTCCAAATCCAATGCAGTAAAAGATATTCAAACTTTCATTTATGCTTTCCTTATTTTCCTTTATTTTTTTTAAAGTGTTTTTCATTTTCTTTTTAAGTGCGTTGTCTCCCTTTTCTTCTCATACAATTTTCTTCCCCTGGAACTTTAAGTCATCAATATCTTCCTGAATGTTTTTCTGTCTTCAATAGTCGATCGAATTATGGTTAAGGCCTACATCTATTTCATTTAGCCAGATTATTATTTTCTTATGGTTATTTAATTGAAGATCAACTTTGTAAATCTATTTTGTACAAATATATTCATCCAATATGTATAGAACTATAATCTATTTCCGCCATTTTTTTAGGTCTGTATTTGGTTAATTTAAATTTTGGATTAAGCTTTCAGTTGTATGATTGTTTAAAATTTTAATTCCATATTGGTATTATATAGTAATAAATATTTATTTGATTTTGATATAGTTTTTCGTTAAAGCTCTACGTAACTACAAATTGTTTTACTTTCCCTAACCCCAAGACTATAGAGGCATATATTATCTTTTCTTAGTTTTTATCACAATCTTAATAAAGTTTTATCTCCGAGAAAAAGAAGTGATCCCCTTTAGCCGCATGAATCACATTTCTTAAATATAAAGCAATGATATCTGGCCAAAGGTCGTTACCCAAATGTTCATAAAAGGGTAATTTATGTCACACGATAGGGTCAAACCTCGTTAATAATAGATATTAAAGTGACACAACCCACGTTCACTTTTAAATTATTTGGTAGACAAGTCGTTATTTATTTAAATTATTTATTATTTATCAAGCCATTTATTTGGAATATAAAATATTTAAAATGCAACCAAACCTTTGTTGCAATTGAAATTTATTCCGTTTGTTCTGTAACCTATTGACACAATGCGATGACTTCAATTGAAAAACAAAAATGTTTGGTCAGCCTTAATTAAAAATTTAACATTTTGTTCATTTCCTAATAATGTACACTATAATTTATGTTTTATTCTATAAAATTATTTGCCATCAACTGTGAAATATTAATTTGTCCATGAGTTATTATGATTAGAGTTAGCATAATTTATGCAATTTATGTTTACTGCATTAATAAACTGGAGAGTTTTTTTTTTGGTTTTAATGATTTGAGTGGTTATATAAACGTAATTAGAACGCGAAAAATTTTAAACCATGCATTTTTTTTTTGGAAGAATTTGAAAAGTGTTAGAGAAATTTTGTGAAGGATGAGGTAATGAGAGTGCCAAAAATATTTATGAGTTATTAAGTGTTAAAATGAATATACATGAGTTCATTTTTTAGAAATGTTGTAAAGGTTTCATGTTATTGTTAATTAATATGATAATTTTTCTTTTATTTATTAATTGTATTTTATAAGTGAGAAACTTTAATTTAAAATTTTGGATTTTGATGTTTCTTGATTAACATTCTGCGAGTATAAATCAGGGATGGTATAAAGCTTTGTAATTGTAGCCGAATTTCTTGAATATCCGAAACCATAACCAAATAAGGCAGATTTTCAAAAAAAAAAATAACAGAATTATTTTTATATTTTTTTGTGGACTATTATGTTATTTGCACCAGTTCAGCGATTTGCTGCTAAATCCTAGTGGTGATAACAGGCAATTGATTTTTAGCGCCGTTTAAGTAACTGGAGGAGTCAAACTTCATTCCTCTGTATTTTTTATTTTTTTATTTGATGATTGTTCTTGACCTTGTGGTCAAGCAACTGCTATTTCTTGGAGCTCTTGAAGGAGTTTCCGCTTCAACCTTCTTTGTTTTATAGTATCCACCAAGCCTAGTTCTATTGCACTAGGACAATTTTCTAGGCCGTTAAGGAAATTCCTTGTGAGTTGGATTAGAAAGTCTTTTATGTATGGGATGTTCATTTTGTGATGAATTTGGTTGATCTCACATACCATGAAGCTTTAGTGATGATTCTCAAGACTCAATTTTGGAGCACCTATAGCTCATTATGATTTTTCTTTGAGGATGGAAGCCAGACTGCGCAAGAATATATGCAAAAGTGGTCAAATGACTGATTTGTATATCATCATTGAGCATTCCATACTAAGACGAGGCCTTCTGTTGATAAGTGGGTATAGTTGGATGAGTCGAGTGTTAGGTTCTCTGATTTTACTTGAAATGTGGCTTTGCCTGGTTAATTTCGAGTTCAAAAGTATGCCCAGATATTAAACAGGCGTTTTTTCCTCACTCCACGGAATTTCCATGTGATCCAGCACGATAGGTTCCAGTTGGTTGGAAAAACGTTTTAGGGAGAAAATTTTGGCGACGCTTTTAAATGGATTTGTATGATTTTTCCATATACTGAACCAGGAAGATAGGTGGTTGATAAACTTTTTCCAGGTGGAGGGAAAGTAACATGTGCTCAGGCAGAAATTAAAGATATATGTAAGAAGGTATATTATTTTGTTTGGGCAGTTTTTTAGCATTGAATTAGTGATTTGATCAGGGCCAGGAAATTTTTTAGATTTTAGAGCCTTGATTTGTTGTTTCAATTCGAATGGAGTTACTAATTCCACTTGATTACCTGGGATTTGAAGATGGTTATAAGAATAAGGATCGAATTAGGAAGACCTTTCCAAAGAAGTTTGAAAATCCAGAACACTTATCTTTAATGGAGTCATATGTATGTCCTTCTTCTTGAAGAGAAGAAATTTGGCTTTTTTCCTGTAATATAGCTTTAGTGGTCTTCCAAATTTGGTATTTTTATACTTTAATACACTTATAATTTATATATCGTAAAACCTTAAAAAGGACAATAAAAACGGGGAATTACTTCGGGGAATATTTAATGCACCTTACGTATTATGACATTTTCTCCTTTTTTCTGTAGTATAGCTTTAGAGGTCTTCCAAATTTGGTATTTTTATACTTTAATTCACTTATAGTTTGTATATCACAAAACCTTAAAAAGGACAATAAAAACGGGGAAATACTTCGGTAAATGTTTAATGCATTTTACTTATTATGAAATTTTCTGAGCCCTTTAGTAGAATACTTCAAAATTTTGAGTAAATCACAAGAAAATTTCAAAATTCCAACTCTATTTCAGCCGCTTACTGTTACCAATACATCAATCGAAAGACCAATTTAGGTGTGAAAGATGTTGAATGAAGAAAACAAAGACATTGACCTTCTAAGATTTGTTCATATCTATTGGATCACCGAATATTTTTAGAACGTGACTGCAAACGTGTAGGTAGCCGAAGAACAAAAACCCATAATTAAAAAAGAAAAAAACACAGAAAATTACAAACTGGCAACATTTTCAAATACAATTATGAAATATTTGAAATTCATGCATTCGCTCTCCATCCCAAATATTCGAATATTTGTGTTCCGAAATTAATTTTATTGAAGCCAATCAAAACGAGTACGATATATATATATATATATATATATATATATATATATATATATATGTATATTCCGCGTTGATCGCTGAACTTCCCTATTGAACCGTCAAATTTTCCTTCGGTACAATAAAAATGTAAACACACAACCTTTTGTATTTAAATTCCAATCATTCTACAATCCCTTAACTAATTCATTTGGATCGAGCCAAACGATGCTTCGCGGTTCCCATGAATAGGGACCCCGTCAAGTATACAAACGATTTTGTAAAGGCCATTGTTTGAATTATTATATATCCATACGTACGTCTCTCATAATTCATAATTTATGAAATAAATTCAGACGTGAAATTTTTTTTTCTTACATTGTTTGATTTACACATAACATTATTTACTACTTGTGGTTTATTATTTATTTTTTTTAAACAAAATAAAAGTAATCCTCTTAACGGAATATAAATTCTATTGAATTTATAATGCCTTTACTACAAATCTATAAATGGATATGGAGCATACGTCACAGTTTCCCCATAAACATGTATACGTATACATGGGGATATCGGCTAACCAAACAAGCTCAATTTATAGAGAGAGGGTGCAATATTCAAAAGGCAAGAGATCATTTAAATTTATTAGACCATAACATAAATATCATTTTAGATCAGACTTCTCTTCCTCAATTCCATTCAAATCTTTTTGCACGGCCCAATGCTTTTTTTCTGGTACAAACTCAACGTTTCAATACTTCAAAGAGTCCATACTCAAATTAAATACATTTCCCTAAAAGAAAACCCCAACATTTTTTTCTCATTGATTTCCTCCCCAAATCTGCAAATAAATAATTTTAAATAAATACAAAAACGGTTATAAGCTTCCCATTAAGATCAAAGTAAATGTGTGACACACTTTTACAAAGTGGAAATTATAATTTTCGAAATAGGAATAGATAAAGCTCGTATGAGGAAAAGGGTCAAAGGGTAACTAATTATAAACACGCACATAAATGGACCATATTAGAGAAAATGCGCATTGATATCAGACTGTAGCGCATGTAGTATATTTTTGGTAATTTACATTTTAGTGTCACATTAATCACTTACTAAACAGCATCGTGTAACACGCCACTAATTTGTTGCCATGATATGTAATGCCCTTTGAACATGAAAATTAGATGCGGCAATTAGCTTTTGCGATTTGCGCAAATCATCTTTGCTTTATGGAGTTCGTAATTATCATTTTCTTATTGTCTATCTTTGATACTAATTAAGCTGTACTTGATGCACTTTATGAGATTAAGAAATTAGAAAACCTTTAAACAAGGAATACTTGAGAATAAACAGCATTATTTTTATCTAAAAGTTACTTTAACAATAATGGCATGATTAAGTAGAAATTATTATCAATTAATCGAAATCAAAAAAAAAATTTGCCCAGGAAACTGTAGACACTGATTGATGATTAACAAGTTACACTTTACTTAAATTTTTGAGATACATTGATTTTTAAACTTCTCTATCATCTTATAAGGTTATAAAAGCTTGGCATTTCATCAGCAAATAGTTTTCTTGAAAAAAGCTCAGTCCATTGGAGACAACCTTCAGTATTTATATAGCTTTAATGTCATATATTTTCCTGAATGATTTATAAAAAGATCGATATTTTAAACTATAGAAATAGTTTAAACTTTTTTCTTTCGTAAAGTTTAAACTAAAGGTTTTTGCAAGACAAAGTTTTTAGAGCCATTTAATTATTTACAACTCCCCAAATCTGGGTTCTCTATTTTACCCAACCAGGGACAACAATTACTCCTTGGGTATCCTTTTTTATTCTGTAAGTTCTAATGTTACTAAAAAAATTACATTTTATTATTTTTGGTTTATTTGCTCCAAAATACAATATATTCATCTTAAGCTATCTGCTAATTTCAGGTGGAACCTTATTAATTTTAAAATTATTCCAGCTTTGAGGTTCTATGCTGCAAAAGTGGTCTTTACTTCTAAAACATTAATAATACTAAGTGTATCTTCAAATTTTTGGGACTTGCAATAAATTTTTCTATGGTAAATGATAAAAATACAATTGAAATTATGGCCAGTATTTTAAAGCAGAAATTAAAAATTTAAGGTTTACTATTTATTTTGGAAACCAGTGCATACCAAAGTCTACAAAGTTCTATGTCTATCTTCCCTTTATATTTATATCGAAAGTTTTGTAAAAATTTCAAAAATTCAATGATTTTTTTTTACATTTTCCTATGAAAAATATTAAGTTAAATCTTTTTAAATGAAGATTGATTCATATTTCTACTTTTATACCAATCCAATGCCATTTAAACAATATAAATCATTTTAAATAAAAGGCCAGAACTCAATAACCTATACCAAATAAGTAAAGAAAAACATATTTAGGTTTCAGTGAACTGTACAAGGAGAAAATTTTATATTAACGGTGGCCATCCCTATACTGTACCTACTAATATCTAATATAGTTACTAACTTTTCAAAAGTTAAAATGATAAATACAACTTTCTGGCAATTGTAATTAGCCCAATCATTATATGTTAGTTCCCACTATGATGATGGTAAGTATAGTTTATTATCTAGATCAGTGGTTCTCAACCCTATGCCCTCGAGTATCACGGTGCCCGTCGACCCTTTTATGTGTGCCCGCCGCTGTACGGCCATTTTAAAAGAAATGTTTAAGTTAGCAATTCAATGTTATGAAAAAAGTAATATTTAGTAATTAAAAAAAGAAATAAGAGAAAATTACATTGGTATAATTTTCCCGGTTGGAATAGTGTATTCTAGGTATAGTTTGGTTTGTCCCCGTCTCTCTTAATAACGCCCTTTAGTAATGAGTTTTCCGAATTCGATCTAATTACCAGAACTTTTGTAATTGTATTTTTGGAACTAAATATTTTTTGTGCATTACATTTGTGTATTATTCGCTATATCCAACTGTAAACATACATACCTTAAAAAGATAAATGGTACCCGCTACCCAACCGGCATTCTAGAATATGCTCTTGGGAACAAATGGTTGGGAACCCTTGATCTAAATAGTAATCTTAAATATACAGAAATATAAAAAATTAAACCTTTTGGATCTAATAATCAAAGTATAATAACATGAGGCATATCTATTAGAAGAAATTTTAGTTGACACCCAACTGAATAAGTGATATATCTATGGCATCGAAAATTTAGAAAATTCTCACTTCTAAAGCAATTTTTCAAATATTATTCTTTAAAATTCTTTATAAGGTATAAGAAGCAAAAAAAATTGAGGAAATCTATTTTAAAGATCTGTGGATTTGCAAATTGCAAATGATGGAACCTTAAAACAAAATCAATCTCATTGAAACTCCAAGAACACGGTCTTTATATCATCATACTAAACTTACCATCAATAAAATTCAAGAAACCAAATCAATTCCAAACGATTGTA
This sequence comes from Sisyra terminalis, assembly GCA_958496175.1. NCBI lineage: Eukaryota > Metazoa > Arthropoda > Insecta > Neuroptera > Sisyridae > Sisyra > Sisyra terminalis. Next base: position 10,161,238 of record OY292275.1, read on the forward strand.
TCAATAAAGAACATAAAATTGTAATTAAAATTTAAAATACATGCAACAATAAGTCAATAAAAGTACTGATTTTTAAAGACAACACTCCCAATAAAATGCATATCTGAGCGATTAATTTATAGTTATTTCCACCTTTAAAAAACAGATTTTTATGATCTCTATAAAATGCAGGCTTAAAATTGAATCCAAACGTAGCAAAATCGGTTGTCGTTGAGCTAAAAAATTTAAGTTAATTTCGGAAAAAAATAGAGATCAATTTAATCGCGATGCCAACTTGCATACCATTCATGGAAAATCGCGCAATAAAATGAAAAATCATCAGAGTTTTATCCACATTTAATAGACTGGTTTGAACATTAAAATGCAATTACTGCTGAAACCTAGAAGCAAATGAAATCGTTTGCATAGTCAGGTAATGGCTTCATTGAAATTATTCTCGCTAAAGTTTATTATGAATTTATCTTCCACAAAGTATTTAAAATTAGAAACATTATTGAGTGCAATATAGTACGAATATAAATAGTTTTAATGTCTTATTTATATGAACTCTTCAGGAACAATGCTCTAACAACCTTGACTCGAATCATCTGCAATTATTTATAAACACAGAATTACAATTACCGGTTAATAGAGGATAAAAAATTCAAAGGTATATGATTACAATGGCCTCTGGTATAACTTCCTACTGCTCCTTTAAAAATTAGCATTGTTCCACTAATGCTACCTAGTATTTTTATAGCTGTTTTACTTCATTATATTTTAAAACAAATTTTTAAGATTACATTTTCCGTGTTTTATGACCAACGCCGTTCTTTCTTGCGATTCTCGTTAATAATTTGTAATTCGTTCTTCTTTGCTCTTTATAATTTCTTTGAAATACTTTTGTAACAGATTCAGTGATATGAAGAAGTTTTTGAAGTTATGCAATATGCTGTATAATAAATTACGTTGAATATCCAACATGGAGATTCAAAAATAAAAAACCCAAGTACGAATATATACAATTTAGATATGATATGAGAATAAAGGGGTGAAACATACTGGCAGAAAAATTGATCAATTTTTTTATGTTGAATAATTAATTAATCATCTTTTAATGGAAAATGACTATCCTTTTGTATACTTTAGCAAAAAATTGATTAACCTTTTAATTTTTTTCCCCCGAAGCCAGTTTCAATAAAAATTTGTCAAGTATTAAGAATTACTTTTTTGAATACTACGATTAAAACGAATTTATGCAAATTTTTATTTTATGGTACCACCTCCACTTAGTTAATAAAAACATTTTCTGTTTACATGAACGACTTTTGTGGTATACCATTCTTTGTTAATATTCCAATTTGTTAATGATGTAATCTTCCAAGACTTCTCGGTTAAACTGAATGCAAAAAAAATAAACATAAAAAATTTTTCAACGAAAACTTTAATCATACGGATCAACAAAAAGAGTTGAAACATACTGTACCATGATATTCTATTTCACGAAGTTTACCACGTTAAATTGAAATCTCATGCCAGCTAATTTTATTTCAATTTATTATATTGGATACCTATTCAATAACATGTTCCGTTGATCCCTTCCCATGGGACATTATATATAAATAGGTTAATATGCTAACGGCTTCCTAAGCCTATTAAGGACGAAAATAACAACATTTCAATTCCCGTCAAACCCACTTTACCCTCAAACCAAACAGCTGTTTGAAAGCACTACATTTTTGCGGGGGAAACCCGACAAAATTAACAATATTTTGACTTCTCACCACCCTAATTTGATAGAAAAATTTCGAAAAATTTCTATTAATAAAATAGGTAGAAATCGATTATGAAAACCCGTCAGGGGTAGATATTAAGCATAATTACTGGTTCGTTTGATTTTAAAAAGCCCATCTGTTCACTTTTGTGTTCAAGTGTTTAGTTTCATACTGGTAAGAGCATTATTTCGGTTAATGCATTCAATAAAAAAACCGTTTCTTTTTTCATTAAACGCAAAAGTACTTAAGTCCTTTGAAAAAGTTCGGCTTTAAAGTTACGATTCCACTTTGCATTTGATAGAGATCTCATCAAAACCGCAACAATAATATTTACGTCATCGTAAAATTAAACGAAAACCACACAATGTGAATGCTGGGGTTGCAATGTTATATGGTTGTATGATCTCACTGAGCCTCTTACCAAATTACACTGTAAAATCAAGGGAAAACCTGGATGAACCAAGTGTTTCATTCGTCCATAAAACAACAGCGTAATTATCCTGGAGCTTTACCACCGAAAGTTGTACAAATAAATGAAATGCAAAAGTAAAGAACCATAGAATATTTCATTGTTCAAGTCCAACCAAAACTACAATATTCAAAGTTTTTCTTTAATGTTGTTGACAACTTTCTAATTTTTAGTTAATTACTTGTAAAAGCATTTTTGCAGCAGAGTAAAAAAGGAAATTCTTAATTTGGCACATATTTTGTTTACACATAAATACTGCAAGAATTAAGAATCCAAGAATTGCAGCAGCTAATCTACAACACCATCTCAACTTGTAAGAAACCTGGACGTCAAAGTGGAGGATTATATTAATTGAAACAAAAACTGATTTTGTTAACTTAACTCGTAGAAGGGGAAACAGTTCCAAAATTTATTTAATTCCTACAGTTTTTTTTTTAGAATCAGAGTCGCTGAAATATCTAGGACTTGACCTTGACCAAAGGCTAACCTGGAGAGTCCCCAATGTGAAGAAAAGATCCCAAACCATGCAAAAATTCAATCGATTGTATTAGCACTTCCGTCGGAAAAGTTTAACTTTTTTCTAACTTTTAGTTTAAAAAGTTTTCGATATATTCCTTCTCCTAAAAAATCGAGAAAATCTTTATGTAAGGATAGAGTAATTTCGTATCAAAAACAGATACTAAAAATGGGACCTCGATTTTGCTTAATTTTTTGTTTTTTGTACATAATTTTCTCAGAAAAATATTTTTTTGAATTATCAAAAAAATTTTGCAAAAAAATAAGACTTTGAACCAACGGATATTTAAGTATATTCTTTAAAGCCGATTAAAGTAGCAAAATTATGATATTAAAATAGAACTCTACAGTATTTATCGTTATTTTAAAAATTGGGTCAAAGGATGATAAATGTAGGGGTATATAAGCATGATAAATCGACCCAAAAATATATTTTATTAATACTTTGATGGTATGTCAGTAATAATCAAACACTAAAATCTGGGAAGTTTCAGATCTTCATACCAATTGGTAATTATAAAAAAAAATATAAATGGAAAAAAGAAAAATTGATTTTCTTATAATTTACTTAATTGATTTATATAAACCTTTATGATGATTTAGAGGTTCATAATGCCATTTCTATTGAAAACTAATAACCGAACCGTGTAATGAAATCAAAGAATAAATAATATTTTTTTGAAAAAAAAATACTTTTCTTTACCATGAAACAATTTTGGTACTTTTTTTTAAAAAAATTCTTCCATAGTGAAAAAATAAATAAAATAAAATACATTTCCGCGCATAACATTATTTGCTCCTTAGTTTAACCCAGTCATTCCCAAAGTGAGAGCTTTGGCTCCCCAAGGAGCTGTCATAAGGGCGCTGCTAAATACTCTATTAGACAATTCAGTAATTATCTTGGAATTTCCAATTTTGGAATTTTTACAAAACATAAAAGTTGAATTTTCTTAACATGAAGTTTTCATATTTTTGGATATCTATATAAGAGGAATATCTACTGCTTGGTGGAAAATTCCATCGAATATTAATTCCATTGGCAACATCCTATTGGTGCAAAGTTGAGTTTTCGGCGGTTACAGTAATTAAAAAATAAATATCTCTCGAAAATTAACGTTGGACAAGAAATGAGGGTCACTGTATCCAATTTTATTCCAAGATTTTAGAATTATTGTAACGAATAACAAGCCTATCCCATTAATAATGTTAAATTTAATAATGTTAATCATCAATCGATGCTGAATTAAGCGTTTATTAACTTAAAATTCGTGTTATTTTATTTTTAATCTAATCTAGCCACATTAAAGTGCACATCAAATGCATGTCGAACCCTTATTGAATGCATTTAGACACACGACCTGCCACTGTAACTAAAACCATGGTGGTTATCAAGGGTTATAAATTACACAGGTAGTCCCATTAGAAAAAAAATGACGTCATACGAAGAATTTTGAAATTTGAATCAGTCTGAAGACATGTACGAATTTCTTCTGGATACGTCACGTGGCGAATGAGGCCAACTGTGTATTTTATAAACCTTGGGTAGTTATCCTGTCATAATATGGATTTTACCGAAAAATTAAATATTTTTTATTATCACCAGGAAAAAAGTATCCGTTTTTAATTTTCCCTATTAAATGGATAATTGCTTTTAAACAGCAAAATTTTTCCATTATTTTAAATAAATCGAAAATTTAAAAAATCATCTAATGTATATTAAGGAAGCCGCGGAAAAAGTTCGATGTATTAAGGGAACCGCAAGCCAAAAAAGATTGGGAGGACCTCTGGTTTAATCTTTGTACATTGTACCTTTGGCATTGAACATCACTGTGGGAGTGGTTTGGTCAAATTTTCAAATTTGCAATAATCAAAACAAATGAATATCTGTAAATCTCGCAATCCCATTGGCTAATAGCTGCATTCATTGACGTGTGTGTGTCTATCAGATATTAGTGCATTGTTTGCTTTATTCATGCTTCATTTGTTCTTATTTAATTAAATTTACTTGAATTAAAGCCTCAAAGTGATTCAAGTGATAAGTTAAACAGTGTTCAATTAATCAATATAGTAATTACTTTACACAAGTAAGTTAAATGTTATTAAATTTTTAAAATCAGAAATCATAGTACCAACAATAATAGTTACAATAAAATGTCAATTGTCATTTTTGTGAAAAAAATTATGTTTTCAATCATAATTAATAAAGAACCTTTGGCAATGTGTACGATGATTTGGCTCCGAAAAGACATTTGTTGAATATCCTTAATATTTCCATGATTTCTAAGCATTTGTTGTTCTTTGTATTTTGCAAAAATTTATTACATTTGGATTTAGGCAATTCCACTTTACAATTGAGTAAACTTCTTAGAGTAGTAAACTGCTACTTATTTTAGCTATTCATTCTCTAGTTATTCTTTTTTAGTACTAAACATGTATCTATAATTAATTTTGATTTTAAATTGTAATATTTGATAGTCCAAATATTGGTTTTAAAAATTAAAAACTTTTTAACGAAAAAAAAAATAAGAACCAGTAAAAGAAGAGACTGTAAAAGGGAAAACGCTTTTAGTTTCAATTAATTAATTAGCTAAGTACTCAACCAATATAAATAATTAGTTGTAGAGTTTCAGATCCTCGATGATGATAAATTGGTAAAAATATTCAGAGGATTAGGATCAAATAATAATCAGTCGAAACTATTTATTACATTATTTACGGTATGAAAGAATTCATTGTAATCATTGTTTGTATTTTTGGTATTAATAAAAAAATTGGCTATGATATTTCAGAACGCCTGAAGAAGACTCAATAACCGAGCCGAAACGTCGCGCATGTAATAAATAGTTTCGACTGATTATTATTCGATCCTAGTCCTTTGAATATTTTTACTAATAAATAATTAATTTAAGTAGGTGCTAAGCTTTAAAAAACGTACAAATTATACTGTTCAAACAATATATAAAATATATTGTGGAACAATTTTTGTAATAAAATTTACAAAGGTAATTAATAATTTTAACAATTATGCAAGCAATACGAATTATAGTTAATTTGTTTTCCAGTTATATTTGTCGGTTCGGCAACAATAAAGCCTATTGTTTAGTATTATGCTTATCAATATTTTGATTTAAGTTTAGTGGTAATCATTGGTATTCTACTTTTAATTTTCGAAGCTAAAACTTATAAAACTTTAACAAATAACGGATACTATTACATTGCACCTGAGGTACGTTGTAATAGCAATTCTCAAATGTAGACCATTGTCTTAGGGCATTAATAATCATAATTGCATTATGATTGAACCGCTTTACGGCTAATTACGTGACTCAGGTCATGCAAATAAGGGCTATCTGCTGTTACGGAACAAAATTTAATTTATTATTTGAGAAAATCAAGAAAATTGCAAGCACGATATCCGCAGAGAAAACGATGAACTTTTACCTCGTAAATCAACGTCAATTTTTCGGCAATCGGCAAGGAAATTAAATAAATTTATTTATAGAAATCACAAAATTTGCATTGGGTCTCGATATGATTTAGTAGGACGCTAGCTTTTAAAAGTAATTTTATTTTGATAAATAATGAGGTTTTAATTTTTATTTACGATCACGTCTATGTCTGTCCTGATAAGTTCACACGCAAACGTTTCCATTAAGTAGTGTATTTCGATAATGGAAATTATTAACCGTCATTCGGTTTTAATTAAAAAAGATAAATAAATTAGGGGTAGTTTTACTATGAGGCAATTTTGATTAAATAATAACAAAAAAAAAGCTTCTCGTTTATGCTCTCTATCTTTGTAAACTTCACGGTGATATTGCTATCGTCTTCATAAGTTGGTTAATTTTGTCGGAAGCTGCTGCTGTTGCTGTCGCTTATCTTTGTAATAATAAACCATTGAGCCGGAGGGCGGCTTTTAGTTCTGCGCCAAACAACTGGTTTTCTAGGGCATGGACCGGCCGAATTTATGTGTGCAAGACCCATCTGGCCTCTTTGAGATGTTAACCGAACTATTATTATTTGTTCTATTAAATACGAGTCCCTCGAGGTCTTAAAAAGATCAAAACTTTGTTGATTAATTGTATTTGAACCGTAATTTAATAATTTTGGGTTTCTGGCTGATTTTTATCACGGCATTTCCTTTGGGAGCGCGACGCGAAAATTGTTTCGAGCAAAAAAATTTGTTTAAAAATTATATTCGCTTTACTAAGTAAATATTTACCTCAATGTCTATACCAGATTTTATATATAGAAGACAATTATTGTAAGATCAAAGAGGGAAAATGAAAAAGTTATTTTCTTCATATTTTCATTTAGAAAGGGGGTCGCACGGAGGCAAATATTTACATATGTGAAAAGGGTTTATTTTTATCAATTGCTCATGATTCGCCGTCACTATGCATACAAGCGAAAGACTTATGATTTATAATTTTATATTTTATGATTAACATGTGATGTTTGCAGGGACATTGCAATACACTCGCGAACTGCAGAGGAAACTGTTTGCAATAATGTCATTATGCAAATGGTCTTTAAATCAATTAAATATGATATATAATTGCAATATGTAACGAAAAAAACATTAATTCCTCGATAATTAACGTCTAATGAGACGAAATTTTCTTGGAATCATCATAACAAATATTTAAGTTTTTCATAAGATTGATCCCACATATATTAAGATATTAACTATGGAATTTATTATATCAAATATTCCTCGCCACTGGTTTTATTAAAATTTCAATAACAATAAATATTTTTATTGAAATTCAACTTTATTTAAAAGACTTAATCCATTATAGAAACACCTGCGAGCAAAAATATATTATCAGAATTAGTTACACCCGTAGTGAATTTTATAAACGGTAGCAAAAATGTTCGGTAAAATTTATATGACATATTTTTTATAATTTTTTTTCCTATAACCAACTGCAATGGATAGTTTTAAACGTTTATTTATGAATAAGATATTATTTAAGTTGTACTTTTTGACATTTTTTTTTGTTGGACATTAAATTTTAATTTTACATTCTTTTTTCAATAAAATGTTTTTGAATAAATTTGTATCGTAAAAACTGCGACATTGAGCATCTGGATAATAAAATCAAATGCCAAAATGACCATATTTATTTGAATTTTGAAGATTTTCAATAAATTTTCTTAAAATGCTCAATAAACATCAATGGTGACATCATTGTTTTTGTTTTCTCAATACATGAAAATATAAGGTAAGCCCTCTTTTTATATTGATCCATAGGAAAAGTCGATATATAAACATTGACTACAGATGTAAAATCATGGATCTTTATATAATGGTCGACTTAAATTTGATCGACAAAATAATTGATGATTATGTTACTATTGTCCAATATTGGATTTACTATTCAGCGTATATGCACCGACTATGAATAACATACAATGAATAAGGGAATAGCTCGGTTAATCTTCCCGAAAATATGAATCCGCCATTTGACTCCCTGGAAAATATATTATTATAGTTATTTAAAGTGGGGAATATGAAAATTTTGGGTCTATAAAAGAACTATTCTGGCAAAAAATTCTTGTTTGGAAAATAGTTTACTATTTTTAGAAAAATTACAATCTAAACATTATCGTACCATAAATTTTCGATCAAAAATATCACAAAAAAAGTAAAAATTATCATTGGTACACGACTAATACGACTTCAAATAAATATTCCCAGAAAGACTTTTGTATGAAACTAAATATATAATTTTAAATACAAAACCTTATATTAAGTATTTTAGTGATCTTTATTGAAACTTTTTTTTCTTTTCGTATATTTTTCTTCAGAATTTATCATAACGTCATCGATTCAAATCCTTAATTCCTCAGAATTAAGAATCAGAGGAGTCTTTCTGAGGCTCTGAGGAATTCTTCTCAGGAATCCTCTTTTGAGTTTCAAAAAGAACTATTAAGCCCCACTTTTGTTTCTGTAGTCCCAATTAGAAACCGATTTTGGGTTTAATAGAGAAAATCATGTCTGATAAATAGCATAAGTGGCATATTTTGTCAAATGTGGGACTACTTACTATTATACTAAAAATAATACGAGTTGGATAGAATTTTTCAACCCTCTATGTTTAACCTTGTCTTGAAAAATTTCAACTCCAATTCTACACTTATAATATTTTAACCCCTAATTGAACTTTGTTGTTAAATGTTTTTACCCTACTTATTCAATAAGTCAAAATTTGTTTCAAACTTTTTTTGTATTCTATAATCGAACTACAATTATTAGAATATTTAGACTTCAAAAAGTATTCATCACTTTTTCAATGAAATTAAAATCTTTATTTAATAATCAATATATAATAGAAAGTTAAGAATATCATGAAAATTTGAATTTGTTTTCAATCCCCAGAAAATAAACAATTAAAAGATCAAAAAATATTCATGAAATTCATAAAATATTTTTCAAATAGAACTCTATTTACTATTAAACCTTTTATCATTATTTTTAACGGAAAAAATAAGAACAGAATTTAAACGTCTACGAAACTATTTTCATCAGTTCCGATAAATAAATAAATTGAAAATATTTCATAACAAAATTCATATAAATCTCGTTAGCAACTTTTGCGACTATATGCAAACTAAATACAAATTAATTATGAGGCAAACTATTCAATAAATCAAAACTTGTGTTGATAATTTCTTTTCAATTATAAATTTGCATTGAAAACTTTTCTCATAACATTACAGCGCAAATAAGGAAATCCGATACGAAACTTAAAAAGTATGCAAGCACATAATAAATTCGTTTATTCGTTTTTGAACACTCCATATTAACTACGATCGAAAGTTTACGTTAATATTTCTTCTAGGTCTTTTTTCTTACTGCTTTTTTTATAGTTCAATATTTTGACTTGCTTTTTAACAACAAATGTTTTTAAATGTTTATTTATTGGTGCGTCCTAATCTTATAAGAATTCATTTGGTAAATATTTGAACGATTTCTAGGATGCTCGTCTGAAATCCATTGGAAAAAAAGAAGAAGAGTGAAAACCCCTCATCTTTGTTTTATTGTTTAACCAAGAACTTATGAGAGAGCCATCCGACTCAATTCTAACACATGAATTTGAATATTTCTTTCGATAGTTGAATGTTTGAATTTGATGTCCGTTCTTGACACGTAAAAGATCATTTTACCATCGTTTAGGTTTTAGTTGGAAAAGGATTTCTATCGGAGATTTTTTTTCCCCCCAGTTTTCAGCTTAGTTGCACTATCTGCATGTCCATTTTTATTGTAACAAGATAGCTCAATCTATTGGATATCACGTTTTGTAAAATCGTCTAGAAAAATATTCTATTTTTGTTCCGACGAAACATAACGATTGAAACAAGAAATAGGAAAATCAAAAAAAAAGAAAAATGAGACTTGTCTATGAATTTTATTGGCCACATATCCTATTAAAATACCATTTCTGTGTCTAGTTTACCAGGAAAAGAGGCGTTATTTCATTTTCTGTCTATTAAAGCCACTTATTTACATATATATTTTTATCGTGGACGTGCGTATTTTCATTTTGAAATTCGGCTATTCTTGTGATCAATAGAAATTCCTCGAAACTAATAAACATTTCGTTAGAATTTCTCACATAATTTTTTTCTACTTGTATTTTTTATTCAAACCTGTTTTTTTTTTATTCAAACCGAATGAGTTACGAACAAACGAAATCTCTTTCCTTCCATATTGTCACATCGAAAAACTCTTCTGTTTCTAATTACGTCGGTATTGTAAGAAAAAAAAGAAAATATCTTGCAGACGTGGATTTTTATGGGTGTTCAATAACTTTTTCAACACAATCGTTTATTAAGATAAATTTATCGAATATTAGCATAAATTTTCATTATGAGTCAATTAAATAAAATCGAAGATTTTATTATCTATAATTCTATATGAAAGAAATCCTATTCCATTCCTTTCACTTGTTCAATGAAAAAAAAATATATTATGTAATGGAGAGTTCGATTTTTAATTTTAGGCTTTTACCTCAACCACCAATTAATAGTTATGTCTTAATTAATTAGTTCTTATATTAGGGGTTCTAATTAAAGCTGTTTCAAATATATTTTAATTAGAATTCGACTGAAAATTTTTAATCAAACACTATTACATTATCAGCTAAAAATCAAAGGCCAAAAAACCAAATATTTTTTGAGAGAATTTTCAAGGAATTTCGCAATTCTTCAGCCTTAAATCTTATGGTTGAAAAAAATGGTGTAATCCAATACTTTTATTAACCAAAACTATCATCAATTTTGTCAAAAAAAATTCAATGAAAGGGCCAATTAATTACCATATTTTTTGTTTCCTTATCTTATTTAATATTTTATTTCAATTAAAAAGATTCTTTTACTGTGATAACCAAAAAAGTATTCGTAAGAATGAATTACTTTGAAAATTTAAACATTTTCATAAAATAAAATATTCATTTACAAAAAAAAAAAATATTCCATTGGGTAAATAAAGAAATGAACGATTTTTGCAGAAGTGTGTAACTTTTCAATGATTTTCAAATGAATAATAAAATTAAGGAAATTTCAATCTCAACCCCATATAAAACGTATTCGTCACGGATAATTACTGGTTTTTTGTAATCATTTTTTTACTATACTAGATCATCAATAACTAAGGATTCTAAGGGATGTCCTTTTAATTTTTTTGGTTACTTGGATTTCTTTTACGAAGGATATGGTGCTGCTTATACCTTGGGGGAGTTTAGGCAGGATACTTTAATGCTAGGGAGTTTGATAGGGACTCTTTGTAGGGTTTCGACTATATACTGTAGCAAATCGATTGTTGGCATTGTTGTCGATAGTGATTGTTGGCAATTAGAAGGGATTACAGCCTCTTATTTTTTAGTGAATTGAATAAAATAATCTTGATTTTTTCGACTTTAGGAAAATATATCTTTTTTCTTAAGCTTTCTTTCGTGTGAAAAACTATACCTAAAAGTGCTAGTAGCCCAAAATTTTAGGAGAATTTAAAAAAAAATCAAACTTTATTGAACTTTTAAGACTGTACAATTGTTTTTGTAGGTCCTATGAAAATTTGTTTTGAAAGTGCAATAAATCAATTTCCAAAAACAGCACATATTATCAATATTTAAAATTTAAATACCAAAAGATTAAGCCTTTTATTTTGGCACTTCCTGGTGGACTGGTGGTTAACTAACCAAACCAATTTTGATGAATTCTGTATGAAAACTATTGAAATAATACCAAAATATATAAACTGTTAAAATTTTTAACTTAAAATTTACAAGGTTCAATACTTTTACTTCATGAAATAGGAATTTAATGTTATGTTTCTTAAAATAATGAAGCACTTTTGGAGAATTTCTTAGTATTCAAATCGTTCAATTGAAAATAGAAGTCCAAGTTCATTTTTTTCCTATCTATTTCTTATCTTACAGAACTTAAGCATATAACTTTTTTGAAGTATAAGCCCTTAACAATTCATATTTATTTAGTTGGTTTGAATCTTGGGATATCTACCAAGGTATTGGGAATTGATCACGGCAAAACCTTTCCATCAAATGCGATGGTCAAAAATCAACTACGTTTTTTGCCATCAAAAAACAAAAACTTTACAAGCGTGAAATTATTCTACTGCCAAAAAGATGGCAAAATATAAAGGACCAGAATGGACAATTATTAAAAAAAAAATATTTATACGTATACGTTATTGGAAAATCATCTTTCATTTTCTCAAAAAAAAAAAAAGTACAACAAAATTACTTCCAAAGAACCTAATACAAAAAATTGGATTTAGTAGGGCTACTTTTCAAAATTTCGTCGAAAATTGGTCAAGTATTTTATGCTTATAGCCAAAAAAATCTTTAAACTTGCATTCTTTTAAAAATTGGAACTCTGGTGTTGTTTTTTATGTAATTACAGCCTCATGGTTATTGTTGTACTTCGGAAATTTTGCATGGAAAGTTCTACTTCTAATGAATGTCTTTGTCTATGTTTTTCTTCACCCACGTTCTCTTTAAACTTAATTTGTCATCTTTTTTTTATAAAAAAAAATCACTAAGCAAACTATCAATTAACAAATTTTCCATTGCAAAACTACCTACACAAAAAAATTTTAAAAGAAAATAAAGCAAAAGAAAACATTTATTTTTGAGAGAAATTTCCCAAAAAGTTGATAATTCATAACTGATAATTTATAACATGTTTATACCTTCTTAGCTTCTATCAAAAAATTGGGATCAAAAATTTGCAAATTTATGTATCACTAATCAAAATTTATTATTTGAAGAATATGTTTGGCCTTAATAATAAAACACCTAACAACTAAAATATAAATTTAACGATACACAATAGTTTGAACGTTTAAGAATTTTCGAAAAAAAAAATAGGTAAGATTGTTTTGAAATTAGGCCAACAATTGATTAAAATTCCACTCTTATACTCTTATAAAAGCCAATTCTTTGTTAAAAGAAACATTTAAATTCCGTCTTAAAAAAACCTAAAGATTTCGATCGTGTTTTATTGTAAAGGCTTTCTATGCAAATAGCCACACTGTCCTTCTCCTAATTGCCCATTGTTGAACCGCCCTTCCTCAAAAGACCCTCATCCGACCACCAACTACAACATCGTTTCTAAGTTAATCTTTGCCATTCCAACTCCAATCGGTTTCCTTTCTTCCACTCAAATTGCCTGTGCAAAATTTGTTTTATAAACGATTCCAATCAATTTAAAAAAAAAAATCTTAAAACTCCATTATGAAATTTCAATAGAAACGACTGAAGTAATTATAACTGTTAATTGATTTTTTTCAATGCAAAACCCATTTTTCATATAAGAAAATGCATCAAGCTCGTTTCAGCAAAAAATTACACTAAAAAGCGACATTAAATCCCATCAAACAACTACCCTACGTCCTGTTCGTGTGGTAAATGCAGTAGTTATTCGAAAAACTTGTTTTCCATTCAATAGATTTTTATATGCGTAAAAGTTTTTTAATGGCAAGCCTGACGGTAGTTAAAGGTACACACTTGGCTTATATGTGACAAAACATCAAATGCATTAAGGCATTATTATTATTAAATCGTTTAATCAACGAGCAAATGAGAAAACATGGTGCAAGTGCATTGGCACAAGTGCATATTCGAGATGCATTTTAATGCACATGGATGGTATGATGGAAGGAAGCGAACAAGTCTAAAATAAACATATTTCTCACACGTTTGTACATATATCGTACACGTATGCATTAAAAACTAAAGGGAACGTATGAAAGTAACAATAAATAATAAAAAAAAAAAAAACTTGGTATATTTTCTCTCTCGTACCTTGAGGAACTTGTCAGTTTTATTGGGCAGGAAGTTAGAGATTCCGTGCTTGAAGCATTTTTCTCACTTAAAAACACAAATTGATTTGGTAGATTTGATTAATTTCGACTGGAAAACCAACAATGAAATCACATTTTTTTAAGGGTTGTTATATTGGGGGGTTGACGAGAACACGTGCGATTGTTGGCGAGAAGACTACGCGTATCGTCCGTATAGCTAGACGGGCGCGCAAGAACTGAAACGGATGAATTTGTTTCGAACGACCAATGCGAGTTGGTCGATATAAAGAGAGAGATATCACTACAAATATCCGAACTTCATTGACTTGATTGACTCAAAGATTTATGGGTACCCCACACATAAACATTCACACGTGTATGGAAATTACGGCCTATTCGGAACGGAATTAAATCTTAATACGTTTTGACTTATGTCGCTCGAAAATCAGCTGTGTTCTTCCCCAAGTCATTGAACCGGCCTCTGGAAGTACCTACGTTTGAAAAGGATTTAACAAATTGTTTTTTTTTTGCTGTCCGATTGATAAAATTGGGGTTGGGGGTGGTAAAGTTTAATGAGCAAACCTTGCAGATGTAATCAGGTTTGAAATCACGATGCTTTCGCATCAATCATTTCACCTGACAGAGGGTACAAGGAAAAACACTCCGAATCCAAATAGGCTCTTTATGTACTGTTTTTTTTCCTATTCTTTTGGCCAAATTTCACAATGGAAAATATGAAAGGTTCAATAAGTTTTCGGGAATATTCGAGAGCATGGAGTGAAGGTCGGAAATTCCTTCTTTTAATATATGAGCAGAAATCCGGATATTTCGATACTTATTCATCCGATAGCAGTGTCGGCTTTAAAGGGAATCCGGAGATTAATGGTACAAAATTTCAGTTTGTTATGAATTAAAAAAATGCCATTATTTATTGTTTTCGATATTTCAAATGTCCTACCATCAGTTTGGTATAAATATGTTGTACTCTTAAGTTAAACCCGATCACAAGGGCCAATAATACTGAACCATTGCTAAGAATCGATGAATAATTGCAAAAATTTTGATAAGTTTAATTTATACAACTATTCAAGTTATTTTTCTCGTTAAATAATTATCGAAAACGATAAATCCAGGTAAAAAATTGTGTATATACTTCTTTGGTAAAATTAAAAAAATGTTTTCAATCCACTACCATTGCCTCTTCCGGTATTGCTTGAACTGGCACACCAGTTATTAGTGATTTTTGGTAACTAAAATATAATACAATTATTAAAACAATTTACTTTTAATATCAAAATACATAATAAGCAAACATATGTGTTGTGGCAAAAGCAAGGACAAAGAATATTAAGTTGTAAAATAAAAATTCCCAATGTAAATAGTGTTCGATATTTTCAATGTTCTGATATCAGATTTGGTACAAATATCTGTTGTACTCTTTAATTAAATCCGGTCATTTTGTATGACTGTATTATCCGGTCTTAGGGACAAATAATACTGTGCCATTGTTAAGAATAGATTAATAATTGGGAAAATTATGATAAGTTTAATTTTTACACAATTTTCAAAGTTTAAAAAGAATTATAGAAAACGATAAATTAAAGCAAAAAATGTTTTTTAAATATTTCAGTCCTTTTTCTTGGGAATCATAATCTTCTTACCAATTCGGTTTCAGACCGTTTCACTCTACAACTTAGCAATGTCTTAGATGTCTTGAAAGAAAGCAATTCTACCAAGGATCATTTCTGGGTACAAACTTATAAAATTTTTACTATTCCAATACTTCCTTATCCTCAGATCATACTATATCTTTCCGAGCGCTGCTTCAGAGTGAGATATAAATCTGAAATCTATCCACACGAACACATCCTAGCCGGGGTTTTTCTGGATAGCATATTGGGTTCTATTTCAACACACGTTGAATATTCCAATTCATCTTCACACAATGATAACCACCTACGCAGATGATACTGTATTACTTACCACCAATAAAATGCAGCAGCATCTCGACTTTATTATCAAATGGTGCCAAAAATAAAAAGTAAGAATTACCAAAAATAAATGCGTCAATGAAATATTTATCTTAAATAGACAACGATTTCCACCACAAGTGTATGAGAACGATTTTTTACCAATATACCCAGAAGTTCGCTATCTAGGATATTACCTAGATAGTTGTCTTACGTGGAATCTACACACAAGACCTCAACAGATACTTCGGAATCCTACGAAAACTTTTAGAACTTCAATCTTCCGTAAAAGTGCAGACTAAGTTAATAATTCTTAAATCCTTTATTAGACCTATTTTAACTTATGGAATAGAATTGTGAGACTCCACAAAATCCTCTAATATTAAGAGTATCGAAACTTTTAAGTCAAAAGTTCTTCAAAATATTCTTAATTCTCCATATTAAATCACAAATGAAATATTCACAAAGATCTTTACATCCGTTATATTTCCGAACTGATTTCCGATTGATTCATTAGATTCCACGATAAATTTTTCTCCCATTTTAATCCAGAAGATCAAATTCTTTCTTCTATTCAAGACCTGAAAAATCCTTCACGTCGCTTAAAGCGACGATGGTCGAGGGATCACCTTCCAAATTCCTTGATAGCTAGCTGGAGCCTCTTATCAATATATCAATATGTTTTATTTGACCCTTGAATTGTCCTCAATTCAAAAATCTCTTATTTTTTAAACTAATAACTCATTTGCTAAATGTATTGTATGTGGATACAGATTGCAAATAAATAAATAACAATATATACTTCAGAAAAATCTTTTTGACCATAATTTCTTCGTAAAAATACACCAATCCACCTCTGATCGCAAAAATAATCAAAAGATGCAAACATAATGTCTCATTGATGTGATTTTACAAAAAAAAAAGCAAAACCTCTATAGAATTTTTACGTTATTAAAAAATACAATAAACCAGCAAACATTTCATTCAATCGAGTTCAAATTTCCGAAAAAATTGGATTTTCATATTTTAAAGCATTTTTTTTCATCCCAAAAGCCGATTAAAAAAAATTATTCCCCAAAGATATTTTTTTCAAACAGAAATTCAATTTTTTCAAAGAGAACACATACAACCCAATGTTATTCCCATGAATATTTATATGCGAGCGTTTTTTTTTTAAATTGATATCAATACTCGACATCTCCTCCCCTGAGTACCCTCCAAAAATGTGTCCCCTTTCAGGGGATTTTAAAAGGACCGATTGAATCAAAACTTGAAAAAATATATTCGAGTAATTGATGTTAAATGTCGCATCACATTCCTGACTTTTCGAACGTTCAATATTTGTACCTACTCGTATTATTGTTTAAATAGCCCTCTTTCTACATTTCAAAATTGTTTCCGGTACATTTTTAACTCCCCGAATGCAAGTGCAGCAACACAAAAATCATTGAGTGCATCCAAATAAAAAGCACGAACCAAGCAAATATTAAATGGAACGAAAACTCGTTTCTAAATTACATTGTCGTTTTTATCATTATAAAATCCATTAAAACAATATATTACCTCCAACATGTGAATCTTTCCCACCCCCTTAAAATGAAAATATACGATTTAATTCTTTTTGCACAGTTACTAGCGTTTTATCAATAGAAAAAACCGAATTATTTTATTCAATTTATTTTTGATAAATGAAAAGCTTGATGGTCTGTCAAGTATGTCAAAAAAATGCATGATGCAACTATGCATTGTATTTACCTGGTTCCCTTTGCCCTCAAACCCCTATCGGTTGTATAGAGCACGATTAAATGAACGCAAATAATTGCGCATCTTAAATAATAAAAAAAAACCCTTGGCTAAAGTGGATAATAAATGTCAGTTGCATATTTGCATTGAAAAATTATCAAATAAATCAATTGCAGTTTGTTCAAATTTTTCTTCCGCTAAAACATGTCTAGTCCCAAATGTTTTTTGGGAAATAAAATTTTAAATTAAAATTTCTATCAAAAAATATATTTAAAATTTTAGTACCTTAGTGTTTATTCTTAGATATCTTTAGTTCTGCTCGCATTTTTTGATCTTTGAATAAGGGATGTTTTTGTTTTCCTAATTGTTTAATCCTTGTTCATATTTTCCTAATGATGTTGTCATGTCTCATTTTTTATCTTTTACAACCTCTTTGAAATGCCTATCAAGAGATGGATAGGTATATACCATAATTAGGTGGACCGGAAAAGAATTTCGTTTTTAAATCAATATTCATTTAATTGCCATTTATCGCCTAATGAGTTATTTCAAAATAGTATTAAAGACATTTTATGATACCACATATTTTTTCTTCTTTAAATCTATATTGTAATGGTAAGACCTAGAACCTGAAAGAATACAAATTCGGTAATATAAGCTCTTTGAATTTCACAAGGTAGCAACGCAAAATTGTTACAAAAAACATTTTTAATGTACATCTAAGTACATAAGATGTTCATTGATGGCACATGAGAATTTAATTCGATAATTTTCATTTTTCCAACTGGTACCAACGAAGAATGGCAAAAAATTTAAACTAATAAGAAATTAAGGGAGGAAATGTTGCCAAATATTTGCAAGAAAGTCGAAAAGCTGTCAAATATTTCTAATCAATCTTAGTCGATCAATCAAATATCGAAAAGTATCCAAGAACGGTTAACAGAGAAAATTATATTTTGCAACACGGTAATGCAAGGCTCCTCAGTACCAATAAAGCTCTGGGAAAAAAAAAAATTAAAGGGGGGGGGGTAATAATATCATATCCATTATAATCGTCCATAGTTATTCCATCGGATATCTATTCATTTCAATCGTTACAATATTTACTTAGTGATTAAAAAAATTTAAAGCTTAAGTGGTGTTCAAAATTTATTTTTTTGGTATTTTCTTTGGTATACAATTGATTTTTACTGGTTTGGTGTTGAAAATTTGCACACTAGATGTCAAAACGTTGGTACTATTGGAGCTGATTAAATCATCGATTTAAAATCAAAAAATCTAGCAAAATTTTATGTTTTAATTGTATATTTAAAAAGCAACATTATTATCCGGTTTCCCTAATATTATATTTTCAGAAAATGCACTTAGTTTACTATTTCTTTATTACTTGAATCGTCTATTGCAGCGGTTCCTAACATTTTTCAGCCGCGGAACCCCAAGGAAATCAAGCATATTGCCAAGGACGCCTGAGTGAAACAAAGGTGCAATTTTCGGACAATATTATATTTTAGTATTCCTCCATTAAATTAAAAAACATAAAACAAAATTTTTCAAATGGGACCGCGGACCCCCAAACATAGGCACGCGGCCCCCCCAGGGGTCCGCGGACCACAAGTTAGGCAACAATGTTCTAGTGCATTATTTCCTAAGCTATGGGTCGTGAGCAAATATTAAATGGACCCTATTTGACGAATCGTCACGGTATAAGGGAAGAATAAAAAAATAGGAAGTTATAAATTTTATGTTACCAATAGCATTAACAATATGGATCCGCTAATTTTTCTAAGATAGCTAAGAGGGGGGTCTCAAGATTGGAAATTTTTGTAAAATGGATCGGAGCTTAGTCCACTAAAAACATTGTTTCAGTTTACTCAACAATGATTGAGAAAGCGTCGTAGTAAGCTTAGATTATTATGACTTAAGAAACCATATAAAATTATTAAAGTTTAAATATTTATTTTCGTGAAAAACCAAGCTCAATTGTAGATTCTTATCTAAGACATTGGAAATTCTAGTGTTTCGATAAGTTTAAATAAAAACGTTAATATATGTTGAGTAGCAAAAGCTTAAAGAAAAGAAGGGAACTGCCAAAAAATTTCTTCAAAAAATATAATTTAAGAGTAAAAAAATAATTATTGCTTTTTATTCTTTTTGGCAGATTTGGTGATTTTAGATCATCTGTTTTATATTTACCTTAATTTTCAAGTATACATTCAACATTAAAGTATTTTCTAACAACTAACTATTGATGCAATACTATAAAAACATATAACTGGATTGTTAAGGGTTTAAAAATTTTGACCTTTGTAAATAGTTTTTACTGGATACAATTTTATTCATAAAGATTTCAGAAACAGGAGAATACATAATGTACTTGTAAGTGATCCACATTTAATGATACAAACATAGAATTGTTGACAAAGAAAAGCTGTCGTTTTGTATATTTAAATTACATTTCTTATTATCGTTTGAACTCAAATAACGGCAAACAAGATTCTTTGACATAGTAATTATTCCAGTTCTATGCAGACAATGCGTACATAGTACCAATCAAAATATTTTTACCGTTTATATTATACTGAGTTCTATGTTTCATGTATTTTTTTGTCTTTTTCTAAAGCAGTACATTCAAAACGTATGTTTCCCCACAATTAAAGTCTATTAATAAAATTAGCTTAATTTTTGAAAATTGTTCAAAGTAGACAAATATGAATGTACATTGAACATATTTCAATTGTCTTTTTTAAAAGCCAACCCAAAAGTTCTCAAAAAAATATTATAAAACTATAATTTATTGTCTCTTAGCAATTCAATGTACAAAACTATAATTTTTATGAATAATATTTCAATCAAGAGATAAATTAGAGCTTTTCCGAAAAATGTCAAGCTTTTACAAACTTGGTACTTTATACGAAACAAAACCTTAATATTAGCCCAAATAAAATCTGGATACCCTAAAATCTCGATAATTTGACATTATGATTCCAAAGTTTTTTATTAATGAATTGGTTTTTTAAGTCTTGTGAACAACATAGATGCAATAAAAAGCCGCTTGCTACTTTAAATATAAAAAAGCTCCTAAAAATGGGAAAAGCATTTGTATACGTTTTTTTAATTCCTAACGATAAACATTTAAACCAGGGAAAGCTACAAGGTAGTAAATAAATAATACTTAAAATTGTAAGGAAATATTTCTTAAATTATTGAAAAAAAATATATATCGCTATATAGTTTTTATGAACTAAAATATTATCGCTTTAATATTCAAGCGATTTTAAAATAATGAGTTTAATTTACTTTTTTGAGCTTTAGATTTGGGACTTTCTAATTAGAAGGAGGGGGGGTTTCTAATGGGAGTTTCTATTTAGAATCTTTTGAAAGCTTTTACACATATCTTTAAATTTTATTTCAAGAAAGTTTTTTTTAAATTTCTGGTCTATTTTTATTTAATTTATTATCTAAATTAATTTTTTTCTTTAACAGAATTAGTAAAGATTTGTAGAGATCTCAGAAATATCATTTCTACTGTAAATGTATTTTTTTCTATTTGCAAAGGCTTTACTTTGTACACTGTTGCTTTTAGCGTAGATATTGTAAAAAATAATGGTATCCATTTCGTTTTTATTAATGTTTCTTAAGCTTGTAATATTAATAATTTAAGGAATATGATTCCTGGAGAATGGTAATTTTGGCGTTACACTAATTTTTGAAAATAGATATGCGCCCGGAAAAGTAGGGAAGGGTAAAATTAGTAGGTAAAATGAGGACTAAAAGACAACTTACCAAAGGAATATCGATTTTAATTTTCTTTGAATTTCACATGTTTTCTCCATTAGAAGATAACAGAGCTAACTATTATAGTAGAGAATTTTTTCAAAAGTTTTTATATTCAAATTAATAATGTAGATTCTATAGTTGACCTAGTATTTCCTTTATTATTACCTTGTAGTTTTATTAATTAGTCTTTATCCGTTTTGTCCAAGCACTTTACCCGAGTCTTTGAAAGATTATTATGTTTTTAAATTTAAGTGTTGCAATAATCATAATTATTTACCGTGGTTTTATAAATATTAAGATCTTTAGCAATTCTAGGGTTAATATTTCGTTGAGAATATCTGAAATTTCAGCCTATTGGTAGAGGAGTGCTTAAGTAGTCACTCCAGAACTAGTATTAGAAGTACTGGGTTGGAATCTGTATTGCGAAAATTTTCAATATTCCTCAGCTTACGGACTTTTATTAATCCTAGAGTTGGTGAAGACCTTTTCTTCTTATATATAAATTCACTATCTTGCCGTGCGTCCGTGCAGAATGAGCTATGCGCATGCGCTGTTATCCCCACTTACGCATTCAAAACGTTGGTAGAGGTACTCACTCACTAATGTATTTATTTGTGAATACGTATTTCGAATTTTCAGGTTTACAATATGTGAAAGCCAAAAACATAATGAACTCATTTATATAATTAACTTAACCTTTTCAAATATATCTACTAATCAGAGTTTAAATTTTTAAGCATTGGTATAAATACTAAATAAGTATTAAACTGTCATACTAATTTAGTGAAATGATGTAATTTAAAATGTTATTAAAATGATATAAAAAAAAAACACTTATATTTTATTTCTTAATATAATTTTAAATAAACTTTTTTTTATATTAACAACACTTTGATTATTAAATTTAAAATTTCGATTGTTGATTAACTCTACAGTATCTCATATTAAACATTTTATTGAGATAAAATCTTTAGTTGCGAATTTAACGGGCAACTACAAGTAATCGCTATAAAGCTGTAGCAAATAGTGATGTAACTGTTTCGGTTCTAATTAATTAATATTTGAACTGAACAATTGTTTAAAAATATTAATAATTTTTTATAATTTTTTTAAAAACCACCCTTATGAAAAATCCGTATTCTTGAAATATCAAATACGCTAGATTGGTCTCGATACGAGGATCGAATCCAAAATATATAGTTTAAAATAGAAACACTTGTTTTATGTTCCAACCAATTTCTTTAAGTATCATTTTCTATAGTCTTATAATTGTTGATAATGTGTCACAGGAATGAAATATTAGATGCAAAATATTTTTTTATCTAATTTTTATCGGTTTCTTTTTTAATTATATCGTTAAAAATTAAGTTAATCTTTTATTTGTTGATAAAATTACATTCTTTACACATTGTTTCTTCTTTCAAAAAACAGTCAATCAAGATTGTATGTTAGGCCAAAACGAATAAATGGGGTAAAACTTTCATAAGAACTACTGGTTTTAAGAGATTTCGTTTCCTTCATTCCCTTTGAAGCGTGTCACATGTTGTCTATTACAACTTTGCTGACAGCTTTGGGTCTGTCGGTCTTTCCTGAGAAGAAAAAAAATCCTTTAAACATATCCGACTTTAGCGTTGACATTTCATATGAATTATGTGGTCCATTAACGCACGCACCACACGCACAACGGACTTCATTCACTTTCCCAATTTTTTATATTCTCAATTGGAAGAATTCCGTCATCAAGTAATACTCTCCAGTAATTGAACAATTTAATTTTTTTTCTCCAAAGTTGAAATGATTTATTTGAAATTCATTTTTCTTGATATAACAACGTTAGGACTTCTTCATTTTCTTGTCGGAAACTTTTAGATATTCCACAAAGTTGCTCTCCATAAATTTTCGCGACGAAAACACTACATTAAGGGTAATATACTCGTACATACGTATATATGGCTGGATTATGTTGTCGACACTCGTTCAACTTGTGCTAAAGAATTTTTCAAACTTAATGTATCAAAAACTCAATGAATATATGGCGCTGCTAAGATTAATGTGTTTTTATCTTTTGAATGATGCAATGTTCTTCATTCCATCCGCCAAAGTCTGCGAACAAAACGTATGTCTTTTTTTCACCCACCAACAAACGAAAAACTCCAAAAAGACCAAGAAAAAAGTGCTTCACGTTTGTATTACACATAAGAGACGATACGGACGGGTTTTTATTAGTCAAATCTAATTTACTGATCTTTCGTTAAGTGAATAAAGATTCGAGATGCAACCGTGAAATGCATTCAATAGTGTGCTTCTCTATTTCTTCAAGAGGGAAAAAAAACCCGACAACAATAGCACGTTAATAATGAACACAAAAAATCATTCCACAACATATCTCGTACTTACTTTTGTTGAAATAAATTTAATCGAAAAATCTACAGCGGAATAAATTAAATCGAAATCGCTCCATATTAATCCAATAAAAATAAATTGAACCTCTCAATTTTCGCACCGGATTTATGGAATAATTTGCACGGATTTTTCATTACAATGGAAAAATAATATACAGAAATGGCATACAAAACATGTTCAATTGGAAAACAAACTTCCATTAATTTATGGTCGTAAAAAAATAAGCTCGAGCGTTAAATTTACGGCTGGGGTGTGATTGGAATCAAACGGTTGAAATAAATTTGGAAGACATTGGCTTACCGGTTTTTTTTGTTGAGTTTAAAGAAAAGTTTCACTTAAAAATTTAGACTTGATAGATTGAGAATTCAGATCAGACTTTTGGTGTTTTTTTTACATTTTTTTTCTTATAAAACAAGTTGGAATGCCACTGCTTAAAATATACTTTAGCACGGTGCTATTGGATGTCTGTTACGCTTACTAGTACTTACGCTTACTAGACAATAATATATTAGTCCTTACAAAAATTGGTAGTTTTTGGTCTTCCTGGGCGAAATCTATCCCGATGACTTCCTGTTTTCTTGTGACCCACAATTGTAATATAAACATGGAACACATATCTTTAATTTCTTAACTATGAAGCAATTACGCGTTTGGATTTACCCTTTGCATAAAAAAATAAAGAGTTACAATAGCAGATACAATTGCATTCCTGTGCTAATCTTGCCAACTTTTCCCATTTTGAAAGACATCAGTTCAGTAACAACTTTATCTTCAAAATAAGTAGAAATTTTTGTGTATGGAAAATACCATAAAGTTAATAAACCAGAAATAGTAACAATTCAATGCAAAAATATTTTTTTCAAGAAATTTGAACAATCATCAAATGGGATCGAGGTAAAATAAATATATCAAAAATGTAGATAACTGCTTTCAATTGATCCTTTTAAATGTTTTAAAACTAAACGTATTTATTGCACTTAATTCGTGAAATACACAAAAATATATTTTTTAAAACTTTGGTTAAGAACAAATGTTTATGATGAGATTCAAATTTCTTTATTATAATCGATATTTGAAACAAATTCAGGTAAATAATCAGTAGACATCGGATTATATGAATTTGTTTGTTTGCATATGCAAATGCATATAAATATATTTTTATAACGTTATTGCATTTTTTGGTACTTCTTCATTGACAGTGCTTATTTCAGTAATTATTCGTGTTAGGCGTGTTGTATTATGCCGTCCACACGTCCCCCTTACGTCAAGCTTTGAAAGTTTTGTTCCCAATTTTACTTTACATCATCTGTCTTTATCCAAGGATTACATTGAGTTGCAGAAATGATCAAAAACGAGTTCGGGATAGTCAATGAATTGATTTTTTCTACAAAAAAAAGTTTTTTTAAAAGCACTATCGCGAGTATAAGCAAATAAAGAACAACTAGCAAACGTAGCAATACCCCATGAACCATGGTGGGGAACTTAATAGAAACCCATGAAAGCTTTCATTTGAGGATTCTTCAGGCAAAAAAAAAATATTGCTCTTAATGCAACACATTTCAGCAATATATTTGATGCAATTGAATAACTAGAAGCAT
Source organism: Sisyra terminalis (assembly GCA_958496175.1). Lineage (NCBI taxonomy): Eukaryota > Metazoa > Arthropoda > Insecta > Neuroptera > Sisyridae > Sisyra > Sisyra terminalis. Next base: position 10,186,797 of record OY292275.1, read on the forward strand.
TCCTCAGTGCAAATTCATGGAAATATTCGAATAAATGACTAAACAGAATAACACCCTTTCAAGTTAACTATCGCAATAGATTCGTGGCAAACTAAATGCAGTTTTGTATAAATACCTCCGTCCTGAAGGAAAAAAGAAAATGCATTTATCAATGGCACTTCTGAAGAAATCTCCGAAAATTCCACTAAGTTTCAAATTCTGCCTGGTAACGTATGTTGACGACGAAAGATAATTTTCAGTTTTTCACCATTTTCATCTTTATGGTCCAATTGTAAATCCAAATCATTCAGGTTTTCACTAAAATACATACAAAAAATTTCAGCAAAATAGGTCCGGCGATCTAGGAGGAGTTCAGGCCTTTATACATACGTATAGAAGAATTATATATATGAAGATAAAAGTAATTTGAAAATTAACGTAAATTCTAGAAATAAATGGTTTCTTGACTGTACATATTTTGTACATATTTCGCCCTTTTTAATGCATATTTTGGCATTTTGATAGTGCATATAATCCGATGTCTAATAATCACATTTATACAACTGGTCTCAATCTTTTGGCCTTCAGTGTATATTAAAAATGAAATGCTTCTTCCCAAAAATTCATTCATCTCTATGGTTTATCCATCCAAATCTTCCACTTTTTGATTTCTTCCTTCAATTTCTATGGAGTTCCCAGTTGCATATGTTCAATAGGATTTTAGTGGTTTTTGTTTTTTAGTTATGTCCATTAACCTATATCCTCTCTAAAATCGCTATTTTGGCGCTTTGATAAATTCATTCATCGTTTCCAATGCAATTCTGCTGGCTAATTTTAATTCACAATATATTTCGAATTACATTTTATTTCTGGACAAAATATTTCTTGCTAATTTGTAGGTAATCCTCCATTCTTGTATGTCAGAAGTCACTATACATCTTTCTATGGAAAATATTATATTGCTGCTCCAAATTACAAAAAACTGGTTTATGTGTTATGGTTTTTCTTTCCACAACTTAAACCATTAATTTTTTTTTCCATTTTGTTATCATTACGCCAAACCTCAAGGTTTGTGTCCATACTTTGAAAGACCTTTTCTTTTATATTTAAACCTTTTTTTGCTTACCAATAGTGCAATATAGTAAATGTATATAAGTTAGGTAATATAAGTTAATAAAGTTTTTTATTTTTTTTTTATTGAATTCAAATTGAAAATATTTTATTTTTTTGATTCAAGAAGCCTGATGAAGTTACGATACGTAACGAAACGTAGCTAATTGAATAATAAAAATATTAAATAAAAAAAAACCGATCTTGAACAACCTGAATTGTCTTCTTATTTAAAAAAATAAAAGCTGAGATCTGAATTTTAAAATCTATTAATAAAGTTAATAACGTTAATGTACTTCGGCTTCATCATGCGTTACGACAAATATAACTTATTTCAGCTCATCATTCAGGGTCAAATTGAAGGAGGAAAAAGCTCTGGAGAGAAGAAGGACATCCTAGCTAGCCAACTATTGTGGGTGATTCGGAAAAAGTTCTGGAGGACTCTTCGCACTGCTGCATCATAAATCAAAGTAGCTATGATGGTCACCAATTTTCAACGTTAAAGAGGCACCAAAAGAAGAAGATGAAGAAGTACAATAAGTTATCTCTATGTTTTATTTTAGATGTATTGTATATGCATGCGGCCCGCGAGACATCTTGGTGCGGCCCGCAAGATTCCGCAAGATTTTAAAACTAAAATATTTGTGCATAAATATTGTAGGCATACCTACTGCAAGTGCGCCCCGCACTGATCCCCATGAAAAATATTTGGCCCTTTTACAACAAAAGGTTGCCGACCCATGGTCTAGTATAACAAACTAATGGTTCACAAAGATATACAGTATAAAAATCTGATGAACTCATTAATTTTCCTTTTTAAGCTAATATTTTTCCCCTCATTCAATAATATTATTACTTCAAACTTTAAGGTATCCTTACTTGTATACACTTTTGAAAACCTTCAATTTTACATTTTAATCGTCTTTCCAACTAATTTTCAAATATTCTGTCCTTTCATTGAAATCTTTCATTGAAATTCAAAAGCACATCAGCTTTTCTTTCTTTTTTATATATTCGCTTTTTAACTGACAAAAAAAAATACCTTTTGACTATATAAATAATAAATATACCTCTTAACTTATTAACAAAATTTTATTGTAATTAGCAAAATTAACATTCAAAATACTTCTGAAAAGCATAAAAAAAGAAACTTTTTACAATATAAGTATGTAGAAAATACTTCTTTGCTACGAAATTAACGAAAATAAAAAGCTTTTTTGTGAGTAATAAAATTAAAATCTAATTTGCTTCAATTAAAAAGCATGCGATAATTATAATTTTAATGAAAATTTTAAATTGAATTTTTTCAGAGATAATTTCCTGAAGTTTATTGTATTCAAATCTTTGAATTTTTTCGTATGAAAAATGTGTCATTAAATTCAATCATTTCGCATATATTTTGAATATAAAAAAAATTATATTTGAATAACCATATTCTGCGTTCCCTATAGATAGATAATATAAGCATGCATCGACTCGTGAAATGTTGAAATTTTATCTGCATTTTAATGCAAGTTTTTTTTCCTTTCGGAATGAATGAATATTTATAAATTGTTTGACAATGGCCAAGGTGTGATGTATGCTCATTTAATTTCAACAGCAATTAAGCCTTGTGTCGCACATATCCTTTTTGACATCCGTCTCTTCAACTATCTCATGTGTATATGTGGCTGAATTAAAACGATTTTTTTTTCTTCAATTTTCAATTCGCTTTAATCGTCAACAGCAATTTGCTTCGTTTTAATGTATGTATGGTTTAACTAGGGGCTTGTGATGTGCTGAGTTTTCCTCCATCGTTCACCTACACAAATTAATTTTATGTAGCGTTTCGAATTAATTTTTTTTCGAGTTTTGAAACGTTTGTTAATTTAATATTATTCGAAACGACGCCTTTTTCGAACGCTAAAGTGACTTTTGAATTTCAATAACGAAATAATTATTTATTGTGTTACGGAAATGAAGGTTTTTTTCTGCTTTCACGTGTCGTTTATGAATAATTGTATGCACTTTTTTTTGCATGCTTTGCAAAAGTACTTTGCACGCACTAAGTAAAGGATTTTTCATTAAAAAATGACTATTTTATGATGAAATTATAATTGCAAATTGTATGAAATTTTAAAAATAGATCCAAGAACTGGTTTATGAAAACAGCAATCGTCGAATAGGTAACTTTAAAGGAAAATAATTTTTATTTATTGCATAATACAATTATTTAGCAGCATGAAAGACTATTTGCCCTATTTGCTGTCATTTTATAACAACTGAGAAATTCACTAATTAGAAAATATTGAAAACTTTCATATTAGAAGATTCAAACCCATATCTTAGTAGTTCCAAGCATCCACATTGACTACTCGTCTACCAGTAGAATACTTTTACTCCCTTAATTTACATTTTTTGTAGAAAACAATAAATTATACATATTTTAACACTTGGAAAACTTTTTTTTTATATTTAAATCGGCCATCAGGATCTAGGTCCTATAATCCGATTTGATGACCGGAGCTGACGTGATGGAGATCACTCCCAGTGGAGGAATCTCCCTATGCCTCTACTCGATCACTAGGCACATTTCTCTTTAGCCTTCTTTCATTTTGGTGCTCCAAAAGTGGCGGAATCAGGGGATTTGATAATAACAATAATTGGTTTACGATATTGTAGTTGTTTATTTGAGTTGGAGAAAAATAGATAATTCTCTACCATTACAACTACTAAACGATTGAAGAGCCAAAATTTTGTCAAATATTTCACTCAATTTTTAGTGTGAAATTTGTTTAAAAAATCGTAATAACCACTTTTGGTGTACATTAAGGGGTGCAAACTCGTTTATAATACCACATTGAATTCTTTATCATTAAATTGATAGAATTTCTTAAACAATAAAAGTTTATTTTCTTTAAAATATAAGAGCACATAATAAGAAGTTCATAAAAACTAGTTTTTTTTTTTTGTTTCAACTATATGAACAATATTGAATGAAAATACTCCATTTACCTAATTTTCTTGAATGTTAGTCGAACAAATATAACAAACTTCATATCCCATATATTTCTAAACCAACATTTCAATTTTAAAATCAAGAGAAATATGTTTTTCTTCATAATGCACATGACACAAATGAATGAAAAGCTCCGAAAAAAAAATATCATCGTATAAAGCTCGCCTGTAACACAGACTTACTCGTATTCATTTAATCAAAACGTAATTTAACAGAGTGCTTTTTCAGTAGTGTAGGTGGATGTTTGGTGACTCCACTGTGCAGCTTATGTTTACCTGGTGTTTAACTTCCACAGAAGCGACATTGTCTAAAAAGTGTACAAGCACCCGAGAAATTGTGGTGAAATTCTCTGTTATTATTTTTTCTTTTCGCACAAATTCCCTTCTGTTTCATTTGCAGCGCTTTTAATCTATATTCGACATTATTAAGCTGGGAGTTCTTAAATGTGTAGTGCTGGTAAGGTTTCTTTGACCGCAGACAAATCTTTTTGCGGTCTTACGCGTTTTTAATATTCTTCTTTAATATTCGTCGTTGTGCAAATGTTGGATATGGCATCTTTCTTGTGGTGCGCTTTTGATAGAAAAAGCTCTTGTACAAATAGGGAAAGAATTATTTCTTGAAGAAGTTAAATGGATTTTTATCAGAGCGATCAGTGGATTTTATATTTTTTAATACATTCATCTTGGCTTGAATGCTGCGTTCATCATTCACCAGACTCGTTGGCAACATTTGTTTTGAATAACTCGTCCCTTTCAAACTAGTTCTAAATATTTGTTTTATATTTGAGTAAACACGACGTACGTTTATTTCCAGCAAGGTGCTTCCACTATCCGTAGTTAAAACTGGATTTTTCGAATAGATTCATTCCGTTTAAATTCTAAAACTATTTTTTTCTTCAGTTTTTGTATTAACTCTTCCCCATTTACCCTTTGTTTAACAACTTAAGGGGGTGTACACAATACATAAAATATATTGCAGTCCAATTTATGTAGTATAATTTAATATAATAATATATAAAAGTCATACCACAAACATAAATTTGAACAGAAGTTCAAACAAAAATATTCGTGACGTATTTCCCAGATACGTATTTCGATTGCCAAGCAATCTTCCTAAGTGGTCATCAAGTAGTTTGGATCACTCTGTAACTGCTTTGTGATGATTCACAGTATAACTGTTCAAAGTCAGCGAAAAAATCTTATTTTGATTAAACTTAAGGGGGTTTTCTGGTCTAGAAATTTAAAAAAACATTTTTTTTTTGCATATTTTGAAAGTTTAGACATTCAAAAATATGATCCTTAAAGGATTTTTCAAAATTCGAATTATTTTTGGAGATACAGCCGAAACTAGAATTGACCGGTCTGAACTATGAGCTTCTGCTGTTTCAAAAGAAAGTATAACAGCTCGATTAGCTGAAAGAACTTCTCAAGACCTGAATTATGAGAAGGAGGAAGGCCCAATGTTTGGATCTGGGATCGTCAATTAATGCAAAGTGAATATTACATATTATTTTCAGAGTTATTCCATTAGAATTGATTCCTAAACTTTAAATGCGTTTTTCTCGAAACTACTTTTTTTGAGATGGTTGACATGATATTTTAAGTTCTACAGAACCGATTTCTTCGAAATTTGATATATATCGTGTTTATACAACTCTTCATCGCATTTGCCTTGGATTTTAAAAAAAAATATTTTACGTATTTTTTAAAATTCGGAAAGGTCGAAAAAATCGGGTAAACAATTTTTTTTCTTTCAAGTCGACGCCATTTTATTATTTTTATTTTTATTTTTTTGAAAATGATCAACCCGATAACGACATCTTTAGTAATGAAAAATTTGGGCTCATGTGTACTTTAGCACACCCACAATCTGGCAATGTTGCATTTTCGACTTTGTTTTTAATTTAATTCGCGATTAAATCGGTCCATAATGAAAATTTAGCCACAAAAGAGAGAATTATACCATACTAAAATTGAATTAACAAAAATATCGCGAATTAAATTAAAAACTAAATTGAAACTGCAACGTTGCCAGATTGTGGGTGAGCTAAAGTACACTTGAGCCAAAATTTGTTTGATTTTTTTGGTTTAGATCTCTACAAGGGTTGAAATCATGTCAACCTGGACGCACCGTTTTTTTTTTAATCCCCCACTCCACCAGTCTGTATCTCGGCGAATTTTGGTTTTTTTTTCTAGTTATTTTTTTATATTCTCAAAATATCAATAAAAAGATATAAAAAACTGGATACTAAAAATGTTTTTCATTTTTTTTATCTTACTTGAAAAAAAGCCTAAAATTCAGGTTTCTAGACCAGAATACTCCCTTAATTGTTAATTGTTAGAGGAAATACAACAACTTCCCAGCAAATCTAGGAAATCGATTGTTCGAAAAAATACAACAAATTATAATAATCAGAAAGAGAAAACTTAAAAATTAGTCAAACAAGTCTTCAACAAGAAGTTGCCATGAAGCCAGAATAGTTTCAAGGAAAAATAGATTGGGAGAAATTCCGAGAAAAACAATTTATGAAATTAATGTTTCCAATATTGTGTTTGGGGTTGATCAAATAACCGAAATGACACAAATCGATTGATTTACACGATGTTTTTTTAATTAGCGCGAAACCCCGTTAGTGTTTCCCAATGTGGAGGCAATTTGTCATAAAGTTGTAACTAATTAAGTAGCGAATCACGTCAAGCAATGTGAAACAACTAAATGTGACGTGTCGATTTCATGTTCTTCTAAATGTGAACGATCGATGTTTGGACAGACTGACGGGCTGGAGTGGATGATGGTGGGCCCTGGATGACTGGTGTGGTGACGATGACAGCCCGAACCATTGCTACCCTTGTAGGACTTCCTACTTCGTAATTGTCGAGTATCCATGTCAGCAGGGGCTGCTAAACACGTTGGGGGTGCTTGTCTATTGTCTACGGACGTTCTAGTGTCTTACGGGGATGAACAATGACATCTCAAGTTGCCACTAACGAGGTTCTAATATCGCATGTGCAACTCTCGTACCCCTTTACGACCAGCCTTCTATCAAGCGTTTTATATTGACGTATTTCTTTTGTATTTAACACTTTAAATTAGGTATTTCGAAATAATAAAAAAATACTCTAAAATTAAACGTGAACAATTGGTACTTACTACAAATATTCTTATTCACAACCACCACAAAAAATATGAGTATTCAAGAGCTATCAACTTAAATGTCAGTAAAGTTTCCAAGAAAATAAATTTTCCTAAGAAATATGGACAAATTTTTTGCAAACTTCATTTTTCATTAATTTGATAAGACAATATATTATCTATCAGCCTTTTTAAGCAACTGTTAAATCTACTTCACTTCTACAGTATATGATGGATACAACGATATCTAAGAGTTAATTATTATACTCAAAGATTTATCAGATATTTGCCATGATTGTAGTTAAAACACGTTGCAGAGAATATAAATGATTTAAAAGCTTTAAAAGCTTTAAGAACAACGGTAATAAAACTAGAATACTAATAAATCTTCGAAATAAACAGTAGCATATTTCGATTGCCAAAAAAATTTCTTTAGTGATAATTAATCAAGTAACTACAGGATCTCTTGATGGCTAAGTTTATGAGTCATTAATCTTTTAATTGATTTTAAATAATTTGATTGTAATTAATCCTTATGACTTACGAAAAACAATTTCTTACATTTAGCATTTTACGTGAATTAAGTTATAAAGAATTGGGATATGCAAAATGAACTTCTTTGTTCAGTGCAAATACTATAAAACTAAAAAGTTAACAAATCAGTTATACAAGTTAAGATTTGCTTAAATGATTCTTAAAGTTTTATCAGTAGTTGTTTATTTCTTTCTTCTATTGAGCTTTTCAAAAAATCTTACTTCTATGATATTTTTATAATTGGGTTCAATTAATACCTTGCAAAAAGAAATACCTTAATCCTTAAACCATAAAATTAAGTCCGTCTAATACATTGTTGTTTCAATGAAAAACATATTTAATTATTCGATAAACTGACTGTGTTCATAATTTACATAATATTATTTATTTTTTCGCAGGATAGTGGACTCAAAGGATGAAAATCCATATACTAATTATTAATTTAGCAACAAGTACTTTATATGAAGTATATGGATTTGCATCCTTTGAGTCCACTATCCTGTGAAAAATAAATAATATTTTACTATTTTTTCGTGTTGTAGCATTCTTAGGGTTCTACTTCTTAAAAATAAAATAAAAAACAGCCCTTTTTAGTGGATGTTAAATCAATTCTAATCAAAGGATAAATGAAAACAAAAATTTTCCCATACAAATTTTATTTATGCACTGTATAGGAAAATTTTAGTCGGAAAAAATTAATAAGGGTGGTTTGGCAATAAAAAGTATATAAAGTAGTTCATAAGAATTAAATTAAAAATCAAATAAGAATTATGGACAAATAAGAATTGTTAACAGCTCTTAGGTCTTCTACTTGGTTTTGGTTAATTGGACATTCACGTTTTAAGTAATTTTTTAAGTTTTAAAAAGCAAACATGTTGGTGAATTGGAAGATGGAAAATGGAAACTTTTCCAAGCATTGAATGGATAATAATATTTTCCGTTTTCGAAACTGATCCTTGAACTTCCTGAGGTAGTTCTTTAATATGACAACTTTGTAAACAATACCTTGTAATACTCACAACATCATTGTTTTATATTCAATACTTTTACCACATTTAATTAAATATGCAGCCTCAAGAAATTTTTCAGCATTTGTTACCATTTTGCTGAGCTGAATTTGATCCAACTTAATGGAAAATTTCTATTGAAAAAGAACATTGTTATATTAAATTAATAACATCAACGTAATGTAAACTAATGGATAACTCTAACGTTGCACACAATACGTAGTCATTTTTTTAAGCTTCACCTACTAGTCAGTTCTTAATACTAATAAATTTTGTCAATTTGTAACTTTTAAGAATAGGAAATTGCATTTATTGCATATAACCGAATTTAAAAAAAATATACCACTGTTTTAACACATATGTATTGATTGTTCCATAATCAGAATATGTTGTCAAAGTTAAATTGTACGATTAATGTATTTTTCTTTTATCACCTTCCTCAACTTTTCGATATCATTCCTCAAAATTGAATAAAATTTGAAGTGCGATATTTTTTTAGTATTTAGATTAGATATTATGTTAATATAACTCTCTAATATCAAAGGGATATAAAATTATCAATCCGATTCTAATTTAATAGGTAGTTACCTACTTACTAAAACCAACTGTTGCGAAATAAGCGAATAACTACTGAACAATTGGTTTCATATTGCCATAAGATATCAACGAAAATTCAATTTAACTTTATTACTAAAAAAATTATCCGTTTTAAATTTAAAAACCAATATTTTTTATTAATATTTTAGTAGATTTTTTTCTTTGAATTTGGCCCCCCTTTGAATTAGACTATCAACAAAGGTGACCTGTATTATCAATGGGACGTGGCGCACCAGGCTATGAATAAAATCAAAAGAGGTAAATTAATTTCAATTGCCAACAACCGGTCGCTATTATTTAATTTTGGGTAAATTAAGGAAATTTAACAATAGAAATATAATTATGAAACAATTTTCGATAAATACAAATTTTCAGATTTCGTGCAAAGAACAGACAACAATAAAGCTATGTTGTTCAATTTGAATACCCACATTAAATATCTATTATTTAAAGCTAACTTAATAATTAGTAATACACGGACATCTATTATTTTGCATGTTGAAATTTGCTGGTAGAAAACTATAATAAATATTGCATAAAGGAGATATACAGAAAACCCATGTTAACGACTTTTAACACTTTAGAAAGTTATGAAAAATTATTAGATCGTAAAAATTTACTGATAATGCGTACATCAATCTTGTGTACTTTAATAATAGAGTACTAACATGTTCATACCAAGATTTACCTTCTGGATAAAATCAGGAAACCGCTCCTGCATAATTATTCACACCTTAGAATTGATTTTATACCTTAAAACAATACAATTAAAGATACATTTTCATTTTATTTTGCCTTTTTTAATCTCGAAAAGTTGTATTTTTTACACTGTTTTGGCCTGAAATATTTTTTATAAGTACAGAGAAATTTATATCAACTTTGTTGTTGTAAGATTGTTTAAAACAGGGGAATTACATTACACGATACAAAACCTTTTGAAAACATTGCTTAGAGTGTTGTTGAGCATTTGAGTAAACCATCTGAAAACTACGTTTATTTTGCACTGCAGTTAATTCCCAGAAATTTATCAATGTTTAGAAATAATTGTTTCTCCTAGTATATACATCAGTGTTTGTCAAACTTTCAATATTTGCGACCTTTAATAATTTTAAATTTATTAAATAAATTTTAATTGTTTATTTATGTTGTTCATAGTTAATTTTATGCAATCATTGCTTAGATAAAAATAATAAAATATCTTCAAGAAAGAGCTAACATCTTCCGAAAAATCTCTTATTTCTTTGTCCAATATTTAGAGTTTCCTCAAGTTTGTTCAGAGGCGTGCACCTTGTTTTGGTGTTATTTTAAGTAGGCAAAAAAAATTAAAACACACAATGTTAAAAACATCATTGTAACTAATACAAGTATAATTTAAAAAAAAATAATTAAAGTAATGTATTCAAATTCCCTCTAAAATTATTTAATTAATTAAAATCATCTAAAAATCATTTTATATTTTTTTGATTGGTTTGTTTTATTGGAAACCATAACAATAATTAAAATAAGCCGATTAATATTTATAATATTTATTATTGTGTGTGCCACGAAATTATTATACATGATATTATATTTACACTTGTCGCAAAAATAAATACCACTAGAAATATAAACTTTTTCAATGTTTGCTTTGTAATTAATTGAATATTTTCCATCAAAGATATCACTAATTGCATTCAAAATGATAGAATGAGAGTTCAAATGATTTATTTTATTTAAAATTGAGGTTTTATATTTTGAAATGCTATTTTGGGAGTTTCTAGCGTTCAATATATGGTATTAATAATTTTTACCTAAAAGTTAAAGCAAATATTAATAAATTCTGTGAATGATTTGTGGAAATCATGTTAAATTTAAATAAAATACTACTAATATAATATACTACTGAAAACAATAAATCTTATGCACAAAAGTACAACATTTTGTTAAAAAAATCGATTCAAATACCAGTCGTCTAAAGCACAAAGGTAAAGCTTCTTACAAGATTTAAGCCCAGAATCCTATGGTGTTTCACTTATCTTGAACACTATGCCAATCAAATGGCTTAAAAATATATCGAGCATGTGATCTATGCTGTATTTATGGTTAATTTACATACAATATCTATGTATAAATAGCCAATTTAATATTTTATTTGAAACCCAGTTAAATTCCGTGGAATATTCACAGCCCAGCACTGACAAAACTGACAAAATTAAGCTTATCATAATTTTTGCAATTATTAATCTATTCTTAACAATGGCACAGTATTATAAAACCTTATGATTGGGTAATACAATCGCACAAAATTGACCGGGTTTTACTTAAGAGTATATCAAATATTTGTACCAATATTGATGTTAGAACATTCAAAATATCGAACACTATTTATATTGGGAGTTTTTAATTTACAACTTTATAATCTTTCTTCTTGTTTTCGCCGCAACACATATGTTTGCTTATTATGTGTTTTGATATAAAAAGCAATTTGTAATTATAATTGTATCATATTTCCGTTATCACAAACCACTTATAACTGGTATGCTAGTTCAGGCACTACAGCAAAAGACTTCGACAGTGGATTGAAAATTTCTTTTTAATTATACCAAAGAAGTATAACTTTTTACATGCATTTATAAGTAAACATTTTTTTATTTATTTTTAAATGTTGATAACGTTTATTGCAATTCACTGTAAGAGTGATGTTGTCCCATAATTTTGTCATTTTTTAGAATTTTTTTTTTTTTTGATATTATCCTTTTTGATGTTTAAAAGTTCTTAAAAATCTATATTTAAGTTAATTCTTACCAAACTTTAGGGCTCTGTTAAATAGTGCTCTATTGCAATAGGTATGCACTTTTCACAGGTTGAGGTTTTTCTTCGTTCAGAAAAGTGGGAAAATCTGCAGTGATCCACTCTTAGGCAGCACAGTTTCACTTCATTCTTTCGAGATCTATGATATGGTAAAACATGGGGTCTAAGACCAAGAATAGTATGGTGGATCTATACCATAGTATTTGGTATTACGTAGCTTAGGTATTGGTATAATAAACTTATTACATTCTCACCACAAAAAGATACAATAATGACGGAATCAAATAAGATTATGGCTCGGATCCAGATCGATTAAAGTAGCGAGAAACCAAGATGGAAGGGGTCAAAAAAAAGGTAACTTGGAGGAAAATTTCATACCATAGTTCTTCTTCTTTTTGAACTACAAAGTGGTTACAATTGTGGTTTAGTCATCAAAATTTGAATCATTTTATATAAATAGTTCCATAATCTCTGTTGATGTATTTTTTTTTTTTTAGAAAATTTGAATAATACTGTAATCTCTTTCTATTCCTAAGAGAAATTTGATTAACTTCAAAATATTTATAATACTTGGATCTAAATCTAATTTCAAGTGTAAGAAGTAGAGATGCCACGAATAGTGATTTGGCCGAATACCGAATATTCGGCGACACTTAGTACCGTTAGCGAGTGAGGTTTAAAGTTTAAACCCACTTTATAATTTATGAGGAAAAGCGAAATCGTTTGCTATCAACAAACGCTGAAAAATTTGCTTTCATTCATCATAACTTATCACTGATAGATTTTAAGTATTAATATGCTATGGTAAAATAAATTTATAAGTTAAAAGCTATTGGTGAAATAAGAGCCTTTCTGAGTAATATTATGAATTTGTTCCTAATTTACTGTTCGATGTGAATAGTCGAACACCAAATAGTTTTCGAATATTAGTTTCATTTCTAATTTTTACCGATCACAACGTATCACAGATTAATTTTTATTTTGTAATAAGTGTAGAAATTTAAAATTAAAATAAATATTAAGAGGTTCAGAAAGTAATGTCATTACGGAACCTATCGACATTCAATTGTCATTTATCGGTTTATAAGTAATTTCAAAGTCGTACCTAAAGACATTTTCTAATTAGCATGACTAGTTAACTCACAAAAGATTAAAAAAAATTATTATTCTAAGCTCTATACTGAAATGGTTAAATAAATTACCAAAGGAATACAAATTTGGTATTATATGCTTCTAAATTAAAGCTTGTGTAAAAATTTTGTGTTTTAATTTTATGTTAAGAAAACGACATTGCTTTCCGATTCCCTATACCTATACATTTTTGAGTAAAATATGCTTTTTTATTGACGATTTGGTATTTGGTATTCGGCCGAATAGTAAGGCAATATTCAGCCGAATAATAAATATTAAGTTTTTTTAACTTCTAAAATTTTTGGATAATACCTAAAGAATATCCTATCAATTACACTTCTTACTAGAGATGCCACGAATATTCGGCTACTATTCGGTATTTGGCCAATGCGGCTCCTTTTTTAATATTCGGTATTCGGCCGAATATTGCCTTACTATTCGGCCGAATACCGAATATTAAAAAAGGAACCGAATTGAGGGAATACCGAATAGTAGCCGAATATTTGTGGCATCTCTAGTAAGAAGTGTAGTTGATAGGATTTTCTTTAGGTATTTTCCAAAAATTTTAAAAGTTTAAAAATTATAATATTTATTACCGTTTTTTAAGTTTTTTTTTTCTACTTAAAATAAATCGAATTTGCTACAGTTAAATGAGTAAATTAATGTTCTTTTTTTCAATTGCAAAGAATAAGATTAAATGACCATTTTTAAACATTGTATTAATTGTGCTTACCTACTGTTTTCGTAACAAATCTGTTTGGCCAAATTGTGTGACAAACTAAAACAATTTGTTTAGACTAATTGATGTATTAGCACCAATCTGAACGTTTTTCGCCTCAGGGACGTTAGAATCTCTCAAATTACTCTCTAAAGACTATGAAGATCGACGTAAACTGAGTAGAAAATTAACTGTACACGAGGTTGACGGATTACTGCTTCCCAGATCTCCCTAGAATGCAGCAGCTGTTTGCCGCACTTTGATCTACTATAGTTTCATCCCCTTTGGTTTTCCGCTGAATTCGTAAATATTCAACATACTCTTATTTGATTTGCTGGAACACGACAAGCCCAAGAATTATGACAAAGTGTGTTTCTAACGATGACACAATATTTCACTTTGGTAAAACCAAACACACATAACCGGATTGCTAAAGCGGGTTTCTATTTAGTATAAGTAATACTGAAAATATCCTCAAGCAAAAATATTTTTAATAAATTCTAACCGACAGTCCTTTGTGAAGTTCTTTTGATTTAAACGTAAAAGAATTGACTGCATCGGCAATCAGCGTTATTTCCCTGATGAATAACGAGACGAAACAATGCAAAAACCTACTCCAATTATACCGCATGCAAAATAAAATAATAGTGATGACTTCCCCCTGTTTCTATATCCCTCAAAACATTCAGGAATGGAATGCATAATGCTCTCCAACGCACATATATGCATAAACATAAATCATCACTTTTTCTATTTTTAAATCCGATTTTTTTTTCGCTCCATCAAAGCAGCTTTGATTTTTTTTTCCATTTCGTTTACGTCAATGATGGAAGAACGCACGATTTTAATTCGTCTGAAACAAGTCTTTGCAACCGTTTGCGACAAAATCGGAAAAGATAAACTTAATCAGATAGGATATCAAATGGGAATTGTTGCACTATTCGGATATGAACCGCACGAGTGGGAAGTGGATCATACTTTTGCCGGTGAAAAGGAAATCGATTTGGATACCTTCGAGAAAGTTGTACTCCGAAAATTATCTTATTTCAAAAATGAACATTACATTAGAGAAATGTTTGCCGCCTTTGACATAGATTGTAAGTTTAGTATTGGGATTTTATTATATTTTATTACATTTACTTTCGGGTTTTCAGGGAAAGGTTATATCACTATAAAAGATGTTAAGCGCGCCTGGACGAAAACTCGGTCACGTTTTTCGTGGTACGTGATGGAAGAATGCTTTTACGATATATGCATGGATGATGAAACCACCATCGATTATACTCAATTTCGAAACTTAGTTATGGCTGATCCGAACGAATATTGCCAAATGTTTACGTGGAAATGGATCACGTGATATGATTGTCATATTGGTTCAAGTTGAATACAAATTCTTTGAAACTTTTAACCCATTCCACCCTTATTTATAATGTAACACAGAACTCTTTATAAATGAAAGTATTTTGAATTCATTCGAAATCTACTTGATACACTTTAATTATTATACCAAAACTAGTTAGTATGATTTGAAATAAGGATGAAGTTTACTTAATATGTTAACTATAATATAAAGTATACTAATAATGTTTACATATAATAACTATAGTATAATTCAAACTTTCGACACATTGTAAATAGAATTAAGTGCATGGATAATTGAATATAAAAAACAGATTATCTAAAGCTCGACTAATTAAGAATGTGCAATCAAAAATCGCAAACGACAAAAAGATTAAGAGTCATACTATAAAATGATTTTTTTAAATTATAATTAAATAAAAATTGAGGATAATCTTTAGGGTACTTGAGCTACTAAGCTTCCATATTTTATATTTTTATTGCATACATTTTGATTAGTAGTCATCCGATACCAAAAATATTGTTCAATTTCATACTTGTACGTAAAAAGCTCTAGCTTTTCACTTAGAATAGATATTGAAGTGATTGTAGCTTTACTTGATAGGGTAGTAATTGTACATTCCATATTATAATAGTAAATTGGACTAGCAAAATTAGAATTACAATGAGGGGCCATATAGTTTTGCACAATTCTTACTCATTTTTACGATTTTAAATTTGGTCCCGTAGTAAATCAGGTACAGATTATGAACTGATATTTTTATGGATAAATAACAAACCCGTTTGATGCCTTGAAAAAATCAGCATTCTCCTTAAATAATATTTCAATGAAAAGAAAAAATGAAAGTTTATCTTTTTGAAAAAAGCTCAACTTTGGACCCCAAAAATATCAACTGGAAGAAAAATTAAAATCCAATATTTTGAGAAAACATAATCTATACCTATGATAATCTTGTCCAATTAGTATCAATCTGTTATTCTCACCTATCTTGAAAAAATGATTTTTGAAATATATCATTTTTACAAAAATCAAAATATATTTAATTGTGTTACATCCGAAGATATGATGAGTTTTCGACTTATCAAAACTATTATAAATGTTCCTTGATGAGAATACAAATTAAATTCATATTCCAGAGGCTTGCTTATATCTTTTTAAGTACAGGATCTCAATGAACTTAACTTTGAGTGCACTTGTTGCATTTCACTAATGCAATTATTTTTTGGAGGAACTACCGCGACCCAAACATATTTGTACGTTTGAATTATTATAGTGTGTTAATGAAAGTAAGATTTAATAAGTATTTTTTTAAAAAATTATTCACCATCGCTTTATAACTACTATATAGGTAACTACTTTTTCTGTAACAATTGCAGAAATAACAATTATTTGGGAATATTGCAAAGCGTTGAAATACAGCAGTTAAGCTACTGGGTTATGTTGTGCTGGTGGAAAAATAAAATCGTCACAATTAGGAATTAGTCCTACCACCAGGTCCATTATGCTCATTAGTTTATGAAATAGGTAATGATTCTAAAAACTCCTTGGCCAATATTCAAAAATATAATAACTGTTTTCAAAGACGTTGTTTGGCGCATAAAACGAACATTATGTTTAAGGAAGTACTGAAGAAAACAGGTACATTCCCAGCAAGCTTACAATCCTAGAATAATAGCGACCTTAGGATCGAATTGCCCAAAAGAATAATACAATTTCGATGGACACAAAATACAGAAACAAAAATATGTATAGAAATATCTATTTATGTCTTTAAACTCATGAATAGGTGAAAATTCAAGGATCTTTATAAGCATATGAGTTTTAACATATTGAATGTTTTTATAAGTGCAAATCAAAATAAATAAAATACAATGTAAATTAATTTAATCGTTAATAACTATTGTTATTGTTAGAAATTTAAGAATCAAAAATGTAGCAATATTACCGATATCAAATAATTTTCGCAATCCTATTTTAGGTGGAACGAAGTTCATGGGTTTTCTGATATTTTATAAATAAAATTTTTGCATATAACATAATCAAGTTCATATCAATTGTACCTAACGCAGGCCAGTTGTAAAACGCTTTATTTTTTAAATGTATTAAAATATTATTAACATACACAAAAGAATTTAATGAAACCATGAAATGAAATTTGAAATTTGGTTTGTTTGTAAAAACATTAAAAATATTATTAAGTTGTATGCATACGAAATATATATGCTTATAAAAATTATATCCTTCATTTTGTTTATATCTTCGCTTCGATAATTGAATAATAATTATCTTAAAACTGCATACACAGATATATCATCGAATTGAAATGAACTGCGTTTTTTCTAAACAGCTTATGAAGATTTAAATTTAAACGTGTAGGCAAAATATAGATTTGAATTTATTACAATTACTTAAATTTATGTTAATAACTAATAAGAGATAAAATGAAAATTGAGGTACTTTTCATTTTTGTTATGACTTTTGTCAGTATGGATTCCACAAGTGCAAAACCAGTTTACTCGTTAGCTAGTATGGAATGCAAATTCTCGCACTTTCAACTGTTGATATGAAATAACATAGTTAAAGCTTGAAGGCCAAAATGAGAACGAAAAAATGTGAAAGCTGTAATATGTCATTTAGAGAGAACCTCTTTGAGGTATTTATTATTTTTTGTCAATTGTATTTACATTTACAACTGTTTCCGAATTCATTAGCGATACCTTTGAACCTAACTTTTTCTCACAGTTTGGACTTCAAGCTTTTACTATGTTATTTCATATTAAAAGTTGAGAGCAGGTAAAATTCCTTGCAGTTTCACACGATTTTGGAATTTTAACTGTTTTGTTGGCAATATTGATCATTATGGACAAAGGTTGATAAAATTAAACGTAAATATTTGTCTACCTGAATTCTATCGTACAATTCAAGAACAGGTTTATCGATTTCGATAATATTTTGTTTTCAGGTACATCTTAGTGTTTCGCCAAAAAAAAAACAGTATAAAGGTCACAAACAAGTCTAATCTAAGTAGTTGTACTAATATTTTATTCTGATTTCACTTATAGTTTCAACTTAAAGACAGCTTTACTGATTTGATAGAAACTTTGTAATCAAGTTCAAATAATTTTTCTTCAGATGAAAAGGTTGCCTATTTATGTTTAAATATTAATTATAAAAGTAGCATTCAGAAGAAGGCCGATCAAAATAAATAAATGGACACCCATTACTTGGAGATAAATTTTGTTTTTAAACTAAAAATCTATGTTCTTTTTTAAGATATCGAAAAAACAGCATACTAGAAATTAGGTGTAGACAACCCAAATGATATTGCGTACCATTTCGGAATTGCATCTTAACTCCACGGACCAAGTTTGAAGTTATATCTCAAATTTTCCGTACTAAATTTAGATACACTGTGAGAATTTTTAATATATTGGTTTTCACCAGTTTAGTCATTATAAAATTCATGCATTTTATTAAGCCCAAAAAATTTAATATGGAGGAGGAAATAAAGCTTTTGTCAATACTTATGTGAATCATGTCCAGTTAGTGCCATTCTGTTATTTTCCCCTTTTTTGAAAATACGATTTTTTAAAATATAATCTTAACAAAAATCAAAATAAAGGAAATTATGGTACATCCGAATAGATAATGGGTTTTCGATTTATCCAAACTATTATAAATGTTCCTTAATGAGAATAAAACTTACTATATATTCATATTCCTAAAGCTAGTTATAATTTCTTAAGTGCAGGAATTTAATAAACTCGACTTTGAGTGCAATAGTAGCATTTCAATAATGCAATTATATTGTTGGGAACTACCGCGACCCAAACTTATTTTTCCTTTAGAATTACTACAGTGTGTTGATGAAAGTTAGATTTAATTTTTTTAAATAAGAAGAAAATTCAGGTTATTTAAGATCTTTTTGTTTTTTTATTTTTTATTTAATATTTTATTGTTCAATTAGCTACGTTTCGATACTAATCGTAACTTCCTCAGGCTTGATTTACAAAATTAAATATTTTTAATTTAAATTCAATAAATAAATAAAAATTAAAAAATTACACACTTTTTAATTTTTATTTATTTATTGAATTTAAATTAAAAATATTTAATTTTGTAAATCAAGCCTGAGGAAGTTACGATTAGTATCGAAACGTAGCTAATTGAACAATAAAATATTAAATAAAAAATAAAAAAACAAAAAGATCTTAAATAACCTGAATTTTCTTCTTATTTAAAAAAATATAAAAGCTGAGATCTGATTTTTATCACCTATGTTAGATTTAATAAGTATTTTTTACTTTTAATTGTTATTTATCGTCGCTTTATAACTACTTTTACAGCCGTCACCTAGACCACTCGGACAAGCTAATTCAAAAGTTTTGAAAGAAAATTCTTTAAGTATTGAGTACCTATGCATAGTTTTGGTTGATTTTTCAAAAAACTTTATATTTTTGGTACAAGATGAAGTGCAATCGTTTTACTGGACAAATAATTACGCCACGTTGCATCCTTTTGTTATTTACTTAAAAATATGTTATCTACTGTAAAACATGTCTTTTGATAAGTAACTGTTCAACAAACTGTACAGAATTTAATCAATTTCGCTATTAAAAAATTGTGATTATAATCAAACAACGTTGTGATTTTTTATTTATACTTTATGAACTTATTATTTAAAACCCAGATTATTAATATTATGAATTGTTTTAAATTTCCTGACTTTCTTGATTTTAGTTCTAGACAACATGACATTCCCGGATTTTCCAGAGTTCCTTTCAAAAACTACCAATTTAGAGTTTTAAAGTAACACATATACGTAAAAAAATAAAATTTTCGTTAAGTTTATTAATTATTTCTGGACACCATTCTCTCAAGTCAAGCTGATATATTTACGGATATTTACAAAAAAAAAAATTTCTACCCGTATTGAAAGTTTTTAAGTCTTTTGTATATTCTAATTCATTCATAGCAATGGATCATCACTCATTATCATTTAATTTATGGTAATTCGTACAGTAGTTATTTTTAATATGAAATTTGGTGCTATGGCAGGTAATATACAAAAAAAATATTTGCATACATTTCTATCATAAATTTCATCAAGACTATCAGCAAAACAATATACGAATTACAATAAAAATACAAACTACCATATTACGGAATATCTAAAAACCATCAATTTTGTTATATTGTTATTTGCTGTCACTTTATAACTATAAAGGTTTTAAGCGACTCTAGGATTAATAAAAATTCATAAACCGAGGAATATCGGGAATATCGAAAATTTGATCGATAAGAGAATCGAATTCAACACTTACTAGTTTTGGAGCAGCCGCCGATACGATACCACTTGGCCACCAGTAGGCTCAATCAACAATGTTAATTTAACTTAAGCTTACCTTTAATTGAATTTACCTTTTGAGATGATTAACGTAAAAAACCTCAATACAGAAAGTATCAGCGATATAAAATCTGTAATAAAATGTTGGAATTGTTGGAAACTCCGGAAGCAGTTACTAAAGTATGGAAGGTAGCATTATTTAGATCGGAGATTTGGACCCAAAGAATACAAGAAAGGAAAAGAAAGTAGGTGGAAAACTTTGAAAGGAAAGAAATATGGTGCGTAAATGAATCACAGAAAATTTTCAAATTCTAAGAGAAAAAGAATTCGTACTTGGTTAAGTAGAAGAGAAATGGGAAGGCTCCGAAACAAAAGGACGGGAAACGAATTGAAATTCTGGTTTTTAGAGCTAGACGACTTTGAAGGGAACCATTCAACCACCAGAAAAGTAAACCCAAATAATATAAAACGAAAACATAATTTCAAAAGTTATTTATTTGTACAAATTTATTTTTGTAACAGTCTTTTTTGTAAACATAATTCAAATAAATATAATATCTATAATAACCATTTTTATCAAACTTAAATTTACGTTTATTATCTTTTTACACAAAAGCACATTGTGACCTAAAACATACTTTTTTTTACATCAATTTTGGTTTCGTTGAATTCTTAAATCATTACAAATTAACGTTCAATGAAAATGAGAAAAACTTAATAAATAGTCGAATTAAAAAGCACTTATCAACTATAAAAGAAGTGGAATTATTTTTAGTCTACATTTCCTTACTGGCTAAATGATAGAAATACGAGTTCGGCTCTTGCATTAAATTTTTGGGAGTATCAAATTCGAGAATTTGACCATCACCCATTACCAAAACTCGATCACAGTCCATAATTGTTTGTACTCGATGGGCAATCGTAATGACAGTACTTTGTCGAAACGACGATCGAATCGTTTGTTGTATAATTCGATCCGTTTGAAAGTCAACATTGGCTGTGGCCTCATCAATGCATAGAATCTTTAAAAGAAAATAACAAGTTTCAACAAACTAACGACAACAATGGAAAAAAAAGGATTAAGATTGATGATTTCCAAGAAAGATTTCGACTTAAATTAAATAAGAAATACTTTTGATTGAACACAAAACACGCGGAAAATAAACAAACGTGAGACCACCGGTCTCGAGATTTGTTTGAAGAAAAATGCGCTCAAATGGAAAGGCATTAAATTGAAAAGCGACCCTTTTCAAATTATGTTTGTTAATGTTTCGTTTCAAACTATCTATTTATAGGGTTGAAGTACCGTTTGTATGGCCAATGCACCATTTTTGGCCACTTTGAAATATCGTTAATTAACTCATTCCTTGTTTTTCATACATAATATTCATAGGACTTAAAAGTAGGGAAGGACATTTATGAACACTTTTTCCTCATTAAGAAAAGACCTTCTTTAGTTAATCAAAGGATACACTAGATCTGTAATCGTTAAAAAGTATTCTACGACTAATAGTCGGAGAGCCAGTAACACAAGTTTCATGAAGTGTTTGATGCACCTTGAAATTTTGTAAGGATAGTATCTATAGGATGAGAAGTAGGAATACCTGTGTTTGCATAACCCAACCCGGGACACCAGGTACTACGCATGGGTGAAAGGTGTAATATTATAGGCTTATATTTTATTACACCTTTCACCCATGCGCAGTACCTGATGTCCCGGGTTGGGTTATGCAAACACAGGTTACTACTACTACTTATCCTCATCCTACTTATCCTCTACTACTCCTCATCTTAAAAATACTATACTTACAAAATTTCAAGGTGCATCAAACACTTCATGAAACTTGTGTTATTGGCTCTTGGACTAAAACGCATGACTTAAAAAAGAATAAATAAATGTAAAAAAAAAAACAATTAAAAGAGTATCGGATGAAATTTTTAAAAGAAGTCGTCTTTAAAGTTTTTCCATCTGATGTACCCTTAATTTAGCTTATTACTTATTACTACGTATGTGTTGTGATCTACAACCCCCCTGTGTTCAATCGCGGTTGAAATATTTAAAATTTTGTTCTTTTCTCTCAATTTAATTAAACAATATATATACCATTACTATCCCAAAAGACCATCAGTCGATTTGTGCTTCATTAAAAAATTTAAAGAACTATAAAGATCATTGCAGCTTATTTCAAGTTGTGTCAAAACTCTAAAGGAATTTAATTTTACCGGAAGTTCAACCCTTGTGTACTCCTTCTAGCAAAGATATTAGCAAGACTATTAAAGAAGGGAAAAATTTGCCAGGATTTCGAAACTTACGGATGAAAATCTTAAAAAAATTAATTAATTACTATATTAAGTATCATCTTTCAGACCATCACTATCACAAAAGACCGTCAGTCGATTTGTGCTTCATTGATTAATTTAATGAATTGCAAAGATTATAGGAGAATTCAAGTTGGGACAAAACTCTAAAGGAATTGAAGTTTATCAAAAGTGTATCCCTTATTTTGGCAAAAATATTAGCAAGACCATCAAGGAGGGGAAAAATTTGCCTGTAAATTCGGGTCTCTATTTTTCTCCAAAAATATCGACAAGTTTTAATTAATTACAGGATATATTTTAAACACAAATTGGTATCTTATATAGCCCGTAGTAAACTGAATCTTAGTGATTATTAATTTAAACCAGTGGTTCCCAACAGGAGCAGTATCATCTTTCAGACAACGCTAAAACATTTTAATAAGGCGTAAGGGTAATCTTTTCTTAAGCAAAAAAGGGGGACGTGAGGATTTCTTTTCGTAAAGCAGTTAATGGTTTGTAAATGATTAAGAATCCTAGATCAAAATTATGAAAAACGAAACAAAAAATCATTAATCCTCCACAAATTTCGCTTTGATTTTATACAACCTTAATCTTATAATCTTAATTATAGGTTTTATATTGATACATCCCTTATTACAGACGATAAGTAACAAGCTTTCTTATACTGTTATCTATTAATGTAACCAAAATTTAAAATTAAGATGCCAAAAAAACAAACCACAAATTTTGTTGGATACCTAGGAAAATCATATGCTGCCATTGCCAATAATTTACGCCCATCAAGTTAGCACTACACTTTTGGAATTCGGAAAAAATGACTACGAAATATTTTAGTGTCTTTTCGTTATTCAAAAGTTCTGAAAAAACAAATTTGTCGCTCGCATATTTTCCAGGAAAGCCTTTTGTTGCCCTTTGTAGTGCTTACCTGACGTTTAGAGCTTTTCTATAATTATAAAAATTCGAAACTCTCGAACGCCAAAAAATCACCAATAAATGGCGCAAAAAAGCTCTAAATGTGAAGTTAGTAAAACATAAGGTTTTTCAAGAAAATTTGTGACCAACAATTTGTTTTTTCCAGAATTCTTGAGCAACAAAAAAAAAAAACACCAAAATATTTCGTAGTTATAATATTTTTAATCCCAAAAGTGTAGTGCTAAGTTGATGGACTTAAAATAATCCTAAATTTTAAGTTTTTAAGTAAGTCATAAAGAGATTTGCCCAAAGAAAAAAAAATACTGATTATCAAATATTGGTCTAGTATACGGGATCAAAAGATAATTTTGTTAAGGGCTAAAAATTTGAAACAACAAGTTTGTCCTCAATACAGAAACATGAACTTATTTAGTGATTTTGAAAAGAGTATTCATAAATTTCATACAGGCTATTTTTTTCAAAATATTACTTGGTACCCCCTAAATTAGTTTTCTGTAGCAGGGTGCCCAGTTTTGTAACCCAAATTCACAAATTTCCCACACCAAATTCCCTTTGTTTCCTTGACCTGATATAAAATTTCTAGAATTGTCGTTAAGTTTCCTAACATTCTGGATTTTCCTGATCACTTTAACCACTTCTAGTGAAAAAAGTTTCATAAAAAAAATTATGAGATATATGTCCTTAGAAATTTCTACTGCCAATTCTTGGTTGAAAATACGAAATCTTTGTGGAAATTCATTCGTCAGCTTTCGAAAAAAGAAACAATAAATTTCACAATTTACCTTAGTTTTATGAAGCAAAGCTCGGGCCAGACACAAAAGCTGTTGTTGGCCGACGGAAAGATTTTGTCCAGCCGAACTAAGGGATGCTTCCAGACCTCCCATGCGACGCACCACACTATCCAGATTGCATCGTTTCAACGCACCCCACAACTCAGTCGGCCGGTATTCTTCCAACGGATCCAAGTTTTCCGCTACTGTTCCCGAATACAGGAACGGCTTTTGCGGTATAATTGAAAGTCGCGACCTGCACAATCAAAGGTCACCGAACATTTAAACGTTTTTATCACCACCCCCACGTACATAAAGATAAATCAAATAAAATGCATTCTCTCTTCATTAAATTCTCCGCTGCCTCTTCACTCATTTTAATCGCATTTTCCATAGAAACTCTACATTTAATGAAAATGAATACGAAATTTTGCTGCAGATAGTGAAGGATGGGAGATAAGCGTCTTTTTGCTTGCCATTCTTTTGATGGTACGAGATAATTAAATATAAAATTTCAACAAAGAAAAAACTTACCGTAATGCTGTCAAGTCAAGATTCGCAATGTTCACGGTGTCAATGTAAATTGAGCCGGAATAAATTTCAACCAGCCGAAACAATGCGGTCAATAGAGAGCTTTTGCCCGCCCCCGTTCGACCGACAACCCCAATTTTTTCCGCTGGTCGAGTTTCGAATGACACTCCTTTTAGAGATGGTGCTAAATGATTCCTATAATTATCCAAAAAAAAAAAATGTATTTAAAAAACTTTACAATTACAGACTATTAGTAATTTAGGGGATGAAATGAGGAATTAAGCAGAAACATGTGCAATTAGTTCACTAAATTGACTAAAATTTATACCTTTTGAAGGCTACAAGAATATAAAACGAAAATCAAAAGAAATTTATATAAAACTAGCTGATCCCCGCGACTTCGTCTGCGTAACGTTGGTGTTGATTGTTTTCTTTTTAGGTTTGCTCCTTGTAGTGGTAGTATATGGAAATTTTTATTTTTCTTATTTCTTTTACGAAAAACATAATCATACTTGAAAACACTATTATATAGAATTTAATTTATTAATTTTCAAAAAATATTTATAAATATCTAAAAAGAGTACGTCTATTGCGTATAGCTACGATAAGTTTTCCTACCGTGGACCAAATAATCCGTAAATCAATCAGCATCTATACATAAATAAAGTCGATCTTAATTATGACTAAAAAAAGTCGAAATTTATCAAAATACTCGCGTTAAAATAACAGAAGTTAAGGGTCTAGATTTTGAATATTGGTAGGAATCTCTATTAAAATCAACTATTTATCTTATATATATAAAGGTTTATATTTCAAAGAGGCAATTTTTTAAACTTTAAATTGAATTTACTGTGCTTTTTATCAGTGCAACTAAAAATATTTTTACATATTATTTTCTAACTTTTAATTACCTTTCCAATGATATATAACTCACCTATATAAAGTAAAAATTTTTGTTTACATCCCTAGGGAATACCATCCCTTATTATTTTTTTGGAATGATAAGTAGCCTATAGTATGTGAGAAATTGTGTTGTATCTTAATACCAAATTTCATTTAATTCGGTTGTTCCGTTCTTTAGTTAAATCGGGACACACAGACAGACAGACAGACAGACAAAAAATTTAAAAATGTTTAATTTGGAATAAGGGCCTCTTGAAACAAATATTTACCCTAAAATGGGGTGAAAATCGAAATGTACAGACAGACGTAAGAATTTTATATATTTGTATAGATGAAATGAAAACATTTCTAGATTATTAACCAAATAAAAAGAGTTGTAAAGTGGAGCGTTATTTTTAGTATTGTCTTTATAATGCAAGAGCATTACTAACCGATATTTCAAAACAACATTATTGAAGGCAATAACGCCTTGAGATGGCCAAGCATACGGAGGATTTACAGCTTCCATTTCTTCATTGGAAATTTTCTCCGGTTCAACTTCCTCGATGTACTGACTAACACGCTCAACGGCAATCATCTCACGTTCCGTTTCCGTAAATGCATTTACAACGCCGCTTAATAATCCCGTAATGGACAGAGCATACGAAATAGCCAAGCCAACCAAACCTAAACGAATAATCACCGGAGAAAAAAGTAATTATAAATTATCAATCGATGTGATTGAGCTTCGATGTGATTTCGACGGCAGTTGAAATACCTGAATCAGCAACGTCAAATTGATGCTGAACAACAGCAATAATACCAACGCCGGTTACCATTGCGACACCAATAAATTGCAACCGCAACGCCAACCATTGTCCAGCCGCATGACTGGCAAATTGCGTTTTTTGACTGTTCTCCACTCGTTCCTCGTTATCGAATTTAAATCGCTGGGTGGCACGAAACGCACGAATTGTCGACAAACCTAATTCACATTTCATAAATAAATTTATCGTGGCCATCGCAAGTGAAGCGTTAACGCTATTTGTACAAACCTTGTAACGTTTCGTTGAAGTGGCTGTAGACGGGCGACAACGTTAAGCTCGACAGTCGCTTGAGTTCACGCGATGTCAGTCGATAATGGTTTTGCAGCCAGTGATAAATAGGAAACAATGGGGCCAACACCAAACACAGCCACGGAAGCCCATAAATAGTCACCGTAATCGCTCCTAATTTTCAAAGTCAAATAACAACAGGGAATAGAAAAAAAAAGCATTCTTAAAAAATGAACATTGCTTCGTTACCTACTACACCAAATAATTGAGCCAGAAGAATGTTTAAAATAAACGGAAGCGAATCGTCAATTGTATATGTATCGGAGGAAAATCTATTTAGAATCCTTCCCAATGGAGAAATATCAAAAAATGTAACTTTGGCCTATAATTAAAAGAAAAAAACAACAGTAAGATGAAGTGGTTTTCATAAACAGAACAAAATTGTAATCGCTCTATAGTTATATATGGTAATTATCATGAAATGCGCCGTTTATTTTGAAACTGAGTTAAGTCCATTTCAAGAACAATCCCTATAGTATTATCATTGTTAACCATAGGAACATAAGGTAATAAGGAGGAGGAAATAATTGGCGTTTTTGTTAACAACTAAAATAAAATCAGTAATTTCTGAAAACTTAGCAGTTAAATAATTAACATACTTTGTTCTAGTTACAAGAAGAATCACCATATAGATCGTCCTTGAAATGGACTTACACCACTTTCAAAATAAATGAGTCAAATATCGAAATTCTTGACCTTCTGTTTTTGCAAGAATCTAAGCGACCTAGAATGGTAATTTTTTTTTTTGAAAAGAACATTACTTGGGTTAAGGATGTTGGGAATAATCTTCGAACCATATGAATCAGTCAATAGAAAAATAAATAAATTGTACCCTAAAAATCATTCCATCATTACAGTCCCTGACCATATTAATAGACGCACTATAGGTTTTGTATAACACCTGAAGTAAGAGCTTTTTTATTTTGGGTCTATATTTTTTATTGAGTTTAATTTTCCTGTACAAATTTTATTTATTACGCTTATTACCAACTATGAATATCTCTACAAAATAATAAATAAATAGTACCCTGAAAGTCACTCCCTTCCTATATCTCAAACTTGAGGTTAACATATTTTTGAACTTCTAAATCAAAGATTATTCAAAAAAAATATTTTATTCAAGAAAACACAATAGATTTTCAAAAAAATTTTAAGTTTGAAATGAAAGGTAAAGAATAAGTTTTCAAATATATTTTTTTATGTGTCCCATAAACGAAAATCATTTTCTTATATCTTTACTAACCGTTGATATATGAACGCATTTGTAATCATTCATAAAAGCTCTCATCGATTTTTGATTGTTGGCGAAACTATAAAATTATTTCACATATTTAAGCCATCTTACACGTGTTAAAGTATCTTTCCCAAAATAAAAATATGAAGATTTTTCCAAGATAACATTTTCAGTCGTCATTTCTCCACATTGAAGAAAAATTGACAAATTTACAATATCTTAATAATCCATGTTGTTTACGTCCTTGTCTTTTTAAATATAATAATTAAATTGTGGGCAATAAGGACGAAGCTTCTTGTGAAATATTATTTATTTTATCGTCAACGTTTCGTCAGCTATTCCTGACTTCTTCAGGGCTCTATAATGATATAACATAATATTCATTATAGAGCCCTGAAAAAGTCAGGAATGACTGACGATACGTTGGCGATAAAATAAATAATATTTCACAAGAAGCTTCGTCCTTATTGCCCACAATTTAATTATTATATCTTAATAATAATTGCACAGTAAAATAGGTTGTCAGCAACAGTAAACTTACACAAAAAATCAGAGGTAACAAAAGTTTATGTACTAAGATTTTTGCAGTTATACTTCATTTCGTCATTTTCTTATTTCAAATTGAAACGAAGGAATGACGATATATTAGGTAATAGTTTATAAAATAGTCGAACTTGACTTTTTCAAATTTCGTTGCTTATTTAATCCTTAAACTGACCATTTCTTCCTGCTTAAAGATGATAACATCAATCATATTAACTTTAGGGAAATTGTTGCTGTAAGTACAATGCAAAGGTACAAGTAGTTCATTTTAACGGGGCAAGACAACAAATAACACTTTACAGAGAAGTATTATATTTACGTAACATTTATATTGTTAGGGCCTAAACTTTTTGCTCACTATCAAACAATAACGGACACAATTTAACGACGGTATGGCCTATAAAAACCATTCCCTCACTTTCAATTATAAATCATCCTTATAATTTGTCTAAAATTAGTCCATTCTGGGGTCCATTGCATTGGTTAAATCTAGTTCTCAAATACTCCAAAATACAAAAAAAATCGTATTTTTTTTCTATCAAATTTCGGAATTTGACGAGAAATACCCATTTATAAATAATTGTTGTGTATATTGTTAAAATAGAAAAAAATCGTTAATCTAATAAGTCAAACCTTTAGGGTTCACTATAAGGTTGTTTCAGACAATCTTCGTTACAAACCCACCCTAAATATATTTCTATGAGTAAGTTGATTCCATTTATGAATTTTAAGGATTGTAAGCATAAGAAAACAAACGTTTGCTTAACTCCAAATTTGAAATTTAATATTATGTTTTTAGTAATTCTATTCTAAAACCACAACGACTCACATGAAAGAGGATTTTAAAGTTTATATTTCATTACATTAGATAAATAACTAATTAATAAAATGAATCATTTCCTTAATAATCACTAATTTTATCTTATCTATTTTCAAGTTTTGCTAAGTTTCTTTTTATTAATAAATGAAGTCGATCTATTCGATGAAACGTTGCATAATCTTTACCCCGAAAAATCATTTTTATCGATTTTCTATTTTTTGAATTTTTATTTTCAATCATTAATTACTAAAGAATAATTTTGGTGACTTTTGACCCTCCCCCCAATGTAAAGATACATTAGATTTCTCAAACTGCTCCTTCCTTTTCTTACGTAAGACTATCTCGTTAAAAAAAGATCAGTTGCTAAATAATTTAAATATGATTAATGCATGGGAAAATGTACTATACTTCATTTCCTCGATTCAATGACGAAATGAAGTATAACTTCAAAAATCTTGGTAAATAAACTTTTGTTACCTCTGATTTTTTGTGTAAGTACTGTCCCTGACATTCTACTTTACTGTGCAATTTTTATGAACAAATGAAAAAATCAGTAATAATAACATCAAGATCACGGATAATTAAGTTAAGAAATATAGTTAAATTAATTTAAACAATCATTGGTTTTGCATTCATTATTATTATTGTTATTATTTATTGTTGTTATTTTATTATTATTATTGTTATTTATACTGGAAACCCTTTATTTTTGTTCAATGTGGGGAAATGACGACTGAAAATATAATCTTGAAATAATTTTTCAATTTTATTTTAAGCAGATACTCTAAAACGTGTAAGACGACTTAAGGTTGTTTAGAAGAAAATCACAAATAATGAGAAAAAATTAAAATTAATTCTGTAGATAGTGAACTACTTGAGCCATGTCTCTGTAAAATTTCAATTCGATTTGGAGCTTATTAACGGAGTTAAAAAATCATAAAGTTACGTAATTTTGAACCGTTTAACATAGGGCAAATGGAGAAAGTTATGCGAGGTCGCAATCAACTTGTGATAACTTTATTCGTAGAAATGAACTTTTTTTCAAAAAATAGCAATGACTTCTTTGATATATTCCACGTAGATCAATACCAAAATCATTAACATTTGGGGATTTCTAAGTAAAATATTTCAACTTAAAGATAGAAAAACATGTCAAAATCCAATCCAAGTATATAAAGCCTGATAAAAATATCTACTATTGCCTATTTATAAGAATAAAGAAACCCACCTTATTCTCATAATTCCCCACTGTACTTTTAAACAACCTTAGATACCAAAATGAAATAATTGTTAGTATTGCCAACAATCAAAAATCGATCAGAACTTTCATGAATTATTACAGATACGTTCATACATCGATTGTTAGTAAAGAAGTGAAAAAATGATTTTCTTTTATGGGGCACTTATAAAAATATATTTTAAATTGTATTCATTACTTTTCATTCCAAACTCAAACAATTTTTGAAAATCTTTTGTGTTTTTAATCGATTAGTCAAAATCGTAAACATTTTTTTTTTAAATTTTTGAATCTAGAGTTCATAAATGTGTTAATGTTGGGACATACAGTCCTTGGCCATATTATTAAACGCATTTAAAATTTAATACAAAATGTTTATATTCTCCTTAATTAAATTTAATATTGTTTACTTTTTACATTAATAAAAGTTGTATTGATTTTTAAGAAATATATTTTCTGGATAAGGGTAAAACCTTCATTATTATCCCTATTACCCTACTTTAGGATTAAAGCCTTGATTTGAAACCCATTGAAAATATGTGGAAATTGCTGAAGAAAAAAGTAACTTAAGATGTGGTCACAACAGAAAAATACCCCTTAGATAAAATATTCACGTATGGAATCATCATTCCCAATTACAGCAGACGGTATTGTCCTACATAGGCAACAAACTGTGCAGAATGGGAACTTAAATATCAGTAAACGGGCTTTCAATAAATGGGCCATAATTAAGAATATGTTTAATTAATTGGATGGTAAAATTTTTTTTTATTAAATATAATTTTTGGACACGCTAGTAGGTAATAAGCGTAATAAAGAAAATTTGTACAGGCAAGTTAAACCCAATCAAAAATATGGACCCAAAATAAAAAAGCTCTTACTTCAAGTTTTGTACAAAACCTATAATAGGTCTATTAATATGGTCATTTATTCAAATATTAACCAATATATCAACCAATATTTACAATACCTTACAGTAAGAATTTTGAAATATTGAACTCTAACTTCATATATTAGTGGGTCCGCAAAGTATTGTCGTTTATTCAATCTACTATTACAACATAAAATTTTGTTACAAGTTTTGATTTTAAATCAATGATATAATCAGCCTCAATACTATCAACTTTTGAACATCTAATGTGCAAATTTTTAATGCCAAATAAGTAAAAATCAATTGATTTCTAAGGATAATATCAAAAAATTACATTTTGAACATCTTAAGATAGAATTATTTGATAGAATGATTTTTAGGGTACAATTTATTTATTTTTCTATAGATCTATTCATTTGGCTCAAAGATTATTTCCAACAGCATTAGCCCAAGTAATATTCTTTGGAAGAAAAAAAAAATACCACCATTGATTTACTCAAAAAAGTTTCAAACAAAATTCTTTATGAATCAATTAGGTCGTGTTCCCCCGTTATTTATTACCTAGATCTCTTTCTATTTTTCAACTCTTAAAAAAATTGATTTTTTTTTATTTTAAATCGACACCATAACTTTAAGACTATCCAATAAAATGCAAGAAAAAATAAAACCTACCTTCATAATAGTTTTGAGTAATTGCTTATGAATTCGGCCAGCTGCAGTGATTCCGCCATATGCGAACAAAAAAGCTCTAAACAAAGTAAAAACCGTACTAACGGCAGCCAATATCACATAAACCATTAAATAATATTTCACATTCAAATCACTGTCGGCCCCAACTAATACCCGAAACTCGGTTTTATTTGACTCGTTTGAAACCCAATACGACAGCCATAAATCAGTAACATTTTTCGACGATTGCATCATAGTTATTGCCAATAAAATCGCAATGCTCAACAAATGACCAATGGCTGTCCAATATTTTGTATAAACTTTAAACTCAACAGAGCCTGATTCTTTTGTTTCCTCCTCAAGCACACTATCATTGTCCAACTGGGCGTCTTTTGCAATGGAAACGGAACGATGAAGTTCGGACTCTTGCACCGAAGATGATTCCTCCAATTCTTTGTCACTTGTTAAAATAATTTCCTCTAAGTCGGATAAAATCTCGCCAGGTTTTCCTGTTAACCATAATGAAATTAAAATGTTAGAAAATGTTAGAAAATGCTAATGTTAAAGTGTTTGAACCTTGTTGAAAGATCATCCCTTTGTGCATAACAACAACATAATCTGCATAGAGCAGATATTGTGTATGATGGGTGCATAATATCTTCGTTTTATTCTTAAGTAGCCCCATTAAGCAATGTTGGAAAATATGCTTGGCGACGTTAACGTCGACAGCCGAGAGAATGTCGTCCATTATGTAAATTGGTTTGTCCTGGTAAACAGCGCGGGCAAGCGCCACCCGAGCTTTTTGACCGCCGGACAATGTATTTCCACCATCCCCAACTCCGGTCTCATCACCACCCGGAAGCATATATAAATCGTCATGCAAACAACACGCGCGTAATACGGACTGATACCGTGATTCGTCATATGCTTTGCCAAATAAAATATTATCACGTATTGTACCCCGTTGCAACCACGGCTCTTGACTTACAAATCCGAAACCTTAATAAATCCAAAGATAAATGACCAAAGTGTTATTGTATTCTCCAAAGAAAAAAAAAATACCATATTCATTATCAGCAACCGCAATATTTCCTCCCTCACGCTCCAGTTCAGCTAAAATACCCGCTAGTAAAGACGACTTCCCACTACCAACCGCTCCCATTATGCCAACAAATTCTCCCTAAAGTTAGCCACAAAACATTAAAAAAAAACCAAGCAAAAAGTCTTCCATATAAGCACAAGAAAAAGAGCTCAAAAACTTACGTCTATCAAGTTAGCACCACACTT
The DNA here is from genome assembly GCA_958496175.1 of Sisyra terminalis. NCBI lineage: Eukaryota > Metazoa > Arthropoda > Insecta > Neuroptera > Sisyridae > Sisyra > Sisyra terminalis. Next base: position 10,220,711 of record OY292275.1, read on the forward strand.
TTGGATTTTCAAAAAAATAACTACAGAATATTTTTGTGTTTTTTTGTCGTTCAAGAATTCATGAAGTTTCATGAAAACCCTATGTAGTGCTAACTTGACGTTTTGAACTATTTCATAAATATTGAAATTTTGCAACTTTTTTTGCGCCATTAATTGATGTTTTTTTGTCTTTCAAAAGAAAAATCCGCAATGCTTGCATATTTTCCCGGATATAGCCATTGAAAGAAAAAGCTCAGAGTGATTTTCCATATATTGAAATTTCGTAATTGTTTTTGCACTATTAATTAGTGTTTTTTTCGTTGTTCGAGACTTCCAAAAGAAATATTCTCAGTACTGGAATATCTTCCCGGATATAGCCATTTGAAGAAAAAGCTCTATTTATTTACACATATGTATTCTATTATATAAAAATGAGTTGAGACGTGTGGATCTCGGAACTCGAAGCATCTGGACCGCTTTGGTTCATTTTGGTGTTAAAATATTTGTAGTAAGAAAAAGGAAAATTTAAAAGGTGAGAAAATAGGAAGAAGTTGTAAGGAAATTAGTAGAAGCAATAAAAAAAATCCCCTTATAAACTGTTAATACCGGGCAAATAGGCCAAATAGGCAAAGTAGGCGCTGACACCAATAAATATTTGGCAATTAACAAATATGGCATTTCTTGGCTTTGCGATTTTGCAAAAGTACTACCATTTACTTATATTAACTTATTTTACTTAATATTTATGGTATTCTGGAACAAATGAGGAAATAACAATCATATGTCAATATTGTGAAGTATTAAAATATAACAGTGAATCTACTGGGTTATGTTGTGCTGGTGGAAAAGTAAAATTACCACAATTGGTCAAACCATCAAATCCATTGGGCTCATTAGTTTATGGGATACGAAATGATTCTAAAAACTCCTTGGCCAATTTTCAAAAATATAACAATTGTTTTCAAAAGACGTCGTTTGACGCATAAAACAAATATTATGTTTAAGAAAGCACTGAAGAAAACAAGAACATTCCCAGTAAGCTTCCAGTCCCTGACTACTTAATAGCAACCTTAAGATCGAATTTGCCAAAAGATATTTTCGAGAAATACAAAAAGACAAAAACAAAAATATGCTTACAAATATTTAGATATGTCTTTAATCTCATGAATAATTGAGAATTTAAGGATTTTTTTTCTATGCATATGAGCTTTAACATGTTTAATGTTTTCATAGGTGTAAATCTAAATAAGTAAAATACAATAAATATTAATTTAATTTCTTATAATTATTGTTATTATTAGTAATTTGATACTTAAAAATGTAGCAATATTTCCGATATCAATTAATTTTCGCAATTCAATGTTAGGTGGTACGAATTTCACCGAGTCCTCTGATATTTTATGAAAAAAAATATATATGAAAATAAATATTTTATGAAAGTAAATATTTGTCTACCTGAATTTTATGGCACAATTCAAAAACAGGTTTATCGATTTCGGCAATATTTTGTTTTCGGATACATCTTAGTGTTTCGCCAAAAAAAAAATAGTATAAAGGTCACAAAAAGTCTAATCTAAGTAGTTATACTAATATTTTATTCTTAAAGACAGCTTTACTGATTTGATAGAAACTTTGTAATCAAGTCCAACTTATTTTTCTTCAGAAAAAAGGTTGCCTATTTTCGTTTAATTATTAATAATTAAAGTAGCATTCAGAAGAATGCCGGTTAAAATAAATAAACGGTCACCCATTAATTGGATATAAATTGGACCCTTTAATTAAATATCTCTGTTCTTTTTTAAGATACCAAAAAAATCAGCATACTTGAAGCCAGGAATGGCCAACCCAAATGATCTTATGGGCCACTTTGGAAATGCATTGTAACTCCGTGAGCCACTTTTAAAGTTAAATCTCAAATTTTCCATACTAAATTTAGATACACTGTAAACATCTTTAGTATATTGGTTTTTACCACTTTGGTCATTATAAAATGTATGCATTTTATAAAAGTCTGATGCATATCACGGGTCGAAAAAATTGTCAAGGTGTGTCTTTTGCGGTCCGCGGGTTGGCCACCTCTGACAACCTCTGATTTAAATAAACAATGAATAATCTATTTTTTATCTTCATATATAAAATTGTTAAGTTGATTTGTGTAGATTTCAAAAACTCATAAAGTTCTGCACCGATTAAGTTCAAACTTTGTCACGATATACAATCCGCTTCAAAGATTGTTTTTATCTTTTTCTTGCGTCAGTAACATACCTGCGACCCGAAGAAAACGGCTTTTTCAACGGTCAATACAATAGCCGCTACCTGACATTACTTCATTGTTATGATCGTGTAGTGATTTTTAGAGGTAGAGCAAATTTTCTCAAAACGTAATTTTTTTTTTTAACTTTTTAATTTATTTGGTAGGAATTGAACCCGTAAGGTCCCTAGCCTACATTAGTCTGACTTTACAAAATTAGAAAACGTTTACATTCCTCTGACCATCGTCATGAGGGAACAATGGTGGCAAAAATCTTAACAACTATATACAAGAAAAAAAAATAAACAAGACATAAAATCTAAAACCATACAACGGCTTGATAAAAATTGATTAACATTCTCAAAATTACAAGAAAACATTAATGTGCCCTCTTTTTAGTCTCTTGTGGGGGGGAAACGTAATTGATAAATGTATATCTTGAAGGTAAGTTATAATTGGTACAGCGAGGGATGCTTCGGGTTGATAAGGGAGGTGTTTCTAAAAATTCACAAGTTTTTTTTTCCTAAACTCATTTTATTTATTTACAACTATTGACTGGCGGGACAACGTTTGCCGGGTTCAACTAGGATCTAATATAGAACCTTTTATACTTAAGATTTAGCAAACGACGAATATAATATATGCGCGTGATTAAATTAATTCTTCACGATCTCTCGAGCAACAAAACAACAGCAATTAATGGTGAGAAAAAGTTATGGAAAATTCAATATTTGAAAAATGACCCAAATCGAGCTTTTTCTTTAAACAGCGTTTCCCAGAAAAATATGCAAGATATGAGGATTTTTCTTTCGGAAGTCTCAAACGACAAAACATTACCAATTAATGGCGAAAAAAACTCAATATTTGGAAAATTACTAAAATCGAACTTTTTTCCTCAAATGAGTATATCCAGGAAAATATGCAAGATATGAGGATTTTTCTTTTGGAACTCTTGAACGACAAAAAAACACCAAAATAATCCGTAGTTGTTTTTTCGAAATTCCAAAAGTGTGGTGCTAACTTGATGGACGTCAAAAACTTTTTAAACTTAATCTACTTAAATAATTTCTGATTCTTCATATGCTTATACATCAAGACATTTTTCTATAGCCATCAACAAACCTTTTTCACCACAAGATTAATCGATGACAAATAAAAATCTTCCTGATCGAAAAACCGGACGACTTTGGTTTTCTCCTCACTTCCACCCTCACGCAACACAGTATCACTATCCGTTTCATCCCCATCTTGAATATTCACCGTCTTAATCGACAACGTCGATGTCTTCCTTTCCTCTTTCTGCTCCCGATTCGGATTCTTACCCCAACTAAACTTCCCATTTTTAATCACAATACAAGCGTTTGATTGACTATCCAACAGTGATTGGTCATAATAGTGATCAATATCCAGATCGGGTAACTAAAAAAATTTCAAACTAAAACCGGAAAAAGTTTAAGTCTTAATACATACATCAAGTAACGCTTGAATTCTCTTTATGGAAACCCAAGCTTCAGTGACGCCGTTTAAAACCCACGGGAACGCATTCAATGGTCCTATTAACATATTTAGAAGTGCCATTGTCGTAAATACAGTTGCCGCCGTTAATTTATTCCCCAAAAGTACGTAAGTGGCGAATGTTAAAATAGATATCAGCACGGGCGTTATGGCCCAAAAAAACACACAAAGCGCGTCCAAATATTTACGAGCTTTTAAATATTTCAGCTCTTCATCACGACATTCTACATATCAAAAAAGAAAAAAAAATAAACTCCACAATTTCGTTTTTTTTAAATGTTTTCTAATAATTACTTGATATCAGTCCAATAAAATGGGTCTCCCATGCATGATATTTAACGGTCCGAATTCCTCGGATTATTTCAGTCATGAGCTTTACGCGCTCGTCTTTTTGTCGCATCATAAGCGTACTGAGCTTTCCGATTTTGTTTGCTATTATTTTATTGATTGGAAGTAGAACTACGGAAAATGCAACTCCCGCCAAAAAGGCAAGGCCTACTTGAGAATATAGTAAGTATAAAGACACAGCCAGCTACGAAATGGAAAATTTAATTATTTTTCAAATGCTTTTTGCACAAAGTATTGATGAAAAGTAGGGAAATGGTACCAGACAAACTAAATCAATGAGGCATGTACTTCATTAAATCAATTTTCACATAAAAAATCCAAAAAAGTTTTAACATTTATGGAGAAACATTTTTAGACACCCATATCTCATATTCGTCTATAAAACTAGAACCGATTTTTCAATTCATTTCCTTTTTTACACTGGAGGCCATAATTTTATCACCAACTGAATAAAAGTGATTATTTACTTTAATTTGCATCAAATATTATAATATCAATAATAAATTAGAAAGAAATTTGAACCCCATCAAGTACATTTAATATTAACAAGTGTTTAAAAGGTATTCATTTATGTATTTCACAAAATTTGGTGCAATAAATGCGTTTCGTTTCAAAACATTAAACAGTACCAAATTAGAGCAGTTATCTATATATTATTGATATATTTTTATTAACTTCTGTTTATAACATACACTAATCCATCGGGGATATTAGGGTTCTTCCGGCACCACAATTTGACGAAGAAATCTTATAGACAAAATACAACGAAAATGAAGAATAAACGATATCTAGATTAGTATCGATATTTAAAAATTTTTTTTTTTTACTTTAATAAAAAAAATTGCCTTTATAGCTTTGGACAACCTAATGTACGTGCATACAACCCTAGGAATAAAACTTTTCTGTGACTAAGTTCCTTTCCTCAGAAATGTTGATGATTTTTCCTAAAGGGTCTAGCAGGATACACATGGAGAGTTGGCCCCCAAATAGGAACCTATGTCGAAACTTATGTTAAAATATCGGCTTCGTATACAAACACATTTTATATACTTTTCGCGACCAAATTCCTCTTTGACCTTGAGATATGGGCAAAAATGTCCCCTCGCATGGCTATTTTTCAAAGTTATATATCTCAAAAACTAATTTAGCTAGAGAAGTGAAACCAACGCGAGGCTGTAGATTATTTTACAGAGTATATCATATATTTTTTTTGAAATTTTTAGAAAAAAAAAAATTAGAAAAAAAAATTATACAAAAAAAAAAAAAAAAAAAACAAATGAAATATTTTTTTTATGTGTTCCCTGAAAATGACAATTACGAAAAAAATATATTTTATGCTTCTACATGAGCACTATAACTCATAAAAATTGCGTGAAAAAATAGTTGGGTCAACACCTTGAAAAAAATGAAATGTGATTTACGCCTAATAGTATACCTCGGTTTTATTTTTTTTCGAAGTGTTTCACCAATTTTTTTTTTCCCAAAACTTTTAATTGACATTTATAGTACTCTTTTCGTCTATGTAACAACTTTTTCTCCGTAAAGTAGAAATTTAATTTTAAGAACCCCTAGCCTAAAATATTTCAACCTTTATAAATTCATGAAGTTTAATTCCTAGTCTGGAACGGAAGAATTCTTTGCAATACTTACATTTAAAGTGCTATGATTAATATGGAGTACCAAATACGTATAAATGATAATACTATTATTTTTTGAATGATATTATTGCTGAAACGATTGTTATAACGGTTTTTCAATAATTTTTATTTTAAATCAATTCAAAGATCATAATTATGTCAAAAATTTTCTTTTCATTCATTGTAAAGTTTAAACAATGATGCAGGGGAAATTAAATTGACCTGCATACTTTTTTAACCAAAAATCGCTAATGAAGTAGACATTTTTATTATCTCTTATAATTTTTAAACTGCTTTAATTCTTAAAGTCTTAAAGATGTTTTAATTTTTTATTTTCAAATAAATTGCATAATCTGCATAGGGTTGCAATAAGTGCATTCAATCTAAAGACAATCACATGTAAGCACTAGTCCCAGTAGATTAGTGCTGTATAAGTACAAAATAGATTTTTAACAATCAATAGCAACAATAACAATAAAAGTAATTCTTATAGCAATAACAACAATCATAAAAACACCCAACAATAGCAATAAGAATAACAATGATAGAGTATAATAACAATATCAATGCTAATAATAATGTGAAACATTAATATATAAGTAATTTATAAAAATAAAGCTATATAATAAGAAATAATAATTTGGCAATGAATAGTTAATAGGAATATTTGTTTAGTTACAAAATCTATCAGGCAAATATATTACATTCCATTTTTCTAACCTTCTTATCATCTCACTGTTGTCCAATAAGTTTATTGCGAAATAGTTGGAATGATCGTTAATTTTGTCAGGTAAGATGTTTTAATTGAATTGAATATGGTCAAAGTGATTTAAATAAAAGAGCACATTTCTTTAGCCTTCTAGGATGGTTATAGTTACAACCCGTTGTAGCCAATCACAGCGCTTTTTAGAAACTATAAATTACGCCAAGTTCCATCGATTGGCCAAACGCAAAACTATTTTTTCCCATAAGAAATAACATTGTAATTTTTCAACTAAAAACCTATTTTCTTTGAAAACGAAGCGAAAACTCACATTTTGGTATTCTTAATTTTCGATTTATTTTCGCTTCTTCTATCATAATCCGTTCTTAAATCGCGGCGCCGGAGATATTAGGAACTCTCCGTATAAACAAATAGCAAAAATCACGCTTTTCACCCTTTCTTCAAATGCAATTTTTTTTTAAATATCAGTAAGAATATTTTGATTTGTTAATGCTTAAAGCACTAAAGCAAAATCGTTAAACAAAATTCTGTCCAATCGTAAAAAAAAATCATAACTTCAGAAGTACGAAGAAAAAAACTATCGTTTTTCAATACTATCCACCTGATTTAGTTTTACGTTACCATTTTCCTATTTTCCACCCTTAGTCCTAACAACAACCCACCTGAAATGGAATACTCCAAAACGCATGAAAGCTCGGGCACGAATTAACAATTCGATCAGTATCAGTCGACATAAAATTAACAACCTCCCCCACATTAAACTTTTCGTTCAAAATTTTCGGACAAGCCGTCAACGTCTTCTTATAAATAGTCGTAACAAGTGCCCCTCGAATTTTCAGTGCCACCAATCCCATTCGAAAACTAAAGTGAGCATTTGCAAAGGCGGCTAAAACCCAAACATTCGTCACAATAAAAACCGAACAAAAACCGAAACATTTAACAATAAGTACCAATTAATGTTGTTCCACATAACGCAAATGCGTAATAATAACCCCATTTAATATCTTCAGCTTTATTTTCGATAAACGAGACTAGTTTGTTAAGGAGTAGAGGACCTGCGAATCCTGCACAATCAGCCAGCAATCTTAGCACTCCAATCCCATAAAATTGTAATGCAAAACACACATGTAGAGCTTTCAAAAGCGATACATTATGCCTCTTAATGTGTCCCTTATTGCCACTATTATCATCACTTGGCAAATCGGGTGGTGCTATTGAATCATATTCCACTGTACAATAGGACGAGGAAAAAAATTACATTCAATTCGTAAAAAAGGGAGACAATTTTTCTGCCTCGAATAATATGCTTTTTTTATACACACCCGGAACGGTAAGCCCACGCGAATGTTGACGCACTCTGTCGACATTGCCGATAAGAGCTTTATCTAACTTTTGTGCCAATGTGATTGATTCCAAGTCGGGGGGAAGATCAAACAAAGAATCTGAGTTTATAATTTTACGCTGTAACCCCTTATACATTAAGGGATTCACCCAATAAAATAATAGACGTGACAAAAACGATGTGCTCTCCATTGCTGATCCTAAGTACTCGGGACCGTTTTCTTCCATGAAGGGTGTATATGAGTACCCATTACTCCTTCCAAGAAGTGGAGAACGTTCGTCTATCTACATACATTATTTATTCGTAAGTCTGACTTTGATATGAGGCAACGTCGTCAAATATTGCATCCTTTAAATATTTCTTAAAAAATCAACAAAATTTTATACATTTTATTTTATCCTTAAATCTACGATTTACATGCAAAAACTCCTACTAACTACAATAAGATTTTTTCGCTGACTTTGAACAGTTATACTGTGTATACAATATATAAGATATATTGCAGTCCAATTTATGTAGTATAATTTAATATAATAATATATAAAAATCTTACCACAAACATAAATTTGAACAGAAGTTCAAACAAAAATATTCGTGACGTATTGCCCAGATACGTATTTCGATTGCCAAGCAATCTTCATCAGTGGTCATCAAGTAGTTTGGATCACTCCGTAACTACTTGATGACTACTGATGAAGATTGTTTGGCAATCGAAATACGTATCTGGGCAATACGTCACGAATATTTTTGTTTGAACTTTTGTTCAAATTTATGTTTGTGGTATGATTTTTATATATTATTATATTAAATTATACTACATAAATTGGACTGCAATATGTCTTATATATTCTATACACAGTCCTACTAACTATACGAATGTTACGTTTTATATGAACATTTTAAGGTTTAAATCATGCAAAAAAAAAACATTAGAGGAGCTTTAGAGCTTAGAGCTTTCGAGATTAGCCTGACATAGTAAATTTTCATCGATGAGATATCATTAATCGGGTATGAGAAGCTACCATTAAACAGTATATCGAAAATAAGTGGTCCATAGAATAATTTTTCTACGCATAAAGAATAGAAAAATACGAAACACCGCTTTTCGTTAATTGCTCCTTACAAGTCCCTAAGACCGATTTTTTTGTTGGCTTAAAAATGCTTTAGGTTCGTACGTTGTATTATGAATTTAAAATGGCATAAAACATTCGTACTTGTATGGTTAACCCTTATATTACTACCCTATTTTTAAGTGGTCACTATTCGGGCATCAAGGTACCCACCTTCAATGTATATTCTCTTGCACGTTTTTGCATTGTCAATGATACCTTTAACGTATACTTACGTTAAAGTAGGCACAAACTGATTTATTTACGATCAACTAAAACCTGAGTACATTAGTATAGGATTCGGCTGCGAAATTATAACATGATAATTTAGATATTAAAAATTCATTTTTCATAAAAAACTAAACAAAAATTGCTCGCCGATACTATTAATTAATGTTTTATTAATTGGCTTTTAAAAGAACAATTCGTTTACATCTTATAGAAATAAAACCAACAACACTTCACAACAGTAAAAGATTTTCAAAGTTACAGTTACTGTTGATTGCATAGCTGCAACTTTTTCGCACCCAGGTGTAAAAAATTATGATTTCGTGTAAAATTTTCGGTCATCACGTATGTTTATTTTATTTGTACTACATTGAAGTTAATTTTTTTCTTCGGGTATTTAATGTTATAAAGTTGCTTGTAAAAAAACCACAAATCAAAGTTCCTGTCCTTAAAGATGCTAGGAACTGAAAATATAAAAATACTTAAAAATTATATTTTGATTTTCTATATTATTCATGTAGTAATTTCGCAGCTGAATCTTAGACTATATGGACTGTAACTTTTATTTGTATTTACCGCCTGCATTGGAATATGATAACTGTTGCAATTTTTCCTGTTAATTACTTTTAAGCTTTGAAATCAGGCTAATTTTATGAACCAAAAACTTTGGGTACCGCAATACTCGCAATAACTACTACAGTGCATAAATTTGAGGCAAATAAAATAAAATATAACGATAACAATTTCGGACCGAAAGATGAAAATGAACCCCTGGGTAGTAACATAAGGGTTAATTTAAAAAAGGCTAAAATAAACTAATTTTATATATTTGAAAAAATTTCAAGAAAGTTTTTTAAAACATCAACACATTTACAAGGAAGAGTACAACTGAATAACATGCTGTCTTGCTTTATATGTTAACTTTAAAATTTGCCTGAAGAAGCAGAAATAAAGTCTGCAAAACGTCGCAATTTTTTTAATTTGACATTTTCATTTATAAAGTCCTAATTCCAAGATAAAAAAACTAATAAACTAATTTTGTTCTCATACTTTAAATGATGCAATATTGAAGACTTTTCGCTAAACAACAACAAACTATCAATAAAACTTACCTCCTCTATTGGGGCATAGAAAAATACGGGATATGTAATAAGTTCTGCATCAGAATCGCCGGGAATAAGGGTAAGTGCATAAAACAATTGGAAAATGAATTCGGAAAAAATGCAAACCATTGAAATATCCACATGAAACGAACTTTCCTCATTCCGATAAATAATCATATGCGACCGAAACGAAATGATAGTAACGACAAATATAATCGACCATAAAATACAAACCGAAATCGGCCCCCGACAACTCACCCCAAATCTATTTTTCAACGCTATTAAAAACCCCAAATGAATGAACCAAGTCAAAAACTCTGTCATGGAAAGAAAATAATTAATCGGTGAAATTTTCACATTAGTCATTGATAAATAAATGTAAATTTCGACTATGGGGAGTAGTGCTAGCATAACACTGATGAAAATCCTAGCATTGATCGCGAGCAATTGCTTGGAACCGCGCCGTACAAATTCAATTTGCCGCCCGAAAAAATATGCCGAAACTATTGAAAACAGGAATAGGACAGGGATGTGGAGGCATAATTGTTGAAAACAGAGCCCTAAATCGTGTTCTATCGGTGACCATGGTTGCAGCCCTTTAGGGCCACACATATCCTCCCAACGCCACTGCCATCTCGATGGGTCGAGGAGAATTTCGCTCAAGTGAAGTGTCATTGTCGATATAAGATTCCTATCCCAAATAAAAGTCAATTTCAATCAATTTTGGAGTGTGAAAATGTTGTTTAAATAGATTTGTGAAGTTTCAAGAACTTGTTTTGTACTCAAAAAAAATTTAGAACTTGTTAATCTATTGGTGTCATATTGTTTTGGTTAAGCAAGAAATTTAGTCATACCTTCGTGTAATCCAAAAACTGCATTCATTCTATTAAAGTGTTGGGTTTTAATGGTTTTTAATCACAATTTTAATTCAATAACTAAATAAAATTAAAATAAACTTATTCACATTCGCCATAAACACGCACGTAAGCAAAAAAAAAACTTTACACAATATTAGGTTATATGTCACTTGATGAATCAGTAACTTGACAATTCACCCAAGACGCAAACCTTCAAAGTTGTCGAAAATAAGACACTAGGTAGCGCGCAACATGGATGTGGAAATTCAAAAACAAACCGCGACAACTTCAACAAACGATCGTGAATCCGATTCAATGTTAAACGAAATTCTCACATATCTCTCTCAAAATCCAAATATTAATTTCAAATGTCAACATAAAGACGAAGATGAACTCACTATGACAAAAAAACTAGAAATCGCTCACTCAATCTTTAACAATAGTAAATCCAAGTTCCTATTCCGTTTCGGAAAGTATTTCAAACCCGAACATCTAGAATATTTCAAGGAGATTTGTGATAAAAACGATTATGAATTGAATTATCACATTGAAGAGATATCACGGTTTTTATGTCGCGATACACGTAATAAAGATATCAGAAATCGACGATACGAAGCACTTAAACAAATGTGCACCGACACCAAATATTTCTCCGAAACTGAAATGATGAAACGAAATCCTTTGCTTTACGAACATTTAGTTGGCCAATATTTAACGGAGGACCAACGCAAAGAACGGGACGCGGAATTTATAGAAGCCGAAAAAACGTCCTTCGTCAACATTCTTCTGGAAGGAATCGACCGGGAAAATGTACAACAGTTGAAGCACGATCAAGAAGATGCGGAAACGGAAGTCACTGAAGAAACAGAAGATTCGGATGAAGAAGAAAATATTGAAAATTCAAGTATGGTGGTCGACGATAAATTAAATAATAAAATCACAATGCAAACGAAATGGGGTGAGTGGGACAACAAAGCTGATCGGCGAAAAGATGAGATTTCCAACTCCCACGATTCGGTGAAACGCGAACGAAATTGGTTTTTAATTAGTGATCGCGAAAAGCAACTACTTAAAGACGAATTTATTAGTGTAATGTATCAACAATTTTTGGATGGAAAAGACCAAGACTTTGATTATTCAACAGTTGATTTTAACACGAACTATGATAACACTGATATGAAAAATCAGGACGAAGAAGATAAATATTTTGACTCCGAATCACCTCAAGATATGGATGAAACCACCGAATCGAATAAAACAAACGCAAACAAAACCTCTGATACTATGGAGGCAACTGATGATGCATCGGAAGACGAGTTGGATGTCTATATGAGACATTTACACCAAAACCCAACCGTTTCTCAATTATCCAATGAAATTGAAAAACTGTAAAAAAATAAAACGTTTCAAAATTGAATTTTGTGCTTTCATTTAATGTTCCAGAAATATATTTTTAGCTAATTAATTTCTTTTTCTTTTGAAATAAGAATTATGGTTGCTATCCATAATTTACGATCATAAATAATGTTTCTATAAAAGACATTAAATGTTAGCGCAACGAATAAACCTACTTTCCTCGAGCCAACTTAATCATAACTATATTGATAGACGGCAAAATAAATTAAACATTTTCTGATTCCTGTAAAACAATCTTGCGGTTAAGATCCAACCGCAAAATGATACGTTCGAATCTTGTTAGGAAAACGAAAATTTTGCTCATTTTCTCAAAAAGCAGATACTTTCGTTGAATAAATCATAATTTGTTAACATTTTTTTCTTCTTGTAATTTTGTTGATATTCGTCAAATACACGAAGTTGGTGAAGAAGTCATAAATGTATGTCTCATCTCATAAATATAAAATTAGCACTTTAATACTAAAAATGAAATTATTTCTATACACGGAAACAATGGAGTTGAATTGCGGCCAATGAATACACTTATATGTCTAGCACCCATAAATATCTATTACGGACTGTAATTGGCCAAAATAATCACAATTATTTGACGCACTTGATTCGAGAAAGAAATGTTCGTACATTTTAATTTAGAGAAAGTGGATTTTTTGAGCGTTCAATAGATAATAGTGTATTGCCTGTGTCATTGGGTTTATCTATATTTTTTTTATATGAATAAGTCTGGTTTGTTCCCATCTTACTTAAAAGTCTCTAAAATGTTTCAATATTTTCATGATTGGCAATTATTTGTAAAAATCAAACAATTTTTTTTTTCTTGAAATCATAACAATTTATCATTGTTTTCAATACAGATGCCGAAAGTACGTAGGTAAGTATTATTTACAATCTTCTCCCATATCCTTTTGTTCAAACATTCAATTTTCTCTTATAATATTTTCACAATTTTCGATATTATCTCTAAAATTTATGAATAAAATCACAATAGTTAATAAAAAACAGACTTTTGGAAATAAGTTCACCTCTTTTTCAAATAGTGTTTCGATTTTTTTACTTCAAAATCAAATTTTTGCACCAAATATTGAAGAAATCATAAAATTATTACAACTCATCTAACAATGGGTACCTATTCTGTTGCATAAGAAATTTTTTTTATTTAATTTAAAATGTTTTTTGTAAAACTTCATACCAAAAGTTATAAACTTCCTTTCGTCATTTTTCTTAGTTTCATTTGAGCCATTTGTTCTGAAAGTAACCTATGTCCATTTCAAGTACAGTTCATTAGATAAATTTTGTATTTATAACTAGGCCAAATCTGTGATTTCTTGGTATCCTTTAATATCCGGGGCAAAATTCCTGGGTCAATAATCTGTGATTTGGAATAAAACAATTTATTCTTCAATAAAAAAACTCATCTAATTTTTCATCAAAAGAACTTTTTGCATTTTAGAACCATTTTAGCAGAATCAGGCATGGAGAATGAAGTTCCATTACCTTAATTTCTAGCTGTGGATCTAATGTTTAACTTTGGCTCAGACTTTAATTTTAATTGTTACAACCAATAAGCGTATTTTCTATGATTATAAGTCTTTTGTCTTTGTATAATTCCGTCTATTAAGATTTTTTTTCTTTGCTGAATAAACTTACAATTTACGTAAGCAAACATCATAAAAAAATAGCAAAACATTTTGATTGTTACTTGAATCATTAACATTTTTTAAATCATTTTATTTCACTCTTTTTTTTTTGTATCATTCTTAGAAATGTATTCTTTGTTTGATAAAGCTTGACGTCTTAAGATAATGGTTTAATTCGCTGCTATCATTTGTATTTCTATCTGGTTTAATTTTATCAATTGTATTTGTAGACGATTTTCTCATTTAATATGACTCACAAATTAAAAAAAATATTTACAGAATAATGTGCAGATATCGTGTTCCAATTTTGTTTTTATTTTTTAATCTTACAAGTACTATGATTTGCTTATAATCAAAGTTAAATTGGAGGTAGAATGGAATACTATCGCGATTATATATTGAATTTCTAACCCATTTTTCGTTACTTCATGAATTCAGAAACGGGTTTTTCATATTGAAAAAAGTAAAAATCATATTCCAATATTGTATCTCTAGATTTATTTCACACCTACTACTTTAGTGTAAGCGTATCACAATATATTTTGCAACCGTAAAATTTAAGAGAGCAAAAGTATGTACTTTTAAGGTATAAAAGTATAAAGCAATGTTCTTCAGAAATGATAGTCATATTATTAATTAGTCATATTATGAATAATTATCAACATTTTTTTAGTCTTTCGAAAAAATAATGAAGTAATAGTGAAAATACATGACTTCCTGATACATCTTATTTCTTCATATAGGTACTTCTCCTGATCAAAGGCCTTTGGCGAAAATCGTCATCGTTCTTAATCCCCTAATTTTAATTTTTTTTTTTTTGATATCACCTTGAAAAATAAATATATTTCTCCGATGAAACCAATGAAAAAATAGATTATAAAAATCAGATCTCAGCTTCAAAATTTTTTAAATAAGAAGAAAATTCAGGTTGTTTAAGATCTTTAATTTTTTAATATTTTATTATTTCAAAAAGCAACGTTTCGTTACGTAATCGTAACTTCCTCAGGCTTCTTGATTTACAAAATTAAATATTTTTTTTTTTAAATATTTAAATATTTAATTTTGTAAATCAAGAAACCTGAGGAAGTTACGATTACGTAACGAAACGTTGCTTTTTGAAATAATAAAATATTAAAAAATTAAAGATCTTAAACAACCTGAATTTTCTTCTTATTTAAAAAAACCAATGAAAAAAGTTGCCACCTTTAATTGTATCCCATTAAATAGCTCCAAATAAAAAGGGTGGGAAAAATTCAAAATTCGTCATATCTTAACTATCTGCCTACACTATATTTAATGATTTGATAATCAACAGAAAATTGTTGCGATTTAATTGGAGTTAGACAAAATTTCCATTCCTACAGGCTACAGGTAAACAAACATTTCTCTTTTTACTAAAATCGGTGCCGATTTTATATTATTTGCTGAAGTAATTTTTGATACTTTTAAGTCTACTGATATTAAGATCCACACAAAATTTCTTCCCGTAAGCTCCCATTAAGATAAATTTAACACTGACCGAAAGATGGTAGCAATTAAATTATTTTTTTTTGTTGAAACCTCAATCTTTTACGTAAGCAGTTCCTCCTCCACTTTGTATCAGAAAGTTTAAAAGAGTTTAATAAATGAATCCAAACTAAATAGAGCTCTTAGAACTTCACCCCCTTCGCCTTATTTAGATTAGACAATACTGAAATAATTAAGGAAAAATAAATTGTTGCACTAACCAAATTTATCAATCAAATATGATATTTTTAAAATAATAATGCTTCCCAGACTTTTAAGACGCTACAATATGAGCTTTGAAAAATAAATCCCAAACTAAGAAGTGGAGTGATCATAAAACCATCAGCCTCATCTCCCGTACTGCTAAGATATTAACCAGAATATTAGTAAACAAATATTGCAACGTTTTATCAGATTTTTATTTAAACAAACATCAATAGTAAGAATAAATAAAGCTAGACTACAATGTAGTTTTGTAGAGCTTTGTAGAGCTCCTTGTTGACGGTGGCCTTCCTTTCGAGCATTTGCAAGAAAAGTTTTCTAGATGGGTCATATTCTTAGAGGAAAACAATTCCTACTTATTTAGTTTACAAGGTATCAAGAGAAGAGTAAGAAAATTATTTCTGAACAGAAAAATAGAATTTCCCAATTTAAAGAACCTTGCCAAGAATTCAACCTTATATGCAAATAATGTTAGCAATTCCAATTAATAATTACATTTACTTTTATGGTTAATTTTATAACACTACAAATTATAATTTCGTTCACCAATCAAAGAAATCATTTCTTATATTGCAACAATCAGCAAAAGTCCTGAATATGGAATTGGTTTCAAAATTATGTTACTATTATGTATTGAAACAACTCATTTTATTGTCATTTAAATTTCAATAAAAAATGAACCATTTATAGGTTTACTTTTGTTGACTATAGATTAAAAAAAAACAATGTTTTAGCTCAATAATATACATTAGATATATACATTTTTCTATGCAAGTAAAACTTAGATTATATTTTCATTGTTGAATCAAATAAAAGATATTTCAAAGGTATCGCAATTAGAGATTTAATAACCACACAAAAGTTAAGAAACGTATTAATTTTTAAATTTCAAGGTTTATTTTGTGCACTTTTTTATTTTATTTTCTGATATATTTAAAATATATTCATTAGTATATTTGAAGAAATCATGAAACACATTCTAACACTCATTTTCGAGATTTAATTAACAAAACCATTAACGTGTATTTTTATATTTAATAAACTTAAGGAATAAATCGCATTCTAAGAAATAACGTACTGATATTTTAATATTACAAGGGAAATTTAAAGCATGTAGGGAAAAGAAGAAATATGAAATGAAAAATATAATTGGCTTTTCAGAACCTACAGGAAATAATTCTAGTCTACGACCAGGGGTTGGAAGAAGGACATTGGTACGAAAAAAGAATCATAAAATCCAAAATTTTTAAAACTTAACATTGATTTACATAAAATATTAGTAATTATTTATAATAAAAGATTTTTTTCTGTAAAACAATGCTTTGATAAACTAAGTAAAGCTTAGCTTTAAGTTATTAAATAATAATAAAATAAAATATATAATAAAAAAGCTCATCCTTTTGAAAACAAAAATGGAATTTGATGTTTTTCTTTAGATATTGGCATAAAATGTTTAGTCAATTGGAAAAAAAATCAAAATATTCTTCAATTGGTTGTATAAAGCAGTCTTTCTCAAACTATGCCCTGCAACACCCTAAAGGGACACGGCTTTTTTATTGAGGTGCCGTTAAAATTGTCCTTTGGCAAAAAAAATGTTATTAATATTAGTATTTTGTATTATATTACTAGGACCAACGTAAATTTGATCAGTATTTTACGTTTTCAGTAGATAAAAATATCTTTTTGAATGTCAAACTCTAAATTTCAATCTTTCTAAGGAATAAGAACCGATTTCATAAATTGTAATAAATAAGTACGGAAATATTTTTTTCTATTTAAGTGATAATTAACCTGAGACTTATTTTTTCCAAAAAACAAATAAATCTTCAAAATGTGACTCCCCAAACCATAAAGCTTCCCGACCTCTAATGTAACCTATTTCGGAATGCATAATTTAGCAAGAGAGCTTTACGGGAAGCCTTAGTGCGCATGCGTGGCGTCCCTGCTACGATTTAGTATATGGTACAGTTGCAATTTTCGAATTTTTGTGCTTTAATTTGCCCTGAGATTTGATATAGGGGGGGGGGGGGAATTTTGATACATTAAGGGTACTAAAAAGCGAAAAAGATTAGGACCTCTTGGTATAAAATC
Organism: Sisyra terminalis; assembly: GCA_958496175.1. NCBI lineage: Eukaryota > Metazoa > Arthropoda > Insecta > Neuroptera > Sisyridae > Sisyra > Sisyra terminalis. The sequence goes on from OY292275.1 coordinate 10,238,673, forward strand.
ATATTGCTCCACTATATAAGTAAATTACGGTAGTTATCCTAGAAAAAAAAATCATTCATTTTTTAGAAACACTGGTTATCAAAATGTCTTCTTCTATAATTTCATATCAATATATGTATGTACTAATCCTTCTTTAGAACAACGAAAAAGTACAAAGTATATGTTGTAAAGCTTAAGAATTCAAAACGCTTTTCCTTACAGAATGAAAATATCTTTTCAATACTTAGCTCTTTTTTTGTACTACTGCATTTAAACGAAGCAATCTTCCTCTTAAAAAAGTTAGAATTTTCTTTATATTTGGTTCTTAGAAGCTGTTAAAAATAATCGTTCCACTTCCTTATTTTATACAAATGGGTCGTTGCATTTGTGTAGTTCAAAAATGCTACACAAATTTTGCATAAAGTTCCTCAATGCATCTGGAGGTTCAGAAACTTCATCCCCTGAAGTTTATTCGGAATTTTCTCTGTAATTAGTTCTAATCACTTAATTGAAGGTTTTTGAAATGGGTCATCACGAATATAAGGACCATACGATTCTCCGAAGTACCTGGGGATTAATATGAACCTTATCTCCCGATAGATATTATTCAATTAAAGAAGACCACATGCTACATGAACTTTCTTAAAATAAACAAATGAATAGTTAAAAAAATGGGTAATGAGACCCTCTTGATTGTTAAATGTTTAAAGTATTAATACATTTTTTGTTTTCTACTATTGATATGCCCTTTTTAAAAGTAAATAGAAAGCGATAATTAATGCATTCCAAAGCGCCTTTAATTGTTCTTAAAAGGTCTAACTAGGACTGGGTTGGAAAACGAACGACAAAGGCGTGCACATACGTTTTATGTATCAAAAAATAGTTGTAGAGAAATTTAATCAATTATTATTCTTTAGTTTTGTTATTATGCTAATTCGTTCTCTTCCATCTCACTTCAAACATCGAAAAACAAATAGAGTTTCTCATTGACAAATCAAGCACTATCATATAGGTATACCACTTGACGTCTTGAGTGCAATTTTGGGTGACCAATATCCATAGTTCACCTCGTCAATGCATTGGCGTAGCCGAGATTGGAATCGAGCGCAATGAAAGCACTTTCTATATGGCCAAAATTTTCAAGTAAAATCGAATAAATAAATTACGTTTGTGAATCGTTGGGGCGTTATTTGGAAAAAGGTATAACACATAATACTAGCATTGACCTGCACTTGAACCTGCTACACATGTGTGTGACGTACGAATGGGTAAGTGGGGGCAATAGGGGCCCGTGGACGTAGCTTGGGCCGGGGCTACTTTAAGCGGCCCACAGTGTTGTGATCGCGTGCGACGAACGCCTCGCTTGGGCCCCAATTGTCTACCAGAAAACCACCCAAACGTCTTATCATTTACTTAGATCGTCTTCACGTTTTTTTTTTCCCATTCATTCATCAGTTGGAAAAGGGCCTCCCGTCTATAAAGACCCAAAACTGAATTGTACTTTATCTTGATCAGTGGAAAATTTCAAAGAAAAATTTGCTTGGATAAATGGGGTTAATATCCCATGGTGGTAGTTAGTGAAAAAAAGAAAAGATTTCCCGTGCGTTTTTCCAAGAGATTACCTGTAAAATTTGACAATGATATGAATCACCTGTTTTGTGTTGTAAAAACTTTGCGTTGATTATAATTTTTGGGAAAGTCACATTTCCTGCAACTAGGGGCATCACTGGGCAATCTAAATCAATTAAAATGGTAAGTTAAATTTATTCACGATCAAATATTTTAACCGATATTCACTCTAACAATGTGATGGTTTGGTTTAGTTTGATTTGGTTTCAAGCGATTTTTTAATTTGCGAACTTCAATCGATGGTCCTAGTTCAATAAATCAAGAAATTGCCTTCCGCAATTGACCTCCCTTTTATAATTACTAGTAATTACTTATAACTAGTTTTAAATCGGTCTAGAATAACTCATATCGATTGAAGTTTAGCAATTTGATCATCGTTGTTACACTAAACTTGGACATGATTGTCAATTTCCAATCAATAGAGAAAATCGCACGCATATCGCTCGAAAATCGCGTTGAGTTGCGGCTACGATTTTCGGATGGCCAGAAAGTGGGGCATTTTGTTGGATTATTGATTATATTTTATAATTTGTGCAGTGAAATTAATAAAAAATGGATTTATGGCAAATGCATTATCATAACATAAATTTTAAGAAGTGATTATCGTGGGTTTTCAATCGAAAAATTTCCTCTGTCTTCGTTTTTGTTTCGCTTTAACAAAACTTCTTGCTTTTAATTAGTCTTAAAAGTTAACAAATTTGTAATTAATTATGATTAAATCTAGACAAATCTGGACCAAATTTTTTGAAAATTTTTATCAAAAAAAAAACTCTAATTAACAATTTTCTTTTTAAAAATATATTCGATAATTAAAATTAGGGAGTTTTCTCATAATCTAAGTGTTAAAAAATTGATATTAATTTCTTTATATTTCATAAGAATTTAATACGAAAATAAAGAAATTTTCAATTATTTTTTTTTTAATTATCTTCCATTTCTTCCGACTTATTTACGAAAGCCCATTAATTTTTATCTATCGAAAAAAGCAAGTATAGCTACGAAAATTTCGGCACGTAATCCAATAAGTAGTAGAAAATTTGAAGTTTTAATTTAATGAACTATAATGATAAATTGCTGATTTCATTAAAATAACGTTTCATAAAATATTGACTTTCGAATTCAAATAAAAGCAAAAGTTTTTTAAATTACTGAAATTATTTTAGACCAAAAGTCATTAAATAAAAATTGTGCTTAATGCATTAAGTAGTATCGAGTGGTAGTATAGTGAGGAAAGGGAAATGTGGTCACGAGATTAAGAAACACTTAATACCAAATTTCACTAAATTTTTTTAGCTTAAGTATTTTTATGCAAAAATTGTCAAAAAATGCATCGAATTGTAATGCAGATTTTTTTTTATAAATTTTTTTCTGCAGAATTAGTGCAAAGTTTCACAACATTTACAATTTTAAAAATATTTAACTTTATTTCTTCGATTTATTGAGATATTAATATTACATTGCAGGCATTACGTTTTACGTTTTCTTGTAGAAAATATTATAAATTTTCCTCTTCTAGTACTATAAACAATAAGTTTTCTCAATAAGTATTTTCTTTTAAAACCTGTTTCTTCGATTGCATTTTCCTCGAAATTTAAGAAAATACTTTTTATATTTATTTCGACAATAAAAAATGGGAAGTTAGAAATTAAATTTTCTTAAATTTATAAATATCATTGCGATAGAATTACCAATTTAAACTGCGATATATTGAGTGATAAATGTACAAAATCGAATTCTGCATACTAAATTTAAATTTGCTGAATTTAAATTTGAAGATAAGAAGTTATTTGAACGTAAAAATTATTTAAATAGTCATTTGAAAAAATTATAATTTTCTTATTTGCAGAATATATAAAACATAATTTTCAATATTAGGATAATCGCGTGCGAAAAGTGTTTACTTTCTGCACGCATTCACTTGATCGCTTACTTTCCTTACATGACCTAGAAAAAAAATTTTTTTTTCTATGTAAAATGATGCGAAAAAGTTAAAATCGGTCAAGTGGAACAAATAAAATGCATCCTGATATTCAATAAATTTAATAAATTCATAAATTCATTTAATTTTTTTTATTATACAAAAATGTTGAGATCCTATCAGTAAGTTCATCAATGTGAAGTACAAGGCAATGTTTTACTATCTTCTTTCTTTTTTGTTACTTCTATCTTATTATATAAGCAAATAATTAAAAAAATATACAAAAAGACAATTATATTTTACAAGTAAATATATTTTTTTAAAAAAATAGAAATATTTTGCAGGTTTTTTCATTGAAACTGATAAGTTTATTCTCTTTTCCTACAATTAATTAAATTTAACATAAACGTAGTGATATTTATAAGAAAAATCTCAAATTTTCCACCCATTGCTATAAACTAATATATCAACTCAAAACGATGCGCAGGAGTTATAATTTCATTGTTTGTTTGAGTAATAACCAAAGCTTTTTGGCGATATTAAAGCTTCGTATAGCGTCAAATTAATTCATACAATTGTGTCAAAATAAATTATAAATGGGTCAGTCCAATTCAGTCGGTCCAGCACTGGTCGCTTGATTATTTTTTTTAATTCTGATTTTTTTTTTGCTGTCACCCCAACATGTCGGTAGTTCAAATTCATCATTATTTTAATTTTATTGTTTTTAGTTTTCCGGTGGTGGCCATATTAGTTTTACTAGGCGCAGACATTTTCGCACTTTTAAGGGTTAGCGGAAACTTGATTATCTCAGGCCCTATTTGTTCTATCAAAATGAAACTAAAAGCAGTGTGTTTATGAAAATATAAGCTATAAGGTTGTAATAAGACGTCTTCACCTAAATGTAATTCTAAGGGGTGAAATTTCAGCCTAAATTTTTAGCTCTCATTTGTAAAAACTTCAATTTTCACGGAAAGATTGTAAAGGAAGGGAAAGAGTCTACACGTTAAAAGTTTTTTTACAAACAATTAGGTACTAGTTGTATTCAAAAACAAAATTTGAAGTCTGAGACCATAAGCCTTTTTAAAATAAAAATATCCAAATTTGGAAATTTGCAAAATTTGCAATTTTCTGTGCTCAATATCTCTGGTGGGGGACCAGATAAAAATCTGAAATATCATCTCATTATAGTACTGTATGATAGTATTATGCTCCTAAAATTTGGAATTTGAGATTTGACTAGGAGCAGAGATATTGCAAGCACAGAATGTCAAAATAATGCATACTTCAGTAGGTGAATATAATGTATTTAACCATTTAATATGTGACATATACTTGCTAAAAAGGGCATTTTACACAAATTTACACAACACAACATATACTCTGGGCTAACTTTTATTCCGTGAAAATTGGAGTTTTTACAAATGAGAGCTAAAAATTTAGGCTGAAATTTCACCCCTTAGAGTTACATTTAGGTGAAAACGTCTTGTTACAACTTTATAGCTAATATTTTCATGAACACACTGCTTTTAGTTTCATTTTGGTAGGACAAATAGGGCCTGAGATAATCAAGTTTCCGCTAACCCTTAATAGTGCAAAAATGTCTGCGCCTAGTAAAACTTATATGGCCACCACCGGAAAACTAAAAACAATAAAATTAAAATAATTTTGAATTTGAACTACCAACATGTTGGGGTGATAGCACACACAAAATTATTTTTTTTTAAATGATCGAGTAACCATTTCATATATTTTTGGACCACCTCATTTGGACTGACCCAAATGGAGAAAAAACAAAGTTGGAAATTACTGGATATAAAATTAAAAGAAATAAGACATAAATCTCAAGATATCTGTTTAAAATGTAAAATGATATACGGTAAAACTAAATTTCTTACTAAGTTTGTACAATAGCGTAAGCAATTCTTAAAGTATGTTTTTAGTAAAGTAGTTTTATAGCTAACGTAGTTACATGTTTTTTTTAATTCAATTTGATTTAAAAATCGTTAAGGAACAGTAAGAAATGGTAAAATAAATTTTAAAATTTCTATTAAATCATTTTTAAACCTTAAAACTTATATTTTGAAATTGGCTTTTTCTCTTTAAAAAGAAAACAAAATTTAGTACAAAACTGTTGTTCCTGTTATTGAAAATTAGTATTTCAATGAAAACAAAAAAAAAAAAGTTTTCCTTCAATCATATTTAAATGAAAAAATCAATCGTTTTTTGGCAGAAAAGTTTACATTGCAACGTTTTAGCAAAATAAGGTTCCGATTTACATAAGGGCAATTTTCAGTTTCTTCCGAAATAATTTTAATCACAACTTTTGTATAGATTTCCCATTTTAGTACCGCTGAAATATTTGAGTATTATTTGACAAATTATGAAAAAATAAGCAAAACAAACCTTAATTCAGAACATTATATTATTACAGACTTTACGAAGTTTACCATTCACAAATGTTTTAATAACAATCAAATCTTTTAGATTGATAATAATTAATTGTTGGAAACATATTAACTAATTTTCTTCTAAAAAAAATTGGAATCAAACGAGAAAAAACCAGGGGAAACAACTCAAAGTAAAGAAACTTAACTTGGAATCTTAAATTTTTTTTCACATGCTTTTTCTATTGCATATGTAATTGCCTTAAAATCACAAAAAGTATATAAATATTATCGTTTTATAGGATTTAATTCCAAAAATTTAGTGAAAGTTCAAGAAACATAATTAATAAATTGTTACTGCTAATTCAGCTTTATAAGGAAGTTTTAGGTTGCTTTATGAAATTTGAACTTTAAAATAATAACATGAAACAACAATTAGATTTTAGAATTGATCTTTAAAATATAAACCTCAAATTAACAATGAAAAATTTGTTTTGTTTTTTAAACTAGCTTGTCAAAATAGTTATGACCTAATAAATTATCTTTTTCATCGTAAGCTTCTTATAAATTTTAAGAAAACAAAAATTTTAAAAGAAAATCCTTTTGTTTATTTTTTAACACAAAAATAATAGATGGAATCGCGAATGTAAACATTTATCATTTTTGTAAAAATGTAAATTTTAAGTATTGATACCTCGAAAATTCGGTTAAATATCTCAAAATATCATCAAACCATCTAAACTTCAATCGAATGTAACATCGTTAAATAAGAGATGATTTTCGAACCAAAGGCAGTTTCGGGTTCGTAATAATGTATTAAACGATAATATAACAATCTATTTTGATTTCGAAACAAAAAGATTTTTCGTCAAAAAAAAACCATGGGTTAACCACCGTTGATTTTTCACGAAAATTGTCAAATTTTCGATTTGGTTTTTAAGGATGCCAATCGAAAGTATAAGTCCATCCGTACTTGCTATGCAAATTTTTCCGAAAACAAACCACGTTTAAGGGATGAAATCGACCATCAAAAGGCCAGAAGAAATCATCAAACCGTGTAAACTTCAATCGCATATAACATCGTTAAATAAGGGATGTTTTTCGAACGTAAAATATCTCAAGATCTATAAAAAGCCTTAAAATAGTGGCGCCGAAAAACCCGTAGTCATTGAATATTAGTTTAGAACCATTACTTAAGAAGCAATTGTTCGAAAGATAAACTTCATACTGCTTTTATTTTGTACTAGTAGTTGCCCGTTGCATTCGGAACTAAAGGTTTTATCTTAATAAAATGTTTAATATGAGATAATGTAGAGTTAATCAACAATCGAAATTTTAAAATAAATAATCAAAGTGTTGTTAATATAAAAAAAAGTTTATCTAAAATTATATTAAGAAATAAAATATGTGTTTTTTTTTTATATCATTTTAATAACAACATTTTAAATAATGTCATTTCACTAAATTAGTATGAAAGTTTAATACTTATGTAGTACTTATACCAAATGGGCGATTTTAAATTTTGGTTCGTTTTTTAACAATCAAATTTTTTAGAATCTTTTTTTTATGAACCAACGGTTGTGATCTGGAGTAATTATATATTCGGCTGAAAAGCATTAAGGTAGCAATTTTTTGCCATATATTTCACTGTCAATTTAAATATAAAATCTTCCATACTAATTTTTCTTCTGTATTTAAAATAATTTGAAAACCAATTGTTGTTATTGAAAAGAAATAAAATATTCGAATTTATTTCCACGGTTTCCATCTTTTTCCAACAATTTTGTATTTGGAAAGCGTTTTCCTTATACTATCCAGATATATAATTAGAAAGAGTTTTTGAAAATTTCTCCCCTAAAAGAGTGAAAAACGGTAGCAAAGTTTGCAAGAGATAACGTTTAATAAACAATCGAAATTTCAAATTTAATAACCAAGTCCGTTTTACCCGTACCGACGTTTTGAAAGCGTAAGTGGTGATAACAAAGCGCATGAGTATAGCGTATTCTGCACGCACGGACGCACGATAGTCAATTTATATATAAGATAATACACTACTTTTAGTTTTATCCTTCGAGAAATTCTTGTAATCCGGGAAATTTGCAAAATATCTTTCCCAAATTATCTTTGGAAATTTTAATTTAATGGTTTCATTTGGATAAAAAACCAGTTTTCAAAGCTAATTTATGATTATTCTGAATCATATTAAGTATCTCTAATATATCCACGAAACCCCAAAATATATTTTTCCGTTGTAAAGTCAACACAAAATGCAAGGGAAAGTGATTTATCTGGTGTGATAAAAGTCGTTCGAAATTTGTCTTTTGATCAATTGATTTGGAACAATTAATTCACCTCAATTCCTAGAATTTTAATTTTTTATCTTCAAATCTCATTTTTTTGATTATTCTCGTTACTAAAAAACATTTTAAATTATTTAAAAAAAATCTAGCTTCAAATAGTGAGCATGTTAAGCTATTAAATTGAAACCATTTTAAATGGAAACTGTTCGTACGAGTAATTTGCATAAAATTTTGGTAAACATAAATAAATTGGAGTACCAAAAACGTAATGTGTAACCCGAAATGAGTGTGAAGGCCAGACATAATAAATGCAAAATCATCCGGAAGAACTCAAACCCTATAATAAACATCCAAATTCAATTAAAATTTCTTTTAATTTACACACCCACACACGCCAAATCCCAATCAGACACTTATCTTTGTTCTGCCGAAAAATACGACCGATTTTTTTTTTGCCGCGAAATTCAAACCCAAACCGATGATCGGATTATAAAACTAGATGAATTGCCCTAAATTAAAAAATCGACATTTAAAACATTGGCGAGCGATTTTTTTCTTTTTGGGTCTCATTTTTTGAATTTATTAAAACACATTGATGCCTTTATGGCCGTTAATATTATCGAACGATGTTGATGATTTTCCCACAGTGGCGTTCGATTTTCAATGTCTGTTTCTTTGTGCCGAAGAAAGAGAGAAGAGTGTGGGTTGCGCTAAGTAACTGTTAACTTGTCTTCGTAACAATATTATAATCTGATAACAATATTCCGAGACGAGTGCACAATATTCGAAACGTGGGCTTCATTAATTCTCTCCAAATCTTGTCATTCAAAATATTAAAATTTAAAATAAAAAAAAAATAATCATCAGTCGTGTTTATATTAATCTCAATCTCCTTTCGGCGAAAATTGAAATAACACCAAAACACGAACACGTTTATGGTATGATTCACTCTTTGTCAGAGATCCAAAGATGACGAAGAGGAGGACCAGATTTCAAATCCATATATACCATTATCTCCTCACCACCTTCATTTCAAATCAAACTTGTTACAATTATTATTATAATCTTCATTTAATTTTTGCGTTTGAAACTTTCAATTATCCGAATTGAAGAAAGATGGTTACATAATTTGAATAATGATAAAAGTATGTCATTGATCAAAACCATTCAAAACTAGGTCTTGTCTTTGCTATTGCTATAGATCCGAACAATACAAGTTCACTTATATTTCAAGAAAAAAAATATATCACAACAATAACAATAAACTGAATTAAATACAAGATATTTAATTAGAATCACAATCAAAGTTGAAATGTTTATTTATATTGTTCTTAATAATGAACTTACATAGATATTGTTTATATTATACATACACATACATAAAATACCTACGGTATCATTTATCTACGTTCTGGGTTGCACACTGAAAATTAAAGAAGAAAAAGATGCGATGTCCGTTAGATATATTGGGCCTAGTCACATACATTAATTAAGCAGACGTAACATATAGTTTTTAAGGTCCGAATGAGTTTAAAACATTCTTGAATTTGTTAGTTTTCTTGTAAGACAATTATTCATGAAAGACACGGTTAGTGTGCATTATAATATGGCGTGCTAGTACACCTATGGGAATCTTCATTTTTTTGTCAATATCAGATTTCTATCAGATTGTGAGAATTATGACTTCAATCTGGAAATGTCACTTTGGTTTTTTGAAAGAATAGACAAGCCACTTTGCTTAAGTAGAGGAAACAATTATAAACAATGTTTGTTTATAATGCAAAGAATAAATCTGGAGATTATCAGATGACACAGTGCTACAACTATGGATCAACTATTCTGATGTTGTTATGATAATATAAATTGATAATCAAACTTTTTTATGTTCTTTTATGAGTTGACTCATGCAAAATTTCTTACTTGGCAATACTTGCATTGGGTTTATTTTAGTGGAATGATTTATAAGAATTTTTAATAGATCTCCAAAAAGATGCGTTTTTGCTCAAAATTAGTTGCTATAAAGCGCAGGATAATCTTTCACCTACACTGTTATTATAAAATTGGTTCTATGATAGTGAAAAGAAGAAAAATCTTATACCTTCAATCATCCACATTCATTTTATCATAACTTACAATCTGTTGAAGAAAAATGAAGAACAACTTTAACATTGATAAGTATTTTATTTACTTCCGAATCACAATAAATTAATGGATAATAATATATTGTGATTCGGAAGTAAATAAAATACTTATCAATGTTATTATTATTACTTATCAATTATTATTATTACCTGATGATGACAGTCAATATATATATATATATATATATATATATATATATATATATATATATATATATATATATATATATCTATGTCTTTGAGATTCAATTATAAAATTACTTTATTACGACGCGTTTCAACAGTTTTTGACTGTCATCATCAGGTAATAATAATAATAATAATCTTATTAGTATATATTAGTAGAACAACTATTGAATCCTTAATTAATCTGGTTAGTTTCTTGAACTTCTCTTGGCCAATTATGAGTAAACATTAGTTTCACGGCTTCAAAAATTCCATCTACAATATCTCAATAATAATGTCCTAAATTTTCAAATTGGTTTTATGATAGTAAAAAGAAGAAAAATTTTTAATCTTCAATTTTCCAAATTCATTTTCTCATAACTTACAATCTGTTGAAGAAAAATGTAAAATAACTATTGAATCATCAATTAATCTAGTTAGTTTCTTGAACTTTCCTTGGCCAATTAAGAGTATACATTAGTTTCACGGCTTCAAAAATTTCATCTATAATATCTCTAGAATATTATTCTAAATGTTCAAGTTGATTTGAATAATAGTTTTGGAAATACAGCTTTGGAAAGCTCAGCGTGCTACAGGTATATCAGTGCAGCTGCTCGTCTATTGTCGAGTTTTTCTCGAAACTGTGTTTTCATTGTTGTTTGTCAAGATTTTTCTTGATCTACTTAAGTAATTTTGCTGAAATTTTACACAGGTCTTCTAGATACAATTCCCAAGGATTTGGACGATGGATTTTTGTTTTTTTTTTCAACTACAGCTACTCCAAAAACAAAAAATGTTGAGCAAATTTCATCCAAAATTAAATTTGCATTTTTTTGATAGAAAGGTTTCCCAAAAATCCAATTTTCACTTTTTTCTTATTTTCCTTCGTCCAAGTTCTATTTTATGGTCTTAACAAAAACACGTATTTATTTTTTAACTTCGGATAATCCTATTATGAGTTCTGCTGTCAACGCGGATACATCTTTTTTCCGAAGGGTCACCGGAAATGACGTATGAAAATGTCGAAAATTTTTGGTCAAATGTGTATGTTTAAGACATTAAAAAGATTAAACAAAATATTCTACTTTTTATTTGAAAAAAATTGTTGAAAATAGACCGTTTTTTCCCTGATTAAACCCCTTAAATAGAAATTAACGTATTTCTCAGAAATTGAGGAGACTATAACTTAGCAACTCTTAAATTTAAATTTAGCATGAAATTTTATTTGGGAATAAATAATTATACAACAAAAAAACCTCAGTTCTCAAAAGAAATTAGCATATTTTTTGCTGAGTGACTATTTGTCAAAAAGGAAACATAGTTTCCGTTTTCATTAGGTTCTCAAACGATAAGTTATAGTCCACAATTTTTGTTCGTATAATATAAAAAATAAATAATGGTTTTACGAAATTTAATTGATTTACCATAAGAATTTGTAACGTCACGAATTTAAAACTTTTAAGTTACAAGTTCACACATATTGGTGGCTCAAATACTTTCCATTGATAAACGTTTGATTTATTACCTAATAGCAATAAATTGGAATCACTTGTGGTTTTGAAATGATTTTTTATTTGAAAAGCTCTATAATCCAAATTTCTTTTGTTAAATATTCTTGTTTTAAGCTCTATGTTTTTGTTTCAAATTTTCTCTTTACTTTATTGATAAACATCGGATTTCGGAATATTCTAGGAATTATTCTTTTAATATGTATTTGTAAGTGATAATAAGTACAAATATTGCAACTATTAATGCCTTGTTTGTTTCTTCACAAATCTTTAGCCTTAGTATCAAATATTACAAGAATATTTTCCCTTGTTTCCGGAAAAATTCAAATATCAAAACGTATTTAGGAAACGATACGAACAATATATGTATTAAAACTCTATGTAGCAATGGCTTATTGATTATTTCCACCAAATTGGAGAACAAGAAATTAATTATTCTGATATTTTCTTTTCAAAGAATTTAAATAAATATCCCTTTTCTTAGAAAAAGGTTTAGAAACAAAACTTTTGTACAAAAATAATAAAATGCCCATTCGTCACTCCGCATTTCCATCCAATGCTTTACGCTGAATTCTTATGTAGGTACCTGATTTTTCCAAAAAAATAAATAAATAGTAAAATATCAGATCATTTACTAATAAAAGCAGTCTCAATTAGGTACACGACTTGAATGAATGACTTCTATAATTTGTAAGAATTCCATAACTGTACGGAAACTCTTCGAATCAGAAATACATGATTATGTATTGTAAAAGCTTTTTCTCCTAATTTTGTGTGTCTTTTCAGAAAACTTTAAGCTTTTAGCAAAGCTTCATTAGATCAAATTTTATTGATTTCACCAGTTTCCCGCGATATACTATACAAATTTTATTGCATTTTTCTTATAAACCGACAAAAAGCACCCAATATTTTTTGGTGCTTCCCACACTTTTCTTATAAACTACTTAGCTACCATATAATGAATTATTATTTGACATTTTGCCGATAAAATTAATAAGTAGTAGTTTTCCACGTGGTTGAATTTTTCCCCTCAACGACGTCAATCCTTAGAAAAGATTTTTAATAATTTTAATTTCCTGGATTTCATTCGTCATCTTTCTTTTATCTTAGAGTTTTCCAACTTCTTCAATATCAAGAATGAATCTTTTATCCTTTGAGATTTCCTTATTGTCACCACATCGACGATTGTTCTATCTTCGTTGACTTTTCTCAATACTTCCACGTTTGAGGCTCGATCTGCCCATTAATTTTCTCTGTTTTCCTCCACCAAGACATTTCAAAACTCTTCAGATATTGTTTCCATTTTTGTATGATACCATATGAATAAATATTTAACTAATGGATGGTTACTTTAATTTAGGTACTTAAATCACTCTAACGTCATAGACCCATGTTTTACTAAAGAGTTAAGCAGGCCATTCACGCTCCGACTTACAATACAACTTGAGGTCCGATTTTTGCAGTTGGATCTAAAGTCAGACCGTGAATGGTGTTGTTGGAAGTTGGATGTCTATTCGGACTAGTCGGATCATTTAGGCGATCCAACTAGTAGTCCAACTAGCAGTACTGCAAGTTGGAGCGTGAATGGCCTGCTTTAGACGACCGCATTGAAATGCAGCTTTGAAGACAAAAAAAATTGTTTTTGACTTTAAAAGATTTGAGCTTTCTAATGAATATTAGTTAATTAGATATCGATTTAAATTTTAAATAGCAAGTTTGACGATAGAGATCACCAAAAGCGTAGACATACCAAAAATCAGTCGGTATTAATTAGTGACAATCATTAAAGTAATGTTACTGTAATATTAATTTTTCAATTTCTGTCTTGAAATCAAAAATTATTTGAAAATTTGTCGATAAAAATAATCGAAATAGGTTGTATTCCAACTGTATTTATAATTAAATGAATCTTACCTATTTAATTTATCTGTTAATTACAGTATTAAAATTAATTAATGGTAATAATTTTTTATAGATGAGATATTATGAGATTATGGGAAGATATAATTATGGAAGCATCGAAGAATTTAAACAATGTTTGTTTTTTTTTTTGTAGTTTTGTTGGTTTTGTGAATAAATTAGTAGTCGAAATGTTAAAGCCGACGAAGAAAAGAAATTATGCTGGTAACAAGCGAAGCATTTGCTTTGAACCTATGAATATTTAACATGGAAACTGCCTATCTGAAAATCGTGTTAAACTACATGAAATTGCGTGTCATATTTTACAATTTTACTTTGTCGAACACGATTGTGTTAATTATTACAACAATAATGTGTATATGGTATCTATAATGTGTTCGTTTAGAACATTATCCAGTCAACATCACAAAAGATACATATATATAATATTCAGAATTGTTGCAAAATGCAATTACATTCATGTTATAGTAGCTCTAGTAGACAGACGTTTTACTACTTTACAATATTTTAGTCATTGACAAGTTTGTTGGCCTCATTATATTTTACACATACACAAAAGACGAACGTCTGCATTTACGAACAGTAACACTTTGAGTTTTAATGTTCACTGATATTCAAACTTGACCTTTACATTTGCCCCAACTTGAAAGACGCGATTTACTATATCCGGCTCATTCCTGATTACTTCCACCAAGCCCAGCTATTGGATCGTACGCGAAAAAGACCTAATGAAAACCAGAAACTAAATAGAAATGTCGACCTCGTCGACCTTTTGCGCTTTTCAATGCGGAAAACAAGGCAATAAGAAAAAAGATTTTCTTTCATTTGTAACAGAAAAACGATTTTATGCTTATTTACATTCTGTCTGCCTTAAATGCCCTCCGATTAGAAACATCAAAGGTAATAGGTATCATCACTGAAATCTTTTAAGGTATTTTTTTTTCGCTTGAATACAATTCTGAAAGTAAATTACATCAATTTAATCATTATGAATATTTAAAATATGACTTTTTCATAATGTTAAAATAATTTGCTTTCTACTGTTCGAAAAAAGAATATAGGTATGCGAAAATTTGTAAAAATAAAAGCGAAAACCATTTACTTGACAATCCCAATGTCATATGCATTAGTAAAATGTACGTTTTTTGTAATTTATTTAAGAACTAAAGGACACAAATTTTAACACCTGTCACAACATTAAAGATTAAAGAGTCATTTTTGGAAGAATCTTCAAGAAATTTATTTCAAGACAATCCCGAAACGTATCGCTTCAATTATATAGAAAAGAATTTCCAGAATTTTTGCCATCAAAATTTAAATTTAAAAAATAATAATTTCGAAACATTGCTCTGTTCAATTAAATATAAAAACTTTAAAATTATATTGATCCAAATTTTATCAAAATTTATTAAAAAAATAAAGATTTTTTTAAAATAAAAGGATTATTTTAAATTGATTGAAAAATCGGATGAAAATCATAAATTTGTTACACAAATATATAAGGGATGTTCTCAAAATTCTGGAAATTGTGCTACAATTAAATTTCACAGAACTTATAGGCCAGTGGTTCTTAACCTGAATTCGATCAAGGCTCAGGGTTTTAGTACTTTGGTACTTTGTGATGGTTTAACGGTGGATCCAGGATTTCTTCCCGGGGGGGAGGGCACAAGGGGCCTACGGCAAAAAAAATCAACAATAACTATTGCGACAAACAGTTTATTTCTAAAAGTACAAGTATGTATAGAAAGGTTTATGAAAGTGTCAAAATACCTTGGGAGAGGGCACGTGACCCCCCTCTAAATCCGCCCTTGTGATGGTTTATGATAGTTTTTTTTTCTTCGAAAACTTGGCGACTTAATGTCAAAGGTTCTTCATTAAAGGTGTAATTATTTATTTTTTATTCTTCATTGGTTCGTGTCATGATTTCTTTTTAATGCTGCTGATTTTATATCTGGGACTAATTTTTTTAATCTCGACAAAATTAGTTATTCCTTTAACGCTTTATTGAGAAAATTCCAATCAATTTTTCTATTTTCACTTTAGTTGGCTATATTGGGGGGCTGGAGTTTAAGGGGATATGTATTCGAAGTCGTAAAGTTGGAATATTTTGAAGGAATTGGAGTTAAATTGGATATTGGTCCTTCCATCTAACAATCTTATGTTTAATTCAGTATCGAGTATATAAAAGACTTGAAAAATACTTTCTTGGAACTTCAAATGATTAGCCAAATCCCAATGCTAAAAATTAGTGCTTGATGGTAACGATTTATAATTCAAATAAAAACTAAAATTACATATTATTACAATTGAGACTGGAGCTCAGTTTCCGGAACCAAAGTTGAAGATTTAGCTTTAAAAATTGAAATTCCAAAACTGGAGCCTAAGTTGACACTCATTTTGTTCAATTCAATGATTATATTATGATACTTTTACAAGGCTCTAGATAATAGCTGAAGAATAATTTTTCATCCTTTGATTATGGCAAAATCTTAAAGATCAAGGTATTCATTTCTCTTTTCATCAGGTTCACGATTTCAACCCATCTTCTTTCATTTTCCCAATTTTGCATTATCATTGTTTTCTTGAATGTCTTAATGGGAATACCAAATACCAATTAGTTTTCTATTTTTTCTTTGGTCGTTTTTACAAAGATACGTTTATCAGGGTTTAAAGTATTTTTAATCGTTTATCCTTGGCAAGGATTGTGAGATCAAGGTGATCCATTTTTTGTTCAAAGGGTCTAAAATTCCAATCCATTTCTTTCCTTTTTGAAAAGAAAGTTTGGTTTTTTCGATGAAGTTTTAAAAATGGGAGAAATTAATAACGGAAAAGAAAGATAATGTAAAGGTTTTTTTTAACTTGGAAAATTTTCCTTTCGGAAAATTGCCCGTATGGAATAGATTTCTTTATAAATGGTTTTGAATCAAAAATAATCAAAACACGTACACAAATAAGAGAAAATGTCAAGAGAAAATTGAAAAACTTAAGAAATTTGAAAAAAAAATGTTTGATTTATCGTGTTAATTTCGCACATGGAAGGATCTAAGATCTCAATTTGAAGCATAAAATGATAAAATATGCAAAATATCCATCGATAATTATTGATCAATGCACATAATATGCTAAATAGCACCGATTAAAAAATTCCAATCGCTCTTATTTCTCTCAAAATTATCCAATTACAAAATTACGTATCATAAATATGCAAGGCTCATCATTGCACGCATACTTCATTAATCTTCACGTTCCTCTTTCCCTTTTGAAAAAAAAAATATAATAAAATAAATATCAATTTTATTATATCACAACTTAAATATCCAACAATCAACGTTGGAATTAGCGATTGTATCTTCGATTGACGCCTCCCAACGAAATCAAAAGTGAATATATCAAACGCTCAATTTTCATTGATATTTTATTTGAAAATTTTGTCCGTCATTTATAAACGATTCGGACAATTTCAATGTGAAAGTTACAACACAAATGTATGTATGTAAAATATGTCAATTGTGCATTTTTGTCGATATGTCTGAAGAAAGACATTCTCTTTGATAAAACAAATTAAAGATTACTTCATTAAATAGTCATTATTGAGATATCGATTTCTGGTTTTCATTAGATACAGCGGAAAAAATTGGGTGAAATAAGCTAAAAGGGAATTCCATCTTAGCTAGTACAAGTCATTAACAAACCTATTAAGTGAAAAAGAAAAGAAAAATGGCTTAGTTATACCGTTATGAGTCTTAATAGACAGTCCCCCTCTTCGAGCCTATCCTGTATGCATATAAATTTATTTTATGGCCATGTTTACTTTGTTATATCTCTTTTAAATACTAACAACGATTTCCCAGCCCCATTAAAGAAATATTTTATAGTCCACATCATGAGTACATCATCTTTTTTATCTTTTTCATCTCCTTCTTCTTCGTCGTTTTCGTATCATTGTTGTTATTATTATCTTCATCTACAAGTGTGTTAAGTCTTGTCGTTGGGTTAGGTCATGATTGATGGCTTAACAATTCATCAATATTTCATTTCAGATGAGGAGACAAATTTTTATTGGCTTTATTTATGGACTCTTAAATGTAAAGATCGATTTTTTTAAGGAATTAGCTGAAATTTACTTTTTTCCTCGAAAATATTTTCCTTATTATTCCTTCAGGAAAATCTCTTCCTTTTTATTTTTAGCTCTTAATAGTCTAAGGGTAATTCTCATTTTTTTCTGTCTAAAATTTTTAAGATAGTTTAGTGCCATATTTTTTTTTTAATTTAAAGAGTATAACCGGATGTATAGGAAAATATTTTATTTGGCATAAGAAGTACGTTTTGGTACCTAATAAGAACAATTCTGGTAAATTTTCAGCTTTCAATCTTAATTTTTTGTGTAATATTTAAAATAAAATTTTGCCCATATTTTGACACATTTAAATATAGAAGATACGAATTTGAATGTATAAAACGACATCAAAACCTTATTCACATTAAAATTGTCAATACTCTTTAACTTTTCATATTATTGTACCACTTCGAAAAAACTATAATTTGAATATAATTTTGACTATAGAAAAGTATATAACATTTTTAAGCAAAATTTGGTCATTGATCACTGATTAACAACCGTAATTTCCACTCTTTTTACTACCAAGTATTGGAAAAGAATTTAGCTTTTATCAATTTTCAGTTATACTGCTTATGCTTAAGATTAAAAGCCAAAAAAAAATTGGCTGATTTATTTTAATTGGTTCCAAAACGATTCCCTTAGTTCAGATAGAAGCTACCAGGGGGCAAATTTCCCATATATATCTGGCTATACTCTTTACGAGTAAGGGATGGAAAATTTAAGTCAAGCTTGTAAAGCCCTTATGATTATATTATAAGCAAAACTCAACAATAGCAAATTATGAGCGAAAAGTTTGTGAAGTTTATTTTCTTTTGATAACACATAGGATATAAAATTTTATGGTTAAAATACGCTACCTTAAATTTGGAATTACAGCTTAATTTTTTAAATCAATCTTTAAAAATCATTTTTCAGAATGATCTTGCGACTTTTGACCTTAGCAAAATATAGCGATTCGTCCAAAATAAGTGTTTCTAGTTTATCGCTATGTCATTTAATGAGATGAAAAAAAAGTTGATTTATCGCTTAATTATAGCAGACAATGAAAAATTTTGGAAAAATCCTTCCTTTTTTTAAAAATACAAATATTTTTGAAATTTATCAAAAAAGGAAGCTTTATATCTACTCGAGAATCACCAGGTTTCCACCATATAATGTTTAATCAGTAAATAATCAGTAGCCAAAATTCCAAACACTAGATAGACCAGTTTTTATCTTGTTATTCATTTAAAAATAAAAGAAAAAGTATTGGTTTTGAGTAAATTACTCTATTACAACAAAGTAAAATTTAATATTTACGAAATTTTAAATTTCCAATAAACTTTCATTGGATCCAAACATGAAGTACATTGTGTATACAATATATAGGATATATTGCGGTCCAATTTTTGTAGTATAATTTAATATAACAATATATAAAAATCATACCATAAACATAAATTTGAACAGAAGTTCAAACAAAAATATTCGTGACGTATTGCCCAGATACGTATTTCGATTGCCAAGCAATCTTCCTCAGTGGTTATCAAGTGTCAATCATCACAAAGCAGTTACGAAGTGATCCAAACTACTTGATGACCACTGAGGAAGATTGCTTGGCAATCGAAATACGTATCTGGGCAATACGTCACGAATATTTTTGTTTGAACTTCTGTTCAAAGTTATGTTTATGGTATGATTTTTATATATTGTTATATTAAATTATACTACATAAATTGGACCGCAATATATCCTATATATTGTATACACAGTATAACTGTTCAAAGTCAGCGAAAAAATCTTATTTTGATGAAGTACATGTTCAGATTTTCGAAAGATTGTCAACGAAGAAACGATAAGAGTACAAAGCTATAAAAGCTCTTAAAGCTCTCCTTGAAGGGAACAATTTAAAAAAAAATTTAAATTTAAAATCAAAAGATTGTTTTAAATTTTTACTAAGTAGTAAAAATAATTTTCTGTATGGCTTAAAATGTATCAAATTTATGATTCAAACTCGCGAAATAATATTGAACTTTTGTTCGCTCGACGAGAAAAAAATATAAGTAATGGGAGTATATTAATCTTCATATAATTCGTTATTGTGCTAAGTATGTAATTATTATTTATGTATAGACATCATTAAATCAAAATTTATGCTCGAATAATTTATTTTGAGACGAATTAGACGAATAAAATGAAATATTAACAATATTAACCTGAATAAATTTTTGGTGTCATATACTTACACGCGTACTCAACGTACGTTCTATTCTCAATATGAATGTTCCGAAATATGAACAGAATTTTATTTCAAACATTATGTATGCAAAGATTTTAGCTTTACAATTTATTCTCATAACATATTTCATATAAGAATTGATTCATTTTTTTTTATAATTTTCATATTTACATTAATTTATTTATAAATGCTTCATATGTAAAGTTTTCCAAATAACGGTAATATTTGAGTTTGTAAAACATTAATTACTATTCGTAAGTTTCTAGACATTTCTTAACGTACAATGTTTGAGAATTGACAGGAAATATAAAAACAGGAAATAAATTTTCGACTATGTTTCTATAACATGCAGAAGTTAGAAAAGCTCGCAAAAGGCAGTTGTTTACACAAAGTAGTAACATACAAAAGAAAATTTTCAAAGAAAAATGTATTTTGTAATTAAAAAAATATACATGTATGAAATTCCTGGCTTGTGTCATAAAATATTTGTTTCAGTTATAGTTTAATAGCTTGTTAAAGTTACCCCATTGCACGTATAGCCTTTAGTATGGTATTTCTTTATACTATAATTTAAATTAAAAAAAAAGTGTATTTTGAAGTTTTGGGGCTTAAGACTTTCTGATCAAACTTTTTTTTTTTTGTTAGTAAGCTTTCATTAGGAAAGATTGAGCCAAAAAAATATTTTTAATTTCTTTTTTATTTTGTTGTTTACTTACCTTAAAAATAAGTGGGACCACCTTAATTCTTGTAAAAGCAAAAAAAAATAACTATAATTTTTTTTCAGGAAAACTTATCAATTTAAAGCGAGGCATTTATGATCTTTATAATGCTCTTAAGTAATGGCGATCTAATCATAGCATCGCCAAATAAATTAAAACTAAAACCATTCTTTGTTCTATATAACCTTTATAAATTTCAGTTTACAATTTATCTTTGAAAAATTCCTACTTTAGTTTTAAAGTCATCATTTCTTTCAACATTGAAATTTCCTAGACAGTTTAGGAGAGTTCCTTCCTCTAGTTGGGAAAAAAATTCTTAGGCATAGTTAATTTTTTTTTTCAAAGAGAAAGAAAATGTAGATTTCGAGCTTCCATCAAAAGCTCCATCAAATTTAGTTCCTAATCTATTACTATTCAAATAAACCCCCTAAGCTCATAAGTATGAATTTCCTCTTCATAACCTAAAGTAATGATTGCTAACTTCCGATTCGTGAGTCGCATGCGGCTTACTCTTGAAAAATATATTTTAATATTTAAAATATATATACGTATTCCGATTTTTTCTCTTCAAAACTTTTATAAATTTCATTGTACAATGTATCTTTAAAAATTCCTTCATGTATTTTTGAGCTAACATATAGTTTAACAATCAATATGGTAAGACGGTTTATTATGGAACTATTCCTCAAATTGAGGATTAATACTTACAAATTACCTATGCTTTTTTTTCAAATCAAAAGAAAATTTAGCTTTCAAACTTCCCCCAAATCTAGCTTCTTATCTATTACTATGCAAATAAACACCCTAAACTATGATTTTCGTCCCAATAACTTAAAGCAAAGATTGGGAATCTCTGGTTCATGAGCCGCATGCGGCTCAGTTCTTGCCAGCTACTTTTGAATCCTAAATATTTAAACTATTTTAAAAATTTATACTTTCACTTGTTCCTTCAAGAAAAATGCATCAACTATAACTCAAGAAACGTTAGCAATCATCGATCTAGAGGGTATTACATAGAATCTTTGGGCTAGTATTTTCACATCTAAATAGTGACATTTATCTTTCAGATAAAATTTTATCCGAAAGATAGAGACAATATTCATATCTTCACCTAGGAGTAGTGATATATATGGGACTTATCTAACAAATACATTTTTATTCATTAAATTAGTATCATTTGGATATGGTCTATCCCAGGAATTAGCAAACGGTCAACCGCGAACAGTTCTACAGTCGATGTACTTTGCTAATTTCAAATCTTTTAATTGAAAATGTATACTTAAAGTTTTAGACAATGAAATATGAATTTAAAATCAAACCCAATTTAATCTACATTAAAAAACTAACCCAAAATATTTATCAATAAAGCACATTACACAAAATAGTTAATTCAAACTACCTACTTATTGCCCCATTTTGCCTTACTTTTATTACTATTTATTACTACCAATAAAGAAATTTAATCACTTTTTATTTATTTTTAATTTAACTCATTTTTCGAAGTCGATAGCGCATAAAAAGAAAAATTACTGTCGATCATACCAATATTACGCTTTCCCTCCTCTGATCTATCCATTCAGAAGTGAAAATACTAATCCATAGAAGAATAAGTCTTAAGACGATAAATTGTAAACTTTCGATCATTTTCGCTTGATAGAAAAGCCTTGTTTCAGTTATGAAATGCTGAAAATCTTTAAAAAAAATAAATTGACAAAATTAATCATTCTTACTTAGAGAAATTGTGTCTTTTCACAATAATTGTTATCAAACTACCTACTTCCATCATTAGCAACTTAAGCCCCCATTGCTTTGATAATAGCATATACCTAAACCGTTATCAACGATTTGTTTTCAGTGACGAAAAATCAAACACGGAAGCATTTCTTGAAAAATTTTCATTGCGGTATTAATGTAAAGCAGGACAATCCCGCATCTTTCCAGCTACTTAATATCTTAAATCATTAGCAAAGTTTGTATAGAAAACTACTCGAAGGTTTTCACCAAAACTTAACGGAATTTGTAATGACATGAAAACAGTATTTGTTGATATAATTTCTAAATAGATGATAAAATTGAGATCTCAGCTTTTATTAAATAAGAAGACAATTCAAGTTGTTTAAGATCGGTTTTCTTTTATTTAATATTTTTACTATTCAATTAGCTACGTTTCGTTACGTATCGTAACTTCATCAGGCTTCTATAAAATATTAAAATAATTACAAAATATGTCAATCATACATAAATTTCAAAACTGTAATAATAAACATATAATATAGATAATATAAAATATATTTTTTGTGGACTATTATGTATTTTACACCAGTTCAGCGATGTGCCGCTATATCATGGTGGTGATGGCAGGCAATTGGTCTTTAGCGGCGTTTAAGTAGCTGGAGGAGTCGAACTTCATTCCTCTGTCTTTTGTATTTCTTTATTTGTTGATTGGTTCTTGATCTTGTGGTCAAACATCTACTATTTCTTGGAGCTCTTGTGGGAGTTTCCGCTTCAGCCTTCTGTGATTTACGGTTTCTCCCAAGCCTAGTTCTACTGCACTAGGACAATTTTCTAGGCCGTTAAGGAAGTTCCTTGTGAGTGCGGTTAGAAAGTCTTTTAAGTATGGGACGTTCATTTCGTGATGAATTTGGTTGTATCTCATATACCATGGAGCTTTAGTGATGGTCCTCAAGACTCTATTTTGGAGCACCTGTAGCTCATTATGATTTTTCTTTGAGAATGGAAGCCAGACTGCGCAAGAATATATGCAAAAGTGGTCAAATGACTGATTTCTATATCATCATTGAACATTCCATACTTAAACTAGACCTTCTGTTGATAAGTGGGAATAGTTGGATGAGTCGAGTGTTGGCTTCTCTGATTTTACTTGAGATGTGGTTTTGCCAGGTTAATTTCGAGTCTAGAAGTATGCCCAGATATTTGACAGGCGTTTTTTTCTCACACCACAGAATTTTCATGTGATCCAACACGATAGACTCCAATTAGTTGGAGAAACGTCTTAGAGAGTAAATTTTTGCGACACTTTTAGATGGATTTATGCAAATTTTCCATCTACTGAACCAGGAAGATAGGTGGTTGATAGACTGCCGGGTTTTCTGAACGGCCCTTTGAAGATAAAATATTTGTAATTAAATAATAATAACTAACTCAAAATTTTAAAATATGACAAATATTTTAAGAGATATTATTATAAATAATTAAATTCAAATTAAATTATTATTTTCAATTTAAATTCAAAAAAATAAATAAAAAATTACACACTCTACCCATACACATTACATGTAAATTCAGTGCCGCCTAATGAGCCCAACTAACATCCAACCGCGCGTTATTCAAACATAGGACCACCAATTTAATGTAATTTTAATGTAATTTAATGTAATATGTATGGGTAGAGTGCGTAATTTTATAATTTTTATTTAATTATTGAATTTAAGTTGAAAATATTATATTTTTTGTGAATCAAGGTATTTTATTAATTAATGTAATTATTATATATTTAATTATTTATAACAATATCTCTTAAAATATTTGCCATATTTTGAAATTTTGAGTTAGTTATTATTATTTAATTACAAATATTTTATATTATTTATATAATATGTATATTATTATAGTTTTGAAATTTATGTATGACTAGCTGATCCCCGCGACTTCGTCTGCGAAACGTAAATAGATATGTTGGAAATAGATAGAAAGCGAGTAAGGAAATTCGAATATTTTATTTATTTTCAATAACAATAATTGATTTTCAAGTTTTTCTAAATACCGCAGGAAAGTTGGTTTGGAAGATTTTATTTTTTGATTGATAATGAAATATATGGCAGAAAATTGCTCCCTTAATGTTAAATAATTGCTCCAGGTCACAATCATTGGTTTATAAAAATTAAATTTTAAAAAAGTTAGATTGTTGAAAAACAAACAAAAATTAAAAACTGCCTCTTTGGTGTTTGGTATAAGTACCTACTTCCTAAGCTTTCATACTAATTAAGTGAAATGACGTTTTTTAAAATGTTGTTATTAAAATGACATAACAAAAACAGACATTTATTATTAATTCATTATTTATTTATTTTTAACACTTATTAAATTCAAAATTTCGATTGTTGATTAATTCTAAACTTTCTCACACAAACTTAGTGACCCCTTTTACTATTTTACTCTTTTAGGGAAGAAATTTTCATCAAAAAACCATTATGCTATTAACATCAACTATGTGTTTTGTATATATAAAGGTTTATGTTTCAAAGAGGCAATTTTTTAAAATTTAAATTGAATTTACTGTGCTTTTTATCAGTTCAACTAAAAATATTTTTACAGATTATTTTCTAAGTTTAAATTACCTTTCCAATGATATATAACTCACCTGATTAAAGTAAAACTTTCTGTTTTCATCCCTAAGGAATACCTTCCCTTATTATTTTTTTTGGAATGATAAGTAGCCTATAGTCTGTGGGAAATTGTGTTGTATCTTAATACCAAATTTCATTAAATTTGGTTATTCCGTACTTTAGTTAAATCGGGACACACAGACAGACAGACAAACATTTTAAAAATGTTAAATTTGGAGTAAGGGCCTCTTGAAACAAATATTTACCCTAAAATTGGGTTCAAAATCGAAATGTACAGACAGACGTCAGAATTTTATATATTAGTATAGATTGACATATATTGTAATTATTTTAATTTTTTATAGAAGCCTGATGAAGTTACGATACGTAACGAAACATAGCTATTTGAGTAGTAAATATATTAAATAAAAAAAACCGATCTTAAACAACCTGAATTGTCTTCTAATATAATTTCTAAATATTATAAAAACCCATCAATAAAAATTTATATGGGAAAAATGTATTGATTTGTTGGATTTTAAGAATGCAAAAACGAACGTGAAATGTCTTTAATAATTTGTGAATCAAATGTGATATCTTAGTGCCGTTTTTTTTTTTACGAAATCAAATTTATTCAGTGAGTCTGTGTCCGTCCACAAAGAGCCAATTCCACAAACATCCGGAGGCGTGTAGCAGGTGCTCTTTCTTCGGACCAAGTTTGTAGACTGCGTGGCGCGTCTTCGCCATTCACTTCACATTGGCCATAAACAAACACTCATAGGGCTCCTCTTCATGCATCTCTTATTTTCTCGACAAAACAAACATCCAAACGCCTTAATATAAAAGCGATCGCTTAAGTAGTGTCCACTTAAGTTAATTATCTGAACAAACGACCGTTTAATCTTCCACATTTCTCATGATTCCCAGTTGGAAGAAGGATGGATTAATATGTGTTTATTTCTTGGTCGTCAATGTTCAATTGAAATTAATATGAATGATTGATATCAACTTCGATCAAATTAACATGTGCATATGTCTGAACAAATATTCACACTTGACTTTTTTCTCTTCTTCTACAAATACCAACCCACTCTTTACCACTTGACTATATCCGACTAGTCTTTGAATTTCTGAAGATTTGTTAATCCGATTATGGTATTTGTTTCAAGCCTTAACTTATCTTTCACATTCAAAAGAATAGTTTTTGATGAATAAAGGATTTGATTGCAAAAAAAACTTGGGAAATTAAAAAAATCACTTGCACAAATCAAAACTATTTGCAGGAATCAAATTGTTATGCCATATCGTTATCTTTTAAGAAGTGTCACTATCAAAAACCTCATAAAGGAACCTATTTTAAGAGATCCCTGCTCCATGAACCCCAACTTATTTTAGGATCAGAAAGTCCTTACTGCAAATGACAAAGTCATGTTATCGCCCCTGCTACTTATGTAAAGACGTCATCTGTCCGAACCGAGGAAAGTTAATCTTCGCATTAAGTTCTCACTAATAACGGCCAGGAATTGCGGGAATTGCCTATCGAGATGAGCCCCTTTGCAGACCTGGTTCCCCAAATTCCTCGGTAGAAGATGCTCAACAAAGTCCTGTTACCAATTCTGCCACTTATGCATAAACGTCATCTGTCCGAACCGGGTGAGGTTGATGAACGATTCTCGCATCAAGTTCTCACCAACGACGGCCAGGAATTGCAGGAGTTGCCCATCGAGATGAGCCTCTTTGCAGACTTTATTCCTCAAATTCCTCTATAGGAGATGGTCACAGGGACCATTCGCACTTCGGTTTCCTCAAGAAACAAGAACCGTCTTAGCGCCACTTGTAGGCCCAAGCCTGGTCCATACTTGTAGGCCTTTCATTGGTCCACCACGATTAAAGGATATGAGTCCCCTACAACTTGAACATCCAAAATCAATTGCTCTTCTACCTTGATGCTCCAGTTCTTTTGCGTCAATGCCCCCACGATTATGTTGACAATGTTGTCGTAACAATGATGACAATCATCGTAAGTACGGAAGCATTCCTGTATGCAGTGGTACACCGTTTCCTGACGGAGGCAACCAGCTCTGCATAAACGAAGGTATTCCTGACCACATGTCATTCTCACACGATTCTAATGGGTTGTTCGGAAAGTAATTTCGTTTTTTCCTAACAGAGGATTTAGCTGTAATTTTTCGCACTCAAATTTACAATTAAGCCATATAACCATTTTATGTTTTGGGAACTAATATACCTAGGCTTGTATGAGAAAAATCTCAATTCATCCTAGGCAGTAGTTTTTGGTTCATGTCTGTTTGAATATGAAGAGCAAAAATCATCATTTTCCTGATATTTTACTTGTTTACTTTAGAAAATGTAAAATGCTATTCAATCTAGAAAAAAATAACCAATCTATATCAAAAGATCAATTGATAACACGCCAGTGCTAAAACTGGTATGCAAAATTTAGATTTAGGGATTTTAATGTCGAAGATGCACTACGATCTTGGAGACCGGATGAAGCTGGTAAAAATACAACTAAATCATTAGTTGATGCAAACCGATGATAAACAACACATGAGATCGGTATAAAGTAAAATATATCAAATCATATAGTTTATGACCACTTGAAAGGCTTAGGTTTAACGGGGCGTTTTTGGGGAGTTTGACCTCATAAAAGTTTTGTCACTCGCCAAAAGTTTTTAAAACTTGATTGGAATAAACTGTCATACCCATAATATTCTTTAGGTCTGGAATCTTCGGTTTATTATGTGTGCCGGTCATTATAAAATCTTTTGGATGATAAAACCATTACTTCAAATAAGGAAGACAAATACGCCCAAGATCAATTTTTGTCAAAAAAAAGCAAAAATTTTTTGAGTGAAAAATAATACTTCAGCGAGAAATATGGCTAATGGTATTGAGCCAGAATAACCAATATATAATTAAGTAAAATATTTATTCACTTTAGTACAAATTGTCTTTTGTTTGCATTACAGAAAAAAAAACAAATTACTTTCCAAACAACCCAATACTTTCTTCACAGTACTATTTTCTGATTGTTCAAATTAACCCTTTTTTCCCAATTTACTGAGCTCATTTTCCCTGATCAGTAATCCGCTTAACGTAAATCGTTTATTAGATTAATAAAATTTCAGCCAAAATTACTTCCAAAAAAATTTTGGCATTTCATGAGACTTACGTATGTAAACATATTTTGGTAGTTACAAAGAAAAAAATTTTTTAGACGAACCACAGAAAGTTACGATGGTTTCTAACTTACCTTGTTAAATATGACTTCTTCCTGCTAATCTTCCTTACCATTCTATTGTCTTCATGAAATAATAATTGCAATTAAAACAAGAGGAAAAACATTTGATCCTTGTTAACTAATTACATTGAATTTGAAAAAAATCGATTGAATAAATCCTGAAAAATTCAATGATTTGTAGGCGGTTTTAACCAAGTGACCAGAAGTGTACATATTATCTTCGTTTATTTATTTATTCTTTTTTTGTGAGTATACAAACTCGTTTTTATTTCCTATGCAGATGTTACAGACGGTTTGTAAAACACCATAGATTCATTAATAAATTTCAGATTAACTTGATTGTCGAAGCATTTCCTTTAAAACCTGTAGCCCAGCGCCTCCAGGCCATCCATTATGCCCAGTCACAAAACACTGTATAGTTTTTCCATAACATTTTTTTCCGACACACGTAAATTTCTTTTAGGTTCATCTCATATAAATATTATAAACCAAAAGAAAAAAAAATATTCCATGTTTGGAAAGAGATGTTCAAATTAATAAATATATAAATACATCATTTTATTTATGGTCATAAAATTATAATATAGAAAACATTAATTTATGCTTTTTAGAAAAGTGTGAGATGAAATTTATTCTCCGTGTTCTTCATATGAAAAATCTAAAGTTGTTAGACTTGATACGCGTGTAGCTTAAGTAACGGAACAAATTTTTTGTTGGACATGAAAGACAAAAAATGCCTACCAAGTCTAAGGGTTGATAACATTATAATTTATATCGCTTCGCATGTTTTAAATATGCGCTTATCGTTGAATCGATGCGTAAATTATTGGAAAATTTGCAGCTTAATTGAAAACGATCAAGTTAAATGTATAAATTATAATGTTAATAATCTTGAGAAATTCTAATTCCAAAACTTGATATTGAGTATTGATAAGAGCTTTTAGCGATTAAAGAGAGACAAGAATTTCTTACTGGATATTGGTTACCAAAGTTGATAAAAATGCTTTTTTTTTCAAGGAAACATGATTGCCAACATTCTTGGCTCCTTATTTTTAATTCGAAGAATTTTTTAACAATGGTAGAAAACTTCAATGTAACATAAACTTGAAATTTTGCGTTTTGGAAAAAATCAAGTTTTATAATTATTTTCTCGGTTGCAGCAATTTCTTTACAAACTGTTACTTTTGTTGGCTTGTAAAGTAATAAAAATCAACGAACATTGAGCATATGTTTGCCTAAAAACACAGATTTAGTGAAAAAAAATGGAACAATCTCTTAACGAATTAAAATTTCAATTAACGGATTAATATTTGAACAAAACCAACTTTCAATTATATTAACAATTGGAAATATTTGCTTGTGTTCAATTAGTTCAATTAGAAAGAATTACGATTACATGTCTTTTGATTTTTGCTCTTTCATAGCATCTTAAATTAAGAAATATTGAGAACTCGAATTCCTTGACTAAAGTCCCTAATCAAATGAATTTTGAAATAATATTTCAAACAAAATTCATTAATTTAAATAACAAATATTATAAATTGGAATAAAATTCTTTGAACTTGTTTTGGAAAATTACGAAAGCTTATTAAGAGCAATGGTAAAAGAAAATCCTTTGGGCAAAACTTCCTTTAATTTAGCAATTATGCCAGTAGAAAATTTGATTTTTCAATTATTAGATTATTTTATTAGATTTTCAAATTTTTTTATATAAGAAAATAAACCGAAATTTAGATTTATTTCATTTCATTACATATGATTTTCAAAAGTGTATTTCCGTTGAAAACTCATCACCAAATTGTTCATGTTTTCTCAATATTTTTCCTATATTTCCCCAAATATGTTTAAACCAATTTGAAGAAACTATATGAAAAAAAGACTTTTCGCATTTTTACTTTCGAATAATGGGACTCATCACATAGCAGTTACGGAGCGATTCAATACTACTTGAAGACCACTGATGAAAGTTGCTGGTCAATCGAAATATGTAGGTGTCTGGGTAACACGTCATAAATACTTTTTATTTCACCTTTTGTTCAAATTTATGTTTATGTTTAACTTTTGTATGTTATATTTGATACATTGTACTACAATATATTTTATAAAATGCTAAAACAGTGTTTCTCCAATAACTTGTTTTCCAATTATTATTAAGTTGTCTTAATCTTTGGTTCTCAAAAGTTAATTATCTGGTTCTTTTTTGTCTTTTATTTTTGATAATAAAGAACCAGAAGACTAACTTTAGAACTTATTTTTTTGTTATCCAACTCATTAGATAAATTTCATAGTAACGACCTATTAAAACGGAAGGAAACAGAGCACCTTTCGTATTTCTCGCAAAGATATTAATGTACCTCAACTTACTTACCATTATTTTCTCAATTTTATTAATTTTTTTTAAATTTTCATAAAAATTATATGTTAATCTTTGTATTTTTCTCGTGTCTTTTTATAACTGCAATGGTCAAGAAGTTGTGATTGTTTTGTCTTTAATGAATTACATTATACTAATTATGCCAAACAAAAACTAAATATTCGGGCTGGATAACGTCTGCCAGATCCGCTAGTTCTTATGTAATACGAAATCAAAAAATCTTGACCTTCTCTTTCCGAAAGTATAAAATATCGTAAATTTTTAAAGATTTTACCCCCTTCTTACGTCATACTGTTTACAAACATATTACTTTAGCTTTATTATTATTCATGTTTCTCTAGATTGGCTAATTAATCATCAAGCAATTCCATTAATTCAATTTTTGCATCAATTAACATGAATAATAAATAAAACATCAATTAATTCCATTAACTACAGTTATCTAATTTTTGCTCATTTTGGAGCAAATTTTAAATGATGTTTTTATAGCAACTGAATTTTTGCTTTCTAAGATTTGTTCATAAACTCTTACCATCCCTTAGTAAATTTTGTCAGATTTTAGAGGCTTCCTTCAATTTCAAAGTTTCGCATGTGATTTAAGAAAACCCTCTAATACTGTAATAATACTCTAATACTATGGCGATAAAAAGTATTTGGAATTCACTTTAACTGCCTTCAATTTATGAATAGAACAAAGCATATTTTACAGTGTACTTAGCAAGTAGTGAAAGCTATTATATGGTTATTAGAGTATTGTTTTTATTCCCTGAATGATACTTTTAGTAAAACTACTAAAATATATTTAGATATATTTATTTATTTTTAAAAGGGAAGTGAGGGTTATCCACAACCTCTACTACTACAATCCAATCGTAGACGTCAAGAGATGACGCTTTACATCTGAAGCAATAGAGTAAAGATAGTGCAAAGGAAAGAACGTATACGTTTTATCCTCGTTGCTTCTTAAGACCTACTCAGAGAAAATCATCTAGCCGACTCGAGAAGAAGGAATAACCAGAATCCAGATTAATAAAATGAGAATATACTACTAACGACACTAACCATCTTGCCAAAACACCCGAGGAACTTAAAGAAATCCTGAATTAAGTAATCGACGCAACTTTCAATTATATACAGAAGACCAAGACTTATATTAGTAACAACTTTTGAAAGATAGAACTTCAACGATCTTTGAAATTCACAGATTTTGGTACGACAGTGAATAATGCCAGTGAGAACTTAGAAGAAATAAAAACTAGAAAAGCAAAAGTAAGGTCTGGTTTTCATTCAAAAACATGAAAAACGTCTATAGATGTGGGGACCTCAATCTCAATTTGAAGACCAAATTCTTAAGGTGCTATATGTGTACTAGGGTGTCCGTTATTTCCCAAATTGATTTTTTTACAGCGATCGCCCCCTTAGTTTAAGATACAAAAAAAATTATCCAATACAATTAAGCTCTTAATTTCTTGATTAAACCGTGCCGGAATCATGTTACTTTCACCATTTAAATAACATGGGATTATTTGACTTTTTACTTTTCATTTTTTTTCTCAGAAACAAATTAATCAAAAGATTTAAGATTAAATTATTCTGACGTAAAATTTAACCCTCTACAAAAAAGGTCTTTTATGAATTTTCGATTTGATCACTCGATTAAAAGTTATTCAACATTTAACTTGAATTAATTTGTTTAATTTGTATTTTGTAATTTATTCAACATTTAATTTGTTGACTACAAGTTCTAAGAAATTTCTCATAAATGACGTCAGGTGAAATGGTAAAAATTCGAATTTTAATTGAACTTTTTCCGATAGTCTCATTAATTAGTATGAAATTCACTTCGTAGGTACAAAATATTGATTAAAGTACGAAAATTTATCCTGGATAAATTGAATTTCACGACTATAGCGAATTCGGATCTTATGCCACCTGTTTTAATTGTCAAAAAATGATTTTTTTGTTTAATTTTCAATTCAAGCCATAAAATTAACACTAATAATCACTGGCGCTCTAATGATAATAATGTTGATCTTCTCTTTCAATGATTTTATAGTTAAAAAAAGTAAAAATGAGCAAAAAATTGAAAATATTGCAAGATTTATATTAGACACAAGTTAAATGTTGAATAACTTTTAATGGAGTGATTTAATCGAAAATTCATAAGAGACCTTTTTTGTAGAGCGTTAAATTTTACGTCAGAATAATTTAATCTTAAATCTTTTAATTTGTTTGTTTCTGAGAAAAAAAATAAAAGAAAAAAGTCAAATAATCCCATGTTATTTAAATGGTGAAAGTAATATGATTCCGGTACGGTTTAATCAAGAAGTTAAATGCTTAATTGTATTGGATAATTTTTTTTATATCTTCAACTAAAAATTCAGAGGGCGATCGCTGTAAAAAAATCAATTTGGGAAATAACGGACACCCTAATGTGTACTGTACGGTGTGGTTCACCAGACATGTCCCGATTCGTTCAATAATCCCAGCAATTACTCGCTGAGTATAAAATAAAAATTGTTAATACATTAATGATGAGGAGAATATCAAAAATTTAGCATACAAAAAAGCATAGATCTCATAAAATCTTGGACACTTTTACAAATAAACAATTTGTGTTTTAACTTCTGAGCTTTTCGAAACCGTAATAATTGATGAAGGTATAAAACATGTGCATGGTTAATTGCATGCGTGCAAAAGTATTGTAAATTATGAAGAATAGATAATGTTTCTTATTTGATTTCTGTCGTAGTTGTTTTAGTAGCATATGATGAATATGTGAAATCAAAATCGTAAGTATTACATATGGTTCATTATTTTCACAGTGATTTCATGTGCAAAACGTGCTTATTATGTTGACTTTCTCCTCTCAAGCTTACATATTGCACCTAATTATAAATATTATGAATTGATCTGTTCACAAAAATGAACAGTTAACATTAACAAAGCATTAATCTCTCATTGTGTGTGAGCTTTTCTCTCAGGAAAATAAAGATTCAAAAAAAAAATTGTTTGATCAGATATACACATACATATAGCTGGCATGTAATTATCTTTAGAGAATCATTTAAAAATTGATAATGAAACCGAAATATATGCGAATTGGTAAAAATGTTTTGGCGGCGTTTTCGTTCCGCGGAAATAAGAACGCACAGTTGACCCAGTTGGAATCCAACAGGGGCCTATTTTAATGGTACGGTATAATTTAGGTACGCGATTTGCCCATGAGATGAACGTAATGAGGATGAGATGAAGAAGAGAATGTGGTGGGTCTCCTCGGATGGTCCATTGGCGGATTCTGTCTTTGCCACTACCATCGATCGTCGTCGTGGTCTTGGTCGCATCGCGCTTTGTGGTATGCCTCGTTGTAATTAGATGAGATTGTAATTAAGATTAATTAAAATACAAATTACAATTCAATACCAACCACTAAAATTAGTATCAACTTTCAATCCATAACGGAATCGCAACTGGTGAGAGTTGGTCCTAGACGAGACGAAAAAACCGTCTCGGATAATCGAAAATTTGCAAAAAATCTACCGTTATTCTTATATATTTCAAATCAAGCCGGAAAAAAAAACCCTCATTACTGATTGATAAATAGAAATTTGAGCTCATATTTCTCGATCTTAAAAAAACTTTCGTTTAAAACATGATAGTATTCGAGTATTTGCATTTTTTACGACCTTGAAAAAATCAATCTTTATGTTATTTGTATTCGTATTTCGTATATTTTCATTTCAAACGTAAATATTATATTAATTTATTTACTAGAATACAAAAATAGTATGTACTAGGATGTTTTTTTTTTGGGACTATTTTCTTTTTTTGCTCCCATGCCAAAATTTTGCTGGAAATACTTTAAAAAAAAAATTCTGAAAGTTTGAGCTCATAATATTAAAATTAAATACTCGCTCACAGCGTGTTAATATTTTCCATTTAAAATACACGTACACTTTGATTTTTTTTTAAATTTTTATAGCTCAGCGACATTTTATGGTATCGCCTCGCTCACAGTCGGGATTTTTTTACAATTGTATGCTCTACAAAAGTGCCTATTTTTAATAAGGAATAAAAAATCAATATTTTCTTAAATTTTACTCAATAATCCGCAAAAATGTTATAGTAAGAGAAATTCAAGGCTCAATATCTCGAGAAATATCGATCTTAGCAATTTGGTTTTCTGGAACTTTTTTGTAGGAAATTGAATTTTCTATAAATTTGACTTTTACATTTTTTCTGTAGGTCTTGTAATTCATGAGTTACTGAGAGAATAACGAGAAATCTATGAAAAATCTAGGTTTAGTGACCCGTACTACCTCGCCCGTGTAAATTACGATTTTGCCGCAATAGGCACTTTTGTAGAGCATACAATTGTAAAAAAATCCCGAATTTGAGCGAGGCGATACTATAAAATGCCGCTGAGCTATAAAAATTTTAAAAAAAATCAAAGTATACGTGTATTTTAAATGGGAAATATTCACACGCTGTGAGCGAGTACTTAATATCAATATTAAGAGCTCAAACTTTCAGGGAATTTTTTTTGAAGTATTTCCAACAAAATTTCGGCATGGGAGCGAAAAAAAGAAAATTGTCCCAAAAAAAAAAAAACACCCTAGTATTTACATTAGGGTGATGCAAAAAATTTTTTTTTTATTTTTTCTTGCAAACAGGCTGAAAAAAAGTTTTGATTTGACGTAAAAAGATACTAGTTAAAATTTCAGCTCTTAATATTAATATTCAAGTTATCCTCATCACATTTTTTTATTTCCCTTAAGAATAACATGGGAAAAGTTAATTTTACTTCTTCTGATTTTTTACCGTTCAAACGTCTATTTAAATAATAAATCTCTTCTATAATCTTTATAGCGAATTAAACACTCTACAAAAAAGTACTGATAACATTTTTTAATTAGTCCATGTGTTCAAAAGTTATCCAAGATCAAAGTTCAATTTTTTAAAAATTTGATCGAATATTGTATATTATATCAAAACTGTTGGTTTCAGTGTTAAAATAGGGGTCAAATTTTTTATCAAACATGAATTTGATTTGTGAGAAATGTCAACAAATGATTTTTTTATTAAATTTTTATGATTAATTTTTTTTGATCATATTTTTTAAAGAATTGAACTTTGATCTTGAATAACTTTTGAACACATGGACTAATCAAAAAATGTTATAAGTCCTTTTTTGTAGAACGTTTAATTCTCTAGAAAGATCATAGAAGAAATTTATTATTTAAATAGTCGTTTCAACGGTATAAAAATCAGAAGTAAAAATAACTTTTCCCATGTCATTCTTCTGGGAAATAAAAAAATGCGATGAGGACAACCTTAATATTAATATTAAGAGCTGACATTTTAACTGGTCTCTTTTTATGTCTAAACAAAACTTTTCAACCTTTTGCACGAAAAATTTTTTTTTTTTTTTGATTCACCCTAATGTACATTCAGAGTATGCACCTATAGAGGTGTTACAAAAACATCTGTACATAGGCCTGGAAAAGAAAACCTATTAAATATTACATCAAAACTTATTTTTAAAGTGCATGTAAAATTTTAAGTGGTTACAAAAGGAACATTGTATAAAACAAGTAATGAACATGATTTAGAGGTCAATTGATGCTATCCACTTAAATATTTCTTTTTTATTAAGCTTTTTTTATATTTAAAGACTTTGATGTCTGTGGTAACTTATTATAATACTTAATTGCTATATATTTAGAGTTTTTATGTGAAATATTTGTATTGATCTTTGGTAATGGCAAGGATTTGGCCCTGGCTTTACCCTTATAATTATTATATTCATCTTTACAATGACAATAATGATAACATAGTGATTCTGCTATAAACTTATTCTTAGTTCCCAGTATCGGCGTCTTATCATAAATTAGATCTTAAATATTTTTTTTATTAAAAAATCATTTGGAAAAAAAATTTAACTAAGTAAAACTTTAGAAAACTTAGTTGAAATTTGGAAGAAATTATAATTTTTAAGTAGAAGCATAACATTAAATTAGTGCTGGTCTGTTGCACACTTAATTTAATTGTGGGTTTGAAATTAATTTGAAAAACTTATATGAAACAATTGTTGCGTTTTGTAAAATTAAATCGAAAATACAATTAAGTGTAACAAATCAAAAGTTTTACAATTAGTAGAAGAAAAATGGGAATGCACCTTTGAAATAAAATAACACGAAGAAGATGAATCAGAATTTTGGACCTACTATAAGAATTAAATTTAAATAAGTTTTTTTATTTAAAAGTAATTTCCTTTATTAACTATACATTTTTGTCATCTTTCTGACAATTTGTAGATACCATACCAAAAAAATTATTCATTTCTTGAGCAAAACCGTCATCGAGTAATGTTTGTAGATCTTCGTAAGATCTAAAGTACTATTCAACAAGTGGGTGTCCTTTTAATGCAAATAAGTAATAATATGAAGGAAAGAACCAAGTCTGCAAAAGTATTTCCAAGCTGAATGCTCCAATTTTATCATTCACTCGATTTTCTGTGCGGCCAGGGGAATTACCATGCAGCAAGATGGTCATATATTACCTATTTTCATATTGTGACCGTTTTTACGTTAAAGCTTGGTTCAAATCCGCTATTGTAAGCTGTAATTACGTTTGAGTGCTATTCTTATCGAACAATTCTAACAATTCGATGACATCATCGTTTTTCGGTGGGCTTCCACATTCTTCGTTTTCCACGTCACTATTGCTATTTTTAATACTTTAAAATTCCTTAAAACACTAAGATTTCCTAAGAGCATGTTCATCGTAAGCTTTGGCAAGCATTTGATATGATTTCGTTGCAGTTTTTATTTAACTGGTAATAGAAAATCAATCCCCTTGGTATGTTCAATTCTATTAAAACTGATGAAATCGTCGGAAAATTACACTTTTGCAAATTGAAAATCTTTGTCAAATATCAAAACAAAAAAAATCCATCAATGGCATGGTTTGGTAGACTATTGGCCACCACCACTACTTATTGCCAAATTCCGGTTTCATATTAACACATCTAAGTAATATATTATTTTATTGCTTTTAAAAAATAATTGTCTTCTTTATCTTTTCTTTGAAATATCGATAGGTAAACACTTTCGAGGATTGTAATTACTTTACTTCGAATACAAATCGTAAACTTATATTTTATGTGCACATTAACTTTTGCCCTATCACAATTGTAGAAACGTTAATTGATTGTATTTCCATTTCCGTGTCTTCAAATATAAATTATATCATCGAAGATGAAATTACTATTATACAATATAGCGATTTTGAATACACTCATATATATTTAATATCAGTTCAGATCATTATTATAATAGT
Organism: Sisyra terminalis; assembly: GCA_958496175.1. Taxonomy (NCBI): domain Eukaryota; kingdom Metazoa; phylum Arthropoda; class Insecta; order Neuroptera; family Sisyridae; genus Sisyra; species Sisyra terminalis. Next base: position 10,277,000 of record OY292275.1, read on the forward strand.
AAACCCAAATTCAAATTTTATTGGACACCACTCCCTCATTATTGATGTATCTCTCTGGGCCTTCATAAAACAATGGTATATTAGTTCTTTTGAAAAAAAAGCCAGAACCCTCTGGTTATGAACGATTTGATGGGCTTTCACAACCCACACAGTCACGATTTGAATATATTTCATAGATTATATAACACATTATAATATGTAAACCAATAATGAAATCCATTGAAAAATGTTTGACTTAAATTTAATTATCTTTTTCTATGCTTTCAGTTTCCCAATCGAAAACTTCAGCGATATCTGGCGTTACTTTTGGTTCTTTGTTGCAGCGAAACCAAAGCGAATGATGCGGAAAATCAAACTTCAGTTAGCACAAGTACGTATCGTATGATAATGTCGCAAAGGAAAATGAAAACTTAATTGTAATTAACCATTTTATTGTATAATCATTCGAAAATTGTCTTGCATGATTACGAGAAAGTTTTTACTTTCGATTTGACAAGAAAACCGCTTGCATCAGGAAAATGCAATTGGTTTGCTTGTTGTTTTTTTTTTCTGCTGTAAATGAAAAATTTAGTTTACAAGTGAAATCAGAATGAACACAAATGCGCGTTACCAATATCCGGTAGAAAGCACAACTTAAATCTGACGACACTTTTCGAATTTGTATGAAGTTATTTGTATGTAATGCATGCTTGACATTTAAATTTATTTGATATAAAAAGGAATTTATTTTCATTATTAGAAAGTATAAATTGTAAGTTTGAAAACGCCGAGAATACCAAATTAGTGTTTTGGAATTCCAGGCAACAATAGAATTGTCGATTTTAACGAAATTAAGTTGAGTTTTCTTGGTCCAAAAAAGACTTACGTTTGAGTCACGTTTTGTAAGAATCTAATGAGGAAAAATTTTACAAGAATGTCGTTTAATGAAGAAATTGATGGCTTTTCTCTCATTAGGAAATGAACTTAAGTCATTTTTTTTTGTAGGAAGGTATTGTTGAATTATCTAAGTGTTTATATTATGTATATGTACTTTTCGAACAAAACGACATTAGTGACGTCCACTTCATCCATCGTTCACACATGTGACATACTGACCCAGAGCTCAACCCATCGTCTTTTGCTATCCAATCACTGACCATGGCACAAACGTGATAGCCGCAAAATCAGTTTTCAGTCACGACCACACTTATCAAATTACCGCCATCCAAACATTAACGATTCTTCTTTCATAACAATCGCTCATCGAAAACCACAACCAAGTCCATCACACAAAGACCCCAACCCAAAAACCATCCTAACACACTACTTACGTTTTGTCAATTTTTTCTAGGTTTTGTCGAACCAAAGAAAGATTCCCGAGGTCTTTTCTCGCCTCGTATGGACTACGACCAATGGACCCCACTAGGTCGTGGGGATCCCCTAAAAAACGATCCGACCTACGACTACGTTCCTCCTGTCCTCGAGCACGTACACTACTGGATCGACCCGGCTTCCCGCAAACCTGACCCACCTCTTCCTAGCGACGTCCAAAAAACCGAAATTCTTGTTTTGGGGGTTTCTTCCAAAAAACCGTCATCTTCAGCAGCTACGGCCAGCCATATCGAATCACGACGTGACACTTACGACCCATACATCAAATTCGTCGATTCTTCCTCCAAATACAACTACCATGGAATATACTCCCGTCCACAAAAACATCAATACTCTGGAACATACTACTCCTCTCCATACTATTCAAGCAAAATCAAATTTGAATCACCCCACATCAGTCAAACAAAAGATGACTCCCAACGAACTCCTTACACGGTTCTGATGCCTCCTCCATTAAATCAACCAAAATATGAAATAAATCCGGAACTTTCCGAAATAATCCACAACGTTACAAGTTCAGTCGACTATTACAAATCTTCAACGACTGAATCATCTATTTCGATAGATGAAGCCAATTTAATTTATCATTCAAGTACTACTACGACCGCTGAAGATTGGGTTAACGGAAATACTCAGTATGCAACCGTAGCCGAACCCAGCAGTTTGGTAACATGGCGAACACCAACTCCAACACCTGCACATATAGAACATACATCTCCTTTGATTGACCCTCAAATTGGACATACTCAAAGTTCATCCAGTTCCACCTTCAAATTTCCGATAGAATCTTTCGATGGCATACAAACATTAAGTCCATCAGACAGTAATCCAACTGTAACTTATGTAGCAGTTGGCGATACACCAATGCACAAAGGAACGGTTACGGATGACAAACCAGATTTGAATAACTCATACGTTAATATTGGAAAACCAAATTTACGTCCATCAAGTTCTCTAGGACACGAAACTTCAATACCTCCAAACAAACATTACACGCATACCCATAAGCCGGTCAAAACAATTATTTCATCACGTCCAAATTATGTGCTCAGTCCTAACCAGTTTGATTATATGACATCGACTTACCGCAAACCACCATCGGCTTCTTCTTCTATCCGCATACATCATCATCATCTCGAATCTCCCGTCAAAATCCAACCGCCAATGACTTTACAAACGATGCAAACCATGCAAACAATGCAACCACCACCAGCTACTGACATAAAAACAATGCACTACCAAAGTTCCACTCCTCTACTTTTCACACTTTTGCAAAAAGAACAAGAAAAGGTTACACCTCAGTATGTTCCAACGTCAACAACTCCAAAACCTACCACTCCAACTACAACAACTCTATCGGCTTTAACAACCGATCCTTTGTTTTCACACTACAAACAACCAGCAGCTCCTCTTCGAGGACCAATGTATCTCATAATTCAAGGACATTCCAAAGTAAAAACTTACGGTCCCAGTAAAACTAGCAACAATAACAAGGAAACAGTTCAGGAAGCGAATGAAATATCATACTCTGATGATTTTAAGGTGAAACATATTCATTCAAACCATTTAAAAGCGATCGAACGTCCCGTTCGAATGGAATTGCGGGGACACAAAAATCTTCAAACTCTTCAGCATGTGCTTGATACAGGACTAGGATCAGTTGACTTTAGAAAATTGGGAAAACCCAGACAAAAACGGGAACAGCGAATACAGGAAGCGTTACTGGGAGCTCAATATAAAGTTAGTGATGGAGTTCAAACTACCGAAACGTATCGAAAAGGAATTGTCGAATCAAGCGATATTTTCGATATGCCACGAAAGAAATTCCAACGAGCCAAACGGCAACTAGGATTCGAAGAATATCTGCCGATTGAAGAAGCCGAAGATGCGATATCTGATTTCTTTGATTCGGTGTACGAGGGTTCCGGATTGTAACGATGAAAGTGATTTATACAATTTTTTAATAAATGTGTTCTAATACTTTTGTGACTAATATGTGAGAATCTTCCACGAAATTTGTTTTATATATATATATAAATTATTATATTTGTTAGTATTTATTTTCATAAATTTGTTTTTTTGTACCTGATCGGTAAAAATTGCATCATCGAATTATTCATGGACAATTCAAAAGAAAAACCGTAATTTTAATTTGCAATGCCATAAAAATCATTGACGTGTAATGAATGTTTTTCTTTGATATTTTAGAGAAATTAAGAGGCTACTGATAGTTTTAACGTTGAATTTATCAAATTTGATTTTTTTACATGAATATTTAGTGAAACATTGATACATTGGCCGTCTCTAGTTTCAATTTGGATTGACCACTTTAAGCAGGTGATAACTGGTGAAATAATATAAACAATAATATAAAAACCAGTTTCAATGAAAAATGAATAGTTTATTATGAGGTCAATGTAACAGTTTGTACTGTACCTAACTATAATGAATAAAAGGCAAAAATTAAACATGATACTGCTTAAAGTAGTGTAGTGTAAAATTAAGTGAAATCTTAGACTTTTCAATGAAATACAATAGAAAATGGAAAGTTCAAAGTATCAAATTATTAATCATTTGATTTTACAAAGAAATATATGAAAGAGGCTGATAAATTTAACTTATTGTATAAATATAATTAAATATTATAACTATTTTGTAACGTGTTTATGTTTTAAAACTATTAGTTATTATAAATTTGTATGTAAACGACCAAAATTTATAATTTAGAATAATAGTATAATAATTTAAAATGGAAGTAAACTGTAAAATATATGCGGTTTTACTATATTTTTTTCATAATGTCTAACAAGGTAAATTCCATTAGCAGATTTTGAGTAAATTACATATCAATTAATTCAAATATATAATTTAAAATTGATTTGTAGTTGAAACCAAAAGCAAAAAAATAGAAATTTTTAAATCTCAGCGTAGCCGGGTAAGAACAGAGAGGTTTTTCCTTGGCAGGATTAATCTATGCATGTTAAGTGTATATAGAAGCAAATAAAGATACTATTGTGAGAGAAATCATGGTTCAATAAATTTTTGGATACAAATCATTGTTTTTCCAGCTTGCCCCCCTGACTAATATCCGGGATACGCCACGTAGAAACCATTTTTTGTACCTATTTACCTTGGTAGATATGAAAGGAAATAGATTCAAAAGTTTTTAACTTATTTATATATTCAGAACCGAAAACCGCAAAAAAATATTTGAAAAAATGTAAAATTTAGAATAATAGTCTAAACTCTAAAGAATCTCATTTTCGTTCAATTTGTCGCACAGTTCTGTCCACCTAAACGTACTTAAAAATTTGCACAAATTATATATTTTTGCGCAATTTACGCAGTGTGTATTTATGCATTTCGAAACCATAAGTTGTAGATCTTGAATTTCACAACTTGATCTAAATTTTTAAATCATCTTCAAGAGAAGAAATTTCATATTTATGAGTACTTAAATTAATATTTTTTTTATGCAAATAATAGGAATTTTTTTCTTTTACGATATTTGTGAAATTCAGATTTAGTTTGCAATAGAATTGAACGTGAATGAATCTCATAAACAATTTAAGTTACAAAGTTTCCTTGTTTTTCTCTTAAAATTAAAATTTAAATGTTTTTTTTTTTTAATTTTTGGATCTCCAAAAAGCATAAGTAAATTCACTCGATCCTAATCCTTGATATTGACCGACCTAAAAGGGACATTAGCCAAACAAGGATCTAAAATCAATTAAAAAAATCAAACTTTAATCTTTCATCTTTTCTGTAATACTTAATTACATTATAGAATAAATTAAGTACTTATATTATTGCAATAGAAACAATTATAGAAATTTTTACTTTTATTTTAGTACAAACAATGTATTAACAATATCTGTGTTTTCTTCAGTAATTTTGTTTTAATGTGTTGTGATGTTTAAATAAAATATAACAGAATGCAATCGATTTTTCTTTTCATTTATTAATTTTGCCTTAAAAATATTCTCTCAAGGAATCTCTGACTCAAAATTGGAAAAAAGCCTACTGCTATAAGCATGGTAAATCGGTTTCGTAAAGATATTTCAATGATACTTTGTAGGTATGTAGTTATTATAAAATACTAAGATCCTAGAACTTTCAGATCTTCAACTCAATTAGCATTTGTAAAAAAAATCAATAAGTGAAAAAGTTGTTATCCTTCAAAAAGTAATAAAAATTCCTCCATTTTTTGTGGATCTGTACAGGAATTATGACCTCTGTAAACCATTTTACTTATCAGTTGCTGAATTCCCCCAATAAAAACTAGTTACACTTAATCAATATTCAATTAAAGATTTTCTTTTTAACAAAATAAAACCGGAATTTAAAAATCTATTTTTGGTGCTCGAAAGTTGAGACCTCTGCTCTAATTTTTTGCCAAAATAACCAATGACAAAATAATCTATGGTATAACAATTCAAACTAACAGAAAATTGTCCTCAGCTCAAAATAAAATAACCCGGGAAAAAATAACCATTGGAAAATAACTCCAACCGAATAATATAGAAGAAATATTCTTTATTTTGACTTTTATATTTTGGTTTATTAATAATATTTCAACATTTTTCTTCTCTAATTTATACATGAAGTTAGACTTCATAATAGTTTCTAGTATTTTTTCCAAGTGATGTTTATCTAATCAAAATTGCTCTTTATTAAAATTTAAATAATCAATTTGATTTATCAAAAGTAAACTGTTCCATATTTCTTTTAATAACTCATAAATAATTATAAAAAAAACAACACAAACCAATATAATATATTCTTCAATTTGTTGTTGTTTCGAGGAATTGAGGATCTTTTTTATTTTAAATAGTTTACACTTTGTTTTTTATTTTTTGCGACGTTTCGCAGTTTGCTACTGCTTTTTCAAGTGATTATAAATCACAGTAAAAATTATTGTAAAATTTCGGATCCTCGATGATAAGTAATTGATAAAATATTCAGAGGACTAGGATCAAAATTAATCGGTTAAAACTTTATTTATTACATGCGACGTTTCGGCTCCTTTATTAAGTCTTCCTCAGGCATTCGTAAAAAATCGTTTTAACCCCTATGCAGATTGTACAATTTATTTGAAAATAAAAAAAACTTTATTAATAATTATCTTTGTCATAATTCCTTTTTGTAGACACGGTACAGTTGGTAAAAACAATAATAAAACTTCCAAGACCTATAAAAATTTAAATAAAAATTATTAACAATTATTATCATTAATTATTAACAAAGTTAAAACGATTTTTTACGAGCGCCTGAGGAAGACTCAATAAAGGAACCGAAACGTCGCAAGTATTAAATAAAGTTTTAACCGATTATTTTTGATCGTAGCCCTCTGAATATTTTATCAATCCAACAATATAAATGTATAAAGAATAAGTTTTAGAAAAATGACATTTACATTGATGTAATATAAAATTTCTATAGTTCTTTGGTAAATTTAAATTATTTTATATAATATAAGTAAAATGGTGTACATAGTATTTTAATAGTACAGTAAATCTAAAGACAGATACAAGTAGTTTAAGTAATTTTCATAACCACGATTTAAACAAATTTAAACAGACTTACACAAAAAGTTATAATTTACCATACTACCAAAGTAATTTACTACTATATCAACAAAGGACATTTTGTTAAAATATTCTTTATATATTTATACTGTTATTTATAATCGCTTGAAAAAGTAGTAACAAATTACGAAACGTTGCAGAAAATAAAAAAAAGGTTTAATTATTTACAAAAAAAGGGATCCTCAAATCGTCGAAAATGTACTCAACCATTAGAAGACTAAAATCAAAAAGAACTCCATATGAGCTGACATCAAAGTAGTAGGAAAATGTTCCACTGGGAACTTCTTCATCAAACCATTTGGAGCTCAAGAGCTCCAGCCAAGACAACACATTAGCTCATTGTTTGCACTAACTGATTGCTAATTTAAAAAAAAATCCTCGAAACTAAAACAAATTGAAGGTACTAAAAACAGGTTCAAATCAATAATGAATTTAATATATTCCTTACAAATCCTGTTTCCTATTCCTAGTTCCAGAAGAATATATTTCTGTATCAAGAAAAATTAACTATTCTGTAAAGTAACAAATGCTGCAAACTTTAATATTCAAAGATAAGAAATTTTCCAATGTTTAAAAGTATAATATTTGAAATTTGAAGTTATAAATTTTCTAGCGAAGACAGAAATTCACAAATATGTACTTCTTATTTTTTTAAATTGAAAATTCATTGTTATTTTTGATTCGAGCTTTGAATAGTTTCTGTACTTCAGGTTTGATTTTTAATTCAAACTTAAAAAAAATTATAAGAAAAAACAAAGAAAACATTAATTTGAATACTGAAAATATACAGAGGTGTGAAAATTATTAGACTCAAAAGAAGATTTTTACTTTCTTCCAGCAATGTATCGCCCAGTCTATAAAACATCTAACATCAGTTATGGTTTGGAACTGCATGTCAGCAAAGGGTACCGGTAGGATATACATTGTGGAAGGTATTATAGGCAAGGCCAATATATAAAAGCCTTAGAAACGAGGTTATTGCCTCAAACTAAAAAGTGGTTTCCAGAAGAAAATTTTATCTTTATGCAGGACGGAGCTCCTTGCCATAAGGCCAAACAAGTTATGAATTTCCTCAAAAATTCTAACATTAATGTGCCTTCTTGACCAGGAAATAGTCCTGATGCTAATCCCATAGAAAATTTTTGGGCAATTGTGAAGAAAAAACTAAAAACATCAACTATTACAACACGGGTGGATCTGCTTACCGAATTCATTAAGATTTGGCATGATAATAAAATATAAATAAAAAATATATAGTACAGAGCATGCCAGAATGAGAAAAATAAATTATAAACAATAAAGTGTACCACACAAAATGTTAGATGAGTGAAATTATAGTAATTTTTAAATTTATGACATTTAAAAACAAAAATGAATCTTTTTTATATTGAGTTGTCTTGAATCTAATAATTTTCACACCTCTGTAGATTTAGATATAACAAAACTAGAAATTAATTTTACTTTGTATATTTGCTTGCGAACTTTAATAAGCTTTGAAAAAAAGAAAATTTTGAAAAGTCTTCGAGTAGAAAATATATAGATTATACAGAGGAAGTGAAGTCCATATAAAAGCGATGAGTTTGTTGAAATATAAAGACAAATAGTAATTAACGATACAATCAATAAGAAATGGGCAATAATTATACACACTACTTTCGTTGTGGCCTCAATGAGGCAGCAAGTGACAACTAACAACAATTATTTATAGGCCTTCTGTATGGGACCAGAGGACGGAGAGATGCTGACCCAACCACATACCAAATAGGTACACACTTGCATACTTGTCCAAGATGAATCTGAATGGAGTACACTTTTTAATGTCTGTCTTTATGAATGAAACGTGAGCAGTCTGTCTTCATAACGGAGTCACTGAGTCGCCCGGCACCCATCTCTTTATGGTATAGACAAATAAAATTATATTCGAAAGTGAAATTACCTCAGATTCAAATTCATCGGACATGAAACCCAACCGCAACAAATCAATAGCTTTTCGAACCTCTTCACCATATCGTCTAATCTTCCACCAATTGCCTGAAATATTTAACGAGAAATGTTTGAAAGTCTTTTCCGGATGATTCATTCAATCGAAAAAACTGTCAAGCAGCCAGAAAAGAATTCACTGAGTGTAGACAATTAGAAATCCACAAGAAGCGAATTCCATAAATGGCATCAACTTCCGATATGACATGGCGTGTCATATTTACTGCACCGGTTCTGTACAGATTTGCCCTTATAAGTCCGTGCTCACTGGGGACATCTTTTTCACATGTGATAATTTTATATCCCGTCCCTGTTATAGAAATTCTATTCCTAGAAACAATGCAAGAATCTAGGACTTTGGAGGAACTACTTTTTTGTCGCTATAGTGTGAATAACGCGATTCCACATGCGATTCACACCCGATCCGGATTGTCACAATAATTCTTGTTCAACTACTTTTATTCGTTACGAAAATATTAGAGCACTCTAATTTCGGAATTGGGTGTACAATTCTCACGAACAATATTCCCCACTGGATGCTATTAATTAGTCAATTTATTTTTTTCTTTCTGGGACCGCCAACAGTGCTTTTTAAGCATCACTTCGTTCAGCAAATCAAATGATATTGATCAATCAATAATCGAGTGCAAATTAAAATTGAAACCGTTACATTTCTTATAGATTTGCCCATCATTAAATCCTATTCTTGTTTTGGTAATTTTAATTATAACTTGATTGTTCATAATAGGCGTAAACGAAAAAAAACGATGACGCAAGTTGGTTTCTAGTAGTTCCTTTAATATTTAAGTATTGCTGTTTCATTTTTGCTAGTTTCATTTTCGTTTGTAAAAATAGTTTCTTCGGTGCAGTTATCAAAAATAAAACATTACCTTACATTGGATGAAATCAAAAGTATTTTTTTTATTCTATGAGAAATTCAATAATTATTAAATAATTTTTAAATTTTGAATAATCAAACTATTACCATAAAAAAAAATTAAAAAATGCAAGAAAAAACTTACAATCAAAACTTCTTAAAACATAAAACAATTAAGTATCCAGGAAATTTTTACTTCAAAGAATTGAGTTTCCTATAAAACACTGAAGTACAAAAAAGGTTGGTATCACCTTATTATATTGAATTATATTGTTATTATAAAATTGTATTGTTTTTTTTTTGGCCATAGCGGTTAGGATATTGTGCAAAATCAATGAATATCAGGGAATTTTTCTAGGAGAAAGGAAAAATTTGAAAAGTAATAAAAGTTTTGGAAAATTTTTACTTTCGTCATAAATTGATTAGTATTTAGGGAAAATACATGATATTATATATGATATATAATAAGTTTAGTGGAGTACATATGAAAAATCGCAACGATTTTTGGATTTTATTGCACAATATTTTTCACCAAATTATTCATAGTGGAAGTCAAAAAGAAAGCCAATTTTGGTCAGGAAAGTTAAGGAATTAGTGTTGGAATAAAATAGGCATTCTTCAACTATAAATTTAAAAAAAAAATGTTTATAGATTATATAAAATTGTGATGATGTTAATACAATTATGTCCTGAATAAAAAACTAAAAAAAAAATGCTGGCATTGAGGTAGATAAGTCTTTTTAGCTCAATCAATTAACTTTAACGTTTTATCGGCTAGATACTGACTTTACTAGACCAATCTTGAGGATTATTTAATTTATTAAGTCATTGATAAATTCAAAAATTTTCGACATAAAGAACCATAAAACTTATTACAATTTTTGTGAAAATTGATGTGGCTTAAAAAATATTTTAAGTTTGTTCAGTCACACGAGAGTATTAAAAGAAAGGATGAAACAACGTCTGCACTGAGCTTTCGAAAGCTCAATATTTATGCGTTTCTAAAATTGGAAAAGAATGCTAGAAACTATTTAAACTTTTATTTTTGCAACTATAAGCGATATCATAAAATATAATCCAGTTAAGAGTTGTCAAAGCTTTGATCTTCTGAGAAAAAAACTTTTTATGGGGCTAAATTCAAGTTAATAAATCGTTGAGTATTTGAATATAAATATTGACTTAATTATATATTATTCAAATACAATTAGATTTCTAGAATTCTAGAGATAGTTGGAGGAAAAACATGAAAGATCCAGCAAAATAGAAAGTACTCTAATTGTTGTGCTCTAATTCGCTAAATTTTGCTCTAATATTGAGTGTCCGCGAGCTTTTGCTACCTCATGAGCTTTTGCTTAAGTTTTACCATGGCTTTTTGCTACCAGCACTTGCTACGTCATTCAACATAAAAATTTTTTTTGGTAATATTTTTTTCATTATATTACGGCAACTAATTGCTATCTTAGAAAATCAAAACGAAAATATCTTAGATATTTGCACTTATCTGTAGTTTATATCTATTGATCTATTATAAGTGCTGGGTTTTTTAAGGTCGTTTTTCCCAGTGATCTGAGACAGATATCTTTAAATATTTATATAGTTAAGAAACATATTAAAATTTTTTTCTATTTTCTATGTTTTCTAAAGTCGTTGAAAGGCAATGACTTGCGTCTGGAACTTTTACTATTATATTATTTTATTTCTTTTATTGTATATATATTGTTACTGTAGAGTAGACCAATAAAAAACTTTTATTATTATTATTACTATTGATCTATGCTTTTTAAATTAAGTAAGCTTTATATGTTAGAGAATCTAAGCATAGTCTCACAGACTTCAAACTGCATATAAAATTCTTTATTTGATATTTCTTTTTATAAAACGTTTCCTAGTACTAGTGACTTTTTTTGGATTATTAAAACAAACGATTTTTTTCAAAATTAAACATTTCGTATTGCATAATCCTAAGGCAATTAGCTAAAGTGTTTTTCTCTAAACTACCCCCAAGTATGTCAAATAAGCTATTTGAATAACGATTAATATTATAAGAAACATTTTTAAGTTTCAACTAGTTTTGTCCTATGGAACTACAAATTTGTGAACTAAAATTAAAAATAAAACGTAGCAAACAAATATTTCCATTTCTTCTCCATTTTTTTGGTTTTTTAATCAAATAAGAGCGATTTCTTTCAACCATGTAACATTATATCTATAATTTTCCGAAATTTTCCTTTTTTTCAACTAAAATAACGTGCATAAGTAAAGTAAACTACTTATAAATGAAATTTTCAAAATCGTGGGTGGTCCAACATTTGCAGTAATTATCCAATTAAAGAAATTAAACTTAGATTTAGAATATTAGGTTTTCATATTTATTATTAAAAAGTATTGGTCCTTATCAAATCAATAAATTGTAGGCTAAAAAATAAGAACAACTAGGCAACATTTAAAAGCTATAACATTAAGATGATTATTTTTGAATGTTGTATGGCGAAAGAGAAAATTGATGGACCTCCTATATTGTCACCGCACTTGTCGCAAGTGATTTTAAATAAAGACACTCCGTTATTTTTATTTATTCCTACCTGTAATACTTAAGATCTACACCAAACTCATAAATATTCATATAATAACTTGATTTTATTTTCTTCTCTTTGTGTAAATCAACATTGTTACTTACCATGAGCTGAATCATGAAATGCCAGTCCACAGTCTGTACTCAACATAATATTAATAAGTCAATAAAGGATTGTTCAAAATCATATTAAATATTCACAATGCAAAATAGCCTCTTTCCTTACAATAAGGATACACTCAAAATAAACATTTATTCATGTTTTTAAATAGCTAATAAAAATAAACGAAAAAGTTTTTATTTAGTATGCTGATTTCAGATTTAGTACCTTCAAAGTAAAAGTAACCCTTAAATATTTATTCCATACAGACTTTTATATGTAAAAGAAGATCATTGTAAACAATAGTTTCCGGATTCCCATTCACAAATTGTGAAACATTAACTGATAATTTTCTCAAACAATGTCCCAAAAACTTAACTCGGAATCTTATAGAAATTTAGTATTAATCATAATTGATTTAATTTGGGATAAAGTAATCATTAGTAATAAAAAACTTACATACTCTGTTTCATTACTTCAGTAGAACATACTCTCATGCTAATTCTGCTATTATTGCTTTGCATTTTTTTCTTTTTCAATTCAAAATTGTAATCTTTATTATTTTTAATTGACAGGCTAGGACTGGTCACGAAGAGGTTGAAGAATTTCCAATTAAGAGCAAGGATGTATAAGTCATGTTATGGATGCAATATTTCGCTTAGCAATTTCTCCGAGTCCAGAGAATTTTGTTCTAAACTATTGGGATAATTTTGTGCATATAAAATTCTAAACTGGTTATGCATAATGCTATAATATTATGTTATTAAATTAAATGTTCCATTAAAATAATAAGAAGTATTTTTTAATTTATTTTAATGTTTGTAAATACTTACCATTAGTATATAGAATGTGCCCTACGTTATTCCCAATAGAACGTAATGCATGATTTCAGCAGCACTCAATTTTGTTATTTGCATATTTTCCTTTGATTTTCTCATGCTATTATTTATTTAACATATTAGATCCGAATATCTCACACTTAAAGAAATTCAACAAGATGGTAATTTAAATTATTATTAATACATATCGTTTATTTTACATCAAAAAAGCAAAGAGTTTTTAGAGCTTTAGTTTTCCTAAAAATAATATTTCTTTACTTAAAAATAATAAGTGTATGATATATCTTTTCATATTACTTATAATTTAAAAATGTTTGTATGATTATTGATTGAAAACGCTCTTTTTCTAAATTCTAGCAGACAATGTAAAAAGTTTAATAAGTCATTAAAACTAAATTAAAAATGTTTATCCTGGAAGGCTGAAAGTTATTTTAAAGTTAAATCAAGATAATGATTACATTATATAAAAAATGCTTTCAGTTATCTAACAAAGTTAACAATAACATAATTTTTCTTTTTGAACTTTTGCCAATTTAATCTTTAATCTTCAACTTTACAATTCCCAAATATTTGCAGTTTCAATTTACTATTTCAATAAAAAATATTATTCTATATACATTTAAAGTTTTCATCAATGTATATTGCAAAAGAAATCAAGGCTGTTTCTTACTAAACTACACTGAGATTATAAAATTCATTAATGAATTTGGAATCCTGGAAATCAAACAATGGAAATCATTGGAAATCAATCAAATCAATGAAAAATCCTGAATTTAGTTTATGGATTTAGTTAATTGTTAGTTTATGGATGTCAAACTGCAAATTTTTGCAAATTTCTTGAGATTACCTAACGAAACTTCGTTTAATTATTTTTAATATTTAATATAAAATATATAATATATAATAATTATTTTTATTTATAGTCAAACTATTCAATATCCTCAAATCCTCAAAGATACGCAAATTATGTCTTCACATTTCTTACAAGGGATATTTAAGCTAAAATTACGTTATAAGTTTATAGATACTGTATACTTAAGTCGGGACAATTAGCTTTTATACTAGTCACTATCTGGCAACGTCTTATTCTCATTTTTGTTTCTAATTTAATTCGCAAATAGACCAATTTTATTGAAAATTCATCAACAAAGGATGTATTAGACGCCGCCAGAATTGAATTAACGAAAAAATCGTAAAATCTATTAATAAAAAAAAAGAGAATGAGACATTACCAGATAGTGACTTATATTGAAACTGCTTGTACTCTTTTTTTAATTACATTTATAACAGGTAAGATCTTTAGCGACTCTAGGCTAAATAAAAATCTGTAATCAAGAAATATCGATTATTTTTTCGATACGGGATTCGAACCCAACACCTACCACTTTTGGAGTGGTCATCTTTACCCCTTGACCACCAGTTTAGATTAACATTGATAAGTATTTTATCTATTTCCGAATCACAATAAATTAATGGATAATAATATATATCTGTAACGTACCTATTAGGTCACAGTTTACAAAAGTAGCTGTCTATATTGTGTATAAGTAAAAAATTAATGTTTTAACTACAATGCAGTAAAAAGGTATAAGTCTATACTGGTGGATAATAATATATACATATATGTCTTTGAGATTCAATTAAAAAACTACTTTATTACGACGCGTTTAAACAGTTTTTGACTGTCATCATCAGGTAATAATAATAATAATAATAATATTTTTTTAATTGAATCTCAAAGACATATATATATTATTATCCACCAGTATAGACTTGTACCTTTTTACTGCATTGTAGTTAAAACATTAATTTTTTACTTATACACAATATAGACAGCTACTTTTGTAAACTGTGACCTAATAGGTACGTTACAGATTCAGTTTCTACTGATACTTACCAGATGATGTCACCCTTACTAATGTAAAAGTAGTTTGACTTATTTCAAAAATTATAATCTAAAATGTTCTAAAAACGTTCATTGATCACTTAACGAACTTCAGCTTGGAGAATCTAATTGTAAAGTTTTATTTAAATTAATTTTGATAAGCCTTTTGACAATTTGAAAGAAACTTAATCGGTAGTATACTTTTAAATGTGGCTCTTGAAAATATTGGTATAATGGGTTCAATCAAGTTGGATATAGTAAGCGAAAAAGAGCGACATTTAATGGGCGGTGAATGCTGTGTCATTACACGAAGCTTGTTTGATAACAATAACCCCAGTGAAGTCCAGCCGATACCTAATTTGGTGAGTTTTTCTTTGGATTATTTAATCAGCAGACATTGTATATGTTAAAACGACATTGTTTCAAGTGTGGTCCACCGATGATTTGTTGAAGTTATGCAGCGCAATGTTTTTAGGACGCAAATATTTCTTCCAGATAATTATCCTTTAAACGGCTTGATTGCCTCAGTATCACACATACATAAGCACATACGGCGTAACTACACATATTGTCTGATACAATTGCTATAAATATTTCCTTTTTTCGTTACAACATAATCGCTCTGCTTATTTATATGTCTGCGATTTTTCATTTCTTTTTTCGATGGTTTTTATTCATTAAAATTCAATTGTTCACAGATGGTCCTAACGGTTTTTGATTTCTCGGTGGTATTATAGTGATTATTATTTTTGTAAACTTATAAAACTTTTATCGCTATATCAAAAACTGTGTGGTCCAATTGATAATTGACCCCAATTATTTTCGATTTTTCCCCACTTTTGTATTGCAAATAATTATTGATCGCAACCATGTTCAATGCACATTTTGAAATATAAATCGATAACATTAAATATGAACGTTCCCTATCTTTCTTACATATAATTCATATAATAAAAGAAGAATGACTTTTATAGTTTTTCAATAAAATTAAAAATTAATATTTAGAGTAGTTTAAGTTATTATAAAAATAACATAAATAAGAAGAAAATTCAGGTTATTTAAGATCTTTTTGTTTTTTTTTATTATTTTTTATTTAATATTTTATTATTTCAAAAAGCAACGTTTCGTTACTAATTTTGAATTTTGAATTACTAATTTGAAATTTTGAGTTAGTTATTATTATTTAATTACAAATATTTTATATGATCTATATTATATGTATATTATTATAATTTTGAAATTTATGTATGATTGACATATTTTGTAATTATTTTAATTTGTTATAGAAGCCTGAGGAAGTTACGATTAGTAACGAAACGTTGCTTTTTGAAATAATAAAATACTAAATAAAAAAAAGATCTTAAATGAATTGTCTTCTTATTTAAAAAATATAAAAGCTGAGAGCTGATTTTTATCATCTATTATAAAAATAACTATACTTATACCTTCAATAAACAAATTATTAATAACAATAAATTATATCTATTTTGCAACAAAATATAGCACCTGATAAATCACAAAATTATAATTGAGGAGAATTTTTCTATAGATTCTTACTTATTAATTACCCAAGATTTCATTTCACCTAAAACTTATAAAAAAAAAGGATAATGAAAAGAATTATTACTGGAATTGCGAGATTCCGTGATTGTCCTACCTTAGTTCAACGGGATTAATAAAGATATCTTTTCTTTTTTTTAATTTTAATTGTTATTTACTATGATCATATGCCTATTAATGTCTTTAGTGACTCTAGAATTAGTAAATATTCTAGACCACTCGCCCACCAGTAGACTTCAAAGATATTTAAATCTCTTAAAGTTAGAGATAACTTTAGAGATATAACTACGTATATCTTATTAACATTTTGAATAGAATATTGAGTTCAATTTCTAAAGTTCCTCAATAGTTTTAAAATTAGTTCAAGAAACTTTTCGATTAAAAATTACAGTTTAAATTGATCTTACTTATGTAAAGTTCAAATATGGGAATAAATTAAGCTTTATGACACATTGTACTTCTTTTTTTGAATCACTTGAAAACACTTGAAAATTTCGATTAAACATAATAAAGAAAAATAATGCACATTTATAGTTCATTTGCAATATACCATATGTCATGGCTTTGGGATTATTACTTATATTTCAGTTGAAACTTGGGTCAAAATAGCCTTTAAAGCTCATCTTAAATTAAGTGAAACTTTTTCGCTATATTCCTAATCTACAGACGTATCTAAATTCTATCGTTATTCTGTTTAGGTAATATTTTTTTCTCTATTGATGGTTTCATATATTGAATTGTAATTTAACAAATGGAACTATTACTTTAAAGTAATAAAATTTTATTGCGAAGAAAAGGCGCTCTTGGGAAGTAGACAAGCTTATAGTTAGGCAACACAATATCATTTAAACAATACTGTTTGCCTGCATTACTTAATTAATAGTTTTCCAATACTACCATAATATGTACTGAATTTTGCAGCCTTTAAAGTATTTCTTTATTACATCAATTACCCTATTTAGTTTAGAATTTCAATGAGAAAATTCACTCCCCAATAAACCCTAACTTTCAAATGATTTATTTCACTAAAAATCTAAATCTTTGTATGATCTGAACATAAAAATTTGCAATTGTACTCAACCCATACCGAATCTAGCTAATACTACTAGGAAAAGATTTGAAGTGAATATCTATCGCTGTTTTCCGAGGAAGAAAATACTTTACGACAAAATGGCGTCGCGACATCGTATGACTTATTATCCAAATTGTGTAGTTTTAAAGGTTTATAAATTCATCAGTGAAGATTCAAATCACATATTGTGCAAGATTTATTTCTTTTATTTTCTTTTACTATAGGAAAATTACCAAAAAATAAAAATAGTACAAATAGGTAAAATGTGACCAAAACTTTTCAAGTAGTTCAACCATAAAAATTTCTTTAAAAACATTGAGATAATCATGATCATTGATTTCTTGATTAACACTTTTCATAATCTAAAAAAACAGTCGATATCAAAAATACATTGAATTGTGATTCTTAAAGTGCCCATATTTAATTTGTTATTGATTTTAAGTATAATTTTTGTTATAGTAATGATTTTCTACTTACTTATTATTACCTTACTTTACTTTTTCCCCATTCGCTGTTGTATTTTGTATGAAATATCATAAAAACTAATAAATTTGGTTTTATTTTGGCAATAATTTAATCAACACTTAAAAATCAACAATATCTTATGAATAAAAAGTAAATGACCATTAAATTTTATGACTCATTGATCAATGACATTATAATTTTGGCATTGCTTTTATTGATAACATTGATTATAAATTTAAATAAAATTTTGAGTAAACAAAACATTTACTGGGAAAGTATAAATGGCACTTATTAATTAGTAAGGTAAATACAAAGTAATAGCAACTCTTATCTGAAAAATAAACTTAAACAAATCAAACACTTTTTTTTAATTTACAATTAAATTTATTTTAAAATATTTATATACATACACTGAAACTATATCACATAACTCCAAACATATTTCCTCAAAATTTTAATCAACATTTTTTTTAAAATAACATAATCCAATTAAGATTAATCTTTTTAAAAATTTTAGGTGTATATTTTGAAATATAAGTATGAGTAAATTAGTAGTTATTTGTCGACATTTAACTACTCTATGCATTTTTTTTTTAATATACACGTATAATATACAAAAGAAAATAGTTAGCGATTGAATAATTTAAATTGGCTTATACAAAAGCGTTGTGACATATTTTTTACGATACCTATGGGTGGCACTAAGGACCATTACGCCGTCTTTTATTGACAACGCATATAAATGGTTTAGCATCACATGATTCGGCTCTGGTAACAAGGTTGGTTCACACTGAAAGAAAACAATAAATAGCCAATTATTAAATTAATTATTATGAACATTTATTTGGGATTAATGCGAATACAGGACGAAGTAATGAGGGCTATTATCCTCCTATTATTCTAAGTCAAATAAAATCGTTTTTTTTTTAAATATTACAAATAATGAAATGACATTTAAAGATTTTCTTTTGGATGTTAGAACAAACATTCGATAGGTTCCTTTAGATCAAAATGTTAAACCATGTAGTTCAAAATCTTAGAAAATAACTTAAGAAAAGCTTTTTGGTGGCCGAGTGGTCAAGGTGACTGCTCCAAAACTAGTAAACGTTGGATTCGATCCTCGTATCAAGCAAATTTTCAATATTTCTAGAGCTTCTAAGGACCCTAGTAGTTATAAAGCGACAGTAAATAACAATTCATAAATAAATATAAAAAAATATTAAAAATAAATAAATAACGGTAGCGCTTATTTTACAAAGATTTATTTATAGGCTCCTCGGTAAATTTTGTTTAGATTTCATAGATCCCCTTGAAAGTGCCCTGCGCAATTAATGAACAGTCTTTTTTTTAGATTTGAAGATAAAGATATCTTTCTGAAATAATCTAGATATTATTTTGGGACCCATCCACTATTGTGCTTGATCTAAAATCTTTTTAGATAACATCCCCGTCCCCCCAGAAGAGTTTTGTATTCGCACCAGTTTAGTAGATACTTACCGATAATGGAGTGTCTTTGTTTAAAATGACTTGCAACAAGTGTGGAGGTAGTATAGGTGGTCCATTTACTTTTTCCCAAGGCTTGCTAGTAGGGATTTCTTGCGTATACTCTTTCTGAATATCTTGTCCTTGAGTTTCGCCATCTTTGGCCAGGGCTTGGAACACCTCGAAGTCGGATTGTTTTACGCTGACTAAATTGTTTTTGGAGCCCATTCCGTTATCGACGATTTTCAGACCCGGATCGTGCCGCCATTCGCCGTCCACGAAAAATTTATATTGGTGCTCCCCTTCGGGCAGATCGATGATTGTTACGAAATTACCGTGGCTTTTCACCATAGGCAACGTTTTCCATTCGGAAAATGTTCCACTAATGTAGACCTGCTTGCCGCCACCTTCCCACCGAAACACGGTCGGTAAGGATTTATCACTGTCGCTGACTTTTGTCCCTTCCGAGACGGTGTTGGACCTGGGGCGCGGGGCCTCGAATGCTATCTCCTGCGAATGTTGTTTCGTGAAATACGGCTCTTCTTCGTCGTTAGAATTTTGAAGTGTGATTGGTCTAATGGTTTTCTTATCGAATACAAAAGCCTGACCATCTTTTCCAGGTGAAGATGGGGGTATTTCACCTGACTTATGCCTCTCGCGTGTTGTCGCACCACTACCAGCATTCCCCATTTTTACTTACGCAGCAATTATATTGAATCACAGTTTTTACTTGCACACATAAACTCAATTTCTCAGATTAGTTGATAGGAAAACTTGAGAAAATCAAGGAACTATTCTCTTAATAATTTTAATTTATTTGTTAAATTGACATTTCTCTGTTTATTTCACTCACAGAGAAGGATATTCAATAAGGCAATATCAATAACAAAGATCATCTAATTCATTTTCCAATGTGCTAAAGGGAGACACACAATGGAAATGTGCGCAGAAAATTAGGTTGGTATGACGAAAATTTGGAGTGGAACTGTTAGTTGGCAAGAATGGTTCTCTACAGACGACAGTCATCAAAATTTCTCTTGTAGTCTATCGTTGCTTATCAACTATTCTAATCGATTTGTTTACAAAATGTTTTTTAATTATTTTAACAAGACCTTCAACGGTAGTTAAATGTTCAAACCGCCGTCCCAATTATAACTAAATATATTTCAGTCATAAGCGACTATGATCATTGTTTTATTAGGTAATTGATTCAAATTCGATATTCAATTATTCATTACAAACGCATTTGTTTTCCTATAATTTTCTTGTCAATACTCTATATTTTTATTGTACTTGTGACCATAACGTTGAGACCAATTGAATTTCCTGCAACTACGCTAAGTATTGGTAATATACAATTACTGTAATTCATTTTCTAACGAATTATTTATAGCCAAGCATTTATAGATAATGAAACCCAAAAAGGAGAATCGTAGTAGAAGTAACAGCCCAGCTGCTAGTGAAAAAAGTAAAACCCGAAGCAAAAGCAATAGTTCTAGCAGTTTGAGTAGTGATACTGCCAGTAGTCGTTCCAAGTCCCGATCTCGTAGCCCATCGAATGGGGACGGTTATAGATTACACATCGGAGACATCGGCGAAGGGGTGTCGAAAGCGGAACTAGTCGACATTTTTAAAAAATTTGGCCCTCTAAAGGAATTCTGGATGGCCAATAGCCCTCCTTGTTTTGGTTTTGCGGTTTTTAAACGTCGACGAGATGCCAAAGAAGCATTGAATGGATGTGATGGATTGTAAGATGCTTGATTTTAATTGCTATAATTTAAAAATGGGCAGTTACATTCTTCAATTTTGAATAGAAATAAATTGAAAGTTTGTTTGTTGTACATGTTTGAAATTTAGAGAATTTTGTATTTCGTACTTTTACTATAGTAATACCGCCTCTTTAGCCTTTTGAATTCTAGTGAAAGAATCGCTTCCATTAAATTAGTTGACAAATTTAAGAACGAAATTGCCTAAATTAAGTTGTCTGAAATTAATAATTCATTTTCACGATTAAAAATATGTACTTATTTTTGACCTTAAACAAAAATATCTTAGGTGGATTAAAGTTTCACCATAGCTTCTGATTTTATTGCCATTATTGTCCCAAAGTTATGATATTGCCATTGTGAATTGTTAACTGCCCAAAGAATTAATTGTCCTAACTAATTAGCTAACAGATTTTGATGGTTTTTGTTTTTAGAACTGTTTATGGAAGTCGTATACGCGTAAGCATGGCGCGTCCAAGAACTCGAGGACATGGCCGTAGATGTTTCAGCCCAAGTATGCGATGCTACCATTGTGGAAATGCAGGCCATTTTTATAGAGATTGTCCAGAAAAGTATAACAACCGTTACACTTCTCGGTACGCGTTTAAATTGCTCTTACATAATTACATTTATCATCCATTAATTTAGAAAAAAAAATATTTATATATCCAAAACATTTTGATATGCATTGAAAATCAATTCAAACTATTGATTATTGCTAACTAATGCATCTCATATGTTTGAAAATAATTTCTAAGTAGTTGTAGTAAGTGAACATAATATCAAAAGTTATTGAGTTCGGTCGAAAGATTTTAGTTAACAGTATAATTATTTTCAGTTGTATGGTTATGGTTCCATGTTTCTAAAATGGGTGGTTTTATAATTGTTGTGGAATGGGCTAACAGTTACATAACATGTAACTGGCAACATTTACGTCAAAGGATAGTATACCATTCTTTTGACTTTATGTTCCTCATCTTTAGTTGAATTGCTCTATTGTAGTTAGAGTTGGTTCACTATTCCATGCTATGCACACATGACTTTAAATTATAATGGTCTGCTCTAACTACATCCAGGTATTAGCAAAAACATAAAACCACCATTAGTTTGGAAAGGTAGGTTTATTTCAAAATTGACACGGAGAGTAATTTTCGGAGAAAAATACTTATATTCGGCTAAAACTCTTAAATGGTTATTTTCTTTGCCAAAATACTTGAGACTGCGTATGATACTGAGTTGAATTAACACTGGAATTACTCAATTCATGGTTTAATGGTTTAATTTATGAAATTCATCGATGATTGGATTATTCTGCGTGATTGCATTTTAGTAAATTTTCTATATTAACAACATCCAAACTCATTTCGTATTAATTCATGTATCAGGTAGGTAAGGGATAATTTCAATGTTTTGCTTTTTATTTTAGTTTTAAATTTATAAGGGGGCTAGTAGCTAATCTTTCTTTATATGTTACAAAAGCAGTCATAAAACTACTAATTATTCAATATTATTTTCATAAATTAATGTAAATTTTATGTTAGCTTCAACTAATAAATGCTAAAGAGTCCCATTTACGGTCAATTTATTGCACAGTTCTGTCTGCGCAAACCAAAATTGGATTATAAACAAAGGGTACATTTTTCGAATTTTGAGATTAAGTAAAGTCTGATTGGTTTTAGAATGCAGCAAAACAAAATGTGTAAGGCGGAATGCATAAGAACTGCGCAAATTTCATGAAAGAGGGTTTAATTTAAAAATCACTGAAATATTCAACCGTTTTAATCAAGTTTATGATGAAAGAAATGGAGCTATCGCAATATGTTCGATGTAATTTAAAATTTATTGTTTGTAAGACTCACTCCTGCCGTCATATTATGCTCTCAGAAAGCATAAAGAATAAAGGGTCTGAACTTGTTGTTAGCTTCAGACATTGTAAGCATTAAAAGTAAAGCTACTTTTTACTTCGTACTGGTACTAAAAACTATCTTGTGGAATGTAGACTTCTACAATCACTAACAATAACTACAGGAGAACGTTTTAAAAATGCGTTATATTTTTATATTACTAAAAAAAATATTTTCTATAATTTTATTAATATATATTTTGATATAACGTGACTAGTAGATTAACAGAAGCATAAACAGTGAAACTTTTTCTACTTTCTCCCGAGAGCACAATATGACTATCAGAGTGTAATTCTGAAAATATTAGTAAAAAACTACTTTTACATCCTTCTTAGTGCCGTTATTCACCAGATAATTATGGGTTTTAAGAACCAAACTGGGTAACAAACTGAGCGTAAATGGAGCCTTTAATGTTACTTAAAAGGAATTTTCCATTTAATTTTTAGTCATGTGCCATGACAAAAATAATTCTAAAACTTAAAAATAGTACATAAGATAAAAAGTACTAAATTTTGGAGAAAGTATTTTGCATGCTATTTTTGTTAATTTGTACAAGGGGCGTTTAGATTTATCTTTAAAATAACAAATATTTACGATAGAATTAATTTTATTAAGTATTTATTATTGTTACATTTATACATCGATTATAAATCAATACATATATTCCAGATCTAGTCATCATCGGTCCAGTAAAGGAGATCGATACTCGTCACGGGATACACGAGATTATTATCGAAGAGATCGCAGATCATATCGTTCACGATACTAATGCACAGAATAATCTTTACTTTTTTTCCCCATATAATGAAGAAAAAAAATCAATTTGTTTAACCCAAATAGCTGTATTCAATGTACTCCCTAATTAAAATTTTCACTCACAACACATCAAATGGTCAAATTGAAAATTATCCTGAAACTGTGTGCATGTAGAGTGCGTGTGACGATATGAGCTTTTCATTTAGTGCAATGTTTGTTAGTCTAATGTAAATACATCGTATATCAAATAATTAAGAAAAAAAATACAAATACATCAATAAATGTAGTCTTTTTCTTTATAATTGGTAACTCGATGTTTGTATTCATTTTCTGTTCTTTTTTCTAAAAAATAAGAATAATATATATATTTTAAATACATATAAAGCAATGTCAACATTAGTAGTTTAGATGAAAATTTCATTAAAAATCATCTATTGTGTTCAAAATTGTTTTATTTGGAAATAATCCAGTTCTATTCTTATTTCATATAAATTACACAGATATTCCTTATAAATTTTTCAAAGTTAATATATATTTTAATAAAAGAAAAAAAAAACAATAACAAAAAATAAAAATTATTTTGCTTCATAAAATCATTTTTAAAGAAACTTAAATCCGTAATTGGTTAAGTTTCAAATTAAAATGAATCATTATAAATCAGTTTTATTTATTTTTAACAGTAAAAATATCGGTTTTTGATGTGCAACATCTAAGCTCTCGATATGAAACATCTGATAAGATTTATATAGTAAAATGGAACAACCATAGATAAATACGCACACTATTCAATTTACTGTAATATAGTTAATCGGTGTGAATACAGTAGTAGTATGCAAAGAAAACAATTACATTTTAATATTTAGAAATACACAGAAAAACGTAAAGATGTCATTATCAAGTATTCGTTATACTGATTTAAGATTTAACGCATTATATTACTAGAGCTGCCTTAAACCGATTGTATCATCTATTTTTTTCACGAATTTTACCATTACCGAGATTAGATGTTACATACCATTAATGACTTATGTAAGATTTGCTCGCTTCTTTTATAATTATCTATCTGCTCAAAAGCAGCAATAATTATCACAGTTTACTCTTGAGATTGTACCACAATGTCCTTATTATTATTTATGAATCTTTTAAGCGGTACGGGTAAAGGTAACTCGTCGATTTTTTCCATCAACTTTGAAGTATAATCCGTAAGATACATATCTATAATTTTTGAATGTTTAGATATGCAATCGATGTCATATAGGATAGTCTGAACGTTGTCTGGCATACCACTTTGCGATGATAAACTCAACGAAGATTCACTTCTTACTGAATTCCTATCAAAATTGTACAGAGCCTCTGAAGGTGTGGACGATGGTGAGGATGGTAATGATGACGACGATGATGATGATGATGAAGAAGAAGGTAGTGTTGATTTATCTTGGACAAGTGACGAAGGAACTGAGGGCGGCGGGTCATCGACTGGTGGCTCTTCATTTTCTGAATCATTTGATATTCTGCGTCTGATTCGAATTAGGCCCATCAATGAGTCACTAAATTCTTCCAAATTTACTTCTTCAAATGTACGCTTCAAACTGGAAAAACCCTTCCGAATTTTATTATTTATTTGCTCAGACTCGTCTTCTTCTTCGCTTTTATCACTCATATCGCTACCACTGCGAGGCTCATTCAAGATATCTTTTTTCTGTTCGTAATAGTCAAAGAAACCCTTCACATCCTTGTCAACATTTGATCGTAAAATATTTTTAATGGATATCCGGCATAATTCGTCCAGTCTTCTTGGCTTACGGCAAACTAGAATTATAAATGGAATCATTTACTTAATTAATCATAAAAAATAGAGCCATGAAATTTGAAATAAAACAGAAGAATGTTACGACTGTGTAGCGATATAATTTACTTAAAGTTAATTATGAAACAACTTTGAACTAATCCCAAGATATGTATTTCTATTGCAAAAAAACATCATCATAGTCAGATAATATTAGTTCTTTTATGACTTATAGTGTGTAAATCATCACAGTCAGTACTGATTGATGACCACTGTTGAAATCGCTTCGTAATCGAAATAAGTATATGGAACCAATATATCACAACATTATGTAAACACCTTAGTTCTTTATGTTCCTTACTTGGTTTTTATTAATCTAGTTTGCACAAAATTGGTGCAATTCTAACGAAAACTCCGAAGCGTAAAAAACCATAGTAACCATAAAGTGATAGAAAAAAATATTGCATTGTCGACTGTTCAAAATGAACAAAAAATCCTCTTTGATTATACGACTTACGAATCTTTATTTGAGTAACAGTAAATTGATTTTTTTATCAGCGTTGAATTGAGAGTGGGATGTAATTAAGACATTCAGGAATGAAAAAATCACAATAATATAATATTGTGATTTGTGAGCTAATATAAGTTTCCCTGGAAGTCGCGGAATAAGCTACCGTGGATTGAGTGACAGCGTGACCTTTGCAATTCCTATGATTTTTAATTCAAGTTTGTTGTCTTTATCGTCTCTTATTTCACTAGTATTATAAATAAAATAGCCTTAAATGTAATTTATACTTACACAATTTTGTGTCTAAAATCTTACTATCATCAGTTGGGGTAACAATGCTTGCGAAAGAAACATATAACAAAAATTCGTCCCGTTTCCATTGTGTAGCTGATTTCCTTCTAATTTTCACAAGCATATTTTCGATCGGAGCTATCAAAATACCTCCAACATTTAAAAGTCGCTTTAAGTAATCTCGATATTCCCTCGTACAACCAACTCCTACATAAATACGATCATATCCTGGCAAATCCGCGGGCAAACAAAGTCCATTTCCTTTAGTGAAACAAATACTTTTTTTTTCTTCCATTTAAAATTCAATTTGTACCTAGTATACCTTGTAAAAATATAGGTTCGGCAAAACCACTCACATCAGCGACTCGAGAAATTCTGAACTCTTCCAATTTTTTATCAGCGTACCACACAACATCGTCGTAAATTTCCACACCATGATTTATTCCAAAAGGACCCAGAATCAGACCAACCATGGTACTGAAATATCCAGTGCCTGATCCAATGTTAAGGAAACTCAAACCGGGTTTTAGTTCGAGCTCTTCCATTGCAACCGCATAAATGCAACCTGCAGATAAATGGAGTCTCCCCCGTCTCCATGCTGATTTAAAATAGCCAGTGTAACGTGTAGGGATGTAATTACATCGATTTACTAATCGAAAAACCCTTTCTACATCTCGAGAACGGATTTGCTTACAATCTACCAATTCGTCAACCAATTCCCCATTCATATTAAAAGCTATGTTT
Source organism: Sisyra terminalis (assembly GCA_958496175.1). NCBI lineage: Eukaryota > Metazoa > Arthropoda > Insecta > Neuroptera > Sisyridae > Sisyra > Sisyra terminalis. Next base: position 10,304,546 of record OY292275.1, read on the forward strand.
GCCTAGGCCTAGGAACACAAAGTACTCAGTTTTACGAACATAAAAAATACTTATTATTCAATATTATTAATATCAAAGGTTTGTTTTCACTAAATAAATGCCATAGGAAATGAAATTAATATTCTATAATCAATGTTATATTATAATTAATTATCAGTATAACTTATTTGTTTTTGACTGGAACAATCGAAATCAAAACATTACAATATGAAATTTGACAACCAGCTAAAATCGATTAAATCTACGGTCCACTTGCACGATTTTTAGCATGTTATAATTTTTAAAGGTCTTCTAACGTTATTAGATAACAAGTACGCTTCAAATGATCATCGAAAAGCAACCATAAGACCGTAGCAAATTATATGCAACCCGTTTGACAATTGGTTGACGTATCGAACAAAACAAATCGAATACTTTCCGGAAATTCACGAATAAACCGTCAAATAAACCGATTAAGATTTTCTTGACGTTCTTATTAAATTAATTTTAATTCATACATAATATTCAATTTTCAGAATTTAAGAATGTAAATCTCATTAGTTCTCTTATTTATTTTGGTTATCTTTCTATGAAAAAAATTTAGACTTTGACCTAGTTTCGATTTGATATGAGTTGTACTAAGTGTAAGGGAAAATGGGGCACATTGATGTGGAAAGGTCTCTTGATCTTCTATATTTTCTAAAATAAAATGTTGCGAATGGTGCAAAGTATTAATTCCCTTATTTTATTTTATAGTAACAACACTGATAATAATTATTTTGCTTTTCATGGTTGACATTGTGTCCTTTATGGTTGTCAATCTTCGATTTCTTCTATCATTGTGGAAAACTTTGAATCCAATCTCGACATAGAATTCACATGGTGCCACATTCTCAAGTTTTCAAGGTATCTTTCATATTATGCGTACGTTAAGTATAACAAAACTTTAAATTTTTCGATTATTCTTTTATCTTTCTTTGTTAAAATCACAATTATTTCTAGAATTTGACATTATAAGGAAATTTAAATAAATATTAGAGGATTAATGGATCATAAAAAATCAATAGGAAATAAGATCAGAGCTCAATTCCACAATAATGGAACAAGTTTAGGTAATTTAATATACACGATATATATACACATTACAGGAGAGGGTAAATAAACGTTTCTTGTGTGGTCTAATACAACATAATAATTTATTAAAATAACATCTTGAATCTCTTTAACTTATCTTCTTCAACTCTCATAAATCGTAACCAATTCTTATTAATATTACGGACAACAATCAACATAAAAGGGATCATGAAAGTTGGGATAACCCAAATTGATTTAAAGCTTTGGGTCAAGTTCCTTTTAGGTCGGTCAATATCTGGCAAGATTGCATTTTCTACCTTGTTTTAATTTTAATTCGCAAATAAATCGGCTTATAATAAAATTTAGCTACTAAAGAGAAAATTACACCATATTAGAAATGAATTAACAAAATAATCACGAGTACAATAAAAAACAAAGTTAAGAATGTTACGCTGCCAGATTCACCCATCTAAACCGATAAAAAGGACTTGAAGCAAAGCTTTTTATTAAAAAATTGGTCCATTGTTTTATGCTAAGTATATTTTCTATAACTTTAATTGATGGAATGGTAGATTTCTTTATTATATTAGATCTATTCTTACCTTATGTATCATTGACTTCGTCTCAGACAGTCTCCGATTAAAGTCCAATTTAAAATATCCGGATAATAATATATGTCTTATGGGACTCAATATCTTCTTTATTACGACGCGTTTCAACAGTTTTTGACTGTCATTATCAGGTAATAAATAAGAAGAAATTGAGTCCCATAAGACATATATTATTATCCATTAATTTATTGTGACTCGGAAATAAATAAAATACTTATTAATGTTAAAATATCCGGTTTTGACCTTGGTTCCGGTAAATCCGGTAACCTACCACCGTAACATTCCTACTTGAATTGTCACTGGTATCAAGTGTATCATTGTGCCCCAGCTACCCCTAAATGAGTCACATGATTATTATCAAGGAGACTACGGAGACTACCTTAGTATTTAAAATGGTAACATTAAAAGAATAGTCAGTCTTCAAAGCATTCCATTAAAGTATAGATAATATGAAAGATTGTTGTGTAGTTTCCTTGTGTATTATATGCAAATATGTTCTCATGTATGTGTGCAATTCAATAACGATATTGCATCATATGCATTGAAGGTCTTGGATAAATTTACATCACATTCATTGTCAAATACGTCATAATATACTACTAAACGTTTATTTCCTAATGTTACACATAAGGATTTACAAGTGTTTTAATGAATTTTGCCAAACTCTTCGTCATAGCTAAATTGGCAAATAGTTCTACAAGGCAATCTTTACCTTGAACTGAATATATTTTTAAAAAATTATACATTTCACAGCTGTAAAATTTCTAGACGTAAGACCTCACTATTAGATATTAAACGTAAACCTTAAGTTATTTATTTCCAAACGTGTAAGTATAATAAAACGTTTTAAAGCTTATGGTTTTGAGTTTTTATATATATTTTTTTTAATTATTATTAATTTCATTAACATTATTTTAATAACCATGCATTAATTATCATGTTACACATTATACACACAATCATGTATTAAGATTATTAAAATTGTTTTTTTAGAATAAACTTGTTATTAATTTATTAAATTAATTTAATAAATACAATGAGTGTGTCATCTAAACTTTTCCAAATACTCCATACTTATCCAATAAGTCGGGGAATTGTTTTGTATTCAATAACTTGGCCAATATCGTCGTTGGTGCAACAGACCATGGCTGGAAAATCTTGGGACACCTACGAGTGGAAAGAAGTTGCGAAATTTGGAATTTACGGAGCATTTTATTTGGCCCCCAGTCTGTATTGTTGGGTTCGATTTACTTCATATTTATTTCCGTATACTAGTTTAAAAACAACTTTACAGAAGGTACTTTCCTTGGAAGAATCCGATTAGGAATAAACTGTTTTTGGTTCTTTTTAAATTATTTGGAGGGAATAACTATTTGGAAATAATTTTACTATAATTTTTATGTTTTAGTTCTTCATTGAGGTAATAATTCAAAATTGAACATGACGTTTTCACTCATACAAACAATAAAATAACGTATTTAACCACCTAAACAATAAAATAATCTCCAACAGAGCTGGGGATTTGGAACGGGAGCTAAAATATTTACTTTAGCGGAGCTGGAATCAAAGAAATCAAAATATATATACAGATTCCAGCTCCTAAGAATCTTATACTTAAAACAGTACAGAGAATACTTGAAAAGTACTTTTTTGAAACTTCACTCATTTAGCCAAATCTCAATACTGAAAATAGTAATAAAATTACATTTAAAGTGGTGTTTGATGGTAGTTATAACTATTTAGGCCAGAATCGGAGTCAAAACTAGCTTATGGGTTTGAAACTAAACATTGATTTTAAAAATCAACTTTGGATAGTGGGAAATAAGGACCAACTTGGTTGGTCCTTATTTCCCACTATCCAAAGTTGATTATTGAATTACAAGGACAGAAATATAATATGGATTAATTTCAAAGCGTGTGCCTAGAGCTTTTGTTTAAGAAAATATCTCCAAAGCCAATTTACTCCAGCTCCCCAACTCTAGCTTCTAAAATGGCGATTTAGTACCTTCTTTTGTAAGATCAAATATAATAGTAATCAAATATAGGGCTAAGATAAAAATGTTATTATTGAAAACTAAGATTTTTTTTCTTGATTTGGATACATCCCAAGTTGATCGTAACTATCATGTTAAACGTTGTATTAAGTTGTGGGATTTTAGCGAATTAATGCATCCTTAGTGCAAAATTAACACCATTTTTTTATTGGGGCTATATGCGAACTGCTTTTTCAATTTTCATGTTTTTATATAGTTTCTAAATTCATAATCTTGTTAAAAACCTTAATTACTTGACATATATTGTTAGTATTTGAATTTTTATTTTTTCAAGTATTAATAAGCCTATTGGTAGCAGAGTGGTCTAAGTCACCGCTCCAGAACCAGTAGGTAGTGAGTTCAATCCTTCTATCGTGCAAATTTTCAATATTTCTCGGTAAAGGATTTAATTAACCCTGGAGTCGGTGAAAGACCTTAATAGTTATAAAGCGATGGTAAATAACAATTTAAAAAAAAACACAAATAATTAATATTAAAGAAAACGTTTCATTGTACGAATCATAAATATTGAACTATTATTTATTTTTGACGTACAATGGATTAGCAATTACGAGAAGATCTAATACTATTTGGTAGTGGTTAAAGAAGCATGCATGGCAGCCGAAATATATATATCTAGGGGAATTAATCGGTTTTTTTAACATTAGAATAATATATATTATAACTTACTTTTACTGAATTGTATTTCATAATATTTGATGCATAAAATACATTTTTTGCCTACTGGTAGCCGAATGGTCTAGGGGACCGTTCCAAAACTAGTAGGTAGTGGGTTCGATTCTCGTATCGTGCAAATTTTCAATATTTCTCGATAACGGATTTAATTAACCCTAAAGTCGCTGAAAAATCTTAGTAGTTATAAAGCGATGGTAAATAACAATTAAATATATATATATATATATATATATATATATATATATATATATATATATATATATATATATATACATATATATATATATATTATTGTTAATTCGGTATGAATTGTTCAATCAGCGAAAAAAATCTTAAATGATCAAACATTCGTTGAAAATTATAACTTTGTATAATGGTTCTTCGTCTAAGTGCCTTCCTCACTCAAAAAAAAAAAGTTAAGTCTAATGTACTCCTCAAGGTTACCACTAAGGTTCACTCGATTAATGCCCATTCTTTGTTAAATTGGATATTTTCGTACGGTTTCGGACAAAAAAAATAAAATAAAATTTTCTTTTTAATGATTTATATCTGATTTTTGTACAAAGTTTCGTCGCCTTTCGGGACTTTAAAACAAAAATATTTAAAAATAAAACCAAAATACTTTTTGTTTACTATTGTACATTTTAATTTTAAAAGATGCATTTTAAAAGAGTTTTAACCACAGTTTTATGTCTCGACAATAATTTTAACAAAAATGAATTTTAATGATATAAGAAGAAATAAGATGATCAAGAAGAAAAATTTATCGTCTGTATTGCATCCTTATGCATTCTTGAACATCGTCCCGAAAGGCAACGAAACGTTGTACAAAAAGCAAATATAAATCATTTAGAAGAAAATTTGATTTTATTTTTTTAGTTCAAAACCCTATGATAATAACCAAATTACTACCAAGATCAATTTCGGTGTTTCATAAATAAATAGAAGATAAATCAGTAGAATCTGAGGAATTTGCAAGTACTATTATAATGTTTTGGACAAATAACAAAAATTCTTGACTCCTTTTTTAGATTATATATCGTCCGTGTAAAAAGAGAGTTTAAAGTGTAAACAATGCGATTCTGTACCTAGAGTGCCCCTCTTAGAAGAATTTTGACCAATCCTTGAAATAATTGTACATTATTTCAGAAATGTTTTTTTTTCTGTAGAGTTGGGTTTTTGATATAAAAGTTCGATATTTACGTCCTTCATATTAAATTCATGTAAATTATTTATAGGTATCGTAGAAAATTTATGTTGACACTTTGGTTTCTCTACATATAACACCGCAGGAGCGGATCTCACTTAGGGGGGTCATATAGTTGAGGTATTCTTCTTCACCTGTATCAATTAGGACAGACTTTAATTCAATTTTTATAATAAATATAATTAAAAATAGATAGTGTTTTGTTATTATACGTCGAAAAAGTTGTAATCAAATCTATTTTCCTCTCAAATTCTTTTTTTCAATTTATCAGACAACCTGAATCCACCTCAGTTACCCTCCTCCAAGGATTCGCCTTTGTGAGGCCGAGTTATTTTTACAACTAAGAACCATTTGGCACTCCTACCTTCGTCACTATTTAATTATTGTTCAACTCGTTTCCACACATGTAAGCTTATGTCGATAAAACGAGTTGACGATATTTTCTGATAGTAACCGAAAATAAATTAATGTATATGAGTGAAAACTGTTACATTTAGCGTTACCATCATAAACAATATATTTTTCTGGTTCACTTATTGAAAAACTAAAATGAAAATCAGAATCATAACAGATTAAACGATCCAAAAGTTAGAAATGAACCAAAAACATTTTATTTGTTATCGGATTTTTTAAAAAGGTTTTATTTACAAACAATTGGTGAAGCCTAAAAGTAAAAAAATTATAGGTGGTTCTAGAACAAATCACGTATGGTCCATCGGCAATTTCGACTTTTTATATCGGAATGGACTTATTAGACGGAAAAGGTTTAGCAAGTGGAATCGCAGAGACCAAACAAAAATTTATACCGACTTATTTGGTATATAACTTCTCTAATTTATAAATTTCTATAACTACTAAAATTTTTACAATTATTTCAGACAGGACTGTGTTTTTGGCCAGTAATACAAACGATAAATTTTAGTTTTGTTCCGGAAAAAAATCGAGTCCCATTCATTTCTATATGTAGTCTTATGTGGACAATATTTTTGTCACATATGCGTCACATTGACGATGTACAAAAAGAAAGTAATCATTCATTATAAAAAAAAAAATAGAGCCAATTTTATAGATAAATTAGTAAAATTTAGAATTAATATAAATTGTTATTAAAAGATACTTAAACTTTGTTAACTATATATTAGAACATTCCGTAACAATGGAAACAAGGATGTGTTTCAAAATCTGAAAAGACATTGTCGAAATTGAAAAGGGGTACAAACATGGATTTTTAAATTAAAAAATAAAAAAAAAACAAATGGTTTCAAAAATTTCAAAATTATACTGTAGTTCATTGCTTCGCGGCATGGTAGCCTATGCAATATCCTGGCAAACATCCAGTTTAGTGGAGCAGACGATTAAAGGTCGAAATTGGAACAGTTATGAATGGAAGGAGGCATTTCGTTTTGGATTTTTTGGCGGTTGTATTCTGGCACCAACTCTGCATTGCTGGGTAAACTTTCTTAAAATTCTCTACCCAGAACACAATGTTAAAAATGGTTTGGCCAAGGTATTCCCTTCATAATACGTTAAATAGAAGAAATGTAACCAAATGTTGTTTTATAGTCAGCATTAGAACAGATATCGTACGCCCCTTTTGCATTGTGCATGTTTTTTATATGTATGAACTTATTGGAAGGAAATGACTTAGAACACGGAATCGCCGAGTTGAAACTGAAATTTTTTAAAACTCAATTGGTGAAGTTAAAAATAAACTAGTTTTTCTAAAAAAAAAATCTTAACTCTTTTAGGCTGGAATCATTTATTGGACTGCAATCAAAACTTTATTATACACTTTTGTGTCACCACAAAAAGTTTTACCGTATAATTCATTATTTGCTTTTATCTGGTCGTTATACTTAGAATCTAGGAAACATAATAACACAAATTAGTCTTACCAAAGAGTTTGTCAATGTCGTTTTGTATTTTTAACAAATAAATAATATATATATTTTTTTAAATAAATTGCATGAATTTCGTGAGTTTTCTCTTTGTAGAAAAATCTAATGATTCCTATCTTTTTTAATCCGACATATGCCAGTGCCCCAAAACCTGTGATGGCTTAAAATACAATTGAATAAGCATACAGAAGATCGAGTAATAACACATAATAATTATTATGGTAGGTTTTAAACGATAGTTGTAAAAATTAAGCGAACCACTACGATTTTACAAAATGAACCAAATATCAGCAACGATAAAAAGGCATCCAATACTTCGAGGAGTGATATCATATTCAATTATTTGGCCTACATCAAATCTTATACAGCAGACGGTATTGGGTAAACGGTGGGACACATACGATTGGTGGCAAGCTTTAAGATTTAGCATTTTTGGATGTTGTTATGTCGCACCCACGTTATACACTTGGGTTCGAGTAGCCGGAATTATGTGGCCAAAGAGCGATGTTAGAACTGCAGTAATTAAGGTATTTTAATTTAGTAATTGACTCCACACATAGTCATTCCATTCCACGGAATCCATCGGTTTCTATCACCTTGATGATGTGTTATTCATTATTTGATATTTTGGATCTATAGCGTTGAAAGGAATAACTATGTGTGAAACCCTTAGAAATATATTACAGATTGTATATATTTATTTTAGGCAGCAGTAGAAACTATTTCCTATACTCCATTCGCAATGATATCATTCTTTTTCGGAATGTCGTTGCTGGAAATGAAAAGTACCTCACAGGCTTTTGATGAAGTTCGAGTAAAATTTTTACCCACGTACAAGGTATTTAAATAACAATAAAATTAATAGAGCAATTTTTGACTTTTTTTTTCCTTCATGCCAAATTCCATTAAGTTTGAAAAGTTTTATTTTGACTTCTTTAATTTCTTCGTATTTATAAGTAATAAGTTATAATTTTTTTTCAATATCAAATTGAAATAATGACAATGTTAGACGTATTTTGTAAATCTGATTATTTTTATAGCAATATTCTGAAAAATTCTAATCTAATACTTTAAAAAAAGAAAGAAAACCTCTTAAATTAAGCTTAAGAATGAGAAAAACGAAAGTTAAACTTGAATTGGATTTACCGTTATTAAAAGAGTTAAAATAATTTTAAACATACTTTCAATGATCACTTTTTATTTGTTACAGGTGGGAGCAAGTATTTGGCCAGCGGTGGCGATTTTAAACTTTTCATTGATTCCAGAAAAAAATAGAGTTCCCTTTATAAGCTGTTGTAGTCTTTTATGGACATGTTTCCTTGCCTACATGAAACATCTAGAAGCAAAGGAAATAGAAGAAAAAGGAATACCAGTATTTAAAAATATATAACTGTTGAATTTTGTATTGTTACTAAGTTTCTTGATCAATTTGTTACCATTTAATGAATGTGATAAACTACTGTAAAAATTAATTTATTAGATGCAAGGACGAAATATATTTATAAAGTAAAAACATTGAAAAAATAGAGTAGCTGATTAATTTGAATTAATATGAAACGAGCGAAAAAGAAATAAAAGTAGGGTTGCAAAAAAAAAACCAAAAGAAAAAAATTAAAATTGCTCAAAGGACCTCTTTTCGCCTTTAACGCCTATTTTTCTTTGAGCATTGATCATGCAAAACCGATAATATGCCCATTTGATAAGGAGTACCCGATCGATAACTATATCGAAAAGTTCGAAAACCTCAAGAAAACATTTTCGTTTCCCCTTATTCAGCAATCCAAAAATGATCATCAATTTTAAAACGGAGAAAAGTATTTTAGTATCTTTCTCTTCGAATAAATTAAATAATCGATTCGAATCCTAGGTGCATTGGAGATTTTATCGAAAAATATATTAACTTTTCAGTGACCCATTAAGCCCTTCTTTCGATAATATTGAGTTAAAACGAGAAATGTCACTTTGATGTTAAGCTCCTTATCCTCCCGTTCTCATTTCCCGGCATAATTTCCCATAAAAACAAAATGTTTTCAATTAGAATTGTTAATGATGATTCAAACAACAATACGCAACACAATTTATTCGAAAAAATGCATCCTTTATATCCTTAATTTTCCGTTGAAAAGTGTCCTTTTAGAAACTTTGGACAGGAATTGTGGTTGTCCTGTTGCCCACAGGACGAAATTTTTTTCACATTACAAATCACATGTAGATCTAGTTTTATAATCCGTAGAGAAAATTAGGCATCATAATGAAAAGTCATCACCTTAAAATTGCCAAATTTCAGACGACAAATGTGGCTTTGATTATAAGCTCCTTATCTTCCCGCTTACATTTCCCGGCTTACTATCCCATAAAATCATTTTTTTTTTCAGTTAGGATTGTTAACGATGATTCAAACAATAATATAGAACTCAATTTAATCGAAAAAATCCATCTTTTGTATCCGACCAATTCACGACCAATTTCAAGGCGTAATTTGGTGCATGCTTTTTTACATTCTTAACTTTCCGTTTAAATTTCCCAAGGATCTAGCCATAATATGCAAATAATTTTTATGCAATACGGTTCAGGACGATTCATTTTATAATATTTACATCATTTTCAACAAAAAAAAAAACTATTCCTTCTATTCTTTTTATGCACTTGAAAATTGTCCTTTTTGAAATTTTGAAACAATATTGCGGGTGTCCTTTTGCAGACAGAACAAAAAAAATTTCATATTACTACTAACGAAAGGACATTGTTTCATAATCCGTTTACAAAATATGTCCTTATAAGGAAAAGCCACTCCTCGAAAACGACCAATTTTAAGGCTTACTTTAGTGCATGCATTTTCACCTCCTTAACTTCCCGTTTTAATTTCCCAAGGATCAAGCCAATAAATGCAAATAAATTTTATGCAATATGGTTCAGGACGATTCGTTATATATTATTTAACTCAAATTCAACCGAAAGGACCATCCCTTATACCCTTTTAATGCTCTTGAAATTGTCCTTTTTGAAACATTGAAACTATATTACGGATGTCCGTTTGCACACAGGACAAAATTTTTTTCACATTAATACTTACGAAAGAGCATTGTTTCATAATCCATTTATAAAAATTGTCCTTATAAGGAAAAGTCACCGCTCGAAAACGGCCAATTTCCAGGCTTATTTTAGTGCATGCTTTTTCACCTCCTTAACTTCCCGTTTTAGTTTCCCAAGGATCTAGCCAATAAATGCAAATAAATTTTATGCAATACGGTTCAGAACGATTCCTTTTATATTATTCAACTCAATTTAAACCGAAAGGACCATCCCTTATATCCTTTTTATGCACTTGAAAATTGTCCTTTTTGAAACTTTAAAACTTAATTGCGGATGTCCTTTTGCACACAGGACAAAAAAATGTTCACTTTAATAATTACGCGAGAGCATTGTTTTATAATCCGTATATAAAATATGTCCTTATAAGGAAAAGCCACCCCTCGAAAACGACCAATTTTAAGGCTTTCTTTAGTGCATGCTTTTTCACCTCCTTAACTTCCCGTTTAAATTATCCAAGGCTCTAGCCGTTAAATGCAAATTATTTTTATGCCATGCTGTTCAGGACGATTCATATTATCATATTTTAACTCAATTTCAACGAAAATAACCATTCCTTATATCCTTTTTATAGACTTGAAAATAGTCGTTTTTGAAACTTTGAAGCGATATTGCGGGTGTCCTTTTGCAGACAGGACAAAATTGTTTTCATATTGTAACTCATGTATGGGTCTTATTTTATAAATCATCTTGAAAAAATACCTTTTTCAGGAAGAGTCGTCCTTGCAATTATCCGTTTTTTTTACAAATTGTAAATGGTAGGCAATCTGTTATTCAACTATGCAATTGGGCTGCAGCATAAATTCCCTAGTTTACAACTTTATATAAATTGATTATATCTGATAAGAATTGTTTATATATGAGTTTAAAATCGTCTTAAACGATTTTTTTTTCGTTTTACAGGTTTTTTTGCCAGCAAATGAAAATGGAAGTTTAAGGAGTTTGAAGTGGATGCACTTTTTTGCTTGAAATTCATCATTTTTAAAGGCTGAATTTTTCTTATTTGGTCAAATTAACGGATTATAAACATTGCGGCTTACATAAGTAGTTGTGAGAATTTGTTTTCTGTATACAAGACTAAATCATCCATAACAGACTCCATAAAAATAATTTACATTTAGTGGACAGATCTTTAGTTAAGCAGCATGGGAAGTTATTGAGAAAAAAAATCATGTAGCAAAGTTACATTTGAAATTCATCGATTTTGAGGGGTGATTATGACTAATAAGGACATATTTTATCAACGGATTATCCCTTTGCCCATTGCCTCTACAGGAGGAGTTGGGAGAAAAATTATTTGTCCTGTGTGCAAAAGGGCATTCGAAATATCGATTCAAATTTTTGTAAAGGACAATTTTTAAGTATACAAAAATATATAGGTTGAACTGAGTATTTTAGAGTGAATCATTCCTTAATCATCCAGTTTACGTAGATCATCATATTCACACTTCTCATTCATAAAAAAAGTTGTTCAACTACTATTCTACCGATTATTTGAAACTGGTTTTATAATCACCGATAAATGCACAATAATTCTCTCCAGTCTCATTAGCCAAAAGAAAATTAAACGCCTTAAAGACTAAAAGACCATTTTTAACCATCATGGAAAAAAATTTTTTATATTATTTGGTCACATTTATTTTGTATGAATCTTATTTCACGAAGATGAGACCTCTATAAAATTAAAGTTTATTTGGATAAAGTAAATACAAATTTAATTTAACATCTCTCAAAAATAAGTTGTAAAACTTAACCTACTGAACCGATCAATGGAATTGAACACTGATCTGATATACATATCAATGGAATTGATTGAATTGAATCGAATTCCAGTCAAAACATTCACTATTATTTAATCACAATAATAGCATTATTTTTTTTGCTTAACATTAATGCATAGTTGGTTGCATAACTTAAGCCAAAATTTGTATACTATTATGTTAACTATCATTAAATGTAAAATAGTTTGTATTTATCAATTAAATGCTTTCTATAATAATTTTTTTAAATATATTCCATATCTTCTTGTGATTTTTTTTATTTAAATATCTGAAAAAGATGGTAAATTGTTGAGGTAAAGGAAAAAATACATTAAATTATTAACATGTCCAATGTATCACATGTACCATGTACAATGTACATGGGGTACATGGTACATTATAGCGATTTTCTTTATTACAAATCACACAAATTTTTATTTCATCTTACCAATAATTTACCAAGCGACCTTACCTTCCTACCTTACCATTCTCGGTAATCACTCGAGCTTTAATTGAATTCAAAAATATTTAAAAGTATAATTTAGTACATGATACAATCCGTCTTTTCGTTAGTTGGTCATTGCTAGTTAGACTTACTGTAATTTGACAAGCAAAACAATTCCAAGATTTGACTTGCTTTCATTTGCTCATAAATAGTTAACGAATTAAGAAATTGAAACAAACATTAAAGTTGTTGTAATAGAAAATGTAAAATATAATTTTTCCATTAATTTTTGTCATTTTTGGTGTTTTTGTAAAGAAATAAATGTGTTTAAAATGAACGGCGATCTGCCATATCTAACAATACTATCCCTATACGTCTTAACTATTAACATAATTCCGACAAATTCCCGCACATCAACCCACTGGAAAGTCAATGAAAATACCGGAAAAATCGAGGAAGCGAATCCATTTCACCAAGTCGGCGTTTCCGATGGCCAATATATTGACGAAGATCCCGTCTTCAACATCATAACCTCAACTGTATTCATTGGAAAAACCTGGACGAAAAAGAGTCCAGAAGAATACTATTGCACAGAATGTCAATCGTTACGGAATTCCAGAAGCAAAAATAACGTAGAAAAGTATACAATCGTTAGCTAAAAATCTATATAAATTCTACAAAGAATTTTTTTTCAGCGTAACATCTATCAGCGATGATGAAATCCTCGACTGCGGGAAATCTGTAAATTACACTTACTACGATAGTTTATTAGGGGTGGCAAATCGTCACACACATCCTCTAGTCCCAGAGCCTAAAGTAGCACAAATTTTCACTCGAAAGAAAACTATTAAAAACGCGGCAGATTTTGACGTAAATGCGTTAGAACGTAAACTAAAAAAAGCAAAAAAAGGGGTTGGTCTCGATATAATTCTCATAAACTATCATTGTAAGCATTTCATTATTTTTAGAAACCCAAGTCAATACAACTTTACAATCAAATTGGCAACTTTTGGCGCATCAAGGGTGACGCTTACAAGTCAATAGAATGCTTTCGAAGAGCTCTTGCTGTTTCACCTCACAATGCAGAGGTAATGACCTAGACATACCCACCACGTAGGGATGTAAAAGTTGTGTTCTTAGCCCAAAATATTTCATTGAGAAAGTGCAATTTCGTCATGATTACTCTTTGATGTTCATGCAATAAGGGGTTTCAATAATTTTTACAAAAATTAAGCTTTTTCTTTTCTATATCTAAAATTTTATTTTCCTGTACTTATATGTACTATAATGTAAGCATTGTAGAATGAGTTGTGGTGCTGGTACGTTCCTAGCGATGTATATAGGTAATTCTCATCAAATTTCGAAATTAGGTAAAAAAAATTATGAAAAATATTTTTAATAATTCGATTTATTTTTTTTGGCAATTTTGTACTATTTGTATTATTAGATTTTACCAATATAGTGATCCCCAGAAGAAACTTATTTTAGACAAATTATAAGGATAAATTATAAGTTTGAAAATGAGGGAACGGTTTTTGTCATACGGTCATTGAATCGTTTCTGTTATTGTTTGATAGTGAAAAAAAAGTTTGGTTCCCAATAGTATTATTGTTACGTAAATATAATACTCTTCTGCAAACTGTTATTTGTTGTCCTGCTCCATCAAAATGAACTACTTGTATCTTTGCATTGTACTTACAGCAATAATTTTCACTAAAGTCAATATGACTGATGTTCTCATCTTTAAACAGGAAAAAAACGGTGAATTCAAAGATTAAATAATAGAGATGCCACAAATATTCGGCTACTTTTTTAATATTCGGTATTCGGCCGAATATTGCTTACTATTTGGCCGAATACCAAATCATCAAAAATAAAAGCATATTTTACTCAAAAATGTATAGGTATAAGGAATCGGAAAGCAATGTCGTTTTCTTAACATAAAATTAAAACACACAATTTTTACACAAGCTTTAATTTCGAAGCATATAATACCGAATTTGTATTCATTTGGGAATTTATTTAACCATTTCAGTAGAGAACTTAGAATAATAAATATTTTTAATCTTTTGTGAGTTAACTAGTCATGCTAATCAGAAAATTTCTTTAGGTACGACTTTGAAATTACTTATAAACCGATAAATGGCAATTGAAAGTCGATAGGTTCAGTAATGACATTACTTTCCAATCCTCTTAATATTTCTTTTAATCATAAATTTCTACACTTATTACAAAATAAAAATCAATCTGTGATACGTTGTGATGGGTAAAAATTAGAAATGAAACTAATATTCGAAAATTATTCGGTGTTCGACTACTCACACCTAACAGTAAATTAGGAACAAATTCATAATATTACTCAGAAAGGCTTTTATTTCACCAATAGCTTTTAACTTATAAATGTATTTTACCATAGCATATTAATACTTAAAATCTATCAGTGGTAGGTTATGATGAATGAAAACAAGTTTTTCAGCGTTTGTTGATAGCAAAAGATTTCGCTTTTCCTCATAAATAATAAAGTTAAATTATAAAGTGGGTTTAAACTTTAAACCTCACTCGCTAACGGTACTAAGTATCGCCGAATATTCGGCGCTTCGGCCAAGAGACTCGCCGAATATTCGGTATTCGGCCAAATCACTATTCGTGGTATCTCTATTAAATAAGAAAAGAAATAAAAAAAAGTCAAGTTCGACTAATTTAAAAGCCATTAGCTCATATATCGTCATTCCCTCGTATCAATTTGAAATGAGGGAATGACGAATTGAACTATAACTTAAAAACTCTTGGAACATCAACTTTTGTTATGTCTGAATTTTTGTGTAAGTTTGCTGTCTCTGACAACCTACTTTACTGTGCAATTATTATTAAGATATAGTAAATACTTCTATTTTTCTTCAGTGTGAGGGAGTGATGACTGAAAATATGCCCTTGGAAAAATCTTCATATTTTTATTTTGGGACAGATATTTTAACACTTAAATAAACTTAAATATGTGAAGTAATTGATAATATCATCAACAATCGATGAGAGCCTTTATGAATTATTACAGATGCGTTCATGTATCGACGGTTAGTAAAGATATAAGGAAATGATTTTCGTGTATGGGACACAAAAAATATATTTGAAAATGTATTCTTTACTTTTCATTCCAAACTCAATAGATTTTAGAAAAATCTATTGGGTTTTTAATCGATTAGTCAAATTCGTATCAAAAATGGGCTAATCTCAAGTTTGGGATATTTTGAGGGAATGATTTTCAGGGTACTATTTATTTATTATTCTATTGAGATACTCATATGGTTAAAAATTGTAACCAATACCTTTAGTCCTAGTAGTATTTTTGTAAAGAAAAAAATTACCATCGTAGGCCGCTTTTATGTTTGTTAAAACAAAAAGGACAAGAATTTCGATATTTCATGAGAATTACCCATATAAGTCATAAGTATTATGTTTTTATTTACTGGGTTGAGAGATCCCGGCTCATTGGAACTAAAAAAACCGTTTAGCTACATACAAAGAAGAAAAGTATTTTAAATATTTTATGAACGACAATTTAAATAATAATTTCACCGCGCTAAATTAATATCAACGTGTAAAAGAGATTTTACTTCAAATACTGCTTATAGTACTTTGAGGGATGTGTTCTATAACAAACGTATACTATTTTATAAAAGGAAAATTTAAGACTTAGCTTTACGATTGAATTGTATCGTTTTTTCCCGGAAAAGTTTTTTAAATTCTGGTACTCCATTTCTCTTCAGTAAATCCAGGATTTAAATTCGTCGCCTTCCTTTTTTTCTTGGATCTTTCCAGTCTCTCTTCTATAACATCAAATTTGAATACTTTTCTTTTTAGAATGTAGAAAATCGAGTTCACTTTTCTTTTTGTCATCATATCGAGGATATTTATTTCTTCGTTAGCTATTATCAAGACTTCCACGTTTGTGACTCAATCTGCTCAATTGATTTTTTTCACCGAATATTCAGTTATGTTACGATTTTTTGTATTCTGTTTTGTCACCCAATAGTTAATCCATTACTTCTTCTTAATTCTATGAGCACAAAAATATTTCTCGAGAATAATTTCTGAAAATTGATTAAGAATTGCTGCTCCCTTATTCTAAAACCGCACCTGACAAAGACATCTCTTATCTGGTCTACGTATATGACTTTAGAGTGTTTAAGAAAGTAATTGATGCATTTATTTACTTATAGGTGTTATTAAATTTGGCAAGAGTCCTATTTGCCGTTAAATATTATGAAGACGCTATCTATTTAGCACAACGGTCATTAGATGTGCAACCACCTGACAAAAACGCTTGGCAGCAATATTTTACTCTCGGAGAACTTTTCAAAGCGACAGGCCGGCTGCAAGAAGCCTCGGTTCAGTTTCGAAATACACTCGAACTTCGACCTGATTTCGAACCGGCTGCAATATTATTAAAAGAGGTCGAAAGCTTACCGACAGATGCCATACAAATGTACACGTGTGTCATAATTATTTGTTTGGTAAGTTAATTAATGGTCAAATTTCATTTGAAACTAATTTGATTTGTCGAATTTAGGTATTAGGGGTTTTACTTGCCGTAATTGCGTCGGTGGATCAAAATTTCGAAGCTGATTTAACCGATGCAAAGAGTTATCAACAGCGTAATTTTAACAGAGCGGCAGCTATGCGATCTCTGCGCCGTCTATCGTTTGCACCCCGTCATTTTCGGGGTAAAAAATCAAACGGGGGTGGTGGTTGATTGCATACAGTATTACAGTTGTTCTTAATTTCATCTTCGTCATTATAATCTTTTCTTAGTCTTGTTAATACTTGTAACAAAAAATCTTTTAAATGTTTCGATTTGGAAATTCACATATTATTTTGTCATCTCATTTGTTGTATATTCAATTTCTAGTTGACTCCAAATCATTGTTCGTAGAAAAAAAAATGAGAAAATGATTAATTATTGGAAAGAGAATTTTCCATTTTCCAATTTTTATTTTTTGATATATTTTTTCCGTCTTCATGGAGTGAGTTACTTATTTAGCACTTTGTTAATGTGAAAAAAAGATCTGTGTTCCTTAAAAATAATGTTTAAGTTTGTCTTAAGAATTTTTTCAATTGCTGATTTTGTTTTTGTGAAATCTAGCGATTTAATTTAAAATATGACTCTGGAAAGAGAATTAGAATGTAACCGCTTGTTTTTATTAATATATTGGAATTCGATTTCAGTGTAATTCGGTTGTGTATCAATTTAATTTTTGTAAATATTGGCTGCTTATGAGTTTTGTGCCATACAGGCCCACAATTTTGCCATTTTCATTTACATCACAATTGGTTATTATATCAACCAATGTGCAGATTATTTTTTCTCTTCTTATTTAATGTACCTGGTTAATTAAAAACTTAAATTATTTTTTTTGTATTATTGACGTATTGAAATAAGAGTTTCTACTTAAGTTCGATTTGTTAACAGAATTTGTACTTTATTTTCTTTGTATACGAATACAGTTTTAAGAAACTCTATAGTTTGTTAGTTTGTTTTTGTATTGAGACATGTGAAGAAACATAGTTAAGTTATTCACTGTTTCAAGTGTGTTCATTTTTTATTTAATTAATGTTTATTTATTAACAAATTGTAATTATTTTTTACATTAAAAAAAGATTCCAATAAATGAATCATTTCTTTTCAATACTCCCCTATTTTTATAACGACTTCATGATTATAATAATTGTTACGGTGAGTTTAAAATAACTATTCTCAAAAAATTAAAAATTCTTTTTAATCCTTAAGCAGGCCATTCACGCTCCAATTTGCAGTCCAACTAGTTGGATTGCCTAAATGATTCGACTAGACATCCAACTTCCAACAACACCATTTACGGTCCGACTTTAGATCCAACTTCGACAGCCGGACCACAAGTTGGATTGCAAGTCGGAGCGTGAATGGCCTGCATTAAAAAGAAATCTACCTCTCCATAATATGGCAATTTAAGACCTAAATCTCCGGGTGTTTCATTTTTATCGTATATTATTTATTTTTTATCGGATATTATTTAAGTAAAGTGTATGCCATTGTTTATGAAAAGGTTTTCGACGGAGTTCAATCGTTTCAAAATGGCTAAAAAAAGTACCTCTTAGCATATGGTAACAATTTTCAAATGCAAAAAAAGGATAAAAGGAATGTTTAATTTTTCTGACAATGAGCAGAATACTATTAGTGATATCATCCATAACGTCACTTCTGAAATAAATTTACATTTTGTGGATAGATCCTTGGAAAAATAAAACAAAGTTAAAGAGGTAAAAATACATGCAGAAATTTCGCCTTAAAATTGACCGTTTTTGAGGGATGAGTTTTCATTATAAGGGGTATTTTTCTCAAAGGATTATTAAGCAACGCCTTAATGTGAGTAGTAGTGTGAAAATTGGTTGTCTTATATGAAACAGGACAGCCGCAAATTCGTTTCAAAAAGGACAATTTTCAAATGCGCAAAAGATGGGAAAAAAGGGATGTTTGATTTTCTGAAAACGAGCAAAATATTATTAGCGATATCATCCTGAACGTCACTACCTAAAAAATTATTACATTTAGTAGATATATCCTTGGAAAAATAAAACAAAAAGTTACGGAGGGAAAAATGCATGCAGAAATTTTACCCTGAAATTGGTTCTTTTTGGGTAGTTTTCCCTATTTGGACAATTTTTTTCAATGGATTATTAAATTACCCTAATGTGAGTAGTAATATTGAAAAAAAATTTGTTCGGTTTGTAAAAAAACAGCCACAATTCAGTTTCTAAATTTCGAAATGAACAGTTTTCGTTGAAAAAATTGAAGAAAAAAAGTAGAGCTTTTATCTTTGCTTATTAACTGATTTTTATTTGAATCATTTTTATAGTAGCTTTCAAAAAGTTGTTTTTAAAGATACTTTCTTGTGAAAATGAAATTTAAAATAGCTTACATCGAAATTTACCTACAGAATAGTGTTAAAAAATTTTGTTTTAATTATCGTTGAATTTCTTGATAATTTTTGAACCATAACTTCTGTGTTAAATAGTCTAGGATATCCATCGAAAGAAAGTTAAATTTTTCCATATCCTTAATATATTTTACTGTTAAAAACAAATTTTGAATCTGAATTGAATTTTATCATACTACATTCACAAATAATATCGAAGCTATCAATGAAGATCATCGGAAAATAAATATGTTTTCAACAAAATCGCTGATCGTACAATGCGGCGCTATTTTTCGAATAGTATTGACATTTTTAAAGAATTTCGATCGACAACATTGTCATATTGCGTTTTTAATTAAAAAGTTGTCTTCAACAGATTAAGTTTTTATTCAGAGTTCCTATAGTAAGTAAAATATTTTGGTATCTTTATTATTTATCACTGTAAGCTCCTTGATTTACGGAAGCACTAATTTACAGTATTAATTTAGTAGTTATTCTTTCGTAAATATTCTCAATACCATTTCTGCATTTTTTATGAATTTAATTAATGATTCTCGATCCAATGAATAGTTCAAATAAAAGTGTACACCTATATACTTACCGATTAACTTTTCTCCCAAAAAGATGATACTTTTTGTTCTGGTTATATTTTCCAGCAATTTAATTTGTATTATTTATTTATGAAAATTGTTAACTGTTTTAGTTCATATACAACCATTAAGTAGTTTGCAACCCGGTGAGCATAAAAAAAATAATCGGAAAGAGCTTTTAACCGCATTAATTTTTACTCTGTTCAAAAGTGGGCAGACGATACAAATGTTCATGGCGTTATACATTTCCTTCGTCTGACCATTTTAGAAGCTAAATCTTATTTCTCCCAAAAATATTGAAACCTATATTTAAATGAAAAACGGGTTTTTATAAAGATAATTTTAATTATTACTCCATGTTATGTAAACCCCAAAATTCATGACGACACATACATACCAACGGTGAGGCAGGAAATTCACAAAAATAGCGAAAACTATCTGGAAAAGCTCTACGACCATTCTAAAAATTTAGTAGTAAACCTCTAGAAAATAGCGAGACCACAAGACGATATCATAAATAGCACCTGAAAGATCTCCCTGACTGGTTTCAGGACTAGAACAATTTCGCAGGACTAGTCCACTAGGACTGCTTTCACATTTAAGCCAACTGAAGAAAAGCACGTATTGCAACATTATGTAGATTGGGCTTAAGAAAAAGGAATAAAAAAAAAGTTAACAATATTAATGTAATTTCGAAATCAAGGAAGCAACCACTAAGGCAACAATTAATATTATATCGCTATTGAAAAATACATTAGAAAATGGACCTTTCTCGCAGATATGAGCCGCTTTTTTATAATTTTGAAAAGATCACTTTTCTTCGAAAAGTTCATTAAATATCAGCGCAAAAGATTTTCCAATCAAGGAATAAATCCCTTGAAAAGCAAAACATTGTAAGCTTTAATTAAACTACTGTATAAGATTTACGATTTAAAGGATTAATTCTGTGAAAATGGAAGACTTATATTAAGACCAAATTTTAAAGAATATGATCACTTATGAGGGGCATACAGTTATTACACGAATGCATTGAACTTAATTTCCTGTAGATTTTTTTTCCTTCAAACAACTTTAATTTTACAAGGCGTTAATTTTCAAAGGTATAGAAATGCTGTTATCAGCATAATAGCCATAATAGTTATTTGAAATATTTTTCACCATTTAATAAATAATACGCAAACCATTATCAGCCACTGTTATAATTATTACTGATTATAAGAAAATATTTTTCATTTCAATTCTAATTGGAAATAAAATCAACATTTTCCATTTATATTACAATATAATTTGATTAGAAAAATGAATACAAAACAACTAACTTACAAAGTTCATAATAATTTATTTAGTAATAATAAGAATACAAAGAACACAACAGATAAGTTATAATATTCATAGTTTGTCTGTATCAGATATATAAATAAATGTTTTGCTTTTTTTTAAGAATAACTAATTAATTATTAAATGTATGCGAAAAATAGAAAAAATTAAATCACACGCGTTAGAGTTTTATGTATAGGTGAAATGTTATATCGCAATAGTCAGTAAAATTGTAATATATAGAGAGCATAAATTAAAAATAAATATCAAAGTGCTCTATGGTAAAAAGAATCTAAAAACGTAACTCATAATAACTTAATATATTAACAATAAAGATAATTGATGATAAAAACGTTTCATTTATGCTTGACATTCAAGTTTCGAAGGAACAGTTGCTTTAACTAGAAAAGAAAAACGGTAGGGAAAATTAAAAAATATTAAAAATTGTGTTTAATGATCGATAATGTTAATTTCGTCGCTAAATCTTTGACTGTAATTAATGAAAAAATGGAATTTTTAGTATAAAACGTTATAATTTTCACTAAAATAAATCAATGTTTTATAAGTTTTATAGCTTTCGGGGTGGATTAAATAAACTTAAGGTTTAGATATAGCAAACACAATTACGTAACACTAGTAGTCTAAGTGAATTTGTCAACTATATTGCATCTAGTATCGTTATCCATATCCGCATTGCCCAATCCTCTGGGTAAAATGAATAGGATCATAAGGCAAAGTGAACATTAAGGTACTTGAGAAATAGCGACGGAAAATATATTTCAAAACCAGAACTATTCTTGAATAATTTTCTCATAGATATTTTTTTCCAGTAGATAGGTTTCTCAAGTTCTCAAATTTAGTTGCGTTGTGTACCTTGATACCTTATCTATAAAGTGATTATTATATCATTTTTTTCTGTTTGTTTTGTCCAAGAAATACTAATTAGTTTTAATTTGGCTTGGAACCAAATCCAGAAAGCACATTCCACTAACCTCATAATACTTCTACAAGAAAACATATACCTACTTCGAATACACAATTAGATGACTAATAAAGGAAGAACATATCTTGATATTTGAAACAAATGTTTTCTTTCTTTATTTTTTGGGTATCTTATTATCTTAACAATACGTGATAGTGTTAGCTTTATTTGTGTAGAAAGTTTGTTAAGAATCTTTATTTGTTAAGAAACATATCTTTGAAGCAGGAAACAGAAGTTTTCGGCTCACCATTTTGAAAAAATAAAGGGTATTCGCTTTTCTTGGACCTTCTCTATTTCTTAAAGTATTTTTTAAATTGCTTACTGTTCTACTGGTGGCCTATCCGTTTACATGCCGACTTTGTAACTAGCAGATCTATTGGTTGTTCGGAAAGTAATTTCGTTTTTTCCCGACAAAAGATTTAATTGTATTTTTTTGCACTCATTTTATAATTAAGCCGTATAATCATTGTATGTTTTGAGAGCTCATATAGCAAGGCTTGTATGTGAAAAAGCTCAAATCATTCTACGCAATAATTTTTGCTTCGTGTTCTTTTAAATATGGAGAGCACAAACCAGAATTTTTCTCATATATTACTTTTTCACTATAGAAAAGATAAAATGCTGTTCAATCAAGAAAAAAAATAACTGAAGTATATGCAGAAGAAGTATTGAGACGGCACGCCAGTGCTAAAACTAGTTTATAAAATTTCGATTCGGCAATTTTGATGTCGAAGATGCATCACGGTCTGGAAGACCGGTTGAAGCTAATAAAGTCACAATGAAATCATTAGTTGATGCAAATCGGTGAATAACAGTACGTGAAATCGGTAAGAGGTAAAATTTACCAAATTCAATTGTTAATGACCCACTTAAAAGGCCTAGAATTAACCTCGAGCCCCGATATATGGGTTCCCTATGTTTTTATGGGGAGAACTTTAACCTCATACAAGTTTTATACCCTCCCAAAAGCTTTTACAATTTGAATGGTATAAACTCCCATACCCATCATATTCTCCAAATCTGGCACCTTCGGTTTATTATGGTTTTTGACCACTGCAAAATCTTTTAGACGGTAAAACCTTTATTTCAAATGAGGAAGTCAAAAATCCCCCAAGATCAGTTTTCGGCTAAAAAAGAGCAAAAATTTTTTAAGTGAAAAATCATACTACAGCCAGAAAAATGGCAAAAGGTATTGACCTAGAATGGCCAATATATAATTTAAAAAAATATTTATTCACTATACAAAAATTGTCTTTTATTATCACAAAAAAAGAAACGAAATTACCTTCCGAACAACCTAAAAATAATGAGCAAATAATTTATTTCTTAGTTAACTGAATAACTAAGAACTCTAGAATCTCTAAAATATAGGATACCACTTGGAAAAATGATAATAGTATAAAATATAAATCTTATGTTTGTGATTTGAAAATTTCTATACTAAGATGAAAGTGATAACTTTTAAAATATTTTAAAGCAGAAGAAAGTGGAACAGTCACACTTACCTATTTGTCAGTAGAACTTCTCTGTTGAGTATTCGATTTTTTCTAAAACACATGTTCAGCATTCGTAAATTTCAAACATTAAGTACTGAAAATAAAAGAAGGGACTTGGTTAGTAAATGGTTGGATAATTAAGGATAGTATAAGACAAGGATAATAAGGAATAGCTTTATAATTTTCGTTTTTTTGTACTAAGAAACTGAAAAATTTTCAATAAAACAAATTGAAAAAATTTATGGGAAAACTTTACGTGAATGTTTATATAAGTTTCAAGGCTAGAATAGACCATTGAACTTTATGACTTGAATGAAACAATTTTGCAAGTGTTACACAAAATATCAAGAATGCAACAATGCGTTTTCTAACGTGAGGTCTTTGCCCCGTAAGTAGGAAATTCGAAAACGAATCTGAGTACAGTTTAAAAGTAAATCATATAGCTACTCTCAGTGAATAAATAAAATTATATATTTTGGGTTGAAGAATATAAGAATTTTAGTGAAGTAAGCCATAAAATAGTTTGGAAACACTGTTTCAAAGGTATTATTCAATAGGTTTCAGGACGATTGTAAAGGATTTGTTCAAAGGTAAAATAAATCAATTACAATTTTTATATACATTTAGGACAACCTTTATTGAATGCATACTGGTCAATCATTACACACAAGTACATAAGTTTTATTATTACAGCAGTTAGACAACACATTTTTTTGGGATTTTTTACATTTTTTAAGTTCAAATATATATTACCACTAAATATATATTATATATAGATATTTTTTGCTGTGAGTTTTATTTAAATTATTATTATTTTTTTGTATTTTTTTTTTGTAGTATTTTTCTTTTTATAATATATATATTTATTTTTTGTATTTAAAAGCACTTATATTTAACTTATTACAGACTTAATGAAAGTTATTTTTAGGTAATTTATTGTAAGTATGATTACATTTTTATGTGTTTTTTTTTTGTTATATTTGCCCTTTTTTCTCCATTTTTAAATATAGAAAAAAAATTTCATAGTCATCTTATGCCATCTTAAACGTAACTGTGTTCATTTTTGTGTTTGTGTATAAAGTAAATGTGTGATTGGTTGGCAAAATTTGATTTCACCAATGGATTCATAACATTTATAATTAATCAATACTTGTTGACTTATTAGCTACCAAATAACAAAATCTATGATCTAACTTAAGTTAACTAAAAATAAATAGTTCTACAACAGGCAGACTATGATCAGACCATGTTTGTTTTTTTTTTTGAAGATTTTTTGTGGAACGGTTTTGATTTGCATTTTTCTTTTAGCTCATTTCGTCAATTAAAATTGTTCAGAATATAATTTGCATAACATATAATTGCACAACATAATTTGCATAGAAACTAATACGATTGTGGCATATTGCGATTTAAAAAATTTGACGAAAAAATTCACTTTACGAATACAGCGCATTTTTTTTAACACTGAAATCAGTTTGGCTTGAGATTGTTTGTATATTCTTAATTTCTACTTTAACACTTAATTATATATTTTTTTGCTTTTATGTATTTTTTATATTTTTTTTTTTTGATTTTTGATTTTTTTTTAAATATATATATATATTTTAATACAAACATTTTGTTTTTCTCTCGCAAGAGAAAATTTGGGAGATGATAATATTTTTTATAAAGTTAGGATTATATTCCATCAAATCGATTTGAATTTACGAAATATTTTCTCCTCCACCATAAAAATATTACATTTTTTACATTAAGAGTATAATTATTATGTTTTAAATTAATTTAATTTTACAGCCATGCCTTCCTTAATTACTTGCAACTGATTTTATTATATTATTTTAATAACATAGAGAAAATACACTTCTTTTAATTATTTTTTTTTAGTAATATAATAATAAAGTGATCACAACGATTATATTTTTCTTTTACATTTTTTTATTTAAAAATGTTTTTATTTTATTTTATATTTAAAAATCCAACTCGAGTCAAAATTCTCAACGTTTAATTAATTTATATTTTAATAACTAGTTTAATGATATTTTTAGTAAGATTTTTTTTACCTAGATTACTTTTATTTTCCTACTAACATTTTCTATTGAAACAGGAAAAGAAGTTTAGGATTAAAAAAAATATTTGGATCGCCACCCTGGTCCCCTGAGTGCTCAGGCATTAAACAAATTTAGGCATTCGTTATATCGGAAACAAGAAAGTATTTATAAAATTTAAACAGTAGGTCAATAAAAATATATTAATAATTTCTTTAAATTTGTATATTTTAACTTTAAAAAACTGGCAAGTTCTAACAAATTTTTTGTACACGTTTTGGTCGCATTTTTCGTTGGAACTTGCATTATCGTTCAATTTTATTTTATTTTTTTTAAACGAATGCTCAAATTTACTTCTGTTACATTTGTTGTTTCTTAGTCTTATAAGAAAATATATTTTAAAAAACGTACAAAATTGCTTTCGATTGATTATTTTTTAAAGGGAAGAAAATTATTTCGATATATGATTGAAATTGAATTTTTAGAATTTCTTTTATAATCGAGGTACAAAATTCGTTCTTTTGTTCCTATTTGAAGACTTTTGGATGATCAAATTATTGTGTTATATTATTCTTTTTAATATAGTTTGTCTTAAATGTTAAATATTTGATTCATGTGTGAAATTTGTTCATAATTAAATATGTTAAAAAAATAATTGAGGAAAATGTTCTTTTATAACTTTTTTATCGTAATTCTATATGTTTGTACCAGAAAATTTATTAAGTATTAAATATTTATGTTAAATTAACAAATGAGCATTTTGTATGATATTACATATTTTTCATTAACGAAAAGTCAGAAGACTAGAAACTTATTAAGAAATAAAAAAATAATAATTTCGATGAAATTTGGTAACGTTTTCCCATATGTATATTGCAAAAAATTGTCATTTTATCGATTCCCGGTTATTTTCCCCACTTCAATTTTTTTATTTTATTTTTTCTTAGAAATTCGCAGTAAACTGCCCTCCATTTTGTATATTTTTATTCACTAGAGTCTAAATACTCTGGTTCACTCAATATACATAAATCCATACACGCAATTCGGATTGTTTATTCAACTATGACGATAAATATCAAGTACTTTTTTTCATTATTTCTTACTCTAATTCCCAAGAAATGTGATTATTATAATCCTATTTAGATTTTAAGGATATTTCATTCGGACAAAAGCTTTTCGAGAAAAAAATTGTTTATTAGGACAAACCGGGAATGTATTTTATTTGCTAAGTTTCATTAAAATAAAATATTTGGGAGTTATTTAAATATTTTGGCAGCCCTGAGCACCAAAAAGATAATTCGTAGTTTCAAAAGGGTTTATTACAATCGTTCTGGATTTTATACTCTTTTTTAAATATTTAAAAACATAAAGAGACTGTCCACTATTTCAAGCGAGTTTCACCTAAAAGACCAATTAGGCCAATGGTTTATTCTCTTGAATTTCATTTTTAATTCTCAATATGAATCGTTTTATTGCATCTCCTCTAAGCTCGTGATGGAAGAAAATTCTATCTAGCGTTTTTTTTTTTCTTCTAAAAAAAAAGTTTCAACATTTTAACGTTTTTCTCTACATTAATTAATCAAGGCTCGTCTGGATTTAACTTGAGACGATTCAGGACGATATGACATCGAGTAAAGCGGTTTTTCTTCCGCATGTATGTGAATGTTCTTGCCTTTCAAGGACCATCAAATCTTTGTATATTACAAAGCAAAAGTTTTTCTTGCATATTTCCTTCTAAATATATTACGATAGTAACATTTGATTAAATACCTATTGATATATTTGTACTTAACTTAATCTACAGCCTGCTAAATATTAATACTTATTTTTATAACTACTTATTACCGAACCATGTTTTTCTTAAATCTATTTAAATTTTTTTCTTACATCTACACATATATTTTAATATTGCATTCTGGAGAATATATGAAATTAAAAAATTCAAGCGTTTTAATATAAAATATATATTAGATAAATATTCTTGTAGCATTTTTTTTTTTTAAAGAAAATTATTAATTTATTTTGTACATTTTAAAATTCAATCTCTATGCTATAAGAACAAAAATCAACACCTAGGACTATCCATGAGCAAAGTAAGTGCTATTAACCGTAAAAATAATAAGCAAAAATACGTTTTGGCACGAAACTAATTTGGTCATTTTTAAATTACATTTATTAAAATGTTATGTGCACTTGAACATCCCGAAAAATTGGTATTTTTCGGAGGAGAATACTTAACAAATAAGAAAAATATATAAATCTAAATATCTTAAATTATTCTCACAAATAATCGAAGAAAAAAAATAATAGCTACGTATTTGTTTAAGCCGAAGGTAATACCGAAATACATTAACGAAATATATTAAGCAATTTGTCACGATAAATATAATAAAGGTGTGGAAAAGAGATTCAAACACAACAAATTTAAAAAAAATAGTTTCCAGGAACATTTCATTATCGATATATTGCATTTAAATTGGATATAAAAGCGTTTTTTCTCAAAAAAAATAAAATAAATATTATACGTGAATTTGATCGGATTTAATACAGAAATACATTGGTTGAGCAATTGATTTATAATACTTTGATTTTATCAATTAGACTAACAATCGAAATCATTTTTGGTCTAAGTTTAAGTCTTTTATGCCCGTGTACTTTTCAAAGATATAATCACATATTTTTTAGATGCAAAAGATTCGTTTAGATTCTCGTATTTGCCGAATTTTGTTTTTACTATATTTGATCCGATTTGAAAATTCAGAGGCTGATGTTGCCTCGGTATACGTGTCGTTTTTCAAGTATTCATTGTTTAAAGCTCACGTTAAAAGGCAGAAAACTAAAACTAGAATTAGTTGATTGAAAAAATGAAGAAATTTCTGTGCAATAAATATATATTTTTATCTTATTTAATCCTAACTAAATTATCGTTTTTTGTTAAAGCGTACAATTGCATGTAAGTTCTCGTGCTTGACAACAAAACTATAGAGAAAAGGGAATATTAAACATTTTCTAATGCCAACAAATATAAAATTGATACAAAAAGCACGAGAATTATATGACGTCAACCATTGCACTTCATGCAATAGACACTTTAATCACCTGGTTCTTCCTACAGTCTTGAAAACAGCCATATTTCAAAGCAATATGACAAAAACGGTACCAATTCAATTATCGGACACACCGTTCAATAGTTTAATAATATTACAATATAACGTACAAATATAATATTTCCTCCAATATAAATATCATATTCTGTACTTTTAATCATTAAAATTTCTATCCCTGATTATTTAACATTGTTTTTTTTTTTTAAATTTAGAAAAAACCAATTTGTTACATATTTTTTTTTTAAATTTTCTAGGCCAATTAGATTTAATTTAGAACATGATTTATTCTTACAACTATCCCTGATTTGAATTTTTTTGAAAAAATACCAATTTTTGCTTAAATTTATTTAACTAGCATCTATCGATTTTCATCACTATTCAAATCGCTCAAAGTGAAAAAAATAAAATGTAAAATAAAGAGAACGTATTTGATTAATACAAATAATATCGTTTATTAAGTTATTACAAAGAGACTAGGAAAATAATTAAGGCCTCCGATTGATTTTTAAATGAGCTGAAAGACATTTCACATAAAAAATAATAATAATAATCGGATGAAACGAAGAAGTGAAAAAATTGCAGTTTAAAATTTTCTCCAATGCAGATATAAATATATACTTTTATATATACACGAGATCAAATGGAAAATTAACATACAAATAAAAACAAGCGTTTTTAAATCAATCAGTTTTTTTCATTATCTATGATATGAAAATCACAACCAAAGTTCAAACGTTTATGCGGGAATGCTGATAATTGACTAACAAAAGAAATTAAAACCAAATATCGACTTTGATTCTTGAAAAATTCTTATTTCTAACCACATTACCTTTAAAGCATTATTATACAGCACCTGAGTAACAATTAAACTGAAAATTAAGTAGGTGCAATGAGCGAAAGAAAACATTAACCTATTTTGAATTATAAAGCTATGCTTAATCCTATGTTCAGCATAGAGATCTAGTATAGAGTGTTCATGTTCAACTTTACGTGCACCCACTTAAAGGCGGTCACATTGTCTCTCTCTAACCCTTCTGATGTGATTGAAGCACAGCCCCTTAGAATTCCTATTATGGTATTACGGGTAGGCACCAGAGGGTAGTAGTAGACTAATGTACACTTCACACTGTGCGTATGATCAATACATATTTTAAATTAACATATATAGGGCCACGAGGAAGCATGGTTAACATACATGAGCTCTCTACACTAAATCTCAATGGTTTTAGGCCAAAGACTTAGGATTAAAATTAATAATAAGAAAACTAAAAAAAAATCATTCACACAACATTCACGATAATCATTCGTTCATTTTCAGACATTCATTGATTTCGGGGAATTCAATGTGAAAAATGAAAACGCAACAGCGAAAAACTAAAGATGGAAAATTGCAAAACTGTTACACTTGGTGTTAAAAAAAATAATTGGGTCAACTGTTGTGTAAATTGCTGCTATTGGAAAATCGATAATTTTGTTGTAACTAAGTGGATAAATCTAGATTGTGAAAAATATCATCGTTTTTCCAATTCAATTGGAAACTTGGAACATATTTGTTCGTTTCATTCACATATTATATGATTGTGATGATAATTCTCGACTGCTGCTTACTTAAACCTTTTAAAAAGCTACGAAACTACTATTCCCTTTATTTATATAAATGTGGCATACGTACAATTAAGTAATTCATTATTTTTTAATTGTTCAATTTTATCAACTTTTTGAAGTCTTTATACATTTTGGCAGTACACGCTAGCTCTCACATCTGTCTGATGCAAGTCGGACAAACTTAAATATTTTCTGTACAATACAATCAATATAATATTTATAATTATTATTATTTAACAAACACTATTAATTTGTCTCCATTACGAATATTTTTTTGTTAATTATTTTATACATTTTTGAATCAGTATACAAAATAAAATTTATCTTTTAAGTTAACAAATGACGAATGTTTTATGAATTCGGATGATTGCTATTCTACCGATTTACCGATAAAATGATAATTGTTTCCATTCATACTGTACTTGGAAAATACTCGAATTTGAAGAAGAGAAAAAAAAAGATTTTTGTGTTAAAGACAAAAAAATGTTATTCACAAAAATGACTTAATAAATATCAAAATTATGGCAAAGATTTGTAAGCTTAATAAATATGTCATGTATTTTTTTTTTTAATAATAATCAAGAGGCAAGAAAATCTTAAAAATATTACTTAAAAAAAGCTTTTACATCCAACACTGATTAATATTAATAACATTTATTATGAATAAATAAAATTATCCTAAAATCACCATTACCCAAAGATAAATTTCTGATAATATATTTATAAGTGAATATGCAAGAAAAACACGCTTATTGAAGATTTGATTTTGCTGAAACTTTTCACCATTGAAAATCGTTGATTAACACTTTATATATAATCACTTTATCATCAAGAAACATTCAAAATAAAATACTCTCGTGTAATAAGCTCCAATCATAAGAGGGTTCAATTGCATATAAATTCTCGACTAAATGGTGTTTTGCTAGTTTTTCGATTGAAAGACTACTCTACTCACATTTACTTCTTTCAATATGCAAAAAGGCCTCCAATGGACAAAATGTAAAATTTAATAGAAATATTGAATGACAAATGAAACGGAATAAGCCGCGTTGGCTTCGTTTTATAAAACCCAAACAATTTACTTTGCTCCAAAAGACAAATATGCATTCCGAAAATATATCTCTTACAAAAACTTATCAATTCAAATTGTTTGAGTTCTATACCCACACTGCATAGATTACATGACAGTAAAGGACTGCATTTTTGTTTGATATGACCATTCTTAAATTGAATTCTTTAATTACATTACAAATAAACATTGGAAAATGACCTTAGAATAACGCGCTTATTTTTCTTTCTTTTCAAAAAGCAAATACAAACTGACTTTTAGAATCAATTTAAATATTCCAATAGAATAATAAAGGGATGAATGAAGTTAACTTAATATCAAAACATTCAACAAGGTCATCAACTTTAATGGATTTGAGACAAAACAGATCATATCGTTTAAGCTCTAATTTAATTATTCATATATATATCTCAAAAATGTGTTTAAAATTTGTAAATTTCCAAGTATATGACATGTATACTTTAAATTTTGTATTCCTTTTTTTTCGTTAATGAAATTCAAACAAAAATTACAGCATTAACTTTGTCATGTAGCCTATGGGGTTGAAGCTAGAAAAAAGATAACGGAGCGTTTCAATTTCAAAATTAAAATGAATATTTGAACGTTCCAATATTTCATTCAGGTACATTTAAATATTTATTAAATAAGAGCTAAAGCGATTTGACTGATTTGATTGATCAATATTAATAATTAATTTTTTCGAAATTTATCACGGATTAAATTAAGTAATTTGAACGTAAATACAAATTTAATAATAATAATAATAATATACAGCCTTTTTTTAGTATAATAAAATGACGTATATTAATTCTTTGAATTTCGATTTATGTTGCAATAAGACGTTGTTTACCTATTTTGCAAAAAAATATTCTTAATTTTTTTTTTCAATGAGATATATTTTAGGCACATTTGTATTTTGTTTAAGACGCTCTCCAGAGAAAAAAATGCTTGGTTCATGATGAAAATTTCTATCGATACTCTGTTCCTAAGATATCTCTTCATTTTTTTTTTTTTGGCAAAGTGATCCCGATATTATATATTTGAATTTCTACAACGTAATAAGTAGACATGGCTAAAGATATTTAAGATAGATATAGAATAATACACATCTTATCCATATAATATTATTATTATTAAGGGGAAATGTTCTCACATTTTTTTTTTTCAAAATACTAACAAATTCACGAGACGTTTAATTCCATTATTTTAATAATCACTGATTATTTATAGGGTACATCATATTTATATTTATATATATATTTTTTACAATTAACTTGCTGCCATTAAACATAGCTCAACATTTACTTAATTAAAGCATTATAATCGCTTTGCAGTTAAACAAATTGCATTTATATTTGAAAATATTTTGTGTTCTACCTTACACGACATTTAATTGTTTATATTGCTTAGTAATTTTAAGCAAAACTTTCCCTAATTAATTCCGCAAGATGAATAACTCGTTATTGTTACATTTATCTTAAAGCTTTTGGTATCTTGAAAATAATCTGTGAATATTAAAACGGAAAGAAAACTAAATTTTGGTATTTCAAGATTTAATTGTTGAGTAATTGTTTCTAGAATTACGGGCTAATATTCTTTGTTTATATACGTAGATAATAATTACTGACGTTTATTTTAATGATAAAAATAATATAATTTATTATTTTTTAAAATCACAATTGTCCCATAAACCCATTATATTTATATAATATTCATTCTTTTAAATGTTTTTTATTTATTTAAATATTTAATTAGAGAATATAGAATATTTCTTACTAAATCACTAGTGTTTTTCCCTATACACTACGGAAGGCTTTTGTAACTTACTTCAATTTAAAACACATATACTACCCCCTACACAATTACGATTTTCAATCATAAGTATGAAGACTTATATTTATCGGCAATCTAACAGTAACGTTTAAAATGACATAATTTATTTTCGTGTATATTGTTCGCCACAAATGTTCGAATTGTTCTTATTCGTGGATGATATTATCGAGCGAAGATCAAGAGAGACACGTGCATTATTACTCATTTAAGATTTATATAATCTACCCTTAAAAATACAGTAATATAAGTTGGATGCTGGTTAAAATAAAAAATTAATTTGGCAGACTTTACGGTGACTAAATGGGCACTGAATAAATGTGTGACATTTGCAAATAAATGTTGGTCTTTTGATCGCATCAATATATTTTGGTCCTAATAACTCGTAATCATACTATTAACAGACTAGAATTGGTAGAAAAATATTTTCAATTCGATTATTTCGACTTTTGGATTTAAGTTTTACGTACCTTTGATTATTTTTTTTTCTTTTAAATAAGTACAAAGTTTTTTGTTCAACGACCAACACATTTGTTATAAGGTAAGTCACACATGTTTATAACGCCCGATATATGTCACTAAATATAATCGCAGATTGTTTTATTGAGAGAACATTTTTTTCCGTAAATATTTCGTTAATTTTTGACCAAGTTGATATGGCTATTTAAGAAAATGTAGGGATGATGAGACTTAAGGTTTCATTAAATCGAACTAAACTCATAACGATTAAATTAAATTAAAATTACAAAGAAAATTATTTGGACGCGTATGGAGGAAAAGGCGTATTTGATAAGCGTTAAACTGATATATGAACTAATATCTTAAAGTGCATTTACATGTAAATGCTCCAAAAGCAAAAGCGAATACAATCAACACTAGTCAAATCACCCTCCTTCTCCACTCACGATATATAGTCTTTAAATTTTAACTTACTTTTTTCAAGTTTGCTTGAGTTTAGATTATTAAAGGGAAAAAATTAAAACAGTATCCTACGTTTAATTGGTATTGTTATAAAGTATTTGTATTATTTTTTTAATGTCTAGAACACACATTTTTTTTTCGCTTTTAATTTATATTTCGAAAAATAATTTAACCTCATGTATTTAAATATTTTCTTTTTAAAAACAAGTAGTACCCTCTTGTTGCTCTCTACAAACGGTTATTATTAATTACATTGTGATTATTTTATATAATTACTACGGTAGATATATATATTATATATAATTTTATAAAGTCATTTGTCAAATTCTCGTATTTTAATAATTTTTAAGTCTTCACAGATTGGATATTTTTCGTCTATTTTTTTAATTACTTAAATTTCTTTTCTCATCAGATGATTGAAGAAAGCAGATTATATTTAGTTTTACATTATATTTAACAGTGAGATGAAGTATATTATTAATATTATTTTTAAGTAATTGACCAATTTTTAGTTTACATTTAAATACATTTATTTTTTTTTTGCTTTTTATTTTTTTTTTAAATATAATAAACGAGTCTCTATTTCCTTGAAATTGTAGCAGTAATATACATATTTTATATAGAGTAATAATTCATATAATTAAAAACAGATAATTCCACCCTTATTTATGGCATATAATATAGAAGTAATATATTAGATTTTTTTTTAAATATTACAATAATTATAAC
Organism: Sisyra terminalis; assembly: GCA_958496175.1. NCBI lineage: Eukaryota > Metazoa > Arthropoda > Insecta > Neuroptera > Sisyridae > Sisyra > Sisyra terminalis. The sequence goes on from OY292275.1 coordinate 10,339,980, forward strand.
ACAACACTTTCTAATCTTACAGATATAATATATATATTACTACTAAGAAAGGCGTCGCTTTTGTTAGAGCACACGCTTTATAAGCTAATTTATTTAGCTTTTTTAAATAACACAATTACTGAACACATAGTAATCATTTTACATGTAATTATTTTTAATGTTAAATGTTGAGGTCATGGTCATTTTGCAAAAAAATGTGTGACTATTCTATTTGAAAATAATTACTGAATCGCGGGGTGAGAAAGTTTTTCAAGTAGTAAAGAGTTCTTCTTTGTAAAAATAAAGTTAATTTTGGTGTTAAAGAGATATTTTTGCTATTGTACTGGTATTTAAATTTTTGTTTTATACAATTACTTGAAACACAGGTGGCACGGATATCACAAATACTGTAAATATCTAAAAAGAAAATGAATCTCTCTCATATCACTAGCAATTTGCAGAAACCATAAAACTTTGAATATAATGCGCATCCCAAAAAAAATTCATGCTTGACCGTAATTTATAAAACTGGAATATAAAAACCAATTTTATAATCGATTATTTTTGTCAGATGATTCACGAAAAGAAGCAGACTATTTGTGCACTTAAATAATGCGACTTTAAATTTAAAAAAGAATGCGTGTTATATTCATCCTTTTATGGTGCTAATACATACAAAATTAACTAGAGGTATCAAGACAAGTACATGTGGATATTTGAAGAAAAATAATAAAAAAAAAAAAAAATCAAATACTTTTATTTAAATTCGTTACAGTAAAAAAAAACCAGAAGCAACAAGCAATATAATTCAAAATATACAAATATTACAGTATTTTAAGATCACACGACAATATCCACACATACAATTTAAAAGAATGGGCCAAATGGACATTTAGCACTGTGTGGTAACTAAGAAATTTTGGAAGATTCGGACATAAAACGAATGTTCTCTCTATACTTAAACTACTGTAATAGGAATGTTCGATGTGTGAAAAATCAGGACATAAATTATGTTTAATGAAAACTAACACCAAACAAATTTTAAAAAATAATTTCAACTATCGAAAAAACAAACAAAACTAGGCTAAAATTAATATAAGGTATTTAAGATCATACTTGCGTTAAAATTGTGCTTTCTTATCGTTTAAAAATATTTTATTCTGTTACACGTAGACAAAAATATCTTTTAATTTCTATTAAGCTTAATTTAAAATTTGTTTTTTTTTTTTTCCATTTTGTTCCTATTACATTTGGATTGTATTCTTTTAAATTATATTTATTTTGGAAAAAATAAAATAAAGCTGAGCTTAATATTAATGATTAAGTATTTTTTCGATATTTTTTATGTTAGTTTTATAATTTTTTTTTGCGTTTTTTTCTTTATCATTTAAAATTATTTTTATAAATAAACAAAATTCAACCTTATTATAATATAGTTTAAATTAATATGTGAGGATAGGTACTCTTGATTAGACACGAATGTGTAACACACGTAATATCAGGAATAAATTTAATTATTCGTTAAAGACACGGATATATTTATTATAATAATAGTAATAATCAGGAACATGAATATGATGTTTTCGATGAATCGAATTATTATTTCCGGCTAAACAAGTTAGTGAGCCACCGATCAAGGAATGAGACTAACTTTTTTTTAAGTGTAATTACAAGAGTTTTCGATCACAGATAATTTTTTCTAGATGTATCACGATTTTCCCATCCATGGGCTTCGTATGATCATATCTTTTCAAAATAATATCATTTTCGATTGATTGAAAGCAAATATTTCATTTTCCTGGCAATATTTTTTTTATAATCTATTATACCACCTGGTCTTTACGTATTTTTTTTAACAGCCCTACCAAAATAAAATATAAAAAAGCGATTGCTCTTGGAATTTATGTCATTAATGTTACCTTTTTCTTATTAATCTTGAACTAACATCAAACATTTAAATATTAATCTTAATCTTAATTCGAATTAATATATATTCATAATTAATAATCATAATAGTTAATAAATATACGACGATCATAGAAATAGACTATATTTGAAACAGACTTTTAGATAATTTGAAAATAGTTTCATTTTACTTTTTTTTTTTTTTAAATTTGCAACTTGCATCACAAAACCAATGTGATTGGTCACAGAGGTAAAAATTTTCTCGTCATTATTACGACGACAAAACTATTATTACTAGAAATATTATATGAATAAATGATATAAAACGGAAGAGGCAAAATTAAATATTTTGGGCGAAAAGAGAGAACTGTTATCGATACAGTGATCAAACAGAATGTGTTAATAATATTATTTGTGTGATTTCCAATCACAAAAAGATATGTTGAAAAAATATTTTTTTCTTTGCAAGAACGTAATAATTATAAAAATTATTCAATATCTCTTTATCAATACGCTTATCTAGACTGACGATAGGCATTCTTAATATCATTTTTTTTGGATTTTTGTATCATTAAATACATGAAAGTTTACTTGGAAAATGCACCATTTAGATCAGTTAGTATTCTTTATAATTTATTGGATGTATATTTAAATAACAAATTTTTCAAAAATAGTGTTTTCTTAAAATTTGATTTATTTGGAAAAATCTATGGAAATTACTTTTTTTTTAAATTTATTTTTTATTACACATTTCATCCACCTAACCTGAAGGCATCTGGTAAATATACTAACCAATTAACTTTATTTATTTTTAAACAGGTGGTTTATAATTATAAATATTTAAAGATTTCTTTTTTATTAAATTTTAAAAATTTGAGCCAATTTAAAGATTCTTTTTTATTTGGAATTTTTGGCACCCTTAAAACAATGATTCGATTGTGATCAACGATATGCACTTGCGAGTTCAAAAACTAATCAACAAAATACATTTTATATTTAAACCAATTTAAAAAGAAAACATTCAGGGGGGAGAATAAAAGAAAGAGGTTCATTTATTGTCATTACGACTCGTTTTTTTTCATTTGTATTTCTTTGAAAATATCTAAAAGAAAATTAACTTGGTTAGAAGTCATTTATATTGTTTAATTGTTGAGCAAATTAGAATTTTCAATCACAAAAAATAACATTTATTACAAAGTGAGTTTAAGGTTCACTGCCAAAATGTACGGAAAATACTGTGCAGTACTGAATGATCTTATACCTTACAGTACGGTCGGTGCATTTCGGAAGACACCCTGACTAAGTTTGAATAGTCCCAAACTTGAGTTTGAGTCTTGCTACATTATTATATGCCACATCGGTCATGGAGTATTATATTCTTTTAATATTGAATTAATTTGCACAAGTGATATAAAAGGAAAATAAAACCCTATTTCATAGACTAGACAGTAAATTTATAAGGCTTTTAATAAATCTTATCAATCGTACCTGTTTGGAAGAAAGGAATGGTAACACTTTCATCGAACTATTAAATTTTGAGTATCTTGAGGAATACATTTCTTCATAAGTTTAAAGAAACAGAGATCAAAAATTGAATAGAAAAGAAACTGAATTTTATTTATCTGGATGAATGCACTTGGTTTCATTGGCTAATTAAATTTTAATTAAAATACATTATTTTTTTAAATCTCATTTTGTATTTTGTTGCTGTTTCGTTATATTTAATTATTAAAAACTAACATCTAAAATTATTATATTATATTTAAATATTGTTTTACATTATATTGAAAAATACACGACTATCATTTGAAATTGCTTAGTTATTTGAATAAGTTATAAATAATATAACAATAAGTCCTATCCTTTTGGTACGTAGTGACAAAATATTTAAACATTAGTTTGTGAAAACAAAGGATTTATATTTTCTCTAAAATTCTATTTTACAAGAGCAAGGGAGGGACAAGTAGATAAGCACACGTAAAATAGTTTATCATTTTTCCAATAATATTTTTAATAATAATGGTCAATATTATTGCAATTATAACTAACTTATCGCTACCAGTTTCCTAAAACATTAATTAATGGACTTATCCAATCGTTGATTTAGTTTAAGTTTGGAAAGAATTTTCTTAAAAATTGTAATGCAAAATTAATAAAGGAACTGTAATGTTTTGGAGTGAAGAATGCTTTGAGTAATGTATAAATTAACCTTGAGGCTCGGTCCTGAATTTTTTTTCCCTTTGATCTGCTTACTTGCAAAGGCCGCTCGGTTAGTTGTTATTTATAAATTAATGTCGATTCAAAAAAAAAAAATATATATTGCGGCTTAAAAGTTCATTTTAAAAATTAAATTTGGCACAAGAGTTGATATTCAAATAACACAAATTCACAGATTTCACAGTCCATAAGAATATAAATAGAAATTATTTAAAAAGCCAATGTTTATTAAAATTTAATATTAGCTCCGTTTGATATTTCCAAAACACAAAATTCGAGCTTAAGTATTTCCTTTACGAATCGACGTTAATTTAAAAAATAATAAGATAAAAGGATTAAGCCAAATTCTTTGCTTTCAATTCAACAGATTCGATTCTCTCTTTTAATGATTGTTATACAATAATTAGTTTCTTTTTTCTAATTCATCTGTTTCAGTCCAGTTAGGCCCACCTAATTTATTTTGCACCATAAATACCTAGCCTACATATTAAATATAGAAAATAAATCTTAATTTTAAAAGCTAATTCGCAGCTTTTATACTTCATAATTGAGAATATTGTGATTTAATATCATGCTTTAATGCCAATGGAGCGGAGACTTCTTATCATATTAATTTTTTCAGTTGAATTATATTATTTGATACCTAAATAATTCTGAATATGTTTTAAATTTTATATTATCTGTCTCAAAAAACATTTTTTTTATAAATAAAAAAGCCACTCATTAGTCACAGCACAGTTGTGTACATAAATACAATATGTTAAGAGTTCTTAAATTTACTTCTTTTTTTTTTTGATCGATACCGCTTTTCACAGTAGCCTATCCTTCCTTTTTAAATAACTGTTCAATTATTAAACAAAAATAGACGTTCAAGAATAGTCAACCCCCCAATATAGCGATTTCCAGTTATCACGAAAAAGTATAATATCTCTCCCACTATACATTATCCACATTAATTCTTTTCTTACTTTTTTATTATATAACCATAACTTATTGCTTTTATAATGCCATTTTCACATAACGTGATGCGAATTAATTCATCTGAGGATGGGTTGAAAGGTTTTATATTTTAGGATACCCACAATTTTTTGTTAAATTCCTTGACTATCTAAAGCAACTTCAAATAAGAAGAATGTCACAATTAAATTTATTCTTTAAAAAATTTTGAAACTTAAAATCGTCATTTGATCCAAATGAGTTAAAAACTTAACGAGTTATAGATAAATTCCACGAAAAATACTTTCTTTGACTTTCTGGTGAATGTGGGCACCTTATATTTGAAAATAAGTTCATGTAAATGACTAGTTAAACTTTCCGGTATCCGCAAGTTATTTAATACTTAGATTTGGTTTGTATTGTTGAGTTGTCAAAAAAATAATGTCTATTTATTGTTATTAAGGGACAATAATCACACCACCAAAAAACAAATAACTAAACAATATATATCCAGTATATTTCAGCAGCGCCACTATAGAAATTATTTTTTATACTTGGACTAATGGAAGACAATTCTAAATTTTCTTTTACTATAACGTTATTTTCTTTTTGGTCAAAATTTTTAAATGCAAAGCGTTTAATTCATTTTGGTATTTAATTGCGGCAGTTTGCTTCAAAAAATAATATATATTGTAGTTAGTTTTCAATAAATTTTATATAGCGGTTTGACTGAAAAGAATCTGGTAATATTTGAGACAATTTTGGAAAGTAGAGCTCGTACATTTTATTTAATGGCTGTTTACGAGTTGTTTATATCCACTATACAAAACTGTTAAGACAATGTGATCACTGTTCCTCATGCTACTCATGTATTATGTCTATTCAACGATCCGGGGTTCAAATAAAGAATTGTCTAATTTTGAAGAACAAATAATGTGACCAGATTTGAAATGAAAATGTCTTAATACGGTTTAAATATACTTTTATCAACTATTATTTTCCTTATGTTTACTTTGACCATAAAAGCTACTATGCTAATAAATTCACAATAAACCACGTGGTGACATTAATTATTGTTTAATTTAATATGTACATACTAAATTTCCTTCTTTGATTAAATCAGGACTTGTTATGTTAAAACTATAACATTAAAACACAATTTATTAACATTTATTAACGAAATTGTGATATACGTCTTTCTAATTATTATATTAAACCCTATGTACATTTTTTTTGTCTTTTTTACTTTTTTTTTTATTTTTTTTTTAATTTTTAAACTTTATTTTAAGAATACTTTTCGTGCAGTCTAGTTTGATTGTGGTGTTTTTTTATTAATAAGAAAGTTTAAGAGATGAGAAAAACAGTGAAATATATATTTCCACATTCAGATATACCAATCATAATATCTTATTTACTATCTGATACATCAACAATATTTTAAATTATTTCTAGAATCGAGGTTCAGTTAATATATCCTTAATCATTGCCTATTCGTATTCAAAATACTGATTCACAGCGCCAATCTTGGTGATGATTTTTCTTTAACTTTTCCTAACCGTCCATATACCTTACCAAAAATACTCACATCACCATATTATTAATATCTTTCCTAAAACCTTTCTAAATCCAATTTCCATTTCTCTAATCAAAAATCTGGGACATATGCGTATAGATTATGATGATAAGTAATAGTAATTATATTCCCGATTCCCTTAAGATAAATTCAAAGAATATATATATTTTTTTGAATTTTAAGTTAAATCTAAATGTTTTATAAAGTATTTTATTTATTAATATACGTCTTATTCATTATTGGTTTCATTACAATATAAAACACGAATCAAATCAATAATATGCTGACAAGATAAGGGGAATAATTACTTCCGTTATAACCGTATTTGATTTAGAGTCAATTCATACAATTAGCTACCATACATTGCTTACAAAGAGAATAAATGTGATTATATATTATGTTGAATATCCTTGTAACTAAAGAGACAGTTTCAATGTATTCTTTTAAATGTGGCAAAAGTTTTAATCCTAATGCCCTCTAATTTAACCTTTTGTTTTTGGAAAGGTTCCCGATTATTTTTTAGCGTATTTTTTCACGATTATTTCCATATTTTTCTTTTTTTGTCTAAAAGTGTTTCCCAAATTTGGCACTACTTATGAACAGAAAGAAAAATATGAAATCGATTGTGGAAAACTTCGTAAAAAATAATTCAATACCTTTAAAAAACACAAAAGCTGTAGGATCATCACTGAATTTCCTTAAATGAAAGGATATGATGAATTAAACATTTTGTTGAGGAGAGAGGTTTGTTGAACAAAAACTTGTGATTTATTGCAGTTTGATATTAATTGACCTCTTTAGGACTTATATGTAAGAGAAATCATGAAATTTTAGGGATTGTCAAAGGGGGGAGAAAGGTGAAAATTCAGTGAGGTATTTGAAAACGTCTCCCTTTAAAAGAAACATTCAAAATATAATTTCACAAAATGTACTACTATAAACAGCAGATGATGGAAATTGAACAATTACTAATATTATTATACACAGTTTCTCTCAATTTGGTCATACATTTAGAACAACATTTTTTAATAATAATTAATATTAATAATAAATTTAAACATTAATGATTATATTTTGTGTATTGTATTTTTCTTTTTATTAATTTGATATTAGGAAGTTGAGATCACAGTAAAGGGGTTTTAATTTCACTTAAGAAAATGTCACCGATATAAACATTTAAAACATTGTGGTTTTATTATGTTATTAAAATGCACCGTTTTCTTTTCTTTTTTTGGATTGAGAAACTTGGTGCTCCCGAAGACAAGTGTTTTTTAACTTTTCACTTTCATCAAAATTAATCACTTTTTAACGATGAGATTTGGTATAATCTCGATTTTAAACGATGTTTATTCCTTTTATATCATATTCATTTTTAATGTTCAATAGACTATTTATAGAAAAGAATCTCGTTTTGTTTTAGAATTGTCGGCTTTAGTTTATTTATGTACTTTTTTTTTTAAATATTTCATTTAGATTTTTCAGTCATTATTTTATGCTTATAGTGTAGTTTTGTTATATTATTTATATTTATTCTCATTTAAAATAATTACTTTTATTATTTAATACATAATAAGAGTGTGTGCTTTGTTAGTGATGCTTGAAATTCTATGGCCAAGTTATGTCACATTTAACATTTGGTATTACGTTTCTGGATATCAAATTGCAATAAAAAGGTAGTTTTATTTGAACACAGATAGACATTAGGCTATTAATCTAATAATATAATGAAATGCAACAACATAAACGCGTTTACTTTGATGACATGTCTTTTAAATCACAAGTCTCAAATTTTAATAGCGATTTTTACTATGCTTAAAGAATACATAGAATAGGCTACTCGACAGTATGAAAAATATTGCTATAGTTATTGATATCTGTATAGATTTAAGTTTTAATAGCGATTTTAGCATTAATTTATATCAAAAATAATGCATTTCGTATCCAAAATGCAGTTAAAAATCACATGTATTCAGCCATTCAGCATTCACTGTTCAGAATCTACAGTCTTTGTTTTACGCATAGACTTGCTTATTTCGTTGGTTTTTTTTAACTCATTGGCGAATATTACAAAAGATCATGTAATTTAAACTGTGCATTTGATTTGATTTTATAAAAACTATAACAGAATCATCGTTTATTAAACATCATTTAACAATCTGAAATGATTTTCTGAAACTAGTCAAGTAGCCTATTGAAGGAAGAAATTGAATTGTGTTTGGACAATTCAGTGATTAACTTATACTTGTTTAAGTATAGTACATGTATTATATGAATTTTGATTTTTCCGATTATGTTTGTCATACGATGAAAAGTTGGTGATTTCCCAAAACGGAATTAGTATTACGTTTAGATTCAAACGTTTGCTGGTTTCACCTCATTGTGGATTAGTTTAAAAAAAAAAACTATATAAGCTCATAATTAATTTGACTAAGTTCTTTTAAAACTAAAGATAAATGTATAAATATTTTTGATAAAAGTTCCGTAAAATGTTCTTATTCACCCTTATCATCATACTTATTATAAAATCGAGATAAACTATTTTGTTATTCCTTGAAGAACGAAAACAATGGGCTTTTTGTGCGAAAATATATAATATAAGTGATATGAATAAAATTAATAATAAAAATAAAAAATATTAATAGTTATTATAATATTGATAATTCGTTAAATTATATTATGTAAATAGCAATATTTAATTTGACTTTTTTCCGTTCAATATAAATCAACTAGTTTTTAAGGTACAATTTTAAAAATAGTAACACGCTAATCTAAATATTATTTCATCATTTACAGGCACATAAAAATACAGAGAAAAATAACTTTAGGTTAAACAATAATTAATTAATTAATTAATAATATATAATATAATATAATAATAATAATAATACAAAATGGGATAATAATTTTGGTCAAGAAAAAAAAAACAACAAACATATAATGTCCATCATGATAATATTGAAAAAACTTACTATTAAATAATAATTTGAACTCTTTGTCGCTGTTACAAAAAAAAAAAGGAAATTAAAAAAAATGAAATTCTGGGCACAGCTATTAACATCCTGCATATTTAGATACTTAGGTCGTTTTTTAACAGTTTTTTGTCAGTCAACAGCATAGTGCAAGCGTTATAAAATTATTTAAAATTTTCAGTCACACTTGACAATATCAATACTTTTTTTAAAAAAAAGGTGTCTTATAATAAAAAAAATGGCTAGATTTTAAAAATATCTCTTTTATATCACTAGGAAAATTTTGATTAAGTATCGAATAGATTTTCGTATTGGTAATATTAATCGATAATTGTAAAATATTCTTACGTGTTTTACATATGCTGGATCCAATGAAACAAACTGACTAGCATCAACGAAGCGCAAGTATAAGCTTAAGAATTTTTTTTAATCGAAGACACGATATCAGATGACAACAATATAATGAATTAATATTAGCCAAGACGAGCATCATTAGATACCAAAACAAATTTTTTAAAAAGATTAAATTTTTATAAAGTTTGCACTATGTTTTTTCCTTCAGGTGTCATTTTTTGCTATGTTTTAGAGCCGCCATAAATGCAAAAATCAAAAATTGTGAAATGAGATTGCATTTGATTTAAAAAATAAAAAAAAAATATTAATCAGGGATAAATAATACTCGATATTTTTTAGAACCAAAGATGACTGTATATGTGTAAATTACTACATAGTACAATTATTTAAAATCAACAAAAGTAAAATCAGCCCAATTCAGTCTTTGATTGTTCTGTATGACATGACAAAAACAGATTCGGAACTTTAAATTATGAATATAGAGATTTTAAAAGTTAAAATACATAAATAATTTTTTCATACTAAATAATATATCACTCATAAAAAAAATTATTTATCTATTTTTTACGGATTACAAATTACATAGTCCCTTAAACTCGACTACGAAAATCACAAGCATAATTTTTACTATAATTTGAAGATTTAATTTTATTTAAAAGTTAGCTTGGGTTATATTATACTTCAATTTTTATTATCATCGTTAAATATTAGTCACTCAATATTATATTATTTCTTTATGAACGAGACAGTCGTATAATTGAAATCACATATGAAATTCTGATGATGGACTCACTGTTAAAATTGCGAATGTATCCATCAACAGTGCAATACTAGAATTGTTTTTAAATATTATTTCAGAGCATTTATGGAAGAATGAGCTAAGTTCATTTTACTTGGCATACTCTTAAAATAGATCCTCATTTTTCTATAATATTGTACTGATTTAAAAACTGGACGTGCATTTGTGCACAAATCACAATTCATATTCTTTTATCTAAGTGTCTTTCATTATAATATTTTGTATGATTATAGGGGTGATTTTAATAACAAGCTTTATAAAAACAATGCGACTTATATTTATATATAAATAATAAAAACATAAAACCAGAAATCAACTTTTTTAAATAAATACATATTCATAAAAATTGATCACCAAAGTAAAATGGAAAGTTGATGAATAATTTCGATTAAAAAATCACAAACATTTTAAAATACAATCAATTTGACTATTCATTCGTGTTATTAAATTACCAAATTATTAAAATCAGCCCTCTTTACAATCAAAGTAGAAACTTTTCGATCAAGGTTGAAATTTACATTGACTCACCGCCTAGTAAATCTCCAGGTAGGAATGAATTAAGGCTTGACGGTGTTGCACGTTGTGCGTCGCTGTCCATTGAAGAAGGCGTCCACAGATTTGTTGTTGCAGTAGGATTTGGAGGCCATCCGGTGTTGCCCCATGTGTCGGCGCCGTTTCCACCAGCTCCGGTCGGAGCGGTTTTGCTACTTGCACGCCATACAACACTAGTTGTTGAGCTATTTTGTTGTGATAGGTTTGTAATAAGACTAGTCACTTCATTTTCGCCAGGAGATTCTGCCAGAATTGTTGTATTTCCCAACACGCAATTGTTAAGAGCAGTTTGAGCCTTAAGAAAGAAATTTTTGAATCAGTAAGACAATTGCATTAATCAATTCAACATTGTCCTGACAAACGGTTTAGTTTTGTTAAGCCTGTACTAAGCATTTCGAATTGAATGCTAAGAAATTTCGAAGTAAAATTTAATGAATTTTCAAAGAAATACTTAATAGTTTTAATATCAAATTGTTTTGCTGCTTATCTTTCATGCCAAGACAGTCTTAAATACCAAATTTGAAATGTTTATAAAACACGATAAAAAGATATTTAAATTTATTTTCTATTTTATACGTAAAACATGGTAACTAATATGAAATATAAATTTTAATAAAGAATTGGGATTAGTCTTGTGACGCTTTTCCTATTTTTTTAAGCCTACAATCTATATATTTTATGAATCTTGATAAACTTACTTTGATAGCTTCTTCGCGAGAAGAATATTTGGCTAAAGCAAACCCATTATTCAAGTACAAATGAAAGCTTTGTAAAGGTCCATGTTGTTTACATAAAGTTTGCAATGTAGATCCATCAATCTATAAAGAAGAAAACAAAAATTACCCAATTGAATAAATAGGACAAGAGGTTAAACAGAGATTGTTTTCGTCAGACATCCAAGGAAGTGAAAAAATCATATTTTACAATCAACACTTAAAAATGATTTCATCATTGAATAGAATAAATTGAATGAAAAATTAAAAAGTCTAACTTACTTGAGCAGTTAAGTTTCTAAGTAAAAGCCATGGAGATCCCCAACCACCGGAGCCCCAGTTTCCTGTACCGGAGCGGCTGCTTGTGAGACTGCTCCAACCGTTGGTGGCAGCACCAGTGCTGCTAAGACCACCTTTAACTAATCCAGGTGGTGGTCCGCGAGATTTTCCCACTGGAGCCCCCCATAATTCAGATTGCACAGAAGTCACAGTTTGTTGAGGAACTGACGAGTCGAGCCAGGTACCCTTAGTACCAGCAATTTTATTCAAAGAACTAAACATCAACAAAAAAATTAACTTCAATTACTTAATTTGAAAATATTCTTCATACTTGAAAGATGTTGTTGTTGATGATGAAGGATTGAAACTCCAAGTGGATGAACAAATGCTCAAAGGAGCCATAGCGTCAGCGGGAGGTGACGGCTTAGATGGAGCAGTTGTTGATGAAGGTGCAGCACTGAAGATTTCCGTATCTTTAATTGTGGCCAGAGATAAGGGAGAACGAACAACGCTGCCAGGCGTAATGCTCGGATCGTCTTCAATACTTTTCATCTGAGTGCCCTGAATGATGTCCAGTAAACAATTTAAGAATTTCATAAAAAACTTACACTTACAAAGACGATTACTTGGGAAAAATCGTCTTATAATCATACATCATTTTTTAATAAAAAATAAAAATAAATAAAACAAATTTAATTACCTTCCACGGTTTTCCAGGTTCGAATTCGGGAACTAAATCAGTAAAAGCAGCTGGGGATGGTTGAGGTGCCGGCCAGGCATCTTTGCCTGATCCATCTGGAGCGTCAGGTCCTGCGTCTGGCCAACCTCCTGTTTCACCAGCACGTCCAGTTGACCAAGGTCTGATATAAGAAAATTCCCATTTTATGTTTTACCCTTGAAATATGAATTGTTAACTTACCCATCACTTTGTCCAAGACCAAGATTCATAGAAGGTGATGAATGTGTCGCTGGTGGTTTGGATACAGATCCTGGAGCACGACTGAATTCAACTCCAGCACCATCGTCTTTATCGGATTTAATCCATTGAGAAAGTCGTGATTGTTGTTGACTAGCATAAGATGCCTGTAAAAAAATAGTTGGATAAAATTAATAACGAAGTTTTATAATGTTTTGTAATTTAAATTTGTTGATCTTAAGACCATACAGCACATGGATTTTTCATAAACAGAAGGAATCATTAAAGTTTTGGTGACCACAAATAATAACCTGATATAGGGTGTCGAATTTTCTCATAATACGAATACGCGTTGTATACGATCGAGAAACATCAGATAGTCACTTGATGACGTCATGTAATGACCATCATCATTCCTATGTGTGATTAGTAAATGACAGCATACGGGCTGCCATGTGTATAATGGTCTAAGAATTGATCAGATATAAAAATAAGGAATCATAGCCTTCATAAATTGGATCCGTTATATCATCATATTGAAATATGTCGTAAAAAATATTTACTCGTTCTAAAATATTTTAACTCACCGGTGGTTCTTTGTTGATAGATATGTCTGAAAAGTTGCCTTGTAGAGCTGAAATTGGTTCATGCATGTTCTTGTAAAAATCGCTCGAGCTAGCTCCTGAAGAATTATTCATTTGTTGTTTCACATAAATGGCCTGATTGGCAGCAATTTGATTCTGTAAAAATAAATAAAATATTTTAAATATATAGTAAAAGTATTTTTTTAATTTCAATGTTACCTGCAAATTACTGATTTGCTGCTTAGCTTTAGTTATTTGGACGGAGTATATGGCCTGTGAATTAGGTTTTCCTCCTTGCGATTGGAATACGTTTTGTTGTTGCATTAACGTTTGCAACAATTTGATGTGTTGCAAAAGTTGATTAAGTAATATCAAGGTTTGTGGTGCCAGAGGTTGATTTAGTATCTAAGTAGTAGATAATGTAAATGTTAATAAATTATTCAAATGGCAAATCTCTAAAACACATACTTGATGATTTAAATATCCAGCTTGTACAGCCATTTGAATTTGTTGAACCAACATTCGTAGCTGTTGAGTGCTTGGTTGTGATTGTTGAGTTTGTGGAGGTTGGGTGCGTCCCTGAGTTCCAGAAGAACTGTAACCCGGAACAGAGCCAGCTCCAGATCCTGCCGTTCCAGAAGCACTGAATATCTTTTGCATTACCGCTGGAGACATATTATTAATTGGAGCCAAAGATGGATTTCCTCCATTGCCGGCCATATTATTAATAAGGCTTGAAGTGTTTCCTCCCTGTAATTAAAAACAATAAAAGAATTAAGTTTATGTTATGTAACAAACGAAAATTACCAAAAATAAAAAGATTAAGTTCAATTAGTTTTTTTTTAATATTAAGTAAAATCTGAACTTTGTAAATAGAATGGTTGCCATGAGTTTAAACAAAGTTGCTATGACATTATGAAGAAAAATAAAAGGCAGTCGAAGAATAAAAACTTACAGGTGGGAATGGCATTTGTCCTGGCCCGCCAGGTCCAAATCGTTGTCCATAAGGTCCGTTATTACCAGTGTGATCATAAGGCATGTGTTCTTCATGACGTCCAGGAGCTCCCACGGATGCTCCATTATTTCCACGCCATGCATCCCCATTTAAGCGAAGCATATCGAGAGCTTCATCAAAACTCATATCACGTAAACGAAGAGCGTTTTCAGCTTCTTCTTTCTAAAAATGGAAACAAATGATTTACCATTACAATTGATTTTTGAATTTGTATATAAAATGATGTGCATTTATTTTATCCATTTTAAGAAAATTAATTTAAAAATATTTTTGTTTAATATTAGGTACTATATACTCTTTTTTCCATTCTTAAAATTGAAGGAACAATAACAATTCATTTTTAATAAAAACATAAGATAATCATAAAAATATTAAAAAAACAATAGTGAGTTATAAATTTTTGTATGTATGGTGAGTGCGAAAATATAAATAAGCTGCTGGATATTAAAGAAACTGATCAAGGTTATTGCATAAAAGTTGTCTTAATCTTTAACACTTTTTTTTTTCGTTTATAATCACAAAAATAATCTTATTATTTGAGCAATTCCAAAGAAAAAAAAAATAACAGTTATAACAATGTATTGTTAAACTTGTTTTTCTTAAAACCAGTTTTTGAAAAAAAAAATACAATACATGAATTAACATTCCAGAACTCATAAAATTATTGAAATTATTTCTATAAATGTTACGCGACAATATATTTTTAATTTACCCACCTTGACACCCATTTCCACCAAGCTGCGGAACTGTTTACTGCCCCAAACGAATTCTTTAGTAAGCTTGGGTCCAGCAGGTCCTTGTTTATGCCAATCGGGAAGATCTGATTCCCAAGGCGCCACGGCTGGTGTTTTTGGTTTGCTCCAAGTATCCTCGCCCCAATGTTGTGGAGGCTCGTCTCCCCAAGATCCATTGCGTCCCCACAAGGATGAATCGGCTGGTTTACGTCCACCGCTGACGAGTCCAGGTGGACAAGTCGCACCGCGGCCACCCATGGGCCCTCCTGTGGGTATGTCTGTCCAGTGAGATAGTTTGCTAGAGGCTGTGACACAATATGGATGTGCTCATGTTAGTGCAAATGAAATGAGTGTGTGAAAAGTAAAAAGTCAATAAAGTTTCCAGACTAGTATATAGTATATTAATGCTACAAAGAAACCGGTTAGTATAGGGGTTGACGGCGACTTAGAAAAATGAGTATGGTGAAACAGATGAGTGTGATAATAAGCAAAGCGTTTGATGTTTTTGAATACTATTTAGACACTTACCACTCATTCTATTTGGTTGTTGATTGGGATTACCCCAAAGTGATGTACCGTCATCAAAGTTGGGCATATTTCGCCTTTGAGAAGGTGGAGATGGTTCTTCCCAGCCCGAAGGCTTACCAGTCATTCCCATGTCTTTAGGGGGTGGTACGGACCATTGATTTACTCCTACAATAGATTGCAATTCTAAAAGATAGCCTCAACCCCTTAATCTACAGTTTCTTATTTTTTCTTTTAAATTTCAGACATCCAAGGAAGTTAAAATAATCAAAACAAATCATTTACAAAAAAAAATACTTCATCATAAAAATTTAAGACTTTTTGTTTGTGTGATGTTTTTTTAAACGTACCATTAGGAGCTGGTCCGACCATTTTTCCTGGAGGTTGATGATGTCCCATATGATGTGAAGGAGGTGGTCCCCACATAGCATCACCGTTAAGACGTCCTGAAATGCCTCGTGGATCTCCTCGCATGTCGCTAAGTCCTCGCATTATTGTTTCACGCATTGGATCAATCATTCTCATTGATTCGCGTGGATCGGCAGCAGGGGTAATAGCCGTGTTTCGAGGATCGATAGTGCGTATACTTTCTCGTGGATCAATGGTTCGATTGGCTTCTCCTCGTGGATCACCCCATCCAGCTCCAGACCCACCAGCTCCTGCAGCACTGTTTGCTCCCCAATCATTTTCTTTCTTTGGCCCTCCCCACATGCCAGCGCTATTATTTGCATTTCCTCCAGCGGCTCCACTCCACTGCTGTGGATTATTTGGAACTCCCGTCCAAACATTGGAAGTTTCACTTCCATCATCATCTTCTCCCCAAGTTCCTCCAATATTTGTAGTTGGAGTGTGGCCCCAAGGAGTTTTTTGAACAGGTTGCGGTGGTGGTTGACCTCCATTTCTTAGATTTGCCTCCCACAATTCTGTCCCATTGTTTACGGGTGGTTTCCACAGCGGAGCAGAACCACCAGGTCCTTCTTTGGATGTGGGTTCTGGTGAGGATGGTATATCCCAATTTGTGTCTTGATTTACATGTTGCTAAATTGGAAAAATATAAATAGGTAATTGCTTTTTTATATTTAAGAATATTAATACGTACACCTCCCCAACCATCGTGACTGAATAGAGCTTCACGCATTGAGTTTAATTGTTCAAGTTGTTGTTTTGTTGATAAAGGTGTGGCAACTCCTTGAGTTAATCCTCCAGCAAGATTACCAGGAGCAGAAGCAGTATTTGGAGCCACCGAATTTGTACCAGGGGGTTTGGCTGTAGCACCAGTGCTATTTTGGTTCCATCCTTGATTGCTTCCAGATTGCCCTGGAGGAGGTTGATTTTGGTTCGCATTTTGCGTAGCGTTGGCATTGAGACTTGAGGGTTTTGTGGCATTACCTGTAATAAACAAGGTAATTTCTTTTAAAAATATTGCTTGACAAAAAAAAAGTGAATTAAAACGTTAATAAAATAATCAGATAATTTAATATAATCATTAAGTTCATAAGGAACCATTGGAAAAAAATCATCATTCAAAATAAATTCGAACAATAAAATTTAAGATGATTACCATCTTGACTATTGGGAGGACCTTGTCCTGATCCAGAACCACCATTGCGAGATGGGTTATTATTCCAGCTATTTTGGTTATTAGAATTCTGTGAATTGGGCGCGGTTCCCCATCCAGTAGAATTATTTCCTATGTACGTAAATAGAAATATTAATTTTACCACTAAAATTTGCAAATAAAATGCTTACCGTTGTTATTATTGGCGTTGGCTGCAGGTGGTGTTCCCCAACCAGAAGTTCCGGTATTGAGCGAACTCTCTCCACCACCGCAAAGACGTAAAGCATGGCGATATTTTGACCAAATTTGTTCACGGATGTGTGAAGTACGTTGGTCGTTAATCATCATTTCAAAGGTATATTTCGGTTTAAACTTCAATTCGTTTCGAGATTTGTTCAACATTAAATCGTTGTCATTGCGTTCAAGAGAATCATCGTTCGGTTCATAACTGGTAGTTGATAGATCGTTGATTGCGTTTTCTTTACATTGTTGCTTTTCATTTTCTTCCTTCGAATCTTTAATATTATTATGTTCATGTGTGTTGAATACAGTCCCTGATTTGCATTCAGACTCAGCGTTGAGGTTTGACATGTCACATATATCCATGTGCAAAGCGTAATCAATCTCAGAATTTTGTTTAAAGCTAGTTATGGGTGGGTAGTATGTTTTAGTACTGTACTTGTTACCCTGGACAGTTGGCAATAATACGACGGGAATGTCATTATCAGGAATATTATAAATTTGATGTTTCATATTAATTACAATATCGGCGACATTTGTCATTGTAATTATTTCGTTATCGTTGTTGTAAGAGTTGTTGCAGCAATGCATTATTGTGAATGTAGTCGCCGTTATCGGGAACAGGATTAAAGCACCATGTTTATTAACGTTCTTATTATTAACATTGACTACGTCTAATAACTTAACACTAATATTATTGTTTGGCGTGGTGAGTGGCGACCACATTATTTCCACATCACACATCTGTTCATCAGAATTATTTTTACGTTGTGGTTCAATATTTGGTTCGGTAACAGCAGTTTCGCTCCATATTATATTATAATCATTACCCTTATAGTTGATTCTAATATTATAATTATTATTAGCGGCTAGACTACAATTAACTTTCACAGATTGCCTCTTATTAATAGACTTAAGATTAGAGTTGCCGCCAACAGAAGGATTAGAAACAAGATCGACAAGGAAATTAGAGGAATTCAAATGCTGTAAGGATGATGATGATACTTTTGTGGCAGTGCTACGAGATGGGTAAGGTGCAGCCAAAGTGGCTTCCATTTGGAAATCCTGGAAAGAGAATTCCAACGTTAGAAATATTTTTTGTTTGGTATTTGTAAATTCAAAATTCACTCTTTTGCAAATTAAATTCACTGTTAGTAAATTAAAATTCAGAAAATAAAAAAAAATTGCAATTGGAGAGCCTTTTATAGGCTATTAGAAGACTAAAGCGAGAAACAACTCAAGCATGAAACTTAGGCTCAAGTACCTTTTAGCACTCATATCTGGTAACGTTGCATTTTCGACTTTGTTTTTAATTTAATTCGCGAATAAATTGGTCCATAATGAAAATTTGGCCAAAAAACAGGAACGTATACCATATTAGAATTGAGTTAACAAAAAAAATCGCGAATATAATAAAAACAAAGTGGAAAATGCAATGTTGCCAGATTTGAGTATGCTAAAAGGGACTTGAGCCAAAACGTATGACCTTAATGAAAATACTAAGAAATTGTTGCCCAGAAGTGTGTTATGCGGATCATTTATGTTATAATGGATGAACACACATTTATAAACGATCTAAAGGCAGTAGTCAGCAACAATTTTGGTGTTAAGAGCTATTTTTCCCCCGATGTGCTAATAGCAGCAGTAATATATATTGAAAAAAAATAATACTGAAATGCAGGTTGCCGACTCTTGGTGTAAGGGATACTTTCGGATGCTTTACCACTGATATAATCTTCGAAGCATTACAAATATAAATGTTGCCAATTTAGTTTAAGGTATAATCTTCGTAGAGGAATCGTCCTTGGTCGGATTGACGGACGTTGAGAAACGAACGTTGTTTAGTTTAAGTTACCATCAACGTCCATCCGATCGATCACGATTGGTCTACGAGGTTCAACGACACGCATGGATCCAAATAAGCAATTCAACGGCTACTAAAAGATTTTTTTTTTGTTTAATTTCTGATGAAACCTCGAAAATTATGTTTCCAAATCTTTTCTTTGAAGGCTTTGTTTCATTTGCAAAAGAGTGAATTACAATTGTAATCCCTAAAATTTCGATACAAACCTGGTGAGAGGTCAGGTTTGGACGGGTAGAGGCGGGGCAACTTGAGCTGGATATCACAGATGAAGGGTGTTGGGCCGTAGGAGAGCCAGCTCGATCTCCCCAGGGGTCCATTGGGCATTTAAGCCCATGATGATATTGATGCAAGGTTGCTTGAGTACAGTCATCACAGGAGGATACACAACCTGTGCTTGAAACTTGTGCTTGTACTGTGGGTGCGCTCTGAGGCAGACAGGCGGCGCCACGGGAGTCAGTCGGAGCTGCCATTGTTGTTAAAACGATTGTGTCCTTAAAAAATCAAAATTTGTACATTAATTTCCGCATTATGAAACCATATTCGTTAATTAAAAATAGGTGTGTTTTCTACAAAAGAGGATGTGATATTCCGAGGGTATTTTGTTAAAGAGGCGACTTACCCTCGGAACAGGCTGAGGCACTTGGTCGGTAGGAAATGTGGAACAATGTTGTGCTTGCGCACACTTTACATCCTCCTAGAAACAGAACAAGGATAATAAACCTCCGTCTGATTCAAATTTCCCACCAATTTTGCTTTAATCCACTCAAATAAAATCCTCACGGTACTTGAAAAATTAATCTTTCAGTAACTTTATTTTTCGCATAGCTCGAATTCAGGTTCGATTATTCATGTTGACCTTTATTTGTACATGTGCACATATATTTTTTAAAATATTAACCGATAAGTTATCAATTAGATAAAACTAGTAAAGTGATATCAACAGTCGAGAAACATATTTAAATTATATTTCATTTTAATTTTTCAAAGCTAATTAATTTGTACTGTTACAATAAATTTTCCTAATACAACATGAAGATAAATGAAATGTAATACAAAACTCATTTATATTTATATTTGCTGAAAAAGACCATTCGAATAAGAATGGAGAGAGCAAATTTGCAACTTATTGGCATCCAGCCAAATCCTCAACATATTTATTTTCCAGAATGTTGCAGAAAATTCGGAACAAGCTATCTTCAATATCAATAAGACTGTCCAAACTATTTATAAAAATAATAAACAAATTGATTTTCTTTGGAAACAGATAGCATATGCATGTAAGGAAATAATGCAATGATTATTGAATTCGAATTGCACATATACTTTACAACGCTTTGGAAAATTAAAATTGCTATAATTAAAAAAAAAACTGTAAAATTTTATTTGAAACTTTCTAATTAATAAAAATGGACAATATTTTAGAGAGTTTATTTTTAATGTAGATTTCAAGGTTTTTTTTTAATGTGAAACACTGCAAATTGTACGATTTAATTTTACTTTAATAAAAAATGTTGCTTAATTTATTATCAATAAAAACCAATTGATTCTGCAGTTACATGTTTTATCATTATTGAAAAAAAAAACTATATATTCAATTAAATAAGTAAATTATTGAAATACAATTAAAATGGCAGGAAGTCTTAGTGTTAAATTACTCATAATAACATCATTAATTAATTAGTACTACACATATGAATTCTTTTACAGTTTGGGTATAAAATAAAAACATAGATATTCCAATAATTACTTAAGAAATAAAATCAGGTATTTTTTTTAAAAAATCCATTGTTACTATTACGACGCTAAAATTAAAAACCTTAGTTATTTAAATGTAATAATGATGCCAAAAAGTTAGTTTTGCATCAGAATTCAACGGTTGAAGTTCAAAATTGTTAAGTTTCTTTTCATCGGCAGGTACATGTAAGTTCTTAAATTCTTATCTTCATTGCATTTCTCAGAATCTTATAAAATTGAGGATTAAATATGAACTTTGAAATGTACCCATACAATGGACATTTTACCACATACAAATAATATTTGTTTTCTACGAAAAAAAATCTTTAGAAAGTTTTTGTATTACTTCTTAAGTTTCTAATTTATTATCCTTTTGAAAATTCAAAAGTAATGTTTTAACGAAAAAATATTCAAATATTAGTTTGTACCTGTTTCTATATAATTTTAGGGTTTTTGTTCATCGGACGTAATAAGAATAGCTTAGCAAGGGTTTAGCAAAACTCAATAAGTTAAGCCATTTTAATTTTCGTTAATTATTCACAAATAGAAAATGAAGAAATAGTAATGAGATATACAATTTTCCATTGTTTTACTTACTAAACAAAGAAAAAAAAAACAGCCTAATTAATGAAAAAGACAATTTAAAACAATTAAAATATAATTCGAAATTCGTATTTTATTTTCGGAAGGATCAGAAGCATTCCTAAATAAATAAATAATGTATTATTTATTTTTATTTAATGTACATAAACTTCAGTACTTTTTAACTTTAATAAGTACAATTTATCAAAAGTAAACAATAAATACAAATAAACTAAGGTTCAAACTTTGGTGTTTATATATTATCAACGTATATCAATGATTATCTAAATCCGGAATAATTAAGTTTCGTTGAAAATCGAAATACGTATTTGTGCACTGTGTCAAAAACTGTTTAACATTGGACCAATTAAAAATTAACTTTTGGTAAAATTTGCTTAAATTTTCATTTAACTATTGTAAAAACAGGGATTTCAAATATTTATAACACCATTTCTAAAATCAGACTTCAATGAGAAATTTTGCCACACCTATTTCCTAACATTATTCTTATATACCTCTAATTCATTCAGGTCTTTGAACAATAATGCACCTCTAATGAAGTATAGCCCTGAAATTTCGCAGGGTGGTTGAAAATTAGGAAGAAAAATGGCGTTTAGTGACATTGATAACGAGGAATACTAACAGTGCTAGTTTTTTTTTCAATTTAATAATCCTCCCTGACCTGACTGGTTAATTTTAATAAAAATATCGAGGAAACGTTGTGTTATGCTAATACAACTAGATCAAATTTTAATAATAAATGGAAATATTAAATTATTACTCTCAATTTGACTACATGATTTTTACTTGAACCGTATTTTAGTCAAAATGTAATTTTTGTCAATTCATAAAATAATTGGTAATAGAAGAATATATTTTAATGGATGACCTCGGAAAGTATGACCAGCTAAAGTTTTAGAGGGAGTGAGTGTATTAGAAAAAAAATGCAGTGTTATTTAAATGTAATAATTCAGGGAGTTGACAAATAATGCTAAAATAGGAAAATGAATATAAGGAAAGGAATATACTTGATTCTATAAAATTATTATCGGGTCAGGTCCCTTTTAGCACACTCAAATCTGGCAATATTGCATTTTCGACTTTGATTTTAATTAAACTCGCGAATAAATCGGTCTATATGAAAATTAAGTCCCAAAAGTGAAAATTATGCGATATTATAATTAAATTAACAAAAATTCGCGAATTAAATTAAAAACAAAGTAGAAAAGCAACGTTGCCAGATTTGGACGTGCTAAAATGGACTTGAGTCCTATTATCTATATGATATCACCTTATTTCAATGTTTGATTCATCTTTTATATACATATATTTTGTCTATGGTTTGTGTCGATGGTTGGAAACTAAGCAGCTAGCTGCATAATACTGAAATGGACTGTGGTGCTCTAATTTCTTCTTATATTTTAAGGGGTTTGAAGTATTAAAATATTTGCGATCTATATATATGAGACGCCACCCAACGAAAACGTATTCCTCCATTGATATTTAACTTAAAAAATTATAGTGTTTTCAAAGAGTTCAAGGAAAATTTTTCAGTTGAATCTCAGATTAAAATTTTTGTCTAAGGATCATCATAATTCCTTTTTTTACTAATGAAAAGTTGGTATTCTATTTGATGGAAGATGCCTTTTTTTTAATAATGTAAAATCTATGAAGAAAAGAAAATATGAATCGATTTAATTATTAGATTACGTTTACTTAAAACAGATTAAGTACAACAAAATATTATAGAA
The DNA here is from genome assembly GCA_958496175.1 of Sisyra terminalis. NCBI lineage: Eukaryota > Metazoa > Arthropoda > Insecta > Neuroptera > Sisyridae > Sisyra > Sisyra terminalis. Next base: position 10,363,759 of record OY292275.1, read on the forward strand.
TACAGAATTTATGCATAAAAAATTAAAATAAGCATTGACCTCTCATGACATTCAACATGTGGGGATTGAGTTCTTAGTGAAAAAGCCATGGCGACACAGGCATATCACAACTTTTGCTAAATACACCATGAATAGTTGAATTGATTTTTCGAGTTTTCCGTATTTTCTTGGTGGTTAATTGTTATGAAAAATTGTCATACCTTCATATTACTTTGTACGTGGGAGGTGAATACTCGAGTAGATGATGGCTCGGAGAGAAGCGCGGGGCGGCTCTCATTGGCGAAGGCCTCACTCATGATGATGGTGTGGCTACTAATGCTCCATGTCAGTCTGCCCACGCGGAGATCTAATACAATAATAAATACAAATATTTTAGTCCAATGTAAAAATGCATTCCCTATTTTTTTTACTCAATAAACATACTACTTCATAACTGTATTTAGATTCAAGCTAAACGAATTTGGCGCATCTAAACTTATAAGCAATTTTTGCGTTGCAACTAAATTTTTCCATCTAATGCATTGATATTTCACTAAAGGAATTGATGGAAATGAATTATTTGATGAAATTTTTGTAAAATGAGGATGCATTATAGGTTTATTTTCAGTTTTTCATTGGGATATATAATAACGCGCAGATGAGTCGGGCATAACTGAGAATTTCTAATATTAAATATCACATGTAATGAAGTTGTATTATGATTTTTTTTCAGCTAAATATAAATGGATTGTAACATGATATTTAACGAATAACGAAATGTTGATGTGAAAACACGTAATATTAAAATAAATTGAAATAATAACTTGGTAAAAATATGTATTATAACAGTGGTGTGTCGAAATAAAATCCGAAGCTCACCGAAGTGAAAACAATAATTTCACAAGTATCCTTTTATTACGATTTACTATCACATATTTGATTAAAATAAAACGAATAGCACAAACATCACATATATATTAAACTTTGTATTAATTTCTGAAGTTTTGCGTTATTGAAAATACCTTAGAAAATGTCCAAAATAGTTATTTTTTTAAAATAATTCAGTCAAAGTTTCCACTTACATTTCAGTAATGGAAGCCGTAGGCGAAATTGAACGAAGTGACTTTGGTGGTCACTTGCGCGTCGTTGGGTAGGGTATGTGTGGAGCGTCACACGTTCCCCCAACGTCCCGCGTCCTAGCTTATACATATAACCTAACAACTATACGCTCTGTGTTCATGACCTGAACCCGTAAATTCAGACCAACAAATTTTCATTTTACAAATATCCCAAGTAAAAATCGTTGTAGAAATATTCAACACACCACACATTCAATGCAAATTTGTATTATTAATTTGTGATTCGGTCGTACAATGAGAAAATTGATGCGAAAATGTAAAAAAATATTTCCTTACATTTTTATATTACAGTAGGTATAATAACAATAATACGGAGAACATTCCTATTAAAATATTGATCGTTCGTTTACGTGGCAAGAAAGTAGTACAAGGCGTGCTTGGAAGGAGCAATCGAGCTCGATCGGGAAGGGGGACCATATGAATTGAATGCCTCAGACAAAGACAACAAGTGCATTAAACAAAGATATCGCATAGACGCGACCCAACCTTTCACTCAATGCGCATAATCAGGTGTGCATAAACACGTACACTAATACATTCACGTAGACCAGTTTCATAAACTAAAAACCAAAGTATATGTGCACCAACACAACCATATCCCTCTCCTATGTATTTTGTCAGCGCCAACTATGATCATTTTCAACATGTTGTGTTGTGAAATCTGAATCGAGGGTTAACCAAAATATTCAAATAAAAAATGCCATACACTTCCCTTTAACCAATATCTATTCCACCAAATCAATTAAAAAAATATTTTCCACCCAGCCAAACAAATCGATCACTCTTAATTAAACATTTATTCTACCAATCAAATAAAAAGCTTCCTCACATTTTCCGTCTACAAATAAATCCACAATTTTCCAATTTAGAAATGAAAAGCGCCGATGTGTCTTCCCGTAGGGGAAGTTTTATAATTAAATTGGGTCATAATCACACATACATCACGTGTGAATCAATGACTTCCTCCCCGCAATTAGAACCAGCATCAATTCCGCATTCAAATCAAATAAGAAATCATACAAACCAATCTAGTTAAATGATTTAATTAGAAAAATTCAATTATAAAATACAGCAGAGATTAAACATGCGAATCAATTCGCGACTCGAGATATTTTCTTCATAATATTAAATTTGTTGGCACGTAGTCAATAATTCCGTTTTTGATGTTCCTGAATATCAAAGTTACTCTCATGGTATCTATACCGATAAAAGCCAAAAAAAATTTTTGTATACCATTACCAATCAACAAGTGATATAATTTCTTAGATATTCCATTGCAAAATGAATCCAATAACTGCGATTTTTCTATCTTGTCTAGACAATACTCCCAACGGGAAATAGAAATATTTTGCTTTTTATTGCTAAGTGAAACAGTAATTGAATAATTTATCAAAGCGGAGAAAATTACATTTTAAATTGAAAATATGTTTTACTAAGCAATAGTGTTGAGATATTTTAAATTTAAACGCTTTAAGAGGGATTTATTATATTTTACAAGACCAAGACTGCTAAGGATAAACTTTTAAACATTTAAATATTCCTATTTTTTTCTGGTTGTCCCATTTGTCTCTTCATAATCCACCAAATTCGACAGCACAAATTCTTTGGATTTTCACTTTCCAGATCAAAATTCGCTTTTTCCACTGATTTTATTTTCATAAAGAGTAAATATTATTATTTCCAATTACTGGAGCACTACTATTACAACATTCTTTTGCAATTTTTCTTTCAAGCACTCTAAAAAGATATCCTTTCGAAGGATGGAAATTGATGGTATTGATTAATCTGCATCAACGATGAACGCCGCTGTTTTACATTAAATATGATGAAAACTTTTTTCGCCAGAATTAGACTACTGATTTTCAGCATTTTCGAGGTTTGTACTTTGTAACATAAACCTGACGATAGCCGGTAGCTGAAAGTTAAGTTACCCCTAAGAAACTAATTCTACTATTCAGAAGCATGATTATTACTATTAGAATTGTGTTCACTTGTGCAACAGGATATGGAAAATTTAGATAAAGCTACCAAATAAGACATATAATTCTCTTGTCAACGCGGTAAAAATAATCTAGCTTACTGTTTTTCAACTTTTTTGCTATCTCCTACATAAGCTCTTTTAAATACTTAAACCTTACGAATTCCTCTGTGTTGCGTCCTGGAAGGAGTATAATATCTAAGTGATGTTAGTTCCAATTGTTCAGACTTACTTCTAAGATTAACCTTAACCAATTGGGTCCCTATGAATATTTTCCAGCTCATGTCTTGGAGGTTCTAAAGCATAAAACATTCCAATCAGTTTCCGCCTTATATACCCTCTAATGTTTATAATTTTCAGTTTCCATAGAGAATTATTATACGGTTAATTTAAACTCTAGACAAGTTCGTTTTTGAATGACCCCTTATTCACCATCAAATTGCCCCTTTGAGGGGTGTGGGCCCCCAGGAAACACTGGTCTAGCTATTGAAACGCGACTGTAATGTATTTATAACACACTGGCGTCCGAAACACCACCGTGACATTAAATCGTTTTAGCGATACAATTAAAATTAGATTGTACTTAAAACACAAAAGAAGGCCTACGATATTACATAAATTCTTCCAAATTTTAATAAGGCTGCTGGTAGTGCTTGATTAGCTTTTACAACCGAAACTTTCAAGATAAGTCTTTTAATTTTGTTTATTTTACCTATTTACAAATAAGCTATTTCCCGTTATGGCTAAATGAAAATGGAATAAGTCCCTTTCAAGAAAAAGCACAATTATTAAATTTATACAAAGGCAGAGTTTCTACTATGCCGATGGCTTCAGGACCCCGTGAGAGTTTCGAATGAAATTTTGGCAGTTTTTCTATTGAAATTGAAAATAAAATGAAACTGCAATTTATTACCGAAACCGAAAGTTCTTCCGAATTGCAGTGTAGGTATATTACAGAAAGTCATTAAACTATGATTTTTTTGTGGATCCTGTATAATTCATTATTTACTAATCGGAATTATGTACTTCCTTAAAAAACCCTGAATACATATTTCAACTTTTGATGATTTTTTGATATATTATTGGTTAAACATTAGAAGGATTTTACCGAAGACATTCTCAACCGTATAAATTGGATAAGTAATTTAAATGGTGTACATAAATTATTTAGATTTTTACAAAAGTTTTGTCGATTCCCTGTTGAAAATCCACCGAGTATTGAAATTGTCTGTCTTGGTATTGTCGATGACGCAAAATTGACAATAATAGAAGTCAATGGATATTTTTAGTCAAAAGGTCATTCATGCACGCCGCTTATGCTGCTAATTATGTAATTACTATTGTTTTACTTCTTTTTTAATCATTTAAACATTTATTATAACAATAATTTATTCGTTGAAACTGCTACGTGAGGCGCGAAATTATGAATCAATGTTAAAATCGTAACATTATAAATATTGAGTCATAACGTCGACACACAAACCCAACCGTAAACGTTCAAACTTTATTTTTAGGCGAAAAATTAAAAATAAAATCCAAAGATCATATTATATATTTCGATGTGTATTTCAATGAAACGGAAAGCATCTTTAAAATTAGCAACTAAACAGTAAACATTTGGCGTCATTTTTCTTAAAAAATTATTCAAATCATCCAATCGACAACAATACTAATTTACAAACGTTAATAAAATAAGGTCATAAAAGTTAGTACAAAATATTCCTATCATGTTAATATGCTTGTAGTACTTAAAAAGCAAAGTGTCAATAAAAAATATTAACATTTAAACATATAATTTCTTTTATTTTCTTCACCCCAAATAATAAAATTGATGTTAAATTACTCTGCACCGATAATCCTTTGACATTTCAATATATATATATACAGTGTCGGACAAAACTAAAGCACGGGCCTTACCGTGTTTGAATTTAGCTGAACAAAATTTTCAAACACGTTTGGATTTAATTTTCTTTTATAAATAGTGAAAGACTATACACTTGGTGTTACAAAACAATAGAAAATTATTATTTTTTTCCATTTTAAACAAAAATATTCATAAAGAAGTTTTAAATTGTTTTAAAGTTCCGCGACAAAACTAAAGCACATATAAGATTATTAACATTAAATAGCATTTTTTTTTAATATTTGGTGGCATATCCATTATTTTTTAGGACTGCGGCACATCTGCGCGGCATTGACTCTATTAAATTGTTTAAGACCTCCCCAGGAATGCTCTTCCATGCACTTTCTGTTTGATGGAAAAGAGAATCCTTATTTTTACAATATTCGCGCTGAATTTTTCGATCTACAATCTCCCATAGATTTTCAATGGGGTTGAGATCAGGTGATTGGGCGGGCCACTTTAAAACAGTGATTTTATTAGCAGCAAACCACTCTTTGACACACTTAGCTGTATGCTTAGGATCGTTGTCATGTTGAAAGGTCCACTTTAACGGCATCTCATCCTCGGCATATGGCAACATAACATTCTGGAGAATATCTTTGTACATGAAGCGGTCCATTATTCCGTTAATTTTATGAATTGGACCGATTCCATTGCCGGAAAAACATCCCCAGACCATTACGTTGCCTCCTCCATGCTTTACAGTGCCTTTCAAATAACGTGGATTTAAGCGTTGTCCTTTTGGTCTTCGCACTAGTGCCAATCCGTCAGAACCCTTCATGTTGAACTTTGATTCGTCAGAAAAAAAGCACTGTTCTCCATTTGGCAACAGTCCAGTTGATATGCGCCCTAGCAAATTCGAGTCTTGCTCGTCGATTTTTTTGCGAAATAAACGGCTTTTTCACGCTTCTGTATGTCGTTAAACCCCCCTCCACAGTTCGTCGTTGAATGGACCTACATGAAATATTTAAATCTAATTCACTTCTTATAGACCTAGCTGATACAAAAGGATCTTTTTTTACAAGACGAATGATTGCTTGGTCCTCGCGTTTGGTGGTTTTGCGCGGTCTACCACCCTTATGAATTGTATGTAGTGAGCCAAAAGATCGAAAACGACTTATAATTCGGGAAATGACGCTATGGTTAATATTGAATTTTTTTGCAATACTTGATACCGATTCACCTTTATTAAATTCACTAATAATATTTTCTTTATACTGTACAGAATACTTATTTCTCGCCATTTTAATAAATTTAAGTTTTCAGATAGAAACGGAGACCGTAAATGAGCAATAATAATCAAAAGTCGTTTAAAAATAATTTTAAACACTCTCACTGTGTTCAGAAAATAACGTTCTTTTGATTTAACGGATCTTATTATTATTAAATTTTAAAAACTAAATGAAATGATAACCGACTAATGGTATGTGCTTTAGTTTTGTCGAGGCAGATTTAAACTTATTACTACTTTTTTATGCATATTATTTATTTTAATGGAAAATAATAATAAGTTTTTGTTGTTTTATAACAGTCAGTGTATATTCTTTCTATATTAATTAGAAAAATTGAATTCGAGATATGCTTTAAAATTTTATTGAATAAAATTCAAATAAAGTGCAACCCGTGCTTTAGTTTTGTCCGACACTGTATATACTCGCAATGTTTATGTATGACATTTCTTTTATCTTTCTCCCAACCATTTCCCTCTTAATTAATTTTACGATTTCTCTCGTTTTATTTTAAGATTATAATAGCAGATAAAACTTTTCTCTAATCGTTTAGTGTTTAATCAAAACTTTTACAGAAAGTCATTGAGAATGTTTGCGAAAAGTTTGGGATTTATTCAAACCGAACAAATATTGTTGCAAGAAAACCGACGTACTGTAGTTCTATTGATTATTATCCTCTTAATTATTTGGTAATTAGTTCTATAGTTGTAAGCAAATTCTTGATAAATGCAAGTAATTGAAAACATACTGGTACTAGTAAATAGTAAAAAAAAAACGATAAATTTTATTACTGTAACAACTTAATAACATTAAGATTCAATAACGTTTTATAACTTATTTTATTTGCTAAATCTTTTTCGATAATATTGTTATCAAGTTTAGCTAATCGAGCTAAAAATAGAACTTTAAGCATTACCATACTTAAGTTTCTAAATAGTTTTTTAATTCAACTTTTGAAATAATCAAAATTCTGTGTATGCAATATATTAAATATGTGGTCCAATTTATGTAGTATAATTTAATATAATAATATATAAAAATACAATAAACATAAATTTAAACAGAAGTTCAAACAAAAATATTTGTGACATTGCCCAGATACGTATTTCGATTGCCAAGCAATCTTCGTCAGTGATCATCAAGTAGATATATTATTATATTACATAAATTGGACCACAATATATTTTATATTTAGCATAAACAATATAATTGCTCAAAATCAGCGTAAAAAATTCTTATTTAATCAAAATTCTCCTTTTTTATTCAATTTTTTGAAACAGATTCGTTTAAATATGTAAAAATTGAATTATTAACATTAAACATTTTAGCTTGAACCACTTATAAATAAATTCTTGAGATAAGGCTTAAGTAGTTCCTACTTGTATTCGAATGATATTTGTAAGATAATATTATTTTCGATTTTGAGAAAAACGAAACTTTGTCATAGAAAGAAAATTGGGAACATCCAAGAAAACAAGAAGAAGCAGAATTAAAATTCTAGACTTGCTAAAAATAAATGTTTTTGGAAGTAAATTTTCCGTAGCCTAAATCTAGAAATGGACTATTATTTTAATATAATCTAGGTACAGAAGTCCAACTTTCACTGTTTGTATAATAAAAACATTTTTATTGGTTACACAAGTGGAATAAATGTTTGTATTAGGGTTAATTGTAGAAATAAGTAGTTTTATCCCTTTTTATGACTCAATTATATCTAATTATGATATAAAAAAAAAACACGAATAATTTATGTATTTAAAAATCAAAATTAAAACTGCATTTTAGCCGTAAAATATGCCAGGATTTTGTTCTTAAACTTTCAAAATTCAAGAGTTATTGTACGTTTTTATTTTTTTTTTAATGAAATAATAATTTTAGAAATATTTAACTAAGGCTTAGTTGTTATCTATATCTATAATAAAATTTAGGTAATGTAATACATGTTGATATCCATTACATTGCTTCTTATTACAAGACAACCGCAGTTACATTTATAATAGGACCTTATGTAGAAATAATATGGAAATATGGAAAATAATAAACAATAACGTGAGAGATAAATGGTCGATGAAATTGTTAACTTTACTTTTACTTGGCATGCGATATCTTTCAGAAAATTTCAACTATTGGGTTATTTGAAAGTGCATAAGTAAATATTTTCATTTATGCACATTGTAGGTATAAAAGAGCGCAACTCCTTTGCAAATTACTAATTAAGTACCGATTGGGTTCATTACAAATGTTTCTATAAGTACTTCAGAAACTCTTGGAATCTTTTACAAACATATTCATGTGAAATAACCTTGGGTTAGTTTTAACAAGTAGAAAGTTAAGCACAGGATAATAAAACATTCACAATAGAAATCATACAATAATATAAGAAGCATATTTCTTTCTTAATGTTAAAGTTCGAAAAATCCTTCAAAGAAAAATGCGATTAAAGAGTTTTTGCATCCATTATATGTTCATAATATATTCTCATGATATAACTTTATTTAATTTTTCAAACTTCTCGAAAAAATTGTATGGATTTATTTTCCAAGTTATAACGAATGGAAAAAAACGATTTTTTTTCTTTGCTAGTAGATTATTTTCTTGAGTTATTCATAAATATTAAAAAAAAAACTTTAGGAGAAGATCATTTAAACATCATATTTTTTCTATTTAAGGATATATAACATTGTTTTATAAAGAAACTAGAAAATGGACCTAAAAGTAGCAAAATTTAAAAAGTATGCGAATATAAAGGGAATACCAATTTGGTTAATGAAAAAGAAAAGAAAAATATCACGCAAAGTACTTCCGAAAAATGCTTATTAAATTTTAATGAGTCAAAAGTATTAAACAATACTAAATCATGTTTCCAATTTTCATAAATTTAAAGTCATTCAATATATAACTTATTTGTACGGAAATAATATTGGTGTTTTAATTACCTTTTTTATAACTTTTATTTATATAATAATTGGTACCTAGTTGTTTTCAGTGAAAAATATTTTATTAATATTTAAAGTTTTGAATTATTTATAATTCCGTTGTAAAAGTATAATTACTACTACCTAGACATTTTCTTTGTTTCAGTAATCTAGTCATATCCATCTATTCATCTATTCATATTTTCATGAAACATGAAAGAGAAAAATGATAAAATTCGTGTAAAATATATTATTTATTTACAAATACGTCCAACAAGAAACATATATAGCTATACAATCTTAATGTATAATATACCTACATAAAAGTACGTTTGAAATAAGCATAATAAAAATTCTTTTATAACTGGACTTTTGATTATGTTTTTTACGAAAAGTAATTACAATAACCGTAGTAATAAATCGTTATCTCATAATTTTCTTAATTCCCTTGTAGATATCAAGTTTACTTAAACGAATTGTATTTTCGAGGAAGAAAATGTTTTAATTTTTTTTTCACGCTCAAATTTTAAACGGCAACCATGTTTAACCGGTTTTGTGTTCGGGCTTATGGCAATTGATTACTTTTCGAAGAATCTATAGAACAATTCGAAATAATAGTAAGGCTATCGGAATATAACTGTAAAGGGTGAAATTTATTTCCAGACATCTTTTTTTTTCTATTTCCTCTTTCGAGTACTTTCAACTCTTACCGAATAAATTAATTTAAGTATTTTTAAAACTATCGTATTTAATACACATACCATATACATAGTACCAACACTAAATTTAAAATGTTAAAAAATGTGATCTATTTTAAAATCATAAAATTGTATTTTCTGTTGCGATTAGATTACAGCAGTTTGTGAAAAAAACATTGTAAATTTTTTTTGATTAACTTAAAAACATGTGTTTAAATTAACACTTTACATACAAAACTCCGACGAATAAAAAATTTAATATTAAATTATTTGTTTCAATAGGAAACATATAATTTTCTTCTTACGTTTTTATTGGCAATAAATTTCTTAAGTCTTTGGGAAAACTTGAATTTTATTCATATGAATATATCTAATTTAGGTAGGTACCTACTGCTAAAAATCTTAAAAATTCATTAAACATATATAGGTACCCTTTCTTATCTTGTGTTTTGATATACAATCCAAGCACTGTGCAGTATTGGCATTGGATACGTAAAACTTTCATAGTACTAACTTGTAAATATATTGTATTTCCAAACATAGTTTTAATTTACATATCAATAATATATTAATATTTCAATCAGTTGTTTTCAAATAAAAGCGTCAAATCTTTATTTTTGTTAAATATTTAGTCAAAACAATTTTATTTAGAAACCCTTTGATACTGTTATAAGTATACAACGTAAATAATTTAAGAAAATGATATTATTTCTAAATAACAAATATATTTTAAAAAAAAATCCTTTATTCACCATACATTTTTGTCATCTTTCTGCTAATTTGTGGATATCATGCCAAAAAAATGATGCATCTTTTGAGCAAAATCCGTCATCAAGGTATGTCTGTAAATTTTCGTAAGATGTGAAGTATTGCTCAACAAGTGGGTGTCCCATTGATGTATATAAGTAATAATATGAAGTAGCCAAGTCTGGGGAGTAAGTTGTATGCGAAAGTATTTCCAAACCGAATGCCTCCATCAAATTCTTCACTCGTTTTATTGCGTGGCCAGGGGAATTACTTTACAGCAAAATCACTTTGTATTGCCTTATTTGGATATTTTGACCGTTTTTCGCGCCAAGGCTTGGTTTTATTAATAAGTACCATTCCCAATTCGATTTCCCATTCCAACAACCCTTACAATTCGATGTCTTCAAACTTTTTCGGTGGTTTTCCACGTTCTTCGTTCTCCATTTCGGTTATCACCATTTTCAATTCCTTTAAACCTCTCAAAACACTGAGATTTCCTAAGAGCATGCTCAATGTAAACTTCAACAAGCATTCGAAGCGATTTCGCAGCAATTTTTTTTTAATGGCAATAGAAAATCAATGCTCTCCGCCGATAGTACTTTTTAGGTACAAAACAACTTCAATGCTATTAAAAATGATTGAAGTCATAGAAGATTTACACTTTTGCGAATTGAAAATCTTTTTCTAATATTAAAACAAAAAAATTGCCTCAATGACTTACTTTGGCAAACCTTCCAGTACCACTTATTGGTAAATTTCGGTTTCATTTATACATGGCTAATAAATAATTTCGTAAAAAAAGAACCTAATTTTTAACAAAAAGAGCTACTTGAAGCAAAATTTAATGTTTCCCATTAAAAAATATACCTAATTTTAGCTTTAAAATATTTTTTTTCTAATATTCTTTTCCTTTATCTGTTCAATTCTTTTCCATTCATTTAGTTTCCTTAAAAAATATGCAAATTAGTACAATAAATAGATTATCCCCCGCTATTCGTGGGGATTACGTTCTTTCCCCTTCCGTGAACTGCTATTAATGTAATTTTAAGACAGAGATTATAAATGCTAAAATGAACTTCACCAACACATTCTAAAGACAGTTTTCTTCATTTAGACAGTAATAATGTACTAATGATAAAATTATTTACCAGTTACAGTGAATGTAAGAATTTTTCGGTTAAAAATGGCCTAAGAAGTTTACTAAATCACCAAAATTTTTATGAAAAAAAATAAATAAAAGCAAAATCTGCAAGTATGCGGGGTCGCGAACGGTGAACTGGAATATGAAGTAAAATTTTACTTTGCAAATATTTTTTTTCACAACAAAACTCTTATTAGATATCGAATGTTATAAGTATATCCTGATACTCTTCAATTTATGAATCATTAGAAGGATAAATAACTATTTTATAAAAACCTTTTATTTTTCTGGGATATAAAGTATGTTGTGTCTTGATTTAAACAAGTGGTTTTCAACGGTAGTGGTATCATCCTCAAGTGGGTATTGATACTTATTAAGGGATGAAATTGGTTAGTTAAACAGGGGAGAAAGGTAAAAAGCATTTGATGACGGTCTTTACTTTTTAAAAAAATTAGTATAATTAAATTTTATGAAAAAAGGGCGTTAGATTTGTTTTTTCTCGAAAAGGAACAAGGGTGTATATAAGGTTGGGGACTTATAGTTTCAAGACAACAATGCGCAATATGTAACAATCGGCATATTATGTTAATTTGTCACTAGATGTAGTACATCATCATTGTTGTCAAAAGTTGAATGTCACCCGAAAATAATTCTCACTTGCCACTTGTCGCTTGTAAAATTTTTAATAGCATACTTCCTTATCTAGTGACAAAACGCGACATAAAACAAGCGCCATGTTGATTTACTTAGAGTATTTTTTGCCGTATGCCACATATTTCCTTATTGTTAATGAAAATGGCTCTTAAGATCCAAGACACCCTTTGACCAAATTTTCATCAAAATTTGAATCCATCAATGCTTTCCAAGAATTACTATTGTTCCTTCTTTTTTAAGTATTTGATATAGGGAGAATGGAAAACGATGGAAAACGTAATCTATGGTATAGATATTTTACAATAAAAAAAAATCTCCTCAGAAATGAAATTTTTCAGATAACAAAGAGTCTTGGATATATTCTAACTTATAAACTATTTCCACATAAAAAACAGATATTATTGGCTGCTAGATAACAAAGAAACAATTGTCCCCCAGGAATCATTTTACTGGGAATAAAAGGTATAAAGTTTTCAATGTGTTATTTTAAAATTTAAAGTATTTCTATACCAAATTTTATCACAGCCAGTATAGTTCTTTAGCTCTGAAGAGAAATTAAATGTCAGACCTATTTTACAGTATTGATCTCCATGCTTTTGGAACATCTTCTATATAGAAAAAAACGATTATTGTTTTCGAATAATTTCCACAAAGAAAATTGAAAGAAAACTTTAGATTTGCATTCAAAGAATGAAAAGCTCCGTCTTTTGATTGGTATTCAAATATGGAAGTTTTGAGACCATTATGATAATACATACAATTTGCATAAACTTTGTAATTCGAATGAATTCATTTGAAAATTTACATTTTCACGTGAATTTTTCACTAGCACAAATATGACGGCACTTTTTTTAGGTATACTTTTCAAACACTTGATACTAATATTATTTGAAAAGGAAAAATTGATCGGAGAATTTAAATTATTCAAAACACAGACAAGATCTGACCCACAAATTTTTTTTTTTGTCAAAAACATTTCACATTTGAAGGCAATTTGGTATTTTTCAATTTTGAAAAGAAAAACGCACACTATATTAGGTTGTCGACCTCCCATTAAAAATTAATATAAGACTTTTTTTTGTTGTTTATGGTCTAAATGAGATTGAGGTATCCATCAAATGTTGTCTTGACTAAATTAAAACAATTCCAAATTACATGAAATAAAAACTTACTCGAAATTTCATGACAATTTCAAGAAATGCTTTGGGAATGCAATTATAAAATAATTAGCGTTACAAAAGAAATTGCAACAAACAGTTCCGTATTTAATTATGTATCATTTATACTGTTCCAGTTAATTAACGCCACATTCACGATTAGGTTTACATTACCACAAACAAAATATTGTCTATATAGAATGGCTAACCACTAGAATGGCCAAACATACATAAAACAGGTTGAAGAATGAATCAAGTTCTATATAATACAAATTTATGAATTGACATTTTTTTTCTGACCGACAAATACCTCTCGAAGTGCCTTATACTCTTTATGCTATTAGAGCAATGTTTATTTTTAAACCATTTAATTTAATTGGTGTAGAGATTATTAAAATGCATCCTTCTCAATGAATATTTGTCGGACGTTTAGAAAAATAAATATGATAATTAAAATATTTTTTTAGTAATGTTTCTAGGTTGCGTGCAGAAAAGTACACCATCGCGATTATAAGAATCCCCATTAGTAGTATAGCATCTTGTCAAAAGCAAACTAATTGAAAAATATTAAATAAACAAACAAGCATAAAGAATGATACTACACGAGGAATTCCCTTTTTTTTTGCTAGCTTTTTTGACATTTACTTTTAAATATAGATTATATTTATGTTTCAACCATAAAATAAATAAACCCAATTTAAAAATATTAGATAGACAACCTTCGACATTCGAAGACGATGGATTAAAAAGATTTTCGAAGGACAATTTGAAAAGTTCAAATATTTTACGTTAAGTGGCAAATCTCAACAAAAAATACGACGATAATAATAGCAATTCGCACAAAAAAACCGTAGGTAACGACTAGATATCATTAAGAAAAGAGTTAAGGTATACCACGGGAAATTGAGGGCAATAAATTCTAAGTATTCTTTGCCATTAAAAAAATACCAAAATAAAAGCAACAAAGTATAATTTCAATGTTGTAATATTTGAGGGTACCTCTTTATCAAATAATTTTAATTACAAAAGAAAAGGATATCATTAAAGTTTACACATGTGTACTTAAGGTAATAATATCTTTGTCACATAAAAATAGCGATTTGTACTAAACTAGAGTTTCAATTTCAGTAGAAACCGAAACAATTTTCCAGATTTTCTGTGCAGCCATCGAGAGCAATTAGTGAAGAGAAGTTTATTGCTCTAAGTGAAATACATACTGAATCTCATTTCATACCAAATAGAATAAATTGTTTTTAGAGTAATTAAATCTGGTGGTAACTGTAATATCATCCCCCAATGCACGCTAGAAATTTCTAAAGGGGCGATAGCGGTTAAATTGGCAAATACTGTAGAACTGCTCCTTTCTATTAAGATCATGGATACAATAAACTATTATTGGGACCTCATTTTTTCTCGTTCACAGTGATAAAATAAACAAAAACTTAAAAAAAAACATACGAAAGAATCATCAAATTATGAAGAAATTAAAGTTTTCGAAAAAAAATTGTCAAATTCCCTGATTTTTCGCCCAATTCAATGAAATTCCGTGACCACTGGACATTTTGTTTATATCAAAAGTATTACTTATTGATCATTGTCTCCTTTGAAAGACACAAGTCGTAGTTTCTTATAATTATGTTAATTTTATTGTTACAGAATTATTTATGAAGACTACGTTCAAAGACGATGAACATACCACCCTAACGACCCCAAACTTATCCCGTATTTTACTGGTCTTTTTAGTGTCTGAGTATGCTTAGGAATTGCACCTCTAATCCCAATGATTATACATAAAAACTATAATAGTTTTAGAAAGAAAAGGGTAGACAGGGAGTAGTTATTGTCAATTAGAAAAAATAGAGAATATACTGGATAAAAGGGAAACTTTGAGTCAATGTCAGATTTCTCTGCACTCATGTGGACTAGCTGATGTCTTTGCTAACAGCTATTAGTATTAAGCTCCTGAGAAACGTCAAATTTCCGACGAAATGTTTTCCTATGCATCAATAATATCTGTTCTTACTGTATCCATGTTACGTTTTCCAGTTATTAAAACAGGATTTTCTTCAGCTACTAAAACCCAAAACTAGACCATAACTAAGAATAAACCCTAAGAATAAACCTTCATACCTACAAGATATACTTGAATTCATCACATGTGGAAAATATTATTTTCTTCTTTACTATTACCTATTTGTATTCAAGCGAGAGTGCATAGCACTGTGTTTTAGTTCTGACCTTGTCTTCATAGCCCAAACGTAGTGCTATGCACAAATACCTGTTTCTTGTATGTCCTTACACATATTATCGAGTTATTGACATATGACATAGCAATGAATACAAAAAAAAATACTAATCTATGCTAATTGGCTATAACAATTATAATAACATTTGGTGAATAATGATGCAATAGATTTGAAGAAATGCCACGCTAAATCATAATATTATTAAAAAATGAGTTACTTAATCGTTAAAATGGAAGATTTAATAATACATAATTGCGTTTTCATCTACAAACCATTTAGCGTTTTCCACATTCTTACACATTTGAAGATTGTAATTTTGTGAAAGTAAACGAGAATCTCTCCTCACGAGCCACTTGCTTTTTAAAAGGATGATATTCGCAAATTATTCTTCTCATATTACATGGCCAAGTAAATATTATATTATCTTACAACGTTGTATTTATTTACTGAGTGATAAAACTCCGTTTTATATAACTGATACATTTAATTTGTTGTTACTAAGCTGTTTGGCGATTGTACTCTTTCCTTATTTCATATATTATCCAATTAACATATATGTCGTTGTCATATATTTTTTACTTCCGTTTTTATCCAATTGCAATTCCGGAAAAATCAAACACGACAATTAAAAGCTATTGAATAAATATTTGTTGATTGCTTGGTCCACATTGAGTAATTGTGGGTAAATGATGCGTCAATTATTTATTTTTATAATAGATGTTTGGATTTAAAATGGTATTTTCAAGATAAACAGAAATTGATATATATTCGATGCTTTATCATTTTAAAGTGCTTATTATTCATTGATGTAAATAGTTAACACGTGAGATTTGATAAAAAAATAGTAATAATCAAATACATGTATTTCGTGACTAGAATATAAGTAAAACGCATTTAAAATTTTTTGGAAAAAAATCTGTTGCATTTATTTATCTAGTCACTGACCGCATTATTATGGTAAACAGAGAGAATGTGCAATTATTAAATTATTAATAACCGTAATCAAAACTTTCAAAATAATAAATTACAGAGAATTGTTTAATTTCGTTTCATTCGCATTATTGCAATAAGCAGCTTTTATTGAAATATGAACTTGAAAATTTAGCCAGGATATGAACCGTAGTAAGCTATCGATTTTCATTTATTTCCCCTAACAACCCCAAAAATTTCATTTGAAGGACACACCACAAATACATCGATGAAAATGAATAGGAAAAATTAGAGAATGAATTACATTTAATATTTACCAGCCCTGTGCACATTCATATAAAGTGAATGACGCATTTTTGTGTGCAATATTTTAAAACGGGACTGTACCACACTAGTGTATTATAAAAGTTATATACGCACATACACAAACTATATACAAAATTATGTTTAACCGAAGATGGGACGGAAAAACAAATCAATGTTAGTTGATAACAATAAATATGTTGATCTCTTACCGATTTTTTCAAAGTCTTCGATTTTAATTACGTACACGATATTTGTATAATCACACTTGTAAAATAATAATTTGTCTATCATTTATATCCACACCAAATATGAACGTACGAAACAAGACTCCATTTTTAATTTAACAACTTCGGCTATTCTCGGCAACGAATTGTCGATAAGGCAGAGAAAAATATCTTGGGATGGGGGAAAATTTGAAATATTGAAATACAAGTTTTTTTTCTTTACTTGAAATTAGAAAGTTATTGTCGTTATTGTTTTATACTACATGAACTCATATGTATTAATAAACTAATGTTATTTGTTTACTAGAAATTTTTTGCAACAACTTTAAAAAATCAATAGTAAAATTTAAACTGTAATGTTAGTCAAAATAATTACTTTGCCATATATCTTATAAACCTTTAAACTCATAAAAGTATAAGGACTTTTCTTAAATACCTGTTCATATCTTATAACTGAAGAATTTTTAATTCATTTTTTAAAAAAATATTACCCATATAATTTTATGTACAATGCCATTCTCATCCTTCCTTTTATAAAACTTAATGCCTTTTCTCAAAAAATCTACAGATGCTCATAAGTCCATTCTAGAAAAATTGTTTTATAAAGATGGAAGATACTAAAATACTGGTATATATCACAGGCATAACAAGCAAAGTTAAATTTAAGAAATAAAAAACTCCATTCTACAATTATAGTTCTTACAATGTACTTATATTTCAGTACATGATTTTTTTCGTTCAAAATTTAAAAATCAAATATTAATTTACTAAAGTGCTAACAGTTAGTCACATCCTACTCCAGTATGGGGCTTATTCCTCACAAAGAACCTTTACCAAATTCCCAAATACCGTAGCATCCTGCCTAAATTCCTCCCAAAGTATAAACAGTACCCACTAATTCCTAAAAGAAATCCAAATATATAAAAAAATATGATGACAACCACTTGAATCCTAAGTCATTGATGACCCAGTATTTAGAAAATGTCTATAAACAAATATTAATGAAAAAGAACATTAAATATTTCAACTTTTGAACGTTTTTATATTTCCAATAACCCATAGATTCCTAACTTTGTATGAATTGTTTGATTTTTTGGCGAAAATAGTTTCTATAACACTTTATATTATAAATATTTCTAAAAAATAAGGAACTTTATAGGCCTGCATGCAGTCGTTGCCGCCTCACTTAAGGGTGATATTGCCCCAATTAAAACCACTAATACAAACCAGAATAATATTTAGAAAAAAAATAGCAGGGTCGGATGTAATACTGTAGGAGCCTAAGGAATATATCAGTTCTAAGAGCCAAGTTGTGCTAAAAATAGGTCTGGGTAATAAAAATGGTTGATAATTATAGTATTGATTTTTTAATATTATCGATATTGAAATTCAATGATAGAATTTTATAATTTCAGAGTATTTTTAAGTAAATGAGTGATAGCACCCCAAACTAGTGGAGATCTGGAGACTGCAGTCTACTTAGTTTGTAAATTTAGTTTTTCTCATCGAAAAATGGTGTATAATTGTTCAATATTTACGTTAAGGATATAAGTTTTTATAGCAAGAATAAAATGTATGCAATCCCTTGCTGAAAAAACGCACTTAAAGGCATTTTAAATGTTCAAAAAACCCATTAGAAGTTGTTTAAAGTTATTAACGGCATTTTAGTTGTAATGATTTCAAAATTCCTTTTTTTTAACAAGGCTGTAATTGTATGAAGTCTTACAGGCAACTATTACGTCATAAGGCTCGTATCTATCATCTGCCGTGAATATTTATCATATCAATTGTTTATTTAATTTAAAAAATATGAGTTACCTAAATTTTAACGCATTAATACACAGGTATATACTATTGAAGTTACCAAACAATTATTTATTTATTTGTGGGCGATTTTAAGATTGAATCATTTAACAAATCTATTAAAATAAAAGTGTTTTAGTAACTTTATATAGATCAACTCAAATATATGTTATATCTTCCTTACGAAGGAGTGTATCTTTCGGAAATGGTGCCCAAGGCATCAATGTTGTACCCTTTCTTACCCTTTCTTTTTATGTACAATAAACGAATATATACTTAAAGCATTTTATGTAAAATACATGACTTAATAAGTTCAATAGAATATAAATAATTTTATAAGTGTCCGACCAAACTTTCGGTTTCGACCAAAATACGAGTTTCGGCTGTCGTCAAGCCGAAACTACGACAGAAACTGAATTCGTGAGATGAAAACGTTGAGAAATTATTGTTTCTCACTTACAATATTAGATTCTTCAATTATGAATACAAATAGTTATCAGTTCATTAAAGTTGTTTATATTTTTTTTTTAGTTGGACTGAAAACTGACCAAAGTTTAAAAGACTTTAATTTGTTTTTAAGATGTAAGACAGAGTACTTGCTGTTTTGTGTATCTAAACATATTAGGTAAATACTAATTTTGTTTTGTAATTTATTTTTAATTTATATTATTCCTAATAAATATTCAAATATTAGGAGTATTTCTTTCAAATCAATCCCTATTTCAGCATAAATAATTTATTTGAAATAAAAAATTATAATAGTATGTTATGTTAATGATTAGGTTTAACAGAGTATTAAAGGAAGACTAAATGAATAATAAATAGCTATAGGATTTAAAAGTAAAGACTGACTTATTATGGTTAACTTCTTTTTTTTCTATGATAACATGACCTTATGTGGAAGTTTCGGTTTTGCCCTAAACTTAGATTGATGCTGAAATTCGGTTTCGGCCGTAAAAACTAGTTTTGGTCGGACACTACATACTACAGATCTTGCTTGATTTTACTACACAAAATTGATCAAAATCTCTAGATAAGTTTTTTTCATTTATATAAATAAGTTAAGGTAAAAGTGAATTTCGATCTGAAAAATCAGGCAATTTCCATTGAACAAACAACTAGACACTGTCGTATTTTTCAAAGTTTATATAAATCTTTCATGTAGATTTCATATTTTTTATTATCTATTTTATTTATATACTTGTTTATCTAAGATATATTCTTTCCACCCTTTAAATTTTAAGACCAAACAATTTAGAAGGATTATAAAATATATGAACATTAATCAATATAGAGATATGTATTGGTGATAGTTATATCTAAAAACCGATATACCTAAAAGTTTTATCAATTGCTACGTTGATTTATTTACAAAATAAGAATAATATTCAATTAAAAGTTGAAACTTTTTTATTCTTATTTGAGAAAAAAAAAATGTTAATTAAATCATATTGGAAATATAGCTGCGCTATTTTATTAAATTTATTTTTAGTAAATATTTGAAGCGATTTTACACAACAAGTGATTTTATTTAGAAATGGAGATCCAAAATGCATTCATATTTCCACATTTCCATGTTTATTATAATCATAATAATATGTAAGTGGATAAAATCAACAGCGGCTGAACGGGCTAAACCATAACTGGATATGCTGGATATGTGATTGATTCCGACCGTCTCCTTATAGAGGGCAGCACTTTGTTGACGCTAATGGTAGCCAATACTCCAATGAAGCAAATGGCTTACCTACTTCTGTTGTCAAATCTTTTTATTCTACTATAAAAGTTTGTATATCAGTTTTCAATAATAAACTAAAAATTAAATTGATGGTATGTATCTTTAATAAATTTATATACATTGTATCATCTTACTTTTCATTATTTTTAGACATATACCTGTCCAAAGACAGTTTTACAAAGATGGAAAATTGTGTAAATCCTAATAAAATTGTGTTCAAAACATCTGGTTCGTCTATAAAAAATGATGTGATACCGAAAGCATTTCAACTGCCACAAGAAAAAAAATCAGCAATAATAGTTCACCATACGTATAGTAAAATGAATGGAACTAAAGACTCGCAATGTAGTGTTATTAATAATGTTAATAATTCATTAAAATCGTTCAACTATAATTTACAAAAGGATAATAGTAATGTTATATTAGACGGTATAAAAATATATCAATCTCCGAACGGTAATGACGGAGGCAGTAGAGTGGATTTGAAGAAACCTAGAATACTTTTCAAGCAAGTTTTAATCCCTGTAATTGATTTAACAACGTCCTCAACTGATAATACTGTGTCAAAACTGAACAAAAAAGTGGAAAATAGTGAAGTTAATTCCAGTAAAGGTCAAGAAAGTTCTAACTTTCGACCAACTATTCTCATTCCTATGAAAAATCGATTAAGTAATTTACTTGCTAAAGAATCTTTAAGTGTACAAAAACCTCAACCACCACCGGTGAAAAATGTATCTTCTCCATCCATGGCTTCAGTTAAATCCATAATCGATGCGTGGAAAGTTGATTTTCACAGAGCTTATAGAAATGAGTATGAAGATTTCGATGAAAGTAGAGAATTAGAAGAAATTATCAATCAAGATAAATCTTCGTATCAAAAATTGCAAGAAGCTAAATTAATTGAAGAAAGAAATGCAACGAAGGTTTCATTCAGTCAAGTAAAAAACGATTTTACAAATAACAAAGTATTAGTTCAAGAATTGCCTGAAAAAACAAATAGGAGAAAAACGCCATTAGAGTGTCGTTTAACCAAAGAGCATTTGGATACATTATCGATTCATACACAATGGATTAAAAATGTAAACAATCAAACAAATCATAATTCTTCATACTGTAACGGAAATAATAGAAACGACTCGAATACTAACCGTTTGAATGGCAACGACAATGAATCCGTGATAACCATATCCGACAGTGATACCGAAACAAATGATATCCCAACAAAGGAACCAATGGAAGTCTCAACTCCAAAAACTGCAAAGAAAAAATTCAAACCCGCATCGCCACTGAGTCCTGAAACGACAAAACGAAACGAGTTTTATTCATATTTAAAAATAAGCACGAAACCGGCTTTACGAAGCGATGGAACTCCAGTGACACCCAACAGAAGATCGATTCGAGTGCGGAACTTGGAAAATAAAAAACGTGAACGTTCCCCTTCAAACGATCGAAGTTCATCGACCAGCCTTACTGAAAACCGGGAAAACCATATACAAAATAAAAAATCCAGCAATTCAGCAAATCCTATATCGCAAAATGAAATTAAGAAAATATTTGCCAAGCCAAAACAGCAAAAGAATAAGCAGGATGATTCTCCAAATCATATAACGGACACGAAAACCAAATCAGCCGCAAAAATTATACGAAACAAAGAAATAGCGACGAAACAAATGCTCGTTCGGAAATTTTTAACTCGTAGAAGATCTATGATGTTTTTACGATCTAAAATAATTACTAAAAGTAATCTTAATACTATACCTAAACAGAAAAATAAATTTGATAAAAAGAAAAAAATGTTAATTTCTAAAAAAAATAAAAAACCTATAAAAGAAGTATCAACTAAGGACTTCCTAGGCTTCACTAGTAAAGAACAATTAGATTCCAAGCAGTTCAAAATTGCGTGGCTACAATTTTATTACAATACAGAGAAAATATTTAACGAATTTAAAGCTAAAAGAATAATAATTAATTTAAATACAAACGACGGGGATAAAGTCTCATCTGTGTGCGAAGAAAGTGAAAAAAATAAGAAATTCGACCAAAGATTAACAAATAGTTGCAGTGATACAAAAAATAATAAAAAGCCTTCAAAGTATTTAAATAAATCGAAACAAACTCCAAATCGTTTCAATGGAATCACCACAAGAAGTACATCCCTTATTCATAGAATAATAACCCGAAGTTCCCAAGCCAAACTACGAAAGTTTAATTTTAATTCTGTTCTGGATCGCATAAAAAATAAAAAATTTCTTATATCATCCAATGACAAATCTAATTTCAAAAAATCTAATCTACCAAATCGATCCAAATCTTCAACCTTAAGTGTTGAACTTGAAAATGGTGCAAGTGACGACGAAAGTCTCGAAACAGAACAAGAAAACAGTTCATTTTTAAATGGCACAACCGAAGAAAATGCAAGCAGTTTAATTCAAGACAATGTTACCGTGAGGCATCAAGACGATCGTCGTTCAAATGCTTTAAGTTCTGACTTTGAAGATGATTTTTATGGATTTGATACTCAAAGTGTAAAAACCCTTACTGGAAATGGAAATGAAAACGAAATGGATAATTCAGATTTATTGTCGTTACGCTGGGATTTGATAAAACGTAAACGACGTTATTCTCTTCCTTCGTATATAGGCGAGGAAAAAACCGCAAACTTAATAAGTTTATTATCAAAAGAAAGCAAGTCAAAAAATACGGATCCAGAAATTCAATTGATTCAAAACCCTTTTCCTCAAATTATTTCTACTGAAAACAACACTATACAATTTCCAGATTTGTTTCACATAGATACAATAGATCAACAATCTCAACCACCAACATTCATCCCATTAATATCACAAACAAATCGTTCATTTAATCAAACATTTTTCAACACTAAACCACATTTGGCTAAACCTACAAGTCCTTGTATATTTGGAACTGGCGAGACTTCACAATATTCTTCAATATGGGAAGAAGATTCACTACAACAAAACAGTTTAACAGTTCATTCTTCAATTCTTGAGCAGGACAATCTATCATTTCTATCCAAATCCGATCAAAAACACGCAATTGATATCAACCAAATACAAGGCAATGTTATTTCAATGCAGTTTGTAGCAAACACACTAATTGTTGTCCAAGAAAGTTTGATAAGTTTTTGGCAACAAACTCCCTTAGGAACAATATTAGGAGCGCAAAATATGTGGCTCTGTTTAGGCAAAGTACAAAGACTTAAACTAGATCAGGGATGTGAAATCAAAAAGACACACTCCCGAAATGTAATAAGCGTTGAAAACGCGATTGCATATACCGAACTGTGGATCAAAGAGCATAGTTCGGAACGAAGAGTCGTTACAGTGTCGGATATTTTTGTTGTTATTTATTTTTATTTTTATAATAAAAAAGGGCCGAGTGGAATAGAAAAAAAAGTTCTACAACTAGAAAATATAAAAGGGTATGTATTGTATAGATGTAAACCTTTTGAAGATATTATATTTTGGTTTTTCTACGACAGATATGCGCAAGATGTACAATATATAACAATTGAAAACAATAGGAGCATATTGGCTTGTTGGAGAGACCATTATGGAGATCCTCTTAAATCTATGCTGCGAAGATATATGTTCGCCCCCGATTTTCAAACGGTTACAACAGTGGCTGCGTTAGAATCGGTTAATCATTATATCATTTCCTTACACAATGTCTTAGGTTTGTAGTGTTATAAAAACAAGTTTCATTTCCTCTAGAAATATATTATTTTTTTTAGACTGCCAGGATATGGTGATCGGTATCGGTCATCAGTGTGTTTCGGTTTGGCATATTCCGTATGGAAAGTTGATAACAACCGTAGAATTAATTCAAACAGTGGAATATCCCACCGTGGCACCATTTAGTGATATAAATTGTGTTTGGGCATTATGTGATCGAGTAAGTATATAATTTAACGATAAATTAGTACTTAATTTAGGCAACAAAATTCAATCTATAAAACATTTTTTAAAGCTCTTAGAAATTGATGATAACTTAATTAGCTATTTTTTTATATCATGTGGACGAAGTTACGGATATCAGTCCATATTTTTCATTTTAATTGTTTTATTAGAACTTAAATAATTTCGCTAAGATTTTTCATAGCCAAAATCCAAGACCATTAAACTAAAATCTTTAATTTTATAATGTAGTGAATTGAGTTGGTAAAAATTTCCAATTTTATGAAATATTTAATTGTTCATACTTTTTCAGGGATTCTTATTTCTTTTGCAAAAGACTGAAAATAATCATTTACAATTGATCGCAATCAATGGATTACGAAACGACTGGAAACAATTAAAACTTTACCGAGTGCCATCTGAATATACAAAGTAATATAATCAATGCTTTCCGTTTTCTGACCACTTTGATTAATTTATTTATTTTTCAGTTTACGAGGTGTAAGCATCGAGGGCGGTGTATTGTGTGCATGCTATGAAAACGGATTGGTTTGTTGGACATTACAAACTGGCGCTTTATTGTTGCAATGTCCGTCTGGTGATCACATATCCGTATATCCATCGCAATCACACATTTTATTCATCGACCAAACATTCAATGTTGGTGCAAAACATATAACAGCCTTCCTACTTTTATTGTCGTGCCGTTTAGCATAAGTTCTTCGAAAATTTTGTCGGAATTGAAGACACGTGTATATTCTAATCGTAGACATCATTTTTTTCAAAGTTGTAACTAAACGAGTTTGTACATAAAAATGTACATTAAAATCAATGTTTTTATTTAATAAAGAAATAAAGTTTTTTTCTTTCTTTAGTAAAATGAAAATTAATTTCCCAAATAACACTACAAAGCATTTCTTGAAATTTCAGAATTACCATAAGCAGGAATTTTAGAGTTTTAGAAATTTTTAATTATAAAAAATTAATTACTTGCTTAGCACTGCTCAAGATGTTCCAGCTTATAAGTGTCGGGATACTAAGTTTTGATAAGTTGTCTTTAGCCCAAGTCAGCTCAAGTGAATGATAGGTGGGATAATATGGGGAAAAATATTTCTCTTGGAAATTTTTGATAGTGCAGAGCTACCCATATTATCTGCCAGCACTGGAGAATATGCTAACATCTTGCATATTACTAGTGCATTTGTTATTCCAATATAGAAGTCATTCATAGAAAAAATTTGTTAGCCCTCTTCGCTCTTAGTAAAATAAACATACAGTAATCCCCGGCTTTACGGACAGAATGCGTTCCTCATAACCTGTCCGTAAATCAAAAATCCGTTAAACGATATCACTATTACTATGAGATCCTATTAGAAAGTGATAAATGCGTTCCAGCTAGTAAAAGAACCTAATTTTGCTATAGATTTACACTAAATTTAGAGCGTAAATAAATTAAAACTGCACTACAACGCATAACATCAAATACTAATTTGTAAGAACTATTTGTTTGATAACTATTTTGAGATTCCCCGTATAACAAAACCGAGCAGAAACTGTATTTATGAATTAACAATCTTTTATTAGTTTATTTTTGGGATTGCTCACAAAAAATGTAACCAAAATAAAATAAAATATACACATATATTGTCCGTAATTGCGAATATTTCATCCGTATACCGAAATTTTGATACTTAAATTACCATATCCGTAATATCGAATTTCCGTTAAGCGAGCGTCCAAAAAGCGGGGGATTACTGTATATATATTTTTTATAAGTAAAATTAGGAGAATTAAGAAATTAATGCCCTTTATTTTACGTAATTTATGAATAAATCCATAGGAGTAAAGATGATTTTTTTCTCAATTTGATTATAAGTTTTCGTTATTTAATTTAGTCATAAAAATAATTTCTTGTAAATTTTGTAATACTAGTAATGGTTCAATTAATATTTGCAAGTTACTATTCACGTTAAAGAAGCTGTATGATAGTTCAATAATCTAAGATTTAACTCAGCCTTTTCAAAAAAACATTTCATAGAGAATATTTTGCTGAGATTTACTATCTTATAACCCTGTCACTGTTGAAAAGTTTTCAGATTTAATGAAAAGCGAAGTCTCTAAGTCCTACCCAGTCCTGCCTGTACAATTCCTACATTTTAGTCAAAAAGCCATGGAAAAGTTGTACGAGACAACATTCAGACCTTTGCGACGGTCGCTAAGCAGGTGGAAACTGTAATTGCTGTCGTATAGAACAAAATTAGAGTTAAATATACTAATATGTTATAAATATGCATAAACATTATGTAATTAAGTCACTGGTCTTTAATGGTTTATCACACAATAGCTCTTTGAAACGGGAATATCTTTTGACCAAGATATATGATTTGTAGAATTAGTTTAGGCACTTCTGTTAACTTTATATCAGTGAAAGCGTTATGAGCTTTTGAGTTCTAGCGACTTATTTTGCATGAAATGCTATTGGTGGGATTTCATGTTTTTTTCGCACGATGTCCTAGTTGTTTTTATTTTTCGAACTGTAGTTTTGGGTCCTATTAATATCAATTTAACCGCAGGAACTCAACAATAGTAAGTGCAAAAGTACCCTTTAGAAATTCAGATGAAAGATCAGTATTATAACAGATCTGCAGATTAAAGATTTAAAACTACTGTTACATCAAACATTTAAATTTGTTTTTTTGCATTGTTTGTGGATATTTGAATTTGATTTATAGACCTGTACTGTACCCCGTTTTAAGGGGGTTGTACGGTAAAAGTTATAGATTTCTTAATTTTGTTCTTTGCTAATTCTGGTCATCATACCAAAATACGGTCTTCTAAGACTTCGGGAAGTACTTCGAAAGTTCTAATGAGTAAGTGGCAAAATTGATGTATTTAAATAGAATCTAGAGTAAAGAAATTAGACAAATAGAACGTCAGTTATTTGATATCTGGTAATTTCATCTTATCCCGAAAATTTAAGTTCTCTAGTATTTTTTAGATCGAAACTATGAAGGTCAAAAAATATGATGAAACATTTCGAGAAAGGTATGTAGTGCTCTGGTTTGTTTTGGCTCATCGTAGTAGCCCTGGTTAAAAAAAGGCAATTAGAGAAATTTTGAAATAATTACATTTAAAACGACTTTAATAACTTTAAACGACTACTAATGGCTTCTAAAGGGTTTTCAAACAATTAAAATGTCTTTAAATGCTTTTTTTAACAAGGGGGGCACTATCTATTCTCTAGATATATTTAAAAAATATTTGTTTTGAAGTCAAAGTGGACAATTAAGTCCTTGAAAATACATTTTTAATGATTTATTGAAAGTAGGTTTTTCCTATCCTTTTTAGAAAATTGTATAAGTGTGAAACCATTTCATAGAATAATGGGAAAATTGTTGTTACTTTGGATCATTGTAAGTATTTTGAATGAAGTTAGAGTTTTATTGGAAAAAGCGTTTGAAATATTCTATTCTTAATCAAGGTTTACGACTGAAGTTTTGAGATAGGAAAAAATATCATTTGTCGTTTATATTTTAAAACGATATATTAGTCCGCTGTGTCTATGAATCAAAAACTAGGTTTATCATTGGTAGTTATGAAATCCTAACTAAAGAATTCATTTTATTTCAATAAGTAAAGAAGTGATAAAAATGTGATTCATACTAAAATACACCAATAAAAACTCATTAAGAGCTTGATGACCAATCTCGAAGGTTTTTTCCACCTTATTTTCATTATTATTTTATGCCTTTTATGTAATTTTTATATTTAGAATTTCAAAAAAACAACTTTGATTTAATCTATCAATCATTGATTCATTATATGTTCCAAGAATTATTAACAGTCATAAGGAAACAAGAATATTTTTTCATGGTACTTCCATGTTGATAATTTGATACAAACTAGGAGGTCGAAAGCTAAAGTAGTTTAAATTAACAAAGCAATAAATTCAAAGGTTTTTAAATTCTTCCACATTATAGATAAAATATTATTCATTGAGAATAACCAAGGATAATTAATTTGTTTATTTTTTGAATAACGAATTACAAATATAGATTAATTTTCCCAATTATTATGGAAAGAAAAATAAAATGAACAAAAATAAATTATACTATGTTTTAAATCAAGAAACAATATAACCTTGCAAAGTATTGTTTCTAAATGGAAATCCCTGCGAAATATAAAAATAACATTGAGTAATACTAAAAGAGGAAACACTCATTTGTATTATATATCCGAAATTTAAACTTATTGATTAGTTTTTCTTAATTAATTGTTTTATAAGTTCTTACTTCTATATAATTAAACAAAAAAAAAAAAAAAATCTTTTTATAGAGGTGTTAGAGCTTTCTGATCTTGTAAATTAATAAGTGCGTAACCTTAATTATGGGGGTTTTTACCTTTTTTGTTATAATTAAAATGGGTTTTAATTGATTTTTAAATCGAAAATGAATTTCATTAAATCAAATAATCAATAATTGTCCTATACATAAAAGTATCCAACTGTGTATAGTAACATAAAATAAGAGATCATAAATTATGTGATATAAATTTATATTAATAGATCATAAATATTGTAATATACCAATTTAAATGTAAAAAAATACGATTGGTAGTAGAATCATTATATAAAATAATAAAAGATTAAAATTATGGTAATAGAGTAAACCTTTTCTGTAAAATAAAAAAAAAAGTAAAATAAAATGAAGTGAAAAATTCAATCTTTGAATTATTCATTACTTAATTCATTGTCATGAATGTCTGTATTTAATAGTTTTTTTTTTTATTAAGTGTTTATTAAGTGCTAAATAATGTTATAGTACTTCGTACTATAACATATTTTTCTATTTTTCTTTTCTTTGGAAACCAGGAATGGTTATCTTCTGGAATTGATGCAAGGATGGTTTTTCTGCTATAAGTGAGCACTCTACTTCTTGAAGTGGATATTCAGCTTTACACTAAAGCACATTTAACAATATTACATTTAATTGTTTTATGGTAGAAAAGGGAAACAACAGGACCAAACCGTTCAAAGTTCCAATCAAAAAAGCTCAACTAGAAGTTCCCGAATCCATCCTGTCTTTATTTTCATAGTAATATCGCTTATAGAACTATCTATATTTACACCAAATTCTTTTTTTACGCGAATTGTTTTATTTTAACAAGAATTTTTGTTTTAAACTCTTTTTTAATATCGTTTACACCTAATCTTTTTTAAACGATTTTTTTGGGAACGAATCTATCTTGTAAAAAGAGAATTAGGTATATATGATTATGCGTGCATATAAATCCAATAATTAGGATTCTTTATCATTGAGACAAAAATACTATGGGATAAATGGTGTATTTTAACTTTTAAATGAGACTTTTGGGGTACAATCTCATCTACTTAAACGAAAATATAATAAAGATTTGAAAAATTTGAAATTAAAATAAGCTGTAATTGAAAATTTAAAACACATCTTCCAGTAAGGAGTCTTGGAGAAATTATAATGGAAAAAATGAATTGAAGAATACTGAAATTGTTTCAGTGGAAAATCGTTCAGGTTCCAAACTCTTTGGAAATGGTTAACTATTCTATTATATGAAAAAAAGAGATATATCTTTTAAATATAATATTTATTATATTTACCTTAAAATTTAAGAGATGGGGGAGGAGGGTATAACAAAGTAAGGAACATAGAAAAATATAACAATTACTAAATAACAAATTCAAGAGTGAAAAACGAATAATGTAAGTACAAAGTGCGTTTTTACAATTCTTTGCTTTTGAAATGGTTAAGCAGAAAATAATGATAAATTATAGGAATTTTATAAATTTTTTTAAAAAAATTAAAACAATTATATATTCATCAGTAACAATTAGGAGTTATAACTATTTGCATGCGACCAATAACAAAATAAAGTAATTTACTTGCATGATTTTCATAAGATATATTTTAATTAAAATATTATATTATTAATATATTGTACCCAAATAAAAAAATAATCGAATGAATTAGTTGTTATAAATGTCTATAAAGATTTTATATGGAAGGAAATTTTATTTTTTATCATACAATTATAAATAGTACATTTACCTTTCAGATATTTTGAAAAAATAAGTTTTACAATGATTGTTTAATTAATCATTGTTGTCAAAATATAATTTATAATTATTAAGTATTTCATCAAAAAAATTAATAAACGAATAATTATTTCTTTGAAATTACCAATATTGTGTATTAATTTTGATGTCATGAAATTAAATCGACTAAGTTAATTTGTTATTAATTTATAACTTAAATTTAAATAATAAAAAAATATGAATAATTGTTTTTTTCCAGAAATATGTTTACAAAGTTGTTTAAATAGTTATATTGATATGTATTTTGCATCTGATATCTATTTTTGTTATATTTATATCCGTTATAAAGTAAAAACGCCTAATTGATAACCAGACGTGAGAAATTATGTACATATATATTTTTTTTTGGGCAAATTTATTTCTACATTTGTAATTTATTCTGTAAGTATATAAAATTCTAAAATTGTAAATCCAATGACAGCACTTGGCGAATGTAAACTATGGATATAATTACTTATTAAAGAGGAAGAAATATAGTTAACTTTTATGGCAAAATTAATGTTTTCAAAAAATTTAAATATTTTTATGCATAAGTGATTAAAATGATTAAACGTAAAAAAGAGCAACAAAATCAGTATTTATCTATTCTTCTTTCATTTCAAAAATGACTAATTAATAAATTGCAACATAATTACATAGGTAGTAGTCATTACGAACGGAAAATAAGGAAAACACATATAGCATATAAATAGTATTTTCAACTACAAACTGTAATAGATGTGTTTGTGCCTTGAGGCTGGCATCAATGTAGTTTTGATAAAGAACATTTTCGCCAGTCAATGATTAAGATACAAATCTGGTGGAATCGATTGTTTGAATTTTTGGTCAATGCAAATTTAAGCCCGTGCGGATGAAATTTAAACAATTTATTAAGTGAATGTCAAATAGTTTGATCCGGTTTGGTATATATTGATTTGCATCTAGTCATTGACTATTACTTCTGTATTTTCCGTCTTCGTGGTACACATATCGATTTCCATTCGTAGATTTTGATACATCGTTAAAATCTTATAGTTTGTGTATGCGTATGTGTTCTACAAATTTGTTAGTGATTTTAAATAAAAGTAAATTGTTGTTTCAATTTTAACTGATTATTAATACAAATAAACATTGGAAAATGCATGGAGAAATCAATGTGGCTTTCGACAGTTTTAGTGAAATCAACGATTCGGAAAAACGATCTGTGAATCATTTGTCCGGAAAATATGATTTAACACAGTTTGAAGTGGTAAATATGTTTGTTTATTTAAATTAATTTAGTTTCAATAATCCACTACTTTGTTTAAAATTTAGCTTCTTTATTTTAGTATTTTTTTTTTGAATCAAATTAATCTGTATGCATAATATTCTGCAAAAACCACTTTGCGGTAAAAAAGTCTTGTCCAACTTAAAAAAAGTTGTTTAAAATTATGAAATTAATATTAAGTTTCCCATTTAAATAAAATGAATTGCATGTTTTATATACATTTGTTGATGTAATTGTATGAAAAAAAATTAGCAGTATTAATGATAAATTAACTTTAACGATGAAATTTCTATCTACTAGTTGTTTTATGCATATTATTGTTTTATAATTTGACTGGATTTATTTCAGAATTTCTACCAGTAATAAAAGTGATTAAAATTTTTTATGAAACCATTTTGATGAGAGGCCTTAAGTAAGAAATTTAAGGATGAGCCGTAATTATAATTTGATTGTTACGTTTAATCATTATAATATTAAAGTTGCCAATTTGTAATCCTGAAATATTTTAAAAGATATTAAGCAAATGTTGTTTAAAGGTATGCAATATGAATTTAAATACAAATTTCAAAACCATTAAGACCAATGCAATTAATTTTAACAAATTTTTTTCACCACATCGCTGTTTTTCTACAATGTTTCAATACAATGTCAAAGATTGGAATCTTAAGTATACATCCAATTTTCACTAATTTTTTCGAAGACTTTGAGTTGTTCTAAAGCTTTTGGGGACTGAAAAATAGCACTTGATTCTAATTAACTAAATACCAAAATTTTTAATAAGTAAATTTTGAACAAAAATCAAAATAAATAAAAGCAGTTGATATATTTTAGTCTGCAAAATATAAATTTCCTAAAAGGGGCTTGATAAACCCTGATTTTTTTTTCAAATTATTTGATCAGATTATTTGATATTTTTAAAAGAAACCCGATATTGAAAAATAAAAGTATATGTATATTGTATATGAAATAATCAATTATATTTTATTATGAATTATATAATCAGTTAGAGCAAAATTTGTAATACAATGGGGTTTGATAATTAGATGATTAAAAACCTATTAAAAATTTCAAATTGTCCCCAATTTTAAACTAAAAATGATTAATTTACAAGTATATCGCTATAATAGAAATTTGATGGGTCAACAAAAAGTCATAGCGACTTAAGCCCAAATTAGTTATTTACAGTACATATAATCTTAAGTGCACTTATGAAGGTTTGGCTTTTAGCATGCGAAGAGCTCGAAATATGTTTTTTTTTAAGTAAATTATTGTCCACTAATATAAGATAGATGAATTTTATAGTTAATGGCTGTAAAGAGATTTTCTGAACTAGACTAAGCACTAAAACCCTCGACTTAAGATACTATGGCTCTCAAGTACAAAAATTAACCAACCAGAAGTGCGAATTAAATAAATTCGAATGAACCCAAGTCTATTGTATCTACTAAAATATAAGTACAAAAAATTTGGTTAATTTGAACTTATTTAATTTGAATTTCTAGTTAATTGGATCTTTTGGTCTTTTAAGTCTTTGCAAAACTAATAAACTTACGTATTAATTAGTTTATATAATTTGAAATTTGAGAAATTCATATTAAAACGATTTCTTTGATTTCCGTTGTTTCTACTCATATATTTACCATTGCAGGACTAAACGTTTGTTATTCTATTGCTTTTCGAAAGGTATTCTCGTTTCTTTACAATATCTCTATAATTCGTTTCAACCACATAAGCCTATGCTTGTAAAACAAAGATAGACGAATAACATTGTATGGTTTCAAAACATAGTCGATTATTATTAAACGAATAAAGTTAATAACCAGAGTAGCGTCTTAAAGAAACAATGATTTAGTGAACAAAGCATTTTTCCTACTTTAAAATATATAAGAAGACATAATGCTATTTGTAGGAATATCCCAATAGTAGGAAGAAGTAGAAAAGTATTAAATTAAGGATGAAATTATGACAAAAACATTATTGGTGTTTTCTTACATCAAATACTTTATAGTAAGTTCCATATCAAACAAATAAGGTAGATAGTCACATGGGTGGTTTTGAACGATAAAGAGTTTAATAATAGACTGTATTTAAATGATGTAATACATTGTAAAATAAATAATTAGGGGGAAAAAAATTAGGTGAAAAAAATATCACAGAACTTTTTATCTAATTTCTTTCCCTTTCTACCCTTTTTAATTTGTCCATAATATTTAGGAAGGTAACTACTCTCGTAAAGTGATGCATAAAGCAATACCTTGGAAAATTGCTTATTATTTTTTCGTTTTTTCGTTAAATGCAATTGTTTCGAAAGAATGCGGTGAGAAATTCAATTTTTGATGTACTTCTTATAGAAGAATACGTTTTACATTTGACTCTCGCCATTTCTAATTATTGTCCTTTCATATAAGTTGAAAAAGAGTTAAACTTATTTCTTAAAATTTGTATGCATTGGTTTTTAATATCTCTAAATAATGTCCTTTAACTTTAAAGATAATTTTCGAATGACTAAAAATTGATTCTTTCTTAATAAACCGGAATAAGTTTCAATTTTAATCGTGATTGTATAAAACCACACATTTCTTACGTAACCATTCCAATTGAATTAGTTGAGATTTATAACTTTTCCGTCAAAAATTTTGAAATTTCAAATGAAATGAATTCATTTTAAAAAAAATTGCAATAATTTACATAAACCAACAATTTCTAAACGAACAAACCACCCGGAAGGTTCTCAAAATCAGTTATTACAGAAATTAATTTATAAAACCTTCCAATTTAATTGAAGTGCAATTATTGGCAAATACCGGTTTAAAAAATAATTCAAGGAGGTTATAATGCAATTTTTTTGATATTAACTCATTTCAATAAAATAAATGAATCAGATTTACATATATATATTCATGTTTGAATTAGAACCCTATTTAATATAAACATATTGACGATGAATAGTTTATTTTTGTGGTTCGACAACTACAAACCGCAAATTTTAATTAACCGTTGATACTAATTATCAATTTTAACTAAAACGACTAATTGTTTTTTCAGTAATAATTAATGATTTTAATTGGAAAATCAATCACTTTTTCATTTCGGAATGTCCAGTTATAATTATGACCTTTATTTTTGCGCGGGAAAATAAAAAGTAA
This sequence comes from Sisyra terminalis, assembly GCA_958496175.1. Classification (NCBI taxonomy): domain Eukaryota; kingdom Metazoa; phylum Arthropoda; class Insecta; order Neuroptera; family Sisyridae; genus Sisyra; species Sisyra terminalis. The sequence goes on from OY292275.1 coordinate 10,398,982, forward strand.
ATATTGTAGAAAAAAAAAGTGCACCAAGACTAAATCATGGTTGAAAGGTTTTTATTCATTAATACATATATGATTTTTTTTCATTTAAAAAAGAGAAAATATAACTGGCCTTGTTGATTACTTCATACTAATTTTTTTCTCGATTTTTTAACATTATTGCAAATATTCAATATAGTCTTAAAGTTAATGAACGCTTCCACCGGTTTCCACGGTCTGTTAGGAAATTCGCGTCTTAATTGAGGACTTTGTAAGAAGATAGTAAATCAATTAAATATAAAAAAAGTACCATAAAGTTAATACGTTTTGGATTAGAAATTATAGAAGGAAAATCTCAATTAAATACAATGTAATAATTTTAATTGTGAGCTTTATTATATTTACATACGCATAAAATGGAAATCTATTGAGTGAAACTTATGATAAGTGTAAAGGAATGAGGTACGATTTTTTCTTATAATAATTGCACGTGTTGGTTTGGAAAAATTAAAATTCGTGATCGGAGAAAAATAAGATATTTTTTTAGTTTAATTATGAGAAGAGAAAATATTACCAATGTAAGCATTTGTGGTTCATTCTTCAAACGTTGTCAAGGCTTTTGATCTTACAAATTCAAGGTGAAAATATCAATGAACAATTTCACACTAGGTAAATGTAATCATAGCATTTATTTTTAATAACTTAACGACAATTGTACTTTTCGATTACATTAGTTTAATAAATCCTACCTACAAAATTTTCAAATTATATCATCAATTGAAAATTTCCACGAATAAACTACATAATGAATTAATTTTAGCATTAGAGCAAATTATTCGATAATTGCAGTGAGTTTCCGTTAAAAAATACAACCTATGTAAAATTCACTTTATATGCGTAACATTTAAAACGATTTAATTGTGGAAATAACATGGATTACCTTAAAAACCCCGATCTTAAAGATTTCTCGGAAATTACCAGGAATTTTAATACAATCAAAATAATTTTTTAATCCAAATAAAACTCTTATTTAAAACTGGAATCCTTTTTTGGTTCTCCTAAAAGTATGGTTACATTTTATATTTTGTTGTTACTGATGCGGATATTTGAGATATCCTAATTTTATGTATCCAAAGGAAATGTGCAAAATAAGAAAATTAATGGGAATAAATTCTTTAGCAAAAAACAGAAAATGGAATAGACTTATTGAGTGATGTTTGGCCACTACTGAATCCCTAATGCAAATCTGGATTCGTTTCCGAATCTTAAACAATAGCACTAGATCAATTAGTTCTCAATAATTACTGTTGGAATTATTTTTAACTTTGAAAACTGACAACGGAAATTGCTTGAGAATTATTTTTCAAATTTCCATTACATAAAACATGTATAAGTATATAAAAATACAGTTAAACGTTTTTATAAACTTGTTGCACTTTTGAAATATTTATGAATTTAAACTTTTATTGTTTGGAAAAAAGTAATAACATTTTATTGATTTAATGCCCCCGAAAAATACGCTATTTATATATACCAAAAATAGTAAATATTTTAATGCAATTCTCTGAATTTTTTAAATACCACACACTGTTTATCTATGAATCATATAAACATCCTTTTATTACCAAATCATTTATTATAATATATTATTCATAAAATTTTATAGATTATTTAAAAGCAGCCAAGCGAAACCTTTGCAGTATAATAACCACTAAAAATCACTGAATACAACATATAATTTACTCGATGCATGTAACCTTGCAGTTTACGAATAATGTGAAAGAATTGTTATTAACTATTTAATTGTTGAAAATGTTTCAGAAAAACGATGTTGATCCGGAAAATTTGGCTGCTTCGCGCGGCCAATGGGGCAAAAGCGTGGAATTTCTTATGTCTTGTATTGCCATGTCGGTAGGATTGGGAAATATATGGCGTTTTCCATTCACAGCCTATGAAAATGGAGGAGGCGCTTTTCTTATTCCTTACATAATTGTATTACTGGTAATTGGACGACCGTTGTATTATCTGGAAATGGCTTTAGGCCAGTTTACTTCTAAAAGTAATATACAAGTTTATTCGAGGATGGTACCAGCATTTAAAGGTGAGGATATTATTTTTTTTTTTTTTGGGAAATAGACTTTAGTATTTGAAACAATGTGTGAAAAACATTTTTTTCATTGTTTTATCCTTTTTTTTGGTACGTTTTAAATTTGAACAAATTTTTGAAAAAGCATTCGTTTTAAAAAATCATTATTCAAAATTTAGAATTTTTCAATTTTTTGCCTATCTGTATATCTCCATTTAACTCAAGAATCACTTTATCGACTTAAATGGGAATTGATATTGAGATATAATAAAACTTATTTTTTCAGTCTTATTATGTTTTAAAGGATGCCCCATAACTTATGCAAGTTTTGAAATATACGTAAAACGTAACGAACCAAAAAATTGGCATCTAACAATTTAGGGTCAGTTAAAATAAAGCACTACAAAACCCAACAATGGAATTTTAATGTTAAACAATGCTTTAAAAGCAAATGCTTATTTTTCGAGGAAAATTGTTCTTGCCGATGAAGCTCATTTTTGTTTCAATAGCTTTGGTAAACCAACAAAATTGCCGCATTTTGGGATCGGAAAATTCATATAAAATTATCGAAAATCAAACGCATCTATAATCGATCACTGTTTGATGTGAATTTTGGATGGGATGCCAGTGGAGCAAACTTTTTAAAAATGAAGTTGGTTAAGCTGTTATTTTTATTAGTAATCAATATCGCGATAGGATAACCGAGTTTTTTTGCCTAAATTGGATGCTATTGATATGATCGATATGTGATTTCACCAAGATGGTACGCCATGCCATATAGCTCGTGTAATAATCCAATTAGTGCATAAGACATTTCCTGGTCGTATACTCTCTTGTGACCCCTACCTAGATCATGTGATTTAATACCTTTGGATTTATTTTTATGGGATTATTTTAAGTTAATGCCAACAAACCAATATTAGTTCATGCATTAAAGAAAGAGATTTAACGTTGCATTAACGAAAATCAAACTCATTTATGCATAACAGTCATGGAGAATTTCGACAAAAGAGTGTATATATGTACCAATAAAGCCGTGGAAATCATTTGCCCAATAAACTATTTCATTTATAACCCTAACGTATGCTCTTTATGTTTCAATAGAAAAAAACCATTGATTCCAAAAAAAAAGAAGATATTTTCTACTTAAATGAAATCTTGCGTAAATTATGGGACAGCTTATATATACATCAATATTTGAAGAATAAGGGAAATCATTTCTGACCTACACTGAAGAATAAAAAATCATAGATAAATAGCATATATTGCTCGGAAATGAACAAATAAATGAGATCAAACTATTTTTCATCAATCTATTTAAAACCACATAAAATAGTTGCGGAATAAAATAAACCAAGCAAAATTGGCTTTAAAGGTATTTATTATCCAAGGCAAAGTATACAGGTTTTCAATAACTTTTTTTCAACAATAGTAAATTTTATTGAAATTCGTTTTTTATACATGGTTTATTGAAACATGAACTATATGAAAATATTTTTTTTACCTTTTTCACAGTTTGGTGCACTTGACGAATTTTATTAAAATTTAATGCGTCTTACTTATTATGATCATTGTTTAGCACTGAAGTCGGAAAATTGATTTTTTTATCAGTTCTGAAATGCAATGTTTTTAAAAAAATACCAAAAATATCCCAATTTTCAATACTCTTTCACTCTTCTTACCCAGAACCCGATTTAGAGGTCTGAAGGCTTCGGGGCAGCAAAGAAGTGGAAGCCTTCTGGCCCCAAATTTTTTTCCAAATAAAATGGACAGTTTTTTCAGTCAAGTTTTCTTATAAATAATTTATTGTGAAACTAAGTATAGATTGTTTTATTATTTAACAATAAATATAATCGAAAAACATTAAATTAAATTTTAACATTAATGAATGGAACTTTATGAGCTTTTTTCGCCAAAAAATCATTTATGATTTCGCCGAAATCCAGTTTACGAAGTAAATCACTTTCAATGCCCTATCGTTTTGCCCCATCGTGGTTCTAAGTTTATTTTTTATAATTTTCTTTTTTGAAAATAAGCACTCTTCAGTGCAATTTGATACCATCAAAACCAAGTTCATTCCCAATGCAATTTCAACGTTTGGGAATTTAGCTCTGAAATTTTGCTCTTCCAGAATTTGGTAGTAAAATAGTTCCAGTGATTATTCTTTTTCATAGTCCTTTTTTATGAGTCGATCAATTATACAAATTGAACCAATTCATTACTAAGACTTGGTTCTGAACCATCCTGGTAAACTTCCCCCAATGGTTCTACTACAGCGTACAAATTTTCAGGATCCATCTTCTCGATGTGATTAAGAAATCCAAATCTCGATCGTACAGCTTCATAGGCATCATTTTTTGAAGTTTTAATTTTTTTTTCCGAAGTCTTTATTGTTGGGGCCTCTCTTTTATGGAGTGGTTGTAGCCCCGGTTGCCTTCCCCTAAATCCGACCCAGTTCCTATATTCAGGAAAAGTTTAATTTTGAAAATCCTAATTCAGTGTTCAAAACATATTAGTAAAATGCAAGAACTTATTTTAGAATCGATTTAGTAGTTCCCATATAGTAAAAAGTCATTTCGGAAATACTCGTTTAAAGATTTTTTGTGATAAATTTTTATATTTATAATCTGGTGGAAAGTTAGAAAAGTTATGAACTTTCAATATTTTTGAACTTCTCTAAGAAGATTTAGGAAAATTATTCTTAAAGTTATAGGAAATAGAAGAAAATCGATATCGACAATCGATTTTTTTAGTAGTAGAATAGTACCTTACTATAGTACAGCAATAATAAAAATTGATAATGAAGACTGATTTTATTGTAGGCGTTGGTTATGGACAAATTTTCGCCACTATGTGTGTCGCAACATACTATTGCTCATTGATGGCAATTACATTGAATTATTTAGTTAATTCTTTTGCTACGACATTACCTTGGAGTAATTGTGACTCAACATGGACTGAGGATAATTGCTATGACTCAAGTTTGAGTGGAATGAACCGAAACGCAACAAATCGCACAAGTTCATCGGAAATATATTTCTTGTAAGTAGCTTTTGCTTGAAAGAAAATCAATTGGAGACATAAATATATTTTAATTGAATTTTTTATTTTCAGTAAGAACATCTTGAAGGAAATACCTGATATTGAAAACGGAATCGGTGCTCCCGACTGGCAGCTTACGATATATTTACTCCTGGCTTGGATTATCGTCTTTTTCATCGCATGCAAGGGTGTACAAAGCTCAGGGAAAGCTTCATATTTCTTAGCCATTTTTCCCTATGTGGTGATGCTAACGCTTTTAGGACGCGCGAGTACTCTACCGGGAGCCGTGGATGGTATCATTTTCTTTATAAAACCCCAATGGGATAAACTACTGATGCCGCAGGTGATTGAATTACGTTTTAGCATTTTGTTTATGTTTTTATATATTATCGAACATTTTCCCCCATATTTTATCAAATCATCTATGCAAATACGTAAATACGTGACATTTGATGCGTTTTATCATTCTGTGAAAAAGTAAATGAAAATTTGCATTTATCCCAGGTTTGGTATGCGGCTGTAACACAAGCTTTTTTCTCACTAAATGTTTGTTTTGGATGCATAACAATGTATGCGTCATACAATAAATTTGATCACAATGTAAACAGGTAATTTCCATTTTTAATTTTCCCAATGTTAAAAAAAACGCAATTTACCATTTCTCGATTTTTTTCCAGAGACGCAATGATTGTTACCACGCTAGACACTTTCACCAGTTTGTTAGCGGGGGCGACCATTTTTGGGATTTTAGGAAATTTAGCTTTCGAGTCGAAACTTGAAATCCAAGACGTCGTTTCCGGAGGAACTGGTTTAGCTTTTATTTCCTATCCGGACGCTATCGCTAAGTTTACATTCGGCTCTCAAGTAAACTTTCACTAATAATTTTAACTGTAATATTTTACAATGATAATTTTGTTTTTCAGTTTTTTTCGGTTCTGTTTTTCTTCATGCTGTTAATATTGGGAGTTGGCAGTTTGGTAGCGCTACAGAATAATATTATTTCAGTCATAATGGATGAGTTTCGATCGTTAAAACATTGGCAAGTGGCTGCTGGAACTTGTGTAGCCGGGTTTTTAACCGGTCTTATTTATATCACTCCAGTGGGCATTTATTGTGAATTGATTTTAAAATTTCATAAGATTTTATTTTTATTTCCGTTTTTTAGGGTGGACAATATATGCTCACATTAGTTGATTTCTTTGGAGGTACTTTTACGGTGTATATTTTAGCCATTTTTGAATTGATTTGCATCTCATGGATCTACGGTATGCTTTTGTTATTTATTTTATAATGCTAAGTTATTTATTACTGCATTGATTTTTTTTAAATTTAAATAAATACAGTCTATAGTTGAACATAGGTGAATCAATTTAAGACTGTATTTACCAATACTCAAATAATTTTTGACGTAACACTTTAGAAAACGTATAGAGATTGCTAAGCAATCTTTTAAGTGGTTACTAAGTAATTTTTTATTTTATCAGCGCGTCAATAAGACAGTTGACAATTGACTCAATAAAAAAGAAAATCAGTCCAAGAGTTGAGGTCCATTGTTAAGTATATGATTGATTAAAATTCAATTGATTGAATTCAACCACCAACATGGTAAACAAGAGTCATTGTAGAAAATGATTGTCAGAGAATTATAAAGAATGAATTATAAGAATAAAGAAAATCTAATGTATAGATTTAGTAACAAATATAAAAGCATAAAAGGGAACTATTAAACGATAAAAATACCGTGGCAAGAAGAAATGTTAAAACTGGATTCATATTTTATATTGGATGTTGTAGAAAGGAAATTGGAAGTATCTAAGAAAAAACAAGGACTGAAATCATAAGCCTATTCAAAAATTGAATGGATAAACCCGATTTAAAGGACTTTTTTCAGTGCAAATTACGCTAAAAAGAAAAGTTAAACCACACGGGAAACTAAACCTGCCATAGACCAGAAAAATGGAAAAAAAAATACTTGTTAATAGAGGAAAATTGTATTTTGTTCAAAAATATTTATTTAGGCTTAACAATAATTTTTGAATTACTAAGTTCTTGTAGTCTGCATTGATTTAAGGCTATTTCTGTCAATTAGTGATATGAAGTTTAGAAAGCTTTTTTTATGAAGCTTTCATATAATTTTTTTTACAGTCTTCAATATCAAATTCTCAAATGATCAATCAATTGAATTTACAAAATAATTTTCAAATTTATCTTGTATAGTGATTTAAATTATTGCTCTTAATATGAATTTGGATTACCAAGTAAAACTTTTCTATGTATACCAAATCTTTATAAAAGAAATTACTGGCAATTAAACACCGAGGCTATTGAGATCCATAAGTCAAAATATTTTTGGATATTGGTATAATTTCTGAACACCTTCTTCAGTAAATTTTATTTTAGTGCTGTTTTTTATAATTGTAGTTTAAACTGATAAATTTAACCAATAAATTTTTCACGTTAAAATAACTTGAAAATTTATTTTAGGTCTCAACAACTTTTGTAACGATATTGAATTTATGCTAAAAATCAAAGTCAACATATACTGGCGGTTATGTTGGGGCTTTTTTTCTCCTTTATTGCTAATAGTAATTTTATTGTATTCCTTAATCACAATTCAACTTCCAAAGTACAAAGACATTGAGTTTCCTACGTCAGCATTGAGTAATTATTAACAAATTTGTTTTTCAGTATCATATTAATAACTCTTTTTAAAAATAATTTCAGCATGTGGATTCATACTATCCATTTTTGTAATAATTCAAGTTCCTATATGGGCCTTTTACGTGTATAAAAAATCAAATTCAAACTCCAAATTATCAGTGAGTAATTAATATTTTTTAAAGTTACTAATTTGAAACTAAATAAAAATTAATTTAAAGGATATCTTCAAACCGTCATCTGAATGGGGTCCATTAAATCCGCAGGACCGAAAAGAGTGGAGCGATTTTAAAGAGCAAAAGCGCAGAGCTGAAATGGAACGATTTAATGAAAATGAACATCCATTGAAACGAGTTTTGCGAAGTTTATTCCAAAATAAATAGTTAGTGTTAGTTGCGATTTGTAAATAATGATTTTAAATTATTAAATAGATATATTTATGTTTTAATTGATAAATATTTGTTTTATTACTAATGAGAATAAAATCCCATGACTATTGCTTATATTTATGTTGAGTTCATATGTACTTTTATTGAAATTTGATGAATTTGATGAATTAATTAAATTTGAATTAATTTAATATTGTATTTATATTTATTAATTTAGGCAGAAGGAAAGTGGGAATGTCTAAGACCCTATAAATAAATCACATTTTAAAAATGATAGAATATTGTAGAACGGTAGTAGGTATAAGAGGTAGATATTGAACTTCATAGAACTAAAAATTTTTTTTTTTCACTGTTTTCGTGTATTTGCAATCTGTCCCTGGACAATGAACAAATTTGATCTACGTCCACGCTCCATATTGACTCTATATTGAGTCAAATCGGTTCCTTGAACTTACTCCCTGTGAGGCAATTCCAGAAACGTGTAGCGCTTCAGTCTATTGTTCTCTCCGCTGTTGTCAAGTAGGCTGATCGCCAGATGATTGGCATGGTCTTCCAGTCTTTTTTGATATTTTTGGCTGAATCTGGTGATCTCTTCTCTCACGGTGGCGACCTTCAGGTCTTTATGTATGTCGTGGTTAGTGATATACCATGGGGCGTTCGTAATGAGCCTGAGTGTCTTAGACTGAAAGCGCTGGATGATATCCACATTGGAGTCGCTAGTTGTTCCCCACAGTTCGCTGCCGTAGGTCCAGACTGGCTTCAGAATTACTTTGTATATCAGTAGTTTATTGTCCAGGAACAATTGCGACCTCCAACCAATCAGCCACTGCAGTTGACGGCATTTGGCTTTAAGCTGGTCTCTTTTGGCAGCTGTATGTCTCCGCCACGTTAGTCTTTTGTTCAAGTGCATTCCGAGATACTTGACTTCTGTCGCCTGCGGCACCTGATGGTTGTTGAGATATACCGATGAACAGATATCTCGCCAAGTAGTGAATGTCTCATGAACAGATTTGGCTTCATTGACTTTTATTTGCCATTTATTAAGCCATGGTTCCAGATCGCAGTGTCGTCCGCGTACGTTGCAATTACCACATTGTCAGTGATGGGCAGATCTGCGTATAAATCAGGTACAGTATGGGTCCCAATATGCTACCTTGTGGCACCCCAGCACCGACCGGGTGAAGTCCCGATTAATCTTCGTTGTAGCTGACAAAGCATTTTCTATCCTCCAAGTAGGACTGGAGGACGCGGTAGAGCGGGTGAGGTAGCACATTTTTTAACTTATACAGCAGCCCCAGATGCCACACCTTATCGAAGGCCTGTGTGATGTCCAGAAAAACTGCGGAACAGTAAGCCTTATTGTTTAGCGTCCTTATGATTGTAGATGCTACTCTGTGACCTTGTTCGGTGATGGAGAACTAAAAATGAAACTCTAAATGAATGGAACAATATATAACAACATAATTACAGGAAATTTGAGGAAAATAAAATTAAAACAGCTAAAAATTTTCAAAACAATTTTTTTTTTAAGTTAACATTCTTTTGTACAACTAGGTAGTCGGTACCCTATTTGATTGTGAACTGTATACTTTATTTTAAGCTACTTTTTGTTATCTTAGATACTTTTCAGCCTTTTCGGTTTCTTAAATCCTTTTTTAAGTGACAAGATACAGTTCCTTTTAAAAAGAGTCTAAGATACTAGTTACTTTTTGTCAAAAAATAAATTAAGATACAGTATTTTAGATACTTTAAAGTAACTAAGTTACTTCAAAGTAACTAAGATACTTTATTCCGACGGCTATGTTTATAAGAGAGCTTAAGGATTTAAATAATGCCTAATGACAGTGTAAGAAGCATAAGAAGTTATGATAATAGGCTGCAGGAGATCACAAGTTTGTAAATTTAATAAAAAAAGTTTATTGGTTCTAAACAATTGCTTCCAAGTCTTCTGGTTTATCACACTGGTTTAATCATTAAAATAAGAAGAAAAACTTGGTTCCAAACTTGGAAAGGGAATTATTTTTATTACATCTCACGATATTGTTTCAGTTTTTATAAGTTATACTCTTAAAATATTTAAATAGTTAGCTAAACTAGTTATACTTCTATGTTTATAACTAAAAAATACATTTTTTACTAATATTGTTAGTAATTGTATGTAAGTAGTTGATATTTGAATTTAATGAAGTACAGCAGACAAAATTAAATAGGGTTAAAACCAAAATTGGAAAATGGAAGTTTTGGAAACCAAAATTGTTGACGAATGATTAATATGGGGAAGAAATGGGAATTTCTTATATTCTGCATTTTTAAGAGAACATTGTTGAAGCCAAAAATGGGTATCTTCTTGTTAAGCAATTCATTTTCAAATGAAAATATAATATTTCTTTAAATTCAGCATTTGTTTATTGGTTAGTTTAAGCGAATTTTATTTTTGGAAAGGTATCGATTCAATTTTCAGAAATAAAACCGACCATAAAAGCTGTAAATTTAAAATTTCAGAAATGGGGTTTGATTTAAAGGTTATTGGATTTCCAGATACCACAATAACGCATTGGCAATAAACAATTGGCAATAAACATTGCCAATACTATTGAAAGTACTGGAGTATTTGCATATTTTTTTGTAATTTTTCCATAAGTAATTATAGTTATAGTGAAAATTTAAACTTTGATGTTAATAGGAGATGGATATTGGATAAAATATTTTTTTAAGCTGAAATGGGAGATGTTTAGGGTGAAAGTATGATATGCGGGGATAATTCAGGCTTGTTACTCTTTATGTATTTGTCTCGGACCTGTTACAATGTTATCGTCATTTAATGCATTTGATGCGAAAATCAATAGAGATGATGCAACTATAGCTTTTATGAATATGTACAATAACAAGCATATCTACATCGGTCGTTATTTTCGAAACATTGGGATATCTATCAACGAAAACATGGATTGCTATTAAGGATATGCAAATCAAAGGACTGGGCTTGATGTTTATTTCCTAACCTGAGGCAAAATATCAAAACTTGACATTTTATCGTATAGGCAAGATAATTAAAAATTATTGTTTTTCTGTTTTTAATTCGCAGAATAATTATTGATTTTATCTAGTTTTAATTTGATATTCCGAGTATAATGTAAATTGGTAAACGTAATTCAAACTGTATCGTTCTATCATATAATCGTAATGGAATTCATTGGATTATTGTAGACCTTTGTAAGGGCAATTGGGAAAAAGTAAGACAAAATATTTTAGGCCGTTGGTTTCTTTTTAAGGTTTAATTTATTGCCGAAAATTTGATATTGCTTATCTCCGAAACACGGTAGAGGCCAGTAGGATCCTGAAACTTTTAAACAGAGGAAACTCTTTAGAGATAATAAAACGAAATTATAAATTCAAGACAAATTTATAGTTTGTAATTAATTTAAGCCAAACGCAACACTTTGTCTATAAAAATGCTTCTATAAAAAGCTCCACAGAGAATTTACGTTTTTAAGATTATCTTACTTTTGTTAAAGCAACAACATAATTAAAATGTAATCAGTTTCACCATTAAATTTACATTTTAACTCCACAGTTTCTTTTATCCGCGAAGATAACTGAATTTCCCATGTAGCCAAAGTTTAAATGATATTCAAATAAAAGTTTTAAAAATGTCTGCATTGTTTCCTCGAGACCGATTTAAGAAAATTGTAAATTAAAAATTTCCACCTTGTCCAAGTTCATTATATATGCTATAGATACTTTTAACTGACTTTATAATCCCAATTTAGATAATGAAAACCTTCGTAAATAAGCAGATCATAAATATATTTCCTTATCAGAATAATATCCGTGTTTGTCAATTTTTGTCAAATTTTTAGTTTTCAAGGTTTTAGTATAATACTTTGTCTTTGAATTAGCCGTGAAAAACTGTATTCAAATGCAACGAACTACATTGCATGTGATTAACTTTCAAAAGAACCGTCGCCATACAAATGAAAGAAAATTTAAAGCAGTGTCCCTAAGTGCTGCACCTGAATTGAACTTTGTAAGTATTTACTTTTTTACTTTAACCACAAAATATAAAGAAGTTATTAACTATCATAGTTTTAGGAATATAAGATATAGTTGTCTTAATATGACTATGTCGTTAACATTGAATGCCTGGATTGCCAATACTGCAAATCCACCCTGAATTCCTAACCCTTACAAGTCTGATAACGATAATTCGAGAATATAAAAAATCAAATAAAATTTTTATGGGCACTTAGAACAAATATTTTTAGGTTAAAAGCTTTTTGACCTGAAAAAAAGATAACAGCTCTATTTTGAATGAATTAAGAATTTAAAATATAGTTGATATCTAAAGCATGCAATTTTAGCTTATTTTTAAACAAACAAACAACAATGCTATGATTCAAACTTATTAGGGTTCCGTAGTAAAAAAGAAACCCTAATAGTTTTACCCTTAGTCGATTAGTAAGTAAGATTTAATAGTTTCAATTTTGAACAAACATTTTTTCGTCAATCGAAGGTTAATTTTTTGTGAAACAATAGTTTAATAATCATTAATTAATTATTTAAAAAATCATAAAATGCAATATGACCTAGGCAAGAGGAAAAGAGAAAATAATTGTTGATAAATGTTAATAATAATGTATACTACTAAAGATAGGACAGAAATAAAAAGGTTCGACAAAACGTATCTTTTTTTTACATAGTTTTTATGTAGTTACATTTTCATACCTACCTAATACCAAAAATTTAGTTTGGACATTTGTGGAAATTAAGTATTTGCTTAAGAAATAATATAGAGGTGCATATATTATAATACATACTGCGTTTTTGAGGAAGCAAAACATATGTTCCACGGTTTTTTTTTTCAGCCAAAGTTTTAAAGTCACCAAAAATTTGTTGTTAAAAAAATTGTTGTTGTTTCCTAATTATTAATTTCAAATTACGTGACAGTTAAACATAAGGCACGTAAACACTGATGGTTAATCAAGCAATATTAAACACTAAGAATTATCCTGAAGGTTATCCGTGAATCGAAGAGTCAGGGTGCTTCGAATCAGGATAGTTAAGGATGTATCCAAAATTTTCTGGTTTAAAATAAATTAATTTAAAAATGTAACATCATCAACTATGCTTGATTAAGTAGCATATGTTAAACTATGATGAACTTTTAGTTCGAGTAAACAACTCCATATCTTCCCCAATAGTTTAAAAAGTAAACCAAATTATTGAAGGAAAACTGCTCTACTTTATTTAAATTAAAAGTTGAGCATCCTTTTGATCAATTTGTCCTCAGACAACAATTGTTTATTACTAATAGTTCGATCAAATTTTCCTTGTTAAACAAAATTCTTAATCCGGAAAAAAAGAATTAAAATCTAAAGAATTTTTCATGATAACTTTGGCATTAACTACTAAGTTGCTTATAGAAAGTTCTATTGAACCAAAAATAAATTCTTTCGATTAAATTTTGCTATTTTTAACAGCAAAATGAAGAATCGTATAAGGAAGACAAACGATCGAAATGGTCTTATAGTAATCAATTTTTAATGTGCTGTATCGCAATGTCTATTGGTCTGGGCAATATATGGCGATTTCCGTTCAAAGCTTACGAAAATGGCGGCGGAGCTTTTCTGATTCCATATGTGCTAATGATGATTTTCGTCGGTCGTCCAATTTATTATTTAGAAATGATACTTGGACAATTCTCATCTCGAGGAGTTATTCGGTCATTTGCCGAAATGGCACCAGCTTTCATTGGTTTGTAAAACAATCGATAAGTTCTAATTCCGAATAAATATTTTTTGAACTTTTAGGACTTGGCTACGGACAGGTATTTGCGTCCGTTTGCATTTCGACATATTACTGCACAATTTCGGCAATAACTTTATTTTATTTGGGGAATTCTTTCCGATCGGTTTTGCCGTGGTATTATTGTGATGAAAATGCCACTTGGGAAAACGCCTGTTATGATTCAGCACTGGGTGGAAGATATACAAATACAACGAATCGTACGAGTTCTGCGGAGCTTTATTTTTTGTATATTTAAAATATGATATATAATCATAACCGCAGATATAAATTTAAATTCAATTTTAGCACGAACGTTATTAAGGAAATCCCGAACATAAATTTCGGAATTGGAGCTCCAGATTTAAATCTATCGATTTGCTTATTAATTGCTTGGATTTTAATATTTTTTATGACAATTAAGGGAATCAAAAGCACCGGCTGTATTTCATATTTTTTGGCATTGTTTCCATATTTTGTTTTACTAATAATATTTGTTCGAGCCATTACATTACCAGGTGCAATTGATGGAATCATGGTTTTACTAAATCCAAATTGGGAGCAAATATTTGATGTGAAAGTATTAACTTAAAAAATGTTTTTTTTATTAAAAAGGAATGTTGATTTTTCATTTCCATCATATTTAGGTTTGGTTTGCCGCTGTAGCTCAAGTTATGTTTTCCTTAAATATTTGCTTTGGAACCATCACCATGTATTCTTCATACAATGATTTCCATCATAATATAAATAGGTACGGATAAATTTAAACAAGAATATTAACTTTTATATAAAATGGTTTACAATCGAGCCATAGGAGTGAGCATTTTTTACTTCAAATTTCCAAAATTTGAATTCTGGTGAAATTATTTTTTCCTCATAATTAACAATCAATAATTAGTGTTTTACATATAATTTTCTATTGCTTTTGTAAGACTAAAATGCTAACTTTGAAAAAATTAAATTTTAAATTTATTTTCAGAGACTCAATGATAATTATAGTAATCGATATTCTAACAAGTATCTTATCGGCGATTACAGTCTTCAGTATTTTGGGATACTTGGCTGCAGAAACAGGAACGGAAATTCCCAATATAATTAAAACCTACTCAGGTTTGGTATTTGTTTCATATCCAGAATTTTTGGCTCGAACAACATTTGCTCCGGAAGTAGACACCCCTGAGTTATACCTGGAAGGGATGAGTAACTCATTTTTTTTTGTAGATATTTTCGATTTTATTTTTCACAATGCTTCTTGTACTTAGTCTTGGATGTGTGGTAGCATATGTAAATAATATAATAACAGCCGTTAGAGATGAAAATATGAAGATTAAGGAATGGCAAGTTTCGGCTTTTATCTGCTTAATGTGTTTTTTAATAGGACTAATCTTTATAACACCGGTAATATATTTCAAACTGATTATACTTAAAATTGAATAGTTTAATAGTTTTGAAATTTTCCAGGGAGGACAATTTTTATTGGCGTTAGTGGATCATTATGGAGGGAATTTTTTGATCATAATTTTGGCTATTCTAGAATGTATTTTGATCTGCTGGATTTATGGTAGGAAATTATTTTTTTAAGGCGATGTCTATTTTTAAATTTTTTTTTTCAAAAAATTTAGGTTTGCATAATTTCTGCGACGATGTTGAGTTTATGTTGAAAGAAAAAATTAATGATTTTTGGAAATTTTGTTGGGGCGTTTTGGCACCTGTTTTCCTAATTGCACTAATAACCTATTCGATAATTTCTGCAACTGAAATTGTGTACAAAGATGTAGAATTCCCTATAAGCGCTTATGGTATTTATTTTTTAATGCTTTAAGGGTTACAAATTTTAAATTTGCATTTTTTTTAAATTTCTGGAAAGCTGCGGGATGGACAATTTTAGTGTTTGGTTCAATTCAGCTTCCACTATGGATGTGCATTAAGTTATTCCGCATCAAAGAAAATGTAAATCAATAGTTTAATATTTTATTTTTAACGCAATTAATATTCAATATCTTTTAGAAATTCCGGAAAGGATTCAAACCAACACCAGAATGGGGACCGAAAAATCCACGGGTTCGAATGTTATGGAGTAATTCAAAATCATCGGCTAAAGCACGACGTAGAACAACAGTTATAGTTCTTTAAAAATAAAATTAATTTAGATGTATTTTTTTTCAATAAACTCATTTTTCGTATTTTATATTTTTCATAATGAAACTTGAAATTGGAAAAGCTTTAAATATTTGAATAACAGGTTTCGAGTTCAAGGAAGATATGCAAGTAAAATAGAAAAGTTAACTAGTAAAGGATTCTCATTTTGGAAGCAAAAAGCTAATATTTGAAATTATAGAAGTATGAGTTTCAAAGGAAAAAGAAAGAAGATGAATTGGAATCCAAGATCTATTAAGAAGAGAAATGAAATACGCTAGTGTAAAAAAAAAATTGAGGAGAAAAGTTTTCACGCGGGAAATTGAACCTACTATTGGATAGAAAAAAATTAAAAATATTGAAATTCTATATTATATATGAATTTAAAGACGTATCTTACATTACTTTTGATACAATAGTAGTACCAAAAGAAATTGTTTCAACTCCTAAATGAGTTAAAAAACTTTTGATTTTTTCGGAAATATAAATACCGAAGAGAGATATACATTTTTTTTGAAAGAGGTTTCAGTTCATTAGAGATTGATACTTGATAGTATATGCGGTATAATGTAGATAAGCAGGAAACTTTTATTGTCTAATTTTTTGATTCGGCTTGGTGAATTTTTTTAACCACGGAATAACATTAGTCTTACCTTAGATAAATCTACTGCGGGTGAACATAATTTCGATATATATTTATTGAATTTTTTTCTTTCATATATTTTCTTTGCTAAAATTACGCTCGTTAGTTTATGGGATAGGAAATGATTCTAAAATTTTCTTGACCAAAATTCAAAACTATAACATTTGTTTTCAAATGACGTCGTTTAGCGCATAAAACGAATATTATGTTTAAGAAAGTACTGAAGAAAACAGGAACATTCCCAGTAAGTTTCCAGTCCTTTGCTAATAACAACCTAAGGATTGAATTGACCAAAGAAGGAACAATACAATTTCAAAGGACACAAAATATTCAATAATAAAAATGTGTTTAGAAATATATATGTATGTCTTTAAACACACGAATAGGTGAGAATTTAAAGATTTTTTGTATGCATATGAGTATTAACATGCTTAATGTTTTTATAGGTGTAAATCTAAATAAGTGAAATAACTATGTACATTGATTTAATTGTTATTGTTGGTAATTTAATACTTAAAAATGTAGCAATAATACTGATATCAGTTAATTTTTAGATGGTACGAAGTTCACCGGGTCCTCTGATATTTTATAAAAAAATATTTGCATATAACATAATCAAGTAGGAACCTACATATCAATTGTAACGCAGGCAATTTGTAAAAGGTTTTTTTTAAATGTATTTAATATTATTACCATACACAATAGAATTTAATGAAACCATGAAAAGAAATTTGAAATTTGGTTTGCTTGTAAAAGCATTCAAAATATTATAAAATTGTATATATTCAAAAAATTCGAGTATATGCTCAACTGTTGATATGAAATAACATAGTAAAAGCTTGAAGGCCAAAATGAGAGAATGGCAGATTTAAATATGTCGTTTAAGGAATTTGAAACCAGTTTAAGGTATTTATTATTTATTGTCAATTATAATAACATTAACACCTGTTTCCGAATGCATAAATGAACCTTTGAACCTTCCTTTTTCTCACATTTTGGGCTTAAAACTTTTATTATGTTATTTCATATCATCAGTTGAGAGCAGGTAGAAATTCTTTGCAATTTTAACACCAGCTTGGAATTTATATCAGTTTTGCTCACAATAATAATCATTACGGGACAAAGGTTGATAAAATTGAAATTTAATATTTATCTAATTGAATTTTCTCGTACAATTCAAGAATAGGTTAATCGATTACGATAATATTTTGTTTTTAGGTACTTCTTAGTGTTTCGCCTAAAAAAAGTTTAATGAAGGCCACAAACAAGTCTAATCTAAATAGTTGTACTAATATTTTATTCGAATTTCACTTATGGTTCCAATTTAAAGACAGCTTTACTGATTTGACAGAAACTTTGTAATCAAGTTCAACTAATTTATCTTCAGAAGAAAAGGTTGCCTATTTACGTTTAATTATTAATAATAAAAGTAGCATTCAGAAGAAGACCGATTAAAATAAATAAACGTACACCCATTAATTGGATATAAATTGGACCCTTTATTTAAATATTTATGTTATTATTTAAGATATCGAAAAATCAGCATTCTTGAAATCAGAGGGGGCCAACTCAATTGATATTGGCCACTTCGGAAATGCATCATAACTCCGCGGGTCACTTTTGAAGTTAAATCTCAAATTTTCCTTACTAAATTTAGATACACTGAAAACATTTTCAATATATTGGTTTTCACCACTTTGGTCATTATAAAATGTATACATTTTCTAAAAGTTTGAAGCATATTGCGGAATGAAAAAATTCTCAAGGTTACCTTTTGCTTTTGCTCAAGGTTCCCGGGATGGCTTTTTCTTAGATTTTTTTTTATATTTCAATTTTTGAAAAACAAAATTAACGTAATTTTAAAATTTACAATAGTTTTTATTTTTTTTATTTTCAAATAAATTGCACAATCCGCATAGGGTTGCAATAAGTGTATTCAATCCATAGACAATCCATGTGAGCACTAGTCCTAGTAGATTAGTGCTAAATAAGTACAAAATAGATTTTTAACAATCAATAGCGACAATAACAATAATAGTAATTCTTATAGCAATAACAACAATCATAAAAACAATTAACAGTAGCAATAAGAATAATAATAAAAGTCTATAATAACAATAATGTGAAACATTAATATAGAAGTAATATATAAAAATAAAGCTATATAATAAGAAATAATAATTTGTGCAATAAATAGTTTATGGAAATATTTGTTTAGTTACAAAATCTATCAAGCAAATCTATTACATTCCATTTTTGTAACCTTCTTATCATCTCACTGTTGTCCAATAAGTTTATTGCGAGATAGTTGGAATGATCGTCTAATTTTGTCAGGAATTTTTTACTAAACCTTTGAATTTCCTCCTTTACAGATTGCATTTCTGTATCTTCATGTATTTTTTTATTCTTTACATACCATGGAGCACCGATTATTTGTCGTAGGGTCCTTGATTGAAATATTTGTAGGATTTCAATGTTGGAGTTGGATGTAGTACCCCACAACTGTATCCCATATGTCCATATGGGCTTGAGGATGACCTTATACAGAAGAAGTTTGTTTTCCGTTGATAATGGTGCATTAGATGCCATTAGCCAGTACATTTTTTTGTATTTTTTATTTAAATGTTCTCGAGTTTTTTTGAAAATTTTACAATAGTAAGGGTTGAAAATAACATGCCAGTATATATACATTTACACAATACACAATACATTTTATAAAAATATAACAAATAAATGAAAATTCAATTTGTCGGATACCTGCTTATATTTGCTATAAAATCCCTGAAAGCGTCAGTTAGAGCTTTTAGACAAACTAGGGGACAATTTGAACCAAAATTAAAGAAAAAGAATAAATTCTGATTAAAACTGTTTCGTTGGATTTATTGATTAAAATTTTTCTTTGAAATGCAAAAATAAATAATTCCAAGAACTGCAGATAATGATTACGTAAGTAAATCCTCTACAAATCACCTTGCAAGTAATTAAATTATTTTAAAATACAATCCATTTGGAAAAACATAAACCAGTACAAATAGAAGAAACATTAAAACTGGAAAATGAAGACATAATTTACAATTTCTCGTTGTATCTTAATGATTAAAGAATTACATAAAAATTAATATATTTCACTTTTAGAAATAATTAATTGATTTTTGTGTTAGACTAAAACGGCAAAGCAGTAAAAAGATACTCTTAAAGGAAGTGCAAATAAAAGAATCAAAAAACCTTATGGCTTTACTACCTTGGATAATTTAGGTTTCGATACTAATAAACAAAGCGGTGATAATTGTCGCTTAAGTATCGTAATAAACTTAATGAGCTTTTTTTAAAATAATTTCCAAATGAAACCGAGAAAATATATTTCCGTAAAACCACAAGGCACATGAGGAAACCAATTTGAATTTTTAATGTTTTGATTATCGGACTTGTTAATGCTTGGTGATTTCCTTTTGTAGCTAACAACAATGGCGGTGGAGCTTTTTTAATCCCTTACTTAATTGTCGTTGTGTTTATTATGTGGTTTTTGTATAACATGGAAGTTATTATGGGCCAGTTTAGATCCCGGAATAAAGCAAAAATGTATGAGGAGATAATTCCCGGATTTGTCGGTTAATATTTTACAGTATGTTCAACAAGTTAAAAATTTGTATGCTTTAGGGGTTGGTTGTGGTCAAGTTTTTTAAATTTGTGTCGCTAGTTACTATTGGTTATTTTATTAGTTCATTTTTGAATTTTAACCTTGGGCTTATTGCTTACTGCTTTTTCGAATTCAAAAAAACGATTACGTCGTTCAAAAGCATATTTTGTGTAAAATTTTCCAAAATTATTGAAAATTTCAATTGATTAATTCTTTGAGTCGCAAAAAAATGCTTCATGGAAAACCAAATTTCGATAATGAAATTGAGTCTTTGATTGGTACTTGTCAAGTTTGTTATTTCTTTCATGGTTTATGGTTTTTGTTTGCAATGTAAAGGGAATAAAAAGCTCTGAAAAAGTTTCATATATTTTTTTGCTATATTTCCATACATCGTTTTTTTTGCTTTATTTGGACGAGCTTTTATTCTACCAAATTTTATCGATGGGATAATTAATTTTTTTCAATCTCAGTGGGATAAATTTTTTTTAACTTCCATGTGAGAGAAAATTAGGAAAGAATTTTTTTGAAATTCTCTATTTTGGTTTGATATTTTCTTTTGATTATATATATAGACATTATTCCAATATTTGCATCATTTAATAAATTCAATCACAATGTTAATCGGTAAGTAGGTATGCATAGTAGCTGATGCTTTGTTTGAAAACCTTATGTCACCTGGGTTTTAGTGCTTATTTTAGATATAACTCAAGAAGATTTCTAAAGAATTAAATGAATTTTCGGTTTTTCTTTCACTAAATTAACTGAAAATCGTTTCAGTATTTTTCGACTATAATATTAATATTTTTAGTGAGAATGGTTTCAATATGATTGCAATACGTGTACATACATAAATTATAATGCAATGTATAAGTTGCAAACTTTGTTTCTTTCTAAACTATAGGGTATAACTATAAGTTTGTGAAACAAATAAAAATAGTAAAGTTTCCTTATTTTAAAGCTTTTACTACTAAGTTTATAGCTTGATAGGTTAATTTTTAAGGTAAAAATAGTTTTATCGAACGATATATTATATTAATTTTAAACTTTGTTAAACTAATTTGGTCAAGAAATTTAGGAATGATTCATTTGATTTGCAGTTTTAAGATCACAAAAACTTTTGCTACAATTTTAAGGGATAACAAGACAATTCAGGTTGTTTATGATCGTTTTTTTTTTTATTTAATATTTTTATTATTCAATTAGCTACGTTTCGTTACTTATCGTAACTTCATCAGACTTCTTGACTCACAAAAATAAAATATTTTCAATTTATTATTTTTGTGAATCAAGAAGCCTGATGAAGTTACGATAAGTACCGAAACGTAGCTAATTCAATAATAAAAATATTAAATAAAAATACGATCTTAAACAACCTGAATTGTCTTCTTATTTAAAAAAATAAAAGCTGAGATCTGAATTTTATCATCTATTTTAAGGGATGTATTGTTGGTTTCAATTAATATATCGATCAGTACTTTATCCTTTTACTACTTTCGAAATTTTTGGAAACTTACGAAAATTACGTTAACTAAATTGACAATTGGTTCAAAAGTATTAACACTACGATTTCGGATTTTCAGAATTTAATAACATATCACTTATTTGAATAAAAGAGTTGTTATCTTGATTTTCTTTAGATCAAATGAATTTAAATAATTAAGAATGAATAAGTCAAGTAATGCACTAATATCTGATGATAGCACATACACGTTAATGCACGGGGCTATTAGCCAATAGGATTAGGAGATTTAAAGATGTTCATTTGTTTTGATTGTTGAAATTTTAAAAATTTATCAAAACCACTCCCACAATGAAAGCTGAACCCCATATACACTGTACATAATCAGGTTAAACAATTAGAACAATTGACATTAAGCACGAAAAAATACTTTTCCACACTTTTTTTTTCTACACAAGGAATTATCAATCCATAACTCATTTCAAAGTATTCAAGCAATATCAATACTAGTACTAAGGGAATCTTAATAGCGATAAATTCTTAGTGATTTTGAATAAAATATATTTTATGATTAATTTTTGACAAAGCTTTGTTTTTGAATATTGAAAGTCCATTTTCTGGTCCAGCAATGGCCATACAGATTAATTAATTTGAGCTTTCAAGTTTAGTTTTCATGTATCCAAAGTGACCATAAATGAATATATGGTAAACAAAAAGTTTTTTTAAATAAAATTTGAATTTCAATATATTTTTTTTATTTACTCTATTTCTCTTTGAAAAAATAAATCTTACAGATCAGATTGAGGACATCAACTTATTTCTATATTTTAATATTCTTTTAGATCTTTTTTTCTAACGTCAAAACTTAGTCCTATTAAGTTTAAATAACCATTTAATTCTCTTAGCTTTTTAACTTCTGTATTATTTCTCTCGTGATTTGGATATTTTAATAATTTTGCAATTAACAATGACAATTAGCTTTTAATCCATATATACCAAATAAACCAGCCAAAAAGTAACAGAAACAAATACTGTTACAAATCTCTGTTTAAGCTTAGATCCTTGCAGATACGAATATTAGGCTCAATAATGATAACAATAAATAGCTTAGTATATCAAGCACAATTTAAGAGAAGTTGTAAAGAATTGTAAGAGTAGTTTTTCAAAATGATTTAAATTATTTCTGGCCTTATGTGCCAATAAAAAGGGATTAAAAATATATAATTTACGTTTCAATATTAAAAATTTTAATATTGAACAAATATCCATTTGGGAAGTTATAAAAATAATTTATGATTTACTTTTTTATGATCATTGCTAAAAATATTTTTTGGTTTGTTAACATAGTCAAAAACGACATCAAATTGACTAGAACCGTCGACAGAAATGGTTAAAATTGTATTCAATATTTAAATATCAATTAATCCCATTTGTACAAATAATTTAATTTACAGAATACCAAAGGATACGTGAATGAAGGGATAGATATATCGTTAGATAACATTGTTTTAGATAATGTAGATGTGGACAACGATAAACGAGAAACGGTATGTGATTTAATAATTTTTTGTTTTTTTTTTTCTGCTATTTAATAGATTATTTTTTTTTTGATAGGAACCTAATGACAATAAAGCAAAAATCCCGACAAAAACGAGAGTAGTATGGGGAAACAAACTTGAATTTTTGATGTCAAACATAGCCTTATGCGTTGGGCTTGGTAATGTTTGGCGATTTTCTTTTGTAGCCTATAAAAATGGCGGCGGAGCTTTTTTAATACCGTACATAACTGTTGTTGTGTTTATATTGCGCCCTTTGTATTACATGGAAATGGTTATAGGACAATTTAGTTCCCAAAGTATAGCAAAAATATATGAAGAGCTAATTCCAGGATTTGTCGGTTAGTATTTAAATGATTAATTTAAATTTTCCAAATATTTGTGCATTTATCTTTAGGTAACTTATCTTTAACTTATTTTTTTCAAGGTGTTGGTTATGGACAATTTTATACCACATTGTGTGTTTGCAGCTATTATGCCGTTTTAATGTCGTTGACTATTGCGTATTTTATTAGTTCATTTTCGAGCATTTTGCCTTGGGCTTATTGTGATGATTCATGGAAAATTGATGACAATTGCTACGATGCAACTCCTCGAAATGAAAGTGTTTTTTCGAACTCTACCAGTCGCTCAAGTTCTGCGGAACATTATTTTTAGTAAATTCCTAAAAAAATAATTTCTAAATTTTAATTGATTTAAATTTTCAGTAAAAAAGTACTTCACGAACGACCAAATATTGACGATGGAATTGGAAATCCTGATTGGTACTTATCAAGTTTGCTATTTGTTTCCTGGGCAATTGTCTTTGGTCTTCTTATAAAAGGAATCAAAAGTTCTGGAAAAGTGTCATACTTTTTCGCTATGTTCCCTTATGTCGTAATGTTTGTTCTATTTGGTAGAGCCATTACTCTACCAGGATCTATTGATGGAATAATATATTTCTTTCGACCACAATGGGATAAAATTCTTTTACCCTCTGTAATTTTTTTTATATTTTATAAGATTTCCAAAAATTTTTATCAAAAATTCTTTAGGTATGGTATGCAGCGGTAACGCAAGCGTATTTCTCTTTGAGTGTCGGTAATGGAACGATTCCAATGTTTGCATCATTCAACAGATTCAACCACAATGTTAACAGGTTTTTTTCTTTTTAAACATTAAAAATTAAATGAAAATTTATTATTTTAATGTTTTAGAGATGTTCTGATTATATCATTATTGGATACAATGACCAGTATCTTAGCCGGAGCGACAATTTTTGGTATTCTCGGAAATTTAGCTTATATTAGTGAAATCGATATTCAACAAGTAGTTCGAGGTGGAACCGGCTTGGCTTTCGTTTCATATCCAGATGCAATTGCCAAATTTACCTATTTTCCTCAATTTTTTTCTGCAACTTTTTTCATTATGCTTTTTACGTTAGCCATTGGAAGTTTAGTAGCTTTAGTGAATAATATGATAACAGTATTGGGAGATGAATTTATTTCTATCGCCACATGGAAAATTGCAGGTGTTGTTTGTGCATTCTGTTTCACAATTGGCTTGTCTTACACCACTCCGGTATTAATATTCATTATAATATCGTATTTTTTTTGAAACAAGAAATTCTTTTTTAGGGAGGTCAGTTTATTTTGACTATTGTGGACCACTTTGGGGCAATGTTTACACTTTTTGTACTATCAATATTTGAAGCGTGTGGAGTGTTTTGGATTTATGGTTTGGATAATTTCTGCAATGATCTTGAATTCATGACGAAATCCAAAATTGGGCCGTACTGGAGAATTTGTTGGGGCATTATTACTCCGTGTGGTTTAATTTTTATCCTTATTTATTCGTTCATTTCAATGGAAGAAATTGAGTATAATGGAATCGCATATCCTGAATTAGCAATCAGTACCAAAAACCATTATCTTTTTAAAAAAGCCTTAATTTTAAATCATTTATTATTTTGTAGAATGTGGCTGGAGTCTACTCATTTTTGGCGTGGCACAAGTGCCTATTTGGTTTATCTGGAAGTTTATCAAAATGGGAGCTTTTAAAGTAAATATGAACTTTTATTTTGTACTTAAATATTCCGTTTATTTATTTTGTATTTCCCAGCACTAAACTTTAAATTTCATTTGAGTATTTGACGAGAATTAGGAAACGGAATAGTTCGATGTTAAATCTTTAAATTTTGCTACGTTTTTGATATATTTTTCAACATCCTCAGGCAGTATACATAATATTGTCGTTGGAAAATTTTGGCTCATATTACTCAGTGAGTTGATGGAAAATACAAGATTAGATAATTAAGTAATACATCAATATATTCCGTATTCCAAGAAATACTCTTCTGACATTTAGTTAAGCAGGTCATTCACGCTCCGACTTGCAGTCCAACTTGTGGTCCGACTTTCGAAGTTGGATCTAAAGTCGGCACGTGAATGGTGTTATGGGAAGTTGGATGTCTAGTTGGACTAGTCGGATCATTTAGGCGATCTAACTAGAAGATCCACCTAGTAGTCCGATTAGTTGAACAGCATGGATGTGATAAAAAATACTTAATAACAAAGCTCTTACTACGAATAGTCTTAATTATGTTCGGAAAAAATGTGTAAAATTTTCAGTTGTATATAATGTTGGAAAAAGATGCAGGAAGATTTCTTGATTCAAAAACTGAATACAAAGTTGTTAATTTTATATAATTAAAGAAGTGCCACTAAAAAATCTGGTTCTTAAGGAAGTCGAATTCAACAGTTTCGATTTCTGATCAATTTTTAAAATTTCTTGAACTCTTTGTTACATTTACTTTAGCATGATTGAAGAATCACACTTCTAATGTGCATAAAATAGTTGGATTGTGTGATTTTTTTATTAAAATTAGAAGAAAGTATTACAGTTAGCAAAAGTAAAATTCTTTGTCCCTGGTTGTACCTCCTCAGAACAAAGTAGATTTAAGACATCGATTTAACTATCCATTTGTAAACTCTTAATATATGCTATGTTGTAAACTTTAAAAACTATTTTTATCCTTCCTTATAACTAATCTAAAGTATTTTTTACAGAATATTGGAAGAATGTTTCAAACCACATCTCAATGGGGTCCTAAAGACGAGGAAACGAGAAGAGAATGGTTAGAATATAAAGCTCAGATCGAAGCTGGTAAAAAAATATCTGAAACAAGTGCACAGCGATGGAAAAGGGTATTATGGGGATCCTGAGAGGTGATAAATTTGTATACTATTTAGTAAAAAATTAGACCAAATGTTAATAGAGTGAAGTTTGAAAGATAAATACAATTCTTTTTCTCCAAATATATCAAAGATTTGAACAAGTGCATTTGAAAAATCCTTTTATTCATATTATTTTACGAACAACTTCGATTGAGATGGTGTAAATTATCGACGCAAAATTTTTGATGTAAATCGTAATGATATGGAAAAATCAAAAGTGCGGGGTGTGGTGTGGAAAAGTCGATGGTAAGATGCTAATATAAAACTTATGGATACCAAAGCGGAGGACGTAAAGTACAGTGAATCGACATCCAACTAAAAGTACTTGAAGTCATAAATCAAAATGAGCAAACTATTTGAAATATATCATATGAGGTAAGTATGAGTAATGTTGAGGAAATTACGCGAACTACGGAGGTTGTTCTAAGACGAAGAAAATGTTTCTCAAATAATATCATAAAAAATGAAATAAAATTAAGATGAAATTTTTCCCATCTCAAACTTTTATTTATTCCACAATTTTTTAACGATATCCATTAAAACTTGTAATTTAACACGCCAAGCAATCTGATTTATTTATCTTGATCGCTTTTATCTTGTTTTCGATCTTGAAAAATGAATAAAAATTTCGCTGATTAATCTGAAAGTTAGAACGGACCAAACTTGAGCACTTCTAAATAAAACGAATCGAAATTTCTATTAATTGCATAGATATACCATCACAACTACTGGCGTATGTCTAATCGTTATTTAATGAGTGAATTCAAGAATACATTTTCCTTTATGCAAATGAAACGAAGATAGTCTCATTTATCCCTGAAAACTATGTTTTAGCCAAAACTTTTGGATGGGTTTTACTTGTATTTTGCCGGTAAGTAGATATTTTAAATTAAATACCTTTTTCACCGCCGGTTTCAGGTCAACAAAAAATAGATTGAGGAGCTTTTTTCACTAGTTATGCCTTGAGTTGGCAATATTTCGCACATTTAGCCCTGATTTCTTAAGTTCCTCCCTAATGTCACTTAAATTTATCAAGTGATGTAGGACTATGATGGCAACATGTTTATAGTAAATTTGATTATAAACTACATCACAAAAAAAGCTACAGTAAAGCATAAAGCATAAGCCAAGACTAAATTAATTAAATACATTTTAATTTATTTATGTGACAGCAAAAAGTTTGAGCTTTTCCCTTTGGTATATTGCCTTACCAAGCGTTGAAATCTCTTGATATGACGTCGCTTTATGGATCATCAAAATTAATTTTTCATTTCATTACATATTCCTCACCAAACATGAAGAAAAGAGTACTTGGGTGAGTTGAAATTTCTGTGTGAAATAATTTTTTTTTTCGATTTTGATGCAATAAATTTTACCCACTCTGTTAGATGCGCAATAGAAAAGAGATATTATTTGGATAAAATTTTACCTTTGGTAATGAAAATGGCTTTCTAGAGTAGAAGTGTCGTTAATCTTTTCACAGTAATAGTAAATTATCGTCTAGTTGTATCGTTTTTATTATTCTGTACATGTTATATACCTACTTATAGTCAAGTGGGAAACTTTACTGAACATAATTTTTTTTACCGAATAAATAAATGCAATAGCTATAAGAACTATTAATGATTTATTATTTATCTGGTACTATATAAGTCAATTTTTCTTTTTCTTTTCATATTGTGTTACATCAGTAGCGATTGGACCTTTGTTTCGTAGGTTTTTCCGCTAAAACTAATCCTATTAATGAAATTACCAAACTTTTCAATGAAATAGACAAATTTTAAGGTATGACTTCAGTTTTCACGGCGTTACGATTTGAAGACTGAAGGCGGATTCTTATAGATCTTGGCAAAATAAAACACAAAGGAAGAATAGACTTTCTTAATATCACCCCTGAACCCCTTATGTAGTTTCTTAGGAACAAAAAAATATGCGGAACCACGGTTGTAAACAATTAACATTTCTTAGAAAATCTAGAAAAATCCATTTAAAAAGTGAAAAAAAATAATAAAGTATCAATATCTCGTAAGCTACGTGAAATATTGAAAAACTTTATTCTTCTTTTCGTTTTAATTCCTAGAGATCTATAAGAATCCACCTTCTACCTTCAAATTGTTGTGCCATAAAAACTGTAGTCTTTCCATTGTTAATGTTAATTGGCCAGTTCAAATAGTTAATTTAAGTAGAAAAACATTCTAATTCAGCGGAAAGACCAAAATATTTTTATTGAATCAATTAATTGTTAAAGCGGTAAATGGCTTACTTCAAAGTATGCCGTTCTTGCACCAAATCTACAAAGCTTCTTAAGTTGAGCAAATAAAGGTGTGTCAGTATTCTTGAAAAGGAATAATGTTAACGGCAAAATTTAAAGAATGACATAAGTGCAATTAAACGGTAAGCAAATATCATTACTATGCCAGATAAAAGAAAATCCCTTTCCCAATATAAAAACACATATATCTCATAATGAACAATTTTTGACTTATGTCACCCTTGTCGAAAACCGACGATATATTCTTGGTACTTACTTGGTACTAGGTACATTTACATACTATTTGGTTTATAACCAAAATGGTTAGTGAACAGTAAAGAGGAGGAATAGGAAAACACTTTATGCGAATCCGACATAAATCTTCTATTGGATATCTTTCGAAAATTTTACTCAATATCTAAATAAAATAAAACTCAAGAAAATTCAGTTCAAGAGGAGTGAAATTTCAATTGACCAATTGTTTAAGGTTTTAAGGTTTTAAGGTTTCAGCATTGTTTAAGACTCAAGTAGGTAGTCCCAGGAGAGTAGCTGCAAGTAACAAAAAAAATTAAAATTAGAATCCTAGACCTTTCAACCCATTTGAAAGGTTTTTGTGGGTCACTGAAATTAGAGTAAAAAAGAAAATTAAAAGAAAAAAAACACTTTCATAACTATAAAAACATTATGGGAAATACATTAAAAGAAAATACATTGGAAATTTTGGGAACAAACATTATATTATTGCAATGAAGATGGTATAAACAAGATAAAAGAAGAAAATAGCGTAAAATTTTCAAACGATCCCAAAAAACTTTACTGTTCCTCATAAAGATAGCAACTTACATAATTTTCTTAAATCCAAAGAATAAAATGTAACGAATTCTTAACAAGTTTTAACTTATATTTTCAAGATGATTAAAATTAATTGATGGCCTTACGTGTCAATAAAAAAGGATTATAAGTACATAATTTCCGCTCCAATATTATAAATGATAAACAAATATTCATTTCGGAAAAATGATTTATGGTTTACTTTGTCATGATCATTGATAAAAATAATTTTTGGTTTTTGTAAAAAGGCCAATACAACATCAAAGTGACTTGATACGGCGACAATAATGGTTAAAATTGTATTCAATATTTAAATATCAATTAATCCCATTTGTATAAATAATTTAAATTACAGAATACCAAAGGTTACGTGAATGAAGGGATAGATATATCGTTAGATAATATTGTTTTAGATAATACTGATGTTGACAACGATAAACAAGAAACGGTATGAGATTAAAGAATTATTTGAATTTTTCTATTATTTAATTATATATTTTTTTGATAGGAAACTAATGACAATAAAGACAAAATTCCGGCAAAAGTAAGGGATGTGTGGGGAAACAAACTTGAATTTTTAATGTCAAACATAGCCTTTTGCGTAGGGCTTGGTAATGTTTGGCGATTTTCTTTTGTAGCCTACAACAATGGCGGCGGAGCTTTTTTAATACCTTACATAACTGTTGTTGTGTTTATAATGCGCCCTTTGTATTACATGGAAATGGTTATGGGCCAATTTAGTTCCCAAAGTATTGCAAAAATATTGGAAGAGTTAGTCCCAGGATTTGTCGGTTAGTGTATAAATGTTGAATATAAATTTTTAAATATTTGTGATATTTTTTTATATTTAAGGTGTTGGCTATGGTCAATTTTATACTACGTTGTGTATTTGTAGCTATTATGCCGTTTTAATGTCTTTAACTATTGCGTATTTTATAAGTTCATTTTCGAGCATTTTGCCTTGGGCTTATTGTGATGATTCTTGGAAAATTGATGACAATTGCTACGATGCAACTCCTCGAAATGAAAGTGCTTTTTCGAACTCTACCAGTCGCTCAAGTTCTGCGGAACATTATTTTTAGTAAATTCCTTAAAAAAAAAATCCAAATTTTAATTGATTTAAATTTTCAGTAAGAAAGTACTTCATGAACGACCAAATATTGATGATGGAATTGGAACTCCGGATTGGTACTTATCAAGTTTGCTATTTGTTTCCTGGGCAATTGTCTTTGTTCTTCTTATAAAAGGAATCAAAAGTTCTGGAAAAGTGTCATACTTTTTCGCTATGTTCCCTTATGTCGTAATGTTTGTTCTATTTGGTCGAGCCATTACTCTACCAGGATCTGTAGATGGAATAATTTATTTCTTTCGGCCACAATGGGATAAAATTCTTTTACCCTCCGTAAATTACTTAATATTTACCAAGATTTTT
Organism: Sisyra terminalis; assembly: GCA_958496175.1. Classification (NCBI taxonomy): domain Eukaryota; kingdom Metazoa; phylum Arthropoda; class Insecta; order Neuroptera; family Sisyridae; genus Sisyra; species Sisyra terminalis. Next base: position 10,430,077 of record OY292275.1, read on the forward strand.
AACATTTTAATCCAAAATTCTTAAGGTATGGTATGCGGCGGTCACACAAGCGTATTTCTCATTGGGTGTCTGTACTGGAACGATTCCAATGTTTGCATCATTCAACAAATTTAACCATAATGTTAACAGGTTTTTTTCTTTTTAAACAATAAAAATTAAATGAAAATTTATTATTCTATTATTTTAGAGATGCACTGATTATAGCAATCATGGATACATTGACCAGTATCTTAGCCGGAGCTACAATTTTTGGTATTCTCGGAAATTTAGCTTATATTAGTGAAATCGATATTCAACAAGTAGTTCGAGGTGGAACCGGGCTGGCTTTCGTTTCATATCCAGATGCAATTGCCAAATTTCTCTACTTTCCTCAATTTTTTTCTGCAACTTTTTTTATTATGATTTTTACGTTAGCCATTGGAAGTTTAATAGCATATGCAAATAATATTATTACGATATTGGGAGATGAATTTACGTCCGTTGCAACTTGGAAAACTGCTGGTTTTACATGTGCCTTCTGTTACACAATTGGCCTGGCTTATACCACTCCGGTATTTATTTTTGATTTGTTGTAATTTTTTTAATTACAAGAAATTTATTTTTAGGGAGGTCAATTTATTTTAACTCTTGTGGACCACTTTGGGGCAATGTTTACACTTTTTGTACTTTCAATATTCGAAGCGTGCGGAGTATTCTGGATTTATGGTTTGGATAATTTCTGTAATGATCTTGAATTCATGATGAAATCTAAAATTGGGCCGTATTGGAGGATTTGTTGGGGCATTATTACTCCGTTTGGATTGATATTTATCCTTATTTATTCGTTCACTTCAATGGAAGAACTAAAGTATAATGGAATCTCATATCCAGAATTAGCTATTAGTACTAAAATAACTTTATAAATTTTATTCTATATTATTAAATCATTTACAATTTTGCAGAGTGTGGTTGGGGTCTACTTATTTTTGGTGTGGCACAAGTGCCCATTTGGTTCATCTGGAAATGTATCAAAATGCGAGCTTATAATGTAAATATGAACTTTTATTTTTTACTTAAATATTTCTTTACATAAGTACTTAACTATAAATGTCAGTTGAGTATTAATCGAAAACTTGGTAAGGGAATAGTTTGATGATAAATCCTTTAAGTATTGCAAGTTTCATTGATATATTTTTCAACTTCCTCAGGTAATATGTATGGCTAATATCGTAATTGGAACAATTTGGCTCATATTACTTTGTCCGTTGATGAATAACACAAAATTGGATAGTTGAGTTATACATCTAAATATTTCGTATCCCGAGAAATACCCTACTGACATTTAAGTAACATGGAAGAGATTTTCCATTTTAATTACATAGCTTTTACTGCATATAGTCCAATTTTTCAATTTTCTTCCACTCTTTCCTACATTTAATTTTGCATGATTGAAAAATCACATTTCGTATGTGTATTGCGTGAAACTAATAAGCAGCTTATATTATCCTCTCTTTGTTTATTTATTCCTCATAATTAGAGAAAAAGAATTACAGTTGGAAAAAGTAAAATTTTGACAAATTTCTTGTGCCTTTTTCATATTTTACATAATAATATTTAATTTTTAGCAGGAAAGTGGACATTGAAAGGATGTAAATCCATATATTAATAATTAATTCTGCAACGTTTTGGTTCTTTATTTGACCTTCATCAGGCTTTTTGATATAAAGTATATAATATACAGCTTTATATTAAAAAGCCTGATGAAGGTCAAATACAGGACTGAAACGTCACAGAATTAATTAATAGTATATGGATTTACATTCTTTCAATGTCCACTTTCCTGCTAAAAATTAAATATTATTATGTAAAATTTTGATTTTATTTGCTTCGTTCCTGGTTGTGCCTCCTTATAAGAAAAGTGGGTTTAAAAGAATAATTTAAATAACCATTTGTAAACCCTTAATATATATGCTTTGTTGTTAAATCGTAGTAACTAATTGTTCATTAACCTTTATCAACCTAAAACATTTTTTTTAGAATATTGGAATAATGTTTCAAGCCACATCTCAGTGGGGTCCTCAAGACGAGGAAACGAGAAGAGAATGGTTAGAATATAAGGCTCAGATCGAAGCTGGTAAAGACAATTCTGAGACTAGAGGACAGCGATGGAAAAGAGTATTATGGGGAACTTAAGATGATAAATTAGTTTATTAATACTATTAAGTTAAAAATCAGACCAAATGTTAATTGAGTGAAGTTCAAAAGATAAATACATTTTTTCCCCCAAATATATGAAAGGTTTGAACAAATTGCACTATTAATCATATTATTTTACGAAAACTTCAGTTGAGATGGTGCGAATTACAGACGTAAAATTTTTGTTGTAAATCGTTATGATATGGAAACCAAAAGTGTGGGGTGTGGTGTGGAAAAGTCGATGGTAAGATGCTAATATAAAACTTATGGATACCAAAGTAGAGGGCGTAAAGCACAGTGAATCGACATCCAACTAAAAGTACTTGAAGTCATAAATCAAAATGAGCAAACTATTTGAAATATATCATATGAGGTAAGTATGAGTAATGTTGAGGAAATTACGCGGACTACGGGGGTTGTTCTAAGACGAAGAAAATGTTTCTCAAATAATATCATAAAAAATGAAATAAAATTAAGATGAAATTTTTCCCATCTCAAACTTTTATTTATTCCACAATTTTTTAACGATATCCATTAAAACTTGTAATTTAACACGCCAAGCAATCTGATTTATTTATCATGATTGCTTTTATTTTGTTTTCGATCCCGAAAAATGAATAAAAATTTTGCTGATTAATCTGAAAGTTAGAACGTACCAAACTTGAGCACTTCTAAATAAAACGAATCGAAATTTCTATTAATTGCATAGATGTACCATCACAACTTCTGGCGAATGTCTAATCGTTATTTAATGAGTGAATTCACGATTATATTTTCCTTTATTCGAACGAAACGAAGAAAGTCTCATTTATCCCCGGAATCTATGTTTGAGCCAAAACATGCTCCGATAACAAATGGTATTATTCACAAAGGTTTTATTTAGTCTTTATGTGGAGCTAAATTTTCTTTGGAGGCGACAACAATACAGGGGCGGGAAACTTCGAGTTGTGTTGGAAAATGAGAATTGTATAGAAAAACCATTTTGTACGATAATGACTTTAATAATAACAATAACAATAAACGAGGGAATCCATGAAAAAATGTGCATCTTACTTGATTGATGAAGATTGCACTGAGTTTGTCCCACAGGATTAATTAAACGCCACAAAAAAATAAATCAATATCGATTGAAACTTTTTTATTTAATAAAAAATAATCAAATACTTGAAACTTTAGAAGCAATATTTTTTAACGAATTGTATCCTATATTGAAATAAAACATTACAAAATAATAAAGGCAATAACAAATAGTTTGAAATATGAGGAAAAGTTAAATTAATGGTTATTGTGTTACTTGAGAATGTGAACTTATTAGAATTTATTTCATGTCAAAGTTGAAACTTTATTATTTTTTTTGGTAAATTGAAATTTAACTCCAATTTATATCAATATTTTTATTGAAAAACAATACATTCTTTACATATACTATAATTTCTAAACTGTTTAATTTCCAAGATTTCTGTCCAATTTTGGTGGCAATGTACTTCTGCAATGTTATTCTGCTTGTAGATTCTCAAAAATGTTCTATGCATTTTTTTTACAGAGATCTACATAAATTAGAATATAAATTTGGGGAATCACTTGAAACAGTTTTTCACCATTTCCTTGACTGATAGGGGCTTAATATATCCATGCAAGATTAGATCTATTCGTTAAATGTTTCCCCCAAAATTCATTAATTTTATACATTTGTAGAATAAATAAAAGATATAATTTATAAAATCAGTATTGTGAAATTAATAAATGCATTTTTCACTGCACAAATCTAATTACCTGTTCCTGAACCAAATTCAAAACGCTTACAGCAAAATACTATTTGGCATTGTATATATCATTCAATTGAAATAGTAGTAAACTGTAATACATATGTAATTAATAACATTTTTTCAATAAGTCAGCCTGGTTTAATAAGTAGAAGTTTTTAGCCTTATTTGAATTGGACTAGCCCCTTTTTTTAAATCCTTTATATTAGTTGTAACCTTAGGGCTATGTACTAACTTTAATAATAGTTAAGTTCTGTTATACCTTATAGCTTTTCTCATCTTATTTTTATTGAACGTGTATTTAATTTATACTAAATATTTTTACTACTGTTATGAGGTATATTATGCCAGTTTATTAATAAAACTATTATTGCACTCTCAATATTATTCCGTACCTATATGCATAACTATTGTGCAAGATTACTTTTGTATTATATATTAAGGACTAGCTGAACCCGGCAGACGTTGTCCTGCCAATCTATGGTTGTGATTGGTTGTAAATAAATAAATTTAATTTAGGAAAAAAAACTTGTGAATTATTAGAATCATCTCTCTTATCAACCCGCAGCATCACTCGCTGTACCAATTATCACATATTTTCAAGGTATACATCTATCAATTATTTTTTGAGAAAATTTCCTCTATCTCTAAAAATTACTACACGATCATAACAATAAAGTATTGACAGTTAGCGGCTATTGTATTGACCGTTGAAAAGCTTTTTTCTTGCGGTTGCAGGTATGTTACTGATGCAAGAAAAAGATAAAAACAATCTTTAAAGCGGATTGTATGTCATGACAAAATTTAAGATAAATCAATGCAGAACTTTTTGAGTTTTTGAATTCTACACAAACCAACATAACAATTTTATATATGCAGATAAAAGAGAGATTATTCATTGTTTATTTAAATCAGAAGATGTCAGAGGTGGCCAACCCGCGGATCTCAAAAGGCACATCTTGACAATTTTTTCGACCCGCGAAATGCATCAAACTTTTATAAATTGTATACATTTTATAATGACCATAGTGGTGAAAACCAATATATTAAAAATGTTAACAGTGTATCTAAATTTAGTATGAAGAATTTGAGATATAACTTAAAAGGTGACCCACTGAGTTACGATGCATTTCCGAAGTGGCCCGCAATATCATTTGGGTTGACCTCCCCTGATTTCAAGTACCTAAACTGATTTTTCGATACCTTAAAAAAGAACATAGATATTTAATTAAAGAGTTCAATTTATAACCAATTAATGGGTGTTCGTTTAATTATTTAAATCGACCTTCTTCTGAATGCTACATTTATTATTAATAATTAAACGTAAAAAGGCAACCTTTCCTTCCGAAGATGAATTAGTTGAGCTTGATTACAAAGTTTCTGTCAAATCAGTAAAGCTGTCTTTAAATTGTCACCATAAGTGAATTCAGAATAAAATATTAGTACTACTATTTGGATTAGACTTGTTTGTGACCTTCATCATACTTTTTTTTTAGGCGAAACACTAAGAAGTACCTGAAAACAAAATATTATCGAAATCAATAAACCTGTTCTTGAAGTGTACGAAAGAATGCAGGTAGACAAATATTAAAGTTCAATTTTATCAACCTTTGTCCCATAATGATTATAATTGTGAGCAAAACTGACATAAATTCCAAGCTGGTGTTAAAATTGCAAAGAATTTCTACCTGCTCTCAACTAATGATATGAAATAACATAATAAAAGCTTTAAGCCCAAAATGTGTTTAATTATAATTGACAACAAATAATAAATACCTCAAACTGGTTTCAAATTCCTTTAACGACATATTTAAATCTGCCATTCTCTCATTTTGGCCTTCAAGCTTTTACTATGTTATTTCATATCAACAGTTGAGCATATACTTAAATTTTTCGTATATATGCAATTTAATATTTTTTTTAATGTTCTTACAAACAAACCTAATTTCAAATTTCATTTAATTGTTTCATTAAATTCTTTTGTGTATGGTAATAATACTAAATACATTTAAAAAGTTAGACATTTTACTGATTGTCTGCCTTACAATTGATATGTTCTTTATTATGTTATACGCAAATATTTTTTTTTATTAAATATCAGATACCTAACATTGAATTGCAAAAATTAATTGACATCGGTAATATTACTACATTTTAATTATTTTATTATTAACAATTTAATTTATATATATTGTTATTTTACTTACTTAGATTTACACCTATAAAAACATTAAACATGACAAAGCTCATATGTACATATATAAAAAATTCTTTAATTCTCACCTATTCATGAGTTTAAAGACATATATAGATATTTTTAGACATATTTTTACTATTGAATATTTTGTGTCCTTTGTAATTGTATTATTCTTTAGGTCAATTCGATCCTAAAGTCACTACTAGTCATGGACTGGAAGTTTATTGGAAATGTTCCTGTTTTCTTCAGTACTTCCTCAAAGATAATATTTGTTTTATGCGCCAAACGACGTCATTTGAAAACAACTGTTTTATTTTTGAATTTTAGACAAGAAATTTTTAAAATAATTTCCTACCTCATAAACTAATGAGCGTGATGGAGCTGATGGTGAGACTAATTGGGACAATTTTACTTTTTACCCAGCAATAAATAACCCAGTAGTTTAACCGCTGTATTTTAACACCTTGCAATCTTGACAAAAGATTGTAATTTCCCCAATTGTTACAGATTTCAATAAATGCTAAGTAAATAATGTAAATATGAGTAAATGGCAGTACTTTTGCATAATCACAAAGCCAAGAAATGCCATATTTTGTTTGTTGTCAAATATTTATTGGTGCCAGTGCCTACTCTGCCTATTTGGCCTAACTGACCGGTATTAACAGTTTATATGGGGAATTTTTTTATTGCTTTTACTATTTCCTTACAATTTCTCCCTGTTTTATCACCTTTTAAACTTTCCTTTGCCTTATACAAATATTTCAACACCAAAATGAGTCAAACCGGTTCAGGCGTCGTCAAATTTTTGCGAGACCCACAAGCCTGAACTCATTTTTATATAATAGATAACACTTAAACTAGGGTGTTTTTTTTGGGACTATTTTTTTTGCTCCCATGCCGAAATTTTGTTGGAAATACTTCAAAAAAAATTCCCTGAAAGTTTGAGCTCTTAATATTAATATTAAGTACTCGCTCACAGCGTGTGAATATTTTCCATTTAAAATACACGTAAACTTTGATTTATTTTTTTTAAATTTTTATAGCTCAGCGGCATTTTATGGTATCGCCTCGCTCAAAGTCGGCATTTTTTTACAATTGTATGCTCTACAAAAGTGCCTATTTTTAATAATTTTTAATAAGAAATAAAAAATCAATATTTTCTTAAATTTTATTCAATAATCCGAAAAATTTTATAGTAAGAGAAATTCAACGCTCAATATCTCGAGAAATATCTATCTTAGTAATTTGGTTTTCCAAAACTATTTTGTAGGAAATTAAATTTCCTATAAATTTGACATTTAAATTTTTTCTGTAGGTCTTGTAATTCATGAGTTACTGAGAGAAAAACGAGAAATCTATGAAAAATCTAGGTTTAGTGACCCGTACTACCTCGCCCGTGTAAATTACGATTTTGCCGCAATAGGCACTTTTGTAGAGCATACAATTGTAAAAAAATGCCGACTTTGAGCGAGGCAATACCATAAAATGCCGCTGAGCTATAAACATTTTAAACAAATAAATCAAAGTTTACGTGTATTTTAAATGGAAAATATTTACACGCTGTGAGCGAGTACTTAATATTAATATTAAGAGCTCAAACTTTCAGGGATTTTTTTTTGAAGTATTTCCAACAAAATTTCGGCATGGGAGCAAGAAAAGAAATAGTCCCAAAAAAAAAAACACCCTTATGTAAACATACTTCTAAAGTAAGTCACTACCGTCTTTTTCCGAAAATAAGACATTCCCCAAAAATAAGCCCTAGCGTGATTTTTGGATTTTTTTGGAATATAAGTCTTCTCCCGAAAATAAGACCTGTTTAAATAATGTGAAAAACATAATTCGTTAAAAATACTATTGAATTTACTAGGTATCTATAGCCGCTCTAATATTTCAGAGAATTAAATAAAAGTTAATTGGGAACAAAATAATTCATGGGATAAAATAACTAAAAGTTGTGTTTCCAATGCCCTACGAACAGGCTTCTTAGACAATAAGTATTCATTTAATGATAGCTATATTGCAAGACATAAGAAATTCGGACCAATGATTCCACAGTAAATGGATTTGTAGGAAAATCAGAACGGAATTCAAAATTTGATAACGTATCATGATGTTTCAGAAGAAAATATAAATGTGAGTTAATTTAGATTTCTACATAAAAATAAATATTAAACAAAACTATATAAATTTACTTATCGTACTTGAATCCATCCCCCGAAAATAAGCCCTTACCGTACTTTGAACCTAAAAAGAAAGTAAGACAGTATCTTATTTTCGAAAAAAGACGGTAAAAACCCAAGAAGTTAATGCGACTCAAAATAAAGTAAGTTTAAAAAAAAAGAATGGGGAAAAGTCACTTAAGACAATCACCGATGTGGTTACTAAAATGTATTCTTATTGAGAAGTTTACATTATGAGAAGAAACAAACTCTTGGTAATTAAAGGATGTTTCAGAATGTTTTTCGTTTTTAGACGTTAAATAAAAAACAAAATATCAATTAAATCTCGTTTTATTTAATGTTAATTTAAAGAGCAATTCTTGAAGTTTATTTTTAAAAAACAACCGTTTGCAAATGTGCACCATTCATTTTTTCACAGTCATTTAACCTGGAGCTAAAATTTTCAATAACTCGCTGGAGCGTCGCTCTTGGAATAGATTGAAAAATCATTTTAGGAGTTTCAATAACATCTGGTTCTCCGACGAATCGAATTTTCACATCAACGGTCATGTGAATAGACAAAATTGCAGATACTGGACTTCCGAAAATCCGTTAGAACTACCAAAGTGTTTGGGCTGCCATATCAAGTCAAGGAATTATCGGCCCTTATTTTTATGAGGATGACCGAGGTCGAACTCAGACCGTTAATTCTGACCGATATTGCCATATGATCCGGACTTTTTTGGCTACAGAAATGCAAAACCAGAAGGGCTATAACCGCAACACCTTTTTCCAGCAAGATGGAGCCACTTCTGATGTTACAAATGACTCATTAGCTGGTCTTCATGATTTATTATTCCCTGGAAGAGTGATAAGTCGCCGAGGAGACATCAATTGGCCACCGAGGAGCCCTGATTTAACGCCTGCTAATTTCTTCCTATGGGGCTACCTAAAAAGCAAAGTTTACAATCCATTGCCACTCAACCTGAATATTTTGAAGCAAAGAATCACTGAAGAAATCAACTCTATTCCAAGAGGGATGCTCCAGGGAGTTATTGAAAATTTTAGCTCCAGGTTAAATGAGTGTGAACAAGTGAATGGTGCACATTTGCAAACGGTTGTTTTTCGTAAATAAACTTAAAGAATTGCTCTTTAAATTAACATTAAATAAAACGAGATTTAATTGATATTTTGTTTTTTATTTAACATCACGAAAAACATTCTGAAACACCCTTTCTAACCGAGAATAAGGAAAACTGAACTACTACTGCTACTACTGTAAACAGAAGTATGACATTTTTAAAATGGCAAACGTCGCTGAAGAATAGAGATATCTGTATACAACATTCGCATAATTTAAATGTTGAAAATAGAAATGTGTTAATGAAATCGAGATAAATCAAGTGATTTCTCGCTGTAGAAAATAGCGTTCAGTGCAATATTCAAATAGAGCTTTATTGGCTGACGTAGCACGCGGTATTACCGGTAAACTTGTATCGCACATTTTCTCGTTGCTAGTGCATAATTTATGTAACATGTATGAAACAAGTTTGAGCAAATTTACAACACCGGAGAGCCGAGTGAAAAAGAATTGCCAAACGTATGTTGGTAGCTATGACAAAAGCTCGAACGGTGCTACAAATACGAGAAGTTTTGCATTACACTTACAAACAGTAGCTGGTATACTACTCGTATGTCACAAGTACTAGACAAATTATTTATCAAAGAAAATAAATGTAAATTCATTCCATCATTCCATTACCATCTACATAGTACAATTTCTCCATATCATTTTCATGAATATTATTTGCATATAAAGGCCCACTTGCCTCACTTTCGAACCTTTTAAACAGTCTTATTTCAATAAACATTCATCAATCTTATGTGACATAATTTGCTTAATGCTTTTCTATTATGTTAAGATAAAATTAGGCTAAGTGATTATGTGAAATTATCCGTAATTTTTTTTCCCGGCAATTTTTTATCATGAAATAGTAATTTTCTTCTTTCGCCAAATTACAAAAGTATTAAGCTTTTCAAAGCGATTAACCATATTTTATGTTACGGCACAGTTATTTTTGTGTATAGATAAATGGAATTACTCACGTTTTACAAAGCCTTATTTATTTTCCATGAGCATCAATTTCTATTTTTAATTTCAGTCATCAATCATGGGGAAACATTTTTCAAATTCTGTGTTCTTGTTGTGGTTTACACAACACCTGTAGTTCAGATGTAACAAAAACGGTAACAAACTACTTTTTATCTTTTCGAGAACGTTTCGAACCGTTCTAGTATGATTGTTTGGTCTATTTTTGAGGGAAATATGAGAAATGTTTTAGGTTTTTCTTTTTTGCGGGCAAGTTTAATGGATAATAATATATATAAGTCTTTGAGATTCAATTAAAAAATTATTTAATTACAACGCGTTTCGACAGTTTTTGACTGTCATCATCAAGTAATTAAAATACTTATCAATGTTAAAGGGCAAGTTTAAGTTGAAGATGAAAATATAATGCAATATTCAGGTGCAACGATCACGGGTTGTTTTAAACAAGTTGGAAATTTCGTTGCAAAATGCCACTTATTTCTATGTTTGTTTCAGAAACTGGGTGTATTTTATTCATACAGTGCAGCGTTATGGTACAACTATTTGTATATCTTAATATTGTTTATGTAGTTCATACTGTTTTCATTGTGTTTTTTAATCTTTGGAAGAAGTTTTTAAAGCGACACCATTTTAGCAACACTCTTATTTCCTGTTATTTCAAAAGAATTTTTGAACAAACGATTATTTTTGCAATTTAGAATTCTTAGAGTATCTATATAAAGTTCATTTTGTATTCTACCTGACGATGAATTCAGAAAGTTCATGTAAAATTTACTTTTTTCAAAGCTTTATATTTGATTGCTTTTTAGAGTAATTAAATCAATGTTTTCTTACAGAAAAATTAAAGTATGATTGCAATTGCCAAAGATAGTACAGTTCTATTAAACAATTTCCAAAGTTAGCCTACTGGTGGCCAAGTGGAATAGATGACCGCTCTAAAACTGGTAGGTTTTGGGTTCAATCCTCGCATCGAGCAAATTATTGGTATTTCTCGATTACGGATTTTTATTAACCCAAGAGTTTCTAAAGACCTTAGTAAGTTATAAATGACGGTAAATTAGAAATAAATAAAAAATTGAAATTTATTGAGACATTACAATATATGTACATAACAGTGGTACAAGTAACAGTGGTTTCCAACCTTGAAAGTTGATTGTTGAACAATGTCATATGTTACTGCATTTCACAGAATTATGAATACTTATAATATATTTTGGAATTATTAGTGAATCAGCTATTTTATATAGCTTTGTACCTTGTATTACTATATACATTTAACAATAAACCATCCTTCTAGTAAGGAAAAAATATGTATCACTTTTACATTGTAATGCCACTTAATAATTATAAAATTTGCCTGAAGAAGTCAGGTCGATACCGGTTTTGAAGGAAATACCATTCGAAACCGATTTTGACGGAAATACCGGTATTACCCGGTATAACCATCAATACCGGTATTGAACGGTATTATCGTCAATACCGGTATCAACTGGTATTACCTTCAATACTGGTATCGATCGGTATTTCCGTCCAGATCAGTATTGACCGATATTACCGTCAAAACCGGTCGAAATCAATTTTCGCAGTACTTGCTTCGTGGACGATGGAAACGCCATCTGATGGCGGCACTAAATTATGCTCGACAATTGCGGGTATTATGGAATATGTGTATTTATAATAAGAGCATAACTGAACGAAATTTTGACCACTATAAGCGCTGGGATCGATTCAGTTATTCTTACTATCGCTTCGCTCCCAGCGATTGAGAGATAATGGCGAATTAGAATTATGATCTATTTAGTTCTTGATATCAAATTTGATAGCAATACGTTGGAACAATATTGATGTTCGATAAAGAAAACTTCTCAAAAAAAAGTATTAGCTTTGTTGATTTAATTTGCGACGCCATATTTAGAGCTTTAGATCTTTTTTGTTCATTAATTTGGAACCCAGAATTATAATTTGAAAATCTATTTCATACACAATCAGATATACTACTTGTAATTAATAACTACCTTTTTAAAAATAGCATTTAGAGGCATTTTTTTTTAATTTTCTGGTATGAAAATTCTAAAGAGGTGCATTTGAAATCAATATATTAAAACTGTCTTTCATAAAGAAATTACTTTTAATGGGTTTTTTGAACAATTAAATGCCTTTAAAAGAAACTTTTTAACAGGGTAAGTATCACGATTTGAAAAACTTATAGTGCTTAATTAACAAGGACAAAAAAGGTTTTTTTTTAATAATTGTATTTTTTTAAAAATTTTATTTTCATTTTTAATTTTTGCTTCTTTTTAAATTTAAAAACAAATTTTGTGGGTACGAGATCAATTGAAGAAAAATAGGGATGCGAGATATACAAAAAAGGCTGGAACTAGTGGTCTATACTCTACTGCAGGAGAGGGGGAGGGCAAACTTAATATTGGTATGATATACAATTTTTTTTTTCTTATTTTTACGCATTCGACTTCGAAAAATGGGTTTAATTAAAAACCAATACAAATTTAAAAAGAGAATGAGTAGAAGGGTGTATTAAAAGCTCTATTTGGGAATCGGTAAAATCTGTTGTAGAATAGATACGAGTTAAATTTTAAATCAAGTTTCATTGCTTAATTTTTAGTTCACATTTTCAATTAAAAAAATTTAAAATTACCCAAATAAATTATTTAAAATGCCTGTGATCGATTGTCGACTTGTTCGCGATCGACAGTTAGCCCATCCCTATAGGATAGAATTAAAGGAATTAATTTGATAATTAATCTACCAATTAAGAAACATTTCATCTCTATAGGATAGAATTAAAGGAATTTGATAATTATTCTACCAATTAAGAAACATTTTTTTCGCATTTAAGGACATAAATTATTTAGTAGCTAATAAAAAAATTAAGTAGATGACCACTTACCCTTTCGTAATGCTTAATTCAATCTATTAAATAAGCTGTGTCAAATTGTGTTTGTTTATTGGTTCGTAATATTAAAAATTTGATGATTGATGACAACCTAATAAACTAACCAGTTTTTCTTTCCTGAAAAAGAAAACATCGTAAGGGAACCTGGGACGGAACGGGGTACCTAAACTTTAATTACAATTTACGAGAAGTTTAAAGAAACAATCTCATTGTTTTGTAATTTATATATTTATTTAATTCATGCTTTACAAATAAAAAAAGGTTTTATTGATTTAAATTAATAATTAGTATCAAAAAGTTAGGTTTCAAAAACAAATAGAAAATTCCCATTCTGCCCCATCCCCTGGGACACAATGGGAAATGAGCCTGGAGCGCAATGGGATTTTTGTTATTGGCATAGTTCACAGATGAAGACACTGCCATCGTCGTGTTTAGCCCAGCACATGCCAAATGTGCCCATTTTTAACAAATACTGCAGAAACACCAGCTTTCATTAGATTTGGAGTTTAAATCCTCACAGTATAAGCAGATTACCTCTGCATCTTCTGACCATTCTTATATACGGACTGTCGGCTAGTTTTCCTTATATATGTACGCACTATATGCTGATAAAGTAAAAATGTCTATCTAAATGGGAAATACTATCTGAATGGTATATCCCATTCCACCCCACCCATTGTGCCCCAAAGCATCTTTCACACAAGGACGACTATTGTGACAGGATATATTGGTTCTGTTTGAATTATCACAAGTCTTTTACTTAGTCAACGACATGTTTAAACAAACATGTCATGTTAATATTCAAACAAAAAATAGAACATAGGATAATTACCTTTGTGTTACTTTGCAAAAATTAGAATTCGGAATCGTTTATTTAGACTTTTGATAAAAATAAAAACAACTGTACTCTTTACTGGCGATAGCCACTTTTTATAATACAGCACAGTTAATTGAACAATGAGTATGATTTTTACGCGTTTTTGTCATCTGTAGCAAGCGCTAATTCCATTTCCCATTCCGCCCCGGTATCCCATTCCGTCCCGTGTTCCCATACATGCAAGGCATTAAGAAAAAGAAACAAAAACGATAAAGAAAAAAAATTGTATTTTAATATTAAATCAAGGTTTTACATTACTGTCAATGATTGTATTCCAATTAGAAACTATTTTTGCAGCATAATTATTATTAGCCACATCGAACGCAGTTTCATTTTGATAATTACGTACATTGTAATCAATTTTTTTCTTGACCAACAGTTGTGCCATTTCCAAATTATCAATCGAGGCTGCAAAGTGCAGGGCGTTCCACCCCCGATTCGTTTTTAAGTTCACATCAACGTTCGACTGGGCCAACAAAAATCTAACCGTTTGCAACCGATTGTTATGAACCGCAAAATGTAATGCACACCATCCATTCAAATCTTGATAGTTCACATCCATTCCGTAGCCCATCAATAATTTAATTACCATCCAATGCCCATTAACTGCGGCTAGAATAATTGCGTTTTCCTCACCGGGAATAGTTGTGTTCAAATCAACACCATGATCAATTAATAATTGCAGAACGTTCAAACTGTGGCTATGAGCCGCCATATGAAAAGCGTTAAAGCCATCACTATCCCGAAGGTCTGTTTCTACTCCGTGTTGCAACAAAAGCCTGGAGAATTCGACATGGTTGTTTTGTGCTGCAATATGTAGAGGTGTTGCCCCATTTGTGTTCTGAGCGTTTATATTAATGTTGTGTGAAATTAAAAGTTTCCCCATTTCTACATAGTTGAATTGGGAGACTAGGTGCAGGGAATTCCATTGAACGGTGTTGGTTGCGTGTACATTGGCGTTATTTTCCAGTAAATATTTGGCTACTTCGATATGGTTTCCTTGAGCCGCTAGGTGTAAGGGGGTGCCTCCTTGGGGATTAGTTGCGTTTATTTCTGCATGGTTTGCAATGAGAGAATGGACGATTTTTATGTTGTTATATTGACATGCAAGATGCAAAGGAGTCCATCCTTCGATGTTGGGAACATTGACCGATATTCCAGGGGTGGATAGTAACAAATCAATGCATTTGATGCTGTTCGATTTTGCAGCCATATGAAGAGCAGTCCAACTGTCGACGGTCGTTTCATTCACGTTGGCGTGATTTTCGATTAAAGTCTGGACCGTGTCCGGATGATTGTATTGACAGGCAAGATGTAATGCTGATGTTGAACCGAGAGCTTTTGCATTCACGTTGACTTGTTTCTCGATTAAATATTTAACGACTTCAATGTGACCATTACGTGCCGCATGATGCAAGACTGTCGAGTTGATTGAGGTAGTAGCACTGATATTTGCTTTGTTTTCGATTAAAATTTTAACAGTGTCCAAGTGGTTGTTTTGTGCTGCTAAATGAAGTGCAGTCCATCCATCCAGCGTTGTTGCATTAACATCGCCACCATGATCGATTAAAGTTTTCACTACGTCTTTGTAATCATTCTGAGCTGCTAAGTGAAGTGGAGTGGATCCATCTGATAGTCGTACGGATGTTATTTCCGCATTGTTGGCAATTAAATATTCAACGATATTGTTATGGTTGTTTTGAGCTGCCATATGCAAGGCGGTTGCCCCATCCACATTTGCCTTATTCACATCTATCGAGTCTAACGTAAGCAATTTCAGTATTTCTAGATTTCCGTTTTGAGCAGCGATTTGAAACGCGCATGGTCCTCCTTCAATTTCGAGGCGGCTATCAATCTTGTGGTCTATCAAAAGTTGGCATAAATCAATGAAATTATTGGCAGCCGCAATATGGAGAGAGCTCCAACCTTTGTTGGTTTGGGAATTGACATTGAAATTCAAATCATCAAGCAAATATCGAACGATTGGTACATAATTATTTTGAGATGCTAAAATCAATGCATTGGCTCCATCTTCGTTTCGAGCATTGATTCCTTCAACTCGATTAGCAAGAAATTGTAAAATTTCAAGATTTCCGTTTGATGCAGCCAGCATAAATGCATTGTTTCCTTTTTCCGTTTTAGAATTGAGGGGAACGTTTTTCGAGATTAGATATTGAATTATTTCGGTTGCATTGGTTTCCATCGCTAGGAGAAAAGCGTCCCATCCATACCGTGCAGTGGCTGTCAAATCAATTCCATTGTCAATCAAACACCGAACAATTCCATAATGCTTCATATGAATCGCATAATGAAGAGCATTCCATCCGTCCCGCATTTGTGCATTGATATCAGCTCTGAATTGCAGTAGTAATTGAACGATCTCCAAATGAGTATTTCGAGCGGCCAGATGCAACGGAGTTACCCCAATCAGGGAACGAGGATTCACATCAATTTTTTCTGCAATCAAAAATTCGACCACATTGAAATGTCCATTGATTGTAGCCGCGTGCAGAGGGGTCATCCCTTTTTCATTGGGTGTGGTAAAACTGAATTTCAGGTCAGATAAATAGTGGAGAATTTTTAATTTTCCTTCTTCGGAATTTGCATAAGCCGGTTGGTGGGTGGATGGAGGAATTTGAAAGTATGTCGGTTTGCGTGATAATATCTGCGACTTTCCGGTGTAGGAATTTAAAAATAGTCGCACGACTTGAAACTTTTTATCACTTAGAATGTGGTTGAAGAAGAAATTTTCTGTCTCCTCAGTCCAGTCACGGAAGTTGATTAGATAATCAGCACAGAAGTATTCCGCGTAAGTTTGGTGAATAAAATTTGGTTTGTTATCAGAAAATCCATCAACTATTCCTTCGTATGATTCGCCATTCTTTAATTCGTTGATAAACTCTTCATTTTCTTCTAATTGTTCTGAATCCAAAAAATTTTCCACCTCTTTCGCGGAAAACAATGTATAAACCGAAGCATACTGCAACTGTTTTTTATAGGTTTTCAATAAAATCTTAATTGACTTCAACGTTGCCGGATCATCTGTATTAAATTTTGATTTTTCTCGAATTAAAATATCAAACTTTAAATTGGTAAAGTTTTCATATAATTTCAACGGCGATAAATTTTCAAAAAATCGGCTAATTTCATCCGAATTGATTAAAAATGAATCGATTTTTTCTTCACATATCTTCGCCAACATAAAAGTTTGTAAAGGAATTCCCAACAGATTTCGTATATCTTCTTTGATAGAAGAGTTTAAAAAATTCACTATTTTGTTGGCTATCGTTTTAATGCCATCCCTTTTTTTGTTTTGCCAAATATTTTCGAAAAATCTAATTTGGTCTTCTGAAGTAAACGGGGTAATTCCAATAGCAAAAGTGTTAAGTTGGTCTTCAAGTTCCGTTTTTAAATTTAACCGAACTGTAACAATTATATGTTTGATTTTTGTTTGGGCCAATCCTTGAATTAATTTGATTAGTTCTTTGGTGAATTGAGGACTAATTTCGTCAGCTCCATCTAAAAATAGGTAGACTTTTTCGGTTTCCATGCAGAAAAATTTGAATAATTCTTTTTCAAAGTTTGATTTTAATTGCAGAAATTCGGTGAGGAAATTTAAGAAATAACTTGGATCTGATTGATTTTTATCAATTTTTTTCAATATTTCTGTGTTATTATTTAAGTTGATTATATAGACCCAATTCGTTGGGGCTTTTTCTATTAAACTTTTGGCCATATTTGTGGCAGTGGTTGATTTTCCCATTCCGGCTGTAGCGGCAATTAAAATAATCTTTTGATTTTCAAATTTATGGAATACATTTTCTTCGGAATAAACCGCTTTGTTGGATGAAATAAAATGTCTCAGGTTTGTCAGTGATCCAAAGGTTTTGTGCCAGGTAATTGTCTCATTGAGTCTTTGAAGCCAATGGAGATTGAAACCTGGATTGTTTTCGTAAAATTGTTGAACGTATTTTTCCGAAATATTTGTGGTTGAAAAAATTATTTCATCAGAAATTATTACCGAAGATTTGTCAGCTTCGCTGACTATAAAAATTTCCCTTTCAAACGAAAATTGATTCCCCTTAGAATCTGTTTCCTTAATGGTTTCCTCCGAAATTTCATAAGAAGCTGTCTTCGAAAAAATCGTCGATTTAAAATATTCGTCAGATAAATCATTAACCCTTGAATCAATAACCGATTTTTTATCAGGAATCCTAACAGTTGTTCCATTTTTTAACCGCATAAACAAAAAATCTGTATTAGATTCCTCCTCAAAATTTTCTTTCGATTTGAAATCAGTAGCTTTACTTTTCAATTTATGATAAATTTTTTGAAAATCAAAAACATTTTCTTCAAACTTTCGCATTATGTACGGCGGTAAATTTGAAATCTTGATCCCCACTACTGGTTTTAACTGATCAAAAATCAAATTGGCCACAATTTCTGAATCGAATATTGCATTTAAATTTCTCGGCTCAATTGAATCAAACAATTGGCTGATTCCAATAAAATTTCCTTGAAAATCAATCAAAGAATTTTCCACAATCGAATGTTGAGACTTCAAATCAAAATCGGTAAACTTGAAATCATCTAGAATTAAAGTCACGTTGTCGAAAAACCAAGCGTTTTCCATGTGAAGACAAAAAATGAAAGGTTTGCGAATTTCTCGAGCATACTTGACAATTTCGTCCCACTTTTTGGAGTCTTTTTTGGTGGACGTGTTTGCAATGATTAGTAATTTGTGTGGACGAGAAAGATTCTTTAGTTCTTTTTCATTGGAAAAAAATGTTTCGGAATCAATCAAGAAAGTATTATTGATATTAAAAGAACCATTACTGTTTTCTTTTAAGCTTTGCAACAATTTTAAGCAAGTCAGATCAATGCTTTGGGTTTTAATCAAAATAATTCCAGATTTTTTTTCGACAGTTTCCAGAAAATCGCCTAATACTTTAAAGTTAACTTGACAATTTTCAAACTTTTGATGAAAATATGCCGTGATTTTATAGTCGTTCGGATTGAAATGATTGTTATTATACTTCTTTAAATCCGGCACTACTTGATTTTCGTAAAAATCCAACAATTTAGGAGCTTGTTTTTGTAGCAAATTATATCCAAAATCGTTTCCATAATGAGCTAAAACATGATTTACTCGCACTATCAATTCCTTTGGCCAACTACTTGGTGCGGGATAGTTGAACACCAATTCAATAATTTTTTCAGTGATAGATTTATTCATTACTCCCTTTCGCATTTCAAGGACAATACTATGGTAGTTTTTCTTTCGTGAATCATCCTCAGAGTGATATGGGTTGGAGGCGTTTTTATAGACCATAAACATGGCCAAATGTGTCATTTCATGGGCAGTGGTTCCCAACATTTGCTCTTTTCCTCCACCTCCTGATACAAAGATACGATTAATTTTTGAATCAGCCAAACCTCGAACATTTGGACCTCCATAAGGACAAATACTCAAAATATCAACAGAAGTGTAATCGAGCACAATTTGCAAAGGATCTGTTTTGCATAATATATCAATAACATGTTCAAAGTTTCTAATTTGACTTAATTTTTCATAAATTTCTGCCACACTTAAATCAATGTTTGATTTGTTCCGAGTTATGGTTTTAGATTCTAAAATTCTTAGCTTTTCATTTGTAATTTCAAAAGGGAATTTATTGAAGCGTAGATATTCTAAAAGCTCAATATTTTGGAGCTTTACAAATTCCGAGTTCGTTACTGATAAGCCTCGGCTATGTAAAAAGCTGTAGGTTTCAAATTGTTTCGAATCAATTGCCGTGGCACAAGCCGAAATGTTGAATTTGTTTTTAAAATATAACGAGAACGGATTTTCGTCTAAAAAAACTTCAATTGCTGGAATTTGTCCGTTTTTTACAAATTCATGGAATCGGTCTCGTGATTCCACCCATTTTTTAATTGTTGGAATGTCCCAATCGGTCGAAAGTTTAGGAAAAGAAACGTCAGCTTTTAAAAGAAAATCGATTAAATCAGTTTTGTTTTTTTCTTCCAAAATTCGATACATCGATTTGCCATAAGTGTTTCGGCATTCGATATAATTGTGAAATTTACGAAGTTGAGTTTCGATTTCTGATAATTTATTTTCCCGTTTTAATAAATCAAATCCGACTTCAATAAGAGGGACACTTTGTGAACAAAATAAAGTACCAATTTTTTCTATCCAGGAATATTTTTCGGTAAAAGTTGCAATATGAGCGTAGATTCCATGAATGTGAATTAAAAGAATGAATTCTTTGGTATTACTGAGGACTTCAATGTCGCGTGGAACCCATTTGAAAGTTTCAAATGAAAAATATTCCAAGTTTTCAATTTCAGTTTTATCATCTCGATTTATTTTAAATAAATGCAAAGGAATATTGAGCAAATTGATGAATTGGGTGAAAAAATCAGTCTCGGTGGCCTTGATACAACGGTTAAAAGTAAGAGTTTTCAGAAAAGTTTCTTGTTGGGAAATGGGAAGCGTAGGAAGAACAACTCCAACAAATAAATGATACAAATTTTCAGCCATCATCTAAAAAAAATATGTTTTAATTAAATTCTGGTACACATCTGTACAAATGGAAGTATATGCTTATAGATTATTAACGCAGAATATTTTTGGTAATTTTTTGTGGGGGTTTTACTCAAGGTTATTGTATATCTACTTGACTAAGTTATATTAAAACTTGTATCTTTACAAAAAGAAGCGATTGAAATATTACTTTTTAAGCAAGTTTGAATTAAAAAAAAAAGACTTACTCATATTGTTGAAAATAATTAAATATTTTGTACTAATCAAAACTTTACAACTTCACCAAACTTAAATAACTTATATCTAATTTATTTCGTTTTATTTTATAAAAGAAAGTGGGGGATTTGTCTGTGTATATTGTGTGATTTCCAGTCTTGGTCACTTTTATTTTTAGAATGTTTTGGTAGGTCGGGGAATTCGTTATTGATAGGAAAAAATATCTAACATAATGGGAGTTTGTGATGGAAGGCAAAAAAAGATTATACGTGGTTTCTATATCTACACTTTCTTATTATTTGATTTTATATCGGTAGTCGGAGAGCATTGTTATGCTTCCTATTGAAAATAGTCAACAAGTTAAGAAGATAACCGAAATAACAATTTTTATAAGATAATTAATTAATTTTAAGAGTCTAATTGTAAATTCCTAAGTCACGTTTTGTGCAATTGAACTTTTTCTCTTGAATTATTGCATTCATTTTTTAAGTATTGAGTTATTGAGTCAAGCTTTTAGAAAAATTTGCCAAAATTATGCATCCTGAATACTCAGAAAACTTTATTTTAAAACTTTTTAATAAGCTTTGTACTATTGGTTGTTGCACATATTATATCTAAATCTTATTAATACATGCTAAAGTAATTTAAACGTAAAGAAATACTTTGAATCGTGGTAGTTCCGCAGCAAAACAAAAGCTTTAGTGGGCTATTGCACTCAAAGTCGAGTTTATTAAGCAACTGCACTTAAAGAAGTATAAATAAGCTTTTGGAATACGAATATAAGTTATACTCTTATTAAAGAACGATTATAATACCTTAGCTTTGATACATCGAAAACTCATTATCTATTCGGATGTAGCATAGTTAACATTAATATGATTTTTATAAAAATAATAAAATATTTTCAAAAAGTAATGTTTTATAGAATGGTGAATATAAAAGAATGGTACAAACTGGATAACATTAACAAAGATATAGTTACGATTGTTTTAAAATATTACATTATTATTTTTCCTCCATATAACTTTTTTAAGGCACAAAGTTGAGCTTTTTTTAAAAATTTTTCAAAAATTTTTTTTATAGAAACCATTATTTTAAGACAATACTGATTTTGTCATGATATCAGAAAGGTTTGTAAATTATTAAAAAAATAAATATATTTTCTTAATCTGCACCTGGTTTACCACAGGACCTAATTGAAAATCGTAAAAATAAGTAAAAATTATACAAAATTCATATGGTCGTCATTATGTTTCTAACTATGTCAGTCGAATTTTTGTTTGCATTATAGATTATACATTTACTGCCCTATCAAATAAAACATCAATTACTTCAATGTCTCTTCCGAGTGAAAAGCAAAAGCCTATTACGTATAAGTACGAAATTGGACAGTTTTATTATATCAAATGGTTACTAATTAAAAAGTATGCAATAAGAAATTAAAATACAGCAGAAACTCCAAAAATTATTCTCAATTTTTTTATATAAATCCAAAAT
This sequence comes from Sisyra terminalis, assembly GCA_958496175.1. Taxonomy (NCBI): domain Eukaryota; kingdom Metazoa; phylum Arthropoda; class Insecta; order Neuroptera; family Sisyridae; genus Sisyra; species Sisyra terminalis. Next base: position 10,452,532 of record OY292275.1, read on the forward strand.
TATGCGGTGCATCCCATTTGTTGATTTCATATGGAATGACTCGATTAAATAAAGAATAAAAACATAAAAAACATATATCAACAACTGTGCAGTAAGTGCTAAGTGCAGTTCTTAAAATTTGGCAAACTTCAAAACATTTAATGAGAAGTTCTGATATCTGGAAGATTGTTTCCCAAAATTAAACACCTCTTCTTCTGAAGGATTTATTTTGAATATTTTTATTAAATTTGGAAATATTAGAAAAAATTGTATCAAAATTAAGACACTAGAAGTCATTTAAATAGTAGGACTATTATCAATTATAATTATTATACAGCGGTGATTAATTCATTTATTAAACCTAGAAATAATAATAAAATACCAAACAAAATTGGAAGTATGGACGGTAGAAATGATCAAACTCTTCTACATTTGCTTAAAAAATGCAAAAAACTTAGTTAAAATTACTATATTGACAGAAAAGTATTCACTGCAATGGTACTTTAATTAAGAGTTGTTTTTTTTTACTCATGTATAGATAGACCATATCTTTTTGGTAAAAATTATTTGTTCTTATACATTTATTTATTCCTATAGGTGAAAATATTTCACCTTTTCTTTAGGTTTTTGTTAGTCTTTTAAATCTTTCCGATGCAAGATTTTTCTGGATGATAAATATCTCTATTTAATATTTAAATGCGAAAATGCCGGCCTTTAATTAAAAATTATCTTTGAATTTCAGTAGTAAGTTATCTGAATACTAGTTTAAATTGAGTTTAACTACATCTTTGCAAAATATTTTACATCTGGATTGTAAACACTTGTTTTGACCATTTCATTTTTGCTTTGTTGGTTTAAGATTTGGCATAACATTTTTTTTTGAAATTCGGCGCTAATTTTGCTTCTTTGTTGCCACGATAAGTTATTTTAAAAGAGTGGTAGATAGGAATGCAGAGAAACAAAACGGTATAGAACGTGATCCATCAACTAACAGAAGAATTTGATACAATTAATTGGTAAAATCATAGAAATTTTTTGAAAAATTAAAAAAATTCTAGAAGAAAACAATATGATAAATTCAGAATACCTTAGCATTCTGATTTAAAATTGATCATCGATTTGAAAAGCAGAAACTAAAAATTAATAATTTATGTAATATTTTTTTATCATTATTTATGGCAAATGACTATTGCAATCTTTTTGCACTACAAAATTATATAGCGACTAGCTATTATCTTCAGTGGTGGTATTTTTATTTGACTATTTTTTAAACAAATTAGATACAAGGTGTATATTGCAAATAATATGTCGTTAAGGATATTGACTAGATCAAGTTTGTGAATTTTATACGTATATCTACTTTATATCCCTCGAGGGTGCTTATATTATAATATATTTTGATCCTTTCTTGCAAATATGAAGAGGTTTAAAGTTTGTTTCAAAATTTATGCACTTATGATTTTTATCGTAAAGATGTTTTATAAAATTTGAAGATATTGTACCAGGTTTTCCGGATGTATGCGATTTGTATCTTGTTCCGAAAGATCTACCAGTTCGACCAGTATAGAATTTTTCATCTAAACCTCATTTGATTTTATAAATTCCTATTTTACTTTCCAGTATAATTAGATCGTCTTCCATGGATTGATTAGTATTATTTTGTGGTTTGGTTTTTGGGAAGTTGGTAATTGTAGTTGCAATTATATAATTGAAACAAGATTTTATATACTTCTTCTTTTCTGTGAGTAGAATTCGAAGGAATGCTTTTTGGTATAGTTTGATATTATTTTATCTATAATTGAGCTTTTCTTGGTTACGGCTATGTGTTTAAGTATATTGAACTTTTTGTTGCATGCTTTGATATTAAGAATGAACTTGATTAATCTGTATAGGAGATTATTGCGATCTACCATTTATTGATTTCATGAATGGAATGATATATTATGGGAGACTGTGCTCATAGTTATGGGTTCCTTGTACATATAGTACAATAACTTCCCGTTTTCTTTGGAAATTGTTGCGTCTAAGAAATTGATGGTTTATTTTTATTCATATTCTAAAGTGAAATTTATTTTCTGATTAATTTTTTTTAGAGCACATACTATATTGACAATCTGTCGGGTAGTTCCATTAAATAATATGAAGTTGTCTTTCTTCTGGATACCTTCTGGATAGAATTTGCGATTTAAGTGAGGTAGTTTTGTCTTAAGATAGTGTTGAATAAGCTCATAATATTGTTAATTATCATAAAATCATTTTTTTTTGATGTTATAAGATTATATTTCTCAATATTGATTGCTTTTTTGGTAGGAAAATTTGTATATAGGTTGGTAATTAAATGTAATAATTTTAATAGTTCTTGATTTTGATGGTGAAATCTTAATAATAAAAACTAAAAATTATAAATAAATAGCGTAAAAAATGTAGTAAAATGTACAGAAAGTGTATTTGAAATAATGTTAACGTAATAGGTTATGGCTTTCATAATCTAAAAAAACTTTCTATATTTTCAGAAATGGTGAATAATCTCAGTTAATTTTTCGAACTACTATTACAGTAAATTGTTTCAGGCTTTGCATGGGTTTTGGTAATTTTAATTTCAAATAAAATATCGGGAGCAATTTCGATATCCCCAGTTTAAATGTTTTGGAAGTATAAAACTTGAATTTTCACCTTAAAATTTACCATCATGATTGAATATCGCTTATTAAGTTTCAAAAAAATTAGATGGTATTGTTTTTTAAAATGTTAATTCTTTTCTTATTTTTTTAAAATTGTTTACAAGCTTTAATTTTATATTTTAGCAAAATATATTGTTGTCATAAATTTATAATTATAACTTACCACATTTATTTCCACCAAATTTAAATTATCAATCTCCGAAATACCAATGACAATCAAAAACATATATTCGGCAATGCTTATCAATTTTTCCTTTCCTGCCACAAATCTAATATTAGAAAAATGTCGCATTGAGGTAAAACTGGAATGTTTCTCAAATACCAAAACGTTCAATAGCAGGTAATTAATTTTCCTGTATAACTTTGATTTTTTTTTGTCATTCTTAAATAGAAGTAATATCAACAGAGCGTACCGCCAACGTTTGTATTAAGAGCCGCAAGAGGGAAAAGTTTCTTAATTGAAAATTTTTGTTCAGTTTCGCGGGCAGGAAATAATAAAAAGCGAAAACATAAGTCATTTAAAGGCTGCACGAAAAATTATGGCTGAGTTCAAAGAAAGAAAGAAAAAATGTTGGAAGAAAACCAATATAATCTTAGGAAAAACACGGAAAGAAATGAAGAGAAGAAAAAAAGAAGTACAAGACGAAAAGTTTCTATTAAAAGGAAACTTTATCGAGAAATAAACGTGAATTAGTACAAAGTTAAACTTGAAAACTTTAAAAGGATTGGTATGAAAGAAAACGCTTGTTTCATACTTATGCAGAATTAATATTTAGTTTAATTAAAATTTTAATAGCTTTTTTTTAATATTCTGATCAAATCTTGAGTCGATTGAACTGTATAAATTAAGATCGGATACATATTAATATTTTTATAAAATAATATATTGAAAACTAAAAGTAAAACGAAAAAAATTGGAACAGAAATTCACAAATTCGTATATTTTCGATTTGAAATCAATAGAAATGTTATATAACAGTTTCAAATCTAAAAACTATGTATTTTACAAATCAATATATTCCACAAACAAATACATGTGATGATTACGTTCTCTTTAAAGATATACATTTCGTAAGTGCATTGACAATCGAGGACTTTGATTGAAGGAAAGAGTTTTGTAAATTCTTTTGGTAAGATAACCTATATTTTTCGAAAATTGAAGTATCAATAAAATTGGCTAATATATTTTACTTAGAAATTCACATGCTATTTGATTTAAATGTTGGATTTTTCAAGCACTAATATTTTTATACTATCTATCTTTTTATCATATTTATACTACTATCTATCATATTTATATTATAAACATCTACTTAGAAACAAAAGTTATAGAAGACGAAATAGCCGGAATAAAAATCAACGGAATGGCCAACAATTAATGATACGCCACCGATAGTGTACTACTTGTCGAAATAATCGAAGAATTACAGAAAATTCTTAATAGAATAGTCGACGTTAGCTCCGATTTCTGAACACAAAGAAGACCAAACTTAAGGCAATATAAATTTAAATATAAGTTCATCGCGCCAAAATCGAGAAAGTCCAGTTAATCAAATACCTTGATACAACAGTAAATGATTCAAATGAGTAGTTTGAACAAAACAATATTCGAAATGGTAAAACTAGATCTATATTCAACAATATGAAAAACGTTTTTAGGATTGGAGACCTCAATTTCAAATGAAGGTACGACTTTGAGGGTACTATATATTAACTGTATTGTTGTACAGAATGGAAACTTGAACCCTTCATAAAACCACGATGGCATAATAAAAAATATCTAAATGTTGGTCTACATATGGCTTCTAAAAATAAGCTGGGTGAAGAAAATTTCGAGCAATGAAGCGCTGGAAAAATAGGCCAGGAAAGACATCCTAAAGATCATATAGAACCACAAGTTTTGATATCTTGGATAGAATATGCGCAACGACTAATACCAAATATTGAAAACCATTACGAAAGGCAAAATGCAAGGGAAAAGAAGCATAGAACGTTGAAGAATTTCTTGACTAAAAAAAAGTAATGCTAATGATTCAACTATATTTCAATCGATCTGTTCCGTGACGCAGATTTAAATTTGAAATTTGACGTAATACTTTCCAGTCTTTTGGAAGGAAAAGGAACATGAAGAAAACGAAAATACATTATTTGTCTACCAAAAAAATGAGGGTTTTGATTCATTCATTGAGCAAAATAAAATATTTAATAGTTCTAAGATAATAGAAAATAGAAAACATATATTTAATAGTTCTTAAAGTTCTATTTGCTAGTATTTTTTGTATTTATTTTCTTTACAAAATAATTTATAGCCACAGCAGAAAAAAAAGTATTGGTTATTTTTAAGTAACTAAGTTGCTTTAAAGTATCAAAGATATTGTATCTTAGTTTTTTTATTTTTACCAAATAGTAACCAAGTAGTAAAGTAGTAACTTCAATACTTTTTAAAAGGAGCCCTGCCTTTTAACTTAAAGAGTATCTTAGATACTGAAAAGTAACTTAGATATCGAGATTGTAGGTACTCCTAGATTTCACTTGAGTGTTGAAAGGATAAGGATTTGATATCACCCTCATATATGAAAGTGAGTACGATTTATAATCGTTGAAAAACTCTTAATAAGGGCTTTAAGAGAACTTGAGAAAAATATTGTTAAGACTTTAAAGAAATAATAATCAAAATAAAAGCAAACAAAATAAAAGCGATGAGCATTGCATAACTTTATTAATTTATACAGTGAAATATTTATAAGTAAATATTTATAAGGATTTATAAGTACCAAATTATAAATCAGAATTATTTTTATAGAAGAAAACAATTTTTAAAATTTATTTTTATAGAGAAAAAATATTTTTCTTTAGAATTTATTTAACTGGTTTATTTAAATTTTTTAATATGATTTAAGGGTTGATCCCTTTTTTGCCTTTTTTATAAAAATTAACAACTAAAAAGCTTTATTAATTCTATAAAAGAAACATCTCTTTGAAAAAAAAAAATAAACACTTTAACCATTAATTAATATCGGTAAAGCTTTTAAAATATTATTTTTAAATTTTATATACTTTTCATACAATGTCTAAAAATGTTTAAATTTTTTAATTGGCACAACCTAATGAAAAAAAAAATAAAAACCACTTCTGCGCTTAATGTCAATATTCTTCGTGTTTAACTTGAATATTATGGACATTGTGATAATATGGTTTTGACCATTGAAATGGGAGTGGCATTGTAAAATTTTCAAAATTTCAACAATCAAAACAAATGAATATCAATAAATCTTGTAATCTCATTGGTTATAGCCTTTTGCATTTAATATGTGCTGTCATTAGATAAACGTGCATTGCTTGACTTATTCAAACTTTGATTGTTCTTAATTAATTAATTTCATTTGATTAAGACCCAAAAAAGTAATCAAATGATAGTATTAATAAAAATAATTGACATAGAAATATATTGGCTGATTGAAGAAAATATTAAAGAAAATGAATTTTCATGATAACTTTTTAGAGTTATATCTTTTCCTTTTTTTCCATTTAATTTTATCAAGACATGCTTTTCAAGGCATTCTTGGGAATATTAAGCTTTAAATACCAGCTTTTAGCCATCAAATTAACGTTTTATTGACCTTGGTGCCTTGTTTCCATAGCTTTGCTATCTTAAAAGAATCATTTTGCCTGTTTTTCACCTAAATTAACATAATGTTATCAGAAAAAACCAGTTGCGAATGTAAAAAGTGATCTTTTATATTAAAATTTTTTTTTTTGATTTTTATCTAACATATTTACAATGTCACGTAAAAAATAGATAGTACTTAGTAACTAATATAATATTTCGTGGCTATAGAATATAGAAGAAAGCATTTTTTTAGTTAAATTTGAGATTGAAATAAGTTTTAATTTAATTTTAAACGAATAATAACTCAATGTTAGTTTTGCACCAGGATAATTAAAAAAAATCATTCATAAAAACTACTTACAATTGATATAATAGTGATTTCTTCAATATAAAGGTCCATTAGGTCTAACAAACCATTAGCCAGCTGATATTTTTATTCCAAACGACAGAAAAGGACACAAATTCAAACATTTTACTAACGGTTTAATCTTGAACGTAAATAAGGGGAAATGGGGATCTTTTTTTCACCAATAATACGTTTTTCCACCAAGGCTCATATAATGAAAAAATCTTGGTTTAATCTGCCCCTTTTTTGTTGAAATGATGTTATAGCTACGGAAAATTAAAAAGAGTTAAATTATAGAAAAAAGTTTATAATATGTTATTCACAAACTTTATGTTGGTTTCTGTATAATATTTTTCCAAAAACTTAATAAACATCTATTCCTCACTATATCACATTGCTTTGAATTATGAATAGTTTCTCTGTTGGTAAATTTTGTTTACTTGCAATTAGTTTTATGTAAAGACTAACTTTGTTGATATTTCAGAATCTGCCGATTGCCAATTTCAAAACTTTTGGTGAAATAGACACTATATGGCCATATATTGCTAACCGGTATTTATTTATAATTTACGAATAGCTCTACATATAGCTACCAACCACTAATTCTAATCAATGTTTCAACGAAAGTTGTAACAAATATGAAAATATCAAATGAAATTTTCATTTTGCTTCCATTTGCGCTTAGGGAATTTTCAGATTTTAAATGATAACAAATCATTGAATATAAGCAAAACTTTTGTTGCTTTTGAAGTTTTTTTTTTTATTTGATCACATATATTTTTAAATTTATTGATTGTTTATATTGTTCTTCGAGGATGATAAAGGTTTTTTAATTCAGCGCCAAGTTGTTGAAATTTTTAGCCTTCTAAAGTCTTAAACTATAAAAGCGTTTTATAAACATAGAAAACCATATTTTTAAACACTACAAATATCAAGATTTTATATGTTAAATATAAAAAAAAATAAACCTACCAAATATTATCAATAAATTTACTTACTAGTTACGTTCGTTCAACTCTATATTTAATCTTATACTTATTGTAGAATATATTTATTTTTATAACTTAAGAATCGAACATTGTAATTACCAATTTTTAAAATGCATTTTAATTAGTCATTAATGACCACGTTGTTATATAGTGACTCTAAATAAAACTAAATAAAAAAAAATATTAAGATTAAAAATTGAAATTATTATGTAGGGATATCTATATAGGGGTATTCTAGTTTAGAGGCCCGAACTTCGAACGTTTTTTGATAATTTATAAACAAGAAGCATTAGATATTTTAACCATCCATTTTTTTATCATTTGTTTATTGATGCTTGAAGAAAATACAAAATAAATTTAAAAAAAAAAAAAAATCGTGGAGTTATGCATCCTAGAAGTAGAGGGGAAAAAAATGCCGTGCCCTGGTTGTCATGATTTCAACCCCTGTAGTCATTTGAAAAATAAAAGAAGGTTGAATTCTTAATCTGTATGAATGTAGCTATTTTCCGAACCAGCGAATCCAAAAATAAAAAAAAAATCCATAAAATGGCGGCTACTCAAAAACTAGGTAGATTTTTTCACTGATTTTTTGACTTTATCAATTTTTTTAAAAATATTAAGAATTAGAAATTTTTATTTTTTGCTAATTCCAAAGATAAACAGATATTTAAGGAATATTCATGCCAAATTTCAAGTGAATCGGCTGGTTAGAACTTGAGATATCTTGACAACCGTATGGAAAAAAGTAGTTTCGAGAAAAACGCGTTTAAAGTTCCATTCGTACGCTCAACCGGTCTGTTTGCCACGTCACTAAAACGGTTATAACTACAAAAATAATGCGAATTTGAAAAAATCCTTTTAGGGAGACATTTTTGAATATCTAAACTATCGAATAATGAAAAAAAAAATCGAATTTTTTCGAATTTCTGAACTACAATACGCCCTTAAACTCCAAATCTAATGAAAGCTGGTGTTCCTGCAGTATTTGTCAAAAATGGGCACATTTGGCATAAACACGACGATGGCAGTGTCTTTATATGCGAACTATGCCAATAACAAGAATCCCGTTGCGTTCCAGGCTCATTTCCCATTGTGCCCCAGGGGATGGGGCAGAATGGGAAATTTCCATTTGTTTTTGAAACCTAACTTTTTAATATTAATTATTAATTTAAATCAATAAAATCTTTTTTTATTTGTAGAGAATGACTTAAATCTATACTAATATATAAAATTCTTACGTCTGTCTGTTCATTTCGATTTTGAACCCAATTTTAGGGTAAATATTTGTTTCAAGAGGCCATTATTCCAAATTTAACATTTTTAAAATTTTTGTCTGTCTGTCCCGGTTTAACTAAAGAACTGGACAACACAATTTCCGACATACGATAGGCTACTTATCATTTCAAAAAATAATAAGGGAAGGTATTCCCTAGGGATGAAAACATAAATTTTTACTTTATATAGGTGAGTTATATATCATTGGAAAGGTAATTAAAAGTTAGAAAATAATCTGTAAAAATATTGTTAGTTGAACTGATAAAAAGCACAGTAAATTCAATTTAAAGTTTAAAAAATTGCCTCTTTGAAATATAAACGTTTATATATATAAAATACATAGAAAATTAATACATTTGAAAATTTATTGATCATTATATACAACTATTTTATTCTAAGTAACAATTTATTAAATGCCTATTTTTAAAGTTGACAAAATAGTGTTTTTAAGTATGATGATGTTTTTCGTAAAAGAAATAAGAAAAATAATAATTTTCATATACCACTACAAATAGCAAATTTAAAAAGAAAATATAATCTTCACCTACGTTACGCAGACGAAGTCGCGGGGATCTGCTAGTAAATATACAAATTACAAAACAATGAGATTGTTTCTTTAAATCTCTCGTAAATTGTAATTAAAACTTAGATACCCCGTTCCGCCACAGGTTCCCCTACTACACACTTATATATGAAAATGAAAGCAAAACTAAAAAAATCGAAATTGATAAGAATTAAAATTTTCATTTCTTTCCATAAAAAAAATAATAAGATTAAAGTCTTTTGCTGCGGGAATTGTTTTTCCACTAATAACAGTTCAAAGGATTAAATCACGTTTTGTTCCTATTATGCAAAAGTGCATACACCAGAACAATGCAGCAGAGCTTTCGCTAGACTAGAGCTTAAAACAAGTTTACAAGAAAATGATTCCTTGCAGATTAACTGTAAGATTTCTTGCGGTTGTTCTACATAAAATAACTTTCCCTAAACGATGAAAAAACGGTTCTTGTAAATAGAAAAATAATTCGCATTATATAAAAGCTCTCCAATGAACATGTACACAATTCCAAAGTATTGAATTTCAAAAATATTTTTCCACTTAATTTAAATGTAGATTTGGTCCATTTCGGTAACTCATTATCCGTAAAGATTCGAACAATATATTGGACTAGACTAAGACCAAAAAAAAATCGATTTCTATCGTTTTTCTTTGTAACTTAGATTGGTTATATATTTTATTTTTTCTCAAAAGTACGTATTTCATTACTTTTTCTCTTTGTTTTCACCAGCTTTTACTGGCACTAGCAAACCGCTTTGAAATTTTATTTTCGTGCCCATTTATTCTCCCTTTCTTGTGTTTTCATTAGAAAATCAACTATCAGAAGCGACCACTTTCGAAATTGTCTTGTTTATGACAAAACCATTACGCCAATTGAGTTTTCAACAATGACTTTTTCAAAAGTCGTAAATTGCGATACATTACTGGGGAAAAGAAATGAAGTTATTTTTACAGCCACCCGCGTATTAAACGACAAAACAATGCGCAACTTTTCGTGCTTAAATGGTACTAGAATGCTTAATTGTAATCAAATGGAAATGCAATGTGGTGGTGTTTTAACATTGTTGGCGGTAGGGTGGTTTTCTGAATTTTTATTGGTAGTAAACGTTGAATAGTGCAAGAGCTTTTTATGTGTTTCGATGTATTTTGATGAGGATTTTTACATTGATGTTTGCCATTGTTTAATTTTTATTGTTGTTTCGGAATGACGGTATGGAGTGGTGGATTGTCGATGGACGCAAGAGAGGCTGCGCCTCTCCAATACCTATTTTAGTTGTGATAATCAATTAAATACAATTTGGAATTTTACAGGAAGACATGCCAGGTATTATTTAGAGAAAATAAGAAAGAAGGTCAACGTCAACAAGTACCTTTGATACAATGTGCATTGTAAGGAATATATTGAATAGACTGGGCCAAAAAAATCGACTATTTTTTTTTGAAAAGTATATCAAAAATCTTGTTCAAGGTGACAAAAAAAAAATATCGGGAAGGTTTGAGACCTTAATATAAATATTAAGAGGTCTATCATCTTTAATTTCGATTTTTTATTTGTGCTTTCATTTTTACGTCAATGCTATCAAACTATCAAGGTAAAAAAATTATCTGCACATATATTTATAGAAAATTAAATTTTCTACAAAAAATGTTTCTCTAAAAATTTTTACCAGACACACCGTTTCCGAATTCTCAAGCTTTAAACATTGATATAATTTTTAGATTTATCTTCTTCATTTTGGAATTTTATAACTAACGAACAAATAAATATATAGGCATTAACAATATAGACCATTAAAGGGAATTTAATGCACTACAAAAAAGGTCTCTTTTAGTTTTTACATAAAATCACTCTTTCGAAATTGGTTCAACAATGAAAAAAACATTAATTGAATTTTTCCCTCAACTTTAATTGTGAATAACTTTTAAAAGAGTGATTTTATGTAAAAGCTTTGAAAAAATCTTTTTTGTAGACCATTAAATTCTCTTCAAGAATCTATATTGTTCATTTTTATTTATTTATTTGTTCGTTAGTTACAAAATTTCAAAATAAAAAACATAAATCTAAATATCAATGTTTAAAACTTGATAATTCAGAAACGGCGTGTCTGACAAAAATTTTTGAAGAGACCTTTTTTGTAGGGAATTAATTTTGCTATAAATATATGTGCAGATAAATTTGTTTACTTTGATAGTTTGACAGCATTGACGCAAAAATCAAAGCACAAATAAAAAATCGAAATTAAAGATGATAGACCTCTTAATATTAATATTAAGGGCTCAAACCTTCCCGATATTTTATCTGCACATATATTTCTAGAAAAATAAATTCCCTACAAAAAACGTTTCAATGAAAATTTTTGTCAGACACACCGTTTCTGAATAATCAAGCTTTAAACATTGATGTAATTTTTAGATTTATCTTCTTTATTTTGAAATTTTGTAACTAACCAACAAATAAATATATAGAAATGAACAATATAGATTCTTGAAGAAAATTTAATGTTCTACAAAAATGGTTGTCTTAACGATTTTACATACAATCACTCTTTCAAAATTGGTTCAACAACGAAAAAAACAATAATTTAATTTTTCCTTCAACTTTAATCGTGAATAAATTTTGAAAAAGTGATTTTATGTAAAAACGTTGAGAGAATTTTTTTGTAGAGCATTAAATTTCCTTCAAGAATCTATATTGTTCATTTCTATATATTTATTTGTTCGTTAGTTACAAAATTTCAAAACAAAGAAGATAAATCTAAAAATCATATCAATGTTGGAAGCTTGATTATTCGAAAACGGTATGTTTGACAAACATTTTTAAGGAAACATTTTTTGTAGGGAATTTATTTTTCTATAAATATATGTCCAGATGTATATTTTACCTTGATATTTTGACAGCATTGACGCAAAAATCAAAGCACAAATAAAAATCAAAATTAATGATGATAGACCTCTTAATATTAATATCAAGGGCTTAAACTTTCCCGATATTTTTTTTGCCACCTTTAACAATATTTTCGATATACTTTTCAAAAAAAAAACAGTCGATTTTTGTAGCATATTCTAATATTGAACTATTGAGGGCTATTATAGGCAGTGCTGGTACAATTGCAATTTTATTTTCTTTTTGTTACAAATAATTGCTTCTATAAAAATTTTAGTCACAACCAACCAATGAATTGGTTTGGTGCCTCTAATTGTTGGATTGTTCATGTTTAATTGTTGGATGTTGGCCGCTAAATGAATTTCCAAGTGGATTTGTTGGGCGTAGCTGAAAGAATACAGGTGAACCATTCGATGGTTCCGTTTGTATCTATGCCTAGGTGTATGAGATTGACCGGGATAGTACAGACAGGTAAATGTTGGGATAGTGGCTGGAATGGATTGGAACAGCAGGAGCAAGAGCAATGTATAACATATACGTGTACGGGGTGTTCCGAGTCTCCTGGAGATGGCTGCGCAAGCCGGGAATAAACATCCACATCCACCACATGCAGCATCCATCCCCTAATACATTTCACTCCATTTTATATAACAAATGCCAGGCATAGTGAACGTACTACGTCCACGACGCCGGTATCAGTGAGCTTTACCATTGCCGTTAACTTTCGTTCGAGCCGTACGTAAAAAGTGAGCTTTTCAACCCCCGTAATTGAGTTACAAAATTTTCTGCGTTTTTAATGCGTGGATCTCGAGTTTCGAAGTGCGAGTTGTGCATTACTTCTGAGTGGATTTTTTCACGTATGTACTAAAAATCGCTTTTTTATAGTTGTAAAAGTTTTCTATTTTCTTCAAAAAAAAAAAAAAAAAAAAAATTGGTAAAATTCAAATTTTTTATAATAATTTTCCTGTCTTCAACTTAAATTTTCGTTCGATTAATTTTCGTTTTTCTATGAAAAGTTAAATGAATGAAATTGAAAAAAATATCTTTTTTTAATTGTTGTAAAGAATTTTTCCATGTGAAAAATTTAACTCATTTAATCCCTGTAAAGTATCTTATAAATTTCAAAAAAAATTTTTGAGAAAAATATTTCTGCGCTCTAAAGCTCTGTGCTACCTACTAACAAAATAATGAATGCTATGAAAGTCTATTTATTTTTTCTTGTTCTATTTATCGTTTGAAACAATTGCAAATAGAATCGCAATTTTTACGCAACAATTGGCCAGCCGTACCACAGACATTTTCCATTTAAGACAACTGTAACACTGGTCACGTGAATGAAAATTAAGGAGCCAGCGAAGAAAGTTCATCTGTTCGAAGAAGCGAGCAAGAAGCGAAAGCGTAAAAAGAAAATCCTAACGCTGCGTACGTGGAAAAAGCATCCGCCGCTCTCGCGAAAATTCGCTAACGTGTTCAACAACAACGTGAAAATTTGTGGTAAGTGCCCAGCAATTATTTACTAAATTCCATGCACCTAAATCCAAAAGCCACAACAAGTGGATATATCTGTGCCGAATGTGTGCAATTTTCACTCGGAAAATCTCCACCAAAGTCCGCGCTATCTCCGTATCTTCGTAGTACATATCGCGCGTGTATTTCTCGTGCTTAATAAGGGTTGCGTTTGTATATGTGTCGACGTGTGTCTGGAGGGTTGTATGACACGGGAAAGAGGGCACGACTGCTACAACCAGTTGCGCATTTTCCGAAGCCCCTCGCACGAAAAATAACAGTCAACCCCCACGGTTTCACGTTTGTTTTAAAAACGAACGAAAACTTTATTATACCACTTAACAACGTCTAAATTTTTTATACTAATTCTTAATCGTATAAATCAAAATTATTTGATTAAAAGTAATAATAAAATTCGTTGTTTTATAACACCAATTTCTTAAATCTCTCAAAACAAGAAATCTAATGAAAAAATTGCACATTTTTTTACGATAATATGAAGAACAACCAGTCAAACCGTAATGAAAATGGGTTAATGATTGCATTGATATTCCCAATTTAAATATTTTTTTATCCAGCCACTATTAATAATTTGTATTCAAAACTCAAAACAATAGCGATAATTGTTTGATGTAGAAACGTTATAATCCCTTTCATTTGAATAATTATAATTTTGCATCTCATTATGATATAAATAATATTTTAATGATCAATTAGATTAACAGTATGTTTACTAGACTGTTCCAAAAAAATCGACTGTTTTTTTTTTTCCTTAGGCACTTTGAAAATATCGTTAGAAATGACGAAAAAAAATACTGTGAAAGTTTCAGCTCTTAATATTTATATTAAGGTGTGCCGAATCGCAAATTTCGATTTTCCATTTAATTATCATGAGAAAAAAATTTGTTTAGACTTTGTAATTTTGTAATTTAGTAACTGAACTGATTATTAGTAAGACTATAGTATATTCTTATAGGAAATTTACTGCTCTACAAATCTTATATCTTATAAATTTTCCGTAAATCTACTCCTTCAAAAATTATTGAAGGTTAAAATTGAACCCTCGATAAATTTCATCGTTTGTTCAAATTTCCAGTGAAATTATCAACTTTATCGGAAAATAATATAGCACTTTTTTTGTAGATCATTTAATTTCCTATAAATTATTTATCACGAGTTTTTCGAAATTTTCTACGGTTTGTGAGCTGCATCCATCAAAGTGTGAAATTTTTCAAATAACTGTACATTAACTGTTTTAAAAATTAAAATTATAACCTTCAATAATTTTTGAAAGAGTCAATTTACGGAGAATTTATAAGACATTAATGCTCTACAAATCTTATTTCTTATAAATTTTCCGTAAATCTACTCCTTCAAAAGTTATTGAAGGTTAAAATTGAACCCTCGATAAATTTCATCATTTTTTCAAATTTCCAGTGAAATTATCAACTTTATAAGAAAATATAAACGAACTTTTTTTATAGATCATTTAATTTCCTATATATTATTTATCACGAGTTTTTCGAAATTTTTTACGGTTTGTGAGCTGCATCCATCAAAGTGTGAAATTTTTTGAATAATCGTACATTAACTGTTTTAAAAACTAAAACTATAATCTTCAATAACTTTTGAAGGACTAAATTTACGGAAAATTTATTAAGTACAAGATTTGTAGAGCATTAAATTTTCTATAAGAATATGTTATAGTCTTACTAATAATCAGTTCAGTTACTTATTTACAAAATTCCAAAGTCTAAACAAATTTTTTCCCATGTTAATTAAATGGAAAATCGAAATTTGCGATGCGGCACACCTTAATATGAATAGTAAGAGCTGAAACTGTCACAGTATTTTTTTTCGTCATTTCTTTGTCATATTTTCACAGTACCTAAGGAAAAAAAATAGTCAATTTTTTTGAAACAGTCTAATGTTTACGTATAAGTTTTGTTAAATAATATTTTTAAAGAAAAAGTTTCATTTTCAACCAATTTGAGGAACTAAAAAAAAAAAATTTTTGTTAAATAATTTTTACAATAAATCTTTACTGAAACTATATATATTAAACGTTAAGTTTTGTCTGTCCCCTGCCTATTATCGGTGGGAATTTACTTTAATGAAACTCATCTTATAAACCATTTTTTTTATTTTATATACCTCAACACTTTCTTTTTATTAATATGAACCATTTGTACTTCAAATGATCACCTGAGGTCGATATAGACCACTTTGGGAATAATGTACTAGACTGATTTCAAAATCGATAGCCGTAACCAGCCGTAACCATCTAAACCACACTGTTCATTTTTTGCTTAATTGTAAACATTGGAATTTTACCTAAACAGCTTTAAGGCAAATATTTTCAACTTTTATTCAATTGATTGAAAAATTGTCCATAATTTTTTACTATAAAATACTCGTAAATTAATAAAAATTCCAGTGACCTAAAGTATAGAAAAAAAAACAGTGTCTCGCCTTTTTGTTTTTTGTAAATATTTGAAAAGTGAGATTTCTAAAATCGAAACAAATTCCATCACTTCTATCCAATTTAGTATAGAATTATTAAGAGTTATTAACACTGAACTTTCAACAATTGAATTAATGTTGTCTAAATGATTTTTAATGCAATAATTGACAATATTATTATTCAAAAAATCGACCGTAATCATAAAAGAAAATCTATATTTATTCCAATGAAGCTAAAATCTAATGACTTCTAAATGAACGTTCATTTGCGTGCATCCGCAATTGGACCAAACAGAACACTACAGTGAAAAGAAAATTTTAAGTGCCATTGTTGTGTACTTTTCCAAATATCCTTAGGAAACACATTTATTGGGCGGAGGGAAGATAAATGCATTTTAAACGAAATAAATACGGCATTTTCCCTTTTATCCCGCCCCATGCATCAGGTAAAATATTTTTTATAAGCAAATTCTTGAAACGACAGTTGTAGTTAATGAGAAGTCTTTTTCAAAAAATAATTTATGATAAATAAAAGCATATTTTTTTATAAAAAAATTAAAGAATATGAACCAATAATGGGTATAAAATAAAAGGTAGAAATTCAGTAGTAGTGGCCCTCAAGAGATGGGAATGACAAGATAGGATGCTTTCGACCAATTTCTATCGTACTTAATTATCTTTAATAAACGGTTATAATATCGAAAAAAAGTGCAAATTAAATAGGACATCATTAATAATGTCCGATACAGATGATATAGGAGTTTTAGCTGAAGTTCTTTAGGATCTTCAAAGTTTGGTTTTAAGCGCATATGAAATATGCACCGAATTAGTCACCGGTTTAGTCTTCATCTGTAGCAAAACCAAATTAATGATCATTATCATTAGCAATGAAGAAGATAAAAATTATAGATTTCCGGTATAAAAACAAGTAGGTAAGTACGTCAGTGTAAACAATTAGGAGACAAAATGAACAAAGATGCAAATCTAGATTAAAAGATTAAAGCATGAATTGTAGTTACATGATGTTCCTTTAATAGAACAGGAAAAATCTAATACAACTGCACCATTAACTTCCAGTAAGCATGTGCAGCATGAACGTTCAAAGTAGCTTTTATGAACTGAAATCTGGAAGCTTTTAAAATATGGTGCTCTAAGGGAATATGGTTCATATCATAAACAAGGAGTATTTAGGTGAATTTAGGCATGCAGAGTACAACTGCCATTGATCAAACGTAGAAAATTAAAGTATTCCGGGGCAGACTTTAACTACCATGATGGGAAAACTAGAATACAGAAGACGCATAAGTTACGAAAATCTATTTTGTTAGCAAAAAAATTCTACTGAAAGTTTGGGTGTAAAGAATCTTTTTAGATTTTCCACTGGCAGAAAGTATTTCAAAAAAATTAAATGATAGTTTGGTCATCTAATCTGTTTTTTTAAGTCTTAAACTATTTGCTGGTGGGGATGGGGTTGCCATGGTAGTCAACATTGTGTTGGGATGATCCTCCAAAGATTTCATGTTCTTGGTATAAGATTTCATGAGTGTGCCATCATTAAACTTTAAATTATAAGCCCAAGTTTGAGCTCAAGTTGATATTGCTTCTCACCGTACCAATGTACCAAGGTACTCTCGTTATTGTCCTTAGGATTCTCCTTTGTAAAGTTTGAACCTTTATTTTTTGCGTTTTGGCCACAATTCTCCATATTTTACAGCTATACAACCATATGTATTTAATGTTTGCCGTATATATAAGTAGCATAAGTGGTAATGAGATAGGAGATTCCGTTCATAGCAACTAATACATAGTTTTATAGGTGTTTCCCAGTTTATCTACCCTTATTTTTATGTATCGGTTTCATGCCAATCTCTTATCTAGCGTCAAACCCAAGTATTTAATGGAATCAGGGTGTTTATAAGAGAATTTCACGAATTTTGACTTTTACGGGATCAACACGATTTTCCATTCAGTGAATTTTTGGAGTTCAAGTTGTGGAGTATTTTTTGTGCCAATGTTTTGAGTGACATTGTTCTCGGGAAATCCTCCGCATAGATAAGATGCCATGGACCTAATACACGTCCTTAAGGAGCTCCTGCCTTCATTTTACCACGAGTTGAGTGATAGTTTTTTTCCCTTGAAAATAAGGACGGGTCCATAAGACAAAGAAGAAATTAAATATTTTTAGGTATAATTGCCACTAGCGTACTCACTCGGTTATCTTGTTAAAAATCTTGTTAAAAAGCCAGTATTTACAACGAGGATGTTAATATCAAAAATTCTCCTGAAGAAGTTGGAAATTAATACCAACGAAACGTTGAGATAATTTGAAAAATAACGTCTTATTATTTAAATCCAAGTTCTCAAGAACATTATTAATTATTTACCACACCAGGGATGAGAGCAACCAGGAATTTTTAAGTATTTTTAAGCTGATTTTTTGACTCAAATCCCTTTTAGAACAGCCAAATCAGGCAACTTGACATTTTCTACTTTGATTTTTATTCTATTCACGATTTTTTTTCAAATTCAGTTCTAATATGGTATAATTAATTAATATTTTATTTTTTGTGGTTACAGTTTCATTATGAACTGATTTATTCGCAAATTAAGTTAAAAACAAGGTAGAAAATGCTAAGTTGCCTGATTTGACTGTTTTAAAAGGGACTTGAGCCCATTTTTTAACTTTATGGTCCCCAGTATAAGGTTTGAGCAGCCTTTTACTTTCTAGGTCTCTATTTCACCTGTTAAAGGTTAAGAAGCCGAGAAAATCAATAGAAATTGGGTATTTTAAATGTGTGAAATTTTAGACCTGATGCATGCCAGGAGATTTGAGAGTAAGGATATAAAGGATCTAAACGTTTGGTTTAAATTTTCCATCCAAATTGAAATATACTTTCCAATTAACTTAACATTAGGAATACCTACATTTAAAATATTTAAAATTTAATTTTTTTAAATTAATTTTCTCAAATGTACCGATAAAATTCCATAAACCAAAAAAAAAAGAAAAACAAAACAGGTTTCATAAGTTGCATAAATGTATTTTAAAATTTTATTTAAATTTCGAAAACATTGATTGATTTATTCAAATAAAAATTTTTATTATAAAATTTTAAAATTGAAATTTTAATGCGAAAATATGTTCAATGTCATTCCTAATCCAATTAATGCAAATGGTTCAATGGCCTTGATTACTTCTTATTTGTCGAAATCGTTCGTCAATCTTCGAATCAATTTTAATTACCGTTTAAACGGTGCATTCCAATTGTAAGAAATTCACGAATTTTAACGAACTCTGTTTACTTGTTTTTATCCTGTGCGTCTTATGCGTTCGGAAGTGAATGTTGGTTTTTTCCCTTTTTTGTGTGCATAGTGTATTAGAAAGTTTTTTTGTGAAATATTTGTGATTTTTTTTTGTGAGTTATTAAGTAAAAATGTGGCAAAGTTTTTATCAACGTTATGGAAATCGGCGATTTGATTTGATGGGGCAAAGGTTCGAGACTAGAGTTCATCATTGCAAGGTTAGATTTTTTTTCGTTAGTTTTGGTGATGGTTTAGGTAAAAACAACTTTTGCCAAATTGGCCAACGACGTGCCAATAGTGTTTTTTGATTCAATCGATATCCGATTTTTTCTCGGTTCCCAATTTCTTCCCATGAACAGGTGTATTTATTGCAATAGTTCAGACTTTTCGATAAATCGATAAGTTTGATAGCTGGAGACTTCGGTCAACTATTTCAAGATTAAAGAAGGGATTCAACTGCCTTCTTTTCCCTGTTAAATAATTGCCATATCTTCTTATAAAAAATTATAAAGTTATTCATTTTCCTTTAGGATTCATAATATAACTGCAAATTCTGCTAAAGTTACAGTATTTAAAATGATTTCTACTGTTTATGGCATAAACATGGTTTATACTTATCACCTCATTTAATGCTATTTATTTCTAGATGCCCTAGTATTCCACGTAGCTAAAAATACAATTTTAAATGGAAATAAATTATTTGTAGGACCGGATTTATAGACTAAATTAATAAGGCTACAGCCTATAGACCCCCACCACCCATTTACTTAATAACACTCAAAATTTATGAATTTTTAGTACTGAATTTCTATCTCAATCTAACTGGAACTAAAAATCAACTAATATTAATAGTATACCGATTTTTTATTGTTGGCTTATCCGTTTTTTTACAAAACCTAATTTGAACCATCAATATAACTTAAGGTCCTACTGTAGGCCTCTACGAAAACAAATTCGGACCTGAATATTTGAACTAGCTAAAATTTGGCAAAAAATTATTTATTTTTATGAATTATGACACATTTATGGAATGATATTATTCTTGAAATTAATTTCAAAGGGAAATGATTTATTTGCAGGAACGGATTTATAGACTAAATTAATAAGGCTACAGCCTATAGACCTCCACCACCCATGTACTTAATAACACTCAAAATTTATGAATTTTTACTACTGAATTTCTATCTCAATCTAACTGGAATTAGAAATCAACTAATATTAATAGTATACCAATTTTTTTGTTGTTGGCTTATCCATTTTTTTAGAAAACCTTATTTGAACCACTAATATAGGGCTTTAAGGCCCTACCGTAGGCTTCTACGGAAACAAATTCGGACCTGAATATTTGAACTTGCTAAAATTTGGCAAAACATTATTTATTTTTATGAATTATGGTCTTTTATAGAATGATATTACTCTTGAAACTAATTTTAAAGGGATAAGAATTATTTGCAGGACCGAATTTATAGACTAAATTAAGTAGACTACAGCTTATAGACCTCCACCACCCATTTAATAAATATCACTCAAAATTTAAGAATTTTTACAACTGAATTTCTATCTCAGTCGAACTGGAATCAGAAATCAACTAATATTAATAGTATACCGACTTTTTTGTTGTTGGCTTATCAATTTTTTTTAGTAAACCTAATTTGAATCACTAATATGAAGCCTTAAGGCCCTACCATAGGCTTCTACGGGAACAAATTCGGACCTGAATATTTGAACTTGCTAAAATTTGGCAAAACATTATTTATTTTTATGAATTATGGTCTTTTATGGAATGATATTACTCTTGAAATTAATTTTAAAGGGAAATGAATTATTTGCAGGACCGGATTTATAGACTAAATTAAGTAGGCTACAGTTTACAGACCTTCACCACCCATTTAATTAATAACTCTGAAAATTTAAGAGTTTATACTACTGAATTTCAATCTCAATCTAATTGGAATTAGAACTCAACTAATATTAATAGTATACCGATTTTTTTATTATTGGATTATCCATTTTTTTAGAAAACCTAATTTGAACCACTAGTATAAGGCCTTAAGGTCCTACCGTAGGCTTCTACGGAAACAAATTCGGACCTGAATACTTGAACTTGCCAAAACTTGGCAAAATATTATTTATTTTAATGAATTATGACACATTTATGGAATGATATTATTCTTTAAATCTAAATCTTGAAATTAATTTTAAAGGGAAATTAATTATTTGTAGGGCCGGATTTACAGACTAAATTGTATAGATTTATAGATTAAATTAAGTAGGATACAGCCTACAGACCTCTACCACCCATTTACTTAATGAGTATACTCAAAATTTAAGAATTTTTACTACTGAATTTCTATCTCAATCTAACTGGAACTAGAAATCAACTAATATTAAGAGTATACCAACTTTTTTATTGTTGGACTATTCGATTTTTTAAAAAATCTAATTTGAAGAAAATGTAATAAATCACTAATATAAGGCTTTAAGGTCCTACCGTAGGCTTCTACGAAAACAAATTAGGACCTGAATATTTGAACTTGCCAAAATTTTGCATAATATTATTTATTTTTATTAATTAAGTTCATTTTTGGAATGCCATGATTGCTGCTAATTTATATTTTGAAATTCAAACTAGAAATGATATAAATTATTTAAAAGCATCGGCAAAACTACATTTTTCACCTTAAATGTTATTCGGTATACTTTTTTAATATTGTTTTTTAAAACCCGAACTTATCAACAGTTTTATATTTGATTGATCTTGTGTTTATTGAATTGTCAAGATACAACTCCAAAATTTATAATATTATTCCGAAATTATCGAAATCCAATTTATACGAGTACTAGGTATATGAAGATACATACATAGTGGTTTTCATTTGAATTTCATATATACGTGAATTGACGTGATAAAACGTTGAAATTTTGAAGGAATTTTTGGGAACAACATTTATGTTTAACGCTAGTACTCCAGAAACTCTTGTGATGGCGCTACATCTCGACACATTTTCCATCGTGCAGAAGATTGGAAATCGTAGTTGTTTATAACAAAAACATTTACCAGGTAACGATTTAAAAGAGTGTTTTTTAAAGAGAGGGACATTCTATTGGTCCAGGACATTAAATTGATGCCATCTTTTCAACATTACGTTCGGATTCTTTGTATCTATATCTCGTGGAACTCTTTGTATCTATATTTGGTGGGACTCTTTATATCCTATTGATAAGAACCAAGGCTTGTAAATTACACAGGTTGCTCCATTAAAAAAATGACGTCATACGAAGAATTTTGAAATATATCAGTCTGAAGATATGTACGAATTTCTTCTGGATACGTCACGTAGCCACCATGAGGCCACCTGTGTATTTTATAAACCTTGGGTAAGAACTGCAGAGGGATTAGGAAATTCTTGTAGCTTGCCTTCGAAACTAGTTTCAAGAGTATAGTTCGAAAACAGTTTCATTTTCAAGCGTCGTTTCTAACTTATCTGCATCTTCTATTTCCAACCCCCTCTAGAGGGTGAGACACGATAGACAACGGTAACTCATAATTTCTTGGTTCTTCAGTTAACTCGATAATTACTCTACCAACTAATCAGTATGATGGGGATTCATGATAGAATTTAACCATGGCAGTTGTACTTCTTTAGAATTAATTTCATAGAATTTTAAAATCTTGTTATTACTTTTATTGATAATATTTGTAACTGGAATTTAAATATACACTACAAATTGTTCATGCATTTATTGCATTTAATTTTTTGTGTACCTATATTATTTGTAAGAGAAATACATTTACTATTTGTGCATATAATGTACATATTATGTACGAAATGTATTGGATCTAAAGCATTCTTAAAATCGCTATTGTATTTCCATTTATGGGTAAAAGAAAATTTGAATAGGAAACTTTCATACGACAAACAAATATTTTATAAATAATTTTAGATAACCATTAATAATTTTTCAGTTTTATTTAAAACAATTTTTGCCAAAAACTAATGAACCTAAACTTCTATGAATGATTAACATAAATACTATAAAACTTGTAAATTTTAGGTATTCCTTAGTTGGGTAATTGTCAAAATATTAATCTCCGAATAAAACATTTTTTTCCTTATTTATTCCCATAGATCTTGATTTTGGAAAATTTTATTTAATTTAAGTTTTAAATTTCTTAGTAAAAATATTTTCCAACGCAAATTGTTTCCATGCAAGTTAATTTTTGTTTGTTTTCTTTTTGCTTTTAATGATTTTAACTATTTATTAATTTGCTTCAGTAAAAAATTATCTTCGATAAACATAGAGGGTGGTTTGATAAAATTCAATTATCTTATTCGTTTTCCATCTTATTATTCGATAATAGCAGACTAAAGTATGGATTTAAAAAATAAGATTATCCAATTGCCTAGGAGCAAATCAATGTAAAACGTTTTTTGTTCCACTCTTTTGATTTCAGTAAAAGAAAATAATCAGACAATTTATATCAATGCAATCTTAAATGACGGTTTGACTGAACTTTTGCTTAGATTTATAAAACTTGTAATTTCTTTAAAAAAAATTTTAGCTCTACTAGAGGGCAACCGTTGCAAGTTGTAAGGGAGATCCATTGTTGTGGTAAATATAACAGCAATATGTTTTAAGTATGCAATAGAATTGGTACTTCACATTTGCTAACAGCGTTTTCAAGCTTTTTAATTCACCACTATAATATATTTTCGATAATTAATCAATAGCCACCACACCACATAGGTGCTTTTAATAGAATTTTCAATAGCACTGTTAACATGCAAATATTTTATTTTTCAATGAAACAAACAATTTTTTCACAATTCACTAAAAATATTTTCAATTTTTCATTTAAAAACAACATAAATTTTTCAGTGAAGAAAAAAAGTTTTATTAATAAAATTTCAATATTTTTCAATGAGGTTTTGTTCTTTGAATAGAATTTTCACAGAGCATTGGTTCGGTTTTTCTGTAGTGTAATTTAAGCTCTGCCATGAGTGGCAAGGTGTGGAAATTAAAGGCTTTTGTAAAGGCCATCTACACATAACTGGTCCATTTATTGGGAATGATGCAAATGATAGTTCATTGCATATAAAACACGATTCAATCATCCCTTCAGTTCCATACAATGATTTCAATCCATCAATTTACGCAATATCAGCATATGTATACTTGAAAAACGCTTTGAGCGATTGGTTACAATGTTATCAAAATCAGTTTAGTGGAGAAATTTTGAGATTGTTTCCGGGGATAAAGCTGATGTGGTTTCAGCATCTTTGCTTTGTGATATTTAACAATAATAGAAATGTTGGTTAATGCTTCATTGAGCCATCAGATACATCATTCATTTTTTTCATTACGAATTGACGTGTATGATTATATATTTTAAATTGAAATACTTGATATTTATTTTCTGTTTTGAACAAAACTTAAATATTTTTTAAGGTCAGTATTTTTGCTCGTTGATAGATTAATCGTATTCTTATGATAACTATTTAGAAGATAAAAAATTATATGGGAATGAATCCTTCACATTCTAAGGTAAAAATACATATGTTTTCTCAATTCCCAGATGAAATTTTATCTAGAAGATAAACGCCATTATCTAGTTGTGAAAATGCTGGCCCATTATTCATTATATTTCTGTTTTTACTTTTTTAAATAAAATGAAAACAGTTTTTATACCGTTTGAGACTATAATCATATATATAAATTGGTTAACTTGCCGTGCGTCCGTGCAGAATGGGCTATGCGCATGCGTTCTGTTATCCCCACTTACGCATTCAAAACGTTGGAAAGGATACTCACTCACTAATGTATTTATTTGTGAATACGTATTTCGGAGTTTCAGGTTTACAATATGTAAAAGCTAAAAAACATAATGCTTACTTATAAACTTAACTTAACCTTTTCAGATATATCTACTTATCAGAATTTAAATTTGTAAGCAGACTCTTAGTTTTTGTTTCTAATAATAAATCAACTTTGTTTTATATTAAGCAGTAATAACATTTCGCTTTTAACGAACTTTGATTGATTTTTAAATTTGCAATTTCGATTGTTTATTAAATGTTATCCCTTACAAACTTTGCCACCGTTTTTCACTCTTTTAGGGGAGAAATTTTCAAAAATCCTTTCTTATTATATACCAGCATCGTATAAGGAAAACATTTTCCATATTTCATCGACACAAATGTGCACTTATATTTGAAAATACAATGTAAAACGAAAAAAAAATAATGACCTTCTTTATGTTAGTTAACATGACTAAAAAGCTATTCGATTTCGCACATTTGGACGTTGTACATACAAAATTGTTGGAAATAGGTGGAAAGCGTGGAAGTAAATTCGAAAATTTTATTTATTTTCAATAACAATAATTGGTTTTCAAATTGTTCTAAATACCGAAAAAAAGTTAGTATCGAATATTTTATATTTAAATTGACCGTGAAATATATGGCAAAAAATTGCTACCTTAATGCTTTTCAGCCGAATATATAATTACTCTAGATCACAACCATTGGTTCATAAAAAATAAATTTTAAAAAGTTTGATTGTTGAAAAACGAACCAAAATTTAAAATCGCCTATTTGGTACAAGTACTACATAAGTATTAAACTTTCATACTAATTTAGTGAAATGACGTTATTTAAAATGTTGTTATTAAAATGATAAAAAAAAACACTTATATTTTATTTCTTAATACAGTTTTAGATTAACTTTTTTATATTAACAACACTTTGGTTATAAAATTTAAAATTTCGATTGTTGATTAACTCTACATTATCTCATATTAAACATTTTATTTAGATAAAACCTTTAGTTGCGAATGCAACGGGTAACTACTAGTTTTTTTTTATAAATGATCGGAAAATCATTAAAATTTTTTCTATTATACATATATTGACCATCAGGATTGTGTTCTTTTTGTCCAATTTGATACCAAGAATTTAGCATGGTACGGAACACTCCCATTGATAAATTTTGTATTTCTACCGATTTCCTATGTTAGTTTATTAAGATACAGTTTTCAGATTTTGGTGTTATAGTTTTGATTTTTTAAAACAGCTTATAGAAACCATGTTTTTAGATTGGACTTAGGAAAATTTATGGTATATTTTCTCAATTTTCGATTCAGTCAAAAGCTCGTAAACAAGAAACAACGTTTGAAGTATGATTGAATTGAAACTTGAACGATACGAAAAGCGTGAATTCGCTTATTGTTTTTATTTTGAAAATGTGTCTTGAACCGTAACTGAGACGGGAGCAAATCAATAGTGTAAAAGTTATCATAGTAAAGTGTTTTGTAAATAAATAATACGTGAAAGCTTTTTGATAACTTACAATTATTTTAACAAAAAAATAATAGGGAGAGAAGTAATATTTCTTAAATTATAAAAAAATAAGCAAGTTTTTTTTTCACCTTAGCAATTCTTTGAAAAAACTATAGTTTTTCCTTATATGATAACTATATTGGTATAATATATCATGCAATTCTATTCTTCTTAGACTTGTTATGCAATAACAGTGAGTGAAGTTCAAAATTATGGATATTTCATATTTTAAATATTCATAATTTTGTACTCTTATATTTTCTTGGTCATACATTAATGAAGCTTCATAAATTATTTTTAATTTTATAAGAATCTTAATAATTACAATTTGATGATAAAAACGAATATCTGTAAGAGAAAATGGCAATCAACCACAACTTTTGGTATCATAAAGTAAACTTTAATCATGTAATTGATTTAAATTAGTTTATGAAGACTTTTTTATAAATTCTCTAACAAATTACGTGAAGAATTATGGGTAAGGTTATAGGATTCAAGGGAAACTAATGACACATTGTGAATGGTTCTTTATTTAAATAAGTTTATTCTCAATGAAAAAATTTCGGTCGAATTTTTAAAAAATGACATATTTTTTGTTAGAGACAATTATGGATATTTCTAAAATATAAACGGAAGATCATAATTTTTCTCACAAAGAAAGAAAAGGAAAGTAAATTATAAGTAGTTAGATTTAATTTTACAAGAAGGATCATTGCTAAAAGACATGGAAAATCTTTGAAAATGGGTATAATTACACAAAATGAAAGAAAAAAATTAAATAGAAAATTGATTTTCTCTAAAATTGCTCTGTAGGAGTTTTTCAATACTTAGGTGCGTTTTTCAGGGGTATGAAAAAATATTTTTTAACTATATTGGGTATTTTACTATCCTTTTTGGAATTCATAATTTCTATAAGATAGTTCAAAATAAAAAAAAAATTCCTAGTTTTCCTCAAAATTTATCTCATTTTTACAAGACTAAGAAAGTTTTTGTTTCGGAGATCATTTAAAAAACATTATTTATTACCTACCTTTTTTGGAATATTTTTTTTCGCTAGTTATGGATTTTCTCAATAAAATTAATAAGAAAAATATTTCAATTAATGAGACTAGGTAAATATAACGCTACTTCAATACAAAATGTAACTTTTGAATAATAAAAAATCAATGTATTATACAAAATTAAGACAATTTTAATAAAATTAGGATCCAAAAATTAATACCTATGCCAGGTGTATAAATATGAAAACTTATTTAACTAAAAATATTTTTTTGTTAACTATAAATCTTGACCATCTTTCTGGAAATTTTTTGGTACCATCTTAAAAGAGCCGTATGCGAAAATATTTTCAAACTGAATACTTCAATTTTATCGTTTTTTCTTATTTTTCTGTGTGGCCAGGGGAATTATCATGCTGCAAAATCTCTTTTGTATTTCCTATTTTAATATTCTGGACAATTTTTCCCGTAAAGTTTGGTTCAAACTTAATATCGCAAGTTCTTGCTACATTTGATTATGTAGGGTAGCATGGTGACTGCTGATGGTCCCATGACCCAGGATGGTACACGAAAATGGGGCGGCATATTGACGTTGATAATTCCATAAAAAAAATTGTTTTGAGAAAAGCACGAAGAATTCATTGTTATATAATTAAAAAAATTAAAGACAGTTGACTTTTTACCAATTTTCTTGACTTGTAATGAAAATAGGGGCAGCAAATTTCCGGTTATCCTCGGGTGGCGAAAATGCACGCCATGCCACTGATTTGGCTCTCATCCTAGTCCAACAATTCTTACTAGTTATCATTAAATTTTTTTGTTGGTTTTTCACATTTCTTATTCTCCATATTGATATCACCATTTTTTATATTTTTTAAGCCATTCAAAACACTGAGATTTGAAAATGCTTAAGCTATAAACTATACCATAACTATAACTTAAGTTATAAACATTAAATGCAATTCCGAAGCAGTTTTTGTGGTAGCACACACGTAATGCTATTTGCAAATCGTATTTTTTTTGGTATAAATCTCGATATGCCCAATGCTTATAAAAATAATGAATTCGTAGGAATTCTTCAAAATTCATCAATGACATTTTTGTCAGTCTCTATTGGAAGCCAATACCATTTACTTGCAAATTATAGTTTCATATTTATACACCTCACTATCAATAAGTTCAAATCAGTCCAAGTGACCTTCACTCTCAGGAAAGGAACGGGTCCCCTAGTTAATGTGGACTCAACTGAGATCCCATCGTCCGACACCGTCAAATACCTTGGTGTTCATTTGGACAGGAGGCTGACCTGGAAATCTCACATTATCCAAAAAGGAAAATATATTAACAAGAGGTTCAAACAGTTATACTGGCTGTTAGGTAGGAGCTCTAAACTTCCCCTAGAGGATAAACTACTTATATACAAAGCAGTAATAGTGTCAATCTGGTCGTACGGTATTGAGCTGTGGGGCTCTGCCAGCAAGTCAAGCATTAAATTAATGGAGGCCACCCAATCAAAGATCCTGAGACAGTTGGCAGATGCTCCATGGTATGTCACAAATGAGACTCTCCGAAGAGACTTACACATCTCATCAGTCACCGACTCCATTACCGTACGTACCACCAATCATTTTGGAAAGTTGAGTCAACACTCAAATCCCCTGATTCCGCCACTTTTGGAGCACCAAAATGAAAGAAGGCTAAAAAGAAAAGTACTTAGCGATCAAGTAGAGGCATAGGGAGATTCCTCCACTGGGAGTGATCTCCATCACGTCAGCTCCGGTCATCAAATCGGATTATAGGACCTAGATCTTGATGGCCGATTTATATATATAAAAAAATATTTTTACACCTGATATCAAAGATAAATAATGTTAAGGAAATGAAAATAAGAAAGGTCAATTGCGTACACCGCTTTTAAAAAAATGATCCATTAATCGATTATTACGTTTTCGAAAGTGCCAGAGATTGTTTTACCTTTTTTTCATTAGATTTTTTGGGCTTATTGATAGCAAATTTCTTTCCTTTTCTGTTGCATCCTAGTTAAATATTTTTTTATCGAAACAATATTGAGATTTTCCAAATAAGTATTCATTTTCAGCCATACAAAATTCTATAGTCTCATTTTGAAAAAAATGTTCATCTTTATTTTTGAGTTTTAAGCTTAAATCTTGATTTTGTTGCTTATCTATTTTTTATTTTAGATCAAAATAGTCATTTTAAACTCAGAATATATATCTTTAAGTATCAATGAATATCAACTAAAATATTATAAACATCATATGCTTATAACATAAGACACAGATTATAGTTAAAGTATTATAAATAAATAACTGAAAATAACTGAAAAACATATTTTTACATACAGTTTATAATCACATTTTATCAATCTTCATCACAATTATCGTCAATCACAGGTGAAACTTTATCTGTACCAAATAATTTGCTTAGTATCTCAGAATCTTTCTCAAATATCTTCCGTGTGACAAATAATAAACAATGGCAGCAACATGAGAGCAACATCCAATTGTTCTTCGACAATTCTTCCTCAATATGCTTTTGGGACCAATAGCATTTTTTTTATACTCAATGAAACATCTATAAACTTTCCTATTGATATGATTGATATGAAAATTGGTTTTCTAAGTATAAAAATAATTATTTTAAATAAGATGTATAGAACATATATAAGTTACAAAATCGAGATTTAAGCTTAAAACTCAAAAATAAAGTGAATATTTGCATAACAAGTGGTTTTAATTTTTTTGTAATATGGCGTCCCAATTCCTAAACTCTAAAAAGATCATAAATCCATAGAAAAATGGATGAGGAATCCAAAAAAAATGGTTTCGTAATTGTACTAAATTTTTATCATAGTTAACAATCAAAATTAAAACAAAAATGTCATTTTGTTCTAGGTTCTTATTAACCGATATAGCTCTTAATTTTTTTCCTAGAAGGTACCATCAGCCCCCAAAACATATCCAAAATTCAGATGAATTGATTCACGCGTTCCTGAGAAAATCCATTTTTTTTGAATATTACATATTTTGCTTTTTCTCAAAAACCGATTGGGTTCGAGATCTGAAACTTTCAGGATCTTATTATCTCATTAGTACCTAAAAACCCTCTCAGTATCGTGCCGATATCTTTCAAGGGCAAATTCACTATACTTATATCCCTAAGGCCTTTTATTTGAAAAATCTACTGCCATTCTGCAGACAATCTACTGAGTTTAACTAAATAAACTTTTGCTTTATATGTCACAGTAATACATATTCTTTTCTAGAACAAAATATTTTTTCTTTATTGGAATAATTGGAAGAATATTTTTTTTTGTGGTTTTTTATTTGCATGAAAATTATCAAGCACACCCTAGTTACTTTTTTGCCGTACCAATAACCCATTAACCCTAATTAAAATCGATTTGTAAATTAGCACAGATTAGTACAATACAAGGAATAATCCATCATTATTGAACTTTCCATTAATTAATATACATTTTGCAATATTAATTTAACATACTGGTTACATTAATTGATAGTTGAGAACAAGAACCATAGAGTTTCAAGTTGACATGCTTAGCCTATATTATCGAATTATCGAGAAACAATCAATGTTATTAGACGCCAAAGCAAATCTAGCGAGCTTAATGCCATTAAATGTGATGCATATAGATGCACTTTCTCTCTTGCCATCAGAATAATTTAAAGCCATCGGAATATCATCCCAGTCCATATATTCAATCCCATCAACGTAATAAATATATCATTTGTCATCCAAACAGGAGCAACTGGTAGTCAATAATGTTAACGATTGATCGTTGATATCTACTTAAAAGGCGATAAATTTTATTCGATTTTTATCCAGTAATTTGCATTGGAAGTTGTTATTTTTTTTGTTTTCCAATTACTGTGCAACGATGAGGAATTGATTAGGTGTAATTAAGGTAGAAGGCTTGCACGAACAAGTGGGTGTTCTAAATCGGTCAATAAGTTAGCAAATACCATACGATGAACTTTGCTCGATTGACTCAACAACGTCTTTGTTTGAACGTTAATAAAGCTCCATATTTGATGTACACATTAACGGGTAATCAGAGGTTCAATATTTAGATGAATATGAACGCATTATTAACCCAATAACTCGGGTGATTAATTAAAATCCGGTTAGGTGAAACTTGATTATGGTTTCAAGGAAAATTTAATACAGAAATAATAAATTCAATTTAGAGAAATGGGAGTTTGTTTTATTTGTAGTCTTTTTTAATCGCACATTTGTGAATGACGTCCATGAAAATGTTAAATTATTGCGAATGAAAAATGTAGCGAGGAAAATATTGCCCGGTGTGATATGAAAGTAATCAGTTCGCTGGAGCTTTGTATTTGAAAAACAAACATAACTACGTTTATTGGTTTAATGTTACGATTTTCCGAGTTTGCTTTTCTTGCGAGTTGCGAATTTCTTTCGGAGGTGAATTTAATTTTCCTCAATTTAAATATTTTAATTTTCAATGAAAATTGTGCGCGAAAGTCGTAGGAGGGAGGTTCCGTTTGAAAAAATGCATTAAATTTCGCGCGGAAAATTCGCTTTAAATTTGTTGTAATTGTAGGGTTGGTGGTGTAAAAGAAGACAGATTTGAATGTTTAATTTTTTGTTGTTTTGCACATTTGGAAGTGTAGATGGAGTTGGGTTTTTTGTCTGCTGGCTATTTGAGTAAGTGGAAGACAAATAAAAAGAGTAGGAAAACTTCTGTTGGAGCCTAAAGTGAAATGATTTGCACAAATTAAATTTTCTTACAGCCTAATTACTTAAAAGTTGAAGGGTTTCTTTTTATTTGTTTAGTAAACAGTGAAATAATTTACTTGTACAACGTATAGCCTCTTTATAGGTATATACTTTATAGAATGTGTCATTGGATATTTTTGGCAACCGTTTTTCCATAAAGCACACCATTTTGTAATTTTTTCAACAATTTTTATGTTTTTGTGTCAGAAATCATTAACAAAATTGTACTTTTTTATTAAACTTAAAAAGAGATTTGGTTTTTTCAAAATGAAGTTTTCTTTAACAGCCATTAATAATAGGAATATTAATGAGGAATAGAAAAAAAATCTTATGACTAAAAATAAATTAAATAAAATGTATTGCTCTTATAATATATAAACAAATACTTTTGCTTATAATTTGTTTTTAATTTTAAGTGTGATATACCTTGCATAAACCATCCAGTCTGTAGATCCTGATCTAGGATAGAGATTAGCTTACAATATTGTAGTTGTTTATTTGAATTGGGGAAAAATAGATGGCAATTCTTTAAAAACTCCGAATATTGTTTCTGATTTCAGTTTGTTATAAGACAATATGTCTCATTCTTTTATGTTTGTATTTTCTGTATTTGTGGAGTAGGTCATCGAGGGTGTAGTCACTGATGCTTCTAATTATTTGGCTAGGGCAATTTTTACAGTTTGAGTAGAATTTCCGCGACAAAGCTAGGATATATAAGTCTAGCGATGGTATCCTCAATTCCTCATGAAGATCGTGAACTTTTTATTTGGCTGGATAGTTTCCCAGTATTCTTAGTAATTTATTCTGGACTCTCTGTATTGTCAGATACTTGGTTTTGCTTACTGAACTCCAGACTGGACATGCATATGTAACCACTGGTCTGAGGACTGTTTATAAATCATTAATTTATTGGTAGACAGTTTTCGCAGCGCACGCGATAAAAGAATGTTTATTGGCAATTTTTTCAGACTTTGGATTACATTATTGGAGTTTTAGTATGGATCCC
Organism: Sisyra terminalis; assembly: GCA_958496175.1. NCBI lineage: Eukaryota > Metazoa > Arthropoda > Insecta > Neuroptera > Sisyridae > Sisyra > Sisyra terminalis. The sequence continues at coordinate 10,486,256 of OY292275.1, forward strand.
TAACTTTTTTGAAAATTTAATATAGCCTATGTTCACCGGAAATAGTGTGGCTTCCCAGCAGTGAAAGAATTTTTCATATCGGTCAAGTAGTTTCGGAGCCTATTCAAAGCAAACAAACAATCAAATCCTTCCTCTTTATTATAATAGATTGATGACACCTTTCCATTTTCATTGATGATTGTTTTCTAAATAGTTGATTTTTCCATTTAGTTCGTGTTCTGAAGTGAATTTTATTTTCTGGTTAATTTTGTTCAGATCGGATACCATATTGTCAATTTGTCGGGTAGTTCCATAAAATAATTTAAATGTATCGTCCACATATCTTCCATAATATATTATTTAACTTTTGTAGGTATTGTTCTTAATCTATTTATTTTCAAAGTGATTCATGTAAATGTCGGCTAGTAGTCCTGATAAAGGGGAACCCATGGCCAAGCCTTCCTCTTGGTGATAAAATTTGTGATTGAAAATGTAAGAGTTTTGTTGTAAGATGGTGGTTTATAAGTTCATTATGTCGTTGATTACCATATAATTATATATTTTTGATGTCATAAGATTATATTCTACAATTTTAATTGTTTCTTCAACAAGAACATTTGTGTATAAGTTAACATTGTCAAGTGATGAATTTTCGATGTTCTGTGGTAGTTTTAGATTTTAAGTATTATACATAAATTCATGTGTTTTTTAATGAACAATTTTCTTTCAATATGTCGCCTGATTTGATGGTTTGAAGTAATATTTTGGCTAACCAATATCCAGGAGGAAGTTAAGTTAATGGCTACTTGTAAAGTGATTGATCACAAAATTTAAATTAGTCTTCATATTCATAGCAAAAACTGTAGCAACAATGAGAGATGATGCATGAAAGTTTGTTTCAACAAACTAGTTTTAAAAATAATCAAACTCCCATCACAAACAAAGACAAAACCTTTGAAATATTGAGGAACTAACTTTTGCGACGCTTTTATTTAAGATATTTCAATAAGCTTCAAACTTCAAATAGTGTTACGTCTTCCATATTAAAATTAATTACTTTAGTTACTTGTCTTGGTCGTTGTATGTCCCCAGAGGAGAAAATTAAACAACAAACTTTCCGACATTTATTTATCTTTCTGTCAAAATAAATATCAAGAATTAGCAACGATTTATTGTCATGTCTCTGTTTTCTAAGAGTTCTATTAAATTACAAGCATCATTCTTCTGACGTATTGTTGAAATTTCAACTTGATTGTTAACCTAGAGTTTTATTACAAGAAGCTGGGGGTACGACCTTTAAAAATGTGATGTAATTGAGTTTCTGGCAACATAACTAGCCGAGTTCTTGTCATGGAAAAAATTCCGAGAATCTTTATAGAAAATTATTTTTCTCTGTATTTTAATTAAAAGTATAAAACATTCCACGAAAAAGTTCACAGACAGTTTTATATTTTCAACCTCAAGATTATCACAACTTAGTTTTATTTTAATAAAAAAAAACATATTTTTTCATTTTCTTTTGTACACAAAAAATTTTGCGAAAAATCGACAAAAAGTTCAAATATCTGTTATCAAAGTTCATCATTTGTATTTCAATTAGTTGAAAGTTCTTTTGTGGTTCTGGTACTGTTTGAAACTTTGTCATATATAAAGCTAACAGTAAATTTGTTTTGACTTTAGAAGGCACATAGAATTTTCGGCCAAGTTGATAAGAAATGAATCAAAATTCCTGAAAATAAATTTATTATATTTCATATTTTTTCGTTTTCAATTTAAAAGTGACAGGCATTGTGTCATCAGAAACACCTATTTTTCTTTTTGCACACAAAAGGTGTACATATAAAACTCTATTGTACAAGAATCAAGAATTGCGTGAGTTATTGAAGAAATATTATAAAAAATAATCAAATAAATTACGTACGCAAAGAAAATATGAACATGTTAAAATCAAATTTGGAACTTATTTGAATATATAACAAAATCAAATTGAAATATATTTTTCGAGACATAAAATTGAAGGAATAACAGTATGGAATGAATATTAATATATTTAAAATAATTTATATCATAATATTTTAATCACCATCAAATTTGCATTACATAAATCCTGACATTGGCCTTTCATACTTCCTGAAAATTGCTTGAATTTTCCGGAAAACATCCCAAGTAGCTAGATAAAACTTTAATTAGAAATAAAAGAGCGGGAAAATTGAGTATTATTAGCTCAATTTTCAAAGAAAATCGGGTCCAATTTTCCGACCTAAATAATTTCATGTTTTTCTGATTCCAACAATTGTCATACAGCTGTAGAAATTTGGCTCTTTTTAAAGAACGGGGTAAGGGACGGTTATACTTTTTCAAACCTGAAAACAATACAGATTTTTCATTTAGACTAAAAAATGTTTAAATTTCTTGAATGGTAAAAAAAATATTAAATAAATGAATGGAAAAAATTGTTATATTGGACAAAACATTAATAATGATTACGCAGGATTAAAAGAATTTAATATCAGTTATTTTTTGTCTTCATTATAAACGTATTATATTTTTATTAAAAGAAATTCAATTTTTAATTTTTTAATAAAACTCGTATTCAACTACTCTTACGTTTACCTTCCTTTACCTACATTTCAATTTAGTTTTTCCACGTAAATGTATATAATGTATATTGTGCTATAGTTTACTACAGCGTTTGAACCCCGTTTCTGATTTTCTCATAAAACTTTTTTAATTCATCAACAAAGCTTTCATAAAGCGTCGTTATAAACATGTAATTACGCAATGAGTCTTTTCCATTAAAAATTCATAGCGAAACTTTTATGTTATAAATAATTACATTTTATATGAACATTATTAATTATTCATAAATAAAAGTTAAATAAGTTACCATATAATAATGTTAATTTTTGTGGGGAATATTTAATTTTAACGCAAGTAGAAAGCTTATCAATGTAAATATTGCATTTCCGTTTCATGTATAAAACCATACTTGGAACTAATAAATTATTCCATTATTTCTTCTGTAATAAACTCACAGTGTTTTTTTTATGTTTTTGGTTTTATTTAATGAATACCGTAAAAATAATAACGGTAATAAAAATTTATATTATATTTACACGATCTCATTTTGGTGGTTGGTGATGGGGTGGGGTTAATAATGATCGAGTCTCTTTCGCGGTGTTTATCTCTCTCATATTACTATCGATTAAACGATAAATTCGACGATGTCGCGGTGGCTGTGTGTCGTTTTAATTACTTATGGGTGCTCGAAACTAATTTATGACAATTTGCGGTCAATTGTGACGGAAAGCTCTGGCCTGGAACAAGATTGCATTTTTCAACGGATTTATCTGATTGAGTTTTGAAGGAAATAAATTGGATAAGTTCGAACGAATAAATTTTAGTGAAATATTTCCATTTGGTCATAGATAAATTGGGAGAAGTTGTAGTTGTGAAATTATAATGAGGTACCAAAAGTTTGTCGTTTGGTACTCATTGTTATTAACTAATACAGTGAGTTTCAGCGTTAATGTCTGTGTTGATTGTTACAACTCAATTCGTTGATGCATCGATTGTCGGTCCCTTGACCAAAAGTACCTCTAAATTAATGAAAATTTAAATTTTTAAGTTACAAATTAGATGCAATCTTCAAAACCGATAGCTTAAATCAGAGTTGAAGAAGTCGCGTAAACTAGTTGAAGCTCCAGCTTCAAGTGGATATTACAATAAAATATCAAATGTAATGTTAATGTTTTGACTTGAAGATTCAGAATTACATGCAAAAGGTATCAAAAAATAATTTATAAAGAATCAATTTAACAAATATTCGTAAGGATTTGGAACCAGTATGAGATTGGAGGTAACTTAAAACTTTGGTTCTCCCTTATAGCATCTCCCTTAAAATTATAAATTTTTTTAAGTAAAATCTTATAGTAATCTATGTTTTAAATTAAATTTTCTTTTTTTCTTCTTCTTCGCCATTAACTTCTTACGAGTACACCTCACCGTTTTTGCCCTCCACAGTTCTCTGATTTTCCAATCCTTCTTTCTGGGACTTTTTCCTGCTATAAGTAAATTTCCCACCACAAAACTGAATTTCCCCTTCGTTTCTTCCCAATTAAATGCTTTTTTTTGACACATGTGATCTGGCATTCTTTGAACATCATACTATGATAGTGCCCTATTTTCTAGTGTCTTAGTGTCATAGAACATTTAACGATCATTCGTCGCCATATTTCTTCTGTTCTTATTGTATAATTTCTTGTGTTGATGATTGTTGTCGTTATTCACAATTTTGCTTCGTAAAAAACTATATTTTGGATCATATTTTGTTTTCTTTGGTATGTGTGTTATTCCTTATTCCATAGTTATCCTTTTTTGCAACATTGCCAATACAACAATTGACGAAATAATCATTATCTGATAATGACATCCAAAAACTGTTAAAAACTGTTGACCCTAATATCCTACATTACCTAGATTTCTACATTCGCTAATGTCCTTAAAGTTTAAACTTCATGGAACCTAAATGATCAACAGGCATGATAATGTAAACTACAAAAGTAAACTATAAATATAAATTTGAACAAATGATCAAACAAATGTATTAACAAATAACATTTTGCCAAGATACCTATTTCGATTACCAAGCAATCATCCTCAGACAGTTATCTCGTTTCCCCCCTAAAATAAAGGAAAAACAGGGGGTAAAATCATCAAGTTTTTCTGAGAAAAACTCAAAAACTTAAATTGATAAAATTTTTATTTAAAATAAATTTTTGAAAAAAAAAATTAAGGGTAGATTTTATTGTTTTTCATTAATCCTCTGTCCTTCTAGATTCAAGGAAGTATAGTAATAACTTTGGGAATAATTTAACCATTAGAAACACCATTTTTTTCAACATTAGTTGTTCGTAAAACTTTAGGGAACACGTCGTAACACGTCGTAAAGTCAAGAAAGAAGTTGAGTCACTGGATATACATTATTATTCATTAATTCAGTAATTGTGATTAGGAAATAATAAATAAAATATTTATCAATGTTAAAAATAATCCATGTTATTTAAGTCCTTGTCTTTTTAAATATAATAATTAAATTGTGGCCAATAAGAACGAAGCTTCTTGTGGAATCTTATTTATTTTTTCGCCAACGTTTCGTCAGTTATTCCTGACTTCTTCAGGGCTCAAAATTTAAAAACTTCTCCACAAATATCATAAAAATAAGCTGTAAAATGATCCAACTGGTAGAACAACAGACCAAGAATACAATTTGGTATTGATAAATAAAAAATTGTTTAAAAAACATTATTGAAAAAACACAAACACACATGTTATAATAATAATAATCAATCGACTAGATTTTGGGTCATTTTTCAGCTTATTTTTATGACATTTGTGGTGTAATTTTTAAATTTTGAGCCCTGAAGAAGTCAGGAATGACTGACGAAACGTTGGCGATAAAATAAATAATATTCCACAAGAAGCTGCGTCCTTATTGCCCACAATTGAATTATTATACTTATAGAAATCATTTCATTAATATACAAATTACCCAAAAAATTCGCAAAGTGTGGAAAACCAGGAGATCAAGTATTTAATATTAAAAAAAACTTGTTAAAAATGTCTGTAACTTGTAATATACAGTCCCTGGCTTTATAAATAGACGCACAATAGGTTTTGTATAACACCTGAAGTAAGAGCTTTTTTATTTTGGGTCCATATTTTTGATTAAGTTTAACTTTCCTGTACAAATTTTATTTATTACGCTTATTACCAACTAACGTAACCAAAAATCATATTTACTTAAAAAATATATTTTTATCATCAAATTAATTAAACATCTTTTTAATAATGGCGAACTGAATTGTTTAAAATTTAATTTAAAGTCCGATTACGGATATTTAAGTTCCCATTCTGCACAGTATGCTGTCTATGTAGGACAATACTGTGTGCTGTATTTGTGGATGATGATTCCATACGTGATTTTTTTTTCTAAGGGCTATTTTTTTGTTGTGACCATCTCTTTAGCAACTTTTTTCATCATCAATTTCCACGTATTTTCAATAGATTTCAAATCAAGGCTTTTATCCTAAAGTAGGGTAATAGGGATAATAAATAAGGTTTAACCCTTATCAGAAAAATATATTTTATAAAAATCAATAGAACTTTTTATAAAGTAAAAAGTAAATAATATTAAATTTAATTTAGTAGAATATGTACATTTTGTATGAATTCTAAAGTGCCTCTAATAATATGACCTGGAACTGTAATTAAAAATCTTTCCGACTAAATTAAAATTTACAATATGAAATTTCTAAACAAATTAAAAAAAATCGTTTGTGCCATAAAAAGTAACCCAAAATTTACTTAAGAAATAAAGGGTTTGTATTAAAGTTTGACTTAAATAAAGAGCCATTTAAAGATTATGCAAAATGAATTATGTTATTTTTAGACTCCGTACCTTTGTATTAAGAAAAAAAAAACATTGATTTTATTTGTACAAAGAAATTTAAGGATAGTAATATTGTGAGCGCTTTTCGAACCACAAACTGAGATAGGGTAGAGTGGGGCTTAAAGGTCCGCGGGTATAAATGTCCACCATGACTATCTAAAATACTAGTGACATATTGCTCTATTTAACTATAATGGTAGGAATAAGGAAGTCTAAGAAGCATTTCGAGGCCACCCTGGTAGTTAAACTACATCACAGGTAGCAGATTTACAACGGCACCTCGATATTTTTACGATTAAGTAAAATTTTTAATTATTATTCTTTTCGGTTTCCAGCAGTAATATTAATTTGACTAGACTAAAACATAATTTAATAGTTTATAAGATTTAGGCGTATTTCAGGATTTATTATTTGTTTTTAGCTAATTTAAACAGTAAACTAGTTATAACCTAGTAAAAACACTAGAACGGAACTGGGGTAAAAAGGTCCACGTGGATCTTTTCCTTACCCAGCCACGTGAAGGTTGAATTCAACGTGATCTTTGCAAGCAATGGGCCCAAGAAAACTATATTTCTAACCGAGGGTTCGTTTATTTCGTTTGTTTTAATTATGATTCAGGAAATGATGAATTTAATTAAGTTAAGATAAAGGTATCAAAAATATTACTTATATTACAATTAATGTCAATATTTTTATAAAGAAAGAAGAGTTTTATGTTATGTTTAAAATGACTGCAATAAAATTTTCCAAATGAAAATCCAGAAATATTTCATTGATTTAAATACTGTTATTAATTTATAACACCTGTCAGATACTTAAAATAAATACAGGACCTTTTAGCTCCTTAGCCGTCCCTTTTTGCCCCTACTAAGGGGCAAAAAGAGACAGATGGCAAGGTCTAGAAAAAATGTAAAACAACAAACTTCTATATGTATGATCTCCTTAAAAATTAAATTAAACATGACCAGATATTTGTTTGTTTGGTTAGCATTATACGTTTCAAATTAATAGAGTTGGTTTTCACAATATCATACGGAATAGTAAAATTGAACTTTTAAGCCCCACCCTATCCTACTTTCGTGAGGTACTTTTCTATGATCCCTTAAACTGAGATTATTATTGCTTTATTCTTTTACCAATATTGGACGGAAATCTTCTCTTAATGTTAACAGTTTTAGATTTTTCTTAAAAAAATATTTAATTTGAAATTTAAACGTTGGATATGGGGAAATAAATAGTCAAAATCAATTTTGGATAAAATCAATATTAAAAGTAAATGGTCTATTACCCTTTGATTCAAAATAATATGTATGAACAAATATTTTATTTATTTCCGAGTCACAATTAAAAAATTAATAATTAATAATCCTATGATTCAATTTCTTTTTTATTACCTGATGATGACAGCCAAAAACTGTTGAAATGCGTCGTAAAATAGAAGAAATTGAGTCATAGGACATAATTATTATTCATTAATTTAATACAAATGAGAAAAATCTCCCTAAAAGTCAAGTTTGGTTGTATATGATATACATTTAAGTTGTTGGTATTCTTATCCATGGTTTTATTATGCATTAATGATTCTTATTTTCTGGATACTTTTTAATATTTGATGTTTTTATTAAATTTTTTGTACTATGTTTCGCCACTTTCGTAGCTTTTTCAGGTACCTAATTACAAATATTATATGTAAATTTGTTATAATAGTATTTATTTTAAATTTATTGAAAATTTGATGTTTGTAATTGAGTAACTGAAGAAGCTGCGAAAGTGGCGAAACGTTGTACGAAAAATTTAATAAGAACATCGAATATTAATTATTCAGAAAATAAGAATCATTAATGCATATATTTAAATTAATACATTTCTTTAGTTAATTTTAAAATTTTACACAAAAGTAATAACCTTATTTTCCAACGACTCTATCAATTATGATTAAAGAACTCTATATAGGCGAAAATTTTTGCTCAGGTTTCATCAGTTTATTTATAAAATATGCAATTAAAAATTTTCCTCTCCTTTTACGGGAAACCGCGCTTCCTGTAATCGGTCCAAAGTATTAAAAGCTTAAACGAACTTTCTTATTCCGATAGCGTAGTGAACTTTAATTTTCCAGAATTACACGCAATTTAACTTTTTCACCTTTGAAACATGCGTGCACCCCTTTTGTGCTACCGAAATAATTCGGAAATTCAATAAGCCCATAGCGACAAAGTGTTTGAAAATTATAAATATTTGTGCTGAATATTTTTCAGATGAATGCAATCCAAATATTTACTTTTTCCTTAATGAGACACACGAGCTCCATATTCTCATTAGGAAATATAAGTGTAGGTGTTGCCTACAGTTATCGTTGCTACCCTTAAGGGTGGTTCACCATCAGAACGTGAAAAAAAAATTGACTTTCTTAAAACTGCTGCCACTTTTTTTTTAGAGATATTAAAAAGCGGTCTTTGGCATGTAAAAGTTGAAGTTTTGAACTATTTTTTTTTATTTGCCCCGATATGTCCCTCTTCCCCCTTCCCCTTTTACAGCGCTTTGAAAAAGGGTCCTCAAAAATGAGGAGGCAAACGGGAGACAAGTTTTCTCGGAAACCGAAAGTCGGATCATAATTTTCCAAAGAATGTAGGTTTTGGTAATGCGTCTTCTTGGTATTGATCCTCGAAAATCCGAAAAAAGTTGAAAATTCACAAAATGGCGCGACTTTAAAAAAAAAGTTAAAAAAAACGACCTTTTGTTAGACCTTTCCCCCTCTTCAACTTTGAGGGGGGGAGAGGTTTGGCCAATTTCAGAGATTCAATACCAAGAAGACGTGTTGAACTATAACACTCTCCAGTTTCAAGTCAATCCGTCGGATAGTTTCTGAGAAATCTTGTCTCCCAGTTTTAAAAAGTTGATTTCAAGAAAAACGCATTTAAAGTTTTTTTAAGATATTTTTTTATGTTATTATCAATTTATTCAATTTTTATCAGTGAAAATACATTAGTCAGCTATTCCAATCCTTTTAACACGTAATTCTGGAATGTCATGAGAAGACATTTATGGAAAAAAAAAATCGTTTTTTTTTTTTTCTGACGGTGGTCCACCCTTAGCTTATTATTTAGCTTTTTTTTTGATCTTCAATTTGTTGTAAACGAGGAATGTTTGTTCTTATAATTGATTTTTCATTGCTTTGATTTTCATTAAAACCCGAAAATATGATGATTTCAATTTGTACTTTTTAATGAAAACTGGATATTTTAAAATTGATTAATAAAAGCTTTTTTGCTGCTGGAATAAGGGGAATCTGTAATCAATGCTTTGAGTCTTTGAGTTTGTTAAGAGCTTTAGATGTTCATGAAAAGGTAAAATACGAAAGGTTTCGTTTGTCACTCTGTATAGGACTCGAGAATAAAGTTCGTCCTAGATACGAAAATAAGTTTCTTGACCACATGACACGTGTTTATTCTATTGGAGTATTACAATATATATCAGAAAAGGACATAGAATGCAAAGCTCAACTAAAGTTTGTTCAACACCATGTTTTATGTAATGTATTGCCAGGAAAACGTAGCCGTGGTTTATCCCAATGTCCCATAACAATTCCCACAAATTCAATACTTGCACAATTTCTTCGTTTCCCATGTGCTATGTTTCAATATTATCATGCCAACATATCGACAATTTCACACACTAAGAGACATCCGGATTGGCATATGGCTAGCGACCGACACATTAAGGAACCATTACCGGTTAAAAATAGAAAATTTCACAGACCATTATAAACAATCCCAATTGAATTGGTTTGATTGCATAATTGATGAAGATCTGTCGGACTGAGATTTCATTTGCTGCAAATCGTGCAACGCTGACGTCATTTCCGTTAAAATCTTGATAAACGTTCCAGATAAACTAGTTTTTTTTAATTGTTAAGTGGTACAATTGTGCAATTTGCCTCTTGGCAATAACTGCAATGCTCTATTTTGCTGACTTGTAAATTAGTTCTATCAAGGGATACAACTCAACGTTTTGTGTTGCTATTTTAATTCGGGGTTCATTTCAATTTGTTCCTTAGTTCTACTTTGTAGTGTCATAGTGAACTATTTATTTGGTTCTTTCAATAAAACTCTTCTTCGGGTTCCATTATAAAAATTGAATCCTTATATTTTTGTCAATTTCTTCTATTTGTATGTCCCAGCCAATTAACTCAAAGACTTTTAACACTATATTGCTGGTATTATTATCCATGGTTATTATACATTAATGATTCTCATTTTCTGGATACTTAATATTCGATGTTTTATTAAATTTTTCGTGCAACGTTTCGTCACTTTCGCAGCTTCCTCAGGTATTCAATTACAAACATCAATTGTTAAAACCATGTACAATAATCTCAGCATTTATAAGACTGTCCTTCAGTATCCTCTTTTACTAATCATATTCAATAAAATGTAAAACAAATAACATTATAACAAATAATGTACAAAATAAAAAAAATACATAAAAAATAAACACAACCTCAACACAGTCTCTCAATCTCAGGAATCTGTAGAGATTATTGTACATGGATTTAACAGTTAATGTTTGTATTTGAGTACCTGAGAAAGCTGCAAAAGTGACAAAATGTTGTATGAAAAATTTAATAAAAACATCGAATATTAAGTATCCAGAAAATGAGAATTATTAATGTACTATAAAGATATTCAATGATGCATACCAATCCACCAAAAAATTGGAGGATGAATTTTTTTTTCTTTAAAAACAGCAAGTGTTACATTAGCTAAGTTATGAAAAATAATAGGGTAACCAAGTTTCAAAAAAAATTTCCATTAAAATCAATATGTTAAGGGAGGGAAATTCAAAGGATAATATTCATATTTTATAATCATATACGGATAAAATATATTTTATTGAAACTTTAACGTTATTTTAAACATATATTGAAGAAAATTTACTGACACTTCTAAAGATTTTTCTTGAGAAATTTCGGAGATATCAGCTACTCTATACTATTAGTCACCAACCTAATGGGAAGTTTGCGTACATCTTGGAGGCTACAAATTTGATCAGAAATCATTTTTTGAAAAATTTCATTGTAGATATTAGAAATAAAAATATTTTGAAATTTTTAATCTACAGATGTAAAAATGAATGTTTGTCTGTATGTCCTTTATGGCATGGGTCGGCAACCTGCAGCCCGCGAGACATTTTGGTGCGGCCCGCAAGATTCTCGCCGCAACACACATGACGGACACATAGCGTTTTATTTTTAAAACTAAAATATTTGTACATAAATATTGTAGGTATACCTACTGCAAGTGCGGCCCGCACTGATCCCCATGAAAAATATTTGGCCCTTTTACAACAAAAGGTTGCCGACTCATGCTTTATGGAATCGTAAACTATGTATTTGAAGATATGATGATTATTAGCAAAGTTGTTGCACATGAGCCCACGAAAGTTCCTGAGTTGGTACGACCAATTTTGGTCTTCAAAATTATGGTCAAAATTTGGTCTTCAAATTTATTTTAATTTCAATCAAGGACCCTACCACAAATAATCGGTGCTCTATGTAAACAATAAAAAATACAAGAAGATACAGAAATACCATCTGTAAAGGAGGAAATTCAAAGGTTTAGTAAAAAATACCTAGTAATAGATTTGCCTGATAGATCTTGTAACTAACCAAATATTCCTATTAACTGTCTGTTGCCAAATTATTATTTCTTATTATATAGCTTTATTTTTATAGATTACTTCTATATTAATGTTTCACATTATTATTAGCATTGAAATTGTTATTATAGACTATCATTGTTATTCTTATTGCTACTGTTGGGTGTTTTTATGATTGTTGTTATTGCTATAAGAATTACTATTATTGTTACTGTTGCTATTGATTGTTAAAAATCTATTTTGTACTTATACAGCACTAATCTACTGGGACTAGTACTTACATGTGATTGTCTATTGATTGAATGCACTTATTGCAACTCTATGCAGATTGTGCAATTTATTTGAAAATAAATAAAAAATATTTTAGTTGGTGGCGTAGCAACGCGCGTAGGGTATAGCTGTTGATAAGTTTATAAATCACTCTAATTAAAAAATGTCTTTAGTAACACTTTGAATTAACTTATAAGTAGACTAGCTCATCCCCGCGACTTCGTCTGCGTAACGTAGGTATAGATTATATTTTCTTTTTAAATTTGCTATTTGTAGTGGCACATGAAAATTATTATTTTTCTTATTTCTGTTACGAAAAACATAATCACACCTGAAAACACTAATTTGTCAACTTTAAAAAGACACACACTGTTACTTAGAATAAAATAGTTGTATATAATGATCAATTAATTTTCAAAACATATTTATTAATATCTAAAAAGAGTATGTACTATTCCGTATACCTTTTCTAAATACCGAAGAAAAGTTGGTTTGGAAGATTTTATTTTTTGATTGATAATGAAATATATGACAAAAAATTGCTCCCTTAATATTAAATAATTGCTCCAGGTCACAATCATTGGTTCATAAAAATTAGATTTTAAAACGCTTGATTGTTGAAAAACAAACAAAAATTAAAAACTGCCTCTTTGGTATTTGGTATAAGTACCTACTACCTAAACTTTCATACTTATTAAGTGAAATGACTTTATTTAAAATGCTGTTATTAAAATGATATAACAAAAACAGAAACTTATCATTATTAATTAAATATTTATTTAATAATTACACTTATTAAATTCAAAATTTCGATTGTTGATTAACTCTACATTTCTCATACAAACTTAGTCACCCCTTTTACTCTTTTAGGGTAGGAGTTTTAAAAAAAATTCTTATCAGATGTGTGCTTTTTATAAGGAATACATCGAATATTAAAATTTCATCAGTCAGAGGGGATATATAAATTCAGAATTTTGTGTATGCACGGTTTTAAAAACGTGTTTACTCCAAGTTTTATTAGTAATATTATTATTACTACTACTACTATTACTTTTTTTCGTTAATATTTCCTTATTGAGTAACTCTAAGGGCCTATTTACAACAATTTTGTAAAAAAATAAAATAAAAAAAAAGTTTACTGTAAGATTCGAACCCACGTCTTTATAATTAGGAGCATCAGAATGTTTGATACGTAAGCCATTACGCTATTAACATCAACTTTGTGTTTTAGATACATAAAGGTTTATATTTCAAAGAGGTCATTTTTTAAAATTTAAATTGAATTTACTGTGCTATTTTTCAGTTCAACTAAAAATATTTTTACAGATTATTTTCCATTAAATTACCTTTCTAATGATATAAAATTCACCTGTCTAGTGTAAAAATTTCTGTTTTCATCCCTAGGGAATACCTTCCCTTATTATTTTTTTGGAATGATGAGTAATCTATAGTCTGTGAGAAATTGTGTTGCATCTTAATACCAAATTTCATCAAATTCGGTTGTTCCGTTCTTTAGTTAAATCGGGACACACGGACAGACAGACAGACAGACAAAAATTTTAAAAATGTTAAATTTGGAATAATGGCCTCTTGAAACAAATATTTACCCTAAAATTGGGTTCAAAATCGAAATGTACAGACAGACGTTAGAATTTTATATATTACTATAGATAAACGATAATGAAAGACTATTTTTAAGTTTAAAAACGAAATTACTTTCTGGTCCACCTAATATAAAGCCGGTCTACGATTTCTTTTTTGAATTCTCGTACTTTGAAACTGTAGAACTTTATGATTTGATGTGACTCAAATATGGTTCAAAAAATACTATACTACAAAACGAGTATGTAATTTAAGGAAACTACGGCAAAATAAGAAGATAAATTAGATGAATAAAGATATTTACAAATTAATGATGAACCGGTTTGACGGTGAATAGGGTGAGTTCCGCTTCGTACAGCATCCTAATACCAATTATTGCAATTACTTGTATAATTTTTTCATTGATTAATAGCACATCAACTGACTACCTGCTTATTGTGGTTTCATAAACCGTAATCGTAATATTGAGATGTTTTCAACAGTTCTTAAATATTGTCTTACAAATAAAAGATACAATTTTAGAATTAAAATGACTACTAAAAAAAAAATCTCGTAAAATAAAATTATCTTTTTATCTTTCTTGCTAGGTTTCGTTTTCAAATTTAATAAAAATGTCATAAAAACATGAATTATATTTCCTTTCATTCACATCAAAAGCCTTACGTCATTATTTCATTGTTCTGAACACCGTGCACAGCGGCAAAGAGCTTTCATACTGTTTCGCGTGTATGTGTAAATATGTATGTTAATATTTTCAAAATTAATTTCGGCAACATCGTCATTCCCCCATTATACTCTTTATGAATAAAGTGAATAAAATTTTCACCAGTCCTCTCAACAAAATAACTGTAATTATTTGTAAAGCTCTTAGATGAATTATCAAGGACACAATAGTGCGAGCATTTACCAAGCACAGTGATAATAGCTGACGGAAAATATGAAAAGTTGGAAATAAAATTTAATATTACCAACAAACTACGGTGAAAACTGGGAAAATTGAAGCGTTGCAAATGTCGATATACAATAGACAAGCATTTAAATTTCACAAAACTCTTTGACTTTTAAGCGTCACGTACTATTTGAGTTCGTAATAATGAAACATATTTTTACGCGTCTTTTCATCGTAGCATTGATCGCATACAAAAGCTCTCATAAAAATTTATTCATTCACGTTTTTTTTTCTCTTTTTTTTATCAAAGACTTCCTAACTGCTAAAAAGTTTTCGAAGGCTTTCTTTTTGTAACGGATAACCATATTAGTTCTATCACCTTAGTTCGGTTCTAGCTACATTATAGTTATCGAATAATCAAAGTTCCTTTTCCTTGTAAGAGATTTTCTCATCGTTCGAACACTCTTTTCCTTTTTGTGTTTTTCTTCTCCCTGTGCTTGCCACGATTGGTGAGTTCCAAGCTTTTCAAAGCTCCATTGATGATTGAGGTTAATGAAAGAAAGAAATTGGATAAATAGTGAAAAGTGTGTGAAGTTAATAAATTGATATTGAAAAGTAAAGTAATTTGTTTTGCTTTTAATAGTTATTGGTTCAAAACATTCAATGTTTTCCCTTTGATTCATTTTTATAAAGCTTATTGGGCTTTTAAATGAATTGAAATACTATCTCTAAAGTATAGGGAGTATATTAACAGTGTGGACGATTGAAAAATGTACGTCTTAATCGCCGGGACAAAAATTATACGGAAGTTTTTGATGACGATTATTTAAAAAATCTTTACCTGTTACTTCGTCTACGTGGTACCCTAAAACATACTTTTATTCTAACAAAAAACGATAATTAAAAGCCCTAACTCTTCAAAGAATCTTCAAACTTCTTTGTAAACAATATAATAATTAAATTGTGGACAATAAGGACGAAGCTTCTTGTGGAATCTTATGTATTTTTTCGCCAACGTTTCGTCAGTTATTCCTGACTTCTTCAGGGCTCAAAATTTAAAAATTACTTCACAAATGTCATAAAAATAAGCTGTAAAATGACCCAACTGGTAGAAATAAAAAAAAAAATAAAAAACATTATTGAAAAAACACAAACACACATGTTATAATAATAATAATCCTTGTATATAATAAAAATAATAATTTGAAAACAATATTCGAAATATTTCTTTCTGCAATTAAATTGTTAAATTCTAAAGCTCAGTTAACACTAATAAACATATTGAGCAATTTTGAAAAATATTTTTTCAACGTTATTTAACTCTTGTAAAGCTCTTAAAGTTGATAGACCGAGATCTCAGGGCCTCTGGACCTTTATTATTTCCTCATAATCCAAATGTATGGGATAAAGTAGGGTAAGCATGAACTTTAATTTAATGCGTATCTGCAATCTTCGGCCGACGGCCAATTATCAGGTAGCTGGTGCTAAAGGTGAGTAAACATACTATTGAATTGTATTAAATTACCCCCCCCCCTTCAAATAATAATAATCACTACTGCCAGTGTCTTTCTGTCGGTCATAACTTTTACGAGACGCTTTAAAGCTGCTATTTATTTTTTTTGATTTTATTAATTTTCTCAAGCTTGACTTTTATACATGATATTAGGGGAACTATTACAATACTTTATGTGAAGAGCATGACTAGTCGGATGGACCTAACATCCCCCCAGATGCACATAAAGTGTCACTATATAGTCCGGTCAAATTATACAATTCATCCTTTTATAAATTGCCAACTAGTTGAAAATTTTTATGAACGTTATAGACGCTATTATAATGATATTTTGAAAAGTCTTCATTGATTCTGTAAATTTTCAAGTCAAAGTTCACAAAACAAAAATGAGTTTTTTGAATTTTCAACGAAATGGTTAGTTTCATGGTAAAAATATGCGTGACAAAATTGTAGATCATATAATTATCTACAAAAATTGGTCTTACATTTTTTCCATAACTTTCACCATTTCTGAGAATAAACAATGCAAAAATTTACTTTGGTTGCATTTTACAAAATAAGCTTGACTAAGTATACTTTTCTGCAGCCGCATTTCAAATTACAACCCTTTTATATCATTCAATATTAATGTATTAGTCATGCATTAGTTTCACTTATGTTATGTGCCCAATGATGTACTGTAGGTAGCGTAGTCATGCTTATTATGGAGAATGCAACTAAAGTAAATCTTAGTATTGGTTTTTTCTCAAAAATGGTGAATGATATGAAAAAAAATGTTAAAACAATTTTTATTGATAATTACATGATCTACAAATTTTGTAGGGAACATTGTTATCAAACAACTAACCATTTCGCTGAAAAATTAAAAAAAAACATTATTGTGAACTTTGACCTTAAATTTTTTTTTGGTCCAAATGGAATCGATGAGGACTACACAATATCATTACAATAGTGTCCATAACTTTGATAAAAATTTTCAACCTGTTGGCAATTTATACAAGGGTAAAGTATATAAATTGACCAGATAATATAGCGACACTTTATATAAAGCTCATCACATAAAGTAATGTAATAGTTTCCTTAATATCAAGCATAAAAATCAAACTGAAAGAAATAATTAAAATTAAAAAAAATAGCAGTTTTAAAGCGTCTGATAAATGTTGCGATCAACGGAAAGTGTCTGGCAGTAATTATTTTTTTTTTTTTTTTGAGAATTTAATACAATTTAATAGTATGTTTACTCATCTTTAGCACCAGCTACCTGTTAATTGGCCGTCGGCCATCGGCCGAAGGTTGCAGATACGCATAAATTAAAGTTCATACTTACCTTACTTAATCTCATGCATTTGGATTATGAGGAAATAAGAAAGGTCCGGCGGCCCTAGGATCCCGGTCTATCAACTTTAAGAGTTTTACAAGAGTTAAATGATAATGAAAGAAAAATTTTTACAAAGACAACTAGCGACACTTCTCAGAAAACCAAAATTGCGTAATATGTCTACTAGTATTAACTGGGCTTTAGAATTGAACAATTTAATTGCAGAAAGCACAATTTCGAACATGGTTTGCAAAGATATTTGAAGAATCTTGAAGACTTAGGGGCTTTTAATTTTCGATTTTTGTTAGATTAAAAGTATGTTTCAGGATACCACGTAGACGATGCAATTATTAATTTATTTGTATATTCTCTGAAATATGCGAAAAATTCAATTTTGAAAATTTAATAAAATTTAATAGTATTTTTATTTACTTTTGGCACCGACTAGCTGTTAAATAGCTGTCGGTCGAAGGAAGCAGGTACCCATACGCTTAGAGTTCATATTTACCCTACTTATTTCCAAAAATTTGGTTTATGAGAAAACGAGTATGGTCTGGGGACCCTAGAATCCCGGTTTAAGAGGTATCCAATCTTTCATTTCAAAAATCGGATTTCTATACGTTATTTTCATTATTTCTTCTGGTCTTTCCATGCCGGTATCCATTCCAAATCCTTTTCTTCACTCTTTCTTTTTAAAGTTTGAGCTTTGGGATTAGTTTTTCTTCTTCTCATCATATCCATCTTTGTTCTTCAAAATTTAAAATTTAACTTTCGATTCTAACATTTCTTAAAAGATTTTCGATTTATGCTGTAGCATACTCTTCTAGTTAAAGAGTATTTACTTATAGATTTGATCCGGTTTTCTTGTCTTTGATATTCTCATAAAATTTAACTTTGCAATGTTTATTTCTATTTCGTATTTTGCTACAATAACACCCAAACATAAGACACTAGTTACTATTATTTACTTTTAGGACTAGCTACCTGTTAAATAGCCGTAGGTCGAAGAAAGCAGGTACTCATACGCCTAAAGTTCATATTTACCCTACTTAATTCAAAATATTTGGTTTATGAGAAAACAAGTATGGTCTGGGGACCCTGAAGTTTGATAGTCTCGAACTATGAGATATCCACTTTTTCATTTCAATAAATTTTTATTCGTTATTTTCAATGTTTCTTCTGATCTCTCCAAATCCATATTCTTTCCTTAACTATTATTTTTTAAAGTTTGACTATTGCGATTAGTTTTTCTTCTTGACATCATATCCATCTTTGTTTTTCAAAATTTAAATTTCCGTTCTAATATTTCTTTAAAGATTTAAGATTTTTTCCGCAGCATACTCTTCTAGTTAAAGATTCTTCACGTACAGATTTGAACCGGTTTACTTGACTTTGATATTCTCATAAATTTTAATATTGCAATGTTTATTTCTATTTCATATTTTTCTACAATAACACCCAAACATTCCACTCATTAATCAATGAATTTTCGTCTCAATTTTTATGAATTCTTTCGTATCTTAATTTTTTGTTTGATCCCCAATCATGGATATCAAATTTTTGAAAAATTTACCATTTTTAACTCAAAAGTCACAAGAAATCATACAAACGGTAAACAAACTTCACTTTCATTGAATTTATATTTTACTTTCAAAAATATTTCGCTTCAATAATTTCGATCTTCCAATTGATAAAATTCACAATTTACGGCTTCAAACTCTTCCAAAAACAACTTTTTTCCATATGAGTTAATCAATATATTTCACTTGCCATTTTTTGCGATTATTTTTCTAAGCATTGGAAAACTATAAATTAGAGAAGTTCTTAGACTTTCACATGAGAAAAGTGAAAATAAAAACTACCTACGCTATTAAAAATGTCTTTGTTTTCAATATATAAATTATAGCAAATAGGTTTTCTTTGAAACTCGTTTCAAATGAATGTTATGATATAAAGTAAACTAAACGGTTTTGTAAAAATATAAAATTCAACTTTAATGGAAAAATTCTGAACATTATAAGGTAAAAGAAAGAGAAAAAAAAAACACAGGATGCGTCTTTGAAATAAAAAAAGGAACAAAGCATGGAACGCTAAGGGCTTTACAGTTAGTTAACTTAAAAATAGTAGGTCACTGATGAAAACGGCGAATTGTGCTTTGATACTTACGTATTTTTATAAAATTTTTGATTAAAGAAAATTCGTAACAGTATCAAGTGTCAGAATTACCATTGAGTTATTACCATATGAAAAGCAAAGCATTAATAAAAATCGTTAATTAAAATACTATATTATAATTAATATTATATACATTAATATCAAGAAGATTGAGGATTTGACGTTTGACACGTCGAGCATAAAACCAAGAACACGTGATCAAGATTATATTTTAAGGGGTGGGTAGGGTTTCACGGTAAAAAAAATACTTTTTTTGTGAATTTTTTTCGTAAATATGGATTGAGTAATTTTCTTCGGACCTTTTGTACATTATTGAGCATACTTTTGACAATATAGGGTAATTTTTTCATGCAGAAATATTGAAGCATAAGCCGGTAACAGAGCTTCCTCCAGAACGTCTTGAGAAAAAAACAATTTGCGGTGTTCACCATAACTCGGCTGGAAATTATTTGAAAATAAAAAACCAAGAAAAATTAGTCAAATTATGATCAAATCTTCCCTCCAACGTTCTCTGATAATTTTTTTTTCATTTAAAAATTTTTGGCGGCCATTTAAAGTGTAAACTGTTATTTTCCAATAAAAATTCCGCCATTTTGGGGGTGGAAAACACCTTTAATGTAAAAAAAAAACTTTTTACTAAACGTTGGGGGGCGGTATTTTATATGTCAAAAATGTGTATAAAATTTGAAATGAATCGGTCAAGTAGTTTTGAAATGACGGTGAACACGAACTTTGAAAAAGTAGTTTTGAGAAAAACGCGCCTAAGGGTACACCTACATTAGATCCGTATTTCTCCCGATCCGACGTGGTCCGATAGTCGGACGACGTCGGAAGAAAAACAAACATGTTGATGTTAATGCTAGTGCCTACAATTAAAACGAAGCTCCCGAATTCTCGATTCCCGACGACTCCAGACACTATCCGATTTGACAGCCGAACAATCATGTTTGTTTCCAGTCCGACGTTTCTATTCCGACGCATAGTTATTACAATTTTATATTTACAATTTTATAAAATTTTATATCTATTATGAGTACTGAAGGTTTATTTACCGTATTGTGATGGTGAGTTTTTCTTCTGGGTTGACACATACCCTGAAGTTTGATTGGTCAGTTATGTCGTTTCTTATTCCTCCAAGAATGTAGTCAAATGTTTCAATACTCATACGATGATATTCCCTGAACTTAACCGGGTAATTCCGCATAGGTACGCAAGTTGCAAAAAATTCTCCTTTAGATCGATCTAAATTGAATTCATGGACCCGTGTCTTTGTTCTACGTCTCTTTAGGAGGACGTTATTTTCCAGCAAAAACCAGTACAAAAAATCATCCTCAGAATCACTCATTTCGCTATCACGTGTTTACTGCAATAGCTGCTACTACAGACTGTAATAGAACGGTTCGACAGTATGCAGTTAAACGGGTCACGTCGGGATCATTGTAGGCATTCAAGTCTGACGTTATCGGACACCAATGGTCGAACAACGTCGGATCGGGAGAAGTACGGATCTAATGTAGGTGTACCCTAAAGTTTATGAACTACCCCGACCGCCTGCAGCTGTTAGAGTTGGAGCGTTAAAGGTCAGGAGATTAATAAGACAATAACTTTAAGAATATTGCTTCTATCGACCTAAAATTTTAAGGACATATTCTTGAAATGTTAAACAATAAGATAAGAGAAAAAAAATCGATTTTTCGAAAGTAAAAGCCCTACCCCCCCCCCCTTAACTATACTGAAGTAGTTTTACCCGAAGATGTGAAAAGAGTCTTATGTGTAGATCCGAAATTTGGTTTATCTGTGAAAAAAAGGACGTCCATCCCGTAGTACTCATTAAAGATGCTCAGTTCTTAGTTAACAGTCTTCCGACTCTAGTAGAAAAAGAGGAATTGGTGGAACATGAAAAGAATGTTCTTCGTTCACGGATTGTTAATGTGATCAGCAACTATTACAAAAACCCTGAACCGAAACGGCTTGATCAGTTTAGTAGAGACGTCTTGACAACGTATACATTTTTTAAAGACAATAGAGATATTATTGTCTCTAAGTCTGATAAAGGGAACTCTACAATTATTATGGAAAGAATAGAGTACATGGAAGCAATGTATAATATGTTACAAGATACAACAACGTATAAGTTAATGAACAAGGATCCAACTGTTAAATTTCAACGGATGGCTAATGGCTTAGCAACTTTGTTGAAAGATAACGCAGTCATTGATGATAATCGGTTAAAGAAAGTTAAAATTTAGAATTCTATTGCGCCAAGATTACATGGTTTGAGAAAAACACGTAAGATTGGTTGTAATCTCCGATCGGTTGTAAGTTGTATTGGTTCACCGTGTTACATTCTTGTTAAGATGCTCCATAATATTTTGTCACCGATTACTTAGAGTTTCAATTTTAGTGTTAAGAATTCTTTTGAACTTGCCGAAGATGTAAACACCGTAATCTTACCACCAGATTATGTTTTAGTTTCTTTAGATGTAGTTTCTCTTCTTACAAATATCCCTAAACTATTAGTATTACATATTACTAGCTGATCCCCGCAACTTCGTCTGCGTAGCGTTGGTGTAGATTATGTTTTCCTTTCAAATTTGCCATTTGTAATTGTATATGAAAATTTTTGCCATTTGTAATTGTATATGAAAATTTTTATTTTTCTTATTTCTTTTACGAAAAACATACTCATACTTAAAAACACTATTTTGTCGACTTTAAAAAGACACATTTAATAAACTGTTGCAAAGAATAAAATATTTGTATGTAATGATCAATTAATTTTTAAAAAATATTTATAAATATCAATAAATATAATCTGTAAATCAATCAGCATCTATACATAAATAAAAAATATCACCAAGTTCAATAAAGTTGGTTTAAATTATAAGTAAAATGGGGTGACCATGCGACATTTTTCAAAAAACTTACATTTTTAAACTTGTGATATCTTTCGAATGGAATGTTCAAATTGAATAACTCAAAAAGTTATATAATGGTATTGAAGCAAACTTAAATATTAAATCATTTATTTTGATAAGGATTAATCCCAAAGTATAAATAAAAGAGCTTTAATAGCGGTGGCATTTTTATATATTTTTAAAATGAAAAAACACTTATTGTGACATAACTATAAAAGTTAGACATATGCTGTTGGTTTTTTTTTGTAGATAATGATATGTTCTACAAAATCGTAGCGCATTGTTTTGTTCTATAACCAATAGTTTTCGCAGCGCACGCGATAAAAAAATGTTTTTTGGTAATTTTTTCAGACCTTGGGTTACATTATTGGAGTTTTAGTTTGGATCCCTAACTTTTTTGAAAATTTAATATAGCCTATATTCACCGGAAATAGTGTAGCTTTCCAATAGTGAAAGAATTTTTCAAATCGGTCAAGTAGTTTCGGAGCCTATTCAAAGCAAACAAACAATCAAATCTTTCCTCTTTATAATAATAGAAAATAAATGAGGAATGCGATGATTGGTCGAAACTGATTAGCTTGAAAGACAAGGACTTGGTTTTGAAATTGATTGAGTTTTGTTTTGATTCAAGCTATTTTCAGTTTGATAGTAAACTGTATCAACAATGTGATGGCACAAGTATGGGGAATCCAGCAAGCTCTGTATTAGCTGATATTGTAATGGATTATGTGTTTAGAAATGTTTTAAAACTACTGAGTTATCCAATATCTTTGGTAAGACTGTACGTAGATGATAGTGTACTGTGTGTCCCAAAAAGTGAAACAACGACTTTGATAGATACTTTTAATAGCTTTAACTCTAAATTAAACTTAACTATTAGGGTGACCTCTAATAGGGATGTTTTTGAATTTCTTTGCTCCCAGGGGCTCAAATGCTTCCAAATTGATAAAAAAAAAATTCCCTGAAAATTTGAGCTCTTAATATTAACTTTAAGATAGCCCGCTTTAGTACTTAAGTTTCTTATAGAAATAACGTAGGAAAAATTTAATTTGTTCTTTAGAATTCCATAGCTCAGCGATAAATAAATCGAAAGTAACTAATCTCGTTGTGTTTATTGTAAATTTAACGCTCTACAAAAAAGAGCTCTTATGATTTTTTGCTAAATCTATTGGCTTAAGAGTTATTCGAGCTCAAAGTTTAATTATTATATAGTTATTAATTTTATCAACTATAATTATTAAATAAATACTTATTTTTACGAAATTTATTAAATTTCTTATACAAAATTTGTATTTAAGATCAAAAAGAAGCAAATACAATATTATTGTTGTGATTTTTCACGTCGTCGCTGTAGTAGTTCATCCTTTATTTTTTGTACTTGTTCATTATCATCAGATTCAATATTAGCTATATAACCAACTCTACCATCTTTCCGTTGCTCAGTTAAAAAATACATTATATTTTCATTGATCATTAGTGCCGCATTCTTAAGCAAATATATAAGCCAATAACTCTTAAGCCAGTAGATTTAGCAAAAATCATAAGAGCTCTTTTTTGTAGAGCGTTAAATTTACAATAATCATGGCGCGATTAATTAATTTCGATTTATTTGTTGCTGAGTTATGGAATTCTAAAGAACAAATTACATTTTTTCCACGTTATTTCCATAAGAAACTTAAGTTGAAAAGCGGACTATCTTAAAGTTAATATTAAAAGCTCAAATTTTCAGGGATTTTTTTTTTTATCAATTTGGAAGCATTTGAGCCCCTGGGAGCAAAGAAATTCAAAAACACCCCTATTAAGGACCACGCTATTCACTATGGAAGTAGAAGAACATGAAACCATTAATTTTTTGGATGATACGATACTTAGACTACCAGATGGGAGCTTGAAAACCGACTGGTATAAAAAACCGACTAGTTCAAACAGATTACTGAATTATGAATCAAATCACCCAATGAGTCAAAAAATTGGGATGATTAAAGGTTTAATAAAAAGAGCTTACAGCTTAAGTCATCAAGATTTTCATGAGAAAAATAAGAAAATTATTATTGATCTTCTTGTTAATAATAATTATCCGAGAAAACTGATTGACAGAGTTTTCAATAATTATTGCCCGATGAATAATAACACAAGTAATCGAGATCAGCTCATTAAGTTTTGTAGGTTTCCTTTTATTAAGGAGATAGCGTTCAAAATTGACAGTCTCGAAGAAAACGATATGGCGAATTAGCCTTTTATAATTTGAAAACTGTTAAGTCAGTTTATACAAGGCTGAAAGATAGGGTTCCAGTGTTGGATCGGTCAAATGTGATTTAAAAAATTCCATGCACCTGTGGGATGTCCTATGTTGGACAGACCAAACAAAACTTAAAAGCCAGGATCAAAAATAATCAGTATGACTGTAGAAACACCAACATCCAGAAAGAAAATAAAACAACGCTTGCTAATCATCATTTTGATACCAAGCATAATTTTATGTTTGATGGACTTTCAATTTTAGATAGTGAATCTAATTACTTTAAGCGTTCGTTGAGTGAAATGGTTTTCATAAAATTAAATAAAACAATAAATCTAAGATCTGACACACAGAACCTAAGTTTAATATATAATGACATCCTAGGTCTGAAATGATTATCTTTCAAATTTGTATATTTTATTTACATTTTTTAAATTAATATTATATTATATATTTTGAAGTGCGTAGCTTAACAACTATGAACTGATGTTTTCAGTTGGCTGTTAGACTTGCAAAGAAAATACATACTTGAAAGCTAAAAATCATTTTTACAGTTTTAATTTTAATTTTACATTTTTTAATTAACGATTGTTTAAATATACTTGAGGTCAGTTTATAATAATATTGTTATAATGTTGTCAATATAAAAACAACATTATAACAATATTATTATAAACACACCTCAACTATGTTTAAACAATCGTTAATTAAAAAAATGTAAAATTAAAATTAAAACTGTAAAAATGATTTTTAGCTTTCAAGTATGTATTTTCTTTGCAAGTCTAACAGCCAACTGAAAATATCAGTTCATAGTTGTTAAGCTACGCACTTCAAAATATATAATATAATATTAATTTAAAAAATATAAATAAAATATTCAAATTCGAAAGATAATCATTTCAGACCTAGGATGTCGTTATATATTAAACTTAGGTTCTGTGTGTCAGATCTTAGATTTATTGTTTTATTTAATTTTATGAAAACCATTTCACTCAACGAACGCTTAAAATAATTAGATTCACTATCTAAAATTATATAATTATATAATAAAATAATAAAACAATAATATTGTAATACTTTCAGAGCTTGAAAAAGTCTTAGTAATAAAGACGAAATGTCGCAAAATCAATGATTGTTGAAATTAATTTAACTATATTCCAATTACCCGTGACCCTGATATAATTATATTAAAATTTGGTCAAAAAGTCAACTTTAAAGTTGGATTTGATAATATTTACTTTTATATGTACCAAAAAGAAAAGTTAATTTTCTAATAAATGGTTTTGTTAAACTAAATCATCCAACCCCAGTTGACTAATAAATCAATCCCTTGATTATACCCTTCTTAATGAAACCAAATATGCACTTAGGAGATACTTTTCAATATTACCCTCTGTTTTGAAAGGACACACAGGAAAACACCTTTTCACTACTTCAAATATCAATATAGCAAGTACGAAAAGGGTTGTTTCCGCATCCCTTCAGGATAAATAAGATATGTTTAATATAAAAACTTTATGATTTTCCGAAGATGAAACCTCTATAAACTCTTAAACCGTACTAAATACATATAAACTGACTTGGGTTGGCTTTTAAAATATTTAAGGGACAAAAAAGCTCTAAAAGTAGTCGATAACAGTTTAAACTTATTTAGTGATAGTAAAAAAAAGGATAACATAAATATAGTTATGAATTTTTGAGATTTTCAATATTTGGTTAAAAATCACCGACTTATTTTCTATTATTTGGTGTATTTTCATTTACGTAATGATCAGAATACCAACATTAATTGGGTATTGAGATATACGAGTAATGCTGTGTTATCTTCCATGGAAGCGTTTATCAATAGGATATTATGTAATAAATTAAGATGATCACTCGATTTACAATTATGCAATTGTAAACTACATATTGACTAATTGCATTGTTGGACTGTAATCGCCTAGTTTGCGAAATTTGACTTCGAATTTCGCAAATAATCTTCAGTATAAATCTCAATACAAAAGTTAATATGGGACAGAAACTTACACGTATGTAAATATAGGGGAGACTGAAAAGTAATGTTGTTTTTTTTTATGTAACATTATCAAATCTTTAACATCTAATGTACAATTTTAAATTCCAAATTAGATAAAATCAATTGATTACTAAGAAAAATATTTGAAAATCACATTTTGAACATCAATTTAAGTTTTCAATTTGTTCGCCACTTAAAAAAATGATGTGGCAATTGAAATAAATATTAATCCGATGGAACTTTAGGTGATTATGGTGGTAAAGAAAAAATTACTCATCCTTGATTTATTAATACCTTCCAGGATTTTTCTTGTGCAAGGGAATCTTGCATTATAACGTTGTAGAAAAAAATTATCTTTGTTGACAATTCTAGGGAATTTTTAGGTACTTGCCAAGTCAACCAGGATTGATGTGGAATATTTGATGGTTCTTAATTTATCTGAAATGAATGTGGTATCACTTTCTCCCTTTACATCTTATAGTTTAAAGTTGATATCATTGTTGGTTGATAAGAATTCAAGATTTGAAAACTATCGAACTTGACCTTAAAAAAATTCATTTGGCACTAATAAACATCTAATGTACTTGAACAAATAATTGAAATTTTGTTGGAATCCTGTAAAATTCGTAGAGTACACCTTACCGAATCTGTAGTTCTTCGGGTATTTTAACAACGGTCATTTCAATAGAAATTTCTGAATAATAATTTTTTTGATCTTTTATGAGTATACAAGTACTCTAATCTTATTTCTAGTACTACTTTAAAATAAATAATGAGTCAATTAATTGCAATTAGTAGACGCCTATGGATTCCGAAGCAGTATTACTTTTCGGTTTCCCTAACAAATAGTTACATTTAAACTTCTATACACTTACGGAACTAGAAACGAAACTATGGAAGATATCAAGTACATATCGAAAATTAAGTTAATTTAAATATTTAAAGTTAAAATTTAACCGTAAAACTTAAAGAGAACCAATACTTAATTCATGGGAATCGCTCATGAATTTGAGTAATTTAATCTAGGATATTTACTGAAAATGTTTAGTACTGCAGATAAAGAGACTATAGTCTATACCGTGCAACTTTAATCACACTTTGTGTAACAATATTTGTTAGTTCATACTTAAAAAAATATAAAAAAAAATCCAAAGAAAATTGCAATTATATTAACTGTTTTGCAGAATTTTACACGAAAAATTTGGATATTTACATTTAAAAGAAAGCCTTGATTTAGCAGCTGATTTATTTTTTAAATCATCAACTACGAAAAAGTGTTCAGATAATATTGAACTACTGCTAGTAATATTTTTATGTAGAAAACAAAAATCCGTGTTTTTTTTTTCTTAACGACAAAATGATGCATTTTCTTTTAAAATTTTTGGATGATATCTTTAAGTTCACAACAACGAACTAGTTTTAGAGTTAGATCTATTTAATATTTGGGCAAAAGTTTAGAAAAAATATTACCCAAATTCAGGCGTAGTTATATCTAGCCAAGGCTTATAAAATACACAGGTGGCCTCATGCGCTCCCTGACGCATGCCGAAGAAATTCGTACATATCTTCAAACTAATTCAAATTTCAAAATTCTTCGAATCACGTCATTTAATGGGGCAACCTGTGTATTTTATAAACCTTGACATCTAGCAGGGTATAAGGATGGGATTTAAATAAAAAAGATTCTGACCTACCATTTATTATGAGACCTTCCATTTAAGATTTTAAATGTTTTTAATCAAAGTACTTGTACAAAATGTTATGTGCTTACCTTTTTAGATACATCAATATATTGCGCTAAAATAATAATTAAACAAACACGTTTAAGATGCCTGATTGTTCAAAAGTGTTTATTTTTCAGCATTATATTTAATTATAAGTTTCATGTAATTCAAATGTTGGCACCTTTTGATCTTAAGGCCCTAGGTTATTCTCTAATTAGACTAATGGAAAATCAGAAGAAAATACTTGTCAGAATGTGAAGCTTTGACGGGATTATAACCAAGAGAAATTGGGATGTTTGTTGCCAATTGTCAAATAACATTCTATTCCTTGCTTACAAAATTTCACGTGGATTCTCAGCCTGCAGTAGGTGAAATAAGGACTCAGGGAATATAACATGCCTAAGGCTGCAAATGATTTTTAAGCATCAAATCTTTCAGTAGAAGAAAAAAAAAATAAAAACAGAGGATGTAGGCATAAAAGACATATATTTTGTAGAGGAAATTATTTTTCACAAATTAATAATAATTGATTAATAATACCATTATTTAGTGCGAATTTGGTACCAATAACGAGAGTACCATAAAAAAACACAGTGTGTCTACTGTTGAGTAGTGACCTAAGTCAAGTGCCATTCCTACGAACCCTTAATGATCTCCAAAATAAAGCAAACTATTTTGCACATAGTTAAACTATTGAAAAAAAAATTAATCAAAGCTTCAGCAAGCTTAGTGATAGTTTGCATTTTCTTACTTAAGGGGTAAAAATGGATCGAAAATATTTTTCGATCTAGCGAGAGGAAAAAAATAATCAATAAAATTAGAAATTTTGAAAATTTTATACAACTTTTTACGCTATTGATGGCAATAAGAGTGGAAATTTATATTCTAACTCTTGAAATTACCTTTTAAATTTTTTTTCCTAGTTTTCTTGATATATTTGGGGAAATTTCTTAGTGATAATATGGAAATAATAATATATCTCAAAAAATTGAGTTGATATCCAACATTTATAAAATTATAAACCTCAGTTTTAATGTTAAGCAATCTTCTGCACTTGTGAATCATCACAAAGCAGTTATGCAGTGATCCAATCTACTTGATGACCACTAAGGAAGATTGCTTGGCAATCGAAATACGTATCTGGGCAAATACGTCACGAATATTTTTGTTTGAACTTCTGATCAAATTTATGTTTATGGTATGATTTTTATATATAATTATATTAAATTATACTATATAAATTGGACCGCAATATATCCTATATATTGTATACGCATTATGTGGTATGTTAAAATTTAAACGGGAGACATTGTAAGATAGTTTGGTAGGAATTGATCAGAAATATTACAAAAAGGTTAACAATTGGTCAAATTGGAATGAACAGAAGTTTGCGGTTTAATGATTGAAGCAATAAAAATGTACCTAATTAATTAATAATTTTAATTCTAAAGCTTCATAAGTGGTGTATAGAATTTTTGCTGTTGGTTTTGTTTAATTACACTGACAAAATGTCTGAATTTTTGGGAAGAAGTTTGAAAAAGAAAAAAATATTCTTTTGAGAAATTCAATTCTTTTCTTTGGAAAAGTCAAGGGATTTATTATTAGGTTAATTTCTTAAGGATAGTGAAATTATTGCAAGAAAAGCAAAGTGTGAATAATTTTTAACATATTTCGGACAATTTAAGATATGTTATGTGATATAAAATATTATATAACATACTGATTTAACTTTTATCAGTTTGACTTGAGATTTTAAAGCATAAAGCTCATTGCCCATTACCCACACTTTGAGATGGTTTTATTACAATAACTTTATCTTTATAAACATTCTTACCAAAAACCGATCTTTTAAAGTTTTTTAAATTTTTTTAAACAATCAAAACCTTAACTTCTCCAAATAAATATATTTTTAATATTTGATTGATCATATAATTTTAAACTTTGCAACAAAACTTTGTTGCCAAACTTTAAAACTTTTTAAAAACCACCGCAGACAATACCAGTTCTGTTTAGAACTTTAAAATTGAAGGAAAGATTGATATGCTATCCGCTCCATTCTAAAAACAACACAACAACAGGAAATGTTCACCATGTTTACGAATTTACTACGTAAAACGTAAATTTTGTAAATTTTCTCCAGCGCATAATTAAATTAGAGTACAAGGAAAAGTTTTCTGACTAAAAATAAAAATTGTGTAGTGAAATTTGTAGACATTCATAAAAAAAAATAGAATAAATTTTCAAGTATTTGCAAATGTCAAAAATATACGAGTACGTTAAAGCTCTCTGGAAATGTTTACTTATTTTTATCTTAACAACTAGTATTTAAAGCTCTTGAAGAGTAAATAAATACTTTTAGTCCATTTCCACCTCCGCACGGCCGAATAAACAAGTAAACAAATATTTTATTCGCTTGTATCTATATCCGTTTTTTTTTCTTCTTCATATACATTTATTGTATATCACATTCGATGCGCCCCGTTTTGATCGTGTGTTTATTTTCTCACGCGAAAAATAAATAACGAATTGCGGGATTGAATCAAAATAGGAAAGAGGTCGTTGAAATGGAGGAATAAGTGCTTTGAAATAGTGATATTGTAAAAGCTCAAAACCTCACATTACCTCGACCGGGTTAAATCATCCACTCCACTGTCTACAACCCTTTTTTATCCCATCTTTCTCCCATTTTGCATCACGTAATAAACCAAATAAATGTTCCTATAAGATACATTTTTTAATTTAAATAAAATATTACTATTAAAACTTTTGTAATGAATCTTCTCATTATCAGGACTTTGGAAGTTATTTCATGTAGCTATTTCATGACCAATAAGGTATTACAGCCTAATTCAAAAACTGTTTTAAATTAATCTGTTATTGATAAAATACCACAACTTTTTTTTTTTCCACTTAATTTGCACAATCTGCCTCTTGGCAATAATTGCAATTTGTCGTCTTGTCCTGCTCTTGAATTGGTTGTGTCCACCAACACAAGTCAATATTTATTTATTAATTAAATTATTTAATTTGATTCACTTTTTATTAATTATTTTTTATTTGAATCGGTCTGTTAGTTCCAAAATTGAGGGTATTTTTAGTTTTCTATTCTCGGTGCTATTGTCGAGCAAATTGAGGGCTAGCTGGTTAGGATGGTTGTCCAGTCTCATTTGGTAACTTTTAGCACTCTTTGAAATAACATCCTTGACTTTATCAATTTGAAGATCTTCGTGTATGCGGTCGTTGTTGATATACCATGGCACGCCTATTATTTTTCTTAGAGTTTTGGATTGAAATCGCTGGATGATTTCTATATTGGAGTGAGATGCTGTACCCCAAAGTTCCAGTCCGTACGTCCAGATTGGTTTCAATACTAACTTATATATCGCCATTTTGCTTTCAATGGATAGTTGCGACTTGTGCCCGATCAGCCAGTATAGTTTTCCAAATTTTTGGTTCAACTGTTTTCTTTTTTCCTTAATGTGATATGTCCAGGTCATCCGTCTATCTAAGTACATTCCCAGGTATTTCGCTTGTTTGCACTGAGGTACTTCAACTCCATTCAATTTCACCGGGGGACAGTTCTGGTGCCTATTGCGTAACGTGATTTGATTTGGTTTCACTCACCTTAATTTTCCATTTGCTGGCCCACCGGTGGAAGATGTCTAATGCCTCTAGCCGTAGTGATTCCGTCGACTGTTGGGAGATCAGCCGTGTATAGAACATACAGCAAGGGTCCAAGAATGATCCCCTGTGGCACCCCAGCTCTCACTCGACCAAGCACGCTGACTGCGTCCCTTTGTTTCACTTGGAACAAAAAATATAAATATATTTTTTTATTCCAATTATTTCATAAAAGCGTGTTTTAATTTTGCAATTCAAATTTGGGCGCGAAAACGCCAATTCTCAGGCTGCCATGTCTGTGACGTCACTGGCATTGTAAACATTACGCTTCGCTGAAAGAAATAAACATATTTTCGAAATAAATAATGAGTTCTAGTGGCTATAGTCCATATCATTGGTGTCTTGTGTCTGAATGTTAGAATACAAGTGTTAAAACACCGGAAAAGTTATGGATACAATTGCCAACAGATTTAAAAATGAGAAATACGTGGCTGAAATTAGCACGAAGAGATCCGAAGTCATTGTCCACCAAAACGAAATACTATTTTTGTGAGGATATAGATGTTTTAACATTTCTTAATTCCGCAGAACAGAAGTCGGGATTGCAAGCGAAGAATTTCGCCACCATCAATGTATTTGTTCGTGAAAGATTAGTACTTTCTGCTTTTACAAAGCCGTCTTCCATGGTCAATATATTATAGTATAGGTGCAGAATATCCAGAAACGTGATAGTAATAACTGAGAAACTTCGTAAATCTAATAAATTACACAGTAGACAAGTACAGCAAAAACCGAGGTTGTTTATTTACAAGTCCAGTGACGTCACAGCAAAAGCTAACATGGCGTACAGCGTTTTTGATATTCGAAGCACAGATTAAAAAACTTGTATTTTCAAATTGAAATATTTAATTTATTTTGCAGTTTTATGAATAGAAATTAATATTTTTCGATTGTTTTTTCATAAATGTACCATAAAAACATAATTTTAGATTTTATTTTTCATAGTGCGTAATACCCTATTCAAAACTATTTTTTTTTTTGGAATACAACAATAATTTTCAACGATTTCCCTTCAAATTATGTTCGCATATCTGGAACATATCTCTACCTATTAGTTAAATTTATAGTTTAGTTTTTGATTGTACAAAGCTTTGGATTTGGCCACTTGGTTCTCTCTAAAGCGAAGTTATTTTCGCAAAAAGTTTTGCATTGATTACCAGGTTGTTCAATAAGTTTTGTCGTTCGATAAGAAAAACATAATTTTATGGTTCAAAATACACTTTATTATTCAGTATAATCTCCCTGAACATTATTACATTTGCTCCAACGATCCTCCAATCTGTGGATCCCATGCCTGAAGTGAGAATCCAGAAGGTCTGCAAAATACGCTTCAACAGCCGTTATGACCTCTTTATTTGATGAAAAACGCTTGCCACGCATAAATTTTTTGAGTTCTGGAAACAAATGGAAGTCGCTGGGGGCCAAATCTGGTGAATACGGTGGATGCTCCAACAATTCGAACTTTAATTCATGGATTTTAGCCAATGTCAAAATGCTCTTGTGACACGGTGCATTGTCCTGATGAAAAAGGATATTTTTCTTCTGCAAACCGGGTCTTTTTTTACGATTTTTTTCCTTCAACTGGTCCAAAAGGTTGCAATAATATTCAAAATTAATTGTTTTACCAGTTTGCAAGTAATGCACAAACAAAATTCCTTTCGCATCCCAAAAAACTGATGCCATAACCTTCTTCCGGACACGAACTCGTTTCGAAGCCGAACAACCAGGGTCACACCACTCTTTAGCCTCTTGTTTTGATTCAGGACCATGGTGATAGACCCAAGTCTCATCCATAGTGATGAATCGATGCACAAAATCCACTTTATCCTTTTTAAAACGCTCCAAATGTCGCTGAGAAAGTCGCATTCGAATGTGTTTTTGTTCCAGTGTTAGCGAATGCGGCACCCATTGTGCACACAGCTTTCTAAGACCCAAAATTTCACTTAAAATATGGCTCATACTGCCTAATGAGATGTGTAGAGCCTCTACTAAATCTCTCTCAGTCAACTGACGATCTTCCAAAACCATATCCTGTATTTTGGCTATGATTTCTGGTGTTGATGCGCTTTTTGAACGTCCTTCACGTGGATCGTCTTCAAGGCTTGTACGACCACGTTTAAATTCAGCAACCCATCTTTCTACTGTTCTAATTGAAGGTGAACAATCATTATACACTTTTAACATTCGTTCGTGAATTTATTTTGGTGCTACCCCTTCCAAAAATAAGAATTTTATCACTACACGATATTGATTTTTTTTCATTGTAAAAAATACTGTGATACGGGGACACTAAATGACGTGTAAACAAAGAATAAATTGACAGATTAAAATAAAACTTCACATACGTTCATATGAAGAGTGTACCAAGAAAACAAAAAAAAATTGGGCTAGTAGCAAAGCCCTTTCTTATCGAACGACAAAACTTATTGAACAACCTGGTATTGTCGATACAAAGGAGAAATGAATCTATTATTTTTTTTTGAATGGTTATAAACTTATTAAAGCTTGATTTCGACTTAATTAAATTTAAGAAAGTGGGTCAAATTTGTTCGCCTAATAAATACCAAGGCAAGTATAGAACCAAATAAATGCCTACAAAAAAAGCTGAAAAGCTTTTAAGTTAAAATTGAATTACGTAAATTCAATTGATGCAAACTTAATGAAATTCATCCCTTACGCAAATAAAAGACCTACTTTTTGAGATTGAAGGTTTTAATCAATTAAAAAGTTAAATTATTTATGGGGTAATATATAATGAATGGAGGATGATAAGAGAGTAATTATTACTATCATTACATGGTTGATATAGCTTTAGTGATGTGTTAAACTTAATGTAGATAGGCCCGGGACTTCTGGGAGAATATCACGCCTTGAATTATGCAACTATCGCGATGCTCGGTTAAACATGACGTTCCCGGTTTCATTCCAGGGAACCGAACACCATCTCGAGCTCATCCTATTTACATTTATGATAAGACACCTCCAGGTCTTATTCACTTCGTGCATCGTTCGCGTTAAATAATAATATTCTGCCACGTTAATAAGTAAAAAAGACACAAAAAAGCTTTCTAGAAAACCCAAAAAAAAAAGCAATTATTGCTTTTTTTCAGTAAAAAGCCTCAAAAAACAAGTGTTGATTGAATCATCCCCAAATAATTATAAATGAAATTAGTACGTTTGACGTCATTTTATATCAGAATTGAAAGTAGGGTAGAAGAGGGTGGAAACTAACTGTTGATTAAAATATGGAAATGAATACGAATGTCGCTGTTGTCATTTCATAAGGACTTTGAGTGGAGTGAAATTTTCACAAGCGTAATGTTATGATGATTTTATTATTGTTTTAACTACGCAAATTGTCACATTCAATTATTGAGAGTATGGAAGAGAGTTGAAAGGGATGTTATTATTATTCATTTTAGTTTGAAAATTGCGCTATTGTTTTATCGTACACCTTCACATACTAAAGTAATTGAATATACTTTTTGGCTGCTTTTTACACTAAATCAATTTTGTATTATAATGAAGTACGTTTTGAAAGAAATATTTTTTTGCGACGAAGAATTGAAGTTACTAAATGCCTATTTTATAAAAACTTATATAAGTAAAATTGATAAATGCATTATTATTACATCGTATGACATTTATTTTTTTAATATGTTTTTGTTGTAATAAAAATAAAATTTTCGGAATTATTTAAGTTCACACCATACGTATTTATATCCTGATTCTTCCCTATAAAATAGAAGTCAGTCGGTCAAACCGTTCCCGAAATATGATGGAGAGTAGTTTAAAAAAAACAGTTTTGAGAAAAAAGCGTTGGAAGTTTAAAATATTGTTGAAATTTTAGTAACTTCTGTATCTTTATAACTTCCAATTTTGAAAAAAATCATTTTACCACCATATTTAAGATATGTTAAATAGACTAGGCCAAAAATGTCGACCATTTTTTCTTTGAAAAGTATATCGAAAATATTGTTCAAGGTGACAAAAAGAATATCGGGAAGGTTTGTGCCCTTAATATTAATGTTAAGAGGTTTATCATCTTTACTTTCAATTTTTTATTTGTGCTTTCATTTTTGCGTCAATGCTGTCAAACTATCAAGGTAAAAAAAATATCTGCACATATATTTATAGAAAATTAAATTTCCTACAAAAAATGTCTCCTTAAAATTTTTTACCACACACGCTGTTTCCGAATAATCAAATTTTAAACATTGATATATTTTTAATATTTTTAGATTTATCTTTTTTGCTTTGGAATTTTGTAACTAACGAACAAATAAATATATAGAAATGAACAATATATATTCTTGAAGGGAATTTAATATTCTACAAAAAAAGTCGATTAATATTATTACATAAAATCACTTTTTCAAAAGTTATTCACAGTTAAAGTTGAAGGAAATATTAAATTATTGTTTTTTTCACAAATAAATATATAGAAATGAACAATATAGAATCTTAAAGAAAATTTAATGCTCTACAAAAAAGGTCTCCTAACATTTTTACATGAAATCAGTCTTTCAAAAGTTATTCACAATTAAAGTTGAAGGAAATATTAAATTTTTCATTTTTTCGTTGTTAAAAAAAAATCATTTAGTGGGACAAATTGATATTTTACAAATTTTCTCCAGACACGCTGTTTCCGAATAATCAAGCTTTAAACATTGATATAATTTTTAGATTTATCTTCTTTATTTTGGAATTTTGTAACTAACGAACAAATAAATATATAGAAATGAACAATATAGAATCTTGAAGGAAATTTAATGCTCTACAAAAAAGGTTTCTGGATGTTTTTACATAAAATCACTCTTTCAAAATTGGTTCTACAACGAAAAAAACAAAAATTTAATTTTTCCTTCAACTTTAATTGTGAATAACTTTCGAACAAGTGATTTTATGTAAAAACGTTAATAGACCTTTTTTGTAGAGCATTAAATTCCCTTCAATAATCTATATTGTTCATTTCTATCTTTTTATTTGTTCGAAGTTATAAAATTTCAAAATAAAGAAGATAAATCGAAAAGTTATACCAATAATTAAAGCTTGAGTATTCGGAAACGGCGTATCTGGCAAAAATTTTTAAAGAAACCTTTTTTGTAGGGAACCTAATTTACTATAAATATATGTACAGATAAATTTTTTTACCTTGATAGTTTCACAGCATTGACGCAAAAATGAAAGCACAAATAAAAAATCGAAATTATTGATGATAGACCTCTTAATATTAATATTAAGGGCTCAAACCTTCCCGATATTTTTTTTTGTCACCTTTAACAATATTTTCGATATACTTTTTAAAAAAAAAATGTCAATTTTTTTGGCCTAATCTAATGTTAAGGAAGTAATTTAAACAACAAAAAATCGATTCTATAAATTCATCACTCGGGAAAACTTCCTTAAATCTACATTTTTATAAATATTGAAAACCTTAATATGTTTTTCCATTTAATATTATATAATGGTTGAATAGAAATGTTCATACATTTGAAATATAAATGAAAATTGCAATAGTTATAACTAGAATTGTTAAAAATTCCAAAACAAAGGTAATTGTAGACGAATGCAAGTGGCATAATTTTGATGACCTAATGATGTCAAAACTGAAATGAGACAATATCATTTCATTCTCGTCCAAAGCTCATCAATAAACTGTACATTGTCACCACCCACACTATAAATATGACCGGAAATAGCGCTCGAACAAACTGGAAACCAACAAAACGGAATTGCCACACCTGCGGAAGTCTATTATTATCCGGAAACTTATATGAGGAGAGGGCGAAATTCGTATAATGTGTTCTCCTATTGTGTGGAAGATACAAAGCTGCTAGAGGACTATGCTGGATTGATGTAGCAGTTTCCCATATTATTTCTAGCACAATGCCACATTGTTGGACGTTGTGGACGTCGAAACAATTCACAGCTGTATTAATTCACATTGAAAGGACATTCTTTATATATGCAGATGGTCTGTTGGGCCCGAGGGCATAAGCAAATATTCCACACAGGTTTCGCTTGAATAAGGGCTGTAAAAGGACTGTTTCGGTATTTTTCTTCCACGAGAATGGTTATTTTTAAACCGTTTTAACGTAATGAAGAGACGCTTTTGTATTAAAGTTTAATTTTCTTTTAATTAAATGAATTTAAAATATTTACTAGAGGTTGTCCATATTTCACGTTCTTGCCTCTTGTTTCAAAAACAATTTTAAATTAATTAACAGAAAACAAAATGAGAAGCATTAATTATTTTCTTCTTAAGTTCCATAATTCAATTGTCTAGTTTTCCCGTTAATATGATCTTAATGAAGTACAATTTAATAAAAGCCA
Organism: Sisyra terminalis; assembly: GCA_958496175.1. Lineage (NCBI taxonomy): Eukaryota > Metazoa > Arthropoda > Insecta > Neuroptera > Sisyridae > Sisyra > Sisyra terminalis. The sequence goes on from OY292275.1 coordinate 10,525,023, forward strand.
AAGATTTTCTATTTAATTGAATATAAATTCACCGATAAAACACTGTGGAGATATTAAAAAATCTTTTCAATTGTCGATTTTTTCCAGTTTCAATTGAATAATGGAAAAAATTTGTACTTGAAAAAAAAGTAGAAAACTTTTTGTTGCAAATTGGACATTGGAGTTGAGGTGGTGGATGGTAGAGTGAGGACATTGGAGAACGTGGGATTGTATATATTGTCTCACTTTTTCATACCGTACTTCAAAATGAGAATATATCCTACAGCAAAAATTACAATCACAATAATTCAATGAAATCATGAAATCAATTGCTATTGAATATATCGGTAGCGTAGGAAAAAACGGCTTTAGTTTTTGATTATTTGTTTGAACAAATTTTAAGAGGCAGGCTGGTTGAATAAAAATTCAATAGTATTTATTACAAAAATTGCATTTTTTTTATGAATTCATTAAAATGCAGTTCTGTTTCATGCGAAAATTTCATGAAATATTTCTGTTGCATATGGAATTTGTGTGAAAAACAATTTGATTTTTTTTTTGCTAAAACCAAAGGAATCATACAGTTTATTTTACCATCTATTTTATTGTTTTTGTCAACAAATAGTAAATCAAATTTTTCGTGGTTGTATTAAATATCCTTAGAATACATTGTAGAATATTATTAGAGTTGCATGTAAATAAAGAGACTGTTTTGGAAATATGGAAAAAATGGGCAGTAGAATTTATTTAGTGACATTCTGAAGTTTGGATGCATAAAATAAGACAGTTACCCCTTCTAAGGGTGAAGTTAATAAAAGCAATTTTTGTTTCATTTATTTTAATCATCCAGTTTTCTATCAAGTTGTGATGGTGTTGTAGATTGGTTACAGCGGTTTGGGGTTCTTATTTCTAATCATTATGACTATGCCATCTAAAAGGACTTCTGTTTCAATATCAGCAGTATATAAAATATGAAGAATAGGGTCCAGTACATTTTCTAGCAGAATATTTTGTTGTTTATTTGGAGTTTCCTCTTTGATTTTAGTTCTAAAATTTTAATCTTAGTAATTCGTAGTACATTGGTATGTTTTTCCTTCCTTTATATAGTAAGTTTTTGTGCCATACTTAATCAATGCTTGATCAATATCTAAAAACACCGATAGGCAATATTTTTTATGTTCCCTAGCTTCATTTATTATGTTAATCTTCCAATGACATGGCTGGATTGTAGGATGGCCCTGTTTACAAAAGAAGTCGTTCGAGAAGTTTATTAGAAGTTTAGTTTTCGACAATAAGATGTTACAAGTATTGGATCTTTTCCAGGCTTTTGAATCAATATTATTTCACCGACTTTTGATGAATTGAGCCCAATTTTTGAGTCTCATTATAACATAATTTATTTATTTTTATTATTTATTCGTCACTTTACAACCTGTTTAGTATTCCAAGCCATTAGTAAAATGTATCTAATTGATATAATAATAACAATACAAAATCATACAAAAACACATTAAAGTGGTACCAAAGAAAAAAAAATCAACCAACAATGGAAGAATTAAATAACAAATAAATTCTATCGTAGTATTGGCCACCATCCTGACTTGGGTTATAGTATTCCTCATTCTATCCTTTCTGGGGAATATTCTTGTAGATCCTCAAGCTATATTCTTTTAAATCTTCTTTGTATCAAAAGTTGTTTAAATATATACAAAATTAGTTAATTTCGTGCTTATATTTTTCGCTTTGCTTCTAGATTACGTCTTTTATAAAAGGCACATTTAGGTCATTATGCAATGTTTGGTTGCTAATATAGCAAGGTGCCATAGCTATAAATCGTAAGATTTTCGATTTTGATCTTTAAATGATATTGATATTTGATACTTTACCTCATCCCCAAAACTCCAGTCCATATGTCCAGATTGGCTTTATTATTGTTTTGTATAACTTTAATTTGATTTCTTTTGAAGGACCAGATCCTCTTCTTAGAAACCACCCCATTTTTTTTGTTAATTTTGGCATCTATTTGTATTTTTTTGGCTAACATTTCCATGAAAATTTTTTTTGTTCAATATGATACCCAAATATTTTACGTTATTTTTTTGGTGGAACACGGATGGAAATAATTTGAGTTCCGGGCGCAATTTTATTTAATCTGTTGTGGTGAAAGTAATTTGGGTTGTTTTTTGAAGATTGACGTTTATTTTCCAGTTTTTAGAACCATTTTTCTATGTGGTTTATGTACGACTAAAGTTTATAGGCTACTTTGTTTGGATTTTCTTCTTTGGCAAAAATTGCAGTATTATCTGTAAAGGTAGCGATTATTGTTCCTATTTTCGGTTACTAGTAGGTCTGATGTAAAAAAGCGATATAAATTTAATCTGTTAATGTCCATTATTAGTTAGTTTAATTATTTTCATAGGAATTTTTTTGGGCTAAAAAAATAATAAAATTTTTTCTAATGATTTTTATTTGATTTTTGTACGACGTTCCGTCGTCTTTCGGGAATTTATCAACGTTATCAACTACCTACTGTAAAATTACAACTTATAACTATTTATCTCAACCATAGATCATTAAAAATCAATATTGTTAAAAATATAACTAAATTTGTTGTCGAGGCATAATAACATGGTTGTTAAAACAACAATGTTGTAGATTTGGAAAATCTCTAAAGAAAAATTAGCAGTAGTCGGAAAACTCTATTTTCTTTCCGGTTGAGGTATAAACGAAAATTCAACCAGTACAACCAACTAGAGACCAGCACCCGGAAAAATCCGCGAAAAAATTTGCATGTACCTCAACAGAATCAAAATTATGACCGTTTTTCAAATTTCACAGTGAAGTAATTCGTCTAATTACATTTACAAAAACCGTTATAACTATTGTTCGGATTAAGTTAGAACGAATTTTTTTTCCTATCTATCGCCGTTAAATTTTTTGAACAATCTAACAATCGGGGGCTATCGATTTTCAAAAATTGAAAAACTTTTTTTCGGTTCAAGTAGGAATGAAATTTTCTTCGGTACAATCAAGTATAACCAACTACAAACAAAAATCAATCTAAAAATATATTGAAAATTTTAATTTGATAAATTCGAGTGCTAACTTAACAAAGGTAGAAATTAATGAAAATAAATGTTTTGGCTGCTTAATTTCACAATTAAAACAAAAAAAAAATAGTTTCGAAGAATAATTTAACAAAGTTTAATCAAATAACTGAAACTTTTGGCTTTCAAAAATAGGTTGATAAGTTTGTTATTTAAATTGTTTAGATAATTACTATTCCTTCATAAAAATATATTCTTTGTACCATTGACATATCAAATTTTTAAAGCTATCAATTAGTAAGGGTATTGATGTCATTTAATGACATCAATCATTGTCCTAAATTCTTGGCAAAGAAAATTTATTCCGGAAAACGTTTAACCATTAATAATTTCAACATTCCTTATAAACTTTACAAATCCCAACAAAACCAGACTATTTAAAAACAAATTCACAACTTACTTCAGTTTTTACTGAACTTAACGTATTTTCATCACGTTTTATTTATCCACTGCATTTATTGCATACATTTACATTTTATTATGCAACCAGAATAGGTACATTTCTCTGTCACATTCTTTGAACCGCCCGTATTTTCAATGTGTCATAGAATTTCTTATGTAATACTAGAATGAGAACCCAACCACCCCTTAGGTCTTCCCTCCAACAATTTTCTTGCAGTTCATATCTCTTTCATACACAATTCAGCCCCTTTGGGGGGTGAGCCATAAGCTCTAGCTATAGAATTCATTCCCGTTCCAAAGTAAAATTAATGACAATGTATGCCTGTGTGACTTTATTGAGTTGTTAAGATGTTTTACGAGGGAAAATTTTACGTCATACGCGAATCGTTAATTTTATCATTATCAACATCATCAGATTTGGTGTAATATTGAATAAAATACGATTGACTTTGTAACCTTATCCAAAGATCATAGCTGAGACAAAAATAAAGTTGTGAAATTTTAATTGGTTTTAATTATTTAAATGTGATTTCTATGTAATTTTCGATTTGGAATAGTTGATTGGGGATTGTAGGGTGGAGAATGGGAAACCGATTTCATTATCGAAGACTTATTATTAACGGATTGTATGCGTATTAAAGCTCAAATGAAAACGAACACCAGTCTGATTCATTAGTCGTCCATTAATTACAAACAAATAATTCCAATTAAATTTTCGACTGGATGTAATGTGCAATTTAAAGCCGATTAAATTACGATTAGTTAATCCAAAAAATAGAATAAAAGAAACCTTATATGATGTTCATCAGAAAAATAGATTTTCTTAAAGGTATAAAATAGTTAGTTATATGAAAAATGCAAGTGGGGTAATCATAAAAAGATGTAAGTGACATTTGGCGAGAATCAGGGATTCGCCGGGATGTTGAACTTTTGACATTAATTGTATATGAAATTGTTAACCGTTAACAGTCTCGAAACTTTAAAGGTATAAAACGAGCAGTTTGTGTTGGATATGACACTAGTACCCGAACCAGGTCCCTGCTGAGTTCCTGCAGGAAGTTGTATCCACTCACAAAACATACGTAGCGATGTTATATGAACTTCCTGTCACGTTTCTAATATCCGACCGGCTTGTCCAAATTGGAATTAAGTTCAACCCCGATTATGGCTAAATATTCATGTTTATTTCCAAATAATTGTATGATTGTCTAATGTCTTCGACGTAAACAGGCACAATATTAACTTTGTGTACAGGGGATGGGGGTTGACTTCAATTAGATTACAAACATCTTCTGACTTTCTTAACTACGTTAACGAACTTTCGCGCCGCTTTCCACTATTCGAATGTCTGAAAAGATGAAAATGATGATACGGAGAAATGAAGCAAACTTTTCGGTTGGTCGTGGTTAGAATTTCCTTTTCGTTTTTTTTTTGTTTTGCTTAAAAACTTTTCATTTTGCTTCTGATAAAAATTTACCAAAGAGAATATGAAAAGTTTCAAATGAAAAATGGGATTTGTTGAATAATTTAAATGTAAACATATTGCAACTATATCACAAAAGTAGAAGCATTGAAATTATTTTTCGATTAGTAATCATTAAAACCCACGAGTGAATTAATTCATTCAATGATGTGGAAAATTATATTTGTCTCCCCAAACTCAAATTATGTTGTAATTAGTTTATAATATTCAAATTTTCCACTAGTAATTTTTCGTATTTCGTTGAACGAATATGTAGAAAGGTTTATAAAAATCATGGTATTAAATTATTTCGAGTGGATATCAATAATAAATGGGACATTTATTGAAAATGAATAAACACTATATAGTATCATTCTTTGGATGCTTGTGACTATTTGAAAATTTTAAACATGTACAATGAAATTCGATTAGTTGATTATTTGGTATTATGCTAACACTGAAGTTTTAATTTTTTAAACAACTTCCACATTATGATTGAATTGTGATGAAAACGTTTTTAGAGAATAATTGTTTAAAAAACAAATTTAATCGATGTTTCTTTTATTTCATATATTATAGTCATTTTCTATAAATCCTATTTGAGCTTTTGGCAAAAAATTAAATGATTTTTTATTTTTTGTACGTTAAACCACAATCACTTTATAATTGGGGATTGCGGGGTTCAAATGTGGATCCACTGAATGATTTCATTACTATTTGCTTCATTATATATTACTATGACGTTTTATAAAATTTCTTTAGATCAAAGCAGTGGTTTTGCTTTGAATAATTTTTTTTTCGGTAAAGGTTTTTGAATTTTCGGAATATTTCACAATACAAAAATAATTAAATATATATATACTTTTGCATAGCACAACGCTTCATTAAAAGCTTTATCTTCTATAGTAGGTATATCCTGTAACTTATATAGTCCTAGTGTAGGTGTATCCCAGAGAGCAAACAAGTCAAAAAGATTTCCTAAGGAAGTATTTTCAAAGATGATCATAAGATTTCCAAGTATGAAAACTTAGTGTCCTTTTTTAAGGAACTTTTAACCAAGAAGTCTTCAAAATGACTTCTTTTTTAACTTCAAAAGAGGTCTAAAATATATGAACTTTCTAAGAAATCTTATTTCTGATTTCATAAAGTTTTTGTAGGACCTATATATTCATATTTAATTAATAAATGTAAAATTCATTTGTATGATGGAACGTTTTTTTGAAGTTGGTCTTTTAAGAAGATCATATTGATTTTGGAGAAACTTCTATTAACTTTCAATCAATAGATATTAATAAACATAATCTGCAATTTGGTTGGAATATAAAGCTAATATTTGTGTCCTAGTGTTACTTATCGCTATGCTCCATAAATTTTTTTTATAGTAAACTAAATATTTGAATTTCTTTGATTATTATCTTTCTTAAGACATTAAGGGTCACTATTTTTACATACGGATAGTGAAATTTATCTTCTAATTAAAATTTTATCCGGAAGATAGAAAAATATGCACATTTTCACTTAAGGATAGTGATATGGGTATAGTGATAAGGTTGAATGTGTAGAGATTATCAGACCTAAATTTTTATCAATTATTTAACTTCTTTTAGGATATGGTTTATCTTAGCACTTTTCAAATATTTTGAAAATATTGTCCTCTATTAATGTTCCATTAATTGTTACTTTTCTAGAACTTCCAGAGCTTTCTAGTTTTGGAAGCATTTATCAAACAATGAGTTCTAATACTAGCTCTTAAATAAAATTAGACCAATAGGAAACAAATTAATTTTAAGAAATAACAAACTTTATCTGCGAGTATCTAAATTAATGCATTTCCTTTCCATTCATATTGGGAATGTTGCCTAATTGAGCTACTTAAGAGCTTTATTCACTGTCATAAAGTTAACAATTATTTTTGGACAAAAAATATTATCATTAACAATTACTTCTCTATTAATAAAATGGATTATACTATGAAAACTCAATGATTATACTAAAATAAGTTAATTCCTCAGTGAAAAGGACCTTCTTTCGTTAAAGTCAGTGTTTATTTAATGATTTTTTGTACTGCAAATATTACGTCCATTGATTGCAATTCATGCAAATATTTGTGTAGTTCTAGTAACACTTTTTGCAGCTGAACTTGGTCCTCTTAAGTTTTACATTTTAAAAAAAATATGAAAAATAAATAGGATTAAGGTCAATGAAAAACAACTAACAGAGTTGTGGCATTAAAAATAGGATTCATACTTGATATTGTAGAATGTAGACATGTAGAAGAAACCTATGAGGCCCTAAAAAAAAGGACAATTCCTTTGGATTCTTTTGGATTGACATCCTAGCCTTATTGATGATATATAGGGTACTTTTGAGATAAGCGAAATAAGAAGGAAATTTCACTCATCCGGGAAACTACAGTAAATCTGACGTTAGGCAGAAAACAGGAAAATAAAAAAATAACAGGAATAAAGTGCAACTGCTTTAATCATAGCTTAGAACTTCAGAAATTTCGTGCATAATTGTAGGTACTATTATATTAATATAATAAATAAGCACATACCTAAATCTACACAAAAAAAGAGAGGAAGAAAGAATATGATTTCAGGTTTGAAAATAATAATTTCATATGGTTTTTTATTAATTTTTTTAGAAAAATATTTCAGGAAACGCAGAATCATAAGCATTCAATGTTTTCAGCAATGCACTTAATATCTGATAACAGAACACTCACTTCTCAATGCAAGAGGAAATTAGCCAATGGAATTGCGAGATTTAAAGGCATTCATTTGTTTTGATTGTTGAAATTTTAAAAATTAGACTAAACCACTCCCAGATTTAAGACTATGTGCATATACGAATACGTAGCGCATGGAATGTTTTTTTCAACAATATTAGGTGAACCTTATCGATATAAGCATTATAATTAAAGCGATAGATTTAATAATATTTGAGCTTACAGATACTAAAAGCTCAAAATTATTATTTTCTATTGGACAATAAATTTCATTAAAATTAAAAATCAGAAAGAATATTACTATAATTTAGTGTAAGAATAAAATGAACATTGCAGAAAATTGCAGTTATGAGTTTTGAGCATGTAAAGTATAAATAAAATAAAATATTTTCAGGTTGATTTTTTTAAAATTGTGTAAATTGTGACCTATACAAAATTTTGAAAAAAATCAGATGGTATGTATATAGTATAAGGTGCAGTAGGGTAAATCCGTACATGGAGTAGATCCACCCTTGGCCCTTATTTATTCGAATAAACGTTGCACCTAGAGCATTAATTTCATGAACTGGGCTAATGGAAAATGTAACAATGTATCGAAAAAAAACAATTTAAATGTGAAAGATGTCTTGACAATGATCTTGTCTGAATAAAAAATGATATCTTGAATAAATTTTATTGTTATATTATTTTAATATTAATAGTAATACCGCTTTTACCCCATAATAAAAGAAAATTAGATTTGATAAATTTTAATGAGGTGTGTGTGATTTTACTCCAGTTCTGGAGCAAGTCCACCCTACCAGCACTGTTTGTAAATAATTAAGAAATTCATAAGTTTCAGAAGATATTTTTAATCCAAATTAATGCAACTTAAGAATAAACCATGCACTAATTAAAAAAACTTAGATTTTTAAGATTTAATGTAGTAGATAGAAAATATATCAGTTTAAAGTAAACTTTACAATTTCTGGGTCTGTTTTACTCCACTTCATTTTATAAAATATAAAAAAATGCAGCCACCAAATCGGTTTCACTGTAAAAAGAAAGTCAAAAAAATATTATTTTTAATTCATGTTATATTTTTGCCCTTGTAATACAATAATCAATTTTGGATAGTGGGAAATAAGGACCAAATTATTTGTTGAATATTATTTTATTTTCGTGCAACGTTTCGTCAAATAATTCTTGATTTTTTTAATTAATTATTTTCAATTAATTTTATGGAGCTATGAAGAAGTTATTTTTTTATAAAGATAGTTTTATCTTCACTTTAAATCATATTATAGTTTTAGATTAATTGTCTTTTCACTGCTTTTTTTTAAAACCTAATTGAGATAAAAATCCCAGACTACCTGAATCTTAGTATTTTATTAGTACCTACTTACTTAGAAAATATCATTCCAATGCTGATGTATCATTCTTTTAGCCCTAGGTCCTTTATTTGTCGAACAATTCTTCTGAGATTCTTCTGAGAATTCTGAGATTCATGAGATAGTTCTCACCCATGGAAAAACATTTTCTTTAAACAAAGTATGAGCGAATTCATTACAAAATAAAATCCTATAAAATATTTCACACAATGGGCTTGGTTTCAGGCCTTATTTTGATTTAACTTGTAAAAACAAATATCAATGAAAATGTAACTAAAAGAATTCAAAAAAAATATTTAAATCTTACTATTCTGTGCATCTACGCTACATAGTTTACGTCAGGGATAAATTCTATAGTTCAATCCTGTTAAACTTTTTTTAATCTATCTAATTTTGAATCATCGACTTTTCAAAAAACCAAGTGCAAATGAGATGTGGAGAAGCGGAATGCAATTTTTTCATTTGCAGAAATTAAAATATAATTGAATTTCATTCTGTTTCAAAGGCTCGCAGGCAAATGAATGCATTCTTTGTGTTTACGAACACAAGATAAAAACATGATGTGCAATAAAATACTATTCATTTGCCACGAACATCGCTATATATAAATGAGATAGTACGAAATGGACAAATCGTGAACGGAATGAATTAAACGAAAAACTTGAATCCAAAACTCATTCGTGACTTTTCTACTGTCGTGCGTTTCGAATTCTCCAATTCCATCTGCGAACAACTAAATTACAAAAGAAAAAAAAAACGCAAAAAAAACCGAATGAATTACATGACAAGCGTTATTTTTTAACACTTTTTTTTACGATTTCCCTTTGGCAGATAACTTTAACGCTTTTGAAGAAAACGATAACATAAAATGCATAGTACAAATATGTGCGGCAATATAACTGAATTGATTTCCTCATTAACTGGCAAGTAATTTTACGGATATTTGAGCTTAAATCTGAAACGGCGAGCCGCACAAAGTAAAGCTCCGAAGACACTTTGTGATAATGATGCGGTGCTCATGTTCATTATATGAGAGCTTTTATAGGTACCGAAAACGCTTTTAAATAGATATACACAACACATACACGTTTCATAAATGACGTTTCAAAATCCACGACAGCGTACAAGCACTGTGGAGAAGTTTCGCGAAAGCTCAAAGTACCTTTGACATTTCACCATTGACAAAACCGAACGCAAGCTGTATACCTATGTGCTCGATTTACACAAGTCGTATACATGAATTATTCCAATAATTTCTATTATTTTACGATGCCTTTATATGCACGTGGATTCCATATCATATTCAAATTTGATTAACGCTTGTTTATTCCCGGAGTTTATCTTTGAAGTTTAATGACGAATTCCATTTGGGTTTAGTTCAAAGTTCCCGTACGTTTTGATATATAATAGGTATACATATCTATTTTCACAAATATGGGGATTCAACATTCGAAACTAGCGAAACTATAAGTTGGTTATCGTTTTGAGTAAATTATATGATCTTTTACCTAAACAGTTTAAATTCCACGTTTTATTGTTTTATAAATGACTAGCTGATCCCCGCAACTTCGTCTGCGTAACGTAGGTGTAGATCATGTTTTCTTTTCAAATTTGCTATTTGGAGTGGTATATGAACATTTTTAGTTTTCTTATTTCTTTTACGAAAAACATAATCATACTTAAAACACTATTTTGTCCACTTTAAAAAGACACATTTAATAAACTGTTGTAAAGAATAAAATTGTTCTATGTAAAAATCAATTAATTTTCAAAAAATATTTTAAATATCTAAAAAGAGTATGTCTATTGCGCATAGCTACGGTAGGTATACCTACCGTAGACCAAATAATCTGTAAATCATTCAGCATCTATACATAAATAAAAAATATCGCCAAGTTCTATAAAGTTGGTCTTAATTATAAATAAAATGCGGTGACCATGCGACATTTTTCAAATAATTTACATTTTTAAACTTGTGATATCTTTCGAATGGAATGTTCAAATTGAATAACTCAAAAAATTATACAATGGTATTGAAACAAACTTAAATATGAAGTCATTTATTTTGATAAGGATTAATCCCAAAGTATAAATAAAAGAGCTTTTATAACGGTGGCATTTATATATATTTTTTAAAATGAAAAAAACACTTATTGTGACATAACTATAAAAGTTAGACATATGCTGTCGCTCTATTTTTTGTAGATAATGGTATGTTCTGCAAAATCGTACTACATTATTTTGTTCTATAACCAATAGTTTTCGCAGCGCACGCGATAAAAGAATGTTTTTTGGTAATTTGTTCAGACCTTGGGTTAAATTATTGGGGTTTTAGTATGGATCCCTAACTTTTTTGAAAATTTTATATAGCCTATGTTCACCGGAAATAGTGTTGCTTATCAACAGTGAAAGAATTTTCCAAATCGGTCAAGTAGTTTCGGATCCTATTCAATAGATAAATTTGATTATTTATTTTTCATAGGATATTGGACTTAAAGCATGTAAATCCATATACTAATTATTAATTTAGCGACGTTTCGGTCCTTTATTTGACCTTCATCAGGCTTTTTCATCTTAATCTGCTTCAGGATAAAGGTCAAATAAAGGACCGAAACGTCGCTAAATCAATAATTAATATATGGATTTACATCCCTTAAGTCCACTATCCTACGAAAAATAAATAATATTATGGACACAACCAATTTATCGATAAATTTTGTATTACTTTTTAAGGCAAGATTTGAAGATAAACATTTCGATATAAATGAGTATTTGTTATTTAGTATAAATATATGTAAAGAGAATATATTTCCTTTAATTTTGGCGCGTACTTCCTCAGCCGCTTGATTTATAACAAACAAAATTTTGACATAAAATAAATAATTAATTATCACAAATATTATTAAATGCAATAATATAGTTTTACAAATATTAGAATTGTACGAATAATTAGCTTTAATTGTCGTTTCTTTATTTTATTGGTAATTTTTCATTATTGTAATTAATAATCTTAATTCTAATAAAAACTTTATTTTATAGAGAAACAAATTTGGTTAATTATTAAAGATAATAGGAAATTATACATATTTTTTCGTTTCTATAGAATTACTTAGGTACATTTTTTTTAAAAAAAAAAAAGAAGTATACACTTTCGTATAAAATTAAAACAATTTGATCTACTTGTTCTACATCTTTCTATTAAAACTTTATAAATATTTAAATTTTTAAGGCTTCCAAGTTGGGTCTTAATCAAAATTCAACTCCTTATATGGTCCATAGGCAAACTTCTATTTTTACAGTTCAATAATCATTTGTAAAATATTTTTTAATACATTGATGAGGAAGGCTTTTAATTCTACGTGACCTTAGTTTTTTTGAAAGATTATAGATGATAAAATTCAGATCTCAACTTTTCTTATATATAAATTGACAGATGATAAAAATCAGATCTCAGCTTTTATATTTTTTTAAATAAGAAGAAAATTCAGGTTATTTAAGATCTTTTTGTTTTTTTATCATCAGGCTTCTTGATTCACAAAATTAGATATTTAAAAAAAAATATCTAATTTTGTGGATCAAGAAGCCTGAGAAAGTTACGATTAGTAACGAAACGTAGCTAATTGAACAATAAAGTATTAAATAAAAAATAAAAAAAAAACAAAAAGATCTTAAATAACCTGAATTTTCTTCTTATTTAAAAAAATATAAATTGACTATCTTGCCGTGCGTCCGTGCAGAATGGACTATGCACATGCGCTCTGTTATCCCTACTTACGCATTCAAAACGTTGATAGGGGTACTCACTCACTAATGTATTTATTTGTGAATACGTATTTCTGATTTTCATAATGCTCACTTATAAACTTAACCTTTTCAGATATATCTACTTATCAGAATTTAAATTTGTAAGCAGACCCTAAGTTTTTGTTTCTAATAATAAATCATTTTTGTTTTATATTAAGCAGTAATAACGTTTCGCTTTTAACGGACTTTGATTGATTATTAAATTTAAAGTTTCGATTGTTCATTAAACGTTATCTCTTACAAACTTTGCTACCGTTTTTCACTCTTTTAGGGGAGAAATTTTTGAAAAGCCCTTTCTTATTATATATCTGCATCGTATAAGGAAAAGACTTTCCAAATTTCATCGACACAAATGTGTACTAATATTTGAAAATACAATGTAAAACGAAAAAAAATAATGACCTTCTTTATGCTAATTAACATGACTAAAAGGCTATTCGATTTTGCACATTTGGACGTTGTACATACAAAATTGTTGGAAATAGGTGGAAAGCGGGGAAGTAAATTCGAAATTTTTTTTTATTTTCAATAACAATAATTGGTTTTCAAATTGTTCTAAATACCGAAAAAAAGTCAGTATCGAAGATTTTATATTTGAATTGACAATTGACAAAAAACACTTATATTTTATTTCTTAATATAATTTTAGATAATTTTTTTTTGATATTAACAACACTTTGATTATTAAATTTAAAATTTCGATCGTTGATTAACTCTACATTATCTCATATTAGACATTTTATTGAGATAAAATCTTTAGTTGTGAATGCTATAGGCTTCTACTAGTATTAAATAAAAAGACAATTCAGGTTGTTTAAGATCGTTTTTTTTTTAATGTTTTTAAATATTCAAATTAGCTACGTTTCGTTACGTATCGTAACTTCATCAGCTTCTTGAACCACAAAAAACACAATATTTTCAATTAAAGTTTAATAAAATTTTATTGAATTTAAATGAAAAATATTATATTTTTTGTGATTCAAGAAGCCTGATGAAGTTAGGATACATAACGAAACGTAGCTAACTTGAATATTAAAAAATAATTAATAAAAAAAAATCGACCTTAAACAACTTGAATTGTCTTCTTATGTATTTATTTAGATTATTTAATTTTTAGCAGGAAAGTGGACATGAAAAGATGTAAATCTGTATACTAATAATTAATTCTGCGACGTTTCGATCCCTTATTTAACCTTCATCAGGCTTAATATTAAGAAGCCTTAATTATAAGTACATGAATTTACATCCTTTCATGTCCACTTTCCTGCTTAAAAATTAAATCCTACTATGAAAAATATGAACACAACAAATTTATTTAAAAGACTTTTATAGTTTACAGTATCAAAAGCTTTAGCAAGATCCAGGAAAATCAATATATTTGATAAATTTTTATTGATATTATTATAGATCAAGTTAGAAGTTAAAGCTAGCGCATCCTCAGCAGTCCTATTTTTTATGAAACCAATTTGTTTATTTGAGATTAAGTTATTCCTAGCACATTATTATTTGTCTATTATTATCACTGATGAACACAACAAAAAATTCATTAATACTTTTACAGCCTTTGTCGTATACTAATCTTCTCATAATTTCCTTCTACTGAATTCAAGCCTTCGATGTTATATATGTTATATAATTCATAACATCTTCAATATCTTAAATTATTTCCAAATGTTTAATATCTTCTTTGTAATTGGAATACCAAAATTAAGATTGATTTATCGATAACATTATGCCAAAATTCACAAATAATACAAAAATGTTGTAAAAAAATAAAAGGCTAAAAATAAAAAAAAATCCTTAAGAAAAGTGAATTTAAATAATTATAATATTTAAATATTAACATGGGGGGTAGGGAGATGAATTAAATTAACGAAGGTTCTTATTTCAGCTGCGGCTCAAGTTCCAGTTCTACAATGTAATAGCTTATAAGTGTAATAGTTAATGTGATTAAAATAATAGGATTCCAAAAAAAAAAAAAATCTTTAAATTTTTACTTATGTATATAACATTAGATTTTTAAGAACTAGAGCCAATTTTGATTACTTCGATTCCGGTTCTGCGAAAATAAATATTTTGACTTCAGTTTCTTAAAATGTTTCAACTTCATACCTTCGAGCCACAATTGCAGCTCTTTCTTTCCAGCCCTGATTAAAACTACAAAAATTATACTTCTTTAATCCTTTAACCATTACTAGTCCCAACATATTTTATTTCTATACATTTATTGCCCAAAGCATAATGCTAAAGTTGACGGAAAATATTATATTACAATAAACCATTGTAAATAATCAAAGCTCCAATCAATTTTATTTTGTTTATTTTATACCTCTACGTTTCATATTCTTATAATATAAGAGGAAAATTTCAATTATAATGCGTAATTCGATATTATTTCCGTCTATATTTATTCATTAAATAAAGTAAAACATGGCAAAACAGCCAAATCAAAAAAGCACTTAAGGGGATATTTTCCTGAGGGACTTTCTCGAATAAATAAAACATTAATGAAAATTATTCAAATATGCGAGATACGAATATTTCCTCTCTAAACATATTGTTGCACTTTTTTCATTTCACATTTGGACAATGCTGTTTATTTTTTATCTCTGGAAAATTTCAGTTTCAATGTTTTTATTTAATTTTTAAAACGGGAGTGTACGTAATAAAAGATGAAATATCTTTTCCAGTCTTGTTTCCTATCATTTTGTCAGGGGACCTCAATCTCTTGTTGTACAACGGTTACATAAATGAAATAGTTTATAGAAGGATAAAAGTATATTAAACCGTTTCTCGGTATTGTCCTGGATTATATTTTATTCGAAGATACGACTCTTGAAATGATGTCGTAACCGTATTTGTTCTATTCGTTTGATTATGTCATTGTGGAGATTTATTTCCTTTTGTTCATGTCAATATCTGTCTGCACTATTAAAATGTACAATGAATTGTTGGAAAATTTATGCAAATAACATCATTGAGATTTGGTGGATATATAAAGGAAAAACTATCGAAGTTATCAAGATGAAAATTCGGTATTAGTTTTGACTAAAATTTATGGAACCACAAAGATTTATTTACCTAAGTATTGAATCAAAACGATGTCATACATAAGTGGTTGGTTTATTTAAAAATAAAACAGTAAGCAAACTATTGAAAATATGCCAAACGGTGAGGCAGCTTTTCCTATATGAATGCCAAAACTTAGTCAGCAAAAGATGATTGCACCTGCTTAATACAATCGGTGGTAGTTTGTAAATATCAAATACCAAAACTGCAATACTAGAAACATTTATAAATAAAAGCACATTTGCATTTTTTTATTTAAATTTCTACCACAACACTTTTTTCCATCATTCAAATTTTAAAATATTTTTTATCTCGATTGATAGCCAATATTATCTATCTATTATTATAAAGAGGAAATATTTGATTGTTTGTTTGCTTTGAATAGTCTCCGAAACTACTTGACCGATTTGAAAAATTCTTTCACTGTTGGGAAGCTACACTATGTGATGGATTTTATTAAGCTACACTTTTTTTGCAAATTTTGATGCAAAATTAGTAAAAATAAATCAATCATTCGGAAAAAAACGGAAAATTACAATTTGGATATCAATTAAGTTTTCATTATTTCTCCCACTTTGTAAATACTTACTGGGACGATTGAAAGAAATAGAAATCCCGTAGAACAACTTTAGACTCTTATGATGGGTATAGCATTGTCACCCTCCCCCCGCTTTAATTTATATTTTTTTTGCAGGGTTTTTCTTCTGTAGAGGAGGTATTACCATATTAATATAAATAATATAAATTTTAGAACAAAAACTTTTTTGTAATTTTTTAATGAGTTATCATATCACAGTAATCATTAAATGTTTTTAGTACCACTTTGAATTAACTTATCGGCAAATAAATGGCAATTGAATGACTATAAGTTTTCAACGGAATTACTTTCCGGTCTACCTAATGCAAAGTTGATGTTGAAAACTAAAATTCGTACCTCAAAAAAATTCTTCAAATCCCACTTTTTAATCCATTAAATTATATTTTACTCCTTAATTTCTTCCTGGAAAATGTGTTAAACTGCTCCTTAAACTATTTCATATTTATACTTAGTGTAATTAGTGTAACTTTTTTTCTTAAACTTATTTTCTTAAAAATAATTTGTTAAAAGATGATATAATTAGTGATTTAGAACTTGTTATGCATAAAGTTGGTTTTAATCTCTACAAGAAGTTCTTATTTGCATACGTTTGATCCTATCCACACTCATATAGTCGCACTTATTAGCTCATATAAAAGCTCAATGTATAAGAACATTTTGTAGAAAAATTTAAGAATTTAACAATGAAAATAATGGTTAGTGCAATGGAATTTATTAAAAGGAAAAATTACGAGTATTATATCTAGAGTATGAAGAAAAAACGCTTGATAAGCAGTTATTGTTGCGTTCCTTTTTATTTACATATGCAATCAAACATCTTTCTTCAAGTTGAAATTTTTTTCTTCAAAAAATTTAAGCATAGGTTTAGGTGCTATTTTAAATATTTAAAATATAAACTTTATTTGCAGGGTTACATTTTTTCATTATAACATTAAATTGCTTTGAGGAATTAAAAAAATATTTTTTTTTCAATATTATTTTTTTCTTGCTATCAACCGCTGTACAAAAATGTCAACTTGCACCAATCATTTTTTTGGAAAACGCTTTTTATTATTTTTAAGTATTCGGAAATATTATTGTAAGCATAAGAAAAATCTGAAATATATTTTTCTTAGTTATTTTAACCCGCACAAAAAAAACCATCTCTGGTGATATTATCCAAGCTTATATTTTTCCCCCATTTTATTTCGCTTGTATAATTGCCAAAATCTTATTCAGTTTCCTGATCTTATTTTATTATCCATTGGTGTATCTTCTTTTAAACGTGGGATTCGAGGAATATTGGGAAATATTAAATTCACCAATCATTTTTTTTTTGTAAATTTTCTTTGACAAATATTTTTTTTTTCAAAAGACAATGTTTTTTTCAAATGAGGATATATTTTATTACAATTTCTACATTTATACAAAAAGCTCACTTTTAAGTGGAAATTATGGGGCAATGTTTTCGTTTCCTTTTTGCAAAAAAAATAACGTTCATAACTTGTGGTTTTAGAAAATTTGTGGACTTTTATGTTGTGTTTATATGATTATAAAAAGCTAGACAAAAGAAATTGGTGTATTTTTTTTTATTTTCCGGTTCAATTTTTCTTGATGACATTTGCGTTCTATCTTGACTATGAAACAGCACTAATATTATAAAAGCGTATAAAGTGCTTAATAAATAAGCTCATGGCACTCGAGAGCTCATTATTCTCACTGCAACGGGCTTGAGATTTTGCACACCCTTTGTTTATTATACGGCTTTAAATGGGATTTCATCACAACCGAATGGATTGTTATTACAATAATGATAATAACAAATGATATTATTTTCAAGAGGATTCGTCTAATTGTTGGAAAAGTCTTGACTCGAAGGCAAATACGGGCGAATCTTATTATTCAATTCTGGTTCATATCATTTGAGAACGAGCAAAATTCTAACGAAGTCTATTTGTTATTTACAAAACATCCGGTTAGTGAACAAAAATGCTGGAGTAATTGAAATTTTTCAATTACATTTTCATTTTGAATAATTAAATTAGGCACTGGAGGCGTTCATAGAAAATCGCTCATTCGTCGACACGAAAAAAAAACGAAACGTTTTACGTGGCTGTTTCGTATAAATAATTAACACATTTACAAATTTGCAAAGGTCAAAACCATTTCCTCCCGACCATGCATACACATATACTCAGTTTTATTTCCAGCCTATATGTTGCCATTTCCCAGCGCCGTTCCCACAGGCTGCAAAAGCCGCGAGCTTTTCCTGAATATTTCATCACCATATGCGTTTCCAACGAGTCAACAGTTGGAAGCAACCGTAAAATGAAACTCACACATTTCCCTCCAGATAAAATTAAATAATTTGACCAAGGAAAACCTCCTTAAAAAAACCAACTTCCAGAAGATGCTTGTCAAATATAATTAATAAAAACATTAAAAATATTTTCTCCGGAAACGAAAAATATCTCATTTCATTAACGTACCAACTTTCAAGTATTAATTTCAAATAAATATTAATGGATATGATCTGAGAGAAAAATTGAGTTCATCGTTATTTTTTTCTATGGAATCAAAGCGATCGGATATGAAAAAAAAATATATACAATTTATCATTTCATAGCGGTCCATTGGACTTGTTTAAAAAGCATTTCCCTTTTTTGTGCCGTATATATGTCGTACATTCATGTGAGTACAGATTTTCAAACAAAACGAAAAAAAAATGTTAAAAAGTGTAAAAAGTGTCTATAAAACTCTCGGAAAAATCACATTATTGATTTCATACCATAAACATAAATCGAACCAGTGGTGTGCTTTAATGTTAAGAGAATTAAAAAAAAAAACTTTTTAAATGAAAACTACCAAATCCACATTAAATTCTTAAAAGAATTATTGTTAACATTATTGTAAAATTTCAGATCCTCGATGATAATAAATTTTTAAAATATTCAGAGGACTAGGGTCTAAAATAATCGGTTAAAACTTTATTTATTACATGCGACGTTTCGGCTCCTTTATTGAGCCTTCCTCAGGCGTTCGTAAAAAATCGTAAAATCTTAAATCGTTGATAAAAACAATAATAAAACTTCCAAGGCATGTAAATAAT
Source organism: Sisyra terminalis (assembly GCA_958496175.1). NCBI lineage: Eukaryota > Metazoa > Arthropoda > Insecta > Neuroptera > Sisyridae > Sisyra > Sisyra terminalis. Next base: position 10,544,633 of record OY292275.1, read on the forward strand.
TTTTTGATAAAAATAATAATTAAAAATTCAGTTAAAAATTTACACTAGTTTAAAGGAGCGATTGAGTTTTAAGCTAGTGTAAATTTTAACTGAATTTTTAACTAAATTTTTTAATTATTATTTTTAACAGATTTTTTTTTTTTATTGCAAAAAATTTTATGTCTTGGAAGTTTTATTATTGTTTTTACCAACTGTACCGTGTCTACAAAAATTAATTATGACAACGATATATATTAACAAAGTTAAAGCGATTTTTTACGAACGCTTGAGGAAGGCTCAATAAAGGAGCCGAAACGTCGCATGTAATAAATAAAGTTTTAATCGATTATTTTTGATCCTAGTCCTCTGAATGTTTTATCAATCAATTGGGATTTTGGAAAAAAGAATTAATTGATTTTTTTCATGTATTTTAAAACTTTATTATTAATAATATCGATATTTAATGCAAAAAACTTAAAAAAAAATTTTTTTCAATTAATTATAAATGATTGAAAATTGATAAAATTTAAAAAAAAATCACGTGACTATAAACACGCCATCAGTGGTCACCATAGTTGTGACGTCATAATGTTATAGCTATTTAATAACAGTACAGCGTTTACAGCTATTACACGTGACTAGACAATAATATAGAAAATTTATTGCTAAAAAACGAGTCGTTCGTTGATTCCAATTAGCTATGTGTAAAGCTTGAAACCATTTATTTCGACGTTTGCCATCTAGGGGAACATTTAAAAACATTTTGTTAGGAGTTGTTTTTGTAGTATTCGTACATAATGGTAAAAACAAGAACGATAACTTTTAAGGTTCGACATTTTCAATATAAATTTCAATATTTAACAATTACAACAGAATTAAATCAATCAAAACACTGTACTTATTATTTCTGTATCAACTGCAATGAGTGACAACTAACATTATGACGTCACAAGCGCTCGGGTTTGTTCGGGAGCTGTCGGCGTGTCTTCGGTACTAGATTCAAAACTTAATTTTTATTTTGAAATAACTTTTAAATTATTGCAAAAAAAAAACAAAAAATAGTTTTGCTATAAAACTTATATATGATCTTTCCATTTATCACAAAAAAAAATCACAAACCCAAGTTGGGTTTATTAACTTTATTAACTTTTTTGTTAACTTTAATGTCATAATCATGAATAAATCTAGAAAAGTGGAGTAATATCTTGATATTAAAATATACATTGTATACAAGTATGTTACCAGTACCATCCAGTATCTTACATACCGTAATCATAGAGTACAGTAGTATTAATCAGTTCGTGAAGTTAAGGAGATCATTTCGGTGCGTCTTAATTTTTAAAAATTATTTTATTAGGTTGGTGCTAATGAAATACTGATTTTTTTACATACGAACGTTGAAACCCTGTTTTCATTATACTTTTATTTTTGAATCAGTCCATATGAAATAAAAAAAAAATGAACTAAATAAATTAAAAAAAAAAAAATATTGAGACAATAATTTATGGATATTAAAGACTAAGAAAGACCTAAAAACTAGGTGAAATATTTTCACATATAAGAATAGATTTTTTTTTATTATTACAAAAGATAAGTTTGCAATATATACAATAAGTAAACATACAATAAGCAAAAGTGATAATGGTAAATAAAAATAAAGTAAAATTTATTTCGAAAAGAATTTCAAGTCAAAACCACCAGGTTTGAGGACTTGATGAGAGGCACCAATCATTGTTGAAAATATCTACGAATTAAAAAGATGATCTCTTGGCCATCGCCTTTTTAATCGACGAGTAGGGTTTTTTGGGTGTTGTAATAATTCTAACGTTTGGACTTCTGGGTTTGCATGTCAGTGTAACTTTTCATGAAATTTTTAAAATGTTTGTGACACAAGTTTGGCCACATAGGGAACACTTAGGTCACTTAGGTCTCTATGGATTATTTCATTTTGAACATAATAGGGAGCATTGAGGATTCTTCGGATACATTTGGATTGAAAGGATTGGATTCGTTGTATGAAGGTTTAGCGAAACCCCACAGTTCTGCTCCGTACGTCCAGATAGGTCGTAATATTGCTTTGTATAAAATCAGTTTATTGTGCATACTCATTGTAGATTTGGGTCTTAGTAGTTCAGGGTAAAAGTCCGTAACGTCTGTTAAGTTCCAATCTTTTCAGTCTGGTGTGTGGATTCCAAGTGAGGTGGCTATCCAAGTAAAACTCAAGAGAGCGAATTTCTGATGAATTTTTTAAGATATCGTTTTCGAGGTAAAATGGTGGGCAAATTTTTTTATTGAGAGTGAATGTGACATTTACACATTTTTCTTTGTTTATTTTTATTTTCCATTTTTAGCTCCATACTGTCAGAAGGTGAAGGTGCTGTTGCAAATTTTTTGTAGTTTGAAGGGGGTTGGGATCCGAGGAAAGGATTGCTATACCATCTGCATATGTTGTTAAGATGGTCTTAGGATGTGTAGGGATATCATGTTCTGATAACAGGACATGATTTCGATGGTATAAACCAGAGGTTGGGAACCTTTTTACCATTAGAGGCCACATTTAAATTAGGCAGCAATAAGAGAGGCCGTAAAAGCTGATTGACCTAAGAAAGTGACTTTTGTGAACTTTGTGACTTTCTTAGGTCAATCAGCTTTTACGGCCTCTCTTATTGCTGCCTAATTTAAATGTGGCCTCTAATGGTAAAAAGGTTCCCAACCTCTGGTTTAAACCATCGAAATCATGTCCTGTTATCAGAACATGATATCCATTGTTATCTTCACGTCTCTCGAAAATACGATTTTTTTAAAATAACATTTTCACAAAAATCTTCAAAATCAAAGCTTTTTGAATCTATGAATTGCACATCATTGATTCGAAACAAAAAATATAAATCTTAAATTATTAATAGCATTTACATGCAATATAATTGAATATGAAAAAATAAGATTAAATACTAGCGTATGGAAATCATAAAAAAACACGAGAGATATGGAATATTTTAAAAAAGACATCAAACGCAAACTCTCAGTTCGTCAGCAGAGCTTTTCTGAATTTGATTCCCATTTTCATCATCCTTTTCGTAAATGAAACGGGAAATAAAACAAGTTGTACAGAAAGGAATGCCTTGTTGACACGATAGTCCTCCCTGGCACTCGAGCTTTCAAGCTCGTTCTCGTTTTCCGAGACGTTTACATGTTCATTCTCAATTTCCATGCGTTAATATAAATGCCGTCATTCTGTAAACTGTCAAAAACTTGACCATATACTTTCATGAATTTTATCTGAAAGTCTATATTCACCTCTGAAATATCTTTGTTACATTCATGTTTGCTCGGCGCAAATAATCACTAACGCAAAACTGGAACAAATGTCAAAATGTTCCGCAAATATAGTGTAATATTTTCTAAGCCTTAAATCTTGATGGACAGAATATAAAAATATGTAAAACCGTATTTTGCCACTGGAAAAATGTACATTTAGATTATTTCAAAAATATATTATTATCATTTTAGATCCGAGGTAAAAGGCTCAACGTTATTCAATAATGTAACTAAATATGCACTCGGTTTTGTATTTATACCAAAAGCATTGTACCGAGGTTATTAGTGGAAATGCATGTTTTTGTTTCATTTATTTAAAATATCATTATTTCAAATATCAAACAATGTTTTGGTTTTCGAACAAATACGCAATTACTAAAGGTAATAGAAATATATTTTCTGTTTCTGAATATTTTGGTACAAATATTCGAACGAACCCCATCGAAGTTTATGACATAGATTTAAAATTCTGTGAATATCTGTTTTGCCAATGCAAAATTTAGTTTTTGTTATTTCCAATGCTTTTTTTGTGGACCTTTATGTTATTTGCACCAGTTCAGCAAATTGTTGCTATATCATGGTGGTGATAGCAGACAATTGATCTTTAGCGTCGTTTAAGTAGCTGGAGGAGTCGAAATTCATTCCTCTATCTTTTTATTTTCTTATTTGTTGATTGTTCTTGATTTTGTGGTCAAGCAAGTGCTATTTCTTGGAGCTCCTGAGGAAGTTTCCGCTTCAGCATTCTTTGATTTATAGTTTCCTCCAAGCCTAGTTCTACTGCACTAGGACAATTTTCTAGGCCGTTAAGGAAATTCCTTGTGAGTTGGATTAGAAAGTCTTTTATGTATGAGACGTTTATTTCGTGATGAATTTGGTTGTTTCTCACATACCATGGAGCTTTAATGATGATTCTGAAGACTCTATTTTGGAACACCTGTAGCTCATTGTGATTTTTCTTTGAGGATAGTAGCCAGACTGGGCAAGAGTATGTAAGAAGTGGTCTAATGACTGCTTTGTATATCATCATTGAATATTCCATACTTAGACGAGACCTTCTGTTGATAAGTGGGTATAGTTGGATGAGTCGAGTGTTGGCTTCCCTGATTTTACTTGAAATGTGGCTTTGCAAGGTTAATTTCGAGTCCAGAAGTATGCTCAAATATTTAACAGGTGTTTTTTTCTCATTCCACGGAATTTCCATGTGATCCAGCACGATAGGCTCCAGTTTATTGAAGAAACGTCTTAGAAATTTTTAACGGCACTTTTGGATAGATTTATAAAAATTTTCCATCTACTGAACCAGGAAAATAGGTGGTTGACGAATTGCTGGGTTTTCTGAACGGCCCTTTGACGATCATTGTCCAGGTTGATGATGGCGATGACATCTGAATACATTGATGGTGGTTATACAGTGGTCTAGTGACGAAAATTTCATGGAAAAGTCCGCAACAAGAGATTGAAAAGAATTAGACCCATGAGTGATACTTGAGGAACCCCCGAGTGGATAGGCTTTTCCTCTGATAATTGATCGTTTGTGGTAATCGTAATTAAAGTTGTTTTGATTTTTGTCGAGTTTGGAAAAGTTAGCTCAATCGGAAAGAGTAGAAAATATTTTCCAGATCTTTTATTTGGGAGGAGATTCTGTTAATTTTTTTTAAGTTTTTTTTTATTGTCTTATTATTATACAATTTTATTCTAAATTCTACTGCGTTTTGTATATTGCTTAAAAACCTTTCTTTACATTTTACTATATAAATAATTAAATAATTATTTTTTCGTAATAAATTAATAACTACTAAATTATGTTGACCCAAACAAAACGGTTTCCTTTACAAACTTCTATGAAAGATTTTTCATCGATTGGCAAAAAAAACTTTATAATTTTGTTTGCTAATCAATATAGGATAATCTCTCTTTATTGTACAACAATTATTAAGGAAATAAATAATCGAGTATCAAAAACTTTTAGTTTAAATTTGAAAAGCAGTTGCTTTTTCAATGTTTGCAGGGATAAATTAAATTATTTGACTATCTCAAAAACGGTTTAATTGAATTTAAAAACCCAAATTAATAATGGTGAATCTGATTATGGATTTATTTTTCATATTTCAACAAAATTGTATAAATCACAAAAAAATATTCTTTCATATTTATATTTTTTAAATTCAATGTTTAAAAAACAGAAGTAAATAAAAGTTTATAAATTTCGTACGTTTATATTTCATAAACAATCAAAATGGCCGAAGGCATATCGAGAATATGTACTATACAACAAAATTAAATCAAGAACACACATATACGATATCCGCATTAAAAATGCATTATACCAATGTTTGCTTTCACCAAAAAATATAAAAAACAAAATATGTGTTTGATGGAAAATATATATTTTTAACAGCATGGAAAAATGGTTTGGTACATACGCAGAAATTCATTTAATATTCAAAGTGGATACAACAAATAATTAATTTTCCATTTAAATGAATTCAAAGATAATACTTGACTTCTTTAATTAATATTTGAATTTGCCGCCTTTGATTTACTGGGCTCTACGTTTTTTAATAACAAAGAAAATGTTTTATTTTTTCAAAAGCAAATCGAAATACAAGTTTTGCGGTTGTGTTGTTACCATATCAATTTGTGGCTTTAGTCAAGAACATTCTATTCAGCATGTATAATGTTGAAAATCTTTCATACAGTTCTTGAATATTTACATTTTCTATTCATCTACAGCAAATATTCATTTTCAATTCGCGTTTTATTTATTTTTGTGTCTAACTACAATCGTCTTGCAAAACTCTCGAGGCTTTGCGAAAGCACTGGAAGCACAACCGACTTCGGAGCTTTATGGGGAAAAATCAACGAACCAACCAAGTGTTCACAAACTAAGGGCATAATTGAGTGTGTGTTATGAACTTGCGGGTATTACAAAGTACAATTTAGCAGCAAAAGCGAAAACTAGACATAGACTCTGTATTTATGATCAATTTTATTGCCGTGTCCGACCATTTGGATTAAGTTCTTAAAATTGGACGTTCACCAAACACCTCACTAGGCTAAATTAATGTGTCGTGTAGAATTTAATGTTTTAATAAATGCCATTTTCAATTTGGGTGTTAAACTATTAGAAACAGATCACGAATTTTTGAAAAATCTATATTGAGAGATAATATTGGAGGCTTCGCCTCCGTGACACGTGAAAAATATTGTCCATTTTGTTTAAAGTTTTTGTCTATGATTAAAAATAAAATAAAATTTATTGCTATTACAATATATGTACCAATACTTTTGTTTACAATTTGTTATTAATTTTAAGTATGATATACCTTGCATAAACCATTCAAGCAGCGTTTGTAGATCCTGATCTAGGATAGAGATTCGTTTACGATATTGTAGTTGTTTATTTGAGTTGGAGAAAAATATATGGCAATTCTTAAAAAAAAACCTCGAATATTGTTTCTAATTTCAGTTTATTATAAGACAATATGTCTCATCCTTTATTTTTGTATTTTCTGTATTTGTGGAGTAGGTCATCGGGGGATGACCTACTATAATCACTGATGCTTCTAATTATTTGGCTAGGGCCACTTTTACAATTTGTGTAGAATTTTCGCGACAAAGCGAGGGTATATAAATCTAGCGGTAGTATCCATAAGGGGGAAAGCTAGTCTAGAGCGTGAAAAAATGGGCATAATTTATGAATTTTTTGTGACCCATTAAAAAGGTCAATCGAAAATCTGTGAAAAAGGTTTTATAATTTAAGTTTTAATATATAAATACAAATTTTTTCGTGTCAATTAAATTCAAAATGGCGGCTGTCCAGCATTTATTCGAAGGCGCCTCATTTTTTAGACGGGTCCATGACCGAAGATGTAACCTCCTTAATTTTGGTCCTGGAACAAAATCCTGAAAATTTTTAGTTTCTATATAACAACAGCAAGAGACGTACGTAGGATTTTTTCGATATTTTGTCTTTTCGCGAAATGGTGCACGTTTGAACAAAACATTAAAATTTTCACTATAAAAAAAAGACAAAATTGTTGATTAAAAAAAAACTATGCAATAAAAAAAAAATCCTACGTACGTCTCCGGAGAAAGGTATTTTGAATGTACTGTCAAAATTTCGTATAGATCGGTGAAAATTTGCTCGAGTTATGTCTTTGGCCAGTTCAAAAAAAGTGATTTCGAGAAAAACGCGTTTAAAGTTTTAAGTACTATAAAATCATATTAAATGCGTTTATACCTTTAATCTGCGATGCCTTGAATCTGCGAAAGTTTGAGCATTTAGACATTTTTGTCGGCATCCATCCTTTGGTATGTTATTTTTAAGACCCTAAACTACCTTTTAAGAAAAAAAAAAATCGGTTTCCTCAAAATTCTAGACCAGCTTCCCCCCTTAATTTCTCATGGATATCGTGTACCTTGTATTTGGCTGGGTAGTTTCCCAGTATTCTTAGCAATTTGTTTTGGACTCATTGTATTATCAGATACTTGGTTTTGCTTACTGAACTCTAGACTGGACATGCATATGTAACCACTGGTCTGAGCACTGTTTTATAATTTATTAATTTATTGTTGGCAGACAACCTTGATTGTCTGTTTAGCAATGGATATAAGATGTTAGTCCGGGCCATTAATTTGTTTTTAGTTAGTTTGATGTGTTCAGCAAAGTTGGGTCTGGAATTCAGTTACATCGCCAAGTATCTAACGTTTTTGCTCATTCTATATTTTTCCCATTTACTAATACCTTTTTATGCTTGTTGAGTCTTCTTTTAGTGAATAGGATAGCTTCAGTTTTGTTATCATTGGCCTTTATTTTCCATTTTTTAAAAAAAAAATCAATATTCTTTTTAAGGCCTTGGTTATTCTGTTGGCTACTATATCAGCTTTCCAGGAGGACGCAAAAATTGCTGTATCGTCAGCATATGGGGAAAGGAAAGTTTCGAGTGTCCACGGGATATTATTTATATATAGAATAAATAAAATAGGTCCCATAATAGACCCTTGAGGGACTCCAGCTTTAGTTAATCTGCTATTTGACATTTCATTTTTGATTTGCACACAAAATTGGCGCTCTTTGAGACAACTCCATATTATTTTTATAATGTATCTTGGGAATTTCATTTTAATTAGTTTGTATATTAGCCCTTCATGCCATAGAGTATCAAAAGCCTTTTCTATGTCAAGTAGAGCCATTCCCGTATGTTTATTATTGTTAAAGGCGTCAGTTATATGGTCACATATTCTGTAGAGCTGTATTAATGTGGAATGCCTGGATCTTAACCCAAACTGTTCGGGTATTAGTAAGTTTTCTTTGTTAATATACCCGTTTATTCCCCTTAAAGGCGATTTTGCTTAAGATTATTAGTAGGCTGATAGCAAGGTTTATAATTTACACAGGTTGCCCCATTACAAAAAAAAATGACGTCATACGAAGAATTTTTAAATTTGAATCAGTCTGAAGATATATACGAATTTCTTCTGGATACGTCACGTAGTGCATGAGGCCACCCGTGTATTTTATAAACCTTGACTAAGTTGAGAACCCCTGATTTAACCAATGGTTTCATGGTAGGTCTATAACTAGTGGGACTGAATGCTGGTTTACCAGGTTTGAGGTTCGGAATCAGTTTAGATTTTTGGAATGTTTCTGGATAATAACCGTTAGCCAGCATTTTATTTATGATAGTGCTCAATCTCTTGATCGCTGTTTGTGGAAGGTTTTTCAGTACCTTGGCATTGATATAATCTATTCCTGGCGCTTTGTTGTTTTTTTATTTTTTTAATGATTTTTTTTAGTACTCTAGGTTTGACATAGTCAAAGTAGTTGTAAACAACTTCAGTAGTTGTTTTTTTGTCTATGATGAATTATGGAATTTTTTGTTACTTTTTGCTAACAAATTGACCTAAACTTACGCCGTAATAGAAGCAGTGTATTTTTTAATCAAATGTTAACTTTTATCAATTTCTAAAAATTAATTTAACAATCGAAATGTCATGAATCTCTTCAGTTTGTTTTTCATCCCGCCGTTTCACCGAATAGTTTATGACAACAAATTTTTGATTCGATTTTTGGGGTCAAAATAAATATTTATTTAATGATTTACCCTATTAAGCAGCTCCTCTTATAAAAATAATTTTTATTGTGTGATGTTTCCATCATATTCTTTCTATTCTGTTGATCATAATTTAGTTGCAAATGGTTAGATCTATTAAAAATTGTAAGACAGCAATCATACATTTTTCATGGATAATTGCGTAGTTTATTTTCAGCAAAAATATAAAATTTCGATCACGAAATATCCTTATACAACACTTTTTATTTACTTTAAAAAATATGTTTTAATTTTTCTCAAAGCTTTACGCTTAAAATTTAAAACAACTCTGAAACTTTTTGAAATCAAATTTTTTCATCAAATGTGTGACACATTTATAATTAGTTTTCAAATATTTTACTGCAGAAAAAAATTCTTTTAAATTCAGAAACATTTTATACAGAGTTTTATAATAATAAGGCCGGGAGACAATGAATACAGTAATTCCTTTAAATTTGTAAACATTTATTCATATACTATTATTTTAAATGAATCGTTCATAAAATTTTCACAAGCTATCAACAACGCTTCAAAAAATTTTAAGCCTTCATTAAAATATCAGGGTTAATTTATAATGGCGAGTTTTATGTTGAAAAAAAATTAGTGAACTGAACCTTTAAACAAGATTTAAAATTCAAATAATTTTCTCGAATATTAATTAAAAATCATATTATACTACATGATTCTATTTATTAAGAGAATCAAATTTGAATATTTGCTTTAAAAAATTGTATGGTAACTAATTTCAAGTTGAAATGATCCAGGCTGGTAATTATTACAAAAATCACCAGTGCATTTTTTAGAAAAAAAAATTTATAACAAAAATTATCAGTTAACTTTGTTTTTACGCAATTGAGTTTGATTAAAAATTAAAACGATTCCTAATTAGGAGACATTGGATTATATGCATTTTCATGTTTGCATATGCAAATGAATATAAATCTATTTTTATAACGTTATCGTATATTTTGGTTCTTTTTTATTGGCAGTGCTTATTTCAGTAGTTATACGTGTTAGGCATGTTGTATTACACCGTCGACAGGTCCACCTTACGTCAAGCTCTGAAAGTATTCTACCCAAAATTGCTTCACATTATTTATTCCACGAATGCCATCGAGTTGCGGAAGAGATCCAAAATGAGTTCGGAATAGTTTATAAATTGATTTCTTCTATTAAAAAAGTGCTATTAAAAGTGTCATCGTGAGTACAAGCATATAAAAAGCAATTATCAAACGAAGGACTATCTTCAGAACCAATATGAACACGATGGGGAGCTCAATAGAATTCTATATTATTTTATGCTGAGGATTTAAAAGCCATAAAAGAAGTAGTTGAAAAATTTAACTGATCAGATGCCATTAAAATCAATTCAAGCCAGCTTGCATTTGAGGTTCCTTTTATTAAAAAATATTGCTTTTATTGCTACATATTTTTGCAATATGCTCGATGTAGTTGAGAAACTAGAAATATTCCCCCTGTGCAAGTTCTTGGAAATAATATAAAAAGTAATTGAACCCTTCCGAGTTTACTATCGCCAAAGATTTGTGGCAAATTAATAGCAGTTTTGTATAGAAGTCCCAATTTTGAAGAAATAAAGCAATTTGACGTATATATCAACGGCACCGGACCAACTCTGCCTGAAGAGATCTTTGAAAATTCCGCCCAATTTCAAGCTCTATCCGATAACGTTAGTTGACGTTGAAAGCTCATTTTCAGTTTTATACCTTTTTCACCTATATGATCCAATTGTGAATTTGAACCATCCAGGATCTCACTCAAATATACACAGAAAATTTCAGCAGAATAGGTCCGGCGGGTTAGGAGGAGTTCAGCCCGGTACCTACGTACAGAAGAATTAAATTTTATGAATATAAATATAATGTGAAAATAAAGGTTAATTCTTAAAAAAATGTATTTTTTTGATTGTGCATATTTCGCTCCTTTTGGTGCATATTTGCATGCATATTTTGGCTTTTTTATAGAGCATATAATCCGATGTCTTTTAAGTTTCATTCTGGCATATTCTTATTGCAGTTTCTGGTAATCCAAATTGTTATTAAACTGTAGCCCGCAGAATTCATTTATTGTGATATTTTTGACAAAGATTTTTTTATACTGGCAAACTAAGGATTGTCACAAATACGGTGGAGCATATAACTTCAAAAACGCCAATTTTTTGTAGTCTTCAAATTTAAACGCTGAATTAAAGATTGAAATAAATAGATTACTTTAGCTTTTTTCACATTTAAACTCGCTTAATCCATAACTTAGAAATCTGTGCTCATTATAATATATTTTATACTTTGCAAATTGTACGCATTTGAAAAAAAATATTTATTTTATTGAGCAAATGTGTGTTTTCAAACATACCAAAGCTACAAAGGTAGGAATAGAAGATTGTAAATCTTGAGCAAAAATTATTTTTGTATTTTTCAATGAACTAAAGCATCTTTTATAACCAACGGCCAAGCTTGTATTGCCTTAATTAGGGTTCAATTCTTTGTACCTTAAAAATTCATCCAAAATTGAATAAATATACTTTGTCACCAATTTTGAAACTAGGAGCATTAAAAAAAGGTTTTAACTTTCATTAGTCTAAAAGAACGATATAATTTATATTATACTTTTTTTGAAAACCATCCAAAAATTTTACCAAAAACATGTAATAAGGAATAGCAATATTGTCGCTATTATAGATGCCATAATAGTTATTTGACCGAATACCGAATATTTGGCGAGTCTCTTGGCCGAAGCGCCGAATATTCGGCGACACTTAGTGCCGTTAGCGAATGAGGTTTAAAATTTAAACCTACTTTGTAATTTATAATTTAACTTTATTATTTATGAGGAAAAGCAAAATCGTTTGCTATCAACAAACGCCGAAAAACTTGTTTTCATTCATCATAACTTACCACTGATAGATTTTAAGTATTAATACACTGTGGTAAAATAAATTTATAAGTTAAAAGCTATTGGTGAAATAAAAGCCTTCCTGAGTAATATTATGCATTTTTTCCTACTTTACTGTTCGATGTGAATAGTCGAACACCAAATAATTTTCGAATATTAGTTTCATTTCTAATTTTTACTGATCACAACGTATCACAGATTAATTTTTATTTTGTAAAAAGTGTAAAAATTTATGATTAAAATAAATATTAAGAGGATCGGAAAGTAATGTCATTACTGAAATTATCGACATTCAATTACCATTTATTGGTTTATAAGTGATTTCAAAGTTTTATCTAAACACATTTTCTGATTAGCGTGACTAGGTAACCCACAAAAAATTAAAAATATTTATTAATCAAAGCTCTATACTGAAATGGTTAAATAAATTCCCAAACGAACACAAATTCGGTATTATACGCTTCGAAATTAAAGCTTGTGTTTTAATTTTGGGTTTTAATTTTATGTTAAGAAAACGACACTGCTTTCCGATTCCCTATACCTATTCATTTTTGAGTAAAATGTGCTTTTTTTGATGATTTGGTATTCGGTATTCGGCCGAATAGTAAGCAATATTCCGTCGAATACCGAATATTAAAAAAAGTGGCCGAATAGGCCGAATACCGAATAGTGCTCGAATATTCGTGGCATCTCTAGTCGCTACTATTGAAACATTTTTTTTTATATTTAAAACATCTATGGATAGAAATATTATCTGTTAGAAAAGAAAGTCTTTTTTTAATCCGTAATGTTACTTAAAGGTAGAAGACTACACATTTGATATTACAAATCCACACTTATGGAAATCTCTTTAGTAGTCTAGGTCACGGTGAGCTTTGAAGCATTTTTAAAATACTTGCAAACTACTATACTAATTTTAACCTATTTAAAGATTTAAAATATCTGCTTAGCTATAACTTTTAGTTGTACAAATAGACAAATATGTTCACGGAATACTTTTGAGCTTAAAAAGCTCTCGTTTAGTCCACAAGAGGTTTTGAAGAAAGGGCAAAGGTTTTCTTTGAAAACCATCCATAAGTTTTACTAACAAACAATATAAGGGAATAGCAATATTGTCGCTACTAATGATTTTTTTTTCATTTGACCTTTTTTTTATTTTCAAATAAACTGCGCATCTGCATAGGGTTGCAATAAGTGCATTCAATCCATAGACAATCACATGTAAGCACTAGTCCCAGTAGATTAGTGCAGTATGAGTACAAAGATTTTTAACAATCAATAGCAACAATAACAATAATAGTAATTCTTATAGCAATAAGAACAATCATAAAACAATTGACAGTAGCAATAAGAATAATAATAATAGTCTATAATAACAATTTCAATGCTAATAATAATGTGAAACATTAAGATATAAGTAATACATAAAAATAAAACTATATAATAAGAAATAATAATTTGGTAACAAATAGTTAATAGGAATATTTGTTTAGTTACAAAATCTATCTGGCAAATCTATTACATTCCATTTTTGTAACCTTCTTATCATCTCACTGTCGTCCAATAAGTTTATTGCGAGATGGTTGGAATGATCGTCTAGTTTTGTCAGGAATTTTTTACTAAACCTTTAAATTTCCTCCTTTACAAATGGCATTTCTGTATCTTCATGTATTTTTTTATTGTTAACATAGCATGGAGCACCGATTATTTATCGTAGGGTGCTTGATTGATGCAGTACCCCACAACTGTATCCCATAAGTCCATATGGACTTGAGGATGACCTTCTACAGAAGAAGTTTGTTTTCTGCTGATAATGGTGCATTAGATGCCATTAGCCAGTACATTTTTTGTATTTTTTATTTAAATATTCTCGAGTTTTTTTGAATTGCACAGCCCATGTAAGTTTTTGAACTAAGTGCGTTCCGATATATTTTACCGTGCTCTTTTGCGGTAGTTCTGTGCCTTCCATTATTTGACATTTTTTTTAAAAATCCTTTATTGCCTTCTATATATTTACAATTTTTATACTTTGCAATTTGCTAACAAATTTTGGTTGCTTATATACCACACTTGAGGTAAAAACCGTAGTTCGACCCTGGTGTGGTATTTTCGAAACATGTTGAGAGGGCCCAACCAATGTTGGGACTCTCTAAGAATTTGTTAGGAGGTCGCGAGGCCAACGTCATTTTAGCCTACGTGGCATGTCGTCTGGATGAGTTTCAGAGGAAAGAATTTGGGCATTAGGATTAGGATGGCCGACTAACTTGGAGTGGAATTTTTGGAATCGTTCTTCAACTAAGGTAGTGACAAAAGGAAAGTTAAGATCATTATGTATCATTCGGTTGTTAAAATAATAAGGAACATTGATTATTCGACGAAGGACTTTTGATTGGAAAGATTGGATAATTTGGATGTTGGATGGTTTTGCATAGCCCCACAGTTCTGCTCCGTAAGCCCAGATAGGTCATAGTAGAGTTTTAAATGGTGAGCTTAGTTTTTGTATTAACTGAAGAATTAGGTCCTAAAAGTCTACGTAATAGTCCGTATCGTTGGCTTAGTATTTGTCTTTTGAATTTAACAAGTGGGTTCCAGGTTAAGTGGCTTTCTAGGTAGAAGCCTAAATAACGAACCTTGCAAGCAATTGGGATAGTGTCGTTGTCAAAGTAAATCGGAGGGTATGTCAGTCGTTTTAGCGTGAATGGTATCATCAAGCTTTTTTCATTGTTGATTTTTATCTTCCATTTCTGACACCATCCCGAGATGAGATCGAGGTGGTGCTGTAACGTATTGGTTGCTTTTATGGGGTTAGGGTCAGTGGAAAAGATTGCTGTATCATCAGCATAAGTGGAAATACAGGTATGTGGGTGAGTTGGGATATCGGCCGTATAGATGATGTAAAGAAGAGGACCATTTGACATTTAAGGATAGAAATAGTGTCCCTTAGAAAAGAATATCTATTTTAATCCGCATCGTTACTTAAAGGTAGAAGACTACACATTTGCTATTACAAGTCCACACATTTGGAAATCTCTTGAGTAGTTTAGGTCACTGTGAGCTTTAATCCATTTTTAAAATACTTGCAAACAACTGTAGGATTTTAACCTTTTTTGAGACTTAAAATATCTGTTTACCAACTTTCAATTGGTCAGACAAACAAATCAGTTCACTGAATACTTTTGAGCTTAAAAAGCTGTAGATTAGTTCACAAAAGATTTCGGAGAAAGGAGATAGGCTTTGCTAGTAAAAAAGAAGACACATTTTTAAAGCACATTTTTATTTTCTCGTGACAATTTACATTTTTTATCAACCGTAAAATATGAAGCAAATCTCACACACCAAAATTGATGGCAAAACACGACAGTGTTTAGGTGACACCTTTTACATTGAAGAGGCATTTCAATTCTGCGCCCAACCAACAAGATATAATTTTATAGTTTCAGTAACGCCATAAGACACATCAATTGGCTACAATGATTTTATCTAACGTTCACAACTACTCGTTTCAGCTAATAAAATGTTTAAGAACGTATCCTTTTCATATATATATGTACAGTATACATAGAAAATTTCATGTCGAATGGGAACGATATAAACGACATAAACCGATTGAAGCGAATGGAAAATGGATTGGCATGAGACGTGTGTCTTCCCCCATTACCAAAGGTAAAATCGGATAGTCGGGAAGAAAACGTCGTGACTTGGAAAAACATTGGAACGACGTTGCACAACACACAATTCCTCCAAAGCTTACAAATTAATGTCCCACATGTATTACCGAACCAGTGAGAAACAGTTTTCCTCTTTCATTATAAATGAAAACTGTATTTATACCTTTTTTTAATTTATGTCACATGTTCCCATTCCCAGGAGGCCATCCGGCGAATTATGTATAAAATATTGGTTCTGTTTTTTATAATTTAGTCTTCAGCCTCGTTGTTATTTATTAACACAATAATTTCAATAAAACAACTTACTCGGTTTACCTTGGAAATTCATACATAAAATAAAATTAAAGTGTTTTTCTAAAGTTCAAACTTCTTTTCGCTTACTTTCAGAGCACAGACGACCATTTTTACACATTGAATTTTCATCTGCTGTTTTTTTTTATTTGTCTAAACGAATTTAATCTTCCAAATAGCAATGTGAACTTTGGTAAAATTTTACTAACTGCGAATAATATGCTTATCTGCGTACATATAGTATTATTCTTATCTCTTGCGGTGTTTACCTTTCACATATTGAATATTTTTGATACTGCAACGTATGGCATATAACGAGATGGCGTTCTTCGTTCTTTTAATTTCTTTTGGAAATAAATAATCACTTTCACACTTCACAATCACTTTATTAAAACAATTGTCAAAACAATCACTTAAATGACAATAATCACACTGAAAATCACTTTGTTGTAACGGAAATTCAAATCTGAATTTCCGTTACAGAACTGTCCCTTGGCTTGAAATGAGCGCCTTATAAACCCGCAACCCAACATAGAATATACTCCAATGTTCGCCAACGTTCCACCACATACAAGATGTTTCTAGAACAATCTATATGTACATTTGCATTGGTGGGAGAAAGATAGAAGTCACTCAGTCAATCGCGTGCCGGCATGGCACAAAAAGAAAGACAGACTGTGTCCCTTTCTGTTACAATATGTTTTCGTAGTATATACAACAAATTTGACCCTCAAAACAAATACAGTTTTAAAGAACCATTAAATATATCTGTAAGTTAGTTTTTCTGTACATAACTAAAACGGTAAAAAAGCCAATTAAAAAAATATTCAACAAGAAACTGGTAAAAGTATAATTACCAGACCAGTGGCTTCTTATTGAACTTATACCCAAGTTTAAAAAAATATTTCTTTTATTAATATTACTTAATTTTTAGCAGGAACATGGACTTAAAGGATGTAAATTCATATGCTAATAACTAATTCAGCGACGTTTCGGTCCTTTATTTGACCTTCATCAGGCGTCTAAAAAATCATATTAATACAAAGACACGTTTACAGAACTTTTCAGGATATTCTTAATTGTTAAATTGTTCATTTACCTTAAAATAAAGTATATAATATACATCTCAATTGAGATGTTTTGTAAGAGAAGTTCTGTAAATATGTGATTGTATTAATATGATTTTTAGAAGCTTGATGAAGGTCAAATAAAGGACCGCACGTCGTTGAATTAATTTCTAGTATATGGATTTACATCCTTTAAGTCCACTTTCCTGCTAAAAATTAAATAATATTATGTAAAGTATGGACACAACAAAATCGATTGCTTTTATTCTTCATAACTCAAATCCCCTTATTTTTTGACGACACTACTTGGACAATTGGATTATCTTAAAAAAAATGAGTTTAATATAGAATGTATTAGGTATACCATCGCAGGTTTCATAAATTATCTTTGACGTAACTTAAAATTTTAAGCAATCAGGATCATTACATTTTTTTTCGTAAGCTCTTCTTATTTTGATATAAGAACTTGCTTTTCAGACTTTGTAAATACAATAAAAATAATGATTTTTTTGTGGATTTATCTGGTTTGGTCGTATGCTATCACTACTAAAGTAGCTTAGTATTTACAAAAAAATTATTATTAATTATTAAAATTTTGTTAAAAAAAGCTAGGATATATCCCAAACTTATATACTATTTCTATTGAAAAAAAAGTTTTGTCAACAAAATCGTTTAGAATGTACTTGAAGAAGTTTTAAAGAGCTTACAAAAAAAAAATATGTTTAAAAGTTCAATTTTTTTAACCCAAATTTCAAAATGTCTCAGATGTAGTCTGTTTCCTGAGTTTTTCAGGGTTTTTTTTTTTACTCAATTAAATACATTAATGATGCTAATGACCTGTGCATACTTTCCTTGTATCATACTTTATGGTACAACTTGGAATGTATTCATAAAAATTAATAATGACAAATTTTGTATCACTTATATAGAGAACAATAATTTTACCTTTTTCTTTATAGTATTTACTTAAGCAAATTTTTTTCTGTCTTGCTAATTACTAGTAATATTTATAATGTCATTAACTGTAAGATGTTGGGACCGTTAAATGTTTTACTACTCTCTTCCAAAAGTTGTTGATAAAATTTAATTAAAGGTGTTTAATGCTATTTTTAATCGAAGTAATAAAATAACCAGGCTAATTTTGCTTGCTATATCTTTTGCTTTGACACTATCTTAGTATCTTAATATTTCTAAGAGATTACTTATATAGTGGAATACAAAATTATACCTTCCTTCTATCCTTACATCCCTTCGGATTTGTTGATATAATTTTCCATGTTTTCCTATCTTGTGCTAGATGTGCAACTTCAGGTAATGAGTGTAAGACAAATGAAAAGAGCTTAAAAAGTTTTGTATGGGCCAACAATGGAGCCATTAAATTAAAGTACACAAATTAAATTTTCTTATAGACTAATTGTTGAAAAGTTCACGGTTTTCTTTTAATTTGTTTAGTAAATATTGCGATTGAAATAATTTACTTGCATATTTTTCTGTGTATCCAGGGGAATTATGATGTAGCAAAATTACTTTGTGTTACCTGTGTATACAATATATAGGATATAGTGCGGTCCAATTTATTTAGTATAATTTATTATAATAATATATAAAAATCATACCATAAACATAAATTTGAACAGAAGTTCAAACAAACATATTCGTGACGTATTGCCCAGATACGTATTTCGATTGCCAAGTAATCTTTCTCAGTGGTCATCAAGTGGTTTGGATCACTCCGTAACTGCTTTGTGATGATTCACATTGTGGTGAATCATCACAGTTTAAAACTGAACTTTGGATAAAAATTATATAATTAACAACCGCAGATAATGCTGTCAGGTATTTATAAGTGATTAAAAATAAATTATAAAATCAGTTCATCTCAAAGTTTCTGAAATAAAAACTTTCTTGAAAGCTTTAATTTAATTAAGACCGTATTTTTATTAGCACCGTAAAAGTTTTGAGTTAAAAAAAAACGTAAAAGATTAATAAAAAATATATTAAAGTGCAAAGACGTCGGGATTTCGCTACATGTTCTTTGAAACACCTTTCATTACGAAACTTTTGTTGCGTGTTTTATTGATTGCAGAAAGTAAAAGACAATTTTTTTCCCTCTCATTTCTAGGTTCATATGAAATTCTGCTGGCTTATATTGGTTTAGGTCCACTTAGTTATATGCAAGTTACACATTAAATATTGAACGCAAAATAAATATTAAGAGGCACTTAGAATCCAACTTGTTAAGCTTCGTCTCATGCGGATTAAGTCAATTAATCACAAGAAATTAAGGTCATTTAATTTGAGTTATCTCGAATATTTTTCCGAAGAAAATTGCTAATTAATTAAATTGATTAGATTACGAGCGACACACGATATCGGTGAGTCGATTGGAAAATTTCAAGATGGTAATAACGATGCAATTAAATTAAAATTAATTATGAGAGTATATTGATTTATAAACGTGAAGGCAGATTTTTATCATGCCACATCTTTTGATGTCAGCTTTTATCAAAAGTAACATCCTTGTAATTCCCATCAGATTCTTTTCGCCTCATTTTCCGACAGAAGATTGCGGAAAATGTCTGTTTTAATTTTGTTGATGATTTTTCCCTACGAAATGAAAAAATGTGTTATTTTATGTCTCCTGGGAACTCTTATGTATGAGATAATGAAAAAGATAAACGATAAAAGAAATCATAAAGGGGTGAAAAAATGATTAAATATGTCCATCTTCTAGTTGGGGGGTTGGTTAGACGGAAATAACGCGTGTGGACTGGGAGTAAAGCATGGTTTAAGGCTAGGTTGTTAATGTTACCGTGTTTCGTTTAAATCATGCTGACTTTTTACCATATTTCATCATTAAAAGAGATAAAAGAATCGTTATAGAAGAGAAAATGAGGATTTTTTTTTTTTGAAATTTTCCTCCGTGTGTTTTTCAGCGATCAATTCTAATTATTGGTTTCACCTAATGTGAAATTGGCCATAAATCATTGTATAATAAGATATCATTTTGTCGTCGCATGAAATATGAGAAATGGGAATAATTTTCCACAACGTTTCACATAGACTTTGACATTAATCTTTTAAATAAGTACTGCAAATATTTGTCAAGATTTCTGCTTGTAAATTGTAAGTGGAAAACACGTGGTGTTGAGACCTCAGGTGTTATGTGTAACATAGCCCAATGTTAACATAGCCCAAAGTCCGTTCAATTTGGTGAATTTCAGATAGCATGAATTTCATTTTGGATCGATACACAACGCAAACAATACTCGTTTACTACCAAATAAATGTTTGAATTAATGCTAAATTCGCAATAGATTATAGAAAACATAAGGACTAACGAATCTCATTATTGATTTCTCGTTTAACTAAACGTGACCAAGTTTCATTAATCCCGAGAAAATATTTATAGTTTTAATGATGATTTTTTAAATATTCCCTCGATAATATCAGGCACGTTACACTTTTATAGACAAAACGTGAAATTTGCGTAGAATCGTAGGCTGTGTTTAGGTTTTCCCGCACGTGGAGTCATAACACGTTTTTCGTTTGAATCCAAACCGAAAAATGAGTTGATTTCTAATCTTACTGGAACTTTGAATATTTCGTCGCTGAAATTTTATCAAATACAATTTTTCTTTTCCCTTAATTTTTAAGGGGCTCATCCGTGTTTGTCGTTCGTTTTGCTTTTGATCTCAACAAAGCATAACGCACGTAAAAGTTTGTTTCTGACATGAAAATATCATTTCCGTTGTTTCAAACATTTTAATATTTAAACATTTACAATTTTCTCTTTGAAATTATAAGGTCAATGCTCGCAAAAATTCACTTGGCAAGTAAAAGTATGTTTTGTATATTTGCGATAGAAATAATCATTTTTATATGAAAAGAAATTATGAAAAGTAAATTTATTTTTTAACAAAATGAAAGCTTTTATATGTTACTCTTAATTTCAAAGAGAAATAAAAGTGATTAACTAAATAATAATTTTATTTTCCAACAACTCTGTTTTTATATGTAACTATAGGACCCAACTTGGTACCCCAAAAAATTGATTTGCGAAAATTAATTGATATTGATAAATTGCCACATTTTAATTATTAATATGGAGACTTTTAAATACATTTACTTAGGCTGGACAAATTAAGCACGTTTTTCAAATAAACATTTAATTTTGCATACTTAGATTCATATCTATAAGAATATTGAACAGATTAAAACCAATTTGCATAAAATAATTCATTAAATCTCACTTATTCATGAGTTTTTATACATAAGTAGGTATTTAAATACTCTTTTCTTCATTTCTATTTCTGCCTATTTTTGTCCTTCGAAATTTTATTGTTGTTTTGGCCAATTCGCTCCTAAGGTAGATATTAGTTAGGGACTGGATACTTAGTGAAAATTTTCCTGTTTTCTTCAGTACTTTTTTAAACAGAAAATTTGTTAATTTTTTATCATTTGATACTTCAGCGCATGGTAAAATTGGCCCACCTTTCTGCAATAGTACAAGATAGCAGTTTGAATGTGCTACAATGTTGTCCATATATTATTCAGGTAAATATTTTTATCCTTTCTATGCTATAGTTTGGAGTGAACCATAATCTTTAAGCTATCATACGATATGTAATACAAAAGAAGTTGTTTGATGAATTAGTTTCTCTTCTTTTGGTTTACTTTTCATTCCGTTGTATAAATACTGATCATTTTTCTGATTCTAAATTGGAGAATGAAGGTTTAAACATATTTCTTTTTAAATAATTTACCGACCCTCTAGTGACCTTCTTTGTGACCTGGAACCCTTAATAGTTTTGGAAATTTTGGTTTTCTTCTAGTGTTTAGTACTGTTCCTGATTTTAAAAATAGTTTCTGCCCTTTCACTACTCTTTAAACTTTGTACGCATTTGCTTAGTATGAAAAAATATTCCTGAAATCCTTGCACCATTTTGGCCAAACTCTGTAAAACATTAGACCTTAAAGGACGAGGCTTTGTTCATAATAATACTCTTATAATAAGATTTATTAATGACACTTACACAAATTGAATTAAATTATCAATTTGATACTTAAAATCATTAAATCAAACTTCAGACTTCAGAGGTTTGTACTTACTAATAGAATACCAAGATTCCGAAAATTTAAGGTCTCTATCCTAATTTGTTTTTGTGAAAAAAATATAATTAAAACACAGAAAAAATCGTCATAAACTCCGGGAGCTTGGTTGGAAAGTTTTAATGCATCCTACCATATAATCCATATCTGGCACCATGCAATTTCCATATTTTTCTTGCATTATGAAACTTTCTTAGTGAGATTTGAGAAAATGGCGTCAAGAGAAGATTGTGAAAATAAATAATTAGAATTTTTTACCAACAAGGACTAACGTTTCTATTAGAAAAGCATTATGAAGCTACTATTACCTACTTCTACATTACTACTACATCTTTGACCCAAATCAGACAACCCGAAACATGTTAAATAAATCATCGAAATTCTCGTTAAAAATAATGAATTTTTTTCTCCTAACAAATATAATATTTAAAAATACTTTGAAATTTGCAACCAAAACCTTACCTTAAAATCCATTTCGATTATTTGGAAAAAACAAAACTTTAAATTAATTGACTGAGAAATTATTTCAATTAAGCGTAATAATAAAATGAACATTGGATAAAAAAAGTTTTGGATTTGTCAGCTAAAAATTAAAAAAAATCTATTAAAATACTTTTCTGGTTGAAATATTATTGAAAAGTTGGAGAAAAACCAATATGAAATAAATTTTCATTTACTTGAGTATATACCAAGAGATTTATAAATCAAAATTGTTTCACGGTTTAATTTTAATTTAATTTTTTTATTATTTTTTTTTTTATTATTCTTTTACTTCTGGTGTCATTTCAATACAGGTGCATTAAATCTGTTCATAGAATTTGAAGACTACCATATTTATAATACTATAACATATTATAAATACATATTACAAATAATAGCAAAGTTAATAAAAATTTATCAAATTAAATTGACCATAAAAAAGGTTTTAGTTTTATAAGACTTATAGAGCTATAAAATTGATTATTTTTTATGAAAAAGGCTTAAGCAACCTCTGAATTATATTAACATTTTTAGATCAATAATTTAGTAAATTCGAAGAAAAAAAAATGGGCTCATGTGTACTTTAGCACACCCATAATCTGGCAATGTTGCACTTTCGACTTTGCTTTTAATTTAATTCGCGATTAAATCAGTCCATAATGAAAATTTAGCCACAAAAGAGAGAATTATACCATATTAGAATTGAATTAACAAAAATATCGCGAATTAAATTAAAAACAAAGCCAAAAATGCAAAGTTGCTAAATTGTGGGTGTGCTAAAGTACACTTGAGCCAAAAAATGTTTCCTATGTTTCCTATGTTTCAATTATAGTTTTTTTTTTCACAAAAATAAGTTGCGATAACGGTCTGAACTTTCTGGAATCTTGGTCGTTTATTAGTACCCATACATTTCATAAGTGGTATTAAATCATCTTTCCGGACTCGATTCACAATGAGTAAGCCCCATCAAAGCCGTAACATGGATTTTGTGGGCCCTGGACAAGACCTTCAAATTGGGTCCCCCTCAATAAAAAAAAATTGAGGAAAAACTTACCATGGTTATAGTTCCTGTTTTTCACATTCTCCAACTAAATTTGTTATTTCATTTTGAATTTTGGGGAAAAATAGGAAACTGTACCCTTTTTATGAGTCTCAATGTGATTTTTTAGCTATTTAGCTATTTTTTAGTAACTCCGCGATTTTTCTTAACAATTTAACAGCAAAAGAACCCTTCACTTTGAAAGTCGACGTCTTTCTAATATTTTTTTTTGTTTTTAATATTTCAGGAGACAAAACATGAGCCTGTCAGCTTTTTATTTATTGGGTGCTATTTAAAACTGCACACACTTTTTTTTTAAAGATAAGGTCTATAAGCAATAAAACGAATAGTGTGTCAAGTGTGTGCAATAGAATATTAAGTATTAAGAATTAAATAAATATGTTTTTTTTTTAATAAAAGTTCTAATAACATATTCTGGCCTTTTTGGGCCCCGTCTATCTGAGCTACCAGTGGTGTTACTTATATATGTGATTTGGAATATTAATTAAAATACGAATGAAAATAATTGAGATAATTTTTTATCGGGGTCATCTTGGGCCCATCCGGGGCCCCCCTGAGCCCTGGGCCCTGGGCAAGTGCCCCTATTGCCTCTGCCTAGTTACGGTCCTGAGCTCCATAGATTGTTTTGAATAACTAACTGGAAAAAATAAATACAATTCTTTACGTAAAGTAAGCATAACATTTTAGATACATTTTGGCTTTTTATGGTACAAAGTATAGTGAGAAAAGTATTGAAATTAAAACCATAAAAACCGTAAGAAAATTGGGATAACTATCGTGAAACATTTGTGTTATAAGATATAGGGCTTTGGTTTGTTTTTTTGGAATTCGTAACATTACATTCTGTAACATATGTGGGTTTATTAGCGATTTACAGAAAACAACAAAATCCTCCAACAGTATTTCGTCCATTTGTTGTTAATTTCCCACGTGAACAATGCTAATGCTCTGAGCGATTACCGAGTTAATTTTAAATGAATAAAATGGAATTCCATTTGGAGTAAAAGCCGAGGAAGATCAAAGGAAGACGTGAAAATGGAAAATGCCAGAGGAACAAATGAGCAAATTTGATTTCAACTATTTCACGTGCGGCTATACATGCTACAAGACGATAAATCAACTTTACAAACTCTAACAAGTCTGATTAGAAAAAGATATAGAGATACACCATAGATTATATTACGTATACATGTGTGTAATATACACGCGAATCGGGGAAATTTATGAACGACATCGTGTAATTTAAACAAATATTATGGATTTATGGAACAAGTTGAAAAGCAGCATCTGTATATAAAAAGTTTAATAGCTCTGTGGCTTGAACCAGTTAAGCACATTGAGACGCTCCTCCCTGGCTACACTTTGAATACCTCGAAAAGCTCTCATCTTGATTTACATAATCGCTCGTTTATTCTGAAATCTACTTGTGCTTTTATTATCATTATACACAGAAAAATAATAAGTAAAATGAAACTTAACTTTGGAGCTTTCGCAACAATTTCATACATTTAAATTAATTTCACATGGGAAACAGGTGTTTTGTCTCGTTAAACTTGAGACACTAACGATGGAAATTTTTCAAGACTTACCACTCAGACTGGTTAGAAAATTTTTGTCTTTTTTAAACAATTTACATATTTCTTACCCTCTGCAATTAAACGCACTTGATAAATGGTGTAAAGTTTTACATTATTACATTTAAAAGTTCTAATCACAGCATTTTATCACGAGTAAGTACGAACTTGCACTGGTCCACTTTACTGGACTTACAGTAAAGTTTGGTCATTTAAAAATTCTTGAATATAACTTCTACAGTTATCTTAATATTATAATTTTTCTTTAACAACTTAGATCATTTTGGAAAATAATATTCATTTTCCAATTTTTTTTTTACTTGTATTGTACAGTCTAGAATTTAATTTTAAATATAAAAAAAAATTTAACCAAGAGAAAACCAATCCTTGCAATATCAACAGCTTTTTAGTGCAAATTAACGTATGTCATTTAAATAGTTGAAAGGCGACCATAAATTTTAACAGATGATAAAATTCAGATCTCAGCTTTTATTAAATAAGAAGACAATTCAGGTTATTTAATATCGTTTTTTTTTATTTAATATTTTTTCATATTCAAATTAGTTACGTTTCGTTACGTATCGTAACTTCATCAGGCTTCTTGAATCACAAAAAATATAATATTTTTCTTTAAAAAAACAACGATCTTAACCAACCTGAATTGTCTTCTTATTTAATAAATTTTAACAAAATAATTTCCATTCTTTTGACTATAGCTTACAAAATATCTCAAATCTGAGATTGGTTCTTATGTATTTCTTAAGGTTGTGTAGAAGAAAATTACAAGAAATGAGAGAAAAAATTTAAATGAATACTGTAAGTAGTCAACTATTTGAACCATGCCTCTGTAAAATTTCAATTCGATTTGAGGCTTATTAACGGAGAAAAAAAATCGTAAAGCTACGTAATTTTGAACCACTTAGCATAGGGAAAATGGAAAAATTTATGTATGATCGCAATCAACTTTTTTGTAGATATCAACTTTCTTTGAAAAAATAACGATCTATTCTTAGAAATATTCCGCGTTGATCAATACCAAAATCATTAATATTTGGGGATTTCTAAGCAAAATATTTCAACGCAAAAGTAGAAAATCGTGTCAAAATATATAAATATATATATTCTATTCAAATATATAAAAGGCTTATAGAAATATCAACAATACCTTCTTATAATCATAGAAAAATCCTCTTTTTTCTCATAATTCCCACCATACTTCTAATCAAACTTAACCAAAACTCATAAGCCATAATAATTATCTATTTGAGCTATGCCTCTGTGAAATTGCAATTAAATTTGGGGTTTATTAACGGAGTAAAAAAATTGTGAAGTTACGTAATTTTGAACCACTTTACAGAGGGTAAATGGAGAAAATTATGCATGATCGTAATCTTGTGAAAGCTTTTTTCGTAGAAATTAACTTTTTTTGAAAAAATAGCAAACCATTCTTAAAATATTTCGCGTTGGTCAATACTAAAATCATTAACATTTAAAGGTTTAAAAGCAAAATATTTCAATGTTAAGATAGAAAATCGTCTTAAAATTCGATTCGAATATAAAAAAGCCTTGTATAAATATTAACAGCACCTTCTTACAAGCATAGAATAATCTCCCTTTTTCTCATAATTTCCCACCACACTTCTAATCAAACTTAATTAAAACTCATGAGACATAATGAAAGTCTATTTGAGCCATGTCTCTATTAAATTCCAATTCGATTGGAGGCTTATTTATGGAGTAAAAGCACCATAAAGTTCCGTAACTTTAAACCGCTTAACACAGGGTTAATGGAGAAACTTATGCATGCTCGTAATCAACTTGTGAAAGCTCTTTTTGTAGAAATGAACTTTCTTTTAAAAAATTGCGATCCATTTTTTGAAATATTTCGCGTCGTTCAATACCAAAATCATTAACATTTGGGGGTTTCTGAGTAAAATATTTCTACGTAAAGATAGAAAATCATGTCAAAATTCTATCCAACGGTTCTGATGGGTCTGAAACCAGGAAAAAATCAAAACATTGTGTTTTCGTACCGCCCAATAAGTCTTCTTCCAATTATTTCTAAACACCTTGAAAAGCTCATACTACAAAAAATCCTTCCCCTTCTAGAAGAAATTCCTAACCATCAATTTGGATTCAGGCAAGGCCACTTGACTATACAACAATGCCACAGAGTAGTCAACACCATAAACGAAGCTATGGAAAATAAAAAGTACTGCCCTTCGGTCTTCCTAGACATAAGTCAGGCTTTCGATAAAGTTTGGCATGACAGTCTACTATACAAAACAAAAAGGTATGTGCCCGCATATAGCTATTGCCAAATCAAATCAGGCGTTCCCCAAGGCAGTGTACTAGGTCTCATTATTTACCTACTGTACACTGCCGAACTACCGACAACCACCAATACCTTTATTGGGACATTTGCTGACGATATAGTCATAATGGCTAGCAATGAGAACCCTGTGGTTGCAGTAGCTCATCTCCAACACCACATCACTCTAATTCAAGCTTGGACGGACCAGTGGAAAATAAAACTGAACGAGGCAAAAACGAAACTGGTCAATTTCACTCTCAGAAGAGGCAACTGACCCACCGTTTATGTCAAGGGGTTGGGTATTTCAGAATCGAGTTCGGTGAAATATCTCGGACTTTACCTCGATAAAAGACTTACCTGGAGAACCCATATAGTAAAAAAAGAGAACCCAAACCATGCAGAGGTTCAAATAGCTATACTGGCTTATGGGAAGGAAATCCATAATGTCTTTGAAAAATAAACTGCTCCTATACAAGGCCATAATAGTTCCGATATGGAGCTATGGGATTGAATTATGGGCTTGTGCCCAAATGATCAAGCACCAAAATGATCCAAAGATGTCAGTGAAAATTTTACGAGAGATCGCGGATGCGCCATGGTATGTCACCAACGATATGCTGCACAAAAACCTGCACATATGTCTGATCTCAGAAATGGTAAAACAAAGAAGTGAAGCTCACTTTATGGGGCACACAAATCCGTTGATGGGGCCACTTCAAAAGCACTCAACCATTAGAAGACTGAAATCAAAAAGAACTCGATATGAGCTGACATCACAGTAGTAGGAAGATGTTCCAC
Organism: Sisyra terminalis; assembly: GCA_958496175.1. Classification (NCBI taxonomy): domain Eukaryota; kingdom Metazoa; phylum Arthropoda; class Insecta; order Neuroptera; family Sisyridae; genus Sisyra; species Sisyra terminalis. The sequence goes on from OY292275.1 coordinate 10,573,299, forward strand.
TGGGAACTTCTTCATCAAGTCATTTGGAGCTCAAGAGCTCCAGCCAAGACAACACATTAGCTCATAGTTTGCACTAACTGATTGCTAATTTAAAAAAAAATCTAGTCGAATATATCAAAGCTTTATGGAAATATCAACATCTTCTTATAAACGTAGCGAAATCCCTTTTTTTCTCATAATTTCCCTTCGCACTTTTAAACAACATTAAAAAACGATTTAATAATCATAAGATTAAAATTTCATTTAAATTGCTTTATTCGATTATTATTTTTTTTTTTAAATTGATTTATAATATTGAGTCTTACAGGGTATAAAAACAATAATGCTTATTTTTGGAAAAAAATACCGAAAAGCAAAACTCATAAGCGGAAATAATTATTTATATAATAAAGAGTTTATTGTAGTGAAAGATCAGGTAGTACCGTTTTCGATACAGAAAAAGTGGTTAGCTTTGGATCCCCGGTTTTGGGCGTAAAAACTAGTTTTGGTCGGACACTATAGAGAATAAACGGATTTTGCTATTTTTTTAATCCATGCCATAAACATTCATTTGCCGTAAACATGTTTCAGCCTGGTATATAGTGGTTTCTATTCCCAAAGGTACTTAAAATTGAGATATCATAAATTAAAGCGTATTATTTATTTTGTGTACTTATATTTTGTTTTTTTTTAGACAATTAACTTATCAAAAGTCTTTAAATACATTAACAAAATGATAATATAAGCAAATAAACATTTTTGCTGTGCTAAAATATAAAACGTTTACTTCTTTAACATTTCCTAATAACGCCTGTGGGCTATTTTCAAAGAATAACAAGAATATCGACCTTTTCAGCGATAAAGCTTTTCAAACGTTTTATTTTTTTTCCTTTTCGTGAAAATCTTCTCTACGGAAAAGTCCTCGTTTTGCAAGGATAGTTGAAAACGAAAAACGTAATGCAAAGCGGTTTTAGTATCTACAAACAACGAATTTTATGGTTTTGTGTATTATCATCGATAGCTTGTGATCGTTGCTACTTACTTCATAAAACTTTATAACGAATTTTTCGTAAAATCCGGATTACTCGAAAGACGGTTAAACTACTGAATAACGGTTAAGGTTTCAAAAAAGGAGGACAATTTAGAAAAATTCTAGTTGTTAAAACTTTCCCGAAACTTATTTACTTAAATGAAAGTTATAAAATTTGTCAATCGGAAAAATTCACGGTAAATATTTTCGGATGGTTGGTACAATGTTTGAGGTTGAAAGGCGTTACTCCAATTCGCCAAATTTTAATGTAAGCACGGAAAATATGAAAGTTATTCAGCTTGAGTTGACTATCAAGTACGTGCGTGGGAGTTTCAAGAGATGTGATAATTATCTCTTCGTTATTATTAAGCATTTCAATGCGTGCAACAAAGATATGGTATTCGCCAAGTGAAAAGCTCGCGACTGTAGAAAAGCTTCGTTATGTTTCAATCCCACACTTTGTGTATTTTATATAGAAATGGTTAATGGAAGTGGAATATTTAATGCAATGTATTATTGATATATGGACGCAAATTAAATGAGATAGCATATGAAATTGAGATTCGCGAAAGCCAAGTAGAAGTAATAGAAACTAGTAATAAATTTAGGGAAATTTAAATCATATTTGATTTCATAATTAAATAAAAATTACGTTTTATATTAGTTGAAAACTTAGCACATGTTCGTTCTCGGAAACTGAAATCTTCATCTTTCCTCTCTTTGATAGTTAAATGTCTATCAATTCTCTTGAGTTTAGTTACATCCTTAATGTAAGCCACAAGATCCATTAAGGTTTTGATGGTTTATTTACCAACATTATTAATAATATCGTGTCAATAATTAAACGCTAATATGCAATGACTTTTAAAGTGTCCTTTTACAAAATTTTTATAGAAATTTTCTTCAAATGAATCTTTCAAACCTTTATGGATATTAGGGTGGGTCAAAAAAATCGATTATTTTTTTTTTTACAAGTGACGCGGAAAAATGGGTTGCTAGACACCTTAACAAAATTCTCCCCAAGTATGAGCTCTTAATTTTAATAGGAAGATCCTCCGCATCGCAGTTTTGTATTTTTTTCTCAGTCCAATAGAAAAAAATTCATACCTCATCATTTATCGATTGTACAGAAAAATGTTTTGAAAGAATTTTGTAGGAAATTTAATGCTCTACAAAAAAGGTATCTTATATTTTTTCCATAAGCCTTACCATTTGAAAGATATTAAGGATTTAATTTTGATTATTTTAAGACAAATTTAATTTTTGTTTATGAATTTTATAACGCGACAATAAATGACTCTTATACAATGCGGAATACAAATTTTTGTTGAAAATTAACTGCTCTATAAAAATGGTTTCTTATGTTTTGGCGATTAAATTAACCCTTTAAAAGATATTCATCATCAAACTTTCATGTGTACGGATTTTAAAAGTTTTTGATGAGATATTCGAAAAATTTCAATTTAATCTATAATTTTTGAGAAAATTTACACGAATTTTAGTTTTTATCAACTGAGAAACTTCAAAATATTTTTCAATTTTTTTTTTCTTGCTTAAGTATATATGTCTCCATTTAAAAAAAATAAATTGTACATTATTTATCGCTTAGTTAAATATTTATTAATAAAAAAAGTAAAACATTGATAAGTATTTTATTTATTTCCGAATCCCAATAAATTAATGGATAATAATATATATATATATGTCTTTGAGATTCAATTAAAAAATTACTTTATTACGACGCGTTTCAACAGTTTTTGACTGTCATCATCAGGTAATAATAATAATAATCATAATCATAATTATCATTTTTAATAATAATCATTATTAATTTTTTAATTGAATCTCAAAGACATATATATTGTTTTCATTATACATATATTATGATATATTTCAGTATTAGAGAAAAATCCGTACACATGAAAGTTTGATGATGAATATTTATTGAAGGGTTAATTTAATCGCCAAAACATAAGAAACCATTTTTATAGAGCAGTTAATTTCCAACAAAAATTTGTATTGCACATTGCATAAGAGTCATTTATTGTCGAGTTATAAAATTCATAAACAAAAATTTAATTTGTCTTAAAATAATCAAAATTAAATCCTTAATATCTTTCAAATGATGAGGCTTACGGAAAAAAATATAGAAAACCTTTTTTGTAGAGCATTAAAATTCCTAAAAAATTCTTTCTGAACATTTTTCTGTACAATCGATAAATGATGAGGTATGAATTTTTTTCTATTGGACTGAGAAAAAAATACAAAACTGCGATGCGGAGGACTTTCCTATTAAAATTAAGAGCTCATACTTGGGGAGAATTTTTTTAAGGTGTCTAGCAACACATTTTTCCGTGTCACTTGTAAAAAAATAATAATCGTTTTTTTTGACCCATCCTAAGGGACATTTCGATTCTACTTGTTAACTTTAATTTTATTATTTTAATGGATGCCGACTGAACAAAAGTTTTAGTCAAATACTGTTTTCAATTAACCATAACAATTTCAACCTACATTCAATATAAAACTTTTACTTTATATTCTCATATAAAATATTTTATGTTCCAATAAAAGCCAAAGTAGAACAAAAAAAAATTTAAATAAACCACCTCCGCTTAAAGCACAAGAATAAAAAATGGAACAATTTTATTAATCATACAAGATAAAGTGCTCCCTCTATCTTCAATATGCTTTTCGCAAAAAAATATTTTCACTATAAACTTAAGAAAGAAAAAAAGTATAACATAAACTTAAATATTATGAACTTTTTGTCTTCGCCAAAGTTCACGGTTTTTCTGAAAGCTCTGCGTGGAAGTTGTACGAGAATAAAAAGTGTTTTATCGCCGGATAATTAAGGGGAACGATAAGAACGGGATGAAAGTGGCAGAAACAAGATGAAAAATTAAAAACAAATAAATATTGGCTGAAATTATGTTGAGTTTGTGCTTTAATTGAATTCTGATGTCACTACTAAATAATAAGCACGACACGGAAAAGCCATTTGAAAAAAGAGTTTGTTTAATAGATTTGAATAGATTGTCGATATTTCACGTGGCTCTCAGACATGCAAGGATAATAAATGAACTTGCAATAAAAATTTATATCTTTATATTTTCTTTATAAAAACTTTCTTTGCAAAACAATAATTATTAATCAAAGTTAAGACGTTTCAAAGTTGAAGAACAAAGCTCTCTTCTGATTAAAATTGTCATTCTTAATTCCATTTAAGGATTAGCAATGCGCTTATACAAAAGCATAACTTTATAACTCCCAATTATTCACTTTTTGCATTAAAAAATGTTACCTTTATTGGATGCTTGAAGTGATCTTTATCTCGTAAAATATCGATCAAACTTTTTTAGACTTATTGATAAGGTGACATTTTGGATCAAAAAATTTTTTTTGCTGTTTTTTGTTTGATCCATTCATTTGTGAGTTACTGGGCCATAAGAATGGAAGTCAACAAAGAGAAAATTTGGTACATTTTACAGTTTTTCTTTGATATAAACAAAAATAGAAGCCAGGCGACTGAAGTTGTTAGTAGTGTTTATAGTCTCGATACTATAACAGCTAATTACGTACAATTTCGGTTTTGTCGATTCCATTTTTGAATTTTTGATGTTAAATATGCATTTTGTAGATGCAGGCCGTCATTTTCGTCAAAAATGTTGATAAAATCAATGGTATAATTGAAGTTAAGCATTGATCACAAAACAGTTTTAAGGTAATCAAAATAAGATTTTTTCGCTACCTTTGAACAGTTATACTGTGTATACAATATATAGGATATATTGCGGTCCAATTTATGAAGTAAAATTTAATATAATAATATATAAAAATCATACCATAAACATAAATTTGAACAGAAGTTCCAACAAAAATATTCGTGACGTATTGCCCAGATACGTATTTCGATTGCTAATCAATCTTCCTCAGTGGTCATCAAGTAGTTTGGATCACTCCGTAATTGCTTTGTGATGATTCACAAAATAATCATAGATTGACCTCAATTTTTAAGTCTTGTCTTTCTCTTTTTGCGATGTGGTTATGGAGGGGGGTGTTCCTAAATTATTTTTATGGTATGATTTTTATATATGTTTATATTTAGTTTTACTACCTAAATTGAACCGCAATATATCCTATATATTGTATACACAGTATAACTGTTCAAAGTCAGCGAAAAAATCTTATTTTGATTACCTTAAAACTGTTTTGTGGTCGATGCTTAACTTCAATTATATCAGTGGTTTTATCAACATTTTTGACGATAGGCCTGCTTCTGTAAAATGCATTTGTAACATCAAAAATTCCCAAATGGAATCGACAAACAAAGCAGTTACGGAGTGATCCAAACTACTTGATGACCACTGAGGAAGATTGCTTGGCAATCGAAATACGTATCTGGGCACATACGTCACGAATATTTTTGTTTGAACTTCTGTTCAAATTTATGTTTATGGTATGATTTTAATATATTATTATATTAAATTATACTACATAAATTGGACCGCAATATATCCTATATATTGTATACACAGTTTTAAGGTAATTACACAAATCTGGATCCAAGAAGAAGCTTGATTTTTAAATGTCACACCAATTAGCGCCAAAAAACATGATGGAAGCAATTTTCATCAACAAAACCTTGGCCAAACGGATTGAAATCGACCCATTTCTTCAACAGATGGTAACTTGGGTGGATAAAAATGGATCACTTACGGCAGTATCGAGCGAAAATAATCATAGTAAAAGCACAGTAAAACAGCTGAAATGGTGGCCAAACCAGGACTAAAGGCCAGAAAGGATCTGCTGTACATTTGTTGGAACTAAGAAGATACAATTTTTAATGAGTTGCTTCCATATCGACCAAAAACTAAATGAACTAAATTTGGATCTATACTATCAATAACTGGACCGTTTAAAGATAGCAATTGATGAGAAACGGCCAGAATCGGCCTACAGAAAAGATGTAATTTTTCTTTAGAAAAACACCGACAATACACATCTTTAGTGACTCGTCAGAAACTCCGGGAATTCGGTTGGGATGTTTTGATGCATTCACCATATTTTTTTTTCTTTGATCTGGGGGACTCTCATGAGAGTTCCTCTGCGCTGCGTTCTAAAAAGACTATTGCGCCCAGTTTAATTTCAGTTCCAGTTGATCAGATCTGCTTCTGATATGAATCTCAGCAGACAGTCAACTGGATCTCTGTGTATGTTTCCCAGCTCATGTCCGGGTGGACCAAGCAAGTTGAGACGACTTTGAGTCATGGCTGGGCAGTCAAATAGTACGTGGGAAGCGGTTTCATCTTCCACGCCACATTTCCTGCAAGCTGCTGACTCTGTGTTCTGTATTGCACTGTAATTGCAGTGCCCTGTTAATAGGTCTACCAGCGCATCCACCATATAATCCGGACCTGGTACCAAGCGATTATCATCTTTTTTTTGCATTACAAAACTTTCTTAGTGTTAAAAAATTGGCATCAAGAGACGATTGTGAAAAACTAATTACTTGAGCTTTTCACCGATTGGGACTAAGACTTAAATTAAAGAGGCATTATGATGCTACCATTAAAATTGAATCAAACTATAGAATAAAACGGTGCTAATTTGACCCAAATCGGACAATCCAAAACATATTAAATGAAGCTTTAAACTTTACGTAAAAGTTATGGATTTCTTTTTCCCCAACCTTATATTTCGAATAATTTGAAACCATTTCTTACATGTATATTGCACGTACAAGTAATGCAGTGCCATGAAATATTCAATATTATTAATTTGAAATTTACTTAAACGTATTAAAATAGATGTTGAACATATGGTAGGTACAAAATTATAGAAGTGAGAATTTCGAATTTCTCATACTGAAATTGCAATTAGATGTACGATGTGCTTTCAAAGCATTACTTAAATCCCAAATATTTGCACCTTGCATATCTTCTAGCTATTAATTTATATTTCATTTAATTATTCGTACAAATCATTCGAGAAACGTTTTCTAGTTCTTTCGGTAAAATTTAAACTTCAAATTGCATATCATTGCTCAAAGTATACGGTGGTGCTTAACTTTATAATATTTTTTTTTATAACAATTGTATAACTAAAATGTTTATTTTCCTTAGTTTGTCTACTAGTATACTGGATTAACACTAGCTTTTAAAAACTTTTACTTTGTAGGGTTTTGTATCTTAATCTTTGAAAATCTACGCTTTCTTGAAGTTTTGAATACATCAAACTTTCAATTTAACGCAATCAAAAAGTACGACCGCTTATGTCTGGTTTTATACTCAAAAGTAAAGCAAATTGAAAATAAAACATACAGTTTATGTAACAGATAAAATAATTGCAATATTCGTTTGGTATAATGCGGGTGATTTTCGTTTGATGCAAAAGCTTACATACTTTGCATTTGTTTGCATTTTGACCTCAAAATTAGAGACATAGAATTATGAGTATGTATTATTTGTGCAATTTTTTTTACAAAACATGCATTTAGTACAATACTGGACATAATACTGATGATAATAACTCATTAGTATTGAGATTTCCACTAAAGATTATTGAGTAACTTTGCTGTCAAATTGTGCAAATAGAGCGATTATAATGTAACAATGCAATTAGTCATTACATATCATACAATTGTGTCAATTGTAAATCGAATGATCATCTTACTATAGTACGTAATATTGTATAGATAAGCACGTTCATGTTAAATAACATGACAATTTATTTACTTTATATATATTTTTGGTAAAAGAAATTTAAAATATTTTCATTTGTATAATCATTTTTATATTTATGAATCTCATCGCCTTTTTATTGCTCTATCCGCTTAAAACTAGATCAACTAAAATCCTCTGCTACGATTTGAATGTTTTTTTTTCTTTAATTTGTGGCTAAATTATTCCTATTTGTTTTAGTCTGTCTTTAGTTTCAAGAACATACGTAGAATATTAATAATTCTGAGCAAAGAGTTCCGGAATTATCCGAAAACAATAAACTTAAACTTCAATTAAGAAAACAAGAAAACAATAAACATAATTTTTTCATACCAAATGAAAATAAAAACTCCCTAAGATACCATTTTGATCTAATTTCTATCCCTAAAAGATGGAGTAAGAAGTTGATTTTTTTTCAAACTTTCCCGTTATTGATTAATAGTCTTGGGCAATTTTCAATTTCCAATTATCAAATAAGATCATCTTTAAGTCCACAGTACTCCAACAGTATATGGACAAAGATACTTATGTTATTATCATAAGTACTTTGTTTTGTGCTGAGAATCTTATCGTATTAATTTTGGCTTTATAAAACTTGATAAGTTAGTTTTAAAAAAAGGTTAAATTCCAAATTTACTAATTTTAAGGTAATTATAATGAATAACAATAAATATATGGGAGAAATAAGCTTGCACTACTGTCTTATTCGAATTTCGCGAAGAATAGTTGTTTTCATTGGTGTTAATTGTTTTGTATTCAATAGAAAACATTGTATTCAAATAAATAATAATTTTATGAAATTATTTTAGTTTTACAATGATTTTTTCTGCAAAAGACCATTTTTTCCCAATTTATACAAAAGTTTAAGATATTTCTACACATACACAAAGATACGTTCGGTTTTAAGAGTGTTAAAAAGACATTTAAGAGGAAAGGGAGGAATTTTCACTTCAATAAGAAAAATTGAAATAAAATGTTGGTAATTTCACGAAAATCACGAACACCAGAAGTACCAAAGAATAAATTTCCGAAAACCAAAATTGTTAACTCTATTCCCAATCATTTACATAGGAAAGTGTAATTTAAGCTAGTTATTTTCATAGATTCTTTTTGGACTAAAAAAATAATAACTTTTTTTTCTTAATAAACTTTATTTGATTTTTGTACAACGCTTCATCGTACTTCGGGACTTCATCAATAGGTACTCAATAAATGAGTTTTAAAAACAATGTCTCGACAGCAATTATAACTTTATTTTTAACAATATTGACTTTTAATGATCTATGATTAAGTACTTGATAAAGTCCCGAAAGACGACGAAACACTGTACGAAAATTAAATAAAAATCATTAAGAAAAAAATTTAATTATTTTTTAGTCCAAGAAAACCCTATAAAATAACTAACTTAAGTAAAAATGGACATTACCCGAGTAAACGTATTTTAAGGTATACCAATCTATCTTTTGCTGACTTTTTAATTCGACGAATTATTATTTAATTACAAATATTTTATATTATCTATATTATATGTATATTATTATAGTTTTGAAATTTATGTATGATTGACATATTTTGTAATAATTTTAATTTTTTATGGAAGCCTGATGAAGTTACGATACGTAACGAAACGTAGCTAAATGAATAATAAAAATATTAAATAAAAAAATCGATCTTATTGTAATTGTCTTCTTATTTAAAAAAAAAAAGTTTAAAGTATTATAAAGTAGATAGCATGTTTCATAAGTTTCTTGCCTTCTTCTAATATGAAATGAATACACGATACTGCTTAAGAAATTATTTACTTTATTTTCCAAGAATTCTGCTATCTTTTTTGCATCCCTCAGGCAGCCTCGTAATACATTCTTTCCAAAATTATTGTGTTTTGAACAATAAAAAACCCCAGAGCAGCGATTACATTTCAATGATGTAATTAAAAAGCTTTTTTCGAAGAAAATTTTTTAACGACCGAAAGAAACTAGATGGCGCGAAATATGAATAGAATGCAGAATAAACTGTAAAAGCTTTTCTCTTACCCCTATGTAGTCTTGCTTTATCAATGAAAACATTTTTTTTTTTTTGGAAAGAAGGCATTATGAAGTTTCTTGAGATATAGAAGAAGGTAAAAGAGCAAAATAGTTCTTATGTTATAAAATAAATAATATTTCATAATTTAGAGAAAGGAAAGAACTTATGAAACATTTTAATATTTACAAGTTCTACTTTGATGCTTCTGACGTATACTGTTAATATTTGAGTGGTATTCCAATTGGTACTTTATACTTTCCAACTTTGGCGGTTAATATTTATAAAACGAAACGGTTTTTCTTGACCTATTATTATATTTCGTTGGCGCAGTGGCGGATATCGGCTATTTCTTTAATAATTCTGTCATAATATTATTGAAAATATAATAATTAAATTGTGGGCAATAAGGACGAATCTTCTTGTAAAATATTATTTATTTTATCGCCAACGTTTCGTCAGTCATTCCTGACTTCTTCAGGGCTCTACAACGAAAATACATAACATTTAAAAACAGCAACACATTATTGTCAAAATTATAAATAAATACATTACAATTCATAAGTTTTAGTCGGTATAAATCTTAGTTAATTAATATGAAATCTTTTTTTTTTATTTTCAAATAAATTGCACAATCTGCATAGGGTTGCAATAAGTGCAAATGTGAAATTTAACCAAAGAAAAAAATAATTAAGCTTCAATAACATTATTTAAATACTAACTAAAATTAAAAATTACCCTACAAATGTCATAAAAATAAGCTGTAAAATGACCCAACTGGTAGAACAACAAACCAAGAATATAATTTGGTATTGATTTATTTTGGCGTTAAAATAAATAATATTCTACAAGAAGCTTCGTCCTTATTGTCCACAATTTAATTATTATATTTTAAAAAAGACAAGGACTTAAACAACATTGATTATTGAGAATGTATTTCTTTAGGACTTATAGTGTAAAGTGTTTGGCTTGTTATTTTACGTTTGGAACATTAATGGAAAAAATCACTTATCCAACATCGAACTTCATTTGTTTTATGGAAATGCCAATTAACTTTGGCCTGGAAATCCAAAATATTTACAACTAAATCATTTTGATTTTTATAAAATTTTAGCCATGATTGTTTTATTCTAAAAATAAAAATAGCTTGCATTCATTTCCAGCAATAAATTTGCAATTAAAATACGGTTTTCCTGTCGTTTTTTTATTTTTTATTTTTTTTTTCTGTAAAGTGCTAGTAGGAACATTCATGAGAATTTTATGTGTTTGTTTGAATTTTGAAATCTCCATTATATTTTCATAATATGACGAGCTAAAAAATACATTTCTAATTGGATTTACTTGTTGTGTGGTGGTTGTACAAAAATGGAGAAAAAAAAATAACAGAAAAATACACATATACGTGTAACATTAGATTTGCTTTTATTCCATAGTAAACATTTCTGTCCATGTTCATTTCATGTTTATTCCATGTCGTTTGGTTCGTTGAGTCAATGGTTCGTTACTTCAATATGTTTTTTCATGTACATTTGACTCATTTCCATTTTCTACGCTGTGGTAGAAGAAAGGTATACAATCGGTAGAATATAGATAGCGATGGAATAGGGATAATAACGACCATATCTATGGTCTTACTACGTCCAATTTTCGATGTTCGCACGATCAGGTTCGGTGTTTTCTGCATTTTGTGTGGAATATAATATTCAGAATTTCCATACTCAAAGCCAAGTTTTCCAGTTGGTAAAACGGCGAGAAATGGAGTAGGATAAACAATATGGGAATATTATGTTTCTCTATTGAATTTATATACAACTAGCTGATCCCCGCAACTTCGTCTGCGTAACGTAGGTGTAGATTATATTTTCTTTTTAGCTTTGCTATTTGTTGTGGTATATGAACATTTTTATTTTTCTTATTTCGTTTACGAAATCATACTTAAAAACACTATTTCGTCAACTTTAAAACAACACATTTAATAAACTGTTGCAAAGAATAAAATTGTTCTATGTAATAATCAATTAATTTTCAAAAAATATTAATAAATATCAAAAAAGAGTATGTCTATTGCGTATAGCTACGGTAGGTATACCTACCGTAGACCAAATAATCTGTAAATCAATCAGCATTTATACATAAATAAAAAATATCGCCAAGTTCAATAAAGTTGGTCTTAATTATAAGTAAAATGGGGTGACCATGCGACATTTTTCAAATAACTAACATTTTAAAACTTGTGATATCTTTCGAATGGAATGTTCAAATTGAATAACTCAAAAAGTTATATAATGGTATTGAAGCAAACTTAAATATGAAGTCATTTATTTTGATAAGAATTAATCCCAAAGTATAAATAAAAGAGCTTTTATAACGGTGGCATTTATGTCAATTTTTTAAAATGAAAAAAGACTTATTGTGACATAACTATAATAGTTAGACATATGCTGTCGCTTTATTTTTTGTAGATAATGATATGTTCTACAAAATCGTAGTACATTATTTTGTCTATAACCAATAGTTTTCGCAGCGCACGCGATAAAACAATGTTTTTTGGTATTTTTTTTCAGACCTTGGGTTACATTATTGGAGTTTTAGTATGGATCCTTAACTTTTTTGAAAATTTAATATAGCCTATGTTCACCAAAAAGAGTGTAGCTTCCTAACAGTGAAAGAAGTTTTCAAATCGGTCAAGTAATTTCGGAGACTATTCAAAGCAAACAAACAATCAAATCTTTCCTCTTTATAATAATAGATAGATTATAATCTTACCATCATAACTATAAAAATGCATAGTACAGTAGCATCAGTTGTACGATACAATTCATATACACTTGTCAGAAATAATTCGAAAATATTATTTACTGTACTGTATCGTAATAATTTAAATTATACATAGTTTAATTTAATCCCCGTAATCTACGAATGATAAATCTATACATCTAATCTAAAAGCTAATTCAGACATTTGGTCTAAATTAATGGTTCTCAAGCAGCGTTTTGTAAAGTTTGGCGTAATATATGAGCCTAATTATCAGACGAAGTTTTTAATTACAATCATAAAACGAATCATCATAATATATACTGCCATCAAAAATAGTATTAATTATTCGAAATTGTATATACCTGCGATAATCAAAATAAGCACGGATTGGTAGAATAGTTTCATGTAATGAATGTGGTGTATCAGAGATGTATTTAAGATTTATGATGGTGGTATCTTTCTTATAAAGTAGTACGTTTTCTCAATTATTTACGGATTATCTACGACTCTTAACGATAGTTTCACAGTCTTAAAATTGAATTTTTATACTTTTTTTTTTGTGGTATTTTTTCATCTAAAGACAATAATCTGTTGTGGAAAGTATAACGTTAAAGTAGTTATTTAAGAAAAACTGCATAAGCTAGTAAAACATAACATTTTTATCTATCATAATAAATTAATCTTCCATAATAAACTAAAAATTTCATAGGTAAGATGATATTGAAACCTGATAACTACTTTTTTTTTAATTTTCAAATAAATTGCACAATCTTTATAGGATTGTAATAAGTGCATTCAATCCATAGACAATCACATGTAAGCACTAGTCCCAGTAGATTAGTGCTGTATAAGTACAAAGATTTTTAACAATCAATTGCAACAATAACAATAATAGTAATTCTTATAGCAATAACAACAATTATAAAGACAATTAACAGCAGCAATAAGAATAATAATAATAGTCTATAATAACAATATCAATGCTAAAAATAATGTGAAACATTAATATATAAGTAATATATAAAAATAAAGCTATGTAATAAGAAATAATAATTTGGCAATAAATAGTTAATAGGAATATTTGTTTAGTTACAAAATATTTAAAGAAAATCTATTTCATTCCATTTTTGTAACCTTCTTATCATCTCACTGTTGTCCAATAAGTTTATTGCGAGATGGTTGGAATGATTGTCTAATTTTGTCAGGAATTTTTTACTAAACCTTTGAATTTCCTCCTTTACAGATGACAATTCTGTATCTTCATGTATTATTTTTATTGTTTACATACCATGGATCACCGATTATTTATCGTAGGGTCCTTGATTGAAATCTTTGTAGGATTTCAATGTTGGAGTTGGATGCAGTACCCCACAACTGTATTCCATATGTCCATATGGGCTTGAGGATAACCTTGCACAGAAGAAGTTTGTTTTCTGTTGATAATGATGCATTAGATGCCATTAACCAGTACAGTTTTTTATATTTTTTATTTAAATGTTCTCGAGTTTTTTTGATTTGCACAGCTCATGTAAGTTTTTGATCTAAATGCATTCCGAGATATTTTACGTGCTCTTTGCGGTAGTACTGTGCCTTCCATTGTAACCGGTGGACATATATTTCTGCGCAGTGTAAACATTATGTGTGTAGATTTTGCGTGGTTTATTTTTAATTTTCCACTTTTTGCCCATTTTTCTGCTTTCTCCAGGTTATTTTGGAGCTTTAACGAAGCTTCATTGGGTTCATCGGCTGCGGTTGCGATGGCTGTGTCATCAGCAAATGTTACCACTAATGCATCTGTTGTATTTGGCGTTTCGGCTGTGTAAAGGGAAAACAACAGAGATCCCAGTACGCTACCTTGGGGAACACCGGCTGTTATTTTTTTGGGAGTCGTTACTTCCGATCTGTATTTGACTTGAAAGATACGGTTTTCTAAGTAAGACGAAATTATGTTAAAATACTCAGGAAGTTGTTTTTTGATTTTGTACAACAGTCCGGGATGCCACATCTTATCAAATGCCTGTGCCACATCCAGAAAAGCCGCAGAACAGTATTGTTTTCTTTCCTGGGCATATCGAATAGTTTCAAAGATTCTGTAAATTCGTTTTAGTGTTGAGTGGTCATTTCTAAAGCCAAATTGTTGATCTGGTAGGATTTTTTTATCTTGTATTATTGGGTGTATTCTTCTAAGAAGTAATTTTTCATATCCTTTGCTTAAGATTGGAAGCAGACTTATTGGTCGGTATGAACCAACCTCTTGGGGAGGTTTTTCAGGTTTCAGGATCATAATAACCAACGCTATCTTCCATTGCCCTGGGACCTGGGCTGTTCTATTAACGGCATTTAAAATGTGGGTTAGATAAGCAATTCCTTTTCTCGGTAGTTCTTTTAGTATCTTCCCTGTTATCGAATCATAACCTGGGGCTTTACCTGATTTTAAAGCTTGCAAAACGGAGTTCACTTCTTTAGGTGACGTATATTTGATTGTTCCAACATTACTCCGTGTGTTTGTGATTTCCTCCATGATGGTTCTTGTATGTTCATCGTTGTACGATGGAATGTCATGGGGGGAGAAAGCTTTTTCCAAGTGTATCGCGAAACTTTCAGCTTTTTCAGCATCGTTTCTTGCCCAGGTGCTGTCAGGTTTTCGCACTGGATAGTTCTGTTCAGTTGGCTTTTTTATTTCTTTGGTGGCTTTCCACAGTAAATAATCGGAATTTCGGGTTGGGGCTAGGCCTTGTATATAGTTTTTGAAGCTTTCCTGTTTGAAACTCCTAATTCTCTCCCTTATTATTCTTGTAGCGATATTGAAGTTTCTTTTGTTTTGTGGATGTCTGTTTTTTTGCCACTCACGTCTCAGTTGAAAATGAAAACTTGTTATCTAATGTATTGGAATTTTATTTATAATCTCTAAATTAGGGTACATAAATAGTACTACATAAGTAGTAAATCTGGAAAGATATGAATTAGTCATTAATAAATGAGAAAAACCAATCTTTAATATATATTTTTTTTTGTTCATTTTACTAAAGGAAGAATTTATTTTTATAATTTGTTGATAAAATTAGTTTATTACTTTAAACCAGAGTTTGATCTTTCAATAAAATTTGCCATTCTAACAAAAAACTATTGAAAATAATTCATAATAAATTTCAAAAAAAAAATCTAATACCTTGAAAATCATTAAACTACCGTTAGAATCTTTATTCTAATTTTCAACTTCTTAAGCTTCGTACTAATTAACTAGTTAACCAACAAGAGCATTTTTTTTTGTTCTTTTGAATTCAAGTATTTATTTATAAATCAAAGAAAAATTTTTCATGCTTATACATAGAAAAAAAAAACTCCATAAAAGTACTCTACTTAATTGAAACTTGAGAAACTTTTTAACCCTTCGTCTTGCAATAATTTCCGGAAGAAAGTTTTCCTGAAAGGCGATACCTATTGTTCTATAATAAAAGCATCATAATAACAAGCTCATCGTAAACACAATATAAATGCAAAAACAGAATAAAAGGGATGCAACACGATGGGCGTTTTTAGTTCCATGTTTATATAGTACATACTATCGGAAAGATAACGAACAAAGCTTCTATTGCAGCAAAAGGTTAAAACTTGAAACGATAGAAAAAACTTTTTTTTTTCAATTGTTGAAAACATCAATGAAATTAATTAAAACTGTTTTTTCTAAAATGAATTCATTCATTTAATGAATTTCCTGTATAAAAGCATCTGGTACGCTATTAAAAGTGAACTTTTTGTAAGCAAATTATTAAAGTGGTTTTCTATATAATTAAAATTTAATGATTTCACTGATCTCGACTTAAACAACAGAATACAACGTAAGATCAAAAGAGTCATTTGTTATTTATTAATTTTCTCTTTTCGCCCGTAATTGTGCCCCTTATTAGTGATAGAGGTACACATTAAATTATGCCGAGAAACTCCTAAATTAGCCGAATTGGAAGATTCAAAGTTAGATAGTTACATAAATGGACATTAAGCTTTGGTGAGTTTGTGGAAAATATGGAAATGTTCTGTTTTGTCTGGTCCCTTTTTGAAACGTGCTGGTATGGGGGCGAGTGTGGGGGGTAATATTCAAATTTATACACTCTCTGCTCAAAATACTTGCAGTCGAATCGTGCGAATTTAAGTAATTCAATAAGCCAAGTGCCAGATCAAATAGTTCGTATGTGAGCAGGTTTTCATATTTTCTTCATTTTTCTTCGGTTGAATTTCCATGCGGAATTTTTCTCAGACTGATGTTAGTCATTGTTTTTTTTAATTTTTTTCTGAAGAAAAAAGTTTGGTGAATTTTAAATTAAAATTATATTATTGAAAAGTTTTTCATTCCAATTTATCATTGGTATTCGTTAATTTAAATTGATTTTTTTATGTTCTTTTACGTGCCCTATTTCTGAGGCATTAATTACTAATTTTTTTTTTATCAATTTGATCAATTATTTGTATTTTATACTTCAAAATAAAGCAAAGAAACTTTCTCATGGAATATATAATAAGTAATTAAAAGAGCAACAATAATTATTGAATTTTAGCTGGTTGCAAAATCAAATTTTTTGAGGCATATTTTTATGCAATCATAGCTAATCGAATTTTAGAAAATCGATTTTTAGATGAAATTTAGTACTTTTATATGTATGGTTATTAGGGTGTCCGTTATTTCCCAAATTTATTTTTTACAGCGATCGCCCCCTGAATTTAAGGTTAGATATAAAAAAAAATATCCAATACAATTAAGATCTTAATTTCTTGATTAAACCGTGCCGGAATCATCTTACTTTTACCATTTAAATAACATGGGATTATTTGGCTTTTTACTTTTAATTTTTTTTCTCAGAAACAAATGAATGAAAAGATTTAAGGTCAAATTATTCTGACGTATAATTTAACGTTCTACAAAAAAGATCTCTTATGAATTTTCGATTAAATCACTCCATTAAAAGTTATTCAACATTTAACTTTTTAACGACAAATCAATCGACTATAGGCTCAATAAAATGACGTTGACTACAAGTTTGACTACAAGAAATTTCTCTTAGATGGCGTCAGATGAAATGGTAAAAATTCGAATAATAATTGTACGTTTGTCGATAGTCTCATTAATTAGTATGAAATTCACTTCGTAGGTACAAAATATTGATTAAAATACGAAAATTTATCCTGGATAAATTGAATTTCACGACTATAGCGAATTCGGATCTTATGTCACCGGTTTTAATTGTCAAAACATTATTTTTTTGTTTAATTTTCAATTCAAGCCTTAAAATTAACGCAAATAATCACTGGCGCTCTAATGATAATAATTTTTATCTTCTCTTCCAATGATTTTATAGTTAAAAAAGTAAAAATGAGCAAAAAGTTGAAAATATTGCAAGATTTATATTAGGCATAAGTTAAATGTTTATTAACTTTTAATGGAGTGATTTAATCGAAAATTCATAAGAAACCTTTTTTAAGAGCGTTAAATTTTACGTCAGAATAATTTGATCTTAAATCTTTTCATTCATTTGTTTCTAAGAAAAAAATTAAAAGTAAAAAGCCAAATAGTCCCATGTTATTTAAATGGTAAAAGTAACATGATTCCGGCACGGTTTAATCAAAAAATTAAGAGCTTAATTGTATTGGATATTTTTTTTTATATCTTAAACTAAAAATTCAGGGGGTGATCGCTGTAAAAAAATCAATTTGGGAAATAACGGACACCCTAATGGGTATACCCTTTGATATACAGTATAAACTTAAATTTACTTTTAATTGATTTGAACCATAGGAAACTCTCAATTAAAGCACAACTATTTCCTAATAACTTTTTTGTTAAAACTCTTAATTTCTATGAAATAAAATTGAGATAATATTTTGTTTGAAGGATATTAAATAGTCTTATTGATTTATTGATTTATATTTGTTAGAATGTATATTACATTTGGAAACAGTTGTAAGAAAAGTGTTAAGGGTAACAACTAAAAGGCTTTAGTGAAATAAAATTGAACAGACGAATATTCTGGTAATATAAAGCATTGTTTTTTCTCTACGCTTGAATGCTTTATTTTTTTGAAGATTTTCCTGCTGTTGCACATGAAAAATTAAACAAAAACAATAACATCCAGAAAACTAATAACACAAGGATAATACCATGCCCAACTCATATATCACGATTATTCATAAAATTCCAGATAAATTTGAAGTGGGATACGGAAGGTCGTTTTCAATTTTCAAAGCATGTTCGAAATGTAAAAGTAATCCTCAGTCTCGTAGTCGAATATTACTAGTTTCGGGTTATTAATTTAACATGGGGGATGAAGATGAGGTGAACGAAGTTATATGGTGATTTGTTCCGGTTGGTTAAAGCAACGTGTTCGCGTTGTTTTGTATTCATAAATACACTTGAAAGGGGTAGTGAGGGGGCACATACATTGTATTTATTATTAAACAAAACTAATTGGACAGATAGATGCAAAGGGGATGAGAAATAACAAAGCTTTTAAATGATAGTACTGGGTTTAAGCAGGTCAATGAATTTAAGCTCTGACTGTTTACAGTTGAAATATTTTAAATAACCCTTGACATTTCCTTAAATTAACAAATATTGTTAGAATCGTTTAGGAAATATGTAATAAGTTTTTCCCCCCCAAAAAAAAAAATGGGAAATTATGAAGTTTTTGTTACATTATCACCTTGTTCACAATTTTTCGAGTATGAAATATAAAACTTTTCCTTAAATTACCAAGTGGGGATAGAGTTGGCGTGTAATAATCTTCTTTTTCCCGTATGGTTTCTCGCTTTTTTCTCCGGTAATTCCAAAGGAAATGGCTTTTTTCTTTTATTTTTTTTTTTGTATAGGATCCCCTGGTTTGGGATATTAATTACTGTTGAATAAAAACCGAGCATAAATTTTTTGTACAAAATTTTCAATTGGTTTTTTTGTTGAAAACTTTTTTTTTTCAAAAGAATCTGGGAAAAACTGTAAATTATTTACGGGAGAAAAGTTTAAATTTTTTATAGTAAATCGTTTGAAATTCTAATAAAAGTGACAATTTTTCGCTGGAAAATGTTGTGGTCATACATAGAGACGAACCGAAGAAAATGAATCCCGGGAACGTCATAAAGATAACGCTATAGGGGTGTTGTCTCAATTCAATGGACAATGTTCCCTTTTCAACTCTTCATTTTTAAATATTTCTTTTTCTTTGTCACTCGTCTATACCAGAGGGAATTATTTATCGACTTGAAACATAAATTTAAAACATCTTTTTCTGTCGTTACACGAAAATCTCTTTTGCATGTTCATCATGGGGCTAGAAGTTGGAGAGTTGTGGCTGAAAATTTAAAGAAGCTAGCATACTCTCTATGCTCTGTGCTCCTGAAGATTTCCTTTTTTTGTCCTCCATCCATAAAATAAATTTCAATCAAGAGTCAATGCAAATAAAATATTATTCCTTTGATATTTACTTCTGTTTTCGCACTCCACTCAATCAGCTTTCTTGTCAAAATGTGCCCCACTTTTGGTATAGTTGCTCTACGAATTCCCTTGTCGTTGAAAAGAAGGGGTGTCATAATTGATTTACGATAAATTGAAGCCGCAATTCATCTCGTTTTTGATTGGTTTTCAAAAGGGGTGGCTTTATTCAGATATTAATTTAACTTTTTGATTGATGACGCTTTTCGTCAAAAGACATAAAACATTTATAAAACGCCTATTAGCCTTAAAAAAGTATTATTTCAGTCTCAATCATAAAATATCCAATTGAAAATTAATCACTTCAAAGGCTTCAATTAAAGCTAAGACCATAAATTTTGAATTTTTCGTTACAAACACTTTAAAAATTATATAAAAACATTATATAAAGATAAAAACATTCATACTGTAACGTGACGTCTTAAAACTGTATTGAGATGGCGTTTATTCGTTCTTTTAATTTTTTTTGGAAATAAATAATCACTTTCACACTTAACTATCACTTTTTATTACACAATTACACTTGTCAAAACAATCACTTCAATGACAATAATCACTTTTAAATCGAAATCACAATAAAAACCGCTTTGTAATCGCTTTGTTGTAACGGAAATTCAAATCTGAACTTTGATACAAAACTGTCCCTGGGCTTTACTTTTTTGGACAAAATAAGGTGGGGGAAAGTTTTTACATCCCTGGGCTTAAGCTGAGCGACTTATATACCCACAACCCAACATTATAGAATATACTAAAATATTCGCCAACGTTCCACCACCTACTAGATGTTTCCAGAGCAATCTATATCTACATTTGCATTGGTGGGTGAGAGATAGAAGTCACTCAGTCAACCGCGTGCCGGTATGGCACAAGGAGAGAGACAGACTTTGTCCCTTTCTGTTGCAATACTTTTAAACACAAAAATGATTAACTTAATTAAAGTACAAGTAACTTAAATTTTTTCACCTCATTAAATAATGTAACCCCTTAAATTTACAGTAAAAAAATAGAACCACTTAAGAACTAAATCTTTATTTCTGAAAAATCACTCACTACCAGTGGCGTGCATTACATATAAACAAAAAGACACTGCCTACCCTACATAATTCAGATAAATATTTATAATTTTGTTCTGATATCTAGTTTTATTTTGTTTACGAATAATATCAAATATCAATAAAGAAAAAATCTTAACGGATATCATCTATACAGTATACATATTATGCCAGCTCATTCATTCGTGCAATTTCAAGTAAGCGACTGGTAATATTTGCATTGCAATGCACTAGCGCTACTGAGTCCAGCAGTGGGAAAGACACAAACTATTCGTGCCTAAATATTTATATGTGTGCACTATATATACCGAATATAACCGATAATTACCGAAGTAGCATTGTTTCTTTTTCATTAACGCTGCAATTACAAATTTGAATTTTATTGATTTCAATAATCGTTTTAATGATCAGTAATCTACGTACATTGTTATTATTTAATTCTAATAAATTTTAATAATGTATTATCGATTATCTGTATTGTTTAATCCTGACGATTATATTGTATATCTTTAATAAACTTTACAAAATGAGTCTATCAATGGATATTTGTGGTTAAAAATATCAACATCATTATTTACCCTATACGGATTAGGTAACAAAATTTTAAAGTGTGAATTTTTCAAATTCTTTTTTTTGCCAATCGATGGGAAATCGTTCGTAGAGGATTGTGAAAGAAACCGTTTCGTTTGTGACAAAATAGTTTAGCGGTAATAAATTAATTAAGAAACATTAATTAATTAGTCATTGATATAGTAAAATGTTAAGAAAATAAGGTTTAAAACAACATACAATAACAAAAATGGGGGAAAATTTAGGAAACGGTTGGTTAAAACTAAAACTAAAGAAAAAGTTAAGGAAAAATATTTTCCGAATTTCAAAAAACACTTAATGTTCTACTTCGTATATTTATTTTTTCAAAAATTTTTTGTGTGAAAAGTTGATTTTCATAAGCGATAAAAAATTTTGGAAAAAAGCCTGTTTAATTATGTTTCGATTTTTGTTATTTTGTAAAATTTTGGGAAAATTTTTGTTATTGTATGTTGCTTTACCATATTTTCTTAACATTTAACTATATCAATGACTAATTAATTAATTATTTTCTCTTCATTAATTTATTACCGCCAAACTATTTTGTCACAATCGAAACGGTTTACTTCACATACCTCTACGTACGATTTCCCATCGATTGGAAAAAAAATCAAAAAATTCACACTTTAAAATTTTGTTAGCTCATCGGTATAGGGTTCATTATTTACTTATCATAACGACGAACTAAAACCAACATGCAGCATTTTTGATTATATTAAAGTAGCTTTTAAAAATTTCTGCCTTCCCTGCCTAAAATTTCTGTGCACGCCACTGCTCACTACCTGATTTAAGACCATTTGTTTTCCATATTAAAAATATTGTTGTTAAAACCAAAACGCTTTGTTCCATATTTTCCAATACTTTCGTACGTCATTCCTACAAAAATATCTCTCAATAGATTTACTTTAAATAATATTCTGTTGTTAACATTGCCAAAAGGAAAATTTAATGTTTCAATTTATTCAACGATCGCGTTTTTTTTTTCCTCTTCAAATATTGTTATCTTCTTTACAGAAGAATAAATACCTACTTGTTCCTCTACTTTACATTATTTTTTTTTCAATTTTATATATTACGGGATATTTTTCATTCTTCGTATGTATTTTGACATTTAATTGATAAAGTCAGTAAAGCTTTTGATTCCTCGACATATTTTTATAAGACCTTTGAAATAAGTGAGCCAGCTTTTGCAAAAGCTCGGTATTGATTTTAAAATCTATCAAAGAAGCATTGTAGACTTTATTGACTATAAAAGGTATGTCATATCGAACAAAGTAAAGTGACACAATTGAGTTTTCCAACAATGCAATAGACTGTTATAAATTGGAAATTCGAAAAAAAATTGCGTATGCATTCATCTTTTGAAAATTGGTTATTTATGGAAAGTTATTAAAACTAAGAATATGCTAAAAATATGGTAAAATATAATAAATATATAAATCAAATTTTGCAGAACTTTGAAAATGAACTTTTTAAAGCATTTAATTTTTCATCTTTCAATACTTTTCTTTTTTATTTTAAGTAATGGTTGTAACAGCTTTGGATCAATGTAGATACAAGTAAGGGAAAAAGAGAATATTGCCACTAGAAAGATGAATAATTTTCTGTTGAGGGTTTTTCAGAATATGGATGTTGAGAAATAAAGAAATAAATATGAATGAAGTTATCGTTTTGTAAAGAATCGTAAACATTAATATTGATAAAAACCACGTTAATATTTTATTTCTTTGCAGAATAAATATAAATATTTTTTGCCTACTCCTCGATAAAATACCTGTTTGCGCCCTTGGCAATCAATAAAATGAATTACAAGAGTTTAAAATAGGAATTTAGTATTATCTATTAAGATAAATAATCCAAAGACTCCAAATACTTCACAATATTTACCCTTCAAAAATATAAGAGCTTTCACCGCAAATGATTAAAGTGTTGTAATGTTTTTCTTCTGTAGGTGTTTGAACTAACTTTTTCTGTGATTTTATATCAAAATATCTCTTAACTTTGGGAAATATTATCAACACAAAGAGGAGAGAAAAGAACAATATTTGGTGTTCTAAAAGTTTCATGAAAAAACCATCAGACACTAGTTCCTAATGACACCATTTCTCCTGTCTCCTCTTCCAACGGTGTATTGGCAAAAAAAGTTTATGAAAAAGCGTAATGTAGAAAACGTTACGTCTGATGAAAATACAATTGCCTCATCAACCTCGATATTATGGCACTTTAAAAAAAAAGTTAATTTTCCCACCCATTTTTTAAATGTGCCATCAAAACTGTATGAAAGTTCATCAAAATTGTTGATAAAAATTTCAATTAACGGATAATTTGGTAAGTTTTTCAAACGGTCTGGGGAAAACTATTGGAAAAATCGACGTTTTTGTAGGTAATTTATTTTTTATGCTTTTTAAAATCACCTGTTTTTTTCGATCAAAATACAGAACATTTTTTTTTTTGGTGTCAGGTTTTGTCGTTCATTATCAATATCACGACTGTTTTTTTTAAATTTCATAGCAATTTATTCATATATTATGTAGCTACTATTTGTACTGATTCTACAATATTAATTTTCAATTGTACAAGTTTCTCGTGAATTTTCGGTCATACTAAAAGGAAAAACTTTGAATAGAAAAAAATAACATGATTGAAAATGAAGCTGTACAAAATCTTTTTTTCAATATCATTTATAAGTTTTATAGTATTACATTAAAAAACAATACCAATTTCAATAATAAAAAGTGCCCTAAAACGTCCATAAGTACAGTTTTAAACTCTTCTTTTAATAAGGGTCAATGATATTTAATTAAAAATAAAGTATTACCGTTTTTGGCGTTTGGACCAACGACAATTCTGGATCTTGAACAAAAAAGAATAAAAAAAAAATGAGTAAATTGACTTTTATATGTAAACGATGCTTTAAGAACAATAATTTCTATCTCAATATTATTTTAACCAGAATTTTTTAAAATAAGAAGAATTCAGGTCGTTTAAGATCGGTTTTTTTTATTTAATATTTTAACTTTTCAATTAGCTACGTTTCGTTACGTATCGTAACTTCATCAGGCTTCTATAAAAAATTAAAATTATTACAAAATATGTCAAGCATACATAAATTTCAAAACTATAATAATATACATATAACATAGATAATATAAAATTTTTGTAATTAAATAATAAAAACTAACTCAAAATTTCAAAATATGACAAATATTTTAAGAGATATTGTTATAGATAATTAAATATATAATAATAAAATTAATTAATAAAATACCTTGATTCACAAAAATAAAATATTTTCAATTTAAATTCAATAAATATATAAAAATTAAAAAATTACACACTCTGCCCAATTTAAACCAATTAAAACTTTTTTTACACTATTTTTTTTTTTTGGAAATTTATAAAGCAAATTAGAATATATCCCACTTAAATTTTCTGTCTCTGTTCTATATTATATTATATTCTATATTATAGAACAGAGACAGAAAATTTACGTTAACAATATTTCTTAAAATATTTGTCATATTTTGAAATTTTGAGCTAGTTATTATTATTTAATTACAAATATTTTATATTATCTATGGTATTATATGTATATTATTATAGTTTTGAAATTTATGTATGAGTGACATATTTTGTAATTATTTTAATTTTTTATAGAAGCCTGATGAAGTTACGATACCTAACGAAACGTAGCTAATTGAATAGTTAAAATATTTAAAAAAAAAACGATCTTAAAGAACCTGAATTTTCTTATTATTTAAAAAAATAAAAGCTGAGATCTGAATTTTATCATCTATTTAACCAGAATGTTAAATGAATTTAGGAATCAAAATTGAAGGGTGGAATTTTAGAACTAAATAAAATCATTTTCTAAAGTTTGTTTCCCAAAATATGTTAAATATATTAGAAATGGATAATATGTTAAAATAAAATTGCAATCCTTAACAACACGGAGAAAATAAACAAGATTCCTTGATCCAAATCATTTAATTAAGATCTCTGAGGTCCTAGGATTTCCTAATATATTACGAAAGTCAAATCCGTTATAGCAACTGGATTCAAAGAAATATCGGGACCCAGGAAACACAATAAGCCTGCGGCTGCAGTGTTAAGGTTTTCCAAACCTTGTCCTGGTGAACTGAATAAGAAAAAAAGGAAACAATATCAAGAAGACTTAAATTTGGGTTTATTTAATTGGCACTGATTGTTCCATTATAAAGTATATCAGTCCTTCATAAAAGGTCTAGGACATGGAAAATCAATACCGGAAAAATATTTTAATGATTCTTAAGAGAAGTGTAGGCATTAATAGAGATCCAGGAAGTTTTAAGTTTCTATTTTAATTAGAATTCGAGGGGAAAAATAGTAAATAAAAAACAAAAAACATTTTTTTCTTATGGTTGGTATGTTTACAAACTTCAATTTCTTAATATATCCTACATTTAAAAATATTTAATGCAAATATTTTTCCATAACTATCAATATGCCTAATATTTTATTATGTTCAGTGAAGATAGCAATTAGGATTGTATTAATGATACATCTGGATACAACACACATAGCGATAGTCTGCCTTTCTTTGAGTGAGATAATTAGCCAATGAAATTGCGAGATTTAAAGGCATTCATTTGTTTTGATTGTTGAAATTTTGAAAATTGCACAAAACCACTCCCACTCTATGTGCATTGTACACATACGAATACGTATCGCATGGAACGTTTTGTGTACTGAATGACGTCATTCGGGGCTTATGCATGCAATGTAATTAAAGGGATAGATTTGAAATTACTTTAAAATAGACAACAAAATAAAATTAAAAAAACATTTCATTTAAATTTTAAGGTAGTTTTAATAATTACTACAATTATGTGTATTACTATGAGGAACATTGTAAAAAATTGCAATAATGAGTGTGAATTTTTCTAACAGTAGTAAATTATATATGTGCACGTTTTAGGGCAACCATTATGGAAAATTACAACACTTTGATAATCTTATTTAATTCCTCCTCATTAGCAAATTAATCATAGTTAAATTCCTTCAATTAAAACTTAATACATAAAATGGAAAATTACTTTATATTTCCATGGAACTCAAAGAACTTCCAACTTTAATTAACTCAGGTAATTAAGATTTCCTTGCACTTTTATGCAATGCCTTAATTTTGAATTAAAAAAAAATACTTTATACCGCTCATATACCACCATTATTTTATTACACGAATTAAACCAAAAAATTAAGGAATATAACTAAGACTATGTATTATACCTACTGTACCAATAGAAAATTTATTTTTACCTTAAAAAAATTAAACTAATTTAAAATGGAAAGTAAAAAAAGGTACAAAAAGGAATGCAAAAACGTCTAATGAAGCAAATACGTGGATGTTAACATAAAATTAAACAAAAAGCACATTCTTCATTTATGATGCAAAAGAAAATGGTATGTGTAGTAAGTAACCTTTATTTCCCTCAAATAACAGTTTTGTCTAGTTAGTTTTCCTCCTCTTTTAATTTAAAATGCAAATTTGCCGTTTTTGTTTTATTTTATATTATTTGATGAACGAATGTTTTGCAACGATAAATTCAGCTTTTATAATTTTTTTTCTAAAGGTCATTTTAAATTGACAAATTTAGATTGATTGCAAATATATTTAATATATAATTACGAAACATAATTTAATATTTGAAATGAAAATGTTAAAGTAATTGCTTTATTTTGTTATAAATGTCGAAAAAATAGATATCATTTAATATAGTTGTCATTTTATATTAATATCGATTTCAATATAATATATTAGTCAATATTGAAACATTAATGTATTCTTCAACGTAGAGCTTTTCTCTAATATATTATATAAATGCATTTGGTGATACTTGAATTGTATATTTAATCGTATATTTTACAAATTGGAATTGTCTTTAAAAAAAATTTAATTGATGATGTTTGTTGAGACTTTCATAATAAAAATGGATATTATATAGAGTGACCATGTCAGTCGTTTTATTACTTCTACTAAGATTATTTTTAACTGTTATTTATCGACGCTTTATAACTATTACAAAGTTCTTTAGTGACTATAGAGTTAATAAAAATTCGTACATCTATATCTTTTCTGTTGATTGATTTTCACCATTTCTGTTGACGTATATCAATCGGTTTGTTCAGCTGATGACTGTAGACTTCTGAATTAATTGTTGCGTAATTCGGGGAAAGCTCAAAATAAACGATATTTTTAAAATCCCATAAAATAGACAGTATTACCTTTCGAAAAGCTTAGAGCCGGTTCATCTTTTCTACTCCATGATTTTTTGCATCAGAAAATGTTATATCTTCAACCTATTTTTCATCTACAATAATGATACACTTTAAAAATGGATCATTTTCGTGACGTTTGAGAAGCTATTCACATATGTCAGCGCTACTACACAAATTTCTCTCCGTAAGAATATAACAAGCTTCCAGGTTAAACCAAGACCTTTCACGTGAACATAAACATATAAATTTGGTAAATTTAACCTTTCATCGATTTCATGTGTTGTTATTCACCAGTTTACAGCTATTAGAACCATTATTATGTCTATATTCACTTCAACCGGTCTTCCAAAACTTAGTACATCTTTGACATCAAAATTGCTGGATTGAAATTTTGCAAACCAATTCTATACACTGGCGTTCGGTTAATAGATCTTTTCCATACATATTGAATAATTTTTTTCTTGCTTGAATATTATTGTTTTCTTTTCTTTAGTAAAATAAGTAAAATTTGACGTAAATGCTACTTTTTACACTCCATAGTTCACAGGATCCTAACCAGAAACTAATGTGTAAAATCAATTGAAATTTTTCACATATAAGCTTTGCTTTATTAGTTCTCGAAACATATTATATTGATTATTCGACTTAAGTGTGAAATAAATGCCAAAAAATACAATTCAATCTTTTGTCGGGAAAAAAAAATTCTTTCTCATAAACCAATACAAAAAAATTAAGGTCAAAACTCTTCTTTTACTTCATATGCATTAATAGATATTATCGATTACATTTGCCTACTCTTCTATATTACTTAATGAATCAGGTCCGCTATAGTTGTTAATTGTGTTCATTACGTAATGTTGCCAAGACATGATATCTTTTTCTTATCAACTCTTCTTTTGCCTTCAATCTTCCCATCGATCAACGATTGTTGGAACTGGTATCTTTCTTTGCCTGCCCTACCATATATCCCAAATAAGCTCTGATTTTCTGCACTTGCTATTATGTTTAATACTTCTTGCTTTACCATATTTACCAATCTCATTTTTTTTTCGTTCATCTCTCTTGATGTTAACGAAAATTTCTATATTCTTCTACAATACAATTCAAAAGCTTAAGCTTATTTATGTTTTTAATATTGGTTATTTTTAAATTTTTAGTGCCCAGCTCTCCAAAAGCTATACAAAAGCATTGATCAAATATAACCCTTATCGACAATAATTAGCTTAGGCTTAGTTCGAAATCTGTAGATGTAAACACTTTCTTAATTTTCTAAATACTTAAATTTGCTTATTGTACGGATGCAATAAGCAATATGTGTTGACTATTGTGTATTAGTTTTACATTTTAAATGTTTCAATTTAAGAGAAATCATAAAAAATGACCAACACGTCATTACTTTAATAAAGGGATTAAAAATCGTACCTTTGAAATATTGCACTAAATATCACTTTAACTGCGCTTTTTTCAACAAAACAAGTTACCCTTTAGGCCACTATATTATTTTTTTATATTTTAGGAAGCTTTCAATATTTTACTTTATTTTTTATCGTCTCTTTAGTTGTGTATATTTAATGTACGTTGGTGATAAAATTAAGTTTCATATTTTTAATTCAAACTTTAACATTAAAAGAGTTTTACATTCACCGTTTGCTTATGTTCATTAAAATTATAAATTGCTCCGTATCTTTAATTGCACTTACAATATATTCTATAGTCGTAAAAAAAAAGTAGAAAAAATTCTTTAGGCTGACAGATTTTCAGGGAAATATGGACATTGAGTTGGTGAAACATGAAATTTATTTGTCATTATTGTTGCAATTAATTGTTTAAGCTTTGTGCAAAAGTAAAAAAATGAATTCGTTTGGAAAAAAAACGTTTTTTTAACTGTTCAATTAGTCTTATTGACTATTTGTCAAGAAGGTACGATTTAAGCCAAAGGTGGTACAGTTTAGAATAGTAGCTTCCTAAGTCGTACTAATTTCTTGTTCATAACTTTTATTAATTTTATCCTAAAGAGAAGGATATATGAAATTAAGATTTATATAAAAAGCAGCAGGGATAATATTTTACAAATATACAAGATAATATTTTTACAAATATTTTTTTTCCTATCCAATCTTAACATTTATACCTACATTTTTAAAAGATATGACTTTCGCAACCTTACTTTGCATAAGTTAGGTCGTGAAACATAAAAACGAAGTCTTAAAATATATTTTTCGTTTAGAATTTAGAACAGCAATACTCAACCTTTCTTTCTTTCGGGTCGCAATCCGATTTTTCTTTCTCTATACGTGAGTCGCAAAAGAGGTATTTATAGTAAACTGAATATTTAACACAAAATTGACCCATCATTTACTAGGATTCATTTACTCATTTGGTAACCGACCGATTATAACCCAGGATAGATAAGGTATTTTACCTTAACTACAACCCAATATTGAGAACATATTGAAAACAACACCAAAAAAATATTTGAAATCAATAATTATTTTCGGCCGCGCAGAATAGTTAAGTGGGCCGCAAGCGGCCCACAGACCCCAGATTGAGTATGACTGGTTTAGATCAATAGTTTGTGAAATAATAGTGTTAAAGTTGTAAAAAAAAATAAACTTTCATATTATTTTTTTAATTATTTGATTTAAATTCTAAGCAAAATTTAGTGATAATAGATACCGAAAACATACTGTTAATGATTTATGATTTGAAAACCATTTATCGTTTAATTTGTGAAAAATGGATTTATTTCCAATTCACACTACTTTTAATCTATTGCTATACTTCTATGAAAAATTTGATTTTTTAATTTGGTCGATAAAGCTCTCCTTACTCATTTTTAAATGATGCATAATAAGTGTCACTTATATACAAGTTTTAGGGAAATACTTGCACATAAGTAATGATTTCTACTTATTATTTCAACGCAAATAGAACAAGGAAGCAAAATAAGGAACAAATTAATTAATTGAATACAAAGAACAATAAAATTTACATAAGATATTGACGTGAAATAGGAAACCGATTGGTAAAATTATAATAAAAGGAGAATGTGAAGAATTTGTGGAAAAATCTTCCTTTTTGCTCCTTCATGCTAGTACATAGTACATAGTACACAGTAACATAATTAGTCTTTAACTACTATGAAAAAAAGTTTTACAATTAAACTACAGTTATTATTCCAAATAATAATAACGAAAATTTTTAAAGCTTTTCATTATGCTTAGTCCGGCACATTCAGGGCGGATTTTTTAATTTATAAATTTTCAAGTAGATTCTATTTTAATTTTATGAAACTTTTAATTTAACCTTTCAAGTCTTTTTTTTTTAAATTTTGAAAAATCATTAATCAATTTTTCATAATAAAATTGCTTTAAATCCAATTGAAGTGTCAATTAACTTTTGGTCAGCAATTGAAAAGTTTTATGTAGCTCTACGCTTTTTATTACCTTGTTAGATGGTTGAAAATTTACAATTCAAACTTTAATTGATAAAATCTGCAACAAATAAAAACGGGAACCCTCATTTTATGACAGCAATAAAGCACATCGTGCAACAAGAAAAAAGTATCGATCAGTGCTTAATTTTTGCATCACTCCATACCATAAATAAACTAGATAGAAAATTACACAAAAACAGGATTTTTATGAGATTTTTTGCACTGTTATCGGTATGTCATTTAAAACGTTGCACGGTAATATTTTTATAGCTCCCCGGTGTGAGAACCAGTTTACAAATGAAATGGGGGGTGAGTCCGAAACTGAAAAATAAGGGTGCAGACAGCGGACAAGACATTCTAATTTATATAAAAGAATTCGAGGTTGCGAAAAAAGCTCAGTATATTTCCAAAAAAACAAAAAAAAAACACAGCTTTCACTCGTTCTCCCTTTACGATTCGCCAACCAAAAAAAATAAAACAAAAACTATCGTTGTTTTGTCGTCTTCTTTTATTTATATAATTTACAGTGTCCATTTTATTTATTTTGCGTCCCGTGTATCCTCCAGTAAAGAGTGTTTTATATGCCTTGGAATTTTTTTCTACGGCAAAGGTCACATTTTCCAGTTCTACCACAAAAATAAAAAGGAAAATGAATAAATTTTCTCCCCGTTGATCTTAAGGTTAGGTTAAAAGTGTAAATAAACTTTTGTAACATATTTCCATAGTAACACCACAACGCCACCTTTCAATGTTTCATTTTCTTGAAAGCTCCAACAATGTAGGTGGAGATTTATCCATTTTCAATTTGAACTTAAACAATAGAAAAGTTAATGATTTCTTATAAGCTATCAAAATAATTATATTCTACAATTAATTTAAATTACTAGCAATAAATCAATACCAACAAAGAAAATTTCAAGGTTGTTTCAACAATTTACAATGCTTGAATTTTCTTAAAACACTTCTATAAACTACAAGTGGGACCAAATGGAAAATATATCTACAGTTTATTCCACTTTAGTCTACGGTTATCTTTTAAATAAATAATACTGCACACGGGCAGATACAAATGACTTGGACGTTGGACATTAAATATTCATTAAAGGGTTTATATATGTATAATTTTTGTATTTTCTTTTTCTATTCTATTCCCCCACAAACATACATACATACGGTTGCAAACTCATCATTATTTACATTAAATGGGAGACGAAGATTAATTGCACTTGCAATGCAAATTCGAGCCAAACAAAAGTGCATTTTTCTTAGGATTTGTTGCTAAAAAAAATTCACAGTTCTTTGGCATATTTTTGAAGCTTAATACGTTTATAATGAAGAGTGATGTTTTCGTGTGTGTACATTTGCATCAAAAATGCAGTTATCAGAGACAAATGTTCATGTTCCTCCCACATGCATGTCATTTGTATTTGTCGAGCTTTTTTCGTTTGAATTACAAAAGCAAGCATGAAAGCACAGGTGGACATCAAAGATTTATAGCATTCAGCCGCAATGATATTTGCTTTTGTTATTTAGCCAAAAACACATACCATTTTTCCAGGATTAATGAAGGAATCTCGATTTTTGGAACTTAAAACTATAATATAAAAGAACTGCCAAAAAATTCAAATGAGACTAACTATATTTCCACTTCATTTACATAATTGAAAATTCAATAATATGCAGTTTAAATTATGGTCAATATTACCTAATTCCCAATAATTCTCAGCCCATATTTATCTTTTAGCTGGAAGCCCATATTTATCTTATAGGATCAGAACAGATTAGACAAGATATCATTTGTGGTGGTCATTTACCTGATGTTATATTTTAGGGTTAATTAAATCTATTTTTCTTTATATTGAAACAAAAATATTTTTTTCATTTCAAAAAATAAATGTCCTTTTCTCTTCAATTATATCCGGCACTCTAATTGGGACATCCTTTATAATATACTAAAGGATGTAATCATCTAAAAATTATTTAATTTATTAATTTTCTGATCATGGTGGTTTTCTAATCTTGTCTTTAATGCATATTACTTGTACAAACTCGATGTTTCACATCTACCAGGCGGCCCGTGACGGCTCACATTTTTTTATTTGTGCATTCATTTTTGCGTCATTGCATATCAAGGTAAAAAAATGCATCTGCACATATATTTATAGAAAATTAAATTCCCTACAAAAAACGTCTCTTTGAAATTTTTTGCCAGACACACCTTTTCTGAATAATCAAGCTTTAAATATTGATATAATTTTTAAATTTATCTTCTTTGTGCAGTTTAAATTATTGTCAGTATTACCAAAATTCCCAATAATTCTCAGCCCATATTTATCTTTTAGCTGGAGAATTTATTGGATCAGAACAGATTAGACAAGATATCATTTGTGGTGGTCATTTGCCTGATGTTATATTTTAGGGTTAATTAAATCTATTTTTCTTTATATTGAAACAAAAATATTTTTTTAATTTCAAAAAATAAATGTCCTTTTCTTTTCAATTATATCCGGCGCTCTAATTGGGACATTCTTTACAATATACTAAAGGATCAGCCCTTGTGTTACGGGAACAAGGACCTAGCTGAGTACTTAAATTTTCTATATGCTATAAGTTGAAAAATTTAAAGAATCAAAAATGAATGTTAAATAGAAAAATAAGATTTTTCTAGTGTATAACTCTTTTTTATTGGCAACGTAGAATAAAAAACCGTCACAATAACGCGACATAACTGAATAGTTCTTTATCTAAAAAATAAAAAATTAAATGTAAAAATTACCAAGTTTTTGGGTCAAAAACCCTAGAGGTAATGATTCGAATTTCCTCAAATTCAGTAACTCGGGATTTTTTTAAAGATTTTAGATACCCGAAACTTGATTAAGTATACTTTTTCTTTTCTTTTGGTTGAATTTGGAGGAGTGACTATTGGTATATTTTAATCATATTGTCTAGATAAGAAGACAATTCAGGTTGTTTAAGATCGGTTTTTTTTTTATTTAATGTTTTTTAATATCCAATTTAGCCAGGTTTCGTTACGTATCGTAACTTCATCAAGTTTCTGTAATTTCAACGAAACGTAGCTAATTTGAATATTAAAAAACTTTAAATAAAAAAAAAACGATCTTAAACAACCTGAATTATCTTCTTATTTAATAAAAGCTGAGATCTGAATTTTATCAACTTATTTTATCAACTTATGTAATTGAGCTTTCTTATCCATTAGTTTTGGCCATATGTTTTATTACGTTGTATATATTATTATATTTTTAATCGATTTTATCCTGTAAGAATATCAAAACTTAATAATTAAATCATACAAAGTTAAAAGCAACAATTGCGTATAGTTGCATTTTACAAAGAGATTAAGTTATTGTTTAGAAAAACGGAAGTCGTATCGAAATTATTTTTGATTTTTTTTCATGAAGCAAATGCAAAGCAGGTGCGCAATTGATAAAATATTTATAAATTGGTGGAACTAAAATGTGATTTCTTAATAATGAAAAAAAAAACACTGTTTATACTTATAAACGCGCGTTAAAAGTTATAATTATTTGGTATAATTAAAAGGATATTTTCAATCCACTGCCGTAGCCTCTTCCAGTGGTTCCTGAATTGGTACACCAGTTATAAAGTTTGTAGTTACCAAAATGTAGTACAATTATATCCACAATTTGCTTTTAATATCGAAATACATAATAAACAAACGTATGTGTTTTGGCAAAGACAAAAATAAAGAATATATAATTGTAATCACATTCATGTGAAAACAATACAAATATAATAACTATTGTCTCAAATTTGAATAATCATGTCATTAGTTTCAACTATTATTTTGATTTCAATCAATTGCTAATTTTAACCATTTGTCAGTTGTGTCAATGTTGGACTGTTAATATATCACGGGAAGTTACTGGTCTTCAAATAAAAAATTAATGGCTAGTTATACACAGGTACGTATACACAATTGGATGTGGATTGAATTCCGTATAATATGTACCTTAGACTGGCCCAAAAAAATCGGTTATTTTTTTTTTTTAAGAATTTATCAAAAATATTGTTCAAGGTGACAAAAAAAAAATATCGGGAAGGTTTGAGCTTTTACTATTAATGTTTAGAGGTCTATCATCTTTAATTTTGATTTTTTATTTGTGCTTTAATTTTTGCGTCAATGCTCTCAAGCTATCAAGGTTACAATATTCATCTGCACATATATTTATAGAAAATTAAATTCCCTACAAAAAACGTCTCTTTTAAAATTTTTGCCAGACACGCCGTTTCCGAATAATCAAGCTTTAAACATTGATATAATTTTTAGATTTATCTTCTTTATTTTGGAATTGTGCAACTAACGAACAAATAAATATATAGAAATGAAAAATATAGATTCTTAAATGGAATTTAATGCTCTACAAAAAAGGTCTCTTAACGTTTTTACATAAAATTACTCTTTGTACTCTTGTCATGTATAAATATGCATAAATATTCCTAAATATCAACGCCCTAAAAATTATTGTAGAGCTTCAGATCCTCGATGATGATAAATTGGTAAAAATATTCAGAGGACTAGGATCAAATAATAATCAGTCAAAACTATTTATTACATGCGCGACGTTTCGGCCCGGTTATTGAGCCTTCCTCAGGCGTTCTGAAACTGTACCAACTGTACCAACGTTACCAACTGTACCGTATAAAAATGAATTGACAATGATTATTTTATTTAACAAGGTCAAATCGATTATTTACGGTATGAAAGAATTCATTGTAATAATTGTTTCTATTTTGGTATTAATAAAAAATTGGCTGATATTTCAGAACGCCTGAGGAAGGCTCAATAACCGGGCAGAAACGTCGCGCATGTAATAAATAGTTTTGACTGATTATTATTTGATTCTAGTCCTCTGAATATTTTTACCAATTTAGTCCTAAAAATTATGTTAATATAATGGTAATTGTATATTTTTTTTACACATTTATATCTTATTTCTGTATAGAAACTGATTTTTAATTTAAATATAGAAAAATATTGTGTATCAATCGATTTTACGTACATTATTTTAAATATTGCATTGAATAATTTCAAAAAAACATCTTTCTTTTTATTGAATATTAATTCTCATAATAATAATAGGAAAACGTATGTAATATTTATGTATATACATGTCAGACATTTTATTCAAAAAAAAATATCAGACAGTATAAAAAGGAAAAAGATTTAAGTGACATTTTCACAAGTTTCTCGTTTATATAATTCAATTTTAACATTTTGATTTCTTCAAGCTTTGAATATATGAAAATTTAATTAATGTTAACGTCATATGTTGAATTGCCAAGACGATTAAGTTACTTAATATTCAATATAAGTAATGCATTATTGATTAGCTTTCATCTAAACTATCCTTTAAATCGTTCCGCTCGAATTCCTTAAATCCATGGATTTAAATATTTAAGATTCCCAATTCCTATTTACAAAGCCTAAAAAATTTACAGTTAGCAACAATTTTGCGCAGCAATAAAATAACTTTTCTTTCTTCAATGTTGTTCAGGTGTTTAAGAAACTTTTTTATTTGGCAATATGTTGCGAAAGAGAAAATAGTTTATTCTCTATAATGTGATCATAAAATAGAAAGTATGGCCCTAAAAGTATTTGTCAGAAAACGTAACATTATTTGTGAGTGCAATAAAATAAAGAGGAGAAAAGGAAATAGGAAAAGCTCTCTAGAGAACCACAATAAAAAATCATAGAACGGTCAAACTTGAAACGGAAAAGTTCAACGTTTTTACATTCCATTATCGGGTTTTTTTTTTTTCGTACTTTTCACTCATTTCATCAGCGAAAAAAAATTGTTTTATATCCCATCTACGTGCAATGATAACAAATTTGGCGAATTCGCACGTAGTAGTAGTAGTAGCAGCAACATTAAACAATTGATTGTGTAATTTTGTAGTGAAACAATTTTCCTGGTTCACGGCATCTTAAATTTTAAGTCAAGGTGGAAATGTTTGGCAATGTTAGCGAAATAATTGCCGGTTTAAAAATTTAAATGATTGCTATAGAAAGAGAAATACGTAGGCAGGTATAAACAAAGAAAGCAAGCAAATATCAGACCTGACGAGATATTTGAACGTGAAAATGTTTTTGTGCGAAATTTTTACACGCTGCTCTCGTCTTAGTTGTTTCAAGCTCGGCTATATTGTTAAAATATGCAAAAACGAATCACATACAACTTTAATCTGGCAAACATAATATTTCAGACGGCTGGAAATACAAGTCGAGCTTTATGAAACTTAGCTTGTCTTATTTAAGATTGTTTTATTTTAACGAGAATAAACTTCAGGGTGAGGTTCGGCTAGAATATCTTAATAACAATCTCTGCCATGAAAATATTATTTTTAATCTTGAAGATTAACGTTTAATTATTGGAAGCATTAATGAAAATATCTCATCATATATTATAGTTATATAAAAATTTAACCCTTCTACGATTTGGTTTTACGATTAGAAAACTATTTGCTTACTAAAATAGTTTTGAGCTTTAACGGATTTAATAAACTTTAAGGTACTATTTGTATATCCAAAGTAAAAATTCGGGAATTTTTAATAATGTTTTTCTCGACTAGTGTACATTATATTGCAATCAAATATTCGACGCATGCATAAATGAAACATATATTCACTTGAATCATTTGCTAGATTTTAATAAAGGTTGATGCATTTTATTTATTACAAGAGGACTCGATGAACTTCGTACCACCTAAAATTGAATCGCAAATATTAATTAATATCAGTAATATTGCCATATTTTTGATTATTAATATGGATATATTGAAATACACATACTTATGCTTGATTATAACGAATTAAGTACGTTTTTAAATATGCATTTTACTTTACATATTAAGATTCATATTTATAAGAACGTTGAACATATTAAAACCCATATGAATACAAAAATTCATAAAATCTCATTTATTCATGAGTTTTCAAATAAACATAGGTAATTTGAATCATATTTTTATTATTAACTGTTATTATCCCTTGAAATTGTATTGTTTTTTTGGCTAATTTACTCCTAAGATCGTTATTATTCAGGGCCTGGATACTTACGGGGTATGTTTCTGTTTTCCTCAGTACTTTTTTTAAGAAAACATTGGTTTGCTTTTTTATCATTTGCCAATCCAGCATATTGTTATGGTACTTACCATTCTGCATTAGTAGGTACAATGTAGCTATGTAAATGTATTACAATTATATCCCAATCTTATTTTGATAATTATTTTTATACTGTCTGTATTGTAGTTTAGAGTGAACTATATTCGTTAAGCCATCGTACGATGTGTAATATATTGGTGTCATTTGATGAATTAGTTTATCTTTTTTTGATAAACTCTTCATTTCTTTGTGCATATATTGTTTTTTTTCAGATTTTTAAATGTGCAAATGAAGGTTTAGACATGTTTCCTTTTAATTAATTTGTCGAAAATTTAGTGGCCTTCTGTTGTATGACCTGGAAACCACAATAGTTTTGGTAATTTTGATTTTCTTGTAGTGATTAGTATTGTTTCTGATTTTATTAATAATTTCTACTCTTTCACTATTCTTTACACTTTTTACGTTTTGCTAAGTATGAAAAAATATTCCAGAATTCCTATCACAAATTAGGCCATAATTCTATAAATATCAGCACGAAAAATACTAATAAGATTGGTTTTATTTTATTGACTTATTGGAAACATAAGACCTTTTGGGTCGCGACATTAGTTATTATAATAATCACACCATTAGGTTAAATAATAAGACTCACACAAAATATGAATTCAATTATAAATTTGACACTTAAATTCAATAAAAAAAGCTAAATTTAATCGGTTGCATTGCACTTTTCGCAAACCACAGGCTTCAATGATTATAAATAATGACGTAACGTGAGCTAACAATTGTGGAATATGTCAATTTCATATAATTAAAAACGCATTTTAATCATAATTTTCCTGATATTCTTATAATTATTCTGTTAACATAGAAGTAGGCG
This sequence comes from Sisyra terminalis, assembly GCA_958496175.1. Classification (NCBI taxonomy): domain Eukaryota; kingdom Metazoa; phylum Arthropoda; class Insecta; order Neuroptera; family Sisyridae; genus Sisyra; species Sisyra terminalis. The sequence continues at coordinate 10,612,644 of OY292275.1, forward strand.
AGAATTAAAAGTATAAAAATGACTCATTTTTTCGTCGCTCTTTTAAATATACATCTTTCCCTTCCCTGAAAAAGGTCCTATCTTAAAAAAATTGGTTAAGGACTAATTATATTAAAGTTAATGAAATGCAATGAGCTTACATGAAATCCTCTTTAGTGGCTTCCTAAATAAAATAAATCGTATAAATCATATAAATCGATTTTTGTTTTACAAAAAATTGACGAATTAACAGTCGATTTTCCTTGATTGATCTTCAATCTTCTCGAGTCCAAACAGGACAAATCGACGATAATTGTTCGATTTTTTTATCTCAAAGTCACATCTTAAGTTCTCAAAAAAATTTGTTCTCTTTCATAATCAGTATGCTTAATGAAATCTAAACAGAATCCTCCTAAAATTACCCAGAAGATTTTTTTTTAAAGATTATGATAATGGAATATTGGGAAAAAGAAAAAGAAAGACATCTTGGAGCAAGCATCTCTAAAATGTCCTCACGAAATTATATTTTTTTTTCAATTGTTATTTACCATTGCTTTAATCTTTTTATAGTGTTTTTGTCCAGTGGGGTTATTCCATATTAAGTACTGCTTTTTATAAACCTAATTTTGATGGTATTTTGTAACACCAAGCACTAGCAGTATACCTGCGAGAGAAGTCCTTAAGTTCCTTGAGGGGTAACAACATCGACCCTTTCATTACTCTTAATACCTTTATGTTCTGGTATTACCCCAAGTTGACCTTATTTTTGGAGACCAGGTTTCTAAGGGATTCCTTATTCTCCCAGATCAGTTTGGAGCTAGTGCCTTCAAAACGGCTAGACAATCGGTAAATATGTGAATTATGCTATTACATAATTAATAGTACACTTCTTCATTTGGGTTCGATCCTATCGTATCAAGCAAATTTTCGATATTTCTCAATTACGGATTTTTATTAATCCTAGATTCGCTAAAAACTTTAGTAGTTATAAACCGACGGTAAATAATAATTAAAAAAAGGAGAATACTTTTTCAATATTTAGTAGATAGTAAAGCTTTGGTTAGACATAATTCATACGAAATTCCATAAATTTCATCTGGAAACTTCAATATCAATTTTGCAAACAAGAAATCTGAGTCCTTTAAAAATTTCCTTTTGGAAAAATTCAATTTAAATTTGATCAATGTTTCGTTAGAATCTACAAGTAGCTATGGTACCACCATTGATGCTATTTTGTTATGATTTATTGATACTCGTAAAATAGAGATACATGCATATGCATTATGTGTCGTATTACAGTTAACACAAACCGATTATATCGATGATTGAATATGACTCATAAATTACTTTTCATTTTTGTAGTTTTTAAATTGATTTGCAATAATTACAATATGTTTGAATGCAACATTTTTCAATAAAATTTGATTATTTTTTTAATATCTCATAAACAATATCCAAATTTAATTCATATTTGATGAAATAAAAGCTTGATTCTTGTTCCATGACGACTCTTTTTTATTTCATCATGTTTGGTACAAATATAGTACACAGATGTGAAAATTATTAGACTCAAGACAACTCAAGAGAAAAAAAAAACACATTTTTGTTTTTAAATGTCATAAATTTAAAAATTACAATAATTTCACTCATCTATTATTTTGTATGGTACCCTTTATTGTTTATAATTTATTTTTCTCATTCTGGCATGCTGTATACTATTTTTTTCATTTATATTTTATAAAGATGCCAAATCTTAATGAGTTCGGTAATCAGATTCTCCCGTGTTGTAATAGTTTATTTTTTTCTTCACAATGGCCCAAAAATTTTCTATGGGATTAGCATCAAGATTATTTTCTGGCCAAGAAGGAACATTAATGTTAGAAATTTTGAGGAAATCCATAACTTTTTGGCTTTATGGCAAAGAGCTCCATCCTGCATAAAAATACAATTTTCTGTCGGAAACCACTCTTTAGTTTGAGGTAAAAACCTCGTTTCCAAGACTTTTATACACCTATCCCCCGATTTACACACGTGTAGCTTCCCAACAGTGAAAGAATTTTTCAAATCGGTCAAGTAGTTTCGGAGCCTATTCAAAGCAAACAAACAATCAAATCTTTCCTCTTTATAATAATACTCGTAGATAGAAAAACAAAGATTTCATTTTCCACGGATTTGTCTGGAACTTATCTTCAGTGTAAATCGGGGGATAGGTGTATATTGGTCTTGCCTTATAGTACCTTCCACAATGTATATTCTACCGGTATCCTTTGCTAACATGCAGCTCCAAACCATAACTGATGTTGGATGTTTTATAGTCTGGGCGATACATTGCTGGAAGAAAGTAAAAATCTTCTTCTGAGTCTAATAATTTTCACTTCTCTGTATATTTATAATTTCTTCTTATTTAAACAACAGTTGTTGAAATTTATGCATCTAAAAGCTCAAAGAAGTCTTAAAGATATATTTAATTTAGGAGAAGATGCCAATTTAAACAACTTTATAATCAGCCTTATATCAACATTAAATTGTTTCACGTAAATGAAGTCGTGGGTATCATTCAGCTTAACAAATATTGGAGGGTTTAAAAAAGCTACATGAACGATTAGACATTTAGTTTGTGTCGCATCGTGTTGAATCCCAATGGAACACGTTCGAGCTTTAGACTTTCACACGTTGTGCTTGCAACGTTAAAGCTCACATAAGCTCTACGGCGATCTCGCGTTTTATTTAACAAGCACATCAGAGTTGCTTGCTGCAAAATGTGGAGAAAAAAAAATCAAAAATCTCTAGACCACCACAAAAAAAGGCATAAAATAAATACAAAACTGAACAAAAGTTAACTCCGACGAGAATAGATGAAGGAGTAAAAAAATTAGAAGCGAGAAATGAAAAAACCGCGCTGGAATTGTATTTAAACATCACGAAAATGTCACACAACTCCCCGATGTGTACGTGATGCAACGTTTTCATAGTCAAAAAAATTAGACAGGTGAACCCCTCCGTGGTCACAAATTCACACACACCCACAATGGGGACAATAAATTCAAATGTAAAATTCCAAAAAAAAAAAACAAAAAGAAATGTCTCAAATCCATCTTTTCTGCAATGGACACAAATAACGGAAATTTTCAGTTGGGGAACTGGAATATTGTGATGTGAGTACCTAGTTATATTGTTGCACTTGCACTTGAGAAACATGCATATCCCCATGCATCCATTTGTAATATGAGCCACCGTCGAAACAATTGTGACATTTTCCATTTGCATTGTTCTAGATATTCAAATGCCAGAATGTACTCTAATGTCGTAAATAAGAGATGCAAATATTAATTTTAACAATTTATCTTTGACTTTATTTTTAATCAGCAATTTTCCTTTGATTTTTCAATTTGGTCTTTATCAGCATACATTTGAAATCATTCGAATATCAAATTGAAAAAAAAAATAATAAAATATCTAAACTTAACTTTAGAGTATTTATTTTGGCTCAGTTTTTAATAGATATAAATGTAATACTTACAAATTTGAGTTTTCAGAGTACTTGTTGCTGGACAGAACTAGATTTAGATATAGAAAACCGTAAAATTTTCTTTTTGTATCTCTTCATCTCCCACTTAAATATTTAATGTAATAATAAATGAAAAGAAAACAATACTGTTCTTAAAAATGGCGTTGTATTATGAACTTGACATCTTGTAGTAACTAAATTTATATTGTTATTCATAATTTTATAAATAGCTATAAATTATAGACTTTAAATGTTGTTTTATAATAAAGTTTCCCTTTTTATTGACGAAAATGTGTTTTTCTAAAATATTAAAAACTTATTTCATAATTGGTAATTACATTATATTTACATTGAATAAACTTACCAAAAATATTAAGAAAAACAACATTTAAAGTCTATAATTTACAACTATTTATAATTACTTAATTTTATTATTATATATTTAATTATTTATAACAATATCTCTTAAAATATTTGTCATATTTTGAAATTTTGAGTTAGTTATTACTATTTAATTACAAATATTTTATATTATCTATGTTATATGTATATTATTATAGTTTTGAAATTTATATATGAGTGACATATTTTGTAATTATTTTAATTTTTTATAGAAGCCTGATGAAGTTACAATAAGTAACGAAACGTAGCTAATAATACAAATTTTAAATAAAAAAAAAACGATCTTAAACAGCCTGAATTGTTTTCTTATTTAAAAAAAAAAGCTGATATCTGAATTTTATCATCTATCTGCTATTTTTAAAATTATGAATAACAATAAAGTTTTAGTTACTTTAAGATGTCAAGTTCATAATACAACGCCACGTGCAAATTTTCTGCAAGAAAAATGTATTTTTCATGCTGTATCCAAATAAAAGAGGAGTCGTACCCACTTTGAAGACAGATTTTGCCAAAATGTCTTTAGAGTTTGAATAATATAGAAAAAAAAAACTATTTTTTTATTTTAACTCACTTGCTAATTGGTTGGAAATCGCAACTTGTAAGCAATAAATAAAAAATACAGAAGATGAACCACTATGTCACGATAATTTTCTGCTTTAATGGTTTCCAAGAAAATTTTAGTGTACAAACTTTCAGAGGGGATTTATAAGTCTAAAGAGCCTACTGGTGGCCGAGTGGCTAAAGTGACCGCTTCAAAACCGGTACAGGTGTTTGGTTCAAATATCGTATCGAGCAAATTTGCGATATTTCTTGATTTTCGGATTCTTTTTAACCCATGAGTCGCTTAAGACCTTATTAATTATAAGCGACAGTAAATAACAATAAAAAAGTCCTTAAAGTTGTTCATTGGCTATTCATAATCATATTTGTTGTTCAACGCACATACTTTCCTTCAATTGATCATCACTAACTTAGGGAAATGTTGATTTTAAGTACATGAATCCATCCGAAAGTTAATGTAACGTAGTGAGGCTTATTTTTTCTACATAAAAGACTTCCAAAAATTGATTTTTGTTGATTAGACATAAATGATTGTTTTAATATTGATGTCTTAAGCAGAAAGGTAATTATTTTTAAGAAAAATTAAACTCTCCACTTTGTGAAACGACAAAAACTTTGCATTGAAGACCTCTTACTGCTTTCTCAAGTTAAGAATTCTTTAAAGGAAAACAAAATTGCAGAAATTTATATACCAAGAATTTTTGGTTATCGGGTTAATTTCTATACCTGGAATTGGAAACACAAACTTTTACAATTCTGGAATTTTCGGACACTGGGACTATTAACTAAAGTCAATTAAATATTTTGCACCATTTACTCAATGACAATAATTGCAATGATAGATACAAAGTATTGAATCTATAAGGCAAAATGTTTAATAGAATACTTCTTAATATTTTAAAATTTGGTTTTCAACCAAAAAATATTGAAAATTAAATCTGTTTTCTTTTTGTCTATATAATATTTGCCAAGTGATGATAGAGTATTCGTTTTTAGTTATTTGTAGCAGAGGAAAATATGTATTGTATATTCACATAATTTTTTTCGAATAACTCAAAATTATTCATCCTTTGATTTAACATAAACGAAGCCATCAATCATAGATTTATTTTTAAAATATTCAACGAAAATTTTCCACATGAATAACATTGACCAACAATATGTATCTAACTACTTTTAAAATTTATGCATGTTTGAACGGGAAAAATGAATTTGGGAAAAATCATTCAGAAAATTATCATTCATTCATTCATTGGGAAAAATGATAGAAAATCGTAGATGTTGTACTAGTAAAAAATTTTCACAAGTTTTGAATCAATAGTATTCCAAAAATTTCAAAAAGTGTGCCTCATGCTCTTTGATTTTAATAAAGAAATAGGAAGAAAATTTTTGGAGTAATAGATTTACTAAACCATGGTCAATTATTTTTGCATAGCATCCTTTTTCATTTGTAGCCATATGAAATCAAAAATTGTTCAATTTCATATACTTTTACGTATTGGGCTATAGATTTTTACTCCGAGTATATATTGAAATGATTGTTGCTTTTCTTGATAGAGTGATATACTCGTATGTAGGGTAGGGTGGGATTTAAAGGTTCAATTTTACTATTCCGTATTATATTGTGAAAACCAACCCTATTAATTTGAAACATATAATGCTAACCAAACAAACAAATATCTGGTCATGTTTAATTTATTTTTTAATGGAATCATCCATATAGAAGTTTGTCATTTTACATTTTTTCTTGACCTTGTCATCTGTCTCTTTTTGCCCCTTAGTAGGGAAAAAAAGGGACGGCTAAAGGGCAAAAAGGTCCTGTATTTATTTTAAGTATCTGACAGGTGTTATGAATTAATAACAATATTTGAACCAATGAAATATTTCAGGAATTTCATTTGGAAAATTTTATTACAGTTATTTTAAACATAACATATAACTCTTCTTATTTTATTATAATATTGACATTAATTGTAATATAAGTAATATTTTTTGATACCTTTATCTTAACTTAATCAAACTCATTGTTTCCTGGCTCACAATTATAACAAACGAAATAAACGAACCCTCGGTTAGAAATACAATATTCATGGGTCCATTGCTTGCAAAATTGCGTTGAATTTAACCTTCGCGTGGCTGGGTAAGGAAAAGATCCACGTGGACCTTTTTACCCCAGTTCTGTTCTAGTGTTTTTACTAGGTTGTAACTAGTTTACTGTTTAAATTAGCTAAAAACTAATAATAAATCCTGAAATACCACTAAATCTCATATACTATTAAATTATGTTTTAGTCTAGTCAAAGCAATATTATCGCTGGGAACCGAAAAAAATAAAAATTAAAAATTTTATTTTCGTAAAAATATCCAGGTGCCGTCGTAAATCTCCTATCTGTGATGTATCTTAACTACCAGGATGGCCTCGAAATGCTTCTTACACTTCCTCATCCCTACCATTATAGTTAAATAGAGCAATATGCCACTAGTATTTTAGATACTCATGATGCACCTTTATACTCGTGGACCTTTAAGCCCCACTCTACCCTACATTCTGCATTAAACATCAAAACATTACTAGTACCTACAATTAGAAAATGAATGGTGACCAATGAATTATGCACAATTTTTACTCAATTTTATGATTTTCAATGTGATCCTGTGATATACCAAATGCAGATTAAGAACTGGGAGATATTTTTATCTCTAAAGATCTAAGATATTTTTTCTGAGTATACTACTAACCTACCGATGCTATGAAAAAATCATTATTGTCCTAAAAAAATATTTTCTATGAAAAAGAGGTCAAAATTTTGGACTCTAAAAAATTTATATGGAAGAAGTAATAAAAATCTAATATTTTCTGAAAATATAGTTTATACTTTTATTAATCATGTTCAGTTACTGCCATTCTGTTATTTCTACCTCTCATGAAAATATTTTATTTTTAATTACCATTTTTTCGAAACTTTAAAAATGTTTAAGGAGTGTAAATATTTATAGAAGATTTATAAAACTTTATAAATTGTTAGAATTAAATCAATTCTTAGTAAAATTATCAATGAATTGAATCAATCCGAAAAATGCAATGCAGCGGTATCGAATATTCAAGGTAACCACCATATACCTATAACATACACTTTGGCATTACTGCATGAAGACAGTTTAAAATTGTGAAGAAATACTTTACAGTTTACAGTATAAATTATAGATTTTATTCCACAAGAATTTTTTCAGGAACATTTTAGGTAGAAAAATTTTACTTTTTGAAATTCGACCAACAAATGTTTTTATTAGAATAAAATTCAACGTGAAAAATAATCATAAAAAACCTTAAATATTTTCCCACTTTCAAAGTACATTTTTATTTTTAAAAGTTCCTCGTAAATGTTAATCTCCAGATCCAATATTGTATGTGTGTCGTGGTTTTACCGACTAACAGAAAATAAATTGTGTTTCTCAAATAAAACAAGTCGATATCTACCCTACTGTTATAAAAATTTACGATCGTATTTTTTATCATTTAATATAGACGTTTACCCTATTTTTATAGATTTTTTACATAGTAATTTATAAAAAAAATATATTGTAAGTCATCCATTCCGACCATCATTACATAATTTTTTCGGATTAATAGCAATTGAAAAAAAAACCTGTCCTAGATTTTTTTTCTTGCTCTGTTCCACCATCATTATCCATGACGTCGTCATTATATTTCCAGCCTCTTGCACACCCGCCTATTTTCCAGCCGTAATATTTCCATCGTTTTCGTGATTATTATTATCATCATCATCATAATCAGCAAAATAATAATAACAACGAGAATGTTTCGAGGGTGGGACTCGAGGGGTACGTTTGCCCATCATAATGATGTCAACTGGAAAAGAGCTGGGCATTGGAGGTTTCATATTTTAATTAATGAATCTCCCGATTCAGTAATCATCTTCTGTTTAACCGATGATAATCTAGAGCAGTTAATTATAATTAACTCAACATCGAAATGGAGTTTAACAAACTTATCAATGTTAATTTTTCCTTTCGTATTTCCAACGCCAACCGTCTACTATACTTGTCTCATCTCTTTTTGATTTCGTATTAAAAATGTTATCATGGAGTTTTTCCACCGACTGTCGGAAATTTCAAAAACCAATGTGATTTATAGAATTTGATAAGGAATAGTGAATATCTGGAGATCTCTCTGACGTTTCCATATCGATTTAATTTTGGCTTACATTAGCTTTTTCGTTTCGTTTAAATTCATCGTTCTTCAAAATATATGTCCGCTAAATTTACTTATTCGGCAAAAGTGAATTCTAAATTTTCATCATTCTGCGCTGATTTTTCTAAGATATCAAGAAGAAAAAAAATCCTTTTGACGAAAATGTATCTTTAATTTGTTCAAATATTATATTAATTAACTTTGAGACCTTATTTTCAAAGAAAATATGAAAATTATGGATCCAAAAAAACTACATTGATATTTGTATTTTCGTTTGTCACAACCTATTTGCTACATGTTCTTAAAGCGGAGAAAAAATTATAATATTGAATTCAGCTTACAACATGCTTTTTTTTTGGGTATCATTTTTATTTATAATTTTTGAATCAGAAATAAATATATCTCTAACAAAATTTATTACAACTCTTAAGTCTAAAACTAAATCTAAAGAAACTAAAGTAATTATTCCTCTCTACACCTTTGTGTAGAATTGGATGAGGAAGTTGGGTCCAACATTGGTCTCAACTATTGATTTTGTATTTACTCCATTAGGTTATGTGGATCATTTCGCTTGAGTCTCGTGAACCGTTTGGTTTTTAAGATATTCCTGGCTAATTGATTCGGGTGTGATTCGAGTCTTTTCTTGTAGGATTTACTAATTTTCAAAGTGACTTCTTTGACTGTTTCAGTGTCGGTATCTCTAAGTATTATAGAATTTCGCACGTACTTAGGAGCGCCAGTGATGGCTCTAATAATTTTCGATTGGCAGCGGTCTATGATTTGTAAATTTGAATTTTTAGCGGAACCCCAAAGTTGAACTCCGTACGTCCATATAGGTTTTATGATAGATTTGTGTATAATGATTTTTGTTTCTAATTTTAATTTTGATTTTTTTCCAATGAGCCAGTATAGTTTTTTAAATAATATGTTCATTTGTTCCTTTTTTTTCAAGATGTGTTTACGCCAGGTTAATTTTTGGTCAAGATGCATTCCCAGATATTAGATCGAGCTGCCTTGTGGTATGGATTTGTCGTTGATTCTGATCCTTGGACTTATGATTTTTCATCATTGAGTTTAATTCCCCATTGGTCACACCATTTAGTTATGACATTTACATGTTCCTGTAGGCGACGTTGGATTATCTTAGGATTTTTGTTGGAGTAAAGTAGAGCTGTATCATCTGCAAATGTGGTGGTTGTAATTTGATCGTTTGTTGGAAGATTACTTGTAAAAATTAAGTATAATAGTGGGCCCAGAACACTGCCTTGTTGTACTCCTGCTTTTATGGTTCGCGACGAGCTGAACTCCTTACCAAATTGAACCTGGAATGTTGTTCTACTGGTGATGTAGCTATTTAGAATTTTGTGGTATTGGATTGGTAGTAAAGAGTATATTTTGTAGCGTAAACCATTATGGTTGACTTTGTCGAAAGCTTGAGATACATCGAGGAAAATTCCCGTATAGATTGATTTATTTTCTAAAGCATTTTTAATTTCGTTTACAACTCTGTGGACTTGTTCAATTGTACTGTGGTTTGATCGTTTTTTCCTTTTTTTTACAACATGCTTGGTAAAAAAAAGTTTACATTTTTGGAAATTAATATACTTATAAGGCAAAGAAAAACATAAAACAAATACGCCATGATATCTGCGACTTTGCCTGCATAACTTATGTAATATGTCAATAATACTTTTTGTTAAAGGTTTTCAACCTTATTTTCCGGAAGCCATCTGTTGTTATAGAAGGGAAATTCAACAATTTTTCCTATTAAATATTCTTTATTACTCTCTAAAAAATAGAATTATCACGTCTAAGAAGATTAAACTTAATCAATTATTACTAAAAACTGAATTTGGAAAATTTTGGCTATATTAATTTATTTTTCAAAACCTTTTTTTAATAAGCCATATGAATTGCTTTTGAATATAATTTATGAGATGCCTTCCTTTATTATTTTTTTCGTATTTATAATTCTCGTAATACTTTTGAACAAATAAATTGGTCTTAAGGTTTGAATTTCAAAAGAATCGTTTTTTTTTCAGGCACTAAAGTATACTTACTGACTAAGTCATGAATTTTATAATAAGTATGAGTAATAAAAAAGATTACTTAGTAAGCTTCTTTATTTGAACAACTGTCATCAGAAATCTTGGCCTGAAATTTACAATTTTTTACTATTACCACTCTTGCATCCAATGTATTAAAGTATAAATGGAACTTTAAAAGCTTACGTTAGATAATATCAGGGATGATTATTACGTGTGTGGATAAAAACTATATAAAATCAATAATATTATGCCTCATTCATTATTGGAAAACCACAATCATAAGGGATGAAAAAAAAATTTTGAGGACATAATTATTGTTCAAAAATTTTAATTCAAAATGACTTTTTCAGAAATTAACGTTTTTAAAGGAAAAAAATTAGGGGTTGAATTTTGTAAAAATCATGGTTATTTTCAAGGTGTCAGTTTGCAAATTTGAATTTTTACACTTTTGTCAAATTCATTCTATTAAGGGCTTAAAATAAGAGTTGATTTTAAGGCTTCCAAATTCTTACGAAATTTTCATCAACTAAAACCATGCAATTTGTAAAACAATATTCCCTATATCATATAAATACTTTAGAATATTATCACACTTTTTCTTTGCTCGAAAGTTATAACAGAAGAAGATAACAGACACTAATTATAAAGATAAAAAATACAAAAAACGAGACAATGAAAATATGTATTCCTGCATAATTTCAAGGAGCAAACGTTATAATTTGAGATGTGCACTATAAGTAAGCTTTCACCAACTTGAAAAAGAGATTTCGTGAAAAAAGCGCTCAAACTTTATAAAGTACTTGTAGTTATAGGTACGCTATCGCCAGACTCAGGAGCATTCCAATTCTAACTATGTCAATTTTATAAGTTTCATCTAGATTTTGTATAAGTATTTTAAAAATTTCAATCTTTAAGAATGTGCAAGAAAAATAAATAATAAAGTTGCTTTTTCACCTGGCACTATATAAGTAGCTGAAAGAACTTTAAAAGCTTTTTAAGATTGCAAGGAAATACGGTTGGAAATAAACTTTTTCAATTAGTTTATTTGCGTGTAATAAACTTAAAAAAATGTATCGAAGAGTTCAGTAATGAAATGATGTAAATATATAAAAAAGAATATAGTTTATATTGAAGTTTATGTCGAAAAGAAAAGTTTGTATGAAGTTTATAAAGAAAATCGCTATACCTTAGGGTGGTCCTTAAAAGGGGTTTTTTTGAATTTTTATGCTCCCAAGGGCTAAAATGCTTTTAAATGGATAAAAAAAATCCCTGAAAATTTGAGTTCTTAATATAAAATTTAAGATAGTCCACATCCCAACTTAAGTTTCTTATGAGTATAACGTGGGAAAAATTAAATTTGTTCTTTGGAATTCCATAACTCAGCGAAAAATTAATCGAAAGTAACTAATCGCGTCATGTTTATTGTAAATTTAACGCTCTACAAAAAAGAGCTCTTATAATTTTTCGGTAAATCTATTGGATTAAGAGTTATTCGAACTCAAAGTTTGATTATTATATAATTATTAATATTATCAACTCTGAATAATGATGTGAATAATTATTTTTACAAAATATTTCAAAATTTCTTATGCAAAATTTGTATTTATGATCAAAAAGAAGCAAATTATTCTTGTGATTTTTCACGACGTAGCTGTAGTAGTTCATCCTTCATTTCTTGTACTTTTGCATTGTCATCAAATTCAATTTTAGTTATGGAACCAACTTTACCATATTTCCGTTGCTCAGTTAAAAATGCATTATATTTTCATTGACCATTAGTGCCGCATTCTTAAGCCAATAGATAAGCCAATAACTCTTAAGCCAATAGGTTTAGCGAAAAATCATAAGAGCTCTTTTTTGTAGAGCATTTAATTTACAATAAACATGACTTGATTAGTTACTTTCGATTTATTTGTCGCTGAGTTATGAAATTCTAAAGAAAAAAATAAATTTTTCCCACGTTATTTCCACAAGAAACTTAAGTTGGGAGGCGGACTATCTTAAAGTTAATATTAAGAGCTCAAATTTTCAGGGAATATTTTTTATTAATTTGGAAGCATTTGAGCCTTGGGGAGCAAAAAAATTCAAAAACACCTCTATTAAGGACCACCCTACTATACCTATTTAAATTTTTTTAAATATCTCAACCTTACCGTTTTTAATATCAAATAGATAGTTTCAGAATTGTACTTAGATAAGTATTTATCAAGTTTTGACTTTTCCTAAAGAAAAATTTCAGTACTTGAAAAAACAAATTGAAACTTTTTTCAAAACACAATCATTTGGATAAATTTTTAAGTTTTCCAGTCTAATCTTGGTTGTTATACTAACAATACCCTCTGACTACTAAATATTTTTTTTAAAAAATAATATTTTTTCATAATTTATACATAAAGATATTCCTTAATTTTTAAGACACTCAATAATTTTCATTTAATTCTTTTTTAATAATCTCTTAAAAAACTAGAATTTTAAACATTTTGGTGATTAATACTAAAAATTAAGTTTTTTAAGCCTCAACAGTACTTTGTCTTAAAACATGGATAATTTTTTATAAAAATTTCAATTTAAATACTTAAAGTTATCTAGCGTAACCAAATTATTCACCTTTTTCACCAGTTCCTACCTTTAATTATCATTTATCCTATCATTGAGGGTACAGGGCATCCCCCATCCTTTGAAGCTTTTATGCGACAACCCAGACTATGATTTGATATATTAACAACAAAACATAAAAAACATAATGCGACAAATTCAATCACATGCAAAATGCAAATGCAACTACAAATAGATAAAAATATTCATCAACCACAGTGCATTTTATTCACGTGTTATCAGAACCATTATTGTTGAAAATCCTCCTAAAACCTCCAACATTTAATCATTCAATTATTTTATTTATAACAAAATTTCCAACAACTCAACCTACATATGTTCGTGGGTTTGTTAATTAAAATCAAACGAAACAAATTTCCATTTGAATTGTGATGTCGTATCGTTCATTCGCCTTTGGTACTCGTCTCATCCTCCGCTTAATTTTTCGGTGCAAATCCGGATTGTGCACTGAGCTCAAGTGGAGCATAAATAGAAATTGTTTTAAAATGCAATGAATGTTTTATTTAGATTTAACTAAATATTGAAATACGATATTAATCAAATGATATTCAGTGAAACTGTAAACGCCTCAGTGACGATTTGCCCGAAAGTTTGTTTTGGGTGTTAAACTCTATACTCACTAAATTGAAGCATTTTTTTCGATTTAAAAGTTCATTTAACTATAAACAAGTTTAACTAAGTACCTACTTTACATATTCTTTCGAAACGATCTAAATATTTCACATCAAATATTTCCTAATTTAAATTAGGAAATACTTCTTCTTTACTGGTTAAAATAAAGTCACAAGGGATAAGTTTAAGCCCAGGAAAAATATTTTTTATGTATGAAACATAATTGTAACTAAAACCTTATTAGTTTTATCTTGGGAAATATGTAGATTAGGGTGCCCGTTATTTCCCAAATTGATTTTTTTACAGCGATCGCCCCCTAAACTTTTAGTTCAAGATATAAAAAAAAATATCCAATACAATTAAGCTCTTAATTTCTTGATTAAACCGTGTCGGAATCAAGTTACTTTTACCATTTAAATAACATGGCATTATTTGACTTTTTACTTTTAATTTTTTTGTTAGAAACAAATGAATGAAAAGATTTAAGATAAAATTATTCTGACGTATAATATAACGCTCTACAAAAAAGGTCTCTTATGAATTTTCGATTAAATCACTCCAATAAACGTTATTCAACATTTAACTTTTTAACGACAAATCAATCGACTATAGGCTCAATAAAAATGATGTTGACTACAAGTTCTAAGAAATTTCTCATAGATGGCGTCAGGTGAAATGGTGAAAATTCGAATAATAATTGTACTTTTGCCGATAGTCTCATTAATTAGTATGAAATTCACTTCGTAGGTACAAAATATTGATTAAAGTACGAAAATTTATCCTGGATAAATTGAATTGCAAGACTATAGCGAATTCGGATCTTATGTCACCGGTTTTAATTGTCAAAAAATGATTTTTTGTTTGTTCAATTTTCTGTTCAAGCCATAAAATTAACACAAATAATCACTAGCGCTCTAATGATAATAATTTTTATCTTCTCTTCCAATGATTTTATAGTTAAAAAAAGTAAAAATGAGCAAAAAGTTGAAAATATTGCAAGATTTATATTAGACAGAAGTTAAATGTTGAATAACTTTAAATGGAGTAATTTAATCGAAAATTCATAAGAGACCTATTTTGTAGAGCGTTAAATTTTACGTCAGAATAATTTGATCTTAAATCTTTTCATTCATTTGTTTCTGAGAAAAAAAATTAAAAGTAAAAAGTCAAATAATCCCATGTTATTTAAATGGTAAAAGTAACATGATTCCGGCACGGTTTAATCAAGAAATTCAGGGCTTAATTGCATTGGATATTTTTTTTATATCTTAAACTAAAAATTTAGGTGGCGATCGCTGTAAAAAAATCAATTTGGGAAATAACGGACTCCCTAATGTAGATAAAATGAAAATATTAGGTGTACAAATATTTCCTTCTTATTGTATATTTACGGTTTTATTCAAAAGAAGCACTACAATATATATTTTTTATCCAATTACCTACTGTTTATCGCAGGCCATATCTTTAAGGTTGGATACAATTTGTTTTTGTAAAATTAGAAGTGCTGCTCCAGTAGACCATGGCTTATACTCCAAAAGAAATGATAATAAAATGGGACCATATCAGGTGCATATAACGGTGGTGTAAGACATCCTTATGAAGTGCATCCAAAGTTTTCTTATAACTTTTACGACATAAAACCAAGCATTTTCGTGCTGAACGATGACCTTTTCAATGCATTTTAGCTTAAATTCTGTTCTCAATTACATATTAGTCACTGGTTATATTCTCATCAAGTATTGGTTGCATTAGGTTGAAGTAATTCCCAATAGATTATTCCAATCTGATTCCATCAAATGCCCGGCAATAACGTCTTGCCAAGAATTGCCGGGTTTCCCATTGAAATGGATACATTCTTAGACTAGCCCCATTATTTCTTCTTGATTTATCGATTGAGTCCACTTTTTGTCTTCTGCTATAATTTTTTTGGAAAAAAAACTTTTCATTTTTATCTTTGGAGCTGTTATTCGCACGAGAAGAAACAACGTTCAAAGTCTTTTGACATTAGATTATACAGAACCCAATTCTTCTGCTTTATACCATATCCATAATTTTCAGACGATTTGAAATTGCTTATTCACTCTTTTTCAAGGTTTCTACGAACTTCTTTGAAGATTGAATTGAATATTTATTCAATAACTCCTCCAATTTAGTGTTTTTAAACTTTACTGGTCTATTTTCGCGTTTTTTGTTACTGGTATTAAAATTAATCTTTTTTTTGTGGATTATTATGTAATTTGCACCAGTTTAGCAATGTGTCGCTATTTCATGGTGGTGATAGCAAGCAATTGATCTTTAGCGGTGTTTAAGTAGTTAGAGGAGTCGAATTTCATTCCTCTGTATTTTTTTTTTGTTGATTGTTCTTGACCTTGTGGTCAAGCAACTGCTATTTTTTGGAGCTTTTGAGGGAGTTTCCGCTTTTCAGCCTTTTATGATTTATAGTTTCCCTTAATCCTACTTCTACTGCACTAGGACAATTTTCTAGGCTGTTAAGGAAATTCCTTGTGAGTTGGATTAGAAAGTCTTTTATGTGTGGGACGTTCATTTCGTGATGAATTTGGTTGTTTCTCACATACCATAGAGCTTTAGTGATGATTCCCAAGACTATATTTTGGAACACCTGAAAGGGCATTGAGTTTTTTCTTTGAGGATGGAAGCCAAACTGCGCAAGAGTAGTGAAAAGTGGTCTAATGACTGAGTTGTATATCATCATTGAACATTCCATACTTAGACGAGACCTTCTAATAAAGTGGGTATAGTTGGATGAGTCGAGTGTTGACTTAAATTTAATACTTCTAACTAAAATTCAAATATTTTTATGGATAAACATATTTCCTTTATACTTCCATAAAAATCGATATCCACTATTGATTAAATTGAAGCCAAAAATTGTGTTTCGGGAGGACAAAAGTTGGAGCACAAAGAAGAAATGTTGTTAACATTTCAGTGAAATGGTAGATAATGATTTTTGAAAGGAACAATTAAGGTTTTGACCACAGTATAATTAAAAAATTGTTTTCAACAATTGGAACCTAGTTACACCATTTTTGTATATTTAATAAATTAAAAAAAATTCAACAACAAAAATAGTTCTTCTTCCTTCATGTTTACATTGTTGAAACTATTTTAAAAACAAAAAAATAATAAAAAAAGTTATTAAGGTAGCTGATAAGGGTTCGATGCCGCCCTAGACCCAATTTGATATGCCGCCCTTATTACCTACTCCTTAAATGGTGGTTGTCCAACAAAAAAATCTTTTTATCAAATACCTACTTATCATATGTGTTTATTTATACTTTGTTTTAGTTATCTTTGTACAATGAATGTAAAATATACAAATAATTTTTAAAAATTTATAATTTGGACCTATGTCCACTACCAGGAGCTTTAAGGGCTAATTGATTATAAGCTTTATTTTCATTTCCTTACCTAACTTCTTGAGCAATCTTTTTAGTTTTATTAGCCACAATTTTGAAGGGAAATAAACCAGAAATAAATAGGAATTGAATCCAAGCCCTATATTAAAAGAGAGGGAAGATGTTATCACGACACTTTTAGGATTTTCTATGTTAATAATCATCGTGTTAAAGAATATCAATTTATAAAAAAGACAATTTTTACACTTTTGAATATTTACCGATGCTAATTGCAATTTGCTGAACGACAGTAGAACTTTTAAATTATTTAGAAATTTAAATTTTAAAAGTATAAGAAAATATTTTTATAAACCTTTCCAATCATACGCCTATGATTGGTTGTATGTAATGATATAAAACCTACAGTGAATGGAACATCGATTTGTATCTTAATACTTAATTTCATACAAATCGGTTTATCTGTTTTTTAGATACATTAATGAAGATAAAAACTGACAAAAAAAAATTTAAACAGTAAATTTGGAAAAAACCGCATCTTGGAACAATACTTACTTTGTATGTACAGCCCCATTGCTTAGAATTTGATACATTGAAAGTGTATTTTTTTCATTCTTTCAGGTCTAAATTGATATGTAATATAAAGGATAAATCAGGATGTAGAAGACCAAACAAATTAGCGGTGTTTTATTTTGTTTATTCCAATTTGTAAAGTTTCGTCGGTGTGATTCCAACTGGAATACCTACAGGAATACCACATCCTGATTTATCCTTTATATTAAAAGTATAAAAGCTTATTTTGTTTAGAGATTACAACACTACACACTTCGACACTTCAATTTTATTTCTTTGTTTTTTAGAGCTAATAGTAGCAATATTTTTGCTGTTATTTCGAATTTAAATCACCGTTTAAGTTGTTTAAGGTTTCCTGTTTAATGGTACTTTGGTTTTTAATTTGAGAATTCGATTGTTGATGGCCGTTACCTTTGTCCCCTTTTTCACTCTGTTAAGGAAGAAAATTTCAAAAATCTGATCTTATCGGATACCTTAATCCTATAAGGGATATATTCACCAACGTTTACGACTCTACGACCAACGGCTTAAGTTGTAGCTTGATCTAACCCATTCATTTATTCATGTAGGTCTTACGACTTTATATATTGTGATAACTAGGTACATAAGAAATAAGAGTGATGTTCTGCCGCTATTTTGAATTATTTTTTCTTTTTTAAATAATATAATTTTATAAAAAATATTCTATATTTAAAAGCAAAAGATGTCTTTATGTTTTACAATATTTTTTCTGCTAAGTTCACTATTGTATAACTATAAAGCCTAAATATTGTAATATAAATAGTGAAGAAGTAATAATATTGTTTAATAATTTATGCAAATAAAAGGCTATTTATGATAAAATCAATTTACTTATGGTATAAAAAGTTACTTTTATCGACCCATCGGGTTAAAAATGATTCGAACTAGACTTTATTCATTGGAAAACTGACTTTTAATTAGAAAAACATACTGCATAATATCAGCAAAATAATATATAAAATTCTTTATTGGTCCATTAACAGTACAATTTATTATTTGCAAAAATTATAAGCTTGAGTGCCAGAGCAGTTGCTCTTTCCCTCTTACAAAATAAAATTATATGTGAAAACTAAAAATAAAAAATTCTCTGTTTCTTATGTTGGGAAAAAGGACCTAAAAAACCCAACAAGGTTTCAATAAAAAAAAGAAGAAAAAAAAAAGAAAATAATACAATAATATACTAGTTCTTATAAAATATATCTTATTCTTTTGTGCTTTGTCACTACATTCTGATCATAAGCCCCAATATTTCTGATTGCTACATTTTCGTTTTCTTCGCATTTCTTAAAAAAATTGAAGCAAACTTCTTTTAAATATTGTTTTAGCAGCGGTAATTCGCTTCTGTCATGAAGTTCCTGGATCCACGTGTACCTTGGTGCATTCAAAGTAAACCTCAAAAATTTATTTTGCACTATTTGCAGTTTGTTAAAATTACTGTTGCTTATGAAGCTCCAACTTACTCCTGCATAGGCTAACATTAGCCTAATAAGTACTTTATAAATAATTAGTTTATTTTTCGCACTTAAGCCGCTGTCCCTGTTCAACAAGGGAAAAAGTGCAACAATGAGACCCTTACTGCTTTGTACTAGGTTGTTGATGTGGAGAGTAAATGTTAATCTTTGGTCTAACGTCACCCCTAAGTATTTTAATGAAGTGGACCATTCGATGTCATTACTTCCAAGTTTGATTTTTTGATTTATTATTGGTCTTCTTTTGGTAAAAATGATGGCTTTGGTTTTACTTAGGTTTATTTTTATTTTCCATCTTTTGAAGTACTTTAATAACTTTTCTAAAGTATCGCTTAGTTTTTTGACTATTGCATCAATGCGCCATGATGACACTGCTATTGCTGTGTCATCGGCAAAGAGGGACATTGAAATATTTTTCCTAACTGGAATGTCGTTCAAGAATATTATAAACAGAACTGGACCTACTACGGAACCCTGTGGGACACCAGCTGCCAGAGCGTGCACATCAGACAATTGTTGGCCTATTTTCACTTAGAATGTTCTTTCGGAGAGGTATGATTTTATTAGTTTAATGATTTAGAGTGGAAATTTGTTCAGTGTTAACTTATAGAGCAGACCTTCGGGCCAAACAGTGTCGAAGGCCTTTTCTATGTCAAGTATTACCATTCCGGAGTGTTTTTATCAGCAAAATAAGTTTCTTATTTATTACTCGTATATATCTCTTACATAGTATTGTATACAGTATGGAGAAATTTGAGAATGTCAATGCAGCACACAATGGTTCAAATCACTTTAGTACTCAGTGGATCATGAGCCATTGTATAATGCATTGATATATGATATTTATGAACCTTTGAAAATATCATATAATGCTGAAATAAATCCTCGTATGATAAAATACAAAAAAAAAATGTAATATGTTATGTAAGCTATGCAGTATGTAGTAGCACTTATCGTTGGTCAGTTTTAAACAGATGTGGTTTCAAATCACGTTCTTATCTTTAGAAAAAAATTGATCCGACATTAGTCTATCGTAAATCCCTATGGAATTGCCAAGTTTTGCAAACGTCTGAAAATATGTAAAGACATTTAAACAACACGCCAAACTGGAATGGGAAAAATTGACTTAGTTCAAGTTCAACCTTTCTTATGAAAGCTGTTTAATATGCCAAATTCAATCTACCCACCAAAAAGAGCTTTTTAACGTTTCAACTTGTAAAGCTCATAGAAATTTCGAATGAAAATCACGCGTCTGTTCATTTATCACGCCTCACGAAAAAAAAAATAACAGACGAGAGGTAGTCTTCGATTTTCATGAAAAAAGGAAACGGGGTAAATAATAAATAATATATTCATAACAAAATAAGGCTCTATAATATCATTTGCGACCACCGTATTTTCGACTCGAAATACGACCGGACACGTCGTAAAGCAAAAGTGTATATTTGTGTGTATCGTAAAGTAAATTTTCCTCCTTTGAACCAAACCCACGAATCTTTGTTCGGTCATGTGGAAAATATTTCTTTCATAATAAATCAATTGGGAAATCAAGTTGATGGGATGAGGCCGGAAAATAGGGTCGAGTCGATAAGTAAGATGAAGACAATTTTTTTAATAATATTTACCTACATTTAAATAATAAATTAGAAGGATTGTTATGTCTCATAGGGGAGCCATCGATCAATTTAAGCTATTTAATTTTTTACTATGATAATTATTAGAGGAGACATACCGGTTTTTTTTGCCAATAAATCAATTGCTTTTTATGTCATTTTCAATCTGTTTTTTTTTCCACCAAACTTTATACTTTTGTGTAAAGATTATATAAATTACAATATTATCAGTCTATTGATGAAATTTTTTATTCTATTATACTAAAGATTTATCAAAATTTATTTATACAACCTCAAAAAATGTTTTTAAGGATAATATTTTGCACGTAAGAAAGTCTTAAAAAAATATAAGTACCACATTGTTTCAATGAAAATATTTAACTATTATCTTAAAACAACCAAAAGTTTCAGCTCTTTATATCCAGTAACTAACTAACAGAACACAAATTTCTACAATGGCAAAACTGCAGCATTCTTTTCCAGTTTTCATAATTATAATTCCTTCGTACTAAGTGCACTAATTTCATCTTTTTTCAAGCATAAACGAAAAAAAAGGGAAAATAAATAACAATAGTAGCGAGTAATTCATGAAAATTTTTCCAAGTATTTCTCATTTGAAAATGAAGACAAGTCACCTTATTCATGACCACTCATTCTCATTAATTTACTGCATTTTTACCCTAAGCTTTTAAAATAGAACAGATAAAGAGAGAAGTCATATTTAATATAGTTAGTCTTCCAGAAAAGAGCAGTAATGTTTTCAATAAAGGTGATACTTACTTTAAAATAAAAATGATATTATGGGAAACAAGATGTGAGTTAAATATTGTGGGGAAATATAAGCTTATAATTTTAAAAGACTGGTATAAAATAAAAAAAAACCTTCCAAAGAAAGGAGAATTTAATCTACTTTTCCATGAAAAAGTTCCTATATTGTCGTAGAATTTTTTACTATATAAATGATGGTATTCTTTCGTGAAAAATAGAGTGTAGGACTATATTTATTTTATAGAAATTTTTCCATATTCTAAAAGATTTTTTTCCTATGTCAATAAGAAGTTATAAGAAGTTTTGGCCTGTGTATACATAGAAAAATTGACCGTATTTACATGGGTACCTTACCATCATGCGAGCTTTTTCAATTTAAACATAGTAATCCTGTAATAACCCCAATATTCCTATAGAAAGTATTTCTTTGAAAACATAGTAAAATCTCCTAAATTAATATAGAAAGTTTTCTAGACTAGTGAGTAGTAAAACCTATCATGTTAGTCCCTGGGAGCAAAAAAATTCAAAAACACCTCTATTAAGGACACACCCTAATGTTTTATAGAAGTTATTTCTATGTTGGTATATTAAAATTTGCTACTTCTGCATAGTAAGTTTTACTTTTTAAAAATAAAAACATTTCCATGTTTTTTTTTGCAATTTTATCTAAATATTATTTGTAATACAAGTAAACTTTTACAAATAAATATTACAGTATGGAATTCTTTAGAAGAAATCATTAAAAAAAAATTTTGTAGGAAACTACAAAGCTAAAAATTTCACCCAAAAATAAGAAACTTATATTTCACTTACCAATCTTGAGTATGTCTTTCGACGGCTATAACGCACCTTTGGGAGAAAAGAGAAGAAAAAGGGGGAATATAGTGTTAAGGGTCACAAAATTGGCGGTAAGAAAAAGTGGCTATAAACAAGCAGTGTTCCTTGAGGAGCTGCACCAAGGAGTAAAAGAATGATTGGAAATTCTTCCCAAAATCTAGCTGCTAAAATACTAAATACCACTGTAGTCTGAGAAAGAATTTTCATATTATTGACTTGTAGTTGGTCTCTTCGATAGGCAGATTCTGTTAGATCAAATATGCATTTGCTTCTTATATTCCAATAGATTACAGGTCTTAATCTGTAGGGCAACTAAAAGTACTGGGATCCGGGAACGAATTTTTCCATAAATATCAATAAACTAAACATACATTACATATTATGTTCAGTGAAGTAAGTCATATATGCGTCCAGTTAAAACGAATAGTTATAGACTTTGAGCAATGCGTTAATATCTAATGATAATTCGTACGCTTCAATGTAAGAGACTATTAGCCAATGGAATTGCAAGATTATTGATGTTCATTTGTTTTGATTGTTGAAATTTTTAAAATTTCACCAAACCACTCCCACATTCAATTCGGGGAATATATTTACCTAGTTTTGCGAACTGACGTCATTCGGATCCAACCGATACACGAATAATTTTAATTAAAGAGTTAAATTTAAAAATACATTAAAAAAAAACAGTAAAAAATAAAAATTAAGTTTGATTATTTGAACAAAAAATGCACTAATATTGAAGTTAAATGAAAAAGTAAACAGAGAAAATTATTACAATTAAAAGTAATTATTTAATGAACATTGTAAAAAAAATCATTAATGAGCTATGAATTGGTCAATTAAAAGTCAAATGCAATACTTTCATGGTTGAAATGTGTGAAAAAATTCATTGAAAAATAGTGTGAAATGAATACCTATTTATAAAAATACCTGATATATTTTCTTTTTTTTACGAGTATAGCTAGCGAATTTAACGTTCATATTTAGTTATATTTTTTTATGAATTATTTCTAGACCTCTTTCGACTGATAATGGAGAGTGCTGCTAAAATGCAATCTTACAAAAAACATTTTTTTTTTGTGGAATTCAGTCTAAATGAATATTATTTATTTGTTAATACGAAAAAACACTTTAAATAGCTAATTGATTTTTAATGTAACAATTTAGTATAAGATCTTAAGAATAAAATTTATTACTTAAGATCTTAATATACCTTTAGATTAATTTCTGTTTACCTTTTTTAGTTTCAAACCAATAAAAACAAAATGTTTATTAGATAAATGAAAAAGTTTAGTAATCATCAAAAAAAAAACAACAACAGCAAAGTAAAGCAAATCTTAATCAAAATTTTGTGATCACTTGATTGGTGGAAACAAACTTTCACAAGAAAAATTAACATTCAAAAGAATAAGCAAAAAATTAATGAAAATAACATATATGCTTCAAAATAAAGCTAGAGGGAAGAAGATTATATTCTTATAGAAACTTTTGATAAATAAATTAAATTAAAATTTCTGGAATTCTTTTTAATGGTGGTTATAATTAGCTGATATATCCATTATAATAGGTTTCTTTGGGTAAATCTTTACCAGCAAGCGCAGCTTAGTTTTCTTTTGACATGAACGTTTAATTATTAGAAAAAAAAAATTAAAAACTTCTTGTTTTATTTTTACAACCGATTTTTATCGATTTTTAACAGCCTTAGTAAAAAATAAAGTTTTAACATTAATTGTCTTTACTTTTATCTTAATTTAAAAAACAAGCAATAAAAACTTTTTTTATTATTTAACGTTATTTTCGTGTTCATGATGGATTTTTCCAAGCCTGTCGATTAAACTTTAAAAAAAAACGTGTGTTTAATTTTGTACACGCGTGAGAAGTTATACTTCTTTGGTATAATTAAAAATATGTTTTCAGTCCACTACCGTAACCTCTTCCGGTAGTGCCTGAACTGGCATTCCAGTTATAAGTGGTTTGTGGTAACTAAAATATGATACAATCATTAACACAATTTGCTTTTAATAACAAAATACATAATAAACAAACGTATGTGTTGCAGTAAAGACAAGGAAAAAGAATGTAAAGTTGTAAATACATCCATGTGAGTGGAATACAAATATAATTACTATTGTATCAAATTTAAACTATTATGTTATTAGTTTCAATTGTTATTTCGAATTTATTCAATTGTTAATTTTAGTCATTTGCCAGTTATGTTAGTGTTAAGCTGAGACTATTTCTCAGAAAGTTACTGATTTTTTTTCAAATAAAAGATTAAATTAGCTATTTATACATAGCTACTGTATGTATACACACTTAGCTGCTTGTACATTCTGGATAATAGATATGTTTGCACATTTGGCTACTAATTCTAAACCTATTTAACATATTTTATGTGTTAATCGTTTATCAATACAACAAAGAAAATATATTAGAAAAATACTTATCTAAAATATTCTCCATATAGAAGTAAATTGTCGCTATAGAATGTCATGTATAGATATGCATAAACAATCCTAAGCAGCAATGTCCAAAAATTTATGTTTACATAATAGTAATGGTATATTTTATTTACCCATTTACATCTAGGTACACATTGAAATTGATTTTTAATTCAAACATAGAAAAATATAATGTTATATAATGTATCAATCGACTTTCCTTACATTATTGTAAATATTGCATTGAATAATTTCAAAAAAAATCTTTCTTTTTAATGAATTTTGATTCTTATAATAATAATAAGCAAACGTATGTAATATGTATGCATATATGTCGACAAAGACAAAGAACAAATATTGTAAAGACATACGTGTGAGGAAAATGCAATCATTTTCTTATATTTGAACAGAATGATTATCGCTATGGTTTCGACAGTCATTTTGATTTCATTCAATAAATACGTAAAGAAGTATAATTTCAAAAATGTAAAGATTGTAAGTATTTTAACTTAATGCAAATTTTCAGAAGACTAGGATCAAAATAAGTAGTTAAAACTGGATTTTTATTCGCGACGTTTTGGCTCTTTATTAAGCCTTCCTCAGGCGTTCATAAACAATCGCTTTAACTTTGTCAACAATAATACTTGTCATGATTCATTTTTATAGATACGGTACAGTTAATAAAAAATAATAATAAGAGCTTCCAGGATACGTAAAATTCAATAAAAATTTGTTATAAATGATACTATTAATAAATCAATTAATAAATCAAAAACTTAGGTTTATTAAGAGTATCATTTATAACTAATTTTCTTTGAATTTTATGTATCCTGGAAGCTCTTATTTTTTTTAATAACTTTACCGAATTTATAAAATAGAGCTTGACAAGAATTATTGTTGACAAAGTTAAAGCGATTATTTATGAACGCCTGAAGAAGGCTTAATAAAGAACCAAAACGTCACGAATAAAAATTTAGTTTTAACTACTTATTTTGATCCTAGTCCTCTGAAAATTTGCATTAAGTTCTTATCACCAAGGATCTGAAATTTTGCCATAATATTGTAGGTATTTTTTTTAAGATGTTTATATATTATATATATCGTATTGTTAAATACGATAAAACAGATAATAACATATAAATCTGTGGTGTGAATACTGACAAATAAGTTGACATAACAAATAAGATAAACTATTTTGTTTTTGTGAAATCAGAAATTTATTCGATGTTTGCTTGTGGAACCGTCAATATAACTTAGGTTTTCCACGAAAGACAATATCTTAAACAAATATTCCTTTTACCACCCCACATAATTTTGCAAAGTTCATTCCGACTATTGAAAATGTTTTGACGAGAATCCAAATCTCGTTTTGATTTTAACTTTGCCTCTTCACCTATTGTACCATATCGTATCTTCAACTTACATTCGTGACAATGACAAACGTTACTGAAATTCATCCAACGGGCTCGTTTGTCCCTGTCAGTTCTGGCGTGACACTCTGCCATCCTTCTCCCGTTTCCCGTCTCCCGAAACCCACCTGTACCTTTCTTATCAAATATTATTTTTCATTTTATTTCCGAAGAAAAACACACCAACCAAAATATCGTGCACGTGACAATTCCCGTATAGCTCTCTAATGTGATATCGTGATAATTTCCTTGGGGATTCCCTGGTTTAATGAAGGTGGCAACCACCCCCCGTTGCCGTTCCCGCAGCTATCTATCTCGATGGAAGCGTGTCGTAAGGATTAACAATGTCCTACCCCAAATCTGATCCGGTCCAGCATTACCTTTAACCCTCCGTTGAATTATCGTGGCATTACCATGCTATTGTTGTATCGTGAGAAATAAAAGCCAACGTATTAAGAGCTTTCCAAGCTCGTGCTGATATGCAAAACATGTGCTTTATATAAATTGTTCGAGCATTCTAACTTTTCTTCGGCAGCTCTTCGACTACATGACTTACGGGATAAGTTTGAGATTTTAAAATATAAAATTGATCGCATTCAAGTGTAGGGAAAAGTACTTCATCTTAAAACGGTTTGTTACCGTCAAGTGAACGACCCCCTTTTATCCCACCGTCCGTCCTCTCCCGGACTTTTATCTATTTGAAACTGGAAAATTCACTCAAACAAACTTCCTAACTAATGATGTTTTCGCTTCCTGTTACTTGGTCGTGGAAAATTACAGTTCCATCTCAACGCCGTTTTCATCTTTTCATGGCCAAACCATCAAGTTTTCATTGGGAAGTTTAACGACACTTTCGTACATTTGTTGGAAAAAACGAGGAAAAAATGTCTTTCGATTATTGGAAACACGCTGTGAAAAATCTTTAATGGTGATTTGTTGAAAATAATGTTTCATTTACCAATAACTTTCCAAAAACAATTAGCACTATACCTTTTAAGAGACTATGAAAATCGTTGGATTTAATTACGTAAATTTTGTGGACGTTGGCTTTTTTTTAAATGACAAGACGTTTGGAGAGCAGTTGGAAATCTTTGTCACATTTAAAAAAAGGAAAAAATTTAAATGAGCTGACACCAACTAAACGTTAACGGAGAACATTGGCGATTTATTTTTTCGACGAACACATTTTATTTGCAGTTGAGGTACTTTATTGAAGCGAGTTTCATATAATGGTAATGATTTTTCACTTAACAATCACAAAAGAAAATAATACCTATTTGGAATTAAGATAAAAAATATCTCTTCAATATTAATTGCGAAAAATATATTTTTTTTTAAAGCTTTCCTCTTATTATCTTTCTAGTTTAAAATTTTGTTTTGTTAAATGTTTCTTTTACATTTAAAATTATGTTTGGGATTTTTTTGACCTCCAGAAGTAGCCAAACAAAGTCAGACATTTGCACTTTGTTTAAAAAAGGGGTTGTTTTGGGAAAAGTCTATTTTGGAACGGGACTGACCAAAAATTGACTTAAAAAAATATTAAAACCACAAAAAGTACATCAGACTTATCGATTTTTGCAACAATGCCTATCAAACAACTTGACGTTGATTTCCTAAAATTTAAGGATGTTTTTTGTTGCCAAATTATGATGTGGCTTCAAAAACAATAATGATGCAACATTAATATTGATTAATAGTTTGATACTTTTTTTTTTGAAAAAAAAGCTTAGTTTTGTCATTAACTTTTTATATAAATGATCCTAAATAAATGAAAAAAAACTATTGATAAAATGAAAATACTTCAAAGTAAAGCTTTAAACTTTGAAATTTTAAGAATTTCATATTACAATAGTAGTGAAAACTGAAAGCTCACCCGAATAGTGTTCCATAGTTAGCTAATTAGTTTGTTATCATTGACTTAAACTTGGGCTAGATTTTCACTGAAACCCTCTTTTCTTCAGGTTTCTTCGGGTTTTAATTTTTAGTTCCTTTGTATTTGTATTGCATAGGTACCTACTAGTAACCAGAAGGACTGTTGTAGCTCAGCGCTTTTCCAACTTTCAATGGGTCAAATCTGCTTAGGCGATAAATAATATAAATAGGCAACTAATTCTACCCCAATGGCGTTGCAGTTCTCATTTCTAATTCAAGAATATTTCATAAACAATTTAAAAAAAAAGTTTTGGTCAATTTAATTTAGGTCTATTTAATTATTTTCATAGGGTTTTTTGGACAAAAAAACAATCAAATTTTTTCTTCAATGATTTTTATTTGATTTTCGTACGACGTTTCGACGCCTCTCGGGACTTTATCAGGTACTCATTCTATTTAATGATCTATGATTGAGTTCTTGATAAAGTACCGAAAGGCGATGAAACGTCGTATGAAAATCAAATAGATGTTATTGAGAAAAAATTTGATTATTTTTAAGTCCAAAAAACCCTATGAAAATAACAGAAATAACAATTAGATTTAAGTCGTTAACTTTATATCTAAATTCTGCAAGAAAAGTTGCTAAAAATTACTGATGACTGAGAAAATTCAAACCTTTATCCCAAACTACCTGGTGCATTCTTTTTCAGGTGGTTGCATTGAATTTTGAATTCACATGTTTCAGACTAATATTGTGTTTCGTATTGCTATAATAAATTAATTTGACTTCTTTATGATGCAATTACGAATGTAAACAAGTTTATCCCAAATTTTTAATTAGTCCAAGATCTAAACTTTAGACCAGTGATTCTTAATCAGGGCTTAATCGAATCCCAGGGGTTCAGCGTAAGTCAAGACACACCCCAGATTCATATTATCTATGAATAATTATATACCTATGTTTTGAATAGAAATATTTATATTTTTCCTAATTAAGGGTTCGGGAAATGACTATATGAAACTGGTGAGGGTCAATACTTCCAACAAGTTTAAGAACCATTGCTTTATATCCAAAATTCTATATTTTTTTTCCAATCAAAGTGGTTAGGAAAATCTTAATCATTTGATGAATCTATAGAACATTCTAAATAATTTATTTTAATAGTATTTCAGTTCACATACAAACTAAAAATAAATACTAAAAATAGCTTTTGAAAGGTTATTATGTCAATTGATTTATTGAATAAAATAAATTTTAGCAAAAGTAAAATTAAAACATATCCAAAAATATGTTTGCCTACTGTTCTTATCACAACTGCCACAGTTATTATATTTTGCTTGTATTATCATTTTATTCAATAAAGCGTTATCAAAAATGATAAAAGGATTTGATTGAAAAAAAAAATATCTCAATGCATTTATTAGAGCATAAATAACACAATAATTGTTTTTATTGATTCCTAATAATTCAAACAAAAAAATAAATATTTAAATAACATAGTAATATGACATTTTAATCAGAAATAACATAAATACCGTAAACGTTCAAGCTCAGTATTAATATGGATTTTTCTACATAAAGCATTAAAAATTGCACCAAGAGCTTTTTTGAGCGATTTGAAATAGAGTTTATAAGTCTTTAAAGCTTAATAGCTTAATGTATTGTCTTAAGTTACCATCCATTTAAATTAAAAATGTCAAAGATAAAATGATATCCCCAATTAGGGTTTTTAAATAAAAAGCCAAAGATAAACAAATTAAATTAAAAATTTCCAGCAAATGGTGCAACGTGCTGATATTTTATTCAGTTTTTTTTTATTGGTGCAAATAGTAAAAATATAAAAGTTTTTAATGAAGGGTGTGGAACCGAAGCTCTAAGGTATGTAGAATTTGGGTAATCGGAAACCGGATTTATCAGAATTTATATTGACTTTACACTTAAATTATCATAAGTTAAACACAGCACAATGAATAATTATATTTTTTATTTAATCTTCTTATATTAAATCTAGTTTCAGTGCTACATAATCGCATTTGAAACAATTAATAGCAAAGACTTTTGACCCAACGACAATTGACCATTTTTTAATTATAACAACTTTTTCATAAGTTAAGTAATTAATAGGAAATTATTGATTTAGGATTTAAGTCAAAACATATGCAAACTAAAATTACCATTCTTTAAAACAGTAGGTACTAAGTTTTTTTAATTATTATTAATTTAAATTATCAAAATTTTATTTAAAGTGATCACGTTTTGTACAATTTGCTCGACTTAGCAAATGAATCAGTAAAAAATTATGTCAACTTTTTTTGGAAACAAAACATTTTAATATACACAAAGGTATATTATAAATTATTTCCGATTGTTCAAAGAAAAATTGTTTGTGAAGTTCTTTAACTGTGTAATGAAATGTCGGCTCTTTGTTGAACATGAAGATTAGTTGATGACTATGGGTACGTACAAACATCATTAGCTTTCAGAAAAAAGTATATGTTATAAATTTAAGATCTGAATAACAGTTAGCCCAGAGTATATGTTGTTTTGTGTAAAATTTCCTTTTTGCCAAATATATGCTACATATTAAATGGTTATATACATTATAGTCACATACTGAAGTATGCATTATTTTGACATTTTATGCTTGCAATACCTCTGCTCCTAGTCAAATCTCAAACTCCAAATTTTAGGTTCTTAATACTATCATCCAGTACTAAAGTGGGGTGATATTTCAGATTTTTATCCGGTCCCCCACCAGAGATATTGAGCTCAGAAAATTGAAAATTTTGAAAATTTCCCAATTTTGTTATTTTTTATTTTAAAAAGCCTTAAAATTTCAGACTTCAAATTTTGTATTTGAATACAACAAGTACCTGATTATTTGTAAAAAAGTTTTAACGTGTAGACTCTTTCCCTTCCTTCACAATCTTTCCGTGAAAATTGGAGTTTTTACAAATGAGAGCTAAAAATTTAGGCTGAAATTTTACCCCTTAGAATTACATTTAGGTCAAAACGTCTCAATACAACTTTATAGCTTATATTTTCATTAATAAACTGCTTTTAGTTTCATTATGATAGGACTAATAGGGTCTGAGATAATCAAGTTTCCGCAAACCCTTCAAAGTGCGAAAATGTCTGCGCCTAGTAAAACTAATATGGCCACCACCGGAAAACTAAAAACAATAAAATTAAAATAATGATGATTTTGAACTACCAGCATGTTGGGATAACAGCAAAAAAAAACAGAATAAAAAAAAATAGCCAAACGACCAGTGCTGGACTGACCCCATAATATTTAATTCAATAATTAAATTTGCTTATTTCGCTATTAACAATCTTATTTTGTATTACAAATCTGAAACAAATCAACGGTGAAGTCATGGAAATCGCATAGCTATTAATATAAAGTTTCATTCAATTTTTGATTAAACTAACTGCTCCAATTTACAGACTAAATTATGATTTAGTAACCATGAAACTATATAAATCATTCCTTTTGGTTATTAAAGTAAATATTGTCTGAAGCATGGGAAAAAATAGAAAATTTAAACCTTCAACAAATGCTTAATAAAAATTGAATTGAAAAGTTTGAAATTACAAAAAAAAGGTCAGAAAAAAAACCTTTTAAAATGTCAACTTAATCTTTTAAGCTTATAATTAGGATAATGACATTTTTTGGCTGTTTAATCTGATTTAATTTCTTATTATTTACTACTTTATTTTATTACAACGAAAAAAACGAACAAAATTGTCTAAGCGAATTAAATAATATATTTCAAATGTACAATAAAGCTTTTTGTTTTGACCCTTTGTTAAAAATTTTCTGTTATATACTAACGGATTTACTCTTCTTTTAGCATTACACATTAAAAACGCCTCTTCCTTTTTAGTCTCGCTAATATTTAATGATAAAATAAATATCCCTAACTGTACTATAACAATATGAAACATGTGAAATATTCATATTTGAAACATTTCATATAATGTCCCATAAAAAAGATCAATTTCTATTGTCTCATTCGTTTTCGATTTGATGCGGTATAGTCTTGGTGGGTGCTATTTTTTTTCTTCTTTCTTTTGCTACAGCCGCCTCTAATAAAAGAGCATTTTTATTACAGTTTAATGATTACTGGATTGATGGCATTGCTCGTTTTACCCGAGGAAAATTTATCGGCTTTCCGTTCATAAATTGTTAATGGTTTCGTGTTCTGGTCATAGTGGCCGAGCTCGAATGAGCTTTCGGAGCTTTCGGAAATTTGGTTTCATTACAAAAATTTAATGAGATAAAAAAAAGCACATACACATCTACAATGGTAACACACCGTAACCGCCTCATGCTTAGTTTCCAATGAAAAAATGAACAATACTGAAAGTTTAATTGTTTTACAATTTCAATGATTCAGATTTGCTGTTGTAAAGCTTTGTTGTTGTTATTGTTACTGAAGTCGGATGCGCAAATTATTTTGTAATTTAATCTCCTTGGTTCTATAATGCTTGTTCGTCGCTTGTGTATGCTATATAATATCGTTTTATCAATTTCCAATAACATTAATCAAATATGCATTTGATTTTAGTAAATTTTGATTAGTATTAAATCCCCGTGGATTATATAATTAAAAGAGGGATATTTCACTTTATGGGTCTCGAATAATGCCAGAATAGCTTGCAGAGGTTTTCAAAACTAATGCATAATTTTAAGTATAAAATATCAAAAATTTGCATAATTTATTTTTTAATAGAAGATAGATATTCATGAGTTTAAGTTTAAGGACAATAACAATGAACTTAGTTCCTAAAAATTACGAAACGATCACCTAATTTTCCCTTCAGAAATAAAATTTTGAGTATTCCATGTTCTTTGCAAAATTTTGAGCCATCTTAGTAGGGGAGACCAAGTACAAAAGTAACAATTTGTACTTTTACCTTGATTTCTGGCTGGGTGTTATTATTGCCATTTAATATAACCACATATAAATTTAGTTTATGTTCTTCACAATAGTAACTTGATTTATTAAATTATCGTGTATTTTATATGAATAACATAGAGTGAAAAAAAATTGTCAGGTATTACTTTCGTCCACGTAGGCGGGTCGAAAGTAACAAGACTGCTAAGGGTTGCTAATGAAAACATAGTACAAGTTAAATCAACAAATTACTTATTTAAAGACTTTATATTAATGATATAAACCAAATTCAGCATTTTAAATACTCAAAAAATATATATTATAAGGAAATGAATCAAAAGAATGCCGTGACAACGCATAAGAACTACTGTATGAAGAACTACCGACACGGAAATGTATCGAAAACCATTCTATTTAAGTAGATATCCATAAAAATATGATGTTAGTAATAAAATCATTACGAGGACAAAAGTAACATATTACTTTTGTACCCTAAGGGGCTATGTTACTTTTGTACCCATTCGCATTTTTAATAAAACTTGTAATATAACCTTAAAACGGAACTTGCTAAGCAAAAATGAATTTAAACAAAGTACAATTTATCTAATCACGAATGGATATGCAAACATTCGGAGTACTATGATCCTTTTAAGACTATGTGAACAATAAATTAGAAAACTTCGAAAACTTACTTTTGGTTCGTTAAAACACATTACGTCCTATTATATAATTTAAAAAAACACTGCGCACACGTCGACTTAATGCGATTAAGGGGGTGCTCTAGACTATCACCTGATGGCAGAAAAACGATGTTCGCCCATTGGATAAACCTAGAAAGTATTTGTTACTTTCGATCCGCCGTTACTTTTGTACCCAGTCTCCCCTACTAAGTATCACCGAAGATATTCGTGGAAAAGTGTAGACAGGCAAAGTTACTTAAGGATTTACCGACATTAGTATGGATCACTATGATACGTGAGACTTAGAATTGTTTTATATTTTCGTCAGCGTTACGTTTAGTATCGTAATTTATGCGAAATGTAAAATAAATTTCCGTCTTTATTCACAAACTTGAGCCATACGGCTCCCATTTATTTCCATCTTTATCTTCAAGAATAAATATGTGCTTCCGATAACTTGTCTTCGATCGAGTGCATATGGAATGCACTGATCCGGGACGGGCTATATGGGATAATAGAAAATGGAAAATAGATTGGGGTTGATGGGATCGAAAACCGTTACGGGATGAATTGGGAGAGGTGTAATGCAATGGGCTTTGTATATATATGGGATGCTGATGATGCATCAGCATTGCGGAAAATTGGCAGAAGTTTAGAGGTGTGGATGGAGATTTGACCTCTTCCTAATGATTTCCAACGGTTTTCATATACGACCAATGGCCGGAACTTGGTTTAACTTTAGTCAAATAAGAAATTTCCTCCGTAGCACAAGTAGCACAACAAATGTGAAACTTTCAAATTGATATAATTATAATCTACACTGTTTTTCTTTGTTTAATTGAATCCAACCAAACGTAGTACTGGAGTATGACTTTAATTAAAGTTGTACAAAAGTTTCATATGATTCCAGCGCTTTTATATTCAATAAATCTTGCGATCAGAATGAAATATCTAAAAATCAAACGATAAAGGGTTGGGGTGGAAACATTTTTAAGTGGTAACGGATGTGCAATCGTTCGGAAATATAAAATGTAGTATGCAATATGTCAGAGACGAACATTTATACTTTATAGTCGCAAGATCAGACTTTAACAAAACTTTTTATCAAAACGCGATGGAAAATCTATTTTTGTCTACGATGATCAAAGCATAAATTTCAATAGCCATTTGCAATGTGTGGGGAAAACGGGGAAAACTTTAAAGTTACTTTTTCGAGATCCAAAAGAACGAGGGAAAATTTCAGATTGTTTTTCACACTCGATGAAAATAAATGAGACAATTACTCGGTGAAAAACAATCAAATCAAACACCAAAAAACTTCTTCCCAATGCAATTCTGCAAATCGTTAGTCACTGTCGTTGATTTAAACGTGTCAATTTACTATTAATTCAATGTATAATATATTTCCTTGCATTATTCTTTCCCGGACTAATAATAAATTTAATTTTCTTTTACTCCATTTATAATCGTGGAATATTTCAATATAAGTCGAGGCATTAGTTAGAATTTATATTTTAAAATAAATCAAAAAAACAGCTTTGCTAGTAATTCAGAATTAACGTTGATAAATTCTTATAATTAATTCAACTATTCTTCAATAAATGAAACTATAAGAGAACGTTTAATTTAATTAGAAAGTATAACTCAAACTATCAATTCTTTCTTTAAAATTTACTCTTTTTCTGTTAATTTCTCGTCTCTACTTTCCGTATAAATGCGTTCATCAATCTTCCATTGAATATTAACTTATTGTTAATATTTAATTATTAAAAAGGGATTATGTTCAATCTTATAAACTGCTACTTTTACTCATAAAGTTTGATAGTTCCAACTTATAATTTATAATTTATGAGAATAGTTACTATATAATATGAAGAAATTGTATTCAAAAAGACGTCAATAAAAGCCGGGAAATTAACAAGAAATATGAAACTTTCAAAGCTCATTGTAGTCTTAGTTTTATCAGTTGTTTAGGGTTTAAACATCAAATTTTATCAAATTTGGATTTATTATGCAGTTTGTTGAGGAAATATTTTTGATCAAAAAATTATCAATCAAAAAATGGTAATTTAAAATCAAAATGCATTAGGCGTTTACCAGAGACCTTTTACCAATATCAACCGATCAAAATTATAGATTGGACTTAGACTTGTATTCGTATAAGTGTAAAAGCTAGTGATACTAAATTAGTGGCACCCAAAGGTGCCCACTTGTTTGTAATTCAAAGTTTGATTCTATGTAAAATTTCGAAACCCTGATCGTTCGAAACCGTTAATGTTTTTTTCAACATTCCATATATTGATTTTCAAAGTTTAAATGAAGCCAATGTTCTTCAGGAATAAGGCTATCCCAGTAGTATAATGCTGTAACTGTTGTGATGCATTTAATTTCGTTAGTATTGGTAAAGTGGAATTATCTGAGCGAGATATTAGAAGAGATAGAGCTTTCTAAGTGAAATAAAATCAACCCGAAAATATAAAAATGTTATTAGAATATTTTTTACAAAAACTGGAAAACAGAAAAATGAAGAAACCAAAATTCAATATGAAAATCTGAATTTATCAAACAAAATATAACTTTAGGACTGGGACCAGTTTAGGCCAATGCTGATTGGGTAATCTTTGCAGAAATAAAAGTTTAATTAATAGGCTTAAAATGTTCTAAGCTAATGTCGGTCTTGCATAAAATCAACGAAGCTTCTTTCATCATTGTCATTAAACAGTTAATGAATAATAGCAAAATTTAAAGAATAACACAAGTGCATTTTAGTGGTTACCAAATATAATTTCGATATGATATTGCCAGATAAAACAATACCACTTTAAATTTATAACACAAATATCTCA
This sequence comes from Sisyra terminalis, assembly GCA_958496175.1. NCBI lineage: Eukaryota > Metazoa > Arthropoda > Insecta > Neuroptera > Sisyridae > Sisyra > Sisyra terminalis. The sequence continues at coordinate 10,649,393 of OY292275.1, forward strand.
AAATTGATGAATTTTGGCTTATGTCACTCTTGTCGAAAACCGACGATATGTAAACAGATTGAAAATTAAAATAATTTGAAATGATGAAATATATCTTTTTTGTAACGACTGCTTCTAAAGTTGAACTTTCGTGCGTTGTGTGGCGGGGGTAAAGAGCCGTTTTCTCATCGTGGTGGCAAGCGTACGCGAAAGTAGACAAATCGTGCGCAAAAGTAAAATAAATTGATACCTAAATAAACTTTGATAAGAAATAATTAATATAGGTAATTATTTAGACTGTAGTTTAAACTAAAATGTTGTTTTTATTCATAATTTTTCTATAAATTATTTTTACTATAGAGTTGAAATTTTTCATATATAAATAACAATAATTAATATCTCAATCTGTTTCTGTTGAACTTTAGAAGCAGTCGTTACAAAAAAATTTTTTCGATACTTATGCTTAAAGTGAGGTACCTATTAGGACGAAATTGAAACACTTGCTAAAGGGACTGATCATACACAACTTGATCTCGTGCGCCTCGTGGGAGCACCCAGCGCACTCGATCTCGTTGTGTACGACCAGTCCTTTCAGCTCGTGCATCAATTTCATCCTACTAGAAAACCTCACTTTACGCATATGTATCTAAAATAACTATTTTAGTTTTCTTTATGGCAAAAGTCTAGTTACTACTCTAGAAAAAAGAGTCTAGAAACTAGACCCCATGATAAGTTCTTTTATACAAAAAATAGTACCTATGGACTTTTTGGATCAAAAATCGTCTTTTTCCACTGAACAAAGCAAAAAAGAGAATTTTTGTACTCTTTATTTACGAATTATTTTGGTCCATTTTATAAGAATCCGTCATCAAATTTTGAAGCCGTATAAACTAGACTCTTCTCTTCTTTATTACTAGCTAGAGATGTTTTTATTTTATTTATTTATTTTACTTCCAGTAGGCATTCTACAGAGATGCAAAGCATCTGTACATAGAACTGGAATATAACAATTGTAATGTAATGCAATGTACAATTGCATATATTTAAAACAGTTTAACAAAATTAAAAGTAACAAAGTTAAAAGATACAAAGTTAAAACAGAATTACCAATAGAATAAATAAATACAATTTTAATTTAAAATTAATTTTTACTCACTTTTTTCATAAAATCAATATTTTTTAAAAAAAAATGCATCGAATTGAAAAGCTCTTTGTCAAAAAATCGAATCAATTCGACCTATCGTATAGTAAACATCGAGTAGATGCGATGCATTTATATTTAGTGAATAACCCTAGTGATACTCCAAATTCAAGTTGTGTAAAAATATCTGAAAATATTGTATATCATTTTTTTTTTAAATATAATATGGAACAAAATTGTCTATGGTTTAAACTTGTTGATCGTTTTGGATAATTAAATTCTTATTTTTAAACGAATATTGATTAATTTTTCTCATTTTTTTTAGTTTTGATGAAATTTGATCTTATTTCTTACCAGAATCAAAAGTTTGAAAATGCACAATACTTTAATAAAGCTATCAATAAATCTGCATAGAAACTAGCATTTTAACCAATTGGTTTCTACATTTTTCAATCAGTTTTTGAACTTGAATTTGATTTCTATAAGAATAACCAATAGCTTATTTTTGGATAACATACAATAAAACAACATCTCAAGTGTTTAAAAAGTTCGATAGTCTAACAATATTCGACGATTGATAATGCAAAATCTATTTTTAAATCGTATTTGAAACTTTAGAAATTCTATAAAAATTTCAATTTTGCGATCCTATGAAACTATGAAAGCTCTTTCTTGTAACAATTAAGCTAGTTCTATTTTACAAATTCATGGAAGTCTTATTAAGATAACGAAAAGTACATTCAAGACTTTTCTCTTTTGTCACCAAAATATTTAAAGTTGTTTCTTAAAAAAATCAGTGTTCTAAGTTCAACAACTCTTTGGTTTCGGTAAAGTGAAAAACAAATTTGGAAGCTTTAATTCTTTTCTCCTAGATTTCAAACTTAAATACTTTAGTGCAAAATTTTAAGCTTCTCTTCTTGCAAAAGCTCTTCTTGCATACAATGAAGTTCTATTTACTCTGTAATTTCTCCTAAGTATTATTAGATTGATGAAAGATAAAACCTTTTATTTTGTACTTAAAACCAAAAAATCGTATACTTATATTTCTTCATTAAAAAATATTTCCGTTTAACTTTAGTAATTCATTCATTTCCAGCTTCTGGTAAAAGAATTATAAAATTTAAGCATATTTACTAAGATGCAAAGTCAATTTTATCACATAGTTTAAATAGGAAATTGAAGTTATTTTTGACAATTTTTTTGAATTATAAATGTATGTTTGTACCCCTTTTAATGCCTTTGACTTCAATTCAGTAAATAAGAAGTTTTGTTAATTGATCCTGGATTCCCGAGCGTTAATCTTGGTAGATTATTTGCACAATTTTTCGAATTTTCAGCAGTAAGTTGTTCATAAATTTTGAAGATTATCAAAAAGAATTTTTAATGAATTATAAAATTGTAAAGATTATCGTTGAAAGATTTCTAATCTGTAAACTTAAATGTTTGGATTTTTTTTTATTAATAAATAAAAGAAAATTTATACCAACTATTTAATGCTTGTTTAATACGAAAAAAGGTTGATACTCTTATCGAACAATTGTGCAGAATATGTGAGATAAAAAGCAAATATAACAGCATCATCCAACACGAATTCAGATCAAAAATGATTGATGCACCATTTTTCCGTTCACCTTTCAATAAAACTTTCGAATTAATTTATTACACGATTCGATTAGATCAGACATCAATAATGACACGCAAAGTTGCGCCAAGCTTTGATAGATTGATTTCCCGGTACGGTACCTACATAGAAGCACAGTAACTAGGTACATAGATATGGACGACAAGAGAACTTGCGGAAATCTAATCTACGGGAAGTGAGGATTTAAAGAGGATAATACGGGACAATCCGCCTAATACAGTACGTCTACTTCTTGTTAGGGGATCAATTTTTCACGCTTTGAGCAAACGGTGGATGATCGTGTCCTGTTTAACCAAGCCCTTCTTTTTATTACGAGCTTTTCGTGATTTTTTGAAACTTGTCCAACCATGTTCGCTCGTAAAATATATTTAGCATAAAATTTATTTCATCGCAAATTGCATGTGAAGAAATGGTAAGTTGTTGTTTGAAAATTTCTTAACTGTGGTACTTACAACTTTGGCAAGTTTTCAGCCCTTATTATGGATAATCATGAATATTAACCATGTGGTAAAGTTGCCTTTGCAACTCTAAAACTAATTGACTAACTAATTGAGGCATCAAAATAAAAATATTAAGTAGAGTTTGGAATAAATTGTTCCACTCATAAAGAAATAATTTTGTTTCCCTTACAAAATCAGTATTAAAAGACGGTTTAAAAATTCAACTTAAAAGCATCGTTATTTACGGACAATATCCATTCATTATTTCCAATACTTATAAAGTTAGCTGTATGTTTTAAAATTAATTGCATTCATTCCATTTTCGCTTTATTTTTCTTAACATTATTTCAAAAATTAGTGTTTAATATCCGATCAAATCATTTTGAATTTTCGAGAAATCAATTTATTTCTGTAACTCTCTCATAAATGCTCAAAATTAAACTTGTTTCCACTAAAATATAGGAAGATTTATTAGACTTAAAGTTTAAGCCACTAGCACTGAAACCATCCAGTCTTCTTAAAGCTCTAGTCAACTTCTGGAAAAAATCTTTAAATTAGCAATCTTCATTCCAGTAATTTTTATTCTTCTTCTTCGTCTTTGGCATTTTCCCCTTATGAATTCGTCAATTTTGCCCTAGAAAATTCTCTAAATTTCCAATCCTTCCCTCTTGGATCTTTCTCTGCCATAGCTAACCCATTGTACGTTTCGTATTGTAGAGCTTGTCTTCCTCTTCGGCTTTTTCCTGAGGGTTCCAAATTTAATACTCTTTTTAGTCGTCTTTGATCTGACATTCTTTGAATATGACCATACCATTGTAATACCCTATATTCTTGTCATAGAGCTTTTAACGTCCATTCGTTACCTTTTTTTTTGTTCATATTATATCATTCATATTAACTTTTAAACATCTTCAAAAACAGTATTATATAATTTTTCTGTTTTATGAATTATACTTAGAAAAAATTGTTTTTTTGCTTTGGTAAATGTGTCAATCCTTATTAAACTATTTAATGGTTTTGGTGGCATGTCAAAAACGCCCCGACAACTGTTATTCAACTTGTTCATCTTATTATTCAGCTATTATTGGCTGATGTTGGAACGCCCATTCATTTTTTTCTACTTGGTTCGACTACGAATATAGGATTGCACAGCTATGATTGACTGTTGTTGGATACGTGCTCTCTACGTATGCCTCACGGTTCGGCCACTGGACTTAGATATTTCAAAATATTTTAATTTTAATTTAAATTCAATTACAATATATTAAAATAAATTTTAAATTTGTATTTGTTCAAGTCTGTGCTAACTTGGCAGAGATCGAAAATAGAAGTTTGAGTTCAGAAACGATACGTTTCATTTAAAAACACTTTTTTTACATTTGGATACGGAAACTTTTCATAACAGTCCATTTTTATATCTTTAGAACACTTATCATTGCATCAGAATCGTCTGGAATATTAAAATTTGAATTCTACTACTCGATTTTCCGCTTTTCACTTTCTACATTCGTCGGCTTAACCAAATAACTATTTAAAGTTTAGAATTTTTAGTTTTTTTTGTGCAAATTTGCAAAAACATTTAGTAGAGCTACCAAAAACAATTTAGTTTTGTTGCAACTTTATAAACCTACTTATAATACTTAAATTCATGTACATTAAAAAGTTTGTACATAATCCAGTGCAATGAATAATTTTTTTAGTGTCGATATGCTTTAACTTTAATCAGTGCATATGGGGAAAAATCAAATTTAAAAATAAAATCAAAGAATAAAAGATAAGAAAATTTTAGAGAAATCATTTCCAAAGTGGAATTTAGTTATGGTTGAAATTTCGAGTTGACAGAGATTCATATCATTCATACAATTTTGACGATGTATGTAATGTAATTGGGATTTTCCAAAATGGGTATCCATTAGGGTGTCCGGTATTTCCCAAATTGATTTTTTACAACGATCGCTCCCTGAATTATTAGTTTAAGATATAAAAAAAATTATCTAATACAATTAAGCTCTTAATTTCTTGATTAAACCATGCCGGAATCATGTTACTTTTACCATTTAAATAACATGGGATTATTTGACTTTTTACCATTTAATTTTATTTCTCAGAAACAAATGTATGAAAAGATTTAAGGTCAATTTATTTTGACATAAAATTTAACGTTCTACAAAAAAGGTCTCTTATGAATTTTCGATTAAATCACTCTATTAAAAGTTATTCAACATTTAAATTGTGCCTAATATAAATCTTGCAATATTTTCAACTTTTTGCTCATTTTTACTTTTTTTAACTATAAAATCATTGGAAGAGAAGATAAAAATTATTATCATTAGAGCGCCAGTGATTTTTTGTGTTAGTTTTATTGCTTGAACTGAAAATTAAACAAACAAAAAATTATTTTTTGACAATTAAAACCGGTGACATAAGATCTGAATTCGCTATAGTCGTGAAATTCAATTTATCCAGGATAAATTTTCGTACTTTAATCAATATTTTGTATCTACAAAGTGAATTTCATACTAACTAATGAGACTATCGACAAAAGTTCAATTTTTTTTCAAATTTTCACCATTTCACCTGACGCTATCTACGAGAAATTTCTTAGAACTTGTAGTCAACATCATTTTTATTGAACGTATAGTCGATTGATTTGTCGTTAAAAAGTTAAATGTTGAATAACTTTTAATAGAGTGATTTAATCGAAAACTCATACGAAACCTTTTTTGTAGAACGTTAAATTTTACGTCCGAATAATTTGACCTTAAATCTTTTTATCTATTTGTTTCTGAGAAAAAAGTTAAAAGTAAAAAGTCAAATAATCCCATGTTATTTAAAAGGTAAAAGTAACATGATTCCGGCACGGTTTAATCAAGAAATTAAGAGCTTAATTGTATTGGATAATTTTTTTTATATCTTAAACTAAAAATTTAGTGGGCGATCGCTGTAAAAAAATCAATTTAGGAAATAACGGACACCCTAATGGATACCCATTTTAGAAAATCCCAATTACATTACATACATCGTCAAAATTGTATTAATAATATGAATCTCTGTCAACTCGATATATCAACCATAACTAAGTTCCACTTTGGAAATGATTTCTCTAAAATTTTCTTATCATTTATTCTTTGATATTTTTTTTAAATTTGATTTTTCCCCATATAAACTCTTTATTAATCAATTGTTTGTCAACTAATGATCATCAGATATTTTTCCAAGAGTTTAATGAGAATAAACACCCTTATGTTTCAATGCGCTTGTGGAATGTTAAGACTTCATATTGTTCCAATTTAATGAAGAAGAATAACTGTAAACTTGATTTCTTGTAGTCTGTTACATCTTACGTATATAGTTACAGTTACTTACTACTTGATTGATTTATTAGTAAATGCACTCTCAATTTTAATTCAATTTCAAAGTTTAATTTCCTACGAAAGCTCATGTAATTTAATGAAAGTTCTACTTAAATGGCGTTTGTTAAATAATTTAATTAATTGAATCATTTTTATTGTTCAGCAATTATTTATTGTGAGCGTTCGTAGGAAATTAAATTAATTTGAAATTCCACCAAATCGATGATGGCTACATTGCTCCACCGACCTACTTGCTAAAGAGCAATTTAAAATAAATGTGTAGATACCTACATTTGTAGTAGTGTAGGTAAATTGGCTTGTAACTTACACATCAGTGGATTTTGTATTGAAATAAAGTTTCATTTAAATAAGATTGCTTGAAGAAAATTGTGCTTTTGCGGAAAATATTTCTCCTCGAATAAAATTTTATTTTAATTTGCAATAAGTTTCAACTATCGATAGCTATCAATATTGGATACAAAGTAAATATTAAATTATATTGAAAATTGCAAAAAAAAAATGTATTCATTGAATTATATGTTTAAAATGAGAAATTATATTTTTAATGAAAGGATAAAAAGTATGAAGATTTTTTTTTTGGTATAGTTCAATATTTGGTTGTTGTGTTGCAATAACGAGCAAACGTTTGGTTTAATTGAGTTTAATTGGTTGAACAAAACATCAAAAATTTTAGTATTGTTTGGAATATTAATAGAATGAACAATTTGTGATAATAATTAATAACTCAGTAAATATGCCCTATGGAATCAAATGCAATATATGGTAGGTAAACAAATCAGAAAATGAAATATGATATTATAATGGATGTTCATCAAGTTAGCACCATACTTTTGGAATTTGGAAAAAGTAACAACGAAAAAAAAACTATTACTCGAAAATTTTCCAGGAAATTCTTATGGAGGTAGTACTAACTTGACGATTATATTTTTTATATCATATTAATTGTTTTTTATTTGTTTGTCGTTTGAGAGTTTCAAAAGTAAAATCATCAAAGCTTGCATATTAACCCGGGAAAAGCCACTTAGAAAAATATTTATTTGGGTTATTTTCCAAATAATAAAATTTCAATTTTTTTTTGCCAATAATTGACGTTTTTTTGGTCGCTCGAGATATTAGAAAAAAAAAATTTTTATCAACTTTCCCGGGAAAAAACCATACGAAAAAAAGTTCGATTTGAGTCATTTTTCAAATATAGAAATTTCGAAAAAAAATTTGCACCATTATTTGGTGATTTTTTGTTGTTTGAGTATTCCGAAAGAAAAAACTTCATATCTTGCATATTTTCTTGAGAAATGTTATTTAAAGAAAAAGCTCTATTTGTACATTCTTCTAATATTGGCATTTATAAAATTATAAAAGCAAGCGACGATTACTATATATGTGAGGGATGAAAGTATTTCTTACAGTACTCTCAAGCAACAAAAAAGCACCAATTAATAGTGAGAAAAAGTTTTGGAAAATTCAATATTTGAAAAATGATCCAATTCGAGCTTTTTCTTTAAAAAGCATTTCACGAAAAAATATGTAAGCAATGAAGCTTTTTTTCTCTTAAAAAAACACCGATTAATGGTGCAAAATTTTTATATTTGAAAAATAACCAAAATCATTATTTTTCTTCAAATGGTGTTCTCCGGGAAAATACACAGGCGATTAAAATTTTTCATCAAGAATCTCAAACGTTAAGAAATGATCGAATAATGATAAAATATTATTTTTTTTAAATTTCAGTAATTGTGAAATGTCAAAATAGAGCTTTTTAATGAATAATAATATATATCCTATGACTCATTTTCTATGACTATCATCATTAGGGAATGATTATTTTGTCAGTGTAAACACATTTCATATACTTAGGTTGTTTGTTTTATATAATTGATCGTTAAGGATGTAATTTGGTTCTAGTTTGTGGCCTTTGTATATAACATATTCTTCTTGGGTGTTCATATGTGCTCCTTTCTTGCCAATATGTAGTAGCTTAAAATTTGTTTCGAAATTTAAGCATTGATGGTTTTCGTCATAAGGGTGTTTTGTAAAATTTGAAGTTGTTGTTGGAGTAAGTTTCTTGGATGTATGTTCCTTATATCTTGTTCCAAAAGATCTACCAGTTTGGCCATTGTAGAATTTTTCACAGGAACCACATTTAATTTTTTATATTCCGGTTTTATTTTTCGTTGTAATTTGATTGTTCTCCAATAGATTAAGAATTTTCATCATGTTTTTGTTTGTTGAAAATGCGACATTGAAATTATTTTTCTGTAGAAAGTTGGCGATTGTAAGATTAAATATATTATTGAAGTCTGATTTTATATATTTTTTGTTCTCTTTTGATGGAATTGGAAGAATGGATTTGTAGTAAATTTCGATATTATTTTGTCTACGATTGAGCTGTAGAATCCGTTAGTAGTGGCTAAATGTTTAATTATCTTAATTTCTTCTTCACGAGCTTTGGTGCTAAGATGGAACTTGACCGCTCTGTACACTAGACTATTAAAAGTTGCAATTTTTAATTTTCTTCGGAGAAATGATGTTTCCATTAAATCATATAAATGTATCGTCTACATATCTTCCATAATATATTACTTTATTTTTGTTGGTACTATTCATAATATATTTATTTTCAAAGTGATTCATGTAAATGTCGGCTAGTAGTCCTGATAAAGGGGAACCTATGGCAAAGCCTTACTTTTGGCGATGACATTGATTTTGTTGTAGTATGGTGGTTAACAAGTTCATTATATCGTTCATTACCATATAATTATATATTTTTGACGTCATTAGATTATATATCCCAATTTTGATTGCTTCTTCAACAGGAACATTTGTGTATAAGTTGACAGTGTCAAATGATGCCATTTTGAAATTCTGCGGTAGTTTTGGGTTTTTAGTAATATTTATAAATTCATAAGTGTTTTTTAATGAATAATTTTCTTTCAATTTGATGCCTGATTTGATGGTTTGTACTAACTTTTTGGCTAACCAATATCTAAAAGCAAATTTGTAATTTTGTAATCCACTACCGGTCGGATTGGCATATTTTTTATGGATTTTGGGTAAACCAAAACTCATTATTAAAAAATTGGTTTACCCAAAATCCATAAAATAAATATGCCAGGATCATGGCTCCTGGATATTGGTTAGTCAGAAAATTAGTACAAACCATCAAATCAGACATCATATAAAAAAAATTATTCATTTAAAACACATATGAATTTATGAATAATACTTAAAAACCAACATGACAAAATGTTTTCTTTTCAAAATCTCAAGCGACAAAAAACACAAATTAATGGCAAAAAAATTGAATATTCAATATTTGGAAATTAACTCAAATCGCGCTTTTTCTTTAAATGGCTTTTTCTGAGAAAATATTAAACATTTTAATATTTTTAAAAGACTTTGAAGATATTAGTACTACATAAGGTTTTCCTGGAAAAAATGCGAGCGTCTTATTCTTTTTCCTGAACTCATCAATGACAAAAAAAGAACACCAAAATCAACAAACTTGTTGTGTCCATATTTTACATAATATTATTTTATATTTTTAGCAGGAAAGTGGACATTGAAAGGATGTAAATCCATGTACTAATAATTAACTCTGCAGAATTAAAAAATGCAGAATTTATAATTATTAGTACATGGATTTACATCCTTTCAATGTTCACTTTTCTGTTAAAAATTAAATAATATTAAAACACCAAAATTCCAAAAGTGTAGTACAAATTTGATGAAGGTTTTTGGTTCTATGATGGTTCTATGAAATGTTAAGAGTAAGAGATCCATGAATATGTTTTTTTTTTATTTAAATGTAGGCAATTTGGATGAGTTGTCACGATTTTTGCTTTACCAAGTGATATGAGAGATATAACAAAGATGGTAAAAAATTTCCTGCATAATTTATAAATGGCCTCATTAGAAACATTTGTTAATATGAAGTTTTCTTAAACATTTTCGTTGCGGAGTGCTCTAAATCAATTTCATATTTCGAGATAATTTTCTCGCCATAATTTCAGTGATGCAAGTTTTGTGAACTCATTTAGATGTTTTCTGTTTAACTTTGTCACGGGAATTGCAAAATTTTAATAAGTTCGCGTAAAATGTTTGACTTGACGACAAGCGGAGATTGCACAGGAAATATTTCATAAATCCATCTCACAAGGCATTACTTCTGTCTTATTTTCCTCTTATTTAACCACCGCACACCCATTACAATTTCAAAACGGATGCAAAACTTGCAAAGATTAAACTGTAAAAAAAGTTCTACCTATCTACATATATCAGCAGCTTGTTCTTTTCCATAATCCGTCATCAAGGATTCTCATCGCCTGGAAAAATTGTAAGCTTTAAATAAGATGTATTCTGAATATGATGAATAGTTATTATATTTTTTTGCGTTGACATAATATCGTTTTATAAATCATTCGCTTGCAATTCTTTCCTGTTCAGCTTAAGACATTCAACTCAAGTCCAAGACAAGCTTGTAAATTTTGTCATTTAAATTTAAATATATGGAAAAAAAGCGCCAAAACTTCACTAGAGAAAATAAAGAATGCAATTAATTTTCATCAACGTGGATTCCACTCTATCTCACATTTTTCTTTCTTCCCTCCATTTTTCAAATAGTTATTGTAGATGGATTTAATACAGGACGTCTTGCCGTCATTTGATTAAGATCAGCTATCAGAAAGCATAATAGTTATAACTTCATTCAAAAGCTTCAATTGTGTGCTTTATTAAAACTTAGATATCTGAGATTATTAAATCTTAACTCTCAGAAAAATAATTCAATTTCAAAAAATTTAATCTGAGCTCTGTCGTATGGCTTTTTTTTTCGCCAAGTTTGAAGATTATGAGCTTTGTGCTTTTCATTAAAATAATACTTGATTTTTATGAAGTGGAATCATAAGGCTGTGATGAAATTTGGTATTCTATTTTGCCACTGAAAATAGGATAATAAAATTTATGTGCTAACTTAATATAATGAATGATATTGTATTGATTTTTTTTTCAAATATATTAACAATTTTATGCTTATGTTGAAGTATTCATAGACGAGAGATAAAAAAACTTTTGGTAGTTTTGATCAAATATTTTTATTTCTTAAAATAAAATTCATTTAGTTAATTCAGTTTTACATAATATAGATTTACAAAAGTTTAAGGGAAAAAAAACCCTTATTTTAACAACTCTTTTTTTTACCAATACTCAGATACTAACCAACAAAAAATAGATTCCCAATTTGTCCCGTAAATTTTTTATTTATATACTTTCAATTCTGGTTAGTCTTTTTCTGAAAACTAGAATTTTAAGGGAGAAATTTAGGGGATTGTTACTGCTTTTACAGTGAATTTGGACATATTTCCAATTTCTTAACTGAAAAAAGATATCGACTGGAAACATTTTTTGGTTCACAAATATTTAAGTTCCTATAAGGGCCTTCCAAATAATAAATTAAAAATATTTTCAATATGTTATCGCTCCCGGAAAATCAAGGCAATTCTTCGGTATGGGTAGCAAAATTTTGACACCACAAATATTCGCTAAAAATGGGTTATAGTATTGTCTTTGGTTTTAAATAATTTTCTACGTAAAATATTCATTGAACTTCCGAAAGTAGTCTCGTAAAATGTGGGAACTAACAAATGTTTAATTTTATTCCTTGAAATTGAGAAAAATAATAAAATTGGGGACTGACCATTTTGGCCACTACGTCTGGTGGCAAAAAAAAACTACTAGTTTTAGTGTTCATTTTATTACACAAAAATATAAAGCTTTTGATTAAAATTAAATGAAAAAGCAAATTTTATTTTAATTGAAATGGAAGTTATTAAATCATCGTAAAAATATAAATGTAGAATTTATAGAACTATATTCTTTAACAACACGTTCTTGATGGTTTTTCCATTCACATTTTTATCAACACAAGATAAAACGTCCAGCTAAGGGAGTGCAATTCAGCAAAGTGGGATCCCGCGATCCAGCAGGATCCCACTGTTACGAAATCAATCCAGCAAAAATTCCGCGGGATTGGAAATAGTACGGGATTGCAATCCCTAATCCAGTTGCTTCTCTTTCCTAAATTTAAATATTATTTTGCATTATTAGTATGTGAAAATAGTTTATAAAATAATGGATAGTTCTTGCTAAAAGTAAACCATTACTAAAATTAATATAAAAATAATTTTAATAAACATTAATACTAATTGCTCAATGGCACATTACCTATCGATAGCAATATAAGAAAATCGCCACCATATGCTTACATTTTTTATCAAAGCTAGATTTTAATTTTCCTTTTTTCGAAATTGACCCTTGAATTTAGTGAAGTCATTTTTTTGTAAGAGAACTTTGTAAAAAACTGTTAAACTCACAAATTTATTACTAATTGTCGATGTTTACGTCCATTGTTAATATTATAGTATCATTGACGGGCATTATAGACAGCAATTTATGTGTTAAACTTTTATTTTGTTGCTAATGTTTCGACAGGCATTGTTTCATCAGGGAACCTATTTTGTGAACGGTTTATTAATACCCAAAAAAAAGTACAAAATACTAATATGTTATTCTTAATTGCCATCAGTAGTATGTCCAAAATTATCTAATCTCCCTTTAAAACACTGCTATTCACCGACGAATTCACTGTTTCCTATTCAGTAAAATATATTTAATATATCTACAATTAGTTGTCATATGATTTTTTAAAAAAATCGTTAAATAAACTACATTTTTTTCATAAAACTCCATCAAACTAGTAATCTAAGCCCAAAGGTGGATAAAGGGATAGACAAGCCGGGTGACTATCCGGGGTACCGAATTTGAGGAGAGTCGAATCAAAAATAAGTTTTAAAAAATTTTTAAGCGGTTCTAAAACCCTAGAACCGGTCCTGTTTAAGGCATAACTTGTACATTTGTAAGAAATTTGTTGAATTCAGTCAAGTTGTCGAAAATATTATATATACTATTAATCATTTAGTTTATAATAGCTATACAGTCCCTGGCCATATTATTAGACAAATTTAAGATTTTATACAAAGTGTACATATTCTTCTAAATTAAATTTAATACTGTTTCCTTTTTAAATTATAAAAAGATGTATTGATATTTAAGATATATATTTTCTGAGTAAGGGTAAAACCTTGTTTATTGTCCCTATTACCTTACTTTAGAATAAAAGCCTTGATTTCAAACTCATTGAAAATATGTAGAAGTTGCTGAAGAAAAAATTAGCTAAAGATGTGGTCACAACAGAAAAATAGCCTTTAGAAACAATATTCACGTATGAAATCATCATTCACAAATACAAAAGACAGTATTGTTCTACATAAACAGTATACTGCGCAGAATGGGAACTTAAATATCAGTTATTTTTATGCAAATAGGTATGTTTTTTGGTCATGCTAGTTGGTAATAAGCGTAATAAATAAAATTTGTACAGGAAAGTTAAACCTAATGAAAATATGGACCCAAAAGAAAATAACTCATACTTCAGGTTTTATACAAAACCTATAGTGCGTATATTAATATGGCCAGGAACTGTATAGTGGAAATAGTGAAAAAAATATACATTCCTGCATTGCAAAGATCATAAGTTATACAGATAATTTTGTTCCATATACTTTATTACCTTAAAACTAAATCAATAAATTGACAATTTTTCTTTTTTACGGAAAGCTTCTTTATTCCGTTTTAATTAAAGTTTCAGTATCTTTTTATACTGAATTTCATTAAATGACTCGTTTATTTTGAAAGTGGCGTAAGTCCATTTCCAGGCCGGTCTATATGGTGATGCTTGTTCTTGTAACTAGAACAAAGTATGTTAATTATTTAACTGCTTAGCTTTCATAAATTACTGATTTCATTTTAATTGTTAACAAAACCGCCAATTATTCCCTCCTCCTTAGTATCTTATGTTTCTATGGTTCAAAATGATAATGCTATAGGGATTGTTCTTGAAATGGACTTAACTCACTTTCAAAATAAACGGCGCAAATAATACCCCAAAAACAAATCGTTATTCTTCATGATAATCAGAATGTTTCAATCATAGAAATTTTGTCAAAATTTTTTAATTTGTACCGTCGTAGCAGCATAGCAAATGTGAAAAATGTTAATAAATTAATAAAGAAGATTAAGGGTTCCCGGGTCGTCATTACTTTCGTAAGAGTTCTACAATAGAAAAACTCTAAGAGGCTTTGATTTATTTGATAAAAGGTTTTAAAAATATTCGAATTATTTATTAACACTAATTTTGAAGCATGATTCTAATGATTCAAAAGATTTCTCTACAATTTTTAATTTCTTTTTTTCGTCGGTTTAATCATGGCTTTTTTTCACACTAATCATTGTGAACTATTTATTTATCAACAAACCAACATCATTAGATTTATTCTTGGCAATTACAAAACATTTTGTAGATTCATGGCATGTACACAAAAAGGGGTTACCGATAAAATTGATAATGTAAACGGAAACGCCACCAAGTGTAAGATAAGGTCATCCAATTGTCTCATTTCAGAAAAAAAAAATCCACCCTCTATTCCTCGAGTGTTGCTCGTTTC
Source organism: Sisyra terminalis (assembly GCA_958496175.1). Taxonomy (NCBI): domain Eukaryota; kingdom Metazoa; phylum Arthropoda; class Insecta; order Neuroptera; family Sisyridae; genus Sisyra; species Sisyra terminalis. The sequence goes on from OY292275.1 coordinate 10,664,527, forward strand.
AGCGCTAGATAATTTTCCATCGTGACACGTACGTCGATAAGAGCATCGAGACAAAACCAACCCCAAAAGAGTCCCGACACGTAGCCCCAAACCACTGGAAATGACGCTAATCATTCCCCATATGAAACGTAGGTACATATACAAAACAACCCCCATCTCCATTTTCGTTCCATCAAAACACTTTGAAATTCGTGCCATTTACGATAGTTGCATTCTACTCGAACATATCAGGTGCACACAAAAAGGATACCTTACGGAACGATCTTCCACGTGCAGATCTTCCGCTAAACATCCATTTATTCAAGCCACTCGTGCATATTTTTCATGTCATTCGTCATGCATTTCTTCTACTTTCATATTCTGCAATGCAGAGCTTTGCGCCACGTTTAATAATATTAATATAGTTCCGTTGAACTTCCACATTGTAAAAGTTTAATTAAAATCATTTAGCTATAATGTTCGCAGCCACGTTATGTTTCTAAATCACATCAGTGACGAAGACTTTCGGTACTCCCCATGCACAATAGGACAGATTTTAAATTTACGATGTAATATGTCTGCGAGATAAAATAAAATTATTAGGAAAATGTTTCTTGGTCGCATTATCGACGGCTTTCTTTACGATTTGTTCAGAGAACAAGACGTCAAAGTAGATTTTTGGACCATTTTTCTCTCGTGTATGAAAGAGTGTTTTGGCTCAGTAAAATATTGTTTCGTGTCAGACCATTACAATGTACCTATAGTATCGGGGGCGATTTATTGATTGGAAAGAGCATCTCGAGTACTTTTCGTAGCAAAAAGCTCGGTAATAACTATCGTTGCTGTAAAATATGGATTTAACAACAAAAAGAGACGACTCGGATAAATATTTGTTCAGAGTTGGAGACTCACGTTCGATCTATAATAATAATAATAATCAGAGAGTAGTTTTATGGCTGAAAGATATTGCGGATGTCTTTCACCTGTATGTCGTCATGAGCGCATTATAGTAGTGCAATTCCAATAATATAAACATCCATTGGGATATTTTTAATAACTTTCCCTAAAAGCTTTGGTTTCTTAGATATGTTTAGAGGACATAGTCTGAAAATTTAATTATCTTATTGACTTTGCAAATAGAAAAATATAGTTTAATTGTTAATTGTGAGTTTTCTGATTAACCGATAAGATGCTTCAGCACCAGGTTATAATAAATGAGCCAAATTCACACCTTTAACTTTTGATTTTTTGTGATAATGAAAGACAATTTTTGTATAGTGAATAAATATTTTTTTTAAATTATATATTGGCCATTCTGGTTCAATACCTTTTGCCATTTTTCTGCCTGTAGTATAATTTTTCACTAAAAAAATTTTTGCTCTATTTTAGCCGAACACTGTTCTTGGGGGATTTTTGACTTCGTCATTTGAAGTAAAGGTTTTACCGTCTAAAAGATTTTGCAGTGGTCAAAACCAATAATAAACCGAAGGTGCCAGATCTATAGAATATAATGGGTATGGCAGTTTATACCATTCAAGTTTTAAAAGCTTTTGGGAGAGCACAAAACTTGTATGAGGTCAAATTTCTCCCCTTAAAAACATAGAGAACCCATATATCGAGGTTCGAGGTTAATTCGAGGCCTTTCAAGTGGGTCATTAACAATTGAATTTGGTACATTTTACCTCTTACCGATCTCACATACTGTTATTCACCGATTTGCATCAACTAATGATTTCATTGTAACTTGATCAGCTTCAACCGGTCTTCCAGACCGTGATGCATCTTCGACATCAAAATTACCGAATCGAAATTTTATAAACTAATTTTGGCACTAGCGTGCCGTCAATACTTCTTCTGCATACACTTCAGTTAATTTTTTTCTTGGTTGAACACAGCATTTTACCTTTTCTATAGTGAAAAAGTAATATATGAGGAAAATTCTGATTTTTGCTCTGCATATTTAAAAGGACACGAATCAAACACTATTGCGTAGAATGACTTGAGCTTTTTCACATACAAGCCTTGCTTTATTAGCTCTCAAAACATACAATGATTATACGGCTTAGTTATAAAATGAGTGCGAAAAAATACAATTAAATCTTGTCGGGAAAAAACGAAATTACTTTCCGAACAACCAATATAATAGTTTACGTTCCCAAATTTGATACAAAAAAAAAAAAAGAAATTGGAGATGCGAAAAATATACATTGTGATTGGTTAAAGTGATGGTATCGATATATATGGCAAGGTATTGAAATTGTATAAGATATATTATGTACGAGTACATGGGTAACTCTCATCAAATTCCGAAATTAGGTGGGAAAAAATTTAAATAAAATATTTTTAACATTTTTTTTTGTCCATTCTATAGTATTTGTGTAACTAGATTTTACCAATATAGTGGTCCCCAGAATAAAGTTATTTAAACGAATTATAAGGATGATTTATTATTTTTAATATAAGGGAATTATTTTTATAGGTTCTATCGTTAATAAATTGGGTCTGTTATTAAATGATAGAGAAAAGTTTGGGTCTTAACAGTATCATTGTTATGTCAATATATTTCTTCTCTGTAAAGTGTTATTTGTTGTCCTGCTCCATCAAAATGAACTACTTGTATCCCTGCATTGAACTTACAGCAATAATTTTCACTTAAGTCAATATAAATGATATTTTCATATATACTCAGCAAAAAACGGTAAATTTAAAGATAAAATAAACAAAAAAATTAAAAAAGTCAAGTTCGACTAGTTTAAAAGCCGTTACCTTATATACTCTATTGTCAATCCCTTGTTTCAATTTGAAATGAGGGAATGACGAAATGAAGTATAACTTAAAAAATCTTGGAACAAAAATTTATGTTATATCTGAATTTTTGTGTAAGTTTACCATCTCTGACAACCTACTCTACTGTACATTTATTATTAAGATATAATAAATACCTCTATTATTCTTCAATTTAAGGGAATGACGACTGAAAATGTAGCCTTGGAAAAATCTTCATATTTTTATTTTGGGACAAATACTTCAACACGTGTAAGGTAGTCTAAATATGTGAAGTAGTTGATAGTAATGCCAACAATCAAAAATTGATGATAGATTTCATGAATAATTAAAGATGCCTTTATATATCGACTGTTAGTAAAGGTGTGAAGGAATGATTCTTTTTTATGGGACACCTAAAAATATTTTAAAAATGTATTCTTTACTTTTCATTCCATATTCAAAAGATTTTTGAAAATTTATTGTATTTTTAATCGATTAGTCTAATTCGCAAAAAAAAATGATTTAGGAATCAAAAATGTGCTAATCTTAAGTTTGGGATATAGTTAGGGAATGATTTTTAGAGTACTTTTTATTTATTATTCTATAGATATATTCATATGGTTCAAAAATTATAAACAACACTATTATTCCAAGTAATGTTCATTTCATGGAAAAAAAATACCATCATAGATCACGTAGATTTTTATAACAACTGAAAGGATAATAATTTCAATATTTCATGAGAATAACCCACATATTACATATACACAAATCAAATTTTGATCATTTTAATTAAAAAATTAATAGTTATTCATAATACAAATCGAGGTCTCATTGTTCATCTCAAATTTGTAAAAGCTAATTTATCAAATTTACACAAAATATTGATGATAATGGTGCAGCAATTTTGCCTCATAAGTTCCAAGTTTCACATTGGGTGTCACTAAAAAAATCAATATTTCATCCGACAATTCAACAAGTCCACAGCTTTTAATCATTCAATTCTAATAGAGTTCAAATCTTTTTTAATGCAGATCACAACATCGCGTATGTCTTCAACCCCTTAAAATGTTATGTTGAAAAATGAAATTTACATTTATATGGAGAACAAAAACCAGAATTTTTCTCATATTTTACTTTTTCACTATAGAAAATATAAAATGTACTTTAATCCAGAGAAAGATGTGAATGCAAAAGATGTATTGATAGCACGCTAGTGCTAAAATTGTTTGCAAAATTACGATTCGGGAATTTTTTAGTCGAAGATGCACCATGGTCTGGAAGGCCGGTTGAAGCTAATGAAGACACAATAAAATTACTAATTAATGCAAATCGGTGAATAACTGCATGTAAAATTGATAAGAGGTAAAATTTATCAAATTCAATTGTTTATGATTACTTGGAAGGCCTAGGATTAACCTCGAACCCCGATATATGGGTTCCCGATGTTATTATGGGGAGAAATTTGACCTGTACAAAAATTGCCTTTCATGTTTACTAAACAAAACGAAATTACTTTCCGAACGACCAATAATTATATCTAATGAGCATTAAAATGTATTTTGTACAAAAACGATTCTCAGCTTTAGTAGTGTCTTTAGTTACAGATATAAGAAGAATTATTAAGACAAAGAAAAAAAAATATTTATGAATTAAATATTTTGCAATCGTAAAATTTTCCTCAATGATTTTTCCCCATTTCTATAGTCTACGTTTGAATTGGAGAAAAGCAAAATGTTTTGATGATAAAACAATTATTCTCTGTATCGTTTTGTATATTCAATACTGAAATGGAAAAAATTGGATATAGATTAAAAGGAATGGAATATTCTGGTTTGAGATGAAAAGAAAAAAAAAGCGATGTGAGAAATCTTGTTTGGGTTCACTAGAACGTAATAATATTATTACGAAAATAATTCTGTCACCTTTAAACCAATGAAACTATTAAAGTTTTAATGATTATTTCCAGATTCACAACGTTTGTGTTATATCTCTATGTTATAAAGTAGTTCTATACCACAAAGAAAAAAATAAAAGTGAAAAAAATTAACTAGAAAATTTACACTCTGTAAATTATGCGAGACATGTAATTTAAAAATTTTATCACGGGACTCGTTGCATATGTGCATAAATATTCCTACATGTGGTCGTACCGTCTGGAACTCTGGACGAGTATGAGTTCTAAGATAAAATGCAATAAACGTTTATAATAAACTACTCCTTAAGTATGTAGACTGCAACAAGGACCTTATAACCGAGTGTGCAATATTAAAAGGAGGTGCAACCACAACCGCCGACCATGCAGTTCAACTTTCGTTATCGCTCCAGAAACAATTATTCGAAGACTTTGTCAGAAACGATGTCTTTTGCTTAATAATTTCAAACACTACAGAGAATCAAGTAGCTGCTCGTAACCTCTTAGACTCCAACATTTCACATTTCATTGCACTTTATTTTCTTATAGGTTTTTTTCAAATGCACTTTACAATACACCACCACCACGTTGGTTGTCATTTTCAGACAGTATTCAAGTGGAAAATTTCTGAGCTGTAAACAACAACAAAATGCATTTAGACAAAAGCAATAACACGAAACAATTTTCACAAACATATCGCAAAGAACCGAGAAAAACTATTACAGTGAAAAACAAATTCAAAACCAAAATACACTTCTTCAAAACAATATACTTTCCCTCAACACACAGCACATAGAAAAACATAAGTTGATACCATGAAAATTTCAAGTCTTTTTTAACGTTATTCATATACTATACACAAAGGAGTCTAACTCATTAGCTTCGTCAATTTATATGCTCGTCTCGAATCTTTTAAAGTTTTAAACGCTCAAATAGGCGTTAAATTTTCACCAGCTGTTTATTACTTATGGGTGGATAAATAATAAAATTTCTAATTTGCGGGAGATTTTATTTATAAATATACGATATTTACCGTAGTTAAACATCGTTTTTGACTTTACTATTTAAAGCGTTGAAACTTTTAAGGCTATCAACACCTATTAATACCTGTACCCTAATGTAATTTTAGATTTATTGCTGACATTATTTCTACGTAAATGGTTGTTGAAACAATTATCTTTGTGTAGCCTTTTTTGCGTAATTTTACACGATAAATGTTACAAATTATGAGATATAACACATTGGAATTGATGTAAGCTTTTTAACTTTTGAACAAATTTTCATTTATCAACCAAGCCAATTAATGTTTTTAAAAAGGAATGAACACAGTCCACCAAATAAATACTACCATTAAAATCCAATAAAGTACAAAATAATTTTTAAAGAAAAGCTTTTTCTGTATTAAACTTTTAAGTTTACAAAGGAAGTTTTTTTTGTGATACATATATAAAATATGAACAAATTTTATACTTGCACATCTATCTACTTTATATTTTCGCAAACATCAGAGAAATCATATTAAAACATATATATTCTATTTCTAACAAAACGCTATGTATCGACCATTTTGTCAAAATATTTTAAAGAGTCACATAAATAAACATTAAAAAAAATCACAAACTTAGGGGCTATTCTTGAAAATAATGAGGTTTTAACCATTTTTTTGTATCCATTGTCTCGACAATATATATTACAACGAAAGATAAATTCGGAACTTAAAAAAAAGATATTTCATACAACATTTATAAAAGTTTATCTTAAATATTAAAGTCATTAATAATAGTTAATGATAACAAAAACTTCATTAAAAAGTACTTACACATATAAAGATAAAAATAGGGGGTTTAAAGATTAAATGAAAAAGATTTTGGTCTATAAATATAAATTTGTTTCCAAAACCAGTAAATCAGAGGTATTTTCAGCCAATTTTTTTAATTTATGGCAAGAAGTTTTTATATTGAAAATATTTATAAGTAAAGAGCGATCAATCTGGTCATTTTCTCATTGACTATATAGTACCCTATATTGTGCGCCGTTTCAATGGTTCCAACATTGACTACGTGAAATTATATGTATATAATTTTTTATAATTTGTCTTAGGTAATTTGGTAATTTGTCTTAGGAAAAAATAAATGGTATCCATATTCAAAAACTATAATATTTCTATGATAGTTGTAAAGCTTTTCAAACGAAATTTTTCGTTTTAATTTATAAATTGACATACTTATTTGTCTTCTCAATTTTTAATTAAAATTCTACATCAACTTTTATTTAGGCGAAACTTGAAAAAACTCGACACAAAAAAATTGCCATAAAAAGAATTCCTATAAGAACATAAGTTTCTTAATAGAATAGCGATGGAATAACTTCTCTTTTCCAGATTTTAGTATATCATTTCTATGATATATTTACATACTGTAGCCAAACTTTGGTACAGTTGTGTCGCTAATTCCTGAATTTTTTAGAAAATAGTTTGAAAAACATTTTGTTAAAAACGGTGTAAAATAATCAAACAGTGCATGCACGGTCATCTAACGTTAAGCTACCTTACTGTTAAAAGAAGTAAAGAATTTAGTTCTGGATGAAATTTACATGTTAACTAAACCATCAATTTTTTACCCGTGAGTTCCACGATTTCGTGTAAGATGGCGTAGTATGTTCCTATCGTGTGACGTATAGGCAAACAACATTACTCGATGTATATGGGACATAATTAAACCGATTAAACCATTCAACACATCTTTTATCAACCGCATTCTCGTGCGTTATTTATAGCTTGCCCCAAAAATATTTCCCCCCATTGTTTTTAATAAAACAACCATTACATTTAAAATAAATATTTATTCCATTTTCAAAAATTTATAAGGCGTTGTTTAAAAAGTCACAAAAATAGATTCATATTGCATATTTATATTTCTATCAAAAAATATATATATTTTAAAAACTAAACAGACAAAGTACAAAAATATATTATTTTATTTTGAAGTTTTCAATACGATTTAGTCCTCTTCTTGTGAAGAAGATTCTTCGGAAGAACTTTCTGAAGTGTCTGGTTGAGGACTTGCAAATAGTTCTGAAGGATACCCTTCTGCCTTTTCGCTATAGTCACATCCAACAATATTTTCTAAGGCAATCAATCGATTTCTTCCAACTACTTTACATATCCATGTAACATCAACTGTAATTATTTTGTACTTTTCATACCATACTAGAAAAAAAATAGTAAAAAAATGTACTACTTTATAGGAAATTTTATTAATTTTACTAAACCTCGATAATTCGTTGCAAAGTCGCTGGAAGGATCTAAATCATCAGTGTCCTCAATTTCACTTACTACTATTTTAACGACAGCTTTCGGTTGATCGATTAATTCTTTTAAAGTCGTAAAAACTTTACCGCCGCAGTTTATGAGACATTTCTGTAAAAAGATAGATAAAATTATTAAAACTCCTGAGCAAAATTTTCGAGATTGGACTCCATTGACCATCGAGAGCTTTCAGTAGAGAGAAATAAAAAATAATGGAGCCCGAGAAAGAGAAGTTACGTTTTCTCTATAGATATATTACAATGCTAAATGAAATAATAAAAATTTTTGTTCATCAAATAATTAAAAGAAACTTACGGTCAGAATATAAGGTGGCATACATTGATTCAACGTTCCAAGGTAAAATGCAAAATTTTGAAATATTAGTGCTTTGGGGGCCTGGCAAACTTGATTGATCCAAGCATTCATAATTATTCTTAAAAGAAAAAAATAATAAATAAAGTATGCTTCTATTTATATCTTCATTGAAAAATTACTTCGGGTAGTAGTTTATTGTTTTCCAACGACTCGGTTATCCAATTAACATTAACCACCCAAAGATGATGCGATACAGCATACAAATACTTGACAGTACGATTGGCAATAGCATTATTTTTCTTAGTTTGCGCAACCAAATGAGTCATATCTTCAAATTTAGTTGTAAATTTGGCACCAAATTTTTTGCAAAACAGTTTTACTTTCATCGAATCTTCGAGCGATAATCGAGAAGTTGCCACACAAATGGTTTTCTGGTTCACCAACTTGGTTTGGTTTTGAGTTTTCGGAGTTGACGCAACCTCTAACTGATTAAAAAATTGCTGAGTATTTGGAAGAGTTGATAGTGATAAAGAGTTAGCCACATTTTTTTCTAGATTTGAGTTGGTTTTTTGGCTTGTTGGTAAAATTTGAGAAGAATTGGTACAGGAAAAGTCTAAAATAGTGCTTTGTCGTTTTCTGGTTGTTGGCGAATTTAAAACGATATTTTTGATGATTTTTAGAGGTCCATTATCATTTATTTGATTAGGAGTTTTAAAAATATCTTTTTCTGTTTCTAACTCTTTTTCAGTTTCTTCGTTGGGCTTAATCGGTGATTGTACTTTTGTATTTAACTTTTCTTTTTCTTTAGCGTTTTTTGGAGATATTGGTGTAGCTTCAATTATTGAATGAAAAGTTTTTCCATCAGCATCTTCAATAATCGAAGCTTCTTTTGATTGATCGATTTTGACTAGAGAAGTTAAATTTTTACAGTTATTTAGTTCAGTTACATCGGCTATTTTAGGGGGTTGTTCTTTCGTTTCGTTTTCTGTAATTGGATCACCGAATTCGGGAGGTGGAGGTAACACTGCGATTAGTCTAGATTCAGCATAGTCCGCACTTTCGGTACCTAGAATAATTGATATTTTTTTAATCATTTAAGGGTATGTTGAAGATTTCAAAACCAAGAAAGACAATTGTCAACATTTCAGCTCTATTAAGCCATAAGTTAGCAGCCTATTTAGCTGAAATTTGGACAGATTTTCCAAATTTTCCTAATAATCTTAGTTAGTTACTGTTACAATTTTCAGTCCTTTTTACTACTGGAATGACCTTTCTTGATTACTGAAAATTCAACATACCCTACTTTGTACATAGGCTATGTAATTGTATCTGATCATGGTTTCATTACAAACCTGGAATAATACTGGCGGGCAGATCGATTTCGGTGACATTAAAACCTTTAAAATCATTTTCAAGTGATTTTCTACTCGAAAAAACCGAAGAGTGGCGAAGTGATTTCTTTCGTTCACCAGGAGTACTTTCGATCACATCTAAATTATCCGAAGATGCTGAAGAGTGCCGCGAAGGAGTTTTCGCATCCTTCTCTTCTGCTTGACTATTCTCCAAATTATCATCAAGACAAATTTTCTTTGGATCAGTTTTTCGGGGAGTACACGGCGACGATGGTTGATTTCTCTTTCGTTGACTATTCGTACTTTCTAAAATCTCTAAATTTTTATGAAAGGTCAAAATTTCGACGTCCATATCAGACCCACTACAATCCACTGCATTACTATTGATAGTAAAATTGTGACTACAATTAGGACATTTCACTTTAGATATTCGAGTTTCATGAGCATTAGTCGAGTTCAACTTGTCGCGAATTTGTTTCGAAAAATCAAACATTTCTTGCAAAAGGCGTTGTTTGGATTTATTATTTTTTATCATAGAAAAGGTTTGAGCTGCTCGTTCCATCAATTCAACCATGGGAATTATAGTTTCGGAAATATTAAACAGGGAATCGGTTAGTTTTTCGTTATTCACAGTGGGACAGGAGTTCAAAATTTGAGTTTGTTGTTTGGGAGAAGTAATTCGTTCAGGTTCTATTTTTTCTAGAATAACGGTTGGAATGGAACTGAATAATTTTAAATCGATATTAGTTTTAACCGGAACCACAAACTCCTGGGTTTTGAGTTCAACTTCGATCATTTTTCCCTCATCTTTTTTTGGAGTTTTACTTCTTTGCTTATTTGGTTCAATCTGAATATCCAACTTAGCCAAACCGGGCAAACCACCTAAACGAGAATCATCCGAATGATTAGACTTCCGTGTTTTTTTGCATGATCTTGTGATTCTATGCGAAAGAGTTCTGGTTCGTTTGTTGGGTTGTTTTACACCTCCGTGGAATGATTTGGATTTCTTTACTCGTTTTGTTTGGCCATTTTTATCGCTAATAGTGATGGATGTAACATTTTTGAAATCATAGTCATCACGGCTCATCCATTCGTTCACTTTCTGGATGGCATCTTCTTCGATGTCGAGACTTGCCAATGTGGGAGCTTTTCTAATTTTCGTAGAATTGTATGTTTTTAACTTGAATGATTCCGGAAAGCGGTAGCTGGCTAACGAGTAAATATCCGAGAGGTTTCCCTGGTCGCTATTATTTTGAAAAAGGTCATCTCCGCTCTGATTGCTAACTGTGATCGAATTTATTTTTCCGAGATTCAGGTTTGTCTGCGATTTATTTAACCAATTAACCGGCTTCTTGATTCGAAGACTTTTTCGAGAACGAGTTTCTGTATAAATACCAGGTTCAATAACATTCGCCCTATTCTGAGGTACTCCGGTAGTATTGTCTTTCAAATCTACAACAGATTTTTTCTGGCGTCCTCTCGGTTTGTTAATTATGCCATTATTTTTAGGAGGAGTTATTTCAATTTGTAATTTCGACATTTCCGACAATGCATCTTGTCCATTTTTAGTTTTAGTTTTTCGCTTTGATCCATTTAAATTTGGTACAGAAACCTCTGTTCTGGCTCTAGATCTTGATCGATTGCGTTTCGCTAGTTGAATATTTGAATTAATTGGAAAATTTTCTTTAATATTTTCGGCAGGAATATTTAAATCGGAAACTACTTTCTCTAGGTTTTCGTTTGAAGCCATTCTTTTTGGTCTTTTTATCACACGAATTGATTTTCGCCTTTCTATTGGTTTTTTACATTTGTACCGATTTTTTGGGTAGTTGATAAATTGAAGAGGCATTTTAAGTCCCAATGGCACTGAAAGATTAATACAAAAAAATGATTAAGTTTGAAGATTTTCAATGCGTAATACTTACGACTTATATTTGATTTTTTTTCGATCATATCGATCAAATCGGTGAAGGGATTTTCTAGTTCTGGACATTCATAGTAAGATCTGGGTTGAATTGGTGTTAAACAATTGGGACATTTACGATTATTTTGTCCAGCTTGAGTAAAATACGATTTTAAGCATGAAGCACAAAAGTAATGTTTGCATGACAGTAACAAAGGATTTGTCACATTATCTTGACTGAAAATAATTTGTTTTTAATATAAAAAAGGTTGATTTAATGTTTTTATTTTCAATTCTTACCATATACTGCACTGAACCGATGCAGATCTAGCGATAGCTAAGATTTCGGTTAATTTTTCTTCCGATAAATTTAAATGCATAATAATTAATAAATAACATTAATTAGTTCAACGAAAATAGCACAACTGTTATTGCACCAAACAAACCATAGCACATTGTATGTAAATAATGTAAAATTTATTGCCGCGAAAGCCACTGAGAGTTATATGTCAAAACACCATTCAAATTTTTTAAATACTGCGCATGCTTCACTAAGTTGGCGCTCCTTCTAAAAATGAAAGGAATTTGAAAACTTTAATTATTAAACTAATAATTTTCGAAAAATTTGAAATATTTTGTAATTATTAATTGTTTTTTTTTCAATTTTTTTCTTAAAGAGAAAGAAATAAAATAACTTGATTTTAAAGAAAGTATATAAGGTACATATTCAAAACTCAAAAATTTTGAGTTTAAGGATTTGAATATTTTTAAAGTTTTTTTAGTACATACCGAATTAATTTTTTTTTGATATTAAAAAAAAACAGTTGCATCAATAGTCTTATTATCATTGACGTTTTTTAAAAGTGGTGTAATATTTATAAATACCATAATATTACGAATTATTTGTAATTTTAAGTATGTGTTTATACTAATTGTTGATTCAATAATGATTTTTTTAAAAAAATGTATTTATTACATTTTTATTATTTTAGTTTAACTACTTTTTAATTATTAAAAAAATTTAATATTTATTTTTAAAAATTAAACGATAAATTTAAAGTATATATTTCTAAAAAAATATAATTTCTTCGTCAACGTCCATACCATGTTGAAAACGCCAGTTCTCGTCCGATCACTGAAGCTAAGCAACATAGGGCGCAGTCAGTACTTGGATGGGTGACCGCTTGGGAACACTGCGTGTCGTTGACATTTTTTTTTAAATTTTGAAAATTAATTATAATTGATAATTTTTGCCTTTCGTCATTTATTTCAAAATTTAAAATATTTTGAACTTTTGCTTGAGAAAAAAATTATATATATATTTTTTAATTTTATTTATTTATTATCGCTCTAACTGCTAAGGCTATGTCGCGACTTGCTAAATTTTAAATTAGTCTACATTCTATATAGCATATAATATAGTATTAATAGAATATATAGCATATAGCCTATATAGCATATAAAATAGTATTAATAGAATATAATATAAATAAATTATATAACACAATCCAGGTTTATATATGGTTCTAAATGTCTTTATATTTTTGTTTAACATTTAGTCAACAATTATCTACAATCTACATGAACTTCTTCATGTAGGAAATCTATAACGTTTAAAGGTTTAAACTATACAAGATAACAATTATCTTCTGAAACATTCTCTATAGATATAGCTACATATATTATTTAATTAATTTTTATATAATGTTTCATGTTTTTGATGTCTTCAAGAAATTGGAAAATTATCAATCAAAATATTTGTTTTTTCAATAAAGCCCGAAAAACCAAATATTTTATTGAACATTTAAGTTTTTTTGAGTCCATAAACAACTAATCGTATTCATGTTAAAATGGTTGAAAAAAACTACCCTTAATGAAGTTTATTTGTAACTGAAATTCGTTGAATAAGATCAAAACTTCAATCGTATGTTACATCGTTAAATAATGGATGATTTTCGAACCAAAGACAGTTTCGGTCTCGTAATATAATATCAAACTATAATAAAACAATCTTCTTCGAAACAAAAAAAATTTTCGTCAAAAAAAACCGTGGGTTATCCATCGTTGATTTTTCACGAAAATCGTTAAACTTCAAAAAAAAAATTTCGATGCCAATAGATAATAAACGTCCATCTGTACATGCTGTGCAAAATTTTCCGAAAACAAAGGCCATTTAAGGGACGAAATCGACCATCAAAGTTTCAGAAAAAATCATCAATCCATCAAAAGTTCAATCGCATGTAACATCGTTATATAAGGGAAGATTTTCGAACCAAAGACAGTTTCGTATTCGTAACAATGTATCAAACGATAATATAACAATCTACTTCGCATTCGAATCAAAAAAAAAAAAAAAAATTGATAAAAAAAACCGTGGGTTCATCGTTAATTGTTCACGAAAATCGTCAAATTTCAAAAAAAAATTTTACGATGGCAATCGATAATATACGTCTATCCGTAAATGCTGTGGAAATTTTTCCGAAAACAAAGCCCGTTTAAGGGACAAAATTGACCATTAAAGTGCCAAAAGAAATCATCAAAACAATTCGTAACAATTTATTAAACGATAATATAACAATCTACTTCGAATTCGAAACAAAAAAAAAATCGTCAAAAAAAACCGTAAACGAAGATAGTCAAATTTCAAAATGGTTTAAAGTATGAAATCGATCATCAAAGTGGCAGAAGAAACCATCAAACATCTAAACCTCAATCGAATGTCGTATCGTTAAATACAGGATGATGTTTGAAAATTTAAAAAATAATAATAGCGACCCTTAAATTTGGTGATTTCTGGTCGAATTCGGTGAACGATAGATTTAACTTTTCAAAACCTTAATTTTTTAATCAAAAACTTTTGGTAGGTACTGTTTTTCTAAGGAAATAAAGGAGAAGATTTAGGAATTAATAATAGTTTTTGAATGACGTAAATGCTTAGATATTAATTGGTTTTTAAAATTTTCTTGCAGATACTATCGAACCCCCGATTTTTCCAAATATTAGTTTACCATTTGAGCATCAGCATCACCACCATCATCATCATCATCTGCCTCCTCCACCTCCAGCCACCCGAGACTGGATTCAAGAGGAGTACGGAGACCACATTATGCTACCAAATCGTGACTGTTTCCTGACTTGGTGACGCCACGGAATGGGCTGGCTAGTGTCAGCCACAATCATCCTCACAATCATTGTTCTTATGGGTAAAAATATCAAACGTTTTCATCCGAAAAAAAGAGTAATTTCAACTCATTTTCCAGTGACTGGTATTCCATCACCACAAGGAGCTATGCACGGACAACCACAAGCTGGATCCCCTAGCACCCCCGGCCCAGCTGGAGCCGGCCAGATAATACCTGGTGCCGGAGCCCACAAGGGTCCTGGCGGAGGTGTGGGAGGTGTGCGGCGCACTCGTGCTGGATACCATGAATGGAAACGTGGAGATCCTACACTGTTCAATGCATTGTGGAAAAGCAAAACTCCTCTAGGTATTAGAAAGCAATTGGGTAAGAGTAGGCACAGGCAAAATAAAACCCTTCCATTTAAGTAAGTCACCCTTCTAATATTTGTACCAATTTCAAGGGAACGCTGAAGTTTATATAATGCTGGCACTGGCAATTGGTTTTGTCACTGTCGTTATTGGCTGCTGGCTTTCCGACAATTGTTGGTCTCCTGAACCGGAACATGTAGTGACGGTGGCCTGACCTCCGCGGAGCCCTAGTCCCCCGCCACCTGTCGTACCAGAGATTTTGCGGGGCCCGCCGATTGATATGTCGCCGTCACCAACACCGCCAATACCATCACTAATACCAAATTTATTAGGGGGACAACAGCACCAGCTTCTAACATCGACAACGATTATGAGTGGATCCGCATCACCTACAGTTTCTGTTTCGTCCAAAGATTCTTCCTCATGGCCCGTTGATATGTCAGATGTCGATTCCATGAATTTGTGACCTTTGGATAATACCTAGATCTATTAATTTTATCATGGATCCATTTTGGAACAATAAAAGTAAGACAACGCTTATACTAGGATGTTTAACTCTCTAAGGGTACATTGGTATCTGAAAATTTGCAGAATGGTACTCTATTCTAATGTCCTATCCTCACCACAAGAGTTGAACTTCGTAGTTTTCATGGCTCAAAACAAATCTTATTAATTTTTTTTTGTTCTAGTGCCTGCGTGGACTTCTTCAATATGAAATGAATTTAAAATCAATTATTTTAAATCGATTTTAGTGGCTTAAGAATGCGGCCCACTTCAACCAACATTCGAACCTTTATTCAAGCGATGCTTGAATCCAAATGCTCAACAATAAAAGTATAGCGAAATTATTGAAAATAGAAAATTACGTGCATTAAAGTTGATGCATTCGATGCCTTTAATTGGAAAAAAAAACATACTTTTTGATCAAAATATTGAAAATATTGCTCGTATTGTAATTCTATATACATATAATATTGGTATATACTTATTCAAAAATATTTGGTAACATATTTAATGAATGTCAATTATCATTAACATATAAATATTAACTTAAATGGAAAATTTTGCACAAAATTTTCAACACGTAAAAGCACAGAAATATAGGTTTAACGATTTTAACTATCATTGACATTATGGCTTCGTTCTTATAGCAAGAGATCCATTAACGGTATAAGGGATGAATTAATTTGGTAAATTTGAGTAATCATTCTTTAAAACAATGTTAAAGAGAGGTGCTTCTGATAATTTTAGAAGGGAATCTTATTGTTTTCAACTTTGTGATAAAATTTGCCCAAGTTTTGTATAACATATTTTATAAATTTTAAGTGATTAGGAGGTTTGATGAATTTCAAAAAATTGCACAAATGGGAAAAATTCAATAGAAATGATTTTAGAAAAAAAAATCAACTCGATATTTTGGTCGATTATAAATAAATTTTTCGATTATATTTGTACTAGTTACTCCAATACTGCAATCGAAAAATTTGTGGACAAACCGGACCAAATAAAATTATTATTTAAGAACGTAATCACTTAATATAAAATAAAAAGAATAATAATCATAACTTGAGCAAATTTTGCCTTAGTGAACATTAAAAACATTTTCTTCTTTGAAGTATCTCTTGATGCATTTTTTTAATGATAAATAATCGAAGAAAAAGAAGTTCACCCTTTTGATTCACCCCCTGTGGCACTTATTGGTGCACCCTTTGTTCATAAATTAAAACCGAAGCGATAATACATTGTACAATTATCATTTTTGGCTTTGCGAGATTTAAAAATAAAATATCTGTGTATATTTAGAGACATATTAAGGATAATATTATCTATTAACATAAAATGATTGTCGCTGAGATAATTTAGACTGGTTAGATCAATTTTATAACGTTTTTTGCATTAAATATAGATTCTCTTAAAGTAATTATTGAAATTTATAAAACATTTTTGTAAACTTTTTGATAAAAATACGAAGAAAACGCGGCGCTAATAGAAAAGTAATTGAGAAAATCGAACAAAGTTTTATTTATTTCCATGAAATTCATAAAGCTTTAGGATCATTTAATTTGTCTTTGATTTTTGTATTGAAAATATAAAAACGAAAATTCGATTTAAATAAGTGTAATAATCTATTATATATAGGTTTAACTCAAACGATTACTTATGGAAATTTCATTTGATAAAGATACACATTGAAAGAATATATATAAGAATATCTATAACTTTGTTTAATATTTATTAATTGATAATAAAATCTAAGCAGAAGTATTAAATCAGGCAAATTATATTACTTTAGATTTGCCAAAGAAATCATTGTAGCTATATTAATTTTTATGAAGATATATGACCCATTGGTGAAATACATGGGAAATAGGGTGTCCGTTATTTCCCAAATTGAATTTTTTACAGCGATCGCCCCCTAAATTTTTAGCTTAAGATACAAAAAAAATTATCCAAAACAATTAAGCTCTTAATTTCTTGATTAAACCGTGCCGGAATCATGTTACTTTTACCATTTAAATAACATAAGATTATTTGACTTTTTACTTCTAATTTTTTTTCTTAGAAACAAATGGATCAAAAGATTTAAGATCAAATTGTTCTGACGTAAAATTTAACGCCCCACAAAAATAGTCTCTAATGAATTTTCGGTTAAATCACTCCACTAAAAGTTATTCAACATTTAACTTGAGTTTTAACTTGAATTTTTGTCGATATTCTCAATAATTAGTATGAAATCCACTTCGTACGTACAAAATATTGATTCAAGTTCGAAAATTTATCCTGAATAAATTAAATTTCACGACTATAGCGAATTCGAATCTTATGTCACCTGTTTTAATTGCCAAAAAATGATTTTTTTGTTTAATTTTCAATTCAAGCCTTAAAATTAACACAAATACTCACTGGCGCTCTAATGATAATAATTTGTATCTTCTCTTCCAATAATTTTATAGTTAAAAAAGTAAAAATGAGCAAAAAGTTGAAAATATTGCAAGATTTATATTAGGCACAAGTTAAATGTTGAATAACTTTTAATGGAGTGATTTAACCAAAAATTCATAAGAGACCTTTTTTGTAGAGCGTTAAATTTTACGCCAGAATAATTTAATGTTAAATCTTTTTATTCATTTGTTTCTGAGAAAAAAAATTAAAAGTAAAAAGTCAAATAATCCCATGTTACTTAAATGGTAAAAGTAACATGATTCCGGCACGGTTTAATCAAGAAATTAAGAGCTTAATTGTATTGGATAATTTTTTTTATATCTTAAACTAAAAATTTAGGGGGCAATCGCTGTAAAAAAATCAATTTGGGAAATAACGGACACCCTAATGGGAAATACGAAGGACAAAACTTTTCTACATTTCGTACGTCTGTTCTTTTCCGAAGTTTAATTTTAGTATGGAATATTTTTCTTTTTATAATTCTTTCCATGTGTACTTTATCTTATGTAATTATATCTTCTGGATTTATATCCGGAAACCATCTAAAAATAGATAAGAACATTAAATGTAATTCGAAATCATTATTATATTAACCCCTAGTACCTATAGATATAACGGCTACGTATATTTAGTGTGAATTTTAGGGAATTTCCCACGTCTGTATTTTTTTTCAAACTTTATGTCAAATCGAAAAAAGACAGACCAAAATTTTTTTTCCTTACTTTGTAAAAAGCCTGCTTTCTAGAGCCTTCTGTATTGTGCCTAATACAACTTATAACTGTCGTCTAAAAATTATTTCGAAAATAATAAAGCCATGCAACCCCCTGCTATTGCAGTCGTATTCAAACCTTCTAGAGGCGCAGGGGATCATGTGCGATTATTGACTAGACCTGTAAACCCTTTAACATCACCTGTACCTTAAAAACCTTAATATTCTAGTGACTGATTTTACTTTATAGAAAAGTACTATATGGTAAATTGTCTAATACATTTTCATATTTAACATTTTAAGAGTAATAATCATCAAGGTAAATT
This sequence comes from Sisyra terminalis, assembly GCA_958496175.1. Taxonomy (NCBI): domain Eukaryota; kingdom Metazoa; phylum Arthropoda; class Insecta; order Neuroptera; family Sisyridae; genus Sisyra; species Sisyra terminalis. Next base: position 10,683,532 of record OY292275.1, read on the forward strand.
TTAAATTTTAGGGGAAATTTAGTGTTTGGAAATGTAATTTGGAAGGTGAAAAACTTTCTTGTACGTATATTTTTTTGTGAAACCATTTGTGGGAGCAACCTTAGTAAAATATAAATCACTCTAATACATTTTAATGAAAACCCCAAGAAATACAATTGAAGAAAAATCGTTTCATGTTTGATTATAAAAGTGATTATAGTAAATATATTATTGCAAACGTGCGAATATTAACTCTTAATTACTATAATTTTTACTAATGAGTTTCTTTTTAAAACTTTTAAATTTGTTTACAATAAATTATAATTTTTTTGGAAAGAACAAATGGTGATTAGACACTTGCCAACTAAGAAAATATTCATACGAAAGTTGCCCGAATAGAAATTAACCCACATTGAAATTAACGCAAAATGATTTATCCATACATGGAAATTAGCCCAAAGAAAGTAAAATATTTAAGTTATTATTATTTTATTATTATTATATATTTGCAATTGTATTGTTAGTATAACGAAATTTTACGAAATTAAAATTGAATTAATAAAAAAATCGTGTATTAAATTAAGGCCAAAGTTGAAACTAAAACGTTATCAGATATTGACGTCACTAAAAAGGAGTGAGGCATTTTTTTAAATTTATAACCTTTTCAATAACAATTTTTTTTTCTTAATAAGTGTATTATAATGCTAATAAAATAATAATATTTAATTAAATAATTAATAAAATAAATCTTTTTTCCTATTGGTTAATTTCCAAATGAGGATATATCATTGTGCGATAATTTCAATGTGAGGAATTTTTAAGTGGACAACTATCATAGAACCCATGAAAATGCATCATTTATTGACATTTTCTAACAAAAATTGTTAAGTTCTTATCTAATTTCAATTTTAAATTTTTTAAAATAAAATATTTTTGTACAACTATCGAATTTTATAACGAAATATCATTTGGAAATGATTTTTCTTCAATTGAAATACCTAAAACTTAGAATAATTATAAACATATTGGTAGTTTTAAACAAGTAATTACTACCTTCTTTACTATCGTATTTAATGGGAAGCTCAATATTAAACGACATATTTATAATTAAATATTATATTAATGTTTTTAAATAATATAATAATCGAATATAAACCAGTAGTAGTTTTCAAACTTTTTTCAAGACAACCATTTTTAACGCAATACTTTCTTGTAATTCCCCTCAGAATGCAGGGAAGTAATCATTATTTTATAAATGCATTAGATGCATCTCTAATATTTTTGTAATTCAAATCAAAGTTTGATAAAAATTCAATTGTACATGAGGAAAATGTGCGTTTTCGTAATCAATTGGTTGAATCATTCGATATCGTCAAATAAATTTTTTCATCAATCTTGATTATCTATTAATAGTTGTCGATTTTGTCTTTCGAAAGAAATTTTCTTGAGATGAAATTTTTTTTGAAGGATTTTTTACATTATATTATATTTTTTAAACGCTTAACGCATTATTCCTTTACGTATATCAGAAAAGCATGTAATACTGTAGTTGCCTGTAATAATATCGTTCTGGTTTTTGGCCTATCGGCAGGTAAATTCTTCCTTTCAGTAATTGGTAACCTTTGGTGAAGTTCTTTCGATTCAAATAGTCCATTCCTCTTTGAAATATACTTATACTTTCACTTTTCTTTCCTTTTTTCTTGAGTCTTACCAATATTCCAGCGATAATATCCAATTTTCAAAATGTGATCCATTCTGTTTTTTTCTTGCTACCACATCAAAAATTGTTATTTCTTCGTTGATTCTTCTAAATACCTTTACAGGTAAAACTCAATTGGTGCATATACTTATCCCAATTTTCTTTAGTAACACTTTTGAAAATTTCCTTGATACTTTTCCATTTGGACTCTTTAAAATGCAAGTTTCTGATATTCGCAGTACCTATGCGACCGTTTCCGGAATATCCAATTTACCAATCAAGAATTCTCGTAATTAAACTTTTTTTCCCACCAAATTGTCCATTTTCTCCTTCTATCTCCTATTTCTTCTTTTACCATTTACTCGTACTTCTTCTCTCTTTCTTCGAGATAAAGAAACTCTTTTCTAATGATTAAATTTAAATAAAGAATTAGCTTATCGTAAGTTTAATATTTTTAAGTTCGTACCCTTAAAAAATAAATGTAAATGGGAAAAATTAAAAAAGAAATATAAGTAAATAAAAACCTACAGATATAGAAAATATAAAAGCGAAAAAAAATTCTTAATAATGCTTCAATTAAATTATTAATTTTTCACTGGATTTCACAGAAAAAAAATGTAAAGTTTTATTAATTTAGTCCTTTATTGAATCGCAGTGATTTTTGATTGTCGCATTTTTTGGGAACTCTTTATTTACAATAAGACTTAATTTAAAATAATATAAATACTCACTAAATACAAATATATACACAGAAAGAAAATTTGTCATATTTAATCTACATAACATATTTATATTCATCTAATTAAATTATAAATAAATTAATTTATGGCTTATGTCAGAAACAGTTTGGAACTAAGCGGGTTCTTGGTTAGTTATAGTAAAAACCAGAAATATATGAGCGAGCACTTTTATTAATATTGAATCGCTTTAATATTATAATTACTATATTATATATATTTAACAATTATGTTTTCTTAAATCGGATCAAGTTAATAATAATTTTTGTAATTGGTGCTAAATATGAGTGTTTGATATATTTAATATTTCAAATATAAGAGAATATAATTGTTTTTTCAATATATTTGAAAAATTATATTCCGATGATGTGTTTATTTTTTATGTTTAACATATAATGTTATCATTTCATAATATATAAATATAATTGTACTTGAAAGTAAAGAATTATTGTGAAAAATATATATGTATATGAAGAAAATATACTCGAAATAAATATGTACGAAAAAATCAATTGTTGCTACTTTAATAAATTATCTTGATCTTTCCGGTTTATGTTGATATTGTTGAGATAATTTAGATTTGGAGAAGAATAATATTGAGGATATAAGATAAAAGAGGATAAGGCCTTAAAAACATATCTACTAATTGCATATTTTCATATTTTTTTTAAATTTTTCAAGATTAATTTATTTTCTTTAACCTTCTAATTTTGTGATTTAAGTATCGATCGAACGATATCAACAATAGTCACATTCGAAAGGGCTTAAATTACTCTATCGGTTGGTGCCAATGAGGTCCCGGAAAAGCTAAAGGGGAACAATTATAACTTTCATTTTTTTAGAAAATTAAATTCTACTACAATTTAAAAAATAAATTGTCGAAAATTTTTTTTCGAATTTTTCGATGAAATTTACACCATAGCTGCATAGTGTTACGATCGATGCTATTATATGAAAACATTTGAACTTTTCGATAGCCTTCATCGAAATTTTCGATATTACAAATTTACATATTATGCGTCATCATGCAATGCAAATGTAAATAGTTTTCTTGCCAAAAAGGATGAAGGACCTAACAATTTTGCATTGCAGTTCGACAACTTTTCCGACCGTAACATCAAGAAGCGATGGTTCAAATTTTTCCGGAAAATTCCACGGACATCGTTCGACTGTAAAAAACTAAAACTAATAATACGACATTAAAGAATTATATACTAAGCAAGATTATGCTATTCCGTTACAAAGTTGTTTTATCGAAAAAAAGGATTAAGGACCTTAAATTGTTACAATGTCGATCGACAAATTTTCCAACTTTAACATGGAGCAGCTATGGTTAAGATATTTTTGGAAAATTCAAACTCCTTCGATCGAAAAAATTTTTCAAGTCTCAATTGAATAAGAAATCTTTATATATTAGTTTAAACGATCAATACATATATCTTCCAATGGCCGAATCGATAAGCGCACGGAATATGTTACAAACGGAAAGACGAAGGATCGAACCCCCAACAAGGTAAAAGATTTTTATATTTCTACTAACCAATTTCTAATTAATATCTATTCGTTACAGCTTAAATTATCACTTTAGATCGTTAATAATATTCTCACTTAAGTTACAGCCGAATTATTCGATCATCACTTCCAACCTTTCGGGGTTGAGAAGTGATCGATCGATCGATTATGTAGATTTTTTTTTTCTTTTGATTCATACATATGGCGTCATACATGTGACGTCATATATACGTCGACATCCAATGACGTCATTCCCGAAAAAAATCGAAAAACGATCGAATTTTTGATTTTCGCGAAATAGGACTTAAGGAATGGCTTAGTTACGTCACAGGAGGCCTAAAAAACATATCCTAAAGTCAATTTTTCTCGTTTTTTTTTCGAAAATTTTTCGGCCAAAATTCTGAAGAATCCCAAAAATAGGCTAATTTTGGTGGTTTTTTCCACTTTTTCCAACTTTAAAGCCATTTGTAGCGATAACTATCAATCGTAGGTTAACGATAGTAGGCTCATTCGATAGCGCTTAAATTACTCTATCGATGGTGTAAATTTGGTCACGGAAAAGCTTAAGGGGAAAAACTTTTTTTTTCAACTCTCAGAAATTTCATTTCGTCGACTAAATGTACGTCGATTTTTTTCGCCAAATTTTTTGTTTAAATTTTCAAATGAAATTCGCACCACAGCAGCATTACGTCACCATCGAAACATAAATCTAAAAAAACCTAAGTTTTTCGATGTCGTTAATGGTTTGCACCTATTGTGCTAGCTAAACCTATTTAAATACAAATTTGTTTTATTTCAAAAAGTTTTAAGGACCTAAAAATTTTCCAATGTGGTTCTAAATCTTTTCCGATCGTAACATGTAAAACCTTTGGTTAAAATTTTTACGGAAAATTCCAAGGAACTTGTTCTATTGTAAAAAATTAAAGTTAATTAATTCGATATTAAAGTATTATATATTATGCAAGATAATGCTACTCAAATACAAATTTGTTTTTTTCGAAAAAAAGGATCAAGGACTTAAAATGTTGCAATATCTTTATTCAAATTTTCCAACTTAAACATGAAGCAGCTATGGTTAAAATATTTTTGGAAAATTCCAATTCCTTCGATCGAAAAACATTTTCAATTTTCTTTAAATCTCATAAGAATTGTTTATATATGAGTTTTAACGTCATTTACATATATCATTCGATAGCCGTATCGTCATGGTCGCCGTTGCTGTTGTCGGAATTGAGGTCCCTGGTTCGCATCCCGATTGGTCCCGGATTTTTATAATTTCTAATAATTGATTTCTGATCCTTACAGCATATCATATCACTAATTAACATTAATTCTTAATTCCAGACATTGTATCATCGAAATATTCGATCGAACAGTTCCAAGCTTTCGGGGTTGGAAATGATCGATCGATCTATCGATGATGCAATATATTTTTCATTTTATTTTTGCTCAATGGTTTTGTGACGTCACTCAATTTCATTATATGACGTCACACAACGTCGCCATCCAATGACATCACTCAATGACGTCATTCCCGAAAAAAATCGAAAAATGATCGAATTTTAGATTTTCGGGAAACAGGATTCTGGGAATGGCTTCGTTACGTCACGGGAGACCTAAAAAACATATCCTAAAGTCAATTTTCCTCGTTTTTTTTTCGAAAATTTTTCGGCCAAAATTCTGAAGAATCCCAAAAATAGGCTAATTTTGGTGGTTTATTCCACTTTTTTCAACTTTAAAGCCATTTGTAGCGATAACTATCAATCGTAGGTTAACGATAGTAGGGTCATTCGATAGCGCTTGAATTACTCTATCGATGGTGTTAAATTGGTCCCGGAAAACCTTAAGGAAAAAAATTTTTTTTTTCAACTTTTCTGAAATTTAAAATCATCGATGAAATAGTCGACGATTTTATAAAATTATTGCCAATTTTTTTTGACGTATTTCTCAATGAAATACACATTATAGGTGCTCAACGTTACGATTGAAGCGAATAAGGAAAAAAATATTTCTTTTCGATACCCTTGTTCAAATTTTTCAATGACGAATTATTTTCTTAATGCTTTGGTTAATATTTTATCGGAAAATTCCATGAATATCGTTCTGGGGTAGGAGTTTGATCGAAAAATTTCCTTGGAATTTTCCGGAAAAATTTTAACTAAAGGTGCTCCATGATACGATCGGAATAGATGAGGACCCACATTGGAAAATCTTTAGGTCCTTAATCCTTTTTTCAACAAAACATATTTGTATTTAAATAGCATTAGCTAGAACAATAGGTAATTTTAAAAATTAAAAAAACCATTAACGACATCGAAAAAATTAGGTTTATTTGGATTTATGTTTCGATCGTAATGTAATGCAGCTATGGTGTGAATTTCATCGGAAAATTCGACAAATAATTTTGCGAAAAAAATCGACGTACATTTAGTCGACGAAATGAAATTTCAGAAAAGTTGAAAAAAAAAGTTTTTTTCCTTAAGGTTTTCCGGGACCAATTTAACACCATCGATAGAGTAATTCAAGCGCTATCGAATGACCCTACTATCGTTTACCTACGATTGATAGTTATCGCTACAAATGGCTTTAAAGTTGGAAAAAGTGGAAAAAACCACCAAAATTAGCCTATTTTTGAGATTCTTCAGAATTTTGGCCGAAAAATTTTCGAAAAAAAAACGAGAAAAATTAACTTTAGGATATGTTTTTTAGGTCTCCCGTGACGTAACTAAGCCATTCCCAGAATCCTGTTTCCCGAAAATCTAAAATTCGATCATTTTTCGATTTTTTTCGGGAATGACGTCATTGAGTGATGTCATTGGATGGCGACGTTGTGTGACGTCATATAATGAAATTGAGTGACGTCACAAAACCATTGAGCAAAAATAAAATAAAAAATATATTGCATCATCGATCGATCGATGGATCATTTCCAACCCCGAAAGGTTGGACCTGTTCGATCGAATATTTCGATGATACAATGTCCGGAATTAAGAATTAATGTTAATTAGTGATATTATATGCTGTAAGGAATAGAAATCAATTATTAGAAATTATAAAAATCCGGGACCAATCGGGATGCGAACCAGGGACCCTCGACTCCGACAACAGCAACGGCGACCATGACGACTCGGCTATCAGATGATATATGTAAATGACGTTAAAACTCACGTTAAACAATTCTTATGAGATTTAAAGAAAATTGAAAATGTTTTTCGATCGAAGGAATTGGAATTTTCCAAAAATATTTTAACCATAGCTGCTTCATGTTTAAGTTGGAAAATTTGAATAAAGATATTGCAACATTTTAAGTCCTTGATCCTTTTTTTCGAAAAAAAACAAATTTGTATTTGAGTAGCATTATCTTGCATAATATACATATAATACTTTAATATCGAATTAATTAATTTTAATTTTTTACAATCGAACGAGTTCCTTGGAATTTTCCGAAAAAAATTTAACCAAAAGTTCTACATGTTACGATCAGAAAAGATTTAGAACCACATTGGAAAATTTTTAGGTCCTTGAAACTATTTAATATAAAACAATTTTGCATTTAAATAGCTTTAGGTACAAACCATTGTGCTAGGTGCAAACCATTAACGACATCGAAAAACTTAGGTTTTTTTAGATTTATGTTTCGATGGTGACGTAATGCTGCTGTGGTGCGAATTTCATTTGAAAATTTAAACAAAAAATTTGGCGAAAAAAATCGACGTACATTTAGTCGACGAAATGAAATTTCTGAGAGTTGAAAAAAAAAGTTTTTCCCCTTAAGCTTTTCCGTGACCAAATTTACACCATCGATAGAGTAATTTAAGCGCTATCGAATGAGCCTACTATCGTTAACCTACGATTGATAGTTATCGCTACAAATGGCTTTAAAGTTGGAAAAAGTGGAAAAAACCACCAAAATTAGCCTATTTTTGGGATTCTTCAGAATTTTGGCCGAAAAATTTTCGAAAAAAAAACGAGAAAAATTGACTTTAGGATATGTTTTTTAGGCCTCCTGTGACGTAACTAAGCCATTCCTTAAGTCCTATTTCGCGAAAATCAAAAATTCGATCGTTTTTCGATTTTTTTCGGGAATGACGTCATTGGATGTCGACGTATATATGACGTCACATGTATGACGCCATATGTATGAATCAAAAGAAAAAAAAAATCTACGTAATCGATCGATCGATCACTTCTCAACCCCGAAAGGTTGGAAGTGATGATCGAATAATTCGGCTGTAACTTAAGTGAGAATATTATTAACGATCTAAAGTGATAATTTAAGCTGTAACGAATAGATATTAATTAGAAATTGGTTAGTAGAAATATAAAAATCTTTTACCTTGTTGGGGGTTCGATCCTTCGTCTTTCCGTTTGTAACATATTCCGTGCGCTTATCGATTCGGCCATTGGAAGATATATGTATTGATCGTTTAAACTAATATATAAAGATTTCTTATTCAATTGAGACTTGAAAAATTTTTTCGATCGAAGGAGTTTGAATTTTCCAAAAATATCTTAACCATAGCTGCTCCATGTTAAAGTTGGAAAATTTGTCGATCGACATTGTAACAATTTAAGGTCCTTCATCCTATTTTTCGATAAAACAAATTTGTAATCGATTAGCATAATCTTGCTTAGTATATAATTCTTTAATGACGAATTATTAGTTTTAATTTCTTACAATCGAACGATATTCGTGGAATTTTCCGAAAAAAATTTGAACCATTGCTTCTTGATGTTACGGTCGGAAAAGTTGTCGAACCACAATGCAAAATTTTTAGGTCTTTTATCCTTTTTGGCAAAAAAACCATTTACATTTCCATTGCATGATGATGCATAATATTTAAATACCATTAATTTTTAAGCCGAGTCGATATAGTTATTGAAGTCCTTTCCAATGAATCTACTATCATTTAAATGTAACCAATTTCAAAGGATTTCGATCGAATTTTTTTTTAAAGAACTGAATAAGAAGATATGGTTTTATGGCGTCCCGATACATAACCGAGCCTGGCATCAAATTCTTTTTCAAAATAATAAAATATTCTACCTTTCTGTCATAAATTTCGATTATTTTTCTATTAAAATGAAGCAGCATTATTGAATAAAGGAACTTAAAAAAAAAATAATATAACTGTCCTGATTGATCATTTCCAACCCCTAAAAAGACTTAATTACTCAATCGAAGTTAAGGATGACTCTAGAAAGAATATTAACTTCATTGAGAAATATAAAATAATGTAAGTAACAGAATTAAGTTTTAATAATTAAAAAAAAAAATGATTAAACTGGGAATCGAACTCGGAACCTACTTCTCGGGCAGCGTAACTATGCATACCACTGAGCTATAAGCGATTATTTGATAGGCAAGTAAAACTTATATATAAATATTTCTCGTTAGATTTTTAACAATAAGCTTGAAATGCATCCACAATAGTTGAAATTATATTTAATTATATTTAAATTATATTTCAAATTAAATTTTATTATTGCAATTTTCAATAGAAGTTACAGAATGCATTTTAAGTATATACTTCTATTTTTTTTTCTTAAAGAGGAACTATACGGGGAGATATTTTAGGGAAGAAAGTCTTCTGAATATTCTTATAAATTTTGGGTTGAAAGTCGAAAAAAAACAAATTACAGAACAATTATTTAAGGTCTGGATGTCTTTTAGGTATCTGCTTTAAGAGTTGCTTGATTAACGGGAAAAAAAATTGCAAACGATAAGTCTAAGATTCAATAATTTCTGCCAATTTTATGCGTTTAAGTGCATTTTTTTATGAGGGTAACTAAGAAAAATTGTCAAAAAATCGGTACGAAATTTATAATTTTTCTGTTATTTTTTGAGCTTAATTTTGATCTGAGAAAAGTGTTAGAGTTTACATACCTTTAGTTATTGTTCATCCGTAGAAAATTATTTCTTCTAATAGAAGAAAGACCATAAGTAAAACAAAAAAATTCTGATTATGTTTCGTTGTGATTTCCTGAAGGTAAATATTGTTAAGGAGTTCAAAAAAACCGTACAGGTTTTCCTCAAAAGACTTTCAGAAAATTCTTTTCTTTTCTTTTCGGGAATCACAAGGAAGGAAGAAATTGACAAACAGGAATAAAATTATAATTCCGAACAGTTTTATCCATACATTTAATTAGCTCTCACAAATTACAGAATTTGTACAATTTACAATGTTTTTTTCGTTTTTATTTATAATATTTTTCAACGTACATTTTTTTTTTTAAAACAAACATTTCAAAAGTTTAATGATATTAAATATTAGTTATAATCTTTTTACAAATTAAGTTAAAAAAATCTTATCAATACATTTAGTCATAATACCGGCAACAAATAAACAAATTTCACAATAAATATTGTTGTATTTCAATAATAAATAATTTATATTTCTAAACTAAATATTTTCTAGGTCCTCACTCAATGTGCTTAATGTTAACAGTGTATCAATTTGTATCACATGTATGTAGACAATTTTCTCATTTTTTTTTCTTATTGTAAAAACAGTTTATAAATTTTTTATTATAACAATTTTTACACTTATTATTTTTTTTTATATTTTGATATGTTTCTTTGTGCTTCTACAAATTCTTTTGCAGCAACCATAACGCGATCGCTCCAGTATTGAAACAGTTAAACAAAGCAAAAAGAAAATATTTTAAAAAAAAAATGTGCGACTTTTTGATTTCTTAAAAGAATTTTCCTTAAAAATATATATGTTACATTTTGGCTATAACTAAAATCTAAATTAAGAAGCAATAAAAAATAAATATTTCTCTATTTTTACAATGGCAATTAAAACAATATTTCACACTATAAATTTTTGTCGAAAAAATGTGGTAAACATTGTTTTTTTTTTACTTTTAAACTAAATGGCTATAAATTTTCAGCGTTACTGTTTATATTTTAAAAAATATTGGTTAATTTTCTTTTTCTTATTAATTTATTCAATAATACAATTGATATGTTTTTTGTTCAATGAATTAATTGTTATCTAAAAAGTAAAATCACAATTTATTACTTCATTAAATAAATTTATAATTAATATATTAATTATGCTAAATACAATTTGTCTTAAGTGTTAACGTTAAAAATTTAAACTAGATGTATTAAAATACTGATAAATATATATTACTTTATTTAAAAATATTGATATAATACTATTTTATACAAATGTTTTTAGATTTCCATCGTTTTTTCATGGGAATTCTTCAGTGTAAATCTTCATCGTCTGGAAAATTGTGTATAAGCATTAAAATGTAAACTAACTTGTTGATCTTTTAGGGATAACATTTAACATGTAGGGTAGAGTGGGACTTAAAGGTCCGCGAGTATAAAGGTCCACCATGAGTATCTAAAATACTAGTGGCATATGTTATTAATTTATAACACCTGTTAAATACTTAAAACAAATACAGGACCTTTTTACCTCTTACCCGTCCCTTTTTGCCCCTACTAAGGGGCAAAAAGAGACAGACGACGAAGTCTAGAAAAAATGTAAAATGACAAACTTCTATATGGATTATTTCATTAAAATTTAAATTAAACATGACCAGATATTTGTTAGTTTGGTTGCCATTATATTTTTCAAATTCATAGGGTTGGTTTTCACAATATAATATGAAATAGTAAAATTGGACCTTTAAACCCCACCCTACCCTATCAATCAATTTAAAATTTTGACCTCAAATAAGTATGAAAATTTTTTAAATTGATTTCATGATGAAAATTAATCAAATTTTCAACCACTATAAAAAATTTAAAAAAAAATTGTTGTTTAAATTTGGACAATAGGAAATTGTTTAAAAAACTAATAAAAACGAAAATTATTTTTAAAAAAAAGGAAATAATACCTAACAAACGTTATTGTGCACTTGCTTATACTTGCAAGCAATCATATTCGTTAAATATCCTTTCTTTTCACTGTTGAAAAATTAAAATATTTTTTTTTAGTCCTTAAACTTGAAAATATCTAAAAAAATTCCTATCAATAAAGCAACAAAATGATTAACTTATTGCAAGTTATTAAAAATTACTTCCTGGAAATCAATTTGTGATTTAAAAAATGTTCCCTTTATTATTTTTATTCTATTATTAATTCAAATTTTTTATTCTTTCGGTTTTTTTTTTACTGTAAAATCAACTTCAGGAGTTAAAATTCATTATATATTTTTGTAAATCAAAAGAGAATATTTTTTTTTAGTATTTGGAGAAACGATTCTTTTTTTAACCTGAAGATAAGACTTGATATGTATAATCCAGGATTAAATAAATAAAAAAATATTTTATAACAAAAATATCGTAAAAATTTAAAGTTTGAGGCAAATTATTCTACTTTAAATATTAAAAATATTCCAAGTATTTAAGTTTTGCGTTCATGGAAAGTTGGAACTTCTTTTTGGTTCAAAATGAAATACAAAACCAAAACAAAAATACAATCGATAAATTGGTTGTGTCCATATTTTACATAATTTTATTTATTTTTAGTAGGATAGTAGACATGAAAGGATGTAGATCCATGTACAAATTATTAATTTAGCGACAACTTTTGGGTCTTTTATTAGACCTTCATCAGGCTTCTTAATATGAAGTACACAATATACATCACAATAACATCGATTTTTTTTTCTTTATCGCACATGCATTACAAATTTATTTTATTGAAATTAAAATTTTTATGTATTAAAATTTACATTACGTGCGATAAAGAAAAAAAAATTTCGATGTTATTGTGATGTATATTGTGTACTTCATATTAAAAAGCCTGATGAAGGTCTAATAAAAGACCGAAACGTGTCGCAAAATTAATAATTAGTACATGGACCTACATCTTTTCATGTCCACTATCCTACTAAAAATAAATCAAAGATACAATTTTCAAAAGCAAAAGAAACCAATCTTTAGCATCTTACAATTTTTTCGTTAGTTTTCTTACAATTTCCTTTTGGTTTCCAATACAGAAATTCCTAAAAATAAAATATATAGATATTGCTTTTGTCGTGTTTGAGTCAATTTTCTTGCAAAGCTCTTAGGCCATTTAATTGGAAAAATTACAAAATAATCTACTAATTTTTTTTCAAACCTAAAAAAAATAAAATAATGTTTATTTTACAAAAGCTTATCATTAGCAAAAATCTGCATTTTAATTCGGTTTTTTTCTTATCGGTCATTTGCTCTAGTCTTCCATAAAATTATTCAATCGAGAAAACTACATTAATTTTTGTGAAGATTTTAACAATAAATAGTTACAATTTTTTAAGTAGATGTATACATATATATAATTAAAATCACAATAACAACATTTCACATTCACAACTTATGTATTTAAAGAGAAATAGAGAAGCATTTATTTAACGTTTATATATAGGTATAGTTAAGAATAGGTAGGTATAAGTAATGTTTTGGAAATTTTCACAATTTTTTTTTTATAAATATTGACTAGAATAATGGAGAGGTAGGGATAATTAAAACCGTATATGTATTTCCTGGTTGATAAATCTGAGTTTTTGGTAAAAGCTTTTTCCAGTAGGAATGATTTTCAACATAAATTTTTACTTAACACATAAGTGTAAATTTCGATGAATTAACTAACAAAGAAATTAAAATTTCTTATGAAATACATTTTTTTTTTGATAAATTGAACATTTTTTTCAAAAAGAACACATTTTTAATTGATATTTTGTGTTTTTGAATTAAAATATATTTATTTCTTTAGTAAAAAACACCAATATTCCATTAGGGGAATAAAAGTTGTAAATTTAAACCTTAATAATATTCAATGAAAAATTATGAAAATTTTTAATTGAATAGAAAAAAAATATTAAGGTTTTAAAAGCTTTTATTTCCATTGGAATTTCGTAATTCAAGAAAAAAAAGTTCAATTTATTAAAGTCAGATAGATCAAATGGATCAGACTACCAACGATGGGTCCTCTTTTATTCTTTCCATAGTTTAAATTCCAAGTAATCATCGTTCATGATTTGTAGATAAAGTTTTTTAAATTTTCAACTTAATCATTAAATTTTTGCAATGAAAATTTCTAGGGTATTACGTTTAATAAAATTTATATCTTGTAATAGTCTTTTCTTATAGGTACTTCGATTTATAAAATAAAATAAAATCCTTCGGATGTCGTCATTTTATATATATATATATATATATATATATATAAGGGTGGGTCAAAAAAATTAATAATTTTTTTTTTACAAGTGACGCGGAAAAATGAATTGCTAGACACCGTAAAAAAATTCTCACCAAGTATGAGCTCTTAATTTTAATAGGAAGATCCTTCGCATCGCAGTTTTGTATTTTTTTCTCAGTCCAATAAAAAAAGCATAAAAAAAAACTTGAAAAATATTTTGAAGTTTCTCAGTTGATAAAAACTAAAATTCGTGTAAATTTTCTCAAAAATTATAAATTGAATTGAAATTATACGAATATCTCATCAAAAACTTTTAAAACCCGTACACATGAAAGTTTGATGATGAATATCTTTTAAACGGTTAATTTAATCGCCAAAATATATGAAACCATTTTTATAGAGCAGTTAATTTCCAACAAAAATTTGTATTGCGCATTGTATAAGAGTCATTTATTGTCGAGTTATAAAATTCATAAACAAAAATGAAATTTGTCTGAAAATAATCAAAATTAAATCCTTAATATCTTTCAAATGGTGAAGCTTACGGAAAAAATATAGAAAACTTTTTTTGTAGAGCATTAAATTTCCTAAAAAATTCTTTCAAAACATTTTTCTGTACAATCGATAAATGATGAGGGATGAATTTTTGTCTATTGGACTGAGAAAAAAATACAAAACTACCATGCGGAGGATCTTCCTATTAAAATTAAGAGCTCATACTTGGTGAGAATTTTTTTAAGGTGTCCAGCAACCCATTTTTCCGCGTCACTTGTAAAAAAAAGTTATCGATTTTTTTGACTTTTTAAATATAATCATTAAATTGTGGGCAATAAGGACGAAGCTTCTTATGGAATCTTATTTATTTTATGGCCAACATTTCGTCAGTTATTCCTGACTGCTTCAGGGCTCTATAATGAAAATACATAACATTTAAAAAAAAACAACCACTATTGTTAAAGTTATAAATAAATAAATTACAATTATATATATAATATTTATAAATTGTGTATTTAAATCAAAGTATTTATAGTTCGGTCATTGTTTTATTTTGCCCTATGAAAGATAATAAGTTACATAGTTCGACATAAAATTGTCTTTAATATTTTCAAGAGCTTTTCATTAAACAAAATTTTCATTGCAAAACATTAAAGTTTAAGCACTTATATTATTGGTGGAAATTCATAGTTTTGAGTTAAGAATCTCAACAAAAATTCCCAAAAAACCGGGATTCCCCATGATGTAATCTGACCCAACTTTTACCACTGTTAATACCGTATTCTCACTTTTGTGCTTTCAATCTCCAAAAATCAAAAAAAAAAAAAATAATGAAACCAAAAATTGATCTCAACATTTACATACCTTACAAATATAATAGTAGATTGATATTATTTGAAATTGTTTCATAAATATTTTTCAAACTCTTACAAATACAATTAGAACACAACACGATTTTCTTCATTAAATAATTAACATTAGTAGTAATTAGACTAGTTTATTAATTTGAAATAAACTCCGGCACATTTTGATATGTATTTAAATTCATCAGGATAAAGACAAAATCAAATCAAAACTGATTTCATATTTGCCATTTTAGTTCTAATTTCTTATAAAATTAACTTTATTTCTTAATGTGTGTATACTGTATATATAATCTATGTTTTTTGAGAAAATTTAGTTCATAATTATTATGTAATGATATGTTATTTAAGATATGTAATTTTTTCATTTTTCGATTTGAACCCAAATTGTTTTAGAGGTACATTATAACGCTGTTAACTTAATAATGTATACATATTATTTTACTTTAACTAATGCTTTATAAATTTACATTAATTGGTAATGATATGTTTAACGTTACATTTATATAAATGATAGATATTGCTTTTTATTGTATAAATAAATTTACATTAACGACATTAATCTAATCTAATTGTTAACATTTGGATTTAAAATAATACTTTTCAACAAAGCGAATCATTTTCTCGTCATCTTCAACCGAAATATGTACGCATTTATTAATGTTATTTTTCCTATTTTATTTTAGATTTGTTGATTCAATAACCAATAGTTGTAAGATCTATCATGGTTAAATCATTAAGATTATTTTTTTATAAAAATATTGATATATTTGAGAATACCAGCGAAAGTATTCTATTCATTTCGGACATTAATTTGATATAGATTGGTAATTTTTAAAAAAATATTCATATAAACTCTAATTGAAAAGCGATAATTTAAAAATTATCATCAGTTATGTTAATAAATATGAAAATATATTTAGTGACCAATTTTCGAAAACATAAAACTTTTTTTTTAACACTTTGAATAGAAAAAAAAACAAACAATGTAGTTCTTGTATCTATAAAACGTAGTTCTTGTATGCCGCAAATGCCCACAAGAGCCGTTAATAATATAACCAGAATAGTGAAATTTTATAAGAAAAGTTAAAGTCTATTATAGTGAAGGATTAAAAAGTGATCAAAAAAATAATCCATACAAACTATAAGGCTAGAAAAGAAAGGCTAAGAAAATTTAGGAAACGGTTAGTTAAATGTAAAACTAAAAAAAAGTTAAGGAAAATTAAACAGAACCTCCCCCCTTCGAAAAAAAAAAATGGAAAAAAGCAATTAGGTATGAAATTAATTTTTTTCCTCAAATTATATTTTCCCAAAATTGTACAAAATAATAAAAATAGAAACATAATTAAACAGGCTTTTCTCCCAAATTTTTTCATCGTTTGTGAAAATCAACTTTTCACACAAAAAATTTTTGAAAAAAATATAAATACGAAGTAGAACATAAAGTGTTTTTTGAAATTCGGAAAATATTTTCCACACTTTCTGATCCACCCAACCTTTCCAAACTAGTAAAAATCAATACAATATTAAACAGGCTTTTCACACATAAATTTTCATTGTTTGTGAAATTCAACTATTCACACCAAAAATTATTGAATAAATATATACAAAGTAGAACATTAAGTGTTTTTTTGAAATTCGGATAATATTTTTCTTTAACTTTTTTTTAGTTCTAGTTTAATGTGGAACTAGTGATAAAATCATTAAATTGTTAGTGGAAAATTTAAATTTTTTCAATTAGAAAAAGAACTACGTCCAATCTAGTAACCAGTTTCTTGAGAGATAGAAAAGGATAACAGAGCAAAAGGGTTCCTATGAAACAAAATAAATAACATCTTTAACAGTAATTTATATTATGTATCCATTTCATATTCGCAAAAAGAAACTTTTGGGACTTCCTTATATAAAAGCATTGGTGGAAAATTTAAATTTGTTAACACATGAAAGGTGTTTCCACTTGTACCACATAATCCCTTTTTTTTAGGGCAAACGATGAAATTATTTTGGCGCTAGAAAACCAATACGTAGTTCGTCCTCATTTCGATTTAATTATTTCAAACAAAATTATTTTTATGATTTATAATAACTTCCCAGAATTTGAATGAATTTTTTTTTCCTATATCACGATAGATGTGAGCTTATAAAAGCTTTGCGTGCAGTTAATCATTTCCAAGCTGAACTCAAGAAGTTCATAAATTAAAGCATTTTTCTAGTTTCATGTAGAAAGGATAAAAAAAAACGTATTGTAGGACACAAGTTTAATTCCTTGGAAAAAAATCTTATGTGGTGGTAGGATTTTTAATTTAAATATTTTTCTTTCAATTAATCTTTCCCGAACGAAAAGAGAGCTATTTGATAAAGTAAAAAGAATAAATTAAATTATCTTGCATAACAAAAACAAGCTTTGGAAATTTTTAATTAAAAATAATCAATTGGTTTTGAAAATCGCTCTTTTCTGTTATTTCTGCGAAAAATTGGATTAAAGCTTATAGTTTCGTACGTGTGTTGCACAGCATATCAATTACTCAGTGTTTAAAAAATCCACCTAAAACTATTCCAGTTTTAATGGCAAACGAAAGCTCAATAAGCTTCACTTATTTTTATGCTGAACTTTAATTTAAATAAAATCCAATATGATTTGTATTCATAAAATTTAAAGTTTCTGTAATACGTTTTTGACTTATAAATGAAATGCATTTTGCATTTGAAATAATTTTTTTATGTTTCGCCTAACTCAATTCTATAGAATTGAAATTTATGTAGGAATTACGCGACTACAAATCGCAATCTCTTTTTGCCCCATATTGTATGATATAATCTATCGTTTTTATAGTTTTCATGTTAAGAATAAAATTTTTGATTCAGTAACGAATTTTATTTTCATGACAGCTCAAGTGAAATATTGGAAGTTAAAAAATCATGAATTGCCACAATAGTCTGAGTTTTCATTTTATGCCAAAAGAATCGATAAGATTTCACATATTTAGTATGAAAAATTTATTCTCAGCTAATAATTCAGTAGAATGGATATTTTAATACATTTGGCATTTTTATGATTTGAAATCTTTAAATTGTCGTCCATTCTGTCAATAAAAAAATTATGGATTTTGTAAGCAGATAATTCTAAATCAGAGATCTTTTGGTAGTCCTTTGATTTTACCGTTTTTTTAACATTAAAAGTTTTAAATTTCCTTGCCTATAATTGAAGAATTATTTTGGAATATTCTTAGAGAAAGAAAATTATTGAATTTTCCACTGCATTTTAATCTTAAAAGGGCTTAAATTATTTCAAAAATATTGAATATATTGCTGAGTATTTCGTAAGTATATTGATTTTATAATTACTTTAGCCAAATAGTCTGCTCTTTTATGAAAAAGTATAATTTTTTTACCCAAATGCATGAGTAGAATCCAAGGTTTATAAAATACACAGGTGGCCTCATGCGCTACGTGACGTATCCAGAAGAAATTAGTACATATCTTCAGACTGATTCAAATTTCAAAATTCTTCTTATGACGTCATTATTTTTTTTTCTAATGAGGCAACCTATGTAATTGTTAAACCTTGAGTAGAATCCACCTTGTGGTACTTGATTTAAAGATTATACGAGTATACCTCATACTTATTTTTTCTTATTAAATACTTGGCAAATCAAAATGGATGACAATCGAACATTTAGGAAAAAAATATAGTAAAATGAGAAAGTTATTTAAAAAAAAATTTCCCTTTTTTTTGTATCACGAAGGTAGATGTTAGTTTAGATGTTATTTTAAATTTTCCTTGTACCTATGATGTCAACATCTCTTCCATCTTTATAGGGACTTTGAAATTAAATTCTTTTCATCAGGAAAACAACTGAGAGATGTCACTAGTAATGCATATGAAAATCTACAGAAATTTTCCGGAATAAGAACAAATTTGTAAGTGGCAAAACGATGAGCCATTAAAAGTGCACAAGTCTACATAAAAAAGGTACAGATTTTTCTCCCCCAAGATAAAAATTATTCAACTTATTGGTAGGAAAATTAAGTTTCAATGACACTTAAAAAAACGCTGACCAGATATTTTCCCACAAGAAAAACCCTCACACGAATGTTGCTCACTCAAAAGTGAGCAACAATAGTTAAAAACTAACCTAATAAAAAAAAAAACTTGTTTTTCGAAAAAGTTATATAAAAAAGGGGCATCGGACCCTTTTAGAGACGTTATCTGGCAACGTTTCAGTTTCTACTTTGCCTTTAATTTAATTGGCGATTTTTTTATTAATTCAATTTTAATATCGTAAAATATCTTTATACTATCAATATAATAAAATACTATATCTACTAATAAAAAATCAAATATAAAATTATTTTTTTCTGTTGGTTAATTTCCATGTGAGGATTTATCATTGAGTATTGATTAATGTGTGGGGAATTTTCAAAGTGAGTAAATTTGTATGTGGGCAATTTTCATGCGAAGAATTTTATAGCGGGCAACTATCATAGAGCCTATAGAGCCTATAAAAACCTAATGCAATAACAACATTAATTTACTAGGAATTTAAAAAAAGAACCATGTAGAACATGATTGGACCAAAGAGTGAAGTTCACTTTAAGAGATGGAGAAACCACACCAACCTAATAACTCTAATAACTAAAAAAGGCAAAAAGCGACTCCAAAGAAGGACACCAAATAAACTATTCAAGTATGAATTTATTATTAACCCAAGACTACTACTATTCATCTAGTAGATACTTAGAAGATATGCTAGTTTTATTGCTATTGAAAATAAGAGTTAAAACTGGATGACTTAAATAAAGATTAAGAAACTGCAATGTCCAAAAAATGTGTTTATTTTTTGAAGATTTAATATATTAGATAAATATCCCACAATACTAGCATTTTGTTCGTCAAAAGCTAAATTTAAGTCTTGCAATATAGTGGTCAATTTCATCTCCAGAATTTTGAATAATAATACCCAAAAGTTGCTAAATACTTCAGTGGCTATAAAATTTAAACCACTTTTTTTGAATTATCAATTTTGATACAAACCGATGAAAAGTTTAAGTCTTAAAAGCAGAAAAAAAGAAAATTAGGAAGAAAATTTTTTGAGAATAAAATCATTCAATTTTCGGTTCCTTATATTCAATTTTTATCTTTAAGCTAGTGTTTCTTAATTGGGGATGCGGGAAGGTATTTTTAGAGATGCGGAAGAAGCTCCTAATAGTATAAATGATTAAATTTTTTATAATAAATTTCTATAAATTTCTCAAAAAAAAAAATCTAAACTAAAAAATCAAAGCACTTTTACAACTGAGATGCGGAAACCTACTTTCAGATTCAAATGGATGCAGTTTATTTAGCCATGTAAAAAGCACTGCTATAAATTAAAAATGTTTTTGAATATGTAAAGCTTTAGATATTTAACTTTTTGGTAATAAATTGTTCCTATCTGAGGCCTTAATAATACCGATAAGGACCTATTGGGGACTTAGCAAATCAAGTATGAAAACAAGTATCAATGATCCAAAGTTGCCAGTCCAAGATTTTACGAGCGATCGCAAATGCGCCATTATATGTTACCAATGATTAATTTTTTTACCATATCCATTATCTCAAAGAACAAAGAATTAAAGCTCATTTCATAAAGCTAATAAAGCATACAAATCCGTGGATGGACCCACTTCTATATCACTCAACCAGCAGAAGTCTAAAACCAAAGAGAACTCCTAATGAGCTGGGATCAAATTAACAGGAAGATATTCCACTGGGAATTTCTTCATCCAGCCATTTGGAGTTCAAGAACTCCAACTAGGATACACATTATCTGGTTAATAATTGCTAATCATAAAATCAAGAAACTTTTTGGTCAAAATTTGATATCCTTAACAATTCATCAACTTTCATAAAAGTAAGTTTTTGGCAAGACCATTCAATTTAAGTCCAAGTTAAAACCCAACTAATCATAAATTCTAGTTTTCCTTGTTAATTATCAGGAAAAATCGCAACCCTTGCTCGTAACTAGTCAATGACTATTTATTGCACTTAAGCCCCTGATCTACCCCAACTATTCGACCACAAATTAACTGCAGTGCAAGATAAAGCGTTCCAGACTTTTCATATTATTTTCGTGAATCACATCAGTTCGCGTGTCGAATAACCTCTGGCCGTTTGATATATTTATAACACCCACTTTTCTTAATAAGATGCAATTGTAGGCAACACCTCGCATGCAATATGCCTTGCACTTAAATTCCCTATATATATAACTAAGTATATAACTAATAGTTAGTTATTGATTTTGATTAGTAGATGCCTCAACACAACAGGCTACGCCCGTATCAAGCCCGATTAATCATATCTCTTGTTAAAAAAGTATTAAGCCATTTCTCACATATTAACAAGAAATAATAAATGGGATTGTTGCAAGTGATTTATCAGCTTTAGAGAATTGTGAAGGGGGAAAAGTTTCGAGTTGAACATGTTGCATTTAATCAAAAATGAAAAAAGAAAACCGGGTTAGAATTGATGAATTTTAAAGTGGCTGCTTTTAAAACGAACTTATTTATTGGAGCTTAAAAAGCCTCGAGTTGTGCTTTTGATAAATAATAACGTTTTATTGATCACTCCGGCAACACTTCCATAAAACGGAAGCCGTAAACATGGTATTTGAGATTTTATTACATGCAATATGATTTTCAAGAAAGGATTATTGTTATAAGTGGGAGACATGTCAAATGACGTGGGTGTAAAAAGCGAAACCGTTCGTACCAAGCACCGAATTTTTATGTCTAATGCAACTCACCCCCGTGAGTGCTATGCATTTATTTAATTCTAACTTTTCGGCTAGAAGAAAGTGAGTTTTTCTGTAACGTTTTTATTGATAAGCCACAAAACCACATTCTATATGCCAATCATATATTCGTACACGAATCGTCAACTTGTCACAATGTTGAAACCGTAAATTATTCGAAAATAAATTAAGTCGCTAGTCACGAAAAATTTAAATAAAGCTACTAAATTCAATTGTTCTAATCAAATAAATTTGTGTTCTTTTCACAAATTTGAAAAAAAAACACTTTTTTGGATCTAAAAGCTTGAAAGTTGGATAATCAAAGTTATTCAACGTTAACGGATAGCAATTGCTTTAAGGCGCTTTTTCCGGGAAAATATGCAAGCTATGAAAATATTTCTTTCGGAACTCGCGAACGACAGAAAAACACCAATTAATGGTGCAAGAAAAAATCGAAACTTCAATACTTATATCTAGAAAAGCTGAAAATGTCAGATTAGCACTACATAGAGTTTTCCAGGAAAATATGCGCCCGAAAGTTTTTTTCCAAAACTCTTGGACTACAAAAAACACCGAAATATTTTGTAGTTATTTTTTCCAAATTCCAAAAGTGTATAGTGCTAACTTGATAGACGTAAAATACCGATAATGAATAGCGGACCACCCAAATAAATTGGGTACCGAAATTTTACAAGAACCTCCATACAAAAGGCTTAAACAAATAGACGCTTTGGTTTTTATCAATTCTTAGTATTTTTTTTATACCTTTAACCTATTAAAATACTTTTAAATCTTTTTATTTTCATTGATTTTTAATACTATTCAATAACTATAATGACAGCGATTGTGCAGTACACCGTCGATATTCATGTCCCATCAATATAGTATGTACAAGCATAAGCTACATATATACATGTATTGAATTAAATGATGCAAATTGATACATCATATGTATATTTGGGTGGTCCTTAATAGGGTTGTTTTCGAATTTCTTTGCTCCCAGGGGCTCAAATGCTTCCAAATCAATAAAAGAAAATTGCCTGAAAATTTGAGCTCTTAATATTAACTTTAAGATAGTCCGCTTTCCAACTTAAGTTACTTATGGAAATAACGTGGGAATAATTTAATTTGTTCTTTAGAATTCCATAACTCAGTAATAAAATAATCGAAAGTAACTAATCAAGTCATCAAGTCATGTAAATTAAATTTACAATAATTTACAAACTATTGTAAATTTAACGCCCTACAAAAAAGAGCTCTTATGATTTTTCGCTATATTTATTGGCTTAAGAGTTATAGGCTTCTCTATCGGCTTAAGAATGCGGCACTAATGGTCAATGAAAATATAAAGCATTTTTTTACTGAGTAACGGAAAGATGGTACAGTTGGTTCCATAACTAATATTGAATCTGATGACAATGAGCAAGTACAAAAAATGAAGGATAAACTAGCTACGTCATGAAAAATCACAAGAATAATATTATATTTGCTTGTTTTTGATAATAAATACAAAATTTGCATAAAAAATTAGTTATATTTCGTAAAAATAAGTATTTACTTAATAACTATAGTTGATAATATAAATAATTATATAATGATTAAACATTGAGCTCGAATAACTCTTAAGCCAATAGATTTAGCGAAAAATCATGAAAGCTTTTTTTTTGTAGAGCTTTAAATTTACAACAAACATGACTTGATTAGTTACTTACAATTTATTTGTGCCTGAGTTATGGAATTCCAAAAAACAAATTAAATTTTTCCCACGTTATTCCCATAAGAAACTTTATTTGGAAAGCGGACTATCTTAAAGTTAATATTAAGAGCTCAAATTTTCAGGCAATTTTTTTTTATTGATTTGGAAGCATTTGAGCCTCTGGAAGCAAAGAAATTCAAAAAACGCTCTTATTAAGGAGCACCTTAATGTATATACTTTGTTAGTATTTTAAATCGTATGCACTTGTAATAGTTATCTTGACCCTGGTAAAGAATCAAAGGTTATATTTAATTTCCAAATTGCAATACTTTAGACTATAAGCACTGTGCTTAATACCTTAAATATAATAACAATTTTAAAAAAAAATAAATCCAAATCAATTGATTAATTTTTTACTCATAAGACTACAATATTTGAAGTATTAAAACTAAGTTTTTAGTTACCTAGTTTTATTTTTCGATTGACAAAGTTTCAAATTATAAAACAGTATTGTTTACGGAGAACTATTTCAAATGTATCTCCTTTATATAATACATTAGAGAATTGGTAATACGATAATTATTATTTGAAAATTGTTAATGTAGAGCATCATAAACTTAGAGACTAAGTATTTTAATAACACCTATCAAACTCTGTACCTGTTTTCTGAAAATGAGGTAATAATTCTTGAATTACTTATAATAAAGTCTTGTTACAAACAAGCTTATTGTTGGAACAATGTTGGAAATGAGTGGAACTATTAAATGATTTTATCGACTTTTGGCAAATGGAATGTTTTCGGAAGAATCTTAGTTTTTCAAATTGCAAACATTTTTTCGGTTTTTCCTTAGATTAGAATCGTCAAGGGTTTAATATAAGTTACCTTTAGGGTATATTGATTGTATACTCAAACGTCCGATTGATCAAAAGTTTTTAAGGTCAGACACTTTAACGAGAAAATTTAAGTTTTATTGATTAACTATGCCTAAAACGGTTGAAATAGGATACATGACAACATTAGGGAAGTAAATTAAGGGATCACCTGGTCAAAGTTCATAAAAGGGAATGCTTTTGCAGGAATTTCTTAGACCACAAATTGTAATAAGATTTCATTGTTAAAAGTTAAAAATATATTGTTTTTAGATTACTTTGAAATTGAATAGACAATCTTTAAAAAGAATGTAATCCTTTACTGATAATTTAAATGAAAAAATTTCAATCAATATCTACAGCGAAAATGTTAGAAATTGAATTTTTGCTGAAATAATTTTAGCTATTTTTACATTTCAAATTTTGTTAATTCGTTAAAAGGTTACATTATTAAATTCAATTAGTGTAATAAGTGGTTACCTTTATATATAGTGATTGATAAAAAACCAATCGCTTGAAAATCAGCTACGTAAATAACAGTTGTTCGAAAGGCAAATTTCATAAACTTTTTATTTAATTCAGAAAATAGTTTTTTCTATTGTCCTACACCAAAAACTGAGTAAAAGAATTAAACATTAAAAATTAAATTACCACAAAAATTTTAAGTTGATTAATCAACAAAAACAATACCAATTCGGATGTATCCGTAGATGCAAAAAAATGTTTAGTAAAATTTATTTGTAAAAAAATTATCAACGTGTTTAGAATTTTGAATTCAAGAAAATGCTAAGTACAAATTGTGGAGTTCCTTAACTTATTTGAAAAATTCAAATCTCATTTCATGTCCATTGATTTTTATTGAATTTTCTTCGTATTAAAAAGAAGATATCCTAGAACCTTTGAATTTTGAAGGTGTTAAGACTTCACATAGAGATTATTCTTGATCTTTTGAAATATGTTGTATCCCTTAGTTAATATCTTAGAAATTAAGTTTGAAAAATTAAAAATCAGCACCTATTGTTCAAGAAATTAATTAACAATAATTAAATTTAATATAAAATGAAATCAATGGTTTTGGAAAGTTGGCAAAAATCTGTGAAATCAATGAGTTAACAATAGACTCCATATTGAAATCAGTAATACTGTTAAAACATTAAACAACTTCCCTATATTATTATTTATAACACTTAATATGAATTTTTTTGAAAAATACTGCAAATCCAATAGATTGTATGCATTGGTTTTAAATAATGTAAGACTAACCAATACCATTAACACTTGTAAAATACACCATTGAAGTTGAAAAGTGAATTAAGGCAAAAATAATTTCGAAAAAAAATCAATAAAATTGTTTAGTTCAAACAGCAGAATAAGGCATTCAAATTTGCCCTGGTCATTAGGATTTAAAATAGCAAAGCCAGAAAAATAAAGCTTTATTGATTATTTTTAATATTAACTTGATATATAACTGTAACATGTAAGACTTGTGAGCCATAAAAATTAAAATATAATAATTTTTTCAAAAATAGCAAAATTTAAAAAGCGTTGCCTTTATTTCTACTGTACGATTTATTTTCATATTATACATTGGCGGGAAAGTTCTGTCGTATTTACTTCGTTTGAAGTGTTTTTGACTGTAAGAGAAAAACGAGCAAGTAAAATGAGTCGTATAGGGTCTTATTGTTTAGCGCATGGCTTGTGGGATATAACGGAATCAATTCAAATTTTTTCGTCAGTTACTTGAGAAGTACAGACCCATCAAGATGGCGGTGGATAAAGTGCATTTACGACATTGCATTTTGTACGAGTTCCAGAGGGGAAGCAACGCATCGATTGCATGTAAAAACATTTGTGACACGTTTGGAAGTGAAGTGGTTAATATTCGAACCTGTCAAAGATGGTTTGCCAAATTTCGTTCCGGAAATTTCACGCTCAAAGAAGATCTTCGATCTGGAAGGCCATCCATGGTCGATAATGGAATTTTGCGGTCAATGCTGGAGACTAACCCACATCTGACTACTAGAGAAATATCAAAGGAGTTCAGAGTTCATCATTCTACTGTTGAAGATCACATAAAACAACTTGGATTTATCTTGAAGCAGAGTATTTGGATTCCACATGATTTGACCGAAAAAAACCTATCACATCGTATAAGAATCGTCTCTTCTTATTAGAAACAGTGTGGAACAGTTTTTAGACGAAATCATTACAGGAGATGAAAAGTGGATACTCTACGAGAATGTTAAGAGAAAAAAAGTTTATTGCAAACCTGGAACATCCGCCAAAACGACTCCAAAACCAGATCTTCGCCAAAGAAAAGTTATGCTTTGTTTATGGTGGGATAGAAGAGGTCCGATTTACTATGAGCTACTCAAACAGGGGCAGACCATCAATGCGAGTGTCTACTGTAATCAATTTGATAAATTGAATGCGGCTATCAAAGAAAAACGACCGATTTTGGCCAATAGAAAAGGAATTGTCTTCCATCAGGAAAACGCTAAACCAAAAATACGACAGAACTTTCCCGGCAACCTAATATAGGTACCTAATATATACCCTAAATGTAGAGAAATGTAGAGTTTTATTTTAACGTTCCTAATCGAAAATTTGTATAAATCGGATATTTTTTTTTTTATAATATTGAACTTATGCTATAGATTAATTAGACACTGGCTTATTAGAAAAAGGTTTTTTCAATTAAATTTTCTTCGTCATCCTTAAGGAGTTCGATAGAATTACAAAGAAATTTTTTTTTTATGTAACATTTAAAACACTTACTTTCGCTAGACTTAACTTCTTAAAATGTAAAATTTCACAAAGCCATAAAAGCTGTGCTTAATACCTAAGGTACAATGTGACTCTATACATCAAAATGCTTCTTACACAATTTATCCGTTAATATTATTCTAAATATTTAAATCACACCGAAATTCTGTTGGAAAAAGCTCAAAAGCTTCGCCGGAAAAGAAGTCTTTGTATTCACACGTATGGCCGTTCGTTCCATTGCAATCACTTGATAAATTTTCGCTTTTCTAATCTCATTCGTTTTTCCTTTTTCCCCCATACTTGCACGTGTGATAAGACGCAACATAAAAGCACAAGATGCAAAGCATGCAGCAAATAATATTGCACTTGTTCCGAGATAAAAGTCAAGTTTTACATTGTACGTTAAACTATCTTTTGTGCTACACCGTCTACACAGGCTGGAAAGCTCTAATGAAATACTAAACAAAGCGAAAGAGAACAGTTCTATATTGTCGATAGTTTACCACAGCCGATATGATAACAATAATTTTTGTGCTTATATTTTAGTATTTTAGTCTTTTGTAGCTGATATTTTAAAACATTTAATTTACATTAATTATTTTACGCTTATCATAACAATTAAATATCTTACGTTATACGACAAATATTCTTTTGAAAAACTAAGATTTCTTATTGAATGTCGATTTATTTTATGCAATAAAAAGCGGTTGTCGAAAGCAAATGCATGGCTTTACTCGCTCGAATCTTATCAGTATGAAAAATTGCTGACATCTATTTTTATCGTTAACGTACTTTTATCCTGGTACAGAATACTATAGGGGGAAACTTAAAAAGTCGCTTGAATCCTTTGATGTTTGCAGATTGAAATCGAACAATGAAAGTCTTTATCTACATACGAAGAAATGGTCAGTAAAGTATGATAAATTTTCCGATTACTTAGACAACAATTTTTCAATTGATTCTTCAAAATTTATTTCAATCGTTTGTACTTGGCTACAAAATAAAGATGGAAACTTTATTGTACTTCTGATAAATTTTTGATTTTACATTGCAGTAGTAAAAACCATTATGATCAATGAAATGATTTTTTTACTAAGAAAGAGTATTCTAGGTTGTCCAAATAAAGTTTGATCTAAGTACAAATGCAAATGATACATCGATTTTTTCAAACATCGATTTATCAATATTGATATTCATGGATGTTTGGATTAAAAACACTTATTTTTTAAACAATTCTTCAATATCATCCTTTGAATTTTCGTCTCTTTTAAGACTTCTTCAGGTAGTGCAAACACAGAAAATAAAAATTTCATCCAGCTCAAGAGCTATGAAAATCTTGATGGTATGTTTATTTCTTTTTACAAGAAAGTATAAAAGTTAATAACATTAATTCTATCGAGTTATAAATATTTTCTGATACTATCAAACTATTGACTACTGTAAAAATTCTTTCAACAAGGAAACAATATTATTAAACTAATTAATACTACAGGTAGATTTTTCGTTGGATATTTGTAAAAATAACTAGGGTATCTTAGTAACTAATGAAATTCAAAGTTTTATTAGTTATAGAAATTGATGTTTACCCCGATAACGAATTATTAAATGTCAGTACTAAGCCTAAAATTCCCAAGATTTGAAAATAATAATAAATAGTATAATCATTTTATTTTATTATCGAGGATTTTTGAGGATCTTTATTTTTAAATGATTTCCACTTTGTGATTTTATACACAACGTTTCGCAGTTTATTTACAGCTTTTTCAAGCTAATATAAATAACATTAAATTGTATAAAGAATAAATTTTTAACAAAATGTCATTTATGTGGATATGATAAATGGCTATGGTATTTTGGTAAACTTAAATTATTTTATATATTAGATTTAATGGTATAAATTTATATTTCAGTTAAATATGATTTTTTGATGGTGTAAGTTTTCTTAAATTTGTCTATTATATCAACATAATTGCCATTTTGTTAAAAACTTGTTCTCTATACAATTTAATGTTATTTATATTCGTTTGAAAAAGCTGTAATAAACTGCGAAACGTCACGTATAAAATAACATAGTGTAAATTATTTAAAAATAAAGATCTTCAAAAATTCCTGGGAACTAATATAAATTGAAAATACAGGATCGGAATCAATAGTTAATACAGTTTAATCTCACTAATCCGGCACTTCAAAAAATTGGCACGTCCAATAATCCGGCACATTTCGCCCACACCTCCCGCGCCCCTCTATACCTGTGCATCCAGGTACATTATTCTTTATTCCTTCTATTCCTTCATTATTCCTTCTATGAAATACTTTATTTTATTCATTACCTATGACTTTTTTACTATAATCCAGTAATCCGAACATTCCAATAATCCGGCACCCTCCGGTTTTTAAAAGTGCCGGATTAGTGAGGTTACTTTGTATATAAATAGTGTAAAATTAAAACGCCGTTCCATCGTCAAAATAATCTAATAATTCAATTAATTGGAATAAAATTCTTGCACAAAAAAGTTAAATAAAATTCAATGTGTTTACAGTACCTGAAGAAGTCTCAAAAGAGACGAACCGTCGTACGATGATATTCAAGAATCGTTAAAAAAGTAACAGTCTTTTTAATTCAAACACCCATAAATACCAACATTTATTTATAATTATGCATATGGATAGAGTAAATCATCGATATATGATTCATAAATATCGATGTTTTACTTTTAAAATATCGATGTTTTGATGAGGAATGTTGAATCCCTAATCTTAAGACTATAACGTAAGACTATAGCGTTTAAACCCAAATTGTGACTTATTTATTGATAGTGAATAAAATATTAATACTTGCTTTAACAAATTCAAGTTTTTGTCGACTTATTTGAAGAATTTTTTTATCTTAATCTTTAGTTTGAATCGCATTTAATAAAACAAGAAGTGGTTTGATTTAGCCATAGAATTACAGTAAATATTAGTCGAAGAATTCTTGAGGAATCTTATATTTTATTTAAGCAGAAAAAGTAGAAAAATAAAATGGGAATTTGTACACGAAAATTGTATGATGTCAGCATCAATTCCACCATATGAAAAACTATTGTAATAATTCATGATATTATTCGAGTAATGTACCCAAATGACGTAATTATGATAATAAAGTATAAATGTTTGAAATTGCAAAACATATGATATGATACATACGCGTAATGAGCTTTATACCGAAACATAAACACAATGAAACATCCAATTATGTTTCACGTAAAGTTCGAGCTTGATACGGTTATGAATTGTAATGCGGTTCGCAACATAAACCGGATGTTCGAATGGCTGTTAAAATATTGGTCGAAACAGTCGTGAAAATTTGCTCACTTGATTCTGGGTGTCAATTCAATAACGATGAAACCTATTCACGTAAAATCCACTCCGTTTTGAGTATCCCAAACTTATGAAATATTCAAACCTTTCTCCGCTCTACTCAACCAACAAATTACTTGCAAAATCTTTTTTTTTCTCTCCCCAAACAGCAAAAAAGTCCGACTTGAACATTTCGTGATCTAATTACGAAACGTGGTTGTACTGATCGCTTGATAACCGGGAAAATAAATAATCGCTCTGCTAAATGTTGGTCTAATTTGTAACGATGTTAAATGATGTACGATTCGTGACTATTTTATTTGCAAACGAAAGCAATTTCTTAATTAATTACAATTATTACAATTTATTTTTGACGACAACATTTCTTCTTTTTTTTTTTTAAATTTGGCCTTTATGATTTCAACTTTTACAAGAAGTCATGGCAAATCACAATTCAGGAAGAAGTGGAAAGTTTTTGATTAAATGCAAAACGTACAGCTTTGGATACCCTTGAAAATAAAAGTAAGTTTGCAAAAGCAAATAAAAATGCAACCTTCGTTACTTCGATTCCGAAAGTTGGGGAAATTACAAATTAAACTTTTTTCGCTTTGGAGTTGGCAAAGTTTTTAAATGGGATATTTATTAACAATCAAAAAAAAAGTTTTAAGAGTTTTTAAACTTCACAGGTGAATACAATAGCAAATGGATTACAAGTAAAATTTTTGACTCTTAATTAGTTTAGTAAAACATATAGATTTTCCAAAATTTCAACTTAAAATCTGCAAAAATTTAAAAAAAAAGTATATCAATTTTCACGATAATATGATATCCCGTTTTATGATTACAATTAAAGCATTTATTTTGAACTAAAAGATTTGGATTCTGGTTCTTAGTCTTGCGTTTTGTAATTGATGGTTTGTTATAGAAAATAAAAATTCTCAGTTATAAAAATCATTTTTATAGAAAAATTGGAAATTGAGGAATCAAAGAAAGGAGAAGTCAGGAATTAAGAAAATAAATTTGCTCCTTTTGTATACCATAATGTCTCAATGGTAAATTCTGACATCTTTAAGTTCTCCTCAATTATAAACCTATTTTTCTAAAGAAAATTACGCGGAAAATCTTCTACTAAACCAGACCTTTTACGTGCGTTAAAATCTGCTCCTTTCATAACTACCGTCTATTTAATTTCTTAAAATATCCACCAATTATCAGTGATACTTTTGGATCCTCAATAACACTTAAAATCCGTGATCATTTCACTTAACACCTAATGCGTTATGTAGCTAAAGCTTAGTACTATACATAAATATGTATCAAAGTCACAAAAAAAAAAGTATATTTTATGTATCTTAAGGCAGATCATTCACGCTCCGACTTGCAGTTCAACTAGTGGTCCGACTTTCGAAGTTGGATCTAAAGTCAGACTGGGAATGGTGTTGGAAGTTGGATGTTTATCTGATCCAACTAGAAAATCCAACTAGTAGTCCGACTAGTTGGACTGTAAGTCGGAGCGGGAATATTCTGCTTAAGACGTAACTTAAGATAAGTATTAAAGTTCCCTTTTTAGGATTAATTAGATATCCCAAGTGACTTCAGATGTTTTCCCAAAGTATCTTCAACTGCTCTGGGTACATCTTTAATCACTACCCAATAGTTAAAAGTTAATTACAGGTCTCTGTTTAATTTAAATCGAACCAATTGGAAATAATAATTGACCAGTAGAGTTCAGAATTGAACTACAGAAAATGTATTGTAAAATGTATTCCACTATGAAAGTCTCAGATTTAGAACAATACTCATTTCTAAAGGTGATAAAAATAATCTTTAGGTATGGGGTTAAAGCTATAAGCTTCGTAAATTGAATCGACAAAATATTTTATTGGTATTTAAGCGATGTTTAGGTAATATTACACTATTTAGGTATTATAATAACAAAATACTAAGTTCCTGGAGGCTTCAGATCTTTATCTCAATTAGCTTTTGTAAAAATAAGTAATGTGTGAAAAGCAGAAAAATTTTTTTTTTTCTTAGAATTCACTAAAGTACTTGGTATAAAATTATGGTATAAATTATTGGTATAATAATATGGAGTTAATACTGCCTTTCTTAAAATAAAAAAAAATTGTACATAGTTTTATGAAATCTGTAAAAAAATAATATTTTTTAAAGGCATTTTTTTTTATATCTACGAACCAATTTTGGTAAAGCTTTGATAGTTTTACATCCTATTCCAGTAATGCCTGAGACCTTAAAGATTTTTGGAAAGGATTCTATACAAAGAAAAAATAAAATAATTTCCAAGCTTAATGCAAATTACTATTATTTTACCTAAATATAAATAGGCCCAGCAAAGTAAAATATAAAAATTATTTAGGTAAACAAATAATTATTTGTTTTGCTTTACTTACATTGTTTTTTTAATGAATTCCATGCGGAAAATATTTTACCATAATTATCAATAAGCTTACTATAATATGTCCAATGAATTAAGCGTCTAGTTAATGCAAGTAATGCACTTACATCATATGACAACAAGCTTCAATGGAAGAGAGGTATTAGCCAATAGTATTGCGAGATTTAAAAATATTCATTTGTTTTGATTGTTGAAATTTTGAAAATTTTACAAGGCCAGTCCCATACCTAATGTTAAATGCATATACGAATACGTATATGCTATACGAAGCAGTTCGGACACTGACGTCATTCGAGGGCTATCGATTATGAATTATGATTAAAGATTTAGATCAAAAAAATTAAGTTTCTTTAAAAAGGGAACTCTTTTAATTAAAATAAAAGGTACATGATTTAATAATCTGAGAATATTATTACAACGTAGTGTAATAATAAAGCATATGCAATAATGAAAATTGCAGCAATGAGTTTTGAATTTGTCAAATAAAATACTTTCCAGATTGAAATATTTTTTAAAAATTTGTTATACCTCGAATTATTAGTATTTTTGTACGTATGTTTTTGAACAAGTTCAGGCTAAACAAGGGGTTTTCAACCCCTAAATCATATTGAAATTTCAGATCAAACGGTTAAGTAAATTTTAAGGAAAAAAAAAATTTCTTAACTTATATTTTTTTTTTCACAAAAACTAATTAAGATAGAGATCTAAAACTTCCAGGATCTTAATATTCGTACTTATTTCTTAAGTATCATTCCAACTACCCTTCTTCCCCTAGGCTCTTATACACGAATTGCTAAATTTAGAAATCAAATTAAATTACTGCTTCAGATTTGATTGTTAAAAATTCCCGTCTATGCAGAAGTAGGACAGATTTACATTTTTTTTTGAAGGAAAAATCAATTATGATTGTTACTGTCAGGAAAAAAAACGAGAAAAGTATTTCCACCGAAAAATATAATTGGAATGTTGTCGAGTGTCGAGAGTTCATAATAATTGTTTCATAAATGCAAATTGCAGTCAAGTGCTTCATATCTTCCTGCAAAAGCAATTGAGCTTAAAATAATAATTTGGGTCAAAGCATTTATGTCCCTACTTAGATATCCCTCAATTAACCTAAAAGAAAATAATTATTCCCCATATATAATAATATAATATTCAAACAACGAGTATAATAATTGCATTCATTATTTTATCGGGCACGATACTTTTTTTTTAAGTTTTAATTTTCAAATAAAATTCAATTAGGATCAAAATACGAAAATTTAATGATGGCGTGCCAATGTTGTTAACCTTACAGCTCACCAAACGGCTGTGTCTTGTAAAATATGTAAGTATGGTGCATTTGCATCTCTATTAAGGGAATTATGCAGATTACATAATGATTTTATCATAAAGTTCAAATTTTATTTATAACTTTTTCGCACACCGGCTTTTTTTTTCGGGACGAAAAACCCATCGACAAAAACGAGTGCAATAAAAGCCAATTTATTACATTCGTTTCAGGTACTTTTAATTTTTCGATTTGTTTTGAATCGGAAAAAATATAGTTCTAATTTTACTGGGCGGAAATTACACGTGAAAAGTGTTATGACGTAAATGATTTTTGATGGGATTTATGGAATATAAAAGTTATGAATACGAAAATATGTAAATTTATGTTGAAACAGGAATGGGAAATTATTAAAGCAACGGAAAATGGCTATGGAAAGTTCGGGTGATACAAGCAAAATGTGGCATGCATACGGGCTTGATTTTAAAAGGGATTCATTTAAGAAAATGAAGTGAATTTTCATGAATAAGTTTTAATCAGAAAAATTTATGAAAAACCATTTAATATATGGAATCTAAAAAAATAAAGTATTTTTTCTTCTCAAAATTTTTGTGGGGAAAACTCGTGTAATTTTTCTACTGTAATAATGCAGTGGCACATAAATATTTCATAGTACGCGCATTATAAATGTGATGGTACTGATTCCATCAAATGCATCATTATTTACCTAAACAAGCTAACAGGTTTTAAACAACTCATATCAGTTATCTGAAATTAACATTGTACAGCTCATTAAATAACTATTTATTATTGCAGTTGTATTTATTTAATCGTTCCTCAATAAATTGTATTTTCAAACAAAACCATTCTGTATGGTTTATACTTCATTAAAATGTACCTACTGGCAATGTTTATAGATAAAATATAATGCAAAACAATAAATGGTAAACAATGATGTTGGCAAATTTAGATTGGAAAAGAAGTATAAGAAATTTTAAGAATTTTTGTAAGTTTCAAAGTAACGTTCTGAGAGTTGTCCAAAATTCTTAAAAAAATTGCCCATTTTATTGGTTTTCAGTGGTATTCCTTCAAATATAACATTTGATATATTGGTAGCACAAAAATGATACAAGATTCAAAGATAATACACAAAGATCTTATTGGTAATCTGCTGAGATTTATCATAGAAGTAGGCTTGACCATAGGAAGCAGCACAGAGGAACTCTTACGGAAAGTTTCGAGTACAATGAAGAACTAGAAGAATATTTAGCGGCACTAGATGAAATAAGGCCTAAACATTTCTACATAGACTAAACCTTGCAATAAAATAGCAAAGAAAGGATCAATAGGATCAATAGCTTTACTTCCAACAAAATAGTATACGAAGTAGCGTATGGTAAAACAAGGATATGTGTTGTCATCCCTATTGTTAAACCTTATTTTTAAAATCATTGTTTAATAAAGAGATGATATTTTGAACGAAGGGAAGATTTATTGAATGAATATAAATTTTACCAGATATACCAACAATATTGTTTTAATCGCGGATTCCAAAGTAGTTTTTCAAAAATCTCATAGATAGAATGAATTCAACATTATTGAAATTTGGGATGAAGATTAATATCCCGAAAACCAAAACGATATCCATCAGAAGAAGTACAGAGATCCCTTTATTCTGTATCCTTAATAGTAGAACTCTAGAACAAGATAACCGTTTAAAATACTTGGGCTATTGGATTAATAGTATGCAGAAATCCAACTAAGAACAGGAGGGATCAATAATGGAGCATGGTCGAAGAGCCTTCGGTAGACCAAGGAGACTACTATGTATGCTCTACTGAATCTTTATCTTCTACTAATCTGTTAAGTGCTACGTTTAGTTCACTCTCTTGTATAGTATCGATAGAATTGAGATGATGGCTTTTAATGTATATCTATGTACAGTTACGACATTAACAGGGTTGTATTATTTCACCATTATCCCTACTTTACAAGATTTATAGTAGGATTATACTGCAATTCACTTTAGAGGAGTGGAATGGTGGAATTAATTATCGCGGGAAATGATTATCCAACCTTCATTTCGCAGACTATACAATTTTAATTTCTAACAATGAGAAAGAGATGTTGGAACTCATTTTAAGGCAAAGATGCTACCAGACTTGGGTGTAGCAAAAAAAAAAAAATTATACATTTTCATTATATTTACAACAATCAGAAGGAATTGATTTAATAACTTCCATTTCAATTAAAAAAATTGTATTTTATTTTTAATTTAATTTTTGTTAACTAATTGAATTAAATAGACGGTACAGACTGTTACGCAGGTTATTAGGACCTAATTCTACTCTTGACACTAAAAACAAATTAACAATATATAAAGCCTAAATTCAACCCATTTGGACATACGGGGTAGAGCTGTGGAGTTCTGCCAAGTACTCCAACATCCAGCGAATCCAATCTTTCCAATCAAAACTTCTTCGCAATATTCTAAATGCTCCCTACTACGTTAAAAATAAAGTAATACATAACTAGCTGATCCCCTCAACTTCGTCTGCGTAACGTAGGTGTAGGTTATGTTTTCAAATTTGTCATTTGTAGTGGTATATGAAAATTTTTAATTTTCTTATTTCTTTTACGAAAAACATAATGATACTTAAAAACACTATTTTGTCAACTTTAAAAAGACACATTTAATAAACTGTTGCAAAGAATAAAATTGTTCTATGTAATAATCAATTAATTTTCAAAAAATATTTATAAATATCTAAAAAGAGTAGGTCTATTGCGTATACCTACGGTAGGTATACCTACCGTGAACCAAATAAGCCGTAAATCAATCAGCATCTATACATAAATAAAAATTATCGCCAAGTTCAATAAAGTTGGTCTTAATTATAAGTAAAGAGCGGTGACCATGCGACATTTTTCAAATAACTTACATTTTTAAACTTGTGATATCTTTCGAATGGAATATTCAAATTGAATAACTCAAAAAGTTACATAATGGTATTGAAGCAAACTTAAGTATGAAGTCATTTATTTTGATAAGAATTAATCCCAAAGTACAAATAAAAGAGCTTTTATAGCGGTGGCATTTATATATATATATGTTTTTTAAAATGAAAAAACACTTATTGTGACATAACTATAATAGTTAGGCATATGCTGTCGCTTTATTTTTTGTAGATAATGTTGATATGTTCTGCTAACAGACCGATTCAAATAAAAAATAATTAATTAAAAGTGAATCAAATTAAATAATTTAATTAATAAATAAATATTGAGTTGTGTTGGTGGACACAACCAATTCAAGAGCAGGACAAGACGACACATTGCAATTATTGCCAAGAGGCAGATTGTGCAAATTAGGTGGAAAAAAAAAAAAAAAAAAAAAATGTTCTGCAAAATCGTACTACATTATTTTGTTCTATAACCAATAGTTTTCGCAGCCCACGCGATAAAATAATGTTTTTTGGCATTCCTAACTTTTTTGAAAATTTAATATAGCCTATGATCACCGGAAATAGTGTAGCTTCCCAACAGTGAAAGAATTTTTCAAATCGGCCAAGTAGTTTCGGAGACTTTTCAAAGCAAACAACAATCAAATCTTTCCTCTTTATAATAATAGATAGATGATATCAAAATTCCCTTTATCAATAACCTAATCCAAGACCGGTTCCAAAAATTTCACAACAAACTGCACAACCATTCAAATCTCAACGCTCAAATCCATTCTTCTACATCCCATCCAAATAACCCTTCAGGTCGATTAAAACGCCGATGGCCGCGAGATCTACTAAATGATTAATAAAGAGCCCCAACAATGGTTGGGTTCTTTCAACAAGTTCCAAATTCAACTGCCCCTGGTGACGGATCAGTCCTCACTAAGGGAACAGATTTATTTTATTTTGTGCGCATATTGCATATTATACTAGAATTTTGTATAGAAGGCAATAATATTTAAAATAAAAAAAAAATGTTAACTACATACTTGTATATTAACTGCATACAAAAACTAATTTTTGTTTTGGCCACCAGATGTCGTTATTAAAGTGGTCAGATCCCAATAGTAGAACATACGAACTGTTGAAATAAATTTTAGCGAGGAACTAAAGCTAGCCTAAGTTAAGAAAAAAAAATGGAAATTTTGATGAGATAGAATCTGCTTACCTAACTTTTAAGCTTAAAATCAAAAAGCTTTTGGTCAACAATTTTAAAGAGATAGTAAAAAGAACCCCTAAATTAAAGGATCGATGTACTAAAAGAACCAATTGGAACCGGTTTATGTATAACAGTTGATTTATGGCTACTTGATTTTTTTTTTTAAATAGTTTCAGTATAAAACATTTGTTCTTTAGCTTTAAATGTTATAAAAAAATCATTGAAAATTTTATAAAATTTATTTTAGTTAAAAGAAGAACAATTGCGTTTGTAAAGAGTCGAGTAGTTGGTAGTTTTTAAGTTTTTGCACAATTAAAATAATGACGTTTTAGATGTAACAGTGGAAAGTTTCTTTTATAACAACCCCATTTCGAAATACAAGAAACCCGTTAAACGAGTTAATTAACATTTCTAAACGTAAATAATTAACACAGTCTTTTCGCATGTTCGTATTATTTTTTTTTCTTTATTCACTTGATAAAGGTTCTGTTTTGTTTCGAGAGTCGAGCACCTTATTCAATTACATTAATTTAATTAAATAAGACGACGCGCGTAATGTCGGTTGTAACGTAACATCGTAACATAACGTCGCCATTGAAGCTCTGTGTAAAATCATCCCTACACGACAAAAACACCCCCCCCCCCCAAACGAGTCAAATAAGTGCCAACCTACCCTATTCACCCAATTACTGATCAAATGGTTATAGATAGGTTCGAAAAAGTATCAATGAACGCACTGTTATTTTTATACTATATAAATAGTCGCAAAGAAAAAACCGCCATCAATGAAAGTCCCTATTCAAAAATACAATCGAAAACCTTTTCTATATAATATGTGTTTTTTTTATCGATTTTTTTTTATAGTTTTCACATTTGTCGGCGGCCGAATTCAATTGAAAATTATTGTGAAGAAGTCTGCGAAAGGAATGCTTTAATTTTATGAAAAAGAGTTTTATGGGACTTTAATATTATTTAGAGAGGCGATTACGGGGAATTTAGATACGCAACGTGGATCAGATGTTTTCGGTTTTATTACATTTATAAAGTGAGGCAATAACGACGATAATTGTATCAAATGAGCTTTCAAATGTTGTTGTTGTGTCGACGTTGAATGATGAAAACATGTTGGAAATAATTTTGTTAAAGGTTGTTAGGGGTAATTATTCTGAAATTTTACTACTTTGTGACTTTACCATCTTTATATGACCTAATGCAAAAAAAATTGGGTCTGGAAAATAAAATGTAGTTAGATGCAATTGTAATAAAAAGTATCTAACAGTTGAAAACATTCAATTTATACTGCTTATCCTTTAAATAGAAGTACACCTATCCCCCGATTTACACTGAAAATAGGTTCCAGACAAATCCGTGTAAAATGAAATCTTTGTTTTCCCTTTATAAAACCGTGTAAAACGAAAAAAACTGCGCAATTAAGTCATTTATTAAAATGGAACAAGAGTAAAACATATCCAGGAACTTTAAACTAGGTATAGTTTGTCCAAAAACTGGTGTGATGTCGTAGTGAACTTATTCTAAAAATTAAAACAAAAATAGAAACGATATTTTTTTTCAAAAAGTACCTGTTGAAACTTAATAAATTTAGGTATGTTCGAAATTTATTCGCTATCACTTGAGGAACTATGAGAAAGGGGAATCCCTTGTTATTGAAATCAGTGTTGCTAAATGAAAGAAACTCAAAAATAATTTCAACATATGTATTGTGAATATGATTATGTAACCAAAAATACATTTTTAGAAATTTTCCGAATTTCATTAGTTTATGAACCGTGTAAAAGCGAAATCGTGTAAAACGAGTATTGTGTAAATCGGGGGATAGGTGTAAAAACCTTATTTGCTAACTTATTCTAATCAATTTTAAGGACTGGTACTTTCACTCATGAATAGACGAACTATATCCGTAAGATAGCGACTTAATAGATAAAAATTTATCTGTCAGATAATTCCTACACATTCATCTTAGACATATCATAATTCTTAAGTAAAAATACGTATGTTTTCTCTATTCTCCGAATAAAATTTTATCTAGACGGTAAATATCGCTTTCTAGATGAGAAATTATCGACCCTTTGGAAGGGAAAATAAGAATTAATGAAAACTAATTTTGTTGTATCACTCCTTTCGGCATTTAATACATAATATATCGTACCAGTAGTCGAATAAAGGTTCAACTTAAAAATTGCAAGTTTTAAGTTAGCAATACATTTACAATGAGGAAGTCGCCTTTTTTTAATGAGGAGGTAGTCAAAAGTTTAGAACAAGAACTTTACTAACGATTTCTCGATAAGTTCAATTTTTGAGTTGCATCATTATTCTGCGATGGATGTGACTTGTATTTAAAAGCTAATAAAAAAATAAACCAAGTAAAAATAAGGGACCAAAAATAGTTTCTAGTTAACCAATCATTTAACGAGAGAATGAACGATAATGGAGAAAAATTGGTAACGAAAATAAACAGAGATAATGAATCATAAATATTAAAGCTTTAGATTAATCTAGAACCAAATATAATTCGGTATTATAATTCGGTATAATACGTACTTCGATTGCCACGCAATCTTCCTCAGTGGCCATCAAGTAGTTTGGATCACTCCGTAACTGCATTGTGATGATTCACCAAATTGCTTGGCAATCGAAATATGTATCTGGGCAATACGTCACGAATATTTTTGTTTGAACTTCTTTTGAAAGTTATGTTTATGGTATGATTTTTATATATATTATATTAAATTATACTATATTAATAGGACCGCAATATATTCTATATATTGTTTACACATCACTTTTTTTGATTTCACATCCTTTAAAAACATTTAATTTGGATTCAAGTCATACAAGAAAAACAGATCTCCGAAAAAATCTTTGGAAAAGAAACCCTTTTATTGTCTCTTATAACTTATAGCAAATCATTGATCATGAAAATTGGTCCAGTCATCCTTCAATTATAAATAATCCAACTAACACGATTTTGTTTTATGTATATATATATAGATAGTATAGAGTTGATCAACATTTTATATGGGGTTATATAAATACTTCCAGTTCATCCTGGGTCACAATATTAGGTAAGAATGCATATATGCGAAAATGGTAACCACATAAAAAAAACAATCTACATTTGCTATTCAAATTCTTGCCTCCATTGGATTTTAATCATTTCGTGATATTTCAGGTTGAATTTTTATTCAAATAAAGAAACAATCTAAATTTTCTTTCTTAAAAATGAAAATAATCATTTTAAAATATTAAAACCAATAAAATTTATCTTTAGTGAATTTTTTTTTGATCTTCAATTTCCGAACCTGAAATCCATGTTTAATATTTTACTTTGAAAACTTTTAATAAAATTTTCCTATAGAATGAACCAAAAGGTAAATTTCAAGTTTAGATATTTATTTTTTGGATAGTTGGAAAATATTTACTTAAAAAATTAGTAAGAATTTTTATAATGGTCTCCTATTAGACAATAAGTAAAAAACGAAAAACGTTTGAGTAAAAAATTTAGAAAACTAATGTTCAAAATTCAAAAAACAAAAATAGAATGTAATGAGCCACGTGTTTAATAGATGAAAAATTTCAGCGAATTTATTGCTTGCTTTTGGTTTACCAGAGGCTGATGTAAAGTAAATACATATGTCTTAAAAATAAGATATTAAATCTTTTTTTTTTTTTTAAAGAAATTATTTCCAAAAATATTCACTAAATTCCTATACGGATTTAAATCAGTAAAAAGACAACCGAAGTTTAAGTTTTACTGTTTTCATCCACAATTGTTATCGGAAAAGTTAAATTACTGCAGAGATAGATTGAGCATAATATATTTTACATGCATTTTTATAGAAATTTCAAACGAAAAAGCTCAAATTTATTCTCATTTAAATTACAAATGAAACAAATATGAAAGCCATATATTTTATTTAATGAAACCCAATATATTCGCTTTCAATTAATTTATGCACGTTTTTCATAAAATTCAAATAATTTACAATTCAGATTAATAAAAAAAGAAGAAGTGAATAAGAAATTAATTCGAAATTCGTTTTCATTTTA
Organism: Sisyra terminalis; assembly: GCA_958496175.1. Lineage (NCBI taxonomy): Eukaryota > Metazoa > Arthropoda > Insecta > Neuroptera > Sisyridae > Sisyra > Sisyra terminalis. The sequence continues at coordinate 10,726,330 of OY292275.1, forward strand.
TGACATTCCATTTAGGTGAAAGATATTTATTACGAAAGTGAATATTGGATATGGCGGTCCGTTTTTCTGCTCTGTGATTTGTGATTTGTCCGGCAAAGTGGTGTGGAGCTCAAAATATATTTCAAGTAAATCTAGATTGATGTTGGTTGCGGTAGAAAAAGTTTGTAAAACGAGTATTTCGTATCAGAATGGCACTATCTGTGTAACGTACGTACCTACCCTACTACATGTGACATGTTCAATGATAAAAAAAAAGCTTCATTTCTCTTTTGAGTGAACGACGACGTCAAAAGCTCGGCTAAGCTTGAGCTTCAAGGTACAATCATATTTTTTTATGATTTCTCATAATCGATTTAGGTCAAAGACACACCAAATTGACTCTAACAAAAATTTATGTGATACAATCAACAATAACTATCATCCTCCAGATTTACCACGGAACGAAGAAATTACCAACTGTGTAATAATTTTTTTTTCATCAGTCTCTTATGATTATAAAGGGTGTCCGGAATAGGTGTCGACAAAAAAATAATACAAGCAATTTTTCACCGAATTTTCAACCAAAGGATTAATCCATTTAAAATCCAATTTTGATGAAAAGTGTTGGCATAAGTAATAGGTATAGGTAAGGTTATAGGTAGACAGTCATAAAAATTTATTGGAAAAAAAATGTATATGCCATAGTTTATTCCTGGCAGCCATTTTAAAAGGGCGGTTGGGAAAATTTTAATGAAATAGGTGGTCTGCGGAATATTTAATTGCCAAACTATTTTTAGGCTCAATTTTCTGTCTCAATTTAAACTAAAATTTAAAAAAAAATATGTAGATTTATGCAACTCTAAATAATATAAAACTCAATATAATTTAAAAACAATTGAAAATATGTTGAACTATCCCCTATTTTCTTCAACCTTAATTCGAAGATAATTATGGTAAAAGCAGCTACCGAGGGTTTATCGATCAATGGCCAGCTTATCAACAACCACAGATATGCAGACGAAATGGTACTCATCGCAACTACTCCGGATGATCTACAAGTACTTTTGGATAACGTTAACCACGTAAGCTACAAGAAAGGTATTAAAATAAATAAAAAGAAGACCAATTTCACGGTAATATCCAAACAAAACCGAACCTCCACATATCTAAACCTTAATGGATAAGCAGTTGAAAGAGTGGAGTAGTTCAATTACTTCGAGTCTTATCAACGAGAAGTGGAGTATGGAGCAGGAAATATACAGCCACACTGCGCAAACCAGAGGAATCTTCATAAAGATGAAAAAGTCTTTATGGATCGAACTTTTTCTCTGGAACTGCGGTTAAAGTGGTCAAGTACTATGCGTTCCCTACTGTCGTATACCGAAAGGAAGGATGAACTTTTACCCAGAGACTGGATGCTAAAATTACTGCATTTGAAATTAGGATATATCATCGAATCTTAAAGATAGCTAGGAGGGATCACTAGCAAAATCAGGAGTTACTAACAAAACTTAATACCACAAGAACTCTTATGGTATCCATAAAGAAGAGGAAGTTACTGTACTTCGGCTATGTCATGCGTAGTAACAAATATTAGCTACTCCAGCTTATCATTCAGGGTCGTATTGAAGGAAAAAGAGCTTTCGGAAGGACACCTTGGCAAGCCAACTTTCGTGGGTGATTCGGAAAAAACACTAGAGAACTCTTCCACGCTCAAAAATCAAAATCGCTATGATTATTGCCAATCTTCAACGTTGAAAGAGTACCAAAAGAAGAAGAAACCGAGAGGCAGATAAAATTTCAGGAACCAGTTAATAAGATAATGCTCAACTAATTCAGTCCTGAAATTGGCCACTCCTAGGTTTTTAAGTAGCCATACCTACAAGAGTTCTGCAATCCGGTAAAATATGAAAAATATTTTCATCATTTATCTGACAAAATTTGCACATCGGATGATCTTACAGTGCCCGAAGAGTATGCAAGTATTTTTCAATCCATAAGTACTGGATATTAGGACAATAACCAATCTTCAATGTTAAAAGGGCACCAAAAGAAGAAGAGGAAGTGCGAGGCAGATTCATCTTCTGTTTGACAAAATCTGTACACCGGGAGGATCCAATTGTACCCTAATAGTATGAAGATACTTTTTCAAGCCACAGTGCCTGAATATGAGGTCTACCACCAATCTAGTTAGAGCTCTACTTAAATTTACAGATGTTATTATATATTTTACTTTTTAAGAAAAAGCCCATCCAAGTGCTTTTGTTTTCTTTGTTGACACAAAAATATAGACAAACTTTAATAATAATTCTACTAAATAATTCTACTAATTCAAACAATTAACATATTGTTATTGGTTAACTAAATTAAAAATCGAAGTAATAACAATAGAGTTTAAAACGGTATAGAATACAGAATTAACTGTTACAGGGTTAAAGAAAGAAAAACAAAAAATTAGACGAAAAACGATTTTAGAATATAACATTCTACAAACATATTTTTGCTAAAATATTTGAAATTTTCAACTGAAATTCCAGTAAGTTTCAATTAATGAAAATTTAGCTGTCGTTCGGAAAAACAGCAATTGCTTTTCGAAGAATAAGAAAAACCTCTTAAAAAAGAAGTGAATTTTTCGTTGGGAATTTGATGAAGCTCCTCAATGTTTTGTCAGCACTTATTCAAACCATCCTGTATAAAGTATGTAAAATAAATGATAGATGCAAAGGCTGCAAGTAAATACATAATACAAATTCAATTTATCCTTATATAGATTGCATAGCAAAATTTCCGTACAAACTCGTTTATTTTTCTTTCCATTAAATTCTAGCGCTCATCTACCTAAAGCTGTTTGTGCAGCAAAAAAACGTTCATGTAAATCTGATTTATGATTGTTTTCGCGAGCGATACGAATCTCAGCACGGGGAATATGGAATATAGAATGATGGCGAAGATAGAAGGATTTCTGGATGTTATTGAATTCATAAGTGCATGAGAGAGTTATAACGAATACTAATATCTTAAAGCTCTTCTTCACCTAAGACTAGCGTACCTACAGCTTATTTTTCCTGTGCTTTTTAATAATTTCCTTGAAACTCACTATTTGAAATGCACGAGATATCCTTCTTAACGTAACAACTTTCTTTTTTACGACACGATATCTGATGGAGACAGTTATAAAACAAAGTGTTTCGATTAAGAATATAATACGAAATATGATATAAACATAAAAATTATAAACTTTCCTACTCATAAAATGTCTATAACCACCATGTTACCATATACATTGTCTTCTTATTAGATCGCCATGAATATATTCTTAGTACATCTATGTGGGTTGCAAGTTGGGAAATTGCAACAACTCGGCATACAAGTACATCGTAATATTGGACATTTGTTCTAAAGACTGGACATTGTAATACCACTGAGACAATAGAGAACGAAATTTAAACAATGTAATTCTAAAATAAACAGATTTGAATATAGTAATTGTTGCAATTGCAATAGAATATACGCAAACTGCAAACCTTGCTATTTGGATTCTAAAGATAACAGAGAATAACGCAAAGAAGCTTATAATTGTTGATCTATATCCGTACTATTCAAACTAACTCCTATTCCAACTTCATTTGGAAAAAAGAACTGTTCCCGTTGGGATAATAATAATTTTTTGCTGATTTCATAAAAAATGTTTAACAAAAATTAGTTGATTGTTGAAAAACCAAAGAAAAGAATCAAAATAAGATTTTTTCGCTGACTTTGAACAGTTATACTGTGTATACAATATATAAAATATATTGCGGTCCAATTTATGTAATATGATTTAACATAATAATATATAAAAATCATACCATAAACATAAATTTGAACAGAAGTTCAAACAAAAATATTTGTGACGTATTACCCAGATACGTACTTCGATTGCCAAGCAATCTTCCTCAGTGGTCATCAAGTAGTTTGGATCACTCCGTAACTGCTTTGTGATGAAATTAGTTGATTGTTGAAAAACAAAAGAAAAGAAGATAAGTGGTGAATTTAAATGAAATTATTGAGTTTATTAATTTACTTTTCTTATGGACCCAAAGCAACTATTATCGTTAAATAATTTTCTTTGATATATTAGTTTAAATCTTTCGATTAAATTAGTAGGGGAACCTGGGGCGGAACGAGGTACCGAAACTTTAATTACAATTTACGAGAAGTTTCAAGAAACAATTTCATTGCTTTGTAATTTATATACTTATTTAATTCATTCTCTACAAATAAAACAAGGTTTTATTGATTTAAATTTATAATTAATATTAAAAAGTAAGGTTTCAAAAAAAAAAAAAGGAAATTTCCCATTCTGCCTCATTCCCTGGGGCACAATGGGAAATGATCCTGGGGCGCAATAGGATATTTGTTATTGACTTAGTTCGCAGATGAAGATACTGTCATCATCGTGATTAGCCCAGCACATGCCAAATGTGCCAATTTTTGATAAATACTACAGGAACACCAGCTTTCATTAGATTTGGAGTATAAATCCTGACAGTATAAGCAGATTACCTCTGCATCTTCCGACCTTTCTTATATATGGACTATCGGCTAGTTTTCTTTGTATATGTACGCCCTATCTGCTGATAAAATAAAAATATCTATCTGAATGGGAAATACTATCTAAATGGTATACCCCATTCCGCCCCACCCATTGTACCCTAAAGCACCTTTCCCAGAAGCACGACTTTTATGGCAGGATATATTGGTTATATTTGAATTATCACTGGGCTTTTAGTTAGTCCACAGTATGTTTTAACAAACATGTCATGTTAATATTCAAACAAAAAATAGAACATAGGATAATTACCTTAGTGTTACTTGGCAAAAATTTGAATTCGGAAACGTTTATTTTGACTTTTGATAAAAATAAAAACAACTGCACTTTTTACTGGCGATAGCCACTTTTTATAGTGCAGTACAGTTAATTGAACATTGAGTATGATTTTTACGCCTTTTTGTCACCTGTAACAAACGCTAATTGCATTTCCCATTCCGCCCCGTGTTCCCATAAACAAGTCTTCTTTTGATCACAAATCAGCTAAGGATAAAAAAGTATAACCGACTAATGGTAGCCTCATTTCTTTAAGTAAGTTTTCTTGGAGCTACTTAATTTAAGTATACCAAATTAGACATAATTTATGGCTTGTTTTTTCTATTTTAAGATTTTTTGCTTAATTGGGATATAAGAAAGATGGATGACCCAATGTAGAGTTGATTTACATAATGAAATTCGCAAGAGCATCTGCATTAATTAAAGCATATAACTTTATCTAAATTTAAAACTAAATTTATAAATAAATAGCTTTTACTGATATAACTATGTTTTATGAGGTCCCCCAAAAGGTTGCAAACTATCGTAAAGGTCTTTGAAAGAATTTTAAGCCTTTTAAATGATATTTTTTGCATTTCAAAAATTGTTCCAAATACAATTTGTACCTGTAGACTAGACTACTCTATAATTTGTAGACTATTTTACAGGATTTGGAAGTCAGATGAATACATTGAAATAAAATGCATTAAATGACCGTTTTTTTTGGAAAAAAATAGTTGAAAAAAATTGCAGGTTATTTTCATTGTATAATTGCTTTTATTCAATGATAATGATAATCAAAAGTTCCGTAACTTTTCTAGTCCCTTATTTGTAGTAAAAATGTTAAAAATTCCGCACATCTTTAATCTAATTCGTGTTAACAAGAAAAAAACAATTATTATTATTTTTTTGGTGTTCTTCAGGGTGGTGAAAGCTTCAAAGTCCTGTTTCAGCTGCTTTTATGAAGCCATTTTTATAAAGGGGAGGTTAAGGGTAAGACTGGAACTACGGAAACGGAAAAGTTTTGCTTTTTTCGGTTGTCGGGTGGAAATTTGCAGAAGTAACACTATGCCTAAACGCGTGGACGAAAACGGCTTGTAAGCCGATTTTTATATTTAAAATCTAAAATATTACTTAATCCCCCTTTTTTTATCTAAAGCTCATAATCATTATAGTGCAATTTATTATAATAAAACAGATTTGGTTAAAAAAGAAAAAATAATTTTATTTTTTCTTCAATTTTTTTTTTTTTGGTCAAATATATGTGAAAAATCCTCACCCAATTATAACATTTATATTATAGAATTTTTCAATCCTAAATTATAATATTATGTTATATATGAAGGAAGTTTGCCACCACTGAAAAATTATTTATTTGTAAGTAATTATTTGTTCAATTTGGTGTTGTTTTTCTTATCAAATAGAATTCCTTGGGACATAAACGCTTCTGGCACGATTTATATGATGTATTCCCCAAATTTTCCTCGAAGAAAAACTGGACTATAGATATACACAGTGCTCCCCCTTCCCTCCCTATACAGGTTGCCATCTCGTTAGTGCTTTAGTTTTTGGGCATAGATTTTGAACTTTGTTGGTCTAGTAATTGGATATATCCAATGTTAAATTTTATAGTTTTAAAAATTTACTAGATTTTTTTAAATTAATTCAATTAGTTAGTTGAACTTAAAAATATCAGTAAAATAACTTAGCAGTCCGGAAAAATATTTCTTCACACAATTAACGCATTATCAGTTAAATACCGTATAAAACTTAAGGAGGTAAAATAATCTTAAAAAATGGAGTATTTGAGATTAGATAAAGATATTTTTAATTAGTTAAAGTATGAAAAAATTTATATTTTGACTCTTTTAAGAAAAAAAAATAATTAAATCACAAAGTGTCAAGTTTGGGCGAAATATATGAGTTTTCTTCATTCGTACAATAAATTTTCTTGACATAGTAATCAAAAATACCACTTTAAATCGGTAAATTTAATGCTTAAACTTCAAAGGGAAGGCCATAATAAAATTTTACATGCATAAAAGAATATGATATTTTCTAACTTAACTAAAAATAATAGGTTCTCCTGATAAATATTAGTTTGAATAAAATTGTATCTATACGTTTGTTAGTTTGAGAAAAGTTTATAAGAAAAACCAGTTATGTATATTTCCATAAAAACAATAAACTTCAGTACTTTTTTGATATGTGATTTTCCATTCAATAATGGCTAAGACTACTGAAATATTGATAGACCTTAGCAAGAATAAACATTACAGATGTTGGCTAAGTGCCAATTGAAATAAATTTTCACTTAACACCAAAATTATTTCCTATTTAAGATTATTAATTTCAAAGTCTGATTTTTGATATGTATCGTTTGAATTAATAATTAATCCCTTTTGTATAATTAAAGTTAAGGCATATTTGATATGTATTGATTCTAGAAATGCGTACATACTTCAAGTTGAATAACACTTACAAAAAATCCACGAGTAAAACATTCTATGATAACAAATTCCAACGTTCTCAAAATGGACTTTTTAAAAACGCCATAATCAAATATGGCGACCGCCATATACGTGTGATATTAATTACAATTAAACTACATAAGGCACGGACCAATATGATCCTGTGGTCACGCCATTTGAGACAAGAAGTCAGAAAATTACAAACCGAAAACATAAAGTTTATATAAAACCTCAATTTGTAAGATTTTTTTTTGGGTTTAATGGCAGGATTACTCGTTGTTTCATTTGATTTAAATTCTGAGGAAATTTAAAAATGAAATGACAATTTTTTTTTGGGAATTTTCCGAAATTATAACATTAATTTTTTTTTGATCTGACCTTTCTCGATGGCGTGTTTTGGCCGGTTTTTTTGTGATCGAGACGAAGAACTAAAAGAAACCAACAACTAAATTCGCGTGTTTCACAAGACTCGGCTAGTATTCAATAATTGCTTTTTTATATATTCGTTTATAGTTATTTAAACAGCTAATTTTAAAAATCATTCAATTCACATTTACCGTCTATCGTAGAAAATATTCGAAAAACCCGTACTCGTGCATTTTCGAAAAAAGCTTTATCGATTAATACTTCACTTTATTATCACAGATTAATTTTGATTTTAACAACGGAATGAATTTTGCCGAATATAAAAACTCCTCTCAAAGCCAGAGCATGTTTCGCATGGAGTTGAGTGGTTCTTACGTATAATAAAATATTGCTTTTAAAATCAAAGATTAGTTAACCATTTTAGTGATTGAGGATTAGAGAATTTCATGTAAAAGTTTTAAGTATTTCGCAGTTTCTTTCGTTTAAAAATGATTCCAGCTAAAAATTTTTAAGGACAATTTTGGAAAATTAAAATTCTTAAAAAAGTTACTTGGAACTAGTTTTTCACAATTACTGAGTTTTACGTAGGTATCATTAGATATTCTGATAAATTCATTGAAAATTACAAGGATAAAGGATCTAGCCGATTAAAAAGAAGAGATTTTACCTTGTTTTTATTGTTTTTAATCTAAAATTGGCATACACTTAATCTCACATCCCTAACCATTATATAAAGGAAATAATAGGGGTGACAACCCTTAACGTATAATTTTTTTTCTCAGTACTTTTTGAAGATATCTTCATGAAATTGAAACTATACATGATTATCAAAGAAATAATTATAATATATTTTTTTTTAAAATCTTTGCACTATTACAAACTCTAAAAAACGAGAAGTATATCTTTTGAGGGTGGTTATTTTATACCATCCCCCAAACAAAAAAATATACCTTAAATGCTAATTAGTTAAGTTTCACATGTTTAAGTTAACCAAAATGGCCCAATTGGTGGAACATAGTTTAAAAAAAATGTGGTCATATAAAGTAAGGTATAGTAGTTAAATCAAAAAAAAAAATATTTTAATTTGTTTATTGATAGTAATTAATGCTGAAAAAAAATACGTTTAAGATTGTCACCCCCATTATTCCTTTCATATAAGAGATAGGTTAGTGAAATTAAGAGTATGACTATCTTAAATGAAAAACAAAAAAAGCAAGGGAAAATCCCATCAGTAGATGTGAGGGCAGTTTTCAAATGCTTCATCGATTTGATCCTTTAAAATAAGGGTGAATTTTTTTTTCGAGAAAAACTCCTATTTCATTAAATGGAAAGATAATATGTTTATTATAAACTTATATTCGTATGTATTTCTCCTGTATAATTAGTTTAAGTTTTTTCACAAAATTCCAGAAAAACAATAGGGGAGTAGTTGAATTGTTAGCACCAAGCAGGGGTTGAAGAGGATTTCTTCTTCATTGTGTGCTTCTTTTAATAACTGTCATTAGAAAACATTTCGATATAACACAGTATTATCTGGTTCTCGATAAATATTCCCAGAACTTCCCAACTATTGGGATTACTTTGGGAATGCTCAAGGTATGCATCGGGCTCTTATTGAGCCCCAATGGGGCATACCCAATTGGGAAATCCCCAGTGGGGTCCAAAAAGGCCTAAGAGGCTTAAACATTCCTAATAGAAAATTCCAATTAAGGCCCAAAAAGATGCCAATGGCACCAATGAAACCATATTGGAATTGTCCAATTGGGATCCCTATTGGGCTCACTTGAAAATTTGTAAGCACTTTTTCAATCATTTATTAAATTGCAAACTTTTTCTGTGTTATTTTTAATGCTTTTATAATATGAAAAAAATATATCAATGTTAATTTTCCAGGAAATTTTGCTTAAGTGTTCATTATCATAATAGCATGGACACCAGAACCGGTACCGAATTTTCAACGAAAAAATTGTAGGAATGAAACTTGATACATAATATTCGATGGTTATTGATAAAATTCGCAAGTTTCTAAATGACTTATTAGTATTAAAATCAAATTATCTTTATTTTATATCAGAAAGTGTATTTTTGTTTAAAAAAAAAGTTGAAATTTTTGAAGAATAAGATTTTTGTCTATGAAGATTTTGATGAGTTAATGAACCTTCATTTATGACTAATAAATTTCTGTATGTTTTCAATATTTGCATTGTTTCCAATATGAATTTTTTGTTTGAATCTTACAATATCAGAATTTTAGGTGCTTCAATTTGATGGATTTAGATTGTGTTCTTTTCAAAATTGAGTTATTATTAAGTTATCCAGTTTGAAAGATCATCGCTAAAAAATCTTTCTTTTCCAAAATTGTCTTCAATAATTTTCTTACTTGAACGTTAAAAATCAATTTAAATTGATTTGTGATTTTTCTTAGAAAAAAATTGCGAAGTTATACGATTTCTACGATTGTTGCATAACCTTTATGAAATTCTCAAACTTTGGGGAAAAACTGTTCCTGAAGTAGAGTTATGAGAAATTGATAACTAATTCGAACCAATATTAGCGAGGTTTAAGTTAGAAATTTCAACTTCAATTGCAATTAAAAATTACATTTAAAGAAGTTGAATTTTCCAACAAAACCATTGTTAACTTGTTAACATTGAACAGCTAATTGGTATACCTTTTTATTTTCTTGTGAGACTTAAAGTACATAGTACGATAACTATCTTTATGATGAATCCGGCACAAAATACCTCAATTTCTCTACCTACTTTTCACAAGTTTTCTTCAAAAAATCAATGTTTTAAGTTTTTAATACGAATTGAATTTTTTGGGTGATCACTAAAATGGTTAATCTCAATTTCAATAACGAGTCTTGTGAACGGACGTTTCATTGGTTGAAACTAATGCTATTCTTCAGGCCATCCCAGATCTTCGCCGATTAGTTCATAGAATTTTTGATTATGATCGCTAAAAAACCGTCTTAGCTTAGTGATAACGACAGGATCAACGCGAGGATGCCTCCTCCCCTTTGTCTCCCGCAAACATTTATCAGCCGTTTCGTTACGTAAACAGAAAAAACCTTTGGTCTCGTTAAAATAGAAATTGTGTCGGCCTATTCTGGGCTCGATGCCGAGGAAATTCTCAATGCGCTGTAACTGTGGAACGGGATCTTCGATCAGCAAATCGCCGTTAACGACAAGAATTTGCTCCCGAGGAAAAACCTCCAACCATCGATGCACAAATGTGTGGTACATGGATATAGTGAGGGGCCGATAGGCCGAGTTTACGTTACCGTCTGAATGGAGGGCCAATTGTTCGAAACTTTTCGGCGGCTGGGTCGGCTGGGGGGCCGGTGGAGCGGTTGCAGCATGACTTCTTAGTTGGGTGTAATCAGAAATTGCTCGTGTAACCGGCTCACGCACGATCAACAGCAATTTCACGCTTGCATTCATCGCTCGTATACGCTCCGGTACCTGGAACATTAATTCATTATTATCAACTGGGATATTAACTGGATAACTCAATCAACCACATATTAATTAACTAAACAATGACTTAATCAAACAAACCAAACTTTATTAACAATGACAAACTAATAAACTGATAAAACTCTTTGACGATTTTGATTCAATAATCCTCCAAAGCTTCTCATTAAGAAAGCTTGCCAACATTCTTATATTTTGTCTTAAAATAACTTTCTTTGTACTCAAAGAAGTTCACGTTTCTCAAATCAAACATTTTCTCATGATTTATGAATATTTTTTTAAAATAACAAAGCTTATTATTTTTGGAATATAAATTTTATAATATGGATGGAGAAAAAAAAAACAAAGATCTATTCCTCATTAAAAATTGAAACTTAAAATAAATTTAATGTAAATCGTTCACCAATAATCTTATACCAGTACTTTAACTACCACAAAACATACAATAAAAAAAAAACTTTTTCAAATTCTTCAACTCCTAAATGATGGAAAATTTAAATTTTTATCATTACTTTGATTCGTGGCTCTTTTTTTCCTTATACAACCATCTGTAATTTTTGCACTTCGGTTTATATAGCTTTTAGTAACAAAGTAATACAAATCATGATTTCAATGAACAGAAAATAGTTTAAGAATGGAAAATAGGCATACAGTAAATTCATATCCGGTATTAACACTTATACTTAGAGTGTTTTTTTTCAATTCCCATTTATCAGATTATGGACAATCTCAAACCGTACTAAAAACATTATTCTGCATTTCTTATTGAAATACTAAAGGTAGATAAGTACCTAAAAAAATATAAATTTGGAATTGTATGCTTTTTGAACTTTACGAGGGTAAAAATATAATTTAAGTGCATCGTAAATATTATACCAAAAATGGTTTTTTAAGATTAAATTCAATAATTTTGATTTCGTCAACTTCGGTCAATAAAAATTCAAACAGTTACAAAATAAGGGAGGAAATGGAAGCAAATCAATTTCAGATAATTAAACGTCAACCAAATCGAGGCCTTAGATCACATATGTGCTAAGTGCGGATTTTTTTTAACTGTTAACTGTGCTAACAATTTTCAGCAGTTTAATCATTGGAAAATTGTGGTTTGTGACGTCACAATTCATTCACATTACTTAAAACATCTGTGTATATTAACAATATGATTATTGTTAATAAATGCTCTATAGATTCATTTAACGCATTTTCGTAAAAATTTGCACTTAACACTTGCATCGAAAGATTCTTAACCAACCTAAGTGTACAAGAAGTCTTAACGAAGAAGGCATTTTTCTGCAACGCAATTGTGCAAAAAAGCTATATTCAAGAAAAATCTTGGACAAACATAATGGATTTGGGTGGAAAGTATTGCCTGACCCAAACTCGTCCATTTATGCCTCATCAGATTTCTTTTTACTCTAAGCATTACAATGTTTTCTAATTAATAAAAAAAATTGAAAATTTCCAAAACATCTAAAATGCTATTTCCTGATATTTTGTTAAAAATTCAAGTGATTAGTTATTAAATCAGCATTGAAAATTTGGACACTTGGACACTAAATGTAAAACATTTGTTTATTATGAGGTAATAATAAAATTTATTCAAAAATCGACATTATATTCGAGTTTTCTAATGTATTAAGATCCGGTTTATAGCACTTAGTTATTGGAGGTTTAAGGGTTTTTATTAATTGGATAAAATAAAGTGGTATTCTCAATGAAGTTATTTAAATACATACATTAATGAACACTTGCTAATATTATCATTAAAAAAAATGTTTAGTAAAAAGTAAATTGCACAGGAATTTAATAAGAAAGGACAGGCGTATGGAAGGGAAACCAGCGATATGTATCCTAAAAAGTTTAATTATGATAAGAAAATTTGATTTTATTGGCATCAAAAAAATACAACTATTGCTCATTGCTACCATTATAGCGATTGGGGGTGATTTCATAGTTCAATCAGTTTAAAAACTACGTTTTTAAAGATAATTTAAAATTTCGTTATACAGTAATCTCCTCTACAACATGATGCTTTTATAAAGCGTTTTTATATTACCCAATTTCATGTCCCTCATATAACACGTGGTTTTCCCACTAATAAGGCGGGAATTTCCTACGTTATATTTCTTAACTGGGAAGTTAATAATGATTTGAACAGTTTTGAATAAATTTAGTACGTTTGCATAGTATGTTAATTGTGTTCTAATAAAATAAACAGATTTTTTTGTTAAATGTGTGCTCCTGGTATTTAAATTGTAACAACATTGAATTTGAATATATGATTTATTTGCGAAATTAAGAGTTTCTTAGTTGCCTATAAATAAGTTTTTCATTTAAAATGTCCATAGTTTGGTTTTAATAAAACGTTAATATTTCATTTCAAAACATTGACCTTTCGTTTTTCTATGATATTTGAAATTGATCAAAAATTGACCTAGGTTGGGCCAAATCTTGAATTCACCCCTGGCAAAGCGGAGGTGATAAGTGTCTTCTTACTGTACTTTGTAACGCCAATATAGCTAATGCCAAAAAAAGAGCTTAAATATCTTAAATTTCGAAAATATTAATACCCCTAAAATCACAAACAATAAGTTCTAGTTAAAATTTCCTTTAGTAAAAACATAAAACTTTTTATCAAAATATCTTTAATTAACCATTCTTTTAATAAAACTTCTATTGAAAATATATGTTTCATAAAACAACAGCAAAAAAATTATCCTTCCAAATCGAAGAACTTAAATATTTTTTTCTGTTTAATATAGTAACCGCTTTTTGTAAACGAAAATTAATGTAATAGAACTATATTTTTCATCTTTAATTATGGAGCTAGGAAAATAAAATAGAATGATTTTTTTCTGTTAAAAGCCTCAAGAGTAAATCATTTCAAAGTTGCTTGAACTAATCGCATAAGTTTTTGTAATACTTTAAACATAGTTTTAATAACCTTTCATATTGTGTTTTCCTTATATGAAGGCAAAATTTAGTAAACATATTTTTACAAAATAATCTGTAGACCTCTATGAAAAGTACAATGAACCATTGTTGACAAATGGAAACTTTTTGTAATTGTGATTGTTGACAGTTATATAATGTTCCGTTTTCAACGAACGTTTTCCACACCTTTGATAATATTTAAGATGGATACATGTTTATAAAATAAAATATTCACTATAATTTAAGTAATAAATAAAAAAAACGTCGGTGGTTTCAAAGAAAAACATATACTACAGAAAAATTTTATATCACCGGAGAGAAAAGTAAAAGACAAACTTATCTAGAAAAACCAAGAACTATATTTTCTTGATTTATTATTTATTCACAACTAGGATCTTGCGGAAAGAATTTTTAATAGTGTCTAGCTTTTTTCTATCTATATACTTTTTTTCGTAAACTACTTCCGAAATAAGGGAAATAGATCAGGTGGCACCTGTTCTATAGAAAAGTTATTTGAATATCAATTGATTTGAATTCGTATTTGTAAACAAATAAGTTATAAAACTGTATTTTTTTCGAAGTTTTAATCCCTTCTGTAATTTTAACTTAATAAATAACTATGTCATCAATAAAAAATGATTATTTTTTACAAATTAATCACCCAATATTTCGTGAATTTAATGTATATTTTAAATAAAACATTAGAGAAATACGAACGTAATTTCGAAGGGAGGTAATTACCTGATTTTGATAATATGTAGTTAAATGACGAGTAAAGCAAATTATTTTCTACTTTATTTTCTATTAAGTTCGAAATTGATGTTTATTTTTGATGAAATATCAAAATCGTAGACTGTGTCAATAACTGAGTTATAATCAAAAGGAAAAAAATAATCTTACCGACAAAAAATTTTACTTATTTTGTTTGGAAGATATTAAACATGTCAAAATTTGCTTTATTCTTCGGAATAGACATCAAACATTGCGTTTATTTCATGTAGAACGAAAATAATTAAATACACACGCAAAATATTCGGCCGATTTTGATTACATGAGATTCGAAATGGTTGTTTTGATCAGAATAATAATAACTAATTAGGAAAACGTCAAGAAAACTTCATTAACCGCAGGCGAATATTCGCCAGTTGATTTCTTTGAGAATCGTAATTTCTTTTCAACCGTCGTTCCACTTCAAGGAAATTATTGTAATTCCTCTCCAGAGAATATTCTCCACAGCTACTAACAATATACGCCAAGAAGAAATAAAACAAAGAGGAAGCTGTAAATTTTTCGTTTTTAACGTTGAACAAATTTTCATAACTGCAATTAAAAACAGTGGAAATGCCTCAAACATGTCATATCGCAAGCATTACGTGACTTAAACTGTGCGTATTTATTTGAGCTTATCAAAAGCACATTTATAAATAACTTCATCTGAGCCAAAGCTGGCCGATTGGGGGCGGACGATAAGCTTTGGAACAGCCTTGTTCTAACTTTTATAATGAACTTATCAAGCTGGAATCTGAATGCCATGAGAAATGAGTTCGCTCAAATTTTGATAGGTCAAATAAAAAAATAATTGTAGATAAGAAATTGTTGAAAAACCATGAGAAATTTATGTGTACGTAATTATTTGAGAATACCCTCAATTAGAGGAGTTGTAAAAACATGGATTTTTCTTCGAGTCACGCGAGGAATGCAATCGATTGAAAAGTTCGTATGGAGCCTTGAAGATAAAAAAGTTAGATATCAGCCGAAATTTGTCTGAAATAATTTAAAAAAAAAATTATGAAGTGGAATTCGATGTTTTGTTGGAATTTTCGTGGAATGCTTTTCTATGATTATTTTTCTTATACTTTCTAAAGTCAATTACTAGAATACCCCTACAAAATATATGCTAAGTGTTCTTATAAAATTATTGCAAACTTGAATAAGAACAGTGGAAATTCTTCTCATATTAATTCTTCTTTGTCGTCATATATGAGATTTTTTCTTGAAGTTAAAATATTAATACAATCATAATGGTAAAATTTCAGAACCTTGGTGATAACAGTTTAACACAAATTCTCAGAGGACTAGAGGATCAAAATAAGCAGTTAAAACTTGATTTTTATTCGCGACGTTTCGGCCCCTTTTATTGAGCCTTCCTTAGGCGTTCTGAAAATGGCATAGTCAATTTTTATTAATCCCAAAATACAAACAATTATTGGATCTTGTTAACACCTATAACTGTAACTTTGTTATTTAACTCTTTTCCATAGGACTTGTAGTTTTGCCGAAAATCAAGATAAACCGTTTTTTACCCTTAAATATCCACTTCCCGACTTCAGATCACCCGTAATTTATTTTTCCTTTTATTTTTGTTATATTCTCTTCCTTTTCCAATGGGTTTCATCCTATTATGATTTATTTTTTCAGTTTCTACCGTTTTCAAGGGCTACTGCACTGGTCTACTATGTATCTATAAATCGTAATTAATCTTTTTCCTGGGAAGATTAGAAAAAGATCCGCTAGGAGCAGCACCGCGGGGGGGGGTACATATGTTTTGAATTCTCTAATGAGAACAACGTTAAACGTACGTTTTATTACTAGAAGAATAAATAAATATTGTGGTAAAAAGAAGTTAAAAAACCAAAATTATCATGCCTACTTAACAAATCTAGACGTGAACTGATTTTTATCATGGTTATCATTTAAATATTTACTTTTTTTCGGGATAAAACTAATTATTGACTTCTTCAGGTGTTTTCGTTTGGTAGGATAGCTAGCAGTTAAAATATTGTCTGGATTATTGACTAATGTTTTGCCTTTCTTCCATTCTTTTAACTTTGATGTGCATGTGAGTGCATCATAACCGTAACGTAGGCACAGTATATTTCTCAAGTTTGTAAAGTAAAGCAACAATATGAGAAGAGTTCTTTAAGGGGATGCTGGACATTGCCACTGAGCATCTATAATTTTGCTACTATTCTTATCCAAAGCTATACTTATTTTATGTTTCACAGTGACTCGGAAAGAAGATTGTACGTCTGCTCTTAATTAGTATACCAAATCATTAGGATTATCTTCTAGATTGAACACAAAATCACTCCGACAATATTGTCTTCCTCTTTGAAGTGCTTTCGAGTTTCCACAAGTAACGAATTACCGATCTTTTTCGCTCATATCAAATCTTGCCAAGATTTTTGAATAGATAATCCATATGCGTCTAAATACTTTCGTTATGAATTGCAACATCATTAGTAGTGACCAAAACCAGTTCATGAAGAATAAAAGTAACTAAGGATACTTTAGCTTCGATAACTGATTTTATTTACTCTAATATCGACACTGATACTCCAACAATCATTGCTTTTTTGGATCATGTCAAAGTTTTTGATACAGTGAACCATAATTAGGCAAACTATACAAGTATGAAATTAAGTGGTTGGCATATAACTTAAATAAATATGAAAAAAATAAATTATAAAGCAAATTTCGGTGTTCCTCAAGGTACTATGCTAGGAATGCTAGGACTTATGTTACATGTACTATACATTAATTATATGCTCACAATTCTACCAGATAAATGTCTAGCAACGTTTATTGATGACACTGTAATTATAAGGAGTTGGCAAAATATGGACAGAAGTTCAAAATAACATCCCCCTTTACTTAGATCAGATAGGAGCATGGTTTCAAAGAAACTATTTAACATTAAATATAGTTAAAATCACCTTAATGACCTTTGGTTCTTATAAGGGTAGCGTATAAGATATTTAAAAAAAACTTATTAGAGTAAAAAAATGTAAAGATCTAGGGATATATTTTGAATGTCACATAAATTGGGATGCGCACATAGGAAATTTAACAAAAAATAGTAATTTCATTTATTTTCTTTACACAAGTTAAAATAACATATGTATATGGGTATTTGAGTAAAAAGACCATAAAAATTATTTATCATGAATTCTTTCAAAACTTTGTGAACTATGGAATAATAGCATCGGATGGCTGCTTAAGACAACTACGTTGAACTAGTCACAATATATAACAAAATAAGAGATGTTTTTTCCAATGGTAATCCTGTACTAGAAATAAGAAAATCATATACTATCCCTGGTCATATTATTAGACGCCCTTAAGATTTTATACAAGTTGTACATATTCTACTAAATTTAATTTATTATTGTTAACTTTAACATTATAAATAGTTATATTGAGTTTTAAGAAATATATTTTCTGGATAAGAGTAAAACCTTGTTTATTATCCTTGTGATCTTACCTTGGGGTAATAGCCTTGATTTGAAACCCATTGAAAGTATGTGGAAATTGCTGAAGAAAAAAGCAGCTAAAGAGGTGGTCACAACAGAAAAATAGTCCTTAGAAAAAATATTCACGTATGGAATTATCATCCACAAATACCGTAGACGGTATTGTCCTACATAGACAGCATACTGCGCAGAATGGGAACTTAAATATCAGTAAATGGGCTTTTAATTAAATACTAAACAATCAGTTCGCCATAATTAAAAAGATATTTATTTGATTTGTTGGTAACAATTTATTTTTTAATAAACATGATTCTTGGTGATGCTAGTTGGTAATAAGTGTAATAAATAAAATTTGTACAGGAAAGTTAAATCCAATCAAAAATATGGACCCAAAATAAAATAGTTCTTACTTCAGGTTTTATACAAAACATATAGTGCGTCTATTAATATGGGTAGGGACTGTATACTGAAAACCCTATGTTATCATTACATGTATCTTATGAACGCATTTGAGAACCATATAGGAGTTACCAAAAATAAAAGCTTGGTATGGTATGGTTGCGTTGAAATATTTTAACAAATTACCTGTTCAATAAGCATCAAAAAACACTTTCACATGTCAACAAAATAATAAAAAGGAGATTAAAGGAGTGATTGATGGTTGCGCACCAAAAAATAGTTAAATATTTGTACGATTTGTAAGATAAATTTAATTTTCTTTTGCAATGATAATTGTAAAAATCTTAGCTCTTTTAGAATGAGAGGTTACTGTAAATATTTACTTTCATTTTTATTATAATCGACCTATTATACCTATTATACCGCCTTAAGAACACAGATTATTTGTTTCATCTCTTTAGGTACATATTTATATTTAAATTTTGTATATAAATATTTGTGCAATGACATCCTGGTAAATAATAAAAATAAATATTGCAAAGGTCCCTTGGTTTATGGTTTCATATTTTGTGCATAAAAATCCTACGTGTCGAAGCTTTTCCTATCCACAACAATAACTAAGTGAATTATTTGAAAAAGCTTTTTTCGAAAATTTGTTCAAAACATTGCACATCGATAATTGAGACTGTAGAAAAGTCCAATAACGTTGGCAATATTTAACATAAAATATTTATTTGAGAAATACGTGCACTATGCACCAACGTTGTATTTGTCTTAATGGAATAAGGAAGAAGAAGAAATTTAAAAGCTGGTGACCCAGATAGAAAAATGAGTGGAACATACCTCAGGGGTTACGAAATAGCTTGGACTTTTCTCGATGGTGATTTGTCCTCGAAACGAGTGTGGCATCTTTTTCCGATACCACTCCAAGCCTTTCCGATAGTTCTCGTCCCTGTCGAAAAAATGCACTTCGCCGGCGGCCTTCTGTACCATTGGGTGCAAATAAAGCATCTCGAGAAGGGCTCTCGTGCCGCACTTTCTCACGCCAACGATAATGGCTTGCGGGAGGCGACGACTCGTACGCGGAAAGTGCACACGTATTGTGGAGGGTCCCATCACCGGAACACGATTGCTAAGTACCGCAAAGTCCTCGGAGGATACGCCACCAGCCACCTGTAGACTGTAGACGGCACTGTCGTACAGTATGTGGAATGTGATAAATAACGAGAGGAGCATCACGGTTAAGAAAGCGGCCGCCATTTTTGGTCTTGATACACCCACAATTAGTACACAGTCGGATGTGTCAGACTCGACTGTCCTCATTGCGGCTCTTGGAAGCCATCTGAAATTTAAACAAAAGTTCTCATTTAATATATAGTTACAACTATAAGTTGTTGATTTTCAGAAATAAAAAACGGGAATAACCGAATGATAAGGCCTCTGATAATTCTAAATATGTATCAGCTCCTTGATGGTAAATTTACTACATACCATTTTTAACTTTCTATTTTTTTTCATTTGCGAAAAAATTGAAGAAAATAAATCAGAAAATAATTTTCTGTCAACAATGAGTAAAGCAATTTTACTGAAATTTGGACATATTATAAGAGTATTTAAAGGTAATGCTCAGAAAATATAATAGCTTTTAATCTTTGTTATAACTATTTAAAGCAGATGATTTCTCTAGTTCAATGTTCATACGGCTAATATAAAGGGATTTCTATAGGGTAAGTTAACATAAATTTCCCCTAAAAAAAATACGAAATATTATAAAATATACCTGGCCATTTTATATTTCAAATATTGAAAATGGTTTCAATAATTTATATTTAGTTTGAAGAATATAAACAACCTTATTCATAGTGTTTAAATACATTTGCAACCGTTTTAAATGGCCCTGGGAAGTGCCTTAGATATTTCGACTTTGACGATATTTTTTGCATCTTTAAATAAATATTTGATAGTTCTTTGATTTTATCAATTGTTTTTAAAGCATGTGCATTAGTCTGTCTTTACTAACAAAAATACATTTGACTATAATTGTATTGATTAGAAAGAAAATGCTTTGCGTATGATTAAACCTAGTCAAAGTTTATAAAGTTTCTATTTTCAGAAATTATTTTTTTTTAAATTTTCCAGAAAATTTATCGTAAAACGTGTAAAATAAAAATAAGTTGAAGTATTCTATTTTAATATCGTGCTTTGCTATTTTTCTCGGCTCAAAGGGTATAATAAACTATCTAACTATCCATAAAACTATCGAAGATTAAGAAAAATGCTTAATTTAAAAGACCATACCATTTCATCATTTTTTTTTTTTTGAGAACCCATTCCTAGTGAGCGGTAGTGCAGATGACAAATTTTTTCTTTATATTCTTGCTGCGCCTGGCAAGTTCCATATGTGAATTTTTATTTAATTATTTAAAATCATATATATATATATATATATATATATATATATATATATATATATATATATATATATATATATATATAAATTGGCTATCTTTCCGTGCGTCCGTGCAGAATGGGCTATGCGCGTGGGCTCTGTTATCCCCACTTACGCATTCAAAACGTTGGCAGGGTACTCACTCACTAATGTATTTATTTGTGAATACGTATTTTGGATTATCAGGTTCACAATATGTGATAGTCAAAACCTTAATGCTCACTTATAAACTTAACTTAACCTTTTCAGATATATCTACTCATCAGAGTTTAAATTTTTAAGCAGACCCTAAGTTTTTGTTTCTAAAAATAAATTACCTTTGTTTTATATTAAGCAGTAATAACGTTTCGCTTTTAACGGATTTTAATTGATTATTAAATTTGAAATTTCGATTGTTTATTAAACGTTATCCCTTACAAATTTTGCTACCGTTTTTCACTCTTTTAGGGGAGAAATTTTCAAAAATCCTTTCTTATTATATATCAGCATCGTATATGGAAAACACTTTTCAAATTTCAGCGACCCAAATGTGCACTTATATTAGAAAATACAATGTAAAACGAAAAAAAATAATGACCTTCTTTACGTTAGTTAACATGACTAAAAAGCTACTCGATTTCGCACATTTGGACGTTGTACATACAAAATTGTTGGAAATAGATGAAAAGCGTGCAAATAAATACGAATATTTTATTTATTTTCAATAACAATAGTAGGTTTTCAAATTGTTCTAAATACCGAAGAAAAGTTAGTATGGAAGATTTTATATTTGAATTGACAGTGAAATATATGGCAAAAATTGATACTTCAATGTTTTTCAGCCGAATATATAATTACTCCAGATCACAACCATTGGTTCATAAAGAATAGATTTTAAAAAGTTTGATTGTTAAAATCCAAAAAACCAAAATATGTAAAGTTTTGTGAAACAACACGTATAAAATAAATATTTTAGTAGTTACATATTTAAATATTGAATTTTCTTCCTTTTGTTTATTGAATAATATATTTTTTACTATTGCTCCAAAACCTTACAAAAATCACTTATAGAATTTGTCAGGCACAGCTACGGTATATATTAAAGATTTATTTTGATTTTATGGGAGAGAGAAAATAGTACAAAATATTTAGGAACTATTATTTAAAACCTCTACAAATCTTTAAAATTTAAGCAAATTTAGTTTCTGTTTACTTCATATTTAATTTTAAAATCGATCATCCTTTTTTTTTCTACCCTTAGAAGACGATAGAAATTTTTAATCTTAATTGGTATCAACTTCGATTTATACCTTATTCAATTAAAAAAGAAGTCTTGAAAATTAAACTACTTTGTGAATAATATTATACTACCTGTTTAGTGATCATATAAAAAAAATGGTACGAATAAAGAACTTCCTGTCTTTTTCATCGGTAAAATTCATTAAACATTCATTACAACATGTTTAACAATACGGAAAACCGACTATTTTATTAAAAATGAATTTCAAAGAGAATGAATTCAGCCGTTTTTAATAGACCATCAACTTCAATTCTCTTTATTTTCGGCAACATTTATTGTCAATTTTTATTAGCACAATATTGTCGATGATCAAATTTATTATTTCGAACTGAAAACTTGAAAACAATACATCAAACATCCAATTGACATTTCGGCTTTTCAAATCGGTTCAATCAAATAGAAATAGCTATGTGTGTAATGATTAAATATGGCACATTCATATTTGTGAGCTGATATGATGTTTAGCCCAATTTACATAATCATTGTTCTGACACGTTAATGTTGATGTATAATTCGGACCATGAGGTGAGGGTGTTATTGCATGATCTATCGATGAAGCAATCATTTCTAATAATTCCCTCAAAAAAGACAAATTTCTTCAATTTGTTTTTGAAATAAATCAAATTATCTGATATGTAATTACTTCTTTAATATATTTCAGACAAAAAAAGTTTAAATTTAAAAGTTTTGAATTAACAAAATAAAAACAAGATTGTAAGATGAAAAAAAATCCAGTGAAAGCACAATTGGACTCGAGAAAAAAAGAGCACAAATACATAAAAGTCGTCTTGAACTTAATTACGTGGTTGTAATTAAAAATAATAAGGGAACATAAGAAAATAAAAACATATAATTAAAGTGGAACCGTACAGAATATTCAGACGTAAAGGATTGTGTAGACAGTGGTGCCGCTCGGCGGCCGCAGCACGCATCTCCGTGGCACTCATTAGCGCCTCTCCACGAGCTTTCCCAAGACCAGCATGTTTGTTGTTCAAAGCTCACTGCTCCACACAAAAAAGCTCACCAACTGCAAAAAAAAAACATAAACACGTTAGGTCAGACATATATTCAAGTATACACTTTATGAATGATTGCAAAAAATATTAAATAAATCATTTAGATCTCATTAAATTTTTCTTTTTTGACACATTTAGTTATTTACGTTTTTATCTTAAATCAACCGTAATTATTGAAGGCAATAAAATATCGTACAACCTTTCCTCGAAATATTACTGCTTTCCTTATTCTGTCACGCTAATGACATTTTTTTTTTATTGCGAACTAAGAAATTTAAATGTGAACTGTAATTATTCAATTACTTTAATAATTTGTTAGCTTAATAGTTATTACTTTCATTGATTTGTGTCATTATTGAAAAATGTGAATATAAAACGGAAAACTATAAAACCTACAGGTTAAACTATCAATTTAAAATGTATTGAATGTTTTGCTTTTATATTATTATTATTAAAAGTATTTTTTTTTATATGCTTTCGATAAAATGAAATTCAATATCTATAAATTCCAAGTGTTGAGTGTACACTGTTTTCAAAATTCTGCAGTATTTCACTTAAAAATTTTAATGTAGAAAGTAACAAATTGTCATAACATTCAGAGGTTTTCGCAATGGTTTGTTTTTGTATCGAAAGGCAAACTATTTTGTTTAAGGTTGTTTAGAAATAAATCACAAGTAATGAGAAAAAATATTGGGTTGCTGGAAAAGTAATTTCGTTTTTTCCCGACAAAAGATTTAATTATATTTTTTTGCACTCATTATATAATTAAACCGTATAATCATTGTATGTTTTGAGAACTCATAAAGCAAGGCTTGTATGTGAAAAAGCTCAAATCATTCTACGCAATAATTTTTGGTTTGTGTCCTTTTAAATATGGAGAGCAAAAACCAGAATTTTTCTCATATATTACTTTTTCACTATAGAAAAGATAAAATGCTGTTCAATCAAGAAAAAAATTAACTGAAGTGTATGTAAAAGAAGTATTAACGGCACGCCAGTGCTAAAACTAGTTTATAAAATTTCGATTCGGTAATTTTGATGTCGAAGATGCATCACGGTCTGGAAGACCGGTTGAAGCTGATAAAGTCACAATGAAATCATTAGTTGATGTAAATCGGTGAATAACAGTACGTGAGATCGGTAAAAGGTAAAATTTACCAAATTCATTTGTTAATGACCCACTTGAAAAGCCTAAGATTAACCTCGAACCCCGATATGTGGGTTCCCTATGTTTTTATGGTAAGAAATTTGACCTCATACAAGTTTTGTGCCCTCCCAAAAGCTTTTACAACTTGAATAGTACAAAGTCTCATACCCATCGTATTCTACAAATCTGGCACCTTTGGTTTATTATTGGTTTTGACCACTGCAAAAACTGTTAGACGTTAAAACCATTACTTCAAATGAGGAAGTCAAAAATTATCCAAGATCAGTTTTCGGCTTAAAAAGAGCAAAAATAGAATATAAAATAAATAATAGATATTAATACAGTAGATAATGAACTATTTGAGCCACGTCTTTGTGAAATTTCAATTCGATTTGGGGTTTATCAATAGTATAAAAAAATCGTTAAGTTACGTAATTTTGAACCGCTTAACATACTTAGGGTAAATGGAGATAGTTATGCGAGGTTGTAATTTGGAATAACTCTTTCCGTAGAAAAGAACTTTATTTGAAAAAGTACCGATGTTGATACATTCTTTGAAATATTTCGCATCAGTTTATTTCAAAACCATTACTATTTGGGGGTTTCTAAGCAAAATATTTCCACATAAAGCTAGAAAATTACGTCAAAATTCAAAATTTCGATTTTTTTTTCATAAATGTCTTCTTATAACATTCAAGAATAACGTGTTAAAAGGATTGGAATAGCTGACTAATTTATTTTCACTGATAAAAATTGAATAAATTGATAATAATATAAAAAAATATCTTAAAAAAACTTTAAATGCGTTTTTCTCGAAAGCAACTTTTTAAAACTGGGAGACAAGATTTCTCAGAAACTATTCGACGGATTGACTTGAAACTAGAGAGTGTTATAGTGCAACACGTCTTCTTGGTACTGAACCTCTGAAATTAGCAAAATCTCCCCCCCCTCAAAGTGGGAGAGGGGGAAAGGTCCAAAAAATTGGTCGTTTTTTTAAACTTTTTTTTCAAAGTAGCGCCATTTTGTAAAATCTCACCTTTTTTCGGATTTTCGAGGTTCAGTACCAAGAAGACGCATTACCAAAACCTACATTCTTTGGAAAATCATGATCCGACTTCCGGTTTCCGAGAAAACTTGTCTCCCGTTTGCCTCCTCATTTTCGAGAACCCTTTTTCAAAGCGCTGTAAAAGGAGGAAGGGGGGTACATATCGGGGCAAATAAAAAAAATAGTTCAAAACTTCAACTTTTACATGCCGAAGACCGTTTTTTAATATCTCTAAAAAAATGGCAGCAGTTTTAAAAAAGTCATTTTTTTACGTTCTGACGGTGATCCACCCTTAAGCTGGTCTCTTTTGGCAGCTATATATCCCCGCCAGGTTAGTCTTCTGTCCAAGTGCATTCCGAGATACTTGACTTCTGTCGCCTGCGGCACCTGATGGTTGTTGAGATATACCGGTGGACAGGTATTTCGCCGAGTAGTGAATGTTACATGAACAGATTTGGTTTCATTCAAAATTTTTGACGAAAAATGCAACAAATACCATCCAACAGCCACCGGATTCACCTGATTTGATTCCCTGTGACTTCTTTCTGTTCATTCGAGCTAAAAAACC
Source organism: Sisyra terminalis (assembly GCA_958496175.1). Classification (NCBI taxonomy): domain Eukaryota; kingdom Metazoa; phylum Arthropoda; class Insecta; order Neuroptera; family Sisyridae; genus Sisyra; species Sisyra terminalis. The sequence continues at coordinate 10,752,561 of OY292275.1, forward strand.
ATTACGGGGAATACATTTCAGCACTGATGGGCATATCGAAAATCGAATATAAAAATGTTTCGAGGATTGGATCAAATGCTAGTATAAGTGTGTTGCAGTCGATGGGGATTACTTTGAAGGGGACAATATAGATTTAGATGAATAAACATGTATTTTTAATATATAAGATATATTACGGTCCAATTTATGTAGTATAATTTAATATAATAATAAATAAAAATCATACCATAAACATAATTTTGAACAGAAGTTCAAACAAAAATATTCGTGACGTATTGCCCAGATACGTATTTTGATTGCCAAGCAATCTTCATCAGTGGTCATCAAGTAGTTTGGATCACTCCGTAACTGCTTTGTGATGATTCACGCAATATATCTTATATATTGTATATACAGTATAACTGTTCAAAGTCAGCGAAAAAATCTTATTTTGATGTATTTTTAATTTTCTGAGCAAATTTCAGGAACCTTTTTATCAAGGTAGTAAAATCTCGTTTTTTACTTCGTTTTTAAGTTCTTCTTCTGTATATATTTTTTAAGAAAAGCACCCCCTACCCGTTATGAGCATCTAGTTATTCCAATTCAAAATATTTCACTACTAGGAATTGATCAATTAATTTTTAATTGAATTTTTGTCCTTAGGTATTTTATAAGCCTGCAATTATTGCAGAGAAGTTAGATGCATATCTATTTACTTGAGTTGACTAGCTCTTGAACGATATGTATAGCTTTCGACCAAATTTGAATCGGTTAAAGATTGCCCGGCTTGGAAAAAGATAACTCAAAGATTTCAGAATTAATTCCTCAAGCAAATGAATCATTTGAGAAGTAAACTTTGTAGGTGATTTGATGTCAAAAGATAAGAATCTTCCCTGGTTCTCTATGAATACCATTTATATGGAACACTAGGTACATTTCTTAGAATTAGTCTCAAGTTATTCAAGAGTTCCTCAAACGGATGGTGGTTTCGGAATTAAACAAAGCATTTTTGTAACAAATCGACAGACACCAAAGTGATTCCATAAGTGTTCGCTTTTTTTTTCCTTGACTCAAGTACGAAACGCAAAAAATAAAATAAAATGTTTACATTTTTTTTTTTGAAGTTTATTCAGACGAAAAGAAGAAAACTGCTTACGAAAACTTGATTTCACAACAGTTGTAAAGAAAATCAACGATGCCTGTATAATAATAATCCAAGAAAAATCAAAAGCGACGAGAATAAGCCTTTGTAAAACATTTAAGTAAATGTATTTACGGATGGTACCTCTTACTTCTTCACCCAACACATTTATTTTATCAAGAAATGCGAAAAAATCACGCACTCCACTACAAGGTTACATACCCTATAAGCTTTATTTTTGCGATAAAGACTTTGTCACCCTAAAGAAAAAAAAAATGATTTTTTTCTTCGAATACGAGAAATTTGTACAAAATATAAAATTATTTTATGAAGCATATTGATTTGATGAATGAATGTACATGAAATTACAAACCATCCCATTGGAAATTATTTAGAAAGTCAAATATGTTGTTCGGGCTAATTGATACTTGAGAAAAAAAAACGTTGAAATTTTTATTTTAATTGAAATAATTTTCATGAAATTTTCTATTTAACCTAAAGTGAAACATTGAGCTTTATTTTCTGTTTCCAGTTTAGTATGTTTTTATTGAGCAAACAAATAAAACGATCGTTAATTAAAAGTTTGATTAATTCATTTCGTATTTAGCCAATGTTTAATGAAATTGAATTTATGTCGTATTTTTTTTTTGTTGTTTTTAATCAAAACTTCAAATACTGATTGACTTGAATATTTGAAGAGAAAATTAATGGATTAACAATTAATATGTATAAAGCTCACACAATTGATCTTCTTAAGTATAATATTGAAAATTCATGAGCACAAAAGCTCGTGCCATTATACAACTGCTTTTATATTCAGACTGAATTGTTGTGAAATCGCAATACGAATAAAAGTTGCCTTCAAGTATCATTCATTCAACAATAAGACAAGAATCAATCCACTCAGACATTAAAATTTGACCTAAATATCGAATAAGTGGCTGACTTTCTTACACTTGCCTGTTCCCTTGAAACTTTCATACTATAGGATAAAGTCGGTTTCGAAATCAAATGATGTCACGAATGGCACGAAATTGCTCATTATGAGTGGGTGTCGGGGGATGTTTTTTCGTGACCTTGAAATAACAATGCAAATTTTTATTTTCACGTGTTGTATAATATAAATATAAATAGACATTGTTAAAACTGTCACGAAGCCTGAAACTTTCCACCAATTGCGCAAAAATTTTTATTCAAACAATAAAAATCAAGATTGGCGCTTGAATTTAAATCGATTTTTTTTTTGGTTTGAAAAAAAAATCTATCAACAATAAGAAATATACCGAAAAGCTTAATTTGCCTCCAACGTAAAATAATTTTTGTCAAAACAAAAACAAATTTAAGAATATTTCTTTGACTAAATTTTCGTTCTTTTCATGAATATAAATGAAGGAATTTTAAATTCTTTTTACAGGGAAACATGATCGATCCTTGCAGGTGTGCAGCATGTGTAATGCACACGGGCGGCCAAAATAGGGGGTGGCTGCACCCCACTTATAGTTTCATTAAGCAAATTTTCTCCAAATTTTCAAATAAAGGCCCTCGCCAGATAAGTTGGTCTAAAATGCCCTCAATGCAATCGGGCTAATTTTTTTTTTGAAAATACCTTACAGTATGGACAACATCTCAGACAAGTTTCAACTCTAAAATATGACGCATTTTTGTGTAAAACATAAAAAATATATTTTTTTTCAAAATCAATATTCTCTGAAACTGTTTGATAATACCGAAAAAAGTGGTTGTGAGTTTCAAGATATCACTAAGTAGTGATCCGAGAAAAAATCGTTCATGAATCAGAATGATTGATCATTGTTAAAAATACGATTTATTTTTGCAAAAAAATTTTTTTATGCCAAAATCATTTGGTACACCTTAGTTTTTTTTCTCTATATAATCCTCTACCATCATTCTATAATATATAATTTTTTCAAATTTTTTAAAAATATTAGACAATAGTTAAAAAGAAGAAGTATTCCTTGAACATTTGTTGTGTGCTAAAATCTTTTAGTACCATCACGTAATTTTTTTTACATCATCCCCTTGTCTCAGGTTACTAAATATAATTTTGACGTATTTTTAAAAATGTTAGATAATGGTTAGAAAAATTAAACGTATTTTTTAATTCAGATTTTCAGCACTTACGTACTTAGTTTTTTTTCTAAAGTAATTGCTAAATGAAATATAAATATTTTAATGTTACTTAGAAAATGTATAAAACAAATGTTAATGACTTAGGGGATGAATAATTACTTTAGAAAAAAAAAACTAAGTACGTAAGAGCTAAAAAACTGAATTAAAAAATAAATTTGATTTTCTTAATCATTATCTTACATTTTTAAAAATACGAAAAAAATAATATTCAGTAAACTGAGACAAGGGGAGGATGATGTACAAAAAATTACATGATGGTACTAAAAGATTTCAGCACACAAAAAAATGTTTAAAGAATACTTCTTTTTTTTAACTATTGTCTAATGTTTTTAAAAATCTGAAAAAATTATATATTATTGAATAAGGTTTGGATTTGTTTGTACTTGATTGTATCGAAATCATTTTCGTTTATACGGTAACCGAAAAAAATGCCCCCCCCCATTGGTACATTTTAAAAACGTAGAAGATTGAGCCGAAAAAAAATTATGATGATTTTTGGAAATGGATTTAGTTCTGGAAATGGATTTAATTCCTACAGCCAATTACAGCTGAGATAATCTAGTAGGTAACAAAGAGAGGGCGTTACCATAAACAGTCAATCACAGCTGGGTGATCGAAAATCAGGGGAAGAACCAAGCAGAAATCATAGAGAGGGCGTGTCCAATCAACAGCTACTCACATTAGATGATCGAGAACCAATGAAAGAACCTTGAAGACAACAAAGAGAAGGCGTTCCCACTATTAACCAATTACAACTGGGTACGACTTGCATTGATCCTATTACATTCATAATTTTTACAGCCAATTACAGCTGAGTGAGTTAAGTACATAACAAAGAAAAGGCGTTACTACAAACAGTCAATCACAGCTGGGTGATCGAAAGTCAGTGGAAGAACCTTGAAAAAGAACGTAGAGAGGGCGTTTTCAACAACTTCCAATCACATTGGGTGATTGAAAATCAATAAAAGAACCTTGAAGACAACAAAGAGAGGGCGTTGCTACTATTAGCCAATTACAACTGTGTTTGACTTAAAATAGAGAAGTTTGTGCTAAAAATTTTAACTGAAAAAAAATTTATGATTTATGCTTTAAAACTATCAAGACCCTTAGCGACTCTAGAGTTAACAAGATTCCGTAAAACATGAAATATTGAACATTTCCTAGACATGAGATTCGAACTCAGCATCTACCAGTTTTACCAGTTTTGAAGGGGTCACTTAGATTACTTGTCCAGCCATTATAAGATTTGCATATAAAAAAAATTAAAATATAAATCGTTATTACTATCGTTATTATGAATTAAGGATAAAAAATTCTTTGGTACATTACTTTATTTGCCAACACCCTTATTGCACTTTAAAAGTCATTTCTTTTTCAGTCGAACAAAATCACAGGAGTTATAAAATTCAACAACAGAGTAACTGAATTTAATAAAACCCCACAAAAAATTAACTATTCTTGCATTGTTAAACTCAAAATAACTGATATTAAGAATTAAAATCTTAACGATAGGTCATCCTTTGATTAGTCGATAAAAATATTTTGAAAACATATGGGTAATTTACTTATGATTTGAAAAAAAGAATTGAAAGTTTTGTTTTCTTTTACCGCGACATCTATTCATAATCTATTCCCGAACATTGGTGGGTACCTAAAGTACCTTAAGGTGTTACTCCTAAATTTAGTCATATTATTATCTTTCACATCAGTTAGCCAATAGTTTAATTAAATTAATAATTTTTGTTTAAATTATAGTTAGTTGCGGACCAAAAAGCACCCCATTTATAACAGCAATTAAAAACACATTGAGACCAGAATACAAGCCACCGATTTCACCACCAATTTATAAAATGGCACGAGACACATATAAAAGTAAATAAAAATTCTATTAAAAAAGCAACCTTAATGAAGTAAGAGCTTTGATTTATGAACGCTTCCCATTTTTAAGTGCTTCCAAGTTCGCGTTGCTACTACATAAATCAAGTTTGCATTTTCATGTTAATTAATTCACTTTGACTCCAACTTGAATCTTAAAGTTGGTATTATATTCACGCAAATAAATTTCATTTTGACTACAATAAACCAAATTTACACCTCATTTATTAAAAAATAAATAAAAATATATAACGAGTTGACGGAAATCATTAAGCAAATACTGAAAGCTAAACGTCGCTACAATTGCAAGATTTTAGGTTGACGAACTTGGAATAATGGCAAAAGAATAATAGCAAAGTTTTCAAGTTCTTGGGTCGCATATTTTATTCTTAATAAATTGAATAGTTTCCGGAAAGTCAACTTGCATGCTAGAGTTTTGTCATTGAACCATTTATTTTTCAATTAAATTCACGAAATTAAAAATTATAAGCAATTATTAAAGAAACTTTTTGCGCCACTTTTCTGACTTGTTTGGTATTGTTGAAACGAAACTAGTTATACGGAAAGCCATCTAGTTTTCATATTAATAGTTATTTCTTAAATTAATCTTAGTTGTTATTATTTATTCCAGTATTTTACAACCTTTTTTGTGCAATATATATTCAAAGCTTTTTAATTCAAATGCTCAACATTCGTATACCTTAAATGTTAGATAAATCTGCTTCAAAATTGCCTCTTTTGACTATTCACTGATGCCATATTGGGAAACATTGGTACATAATGTTTATTATCAAAACCTCCACTAGTGCTGGAATTTTAAACCTTAGAACTTCAATTATGGTGAGTTTAATAATCCAAAGGGGTTTTGAAGAAAAAAAAATACTCAGTAAGTTTGTTCTTGAATGCGAAGCAAGCATTCGATCAAGTTTGGCATCAATGGCTACTCAGAAAACTTCAGAACTTTCATATCCTTGAGTATCAATAAAACATAATTTCTTCGTTTTTGTACAACTGCTTTTTTCAAATCAAAATGGACGATCATTTATCAGAGGAAAAACTTATCCACTCGGAAGTACCTCAGGGATTAGTATTAGGCCCAATCCTTTTTAATCTCTATGTTGCGAACTTTCCTCCACTAGATCACGGTATAACCTTAATGTACGCGGATGACATCGCCATCATCAACCTGGACAAAGATCTTCAAAGGGCCGTTCAGAAAACCCAGCAGTCTATCAACCACCTATCTTCCTGGTTCAGTAGATGGAAAATTCTTATAAATCCATCTAAAAGCATCGCCAAAATGTTCTTTCCAAGACGTTTCTCCATCCAACTGGAGCCTATCGTGCTGAATCACATGGAAATTCCATGGAGTGAGAAAAAAACACCTGTTATATATCTGGGCATACTTTTGGACTCGAAATTTACCGGGTAAAACCACATCTCAAGTAAAATCAGAGAAGCCAACACTCGACTCATCCAATTATACCCACTTATCAACAGAAGGTCTCGTCTAAGTATGGAATGATCAATGATGATATACAAATCAGTCATTAGACCACTTCTCACCTACTCTTGTGCAGTCTGGCTTCCATTCTCAAAGAAAAATCACAATGACTTACAGGTGTTCCAAAATAGGGTCTTGAGAATCATCACTAAAGCTCCATGGTATGTGAGATACAACCAAATTCATCACGAAATGAACATCCCATAAATAAAAAACTTTCTAATCGTACTTACAAAGAATTTCCTTAACGGTCTAGAAAATAGTCCTAGTGCAGTAGAACTAGGCTTGGGGAAAACTATAATTCAAAGAAGGCTCAAGCGGAAACTCCCTCAAGAGCTCCAAGAAATAGCAGTTGCTTGACCACAAGATCAAGAACAATCAACAAATAAAAAAAAAATAAAAACGACAGAGGAATGAAGTTTGACTCCTCCAGCTAATTAAACGCCGCTAAAGATCAATTGTCTGTTATTACCACCACAATATAGCGACACATGGAAAAGAATTAATGGGAGAAGCTGATCTAGAGTTTTGAAGAAACAGAATTTTTTTTTGTCTTAAAGGTACTTTAGGGTCTTAAAAATAACATACCAAAGGATGGATGCCGGCAAAAATGTCTGAATGCCCAAATTTTCGCAGATTAAAGGTATATACGCATTTAATATGATTTTATAGTACTTAAAACTCTAAACGCGTTTTTCTCGAAATCACTTTCTTTGAACTGGCCGAAGACATAACTCGAGCAAATCTTCACCGATCTATACGAAATTTTGACAATACATTCGAAATACCTTTCTCCAGAGACGTACGTAGGATTTTTTTTATATTGCATAGTTTTGTTTTAATCAACAATTTTGTCGTTTTTTTATAGTGAAAATTTTAATGTTTTGTTCAAACGTGCACCATTTCGCGAAAAAACAAAATATCGAAAAAATCCTGCGTACGTCTCTTGCTGTTGTTATATAGAAACTAAAAAATTTCAGGATTTTGTGACAGGACCAAAATTAAGGAGGTTACATCTTCAACCATGGACCCGTCTAAAAAATGAGGCGCCTCCGAAGAAATGCTGGACAGCCGCCATTTTGAATTTAGTTGACACAAAAAAAATTGTATTTGTATATTAAAACCTAAATTATAAAATCTTTTTCACAGATTTTAGATTGATCTTTTTGTTTAGTCACAAAAAAATCATAAATTATGCCCATTTTTTCACGCTCTAGACCAGCTTCCCCCCTTAAGGAGAAAATAATTGGTGATGCATATTATAAAAATTGATATTCTCATTACCAAAAATTTCTTCTTGTCTTTGAAAAACTTCTTACTTTTGAAATTTGAAGCTTATTTTTTTAAATAAGAAAATTCAGGTTGCTTAAGATCTTTTTGTTTTTTTTTTTTATTTTTTATTTAATATTTTATTATTTCAAAAAGCAACGATTCGTTACGTAATCGTAACTTCCTCAGGCTTCTTGATTTACAAAATTATTTATTTTTTATTTTTTTTAAAATAAAAAAAAAACAAAAAGATCTTAAACAACCTGAATTTTCTTATTTAAAAAAATATAAAAGCTGAGATCTGATTTTTATCATCTATTTGAAGCTTATGATAAAAAGTAAGTGCATTCAGAGTAAATAATACACTAAGGAACTAAAAAAATATGTCTTATCAATAATAATTATAGTCTTTTGAAAATCCTTTGCAGTAAAATGTCCATAAGCTTTGATAAACCGAAGCCGATAAGCCTTGCTTTGTACATTTTTGCGGTGAGCTTTGACTTCCTTGAAGCTCGCTTGGATTTCAATTACTACAAAAACACCAGGAAAATGTGTCCTTAAAAAAATTAAAAAAAAAATCAGAAAATTCTAAATAACTTTGCTTAAAGTTCAATGATCCTATTCCATTGAAATTATCTAAAATCAAGGCATCATATGACTCCTTTTAATATCACAAATTGTGATAAACTATTTCCTTAAACATCGTATTCACCTCAATTATTTCTTCTTGCCAAATCAGGACAATGTAATCAAAACTTTTCCTTTTGTTTGGCTTTTAGAATAGGACAAAGTGCCTGAAACTAAAAACGGTTTTTTTTTCTCTCGTTTTTGCTCTATTCGTTCGTTTATCTCAAGTCTCCACATAATGTACACATAGACCTCTAAATATTCGTTTGCGAACATCTTGAACAACGAGTGTGATCAAGTTGAAACTTGAAAACTAAACTCTATTCACACTTTTATTTCGATAAATGAACGAAAGAAAAAAAAATGGAAAAATCTTCTGTGTTTGTTCCAAGTTTTAAGACTTGTTAAATATTGACAAAGCCACAAGTTCTAAAGTGTATCATCAAGTGTGAGTTTGGCTTTAAACTTTAATCGCTCGAGTCGTTTCTTTGATTGAAACAACTTTTATTCAACTAAAATAAAACTATACCTTTCTAGTTGAAAATTTGTGGGAATAAAAGTGAGCATTGTTCTCAAATGTAAAAAAATATCAGTGAAGAAATCAGGGAGCTTATGATATATTTTGAATTATTTGAATTATAAAAATTGCAATGGGCTGATAATATCTGATTCTATATAAATGTTGCTCGCTCTATATAACTTTCTCGAATTTAACTTGAAATGTCCTGGAAATTTTTCATTAATGATTTTAATAGAAAGATGAAAATTAGTTCAGAATAATCATTAAACTATGCAATTACTGTTATATCAATTAAGTTTCAGGTTTAAATATTTATAAAATTGGTTATTATTATCGGCATATTGCCGATAATAATATATAATCGGCATACTGCCGGATACTGCGATCCATTAAATGACTCGTTTATTTTGAAAGTGGTGTAAGTCTATTTCAAGGACGGTCTATATGGTGATTCTTCTTCTTGTAACTAGAACAAAGTATGTCAATTATTTAACTGCTAAGTTTTCACAAAATTACTGATTTCATTTTAGTTGTTAACAAAAACGCCAGTTATTCCCTCCTCCTTAGTATCTTATGTTCCTATGGTCTAAAATGATAATACTATAGGGATTGTTCTTGAAATGGACTTAACTCACTTTCAAAATAAACGGCGCATATATTATATATCAACAAGACGAAAACTCATTTTTACTCTTCACAAAGAATTATGAAGTCCAATATATTTCAATGGTCGCTCTATTTGAAATGTCCACGAAATTAAATACTTGGGTTTTCACTTAGCCCACCGTCTGATGTGGAAGATCCACAAATCAAAGTGATACAGTTACGGATTGTCCATCGTAATCTTAAATGGTTAATTGTTTCGAGATCATTTCTGAATCAATCCTCAAAGGTTATGATGTATAAAGTGATTCTCAGATCTACTTGGACATATAGTGCACATAAATGGGCGCTGCTAAACTATCAAATGTCAAACTAATTTAGAGATAACAGGCCAAAATTCTTAGATAATCACTAATTGGAGTAGGACATTTTTTCAAAAACGATATAAAACACCATGACCTAAGTATTGAACTAGTAATGGTATTTATAGAAAGGCAAGATGAAAAGTATCTACAACGAATCGCGGATCACCCATATAAATTGACCACCGAAATTTTGCAAAAACCTCCGTACAAAAGGCTAAAACAAGTAAATCCTTTGGTTTTTATTAAATAAAAATGTTTATTTTATCTCTTTTATCTATTATAATTCTTCCAAGAGCTGAGTTTAAAATATTTTTCTGTTTTTACTGATTTTAATACGATTCAATAATTGTTTTGGCTGCAATTGTATAGTACACCATCGATATTCTTGTCCAATCAATGTTACATGTATGCACATGTTACATGCGTATATGTAAGTGATGCAAATTAATGCATCATATCTATGTACTTTGTTAATATTTTATATCCCATGCAACTTTAATAGTTATCTTGATCCTGGTCAAGAAACTAAGGCCATAATTAATTTTAGTGTTGCAATACTTTAGGCTAGGAGCACTGCGTGCTCAATACCTAAATAATATAACAAATTTAAAAAAATGCGTATATTAATTTGTACAGGAAAATAGTAAATACTAATCGTAAGAAGGATAGCTTTATTTTTACTGACCTATAGTTTATATTACAAACAAGATTTATTTTTGTTCGACGTTTCCATTCTTAACGAAGCGCCAAATGCAATTTTATATTGCAAAAAAAATTATAAACTAACGAAATATCTGCAATTTTAAAATAATGTTGTATAAATACTTATAAAGCAAAACTCATTTGCTAGATTTCGATTGTTAACAAAGATTTCAACAAATGTTTTTCGTAAGGAATACATTTTTGCTATATTAGGTGTACCGGAAAATAATTTCGTTTTTAAGCGTATAGTAATTCAATTGCCATTTATCTACTTATAAGATTTTTCACAGTGGTACAAAAAACAATTTATGATTAGAGTGACATATTAACTAACAACAAAAAATACAAAATATTTTTTATTCCGAAATCTTTACTGAAATGATAAGACCAAAAACCCAAAAGAAAACCAATTCGGTATTGTATGCTCTTCTTGTTTCACAGGAAAGCAACGCAAAGGAGTTACTAAAATACACTTTTAATGTTTATTCAAGTGCATTAGACATTTATTAATACCAAATAAGTTTTTTAAGTTTTAATTCGATAATTTTCATTTTTTCAACTGGTATCAAAGAAAAATTACAAAAAATTAACCAATAGGAAGGTAAGGGAGGAAATGGTGCCAAATGTATACCAAAAAGCCGAAAAGCTGTAAAGTATTCCTAATCAATTTTAATCGGTCGGTCAAATACCCAAAAGTGTTCAAAAATTGTCAACAAATAAAATAATGCTACAACACGGTAATTCAAGACTCCTCTGCAAAAGAAAATCCCTGGAAAAACCAAATAAATTAAGGGGGGAGGTGATATTGCATTGCTTACTATAATCGTTCAAATTTATTCCATTGGATTTCTATTTATTCCAATCATTACAACATTTACCATATGGTAACAAATTGAATGTTTAAGTTATGTTCAAAATGTATTTTTTTGATATTTTCCTTAGTAAATCAATTTGATTTTTACTAATTTGGCATTAAACATCTGTACACTAGAAGTCAAAGCTTCGATACTATTGAGGCTGATTATATCATTGATTTAAAATCAAAAATTGTAACAAAATCTTATGCTTCAAAAAACGATTTTTTTTTCGGTACATCTATTACAAATGTGAAATATGAATCTTAAAAGAGAATACTAACATTGGTACCAACAACCAGCATATAGGTGACAAAGACGAAATTTTGGATATCAATTTAATATCTTAGAAATTTCAATCATTGAAGGAATATGAAAGGGTTTACAACAAAGATCTAACAAGTACTATTACTTCTCTTCCTTCCAAAATCTATTTGAAGCCCTTGGAAGATCTAATGCTTTTTCAAGCCTTTCTATATGTTTTTGTTCTTAATAATTTTTTCTACTGGATACTTCGTTTATTCATGTTCCATTTGCCCATTTCTTGGAACGACACTATTTGATTTGTCTTATCCCTGACTACCTTATAATTCGTGTTATATTACATATAAATTTTCTTTTTTAACCAAATCATTGCAATATTTTGATGCTTTCCATCTACTGGATTTTATTTTTTTGAACTATAGGCTAAGTATATTTGGTGCACAGTTTTCAAAAGCAATTGAAGGATTTTCAATTGCAATAGAGTTTTGAATCTTCTTAGATTTTCACGAAATTGATTAACGTTATTAATTCAAATTCGTTTTTTTTACTAGGTAAATGTTATTCTAAAAGCTTTATTGCTTTACCTTTTGTATACAGGACATGAACAATAACGCTTGTTATTGTATTTGTTCTGTATTTGTTAATTGAACCATTAACATAATTAAAGGTTCTTATGTCAAGAGTTCAAATTTTAAATCAAAATAACTATGAACGAAAACCAGACGTTTTTTTTAAGCAAATTAAGCAAATGGTGTTATCTTTTATTTGAGTCAGTAGAAGTTAACACTCAGCAGAAAGAATAACTTTTTTCATAACTATTATTTCTTCTCCAAAAATATCATAAATAATAATTATTTAAAGTCTTTAAAGACTCGGAAAATTGTACCCTTGAGAAAAATCAATCTGGCAATATTTAAGAGAGAAATGTGGAATGTTTCTCGACAAAATAGCACACGGCAATAAAAATTCAGCGAAACGGTCAAGGTTGAGCACATAATCTGTTTGTAAAAAAAAATAAATAAACGATAAAATCAGGTGATATTTTTCCAATAGCTTTAGCACGGTGACAAATATTTTCTAATAGAACTTTTATAAATAAATTTCCTGTTTGTCTTGCAAAAGAAAAGCAAACATAAAATGCGATTTAATAAAAACATTTTTCTTAATCAAATGTTGAAATGTGTTGGAGAAAAGCAGGAGATCTCTGTGCTTTGCCATATACACGACAGTGCATGGTAGCCGGCTTTTTTAAACGTTTCTTGATAGAACAGAAAAATAATAAATAAAATTATTTCTCCTCTAATAATAAATTTCAAGTGAAATTTTCTCGAAACCTCATAACTGTCACCACAGCCTTTTTTCATAATTTATCGTTGAGAAACTTGTGGATTATTAAAAAAAAAAGGTTTCTGTTCTGTTCGAATAGTTAATTAACGACAGTTAAGTTTCGCAACATTTTGCAAGAGGCCCAGAAGCGTTATTATCCTAATTATTATCGTTGAGCGCACAAGCGGAAGTAAGGGTAACGTTGGCCAAAATTCTATGGTCATAATAATAACACATCGTTAATTAACTTGATGAAAAGTATACGTGACTGGATTTTCTAGACGTTTTGTGATAGAATTCTCCAGCCCGATGTGATGCAATCGTCACCCACCCAAAAATAAAAGATGAACAAAACTACCCCAAGAAATATCACACCCTTATTTATGTCGAGCTGTCTACCACCATCATACAATGCAATATTTTCTAGATAACGCATCACTTTACTTTTCCTACGGAAATAAAACACAACAACTATAAAAAACAAAGAAATACATGGTGAGAACTCAACAATATTCTACCAGATTCATTCCATTTTTATGTGTTATGACAATAACAAAATTTATGTTAAGCATTTTTTTTTAAAAAAACGTAAAACAAAGACTAGAAAACGTAATAAAAACATGGCAATTAATGTCTGTTTAAAAGTGGTACGGATATCCGTTCTATCCTCCATTTTTTTTTCTTTTATTTCCACTCTTTTATTAAACTTACAGGAAATTTAACTTGAACTTAAATTGGACTCTTATTTTGAATGACATTATCATAGAGCGATAAATTCAACATCAACTTTATAAAAATATACGGAATGAAAAATCCGTAAAAGTTTTTCCAACCCGAAAAGTATTTACTTAGAAACATTTGCTCGTAATCGCAAAAATACGGCAAATACACTTCATCCATACAAACATATAGAAGAAATGTTCAAAACTTGACGATTGATTCTGCTTTGAATATAAATCAAATATAGAAAAATATTCCAAGTTGGGGATATTAATGTCAATATTGGCGGCGGAAATATTCAGATTTTTATATTGCAAAGTTTTTATTTCAAACTTAATTTCAAGTCGCGCTGGAACGGGGGAAGTCACTGTTTTTCTTTAATAAGAAGTTGGCATTTTTATCAAACGAATTTTGGGGAAGAGGGATTGATCTTTTGTGGGAGCTTTTTATTTTTTAAGAGAATTAAAAATTATGAGAAAAGCTCGAATTAAAGTTGGAAATGACGGATGGTTCATCTTAAAAGTTTTATTATCGAATTAAGTTTCGTTTTACGAGCGATTGTTCGTTTATGAAGTTGTAAAGATCTCGAAAGTTCTACGTTTATAGTTGTTACAAGTTTAATAGATTTTTAAATAGTTATTTAATTTCATTATAATTTTTATACAATAAATCGTTGGAACATTTTTGTGATTTTTTTTTTATTCTATCAAGTTTAATTAAAATGTGCTCTTTAAAATTCTTCTTTAAATTACTTTGATATAAAGTCTTTTAATTCTAATTGTAGATATTTTAAGAATCCCTGTTAAAATTACGGTAAAGACAATAAAGTCACTTGTGAATTTAAAATTCTTCTTTAAATTATTTTGATATAAAATCTTTTCATTCTAATTGTAAGATATTTTAAGAATCCTTGTTAAAACTACGGTAAAGACAATAAGGTCACTTGTGAATTAAGAATTTATTTTAGTCCAAAATTGAGCATCGGTAGGTCATTGATTTTTGCCAAGATGCTGCTAAAGAAGATCAAAACCGAAAGCTCAAGAAAAATTATTAACTACCAACCCATTAAGTTATTATACAGAGCTTTTAAGCAACGTAGGCATTCGATAAAGCATACACAATATATAATATCAGGAATTTGGACAGGATTAAAGATAATCTGCGTTAATAGCAATCCTGTCCAAATTTCTGATATTCTAAAAAATTTCATATGACAACTATGGATGATAATTTCAGTATAAATACGCAATTATTTTCACCACTACATTTTTCTATGGTAGTTAATACTTTAATTATTTCAAAAATGCGAATTATAAAGACAAAAGACTTCACTTTCTTAACCCTTAACCTAGCCTTGGTTTCAATCTAAAAATAAAATTTCTCTGAAAACAGTGAAGATTTGGTAACAAAAGGGGTTGTTATTCTCAAGAGTCATTGATTGAGAAATATTCAGGCATTTGGTAAGTAGGGTGTTCTTTTAATTCATCTTGATATAAAGTTGCAATTATTGTTAAATTTACTATTACACCTACAATTGAATATTTTTTGGATCAAAATCTGGCTTTTAATAAAATTAATTTTTTTAATTATGAACAAATAAAGAATGAATAAGTTGCATTAAAGCAATGCATTAATATCTGTTGATAGCCTTCACACTATGATCAATGCAAGGGACTTTTGGCCAATGAGATTGCGAGAATTTAAGATGTTCATTTGTTTTGATTGTTGAAATTTTAAAAATTTGACCAAACCACTCCCATTTTGTGCTACGTGCATATACGAATACACATGTGGCCTCATGCGCTACGTGACGTATTCAGAAGAAATTCGTATATATCTTTAGACTGATTTAAATTTCAAAATTCTTCGTATGACGTCATTTTTTTTCTAATGAGACAACCTGTCTAATTTATAAACATTGACGAATGCCTACGTATCGCATGGAACGCTTTATACCATAACGTTATTCGGGGCCTGTCGATATATGAATTATAACTAAAGGATTGGATATAAAGATAATTTAAAATAAATAGCAAAAACCTAATACTATGTTTGTACAATTAAAAACAATGTTTCATTAAAATTTCAGTCAACACAATACTGCTTAAAAAATTAAGAAAACTATGGTATTAGAGGTATGGTCCTCTCTTTAATAAATAGTTATTTCACTAATAGAACACAAATGGCAAAAATTAATAATAACTTTAGTTACAAAGAAATAATCAATACTGGAGTTCCACAAGGAACTATTTTAGGATCCTTACTCTTTATATTATATATTAATGACCAATTGAATCTCTTACATAAAAAACACTGTGATTTTATATGTGGATGATACTGCTATTATTAGTGTAGACAAAACGTGGAAAAGATGCAAAATAAAGTGAACAAATATTTAATGCAAGTGCATAATTGATTGGCAATAAATCAATTATCATTAAATATTGCCAAAACATTGTATATGACCTTTGGTATTTACACAAATAGTCTTCCAAACAATATAACAATACAAAGAAGTGGCAAAAGCGTAAATAGAGTAGAAACAAGCAAATATTTAAGAATTACCATTGACTACCATATGAAATGGGAAAAAGAAAGTCAATATTAAATTAAGGCCAAAAATAAGAAATTTTGGAATAAATCTCCAGAAAATCACGTGCATGTCTTCTGTTTGGTATACCGAGGAATCTAATTTACCTTCTATTCATATTCCGAGACTTCAAAAAATTATTTTATGTGTTTCTTAAATTAACTCAGATCAAAATTTGGAAAAAAAATCAAGAATTGACATTCAAATCTACATCGAGGTAGATTGGACAGCTTCATGAACGTTATATTTATAATAAGAAACCCCAAAAACCCCTAGGAAAATGATTATGTCTTATTTCTAGGAAAAACTTTATAAACTCCAAAAGATGAAGTTCCTAGACCTCCCCGTGTTTAAGGGAACTTAATGGACTGAATATTTCTGATCAGCGAACTCTAAAATCTTTACACATCAAAATTTTGCACATTTTTTTTTTATTTTTCAGCGGATAATGATAGCCTCAACATTATGCCCTCAAAATATGTATTTTTGAATAGGACAAATTACACAAATGCAAAGAATAAAAATTAGTAATATTTTATGTTAAATGTTATACTAATTTATCTAGTATGAATCGATGAATGGCATTTGCTCCTCGTTAAAAATCTCTCCACCAATTCTTCTCGTGATTAATTATCTTGATTTTATTTTTTAGTTTTAATTAGTAGATTTTAGTGAGTAACGTTCATCCTTGGGAAAAATCATTGTTTAGAAGGTTCATCATGAAGATTGTTCACCGTTGGGAAAAATTTTATTGTTGCAAACATGGCAAAAAAAATATTTTCTTAGTAGTTATTTTCTTAATCGTTTGAAAGTTTCATGAGAAACATGCCATTTCTGGAAAATGGAGCTGTTCCATTTAAGTTCTTCTTTTTCTTTAAGAAGAGGGTTGAAATTGTTTAAACCCTCCATGGTGGAATTATGTATGAAAATTTTTTTGGGAGAGATTTTGTTCTTAGAGATTTCATGGTGGAACCGTATGAATCCATTTCCTTTTCCTCTTAGTAAGTCAAACGGTTTTACATTTAAAATCCATTTAGGTAATGAAATGCAATGGGCAGATTTTCACATCTTTTTTTAGATACAATTAAAGTTGCACTAAATTTACTTTACTGGAGCGATAGAGGAATTTCTTCAGCGCATCATGTAGAAATATGTAATCTAAAACACAGTAGGGTAGAGTGGAGCTTAAAGGTCCACCATGAGTATCTAAAATACTAGTGGCAAATTGCTCTATTTAATTATAATGGTAGGGATGAGGAAGTGTAAGAAGCATTTCGAAGGCACCCTGGTAGCTAAGCTACATCGCAGATAGGAGATTTACAACGGTACATCGATATTTTTACGAGAGTAAAATTTTTAATTATTATTCTTTTCGGTTTCTAGCAGTAATATTGCTTTGACTAGACTAAAACATAATTTAATAGTATTTGAGATTTAATGGTATTTCAGGGTTTATTATTAGTTTTTAGCTAATTTAAACAGTAAACCAGTTATAACCTAGTAAAAACACTTGAACGTAACTGGGGTAAAAAGATCCACGTGGACCTTTTCCTTACTCAGCCACGTGAAGTTTTACTTCGATTGTTATAATTGTGATTCAGGAACCGAAGAGTTTGATTAAGTTAAGATAAAGGTATAAAAAAATATTACTTATGTTACAATTAATGTCAATATTATTATAAAGAAAGAAGAGTTTTATGTTATGTTTAAAATGACTGTAATAAAATTTTCCAAATGAAAATCCAGAAATGTTCATTGATTCAAATACTGTTATTAATTCATAGTACCTGTTAAATACTTAAAAGAAATATAGGATCTTTTTGCCCCTTAGTAAGGGCAAAAAGGGACGACTAAGGGGAAAAAGAGACAGACAATAAGGTCTAGAAAAAATGTTAAATGACAAACTTCTATATGGATTCCATTAAAAATTAAATTAAGCAAGTCCAGATATTTGTTTGGTTGATTAGCTTTATACTTTTCAGATTAATAGGGTTGGTTTACACAGTTTAATTCGGAATAGTAAGATTGAACCTTTAAGTCTCACCTAACCCTATAAATTATTTTTACTTTGCAAAATAATAGCAAAATCCTTCTTACATATGAGACTTCATCCATTAAGGATTAAATCTTCTATATCCGCCATTAACTTAACACTATTATTTGGCAAATTCAAAACCGTTTAATTTATTTTTCTTTTCGAGTTTTAAATTTTAATATTTAAAGTAATTTAATATATCAATTTTTTTCAATACTGTTGAATTTAGTTTGAAAATGTTTAATTTTTTCGTTCATCAATTTTTTTACACACAAACTTCTATAAAATTCCCAACGGAAGCGAAATGCTAGAGGAAAAACTTAATCAGAAAAGAGCGCAGAAATTTGCTTTAAACGCTCCTTTATCTGGATGCTGGTTTTGAGCTTTCATGGGGTGAGATAACGTGTAAAATTTTATAAGATAATTTTATCAAAATTCAAGATATTTGCTTAAACGACTTGATGCGTCTTACACGCCATCTCTCACCCCCGAAATGTATTACCATTTTATTCATTATTTACATACATTCGTTCGAATTGAAAGCTTTGCCTGTTAAATTAAACAACATTCACACATATTTGCGTTTATATGTTCGACTTTCTTAAGCTCAAGCACAATACCCACCCCTTGCCCTCTTCAAAAAAGCACGAGAATGAGGCTCGTAAAAGTTCAGGGAACAATACAAATGAATTTTCGAATAATAAAACGCGAAATACATTCACAAATTATATTATAATACAAACATTTTATATTCTATTTTTATTGGATTTATAATTGTTTTATGAAAACTTGAATAATTCAATTTTGCTAAATTTTTTTGCTTGCGTTTTCTCTACAAAATTTCGCGTGGAATTGAATGATTATTTTATTATACTCTAACGTTTAACGTATTTATGCCTCCAGATATTTTCAAATATAATTTCAAATGCGAATTTTTTGAAAAGGTATTTGTACGCGTGGGTGAAACATGAATATTAGTTTTTTTTTTCAATAGTCACAAAAATAATAAAACGGAAGAGCTTTTAAATGTTGAACATTTTCTTTTTTGCTTCCATTTTCATATTAAATTATAGATTGGTCGTATTTGAAAAGTAAACATCAATTGATTCAATTGCATTCAGTAGGTAATATGATTACTGAATTTCGGCGTTTAGAAATCCCAATCGAATTAAAACGGGAAAATTAAAATAAATCAGTCTCATTATAGTGTTTATATATGTGTTGGAGCAAAACTAAAATAAGTTCGGCCACAAATTTTCAGGATCGACATTTATAACGGTCGAGATATTACCTATGATTTGTATTAATATACTAATTTGCATAATGGAATTACGTACTGCAAATTTGTTATTAATTATTTTATGAATTTATTATCGTATATAACTAATTGAATTTATGAAATCAACCACGTACGATATGTTCACATAAATATGGAGCATTGGGCACACATTCTCTCACTGTAATTATTAAAACTAATTAAACCAATAAATTTGCAAAATACAAAACTAACAGAGCAAAATCAGAAGAAAAAATGGAACTCGATCGAGACGTGTTCATTAGATATGCAAAAGTGATACTTTGATATATCGGAATTTGCATTGGAAATTTTACGTTTTTATTTTATTGAATTACAATATATATTTTTTTTTTTTGGTAAAACCCGAGCTTTCATGTAAAAAAATCACTTGACTTCCAATAATGTCTAGACAAAAGTTTAACAAAGCTTCGTATTACTGAAGTGTTTGAAAACTTTCTTTTAATCTAATTATTTTTGAATATAAAACTGTTATTAGAAAAATTCGATTCATAATTTTTAAATTAAAAAAAAACATTATGTGTATTTTTGTACGCAACCTCTGTCAAGTTGGCACCCGACTTTTACAAATGAAAATTTTAAATATATTTTTAGATTGCCTTTTGTTTGTACTTGATTGTACCGAAAAAAATTTCGTATGTACCTCAACCGAAAAAAAGTTATTTAATTTTTAAAAATCGATAGCCCCCATTGTTAGATTTTTCAAAAAAATTAACGACCATAGATAGGCCTTGACACGTAGAGGATTGTACCGAAAAAAATTTGTTTCTAACTTTAACACAAAAAAAGTTATGAGCGATTTTGTGAATGCACTTATTCCATTGAGTATAGAGTTTTCTGGCTACTACGGATTGTCCTTGACTGATTTTCCAAATTTAAAAGCAGCACAATCTAGCTACTGTGCCGCTGAGGATTGTACCGAAAAAAGTATCCTTCTTACTCTATTCCAACGAAAGTTATAAAGGATTTTGTATGAGTACTTAGACTCTAATTACTCTATTGTTGAAACAGCAAAAACGGCCATAACTTTGAATCTATTGAGGTACAAACGAATTTTTTTGCAGACTCTCTCGGGTGCTGGTCTCTAGTTGATGAAACCAGTTGAATTTTCGTTTGTACCTCAACCGGAAAGAAAATAGAGATTTCCGGCTACTACGGATTTTCCTTGAGAGATTTTCCAAATCCAAGAGTGGTACAATCTAGCTACTGTGCTGCTGAGGATTGTACCGAAAAAAGTATCTCTTATCCGGATTTTCTTTAACGCTCACATTTTTAACTGTCAAACTTGGTGCTCCATTTGTTGTTACGCTTACCATTTTGCTCCATGGTAAATTATATTTTGATAAACAATTTTCAAATTTTTCAAATATATCAGCACCTGTTGTTTGGTCATTGAAAGATTTTATTGATAGAGGCTCTTCATAAATTTCAATTTTAGAGGTATATCCACGTAAAAATATTAATGATTGTTTAATAGATTAAATTAGTGGCTCATGTCCTTTTTAATGACATCAATATCTACCAAAGTATGTACTGTTTGCAAATGGTCCCGTAGACTAAAGTTATTTTTTTTGGGCTGAAGCCTGATTATTCTACCACCTAAGAGAAGACCAGTTAATTGATTGATCACTTGGTATTTATTTTCCCCAAGAGCTTGCATACCTTAGGAAACAAACCAATTGGACGGTAGTTCTCTATATCGGTGGCAATTCGATAAAAGCCAATTGATTTTTGAGTGAAATATCAGGAAATATTTTTTTAAATAAGAAAACAATTCAGGTTGTTTAAGATCGGTTTTTTTATTTAATATTTTTATTATTCAATTAGCTACGTTTCGTTACTTATCGTAACTTCATTATAACTAATTGAATAATAAAAATATTAAATAAAAAACCGATCTTAAACAACCTGAATTGTTTTCTTATTTAAAAAAATAAAAGCTGAGATCTGAATTTTATCATCTATCAGGAAATATGTTATATCACATTTTTAATTTGGTATTGCCACTTAGAAAATGTTACATCAATTGCAATAAAGAGGAATCCAGTGGAATAATATTGGATAGCTATGGTGGATGAAGCAATATTTCCCACTCTTATTCTTTTAATTTTCCATGAATATTCTGGTATAGAATAGTTTTGCATTATCCTATTGCAGAAAAATGCTTTCTTATTTGATAATTTCTGGGCACTTTTGGATGCTTGAACGGTAAAGGAAGATTGGTTAAGAATATTAAATAGTTCTTTAATTATTTAGAATTACTTAGAAAGTATTTGTTATTATTTAATTTAGCGTTATGTTATTACTTAACGTTTTGTATGGACTTCCTGAAAGGCACAAATTGGGGGTTGAAGAAATAAGAATTATTGAATTTGAACTTAATGCATTATCGAATTGCAGAATATAACTATCTTTGTTGATAGTTTCTGGGCACTTTTAGATACTTGGACGGTAAGTAGATTGGTTAAGAGTATCAAATTAATTTTAAATTGTTGTCACTTAGAAAGTATTTGTTATTATTTAACGTTTCTATCGACTTTCTGGAAGTCACAAGTCGCTAGTTGAAGAAATAAAAATTATTGAATTTGAACTTACCAACCTTATTTGGTAACTTTTACATTACTATCCTCGCCAAACTTAAAGAACATACAATACTGAATTTGTATTCCTTCTGGTATTTTTCCAACTATTTTAGTTCACATTGCATACGAGAACTTACTTCAATTGAATTAATTTTTTGCTGATAATTATAGAGAAATATTTTTCTCGTAAGTATCAAAAGCCTTATAACAATAAATATAAAATATTATTTGACGAGTAATGCATATTGATTTTCTACAGTAGGACTAACAAACATGGTTTTACCAACAGTAAATTCAAATTATTAAATTCAAACTTTAAAACAAAAATAATTAATATTTTATCCTCAGATCCCACATAAACATTAATAAAATTAATTTTTCAGGTTTTTAGGTTTAATTTAATTTATTGTTTTTCAATTCCACTACGTTTCGTCACGTATCGTGACTTCCCTAGGCATCTAATACATAAAAATACTATGAACATATATAAACATACTAAAGAAAATATAATATACAATTTAACCCATAAAAAATAGAACTAAAATTAACAAGAATGACAATTCTATTATAACTGCAACAATAAATAAGCATTATAGGCAATTAGCCCACCAGTGTATGGTTATAGGTTTCTATATGTTT
The DNA here is from genome assembly GCA_958496175.1 of Sisyra terminalis. Taxonomy (NCBI): domain Eukaryota; kingdom Metazoa; phylum Arthropoda; class Insecta; order Neuroptera; family Sisyridae; genus Sisyra; species Sisyra terminalis. The sequence continues at coordinate 10,775,622 of OY292275.1, forward strand.
ATATATTATGTTTATAATATTTTTATGTATTAAATGCAGAGGTAGTCATAAAACGTGACGAAAAGTATCGGAATAGAAAAACAACAAATTAAATTGATCCAAAAGAACCTGAAACTTTTATTTTATTAATTAATTAATTTCATTTCTGTTTTTCAAATTTTGACTAAATTATTAAGATTTTTCAATAGTACGAACTTTGATTTGTCATAGAAAATTTAGTGTATCTACAAGATCTAAGTGTTTTTATATAAACTAGATAACAAAATTAAACATTTCGAAACTATTTTTCACGAAAAATTTAGCCAGTACTCAATTTTTACCAATACTTATAATGGAAGGATAATTTACTAATTAAGAAAAATAGAAAATAGATTACAAAAATAAAAATATATTTTGGAAATGATCTATTATATGTCTTGTTTTTAAAAACGTTTTATTTAATGCAATGTTCAAAAATAAAAATATCAAATTTTCCAAAACTATAAGTTTTATTTGAATGACAATGACGACCATATTCATATTCACGGATGTCGCCGCCATATTTCCCCAACAAAAATTGTGCATTTATGTCCCTATATTGGTGTGTTGGGCTAAATGTACCATTGGCGAATATTTGCATGCAAATTGTACAATAGTGATGTTGTATTTGTAAAACGCAGCTTGACCTATTTCCGCAGATAATCCGTAATCTGCATTGTAGATTCCCAGTCGTGTCCAAGAGCACATTGGGGAATGTCTCTCTAATTCTCTTCCGCTACTCTTCTCAAGAGCTGAACTACATTCATAGATTAAATTGGTCTTCTGTGATATTTGTGATTTGTCCAGACAACGTTTATATTTTCCTCGGAAATTCAACATAATACCGACATAATGACTTCAAACGTCGGCCCCAATTACCACCCAATAACGCACGGACCAAATTACGTGGCACACATTTCAACCCTTAAAACTCGACCTTTTAAATACAAAAAATGCTTACATTTTATTTAAAAATTTTCTTTACAATTATCTTTCACAATTTATTTTAAATTGTTCATATAATTTTTTTCTAGAAACTAATTATGCGAGGAAAACGCTTGGAAAAGAATGGAGAAAAATTAAATAACTCAGATCTTTTAATGTAAACAAGGAGTCCATATTATAAAATAGGTTAATGAGCAGATAAAGCATAAAGGAAAACAAGAAAAATTTCAAGTTTGTAATCATTATTTATGCCACTATAATTAATCAACTGTGAAACATTAAGGAAATTTTGTGGAATAATTACCTTTATCTTCCGACTCTAAGGAGCGTTAACAATTGGCTTATATTTAACTTCGTTGTTATCTTCTATACAAACAAAAAATTCGAGAAAAAAATTTATTAAAAAAAAAACGTTAATATTTTGTGCCAAATAAACAGTTCTTTATATTTGAAGGGTATAAAGAACGAAATAATGATTTATGGTACCATTTTTCGAATTAAAAGACTTTATTAAGAGGTATTTTAGAAGTAATCCTCCATTAATTTTTTTCTGTAAAACTTTTCAAACAATTTTTATTGTGTTTCCTTTATGTTTTATGTTTTGCTCATGTCTACTTTTTTAAAGAATAAATTGGTGGGAAAAATGATTAATTCATCATTTCTTTTTGAAAGGATTTTTAAGCAAAGATTTGTCAAATAATTGATTAATAGCAATTCCATTACTATATTTTCTTGCATCAGCAACAATATGTTAAATAATACATGAAAAACGATTTTTTTTTCTCTTAAAGATTCAATTCCCGAAAAGTTTGGAAAAATGAACAATGATTTATAACATACTAGTAGTTGCCCGTTGTATTCGCAACTAAAGTTTGTTATCTCAATAAAATGTTTAATATGAGATAATGTAGTTAATCAACAATCAAAATTTTATATTTAATAATTAAAGTGTTGTTAATATAAAAAAAAGTTTATGTAAAATTATATTAGAAATAAAATATTAGTGTTTTTTTATATCATTTTAATAATAACTTTTTAAATAACGTCTTTCACTAAATTAGTATGAAAGTTTAATACTTATGTAGTACTTATACCAAGTAGGCGATTTTAAATTTTGGTTCATTTTTCACCAATCAAACTTTTTAAAATCTATTTTATTTTATGCACCAATGGTTGTGATCTGGAGTAATTATATAATCGGCTGAAAAGCATTAAAGTAGCAATTTTTTTTCCATATATTTCACTGTCGATTCAAATATAAAATATTCGATACTAATTTTTTTTCGGTATTTAGAACAACTTGAAAACCAATTATTGTTAATGAAAATAAGTAAAATATTCGAATTTACTTCCACGCTTTCCACCTATTTCCAATAATTTTGTATGTATAACGTCCAAATGTGCGAAATCGAATAACCTTTTAGTCATGTTAACTAACATAAAGAAGGTCATTATTTTTTTTCGTTTTACATTGTATTTTCAAATATAAGTGCACATTTGTGTCGATGAAAGTTGGAAAGTATTTTCCTTATACAGTGCAGATATATAATAAGAAAGGGTTTTTGAAAATTTCTCCCCTAAAAGAGTGAAAAACGGTAGCAAAGTTTGTAAGGGATAACGTTTAATAAGCAATCGAAATTTCAAATATAATAATCAATCAAAGTCCGTTAAAAGTGAAACGTTATTACTGCTTAATATAAAACAAAGTAGATTTATTATTTAAAATAAAAACTTAGGGTCTGCTTAAAAATTTAAACTCTGATAAGTAGATATATCCGAAAAGGTTAAGTTAAGTTTATAAGTGAGCATTATGATTTTTGGTTTTCACATATTGTAAACTTGAAGATTCGAAATACGTATTCACAAATAAATACATTAGTGAGTGAGTACCCTTACCAACGTTTTGAATGCGCAATCCACTTACGCATTCATCGCTTTTCTTCTTTTCATATCTAAGAATAATAATTTTCCCCAATTAACCGTAGTTTTAATTTTTTAGAACATTTTATATATAAATTGGCTATCTTGCCATGCGTCCGTGCAGAATGGGCTATACGCTCTGTTATCTGTTATCTAATGCGCTCTGTTATCCCCACGATAACAGAGCGCATGCGCATAGCCCCTTCTGCACGGACGCACGGCAAGATAACCAATTTATATATAAGATGTTCCAAAAAATTAAAACTACGGTTAATTGGGGAAAAATTATTTTTTTTTGATTTAAAAAGAAGAAAAGCTCTGAATTTCTAATTAAAATTCCACTGTTTCTAACGAATTTTTTTCTGTTTATTAAATAAGGATAAAGGGGTACGCAATTGAGGGAATAATTTAAATTATGCGGGTATCAGTTTACACAGTAGTCTCTAAAGATACATCAGATTTCAACTTAGGGAAGACCCCTTTCCAACACAGTAAAATCTATATGGTAAAAATATTTTACCAACAAATTAGTGAATTTTCCCAAAGAATTTTTCTTTTGGAGCTGATTAAGAATTAAAAAATAGTTTCGGTGCTATTTAATTGAGCATAAGAAAACTTTCACCAACTGTTGAAAAGTAATTATTTCAATAAAAAAAAAACTTTCCCAACTTAAATTTTGCCATTAAATTTTCACCGCAATTCTCCGAAATAATTAAGTAATTTTCCTTAGAGTCGATTCTTTCCATTCGGTCGAAACTAGTTTTAAAAGAATTAATTTTTAATTAGATAACATGTTGGTTATAATTATTACACTAGCAATGTATTAAGCTTTTGAGAGCTTTTACGCAATGCAACAGCCATTGAACGAAAGCGCGTTTTAAGAGATTAAAGCTTAACAAAAGTTATAGAAATTATAATGTGAAATCATTAGTTTACAAACAACACAGACGAAAAATAAGACCGACTGACGTCTAGACGATGGACTTTCATTTCGAATTACAAAACGATCATATTCGACGATGAATAATAAATGTTGAAACTGATTATGAAAGCAAAATTCGATTCAAAGAAGAAAATAAGTTCAACATAATTGAATTTAATTAATCAAGTTTCAAAATTGAAATTCTCATGAAAGTATTAGTTATATAATAGCATCGTTTTCTTCATATTTTTTTTTTCCACTTTGGATTTATAAAGTCGAGTTATGAATTTTGCAAAGGACATAGTAACTATAATTTGATACTTTTATCTTTAATAGGTCGTTATCTCTCTTGTTTTTTAAGATGAATAGAAGCGTAGATATATAATACTGTACTGGGTACTTTTTGTTGGAAGAAAGTTGCCAGCTATTTCAATTTAAACTTTGTTTGAGAACATTGTCTGCTACATTAATGGAATTTTCAATATGAACAATATTCTACATATTTATATTGCAACATTTTGTAACAAATCGACCGCAAGTTTGTATAGGGAACATATTCATTTCGTTGGTTCAAGTGTTTGTTGCACAAGTAGAGTCGACTGTTTAAGTAGGTTGCTAATTTATAAATTATTAAAGCGAATATGAAAATTCAAGGAAGTGCATTTTCTTTTTGTTGCAAAAAAAAAATGTTTTGCAAACGTTGTCAATAGGTATGTATAGTGAGAGATGAAGAAGTTAAGAGATGAAAATTGCTGCTTTTATTAAAACTTTCTGACTGACAATGTAATACAATTTACACTTAGGTACTAATTTACTTTGCATGTTGTATTATGGATGTAGTGTTAAATATCAGCTAGAAAGTGGGAAAATTGCATTTTATAAGTTTTGCTTATCAACATAAAAGTATTTCAGAAGAGCATAAATCATTTACATTTCATTCATACACTTTTTAACAACGACACTGCACTTAATAACTTTTCTTAACTATCTTTGACTTTTGCACAACAATGTTACACAGTAAATTTATTTTCTCATAACCTTCTTTAAAGAAATTTAAAATCATTAAAAATTATAAGGAACTTAAAATTTTTGAATCACTTGTTCCATTACTTTACTACGTTTAAATAATTGGAATTTCTTATAAGACAATATTATAAAGAGGAAAGATTTGATTGTTTGTTTGCTTTGAATAGTCTCCCAAACTACTTGACCGATTTGAAAAATTCTTTCACTGTTGGGAAGCTACACTATTTCTGGTGAACATAGGCTTTATTAAATTTTTGAAAAAAAATAGTGATCCATACTAAAACTCTAATAATGTAACCCAAAGTCTGAAATAATTACCAAAAAACATTCTTTTATCGCGTGCACTGCGAAAACTATTGGTTATAGAACAAAATAATGTAGTACGATTTTGCAGAACATATCGTTATCTACAAAAAATAGAGCCACAGCATATGTCTAACTATTATAGTTATGTCACAATAAGTGTTTGTTTCATTTTAAAAAATATATATAAATGCCACCGCTATAAAAGCTCTTTTATTTATACTTTGGGATTAATCCTTATCAAAATAAATGACTTCATTTTTAAGTTTGTTTCAATGCCATTATATAACTTTTTGAGTTATTCAATTTGAATATTCCATTCGAAAGATATCACAAGTTTAAAAATGTAAGGTATTTGAAAAATGTCGCATGATCACCCCATTTTACTTATTATTAAGACCAACTTTATTGAACTTGGCGATATTTTTTATTTATGTATAGATGCTGATAGATTTACAGATTATTTGGTCTACGGTAGGTATAGCTACCGTAGCTATACGCAATAGACATACTCTTTTTAGATATTTATAAATATTTTTTGAAAATTAATAGATTATTACATAGAACAATTTTTCAGGTTTTCAGGTGTTCCTGATGAAACTTTCATATTCTACGAGAAAAAATTGGAAACTTACACCTTTTAAGAAAAGTAATGGGTTTCCTTAATTCAATGAACTTTGTTGTAAAAGGCTAAGCTGGAAAAAATAATTTAAGTTAAAGTAAAACTAAACTATTGTTATGTAGAGATCAGTTTTAAGAAAGTTGTCATATTCTGCAAATGCATGTTTTTTTTCTATAAGAAAAGGATAGAAAAAATTATTTTTTTGAGTTTTAAAGATCAAGATTTACAATATTAGTTTCAGTTGAACCATTTTTTTTGGCTTATATCATTTATTTTGAAAAAGCTTCAATTTATTCATCAAAATAATTAAGCTTATAAAAAAGTTAATAATTCCAAATAAAAGTTGTTATTAATCTTTCAGCTAATGCTTCCAACCATCATATTTTTCCAGTAAAACCATTAACAAAACATTAAAATTTCATTACATCATGTTATGACATTTATGGGAAGCTTAATACGTTTCATCCTCTTTGATGTGAACCGAACCAAATTCCAGATGTCTTTATTTCGCTTACGAATTTCTGTTGTATATAAATATATATCAGCATTCATTTTTATTTCATATGTATGCGAACATTTTTGGTTATGTCTTTTCGTAACCTACATATTTCCAAACATATAATACAACGATTTATTTGCGATTATTTCGACCCGGCGATACAAAATTCATGATATGTTTGAAACGTTCCCGTATTTTTGAATAAAATATTTGTTTTATTCTAATCCCCTTTTGCTGTTGATCATCAAGGGTAGATGTTGCACAAATGTTTGTTTGTTTTAATTTAAATATCGGGTCAAGTTCGAGTTAACCACATCCTAAATTATCCAATGCACATATCATATTGGGTAAAGTTTTTCGAGTTTTGGCACAAGTTCCAACTGCATATTCATACTGGCATTATGCTCGAATAAATTATATTATATTTGCTTGTATTTTTGTTTTGTAGTTAAATGAAATTTTACTTTTAATTTTATTTATCTCCAAACAATAATGTCGACTATAATATTTACTTGCAAAAATATTGATAATATTCACAAAACTTATGCATTCTTGCATTCACACTTTTGTACACTGTCAGGTGTTAGTATCATAAAAAAATATTAATTTAAGCTTTGAAACTTTTCATATTATGAATTGACTTATTTACAATTTAACAATATTTACAGCATTACAAGAAAAATATGAAAATTTCATATCGACATAATTGTTATATTATCTTTACAAAAAGACTGTCAAATATAAAAGATATAAATTTTTATTATTGAATGTAAATTCTTACTGTACAAAAAGCTTTAGTTAATTTTCTTTCAAGCAAATAAACTGAATTACTGTAAAATTATGGATCATACGTTAAAAAGATTACAAAATACATTTAAACCAATTTCCAACCAATTTTCATGATTCTTTTGCAACTATTTTTCACTGGCTTCATATAATATTAACTGAAATTTTTAAAATTAAAATTTACAACAAGTTATGGGATTGAATCTTTAATCAACAGGTGTTTGGAATATCAACTAATCACTTAGTCTTGGTGTGGGTTAAAAATCAAACAATGGGATATAGAAAAGGATATTATTAGTAAAGAACTTAGAAAATCGACTAAAAAAATCTAAAATTTAAAGAATTTTAATTTTGGTTAAAGTATATGGTTTATGCCTGAAGGACAAAACCATAGAAAGATTAAATTAATCACAAAGAGCTACTAGAAATACTATTCAGAGTTGGGAACCAGAGCCGTAGTTCGGAGCAGTAAACTTAAAAAAACTTCTAAAAATATATATTTTTATATTGCAGAAAACTTAAAATATATTTTTCGAACTTATTATAATTCCGAACTGTAACTAATTATAATAAAAAAATATCACTTTCTGGTTATAACAATAGATCTAATGCGCATGGTCTAAAAATAATGTAGCTGTTAATTTTAAATTTTATTTGACCAAATACCTAAAACGAGCTTCTATTGACTCGGCTCTAAAAATTACGTCACAATACGAAACCTCAAAATCCCATGGATGTTTTCCAATGGTAAATCTACTTAAACATTATGGGATAGGCTTTTTAAATCGTTCAAACATTATGGTAATAATTTAAACCATTTACAATCTAAACAACATCCATTTCAAAGGAAAAAAATATAGTAATTTTTAGGGTATTAAAATGTTTTCAATGGAGGAAAATTCTGAAAAATGTCAAAAATTGTGTACATTTTTATTGTTTCAATGGAACTAGTTAATGATCTATTTGTATTGGTTTTAATATGTGAACTGATGTGTACTGTGATGTCACGGAAGATTCATAAGCATTCTTATCTTTTTGGGACTATTTACTCATTAAAACTTCAAAACTTTTTTTCTGCAAAAAATAGTGTTTCGTATTTAAAAGTTGATTTCTCTTCTTATAAATTATGTCCTACATCGATTAAATCAACCAAAGCTAAAACTAGAATCAAACTTAGTTTCAAGACAAGAACTAGTGTTATAATTAAAACATTGAAAAATAAATAAAAGTGCCAGAAAAAGCGGTGATTTTTTTTCTAAAAAAATATAAAATACTTTCTACAGTTACTGTTTTATAAAATTTCTGATGCCCAAAAAATGAAAATAACATATTGATATATCCATAGTTTTTATATAGTACTCCCACAAACATGAAAAGAATTATGTTTTTATTTTCCAAAGATTTTCTGTTAATAAACTTTTTCCGGTACAATGCTGTTTTTCTCAATGTTTTCCTCACATGTAAACTTTAATTTCCGTTTTTATAACATATTGTTTTCTATAATAAACTTAATAGACTATAAAAATATAAAAGCGCATTAATTTTTATTTTATTTCATACATCATTTACGATACGATATAGTGTTAGATTTAAGTTTATGACATTAAAACATAAAATATTCACCGCCACCAGAAAATTTCTTAATTAAATTTGGTATAGGTACGGCAAGTTATTAATATGGTGTGGGAATGTTTGAAAAATAATTAAAAATGACATTCGCCAAAGATTAACGCAGGTATACAAAAGTACAATAATAAATGGTAAAGCACAAGGAAATCTATTATGTTCAAAAACAATTTAAACTAACTTGCAGAATAGAGAATCAGGGAATGTTTATTGTTGACGTCCTTGATGGAAATACGAAACAAACAACATAAAAAGCCATTAATAAGTTGAAACTCAACTAAATTTTAATTAATTGCGTGACACAAAACGGTATAAACATGTTTGTCGAGCTTTTGAACTTTCAATGTCACTATGGGTAAATATAAAAATCTCATTTGAGCCTTAGAATGCGCAATCAAGTCTTAGATTTTTAGTTATTTAACAAATAGGTGCCATTATCGTATTTTTGTTCATTCAACAATAATCAGTTGTTAATGGTCAGTATTATTGTCTTTCCAGAATTTTCATATAGTAAAAACATTGACTATAAAATTTGTGAAAGTTGATGGTTTTAAAAGCTCTATATATCGCAAATTTGCAGCTTTATTATAGGCTCTTCAGCTGATGGAATATCATAGAATAATATAATTCAAATCCTTTGGACGGCCTAGTTAAGGAACAAAGTCGTCTTACGATGATATTATTAAAGGGCAGGGAGTTTTTGTAGTTTTGTAAAATTGCGGAAGTTTGAATATTTTGAATTCATTGGGGTCCAATGAAAAATAAACGGGAATAAACGTTCAATTTTCAAATTTGAATTTCCCGTATACATTACGCCCCGGGTTTAACGGGCCTAGGCTTAAATCCATCACTGAATAGATCCCATGTATTATTTTGCTAAGCTTATCAGTAAACTGCTATAAAATTAATAAATTTAACTTATGCTTTTTTCTATCAATTAAATATGGAGATAATGGGAACAGTAGGTATCAACATTACATTTTTATTCATTATCAATTAAAATTTTAAGAATATTTAATTGCACGAATTAATCTGTCATAAATTTTTTTGCAAATAGATATATTGTTGAAAAAGTGTTTTATTTGAAACAATACTACTGACAATATTATTTTTTGGAAAACATTTATTTATAATTTTTTTATTTTATCCGGAAATTTCAAAGAGGAAAGAACAAATAGGACTTTTTACGTATTTTTTCCGTAAGTTGCATCGGTGGAAACGTGGACTATCTTAGAATTTATAATCTAATCCTAATTTTCAGATCTTTTTTTCAATTTTGAAGCTTTTACATTCCAAAAAACACCGAATCTCAAATTCATCCTTGTTAAGAATCATCTTTTTCTGTCCATTAATGAAATTTTGACCTATCAAATTTACAAAAAAAGTCCAAGGTCTCGGGATCACGGATTTAGTTCAAAATTTGTAGGATGGTAGACTTAGTTTCCCCATTGATGAAGATATATGGGCTTAGGTGACGACTTAATTTTTTTTTGGGATATTTGCAATTGAAGAAGTCATAAAGATTTCTAGTCACTAAAGATATTTCATTTCCAACTTATTGAAACCCCAAATCCTCTCTAGATAGGCATTTTTAGTGCAGGGTGGTAAAAATTGTGATCTAACTTTTAACATTGTCCCCAGCGTTGCTCCAATCTTTTGGAGCAAAGTAAATTTAAATATCTAATGTAGATAGGAGTGATAATGAAGAATCGTTGTCTAGGAGCGGACATAGTTTAACGATAGGGCGTTTTAGTTCAAGGTTTGTGAATTACACAGGCTGCTCCATTAGAAAAAAAAAATGACGTCATACGAAGAATTTTGAAATTGATCAGTCTGAAGATATGTACGAATTTCTTCTGGATACGTCACGTATCCATCACGTAGCCACCATGAGGCCACCTGTGTGTATTTTATAAACCTTGGTTTTAGTTCGCTGGTTGCGGTTTTCATACGACCAACTCGGGTTAGATTGTCAGGGCCAGAATATCGTGCAGTAATTTGCCCAAGTGGCCAATGGGAGGGCGAATACCGTCCGTCGCCTACCAGAACCATTTTTGCCATTTATACCAATGTTGAGGAGTGATCAGATAATCCCTTTACCATTTTGCTCAAAACTGTTGACAGATCCTTATATTAAACTGCCAAAGGAATAATCGTGAAACAAGTAACGATTGTAGATCTAGTTTTGGCACTTGGTTAAGCGGACTTCCTATTAGAAAGTGTAAAATCCACGACCATCAAGTTAACATTACACTTTTGGAATTTGGAAAAAAACCACTACGGAATAGTATTTCTGTCGCTCAAAAGTTTTGAAAGATTTTTTTTTTTTCGTTTCCATATTTTCTCGGAAATAGCCATTTGAAGAAAAAGTTCGATTTGGGCCATTTTCCAAATAATGAACTTTTGAATAAATTTTTACGCCATTAATTCCTATTTTTTGGCATTCAAGAGTTCTTAAAGAAAAATCTTCATAACTTTTATATTTTCCCAGAAAAATTCATTTAAAGAAAAAGCTCGATTTGGGTTATTTTCCACATATTGCGTACAAAAAAGTGTATAAAAATATACTTTTGAGTTTAGTGGCCAAATGTTCAGATAGTAACTACTATTAAAATTTGTGTATTTAAATATCTTCAAGGGTAGTAAGGAGCTTAAAATTTGAGTCATTTTTGCTTAGGATTTTAAGAACTACGTATAGAGATACTGAAAATAAGTATAACTGCGAAAATATTACCACCGAAAAGTTTTACGATTTTATTTCTTGATAGGTATCTTAAGTAGAAGGAAGTTGAAAAAATAATGAAATTATGTCGTTTTTCGTGTCAAACAATTCCTTTGTTCCCCTATTTTCATGCGTAAGTCCCATAACATTAAACATTTCACCAAGATTTGATTGTAATAAGTTTGATGCTCATTCTTGTTTCACCTTTTCAGATTCTCAGATAGCAACTGCGTATTGGCTAAAGCGGTGTGGTTCGGTTCAACGAAACCATATCAAAAATCTCGGAAAAAAAACGATAATTGTAAATAGTTTTCGTAGAGATTACGTCGTAGATACGAATATCTAGTAAAGTTTGATCGAAATTTTTACTATGGCGCAACCACCACGTGAGATGAAGTGAAATTTCATTTATTTTCCGACATTTATTGCCGTGTAAAAAAGCAGCCGTGCGCTCTACGTGTAGGGGGAGTGATGTTTATAAATGCAAAATTTTACGCAGGATTAACGAAGATTTGTTGGATTAAAATTTTAATTTATGTTTTGTTAAGGCATCGGAATTTTCAGTCGGTTTTTTGTAGTTGTTGTTGTTTTGTCTTTGAAAAATATTTATCAATACTTTTGCTCAACTTTGTCACGGGAATTTTTAAGTTTTATTTGTCTTTTATTGACTGAGGAATAGATATAGATATTCTTTTTCGAGTGTTTTTTTTTTTTTTGGTAGAAATATCGTGATGGAAAAAATTTGTCTAGACACGTTCTCGCCACTCATATTCCACAAAAAAGAACAATAATTCTTTTTCTAACTATCAATCATACATTTTTTTTTCGTAAGTCAAGCTAAAGAAGATTTTCGTACCATGACAAGAATATCGAGTTTAATAGAAAAAAAGAAAAATGTAAATTGATTTCACCGTTGTTAGTAGCAAAAATTGTACTTTTTTTAAGAACGTTATTTTATATATTTAGATATAGATAGCTTTACAATTAACCAATAAATGTGTATAACGAATAGACTATTCGATAGAACTGAAAAGCACTAATACCTCTAAATGTAAAACACACTAAATTTTCTTTTTTTCTTCTTCTTCTTCGCCACTTACTCCTTACGAGTATACCTCACCGTTTTTGCCCTCCACAGTTCTCTGATTTTTCAATCCTTCTCTCTGGGATTTTTTCCTGGCATTAGTAAATTTCCCAACACAAAACTGAATTTTCCCTTCGTTTCTTCCCAATTTAATGCTTTTTTTTGACACTTGTGATCTGGCATTTTTTGAACATCATACTATGATAGTGCCCTATTTTCTAGTGTCTTAGTCATAGAACATTTAAAGATCATTCGTCGCCATATTTCTTCTGTTCTTATTGTATAATTTCTTGTGTTAATGATTATTGCCGTTGTTCACAACTTTGCTCCGTAAAAAACTATGTTTTGGATCATATTTTGTTTTCTTTGGTATGCGTGTTATTCCTTATTCCATAGTTATCATTTTTTGCAACATTGCCAATACAACAATTGACGAAATAATCATTATCTGATAATGACATCCAAAAACTGTTAAAACACGTCGTAAAATCAAGAAAGAAATTGAGTCATTGGATATACATTATTATTCATTAATTCAGTAATTGTGATTCGGAAATAATAAATAAAATATTTATCAATGTTAAAAATAATCCATGTTGTTTAAGTCCTTGTCTTTAAAATTTAATAATTAAATTGTAAGCAATAAGGACGAAGCTTCTTGTGGAATCTTATTTATTTTTTCGCCAACGTTTCGTCAGGTATTCCTGACTTCTTCAGGACTCAAAATTTAAAAATTACTCCACAAATGTCATAAAAATAAGCTGTAAAATGACCCAACTGGTAGAACAACAGACCATGAATACAATTTGGTATTGCTAAATATTTTTTTTTTAAAAAACATTATTGAAAAAACACAAACACACATGCTATAATAATAATAATCAATCTCATCAATCAATCAATCAAATTGATTGATTATTATTTTTAATAATTGATTATTATTATTATTTTCAATAATGTTTTTTAAACAATTTTTTATTTGACAATACCAAATTGTATTCTTGGTCTGTTGTTCTACCAGTTGGGTCATTTTACAGCTTATTGTTATGACATTTGTGGAGTAATTTTAAATTTTGAGCCCCGAAGAAAGTCAGGAATAACTGACGAAACGTTGGCAAAAAAATAAATAATATTCCACAAGAAACTTCGTCCTTATTGCCCACAATTTAATTACTATAATTAAAAATAATAAGATTGGTTGAACTATCACCTGATACTTTGGTAATCCATTTGGACCAGATTGACCCAAATTTGGGCCATAAAAGGCATAGATTTCGCATCATAAGCAACATTGCAAAAACAACAATTGACAAAATAATCATAATCTGATGATAACATCCAAAAACTGTTGAAACACGTCGAAATCAAGAAAGAAATTGAGTCATAAGACATAGATTATAGTTCAATAATTTATTAATTGTAATTTGGAAATAATAAATAAAATATTTGTCAATAGATGATAAAATTCAGATCTCAGCTTTTTTTCAATAAGAAGACAATTCAGGTTGCTTAAGGTAATTTATTAAATTTAATTTAATAAATTTAAAATATTATATTTTTTGTGGTCCAAGAATCCTGATGAAGTTAAGATACGTAACGAAACGTAGCTAATTTGAATTTTTAAAAATATTAAATAAAAAAAGACGATCTTAAACACCCTGAATTGTCTTCATATTTATCAATTATTCGGTAATCCGTTGGGACCAGATTTGGCCCAAATTTGGGCCATCAAAGGGATGGATTTTGCATCATAATCATCGATTCCGATTCAATCAATTTGATCAATTCATCAACTCCGCTACTACTACAACTGAAAACGACTGAATAAGAAACCTCTTTTATTTATGGTAACTCTCAATTCCATCTCATTGTTTGCTTAAAATTTGGATTTACTTTATTTTAGATTTTTCATAATTTTATCGCTTGTTCATTTATTAAATTACTTCACCATCAATGGGAGAAGTATTATTTTGATTCATCTACTGAATTTCTTTAATCCTTAACGGTTTAATCTTTAGCATCTCTTATTTGCTTAGTTCCAAGAATAACAAACGTTTAATTTTAAACATTGATGGATGAATTAAGTTATATATTTATGACCTAAAAACCCTGCAACTTCGTCTGCGTGACATTCTACTTGTAGTCAATATGTCTTACTTCAATTTGCTGCCTACATTGAAATTTAATATCGTTGCCATTTTCTTTGTTAAGAACAAGCTAACATCTCAAAAAAATAACTTATCAATTTGATGAACAAAAAAAAAATCGATCGTAACAATTTTGAAAACATTTGAAAGGGAAATATAGAGCTTTAATTTTTTTAAATTTTAATGAATAATAATTCCGAAATTAGGTCAAAAATATATATGTAAATGTGTACAGATGGAGCCTAGAATTTTATATATTGGTATAGATATGAGAAACGGCATTCATGCCTTGTTTTCAAAATGCATATTTAAAATCAAAACAAATGAATAATCCAACGACTTTGTGAACTTGATTTTGAAAAATACCCAAGCGATTTGCATTTCCTGTGAGAATATAACTCGCGATAAATAAAAGATTAATATAAATTTTTTATGCGCCCGAGCTTTGAATGTTTCATTTAGAAAAAACATTAATCAAGTATTCCGAATATATGTGAATATATATATATGCATCGAATGGAAAATAGGCGCAATATGTGCATGTATGTCGGCCGAGGCGCATGCGTGAGCTTTTCACTACGTCACGATAATGCATCACATCAATGTGAGGCAGATTTCGTAGAAAGCTCTATTGACGTGAACTACGAGTACTATTACGAGTACTATATTATCGTAAATGGGGGTAGGTAGAAAGCTTTTGCATCCGTGGCCGGCCGACAAATGACGATCGATTTTCTAATCGCACTATTTACAAAAATACACCAAGGCTCAAATACTTGACCGTAAACTTTGCCTTTTTTTCGCTATCAATACAATTTGTATATTTATTCATAATTATCAATTGACGTGTTAGCTCACATATCACAAAAATAAATTATATTATAAATTTCAAAGATAATTTTTTTCCATGCTAAATATTTATTTTAAACACGCAAATCGCAAGGATGTAAAGTACACGCGGCAACGTTGACGCAAATTTTTGACGTAAGACAAAAGGTAAATTGATTATTTAATATCAATTAAAAACTTTGGAAGATTCAAAAGACTTATAATATTTCGATTGACATCTATGATTAACTACAATTGATTTACTGCATCGATTTAGTACACATTTATACATAAAAGCTTTACCTTTGTACTACTACCCTACACTATCGTTTAACATAATTCTCAATCACATTATAAGCTTAAGAACAAAAAAAAATCCTCTTATAAACTGTTATAAAAATATTCCAAACCTTCATAAAAATAGTTTGTAAAAAATTAGTAGGGGAGGCAGGGTATAAAAGTAACGGCGGGTTGAAAGTAACAAATGCTTTCTAGGTTTATCCAATGAGCCAACATCGTTTTGCTGCCATCAGATGATAGCCTAGAGCACCCTTCTCAATCGCATTAAATCAACGCGTGCGCAGTTAGTGCGTTGTTAGGTTATATAATACTAGTAGTTACCCGTTGCATTTGCGACAAAAGGTTTTATCTCAATAAAATGTTTAATATGAGATAATGTAGAGTTAATCAACATTCGAAATTTTAAATTTATTAATCAAAGTGTTGTTAATATAAAAAAAAGTATATCTAAAATTATATTAAGAAATAAAATTTAAGTGTTTTTTTTTATATCATTTTAATAACAACATTTTAAATAATGTTATTTCACTTAATTAGTATGAAAGTTTAATACTTATGTAGTACTTATACCAAATTAGCGATTTTAAATTTTGGTTCGTTTTTCATCAATCAAACTTTTTAAAATCTATTTTATTTTATGAACCAATGGTTGTGATCTGGAGTAATTATATATTCGGCTGAAAAGCATTTAAGTAGCAATTTTTTATCATGTATTTCACTGTCAATTCAAATATAAAATCTTCGATACTAACTTTTTTTCGGTATTTAGAACAATTTGAAAACCAATTATTGTTATTGAAAATAAATAAAATTTTCGACTTTACTTCCACGCTTTCCACATATTTCCAACAATTTTGTATGTACAACGTCCAAATGTGCGAAATCGAATAGCTTTTTAGTCATGTAAACTAACATAAAGAATGTCATTATTTTTTTTTTCGTTTTACATTGTATTTTCAGATATAAGTGCACATTTGTGTCGATGAAAGTAGGAAAGTATTTTCCTTATACAATGCAGATATATAATAAGAAAGGGTTTTTGAAAATTTCTCCCCTAAAAGAGTGAAAAACGGTAGCAAAGTTTGTAAGGGATAACGTTTAATAAGCAATCGAAATTTCAAATATAATAATCAATCAAAGTCCGTTAAAAGTGAAACGTTATTACTGCTTAATATAAAACAAAGTAGATTTATTATTTAAAATAAAAACTTAGGGTCTGCTTAAAAATTTAAACTCTGATAAATTGATATATCCGAAAAGGTTAAGTTAAGTTTATAAGTGAGCATTATGCTTTTTGACTTTCACATATTGTAAACCTGAAAATCCGAAACACATATTCACAAATAAATACATTAGTGAATGAGTACCCCTACCAACGTTTTGAATGCGTAAGTGGGGATAACAGAGCGCATGCGCATAGCCCATTCTGCACGGACGCACGGCAAATTGCCAATTTATATATATGAAGACGTAATGTGTTTTAACGAGCCAAAAGTAAGTTTTTCGACGCTTTCTTATTTGTTGTTTACATAGTCGTAAAAGTATCATATCAATCTGAATTTTTGCATATCCATCCTTGATTAGATAAATTGTACATTGTTTAAATTCATTTTTGTCTAGCACATTCGTTTTAAGGTTTTGTTACACGTTTTATTAAAAATGAGAATGGGTACAAAAGCAATATGTTACTTTTGTCCTCGTAATAATTTTATTACTAACATCATATTTTTATGGATATCTATTTCAATAGAATTGTTTTCGATATATTTCCGTGTCGGTGGTTCTTCATGCAGTAGTTCTTATGCGTTGTCGCGGCATTCTATTGATACATTTCCTTAAAATATATTTTTTTTGAGTATTTAAAATGCTGAATTTGGTTTATATCTTTAATATAAAGTCTTTTAATAAGTAATTTGTTGATTTAACTTGTACTATTGTTTTCATTAGCAACCCTTAGTAGTCTTGTTACTTTCGACCACGTGGGCGGGTGACAACTGACAATTTTTTTTTACTCTGTTATTTATATAAAACACACCATAATTTAATAAATCAAGTTACTATTGTAAAGAACATAAACTAAATTTATATATGTGGTTATATTCATTTAATGGCAACAATAACACCCAGCCAGAAATCAAGGTAAAAGTACAAATTGTTACTTTTGTACCCAGTCTCCCCAACGAAAAGCTTTGCCTAAATATTATCTACTCAATGAAATTAAGAGTTTATTTAGAAAAAAAAACTTTCGGCAAAATTTCAAAAGCCGCAAAATTTTAAGCAAACAATCTCTTTCGAAATGTACCCTTATATGAATGATTAAAGCTTTTCTACCTACAACGTAATTAAAATTTATGCTTGAATCAAAGTGTGAGAGTTTCCGAAACAAATAAAAATACATGCGAGATTTTAATATATTTGCATATTAAATCCTCTCGTTTTCTTTAGAAAAACATCAATCTCTTATGAATTCATTAAAGTATAATAAATTACGAAGCAAAACAACGTTTAAATAAAAGCAAAACAAAAAAAAAAAAAGAAAAGGAAAACTGGTGACCTAATTTCAAAGGAGAAACTCTTTATTTTTTTAAGATGTGAAACAATTTAATTTCATTACAACGTACATAAGGATTGCATTAGGGCAAATCTCAAAAGTACAACGCTTATGCATTTCGCACAAATTGGGGCTATTCACGCGGTACAAATAAAGAGAAATGCCGCAAAAAAAAAGAATATGGGGGAAATGCTCGTTTAGCGAATTGGGAGAAAATGTCACTAACGAGATCACGGTGGGTGGATGGAATCCGAGTGATTTTCGGCATGGTGGAATTGAATGTAACGAATATCAAAAACACATTCGTCATTAAGGATCTTTAGATATACGTTTCTTTTTTTTGTGATTTGGAGCAAAAAATTGCGTGCAGTGTTTGTTCTTTAATACTGATGGCTGATTTGGAAGTACTGGAAGCATTTCTTATTGAAAATCGAATCGACAAAACAAGAAGTTAAAAGCAATGAAAAGTTCTATAAATTGAAGAATTTTACCCAGAAATATTTAAAAATAATTCAATCCAAATAAAATTAATATTCTTCCCAAAGCCCACATGTTATCTGATTTCAGTAATTGACAAAAATATTTTAATGTTTTAAAGCTCTTTCCAAGCAGTGGCGTGCATTACATATAGACAAAAAGACACTGCCTACCCTACATAATTCAGATAAATATTTATAATTTTGTTCTGATATCTAGTTTTATTTTATTTACGAGTACTATCAAATATCAATATAAGAAAAAAAACTTAAGGAGGTATTCTAGTCTAGAAATTCGAAAAAATCGAAAAAAATATTTTTTCATTATTCGATAGTTTAGATATTCAAAAATGTCTCCCAAAAAGGATTTTTTCAAATTCGAATTATTTTCGTAGTTATAGCCGTTTTAGTGACGCGGCAAGCAGACTGGTTGAGCGTACGACTGGAACTTTAAACGCGTTTTTCTCGAAACTACTTTTTTCGAGCTGGCGGTAAGGATATATCGAGTTCTAATAGACCGATTTACTTCAAATTTGGAGAGGATGTTCTTTATACATCTCTTCATCGTGTGGTCCTTGCTCAAAAATATAACTTCTCATTTAGTATTTTTAAAAAAATCGGAATTGTTAAAAAATATGCAACAAGAATTTTTTTTTTCAAACTGCCGCCATTTTGTAAAAAAGTTTTTTTTTAACTTATCCAATAGTGAAACGATAGCGACTTCTATAATTATTAAGAATCCGTCTGGTTTTTGTTTTTCAGATCACCAGGAGGGTTGGTAGGATGCACGCCAGGACACCCTCTTTTATTTAGACCCCCCACTTTGACTGCTTGTAACTTTGTTAATTTTTTTTTTTTTTTATTAATTTTTTTATGTATGAAAAACAAATCAATAAATAAGTGATAAAAAAATTGATTGTAAAAATATTTTTTGTTTCCTTTATACAGCGCTTCAAAAACCGGGCGAAATTAATGTCTCTACACTAGAATACCCCGTTAACGGATATCATCTATACAGTATAAAGATTATGCCAGCTCATTCGTTCATTCAATTTCAAGTAAGCGACTGGTAATATTTGCATTGCAATGCACTAGCGCTACCGAGTCCAGCAGCGGGAAAGACACAAACTATTCGTGCTTAAATGTTTATATGTGTGCACTAATAGCTATATGCATGTGTCAGTGTGTGTGTTCGTATAAAAACAATAACACAAATATACAATTCTACACATACGCACGTACACAACCTCATAGAAAGACACTGTCTTCTTACAACACGACAAATTACGATAATTACCGAAGTCGCAATGTTTCTTATTCATTAACTCTGCAATTACAAATTTGAATTTTATTGATTTCAATAATCGATTTAACGATCAATAATCTACGTACATTGTTATTATTAAACTCTAATAAATTTTAATAATGTATTATCTTTTATCTGTATTATTTAATCCTGACGATTATATTGTATTTCTTTAATAAAGTTTACAAAATGTGTCTATCTATGGATATTTGTGGTTAAAAATATCAACATCATTATTTACCCTATACCAATTAACCAACGAAATTTTAAAGTGTGAATTTTCTGAACTTTTTTTTTTGTCACTCGATGGCAAATTGTTCATAGAGATTTGTGAAAGAAACCGTTTCATTTGTGACAAAATAGTTTAGCGGTAATTAAATACATAAGATAAATTAGTTAATTAGTCATTGATATAGTAAAATGTTAAGAAAATATGGTTTAAAGCAACATACAATAACAAAAATGCGGAAAAATTGAGGAAACGGTTGATTAAAACTAAAACTAAAAAAAATTCAAAGAAAAATATTTTTCGAATTTCAAAAAAAACACTAAATGTTCTTCTTCGTATATATATTTCCAACAAATTTTTTGTGACAAAACTTGATTTTCACAAACAATGAAAATTAATGTGTGAAAAGCCTATTCAATATTGCATTGATTTTTACTAATTTGGAAAAGTTAACTGAACTAGAAAGCTTAGAAAATATTTTCCAAATTTCAAAAAACACTTAAAGTTCTACTTCGTATATATATTTTTTCAAAAATTTTTCAAAATTTCTGCCTACCCTGCCTTAAATCTGTGCACGTCACTGCTTCCACAACTGCTGTTGTTATTTGAAAACCAATGATACCTAAAATAAATTCTGTTTATTTCCACATTCACGTTATAATTTAATCGAATTTTAAATTGAGTTATAAGGACAAGGAATGTAAGAATGTATTTTTTCCATCTATAAACAAAGTTTTAGAGTAGCCACTAATAAAATTGAAACGACTCATTATTATCCCTTTGTGAACTAGAAATGTTCTCGGGGTTTATTATTATTTTCGTTAGTAATTCAAGAACAAATAAATAATATTCTCTTTGTTTATTTTCGGTTAAAAATAGAATTCTTTTTAAACGTGGTATTTAATTATCTCTCAATAATTAGTTAAAAACTATTTTTTTATAAATCAATAGTTTTGCTTTAGTTTTAATGTTAAAATAACAAAAAACATTTTTTTTTAATTATTGGGAACTTGATTTTTAGGAAACTATAATACCTTTTTAGATACAAACTTATTGAAAGCCTACTGGTGGCCCAAAAGTCTAGGAAGCCGCTTCAAAACTTCAAAATATCAAGGAAATTTTCAATCAGTTGTTATACGGATTTTTATTGACCCTAGAGTCGCTAAAGACCTTAGTAGTTTGAATTAGTCTATGAAAAAGAACGATCAAAATATTTTCACAATTTTAAATTTAAATAAAGCAATTAAAAATATTTGTCAGACCAATAAAGCTAACTTCATTGCGAAAATAATTTTATACCATTATTTTTTGAATATGATTTCGGCCATGTCATCGCCACAATTGACGCATAGATGATACAACAAAGAGTTCCAAGTTTTACATATTTTTTGCACCAATTGCGACCATATTTTGCTTCCCTATTACTCGCTTAATTTTGAATCCTACGACTTTAACTATCATTGATGTGTCAATATGGATAATCATAGATATATACTTCTACAGAAAATAATCGAATAAGTTTAGATTGCTCAATCATGGTGGCCATTAGCCAATAGGGCCATTACTTAAAATTAGACGTTCATCATGTATTTTTAAATAATTTTATTGTACCACGCGATGTATGGCGTATGGTTCAATTTTTTGAAACCACATACCAACTTGGCAGCCAATTGCGGTATATCTGAGGTAAACTCTAAGACGACAATCATCATCCACTGCGGAGGAACTTCAAGAGCTTTTGGTTAACGTGAACCACGGAAGATATAAGTACGGCATAACAACAAACTAAAGTATGACCAAGTTTATGGTAAATTCCAAGTGATACCATTTCCTGGTGTGTCTAAACCATAATGGAGAAGCAATAGAAAAACTGAATTTTTTCAAAAATCTCGGATGTATTCTTAATGTTGATTAGGGAGTAAAAGGTACACTGCCACATTGAGCAAGACAGAATAATCTTCACGAAGATGAGAATAATCTTTGGGGATTGTAGTTTTTCCCTAAAACTGCTGTGTGGTCCCTATTGTCAAAAAGGAAGAATGGGTTATTGCCCAGAGATTGAAAGGCAAAACAGTGTATTTGAATTATGGGTGTATCGCTGAATTCTGATGATAGCTTGGAGGAATTATGTGCGAAATGAAGAAGTACTAATAAGACTTAAATTAAAAAAAAAATAATGATTTCTGTAAAGAAAAGAAAATTGCAGTGCTTTGGCTATGTATTGCGAAACATTAAATATCACTTAGTCTAGCTTATTGTTCAGGGTTGGACTGAACAAGAAGAAGGACGTCTTGGCTAGGAAATTTTCGTGGGTAGTTCAGTAAGACCTTGAAAAGGCCCTTATTCGATCAAAAGTTGAAATAGCTATGATGGTCGGCAGTCTTCAACGTTGAAGACACGTCAGAAGAAAAATAACTTAGGTACAAAAAAGTTAGCGATCGTGCCTTTTTAACGCTTGCGCTATTACTCTTTTAAACTTTTTTCTGTATTATTTAATATATTATCGTTTTTTAAAATATGTAGACCAATAATTCCCTCAGCCTATAAAGTACACCAAACAGTGATTTTCTCTAGATATAATGGCTTTCAGCGATAAGTCGCCAATTATTTTCACTCCAATTATAGCGATTCTGTTTTTGACGAATCTATTCATCCAAATGTGAGCATCATCGCTGAAGAACAGTTTTTATGTATTATATTAGTTTCGTGAACAAAACCATTTTTAAATAAAAAAATCAACAATTTGCAAGTGTCACCCCAGTGGCCCTAGCGCAAGAATATCTATATATATAAAAGAAAGGCGTGTTAGTTACACTATTTATAATTCAAGAACGGCTAGACCAATTTTCATGAAATTTTCTATGTATTTTCGGCAGGCATGGGAATCGGATATAAGGTATATTTTAAACCTCTAGAAGATTAAAATGTCCCTCGACATCTTCTGCAAATTTTTACGCTTACTTGTCTGTATACTGTTTGTAATAATTGATGCCTGTGATTTATTTTGAAAATCGCTCAGCAACGTTTGATTTTGGCATTTTTATTTATTTAATTTATGTGTTATTTACATATTTTACTTAATATTTATTGTAATATGGAACAATTGGGGAAATGACTATCATTTGCCAATATTGTAAGGCGTTAAAATATAGCGGTGAATCTACTAGATTATGTTGTACTGTTGGAAAAGTAAAATTGCCACAGTTAGTCCTACCACCAGATCCATTATACTCCTTAGTTTATGGGATAGGAAATGATTGTAAAAACTCCTTGGCCAATATTCAAAAACTAAATAGTAGTTTACAAATGATATTGTTTCGCCCATAAAACAAATATGTTTAAGGAAGTACTAAAGAAAACAGGAATATTTCCAGTAAGCTTCCAGTCCCTGGTTAATAGCGATCTTTGGATCGAATTGGCCAAAAAAACAATTCAATTTTGAAAGACACAAATAGACAAACACAAAAATATGTTAAAAAAAATCTATGTATGCCTTTAAACTCATTTATAGGTGAGAATTTAAGGATTTTTCGTATGCATATGTGATCAAAATGAGAGAATGGCAGCTTTAAATATATCGTTTAAGGAATTTGGAACCAGTTTGAAGTATATATTATTTGTTGTCAATTATAATTACATTAGCATCTGTTACCAAATCCATTAGTAACACCTGAGCTTACCTTTTTCACACATTTTGGCCTTCAAGCTTTTACTATGCTATTTTATACCACCCGTTGATAACAGGTAGAGAATCGTTTGCAATTTCATATCAGCTTGGAATTAAGCCGGTTTCGGTCACAATATTGATCATTATGGATCAAAGGTCAATAATTCGGACGTAAATTTCTGCCTACCTGCATTCTTTCGTTTGATTCAATAACAGTTTTATTGATTTTGATAATATTTTGTTTTCAGGTACATCTTAGGCGTGTTTCGCCAAAAATAAGTATAAAGGTTACAAACAAGTCTAATCTAAATAGTTGTACCAATATTTTATTCTGTTTTTTTTCGGTTCCAATTTAAAGGCAGCTTAACTATTTTGATGAAAACTTTTTTAATTAAGTTCAAATAATTTTTCTACGGAAGAACAGGTTGCCTATTTACGTTTAATTGTTAATAATAAAAGTGGCATTTAGAAGCCCGATTAAAATTATTAAATGGACATCCATTAATTGGATATAAATTGGACTCTTTAATTAAAAAATAATGTTCTTTTTTAAGATATCAAACAATCAGCATATTTTAAATCAGAAGTGGCCATCCCAAATTGTATTGTGGGTTACTTCGAAACTGCATCATACTCGTAATTCTGCGGGCCACCATTAAAGTTATATCTCTAATTCTCCATACTAAATTTAGAGACACTTTAAACATTTATAATATATTTATTTTCACCACTATGGTCATTATAAAATGTATACATTTTATAAAAGTCTGATGCATCTCGCGGGTTGGCCACCTCGGACAATCTCTGATTTAAATAAACAATGAATAATCTATGTTGTATCTACTTATATAGAATTGTTATGATGGTTTGTGTAGATTTCAAAAACTCAAAAAGTTTTGCTTCCATTTAGCTCAAATTTTGTCACGATATGTAATCCGCTTTAATGATTGTTTTATCATTTTCTTGCATCAGTAACATACCTGCGATCACAAAAAAACGGCTTTTCCAACGGTCAATAAACAATCGTTAACTGTCAATACTTTGTTGTTATGATCGTATAGTGATTTTTAGAGGTAGAGGTTCTCAAAACGTAATTGATTAATGTATATATTGAAGGTAAGTTATAATTGGTACAACGAGGGATTCTGCAGGATGATAAGGGAGGTGATTCTAATAATTCTCAAGCTTTTTTTTCTTAAATTCAATTTATCTATTTACAACTATTGGCTAGCAGGACAACGTCTGCCGGGTTTAGCTATTCACAATGAAATAATAAAACGATCCAAATTCAAACCTACTATCAACTATCAAAACTATCTAATAAAAAGTTTGTCATTTTCGTTGGATCTTCTTTAAGAAAAGAGGTTTTGGAAACAGTACTGACAAAGGAGAGAAATTTAAAGTGTTTATGAATATAGATAAATATTTGTCAACGTTTTTAATAGCAAATGGCAGTACAATATTGAATATTTTATTCCAAATATAATTTTTTTTTAATTTAAATTTTTCTTCCAATTATTGTCCACTTTCCGAAAAACTAGAAAAGTCTATAAATTTCTTTAAACAAATACCGCAAATCGTTATATTCTACTATAAAAAAATTGAGAAATAAATATCGGATTCAGACCAACACACATGCAATGCTAAAAATGTTTTTTTTTAAATTTTTCATTATTTTTTAATTAAAAAAAGTAATAAATTTATTCTAAGACATGAAGGCTTATAATAAAGTTAAAATATTGTAAATTCGGTCTTAAAAAATGGAACAAGTGTTGAATTTTATTTCCCCAGAGATAACGGCCAAAAAAAAATCAAAAAAATATTAGATTTAAGCAAAAAATTCATTACAATGCAAAGTTTTTACATTGTCTCGGAAATAAATTAATTTTTACCAACGAAAAAATATGTGAACAAATCAAAAAGTTCAAATTGAAGCAAAACATATTCAAAACGTATCAAAGAAAACTTTTAAAGACATTCACAAATCACAATCATTAAAATCATTCGACTCCCTCAACAATGAAATTGATAAAACTCTAAAAAGGGTCTCATTATAACGATAATTATCATTTACGTTTCTCAATGCAAAAGAAACCGTGTATACAAACAATTACCTGAGCAAAAACAATAAAAAAAAATATTCAATTAAAATAATTTCCATCGCTGGCATGCACGTGAGTTGTGAAAAGCTCGGAAAAGCGGCGCATGCCCTTTGCAATTGTGAGTCAAGGTCAATTAAGTCATCGATCTGACCCCCTACGATCCGCGTGTACTAATTTCGTAATCGTAGTATTCAGTTGTTGCCATCATAGCTATTGCATCATGCAACATATCTACGTAATAATATTCACCTGTTTACGTGCATATTTCACTTCTTGTCAACTTTTTATTGGGAAAACCTCGACCTTATTTCCGCAACTTCATTGTTAGTTCACTCGAATAAAATTCCAAATCAAATATATGTTCGTCTACCTACCTACGTACATAGTATATCTTGACAAGTCAATACATATGTACCTAATCCATCCGATACTTTTCAGACTTTTCAGTACATTGACAAAACTACAATAAAATTCCACGACAAAAATACAAGTTCGATACATATAAGAGAACTTTGATTGATTTTCTATTAATAATATATTAACGAAATTGACTTCTTTCTCTCTTGTTTATTCTGTTCTATTTTCGCGTCTGTTTGCAGTTCTGTGAAATAAAAATTGTATTTCTTTGAAAAATTTTCAATGCTTTTCCGAAAGAAAAATAAACCTTTACACGAAAGAGCAAGTTTTAAGAAAAGCATTCATTATTATTGTTGCAGGCTTTTATTGAACTCGTTCTAGTAGTAAATTTTTCACATGCTTATCAATACTCAATTGACTTGAAATTTTGCAAGGTGATTGCTTAAGTGTTTTGCATCAATCAATTGAAAACTTAATGATTTTTTAATTCGCTGCAAAATTTTGATCAAATTTGTTCCTATAATCTCAACTATTTGTTGGATTGAGCCTACTTTTAAGACATTGAAATTTAAAAAATATAATATTAGATTGAAGTGTTATAAGCTGAATTAATATTTTTAATAATATTCCAATATTATTTGAATGTTGGTAATAATTTTGAATAAATTCAAACCTTAATTGCAGACACGTATTAAGCGTAGAATTTTCTGGGACGTACCTGAAAAAAAATTAAAGAATTATAACAACAATTTTTTTCCCGTACATTTAAAGTCAAACATTTTTATATCATTTTATCATTATATCCATATCAAAAAAAAAAAAAAAAAAAATATAACAAGTTTACAACGGGAAATGTACAAATAGAAATTTTAAAAACAATCCGATGACACTTTGGTAGCAATACAGAATTGAAAAGCTTTCGTGAACAATAACTTCCGTTAATAAAGCATTCATATTCATTGTCCAGGATTACATCAAATTATTTTATAATAAATTTTGATAAAATTTGTAGAAGTTCAAAGCTAAAAAATAGATGAAAAATATTATTTTTTTCAGAGAACCAGCACAACTTGAAAATTTTTCTAATTTTTATATTCGATCTACATTAATTTAACTTTTATATATAATGGTGAAAGACGAAGAAATGACCGAAGCTATAGTTCAAATTCAAAAAATCATGTTGTCTATTGAAAAAATGATTACTAAGACAAAACTTAAAGAAATGTGAGGATGAAATATTAACCCCTCAACTCTTCAGATGACCTCAAGAGTTCCTAATATAACAAATTCTAATACCACAGAAATCTACATAAGGCTTGTTGTTAAAATCAAGAAATCCAGTCCTACTAGTCTAGTTAACGTCAGTCCAGTTTGAGAATATCTTTTGCAAAAATAAGAATGCGCATACTCTAGAATAAGCTTTTCCAAAGTACAATTATAATGGTTCATACAAAATCACCTTCGCAGAAAATTAAAAAATGCAGTTAGGCAATTCCTTGCCTGCTAGAATATACATCTTATAGACGTCTAGAAATATATATCCAAAAGCTTTGGTCAGCTATGGTTATCGAATGATGAAACTTAAAAATTCTTAAAGATATTCAATTACTGTCAAAGATTATTAAACCAATAAACTTGCACTTAGTAATATGAAAATATAGTAAGTGTCAATCTGGTAATAATAAAAATTACCAACAGAAGAAAATTGCACTAAACATAAGATGAATTTTAAAAAGTATATGAGTCGCTATATTCCCATAGTGGCTACCTCGACCTGAAAAGAACACAGCCAATGCAAAGACTAAAGATTTAATTGATATAGAGTCTATAACTACTAAGGTGATGATGAAAGTTTAGGGTAAGTTATGTTGTATATACTAACAGATAACAGAATAGTGTGAAACATTGAATATTTAAAGGCAATCAAAACATGATGGAATATTTTTCATTACCGGAACGCATGGTGAGAGCAAAAAAAAAATAGTCCGCAACTTTCCACAAGTAGCTGCCTGGAAGTTTTCCGAAGATCATCTTGTTTTAAGTAAACAATTTTTTTCAAAATAATAATTAAAAAAAAATATTAAATTAAAAATCTTATTGACTTTATTATTTTTATGTAGCGCACTTATGGTATACTATAAAAACTCTGAAATAGGATCATTTACAATTTTATCATTTACACCTGCTATTTTAATTTACTAGTCAGTAGCGGATTAATGAGAAGTCAACTCAGGTTTTACGTATGAAATTTGATTCCAAAATTCCAAGGGGGGTTCATGAAATTTTATAAACAATAAATTTGTAACATGACCAATTCAAATGCGAGATCTTCTTTCCGTTACAATGAAATTCATGCTGCTAAAACCACGCTTACATTCTGAAACATTTGAAATAAAAAAAAATGACTACTAAAGAAATCACTAAAACGTGGTTTTGCCACGTTCATCCCCGATACACCATTGGTTGCAGGGAAACATAGCATTGGAATATGTTTTTTGGGGGTGAAAGGACGCAAGAATGTAATTTATACCAAATTATTAAAGAAATACATATCATCAAGCTAAATCTTATAGATCAATTAAGTTGACATCTTTTCTATTGAAAGTATTAGAAAATTTTACGGATAGATATGCAAGGAAAATCGTTCTTGTGGACAAGCCTTTACGCGGAAACCAGTAGCCTACCAGCCAGGAAAAAAGATGTAAGATTACTTTATATCAACTGCTGTTAAGAATCAAAACCCAATTAAACATCAAAAAATTACTCCTTAGTGCTTTCCAAAACATATTAGAAACTTTTCATATGATTATGTAATGGAGGCGATTCAATAGATTAATGCTTAAGAATCAATCAATCCCTTTAACAATGAATGGTAATACTCTTTATGTACTAGCAGCCAGGGATGCCCACAGAGTAGATGCATTTCTCCTTTGTTGTGGTATTTGGTGGCTAACGGCAAGGAATGTTGTAGGTACTATGGGATATACAAATGTTATTGCCATCCTTACCTTAGATAAATACTATAAAATGGTTGGCAAAGAAGAGTGACTTATTTAAAAGTTCAATTTTGTATTAAAAATGTCGATTAGATTTAGGCTAAAATATCGGTAAATATTCAAGTTTTAATTCTTTTAGCCGACCACTGTTTTCACTGTACAAAAGGCTATTTTTTCAACAGTAACAACTAGTGATCGGCTAATAGAAGCTCTGAAATTTACCAACATTTTAGCCCAAACTTTGTTCATATTTTCAACACAAAATTGAGCATTTATATAAGTCTATCTTCTCTACCAGCTATTTTATAGTATTTTCCTGAGATCAGGATGACAATATCATTAGTACATCTTACAGCTTGACGCAAAGCAGAAAGCTTAAAATGGAAAGTGAAATACCTAGGGAGCATAAGAACGTTACTGATAGCAAACTAACCTGGAATTCATGGTCAGTAAATATTTAGGGGAAGTAGCAAGATAGAGAAGGAAAGAGTTGAGTATTGAAGTGAAGATCATCGAGTACTTTTGAATTAAACTTTTGTAAATGGTCAAAAAATGTCGAGCTTTTTAAGCATGATGTGGTATGATACGCAAATTGAACCATTAACCGTCGGAAGTCTTTTGACTTTAAGGATTGGACGATCTTGATATTCAAAGGTTTTGAATTGCTACACATTTTTGCAGACTTTATTAAAGTTCTTTCTAAAAGCTAAGGTTAATATTAATTAATAATTATCGTAATCAAGATCTGACTGTTAAACATTTCCGGATAGAGTGGGGGGCATACGATCGGCAGAGGAGCGAGACTGACATGCCGACAACAATGAAATAGTGCCTCAATACAGAAAAAAGGATTATAAAATTTGTAAAAAAAAAATATTTGAAAAAATATAAAGTACAAAAAAAAAAACGATAACATTGTGCTAACTGCTTACTATATCATTGTATCACACCACAAACATACCTATAAGCCTATATTTTTACTATCAGAATTTGTTGTATATTATTTATTAGAATTATTAATTATTATTTATTAGAACTGAACATGTTTTACCAATTGTAACATGTAATTTATTTTAGTCATTAATGACCAAAATGTCAAACAGTGACTTTAAATAAAATTAAAAGAAAATAATAATTGTTAAACTTAAAATAAATTTCATTTTTCAAATCAATGGTTCGAACTGATATCTCAAACACCCAATTCTAAAGCTTACCAAATATGTGTGGAATATGTAAAGTTACCTAGTTGTTTTGGGCTTTTGGTTTTTATTGCAATTCCGTTTTAATATAATTTTTAAAGTTTTTGCTTTCAGTTTATTATTCTTTTAAAAGATTTTTTCAGCAGTAGTACATTGTTCCAAAAAGGAGGCAATATAGGCTTAACAGTATCTTTAAATGTTATTAATAAATCATATTCAAGCATAAATCCAAACGTCAGCTTCTACTTGGTGTTATCAATACTTGGTTTTTTGAAATTTGTACCTACTAAAATATAATTTTCTGCTATAAGAATTTCCTATTTTCGATACCAACCATCTAATTTTGGTTTCAAAGATTTATGTATTGAAATAATTTTTTGTTAGCAAATAAATAAGACCATAAAAACTTGGTACATTTACAATAAATTTATAATTTATTCCATGTTGCAAAGTGCGGAAAAAAGTGCATTCTCGGAATTTTAAGGCCTCATAAATAACAGACGTGGCAACATACTTTGTAACACATACAGCAAAACGATGAAAATATTAAATTTCGGAAAAAGGTATTCATAACTTACAAGAGAAATATGGCATCTATTGACTTAAACCCATTTTCCATAAAGTTTGAACGTTCATATTTTCGGTAATTCATTCGAGCTTTTAAGCTTCATAAATCATCTCTATACATATAGTTGAGATATAAATAGCGCAATTCCCAAGAAATTATTTATCCTTGGCTGTAATGAATAATATATACCTCCAGTTGTATATTATCGCATTGAAATAGAGCCTGTAGTTTAGCACGTAGATATTCCTGTGGTTTCTGGATAGTTAATACAAGACATGATCCTTTCAGGTGGGGATAGGATAATAGCAAACCTGTGGCGCTTTACTCAGTTGGGTGTTAGTGAGCGCATCAGTCTACTTTCCAATCCAATTCATTCCCATCCCACTATCCACTGAACTATCAACCCTTAAAATATTCGCTTCATCCTTCCTACCAACAAATGTCAAGGTTTTACTAGTTTTACGAGGAATACATTTAATATGCCACGTCTTTGTTGGAAATTAAGTGAAAGATTAAATTGCATGTAAAATTATTATTGTTTCTGGCTTTCAACTCAATCATACCCGTTTTAAATGGCATTCATTATGGCTAAAGCTCAAATTGTTCGTTTCAAATCGGTTCAATAGCTCTTTGCCACGAATGCATTATGCTAATAAACATAGTTTGCATAAACCATTTTAAATAAAGGCTAATTTTAAAAACGACTTTTTTTTTCAACCATTTCAAATTTAGTTTTGCTCGAATGTTAATTAATCTTTGAGAGTTTACCTGTGATTTTTTTTTAATACAGAATTAGTGAAATGATTTCAACGACTTTACGTTTTGGTTTTATTAAGTTTGGTTTGGTTTCCCTCGAGTCTGGTGGCGTACAAAGGTTATGTTGCATAACTTTATTACTTCTACACCAAAGGGCATTGACACAACGACTTTTGGCTGAGACCTCAAATCACTGTGAAATCCCACTTGCAAGAAAGCTTATCACTGATATTTCGACTTCATGCTAAATTCGCTATAAATTTTATATTCATACGACACGAGCTTTCACGGGGAAAAACTCTATGTTTTTATGAGTGCCGAGCTTTCTTTGGAGATGCTCAAATTAAATTATGGTAAAATGAGGATCGTTTGAAAAGTTTTTTTAAAAACTAAATTGTTTTTTGGAATGAATAAAAGTAGATGACAATTTTAATGGAAAAGTTTACTGTATTAATTACTGCCTAAACAAAATTTCAGTTAAATGTATGCTTTACTTTTCTTGCTTTTTTTTAACAAATTCAAGTCAAAGCTTTATTTAATAACTAGTAGTTGTCCGTTGCATTCGCAACTAAAGGTTTTATCTCAATAAAATGTTTAGTATGAGATAATGTAGAGTTAATCAACAATCGAAATTTTAAATTTAATAATCAAAGTGTTGTTAATTAAAAAAACTGTATCTAAAATTATATTAAAAAATATTTTTTTATATCATTTTAAAAACAACATTTTAAATAACGTCATTTCACTAAATTAGTATGAAATTTTATTACTTATGTAGTACTTATACCAAATAGGCGATTTTAAATTTTGCTTCGTTTTTCAACAATCAAACTTTTTAAAATCTATTTTTTTATGAACCAATGGTTGTGATCTGGAGTAATTATATATTCGGCTGAAAAGCATTAAGGTAGCAATTTTTGCCATATATTTCACTGTCAAATCAAATATAAAATCTTCGATACTAACTCGATAGTTAGAACAATTTGAAAACAAATTATTGTTCTTGAAAATAAATGAAATATTCGAATTTACTTCCACACTTCCCACCTATTTCCAACAATTTTGTATGTACAACGTCCAAATGTGCGAAATCGAATAGCTTTTTAGTCATGTTAACGGCCATGTTAAAAAATAAAGGTCATTTTTTTTTGTCTTACATTGTATTTTCAAATATAATTGCACATTTGTGTCGATGAATTTTGGAAAGTATTTTCCTTATGCGATTCAGATTTATAATAACAAAGAGTTTTTGAAAATTCCTCCCCTAAAAGAGTGAAAAACGGTAGCAAAGTTTGTAAGGGATAACGTTTAATAAATAATCGAAATTTCAAATTTAATAATCAAAGTCCGTTTTACTCATACCAACGTTTTGAATGCGTAAGTGGGGATAACAGAGCGCATGCGTATAGCCTATTCTGCACGCACGGACGCATGATTGTCAATTTATATGTAAGATAATAAATTTTTAAATTAATTCTGACTTAAAGAAAAGCTAACTAAAAAAACACTGCAAGAACTTAAGAAAAAAAGAAGAAAACGAGTTAGAATTTTCGATTTGATAAACATGCCGAAAAGAAGCTTTTGTAAGCGCCAAATTTTGTTGAAAAATTTAACTCTATCTAGTGCTTTTAGTCAAAATGATTCTAATATATTTCATAACAATCAAAATGGTGAAGCAAAGATAGTCTGATGAAATAGAATATTTAGGGGCTCCAAAAATGCGTAAGCCCATTCGTGGTGGTAAATTATATCTATTTAATGTGCTACTTAAAAGAAAAGCACTGAAAAACACTGCAAAAACTTAAGAAAAAAAGAAAAAAAAAGAGTTGGAATCTTCGATTTGATAAACATGCAAAAAAGAAGCTTTCGTAAGCACCAAATTATATTAAAAACTTTAACTCTCTCTAGTGTTTTTATCCAAAATAATTCTAACAATATACATTTCATAACAATTTAAAAAATTAATTAATTAATAAAAATAATAATATAATCAGGCAATAAAGCTTTATGTATATCTGAAATATAAAATTTTTAACTCTTGCAAATTTTACTGTGTATTTTCTTAGATACTATTTTGACAATGTATTCTTTCTTAGTTGAAAAAATATTTATTCTTTTAATACACCAAATGAAACTTAAAATCCCATTGATATCGAACTTAAAAAAATAAACTCCAAAGCATTAGTAATTTTTATATGATTTTACTCACAAAATAAGCTTTATGTACCAAATCTACTTTTAAATTTTGATAAGATATTTCAAGTATTATCCTATTATCAAAAAAAAAAATAGTTTATTGTTCCCATAAATTTTAACGTTTCTTTCTTATAACTTAAAGAATATTGGCCTTAAATTTTATTGAGGATATCTTAAAAAAATAAACCTGATGTGGCATTTATACTTTTTATGAGATAATAATAACAAATAACGAAAATATCGCTAAATCTTTAAACGTATTTTAATCGCAATCATTTTTTTGAAAGGAGGAGCTAATTTTTTTGGGAAACATTAAACCAATTTTATTGACATTTATTGCATTTTACTTAGGAGCGATGTTTCCAACGTAATGGGAGTTCAGCTATAATTTTTTATTATTTTGTAGATTTTCGTCAATATAACAATGGAGTCTTTCATCATTATCTCCATTTAACTGTTGGGGTTTTAGGTCCTTTTTCCCAACATTAGAAACAGAGAATTTGATATTTTTAGTTTTCACTTATAGTTTTATTTTGTAGGAGGGAAAGAGCAACTGTTCTGGCACTCCAGCTTTTAATTTTTATAAATAATAAATTGTAGTGTTATTTTATATTATTTATATTTATATTTATTTTTTTTTATATTATTTAATTTTATATATTGTCAGTTTTATATATTTGCTACTATTATGAAGAATGAAAAAGTTTATATTCAACGAAAGTGGGGAATACGAGATCTAAGCTGTTAGTCCTTCCCAGAATTAAAAAAAACAATTAGCTATAAAAATGCATACTATGTAGCTTTAAAAATTTATAATCAGTTACCCAACGACATGAAAACATTAACGTGTTCTAAGAAAATTTTAAAAAGGAAATGCTGTAATTGGATAAGAACTAATAATTATAATTTGTATTATTAAGAGAAACTAAAGTTATTAATTCTGCTTTTGGCAACTTAATGAAAGAGACTTAATTATTAATATGTAAATCCAATAATGTAAAATCCAAATTTATTTAAATGTATATTTGTGTATGTGTAAGAATATATTTTTGTGTAGCGAATAAATGTATGTATATGTGTGCATTATGTTTGTATGTTTATGTTTGTATACTCGAAAATATGTAATATTTCAATGAACTGGTTCTAAGCATAGGTGCAAATGCATCTCATTAGAATTTTTATACCAGGAAATAAAAAAAAAATATTAACTATGATCTCCATTTAACTCAATACATTCATTTTAACGATAAACCATTTTTTTAAGTCGTCCTTAAAGAACTTTTTCGATGCCCCCTGAATCCACCTATTAATGGCATATTTTATAAGTGGGTTCGAAAGTAATTCCGTTATCAGGTATGTAGTACAGGTATATACTTTAGATCGGTACAATCTAGCGACGTCTAATTTTTTATTTTGTTATTGATTTAATGTATGATCATTATCGATCAATAATTTATTGCTCAAATCATAATGGTCGATTTATTCTTGATTTAAATTAACAACCAAGTAGAGAATAAGACATTACTTGATTGTATTGATCGTTAGTATACCTAAGTTCATTTCTTTCAGTTATTCAAGTTTAGTAACAAGTGGTTCCTGAGAAAAAAGATTCCTCCTTTTGATTGTCTATTTTGAGGGTTATCTAGAACTCTGTACAAGTGTGGAAATTTTTTTAAAAAAATTGTTCATTTTTTGCTTAGTAAACGATAAATTAAATACTCGCTTTTAATAAATTTTGCAGTGATCGAAAAAAAAAATATTCAAATTTGCATTTTTTTTAACTGTTTACTTGAAATTCCAAAACAAGCCAAAGTCAAAAAAATCAAACAAATCTTATAAGTCAGAAACCTTTTTTAATGTTTGAACTATTGAAATAAATTAGCTAGGAAATACTACAAATGATTTGAAGTTAATTAATTTCAATACAAAAAAAAATCCTTTCGAGAACCGTTACGGATTTTATTTAACAAAATGTATCATTTTCTTGTTAAAAACTTCTTATATTACGTTCAGTGAAATGAAAGGTGATTGAATTACACTACTGATTAAGTTGATGATCAAATCTGGAATGAATTTACCGATCATTAAGCATTAATTAGATACTTAAGTGAAAACTTACTTGTAATTGTTCTACCATAATAATAATTGTTCGAATATAATTTTTCGAACGTAACGTCTGATTAAACTAATTTGTGCTACAGTTTAAGTATCGACATTTAAATAAGGCAGTAAAATTTTAAAAACTGAAGTGAAAGTAATTAAGTAAGTCTTTAAAATAGCTATTGTATCGCTGATAAAAATTCCATAATATTTTGAATAGTATAAAAGTTAAATAACGAAAACAAGGCAAAAAAAATTATTAAGAAGGAGGAAAAGGAATTTGATATTTTTAACTTCGTCTTATGATTTAATTTGATTGAGTTACACTTGTTTTTGAAATTCAAAATTCTCCTAAGTTTTTGAGCACTCATTAACATTTTAATCATTATTTTAGTAACATTTTCCCAAAACAACTATTTCTTGTTCTAGTATAACTAAGGTACCCAATTTTCACCTAATTATTACTTAAAATTATCAAACTCTAAACGGTCAGGGTTCAACAATCGCTTGATGATAATTCTAAACTATTGGTCCTAATAATAAGATGGATAAAAACTTCTTAACCCAAGTCCAGGAACTTATCTCTGATTATCATAGACATGTGAAGTCTAGAGTTGTTTTGTTGGAATACAAAATCTCATCTTTTACGCAATGCTGGTCTTAGCGAGGCAATTGCAACTTATAATTGGTCGAATTTGGGGAAAAAAAGGTCGAAAAAAAGCTTTTGAGCATAGGCCAGCAACTCTGAGTAGACAATATCATCTTATTGATAAATTGGGTGTGTCCATAATTTATATAATTTTATTTATTTTTAGTAGGATAGTGGACATGATTTTAGAAGCCTGATGAAGGTCTAATAAAAAACCGAAACGTGTCGCTAAATTAAAAATTAGTATATGGATCTACAACCTT
The DNA here is from genome assembly GCA_958496175.1 of Sisyra terminalis. Classification (NCBI taxonomy): domain Eukaryota; kingdom Metazoa; phylum Arthropoda; class Insecta; order Neuroptera; family Sisyridae; genus Sisyra; species Sisyra terminalis. The sequence continues at coordinate 10,812,785 of OY292275.1, forward strand.
TCATGTCCACTATCCGACTAAAAATAAATAAAATATCATCTTAGTTTTATCAAACATAAAGTTAAAATTTCCAGACCATTCAATCTTGTTTGGCCACCATTTGGACCCCTTTACCAACCTTCAACCATAAACATTTTCATTTGATATTTTTACATGAGAACCATTTGTTATAACTTTATAACTTACTACTGTTTTTCATATAAGAGACTTAATTTCATAACGATTAGTCCAAGATTAAATAATCAATTTTAAAGAAACATGTTTAAACCTTCGTTTGCCAACTTTAAATCTGAAAAAAGATCAATATAAGTAGTCTAGGGTGTTTTTTTTTCTGGGACTATAATTTTTTTTTGCTCCCATGCCGAAATTATGTTGGAAATACTTCAAAAAAAATTCCCTGAAAGTTTGAGCTCTTAATATTAATATTAAGTACTCGCTCACAGCGTGTGAATATTTTCCATTTATAATACACGTAAACTTTGATTTTTTTTTAAAATTTTTATAGCTTAGCGGCATTTTATGGTATCGCCTCGCTCAAAGTCAGGATTTTTTTACAATTGTATGCTCTACAAAAGTGCCTATTGCGGCAATATCGTAATTTACACGGGCGAGGTAGTACGGGTCACTAAGCTTTGATTTTTCATAGATTTCTCGTTTTTCTCTCAGTAACTCATGAATTACAAGATCTACAGAAAAAATATAAATGTCAAATTTATAGGAAATTTAATTTTCTACAAAAAAGTTCCAGAAAACCAAATTGCTAAGATCGATATTTCTCGAGATATTGAGTTTTGAATTTCTCTTACAATAAAATTTTAGGGGTTATTGAGTAAAATTTAAGAAAATATTGATTTTTTATTCCTTATTAAAAATTATTAAAAATAGGCACTTTTGTAGAGCATACAATTGTAAAAAAATCCCAACTTTGAGCGAGGCGATACCATAAAATGTCGCTGAGCTATAAAAATTTAAAAAAAAAAATCAAAGTTTACGTGTATTTTAAATGGAAAATATTCACACGCTGTGAGCGAGTACTTAATATTAATATTAAGAGCGCAAACTTTCAGGGAATTTTTTTTGAAGTATTTCCAACATAATTTCGGCATGGGAGCAAAAAAAAATAATAGTCCCAGAAAAAAAAAACACCCTAATAAGTACAAAGAAATGAAGAGTTTACGAAAAGAAGAGAAACTAATTCATCAAACAATTCTTATTATATTACACATCGTACGATGACTAAAAGACTATAGTTCACCCCAAACTATAGCACAGAAAGGATTGAAAAAAATACCAAAATAACATCGGGACATCACTGTAGCACATTAAAAAAGCTACATTTTAACAATGCAGAAAGGAACTACCTTAACCATGTGCTGAATGTCAAATAATAAGAAACAATGAAATATTTTGTTAAAAAAGTACCAAGGAAAACAGGAACATTCCCATTGAGCATCCATTCCGTGACTAAAAGTGACTTTAGGAGCAAATTGACCAAAAGAACCATACAATTTCGAGGGATATAAATAGTACAAAATAGAAATGTGCTTTGAAATATTTAGGTATGTCTAAAAACTCATAAATAAGTGAAATTTCATGCATTTTTATATGCATATGTGTTTTAATATGTTGAATGTTCTAATAAGTATAAATTTTAATATAAAAAATAAAATTTATATGTAGAAACGCACTTAAATTGTTACAATCAAACATTAATATGTGTTTTTAATTATACTCATATTAACAATTTTAAATGCGTTAATATTACCTTTATCAATCAATTTTTTCAATTTAATTTTAGGTGGTATAAATAATTAGATATAAATATAAATTTATATTTTTCTTGTGTATTTAAAATACCATTTTTTTCTTTGTTTTTTGAACCAAATACCCTACATTCGTACAATCCCACTATAAATATTTGTATTATAATTTTTAAATATTATTACTACTTTCGGCATTGTATAATTAAAAATAAAAAAAATTAATTGAAAAACCCACACACATCCATAACTTTGTGCTTAACAAAATGATTTTGAATAGCTTTAGGCTGATTTAGTAACATACAACATTAGATAAACTTCATTTAATTAACAATTGATGAATAATTTACGCAGTTTGATAACTAGACATCAAGTCTTGCATGCATTTGAATCACATTATAAAGTCACCCATCAAAAGTTAGCAAACTTTTTCCCTTTAATGAAACTAGGAAAATATTTCTATAGACAAAAAAAAAATTTGGGGAATTATTAGTTTTAAATCTTTTCTAATTATTGAGTTTGAACAATAATTGCTATTCCACAATATAAAACCTTTCATTGGGTATATAGGTCAGTATGTATTTGGTCGATTTTCTTGATCAAATCTGTGATTTTGAAAAAAAAAATAACAATTGAACCGTTTATTTTGAAAGTAAGTTAAGTCCATTTCAAGAACAATCCCTAAAGTGTTATCATTGTTAACCGTAGGAACATAAGGTACTAAGGAGGAGGGAATAATTGGCGTTTTTGTTAACAACTAAAATGAAATCAGTAATTTGTCAAAATTTAGCAGTTAAATAATTAACATACATTAATGATTCTTATTTTCTGGATACTTTTTAATATTTGATGTTTTTATTAAATTTTTTGTACAACGTTTCGCCACTTTCGCAGCTTCTTCAGGTACTACAAACAGACAGTAACAATATTACATAGTTAATACAATAAATACACTTAATAAAATATATCCATTACAAACATTAAATTTTCAAATTCTTGTAAAATAAGTTTTCTCATAATAATTCAATAAAGTTATTTATAATTAATAATTCATTTATTTATTAAATAATAATTTTACTGAATTATTATGATAAAGATTATTAAACATGGATTTCAAAATTTGATGATTGTAATTGAGGTATTTTCTTAAGTGTATTTTGTGTTTAAGTGTATTTATTGTTTTAAATAAGAAGACAATTCAGGTTGTTTAAGATCGGTTTTTTTATTTTATATTTTTATTATTCAATTAGCTACGTTTCGTTACGTATCGTAACTTCATCAGGCTTCTTGATTCACAAAATAAAATATTTTCAATTTAAATTCAATAAATAAAATGTATTTATTTTATTTATTGAATTTAAATTGAAAATATTTTATTCTGTGAATCAAGAAGCCTGATGAAGTTACGATACGTAACGAAACGTAGCTAATTGAATAATCAAAATATTAAATAAAAAAACCGATCGTAAACAACCTGAATTGTCTTCTTATTTAAAAATATAAATGCTGAGATCTGAATTTTATCATCTGTATTTATTGTATTAATTATGTAATATTGTTACTGTCTGTTTGTAGTACCTGAAGAAGCTGCGAAAGTGGCGAAACGTAGTAGAAAAAATTTAATAAAAACATCAAATATTAAAAAGTATCCAGAAAATAAGAATCAATAATGTCTAATAAAACCATGGATAAGAATACCAGCAATGTTAATAATTAACATACTTTGTTCTAGTTACAAGAAGAAGAATCATCATATAGACCGTCCTTGAAATGGACTAACGCCACTTTCAAAATAAATGAGTCAATTAACAAATATTTGAACCGTTTATTTTGAAAATGACCTAAATCCATTTGAAAGACAATCCATACGACAACTTATGATTTGCTGATTGACCAGATTATACAGAAATTTGTACTATTAAATTTTTACAAATTATTGATATGGGATTTGTTTTCATCCCACTAGCGCTAACTTCTTTGATTGTGAACTTTACGTATTTATTGTTGCAAAAAATAGTGCCTATAAGAGCAATTCTTGAAATGGAATTAAGTTTATTAAAATAAATGGCTCATTTATTGAATATTTTTTGAACACTGTTAATTTCTGTTTTTCCGTAAATACACTGATTTTTTTTTCATCAATGATAATGATTGTACATAAGTCGTAAAATGGTAGATTATTTTTAACTTACCCTTTTTTGACAATTAAACACTCTGGTTTTAGATTAGATAGATTATAAAATGTGAACAAAATTAAAATTAAAGTATTTGGTAAAGTTTTTTTCCTTTCTTATTTAATAATATATGAATTTTATAAGAAGATATAATATTTTCATTAGATGTTTTTAAAGCTGGCGGCGTTATGGTTGCAAAAAAATTAAAACAGATTAAACGAAAATCCCTCCGTAAATCCACAGTTCTCATTCAAAATAATATTCAAATGAAATTGCATAAGTTAAAAAACTTTTCACATAACGTGGGTTTGACAAATTATTTAATTTTCCGCTAACCAGGTTTGCGGTAAAACTACAACAGATTCTACATTACAACTTTGAATTATTTACAAAATTCCAAATGACATAAAATAAATCCACCGGATACATTTAAACGGAAACCATTCCTCAGACTGACACCCCTAGAAATTTATGTAATACTTATGAGTACCTAACTATTGTTATGCTATTTCACATTCATTTGCAAGTGAATTTAGTTTTCCCACTGCACAAACGACCAACGACAAACTTACCCCTGTATGGTGGTGCGTGTAAAATTGTAAATTCGGCCGGGTAAATTGGTGAGTCTATTCAATCGGAATAGCCCGTGTAAATGTCGTAGACGGGCCGCAATATAATAAATAGTTAATGAGAGACGAGAAAAATTACCACTGTATTATTAATCGATACCGAAATGACAGTAGACGAGGTCCAATAAAATAATTAAATAGTCATTTATTTTAAATATAAAATTTGTCGACGCACATGACAAGCAGCCGAAAGGTCAAAGTGAGGCTATTTGTAGACTTTACGATTTAGCATTCGGTGATATAAAATCGTCGGCTTTCCACAGAATTTCATCCACACTTGATTGTGAACTCACCCTGACCCACATTGTGTCTCCTGACTACATGAACGGTTACGTGAATGAAAATATGAAAATTATTTTTCCTTGAACGAACTATCATTCTGTTTTGTTAGACACGCTTCTGTGTTGACAATTGCATGCTTTTAATAAAACATTGTGACATCATTAAGCCTATTTTTAGTCTCAGTATGACCCGTATTTCGATATTTGGTTCTCGGTAAATTCGATCGAACTCTTATCGAATTTCTGTAATGATTACCATCCCCCTACATGAGTTAACTAAAATTTAATTCAATAAGCCTAATTATCTAATTGAAGTTAATATTTTTTTCTCAGAAAAAAAAAACCTATTCAAAAATTTAAAACTTTAATGAAGCGTAATTTATAGTTTCTCGGGTTCGTCATAAGAGCTATTGTAAAAGTATTCATTAAAAATAATATTTTTAATAGCTACCTAAGCTTTAACTTTCCTTATTAATCGGTTCTTTTTTTTTTTTTTTTTTTTTTTTTTTTATTTATTTATGGTCGCTCTAGCTGCTAAGGCTATGTCGCGACTTGCTAAATTTTAGCTCAGTCCATATTTCACATGGTACACAATACAGTCCTAGTACAATATGGTTGATATATCAATATAAATAATACAGTACAATATAGTATAATTTGATGATGTAATAATATATAATGTAAGTCAGTCCAGGCCTATATGTGGGAGTAGAACGCTGCTCTCCTTATGGCCCCCCAACACTCCTGAAAACCCGTGCTCTCCGGGTTCAGATTCACGGGAGGCATCGAATAGTGTTGGGCCGATCCACATCCCGTCAGAAGTCGTGCGGCGGTTAGTGCTTCGCCACAGGATGAACATAGAGGCCTCGATGTTCCCGTTAGTAGGTAGCTGTGTGTCAGCTTGGTGTGACCTGTTCTTAAGCGAGTAAGGACCACCTCTCCCCGTCTGCCGAGATCACCAAAAGTGGTCAAGCTCCCAACTAGGGGCTTAAACGATCTTAGACAGTCGAAGGAGACTCCCCACTCGCTTTGCCAACTCTGTTGAAGATTGGTTTTTACTTCCGCCAGCAGGTCACTTGATGAGGCCCTGTGGTCTCTCAAACCATTTATGGCGGCTTCCCTAGCAAGGACGTCGACCCTTTCATTCCCTTCTATGCCAATGTGCCCCGGGACCCACATAAGTGTTACTCTTGAACCCAGACGCCATATTTTGGATCTCATGTCTCCCACCAAGTCTCTCGAACCCTCACCCCTCAGCGAATTTATAGCGCTAAGGGAGTCGGTACAAATGAGAAAATTATCCCCCGGTCGATCTGAGATATACTTTAGTGCTTCATATATTGCTCTTAGTTCGGTTGTATAAGATGAACTGCAACTGGGTAGTCTAATCCCCCGTTCTTCCTGATCAGTTACAAAGGCGCAGCCCGCGTTCGGTTCTTTTAAATTCAGACAACCAAGAACTATGTTGTTTACGTTTTAAATGGAAAACCTTTTGATTAATTGACTCTATAGGCATTAAAACTACGATTTTTTGCACCAGCTAATTTTCAACTTGAACTTTCCAAAATATTTCTAAAAAACCATTCAAAACTATCGTTAATTTAAGGGTGGATCACCGTCAGAACGTAAAAAAATGACTTTTTTAAAACTGCTGCCATTTTTTCTTTTAGAGATATTAAAAAACGGTTTTCGGCATGTAAAAGTTGAAGTTTTGAATTATTTTTTTTTATTTGCCCCGATATGTACCCCCCTCCTTCTTTTACAGCGCTTTGAAAAAGGGTCCTCAAAAATGAGGAGGCAAACGGGAGACAAGTTTTCTCGGAAACCGGAAGTCGGATCATTATTTTCCAAAGAATGTAGGTTTTGGTAATGCGTCTTCTTGATACTGAATCTCGAAAATCCGAAAAAAGTTGAAAATTCACAAAATGGCGCGACTTTGAAAAAAAAGTTAAAAAAACGACCTTTTTTGGACCTTTCCCCCTCTCCCACTTTGAGGGGGGGAGGTTTGGCCAATTTCAGAGGTTCAGTACCAAGAAGACGTGTTGAACTATAACACTCTCCAGTTTCAAGTCAATCCGTCAGATAATTTGTGAGAAATCTTGTCTCCCAATTTTAAAAAGTTGATTTCGAGAAAAACGCATTTAAAGTTTTTTTAAGATATTTTTTTATGTTATTATCAATTTATTCAATTTTTATGTATATATAGGTCTATAACTCGAAATATTTCGAATATCGACAAATCCTTTTAACACGTTATTTTTGAATGTTATAAGAAGACATTTATGGAAAAAAATCGATTTTTTTTTTTTTGACGTTGATCCACCCTTAATAACTATCTTAGCTTTGACTTGTTGTTTACTTTTTAATTTGAACAACTTTTGATTAAATCGCTCTTTATGGGATTAAAACCATGATTTTTTGCACCAGCTAATTTCTAACTTGAACTTTCTAAAATATTTCTAAAAAACCATTCAAAACTATCGTTAATTTAATCAATATGAATAACAAAAGATTTATTGTTCTCAAGTAATTCCCCAAACACCACTATTTTATGGATGATCTATTAAACACTGTCGTACAAATATTTACTTATATGATATGTAACATATTTACATTAAGATATAACACAATTTGAGTTGAAAAGAAAACTTTTCAAAATAAGTTTTAAGTATTGTCTAGAACTCTAATCACTTTTTTAAAGTTACCCAAAAAACAATAAACAACATTTTATATTGACTATTGACTGTATTTCTCAATGAAATTGAGCCAATCAATTATTTATGAATAGAAATTACCTGTGATTTTATTGAGATGACATATTAATGGTCCTCAATATTGATTATTGCCTGAAGAAAAGTAGAACAAAGAAAGTTAAACCAATAGAACATTTTAAGTCAATATTACACCAAAATTAAAATATGAATATTGTAAATATCTATAATTTGTCCATCTTAATGGTATATCGTAAAGAATATGAGTATAATTTATCAAATTTAGATTATTAATATAACCTTATCCTCTGATTTCTTTAAAAGAAATTACTTAATTGCTAAGATATCGGTTTCGTACTAAAATATAGTGTTACTTAAAATAGTTCTGAATAGAACCATCTAAAACAGCATTTACCAAACTTTTTGACCTCACGGACAACTAAACTCATAATTTAAATCCCACAAACCATTCCAATAGGATTTTTTGAGTGTTTATGATATTATCATAAGTTTAATCTATATATCTCGGCGAACCATCACTTTGGTGACCGCTGATCTTAAGAAATTACCCTAAAATGCTTCAAAATGGCTAGGAACTTATTGTCATAGTAAATCGGTTCCAGAAGGATATTTAAATACCACTTATGTAGACACTAATGAAATACTAAGATCCTAGAAATACTAATTCTCTTTCTCAATTAATTTTTGTAAGAAAAACAAAATATAAGTGAAAAACAGAAAAAAAAATCTTAGAATTCACTAAACCTTTTTTTAAATCTAAAATTTAAGTATGATTAGGGATTCATAATTAGTTTTCGATATAAAAGTACCAACTATAAATAGAGCTTTATGAATTCTATAAAAAATGAAGATATTTCTTAAAAAATATTTTTAAATTTCAAAAATCAACTTTGGTACCTTTTCGAAAATATTTTTTTTTAAATTTTAAATTTTTTAATTTTTTTTATATTGTCTGATTTTTGACATAATACTATTCAGAGAAAAAATAAATATATAAAAATCACTTCCGTGGTTTATATCAAGAGGCCTTGTTTAACTTTAATATGTACACAAATTTACCAAAAAAAAAAAGTCATCCAAATATTGATTTCCTAATATTTTCTCTTCATTTTTTTTCCAAAATATTTGTATGAAAAGTGGTTTTCCATAACTATCAATAAGCTTATTATATTATGTTCAGTGAATAAGCGACGTACAAGTAGAGCTATGCACTAATATCTGATAACCCACACACTCTTCTCAAAGCAAGAGGCTAATAGCCAATGGGATTGCAAGATTTATAGATGTTCATTTGTTTTGATTGTTGAAATTTTGAAAATTTCACCAAACCACTCCCACAATCAATGTTCTATGCTATGATTCAATAAATTACGTGAATGCATGGAATGTTTTATGCAATGACGTCACTTGGACCCTATTGATATATATGAATTATGGCCAAAAGACGAATAATACTTTAAATTGGACTTTAGACTTTAGAATATTAAAAAATGTCCATTAAAATTAACAGCTAAGTAAATAATTATTTCAGAATATAATTACAATGAAGTGTAATAATACAATGAACTATTACAATAATGAAAATTGCAGAAATAAGTTTTAAATTTATCAAATAAAAATATAATAAAAACCAAACAAATGCTGTCTGGATTGAAATATTTTTTTAAAAATTGTGGAAAAACAGTATGAAATAAACATTGAAAAGCTTAAAGTTGTTTTAATTCTCAAAAATGTTCTCAAAAAACTACTCTTTAATAGAACTCCTATCTAAAGCTACACTGATAGAAGGATTTTTTTGTATTTAAAAAGATTTGTTAATAGTTAATAAATGATTTGTTAGAGGATCGGTCTTTAACAAATATTTATTAACAGTTAATAAATCATTTATTAACGGCTATTTCTTTGTGCCAACCAAATATTTATTAATATTTAATAAATGATTTATTAGAGATAAAGAGATCCATTGCATACTAATAAATGTTGTTAATAGTAAAAAAATATTTCTTTTACTCAAAAAAATAGCGGAAAAAGTTTTTAATAAATTGATTTATTAAATACAAAAAAATCCTTCTATCAGTGTATTTAATTGTTAGTTGTTTATAAAAAATCACATTTTAAACCTTTAGATCATTTGTTAATTTAGGATCAGCCGATTCAATGAATTTAAAGAAAAACATTTGTTTTATTTTTTCTTTTGTAGCGTAGCGTGGTGGGTGTCCCGGGCGGCATAATGATATTGATAATTTCATAAATGATTTTGCTTCAAGAAAAACAAGAGGAAAATATTTTAAAACAAGTAAAGAATTGAAAATTATTTACCTCTTTACCAGTTTTCTTGACTAATGATGAAAATAAGGGCGGAAAATTTTTGGTCGGCGTTGCGTGCCAAAATTGCACGCCAAGTTACTTCCACTGCTCCTTTATATTTTTACCCAAAAATTAGTTGAGATCTTAAACTTTCAGGGTCTTGGTATTTTATCAGTATCTATATACTACCTCTTAAGTATCGTTAAAATGTCTTTTCGGGACTGATTTACCATGGTTATGCCCGTAGACCATTGGATCGAAGAAAATCAAAGGGCATAAAAAATCAATAAATCATCGAACCACAGCAACAATTATTATTTCAGTCAAAAGATTTAAATCACTAAAACACTTTACTGAGATAATAAGATAAAAGTCCTCTTATTCAATATTCAGTATTTTTGAAATAGGTTTTCTTACATTATTTTGGCAATTGATAGAGTCGAAGTTATCGAAATTATGAACTTTATCCACAACTGTAATTCTACTTTAATTCAATGGGCAAAAGCTATGTGAATTCTCAAAAAAATTCAACTACTAATAAAAAAGTTTTCATCCTATAAAAATTTTAGTATTCGAAATATTCAACGTTTTTTCATAAATCAGGTTCTTGGATGAATTACATCCTTTACAAAATAGAGATAATTATCAAGAACAACTTAATAACAAGAATAACCAATTTTTTCTTAATATCTAAAAACAACCGTTAATTTTATTTCTTTAATAACTCATTTCATTGACTCTTAATTTTAAAATTAATATTAAAATTAAATATATAAGTTCTATGCACTCGAATTGTAAATTTAAAAAAAAAATAGTTCACATATAAGGCTAGCAAAATATTAAGGTTCCTAACTATTTTGATTAATAAAATTGAAGTCCAACTCCAATTTAATCTATAAAGAAACCCGAAATATGAAACACCTAATTATTTCATCCAATGTCTAGATTTTGCATTGATGATTGTGAAGATAGTGAATTAAATTACAATCCACGAAAAAATTCTTAAAAATTGAAAAATAAACCATCTCGTAATTTGTTTTGAAGTGAATTTGTTGACATTTTTTATATATAAGTACAATACTTATGAGAATAAATCTATCATCACTCAAAACTATCTTTCAAATTTTTAAAACTTTATTGAAAATTAATTGTGTTTACACTATCTTACTAAAACTATAACTTCTCCAAAAAAAAAGCTTTCATTGTTTTATTTTTCTCTTCTTAATAGTCAACCTCAACATATATTTCATAAATATGAAACCATAAGCCATAAAAAATATTGAGTAAAAAAAATTTTAAGATATGCATATTGGTTGAGCCTTATTTTAATCAAAATATATAAGCTTTGATTTTTTAAATTACATGTCATAAATTGAGGTATAAATCCAATTTCACGAGAATAAGTTCTACTCTGATTTTAATTTTCTTACAGACCATTTTAAGGGTGCAATTTGCTAATTTACTTTTTGTAAATCTACATGAGCTTTTTTTCTTGTTTAACACATTTACAGCCTAATTAACTTAAAATTAAGTCATTAAATCGACCAAAGTATCTCACAAGTTGCTTTTATTGCAGTTTTCCTCGCAATTTATCGCTTTTATCAGGTTGTTGACTCTTTTTCGGTTTACGAATTTTTTCCGTTGCGATTCAATAAAACAATTTTCATTCTGTTATATCACTCGACCAAGAGAGCTTTTATATCTTACCCCCAAGTGACATTTGCCAGAAGAAACATAAGCTGGGACGGATTAAAAAAGGAGAGCTTACGAATATATACGACGAAATCTTAAAATAAAAATGGAAAACAAATAATCAATGTTGACTTACTTTTGTTTCGTTCTCGATTTTCTCGCAAAAGTCGAAAAATAAAACGCAGAAAATATTTCACCATATACATATATATATAGACGTACGTTTATAATGCAAAAGTCGGAATTTTAAATTTACAGTTGGTGCACAGTTATAGGGCACAACACAAAGCGGTAGGAAGTAGAATTTTCGCAACGTAAACGTTGGTAAAGCTCAATTTTTTCTTTATTTTTTTTTTAGTTTCAAAGTTTTATTTTTTCGCTACCACATGTATGCTTTTATTATATGTAAAAGTCAAAATCTGTCTTATGTATACCTACGTTTGCATTTTATCTTAAAACTTTTTGTAGTGGCTTTCAAATTCTACATTAGGATTATTAAAAAGAAATTTGCATCAGAAAATACTCATTTATTCACTGGAATAAAACATTAAACTTTTATTTCATTCTGCAATATATAAACTAAAAATATAATTGGTTGTTAAGAGGAATGAAATAACTATCAATCTATAATGATGGAAGTGCATAAGATACTCGAATTCAATTTATTTATTAAAAGTTGTGATTATATTTTTACTTGAACTCGAATATTTGTAAGTAGAAATAATAATCAATACAAATTGTTTTAGAAACTATCGTATATTCGTTTTATTTGAGCCATTCGCTTTATTTCATTTATAATGATGTAATTTAAAGCTTGTCTATCAGTTCATATAAATAGTTCAGTGTTTATTAAATCAAATTGTATCAATTACGGTATTGTTTTTGTTTGGGTTAAAACAATTTTCGAAGTTTTATTTTTCAAATTAATTTGAGAAAAATAATTTTTAACGGTTACAGGTCCAACGATTCCCCAAAGTATAGAGCTACTGAACTTTATTTTTATCAAATAAAACAATATTATTTTAACATTTCAAATATTGGTGGCCGCTTTTATGTTCACCTATGTATATATGTAAATTGCAAAATAAATGGAAGAAATATTCGATACAGTTTTCAATAATTAACAGAGTGGTAGTCAAGGGATTGTTTAAATAATTTGGATATTTTTATTTTAAGGTGTTTCAATTATTATTTCTCAATTTTTCTTTCTTTTTTTATATAAACAAGTTTCATGCAAAATTTCAAATTCTAAGGAAATTCATTGCAACTACTTGTACCGATTCGAAACATGGATATCAGAAAAAGAAATATTTAAAAATAATAATTCCTTCAACATAAAAATTTCATCCGGTGGGAACCTTTTAACAAAAATTTCATTTAAGCTTTTAAAATAGAGCTTAAGAAATCACCCTCGTGTTCTTAGAAAGTACATCTCATTTTAAAAATTTTGAGAAACTCTGATTATACAATAAGGCTTGATTATTTTTTAAAAATTAAATTGAATCATAAAAATTTTATATTAGTGCTCCCTTGAAGTATATTTTAAACAAATGTATTAACAATGCTATTTGGCTTACATCTTTGAAAAAAGCGAATATAATACCCATACATAAATCTGGAGATAAATATTTAACTACAGACCTATCTCGCTTATTTCTAACATTTTTTACTAATTTTTAACTAATTTTTGTGAAGGTTATCTACTAGGGTGATTCAAAAAAAAATATTTTTTCTTGCAAGCAGGCTGAAAAGTTATGTTTTGTCGTAAAAAGACACCGGTTAAAATTTCAGCTCTTAATATTAATATTAAGGTGTCCTCATCGCATTTTTTTTATTTCCCAGAAGAATTACATGGGAAAAGTTATTTTTACTTCTTCTGATTTTTATACCGCTCAAACGACTATTTAAACCATAAATCTCTTTTATGATATTTATAGAAAATTAAACATTCTACAAAAAAGGACTGATAACATTTTTTGATTAGTCCATGCGTTCCAAAGTTATTCAAGATCAAAGTTCAATTCTTTAAAAATTTGATAAAAAAAATTAATCATAAAAATTAAATAAAAAAAATTAGTCACTATGTGTCTATGATATATAAAGGTAATATTCAAAGAGGCAATTTTTTAAACTTGTAATTTAATTTACTGTGCTTTTTATCAGTTCAACTTAAAATATTTTTACAGATTATTTTCTAATTTTTAATTACCTTTCCAATGATATATAACTCATTTGTCTAAAGTAAAAATTTCTGTTTTCATCCCTAGGGAATACCTTCCCTTATTTTTTTTTGGAATGATAAGTAGCCTATAGTCTGTGGGAAATTTTGTTGTATCTTAATACCAAATTTCATTAAATTCGGTTGTTCCGTTCTTTAGTTAAATCGGGACACACAGACAGACAGACAAAAATTTTAAAAATGTTTAATTTGGAATAAGGGCCTCTTGAAACAAATATTTACCCTAAAATTGGGTTCAAAATGTACAGACAGACGTACGAATTTTATATATTAGTATAGATATAGATTTACTGAAATTTCAAGAATAATACAAATAATCAACAGGCTAATTTTAATTTACAGTTTTTTTTTTGTCATTTCCAATATAATATCTCTAAATATTTGAAGAGAATTTTTTTTCTAACGGAAGTTAATGGAAGAATATGAAAATATAATTCCCAAAAGAAAAGAGTTTCTTACAAAAAAAAAAAATATAGACTTACATTTATAAGTTTTTTCTCGTTAAATGATAAATGACACAAAAAGTTAGAAAAGTTATATTTTTCTTGTACAAATTATGATTAATCTCCAGCTCAATAATTTCATTTTATATGCGAACATAATAAAATCAACAGAATATATTTTCTTCAAGTTATACAATGAATGCTTCCTATGAAAATTTACTTACAAATAGTATGATTTATAAAGATAATCTTAGTTAACAATGTTTTACAGAAGAAAAGAAACATGTTTTATGTACTTCAAGAAAATGAAAATATGTACAAATTATTGGATTTAAAAAACGTTTTTGCAGAAAGGAAAAAAGCATAAACCTTCATAAATATACCAACGCTGTTGAATATAATAAATTTTTCTTTGAAAATTTATGTCAATTTAATTCATATTTACCGTCAATGCGTGATTTATTACAAAAATATTAAGCAATTATGCAAATGAAAAAACACAAACATTGCACACGAATCAATCCATAAATAACACAATTTCCATTTTATCTGGGAAAAAAAACATTTGATGTGTGCACCGAAAGTTAGGGCAGCATGGAATTTATTGGAACCCATAAATATTAAAATTCTTATACACAGGCACTAGCGTATTGAACATTTTCGGTGCAAACAAGATTATACATATATATTTTTTTTGTCAGAAATTTTAACAATCACATTAGAACCGAACGGAATGGGAGAGCTTTGCACGGTGAATTTGAAATGCAGAAAACTTAAATTTACATTTCCCTCATACAGTCACCCGCAAAACTTTACGTGTTTGTTATTTCCCCAGAGTTTGTTCGGTAAATGAGAGCCTTACAAAACCACAATGCTTATATTCATAACTTTGACGACATCGCATCGTTCTCTTCGATTTAACGAGATCCCATAATCCCGTGCATTCAATTCGAAACTTTAAACGGAATTAATATGTTCCTGTTAATTAGAATTCATCGTAAAAATAAAACCGACGTTATGTCATCCGTATAGTTGAAGTCCATTGTGCTTTCCAATTACCTTTGATCTAGCAAATGATATTGTAATGTCAAACAATTTTTATGGGCAAGCCATTTTTTAAGGAACAATAGTTTCTAGTTATAATATTTAGTTTTCTAAACTAAACTTTTGAGTTTTCAGTACTCTTTTTCATAGCGCAATAAATTTGGCATAAAATATTGACCACAGAAAATGAATAGTCAATACGAAAAATTAATCCATTAGAACCAAAATAACTCCAATAATAGGATATATATTAGGGTGCTTTTTTTTCGGGACAATTTTTTTTTTGCTCCCATGCCGAAATTTTGTTGGAAATACTTCAAAAAAAATTCTCTGAAAGTTTATAGAATAAATTTCTACTTGAACTACTTCGTTAATCATCTTTTATTTTTTTTCTAATTTGTAGACATTTTTTGCCAGAAGAAATAAAGAATTCAAAGTTCATAAAATATCAATCAATATCTATGATCTAGATTACGCAAAACTTATATATATGTCACTAATTTTAGACCTGGAGCAATTATGAATTCTTTTGGTAGTTTTTTGTCATATAAATCAATAAGAAAATAAAATTTTCGATGCTATACGGTATTTAGAACGGTTGGAAATAAATTTATGTGAGCACAATTTTTACATATTAGCATGAGTATGTAGTTATACACTCGTTAAAATAATATTGAATTTGTGATTATGATTATCTGTATCATATGAAAATGAGACCTTGATTATGGAGGCATTTGATTCCGTACAACTATTCAAATCTCAAACTCTAAACAGTATCGGGTAGTGTGAAAAATCTAGGCCCTGCAATTTTGAAATTTCAACTCAATTTTCACTATAGATATAGCCATTTTAGCCATGACCATTTCTGAAACTTTTGTTTGTTGGTTGGTTTTAAGTTATATTTCAACTTAAGACATAATTATTGATCTTATTTTCGCATAGCTGATTGATTTGCTGGTAATTTGATTCACGGTAGGAATATATCATATATCGTATTTACATAATTTACATAATCCTGTGGAATATTATCGTATCTTTCATAAAATTGGTTGAAAATTACTAACGTCTTTTTTTATTTAAAGCAACAACTTATTAGATAAGTATTTTTAATGGCGCTAATAATCGAGATTTTAGATATGAATAAGAAGAATATTGTCATAGGAATATTAAAAAAATCCTGTAAACTACGACTAACAACGACTACTCTCTAAAAAGACAATTTTATCAAAGACATGCGTTACACAAACGCAGTTGCGGGTATCAGCTAGTTGTTAATAAGTCGACATTTTGTTGAATTTTGTATTCTAGTTATTTGAATTACTAACAAGTTAATTACGACAAATTGATAATTTCAATCTCAATATCTTAAATACGTATATTCCGAAACGGAACTTTTCAGCGAAATAACAAGTTTCAGTTTCACATTATAAATATTCAATTATTCCCCGAGAAAATTGATTTAACAAATCGAGTCACAATGTGAAAACTAATTTTATAATAGTTTCCGAAATTAAAGTGAATAGTTCAACCCTGTCTTATAATTTTCCTCATTACCAGCCATCTTGAGTTGAAATTCAATTTTCATTTTGATGAATTTTGCCTAAGTTCAAAAATTGATGTGATGAGGTAAGTGGGAACGTTGTGAACGTTGTGGGGGATGAGTGGAAATTTGTGATATTTCGAAGAAGACAGAATATAATGGAGGGAAGTGTTCCAGGCATAATGTTTTTAAAATAAAGTGAGAAAATAAGATAAATGATGCACAGAGAAGTGTTAGTCACAACAAATGCAGCAGTAATGCAGAGACACGTCAGGTGTTGGTGGTGGCGCTGGGTAGAGTTGGTGGAGTGGAGCTTTTCATCCCCAACACTCCATCATCCCCATTTCCCCAGAACCAACATCTCGTATCAAGTGTTTCTACAACGTGTCGAGTAGCCACATTGTACTCCGCTACTTTATATTCTTACATTGTTTCTTTAGTTTCGTGAGGCTTGATTCTTAAAATAATTTCGTCACATTGTCCTTTTTTTTCGCAATAAAAAATTTACTTTATTCATTATTGGTTTAACTTCCGGTACGATTCGTACACGACTCCAACATACTTTTTTTTCTCTCTTAAATAAATCAATACATTCAAGTGCCTTGTTTGGCAAGGAAAGATTTTGAAACATTTTTATTCTCATCTTATATAAAAAAAAAATAGAATAAAATAAAAAAAAACCCACAGGCTAAACCTTGAAATATTTAATCGATAATTTGAATTGGAATATATAAATTTTAAACATCTCCATTTCACTGTTATTCTAATCTTCTCGGATACATTTCCTTTTATAAAATGTAAATTTTAATCTGTGAACATTTATATTTTATAAGGGCTGAATATGAATGTTAAGAATATTAACTCTCACCCCCATGCGCCGCTAGTTCCGACCAACTTTTGTACAGTTTACCTGAAACGTAACTAACTACATGAAAATGTCACTGGATTAGTTAACATAAAAATAATTAGATGCCACAAGCGAGCAAACGTTCTAATTAGAACCAAATTCAGGAATACGACAAAGGAAAGACAATTATGCAAACACGTTCACAAAAACTAACCCTGGCGTGATTGTACACTCTAATAAAAGTAAGGGTATTTGAATATTTAATTAATTAAAAACAAACTTGTGACTATTTCGGCAAAACTAATAGCTACTTATATGTTTCGAGCGGACAATGTCATGTTGATATAAAGCTATAGAATTGACTTCGTTTTCACAAAATCAATTGTGAAAAATAAAACAATTTCACAGTTTAATTTTTACCAACAGAATCCACAATAAATTTAAGTAAAAATATTTAACTTATTAAAATAATTTTGTGTACAGATGAAAAAATATACTTCGAGGTATATCGTTATACCGGCCGAGATAGAAAGAAGCAACCGGTGTACCAAATACAAATAAAAACATAAAAATTGCGAATATTACGTCAAAAGTTTAATCTGTTTAATGTAATTTGAATAGATATTTGTTTCTATTTGTTCTACCAAAAAAACAAATAAACATTGAGTTGTTAAAAAAAGAATTCAACGAAAAAATAATCACTGATATTCAAAATTAATAAATCTGTTGGATTTTAAGTAACTCTAATGACCGGAATTTTCTCATCTAGACAGTGATATTTATTTTCCAGATAAAATTTTATCCAGAAAAAAGAAAATCCATGTTCATTTTCATCTAAGAATAGTTATATGTCTAAAATAAATGCATACACCTTATCTAAAGGATAATTTTTTATCTATCAAATAGCTTTTTTCAGGATATTTTGCATCAATCCACACGTGAAAGAACCAGCACTAAATATCATTATTACATACATTTATGGGGAAAAATGTTCAAAACCCTCACCAAATACAAAACTAGAAATCATATATCATCTCCTTTTTTGTGGATATAATAAATTCCCTGACCATATTATCAGGCACCTTTAACTTTTATTTACAACTAGCTAAACCCGGAAGACGTTGTCCTGCTAGCCAATAGTTGTAAATAGATAAATTGAATTTAGGAAAAAAAAGCTTGAAAAATATTAGAATCTCCTCCCTTATCATCCTGCAGAATCCCTCGTTGTACCAATTATATCTCATCTTCAATATATACATTAATCAATTACGTTTTGATAACCTCTACCTCTAAAAATTACTATACGATCATAACATTAGTTGTAAAATTAGTTGAACTTGATTACAAAGTTTCTATCAAGTTTCTATAAAGCTGTCTTTAAATTGGAATCATAAATGAAATCAGAATAAAATATTGGTACAACTATTTAGATTAGACTTGTTTGTGACCTTTATACTT
This sequence comes from Sisyra terminalis, assembly GCA_958496175.1. NCBI lineage: Eukaryota > Metazoa > Arthropoda > Insecta > Neuroptera > Sisyridae > Sisyra > Sisyra terminalis. Next base: position 10,831,931 of record OY292275.1, read on the forward strand.
ATTTTTGGCGAAACACGCCTAAGATGTACCTGAAAACAAAATACTATCAAAATCAATAAGCTTGTTAGTGAATCATACGAAAGAATGCAGGTAAGCAGAAATTTACGTTCAAATTATCGACCTTTGATCTATAATGATAAATATTGTGACCAAAACCGACTTAATTCCAAGGTGTTGTGAAATTGTAAACGATTCTCTACCTCCTATCAACGAATGGTATAAAATAGCATAGTAAAAGCTTGAAGGTCAAAATGTGTGAAAAAGGTAACCTCTAAGGTGTTACTAATGAATTTGGTAACAAATGTTAATGTAATTATAATTGACAACAAATAATATATACCTCAAACTGGTTCCAAATTCCTTAAACGATATATTTAAAGCTGCCATTCTCTCATTTTGATCACATATGCATACGAAAAATCCTTAAATTCTCACCTATAAATGAGTTTAAAGGCATACATAGATTTTTTTTAACATATTTTTGTGTTTGTCTATTTGTGTCTTTCAAAATTGAATTGTTTTTTTGGCCAATTCGATCCAAAGATCGCTATTAATCAGGGACTGAAAGCTTACTGGAAATATTCCTGTTTTCTTTAGTACTTCCTTAAACATATTTGTTTTATGGGCTAAACGATATCATTTTTAAACTACTATTTAGTTTTTGCATATTGGGCAAGGAGTTTTTACAATCATTCCTATCCCATAAACTAATGAGCGTAATGGATCTAGTGATAGGACCAATTGTTGCAATTTTACTTTTTCACCAGCACAACATAACCAAGTAGATTCACAGCTGTATTTTAACGGCTTACAATATTGGCAAATGATTGTCATTTCCTCAATTGTTCCATATTACAATAAATATTAGGTAAAATATGTAAAGAACATATAAATTAAATAAATAAAAATGTCAAATTCAAACATTGCTAAGCGTTTTTCAAAATAGATCACAGGCATCAATGATTACAAATAGTATATAGGCAAGTAAGCGTAAAAATTTGCAGATGATGTCGAGGGACATCTTAATTTTCTAGAAGTATAAAATATACTTTATATCCGATTCCCATGCGAACCAAATATACATAGAAAATTCAATGAAAATTGGTTCAGCCGTTCTTGAGTTATAAATAGTGTAACTAACACGACTTTCTTTTGTTTATATAGATTTGACATATACTACTAAATAAAGTTTGATATTGTTTGCTTTTTACATTATAAAAAACTAGTAATTTTTTAATGGAAGTATATTTCCTTAATAAGAATTAAGTCTTAATTTATAACCCCTTGTACCCTACTATGGAGTAATATTCCAGATTTGAATCCCATTAAAGATGTGTGGGAATTGATAAAGAGAATTGAGTGGCTAAAGAGATGATATGAACAGAAAAATTGCATTAAGAACACAAATGATGTATGGAATTATCATCCACAAATGCAGTTTCCAGTATTTTCCGGTAAAGGCAACTTTCTGTGCAACTTTAATATCAGTATTCCAGCCATCAATTAAATATTAAACACAAGTTCACCATAGTAATGAAAATATTTAAAATGATACTTAATAGTTGATTTCTGCAAATACGATTTTTTTTGTCACGATAATTGGTAATAAGTGTCGCTAATTTATTTTTGACAGAAAAAATTAATTCAGTCAAAACTATGAACCCAAAATAGAATACATATCACTTAAGATTTTATACAAAACCTATGATACGCTTATTAATATGACCAGGGATTGTACAACAATTTCTTATATTTTCAATGAATTAAACTATAGTATGAAGAAGTTAAATGGTCCAGGTTTAAGAATATAGTAAATTGATCTTCGAAAGATGTTTTTATAATCCTGAGTTTCGTATCCCTGTTCTACTAGTCTTTGTCGAAAAAAAAATAAAGAAAAATATTAGAAAAAGTATTTTTAGTTTTACTGTACTCATTGATTTAAAATTGAATATGATTTAGGGGTTGTTAAGATATTTCTTATAAAACATTACTAACAATATAGCTCAATATCTGTAGCTCTCGAATAATCTAAATATTTACACAAATGTACCAACAAAAATATAAATCCATGTTGTTTAAGTCCTTGTCTTTTTTAAAATATAATAACTAAATTGTGGGCAATAAGGACGAAGCTTCTTGTAGAATATTATTTATTTTATAAATAATCACCAACGTTTCGTCAGTCATTCCTGACTGCTTTAGGGCTGTACTAATTTTGGTTAGTATTTAAATAATGTTATTGAAGTTAATTTTTTTTTAATAGATTTCACATGAATAAACTAAGACTTATATCGACTAAAACTTATTAATTGTGATGTATTTATTTATAATTTTGACAATAATGTGTTGCTATTTTTAAATGTGATGTATTTTCGTTGTAGAGCCTTGAAGAAGTCAGGAATGACTGACGAAATGTTGGTGACAAAATAAATGATTTTCCACAAGAAGCTTCGTCCTTATTGCCCACAATTTAATTATTATATTTTAAAAATATAAATAATTTCAAGTATACAAATATTTATTTCAAACTATGTTTTAGGAAAGTATTTTTCTTGGTTTTTATTCGGCAAATTCAAGATTCTTTATTGCAATTTTCAATTATTTTTCTAAATTCATTATACTTAACTGAAATAACGATCATCATTTATTATATCATTCACTTTTAATTTTGATGAAATATTTTTTTCAATTCTACTAGACTTTATTATAAGTTTTTGTTGTTTATTTCTAATTATTTATAAATCTAACATGTTATTAACTTTTCCAAATGGTTACAATAATTGTTTTCAACAATTTTAAAACATTATTCGCTAGAAAACGGGATATTACAATTATATGTTTATTCCCAAAGAATATCAGATTACAAAAGACCAACAAGAGTATCAAAATGGGACAGCAGATGAAGACCAACTTTTGGTAGAAAAAAACAGAAGAGAGACGGATTGGAAAATCCAAGAATTATGAAAAGCAAAAACAACAAAATGTAACAGAAAAAATAAAGTTTTTCATAACATTACCCTTAAAACTACTTCAATTTCCAAATGATCCTCAAATTCAAGAAAATATCAACAGTTAAATTTAAATAGATTATTATCTTTAAACTTATACCTTCACTGTAGAGGCTTTTAAAAATTTTCAGGTTTCTGGATTTTTCTCGAAACTTACCTGTAAATAAAAAGAAATAATAATTAATTTATATAGAAAAACAGTTTCCTAATAATATATTACATATTGTTTTAATTAACCACCTACGTTAACAAAAGAAAGAATTATAGAATAGACAATAAGGACAATAAGACAATAAGGTTTAATATAAGCACAGTGAAACACAAAGATTCCAACAAAAACACAGAAGACAAATAAAAACAAATTAATGAAATAAGGAAAACACCAAGGAAAAACAGTTCTGAGTGACTTGAATAAAGATATCAAAGTGTTAATTAAAAATATATATAAAACAAAAATCTTATATAGAATAATATTAAATGTTTTTTTTCTTCCGTAATTATGAAAACGTTACTATCCTCTCCACAAAACATAATTATAAATAATGCCATAGAAAATTAAGAAAAAAAATCAAAACTAAGCATGTGTAAAATTCAGAAAAACTTCCAAATTTTTTTTCATACTATTACACTATTGTTTAGATATTATATCTGTGGTTCTTAACCTTGTGGAGATACTCACCTCCACTTGTTTTATATACCCATACATTGAATCCTTAATTGGGAAAATAAGATTTGGTATTTTCAAATTCCAAACATAGGAATCTATAATAGAATGAAAAAAATGTACTCATAAATTCCTATTATTGTAAAATTTCAGATCCTCGATGATATATAATAGATTGATAAAAAGCTCAGAGGACAAGGATCAAAAATAATCGGTTAAAACTTTATTTAATTCATGCGACGTTTCGGCTACTTTATTGAGCCTTCCTCAGGCATTCGTAAAATATAAGTTTACTAGTAACGAAGAAACTTTAAAACTAGTTTTAAACTAGTGTTAATTTTTAACTGAATTTTTTAATTATTGTTTTTTATCGAAAAATTTTATATTGGATCAAAAATAATGGGTTAAAACTTTATTTTATTTATGCGACGTTTCGGTTCCTTTATTGAGCCTTCCTCAGGCGTTCGTAAAAATAAGTTTACTAGTTACGAAGAAACTTTAAAACTAGTGTAAATTTTTAACTGAATTTTTATCGAAAAATTATTTATTTTATATTGAAATTTTTCTATATCTTGGAAGTTTTATTATTGTCTTTACCAACTGTACCGTGTCTACAAAATGAATTATGATAACGATAATTTTTAACAAAGTTAAAACGATTTTTTACGAACGCCTGAGGAAGGCTCAATAAAGGAGCCAAAACGTCCATGTATTAAATAAAGTTTTAACCGATTATTTTTGATCCTAGTCTTCTGAGCTTTTTATCATTCTATTATATATATATATATACATCATCGAGGATCTGAAATTTTACAATAATAAGAATTTATGTGTACTTTGATGCACGAAATAAACAAAACTATTAAGAATAAAGATCATAGACAATGAAAACGAAATATTCATCAAACCCTTAGGGTTCCATCGAATCCAGGTTAAGAACCACTGTATTGGATATTATGTCTTTCAGTCCGTTTAAGATTCATTAAATTGATATTTATTGATCCAATTTGAATCATTCTTTTTACATGTGTAGATACATTTTTCTTGAAGGCTAAATACTAAAAGGCTAAATACTTGAAGGCTAAAATAAAAATGGTTTTGATGGCAAATGTATTAAGTGAACTATTCATAAACTAATTGAATATTTTGCCTAAATATGTAGTATAAACTTAAAAGTTTAATTTTTCTTTCAAGTAAAATTTGTATATAATTATATGACAAACAAACTTCATAGTTGGACTCTCATAAAAAAATAAATTGGTTCAATATATAACTTATTTTTTGTTATATTAAGCATTAAACCACAAATTTATATATAGGAAAAAAAGCTCTATAGTATGGTACGTTTATATAACTGAAGTAGTAGGGTAAATATTGTTGCAACAATAAGAGTCGCTAGAATTAGGATTTGTGAATCGGAAACTGAAACAAAGGAAATGTGTTACACCAAAAAAAAAAAAACGAGTTTTCTTTTTATGCCAACAGCCCATTTCCAAACAGCAGTATTCTAACAAGTTAACACAATTTTCTGACACTGCAATACATAATGTTATTGTCGGTGGAAATGTAATTGAATATCTGATGGGATAATGACACATACAAAAGGCATCCGTCGGTCCCCAGCCACCGCCATTATTCGGGTCACTGCGATCAGATAAGTACAATGTTGGGGGCAGCAAGTATATTTAATTTCAACTGTTTACCTGTTTTCCAGGTCCACCGTGAACTAATTAAATGTAGCCGTTATGAGCCGTAAATTAACTACTTAAAATTTCATATCTGACTTTACGATATAATTATAGACGACTTGGTGCAGCAATAAATTATTGTCATTTGAAACATTTTCAATACGGAAAATTGTGCCGACAAATGCCCTTTAATGCAATGAAAAGTAAATATTTACGATGTTGATGCCAATAAGCGGAGCCAAGTGGTTTTTAACTAATAAAATCGATCAGTTATACGCAAGAAATTCCTATCAGGCTATGGAGAATAATTTAATCTTGTTATACTCTTATTAAGGGATGTTGCGCGAGGGAGATGAAACGAGTATATATACCTCTGCAATGCACAACTGATTATCATTGTCGATATCAAAGAAAGAACTGTTGGCGTATAGTGTATCTCTATATAGGGAGTACTGCAAAATCGATATTCTTTGACCGTGACAAAAAGTCGGCCACCTCCGGCATCAGGGTTGTGAAAACCGGAAACTTCCCTTACCATAATCAGTTGCTAAAACCACCGCAAATCTAATAGATCTCTTTACAATGGTTACTCCCACTTGAGAGCATCTCATTACTATTCATATTCGTTGTTAACAAGAGCGAAACGTCGAGTTTCATTTCACTAATTAATTCGATGTGAAAAATGACAAGTAATTTTTTCCTGCTGATCATATTTTCATTTTTTGACGACTTTAACAAGGAAAAATTGTATTGTTCCGCGCTCATATTGCGACAGCAACATATTAGATCAATTTGAATTTAACATTTGACACAATTTCTTGTTAGCATTTTCATTTCCACCTACCCATCACGCTTTATCTCAATTTTGTGTATATTTCTTGTGCTTTTTGCTGCTAGAAGAACAAAAAAATGATAAGAGAAAATTAACTTTTCTTAAAAATACACGTAAAATCTCAATTAAATATAACAACTTGAACTGTCATAACAAAGATAAGAGAAATTTAAAATTTTCATTAAAAATTTAATTTGACTCGGGTTGTGTTTAAGCTTTTCAAATGGTTCTTCCGTGGTAAATTACTACGTTGGCGGGTCGGAAGAAAATGGGGCACAGAAAGTTTTATCAAGACGACGTGAAATAAATAAATAGCGACTAGTTTGGTGAAAATTTAAATTAAATTTGGCCTCATATTTTTAGAAATTGAGTTATGCTTTGAAGAGTAATTCTTAAAAAATTGCTTTTAGTATTGTTCAAATTACAGTCAAAGAAATTATATTTTTACTAGTCAAAGATTGTTTACTCCTTTCTATACATACAGTCCCTGTCCATATTATTAGACACACTTAAAATTCTATATAAAATGTACATATTCTACTAAATTAAATTTAAAACTGTTAACTTTTAACATTAAAAGAAGATGTATTGATTTTTAAGAAATATATATTCGGGATGAGAGTAAAACCTTGTTTTTAATCCCTATTACCCTACTTTAGGATAATAGCCTTGATTTGAAACCCAGTGAAAGTATGTGGAAATTGCTGAAGAAAAAAGTATCCAAAGAGGTGGTCACAAAAGAAAAATAGCTCTTAGAAAAAAATATTCACGTATGGAATCATCATCCACAAATACAGCAGACAGTATTGTCCTATATAGACAGCATACTGCGCAGAATGGGAACTTAAATATCAGTAAACGGGCTTTTAATTAAATATTAAATAAATCAGCTCACTTTATATTAAGAAGATGTTTAATTAATTTGATGGTAGAAATTTATTTTTAAGTAAATATGATTTTGGGTAACGTTGGTTGGTAATAAGATTAATAAATACAATTTGTACAGGAAAGTTAAACCCAATCCAAAATGTGGATCCAAAATAAAATAGTTCTTCCTTCCGGTTTTATACAAAACCTATAGTGCCTCTATTAATATGGCCAGCGACTGTAAGTTTCTTAGGATCTATAAGGTACAAATCATCACATATTTTCATTATAATCAATGGATTATCTTCTCTAGTAATCCATAAAACTGATAACTTGACACTAGGAGTTAACTCAATGATTTCTATTTATTTGGAACGATAACAGCAAAAAAACATTTTTTTTAAATTTAAGTTTGTTGTACAGATATTTTATAGGTTTAAAGAATCATAATTTTAATTTCAGGTAACTGCTAATTCTTCTTCTTTCTTGAATACCATATCTGATCTCCCTGGCGTTGGCAAAAAATTGGTGAATTGTTCGCAGTCTTCGGTCAATCATTAATATAAATTACTGGGTACCCATTAATGAGATATTAATTAAACCCTTACTTAAATATCTTTGGTTTTTAAGATATAAAAATTAGCATTTTTTAAATCAGGGATGACCAACCCAAATGATATTGCGGATCATTTCGGAAATGCATCCTAACTTCACGGGTCACCACTAATGTTATATATATCTTAAATTTTCCATACTAAATTTAGATATACTGTTACTATTCATATCTGTGAATGTTTTCATCTATTTTTATTTATTTTTAGTAGGATAGTGGACATGAAAGGATGTAGATCCATGTACTAATTATAAATTTTGAGACATGTTTCGGTCTTTTATTAGACCTTCATCAGGCTTCTAAAATCATACAAACACATGTACAGAATCCTTCAAACATTACTAATTGTTAAATTACCTTAATATGAAGTACACAATATACATCACAATAACATCAAAAAAAAATTTTCTTCTTTATCGCACACATACATTACAAATTTTTTTAAATTATTTTTTTTTTTTATAAATTAAATTTTATTTTCATAAAAATTATTTATAAAATTAAAATCGTGGTGATTAAACATTTTTTAAAATTCAACGATACTAATCATGGCTTGTGTATTGCAGTTATAAACTATATTTGGCGTAAACATCAAACGTCTAAAATTGTCACTGGCAAAATTTCGTATCGATCTTTTAATATCTACCTACCAGGTCAGGACTATTTTTTTTTTCTTTTCTTTTTTTTCTGATACAACTACTACTTATTCATCTATTTCTTGCGTTAGTAACATAACTGCGATCGAAAGAAAACGCCATTTTTAACGATCAATAGAATAGCGATTGTCAATACTTCATTACTACGATTGAGTAGTGATTTTTAGAAGTATAACAAATTTTCTCCCATTTTAATTGAAAAATGTAAATGGTAAGTTTAAAAGGTACAGCGAGGGATGCTGCGGGTTGATAAGGGAGGGGTTATTAATGTTTTAATAACATATTTTTAAGTCCAAGTTATTTTTTTACAGCCATTATAATATAGACTAGCAGGACAACGTCTGGCGGATCTAGCTGATTTTATATAACATTGAATTGAAAAATAATAATATTCAGATGTCAAAGTATGGCAGTATTTTTCTTAAATTATTTTTATTTTCCAATTAGGGTAACCCATCATATATTATCATATTACAGGAAAAATGTAAAAATGTAAAGTTCTGGAACTTATTCGTTGTTTTTATATAAACTTTTATTCAGTTTTGAGGTTCTCATTATTTTGAAAGAATGATACTTTTTTGTCTTTTGTCTTGAAAAGAAATTTATTCTGCAAAAGATATCCATAACTATCTTTATCATGTTAGATTGCTTTAATGAGCCTTTATAAGTATTCAAAGGAACAAAAAATTGGAACAACCTTAATGGAAAGAAGAAATAAACCAAAAATCAATAAAGGGCAATAAAACTATCTTTGTTAATCTTAAAATCATCTAAGGATTGGCCAAACTAAGGACCAGTAAAACATTTATACGTCCGGTAATTACATATGGACCTAAAACTTAGAACCTTTTTAGTATCTATTCCAACAATCTGCGAGTCTTCAAGAGAAAAACATTTAGGCAAATATATAGTCTCATATAAGAGATCCGTATATGAAGAATAAGATAAAATTAAAAGGTCAGTAACATATTGAAGAACAAAGACATTGTACACAACATTAAATCTCAAAGACTTAGGTGGTTGGGTCACCTGCAAAGAATGGTGAAAAATTGAAAACGGGGAATCAAAAACAAAATATAGAGCCAGGATATCAACCAAATGTATAAAGATGCAAACAATTACCAAATAAATATATTCAATTGGGATAAATTTTTATTTTCATTCATAATAATAGTAGACAAACGTATGCATGTTGGCAAAGACAGAGAACGAAGATGTTAACACATACATATGATTGAAATACTATCATTGTCTCAAATTTGTACTAGCTGATTGTTGTTATGGATGTCATTTTGATCATCAACAGTCATTTTAATTTGATTCGATCGCCAATTTTACCATTTTTCAGTTGTGACATTATTGAAAATTTAATATTTCACGGGAAGTTACTAGTTTAAAATGTTTCGAAAAAATAAATAGAAAACTATAAAAAATCTAGACATTACTTCCAAATTTAACACCAAAGGTTTGGTAAGGAAACACAACAATGTATTCTGGAATAATAATTGCAATTAAGGATTGCAGCTGAACTTGTAATTTGGTTTAAACTTTAATATTAAATCTTGTGATTTTTCAAAAAAAAAAAATAAAAAAATTACAAAAACAGAAAATAAATGTGACAAGAAGTTAATTTTTGTTACACATGGATAATAAATGTCTACAAAAAAAAAAATAAAGCTTAAGAATCCTTCTTGTACATAAATTCTAAATTAAGCACTTTTGTAAGACTACTTAAATTTTTGGCATGCGATTTAATTGTGGAATGTATTGAAATGTGGAATGAAATTTCACTCAATAATATTTTAATTCTAAGTTTTAAATCATTAATTGAAATTGAGAACAAATAAGAACTGAGTTTTAAATATAATTAAATATTGCATATCAAAATCTCTACATATTGATTTTTTGGCTTCCTGGACAATTAGAAATTTGTAATTTATCACGGAGTATAGAAATCAGATCTAACCGCAAATATAGGATCATAAAAAAATAAAATATTTATATAGGTACACACGATAGATTCTGCCGAATAGGCTTAAAACCACTAAAGAAAGAATGGAGAAATTATTTATTAGTTAACTTAGCTTTTAATAAGAGTTGAAAAATTATTTTATTCGAAACAATTACAGCAATTTCTAGAGCTATCTTTGCGTTTATATTCTGTTCTCCATGGGAGAAAAAATATTTTTTGTTTTAACGCATAAATTGTGAAAAAATTATAAAAATAAGGAAGTTGCATATTAAAGGCAAAATGTAAAATATTAGAATTAAATTGTTTATATAAGAGTATAATACCTGCAATAATTGCATGAAAATCAAAGAGAAATATTAAAATGCTTGTATAAAATAATTAAAGTCACTGATCATGAATCCCTTTAAATACAACTTCCGTTTTCCTTACTTTTACACTGCAGCTTCTTTGTTTCTAATATCCCTTATATATCAACGGTTCTTAACGATTCTTTTACAGCATGATTTAATTCCCCACTTTTAAGTTATCATAATTTTTCCCGGTTTATGATAATAATTTCGTGCAGAACTTTTCTCGCTTTTCGACCGCATTTAAATGTTGCAAAAATTGTGTTTTAACCTATTTTTCGTGAGAATTTATATTGTACACCAAAATAAAAAAAATCATGTTGGCAAAGTTCAACGGTTGTAATATCTACAAACTGTTGAGGCAAAATCATAACTACCAGAGATAGCAAGTTAAATATTGAAGAGCACTTAAGTTCGTTTTCGTTTTATTTGAATTAATTATAACTTTGAATTTCTAACTCGTTTTGTGTCCTAGTAGTTTTGCGTTTTGTTGAAAATAGCTATTTAATTACGTTAAGTAAAAGGATAAAAGAAAAAAAATGTTTTATTTTAATAGAATATAAATTTGTATACTGTATTCAATACAATTTTATACAGGAAGTTCAAATTCAATAATTCAATTCTATCAATTCAAAGAAGCTTTTCTCCGAAGTGCTATTTTTTTGATAAAAATTGGATTAAAAAATTTCATATTTTCAAATGAGGAAAAATATTTCAATTTTTCCTAGAATGAAATACGTCATCTTATTGCAGGATACAGTACCAAAAATATTGGAAATTTTATGTTTAGTATGTTTAGTTTCAGTCTTAAGAACCGAGGAATATCAAAAATAATAAATATTTTTAATATGGCAATTTTATAACTACCATTAGAAGCAACCCGACGTTATCAGTTCCTTCAAAAAATATTTATTGTAGAAGATTTCGGCTATTATGTTAAAATAAATGTTCCTAAAGTACTTATATCTTGTAACACAATAACATTAAAAGATAAAAAAATGATTAACGGCAAATGACCTTCGGGTATTCCCTACAAGAAAATAAATATATTATTTTTCTTCAGTTATAAAAAGGTTAAATCAATTAACAGTTAAAACCAATAAGAAAATATTAATTCAAAATAATTTACTTAATAATATTTCAATTTTATTATGAACACTTGTTAGTCTTTCTGCACACAAACATTAGCTAATGAAATACCGATAATTAATTTAATATAAGCTTACAGCATTTTACTTTATAACATTATAGAAATGTAATAGTCTAATATTTGTTTTACTCTTGCATGATAGTAACATACTAGTCGGAGTTGTGAAAGCATGAAAATGCAATTTCTGCTGATATATTGTGTTTATATTTGTTTTAAATTAAATTTATGACCTTTTACGTTATTAAAATATTGCTTTTACAATGCATTAGAAGATTTGAGAAAATAAGCATATGGTAAAGTTATTGTAAAATGCATTTTCTATATGCTTGAAGTTAATAAACTAAAAGAGTTTTTTTTCGCATTTTATGCGTCAAGTTTTTGCAGTAAGAGGATTCTCGTGGCATATGAGCTTCTATAATTTTTTGCCTTTTAAATATATTGCTTTTAAGTTGGTTGTTAATATCAAGTTAAATACACTTAGTATGGCAAAACAATTCTCACATTTTAAACAATTTTTGTTCCAAAATTAAGAAGCAATTCTTCGTATATTGTAAACAAATATTAAGTTTTAACTTTCATCACTCAAGATAATATTAATTAAGATTTTATGCGGGAGAACTAGAATAATAATTCAAAGAACCGTTTAAATTTTTAATATTTTTTCTCTTCTCTGAACTGACCTTCAGGATCCAGGTCCTATTATCCAGTTTGAAGAAGCATAACATGAACGAAACAATTCCCAATAGAGGAATTCTCTTACGATACTATTGGTCACCAGGAACTTTTTTTTCAGTCTTTTATCATTATAAAGTACCAAAAGTGGCGACATTAGTAAATTTGTATAATAGTACTACTTTTCAAAGTGGTTCGTTGTGCGGATAGCAGTTGTTTAAAATATATTTTTTAATTAAAAACCGTTCAATAAATCTTGTACAAGATTTTAAATTAAGAAAATAACAAGAAAAGAAACCCAGTCTTACAAACCCAGTTCATAATTGTACCTTTGCCAAATTTAACACTTAGGGACTTACGCCTTAATTTGTAATACACATACTCGCTATCGAGTCCACTGAACCCAGAATCCTATTGTTTCTATGTTTTCCTATATCATATGTTTTTTTTCCCAAATTGATTAACAAAGCGACTGTTTACTTTATTAAAGGGATGTAATAATAAATAAGGACAATAGTGAATCAAATACTAATATTTACAATACAAAAATTAAGGCATTCTTTACCATACCTTTATGATAAGATAAAGACTAATTGTTGAAACTTCTGTTATCACTTATTTTGAACAAAATTTTCTCTATTTTCTTATGTAAGTATGATGTACCTACTTTGATTAAATAACAATAAGAAATCAATAATTTTAGAAAAGAAAACGTTATATACCGTAATTGGTATGTTATCAGAGTAATCATGGTTTACTAGTACTTTAAAATTCCGATTCAGGAGGTACGATCCAGACAGCATCCAGGTATGGGGTATGTATTTTGTTAAGTAAGCCGTTATGCCAAATTTTTAGATAAATAAATATCCAAAAATTAACATTTGTACCAAAAGCCAAATACCAAAAGATAAAATCAAAATTCGTTTACAAAGGGTAGAAACAGGGATCAGAATGCTGAATGCTTTTAGAAGTATCAGATAGAACTATATACTTGAATGATCGTAAATGCTGACTTTTAAAAGTGATCAAATTTGCCCTCATATTTCGCTATGCAAAATCTCAGAATCTGTAGGGTTTATTGTAAAATTTCATAGTTTTTTTGAAATCAAATTTTTGATTGAATACGAAGAATGTAAATGACAAATTTAATTTTCTTTTAGAAAGAAACATTCAGCAACGTTCAAATTCCCTTCATTTATCAAATTTACAAACCATAAAACCGTACATTTTACCCTCAGTGTACTAAAGCGATAAGTTCCTAAAATCCATGTTATTAAAAGTAGACTAATATTAAAAAACTAATAAAAATGTCTGTGGATTTTGGATGCCACCTTTCTCTATGGAAATATGATGCTGGAGAACATAGAAAGTGGGAAATAAATCCATAGAATCCAATCAAATTCAGTGAACTAGTTCACTTGTAAATTGATTTTTTCATAAAAAAATTGTTATTTTGAAAATATTAAAAATCAACTCTTATCGGAAAACTTCTTTTCATTCTGAGAGGATAAGGTTGCATTTTTGCTGTATTGGAAAGTAAACGGGAAGGTTCCAAAGAAAAGAGGAATTGAGATCCTGGATTTATTAAAATGAGCAATGGACCCCAATTTGACAAACCTTGTCAGAAATAGATGATTCTGAAAGAAAAAATTATCCATGCGGGGAACTGAACCTACCGCCAGGCAGAAAACATAAAAATTTTGAAAATTAGCCAATATTTATTGCAATCCCATAAATGTTTTCTAACAAGAAAGTAATTGGAGATTAAAGAATTGTGGATAACAAATTCAAATATTTTATTACGTAGAAAATATGATGATGCAATTGAATAACTAATTTTTTTAATTTTTGGGAGTTGCAATATTTAAGTCTGATCACTTAAAACCTTTCTACTAGAAATCCTTCCTACCAAATAACAAACCAAATTTTAACAATTCAAATTTAGCTTTCTGATAAAGATTAATTTTTGAGTTCCTTCAGCCTTTAAGGGTGAAACTGTGAGTCACAACTAAAGAGTCGAAAGCTACAAACAAATTTTATCTTCGGACTCGAAATTTCATATAAAGACCACAATGAATAAGAAAAACAAGAACTCAACATTAACTCAGATACAAAATAACCAAAAAGAACTTCACATTAAAGATATAGGGGATATAGAAATAATATGCATTTCTGGGCATAAGGATATTGCTGCAAATGTCTTAGCGGGATAATTTAAGTGTAAATTTTAATAAGAAGCTCAAAATTGTACATTTAAAAAAATGGGACTCGAATTTTATTCGTTTCTTTGCATTTTGTGACAACATTTACCATTAATAATGTATATTTTTTGTATTACCAGAAAGTAGAGATTTCTACCAACAAAAACACCACAATGTCATCTTTTTTTTAAAAAACACATATTTTGATATGATAATTTTCGATTGAAAATTTGGGTGCTTTTTCGATTTTAAGTCAAAATAAAGTGGAAAAATAAATATTTAAAATCAAAAATTTTTGGGATATTAAAAGAAAGATTTTTACCAAATTTCATGAAAAAAAAAATTCTAAAGTAATAAAAAAAAACAATTACTTGGTAATTGAAATATTTCACATTCATATTGTGGTTATATAAAAAAGTATAAATGCAAAAAGTTTTATTTTTTTAGTATCTATAACTTAGCTATTAACTTTCTTCCATAGAACTTGTTATTTAGGCGGAAATCGAGATAAACCGTTTTTAACCCTTAAAAACTCACCTCCCCATCTTCCCGACTAAGAATTGCCCGTAAATTATTTTTCCTTTAATTTTTGATCTAATCTCTTCATTTTCCAATGAGTTTCATTCGGTTATTATTATTTTTTTTTTGGTTTCAAATATTATCGACCATGGTCTAAAAGAAGATTTTATAGGAAAAAATTCAACCACGCAGGAAACTGAACCTACCGTCAAGGAAAAACAGGAAAATAATGATTAATCTCACAAAAACTATTTCCTAGTTATTTCAATTTAAATTTGAATTTAGATGAAGAATAATTTAGAAAAAAACTTAACTAAGATAATCCTTAGATATTAACAAAAACTTCACGTTACGCAAATATTTCATAAAGTCAATGTTTAAGATAAAATTACGATGACCTACTAAAGAATTTTTAGTCTTATCGCAACCATTCCGTGATAAAAGCTTCAAAGATGTTTACAGAAAAAAAAGTCCAATAAAAATTCAAATTAATTTTTAAACCCACCACTCGTTATTGCCGTCTTTCCTCAACTAGACCTTCCCATGTCAGTACTAATTCTTTATCACTGCGAATTTAACGATAATTTCGAAACGTACCAAACCGTTTTTCGGTCTCAAAATAATCGTTTATTTTACGTGTAGTCGTAACCATATTCATTAGTTTGCTTAAGACATTACAAATGATGGAAAACAGTGCAATTGTATAATCTTGTTCGGTAAATAAAAACCAAGTTGTTATTTATGAAATATTATTTTATGTTATTGTGTACGTATAATATGGTATAGTATGGTTCAGTGAGATATCTATGGAATATAAAAATATACACAGAAGAATAACATCACGAAATAACGAAAGACGTGTATGCATAAAACAATGGAAATGTTTTGTTTTTCTCTTGGTTTTTGCTTTTCTTTTTGGAGCGATTTTCCACTCTGGTGTAAATATATGGAATATGATGTCCGTCTATGTTGTTCTACAGGAAGTATAGTATGCTTTATTGTTCCTGGTCGGGAGCAGCAGCGTGCTTGGATATTATGATATTTTATTTTATTATTTTATTTATGCACACATATATAAACGTGGTTTTATTTGACGATATAAAAATTGGATAGGCTTAAACGCAAAATGTAAGGCTTTAAAGCCCGTTTATACAAATTGTAACTTTTTCGCATATTATATACGTGGTGTGGCGCTCAAGCTTGACATCACCTCACTTCCGTTTTATAATAAACAAAATTACTTTTGTGCAGCACGAATTTCTGAAATTGGATTCATTTACATAGAGTGGAAAAACGGGGAAAACACTTGTATATACATTTCGTTGTCAGAAATCCAATTAAAAAAAATATTTTTTTAAAGGACACATGCTAGAAGTTGAACTTAGAATATTAAAGTTTTCACAATATGTCTAATCAACTTCATCAAAAATATTGTCAAAAAGTACCAATAAATATTGAAATATCTGAACTCATTAATATTGGAGTTGTACTAAACATGAAAATTTAATTATAGCTTTTTTATTGTTACAATTTTACAATCAAATGCTGGTGGATACAAAACATATAGTAGGAGTATAAGTATATGGTATTCAATAACAGTAGGTATCATTCACAAATAAGAAAAGGTAAATGCATTGGATTTATTATTCTCATAGATAATAACTATTGTAATATTATTGGACAAGTTTTATTTATTCGCCTGTATATTCTTTATATCAAGTATTTTTATACAAAGTTTCATGTTCAATGTTGCATTATTCAATAGACTGGGCCAAAAAAATCGACTATTTTTTTTTTGAAAAGTATATCGAAAATATTATTCAAGGTGACAAAAAAAAATATCGGGAAGGTTTGAACCTTTGATATTAATATTAAGAGGTCTATCATCTTTAATTTCGATTTTTTATTGGTGCTTTTATTTTTTCGTCAATGCTGTCAAACTATCAAGGTAAAAAAAATTATCTGGACATATATTCATAGAAAATTAAATTCCCTACAAAAAATGTCTCTTTCAAAATTTTTGCTAGACAAATTTTCGCCGTTTCCGAATAATCAAGCTTTAAACATTGATATAATTTTAGATTTATCTTCTTTATTTTGGAATTTTGTAACCAACCAACAAATAAATAAATAGAAATTAACAATATAGATTCTTGGAGGGATTTAAATGCTCTACAAAAAAGCTC
Source organism: Sisyra terminalis (assembly GCA_958496175.1). Classification (NCBI taxonomy): domain Eukaryota; kingdom Metazoa; phylum Arthropoda; class Insecta; order Neuroptera; family Sisyridae; genus Sisyra; species Sisyra terminalis. The sequence continues at coordinate 10,849,306 of OY292275.1, forward strand.
TCTTAATGGTTTTACATAAAATCACTCTTTCAAAATTGGTTCAACAACGAAAAAAACACTAATTTAATTTTCCTTCAACTTTAATTGTAAATAACTTTTGAAAAATAATCAAGCTTTAAACATTGATATAATTTTTAGATTTATCTTTTTTATTTTAGAATTTTGTAACTAACGAACAAATAAATATATAGAAATGAACAATATAGATTCTTGAAGGGATTTTAATGGTCTACAAAAAAGGTTTCTTAACATTTTTATATAAAATCACTTTTTCAATAGTTATTCACAATTAATGTTGACGGAGAAATTAAATTATTATTTTTTTCGTTGTTGAACCAATTTTGAAAGAGTGGTTTTATGTAAATATTTTTATTTAATTTATTATCAGGATGTAATACATACATATTTACATACAAAATTTATTTATATATATTTTTTTATACATTTATTTATATAGAAATGAACAATATAGATTCTTGGGGGGATCTTTACGTTTTTACATAAAATCACTCTTTCAAATTTGGTTTAACAACAAAAAAAAAACAATCATTTAATTTTTCCTTAAACTTTAATTGTGACTAACTATTGAAAAAATGATTTTATGTAAAAATGTTAGGAAATCTTTATTGTAGAGCATTAAATTTCCTTTAAGAATCTATATTGTTCATTTCTATATATTTATTTGTTCGTTAGTTACAAAATTTCAAAATTAAGAAGATAAATCTAAAAATCATATCAATGTCTTAAGCTTGATTACTCGGAAACGGCGTGTCTGACAAAAAATTTTAAAGAAACGTTTTTTGTAGGGAATTTAATTTTCTATAAATATATGTGCAGATAATTTTTTTTACTTTGATAGTTTGACAGCATCGATGCAAAAATTAAAGCACAAATAAAAAATCGAAAATAAATATGATAGACCTCTTAATATTAATATTAAGGGCTCAAACCTTCCCGATATTTTTTTTTGTCACCTTCAACAATATTTTCGATATACTTTGCAAAAAAAAAAATCGATTTTTTTTGGCCCAGTCTATTGAATAGTGCAACATTGAACATGAAACTTTGCATAAAAATACTAGATATAAATATACAGGATAGAATATACAGGTGAATAAATAAAACTTGTCCAATAATATTACAATAGTTATTATCTACGAGCATTACAAATCCAATGCATTTACCTTTTCTTATTTGTGAAGTTTTGATAAAATATGATAGACCTCTTAATATTAATACTAAGGGCTCAAACCTTCCCGATATTTTTTTTTTGTCACCTTGAACAATATTTTCGATATACTTTTCAAAATAAAAAAAATCTATTTTTTTGGCCCAGTCTATTGAATAGTGCAACATTGAACATGAAACTTTGCATAAAAATACTAGATATAAATATACAGGATAGAATATACAGATGAATAAATAAAACTTGTCCAATAATATTACAATAGTTATTATCTACGAGCATTACAAATCCAATGCATTTACCTTTTCTTATTTGTGAAGTTTTGATAAAAGATGATAGACCTCTTAATATATAATACTAAGGGCTCAAACCTTCCCGATATTTTTTTTTGTCACCTTCAACAATATTTTCGATATATTTTTCAAAAAAAAAAAATAGTCGATTTTTTTTGGCCCAGTCTACTATTCAATTTACAAAACATTTTTAACACTGAACCCTACATAGTGTTTTCTGCAAGTTGTATCGATTGGGGAAAGCATTAATTTTGAAAGCTTCAAACTTGCGCTCGTTAATATTGATGGGAATGACATCGACGTGAATGCATTTCGCTCTAAGGAGCTTAATAAAAGTAACTATTATACAAAGCTTTAAGCATTATTAAACGCTGTTTTGCAGTGTTTGTTTTACACCTGTGGCACCATTAACACAGTACGAATTCGCCACTCTGGTATAATATTCCAACGACTGGAGAAAATGAGCATCATTTCCTGGACAAAGCGTGGACTTATGCGGCTACAAATCACCACTGTTTATTTGTTCCGACTTCATTGTACGTGCGGCTCTCACCGGTCATAATTATGTACGAGGAACGGAGCGAAATTATTACGGCATAACGTCCGATATTTTCTACTCGAATCATAGCCGCAATAAATACAATTTCTTTCCGTTTATTTCATAAAACATTTTTCATAGTCTCGTATCTCCTCATTTCGGCACGTAATCGCGCCAAGCTCAAATCTCATAAACACTCGGCCAATAGAGAAAAAGAGCTTTTTCCAAACAAGAAAAAAAAAACAATTCAAATATTATTGAAATTTTTGAGCGTTCCTATTATTATAGTTTAGACAAATGGTTTTGTGCTTTGATCTGCCGGATTTTGTGTAAAAATTGTTTCAGATAAAAATGTGGGCTTTTTTCCAAATGTTTGATGGTATTTGAAATATAATACGCTGAGAATGGGCGACTAAATCGAAATTCAAATCATTGGAACCGTTTTCAAATCAAACTTTACACGGAATGTATACAGAAAAGTAAAGTTGTTTGAAACTTTATATTGCGATATTTAAAATGGATACGAACAAATTTTATTTTTAGTCAAATCATACAAAAATTCAAATATATTTTTTACCCTCAAAAAACAATAGTTCAGGCCACGATGCATATATTGAAGAACATGGTTAATATTATAAATTGTACCAAAGTATTTTTATTTACCACAAAAACAATGGTTTTTGCCTGTTTTCACCACCATGATATAGCAACACATCGTTGAGCTGGTGCAAATTATATAATAATTCACAAAAAAAAACAATGGTTTGTGAATATTTTTTTAAAAATACATTTTTTCCAAATAATATTTTGTATAGTATAGCAGATATATCAACGATTATAAACTGATAACCAATTGTATAGTAGTAACTTCTGCTTTTATAATATTTGAACGAATCATATAAGCTTGTTTATAATGAACAAGACACAAGTGCCAAATATGTTCTTATATATTTCGTTGAACGACTTGTAATTAATATACGATACATCAATTACTTATATTGAAACCATAATATGTACTTATATTACTATCACCCTTGCGATTGGCAGACATTGTTTCTGGGAATAGCAGTAGGTTGGAACAAATTCATCATTTTGCAATTACTTTTTCGTACAGGATTTAAAGTCATTATATGGATATTAAACCCCACATAAATTGATAAACCTATTTATTGTGTAATTGATAATACTAACTATATTCCCTTTTTTTTAAGAGTTTTTCCGACCTCTTCAGTACCTGAATAGTATCTACAGAAGTCGGAAAACTGATGAAACTTATATAAATGAAAAATTGAAAGTAAAAAAAACCTTCAAAAAGAGAATATAAATAATAATTTAGTAATATGTATACCACGTAAGAATATAAAATTTGTAATCTCTGTTATGTTCTAAAACAGGGATGCTAACCCAAATGATCCCGCTTTAAAACTTCATCTTAACTTCGTGGACCACTTATAAAATTATATTATATCCCCATATTAAATTTTGACATACTATAGACATTTTTTTAATTTATAGGCCTTCACTACTGTGGCCTTTATTCTGTAGAAGTGCGATGAACTTCGTAGGCTGATAAAACGATCAAAGTGGGCCCAGATGACCCACAGACCCTGGGTTGGCCATTGTTATACTGTAGAATGGTAATTTGTGAAACAATTACCAATATAAAGTCCTAGCTTTCGAGTACAAGTATCACAGTATGTTTGTGTTTGTTGTCTTTTTTCTAGAACTGTCTTGCCTTCTGAACAAATTATATATATTTTTAGCGATCTCAATATTTCTCGAAAGCTCATTCGAAACTGCCTGCCAGTTATCTCGTAAGTTAACCAAAAAACTTAAGTATGAAGCTTAAAAGACAATTGAGTATTATAATTTTTGCGTCTTTAAGGTCCCAACTGGGAAGTCAACAATTTTTACGGCGATTTAAAAATATCCCTACTTTGACATCAAACATCAGATATCAACCGCAAAGGGTTAAGCTTAAAAGCATCATAAGTTAATCTAAAAATACATAACTACAACACTATGCATAAAAATAGTTTGTTGAACTAGTGATAAAATCGTTTACAGAAAAAAAAACATCTTATGGCCTTTCTATAATTTTTTTTTATTTTCAAATAAATTGCACAATCTGCATAGGGTCGCAATAAGTGCATTCAATCCATAGACAATCACATGTAAGCACTAGTCCCAGTAGATTAGTGTTGTATAAGTACAAAATAGATTTTTAGCAACCAATAAATTTGAATGAATATTTTAAACAATCACTAGGATTTAAGTTTGAATGATTTTACAATTTTAAATAAAGGTTTATGTATTTTTCTAGAGTGAATAAAGGGATCTTTCGACCCCAGCTAAGTAAGATTGTGAGAAAAAGAAAAATATTTATTTGTTAATAGAGAATTCCGCGAATATTTCTAGTTTCTAAGGAAAAATTTGTGCATAGTTATAGTTACAATTGATTTTAACGCACGTAATCGTATACAGTAATCCTTTGCTTTACGGACGCTCGCTTAACGAAAATTCGATATTACGGACATGGTTAATTACGTGTCAAAATTTCGGTATACGGATGAAATATTCGCAATTACGGACAAAATATATATATTTTTTTCTATTTTGCTTCATTTTTTGTGAGGAATTCCAAAGATAAAAATGGTTTTTAGTACATAAACATAGTTTATGCTCCGTTTTGTTATACGAGGAATCCCAAGTAGTTATCAAACTTTCTTACGAATTTGTATTAATTGATGTTATACGGTATAGTGCAGTAAATCTATTTACGCTCTATATTCAGTGTAATTCTATATTAAAATTGGGTTCTTTTACGGGTATTTTTACTAGCTGGAACTCATCTATTACTATTCAATAGGATCTCAGAGTAATAGTGGTTTCATTTAACGGATTTTCGATTAACGGACAGTTTATAAGAAACGTATCCTGTCCATAAAGTGGAAAATTACTGAATAATGTTAACATTGATACCTTCTACAATTTGAAATTAGAAACAAACGTTTGAACAATTAAAAGCAAATATTTTTTTAATATCAATGTGCTTAAATCAATTCTACTTTCAACAAAACAATTTTTATAAGATAAATCAGTTTATGTTCAAAAATTTAAGCTTAAAGCTGTCTAATCCTACGCTTACAATAGTGACGAAAAACACCATTTTCACGCAAAAAAAGCAAAACAAAAAATTTCACATTGAATCTTTTGTATTAAAACTGTATATATAGAAGGTCATTGTTAAGAGGTTTTTAACCCCTATAAATTAAATAAAAAAACTGTCATTGTATTTTTGACATTCCGTATCTTCGGTATTATGTATTTTTTGAGCTTTTATCCAATATTTAAAATGTGTAGGTTTTAATTTAATTCAATCTACATATACTTATAGCTAATTTAAAAAAAATTCCGACAATAATCTTCGTGTATGAAATTCAGGCAATTCAAGAGAAAACAAACAATAAAAAGATACAATAATTTCTTGTTTTCAAAGAGCTTTCAAACAATCAGGCAACAATAAGTTGAAAGATGGTTTCACTTCAAAGATAAAGGATGGTCGTTTTTTTTTTTGGAATTTTTAACATTATTTAGACTTTTGTCATTTGATTTAAGCGAAGCGGGTGGTACTATTTTTGACACTGCTTGACTGATTACTTGAAAGCTTGTTGAAAACATAAAACAACAGTGTCAATGTTTTTGAACAACAGAGTATTATTTATAACAGAACTATCAAATTATAATTTTTGTATGATTTTTGAGATAAAAAGCATTAATAATTAACTGGTAAATTTATGGATATAGGGTTCATATTATCATTATAGGGTTCTGTACATATTATTTTACTTAATATAAGGAACGGAAATTTTTGTAGGCCAGTTTAAAATCTAGTACCTAAGTTCATAACAAATATTTTTTTCCAAATCAAAAGAGCGATAAGGTTTGATTTTTAGGTTTCTATACTATAAAGTCTTTATTGAAATTTCTAAATGCAATTTTATAAAAGAAGCTTGTTACAATTGTTGGTATGAAGAGTAGACTGTTGGAATTAAATCACTAGCTTCTCCAACAAAAATAAGAAAACTTTAGGCTTAGGTCACTAGAATAAGATTATTATTATTATTGAAATAAGGGAATCACGGACTAGAAAAAAGAACTCCCTTTACCTGAAATTCGAAATTCCAGTGATCATCGAATCAATAAAACAACAATCAATGTTCTAGTGCAATTATAGCCTAGCTAAAAAATACCCAAAAAGGACGACTTAACAGGAAATACCCAAAAATTATATCGTTTAGGAAAAAAGCAAACAAACATTAAAGAGTATTAATTTAATTTATAAATAATAATATATGTCTTATGAGATTCAATTTCTTCTTTATTACGACGCGTTTCAACAGTTTTTGGCTGTCATCATCAGGTAATGATTATTTTGTCAGTTTTAAACAAATTTCATGAGTCATAGGACATATATTATTTTTTATTAATTTATAATTGTGACTCAGAAATAAATACAATATTTATCAATGTTAAACTGAAGAGTATTCTGTTTTAAACAAAAATAACCACAAAATGTACCATTAAAAGGTATCAAGGGTCAATTTAAGATAGTTAGGATCCAGAAATAAAAAGGTTTTCTGGCTCTTGAAATCTAGTCATGATAACGTTATATTTATTTTTAATTTATTGTTGGAGGTAATTTAGGGTTAATTTTGGCATTCCAGGATGAAGTTAAATGATCCTCAACACTGCAGCCTCAGGGCTTATTGTACTTTCTGGGTCCCTTCTTCACCTAGTTAAGGCCAATTAGCTGGGCGAACCTCAGCAATCGTCGCACTTTCCGATAATTTCCGTTCCAGAGTTTGTTATTCCCAGTTCCCTATGTCTCTATTCATTCAGGGCAGCCCATTTCCATAGAACATTAAAAGTGGTCATTTTAATTTACTATATACTAACGATGTAATTATTTTTCCATATTTCATTTTAAATTGAGCAAATCAAAGCTTAAAAGAACTGTATATAGAAAAAAAATAAAATTAAGCATTCCTCTATATGTTAGAGAACTTTAATTTTAAAAAAAATAATAGGACTGTAAGATCTTAATGGGTTACTACAATAATCTATCCAGACACCTTTAGATTTTAAATTTGATCAGAAACCAATATTTGGGATGAGAAAACAGGTGTTTATTATATATTTGACAGCAAGAGTAGGTTCCCGCTTGTTTGGACTGTTTTTTTTTTAATATCATCTACCATTGGCAAAGTTCCTTGAATCACAATAGTCTATTTCTCTTTTTAATAAGTCCAAGGTTTCTAAACATATTATTGCCATTTTCTTGAGATCTTTAAATTTTCTTTCCACAGTATCAAGAATGAACTTTTTTTCTCTCAGAATGCTATTGATATAGTTAACTTTTATTTTATGACTTCATCAAGTTAAAATTTCTTTCTAACAATCCAGGCTTCCCATTCATATAAGACTACACTCCACACATAGCACTTTAACTAATGCTTCCGTAATTATAGTAGGTATATTAATTTATCTTCAATTTGCACTAGTTCCAATGATTTTTGAGAATAGATGATAAAATTCAGATCTCAGCTTTTATATTTTTTAAAATAAGAAAAAAATTCAGGTTATTTAAGGTCTTTTTGTTTTTATTTATTATTTTTATTATTCAATTAGCTACGTTTCGTTACTAATCGTAACTTCCTCAGGCTTCTTAAATAAATAAAAGTAAAAAAAAAATATTTGTTTATTGAAATTAAATTAAAAATATTTTATTTTTGTGAATCAAAAAGCCTGAGGAAGTTACGACTAGTTACGAAACGTAGCTAATTGAATAATAAAAATATTAAATAAAAAATAAAAACAAAAAGATCTTAAATAACCTGAATTTTCTTATTATTTAAAAAAAAATGAGAATCTTTTATTTATAAAAAGTTAACATTTTGTTATTTTTGCGCTACGTTTCGCTGTTCATCACTATTATAATTAACAGTAAAATGTATAAAGAATAAGTTTTTTATAAAAATTCAAACATTTTTGTTAAAAACAAATTATTTATACATTTCATTGTTATTTATATTCGCTTGAAAAAGCAGTAACAAATTGCGAAACGTTGCGAAAAAATAACAAAATATTAGGTAATTAAAAATAAAAGATCCCTAACATTAGATTGATAAAATATTCAGAGGACTAGGATCAAAAATGATGAGCCTTGAGGAAGGCTCAATAAAGGAACCGAAACGTCGCATGTAATAAATAAAGTTTTAAGCGATTATTTTTAATCCTAGTCCTCTGAATATTTTAGCAATCTATTATTGTCGAGGATCTAAAATTTTACAAACCCCAAAAATCCTTGGATCTACAACAAATTGAAGATAAACGGCAGGATCGGAATCAATAATAAGTTTATATTAATTTAATCTTTTACTTCTATAAAGATGTTATTTCTATAGAAGTACATAACGTCTGTTGATAGAACCAGAAGAAATACATAATATATACAAATATTAAATATATATTAACACATTTTGAAAAGGCAAAAGCATTATAATGCATAGACGTTCGTATACGCATGTCATCTACAAGTTGGATTTGCATTTTTACTTCAATTATTTTTCCCAAGAAGTAAACATTGTTCTGTTAAAGAAAAGCTTTAGTTTTTGGCAAGAAACAACCGAAAATTAAGACTTATAGACCTTGAAATAAAATTAGCATAGAAATATGTTGAATTGGTTGGTTTAATGATTCAATTTTTGCCTCTTTACCTATATTTTTTTCTCTTCTCGATCTCCCAAAGAAATATTTTCTTTTTATCTCTCTAAACAAATAAATAAGAAAGTTTATGACGCGTTTAAGCTGCTTCCCCCTTTCAAAATAGGTCGTTTTAACGCGCAAAATAATATCTATAAAGTAAATCGATATAACGAAAAAAACAGCACCAAACTTTTAAAAGCTTTTTTAAAGATGGATTTTATAGTTGCGCTGCAGAATTATGTCGAGGATGTTTTGCAGTCCGCAGAGTCGTAATCTCTGGAGATATTTAAGAAGCAGTCGCCTCCAGAGCAATATGTGGATGTGTGGAATATTTTTGTTATAGGAATGGAGCACGAAAATCTGCCGGGAATAATGACACATCGAATAAGTATAGTTGAGTAATAAAATTTGCCGATATGCAGTGGCGATATTGCAAAATATCTGTGCCGCGTCGGATCGCATTAAAGTTGAGAAAATCAGTGGCGATTAGAACGATAAAAGAAAACTTGTATGCGCATATGGGGCTATTGTAATGACAATCGATTCCCACTCTATGTGGGACATATATACGCATATAAATCTCGATTTGGGAATAAAAGAGGCATAAAACCAATTTAACATTCCAATCGTGATGCGAACCAAACCAATATTGAAGATACAATCAAACTGTTTTATCGCATAGCAAAACCGACAAAATTGTCGACTGCTTTTTTTTTTGCTCAATGAACTCTTATCATTCTTTGCAGATAATAAAATTACCCTGGAAAACAATTTTTCAAATTTGAATTTTCATAACAAATTATACCTTTTACATTTGAATAAAACGCATTACAACCGAGAAAACAAATTAGAAAAACATGTCATTACAAATGCGAGAAACTAAATCAAAATAATATTCGACTAGAAAATTATGAGCATATAACTGGAAAATAAATGTAGCAACAGCTTTCCCAACTTTTGTATTTAACGGACAATAAACGCAATCAAACATGACAGTGAATAGCTTTGCAATTACTAAAAGCTCCACAAATCCGCACACACGACATGATAGCACTAGTTTGCTAGCTTAAAATAAATCAAATTTAAATGAGAAAACTTGTGACATACAATCAGTTCCGTCACTTTAAAGCCCCGATGGAATAAAATTAAATTTCGTTCCGGAAATGTAAAGCATGTAAAGTAAATTTGATGTTGATATCAGAAGTAAGTTTTTTAATTTCAATTTTTTTCATTTTCTTAGGAAAACATCAGTTTAACATCATGACTGTTGAGTTCAACGTTCAAAAATTGATAAAAAAACTAAAGAAATATAAAATCCTTTGTTGTTGACTAAAGTGAGAAAAACAGCTCTGACCAAGAAACAGGAAACCAAAAACTTTAAGAGTATATCCCAATTTTCAGTTATTGGAACTTTTAAGATGAATTATTCCATATGACCTTATAAGCTCAGTAAGTTTAACCAACAATCTTAAGGTTGTCATATCATTATGTTTACTAAAATGGAAAACCATGAAACTTGCAAGATATTTAAATTTATATTTAAACTCAACATAACATCCATTGTAGTGTGTTTTGACGTTTGAGTTTACCAAAAAAAATTTTACATCAGTTTAATATTATTAAGCATGTAAATTTAGACGCCTGATGAAGGCCAAATAAAGTGGCTAAAACGTTGCAGAATCAATAATCTGCATTTGAATAATTGTCCATATTCCCGTTATTTTAATCAATTGTCCATACTTGAACTTTGAAAATCTAAAGAGTTTTAATTTTGTGGACATATGCAAAGTTTAAACAAAGCAATTGAAACTGATTACTTTGGTCACGACGTATGGGGGCCAAAAAAAGTTCTAGCTCTTTTTTAAACAACTTTATCAAGTCGTTAACTATAATTAAATTAAAATTCTAATTCAAATGTTTTAATTGAAATGGAAGGAATGAAAAAAGGTCCATGTACAAACAAATAGTAGCTTTTATTGTACTATGAATGGTTATGGTAGTATATCACATGAAAATATAGTAATAAGTTTTCTTGCTTTACTCAAATCTAGTCGCAATTTTGTTTACGTCAAAAATTTATTCGAAAAGAAAGCAAATATTTTTTTCCAACTTTCAAAACTGATCCTTGTATTTCATGAAGTTCTTTTATTTGAGATAATTTATTTTTTATTTATTTATTCTTTTACTTCTGGTGAAATTTCTATAAAGTGCCTTACACCTGTTCATAGAACCAGAAGAACTACAAAATTTACACAAAATAGTATAGTTAAAAAAATTTATCAAACTAATAATACAAATTAAGAAGATAAACTAAAATATTACTCAAAACTATTTTTTTTACTAAAAATTACATACTTGAGTTGGAATCCAGTTTCCCAGCTTTGTAAACAAAACATCAGTGCTTGCATTTTCATTGATTTACCACCTTTATTAAAGTAAATATCAAATAAATTTCAAGAAATTTTATTGCGTTTATATCATTTTTCTGACCTGGATTTGGTTCAGTCCAGTCGAAAATTTATTTTAAAGGAAATAAAAATAAATTAAAATAATAATACAAATTCAATGTAAACTTTAGGGTAAATCATTGGTTGATCACAAAACGTAGCCATGTTTTTTAAACTACGTCTATAGATCAGTTTTCAATGATGCAATTCAATTTAAAGTAAAGAATTTAAACAATGTCAAAATTAAAATTCACCACCAAAAGCGTGTTTTAGGTAGTTTAGTTTTTGTTTTTGATATAGGGGTGGGAAACGAAGAAAAGGACCCGAAAAGAGAAATAAAGTAGACCTTAGCATAAGCAGCCTAGTAAACCTTCAGAAACTAACCAATAGTTTCCAATAGTTGAGTTCTGGAGTTTCCTTAAAATGTCCATAAAAAACAGTAAAGTACAAACATTTTCAGCGCTATGATTGCAAAAAGCGGAATTGATTGTGTGATATTTTTTTTCATATACATTACAAAGTTAATCTATTTTAAATTTAAAATGCAGTACTGAATGTTTGAATAACTTAAAGAAAAACATTTTTTTATTAAAATTGCTTCCTGTACAACTATAAACAACTAAAACTGTGATATGATAAGATAATAAAAACATTTTTAAATTTTAATTTATGTATTAAATCGTAATTTTAAAGCCCTGTAATGTTTTTAAAAGAGGATAATGATCTGAGGCTTAGGAAAACTTAAGAATTATTACATTATATACATTCTCTTTAATAAAATTTTAAAGAGGGATCTCATAAGATTTAAGCCGAATTTTGAGAAAGCCGAAACATTGTTCTTCTACGTTTTCATTAAAAATGACTTAAGTTTCCTCAAAATATTCATTTATGGAAGACTACGTTTGATAATTGAAGAAGTATTTAATTAAATTCATATGAAAATTAAGTAACGAAAGAAAATATTGTGAAATTATTCCTTAAAAAATTGTACCGGACAAACTCAGCTTGTAGAGATCTCTGAAAATTCCGCCAAACTTCTAGTTCTGTCTGGTAACGTCAGTTAATGCCGAAAGGTCATTTTCAGCTTTTAAATTTTTCACTTATATGGTCCAATTATGAATCTAAACCATACAGGATCTTACTCAAATACGTACAGAAAGTTTCAGCAAAATAGGTCCAGTGGTTTAAGAAGACTTCAGGCCTGCACAAACGTACAGAAGAATTATATATATAAAGATAAATAAATTTAGTGTGAAAATAGACGTGAATTTTAATAATTAATGGTTTTTTGATTGGGCATATTTTACCTATTTTTAGTGTGGGTATTATATATTTGCATGCATAAATTGGCATTTTGATAGTGAATATAATCCGATGCGTAGTCATAACCAAATGGTGTGATCAAAAGAGAACTTAACTCAACAGTGAACGGTGAAAAATCAATCCTAGTCACGTTTATCCTAAGAAATAACGTAAATTCATGAATCAGTATCAAGAACAAATCAATTCGCGAAAATTTGCTGAAAATTTGCTAACTCAAATTTGCAAATTATGGACTTCTGTCAATCGAAAATTATAAGATGCATAATTAGTGCTTCAAAGTACATGCGAAATTCTATAATACTTAGAGATAATAATACTAAAACAGTCAAAAAAATTACTTTGAAAATAAGTAAATCCTACAAGAAAAAATTCCATGCATTTTAAGAAAATTCTTAAAAGACAAAATTACACGAGATTCAAGCGAAATGATCCGCTTAACTAATGGAATAAATACGAAACGAACAGTTGAAATAAATAATGGACCTAACTTCTACATCCAATTCTACACAAAGGTATAGGAAAAAATAATTACTTTAGTTTCTTCAGATTTAAGAGATACGTCTATTAAGTTTTGTTAGAAATATCCTTATATGCGATTAAAAATTGAAGACTTAAAAATAAGATCAAAAAATATTATAATTACATCCGGTTAGCAAAGGCAATAAGAAAATATCATTGGTTTAACTTATCACACTCAATTACTCATTTTCCTATTCTCATTCCCCAACTTCTGGCATCTATTACAATTCAGATATCTTTTCACATATTATTCATCTGAGTATATAACTCAAAATCATCCCTCTTTTCCACTCAATCTATTCCTAGCTCCAATTATTCAAATTACCTACTTCAATTCCCTCTTCTTAAAAAAAATATTTTTCCATTATAATTTTGAGCCCCGCTAGATACAAATAAAATAGTTATTATCAAAATGAAAGCATAAATGCTGAGGATGTTTTCTACAAAAAAAAGTTCTTTAATAATTTCCTGTATATAGATACTATAGTTAGCGTGAAAATAACGGATGAAAATAATCACTAGTTTACATTTTCAAAAATCGTGCTATGTTAATGTTGATATTTCTGAAAATATTGGTGTTTTAGGGAAAATCAGAAACCGAATGATTTATTTATTTGTGAGCTATATTTTCTTATTTAGGAAAGTTTCAAAAGTTACCAAAATTTTAGTAATTTTTCATGTCAAATATTGAAAAACTAAACTCTTAATTATGAAGATATAAAAATTTTTGTCATATCTGGGCATACTTCTGGACTTGAAATTAACCTGGCAAAGCCACATTTCAAGTAAAATCAGAGAATCCAACACTCTACTCATCCAACTATTCCCACTTATCAACAGAAGGTCTCATCTAAGTATGGAATGTTTAATGATGATATACAAATCAGTCATTAGCGCAGTCTGGCTTCCATCCTCCAAGAAAAATCACAATGATCTACAGGTGTTCCAAAATAGAGTCTTGAGAATCATCACTAAAGCTCCATGGTATGTGAGAAACAACCAAATTCATCATGAAATGAACGTCCCATACTTAAAAGACTTTCTAACCGCACTCACAAGGAACTTCCTTAACGGCCTAGAAAATTGTCCTAGTGCAGTAGAACTAGGCTTGGGAGAAACCATAAATCAAAGAAGGCTGAAGCGGAAACTCCCACAAGAGCTCCAAGAAATAGCAGTTGCTTGACCACAAGATCAAGAACAATCAGCAAATAAAAGACAGAGGAATGAAGTTCGACTCCTCCAGCCACTTAAACGCCACTAAAGATCAATTGCCTGCTATCACCACCATGATATAGCGACACATCGCTGAAATGGTGCAAATTACATAATAATCCACAAAAAAAAATTGTCAACTGTTAACTAACTATCAAAAATTAATTACAGAATGAAATAAACTTTCTTAAACAATGAATATTATATCAAGGAATTTTTTTTTCAGATAAGAAGCTGCCTTTAAACAACCATAGAAATAAATAATCTAATTCCTTAGGTCAAATTTTATTTACTGTAGATTGAGAAGCTAAATAATAAATATCAAAAGCCAACCAACCATCGAAATCAATTACCTCTTGCATAGTTTCTTGAGTCAACATTTAGTGAAACTACCTACTTCAGTCACAGAAAACTTAGATATCAGAATCTGTAAATTGGAGAAACTATCCCTAAAGTGTAAAGTCTAAGCTACAGTGGTCATTCGTTGGATTAATCAGCAATCTAGCCTAGGATCTTTTTGGTATTTCGGTATCAATCATTGAGAAGGTTTTCTCATCAACTATTTGTTGTATCTCCTCTTTTAGAAATTCCAAAAAAAGCAATTGTTTTAAACAATTTTTGAACTTTTAAAATAAATTTTTAAATTTCCAATATATTCAATACAGTTTTGCTATTGTTTTTAAACTTTTTGATACCATAGAAAGAAGCCAATCCACCAAAAAGATAGGTATAGATTGGTTTTAAATACGCTGCTACATATAAAAACTTTATTGTTGCTTTTTTCCAAAGAAAATAGTATAAAAAATAGATGATAAAATTCAGATCTCAGCTTTTATCTTCTTCTTCTTCTTATTATAAAGAGGAAAGATTTGATTGTTTGTTTGCTTTGAATAGGCTCCGAAACTACTTGGCCAATTTGAATAATTCTTTCACTGTTGGGAAGCTACACTATTTCTGGTGAACATAGTCTATATTAAATTTTCAAAAAAGTTAGGGATCCATACTAAAACTCCAATAATGTAACCCAAGGTCTGAAAAAATTACCAAAAAACATTCTTTTATCGCGTGCGCTGCGAAAACTATTGGTTATAGAACAAAATAATGTAGTACGATTTTGCAGAACATATCATTATCTACAAAAAATAGAGCGACAGCATATGTCTAACTATTATAGTGATGTCACAATAAGTGTTTTTCCAATTTAAAAAATATATATAAATGCCACCGTTATAAAAGCTCTTTTATTTATACTTTGGGATTAATCCTTATCAAACAAAATGACTTCAAATTTAAGTTTGCTTCAATACCATTACATAATTTTTATTACATTTTTTATTATAATTTTTTGAGTTATTCAATTTGAACATTCCATTCGAAAGATATCACAAGTTTAAAAATGTAAGTTATTTGAAAAACTTCGCATGGTCACCCCATTTTACTTATAATTAAGACCAACTTTATTGAACTTGGCGATATTTTTTATTTATGTATAGATGCTGATTGATTTACAGATTATTTGGTCTACGGTAGGTATACCTACCGTAGGTATACGCAATAGACATGCTCTTTTTTCTTTTTAGATATTTATAAATATTTTTTGAAAATTAATTTATTATTACATAGAACAATTTTATTCTTTGCAACAGTTTATTAAATGTGTCTTTTTAAAGATGACGAAATAGTGTTTTTAAGTATGGTTATGTTTTTCGTAAAAGAAATAAGAAAAATAAAAATTTTCATATACCACTACAAATGGTAAATTTGAAAAGAAAACATAATCTACACCTACGTTACGCAGACGAAGTTGCGGGGATCAGCTAGTCTTTTAATGAATATACATGTAATGTGTGTGGGTAGAGTGTTTAATTTTTTAATTTTTATTTATTTATTGAATTTAAATTAAAAATATTTTTTTTTGTGAATCAAGGTATTTTATTTATTAATTTTATTATTGTATATTTAATTATTTATAATAATATCTCTTAAAATATTTGTCAAATTTTGAAATTTTCTGTTAGTTATTATTGTTTAATTACAAATATTTTATATTATCTATCCTATAGGTATATTATTATAGTTTTGAAATTTATGTATGACTGACATATTTTGTAATTATTTTAATTTTTTTTTAGAAGCCTGATGAAGTTACGATACGTAACGAAACGTAGCTAATTGAATAATAAAAATATTAAATAAAAAAACCGATCTTAAACAACCTGAATTGCTTTCTAATTTAAAAAAAGTATAAAAAAATTCAATTTTTAGAATTACTCTTGGTATTTTTTTTAAATCAATTTTTTTAAGTTGTATTATTCATATTCAGCAATCGTGACCTCAAACTGTAAATCATCAGTTTTTCTCATGAAAGCCACCAAGTAATAATTCAATTTTTATAATTCAAATCATAAACACATCAATGTGAATTCCAAGAAATTCATTCAATCCTTAATTTTTTCATTCGTGCGCAAATACGAAAGTTTACGCGGCGCTTTTGTGCTTAAACACCGTCAATTCCCAATAAGACGTAATTAAATTCCCGTTTGACAGCTTTTCAATATTTTAGTTGAAATATCAATTTTGCTTACAGGTTGAGAGTTATTTTGTGCATTGTTTCATTATTTATGGCGTCTAGACAAGATGAGCGACGTATGTTTATGTCATATTATGGTATTTCAATGAAGCTTTTAATAGGCAATGGAGTCTTGAGCTTTATGGTCTAAGCACACCTCTATTTCAAGATACGTTTATCAAATCATAAACTGTCTCATTTGCTGGTGTAACAGCTCCTCCAGCTACACGTAATTCCCCATTACCTTATTTTATACTTTCTATGACAAATGCATTGAATTTACAGACTATAGAGGCTATTTTCTCAAGTACATATAAAATGTTTCTTTACGGTGTCTGGAGATGGACATAAAGATTATCCCTATTTGAAATTTAACAATATAAGTTTTAAGTTTTACTTTGTTTGAAATATTTGAAACTATATACCAACAAATTTATACATTTTACAGCAGAAAGCACAAAAAAAAACACAAATTAACAAAGCTGACAATTTTCCACTAGTTTTTTTCAGGGAACAATTTATTGCTTTTGTGATTTTAAGTTATGGTTTTATCAATAAAAAATCAGTATTTGCATTTATTTGTCACAATTGCTCCTACTACATACCTACACATATACGATGTAGTTGTACTATATAGCGTAGGATGTGATGTGTGTTATGGGTGGAATTGAATATGACATGAAATCCTCATGTAAACTGTGTTCTTTTGTTGTTTGATAAACATATGGGATATTGCATATGACACATGCGATAACATTAATTAATTAGACAAATTCAATAAAAAGTTTAATAAAGAGTTTTTAATTGTACAACAGAATGTTGATCAGATAACAAAGATAGATTTTTTTTTAATTTATGTCATGAAAAGTTATGAATAATTAAAGGAAAAAATAATAATGGTATACTTATCGGTTTATATCTGGTAAAGAAAATAATAGAGTTTCGGTTTAATAAATAAAATTTAATGACTAATACTCGCTATGTTGTTTACGTAAAAATTCTATAAAAAATACAGAAAAAATATGTTATCAACAAAATTGCTTTGGAAACTTTATTTGCTTATTTACCTTGTGTAAGCTCAAATAAATGGTATACCAATTACATTAGCAATTTAACGGAATTTTCCAAGTTTGAGATTTTATTTAAATAGAGACCTTAATGAAGTAGGGATTTTTTTTTTATTTTTGGGTTGAATATTGCAAAAGAAAACCAAATAAATTAAAGATAAAAGGAAAGAAGTAAGAAATCTACCCTTGGAAAGAAGGCAAATGAACTACCTTGACCTAAAGGACCTCTCAAGCATGGCCGGTAGACAGAAAAAGCTTTAATAAGGAAAAATTGACAAAATAATTACATAAAAAAATATGTAAAGCTAGAAGTTAATAGACAAAAAAAATTCTTGCTATTTAGCCTCCATTTTTACCTACTCATATTTGAATATCTTTTAGATCCCCTTGAAAAAAATTTTCTTCTTTTACTATACAATTACTAAAGTATGAGACATATCTAACAAACGCCTTAACAGTGTAAACATAGTAAACTGGCGAATAGACATTTTAAAGATACTTAAAATTATTTTTAACAAAAATTCATTGAAGTAGAGATCTGGATTTTTCAGGACCTTAGTATATAATTAGTTCATACCCAGCCATTAAGTATCTTTAGCATATATTTTAGGGGTCGATTTACTATGCGTAAATACTTCTTGGGCTTTTCCAATTAAAATCAGATTAATACTTTTGAGAATAGTGTCGAATTAATGGCATTTTGGTGATACAAACTTTAAGATTGTATTTCATTTAAAATTCTTCTGTAAATCTATGGTTTTCTATCTCTTTGGTGCTACTTTAAGTTGATAAATTTATTCTGATATGTTTTGAGTTCAAATCCATTTAATTCATTTTTGCTTTATTTTTTCTAAGTTAATTTATTAATTATGTGTTTTATATCTGATCAAACGGCTTTTGATCTTTGAATAACCAAAGATCTATTAATCATTTATTTTGAAACCATTTTTTATATTTTTGTTGGAGAAGATAGTTGAAGTAAAATTTGTGGAATATGAGTCCCACATGATAAATCAATTTAGTTGAATTAAAATCATAAATTCTTTAAAAAAAATAGCCAATATTCAATAAAATTTCTTTCTTCATAGCAAACAAGAAAAATAGGGATGATAAATACTTAGGGGAAAAATAGGGATGATAGTATACTTTCTTGTTTTTTTTCTTTAATATGGATAAGTTTTTAGACTTTAATTTATTCTTCTTAACACTTCAGTGAAAACCTCCACCCTATAAAATGTTATTTAAATTAGGTTGGTTTTTTTAAAAAATTAAGATTTTTTTATAATAAGAACACAGTTTATGGAATTTGGATTTCCATTATTTTATTTCAACAGAAATAAAAAGTATTTTCAAGTCGAACCCATTAATTATATATTGAAATGCAATTTCGAAAAGGGCACACCTCGCATATTTTGGAAAATACGTTTTTTTTCAGATGAATGCCTTCCAAATGCTTCCCCATACCTATTATGTTCGGAAAAGGATCATTTATGGTATTATTTTACAATGAAATTTGATAATCTATATATTTTTCCGTAACGGCCACTCCTTTAATAATTGCTACAAAAAAATTTCAGTCGTCAAAAGGACAATTAGACGTGAAGATCGTATGTTTACCATCAATAATATATTAATCTTACAGTACAGTCTAGTAAAACTGAGAAATATAGCGCAGAAAAAATAAATAAAGAAGACATTATTGATTTCAAGAAATGGGCTTAACTAAATAGAAATAAAAGCAAAAATGCCTAAAAAATGAAAATGATTATTTTCAAGTGTTGATTTAATATGTGTTAATTTTTGATCCAAAGAAGCCTGGCGAAGTAATCCCAAAAATGTATATAGATGGTGACATTTCTGAAGAAATTTTCGTGCTTTCTAGAATAAAAGGTGCTTGTATTAACTTATCTAGTTAAAAATATAGAGCTTATAATGGCAAAGTATCTATTGATCATCGGAAAATTTCAAATACTTGTATGGTAAAACAATTTATACCAGCAGAATTTACAAAATGTTGTGACGAAATACTGCAATGATCAACTTTTAACGAAAGTGAGCCTCCGATGGAAATTTCTTAAAAAGTCTTTTATTTGACTTTAAATTGAGTATTATATACAATTTAGGATACCTATAATAAAATTTCGTCAATTTATCTGGTTTAATTTTTAAATTATGTGAATTTAATAGCACAAATTTCGAAAAGGAGTCTTATAAATGTTAAATATTTTAAATAAACTATATAATAAAGTTAAAATCAAAATATTTCTGTAACTATCAATGGCAAATAGACTCTAAAAAATAACTCAAAAAAATGTCTTAAAAAATATTAAACTACTTCGAAAAACATTTGTGTATTTATTTCCCGAAAAATTTCAAAATTTAGACACAATATGCCCTTCTTAAAATTGCATACTCAATTAATGTATCGATAAGCCCCGAATGACGTCAGTGTACAAAAAATTCAATATTTACAAGTACGCATTCGTATACTCGTATTAGATGTGAGAGTGGTCTTGTTAAATTTTCAAAATTTCAACAATCAAAACAAATGAACGTCATCAATTCTCACAATCCCATTGGCTTTTAAACTCTGCAAGTGAAGATAGCCTCTTATTGTGTATGCTTTCATTAGATAATAGTGCATTGCTCGAAACATTGATAACTTATGATTAAGCGAATTGATAATTACGATAATACTTTCCTGAAATATTATTTTCTTAAATTTTTTTATAGATTACATTCGTTAAACATAAAAAATAACTAATTAATTATGTGATTTTTATTGGTAATATACCTAAGTATTTAAGTATTGTAATTTATAATTATTGAAAATATAAGTTCTGACATTTAAATTTTTAGCCTCGTAGCTATTAAACGCGTTTTTTTTACCAGACCAAAGAGGGTATTTTTGGTTTAATATAGTTAAAAAAATATTTAGTAGAAGGAGAATGGAAACAATAAGGATTGGTCAAAATGAGATTTTTTCACTGACTTTGAACAGTTATACTGTGTATACAATATATAAGATATATTGAAGTCCAATTTATGTAGTATAATTTAATATAATAATATATAAAAAACATAACATAAACATAAATTTGAACAGAAGTTCAAACAAAAATATTCGTGACGTATTGCCCAGATACGTATTTCGATTGCCAAGCAATCTTCATCAGTGATCATCAAGTAGTTTGGATCACTCCGTAACTGCTTTGAGATGATTCTGCTTTGTGAATCGAAATACGTATTTGGGCAATACGTCACGAATATTTTTGTTTGAACTTCTGTTCAAATTTATGTTTGTGGTATGATTTTTATATATTATTATATTAAATTATACTACATAAATTGGACTGCAATATATAAATATTGTATACACAATAAGGATTGGATTGGACCCCACTCGTAGCACCATATCAATTGAGGGTTAAACGATTGGTGTATCACGACTTCACTTAAATTCGAGGGACTTGCCAAATTCCTTATAGTCTTTCTTCAAAATTTTCATATTTTCTATATCTTGAGAAGGAAAAGTAAAATTAATTTCTTAAGACAGCAAAAAAATATTTGCCTATAAAATCTATTAGTTCCTATAATTTTGTTTTAAATTTGATTATCTTCAAAGTGTGGAAAGCATTGTGTAAGAAATCTGGGTTCAACAGATATTAAATTATTCATATATTAAATTTTGATCAAAAGCAATGAAACTTTAATGAATTCGTAGCAATATATGCATCATTTCAAAGATTGGAAAACCAATGGGCCGAAAGATAAATGTTTTACTAATGTGTTTTGTTATTCATATATCAAAAGTCAAAAACATCATAAAACATGTTTGAAAAGATATTTTTTCATGTTAACTCAGTTATAAAATATTTGCTTGAAGCCATTACCGTAAATGTGTGTTAAATTCGAAAAAAAAATGTAATTTCATATTATAACACCTTGTAATGAATGTTTTCTTTGTAACAAGTTATTTTCATATTTGTCGCACAGAGCGATTGCAGGAATATATGTGTTAGAGGAATTATAATTTATTTGCAAAAATAAAAAAAATACAATACACATATAGTGAATGTCAGCTCCAGTATCGCTTAACAACATATCCTATTTGACAGATGGGACAACATAAATCTGCAAACATACATACATATCCCACATATCGTACCTACTATACATAGGGAAAAACGTAACGTGAAAGATGAAAAGAAAATTTCCGGAATTCGTTTCAGTATTTCCACATTCATAAACTACATACCAACTCCATACACATAATATTCGCGTAGAGATTTCATTTGACAAATGAAATCTGATTTCCGCCTTATTTTCTTTTCTAAAAAGGATAGAATCAATTGAAATAATATCCTTCCCAAAAAAAAGCTCTTTTTCAATTTCAAATTATTCAAATTTAATGTTTATTTTTTCGTATAGATATAATGTAAAAGCAACGACGAAATATCTACGTTATTTATTTTTCAAACGATAAAATCAAATCGTAATTCTAACAAATCACTCATCTACCCTTAAATCGATACCAATGTTATATAAAGCATAATGAACTCTCCAATAAAATTATGTACAACTCATTTAAAATCATAAAAAAATTCACGATATAAAAAAAAAGGTTTTTTTTTTTTAATTTCTAGATGAGTAATTGTATTTACGAGTATCTCATAATTTCAATATAAATAATATTAAAGCATCAAATCGACAAAATATTACTTCAGCTCCTATTGACTAATTAGTACGAGTAGATGTTTAATTAATCCCCAGATTGTTAAATTTATCTTAAAAACAACAAATTCAAATATTCTGTTTAATTAATGAATGTTTATGAAAAAGCAGCGTAAGCAAATTAATTAAGAAATTTCAAATAAAAATAATGAGGGGTTAATAAATATTTATAGAAATTTAATATTAAATTATTCATCAAAGTAAATAAAAAGATATAAATAATTGATATTTGCTCTACTTTGCAAAATAAAACTGAACATTTAAAATAAAAAAAAATTATCGAATTTAATTCGTTATTTTGGAATTTAATATATTTTATATAGATTATACTAGAGGGAATAGTTTATAGTTGAAAATTCTTCAGCCATTTAAGAAGAACCAAAGTACAAAGGAAAATAAAATTGGAATATATAAAATTAATTGTGGTTCATAAAAAAAAATTTATATTGGTCAAACTGGTAGAATTAATAAAAATAAAATAAAATTTTAAGGAAATGTCTAACAAAATTTAATATTTTCATTGTAATCGAGTGCAACAATGAAAACTTATCCTATCATGATGATATATCCTGCTAATTTAAACATTATAAACTTTAGAATTTCAAAAGTTTAATCAGTAATTTGAATTTTTTGATATGAATAATATAAAATATTTAGTCAAAAATCAGCAAAAAAAAATATTTTTACAAAAATTATCACAGAAGAAATGAAAGTTCTCGACCAAATAAAGACATTTATAAAAAGCAAATTATGTTGTTCTAGTTGAAAAAAAGCATTAACAGCATAAATTTCGATTTTCGAGCCGATAATTTCAATTTCACTCACATGGTATTCATTACAACATAAATAATTTTTTACAAGCCATTCGAGCTTTCAAGCGTTTGAGCTTTCCGGTAGAAGACGTGGGCGCTGACATTTATTCCGTGTTAATGTTTTAACTCAATCATTAATTTTTTTTACGCTCCACGTAATTGATTAAAAAATCGACAAAAAGTTCAGTCAATAAATTGGTGAAAACATAAATCTTCTATAGTATCAATAATTAATAGGAAATGTGTCAATAAGCTTCCGGTAAATTAGTATTCGTTGTGTCAATATTTGTGACAAATATCTGATCGCCATTAATATGGATCCGATTTTCAACCACGTACTCGAATAATGCCAGAACACCTACCCCTAATTGATAATATGTTTTCCATTTCCGACATGCGTCGGTGGAGAAACCAAGATCCAATTAGCCAACGTAAAATCATTAGGTTGCCATAACAACGGTTAATTGTTGTCTAATTCGACAATTTCGATGAAAAGCTGATAATACGATTCTATACAAAATGTGCCAAATAAAAATTGAGCATGAAATATCCACCCAAGGAAGTCTACAAGAATTCGTTGTAAGTTGTAACCCATTTGTTTATCTTTCGTGAATAAATTGATGCTTATTTATTTATCTATTATTATAAAAAGGAAAGATTTAATTGAATGTTTGCTTTGAATAGTCTCCGAAACTACTTGACCGAATTGAAAAATTCTTTCACTGTTGGGAAGCTAAACTATTTCCGGTGAACATAGGATATATAAAATTTTCAAAAAAGTTAGGGATCCACAATAAAACTCCAATAATGTGTAAAAAAATTACCAAAAAACTTTCTTACCTCGCGTGCGCTGATAATTTAACTAAAGAACGGAACAACCGAATTTAATGAAACTTTATATTAAGATACAACACAATTACCCACCCACGTTAGGCTACTTATCATTTCTTAAACATAATGAGGGAATGTATCCCCTACGTAAAAACTAAGGGATGAAAAAAAAATTGACTTTAGATAGGCGAATTATATATCATTGGAAAGGTATTTAAAAGTTGCAAAACGATCTGTATTAATATTTTTAGTTGAACTAATAAAAAGCACAGTAATTTAATTTAAAGTACAATAAATTGCCTTTTTGAAATATAAATGTTTTTATAGATAATAATCTGACAGTAAACTTTTTTTTTACAAAATTGTTGTAAATAGATCCTTAGGGTTGCTCAGTAAGGAAATATTAACGAAAAAAATGCAATAGTAATAATAATAATAGTAATAAAGCTTAAAATAAATACGTTTTCAAAACCGTGCATATATAAAATGGTGTATTTATATACCCCCTCTGACTGATGAAATTTTAATATTCGGTGTATTCCTTATAGGAAGTAAGCATGTGATAAGATTTTTTTTTGAAAATTCCTACCCTAACAGACAAAGGCGAATTCAGGATTTTTTTCATGCGGGGGGCACAATATATTTTATTTGCAAGTGCGTGAATGGTAGCACGAAAAAAATTCGCAATTCCAGCCAGAAATCATCATAATGATAAATAATAAATAATCATATCCTCATAATGATAAAAGAAATTTAAAATCCTCTTCCAGAGCAAAAGGCATACGCCAGATCGTGTATGGTGAATTCTGGACTATCCAATATGGTTTAATTATTTAGTTGAAATTCAGATATTTCAATAATAAGTTTATAGATACATAATGGTTATACTTGATGGAAGAACTGGGTTTCGTGCAGTTGTACAAATTTCAATCTCGCGGTTGCGTTGTACAGGGCAATAGTATAATAGTTTTTGAAAAAAGGTTCATTCGGGAATCGAAAAAGGGAGATGGGGTTATTTTGACGCGAGTATTTTGATAACTTTCGACTTTTTTAGTCATAATTAAGACCGAATTTATTGAACTTGGCGATATTTTTTATTATTTATGATTAATTTACGAAGTATTTGGTTCACGGTAGGTATACCTACCGTAGATTTAATGAAAACTATTTGATTATTGCATAGAACTGTTTTATTCTTTGCAAAAATTTATTAAATGTGTCTTTTCAAGAGATGTGAAGGGTTTTTAAGTATGATTATATTTTTCGTAAAAGAAATAAGAAAAATAAAATACGTTACGCAGACGAAGTCGTGGGAATCAGCTAGTCGTGAATAAATTGATGCTTATTTATTTCAATAGAAATTAATTTTTTAATGAAATTACTTTGGTTTCCTACATGAAACAGGACGTAGAAACAAAAAGTATTGAATTAAAAATTCACGCCTCACAAGAGGGTAGTTTGAGTGTTTGAAAAATATCCTGAAATATGTTTTAAACTTAAATGAATTGGGTATTTTTAAATTAAAGAGGGTCCAAACCATTTGGAATAGTCATAAAGGTCTTAAATTGACCAAAAATTTCAAGAAATTCAAAGAAGTTTCACTACAATCCTATGCCACCACTATTGATATTGAAGCACACTATTTTTTCTATTTCCACATTTAATCCACATCGTGCATCTAGTGTTTATCTTTCAAAGTTTCCGCACGACACTTCGTTAACATAGTTTTCGATTTGCAGAAAATTTTCAAGTGCCAGAAATGTCTATATATAGCTGCATATAGAGATGTATGTATGTATAGGTTTTCCGCGATGCTGAAACTTTTAATGGTAAAATTCATTTAAGTTTTAAAGTAAATACAAGGACCTTTTGCTTCGCTTTAATATATAAACGTCAAGCTTTCAACTCGTTCCACTCAACAAATAGAAAAAAACAATCATCATGAAATAAACGGTTTTGTATTTTTAATTTCCGCATTGATTTTCAAATAGTTTTTTTTTTTAATTGCAATAGGAGAGCAGCTTTTATGTGGATTCTAGCATTCAATTTTACAATGTTTAACATGCCTATAAAGTTTAGACGCCTTAAATTATTAGTTGGTCTTAATTTAGAGCAAAAATTTCAGATTAGCACAAATATATAATAACAATACAAATTTTTAATAATAAATATTCCACACTTTGTTTTAAGCATTTTTTTTTTATACAAATTGAAATCATATCTCAAATTTTATTGCCTATCATTCCCCAATGGTTGGGAGAAAGCTCATAAAGATTTTAATAATAGAACTCTATAATTTCTAATTTTTACACTACTTTTGTTGTCTATTTTGTTTTACAACCTTATTAAAGTGTAGAAATGTAATTTCCAACTACCTAAGAAATAATTTACTTTCTCTTTTATCAAACAAACTTGCCAAACAAAGTTTGGATGTGTATAATTTGCTAGACCGTCTCCTTTCTTATAAGAGCCAATACAAAATTTAATTCAGGGTAGAAGGCAATGTGTTGTTCCTTTTTCCCAGAAATTTTTTCGTTGCGATAGTACCAGTATGTTTTTAATTTAATATTGATAAGTATTTTAATTACTTCCGAATCACAATAAATTAATGGATAATAATATATATAAGTCTTTGAGATTCAATTAAATTTCTTTATTACGACGCGTTTCGACAGTTTTTGACTGTCATCATCAGGTAATAATACAGAATCTGTATTATTATTAAATATAATTATTAAATTATTATTAAATATAAGATTCTGTATTATTACCTGATGATGACAGTCAAAAACTGTCGAAACGCGTCGTAATAAAGAAATTTAATTGAATCTCAAAGACTTATATATATTATTATCCATTAATTTAATTTAATACTTGTTTTTAATAATGATTCAAATAAATAGTTACTTTGGCAATTTTTAAACATATAGATTGATTAAAATAAAGTATTTCGGTTATATATATAATAATATCGATAAAAATATACCTATTTTAGTTTTTCTAGACCTAAAAAAGGCTTTCGACACAGTGAATCACAAAATCTTATTAAATAAACTTTGGAGATATCTATAGATTATATATCAGTGGTCATCAAATAGTTTGGATCACTCCTATTACACTATTACTGAAATTAGTGCAGTAAACTGCGAAAACCAATTATGCAATGATACAAAATTACCAATTATTATTGAACTCATTTAAGTTTCCATACTATGAATTAATTAAAATTTTATAGAGGGCTAAAAGGACGAAACTAAAAATCTTATTTTATAATCAAAATAAGTTTTTTTTTTGTGAATCATCACAAAGCAGTTACGGAGTGATCCAAACTACTTGATGACCACTGAAGAAGATATTAGAAGATATCTAATCATATATCTATGATTAGATATCTATATTAGAAGGTATTAGAGATATCCCTCATAAACTACTCGAGAACTATTTAACGAATAGAAAACAACGTGTTATTATCAATAATAGTAATAGTAAGAAAATACTGTTAAAGTAGGTGTTCCTCAAGGAACAATTCTGGGCCCACTACTCTTCATTTTGTATATTGATGATATTTTTAATCCATTTTATGTAAGGTTCAATTCCAGTGTAAATAACAACAATAATAATATCAGGTTCACGGGTAATTGGAATTTATTTAAATTAATTTAAACAATCATTGATTTTGCGACGTTTCGTCTTTATTATTAAAACTTTTTCAAGCTCTGAAAGTATCACAATATTAACAACATTATAACAATATTTTTATATATCTAATTACCCGTGAACCTGATATTATTATTGTTGATATTTTTAATTGTCTACCTAATGGGGCTCTAGTTTCATATGCGGATGATACAGTAATACGCTGCTTTGGCAGTACTTGGGCTGAAGTCAACCTTATTTTAACTCGATGGTTTATCAGAATTAACTATTGGTTAAGAGAAAATCAGTTGTCTCTTAACATAGATAATTCTACGTATATTACTTTTGGTAGTTTCATTGATAGTATTCCTAATAATTTCCACCTTAAAATAAATAATGTTGAACTTAAAAGAGTAGATAATTGTAAGTATCGTGACTAATTTTCGATGCGCACATGAAATGGAACTCACATGTCTATGAATTAACAAAAAAAATAAGGTACTTTTCATTCTTATTCTTTAAATTGAACAAATGCTTAAGTCCCTTGGTATTAAAAATTATTTAGCATGGGTTATTTGAAAGTATAATCAACTATGGCATAATTGCATGGGGTGGGGCACATAAAAATAGTGTTAGGTCATTAACTAGTACCCAAAATCGTTTTATTAATTATTTCATTTCACGTAATATTGCTGATATACCCCTTGGTATCAGGGAATCATTTATTATCAGTGCTTTAACATACTACTATAGTGAGTATAAAGTGCAGTACAATAATTAAGTGTACAAACATTTATTAACACTGTCAAAAACTAAAAAAAAAAAAATATTAGCACTAAGAATCCTTATCTTGTTGCAATAAAATATTTTAATGAGTTACCTAACCACCTTAAAACTCTGACTTTTAAGCGAAAACAATTGAAGGAAATATTAAAAAGCTCAATTGGTAATTTGAGTGACAAGTCATATAATTATTGACATCATTTTCACTTAAATTATATTACTTTATTGGTAATTTTGTTTAAATTTTTAATTCATTATATTATTACTCTGTTTTAAATATATGCAATTGTAATGTAATATTCTAGTTCTATGCACAGATGCCTTGCATCTCTATACAATGTATGCTGGAATTAAAATAAATAAATAGTAATAAGTCTGGAACAATAATTACACTAATACTCGCAACCCTTTCCACTACTATTTACGTGCCTACTTTTTTTGAGCCATTGTTCCATTTTCTAAAACTAGTTGACAAATGTAGGGCATCTGATTAGTAATTTTGTCTTTTTGGTATTACATATTACTAGGAATTCTTCATTAGGTTGGAAAAAAGTAATCTATTACTTTACCAAAAGACTTTTATATCAGATCATATCGAATTTTGTATTCATTTCGAAGGCTAGTATTTATGTTCGTTAGAGGGGAAAATTTTTTGTTGTTATCATTTTTCACTATCAGTGGCATGATTGATTTGTTTAAGTGTGAGGAAAATTTTGTCATAAATGACTCAATACAAAATTTTATAGATATATTTTCCAATTTTTCTTCAATAAAAATAAAAATGAAAAACAAGCGACCAAAATTATGAGTGGTGCATACAGTTTTGACTATGTATCAGTCAATTAAATGTGATTTTAGTATCATCTTTAACGTTCAAAAATTAAGACCCAAAGAGTAAGACCTAATGTCAAAAGGATAAATTAATTTTAGTGATTATTATTAATAAAATTCAAAATTGCCATGATGATCGCCAATCTTCAACTTTGAAGTGGCACCAAAAGAAGAATATGGTTAATTTGTTTTTAGTATCAAGTATAGATTTAGATTCTAATAATCTGTGATGATGACTTGATAGAAACCTAAGTATCGTTTGTAAGTATTAGTTTACAATTAACAATAGCTATAGTTATAAAAAAAGAAGAATAAATAATGGAATTCCACAAGAAACTATATTAGGACCCTTACTCTTTATATCATATATTAATAACCTATTGGATCTCTTACATTAAAAACACTGCGATTTTATATGCGAATAATACTGCTAATATTTGTTTAGACGAAACGTGGAAAAGGGAGTAAAATAAAATGAACAAATATTTAATGCAAATGCATCAATTGGTGTGCAGTGAATCAATTATCATTATATATTGCCAAAACTATGTATATGACCTTTGATATTTACACAAATAGTCTTCCAATCAATATAACAATAAAAACAAGTGGCAAAAGGGTAAATAGAGTAGAAACATGCAAATATTTAGAAATTACCATAGACTGCCATATGAAATACGAAGAGCATATAGAAGGGATGATTTTAAAAAACAAAATATCTTTTATTTGCTTTACTAGGCTATCAAGGGTAACGAATCAATGGAACTCTACTAAAGATCTACTATGCTCTTTTTCATAGCATTAGTACTTATGGTATTACTGCTTGGGGAGGGGCATATAATAATGATAGAAACATATTGCAAAACAAGCAAAGGAAAATATTAAAAACCCCAAAGAATTGCTTGAGCCTTTAAATACCGAAAAAATGTTTTGTTTTCGAATCTTTATTACAAAACTATCCCGACTTAAAAGAGAAATATACAAACTCGAATAGTATTACTAGAAATAAAAATCTATTATTGCTAAAAATAAAGAAGGATTTATGTAAAAAAATTAATATTTATATGACCACTAAGGTATTTAATCTCCTTCTAATAAAGTAAAGGACTCTAGATTTAAAAATGCCACTCTAAAAAGAAAGGAAGAGTGGATACAAAATAATAATATTATTGTAGAATTATAATAATGTACAAAGAAATCGGATATTTTTCCATGAAGACTAAAATAAATATAAAGAAGGTTTTTTCAGTAAGTTAAAATTATATAATAGTCATATTAAACAACTTCCAGGTCTTAATTAAGTACGGATAAATAAGTATATAAAAAAATTAATACTAATTACTAAGAAAAACTATCACCTTTATGGTAGTAATAAATGTATATGTATATTGTATATACATACATATTATGTATATATATGATATGTAAACATTTTTTTTTGTATTTTATTTAGTATTTTATTTGTAGTTTAAAAGTTTAAGTTTTGAGTGATAAGTAATCCAGTCCATGTACAGATAATGTAGCTTCCTCTATATCATTGTTTCCTAACTGTGGTCCGCGGACACCTGGGGTCCGCGAGCCTTTGTTTGGAGGTCCGCGGTCCCATTTAAAAAAGTTTGTGTTTTGTTTTTTAATTTAACGAAGGAATACTAAAATATAAAACTGTCCAAAAATTGCACCTTTTTTTCACTCAGGGGTCCTTGGCATTATGCTTGATTTCCTAGGGGGTCCGCGGTTGAAAAAGGTTAAAAACCCCTGCTCTATGGTATTAAATCATTAGAAAAACTAATGTATGTAATTTTGGAATAAATTAATTTTTTTTTATTTTTCTGTGGTTAAATATGTGCAAGTTTTAAAAAGCAAAGATTGATAAATAGCCGAAGATATAAGCTCACAATATTGATCCTACTTAATGCTGAAATGTTCACTTTTACTGTTAACAACCCAAATGATTTTAGTGGTTTTATGAATACAAAAAGTGCAACCAGAGTATAATAATTATTAAAGGAAAATAATCATAATGTTTTACATCTTGATAAATATTGATTATAAGAAAAAAAAATTGATTTAAAAAATAAAGTCCTGTTTTGCTAGGAAGAAATGATTATTAGTTTACATGCCAAAGGCAATGATTTTCGCGGCAATGTTTTTACCTTGCAAAAAGCCATTGTGGTTACCAAGACTAGTTGATCAAATGCAAATTACCAAAGTTGAAACTTTTCCTATCAACGTTATATATGAATATAAATTAATCATTAAATTCAATACCCTTAATTAGTAATGGGTGCCAATGACGAGGAGTCAAAGTCTTAAAATGAAGCGCCTAACAATATTCTAAGTTATCTTTATGGTCATTACTTACATTCTACATGATCTGAATTAATTGTAGAAAGTTAAACTAGTCGAATGCAATTTCCTTTGAATTCTAGCCGGCCTATTACGGCCTAATAAGCCACAGGAATTATAATTACTCGTGAAATACAAATCACACCTCATATCCGGACCGAACGATAAAATCAATTCGGTAAAATAGGCGTTCAATTCAAGCTCTGATGAAAATTGTATAAATTAATCGTAAATTGTACCTTTTCGGAAATTTTTGGCGTTTCCCTTCAATGATTAATTGGTTTTGGTGTGTGTATTACATTTTTTTTTGCAACTCACCTGAAACAAACAAAAATAGATTAGACATGATTTTCGAGAAAAAAAAAGCGTGGGGATTTGTTTGGAGGAAATTATTCATTTCTGACAAATATGAACTATTAAATTGACTAGAATTTACCGTCGACTGGACAAGGGCGTTAAATTAATATGCATGAGTTCGATCGTATTCGTAAACAAGAGCGTTAAATTTCATGGGACTTAGTTGTCCTATTCATTAGAAGAGCATTTGGCAAATTTACAATTAATGACATTGTTTAGAAGATGTCTTCGGTGTGGGATGAGCTTAGTTGGTGTATGTATTTTCCGACATATAAACAGCCATATTGTTTGATGATGAGAGTGTAATTCGCGTGACAATAACGTGAAGTAGCTCCAACTTATATTTTCCCAACTTTCTCAAACATGTCAAGACGAAAACGGAACGGAAGACTTATTACAAAACGAAAGTTTTGAGTATTTGTTATTTTCTATAAGTACTATGAACTGTTTTCCGCTCTATTATTGCAGGATAATTGAGAAGAGAATGAAGGCCAAGTTATAATGGAACCGTTTTTCTTGTCGCAAAATAAATTATAAATTCATCACTGAGTTTTATTTCAAACAATTCACGGTTATTCCACGGTATTATATCTCAAATTTAATTATAGGAAAATTTAAAAGTTTTAAATGAGATTTTTTTCTTTTAAGTTTTTTTTTATTCTCTATGGCTTAGTGTAGGTATATAGAAAACTTTCAATGAAAATTCAAAAGTTCTTGTTAACCTTTTGCTGATAGCATGTAGAGTTTGTCGAACCCACAGGATTATATTAATCATTGCCATTTGTTATAGGGTGGATATTGACTTTTGAACCTCTTTTTACCTTTCGAACGAATTTCACTGTTTTCATTGGTTTACGATGGAAAATTGCTGTTTCATGTTCCTTCAAATCACATAAAACCATTTTCCGGATCTTTTAAAATTTAAGGTTCTTATATCGATTTTTATATTAATAATGTTACAGTGCCTACCAAAATTATTTTTAAATTATTTTTTATTATATGAATTTCTAAGCTGATCCCCGCGACTTCGTCTGCGTAACGAATTTTATTTTTTTTATTTCTCTTACAAAAAATATAATCGAATTTATTACGAAGCATTTAATAAACTGTTACAAAGAATAAAAAAGTTCTATGTAATAATCAATTACTTTTCAAAAAATATTTATACATATCTAAAAAGAGTATGTTCAATTGCATATACCTACGGTAGGTAAACCTACCGTGTACCAAATAATCCGTAAATCAATCAGAATCTATACATAAATAAAAAATATCGCCAAGTTCAATAAATTCGGTCTTAATTATGACTAAAAAAAGTCGAAAGTTATCAAAATACTCGCGTGAAAATAACCCCATCACACTGTTTCGAATGAACATTTTTCCAAAAACTATTGCACTGTACAACACAACCGCGAAATTGAAATTTGTACAATTGCACGAAACCCAGTTCTTCCATAATCATGTATAACCATTATGTATCTTTAAACTTATTATTGAAATATCTGAATTTCAACTATATAATGAAACCATATTGGATAGTCAAGAGTTCACCATACACGAATTGGTGTATGCCTTTTGCTCTGGAAGAGGATTTTAAATTTCTTTTATCATTATGATGATATGATTATTTATTATTTATCATTATGATGATTTCTGGCTGGAATTGCGAATTTTTTTCGTGATCCTTTTCACGCACTTGCAAATAAAAGATATTGTCTCCCCCAAGAAAAAATCCTGAATCCACCTTTGTCTGTTAGGGTAGAAATTTTCAAAAAAAAAATCTTATCACATGCCTACTTCCTATAAGGAATACACCGAATATTAAAATTTCATCAGTCAGAGGAGTATATAAATACAGCATTTTATATATGCATGGTTTTAAAAACGTATTTACTTTAAACTTTATTATTATTATTATTATTATTACTATTGCATTTTTTCCGTCAATATTTCCTTACTGAGCAACCCTAAGGATTTATTTACAACAATTTTGTAAAAAAAATGTTTACTGTCAGATTATTATCTATAAAAACATTTATATTTCAAAAAGGCAATTTTTTGTACTTTAAATTAAATTACTGTGCTTTTTATTAGTTTAACTTAAAATATTAAAACAGATCATTTTAAACTTTTTTAATACCTTTCCAATGATATATAATTCTCCTATCTAAAGTCAATTTATTTTTCATCCCTTAGTTTTTACGTAGGGGATACATTCCCTCATTATGTTTAAGAAATGACAAGTAGCCTAACGTGGGTGGGTAATTGTGTTATATCTTAATATAAAGTTTCATTAAATTCGGTTGTTCCGTTCTTTAGTTAAATTATCAGCGCACGCGAGGTAAGAAAGTTTTTTGGTCATTTTTTTACACATTATTGGAGTTTTAGTGTGGATCCCTAACTTTTTTGAAAATTTAATATATCCTATGTTCACCGGAAATAGTATAGCTTCCCAACATTGAAAGAATTTGTCAAATCGGTCAAGTAGTTTCGGAGCCTATTCAAAGCAAACAAACAATCAAATCTTTCCTCTTTATCTTTATCACTTATCCTCTTTATCACTTCATATTTGCAAGAAAGGGTCACATATGAACACTCTAGAAGAATATGAAATACTAGCTGATCCCCACAACTTCGTCTGCGTAACGTAGGTGTAGATTATGTTTTCTTTTCAAATTTGCCATTTGTAGTGATATATGAAAATTTTTATTTTTCTTATTTTTTTTACGAAAATCATAATCATACTTAAAAACACTATTTTGTCAACTTTAAAAAGACACATTTAATAAACTGTTGCAAAGAATAAAATTGTTCTATGAAATAATCAATTAATTTTCAAAAAATATTTATAAATATCTAAAAAGAGTATGTCTATTGCGTATACCTACGGTAGGTATACCTACCGTAGACCAAATAATCTGTAAATCAATCATCATCTATACATAAATAAAAAATATCGCCAAGTTCAATAAATTTGGTCTTAATTATAAGTAAAATGAGGTGACCATGCGACATTTTTCAAATAACTTACATTTTTAAATTTGTGATATCTTTCGAATGGAATATTCAAATTGAATAACTCAAAAAGTTATATAATGGCATTGAAACAAACTTAAATATGAAGTCATTTATTTTGATAAAGATTAATTTCAAAGTATAAATAAAAGAGCTTTTATAATAGTAACATTTATATACATTTTTAAAAATGAAAAAAACACTTATTGTGACATAACTATAATAGTTAGACATACGCTGTTGGTCTATTTTTTGTAGATAATGATATGTTCTGCAAAATCGTACTACATTATATTGTTCTTTAACCAATAGTTTTCGCAGCGCACGCGATAAAAGAATGTTTTTTGGTATTGTTTTCAAATCTTGGGTTACATTATTGGAGTTTTATTATGGATCCCTATTTTTTTGAAAATTTAATATAGCCTATGCTCACCGGAAATAGTGTAGCTTCCCATCAGTGAAAGAATTTTTCAAATCGGTCAAGTAGTTTCGGAGCCTATTCAAAGCAAACAAACAATCAAATCTTTCCTCTTTATAATAATAGATAAATTCAAAGCCCACAAACGATCCAAATAACATCCTTAACGACAAACTATATAAAACAAATAATCTATATGAAATTTGTTTACAACTGACAAAATAATCATTACCTGATGATGACAGCCAAAAACTGCTAAAGCTGTCGTAATAAAGAAAAAATTGAGTCAAAGGACATATATTATTATTCATTAATTAATTATTTAATTTTTTTCTTTGTCAATTTCTATAAGTATTTGCCTCATAGTTTATTTTTCGACAAATTTGTGACAATTTCTTTTTGACCAACAGCCAATTGGATTACTTTGGATATTTTTAGAGACTTTTTTATAACAACTGATTTTTACATAAAACTTAAACCTTAAAGCCCCAATTTCTGAGCTTTCCAAGAAAATTGTCTTATCGCTTTTAACTATCCAAAAAATTATTTTTTTCAAAAATACAGAAGAAAAACCTCTATCTTGTTTATAATACAGTAATCCTTCCACTACGCGGTTTTCCACAGCAAAAGTTGAGTTTTTAATACCAATTTTCGCACAATTGAAATTTCACTCTGCGCGGTTTTTAAATTTTTGGCAAAACAAAAAAATAATGGATTGGGGCGATAATAATCAAAAATGAATAGAATTAATCAAGAATAGAATTAATGAAAATGATAAGATTAATATCTGAGAAACGATGATGGAAATTATCATTGATTTGGCTCATATATTAAGGTGGTGGTAGTTGTTATTTGCCAACAAATGTTATGGGCTAATTTTTCAAACTCTCTAGAATCTTCTTATTTATTACTGAAAAGGTAATCGCTGAAAAAACAGCAATTTGATCATCCTATAAGTAGCGCAAAACTGTTCACATAAATAACTTTAAATTTCAGTAAAACAATTTGTGTAAATAAAAACTTACACAAATTAATATCTTATGACAAATAAAATAGAATGATATCATTTCATAACTCAAAATAAATTTGCTAGGTACTGTGTAAAAAATCTCGACAATAAATCAAGAAAATTTTGTGCAATACATTTTTTAAAGAAGAGTAATATAAAAATTTGTAAAAATAATTATAATTTGAAAACCAAGAAGTATAATCATTAATTAATCATTACTTTAACTTCAAGACAGGAATATCAAAAAAAAACTTATCTTTTGTCATATTGCCAAAAAAACTGGATTATAATGAATAAGAATAATGGCAAGAGGGCTAAAAAGAAGTGAAGGAAACTAAATATTTAATGCAACAATATAAAAACCGACATTGAGGTATTTTACTGTTTAGTTCAGCGTAAATAATTGAATTAGATTTGAATAATAAATCATCTTCTCCCAAAGTAGAATGGAAAAAAAAGCTTTATCTATAATTTATTTTTTTATTACTCATACGATGAAACTTCTTGCTGGACGTATTGAAATTGCAACAAAAGAAAAATTGATTTATCGATTTCACGATTGATTTTCTAGGATGAATGATGAAAAATATATTTTTTTACCCTTTTTTTTATTACAAGAAGGATTAGCTATATAGAACTTTGCGGATGATATTTTTTTTTGTTACAACTACGTTAAAGGGCATCTGATCTCTTTCTTTCTATTGATACCTGCTTCTTTAAGTTCAATGTGTGCTTAATTGTGCTAAAGATTTGGCATAAAAATAGCAATTAATGACTATTGAAAATAGAAATTAAGCTTTTTTCACCAAATTAAACTTATTTGATTTTTCTTCTTGTATTCGGAATCAAACAATTTCTATTATAAAGGAAATTTAAGTTTCTATTATATATTTACATTAACTCAATCGTTAATATTAGTTTTTAAATAGTACAGAAGAAAAACGTGGAATTGATATACCTACTGGGTCAGTGCATATGAAGTGGTCCAAAAATAAATGAAATGGTTGCTCGATCATTTTAAAAAAATATATTTTTTTGTGTGCTATCACCCCAACATATTGGTAGTTCAAATTCATCATTATTTTAATTTCATTGTTTTTAGTTTTCCGGTGGTGGCCATATTAGTTTTACTAGGCGCAGACATTTTCGCACTTTTAAGGGTTTGCAGAAACTTGATTATCTCAGGCCCTATTTGTCCTATCAAAATGAAACTAAAAGCAGTGTATTCATGAAAATATAAGCTATAAGGTTGTAATAAAACGTTATCACCTAAATTTAATTCTAAGGGGTGAAATTTCAGCCTAAATTTTTAGCTCTCATATGTAAAAACTCCAATTTTCACGGAAAGCAAAATTTGAAGTCTGAGACTTTAAGGCTTTTTAAAATAAAAAATAACAAAATTTGGAAATTTTCAAAGTTTGCAATTTTCTGAGCTCAATATCTCTGGTGGGGGACCAGATAAAAATCTGAAATATCACCTCATTATAGTACTGTATGATAGTATTATGCATCTAAAATTTGGAGTTTGAGATTTGACTACGAGCAGAGGTATTGCAAGCACAAAATGTCAAAATAATGCATACTTCAGTAG
This sequence comes from Sisyra terminalis, assembly GCA_958496175.1. Taxonomy (NCBI): domain Eukaryota; kingdom Metazoa; phylum Arthropoda; class Insecta; order Neuroptera; family Sisyridae; genus Sisyra; species Sisyra terminalis. The sequence continues at coordinate 10,887,591 of OY292275.1, forward strand.
GTGACTATAATGTATTTAACCATTTAATATGTGACATATACTTGGCGAAAAGGGCAGTTTACACAAAACAACATATACTCTGGGCTAACTGTTATTCATATCTTAAATTTAAAACATGTACTTCTTTCTGAAAGCTAATAATGTATGTACGTATCCATAGTCATCAACTAATCTTGGTGTTGAACTACCAACATGTTGGGGTGACAGCAAAAAAAAATCAGAATAAAAAAAAATTATCAAGCGACCAGTGCTGGACCGACTGAATTGGACTGACCCTACTGTAATCTATAAAGAAAAAAGTAGAAGTTATGTATATCATATAGTTATAAATAACTGCATAAGATTACTAGAGAATTGAATACTTTGTACTGCCTAAAATTAAATTACAAAAATCAATTGATATCGGCAATATTGCCGCATTTTTATGTATGGATACAATTAAAAGCACATACTTTTACTTTATTATTACAAATCAAGTGCGTTTTCTAAATAAAAATTTTACTATACATATTTTTATTCATGCCTATAAGAAAATTGAACATACTAAAACTCTTATGCTTGCAAAAATTCATTAAAATTTCACTTTTTCATGAGTTTTTAGTGGTAAATATTTCTAAACCCATTTTTACTAATGACTATTTAAGTCCAAGGAAATTGTATTTCTTTTTTAGCCAATTCACTCCTAAGGTCGCTATTAGTCAGGAACTGGATGCTTACTAGGAATACTCCTGTTTCTTTCAGTGTACTATTTCAAACAAAATAATAGTTTGTTTTTTATCATTTGACACTTCAACAGATGGTTAAGGTGGCCCACCTTAACCATCATATAGAAATGATTCTAAAAACTCTTTGGCCAATATTCAAAAATATAACACTTGTTTTCAAAAGACGTCGTTTGGAGCTTAAAACAAATATTATTTTTAAGGAAGTTCTGAAGAAAACAGGAACATTCCCAGTAAACCTCCAGTCCCGGACTACTTAATAGCAACCTTAGGAAGGAATTGACGTAAAGAACAATACAATTTCGAGAGATGCAAAATATTCAATAATAAAAAATGTGTTTAGAAATATCTTTGTATGTCTTTAATCTCATAAATAGGTGAGAATTTAAGGATTTTTTGTATGCATATGAGTTTTAACATGTTTATTATTTTTATAGGTGTAAATCTAAATAAGTAAAATACAATGGTTAGTCATTAATTGTTAATAATTATTGTTATTGTTAGTAATTAAAAATGTAGCAATATTACCGATATCAATTAATTTTCGCAATTCAATTTTAGGAGGTACGAAATTCACCAGGTCCTCTGATATTTTATCAAAAAAATATTTGCATATAATATAATTAAGTGCGTATCAATTGTAACGCAAGCAATTTATAAAATGCTTTATTTTTTAAAAGCATTTAATATTATTACCATACACAAAAGAATTTAAGGAAACCATGAAATGAAATCTGAAATTTGGTTTGTTTGTAAAAACATTAATAATGTTATTAAGTTGTATATTTACGAAAAATTCAAGTATGTGCTCAACTCGTGATATTCAATAACATAGTACAAACTTGAAGGCCAAAATGAGAGAATGACAACTTTAAATATGTCGTTTCAGGAATTTGAACCGGTTTGAGGTATTTATTATTTGTAGTCAATTATAAATACATTAACACCTTTTTCCGAATCCATAAATTACACCTTGGAATCTACCTGTTTCTCATTACTATATTATTTATTATCGCCAGTTGAGAGCAGGTAAAATTCTTTTCAATTTCACTCCTTTTTGGAATTTATCGGGTTTTGCTCACAATATTAAACATTATGGAGCAAAGGTTCATAAAATGAATATAAATTTTTGTCTACCTGAATTCTATCGTATGATTGAAGAACAGGTGATCGATTTCGATAATATTTTGTTTTCAGGTACTTCTTAGTGTTTCGCCAAAAAAAAAAACAGTTTAAGGCAGGTTACAGACAAGTCTAATCTAAATAGTTGTACCAATATTTTATTCTGATTTTACTTATGGTTCCAATTTAGCTTTACTGATTTGACAGAATTTTTGTAATCAAGTTCAACTAATTTTTCTTCGGAAAAAAAGGTTGCCTGTTTACGTTTAATTATTAATAATAAAAGTAGCATTCAGAAGAAGGCCGATTAAAATAATTAAACGGACACCCATTAATTGGTTATAAATTGGACTCTTTAATAAAATATCTATGTTCTTTTTTAAAATATCAAAAAATCAGCGTATTTTAAATCAGGGGTGGCCAACCCAAATTATACTGCGGGTTACTTCGGAAATGCAACATAACTCTTCGGACCACCGTTAAAGTTATATCTCAAATTCTCCATTCTAAATTTAGATACACTGTAAACATTTTTAATGTATTGGTTTTCACCACTTTGGTCATTAGCAAATGTATACATTTTATAAAAGTCTGATGCATCCTGCGGGTTGGCCACCTCTGAGAACCTCTGATTTAAATAAACAATGAATAATCTGTCGTTTATCTTCACATATAAAATTGTTATGCTGGTTTGCGTAGATTTCTAAAACTTAGAAAGTTCTGCATTGATTTAGCTCAAATTTTGTCACGATATACAATCCGCCTTAAAGATTGTTTTTATCATTTTCTGTTGTTAGTAACATATCTGCGATTACAAAAAAAACGGTTTTTTCAACAGTCAATACAATAGCCGTTGTCATTACTTCATTGTTATAATCCTGTAGTGATTTTTAAAGGTAGAACAAATTTTGTCAAAGCGTAATTAATAAATGTATACCTTGAAGATAAGTGATAATTAGTACAGCGAGGGATGCTATGGGTTGATAAGGGAGGTGATTTTAATAACTCACACGCTTTTTTTCCTAAATTCAATATATTACAACTATTAACAACCATAGGCTGGGAGAACAACGTCTCCCGGGTTTTGCTAGTAATGTATAAGTATATTAGACATGAGCAAACAATTTCGGAATATGTCAAACCTCATTTATTTAAAATCGCATTTTATTTTTAATTTTCTAGATATTCTTAGTTATTCTGTTAATCTAGGCGTAGAAGAATTCAACAAATCCTAGATTACGAAAATCGGTCCAGCCATTCTTCAGTTATAAATAGTCTAACTAACACAACTTTGCTTTATAAATATATATATATATATATATATATATATATATATATATATAGATAACAATAAATCTGATTTCCTTAATATTTTGCAACCAAATATCTTATGTAATATGAAATTGATGAAGTAAATGTAAAAAATAATTCCTCTATTTCTTCACTGTATTTTTTTCAAAGAATATAAAGCTCTAATTTCATTGTTTTGCAATTACGAACCGTTGTATATATTTTGACTAAACTAACATTAGAAAAATTTTGTACATAAATATACAAACAGGAAAATTAATGAGAACATAATTCGGATATCTGGAGAAAAATATTTGTTTTTAAGCTCATAAATAAAGCAGATTTCAGATAACAAACCAATTGTAAATTGTTTGAAACACATCAAGTTTCTGGGTCAGAATCAAGCCTATAATTTCAAAATAAAAATAAAGAATGAAAATAAAAACACCACAAATATTGGCTTTTTGTTCTCGACCGTCTCCCGAACGAAAATCCCGTGCATTTCCAGTGAAATATTTTACGTAAATTGTCGCCGGAATGATTTCCGTGTTGGAGATTGCAAATTTCTGAAATTTCCATACAATTACCATTAATTTATTTAATGTCTATGAACAATTTGCTATCAAAAGGTGCTGGAATTATCAGTTCTCGTGTAACCAGTTTTTATCTATTCCATTCAGACGCTGTTTATTCACACATGAATGGATTTTCCCGAATTATAATTAAAAGCAGATGAGTTAAGTGCAATGTGTAATGGTTTCTTGAGTACTCTATCCAATATTGTATGATAAGGCGTGTTTTTCTCAATGTATAATAATTGAGGACTGAGGTGTTTGGTTTGAAAATAGGTCAATAAAGTTTTGGACAATAGTATGTATTAACTATCAAACACGGTATTAGCCGCACTTAAGTTTTAAGTCCTCGAAAACTCATGCAATCAACTTGACCACAGGCAACGCTATGTGTGCTATTTATGGGCTTTGTTTGCTGATAATAATGAACTATTACACCTAATTTAAACTTGTATAGTTTACATAATTTGTTTTATATTTATGAAACGTAGTTTAAAGCCTGTTCAGTCGTAAAACAAACTTATTTATTTTTCGATTTAAATAACTTATGGTTAGTTATTTTTTGCTATTAAGAACAAACCCTTTTGCCAAGAAAAAATAATTAACATTTCTTATTACCGCTTTACTTCTCACCACAATAGAATTGTTATATTTAAACATCTATAAACGTTTATATTTTTCTGAAAAATCAATGAAAGCATAAATCATCTATGCATTTATTTGGTCTTTAATAGTTGTGTATACTTTAATAGCTTTATATCTGGATGTTGGTTGGTAAGTTTTGACAATAAAAATCAATGTTCCATTATTTCCATTGAATTCAAAAAGAAACTAAAAGATTTAAGTTAGAAAAAATGCTCTTTTCTATGAAATTCCAAAAGCCAAACTTTTTACTATCCAATTTTTTTCGAAATACATAATCGAAATTCGTTAATCACAAAATGCCTTGTCCCCTTAATACTGATATCTCTTCTTCTGAGGAATTCAACAAGTAAGCCTCAATTCTGTTACAAAGAAGCAGATAGAAGCTTTAAAAAGTGATTTTTAGTGGTTCAAGAACCAAAAACCAAAATACATATAAATTCACCGAATAGTATGTGCCCTCCAGAAAGTATTTAACATTTAAAGGTGAATCAACTTGTATCGAAACGAATATTAAATAATACAACTATCCTTTTATCCACTTCTACCACCTTCCAAATGCATTTTTATTAAAAGAATGCCAAAAACGTGACATAAAATCATAAACCGTATTCCTGGACGACAAATTTTCTTAACAAAAAATGAGCCTAAATAAGCATCACTACCAAAGAGGTGTACTCCTACTAGAGGTGTCCAAAATTTGAATAATAATACTCTTCATGTTTAAAATAGTCTTCCAAATTTATAAGATCATGAACCGTGAGATCCTAATGTCTAAAATACAAGAAATTATGAAAATTCCCTCGAATCTCTAAAATTCTAACGCATTCCAAAAAAATATCATCCTTAATCTACTTCGATTAAATATGCAATTTATTCGAAAAAAAGTATCTCAAATTTAATCGATGTGCCTATAAACCAATAAAATTGTTGCCAAATATTTTACAGCTATAGCATGAAAAGTCAATGTTGTTGGTATTAAACAGTAACCAATTATAAGCAGCCAGAACTGGCAGCAAAGAGCTGAAGAATTTGAAAATCCAAAGCTTAAATATTTTTAATTTCGAGGGCTTAAAGTTAAATCAATCGGAATTTAAAGTAGCTTCAGCTTTTAACGACCTAAGTTGAATACAGATAATGGATATATCATTAAAATTATCATAACTTTCATCAATACATCCAATAAATTTTTTTTGTAACTTTATGCACTTAATTCTGAGATCAACATCCTTTAAACAAATTTAAGAACCAGTACACTTTATACTAAGACCGGATCAGAAATTGAACGAAGTCATCTATTCAGAAACTGATACCGGAAATTATACTAATTTTAGCTATTTCCCCAATCCTAGTAGTAATATTTGAATTCTTAAGGATCATTTTAAAGGGATCAAATCTTGATTATCCTGTTAACTAAAAGATTGAATTGGATATTAAAGCTCGTTGAACCACTAGCATCAACTATTTAATAGTAAAATATTAGAAAATTTCCAAACTATAGACAGTTTATTATTTTTTGCTTTAGTAACTAAATATCAGCTACACTTATGATAAATTTTAGCTAAATAAATTCTATATCAATTCTGTACCTAGGAGCCATTTTATCCTAAGCCCATATTAGTAATTTAGCATACATACTATCTTAAGGGAGTTTTCCCATCTGATGGCCTGTTTTTGATGCATTTTTTAAGGGTACCGCTTCCGGTAGATTGGCTTTTTTCAAGGAAAAAGAAAACGGTATTTTAAGCATTAAGCTTGAAATGAACTAATATGAAATGAAATATGGAAAACTGGGTTTTTAATAGACTTCTGAAGAAAAAGCTGCAATTTCACAGTGCTTTGTTTTGAAAAAAATGAAATATTCAAAATTTGTTGATGATTTTTATTAATTTTTTGCGTCTACATGTGTTTAATCTACCCTATAAATTGGAAACCAGCCGATTTAACCGTTCTTGAGATATGATTAAAGATGCAACATTGATCGTAAAAACATCGATATTGGAACATATAAAAAATTTAAACCATCACGGTTTATGAACAATATATTGGTTTTTTTCCGATGGCTTTTATGTTAATATATTAATGTAAAATATTTCTTAAATAATAATACACGATACCGTAAAATTAAAAACTCCGTCAATTTAAAATCGTTAGATTACTACCTTCCCTGTTGTTCCTAACATGCTAAAATATCGTTCATAAAACATTGTTCATGACGAACGGTGTATCAGTAATGTTCTAGGTTCAACATCGATGTTTAGGAAAGATATATCGATGTATCATTTGCTTCCCTAGATATAAAAGAAACAACTTTGAAAAACAAAGGTTTGAGACATATGCATTTAAAGTTCCAACTATGGATAAAAATATTACAATTTGTGTATCTTTGTAACATCTGTATCTTTCCATCAACTTACAATTTCTAAAAAATCACTTTACCATCATATTTTAGACATATCATGAAGCAATATTAGCACACAAAAAATTGATTTAATAAGCGCACCACACTGGAGAACTGCCTTAAATGCACGTATAATAGTTGGCGTTTTAACATGCAAAGAAGTTGAGATGCTTTTTGCTTTAGTAAATTATTGTCCACCTACATAATACAGAAATTAAAAGTGGGGTATTAAGAGATCATATGAACTTGAGTTAAGATGATCTTATCGCTAAGACCCGGAAAATGAACTTAAGATAATTTGGTTCTTCGATACAGAGTTAATCTTGGGCAAATAAACAATTGAAATCACCCAAACTATTTCAAATATATCAAAAAATAACTTAAATTATTCAAATATATATTTTTATTTAAAAGGCTAAAATGAATTGCAAAGAAAGAAAAAAGCAATAAGTAAAGAGTATAAAGTCCATATCTATGAAATAAACTATACTTAAAAATATATAGTTGTATAAAATTTTCGATTTTTTTAATAAGGAATAACCCTTGTATGATATTTCTTGTGTACAATTACGAAAAATCATGAAGAGTTTGATGCTAATACGAAATAATTACTTTGGAAAAAATATAAGAATTTCTGCCATATATTCAGGACTATTTTGCCAAGTAGGAGGTCTGTTTTAAAGAAATTTCATTTCGACTGTAAGAATTATATTCGTTTTATGCAAATGAAATGGATTTAATACCGTTTTATTTACAAAGCAAAAACTTAAATGAAAATATATTACAAGCAAAAAAGGCATTAATTGAAAATTTAAATTGTGAAATATTAGAATTTTCAAAACTATTTCAGCGTTAAGTGGAGAAACATAGACTTTCATGTGGTTTTATTTAAATTTTCTTATTAAAATCGAATGTTAAATGCAAATGCGTTGAAAATTGAAATGTGGAATAGAAATAAAGAAAAAAAAGCGGTTTTATAAAATATATAAGTTAACTTTTTCTCGCAGCACATTTTATTTCTTATGTAATCCGTCTTTCTGGGTAGTGGATGTGGATATGAGTATGTGAATAGTCGAGGATTTTTCCAATTCCCACATGCGTAAATTCGGGATTCGTGTCACGCACACAATCTGTCGTTAGCATCCATAAACCAACATTTATGTGGAGAAAATAGTTATTCCAGCCATATCACGGCAAAAAAGTTCCACAAAACGAACATCTCCATTTTTATCCAACAGAAATGTACCTGGGTACCGAGGCTTTTAAGCACTGGAAAATTATGGGGATGTAAAACCCAGCTTGTTAGTATCGTAGATGCTATTTGCACACCGGCTACATGGCCTATCATTTCCATATTTTACATTCACGGTTATCTAATTTTGTGTAAAACTTTTTTTCTACAAAGCTTATCGGATAGATGCAAATTGCCGTTTTTAGAATAAAAACTAAACGATTTCACCGCAGCTAAAAGTGTATTAGAGGTAATTTATGAAATTTTCATGGGAAAAAGTGGCGTTGCAAATTTTTTTCACTTTAACTTTCCTGATCTTTTAAATCCGTACACGAGAATAATGGAGTTTCCGAAGACACTTTTGGGAAAATAAAATGCATTTTCATTTTCTCAACTTTGGACTCATCTTTATCGAGAACATTGAGCTTTTTTGCTGATCTTATATTTCTGTTAAAACTTTTTTTAATACAATGAAAAAGTTACTGAAAGAATTGTTAACTTTTTCATAGACCTCTATTGACATTTTACATTTAAAAATTAGCTTCTAGCTTCTTTAGCTCTTACAAATACCCATTGAAGTAATTATTTAATTAAAGAGTTCAAAGTGTATTTTTTTATTGATTTGTAATAAAATGTAAACCAATGGGTTAGTGTCTTAAGTTGAATATATATAACAGTCTTTTGATGAAATAATATATAGGGTAAACATTAGGGTGTTTTTTTTTGGGACTATTTTTTTTTGCTCCCATGCCGAAATTTTGTTAGAAATACTTCAAAAAAAATTCCCTGAAAGTTTGAGCTCTTAATATTAATATTAAGTACTCGCTCACAGCGTGTGAATATTTTCCATTTAAAATACACGTAAGCTTTGATTTTTTTTAAATTTTTAAAGTGATATGTGCAATTAAAGTGATATGTGCAGGATTTATGAAACAGAGAAATTTTTATCTATAAAAATGCATTTTCTCGTATTTTCTCAAACAAAATTTGTGCAATAAAAGGTTTTTTCGGGAGCATACATCAGGAATATAGTCAATAAAAACTGCATTGTTTAATATTTAAAAAAAAAATAAGAATGACATATTATGCCCAGTTCTAACAATTAAAAAAAATTGTTCCAAAATTTCTACCAAAATTAAATTAGATGGTGATTTCAAAAGTGGTCAGATTCATAATATCAAAATACTTTTAGAACGACAGTTTTAGATCCCAAATACCCTATACTGTTATGTGGTAGTAAAGGCCGTTAATGGTTCTAGGGTTAACAAAAATCCGTAAACAGAGAATCTTTGAAAACTTTACCGTTTCCAGATCTGTTTAAATAGTTACTGAGTTAATAGAAAGATTTAACAAAATTTTATAATTTAAATTGGAAAAAAAATATATTTCTCAAAATTCATTAGGTATACCAGCACGTTAAGCCTTTCTTGTTCTAATGGCTTCAAATATCTAAAGATAAAAGCATTTTTAATGTCTTTTAAAACAACAGGGTTGCCAGATGTGGCGACTTATCGCCATTTAGGCTACTTTTAAAAAAGCTCGGCCAATAAAATTTTATTGAAGGCGACTCGTCGCCGATGGGCCGCTTTTGAAATTAATCAATAAAACGATTTTTTTTTCTTATTATTCTCTAAAAATGAAAGACTTTATAGAAGATTTTATCATAGTATTTATGTACCTAGATGCATAAATCGAACTTTATATAAATACTAAATATTTGAATCACGCGCTACCCAGGCACCTACATTATGACCAATGGTAACTCGTCTCCCATTTTTTACGAGTTTTGACTAACTTCGGGTGATATACTGAATAGCTGATTATTGGTATGACATATTCTTAAACTAACCCAAAGTTTACTAAATTGTTTGTGAAATAATTCGGTATAAGCTTGGATCAGGAACGTCGAGATATTCCAAACTGTAGATAACTATTCCGAATGGGTACGTATTGTTCACTCGAATGCAATATGTACGTAAACTTTGACAAGCCAGAAATGAAGAAGCGACGGTTATTTTTATTAGGGACCAATTTAATCGCGAATTAAATTAAAACAAAGTCGGAAATGCAACGTTGCCTAATTGTGGGTGTGCTGAAGTGGACTTGCCCAAAGTAGACTTTATTTAGAAAATTTAATTTTACATAATACAATATAAATACATATTTGAAAATAACAATCATTACTTTATTTCTGACATGTCAAAATTTACGTACAAAAAGCATTCGAGTGAACAAGACCTACAGGAATGATATCGAAACCATTCAAAAACAATTCTCAAATTTCGACGTTCCTGATCCAAGCTTATACCAATAATTCTTATAGATTTGGTGATAATTTTCAATTGCAATACGTTTGATTGCGTAATTTTAGAATAATAAATATGATTATCTTAATACTTATGACTTAGGACTAAATATGATTATCTGAGTGATTTAATCACAATGTTACTATTGAAAGTTTATATTTACCTATCTAAACTAATTTTTATCTAAAAATTTGACTTCATAAAATTTATTTAAATTTTGTATGCTTATTTAAATATTTGTTTAATAATTGTAATTTTACATTTCTTAATAAATTAGAATTTGAAAAAAATTATTCGATTTATATTATTTGAATCGATCGCGGCGACTTTAGGCGACTTCAGCGCCTTGGGTCGGCGATTTAAGGAAAAGAAATTCTGGGCATCCCGCAAGGTTTATAAAATACACAGGTGCCCTCATGGTGGCTATGTGATGGATACGTGACGTATCCAGAAGAATTTCGTACATATCTTCAGACTGATCAATTTCAAAATTCTTCGTATGACGTCATTTTTTTTTCTAATGGAGCAACCGGTGTAATTTACAAACCTTGGGCACCCTGAACTAAAATATTAATTTCCTTAAAACATTATAGATGCTTCAATGGACCTATCCAAGTGCTTAAACAACGAAAAGAACGTCCAGAAAGTGCTAAATACATTAAAGTCGTTAAAAATTATTTGAAAAATATAATAACGTTATAATAATCATCGCAATATTAATGTGCATAACATTCATTTCAGTTAAAATTGTTCATATTATTCATTCAAAGATTTATGTCTTGTTTATTGAAATATTATTGTAATTATTAATTATTATATGTAACCTGGAAGCCGCTCATGACCATTCTGTTTATGTAAGTATTAAATAAATTTAAAAAAAAAAAACACAGTAAAGCTATTACTCTTTATCCTATCTACTTAATAATTTTTGAGTAAAACAACCAATAAAAATTGAAAATATAATAAAGCTCTATAATTCAAATATTTTATGTGGGAATTAATATATATGTTATGAAGAGTTTAGTTTATGTAAAATATCTCGCAAAATCAACAGTTTATCATCGCGAATAAGGAAGAAAAACATAAGGAAAAGCAAAAAAGATTTATCAGGGAAAAGGAATTATTTTCACACACCCAAGCTATTTATAGCAATTTAACGGTTAAGTGTTTCAAAAAGCTACGAAATACTACATTTCAAGCACTTTCACCTTAGTTTTCTGATCCAATAAGATAAAATATATTTCGAGAAAAACATCTATTCGACGAAAGAAAACATGATAAATTATAAGAACATCGATTTGATGAGATTACAAAAAATAATCACTGTAATCATTTTCAATTCTTGTCAGTGAATTTTTATATTTTCCGTATATCGATTGTTGGAAAAAATTTAAATTATTCCCGCGAGTCGATTTTTTTTTTCAAAAGTAACCTCATTTTCCGTGATTTTCATTCGAATGATTTTCAGTGCCCAATTAATCAGATTCTGTTAATTTATTTTCGAGTTTCTCCAACTTTATTTTCCCCAAAGAGTATTAACACATTACTAATCTTCTTCACAAATGTTTGGATTATGTAATTAAGAGCCTAACACAGCTTTGCACAAACCACTTCCGTCTCAATAATCTCAAACCGGATATTATTTCCACCCACACTGTTAATTTCACAAACTTTTAATCTAGCACTTTAATTTTTATGTACCATACAGCAGTATTAAATGTGTAAACACTTTTAATTTAAATCACGTTTGAATGATAAAAAGAGCAAATTCATAAATTCAAACACTTTGTGAAATGTTAAACTAGAAACCTAATTCTGTTATATATACATATATTTATATATATATATATATATAAAAGCGATGTTCTGTGACAGCTTATATATAACGCTTGCAGAAGAGACACAATATTTCGAGATAGTACGTGGGCGATATAGTAACGCAATTCGAATTTGTAAACACCCACGCAGCAAATTTTCTTTGAATATCATACGGCTGATGTAAAACGGATATGATTGAATTATTTATTAAATTTTAAGAAGCCACTTTCAATCATATTTCATCCAATCTATTATTTTAGTCATTCAAATCGAGTAATAAATAATTTTAAGGTGAAATATGACTTTTTTTTCCCCACTGCGGAAAAATGGTAGTTATCTCGTATACATTAAAAGTTACTTTTTACACCCACACGCCAAACTCTGCATTGTAATAATATGATGTTTCAAACCAAAACAAAGATGGTTTAAGAAATAATTTCATCCTTTTATCAAGGAGTAAACGCCTACGTATTTTTGCAAGCTCTTCCGTAATTTACATGCTTAATTGAATTACAATTAAAGGATCTTATTAACTATTTAAACAAGGAATTTTTTTCTGTACATTATTACAATAAACACGCATTTAATTACTTCCTTTTCACATCAATGAAATTCTTTATAAAGTCTGTTTTCCTTATTATTTTTATTTCTTTACATTTTCCCAATGAAATTCAACACTTTTTCCAGACATGTTTGGTAAGAAAATAAAAGTAAAAAAAACTTTTTGATTAATTCAAATTAAGATTTAAATCATATTAAAAATTGTAACCCTTTTACATTATAGATGTCACCCATGGCTTGTTAGTCATACTATTATATCATCTATGTGTCAGTATAATTGCCACTAGCGTACTCACTTGGTTATCTTGTTAAAAATCTTGTTAAAAAGACAGTATTTACAACGAGGATGTTAACATCAAAAAGTAAGGTTTATTCTTTTTATGTATTTTTATACTGAATGTATTTTATGTATTTATGTATTTCATCTTAGTTTTATACTGAACAGCGAAAATTAATTTGTGTAATTTGGCTTTAAACAACATACATTGTTATTATGTTTTAGTTCTCCTGAAGAAGTTGGAAATAAATACCAACGAAACGTTGAGATAATTTGAAAAATAATGTCTTATTATTTGAATCCAAACAAGTGGTATCTAACATCATCTATACGGCCGATATCCCAACTCACCCACATACCTGTATTTTCACTTATGCTGATGATACAGCATCCTTTTCACTGACCCTAATAGGTTACAGCACCACCTCGATCTTATCTCAGGATGGTGTCAGAAATGAAAGATAAAAATCAACAATGAAAAAAGCGTGATGATATCATTCACCTTGACAACGACACTATCCCAATTGCTTCCAAGGTTTGTTATTTAGGCTTCTACTTAGACAGCCACTTAACCTGGAACCCACATATTAAATTCAAAAGACAAATACTAAACCAACGATACGGACTATTACGTAGACTTTTAAGACCTAAATCTTCAGTTAATACAAAAACTAAACTCACCATTTACAAAACTCTACTACGACCTATCTGGGCTTACGGAGCAGAATTGTGGGGCTCTGCAAAACCATCCAACATCCAAATTATCCAATATTTCCAATCAAAAGTCCTTCGTCGAATAATCAATGCTCCTTATTATGTTAACGACCGAATCATACACAATGATCTCAACTTTTCTTTTGTCGCTACCTTAGCCCAAGAACGATTCCAAAAATTCCACTCCAAGTTAGTCGACCATCCTAACCCTAATGCCCAAATTCTTTCCTCTGAAACTCATCCAGACAACATGCCACGTAGGCTGTTATGGCGTTGGCTTCGCGACCTCCTAACAAATTCTTAGAGAGTCCCAACATTGGTTGGGCCCTCTCAACATGTTTCGAAAATACCAGGGTCGAACTACGGTTTTTACCTCAAGTGTGGTATATAAGTAACCAAAATTTCTTAGCACATTGCATAGTATATGAATTGTAAATTTATAGAAGGCAATAAAGGATTTAAAAAAAAATATTTAAATCCAAGTTCTCAAGAACATTATTAAGTAACCACTATATTAGATACATTTAGAAAGAAGCTGTATCTTATAACTTAAAAAGTATCTCAGATACTTTTCGGTATCTAAGATACATTTTTATAAAAAGTTGCTAAAAATATAGTTTATAATAAAGAATAAAATTTGGTACCTGAATCCGGGGCTTAACAAAATAATGTTTTGTTTTTTTTATATATTTTTGTTATCGTTTAGCAAATTTAAATTGCTTTGTTTTTATTTTTCTCGAATCAGTTGAAGGAATGCCATTTATAGAGTTTTATTTTACTTAGTTCAGTAAAATTCGATATATTCCTTCTATATTAACCTTCTATCATTTAAAAATATGCTTTGGTTTCAGAAAATAATACATAAGTATTTTACTTTTTCCTAAATTAATAAAGATAAAAAATACATTATCTGATTCCCTAACAACTGTAACTTATACGTTACAAAACTTAGCACATGTATGGTATACAAATATAGTAACAATATATAGTAACTAAAAAGTATATTTTTAAGAATCTTAAAATGTAATTTAATATAAGTATTTAAGTTCTTTTTTTCAAGAGTAACTAGATACCCACAGTAACTTTGGATACTTTTTAAAAGAGTAACTTATCTAGTATCTTAATACTTTTCAAGAGTACCTTCGAAAACTCTGCGCTTTTTAGGCTTCCATAGTAAAAATAGATACATTTCAATTTCATTAATCGTAATGTGCGAATGTCGCAGTTATTATGGGTACTATTCAAAAAAGCACCACGAAAATAAAATTTGGAAAGAATGGGTATTCTATTCAATATTGTACAATAATATAAAGCATTGTTTCATAACCTGTCCGAAAATTGTACCTTTTTTTCACTCAGGGGTCCTTGGCATTATGCTTGATTTCCTTGGGGGTCCGCGGCTGAAAAAGGTTAGGAACCGCTGATATAAAGAAACAGCTAAAAGGGATGAAAAAAAATCCAAACTGTTGGTCTTAAAAAATGGCAAAAAGTTGCATTATTTTTTTTCCATTTTTAGAAATTTCTTGTGGTATAATCTGTCATAAAAAATTTATAAGAAGTCACCCCTATTTCTAACATTTATCACCCCTATATAGTGAAATACCGAACTAAACTCATCCAGGAAAAGCCAACTTATGAAAAAAACAATTGAAATTGAAATAACTCATTTACCAAATAAAATAAAAAACAAAACTTTCAAACTATAATTCAAAATATAGATCTAAACGAAGCAGAAATATGGCAACGAATGGACGTTAAATTCTCTTTAACAAAAAAATTACCAAATAGGGTTTTTCAATAATAAGGTTTGTCCAAAAAATGGCAAGTTACAGATAGCCAAAAAGAGTGTTCAATTGGGAACCCCCAGGAAAGAGAGGAAGAGGAAGACCAGATCTACAATAGAAAATTTACATTGAACAAGCTATGACAGAGAAAAATCTAATAGGGGGGGGGAAGAGGAGATTAGAAAAACAGAGATTTGTGTAGGACGAAAACAGCGAATTTGTAAAAGAAAAATGCGAATAAGGAAAAGGTTAAAGTTGTTAATTTTTTTTTCTTAAAGAAACAATGTTGAATTTCATAAAAAATTTAAAAAAATGTCTTTTTCCTGCTTTACTTAATTAAACAGCCCACAGTTAAATATAAATGATGATTTTCAATTTATTTAAGGATTTATTTCATTATGTTTTGAAAATAAAAATTCAATTTTTGAAGCTTAAGGTTTTAATACCTACATCATACCCCAAGTATCAAATAACTCATACCTAGAATCGATTACCCTTTTATAAGGCTTAAGAATAATGATAAGACCGATAAAAATAAAGAAAATTACATTTTTAAACCGAAACTCAATTAAGCTCAAATTTTATACAAATTTGAAATTTCCAAGAAAAGAAATAGAAAAAATACTTAGAAATGCAAAAACTTTCAATTTATTTGAAAATATAAAAAAAAATCATTAAATTACAATCGAATAAAAATTGATTTATCATTATACAATTACCAATATCCTAGAACTACAAATCGCAGAAATACATATCTAATAATAACTATCAGTGATGAAAAAATTTATCAGACCATAATCGAATCAATTCAACAAATTGTTTGATTAATATTAAACGATTCCCCACAATCCTCCATCACATACGTTTTCAAAGAGTCTATTATCATTTAAATTACATTCTACGAACCAATAATTACCCCGAAAATTCGAAAAAAAAGCAACTCAATCAAGGCATTAAGAACTCTAAAAATAGATATGCCAATTAATTTGCACTTAGTCACGCAAGAAATCAAATCACAATTAACAATTTCATTGAACATCGAATGCGGAAACGCGAAAGAAAAATCAATATCGTGAAAAACTTTTTCACTTTCCACGGATATAAATCTTGGCGAAGAAATAAATTGAAAAAATATCATTTATTCTTTATACATATATATTCAATTTTATGTGCAGCGCTTTATCCTCTGCCGGTTTCCATTGTTATAAATCCAGACATAATTTATCCTTCATCCTTTCAACTCATGATTTATCTGCAGTACAACATGCTACTGCTAATTGGTTTAAATCTCCTTCATGTGAAATTATTTATCAAAGTTCAACACTCGTTTTTTTTTTTGGTTGTGAAAAAATATTCAAAATTTATGAAATTCTAGAAAAATCGGACCGTTATTGTCTGTATTGTGATACGCAGTGGCGTGTACAGAGATTTTAGGTGGGGTAGGCAGAAATTTTTAAAAACTACTTTAATATAATCAAAAATGCTGCATGTTGGTTTTAGTTTGTCGTTATGATGAGTAAATAATGAATCCTACACCGATTTGCCAACAAAATTTTAAAGTGTGAATTTTCTGAATTTTTTTGCCAATGGGAAATCGTTCGTAGAGGTATGTGAAAGAAATCGTTTCGATTGTGACAAACTAGTTAAGCGGTAATAAATTAATTAAGAAAAATGAATTAATTAGCCATTGATATAGTAATATGTTACGAAAATATGGTTCAAAGCAACATACAATAACAAAAATGCGGGAAAATTTAGGAAACGGTTGGTTAAATGTGAAACTAAAAAAAAAGTAAGGGAAAACTAAATACACCCCCCTTTGAAAAAAAATAGAAAAAAAAGGCAACTCAGAAATTAATTTTTTTCCTCAAATTATATTTTCACAAAATTTTACAAATTAACGAAAATCGAAACATAATTAAGCAGGCTTATCTCCAGAATTTTTTCATCGCTTATGAAAATCAACTTTTCACACAAAAAATTTTTGAAAAAATATATATACGAAGTAGAACATTAAGTGTTTTTTGAAATTCGGAAAATATTTTTCTTTGACTTTTTTTTAGTTTTAGTTTTAACCAACCGTTTCCTAAATTTTCCCTCATTTTTGTTATTGTATGTTGTTTTAAACCTTATTTTCTTAACATTTTACTATATCAATGACTAATTAATTAATTTATCTTATGTATTTAATTACCGCTAAACTATTTTGTCACAAACGAAATGGTTTCTTTCACAAACCTCTACGAACGATTGACAAAAAAAAAATCGGAAAAGTCACACTTTAAAATTTTGTTGGCTAATCGGTATAGGGTAAATAATGATGTTGATATTTTTAACCACAAATATCCACAGATAGACTCATTTTGTAAACTTTATTAAAGAAATACAATATAATCGTCAGGATTAAATAATACAGATAATAAATAATACATTATTAAAATTTATTAGAATTAAATAATAACAATGTACGTAGATTACTGATCGTTAAATCGATTATTGAAATCAATAAAATTCAAATTTGTAATTGTAGCGTTAATGAATAAGAAGCGATGCGACTTCGGTAATTATCGTAATTTGTCGTGTTGTAAGAAGACAGTGTCTTTCTATGAGGTTGTGTGCGTGCGTATGTGTAGAATTGTATATTTGGACTATTTGGATCTATACGAACGCATACACTGACATATATAGCTATGAGTGCACATATGAATATTTAGGCACGAATAGTTAGCGCCTTTCCCGAGGCGTTGTCTGGACTCAGCAGCGCTAGTGTATCGCAATGCAAATATTACCAGTCACTTACTTGAAATTGAACGAACGAATGAGCTGGCATGATCTGTATACTGTATAGATGATATCCGTTAAGATTTTTTCTTTATTGATATTTGATAGTACTCGTAAATAAAATAAAACTAGATATCAGAACAAAATTATAAATATTTATCTGAATTATGTAGGGTAGGCAGTGTCTTTTTGTCTATATGTAATGCACGCCACTGGTGATACGGTTAACAAGAATTAACATTTACTTAACCTTTTTACACCCACATGGCTGTACATTGTCTGATATTTGTTTAGTTAAATTGAATTTTTGTCTCGAAATTGCGAATAGTGAAAAAAGTGAAGTTGATAGATGAGTGATGTGTTTTATTATAGACAAAGCTCTCCAGCTTAAATATTTGATTGTAATTTGTGAGCCACAAAGATTTCTCCCTCTAATAAAACGATAAACGTGGATGTATGGAGCTTTTATGTGTACGCAATGTTGTAACACTTAACGGAAGCTCTCACTACGGTTGTAAACACGAGAGCAAGTAATGATGCCGTTGACTGTCTCCTACGTCGTCTACACCTCGAAAGCTTCAAAGCTTGCGGGAGGCGAAAGCTCAAGTCCACTTCCATCATTGAGAAGAGAATGTAATAGGCGTATGACTCCCAAAACACCAATTCCACAAACCCAATGTGCCACACCAGTTTCTAATTTAAAACATTGTATCACTGACGAATGACGATTCTCAGAAAATAATACACGACCATGATTTAAATGGACAGTAATAAATTAGAGTACCATTGGTAAAAAATATAATGTCTATGTAAGAATTTCCTTCAACAGATATTTGGATAGGAAAATCAACACTGAGGAAAATTGTCTAAAATTAACCATTATGAAAAATAAAATGTACACAAGAAAAATATGAAGAAAAAAAAATAGATAATTACTCATTTTTTTATATATCATTTCTCAATAATTTCCCATCCATTAAAAAACTACCCCATATCAATAAGCCAGACTGGCTTCCATCCTCAAAGAAAAATCATAATGAGCTACAGGTGTTCCAAAATAGAGTCTTGAGGATCATCACTAAAGCTCCATGGTATGTGAGAAACAACCAAATTCATAACGAAATGAACGTCCCATACTTAAAAGACTTTCTAATCCAATTCACAGGAAACTTCCTTAACGGCCTAGAAAATTGTCCTAGTGCAGTAGAACTAGGCTTGGGAGAAACCATAAATCAAAGAAGGCTGAAGCGGAAACTCCCACAAGAGCTCCAAGAAATAGTAGATGTTTGACCACAAGATCAAGAACCAATCAACAAATAAAAAAATACAAAAGACAGAGGAATGAAGTTCGACTCCTCCAGCTACTTAAACGCCACTAAAGATCAATTGCCTGCCATCACCACCATGATATAGCGACACATTGCTGAACTGGTGCAAAATACATAATAGTCTACAAAAAAAAATAAGCCAGACAAATTTTGAGTTTTTTTTTTGTGGAGTATTATGTAATTTGGACTAGTTCAGCGATGTGTCGCTATATCATGGTGGTGATGGCAGGTAATTGATCTTTAGCGCCATTTAAGTAGCTGGAGGAGTCGAACTTCATTCCTCTGTCTTTTTTATTTTTTTATTTGTTGATTGTTCTTGATCTTGTGGTCAAGCAACTGTAATTTCTTGGAGCTTTTGTGAGAGTTTCCGGTTCAGCCTTCTCCAAGCCTACTTCTACTACACTAGGACAATTTTCTAGGCCGTTAAGGAAATTCCTTGTGAGTTGGATTTTTTTTTCTTTGATCTGGGGGCCTCTCATGCGAATTCCTCTACGCTGCGTCCTAAAAGAACTATTGCGCCCCAGTTTAATTTCAGTTCTAATTGGTCAGGTTTGCTTCTGATATAAATCTCAGCAGACAGTCAACTGGATCTCTGTGTACGTTTCCCAGCTCATGTCCGGGTGGACCAAGCGAGTTGAGATGACTTTGAGTCATGGTTGGGCAGTCAAATAGTACGTGGGAGGCAGTTTCATCTTCCACACCACATTTCCTGCAAGCTGCTGAAATGTGGCCTGCAAGCTCTGTGTTCTTCCCTATAGTTTGGAGATGTTTCCTCAAATTGCAGTGTCCTGTTAAAATCATAAAAGCTCTTTTTTGTAGAGCGTTTAATTTACAATAAACATGACTTGATTAGTTACTATCGATTTATTTGTCGGTGAGTTATGGAATTCTAAAGAACAAATTACATTTTTCCCACGTTATTTCCACAAGAAACTTAAGTTGGAAAGCGGATTATCTTAAAGTTAATATTAAGAGCTCAAATTTTCAGGGATTTTTTTTATCAATTTGGAAGCATTTGAGCTCCCGGGAGCAAAGAAATTCGAAAATACCCCTATAAAGGACCATGCTATTAAACACACTTTACACCCAAATATTTTCATCGTTTGTAAAAATCAACTTTTCCTACAAAAAATTGATGAAATGTTGTTTTAATTTTTCGTAATTGTGCTAAGTTGGCTCCGGTGACTCAGTTGGCTTTTGTGGGAAAAGTTGATTTTCACAAACGATGAAAATGAAAGTGTGAAAAGCGTGTTTAATGTTGTTTTAATTTTTGGCAATTTGGAATGGTTGGCTGAATCGGGAAGTGTAGAAAATATTTTTCAAATCTAAAAAAACATTTAGTGTTATACTTCACATACTTCCATGCAATAATTTTTTGTGGGGAAAGTTGATTTTCATAAACAATAAAAATACATGTGTGAAAAACGTGTTCAAAGATCTTAGAACTTTTGTTAATTTTGAAGAATTTGCTGGGTCGGAAAGTCTGAATTTTTTTTTCTTAAGTCTTCAAAAACACGTGATCTTATATTTCACATATTTTTATTCCAAATTTTTTTTGTGGGAAAAATTTATTTTCACTAGCGATGAAAATATGTGGGTGAACAGTGTTTATAATTATGTCTGTATTTTTGTTTTCCCAGAAAATTCCGTAAAACTACAATTTAAGGAAAAAAATATAATTTCATTTTTTATTGTACAGATTGCAAATTTATCATTTATAATAATAATAAAAAAATGTAGGTATTCACCTCTTTCATTAAATGTTATTGTTATTTTGAAAAATTAAAAAAATTGGTAAAAATCCACTTTAAAAAAAAAACAATAATTTCAAAATGCCTTATTTTCCTCCATTTTTTTAACGGGGAGGAGGTTCTGTTAATTAGTTTTTTTATAAAACAACAGTATCCTTAATTTTCTAGCATTTTTGTTATTATATTTCGCTAAAAACCTTATTTTCTTAACATTTTGCTACATTAATGAGTAGATAATTAATTTTTTAAAATTTATTAATTACCTCTATACTTTTTTGTCACAATTGAAACAGTAACTTTTTCAAGCCTCTAGGAATGATTTCCTATCGAATGGAAAAAGAATTGGAAAATTCGAACATAAAAATTTTCTTGGTTAATCGATATAGGGTTCAGAAATGAATACCTAAAATTTAATTTCTACCTTAGTAACTTAAATGTCAATATTAACAATTCCATTCATAAAAAAAACAGCCCAAATAATCAGTTTTCATATTCAAACATAGGTTCTTACTAAACCTTTCCACCTCACAACCAGAATATCATTAAATTCCGATTCAATATAGTCTCACTTTTCACGCTTCAACCGATAATATTATCTTCCGACAAATTCATTTTACTTGGCGGAAATGAGGAGATAAATTGCTACCTATTTAAAAGCGATTCCTCCATCGTATTGATTTTAGACTCGGTTTATTATATAAAATTTAAAATTCAAGGCGTCTCGTCGATATTTGCAGCATTGAACGAAAAGTACAACGACGTAATGGATAAAAATGACTCGAATCACCAATATCGTGAAAACGTTAAAACTAATAATTAAAAATTAATCCCATAGAAAACGGGTGGGGGTGTTTTTCTTTCTCCTTTTGTTGAGAAAATGATGAGTTGTATATTTTCCGCTGGTTGGTGGGTGTAACGTAAATACTGTTGTTCTATGAAGCATTTAAGGAAGTAGAACTTGAAAAGCTCTAACAATTTTTTTATAAAACTCCGTTTATATGTCACGTAGGCATTTGTACTGGAGCTGTTTTCACGTGGGTTGGAAACCGTTTTACAAACTTTCATGTGCATGTAATTTAAACTTATGATTATTAGTGGCAAGAAAATGAATTAAACTTTGTTTCCTTTTAAAAACTTTAACCTGATGTGATTAAGAAACCTTTGTTTCCATGTATATTTCTGAAACGAGAAATTTAAAGAGAATACTAAAAGTGTGCATGTAAAAGAGTTTTATTTGTGAAAATGACCTGAACAGAGTATATATTTCTGTCGACAATTTTTTACCCCTATTCTCAAAAAAATTCTATTATTAAGTGGTTAAGAAAAAACAACTGTTTAAATATTTATCCAATGATCTACCTTCTCAAGGCTACAACAAATAGTTGCATAAACAAATCTATTTTTCTTGTTCTTTTAATGCCAACTTTAGGCAGTCATTTTGAGTTTTTAAACAGTTATACTTAGGTACCAAATTTTAATTAAAAAATTGCGACTTAAACTCCAGAAACAGTCCGTTAAGTGCTATGAGTGGAGTGTATATTTTGCGAATCAAAAACTGGGATTCTCATAAAACCAAATAAGAAGTGTCTGAAGAGCTTTGAAATGTGGTACAAGAGAAAAAAGGAAAAAATCCAAAAGACCCATTGAACAACAAACGTGGAATTATTGAACAGAATAATCAAAAAAAGGTGGTCACAAAAACTAAAATGAATTGGAAGAATTACATTCTGAAAGAAAAAGGATTCCTACTTGGTGTTATCGTCGAGAAGCTATAAGACTTCTAAGACTATGAGGAATACTATGATTAAAAGGGTATTGCTAAAGATATATGATATTGGACAGAAAAATTCAACCATGGAAAAGATTATCCTGCCGTTAGGCAGGAAATAAAAAAAGAAGAAAACCGATCCAATAGAAAAGATTCCATCTGGCTAGTTCTAACAATTATTTCATTGTTCTAAACTATTAAAAATTAGTAGATTTTAACCACCATTGTAGTTGGCAAAAATGTTCATTTGGCTCTTTGTTCCAAATGTCCAAAATATTTTATTTTTCGATGCTTAAAAACTTTCAATAGTGGCCGGTTACTATGAACAAAACTTCAAAATTTTGATTTTCGCGACATGATTAATCTAAAATGTCTAAAGCATTTCCACGGAAAATACATCTTAAAAACTTTCCGACAATTACGGATATCTTAAGAGTCCTGATTCTCCATACATAACGCAAAATTGACCCAATTTGATTTTTGATGAATATTTGGAGAATTTTTCTAATTAAAAGACATCTTTTTACGCTCATCATCAGATTGAAGTTATCAGACGATTCAATCTTGAACTGCTATCTTAATTTATTATTGATTGTTATTATTTATGGGGAATCGGAATACATTTTGAGCGAAAATGGATAGGAAAAAGTTTTCAGTGAATCCAACAAATCTTTTCTTCAAATCTGGGCACTGACTTTTGGATCAGTTTGTATAGTACATAATGAGTTTTACCATCTATAAATACCATTCTTACCTCATGTCATGAAACATTAAAGGAATACTTAATAATTTTAAGTGTTAATAGCAAAGAATTTTAATACCAATTAACTTCCTATACAGACCGCAAGTATCACGCTATATAATTAGTCAAAAATTATATTTTGTTACAAAAAATAAATTTTTGTTAAAAAAATATGATTTTATATTTTTTTTATTGTTATTTAATTAAATTGTCTCTACAAAAATTGTGAAAAATGTATGTAAGGAATCAAATTCATTTTTTTTTTCATATTGGACTTATTTTAATCAATACTTAAGTTCATTGCACTGAGGAAATCAAAGTAATCGAAAAGTCTGTTATTAATTGGGGGACTGCATTATTGAAATATGCACGGAAATATTGACCTTGTTAATGATACTCTGTATACCTATAACAAAAATTTGAATATGTTTTGTGAAACAAAACGCCGAAAACATTAAAAATCAATCGAACTTTATTGTTTTCTTTTAATTGTAATTTACCGTCGCTATATAACTACTAAGGCCATTTAGTGACTCTGGAGCAAATAAAAAGTGTTAATAATGAAGTGACCTGCTACACAGTGAGATAAACAATTGTTAAATTGTTAATAAATAGATGTAATAGTGTAACATAAATAAATAAACGAGTGTATAAAATGAATTATTGTCTTAATACACAAATCCAAAGAATTCGTCTATACAAATAGTTAAAAACGTGATACCATTTAAGAATACTGAAAAAAAATAGAATTTTAATATGTTTAGTTAAAAACAATAAACTAATATTTTCAAACATGAACTCTTCAAACTGCTTTCCTTAATTATTAAATAACAGGAGTACTTAGGAGCATCTAAATCAGATCTCATGTAAAAGTGAAATACTGTATGGGGTATGAAAATTATAGAAATTATGGCGACCATTGACGAGTTCACAAAGAAAACAACTAATACATGACATTAAAAATAGAACTACTCGTATCTGCTTTGTATTATCGACATATTATGTATGCATTGATTTAGTATCTTTCTATACATTTGCTACATTAAAAAGTGTACTTCAAGAATTCGAAAGTAAAAAAGCAAACACCGATAGAACTCTGCCTCCACAACAAAGTAGTTCGGAAATAGTATTTTTATTCGATGACACGTACTAATTAAACTTTATCGAGTCCGAATTTTTTAAAAAGCACGTCTGTTCTTTTGCGAAAAAGTCCAGAAATACCTGGGATGCTGGAATACAAAATTTGGTCCAAATTGCAATAAAACAAAACTTTTGTAGTGAAATTTTCATACAACGTCCGAGAACTTATTGTTTTGCAGCAATTTCCATTGGCATTAAAATCCAGCACTTCAGATTTGTCTGAATGTTTTCAAGCTTTCGACATTTTCAAGATTGAAATCAGCCAAAAGTTTAGGTGCATGTAAAACGTCAACATGACACCTCTTTTACTAAATCCATTAATAAAAACCAACTGCATTTATTCTACCTATTAAATGAAAAGTAAGTCTGAACAATTCTTGAACAATAATTAAGGTATGCTTTCTCGCTCGTCCTCAAAAAGGTACCGTATATCATCTTTTCTACTCTCCTCTTTTATAATTCATTTATGATTTTTAGTTGATATTTTATTATTATATTATTTGCAAACCTTAAAAGAGAAGAAGCAATATTTATACTTTGAAACTTGTGTGTGAAAGCTGGAAATGTTTCAATAACATATTCATCATTTTAACTTATTACTGGCGATAAATGTTCTGGTTTATCATATTCTCTGAATTTGTTAAATTTAACCGTAAAATTAACCAACGCATAAAATTGTCGCTACATATCCATTTGGTCCAAATTTTTAAAAACATTGTTAATTAATTGTAAAATAACGTATATGACGATTAATACAAAACCATGGAGACAAAAAATTCCTTTTCATAAAAGTTCCATAGTTTTATAGAACTTTAGGGATTCAATACCATAATCGAAAATTCAAGGTAAGCTTGCATTTTGATTTCTTTGTTCTCCCATATCCTGGATCATCCGGAAAATTTATACCAATTTTTGGAAGGTGGTGTAAGTAGGGATTGCAATCCCGCACTGTTTCCTATTCCGCAGGATTTTTGCTGGAATGACTTCGTAACAGCGGGATCCTGCGGAATCCCGCATAGCCTAAAACTGAGCTGCACCCCACTGGATCGCGGGATCACACCTTGCTGGATTGCAATCCCTAGGTGAAGAACAGGGCTTTAAATATCAAAGTAAATAAAAATAAATGGCAAGCTTACATATTCTAAATGATAGTAACGTAGGCAAATTTTTTTCCCAATTTCTTACCTTTTCAATACTGAAAAATCAGTTTATTAAAGACATTTAGGAATTTAATACTTTTCTTTTACATCGGAATGGCAATAATGCCATATAAATCGCAAGCTAAGTATGAGCTGTTTATTGATAAAATTATGCACCTGTAAAGTTGGGCAAAATATTTGGGTACATATAGAGCTGGTAATATCTGCTTTAAATCATTGGACTTTGAAATGGCAGAATTAAGTTTAACACTCATTTCATTTTACTCTTAAATTCATTATAGAAGTGAAACAAAAAGGTAAAGTTCTTATCAAATAACCAAATTACATTATTTGGTAATGGAATTTTGATAATTTCGAGGATCAGTCCTTAATTAAATGATGTTACCGTTTGCTTAAAATAAAATGAATTTTATAATATGACGAAGTACAATTTAGTGTATTGATTAAAAATCTTTATTTCAATTTACCTTAAGGTTCAAAATCGCATTCAATAAAATTAACCTGAGTCATGGACACCAAGACGTCACACCAATTTTCCAAATTTTCATGAAAATGTAGTTATATATACACCAAGTAAGTCAATAATTCACTTTAACATTGATTTTTCACAAAACTTTAACTTATTAATATTAAGAGTAAGAAATTTAATACAATTACAACACGCGGTTCATTGACTTCCATTTTAATTACTTAATATGCAATTGTAATTACATTCGTCAATGGTAATGACCTTCACTTGCACTTTTGTTTTTCGAGAATTATTACAAAAACGAAATTAAATTTCAACGCATAATATATCAAATCACAATCTAATATTGCTAGTAAAAGTTTTTGGTCTAAAAAAATGATTTCCACGTTAATTTTGAGGATTTTTTTTCGTGAAAATAAACGCGACATTCTAATGATCCACTCCGATTTGCACTTGTTTTTTTTGGTCCACCTGCTTCGAAAAATTGATTAGCAGCGCAATGGGTAGCAAAAAAAGATACTAAAAAGAAAGTGGAAATTGATGCGCAAAATTTTGAATATAGAATATTGAATATTGATATTTTTATTTTATTTTTCTACATTAAATTATGCGTATAAGATATTTATTATTTATTTTCAGTAAGTGTTTACTTTATTTATTGTACATTTTCATTATATATTGTTTTGGTAAATACTGAAAGCTAATCTATTATTATTGTTTAAGAACTAACATAATAATGAAAAATCTTAGTTAACTCAATGACTTGTTCTTTCTTAATCAAATAGTTAAATCTTATAAATTATAATCCTTAATTGCACTCTTCAATGAAATGTTACCTATTTATGAATTATTTTATGACTTCATAAGTTTATGCATAAATTAACTAAAGAATAATATTATTAAAAATATTATTTTAGACTACGTAATAAACAAACCTTTTTGCTTTAAAAAAAATAACAATAAGGTAAATATTGATTTATGGATATTTATTAATTGATATTTACTTAAAACTAGAACATTCAAGTTAGTAATTCAAAAATAAATAATTTATATTCCTAAGACATATACCATATATGTGGCTCAAAAATTTAAAAGGTAACTAATTTTCCATTAATTAAAAAGTTAGAGTAATTTGACAAATTAGGGCCAAAAATTTACTAGTTAAAGAGGTGAAGACAGGAAAATTCCACTTCTATATATGATTATTAATAAAAGTACACTGTGTACCTACATTTAAAACAATCAAATACCCAGAAGTAGTGTTCATTTTTTAAATGCAATTGATTTTTTTGTGTTTTTTTTTATTTATAGTTCATTTTATTTAAAGTTGCTCTAATTATTAGGGTCATGGGCGACTCTTTTTGACTCTTTTTCATATTCATACAATATTATTTACAATTCACCACACTGCATTATAGTTTCACCCATACTACCACTCACATTACTCTTCCCATATTCACCCTAATCACAATATCTAGAACCTGAAAAAAGGGGTTCGTATATCTTGATATATATTCGAATAGCTCCGCGGATTTAAGGAATTTAATGGACGCTTAAATCCCTTCAGCTTTATTCAAGTATCCTTCGATATCCTGCAGTACTTGACACCACCTGCTTTCCATTTCTTTCTGTACATGTAACATTCAAGGAAGATATGGTCGACAATTAATTGGCTCCCACATCTCCTGCATACCGTTGGTTCACCGGTCATCAGGTGAGCTTTGGACAATAAATTTCCAAATAACCCTCATGTAGATTCCTGGGTACCACGGAATCGAAGAAAACGAAAGGACCGTTTAGGAAATCAACAACAGAACCACTCAACAATGAACTGAAACTAATCCTGGAAGACACCATCAAGATGATTCAAAAGTTATCAGGACTTCATTGGAATCATATTTGGTGGTCAAACCACAAGAAAACAATAATGGAAACCCCACAGTAAGGTGAACTCACCCGGAAAGAAGAGATAGTTTTGAAGTAACTACAAATCGGTAAAACTAATTTGACACATCTATATTTAATTACTGGAATAACAAAGGGGTGTGATCGATGCGGAGGGGAAAAATCAATGGATCATATATTACTGAAATATAAAAGAGCTGAAACGGAAAGAAGAATTAGTGGTATCCCTCAGAAAATAGAAGTT
This sequence comes from Sisyra terminalis, assembly GCA_958496175.1. Taxonomy (NCBI): domain Eukaryota; kingdom Metazoa; phylum Arthropoda; class Insecta; order Neuroptera; family Sisyridae; genus Sisyra; species Sisyra terminalis. The sequence continues at coordinate 10,916,319 of OY292275.1, forward strand.
TACTTGACCGAAGAAGGAGATAAAAAGGCAACCTTAAGATTTCTGAGAATAACTGGAATGTTTTAAGTCCTATGAACCTTGTGGGAATTGTGATGTAAAGTGTTAAAGTTCTAAGCACAAGAGCTTCAAGAGTGATAATCGCTTATGACCCTGATAGTTGAAGCGATTATAAATTACCAATGAAAAAAAAAATTGTGACTATTTTAATGAAAAGAGCCAATTTATCAGCTTTTTTCTTATTTTAAAGACCTGATGGAAATAATATGATATATATAACATATTATGCAAAACTTAGAATCCAGAATCGTTTACCTTTTAACTTAATTGCAAAATTTTGTATTAATAAGAGCATATATCAATTCAGATTCTTATTTAAAGTGTGAAATAAAAACTTGTTTTTAAAAAGATTATATAAAAACGTAAAAAAATAAATTAAACGTAAAACAAATTAGTCGTAATAAACTTGATTTTTAAGTGAAAAAGATAAATGAACAATAATTGACTAACACGAAAAAAATCAAGTAAAAACTTTAAAAATCTTTTAACAATATTTAATGACTACAAAAAAAATAATTATGTAATTTATAATGAGACGTAATCTTGAATTTTATTTTTAGAATGATAAGAGAAATAAATATATTTGTTAGTTGCAAATAAGAATATTATTTTCCTTTAGTGACAATAAAATCTCATCTCATTAAACACTGTTCTTGAGATTTTCATTACAGTTATGGATTTAGTGAGTGTCATTGTTGCAATTTTCATTGTTTCAATTGTTGTTTTCATTGCAAATTATAAAAATGCAATAGTTTTGTTTTGCAAACAAAAATATGCCTTTCGGAATATGGGAGGACCGAAATCGCATTTCTTGATTGGAAGTCTTCTTGAAATTTTATCGGTGAAAAGAGAAGGTAATTTGATTACTTTACCTTACGATAACTTTCGTTGTACTTTTCAATTGTTGTCTTTTAGATCTTATTAATTTCTTTTATAATATGCAACTTAAAGGACATCCAAATCCCGTCAAAATGTGGTTGGGACCACATGCGATCGTTTTTTTTAGCCACGCTGATGATATTGAGGTAAATTAATCGTATAAAACTATTAATTGGCCTACAGTAGAAATAAAAATTTTATATAACGTATCTTTCAATACTAGAGGCTACAGTGCAACAGTAATATAGCCCAAAGTAAAAGAGGTGGACGTTGGGAACAGAAGTTAGCATTTTAAAAAATATCAATATTTAAAGTAAATAGATTTGACTTATCTAAAGCCGGTACTGAACTCATTTTCATTTATCCAATCGTTTTCAAAAATAATTTTATTCATTGGTATGAATGGATTTTCGATCAAAAGTTATTGGAAATTTTAGTTTATCTATTGTTATGGCAAAAATTCAAATAAAGAGTTGTTATTATTAAGATAAATAGAGCCCATGCAAAACTATTCCGTAGGATAAAATTAAGATTTTTTCGCTGACTTTGAACCGTTATACTATGTATACAATATATAAGATATATTGCGGTCCGATTTATGTAGTATAATTTAATATAATAATATATAAAAATCATACCATTAACATAAATTTGAACCGAAGTTCAAACAAAAGTGAATCATCACAAAGCAGTTACGGAATGATCCAAACTACTTAATGATCACTGAGGAAGATTGCTTGGCAATCGAAATACGTATCTGGGCAATACGTCACGAATATTTTTGTTGGAACTTCTGTTCAAATTTATGTTTATGGTATGATTTTTATATATATTTTTATATTAAATTATACTACATAAATTGGACCGCAATATATCCTATATATTGTATACACAGTATTCCGTAGGAATTTTATTTTTATAAAAATGAAAATATAGATATTATGTTTTACATCAAATTTTAGTAGTAAATAAATAAAACGCTTTATTTTCTGTAGATTATATTAAACAGTCCAAAACATATCACAAAAGGCAGTTCATACTATCCTCTACTACCCTGGTTGGGATATGGACTCTTAACATCTACAGGTTCTTTCTTTATTGTGATTGTCCAAAATCCTATCACATAACTTCTATTTAATCTAATTTAGGCTCAAAATTTGTTTTTATACACCTTGACTTAACACAATAAAGACACAATATTTTATGGTAAAAATATTTAAACATAAATAAAAGCATCTATGAAAAGTATGTTTTGATAAAAAAAATAGATCAAATTATGCAATGGGATTTTGGGGTGTGGGGCTACGATGGCCTGCAAAAAATTGAAGGACTTCCCTATAAAATTTTGTAAAATAATATCAATTTTAGGTGATAGATGGCATGCACATCGAAAAACCATTACTCCAGCATTTCATTTCAGTATTCTAAATATTTTCGCGGAAACAATGCTAGACAATACAGACATCCTAATTGATTTGCTTAGTAAAAAAGCGGACGGAAATCCTTTCAACGCATACCCCTTCATTACAAACTGTACTTTGGATATTATTTGTGGTAAGATTGCCAATAATTTTTACATTCATAAATAAAATGTTTTAATTCATTGATTATAGAAACAGCAATGGGGATCCAGACGTACGCCCAAAAAGCAGGAGAAGAACATTCGGCATATGTTTCTGCAGTTTATAAGTAGGTATCAATGAACGTTGGAAGATTATAATCATTGATCATTTTTTCGGATTTATAGAATGAGTGATATTGCAGTGGATCGACAAAAACGACCGTGGTTGGAGTTTGATTCTATTTTTAAGTGGACAAAAATGGGAAGAGAACAAAAGGAAGTTATTAAAACATTGCACAATTTTACGAATTCTGTAAGTAAAATCCAATATTCTTTATCGACTAGTAACAAAAGGTACATTTTGCAAGTAATAAATCTTCAAAATAATCCTTAATTTTATTTGCTTTGATATTTTAAACCCTTTTCTTACACCTAGGGATTGCAATCCAGCAAAGTGCGATCCCGCGATCCAGTTTTAGACTTCAGCTCAGTTTTAGACTATGCGGGATTCCTCAGGATCCCGCTGTTACGAAGTCATGCCAGCAAAAATCCTGCGGGATAGGAAACAGTGCGGGGTTGCAATCTCTACTTACACCACCTTCCGAAAATTGGTATGAATTTTCCGGATGATCCAGGATATGAAAGAAAAAATATAGATAATATTTTTGTTTTTGACCATAACATTGTCAAAGTAAAGAGTTTTTTATTTAAATATTACTTTCTTATGGTTATCTTTTTTACACATTTTTTGCAACAATTTTTTCAAAGTTAACCCAAAGAAGAATTATCCTTAAATTGAAAACAAACTTTGTAATTTTTGAAAAAAAAAATCCAAAGATTTGGTATTGGATGATCCTCTGTCTTATGGCTTAAATATCCCACCTGTTTTGCTCGGATTTATAAAGGCCTGGGTTACAAGTTCATATGCATTGAATCCTAAAAGGACTATTGATTATTGGCTATTTTCCTCGTTCCAATTCATCAGACCTGCTTCTGAAATGAATTTCAATACTCAACAAATTGGGTCTCCATTGTTATTCCGAAGCTTATACCTAAGGTAGTCCTAGACACTCTAGGTAGTTCTAGACAATTGTAACCCAGAACAGGCTCCTACAGGTTTTCTTCCGCTTATTTCATTTTCTGTACTCAGGTAATTCAAATTTTATGGCTATAGTGTGGGAATTATTCTTCATAAAGAGCATTCTGGTTCCCTACCTTGTCAAGTTTTGAAATATTTTATTGTATTCCTCGATAAATCTCTTATTATTAGACCGAATTTTTTCTTCCATCTTCAAAATATAATATTATTACTTTTATTTCGTAGGTTATTAGGAAGAAAAAATCTATGCCCTTAATTAAACTAACTAACATCGAAGAAGACGTTACCATGGGTAAGCATTGAAAATATTAATTTTAAAATTGAGTATTTAGAACAATATCTTTCTTTTAAGGACAAAAAATAAAGCTGGCTTTTCTGGATATCTTATTACAATCAACCGTAAATGGAGAACCATTAACGGATGAAGAAATTCGCGAAGAAGTCGATACCTTTATGTTTGAAGGTCACGACACAACTACTGCTGGACTATCATGGGCTTTGTTAATGTTAGGAAAACATCCAGAAGTTCAACAAAAAGCTCATGCAGAAATTGATGAAATTTTTGACGATGATAGACGTGCCACCAAGAAGGATATTGGTAAAATGAAATACCTGGAAGCAGTTATTAAAGAAACATTGCGATTGTATCCCAGTGTTCCTGGAATATCAAGAACGTTGGGAGAAGACCTTAAACTTAGTGAGCACTTTGACTTAAGTTATATGAAGATAATATTGAATATTAACAATTTTATTTGTACCAGAAAATTGGACCATACCAAAGGACACTGAGGTAGCAATTTCGATTTTTACATGCCAACGCAGTCCTCTGTTCTACGAGAATCCTGAAGAGTTTGATCCGGATAGATTTTTAGGAAATGATGTTAAACATCCATTTGCATATATTCCTTTTAGTGCTGGCTTTCGTAATTGTATAGGTAGATCTATAATATTTGAGGTGTAAGTTTGATTTTAACACAATATTTTTTTTATTTTTTAGGTCAAAAATTTGCATTACTTGAGGAAAAAATTATTCTTTCGGCAATATTAAGAAAATTCACGATAAAAACTGTAGATTTTGATTCAGTAAAAATATTTAGTTCATTGATTTTAAGACCAGGGAATGGAGTTAACATTACGCTTACCCCAAGAAAAAAGCAACAATTAACTTAAACATTAAAACTTCAATAAGATTAACTTTAATTTTTTAATGTATTACTTACTTGAGAACACTAACGACCTCGTATATAATTATTAGTTAATACTTGTTATAAAATAAAGTTCGTGAAAATTTATTTCTATACTTATACTTTATTCAAAATGTTTTTTCGATTTTCTATTTATAAAAATAACACTTTACAATATTTTGCAGTATTTACCAACTAATGAAATTATATAATTTGTTAATGACTATTAGTTTCATTTTCAACAATGAGCTAACGTAACAATTAAAGAGTAAATAAACTTTTAAACAAAAGTATTTTGGAGATCTTTCATTAAGTATTATAAAAGGAAACTGAATGAATTTGAGAAAGACTAGAATGAAAATTTGGAATTCTGGACCTTTTAAATACAACTTCAACCTGAACAACCACGGCAAGTTAAGCAGCCCAAGAAGACTGCTGATGAGTGCAACATCATAGGAATTTAGTCTTCCGGAAATTTGAATTTTTGATTTATTAACTTTTAGGGTCTTAACTGTCAAAGTTTTCGATATTAAAATTTTAGAGTAAATCAAAAATCGTAAAAAATACCAACTTTTGTCGCTATTCTCAACTTAAAAACTGAGCTTCGGGAGCTTGACGAGAGATTCATTTTTCCATTCTTTTTTCCATCAAATTTTATATGGATTTTATTTTTTGGTCAATATTCTTTTGGAGAGGGAGAAGCAAGAAGTTGGAAAATTTTCGGGCTTAAAATTTTGTAGTTCTAAACCATATTCCATACGGCGGTTTCTGAGAACGGCTAATGCGATCGAATAAAAATAAGATGTCCTATAGTTTTTCACCTATCACTGCTTAAACCACTAACGGGCTTTGGATTCAAGATTAAATTATTTAATTGGCAATAACTAAGATGTTTATCATCAATTTTAATATATAAAATAACCCAAAAAATAGCATAGATAATTCTTTGGGTTATCGCTTTTTTTATACATCCTCAAAAAGAAGTATATTAGCCTTTCTTAAATCTTTAGAATAATTTTTTCCAATATTAATATTAAATTGTGGGCAATAAGGACAATAAGGAATATTATTTATTTTATCGCCAACGTTTCGTCATTCATTTCTGACTTCTTCAGGCCTAAAAATTAAAAATTACTCCACAAATGTCATAAAAATAAGCTGTAAAATGACCCAACTGGTAGAACAACAAACCAAGAATACAATTTGGTATTGATAAATAAAAAATTGTTTAAAAAACATTATAGAAAAAATACAAACACACATGGCTCAACTCAGTTATAATAATCAGCCATGTGTGTTTGTATTTTTTCTATAATGTTTTTTAAACAATTTTTTATTTATTAATACCAAATTGTATTCTTGGTTTGTTGTTCTACCAGTTGGGTCATTTTACAGCTTATTTTTATGACATTTGTGGAGTAATTTTTAATTTTGAGACCTGAAGAAGTCAGGAATGAATGACGAAACGTTGGTAATAAAATAAATAATATTCCACAAGAAGCTTCGTCTTTATTGCTCACAATTTATTTATTATATTTAAAAAGACAAAGACTTAAACAATATGGATTTTTTCGAATACTTCGTACATATCTAAGCCTCCTTCCACTACTATCCAAAATAATTGAACGACTCCTGCTCCCCCTATTGGAATCCTTATAAGCAGTATCCCATTTCCTTGCTCCTCAAATTTCAACCACCCGACAATGCTTTGGAATTGTTGATATAATTTTACAGCCCAGAATACAAAAAATATTTACCTGAGAGCTTTTTTGGATGTAGCTCAAGAATTCTTCCGGATATGGTATCCGGAGGATCTTTTCAAACTAAAATCACTACTGTCTACTTAATACTTCCTTATCCTCCAGTTATACCTATCTAATATTTACTTCAAAGGGGGATATGGTGTTGAGTATCCTCCTTTCATCTCCATAAATGCTGGTGTCCTTCAAGGAAGTATCCTTTATAATATGAACACTACTGATATCCCAACTAATCCAGATTCCTCAATTTATACCTACGATTTATTGATGACGTAGCATAGAGCTACAAAAAAATAATGATATGAAAAATAATAATGATTCTAAAATTCCTTGAATAAATTAATTCAAGAACGTTTCCAAAAATTTCATAACAAGCTATACAACCACCCGAACCCCAACTTTCAATTTTTTTTTTTGCATCCCATCCAATTAATCCTCCACGTAGATTAAAACGTCAATGGCCGTAAGATCTACTAATTGATTACTAAAAAGTTTCAACAATGATTGATTTCTCTCATCTAAATTTTAATTCGACAATCTCTAGGTAAAGGATTACTCCTCTTTAGAGGAACAGATTAATTGTATCAAATTTTGTTTTATTATTCTCTATTATTGTTTAATATTGCTTAATAGTACTTTAATATTGTTTAATATTGTTTAATATTGTTTAATATTGCTAAATTTTACTAAATTGGCGCATAGTATATATTATAATAGACTTTTGAATAGAAGGAAATAATATTTTAAGCCAAAAAAAAAGGCTTTTCAACATTTATTTTCCAGGCCTATGTACAAGTATTTTTGTAACACCTCTATAAATGCATACTGTGTATGTATATGCTTATGTATCCTGGTGAAATAAGGAAATAAATAAGAATAATAATTTTTCTCACGACATATAAAAATAACGATTCGTTTAGTAAAATAGAATTGTTAAACATAAAAAAAAATCATTCCAACTTTAATTAACAATGGAATAGGTCATGGCAAAAAGGAAACTTTCAAACCGTTAAAATTAATAATTCAATAAATTAAAGTTGAAAGAAATAAAAGCTCAGAAATAAACATTTCACGTAAAACGTAAAAACGTCAAGATAAAACGCGGAGAAAATATACACTGGCAGCATTTCTGTCGTTGAACTTTCGAATTCAAAGATTGACAATGTTAAAATCAAAAGAATAACAATAAATTTACAATAATATTATGAAAGTCAAACGAATGTTATTCTTAAAGCTCAACGACAACAAAAAGAGTTTACCACGTACGAGTCCAAGTTCATTGCACTTTTGCATAAAATATTTGCTCTAACTCTTTCATTTTTCCCTATTTTTCCTCTAACTAAAACAAAACAAGAGTCCCGACTTTTGCGACGAGTTAGACTATGATTATAATAATACCACTATTTTAGCTTGCAATGCACATTAGAATAAATTTCCAAGTTCCTAGCAAAATGCATCATATTTGCATTTATTTAGATTTTACGGCTTTGCATAAACTCGATTTAATACAGGTAAATGAGCATTTTTACTCTTGGCAAACTTGGAGCTTTAATTTTTTAAAGGTGTTTCGCCTATAAAAAACTATTATTGCACTAAGCTTTTACTGTTTTAACGGGCTGATTCTCCAATTTTCGCCCGCGTGATACATTATTACTCTATATTCTATTGTATTTTTTGCTAAAAGGAAAAACATATGTAGCAAAAATAAAAATTTTGTCAAATAAAATGAAATAACAAACTTTCATTTAAATTAAGTCTTTACGAAAAATTGGAATCTTAAATCCTAAAATTTAATTATTGAATTTTACTCTTCATTAGTCTTCCTGTCGATCAAAAAAAAAAAAGCTTTAAAATTTCAAAAATATTTTATATAAGAGTTAACACCTACTAGTTACGATAAAAATCTATTGAAATCTCCTCAAAAAGAAACTATACTTAAGAAATTTTGTTAATAATAACCTTCAAAAAAGATGAACTTCAAGATATTAAGACGAATGTAAGTTTTTTGAGTAGGATAATTGCAGGGTTTATTTTACGATTTATTAACATATATCTATTATTATAAAGAGGAATGATTTGATTGTTTGTTTGCTTTGAATAGACTCCGAAACTACTTGACCGATTTGAAAAATTCTTTCACTGTTGGTAAGCTACACTATTTCCGGTGAACAAAGGTTATATTAAATTTTTAAAAAAGTTCGGGATCCATACTAGAACTCCAATAATGTAACCGAAGGTCTGAAAAAAATACCAAAAAACATTCTTTTATCGCGTGCGCTGTGAAAACTATTGGTTATAGAACAAAATAATGTACTCCGATTTTGCAGAACATATCATTATCTACAAAAGATAAAGCGGCAGCATATGTCTAACTAACTATTATAGTTATGTCACAGTAAGTGTTTTTTCATTTTAAAAAATATATATAAATACCACCGCTATAAAAGCTCTTTTATTTATACTTTGGGATTAATCCTTATCAAAATAAATTACTTCATATTTAAGTTTGCTTCAATACCATTATATAATTTTTTGAGTTATTCAATTTGAACATTCCATTCGAAAGATATCACAAATTTAAAAATGTAAGTTATTTGAAAATTGTCGCATGGTCACCGCATTTTACTTATAATTAAGACCAACAATTTATTGAACTTGGCGATATTTTTTATTTATGTATAGATGCTGATTGATTTACAGATTATTTGGTCTACGGCAGGTATACCTACCGTAGCTATACGCAATAGACATACTCTTTTTAGATATTTATAAATATTTTTTGAAAATTAATTGATTATTACATAAAACAATTTTATTCTTTGCAACAGTTTATTAAATGTTTCTTTTTAAAGTCCACAAAATAGTGTTTTTAAGTATGATTATGTTTTTCGTAAAAGAAATAAGAAAAAAAAATTCATATACCACTATAAATGGCCAATTTGAAAAGAAAACATAACCTACACCTACGTTACGCAGACGAAGTTGCGGGGATCAGCTAGTATTACATAAATCCTGAATCCTGAATCCAAATTTGCATTTTCGATAAATGATACGAGAGCTTATGATAGTGGAAGTGTGAAATAAATGCTGTGGTGGTAAAGATGCAAATATCGTTTAATATTTGAAACTATTGTATTTGGACATCGTTGGAATTACATTTTTCTCGATTGCTTGAAAATACGTGCAGCACAGTAAAATATTATCATTTGCATTAAATTTTTTAATTATTATCCATAAAAAATCTTCATGTCCTGGGCATAGTCGTTTTAAATTTCGTTGGAATCACAATCGTTCATAAAAGGAGCACAAATTATGACCGAACGTATTGTTAAACATTTTTTAACGAAATTCTTCATGAGCAACTTTATTTCGACGAAATTGGGAGTACCTAAGAAATCGGCCATTCGTTCATTTGACTAGCACCTGACAAACAGTTCGTAATATTATGTGATATCAGAATTAATTTTAAATTAGCTCTTATTTTATTGAAACTTCGTAATTATGGACGAAATATGCGATTAAAAAATATTTAAGGAATTATAAGCATCATTTTCACTGCTTTGCACAGTAGAATCATTATTAAACGTATAAGTACTATCATTTTTCTTATTTAATAATGCTTTTCGGCGTGCCCGAAATTCACGAACCCGTTCTGTTGAACCTTTTGACGTCTTTAGAGCCTTGTTTTCTTTACTTTTTTTTTGATAATCATGACAATAGTCCGTATTCATTTACGGTAAACTTGAAAATTAATTTTTTTAAAATAATGAAATATTTATGCTCACAATTATAATAAACAATTTTAAACGGTTGTTATTGGTCGCTATGAAAACTATACTTAAGTAGCGTAATACGCAGGCGCGCACAGCCATAAGAAATATTGTTTCCTACCTCATTTTCTCTCATGTTAAATCTTATAAATTTTTGTAAATGTTTCTCTTTTTATTGTTGCTTTCCATTTCCGTTTCATAAAATTTCAAGTCACAACGATGCTAACGAAGTTTTCACTTCAAAAATAAAAACGTATATTACTATTAAAATTTTAAAAAAAAAATTAAGAATGCCATCATATTGGTAAGCATAAAATAAAGATTTTAAGCCAATTTACTATGGGTAATTTTTTTCCCCATAGAGTAACGAAATTGCTGTTGATGGGATTCATTAAAGGATTTGATTTTGGTTGGGTTTCTTGTTAAATTAACAACCAAATTTGTGCGATGAAAGCTCTAAATGAAAACATTTAGTCGAGTGTCAGAACCACGATTAAATATCGTTTATATTAAGGGGGTGGCGTGAGTGGCGTAGGCGTTTGAATTGAGCTGACAAGTAATGGTTTTACACATCGAATGTGATAACTGAACCAAATGATTGTTGTAAATTGTTAGTGAAACACATCATTGGATCAAAATAACGAACCCAGTGGTATTCAAAGTGCACAGGTCTCAAGTGTATTTAACAAAAGCATCAGCCTAGTGTTTACAGGGTAGTGCCAGGGTGTTAAGGGTGTTTACGAGCAGCAGTTGTGGTAAATCATACAATAATAATTATCACACACTCCAAACCACTTCACGATAAGGACCATTATCCTTCCAACACCATAAATTGAACTTTGGAAGTTGCGCACAAAAACCGACATTTTTCCATTGTCTAACGAAAAATTAGCATCGAATTTCAACTCGAATTTCGTACTGTTCCACATGTTTTCAGTCAGGAATGTAACCAGATGAGATAAACAATTTAGATACATCTTACCAACGATATTATAAAGCTTCTGCTCTAATGAGATAAAGCGAGAGAGAATGGGTAATTTAGGAGTCTCATGCTCATACGGGATTATTTATGTATATTGTGAATTCTCTAATATCTCATTAAGATGAGAACGTTTCAAACTATGTGAGTAATGAAATCGTAATGTCTAATATATCAACATTTAAATTATTATACTGATAACCGCAATTATAATTGGGATCAATTAAATAAATCTAACTAAGAAATTAAATACATAACGCATTCCATTAATGAAAGATTAATGAGAAATAAATATGCATTAGTCAAGCGATATTTTGCTTTTTAAAATAAACAAGAAATTCGTTAATTAAAATAAATCAATACCTCATTAGGGTTCCACTTTTTTCCAATTAAAAACAAGCTTGATTATTTGATCTCAAGAGGATTACTTATAAATAATATCATTTTATATATTTGAACAGCTTTTGAAATTGTGTGAAAGGACATAGGACGATAAGTATGATAAGTATAGTGAATCGGCCCCAGACGAGTATTTGGTTCATAATTTTAAGGTATATTGGTACTGTTAAGGTACATTGATTCGGCAAGTTTCAAATCCCTATGTATTACCGTTTCTTCAAAAATCAAAAAAAGCTGGAAATCATAAAAAAAGAATTTCTCAGAAACTTGTTAATCGATTTATTTGAATTTTGGATATTTTATATGAGCTGATGGTAGCTTCTAGAAAAAAAAATAAGAGCTTTATCGGCATATGAGATCCTTGAAAAAAGAGAGCTTTTTCTTTTAATTTTAATTTTTTACCATGATACAATTTTGGTACAATTACGAAACTATTTTTTTCGAATTCCCTGCCCGATTTCCTTTAAATTTATGCGTCTTTTAAATTTTAAAAAAACGATACGCCATATTGAAAAAAATTAAAAGCCGATTTTTTTACACAAAAATCCATTACTGTAATAAGCAGAAACAGAGCTTACTCGATTACTATACGAGTGCAAATAATAGAAAATATTAAAAACAATAATATGAAAGGAGTTTTTTTTCTATTAAATGAATTCAATCAATAATAAAAAAAATATTTTGCACTAATGATTAAGTCAACATCAAGTATTATCTTATACAATAAGATGCTATGCTAGCCTACTGGTAACCGAGTGGTTTAAGTAGTAGCCAAATAGTTTTGTTATTTTAAAATTAAAATTAAATGAAAAAGGTCTCTTTTTTCAAGGATCTTATAAACCTTTAAAGCTCTTATTTTTTTTTTCTAGAAGCTACCATCAGCTCATATAAAATATCCAAAATTCAAATAAATCGATTTACAAGTTTCTGAGATATTCTTTTTTCTGATTTCCAGCTTTTTTCGATTTTTGAAGAAACGATAATACATAGGGATCTGAAACTTGCCGAATCAATGAACCTTAACAGTACCAACATACTCTGAAATTATGAACCAAATACTCGTCTGGGGCCGATTCACTATACTTATCGTCCTATGTCCTTTGTTGGATATCCAAGAAAAAACTATTTTACTTAGGCCCGGTATTTTCACTTCAATATAGGTAGGCTTTATCTCCATGATAATTATCTATTAGAGAAAACTTTATCTGTCAGATAAATCATAACTGTATTTTCAACCAAAAAAAAACCTCCGGTTAGTTATTTGCGTGATATCTCATAAAAAAGAATAGAATAGTAATGACAGTTTATGGATAAGCCAGTGTAGGAAACAATATATTGATAAACAAAGACAAGTTGATAGCGATATCAAAGACGTTAGAAAGAGACACCATTCTTGTGTAAAAAAATGAAGCTTTGTAGTTGTCTCTTATACTGAATTGGAAATATAAGAATAGTCGTTCGGCAAATTAATAACATATAATTTAGAATGTCTAACGAAGTTAAGAAAAAACAAACCCGAGCTCCAAATTTCAATAATGAAGAAGTTAATTTGTTTAATTATAAAATTAAATAAAATTTTAGACCTTAGAATCGAACTTTTAATGAATCAAGAAGAGAAGAGGGCAGAAGAACAGCATCGTAAGAAAATGAAACTTATGGATATTTAAATTTCTATTAAGAAAAAACAACTAAAAATATATAATTTTATGCAACTTTTATTAAAAAACACATTTTTATTTTCATAATACAAATATATATTGATTCTATTATTTCTTGGTAAACGTTTTATTGATGCAATAAATTCCTAAAATAATCAATAAAAGGTCTGCGGAAAAATCATTATGAATTTCAACATTTCTTTCCTGTTCTTCTGGAAGAATATTGTCTTCCATTTCCGAATTTTCATCGGTGTCAAAATTTTCTTCCATTCGGTCTATCGCTATATTGTGTAGTACTGCACATTTTTCGTCAATTTGTCATAATATAAATTCGACCGTAAGTTTTGAAAAACGAAATCTTTGGAAAAATTATTAGTCTGTCTATTTCTTAAAATGATCAACTCTTGGCCTTACATTATATTGTTGTTCTGGATTTATAATTTCTATAAGTTGAATCAATTCTTCCTCAGAGTCATTGAGCAATTCCAAATCATCCATAGTAATTATTTCCACTTTTATTTATAACTGTAATATATCCATAAAGTAACTGATTAATATTGTTTATGTCTGATTACATGAAATTGATACTTATTTAATTTATACATACATAATATACACCAATATATTTACCTAATAAATTCGTAAATTCTCAAATAGGCAGAAAATTCTTGCAATTTCGTAATATAATTTTTTCGCTTCACTTTAGTTTGACAGCACTAACAATGCGCAGAAACAATAAGAAGGCAATGTATGCTCTATCTATTAAATAAAAAGACTATTTGGAAGTCTGAGTACTGAATAAACAATCAAGGAGGTAGTTTAATTTTATCCTGAAGATATGACTATTTTTATGTGAAAATACGCATGTTTTCTCAATCTTCTGGTTAAAATTTTATCTGGAAGATAAATGTCACTATCTAGATGTGAAAATACCGGGCCTTAGTTAACTAAAAATAACATTTACTAAAGAATAAAAATAGAAACAACTAGCTGATCCCCGCAACTTCCTCTGCGTAACGTAGGTGTAGATTATGTTTTCTTTTCAAATTTGCCATTTGTAGTGGTATATGAAAATTTTTATTTTTCTTATTTCTTTTACGAAAAACAAACTCATACTTAAAAACACTATTTCGTCAACTTTAAAAAGAAACATTTAATAAACTGTTGCAAAGAATAAAATTGTTTTATGTAATAATCAATTAATTTTCAAAAAATATTTATAAATATCTAAAAAGAGTTTGTCTATTGCGTATGGCTACGGTAGGTATACCTGCCGTAGACCAAATAATCTGTAAATCAATCAGCATCTATACATAAATAAAAAATATCGCCAAGTTCAATAAAGTTGGTCTTAATTATAAGTAAAATGGGGTGACCATGCGACATTTTTCAAATAACTTACATTTTTAAACTTGTGATATCTTTCGAATGGAATGATCAAATTGAATAACTCAAAAATTTATATAATGGTTTTGAAACAAACTTAAATATGAAGTCATTTATTTTGATAAGGATTAATGCTGTCGCTTTATTTTTTGTAGATAATGATATGTTCTGCAAAATCGTAGCACATTATTTTGTTCTATAACCAATAGTTTTCGCAGCGCACGCGATAAAAGAATGTTTTTTGGTAATTTTTTCAGACCTTGGGTCACACTATTGGAGTTTTAGTATGGATCCCTAACTTTTTTGAAAATTTCATATAGCCTATGTTCACCGAAAATTGTGTAGCTTCCCAACAGTGAAAGAATTTTTCAAATCGGTTTAGTAGTTTCGGAGCCTATTCAAAGCAAACAAACAATCAAATCTTTCCTCTTTATAATAATAGATGAAAAGTTTATGAAACGTTGATTTATTTGCTACATTTCGTTGACTTCTTGCCAACTTCAAGAAAAGTATTTAATACTCTCATCGGCTTTCCTTTTTTTTATCAGGCGAGCTTTGTTTGTATTCAACAGTAATTTTTTTGTTATTCAACAACAATTTGTAATCAAACAGTAAAAGATAGTCAGCAATATCTTT
Organism: Sisyra terminalis; assembly: GCA_958496175.1. Classification (NCBI taxonomy): domain Eukaryota; kingdom Metazoa; phylum Arthropoda; class Insecta; order Neuroptera; family Sisyridae; genus Sisyra; species Sisyra terminalis. The sequence goes on from OY292275.1 coordinate 10,931,687, forward strand.
ATTTAATTATTTTTCTTGAGATTAAATTAGAAACATATCAGATATGTTTTAGTCTTACAAAATCGTGCGCCAATGCGGATAAAACTTTTAGCAGTATTGCATAAGTCGTTTTTAATTTGCCTCTTGAATGTCTTTTATCAAAAACATTTCGTTTATACCTTGGAGCCTTCTTTTTCATTGGCAATGAGCACGTGAGTGTTTCGTGTTGCATTTTTAAAACTGCCCCTTATTTAATTATAAACAAGAAACGTTTTTCAAATTGTTACAATCGAATTTAGCGACTGTGAATAATTAAAAAACCCAAATCCCAAGCGACGCCAAATGGGGATGGAATTCGTTCTCTTGTCGACAGAAAAAGTTTAAACGAAATTTTCATCGAAAACCAAAGCTTTAATAAATGGTATTCGAAAAAAAAACAAGCTTTGTTTTTCTTGCATAATAATGATTTTTTTAGAAGATTAATAGTTGAATTTATAGTTGTGATATAGTTGTGTAATATATAGTAAAATACAACGTAAACAATGGTCTTATTTTTACAGGAACTTAATTACAAACCGTACACCTTTGCACGGATAAATCAACCGTAGTACAATAGTCAAAGAGATCTAATTTAATTCGGTAAATTCCTTTTAATTTCAATACACCACAAAAGCCAATATCCAACAATTAGACATGGTTCCGACATCTAACCGAACTATATGTCATAGTGTAATCCGGTTTGAAATTTCGTTATCAGAATTAGGTGCAAAATTGTTCTCTAATACAAAACTTGAACTTTCAATCCCTACAACAACTAGTAACAACAAATTGCTCAAATGAAATTAATTAATTTTCAAATAAAGACTGATTAAAAGCTCGGTGAAAATTTTTGTAAAAATATGCATCTTTCAAGCTAGCTACAATAAAATGCACAATTTTAAAAAATTAATTAGAGTTTTAAAAGCTTAAATTATTTAAAAAAGCTCAATATTTTGTTTTGTTTTTTTTTTTTTTTTTTTGGTTGGCAAATAGACAAAATTATATCTGGAGGATTGAGAAAACGTTATTGTGGTATGCGTAGAATAAATGTGTAGAACTTTTCTAACAGATAATTTCTTATCTTTTGAATAGCTATTTCAAGACTATGAGTATATAAAACTCTAAGAGTTTACAAAATAAGATCTCCCGAAAATTACTTTTCTAAAAAGCCAAAAATTACCTTTTTCATTCTCATTACAAACATTGTTTTACCTTTGATTGCAAAATAGCAAAAACTACTTAAATATTTTGACTTTAATAGAACAAAGCTTTGAAAGTGATTGATTTATTATTTTCGATATCAAATGTATTGATGGATATTCAAAGTTTCATTTTTTGTTGTCTTAAATCTTTTGAAAAATAATTCCAGCTATATGGAGAAAACGGTAGGGGGAGTAAGATATAAAAGTTCAAGTTATATATGTTTAAAGCAAATCAATCATACTTGAAATAACTTTCCAGTTTATAAAGAAGATAAAAAGTAAAAAGAATTGACAATAATCTCTATCCTTGCAATATTTCTCTGACCTTAGGCAAAAACAAATTTTATTGGTATGCTTTCAATCTCCGATAAAAAATAGCAAAACCGACAAAATGAAGATAAAAAGAGGAATTAATGTTTTTTTTTTATTGTTATTTACAAAAGGTTTTTTTTTTTGACCAAACTTTTTTTTTGCAATTATTTATTTATGGGTAATTTTTTTAATTCGATTTCAATATAAATTTGATTTTCTTGTTTTGTTTATTTAATTTAATTTCGTATTTGTTTTTAATAATGCATTTATTATTAATATTTACCGACACACATGTGTTACATGTTGGATTGGTTTGGATTAACAGGAACTGATGTTTTAATCACGTACAGAACTAATAAAATAATCAAAAATGCATGAGAACATTTCCAAGTTAAATCAATGTAAAGTTATATTGACCATTGAAAAAGTTAGTATATATTTCTCAAATTGATTAGTTATACCTACAATTTGAATTAAAAAAAAAAAAACTTCTTTTTTACATAAGGAGATTAATAAGTTTAAAACACTAAACACAAAAAATTATGCATGTTTCTCTATTCAAAATTTTGGTTTTTGAACTGGTAATCTGCTGAAATAAATAATTTATGTCGACTAATTACTGCACTTTTTAAATGGATGTACTTTTTGCTTAGTAAAACAATATTTGGTTTAGTATAATCCTTAAGAGTTAAGCATATCAGCAGAAATCCAATTTGAATCATTTGAAGTTGACCATTGATTTGTAAACCAAAATGAGTTAAATATATACGAAAAAATTCGCAATAAAAGTTTAAATAACTTTCAGTGTCTAAGTCAATGGTTTCCAACCCTATGCCCGCGGGTACCATTGAGCTTAAAAAAATATTTAAGTTTACTATGCAATCTAATGAAAAAGATTAATAATTAGTCATTTTCCCGGTTGAAATAGCAAAATCTAGGTGCAGTTTGGTTCCTCTTCGTCTCTATAATAATACCTTCTAGTAATGCGTTCTTCTAATTCGACCCAATTACCAAAAATTTTATATTTTTTGTACATTATTTTTATTTATTATTCGCTATGTTCAACTATAAATATACCGTAAAGATATAAATGGTGCCTGCCGCCCGACCGGCATTATAGAATATGCTATTGGATGCAACAAGTTTTGGAACCCCTGGTCTAAACTAATGCATTGTTTTCTCCTGTTTTTAAAATAACACTTTATCCATTGTTTGCTTCATCTTTACTGGTACTCAAATCCTTCCTGGTATTCAATTACTGCAACAAAAAGAAATCCCTCCTTTTTTGTCTATTCCAACAGGATTAAAATAAGGCATAATTACTTGATCTTGGGTAACTCAACTAAAAAAATAAAATAAAATACGAGAAGAATGGGTATCACTTTTCTGAACCGTAAAATTATGAATTTTAAAAAATATTTTAGTAGACCAAAAAAAGAATCTAAAATTTATGTTTCTTACATTCTTTAGACACAACTAATCTTTTCAATTATTAATAAGAAAGTTATAAATTCAAAAATTTTGGTTGCTATTGTTATGGCTAACAAACTAGCAATCTACAAAACACTAATCAGACCAATCTGGACTTCTGAAGTGGAACTCTGAGGATAATTAGGCCATCACATATCCAACTTATCCAATTCCTACTATCAAAAGTATTCAATCTCATCATAAATGCTCCATATTACGTTCGTTACACAATACACAACGGCCTAGATATTCCATTTGTCAACACCCTAATCCAGGACCATTTCTTCAAATTCCGTGACAGTTTCCATAACCTCCTAAATTCAAATTACCAAGCCATGTCTTCGACATCATATCCAAATAATTCACCAAGAAGACTGAAACGGAAATGGTCACGGGATCTATTACCAACCCCATAGAAAGCTTCGACAGTGGTTGGGTACTGTCAGCACTACTATGTAGTAGCCTATATATAGTACTACTATTTATAGATTTAGCGAAAACCATAAGAGCTCTTTTTTGTAGAGCATTTAATTTACAATAAACATGATGCGATTAGTTACTTTCGATTTATTTGTTGCTGAGTTTTGGAATTCAAAAGAATAAAATAAATTTGATTTATTTTTAGTAGGATAGTGGACATGAAAGGATGTAGATCCATGTACTAATTATTAATTTTGCAACATGTTTCGGTTTTTTATTAGACCTTCATCAGGCTTCTAAAATCATACAAAGTATATAAATAAACAAAAATAAATCAAATTATGTAAAATATGGACACAACCAATTTATCGAACAAAATAAATTTTTTCCACGTTATTTCCATAAGAAACTTAAGTAGGAAAGCAAACTATCATAAAGCTAATATTAAAAGCTCAAATTTTCAGAGTTTTTTTTTTATCAATTTGGAAGCATTTGGGCCCCTGGAAGCAACGAAATTCGAAAACATCCCTAGTAAGAACCGCCCTAATAAAACATATGTTATTGTTTATTTATTTTTTAATTGTGACTTGGAAATAAATAAAATATTTATCAATGTTAAGATATATTGTGTTTTCGTTGTGGAATTTATTGCAAACTATTGAAAAAACTTATGACAAAACCTTTTTGCAATAATCGAGAACCATTTTTTTTCTCATTGCTTAACGTTAGTTATGACTTTCATGAATTAAAATTCGAATTTATTCTTATTTTTTTGTTGGAACAATGCTAAGCTAAAAAAAATTTAACTATTCTGTTCATTTAATACAAACAAGTTATGGGACTTCAAAATATTTTTCGTAAATAACCATTTGCCTTATTTAAATCACATAGGTCAACATGTTCTTTAAATTATATTTCAAGATTTTTGAACTACAAATAAATGGATGATCTTTTTTTGAAATTACTTGCAAATAAAAGGTTAAAATTGAAAAGATAAGAAAAAAAAAACATTTTTTTTTTCAAGATTTCAAAAAAACGCTGAATTCAAATAAAATCCATTATTGAGTGGTGAAAATAAAACGGTGTTACGGAATATTTGGAGTCAGACAATTTTTAAAAAGGGTCTCCAGGGAGGTATTTGTTTCTCGCATTTAACGAAAAAAAAAACGGCTGCATGTTGAGAAAAAAAATTCTCATGAACAAAAACATCCCTCGGTGAAAAAATGTAAAGTTATATTATGTTGGTACCAGCACGAGTACACACAAAAAGCTGTACTCTCATGAACATTGCTGACATTTTTATTATAAAGTTGCCCCATAAAATAACTAGTAAACTTCCACATTTACTAACAAAAAGTTATAGTTAACTAACAATGAATACATTGTGCACCGTTTCTGTCCCGGTTTAGGCTCTAAACTCGCCTAATATTCCTCATTCACGTTTGTATTACATACGTTCAAATGTGCCCTATTCGTTTATATTACAAAAGAAAATCGTAAAAATATAGATTCAGACAATTTTATCATTTTTCACCAAAACAATTTCACGACGAGGGAAATGCTCATCCGAAGATTTTGCATTATAAAATTCAATCTACAATGTATTAGTTGAGTTATTATATCAAACCTCGCACAAAGCCGAACCCCCGAATTGATTTATTTAAAATTGAAGTGGAGAAAAAAACGTAATAAAAATTTAATATTTAACTTGTAAACATTTATTAATATTTAATGAAAATTTTATTGCTGCTCCGTTTTATTACGATAGCTGCGACTATATCTGCAGCATAATTGCTTTAAGTACCCTTGAACGTTGTAACTTCGCAAAGAATCTAATTCAAATAAATTGCAAAAAAAAATTCAAAACTTACCTGGCATATTCATTCGGTAAAGAAAAATCGACGCTCGCTTTCCACAAATTGATCTACAACAATGAAAAAACAAATTATTATCAAAACCTTGAAATATTTTCAAATAAAATCCTACAACTTAGACATTTACGATCAATTTTCCACTCATCTAAAAAAAATTCTTTACCGCTTTTTCATTTGACATGTAACTCGATAAGGATAAATAATTACGCAATAATTAACGTACACCGTCTCGGCGAAACATTTAACAATTGGTTCGTATGCCGCTATTCATCTAAAATTATAATAGGCTTGTAAATATTTTGATAATGAAAGATGAAAAAGGGAGGAAGGTTGTAATTTATTACTAGAACTATATAGAAGGAAAATTGCGGCTCCCAAAATAGGTGAAACTGGTTCCGTTTTGAATTAACTTGAAATATTACCGAAAACTTTATTATTTGCTCTAAGTAATTCATCTTAAATGCCACGAAGGCAAGGAATCGATATTTGCCCCGAGCTGTATCTAATGATTTTTGTTCAATTTATCCGTACAATGTATAAACATATCGAATACGGATTAGATTCAATTCAAAACGTTTGTCGAGCTTTTGCTAAACATGCCAATATCAAATTAATGAACTTCTCAAGTTCGAGTTTCTCTTAAATTTAAAGAAGGTGGGTATCGAGTTTGGATGTTTTTTTTAGTAATTTTCAACAAAAATCTATCGACTTTAACATTTTTTTGAAACTAATATTCAAGAATACTTTTTAAATGTTTATCGTTTGTTTATAAAAGCACCAAGATACCAGTAGTTATCAACCAGTGGTTACCATAATTGATATTTTTCTATTATGTGAAACCTTATCTAAATGAACTTAATTGTGGATATAAATTAATTTTTTTCTTATTTTTTCAAAGTTTTTGCAACAAAAAATACTTCAAACAATATCATTTTTAATTGACGTTAAAAAATTGCCCAATAATTTATAAATAAATACTTTAAATTTTCAAATCAATTTATTGAAAATTGGATGAACTTTGGCAGTAATTCTCAAACTTTGGGGCTCTTCTTTCTAAAAAATAGGACGAGGAGATTAAAAAGAAAAGTCTTTCCAAAGATATTTTTCAATCAAAAATTGACATTGTTAGTTCTGTTTCTTAATTAATTTTAAAATTTCATTTTCCAAACGTAATATTGAAAGAATGGCATCAATTTGAGGTCAAGTACCGGTAAAGTGCGTTAGAAACACTAATTTAAATCATTACGAGGCAAATGTTGGGGTCAGCAACTGTGAAAAAAAATATTTAAGAAAACACAAATATCAAAAAGTTTAAGCAATTATCTACAAAACCAACAATATATAATATCTATACTAATATATAAAATTATTACTTCTGTCTGTACATTTCGATTTTGAACCCAATTTTAGGGTAAATATTTGTTTCAAGAGGCCCTTATTCCGAATTTAACATTTTTAAAATTTTTGTCTGTCTGTCTGTCTGTGTGTCCCGATTTAACTAAAGAACGGAACATCCGAATTTGATGAAATTTAGTATTAAGATACAACACAATCTCCCACAGACTATAGGATACTTATCATTCCAAAAAAATAATAAGAGAAGGTATTCCTTAGGGATGAAAATATAAATTTTTACAATAGACAGGTGAGTTATATATCATTCGAAGGGTAATTTAAAGTTAGAAAATAATTTGTACAAATATTTTTAGTTGAACTGATAAAAAGCACAGTAAATTCAATTTAAATTTTAAAAATTTATATATACAAAACACATAGTTTATGTTATGAGCGTAATGGCTGTTTTTTGAAAATTTCTACCCTAAAAGAGTAAAAGGGGTCACTAAGTTTGTATGAGAAAATTTAGAGTTAATTAACAATCGAAGTTTTGAATTTAATAAGTGTAATTAATAAATAAATAATTAATTAATAATAAGTTTCTGTTTGTGATAAATATCATTTTAACTACAGCATTTTAAATAACGTCATTTCACTTAATTAATATGAAAGTTTAGGTAGTAGGTACTTATACCAAATACCAAAGAGGCAGTTTTTAGTTTTTGTTTGTTTTTCAACAATCAAACTTTTTTAAAATCTAATTTTTATGAACCAATGATTGTGACCTGGAGCAATTATTTAACATTAAGGGAGCAATATTTTGTCATATATTTCATTATCAATCAAAAAATAAAGTCTTCCAAACCAACTTTTCTTCGGTATTTAGAAAAATTTGAAAATCAATTATTGTTATTGAAAATAAATAAAAAATTCGAATTTTCTTCCACGATTTCTATCTATTTCCAACATATCTTCTTACATTACGCAGACGAAGTCGCGGGAATCAGCTAGTACCTTATAAAACGCATTTTCATATAAAAGGTAATGGTATCGATACGTTTACGGTAATATTTGAGAAGATAATCCAATCTTCCAATACACAATAGGAAGTGTGTAAAAATATGACGTAACCGTAAGAATGGATGAAGTACTAACTGACATACCTTAATTATCTTAGTTACTTTACATAAAATGCATATTTTTGGTTAAAATTAGTACTGCTAACACACTAATGGTGCCGCCACATTATAACACATTATGCATTGGAAAATTGGAAAATTGGAATACCTTCCTAAAATGTAAAGTACGTTCTGAATATTTGTGCTACTAGTGACAGAAAAAGGAACTATGAGTCGAGAGATTTATATAGAAGTTAAATTCTTTATTAAAAATATGGGCAAAATTGGGGCTAATATGTCGGTAAATCTCAAAGCTTTTATTAGTTATCCACTAGTTGTCACTGTACTAAAAATTAGCCATGGCCTGCCATGACTACATATAATTTTGGACAGCGACTACTAGTGGTCGGCTAACAAAAGCTCTGAGATTTACCAACATGTTTACCCAAACTTCGTCCACATTGTAAACATAAAATTGAAGTTCTATATAAGTCTCGTTTCTCTGGATTTGTTTTTAGTGTACATGAATATTATGAAAAACCCTATATCATTCGAACTCCTTGTATGGCCTTGTAACAATACTTCGTTTTCAAAGCAATGATTGTAGATAAAATAAACCATTCAATATTTTGGTACTATACGACAGGGAAATGATTAAAATTATACCTGACAAATAGGCTAAAAATATTAACAGTTTCGGACAAATACTGTGCAATACAATTTCAAATACTGTGCAATACAATTTCAAATACTGTGCATAACTTAGGTAGTATTTTAAAATTAAAATTAGGTAATATTTTAGGCTAAAATATAATCATTTAAATTATTTACTGGATACTCATCGAATCTAAAACCAGATAATAATCCTATTTTTATGCATCTCTTTTTAATTTTGCAATTCTTTTTTCGAGCTTTTTGAGCTTTTGTTGTCTTCAAAGTTTCCGTACGCTCTGAATACATTATAAACGATACATAAATAATTACTCACTTTATCCTTAATGAAAAAAGCTTACTTAATTGGATATAAAAATAAAGCTAATTGAACCATTTTCAAAAGACTGACTTTAGCTTTAAAAAATTCAATATACTTGGATGTTACATGCGTTGATATTAAAAGTTATTGACAAAAGAATGACGTCTACCTGTGAATCCTTAGACAAATGTTTTTTGGAAGTTATACTTCTTTAGTGGCGTAATGAAAAATTATGAAAGTAAATTTTTAACTGAGGTGACGGAAATTACTACAGTATGAACTTCAGTGGCTCAAAAACGATTTTTGAGAATTATTTTCATAGTACTAAAGGGTGTTTCAGAATGTTTTTCGTTTTTAGATGTTAAATAAAAATCAAAACATCAATAAAATCTCGTTTTATTTAATGTTAATTTGAAGAGCAATTCTTGAAGTTTATTTATGACAAACAACCGTTTGCAAATGCGCACCATTCATTTGTTCACACTCATTTAACCTGGAGCTAAAATTTTCAATAACTCGCTGGAGCGTCGCTCTCGGAATAGATTGAAAAATCGTTTTAGGAATTTCAATATCATCTGGTTCTCCGACGAATCGAATTTTCACATCAACGGTCATGTGAATAGACAAAATTTCAGATACTGGGCTTCCGAGAATCCGTTAGAACTACCAAAGTGTTTGGGCTGCCATATCAAGTCAAGGAATTATCGGTCCTTATTTTTTTGAGGATGACCGAGGTCGAACTCAGACCGTTAATTCTGACCGATATTGCCATATGATCCGGACTTTTGGGCTACAGAAATGCAAAACCAGAAGGGCTACAACCACAACACCTTTTTCCAGCAAGATGGAGCCCCTTCTCATGTTACAAATGACTCATTAGCTGGTCTTCATGATTTATTCCCTGGAAGAGTGATAAGTCGCCGAGGAGACATCAATTGGCCACCGAGGAGCCCTGATTTAACGCCTGCTGATTTCTTCCTATGAGGCTACCTAAAAAGCAAAGTTTACAATCCATTGCCACCCAACCTGAATGTTTTGAAGCAAAGAATCACTGAAGAAATCTACTCTATTCCAAGAGCGATGCTCCAGCGAGTTATTGAAAATTTTAGCTCCAGGTTAAATGAGTGTGAACAAATGAATGGTGCACATTTGCAAACGGTTGTTTTTCATAAATAAACTTCAAGAATTGCTCTTTAAATTAACATTAAATAAAACGAGATTTTATTGATATTTTGTTCTTTATTTAACATCTAAAAACGAAAAACATTCTGGAACTCCCTTTATAACAATCGAGGCAATCAAGTCGATTTCAATGGTAGCCTAGATTTTTTGTTTGTTAGTAAAGCAGGCCATTCATGCTCCGATTTACAGTCCAACTTGTGGTCCGACTTTCGAAGTTGGATCTAAAGTCGGACTAGTAGGATCATTTAGGCGATTCAACAAAAAGATTCAACTAGTAGTCCGACTAGTTGGATTGCAAGTCGGAGCGTGAATGGTCTGCTTAAGGAAAATAAACTGGAATGATCCACCGGATCCATCCGAAGCAAAAAGAAAGCTTAAAAATCTTAATAGCGCCAAAGAAGTGTAACTTCTTAGACGTGTACATAAGTACACCAACGGTTTTTTTTAAATATATTACCAATCAGTAAAATAATATATACTTAATATATAACTTACTAATATATATATTATTATACTTAATATATACTTAAAGTTAATCTGATGGTGGGTCTTAAACATATGAAGATGTTTCCATTGGCGCCATCTTCCTAGTTAGCTTCAGGATCTCTTCTACCAGCTCTTGCAGAAACTTTTTTTTTCAATCGTTTGTACATTTTGATATTCGGAAGAGAGGAAATCGCTGAATTGGTTTGACTTAACAATTTTTCATTGTTCTCGTATATCAGGTTTCTTAACTTTTATTTCCTTTATGGGGACTACTTTTAGATCGTTGTATAGGGTGTTATTTGATACATTCCACGGTGGATTTCATTACATTCGGGACAAATGTAAAAAGAAATGTTTAATACCAGAATATAAAATTAAAATGATTGAAATTTCGTTAAAAGGCCCAAACAAAGGTTTAATGGTCTGGACGGATTTAGTTAGTATTTGGAAACATCAGAGGGATATCATGTACTGTCATGTACGATGAATTATAACTTATTAGTCAACCAAGGTTTATAAATTACACAGGTTGCCCCATTAGAAAAAAAATGTGACGTCATACGAAGAATTTTGAAATTTGAATCAGTCTGAAGATATATACGAATTTCTTCTGGATACGTCACATGGCGCATGAGGCCACCTGTGTATTTTATAAACCTTGTTAGTCAACTACTTATTTCAGACTTCTTTTTACCATAATGACCAGAAGAGGTGTTCCATTTGGACATCTTCAATTTGAGGACTTGGTTGAAAGATTTTTTTCTGCCCTGTTTATATTTTGAACCTGGTATTAAGCGATTATTACCTTTTTTACTAGAATAACACTTTTTAAGAGATAAATCACAAATTAAACGAAGCTATTGAAAATTGGCGACCTATTTTTTTCTTCCAATGAGAAAAAAGTGTTTTGGAAGAATGAAATTCATGAAAACTTTTTGAACCACAGTAAACATAATTAATCAAAAGAAAACAAAACTTAACTAAGCTCAATAATTCAAACTTTAACTTTCGAGTCTCAAAAGCAATTTGACTAATTTTGAATAGGGCACCCAATTTTTTATATGAACCTTTAAAAAGGAAAATCTTAACACCAAAACCTTTTATGATTTATTTGAGTTTTGAGTCAGCAAGGAAAAAAGCTCAACGAAAGCTCAGAATTCCACGCAAAGATGGATGAGAAAAAAAAATAAGAAAATCACATTTACAATTAACAAAGAAAAACATAAAACATGTGGATTATTTTACTATTTAAATTAGACCGTAAATGTGCTTTTGACAAATAGTTAAAATGTAAACGAAATAAATGCAAACACGTTCCAGGAGAATTTTCCAATTTATGCATACAATTTATATTCTGCATACACCGCGACAAGAAAATATTCCAAGATTGATAAAATAGAATTATGCAAAATGAAAAATGTTGCCTTAAAGGATTTCGTTAGAAGTAAGTTTAAGCACATTATGTTAATTCGTGATATATTTACATATTTTCTTTGATCTTAATAAAATATAGCATTGTTAACGCAATACTAGTGCGACATCTCTAGCATTTTAATGATAACATCATCAAAGAAAAATATACATTCTTATTCATAATATTCGTTAGATATGTATGTATTTCTAACTTAATTAAATACAATCAATTATGGGTTTAAATCACAAAAGATAGAACCTTATTTTGTATATTTTGATTTTTAAAAAAGGACAAAAATTGTGGGTTATTAGTTCAACGTTAGAAAAGTGCTAATGGTTGATCACTTGAAACTCTTTTTTCTGAAGTATTAAAAAGTTTATTCACATTTCTGTCGTTTCTAATTATTTTTACTTGTTATTTGAGTCGTATTTTAGCTCTATCAATATTTGTGATTAGTAAATACAAAGGTAGTGGCATGTCACTTGAAATTAATTTACCCGACTTGGTAATGAACAACAACACAGCGTCTGCTATAATTGATAAATAGAGAACATACAAAATTGCTATATTCAGAGCAACCAGGTAAAACATTTAAAATTCACCAACTTTTAGAGAAAAAAAATAGAAATTTTACAAAACAATCTAAATATTTCCAATAGATTTATAAAGTTTGGAATTTCATTCAAATACTTCATTGAAAATCCCTTGTGAATATAAGCCAAATTTAATGCCACATAGAGTTTATGTTAAATCTTTTACTCCCACGCCCGAAAAAGAATTATTAAAATAATATAGAAGCAAAATATAAATATTATCCTGCGAATGTTTATCTCCAAATTTCAAATATTTTTTTCTCTCGAATAATCTTCGCGTTATTCTCACATCGAATCCAATTCTTGACGCACCTTGAGTTCACGAATTAAATATTAATGATGAGATAAGTAAATATTCTTGTTTTTTTTTTATTCTATATATTTTCACGGAAGGTGGAATTTTCAGGTCAGCTTTTCCATATATTTTATTCATCAAACCCGAATTTAATTGGGGCCTTTATGAATGTACATATGAAAAGCTGTTTTTTTCTGGTTTATTAAGTAAGAAAATAATTATTATTTCGAGCAGAGAAATTAGTGTACGTGGAAGAGATTATTTGTTCTTTGAAATAAATAATTGATCGATTCCACGAATGAAATTATTACTTATATGTTCACGTTAGTTTTGTATTTTGGTGAAATGTTTGCTTAGTAAATAAAAGCTTTTTGTCGGTGGAGCTTTTTTCGAGTCTAAATTATTCTAACATAGAATATTCACGTTTTCAATGTGTTGTATGAGACTGTTTCTAAATTAATTACGTAAAAACATTTTTTTTTCATTTTTCAGCATTAATTTATAGAGAAGCTTTTAATGTGAAAACATAAATAATATTTTACAATGCTACATAAATTAAAATCTTACAATAAAACCCATACGAATATGTGAATTTTCATTTTCAAATTTTACATCGGGAAACTGAATATGAACAAAAAGTTTCTTCTTCAAATAAATTTAATAAATTTTATCATATGTTTGTTATGTTTAAATTATGAAAATTATGAAAAAATTATGAAAAGATAAAAAAAAATTTTTAACAATGAAGAATCATTTAAAGTCTACGAATAAACGAGTGATAAAATAGCCATTCTGAATCCAGAACGTGATAGGTTGGAATCATGTGAGGAACAAATTTGTGATTCTTTTCGGCTAACAATTTTAATAAACTTTAGAATCGCTTAAACCAGAGTTTCCCAAACTTTTTTGTGTCGTAGACCCCTTCCCATGTTTTTCCGTGTTGGGTAGACCCCCTACTTACCTGATATTGATTTCCTGTAAATTTCTAACTACAGTGAAGTTTAGTATTAAAACCTTAAAGTAAAAACATAGATACTTTTATAACTTCATAGGTACTTTTATAAATATTTTATAAATAATGTATATGTCTTAATATTATAAGATAGTATGATGTAAGTAAATAGGTACTATCAGTGTATGTGTTGAGATCCACTATCGTGGACCCCCATTTTCATTTCATGGACCCTCAAATTGTGTTTCGCTGACGTAAACCCCTTGCAGGTTGTCATAGACCCTTAGGGGTCGATATAGACCACTTTAAAAATCACTGGCTTAAACCATCGAGAGATCATTATTAAAAAATCTCATTTTTTTATACCTTTTTAATAACAGTATAACTGGACCACTATTATTTTCAATTTTTAAAACTCTATTGACAATCGTAATTCTCTACTTTCTTCATCATGTAATTAAATAGCGAAACCTGTAGGAACTATAATTTTAATGAAAAAAAAATAATTTTTAGTTCTCGTAGCTAATAAGAGAAAAGCTCTAGGAAGAAGAAGGACATCCTGATTTACTAACTTTGATGATGGTTCGGACAAAGGACGTAGGATGAGGAAAGAAGGCTCTTCTGCGTTGCGGTATCAAAATTTAAAATAGTCATGACGATCAACAATCTTCAACGTGGAAAGAGCACCAGAAGAAAAAGAACTTAGAAAAAATATGAAATTTCAATGGTTCCCAATTAGGGGAAGATGCCACTTTAGTCAATTGCTTCTGTTGTAAATATTCGATTAATAAATGTAGTAAATGGTTCGATTCTTACTACCTGCTTTAGAGAAAGAATGACTCAAAATTGATAGATTATTGATTCCAAAATCACGAAAGTGCTGGATTCAAATTTAGTTTGATGCTAATTTTCTATAATCAAACTAAAATTGGGAAAAAATAACCTTTAAGCATATTTTTCTTCAAACATACTGTAAATGTGGAATAAACTTTAACAATTTGTTTTTTCTCAAAATTTATTTTGAGCAACCGCTGCTTCCAAGTCAAAATGGACGATCAGTTATCAGAGGAAAAACCTATCTACTCGGGAGTACCTCAGGGATCAGTATTGGGTTCAATCCTTTTCAATCTCTACGTTGCGAACTTTCCATCACTAAACCTCTGTATAACCTCAATGCACGCGGATGACATCGCCATTATCAACCTGGACAATGATCTTCAAAGGGTCGTTCAGAAAACCCAACAGTATATCAACCACCTATCTTACTGGTTCAGTAGATGGAAAATTCTTATAAATCCATCTAAAAGGGTCGCCAAAATTTTCTCTCTAAGACGTTTCTCCAACTAACTGAAGCCTATCGTGCTGGATCACATGGCAATTCCGTGGAGTGAGAAAAAAACGTCTGTTAAATATCTGGGCATACTTCTAGACTCGAAATTAACCTGGCAAAGCCACATTTCAAGTAAAATCAGAGAACCTAACACTCGACTCATCCAACTATACCCACTTATCAACAGAAGGTCTCATCTAAGTATGGAATTTCCAATGCTGATATGCACATCAGTCATTAGACCACTTCTCACATACTCTTGCGCAGTCTGGCTTCCATCCTCAAAGAAAAATCTCAATGACCTACAGATGTTCCAAAATAGAGTCTTGAGAATCATCACTAAAGCTCCATGGTATATGAGAAACAACCAAATTCATCACGAAATGAACGTCCCATGCATAAAAGACTTTCTAATCCAACTCACAAGGAATTTCCTTAACGGCCTAGAAAATTGTCCTAGTGCAGTAGAACTAGGCTTGGAGGAAACTATAAATCAAAGAAGGTTGAAGCAGAAACTTCCTCAAGAGCGCCAAGAAATAGAAGTTGTTTGACCACAAGATCAAGGACAATCAACAAATAAAAAAATAAAACAGACAGAGGAATGAAGTTCGACTCCTCCAGTTACTTAAGCGCCGCTAAAAATCAATTGCCTGCTATCACCACCATGATATAGCGACATATTGCTGAACTGGTGCAAAATATATAATAGTCCACAAAAAAAAATTGAAAATTTTGCTATTCATATTTTTGCCTTAGGATCAGCGATAGATAAGGATAAATTCAAAGGAATAAGCAATTATATTTTAACGGAAATTAAATAGTGTTCAATTCAAAAGTATTTGACATAGTTTTTACTATTTTATAAAATTAAATGAAACTTCAAGTAAAAGTAATTAGCAATAAAATATTTCCAAATGGTTAAGTATTTGAAAATCATGAAATGAGAATTCTATGAAAGTAATTTATATCGGAAATACTCTATATTTTCTATATTTTATTCGAGAACTGATAAAGAGAAGGTTTTTGTCTAATGGTAAATCGATTATATCAGGTAATAGTAGGATGTAAGATAGCGAAGAATTTCTGAAAATGGCTTTTATGATATTTCCCAAATGATTCTTGACTACCTTTTTGTGATTTTATATTCTCTTTTTTGATCTATATTCGTACATCTGTTTACGTTTATATACACTTAATGGAAACGTAGGACGATTTATATTTGATCTTGAACCACCCGGGAACTGATGGCTATCGCTTTTATTTACTCATCTGACCTAAATAAATATAATCAAAAACGAAAGAATTTTCTTTTAATTTCTATTTGAATGTTTTTAATTGGATGACGTGCGGAGTGTGGAGGATTGAATGTTTGTGGGAGATTTTGTTGCAGTTTTATGGATTTGTCGATGGTGGATTTGTTGGAGTGGATCGTTGTGAGGGGTTTTTATGGGGTCGTAAAAAATATCGAAACGCTTTAAACCAATTCACACATGATAAGATTTTAAAATCGTCGATGTAATCGAATTGTTTGTGGTGTGGGAATGATGAGTGAATTGGAAGAAATGCTGAAGAAAATAACGCGAACGTGTCAAGTGACCTCAATTTAACATTGCAGACAAGTTTACGATGGTCAATGGTGATACAAACGTGGTTTCTATCACATGTTATGGCTTCAAGAGGATCAGTTTAAAATAAAAAATGCATCATGACTGGAAACTTCAATTTGTCTGCCACTTGGAATCATCCAGCTTTATATTCTCGTGCATTTATGTATATGTGGGATTTTTTCCTACATATCCTCCATATTGTACAATTTTGTTCTGACAAAATCGTATTGAAGGCGAGGGTGTTGTAATGTTTGTAATATTGAACGCCCGGCGTTAGACAATGGTTCGCATTATGAATATAATACAGTATGGTGTTCAATGGTCATTCACATATTCATGAGGATTTATGTCGAGTGTATTTTACGACCAGCAAATATATCTGTCAATAATGTTAAACGCCATTCACATAAGGGTTGTTTCATTTTTTCCCCTGTATTTGTATAATGATTTTTTTCATGTTGATTGATGAGCGACTATGAATTTTTATGAGACTTAGGTTCCCGTTTAAAATCCATTTTGTAAACGTTATGTAAATTGCATATTAAAGCGAGATTTGCCGCAAAAAAAAAATGTATGAAAATTTTTCGTGAACCATTAAAACACGAGATTCAACCAAATTAATTAAAATGATTTATTTTTTACGCATTTTCAAGAGCCTTCATTAGCAAAAAAATCTTACAACAAAATTTATTTCCATTGAAAATTTAAATATTTTTCCGCCCTCGAAACAGCTGAGAAAATAACGAATATATTTTTTTGAAATTTAAAACATTATTTTCTTTTGTACTTGCATTAAAATTAGATATAATATACCGACGAAATAATATCCTGTTTTTGTTTGTACAGGTTTTTTTCATACTAAATCTATTTAAAGACATGAGAGCTATTCATATTTCAAAGAGAAAGGAAATGTTTGTCCTCAAAGATTTACCATGAAATTTCCACGTTGGTGAATGATACGAAAGAAAAGTACATTAAAAACTTAATAACCCAAAAAAAAATATATTTGCTTGAATTTTATTTTTCTTTGAATATAGCGATTTATAACAATTAAAGAATGAAAAGTAGTAAAACTTACTTTAAAATTCGATTTTTAGATAAAGGGTTTGATTAAGATCGATAATAGGTTTTCTGTGCCATTTAATATCGAATTATATTGTTTAAACATGTCTTAAATTAGGATAAACATGAAAGTTACAAAAAAAAATAGAAGAAAATTTAAAAAATACTCTTAAAACTAATGCTTTTTCCTGAGTACTACACAATAGAGGTTCGATACTGCTCTAGGCCCTTGTTCTTTATACAATTCAATGTTATTGATATTCACTTGAAATAAATGAAGTAACAAACTGCGAAAGTTGGCGCAAAAAATAACAAAGAGTAAATTATTTATAACAAAAATAAATGATCCTCAAATTGAAAATAATCTACAGGATCGGAATCAATAATAAATATATAATTAGCTTAAATGTGGTAAAAATTAAATAAATATACGTCATAAAATAAAAGATTATACGTAATCATATCTGATTACACATGGGTGCGTAGAGGTTGCGGCTAAACAATCAGCAGCAACTGTGGCTATTAAAAATTTTTAAATACACTATTGTGAAGTGGTGTAGGATTTATTTCCATAAGAAATGAACGAAACATTTCTCTAAAAATCGATTAATAATATTTCAATTAATAGTACTGGTTGGCAATTTTTAATTGGCATCTAAAGAAAAATGAATTCCCCCTCTTGTAAAAATGTACTTATTTCACAACCGGATCCTGTACTATTAAGTATAACAAGGAAGTTAACAATTCATGTATATTGTTGTCCTTGTAATACTTTGGATAGTGGGAAATAGGGACCAACTTATGTGTGAAATATTATTTTATTTTCGTACCAACGTTTCGTCAAATAATTCTTGACTTCTTCAGGGCTCAAATGTCATAAAACTAAATTCCATTATAACCCAATTGGAGTTTAATTTTACGACATGAAGTCACGAATTGTTTGACGAAACGTTGCCACAAAAATAAAATAATATTCTACGTATAAGTTGGTCCTTATTTCTCACTATCCAAAGTTGGTTATTGTATTAAAAGGACATAAATACAACATGGATTGTTAAGTTCATTGGTAAACCTAATAGTACAGGAATAGTACGGTTGTAAAATAAGTAAATTTTTACAAGTGCGGGAGTTAATTTTTCTTAAGATTCCAATTAAAAATTGGTTATAGTGGAATTTAGTTTTATGACATATGTGAAGTTATCTTTGATATTTGAACCCTGAAGAAGTCAAGAATTATTTGACGAAACGTTGGCAAGAAAATAAAATAATATTCCACAAATAAGTTGGTCCTTGTTTCTCACTATCCAAAGTTGAACTTAACAATGTTTAACAATGACTTTATATAATTTTTTTAATCATATCTGTTTAATTTCAACAATTTTATTCAATGGTGACAAACATTGCAGGCAATGTTTATTTGGGTACCACAGCAGCCATTCAGAAACTCTTTTACGACTTGAATTGTATTTTAATTTATTTTTAAATTATTTCGATGATGGGACGACGTTTTATACTATACTATTTATTGTTTTCAATTCTTGTGAATTTAAGGCTTAGTGCTGACAACTAATAATTTGTTATCGACTACCTGAAGAAGTTTCGAAAGAGACGAAACGTCGTACGATGATATTAAAGAACTGTTAAAAATAAAAAACAGTTTTTTTAATCCAAACATCTATAAATACCAACATTTTATTATAATTATGGATATGAATAGAGTAAATCAGTATTCCACATATTTTCTCTATTTTGTAGTTAATCTTTAAATAGATAATGTTTGTAATTATATTCATCTATTAGGGTCTCTCCTTTATTATCAGGATACTGTAATGGTTTACATAATACAACATATTGCGACTACCAGGGTTTGGAAAGGACTTCAAAAATTCTAACAAAAAAGGATAAAATTTAGCAAAAAATTCCACGGTTCCTAATAAATTACCATTATAAGGATCTTAAGTCCTCTAATTACCAGTGTTTTAACAATTGAAAAATGTAATGAGATAAATTGAAAAATAAATTCAATAAAACAAATATTTTACAAACTTAATTGAAGATGTTCCATAAATCCATAGCAAATCAAGCTCAAATCAATTTTTAAATTTGAATTACTTGTACATTATTTCGCCTCTGAAATGTTAGGATTTCGGACATTTTACCGCCCCTAAAACCATGCCGCCCTAAGCTCGGACCTTAGAGGCCTAGGCTTCAATCCATCACTGTCTATTTCAATTAGCTGAAAGCTGATAAAAATTTTCGACTAAAAAATATTTAACTTGAGAATGTCAGTTATTGACTAAAGTTAAGTTACAAGCTTTCAACCCGTCCTACTGATATAAAATAGTAAGTTTTCATTCATAAGAAAAAAGTTTTTGGAATATAAATTTTAACAGAAAATAGTTTTTTTGTATTTACTCTGACGGAGTGTTTGAAATGTTTTTTTTTCAATATTCATTGGTAAAAAGTAACACAGAATTGGCACTAAAGATGTTTTAGCAAAGAAGAAAATATTCAATAAAAATAAATGAAACTATAAAAGTTTATTAAGATAATTAAGAAAGCATACTTAAACTACTTAAACTTTACTATCGACCATTACATATTATAGATGGGATTCATTTCTTTTGAAAAACTATCAGAATACACGAATAGCAGCGCACAAAAACCGGTTGTACAAATATAAAATTTCATTATTCGAGCTGAAAGAGTAAAATGATCAAAAACAATCATTTTAAACCACCCCAAACTCTGGCGGTATTTAATCTAAATTAGAAACCACCCGAAACACCCACAAAAATACCATATACCTTATAATGTGATTAAAAAATGTATTTCCTTTTTTTTATAATAATATGGCTGTAGTGTTTTATTTACACTATTATCATTATGTATCTCTAGGTGTGGCTAATTCGAGAGATGGTATGGATGGAACGCGCTCGTGAAAATACAATACCAACAATATACTGCGATATATTATGCAGTTAGTTTTATCGAAGCTATATGGGGAGTTTAGTGCATTAGCGTGGCGGAGGAAGTTGTTAACGATAATTTACAAACAAAACATGAAAATGTGAGTATATCGCAATTAATGAACGAATGGTTTGGTTTTTCAATGATAATTGTAGGAACTGTAATCACTGTGCAAATAGACACAAGAGTTCAAGAGTCATTTATCATTGGGAAAAAATCTTTGTATGCCAATCAAATCTGAAGGGTTGGAAAATTTAATAATTGATTTCACCAAACAAATTACCAACAAAAAACTATTCTTCTGAATATCTACGTTAAAGTGTTCACAACATGTTCCTCTTTTTATGATGAAAAAACGTAATACTTAGTCTACGTAGTAAATGAAACAATGTATAATTTTTCAAAATTAAAATGTTATGAAAATACTTTGCACCAATACAGAAGATAATCAATAAGTGCTATTACTTGCATTATCGTTTTATCTAAGGGCTTGTTATATGAAGTTTTCTTTACATTGCATGTATTAGTTTAACAAATAAATAACGGCTTTAATGCATCATTTAGCTTATCAGTTTATAATATTGGTACACTGTTGGTTATGAATTTATGAAATAATTATTTTAAAATTAAAAACGATTAATTTGTTCAATTTTTTAAAAGAAATAAGTTTCCTCTATTTGGGGATTGCAATCATGGCGAAATGTTATGCTAAAGCTCTCAAGCTGTAGAGCCAAAGGAAGAAGAAGAATGATTGAATGTTTACTCCAAAATTTTGGATTATTTTAAATCATTGATTGTAATAATTTATATATTTTAGAAATAAAATATCCTTTAATGTCAAATTAACAACCATTAACCACAAATTATGCTACACATATGTTTACCAAAAACTCTTAAGTAATAAATTGAACATTGGTTAACTGTAAAACTTTGAATTTTGAAAAGGAAATCCTGCAATATGGAGTTGGAAGTAGAAAACGTTTTTTGTTCTCAAATTCGTAAAAAATTAAATTTTTTAAATAACGGCTTTAATGCATCATTTAGCTAATCAGTTTATAATATTGGTACAGTGTAGGTTATGAATTTATGAAATAATTATTTTAAAATTAAAAACGATTAATTTGTTCAATTTTTAAAAAAAAAATAAGTTTCCTCTATTTGGGGATTGCAATCATGGCGAAATGTAATGCTAAAGCTTTCAAGCTGTGGAGCCAAAGGAAGAAGAAGAATAATTGGATGTTAACTTCAAAATTTTGAATTATTTTAAATCATTGATTGTAATAATTTTTATGTTTTAAAAATAAAATATCCTTTATAGTCAAACTACCAACCATTAACCACAAATTATGCTACACGTATATTTACCAAAAACTCCTAAGCAATAATTTGAACATTGGTAAGTAATAAAACTTTAAATTTTTATGATGGTATCCTGTAATGTGAAGTTGAAAGTACTAAGCGTTTTTGTTCTCAAATGCTTAGATACATTAGTTTTTAAAATATATATGAGAACATTTTTTCAAAATTGTATTTTGTTGATTAAAGTTTCTTAAACTGTAAGGGTTGTTAACTTTATTCTTTATTTAAAATTTTCTCATTATTTTTGGCCTAAAAATTATAAATTAACGCATCATAAATGGTCAAAAACAGTGCCAAATTAGCCGTATTGGGTATCTTATTCTTTAGAAAACTTTGATGTCCTAAAGCAAAGATTTTTTTTTTAATTTTTTAAAGATTTATCAATTTTAGGGCTGCAATGATAGCTTCATGTTACTTTTTCACCAAGTTCTCAAAAAAAAAAAAAAATAATTGTTCAGGTAAGTACCCATTATTGAAAAATGGACCTTAAAATTGCAAAGCTTTAGACTATTACCTTATCATCCAAATTTCAAGGCAGATCAATTCAATTTATCTGCTTTATGGGACTTCACAAAATTGTTGTCATTATTTCCTGAATTTTTCTCAGGCTTTTCTTAAGGTTAGGCATAGAGGATTGCTTCAAAAGGTTGTATCATTGCACACAAAAAATTGTGTCATTGGACACAACCTACTCACATTGCAATTATCGCTAATATTGATGGTGAAAAAGTTCGTAAGAAACTGTTTTTTGTGTCAAATTTTGTTGCAAAAATTCCATCAAATTCCATCATTGTTTACAATATAGAGATTATTATTTAAAGTACTTTAACTGCTGTTGTGGCTATTATTTTAAAAGTAAAGACTCCTTTAAGAGCAAAAATAACCACAACTGTCATAAAACTACTCTTTTCCTTGCATATAGTTTGATTCAAAATGAAGTACAAAAAATTTCACTTGATAAATCTGTTCAAATTAATAACCAATTTACTGAATAATTGTCTTATTTTTAATAATTTCAAAAGCTTAAAAACATATAATTTTAAGTACAAAAAACAAATTTACAACGCAAATCTTCAAAACAAGTTCACTACATTTTTCTCCGTCACAAAAATTCAAAAAAATTTAAAATAAAAAGATTAAAAGATCAGCCGAAACTCCATCAAAGACTTCTTTAGCTCAAGATTATAAATTCTCCACCAATACGATAAAAAGGTACGACCAAAACTTTTTCGTATATTTTGATTGAATTTTCAAATCATTTTTGACTTTCAAGACAACATCGACGGATAAAATCACTTAATTTACATTTCCTTTCGCGCCAGCAAATATACAATATTTGAAACTTCAATTACATTTCACGAAAAAGAATAAAAAGTTGCTATAAATAAAGTTTTTTTTTATTTGATCGAAAAACGGTGATATTCCGCTGAAAGCTCAACACAGCATAAAACCAATTCAGCCGTCTTCTAATCACAATATAAAATAAAAACTCAATTTAAAATCGATTTTTTTCTGCTTCGAATTTCATAATAGAAAAAAAAAACACTTTTAAACTTATTTTTCTATTATGAAAAAGAAATATAGTGTTCGTATAAGTTATTCAATGGGAAAGACTTGTACAAGAATAGGTAAATGAGAAAATTTATTAAAAATTTCATCAGTTATGGACGAAATGGTTCTATCGTGATATCAATACATTGACTTTTCCATTCATATTCAAATGCAATGTTTTCACTTGTGTACACTGAAGCTTTGACGCAGGTGACTTTTCTCAAGCTCCAGCTATTTTCCTCAAATGCAATAACCATCATCAGATCAAGTCGAACTAGATTTGCATTTTTAACATCTCAATATTTCCGTATTTGAAACCAACCAGCTATAAAATACACGTAAACAGCAAATATTTCTCCCATTAATGATAAAAGCGAGCATTTCCGTACGATAACTTGTCGGGTTTTTCCTAAATGTGCCAGAGAAAAACAATGCATTCGAGCAGGAAAAGTCATTTGATATCGATAGAAACACATATAATGTATCTTATTTATTTTTGTTCACGTCCCGGACTTATACTAGAACGAATGTGAAGGAAAAATGGTGCCAGTTTATCGCAAATGTATGGGAAAGTTCGGGAACAAAGAAAATAGTTTGGTCAAAAGCATAAAAGCAGCATTTCTCAAACATTCAGTTGCTTTGAAGTTTTATTCAGGAGAATAAATGAACTTGGAACGCAACTTGGAAAATCAAATTGAAATCATAAATCCTACAATAAATGACAAAATAAAATTTAAATTTTTTATGTTTAAAAAATAAGTTAATAATTCCCGGTCATTTCCCAAACTCAATCCCGACATTTAAACAATAAATCAAGTAAGAACAATAATAATTCCCACGTATTAAATGGTAAAACACAAGTAAAAGCTCACTTTCATTTCTTAAGAAAAAATATGTAAGTTACAGTTCTTAAAAGTTGAGAAATGCTGGGAAAGTGTACTGAAAAATAAAAGATATAGTTAAAAGGAAAGTAAGTCCATTGAATCGTGAAAAGCTTTCCTTACATTTTACTCGGGGAAAATGGAAAATGTATAATTCATCTTCTTTGCAACAAGTACTAAATTTCAATGTTCGTTAGTGTTACTTTTACAAAAAGCATTGAATCGCTAAATAGATCAATCTACCCCTTAAATACTCATTGAACAGTTCTCATTCCCAATATACAATTCAAATTTATATACAGACTTAAGGGGGAAAAGTATAGTAAATGGGTTCTCGAAAGATATTTTAATGGTACTTATGAGTTTATGTAGGTTCTAATAAAATACTTTTCTCATGAAAATTTAAGATCTCTACTAGTTATTTTGAAAAAAAAATAATTAGTGAAAAACAAAGAAATAATCTTTGAATTTACTTAACTTATTGATCTTAAATTTAATTATTATTTTGGGATTGATATGGCCTCTTTTTTAAAATATTAAAAACTTTATACCTTCATAAATCTTCACAAAAATAACCAATAAAAAAAATCTGAAAAAAATATTCTTTAAATTTTATATACTTTCTTTATATCGTCTGATTTTTTTAGAGGTTACTTAAACGAGGAATGTTTCCAAAGTTCTGGGAATTGCGCTATTTAATTAAACTACGCATAACTTATAGGCAATTCCAAACATAGGTATATATATATATATATATATATCTATATATATCTATATATACCTATGTTTGGAATTTGAAAAACCATATTTTATTTTTGTAATGAAACAGGTGAGGATCACTAGATAGTGCTTAAATAGTTTATATGTTAAGACTTATCTGGCACCAATAACATTGCCTATAAGTTATGCGTAGTATATGCGTTATGCGTAGTATATATATATATATTATATATATATATATATATATATATATATATATATATATGTTTTTTTTTTTGAGACTATTTTTTTTTGCTCCCATGCCGAAATTTTGTTGGAAATACTTCAAAAAAAATTCCCTGAAAGTTTGACCTCTTAATATTAATATTAAGTACTCGTTCACAGCGTGTGCATATTTTCCATTTAAAATACACGTAAACTTTGATTTATTTTTTTCAAATTTTTATAGCTCAGCGGCATTTTATGGTATCGCCTCGCTCAAAATCGGGATTTTTTTACAATTGTATGCTCTACAAAAGTGCCTATTGCGACAAAATCGTAATTTACACGGGTGAGATAGTACGGGTCACTAAACCTAGATTTTTCATAGATTTCTCGTTTTTCTCTCAATAACTCATGAATTACAAGACCTACAGAAAAAATGTAAATGTCAAATTTATAGGAAATTTAATTTCCTACAAAAAAGTTCCAGAAAACCAAATTGCTAAGATCGATATTTCTCGAGATATTAAGCCTTGAATTTCTCTTACTATACAATTTTTACGGATTATTGAGTAAAATTTAAGAAAATGTTGATTTTTTATTCCTTATTAAAAATAGGCACTTTTGTAGAGCATACAATTGTAAAAAACTCCCGACTTTGAGCGAGGCGATCCCAAAAAAAGCCGCTGAGCTATAAAATTTTAAAAAAAATCAAAGTTTACGTGTATTTTAAATGGAAAATAATCACACGCTGTGAGCGAGTACTTAATATTAATATTAAGAGCTCAAACTTTCAGGGAATTTTTTTTTGAAGTATTTCCAACAAAATTTCGGCATGGGAGCAAAAAAAAATAGTCCCAAAAAAAAGAACACCCTAATATATATACATTAATGCACAAAATGAACAACTATTAAGAACAAAGAACAAAACCCATTAAAACGAGATATCCGCCGAACCCAGGTTAAAAACCACTGATCTAATGCAATACTGTTCAATATGACAGCTTAAAAAAATCAGTTTATCATTGGAATAAATATATTCAGCCAAATGAAGATTATGTTGAAAAACTCCATTGTATTATTGATGAAAATTTAGAAAATAATAAAAATTATAGCTAAATTCCCAGAACTTTGAAATCGTCCCCCATAAATAAAAAATAAAATAAAAGAAAAACCACTTCCGTGCTTAAAGTCAAATTGCTCATGTTAAACCTGAATACGTACATTGTATATGGGAGCAGAATGTACGATACATTAAGCATTGACGATGGGAGTGATTTTGTTAAATTTTCAAAATTTCAACAATCAAAACAAATGAATGTCTGTAAATCTTGAAACCCTATTGGCGAATAGCCACGTGCATTGACGTGTGTGTGCTGTTATCGGATATTAGTGCATTGCTAGACCAATCGATACTCTATTTGTTCTTAATTAATTAATTTCATTTGATTAAAGCCAAAAAGTAGTGAAAGTGATAGTTTAAATGATGCTCAATTAATCAAGATAACAATTCAAGGAAGTGAAATATTATTAAATTTTTTTTATTAAATTTACATACTTGCAATTAAATTTTGTCAAAAATTTGTTTCTAATCTAAATGATGTTAAGGTCTAGGATTATAATCATGGTGAATTGATCCCGGAAATATATTTATAAAATATTTTTAATATTGCAGTAATATTTCTATTTCTTTAAACATTTGTTTTTTTTTATATTTTGTATTCATTTGAAACATTTCACTCAAACCTTATTGGTAAAAGTATAAAGTTATTAATTTTTATAAAAACGGCATTATGGATCTCTAAAGCATATTAAGGCATTAGATCAATCGGTTAAGTAAATCCTAAGAACTTTTTTTTTTCACTTAATATTTTAATTTACAAGAACATATCAAAACAGAGGTATGAAACTGCCAGGATCATAGCATTTAATAGTACCTACAAGGCATCATTAAAATATTTTTTCGGGGTTGATTCACCATGCATATACCCCAACACTCTTTTCTTCTTAAAACATTATATTACATCCATTCGATAAATTGGTTAAAAATAAAAAAACATTTTCATTATTTTTCACTATTGTGTTATCTTCACATTTCAAATGGCGAAGAAATCATTTCTCATCGTTTACTTTATCTAAAATTGAAGAAAAGGAAAGAACCAACACATTCAGCTGTAGAATAGTAAGAAAAAGTGCAACTCTTCTACCAATGATATATAAAGAAAACTTAAATGAAAAGTCATTCTGAGATTTGAAAAAAGAAATCAGCATTTTCTTTCATTTTTACGCTCAGACGAAAATTAGATGTCAGTGTTTGAATAAATAGTTGATGGAGCTTTTTAATTTGTGTTTCATTTTCTTGAACATCAAAAGATTTCGTTTCACGTTTGGTGAACAATTCGAGGAAAAATTTGATTGATTTATTCGATTAAACGTAAATTTATTTAAAAGATATATTCTTATATACATTGATATTGAACTTATGTACCAAAAATGTTTTTCTGGCGTATTGCTGCAGATACGTATTAAGCAATCTTCTTCAGTAATTATCGGGTAGTACTGGATCTCTCCGTAACTGGTATTCAAAGGGTTACCTTAGTGATATACTTCATAACTTTTAAAGAAACATTTCTGGAACATAAGTTCTACATTAGATCTCTAATTAAACAATATAAGTCAAAATTATAAATTTTTAAGATATTAAGACAATTTGAGGAATTTTTGACTTTAAAAAAAGCTGTTCTTCATAATATGTTTTTCGCCGGAAAAACCCAGAATCATTCAGTATATAATCAAAGTTTTGTTACACAAAAGTCAACCAATTCTTACCTAAAATATCCAATTATTTTAAAGAATTATTTATTATACAAATGTAGAACAATAGTCCTCCTTTTATAAACTAACACAATTCACCCTGAGTCGCTCTTTAAAAGTTAAAAATATTTAATACCGTCAAAGTTCTCCCAATGCTACTACCATTTTAATAATTACCCTAGACACTACTGAAAGGCAAAAAAAAAGTACAAACTATTAGAAGTTGAAATAATTTTGTTAAAACCGGAGTTTAAGACGGTCTCGTGAGACCAAAACCATTACGGGCATAAATTTCATCAAATTAAATGAAACTATATATGAAACATTTAACCGAACACGTCAACATCCAATCAATAAATTTTATTCGATGCCAAAAAGAAAAACTATAATTAAGTTACTGTCCAATTGCCTTTGCGCCTTCATAAAATCCGAACATCCGGTTTTAACACCAACAAAAACGTGGAATTTCTATTCTCGTTTATATTTATTCTTAATCTACATATAAAAACAGCAGTTGGCAATAACGACTCATCCGCAAATTGAATTTCGAAATGGACGGAATAATTAGGAAGTGTAGGGGCGGAAAAAGTGTTTGACAAGTCTTCGACGCTAAAAAATGATTAAACGTTTTCCTCAATGCAATTTAACGACCCAAGGGTATTCTGGTTTGATGAATTGTACGTTTTCATTTACACTATATGCAATACATCTTATCCAATATTTGGACATTTTAGAAATTAATGGTTGTTTGTTGAACAAGGAAAACTAATTTAAAAAAAATATATAGGAATAGTGATTAATTTGTGGTATTTTATTAGGGATTTACGAATATAATTTTTTTCTCTCTTTTTTATTTTTAGTTCGATACATTTTTCTAACAAACTCTAAAAATAACCTTCGTATTGGTCGAAATTGGTCCGAACGTATTAATTTTCGATGATTGAAAAGCGATGCTTTTTAAATCAAAAATTATAATAGAAAAATATTTCACGAGTTTAATATTATCACTGCTTTACACAACTTTCAATAGATAGTAGTCCTTATTCTGAAAATTTTCACGACTAAAAATTATTTTAGGTGATGAAATCTTCGATTTCCCGAATCAAAAAGCTAAGATAATTGTTCTACTTCAAAATAAGTTTTCATACCACTTTAAAGTCTACGAAAGAATAAAAATTAATAAAATTTATACTTATTGCATCACTTAGTTATATAACATACAATGATGGGGTTTCTTAGCCAATAGTCTATAATCTCTATTCTACAAGATATCAGAACAACTTTATCATTAATCAAGAATTTTTCCATAAAAACTTAAGAAATTTCCCCAAAATATGCATCAAAAGCCAATTAATGCTTCCCATAAACAAAATAAGATTTTTTCGCTAACTTTGAACAGTTATACTGTGTATAAAATACATAGAATATATTGCGATCCGATCCAATTTGTGTAGTATACTTTAATAAAATAATATACCAAAATCATACCATAAACATAAATTTGAACAGAAGTTCAAACCAAAGTCAATCATCACAAAGCAGTTACAGAGTGATCCAAACTACTTGATGACCAGTGTAGAAGATTGCTTGGCAATCGAAATACGTATCTGGGTAATATGTCACGAATATTTTTGTTTGAACTTCTGTTCAAATTTATGTTTATGGTTTGATTATTATATATTATTATATTAAATTATACTACATAAATTGGGCCGCAATATATTCTATATATTGTATGCACAGCTTCCCATAAAATTTTTCAAATAAAAACCAAGATTAAACGAATAAGTCTTCGGCAAATTTTCCGGGTTATATACGTGAAAAATTATTTTCAATTGTTCTTTTAATTATCCCAATGTGTTGTTAATGTAATGGAAAAAAAACGTAACTGAAAATTCAAAACCCAACAAATTTAAACTATGTTGGTTTTATTTTTTACTATGCATTTTTTCGTTTTAAAATAGATATATCAATTCTTAAATTTTTGTAGGTAGGCATATAAAATAAGGTTTTCTATAATGGAATACAACAATTTTTTTAATAATTGCTTTTCAACAGTCCTGGAATTTCTTTAGGCTTTATCAAGAAAGTACGCAATCTTACGCAATCAAGTAAGCCATTGCAATCAAACCAGCTGGCATTTAAGGATCCTTTAATCAAAAATAAGTATTACTCTTATTTTAACACATTTCAGTAATATACACGATGCAATTGAGAAACTATAAACATTCCTTGGTGCAAGACTTTGAAAATATTATTCACAAACGCAAAAATTTCGTGGCAAATTACAGTTTTCTATAAAAACCACGATTTTGATGGAATAAAAAACATTGACGCATTTATCAACGGCACCGGACAAACTCTGCTTAAAGAAATTCTGAAGAGATCTCTGAAAATTCCGCCAAATTTCTAGTTTTTAGTATTTTATCTTTTTCCCTTTTTGATCCCAATATGAATCTAAACCGACCGAGATGCCACTCAAATATACGCAGAAAACTTCAGTAGAATAGGTTCGGTGGCTTAGGAGGTCAGCCTTGTACACACGTACCAAAGAATTATGTATATAAAGATAATTATAATGTGGAAATAAACCTTAATTTTTACAATAAATTGTTTTTTTGATTGTGCATATTTCACCCTTTTTTAGTGTATATTTGCATGCATATTTTGGCATTTTGATAGTGCATATAATCCGATGTTTAGTAATAACTAAAGTATGATATAACTATAAACACAATTTGCTTTTAATATCAACATACATAATGGACCAATGTTTGTATGGCGGCAAAAACAGAGGATAAAGAATGTAAAATTGTGAACACATCCAGAATGGAATACAAATTTAATAATACTTGTCTCAAATTTGAACTCTCTGATGGTTGTCATTGGTTTCAACTGTAATTTCGATTTCTTTCAATTGCCAATTTTTACTGGTTTTCTAATGATAGATTAAGTTGGCTATTTATTTATTCTCGATCTTTTGTTTTCAAACTGTTCTTAGTATATGCGCCGTTTATTTTGAAAGTGAGTTAAGTCCATTTCAAGAACAATCCCTATAGTTTTTTAAATAAGAAGACAATTCAGGTTGTTTAAGATCGGTTTTTTTTATTTAATATTTTTATTATTCAATTAGCTACGTTTCGTTACTTATCGTAACTTCATCTAAAAATTCAAAAAAAAATTTTTATTTATTGAATTTAAATTGAAAATATTTTATTTTTGTGAATCAAGAAGCCTGATGAAGTTAGGATAAGTAACGAAACGTAGCTAATTGAATAATAAAAATATTAAATAAAAAAACCGATCTTAAACAACCTGAATTGTCTTCTTATTTAAAAAAATAAAAGCTGAGATCTGAATTTTATCATCTAATCCCTATAGTATTATCATTTTTAACCATAGGAACATAAGATACTAAGGAGGAGGGATTAATTGGCGTTTTTGTTAACAACTAAAATGAAATCAGTAATTTCTGAAAACTTAGCAGTTAAATAATTAACGTACTTTGTTCTAGTTACAAGAAGAAGAATCACCATATAGACCGTCCTTGAAATGGACTTACGCCACTTTCAAAATAAACGAGTCATATAATCAAAACAATTGATATACTAATATTAAGCACCTGTGGAATTGGAAATCACTGAAGAAACCAGAAATCTACTAAAAACAAGACTCAATTTTATAACAATAATTACTCACATCCATATATTGTCTTGTATTTAATGGAAATCAATAATCCTTGAAATTATTAATTTCGATAGTTTTCCTGCTTCGTAGGAGAAAACGATTGTTTATAAAACATGATGTTTGTATTATTTTATACTTTTTTATAAATATGAAAAATTGCAAGAGTTTAAAAAAAATAAAAAAAAAATAGAACTATCGTTTAAGAAAGAATGCAGAAATTTAGACTATGGTAAGAATAGAAGTCAGTAGCTAGAAGGCAACATAATGTTATACAAGATGAATGCACTATATAGTGCAGGTACTATCAACAAAATTCAAGAAAGTTAAAAAATTACAATAATAAAATCTCCAGATGAAACAATATTTTCGTTTTCTTTTATTCGTGCATTTCTAAACCATTTTTATTGTTGATTGAATCTTTGATGCTGGAGGGTGCATAAATGTTTCACCCTGCCGTTTCTTGGCAACTTAAGGGAAAAGGTTTTTAAATATATAGCTCCTTTATCAAAATATATTTATTGCAGAAAAAATATTTAGTTGAACAAAAAAAAAATAAAACAACTGAACCATTTTTAGTGAAGACGTGCCATCGAAGCATAAATCCATAAAATAACAACAAATCGAATCGATTGAACAAATATTATTGTTCCGACTAAAATACCCGAAACAACAAATTTATATGAAACTAAACGTAAAGCTGAGATTTTCAAATGGTCAGGTTTTTGTGACAAATCCATTTAAATATACGAGAGAACGAAATCTGTCCGGCACATGGCCAATTCTACACGAAAAGCTTAACAGCTTTGGGGAATTGAAGACTTTATTCCATCAGCTTCTATTATGATTCATATCATTTATATCACAATCGAGAAAATCAACACTGGAGGCGCAATAATTTGTTTATGTGTGATTCGATTCGAAAGATTACATCAAATAAATTACAATCCACTTCAATTGGTTTTACCAATTCAAAAAAGCTCGACTCGAACGCAACCCCCCTAATGTAGTTTTAAATATGTTCCCTTAATTTTTTATGATGTCTCAAAGCAAAAATATAAATCCCGAGATTTTCTTGCAGGCAAAACTGTTTTATTCCTAGTCTAGACATGCCTGTTATTAGCAAATCACATTTAAATAAATAAAAAGGTTGTTTAATACATTTGCCTCATAAGGAAAAACTAACTTATTTTTTTTTTCGTTCAAAGAAAATTCTCATTTCTTTCGCCTGGTAAGTAAGTCGTACACAACAAAAAAAAAAACAACACGTTCTCCAGAATACAAAGCATCGAAATTAAAATAATCAGCAAAAAACATATTTATATTCAATATCACTATTGGAATTTTTATGAATATTATAAAAAAAAAAATGCTGTATACGTGGAAAGGGGATGGAAATAGAAAAAGCACTCGTAAATTGGATTCGATGTAATTTTCTCGTTTTATCTTTCAGCTTATAAAAGTATCTAATAAATTGATGAAAATAATCATAAAATCAAGCACAAACTCGAGTCATCGCAATAAATGTGAGACATTTAATTTTATGAGATATTTACGCTGTCTACGAGGAAATTAATTGTGATTAATGAATAGAATCAAAAAAGAAGTTTGTTGCTGGAAACAATATAAATGGGCTATTGCTATTTTACGGCGATGAAAATTACGGTGAAGAGAATTTCTTGTGTAGTTTTCTTGCAGAATTGTTATATTTTATGTAACATGTGTCAACTTTTTCGGTTGCAAGTATACCGAAGTAAGTGTTTTTCTTTTGAACTCATTGATTTTTATATTAAACGAAATTTGCTTGCACAGCCATAAATCATTATATCAATTACAGCATGAAATATATAAATTGAGGCTTATATTTTTTTTTTTTTGGAAAATAGATCAATCTAGATTGAGAAATAATTTAACAAACCAATCAATTAGCTTTTCTTACCAAAAGTCTTTTAAAATTAGAATTTAAATTTTTGGCTATTAGTTGTACGTCATTATAACTTCATTGAAAATCAATAAAGGAACCCTACTTTAATATAAATATAAAAGGGTTTTATGTTTTTCAGTTTGTTTTCAATTAAAACAATGTAAATTACTAAAACATTAGTATTAAAACATGTGGTAATTAATTTTTAATAAAATATTAATAACTTACAATAATTGATTTTGAATTAGTGGTTGAAACTTAGGGTGGATTTATATATTCTCAAATTACAATTAAAAAACGGTTTTGTAATCAAACACACATAAAAAATAATTCGAAATTTAACGAAAGTAAAGAAAAATCGAGTCCATGAAAAAAAACTTACATTCTACATACTTCGTATGTAGATAGTATGACTATCAAATTTTGGCAGTGTTTTCCGAGTAGATATTTTATAATTTCCCTCCATAATAAGTCTAATCGAAATACTTATTTCATCTTTTATTCAAAATACTAAAAGTGACAAGCAAAACTACTTTATATAAGCTAAAAAATTAAATTTTATATTTAGTAGAAGTATCACGAAAATTTTCAATTAAAACATTCAAATGGAGTTTTATTTTTATTGAAAATTGAGCCAAAAGATTTTCAAACTGTTTACAGTTTAGTCTTCAATTTTTTCTACTTCTTTTTCAATCAAACTTTAATGATTTTTTTTGTTCAAATTTCAGAATGTACGAATTTGATTCACACTTCATCGATTTAATATTGACTTAACAGTGTGCCACACAAATGAAGTGAAGAGTATTGGCTAATTTCTTAATGTATAATAGTGAAATAAATGATACATATTTAAACACGCACCTCAACTCTTGCTGATCGGACATCTGGGACACCATTTAAGGGTCCAACACCAATGTTTGGGGTCAAAACATCAGCAGTAAAAAATCATCAAAAGAATAAGTTAAAATCACCGCTTCATGTACCCGGTAGAGTAGAGTTGGATAAAAACACAGCAAAAAGATGGGAAGAAAAGCTTTTTTGGATTTTATTCAAAATTTAAAATTTAGAAAAACCCAAATTTAATGGGTAATGACCTTAATTAAAACCAGTTATCGTGGATCAGCTACTGAGAAAATACCTGTGCACTATTGAGTCATGAGTAGATCTCTTCTAAATGCAGTTAGGGTCAAAAAAATATTAAATCAATGTTTTAATGGATTGCAGCATTTTAGCTTAATTGAGACTAAGAAATCAGGAAATAGTAGATCCAAGTACCGATTTAACCGAAAATTACTTAGATCATTGAATCTTACAATTTACTCTACTTCTTCTTCTTCTTAATCCTTAAATTGTCACCGATGTATGGTGATTAATTTGGTTGATACTCGGGGTGATTTAAGTTTCTCAGAACCCGCTGGATGGTTTCCAGCCTTTTCCAGCCTTTTCTAGCCTTTACTCTCTTTTGCTTATTGTATTGCGGACGCAAAACTTTAATTTACGAGCTCTACCATCACTTCTGTCGAACAAATCGGTGATCACTCGCATTTCCTTTTCCCTTTAGATAGTCCTGGGACCATTAGTTTTTCAATCGTGGCGAACAATATGTTTGAAAAATTCAAGGATTCATCCAACGTTAGTGAAGAGATTCTTTCAATTGGCTTGATTTTGTTTAAAATAGAACCATTTATTTTCTTAGCTTTGCATGGAGTCCACAGCATTTTTCTCCAAACCTACATTACGAAGGAATCAATTCGTCGTGGTTGATTTTGATGTTCGTTAACGCGATCAAAGATCATTATTTTGGTCTTGTTGATGTTAATTTTTAGGCCAAATCTAATTTTAATTCCACTCTTTTATAGCAATTTGTATAGTAATCTTACTATATGCTTTATATAGTAATGGCTAGAGAATGCAACCCTGTTATGTCTTTTTGAATATCGCAATTATCGGGTAGGGTATTTTCGATATTTACCACTACATCCGAGTCTTCATAAAGATTTTTAATAAGGAAAATCAGACGTATTTACTTAGCTATTTGGCCTTAAATAAGTTAATCAAAGACCCAGGAAGCACAATCAGCTAAGACTGGTATGTTAAGAGCTACCCAGCTTTATCCTGTTGGACTCCATCAAATAATGAAAGACAAATATGCAATGCAAAACATAAGTCATTGAAATATGTCTATGCAATTTATTTTTTCATGAAATTTAACTAAAAAATTTTTTGTAACGATTGCTTCTAAAGTTGAACTTTCGTGAGTTGTGTGGCGAAGGTAAAGAGCCGTTTTCTCATCGTGGTGGCAAGCGTGCGCGAAAGTAGAGAAACCGTGCGCGAAAGTAAATAACAGTGCGCAAAAGTAAAATAAATTGATACCTTAATAAAACTTTGATAAGAAACAATTAATATAGGTAATTATTTAGACTGTAGTTTAAACTAAAATGTTGTTTTTATTCATAAATTTTCTATAAATTATTCTTACTATAGAGTTGACATTTTTCATATATAAATAAAAATAATTAATTTCTCAATCTGTTTCTGTTGAACTTTAGAAGCAGTCGTTACAAAAAATTTTGTTCGATACTTATGCTTAAAGTGAGGTACCTAGTAGGACGAAATTGAGACACTTGCTAAAGGGACTGATCATACACAACTTGATCTCGTGCGCCTACTCTCACTCGCCTGGCGGCCTCGTGGGGGTACACAGCGCACTCGATCTCTTTGTGTATGATCAATCCCTTCAGCTCGTGCATCAATTTCATCCTACTAGAAAACCTCACTTTACGCATATGTATCGAAAATAACTATTACTTTTCAGACTTTATTTTTGGAATAAATTTTTGCTTTTTGCCAAATTTAACAATTTTAGATCAAGTGGAAATACCTCTAGTCTTTGGATTTACTTGCGAGAGTTAAGCTCTGTAAAAATGGGACATAAATGATCATAGCTATTGACCCTAGAAGAGTTTTTAATCCCTTTATGGGCAAGAAACCCTTAAAACAAGTGGTACACCCTTATATAAAATTATTGATAATTTTCTTCTTTATGGAACATTAAAATGATATCTAATTATGCAGTATCGTTTATTTACATTAATTCTATAAAATTCTCAAAATAAGCTATAGTACATTTACAGTTGAAATACTAATATAAGAAGTAAGAATTTTTTTCAGTCAATAAAAATTTTTGGATTATCAACAAAAAATTGATGAAATTCTAATAAAAAAACTGGGTTAAAAACAAAAATATGCGAATGAAAAATATGTCTGAGATAATTTCGGACACATCACCTTCGCTTTTCATACACAAATGATTTGTTTACAATTGCATTGTGGCGTGTCGACAAGCGGCGGAGGATTTAACCACCCTATAATTTGGTCTGGACTCCACAATAGGGATCACATAAATTTGTTCATTTTCTGATATTTCAGAGGTAAATGTAAATAAAATGAAGCAGAAATATAGGTATACACAGAGATACATTCCATTTTCTCGTGGACTAGTATATACATTATCTTAATAACTTAATAACCAAAATATATGTATTTTACCTCCTCGCAAATTATATATACCTAATATAGCATGTTAAGAAATATTAAATCATAAAATCAATATGATTCAATGGCAAAGTGGTTGAAATTATTATGAAATATTTCGTATTTGGTCAAAGACTTAAGATTGGAATTATATATCACTGCGTTGAAAAGCTATTTTTCTTTAATTTTGTCGACTAAATAAGTTTTTCTTTTCGTTGGAAAAGTTAATCAATTTAAATGAATGAATGGATGTGAAAACGTTCATACCTATTGTTCTTTTAATATAGAAGTGCGAGAGCTAAGGAAGGTGGAATTTACGGAAGAAATTTAATCATTTAATGCAAAATGATACTTGATACTCTTGAGATTTATTAAGACATTCACACTTTGGGGAGAATGTTTTGCATAAATTTTCCTTGATCTTTTTTTAGATTTTTACTAAAACTTAATTTTTATTCGAAAAACATTCAATTCTCAACTTTGAAACGTCATTGTTTTCTTTAACTTTATTCAATTTAAAAAAAAAATACATCTATAAAAATTACTTTTTTTATATTGGTCAATAAATATCTTCTGTAGTTATTTGGTTCCCATTAAACTAGTTAATTCAGTTGGAAAGGCAAATAAAGGTAAATTCGAATGAACTTTGTTAGGGCATTAATCAGATTAATTAACTGATGTAGGCAACTAAATGTAAATGATCATTAAAATATATTTTATGCATTATTATTCAAATAATAAACCCCTTCCAATTATGTGAAAATGTTGATCCCGATATAAATTATTATCTCTTTAAAACTTCCATTAATAGAATGGTAAATATTTCGAAAAAAATATAACGATTAAATAAGATTTTTTTGCAGCAATTATTTGCATTTTTTTTCCTTTTTACGTTGTAATTAGCAAATGAAAAATTATTAAGGGTACTGTAGTGCGGAATGCTGTTAAAATTAAACGTTGGTAATTGATTTCTAACAAATAATTTCCAACTTTTCGTTTTTAATTGCTAATAGTAGTTCACACAAAAAGTACTTGTTGGTCTGTAAAGTTATAATCAAAAACTCTTTTAATTATACAGTTTAAACAGTAAATAATATAATAAATAGTAAATATGAGTCGAAAAATATAATCTAGAAGAATTCAACAAGTAAGGGACCGTTGCAAATTAGTTTGTCCTAAGAATTAATATTGGGTGACGCAAAATAATTCTGATACATTTAAGGCGTTGGAAACCGAAAAATTTTAGGAACTCCTGCTCTATTATAATTTACCAAATACAGTTGTGATTAAATAATATACATTATACAAATATCATGGTCATTTTTTCAACTAAAAGTAGTGTTATTAGTTTGCAACTTAAAACCAATGTAAATAAATTCCATTTGTTATGTACTGTTAGAAAAGGGTTAAAAATGCTCTATAAATCATTTTAAAAGTCAAAGCTTTAATTAAAATATAACAAACAATTAATATCTACAAATATTCCATCTCACAAAAACCATAAGAAACCATTAGATGGCATAACTCTTCTTTTTTTAAATATTGATTCTATAGTTCATAAAGTAAAATAGGGGGTGGAAGGTGGCAAACTATTTACAACTTAGTAACTAAAAAGTTTTTGACTAAAAAGTTCATCTGAAAATTTCTAAATTATAATAAAACAATTGGAACTCACATGACTATGAATTGACAAAAAAAATAAGGTACTTTTCATTCATATTCTTTAAACTGAACAAATGCTTAAGCCCCTTGGTATTAAAAACTAGTTATCATGAGTTATTTGAAAATATAATCAACTATGGCATAATTGCATGGGGTGGGGCAAATGAAAATAGTCTCAAGTCATTGACTTCTATCCAAAAACGCATTATTAATTATTTTATTTCACGCAGTATTGTTGATATACCCCTTGGTATCAAGGAATCATTTATCATAAATGCTTTAACATACTACTTTAATGAGTGTAAAGCCCAATATAATAATAAGAATAAACAAACAAGATCTAATTTGTTAACGCTGCCTAAAACTAAGAAAACTATCAGCACTAAGAATCTATATCTTATTCCAATAAAAAATTTTAATAAATTGCTGAACCATCTTAAAACACTTAGTTTTGGGCGAAAAAACCGAGGAAAATATTAATAAGCACAATGGGTACCTTTAGTGGCTAGTCATTGACATAATTTTTAATTTTCAATTAAAATTGTATTTATTTATTCTATTGGTAATTCTGTTTTAACTTTGTATCTTTTAACTTTGTTACTTTTAATTTTGTTAAACTGATTTCAATATATGCAATTGTACATTGCATTACATTACAATTGTAATATTCCAGTTCTATGTACAGTAGGGTGTCCGTTATTTTCCAAATTGATTTTTTAACAGCGATCACCCCCTGAGTTTTTAGTTTAAGATATAAAAAAAATTATCCAATACAATTAAGTTCTTAATTTCTTGGAATTATTTTAATTTTTACTTTTAATTTTTTTCTCAGAAACAAATGAATGAAAATATTTAAGATTAAATTATTCTGACGTAAAATTTAACGTTCTACAAAAAAGGTCTCTTATGAATTTTCGATTAAATCACTCCATTAAAAGTTATTCAACATTTAACTTGTGTCTAATATAAATCTTGCAAAATTTTCAACTTTTTGCTCATTTTTACTTTTTTTAACTATAAAATCATTGAAAGAGAAAATAAAAATAATTATTATTAGAGCGCCAGTGATTATTTGTGTTAATTTTAAGGCTTGAATTGAAAGTTAAAAAAAAAACATTTTTGACAATTAAAACAGGTGACATAAGATCCGAATTCGCTATAGTCGTGAAATTCAATTTATCCAGGATAAATTTTCGAACTTTAATCAATATTTTGTACCTACGAAGTGAACTTCATACTAATAAATGAGACTATCGACAAAAGTTCAATTAAAATTCGAATTTGTACCATTTCTTCTGACGCCATTTATGAGAAATTTTTTAGAACTTGTCAACAAATTAAATGTTGAATAAATTACAAAATACAAATTAAACAAATTAATTCAAGTTAAATGTTGAATAACTTTTACTGGAGTGATTTAATCGAAAATTTATAAGAGACCTTTTTTGTAGAGCGTTAAATTTTACGTCAGAATAATTTAATTTTAAATCTTTTCATTTATTTGTTTCTGAGAAAAAAAATTAAAAGTAAAAAGTCAAATAATTCCATATTATTTAAATGGTAAATATAACATGTTTCCGGTACGGTTTAATCAAGAAATTAAGAGCTTAATTGTATTGGATAATTTTTTTTATATCTTAAACTAAAAATTCAGGGGGCGATCGCTGTAAAAAAAATCAATTTGGGAAATAACGGACAGCCTAATGTACAGATGCTTTGCATCTCTGTAGAATGCCTACTGGAAGTAAATACATAAAATAAATAAATAAAATTAATAGACAATTAATAAAATTTTCAATGAAATTCGTAGCACAATTTCCAAGTATGTAATAATTTGTTATTTACAAAAAAATTATTTCATATTTTCAAGATTTGTTTTTCGACTGTCAATCAATCTTCATCAGTGGTCATCAAGTCCTGGATTTCCCCATTACTGCTTGGTGATGAATCATTAACTACGTCACTATTGGACATTTTTTGTTGGAGTTTTCTTTTGTTAGACAAAAAAAATATGGCTGAAATTTTTTAACTAAGTCACTGAAATACAATTGAAAATATTTTTCTTGTCAAAGTTGATATTTTCAACTATAATTGTTTAAATCGAAAATTTGTACCAAAAAATAAATATATTTCAGTCTTTTCTTTATACTTACTTCAAATTATATCAACATATTAGAGTCGAAAATCAAAGCTTCATCATGAAAATGGGAAGAAATTGTATTATTACGACAATCAAAGAAAAGCTAACAATATGCATAAGAATTAAAGCTGTCTACATTTAACAATAAAATTGAAGGAAAAATCAACGTTATTTCTTTATTGTGAATTCGACAGTGAAATACTGGAAAAGATATCTATAGTAAATATAAAATTGCTATCACTATTTTAGTTGTAGTTTTACATTTACTTTGTAGTTCTATGTAAAGTTTATTTGTTGGTTTTTAAATTTAATTTTGTATTTTAATTTCCTTTGATTTTTACTAAATTTCCAACATTGATATGACTCGTTTATTTTGAAAGTGACGTAAGTCCATTTCAAGGACGGTCTTTATGGTCATTTTTCTTTGTAACTAGAAGATAGTATGTTAATTATTTAACTGCTAAGTTTTCATAAATTACTGATTTCATTTTAGTTGTTAACAAAAACGCCAATTATTCCCTCCTCCTTAGTATCTTATGTTCCTATGGTTAAAAATGATAACACTATAGGGATTATTCTTGAAATGGACTTAAATCACTTTCAAAATAAACGACGCATATATTAAGAACAGTTTGAAAACAAAAGATCGAGAATAAATAAATAACCAACTTAATCTATCATTAGAAAACCAGTAAAAATTGGCAATTGAAAGAGATCGAAATTACAGTTGAAACCAATGACAACCATCAGAGAGTTCAAATTTGAGACAATTATTATTAAATTTGTATTCCACTCTGGATGTGTTCACAACTTTGCATTCTTTATCCTCTGTTTTTACCGCCATACAAACATTGGTCCATGATGTATGTTGATATTAAAAGCAAATAATGTTTATAGTTAAATCATACTTTAGTTATCACTAAACGTCGGATTATATGCACTATCAAAATGCCAAAATATGCATGCAAATATGCACAAAAAAAAGGGTGAAATATGCACAATCAAAAAACCCAATTTATTATAAAAATTTAACTCACTTTCAAAATAAACGGCACATATTTTTCTTATTCTCCTCTCTGTTAGAAATGGGTTCAAGAATGGAATTGCCCAAGTGTTCATTGTAAAATCATAAAAAAACAGCCGAGTTCGTTAAATTAAAAAACTTTTATATAAGGGAGTTATTTTAGAGAAGAAAGCATTTGCAAATCAGGAATCAAAGATTTTTAGTTTGAAATACTCATGAGAGTTTCGGATATAAAGGTAGCTTACTTTTGACGTTTGAATATATCGGAAGAAACCCTTTAAGATTGGAAATATTTAACATTCTCCTTAGGTAATCAGAAAAGAAAACCCTTTTCATCAAAACATTTTCACTTCATTGCAACAAAACCGTTCGTAACCACCTCATTTACAAGTGCATTTCCTTTGAGCACATATCTTTCTGATAATTGTTAGTGAAACTTTATCCATTCGCCCAAAAAGGTACAGCTATACTGTTTCATAGGCAGAAAACAGCTTCAAACGCAAACTTAACTGCAACGAGCTTTTGTCAGCTTTCAACATTTGTTTGTGAGCATTTTACAAAGCTCCGTGACCCGCAAACTAAGCGAACTTCACCTTTATCATGCCATGCAAGATTCAAATCAAAGAAATACACGAAATACGTCCCTTTACAATCTCCAACAGAGCCAACATGTGCACATTTCAAACTCTAAAGATTTCATCCTTGGCGTTCTCCATCTAAATCAACAATTTTCCCAGTACGACTACCCCCGTTTAATTCCTGCAAGTTTTGCCGTTTTATAAGTTAATTATGTTTTTATGGAAACAAGTCTTTCTAGAAGCGAACATTTCAAAACAATTTAGTTAAGAGCGTGTTTGCCAAGCCGCCAAATGCTCTCTTTCCTCAATTAAATTATGATTGTTACGTTTCTCCGCATTAAAAACGTTAATAAATACAAGAAGTCTTAATTTTTCCGTAACAGCAATGTCTTGTACTACAGCAACCTCTGTAATTATTCAATTCTTTCACGGATATCGCGCCTTGTTATTTCATAACAGTTTATGAAAGAAATTAAAAATGTCAATAATCATTTGACCTACATTGTTAATAAGTTTTACTTGATGGAAGGTTCTTTCAAAATCTACCAAAAAAATTATTTTCGTTGATTTAGTATGGCAATTTAGGCTAAACTATGATAAAGAGCCGCATGCGGCTCTTAAAAGAGATTAAAGAAACTCGAATTATAAACTAAAAATATTTCTATTTTCCTACACTTAGTCAACCATTAAAATTAAGAAGGTATATTGACATACTGTGTTCATAAAGTACTAAGTATTCGCATTAACAAGTATTGGCTTTGAAGATATTAATAAAGGTCCAACAACGTATAAATTCTTATTTCTTCTATCCACTTCTAAATACAAATATAAACAAGTCCAATACATACATCCTTCTCCCTGTTAACAAAAACAAAAGCAATTTTAATTTCTTAAAATATTTTTTTT
The DNA here is from genome assembly GCA_958496175.1 of Sisyra terminalis. Taxonomy (NCBI): domain Eukaryota; kingdom Metazoa; phylum Arthropoda; class Insecta; order Neuroptera; family Sisyridae; genus Sisyra; species Sisyra terminalis. The sequence continues at coordinate 10,975,278 of OY292275.1, forward strand.
ATTCTTTCAAAATCTACCAAAAAATCTATTTTATTTAGTATGGCAATTTTGGCTAAATCGTGATAAGAGCATGCTCTTAAAGAAGATGAAAGTAACTCGAATTATAAATTAAAAATATTTGTATTTTCTCACACTTAGTTACCATTAAAATAAGAAGATATATTGACATACTGTGTCCATAAAGTACTAACTATTCGCATTTACAATTATTAGCTTTGAAGATATTAATAAAGGTTCAACAACGTATAAATTCTTATTTCTTGTATCCACTTCTAAATACAAATATAAGCAAGTCCAATACATACATCCTTCTCCCTGTTAACTAAAAACAAAACCAATTTTAATTTCTTTTTATAATCTTTTGGAGTGAAAACTTCTTTAGCATTGTTGTGGTTTAAAATTGAATGAAACGAAAAAGCGACAGTAAAAAAAGACAAATACATAAATCAAAAGGATTAAACGTGCGACAGAATGAAAAAGAAAGCATTATACAGTATTTCCACGGGTTCCACTGGTATGTTTATAATATATATCTAGGATAATATATATCTGTATAATATATCTATAATATATTTATAGTATCTAGGTGGTGGCATTCACCCTCCAGAAACGGTTGAACATTAAGGATGTCGGTTAGTCTATATCAATAGTGTGAAAACGGTCGATCGCGAACAAGTCGACAATCAGTCACAGGTATTTTTGGTAAGTTTTTAGGTAAATTTAAAATCTATTAAATATTAAGTATTAAAAATCAAGCAGACAATGAAACTTGAATTTAAAATTAAACTCGTGTCTATTCAACAACATATTTTACCGATTCTCCAATAGTGTTTCTAAAACTACCTTCTACTCATCCTCTCTTTAAATTTGTATTTGTTTTTAATTTATCCCATTTTTCTAAGTCTATCTCGTATAAATAAGAAAAATTATTATCGACCATATCAGTATTAAATTTGCCCATCCCTGGTGTATATCTCCCATTCCCAATGTGGGGCATGGCAAAATTTTGGTGGACCATGGGCAAAACGTATATTCTTCGGCTAACTATACCAAAGACTATGAAGTAAGTAATTCGAAAATGAATTAATAACAAAGAACTGTTTTTCAATCAAATCTGAATATTGTTTCATCCAAATAGTTGCCATTTCTGGATTTCAGTTCTCTATATGTTAGGAAACTTTCTTTATTAAACTTTTTTTTCATTTTTTATTTTTCTGTTTCATAGGTGACTTATTCTTAGGAAGCTTGTTTGGATACTAAGTTAATGACCTTTTAAGCTTCTTTCAGGTGAATAACCGTAAAATTTTGAATAACAACATTTAAATATCACGAGGGGAGGCATCAGAATTTTATAAACGCCTAGGTGAGGCATGGTCTAAAATCGATTGGGAATCACTGGTCTATATTGATTTTTTACGCTATCATATGGAATAAATATTGAATTTTTCGGCAAAATTTGAAAAATTTTCAGCACCCTTAAGTCTTTTTTGTTTCTCTTATAGTTTGTTGTAAAAATGACGAGGAATTTACATAAATTTTCAAACAATATATCTGATAGAAATAATACTAACAATATCTTGTCTTGATTGTCTTAATGTACTTCCCTTTTACTCTTTCCAGTTTTTACATTGACTTGTAGAAATTAATTTCTGGACTAATTACATTTCAGTGTCTATTTTACGAATTCATTTGAGTATTTTTACGGGATAATAATAATAATAATGAAATTTATAAAGTAATGAAGATTTTTAACATTTTATAAACATATATGATTGAGATATTGATATATGATTGAGTACTTGATAAAGTCCTGATAGGCAACAAAACGTTGCACAAAAATCAAATATAAATCATTAAGAAGAAAATTTTATATTATTTTTTTTTTAGTCCAAAACCCTATGATAATAACCAGTTTAACCAAATAATGGCCATTATAAAAAAGATAATAGACCAAAGATTTTTCAAAATATATACTAAATTGCGATCTCAATATGATTTCTTTTAATAAAAATATATTTTATTATTATTAACATTCCATTCCAAAAAGTTTACTCAACTACGACTAGAATATTTTGGTGATAGTTAAGCCATACAAAAATATACTTTGAAATAATTGAATTCGAAATATTCTTAATTCTCATATTCTTAAATTTTTAAATTTTTAAAATGTTAATACAAAAAAAATACCTTTAAATGAGTTTTACCAAATAATGAGAAGAACTTTAATTGCAATACAAAATTTAATGATTTATTATTCGAAACACTAAAAAATTAGAATAGTTTTTTCTGTGACTTCATAGTTGTTTATTAGTTTAATCTACGAAGAAAATCACACAATTCATCTTTATTGGTTTGTTGGAATTCTTCCTTAATTCTTTATTTTTTGAAAAATTATTACAGAAAAAAAAGTCAATAAATGAGTTTTACCAAATAATGAGAAGAAATTTAATTACAATACAAAATTTAATTATTTATTATTCGAAACACTAAAAAATTAGAATGGTTTTTTCTGTGACTTCATAATTGTTTATTAGTTTATTCTACGAAGAAAATCATACAATCTACTGTTATGGTTTGTTAAAATTCTTTCCTTAGTTTTATTTTTTTTTCGAAAAATTGTTTATCAATTACTTATTTAGAGGATAAAAGTTTTATAATTAAAACGAGTGCCCGTAAAATGCAATTGATAAGTGAAGGATAGTAACGTGGTTGTAAGTGGTAACTGGTGCGGATTGTTGATTAAGGGATTCGCGCCAAAAGGAAATAGGTTAGAGAAAATGCGCGAGGAAATATGAAAGCTTGAATAGTGAAAATAAACAAAGCGAAGTTGGTGAAGGATACACAGATCAATTGCCGGCGTCGGAATGTTCTTGACCCTCAATAAAAGCTCACCTGTCACCTAGACTTACAAACACAGACATAGCAAAGACAAAACAAGTGGGAAAAGCTGAGCTTTTATGGAAGCCTAGTGACACAAATTTTACCTTCATCGGAAAGCACACATCGTGGGTCCGGTGCAACGGTGCGGACATCAATTGTTGAACTGGCCAAGTTGTCAATTGTTGTCGCTGCTTTCGCAACAATAGAATCAATTAAAAATGCTTGAAACAATTCACTGGTTGTGTGTTAATGACAAAAGTCAATGATCACGAATTGTCGTCGATTTACGACAGAAAACACAAGCAAACAACTTCCGCACCGACCACCAGATGAAGCACAAGTGACAACTTTGGTGTCCATATGAACACTAGGAACCGTTTGAAAAAGCATTGAGCACCCCGACGTCCACCAGCGTCGCTTCCCGTCAGATCGATAATATGCGCGCGCTTTTAACGTACTTTGTACCCACCACTACGTCATCAGGGTTTACAAACCACCACCAACCCTATCATGGTACCTGCAATGCAAACATTTGAATTACTTCAATAACAAATTGTCGACTCTTCATTTGATCATTGTTTTCCCGTAGCTTTTCTATTACGGCGCCTTGTCGAAAATCTGTCCCGTCAACTGAAGCTTTTACTCAAAATAATACAATTATTTTTCTATTAACTTTTTTTCTCAACTTTTATTTCAACACTAGCTGATCCCCGCAACTTCGTCTGCGTAACGTAGGTGTAAATTATATTTTCTTTTTAGATGTGCTATTTCTAGTGGTATGTGAAATTTTTTATTTTTCTTATTTGTTTTACGAAAAACAAAATCATACTTAAAAACATTAATTTGTCGACTTTAAAAAGACACATTTAATCATCTGTTACTTAAAATAAAATAGTTGTATGTAATGATCAATTCATTTTCAAAAAATATTTATAAATATTTAAGAAGAGTATGTTCAATAGCGTATACCGTCGGTAGGCATACCTACTGTGAACCAAATAATCCATAAATCAATCAGTATCTGTGCATTAATAACAAATATCGTCAAGTCCAATAAAGTCGGTCTAAATTATGACTAAAAAAAGTTAAAAGTTATCAAAATACTCGCGTCAAAATAACAGAAGTTAAGAGTCTAGATTTTTGAATATTAGTTGGAATCCCATCTCATTGTTTCGATTCCCGAATGAACCTTTTTCCAAAAACAATTTTGTAAAAAAAAAGTCTAACGTAAGATTCGAACCCACGTCTCTTTTATTTTGAGCATAAGAATGTCAGATACGTAAGCGAATGCGCTATGAACGTATAAGTAATCCCAAAGTATAAATAAAAGAGCTTTTATAGCGGTGGTATTTATATAAATATTTTTTAAAATGAAAAAACTCTTATTGTGACATAACTGTAATAGTTAGACATATGCTGTCGGTCTATTTTTTGTAGATAATAATATGTTCTGCAAAATCGTAGCACATGATTTTGTTCTATAACCAATAGTTTTCGCAGCGCACGCGATAAAATAATGTTTTTTGGTTTTTTTTCAGACATTGGGTTACATTGTTGGAGTTTTAGAATGGATCATTATTTTTTTTGAAAATTTAATATAGCCTATATTCACCGGAAATAGTGTAGCTTCCCAACAGTGAAAGAATTTTTCAAATCGGCTAAGTAGTTTCGGAGACTTTTCAAAGCAAACAAACAATCAAATCTTTCCTCTTTATAATAATAGATAGATTAATACTTCTATGTTGCCCTCAACGTTCCATAAATGAGTATTTACTTGGAAAAATATACCACGGTGCATAACACAAACCTATACGTTAAACTCTTATCAAAAGTAAATGTCTCCATTTTCCACTTTTTATAAACATAATTACGTACTGAAAACTTAGAAACTCAAATGCAATTAATTTTTTCCTGAAGTCATTGGAAATTGCAACTTTGAGATTATTAAAGATGATAAAATATATATACGAGTATGAACCAGTGCCGGATTAAGAATGTGTAAGTCGTGTAAATTATACAGCAAATTTTACCTAGAAGTTCGAGATGTTATAAAAAAAATCGAATAAGCCTATTTTTTCAAGGACAAACCATTAACCTACATTTAATTCTTCAATTCTTTTGCTTTTATAGTTCATTTTTTTTGTGAACTACTCGTTTGATAATACTTTTTTTCTTTTCAAAAAAGACTATTATATCATAATTTTTTTAAGGACTTATTCTGTTTTCGTTAATAATAAAAATGAAATTTTCAGTTGATCCAACAAAATTTGTCAACCCTTTATTTTATGTTTTCCACTTCATTGAAATTGAGACAGATAGTCTCCACTGTTTTATTATTATCAAAAGTAGTATCAAATTGAATATTTAATTTGTTAAGTCAATTTTAACCCCTATTATTCTCATCGATTTGTTTTGTTCCTATAGTAAAACAAGTTTAATTTTCAGTGTAACTACACTTGATAAGTCAATTCTGGCAATTCCCAGTAAAGTTCGTTAGAAAAAGCTTTAGTGGTTCTAAATTTCTATTTGTACTTCTTTCTTTTTTCTGAGTTAATATAGAAAACTAACATATAGATTTTACATAACATGGTTTATCAAATAAAAAACATGTTTTTTTTCTATAAACATTTAGAGTTATTTTTAAAACAGTTCTTCTAAATTAAATATGCAAATTTACCCACTACTAACAACCAATCTTTTATTTTACAATCCAAAAAATGGTATTGGAACACATAGAAGCAATGATGGATTGAAGCCTAGGCTCGTGAAGCCAGGGGCTAGAGTGGCACAATTTTAGGGGCGGTAAAATTTTTGAAATCCAAACATTTAAAAGGCGAAATTATGAACGGACAATTCTAATTTAAAAATTGATTTAGGTTAATTTTGCTATGAATTTATAGAACATTTTCAATAAAGTATGTAAGTATGTAAAATATTTACTTTATTGAATTTACTTTTCAAATTATCTCATCACAATTTTCAATTGTTAAATCTCTAGTGAATGGCAGACTGCCATTTTTAGGATATTCAGAAAATTTAAGATCCTTTTAATGGTAAGTTTTTAGGAACCGTGAAACTTCTTGCTTAATTTGATCCTTTTTTTAGAACATTTAAAGTCCTTTGCAAACCCTGGTAGTCGAAATACAACATATTTATCTAAAACATTGTTTCCTAATCTGTGGTCCGCGGACCTCTGGGGGTCCGCAAACCTATGTTTGGGGGTCTGCGGTCCCATACGCATCTATCTTCTTTGTTGTTTGTTTTTTAATTTAATGAAGGAATACTAAAATATAATATTGTCCGAAAATTGCACCTTTTTTCACTCAGGGGTCCTTGGCATTATGCTTGATTTCCTTGGAGGTCCGCGGCTTAAAAAGGTTAGGAACCGCTGATCTAAAACAATACAGTATCCTGGCAATTAAGGAGGGATCTTAATAGATGAATTTATTCACTAATATTATCTACTTAAAGATTCATTACAAAATAATGAAAATATTCGCTTAGCGCAAAATTTATAGAATGCATTGCATTCAAGGAATCTTAGAGATGTGAATCTTAATGTTGGCATTGCTTTACTCATTTTTTTTAATTTAAATGACAAATTATTCGGGATAAAGCTTTACTTTCACTCTGGAAAGGATAAAAAGCTACTATCGTGCAACTATTGGCCAAGATAGACTTAATGCTCTGGCTTTATTGTCTATTGAAGCTTAATTAGTGCAAAAAATCGATTAGGATGATATAATCGACATTTTTGCTTAAACCAAAGCTAGGGAGAAAGTTAATATCTTAAATGAAGTTGGAAAAAAGCTTCGAATTATATTGAACTTTGAAAACAAAAATTATATATTAATTCGTTAGAAGTAATATAAAAACTAATAAAAATTAATTCATTACTTAAGTATTTACTTTCAAAATTAGATGTTTTACCTTGATAGCCAATTTGTTATGGAGCAAAAAGGGTGGAATATTCAATGGGGCCCAGGGCAGCTTCGGACGAAAATCCGCCACTATATGGAAGACTAATAATAAAATAATTTTGTATGTAGATGTACCAATAGATTATTTCATAAAAATATAGTAATTCGCGGAAACTATTTCATTGGTTCTTGTAATAAACATAAAATAATAATTATTTACTAAACAGAATTTAAGCTTCATTCTACATATATTATCCAACCCTATTTGAGGTGGATTATTTTTTTTTCAATCAATAAAATTAATAAAAAATCAAGCACAAGAATATATGCTTTAAAAGGTAAAAAATCGACTTAACAAAGCAGAACGTAATATTTAATATTCAGTCATTTCTTTTAAAACATTGCCATTAAATTTTAATAAACTTTACAATTCATTGTTGAATTATATATCATAAATAAACACTGCTGATTGTTGACTAAGTCTGTGAAATATTTAATTTCCATTTTTGGCTAAACTTGCGATTTAAATATAATATTATCCTAAAAGTTTATGTGAGTTTAATAAACGAAAACCAAAGCTTTAGAAATGATACATTCTCTGTTCGATATCCATAATATCTTGTATTTCTACTAAGCCGGAACTGATAACGACAAAAACATTACACGATAAACTTATTTTTTATTCATTTTAAAAGAAAATAATTAAAAGTTCTACATAAATATTAAGAAAAAAAAAATAGAAATAAAAAAACAAAACTCTTATTTACTCTTGTACGTTACTTTAAAAATTCGCAACGTAAACGGGATGAGAAGTAAATATATTTCCTCGAAAAATATTTATTTTCTCAAGTAAATGTTAGTAGATGGATTCTTGGCAAAGTCTTTGATTTTATTCATACAATAAAGCCGAGCACTATATTGAAAATATACGGAGTATACTTTACAAACAAGTATGAAAGTAGATTTATCTATTTTTAGTTCTGTTCTATTCGTACATTAAGTTTTTGTTCAGAGTTTTTAAGAAAAAAGCGTTTATTTTAAAGTTTGTCAAACTGAAATTCTTTTGATTGATTGAAAACCCATTTATCATTCACATTCTTTTATAAAAGTCACTTTATTTTATTTTGAAAGAGCAATCACTATTTGTGGTTATTATGAATGTAAAATTTTATTTTTTTAACAATCGAGTAGTAAATCAATCGATAATCAATGTACCTATATTCAAATTCAGTGAAATGCATAAGAAATATTACCATAGAAGTTGGAACGGATTTTGCTGCTCAATCAAGCAATTTTCAATTTGCGATATTTTGTTTGCTATTTGCTAGCTTCCTCAAATTGAGTCCTGAAAATTTAATGAGTGATGCAAATAAACTTTATAATCTTTCCTCTTCCATATATTTTATGTAAGTTTATCTCCTAACGGAAAAATGAATGTTTATATTCATTAGTTTGTAATGCGGAATCTAAATTGGAAAATGATTAAACTACAAAAACTGTCTTATTTCTTACAAAAATATCTTTCATTAAAAATTGGTGAAAAAAAGTTATCTCAAAAATGATAATCTAAACGATGAGCAAATCGATTTTATGAATGGGAAGGGGGTTTAATTCAGTAAGTAATTCAAAAGTTATTTTTGCATAAAATATTTTTAGCCTCTTGTATATTTAAATTACGAATCTTTTAAAGGGAAAAGTTTGATAAAAAAGCTTCAAACTTTAATTTTTAAATTTCGCTAATTACAAACAAAAAAGTATAAGTACGCTTATGATTAAAAATCTCAACAATTTCCTATATCCATCTCCGCTTTTTTACGAAAATACATTAGAGATAAAGTTTTTTTTACTCTGTGAGATTATTTTAATTAATCAGCGAATGGTGCAGTGTAGTGTTTTTGTACACTTTTAATTTGGAACCTCTGAAATATCTGTAACAATCAAGATGTAAAGCAAAGCTCCCCATAAAACAACAATGGCGAACGGAGATCGTTGAACTTTTGTCGAGAGTTTAACGTAAAGAATGTCTAGAGACATGTTTTTCTCCGTTTAGATGAAAGTAGCAAAAAGAAGAGGTATAGGATAATGAAAGAGGAAAAGTTTGCCACCTACAATGTGATTGTACCATTCATTGAATACATAATATCTATTGTACTATCTCAGAGTGGAATAATAAGTAATTTCTATCAAAAAACAACTTCAATTGCATTCGTAATTGTTATACATGCATTAAATAAATTAATTGCAAAATGTGACTTGATTAAGTCCCAAATGAGCAACTAAATTTTAAATGAAGATATAAATCTTTAATTAGTCTTGCAGCACAATAGCATCTAAAGACTAAAGATATATCAGATAAAAACACCGCACTTGGTGCATAACTATACATGGAAAAGTGCAAACGTCGGCTAGCACAATGCCCCCAAGGAAACACTCACTTAAGACTTCCTCAATGGTACTTTTATTCTTACATCATAGAGCTTTTCAACTGCATCGCATTTGCCAACCACAGTAAGTGTTCGACTATATGAAACAAACATAATTTTAAAATTGTTACAACTAAATACTCTTTCAACTGCTGTTAACCGTGAAGGAACTTTAAACTCCATTAATTTAAAACATCAAACAATTCTATTTAATCATCAATTTATTCAAATAGCATACTAGGGTGATTTTTTTTTTGACTTTTTTTGGTCCCATCGTGAAATTTTGTTGGAAATACCAAAAAGAAAATTCTCTAAAAGTTTGAGCTCTTAATATTAATTTTAAGTCCTCGACCAAGACGTGTAAAGATTTTCCAATGAAAATACACGGAAACTCTGATTTTTTACTTTTAAATTTCTATATCTCAGCGGCATTTCATGGGATCGCTTTTACCGAAGATGGTTTTTTCTCAGAATTAAACGCTCTACAAAAGTACCCATTGCGACAAAGTCGTAACTCACACCGGTGAGGTAGTATGGGCCACTGAACCTGATTTTTCCATAAAATTCGCGTTTTTTTGCATTTATCTCGTAAATAACAAGAGCTACGGAAAAATTATAAATGAAAAACTTGTAGAAAATTTGATTTCCTACAAAAAAGTTCCTATAGACCAAATCGGGAAGATCAATATTAAACGAGATATTAAGCCTTGAATTATATGGAAAAATCAGGTTCAGTGGCCCGTACTACCTCACCGGTGTGAGTTACGACTTTGTCACAATGAGCACTTTTGTAGAGCGTTTAATTCTGCGAAAAAACCATCTTCGGTAAAAGCGATACCATGAAATGCCGCTGAGATATAGAAATTTAATAATAAAAAATCAGAGTTTCCGTGTATTTTCAATGGGAAATCTTTACACGTCTTGGTCGAGGACCTAAAATTAATATTAAGGGCTCAAATTTTCAGAGAATTTTTTTTTTTTGGTATTTCCAACAAAATTTCACGATGGGACCAAAAAAAAAAGTCAAAAAAAAAATCACCCTAATACATACGGTACCGAAAAAATTAAAACACATTTAACAGTGTTATAATTAGTTATTTTAATTTAAGTATTATGTGTTTTAAACTTTAGAAAGAAGGGTTTTAATCAGTGGCGTAGCTATCTAGGGGCTAGGTGGGGTAGTGCCCCGGGGCCCTCAAGCTCAGGGGGCCCTCGAATCCTTACCAGAAATCTCGATCGAACTGAACTTTTGGAAATTCAGGTGGAAGTTCACCAATTATGTAAGGAAATAATGAGCAAATATGGAGTGCTAGAATGCGACCTAACGGAACTATTTACAGCCATGTTATTATTCTTTACAATTCCTGTCACTTCTGCAGCAACTAAAAGGTCATTTAGCAAATTAAAAATATTAAAAAATTATTTAAGAAATATTATGGGCCAAACTCAACTCCGTATTTATCGCTAATAGCACTTGAAAACAAAACCGCATCAAGTCTGGATTTAAACGAAGTCATTGATACTTTTGCGAAAACTAAAGCTAGGGAAAAATTGTAAATATAATTGTTATTTAGTCAGTTGGTAGGCCCAACCTTTCTATAATAAACCCTTGAATCTTCTGTATTTCGTTTTATTACCCAAACCTACACCAAGTATTAATTGTAATTTATGTTTCTACTGTTTAATATTTTTATTACCTGTCCTGCAGTGCACAAAAAAGAGCTTAAGTAGCTTAGCATTTTTAAAGTATTTGTAAATTTCATATTTTTATTTGATAAAACCTAATCAGTTTACATAGCAGTGGGGCTCCATTTTTTAATGTGGCCCAGGGCCCTTGGTTACCTAGCTACGCCACTGGTTTTAATACAAACTTTTAATTTCTCTAAAGATGATTTTTATGACTTAATTTCAATAGCCCCTACTTAACAACAAATGATAAATTTAGAATAACCGGAATAACCAAAGCATCATAATTCTTTCGCTTAAATGAAACTATATACTACCATGCAAACGTAAAGAAATCTATTCCGTAATTTTGCAAAATAGTGACTGTATGTAATTGCTAAGAATTTCGAAATTAATTTCTGATATTCTTATTTCATTATTGACTTGCCAATTTCAGTTTGTTAAGCAATTAATTATATTATAATCGATTAATCGACAAACCAATTTCTCCGAGGTATTTTTCTGCATTTACTATTTTTATTGATTATTAATAAGATTTTATCTTAGAAGTTTGGAGTTTATAAAATGAAAATGTTAAATTATAAAAATTGCAACATTGCAAATCACAAATATGAACAAAAATTAAAAATATTTAAAATAAGTCACCAGTTCCCATGTAATTCCTCTGCTTAATATATGCTTAAAAATTTGTTATATTCAGAATGGTTTTGTCCAACAATTTGTTTATAATTATCTTATTTATCCTTTGAATTGACAAATAACACGATTGGCTACTTAGGCCATGTTTTGTAAAGCAATATTTATATCATAAAGCAATATTAGTTCGCCTGAAGAAGCAGAAGTAAAGTCTGCGAAACGTCGCAATTTTTATAATTTAACATTTTCATTTTTAAAGTCCAAACTCCTACGATAAAAAAACTTATTAATTATTAGTTCATGTACGAGATTCAAAATGTTAATTTTATTGATTATTTTTCTTTTTTTATATTTAACGTTAGTCTATGTTCTGCATATTACTAAAAGAAAAGTATTACCACCGGTTGGAAAACTCTATACCAAAATATTAATTAAAATGCACACTTTAAGATATCATTCTAAATGTAAATTGACCTAACAAAAATGAAGTGTGTTTCGAAAAATTTCAAAGTACCGTGAAGAAATAATAAATCGATATTAGAATATATAATTTGAATAACGAATCTTACATAAAATATTATTCCTATTTTCCAACCTTAAATTTTATAGGATTAAATCAAATACCCTCTTCCCCGTTTAAGCCAATTATTTGGAAATTATTTTCAACGAAATATTATTCTCAGGACTTGAATGTTGTATGCGTAGTGTGTTTGTTACCTTATTTAAATAATTAAGCATTTGAACTACTAGTACGACAATATAAACAACATGCTATTAACACATATTGCTTTACAAAACATGGCCTAAGTAGCCATTCGTGTTATTCATCAATTTATAGGATAAATCTAGATAATTGTAAGCTAATTGTTGGACAAAACCATTCAGAATATAACAATTTTTAAACATATATTAAGCAGGGGAATTACTTGAGAACTGATGACTTATTTTAAATATTTTTAATCTTTTTAATAACAAATATGAATCATCTTTTCAAACTTTTCCATTTATTTTGTAATTATAAAAACGGAGGATTTTTCCATATTCAATTAATTCAATAATAAATTAACTACAATATTTTAAGCGCCCAAGAAACAAAGAAATCTGAATTTATTTTCGCTTCATTATATACAAAAAGTCCAACTTTTATTTCTTTTAATTATTATCAACGCTATCAACCATCAATATTTACTTTCGATTATTTTATCAACGGACAAACTTCTTTTTGAATTATTTTAAGGTCTTCTACGTTTTAAAGCTTTTAAAGCTCCAATCAGCTACTTTACCATACAATTGGCTATAACACCTAGCGCCATCCAACGGCACGTACTTTTACTATTCCAGCCATCAACCAAATAGCTTTTCGCTATTGTCATTATTCTAGTGAGATATAGGGGAATATTAAATCACTAAATTATACAAAAAAATAAGAAACCACAAATTTACCGCCGATAACCTTCGATTCAAAATTATTAAAAAATGATATTTAGTTAAAAAATAGTGCTAATAAGAAAGCGATTGTCTTCAGTATTTAAATCAATCATGTCAGAAACGTCAAACGTGACTTCTTCGGAAGTTTCTGACGATTTGAAAGATAAAATTGAAAAAAACCGATTAGCAGCTCTAGAACGAAGAAAAAGGCGATTAGTGGCCCATCCTTATGCAAAAGCCTCCAAAAAAGAGGAATCAACCATTGGCCTCGCAGCTCCCGTCGTTGCATCTGAAAATCACGTTTTAAAAGTAGCCGGAAAAAAAGTTATCGATACTGGCGGAGGATTTCTAATCGAAGAAAATGAAGATGACCTTTTCAATGAAGAAGCACTGCTTGAATTCACCCAAGAACCAGGAGCCCTATACCCATCCGAACGTCCCACATGTGAAGAATGCAACGAAAAATTCGACTCCTCATTCTTATTCGACACTTTCGACTATCCAGTTTGTAACAAATGCCGCGACAACGAAGACAAGCATGCGTTAATCACAAAAACCGATGCCATGAAAGAATATCTCCTCAAAGAATGTGACCTAACCAAACGGGACCCACCACTCAAATTCCTAGTTCGTAAAAACCCACACCACGTACGATGGGGCGAAATGAAACTCTATCTGCAGCTACAAATCGAGAAACGCGCCCTAGAAGTTTGGGGATCGGAAGAAAAAATTCAAGAAGAACTTGAAAAAAGGGAGGAAAAACGAGTGTTAACCAAAACGAAGAAATATCAAAAGGAAATGAAAGTGTTACGCATGAACGTCCGCAGTAGTTTGTACGACAAAACCTCATCTGCATCCCATACACATTCCTTCGGACCTGAAGAACTAGTTGAAGACGATACCTATAAACATAAATGTACCACTTGTGGATTTGAAGAGGAATTCGAAAAAATGTAATCATATGTACCTAAATCTTTCAAATGAAGTTGTGAATTAGTGAATATTCCTGGAGGAATTCAGTGATTCGAAATTATGAAGAAGAGAAAGTTTATCTTTAGAGTGTTCATTTTGAACTTAATGTTGAATTACTTAGAAATCATTCTTAATACTAAAAACATAAAACTTTTTAAAGTCTGGGATTCTAATTCCAAATATTAACAATTCTATAATTTCTTTCAATAATTACAATATCTCAAAGATCTCAAACGTAATGAAAAAAGATAGACAGGAGATGAAATTCTGGATTGATTATCATTGATCAATAGCGAATTAAATAAGCGTTTTAGCCAATAAGAGGCTGTGGATCGGCAATGTTAAACCACCAGGCTAACGCTGCTAAAGTGGGTACCTTATTCAAGTAATAGCTTATTTAAAATATCTTAAGAAAAAACTTCAATTGCATTTTTTATTGTTATTTTCCGTCGCTTTGTAACTACTTAGGTCTTTAGCGACTCTAGGATTAATAAAAAAAAACCGTAATCAAGAAGTATCGAATATTTGATCGATACGAGGATCGAACCCAACACCTACCAGTTTTGGAGTGGTAACCTTAACCACTCGGCCACCAGTAGGCTCAATTGCATTTATATCTTTGGATTTCATCTACTTTTTCGCTAATAAATTTCTTTAGGGATATTGGATATTCAGTATAAAAATAAAAACTTAATTCGAGAATGTTTTATACACATTTTACTAACTAATATAATGACCATAATAACATTGGTCTATAGAAATCAAGATTTGATTTCTACTTATTTGGGAAAATCGATTATTCTTTCATTCAATTATTATCCACTGAAACTCAAGTGAATATTCACTAAATTAATTTTGACTACTTTTAAGAAATTGTATCAGTATTTTAAAATTTTATACAGCATTTGTTTCATTTAATAAACTTATGATTTTGTAACTCATTTAATTTATTTTAATTGTTTTAATTACTAATTAGGAGTTAAAATGGTTTATCTAGCGTTTTTTTTTATTTGCTCAAAAGGCTTTATCGGCTTTATTGTTTTATCCAAGTTGCAAACCTATCAATTATTCGAATTCTTTAAATTTGTATATTAATTGTAATTTTCTTAATTGCTCAATAAAAATTAACCAATCACTAAGATTTGAAATGGAATTCAAAGGAAGGATGGTTGAAATGTTTTAAAAATACCCTTATGAGTGGTTTGCTTATTTAATTAAGGAACCGAAGCCATCATTTGTGTTTGTCCTTGGGCTTGGTACATCATCTCTTGTGCATGATTTTGAAATGTCAAATAAAAATGAACTTAATTTTTCTTATTGTTCTGGAAATCAACTATGCATTACATGGTATTTATTAATTTTTTCAAAGTTTCTATTTTTTAAAAAAATAATGTCAATAGTTACTATTGTTAAGTGTGATTTTGATTGGTTATGATTACTTTTTGTTACTTAATAAATTTGTTATATCTATTAAATTAATGTGTTTCAGATACGATATAACGTAAAAAATGGGTTGCGTTAACAGTACAAACGATATAAATGATCTACATCCAAATACATTTCAAGTGATGAATGTTGATGATGATGGACAATTGGTATGCCCCGGAGAGCTGGAACTATCGGAAACGGAGATGATTTTATACCAAAAAGGAAAATCAGTCACTCGATGGCCACTGGCTTACATTAGGCGGTATGGCTACGAATCAGACCTTTTCAGTTTTGAATCCGGACGAAGGTGTCCTACGGGAGCTGGAATTTTTGCTTTTAAATGTAGACGAGCACAGCAGCTATTCAATTTATTACACCAACACATTGCGATTCAACGTAGCCAAAGTGGAGATTTGATAAATCATCCCTCAAACGATTTTCAATTGCCGCTTATGACTTCCGGGCCAACTGTACCGATTCGGCCAGCAGTTCAAACTTCCGATGCCAGTTATTTGGAACCCCTAACAACCCCCAGACCACCAATGAGTCGCACGCACAGTGTTGGATTTACTCGGCTCAATTCAATTTCCAGTAATGGACCGACTAGTCCTTCGAACGTAACTCCTCCACTAATGATTTCCCCCGAACCGGCTCCGGAAAACAACAACAATAAACGATCCAGCCTAACATTACAAACTCAACGAGCCTACATAAATACGTTTATTCCGACTGAAACTGAAGCCAGCACAACTTCTTGCCAAGCGTACATGAATGTCGAAGCACCTGGATCTCCATCCCCAAGCATAACTAGTGATAATCAATTAATACCAACGGAACAAGGTCCAGCTCCTCTCTACATGAATGTAACTCCTGGAGATGTTCTACCACCGACTCAATCTTCCGGATCTTCTTCTCCACAGATTAACTCTGACCCAATCACCGCTGTTGTATATCTTCCCACCGATCTACCACTATCGTGTAACCCACTTCCCCTCGTCGATGAACAAGAAGAAGATCCTGTACATTGCTATGCTAATTTAGAAACCGATGAAATCGAAGGTCTTCGAAACATAATAATGACATCAGACAATACTCATGTGGTACCACAAACACCTTTAGGCGTAACCAAAGAAGTCGTCTACGCTATACTTGATTTAGAGACAAGCAAAGATGATAATTTCTCGTCAAATATACCAAATGCTGGTGCAGCACCCCCTGAAAGTCCAAAGAAACCAACCAAAGGCTATACTGTTATAGATTTTAATAAAACCGTAGCTGTGTCACAAATTGTGAAACAAAATCAAGATCTGAATTCAGAGGGATCGCGGAAAACGCGGCACAATTCCACTATAAGTGAATTGGGGCAGATTTCTTCGCGACATAGCAGCTCTCTCAGTGACTGAACAACGAAACAATGTAACATTGGAAAGTCCGTTATTTATTTGATTTTCTTTTCATCTAATGAAACAATGGTGCTTCATACCCAAAAAAACCTACGAAACTAAAATATCATTTAAAAAACAACACTTTTTCATTTATTCGTGATAGAACTAGCTATTCAAAAATTATAGAAATTTGATTGAAATTCCGAACCACGGAGTTCCGATCATTTGGTTTTTTTAGAAAGAATCTAGTTATCGTTTTATTTATATATTTCATGTTAGTGATCATTCGTAAAAGACGTCTGTTTCTTTCGATTTTTTCGACTACTCCTCCTTCCAAAAAAAAAAGTACATTGAAAAACAATGAATTGGTACAAATACTTTTTCTCAAATCAGACGTCCATTTTCCGCAATTTTTATAATTCTAAGTTATAATTTTGAACCCTAACTCTCCCAACCACCCTCTCTTATCGCGGATGATTCAAATCCGAATTTAGTACCCTGTTAAAAAGGCATTTTGAAATCATTACATTTAAAATGCTTTTAATAACTTTAAACGACATCGAATGGCTACTAAATGTGTTTTTGGACATTTAAATGCCTTGACTTTAGCTTTTTTTAACAGGGTAGTCTTTTTTATTTTTCTATGTAGCCATCAAGTTTGTTTGGAAGTTACTAATAATTTAAACGTGAACCTGGTTGTTTAATTTTAGAACCAAATTTTTATTTTGTAAATTGACAAAAAGCTTTTTTATATTACCCAATTTTATCGCCACATTTTTACTATTTCTGCAAAATTCATAAATGAAGTAAAACATGCACATGACACTTTTTATGAAAGACAAGGAAATAAACATATTTTCATTCATGAAAAGAACACAAAACAGGTTTAAATTTTTGTACAAATCAAGAATGAACTTCTTGTTTATTCTTTATATTAAGGAAATTGGAAAAGCGTTGCAGAAAAAAAATGATTTTATAAATAACGGACTTACTAATGTAGCATTTCCATGCCAACAGCTAGT
Organism: Sisyra terminalis; assembly: GCA_958496175.1. Classification (NCBI taxonomy): domain Eukaryota; kingdom Metazoa; phylum Arthropoda; class Insecta; order Neuroptera; family Sisyridae; genus Sisyra; species Sisyra terminalis. Next base: position 10,993,058 of record OY292275.1, read on the forward strand.
CTTAGAAATATCAGAGAAGCAAAATATTATAATTTTTATACAAAAACACGTATCTAAACGAAAGATTTAAGAATTCTTTCTATTATTTCTATGACTGATGTATTTTTTCTCAAAAATATGTATACAAGGCCAAAGATTTCATTTTATATAAAAATAAACCAAATAATTATTGTGTTATAGACAAAATATTTTATAAGATACACTAAATAAGTATATCATTGTTGTTTATATGTATTTTTGTTAGAAATAAAAATTTAAATAATAAATAAATATTTTTTAATGAATAATGTCGTTGGTTTTCCCGCATGCGTTCAAAATCGTTTTGACGATGTAGTGACGCTCGTTATTACCGACCACGTTGAAGCGGGAAGCATATTCGTTGCCATTGAGCTCAAAAGAGTGTTTTAGGGCTGTCTTGAGAATTTCTAGACTGCGCCGCGAATAAGTAAGAACGAAAGCAAAATATTACTTGTTTAGATGATTTTACGTTAAATTAATTGTGATTCGAAAGCTCTTGTGTTTTTTTTTTACTCAAATACATTTAGAAGGCGTCAATAACCTTAACTGGTAAACTAATTCCTTTTTGCGTCTAAGTCGAAACTTTAGCCATTTGACATGTTCTTTATTCTATCTTGTTGCTTTTAGATTTGTCGGTTATAAATATGAAATTTATTTTTATTGTTATGTTTATAAGCGACTTTTATTGGCTAATTAATAGATAATTTACGTTAATTATAATTAATTTTCTATTGATATAAACATAGGTTAGGTTTATTGAAGCTTCAATTTTTTCTTTATAGGAACGGCGTGTTTTGGAATGACCAAAGTGTTCTGATCGGCTTTAACAACTTGCTTCACAAAAATGGCCACTTTTGCGGAACAAGCTGCAGTGTTACTGGATTTCAATAAGAAACTGGACATAAATTTACTCGATGATGTAGTGGTTAGTATGTACTCGGACATAGGCGAGAAGCAGCGGGTCGCCCAGGAGATTCTCACCACACTAAAGGAGCACCCAGAGGCATGGACACGTGTCGATACCATTTTAGAGTATTCAACCAACCAACAAACGAAATACTATGCCCTACAAATTCTCGAGCAAGTAATTAAAACTCGCTGGAAAGTTCTACCCCGCAATCAATGTGAGGGAATTAAAAAATATATTGTCGGCTTAATCATCAAAACCAGTTCCGATCCACAATTGTTAGAGCAAAATAAAACGTATTTAAATAAAATGAACATGATTCTAGTTCAGATTTTAAAGCGAGAATGGCCGAAAAACTGGGAAACATTCACAGCGGATATAGTCGGGGCTAGCAAAACGAATGAATCACTTTGCCAGAACAACATGATAATCTTAAAGCTCCTCAGTGAGGAAGTCTTTGATTATTCATCCGGTCAAATCACCCAGGCTAAAGCAAAATATCTCAAAGATACAATGTGTAAACAATTCTCTCATATATTCCAACTTTGTCTTTTTGTTTTGGAAAACTCTCAAAACGCTCCATTAGTGGGGGCTACATTAGACACATTTTTATTATTTCTAAATTGGATACCTTTAGGTTATATGTTTGAGACAAAATTAATTGATACATTAATTTTTAAATTTTTACCAGTGCCTCTATTCCGTAACGTAACTCTTAAATGTCTAACAGAAATAGCGGCAGTTAACGTAAATAATTACGATGATAAATTCACCCAATTGTTCTTGCAAACTATGGCTCAATTAGAACTTATGTTACCGATAGACACGGACATTCGAGCAGCGTATGCTCAGGGCCAAGACCAAGAACAGAACTTTATCCAAAATTTAGCCATGTTTCTGTGTACTTTCCTAAAAGAGCACAGCAAACTAGCCGAGGCAAATAATCCGGCGTATCCGAACAACCGTAGAGTGTTAGGCAACGCGTTGAACTATCTTGTGTTAATATCAGAAGTCGAAGACATAGAAATTTTCAAAATTTGTCTCGAATATTGGAATGCGTTAGCCACAGAGCTGTACCAAGACACACCCTACGGAGCCCCAGTTCCGAGTTTGGAGGAATTTATCAATTGCAGTACTCCGCGACGAGTGTTGTATCACGACGTTTTAAACAAAATCCGTTATATTATGATTTCCCGGATGGCCAAGCCTGAAGAAGTTCTTGTCGTGGAAAATGATAATGGAGAAGTCGTACGGGAATTCATGAAAGATACTGATTCCATTAACTTATACAAAAATATGAGGGAAACTCTCGTCTATCTCACTCATTTAGACTACGCCGACACTGAACGTGTGATGACAGAAAAACTACAAAATCAAGTTATCGGCACCGAGTGGTCTTGGAAAAATTTAAATACCTTATGTTGGGCTATTGGAAGTATTTCGGGAGCGATGCATGAGGAAGATGAAAAACGTTTCCTAGTTACCGTGATAAAGGAACTACTAGGACTATGTGAACAGAAAAAAGGCAAAGACAACAAAGCTATCATCGCCTCCAACATCATGTACGTAGTCGGACAATATCCACGATTTTTGAGGGCACATTGGAAATTTTTGAAAACTGTCGTCAATAAACTGTTTGAATTTATGCACGAAACCCACGACGGAGTTCAAGACATGGCTTGTGATACATTTATTAAAATAGCCATGAAATGTCGTCGTCACTTCGTCACCATTCAAGTCGGAGAAGCTTGTCCATTTATTGAAGAAATTCTATGTACAATCAGTTCAATCATTTGCGATTTACAACCGCAACAAGTTCACACATTTTATGAAGCTGTCGGATATATGATTTCTGCCCAGGTTGATTCAGCAGCCCAAGAAGTACTAATCGATAAATACATGACCTTACCGAATCAAGTGTGGGATGATGTGATTAGTCAGGCGAGCCAAAACGTTGACGTTCTAAAAGATCCTGAAGCCGTTAGACAGTTGGCTAGCATTTTAAAAACAAATGTCCGAGCCTGCAAAGCTTTGGGACATCCCTACGTAGCTCAACTTAGCCGAATTTACTTGGATATGTTGAATGTCTACAAAGTTATGTCGGAAAACATTACTGTTGCAATTGCATTAAATGGGGAAGCAGTAACCAAACAACCATTAATAAAAAGTATGCGAGTCGTTAAAAAAGAAACTCTGAAACTAATCGCCGATTGGATTTCTAAATCAAACAATCACGTATTGGTTTTGGACAACTTTATTCCTCCACTGCTCGACGCGGTTCTTCTCGACTATCAACGAAATAATGTTCCAGCTGCTCGAGAACCAGAAGTTTTAAGTACTATGGCCAGTATAGTAGATAAGTTAGAGGGTAACATAACATCCGAGGTTCCAAAAATATTTGATGCAGTCTTCGAATGTACGCTGGATATGATCAACAAAGATTTCGAAGAATATCCAGAACACAGGATGAATTTCTTTATTCTATTGCGATCGGTCAACAATCACTGTTTTCCAGCGTTTCTTAGTATACCACCAGCACAATTCAAACTAGTTTTGGATAGTATAATTTGGGCGTTTAAGCATACGATGCGTAATGTCGCTGATATTGGACTACAGATTCTGTTGCAATTGTTGCACAATGTAGCGTTACATGAACATGCAGCGCAATCATTTTATCAAACCTATTTAACGGATATTTTGCAACATGTCTTCAGTGTGGTTACTGATACATCGCATACTGCGGCTCTTCCGATGCACGCCACAATTCTCGCGTACATTTTTTCGCTAATTGAAGCCGGAAAAATAATGGTTCAACTAGGACCTGTTAATGTTCCAAACACCTTATATGTTCAGGTAGGCCGTTATTATAACAAGTGATGTCATTTCTTTATTACTAAAACCATTTTTCTTCTAGGAATTTGTTGCCACCTTACTACATACAGCTTTTCCTCATCTTACGGAAAATCAAATTAAGATTACCGTTCAAGGATTGTTCAATCTTAATCAAAATATTCCTGCATTTAAAGAGCATTTAAGAGATTTTCTCGTTCAAATTAGAGTAAGTTCAAACTTTTTTTTTTGATTCAAGTTTTCTTCGGTCAAAATATGATATTAGCTTCTTTCTTTGTCTTTAAGTGGAACACTAAAATATATTTTGAACTTAAAGTTTAATTATTTTTAACTAATTATAAATTAAGTCACTTCTGTATTTGTATGACTCGTTTATTTTGAAAGTGACGTAAGTCCATTTCAAGGACGGTCTATACGGTGATTCTTTTTCTTGTAACTAGAACAAAGTATGTTAATTATTTAACTGCTAAGTTTTCAGAAATTACTGATTTCATTTTAGTATTAACAAAAACGCCAATTATTCCCTCCTGCTTAGTATCTTATATTCCTATGGTTAGAAATGATAATACTATAGGGGGGTTCTTGAAATTGACTTAACTCACTTTCAAAATAAACGACGCATATAATAAAAACTGGACAAGTAGGTAAAAATGTAGTTAGTCCATCACGAAAAGCGCAATTCGAAAATTTTCGCTATTTTTTTTCCAAATATGTTTTAAGTTTACCACCGACATCAGTCTTAATCTCAAAACCAATGTCATACTATAAATTTTTTGAAAATTTTAACAAATAGGAGGATAGTAATCCTTGATTGAGGCTTTATAAATATGAAAAAAAGTACTTGTGAAATAGCGATAGTGTTAATCGCAATTTTAATTTGAAACCCACAATTAAGATTATGATTTCTTTTCTCCACGTAATATAATTAAAAATATTCAGTTTTGGGATTTTTTCCCCTTTATTTGTGTTATAAGGACTTGCTTCTTGGCAAATTTCATTATTCTAGATGAAGCGGAAATGCCCCTAGTGTTAAAATCAGACATAAACGGTCGTAATTTTCGATTATGTTTAGTTGCAGACTTTTTTCACAGCTTCAAATGTCCATAAGCCTTATTGCATGGTATCAATTTTAATATTTTATTGCGTTCCTGAGAAAAAGGGTTTTGATAGATCAACAGACGGAACAATGAAGTTATCTTATAATGATTCCTTTTTATTCTTTTATGGAACGGAACCTTAATAAAAGAAGGAAGTCACTAGGAAAATATTTCGATTGAAGAAAACTTTGAAAAAAATGTTTATCTTGAGTAGGACAGTTTTTTCATATGAAATTAATGTGTTTGATTTGCTTACAGGAATACACTGGAGAAGATGACTCTGATTTATTCTTGGAAGAACGCGAACAGGCTTTAATAGCAGCGCAAGAAGAGAAACGAAAGGTGCAACTATCTGTGCCTGGAATTTTAAATCCGCACGAAATCCCTGAAGAAATGCAAGATTAGCCTCGTAATTGATATTCAATGCCACACTATGCTTTAATATATTGAACTACATTAATATATTAAATATTCTTAATAATGCACTTATGCCTGGTTGATAATGTATACTTTCAACGTAATATCTTCATCATTTTTGTATCATTTTATAAATTTGTTATTACTATTAGCGAGAAACAATAGCTTCAATATTGAGTATGAAATAGTTAAGCAATTAGTTAAAGATTAAATAAATCTTTGTTTTTTTCTTATTTAATGACACTATAAGTAACACAAAGCTCCTGGTAATTTTGTTGTATACTTGAAACATTTGGGTTTGATGGACAATTGCTCATATTACGCATATGTTTTTGCAATGTTTTTAAATATCAAAAAGTATTTTTATATTTTTATTATATTGTATAAAATATTTGATGTTTGGATGGTGAGTTATAGAGGTGGTGATTGTGTGGTGTTTTTACATGAGTGGAATGTATGTGTAAAGATTTGTGGACTACATAAGCGTATGCAAAACTCTTCCAGACAAAAGTGCAAATTAATCTAGACACTGTATCTATTTTTTAGTGTGGTAGTGACGAAAAAGAATGTGAGTGTGCCAGTTTCGTATGCAAACTTCTTAAATTGTTCTGTTGATATCTGTAATTTTAGTGTACGCGTGTATGAGTAATTATAAGGTATATATCTATCAGGATGTTTATCATCGTTGTTTCTTTTCAATTTTTTTTAGACAGCTAATGAAGAATGGTAATGATAAACATTGAATTCTTTTATTGCGAAATTTATGCCATTCGATACTTAATTTTATCATTCAAAATGTACAATAAACTTATGTTTATTTCACTTACTTCAGTATGAATTGGTATCACATTTAGTTTTAATTAATACTTCTGAAATATATCTAAATTACTTTCTCTTAGTATTCGTGTTTAACGTTTTAATTTAAATACGAATTTATTATACTAAAGTTATCAGTAACCGATACAAGATCTAACATTACCACTCTAATAGATCACAACTATATCACGAATTTAGATAATTTAAAAGAATTTCTTAAAGCATTACCGAATTCTCCAGATCTGGTTTTTGATATTTTATACTGATTGGCATAAAAATATTTGACGTACCTTTTTTTTTTAAATTTTACAAAAATATATAAAATAACAAAATGAAGGTCCAATAAAAAAACCATTGAATTTAGTCAAACATTTATAATTTTTTTTCCAAATTGCATTTGTTTCATTTCTTTTTCTACTGAAATAATTAAAATATTTATAAGTAAAATAGCTATAGTTTGAAAAAAATAATTTGAAATCAAGTGTCTGAAATTAACGTAATTCATTATTCATATATTAATGTTTACGGTTTCATTTCAAATTCTGTTAGCTTGTCTTGATCTTAAAACCCGTTTGCAAAAATGCAGCATTTTATTTCTTATTTGTAAGTTCTAATGATCTACAAGTATTATGATAGCATAATGATTGATCAGTAAAATATAATTTGCTCCGAGTGAATGTTTCTTTTTTTTAGATAGTTTAAATGCTTTGTGACGAATACGATGTTTCAGAAGTAAATTAATAAAATTGTTTACAACATTCATATAAAATGGCTTTTTAATTTGTTTCCATTTGATAGGTTTATCGTTTAAAGTTCTTGGGTACGATAGAGTAAATAACACTTAAAAAATAGATAGTGAATTTTGGTTTTGTATTAATCAAAATATAAAGATGAAAATAAGATTTTAATTGTTAAAAATCCTGTTTTTTTTCTTTGCAAAACGAACGGCAAAATATTTCAGGTCAGAATAGCCCAAACTTTCCACATATATGAACGTACCAATTCTATAACACTAGGAACTTCGAGGACTCCCTTTTAATAAAAGAACTATTTTTTGTGGTACTATTATTTGAACAACGATTCCAAAACTTTTTGGTATCACTGAAATTATTTCGACTTATTCACGTACCATCTGTGATTCTGTTTCAAAATATTAAATAATTCTGTATAAAACGAAGCAAGGATGGACAAGAAGAAAATTTTAGGCTACGAATTTCTTCCTCTGACGAATTTGGGCATAACACTTTCTAATGCAGTTTCTATCCGCGCACTTTGGTCACTCTTCTACGAACCAAAGTTTTAAAACTGCTGATCTGGATTGTTTGTTACCCCAAGACGTAGTCAAAGCGATTGGAGGAACACAAATTACACTTTTAGAAACTGGAACAGTCTGTTCTTGTTTTAACTAGTCCAGGATATATATTTGATAATATTATGGATTGCGTCCTAAGTTTACTTTCAATGTATACCTTTTCAGTTAACTTTTCTTATCATCAGTGAACTACATCTTTTCATCCATGTAGTATGCGATTAATGATATCAAATACTTAATAATTTCTTAATTGTTTCTAAAATCTCACTACCAATATTGTAGCGTTAATATATTGTTGATCCCATTGTTGGAGAACCGCTGTTTAGTGAAGAATTTTCCCATGTAATCAGTTCTAAAAATTTAAATATATCCTCATTTGTGGACGCTTCTTTTTTCAAGTTCCGCATAATTTCGACGTTTCTGTTTATTTCTATTACGTAAACTTCCTGAGAACCCAATATTCATTACGGTACCTTTTCTATTTTCATCGAACAATACCAAATTGTTAACATTCACCCTATTTGGATTTTCAATATACAACCTCATTGGCAAATTCTGCTTCCACTCTTAAAATCAAATCTTCAATTATTGGAATATACTTGGAATTAGAAAATAATACAAATTTACTATTTTCGACATTTTTTGAGTCTAATAGATCGTAATGCAAATAACCATGAGTGAATTCTTAAAACGTATCTATAGCTCGTAGTTTCCTTGAATAAGGGCCAATAATTGATCAATCATCTGCATATAGTAAAAACGCAATTTTTTATTTATAACAAAAATTATAAAACTGGATAATAAAACATCTAGTTATCAGTCTACAAATCTTCCATAAAATTTATATAAGATATAAGAAAATGTCTTTAGTTGCTTAATACTTGAAATTCTTTGAATGCGACCCTATAACTAGACATTCCATCGAAATATTTAAATAGGTAACACGAAAATTGTTAAAATCGAATTGAAAATCCTTTGAATTCTGCTTTGGCTAAATTTTCCCAATTTGATAAATCACAGTGATCAATTTTGCAACCTGGAGATCCTTGATTTGAAAGCCACGTTATCCTAAAACGAGAATTAGTTGAATGATTTTTTTGTAATTTTCAGCATGAGTGACTTACATTCTTTCGATGTTCTCACGGCGCCCTTGAATTTTTCCGACAATTGTTCCTTTTTTGGAGTTTTTCACCCATCCGCCTAGGTCTAACTGTTCGGACATTTCCCGACAGTATTTGGTAAAGTATACGCCTGAAAGTAAGCAGAAGTAAATGTCATAAACCATACCAAAAATGGAATGACCTAATTGATGATTTGGGATGAAACCAGGAGAAATAAAGCTTGGGATTACCTTGCACTTGTCCATACACTTCAAATTCAACAGAAACAACAGGTTCGGTGGTTGTGACTCCCATTGTTGTATTGAAGAATTATTGAGATGCAACCATAAACCAGAACAACTTCTAGTCGGCTATCTTTAAAATCTCACACTAGGCGCTCCGTCTTTCTAGAGATATCTATTTAAAAACTGACGTCCGTTCGCTGGTATGTAAATCTGATTGTATTGGCGACGTCTCATTTCATTTCGAAATTCGACTATATCACAAGGGTATGTCGATTATCTATCGATGAGCCACACGTACGATTTCACTGTGCAAAAATATTTATTTTTAAACCAATTCATTCGAGAAAAAATATACTATTTTAAGAGTTTAATTCGATTTTTTCAATGGCAAATAAAATCGAAAACTTTTTCGATTGCGTAATGATAAAAGCTACGCAGTTCTGAGAAAATAACTCTATTGGTGAAATAAATTTTCAACATAGTAAATACGAGCATAGTTTTGTATAATAATTATGTTTTTTTTATTTAAATTGATAAGTGTCATATGGCGTTTTTATATATCTTTTACATAATTTCCCAATTTCCATGAGTTAAAAAAAATAAAAATAAAACTTATCTTAGTGTCCAGGAAAAAATTAAATAAAATACTAAGAAAATTTTCGAGAAAATCTATTGATAACAATAAAATAAAGTATCAAAAAATATTTTCAACTTCATCGGTACGTTGATTTAAACTTGAAAATATTAGGTAATATAAGTTTAAGTTATTCAAACTTAGTTGCAATGATATCTGAAACTTACCTTAAAACTTAAATTTCTTATAATTTAAACCAAATTCGATCTTTATATAGTCATTTATTGTTCAAGTCAGTGTTACTATCAATTAAAATAAAAAGTGTATATATATATTATAATAAGTAGATTTAGAAACGATAGAGAAACGATTTAGGATCAAATGTATTACGTAACCAGTATAATTTCGTCATTATCTATACTGATTCAATTTACTTAGTTTTTGAGTACTATATTCAAAGAATAATACCTACCTTTAAATATCCAACTTCCACAAAATAATACGTTAATAATTTAGACAGCGAAATTTACGTCTAAACCTAATTCTTATGTAAAATTTACAATTGGACATATTAAGTACATTTAAGTACCTTCTTAAATGATTAATTTTATTTGATTCTCAGAAAATTTTAGTTATTATATCTAAATAATTCAGAGCCTCAAAAGACCATTATAGTTATAAAGCGGCGGTTAATAATAATTAAAAAAATAAATGTAAGTAAATCAGAATTAGTTTTATTCTCAAGTTTTTTTAATGAAGGCATTATTCTATTGAAGCAACAATGCTACAAATATTTAACATATAATGTAAAGTGGTTATCGTATTTGTTGTTTATTTTAACATTTTCAAGATACATAATAAGTTTGGGGAGCGTTTTATATAATATTAATATACCTACAAATGTTCAGCTTCTTTTTACGATTCCTTTTTTCAGAACAATTGGTTTTTATTATAAACGAATGCAACCAACTTTACGTAACAGCAACTATTAGCACATACTAAATTACGTTGCAAAAATTTAAGAATCATTTCACAGTTTAACGTTTTCTACTTAAAGGTTCGATCGAATAAGTCCGTTAACTTGTTTTACACACATAATCTTATGTGGTACATTTAATTTGCAGTTTCCAGATGTCCCTGGATAGAACGCAAATATGATGAACGAACCGACGAAAAGAACTGCATCCTCCCCTTGAGAGGAATATCTTATGCTGTTTATAGGTCTGTCGCTTTTACACACAATTTGCATTCCTACAACTCGTTTTTACACACAAAAGCTTATGTGTGTAAAACAAGATGGTCATTATATTCTATAGAACTAAATAAAAATACATATAGATTTGAAATAAAGCTGATAATTGGTTTCCAATTCCAGTTTTAAAAATTTTATTTTATAACATTTTTTTCTGTTTTCTATTTAACGTTAGGTTCAGTTTCCCGCGTGGTTGAATTTTCTCCCTCCAGCTTCATCTATTCCATTAATTGGCAAGGTTATTATTAGTATTACAAATATTAATAATGATATTTTAAATTAACTTAAACATGTAGATGCTTTTTAATCCATAAATGTTTATTTATTTATTCATTCAAAAATTCTAAACAATATAAATTTATTGATTAAAAGAAGAAAGTTCAGGCTGTATGTTTTTTAATTTTCAAAATTGGCGACGTTTCATTGCCTATCGCAACTTCATCTGGCATAAATAAATTTAAATTAACTACAAAATATATTAAACATACATAAATTACATTATTACAATACAAAATTATAGTGTTAATACGTATATAATTAAATAATAACTCTTCGGCTCAAGTGTACTTTAGCACACCCACAATCTGGCAACGTTACATTTTCGACTTTGATTTTAATAAAATTCGCGATATTTTTGTTAATTCAATTCTAATATGGTATAATTCTCTCTTTTGTGGCTAAATTTTCATTATGGACCGATTTAATCTCGAATTAAACTAAAAACAAAGTCGAAAATGCAACATTGCCAGATTGTGGGTGTGCTAAAGTACACTTGAGCCAACTCTTCATTTCAAACTATCACAAATACATATTTTAAAAGATATTCGAACTAATATTTAAATAGGCTCATGTACCTCTTAGGTCGCTTAATATCTGGCAACTTTGGATTTTCTACTTTGTTTTTAATTTAAGATATGTTTGACATATTTTGTAATTAGTATAATTTTACAGACGCCTGATGAAGTTGCGATAGGCAACGAAAAGTTGCCAATTTGGAAAATTAAAAAATTCTAATAATAAAAGCGGAGGAAGTCTACCGCTCCAAAACTAGTAGTCTAGTAGGTAGTGGGTTCGATCCTTGTATCGTGCAAATTTTCAATATTTCCCGATAACGGATTTAATTAACCCTAGAGTCGCTAACGGACCTTAGTAGTTATAAAGCGACGATAAATAACAATTAAAAATAAATAAAAGCGGATCTTAAACAACTTGAGTTTTCATCTTTTATTTAATAAAAAGCTGAGAACTGAGTTTTGTCATTAATTATAAATTTATAGTATTTATATTTATAGAATAGTGTATTTTAGAGTATAGAACCTACGTATAGGGTAAAGATTTATAGAGCAAAAAATAAGAAAATACGCAAAAATTTAATACGCAAAAAATGCGCATTATACACATTTTCTCAATTTTACATCTCATTGAAAATGCGCACTGTGTAAACAACAAACTATAAAATAAAAGTAAAAAAAAGCATTTAATAACAATGATAATTAATTGATTTCTCATTTTATTGCTAATTGATTACCCCTAAAAATTGCAGCTCATTTAATTTTCATAATCTTTCCACAGATTTTAAGAAAGGATGAATTATTTTTACTTTAAAGTTAAAATAAAGTTGAGAACTCATAAAAAAATTAAGAAAGGAAATCGTTTTCCTTGCCATTTCAAAAAAAAAAAACAATTATATTTTGTCTTTTATACAAATAATGTTTGTTAATAATTTTTAATCCACAACAATGGTATCCAAAGTGTATTTTTTTTCTTTATTAAAATTCTTTAAGACATTTTTTTCCTTTTCAAAAAATGATAACAAAAATTTTTTGAATTTTTTTCCTTAAAAATTATACTTCATAAATATAAAAAATTATTTAATTTTAAGTTTAAGTCTGTATTTAGACATTATATTGACTTATATTTTCCATGTACCTGCAGGATTCAATTGTTTTTTTTTACCTACATCGCTTGTATGCCTTGTAGCATCTCAAATTATCATAGTAAGATAAGCGATGGAAAATTTCATTCAACAAAAACTTACTATATCATTAAATATACGAACGATACAAATGCAATGATAGTAAAAGTGAATAGTGATTTATAGTATTTTTCAATTAGTGATTTTAAATTGCCTTTTCCATGTATGGAACAATATCAATTTGTAAGTAAAGTCTTATAACAATAAACTTTAGTAATTTGTTTGCGAATACTTATTCTTGTCCGCACCTCACCTCAACGGTGATAAAAATTTAGGAACATTTTGTTTTCAGACTTGGTTAGTTGTGATGTGATACGGCAGCTGACGTTTGTGGATGTGTTTATTTTTTAAAAATGTTCAGTTTTTTGTAAATTTTTATTAATTTCTAAGACTCAAAACAATTTTCTGTGATCGCTAAAATTAGCAGCTGTACAAAATGGATGACTTGGGTAAGCAAATATACGTCAGATGTTGTATAACCTTATTTTCTTCTATTTACCTCCGATTTTACTCATTTGAATCGAATATTTTTATTTTTATCTCTATAAATTTTAATGAAAAACCCTCCAGACACATACATTTTATTTAATCTATTTAAAAATCCAAAATCTAATTAGATTTATCCAAAATCTCACCATTTTCGGCTAAATTATTCGGCTTTGAAATTTAAAAAGTTTCAAGGATATACAAACTTTTCTACCATAATAATTTACATTATAGACCGGCAATTTATCAGTTAAGAAAATATAGTTTTAATATTTATATTGTCTTCAATAAAAATATTTTTATTCAAATAATTAGATCTCGTATTTTTATCTTTGGTAAACTTAAAATCTTCTGCAAGGTCAACTTGTGTGTTTTTATTCGGTTTTATTACTTCACACTTTATTTTCTTGCTGTTGAAATTTTAAATAAATTGATTTTAAAACCAGATTATCAAAATATACAATCATCACATAGTTTCAAAACCAGTAACTAAAAAAATCTATAAATAATAGTATGGATGACAAAAAATTTACATTAAGGTAACCAAGTTCAGCATTTTTATGCTAATTTTTGAATATTTTCTTAACTTATATCCAATTTTACCGGCAAAATATTAATGTTAACTGTATTTGAAATTTTTGTAACGTTAATGTTTCGTAAACATTATAAAAATAAAGATCTGAATCTTGACTTAAGATGGTATAAGAATCGTAAAAAGTCCTACAAGTTGAATCCTACTGAGAGTAGTACAGTATTGTAAGGACAGTGGAATATACTTGGGTAGTCTAAGTTTCAGGTTGGTTGTATACTCAGATTCCTTGTTTCCAATTTTTTATTGTAAAAATATTGGAATATTTGAAATATTGTTCAATAAGTTTGAGTTTCTGTAACTCTGAACTGCAGTACTACTGAACTACAGTAGTAGATTGCAATTATTTTTCCGTGAATGGAAGAAAAATGACTCATTTGTAATGAAATTCACTTAAATGTTTCAACAAAATCGAATTAAATCGAGTGATTTAAGTGAATACTTATGTCTGATTGTAGTTTACTGGATAAATGAAAGTCGAAGTTGCATGTTGTGTACTACGAAACTCGCGAAATGAAAAAAAAAGGAATTACAGTTAGATGATATGTATATCGGAAAATACACAAGAATTAAGTTTCATTATTATTGTGTATTTTCTTTAGATAATTATTATTGAAATATACCATTTTCTGTTCTGTTTTGTCGTACAAAAGTAGCGAAATTATTATTTCATGACTGTTATGACTTAGTACAATAATATTTTTGATAAAGTTGAAAATTAAGTGCAAATTGATGCAATTCTATTAGATATTAGCGAAAAATAATTATTTCATTATATTTCATATTAAATTATGTATACGTTTTGCAAATTCCTCGAAAATGTATGACAACTTTTGAAATTTTAACGGAAACGAAAACGGCATGTGATTGGTGGCAAAATCGGTGACGTCATATGCAAGTAAACATGTCTTCCTTGATTGATTTTAATTCACTTTTTATGCTTTCTACGTGCTATATTCCATCTTTGAGCTATCACTGATTTAGTTCTCTGATATTTTTTTTATAATCTTATAGCAAGTGTGAGAGTATTCATTTAGAAACTTGAAATAGAGTTCAAATTGGTGCGGGTTAATAACAGTAGCCTATAATCTAAGATAGAAAGAAGATAGATAGATTTATAAACGATTATGTGCTCATTCAGAAGTTTTATAAAATCTCATTTTAGGCTATGTTGACAACAACTTTGAAATATCCATATTTTTTTGGGATACGTTGGAACAAAAACCAAATAATTTATGTGGAGTTTTGTAGACATTTATCCATTGAAAGACTCATTTGAACACCATTCTATCAGAAGTAGGTTCGGATTCACTGAATTAGGTTAACTTGTTTACTTGCAAATGACGTCACATGTCATCACCATTAATGCTTCATCATTTTTTCTGTTAGTTTCTTAAGATAAATTTTAAATTTATTAAATCCTCCATGACTACCTGAAAATACCGTTGCCTCAAATCTTAAGAAATTCTAGCGCTTCCGTTAAAATCCTTTAATGTACATATAAAATGTTTAAATTTTTGCACATTGATTGCATAAAATCCGTATATCTATGATCAAATTTTTGCACAACAATAGTTGTAGTGCAACTAATTTGATCTAGTGGTTTGATTAGGTATACAATCTTCAATTGTTCATCAAACTATTCATTCATTTGTTCGTAAAATGATTACGCAAAGCGTTCCGATTGGTAACTATTGTTTATTATCTGATTATATTGAAAAAAAAAACATTTTCTATATTTATTTTTTGCCGACTTATAACATGAAAATCTAATTTCACTAAACGCCGCCTGCCAATTATTGTCTTGGTTTGATTGATTTGATTTGACTTAACACTTTTGGCGTGAAATGGACTTAGGCAGTACTTTAGTAAGAGTGATATCGCCCCCTGAGGGCGTTTTTTATATGTTGAGAGATAGTAAGTAACAATTTTACTATTTAGTGACTCATTGATATTCCGAAAAGCCAAAAAGTAAAATTTTGTTAATTAAAGAATTTGAACCCAGAACATATTAATCATTATATCAGCTATCTTGATCACTGTATCACCCAAGTAGTTTCTCATTATTTTTTTATAAATATTTGTCAAAATACTATTTAAAAAAATGTAATTCTCCTATCTATAAAATAGAATTATTTACTTTTTATTGCCATGTAGCCTTTTTAAGCCACGACAAGTCCAACGAAAATTTCTCAATTATATGATATGTGCATAAGCCCTAATTATATTTACTCACTGACACTATTTCAATTAATATCAGATGCATTTGCATCAAAACCATTTACGTTGGATAATAGCCAAAGTAGAACAACAGTCCCGAAAATCTGTTAACATATTTTCGACAAAATCCGAGCCGATATGGCCGGATGTATTAAAAAGTGGAAAAAAAGCCATTTATTTTTGTCTTCGCCAGTTTTTGTGTCGCCCACCATAAATAATGATTTCGGAAGATGGGCCTTAATTTCTGTTCTTTCCACAAATTACGAGACTTGAGTCGTTGGCCTCCCATTTTTCCGTAACAAATCATAATTTAAATATATGTGTTACGGTATTTATTATTTTTTTTTCGTAACAATCTAAAGATACCTAAAATATGCACTTTACGTTTGCTAAAAATATACATGGGGATTGAATTCGCTTGAAATATAAGATTATGACTCAAGATATTAAATGTGAGATTGGGGATTCCTTTTATGGTATAAACATTGAACTGAATGTACTAATGACCTTCCTGGCTTGTATGTATGTAATATTGTATACAATCGGAGTATAAGATGATAATTGTATCAATCCCGATTTGGAATAACCTTAGGTTCACAAATAAACGTGAGAACTGCAAGATTTTAGATTAGAGTAAAAGTTAAATGCATTTTTTGTTGGAACCTTAAATCCTGTTTAGAATACCGTTAAGCTGACCGAAAAACCATTGGAAGCCACTCGATACTAATTAAACTCACCGATAGCCAACTAAATTTAAACTTCAATTGAAACTGAATTAGACCTTGACATAGTGCCTTAATGCTTTCCACTCAATACAAACTGGTGGTTTTTATATTTTCTACTATTTACGTTTTGATATTTTACCACACATAGCAGCGAATCCGCTGTGATTACGTCACAACGATTAGCATTAATTATTGTATAGTATAGAGATGACTACCATCACCAAAACGACCAACAATTTTCTTGCCCATATTTTCAAACAAACATTTTATGCATTCAGTAGTCCACCCACATGCGTGGATTTAATGTGAGTTTTGTTGCGCTTTTAACATGTGAATTTGCAATTATGTGGTGATATCACTTAGACTTAAAATTGTATGGGATTCGATTGATTTGCATAAAATTGTGCATAAATCAGTGGCAATTGCGTTGCTGTTTCATAAATATGGCTAATGTGAAATGTTATTTTAAAGTTGTGATTTGATTTATTGTTTAAAAAAATTGTATTTTAATTTTTTTCTTATTACTAATGGCTTATGAGTGTTTACCATTGACGTATATATTATTCATTAGTTATATTCTCGCTACTTACAATATTGGCGCTTTACTAATAAGTAACAATTTGTACAACATTATATACATAAAACGGTGTTTTTTTTCTTCCTAGAAATATTAATTTCTTTGTAAGGCTTACAATTAGGTAATTAATTAATTTACAAAGTTACCGCTTTCAATATAAACCTTTCATAAAAACCTACTGATGAAAATCTATAAATCACTTATATCAAGATTGAAGCATAAAATTTGATCATAGCAAAATGATGAATGGACTTCAGCCATAGGTTTTCCTGTAATTTAAACAAATTATCGGTAGTATGAAAGGCTTGCAAAGTTCCAAATCTAAGATAGATTTTAAGTTCCCTGCTACTCCTTGAGGACATAAATTATTTTTTGAAGATTAAAAAAATTATGTAATCGAAATGTTAGGATAACGTGGAAGTAAAGAAATAAACCGAGTCATTGAATACGTCGGACTATATGTAGTAAAGGGTGTTCGGAGATCTTCTAAGCTTAAATTTAAACCTAATCGTAAAGTAAATTATTCTATCGAAAATATATTTTTAGATAAATAAGAAAGTATCAACAATACCACTTTTGTCATCTATCTGTTTACTCAATAGTAAGAATAATATTCTTATCAATTGTAACTGATTACCCAGACGCCAGCTGGTATAGGCCATAGGAGAGTTGTATTAAATTTCCTAGAAATCGGGGAATTCTGTTTTTAATATTTATAATGTGAATAAAAAAATCCGGGTCAAGGAAATATGAATTGGAAATAATTGTTTTTTTAGGTTTTAAAAAAGCAAAGTTTGATGACTGTTAATTTGGGTATTCTGTAATAAAAATTTGTTTTACTAGAAAAAGCTTCATCTCTCTAGATAAATTTCTGTAGAAGTAATCATTACTATTATCTCACTCTCTTTTTTAAAGTTCGTATGGGTTCGTTTCTCCTACCAACGGAAGATAAAACGACGCCAGCGCTCGTAGTGAGAGATCCGAGAGTAACATTTTCGATACAGACAAAGTGGTTGGCTTCGGGACCTCGGTTTCGGCCATAGAAACTAGTTTTACTTGGACACTAGTGATGCGTAATTGTCGGTGATTTAGGGATCAAAATCTGTAACGTCAATATTTATCGATGAAGTGGGATTCGCCCTTCAGAAGGGGTTGCAAATTGAAAGTGTGAATTTGTCTGTATCGACATTTTACGACACTGTATAGGATAGAAACTGGTTCGAAACAACAAAATTGATTGATAATCGATTTTTTTTCAGTATCCTCTGCTAATCCCTCCGCCCTTACATAGTCATGTAAATTAAATTAATAACCAAAAAATAGGCTTGATAATTACTTTGCAAACGCTATGTCTAATGAAAAATTATTCACTCAAAAAATATGCCTCCCGTTACGTCCGAATTAGGAAGTCTTTCCAAAAAAATCAATTTTCGCAGTCGTTTTTTGAACACCGCCCCGAAATTGTCGGCAAATTCATCAAAATGATTGACTTAAACGACAATTTGTCGTATTTTGTTACAATTACGGCATAGTTTTTTTGAGATAAAGTTTTTTACAAGGAATATTTTGCATATTTATATTGTTTTGAAGTCGATTTAAATCGGGTTTTTTGATATACTGGATAAAGAAAAGGGGGGGGGGGTTGCTCAGAAATCCTCTGGCATCAAATTATGTCGTTCTAAGCTAGCCTACATCTTATACTATGAGAAACAAGTCATAAAACGTTGATTCTTACTAATCCCTCTATTATTTTTTTTATTCTCTCTGGAGGGCAGATGCCAGCTTATATGCCATCCCATAAAGTATAGATACAATGATTTTTAACGTAATATTGAAAAAATGACATCAATTTGAAGTCCAGTACCGGTAGAGCGCACTATTCTTCAAAAAGCACGCGCTTGAATCTTTACGCGGGAAATTCTGTTGTTATTTACAGTTGTGAATTTCAATCTTCTGCACAATAGAAAATGTGTAATGATGTGGCGCCATCACAAGAGTCACTGGTGAACTATCTTATGTTACTTGGCTACTATAGTTTCAGTTTAAGTTAGTACTGCAAACGCACTAATAGCGGCGCCATATCTTGATGCATTTTCCATCAAGCATTGCATTGGAATAGTCTCTTAAACCTTTACGTAAGTTCAGATTATTTGCGCCATTAGTAACAGAAAAAAGAACTATGATATGGGTCTGTTATTGCGGGTATGAGTAATTTGAAAAAGCCTATACCGTTTGGACGTCTTGTTTCTATATTTCGTGGGCCAACCGATGTCTTTTTGTCTTTTGATTCTTGAGCCACCATAAATCATTTTTCAAACCACCTGCATGTTGAAGATTCCCGGCAAAATATTGTCAGTTTTGGCAGTAAATTCAAAACTTTCCATTGGAAAATTGAAAATAATAGAGACTATTTTTAGGTGCTTATTTTTTATTAATGTTGGAAGACAAATCCTATTGGTTCTACGCAAGAATACTATTTGTAATGTTTTTAATTTTTTCATCCCTCAAGTATGGGTTGTACCTACTATTTTTTTTATAGTTTTACTGTTGCAATGCTAACCCGTTTATAAAATAAACGTTCCTAATTTCATCAATTCAAAACCTATAACCTCTTAATCAGGAGATTATAATCGACAAATAGGAAGAAAATATTAGTTTTTTTTGCTGTTTGATTACAGAACTTCGAAAAAACGAGGGATTTGTTAAATTTAATCTTAGTAATGAGTACATTTTTGTAGAATTATTAAAGCTAATTTTTTTCTTTTGTTTAAAATTTTCAACTAATATTAAGAACTTCAACTAAAAATCAAGGAAGCACTCCTTATTTCTAATCTGTGTCAGCTATTTATAGCACTTTACAAAGGGCAAATAAACAAATACACGTAAATAGTTTATCCTCTAAAGTTTCACTTGATAAAAATTATGCCAATAGCGGACAAAATATTGCCTTGCCAAAAATTTTAAACTTGAAATACTCGTTCCCATTTACGATACATTCACGTTTCAATTGAATTTTTGAGATTCTCATTATTGAACTGCGATGCTAATTCATTTCAAGTGGAAGCATATGGACTTAATTGCGTTTATATTTGTGTTAATTATATGACTGAACGAATTCGAACAGATATCATTTATTAAAATGTCAATTAAATTCGTGATTAAGCGAATGATTTTCAATGCAATTTTCCACAAATAAGAATCACTGTTATTAGGCAATTATTCAAAATGCATACAAAAGGGAGACTGACATTTGACTAAAAAAGCATCAATGTTAATAATTATGCATATTAGCATCGAGACTGGTCTTAAATAGTCATGTTTTAGTACTTCACTACAGCCTACAGCATCTTTCGTTATAAAAAAAAATATCAAATTACGTCATCCGCAAATTGAAACATTAAAATTACCATTAATTGCTGGAATTTTAAATTGGTCGTAATAAAAGAAGTTGATGAAGTTTTTAAAAGTGAAATATACATAGGAAATTGATTCGATCAATGTGTTTATCACGAAAATTCGTTCAACCGATTATTAAATATAATAAAACTTTGGCCTATTTATAAAACAGAAAAAAAAATTCCAAGCTTTCCACTTTAAAGATGTGAGAACGTGTGTGCCAAATAATGTTGTATTAATTGAACGATTTGGGTGAATGGAAGGAGAAAATAAAAGTAAATTAGAGAAAATAAAAATATTTGCATCCATTTAAATAAATTATTAGACAAAAAATTGTTGTGGTAAAATTTACATTTTTATTTTGAATGCCGAATGTTTGGCAATATCCTGTTGTTAAGTAATATGGAAGATTTTTATAGACTTCGAAAGATAACAATTATTTTCAATTCATGGATTCATTTTGCAGTTTAGATTAAATTAAGTATAGGAGTTTCAATCTTCTATAATTTTTGACCTGATTCGTAAGAATATCTTAACCATTGGAAATCTTTACTTTTCTTTTATTTTGTAAAATTTTTGGTATATAACATCTTAATTACCACTTGAGTTTGAGTACCACCACTGGGCTGTAGACTACAGTAAACGTATTCCATAAAGCGTGCAATTCACGCTCCGACTTCTAGTTGGATCGCCTAAATGATCCGACTAGTCTGACTAGACATTCAACTTCTAACAACATTATTCACGATCCAACTTTATATCCAACTTCGAAAGTCAGACCACAAGTTGGACTGCAAGTCGGAGTGAATGGTCTGCTTAAGCCAATGTTAAATTGTAATTTCCCCTTAATTTGCCAAGTCTTCGTACCTCTTTCAAAGCATATTTCTACAAAATATAATATTCTCTTTTTTCTAAGTCGGTGTAGAAGTAGGGTTGTAATTTTGATTTTTGTAGTATATAGGAAATTGAGTCAGTTCACATTTAATTAAGTGAGTAAGAAAAATAGGAAAGTGGGGATTCCATCAAATTCAATATATTTTTGACAATCTTATGATCAAGTTTACTGACTCTAATTTAAATCTCAGTGGTAATCACTGTTTAATTTTGACTCCGGTTCTCCAAAATCTTTGGTATAGCAAATGCTTCAGAAGTGCTTTGACAAAAAGCTTTAAGGTTTATAATTATCCAATAAATCCGGAAATTTAAACCCCAGATCCTTTGATCACATGTCTTATAAGAACCGCGCTTGGAAAATTTTGTCTTTTTCTATTGTTTAGTGCCCATAAGTTAATGTTAAATTGTAATTTCCCCTTAATTTACCAGGTCTTTGTATCTCTTCCACAGTATATTTCTAAAAAATATAATATTCTCTTCTTTCTAAGTCGGCGTAGAAGTAGGGTTGATGTTTCGTTTTTTATAGTATGTGGGCAATTGGGTCAGTTCAAATTTAGTTAAGTGAGTAAGAAAAATAGGAAAGTGGGGATCCAATCAAATTCAATATATTTTTGACAATCTTATGATCAAGTTTACTAACTCTAGTATACATCTCAGTGGTTACCACAGTTTAATTTTGACTCCGGCTCTCCAAAATCTTTGCTTTAGCAAATGCGTCAAAAATACTTTAACAAAAAGCTTCAAGGTTTATAATTATCCAATGAACCAGGAAATTCAAACCTCAAATCCATTGATCACATGTCTTACTAGAACCGCGCTTGGAAAATTTTGTCTTTTCTATTGTTTTGATTAAGTATGTCTCATTATTCTATTTGTATTTACAAAAATAGTCACTCAATAGAAATAGAATATCAAATACAGCAGCATTCCAGTGCAGCTTGTCCCGACAAAGTTCTTTAGTAGTAATCCGGGTCATTAATTTCCCTTTTAAGTAGACCTAAGTTTCCAATTCTTCCTCTTCATTTTTTCTTGTCCTACTTTTATCTTCCCGGATTTGTCTTATATCAAATTAAATTTGGTATCTTTTAATCTTAAAATTCGGCTTATTCATGTAGTTAATTTTTCTTCGCTACCTTTTCTCAATACTCTTGAGTTCTTGATTTGATTCTTTTATTTTTTCCATCTTTAAATTTCGGAAAAGTTCTATAAGTACTTCATTTCTTGGACATCTATGTTTCTCTACGTATACCACTTTAAAATCTGTTTTCTAAACTTCAGTTATTACTTCTTGGAAACGTAATTTCCATCAGAATATAACATTTTTTTCATTTTATTGGTGAGTCACCCATATTTAGTAATGAAATCTCCAATTTTCGTTTGAATTGGGTTACGTTGTCTTATTCCTTTTTTATATTCATTCAAAGATGCTTTTCTATCTTTGAAATCTTCATGACTTCTCATTTTGCTTCATTTTTCATTGGTATAATTTTTCTGTTTTTCGCCTGACGGCAATTTAAGTTGCCCACGTAATTGAATTTTTTCCTTAAAATATCGTCTGCCCCTGGCGAGGTTCTTCTCGAGGAATAGTTCATTCCTCTTTTTATCAGATCTAGGATTTCAATTTTTTTTTCCCATTTTTTTAATTCTAGATTAAGTCATTTTCAAAAAGATTTTTAATAGTCATAAAATAATTTTTTCACGTTTTATGGATCAATTTAATTTATTGTTTTTCAATTCTGCTTCGCTTCGTCACGTATCCTAACTTCCTCAGGCATCTAATGTATAAACATGTAAACATACATAAACATATAAAAACTGAGGAAGTCACGATACGTGACGAAACGTAACGGAAATGGAAAACAATAAATTAAATTGATCCATAAATTTAAGAAAGTTTTGCTTACCATTTTCGTAAAAAATCCAATTTATTCAAATGGGGAAAAATAGGATTTAAATTAAGTTTTGTTGAAAAGTTCAACTTAAATTCTAACAAAATTAACAAATATTCTTACACTTTACGCTTCAAATATTTTTCTAAAGACTTAAATAGACAATAAACGAACGGAAGAAGTAATTTTTCCTTTTCTTTTCTCAAATTTCTTCCTCATTTAGTTCTTGGAAATTTCATCCTCGCAAAGATGTTTCAGCTTGAAAGAATGATTCTCAGGAAGTCATATTGAAGTCTATTAATAGTGCTTACAATTTCAATAATTGTCTAGATTAGAAATTAGATTCTAAACCTACATGTATGACTTGAATTAAGCTTTGTGATTCGCAAAAAAAGATTAAAAATACTTAGTATTTGAAAATTTTTGGACTTCATTCAAACGTGAACTATCCGAAAATGTGCGCTAATTAATTCGGTAGTGAAGTCTAGGAAAATTCAAGTTCAACACTTCACTGAGATAGTGGTGACGGGTTAGATAATTATCTCGACAGTTGATTCTAAAAATGAATTTTTGGAGGTTCGGGAAATGTTAATTATGAACAATTCATTTTATTTTGGAAAGTCCCTCCTTATTATTATCGGTTTACAAACGAAGTACATATATTATTTCATCGCGAGGTCTAATTCTGGCCGTCCAAGACGATCAGATTCATTGTGTCCCCAAACGACAACGCACGCGTTTCTACGCAATCACACGCAAATATTGTTGTTAAACATCATAATTTTTTAAATATAGACCAGAAAAAAATTTTTGTGCCACTCGGATAGATTCTTAATTCTGGATCGATTGTGTAACTAATTCACTTAAGCTGCTTTACTAAAAGCTTGCTAACGCCACTACGCATGCTCCAAAACAATTGATTCGCGCTTCACGTGTTTTTTCGCAAAGCTTACCGTTGTTGTTGTTTTTTTTCTCGTTTTAATTCAAAATGAAAACTAACAATATCTGTGTCAATCTTGAACTTTTCACGTGTTACTTTTCCGTGAAATATTTCAGTTTATAAATATAAATAAAAAAAAAGAAACTAATGCCTAGTAACACAGCCACATCGTCCAGCTAAAATTGCGACACCTTGTTTTAAAAATGTTTTTTATTACATAGATTCAGACGTTTTGGATATATGGTGAATTTAAGCGTGATGAAAGATGATTTTGAAATTGAGTATATTTTCAAAAAAAAAAGTTTAATCTTCTAGTCAGTGATCGAAGTGCGACATGATTTTCCCTACTAACTTCTAATTTGTGTTGGAAAAACATTGTACGGCGAAAAATAATTAGCAATTAACGCTAAGTACTGTCTGCAAATGAAATGAAATTCCAACATTGTGTGTTAAGTGGTAACGGGAGTGTCATTAGTTAGCAAATTGTCATATATTAAAATAGTTGACAAGTTGAGTGTTTGAGGCCTCGAATGAAAACCTGGAATTGTTTTCATTGAAACAACTGAATGTTTGTTGATTAAAATTTGTGATAAAGATCTTCATTTTTTTTTCCCAATATGGATCGTACAATGTACGGTAAAGTACTTCCGGGTACTTATCAACCGTATCGATGCACCATCAAAAATGGATCGTCACCAGGATGTAAGATTTATTATTTTATTTACCAATTACACTTATTATCCGATTCACTGATATCAATGCTATTTATTTCCGTGGTTATTGTTGACAATCCCACAAACTTAAGCGCCATTATTTAATTTTTCTCACTAGTTTATTTTTGTAATAATGAAATGTAAATATTTCATGTGAAATAACATTTTTTCTACATCCTTTTATAAACAGAATGTTGGTTAAATATTTGTTTTTCTAAGAAAATCCTTTTTATGGTTTTCATTGAGGTTATTAAGGGAAATGGTCTGTGATGACAAACGTAATGAGTGGTTTCCTTAAAACTTGGAATTTTTCGTAGACTAGTTATGCGCCAAATTGGTAATGTAAGCAATTGCCAGGCAGAATGGCTGACGCAATTCAAATTTTTGCAATTGACTTATCCAAGGAATTTAAAATTGTATATAAAGTTTCAGATGAGATTAAAGTATAAAATTGAATTTGTTGACAGTTTAAATTTTACGGATATAAGCTTTGGGTCATCATTACTTATTAGGTATATTCTATGTTTCTTTTAATGAAGAATATTTTTCTATCAGATTTTTATCTGTTTGGTGCTTAAAGCACAAGGTTTGTAAATTACACAGGTTGCTCCATTAGAAAAAAAAATGACGTCATACGAAGAATTTTGAAATTGAATTAGTCTGAAGATATGTACGAATTTCTTCTGGATACGTCACGTAGCCACCATGAGGCCACCTGTGTATTTTATAAACCTTGCCTAAAGCAGTGGTTCTTAACCTCGGTTCAATCGAACCCCAGTGGTTCGGTGAGTCAGTCTTACGGGTTCGGTGATTTGGTACTGGTTTTGTTCGTTTTGTGCACCTACATATAAATATATACATGTTTTGAATTTGACCAAAAAATATTTTATTTTTCCAAGTTAGAAGGGTTCGCAGAATGCGCATATGAAACTGGCGAGGTTCAGTTCCTCCAACAAAGCTAAGAACCACTGGTCTTAGGCATTCTTTCTCCGAAATATGGACAAGTGTATAGACCTTTGCTTACGACGCCACAAATATAACCCTATTTTGTACTAATAAGAAAAAAGACGCAATATATTAAACGCGTATTTGTTTTTCAAACCAATTTATAATAATAATAAGATTTTTTCGCTGACTTTGAACAGTTATACTGTGTATACAATATATAAAATATATTGCAGTCCAATTTATTAACATAAACTTGAACCGAAGTTCAAACAAAAATATTCGTGACGTATTGCCCAGATACGTATTTCGATTGCCAAGCAATCTTCATCAGTGGTAAATACGTATCTGGGCAATACGTCACGAATATTTTTGTTTGAACTTCTGTTCAAGTTTATGTTAATAAATTGGACTGCAATATATTTTATATATTGTATACACAATTTATAATATTTCTTTGCATTTCTTATATAAAATAGTGATATCCCGACAACAACAAAATGACTTTAACAGCCCATATATTTTACAACAATTCAAAAGAATGACGTCGAATTCTATCATCATTACCACTGACGAATATACAGTAATACCTCGTTTAACGTTAGGGATGCGTTTTTCAAGAATCTTACGTTAACCAAATTAACGTTAACGAAGGATAAAATATAACCGATGGATAGGAATTGCTTCGAATTGTAGTTTTTAATTGTTTTGGAAATTAACTTACTCCTTCTAGATTAGTACTAACTCACTTTCCCGTTATTTTCTCCATTGTTTTCTTCTTCTTGATCTTGAAAGAAGTTAAGCAAACTTATGACTTTATTTTGAATTAACATTTGAGCCACTGGAATGAGACGTTGGTCCATATCATCAACTCAAAACACATAATAACTTCCTTCACAATTTATAAAAATACAGTAATTCAGTAACTACCGTGTTTCCCTGCAATGACGTTATAGTGAGGTATCGTTAACAGAGGTAACGTTAAACGAGGTATTACTGTACTTGATTATACTTTGGAGCACACCTAATATGCTTTAGTTTAATTGATTAATCAAAGTTCATTCTAGATTGCAAAATTGGGAAAAATATGTACGTAAAAAAATGAGAGGGGATTCCTTTTTCCTTTCCCCTTAGGGTTGCAAAAATACTGCAAATAAGCATTAGGGGGAGTTTTTTAAAAATTTGTAGTTGAATAAGCTTAGATTAGGATGATTTCGGTCATTTCTATATTCTTTTTTATAAAATTTGGAATTTAGTTATTTGGTCTAAGATATAGAAGTACCAATTTCGGATGTTCTTAAATTTTCAAGATATTGTTATATATCGAAAATGTTATGTTAGCATTCTTTTTCTTTAGGAAATTGGACATTATAGTTGTCAATATATTGTTAAAACTTGATTTTATAGAACTCCTTTTTTCCTTTGGGTAGAATTGGAAGAATTTTCTTTTTGGTATATTTTGATATTATAAGAATATTTATGATAATAAATTTCGCTTAACTTGCCTTCGATAAATCCAATGCGGAAAGAAAGTTTCAAAGTATATAAAAGTTATAATACTTGTTTAATTTTTTATACAAATCGCTAAATTATATTTTAAATCTGCTGTTTTGGGAATATTTGAAGAAAACAAGTAATTTCATTGACATAATTTTAAATAAAAGTAATCTTAGCACTATGAACCTATGATTACCTATATATAAACACCAATGAAAAAATTGATCATTTTGTTTATCAAAATAAATATTTCATTTTTATAAAGTATGATTAGACAGGAAATTGCCTAAAACACTTTAATATAGTCAACAACCATAAATTGATTATTATTGGCACGTGTTGTGTTAATGAATCATGTTTGATTAAATATAAAGTCAACTGGATTCGTTTGAAAAAAACCGCTATATCAAGGTAAAATTTATTAAAAAAAATATTTTTAACGTTAATTTTAACAACGCTCTGTTAAAAATGAAATTTTATTTAAATTTTCTCTTGTATATTTTTCAACAAACATTTTCTATTTGTATAATAACACTTTGTTCAACAAACGCAAATTTTTCTTCCAAATAATTGGAAAAAAATATATTGGCAAATTCAATATGTAATTTTGGAATTTTTATTGTTGTAATTTTTTAATTGATTCTTAAGAAATACACTATAGAGGGATTGCTTATATATGTAGAAAAATATATAGGATAAATGGGGTAAATAGTCTTCACGACTTTGCTGACATATACGGACTCTTTTGTCGAAGTTTTCCATATTTATTATGCGTAAATATTAGGGTGATTTTTTTTTGGGACTATTTTTTTTTGCTCCCATGCCGAAATTTTGTTGGAAATACTTCAAAAAAAATTCCCTGAAAATTTGAGCTCTTAATATTAATATTAAGTACTCGTTCACAGCGTGTGAATATTTTCCATTTAAAATACATGTAAACTTAGTTTTTTTTTTTTAAATTTTTATAGTTCAGCGGCATTTTATGGTATCGCCTCGCTCAAAGTCGGGTTTTTTTTACAATTGTATGCTCTACAAAAGTGCCTATTTTTAATAAGGAATAAAAAATCAACATTTTCTTAAATTTTACTCAATAATCCGTAAAAATTGTATAGTAAGAGAAATTCAAGGCTCAATATCTCGAGAAATATCGATCTTAGCAATTTGGTTTTCTGGAACTTTTTTGTAGGAAATTAAATTTCCTATAAATTTGACATTTACATTTTTTCTGTAGGTCTTGTAATTCATGAGTTACTGAGAGAAAAACGAGAAATCTATGAAAAATCTAGGTTTAGTGACCCGTACTACCTCGCCCGTGTAAATTACGATTTGGCCGCAATAGGCACTTTTGTAGAGTATACAATTGTAAAAAAATCCCGACTTTGAGCGAGGCGATACCATAAATTGCCGCTGAACTATAAAAATTTAAAAAAAAAAATCAAAGTTTACGTGTATTTTAAATGGAAAATATTCACACGCTGTGAGCGAGTACTTAATATTAATATTAAGAGCTCAAACTTTCAGGGAATTTTTTTTGAAGTATTTTCAACAAAATTTCATCATGGGAGCAAAAAAAAATAATTCCAAAAAAAAAATCACCCTAGTAAATATAGCCAAATTTCATTGCTACTGAATTAATGTTCCTCCTTCGAGTCATAGATGATTACAGGCTTATTGGTATAAACTGTAAATTTCGGAAAAGTCCAATGAAAAACACCGTTAAGTCAACTAATCTGGACAGGCAATTGTAATCTCCGAACTAGCAAAATACATGAGAAGGAACTACCTTTTATCATAGGTAATGTTCCTTGGGTAGTTTGAGATGGTACTGTTTTATTGAAACTATAAGTTCTCTATATTCATATTTTTCAATTTTAGATTGACTCTTTAATACAGAAAATGGCTCGATAGTGGTTTTATATTTTGAATCTTTTTGTCAAACTATTATATATATTGTAGATTACATACGTATTTAGATGTAGTTTACCTAGAATTTAAGGGGTTTTAAAGTATTATATTCTTAGCTCACCTATTGGCAGAGTACCTAGCTCTTTGAATAACCATGTAAGTAATTCCAATACTTTATTTAAGGCCTTATGAAATAATTATTTTTTTACTTAAATCAGCCTTATTTATCTCGTAGATTACAGCCTATTTTTTTTTTATAAATTGGTCAAACGTAATTTAAAATAGACTAATTTTTTCAAAAGAATTTTAAATTTATTACATATGAAATAAAAATTTGTATGTTTAAATTTGTCGATCCGTGAAGCATAAACTAACTTTTTGGTAAATTCTTTGTAGTTGGATTCAAAATAATCTTAAGGATTTTATGGAGATATGTCAGAATGGTACGAGACAAATAAAAATTTAATAGAATGTTCCTAATTCAATGCTAAAACACCTGTGAAAATTTCAAACCGATTCTCTAAGTCGTTAAAAAGTTATTATAATTCAAAATACTATGATTTTATACGTAATTTTATGGAGATTATTTGGGATCACTATACGGTTTTTAAAAAAAAAAATTAAGAAAAAACAGACCGAAAATATACTTTTTACTTGATAATTTTTGTTGAATTATTAATTTGTTTTAGTTATAATTGTCTAAGAAACATGCCTATTTAATGGTATATTTATTATAGCTGAACCCGGCTGTCCTACCAGCCTATGGTTGTGATTGGTTATAAATAAATCAAATGAATTTAGGGAAAAAACTTATGAATTATTAGTATCACCTCCCTTATGAACCCGTAGTATCCCTCGCTTTACCAATTACAACATACCTTCAAGGTGTACTTTTATCAATTATGTTTTGAGAAAATTTATTTTAACTCTAAAAATCAACGCATGATCATAACAATGAAGTATTGGCATTTAGCGGCTTTTATATTGACTGTTAAGATAGCAATTTTCTTGCGGTCGCAGGTATGTTACTAATGAAAGAAAATTATAAAAACAATCTTTAAAGCGGGTTGTATATCATAACAAAATTTGAGCTAAATCGATATAGAACTTTTTGAGTTTTTGAAATCTTCACAAACCAATATAACAATTTTATATATGTAGATAAAAGATAGATTATTCATTGTTTATTTAAATCAGAAGTTGTCAGAGGTGGCCAACCCGCGGACCGCAAAAGGCACCCTTGAAAATTTTTTTGACCCGCGAAATGCATCAGACTTTTATAAAATGCATACATTTTATAATGACCCAAGTGGTGAAAACCAATATATTAAAAACGTTTACAAATGTATCTAAATTTAGTGTGGAAAATTTGAGATATAACTACAAAAGTGGCCCAGGGAGTTATAGTGCATTTCCGAAGTAGCTCGCAATATCATTTGGGTTGGCCACCGCTGATTTTAAGTCTGCTGATTTTTCGATATCTTTAAAAAACATAGATATTTAATTAAAGGGTTCAATTAATATCCAATGAATGGGTGTTCGTTTATTTATTTTAATCGGTCTTCTTTTGAATGCTACTTTTATAATTTGTAATGAAACGTAAATAGGCAACCTTTTCTTCTGAAGAAAAATTAGTTGAACTTGTTAACAAAATTTCTATTAAATCAGTAAAGCCGTCTTTAAATTGGAACCATAAGTAAAATCAGAATAAAATATTGGTACAACTATTTAGATTAGACTTGTTTGTGACCTTTATACTTTTTTTTTGGCGAAACACTAAGGAGTACCTGAAAACAAAATATTATCGAAGTTGATAAACCTGTTCTTGAATTGAACGAAAGAATGCAGGTAGACAAATATTTAAGTTCAATATTATCAACCTTTGTATCACAATGATCAATATTTTGAGCAAAACAATTTAAATTCCAAGCTGGTGTGAAATTGAAAAGAATTTGACCTGATCTCAACGGGTGGTATGAGTTAACATAGTAGAAGCTTGAAGGCCAAAATGTGAGAAAAGGATCGATTCAAAGATATTATTTTTGTAATCGGAAAAAGGTGTTAATGTATTTATAATTGAAAACAAATAATAAATACCTCAAACTGGTTCAGATTCCTTAAATGATATATTTAAAGCTGCCATTCTCTCATTTTGGCCTTCAAGCTTTTACTATGTTATTTCATATCATCAGTTGAAAGTAGAGGGTTGTTTTCATTGTTTCGCACTTAACGTGTGGAATCCATACTAACAAAAGTTATAACAAAAATGAAACCTACTCCAATTTTCATTTTATTAAATTCAAATCTATAATTGAGATTTTATATTTATAATTGTATATATATGATTTTACAATTTAGGAATTATAATAAATTCAAAGCTATGTTTGGCGTACATGTTTAAATTTAAATCTTCATAAACTGTTAAGATAAAATCAGTTAATTTCAATTCGATTATATGTCTGTGAATGCAGTTTTAAGTTAATAATCATTTATTTATCAAAGCGAACATATCAACAAAATGAAGGATATAACTTTTATTGACATATACTTGTATTTTTCGTATACACCCAATTTAAAAATATTTTTTATGTTTTTACAAACGAACTATATTTTAAATTGCGTTTCATGGTTTTATTAAATTCTTTATAATAGTTTATGGTAATTATATTAAATACATGTAAAAAATGAAGCGTTTTATAAATTGCCTGCTTTACTATTCATATGTGCTCGATTAAGTTATATGCAGTTATTTTTTTTTAAATACCAAAAGACGCGGTGAACTTCGTACCACCTAAAATTGAATTGCAAAAATTAATTGATATCGGTAATATTACTACATTTTAAATTACCAACATTAACAATAATTATTAACAATTAAATTAAAATACATCGTTATTTTACTTATTTAGATTTACACCTATAAAAACATTCAACATCTTAAAACTCATATGTATACAAAAAACCCTAAAATTCTCACCTATTCATGAGATTAAAGACATACATAGATATTTGTAAACATATTTTTGTTTTTGCCTTTTTGTATTCCGTGAAATTGTATTGTTTTTTTGGCCAATTTGATCCAAATGTCGTTATTAATCAGGGACTGGAAGCTTACTGGAAATATTCCTGTTTTCTTCAGTACTTCCTTAAACATAATATTCGTTTTATGCGCCAAACGACGTCATTTGATAACAGCTGCTATATTTTTGTATATTGGTCAAGGAACTTTTATAATCATTACCTATCCCATAAACTATAGAGCATAATGGATTTGATGGTAAGACTAATTGTGGCAATTTTACTTTTCCACCAGCACAACATAATTTCCTCAATTGTTCCAGATTACAATAAATATTAAGTAAAATCTGTAAATATAAGTAAATGGCAGTACTTTTGCAAAATCACAAAGCCAAGAAATGCTATATATTTGTTTGTTGTCAAATATTTATTGGTGTCAGCGCCTAGTCGGCCTATTTGGTTTATTTGACAGGTCTTAACAGTTTATATGGGGAAATTTTTTTTAATGCCTTTACTATTTTCCTTACAACTTCTTCCTGCTTTGAAATCTTTTAAGCCTTCCTTTGCCTTCTACTAATATTTGAACACCAAAATGTACCAAAGCGGTCCAGACGCTCCACGGTCCCCATGTCTCAACTCATTTTTATATAATAGATTTAATCATATTAAAATTTCTACATTCATAATTTATGAGCATCTAAATCAATAATATTTTTATTGAAATTTTGAAATTAAGGCATAATATTCTCTCCCAAAAGTTTGTTAAAATTTTCTTAATTTTTTGTTTTTTCTTATTTTATTAAAATTTTTGATGACATTTCCGATATTATTTCCTTAAATAAAGTATCGATCTATTTATTCGTTGAATGGTATACGACGTAATGAATCACGAATTTTTATTTTTTATTAACCTTTGCCCGATTGTATCTCCATAAAATTCTTTAATCTTTTAATCTTTTGACTTCAGCGAGATGAAAAGCTTTTCTCTAAATTGTCCTTAGTTTTCTATAAATTAAAGATGTATTGTGCAATGAATCGATTAAGTATAGTTTTCTGAAAATTTGCGACATTGATTGAACTCTGGAACATTTCAATCACAAACATCAACTAAAAATGTTTATTTTGGTGGAAAATTTGCCCTTTTTCGTTGCAGTATAAAGTTTAAGGATCATTTTAAGCTAAATTTGACAGAACAGTAAAGCTTTCGAGGTGATGGAAGATATTAACCAAGAACATGTAGGCCTCTTATTTTCTTAACCATTAGAGGGTAGTCAAATCCTGAAGTTTTAATTCCCTAAAACCAGAATTGCCTTAATCTCAGGTAATGAAAATGGTATAATGAAAAACTTGGCTTATTTCACACTTATAGATTTAGGGTCGGTATTTTCTTATCTAAATAGTAACATTTATTTTGAAGATAAAATTTTATCCGGAGAACTGAAAAATATGAGTTTTTTTCATCTAAAGGTGGTGATATTTGTTGGATAAATGTATAGGAATTATATATCAGATAAATCTTTATCTATTTAATGGTTTACCTAAAGATATGGTCTATAACTATCCATAAATGAAAATACTGATCCTTAATGTACTAACGTATCCAACAATCAGAGAAATCGAAAACAAGGAAATGTTAGGAAGAAAGTTAGAATACTTGACAAAAAAAATATTTTTTTTTCATAATTTGGGAACCATTTAGATTGGAAAAGATGTAGATGTCATCGTTAATAAGCATATGATATAAAAAACCTGTATGTAGAATAAGGGTTGTGAAAATTAGATATATGAAAAATCACAGCATTATTTAATTTTTTACCAATTGGTGGAAATCTCTAATGGAGACGTTTTTTATCCCTAAGATTGCGACAAAAGCTAATGGTCTAAAAAGTCAAGGAAATCAAGGCAAGGAAATTTGCGTTGGAAAAAAAATTAGGCCTTATGTATTCCATTTCATATTATTTTATAGGTTGGTACTTAATGAATATCTACAATGAAAAAAATTACCACATTTATAAAAATTTAGAAGTTTAAATCTAGTAATTTCTTGCTATGATTAATAAATCTATTGCTTACATATATTACACTGTAAAACCTTGGAAAAAGATGAATAAGTATATGAATGGAAAAAAGAAAAATTAAACTACAAGAATTCAAAACATTTTACGCCGTCTGTCCTTTAAATATAATCGCAATTTTTCGTGATGTGGGCGCACAAACAATTCATTTAAGTAATTGCACTTAATTAAAGTGATGTTGTGATGAGATTATTTTATCTCCAGTGCGGAAAAGCGAACGCATAATATGTTATCCTTCATGCATTCATTTTGTGTTTAAATTAAAACCGAATGATCTATCTGCATATTATACCTATTTATTCCACGATGCATTTATACATATAGTTGGTATATACATTGTATATGTTTATTTACAATTTTAGATTCCATGTGGACAGGTTAAAGACCGAGGCAAATTGTCTTTTGCCGACTTGGAAATCCCAATTGGAAAAATTTTCAAACGTTCGGCTAACTCAAAGCTTTTCATTGACATTTCGTGTCTGTTTAGAAAACATATAGAGTTTAGTGGCAAATGACGTGGAATGAAAACCACATATATATTATATATATTATGTTATGTGTGTCTAATGACACAAAGAATAAATGTCTTTCGTCTGTGACCTATAATTTTTATTGGATGAGCTTTTTTTTTTTGACAAAAGAGTAAAAAAAGAAAGAAAATCTAAATAATATTTTCTTGTTAGAAATGACATTTTTATGGGAGCAACATACAAATTAAAATAATTCTTAATGGTTAAAAAATAGAAAAAGAATTGTTTGTTTTTCAGAAAATTAATATCTAATGTTAGCAGGTACTAATTTAAAAATGTTATTTTTAAGTAATTTAAAACTTATTCCTTAAATTTGAACTAAAAAAAAAAACAATATAAATACCTCTTAAAATCTGCACTTTATAATCAAAACTACCCTACGACTTTTAGTTTATCATTTGCTTTTGGAACTAAAATTAATAAAATAATTGCAATATTTGAGTAAAACAACAAATAAGTTAATTGCATAATTAAATCTGAAATAAAAGAACAAGTGAAACTTAAAAATAAATTTAACGATAATGAAAAAATAAAATAAAACAAAAAATAAATAAGTGAATTAAGGACCATCGCGGGATGGCATTGGGTTAACAATCAAAAGTTACTAATTAAAGATTATTAAAGGAAAACTTATATCTGAAAATCATGGGATCCTTACTAACTAATTTTTTGTAAAATCATTATTTAAAATCAATCCTTATGAAATTATTGCAAATTAATATTGTTTCTTTTAAAATAATAACCAAGTTTAGGCTTATTTAGATAATATATAAAACGCAGATTTTTTCCCGATTATAGACATAAAGGGAACCTTTGGGATACTATGAAATTTTAAAATTAAACAGTATTTTTTTTATATTTTTATTTGAATTATTTAAAGTCATTTCAACTTCTCAGGTTATTAGCGACTATAGGGCATAGTGTAAAACTATGGAAACTACAATATATAGTGCCTATACATTTAGTGTTGTAAATCTGTAATTAATAACTTATGTAGTTCTTATGCTAATAATAATGCACCTATATGATAATAAAAGTTATATAAATAGAATGGAACCAACAGTAGTAACAATAACAGTAACAATAGCGATAAAAGCACTATAGTAATAGCAATGATTACTTTAACAGTAAGCATCAAAATTATTGTAATAATCTGATTATAGTAGTAGATTATATAAACAACAACAATAATTTGGTTCATCATATTTTGAGTATTTTGGACAAAAGGTTATTTTTTTTGATGGCATACTATTTACTGAATTTAGGCATCATTTCGACGATCTATTTACAGTGTTCATGATTTTTACCACAATAAAGAAGTCCCTAGATGATCACTCCTTCTCATTTTCTCACATTTTTTAATCATAATAGGGTTTTTCACTCAGTTGATCCCTTTTTTTGGTTTTTAACCCGATAATATGGTCTTTATGAGCGTATATTTGTTTCCTTGAAGCAAATGTTCAAAAAACTTTACTTTCTGGTTTTGACAATTTTCAATTATTATTGCCAGTTATCTTGTAAACCAGGGGTTTTTAACTATTTGACCCTTTGGGTAATATAAAATTTTACCACAATAAAATTGGGCCACATAAAGATGAATATTTTTTGGCAATCTTTATTATCATTTTTTTGTAACTGTGATTACAACCGATAAAATTTGGATAGTTTAAAAACACCATAATATTTAATAATTACAATATTCGTTGTCAAAAAAAGATCTGTACCTAAATTAAATTTTTTATCAAAAAAATATTGTTTAATTTTACTTTGGGTCAAAGAGGAAAGTATTTTGGGCCACGTTTTGGACACCCCTGGTATAGATTTTCCAAGATGACGTCATTTATGAAATAGGAAACTACTTGATGAAAATAGTTTTATGTTTTTTAAATCATCGTTTATAGTTTAAATGATATTTGTTGGCAAATTGCTGTAGCTTTTTTCAAAAAATTAATAAAAAATGTGAACAGAAATATTCATCAGAAAACGCCTATTCTCAGGTACAATGACCAGAAAGATCAATCCGGAAAGATTTCTTGACCTAATGTTTCAGATTTGTTATTGCCAATCTGCTTAAGCAATCATTAAGGCTTCAGCGATTTTCTTCATGGGTGATAAAATAGTACAGTTTGTTAATTTTTTTGAATATTGGTTCCTTACGTTTTATAATTTATTTCTGTATTAATTGTACTGCAATATATTTGTATATGATATTAATACTATACATTGGAGTTATTGAAACGAGAAATGGGCTATCTCAGTTTGAAAAACTTTGTCAGAATAAGCGATACCTGGAGGGAAAAATTCGACCACATGGGAAACTGAAATGTTAGCTACATTATTAGATGATTGCAATGTTTCTGTAGGCAATTTCTGTAACTATAAATTAGTAACTACTATGGCTATTATGTTCTATAAACCATTTTTTTATTCTCAATAATTTTATTTGTTAATATTGGAAATTTCGGGTTATTGGTCATTTGACAAATACTATGATGAAGAAAAGATTTAGCAACTTTAATCTTAGCGTTCATCATTGTTTTTATATTCAAAATCAAAAAAATCTTTATGAAAAAATTATTAAATTCCATTCATCACTAAACAAAACTTTAGACATAAACATTACTAATCTTTTTCAATACTTAAAGAAAATATAAGTTTACTTTAATAATTCTTAGGATCATTGGTATAGTTAAAATCTGTCGATCATATGCAGAATTACAGTACCTATTATTTTTTTATGAATTTTTGATGAAAAAAAAACGCTAATTTAGAATGATCTAAGGCTTTTGGTTTTTAGGCAAAAACTAGTGATTTTTTCAAAATAAACATTAATAAATTTATTGTCCTCGAAAACGCCAAAGGGCTAAGATTTATCGATAAATAACAACTACCTACTACCACTAAGGTCAATTCTAAAAAAAAAAATCTAAAAAAATTTTCCATTGTAAATCAAATTTCTTTATAATTCATCCAAAAGTGATACTCAAAGTACCTAATTTGAAAAATGGAAGCTTTTAACCATAAAAAT
Source organism: Sisyra terminalis (assembly GCA_958496175.1). NCBI lineage: Eukaryota > Metazoa > Arthropoda > Insecta > Neuroptera > Sisyridae > Sisyra > Sisyra terminalis. The sequence goes on from OY292275.1 coordinate 11,031,048, forward strand.
GTTTGCCCTATACGCTTTTAGTTTCATTTTTATAATGGAAATTGATAGTCTAGGCCATGGGAGGCTAACTCAATGTTAATTTTTTGTTCCTCCAAAAGGTCTACTTCTTCTGGCCAATTACCGATGGCGCTAGTTTAGTAGCACAGCCGATAATAACGATATCTTCTTTTAATCAGTTTGGATTTAAGCGCCATTTTCAAATTTAATTTATTCCTGAAATATTTTATATAGAAAAATGAAAATTTGATTGAAAATTACATTTTATTTACAAAAATAGAAATACAAAACATAATATTATTAAGCATTGAAAAATTTAAATTGCTTAAAACGAAATATGATCAATACAGAAAACTGGACAATGATTTTAGAAATAGTAATAATTATAAGTTTAAATTTTACATTGTTCAATTTCCTTTAATTGAAGTAAATTACAGACAACATGTTAAAGTATACTTCAAAATACGTTGATTTGGAAATAACAGCTAAATCCTGGAAATTATCCTTCTCGATTGCCATGAATTGCGACGACTTAGAAAATCGTCGAATCGTTGCTGAAACAAATTTATTTCACTTAAAAAAATAAAATTCCAATGAGAGTAGGTAGTAAATCCCGAGTTTGAATTTCAAACATATTTGGGTTTGCCACAAAACAGGGGGTCTTAGCTACTAAATAAATACATACCTTTGTAATAATCTTGAGAAGTAAAAAAATGTATTTGATTGTGGTGACTTTTTAACATAAAACACAACACTGCCTACAAAGATACACACGTTTCCTATAATGGAAGACCGCGACAATGAAAATCGATGAAAAAATGCGATTCCAAATTATTAAGATCGACAGCTGTTAATAGCGTCAGTTTTACTTTGAAATGAACAAGTTGGTTCAGATGATTTCACTACTACCAACATCTTTACTTTTACCAACCTTCTATTTTTTACCCCAGTTCTGTATCATTTAAAACTAGAAATATTGCATTTTAATATTCCGCGCCATCTCTAGTTGGCCAGGCTAAGTTTCAGATTTGGGAACAAAGTCTGCCATAAGAGTTAGACCCCCCTGGTCTAGGCCGCCTATGCAAAATTGATTTATCACAATGCATCATAAATAAAAAGGGTTAGGCAACCCAGTTTACATGCATGTATTACAATAAGTTTGGCTACATTGAATTTTGCAAACATCAGCAAATTGTTTGTAAAGTCAATAAAAATTAAAGCCATTAATTTTATTATGATGCATTCTTATTTTATGTTCTTTTTTCTTCAATACATCCACATAAAGTTAAATTTCAAATAATTTAAATCACTTGTTCTTATGGATATTTTGTTATTGGTGTAGGTGTAATAAAAGTTTTGTTGTTCACTCAATAAAATTTTATTTGTAGTTTTAAGATTATAGTGACAATAATATCTTCATATACCAAGTAATTTCGAATTTACAACCCTTTAGGAGATAAAGCTCACATTAAACTGGCACGTGAGGGCGTTTATAAATGATTCAATTGTACAAAAGACTTGTTTTGGTGGTCAAGATTGGAATTCCAAATTGGAGAATGAAGATGAAAAAAAAACACTACGATGACGTTATCAGTATATAGTGGTAACAATGACGTCACCAACCGGCTCTTGGAATATGGCTGGACTTGCATACACATGTGCTAATATCGCAACTGATTTCTGAGTTTTATCGGAATCAACCAACTTGTGACACAATCATTTCGATAGTTTTGCTTCTAAACACTTGTTATTGTATTGTTGTTGAAATTTCAATTAAAAACCAGGAATTTTTAGGAAGTGGGGCTAACTTTTATGGATTTGTATGTGTTGGGGCTTGGATTTTTGTATTGTTGTACTGTGAAAAATACTGTTAATCTGTTATAACAATTTCAAAATGAATGGTGAGTTATTTACGATGTTATTTTTATATTTGAATAAACTATTTATAAAATGGTGAAAAACGAACGTTTGCATTGAGAAACAAGATCGAAGTCTGGAATCACATCAAATTTTAATATAAAACCAAAAGATATTTTTAAATTTCGATGAGTCCGCCTATTCCGCCTTTCAAGTGGTTTTTAATTGTGAAAAATCTCCCAAATTGTCGTCGACAAATTAGAATTCATCTTCATTAAAATCTCCTTATGATTCATGTACAGAAAAAATTGGTCAGCGATTATTCAAAGGAGATTAAAAATAGTAATTGTATTTAAATATATCACAAGTATTGAGTCATCTCTTTCCTGTTGATAAAAATGACAATTCTCATATGAAATAAAACCGAGCCAACGATCTAAGCCATTTAAGATTGGAAAAACATATACTTGGTTGACAAGAATATCAGCTCTTCTTTTTATGGTCGTGACCTTTTCCAGTTATAAGATCATTGACTACAATTTATCACCACCTGTACTGATTTGCTTTTAAAACATTTTCTTAGACTGTAACATATCGATGATACACCTTTTAATTTTATTAAGTGTTTATTTGCATTCCACCGGCAAATCATATTTGTTTAGAAAAAAAAATTGTAAATATTTCTTTTCAAAATGCTGCATCATTATATTTTAAAAATAGAAGGTTTAATGCAAACATTTGCATGCTGTGGGTGCAGTATAAGTAGACATAGTCGCAACGGGTATTCTCATATGATAATGCTGATGGTTACAAATATAAATAAATTAAGGAAGTTTCCAACAGAATAACAATTAATGACCCATTTATATTAGTCTTTTGCATGTAAGTAGGTTTGTACGAATATGTATGTGACTTTTTTTTGCTTGATGAGACATAATAAGCATTCGAGATAGATATAGGTATATAAATCTTTGAAGTTCTTTAGTATGAGAATTTGCTTTGAACTAAAGTTTCTATTGGCTGTAGATCATTTCATAATGTTTCATTAATTTTCGTTTCATCTTTGTGAAACTTTGAGAAAAGCAATTTTCGTTCGAATTTGGTCTTGGCTTATTTCAGGAATGATATATAAGTTGGTAATTGATAGTTCAATAAATTTTATGTTATAAATAATTAGACATCGGATTATATGCATTTGCATGTTTTCATATCCAACTGCATATAATTTTATTTTTATAGCGTTATTGCATATTTTGGTAGGTGATTTTTCATTGTAAAAGCTTATTTTGGTAGTTATTCATGTTTGGCGTATTGTATTATGCCGTCGACACGTCCCCCTTACGTCAAGCTCTGAAAGTATTGTACCCTTATTGTAGTATTAGAAAGTATTGTCATATCACCTGGCTAACCCACGAATTATATCAAAATGTGGAAAAGATCGGAAACGAGTTCGGGATAGTCAATAAATTGATTTCTGCTACCAAAAAAAGGGCTTTTAAAAGCACTATGGCGATTACAAGCATATAAAGACCAACTACCAAACGTGACACTACCCCGAGAATCAATTTTAACACGGTGGGGTACTTTGTAGAAAACTTTATTGTTTTATGCTGAATATTTCGAAGCCATAAAAGAAGTAGTTGAAAAATTTGAAAGATTAGACACTATTGCAAACAATTCAAGCCAGCGGGTATTTGAGGATCCTTCAATCAACAAAAAATATTGTTCTTAATAAAACACACTTCAGCATTATACTCGATGCAATTGAGAAACTAGAGACATTCTTCTGTGCAAGTTCATGGAAAAAAATATTCGAAAAAATGATAAAACAGAATAACGGCCTTTCGAGTAAACTATTGCAATAGGTTCGTGGCAAATTAAATGCAGTTTTGTATAAAAACACCGGTTTTGAAGGAATAAAGAAAATTGATGGTTTAATCAACGGCACTTCCAAAAAGATCTCCGAAAAGTTCGCCAAATTTCAAATTCTGTTCGGTAATGTAAGTTGACGTCAAAAGTCCATTTTCAGCTCTTCACCTGTTTCACCTTTATAGTCCAATTGTGGATCTTAACCATCCGGGTTTTCACTCAAATAAACACAGAAAATTTCTGGAGAATAGGTCTGGCGACTTAGGAAAAGTTCAGTACTGTACATAAGTACAAAGGAATTATATATATTAAGATAAATTGAATGTGAACATAAACGTAAATTCTAATAATAAATGGTTTTTTATTAATCATTTTGTATTCATATTTTGCCCATTTTTAGTGCATATTTTGGCATTTTGATAGTGCATATAATCTGATGTCTATAAACAATATTATAATATTGAAGTAGGTTTCAATTTAAAATTTTTACCAAAGATCGGAACAAAGAAGGACTGATTTGTTTAAGTTTTGAAATTTCGATAACATGCTTGAATACGAACGATTATTGATTCATTGGTAGTTTTTGAATTAATAGAATTTGGGTAAAGAATTCAATCCTAAGTTATTTTCTCAATTTTTTGGAATTTAAATTTCGTAATTCCTGAATCTTGGCATTAGTTGCCAGATAAAATCCAGTTATTGCCCAGGTACGTATTTCGATTGCCAAGCAATCTTCTTCAGTGGTCATCAAGTAGTTTGGATTACTCCGTAACTGCTTTGTGGTGATTCACCTTAAATGTTATTGGAAAATTTTTAATATCTACAATTTAATATATTATGCAATTGGTGTTTAGGTAAAATTATTGTTTATCCTGAAGGTAATATGTTATGGAGTATACAAAAATATCTATTTGTCCAGGTGAATCTTTTTTTAAATATTAAATCAAATATTTCCCTTAATTTTGGAAGATACCATGGTTAGGCATTTGCATAGAAAACAAAAACAATGTTAGTGAATCAAGTCCAGAATTTGTGGTACTATGTACTGATTAAAAGTGATATACTTAAAAATATTATCTATTTAATAATATACTCATCAGAGGAAGTCAGGGGTAACAGCTATATTTATAAAAACAGTTTTTATCACAATGATTTTGGCTACACATTATTATACCCCGCAGGCGAAGACGAGAATATCAACTAATAATGAAAAGCTACCTCGAAACTTGTTTAATATAAATTCATTCAATGCATATAACTTTTAGGGTTTTTACTCATTTAGGGTTGTTTTCTGGATTTCAAATCGAATTTCCAGAATTTAGGTTTCTAAGATTAATCATTGTCTTTGTCAATATATTTTACTATTATTTTAGAATGCATATAGCAATGTAGAATGTATATTAAAACGCCTTATTCTTACGATTGTTGCCTTTTTGTCTAATAATTTAAAAAATTAGTAGTAAAAATTTCTATCCAAAAATTAGTAGTAGACATTTTGCAAAGTGCAAGTTACTTGAGCCATTTATAGCTAAAGTGGCGTAAGGAGTCACATTATTGCGATTCGAAGATTTAATAACTTTTATTTAAATAGCCTAAATGGCTATAGAAAATCCCAACGTACGAAATGTTTTGACCTGCTATCTAACTAACTTCAATTTTCCAATAAACTTATAACTTATCTAAGGAAAATTTTAGCTAAAAACGCGGAAAATTCAATTTCAAAACTAAGACTTATACCACTTTGACTTTAAGTGGCTTACTTTGTACTGATATATTCATCTTCAATCCCTACCTGGTTACACCGATTGTTTCATTCATAAATTTGTCACATTTTTTTTATTACACTTATCAATTATTGTATTAAAAAAATGGGAATCTAAGCGATTTCATCGACGAACAGAAATTGTTATACTGTACTAGTAAAGAGCAAATTTCTTACTTAAATATTTCGCCACTCAACTAATTAGTTAGTACCTAAACCCCGCAAATATTTTAAAAAGTTATAATTATTGTTTACTTATTCTAAACCGTTTTATTTTTGTTGGCATTTTTCGCAAATCAGAACTATAATTATATTATTGTAAAAATGCTACACCTACTGTCTCTCCGTTTTTGGCTCTTCGATTCGGACAATAACCCTATAATACTTTCCTTTTAATACTAAACGCTTAATTTATGGTTTGTTAATTTTATAACTGTTATAATTAAACTGTTATGCGAAAATTAAAGATTATAATCAACACCAAAGAAATTGAGGTTTTAGCTTTCGAAAATGTCAAATTTATATTTTTAATAAACATAGTATTTATATTGTCAAAAAAACAATCCAAACAATAAATAAAAATTATTTTTAGAAATATAGAAAAGACTTCAAGTGAAATTCAGAATTTGATATTTTTAAAGTTTCTAAAGTTACTACTTTTATATTGTTAAATGTTTTACTCCAGATTTATTTGGTACCTTAATAGTAAATTTTAATCTTAAAATTTTTTCAACTGAAAATATAGTTTCATATTTTTAGCTTAAAGGAATAAATTAACAATTAAAAAATAAAACTGCAGTTATAAAAATAACCCTGGAAATAATTTCAGAAAACCTTCAAAACTTCTTTTTTTAAACCTAGAGAGTAGGGTTTGTCTTCCTGTTACACCCATAGACATTTATATGGCTGAGGTGTAGCGGAAAATTAATAAGAAAACAACATCTTGAAACAATTATTTCAGAAAAAACTAGTTTAAAAATCGTTTACATGTTCATCAATCACATAAGTTCGGAATTTAAAAAGCCGAAAATGTATAAATGACATTATTTAATGTAAATAGATAAATTTTAAAACATTTATAAACTTTTATGATTTATGATGGATTTTTGTCCAAAGAGCTTAGGGACATAAGGTTGTATTGGTACTGATGAAATACTAAGATTCTGGAAGTTTCAAATCTCCACCTCAAATGGTTTTTCTAAAAAAAAAAATAAGAATAAGTGAACGACAGAAATAATTTTTTTCTTTGACTTTTAACCGATTAATCTAAAATTTTAATATAATTCCGAGTTTAATATTGCCTTATAAAAATAAAAACTATCTTTGGAAAATGTATAATTAAATTATGTTTTTAATAAGCTCTATATAATTTTTCCAAAGAAGCAATATTGTTCGTGTTTAACCTGAATATGTATATTGTGTACAATGGCATTTAGCATTGAGTGGGAGTGGCATTGTAAAATTTTTAAAATTTCAACAATCATAACAAATGAACATCTATAAATCTCACAATTCTATTGGTTAATAACCAGATGCATTGACGTGTATGTGCTGTCATCTAATATTAGTGTATTGCTTGATTTATGCTGACTTATGCCTACTTTATTTGTTCTTAATTAATTATTTGCATTTGATTAAAAGTCAAAAAGTGGTCCAAGTAATAGTTTGAATAGTGCTCAACTAATGAAGATTAATTTTTTTTATTCAAGTAAGTGAAATATTATTGAATTCTCGAAATCAAAAATCATTATACCGACAGTGTTGGTTTCAATTTAATTTTAATTTTCAATTGGGACTTTTGTGAAAAATTATGTTTCCTATATAAATAATTATAAAGAACTTAAGACTATAATCATGATGAATCGACCTCGGATAGATATATATATATATATATATATATATATATAAAATATCTTTAATATTTTTCTGATTTTTCCATGGTTTCTTAATATTTGATGTTCTTTATATTTTGTATATATTTAAAGCATTTTACTTGTATTAACTATTCGCTCATTGCTTACTGGACTTTACATATTTACATATAGGTATTAAGATTATTTATAATTGTGATACAATATTTTCTTACTTTTTTTTATATAATTAGGCATTTTTAACCCTAAAATCATATGAAAATTTTGATCAGAAAAAACATGTTTTCTGTTCTTTAGTTCTTTACTTATTTATTTTTTTATGAAAACTAAGTTAGATAGAGATCTGAACCTTCTTGGATTTTAGTTAGATCTTTTATTAGTACGGTCTACAAATCTAAAAATTTTCATTTAAATATCTTTTTGAGGTCAATTTACTATGATTGTAACTCTAGGCCCTTTAAAGCAAGCAAAAAGTAGGCAATTCTGAGAAGATTGAAGTATAAACTATATATTCGAAAATTTGCATAGATGCTTATATATTTTACATAGATACTTTTAGGGTATAATGTACATTGTAGGGTATTAAGAAAAATGATTAGCTTTTGAAAGTTAATTGAGAAAAAACGATATTTTTTTTATAGTTTTTATAACTAATTCTATTTCGATTTTACTATAATTTCAGATCATTAATTTTACATTTGTGCGGCAATAAAATAAAATCGTTTGTTCACATTTTCCATTACAAATACTTTATGGTATAATAAACGTTAATGTTCCATTTTTTCCCCGAAATCAATAATTTTGATAGGTAGATATTTTAAAGTTTTACTTTATTGTTACGATATGTTATTGATAATTTATGTAACGATTTGATTCCAAATCAAGATTACAGGCACCTTTAGCATATCTAGATTGTATTTTAGCAATATAGTTAATTTTCTAGTGTATATTTTCATATAGATATCAAATTGTTTTACTACAAAATAAAAATAAGTAAAAACATATCTTTCAAAGGAAAGTATATTAAAATTCTTAGATTTAAAGGACTAAAAATTAACCTATACTAAGCCATACTGTCAATAAGTTTTCAGTTTAGTTAAGAATATTAGAACATGTATATTATATGCGTTACGTCGAGAATCCTCCAACATGGAGTTTTTCCGTAGTTCTGAAAATGTGAGAAATTAGAAGTAAGAAATAATAATAAGACAGTTTATGGAAAAAGCTCTACTAAAAGCTCTCTAAACCCCTTGTATTATATTTTTATGTTTTATAATTCATTTCATTGCTCTAAATAATTATATTATCATTATATTACATTATATTATCATAACATTAATAAATGTTATGGTTTATATTGTGATGTGTATCGCATTATTGGTTTATCCCTATCCCTACATCAATTGAAAATTACTGCTCTTGGTATAGTTACATTTGTAAAACGTTTTAAGATTGTGTAAATAATATGAGTATAAATATATCATAATAATTAATAATTAAATATTCCGTTCATTTACTGAAGTATTAATCCTTCCAGGTATTGTAATACCATTTCATGTAATTTCACTTTGGTAAATAAAGTTTCTCTGTTCTGGTTGATTCATTTGTTTTCTTCACAAAATTTCATAATACTATTATTTTTCATATCAAATCAATAATTTCATTTATTGCCATGATTATTTCATAGCCACAGAATTATTTCCATATTAATATTCCGTGCAGAAATGGACGAAACTGTATGTATTCCAATATGTCTTATACGAGAAAATCATAGAATTTTACTTTGAATGGAAAATTCAAGTAAATTATGAACTTCTTTGCAACTGAAAACATTTTTATTATGTGTTTTTATACTAATTACTCATAATATTGGATATATTCATTATCCATTTATAGGCTAAGTAGATGTGTATCAAATGTAAAATACAATGTAATAGATACTTAACATCGGGGTATAGTCGGTATATAACTACACGGAAGAAATATAAGAAAAATTTCAATAATACATCGTTATTTTTGTTATTTATTATTGTAGTGTTGTACCCAAATAAACGTAGTTCAGTATAGTTCAGGTATAATACATTCCCAAAGAGTATCATTCGTTTGCATGTGTTCGTTAAGAAACCAGAGAATAGGGGCAAAAGAATTAGTAGTTCTGACTAGTTTTTATATGGTATATTTATTTATTAGACTAATTCAAAAAAATTATGATTTTTTTTTCCTCGAAAATATCGAAAATATCGAATTATATCGAAAATATTGTTGGAAATGACAAAAAAAAATCCTGTGAAAGTTTAAGCTCTTAATATTAATATTAAGAGGTGCCGCATCGCAAATTTCGATTTTCCATTTCAATAACATAGGAACAATATTCTCTTGCACTTTGGAATTTTATAGCTCACATTGGTGACAATATTTCGGAATGACCAAGGTATATTCTTGTAGAAAATTGAACGATCTACAAAAAAGGTCTCGTACAAGTTTTTAATATATTTATTCCTTCAAAAGTTATTCGAGCTCAAAGTTGAACTAAAGAGAAATTTTAATATTTTTTATATATTTATAGGAATTTTAGAAAATTTTATAGGACATTTTTTGTAGAGCACTTTTTTTCCTATAACTTAACTCTATAAAAGTTTTTGATATTTTTCACAGGTCCTAAGTTATTTGCATTAAACTGAAAATTCCCTGAATTATTATATTTTTAACATAATTTTTTTTTTTATTTTAATTAAATTACTTAGGACCTGTGAAAAATATCAAAAACTTTTATAGAGATAGTTATAGGAAAAAAAGTGCTCTACAAAAAATGTCCTTTAAAGTTTTCTCATAAAATTGATGGTTACGTCAAATAATTGAAAAAATATTAAAATTTCTCTTTAGTTCAACTTTGAGCTCGAATAACTTTTGAAGGAATAAATATATCAAAAACTTGTAAGAGACCTTTTTTGTAGATCGTTCAATTTTCTACAAGAATATACCTTGGTCATTCCGAAATATTGTCACCAACGTGAGCTATAAAATTTCAAAGTGCAAGAGAATATTGTTCCCATGTTATTTAAATGGAAAATCGACATTTGCGATGCGGCACCTCTTAATATTAATATTAAGAGCTTAAACTTTCACAGGATTTTTTTTTGTCATTTCCAACAATATTTTCGATATAATTAAGAAAAAAAAATCATTTTTTTTTTTGAGTCAGTCTAGTATATATTCATTTGTACTTTTAGAAAAGTTTCCAATCTAATATTGTACTTTTTGTTATGATATTTAGTACAGGAAACAGTTGTTATAGTTACGATGTTATAACGTAAAAATTCAAATGTTCATATTTAGCAAATTTTAAAGTAGAATATTGTAAAGACTAAGTTAGTAAAAATCTGGTCTTAGATTATTATGTTACATTGTAATTTTTATTTTTTCCGTGAATAATGTAGGTATATGGTTTTGGAAACAAGTGGTTATTAGATACTAATGTCTTTTAAATTATTATTAGCCATTCGTAAATTGATTAATATTAAAAAAAGGGCTCGTTAAGAGATTCTACCTCACCAACTACCGTAATGTCTAATAAATTAATGTAGAATCTTTTATTATTATTGGATTATTAAACCACAAAAATTGAACTACTATAGGAATTGGATTAATTGTTCGCAAAATAAATTTTGTACAACGTTAATTATACATTATGTCATGTATTTAATTATTTTCCCATTATTTTTCGTTTCTTATTAGTTAATAATATAAATATTTGTTCTTAATAAAGTTTTAATGATCATAAGTTTATTGAATATTTGGTTATTTGATATAGAAACATTGGTAGATACATAAACCAATTTTTACAGATTGGGGACCTCGAATTGGGCATTTGCTTGTAATCTTCCTACCTATTACAATACTTTTCCTACCACCTATAGAGTTTCGTAGAAAGAATATAATTTCTCAAGTAAAAGCAATACAAAATTTATTCCTCGGTCTATTTTTTTTTCGAATTATTTTTTAAGTCTATTTAAATGCATCAAATGATTGATGGATTGTTTTGTGTATATGATTGTTTAGTTGTAATGTATCATCGCAATTTTCGTTAATTATAATCACGACTGGTTTTTAAATTTAAAGAAAAAAATAAGAAAAATTAGATCAATACATCTTAAAGAAATCTGTGCTTGCAGATGGATTATTGAATGAAATTCTTAAAAATAACTTCAATTGATATTCAATTTAAATTCATTGATATAAAGATTATGTCAAAACTTCAACCAACTTAACATTAACAATTTTGATTGAATATTTTATTTACATTTTCATGAAACTTGAAACCAAATTATCGAATCATTCAATAACTTTCCATGCCAACGTCTTAAATATATGCCATTTCTTATCGTGATTTTATTTCTAAAAAATTGATACTTTGGTCATAATAAAATAGCTAATTTATTTGCATCTTAATTTTTTTTAATGTTGGCCATTGAACAAATTTGGAATCCCTTGCTTACCATCTATAATACAAGTTTTTAAGAATGGAATTCATACATTGATTCGTATACAGTGGGCTGAAAAATGTAATTTGCTTTATAAGTCCGCGTAAAAGATAAATTTTAATTTCAAGTAGGTTGCCAATTTAAACGTGGGTGCTCCTCTAATAATGTACTTATAGAACATTATATTTCCATTCAAAATTTGTACTTTTTGACAATTGGTTCATTAATAATTTGAGGTTTAAATCATTTTGAAAAAGAAGCAATTTTTTACTGAAGAACTACTTTTTTGAAAACAATGTTTGTATAAAATTATTAAGTGTTTTTTTTTTCTTTGAAGTGATGTTTCGAGTTTTAATTGATGATTTGTCAAAAAAATATTTATAAAAATTAAAAGAAGAAGTTGTGATAAAAAGACGATTAGGTCTCTTAATTAATTTATAGACGTTTCATATGTGATGTGGTAGGTGGAAAATTGGTGCTGCCTACATCCTTCGCGTAGCCTTCAATCTAAGGTTAAAATTAAATGTATGGGAACTTTGGTTGGGGAAAAAGAATGGATCGATCGAGTACAATTGTATCTAGCCATATACTTTCCTTGTTTATTAATTAAATTACGAACAATTTCTGCAGAAATAAAAGCAGAGTATTTCGATTGAGAGAAAAATGGTTTATATTAGTTGGAATTCACCTCACAGGTGAAACAGTCGCGTGATATTTTCGTTTGATATAGTACGGAAAAGGTGTGAAAATATATTTTCGGTATTTTCTTATTGTCAAATATTGGGGAAAATGTTTTAGTGACAAGATTTTTTGTTTGGGTTTGGGATGTTTTTGGATTTAATCTTTCATCTGTTTTGTAGTTTTCTTTAGTTATGTTCATAGAAGAATTGTGAAATTTAACGAAAATAAGAAAAATAATATCATTTTCACATATTTCATTTGACTTATTTGTCTGGGAGTTACAAAACTTATTGTTATTTTTTCTTTCTTTGATGTACAATACAACAAAAATGTTAATTAGACTTATGTTTCTTATTATAATTCATTCGAAGTCATCAAATTATTTTGCTAGTTTTTATTGATCTTTCTATCTTTTATCTATTTAGATATATGAAAATAAATTTAACAATTATGAAATTAAATTGGTACTTATTTGCGAACATTTTATCATTCTTTGTATTTGCAATATATAAAATGAAAAAAAATAAATTTGGGATTCAGTTCTAAAAAGCAGATCTCGAAAATTGATTATTTCGTGTTAAATTTTCGTTAAACTGTAAATTTAGTTATATTGGATCAAAGGTATATGCCAAAAAATTGGTCCACTTTAATTATTTTTCAAATTTTAAACCTCCATCCCATTATACCGCATTAAACATGCGACACTTAATCCAAGATAGACACTTAAACACCACGTTACATTTCTCTTCGAATTAGGTATATGAATATTTGTATAACAAAAATTTTGCTTATCTGGAACTTAGCGAATTAAAATATCATTTTTAATACATAAAATATCTTAAATTTTTAAGTGTCATTAATCGTGTTTAAGTAATTTAGTTTAGTTAATTAAGATCGTTTGAAACCAGATGATAAAATTAAATTGTAGACTTGACACGAAAATTTTAGTGTTTAGCAATTGGTGGGTAAGCCGCAAAGAATTTTCGGTAATTTTATAATGGAAACGCAAAGAATTTTATAATGGATGGCTTTAGTATGGTTAGATTAAAACTTAATTTGACCTAGAATGTGCATTTTTTTCTTCCCATTATTTGGCCTAATTATTCTTCTTTTTTTTAAGTAATTCCATTAATAATGATTTACTAGAGTAACGATTGTGTTGTCTTATTTTCCATCAAAGACTCAAATATTTGATAAACGATATTGTTTACTTTTAGAAGATTGATAAATTAATGAAGAGTGGGAAGAAAAGCATTCTTAGTTTGTGAAGTTTCAGTCATATAAAACCTTAATATTTCAACATTAACTATGGTAAAATAAATTTGACTTTCGGCACTTTTACGCTTTTTACGTTTATTGGTTTGTATAAATTAGATTCGATAATATTTTGTGGATTTCTTTTTCGTGTGAATATTAAAAGTATTGCAGCTGTATTGTATTGGTTGATTTTTGTTGAGGAAACTATTAAATCGAACACAAACTGTTAAATATACATTCCATCTCTTGCATAGATAACAACTTGATAAGTAGATAGATTTTACTATTGGTAATGGTTCAAAATACTTCTACTGTTTTTCAAAATTTGGTGCCTAAGCTATGCAAAAAGTGTTTTGTACTATTTTTTTTTTCGGTGGGTTTCTACTTTGGTATCTATATTAAACTTTCGGTATAAAAAGATAGAATTAAGAAAGCAAAGTAAATGATATAGAAGAAAAAAATACATATGCTAATAAGTACAATATGGTTATAAAACATTATTAATTTGAGTGATTACTAGACTCTAGCTCTGTCTTTTCTTTATTATTCCCTTTTTATCATTCTATTCTTTTCTACTGAGAGTGTTATACCGAAAAAATTAGTAAATACATATATCACTTTTTGCATAGATGTAGTACTGGATTTTGTTAAACAGTAGCTTTTTTGAATGAGAATAGTCAAACTTATTTTATTATCAAATTTGTGATGAAAAATGAATAGTAGCCGATCCTCGATCTAAGAAAATGTATATCTTCGAATCCTTATAATGACAATGTTTTGGTGGAAAATGGTATAAAATATTATGAAAATAATTTTAGTTTTAGGGTACTAGTCAGTACTAATACTATTACCCAATACAATAAATAACAATCAACAAAAACAATTTCATGATTGGAAGGATAGATACATTTTAATTTTGCTAAACTCTAGAATAGGCCTGTTCAATATATCATCGCCTTAGAGTGCAAACCTGCTATCCACAACCGACGAAACTATAAGTACAGGAGACAATAAAAATACTGCAAAAAATTGAAAATAATTTTTAATCGAAAAAATAAAAACACCCTTTGAAGATTGAATGGTCCTGGTTTTAATAGACTGATTACCATTTTTAAATATTTAGATTTCTTCTATGAATTAGCTTTTTAATATATTAGCAGGTTTTCTTACCAAAATAGTTAATACTCTGAAATGTACAAAGCAGGTTTTTATACTTGTAAAATTAATATTACTAATATCTTAGGCTTAGTTAGAGTACTATATAAAGCTCAAAAAATAAAGCTCATATTTCTTGTAGAACTATCAAATCTGATAGCGTTGTATTTTCTACTTTGTTTTTTATTCTATTCACGATTTTTTTGTTAATTCAATTGTAAAATGATATAATTTTCTTCGTTGTGGCTACATTTTCATTATAGGCCGATTTATTCGCAAATTAAATTAGAAAAAAGTAAAGAATGCAACGTTTCAAAATTTAACGATTCTTAAAGGGACATGGGTCAAAAATAACATATTATCAATCGCATAAAACATTAATAAAATAGACAAAAAATTATATATTTAGTCGTTGCTTAAAGGACCACTCCGGCAATAAATATTTTTTGTTGGTGTCGCATGGCAATAGTAAGATTCCATCATCGGAAAGGAATCGAAGAATTCATAAAGCTCTTTTTGCTTTTTGTCAAAAGGCTTTGAACGACTAAGTTCGGTTAAATTTTGTCCCGGAATTTCGGACTTTCCAATTGAGAATGGTCCGTCGGCCGATTCCTATCGTATTTAAAAACATAGTCCTACATACTCTTATCAGTGAATATTCAACTTGTAGGTAGTAATATACACTTTGTTAGTAATTTACTTTAAGTTTATTTTAAGTTTAATTTAAGTTTTATTTACTTTAAACTTTAAGTTTGTACTTCTTTATTCTCGGATATTAATGAAGAAGTTGTAAAGACATATTGACTAATGTACTGATCACTATAATGACTTATTTAAATACTTCATTAAAAATGCCCAACTATTACTGTAATAGACAAAATCGAATCTATTTAAGCTTTATTGACAAAAATAAATCATTTCAATATTAATTCTTTTGATTAATTCTTACTTTTGATTGTTTTAATTCTATTTTTATTAAAATACACGAAACGATCACAACAAATTTCAGTGACTATAATATGACCACAAAACGAGATAGCTTTTCGCCATAAAATTTCAACTGACTTTTGTGTTATGATATTACATTAGTGGTTTATCGTCGTACATAAGTTCTTTTTTTCTCTTTCTAACTATAACAAAAAACTATTTTTAGCAAAAAATGTAGATAGCAATTTTACAGCCTAAGCTCACGATACGGCTCGCGAAAGCTCTTCATCTGGTCCGTGAACTTGTTAAATTTTATGCCATCCATGTACCCCTAATTAATAATACTTCTTTACTACTGAAAATTTCCTTTGACCCGTTGCGGAAATGGAAATCTTAAATTTGACCCTCCACAAAATCATGTTGAATACCCTTACTATAGAAATATTGCCAATTATTGGTTTGTTCAAAAATTGTTGGAACAAGTTGTAAATTTGTTTTTATTATACTTGAAGAGTAACTGTTTATAAATATTTCTCAAGTTCTTGATATTTTTACTTGTGATGAAATTGAAATTTTAATTTATCAAATTATAATGTAACGCCGAAGGCTTAGATTATAAACCACAAAGTTGGTTTTTTAATGCCTCAAATTGAAAAAATTGTTAAAACTCCTAAAAACAATTTTTTTTTTTGAAGTTAGGTGAATTTTTTGCAAGAACTAAAAAAAAAAAGTGAAAATTTTTGAAATGGATGTTTGGAAGGATATATCGGAAGATATAAAAAAGTTTTGGAAAATTGGATATAAAAAACCCAAAAAAAAACAAGAGAATATGGCAATAGATGCTCTAAAAAAGATTATATGATTAGCTATTAAAATATACATATTTCCTTTATTTTAAAATCACTCAATCGTGACCAATAAAAAAATATTGGTTTTTGGTCTTTTATATGCTTATATTAAAATATAAGTTATAGTAATGTATATGCGTAGTACCTTTGGAAACTTCAATTTAATTTGCCCTTGAAAAAATGAAATGAAGTATACTTCATATTACCACAGGCATATAAAATTCAAGAAAACTAATAAAAAATATTTATACAAGTATGAATTATACAAATACGCAAATAAAACTAATGTTAAATACTGTAACTATTTTTTTTTAGAAAATAATCATGATATTTTTAAATATTTTGCGAGAGATATCTTTATTTATTTTTCCACCTATTTATATGGTTCATTGATTTTTGTATAAGGATAGCTTATCAATCTTATTCGTTTGATACTTCAGAGAATCCAGGGAACAATGATTGATTTAAAAAAAAAATATCACTTGTCACATTAATTTATTTTATGAATAAAAAATGTATCCCTTAAAGAGGATAGAATTTCGCCTACAAAATTTGTATTACATTGGTACATTGGTTTCCAAATCAAAGGATTTGCATATAGGACATATTTGCACATTTCATAGTTTGCGTAGTTTCATTCATACGATTTTATTATTTAGACGAATAAATTATAAAATGTTTTCCTAAATTTTTTCTCAGATTATTTATTAAGAACAGAAATGAGAAAAAAAGCAAATTTAAGCGCCTCAATATTAATATTATGTTAAGAGCTCCGCATGAAAAACGCTGCCATATGTTTTATGTTTCATAAAAATCAGAAGTGACGGGTATATGTTTATTTAATTTTTCTCATATTTATATTTTATAATTTCAAAACAACATTTAACTTAAAATAGTACCAAATAGTCTGTATTGGATGATTATGTGAAGCACTAAGGCCAAGCTAATTTAAGCCCAGGCCAACAATTCTCAAGCTTCATTTCACCTATTATTGTGAAATTGGTGATAGGATCAAGTATTCAAGTACAATATTTTCAAGTTTATTGGCAAGCTAATTAGGTTGTAATTAATTGAACGTAGAAAGATAATCGTGGAGATTAATTTTTAATGCTGGTTTTTATGGAGGGAAATTGCACATAGAGTGAATATTGCGTTTAATGTAAATATTTTTTTTTTGGTCGACTCGGCTTGTTTAAATTGGGAAATTCCGTAATTTATCGAACACACCTTTCGTTGTATCGATTATTGCCTGATATTTGTTATAAAATTGACGCAATCATTTGATATTGGACGGCGGAAAGCGTAGTGTGTTTACGCGCGTTTTATTTTTGGTGGGCGGCCAAATGGGCTCGAATCGATGCCAAATACATCTAACCATGGTCTCTCCCGAAACATTTAGGATTAGTCATTATCATTGGATCTGGGACAGAGAAACTAAACTATCTTGTCACTAAAACAACATAAACGCGTAAACATTTCAAATTCGCGTTTGATACTGTGTTGCACATTCATTTTTTTTTATTAATTAGTATTTTCCTCCGGTTTACGTTTGCTGACTGATTTTGTCATTGTTCGTGTTGAAAGTGTGGTGTGAAAGATGTCGACGTCAATTATGCGAGTTCGGTCTAATTCTCCAAGATTTTGGGGATCTTGTCCCCCACCAAAGCCGACAACGCCTCAATCTTCCCGAAAAACCTATACAACCACTTTTCAATCGGTGCCATCGCCACCGCCACCGCCGCCTCCACCATCGGTGGCTTATGAGCCGATAAGACCGGGAACCCCTAAACGGCTGAAAATTTCAAGGGAATTCGAACCGTACCTTAGTAAGTAATTTCTAATGATTTCCATGGAAAATTGGATCCATATAGGTACCTACTTTTTCTGAAAAATTTGCTACCCTTTTTTATTCTTTTATATAGTCACCACCAGCAGATGATTTCACATTGATGTATTAATATTTTTCATATGATTAGGTCCCCTTATCTTTTTAGGTTGGGGTTGAACTCATGCTTTTTGTATTTCACGTGTATAAACTTATCCTTGAAAATTGAAAGAGGTTTTTGCTATTTAATTACTTGAATTTCAACAGAAATTTAAATAATTGTTTAATACAATTCTACGACCCTATACTTGTTATTTATTTCGATTTCCATCCGACCAATTCACATTTGATAAACTATAATCATTAAATTGTTTCAAGGAAAAAATATATTTTACATCTTTTTATGGGGGATACTTAATGTTTTGAAAAAATCTAATATAAGTTTAGTTTATTACGATGAAACTTAATATTTTATAGTATATGACGTCAAAGCTTTAAAACGATATCTTGTTCAAGCCCAAATTTTATTTCAGAGCTTTATATTGTTACGAATTGTCAAGAATTTTTATGGGAAAATGAGTTTGTTGAAATTTTCCCAAAATTTAAAATTAAACTGTAGAGAACAAGAGAAATCAGTGTAAAGTATAATTATAATTGAAATTGAATAATAAATTTATTAATTTTGTAAAGTTAAGTGGTGGTATCTCTCAAAGAGCTTAGTTATAAGCGAAATTTTTGATGATTTTTTGGTACTTCATAATATTTTTACGTTCATTGTTTAAAAGATGAAAATTCTAAATTTGGACGTTTTTTCTTACAAACTAGATTCTATCAATCTTTGATTTTATGGAACTTTTTAAAGTTGTATTTGTTTGATAACCATTATACTAGAATTAAATTTTTTAATTTTTTTTTTCTATAAGTATTTCTATCATAACATAGCACAACGTTTCGTCGGGGAATTTAACATTTCCTCATAAAATTTTAGCAGATTTTCTTAGTACGTTATATAAATTTTAGTTATAATATCAGGATCACGGGTAATTAGAAATACAGTTAAATTAATTTAAACAATTATTAATTTGCAACGTTTCGTCTTTATTATTAAGACTTTATCAAGCTCTGAAAAATATTATAATAATTAAAAACATTATAATAATATTATTACAAACTGACCTCAACAATGTTTAAACAATCGTCAATTAAAAACTGTAAAATTAAAAATTAAAACTGTAAAACGATTTTAGCCTTCCAAGGATGTGTTTTTATTTGGAAGGCTAAAATCGATTTACAGTTTTAATTTTACAGTTTTTAATTGACGATTGTTTAAACATTGTTGAGAGCTTGATAAAGTATTAATAATAAAGACGAAACGTTTCAAATCAATAATTGTTTAAATTAATTTAACTGTATTTCCAATTACCCGTGATCCTGATATTATAATTATTGTTATTTATACTGGAATTGAGCCTTACGTAGAATAAGTTATTAGTTTCAATGTTTATCATCGATCAAAAACTTTATTTTCTTATATTTACTGAGTCTAAGATCATTTTTAAGCAATATCTTCTAACCTAGACTCTAGATAGTTAAATATATTATTTAAAGAAACAATCAGAAAAAATGTTGATATTTGCAAATAAAACTAAACAAAAATAGTAAAGAAATGTAATTAAACTTTGAAGTTTAATTTTTAAATGGAGGGAATCGCCATGCAACAAAAAGAGTAAAAAATTTTACACTCGGTAACACCGATTGTTGTTCATTAACAGGTGGTAGTAAGTACTTGATTGGTACTTAGAGTGAAAAATGTTTAGAATGCCATTCTATAACCTTAAGGATAATTTCAATAAGAAGACAATTCAGGTTGTTTAAGATCGGTTTTAATGTGGATTATATATTGGTTGTTTTTCTTATTCATATAATTTTATTAATTATAGATATTGTTACGTTGGTATCTACTAGGTGTATTAATATGAAACCGGATTTTGTTTTATGAAAAATAAACTTTCATTATTTCTGCATGGAAATAATTGTTTTATTCAAAATTATTCCGTCTGTTAACTATATATTTTTACCATCTTTCTAACAATTTGTTGATACCATGCCGAAAAAATTGTTCATCTTTTAAGCAAAAACCCATCATCAAGTCATTTTGTAGATCTTCGTAAGATATGAAGTGTCCTTCATGAACTACGTATTCAACTGATTTATATAAGTAATAACCTGAAGTAGCCAAATCTAAGGATTAAGCCACATGCGAAAGTGTTTCTAAATTGAATGCCTCAATCATATCCTTCACTCGTTTTTTGTTGTGGCCAGGGGAATTACTGTGCAGTAAAATCACTTTGTATTGCCTATTTTGATACTGTGGCCGTTTTTTGCGCTAAAGCTTGGTTCAAGGCTACTATCAATAGTTATTGTTGCATTTGACTACCATTATCATTCAACAACTCTTAAAAGTTGATGTCTTTAAAGTTGTTTTCGGTGGTCTTCCACGTTCTTTGTGTTCCACGTTGAAATCGCCATTTTCAATTTTTAAAATCTCTAAATATACTAAAATTTCTTAAGACCATGCTCAACGTAGCTCCAACCAAAAGTCGATGCGATCTTGCAGCGGTTTTTGCTTATGGTAATCAATAGAAAATCAATGCTATCCGCGAATCGTAGTTTTTAGGCAGGAAAGTCGATGCTTTTAAAAAACGATGAAATCATAGGAAATTTACATTTTTGCGAGTTGAAAATCTCTGTCAAAAATCAAGAAAAAAATTACCTCAATGACATGTTTTGGCGGATCCTCTCTTGGTCATCATTATCACTTATTGACAAATTCCGGGTCCATACTAACACACCTAGTACCTAAATGCGTTAGTACATGTTTATGGTAAAATTAAATTCAAAGCAAATAAATTTACAAACTTGTCTAATTGAATGTTTACATTTCTTTCACGTAAAAATCATTCTAAACAGATTTAATCGAAAATACAAGTTCAATCGAAAGTTTAGAAGTTATTAATTGAATTTGGAGACAACTTGCTAAGTTAATACAGAAACAACGTTTTCTATTTGTTGCTTTTTTATTTAAATTCTTAAAAGATCTGAAAAAACATACACTTAGTAAAAATAAATATTGTTAACAAGTAATACTATTGTACTAAATACAAAATGTAATAATTGTAAGTTTCAATATTATACATACTTTTTACATATTGTACACTTTATCAATTGAAAATTTAGAATTACAAACATGGAAATTTTATACTTTTGTATGATATTTTAGATACAGGAAGAAGAACAGTTATTTCCGAAAAAATATATGTGTAAAGTTTTTCTTTTAAATTAGCATTTTATGTAAAATTGTAAATACAAACTAAAATGGTACCAGTTGATTATCATTCAAACGAAATCGCTGATATCAACTACTAATCGGTAACACTGTTATACAGCATTCAATTTTTTTGATTTATCACGTTTAAAAATGATTTCTTACTAATTTGACGTCGCTAATTCTGACTAATGAGATAAGATCTTATTTCATTTTTACACACCAGCTTTTGCACTACTTAGCAAATATTCAACTTTCCACTTCTTAGTGCACACTTTATTTTGATCAGGTTAATAATCAAGTTAACTTTTACATGTGAAGAACATGTGAAAACGATTCCAACAAGTTGTAAAAGCTTTCATCAAAGATGGTGGCTGATAATGTACCTATTTTTGAAGCTTTTCCGAAATTGAGTACTGCAAAAATTAAGGCAGAAGTTTTTAATGGTTCACAGGTTAGAAAGTTAATAAAAGACCAAATCTTTATCAACGCCATGTCGAAAAATTTGCGTGGTGTAAGTTCGTTTAGACTTTAGAAAATTAAAATTGTCTTGGGAAATAAATAGTTATCTGAGCAACTGATGCTGCACTTTTGGTGACTTGGATGCAGCATAAGCATTAAATTACATTTTCTCTTTAATCATTGTTATTGTTTTTCTGAAAATTATGTGATAACTATTCTATTAAGACTTTCGTTTACAGGAAAAACGATACCAAGATCGTGGAACTAATATGTTGGCTGATTACTGCTGGAACATTCATAGTAGTAGTTAAGAGTCGGCCTATTCAAGAAAATATAATAATAATTTTTTTTTCTCATGTTTGTTTTGTTTTATAAAAAAAAATAGTTTCGAAATTCATATAGTTTCTTAAAAGCTCTTACTATCAATATATCAAAACGTAAAGCTGCTATTGGAAAACGGATTTTAGATTTGTAACCAGCTCGGAAAAATCGTTTGATATTAGCTATGAAATTTCATTAAAAAACTCCTTTTTCCCAGTATAATATATGGATGCTTTAAAATCAGATGAATTTTTCTCTAAGCTCGATTCTAAGTTTCATGCCTGAAGGTTTAAAATAAGATTTTCCGGAATGCATACCTCTAATTCTAAGCCAGCGGTATATAGAATACTAAAAATTCGATTCTTATAATTCGGAAGACAGTTATTATATAAAGATGTATAATTAAGAATATGGAATAGCATAATAATTGTTACACGAACATATTTTCAGGTCCAATCTCAAATAAATTGAAAAATTGTAAAAGGAATGAAAATTTAAGCTAAAAAAGTTTCATTCTGAAATTATTTCAGCACCAAAAATCTATTTAAAATTGTAATTTGTAACATATGTACAACATTGAATGGCAAATGCCAATTTTCTTATTGAATGGAAATATTTAAATGACAAGTATTAGTTTTATTTTCCCACATGGAATTTCAATGTCAACTTTTTCATTCATACAAAGTCAACCATTCTTGAATATTAATCAAATCATTTGATGCATAAATTAATGCAAATTATTGAATGAATTTCATCGTAATAACTATTACGAAATGCAATATCTGCAAAGAAATGTAATTCCAAATCGTAATCCGCTATTATCGCACATATCACCCCTGTCTTGGCACCATAAATAGCATTTGTATTTTTAGAATAAATTTCAAGCGTACACCTTTAATAATTTCGAAATTACTTGACGTGAGATAATCCAAATATATCACATCGTCGGTCGGGATATGTCAATTATTTTTAATAACCCTTTCATAAATTATTTTTAACATCAAACGATTTTTGTGCAGACTTCTCGTATAGCTGAGGTAAACTTACGAGTTTTATCAATTCCAGATTATTCGTATTGCTACAAAAATGCAAAACTCTGATGAAAATTCAAGATGCAATTGTCTGAGATTTATTTTTAAAATAAACAGTCGTTATGTTTATTGTAAAAATAAATGACCTTGGCAATTAGCCTAAATTAATATATTGTATGTAAATAGAAGTTATGTAAAAAAAAAGAAAATCAAAAAGAAAAATCAACGCGAAAATGAAAGTTCTGGGGAAAGAAATGTTATCTTTAACGCTTTTGTTTCGACAAATGTTTATTTTAAAGACTTTGAAAAAATCAATCTGTTGGAAATATAGTCCTTGGCTACTAAAATTAGGATCACTAAGCGATTGTTGAAGCTTTTGTTGAAAATTGATTGAAATTAAAATTTAAAGAATTCTCTAAACTTCTTTTGAAAGTGTTTAGATGTTTTTTTATTAATTTCCATTATTTCAGGTCTAAATCGATATGTAATATCATTTTAAATCAAATTATGTCAACTAAAATACAGACTTACTAACTACCTTTAAAAATAGTTCCATGAAATAGTAAAGTATACACTTTAATGAAAAAGTATTAATAAAAATATGAAGGATAAATCAGGATGAGCAAACAATTTTGCAGTCAAAATTAGATTTTTTCGCTGACTTTGAACAGTTATACTGTGTATACAATATATAGAATACATAAATTGGACCGCAATATATTCTATATATTGTATACACAATTTTGCAGTGTTTTGTTGTTTAGCTAAATTGTTTGGTCTACCACATCCTGATTTATCCTTTATATTTTTGGTAATACTTTTTCCTTAAAGTTTATACTTGACTATTTCATGGAACTATTTTTAAAGGTAGTTAGTAAGTCTGTATTTTAGATGACATAATTTCATTGATTTTTATGTTTTTTGGTATATAAGACTTATAGATTAGATTTTAGAAATCAATTTAAAGCAAATTGAGACATATTAATAAAGCTTGATGTTAAGAATACTTCATGCATTCTCAATACTTGAACCTAATAGTCATTTATCTGCAATTAAATTAGAATCAGGGGAATTACCTATTCGGGAAGGAAGATAATTTTTCAAATGTTTAATTTATTTACTAGGATATTTAATAGGATGATGAAGTAGGCACTCCATTTTTAATGAAAATACCTCAGATTCCATACTTTTTAAAAGCATTAAATTATTGAATTAATTTTTTTGGATCAACTAAAATAAGTTCTATTCTCAAAATAGCGACATTTTGTTCTATCTTCTGGAATATCATCGTATTGGGTGGATGTTACACAAATTTCAATTAATAGTCTTTATTATCATATTTCCAAAAAATTTCCATACAAATTGAGCGCTCTCTATCATGGTTACCAACAGATTGTCATTTCTAAAGACTTCCTACATCCAGAATGAAAAAGTTTTATCAATTATTGTAAGTTTATGAAAATTCTTAAAAAAAAGATATATAAGCTTTTGTAAACTAAACACTCTATTAAATTGTTAACCACTGATGTTTGGTATCGAAATACGAAATTGCTTGGTAATCGAAATACGTATATGTACAATACTTCAAAAATAAATTTGTTTGAACTTTGTTCATATTCACGTTTAAAGTTTATTTTGGTAAACTATATTATTTAAATAAGTCCAGAATATATTTTATATATTGTACAAACAGTAAATAGTCTATATTTTTTTGATGAATTTTACCTATTTAGGGGGGAGGGTTTAATTCCTGGTCAATTTTATAAAAATTTCGTGTAAAAATTTATTAATAGCTTACAATTTGTCTTGGGTGCTATTTTTTAAATCATTCACCCTTCCGGCGCCTGTCATTGAATTGACTTTAGTTTCTTAGTTATAATTTATTGATTAAACTATTCCCAATACAAGTATATATAAAGAATAGAAAAGGAAGGGGTAATTGGAAGGGGAAAATTGGGAAAAATTGAAAAAAATATGAATGGTTTTAAATTGGTGGAAAATTTTAGACGTGCAAAATTCCGTAGTCGTAACAAAAATTATCGGATATCCGAAATAAAAAGCTTCTTAAAACCGTAATGGAATCGGATAACACAGTTTTAAATGATTTCGTATAGTGGAAGAGTCTAATTGAGATAAATTTAAATCGAAATCTGGCATTTATTTGTTGTTTTTTTTTTTGACAAATTCATAAAAAAAAACTAATATTTTTCTCTTGAATTTTCGGATATTCAGAAATAATTTCTTATCCCCAACCCTAATGAAATTGGAATGACATTATTCACATATCCAAATCCGAAGTTCATGTCGATAAAATTCTTGGTTTTAGACCTCAATGTTATGAGTATTATGAGAGCACTGCTTCACCAAAAAATAAAATTGCAATAATAAAAATGCAGGATATTCAGCGGTTAGAAAATCCTGGAAATTCCGGAGAATCAGAGAACTTAAAATTTATAACTTCTTTGAAATTTTACTAATAAATAAGCATATTACGTAAAGAGAATGTAAATTGGATAATAAGTTTTATATGATTTATATGAAAAATCACAACAATGATTGATTTTATTTTATGATATTTATTACAAAATTAATCAAAATCGAAAAGCGAGTTGTGGTCTGGAAAGTCAGTGGAAAAACTTGACACCCGGAAATAATTTATTTTTAAGGGTTTTGTTTTATATATTTTAGGGTTTAGTATTAAGGTAATTTTTGATGGGTAAAAGTATGACAGTAATTTTGGCTCTTTCAGGTGTATTTTAGTTTTTATTCATTTCCCCGATTTCAAAATTAATACTCGTTTATCCAAGGTTATATTTATGATAAATTTAAATGTACACATCGTATAAATAACTATGTAGGTGTACGATTGTCCATGACTTAAATCTCTATTAATAGGCCTCGATTTTTCGCTTTATTTGTGTAAAAAAATAAATAATAATTAATGGCAAATCGATGGCGATGAAAAATTCCAAACATCGGTCACATTTAATCGGTGTGAACTTGAAAAATTCATGCGTATTATCCCAACCTTTTAAACAATTTGCAACGAAATCATTATCGAAAAAACCGAATGTAAATATCAAAGGAGTGGCCTGAAAATGTAAAGAAGATATTATGTTTATATGAGCCATTCAAGCTTAACCTCATCCGGCCTTTAAATGGTAAATTTCACATTAACATTTGACTATGACAAATCGTTAAATTGTGTATGGGAATATGTTTCATGCCAAATTCTGGCTAAAAATAATATAAGCGGATTTAATGAGAAACCATGGGTTTTAATTAAATTTTCCCTAATTCTCAATGTTTTAACGACTCATTGCTGTACACATTTCCATGAAGTGAATTGTTATTATTTCTCATCTCATCGCCTTGATTTGTAAACTAATTTTAAATAGACTATTTTCAATTAATATTTTTATGGAAAATTGAGCAATGAAGGAAAGCAACAATGCGCTTATGGAAATGCTGGCGAAATACCTTGACCATGAGACCTACATACTTTACAAGGTTTGTCTGTTTGTCAATTCATTAAGGGAGTTTCCGTTTAACAATGAGTTATTTTTATATTCTGAATGTTTTGTTTACGGCTGGATTTTTTCATGCTAAGTTTTATAATCGAATAATTTATGATTTTCTGATGAAACTTTTGCTTTTCTTTATTACAATTTGGAAATCTGAAAATTATTGTTTTAATATTCGGTATATTCAACGATTCTTTTTTCGTTCTTTTTTTCCTTAGAAAAACTTTAGAAAAACAAACAAGTTATGCTACAAAAGGATATGATACCATGATATCTCTACTAGAACTAAGTTGTTCGTATTAGATGTGGCCTATATACAAATACGATTTTTAAAATTTTTACTTTGACAAATTTTTCTTAAGAAAAGTTACACGTGGAATAGCACCAGGCTTAGAAGAAAATAAAAATGAATGATAATTTTCTATAATTTTGTGGTCATTATTGATATATTTTATGCCACACAAGTGAAGTCGTCAATATCAGCTAGTATAAAATAAAATTCCTGGTTCCATTTGTTTTACATTTTCGGTTCTATTTTTGGTTTAATATTCCATTTGAAGATTTCCTGATTTTAAATATACTTGCTGGACGGTGTATTTTACCTTTCTCCATCAGTGGTTCTCAAACTTTTTCGTACCATGTCCTCCTAAATCAGAAAAAAAAATCCAAGCCTCCCTTCCTTTAAAACTTTAGATTTTAGTGGCCAATAGTTCTTTATTTATGTACCAGTAAATATTATGATAGAAATATTTCACGAATCCCTGATAAGAGCGTCATAGCCTCCTAGGGGGTTGCACCCCCAGCTTGAGCCAACTTGATTGTTGATGAGCCTTGCAATTACAAATAATCTTGACGAGTGATAAGGAAGATTCTTTCTACATGAACTTCAGATTTCCTTTATCAATTTCTCTATAGCTTTCTCTATTTTCTCTAGCAATTTAAACAAAACATTAATTGTATTTTTCGATAACTTGAAATCAATGTAAATAATAACCACTTGTATTAGGTGTACCAAAAAGTAATTTTGTTTAGAACCTAATCATTGAATTACCATTTATCTGCTTATAAGTTATTTCAATGTGGTTTTAATACCATTTTATGATTAAAATGACTAATTAACTTATAAAAAATTTCAAAATATTTTTTTTTATTCCGAAATTTATATTGAATCGGTAAGACCGAAAACCCGAAGGATTACAAATTCGATATTGCATGCTCTTTGGGTTTCACAAGGTAGTGAAAGTTGTTACTAAAAACATTTTCAATGTTTATCTAAGTGCATTAAATGTTCATTAATGCCAAATGAGTTTTTTTAAGTTCAAATTCGATAAATTTCATTTTTCCAACTGGTACCAACGAAGAATGATACAAAAATTTAACAAATAGGAAGTTAAGGGAGGAAATAGTGCCAAATATATGCCAGAAAGTCGAAAAGCTGGCTGATAACCCTGATCAATCTTAATCGACCAATTAAATACCCAAAAGTGCCCAAGAACTGTTAACAGAGAAAATTCTATACTGCAACATGGTAATGCAAGACTCCTTTGCTGAAGAAAAGCTCTGGAAAATACTTATAATTTAAGGGAGGATGATATTGTACTCACTATAATTGTCCAAAGTTATTCCATTGGATTTCTATTTATACCAATCTTTACAACATTGAAAGTTGGTAACAAAAGTGGTCACAAAATTGAAAGCTTAAATTATGTTCAAAATACATTTTTTTGAAATTTTCCTTAGTAATCAATTGATTTTTACTAATGTAGCATTTAGAATTTGCATATACTATTGAGGCTGATTATATCATTGATTTAAAATCAAAAGTTGCAACAAAATTTTGTGTTTTAATTTGATATTAAAAATACAAAATTTCTTTTTGGTTGGTCTTGTATGGCATAACTGACAATATTTAAGAAAAATATTTTAGATTATTTAAAAAAATCAAAATTACTATAGAAGTGTTACATGGAATTCAAAGTAGGGTGCATCGGAAAATAATATATAATAACGATAAATTTTAATCAAATTAAAATTCTTTGAAAGTATATTGTTAAGGTCCTATCACTATGACAGTTTCAAAATTTGTCATTGTATAATTGAATCATAAATCAGTAGAAGAGAGATAATAAATTTCTAAAAATATAGGCTTTATATTTCTCGAACTATTTGTTCAACTCAAAATTATATTTGGAAACTTCCTTATCATTTTTCTAAACTTATTTAATGATTGATTTTTTTTTTATTCTACAAGTGTTTGGAAAAGTACACCTCTTCTAAATGTTTTGTAGCTCCTTTATTCAATATCATCTTTATAGTTCTAATAGGGAAATCATAAGGGTTCTATTTTTGTTATGGAACCCTCAAATGCATTTTATATTTTTTATATTTCAAACTATTGATAGAATATCACAACGAATGCTTTACTAAATGACCAACCCTGATAGTATAAAAATTTAGCTATGAAAGAAAATTGTAAATTTCTTGTAAACAAATAATATTTGTGTCATATCCAAGTATTATTCTCGTCATGCAAACGAAGTCGAGAGTTTCAGTTAGTTATTATTTACATTCAGCTTTTATTAAATAAGAAAACAATTGAGGTTGTTTAAGATCGTTTTTTTTATTTAATATTTTTTAATATTCAAATTAGCTACGTTTCGTTATGTATCGTAACTTCATCAGGCTTCTTGAATCACAAAAAATATAATAGTTTTAATTTAAATTTAATAAATAAATTTATTTATTTATTAAATTAAAACTATTATATTTTTTGTGATATTTGAAGAAAATTAAATAGGCTACTTATTAACTCTCTTCTTCTTCAAAAAAAAAGGAAAATTGGAGACATAGACGCCCGAATTACAGAAGAAGAGGATATTACCTCCTAACTGGAAGTTTAAAATTTTTTATAGTAAATAATAACTAAATAAAAAGACAATTCAGGTTGTTTAAGATCGATTTTTTTTATTAAATATTTTTTAATACACAGGCTTTTTGATACATCAGGTTTCTTGAATCACAAAAATATAATAGTTTTAATTTTAATGTAATAAATAAATTTATTTATTTATTAAACTAAAACTATTATATTTTTTGTGATTCGGGAAGCCTGATGTATCAAGAAGCCTGTGTATTAAAAAAATATTAAATAAAAAAAAAACGATCTTGAACAACCTGAATTGTCTTCTTATTTAGTTATTATTTACTATAACAAATTTTAAACTTCCAGTTAGGAGGTACTATCCTCTTCCTTAGTCATTCGAACCTCTATGTTTCCAATTTTCCTTTCTTTTTTATTTGAAGTAGAGAGTTAATAAGTAGATAGCATATTTAATTTTTCTTTTTTGGAGTTCAAGCGATTTTTATTCTTCATATTCATCAAAAATTTAGAATAAAAAACATGGAAACAGTGAATTACTTTCGAATTTATAAGTACGCGAAACTTAAATGATGGTTTCGCGTGACCAATTCTTCATTTGAAGAAACTAAATTACCTCGAAAGAAAATTTTGAAGTTAATTTTCTCAAATGCTTCTCTGCTATTTCGTTTTCATAATCCATCAAGCTTAACAGTTTACTTTTAAGGCCAATAACTTCAAAAAATATTTCAAGTAATTAACAAGTTTGGGATTTTTTTTTTACAAAATTCCCAATGATAGTCAAGACTTTTGCATATCCAGACAAGTTTTACATTATTCTTTTTTTGTTGGGTGGGGACTCATAAAATAGAAGTTTACGTATACACAAATCAGCATCTGTTTTTGTAACGAGATTTTTAATGCCGTGATGATTTCCAATTCTGAATTATTAACCGGAAATGTTTCTGCTCAAGCGTTAGTTACACTATATACTGTCTATTTTAATAGTGTGTTAAAACAATGACTGAGTTTTCATTAGAAATTAAACCAAAACACAACGGGGCATAAAATAAAATAAACCTCCACATCTAACCAGTATTACTCGAGCCATTCGGTGGCAATGCCATGAAATAATTTCGTAAGAAATTCCATGCTTGGAAACGACTAAATCAGCATATTCATTAAAAACTTACTAACTCCCCCACCGTGTAGTTAGCACGAATTGTACTTAGTACTTACTCCAGTGACATTATTTCCGTTTGCAATAGTTTTGTTTTTGCTCAAACTAAACGAACATTATCTAAATCCGTGCTTCTATTATCTAAACTGAGGCGTTTTGATTTACTTTTTCCCGGTTATCTGTGTTAATATAATGATCAGATAATGTGACCATTCATTAGACCGATACAATTATTGTGAAACTAGACTTGAGGAAAAGACATATGTGTGTTTTTATTGCTGTGTAAACCATCGTTTTCTAGACAGTTTAAAAAAAAAATTCTGGTTAATGTTTTTTCTGCTTTGCTGTTAAATTCATTGTAGAAAGTTGCAATCGTTTTGCCCAAAGACGGAAAGTAAATATATTCGTTTTCTACCACTTGATTTTTACCACTATTTATTACATGCGCATGTAATAAATAGTTTTGACTGATGATTATTTGATCCTAGTCCTCTGAATATTTTTTACCAATTTATCATCATTGAGGATCTGAAACTTGACAATAATCTGTTTTTATTTTGAATGGAATTTTAAAATGTTTTCTTATCATCATTTGAATTTTGCAATTTTCATTGAAATTTTTTATTTTTAGATGATTAGTACCATTGTTATCACTATCAATATATAAATAAATATCAATAAATGGTTTCAAAATATTTTCTTTAATATATATGTTTACACTTTTGGTTTAAATTGAAGATGAGGAAATTTAATCTATTTACATTGAGAATCAATATTTGTTTATTTTTCCTAGAAAATTTTGACTATTGAAGATTTGGAAAATCATAGAATAAATAGAAAATTTTATCAAAAGTCAAGGACAATGAACCTTTAACGTTAATGTTTTTAAAGCAACTGTTTGGTACTGTAAAAATATTAAAGATAAGCTGTTTAATGAAATTTCCTTTTCAAAGAGTTCGAAAGAGTTCAGGAATTCAGAGAAAAGAAAAACTTTGGTCGATAATTACGAAAAGTGAATGAATATTTTAAGACTTAAAGTAAGCAAGAAACTTTTAATTCACGCAACTGTTTTGGGACTGCCATTTTTAGTTACGAAATACTATTAGTAGAAACTATGTAACATAAACCTTTAAAGGAACTTTAGTTCAAATTACAAAACGATTTAATTCATTGACGATCGAAATATTTTCTTCTCTTCAAAAAAATTGCTTTATCCTGTCAAAATTTCTGCCGACAATCATGTTGGCACTACTGAGACTGTATTACTAGAGTGAACTTGGTCATAAATCTGTTAAAAATGTAATGAATGCCATTGAATCTCCACTTTATTTCTCTTTTGTTTTAAAGCAACGTTTTTGCGAGACCAATATTAGAACTATTCTGATCAAATATGCTATGGAAGGGGTACGAACACTCGGAAAATTGAGGGGAAATGACAGTTTCAATTTAACATCGGGCTTATGGAATACGTTACTCTATCATACAATCTCCGTGGTTGGTACTCCAAGTTCCAATGCCGTCTTTGTTGAAACTATTCCAAGTAAAACGTTCCAGTAAAAAGGTCCCTTTTTGATTTTTCCAAATGTGTTACTGCTATAGAGAAGTTTCTGTATTTTTTTTTTCAAATTTTAACGTTAAATGTTTAAACATTTAATTATTTTTTTTTTTTTCAATTAAATTTTCCAATATTCTGATTTCTTTTCGGCTATTATTTTGAAATAATCTATTTTTTACTTTTCATTTGAGTCGTACTACTTAAGTTCATGTGTTTAAATATTTACATTAGTGATATATTTTTAATAATATAGAAGATAGACTTGACAAACAATAATGAGGGAGTGGAAAACTGTATACGATTTACGTATCAGTTGTCGCCAGACTTTCTTAATTAGTTTCCCAACTTATCTATGTGAAAATATTTAGAGGTATGTTTGACATTCTTTGGAGAACGAAAGCTTACTGATAATTTGTAAATAATAATTAACTGATAATTTTCCGTTAATAATTTGAACCATAATAAAATTTTTTGAAAGTCGTAGGTGGTTCTCAAGTGATTATTTGAACACTTGTACTGTTTGGTAAACATTATTGGGGATTGAGGAAATTTTAGATCCAAATTTATCAATTGTTAACTCTTATATGTAGTAACACCTGCATTCTTAGATTGCAATCGAAGTCATTCAATTAGTAATCAATCATACCTTATTACGCTGTTATATTTACGATAGTTAAAAATCATTCAAATTAGCGTTTCCCCAACTTGAGTCTATAAAAATATTTTAACTTTGGATAATTTTAATACTGTAATAATAGTACTAATAATTTGATCAAACTGCTTTTCCGTAAGACTTTGTTTCCAATGATCGTGAAGAGTAATGAATAATGCCTTTTAATCTCAGCTCAATAAAGCAAAAACCTGTAGTCTTAACTTTCCTTTTTCCTCCCAATGTGTACCTGATGATGCTAGTTGGACACAGGAATGCGTAATGATGGCTAAACAGATAGGGGACCGAATGGGAGCCAGGATAAGCAAACACCCCAAAAACCAATGCCTTATGTAGAGCACTGTTTTATAGGGTTAAGAAATTGACCCCGAAAGCCGAGGAATTCCCCAACAAAAATCAACATTATAAGGATACAGAAAGCAACGGAAAGTCATTACACTTAAAGCTCTTCGAGGCATCCCTTGTACAGTTATCATGATCCATGATGATCGCCAATCTTCACCGTTGAAGATATACAAGAAAAAGAAGGCTTGGATCCTTCGTTGGGAAATCCTGACTTAGATCATTTATTTCATTAAAATTTAATTATTAATATTATATTTAATTATCTCAAAACCTTGCTTTGAAATATAGTGAATTTTCGCTCAAACCCCAACAATGAATTCATTTTTTTGCAAATATATCTCACATTTTTTACGTTTTATTACTAATTAATAATACAGAATTCATTGAGGTATGTTATAATATTTAAATGATTAACATACCAATTAGGTATAGAGTTTTAGAATAAAAATAAAAATGTCTACCGGTATAATTCCACACATATGCACAACAATGGTCGTGTGGCAACAGTTGCGTGACAAAAAAGCCACTAGACTATGTCCGATTCAAATTTTATTTTCAAAATAATAAAAAGAAAAACTTTATATTTCATTGTTTATTTCATTTCAGGGCTCTAAAGCACTAGAATAATTCTTTATACAGCAAAGGGGTAGGAGTAGACAAAAGATCAGACTTTGAATAGTGATTACAGTATTGTAGCCAATAGATAACAGATACAGAGTAAATGAATACAATACATATTATTTTGTTTAGATAAAATATAAAAATATAAAGTTAAAAATAAAAATAAAAAAAGTAATAATCTTTAACCGCCGAATTTTGGTTCCATACGAACACCTGAAAACATATAGTGTTTATTCGACGTTCAAAATGTTTGAATTGAATGTGTTTTCTATTCTTTTTGAGCTCTAATATTCTGAAAAATTAGAAATTTTCATGTTTATAATTAATTCAATCCAAAAGAAACTGACTTCCTAAAGTCTTGTTCTTAGTTACTAAAGTTCAAAAGAGTTCATACTTCAACAAAAAAATGCTGAATTTCACTCTTTAATTGTTGCTACCTTAAGTAAAAAATTTGTTTATGAAACCATTGAAATATTTTATATTTTGCAGTAAATTAATTATTTTATTCTTCTTTTTTCTAGATGCCTTATTAGCAGACCTCCAAAACACGGTTTCGCCGCACGGAAGTAATGCGACATCACCGTCTGGAGCCAATTCTGCCGGATATGGTTCACTAAATGGCACACGCCATTACACTTCTTCGCCGTCCCGAAATGCTGATTATGCTCGGGCGGCTGATAGATATGCGTCCCAATCGGTAAGCACCTTAATTTCCCACAAAAATTCAATCAAAAGATAACAATACATGAAATGGTATAAGTTCATTAAACTTATCCAATATTCGCACCATTCCCACTAAATGGTTTGCATCAATGCGAAGATAGTGTCGTCTTTTGCCAATAGATGTCGCTAATGACACAAGTGTCGTCGCGACGCTTAAAATGTTTCAAACTTGCCGTCTCTTTTTCGATTTAGTCAGAGACAGACTTAAGTATATTTGCATATGTATCTATATATCTTTATACTCCACGCGGCTCTTTGCCATTGTACAATTTCTAATTCTTTGCACACGAACCTTAAACTTATTATAGCGGTTTTGATTAATTTTTCGTCAAGGTTACTTATTTTTGTATCCATTTTGATTATCGCCCACTTTTGAGAAAAAAAAACTGCTGAAATTTCAGTCACTACAAAGTGCAAAAGTAATACCAAACTATTGTTATACAAATAGAAGCGATCAGGAATAATTAATTGGACCAGTGTAACCTAATGATCTGAGGCGTAATAATATCTAGCGATCGCCAATTTTTGTTTAGATATCAATCAATCCAGGATAATAATAACAGTGGTCGTGAAAATGTTGTTTTTTATGTTCCCAGATATTTTAAAGTTATCGTTTAGTAAAAATAAACTCACACCTACTACATATTATTTTAGCTGATGTAAAAATTTAATGGTTTTATATTAAATAACTCAGATTTATATTTCATTTAGATCACTTCGTATTACTA
Source organism: Sisyra terminalis (assembly GCA_958496175.1). NCBI lineage: Eukaryota > Metazoa > Arthropoda > Insecta > Neuroptera > Sisyridae > Sisyra > Sisyra terminalis. Next base: position 11,066,920 of record OY292275.1, read on the forward strand.
ATTTTAACAGCCACTACTTAAATTTTGTAATTTTATTATGTTTCAAACAAAAATTATATCAAAGAAGAATGTGTCTATAAATTAATCTGCGAATTTTCACTATTTTTAAACATTCTATAGATATACTTTATAGTGCTTTCCAAATGATATATTGTTTTCATTCATTTTTAATATTACACATGTCTTACAAATTTAACACTCTTTAAAACTTGCAATCTTTGTTCTTTTTTAATTTAATACTTTGCCAAATCTTAAGTCTTTCTTTTTGACAGTTTTTCACAAAACTCAAAACGTTATGCAGTGTTGCATTTTCAAAGAAAATCAGTACGTCTATGACAAAAAAATTAATATTTTAGTTGAGTGGTCATTACTACCGTAATATGTAAAGTCAAATAACTTACTACAATTTATATTACATAAATATTTTCAAAGCTAATCTTATCAAAATACAAAGTTCAACACCCTTCGGGTAATAATTTCTAATGAAAGCTTTGGATAAATAAAAACAACAAAAGATTAAGCTGTCGTTAGATTTATTTTTTTTTGAATTCAATAATCTTGATCTAGATGTCCTAGTACTAGAAAGACTATATTTTTTTCTAATTTTATATCAGCGAATATAAGTAGATCAGACGTATGGGTTGTAGATGCGTATGTGATTTTTTGTTACAAAGTAATTTAACTTATTTTATGTTCGTTAGTTAAAAAAAAAACCTCATTACTCTTTGATTCAAATAAAAAAAAATTTTTTTAAATAAATCGAGAAAATTAGGTTGAGATTAAACATTACCCAAAAAATAATCATTGTATCAGTGTTATTGGACTAATTTTCATTAAATGGGAACTTAGGAAAATATTTTCAAATTGTTTATAGAACATTTACGATTGTTATTGTAGCTATAGCTGGACAAATATAGCATCTATTTTTTTTGGGAATCCTCCCAGAAGGATATTTCTAAATGCCTTTTAATAGAAATGATTTTTCAAAACAACAAATTTTCTACATGAATGAAGGTCTCGTATGATAAACATATTCTTGAAACTTAATGCTTCCGAAACTTTTGCTATTATTAAGTTTAGAAAATAGAATGTTATTTTATTTTTATCAGGAAAAATGTATTTTTCGCAGAAAAATAATAAAAAACATGTTGTTTTATGTAATGATTGCATTGCATATGATTCCCGTTTATTTTTGGTAAATAAATGTATTAAATATTTTTCATTTTCTGAGAGATTTTGATTCTTTATGTTTCTTCCCCATATTCCTAAATTGCTTATCCTTAAACCATTAGCTACACCAAGAAGGGAGGCATGGCCCCCGTTAGAACATAAAAAGGTGCTCTGCTTTGAGAAAAACACGAAAAATACATTTTTAATTATTTAAATAATTTAAAGGTATTTAACTTGACAAATTTTCTTGACTTATGATGAAAATATGAGGTGACAAGTTTCCGGTCGGCCCGGTTGGCAAAAATTCACCCTATGCCACTGCTTTTAACTATATGTATGAATAATATTTATGTACAATTTAATATTTTATGTGACAAATATATTTATCATCAAAAACCGATATTTTCACGTTTGAATAGGTAGACCATATTCTTCAGATAGCTGTTTAATATATAAAAATGTGTCTGTTAGATAATTTTTACACATTCCTAAGTAAAATTGCGCCTGTTTTCCTTTATCCTTCGGATAAAATTTAATCTGGACGATAAATGTCACTATCTAATCGTAAAATTTTCAATCTTAAGACGAAATGAGTATCAAGTAGCTAAGGATATTTGTATTTTAAAAATAATAATTCAGAAAATTTAAATAAGGATGGTTTTAACACAATCCTTTGATATGGTATTGAAAATAGCTTTCCTGAAGACTTTATGTAGCATACTGGATGTTTAATTGGTTATTATTGTTTTACTAGTAACTTTCCGTGAAATGTTCGCAGCAAAACACTGACAACTGACAAATGGTAAAACGTAATTGAATGAAATCTAAATGACAATTAAAACCATAACAACAATCAGTTCAAATTTGAGATAATGATTGTATTTCACTTGCACATATGTATTATATGTATTTGCAATCTTTGCTTACATTTGCCTTTTACTATATTGATAATTGATTCATACGGCTGCAAACCATTTTTGGACGTTAATATCGGCGCTACCGAACCAAAATTGGGTTTGGGGTCAAATTTTCTAGGGCAAAACTAATAATGTGATAAATGAAATTTGTATTGTTTTCACTTAGGAAGAAAAGAAACTTTAAACCTTATTTTCTTAAGGGTGGCTCACCGTCAGAAAAAAAAATCGATTTTTTTTTCCATAAATGTCTTCTTATAACATTCAAGAATAACGTGTTAAAAGGATTGGAATAGCTGACTAATGTATTTTCACTGATAAAAATTGAATAAATTGATAATAACATAAAAAAATATCTTAAAAAACTTTAAATGCGTTTTTCTCGAAATCAACTTTTTAAAACTGGGAGACAAGATTTCTCAGAAACTATCCGACGGATTGACTTGAAACTGGAAAGTGTTATAGTTCAACACGTCTTCTTGGTACTGAACCTCTGAAATTTGCCAAACCTCCCCCACCCTCAAAGTGGGAGAGAGGGAAAGGTCCAAAAAAGGTCGTTTTTTTTAACTTTTTTTTCAAAGTCGCGCCATTTTGTGAATTTTCAACTTTTTTCGGATTTTCGAGGTTCAGTACCAAGAAGACGCATTACCAAAACCTACATTCTTTGGAAAATCATGATCCGACTTCCGGTTTCCGAGAAAACTTGTCTCCCGTTTGCCTCCTCATTTTTGAGGACCCTTTTTCAAAGCGCTGTAAAAGGGGGAGGGGGGGACATATCGAGGCAAATAAAAAAAATAGTTCAAAACTTCAACTTTTAATTGCCGAGGACCGTTTTTTAATATCTCTAAAAAAAATGGCAGCAGTTTTAAAAAAGTCATTTTTTTTTACGTTCTGACGGTGATCCACCCTTAAAGCTCAAAAGTTTCATATTCCTTTGCACTGTTTTGCTTTTGTTCTTCATACTCCCTTGTTTAAAATTGCAAGTATTGCATCAAGAAATTACGATCAATTATCAGTTAGAAATGGAATAGAATTTTCCATGTTGACGATAAATCTAAAATTGGATCATTGTTGTTTATCAAATTTGGGCAAGATTCAAGTTCAATGTTTAGTTTCTTAGTACAACCTATAGACAAAGGATTCCTAGGTTAGTTTTTGTCTGATCCAATGACTTAATTTTATTTTACCAGTTTTAAAAGGATTATAGTTGGAAATTTGGTTCTATGGTTTGATTATATACCAAACTATAATTAAACCATAGAACCAAATTTCCCAATCTTATCCCAATTTGATAAACAACAATGATCCAATTTTAGATTTATCGTCAACATGGAAAATTCTATTCCATTTCTAACTGATAATTGTTCGTAATTTCTTGATGCAATACTTGCAATTTTAATGGAACATGAAGCACAAAAGCAAAACAGTGCAAAGGAACATGAAACTTTGATTATAGTTTGGTATATAATCAAACCATAGAACCAAATTTCTAACTATTATCCTTTTAAAACTGGTATAATGAAATTAAAAAACGACGTTAAAAAACAATTGAACTTGCGTTGACTCAAGCTTCAACTAAAGTTCAACTCAATGATCAGATTTTACTTAATCAAAATATTAGATTTAGATTTTGAAGAAAAACTATCGAAGATACTTTGCAGATTTTGTAACGATTATGTTTTTGTTTCGTTTTAATTCCAGTGCATCCTGTATTTTCGTCAAACCCTTTCAAAGTTATAAAATTAACCTAACTTTGTTTGCTGAACAAATCACTGAACCGATTTTAATGTTTTTTTTTTGTTGATTAAACTTCAGTTTTACCATTTAAATTTTAGCAAACATATTCATCTATACTTTTGGTGGACCCATGGGTGTTAAAGCTCAATTTTTTACCAGATATGTTTGGTCCTAAACTTTGCTGTTTGCTGATCTGCAAGTATCATAGTATTCTTGAAACATGTACAAACTAAAGAAATAGTTTTAATGTAATATTTGGATACATAACTTCTTAATCATAAAAGATTGCAATTACAAAGAATGCATAAAAGGTTTGCAATTCTTTTAGTTGTAGTTTCAAAATTTTCAACAGTTAGAATTCTTATTCAAATCTTTGGCAAAGTATTTTAAATTTCGTCTATGGTGGAAAACTCTTTAGTTTAGTTTTGTTTACGTTAAGTAAGTATATGTCAAACACGCTATTTGTGAAAAATTTCTATTAATAAATATAGATTAAGAATCTCGATCACCTTCTTAACAATACAAAGTTACTTCTATACACTTTTCACTACACTACTCACATTTAAACTCTTTGAGAAACAATGTCCCCTAATGCCTCGTTAGTAATAATTTTTTCTTCTTTTTCATTGTTTAACTTTTCAATCGCTCTAATTGGAAATTGGGCCACTTTAATCCTACGATTTTGTCTTTTTATTAGTAGTTTGATTTCATCAAAATCATTTTTTGCAACTGTATTATTGTCTTTTATCCTCAAGTAATGATTTTTGGTTCATTTGTCTTAAGGATGAGCTCCATAAGAAAATTTATTTTATTATTAAAAATCTTTCATAGTTAATCTCTTAAACCTTAACGTCATATTCTTTGATTGATATTACTGCATTCTGCAATCACTTTCTATGTACATGTTTACTATTTTATTAACAATAAAAATCTAATATTATAGTAATAAAATATTAAATTTAAATTTAATGTTTTATTCATAGCTTAAAGTAACCTATCAAACATACACATAAATACTTAATGATTTTTAATTGAACTTGAACTTCTACTAATGCTTCTTTTTTATAGAGTAATTTCTCAAGACTTAAGTAAATATTTTTCCTTTAAAACCTTGCAGATTTTTCTACGATTTTTTCAAAGAAATATCAAAAATAGAAATTAGATTTTTGATATTTTTCAAAAGCATTGATCAGAATCTGTTCAACTACCTTGAAAATAGGAAAATATTATCTTCCGAAAAGTCTTATGCACAGCCCATACGAGTGAAGATACAAAAGTTATTATATATAAGCTTGTAGATTAATTAACATAATATGCTTAATAAACTTTGGCATTCGACAAAAATATATTTTCTCGTCCGATATTCCAAAACTATATCTTCATAAATAATATCGCATTGCCCAATAAGCTATCAAATATTATAAAATTAATTCTCGCCATTTCTGCTTAATGAAAAACGCAATTAAATTCCCATTTCTTGGCTTTTGACAACGGATTAATCTTAATTATATCTGATGAAAAAGAAAAAAACGTTTTTTTTTTTATTTTTGACTTTACTATGCCACATTTTATTACAACTGATAAAATCGCAGACATCGAAAATTTGGCTTCGACTTATCGTACATTACAAGTATTATAATAATGCAGGATTGAAAAAAATGATACATATTCAATATATATGAACAAATGGCCAACAAATTAGTTATCGTTATTTTTAAATAATGTTTTCAAGTGGGGCAAAACGAACCGAATTTACTGCCAAAAGAAACCACGATGTATTTTTCAGAATAATTAAATCATGAGAAAATCGATTTTCAACTGATCGTTTTGTGTTGGTGTTTGATTTATGTTAGAGAGAAAAATTAGGAAAATAGGAAAATTGGAGCTTTTTCAAAAGCCATTCCGTTGTTATATTCTAGCCTTTGTTTAGAATAATATATTCAATTAATTTATCACTTTCTTTGCAAAATTTTAAAGTATCTAGACTTATTCTTTTCTTCTTATAGTACATTTTTTGGACTAAAAATTTTTAGATAAAACATTTATTTATATCAAATATCTTTGGCAATCTGTGAAAAATTAAGATTGAAATTATGGTTTAATGTCTCCTTAAGTTATTGATTGAATTTGAGAAGATGAAGTATTATCAATCAAGCAAATACTTTGCGAGATTTCGTCGATCTTTTGTCGACCTCCTCAGGTAATCAAAAGTATTGCTTTTTTTGCTTGAAAAAATTTATCAAAAAAAAAATGTTTTTGGTTTAAAATGAAGAAAAGAATAAAATAATTTAAAACAATGTATATTAAAAAGACGAAAAAGTTTACAGTCATTTAGTCGTGTAAGACTTTTTATCGGGAAGGGAATTTCGACTTATTCCTGTTAATTTCTTATAGTAGTAATTTGATTAGGTCCAATGACTCTTTGCTAATGTATGAACGAATTTTTGGGCTTTTCAAACATATCGTATGGCACGATAGCATGGAAAAACTAAATGGTACAAGGAGGATCGAAGGGAATATAAAATGCTGGTGAAAAGCTCGAAAAGCATAAAAAGCTCATGGATTTGGGTTTTGCGTTTAGATCGGCTCAGCACGATAAGTAAATGGGCATAATTGCCCAATCGTTCAACAGGTCCTAAAAAATTTATGAACACCCTGAATAATAATCGTATTAATCACCAAACATCGGCAACGATGTTAGGACTAAGAAAATAAATTATTTAACTTCGATTTCACCATATTAACTTGGTTTCTCATAATTTTTGATTGTAATACAAATAGTATGTATCAAGGAGTTTTAAGATAGTCACTTAAAATATATTAGTAGCAGAAGAATTTTGAATTTCCCAAAAATATGAGGATATAATTTATTCAGTGCTTACTTTTTATCTATTTCCATATGAGTTTTTCAGTAAGAAAATTGATACAATATTTGTACAAGATAAATTGGTAAAAAAATTCAGAGGACTAGGATCAAATAATAATCAGGCAAAACTATTTATTACATGCTATTAATACATTTTTGACTGATTATTATTTGATCCTAGTCCTCTGAATATTTGTACCAATTTATCATCATCGAGGATCTGAAACTGTACAATATTTGTGCAAAATGTTCACCTGAAAAGCCATGGAAGTTAGGGACTTAACCATTCTATGTATTACATGTATACGTCATCGTTCATAAGCAAATGTGGTAAGGAATCCGGACGTTGAATAACAAAGTCTATAGTGACTCTAGGGTTAATAAAAAAACATATTCGAGAAATATCGAAAATTTGTTCAAATCATGTATCGAGCCCAACATCTATCGATTTTGGAGCGGGTACCAGTAGCCTATGTCTTTCAATTGTATTTCTTATATTTATATATATGTTATGGGTAAAGTTAAATTGTCGAGTAAACCTAGGTTTACCCGGGTAAACTGCGGATAACTCAAGAAACATGGGTAAAGTACGAAATATAACTGAAATTGGACATGTTTCTTGCTTTACTCGGGTAAACCGCGTTCCACCCATTTTCATCAAGATGTCCATTTTTTTTCAAAGCAAATTTCTTATCTTTTTAGACTAAAATTCGCTATTTTCCTCAATTTTTATCTAAAACTTTAGAAATAAATCAAACGACGTTGATATTTTCATAGACATTCTATTGAACTTGTTATTTAACTTCCGGATTCTTTAAAATTGAAATAAAGCTTAATAGATTTTGTTAGTATAAAAACGTTGAAAAAAAATTTGGGCCAAATCTCTATCGTTTTTTTTAAACGTTAAAAATATTAAAACTCTTTAAAGATACCAAAATGCGTACATTTAGTTAAACTTAAATTCATTTGTCACATCCCCTAATACTTATATAGAATTTAAACAAGCATAAAGTTCTTAAGGCTCATTGGGAACTACCCAAGAAATGCATACATGAGGGAAATACACAGGGATCTGGAAATTTAATTCATAAGAGAGCATATAAAAAACCAAGCTAGGACATACTACAGAAGATAGAACGTAGTGGAAAATACCCTATTACAGGGTTTTTAACATTTTCTCGGCTTAATACCCAAACAAAATGCCAAAAAATAAAAATTATAAAGAAAGGAAAATGAGTAATAAAGGTAAAAAAGTAAAACAGTAAAATATCGTGTCAAATATAAAAAGGAACTTTTATGTTAAAACGTTAAAAGGAAAGGGCTAAGTTAAGTAAACAAAAAATTTTAGTTTTGTAAACTTCACTTGTATATACATTAATCATAGAAAATTAAGTTTTATTTTTATTATAAACAAACTTAAAAATAATTAAAGAAACACCTTTTTTATCTCATGAGACTGCAAAACTTTTATTTTCTTTGAAAATTCGACCTGAATTTCCAATCTTAACATTATACTTCTTATAGCAAAAGCTTCTTAGGGGCCGTTCATAAAATACGTTCGCATACAAGAGGGGGGATCTTGCTGAGTGTGACAAGAAGTTACAGGGGGGCGGGGGGTCTTCGGTAACGTGACGTTCGCCGTTCGTCAAAAAATTTTAAATTAATATTTCTTTCAACTATTTTTCTTTTTTCATTTTTATAATCATAAAAAGTCATTCATTTCGTATTTAGTAAATGTTAAACATATAGAGTTTTTAAATATATAGAAATTTTTGCACTTTTAATTGAAATTTATCATTTTCAAGGGGGGGGGTCTTAGTTTTGTGACGAAATATTTCTAGGGAGGTCACAGAAAGTGTGACACAGCGTGACAATGGAGGGAGGGGGTCAGAAAAAGCTGATTTTAGCGTGACGTATTTTATGAACGGCCCCTTATAGCAAAAGTTGACAATGTGAGTTTCGAGCAATTGTGGAATTCTACAACGCGTTTTGCCAAAAACGATCAATAAAATTTTAAAATCTTGATGAATTAATGAACAAGGAAAACTTTAAAACTTTGAACAAGAAGACAATTCAGGTTGTTTAAGTTCGGTTTTTTTTTATTTAATATTTTTTAATATTCAAATTAGCTACGTTTCGTTACGTATCGTAACTTCACCAGGCTTCTTGAATCACAAAAAAATATAATATAAAAATATTTTAAATTTAAATTGAAAATATTATATTTTTTGTGATTCAAGAAGTCTGATGAAGTTACGATACGTAACGAAACGTAACTAATTTGAATATTAAGAAATATTAAATAAAAAAACCGATCTTAATCAACCTGAATTGTATTCTTATTTAATTAAAGCTGAGATCTGATTTAATGGATAATCATATGTGTCTTATGAGACTCAATTTCTTCTTTATAACGACGCGTTTCAACAGTTTTTTCTTAATTTTAAGAAAGAAAAAAACAACTTTTGAAACGCGTCGTAATAAAGAAGAAATTGAGTCTCATAAGACATATATTATAATCCATTAATTTATTGTGACTCGGAAATAAATAAAATAGGTATTTATCAATGTTAAACTGAGATCTGAATTTTATCATCCATTTAAAACTTTGCATAGAAATAGATTTTTACTCATAAAAAGAAAACAAACAGAATGATTAAAATCGGTATAGGAACAAATTCTTACAATTGTAGAGGTATTAGTTCTTTTATCCTGGTTTTCAAAGCAATTAAACAAATATTTCAATTTCTGGTTGGATTTAAGTATTCCCGTTGCCGGATTGTTTTTCATTGAATAGTTAAATATTACTTTTTAAATCCATCATTAACAGCATATAAATTTTAAAAGGTAGTAAAACCTCTGAAAAGCCTTGCTCATTTTCATGGCTAAGTTTTAATTTTTCGAGAAGTGTTAGTTGAAAATGTTTTTCTTTGAAAAAAATATGTCATTCATATAAAGTTGACAATAAACATAAACACTTAAAGCATGTTTTTACGATACCGAAACATTAGAAAGAAGTTATTCTTCTGTGGCAGGTGTGATAGTGGATGGACTGTTCAAAGCGCCGCGACGCTTGTGACCTAGTCGGCCAGTTGTAAACGCCAAGAATAATCTTCGATGCGTGGGCGGCGAAATGGCCAGCACTTCATTTCGCCGCAAACTAGGTCGTCACTGTATCAACCTTTGAGACTTAAGTCCACTGTAACTTTTCGTATGTTCGTCAAAGTATTGTAAAAAAAAATAATGCATTTATCTCTGCTGTGACAACAAACGTCTACCATCACGAGAATGCTTCTAATTTTGTCGTACGTCAGCCAATAATAGAAATTCGCGAGAAAAATATTAATATTCATTCACATACGTAAAAGCATAATTGTGTTTAATGCTTCAGAGAAAATTAATGAATTTTTTCGACTTGCACTTTGTAAATTATTAGTCAAACTTTTTACTCAGACAAAATTAAATATATAAAAATACGAGTTATACTGACGCATTATTGAGAATGGGATATCACTGATCAACAAAATTTTGTAACAAGTATCAACAAAAGTAAGCAGTAATTTCGAAATATCTACCTAACCTCTCCACAAAATCATATGTATATTAATTTGAGTAGGTCTAGTTTCCGTGTTCCGGCACTTATCAGTAAAATGTAATATTAACAGTAGGGATAGGGAAAACCATTACGTTAAAAAAAACTGGCGCACCAGACGATCTCTTACTCCAGGAATAAAAAATGTAAAACATGCTCCATTAGTCCAGCCTAAAGATATATTTTTACCACCTCACCATTTAAAACTTGACCTGATGAAAACTTTGTGAAAGCAATAGATAAAAATGGCGCTGGATTTCAATACCTAAAAGAAAAATTCCCTAAAATCAGTGACGCTAAGATTAAAGAAGGTGTGTTTGTAGGTCCTCAAATCAGGAAAGTTATAAAAGATGATGTATTTAAAGAACAACTCGATGATCTAGCAAAACCAGCTTGGGAATCATTTATAAAAATCACTGAAAATTTTCTTGGAAATCACCGCTCAAATGACTATAAAACTATTGCCGAAGAACTTTTAGAGAATTATAAAGCATTAGGCTGCAGTATGTCCTTAAAAATACATTTTTTACATTAACATTTAGACTTTTTTCCCCCAAACTTGGGTGCCGTTAGTGATGAACACGGGGAAAGATTCCACCAAGATATTTTTACCATAGAGAAACGATACCAGGGAAAATGGAGTCCAGCTATGCTGGCAAATTATTGCTGGGGATTACAGAGGGACGTTCCTAACGCAAAATATAGGAGAAAATCATAAGAAAGTACTTATATTAATATTATAACATTGACAAAAATTTAATTTTTGTTAAAATAATTTGTAATTTAAGAAAAGTAAAAAAAATCATATTGCATTAAAACTATTCGTATCTAAAAGTTTAGACTACTAATTCTACTCTACTTGACCTTATTCCTAACAGAATCAGCCAAAATTTTTCTTGTTACACAGAAAAAAAGTTTTTTTGTTGATCAAATTTTTTTTTTGCTGATAATTATGATAATTATCATATGATGATAATTTAGAAATTATTTTTTAATAATGCAAAACTATGCAAATTTAATCGAAAAAACAGATTTCGATCGTTTTAATTGTAAATCCATATCTTCTTTTTTTTCAGCCCACTTACCAAAATCAACATGAAACATCTAAATCGTCAACTTATCCCAGTCATGGAAGATATTCTCCAGCCACTGGACACGTTACGTCTTCCGGAAATAAGTCGGCGACCCTCAACAATAATTTATCGGAATTGGATACTCTTTTGCAAGATTTGAGTAACGCACATTATTCCGGATATTCCGATAGAAAAGGTATTTTATCAAGTTCTACTTCTACTTCCTCTTTCTTAATTTTACCCTTATCTATTAGTTCTAATCGTTTAAAATTCCAAATTCAAACCCTTAAATCGATTTTTTAATTAGTTCCCAATGAAAAATTACACGAAGATATTGATTATGTCTTATGATAATCAGTGGCGTAGAGATAACCAAGGGTCCTGGGGCAAATTAAAAAATGGGGCCCCACTGCTATGTAAACTGATTAGGTTTTATCAAATAAAAATATGAAATATACAAATACCAAATTTTAGACATATATTGATAGTTATGTTTATGTTCCTCGCCATCGTATTGTTCTTTTGGTCAATTTCCTTCTTAGGTCACTATTAATCTTGGACTACATGCTTATTGGGAATATTCCTGTTTTCTTCAGCTCTTTTTTAAACAGAATATTTGTTTGTTTTTTTATCATTTAACTCTTCAAAACATGATCAAGGGAGCCCACCTTTCTACATTGGTACAATGTAGCTATTTATATGCTACAATAATGTCCCGATCTTATTTTGGTAATTATTTTTATCCTTTCTGTACTATAGTTTGGAGTAAATCATAGTCTTTAAGCCATTGCACGATGTATATCATATTATTATTCATATATCACGATGTATATAATATTAGGGGTTGTTTGATGAATTAATTTCTTTTCTTTTGGTATACCCTTCATTTCTTTGTACATACATTGATCTTTTTTTAGATTTTAAAAAAGCGAATGAAGATTTAAACATGTTTTTTTTAAATTAATTTGTCAACCCTCTAGTGACCCTCTTTGTGACCTGGTACCCATAATAGTTTTGCTGATTTTGATTTACTTGTACTTTTTCTGGTTTGAAAAATGTCTACCCTTTTACTATTATTTATACTTTTTACGCACATATTCCTGAAATCCTATCGATCACCATTTCGGCTATAGTTCTATAAATATCAGCACGAAAAAATTTGCAATCATTGTTTTTTTTTATTGATGTATTAAAAACATTTGATCTTTTAAGTAGCATTAGATTTGATCTTTTAGAATTTAATTATAAATTTGACCCTTAAATTCAATAAATGAAAAAGTGAAATTTTAACGGTTGCTATACGTTTTTCGTAAACCATAGGCAACAATGAATACAAATAAAGTATGCGTGACGTGAGCATACAATTGTTAAATGTCAAATCTAATTCATTTAATAAAGAATTTACTTAAAATTTTCCAAATATTCTAATAGTTGTTCTGTTAACCTAGGTATAGACGAATCCAACAAATCATAAATCATAGGTAGATAATAAATTAAGTATCAGATGTATTATGGTAGTTGATTTTATTATGCCAGTATTTATAGTCTAAGATCCAGTGGCTGGGTACCTGTATGTAATTGACCAGACTTAGATTTTTGTACAGGGGGTCACCATAACCGAACATAAATGAATTCGTGAGTCACTAATCCCAGCGTGGCGGGCGTAGGTGTTGCGCAGGTACCTCAGGTGTTAAAAATTGACTAATTTTAAAAGTATTTGGGGTTCTCAACCAACGGTGTAAGTTCGATTCTATTTTATAAGGAGAGTCGTTCTTACTACTGAGACCGTTGGTTGAGAGCCCCATTTATCAGAGTTTGCGCAATGGCTCAAAAAACGCATGCTGCTGGTATTCAACATCCTTATCTAACTAATAAAATCGCGCATCTGAACAATTAAATTTCAAAATGTCATATTTTTGGTATCTTTAAAATTGTCTGCCACTACGTTAACTGCGCGATAATGGTCTGCCATGGTTATTTTTCAATAATAATATATTTTTAAATTTCCAAACGGTAGCCGTGGTCAAATACTTTTAAAATTAGTCAATTTTTAACACCTGAGGTCCTGCGCAACACCTACGCCCGCCACGCTGGACTTAGTGACTCACGAATTCATGTATGTTCGGTTATGGTGACCCCCTGTACAAAAATCTAAGTCTGGTCAATTACATACAGGTAGCCAGCCACTGGCTCTTAGACTATTATGTTGACATAGGAGACAAACCTTGACTATTATTGGAATTATTCCAGTGTTAATATCGTAATTTCCTTATAGCCTTTCATTCTGCCATGTCAATATAGGAACTTCTATCTTAACATTAGTTGTTTCATAGAAACCTTAATGGCCTTAATGTTTCCAAAGAAATTATTTCTATTTTAACATAGTAAATTTGTCTATATCAACATACGAATTTTTCCTATGCTGGCATAGTAAAATGTATGTTCTTGTATGTTAACCAACGAATAAATCCTAATAGAAAAAAAATCTTATAATTTATAGGTGAAATCCCTCTAAATTGTAGTTATTTTTCCACTTTGTCGTAATGAAAATATTTATATTAATATTATTATAAGTTCTGTGAAAACACAGAAATTTTTTTCATGAAAAAGTTGGTAAAGTTCCCATTTTTTTCTCCGTATATGATAAGTATGATTTTTTGCTTTGAAAATGTTTATTTTTCTTGGTCTTGTAATAATTTTTTTTTTTTTTGAAATGTAAAAAACTATCTATTTTTTTAGTCAATTGATTAAAAACGATATAAAATGTTAATAATTTTTCATGTAGGATGTATTTAATACAAAATTATTTTATTCATGTAGTTTGGCTCTTACATCAACACCTGTAAATTCACGGTTCCGGACTCCCAACCTACTACATCTTAATTTATGGCTTTCATAAATATAGCTAGTTATTATAATTTTTAAATCTCAGTAAACATGTTGTTCTACTATGAATATGTCTATATATTTTATTTTTATCATTCGCGAAAAATTAATATCGTTTCAAAAATAAAATCAAAATTCATTAAGAAACGCTCCTATTTATAAAAGTCAATCTTCTTCCCCCTATCAATTTGCCAAAATATTCACGTTTATATATCCAATTACGCGGAGCTTTCAGTTGTCACGCTCTAGATTTTCCAAGTGACCTCATTTCGATACAATTGTCTTAATGGTTAATTTTATAATTGAATTATTTTTTTTAAGATTTAAATGGAACGAGTAGTCCATCATATTCGAAAGGGCTGAATGATTCATATCAACGACCGACTGTTGATAGTCTTTTAGAGGAATTAAATACGGCTGTTCCAAATGGGTGAGTGTAAATGAATTTATTTATTTTTTTTTTTACATAAATAATTGAGATTGCATCGAATCGATTAAGTATGCATGCAATGTCAACTTGGGCCAAAGCAATGCATCCAATAATGTTGTTACTATGCCAAACATTTGCACTGTATGACTTTTGCGTAATGGAAATTCGCTTTATTCACGCTAAAAAAATTAATAAACAGGTGATAATGCCTCACGTTATCATCAACATTACTTTTTATTATACTTTTGGCAGGAATTTAACTTCCAGTCGGTAATTTTAGATATTTTATTTAGAACGTATTTATGTGGTATGTATAATAGTTTGAGTCTCATCTAAACAATTAATTAGACTAGAAAATTTAATTTTGCGCTTTATTTTCAATTCAGTGACAAATAATAATTATTGTGTGCTTATAAACAAAATAATCCTAATCGGCGTTAATGGAATTTGTCCAAAAGGTTGGCACGAAAATAATAATTTATTTAAATGGGAAATTTTCCTGAGGAAAATTTTTAAAATGTGTATTTAAATATAATTTAAATTTATGGTATTAAATAAATGAGTTGGAACTTATTTCTATAATATCAGCGAAAATAAATTTAAGGAAAACGAAGGTAAATTTTTCAATAAGGATTTCCAAATTAAAACTACTTTTTTTTCTTGAAATTGCTGCCAACTTTGGCTTAAGCATAAATTATTGATATAAATTTTTAGAAAGTAACCGAAAATTCGTACAATGCAGACATTTTCGGAGGTAATTCACTTAAAAAAATTTTCACGAAAATTAAATACACAAATTCATTCATTTTATTTTCTAAGCAATTCAAAGAAATTTTAGTTGTATTAAGGATTTTTTTTCTCTGAATTAATTTCCAATTAATTAGATAATCAGTAGAAATGGAAACTGAAAACTATAAAAAAAAGAATACAGCTTTAGTTCACGTTTTTAGGTCCCTTATTAAGGCTCGGTGCAGAATATTCCTTAGTTACTTTTTGGAAAATTCAAATATTAGGATAAATAGTACAATGTTTTGCATCACGAAAAATGAATTCATCCAAATAAAAGCAGTGCTTTTTAAAGCGTGGTCCACGTACCCTAAGAATACGAAAAAAACTAGTGGGAAAACGCGTTGCACTTGATGCAATAATGGGCTTAAACAATCATGTTCTACAAAAAGCAAATTTTGCTATATAACGATGGATATCTACTCACTGTTAGGAAAAATTTAAAAGAAATAGATTGATAATATTCTAGGAGTAGATATATAGCGAATCTTTAAAAATAGCTATTCTTAGGGTTTATTAAAAATATTACAAGTTACTTAACTTGTTTTTTTTTTTTCAAATAAATTGCACAATCTGCATAGGGTTGCAATAAGTGCATTCAATCCATACACAATCACATGTAAGCACTAGTCCCAGTAGATTTGTGCTGTATAAGTACAAAGTTTTTTAACAATTAATAGCAACAATAACAGTAACAGTAATTCTTATAACAATAACAACAATCATAAAAACAATCAACAGTAGCAATAAGAATAATAATAATAGTCTATAATAACAATATCAATGCTAAAAATAATGTGAAACATTAATATATAAGTAATATATAAAAATAAAGCTATATAATAAGAAATAATAATTTGGCAACAGATAGTAAATAGGAATATTTGTTTAGTTACAAAATCTATCAGGCAAATCTATTACATTCCATTTTTGTAGCCTTATCATCTCACTGTTGTCCAATAAGTTTATTGCGAGATGGTTGGAATGATCGTCTAGTTTTGTCAGGAATTTTTTACTAAACCTTTGAATTTCCTCCTTTACAGATGGCATTTCTGTATCTTCATGTATTTTTTTTTTTGTTTGCATACCATGGAAGCACTGATTATTTGTCGTAGGGTCCTTGATTGGAAACTTTGTAGGATTTCAATGTTGGAGTTGGATGCAGTACACTATAACTGTATCCCATATGTCCATATAGGCTTAAGGATGACCTTGTACAGAAGAAGTTTGTTTTCTGCTGATAATGGTGCATTAGATGCCATTAGCCAATACATTTTTTTGTATTTTTTATTTAAATGTTCTCGAGTTTTTTTGATTTGCACAGCCCATGTAAGTTTTTGATCTAAGTGCATTCCGATATATTTTACCGTGCTCTTTTGCGGTAGTTCTGTGCCTTCCATTATAACCGGTGGACATATATCTCTGCGCAGTGTAAACATTATGTGTGTAGATTTTGCGTTGTTTATTTTTATTTTCCACTTTTTTGCCCATTTTTCTACTTTGTCCAGGTTATTTTGGAGCTTTAACGAAGCTTCATTGGGTTCATCTGCTGCGGTTACGATGGCTGTGTCATCAGCAAATGTTGCCACTAATGCATCTGTTGCATTTGGCATATCGGCTGTGTAAAGAGAATACAACAGAGGTCCCAGTACACTTAACTTGTTAAAGCCAAATCTGTAAAATAGCATAATTGTAGCGATGAGGGTGGTAAATTTTATTATATTATTACTATTTCCTTCATCATTTTATTAATGTATTAATGGTGGTTTCTTTTTTCGTACTCTTGTTCTGTATAGTTTACAAGAGCAAATTCTTGGTATTTTCTGTACATTTTGGGGGTTTTTGAATTCTAATTCTAAATTAAGGGAATGATGAATTTAACGTTCATTAAGTTTGCACTAAACTTTCGGAATTTGTAAAAAATGAATACGAAATGTTTTGCTGTTTTTTAATAGTTTAAGAGTTCTGGAAAAAAAATTGTAAGTTGCATATTTTCCACAAAAACCCTTTGCAGTGCTAAGTCGCCGTTGGGAGCTTTTTTATAAATATTAATATTTCAATTGTTTTTGCGCCATTAATTAGTGTTCTTTTGTCGTTCGAAAGTTCTGAAAGAAAAATTTGTTGTCGTTAATAAAGGTTTTTTTCTGGAAAATATGTAAGTGACAATTGTAACAATAGTGACAATGGCTAACGCCAATAAAGAGTGCAGTTATTTTTATTTTTATCAAAAGTCGAAATAAACGTTTCCGAATTCTAATTTTTGCAAAGTAACACTTAGGTAATTATCCTATGTTCTATTTTTTGTTTGAATGTTAACATGACATGTTTGTTAAAACATACTGTTGACTAATTAAAAGCCCAGTGATAATTCAAATATAACCAATATATCCTGCCATAATAGTCGTGCTTGGGTGAAAGGTGCTTTGGGGCACAATGGGTAGGGCGGAATATATATATATATATATATATATATATATATATATCGAATTAACATATACCATTCAGATAGTATTTCCCATTCAGATGGACATTTTTATTTTATCAGCAGATAGTGGATACATATATAAGGAAAACTAGCCGACAGTCCATATATAATAATGGTCAGAAGATGCAGAGGTAATCTGCTTATACTGCCAGGATTTATACTCCAAGTCTAATGAAAGCTGGTTTTCCTGCAGTATTTGTCAAAAATGGGCACATTTGGCATGTGTTGGGCTAAACACGATGATGACAGTGTCTTCATCTGCAAACTAAGCCAATAACAAAAATCCCATTGCACTCCCATTGTGACCCAGAGAGTAGGGCAGAATGGGAAATTTCCATTTGTTTTTGAAACTTAATTTTTAAATATAAATTATTAATTAAAATCATTAAAAAAAAATTTATATGTAAAAAATGAATTAAATAAATATATAAATTACAAAACAATGAGATTGTTTCTTTAAATCTCTCGTAAATTGTAATTTAAACTTAGGTACCCCGTTCCACTCCAGGTTCCCCTATTATAAATTTTTGGTACTGTCAGAGAAAATGCATCCAAATTTTGTAGATTCAGAGTTGTGAATTCCAAAAAAAAAAGCTCTTTTCTTTTAGTTTTTGCATATGGTTTCTTTAATCTTAGTTAGTAAATCTTTCAAAAGGTATTATCATTTTCCGTTTTATATTATATGTGTGATATCTAAAATTCATTACTTCAATACTTAATTGCTATAACTTTTCCATTTTACTTGAAAGCTTTTATACGAAAACTTTTAGGACATTTTTAGTTCATATTTATTTTGAAATTTGATAACTAAATGTTTTCTGTTCACATTATTCCTTTTGTTTTCAATAATATTTGAAATTCAACACTTTAATTGCCTACTCTAGCATTTCACGCATTGCTTTACAATTTCGTATATGAATGTCAACATGAATTACACACATGTTTTCACGCAAAGTTTCCCAGTGTTTGTCAGTTTTGAATTATTGGCACTTGCTTAAACCGGAATAACCAAAGAGAACATTTAAAAAAAAAAATAAAAACTATTTAGAATATATCAACGTTTAAGTAAAGCTTGTTTATGACGAAATTTGGCATTGATTGGTCTTTGGCAAATTTTCGAGACAATATTTTTTTGCTGGTGCTCAACGGTACGGCAACGATGCCATTGTAATAAATATTACAATTTCGTTAAATATGTCAATATAAATTTAGTTTTCTATGTTTAACGATTATTTCTTTACTCGAGCAATTATTTTAGATTTCACGCTCGTTTTAATAGACATTTGTTTCGCCAATTTTCTTTTTCATGGACTAGGGGCGTCGCACGACGGGAGCTGCGATTCGTTCAGCAAATTTTTACTATTCCATTCATTATAATTAGTCGAAAATAGTTGTTTACGAGTGATTTAGTCTAAAAGACTTCAACGATATCTCTATAGACGAGCGGATGGGAAATTAGAGAAAAATTTTCACCAAATACCTGTCAAGTTATACGATAATTTCATTATGCATGTTTCAAAACAAATAAAAACATCACTCTTGTATCTTTTGGCAAGAAACCGGATTTTTTCTAAATTTAAAATGTGTTTTTTCGAAAAAAAAAGCTTTGGCTTAATCTATGCTATGCGTCTAAGCCTAAAAAGCCTTGTTTCGCTTAAATGGTCAATAAAATAATTTTTTTCTTGGCCTAGCTTGTATTTTTCAATTTCATAAATTGCCTGACTAATTTTAGAGATGTTTCATATGTATTAAGATTTATTCAAAAATTCTCGTAAAAGTTTTATGAGGACAAATAAAACTGTTGTTTTCTTGAAAATGTTATTCTTGTTCAATGTTTGAAAATACAAATTGCAAAATTGCATCGTTTTTATTGGGCAATTCTTATTCTTTTTTTTCGCGAAAAGTGATTATGTTTTCTTCGGTTTTATTGTCTCCAAATAAATTTTACCTCAATGCCAGAGTATATCTATGACCCAATTGCAATGAACTTTGATTTTGAAACTACAATGCATTCAATTACTTGACAATTAATTTAAGAGGAGTACATTTTACTTAACCAATAAATTGCAGAAGTTTTATAAAAAGTATATGTTACATATAAAGATATGATTTTTGCTATCCAATTAAAGCTGTCAGTTGAAGAAAGTATTAACTCATTTTTTTGAAATATGCCGAAGAACGCTTTTTGAATAAGCTTTTGAAACTTTTAGACACCAAAAGCTTTCAGGCTTTTATTATACATTAATGAATTGACAATTTCTTTTACTGAATATTTCAATTATATCATCCACTAGTAACACATGCCCTCTATAAATACGCACAACTTCTACCAAATAGTTTTAATAAAAATGGAACATTTTAAAAATGAATATAAATGCTGCAACACAATTATTCAATTAAAAGCACTCTAATATTAACATGTAATTATTAATAATTCCTGAACGTCAAAACTATTAATTATTCCTGTAATGGACGTTTAAAAGCTTTTAAAAAGCTAGGTGGTGATTTTCAGTTTTGTTTGCATATTTTATTTATATTTGCTTTGATATAAACATATAGCGAATTAGTAAAACTGTTGAATATTTTTTATGGCATATCTATTGGTAGGAAGAAAATTTTTCCATAGGGAATTTTTTACAGAAGAGCTAAATAAATGCTTATCAAACACAATGGATCTAAACTCGTAAGAAATAATTGCTTCCAATTAAAAATTGGAGTTAAAAATCCGAATTAATAATAATTTGTGAAGATCTGGGGAAAGGAAATATATTTTGTATTGTTTAAATGTTCCAGTAGCGATAGCCATATTGCATAATGTTGGAAAGCACTATGAAATCGGACCAGTTTTTAACAAAATTTAAAAATATTCATTTTATTTTCTACGCAACGTTAAATCACCCCACAGTTTTAATTTTGCCCAAAAAAAGAAGAAGAATAACTTTCCTCTGTAATTATTGATCTCTATTATGTATACAAGAGAGGCATTTGCAAGAACTTTTGAGTTGTTGAGGTACCGAAGTATTACACTTGAAATAATAACGATAAAATAATGTTAACACCAAATTCAAGGAACTCCTGTTCAGAATTAACTTGGTGTCAAATCTGGGGATACCTGGAAGAATCAACACTTCAATCTGAGGAGCGTGGCTCCTTAGGGAGCCCTGGAGCACCTGCCAGGGAGCCGTAAAATACTTCTTTAGTCATTTTTTGTTAATTATTATTTTACCGTCGTTTTATAACTACTAAAGTCTTTAGCAACTCTAAAGTTAACAAAAATCCGTGATTGAAAAATATCGAAAAAAAAATTCGATACGAGGATTACACCAAATACCTACCAGTTTTGAAGCGGTCACGTTGACCACTCGGCCACTAATAGTCTCTGTATGATAATAATTAATGATATATAAATTAAGTAGGCACTTTTGGTTACTAACATTTAAAATTGTTGGGTGGGAAGCCTTGGATTTTTTACAGATTTAGGACATCGTGGTATGAAAAAGTTTGAGAAGTACTACCTTAGATCGAATTAATATTGCCCATGTTTGTAATATAGATTTTTTTTAATTTACGAATGCCTTCACACCATGTATGTTGGCTACCTCTTTAAGAGATCTCAAAAAGCTCAATAATAATAAACTTTTGATATTTCAAAAGACATTTGACGTAAGGGGGTTATTAGGAAAGGACAATCATTGGGATGTAACTCTAGTTTCTCTAGTTTCACAATGTAGATTAGGATTTAAAGTGAAAAATTTATTATTTTTATAACGCCATGTGGGCTTTTGATCCCTCAACAATTATGGAAAAATTACATTAATAATATGGAGAATAATATTTTATACAGATTATAAAAATATAAGCCAAATGCTTCATACAATAATACAATTTACAACAAATATTGAAAACCAAAGGATATTACTGGAAAAGATATATCGGTTTTTGAGATAAGTCGACCACAAAGAATTGGGAAAATTAGCAGTTGTAGTAACTCTATTTTTAGCCCAGATTTGGTCCTTTTTGGATGTCCCAGGATGCACTAATAAAAACTTTTTTTTAAATTTACTTTTTGCTTAAACGCGGAAAGGTAATAAAGAATAAATATTCCATGCAGGCAAAAGGTAGTAACTAATACATTATTTGACTCAAAATCACAATGAAAATTAAGAGGAAATAATTTTTCGATCCTAAATCAATTTAGTTAGAAATACAGTTTTAGGTCTATTAAATTTTCAAATTACACTCTCAAATTAAAAGTTAACTTAAATTTTTTCTTAAAATATACTTTGGATTAAAATCTGAAGCTTTTAAGATTTCAGTGTGTTGGTAATACCTACATATTTAGAAAAGATCCTTTAGCTATTCAAAACGGTCATTTAAAATTAGGGGAGATTTGGTCACAGTGGATTTATAGTTTATATTTAAATGAATCATCTCTGATATATTAAATCAATAAATGAATCCTAATTTTTAACGAAAAATGGGTTTAATGGTGTTTATAACCAAAAATAAGATTTTTTCGCTGACTTTGAACAATTAAACTGTGTATATGGTACAATATATAGGATATATTGCGGTCCAATTTATGTAGTATAATTTAATATAATAATATATAAAAATCATACCATAAACATAAATTTGAACACAAGTTCAAAAAAAAATATTCGTGACGTATGTGCCCAGATACGTATTTCGATTGCCAAGCAATCTTCCTCAGTGGTCATCAAGTAATTTGGATCACTCCGTAACTGCTTTGTGATGATTCACAAAATAATCACTGATTGACTTCAACTTATAAGTCGTGCCTTGTTTTTTGTTTGAACTTCTGTTCAAATTTATGTTTATGGTATGATTTGTATATTTTATTATACTAAATTATACTACATAAATTGGACCGCAATATATCATATATATTGTATACACATGTTTATAACATTTTAAATGTGCAACAATAACATAGTAGTACAATAATATAGTGAGTTGTTCCCAATGATTCACTGTGACCCAATCTTCCCTAATTACAGCCTAGTAATAGGTGGTCCCATAAGTTCTTTCCTTTTTCTAATATGAAATAAATCCACAATATCTACTATTTAAGTATTATTATTTATTTTGTAATATAAAAACCCTCTTTTGCTTTACCGTTTTTCGATATCGTATCTACTAATTGTTACCAAAAGTATCTACTAATTGGTTAGAATTGGGAGTTAATAAAAGATTGATTTTGGAGAGAAGACCATTATGATGCATTTTATCAACGTCTGTGATACGTCGAGGAAAATGGTTAGAAAAAAAAATATCGAAAAATTTAACATTATTTTGCACTTCCTCTTAATTACAATTATGATTACGATTTTCTCTTACAATTATAATTATTTTCCTATTGGAATCCCGCTTAATTTTTCAGATAATATGATTTTAAAAAATGAAGCTTAGAAAAACTTAAAAAATGCCAAAATATCAAAACTTATTGTGTGTATACAATATATAAAATATATTGCAGTCCAATTTATGTAGTATAATTTAACATAATAATATACAAATTCAATATAATAATATACAAATTTAATATAATAATTAACAAATTTAATATAATAATATACAAATTTAATATAATAATATATAAACTTAATATAATAATATATAAAAATCATACCACCAACATAAATTTGAACAGAAGTTCAAACAAAAATATTCGTGACGTATTACCCAGATACGTATTTCGATTGCCAAGCAATCTTCATCAGTGGTCATCAAGTAGTTTGGATCACTCCGTAACTTCTATGTGATGATTCAAATTCATGATTTCACATTCATAGTTCATGGTGAATCATCACATATAAGTTACGAGTTACGAAGTGATCCAAACTACTTGATGACCACTGATGAAGATTGCTTGGCAATCGAAATACGTATCTGGACAATACGTCACGAATATTTTTGTTTGAACTTCTGGTCAAATTTATGTTGGTGGTATGATTTTTATATATTTTTATATTAAGTTTATATATTATTATATTAAATTTGTATATTATTATATTAAATTTGTATATTATTATGTTAAATTATACTACATACATTGGACTGCAATATATTTTATATATTGTAATCACAGTATAACTGTTCAAAGTCAGCGAAAAAATCTTATTTTGATCAAAACTTATGTTTAAAAGTTTCATACTTTTGAAATTGATTTAAATATTCACAACTGAAAGTAGCAATAATACAATTCTTGTCATTTCAAAATCACAATTTTTTGTTCCAAATTTGAACGAATTGTTGCAATTCATTTTTAAGCACAAACATTTGATCTTTATATTGTATCACATTCGTTTAAAAACAAAGATTTTAGCCAAAAACCTTTCAGTTTAATCTTACCAAAAGTCTAATTTGCCAATTATTTTATGCATATGCACCAAACAACAGGAAATGTTAATGTCAATTAATTTTGTCCAAAAGTAATTAAAGCTTACCTAAGCCAAAGCTCAAACCTACAAATAAAGATACTTCAAATCTTGGCTAAATACTCTTTTCGTACCAGCAGATAATTAGATGAGATTTTTACATAATATCCAAAACGTTTTTTTTTTTTGTTACCTTTATTTTTTCTTGAAATATTTTTGGAAAATTATCACATCACATAATTAAAATTCTCTCTGCGAAGCCTTGCTCTATTTTGTAAGTGAAATTAGTGTTTACTTAATGTCATCTTTGATAAATATATGCAATTTCGCACGTGGCATTTTCCCTTCCTAATGTCTCATTTGTATCATGCCACTTACCTATGTATATATTTTTCATTGCATCATTACACTATCGTAGATACTTACGTAGGTATAGTATTACGATATAAATCACGTAAAAAAAAATTTAAACAAAATTAAACGATATTTCCTGCAAATATAAAATGAACGTAAAAACGTAAACCGCGGACCAAATTAAATCGGCGAAGGACGCGGAAACTTTTTAATTCTATACCATTAAGATGTTCGCAAATGCGTCAAACTATATAATTTAATATTTCAATCGTAATTGATTTGGAAAAAATCCAATTTAACAATTATTAAATAATTTTTATGCGTTTCCATATTATTACACACTTGTAGTGTTTTGATTTTTCTGTTTATGTGATACCAATAAAATCGTACATAAGTGTATTATGATTTAACAGCCATATTGACTGCGATTTCACCAGTTGATCGCTTTCTTTGATGATTTTCCTCTTCTAAATCTATCAGTTTGTTATGCTAATCATTAAGGCCATCTGAAAATATTATTTTCTATATTGAAGGCCTTCATATTACAGCACTGATCCATTTTTTGAATGTCAAATAATCTATTTATAAAAATTGGACGCATGATTGAGAAAGCACACACACTGAAAATAACGTTGTTCCTTAATGGAAAATCCTAACGGGGTCATTAGATTTATACTGAACTTGTTGGAATTAATGTTTTTGAAAAATAATGGAAAATGCACTTACTATTTCAATTTTTTTTTTAATTTTATTTCAGCGATTCGAGTTTTGGAACAAATTCATTGCCACGACAAGTTACAATTACCGTTAAAGAAACGAAAACTGAAACGGCTGGGTACCCACAGTATGCCACGAGCACACCCTATCATGGTGTCCAAACGGCGTCTTCTGCTACCAAAGAATTGGATGATTTGATGGCTTCATTGTCCGATTTCAAGGTATGTTTTTACTACTTTTCGATGGTTTTGGGAAAATAATTTTTAGTTTTATTCCCTTAATGCCAGAGTTAATCTATGTAAAATGGGATTCCATTTACATTGAAAGACAAAAGGTAAAATAAAGTTCAGATGAGATTTTTAATAACTGCAACGTTTTTTGCAGAGAATTGTGTTCTTTTTGAATATTCCTGTTATCTTCTTTTAATGAGAAGGGCTCATTAATACGATTAGGGAAAATGAGAAAACCGTATAAAGCAAAGTTTATCGTTTTTCCCGAAAAGTTATCCTTGTCATTTTTAGATATATCTCAATTGTAAACATTGATATACCATGTTAATTAAACTCCCACTTTCTGGTACTATAAGTAGGGTAGAGTGAGACTTAAAAGTCCGGGGGTATAAAGGTCCACCATGAGTATCTAAAATACTAGTGGCATATTGCTTTATTTAACTATAATGGTAGAGATGAAAAAGTGTAAGAAGCATTTCGAGGCCACCCTGGTAGTTAAGCTACATCACAAATAGGGGATTTACGACGGTACCTCAATATTTTTACGAAAGTAAAATTTTAAATTATTACTCTTTTCGGTTTCCAGCAGTAATATTGCTTTGACTAGACTCAAACTTAATTTAATAGTATATGAGATTTAGTGGTATTTCAGAATTTATTATCAGTTCTTTGCTAATTTAAACAGTAAACTAGTTATAACCTAGTAAAACACCTGGACGTAACTGGGGTAAAAAGGTTCACGTGGATCTTTTCCTTACTTAGCCACGTGAAGGTTGGATTCAACGCAATCTTTGCAAGCAATGGACCCATGAAAACTGTATTTTTAATCAAGGGTTCGTTTACTTCGTTTGTTATAATTGTGATTCAGGAAAAGATGAGTTTGATTAAGTTAAGATAAAGGTTTAAAAAAATATTACTTATGTTACAACTAATGTCCATATTATTACAAAAAATAAGAGTTTTATGTTATGTTTAAAATGACTGTAATACAATTTTCCAAATGAAAATCCAGAAATATTTCATTGATTCAAATACTGTTATTAATTCATTATACCTGTGAAATACATAAAATAAATACAGAAACTTTTTGCTCTTACTGAGGACCAAAAAGAGACAGACGACAAGGTCCTAGAAAAAATGTAAAATGACAAAGTTCTATATGGATACTTCCATTAAAAATTAAATTAAACATGGCCAGATATTTGTTTGTTTGATTAGCATTATACGTTTCAAATTAATAGTGTTGGTTTTCACAATATAATACGGAATAGTAAAATTGGACCTTTAAACCCCACCTTACCCTACATAGAAATTTTATCAATCCGAAAATTTTTGGATATTAGATTTTCAGGGAAATATCCATTTTGATTATTTTCGAAGTAACTTTCTTATATATATATTTATAATAAGATGGGTAATAGTGGCCTTAACCCTTCGAAAACTGGAAAATCAGGAGTTGGGGGGAGACTCTGGAAAAATATACTGTATTCGATGTATTCCACGTGAAATCCAAGCTGACCTCTTTCGATTTGTCTGAAACTTTCAAATGTTTTACTATAACTCTTAATTTTGAGAATTTTTCTAATCCAACAGAAAAGTGGTTATGATTTTTTTAAATTAATAGCGTTTTTATTTTCAAACACTTATAACTACTGAGATTATATGACTAGAGTGAATCTAGTCATAAGTCTATCAAAAATATAATGAATACCATTGGGTCCTCACTTTGTTGGTTCCATGATATTTAATCCCCCGACAAAATATCCCCAAAATAATATCCCGGCAACGGAATATTTGGAAAGACTACAGTTCTTCCAGCGCCACGATTTAAAAACGGATTTTTATAAATCTCGACAAAGTAAAACGAAAAATCTGAATAATTTTTTTTGATATCTTACTTAGTTTACGGGATATCGATACTTAAATAAAAAAAAACATTTTTTTCTACTTTTTGTGATGGATTTTCTAAATTTTCAAAAAAAGGTAATTTTTTACAACCGCAGCTCTATCATTTTGTATTAGGCTAAAAAAAACTATACACAAGGAATCCATGGGTAAAGTCTGAAAAAATTCCTTTTTAGCAACTCAGTATCTAACAACGTTGCATTTTCTAGTTTATTTTTATTTTTATTCCTAAATAAATCAGGTTTTTAAAAAATTAAATAAATTAAATGAACTTTTCAAATTATTTCGCTTGAAATTAGGGGGCTTCGCCCCCGAACCCCTTGTGGATAGTTTTTTGTGAGAATATTTTTAAAAGTAAAAAAGAGGATAGGAAAATAATTAATAATGGAGGGAACAATTGCATTGGGTTTTTTTAAGACAATAATGGTGAAAATCAGCCCCCCTTAATTATCTCCAAAATGCCAAGCAATATAAGTTAGTAGTAGTATAATTTATAGTAGGTAGTGTACCTAATAAACTATAAAGTTTTTCAAATGATCCGCTTATTTATTTTGATTTTCCTTTTTGTAAAAACAACTTTTAAACTTTACATAAAAATATCTTTATAGTTTTAACTTGTGCTCATTTTAAAAAATCAAAGAGTATATTCACTGAAAAATTTGAGAAATGATAAGGAAAACTTATGAATAAAGTTGTTCAATTAAGCTTTGGCATTTCAAATATTTTGATAACAGTAATAGTTGTGGTATTTGTAATATTTTACCTTTTAGTTTTAATTTGGGCTTATTTTTGAAATATTGAAATCGTGACTTAACTTTTTGGTATGTTCAATTTAGTATTTGAAAAAAAAAAACATAAAGAAAACTTAGAAATAAAGTTGTTTAATTAAGCTTTGGTATTTCAAATATTTTAATAACAGTAGTAGTTGTGGTATTTGCAATATTTTACCTTCCAGCATTTCTTCCTTGTTTAGTGGTTTTTCATTATCTTTTGTAAAGAAAAATGCCAAAAACATCAACTTAGAATACCAAATTTCGAAAGAATCAAAAAGAAAACATTGATTCAATTTTTGATTCATTTCTTCTATAAATATTTGATTAAAACGCGTGAAAGTAAACTTATTCATTTTTAGATGTATAAGTTTGAAATTGTTTTAACGGTGAACATATAAAAATCAACCAAAAATAGAAACTACCCTTAAGTTTGAGGGGCAGAAATTCATAATAAATTTATTTGAATATATTCGTTTATGATTTACTTCTTGTCTTCTTAATTGTTTTATTACATGTGCAGTGACGCCCAATAAATACGAACCGATTAATTTTGGCCCAATTTTTATATTTATAAAAGCGAGTCCGTTGATGTGTCCGTTCTTTATCTATTTATTTTGGTCGATTTCTTTCCTATTCCGTAGTGTTATTGTCAAACATCAATGTTTAGTCAGTCATTGGCAGTGTAACTCTCCTGTCCTTTCTTGGTGCCATGCTCCAGAAATAGCACGGCATATGGTCCCACGGGTAGGGGGATATTTTCTGGAAAGTAGAGGGGCATCCCACTAGCCTAGCACAAAGCTAGCAGACAAGCAGCAGGTTGTTTTCAAACTTTGCTCAGAAACAGATCATCTATTCTTAGTAGAAGATCGCGAAAGTCGAACGCGCGTCTGGTTAGCGTCAACTACGCTTTTCATTTCATATAATTTTATTGAAAATTTTTGATATTTTCGTTTTATAGATCAACTCGGGAAGTCACCAGATTCAAACCGTAACAGATTCGCCGTACGCCAAACCGATTAAAGCGACTAAATCGGCGAGTAGTACATCTCCGGTTCAACAACAAACCTACTACACCGCCACTACGACGACCAGTTCATCTGTAATCAAGCAAAATCAACTAGATTCTATGCTTGGAAATCTGCACGCCGACATGAGCCGTCAAGGGATCAATACCACCCAAAAGGGATGTTGCAGTGCCTGTGACAAACCTATTGTTGGTCAGGTGTGTTTAGTGACTGAAACTCTCATCCAAAAGTGTTACCAATTGGAATTAATTTCCCTTATAGGTGATCACAGCTTTGGGAAAAACCTGGCATCCAGAACACTTCACCTGCACACATTGTACACAAGAACTGGGTACTCGTAATTTCTTTGAACGGGATGGACATCCCTACTGCGAACCGGATTACCACAATCTGTTTAGCCCCCGTTGTGCCTATTGTAACGGCCCAATTTTGGATGTAAGACTTCATCGCCACCAAAAAAACCAAAACAAAAAAAACTTAATCTCAAAATTTTATTTAGAAATGCGTTACTGCTTTGGAAAAAACTTGGCACACAGAACACTTCTTCTGCGCGCAATGTGGTAAGCAATTCGGCGAAGAAGGTTTCCATGAACGGGAAGGCAAACCATACTGTCGGGACGACTACTTTGACATGTTCGCCCCAAAATGCGGGGGATGCAATCGAGCCATTATGGAAAATTATATTTCTGCTCTAA
This sequence comes from Sisyra terminalis, assembly GCA_958496175.1. NCBI lineage: Eukaryota > Metazoa > Arthropoda > Insecta > Neuroptera > Sisyridae > Sisyra > Sisyra terminalis. Next base: position 11,096,959 of record OY292275.1, read on the forward strand.
ACAGCCAATGGCATCCTGACTGTTTCGTTTGTAGAGTACGTATTTAATCCTTAAATCTTACCATTCTTTTTTTCCAGCCACCTCCAGTCGAGAATCAATATTTAATCACTTTTATGTAACATAGGACTGCAAAAAAGCTGTTCAAGGCAAATCCTTCTATGCAATGGAAGGGAAACCTGTATGCCCCAAATGTGTAGGCGTCGACGACGATGCCTCGGAGGAAGATTGAAAAAAATTATGCCAGCGTTTGCTCCCCTTTTCCCCCTATATAAAGATGTTTCTTCCCCACAAAAATATGCTCCGTTTTAATTAGCAATAGCCCTTTGAGATATGCACCGTTTTCAGGATCATCAAATCAATTTTAACCAATAAGAATGAAAGAAAAATGGCAACAAAGTTCATATTTTTGTATTAAAAAAAACACATACACATTATATTTATAAGATGTATAAGTTACTTAAGTATTTATTCTTTGTATTAAGTTTAAATAAAGGTTGTAAAAAAATATAATAAATTAATAAATTAAAAATATTTAAAAAAAAACATAACACGGAAAAAAAATAAAAATAGAATTATATACATAAGGATGAAGGTCCTCCACCTTCACCTTGTCATGTATATTTATAAAAAAAAAATAAATAAATATTTCTTTTCTACAAAATTATGAACTTTTGTCACCATTTACGGTTTAAGCGTGTTGATGGTGGGTATTGTTGTAGTGGATCAGCCATTACAAGGATATTATGGATAATTGATTTTGAGAAATATGTAACAATTTTTTTTTCTTTATGAAATGAAAATGTAAGAAAAGACTTTCGAATTGGATGAGTTGCCAAATAATTTACGTTTATCCAAAATTTATACTATGAGCTATTTATAGTTCAATCGGTTTGATGGTGGAATCACTTAATTCAAGCATTAATTAAATTCAGACGTTTTGCGAGTTTATCGCAAATTTTACTGTAATTGTCATATTTTCTCAACATTAAATTATTTATAAACGTAAAACTTTCTGGATTTCCATCCAAAAACTTGTATGAATGAATATTTGTTTTTGGATTTTTAAATTTTAAAAATGGTTCCACCTCTTTAAACCCATTTTTGTTGAAATTAGATCATATTCGACAGCACTTATACATCGCAAGTTTGCGATTTTCTCGTTTAGGATCAACTATATTTTAATATCAGAAAACTATTGCAATTTTGTTTAATATTTTTTTTCTTTTTAGGATTGCCGACAACCATTCCACGGCGGTTCGTTCTTCGATCATGAAGGATTACCCTATTGCGAAACCCACTACCACGCCAAGCGGGGATCTTTATGTGCCGGATGCCATAAGCCAATTACTGGCCGTTGTATAACGGCAATGTTTAGAAAATTCCACCCCGAACATTTTGTATGCGCATTTTGTTTAAAACAATTAAACAAGGGCACATTCAAAGAGCAAAATGATAAGCCTTATTGCCACGGATGTTTTGAAAAACTATTTGGATGAATTAAAAATTCGGCCGGCTAGACTTCACTAATTTAATTCTTCAGTTTCATTTTTAATCATACTTCTATTTATTAAAATATGAATATTGTTATCTGTTTTATGTTCATATACATAACAAGTGTGTGTCTTCAGGTTACGAAATTAATAACTTTAACGTTTTAATTAAAAAAAATTACCTAAAGTTTTACTTCTTAAGAAATGAGGAAAATATTTAAAAAATGCTATTTTAGCAAAACACTGCGTTTCATCGTTTGTCTTGCTGTTTTCAAGCGCTTTTTATTAAATCACCTTGAGTACATTGCCTGTCAATGTTAGCGTCATGAAAACTCATATAAAATGGTTTCTTTTTATCAAAAAAAAAAATGTTTAAACGATAAATGGGTTTTGATCTAATAATAAGGGACACATTATTTAAGTTTCATTGATCAGTTCAGACAAACTTTTTGAGGAAAAAAATGCGAAAAATCACTTCAAATTTTAGAGAACTTATTCCATTATTTATGAGAACAAAATGTGTTCAAGTATTAAATAAAATAAGTAAATTAAAAACCAAGGAAAATATACTATATAGATGTTTAAAGGGAACTAAAACTTTTTTCAGAACTTTGTCGAATACAAATCATAATTAATCATATATACTATACGTTCGCCATTAGTATAGATAAAAATATCGGGTTATTGTGTAGAAATTCACGAACTTATATTTTTTCTTTATTTTTGTAACATAATAGTAAAGAAGAATATTTAATGTTGAAGTGACTTTTTTCATATATCCGTTAAATGATGCCAAAACTGATCATTTTACTCGATCTTTGATTTTTTTTTATTGGGCCAAAACCTGCATAGCATTATTATTCCTAGTAATAAAATGTTTCGCCGTTTTCTCTAACATTTAATAAGATTTAAGCAACGCTGGAAAAATTTAACTTTTTAAACATAAGCATTCTTTACCCATAAGTATCCAATAAAATAAAATTTTATTTTTAATATTCTTCTCTATATTTTATTCTGCTATCAGAGTATATTTTTTATTCTTCAAACGTATAATTTAATAGTCACAGTACATAATTAACTAATGCATTTATTTTGTGAAGTAAAATTATAGCTTCTTAATTAATACTTAATTTTCGTGTATATAATGTAGATAACGTTTAATTTTTCAAAACTGGTTTCAATTCATCATGTAATTAAGAGGTTTATAATATTTAATATACATATATTTATAAAAAAAAAATGTTTTAATTGATTTTGCATGGCTATGTAACATAAGTGACAAATTATAGGGTTTTAAGATGAAAAAAATATTAAATTTTGTAAATTGTTCATTTTTAATTAGTGCCAAACTAAAAAGTCGCAAGAATATTATATGCTTTTAACTATATAATGTGTAACATGTTAAAAATGTTTTCTTTTATAATATATGAAAATAAAATTGAATTAAAATTATTTCCATACCTTTATGGTTACATGAATCATCCTCTTTATATTTTTTTTTGTAGTTGAATATTGGGTATTGTGTATTTTCAGGCCGGCATTGTGGTTGTTTTTCTTTTCACAAGATTATTTGTTTTTGCAATTATATCAAGATCAATGTTTTCTTTCGAAAACTAATACGACTATTAAAGCTAATACCCCCAAAAATTACCCATGAAATTTCATTAATTGCTGCAGCTATGCAACCCGGTTTGCATTGAAATATAGCAGTTGCGTTCTAAGGATTCCACATTTAATCTATTTGCACCTCTTGTATTGTCGATATATTACAATTGTACGTTTGAGTTGTAAATTTGATTAGAATTAACCAAATATACTTAAGTTCCCTTTTTTCCACAAGAAATTATTAAAATCAAAGTTATTTTGCCTTCAATGAACAAGGATAGTATTTGTCCATTTGTTTACTAGGAAAAAATTTTATTGGTTTCATTATCCATTAAAATATAAAATTTTACTGTCGAAAAAAAATGGGAAAGGGCTTAAAAGAGTCATGATGTTTTTTAACGATAGATCTGATTTTAACATTGAAAAAACACGTTGAGGTTATTTTTGGAAAATTCAAAATATTTCTTCTAAAAGTCTTTTTATTAGGGGGACTTTTCTTTTGATGTATCGATGGTACAATATAGACAATAATATTCGTTCGATTACATTTAAACTAGTCTATAGATAAGTAATTAGTATCGAGAAAGTTCTGGGAAATCTTAAAAGGAAAAACTTTTAGTTTAAATTTTAGAAAAATTTCCCTGTCAAAAAAGTGTTTAAGGGCGTTTTAAATGTTAAAAAAATCCATTGGAAGGCGATTAAAGTTATTAAAGGCATTTTAAACATAATGATTTCAAAATGCCTCTAAATACTTTTCTTTAACAGGGTTGAAATCGTCGACCTAATGCTTATCAACTTTATCATATTTTTGCATTAGTGTAAATTATTTTTCGAACATCTCAACGATTTTGGTTTAGTGTTCGACGTTTTCCATATTTCGAAAATATAGGGAGATATTAAAAAAAAACACTTTTGTCTTATTTTGGACTATTTTATTAAAATCATCAAAAAGCATTATTAACTTGTAAATCTTCATCAAATGTAATATTGAATAGAACTGGTTAAAACAATTTCAGAATTGTATAGTGAAATACAAGTTACCAATGTTATTAATAGTACTTCATAAATAAAATTGAACCTTAAACTGTATAAAATCGTAAAATGTAATTGATCTTATTTAAATACAAATATTTTTGAAATTCGCGCTATTCGTTCCATTGTTTTGATTGTGCATGCTCTCGAGCGGTCTTCTTTGTCGTTTCCCTCTCCCCTTGTCAAGCTGTCAAGTTAGTCAAACAAATGCTTGCAATTGTCAAATGTCAAGTCCGCGTTAAATTCGTTTTATATATTTTATTTGTCGATTGCAGTTATTATTCGATCATATATTGTGAAGAAAAGTTTAAAGAGTGGAAAAGTATTTTGTCAGCAAAAATAAAAACATGCTGACTGAAATTAATCCATGTGCGAAAATTAAATTCACATTTTGCCGGTTGTAAATTGTACTAACTTGTTGAACTGTTTCGAACCATGTGGAACCATTGTTTTTCATAGGTAATTTAGCGCTTTATTTTTAAATCAAGAAAATGTTCGTTATTTTTCATTAATGTTAACTATGTATCTTAGGGTTCCAGGCGTAATTAAATCGTTATAACATTAAATTTCCTGTGGAGTTAATTCCAAGTAGTAATTAACTTTATAAGAGGTAATCTTTTATTTATTTAAATTTAATATTAAGCATCATAAGTATTATTATTATTTAGTTCTGGCCCTTCTGGCCGTTCTGTAATTAGAAGGATTGTATTAAATTCCATATCGAACAATCAAATAGAAAAACATATTTATGAACATGGAGAGTTTAGGTTAGAAATCTATTATTTGTTTTGAATACGACGTAATTTTAAAACTATTTGATTTCATTAAATATTCTCACAATAATTTGAATACCATTCATTTGTTTTCATTTTTTCTTTAATAATTAGACAAAATCAACGCATAATTTTGGACCATGTTACCTTGCATAATTTTATTATTAAATTAATTTTATTTTTCATATATTATAGATATTATATTTCCATATAAGCTCTGTATTTTTAAAAACTATATTTTCGGCTTCGGCCATCAAAGACCTGACGGTTTAGCCGAAGCCGAAATTATACGACATTATACGAAATTATATTACTACCGAAAATATACGATCTTGTAAAATTGCGCGCCAATTGTGTACCGTTAGTTGAGGAGCGGATTGTGTGAGAATTGTTATCAATACTACAGTAATTATCTTAGTTTTTTAACTTTTTGATTAAAAATTTAGAGTATTTTTGGTCTTTGGCACCTGTACTTTAAATCAGTGCAATCTTACAATAATAATAATAACTTAGGACCAGTATTTTCATATCTATAAAGTGACCTTTATCTTCTTGATAAACTTTTATCCGAAGTATAGAGAAAACACTGGAGGGCAGTGATATGTGTAGAAATTATCTGACAGATAAATTTTTATCTATGAAATATTATCTATCTTAAGGATATGGTCTATCTATGATTACTTAGAATCAGTGTTTTCATATCTATAAAGTGACATTTATCTTCTAGTTAAGCTTTTATTCGAAGTATAGAGAAAACACTGGAGGATAGTGATATGTGTAGATATTATCTGACAGATAAATTTTTATCTTTGAAGTATCCTTATTGAATCACGGGTCCTTATTATTAACCATATTATCCCCATAATGTAATGCTATGTAATAATTGTTGCCATATTTTTAGTTTCTTTCGTCATTAAGTTTTCAGCAGTAAATCGTTTAGGTCTTTCGAATTCCATTTATGTTTTTTTTTTAGTCCAAGGAACAATCTTAGTTTACAAAATTCATAGATTAAATCTTTTAAAGCATTTTTCATTTGATATTTTTATTATACATATTTTTCTTGCGACTTATTTCTTGTTTGTATTATATAATTTAAGATAATATTTTTCTATCTTTTTTCCCCCGTTTAAGAAGTTATATAAATTTGGAATTTTAAAGTAAACTGAAAAACATAAGGCAAGGTTGACTAATCTAAATGCAGTCCACTTCCCAAAATATTTTCTTTTAGTGCCATTGATTCATAGCATCCAGAAGTTATTATCTACTTTTAAAATTTCGTACTGTTGTATATTAAGCAGTGATATATATTAGTTTCCTGACCTAATATAAACGGGAAGTCCAATATCTTTTAAACTGGAAATTGATTTTGGATGTTTTGTTCAATTGTACAAATAATTACCTATTAGAAATTATTGTTCAGTAAGTAACATTTTAGTTTATTAATATCTAAATTTAAATTTTTAAATACTCACCTATATTGATAATTCTATCATTTTAAATTTGATTTAAGTCTGAAAACATAGGACCCAACTATCATTATCCATAAAATCAATATACTTTTGAAAATGTTGAGTTTTTCCATGTTAAAATGTTGCCTTTAAATTACTAATTTTTGTAACACTAATTGCGCCAATTTCCTATTTTTTTTATACTTGGGTGTTTTATAAACCGCATGGTCTTTAATCAACCGAATTAAAGCTTTATTTTTCTTTACCAAACTCCTTTTTTCTTCTTTTTTCAACCTTTTCCCGTCCACTTCTGAACGAATTCTCCCATATTCCTTCCATGCTTCTTTATATTCCGTTTCCAAAAGTTCTTAAACAGTTTACACTGTAGTAACCAGTGTTAATAATATTTAAATGAAAGTGTGTCAAAGTTTGTGAAATATAATTCACTAAAAGTAAATTATAAACATAAATAAGCTATGTTCAAAAGTGTTTTTCTGTATTGCTCCAGATACGTATTTCAATTGCCAAGCGATCTTCTTTAGTATCAGATCTTACGATAATTGAAATTATGAAATTGGAAATGGTTGCTTGGCAAACTTAATACATATATGTTATACAAAGTAAATAAAACGATCTTTTTAAGTATCTTAAGATAAGTATTTAAGTTCCTATTTTTTAAGAGTAACTAGATACCTTAAGTAACTTAGAGTATTTCTTAAAAAAAGTAACTTACCTAGTATCTAGATACTTTCCCAAAGTATATTTGACTGCTTTGGTCCCATGTTAAATTTAAATTGACATTTCCCCTCAATTTTTCGAGTGCTCGTACCCCTTCCAAAGCATATTTGTACAAAATATATTTTCTCCTCTCTAAGTCGGCATATGGAGTAGGGTGAAATAGTGCTAACGACAGCCACGAGAGAGAGAGTCTGTTCTTAAAGAAAGTGGGGATCCTATGGCACTTATTATAATTTTGACAGATTTATGACCAAGTTCACTCCTACTAGTCATAAAATCTTTTTGATTGTGACCAGTTGTGACGTCAAAAATTCCACGTTGATGGTTCTGGATTTTTTGGAAAAATTAAGTGGTACATTTGAAATTCTTTTTTTTTTCTTAAGTGAAAATGGAATATTATAAAACTGATGATTTTCGAGTTTTAAAAACAAATTGTTTTCCTACATTAATACAAAATTAGTTCGCTTAAAAGTTTTAGTCATATAGCTTTTTAAACGAAGCTTTTTTTTTCTAGGAAAATCAACCAAGACTTTGATGTGAAATGAACCTTAATCAAATTGATATAAAACATACCAACAATTTTCGTACAAAACACTTAAAAATATCAATCATTTTTGGTACAGAAGCAAAATGTGGTATCTTCGTCGAAAATATCATTTAGAAGAAGACCGAGGTCCGTTTGAAAATGATATCCTTATTGGTCGATCGATCGATTCGGACATTTGTCTTCAAAGTGTATTTGTATCTCGTCGGCATTGCTTGCTAAGCTTTATTAATAAAGATAATAAAGTTCATATACGAGATTTAAAAGTGAGTAAAAAAACCTAGTTTGAATCCAGAGTTAATTTTCTTTTCTTTTTAGAGTAGCAATGGCGTTTTCTTAAACGGAATCCGAATAAGATCGAATATATTACATACAGCCCAACATGGAGATCGGATCGGTTTGGGAATATCTGAGTCCCATGAAAAGGATCACTTTATTTTTATCATAATCAACAAGACCTTTGATTCTGCTTTAACCCAACCCTTAGAGCCAAGGGTAGAATCAGTAGTTATCAGCGACTCTTCTGATGATGAAAGCGTGCCTTGTAAACGAATAAAAATCAGTAAAGACAACGAAAATGTTGTCTCCTCAACTACGTCTGTTGGAGATTCCGACAATAATGCAATAGAAATACCAGACGAAATTATTTCACTAAACGAAATCAAAGTTGAAAATGATATTAACGAACCTTCCTCTAGTAAAATGGAAAATACAATTTGTGAATCGAGTTTACTAAAACAAAACCAATTGATTAACCCTTATGATATCAAAATTGAGATGGAAGAGAGAAATATTAAAAAAGAAAAATTAAATAGTTTAAATGATTTTATTTTGTCTCAGGAAGATGAGGATGTGATTTTTATTGGAAGTCAATTACCAACGGATCAACAAAAAATGGAATATAATGCTTTGAATATAAAATCGGAACGACCGGAGTTTGATGACAATGATGACGATGTAATATTTATCGGTAGCCAACGGTCGCCTAATTGTAATTTTGATAACGCCCACATTACTTTAGCTCCATTTAAAACTGAAGAACCAATTTATTTGTCAAGCGACGAAGATGATGCTTTAAATCCTTGGCTTGGAAAATTATCGCAAAATTCCATGAAATCACCACCACATGAAACTAACGATGACTATGTACAGTTTGACAATGTCATTTTACCAACAACAGACTTAACAAATTTAGAATTAGTTTTTCCCGATGCCAATGAAAACGCTGAACCTCTTCCCAAAATTGTTTCTAAAACCACTGAACCTCCGCTTGAAATCATTGAACCATGCCCCGAAATAGTTCCTAATGCCGTACCATCTGATATTTCTTTACCTAGCACATCAAACAAACATCAACCTCAATCTAAACGTAAATTTTTCAAAACTAAACTTATTGAACCGATCACACTGGTTTCCAAAACGAAAAAACTTTTCAACCCAATTGATATTTTCTCAAAAACAACGAAATCCAACATCAATAAAGAGCTTCCAAAAGCTAAAAGAAAAAGGAAAACCAAATCTTCGGAAAAATCTACAGTAAGCAAAACCAAAAATTCATTAGTTAAAGAACAACGCCGAGAAAAACTCAAAGAATTAGCTTTGGACGAAAAAAATAAAAATCAAGCCAAAAACAATACGAAAAATACCAAAGGACCAAAACCAAAAGTTAAAGTTACATCTCAAAACCGTAGCGATAATTTAATTCAAGACATGTCCGTTAAAAAGTGTAAAAATACAAAACTTAATAAAAGTGAAGAAACATCAAAAACAAAAAAATCAAACGGGAAACAATTACAACGAAAATCTAATACAAAAGAACAAGTTTCTCCAAAACCATCTGTTAGTTCCCCAGAAGAGAGTATCACTACATTAAAGTCCATCTTAAAAAGCAAAGACTCAAAGAAAAATAATAACTGCCACTTATCTTTTGATTTAATACCAAAAATTCGCTTTTATGAAATCGAGCCTGATAAAAACCTCATTAAACTTCATTCGCTACAAAATTCAGCGATTCGTACACGATGGAAAAAGAAAGATAGCATTCTTTACAATCGAAACTCGAATTGTCGACGAGGTACTCCACTAGTGATAAATGAAGCCGAAAATAAGCGACTTCTCAACTACTTTTTGTGGATTATTACCAATTGGTCGCCTAGTTGGTTACTTACAAATACCAATTTGGAATCAAGTTTTCTTACCGGAAAAAATCTAGAAGCGGTTTCATCAACTTATGATACTTACCAGGTTTACCAGCAAAGCTTTGTAGATTTTTTGTTACTTGAAACGTGGAATGAATTGAAGAAAAATTTCGACAATCGCGACCAAATTTGGTTTGGGTAAATTATAACCGGAAAGAATAGGGACAGGAAGTCTGTACTTATGTGTTGTGAATATGTTAATATACTGGAATCTAGGAGAAATACTTACAATTTCTAAAAAAATCCAAATATGGAACCAACTAGTATAAACCAATTTTTGAATATGACATTGAAAAAAATGCTTTCTTATTATTTGCTATTAATTGATTTTCGATTGATAGTCAACAATTTTTTTGTCTAAATTTTTCGTATATTTTAAAATAGGTTTAATGTTTCAATTTTCTCTGTCAAAAATGTTTCCTATCTTTAACACATTGAACGCCGACCGGGTTTTTCGTAAAATGACAAAACCATATAGCCATAAAACGTAGATAAAAGTAGCCATGTATTGTCAGTCACCCATGACCGACACGGCTCAATTGGAATACAGTGGACCCCCAATAATCCGGCCCTCGACTAATCTGGCACCCACTGTAATCCAACATGGTCTATTATTTATTATGTATTGAATAATTTGTTGGATTATAAGGTACTCTTTCGTAAAAAATTCCAAACTATGTGGGGTCTTAGGCAGTACTCTATAATCCGATAAATTCGCTAATCCAACTCTGCCCTGTAAACTGTTTTTCGGATTACCGGGAGTCCACTGTACTTAATTGTCAGTCACCGGTGACTGACAAAGCGTTCAATATGTTAATAGCACTGGAGAGCTGGACTAAAATAGTTCCTAGTCCGGAGCCCCCGACACCCCCTTCCCCCGAAACACCTCACGTAATTAATGAAGGCCCCCTAAAAAGTGAACTCCCATCTAATTTTTCAATTATATGGTGAAAAAATTTGGAAATAGAAACTTTAAGCAATAGTTTTATATACGTTTTGTTCGAATGTGGAATAGAATAGCATATTCGATGCATGATATTTTGAATTCCTTGTAATACTTCCTTAAAAAATTTGATTTTTTATTGGACTTGACACTCTTCTTCAAACTCTTTTCAATGATCTATAATAAATGGTGATATGATGTTTATTTATAAAGATTTCAAGTCACACCAAAAGGGACAAGGAAAATTGGATCGAAAATAAAAATACTTAGTGAACTAGGGATAGGAAACATATATGGAAGTTAAAATTGTATATTTTAATATAAATAATCACAACATTAAGAGTTCAGACTTGTTATCTCTCTGTTATATCTATAAAATTTTGAAAGTAATCTTCCCTTTTTCTAATGCAGGAACGCTTATATGGCTCAGGTGGAAAGTACTAATAAAATTATTAACACAGAAAATCCTAGTCAGGAAATGTTTGAAGTTAAATGTGCCGGTAAGATCTTATATTATACGTTACGATTTTCTTTACCTTTATTTTCATAACATTTGTTTCCAGTGCCTGTAACTAATCATTTCTTAAATGTTCAAATGCCTCAAACGTCCGATGTTTACATGATCAGAATTATAAGCGATACCTCGAGCGAGAAAAGTAGGAAATCGCCGACTTTTGCTTATTTAGCAGGAACCTGGATAGAACCTTATCGTGATGGTCACAATGCCAACTTTCCTAGAGAAGGTTTTACTAAATTTTAATTTAATTAAGACTTAAAATTGTAGTTTTTTTTTTTACAGTTTATGTTGAAAAAGCGACTTCTTTACTACATTTAACGTTTATAATAAGTAAAAATTCTATGCTGTTTACACGTAATACGACGGTTCAATTACGTGCACAAGCTAGAATAACATCGAAAATAAGGCAATGCACAGCGATTTCGCAGATATTTTTATCGCCGTTTTTGCCATTTTTCCTTAATCCTATGCAATGTAATTTTAAATTACCCATGTATATCGTCGAAGATGAGGTTTTGAAAAAGGTAAATGGACGAAATTTTATTCAAGGGTTACAAGAGTCTTGAGTATTTTTTTTCTACTAGGAAAAACTAAATACCAATCAGGTAGTAGCTGTTCATGAAACGTGTGCCGCTTGTCTTACCAAGGAACCAAAAATTTGTTACATTCAAGGCCCACCAGGTACCGGCAAAACTTCCGTTATTGTAAATTTAATTTTTCAATTATTGTATGGGGGCGAACGGAGAAACATTGATCCCAGCCTGAAACCTAGAATATTGTTATGTGCACCATCGAATGCAGCTATAGACAATTTAACATTGAAATTATTGCAGTTTCGAGATATCGTACCCACAAGTAAGTCAATATATATCAGAGTTTTCTGTTTTTTCTTCAATCCGAATTCCCTGAATTTCCAGGTCTAAATTCATTTTTCCTTGATCTTGTTTATAAACAAATTCTTAGTGAAAGAGTTTGATTATTTTTTGGTTTTTCATCTACATTCTATTGTATGACAACTTATTATTTAACGTTCAGATTCTTTACGTAATATGTTTACTTATTAAAAATGTTTAGGCTCATATCCTTTTCAGCGACGTCAAAATCTGGCAATATTGCATTTTCTGCTGTGGTTTTAATTTATTTCGCGATTTATTGTTAATTCAATTTTAATATCATATAATTTTCTGTTTTGTCGCTATATTTTCTTGCAAAATGCAACGGTGCTAGATATTGACTACTAAAAAGGGCATGAACCGAGGCTTACATCGCTTACATCCATGTCTCGAAAAAATTGAAAATTTTCAGAATTTATTTTTGTAGTTCCTTAGCCTAATAAAATTTCTAGATTATCCATATTTTCGAGGTTGCTGGACATCCTAAATTTATAAGTAAACCTTGACATTATATATATCTTATTATTTCCAGATAAATTAAAAATGGTACGAAACGGAAATGTTTCCTCGTTGAGTACTGATTTGGATAGAATTTCCTTAAAAGCATTAACTGAAAAACATGCCAAATTGTGTTTTGAGAAGAAGATGTGGGATTTTAAGAAAAAATCCCAACAATTGAAGGCGGAATTAGAACGTTTGCAATCAAAAAATGAAGGTTTGATGTTATAGTTGATTTATTTGAAACAGATAAGACATAGCCATTTTATGTTAACAGAAACAATAACTATAGAAAAAGACTTAGTAACTGTTTTACGTGAAATTAATGCCATCAAGAAGCAAGGGCTGTCCAAAGAGGAATTAATTGCCATTGAAAATATAGTCCTGACCAATGCAGATGTAGTTTGTACAACACTAAATAGTTGTTTTAATAAAGAAATGAAACACATGGCTTTAAATTCTACAAGTCGATTTACTTGCTGTATAGTTGATGAAGCGTCCCAATGTACCGAACCAGATTTATTGATTCCTCTGTTAATGGGAATTGATACTTTGGTTTTAGTAGGCGATTCGTGTCAATTGCCAGCGACAGTATTATCACAGGTAAGTTATTTAATCTTTTAATGGCCAAGATTGCATTATTGCGTGTAATCCTGATCACATTCCCACTACTATAGCAAAATGTCTACCAAATCTGAATCTCTTTATTACTGAAAAACGATTGTTTCAAATTGAAAATTGGTCGAAAAATTTAGATCTCTTTACAAAATATACACGTAAAACGTGGTAGTCGTTTAATATATTATGGATTTTTGATTTCACTTTACCCAATAAAAGGCTAGCCTTTTGATAAAAATCTTAAATATAGCGGGTATAGCGTAGTGTACATATAGTTGCATACCAAGAAATTTCATTTTGAGTTACAAGAAATACTTATATTTTGACTCAATATATATTTATCAATATATTTAACCAGATTTAAATTTGGTAGACATTTTGTATGTTTTGTATAATGGCATTTAATACGGCCAAGTAGATATATCGCTTATTATTTTCTAATACAACTCTTTATTTTAGGAAGCCATATCAAAAGGTTACAGCCAATCATTTTTACAGAGAGCTGAGAAATGTTACAAAAATGTACCAAATTGTCCACTTAGATTTTTGAATATTCAATATCGAATGAATCCTGCCATCATAGAGTGGCCAAATAAATATTTTTACAATAACTCTATTGAAAATGCAAAGAACATAAAATCAACTCTTCCAACTGTTTTAAAACCATATTGCGTTATCTATCATTCATTTTACCAAAATTTAACGAGTGAAATGAATGAAAGCGAAATTGAGTTAATAGTGGTAATGGCTAAGGCAGTTTGGAGCATTCAAAATACATTTAGTATTGGAATTATTTCACCGTACAGAAAACAGTGTTATTGGTTAGAAAAAACGTTTAAAAACGAAAAGTAAGAGAAACATTTTAGATTTTCTTCACTTTTCATTGAACTTAATACAATTTTTAGAGAACAGTATAAGGAGAATAAACTTTATATTAATACAATTGATGGCTGTCAAGGACAGCAATTCGATGTGGTGATATTTTCTTGTGTTCGAACTGACGGGGTTGGATTTTTATCAAATGTTAATAGGATAAATGTTGCCCTGACCCGTGCCAAATACGCTTGTTACGTCGTTGGAAATTTTCAATCGTTACAAGTAAACATAATTTTAATTTTTATTAATTTACAGAACAAAATTTTACAAATCTGGATACATGGTAATGTCAGGAGGTTCTATAGTATATACTTTTATTCGAAATGTTTTGTGTTTTCAAATCTATAACTTCGTTCTAAATAATACTATAGAGCTCAAATTTTCAGATTAAGATGAAATTATCAGCCTTATCAAATATTCATTCATAAAGTTTAATTTGCCTAACTTTTATACTTTAATTTATATAACTATCTAAAATACGTCGATTTTACTCCTCACTTTTTCAGCAAAACTTCTAGTGTTCTTCCCGAATCCTAGAAGACTGCAATATGGTATGCAGGAAATCATTTACTAGCATAAAACAACAAAAATAAGATATTTGTATTTTTCACTCATTAATCTTCTTCTTCTGTTGAGGAAAAAACTTATCATTTGTGTGTAGATGTAGTGAAGAAAGGAGTCTTTCAAAAATATTTGAATGCTAGAAAAAAACGAGTATTGTCGATTTCTTCATCACACAATGGTTTAATTTCTAGAGGCAATGCAGGCAATTTTACTTCTTGCATTGTCTTACAAATCGACGACTACAATATATCAGCATTTCAAATTAGCAGTCTAAATGACTTGTTCTCATTGGCTAATTATAGATAATTTGATTTGATAGGGTCAAATTTTAAAGATTCTAAAGAATTTTTTCATATTCCAGTTAAATTTTGTCATTAGCTTCTTAAAGTAGACTGTTTTCTTTATTTTCAACATAATTTACTATTATTGGTTTTCGAACCATTGGTTTAGATCTAGAGGTTTCTAATTTCTTCTTATTTTCACCGCTAAACATTCAAATTTGTTCTTTAAAGACTTAATATTCTAAATTTTCAGTTTGAATAATCTTTAGTATAGGAAAAATTTAAAATAAAGATACATTATTCTTAGTTATTAATTTTAATATCAAAAACACCGAAGTTTATAACAATTTTTTTACATTTTAGGCTAACAAAATGTGGCTTGACTTAGTCAATGACAGTGTAGAGCGGAACGTATTCCGAAAAATAGATAATTTATTATCTGTCGAAGAAGTCGTCACAATGTTACGCAATGAAAAATGAATTGAACCAAGTATTTGTTTTCGTTATTATTTAGTTATAAGTTGTACCTTTATTCTTAACGAATTTATTTTTGTTATATATTTATAAAAATAAAAAAGTGTAATTCCAAACATGATCAGGATGTGTACAAGTGCATTTTCTTTACAAACTTTCCTTTAGCATTTAAGTTACCCTGTTCTTCTTATTGTTCTGAAATAAAATTTTAGAATAAATAATGAATTATAATAATTTATGTTACACGTAATTACAGCGAAATATTCTTCTGGAGTAAAATATTTTTTCAAATCCCCGGGTGGTTGTATATTCTCTGGATAGAGTGAAATAAAGCTGAAACACACGAGTCGGTTGTAGAGAGGAAACTCCTTAGCTGCTTCTGCTTTTTTAATTGATTTTTTTAGGGACCAACTTCCTTGCCGGGTGAATTTTGGTTTCGCCAAAATAGGGTTTAATGTATCTTTTTTATAAAATGGCAGAATATTATTAATCGGTATCCAGGCCCTACTCACACTTTTGCTCTGGAAAAATGTGACATGATAGTATGTCTTTAACGACATAATAATATTAGTTATTTGTTAAAGTCGATAGTTATAAATTTGGAACCAATTATACTGGAAAACTATTTTTATTTGCGTTTTCATCAAACCAATAATACTCTTCGGTGTCGGGACAATCATCAACCATTGCTGGCCACCATGGATAGTTAGCGTGCTGCGCCCACACAATGGATCCAGCGGTGTATAAAGTATAAATTAAGTCTTCTTCTTCTCTTTTAGTTGGTTTGTATTCCTTTGCTTTACAAGAAGCCAAAAACCGACCTGAAATTAATTGGAATACTGTGGTAATTTTTAGAAAAACAAATCAAAATTGCCGAAAATCGTATATTTCAAAATTTTTAATTTGAACATTTAGTTTGGACCCTCAATATTTTTAATAAAACTTGATTTATAACTTATAAATATTTGCTCTGTCAATATGTGAGCAAATTGCCTATAGTTACCTCAACATTCTTTAGCAAAAGATTTCACAAGTAGTAAGTATCACAGATTTAAGTTTTCAGCTTTAACTGAATAAATTCAAAGTGAATTTTTGCTTTTTGATATTCATTGGTGCTCAGTGGTATCTAAAGTGCTCGATCACCACACATCCATTACGATGTTGCTGGGAAAGAGATCTAGGGGGGAGGCATAAAGGATAAGTGGCCAAAACATTTCTCAAAAAAAAAAATCAAAAAGAGCAACATTTTATAAATTAACTCATAAAATCGTTTCAAAGTCGATTCATTAAACTCTCCTACTCGACTCATCCACTCGTCTAAATCACTCAATGGACTCATTTATTCACAGGTATATTTACTTTATATTGAGAAAGAATGGATGTAATTTTGATATATATATCCTCGTGTTAATATTCTAAATCTCATATGGAGGGTGCCGAATGTTTTCTTCAACATAAACTCCCTGAGCTTTTAGACAAAAATTCGATTTTACCCTCCTAAAAAAACCAATGCGAAGATGGGGTTTTTTGTCTGACTCTTGTTGAAACCACTTATTGTACCACGAAAATTATATATAACAAGGGCGGATTTATGGGTATTTTTGTGTACTGTGGAGATTCCATAACAGTACATACTTAGAAGCAAATCAAATTATTAAAGTTGTGAAAATATATGAATAAAATAACAGAAAGAACATTAGTGAAACTCTAGTCTATTTCTGGCTGGAATTGCGAATTTTTTTCGTGATCCCTTTCACGCACTTGCAAATAAAAGATGATATTGTGCCCCCCCCCACAGAAAAAAATCCTGAATCCGCCCTTGGTATATAGTGAAACTCTTCGTGCCCTTAGAGATACGCATACCACATTTTGAGAAACACTGACTTTAAGAAAGAGATTGAAAATTTTAATTAATGCAGCATTACATACTTTTCAAACTTTTAATTCTTTATATCCCTTGTATAATTATCGTGACACTAAATACCCCTTACTGAGCGTGTCAAAGTAAGAGGCACTTGGTGTTATGATAATTATATAAGGGATACAAAGACGTAAAAAGTTTGGAAAATACTGCTTGTATTTAAAACTGTATTATTATTGAATCATTAGAAATTAGAGTCAAATAGCAAAAAAAAAAAAATAAACAAAACCATTCCGAAAAAAATTACTTATTCCTCGTATATTTTTTGGTTTTTACGTCAATTTTGTTTTGAAGCTGCTACAAAAGGGTATTTAAAGGTTTTTTTTAATATTCAAAAAACCCATTAGAAGTCACTTAAAGTTATTAAAAGCATTTTAAATGTAATAATTTTAAAATACCTCTAAATGCCTTCTTTAATACCCTTGAATATACTTACAGGAATTCATATCACAAGTCCAAAATTTCGGGACATCCGTAGGATCTGGTACATCCATCAAGTACCGAGTTTTCTTACAAGAAGCACAATCAACCCACGTACCAACACATCTTCGTCGCTGAAGTTTTAATAAATGTTGACGATAAGTTTCGGGCATCGAAAATTCCGCAACGTGATTGAAATTCCCCAAATGGAAACCCCCCTGAGCCTGACGAGTTGTAAGATTTAATCTGGAATCTTTAAAAATAAATAGTTAATATATTAAACTTGAAATTGAATTAATCATTTACCAATAATCACATTTTCTAAAATTGAAACCATAATTAATTCACTAGAAAATGTAACAAACGGATTTAACATCAAAGTGTTTTTCTTTGCCGAAATAATGTTCAAAAATGATTTTACAGTAACAAAATCATGAGTTGGTCTATAAATTTCCTCTAATCATGTTTAAGTCTGAAATTGTGAATACAATTAATTACACAAATATGATTTTATATAATACTTAATATATAAAATATTCTCCACTCAATCAAAAGCATAAGTAGAATGAATTGAATGGTACAAATAAGACGACGAATATTCAAAAGATAAGAATGAAAAAACGGGAGAAATGTAAATTTCAAATGAACCAATCAACATTATTAGTTGTTTTTAACTATCATAAACGGCCGTTAAGATAAAGATAAACCTCGGTTTAAGTAAACGGCATTTACCTTACTATCTTAGTTGCCCCTGTATTTGGTAGCTTGTTCCAGTATTTATTTTTTTTTTTTACTATTTATTTTTAATAAATTAAAAAAATTAACTATTGAATTATAATAAATTTAATAATAATAAAATTTTAAGAACTTTTTTCTCTAGTTTGTAATGTGGTTTTTGGAGATATGATTAATAAATGTTCAGATATGATTAGCAAATTGGTTCCTAGAATTAGTTTTGTTTAGCTTCGGCGGCGTCAACTTTGAACTTATCTAAACAATAATTCGTTAACTATAAACATAATTGATTTAAAAAAAATCATTTTTGAATAACTAGTTATTGAGAACTCCATCACGATGTAGTCCGATTTGAATTCAACTAAATTATTTCTTTGTCGAAAATGTAACGAAAATTTTCATGTTCCGTTTCCAGATAACAAGGGAATATCTAATTTTTATCCTTGACCTATTTGACCTATATTTGATGTGACCGGTGTGACGTAGGGATGTATTCCATGTACTTATACATCCATAAGAGATCCCGTATAGTAGACAGAAAAGGAAAATGGGAAACGTACGTATCCAGGGCGCTTGCTCAGCTTCCTGGAATATTTTCAGAGTTTCGACATACGTTTCGAGATCTATTTCTAGTTATCTGTATCTCTTTTTCAGCACAAATTATTGAGATATGATAGCAGGGATACCAAGGAAGATAATCCAAAATAGAGTGGTCGAAGCATTCAAATATATATTATATAGGGATAAATTCATCGAAAATTCAAATTTTGAAAGAGAAATGTGTATTTCAATATTTGCTTATTATTGCATTGGATTAACTATTAAAATAAATTGTTAATAATGGTGCCAAACGGTGCTATACAGATTGTGCAGTTTTAATCACATGTTGCGCAGTTGTTCTTATTTTTTACTTATTAAAAAATAAATAAAAATCAACATTAAAAATTGAGGCTCCAAATTTGATTTCGTGTTTTCATTAGTTAGTTTTAAAATTCAATAATTTGTGCTGAACTGCACATTAAAAACACTAATATCAGATAAAATACTAATTTGTATAATTTATTTATAAAATAATTCAAAAACAAAGTATTTTCTTAAATTTAATCACAATATATAACAAAATAAATAATCGAATGGAATCACTTTCAAATAAAAACAATTTGTACTTAATTCATAAATTGAAAAGAATTTATTCTTTTAAAGAACAAAATATTTATTTTTCTTACTCTTCCCCCCATTAATTCTCTTCAATACTTCTAAATTTGTGGCTCAATCCGTTCATTTTATTTTCTCTATTCTTTTCCAATAGCAAATTTCAAAGCTCTTTATTGTTTTAATTGGTAATAAGAAATAAATACCTAATATTGGGTGATTTAGGTCTTCCACTAGATTGGAAATATGTAGAGTTGAACGAATATAGTGATGTTGTGGATGAAAATTAATTCTGTTTTAATGTTGGTTCAATTAACTAATATTCCTGTTTTAAATAAAAGGCATTTAGAGGAACTTTGAAATCATTACATTTAAAATGATTTTAATACCTTGAAACGGTTTTAAATGACTTTTAATGAGGTTTTTTACCTTAAAAATGCCTTTTTTAACAGGGATACTCTTACATATAAATTTTCTGTAATTTCTAGTAAATGTTGAAATCCTGAAAGGTTTGCAGTTTGAGGATACAACAATGTTGTCACTTAAGCATGTTAGGGGTAATTCTCATCAAATTCCGAAATTAGGTAGAAAAAAAATTATAAAAAATGTTTTTAGAATTTTGATTCTAACAATTTTGTAGTATTTGTGCAACTAGAGTCACTAGAGTGTACCAATATAGTGGTCCCCAGAATTCTCATTTTGGATGATCAATCCCCTCATTTTGGATGAATTATAAGGATGATTTATAGTTTTGAAAGTGAAGGTTTTATAAGCCATATTGAATCGTGTTTGTTATTGTTTGATTTAAAGTTAAAAGTTACATCAATATAATCCTACTCTTTAAAGTGTTATTTATTGCTCTGCACCATCAAAATAAACTACTTGGATATCTGCATTGTATTTATAGTGAAAATTTTCATTAAAGTCAATATGAATGATATTTTCATCTTTAAACAGGAAAAACGGTGAATTTAAGGACTAAATAAACAAAGAAATAAAAAAAGTCAAGTTTAATTAGTTTAAAAGCATTACCTCAAATATCGTCATTCCCTCATTTAAGTTTGAAAGGAGGGAATGACGAAATGAAGAAGAACTACAAAAAATTTGTACATACAATTTTATTAACTCTGAATTTTTGTGTAACTTCACTGTCTTTGACTACCTACTTTACAGTGCAATTAGTATTAAGATTTAATAAATACTTCTATTTTTCTTCATTATGAGGGAATGACGACTGAAAATGTAGTTTTGGAAAAAATCTTATTTTTATTTTGGTACAGATATTTTAACTCGTGTAAGATGGCTTAAATATGTGAAATAATTTATAGTACTGTTAATAATCAAAAATTGATGAGAGATTTCATAAATGATTAGTAATAAATTCATATATTAACTATTAGTAAAGGTGTAAGGGAATGATTTTTTTATAGGGCACATTTGGAAAGTATATTTGAAAACATGTTCTATACTTTTGATTCCAAACTCAAAAGATGTTTGAAAATCTATTATGTTTTAATTGGTTAGTCAAATTCAAAAATACTTTTAAAAATTTTTGATTTAGAAGTTCAGAAAGGTACTAATCTCAAGTTTGGGACATATAGCGATGGAATAATAATAAAAATAAAAGTTTTTGATTGGTCTAATCTACAGTAACAAACGCATGTCTTTGCCTTTCAACAACTTAGAAAACATAGAAAATAGAAAAAAAAAACAAAAAAAATTAATATGATTCTTAACTTTATAAATATTTAAAGATATCTGTATCAGATTACTGGGAAAAACGACCTTAAAAACCCAGAGCGAGGGAATAATAATAATAATAATAATAATATCAGGGTACTATTTATTAATTACTCTCTAAAGATATTCATATGGTTCAAAAATTATATAGAGCCCCTTAGATCTTTGCGAGAACAGAACGCGGCCCTAGTGACAACTTTTATTATTAATTTAGTCTAGCCCTTTGGAATATTATTTGGCATTGAATATTGTTTATTGTGTTTATAAGAGTAGGCGAAGAATTTTTTCAGGGCCACAATACATTGCGGGCCGCTCAAGTCTGAATTGTAGACACTATTTGTATATATTTGTATTGTTTGTATTCATAACATTCGTAATTTTTAGAATGGGCTGCAAAGGCCCACTTTCAATATCATTAGTTCCTACGTATATTTACAAATCAGTACATTTAAATCTATCATGTTGCATATTACTGATTAATATGGTTTAAGAATATTTTGAACTATTTAAAGTTTTTTTGAAATAATAATTTATAAATTTATGTTTCAATGAAAGAATTTATAAATTATAACAATGATTCAAATATTGGAAGAGGAGTTAATCACTTCGTGTATATTCGAGCAAAGACGTGCCACTTCGTTTATCGCAGAAAGGGCAGCGCATTGAAAATGGCAGATTCGTTCGCCATCGTTTGGTGAGACTAGATCATTGAAGAGGAGAGTGTTTCACAAATTGTCACTATTTTCTCTCATATTTTACACATATTTCTACATGATTTGAATCAATTACATCGCAAAAAAGGCAAGTGTTAATCAAAAGGTACGTTTCATTTCATTATTTATGAAAAAAATTAAAATTTTCATATTTATGTCAATTATACTGGATTCGAGGCTTTGTATATGTACGGCGCATGTCCAACTATTCCTGTAATAAATTTAAAACGATTTATAAATTATTTGTAAAGTTTTTGAAAAATAATCCTCCTATGTGAATTGTCACTTATTTATAGCAATAAAAAGCAGAAAATTACTCATTTCCAGATAAGATTACAAAAACGTTTTGCAACGTTTTACGTTTTTTTTAAAAGTTTTGCTTTATTTATAGATGTCAGCGTTAGAACTCGAACACGGGATGAATTCAGATAAATCTCTTACAAACAAAAAAGAATCTGATAAACTTTTGGTGAAACGTGGAGCACCAAATTTATTCTCGAAGAAACATAAGCACGACTTCAAAAATAATCGTAAGCGCTCGCAAAGTTTCAGTGGTAACGGAAAAATGTTTTTCGTGAAACGACGCAAAAAAGAAAGTACGCTACCGTCGAAATTTCTGCTCGGTGGAAACATATGTGATCCATTAAACCTAAACAGTTTACAAGACGAAGAAATAAATCGTGCCATGAACGCCGTCACACCAAAATCATCACCCTTACCAACTCCCCCACGTCGTCGCCGACAAATCGAAGTCATAATTCCACCCAACATTTGCGACCCTCTAAACCTCACTCATTACACCGACGACGCCACCTACGAAAAACAGCTTGCATCCCCCGTAAAAAGGGGTCGAAAGAAAAGCAACAGGAAAAACAAACGTTCGTCCACCAGCATTTCAGAAACCGAAAATCCCACCAATACTTCTGTCGAGGCTACAATTCCCGACGACAAAAGTGATGCAGCCAAAGTTCCAGACGAAACTGAACCGGTGGAAAGTTCCAGTTCAGAAACTAGTCCCAATAAAGATAAAGCCGTCAAGAAGCTATCTTTAGAACTACCATCACCTCCTAACAAAGAAAAGACTACCAAACGTAAATCGACTGACGAAATCAAAGATGTGAAAAAAGTACGCCGAGCAGACGCTATGGATAAGATCGTAAGTCCAGTCATCCCCCAACCAGGCGCGTGGAAACGACCACCAAACTTCAATTGGGGAGGACGAAACTCAGCGAAAAACAACACCAAAAACAAACAAACTGTTCCAGAAAAATTGCCTACTTTTAAAGACAAAAACAAACAGTATCAATACGGAAATTACAATAGGTAAATATCTAATTTCATTTCTATCGCTATAACTTGATGAAAACAAATAGTCAACAGGGCTCATAACTCGCAAAGCGAGTGGTGGAAGCTTCTTTTCAACAAGTACATTTTAATTAGTAACCATGCTACCCCTTTTATCATTCATAGCGATAAAAAAATTCAAGTGTATCTTTTTTCTAGTTTACATATATCATCAGGCTAATTAATCTTTATTTTTTTTTGTTTAGATATTATGGATATCGAAATCCGCATCATGATGTTGATCTTAGGTTGAAGTGTTTCGCCGCCCATAGGGGTATGTTTTTGGGGAAAGACGTGTTAGATATTGGTTGTAATATTGGACACGTAACTCTATCAATCGCTCGAGATTTTAACGCTAAGAGTGTTGTGGGATTAGATATTGACAAAAAATTAATCAACATTGCTAGGAAAAATGTCTGTTATTATGTAAATTGTAATTCAGACTCACCCGGGCGAGACGGTATATCATATTCAAACAAGAAACATAAAAATACTAATAGTGACAAATTTTTTCCCATCTCAATGCCTATTTTGTATGGCCCTGTAGATGTTCCAGGAATGAGCAAAGTCGAGAAAGGAAAAGGATTCCCGCACAATGTCTCCTTCGTTCAAGTAAGTTGCATTCATATTTAAATAGCTTATGAACGTTTTTCTTATTAGATAGACTCGGGTTAGTCGAATTGAAATTTGAAAAAGTTCAACTATCTTTTCTATAGAAAATGTTCTACTTAGTATAATTTTACAATGCATGAATTACTCATAAGCATAGAAAATCATTGAAATATTGGTGACCGCAAATAATGACTTCATATAGTGACATCAACTCCTTTAATATTAATCGATGTTTCCCGTTCGCACCAATTCCGTTGCAAAATTTAGTCATCCCTATATGTTATCATTATCACAGTTACTCCTTTGTACTTCTTTAAATGAAGCAATTTGCTTAATAAATCCACTAAATGAACTTTTGGTTGGCCACTTATAAGATTATTTGGCAATCAAAATACGTAACGATTTTTTTTTAATTCGATGATTTTTTTTACAGGGCAATTATATTTTGGATGATGACAATTTAATCAATTTAGAAACTCCGCAATTCGACGTTATTTTAGCTTTAAGTATCACAAAATGGATTCATTTGAATTGGGGTGATGCTGGACTGAAACAGGCATTTAGAAGAATGTACGCACAACTAAGGCCTGGTGGACGACTTATATTGGAGCCTCAAGCGTGGTCCAGTTACATGAAAAAGAAAGCCCTAACAGTAAGTCATTTTCTTGTCTAATTTTTCTGAAATTAATTGTTTTTATTTTCTTTTTTCAGGAAGTTATTTACAAAAATTTCAAATCAATAGAATTTTTACCCCAACAATTCACTCAATATTTGCTGTCATCGGATGTAGGATTTGCCAAGAGTGAAGTAATGGGGTGTCCGTCTCATCATTCGAAGGGTTTTCAACGACCGATTTTCGTTTTTACCAAAAGTAATTTGTCACCTTTGTATTCACAACGTAGTGATACGTCTACCCCGTCTTATACTATCGCTGCGGACACGTTTGAAAAACGGGTTTACACAAAAATTCCGTTGCCACCACCGTTTGAAAATACACCAGCATGTGATATTATTACAGACTCATGTGACGATAATAAACAAACTAGTATCGCAAGTAGTTCCGCTACAGTGCAACAATCATCGGAGAGTAATAAAAATGCCGAAAGTTTCGATAAAATAACGGTCGATACAAACTGTTCAACGAATATTTCGCATAGTTCTTCACCAATAAACACACTTTCCCCAGAAAAATCGAAAGACTTATCAAGTGTGGATATTGAAGCGATGCCCAATGAATCTTCTAAGTCAAACGAATGGGAACAAAGTTCTTTGTGTAGTGGTGATGTTAAAATGGACAAAGAACAAACCGATACGCATTAATTTTCTTCGTATTACAAAATAAATTCCAAAACTTATTTATAATTTTCTGCTTTCGTTAAATTATATTTTAATCATAGTACTGTGAAAAAACTGATAATTAGATAATGTGAGCATTTTTATTACAATGTAACACTCATATTATAAATTATCAATTTTTGAATGAAAAACGTATTACTCCACTTTTGTTCATTTATGTTGAGTTTTTGTTTTTAAGTATAATTAAAAAAAATTGAATCTTACTGATTTTATTAATGACTACTCAAACGATAAAAAGCACATATCTGTGGTATATCTACTGAGCTGTGAAATATTGCGAAAAATTATTTATTGTCTAAATTATAAAATTAAAAAAAAACGTTGTAAACTTCGTATCGATGACTATAAAATTATTTATATATTCAGTAGAGTTTGTTTGAGTTGAGCCATTACTAAATGCAGGAACAACTGTATTTTTTTTATTTTGCTACTTATACATATATTTTTTGTACATGCTTTGGTTTTAATTAACTTTGTATAAAATTGTAGAAATGTAAAACGTATGACAATATAAATAGTGTATATTATTTTATAAAGCACTTTAGAATAGAGTTGAAAGTAAGAGAAAAGATGTTCGGCACAATAAAATATAAGCGAATGTTAAATAAACATATATATACATACATATATATATCTATTATGTATAATTTTTTTTTCTTTTCAAAATTTTGCAGAAAGAAATGTCTAAAATTCATTTTTATAGTCTTCAGATGAATTTTATACTTCATAAATAAGTATAGCTTTGATGGGACTTACAACTTCAACCGTGTGATCCATTATGACTAATTTTTTTTTTTAATTAGGGACCTTTCATAAAATAAATTCTCAAGTGTGACTCGGAAAGTTTAAGGAAATGTGCGATATCGCAATTCATGAAACAATATTTCTTATTTTTTTTTAGTTCTTTATTTCATCTTGAATCAAGAAACCCAAACTGTGGAAATTTGTTGCCGAATTTCATAAACAAAAAAAAATTTACTAAAGCCCGTCAGTTTTGTATGCCATTCATGTTAAATAACGAAAAATCTTCGGGTAAAGGGATTCTCAATTTAGTTTTGGAAAATTGAATTCCCCAAAAATACAAATGTAGTCTAAGGCTGACCTTTCGATTGAAGATGTTCCATTGTAGAAGGTTTTTGAAATAAAAATAATAATTTAATGTTCACAACGACCAGAAAATATTTTTACTACGAAATTTACAGGCGTTTTGACAAAAAATATTTATTATTTTAAAGAATATATAAAACAATTGTTTATTATTTAGCCCTTCAAAAATTAACTCGCAGTTTTATAAGAATAAACTAGATGTATAACAAGTTCCTTTCATTTAAAATACCTCAAACGCATTCAGTGATAAACTTATTGAGGACTTGAATTAGTAATCAATAGTAACTAAATAAGGGTTGCCTCAAGGGAAAAATATTTTAAGTACCTGTTAGTAACACAGTGGTATTTACTAAGAGATGTTTTGGTTTTGATAGCTTATGGTTGTTCGCTACATTCATTGTTGCGAAGACCACTAGAAAACCTAACAAAAAGAATTTCCTAACAATATCATCTTTGAAGTGTTTCGATTACAGCCAAAACTTGAAATAAAAACGTTGATTCTTTAAAAATTTTATTCACGCTGTCGAAAGAATGTATGATGATATTAGTTGAAAATTAACATTTAGGTAATTTTGTCATAAGAGGGCTTTCCTCAAAAAAATCGTAAGTACATAAAATTAGTATAAAAACGTTCAAAACTATTAAAATTGCAATATTCCGGTGGCGAAAATAAAACATTCTTCACTGTTGTTACAAGAATGCTAAAAAAATATATCTTAATAATAAACTTTAATTGACGTCAAAGTTAATGCTTAACGTATTTGCTTTCAAGTATGCATGTGTATTTGAAAATTGTCCATTTGAAGAATTTTAAAGGATATTTCGAGTGTCCTTTTGTACACATTAAAACCATTTTTCTCACAACTTCTCATGTAAAAGCTTTGTTTAATAATCTGTTGAAAAAATATGCACTTATCAGGAAAAGTCTCCCTTAAAAACGAAGAATGTCTAGCAAATTTTGTGCACCCATTTTTAGCTCAATAACTTCCCGTTTTGATTTCCCAGGTAACTATCCCGAAAAAACGAAATATTTTTCGTAAGCATAGTTAACGATAATTCAATCAATAATATCCAGCTCAATTTCATCGAAAACGATAATCCCTTGTATCATTACTTTGCAGTTGAAAATTATACTTTTAAAAATTTTGAAACGATATTGTAGATGTCCTTTTGCATACAGGACAAAAAAATATTTTCACTACTATTCACGTGAGGGCATTGTTTTAAAATCAGTTGATATAATTGATAAAATATGTCCTTATAAGGAAAAGTCACCCCCCGAAAACGACCAATTTTAAGGCGTATTTTAGTGGATGCATTTTCACCTTCTTAACTTCCAGTTTAAATTATCCCAGGATCTAGCCAATAAATGCAAATAAATTTTATGCAATATGGTTCAGGACGATTCGTTATATATTATTTAACCTAATTTTAACCGAAAGGACCATCCCTTATATCCTTTTAATGCTCTTGAAAATTGTCCTTTTTGAAACTTTGAAGCGATATTGCGGGTGTCCTTTTGCAGACAGGACAAAAAATTTTTCACAATACTACTCACGAAAGGGCCATGATCCATTATCCGTTGATAAAATATGTCCTTATAAGGAAAAGTCACCCCCCCGAAAACGACCAATTTTAAGGCGTATTTTAGTGGATGCTTTTTCACCACCTTAACTTCCCGTTTAAATTATCCAAGGATCTAGCCGTCAAATGCAAATAATTTTTATGCAATGCGGTTCAGGACGATTCCTATTATCATATTTAACTCAATAGCTACGATAAAAACCATCCCTTATATCCTTTTTATAGACTTGAACATAGTCCTATTTGAAACTTTGAAGCGATATTGCGGGTGTTCTTTTGCAGACAGGACAAAAAAATTTTCACATAACTACTCAAGTAAGACCAATGTTCAATTATCCGTTGATAAAATATGTCCTTACAAGGAAAAGTCACCCCTCGAAAACGACCAATTTTAAAACGTAATTTGGTGTACGCTTTTTCACCTCCTTAACTTCCCGTTTGAATTATCCAAAGATCTAACCGTTAAATGCAAATAACTTTTATGCAATGCAGTTCAGGGCGATTCATATTATAATATTTAACTCAATTTCAACGATAAAAACTATCCCTTATATCCTTTTTATAGACTTGAAAATAGTCCTTTTTGAAACATTGAAGCGATATTGCGGGTGTCCTTTTGCAGTCAGGACCAAAATTGTTTTCATATTGTAGTTCACGTATGGGTCTTATTTTATAAATCATTCTGAAAAAATACCTTTTTCAGGAGGCGTCGTCCTTGCAATTATCCGTTTTTTTTACAAATTGTAAATGGTAGGCAACCATTTATTCAACTATGCAATTAGGCTGCAGCATAAGTTCCCTAGTTTACAACTTTATATAAATTGGACATAAGATTTGTTTTATTAACTTAAATCAATATTTTTTTACAGATTCAACTTACCTGAAAATTGAAGACAAGTTTTGTTTGGAATGAAGAAAGTATCATCCTTTTGGAGATCATTGTTTAGTAAGTGCTAGTGCTATTGAAACTTGTAAATATTGTTCTAATTGAATTTTTCACTCTAGAAAAAGCTGTCCGAAGACATTAGAGAGTTTTTCAATGGATCTGAATTGTTCATCATTTCCAAATGGACGTTTGAAGAATCGATGCGGATCATTCGAGAATCTGCAACCAAATTCCTCAAGGATATCATTTCTACAATTGGTAGCTACCGAGAAGAATACGAATGGATTTACTACAACAATCAATGGTGTAAATTGTGTTTCCTTAAATCAGTGAACATTAAGTGATAAAGTGGTTCAAGTGATAAATTATTAAAATATCAGAATAACCAAACCTTTTTTATTAACTGAATGTTTTTATAAGATTGTAACAATTGATACTTTTACATAATGACTATAAACAATTGTAAAAATGGCAAAATCATACTTTTATTGTTTTATTGTATATATTTAATTGATATTTAACATTAATAAATTTATTTTAATAGAATACAATGTTTCAATTCGATTTACCGTACCCATCCTCATGAATTTTATATTTTAGGGTTTTTTTTTACAATTACAGTACAAATCAGAGTTAAGTTAATACATCGATAAGGTAGGTAAGTGAGGTAAGAGAAGTACAATGTTTTTCGATAGATTATCGAATAATACGATAAAAGCCAATATCGAAGAACATCTTAAATAATTTTAAATATTTCGATCGAAAATGTTTTTCAATTTTCCTCAAATCTCATAAGAAATGTTTATATATGAATTTTTACGTCATTTACATATATCATCTGATAGCCGAGTCGTCATGGTCGCCGTCGCTGTTGTCGGAGGCGAGGTCCCTGGTTCGTATCCCGATTGGTCCTGGATTTTTATAATTTCTAATAATTGATTTCTATTCCTTACAGCATATAATATAACTAATTAACATTAATTCTTAATTCCGGACATTGTATCATCGAAATATTCGATCGAACAGGTCCAACCTTTCGGGGTTGGAAATGATCCATCGATCGATCGATGATGCAATATATTTTTTATTATTTTTGCTCAATGGTTTTGTGTCGTCACTCAATTTCATATATATGACGTCTCACATACGTCGCCATCCAATGACATCACTCAATGACGTCATTCCCGAAAAAAATCGAAAAATGATCGAATTTTCGATTTTCGGGAAACAGGACTCTGGGAATGGCTTAGTTACGTCACGGGAGATCTAAAAAACATATCCTAAAGTCAATTTTTTCGTTTTTTTTGGCGAAAATTTTTCGGCCGAAATTCGGAATAATCGCCAAAATAGGTCAAATAAGGTGATTTTTTTCACTTTTTCCAACTTTACAGCCATTTGTAGCGATAACTATCGAACGTAGGTAAACGATAGTAAGCTCATTCGATAGCGCTTGAATTACTCTATCGATGGTGTAAATTTGGTCCTGGAAAAGCTTAAGGGGAAAAACTTTTCTTTTCAACTTTTCAGAAATTTCTTTTCGTTGACCAAATGTACGTTGATTTTTTCTGTAAAATTATTTGTCTTATTTTTCGATGAAATTCGCACCATAGCTGAATTACGTAACCATCAAAACATAAATCCAGAAGAAACCTAAAATTTTCGATGTCGTTAATGGTTTTTTCGATTTTTTAAATTCACCTATTGTGCTAGCTTAAGCTGTTTAAATACAAATATGTATTGTTAAAAAAATGATTAAGGACCTAAAAATTTTTCCAATGTGGTTCTAAATCTTTTCCGATCGTAACATGGAGCACCTTTGGTTTAAATTTTTCCGGAAAATTCCAAGGTAATCTTTCGATCAAACTCTTACCCCAGAACGATTTTCATGGAATTTTTGGGAAAAATTTTTACCTAAGGTTCTACATGTTACGATCGGAAAAGATTTATAACCGCATTGGATTATTTTTAGGTCCTCAATCCTTTTTTTAATAAAACAAATTTGTATTTAAATTGCTTTAGCTAGCACAATAGAAGAATTTTAAAAATCGAATAAATCATTAAAGACATCAAAAAATTTCGGTTTTTTTAGATTTATGTTTCGGTGGTTACGTAATGCAGCTATGGTGCAAATTTAATCGAAAAATTCGACAAATAATTTTAAGGAAAAAATCGACGTACATTTGGTCGACGAAAAGAAATTTCTGAAAAGTTGAAAAGAAAAGTTTTTCCCCTTAAACTTTTCCAGGACAAAATTTGCACCATCGATAGAGTAATTCAAGCGCTATCGAATGAGCCTACTATCGTTAACCTACGATCGATAGTTATCGCTACAAATGGCTTTAAAGTTGGGAAAAGTGAAAAATATCGCGAAATTTGGCCTAGTTTTGGGATTTTTCAGAAATACGGCCGAAAAATTTTTGCCACACAAATGAATAATTATATAATTGAAAATGATTTTTAGGCTTCTCGCAACGTATCTAAGCCATTCCCCAAATCCCATTTCGCTAAATTCGATAATTCGAGGTCCTCCCCCCCATCTACAAAAAAAAATGACGTCACAAAATCAATGAGCCAAACTAAAATGAAAAATATTATCGATATCATCGATCGATCGATGGCTCATTTCCAACCCCGAAAGGTTGGAACTGTTCGATCGAATATTTCGATGATACAATGTCTGGAATTAAGAATTAATGTTAATTAGTGATATTATATGCTGTAAGGATTATAAATCATTTATTAGAAATTATAAAAATCCGGGACCAATCGGGATGCGAACCAGGGACCTCGACTCCAACCACAGCAACGGCGACCATGACGACTCGGCTATCAGATGATATATGTAAATGACGTTAAAACTCATATATAAACAATTCATATCAGATTTGAGGAAAATATAAAAAAATTTTCGATCGAAGGAATTGGAATTTTCCGAAAATATTTTAGACATAGCTGCTCCATGTTAAATTTGAAAAATTTGAATAAAAACATTGCAACATTTTAAGGTCCTTGATCCTTTTTTTCGAAAAATACAAATTTGTATTTGAATAGCATTATCATGCATAATATATAATACTTTAATATCGAATTAATAAACTTTAATTTTTTACAATTGAACGAGTTCCTTGGAATTATCCGGAAAAATATAAACCAAAGATGCTCATTTTATATTTCATATCGATAGTCCATGTTACGATCGGAAAATATTTAGAACCACATTCGAAAATTTTTAGGTCCTTAATCATTTTTTTAACAATACATATTTGTATTTAAACAGCTTAAGCTAGCACAATAGGTGAATTTAAAAAATCGAAAAAACCATTAACGATATCGAAAATTTTAGGTTTCTTCTGGATTTATGTTTCGATGGTTACGTAATGCAGCTATGAAGCGAATTTTATTGAAAAATAAGACAAATAATTTTACAGAAAA
Organism: Sisyra terminalis; assembly: GCA_958496175.1. Lineage (NCBI taxonomy): Eukaryota > Metazoa > Arthropoda > Insecta > Neuroptera > Sisyridae > Sisyra > Sisyra terminalis. The sequence goes on from OY292275.1 coordinate 11,129,453, forward strand.
AATCGACGTACATTTGGTCGACGAAAAGAAATTTCTGAAAAGTTGAAAAGAAAAGTTTTTCCCCTTAAGCTTTTCCAGGGCCAAATTTACACCATCGATAGAGTAATTCAAGCGCTATCGAATGAGCCTACTATCGTTTACCTACGTTCGATAGTTATCGCTACAAATGGCTGTAAAGTTGGAAAAAGTGAAAAAAATCACCTTATTTGACCTATTTTGGCGATTATTCCGAATTTCGGCAGAAAAATTTTCGCCAAAAAAAACGAAAAAATTGACTTTAGGATATGTTTTTTAGATCTCCCGTGACGTAACTAAGCCATTCCCAGAGTCCTGTTTCCCGAAAATCGAAAATTCGATCATTTTTCGATTTTTTTCGGGAATGACGTCATTGAGTGATGTCATTGGATGGCGACGTATGTGAGACGTCATATATATGAAATTGAGTGACGACACAAAACCATTGAGCAAAAATAATAAAAAATATATTGCATCATCGATCGATCGATGGATCATTTCCAACCCCGAAAGGTTGGACCTGTTCGATCGAATATTTCGATGATACAATGTCCGGAATTAAGAATTAATGTTAATTAGTTATATTATATGCTGTAAGGAATAGAAATCAATTATTAGAAATTATAAAAATCCAGGACCAATCGGGATACGAACCAGGGACCTCGCCTCCGACAACAGCGACGGCGACCATGACGACTCGGCTATCAGATGATATATGTAAATGACGTAAAAATTCATATATAAACATTTCTTATGAGATTTGAGGAAAATTGAAAAACATTTTCGATCGAAATATTTAAAATTATTTAAGATGTTCTTCGATATTGGCTTTTATCGTATTATTCGATAATCTATCGAAAAACATTGTACTTCTCTTACCTCACTTACCTACCTTATCGATGTATTAACTTAACTCTGATTTGTACTGTAATTGTAAAAAAAAACCCTAAAATATAAAATTCATGAGGATGGGTACGGTAAATCGAATTGAAACATTGTATTCTATTAAAATAAATTTATTAATGTTAAATATCAATTAAATATATACAATAAAACAATAAAAGTATGATTTTGCCATTTTTACAATTGTTTATAGTCATTATGTAAAAGTATCAATTGTTACAATCTTATAAAAACATTCAGTTAATAAAAAAGGTTTGGTTATTCTGATATTTTAATAATTTATCACTTGAACCACTTTATCACTTAATGTTCACTGATTTAAGGAAACACAATTTACACCATTGATTGTTGTAGTAAATCCATTCGTATTCTTCTCGGTAGCTACCAATTGTAGAAATGATATCCTTGAGGAATTTGGTTGCAGATTCTCGAATGATCCGCATCGATTCTTCAAACGTCCATTTGGAAATGATGAACAATTCAAATCCATTGAAAAACTCTCTAATGTCTTCGGTCAGCTTCTTTTAGAGTGAAAAATTAAATTAGAACAATATTAACAAGTTTCAATAATACAAGCACTTACAAAACATTTATCCCTCAAAAGGATGAAACTTTCTTCAATCCATTCAAAACTAGTCTTCAATTTTCAGGTAAGTTGAATCTGTAAAAAAATATTTATTTAAGTTAGTAAAACAAATCTTACGTCCAATTTATATAAAGTTGTACACTAGGGAACTTATGCTGCAGCCCAATTACATAGTTGAATAAATGGTTGCCTACAATTAACAATTTATAAAAAAAACGGATAATTGCAAGGACGGCTCTTCCTGAAAAAGGTATTTTTTCAGGATGATTTAGAAAATAAGACCCATACGTGAATTACAATATGAAAACAATTTTGTCCTGTCTGCAAAAGGACACTCGCAATATCACTTCAAAGTTTCAAAAAGGACTATTTTCAAGTCTATAAAAAGGATACAAGGGATGGTTTATTTCGTTGAACTTGGGTTAAATATTATAATATGAATCGTCCTGAACCGCATTGCAGAGAAATTATTTGCATTTAATGGCTAGATCCTTGGATAATTTAAACGGAAAGTTAAGGAGGTGAAAAAGCATGCACCAAATTACGCCTTAAAATTGGTCATTTTCGAGGGGTGGCTTTTCCTTATAAGGACATATTTTATCAACGTATAATGGAATTTGGCTCTTTCGTGAGTAGTATTGTGAAAAAAATTTTGTCCTGTCTCCAAAGGACACCCGCAATATCGATTCAAAAATTCAAAAAGGACTATTTACAAGTCTATAAAAAGGATATAAGGGATGGTTTTTTTCGTTGAAATAGAGTTAAATATTATAAAATGAATCGTCCTGAACCTCATTGCATAGAAATTATTTGTATTTAACGGCTAGATCCTAGGATAATTTAAACGGGAAGTTAAGGAGGTGAAAAAGCATGCTCAAAATATCTCTAAAAATTGTGCGTTTTCGGGGGATGACTTTTCCTTATAAGGACATATTTTATCAACGGATAATTGAACACTGCCCTTACTTGAGTAGTTATATGAAAAAAATTTTGTCCTGTCTGCAAAACGACACCCGCAATATCGCTTCAAAAATTCAAAAAGGACTATTTTCAAGTCTATAAAAAGGATATAAGGGATGGTTTTTTTTCAATAAAATTGAGTTAAATATTATAAAATGAATAGTCCTGAACCGCATTGCATAGAAATTATTTGCATTTAACGGCTAGATCCTTGGATAATTTAAACTGAAAGTTAAGGAGGTGAAAAAGCATGCTCAAAATATCTCTTAAAATTGGGCGTTTTCGGGGGGTGACTTTTCCTCATAAGGACATATTTTATCAACGTATAATGGAACTTGGCTCTTTCGTGAGTAGTATTGTGAAAAAATTTTTGTCCTGTCTGCAAAAGGACACCCGCAATATCGCTTCAAAGTTTCAAAAAGGACTATTTTCAAGTCTATAAAAAGGATATAACGGATGGTTTTTTTCGTTGAAATTGAGTAAAACATTATAAAATGAATCGTCCTGAACCTCATTGCATAGAAATTATTTGTATTTAACGGCTAGATCCTTGGATAATTTAAACGGGAAGTTAAGGAGGTGAACAATAATGCTCAAAATATCTCTTAAAATTGGGCGTTTTCGGGGGATGACTTTTCCTTATAAGGACATATTTTATCAACGGATAATTGAACAGTGCCCTTACTTGAGTAGTAATATGAAAAAAAAATTGTCCTGTCTGCAAAAGGACACCCGCAATATCGCTTCAAAGTTTCAAAAAGGACTATTTTCAAGTCTATAAAAAGGATATAAGGGATGGTTTTTTTCGTTGAAATTGAGTAAAATATTATAAAATGAATCGTCCTGAACCTCATTGCATAGAAATTATTTGTTTTTAACGGCTAGATCCTTGGATAATTTAAACGGGAAGTTAAGGAGGTGAACAATAATGCTCAAAATATCTCTTAAAATTGGGCGTTTTCGGGGGATGACTTTTCCTTATAAGGACATATTTTATCAACGGATAATTGAACAGTGCCCATACTTGAGTAGTAATATGAAAAAAATTTTGTCCTGTCTGCAAAAGGACACCCGCAATATCGCTTCAAAGTTTCAAAAAGGACTATTTTCAAGTCTATAAAAAGGATATAAGGGATGGTTTTTTTCAATAAAATTGAGTTAAATATTATAAAATGAATAGTCCTGAACCGCATTGCATAGAAATTATTTGCATTTAACGGCTAGATCCTTGGATAAATTAAACTGAAAGTTAAGGAGGTGAAAAAGCATGCTCAAAATATCTCTTAAAATTGGGCGTTTTCGGGGGGTGACTTTTCCTCATAAGGACATATTTTATCAACGTATAATGGAACTTGGCTCTTTCGTGAGTAGTATTGTGAAAAAATTTTTGTCCTGTCTGCAAAAGGACACCCGCAATATCGCTTCAAAGTTTCAAAAAGGACTATTTTCAAGTCTATAAAAAGGATATAAGGGATGGTTTTTTTCGTTGAAATTGAGTAAAACATTATAAAATGAATCGTCCTGAACCTCATTGCATAGAAATTATTTGTATTTAACGGCTAGATCCTTGGATAATTTAAACGGGAAGTTAAGGAGGTGAACAATAATGCTCAAAATATCTCTTAAAATTGGGCGTTTTCGGGGGATGACTTTTCCTTATAAGGACATATTTTATCAACGGATAATTGAACAGTGCCCATACTTGAGTAGTTATATGAAAAAAATTTTGTCCTGTCTGCCAAAGGACACCCGCAATATCGCTTCAAAAAAAATAAGGACTATTTTCAAGTCTATAAAAAGGATATAAGGGATGGTTTTTTTCAATAAAATTGAGTTAAATATTATAAAATGAATCGTCCTGAACCACATTGCATAGAAATTATTTGCATTTAACGGCTAGATCCTTGGATAATTTAAACTGAAAGTTAAGGAGGTGAAAAAGCATGCTCAAAATATCTCTTAAAATTGGGCGTTTTCGGGGGGTGACTTTTCCTCATAAGGACATATTTTATCAACGTATAATGGAACTTGGCTCTTTCGTGAGTAGTATTGTGAAAAAATTTTTGTCCTGTCTGCAAAAGGACACCCGCAATATCGCTTCAAAGTTTCAAAAAGGACTATTTTCAAGTCTATAAAAAGGATATAAGGGATGGTTTTTTTCGTTAAAATTGAGTTAAATATTATAAAATGAATCGTCCTGAACCGCATTGCATAGGAATTATTTGCATTTAACGGCTAGATCCTTGGATTATTTAAACTGGATGTTAAGGAGGTGAAAAAGCATGCTCAAAATATCTCTAAAAATTGGGCGTTTTCGGGGGGTGACTTTTCCTTATAAGGACATATTTTATCAACGTATAATGGAATTTGGCTCTTTCGTGAGTACTATTGTGAAAAAATTTTTGTCCTGTCTGCAAAAAGATACCCGCAATATCGCTTCCAAGTTTCAAAAAGGACTATTTTCAAGTCTATAAAAAGGATATAAGGGATGGTTTTTTTCAATAAAATTGAGTTAAATATTATAAAATGAATCGTCCTGAACCGCATTGCATAGAAAATATTTGTATTCAACGGCTAGATCCTTGGATAATTTAAACGGGAAGTTAAGGAGGTGAAAAAGCATGCTCAAAATATCTCTTAAAATTGGGCGTTTTCGGGGGATGACTTTTCCTTATACGGACATATTTTATCAACGGATAATTGAACAGTGCCCTTACTTGAGTAGTAATATGAAAAAAAATTTGTCCTGTCTGCAAAAGGACACCCGCAATATCGCTTCAAAGTTTCAAAAAGGACTATTTTCAAGTCTATAAAAAGGATATAAGGGATGGTTTTTTTCGTTAAAATTGAGTTAAATATTATAAAATGAATCGTCCTGAACCGCATGCATAGAAATTATTTGCATTTAACGGCTAGATCCTTGGATAATTTAAACTGGATGTTAAGGAGGTGAAAAAGCATGCTCAAAATATCTCTTAAAATTGGGCGTTTTCGGGGGGTGACTTTTCCTTATAAGGACATATTTTATCAACGTATAATGGAATTTGGCTTTTTCGTGAGTACTATTGTGAAAAAATTTTTGTCCTGTCTGCAAAAAGACACCCGCAATATCGCTTCAAAGTTTCAAAAAGGACTATTTTCAAGGCTATAAAAAGGATATAAGGGATGGTTTTTTTCGTTGAAATTGAGTAAAACATTATAAAATGAATCGTCCTGAACCTCATTACATAGAAATTATTTGTATTTAACGGCTAGATCCTTGGATAATTTAAACGGGAAGTTAAGGAGGTGAAAAAGCATGCTCAAAATATCACTTAAAATTGGGCGTTTTCGGGGGATGACTTTTCCTTATAAGGACATATTTTATCAACGGATAATTGAACAGTGCCCTTACTTGAGTAGTAATATGAAAAAAATTTGGTCCTGTCTGCAAATGGACACCCACAATATCGCTTCAAAGTTTCAAAAAGGACTATTTTCAAGTCTTTAAAAAGGATATAAGGGATGGTTTTTTTCGTTGAAATTGAGTAAAACATTATAAAATGAATCGTCCTGAACCTCATTGCATAGAAATTATTCGCATTTAATGGCTAGATCCTTGGATAATTTAAACGGGAAGTTAAGGAGGTGAACAATAATGCTCAAAATATCTCTTAAAATTGGGCGTTTTCGGGGGGTGACTTTTCCTTATAAGGACATATTTTATCAACGGATAATTGAACAGTGCCCTTACTTGAGTAATAATATGAAAAAAATTTTGTCCTGTCTGCAAATGGACACCCGCAATATCGCTTCAAAGTTTCAAAAAGGACTATTTTCAAGTCTATAAAAAGGATATAAGGGATGGTTTTTTTCGTTGAAATTGAGTAAAAAATTATAAAATGAATCGTCCTGAACCTCATTGCATAGAAAATATTTGTATTTAACGGCTAGATCCTTGGATAATTTAAACTGGAAGTTAAGGAGGTGAAAAAGCATGCACCAAAATACGCCTTAAAATTGGTCATTTTCGAGGGGTGGCTTATCCTTATAAGGACATATTTTATCAACGGATAATTGAACATTGCCCTTACTTGAGTAGTAATGTGAAAATTTTTTTGTCCTGTCTGCGAAAGGACACCCGCAACATCGGTTAAAAGTTTCAAAATGGACTATTTTCAATTCTATAAAAAGGATATAAGGGATGGTTTTTTTCTTTGAAATTGAGTTAAATATTATAAAATGAACCATCCTGAACCGTATTGCATAAAAATCATTTGCATATAATGGTTAGATCCTTGGTAAATTAAAACGGAATGTTTAAGATGTAAAAAAGCATTCACCAAATTACGCCTTGAAATTGGTCGTTTTCGAGGGGTGACTTTTCCTTATGAGGACATATTTTACAAACGATTATAAAACAATACCCTTACGTGATTAGTTATGTGAAAAAATTACAAAAATTAATTCTTAAAATATACCCATAATATATTATCAAATTTTAATAAATTCTTTACGTTTATGTTTAAATGTAAAAAAATCACATATTTAAGTAAATAAATATTTCAATCTCATACACAGTTACATGGTTGTTATTTCATCATTTCGATCATTATTGTCTGTACTCGTAGAAATATTCGACGGAATTGGAGTAGAATCGAATGAATAAGATGTAGCAGTGCCAGAAATGATTGCAGAATCAATCGAGTGATACACCTGTTGCTTGTGGTCGTCTATTTCTGCTCGATATAGGACGTTGCTGATTTCAAATTTCGTGTGACTTTGAATCAATTTACTGTGTAAATTTCTCAAAGTGTTAGCCACATGTTCTCCAAATACATCGAATTCGTCCCGTCGTTCGATTTGATCTGATATTTTTTTAGGTGCTGGTCCTGCTCCTATTCCCGGTGCAGTTGGAGTTACATCAACTTTTCTTTTAAAAAGCTCCATTCGTGACCTACGCCCAATATTTCTATTGATATATTTTTGATAATAACGCCTTCCTTGACTCGGTCGAATATTTCCGTGTAAATCACTCGGAGACCGATTTTCGTTCTAAAACCCAAAATTTCACTGCTTACTTTTAAATATTTTTTATTTCACCTCAAACGTACCTCATGTATAGAATTACTTGTTTCTCCAGTCCCATCTTGGCTAGAATTATGCGAGTAACTCATTTGCATCGAATTGCTGGCTTCATTTTTTATTTTCAAAAACATTAAATAGTTAAAGAAAGCCCATTTTGATTTGAATGGAGAATCTGAATTGTCTCCACATTTGCCTCGTTTCAATTCGCGCCGAAACTGGCCGATAAGCATACGCATTTTTTTCTCCACTTCCATGGCGTCGATGCCCATTTCGGTCCCCAGGTCCATCCAGGCATAATGCTTTTTATTTCGATTTTTGAAATCTATATCGTTGGTGTCCCACAAAACTCGCTTTTCCCGGAAAAGCTCAATTAGGCGCAGAATCGTTTCTCTCGACCATTCCTTCGGGTAATAAGTTACTGCAAATAAAATAAAAATGTAGAAGGATCATTCATTAATTACATGAAGTAAGTTTTTCCCATTTCTATACCCTCCTCCTCAGTAAGATCTTTGTAAGTAAATAATATTTAAATAATAAAATAAATATATTTTGTTTGTTAGGAAATATTAGGATGATATCATAATATGAAATTAAATTCTTCGTTTTATATTCACAGCTATCCAATCTTTTATGAATCGTTACCTCTTTTCCGAAGACAAAAGAAATCTTAACATCTCTTTTACTCATATAAGTTTATTATACTAAATTTTTAAAAAGAAAGGAACAACATCCATCTTGCCATGTTTTTCCGTGTTGGGTAGGCCCCCTACTTACCTGATATTGATTTCCTGTAAATTTCTAACTGCAGTGAAGTTTAGTATTAAAAACTTAAAGTAAAAACATAGGTACTTTTATAAATAATATATATGTCTTGATATTATAAGATAGTATGATATAAGTAAATAGGTACTATCAGTGTATGTATTGAGGGGGAGTTCCTAATATCTCCGGCGCCGCGATTTAAGAACGGATTATGATAGAAGAAGCAAAAACAAATCGAAAATTAAGAATACCAATTTGCGAGTTTTCGCTTCGTTTTCTTGGAAAATAAGTTTTTAGCAGAAAAATTACAATGTTATTTCTTATGGGAAAAAAATAATTTTGAGTTTGACCAATCGATGAAACTTTGCGTAATTTATACATTATAAAAAGCGTTCATGAAAAGCGCTGTGATTGGCTACAACTGGCTTTAAATATAACAATCCTAGTAGGCCAAGGAAATATGCTCTTTAACTAAATCACTTCGACCATATTTAATTCAATTAAAACATCTGGAAACATCTTAAAAAATTAACAAAATTTGAAAATTATAAGAGATAAGAATGCCTACTTCATTAGTGATTTTTGGTTAAAAACGTATGCAGGTTAATTTCATTTCCCCTTCATCATTGTTTAAACTTTACAATGAATGAAAAAAAAATTCTATTATAATTATAGTCTTTCGATTGACTCAAAATAAAAATGATTGAAAACCCGTTATAACAATCGTTTCATCAATAATATCATTCAAAAAATAGTAGTATTATTATTGCCGCGACTTCATTTTCCGAAATATGTTTGAATGTATTACTTTAAATTTTCACACTCAATGAAAATATTTGCGGAAACAATGAAATTTGAATTTATGTGCATTACGGAGGGAGGTTATGTTTTGCTTGGAGAGATTTAGTTATTGTGAACTTTGAAACGGCTAAAAAGACTCAAAACGAGAAGTAAAAAGCGAAAATTTGTAAATTCTGTAAAAACTATCTACAGTTTAATTCGGTATTTAAAACATATGCTTGAAAATTGGTATAAAAGTCTCGCCAGGCTTACGTCTCAATTTTCTGGTGAAAACTCACGTCAATGATCATTATGAAACCCATTTTCACAATGTTTATATTCCAAACAATTAAAATTTGAAAAATTCTTTGAAACCGACAAGAATCGAAAATTAAAACATCAGTAGTGGGATATGTGACCAACAAAAAAATCAATTATATTTGCATTTATGGAACTTCATGAGTGATATTGTGTAAATGTAAAGGCAAAGTAAAACTTTCAAATTCAAAAATAACGTGTTTTTATCCAAAACATTTCATTAAAGTTGACTGTTTTAATACTTCAAATACAAGAAAAAAAATCGAGGGAACTGCGTAATAAACGCTAATGTGAACTATTAAATTTGGTGGACTTCATAAATTTTAAACCCGTAAGTTGAATCAGTTACAAAAAGATGTAAATTTATAGAAAACATTTCTTACTCTACCTAATTTACAATTTTCTTCTAGAAACGAACAAAAATTTGAAATTCATCCGTACCATTTGAAAGAAAATAATTCAACTAATTCTCGAAGTTATTCAAATATAATGTGACTGCCAAATTTGTATAAAATGTAGTTGGTGCAAGGATATTGCGAAGTGTATGTTTCGAAATTAAATGAAAATATTGGTTTGTGTTTAACGTTTGGGAAATGAATGAATATAAATTTAAATATTATATTTCTATTTTTTAAGATTCTTTCATCAAAAATCAGGGCTTTTTCAAATTAAAATTCAACAAATAATTTCGAAGAAGTGTTGGAAACCAATAAATCAAATACTTTATCAAATGTAATTTAAAGAAAGCCTAAAACATACGTAAAGAAAAATTGTCACAATAATATTTTTGAAAATTTAAAACCGAATAATGAATAAAAAAGTCAAAACCCAAATAAAATACCTACAACACTCGATTATAAACATTTACAAGGGATCATATATACACATTGGACACGATAATTAGAAGTATTGTACTTCAAAGAGAGCAGATGATTACTAATAATAATATCCTGAGAGGCTTTAGCGAATTTATAATAAAAAAAAAATGTGTAAACTTGGTGTTACAAAAAGTAATATGCTAATTTAAATAAGTGATCCAACAACGAAAATTAAACCCTTATTGAGTATCTACGACACTCGCTTATAAACATAAATTGTTAATCTACTCACAGGTGAGACAGTGATTAGTAGTATTGATAGTTCGATAAGGACGGACGACTAAAATAAATAATAACACGAGAGAGACTAGCGAATTAAAAATGAAGAAAAATATAGATACGTACACCAGGTTAAACTTGCAGTAAATTGTGAATTTTAAGGAATAATAACCCGAGATAGATTAACGAATTAAAAACGTAGAAAGATATACATGGGTACGCCAAGCTAAAATTACAGTAAATTGTAAATTATAAGAAATAATAACCCGAGATAGATTAGCGACTTAAAAACGTTGAAAGATATAGAAGCGTACACCAGGCTAAAGTTTCAGTAAATTGTGAATTTTACAACATAATAACCCGAGATAGATAAGCGAATTTAAAACGTAGAAAGATATAGAAGCGTACACTAGGCTAAACTTACAGGAAATTGAGAATTATAAGAAATAATAACCCAAGATAGATTAGCGAATTAAAAACGTAGAATGATATAGAAGCGTAAACCAGACAAAAATTAGTGTAGATTGGGAAATTTACACAATAAAAACCCGAGATGGATTAGCGAATTTAAAACGTAGAAAGATATAGAAGCGTACACTAGGCTAAACTTACAGTAAATTTAAATTTTAAGAAATAATAATCCGAGATAGTTTAGCGAATTAAAAACGTAGAAATATATAGAAGCGTATACCAGGCTTAAGTTAAAGTAGATTGTGAATTTTAAGAAGTAATAACCCGAGATAGTTTAGCGAATTTAAAACGTAGAAAGATATAGAAGCGTACACTAGGCTAAAGTTACAGTAAATTGTGAATTTTACAAATTAATAACTCGAGATAGATTAGCGAATTTAAAACGTAGAAAGATATAGAAGCGTACACTAGGCTAAACTTACAGGAAATTGAGAATTATAAGAAATAATAACCCAAGATAGATTAGCGAATTAAAAACGTAGAATGATATAGAAGCGTAAACCAGACAAAAATTAGTGTAGATTGTGAATTTTACACAATAAAAACCCGAGATGGATTAGCGAATTTAAAACGTAGAAAGATATAGATGCGTACACTAGGCTAAAGTTACAGTAAATTGTGAATTTTACAAAATAATAACTCGAGATAGATTAGCGAATTTAAAACGTAGAAAGATATAGAAGCGTACACTAGGCTAAACTTACAGTAAATTTAAATTTTAAGAAATAATAATCCGAGATAGATTAGCGAATTAAAAACGTAGAAAGATATAGAAGCGTACACTAGGCTAAACTTACAGGAAATTGAGAATTATAAGAAATAATAACCCAAGATAGATTAGCGAATTAAAAACGTAGAATGATATAGAAGCGTAAACCAGACAAAAATTAGTGTAGATTGTGAATTTTACACAATAAAAACCCGAGATGGATTAGCGAATTTAAAACGTAGAAAGATATAGATGCGTACACTAGGCTTAAGTTACAGTAAATTGTGAATTTTACAAAATAATAACTCGAGATAGATTAGCGAATTTAAAACGTAGAAAGATATAGAAGCGTACACTAGGCTAAACTTACAGTAAATTTAAATTTTAAGAAATAATAATCCGAGATAGATTAGCGAATTTAAAACGTAGAAAGATATAGAAGCGTATACCAGGCTTAAGTTAAAGTAGATTGTGAATTTTAAGAAGTAATAACCCGAGATAGTTTAGCGAATTTAAAACGTAGAAAGATATAGAAGCGTACACTAGGCTAAAGTTACAGTAAATTGTGAATTTTACAAATTAATAACTCGAGATAGATTAGCGAATTTAAAACGTAGAGAGATATAGAAGCGTACACTAGGCTAAACTTACAGGAAATTTAAATTTTAAGAAATAATAATCCGAGATAGATTAGCGAATTTAAAACGTAGAAAGATATAGAAGCGTATACCAGGCTTAAGTTAAAGTAGATTGTGAATTTTAAGAAGTAATAACCCGAGATAGTTTAGCGAATTTAAAACGTAGAAAGATATAGAAGCGTACACTAGGCTAAAGTTACAGTAAATTGTGAATTTTACAAAATAATAACTCGAGATAGATTAGCGAATTTAAAACGTAGAGAGATATAGAAGCGTACACTAGGCTAAACTTACAGGAAATTGAGAATTATAAGAAATAATAACCCAAGATAGATTAGCGAATTAAAAACGTAGAAAGATATAGAAGCGTACACTAGGCTAAACTTACAGGAAATTGAGAATTATAAGAAATAATAACCCAAGATAGATTAGCGAATTAAAAACGTAGAATGATATAGAAGCGTAAACCAGACAAAAATTAGTGTAGATTGTGAATTTTACACAATAAAAACCCGAGATGGATTAGCGAATTTAAAACGTAGAAAGATATAGATGCGTACACTAGGCTAAAGTTACAGTAAATTGTGAATTTTACAAAATAATAACTCGAGATAGATTAGCGAATTTAAAACGTAGAAAGATATAGAAGCGTACACTAGGCTAAACTTACAGTAAATTTAAATTTTAAGAAATAATAATCCGAGATAGATTAGCGAATTTAAAACGTAGAAAGATATAGAGGCGTACACTAGGCTAAAGTTTCAGTAAATTTTGGATTCTAAGAAATAATAACCCAAGATAGATTAGCGAATTTAAAACGTAGAAAGATATAGAAGGGTTCACCGGGCTAAACTTACAGAAAATTGAAAATATTAAGAAATAATAACCCGAGATAGATTAGCGAATTAAAAACGTAGAAAGATATAGAAGCGTATACCAGGCTTAAGTTACAGTAGCTTGTGAATTTTAAGAAGTAATAACCCGAGATAGATTAGCGAATTTCAAACGTAGAATGATATAGAAGCATAGACTAGGCTAAACTTACAGTACATTGTAAATTGTAGGAAGTAATAACCCGAGATAGATTAGCAAATGAAAAACGTTAAGAGATATAGTTGGTAATTGAAACTAATAATAATGTGAGAGCGACTAGCGAATTTAATATGAAGAAAAGTATAGATGCGTATTTTAGGTGTTTCTTAATTTTAATAATTAATTTTATGAAATTTTAAACCGTGAGAGATTGGCAAATTAAAAATGTGGAAAAATATTGATGCGTATATTAAGTGTTACTTAAAATAATTTGTTTATTTTTATTTATTATCCAATTAAAATATCTGGGATAGTTTAATAAATAAAGAATGCAAAACCTTTACTGGTCAGTGCATATAATGTTCATAGCTCGAAGGTGATAGGTAATAAGATTTAATAATATCCCGAGAGAGATTAGCGAATTAAAAATGAAAGTTATAAACGCATATATTTGTTGATACTTGAAATGATTTCGTCTTAGTTAACTTGAACAAGAATTTCAAGTTTACTATAATTCTTTCCCGGTGAGACTTATTTTGAGGAAATAGTCAAAAATAATATCCTGAGAGGGATTAACGATTTAAAATTAAAATACTAAAATGCTAATGTAGGGAGACATTTTATGGAAAACTGATCTTAAATTTGGTAATGTTATTTTCATAAGTGGTTCTGAATGGATCAGAGTTACCCGTTCCAAGAAAATATAATTTCTTATACTGTTAAATTTTAGTAGGCTATTCTTTTAATTTTTATTAAATAAATTTTGTCTTTCTTCATTCTTGTAAAATAGTTCAACCTCATCAGTCGTGTTTGTAGTGTGATGATTTGTGATTTGACAAAATTGAGTGAATTTTTGACAATAGGCTGCTTCATTTATTGGTAAGGTAGCCTAAATTTTATATACATTAGTTTAAAAATTTAATTGTAGAAACTTACGAAAAAAAAAAAATTGGAAATGAATTTAGAAACATTTTATGAAACATTTCCAATATCTGTCGTTTTACAATTTTTAAAATTAAATGCCTGTTAGACTTTTGAAATCAATTTTCAAATTCGATTTGTACTTTATTTTCGCTAAAACTCGACCATTATAAAATGTTGAATATTTCCTAAAATATCCCTGCTGTAAAATTGTTGTGACAACAGCTGCCCATTTTACTTAGTAACATTGATTGCAAGGTACCTTGATTCTTGATCGAATAATTTAAATGAAATATGGAATTAACTCAATCTACATGCCTAAAATAAGGACCGCAACAAAAACCTTTGCGTTGAAAATATCGTTATCCGTTGAAGTAGGCCGTTGGCGGATTTATACAAATTGATTTCCCATAAGAAATAACATTGTAATTTTTCTACTAAAAACCTATTTTCTAGGAAAACGAAGCGAAAACTCGCAAATTGGTATTCTTAATTTTCGATTTATTTAGGCTTCTTCTACCATAATCCGTTCTTAAATCGTGGCGCCGGAGATATTAGGAATAAGCCGTATTGAGATCCACTATCGTGAACCCCCATTTTCATTTCATGGTTCCCCATTTTCATTTCATGGACTCCCAAATTTTTTTTCGCTGACGTAGACCCCTTGCAGGTTGTCGTAGACCCTTAGGGGTCGATATAGACCACTTTGGGAATCATTGGAATAGAGGATGGTTGAATGACTATTAAAAATTAATAAGTTTCATAATTTTGTCATTTAAATCACAAATATTTGGTAAAATACATGCTTCCATATAATTTAAAATTCGTGTTTTTGAGATATAAGAAACTTTAATAGCTGGGAAAATTATTAAGCACATATTATTGGTAGTAGGATACTTTAGTCATCAATATTTTGTCATCTTGTTTCCCAATTTTATAATCTTTTAAATACATATTACTTAGTCTATAGACAATAAATAACAATAATTATTATTTTCGATGATTTAAAACTTTAACATTTAAAGAGTTTAATCGTAATTAAATAATTCTCTATAATATTAGTTGAATTTTGTAAAAAAAAGTTTTATAACTTTGCTATATAACATGTTTTGTTATGCTTACACTAAGATTAAGGTTTTACCTGATTCATTCATGTGTTGATTCGAAATTCTGAAAAATAATTAATTTTAGTAACAAATTGTGAAATATTAATTGTAAATTTGTGAAATATTACAATGGTTTTTACCAAAAAATTACCTTTGTGTTGTGAAATTTTTAAAGGCAACCTCCATCTTTACCCAAATGTCAAACTGTCAAACGCTGCAAAACATTGCAAATGTCATAGCTTATCTGACAGCAGTAAACTATTTTGTAAATTACGCTAAAATTTATTAAACTAATGTTTATTTAAATTAAAAAGGGTAATTAAATTTTTTATACAATTACAATATATAAAATATAAATTTTACAATTAAATTGTAGCTAATAAAGCCAATGCATCACATGTAACAAAAACATAACCTTTTGTTCTGACGTTCGCTGTTACAAAATGTTGATTTTAATATATAAAAAGTAGAAAAGGAATGTACAAATGCTTTAAATGGAATAAATATTTTATTTATCAATTGCATTTTATGATAAATAATTTCAAATGATGGATAACTACGACGTTATTGGCCTCGTGGGTGAAGGATCTTTCGGAAGAGTTTACAAGGCAAAAAGGAAGATTGATGGTGAGACTGTAGCCTTGAAAGTTATCAGAAAAGTAAGTTTTACTTAGCCGAAAAGAAAATTCCAAATAAATATATTTCCATTTTTTGTTTAAGAGAGGTAGATCTCAGAAAGAATTGAAAGGACTTCGACGCGAATGTGAAATTCAACAGCATTTGAATCATCCAAATATCATTCAAATGCTTGATTCATTTGAAACAGAAAATGAGGTATTATCTATAACTATATCAGGAAACTTGAAGTTGAAGAACTATTTATTTTTTAAATTTTAGATTGTCGTTATCACTGAATTTGCTCACAAAGAATTACATATCATATTGGGAAAGGAAGGATTTTTGCAAGAAGATCGTGTGAGAGTTATAGTTTGGGATTTGGTTTCCGCTTTATATTATCTACATTCTCATAGAGTGTTGCATAGGTAAAAATAGATAAATTCAAAGAATTCTTAGTATGTAGACTAGGGTGTTTTTTTTTGCTCCCATGCCGAAATTTTGTTGGAAATACTTCAAAAAAAATTCCCTGAAAGTTTGAACTCTTATTATTAATATTAAGTACTCGCTCACAGCGTGTGAATATTTTCCATTTAAAATACACCTAAACTTTGATTTTTTTTAAAATTTTTATAGCTCAGCGGTTTTTTATAGTATCGCCTCGCTCAAAGTCGCGATTTTTTTACAATTGTATGCTCTACAAAAGTTAAATTTTTAATAATGAATAAAAAATCAATATTTTCTTAAATTTTACTCAATAATCCGTAAAAATTTTATAGTAAGAGAAATTCAAGGCTCAATATCTTATCGATTGAGAAATATCGATCTTAGCAATTTGGTTTTCTGGAACTTTTTTGTAGGAAATAAAATTTCCTATAAATTTGACATTTACATTTTTTCTGTAGGTCTTGTAACTCATGAGTTACTGAGAGAAAAACGAGAAATCTATGAAAAATTTGGGCTTAGTGACCCGTACTACCTTGCCCGTGTAAATTACGATTTTGCCGCAATAGGCACTTTTGTAGAGCATACAATTGTAAAAAAATGCCGACTTTGAGCGAGGCGATACCATAAAATGCCGCTGAGCTATAAAAATTTAAAAAAAAAATCAAAGTTTATGTGTATTGTAAATGGAAAATATTCACACGCTGTGAGCGAGTAGGTACTTAATATTAATATTAAGAGCTCAAACTTTCAGGGATTTTTTTTTGAAGTATTTCCAACAAAATTTCGGCATGGGAGCAAAAAAAAAATAGTCCCAAAAAAAACACCCTAATGTAGACCCTTAAATTCTTAGTAGGTGTTGGGTTCGATTCTTGTATCGAGCAAATTTTCAATATTTCCCGAGTATGAACTTTTATTATCCCTAAACTGGCTAAAGACCTTAGCAGTTATAAAGCGACGGTAAGTAACAGTAAAAAAGAATATTTAAAGGTTTTAGAAATTTACTGAACTTGAGAATTTACACTCTCATCTCTATCCAATGTTTATATTTCAGTGAGTTTTGAGTAAAATTCAACATATATAAGGGTAATTCTCTTCTTATTTCTTTAATCCATTTGTAATGAAATTATGAACTTTGTAATAAAAATAAAATTAATATTTCACTATACATTAACGTTCGCGAGTCTTTGTAAAACTTTGTTATGACTGGCTTCTCTTATAAATATTTTTAAAATTTGTATTCCTTATATTTCTATGAATATTTAGTGTATTTTACTACTAAGATGGGGGCAACTGCCTTTCCTTTGCTCGTACGTGCTTACGCACTTATGCTTGCTAATATTGCTATTCCTTCACAGTAAATGTGTTTCTGATAATTAATGACCAACTTTAGCAATGAATTAGAAATTTAGAAAATAATAATATTTTTAACGAATTTAACATTTTTTTTAGAGATTTAAAGCCTCAAAACATTCTACTAGATGCAAAGGGAACTGCAAAACTTTGCGATTTTGGTTTTGCCCGTAACATGAGCACTGGTACTTATGTCCTCACCTCCATCAAAGGAACCCCTTTATACATGGCACCAGAATTGATCGACGAGTGTCCCTACGACCATATGGCCGATTTATGGTCCTTGGGGTGCATTATTTACGAAATGCTAGTCGGAGCTCCTCCGTTTTGTACAAGTTCAATTTTACATCTCATCAGTCTTATAAGACACGAACAAATTCAATGGCCTGGATTTATATCACCGAATTGTGTCTCTTTTTTAAAAGTTGATATTATAAGGTGAAATTGATTCAGTAAATTTAAACAGTAAATGTTTTAGGGATTATTGCAAAAGGATCCTTCGAAGCGGATGACTTGGCCAGAAATATTGGTTCATCCTTTTGTCGCAGGACATGTTTTAATCACCGATGACACTCAAAATATGCCATTGACCCAGCCATTATCCTCGTGCCAATTAAGAGCCAAAGAAAAACAACGAAATGATTTAACAGCAAAATCTAATATGCCAAATAAGTAAGCACCCCAAAAATACAATAGAAACATAGAAATTATGAACAAGTAAAAGTTTCTTTGGTTCATAAAAAAGGGTGTGGAATAAGCTAGAAAGGACTGGATGCTAGTAATACATCTATAAAAGAAACTTTAACTTGTTTTTAATTTATCCTCTTTGTTTTTATTCATGCCCAATGGAAATTTAATTTTTACTTAATCAAATGTTTATTTATTAGATCAGAAAAAGGAAATCAAAAAAAGGGTGGCACTTGTCCAAACAATTCAGTTGATAATCCATGCACAAATCGAACATCTAGCGAAGATGAAAACGAATCTGATAAATGTCCCAACCGAACTGCTCAATCGTTATCCATTCCAAATACTGTAAAGCAAGAGAAAAAAACCAATCACGTCACGAAAAGTGAAGGTTCAAAAGTATCATTGGATTCGAAATCGATAAAAAAAACGATTGGAACAAACAATCCAACTTCAAGAGACACACATTTGACTAAGTTGAGCCAAAATCTGGAGAATTTCTCGAAAAAAATTAATTCTTCATCTAGCGAACAAATCTCAAAAAAAACTTTAGAATTCGATCGAAAGTTATCGAATGTCGATTTGGGCCAAAATGTTGATTGGAAAGCGTTGAATAGTTCGGATAACAAGGAAAATAGTGTGATTGAGGAGGAGAGAATTGAAGCGAGCAAAGATAAAAGTATTTTCATAAATTTACGCAAAGCTTAACATATTTTATAAACAAAAATTAGCCATCTTTTTAAATGAGTTCAATTTTATTAGTCCTAGAATTGTTAAAGACCTTAATAGTTATAAAGCGGCGGTAAATAACAATTAAAAAAATATTCTTATACTTTCCATAGTATGAGTTAATGATATCGTTAGGTGATTGGCAAAGAATGTTATGCGAATTATAAATAAAATACGTTAAGCCGGGCGTAAACGTCGTGTAAGTCATAAAACTGTTCTGAATTTTATATTATTATATTTTCATAGGTTCCAGTAAAACTTCAACGAAAATCAACACATTAGCGAATTGGGAGTTTGGTGATTCGCAACAACCAATCGAATGTGAAGAATGGTTAGCGTTTTTGCAGAAATCAATGCGAGAAATTGCCTCCGGTGAACTCACATCAATTTCACAACCGAATTTGGCTTATGTAATAATTACTCCTTTGCGAAATCCTGCCGCCAACGCAAGCGTAATTGAAAACGTGGCATGTCTTCTATCATTGCCATTCGTAATACATGGAGCCCATGAAGATAGTTTACATCAAATTCGAAATGTTTGATTGTAATTTTTCGTATTTTTTTCATTGAAATTTTACAGTTTTGTTTTATAGGTTTATATAGAAATTAAGTTGGTGCCAAATTTATTGTATGCAGCTCAATTAATTACTCGAGTTCGAGTGGATGAAAGCTCAAATTCGAGTGATACTCCGACAAATGCATCACAAATTAGTGCTATGGAAGAACCTTGTCGATCTATGTCTGATTTATCAGCCGATGAGTTGCAATCCTTGGAAAGTATTTTTGTTTTAATATGCAATCTAATGCATCAAGGACCTTTATTCACCAGCCAATTTTGTGACGCCGTTGTCGTTCTAAACACTGTCAATATGCTACGAAAACTACTAAGTCTCAGTATGAATATTTTATATTACTTTTAGCCAAAATAATTTAATTTGATAATTGTAGCAAAAAGAAAATTGAGAATTGTTACTGACATAATTGCGATTCTAACGAGGATATTGAGTATTTTGCCGGAAAATGCTGAGTTGGTGGAGAAGATAATTTTAACAAAGTCAGAAGAAAAGTCGAATAATATTGATTTGGTGGCGTTATTAAGGCATTCGAGTAGTATGCTACGAACACGTGTTTGTATTTTATTAAGGCTGTTGGCTCGTTTCAATTGTCGTGCATTGCAACTTAATTGGAATTCTCGAATAAAGGATACACTTGAAGCTCTCATATATGATTCAATAGAAAGCGTTCGAAACGTAGGTTTTATTTATTTTTTGATGTGATGAGAATTAATTACTTTTTTTGTGTATGTTAGGCAGCAGAAGAATCGGTTGAGGAGCTGCGACATCTTGTGTTTTACGATCAAATCGAGGATTAATTTAACTTTCAATTGTATATTATATATTATGATATGAAATATTAATAAACCTATTTTAAGTTTTGAGTATTTTTTGTTCTTTTTTTCGTTTTTCCTTCAACCTTTATACCAAGACCAGGTACGGATACAAACGCGAGACAATGAGTGCAACTCAATTTCGAGACGAACACAATAAATTGTTTAAAAATTGGGCTTTTTACAGAAAAATTCTAAGCCTGACTCTGACCAAATACACCAATTTTGATTCCTGAAACATTTTTGCTAATCCCTGTAAGTAAGAAAAAAATTCTTGCACTTTAGAACCCACTATAACATTAGTGATATTGAATTAAAACATAAACTGTAGGACGCAACCGTTTAACGTTGATGCACAAATAGTAGCCTAAGTCAATATAACTTCAATAGCACTGATGGCACTGATATTTCCGTATAAGTTCATATGGAGCCCTATTTCTAGGAATTTAAAGGGGGTAATCTCCTGATAAAAGTTGTTAATTTCGATAGTTATAAAAATAATGCATTTAACTTAGTACTCCTGCGTAGACATTGTTGTCCTGTAAGTAGTGAAACATTCCTAATCTTATAAAAATGCCATATTTCAAATGCAAAAAAGTAATGCTAGTGGTTACTTTTTTCGATACTTTATAAACGGTTATCTCTGATTAAAATGTCTTTAGGGTTACTAAAGCAAATGTTTTCGAATTTAAAGGATTTAACGTAGAGTAAAAAAACTATCCAAAAGAGAGTTTCGGGATAATTTTTTGAGTTCTTCCCTTCTTATAGTTTGTTGTAAAGTCCTGAGACTAACTGTTGTAAAAGTCTTTTGGTCCAAAGAACTAATTATCTAAAAATACAACTCTATAAATCATTGAATTCAAAGGAATCAATTCTAAAAAAAAATTGCTACGTGCAAAATATCAATAAAATATGATCGAATAAATGTTGCTTTGTATAATGTTTTTTTCATGTATATCTTTTCTAAGCGCTATTTCTATTGAGAGAGGTGACTCAATCGTGGTAGTGTTTAATTTTTGTAAATTATTTTGAGTTATTCTAAGATTTTTATTACTTTTTGTTTATTTAAACAGTGGTGAAAATCTTTTACCATAGGATGATAAATGATGAAACAGTAATCGAGGGGATAAAATATACATCTTTAGACTAAATTAATTTGAATACACTCTTCAAAAATTAAAAATGTTTTTGAGTTGTTATCAACTATCACTTCACAAGTTATAAAATATTATAAATATCGTTAAATTTATCAGTATTCAGGTGTCTTTATTATCATTTATGAAGCAATTATAATTTCTTTTCGATTATTAAGAAATTGGGAATGATCGTAAAATGAGTGCTCTAGGTACCTAGACCCGATTTTGAGCTTTATTTTAATGATTTGGTATTTTGGTCTTTGAAAAGTTATATCGAAAAAATCTATTCTTTTAAAATCTTCCTCCACATAAATTAAAACACAATACTCCTTCTGATGCCTACTGGTGGGCGAGTGGTCTAGAAGACAGCTCCAAAACTAACAGGTATTGGGTTCGATTTTCGTATTGAGCAAATTTTCGATATTTTTCAATTACGGATTTTTATTAGCCCTAGAGTTGCTAAAGACCATAGTAGTTATAAACCAACGGTAAATACCAATTAAAAAAACTCCATTAAGTTGAAAAGGAAACTCTCAGGAAAAAGGAATCGGTACTGCTATTAAAATTTAGCATTCAAGGACTCAAGAATTAAGGGGAATATTTAATCAGATCAAAAATCTTCTACAAGGATTCGGTAACAGCACGAAAACCTTTTTTCAAGCGACTACTTCCACGATTTAGATTGACATCTTCAAAGACAAAAGAATTATTTGAAGAAGAGCAATTAAGACAAAGAATTTTGTTGCCACTTTATTACCAACTAATAAATGCTCTAGGAACTTAAGTCAAAAAAAATTTTGGGGAAATAAAAATTTAAGTTCATTTATTCAAGGGGTAGGCGATTATTGTGGTTCGTTTGTTAATTTAGAATTTGGGATTATTCACAGTTTTAAACTATATCACGGTAAAATTTGTAAAAGTTAAAGAGATTAGATTGTTAGGTGGTTAGTAGGAAATGTGTTTTTATATGTTCTTCTAGAGTTGAGAATAGTTTTATGCTAGTTTAATCCTTTGTTTGTGAATTTGTTCAAATTTTATTATAACGCTTGAACGAACTTTTGTTTCGAATGAAGATTTTAACTTGAATCGATAAGTCTTCATTCCGTCACGTTGTTAACGAGGACCCGGTTGTCACGAAGACCTAGTGAGCTCACCTTCAGGTCATTGACTCCACCATCCCAAAATAGATACATTTAAGCCCATTGTTTTTTTTTCGTTGCTTTCAAACTTTGCATTTAATTAAAAAATTCGCTTGGCCGATAGAGATACCAGTTTCTTGACCTGCTGCAATATTTGTTGGCAGAACCAAAGAAACGCCGAGGCGGAATTGAAATGCTTAGATATATCGAAAAGTTAGTGAATGAATGTATGATAATATATGGCGTAGGCTTTCGTATGATCGTCTTTGTTTGGGAACTGAAGCGAAGATTTATTAAGTCATCTCTTGGTCGGACTTAGTAGGTCACTAGGTCCCATGTCTGTGGTGGTCGCCCTCAACCACTTAACAAGCCTGTGTTTCATTTTCTTGGTTTGCGGTTTCCGCTTTAATGGCCACAAAGCTCGCTTGCCAATCGTTTAACACCAAACGTCTCATTAAGCCATTATTAATTTGCTTATGGTACATTTTCGAACTTTTGCACATTGTAACAACCATCAGCCACATGATACGAACGGTACTTCCACCAAGTAAATTCGGTTTGTACGAATGTCGACCGAGACAAAGTCCATATTTAAATTAGCCGCATTTCGACATTACGTGAAAAAATATTTGCAGTTTTGAGTTTCAATTAAAATTCATTGCATATCTATTTAAACTCTTGATTTCATAATTTCTACAAATATTATACTTTCATAAGAATTATTCTAATTTTTCGATCATTCACCCCAATCGATTGCCAATTTCAATCCGTGCCACTCGTTACTTAACTGGAAAAAATTAAGCAGCCAATTATTGAAAGAAAAAAAACTTCGTTTTAATAATTCAGGATAGTTTTAAGACAACTAATAGATTCTAAGGAGAAAATCATAATTTTATTTAAATACATTATTGCTACATCGACTGGTTCGAATATATTCTAAGCTCAATACAAATATTGATTTTGGTGAGGAGTTAATATATTGGCGAAATGTGCCCCTTCCAATATAATTGATAGCTACTACAAGTACAGCTGATTTTATACACTAAGTACTGTTCATCAAGTTTGGAAGGAGAACCATCACCACTTTTATAGCTCAAGTGTTGAGCAATAGGGCAACGACCGTTACTCTAAGAGCCTTGGCTGTGACTTTCTCCTTTACCTTACCATGTTAATATGTATATTACCATTCTTATGGATCATCCTATTCACATTATTAACACTTACTGGACTATAATTAGAAATTATAGTTATTATACAAGTACAAACGTTAATGTTTGTGGCTGAACAGAATTATAATTACGAGAAAATAATTTCAATAATTGTCTCGAATTTGAAAAGGTTTTTTTTTTATTCTCTTGAAAAGTATGTTACTGGAATTGACCAAAGACAATGATTGTGTGATAAATTTAAAATATTTTTTTTTTCATTTCGGTTTTTCTTAGAAAAAACTTACTTTTCTGGTTAGAATTCATAAGTTTCATTGGCTTAAATATCAGAAAAACCTACAGTGTGCAGAATTGATATGGTGAATTGCTGTTTCATATTTCAATAAATTTTCATGAAATTTTCTGCAAAACTATCTTGAAATATTTGGCTATAGCCAAATAGATTGATTTTTTTAAATATACTACAACAAGAGATTGCTATACCGAACCAAAAGTTCAATATCGGTATTCTTTTTTTTTCAGATTTTAATACCGGAATACCGGTTTTAATACTGGTAGTAGGAATTGTGGAAAAGAAAAAAAATAATTGTTCAGTAAGCAGTTCAATAAGAGAGAGTAAATATTACAAAAAATCGTTTGTTATTTATAAATAATTAAATAATAATAGTAGATATAAAAAATAAAAAAAAAGCAGAGGAACAACAAAAATCGTAGGTATTTAAATCAAAAGAGTGTAAATATCACTATTCAATCTATGGTACTATTACCAATTTTTGAAATGTATTCTTTATAAATAAAATGCATTAATTGTAGAGTCATTAAACCTAGAATGTGGTTTTGTGTAATAATTATCAGCTATCAAAAAAGCTCCTTCAGAATTTACTCTAGTCGGTGGTACTGTTAGTATAGCACGATATACTTTTTTCAAATATTTACTTCTAAATCCTTAATCTTCAAATAAACCAATTTTTCGACTGATAGTTTTGGATATAAATGACTTCTAAATTTTATTTTGGTTTGTTGAAATTTTTCTAGTTATCTAAAACTCAAATTTTTGTTCAACAGACAATTCCTTTTGACCATCAACACAAGTGTCATCATCATCTTCGATAACTCTACCGAATTCTTCTGAAGATGAATAGATTGGTGGATTAAAAAATTTAAGAAAATTTACTATAAAATTAATCAAATTCGAATTGAGAGCTTTGGTACAAGAATCAGGTAAGTCCGAATTGGCAAACTTTTGGTAAGAGCCAAATGAATCAAAATAAAACACCAGTTAAGTCCAGGTAGCATTCAATAAACGTAATAAGTAAACTTAATTAAATTGGTATTAATTATTTTGCATATTAAAAAAGGTTTAATCATTGTTTAATAATACAAGAAAAATGCAAAAATAAAATATTAAAATAATAATTTCCAACAATGTTTCTAACTTCGTCGTCTGATGATGGTTCTTGGTTTTCCTTTGTTTCCGAATTAATATTTTTGTAAAACTCGAATTCTGATATTGGAAAATAATTTCAGGTTTTTTAAGATGTCCTTCAATTTGGCATTCTTCAACTTCAAATTTTCTAAGTACAATGAGTATGTTTTTGAGCTTGGAAGGGAAATCATGACATTGGATTTCTTCTTCATGAAAAAATCAACAGAATCATTACCTGTAGCATTTTTGGAAATTGTTACTCCGTTCAAAAAAGATTTTTTGAACTCTAGAATCCTGTATTTGCTGATCATAAACTTTTCATCGTCCTTTGTAACAGAAACAAAAGGCTTTTTTAAGCATTGATTATCAAAAGAAAGCTTAAATATGAAGGTAAGTCTGGACATACCTGGTTTTTGCATCAACGTATAACAGAGTTTTATTGACCAAAGATGTTACCTTTTCTTCATTATTTGCCACTCAAAATAGTTAATTTAATTTTTACAGAAAATTTTTCCAGTAAAAAGAAAAGTTAATAATTATTGTGAGCTTAAGATCTTAAACTTGGTAAATATTATAAAAATAGAAGAAAAAGAAAGATGTATTGTTTAATATGTTAATATTTATCTGTTCAATTAGGTTCTTGTGGTGATATTTTTTGTTAAATATTTGAGAAGAAATTTTTTTCTGAAATAAAAGGCATTGTATGAGACGATCGATGGTGGGAGCGCAGGGAAGAACATTGAACATACGATTGTATTATATTCTTTTAATGAATTTTAAAGTTTTATATAAGCGATATTTGAAAGTTAAAAAATGAAATTTTGTGTAAATTATGAATTTAAGTTGCTACTTATTATTTTCATAAAACGTCCACTGTACATTTTGAAGTGTAATCATGTGGGTATATGTGTGAAACTTGATTACTTATCAATTGACTGAATCGAGATTTCTACATATATACATGGTATATGTAGATATAATATCATACACATATAAAAGTCTTATCGAGTACGGAATCAAATTGGTAGCAGCTACATTTAAAGACATGTAATTAATGGTTGAATTACTTACATTCAATTCATGGCTTATTTATTGTATCTATAGGTATTTTAAATTGAGTTTGAGGTGGTAAGTTGTTGGAAAGGTTATTCACCTGGAGGACCGACTGGCACTGTGAGGGGTCTACTGAAAGTTAGCAGTGACGGACCCACACTGACCCACTAAGCTACAGGTGACGTTCATTGCTCCCTGACACCGTAATACACTCTACGCACTGTAATCCTATTTCATATTACACATAGGTACAGTACTTTTACACTGAACTCAGACCCACATTACAATTGATTAGGAAATCGAAAAGTCGACAAACTCACATTTCCATTGCTCACCAATTTTCTAATCAATTATTTGAGACGCGTTTCGGAAAAGTGTCGAAACTGCCAAAACAAACAATTCGTCTGTTGTGTTAGAAAGGAAATTACTTGTATTGCTGCAATTATCTCAGCTGCGATTACGAAAACGATCTTAAATTTCCGTCATAGATGATTTTTCCGTCAGTCAGTAAAATTTGGTAGATGAAAATCTTGTTAATAAGGGCATAGTACTTCTCGTTTTGAAAAGGCAAAGGCTTAGAAAAAGATTAAAAATCCACTTAAGTTAAGGATGATAAAGTAAAGTAGAAAGAAGATGTATAGAAATATAGAAACTTTCCTCAAATTGATCATATACACAAGTGAATCGGAAACCAACGATGGAAAGATTGTACGCAGTATTTATGCAACCCTCATAACTGAAATTTTATTTATATTGGCCTCCAGAAGTTAGATAGTTCTGAACTAGGGAATAAAAGACGCTACAAATGCTCCCTTACATGATCGAAGAAGTTTTGAACCTCCAAATATCACAGGTACAATTAATTCAAATTAGAACCATAGATTCTGTTAAGAAAAACAGGTCACAAGCTTATATAAATGTAAAAACAACTCAACTATTGTATTAGAAAGAAAATTACTGTATTGCTGAAATTTTCGCAGAAGCGATTGTGAAATTGATCTTAAATTTCCGTTCAAGAAGATTCTTCCGCAAATCAGTAAAATTAAGAAAACCTTTTTTTTTAATAAGGACATACTTTTCTTTTACAAAGAGGAAAAGGAAAGGTCAAGGAAAAGATTAAACATTCATAAAAGTGAAGGATGATAATGTACACCAGAAAGAAAATGTGTTAAAATGAAGTAATTTTCCAAAAATTGGTCATATACACAAGTGAATCGGAAACCAATGATGGAAAGATCGGACAGCATTTATGAAACCTTCACAACTGCAATTTTATTTATAGTGGCCCCCAGAAGTTGGATAATTCAAAAGTCGGAAATAAAAGACCCAACGAATCCTCCTTTAAAAAATGGAAGAAATTTTGGACCTCCAAATATCGCAAGTACAATTAATTTTAATTAGAACCATAGATTATGTTAAAAAAAGCAGGAAACAAACTTATATAAATATAAAAACAATTCATATATTGTGTTAGAAAGAAAATTACTGTATTGCTGCAATTTTCTTAGCTACGTTTGCAAAAATGATCTTAAATTTCCGTTCAATAAGATTTTTCCGCAAATCAGGAAAATTTCATAGAAGAAAACCTTGTTTTTAATAAGAACATACTTTTCGCCTCTTTTTCAAAGAGGAAAAGATTAAACATTCATAAAAGTGAAGGATTATAAAATACATCAGAAAGAAGATATGTTAAAATATAGGAATTTTCCTAAAATTGGTCATATACACAAGTGAATTGGAAACCAACGATGGAAAGACAGTACAGTGCTTATGCAACCCTCATAACTGAAATTTTATTTATAGTGGCCCCCAGAAGTTGGATAGTTCTGAACTTGGAAATAAAAGACCCAAGAAATGCTTTCTTAAAAGATGGAAGAAGTTTAGAACCTCTGAAATATCACAGACACAATTACATCAAATAAGAACCATAGATTCTGTTAAGAAAATCAGGCATCAAGCTTTACAAATGTAACAAAACAAAAAAATCAATGAAAATTGATTCGAAGATTCTTAAGCTTAGTTTCAGGAAAAATTGTATAGAACTGTTAAATTTTGATTGATAAGAAAATCACCATAAACCATCCCTATTAAAAATGGCATTTAAGGACCTTTGGAAATCATTACATTTAAAATGCCTTTAATAACTTTAAACAATTTCTAATAGGTTTTTTGAACCTTTAAAATGCCTTTTTTTCAGGTGTTAGATATATTTTGTGAAAAAAATGTGTCAAGTAGATATTTGTTAGATTTTTTTCTGTTTTTGCCTGACGACAGATCAAATTTCCCGCGTGGTTGAATTCTTTTGGCTTCTTACTGTTTTTTATTATGATTCTGGCTTGGTTATGGTCAAAAGAGAAAACCATCAAAGATTTTTTTTTAATGTTTCTTACATCAATAGCAATTCGAAGTAGTTCCTATAAATTAAATTCATTATAGGCGCAGTTGTTTTGCAAACAGGATAAGGTTTTGGGCCCTATAATCTTTAACTTTCGATTTTTAAAGGATTCAAAGTGATATTTTCAATCATATAGTATATATTCGAAATTTTTGGTATTCCTAAATGCTTAACGAATTTTACTTGTTTCCAGTGAAAGATTTTGTGTTATTTCCCCTTTTGAAATCTTATTATTTATAAGGAATATTTTCAATATTTAATATTATTTAAAATAACGAATCGTTTCATCATTACGGTTTATTATTTTGAATTGAAATTGAAGTACCAAAATGTCTAAAGAAGTTAAGTTTAACAAATTTGAGAAAATTAGAAATGAAAAATTAAAAGTAAAGAATTCATAATTCAAAATTACATTTAATTATAATAATATCGTAATAAATGGTTAACTAAATAATTAGCATCTTCAACGTGAGACAAGTAATTGATTTATTTATCGGACATTTAGTATGTAAATAAGTCATTTAAATATTTTATCATTAGCTGCGCCTTTGGCGCAGAATAAATCATTTATAGTTAAATTAAAACGCTCGGCTCGTCAGTAC
Organism: Sisyra terminalis; assembly: GCA_958496175.1. Classification (NCBI taxonomy): domain Eukaryota; kingdom Metazoa; phylum Arthropoda; class Insecta; order Neuroptera; family Sisyridae; genus Sisyra; species Sisyra terminalis. The sequence goes on from OY292275.1 coordinate 11,158,950, forward strand.
ATAATATATTTGATGGGTTAATAATTTTTCGTATTATACCAAATAGTAGGTAGGTATGTACTGGTACGTGTACCTACTATCTAATGAACAATTTGTTATTTCTAGTAAATATTCAGAGTAAATATTTTCGTTGGAAAGTTCGCAAGGTTTTCAAACTAATTTATTATTATTTGAAAAAAATTATTGGATTTTGGTAGTCGGTAACGAAACCTTGTCCCAAAAATTTCAATCATAAATCATGTGATTGAGTCTATATAGGCATACAATTTATGTATGTGGTGTTCATGACACCTACGCCATTATTTTAATAAAAATTATTATTTTTTATATTCATTTAAGATTTCTACCGAAAAATATGTGTTTTTTTTTAAAAAAATTTCTTGCAGAAATCTTAAAAGTCTAGAATTAAGAGCCTTGAATCATTTAGAAATTTCCGCCAATCTTTGGTAGACTTAAGAAACACCACGAGTCGTGGTAAAAAGTCGCTAATATTTTCCTCTTGTGAAACAAGGAAAATATTCACATTTTTACCATATTCTTTGACTTATGCCACACCAAAACGAGAAACAAGGTTTTCGGTTTCCTACGTAGTTAATTGCGTTTAATTTAATTTAATTTCATATACAGAATGAATCAAAACTCAATACCTACATTTATTTTAAGAGGATATTCTTTGAATTAAACTTAAACAGTTTTTATCCACTTGTTCTTCCTATAAAAATAAATATTCTCAAATTGTCATCAAATTAAGGTTTAAATCTTTCAAAAATTTGCAAGTCCTATCAATTCATAAACCCTACTTGTTATGAGTTTCAAAACAAAGGCAAACCTAAAATTTATTTTAAAGGGAAAGATGACTGCTATTATTCTAATAAAATTTGTTTCTCAATGAAAAACTTTGAATATGAACACTGCTAATTTATTTTAAATTTATCAGTAATAAATATCTATACATAGTACATTTTGTTAGGTTTTAATAGTAACCCTGTTAAAAAAAGTATTTAAAATGTTCAAAAAATTCATAAGAAGTCATTAAAAATTGTTTAAAGTTATTATATTAAGGGTATTTTAAGTAATTATTTCAAAATTCCTCTAAATGTCTTCTTTAACAGGGGTAAATTACCCCAAATGGGGTAAAAACGATTTTTTTTGGGTAATAGGGGAATTTTGAAGTCCCAATTTTCAAGTAATTGTATCAAACATGAAGCAACCAACGTTATTTTTCCGAAACCTATACTACAAATAAGTAATTGTAAATTAATTCCTTAAATAATATTTGTTTAAAATTTACATTGATTGTTTTCTTTTCAGAATGGGGGAGGGTAATATTGATTAACACAAAAATATTTTGGGGAAATGGTTAAAAAAGTTCCCCGACCGCTGTCATAAACTCTTACATCTTATTTCCCTCCCCAGATTTGGCTATAGTTTCCCTAACCCTCTAGAACAGTGATTTCCACTTAAAATTTGGCCACATTACAAACATCAATGGTTCTATAGAAATGCCTTATAGCCGCACTAAACATGAATTTTGGGGTGTGATATTATCTATTTATATATCTCATTTATCCATAAATAATTAAAAACATCAATGACCTAAAAAACTACTTAAATTTTATCAAATATTACCAGAAATATGAATTTGTTTACATTGAAAAGATATCAATTGTTGCGATATTCTGAAGAGATTTTTTGTCTTTGAAAGAAAAAATTATTTTAAATAGTTTATTAGTCTTTTATTCCTAATATTTTTCTAATAATTTTATTTCAAAAGGAGCCAAAACATCTGTTAAATTTCTGTCAGAATAATTGTGGACTTAAGAAGACGAAAAGTTTGAAAATCGCGCAGTATATAGTTTTAATCGTGCAATGTGAAAATTGTTATTAAAAGCTCAACTTGCGCAGTGGAAAACCACGCAGTCGGAGGGATTGTAAATTCAAAATGGATATATATTTAAATGAATATACAAAAAGTATCTGTATATTTAAAAAAGATAATATTTAAGCATTTAAAATAATTAAAAATATTTATATTAGTTTACTATGAAACGTTTTTTGAAGGAATGTTTGTTGGTAGCAGCAGCAAAACCCTTTGAAGGCCGCATGTGGCCACCGTGGCCAAACACGAGAACCATAGTATCTGGGTATCTGGACAAAAAAAATCCATACAAACTAATCGATATACAATAGTTATTCTAGGATTTAGTGCTGAAGAATTGGTACAAAAAATTTACTTCATTTTTTTTAAATCAATATTAATTGAATATTTGAAGAGGAACTTGCAAATTTATAAATGGTTTGATCCTACTTGTAAATAAAATTTAACTATAGTTTTTCCTTAATTTACTTTGGGTTAATATTGCTAGGTAGGGATGAAATTTATGTCAATTGTCCATATAAAAACATTCTGTTAAAAGGCATTTTAAATATTCAAAAAGCCCATTAAAAGCCATTAGAAGATTTAAAATTCTACTAAATCTCTTTTTTTAATAGGGCAAGTTTGACCCCAAAATACCTTTTTGTGATCAAAACGTAACGGTGAATTATTTTTGAATCATTCTGTATCGTAGGCACTTTGAATATCGAATAGCAGAATTTATCGCTAGCCAAAGCCTGAAAGATAATTTAAATAAAATTGCCCTATATTCAATAAAAGATAATATTTAAGCATTTTAAATAATTAAAAATTTGTAAATTAATTTACTATGAAACGGTTTTTTGCAGCAAAACCCTTTGAGGGCCGCATGTGGCCACCGTGGCCACAAGTGGGAACCACGGTTCTAGGACTATCTGGGCAAAAAAAATCCATACGAGCCTTATCTGTTCACAATAGTCATTCTAGGATTTAGTGCTGAAGAATTGGTTCAAAAAATTGTCTTTATTTTTTTTTAAAACAAAATTAATTGAACATTTGAAGAGGAACTTGCAAATTTACGAAAAGTTTGATCCTATTTGTCAGCCGAATTTAACTATAGTTTTTCCCTTAATTTACTTTAGATTAGTATTGTAGTAGTATATCTCATGTGCAGCAACGATGGCCACACATGCGATTCTAGGACTAACTATCTGGGCAAAAAGAAAATCAATACGAACCAAATCGGTTCACTATAGTCTTCTAGGATATAGTGCAGAAGAACTGGTACAAAAAATTTTCTTCATTTTTTCTAAATCAATATTAATTGAATGTTTGATGAGGAACTTTCAATATTACTAATGGTTTGATCCTATTTGTAAGTAAAATTTAATTTTAGTTTTCCCCTTAATTTACTTTAGGCTTGTATTGCTAGGTGAAGATAAAATTAAGTCAATTGTCCATATAAAAACATCCTGTTACAAAAGCCATTTAAAGGCATTTTAAATATTCAAAAAATCCATTAAAAGATTTCAAAATGCTTCTAAATGTTTTTTTTAACCGGGCAAATTTGACTCCAAGATACTTATCCTAAACTATGCGTAACGGTGAATTATTTTTGAATCATTCTGTATCGTAGGTATGTTCGAAAATGAATAGCAGAATTTATTGCCAGCCAAAGCCTGAAAGATAATTTAAATAAAATTGCCCAAGACACCAATTGAGATGCCGCTTTGACGTCATTGCAATTAATCTAACGTAAGCCTAGATTTTATGAAATCCGATAATACGATAACTATGAAGCTTTGTGACTTTCTCATCACTAATCCAAATCAATTTCAAAATTTTCTCTTAATTGGACATTAACGCAAAATTTGCAACATGAAATTATGCAATTGACGTCGATTTCTCAAAACTGTACGTAGATATAATATGATTTAGTTGGATTAAAAAATCGTCAAGTTTTCAATCCGTATCAAATCGTTTAATTTCACTAAAAAAAAAAAAACAAGTAAAAGTAACAAGGTTTAGGTATTTTTTACTTGAATTCATTATTATTACGTAAAAATAAATGCGCGGCTCTGAAATACTGAAATGGCAACGACCTGAAGCCTCTCCTGTAACTTGCACTGTTTGTATTTCTTGTTATGCAACATTTGTAATATAGATATTTAGTGTTTAAGTGGACTTTTAATTATTTAGTTTATGTGCATGAAAAGCCGGTAGGGTGATGACATTTTGTGTATGAAACAAGTTGACTTATTCTTTGAGTACAATGACCAAAATGTAGGTTTCTGTTTGGAATCAGTTAGTGGAGCGGCTCAGCCTCAAACTCACTTGTACCTACCTAAAGATTAACTAAAATATTTAATTTACTGGACATATAAAATTGTTGCACAACAACCTCGGAAAGAACAAGCCTACAATACTTGTACATAAAGTCAATCGAAAAGTTCATTTTCGGCAATTGGCTGTAAGGATAAATTGACTTTGGAACCTAAAGCTCCAATTTTTGAGCCACTTAATACAATGCATCGCTTACATAATTTGGCCTACAAAGATCCAGCGTTGAAATCTCCGACAACAAATAGTCAGACGTTATATAACACAGTGATTACCTTGCAGATGTATCCGTTCATCTAAATTAAACGGTATCTGTTAATTAAGGTTGAAGACCCCTAAGAAATAGCGGGAACTGTGCCCCACCTACAGTAGTGACATCTATAAATAAACTTTCACTATCATAGGTGTTTGGCCGTTGAGCGTTCATGTTACGAGTGCCGCATCGGCCTCACTATTGGTATAGGCCAAGCACATACCAACTTTTGTTGTTTCTAACTCGAAATTTTTCAACTCTCCAACAATATGAACCGAAAAACGAAACAAATTAACACATTCTTTATTGTTACGTTTTGGTTTTAAGTCCATTTAAAAAGCCATTAAAGAACTCCACTCGAGTTCAAACACCTCGAAAAAATTCTAATCGATTTGCCAACACTAATAGTCATTCCACTGTTGATTTTTGGGTAATATCCATAAAGCCACGTAAAAGATGTTAATTTTTGCGCAATTTTAGACGTTTGAGGTTTGATAATTTATTTTATTTTGGCAATTACGTTTTTTTTTTAGGATTATAGTAGTGCTAAAAGAATAAAATTTCGACATTTTTTTTATTTGTACTTATTTGGTAATGTGGTACCTACGGTTATGTGTTGTAATGATACCTACCATTTATTTGATGGTCAGGTGATGATATCTTAGTGTTTTTTTTTTTATTGAAATGATTTTGCACGTGTAAGAATTGATGAGGGGTTTTAATTAAAATTTGATTTTGGAAAAGGCTAATGATAGATGGTAAATTGTGTAAAAGAATAAATTGATTTAGTTCTAGGTTGAATTTAAATCGATACTTAAATTTAAAATATGCATAAGCTTAGAATGTATGGCCCATAAGCAAAGAATTTTTGGAAAAATACAAAAATTAATACAAAACAACTTAAAAATCAAATAAGTTGCAATGAAATTCAATGAGTTTCTGTTCGAATTCTGTTCCTCTTGCAATGCTTATTGGTAAATTAATGTAAACCATATATTTTCCGTACTTGAAGTTTAAGATTTCCGGTATTTTCTATTGTAAACTTTTCTGTGTTTTCAATTCTGACTTACCAATTAGATTGGTTTTAAAATTATTTAAGTATCAAGCCAGGAAAAAAGAAACCTATTATTTTTTCAGTAAATGTGATCAATATCTCGTAAAATATCGATCAAACAATTTCAGATTTATGTTCATTGTTAAAGTGATAATTTGTATTAAATAATTTGCGTCTTTTTGTTTGGTACATTCTGTTGTTAGTTATAAGGCATTAAAGTCAACAAAGAGAAAATTCGGTGCATTTAAGAGTTTTTTTTTGATATAGACAAAAATGTAAGCCAAATGGCAGAAAGTATGAATGGAGTTTTAGGGTCCAATATTGTAACAGCTAATCATGTGCAATTTTGGTTTCGTGGATTCCGTTTAGGTGTTTAAAATCACTGAAATAATCGAAGTTGACTGGAATATTAGCAGTCGAAGTATCATTCAAGAACTAAAAAATGACCATTAAGTAGCTTTAAGCCATTTAATTAATTTCAAAAAAAGCTTGATATTTGGGTACCAGACTAATTAACACCAAAAACATGATAAATCGAATTTTCATTAGCAAAACTTTGGCCAAACCGAATGAATTCGACCCATTTTTTCAACAGATGATACCTAAGAATTAAAAATGGGTTACATACGACAACATTGAGAGAAAACAATCGTAATAAAAGCGCAGTAAAGCAGCCAAAAATGTATCCAAATCAGGAGCAACAACTAGGAAGATTCTGCTGTGCATTTGGTGTCACTGGAAAGAAATAGTTAATCATGAGTTACTTCTATATTGACCAAACATTAACTTTGGATCTCTACTGTCAACAAATGGACCGTTTTAAGCTAGAGTTTAATCAAAAACGGTTAAAATTGGCCAACAAAACAGGTGCCATGTTCCATAAGAACAATGCCAGGCAAAACTCGTCTATAATGACTTACTAGAAACTCCAGGAACTTGGTTGGGAAGTTTTGATGCATCCACTATATAGTTCAAACCTAGAAATAAGCGATTATCATATTTTTCTTGCATTGCGAAATTATCTTAGTGGTAAGAAATTGGTATCAAGAAAAAATTGTGAAATATCAATTACTAGAGATTTTCTCCAATAGGGACCAAGACTTCTATTAAAAAAGCATTATAAAGCTACCCTTAAAATGGTGACAAATTATAGAAAAAAACGATATATATTTGACCCAAATCGGACAATCCGAAAGAAATTAAATGAAGCTTTGAAATTTATGTAATAATGCTGAATTTCTGTTTCCTCCAACCTAATAATATATAAAATTTCTGAAGTTTTTCTACTAATATAATTATTAATAAGTTGTTAATTGGTTCTTGGGAGATTTTTTCTCGTTTACCATAAAACTTTAAGTCTTTTTAACGGAATAAAGTCAAAAATACAAGGATATTAGTAAAAAATTATTATGTATAGAGAATAAATTATTTATAAGTCTTTTAATTTAGTCCTTTTATCCACTACATCATTTCTTTATTTATATTTAAAATTTATCGTATGCAAGGAAAAATCGCGCAAGAACTCATTGAAAATTGATCAATTTAAATATATAAAAGCTTTTGAAAGCTCTGAAATCGTTTTGACAATTGATTTTTAAACTTGTGGTTTTTAGTTTTAATGTTCCTGAAATCAGATATGTAAAGTTTAAAACTTACAAAAAAGTTTTTGTTGGCAACAAATTTACCAACGACAAGCACAGTAGATTTTTTAGATAAATTTATCTTAAGAAATTTGTAATTTTCCTGGAATTCTTTTTTACACTTATTGTTTATCGTAAAACTTATGTGGCTTTCCAATTGGATTTTACCACAGCTTTTATTTAAAGATTTTATATTCTTTTTCTCGTAAACTGGTAATCCATTATTTTTTCATAAGGTCCAGGATTTGAATGAATCAATTTTTTTCATTTTCCCTTGGAGCTCTCTAGTTTCACTAATAAAAAAGCATTTCATTAATAAAAAAGCATTTCACTAATAAAAAAGCTTTTCACTAATAAAGAAAAGCTACTTGAGGAAAATAGTACAAAAATTGTTTTTATATTTTATAAGTTTTTATATATTTATATAAAATATAAAGTTTTTATATATTGTCTTTTCCATGATGAGGATGTTTGAGCCCCTGAGCTTATTGTGCTTTCTGGATCCCTACTTCACCTATTAAAGACTAAGCATCTGGAAGAACTTCAGCATTCGTCGTACTAGGTGCTTTTCGATAATTTCAGTTCCAGGACTTGTAATCCCCAGTTCCTCGTTTCTCCATTCATTTAAAGCACCATATTCCCATAGAACTTGATTTCATCCTCTGCCTGACAGAACCTGCATTTTGGGTCATCCACGTGTAATCCCAGGTGCAGGTGCTTCTTTATTTCACACTTTTTCCCGTTACTACTTTGACCTGTTTTTTTGTAAAACTAAATATTTCAGTAGTTAATTTTAGTGATGGGTTTTCCATTATTCTTTTACTGTGCTTTTGTCCAGCAGTGTTCTTCCATGTTATGCAGTGGTTTTTATAAATCCAATCCTTGATGGTAGTTTTCTCGGCCGATTTTGTAACTCCAAGTTCAAGTTGTATGCCTGTGAAAAGTGATTGATGTGCTTATGGCCTGGCATCCCAAATTTACCTTTTTTGTCACAAATTTAAATTTGAATCCCAAAATATTTTTTTTTTGTGACAAAAAAAAATTGTTTGGAATGTAAAAGAAATGACTGTTAAAGTAATTGATTTTTTTTAACTTGTTAGCTTCAGTTGGTTACAACTTCATGGTTTACTTGTTTAACTTTTGAAAAGTATCGAAAATTGGCTATAAATTTTTAATATTTTGTAGGATTTTTATTATTAATGGAAATGATATCGGTCTATGAGTTCAATTCGAGGTTGAATATCTCAATGCTTTCGCCGTTTTGAAAGCTGATTTTTTTAAATGAAAATAGGCTCAAAGTAAATTGTACTGGTAGTGACTTTTAATTCAGAAACTTGTTTAATCATCATCCGCAATGGTTCGGTCGGCGAATATTGCTTATGGAATTAAAATTTATTTTTAAAATAATAATTTATAATAATGTTAATACGTTGAAAGAAAGTCGGCACTGATTTTCAAAACTGATAAGTATTCAAATTTGTCTGATAGATATTAAGCAGTCACCGAACCTATGACTTAGATTTCCTCGCATGATTTCTATCCGAATGTTCGGGAGACGTTGAAATGCTGGAAATTTCAATCATTTCTAAACGTAAGAAAGTATCTCTTCTGATAGTACTGTCAGTAATGCGGTAATGATAAGTTGAAATGCAGTCGCCTTTATTATACATTTTTTTTTTTTTTTTGGAATTCTTGTTGGTGTTGGTAGGTTTTTTTTGTGTACATATGTCAGCTCGCGTCATTGTGTGGTACACTTTTACATACTTAACTGTATTTTTTCAAAGAGGCCATTGACCGACCCCCGAAAACCAGCGTAACACTAAAATGTAACCCCTCTTAAGCTATCTAGAATCTGGATCACTAGGTGAAACATTATTTGTTTAACGTTATTTATTATACTCAAATCCATACACCTTTTCCCCAATCAATCAAATTTTTGTAGGACATTTAAATTAATCTTTTCTTCATTATCTTAAACTAACAAAATCTATTGTCATCGCAATGGTTTCAGTTGCCACCCAAAGAACTACTATAAGCTGATGATTTTTTTAAATTTTTTCCATTATATTTTTTCTTTCACCTGAAAACCCAATTTTGGAAATCCGTTAGCTGAAAAAAAAACCATAAGGACAGGGACAACAGGTTTGGGTGATGGTTGAATGCCGAATGAAATGCTGGGAGAATCTTAAGCCGCTTTTATACTGTGAAAACCAGTTGTTGGCGCACGTGCTGACAACTAGTCTATATAGCCATAACTAGAATCCACTTTCGATTTCGTTGGAGATTTCAGAAATAATAAAGAATGGAATTTATTCATTATCTTTTTACATATGCATTAGCATTTGGCGTCGCTAAATGGAGCAGCAATTAAATTGAATTTGTTTTGTGTAGACGTAGGTCAGTTTTTGGCAGCAAATTTATGTCTGCAATTAATTTTATGTTGAGGTTTTAAATATTCCATTGATTGCAGATTAATTGGTTTTTTTCCATTTTGTTTCTGCACCTCCACCATCGAAAGCTCTCAATTGATATTTCTGTTACTTTTTCAATTCTTCCGAGAATTTGTTGCCTTTTGATCAATTACCCCAAAGCTCTTTACCCTTGGTTTTTTTCTGGTATATGAATTTCTGGTTTGGGGAAAGATTTAAGCCAGAAAAACTTTCTTAAACAATCATCTAGAAGGGTAAATTTTTTCATTGAAATCAACCTTCTTCATATATTTAAATTCTTCATATTTTTACAATGAAAAAAATCCTTGAAATCTTCTTACAATCAATTGATATCCATTTCTTCATTTTGTTGATTAATTGTTATATTTTCTTTTTAAAAATTAGAAGTGGTAAATTTAGTTTTCTCAATGGTTGCAATTTTCTTCCAGCGTTGCCTTCTGCTAGTAAAATTGTTCGGGAATTCTTTTCCTCGTTTTTATATTTTCCACGGTTATTTTAGTTTGTTTTTTGTGCTAGCCAATATTTGCTCATTTTCATTAATGATTCGATCTTTTGAATATTGAAATAAAAAAAAAATAATAGCCTTTGGTTAAATTGTTTATTTAAGGAATTTCCAGAAGTTTTTGATGAATACTTATAATGTATAGTTACATATCTATTTTAGGTATTTTTCTAAATAGTTCCCTATTTTTGGGATGGTTGTATATTTTCCCGGAAAAATCCGTTCAAAGAAAAAGCTAAATTTGGGCTATTTTCCAAACAAAGAATATTCGATTTTTTTCGCAATTAATTGGTGTTTTTTTGTTAATAAAGATTTCTACAAGAAAAAGTTTCATAGCTTGCATATTTTCCCGGGAAACGCTATTTAAAGAAAAAGCTCTATTTGTAGATTTCTCTAATATTGAAGCTTTATAACTAATGAAAGCAAGGGACGAATATTATACATAGGAGTGATCACATTATTTCTTTCAGAACTCTAAAGCAACAAAAAATACCAATTTATGGTGGAAAAAAGCTTTGGAAAATTCAATATTTGAAAAATAACCCAAATCGAGCTTTTTATTTAAAAAGCTTCTTCTGGGAAAATATGCAAAATATGAAAATTTTTCTTTCGGAATTTTAGAACGACAAAAAAACACCCAAATACTGGCGAAAGAAATTTCGAAATTTTAATATTTAAAGAAACACTTTAAACGTAAAGTTTTCCCTACAAAGGGTTTTTCTAGAAAATATTCGAGTGATATTTTTTTGTAGAACTTTTGAACGATAAAAAAACACCAAAATATTTCGTAGTTATTTTTTCCAAACTCCAACAGTGTTGCCTGAAATTTTCCTATAGGTAAGTATTCATTTTTGGTTTTGGTGAAAATTAAGAAGCCGAAAGCTCTTCTTTGGTTTAGTCCTTCATACACAATCCCTCCTTATGAATTAGAATTCAAACCAGCAACCATTTAAGGAATTTTTTTTCTTAGTGAATATAATTTTCTTTATTTACTAAAGATTGGAATTGGCATTGATCCAAAGGGTCATTACCCAAATCCTTTTTGTACTATAATATTGGCTTGTTAGTTATCTTATTGGTTAACTGTCTTCAGTAATTTTTGTTTTTAAAACGGTTTGAATCATGGGAAAACATTGTTTTTCATGATAGTTTTCCCTGGTATTTATAGGCCGCTATTTCTTCTCACTCGTTTTTCGGCTATAAATTTTCCTATAGGTCATTATTTATTTTTTGATTTTGGCGAAGATTAAGAAGCCGAAAGCTCTTCTTTGGTTCAGTTCTATGGACACAACCTCTCCTTATGCATCAGAATTTAAACCAGTAACCATTTACAGAAAAATTTCCTTTGGTAAAGAGTCTTATTCGCTAATTGTTTCCAGTGCTTACTATCTTTGATAAAAAAGGTTTGTATCTTTGGTAAAAATTGAAAATTATCAATAAATCTAATGTGTGGTTATACCTTGCCATCATTGATGCCTGCTTTTGGCTAGGTTTTAAGGTCCTTCTGGTTCTCCAGTAAATTTATTCCTGTTGTAAGCAAGTCCAGGATTCATATTCTTTCCTTTTTTTTTGGTTCTTCCCGTTTTCTTTCTACAATACCGAGGGCGAATCCAGGTAGGTCATTGACCCTTGAGCTGGTTTTTAAGTCATATATAACATTCAACAATTATATAATCAATCATTAAAATAATATATTCTCTTATACCATTGAACCTCTTCGATTTAATAACAGGATTGACCTTTTTCCAGGAGATTTTAATTCATATTTTGAGGGAATTTCTAAGAATTTCATATATTTAAAGATCATGAAAAAAAAATAATTTCAATGAATATGATACGGAGTTGGAAGTTAATTTAAGGTCTCACCATTTTTTTATATAATTTCGAAAGGCAGTTTGAGTCAAAGGTAATTGGATAGGAAATTAAAATTTTTATAAATTTGTAATCAAAATTAGTAAATTTGAAAAGTAGTTTATTCAATTCCCAGCGCTTCCACCATAATTGTAGTTTTACTTTGTTTCGAAAGTAAATACACCGTGTAAGTTATTTAAAAAATAATTTAAAAAAGTAATTAATGTTATTATTTATAATTTGTATTCTTATAGTTGTTAATGGCCGGTGTACGTTTGGTCTTGCGACTACTTGGTATTAAATTATGGAAAAAATTTGCATTTTAAATATAAATGTTAATAATATTAATGAAAAATAAAAATGTAGTTTATAGATATATTATATTGGGTGTATATATATATATAAATGGAAAACACGTATGTTTCAAAGTGATAGTAAAACTAATTAGCTGAACTGAAACCAGTTTGTGTAAGCAAAAAAAAAGAAGAAAAGAGATCAATATCTGATTGTGGATGGATGGATCGATATGGTGACGCGGAATTTGGGAGAAATTGGTAGAATTTCGTAGATCTTCTAGCAGTGCAGTGGATCTTGTGGTAGCAATCTCAAGGTGGTGTTGTTGCCCTCGACACGTACAAAAGGGCAACGCACTTGGGAAGCGCGTGAAATGATCTCGATTCGAGCAATGACCGTTCTCCTGCGATGAAAGTAGGCGAGAACAGCATCAGCAGTCACTTTTCTGCTGGAAACTGTGTCATCACTCTACTTATCGGACGCCAATAATTGGGTTATTCATTTTTATGATGACAACACGGCTAAGCTACTTCTGTTTTTATATGTCATTGTACTCGCCTTTCATCCGTATCCATCCGTATTTCAATCAACCGATATGTACGACCGTTTTGAATGCCTACAACATAATAAAACACCACGCATACCAGAAATCTCACTGAGAAATCATCTCTAAATCTTTATTATTAAAATTTGAATTTTTTCGTCTCTTACTATAGGCAATAGGTAATTTTATTTAAACCCTTATAGAAGATCATTAGGAAGGAGGATTTTCAATGTTTTCAACCTGCAGAAGTGAAAACCTTCAAAACCTGAAGACTTTCCAACAAAATTTTTGTTGTTCAGTTGATAAGATTGCAATAATAGCCAAAATAATTAACCACTTGTAATATTTTTCATGAAATTTACAACGAGCAGTAAGAACTATCACAGAGGTAATATTAGTAAATCCTTTTTGCTAGTCAAGAATTATTTCAACATTGATAAGTATTTTATTTACTTCCGAATCACAATCAATTAATGGATAATAATATATATAAGTCTTTGAGATTCAATTAAATTTCTTTATTACGACGCGTTTCGACAGTTTTAAACTGTCATCATCAGGTAATAATACAGAATAATAATTATTTTGTCAATTTTAAACAAATTTAAAATTGTTTAATATTTAATAATTTAACTTTTGTCAATTTGTTTAAAATTGACAAAATAATTATTATTCTGTATTATTACCTGATGATGACAGTTTAAAACTGTCGAAACGCGTCGTAATAAAGACATTTAATTGAATCTCAAAGACTTATATATATTATTATCCATTAATTATTTCAAATTTTAATTTCAAGTTAAATCGTTTCGCTTCAATAATATCAAAATTTTTAACCGCTGAAGCTGCTCGTCAAAGAACTGTTTGGGTCCCAAAATTGACGGTAAAGAAAACCATCAAAAAGTAGCTTTATATCCATTTTTCTTAGTTTATATAAAACCTGACAATTGATAAAAGTTTAAGCTGCACTATTACAAATCAAATCCCAAAAGTTCCTATTACATACAAGTAATACAAGTATACAAGAATACAAGTAAAATCGTTTTGCTTCAATAGCATCGACATTTTTAACCGCCGGAATTTGCCTGTCAAGGGTCTGTTGGAGATCCCAAAATTGACGGTATAGAAAACCACCAAAAAGTAGCTTTATATCCATTCTTTCTTCATTTTTTTTACTGGGAACTTCTCCTATGAGTTCCATTGCACTGAATCCTGTGAGAACTTTTGCACCTCAGCTTTGTTTCTATTTCCAATTGGTCAGGTCTAGGGATTGCACTACTGGTATACCGGTATTTTGAGTCATTTGTACAATTTTTTAATACCGGTATTCACAAATTTTTCAATATTTGCTAAAACATTTTTAAATTATTTCCAGTTTATGCTTTGAGATCGCCATCATAGCGGAATAGTATACGTTTTTGTTTTTATGTCACTTTAACGGGTGATATTAATTAGATTGTTAATACAAAGTTGAAATTAAAAGTGTCTCTACATAAATACAATGATTTTAAAAATGAAAAAGAAGAAAAGAGAATAACAAATTCGAATTTTATCAAGTTTATAGTAAATTTTCATTGAATTTTCAAACCGTAAACCAATCCATATTCAGAAGAATTCGGTAGAGTTATTGAAGATGATGGAAAGTATTTGTGTTGATAGTGAAAAGGAATTGTCTATTGAACAAAAATTAGGGCTATCGATAAGTAGAAAAATTTCAAAAAATCCAAATACAATTCAGAAATCAATTAAATCCAAAACCATCGAACGAGTATTCGATTTATTTGAAGATAAGGGATTTAGAAGTAAATCTTTGGAAAAGTTTATCATGCTTTGCCAACAGTACCAACAACTAGGGAATATTCTAATAGACTATTTTCGACAATTGGTGATTTTTGCAAAAAAATATGTTTTAGGAATTTTTTAGAATCTCAGAAATTTTAGGATTGCTATTAACGCAGAATATCAATTCTACTATCAATTCCGATATATATATACATATATATATATATATATATATATATATATATATATATATAATATATATATATATATATATATATATATATATATATATATATATATATATTCCGATAATCTGCGTTAGTAGCAATCCTGTCCAAATTCCTGATATTCTAAAATTTCATATGACAACTATGGATGATATTTCAATATTACGTTGTAGGATTAATGACAGTATAGTTGGTGCATGTGGTGCACTATACTTATGAAGATCACATTTAAAAAATATGTAATAGTACCATAGATTGAATAGTGATATTTACACTTTTTGAAATTTAAATTCATGTGATGTTTGTTGTTCCTTTACTTTTTATAATTCTTTATACTTATACTATTAATATTTAAATTCCATTTTTCAATTCCAAACTGTGTGATTAAATAAAATAACCTAAATATAATTATTTTTTTGAGTTTTAGCTTTGATTTTCCTACAAAAGATGATGAGATGGTTTTTCAAGAACTTATAGCAGGTATTAGTAGTCATAGAAGGTAAAATTTTTGTACCATCTTTTGGCATAAAAGTTTTGCGTTTGTGCCAAAAAATTTTGTCCAATTATTAATGAATGTTTTTATTAGATATTTTCCTAATCAATTTTCAATGGAATGCCAGTCTCTATCAAACTTGATTTGTTAGATTTATGCTCCTTGAAAAGATCATTGAACTCCTGGAGCTTTCTTTTATTGAACTTTTTGTATTGGAAAAAAGGCAAAGCAAATTTTACTTTAATCATAATAGATTCATAAACTTTTTAAGTATAACCATATCGCTATAGTATGGAAGCAAGTTTCAATGTCTTTTAGCAATGGAAAATCTTTGGAAGAAAACTGAAGCTCAATATTTTCAATAGTTTCTAAATAACATACAGGAAATTACGAAATTTTCTTGAAACTATTACACAAATATTTCCTAAAACAAGCATTGATAATTCAAGTCTCGAAAATCACAAATTTGTTAAGAAAAAATTTATATTTAATAGAAATTGTTTCCAAAAATTCCATCAAGCCTTTTCTTTACACTTAGTTGTTGCCAAGAAATACAAATCTGAAAGAAATGAACTAATCATTAGATTTCCTCATCTTGATGAGAAAATTTTTATTCGGAAGTAAAATTTTGCGTAGAAGTAGGTAATTTGGTCAAATTTTGTTAATTATTTTTTATGGAATATAGTTATTGTTCTGGATATTTTTTTAAACAACCGATATATAACCCATAGGATTTGGTTGAAATGAAATAAATTTTAACGATAAGAAAATTCAATTATGTTGATAAGTCTTTAAGTTAAAAGTAGAATGGCTCAAATAGTGTACTTAATTGTACTTAATAATTTTTTCAAGGAACGGAGTGTTAAATTGAATTATTCACTAGTAAATTTTAAATTCGGGTATCTATATCAGGGTAAATCGATGGTTATTTAGCAATTGCCATTTAACAAATGAAAAACCAATTTTTTGAAGAAATCCCAAAAGGTCTAGAATTTTGAGTTTGCGGCTTTTGGCATTGGATGTGAAATGTAAATAATAATTGCATCAAGATTTTTGGGGTAAAGTATCTACTGAAAAAATATCTTATCTTAGTCTACAACTTTACAAAAGATTGTGTGAAAATTAATAAAAAAATAATACTGGAGAAAGAATAAAATTCTGTCTTGTAAATTAAATATCTATTATTACTCTAATTTTTAATATCTATATTAGGGTAAATCGATGGTTATTTAGCAATTGGCATTTAACAAATGAAAAACCAATTTTTTTAAGAAATCCCAAAAGTTCTAGAATTTTGAGTTTGCGGCTTTTGGCATTGGATGTGAAATGTAAATAATAATTGCATAAAGATTTTTGGGGTAAAGTATCTACTGAAAAAATATCTTATCTTAGTCTACAACTTTACAAAAGATTGTGTGAAAATTAATAAAAAAATAATACTGGAGAAAGAATAAAATTATGTCTTGTAAATTAAATATCTATTATTACTCTAATTTTTTATATTCTTATACGAAAAAAGTAGGAAATATATGAAGAAAAGAGTTAATGGTTTTCTCGATTGGTTACTATGGAGGCAATGTGAAAACTAGGCTTTTTTCGTAATGGTTGTAGTCATAGCCAAAATTATATTAATCATTGTAGGCATCTTTTCTAAAGAATTCAGATCTTTTTATGAGAGAATAATTGCCGCTACGCAAAAATACTAGGTCGATTTCCAAAAATTTTCTCAAACTCCACTCAAATTCTAGAACAAAATTTAGGAGAAAAAAAAAAGAAAAGAAGAAAAACAAAAAAACAAAAAACCGTCTTAATGAAATCCTTGATTTAAAAGAAAATATAAATGAAGAGATTAGTTATGGTCTAATAGTATTGAAAAAGTTGGTCAATTTCTCGTTGGCAGCGAGAAAAAGAGATGTGGAAAATAAAAGTTTTGCTGTGAGTGTGTGTAATTAGTGAAATATTTTATGAGAAAATCGAATCTGATCATTAAAAATTCAATGGCAAGTCGTTAGCAATAATAGGAACAAAGGAAAGAAGATGCGAACGAGCAAAAGAAAACGTTTGGTAGGTCATGGTGAATAGTGACACGTAGTGAAGAATGTCAACGACCGGGTGAAATGAAGTAAGCTGCTGGTTATGCGTTCGGCATCGTTAGAAATAGCAAAGCATCAAGATGATCAGCAAGTGAAGTGCGATTGAGAGGAAAGTGCTGCACCGAAGCAGTCTGATTAGTGGTCAAATGCGGGAAATCCCTTTCCACCACTAAGCCATCCACTACTTAGCAGTGCACTGCTACTTCGTACTGCACTATGCATATGCCATCGTATCGAATCATATCGACGCATTTTGCGCTCCTATAATCCAGCTAAATCGGTGCACAGTGGGACAAATCCAAAAATTTCACACCCAAAATCACATCTACAGTGCTTTTTTTTGTGAATCTTTGAAGTCTTCTAGAATTATTGAGGTCAAGAATTTTAAAAAAATTAGGCCCTTGACAAAAAAACTGATTTTTGCGTGTATTTCAGCCTATTCATGATCCCACTTTAATCGAGTCCCAATCAATCAAAAAAGCTGTCCTACTTCCAATTTTGGTGAAACTTTGTGAAACCTTTTTAGGGTTCAAAAAAATTGTAACATCTTTAACTTATCTATGTCTTGTCACTCCCCCGAATCTAAAGTTAAAATATCTTAAAACGTAATTTTTATCATTCAAGAAATCGACAGATAACTTGTTTTCTATAAACGATTTTTACACATTTAGAATATTATGTTATAGTTAACGTGACCATATTTTTTTTTTGCTTCAAAGCGGGACACCTGTAAATTTTAATACAAAAACTGGAAAACCTTATTATAATTTTGCGTAAAATGACAACACTAGAAATAGAGTAAAAGTCAGTGCTTCTTTATTAGAAAAAAATATTAAACGGAACAATGAAGATTATTATATGTATCGACGCATTTTGCGCTCCTATAATCCAGCTAAATCGGTGCACAGTGGGACAAATCCAAAAATTTCACACCCAAAATCACAACGTCTATAGTGCTTTTTTTGTGTAACTTTGAAGTCTTCTAGAATTATTGAGGTCACGAATTTTAAAAATTAGTCACTTCACAAATACCCTGTTTTTTTGCGTGTATTTCAGCCTATTCATGATCCCAACTTTAATCTAATTCTAATCAATCGAAAAAGCTCTCTTACTTCCAATTTTGGTGAAGCTTTGTGAAACCTTTTTTAGAGTTCAAAAAAATTGTAACATCTTTAACTTATTTATGCCTTATCACTCCCCACAATCCAAATAAATGAAATTAAAACATCTTTATACGTCATTTTTATCTTTTGGGAAATAATTTTTTTTCTACTAACGCTATTTACACATTTAGAATATTATGCTATAGTGCATATGAAATCCCGAAATTTTCAGTAAATCTATACCATATACTTTCTTTCTAAAACTCATTATTTACTCAAATCATAATATATTCTATTTATTCTATTTATTCTAATTTACTTTTTTCAGCGATATTTGACTCGTTTATTTTGAAAGTGGCGTAAGTCTATTTCAAGGGCGGTCTATATGGTGATTCTTCTTCTTTTAACTAGAACAAAGTATGTTAATTATTTAACTGCTAAGTTTTCACAAAATTACTGATTTCATTTTAGTTGTTAACAAAAACGCCAATTATTCCCTCCTCCTTAGTATCTTATGTTTCTATGGTTAAAAATGATAATACTATAGGGATTATTCTTGAAATGGACTTAACTGACTTTCAAAATAAACGGTTCATTTATTTGCTTTGATTAAAAAACTTTATACTTAACTCTAACATAAAATTGTCCAGCTTGTATTCATTTGTATACCATTTTTCCGGTAAAAGCTAATCTAAGTGTTCCAAAATCATATTTGTTAGATGGGTTCTTTAGTTAAAGAAATTCTATACTTAACACTAATATAAAACTGCCCAGTTTGTATTCATTTGCGTACTGTTTTATCCGTAAAAGCTGTGATAAGTGTTCCAAAAATTGAAAATTAATTTACCAAAAATCCGATGAATTTGCCAAGTGGTGCAAAATTGCTATATACAAATCTATTAATTTATTAAATATTAATAAGTAATATTAAATATTTCAAGTCTTTATATATATTGCCGTGAAGTGGACGATATTTTACTTAAAAAACAAATAAATTGAATTTTTACGAAAAATCAATTAAAATTAATTTAATTAAAAATACTAGCGGCCACATTTTGATAGGCAGCCTAGTAGATATTTATTCTCCTGATGATAAATATGCGTAAAAATTAGGTTTTTAGCATACACTCGATCACTACACTTTTCTGCAGTGGGATCCTAGACTATAATTAAATTATATATAAATAATATTAATAATTAAAAATATTAAAGATTAATAATACCATCATCTAGTGCAAATTTGGTACCAATAACGAGAGTACCATCAAAAACACTATGACTCTATTGTTGAGTAGTGACCCAAGTCAAGTGCCCTTCCTACGAACCCTTAATGATCTCAACAATAAAGCAAACTATTTTGCAAATAGTTACACTAGTGAAAAAAAAATTTCAAACGATTAGTACGGGTTAACCTTCGTTCAAAACCATTTAAACGATTACATATGTTAATAAATGTCTTAATTTAGATTCGAAAAAAGGAGGAAATAGTATCTTAGTTACTTCGAAGTAACTAAGTTACTTTTAAGTATCTAAGTTTTGTATAACAGTTCAGTTTTTTTGACAAAAAATAACTAGTACCTTATATATTTTTTAAATAGAACTGTACCTTATAATTTAAACAAAGTATTTTAGTTATCGAGGAGTATCTAAGATTAGTTTCGGGCAAAAAGTTACTAAAAGTTTTGTATACAATACACTGATAAAGAATAAAATTGGGTACCTGAATATTATTTGAATAAATTGCACAATCTGTATAGGGTTGCAATAAGTGCATTCAATCCATAGACAATCACATGTAAGCACTAGTCCCCGTAGATTAGTGCTGTAAAAGTACAAAATAGATTTTTAACAATCAATCGCAACAATAACAAAAATAGTAATTCTTATAGCAATAACAACAATCAACAGTAGCAATAATAATAATAATAATAGTCTATAATATCAATATTAATGTTAATAATAATGTAAAACATTAATATATAAGCAATATACAAAAATAAAGCTATATAATAAGAAATAATAAGTTGGCAATAAATAGTTAAAGAGGATTAGGCATCCATATTTCTAGTACATTTACTCTTTAAAACTCTAGAGTTAAAAAAATCAAAGAAATTTCAGTCTCGATAAAATTCAAAAATTTACCTGTAAACCCAACTCGAAAATCAAACTTTAACTTTGTACATGATGCACTTTTGCTATGTAAATAAATATTCTTTTTTAGAAAATAACTTAAACTCTCGATAAAACCTGTGGAAACCCACAGTATTAAGTCCGGGCCTGGAAGGAACCAAAATTTCTACAGTTAAGACCGTAGAAGGTTTTGATGAATCTTATATTGTTAGGTTCTACAAAATTCGATATAAATCTAATCTTATATCGAATTTATCTTCGAATCTTATATCGAATTATATCTTAGCTCTTATATTAATCTTCTTTCGTTTAAAAGTATGTTTTGGTTAAAGAGGATTAGGCTTTGTAAATAAATACTTTTTTTTTAGAAAACAACTTCCACCATCGATATAACTTGTGGAAACTCACAGTAAGAAGTCCGGACCCGGAAGGAACCAAAATTTCTACGATTAAAACCGTAGGTTTTGAAGAATAAGAAGACAATTCAGGTTGTTTAAGATCGGGTTTTTTTATTTAATATTTTTTAATAATAAATTAGCTACGTTTTGTTACGTATCATAACTTCATCAGGCTTCTTGAATCACAAAAAATATAATTTTGAAGAATCTTTATGAAATTTGAGTCAAAATGATTCTGACACTATTAATTTTAGCCAAATGGACTGATTTTCCCAAAAAAGCTTTTAGTTTTACAATTTTTCAATTGATATTATAAGGTTGATTCGTTAAGAGTTCTGATTTCTTACTAAAGTTATTCAAACCGAAAACAAACTGTAGAAAAAGTTTTATTACAGTTAGGGGGTAAGTCTCAGGATAATTTACCTGTTCTTTAACCAATCTTTGATTTTTGTACCCTTGATTTGGAAATTTCTTATAATCGGATTTAAGTAATTTTTAAAACCTTTCCTGAATGTGAAAATATTGATCTAAAACTTCAAACTACTCATGTGGTTTTCGTAATGAGTGATTCAATTGATTCAATCACGGTTTACTACTTCCTTGGATCCTGAGGCTGTTTAATTTAATCTCTCGTTGTTGTTTTGGCGTGTTTTATTGCAGTTGATGCAGATCGAATCGAATTGCATCGACCGTTCCATCCATTTAACATGTACCATCTGAAGATGTGATTGCAGTTTTCAACAGATTGTGACACACTTTGCCGGTTTTCGTCAATCCAACATCAACAACAACTGCTCGTTCCATTCGTAAGAGTACAAACATATTATGGACCTCAACCACAAAACCATCGCTTACAAAAACAACCCAGGCCAGCAAAAATCCAACGACGAATTTCACCAGGATTTTTATTGCTTGTTATTTGAGCACTTGACATTTTTATGTACCATTGTTAAATGAAATTTCTTTAATGAATTTTTACGAAAGTAATGATGTCTGCGCGCTTCATTGTGTTTGAGACATATGATTTATATTTTTTTTTCGAATGTTGTTTTTCGGCTATTCCTCATGTCGTTGTTAAGTTCAAAGAAAACCGTAACGGTAAATTCACACTTCAATTCATTAAGTACTTAGTCCTGGTCGCCACGGAACCTTTAACTTGGAAATTAGTGGTTATTGGCGGCCGCGGTCGCCCGGTTCAATCTTTTTGTGCACCACTATTTTATTGCTAATAATAAAGACAAACAAGCATGAAGCACTTCATGTCGAACGTGATTTTCTGACATTTTAAGCATATGGCCCAAATTTTCAGCTCTCAAACCGCCATAAACATGCATTTTTTTACAATTGCTTTAAAGAGATTTCGTTTTGCAACAATGACTTTCAAACCAGAGTTCGTATTTGGATTTATATTCCGTTATATAGTTTACGACTTCAAATTGAAATTTCATTCTGTTCCCTGTGTTCGTTTTGGTAAATCATCGAATTAACTTCACCGTAACCTTTTTCAGGCACAATGTCTGCTATTTTCACACAATATAAAGATTAACTGAGGAAATTGCTATTCAAATTAAAAGTTTATAAACAATTTTGGTAGTTCTTTCGTAAAACAAAAAATGATAAAATTACTTCTAATTTCAGAAAACCTATTAAATTTTCACAAAATTCCATGTATAGAAATGATATTCATACAAAAAACCCAATATTCCACCAAAAAATTTAATGTAAATTCGATTGTCAAGCTTTCACTGTTAAAAAGTTTTCAGATCTCAAGAAAAACCAAGTCCCTAAGACCTACTTCTAAAAACCCTACACCTTGGTCCAAAAATTTTTGGAGCTTGGCTGTTTTCTTGTAGAATTTGTCGAGTTAGAGCTTTGGAACTTGATTCCTTAGAAGATCTGATATTTTTTAAACATTTAGTAATAAGACCTTTTGAGTCTTGGCTGCTTATTTTTGTTTGGTGAAAATTTTACCTTGTCAAAAAATTTCTATCTTATAAAGCTTTGAAAAATATCGTCAAGATTTTGAAGAGTGAGTAAGAAGTGAATTTAATATACTTCAAGGATTAATAAAACTTAAAGTATAAAAGTTTGATAATTGAAACTATAAACTTTTAATAAGACTGTTAATTTCATCTTATCCCGAAAACTTAAGTTCTCTAGTGTTATTCAGGCTGAAGTTATAAAGGCCAGAAAATACAACAAAATACTTTGAGAAATGGTATTTGGTACTATGTTTTGTTTAAACTCGGTTTGACGAAGGTACTATTGTACTTTTAGGTATAATTCCCCTGCACGTGTAAATCTTTTTTTGTTGATTTAAAGCAGCAGTCGGTACCCGAGGAACCGAGGTACATTACCCCAAATGAGGTGAAAATGAACTTTTTGGGGATGATAAAGAGATTTTCTAATTTTCTAATCGTTTATTAAATAACAAATTAGAAAATCTCTTTATTATCCTCAGAAAGTTCATATTCACCCCATTTGGGGTAATTTACATTGGTTCCTCGGGTACTGACTGCTGCTTTAAATCAACAAAAAAGATTTACACGTGCAGGGGAATTACACCTAAAGGTGCAATAGTACCTTTGTCAAATTCTTACAAACCATTCCCTAAACTTACATAATTTTGTAAGATATTTTAGGTGGATTATCTCACTCCCCATTGCTACATAAACGAGTCAATCGTTATAAATCCTTTTGAGGCAATGTTTGTTCTTCGATTTAATAATAAAGCACGTACTGGATTTGAGAGTTAAGTAAATATATCTTCTTTTTAGTTGCCAAAAGCTCCAAAGCTTTCAAAGTAGGACAAAATAGGACTAGAGTCGCTAAAGACTTTAAAAGTTATAAAGCGAGGGTAAATAATATTTTATAAAAATTGAATAAGGGAGTTGGTTTTGTAGTTCTACTAACAGTAGGTATTCTTGACCAATACCGTCTTCATCATAAGGGCACACGGGGCTCGTGCCCAGGGCCCCCAGTCTCAGGGGACCTCAAAGGATTACATATTCTAATAAAATCAGATAAATTGGAAGAAACTTTTCCAAACGTAGAAATTGTTACAAGAATATTCCTTTGCCTAATGGTTACCAATTGTAGTGGAGAGCGGTTATTTTCGCAGCTTAAGAGAATAAAAAATGGATTGCGAACAACAATATTACAAGAACGACTGAGTAATTTGTCAATTATGTGCATCGAAAGTGATATCCTTCAAAAAATTGACTTTAAGGATATAATAGAAGATTTTACTCAACAGAAATCCTGAAAAGAACCGTTATCGTAATCGTAACCAAAAAACCAGCAGCATTTTAATTTCATTAATGACATATTATATAATACTATATTTGATTTCCTGTAATAAATGGTCATACTTAGTAAAAAAATGTTATTATAATTCGTTTTTTTTTACTTTGCAAAAGGATCCCAAATTCTTGTATGCCCAAGGGTCCCAGCCAAATTAAAAACGGCCTTGCTCTTGACTACTTGTTTTTGAAATATAAGCTTTGGTGTGTAGAAAAGAATTAATATTTTTTCTGATAACGATTGAATTGAAATCATATAAAACCACAGAAGATTGTTGATCTATTTTTTTTTGTTCACATAAATTTATTTAGTTAAACAACTTCACGAAAAAATTTCCAAATAAAATATACTATTGAATGCATAAGTTTGAAGACGATTTAAAGTGGAACCTTTCGAAGTATCGATTTTTTAGTTTTGAAAATTGAACTTTCTTAAGGGAAGGTTTAGACAACAATAGTTACTGGAGAGACTATGTCTATTAGGGTGATTTTTTTTTGACTTTTTTTGGTACCATCGTGAAATTTTGTTGGAAATACCAAAAAAAAAAAAAATCTCTGAAAGTTTGAGCCCGTAATATTATTTTAAGTCCTCGACCAAAACGTGTAAAGATTTCCCATTGAAAATACACGGAAACTCTGATTTTTCATTTTTAAATTTCTATATCTCAGCGGTATTTCATGGGATCGCTTTTACCGAAGATGGTTTTTTCTCAGAATTAAACGTTCTACAAAAGTGCCCATTGCGACAAAGTTGTAACTCACACCGGTGAGGTAGTATGGGCCACTGAACCTGATTTTTCCATAAAACTCAAGGCTTAATATCTCGTTTAATATTGATTTTCGCGATTTGGTCTTTTTGAACTTTTTTGTAGGAAATCAAATTCTCTACAAGTTTTTCATTTACAATTTTTCCGTAGCTCTCGTTATTTACGAGATAAATGCAAAAAAAACGCGAATTTTATGGAAAAATCAGGTTTAGTGGTCCGTACTATCTCACCGGTGTGAGTTACGACTTTGTCGCAATGGGCACTTTTGTAGAGCGTTTAATTCTGAGAAAAAATCATCTTCGATAAAAGCGATCCCATGAAATGCCGCTGAGATATAGAAATTTAAAAATAAAAAATCAGAGTTTCCGTGTATTTTCAATGGGAAATCTTTACACGTCTTGGTCGAGGACTTAAAATAATATTACGGGCTCAAACTTTCAGGATTTTTTTTTTTTTTGGTATTTCCAACAAAATTTCACGATGGGACCAAAAAAAGTCAAAAAAAAAATCACCCTAATATATATACAGAATGAGCCCTGGCCATATAGCAAAATGGGTTACCATCAACGACCTGGCACCAGTAGACCATTGAGCCCTATAATGTTTAGTCGACCAAGGGCGATCCCTGGTCTAAATGATATTTTCTTTTGTTTAAATATTTTTAAAGATTATTTTCAACAAAATAGCTAATTTGGAATGATATTTTATAAATTCAATATCGGAGATGCAACTTCTTTTAAATTTTTACAATTCCACAAAGAGACAATTTGGATGTTTAATTTCTTGGGTTTTTATTATTTGGATAATTGGAATTTCGGGGTAAAGTATTAACCTTTCAGGAAGTGCTATAAAAAATACTTTATAATTCATATGTAGAAATCCAAATCTTTGTTTGGAATAATAAAAATGAGTTCATTGAAATAAAAGTACCAATAATAAATTTACTTTTCTATTAGTTCGATTAAACAATAGGCATGAGTTGTACTGCTTGATTAGGTACTCGATAAATTAGGTGACCAGAAAAAAATCGTCAGAGGGTATTGAACTGCGCCACCACCACCGAAAACCATTACAAGTATGTGAAAGAGAAAGACATTAATTACATATGCTGACATCCAAATCCAAACGAAATTGAACATTTTAGAAATCCCTTGTCGAACAATTCTTATTTCAAGTTCATCTACTGATGAGAATTTATTAATTAACACAGCAATTTTTTTCATATCGCTTTTGTTTTTGAATAGCTATCAGCTAGTGAAATTGATGGAATGGCAAAGTGAAATTAAATAGCACTGTGTAAACATTCTCACTTACTGAAATTAAAATTCGAAACTTTTAATTTCCTGAGCAAAAGTAGTTTACTGAAATCGGCATTGATTTGATTTGATTCGAATTGAATTTGATTTGAATTTCTTTGCTAATGACAAATGTTCTAATATAGTGTAACTGTTGATATGATTCTTCAAATCGTCTCCTGGTATTTGCTAAAAAAATATTATATCTCTGGGCAATACTGGTTTTTTTTTCTTTGCGGGGATTTACACTTCTTTAATTCATGAGATGAAACTTACAATGACATACTCTTTTGATTTCCATCATTGAGGTTTTATCGCACGCGTTTGAAATACTATAGCTGTTGTTAGTTTAAAGTGGAACACATCTTCTAATAATTAAGTGTGAAAATAGTTTTATGTAATTTTATGTATGGATACAATATGTGTTTACTTTCTAGAGAGTTTTCTTACTTTTTCTTGTTTATAACGTTTAGTATCAATTATTTTTATGATCGATATAAATGATTTAAGAAATCGATCAATTATAATACCGTGTCATGGACTGTATCGTTTGAATTCCTGCGTTTTTTTTTCTCTTGGTATTTTACAATAAATCACATTTATGCACATCAATTTGCTTAATGCTTTCACATACATTAATGGAAAAGTTAGTAACTATTAATTCAAAAAAAAAATAATACACAGGGTAATGACTTTTTGAGGAAATATCATCAATGACATGTACCAGTTTTGTAGATACCAAGCGTAAGAAGTCGAGGGTATAGGGTAGTAATAAACAAATAAGAAAAACCAAGTAAAAGAAAATAAAGGCTATTGGATGACGAAAACTTAATATCGTTGCAGTTTGTTAATTAGAGGTGTGAAAATTATTAGACTCAAGACAATTCAAGAGAAAAAAAACACATTTTTTTAAATGCCATAAATTTAAAAATTACAGTAATTTCACTCATCTAATATTTTGTGTGGTACCCTTTATTGTTTATAATTTATTTTTCTGATCCTGGCATGTTCTATACTTTTTTTTTTTCATTTATATCTTATTATGATGCCAAATCTTAATGAGTTCGGTAATCAGATCCACCCGTGTAGTAATAGTTTATTTTTTTTAGTTTTTTCTTCACAATTGCTCAAAAATTTCGTTTGGGAGTAGCATCAGGACTATTTCCTAGCCAAGAAGGCACATTAATGTTAGAATTTTTAAGGAAATCCATAACTTTTTTGGCTTTATGGCAAGGAGCTCCTTCCTGCATAAAGATAAAATTTTCTTCCGGAAACTTCTCTTTAGTTTGAGGCAATAACCGCGTTTCCAAGACTTGTTTAGATTGATCTTGTCTCATAGTACCTTCCACAATGTATATCCTACAGGTACCTTTTGCTGACTTGCAGTTCCAAATCATAAATGATGTTGGATGTTTTCCAGTCTGGGCGATACATTGCTGGAAGAAAGTAAAAATCTTCTTTTGAGTCTAATAATTTTCACACCGCTGTATAAACTTTAAGGAAAAAAATTTAAACAATAATTGTAGTGGAGTACTTGGAGGTTTTTACCTCAGACTTCTGCAATATTAAAT
Organism: Sisyra terminalis; assembly: GCA_958496175.1. Lineage (NCBI taxonomy): Eukaryota > Metazoa > Arthropoda > Insecta > Neuroptera > Sisyridae > Sisyra > Sisyra terminalis. Next base: position 11,186,894 of record OY292275.1, read on the forward strand.
GATTTTTTTTTTTTTTTTTGGGTTGAAGAGGCATTTTGTTTCTTAGACAATAAATAACGAAGTTTACCAAATTATTTTTGTGCTTTTGATTTTTTAGTTATTTCATCAAAAAAACATAAAAAATATTATTTGCGCATATAAATCGAAATAAAATATCACTTTTTTATGCACCTATAGGTTTAATTTTACTTTTGTAAATAGAGATATTTAGTAAAACATATTTCAAAGTTTCCTGAAGGAATTCAAAGTTAAAGGAACTCCAAGACTGGAAAATGAACGTCAACCCTTAAAAATCAACCCGAATTACTTTCACCACAGAAAAAAAGAAAGCATCCAGAATTGAAGTTAATATCATCCTTCTTTCACAAAAGAATAATGTACAATATTTGGATATCATATTGAAAAAAAAACTTACATGGAAACTCCACATAATAGCCACAAAAATACAAATAGATGCCAAAATTAAAAAAAATATATACTATCTTTTAAGAAGAGGATCTGGTCTTTCAATAGAAAACAAACTAAAGTTATACACAACAATTAATAATGTTCTTGGTAACTTGAACTCAAATAATAAGACGTTAAATTTTCAAATCATCTCAACGTTTCGTTGGTATTTATTTCCAACTTCAAAAGTTGGAAATTGGAAATAAGTTGGAAATAAATGCTAACGAAACGTTGAGATGATTTGAAAATTTAACTTTTTATTATTTGAGTCCAAGTTCCAAAGAACATTATTAATTATTTACCACACCATGGATGAGAGCAACCAGGGTTATACAAAACAATAATAAAGCCAATTTAGACATATGAACTGGAACTTTGGGGGTGCGCTAAAGTCGTAAAGACGTAATCAAGAACTAAAGCACAAAACATAAGGAAAGATTAAGGATAGACCATGCAAATAAGCAAGTAGCGTATTACGCAGGCGCAAACATTCATAAAAAGCTCTGTGTTGTTTTTATTCTCATTCTCTCGTACGTTAAGCTTTAAAGATTTTAATTTTTATCTCTCTTGTTTATTTATTTTTTATCTCTCTTATCTCTGTAACTATCGTCTTTTTAGTTTCATGAAATTTCAACTCATAACGATGCTAAAAAAGTTTTCACTTCAAAAAATAATCAAAAGCTCAACTTTTCAATGGATAAACTTGTTTCTATATATAGGTAATTAAACATTCCATTTTGAATTTTTGATATTCATTCATTGTTGCCAAAGTTCTTCGGTGTTTTTGATGCTTCGGACACTCCATTATTTCAGGAAATTTAATTATTGCAGTTTTCATTAAAGTTATTTTCTATGTTTTCGAAGATGCCAATCTAGATGTGAATTTTAACGGGAACCTTGTAAAGATTCATAATTATTCAATGTAAACTCAACCCCATTTTCACGACACCATGATTTGACTTATTTGACGAATAATTTTTACTTTTCATGTGATTTATTTGAAATTGTCGATGGAAACCGTTACGACGGTTTCGAGATCCTGGGTGTACAATATCATATGTATGCCTCACACCTACCTCATTGTTATATTGTACATAGTTCCGTTATTATTTGGTCTGGAAATAAGCATAAGTAGTAAAGCTTATTTTCTATCGGTACACAAAAGCCGGTCTCGAGAAATATGACATAAATTCGACGACCTCCGCAAAACGTTCGTGCTGGAGTTTCCGTGAAGAATTTATGTGGACAAATGACAGCTTTTTCGGTACTAAGTCTTAACTATGAGTAATCGACAATAATGTTGGTTGCTTAGAAGTGGAGCAAAGTACAGCAAAAAGAGATTACGGGTGGGCGCATAGCAAAGATAAGACTAAGATGGATGAATGGGCATTGGACATGGATGGTTGGTTGGTGTGGCACGACCCGATTACCAAACCCAGTGACTATATTAGCGAATCTATTTAACGTACCTCTACCTAAACCTATAGTGAGTGGTACTCCAATCTGTACATACCTACCACACCAAAAGGTATTTACTCTAATTTCTTTGTGAAATCGGTACAAATATTTTTGTAAAATAAAATGTAACCTTCTAATATCACCTACATCTTCTAAAAAGGAAATGGCCGTCAATATTATGTTTCAGTAAAGACAATGACCTTTACTCTACATTACGAGAAATCGCGCAAGAGAAAATCATTTAACATCTTTCTCCACCTATTTAAAACAGTTTTCATTTTTTCCGAATGTAAAACTTTTATTTATGCAGAGAGAAGCGTCGCTCACCGCCGCTTCCGAGAGAGTTCAATACCGTAATTGTGGATTGTTTCTTTCTCCTCCTCGCCCGATATACCGGGCATTGCAAGAAAATCGTCTCAGTCTGGTTAATTGGAACTGATCGATATTTTCGAAAAGAAATTTAATCTACGATCTTGTTTTTCCTTAACGTTGCGAAATAGAACTAGAGCGATGTGTTTCATTGATTCATGGGCAGTATTATGGTGGAAGAATGGGTTAGTAGCCCTTAATTGATGCTGGTGGTTGATATGGTGATGTACCATAGCAAGAAATGTAAAGTCGAGTTATGTGCTTAGTGAAGTCATTTTGGCTTCGCATATGTGATAGAGAAATTGAGGTGGTTGTGCCGTGATCAACCCGTCAGGCGGTGGCAACGTCCTCTGAGGGATAGGGAGTCCACATGCCGCGTCCAACTAGTGACCCGAGCTATGCCAGAAATAAAAAGTAATTCGTTTACCTCGAAGCTGCTGACCTTTAAAATGGAAAAATGGTCACAACGACCTCTTCGATTGCAAGATTCTGTAACCAACCTCTTACTAATTGTTTTCTCTTGGAAATATGGGCGATTCGATAATCATTTGCCAATTGACAACGAATATTGACACCAAATTACAATTGACATCAAAGGCATTAAATTCAAATCCAATTTTATACATTTTTTTCTAAATATTCCTAGTAGATAATTATAAGATTAAAAGAAGTAAAACTCAAACGTTTTGTACCATTTTAACCACTTTATAGTAAACTTTAATGAATCCAGATTTACTTTTGACAAGGGGTTGCAGAAAATTTTCCCTTCTACTATATAGTTTGTAACCTCAAACATAGCTTTATTTTTGAAAGAGCTTTAAAACACTTTTTTTAGTATTAAAAATAAATTTGCAATTTTTGCAATAACAAGATACACAATAAGCAAAAGTGATAATAGCTAAATAAAAATAAATTATACTTTAACTCGAAAAAATTTCACGTTAAAGCCACTAGGTTTGAGGACTTGATAAGAGTCACCAATTATTATTGAAACTCTCTAGAAATTAGTCAAATGATCTCTTGGTTATCGCCTTTTCAATCGGACATGGAATGTTTTTGGGATGCTGTAGTGATGCTAATGTTTACACTTAAAGAAAAACTAAGAAATTTTTTGCTATTAATAGAAAAAATAATATTGTAATTGAGTGCACTTTTTTAAACTTGAAACTTTGTCGATAAACTTTTAAACTATTCCACGATTTTGAGGTTGATTGTAACTTAGGTACCTTTTAAATATTGATTTATCATATACCAAAGTTGCATGTAATGTGCCAAATATAATATAAAGCCAAAAGTGCCATGTAATGTGCTTTGTTAATAAAATGCTTTTAATAACTTTAAACGATTTCTAATGGCATTAAATGGGCTTTATGAACATTTAAAATGCCTTTAAATGACATTTTTCAACAGGGAAATCATAAAAGATCAACCAAATAAATGAATTCTAAATCAATTTCCTGATTATTAGTTCAAGTAGATGTTTTCCAATGTTATCTTGAATATCAAGATATTATCTAATTGTTTTTCTTCAACTTTAAAATATTGATGCACATATGAAAAAAATTCAAACTATTGAAAAATTACTGAAATAGTTTGGTAAACAAAATACATACATTTATACTTATAATGAAAATCAATGAGCTTTTTATCTAAAGCTCATTTAGAGCTTTATTACATAAAAAAAAATCTGTTGAAAATTTTTCCCTTCAGTGTCGTTTATTTTTAGTGAGGATCTTTAAATCGAGGTGATCCATTTCTCATTTCAATGCGTTTAGGCTTACAATTAGTTTTCTTCATATTTTTTTTGGCCTTCCAGAGGGTCTTTCATTAAAGATTATCATTCTAGAAGATTCTAAGAAAGCCAGAACTTATTAAAAGATGAAACAGATCACCATTATTAACCATATTTAAAGAACTTCGCTAAAAATAGATGATGCTGATGGTAAAAATTCTTCATCAGAAAAAGACAGCAGAATTTGAAGTAGTTAAGTTTAAAAAATTTTCATCAAACTTTTCGTAAATTGTTTTTCATTTATTTGGTCAAATGTCCGTCGTGGCTTTTCTGGATGTTGCTTATCGGAAATGTCCAATTTTCCATGATTCTACCGCATAAATCAGGATGAATTTGACCGATAGCATAGGGAATGTAAACATTGATGGCTGTTAATTTTTCGATGAAAATTTCGGTCGATTTCCAACTGCTCCAGAATACAAACAGCGAAAGTTTTTGCAACACAAAGTATAAATCAGTTTCCTGGTGGAATATAACCAAAAATTTTCTTCTGGTTACATTTAATTTTCTTCACTCTTCTCCAGCACCCCATTATAAAGCTTTCCAGAGCTTTCCACTTACTTTCTTAGACTCTGGATTTCCATTACTTATATCCACACTTAGCACCTTAAAATCTGCATCTGGAATTAATGTTTCATTTTTCTGGTCAAAAGATTCTTGTTGGTAATAAATTATTTGAGTATTGTTGTAACAACCTTAGTAAAACTTCTTTGAGCACAATTGTTTTGATTTTTAAAAATTATTCGATAAAGGAATGAATTTAGATTATTTCTTTTAATTGCTGCACTGGAAAAATTCCGCGGTATTTATTTAGTAGGTTCATTCCAAGGAATTATTCATTTCACAATTAATTCCAAGGGTACAATTCTCACCAAAGTTCGTAAGTTATGGCTCCAGAAATATTTTATTTGCCTATGCTCTCGAAAACAAGCGTAGATACAGAGTTTTATTTATGGACAGTAATTTTTTTTGTAAGTTTTCCTATTTTCCAGGAAATTTATTTGAAACCCAAAAATTTAATAGTTTTAGTATCTTATCCCTGGTATCCTTTTCTTTAGGACGATTTAAACATTATAAAATTGTTTGTGTTAAGCCAAAGTACTTCAGTTGTAATTAAGAAAGAAAGGGATACATTCAACCATTGCATTCTCTCTCCATGTATTCTTACCGAACAGAATTTTGTGAAAATTTTATTAACGTTACCACCAAAAAAAAATTACTAAACTTATATTAGTGGCATAAAATTAAATTAGTAATAATGAAATTAGTTTAAATTTTGAGAATCTCATCTTTTTCGAATTCATTTTAACTTTATGGGGAAAGATGGAAGTTTTTCCATTTATGAAAATTATGATTCACTTGCTAAAGACTCAATCTTAAAATAGTATGTGTTAATCGAAAGCATCCTGTATATATTTTTATAAAATTATATTTACAAATTCGATTAGGTATGAAGAAAAAAATGGTAATCATTGTTACGTGATTTAATGTTTGATGTGTATCCATTAGCTGGGAGAAAACTGAATATAATCCGAGTAAATTTACTGAATAATTTCATCTATTTCCGGAATTTTTAACGACCAATTTATCTAGAGGATGCCAACGCATTTGTTCTCTAGTCTCCATCAGGTTCTTGGAACTTCGCATATTAATTTCACCTTCACCCTTACCAAGGCCGTGCGGAATAATTGGCAAGCCACCATTGAAATTGGCATCAGGAAATGACCGACGATGGGGCGAATTTTGAATCGACTGTATTTGGAATATTGTCGCCGCGGTTTTCCTCTACAATTTTATAATATGTATAGCATAAAATGGAATCGAAATGAGAGAATTGAGATATGTTTGTGGATTTTTTTCCCTAGTGAAGGATAAGCCTTGCCTTGGCTGATGGGGTGCATTGAACCCCATAGACACGGAGACGATCCACAAGACGTTGCTCTTAGGTGTTTGAACTCCTTCGATTGCAAATCACCACTTCAGTTATTTCACTGCCGGGCAACAATTTACATTGGCGCTCCGCTTGCAACACTTGCATTTTGCAGACTTGTCTAGAGTGCCCCGACCGACCCCCATTTGCCACAGCCTAATTGATTACGCTTTGTGGCTAGCTCCACTACCCTTGTCCACTGCCCGAAAAGAAGACCCACTTTGGCCGTTATTTGAGCCATGTTTCCACTCTGCTGACTTATTTTCGATCGTTGCCCCACAAAACGGCCAAAGATTAACCAATCATTTTTTCCATTTGTAATCAACTTTTGTTTTAGATTTCCTATTATGGTGCTCATTTTCATAGTAAGAAAAGGCTCTAGATTAAAAAGCTCCAAAATTTTTATAAGAGGTATGATTTTGGAGTACTCCAATAGTAATTTCAATGTATGGTCTAAATCAGTGTTGTAAACTTTTCTAGAATTCTTCCACAGTATTATGGAAAACTTAATTTTAGATAGCTACTTAACGGCTTACTTAATTTTTAGACAAGTCCACTTCCTCTTGGGGAAATACTTATACTTAATAATTAGGAGATGCATTTCTTTGTATTGCCTTTGAGGACAATAAGTAGCAATTGTGAAAGGTCATACCGTCTTTTTCCGGAAATAAAACATTCTCCAAAAATAAGCCCTAGCGTGATTTTTGGATTTTTTTTGAAGTATAAGCCCTCTCCCGAAAATAAGCTTTTGTTTAAATAATGTGAAAAACATAACTCGTAGGAAATACTGTTGAATTTACTAGGTAACTTTAGCAGCTCTAATGTTTCAGAGAATTGAATAAAAATTAATTGGGTACAAAATTCATGGGATAAAATAACTAACATGTGTTTCCAATGCACTACGAACAGGCTATGTAGACAATAAGTATTAATTTAAGGATAGCTATATTGCAAGATATGAGAGATTCGGACCAATGATTCCACAGGAAATGGATTTGTAGGAAAAGCATAACGGAATTCAAAATTTGATCACTTATCATGATGTTCCAGAATAAGATATCAATGTAATTGAGTTAATTTAAATTTCTACATAAAAATAAACCCCAACAAAAATACATAAATTTACTTATCGTACTTGAATCCCTCCCCCGAAAATAAGCTCTTACCGTATTTTGGGCCTAAAAAGAAAGTAAGGTAGTGTCTTATTTTCGGGAAAAGACGGTAGAAACCTATTTTACGATAAGAAAATATATTTTTCACGCATTGAAATCACCATTTACCAAAGATCAATCGATCGTTTTTAAACCAATTAACTTCTGTCTTATATTTCCTATTATGGTGATCATTTCTATAGTTCGAAAAGACTCTCGAATTAAAAGCTCCATAATTTTTGTAAGGGTTAAGATTTTTGAGTTTTCCAGAGTAATTTCAATGTATGGCGTAAACTAGGGCTTCTCAAGCCTTTTATTCCTAGACTATTCTATAATTCTTACACAATATTATTGTAAACTTTATTTTAGGTATGTTAAATATTCACATCCATAGTAGAATATTACATCCATAGTAACAAATAATAATAAATAACATTGCCAATTCTAATTTTAATCGAACAACATCATGTTCATAATTTACTAATAAATTCTCTTCTAATTCTAAGTCTACAATCATTCTACTTTAATAATTTACACATTTATGGTCCTTCGAGCCGGATATCAAGCTTATTCGATGGTTATTATATATCAAATTTACACAAGGTAGCTACTTAACGGTTTACTTAAATAGATGATACAATTCAGATCTCAGCTTTTATTTTTTTAAATAAAAAGACAATGCAGGTTGTTTAAGATCGGTTTTTTATTTAATATTTTTACTATTCAACTAGCTACGTTTCGTTATGTATCGTAACTTCATCAGGCTTCTTGATTCACAAAAATAAAATATTTTCAATTTGAAGTTTACTTAAACTCTGGACTAGTTCTTTTACTCTTTGGGAAAAGCTGATCCATATTTTATGAGGCGTACTTCTTTGTATTGCCACTGAGGACAATAGATGGCAATTGTGAAAGGTCATAGAAACCTATTTTGTGATAGGAAAATATATTTTCCACGCATTGAAATCACCATTTAAGTACTCAAAAATCACTCTGAATTATAGCCCCAGTTTTCAGTAACTACCAGAGTTACAATCGAAAAGTCTTCCAATAATTTTAACCTTTCGATGTAGAACAAACCGCACCTGATATTCAACGACATTAAAATTGATGTGATCCAATGCGAAAAGTACTATGTAAACACCAAAAAAAATAAATTACACAATTTATGTTTGGTCGTAAAAGTTTGAGTAAAAAAGTTCTTCCGTTCTTCAATACGCGGCCACTCCTTGCTATAATAAAAAGCGGCTAATTGTACAAATCCATATATACTATGAGTACCCTATACAGTCCAAAAATCATCAAGTTTGAAAGAAGAAAAAAGCGGATGAATGAAAGAGATTATATAAAAAGAACAAAAGATACAGACTTTTATTTAATGTTTAATTACAATGTTCTGGTGTTATTACTACACGACAGAGAAATCGCACTTGGCGGCGTTGGCTAAATGGCTAATTGGCTAAACGGCTAAATGGCTGTGGGATATGTGGTATTGGCGATTGGAAGTTGTTGCATAATGATGCGTACACGCACTTGGAGGACTTATGCGCAGTACGGAATGTATCCGATAGTGAAAGTGAATGCTTTGAAATGACCAAATCCTTTGGGCTCAGTCTCTTATAACAGTGTCGTGTGTGGAGTCCAATAACAGTTCATTGACCGTTCTCTATATTTCCATGTTCAGCTATCTGATATATCTCATATATTTCATTTCATTTTATACACTGGGTAAATGGAACGACGCGAAAAAATCCAAACTAATTGCCACTCCATTCACAATCGCAATTATTAATGATCCTTTCTTCCTTTTAACATTAAAAATCGCTCAAGGTGTGTTTGCACTGGCACTGCATTGCATACCGGTTATAATGCTACGAGTGCACCTAGTATAATAAAATGAAGTTGACAACATTCAATTTCCAATTGATAACTTAAAAATGCACTTGAGGACTTATGTGAGTTCTTGGGTATACACGTTACTATCTTGAGCAATTTTGACGCAATAATAATTACCCTTCTTTATAAAAAATCTTATATTTTCTTCCCAATCGGTTACCCATATCAGTACTATTCGGGGTTTGGCTCAAGTGTATTTTAGCACACTCACAATCTGGCAACGTTGCATTTTCGACTTTGTTTTTAATTTAATTCGCGATATTTTTGTTAATTCAATTCTAATATGGTATAATTTTCTCTGTTGTGGCTAAATTTTCATTATGGACCGATTAAATCGCGAATTAAATTAAAAACAAAGTCGAAAATGCAACATTGCCAGATTTTAGGTGTGCTAAAGTACACATGAGCCCGGGGTTTTTTAAGAAATGCCATCTATTTTTCCCCAACTGCAATATCGTAAACTAATCTCTATCCTAGATCTGGATCTACAGACGCTGCTTGGATGGTTTATGCAAGATACATCACACTTAAAATTAAAAACCATCTGTAAATTAAAGTATTTGTATATATGTATATTATAAGAGCAATAAATTTTATTTTATTTTATTTATCTTTTCTTCGTTTATTTCCTTCAATTTAGTAGTGGAACTACATTACACCCTTCATACCAATTTAAGATATTCAGATCTATAGTTCATTTTCTAAAGACAACCAAATAATCAAGGCTGTATGATTAACTCATAAAACATTAAAATATTGGCTCAAGTGTACTTTAGCACACCCACAATCTGGCAACGTTGCATTTTCGACTTTGTTTTTAATTTAATTCGCGATTAAATCAGTCCATAATGAAAATTTAGCTACAAAAGAGAGAACTATACCATATTAGAATTGAATTAACAAAAATATCGCGAATTAAATTAAAAACAAAGTCGAAAATGCAACATTGCCAGATTGTGGGTGTGCTAAAGTACACTTGAGCCAAAATATTAATTCCTTTAAAAGAATTTCCTCTTAAAATACTGTTATAATGTCCCCTTCATAGCTATATTTCATGTGGTAATAGCCTTTCCTTTATTGACGAAAAACTAAGTTACCCAGTTTTCATATTGATCTCATGAAATTAGTTTTACACTATTAAAAGCATTTGCCATTGGCAATACAGGTAAACTTGGTACATTCACTAAGCTTAATGTCCATTAAAAGTTAATTAAGTTATTTTCATAGTTTTCTTTAAGGGCGACGAAATGTACAAAAATCAAATAATAATCATTAGGAAATAAATTTGCTTATTATATTTGCTAGACTGAGACCAAAAAAATCGACTATTTTTTTCTTGAAAAGTATATCAAAAATATTGTTCAAGGTAACGAAAAAAATTTCGGGAAGATTTGAGTCCTTAATATTAATATTAAGAGGTCTATTATCGTTAATTTCGATTTTTTATTTGTGCTTTTATTTTTACGTCAATGCTGTCAAACTATCAAGGTAAAAAAATTCATCTGCACATATATTTATAGAAAATTAAATTTCCTACAAAAAACGTCTCTTTAAAAATGTTTGCCAAATACGCCGTTTCCGAATAATCAAACTTTAAACATTGATAAATTTTTTGATTTATCTTCTTTATTTTGGAATTTTGTAACTAAGGAACAAATAAATATATAGCAATGAACCATATAGATTCTTGAAGGGAATTTAATGCTCTACAAAAAAGGTGTCTTAACGTTTTTACATAAAATCACTTTTACAAAAGTTATTCACAATTAAAGTTGAAGGAAAAATTAATTATGGTTGTTTTCGTTGTTGAATCAATTTTGAAAAAGCGATTTTAAGAAAAAACGTTAAGAGACCTTTTTTGTAGAGCATTAAATTTCCTTCAAGAATCTATAATGTTCATTTCTATATATTTATTAGTTCGTTAGTAACAAAATTCCAAAATAAAGAAGACAAATCTTAAAATTATATCAATGTTTAAAGCTTGATTATTCGGAAACGGCGTGTCTGGCAAAAATTTTCATTGAAATGTTTTTTGTAGGGAATTTATTTTTCTATAAATATATGTGCAGATGAATTTTTTTACCTTGAAAGTTTGACAGCATTGACGCAAAAATAAAAGCACAAATAAAAAATTGAAATCAAAAATGATAGACCTCTTAATATTAATATTAAGGGCTCAAATCTTCCCGATTTTTTTTATCACCTTCAACAATATTTTCGTTATACTTTTCAAAAAAAAATAGTCGATTTTTTTGGCCCAGTCTAATAAACCCTATGAAAATAACTTAATTACTTGGTACCAAGTCGTAACAATTAAGTTGAGTAAATAAAAATCTTTCATCAAAACGCTTGTAACTTCGGTTAGGTCTTCAAAGCTATGGGAAATCTGGGATTGTCTTTGTGCTATATAATGCCTCATCTACGATTCAATTGTGCGCTCTTGTGATTAACTACTAGTTTATTGACCCAATTTAAGGAAAAAAAATTTGAAATAATTTTTTGACGGCTACAGTAGCTCATGGTACACAATATTCTTCAATTTCTATCACACATATAGTATAGTTTTTCCGGACGTTTATTTGGGTTTGACCATTTGATCCACTTTGCCAGTTTTTACGCCAGGGGAGTCTTCTGGGTCCTGTTTTATACTGCTATTTAACGCTGACAACTAAAGATATAACTACAGGTACATTTGCAGATGATACAGCGATAATGTCTGCTCATGAAGATCCTACAATCGCAGTAGATCTTCTGCAAAATGGACAAACTATTGAAAAAAAGTTTCCGCAAGAACTGGAAGAAGAAAGATATCCTGATCTAGGAAGATGTCCCAATGGAAACATCTTCACAAGTCAAAGACTCTCCATCAGATTAGTTTATAGTATACATTTGGTATTCATTGGTAATATGTAATAAATTTAAAAAAAATGTGTTATTACATTTGGATAATAATACCAAAAAACAATCATTTTTATAGCAATAGGAAAATTGGAAAATTAATCGAATTTTGATTCGATCATCCTTACGTTTACGGGTGTTTCTATGAAAATTAATGTTTCTTTTAAAAAGGTGCATATCTATGTATAAAAAATTTTGTATGTAAATATGTATGTATTACATTCTGGTAATAAATAATAAAAAGAGAGTAGGAACTTAAATTTTTTTTCTACTGATTAAAAATGCAACTCTTTAAAAAAATGCAACTAGACAAAACCAGGAATAGATAGATCTTTCAATACAATAGAATACTACTTTTTTCCGACCAAATAATTTTCTTACATAGAAAATGTGAATAAACCTTTACTTTAAATTATTTTTTATTCTTCGGGAAAATTTTTGGGTCGTGAAGTTTATTGTCCCTTTTTTTATTGTAAGAATACCAAAGTTTTTGACCTAAGAATAAAAGTGTATTTTATGTCTCTCAACTATGAATCTTTTGGATCTTAATTTCAAATCCAAGTGATGTATAAGGATCTGTGTCTATAAAAAAAACCGATTTAAAATTTTAAATGATCTGATTTAAAAGTCGAATGATGGTATCTTGAGAAAAACAATGTATCGTTTCGTAATTGAATTTGTCTGGTCAGTATGATATTTGCCTTCACGCTGTGCGTATTCAGTATCCATATTATTATAAAGTGTTGTGCAGGATTTTTCCACTTGAATCGTACCTACACAACTCTTAAATAAATGGTAATTATTCATTCCATCCGATTTAACATTTAGATAATATAATATTAATCAATTACTTACCTTTTTGCCGTGAAAAATCCCCGATTGTAACTTACGCAATTTTATTAATAAACTGATTAAGTCATAATTGTATATACTTATCATTTTTCATAGTTCATTTCTTGTTAAATTGAATCATATATTGAGTTAGAAAAAATGTCAGCAGTCGTCTGATTGCGAGATATGTGAAGAAAAGATCGGAACTGACGTTGCTAATTTGGCGTGAGAAAAAATTAATGTGACGTATTTGGCTTGTTTTAATGACCTCATCTTATTATGTTGATTAGAGCATATTTGAAGAAATATTCGAGTCGTTATTTTTGAAAGTGATATAAGGACATATTGTTCAAATTATATCGACTATACTGTAACAAAGTTAGATTTTTAAAAATAGGAAAAATTCTATTAAAAATCTATCCAAAAGATTTGTTCTGATGACTGACTAACTATCTATAAGTTTTTTCAGTATACAAGAGTAAAATTTTCAAGAATTTTCTATAATTTATCTGTGTATACAATATATAAAATATATTGCAGTCCAATTAATGTAGTATAATTTAACATAATAATATACAAATTCAATATAATAATATACAAATTTAATATAATAATATATAAACTTAATATAATAATATATAAAAATCATACCACCAACATAAATTTGAACAGAAGTTCAAACAAAAATATTCGTGACGTATTACCCAGATACGTATTTTGATTGCTAAGCAATCTTCATCAGTGGTCATCAAGTAGTCTGGATCACTCCGTAACTGCTATGTGATGATTCAAAAAAATCTTATTTTGATTATAATTTATCATTGAATAGACCTAACGCATTTATTTGAAAGTAATTTAAAATGTTCTTAACTAATATCAAAACATAATGAAGCTGATAATTTTTAACTTTACTTGATAAAATCTAAGAAATATTAATTTGAAAATGCAAAAAAAATCATTAAACTCAAAATGCCTAAGACGAGCTCCTATTGGCTTGGTATTAAAATGACGTCATTATACTCAAGATTCAAAAGCTCACTGATATCTTCTTATGACAAATATAAATAAACCCAAATAGTAAGGTTGTTTAAATCGTCCAAACTCAATGTTAATGATTGAAAACATTTACAATTTTTCAAATATATTATAGTAAGACGTATATTTCATTATATTTCGTATTTTTTTTAAATTTAAAGATGTTATTTTACTCCTCAGAAATCACTTTAAAATTAGCCATCTGAGCAGAGCAGGCTGGAAATCATTTGCTTCAAATAGTTATCATAAAGAGCAAAGGATGTTATTTTTTCTGAGAAAAGCCTTCATATACTTTCATAATTTTTTCTAATTTATCGTTTTTTTTTCGATTTATTCGGAATTAAAAAGAAGCTGAAACTTGGAGTATGAAAGTATTTTCTTAGCATCAACATACCCTTCAAAAATGGTCTAAATGCTATTCTGGGACTGATTTTTAATTGTTATCGACCTACGGCTTTTGTATACTTTTTGCTTTAGCTAATATTTTGGAACTATTGGAAAACTGTTTACTTTACTTTTCTTAAAATTTCAGATATTAGTTGATTGATTACAAAAATATACTTTTCCTTAAATACTTATTATAAATCTGTATACAATGAGACGTGTTTTTGAGAAAAAATAATAATATTTTTCCTCATTTTCCAGCCAAGTAATTATTTTTTAAACTTTAGAAAACTATTCACTGAATCTTGCTTCAAATTGCAATTATAGTTTGATCTTTTGGAAGAACAGATATTCTATTTGTATTAAAAGATTCAGTATTGAAATGATTAATAAAAAGCTTAGTTTTTACATCCACTAAGCACAATTGACCTCTGTTCTATAGAAAAAAATAAATTGAGAGTTATTTTGAGGGTAGAAAAAGCTTTTTTTTTCTGCCAAAATATAAATTATTCAGAAGAAAACTTAGTTTTTTATAACTTTAGTTAAGTTCACCATCGATTAATAAAAATTTGTTTATGGTCTTTTGTATACTTGGATCAGGGTTTCTAAAAATTTATACAATTAATACAAATAATAATTTATACAATAAATTTATATAAATTTATATATAATTTATATATAAGTTTATACAATAAATACAATAAAAAATCTACAATTAGTTTAATATAAAAAAACCAGGGAAGCAAATCATAAATTTTTATGGCAAGAAGGTAGTGAAACTGAAATTCCTCTAAAACTCTTCTAAATTATATTATTTCACATTTATTTCTTTATGCGATTTGATTAACGTTAAATAGTTTGTATGAAATAATAGACAATGATTTTCATATCCAATGAATGTTTTATTTTAAAAATATGGGGTTGTTTTAATTATGAATATAATGAGAAAAAGTAATTTATCTCTCACTCCACTAAAGTTTATGCTTTTGGGGAACATATTTGCATACTTTGTAGCATCTATAGATATTATGCAAAAAGAGAAGACTAAGTTACTAGAATCACCTTGACAGATGTTTTTCTCATACTTGTATAACCAATAAATCATATATTTTCTTCTAAAATAACATGAAATCGTAGATGTAATTGCTTTTAACTCCAAATAATGGTAAATTATTTGCAAAAGCTTATCAATTTATTTGGATCGAAATCTTAAGATCCTTTTTAAAATAAGTTTTATGAAGATTAATCAAAAAATGGAACTTTTTCTTGGCATAAACCGATCGGCTAGATTAAATTATAGAAACTTTTTTTAAGTATATTTTATTTTCATTCAAAGCTAAATAGAAATGTTTGTTGTAGAAAAAATGATTCATTTTCCTTAAGTCAAAAGCTTTAAGCTTATCTTAAACCAAGTTTCATCAAGATTGATCGAATAATGGTTTTATAATAGTAAGCTATTACTATATGCAAATTGGTATGATTAAGCCATAAGAATTTTTGCATTTTAAACCTTTAATCAAATCAATATATGTACTTACATAAAATAAAATGCTGAAGATTATAAAGCATTTTATGTGCGTATAAAAGTTTTTTTTCTTCGAAAATTGTATCAAAAATTTTCTCAGCAAGTATTTTGTAATCTTGTCTAGTATTTAGAAGTGATTTTCCCTCGTTTTGCTTATCGAAAATTTTGAATATCGTTGACGTAATTTTTTTGCCAAAAAATTTAATGATAAATGAAAACAAATTTCAAAAGAGTCTAGCAGGATCCACATGGCGAGTTGGCCCCCAAATAGGAACCTATATCGAACTTATAGTAACTTATAGTAAAATATCGGCTTGATATACAAACACATTTTATATACTTTTCGCGACCAAATTCCTTTATGACCTTGAGATATGAGCAAAAATGTCCCCCCGCATGGCTATTTTTCAAAGTTATATATCTCAAAAACTAATTAAGCTAGAGAAGTGAAACCAACGCGAGGCATTTTACAGAGATTATTTTACAGAGTATATCATATATTTTTTTGAAATTTTTAGAAAACAAAATTATACAAAAAAAATCACAAAAACAAATGAAATATTTTTTTTATGTGTTCTCTGAAAATGACAATCACGAAAAAAATATATTTAATGCTTCTACATGATCACTATAACTCATAAAAATTGCGTCAAAAAATAGTTGGTACAACACCTTGAAAAGAAATAAAATGTGATTTACGCCTACTAATATACCTCGCTTTTATTTTTTTTCGAAGTGTTTCACCAACTTTTTTTCACAAAACTTCAATAAAAAATAGACCACATTTAGGGGCAAAACATAAATAGCATAGATAGATAAGTAGCAAAGACGGTCGTATATATAATTATTTTATTTCGAATGATAAAGATTGCACAGTATTTTCCGTTATTCCTGCGATTCTCCTGTGATAGAAACTTTACAGTGGGATATTGTTCTCATGCAACAGCTTTTATTTTTTATTTTTCATATGAACAATAATTCTTCAGAATTCTGTGTCTTACGAGATACTAACGAAATTATTTTAGGTTCATAATATTCCAGTTGTAATAAATTATAGCAGTGACGATAATTTTTATTTATTCTTATTTTAATAAAAATTGACTTCTAGTTGTTTTTTTTTCTTTTGTGATCAATTATTTTGATCTTGAAAGTAATCATCTTAAGAGTAAATATAAAAAAAACAAAAAAAAACTAATAAATTTTTTTTTCATGTTTCCTTAGACTTACAATTATGAAAATAATTTATGTTTTACCCCTATATGTGGCCTATTTTTTAATGCAGTTTTGTGAAAAAAAATTTGGCAAAACACTAGACCCTTTCTGAAATAATTTCTGCTAGTTTTTTCGATTTGATTTCTTACAATGAAATGAAATTCATTTCTTATATTATTCTTGAAATCTTTTATATATTATGTAAATAAAAAGCTCTTGCTAAAAAACATTACTTTTAAGCGTACGCTTTTCGATTTTACAGGGAACTACAAATTAATTTGTAAATTCTTCGCTGAAAAATTATATTTAGTATTCTTTGATTTACAAAAGAAGATTTTTGTTGTTTATAATAATCCAAAGATTTTATCGCAACTTTGTCGTTAAAGTTCTGGTAAAAACCATTGATTAGTTCAAATCATTTATTTGAAATGAATCGCTTTGTTCGACTTCATATTACCGCAATTGTATATTTTTCCATTTTGCATGGATGTCAATGATAATTCTAAGTGTATTTAATATCAATATGTGAGTTACTTATGGTTTAATGAACTTAACACCTACGGATATGCCATTTACGAGTATTCCATCCACTAATACAATTCCATAGTGTATAGCGTAGATATTCACCAATATTAATTTCCGCACAAGTTGCACATTTAACAAAGCTGACATAGCATAATCCGTGTGAATATTTTTACCTTGAAGTCCAATCACTTTTGATGTTCAATGTTTACATTTATTATTCGTTTAAATCTAATTTTTTTTTTCAGATTTTTCTGATTTTCTTGACTTTGTTATTGGTGTATATTGGTTGGCAATGGATGCGGGGGAAAAATTTGCCTCCCGGACCATTTTGTCTTCCGATTGTCGGCTATTTACCATGGTTGGATCCCAAACGGCCGTACGTTTCCCTGACTAATTTAAGTCGGAAATATGGACCAATTTATGGATTACAATTGGGGTCATTGTATACAGTTGTGATCAGTGATGTGAAACTAGTGCGACAAGCTTTGGCCAAATCAACATTTGCGGGACGTGCACCCCTCTATGTGACCCACGGAATCATGAAAGGAAACGGTGAGCTTTCGTGGAATTTTCGATTTGTTTTCAGCGTTTGCATCGATTGGAATAATGAAATGGGTAAACGAACTCTGTCACAATATGAGATCATTAAGGTCAAATGTGCAATAATGCATTCATTTGCAACAAGCTGCTGGAAAGCACTAAATGCTCATCCATTCTGCAGTCATTGATCCGAGAGATGTTGCGGCCTTCACTCCTACATCGGCGGACTCATAAAATATGTAATGCTACCAATCCACTTGGTCAATGCTCTTGAGGGGATTCTATAAATACAATAAATACAACCAACCCTCGTTAGTAGCAAAGAGCCGAAGCTCGTGAGAAAAAAATGCGGAAATTTTCATACCGCACCATATCCTCCACCTTATCCATACGGAATCTTTAGTTTGAAAACACTTTATTCGAGTAAATTGCGCGCAATTTTCTTCGCTAGTAATTATCGTGAAAGAAAGGATGATTTTAACGAACTTGACACTAATAACCGTAATAAGTGCTGATCAATTAAACAATAAACATTGGTGTTCGATTGATTGATTATTTGAGTCAACTCAACTCGAGTTCCCTTCACTTTATCGATCGGAAAAAACGGATTTTTCTCTCTCGGGTTTTTTTCATTGAAACAAATCGTTTCAAAAGCGTGTTGGCTTGTTCTTGGCAAGTTCTTCTTCGGTGAGTCACACGCGCGTTTTTTGAATTCTTGCGCTTTTTGTTGTCGTCGGTAAACAGTAGTAGTAAGCAGTTAAATCAAATTTATTGATTGTTGTTCAAATGTGCTTTTTGTTGTTCGATTGGAATATTTGCGGCCACGTTGTCGTCACGTGTTGGCCTATCTAATGGAAAAAAGAGCATTTGGAACTTGTTTTCTGAGTGCTCAGCCTGTGAGTCATATAGGCGTAAACAGGTTGGGCGGCATTCGAAGAATATATTGTTGGTGGCTATGTCCTGATAGACTGATGCTAGTAATGGATGAGGCGTGGATTCTTTGGGGGCAAGAAATCTCTGTACTAGACGCACAATATTGCTTTGTTTAAATGCCCGGTTTCCGGAAATGCCATCGACGTTCCAACGCGTCTTCAGATGGAACGCAACGCTTGCGGATAAGCAATTTATTCTTATAATTTCCGTTTTAATAATAATCTACATAATTTGCATAATTCTATAAAGTATATACATATTTCTGCTTAATTTTTTTTTTGGTTCAGTTCCAAAAAAAAAAAAACTATTAAGTACAATTCCTACCCTTGCTTGTGGTACACTATTCTACAATATTTTTGCTTGCAAAAAGAAAAGCTTAGGTTTCAAAGGGGAAAATATCGAATTAAAAATATTCCATTAAAAAATCTTTGGAAACAATGTTTGCTGTTAATACGATTTCAACTAAAATTTTGTACTATTAAAATTGACATTTATAGAGACTGTCAGCTGTGCTAAGCGGTTAAGTTGATTAAGAGTATCATTTATAACTAATTTTGATTGAATTTTATGTATCCTGGAAGCTTTTATTATAAATTTTTATTAACTGTACCGTATCTATAAAATAACCATGACAAGGATAATTGTTGACAAAGTTAAAGCGATTGTTTATGAACGCCTGAGGAAGGCTCAATAAAGGGGCCGAAACGTCGCAAATAAATCTAGTTTAAACTACTTATTTTGATCTTATTCCTTTGAGAATTTGCATTATGTTAAAATTAAAATTGACATTTCGAGGCAATATTCTAATATGTAATACAGTTATTAACTTGGAAAATTTACCTTCGCACATTGCGTTAAATCTTTGAGAAAGAGAAAATTTTCTAAATTTAAAGATTGGTTAAAGATTAATGATGAGTTATGATTTTTACAATAGTATGAAATAATGTCTAACTTTTTTAGTGGCCGAGTAGTCTAGGTGGCCACTTCAAAATTGGTAGGTGTTGGATTTGAATCTTGTATCGAGCAAATTTTCGATTTTTCTCGATAAATGGATTTTTATTGACCCTTGAATCGCTAAAGACCTTGTTAGTTATAAAACGAAGGTAAATAAAAATAAAAAAAAGCTATGGTAGTAGTTTTCTTTGCTTTAATAAATATTAATTATCAAATGTAACAGTAAATGAATCTCTTTTTTGGGATATTAAATACTTAATGTTTTTATTTAACCTTCGTATAACGTTTCGCTACTTTCGTAGCTTCATCAGGTACAACATACAGTAACAGGTTAACTATATAAATATACACAATTAGTTAGTGAAAATTTAATTAACAGATCAAACTAAACTAATGTAAAAATAAACATATCATACCTCAATTACAAAACATCAATTTTTAAATTCATGTATGATAATTTCGGCATTAATACATTAATGTTGTAATTAAATAATTGTTGTATTTCGGATACAAATTCCGAAGGTTGGTGATCTAAAAGACTGTACGTACATTTTTATTTTATTTTTTTAATCGATAAAGAACAAAATTAAGGTAAAGAAAAACCAATTTTTAGTTCCAGAAGTTTATACTTGGGCAGATTTTTTTTTATAATTTTAAAGAACCAATGAGAGTCCGAAAACGATGGATGCGCCCCTATCGGTCTTCTGTGATGTCAGAGACCATTTATTAAAACCGAGAAATAAACAGATAATTAAACAATAATAGTTTACTCAATTTTTCTCATTTTCCACCATTGAAACCATTTTTTTCCGTTAATATAATCCTTATTTTTTTCTAAGGAATAATTGTGTTTATTATATGTAAGAACTAAGCTTTTCATTAATCATTTCAATACTGAGTCTTTCAATACAAATAAGAAAAACTATTTTTCCAAACGATCAAACTATAACCGCAATTTGAAGCAAAATCCAGTAAATAGTATTCTAGAGTTAAAACAAAATTGACTTGGCTGGAAAATGAGGAAACTCTTTTAATTTTTTTTCTTAAAAACGCATGACATTGTGTATGAATTTATAATAAGTTTTTAATGGAAACTTTAATTAAGAAATAAATCAAACTGTAGCTGAAATTTGGGGAAAAGTATAGTTTTTCTTTAGAAAAATGTGTAGAAAACCCCATAGGACGATAAAAATGAAAAATCGGTCCCAAAAAGGTTTTTGAACCATTTTTAGAGGGTGTATTTGTTGGAACTAAATAAAATACTTTTGTTTCTTATGTATCAGACACTGTATTTCCTATTTTCTTATTCTTTTGTTGAATTTTATCAACATTTTTACTTCCCCTACTTCTTTGGTTCTTTGCTTTATAACTTTGTTACTTTACTTTTTGATTTTATTTGTATTCCATCGTCTTAAAAACTACTCAATTTTTTTAAGTATGTACAACTTCTAAAAATTCTTAATGTATATACTAATACGGAATATTAATACTTATAACTTTAATAATACTAACATTTTTATAATGCAATTTAATTTAAGTTGTATTACTCATGAATTTCTAAATGAAAAACTTGCAATGAAAATTAGCTTGGGCATATTTTGAAAGATTAAAAAAAATAAAAGTAACTTTTTCTGTAGATTGCATTTTGTGTCCTTTACCAATATACTTTTCGTTGTTTTCAAGTACGATGTAGAATGTTTCTATAAAATACAGAAAAAAGATCTCAATTTTCACCAGATAATGTTTGAAAACCTCATGCAGAAATGGGACAAAAGGTTACAAAAAAGTCTTAAATTTTGGGGATGTTAATAAATAATTAACAAGCGATAGATTCATAAGGCACTGATAATTAATAAGTGCATTTTTTGCAAGAAAAATGAATGAGTTTTTGATAGATACATACTGAAAGTTAAGGAATTGAAAAATATATTTTTTATTTTACTTTTTAGTTACAAAAATTGTCACAGTTTCATTTTAGTTCAGCAAAAATATCAAACAATGATTTTTTTGTATCTATTAATTTTATGAAGTATGAAAAAGTTTAGTTAATTATATACTTACTCATAAAGATTTAAGAACAACTTAATTGAGGATGACTTATTTAAAATCACTTTAAACTCCAACCAATGGAAATCAAAGACAAAAAAAGTAGATGATTTCAAGAAAAATTAAATTTTCTTTCATTATATTGAGTGAGTATGCTATTCTTTTTAATTTTCCCGAAAAAACTGTCACTTTTATTTCACTATATGGCATTCATATGGCAAAGTATCAACCAAACTCTGCTGTTTGATTGCTCATATATTAAGTCCATACATTACTGTACGCGTGGTTGCAGTCTTCCTAGTCTAATGAATGAGCATTTATTAGACCAATCACAGTACGGCTTTCAAATAAAACAAAAGAATAAAAGCTCATTCCCACAAAAAAGCTATAATCGCTTGAAATTCTTTTGTCAATCAATGAAAGTATTGCTTTATGGATTTTTTTTAGTTTTTTTTTTTTGGTTTCTTTTTTTTAATTAAGTTTTATTTAACATTCTATTGGCCTTTTATTATTATTTTTTTAGCAGAAAATATTTTTCTCTTTACTTCTTTCTTTTTTATCTTCCACAAGTCAGCACAAAACATTAATAATTTGCTTAATTTATTTTAATAATATTACTTAAGCGTGGAATATAAATGTTTTTTTTTTAATTTCTACTAAAATTTTCAAAGATTTGCATTAAATACGGAAATTATTATGAATACTAAAATAATATGTAATATGTTATGTTTTGAAGTAAATACGTTTGATAAAATATACCATGTCTAAAGAATCAAATTCATTTAAAAAGTGGAAAAATTGGTAATAGGTAAAAATTATTAAAAACTAATGTGTTAACGTATACTATTACCTACTATGATTACCTACTATTACCGATAAAACGTAAAAGAGGCAAAGAAACGAATAGAAAAGTGGTATACGTTGATGGTGAATGAAGATTGATCAGATAAAAAGAAATAATTTCAAAAATTTGGTTCAGATCAGTGATGGATTTACGCCTTGGTCCGTGAGGCCCGGGCCTAGGGTGGCATCATTTTAAGGGCGGCAAAATTTTCGGAAACTCAAAATTTTAAAGGTGAAAACAATAAAGTTTTTTAAATGCATTTTTCTATCTACCACATCCCATTTTTCAATTATTAAATCACTGGCAATAAAAGGATTGCTATTTCAGGAACATTCAAAACAAATTGAAATTACCCATTGAGAAATTTTTAGGAACCGTAAAGTATCTTATAAAATTGAATTTATTTTTGTCAGATCTTTTAAAGCCCTTTAGTAGAACCGTATTAGTGAAATAATCTTAAACTTATAAAATTTTAAAAATTATATGTATATTATACATTCATTGTACAAATTAAACTTAAAATTAATAAAAATAAACACATGATAAATAGACTTAAAGATTAAATGTTTTATATGGAGAACTACCTTTTTATGGAGTAATAATGGCAGCATATCGAATAAGGCCTAGGGCGGAATCGAACCCAAATCCTCTACTGGTTCAGACCAATTAGATATTGATGAAAAAAAATCAAAATTGAATGAATTTTTCTTTAATATTACCGATGATCTTTTAAAATTAAATAACCGATAATAAATTTAACTGGTTTATAATTTTTTGATGAAATGAATAATAACCAATTAGAAATAATAATCGTTTCTGGCAATAATAACTCCTTCTACTTCTTCAGCATTTTCACCTTACAAGTTTGCCATTATTATCCTCCACAATTCTCTAATGTTCCATTCCTCTCCCCTTAGATCTTTTCCCTGCAATAGTTTGACCGATGTAAGTTTCCCATTGTAAAGTTAGTCTTCCTCTTTGTCTATTTACTGGGGGTTCCCAATTTAATACTTTTTTGGCCATCTGTGTTCTGGTATTTTTTGGAAATGACTTTACCTTTGTAATACCTTATTTTCTAATGTCCTTGTCAAAGAAGAAATAACGGAACTTTTAATACTTCTTCCCCTATACTTTATTTTCATCCAATTTCGTTCCTTTTTCTAGGTTTCCTCTCTTTTTGTCTTCTTTCTAAATCTTCTTAATCCATATATTCAATTTGATTTTGCTGTTATTTATCCTTCTAATATCTAAATCTATGCCAATGAATACATTTTCTCTTACTTATAGTTGTTGTGGTTTAATATTCCTTACAAATCAAAATTTTGTCTTTTGATTTCAATTCACATCTTTGGCCTTAGTATCCAAAACCGTGTGCTGATTCGATAGACGATGGCACCAACGTTTGGTAACCTCGCTGAGTCGCATCTTAACAAGGAAATAAGCTCCAAAACTAATTTTTAGATACTCTATAAGAAGATGGCTTAAAATGTAAGTTGAAATTAGTTTCGGAGAATATTACCACGTGAAGATGCAACCTGGAGAGATTGCCAAACGTTGGTGACACCATCCATTGAATCAACCCGTAGCTTTGAATTCTAAAACCACAACTTTTCACTAAAGCAATGGTTCTTAATCTGGGTTCAATCGAACCCCAGGGGCTCGGTGAGTCAGTCTCACAGGTTCATCGGAAGTCAATACACACCCCCGATTCATGTTAGTTAGGTATAACTAAAGACCTATGTTTTGAATTTGAATAGAATTAATATTTTATGATTCCAATTAAGACGGATTCGATAGAAAGACTCAGAAGGACCTTCAACAAAATTAAGAACCACTGCACTAGAGTTGTAATATGTTCAAACCATATCCCTTCCAAAAACGATTTTTATTTTAAAGTCTTAAGGCATATATTTCTATTATATTTTAACAAAAAATTCTATTGTCTGTTATCGTTTTCCAATAGTGTTTATATACGTTAACATTTTTGATGACTTTTTGTTAAAATTTAAGTCGTTTCTTCCAATTACCTAATATTGAATCTTTATAGTTTTAACTTACAATCATCATTCAAGGTATACTTTCACAAGTTTTGTTCCATTTTATATTCATTTTCTGCTAGAGCAGCTCGATTATCCCCAATCAAAAGGGTCAACATCCTGTATGAATAATTTTTTTATTAAAAAAAATTGAATTGTCAGAAATGATACTTATCTATTGCATTGAAACCTGAAACCTTTAAATCCGTGTTGGAATGAATCAATGTGAAATAATTCTTGAGATCTAAACACTTTTCAAATATTGAAATTTATGTAAATAATTAACAAACGGTTGATTGAGACAAATGGACTCTTGTAGCAGTTATTATAGACTTAAAACTAAACAAATGAAATGTCATGGACGGACAGAGACCTGAAAAAGTCCACTTAATTTGTAAAAGATGTCATAGGATTAATTATAATTTTATGTATAAAATGAATAGACATGCACGTTCGATTCCTAACTATATCCATACGTAATAATACGTAGATTCATATAAAAGTATTTGAAGAAAAAAAGAATATGGAAATTTAAATTTTTAATATTTTTTTTTTTTTTTTAGATGAAGAGGTGCGAATATGATGGTTCGAACTAGGTGACTGTTGTATTTGACAAAGAAGTTGAGGTGTGGCATTGAATATCTATCAGGTTTTGATAGACAATTTTTTTCTATCTAATTTAAATTGAGTGAAAATATTATTATAAACGAAAAATTTTAATTTGGTTCATTATATTTAATTGTTCACTAATTCAAAGTTAAAATTAAATGACCTAAACTTCACGTAAATGGAAGTGATCAGGTTTTCAAACTTAAAATCAGGCCAACGCCAAAAATGGTTTTAATATTTTTACGTCTCAACCTATTGAATTAATATGAAATGAACAAATTGTAAGAAAATATACAAAAAAAAAACTTCGTTTAGTATTTAACACACAAAGCTTTGCGCATGCGCAATAAATCCCATGCATTAAGCTCTCCACTAGCCAACATGTTATAGTGAGGGAAGTGTAAAGTTTATATTTGTTCATTTTTAATTATTTGTTGAATATTTATATTTAAAATAAGTCAAATATTTGACATTTCTCTTTGGGTCGATGAACGAAATTTAAAAATTTTCAAGTCAGCCTACAACAGTGGCCTTGCCTTGTCAAGAAAATATAAAGAAATAAAACTCGACTGAAATAATTTTTTTAATACTTCAATGATCAATCATTGAATATCACGTACAAAGATACCAACCCAAAATTAGAAACAACTTTTCAAATTCATATATTATTTTTATCTGTTACTTTGTTCCAAAAGAATTTTGGAATGTAAATAATTGCATAGAAATTTGTAGACAGTAGATATATGGAGATTGCTGTTTATATTTATAAATTTGTGCATAATTTCGACGTTTGCGTCAAAACCGTTTTTATTTCTAATGGGAGATATATTTTCTTGTTTTGGCCTTGCAATATCCACTTTTTGTGCATAATGCTAATCAACTTTTTTTCTGTTTCACGAGTTATAAAAACGGTTGTATGATATCATAGCTTATGTATGCAAATAAACCAAATTCCTTGCACGTCTAACAAAAAAAAAAAAAAAAAAAAAAAGATAAAAAAAATGAAGAAAGAAAGATCCCCCGATAAAAACCGATAAATGTTTGTTTTCGGCTATACAATGGGTAATTTTATTTTTGGCTTCTTCTTAATAAAAAAAACCATGTATGATTTATTTGTTATAGATAGCTTTTGAAAAATGCAAACAACTTAAATCAGAATCAAAAATAAAACCTTTGTGCTGCATTTTTAATATGGCAAATTACGCAATAAGTGAAATATATTAAAATTTTCGGTAAAATACAACTGAAATTTAATAAAAAATCAGGTGATACTCTTTGAAAATATATCGATGATTATTTATTTATATTTGTACATTGTTCTTCAGTTTTATTATAACATTATTACTATATTCTTAGAACTAAATTTCTAAAATGTCCCACCATTTCCCAATGAGCACTATGGCCAAGTGCCTAAAATCCCTGGATCGATGGAAGCCTTTTATTAACGTTCAAAAAGTTCCTTTTCCAGACTAGGAATATAATATTTTTTTATTTTACTTCCAGTAGACATTCTACAGAGATGCAAAGCATCTGTACATAGAACTGGAATATTACAATTGTAATGTAATGCAATGTACAATTGCATATATTTAAATCAGTTTAATAAAATTAAAAGTAACAAAGTTAAAAGATACAAAGTTAAAACAGAATTACCAATAGAATAAATAAATACAATTTTAATTGAATATTAAAAATTATGTCAATGACTAGTCACTAAAGGTACCCATTGTGCTTATTAATATTTTCCTTAGTTTCTTTCGCCTAAAACTAAGTGTTTTAAGATGGTTGGGCAATTTATTAAAAAAAATTATCGCAATAAGATATGGATTTTTAGTGCTGAAAGTTTTATTAGTTTTATGCAGCGTTAACAAATTAGATCTAGTTTGTTTATTCTTATTATTGTATTGGGCTTTACACTCATGATAGTAGAATGTTAAAGCATTTATGATAAATGATTCCTTGATACCAAGGGGTACATCAACAATACTGCGTGAGATGAAATAATTAATAAAGCGTTTTTGGATAGTAGCAATGGCCTGAGACTATTTCAATAAGCCCCACCCCATGCAATTATGCCATAATTGATTATATTTTCAAATAACCCATGATAAATAGTTTTTAATACTGAGGGGCTTAAGCATTTGCTCAGTTTAAAGAATATGAATGAAAAGTACCTTATTTTTTTTGTCAATTCATAGACATGTAAGTTCCATTTCATGTGCGCATCGAAAATTAGTCCCAGATACTTACAATTATTTACTCTTTTAAGTTGAAAATAATTTATTTTAAGGTGAAAATTATCAGGAATGTTATCATATGTTGGTAATTATTTGTTTTGAATAAATAGATCTCTGTCAAAGTTATGAGGGTTCCATAATTATAAATGTATCCAGAACCTCCCATAAGTTAAAGATCGTTCTACTAATAGTTACTAAGTAAAACTATTACTAAAGATGATCTCTAAAAGTCAAGATTTAAGGAAAAAGGTAGTTTGAAATATCCAACATAGTAACACGAAAGTTGAGAACTTGGTTTGAGAAAAAATATTTTCTGATATGGATATATTTTGAGAAAATATTTAGATCCATTTTCACACTATATAGTTTATCAAAAGGCTAGGTTAACTATAACACAAATTAGCATCCACGGTTTTACATGTACTAGATTGGAAATATTGGTTAAAGATTTTCTGTCGTTTTTGATTGATTATTAAAGTTATTGAGTGATCAGCACGTGATCAGTTGATAGATATACTTCATAAATCTATTAAAATTAGTTGAATAAGTAATTCTAAGCTATGGAAGACGTTGTCCTACCATTATAATGGCTGTAAATAAATAATTTGATTTAAAATTACATTCTTGAAACATTAAAACCTCTCCCTTAACAATCCGCAGCATCCCTTGCTGTGCCTTTTTATAACTTACCTTCCAGATATACATTTTTCAATTAAGTATTGATAAAAATTACTATATCTCTAAAAATCACTATACTATATATCACTAATCACTATATAATTAGCAGCTATTGTATTGGCCATAGAAAAAGCTGTTTTCTTGTGATCGCAAGTATCTTTCTAATGCAAAAAATAGATGAAATCGAATATATATTATGAAACTTACATATATTATTAGCTTTCAGAAAGAAGTATATGTTTTAAATTTAAGGTATGAATAACAGTTAGCCCAGAGTATATGTGGTTTTGTGTAAAATGCTCTTTTTGCCAAGTATATGCCACATATTAAATGGTTAAATACATTATATTCACCTACTGAACTATGCATTATTTTGACATTTTGTGCTTGCAATACATCTGTTCCTAGTCAAATCTCAAACTCCAAATTTTAGGTGCATAATACTATTATACAGTACTACAATGTAGTGATATTTCAGATTTTTATCTGGCCCCCCATCAGAGATATTGAGCTCAGAAAATTGCAAATTTTGAAAATTTCCAAATTTTGTTATTTTTTATTTTAAAAAGGCTTAAAATCTCAAACTTCAAATTTTGTTTTTGAATACAACTAGTATCTAATTGTTTGTAAAAAAAGTTTTAACGTGTAGACTCTTTTCCTTCCTTCACAATCTTTCCGTGAAAATTGGAGTTTTTACAAATGAGAGCTAAAAATATAAGCTGAAATTTTACCCCTTAGAATTAAATTTAGGTGAAAACGTCTTATTATAACCTTATAGCTTATATTTTCATGAACACACTGCTTTTAGTTTCATTTTGATAGGACTAATAGGGCCTGAGATAATCAAGTTTCCGTAAACCCTTAAAAGTGCGAAAATGTAAAACTAATATGGCCACCACTGGAAAACTAAAAACAATAAAATTAAAATAATGATGAATTTGAACTACCGACATGTTGGGGTGATAGCACACAAAATTTTTTTTTTTTTAAAATGGTCGAGCAACCATTTCATTTATAGTTGGACTGACTCTTAAGCTATATGACGTTACCTTTTGGTTAAGATAGTCTAAGATTATTTAACCAATGCAGAGGTTTGAGTTATTGGATGGTTCAAAGTAATATAACTTCTTGATTTATAGACAGAGCTTTATTGCTTGGAGTAATATTAAGATGGGTAGTGTAAATTAAAAATGGATATTACAGATATAGGAATATTTTTGATTTATAGATAAATCACGACTTTAAAGAACTAAAAAGAAAACAATTATTCGGGCGAAGAAGAAATTATTTTGGGGAATATAATAAAAATGATTTTTTAAGTAGACCTGTATGAATACTAAGAACTGTTGAAAAACTGCTGTCTTGTTTTGTTTTCTAGAGCTTTTTTTATTATTTATTTTTTTGGATAGATATTGAAAACTATGAAATTAAAATGAAACCTTTCTTCATTTCATGCTCGTGGAATACGACAAGCATTGCGACTAAATTTTCCAACACTCTTAAATTTAAGAAATGGATTAGAATTACATTGATAATTACGTGCGGAAAGCATGGCGATAGAGTACTTTCCATATGACCAGGAATTACAAATTTTGTCACGAAAAATATTAACCAAAAGTTGAATTTAATTTTTTTTAATGAGCATCAAAAAAATTCATTTTATTTTTAGACAAAGTGTAATAAATTAAGATTTTTATAACCGTTTTAATTCTTTTTTTTTGAGTTGCAAAAGAACAAGAAAACGGATTTGTTTAAACTTAAATATACAATTATCTAATTGTCTACATTTTCGGTTTTATTGGCTTTAGCCACTAGGAATAATAATAAATTATCGTCTCATTTCAAAGATCTTGAATATCAAATATACATATAAGCACCTATTCAAATGCCAAAACGTCCATTTCCTATTATTGGCCTTGCATTCTCGCTTTTTGCATCGTTTTTTTCCTCCAAAATCTTAACACTCAACAGCAATCTTAATTTTAAAGTCATTTTACTTTGCTCGTGCATGTTTTTAATTAAAATTTAAAGGCGGAACCATAAAATCCTTCTTTTTTATTGTCAAATATCCAAACGCGGGTTATTAACTATGCAGACTGCAAATCGATTTCGAGTTCCGGGTTCACATTCGAAGGTTGCATTTATGATTTCGATTTCTCATTGTCCGACAATTATTATTGCTTCTTTTATCGATTGGCTTTGATCGTAAAAAATCATAACTTTAATTCATTTGAGATCACATCAGGTGCAGGTATAATTGAAGTTTTTGTTGCAGGGTTGATATGTGCCGAAGGTCAATTGTGGAAGGAACAAAGAAAATTCGTTATTAACACTCTTAAGAATTTTGGAGTCAATAAATTTGGGGCTAAAATCAAACGAATTGAAGCCATTATCAAAGAAGGAATCGATGAATTTATTCAAGTAATTTCAACTAATTTAAATTTATTACTTTCACCTACAATTTTGGTCCTTTTTTTTGATAGAAATGCGAAAAAGAAATCTCTCAAAACGACAAAGTGATTGTAGATCCTTTGGGAACTCTTCGTCATTGTATAGGAAATTTAATGAATTACATCGTTTTGGGCCTTAAATGGGATGAAGATGATCCTGTTTGGAAATGGCTACAAGAAATTCAAGAAGAAGGACTCAAACTTATTGGAATTTCAGGACCTTTAAACTTTCTACCATTTCTCAGGTCTCTTAAATAGTTTCTTCATCGAAACCAATAAAATTAATTTCGTTAATTATAGATTTATTCCAAGTATGATTTCCAACATGAAATTTTTGATCGATGGCCAACAAAAAACGCATCAACTGTACTTAAAAATCATTGAAAAATATATCAAATCGAGGGAATCATGCCTCCATTCCGGTGAAACAATTCATTCGGATCATTTCATCGACGCTTTTCTCGAAGAACGAACCAAAAGACAATCCGATTTTTCGCTAAAATACTTTTCCGATCAACAATTTGTTCATTTGCTATCTGATTTATTTGGAGCCGGATTAGATACTACTTTTACTACTCTGAGTTGGTTTTTGTTGTTTATATCCAAAAATCAGGCGATTCAATTACAAATTTGCGAAGAATTAGATATTGTCGTTGGTAAAAACCGAAAACCAGGAGTGGAAGATTTGAATAGTTTGCCGTATTTGGAAGCTTGCATTGCTGAGACCCAGAGAATTCGATCGGTTATTCCTACAGGATTGCCGCATGGAACGACCGAAGATATAGTCTTCGAAGGGTATAGGATTCCGGCTGGTTCTATGATTCTTCCATTGCTGTGGGGTATTCATATGAACCCAGAACATTGGAACGAACCAGAAAACTTCAATCCGTTACGGTTTATCAATGAAGAAGGAAAATTTTTCAAGCCTGAAACTTTCATCCCTTTTCAAACTGGTAATTATTACAAATAGCAAGAAAAATTTGGTGAAATTATTATTGTTTTATTTTAATGAAGGAAAACGAATGTGTGTTGGGGATGAATTTGCCAGGATGATTTTAATGCTCTATTCCTCATCTATTCTACAAAAATTTATCATTTCAATATCGGATGAGACTTTGGTGGATACTGAAGGCGAGTGTGGGTTAACTTTGAGTCCAAAACATTTCCTTTTAGAATTTGTACGTCGAAATTAATGTCTCTAATTGTATTTGAAGATAAGGAAGCGATAAAAATTTAAATTTGGACTATGATTTGGAATTTAGAAGGATATTTAGATAAAATGGAAAAATAAAAACTATTATTATACAAGGGCATTTGATAGTTTTTTGTACTTTTTACATTTTTTCAAATAAATATTTCATTGCATTGTTAGTTTATTTTTATTTTTTTAAACATAGTGTTTCTAATTTTTTAAGTTTTTCAGGCTTTCTATTGAAGTTTTCTTGCATTTTCCGTGGACCTACGTGAAGCGAGGAAAATTTAACATAAGAATTAAAGTTGAAGTTTTTGGATTTCTAAAGAATTATTGCATTACTAAAAATATAAGAATTCATATATTTTTTTTGCAAATATTGAAATCCTTTACTTTAAGTTGTATTTGAAGAATTTTCCTTATACATTTGATTAAGAAGGATGTTAGGGAACCTAAAAAATCAAGTTATAACTTAATTTTTAAAATTTTTCTAGATGAAGTTGACAACTTCCCTATATATTATAACTTTTAATATTGGAAAAAAATGGTAACTTTTCGACAAAAACGCCCTATCACACTATTGAGTAGTACCTACCGAATATATTTTGGTAAATGATTAAATATTATTATTAAAATATTTTCTCTACAATCACTTTACTTCTAAATTATTTTTATCAATTATCATTGATAAAGGAATCAAAAAGAAAAACAGGGATTATTCAATCTATCTGATCAATTTTAACCCTAAAGAAATTGATTTGTGGTCGAAGTATAAGCTTTCTTTATAGATCAATTTCTTTAGGGTTAAAATTGATCAGATAGATTGAATAATCCCTGTTTTTCTTTTTGATTCCTTTATCAATGATAATGTACCGTTTGAGGAAAAATATTAACGACTGTAGTTTAGAGGTAAATTTTTGTTACAAGATAAGTAAAAATTCAAAGTTGGAAAAGAAAATTTGAGGTATTTTGTAATTAAATTTGAAATTTTTGAAGTCTACAATGATTCAAAGCTTATACAAAACCGACCTTAGTATTAATCAAACACAAAGTAATTAAGTAATTGATTTACAGATAATTGTTTTAGAAATTGTTTTGCTGAAAACTTTATGAATCCTCCGAAAAATGTTTTTATATAGATTGTTGGCAGTTAAACTGAAGCTTTTGCAAAAAAATTTGTAAAAGGTTTAACGTTCTTATTGTTTTTTTTCGATAGTAAATAGTTAACATTATTATTCGAGTATGAAAAGTTAAATGTATTACTAACATATAGTTTGGCATTGAATTATCGGGTTGAAATAACAAATCGAAAATTACAAAATAAACTAGAAAGAACATCGAAAATTTCAAGTCTTTCGATAAACTATTCGGTCATTACATCTACAATTCGTTTTCGGTCAGTACAGTCAAAAAAATAAAAAAATGAAATCTCAAAAGTTTAAAATACAATACCAGCTGAATGCTTTTCAAAACTTGTTTCTATACTACCATCTACTATACCACCTCCTATACACCAAATTATTGTTGTGCAGTTTTTCATTATAAAGTAGTTTATTTTAACGGAAATTTTATCTTTTTCTAGTGCTTAAGTTCTTCGGTGTATTAAGTACTTGGAAACTTAATATAGCAGATATAATGCTAAAAGAAGTTCATGGAACGTATACGATTCTTCAAGAAGTTCTTCATGTATTCTTTTGTAGTATTTTTCTATGTACCTACTGTATTTTTTAAAAGCTCAATTTCAAACTACGAATCTAATAATGAAAGATAAAATAACAAAACTAGGTCATATAATAATCATATAATCATTGAAGCTTAAATACTTTAAAGAAATATCCAATCGTGATACCGAAACTTTTCTGCTTAAAACTTAGGATGCGATACCCAAAATATTCAAATTTTTCTGGTAATTTCAGGCAAATTTAGGCGAATCAGGTGACCAACCTAGGGAATTAGGAAGTTGGTTTCGTTTCATCAAATTAATAAAATCCTCCTTTTGGTCGTTGGTACATAAATTTTAAATAAATATATAATATGTAATAGATATATTGAAGTCAATGAACTAATATTGTTTTATATAGACACTCATTGGCGCCAGCGTATTTTTATTTCAGAGGAAGTAAAGTTATACAAGATGAAATTAATGAGTGAAAATAAAAAATTATAGAATTTATGTTAATATTTTGGTATCTAATAAAAATAAAATAAAGAATGAGACGTTATCAGATTGTATCGGTTTATAGTATACCTACGTCAATGTAAAAATTCTTAACATCCAAGAATTCTTCTGGTTTGGAAGTATCCACAAACCAAGGTTTATAAAATCCACAGGTAACCTCATCTTCTAAATTGTTAATGTGACTATAGATTTTCAATGATTTAAGCTAAAATTCCAATTGTATTAACTTTTATTCACTATACAATATGTACACACATATATACAGCTGATTCACATTTCAAAATACTTCAGATGACGTCAATTTTTTTTCTAATGGGACAATCTGTGTAATTTATAAACCTTGGCTACAAATCACCAAACTTTTTATTCTTAATGCGGTTACTAGGTAATTTTTTGGAAAATTGGGCCTAAACTGTAAAGAGTTCGAATAATTATATTTGGAAATTTAATACAACTTTTGAAAACTTTGTGTTTCTGTTAGGGAATGTTTAAAATGAAATTCCTGGATTTCTAGGGTTCAACAACAATACCTTCTTCGCTGGTGTCCTTTTGTAGGTACCTGGCACATACCTACCGTTAAATGATTGATTCCTATCACTTTTCCAACTGAAAAAATGCATAAGATTTTTCTAAAACCATTAAAAAATAAATAAAATCATTTATTTAGTGATTGTGTTAAGATGAAACCGAAACTGACCAATAAATGGTGGTGGCCGCTACTTGAGGATCTTTCAAACCAGGACATTGAAGTAATTTTTTTGTTTTAATATTTTCCACCGACTTTCAATTCACAAAAGTGTCCTACAATTTTATGAATTTAATAGCATTAAACATCTCGAATTTTCTACCTAAAAAGTATGATTCGCGAACAGCATTGGTTTTCTATAAGTATTTAAACAAAAACTGCTACGAAATCATATCGAATGCTTGCCAAACCTTACTTTGAGCATACTCTTTGGAAATCTTAGTGCTTTGAGAGGTTTTAAAAAATTAAAAATGACGATATTGAAGTGGAAAACGAAGAACGTGGAAAACCGTCGAAAAAAGTTGAAAACATCGAATTGTACGAGCTTTTGTATGAAAATGGGAGTCAAATGAAAGAACAACTTGTGATAGTAGATTTAAACCGAGCTTTATCGCGAAAAACGGCCAGCATATCAAAATAGGTCATACAAAGTGCTATTGCTGCATGGTAATTCCTCTGGCCACACCGAAAAACGAGAGGATATGATTGAGGCATAAACTTTTGAAATACTAAAATTTTGAATCTCGTCCATGATTTAATAATTTATAAGTTTTTATCTTAGGAGTTTGGACTTTATAAAATGAAAAGTTTACAAATAAAATATTTTTAGTTGGCCTGAAGAAGTAGAAATAAAGTCGGCGAAATGTTGCAATTTTTATAATTGAAAATTTTCGTTTTATAAAGTCCAAACTCCTAAGATAAAAACTTATTAATTTGGAAATTTTTTCACATGCGGCATACTTCCCAGACTCCTGAAGATTATTATCCTGAAATTATTATCCTAAAGAATATTATCCTGAAGATTTGCGTCGTTGGGACATCCACAAGTTGAGCAGCATTTTAGATACTTCTTATAAAGATCTACAAAAATGACTCGATATCAAGTTTAGCTCAATAGATGATCATTTTTTTCGGTATGGTATCTACAAATTGTCAAAAAGATAGCAAAAATGAATAGTTAATAAAGGGAATTGTTATAAATAAAATCTGTGTTTTCATAAGAAATAACGAAAGCTTATTTTTCAGAAAAAAAAACCGGTTTCCTATTAACACATCTAGTACATTATTAGCTGGTAGATTGCACGGTATAATTCATTGATTCATTTATTTAATTTTTTTACGTCCAATACTATTTCCATGGTACAATAGTCAATTGAAACTACTCACTTTTAATCAAATCTGAAAGAAAAACTCAAGAAAAAAATGTTGATTTCAATAATAAAATATCATTTATTTTGCATAGAAATAAAAAAATAATTAAATAATAATATTGTACATATGAAATTTTAATAACTAAATTATATTACTATAGTCTCGCTTTATCTCTCTGCTCTTATTTTACATATTAAAAAAATTCCTGCCGTTTTTGTCAATGGATTTTCATACAATTAATATTATTTTACTGATTCAATCTCACTCATTTCCATTTACATCGAATCTTTTTGCACATATTTTTTTTTCTTTATTTTTTTTTTTGTTGGACAACAGTGATGCCGCATACAATTAGTCCGCGTTATTGATAGTTTGCCAACAGCCAAATACAATTATTGCATAACACATAGAGACTAGTTTCAATGGAAATAAGCCGGCAGTTAAAATACTTTCATACAGTAATTAATTATTACAAGTCTCGTACTGATTTTTTTTTTAATTTTCATAATGAGATTTGTTACTTATTTTAATTTCTGTTCCGATTTAAATGGATGGTTTTGGACATTAATCTTTTTTCTTTTTTGTTCTTGGAAGACATTTGAAACTAAATCTATTTGGACGGTTTTAAATTATCTTAGGTATACAATATGAACTATGGAGACTCATAACGAGAATTTGTTTCTTTTCGGTAACAGAATTGGACTTAACACTAAATTTGTACATATAAACGCAATACGTCGTAAGACGAATTTCAATATAAAAATGTTTTATAAAAAATTTCACCTACTCGTTCCAACAAACGTATTGAATAAAAAAAAACAAATAACATATAGTAATGTTTAAAATTTCTACTTTTTCTAAAAAAGTTTACGTATCCGGCTAATAATTTTTCCGTGCATTAATTTTTTTTCTTCATAAATAAAACGAACAAACATCAACTTATGATACAATCAGTCCATTTCAAATGATTTATTTCAAAAAAAAAGTAGGAAAACTATATTTTTATAATCGTATAAGATTTTGTGAATCATTTTGTGAATCATCGTAAAGCAGTTACGGAGTGATCCAAACTACTTGATGACCACTGAGGAAGATTGCTTGGCAATCGAAATAGGTATCTGGGCGATGCGTCACAAATATTTTTGTTTGAACTTCTGTTCAAATTTATGTTGGTGGTATGATTTTTATATATTATTATATTAAATTATACTACATAAATTGGACCACAATATATTTTTATAGTCTTCCACCTTTACTTTATTGACACTTCAATAGTTTTTGTGTAAAAAATGTCTATAAAAATTAAAGCACAGCCAAATATTTCACAATTAAAAACATTCGTTTTGATAATAAATTAATATATTTATGTATTTTTTCACAGTTTTTCAATCAAATCAAACAAGTTTTCGTTTAGAAAAGAAAATTTGACCAAGTTAAAGCTTTAATCAACTTTTATATGTTTTGAGAAAAATATTTTTTTAGGTGTCAAATTAGTGTTATATATGGTAAGTTATAAGAGTAAAAAAAATCGAAATGAGTCAAAAACCTTTTTTGATTTGAAAGAAAAATGTAAAAACGGAAGACAAGTCGAGAGTAAATACTCTCGAAATTTATTTCTTTGTTATTCTTAAAGGTAAGTTTAATGTAAACGAGGTTTGGTAAGAATCTATTGATTATCAATAAATTGTTTTTTTTATAACGAGTATCGATAAAAAATGGTAATGTCATTATGAAATCGTAACAAATAGTGTTTGTGCGTTTTACGTTAAAAAAAATATTTGTATCTTATATCGTAAAATATATAAATAATGTCATTTTTTCGTTGCTGAGTAATATCGACAACTATTACAAAAAAATGAATTTAAAACAATGTTTATATTATTTAAATACTATAAGTAAATGAACACTTTATGATTGGATGTAACACAGCCGTTCCAGAGATCGGGTGTGCGAACAGACAATAAAAGGCTAGGTGACCAGAATCTCAAATTGTAGGACAAGGCTACCTCCGCAGGCGGTAGCAGGCAACATTTTTCAAATGTCTACAACATACCGCACATGACTCATCGTAGGAAGTGTAAAACTCCTACTCTGGCCATACAAACGTGAGGAACTTGAGGACACAGCTGCGAAGCTTCAGCCGCAAGCTTCCCAGTCGGAAAAACGGTTCGAGGTCAGTTTCTATTTTCTTCATTTTAAGTACAGAACCACAAACGAACGAGAAACGTGTCTGCTTTATTTCTTTGCTCTAATAGTTGAAAAATGTTAGGAACTACTGTAATGACGACCGTGCTCTTTAAATCATTCAACTGAAGCGATTTTCTTTACGGAGACAAATGGTGAATATGCACGAATCTGCTAGTCTGCGATTCACTTATACATATATCTAGGTATATAATTTTTTTTTCGTTTCGTTTTGGCAAGAATGAGTATTACTAAAAGGTAAACATTTGTACATATTCAGAGTATAAGGGCAGTAGTCGCTAACAGTTCAAAACAGTGTCAATGGACACCGATATGTTTCTCCTGTCGCGGCGATGTCACCTCACCGTCGCCAATCGGTCGCGACTTAAAACACGCTTTGTACGCCTCTGGAAACAGCGTAATGCCAGTGTTCGCTTTTAAGCTGGGCAAAGTGCT
Organism: Sisyra terminalis; assembly: GCA_958496175.1. Taxonomy (NCBI): domain Eukaryota; kingdom Metazoa; phylum Arthropoda; class Insecta; order Neuroptera; family Sisyridae; genus Sisyra; species Sisyra terminalis. Next base: position 11,225,582 of record OY292275.1, read on the forward strand.
GCCTTCCGGTATCGAAATGTGAAACGAGTGGACCAACGACGAGAAAAACAAAAACAATTCCATGCGGGCGAGAATGTCACCCAAACACATTCGCCGTCCAACACCGAAAGGTAAAAAGTAATCGGGTTTAACCACTTTACCTTCTGAATCGATAAATCGCATCGGATTGAACCGCTCCGGCTCGTCCCACAAATTGGGGTCCATGTGCACCGAATGCAGGAACGGCCGCACGTGAGTGTTCTGAGGAATCAAGTACCCGTTCACGTGCACATCTCTGTAAACAAAAGAAAAATAAATTAGAAAAGTTTCCGGAGGGAAAGTAAGACTTGATTTTGACCAAAAATTACACCTAATTTAGGTCTCCAAAAAATAAGATTTTCATAAGTTAAGTGCTTGAAATATTTAAGAGTCAACTTAAAGCTCAATATGATGGCATACCAAACTCCCTAATACTATAGCATCCTGTCTAAATTCCCTCTAAAGTATAAACAGCACCTTTTCCTTCCTAAAAGATATCCAACCCCTTGAATTCTAAGTCATTGATGGCCCAGTAGTTAGAAAATGATTATATTTTTTTTAATATCTACTTGAATCTCAAAAACCGTAACTGGACAAAACAGAACAACAATAATATAGCTCCAAGTATGCATGGTCTTGTAAACAAAAACAACAATAAAAATCCCCGTTATCCTACTGAATAAAAGGTGTTGAAAAAAAATCATGATTATCCTCAAAGTTTGAACTTTTTCTGTATAAAATTACATCAAAATTCATTGATTTAACCGTAAAAATCTGGCAAACTGAGTAAATGTAAATCATTTTTATGGATCTTCTTTACGTCCGCATTGAAAATGTTTGAAAGTTTGAATACATCATGGAGCAATTATTTCAATAAAATTTAAGTTGAAGGGAAAGCTTTCTGGAGGTCAATATAACCAGAAAATCCTAAACTGTTTGGTCTTGGTCTACCAATTTTTGAATTAAAAAAAACCAAAAGTTACTTACTTTGTTGGTGAGTGTTCGGTTCCCAAGGGTACGATGCTGGATATCCTCATGACTTCATAAAGTGTCGCTTCGGTGATTGGTAAGTATGACATATCTTCCAACTTGGGAAGACGATGACGTCCCACGACTGAATCCAGCTCTTCTTGCACCGCCCGCAAAGCATCTGGATGGTGCACCATATACAGTATGGCAAACTGTAACGTATTCTTGATCGTTTCCATTCCAGCCGTAAATAAATCGGCGATCACCTGTTGAATTTGGCGATCTAAATCAAACAAAAAAAAGGTAATTTAAAATTTTTGATTAATTTTTTTTTTTTTTTTTTGGACTTACCAGGATTTTTTCCGTCGAACAGATATTCGTCGGTTCCGTTTTCCTTGGCTTTTTGAATTTCGAACAAGTAGGTGTCGATTAGGTCTCGAATACGAGCCGGGTCGAAAGTTCTGCGGTGCTCTTCGACTTGCTCCTGGAAGAATTGCGCCATTTCTTCGCGATTCTATCAGGAAAAAAATCGTAAATTAAAAAACATTGTTTCTTCACTTGGGTTAAATTTTCGGCTTACCTGATCGAGTTTTTTCAAGATTCCCTGAAATTTTGGGAAGTATTGTAATACAGGAAGACAAGTGGCGTAGGTCATGGATCCCCAAAGGCGAAGACCTTCTTGCGTTAGGGACATGAACCGATTGAATTTGGGATCGTTGTGGCTGAATCGTACCGACATTAGCATTTCACAGATTACATTACTAATGCAAACGGAAAGCACTGGACTTGGATCGCATGGTTTGCCTTCAAAGTTTCGCAAAACACTGAGGAAATCATTAACTTCCCCCTGGAAAAAACGAAAAAAAAATTGATAAAAATTCTAAGGGGATTTATGTGGGGTGATCTTACCATGATTTTCTTTTCGATTTGATTCTTTCCGGCGCCCAAATATGTGACGCCAAACAAGCGAAGACGGTCATGCAAAAATCGGCGTTGATCTTTCCACAGTTTTCCTTCACTATTGATGATTCCTATCGACAAGAAAATAAATGCGTTGTAGAAAATACGAAACAATGTTAACTTCATGCAGCAATAAATTAATTTTATTGGAGCGCCGATTAAAATTCCTCACACACATTCGATTCGTTACTTAATAGAATATCATTTTCATCTCATGTTTATTGATAAAGTCGGGACGCCATTTTTTAAAAGAAAAAAAATGAGCATCGAACGAAGAACGGAGTAGCGTGCGGTAATTTATATTACCATTCATTGGTGAATGGTAACGAGACAGAAATAGGTAACCTTGAATTTTATAACTTACAAAGAGACTTGAATGAAATATACTGTTAAATTAGCTGATAGTATTTCGAGTGAGTAAATTCCATATCTACTGATAACGGTTGGGGTATTATGGTAAGAGTGAGATTTCACAATTGATTGCTCAAAAAGATATGGGAGTAAAAAAATATGATTTTTTTTAAATGAAGAAACTAGGTTGCTGATAAGGCAAATCTATTTTTAATGAATCCAATGTTTGGATTTTTTTTCTTTGAATAGGATTTAATGATTCGGTTTGTTTATTATGTAATGGAGATGGTCCAAGCGTTGGGACTTACCGTATCCGTTGAGGATATTGTTGAAGGGTCCTTGAGGACGTCCGCTGAATTCTTCTTTTCGGAATGTATCGCGGATCATTTTGTAGTCGGTCATGATGACATGTAGTTGGGAACCAACTTGCATCGAATATAGCGAACCGTATTTATCCTTCAGTTGGGCAAATTGTTCGAAAGGGTTTTTATGTCGCCGCATTAGGGGTAACAGTCCGAGCACCGGTAGTCCCCACGGCCCGGGTGGCAGCATTTTTTTGCGCCAAAAAATTTGAATAATCCGCACCACACACAATGCCATGACGAAAATCACCAGCATGGTGAAGGAGTGGTCCATGGCACGGAAACCTCTCCAGAGATATCGCATCGATACGACAAACATTTTCGATGGAAATTAGTCAATTGAAATAGTATAAGAAAGTCCGTTTGATAGTTGCGAGAAAATTGAAGATTGGAGCAATCTTTTTCTCATAGCACCACTGCACAGAAACCGAAGTTGAGTCCGTTGAGTGTTCTGAGGCGAGTTGAGTGTTATTTGAGTGATTTAATGTTTTACAATATTGGCGAGGAAGCCAAATGTTAAAGTATTTCGATACTGATGCCTTTTTATAAAGAATGGTGTAATTCTTGTGGGGGTTAAACTGCACCGCCTTTGCTAGAGTGGTGAATGACGCGCGCACAGGGCCTCAACGGCCGGGCGGAGTTTCCAGCACTGTTTATCCAATTGAAGTATGCAGTGCCATGTGGATTCTACCGAAGAATACCGTGAGTCAAGTGGATTTTCAGCTAGTCATGCCACTGGCCAAGTTCTGAGTGGTAGCTGTTCATGTGCGTTCCTGCACTATCGTTCGCGGCGAGAAAATCCCGGTGCTTTTTACGTCTTTTTCCATGGATTTACCAGCGCTAAGTGCTACGGAAACTTTCAACCCCAAATTCGTGTCCTCGACAAACCAACACTACTCAAATCTATCGCTGTGATTTGTGATTTCCAATTGTGCTTTTCCGACTCTATTTCCTCATCCTTATCGTCACGTTTTTTCCTTATCGTCTATTTTTTTTCTTTCAAGGACTAATTTTCACAAGGTATTTTAATTTTTTAAAAATTTTTTTTTGTCGTTTATCGACATGAGTATTGAAACGTACAAATTTTTTTTTTATTATTATTAAATAAGGCAAGGTTGGTGAGATGCTCTCTTTTTTCTTGATAGTGATAAGTTATCATTTGTCCTAAATAAATATTCAGTGCAATTTTATTGAGATTTTTTTTCTTTTACGTCAAAAAAAAATTATGTTAAAATTTGTAATATTTGAATATTGATAATAAAGTTTGATAGATTAATGATACATTTTTTTCTTTCCTTCCTGTTTGCTCCTTTTTTCTTTTTTCTTTTCAGTTGCATCAACGGTTTTAAAACAAAAATTAATTAATTTTTCACCTTAAATTTTAAAGTGTAGCAATTAAAATTGATTGGTTCCTATTTTATCTTAATCAAATTTTTTGGATTATTATAAGAATATAGAGGAAAAAGAGTTCAGTGAAATATTATCTAATTGAAACTATAATATAATAAACACTTTGTAAAAAAAAATGGAAAACAAGTAATGAAAAATTTAAGTAATTGATAAAGTTTTTTTTCTTTCCTTCCTTTAGGATCCTTTTTTATTTTCAGTTGAATTTTTTTTAAAGATTTTAGCAATTAATATGGATTTATAGATCTACAATAAATTTATATTTTCAACAAACTTTGATTGACTATAGTATTGTAAATACATCGGTTTGGGTGTTTTAATTATAATTATGTAAAAGACATAAAATAAGGGCATTTCATTTAATATCATAATAATTTTGGGACTCATTTAATTTGGTGACAAAATTTTTGTTATTCATTTAATAAAAATTAAATGTATTCTTACGGTAATATTTTGAATTAAATCCATGTACCATATAAATGAAAGCTTCTGTTATAAATTTATTATCGGAAAATTATCAGTAGGTAAGTAGGTAGGTACTTAAGAAGATTATAAAACCGTTTTATGTAACGATAAGATCAGACATTCTAAAATTGGTTTGTGGTATATAATTAACCTTCCAATAAGCATATGTATGGTTTAGATTAATATAGCTATGATACGTAAAGCTCAATACCAAAAGCTCATCTGTCTTTGTATATTTGAAATAAAATAAGGGCTTTTCATTTAATATCATAAATAATAATCATAACAATCATAATAATAATTTAATATCATAATTTCGGGACTCATTAAATTTGATGATAAAATTAAGTATTCATTTAATAAAAATTAAATATATTCTAACGATAATATTTTGAATTAAATCCATCTACCATATAGAAAAACCATTTATTTGGTGTTGACACGTAACGTTTTATCCATACGTAAAGCTCAATACCCAAAGCTCATCTATCTGTATATTTTTGATGGTTTTAACAATTATTACTATTTTTTTTTTGAATCTTGATCCTCTTTAATTTTATTTGTAACGGAAAAGAGAAATGAAATACTAAGATTTGTACATTATTTTCTGAAAAAAAAATTTTTTTTTGCTAAATCAACCAAGGAAAAATGAACTAAAGTTTACGTACTTTTCCTGCCTTTTTAGTATTAAAATAATTTTTAATTCTTACATTAAGTATTTTGACTAAAAGCGAAGCTCAAAATTCAAAAACCGATTCTGTCTAGAACAAAAAAATCCCTAAGAAAGATTAAGGATTTTAAATTTCTATTATTGTAATTACATTATTGCTACACTTATTAGTACTATAGAATTGTGTGTTTTTTAAATTTATGAGAGTATTTCCTAGTAGGCACTAGAAAAGAAAGCACAATAATAACAATAAAAGCTCTATGTAGCATAAAAATATTTTTTACTCTCCCATTAGGTATTTTGATTAAAAAAAAAGCTCTAAATTTAAAAAGTCTGCCTAGAACAAAAAAATCCCAAAAGAAGATTAAGAATTGTTAATTTCTATTGTTGTATTTATATTGTTGCTACACTTATTAGTAATACAGAATGGATTTTTTTAAACTTTTGTAAGTATTTCCAAATAGCGACTGGAAAATAAATAAAGGACTATAATAATAATAAAAGCTCTACCAAGGTTAATTAAATAAGCGTTGAAATCGTCATTTTTATGAAGAAGTTGATGAAATTTTCAATATGAAAATAGTGACAGTTTAAACTGCGAGACCAAAAAACTTTCCAATTGGAAAATGGAATAGAATACCAGTGTTTAGTGTGGGCCAGTGTTAGACCCACGGATCATAGGTTCGCCATCCTTGCTATAAACCAATCTCTAGACAACTTAACTAACAGGTTAACAAATGTGAGGAAAATTTACTCATTACTTGAATAAACTATAATCTTTGGATAAAAATTTCATTTTTTTGTGCACAACATTTTAATATTAACACCGTTATTAACTTTTGCTATTTTTAAAAATTATATCCAATAATATCACCTTCTATTATGTAAGCTGGAATTAGTATTCTACGGTTATATGTTTGGGCTATCAATGCTTATATACTTATACTAGCTGATCCCCGCGACTTCGTCTGCGTAACGTTGGTGTTGATTGTTTTTTTTAAGGTTTGCTCCTTGTAGTGGTAGTATATGAAAATTTTTATTTTTCTTATTTCTTTTACGAAAAACATAATCATACTTAAAAACCCTATTTTGTCGAATTTAATTTATTAATTTTCAAAAAATATTTATAAATATCTAAAAAGAGTATGTCTATTGCGTATAGCTACGATAAGTTTACTTACCGGGGACCAAATAATCCATAAATCAATCAGCATCTATACATAAATAAAGTCGGTTTAATAATGCCTAAAAAAAGTCGAAACTTATCAAAATACTCGCGTTAAAATAACAGAAGTTAAGGGTCTAGATTTTGAATATGAGATAGGAATCTCTTTTAACATCGCTATTAACATCAACTAAGTGTCTTATATATGTATATATAAAGGTTTATATTTCAAAGAGGCAATTTTTTAAACTTTAAATTAAATTTACAGTGCTTTTTATCAGTTCAACTAAAAATATTTTTACTGATTATTTTCTAACTTTTAATTACCTTTCCAATGATATATAACTCACCTGTCTAGTGTAAAAAATTCTGTTTTCATCCCTAGGGAATACTTTCCCTTATTATTTTTTTGAAATGATAAGTAGCCTGTAGTCTGTGGGAAATTGTGTTGTATATTAATACTAAATTTCATTAAATTCGGCTGTTCCGTTCTTTAGTTAAATCGAGACACACAGACAGACAGACAAAAATTTTAAAAATGTTAAATTTGGAATAAGGGCCTCTTGAAACAAATATTTACTCTAAAATTGGGTTCAAAATCGAAATGTACAGACAGATGTAAGCATTTTATATATTAGTATAGATACAATTGAGTCTTGGATATATCGAGATCTCTAAAGTCCTTCGAAAGTTTCTGTGGGAAATTGACTTTCGGAGAAAAGGTTAATAGTAGAATTTAGTTCGAAAAATAATCGCAATTTTTTTACTCTATTGTACTTGATTTTAGAATTTGCTATAATCAAATTTCATTTAATAATTTTGAATTATTATTTTATAAAGACGCCACTTTCAAAGAAGGTGACAAATATAAGCGTTGAAATTTTTTCTTCTACTTTTTACCACTTAGTATCTTTAATCAACGCTTGTTAATCTTTCAAATTTAACTAAAAAAACACCCCAAACTTCAAAAAAAGAACAGAAAACGGAAAAATGTCATCTCTTTCCCTGAAAAATTTGGAAAGGAAAGATCGTACTCTAAAATATACAGAAATTTTCCATCATCAGGGTCATCAACTCATCAATCAACTCACAGTCAAATGGTTTCAACCGTTTTTAGTTCAATTTTCAACTATCTAGTAAAATTTTTACCAAGTTTTCCAGAATTACTCAATTTATTGATTTCCATTTTCGTAGAATTGGATTTTGATCAATCGAAATCAAAACTTTGCATTTGATTAATTGAAAAAATAAAACACAAATTTAAATCGATGTTTGTTTAATGAATCTTTTTTGCTAATAAATCATTTGTGTAGCTTTTATAGTTCTTTGTATGGCAAAAATAAAACGTTTGCGCTCTTATTATGTACCGATAATAAGTTTGTATGGTTTGAATAAAAAAAAATCGGCAACCGACAACGACCTGCTATTTGAAATCTGGTTTCCTTTTTTTATGAGGCAGGTAATAGGTTATAATAATTAACTTTTTTCGAACCTTTTATATTTAATAAAAGATTTATGGCATTTCATCGCTGTAGGTATAGGAAAACGAATAGAAATACATATATGCACGATATAATGAGGAATGAAAAAAAGCTAAAGTTATTAAAGTGTATTATATAATTGATTGAAGTTGACACAGTTTGATATACAATTTCGAAATGAATTCACTTATAGAGACGTTCGTGGAGTTCATTGAACCAATCAACACTCCTACTCAAATTTAAAATGTGGAACATAGATTTATAATGCATCGGAGATTTTCATTGTGATTGGAACAAAATGCATTTGATGCTTACAATTACGGCGTAATGATCTATGGATTTTCAAAGATTGGAAAAAAAAAACATGAAAATTATCAATATTTTTGTTTAAATTTGAATGACTTGTGCTTGTGTGACCTGCAGGTCAAATTTTGATAACCGCAGCTGCAAGCGGTCGATTTTTTTGAGGATTTGCGATCGTGGCGCTAAAAAGCAAAAAAAAAATCGATTCAATGTCGTTCAACAAGTCAATAAATCAATTGGAAAAGATCGATATTTTTAGGGAAAATCGATGTTTTGAAACATAACAAATATGTGACGGACTTGTAATTGCATGTGAATAGTGCAGTTGCATGCTAATGCGGAACCATCGAACCAAAGTGGGTGAAAAATAAAACGAGGAAAATTCGCTCGTTTAAACGATCATTGCGTAATTTTTATTAGTGACATCTAAGCAGACGGAATTTAAAGTGTCAATTATTGATTTCGATTCGGGAAGTTAATATAAAATGTTCAAGTGCAATTGCACTCATTAGGAAATATGTACATAATGCGAATCGATTGTAGATAGAGATATTTACCAATGTCTAAAGCGGTCGATGACCGTTCAATGGAGTAACCAAATAGTGACAAAATATTTTTGTATGTTTGCTGGAATTTTTTATGGGAAACAAATGATTTTTTCGTGCACATTTTTGTGCACCTCAGCAATTCACTTCTGTCTAAATTGCAGTTTTCGTGGCCTTGATTAAGGTTACTATTTTTACTATGAGCTACGTTTTACGTCTTACGACGCATGCCATTTCTTTTGCCTTTAAAATAAAAAAGATTGGCAATCAATTTGTGGTATAAGAAATAAAAATTAAAAATATTAATATGTTCTTGAAAATTCAATATCGAAGCTGAAAAGAATGGTAAAAATGGTCAAATGGGAAACTCTTATCTGTATAAAGAGAGCTTTAGGAGAGCTTTTACTCGAAATTCTTGCCCACTTAAAAATTTTTGGTCAGGATAAGCTTAAGTAAAAATCTTTTATGTCTTTTCAGAATATTGAAATCCCAAAAATTTAACTTTTTAAATTTTTATTGACAAACTTCTAAAAATTTGAACCTAAATTACAATTCAGCGATAGCAAAAATAGGTTAACAAAAAGTTAATACTTTTTTTTTTAATTTTAATAACTCAGTTTTCAAATTGATGAAAATGTATAATTTTTAGTCGGCACCTAAATATCAAGGTTACGAATTTATTGTTTAAAGCAAGAAAAATTAAAATCTCCATTATTTAATTTTCGATATTTAATTTGAATAGACTGAAAACATTTTGTAATATTTTCACCACATTGGCAATTATAAAGTATAAGAAAAAAGTGTTATAAATTTTACGGGCCGAAAACATAGTCCTAAAGACCTCTTGCAGCCCATAGGCTACAAGTTGGCCACCTCTGGTTTAAACTGTATTTTGAAAGACTAATTGTAAATTTTGCATATCAATCGCAAAGTATTAGAAACGAATTTTCAGTTTTCACTCTATATGCCTTAGATAAATAATTTGTAAGTTTGATAGTTTGACGCCGACTTAAAATTAGATCTTAATATTCATTTAAGAGGTTTACTACTAAGATTAAAATTTTATTTTGCTTTTTTCTTTTCAACTCCATTTTTTTCGTCGGTTCTAATTTTTGTTAAGAAGTTTTTATTTATTAATTTTTAGAAGCTATATTTTACTAATTATAATGGGAATCTAATATCTGAGAATCAAATATTTGTTTAAAAAATTTAAAGTAATATTTGGCACATCATAACTGCGACTCAGAATGATGATTTTTGCTAGTTATACTTAATATTTCCCTCAATTTCCGGGATTTTGGAAAATGATTGGTGCATTTTGTAATTACTATCGAGTTACTTGGCAAAAATTGCAAATGTTGTTATCCCGTTTGATATAAATTCAGGGAAAATTTCAAACTAGATTTTCCGAATTTTTCAGCCAATGGAATCGGAACTAATTTACTAACACTGCTTCTTAAAGTGTATTCGATTGGCTAAAACTAGTAAAAATGTATACAACCTATTCTAAAATGTTCATTTTTGGAATACTGTTAAGTTTTCTTGATGATTTATGAAAGGTAGACAAACTTTGTGAAGTATTTTAATTTATTATCGTATATATTATTCGCCATTTTTCTTGGGTTTAAGGGATGTAAGAAAGTTCCAGTTTGACCAAAGAAAGGTATTTCTGTTTTCTGGAAAACTTTTGAAGATTCAAAAAAATGCATTCTTCTTTTAATTTAGTTGGGTTTTCCGGGATTAGGCTAATTGTTCCTCAGTACTGCAGCTTCAGGGTTTATCCTTCTTGGGTCCCTATTTTACCTAATTGAGACTCAGTAGCTTGGCAAACTTCAGCCACCTGCGTACTGGAAAATTGGTTTTCTCTAGAACCTTATGTCTCCCTTTAATTCAGAAGGTTGCATTCCCACAAAATGGGAGAAGCAGTTTTGTCCTTTGGTGGAATCTGCATATTGGATTATCAACATATATTTCAATTGTTTGCAGGAATTTCTTCACAATGGCCGGTTAAGAGTTTACCATTCTTATCAACTTCAGTTAGGTTCAAGGATGGTTTTCCCTTAGAAAATTTAAAATAGGGGACAAAACTCCTTTCCAAAAAATCTTTAATTTGTAATGACGAAATTTCCAGCTATCCATACAAAAAGTTTTTCCTGATTTTTTGGACGGAAAAATAAAAGTTTTCAATTATTACATGAAAGCTCTAAATGGCCTTAAATTTTAACGGTTGAGATAATGGATTTAATTTCAAATTTAGTGTGAATTTTTGCACCCCAAAAAAAAAGTTTGATTTTTTAATTATAAACGGAACCAATTTGGATATATAAACATTATTCAATTAGAAAAATAATCATCAAACTTGGATTATTCTTTGAAGAATGCTGCCTGGTCATACTTTAAAAGAATATAGGCGTCGATTTGAGAACCTCTTTTTTTCGTCGATTAAAAAATAAGTCATTGACTTTACACTAAAAATTGCCCATCCATATAACAAGAATAAAAAAGAAAGAATATTGTCCAATTATATTTGAATAAATAAACCGCAAAGCCTCTCATTAAATATCTAAAAATATCCTCGCGTATTTTTCTCCGAAAAGCTCAACAATTCTTACATTAGTTATCTAATGGAAAAAAGTTATGTCATAAATTATATCCAACTCAAGAATTTCCGGTTCATCAATGGGAATACCTAATCTACCTATTCTATCGACCAATTATTAAAATTAAGCCATAGTAAAACCCATTTTTTTTTTAAATTTTACTATTATCTTCCTAGAATATCCCTTAGCTATGACGACGATAACAAGTTCATTCTAAGAATCCGGATGTTGGGAAAATTTGGAAAGAAATCCATATTCAAATCGAAAAGAAAAATCAATTTCTGTAATAATGGTGTGTCGTATAAAATTATAGTAATTTCAATGGTGGAATTGTGAATGGGAAAAGCACAATTATTGTGGGTAATCATTTCTTTTTGTGGATTGGCAACAATTAAGATAACAAGTACACAGTGTGGAGCTGATTAAAATAAAATGATGTGAGTATAAAAGCAGCAGATTATCTGAGAATTTAGGGCATTTATCACGAGGACGGTCATTCACCTCCGATGTTATATTGTACGATCGTTACATACGATACATACTACCTTATAGTACTACAGTAGTACCAACTATATGATAGTACTTTTGTTCACAAAAAAAAAAACGACATACAACTTCTTCTTCGTCTTCTTGTTCTTTTTTTTTTTGTTATTTTGTGTTTATAAATAACAGATGCCCCGAATACCGCCGTTCCTTCCACTCCTTTACGTCACAGAAAAAACGGAATTCAATTTTGTTGAAGTCTCTTCATATTTGTAATTTAAATAAGCTTCAGTATATGTTTTATATAATTTGGAAACTTTTTAATTATTTTGGTTGATTAAAAATGATTGATTCACAAAATATTAATAAAGGAAGCTTTTTTGGCTAAAAGCTCCAAGAATAGTTCGATTTCGGTGATTTAGAATAAAATTTATATTAATTGATGAAACTTAAACTTTATAGAACATTACTTTTGATTTAAACAGTTATAATTTGATTTACTCATTTTATTTATAGTTTTCCAACTAGAAAAAAAATAAAGCAACATGTAACGTTATTGCTTTTTGTTTTTGAAGCTTTTGCTATTGTTTAGCGTTAAATTTAAAGCTGTGTGAAGCTTTTCAACCTTTAATAGATAACATAAAAATAAATTTAAAAAAAAAAATTAAAAATGGCTTAAAAAAAATACATGTAATTAGGTCAAATAAAAACTATAGGTTTTCGTCAATAAAGGAGAGAAAACCAAAATTTGTTATCATGAGGAAAGAACCAAAATTTGAGAATCAGAGGAAATGATAAGAATATTTATTTTTTTGTTAAATTTTGAATATTTTTACTTCCAAACTTCAAGTCATAAACTCTATAACTGTTAATTGGGAAAAAGCGAATCGTAAAGCTCGATGATCTAAGAACAGATTGTGAAATTAACATATAAAACGAAATCGGAAAAAGAAATCAATATTAGGTATTAAAACTTTCTAATCAATTCAATAAAATTTTATTTTTTATATACTCATCTGCTTCAAAGTAATTAAATTTATTGAAATTATAAATCAATTTCAGCTGCAAAAGCTTTTTAAAAATAATTTGGCATAGATTTCGAGAGATCAAAGAAAAAATATCCGAAAGTTATGAAAATATTGAACATTTTTCTGTGGATCGATTTCTTACAATGAAAAATTGTAAGTTCTTACTAATTTATATTATTCCACTAGTTTTATATGGTAAACAAAATTTTGAAATCAAGAATTCGGTAAATTTGATAGTCTTTTCGCTCTTGGCAATTAACAAAGTTGTTAATTACAAATTTTCAAGAAAATTACTGAATTTCACTTTAAATTGGAATCTTTAAATACTAGGAAAATAATTATACATTTTAATTTACTTGATTGATTTTTAAACTTCTTAACCCAATGAACTTAAAAAAAAGCTGCTACTTCCCATTAACTACGCAAAATAAAACTAAGGAATTCACAAAAGCTGAATTTTTAAAGTCTTAGTACCAAATTTGCTGAAAATTGGATTAATCTAATCAATCAAAATTTTATTCGATAATCACTTTAATATTCTGAATATTCGTTTTCAGTATACTTTAAAAATGTTTTTTTAATTGTTATTTACCGTCACTCTATAACTACTAAAGTCTTTAGTGACTCTAGAGTTTATAAAAGTTCGTAATCGAGAAGTATCGAAAAAAAAATTATTTAAATAATGAAAAGTTAAATAAGTAGTTAAATAAGAGTTAAATAATGTAAACAATATACACTGCACTACGGTTGTTAAGACGACTATTCCCAAGCTCTATTTTCTCGCCCGTAAAATCTTATAGATTTATATGTCTATCTCTTTTAACTGTCGCTTTTTCGTTTTTTGAAATTTAAGTCAAAGTGATGCTATAGAAGTTTTCACTTCAAAAAATAATTAATTCCCCGTGAACATTCATTTTTATTACAACTTTGAAATTGCCTAATTTAGGTATCTTAGTTGTGAAACGGGGGAGGATTGCATCCAGTTTGAATCCTTCTCCCTTCGGGATCACCCCTGATGATTTATCATAAGCTTTGGTGGTGAAACGTTTTTAAAATATTTTTCACTTTTCCCCCTTTGCCAACTGGAAAACAAAATTGGCATGAATTTCTCGTCTACTGTTTCGATATTTTTCAATTACGATACTTTTTGAAATCTTTTCATTTCATTAAATATTAAAAAAAGGGTAAAAAAGGATAATATACTTTGATTATGGGGATTTTTAGACTGAGTTCTATCTTTGTTTTCCTCAAAAATAGCAGAGAAAATAGCTGTTGTATAGAAAAAATATTTGTCATGAAGCCATTTGAAAATTTTTAATATTAATTGAGGAAAAATGTTCATGTTATAATTCCTTACATTCTTGCCATTTGAGCTTTCATAGACTTGAATAACCAAAAAAAAAAAGAAAATTTTTTTATGGTAAAATTTCAGATCCTTGGTGATAACAGATTAATACAAATTTATTGAGGACTAGGCTCAAAATAATCAGTTAAAATTTGATTTTTATTCGAGACGTTTTGGCCACTTTATTGAGCCTTCCTCAGGTGTTCATAAACAATCGCTTTAACTTTGTCAACAATGATCCTTGTCACGATTCATTTTTATAGATACGGTACAGTTGATAAAAGCAATAATAAAAACTTCCAAGATACTTAAAATTTTACAAGGATTATTGTTGACAAAATTAAAGCGATTGTTTATGAACGCCTGAGGATGGCTCATTAAAGGGGCCGAAATGTCGCGAGTAAAAATCAAGTTTTAATTGCTTATTTTGATCCTAGTCCTCCGAGAATTTGTATTAATCTTTTATCACCAAGGATCTGAAATTTTACCATAAAAAATTTTAAGTATCTTGGAAGTTTTTGCTATTGCTTTTATCAACTGTACCGTATCAATAAAAATAAATCATGGCAAGGATTACACCGGCACACAAAAAAAAAGTGCTCTGTTCTTTTGACCGGACCTACATAAATCTACGTGTTTTGACCCCCTGAACACGAATCCGGAGTCGATTTGACCCGTACACCCTCAAAAATTCGAGAAAAATTTAAAAAACCGAAAAAAATGATTAAAATCGGCAGTTTTGGTGACATAAAAATTTTTTTGAACTAAACCGAGCATGATTTTCATGTTTTCGACCCGCTGAATACAAATTCGTAGTTTATGTAGACCATAAGCCGTGTTTATTGTAAGAAAATTGCCTACATATACGCCTTCAACCCAGGGACAGACGGTAGGCTCGCAAAGCAGGCAATTTTCTTACAATAAAAACGGCTTATGGTCTACATAAACTTCGAATTTGTATTCAGTGGATCGAAAAACATGAAAATCATGCTCCGTTTAGTTCAAAAATTTTTTATGTCACCAAAACTGCCGATTTTAATCATTTTTTTCGGTTTTTTAAAGTTTTCTCGAATTTTTGAGGGTGTACGGGTCGTATCGACTCCGGATTCGTGTTCAGGGGGTCAAAATACGTTGATTTATGTAGGTCCGGTCAAAAGTACAGAACACTTTTTTTTGTGTGCCGGTGTTATTGTTGACCAAGTTAAAGCGATTGTTTATGAACGCCTGAAGAAGGCTCAATAAAGTGGCCAAAACGCATAAAAAACAAGTTTTAACTGCTTATTTTGATCCTAGTCCTCTAAAAATGTGTATTAATCTGAAAAACTTTTTTTTTCTATCAAATTTCGTTTGCAAAAATGCAATTCCAATTTCCATGTATTACAAAAACTTGAAAAAAAAATAGCTTCGTATATTTGAAACGATTTATTTCAAAAAGTCTTCCTTAATTAACAGTTGTTGTTTTTTACTTTTCCTAGTATTAATTTCCTTGTTCAAATCTAGATTCTTTTCTGCACGTACATCTTGATTTCTAATGTGAATTAATTTGAGATTGTCGTGAGAAGCATTATAAGAGTGACAGTTTCTTTAAACTCCACATATTTCAATAAAGCATACGTATAAGTTTACCTATTGTAAAATTATAAATTTTCCCTGGAAATTTCGTTCATTGACTTGGCCCTTTTCCTCGATTACTTGTGCGTTATGTAAGCTACCTCTACATACGTATACTTAGGTGAGATTATGCTAGTTAATGGGCGATTGAAGAAAATCAATGAAGTATAGAGAAAAAAGTCTCCGTTTAGTGATTAATAGGTAGAAAGGTGATAATCGTACAATAAAAGACAAAATATGAGGAGAGTTCATTGACTTGTATACCTACTATTTGTAGGTAACAAAAATTTCTCTTGATGCACTTGACGGTATGATTTACTTTGGTTGAGGTTATTGACTTCATGTTGTGTTCTGTTTTCACCAGCGATTTGATTAAACTATTGTGTTGGAGTACTTAGTGTAGGTACGATATGTACAGAACACATAAAACCGACTTACCATAGGTACATAATGTAATAAACCGAGCACATTATATCGTACGAAATATAAAAAGATGATCAAATCAAGCGTTAAGGAGAATGGCAAAGCCGCGGCATAACTATGGAGAAAGCACACGTTACATACAGATAACCAATCGGCGACAATCTGTATTCAGTGGGCAATAATCATATAATCGTAAATTTTTAATCAAAATTACCGACAATTTTCGTTTGTCAACGATTATTACGAGCAAATTTCAAATGTTGATTTCGCGCCAAGGTCTATGGGTCATTGGACACTATTTTCGACTGCAAAATATCTTTTGAAAATCAAAAGGATTATAAAGAACTCTATAAATTCAACTTTCAAGTGTGATTAGATATTTTGACGGGAAAAAATTATGAAAATTGCTGACAATGTTAATTTTTATCCATTGAACAATGTGGATGAGCAGTTGAAGAGATAATCGCAAAGGAATCAAAATTCTTGAGTGAAATTTTAGATTGTTTTTGAAAAGAATTTTATCGTTACAGAAATAAATGCGATAAGAAATTAAAAACAATGCGATATTATATTTCGAAAATGAAGCAAAATTGTAAAGGGATTACTGGGTATGACTAACAAACGTGAAAGGTATTTGTATAAGAAAAAAAATGGCATATGTCCTTTTTAGAACCGTCAAATCTAGCGACATCCAAAATTGCATTTTCTATTCGCGATATTTTTGTTAATCTTTTGATAATTCAGTTCAGATATGGTATAGTTTTCTCTTTTGTGGCTAAATTTTCATTATGGTTCGATTTATTGGTGAATTAAATTAAAAACAAAGAAGAAAATGCAACGTTATCAGATTTTATGGTTCTTAAAGGGATATGAGCCAAAAAAAAATTATTAATTAATTACTTCGTGCTAATTTTTGTGAGTTAATAAAAAATTTAAAGAGTCTATTCCAGTTGTATTAAATTATAGCAGTGACGATATTTTTTTTATTCTTATTTTAATAAAAATTGAACACTAGTTGTTTTTTTTTTTTTTCTCTTGGGATCAATTATTTTGATCTTGAAAGTAATCATCTTAAAAGTAAATATAGAAAAACAAAAAAACTAATAAAAAATTATTTTTTTATGTTTCCTTAGTTCCAAATGAGACTGGACAACCATCCTAACCAGCTAGCCCTCAATTTGCTCGACAATAGCACCGAGAATAGAAGACTAAAAAGACCCTCAATTTTGGAACTAACAGACCGATTCAAATAAAAAATAATTAATAAAAAGTGAATCAAATTAAATAATTTAATTAATAAATAAATATTGAGTTGTGTTGGTGGACACAACCAATTCAAGAGCAGGACAAGACGACAAATTGCAATTATTGCCAAGAGGCAGATTGTGCAAATTAAGTGGAAATAAAAAAAAAATGTTTCCTTAGACTTACAATTATGAAAATATTTAATGTTTTGCTCCTGTTTGTGGCCTTTTTTTTATTGAAGTTTTGTGAAAAAAAAATTGGTGCAACACTTCGAAAAAAAAATAAAACCGAGATATACTATTAGGCGTAAATCACATTTAATTTTTTTTCAAGGTGTTGCACCAACTATTTTTTCACGCAATTTTTATGAATTATAGTGCTTATGTAGAAGCATAAAATATATTTTTTTCGTGATTGTCATTTTCAGAGAACACATAAAAAAAATTATTTCAATTGTTTTTTGGATTTTTTTGCATAATTTTTTTTTTCTAAAAATTTCATTTCAATATGATATACTGTAAAATAATCTAAAGTCTCACTTTGGTTTCACGTCTCTAGCTTAATTAGTTTTTGAGATATATAAGTGTGAAAAATAGCCATGCGGGGGGACATTTTTGCCCATATCTCTAGGTCAAAGAGGAATTTGGTCGCGAAAAGTATATAAAATGTGTTTGTATATCAAGCCGATATTTTAACATAAGTTTCGACATAGGTTCCTATTTGGGGGCCAACTCGCCATGTGGATCCTGCTAGACCCTTTCATGCATTTCGATAAAAAAATTGATGAAACAATATACTTTTTTAGAGATAACACCATCTTTAAAATAACTGCATTTTTTTCCTGAAAGACTTGATTCTAAAAATGGAATCCTTTTGGGTCCTTTTGATTCACAATCTGCTCAGGGATTCTTGAAAATTAAAGTTAAGTACTATGATTTTCAATATTAAAGAAAATTAGCGATTAAAAAGACAATTGTCAATGAATATATTTTATTTTATTTTTTTAGTAGACTAAGAAGCTGATAAATTTTGTATTTTAGAGAAAAACTTGGGTAATTTTGAGCTTTCATTCCATTATAAACCCATTATAAATATGGGTATTAGAAAACTATGGAAGTTTTTAGATTTTTGATTCCAAAAACGCTCTTTTGTATACGGTGTTAAAATAATGTTAATGTTAATATGAAATCGGATTTTTTTTCTGAAAAGTAAGCATGGAAATTCAGGTGGCGCTTAAGTTACTTCACCATATTAAAATGCAATATCTTTTTTTTTGTGATTGATTATTATGGTTTCCTTTCAGGACTACTAAGTAAAACCTCTGAAAATTAAATCACAAATAAATTTACAACCGAAAAAGAGTGAAGAAAATTGAATTTGATTTTAAAAGTAAACACCCAATTATTCCAACACTAAAGTTTTTTATGCACTATTTCAATGTTGCTATTCTCCTACTAAAACTTCAGTAGTTAATTTGGTGAAACGTTTTTAAGAACAGGGTTCTAATACTGATCCACGAAAAGTTTACTTTTGTTTAAGAGGATTCAAATATGTATATATAGCAAACAAAATACGTAATTTTTTTCAAATATAAATAGTCTTTTTTTTTCAAAGCAAAAAAGCAAAGTGATTTAAAAAAAACATTTCAAAGATATCTAACTTTTAACGGTTGCATTTTGAATAACTTTTGAAAAGGTTTTCAATACTTCTTTAGAAAATTTATATGCTTGCAACTTTTTAAGTTACTTAGGTAAAGAAAATTGCATCTTAAGTAGTGTTGAAAATAATTGAGAAAAGATATTGCAATGATATCAATATTATTTATCCTCTAAAAACCCATCCAAAGTCAATAGTTTTATTAAAAATTTCTCGCAAATTTATTAAAATTTGTAAAACATGAATAAAATTCTATGGAAAAATCAATCAATATTAGTCAAAACAAATCAGAGTAACAACCTGAGTTGAACCTTTCCTGCAAATCAGTCGCCTATTTAGTTTTGGTAATTCCTCCAATTTGCATAATATTAACAGTTCAATTACCGCCGAATTAATTGATTAATTTCAGTTATTGATTTCATGTTAATGATTGTGGGATTTACAATTTTTCATTGAATGGAAAAAATTCATTAAAATGTAAATTATTTGCTTTACATTTCCGTGTTGTAGGTTTATCAATATTGAAAAAATTATTTGATTAATGTCTGTACTTACGTACAATGATCTTTCAGAGTTATTTACTTTTCCAAGTCGGTAACAAAGACATAAAATGGTTTTCGATATTAATAATTCTTTCACTGGGTTTTTGTTCATTTTGGTTTGGAAATCAGGTCATAATATCTTTTTTTAAGGTTAAAGAAAATTTGGGCTCACGCTATCGAGTTTCAATTGAGTTAATTGTAAAAAGTAAAAGAAAATTATTTATGGCTGGTAAAAGTTTATTGACTTCAAGTCTGTGAGAATTACCAAATTCATGTTACAGTTTTCTAAAAGCAAACATCTTTCAAAATTCAATAGAAAAAATTTATAATTACATTAAGGATTTTTTGATTAGTTTAAAGTTTGGCAATGAAATTTTTAAAAAGAAGGAAAACTATTGTTAAAAAAATCAACAACTACGCGAAACTAACGATTGACTTATAAAAGAGTTGTTAAGGAAAATTTTTACATTTATAATGGAAATATTTAAGCATTGAAATCACTGCCATAAATACAAATAAAGTTTCTTTGTTTTTTCTGATATGGGTTATAATAAAATTTGGTT
The DNA here is from genome assembly GCA_958496175.1 of Sisyra terminalis. Taxonomy (NCBI): domain Eukaryota; kingdom Metazoa; phylum Arthropoda; class Insecta; order Neuroptera; family Sisyridae; genus Sisyra; species Sisyra terminalis. The sequence continues at coordinate 11,245,774 of OY292275.1, forward strand.
GTAAAAAACAGACATTTTTTTGTAAATAGTTGTAAAAGGTTTGAGAGAAAAATATTGAGAAAATGATTTAAAAATATCACTGGAAATAGTAGTTATAACATTCCTTAATAGGTCAAGACTATTTAGAAAGTTTTCACATGATTATTTTTCTTGAAAATCAAAGTATTTTTGAGGTCAAGAAAAGCTCCCTATTTCTAAAAATTTTAGTTTAATGAACGTATAATATTTTCAAAAAAGAGAGTTATTTTTTGAAAATTTAATTTCAAAAATTTGAATTTTACCAACTACGGATTCTTTAGGTATACAACATGGGTGGTTTTTAAAGAATATCCACTTACTTGTATTGTTTACCCTGAAATTTCAAAAATGAAAATTCAAATTGTGTACACGGTGTGTTAAATATGAAACCGAAATTTCCAATAAGTGATGCTGCCTGCCAATAAAAGGTTTGGCAAACCATGTTATTAAGGCAATTATTTGCTTTGATATTTGAAAAAAAATATTTTGCAAAAGTTTAAATTTCCTAAGACTTCACCATTCTTAAAAGCACTAATCTTGTCAAGTTTTGTGCCTAAAAAGTACAATTTGTGAACAACATTAATTTTCTATTGCCATTTTTCAACAAAAATTGCTGTGGAAACGCATCGAATGCTTGTTGAAATTTAAGCGTACTCTTAGGAAATCTCAGTATTTTAAAGGGTTTTAAAAAATTGAAAATGGCGATAACCGAAGTAGAAAACGAAAAACGTAAAAGACCACCCAAAGCGTTTGATAGACATCGAATTGTAAGAGATTTGGATGAAAATTATATTCAAATGCAACAACATCTTACATTAGTAGATTTGAATCAAACTTTTGCACAAAAAACGGTCAGAACATCAAAATAGGCAATTCAAAATGATCTTGGAGCATGGTAATTCCCCTGGTCAGATAGAAAAACGAGTGAAGGATTGATTGAGGCATTTAGTTTTGATAATTTTCGGTTCCGACTTACTCCCAAGACTTGGTTCCTTCAGGTTATTACTTATTTGCGTCTATGGGACACCCAATTATTGAGCAAAACTTCACATCTTACAAAAATCCACATACACACCTTACCTTGATGACGGATTTTGCTCAAAAGATGAATATTTTTTTTGGAATGATATCCACAAATTGCCAGATTGATAACAAAAATGTGTAGTTAATAAGGGAATTATTTTGAATGAAATAAATGCTTTCATGAAGAATTAATGAAGCTTTTTTCAGGAATCAATTCCGGTTTCGTATTTCTGCATATTGTGTCTTTAGAATGTTAACATCTTTTGATAAACTAGAGTTTAGTGAAAAAATCTATAAAAATGTTTTTGGTTTCTTTTTCCTGGAAAATGTTATCAATTTAATTATATTTACTGTTTCAAGTGAATAAAATTTAAGAGTCTGTATATATTCGAACAATTTTTTGAATAAATATTTTTTGTTCATATTTCAAATTTACTATTTGCAAACTTCTTAATTTCCTTCAGTAAATCTATTTATTTTCTTTCAACTTAACTGACTAAACCAATTTTGGCGAAATTTCGTACCTATTTAGTTTGGTACTATTTTCCCCACAATAACGTAGGATACATCATTATAAAAGAAATAATGGGAGGCTTCCCTTACATATAATTAAGGGATCAAAATAATTCAATCTTCATAATAGAGTAAATAACTACAATAATCGTATGTTGATTAGCCTAACAAAAAATATTGTCGAAATACTCAATTTACAAATCAAATAAAATGCAATAAATGCAGGCGGATATGAACTTACCATGGAAATAATAGATAACTATTAAATCACAAGATAATAAAAAAATTATCAGTAAAAATTGTCATATTTCGTTAAGAATAGTTCTTTATTTAAATAGGTATTTCTTTAAACTCAATTAGCTAAACCAATTTTGACAAAATTTAGTATCTATTTAGTTTGGTTTTATTTTCATCACAACAAGGTAGAATATATCAATATGAAAGAACAATATTTGGAAGCTTTCCTTACATATAATAAGGGATGAAAAAGGACCCCATCTATATAATAGTGTATATAACATAATAGTCTGTTGGCTTATCAAAACTAAAAATATTGTCTAAATACTCAATTAATTAATGAAGGAAGATACGAACTTACCGTGGTTCATACCATGGTGTTGAACTTACCATAGTGTAGATCATAGACTTTAGGGTGATTTTTTTTTGGTCCCATCGTGAAATTTTGTTGGCAATACAAAAAAAAAATTCTCTGAAAGTTTGAGCCCTTAATATTAATTTTAAGTCCTCGACCAAGACGTGTAAAGATTTCCCATTGAAAATACACGGAAACTCTAATTTTTTATTTTTAAATTTTTATATCTCAGCGGCATTTCATGGGATCGCTTTTACCGAAGATGGTTTTTTCTCAGAATTAAACGCTCTACAAAAGTGCCCATTGCGACAAAGTAGTAACTCACACCGGTGAGGTAGTACGGGCCACTGAACCTGATTTTTCCATAAAATTCAAGACTTAGTATCTCGTTTAATATTGATCTTCGCGATTTGGTTTAAAGGAACTTTTTTGTAGGAAATCAAATTCTCTACAAGTTTTTCATTTATAATTTTTCCGTAGCTCTTGTTATTTACGAGATAAATGCAAAAAAAAACGCGAATTTTATGGAAAAATCAGGTTCAGTGGCCCGTACTACCTCACCAGTGTGAGTTACGACTTTATCGCAATGGGCACTTTTGTAGAGCGTTTAATTCTGAGAAAAAACCATCTTCGGTAAAAGCGATCCCATGAAATGCCGCTGAGATATAGAAATTTAAAAATAAAAAATCAGAGTTTCCGTGTATTTTCAATGGGTAATCTTTGCACGTCTTGGTCGAGGACTTAAAATTAATATTCAGGGGTCAAACTTTCAGAGATTTTTTTTTTTGGTATTTCCAACAAAATTTCAGGATGGGACCAAAAAAAGTCAAAAAAAATCACCCAAATAGACTTGTCAACATAGTAGCAACTAGAATGTCACACAGATGAAGTCATCAAGTAATCTATAGAAATAAAAGGAAATTATAAAAATACAAAATAACGAGGAAATTATCTGTAAAAATTGACGTAAGTAGTCAAAAATAGTTCGTATTTTCAAAAGATATGTGAAGCTTTTTAAAGACAAAAGTGGTAACTTTAAGAAGAATTATTGTAATTGTACCATAAATCATTAAAATTGTAAGCCATTTTTTACACAATCTGTCTAATAAATTGATTAACTGATAAATTGATATTGTGAAAAATATTTTTATCAAGAGGTAAGTTTTCGTAAATAGTTTACATAATTTCGTTTCTTATAATTGATTCTTCAATACGATGAACAATAGTGATGAGAGTTTAGATGGAAATGAGAAAGTTTGTCGTCAATTAAAGTGTGTTTTTGCTATCCTAAATTTCTTCATGACAGTGGAATTTTCCGAATTCATATCGAACGGAAACTTTTCAATTGAGGAAAAATTCCGAACGAAAAAAGTGCGTTCACTTGTTTAAGATTTTCCAAATCAATCACTTACGTAAATCAAATGAAAAATAAACAAATAATTTCATTGAAATTGTTGTAAATGTGTAGAATGTATATGTGTATGAATGATTGTTGGTAGTTCGATAAGAAATGGACTAATTTTCACGCTCGATGAATTTTCGAATCGAAAGATGCATTTGAATGTTTCCAAGTGTAAGAGCATCTGTTAAGATGTTGTTTGTTCAGAATCGCAGCACACAAATGTCCAAGTAATTAAATAAAAGCCTACAAATTTAACAACCGGAAGGTCTAGAAAGCGAGCAAAGCAAGGAAGAGACTTCAATGTGTCACTGATAATTTCGAAGTCGATGACCGATGTAAGAAAGTGTGTGGTCACCCTCACCAGGTCATTGGATCTTCAAAATAACTTCTTTTCGTCACATAGTGGTCTTGTTTTTTCGAACTAGGTGGTTCACCAAGTTCCGGTGGGAGGTTCGGGAACATGAACCTTTCTACTCGCAACTTTCACATTTTTGTACTTCAATTAGCCTTCACACCTTAATTAAACGCACAATTATTCTCAACTGTCTGTAAAAAAAAATTTCCGTAACCTTTCCAAGTCAATTCCGCCCAAAAATGAAAATCAGAGATACTAACAAAGGAATACGATATCGAGTGAAATATGAAGCTTTTTTTCTCACGGAAAACGATCTAAAAATGATCCAATGATTCATCCATTGTCATCATACAAAGAAAATGTGCAACCTAATCAATTCTAAGGTGCAATAACACTAATTGTATTTCTATACGTTGATACTTGTAATTCACTGTGAGAAAATATTCTCGAGGATCAAATCAGCAAAATTTTTCAATTACAATTAAAATATTTACTACGACGGTACATTGACCATCTCTTATGTTTATATCAAAATGAAATTATAATTTAATAGATGATAAAATTCAGATGTCAGCTTTTATTAAATAAATAGGAAATTCAGGTTGTTTAAGATGTTTTTATTTAATTTTTAAAGAAAATTGTAACTTAAATTATTATTAAGGGGACAATTCAAATTGTTTGAGATCGGTTGAGTTGTTTAATATTCAAATTAGCTACGTTTCGTTACGTATCATAACTTCATCAAAATATTTTAGTTTTAATTTAAAATCATAATAAATTGTTTTTTTTTATTGGATTTAAATTTAAACTAAAATATTTTTGTGATTCAAGATTATAACACTATTAAGTATATCCTTATATTTTGAATTTGAAAAAATCATATTTTATTTTTCCAACTAAAAAAGATTCGTTTAATGCATATGTGAAACTGATGGGGTATGAGGATCAGTACCTCCGAAAAGGTTAAAAATCGCTGCTGTAGATTATGTATACATTTAATTTTTGATCCAATTTCTAGTTAAATTTTTAACTAAATATACTCTCAATCCAAATGTTCTTACCGTTTTTTAAATACCAACATATTTCTATTGTAAGCCTTCAACAATCCTAAAACTTACTTTATTGATTTAGAATAAACTTTGTATTTAATCGTGAAATTTTGATGGAAATACCAAAAAAAAAAAAATCTCTGAAAGTTTGAGCCCTTAATATTAATTTTAAGTCCTCGACCAAGACGTGTAAAGATTTCCCATTGAAAATACATGGAAACTCTGATTTTTTATTTTTAAATTTCTATATCTCAGCGGCATTTCATGTGATCACTTTTACCGAAGATGGTTTTTTCTCAGAATTAAACGCTCTACAAAAGTGCCCATTGCGACAAAGTCGTAACTCACACCGGTGAGGTAGTACGAGCCACTGAACCTGATTTTTCCATAAAATTCAAGACTTAGTATCTCGTTTAATATTGATCTTCGCGATTTGGTCTACAGGAACTTTTTTGTAGGAAATAAAATTCTCTACAAGTTTTTTATTTATAATTTTTCCGTAGCTCTTGTTATTTACGAGATAAATGCAAAAAAAACGCGAATTTTATGGAAAAATCAGGTTCAGTGGCCCGTACTACCTCACCGGTGTGAGTTACGACTTTGTCGCAATGGGCATTTTTGTAGAGCGTTTAATTCTGAGAAAATACCATCTTCGGTAAAAGCGATCCCATGAAATGCCGCTGAGATATAGAAATTTAAAAATAAAAAGTCAAAGTTTCCGTGTATTTTCAATGGGAAATCTTTCCACGTCTTGGTCGAGGACTTAAAATTAATATTAAGGGCTCAAACTTTCAGAGAATTTTTTTTTTTTGGTATTTCCAACAAAATTTCACGATGGGACCAAAAAGAATCAAAAAAAGTCAAAAAAAAAATCACCCTAGTCTAGACTCGGATCTATTTTTTTCCAAATATGTGCATTATATTAAGGGAAGAATGGACTAGATGGTTGATATTATTATTGTAGAAGTTTTCATTCAACAAAATACTCTTACCAGTTTTGTTTTGGAAGTATTTATGACAATAGTTGAACAAATAGACAATTTTTCAAAAAAAAATCCCAAGTAGAGAATGTGAATGAAGTATATATGGTTTCCATTTGTGGCATCTCAGTGAAAATTAGAAGATACAAAGTTTTGATTAGGTAAAGGATTAATTTTTACATAATTCTACCACCCATTCAGTAGTTTCGTTCTTAGTAAATAATATATTGAGTTTTCCTTGAAATTCATTCTGTGGCTTAGTTCTAAAAGGGCCAATGCTAGTTCCGAGAAAAAGGCATTGAAAAATATTTGATAATGACATAATAATGACATTGACTGACATTATAATGGAAATACTACCCATATTATTGTGTTATTAGACATTGGCCTTTGGAGGATTTAAGACTTACAAAATTCTTTGGTATAAATAACACAAAAATTGAAAAAATTGACATTGGTCCTTTAAGAACCAAGTCACAGAATTAATGGTAGTTTTCTTTCAGCTCTTAAAGCCTTAACAGTGGAGGGATAAGGAAATAATTGCTTTTATGACATCTCTTTTGGATTCACACCTGATTGAAAAGTAATTTATATGAACATATTGACCAAAAGTGCACTCAAAATATTGAGTCACAAAAAACAATTGGGTTTGTGAATTTTTTTTTGTGATAAATGGAAAGATCATATATAAGTTTTATAGCAAAACTATTTTTTGTTTTTTTTTTCGCAATAATTTAAAAGTTATTTCAAAATAAAAATTAATTTTTAAATCTAGTACCGAAAACACGCCGACAGCTCCCGAACAAACCCGAGCGCGTGTGACGTAATGTTAGTTGTCGCTCATTGCAGTTGATACAGAAATAATAAGTACAGTGTTTTGATTGATTTAATTCTGTTGTGATAGTTAAATATTGAAATTTATATTGAAAATGTCGAACCTTAAAAGTTATCGTTCTTGTTTTGTACCATTATGTACGAATACTACAAAAACAACTCCTAACAAAATGTTTTTAAATTGGTTATTTTAAATATATCAACATCAGGAATATTATCAGACTTTGCTTTTATAAATCCTTTATCACACATAGCTAATTGGAATCAACTAACGACTCGTTTTTTAGCAATAAATTTTCAATATTATTGTCTAGTCACGTGTATTAGCTGTAAAAGCTGTACTGTTATTAAATAGCTATAACACAAAATTAACATTGAGCTAGCCTCCCATGTATAACATTATGACGTCACAACTATGGTGACCACTCATGCACGTTTATAGTCACGTGAAGTTTTTTTAAATTTTATCAATTTTTAATCGTTTATAATTAATTGAAAAAAATTTTTTTTTAAGTTTTTTGCATTAAATATCAATATTATTAATAATAAAGTTTGAAAATACATGAAAAAAATCAATAATTTTTTTTTTCAAATTCCCAATTACAGTTATTAATACATAAACTTTTTAATTTTATTAAAAGCTTTTAAAAGCTCTTTTTATAAGTGTTCTGGAGTAATGTAAGAATGACTCAAGCTTAGTTATAAGAGAAACCATGATTTTGATAAAATCAATTTTTAATCCGAATGATTTTTTCCATCCCTTGATTAGTTACTAATCAAATTGGGGCGAGGTACTATTGAAAAATTTGGTAAATACAAAATTGATACCCTTCCATACCAACAACAAATTCCCATTGGTAATTGTTTGGAAAAGTTGCACTTAAATATAATTATTATTAATCAATGCAAGTTTAATGAACTTATGCTTTAATCACTGAAAAACATGTTTATCCTACCTCAGTCGATCATAAAATTTGCCTCAAAAAAATATAAAAATTAAAAAAAAAACGCTCATATCTTTTATGTGAAATGAATTCAGCATAACTATTGGGCTTTTTGAAATCATCAATGTGTTCTATAATGTGAACCTTGAATTGTCGGGGCATCAATTCGAGAATTATGTGGAATTATTTTTCAGATAAGTTCAATGAATCTTCTCAAAATTTATTAGCTTTATTAATAATAAGTAGATATATATGTAAGAAAAAGAGTGATTTTTGGCTTTTCGATTGTTCCACTTATGATTTGATCTTTCGCTTAGGAAATAGATAAATGTGTGGGAAAATTGAATTATGCAACAAATGCTTCCTATATTACGATTTGTTTATTTATGTTTTTTTTTTATTTTAAATAACTGTATAAGTTTTTGTATGAATTAATGAGTTTCATTTGGCTTTTAAACTTTTGTAACACTTATTATCTTTGTAATAAATTTAATTTTAAATTAAACATTTAAAATTTATCATAAATTATGCACATTAATTTTTGATATCATTCATTTAACTAAAAATAACTATAAGTCAATGGAGATACTGGTTCATGGTATTTGTGATATAATCGATAAAGAAAAAAAAAATTCAAGTCTTTTTGCATATTGCATAAAATAGTTTGAATTGACTTGCCAGCTTTTTTCCAGCTCTAATTTTTGTGGATGAAAAACTTAACTGTGGTACGATGCTTTACCATTAAATATCGGTAATCTTTTGCAAAATACAGAATGAAGATAGCAGATATTTTATGTAATCAATTTTTCAAGAATACTTTATATTTGTCTTATGAATTTTTTTAAATAAAAAGACAATTCAGGTTGTTTAAGATCGTTTTTTTTATTTAATATTTTTATTGTTCAATTTAATATTTTGTAATTATTTTAATTTTTTATAGAAGCCTGATCAAGTTACGATAAGTAACGAAACGTAGCTAATTGAATAATAAAAATATTAAATAAAAAAAACGTTCTTAAACAACCTGAATTGTCTTCTTATTTAAAAAAATAAAAGCTGAGATCAGAATTTTATCATCTGTCTTATGAATCGTAGAATAATTTCGAAATTTGAGTAATTATTGATAAATTTAAAATTAATTTTGTTCAGCTAATAATAAAATTAATTTTGTTAGCTGGAATCCTATAATGCATCTAAATTCTACACAAATGGGATCCTATTTCTTTTCCTGGTCTTGATTATAAGCAAATCCTCGACTGTAGAATCTTTGAAAAAAGTTCATATATATCCTATTGAATTTATTCTTCAACGTTCAGATCTTTTACATAATATGCTTATTTATGGTGACGCATCTTCATCTATTTCAATCTTAATAAGAATCCAGTTATGAAAAAATTAAAATTTTCATTTTTTTCAAGTTTCAAGGCATCTCCCTTAACTCATTGAAATTTCCTGACATTTCTTGGCTTAACAAATTTCCCTGACCGCTGAAAACTATTATCCATTTTGTGGGAACTATCAGTGGTGTAGTGTGGAAATGTATACAAAGTATTGGCTAATATATTCCTTCAAGCTATTATAGTATCATGAAGATAATAACAAACTTCTGTTTATTGATTTTTGTACGATTTACATTATATATGGTTTTGTTTTCGTGTATATTTTCTACTTTATCTTTTAAATCCCTCTTCCTTTTGGTGATCGATAGTATCCTACTTTGAAAACCCCCTTCCCTTCTCACAAACGTCCACAGTTCTTGAAGACCATGTGCGTTTTGAAAAATTCGAATTAGTTTTATAATTTTTTTCATAAATCCATTTCCTTAGGAAAAACCTTCCCTTAAATCTCTTTCCCATTACCCTTATGGGATAAAAGCTCACTAATAGTAGGTATGGAAAATACATTACAATCATATTAATAATAAGCAAACATACATTTTTCGTAGTTAAGATGGTAAAGAGAGAGAACAAATTGTTAACACATACGTATGAGTGAAAACTAAATATAATTGTCTTCAATTTGAAATAAAATTTGTTGTGAACAACCATTTTGATTTGTTATTTGTATCAATGCTGGATTTTGAATATTTCACGGAAAGTTACTAGTCAATGTGATAAAAGACAAACAAATGAATGTATGAATGTGTGTATGCTGGCAAAGACAGAACAGAAAATGTATTTAAACATATTGGCGTGAGAAAAAAAATCTTTTAAGTGAAAATCATATATAAAAATCATTTTAACATTGATAAGTATTTTATTTATTTCCATGTCACAATAAATTAATGAATAATAATATATATATGTCTTATAATATTATAAAAACTGTTGAAACGCGTCGTAATAAAGAAGAAATTGAGTCTCATAAGACATATATATATATATATATAATATATATAAAATAATATATAATATATATATAATATATCCATTAAAAATCATTGTTTCCAATGTGAACTAACTGATTGTTGTTATTTGTTTCAACTGTCATTTCAATTTATTTCCAATGATATGCTGTGAATAGGCTGTGAACATGTCACGGGTTGTTACTAGTTTTTTAACAATAGATAAGTTTATTTCTTTTGTGGAAAAAGGGTGTTATTTTTTAGTCCGGCAAAAGAAGCAATAGCTTTTGAAAGGTTAAACGCAAATATTCTAAATCTTAACATTTCATTTATAATGCTTTTTGGTTAGTTTTGTTGTTTACTGCAAAACTCTATCTAAATATCGAGTACTAAACTAAGCCCCAATGAAGAATTTGAAGATTCCCGAGGTCGGAATTTGTTGTACGGTTTTACATTGAGTCAATATTCTTTAGAGGTAGATGTTTTAAAAATTTTTCGTTTTAGTAGAATTTTTTTTCGAAGGGCTGATTAACATGTTGTTTACAACATATTTGGTTTCAAGAATTTTCCGTTTCGTCAATCAATTTTTTTTCGGCTGGTCCACGTTAATGTGTGCTGACATATCGTATGTTACAAACGTAATAAGCAACAGTTGGTTGACCTTTCCTGAGTTTCGATAAGTTTTTGATAAACAATTTAGCCTGTTTTTGTCCTAGACTTGTTGTCCTTGGATGTAGAGCCACGTGTATCCAAAATACTCGATCTATTACTCATTGGACGCTTTTTCAAAGACCCACCGCCGAACAGTTCGAGGAAGAATTCATTTGAAAATTTTACCAACCTTTTTTTTTTTTTTTGGCCAATGTCTTGGTACCCATCAGCGAAAAAAAAGGATTTTTTGCTCGAAAAACACTTTCGTTACACTGGCAGAAAATGTGTGATTTATTTGGCAATATGTCCACAGATTAGATCGTTTCAAATGTAGTCATTGAATAAAATTTGTCTGAAGTCTGAAGCTTGTCTAATTTATACGTAAATAAATCAAAGCCGGGGAGGTGAGGCCGAAAAAATTTGTTGATGTGAACGATTACACACGACGATTGGGAGAAAGAGTTGGGCGGCGCTTTTGATTTCTTTCAAACACGAAAATAATGAAAACGAAAATGAAAATTAATGTAAAATACACGAAATATGCGAATAATTATAGTGGCCAGGTGTTTGCTGCCCGTTTCGACTGGTTCGTGTTTATGAGAAAATTTTATTTATTTTTTTTTCCGTTGATAACTTACTACTACTATTGTCAAATTATGTAAATCAGGCACTATATGAATTAAGACAATTTTTCGTATTTGCAAACGCACAAATAACATTCGAAAAAAATTTCTGAATCAATGAACTCTAAATGTCAGAAACGAAAAACTAATCTTGTTTTTGGAGGCTCTTATCAAGGTAAAATTTGAGTAGTGTAAAAATTTGCATAAAGATTTCTCATCAAAAATATATTTCTTTTTCTTTACGATATATTGTCCCAGGATAATCAACATCCTGATCTTAACAATTATCTGTAGAAGTAGAAAAGTAAAAATCAAAAGTAATGAGTCTCAAAAGTTACCTTAGTCATCGTTTTCCAAGGAATAACAATTCTCGAATTACTACAAACTAGTTTTACCATTTCTCGTCTTTCCTGTCTTATATCACCATCAAACTAAACGCTTAAAGAATTAACCATTTCTAAGAAAATTTTGTTGCATTATTTATTTTTGGAACCCCAATCATTATCTTATGGATTCTTTTGCGTTTTGGAAAATGGCTGAAAGCTAAATTAATTTTAGTATAAAAGCTCAATTTTCCCACAAAAAATTAGAGGGTTGATAGACTGAATCAAAATGATTGCTTTGTAAAATAAGATATAATACTTCCTGGTTTTCTCTTTTTTAAATAAGGGTACTTGATAGAGGGTAGTACAAAGCTTTTTTTAGCCATCAATGTTCTTCCACATGCCTCAATATTCGATATGTTTTAAAGCCTAATACCCAGCATGATCTGTGATTTCCACTTTTAAAGTCCACAAAATTCAAATTCAAAAACAACACCTAATTTACTGCCAAAAGCAACTCTTACGACTGAAAAGAAAGACTTTTCTACATCAATATCGTATTTCTTTTCTCGAACACGAATAAGTCGATTAATTTGTATTGAATATGCAACTTAGAAAAATAATTTCAACATACGTATATTTAGTTGAGAGCAGTTTACTTGGGCGTACCTTAAAACCAATGATAACAAGTTTCACATGTAATACGAAGTTATGAAGGGCTTAAAGATAGCTTTCGCTCTTGAAAATCAATCATTTTTATGGAAAGTCAACAATAGAGGAAAAATATTCCATTTTCAAAAACCATACGAAACATGTATGCAGGGATATTTAAAAAATGGATCGAATTTTGTAAGCCATATTGTAATACGTTGAAAAGCTTTTTTCTGTATAGTTGAAACATTAAATGGGGATGGGGAGCTTTTACTAGTTTAATAGAATAAACATACTAAATGAACTGTTAGTTTAAATGAAAAAAATATTTTTGAATATTTGTTATATAATTTTTCATGACTTATCTAATATTTTCTATATTTATGTGCAATTTGTTTTCATCCCTCATAAATTTGATGTGTTTGTAGGTATAAATTTTTCTAAGAAATTCTATAATTTTTACTTCAAAGTAATGAATAAATGAGGTATAAAGTCCATGAGGTATGTTTGTCAAATCCTTAACATCTTTGCCTCCAAAACAAAAAATGCTCTAATAGTCCCTATAAATAACAGTCAATTTTTCGTTGCATACTAGGAGACATCTAACACTATATTTTAAGGAATCATGACACTTGCTCCCCTGGAAAAATCTCCTCACTAAAATATCCCTGCGATTAATTATTTTGATTTTGATTTTAGTCCGTAGATTTTAGTTAGGAACGTTTATCTTTGCGAAAGTTCACTATAAGGAAGGTTAAGTTATGAAGAGCTTAAAGAGAGCTTTCAATTTTAAAAATCAATAATTTTTATGGAAATTCAACAAAAGAGTAACCATTTTCCTTTTCCAAAAAACATATGAAGCATTTATGTTGGGATATTTATAAAAATTTGAACGAATTTAGTAAGCTGTATATCAATACGTTGAAAAGCTTTTCACTGTAAAGTTGAAACATTAAACGGGGATGGGGAGCTTTTACTAGTTTAATAAAATAAACATACTAAATGAACTGTTAATTTAAATGAAAAAAAACATTTTGAATATTTGCTATAATATTTCTAGACTTATCTAATATTTTTTTACATTTATGTGCAATTTGTTTTCATCCCTCATAAATTTGATGTGTTCGTAGGTCTAAATTTTTTTCAGAAATTCTATAATTTTTACTTTAAACTAATGAATAGATGAGGTATAGAGTCCAATATATGTTAGTCGAACTCTAAAAATCTTTGCCTCTAAAAAGTGCCCTAATAATCCATATAAATAATAGTCAATTCTTCGTTGCATAGGGGACATCAAACACTATATTTTGAAGAGTCATGACATATGCTCCCCCGGAAAACTATCCCCACTAAAATATTCCTGTGATTAATTATTTTGATTTTAATTTTATTCCGTAGATTTTAGTTAGGAAGTTTATTGTTGCGAAAGTTTATTGTTAGGAAGGTTAATCATGGAGATTGATCACCGTTGGGAACGTTCATCGTTGCAAACATTGCGAAAAAAATTAGTTAGTAGGATAAAAAGCTCCTGAAAATTTTCTAAAAAAATTATCCTTTTAATTCAGTAGATCCTGAAAAATTAAACCATTGCATTTAAATTCCTCTTTTCCTCTAAAAGTACTATAAATTTTGATATAAGCTTGGATCAGGAACGTCGAAATTTGAGAACTGTTTTCGAATGGTTTCGATATTATTCCTGTACGTATTGTTCACTCGAATGCAATTTGTACGTAAATTTTGACATGTCCGAAATGAAGTAGCGACTGTTATTTTCAAATATGTATTTATATTGTATTATATAAAATCTGTAAAATTAAATTTTCTAAATAAAGTTTACTTTGGTTCAAGTCCATTTCAGCACACCCACAATCTGGCAACGTTACATTTTCGACTTTGTTTTAATTTAATTCGCGATTAAATCGCTCCATAATAACAATTTGCCCACAAAAGAGAGATTTATACCATATTAGAATTGAATTAACAAAAATATCGCGAATTAAATTAAAAACAAAATCGAAAATGCAATGTTGGCAGATTGTGGGTGTGCTAAAATGGACTTGAGACGAAAATTCAATTTTACATATTATAATATAAATACATATTTGAAAATAAACGTCACTTCTTCATTTCTGACATGTTAAAGTTTACGTACAAATTGCATTCGAGTGAACAATACGTACCCATTCGGAATAGTTCTTTTCAGTTCGGAATATCTCGACGTTCCTGATCCAAGCTTATACCAAAATTTTTTGTGCCCTCTTTAGTGGAATTATGTTGGAGAGATTTTATCTGGGGAGATTTCGTGATGGAACCATACTTTGATATTTAGTAATAATTGCTTCATGTTGAATAATTTATACAAATAGAGGTATTCAAATAAATTGGTTTCAAGTTTTATTTTTCTATCACATTTAATTATACATCGTAACTACTAATAAATACAATAATTTGTGTTTTATTTATTCATCATTTGCCGAAATTCGGACAGTTTTTAATCAAATTTATTAAGGGATGGCTTTTGATATCTACTCAATAGTTTAGTATGTTAATAACTCAAATTTCAATTATTTTTGATGGAATAAAAATATTAGATTACTACTTTTAAAGATGTATGTTCTTAGTAAACCTCAATTGTTAGTAACTATAAAAGAATCAAGGAATTTAATACTTTTTTTTCTTATATGACACGTTATATATTTAAACTCTGTAACTAGTGCAAGTATGCTCAATTTTCTCATACAGGGTGCATCGCGCTTTCGCACTTCTTAATTCCTGCATTGTCAATAATACTCAATAAACGATTTATTAACGTCTTGCATTGTTTCAGTGATGAATTTTTCAAGAAAAAAAACCACAAACACATATTGTCCTGGTGAGGATATCATCCATTGACCCCTCTGTCATTGTCTCGCCGCTAATCGTTTCGGACTTTTGTTGGAAACGAGTTCATTTTCCGTTACATTATTTATCATTATACCCATGTAAGAAAACTAAGTTCAAAGACATTGAAAAAATAACAATACTTAATCGAAAATATGTTGCACACTGAAACCACCCGAAAAAAATTGCACTAATTGATCATGAAAATATGAATTTATTGATTTGTTATTGATATATTATATACGTATGTCAAAATATGCAAATACTTTTGGAAATGTGATTATGAATCGTTGAACTGTTTGGCGATTGTTGCAATCATGTGTGACCTCTTTGTTTTTATGTTATATTTCGGTTCGGGAAGATAAATGTGTCTGAATTTGATTATTATGCCCCAAAAGTTGAAGTTTTAATCGTTTTAATAGAAATTTTTCCCGTTTTTTTTTAACTGAAATTTTCTAAGGGTTTCATTTGTTTGAAATTCGCAGAAACGGTTATTATGGAACTTGATTGTATTTTATGAGTTCAAGATTGAATAGAATTGTTTACAGTAAATATTTTCGAGAGTTAAATGTTAATTGTTATTCCTTGGTGAATTTGATAAAAATCTTATTAAGGAAGGTTATATTGTTCGGTATTGCTTCTGGAAAAACGGAAACGCATGCCGTATCGCACGTAAGTTGCATCCCATTGCAAGTGCATGGACCTATCCAAGGACAACACAGCAAGAGTTCAAAACAAAAATAAAAATGCGTCAACGGAGAAATTCCTTCATCAAGAATTTGTTTTCCACGCTTATTCCAGGCATCACACCAATAGAAGAACCAATCTTGGGTCCAAACCTATCTAATTCTGCCCCATTTTGGCCAAACTCCGTGAAAAGTGGAAATCCGCGAACGCCAAACGAGCATTCTGGAAATTTCCATTGGCATGAATCGTCGAATTTGTTGACGATTTGTTGGCGGCAAATACTTTAAAAAAAAGCAACCGAAGTGTTAAATTCTTACATTATGACGATCTATAGTAAGTTTAGTGTCAACAATCAGGTTTATGCGTGGTTCTTGGCAAACTATCATCTTACACCTTGAACTTTCAAACTATACCACAAGCACGTTGCCTAATCTACCCAAAAATCTACCAATCGAATTCGCCAATTTGTTTTTTCGATAGCAAAAAAGCGTTTTATCCCGCACGCTTTTAATGTTTTCATTCATGAAAGTACTATAAATGTATGTAAACATTGTAAATATAGGTCGTTTACCTGCAAGAAGAAGAGCGGCGAACCGATCGCCTTGTCGCATCATGACGCCCCTGCTAAAGTGCGATGAATTTGGAATAATAAAATTAGCGCACATTACACAGACAATGTCGCATTTTCAGATCAAGGATACAAAATATATTCAACATATTTATTATTTACTATAAAATGCACTATTTATATTAATAGTTGCATTTCTTTGAACTGAAATCTTAACGTCAACAACACACAATTGTTCAGTACAGACTTGAAAATGACAAATAAGGTGTATTGCACTGAGAATGCAGATAAAGTCGCAATTGATTCGTTTGTATTATAAAAAAAATTTAATACAAAAATAAATTGATGTTTTTTTCGCGGATGTCAATTCAAATGGAAAGCTCAATTCGCAGAATAAGATATGGGAATAGTATCAATTCCAATAATGTGTGAATCATTCTGCAAAAAAATCGTTTCTTCCAGATACAAGTTGCATCATTTTTAGTAATAAGTATGTCGCTCAGATTTAAGGCAAAACTTTAACCAAGTGAAACAATTGTATGAAAATTATATTCTTAAATTCTAAAACGTTAACCTAACATGATTTTTTTAAGGGAGAAGTGACTCGTGAAACAATAAAAATGGATTTAAAGTTTGAATTCTAGAATTCCTTTTTGAAAATCAAACTATACCTACATAAAAAACTACCAAAAAAATTAAGATTTTATAGACAACAAATTTTGACGAGATGACGCCAAATTGGAATCTAGAAGTTTTACTGCTTTTTGGCTAATATCGATAACTATTTAAAAGTGAAAATATTAAATTTCGGTAGCATACCCAAAAGAAAAAATGTTTTTAAATGCAACAGATGTATTTTTTAAAGCAACAATATTAGAATTCATAGTTTGATGCATTTTTGCTCTAGAATTTTGCCAGCGATATTTATATATTATATTTTAATAGACATATATTTTTTATTACTTTGTAACCAAGAGGAACCTAAACTTGAAAATTTAGGAGTAAACTTTTAATAAATGGAAAACTGATTAATTTTATTTTCGAAGTTCACTGCCTCCTGAAACTGTTTTGAAGCTTTTATGTAGAGATCCCTAATCCTATGCCTCCGGGCACTACGGAATTCATGAACTATTTTTCCCGCAGGCCACTACTGTAATAAGGTGCATTTTGTACAGTCGCTAGTTCATCTGTAGCGATAAAGCTAACAAAGTTTAGCCTTTTCGCCGAATTCTTTCAGATGTATCATGCACGTCATTCACTAGACATGATTTTCTCTATTAATATATTTCCTTAAAGAGCGCATAGTTGATACATTTATTGCTTTATGTTTACCAACAAAGCTTACAAATGTTTACCAACAAGTATTGGCGATTATTACTCGCATTATATCCACACATCAATGCAATAAAATGATTATATCCGTACATTGACATTCAATAGAAGGCTTCATTTGTAGCTCAAATTTTGGCGCACATGTTAAATGAAAATTCACCTGTATTGTCGTAAAACTGAAATTTTTAAAGTGAACTCACTATACAGTTCGTAGAAGCCAATTATTTTATTTATTGATCGATAAGATCACAAACATTATTTCCAACGAAAAGTCTGTCATCCTTTGGTGTTGTTTCCCCCCCTCCGCAAATTTTACTTTTTCCAAAATTTTTTTTTGAACCATGCTAGAAATAAATGAAATATTTATCATTAAAATAATGATTTCGCACCAAAAAGATTTTTTAATAATTTGCTATGGTGCTATCAAATGACACTAACGCTTTCGTTATCGATTTCAGGCGAACATATCAGGCAAAAAGCTTAGGAATTTGATTGTTAGAAAATTTTTGCTGCTTCCTTTTTAATAAAAACTATTGTATCTTTATCTATCATGGATCAATAAAAGAAATTACTTTTTTTTAAATTTTACAAGTATTTTTTTCCTTTGACAATACCAAACTTTTAAATTTCCTTTTCCTTAAAAAAATAATTATTTTTCCCAGTCCTTCTACAGTGTCATCAGATTTAAGAAGCTAAGGACTTCTGCAGTAATACATTATCAACCCTTTAAAGTAGCTTTTAAGTAATACAATTCCCTTTATTTTGATGTTTTTATTTTTGTAGAACATTCATTTATTAATTGTGAAAAATATATATTTTTAGTACGGAATAAATTACATTTATTTCCAAAATATGTTAAACAATGTAAATATACAACCTTATACACGTTAATATACATAACATTGTTATGTGATTCCAATGCTAGGACTTCCACTTAACGAAAAGCTTAAAAAACAAATCTTTTAACAATAAAAATGAATAAACCTAATAATTCCGTTACTAGTAGTTTGCAATAATCCAAACGATTATAAACTAATTTCCGTTTAACGCTGACTCTAAATAAGGAAAATGTTTTCATTGGCAAAAGCATAACCGTGTTTTATTTCCCAAGGTGCCCATTGGTCAGGAAAATCTTCAACTTGACAAAAAATTATGGAAATTTCAAATTAATTCGGTATTAAACTAGAATATTAGGATTTAAGTTTAAAAAAATGAAGACTTTACCGTAAATAAACATACAAAGCAGAGTCTGTGTATTGAAACTATACAAAGTTGAAGAGAAAATAATATGAAAATTATGAATATGAACATAACTTCAAAAGAATATAAAAAAATACAACATTATTTGCTTTTATTTTACAATATTTGATGACTAATTTGATTAGTCTTGAGCTTTTTTCAAAAATAAGGTCAGGGAATAAAAACAAATTTGTCCAGGAAATTCAGGGAAAATCATGGAGTTTATGTTTAAGAAAAATCCAAACACCCAAACAAACATAAAAACCGTTTTTGTATATTATTCAATCCATTTGATAAACCTTTGTGCTCCGTTCTAATGAACACCACCTATTTTTATAAGGCTACATAATATTGTCGACATTTTTTGAAAAAAAAAATTAAGTAGTCTATACTGTTTTCCCCAAACAACACGGAAATGTCCGATATCACCTCCGAAAAGATGCATTGTTCCTTTTTCCAATTCCTTATTTTACTTAAATTGCAATTATTATTCATCATTTTTAAGTAAACTAGAAGTACCCATAGCAAAGAATAAAGCTAACAAAAGATACTTAATTTGAGTTTCCATACGCTTTGCTATGTTTGCCTTATAAGCAGAGTAAAACAAGCCAAGCCTATATTATGATTTCTACAAGCTCTTCTGGAGTTTGACATAAATCTAAATTCAATAACTCCTCCAACTTAGTGCTTTCAAAGTTTATTAGTTTATCTTTGCGTTTTTTGTCATTGGTATCAAAATGACCATTTTTAAAACACCAAAACACAAATTTACATGTTTTTATTGATGAACCATGTTATCCATATCCTGTACACAGTTATAGATGTACATCAGCTGTGCTTTTGCTGAAGTTTAACTGAGTTTTGTAGGCGCAAGAGTTTAGATAGTTAGAGTACAAGGTAAGTATGTTGTTTAGATTTCAACGAAATGGTAGAACATGATTTTTCAATAGCGAAGTGGAGGGTAAAGGATAAGCGAAGCAAAAGCAGTAAAAGCAAAGCTTGTCTTATAAGCAGAGCAAAGTAAGTAAAGCGTATATTAAGTTCCACAAAAATACGTTTACACCAGAAGTTGCAATAGAAGTTCCAATGGAAAACGTTGACATTGTTTTCATTGTAATTTCGATGGAAATAGAAAAGTTGAGTGGAACAACCGAGAGAATTGCAGGAACGACCTTGACCATGATGGATTCAGTGGCGGTCGTTGCAGTATCGCTATTGGCAGTGAAAAGAACTGCATTTCACTTTCACTATCACCGTTCCACTTTGTATCTCTCTATGTTCATCAAATATAGCTATAAAATGCAGACTTGATGAATCAATCTTGTACACGTACGATACCTACAATTCTTTCGTAGAGAAATAATGACCATATCCATAAATAACCACACCGGTTTTCTATTCGATTACGATCCAATTACGTGCACAGAAAAAAAAGTGCACAAAAAGTCTTAAGTATTAGCACGAGACGACGGAATCCTTCGAGGCGATATACTTCTGGTTTCCGCGATTATTTCTGAGCTATATGGAAACAGTTGACGTGTGGACGATAATTGAGATTAGACACACTTTTGCTTTTTTCATCTGCTAATTGCTATGGTAAATAGTTTTTGAAATATCACAGTGAAATTATGAGTTGATTATGAAAATTTTCCATGATTTTTGGCAGATGTTACATCATGAAAACTAAAAGTGGTTTCAATGGACGGATTTGTTAGCAAAATTTTTGAACCTTTCGATTTCATTGTGTTTTCCATCATTACCAGAAGTTCTTAACATTTTAACAGTTAGTATCTAATAGATTGATAAAATGCTCAAAGGACAAGGATCAAAAACATGCGGTTAAAACTTTATTTATTACATGCGACGTTTCGGCTCTTTATTTAGTCTTCTTCAGGCATTCGTAAAAAATCGTTTTAACTTTGTTAATAATTATCGTTGTCATAATTCATTTTCGGTTGAGTCAACACTCAAATCCCCTGATTCCGCCACTTTTGCACGAAAATAAAAGACGGCCAAAAAGAAAAGTGCCTAGTGATCAAGTAGAGGCATAGGGAGATTCCTCCACTGGGAGTGATCTCCATCACGTCAGCTCCGGCCACCAAATCGGATAATAAGACCTAAATCCTGCTGGCCGATTTATATATATATATATATATATATTAAGGGGTGTTTTTGAATTTCTTTGCTTCCAGGGGCTAAAATGCTCCCAAATTGATAAAAAATAAATTCCCTGAAAATTTGAGCTCTTAATATTAACTTTATGATAGTCCGCTTTCCAACTTAAGTTTCTTATGGAAATAACGTGAGAAAAAAATATTTTTTTCTTTAGAATTCCATAACTCAACAACAAATAAATCGAAAGTAACTAACCGCGTCACGTTTATTGTAAATTTAACGCTCTACAAAAAAGAGCTCTTATGATTTTTCGCTAAGCCTATTGGCTTAAGAGTTATTGGTTTATCTATTGGCTTAAGAATGCGGCACTAATGGTCAATGAAAATATAAGCCAATAGGTTTAGTGAAAAATCATAAGAGCTCTTTTTTGTAGAACGTTCAATTTACAATAAACATGATACGATTAGTTACTTTCGATTTATTTGTTGTTGAGTTATGGAATTCTAAAGAAAAAATAATTTTTTTCTCACGTTATTTTCATAAGAAACTTACGTTGGAAAGCGGACTATCATAAAGTTAATATTAAGAGCTCAAATTTTCGGGGAATTTATTTTTTATCAATTTGGAAGCATTTGAGCCCCTGGGAGTAAAGAAATTCACCACCTAACCACCAAAAAACCATATTATATATAATATATATAATAATTCATTTTTGAAGACACGGTACAGTTGGTAAAAACAATAATAGAACTTCCAAGGTATACAAAATTTCGTTAAGAAATAAATAATTTTTCGGTAAAAATAATAATTGTAAAATTCAGTTAAAAATTTACACTAGTTTTAAAACTCAACCGCTCGGCATTGCGTAGTCTAGTTAGTATATTTTTGATGGAATTTGAAAATCCTATCTTAAAATCCAACATTTATGAAGTAAGCGCATTAGCATAGACAATGTAACAATTATTCTCGATAGATGATAGATAATGGGTACAGTAGGGTTTGCATGGTAAAACTGCATCCACGGTTTTTTCGATTTAAACTCAGGGGATCGTTTTAATACTGAATAAAAAAAATGACCAATTTTACAGCTCAGTACTCCCTGAATTTGAATCGAAAATACCGCGGTAGCCAATTTTCCCATGCAAACCCTGCTATACCGTTTGTCACATAATTTCTAGCAATATCCCTTACAGAAGTGATCAACGAATTTTTACTTTTCGGATAAGACCTTTTTTTTCATCCATAAAACTGCTATTACCGCCAGCAATCGGAAGAAATATTAATTAAAATCACCAATTTTTCTTACAAATTTATAGAGAAAAAAAATTAGGCAGTCATTGATCTGATCTTTATTTGAGTATTAAAATGCAGTTTATCAGAGGAACAAAGTACGAACGTCGACTTATCACAGCTGAATAATCGCAAAAAGTTCACATTACCACAAAAAACTGTTAATTCAGCAATTGAAGAGATAAAATAATTTCGTGATGCAACTGCATTGATAAACTATTAACACAGCAAAAGAGCCATGAACTCGTACATTTACGTTTCATATTTGGTATATCAAACAAATAATATAAATAGCTCCAAATAGCTCAATCTGGTCGAATATCTCTTAATTTTTATCATCAATTCGGCATTCGTCTCATAAAACATTTTATTACACATACAGCAAAAACAACAAACTTTTTAATGTTCTTATCCTTTTTTTTAATCAATTGAAATGTCGAAATCGAATCGTTTCCATTGCGTAGAACATCTGTGCTGTGGTCAGTAGTTTTCCCCAGTTTTTCGATGACAACCGCTTCAATTTGCCGGGGAGTAAATAACATTATTATGGTACAGATAATGTAAATATTTTCATTAAGCTTCATTTAGTAATTAAGACAGATTGAATGTTTCATAATTGTTGTTAGCTTTAATCATAGGATAAAGTTTAACTTAAAAATGACATAAACAATTATATTCCTATACGAACGGGATGAGGTTTTACAATGTCACATCAGTCCAGTTCAATAACAAAATATTTGATCTTTATTGGTTTTAATATTATTATTTGTTCCTAGCGTTGTAAGTAAACAATCGACATGGCGTCTCGTCAATGAAAACACTTGGTAACCTTTGTGTTTTCCCGCAATAATAATATGAGAAAAATTTCAAATTTATTGGCAAAAATCTTTATGATTGTCGCTGATTATTTTTCAAAAATTATTTTGATGAAACAAAATATTATTGTGGTTCATTCATTTGTCGTTATAATTATTGAATGGTCAATCATAAATGTCTACAACACAAATGAACAAGACGATCCTTGTATCCTTGAATATGTCTGTCGTATGCTTCTTTCCATTAATGTTTGTAGTTTTGTATTACTTCAACAATAAATGTGCTGCACAATTCAAATATAGCGCCAATTGTAGATTAGCTGTAAGAATTTTCTATGTCTATACTGTTCCTGGTCCTATTATTAGAGGCACTTAATTTTTTTATAATTTTAAGTATTGTACTAAATTTATTAAAATATTGTTACATTTTATTAACTTATAAATAGAAGTACCTAATGATTCAGGAAATTTATTTTCTTAATAAAGGTATAGTCTTGATTATTACCTCTATTGATTAATTCCTTGATCCAGGAACGATTTTTTAAAATCTAACTATTTGACAGTAATAAAACGTCTATAACAGAGAAGAAGAGACAAACGACATTTAAAAACAATCTCTGTGAGATTTCAATGTTGAATAGAAGGAGATAGAAATCATTCGAATTTATAAGAAGTATCTGGAACAGTCTAGAAGCTTCGAGAACGTGGAAAATAGGTATATAAATAGATTAACTATTGCCAGAGCAGTTACGAAAAAGTTACTACCAGTACAAGTTACAAAGTTCAAAATAAATCGCATTAACCATTGGAATAATTGTTATAATAATACTTAATAAATTTAGGCAATACAGGCGTAACAATACTAAGGCGTGGGATTTAGAGTTAATAACTTATCAACTTGACGATTAGGTGATAATTTCAAAATGTGAAGACATAAATAATATGCTAAGTAAACTTAAAGATGTATATTAGGGTGATTTTTTTTTTACTTTTTTTTTTTTTTGGTCCCATCGTGAAATTTTGTTGAAAATACCAAAAAAAAAAATTCTCTGAAAGTTAGAGCCCTTAATATTAATTTTAAGTCCTCGACCAAGACGTGTAATGATTTCCCATTGAAAATACACGGAAACTCTGATTTTTTATTTTTAAATTTCTATATCTCAGCGGCATTTCATGGGATCGCTTTTACCGAAGATGGTTTTTTCTCAGAATTAAACGCTCTACAAAAGTGCCCATTGCGACAAAGTCATAACTCACACCGGTGAGGTAGTATGGGCTGATAGTACGGGTAGTACTGAACCTGATTTTTTCATAAAATTCGCGTTTTTTTGCATTTATCTCGTAAAAAACAAGAGCTACGGAAAAATTATAAATGAAAAACTTGTAGAGAATTTGATTTTCTACAAAAAAGTTCCTGTAGACCAAATCGCGAAGATCAATATTAAACGAGATACTAAGTCTTGAATTTTATGGAAAAATCAGGTTCAGTGACCCGTATTACCTCACCGGGGTGAGTTACGACTTTGTCGCAATGGGCACTTTTGTAGAGCGTTTAATTCTGAGAAAAAATCATCTTCGGTAAAAGCGATCCCATGAAATGCCGTTGAGATATTGAAATTTAAAAATAAAAAATCAGAGTTTCCGTGTATTTTCAATGAGAAATCTTTACACGTCTTGGTCGAGGACTTAAAATTAATATTAAGGGCTCAAACTTTCAGAGAATTTTTTTTTGGTATTTCCAACAAAATTTCACGATGGGACCAAAAATAGTCAAAAAAAAAAATCACCCTTATGTATATGATCAGATGGCAGGAATGAATATAACTATATAGCCAAAGCGGAAATCTACAGAGTAGGCGAAGAAGAAAAAGATCCAGATGCGCAATTAAAACGTTAATAAGTATAGATAAGAAAATTAGAACAATGAAAATATCTTTTTTTTGTTGTTTATTGTGTATCCTACCCCAGATGAGCGGCTTCTATTGTGCTATACATGGTGGTGCTGGCGAAGATTAGCATTAACCTTTCCGACACGGAGGGTTGAAAAATTTCAAATGGTCCGAAGCGGGGTATCCGACATACCCCAGACCAAATCCAGTGCTTCTCAAACAAAGTGAAATAGGTTTTTAAATGAAAATTTTTTTTGAGTATTACAAATATTTTAATTTTTTCAAAAAAATTCTAAAGTACATAATATGTGCATATTTTTTTTAAATGGTAATCAAAATTAAAAAAAAATAATATAATTACAACTTAAAAACCATAAAAAATAAAAATTATTTACAAAAGAACTTAGGTATAAAAGAAATAGTTCATATAGTTTATATAGCTAAAATATTACAAAACTAATTTACTTATAATAAAACTATATATTTAGATTTGTTAGATATATTTAGATTACTATAATACATTTTTACAGACTATAAATTAATGTTTACAATTTGGACAAGAAATTGTTTTAATTTGATAGCGGTGAATAAGTTACATCATATTATTAATAAGTCACATCGAATTTTAAATTTTCTGTCTTCACTTCTTGGGCAAAAACTACAACTCGTAGTTTTTGGTATATCCTGCTGGTCTTGCTCTACTGCCAATTGAAGGTTCTTCGTTGGAGTGCTATTTCCATTATTGATAACTTGGTCAAATAACTCAAAGCCGAGTTGAATGTGCTTGTGGTAATTTACATTGTTGTTTTTCCGTTTTAAAACATTTTCTTTTAGCAATTCCGTAGCCAATTCTCGAAGAAATGCTTGTCTTCGGCTACGGTTTCCTTTTCGCCAATCTGGTTTATTTTGTACCCAAATAATGTAAGCATTTAATGCAGCCATATCTATTATTTCCATGACTATTCTGAACGGCCACCTTCTAGTAGTCCTAACAAGACTATACTGTTGGGTCATTTTGTCTCCAGTATCGACAGCTCCTTTGGTTTTATTATAATGAATAATAATATTTGGCCTTTTTCGCGGACCATCTTCTACTTCAATATTTTTGACTTCTGTGGATAATAGTCACCGCTTGATTTTTGATTGATAAATATTTCTCTTTTGTTTCTCCTGATTGTTCCGGTGAGAGTCACATCATTTAAAAAAAATTGTTCGCTAAAGGAATTGATGTAAAGAAATTTAGAAACACTGGTTTAGAAATAAGCAGGTAAGATCGATAAGATGTTGCACGTTCAAGAATGAATACACAACTAAACGTTTGAGAAAGAAAACAATGCATTTTACAATTATCACTTTCGGTTTACACTTTGCAATTTGCATTTTGAGAATTATGAAATAATCACAGAAGAAACTCAATAAAACTGTCTCTCTTCTTTGTGCCGTAGTAGAGTGAAACATATAATCATTAAAATAATTTTTAGAAAGTTGAAGATTTTAAGTGATCCATGGGGTGCCTGGGGTACGTAAAAACCCCGCTTCGGACCGGGAAGGTTAAACTGGAGCTTTAACTTTTTTCCTTGAGCGTTTTTGTATAATTATTTAAATATATTTTCGTTTAGAGGAAGGCAATTTGAACTATTTCCTGTGGTAACGATATTTTCAACCATTTCTATGTTCTGCACTCTCCTAGGTTTAAATCTAATCTTTAATTTTTAATCCAGGATCTTCACGTGTTCCCATACTGATGATGTTCCCATGATGTTTGGCATCCTCAATTCCCTGTAAATCTATGAGTTCCAAACAAACGTTTTTTAATGTTTACTTTAGTTCAATCGAATCTCTTTGAAAACAAATTTCACATTCTACATAGTGACTGTAGAACCAATAGATCAGATTGTTGGAAATTTACGGAATCAACTAGAACTACAACAGGTGCTGTAAAGTTTCCTTGGATTTCCTTAGAAGATCATGCCAGATATCCAGACTAAAACACTTACCAAATATTTAAATTAGACAACGTACAAATAGGATACTCAAAGCAACAGAAAGAATAGAAACAAGGCAAGCTGATGGATAAGGGCATGTGAGACCAATGGAAGATCACAGACAGCTATGAAAAGCTTTTAACCACAAGATTTAAAGCTCTTCGTACTCCCCTATCACATTACTATTCCAAATCTAAGATTATCTCTTTCCTTTTTATCGTAAGATATCATGTGTTCCTAGGAAAAAACAACAAAAAATATGATAAACTGTTGCATAAGAGTCGAAATTGTGCCCAAAATTGTAGAAAATCGAAAGAAAATTTACATTAGAACAAAATGACGAAATTTAAAATGTATAGAACTGAATACCAAAATATCATTGGGAAAAAAATATTTGAAGAAAAAAATCGTTTTGTGATGTTATCCCAATATTTCCATGAAAAATCCGAAGCACATAACTTAAAATCCAATAAGGACAAATTAAGAAAAAGAAGGACTTTTTTGTTAAGGGAAATTGATACAATTAAAATGTTTCTTATAGTCCTTTCATTATTTCAGTGAAAAAAGTAAAGATTTTTATTACAATTTAATTGTGAAGAATAAATAATTTGAGGAAGTTTTTGAGCAAAAAACAACAGTAGAACGAGTAGATCTTTCAGCTATTCTTATTAGTTAAGAAAAAATATTCAAAAGACTCCTGTTTTTTTTAACTCCCCAATAGATGAACCGCTTAAAGCCAAAGTGGTGCAATATCGCGATTCGAAGATATAATAATTTTTAATATAAATAGTTATAGAAAGATCCCATGTAGGAGGTGATTTGGTTAGCTATCTACCGGCATAATATTGAAGCTTTGACTTACTTCATTTTCCGAATAAACAGTTTATTACCCAAGGAATCGTTTCAGTTAATAAGCTAATAAAAGCAGAAAATTCAAAATCCAAATTATGACTTACACCACTTTTGCTTTTTGTAACTTCGATTTAAGAGATCAGAAATTTTCAGAAAACTACAGCAGATTGATTTTCTGTCCAATTGGTATGGAAAAAGTGTGATAAAAATAAGGATACTTGAGAAAAATTTGAGCAACTAATTGGATGACAAATTAAGGAAAATAAGGGTATAACCCAAATATCCGAAAAAAATGAGAATGGTAAGATATGGAGAATGTACCAATGAAGAGATGTTTGATAATTTTTTCATTGGGAACATGTTTACCGAAAACGTATCGTAGTTGTTAGTCTTCTACCTTCGTAATTATGGGAGGCTTAACAAATATTTTCCTAGTTTAACCTTGGTATATTTTTACAAGTCGCCACTTAATTGTTATACACGTCGAAGAAGAAATGTAAATAAATTACAATAATTTCGCACAAATGAAGACAACGACGTCCACATTTAGAAGATTGCCCACGAAAGATGATTACTAATTAAGCATATTTGACGGATGGCGTCATAAAGGTACGCTGATTCAGTTTGTTATCGTCGAAAGAAATGACAGCGGAAGGTCACACTATACGACTACTATGGTATCCAATAATTTATTTTTTCTATCATATCTCAAAATTCCTGGCAAATAGACAACGAATCTACTCGTATTCCGTGCTATATTTCTCCATCCTTATCTAAATTATCAACACATTTTAAAATATGTTAATAAATTGGGTGGTCGAATATGGTAAATAAAATTATGGTTTATTAGTACTACCGGAATGTGTAAACATGATGTCCTTTTAGAGTATAATCACCTTAGAGCTGAGGACGTGATTAATAAATTCCTAGAGAGTTATTTATAAGTATTATTTTTTTTTCTAGCGATTTTTTTGTGTCCACCATACTCTCGCATTACCTCTTCATATATTTCAACGCAAAGATATTGACCGTGGAAATATATTTGTCATGTTGACGTTTTCTAATTGCAAGTGGTAAAAAGATTCTCACCATAAATCTAGCCGTTTTAACCGAATTTAAACCGCAAATATATTATAAATAGAATCGATTTTTTATTGGCAAATAATAAAGAAGCTATTCACCCCTAACTCCCCGAGGGCCGAGTTTCCACTTGGATTAAGCAATTAAATACTGCCACGCAAATTATGGAGTTGTGAAGAGATTTACCGCTGATGTGTTGAGAGATTTGGGAATAAATAGCAGCAAAAAGCCTTGGAAGGTTGAAGCCCGGCGCCGGCCACCGTTTGGGCCCCCGGAATGGCCAAACACGAGTTTCAAAGTGCGGGGACCCCGGAAAGATCTGAAATGGGCAGATATTATGGATAGCTATAGTTCATGGACTTATTTGCCAAACAAACTTCGAGTGTAAACATATGATTTATTATTTCTAGTTTTTTTTTTTTTTTTTTTTGTTTAACACTACTTAATAGTAATTTTTAACTATTTCACTTTCACGGTTTTTTTTCCTCTTCAGTTTGCTTAAGTAAATATTTGTAAGATTGTGTTTTTATTCAAATTAAACTAATTAAAATATTTTATTTTTATTTTTCAACAGATAAATCATCGAACAATTTCCTCAAATCTAAACAAATAATAAGATGAACAGTACTGGGTACCTTCCAAAAAAAAAAATCTTTGACTTTTGAACCTATTTTCTATTGAAACTATTTTTACAATTTTTTGTAATCAAAAATTTTAATTTTGTCTACAATCTTTAACTATTCTATTTTTCTCTAAATTAATTAAGAAATCCACTATGAATATTAAAAAAAATGTTTATATTTCGATTTAAATCAATTTAATTGGATAAATAATCACGGAGATTCTTTTAACAAATTTTGGCGGTAAAGTTCAGAAATGTATAGGTATATCTATCCACTTCAAAGAACACTAAAGTAATTTCGAATGCCACACAAGTTTGGGAGGCACAATCAGGGGATGTTAAGACTTAACTTTGGATTAGAGATTTTTTCGTCGGTTAGAAGATATATTTGAATTTTAGTATGGTTTTGATAATAAAACATTGAAATTAAATGTATTTTTTTGCAATAAAACCAGAAAAAATAACTTGAAATATTCAATCAAATTTTAGGTTTCGTAAACATGTTTAAAATAGTACTTTAAATCTTTGACCATTAGAACTTGGATGATTTAAATTCTGCAGGTCAAATAAGTGGTGGAGGATGATAAGTAGTGAAAACAACTCTTTTTCGGACAAAACACAATAAATTAATAATATTAACAAAAAACACCGAAAAATTCCTTAAGTACCAAATTTGGACTTTGCTTCACTTAAACTAAATCATATCAATATTTTTTTTAAATAGCTTAGGGTATTTACATAACTATAATGATTTTAAAAATAAAAATGAAAAAAGAGAAAAAAGAGACTTACCAATTCGAATCTAAGCAAGTTTATCGTAAATTTTCTTTAAACTTTTTTACCCATAAATTTATCCACATTCATAAGAGTTCGGTAGAGTTATCGATAGTTAAAAAAAAATTCACCAAACTAAAATACAATTCAGAGGTCAGTTATATCCGAAATCATCTGACAAATATTCGAAATATTTGAAGATAAGGGATTTAGAAGTAAATATTTGGAGAAAGTATATCATGCTTTACTAACAGGATCACCAATTAGCGATGATATTGAAGGAGCTTTTCCGACAGCTAATAATTCTTGCACTTAATTACATTCTAGGTTTAATAACTGTACAATTAATGCATTGTATTTATTAAGAGCACATATCAAAAATTTGTATTAGTTCCTTAGATTGAATAATGCTATTTATTGAATAGTCATTCTTAATATATATATATGTATATATATATATATATATATATATATATATATATATATATATATATATATATATATATATATTTATATAAGGGTGTTTTTTTTTCTGGGACTATTATTTTTTTTTTGCTCCCATGCCGAAATTTTGTTGGAAATACTTCGAAAAAAATTCCCTAAAAGTTTGAGCTCTTAATATTAATATTAAGTACTCGCTCACAGCGTGTGAATATTTTCCATTTAAAATGCACGTAAACTTTGATTTTTTTTTTTAAATTTTTATAGCTCAGCGACATTTTATGGTATTGCCTCGCTCAAAGTTGGGATTTTTTTACAATTGTATGCTCTACAAAAGTGCCTATTGCGGCAAAATCATAATTTACACGGGCGAGGTAGTACGGGTCACTAAGCCTTGATTTTTCATAGATTTCTCGTTTTTCTCTCAGTTACTCATGAAGTACAAGACCCACAGAAAAAATGTAAATGGCAAATTTATAGGAAATTTAATTTCTTACAAAAAAGTTCCAGAAAACCAAATTGCTAAGATCGATATTTCTCGAGATATTGAGCCTTGAATTTCTGTTACTATAAAATTTTTACGGATTATTGAGTAAAATTTAAGAAAATATTGATTTTTTATTCCTTATTAAAAATTATTTAAAATAGGCACTTTTGTAGAGCATACAATTGTAAAAAAATCGCGACTTTGAGCGAGGCGATACCATAAAATTCCGCTGAGCTATAAAAATTTTAAAAAAAAAATCAAAGTTTACGTGTATTTTAAATGGAAAATATTCACACGCTGTGAGTGAGTACTTAATATTAATATTAAGAGCTCAAACTTTCAGGAAATTTTTTTTGAAGTATTTCCAACAACATTTCGGCTTGGGAGCAAAAAAAAATAGTCCCAAAAAAAAATCACCCTTATATATATATATATATATATATACTATTTTTATTAATAAATTACAAATGATTTTTTGTAATATTTACTCTCTTTTATTAAACTATCAAATAAAAAAGAAATTTCTGTGTTTTCTTTATTTTTGTTAAAATTCCTACTGCCGGTATAAAAACCAGTATTCCGGTATTAAGACTAAAAAATCCACACACCGGTATTGAAATTTTGGTCTGATATTACAATCTCAAATAATAATAAGTAAGAAAGCTTCAAGTTGTTTATAAATAAAAAAGTTAAAAAAGATACTGAGCTTTACATGTAGCACTAAATTGAAAGAGATCTTTTGCATGAAATGCTTGAATGTTTCTATTGAATTTCATTAATATCTGAAAGTAATTTCAAAGATTAACTTTTTCAGCAATTTTATTTTTATTACTTTTGCAAATTATTCAAAACACTTACAAAACCAATTATAAAACCATAAAATTAAACTTTATTTCCTCAAATACAAAACATTTATGTGAAAACCATTAAATGTTTTTTTGTTCTTCTAAAATTTTTAATGATAATTTTGTGAATCGTCAAATATTTCCCCAGAACGAGAACCCGGAAAAAATAATACAAATATAGTAAGTACATATATAATTACGGTATTATGGTACTTATATACTTTGAAGATTATATTGGACTTGCTATGTTAACTGTATATGCGATATTCTAAAGAGAAATGAAATGTTATTTACTATAGAAGCTTTGTATTAGATACGAAATTTCTATGGTAGAAAATTTTTATTCTAACAGGCTATTTGTAACTATTACCATACTTTAAAAAAAAAGAAGTAATATTAACAAAAATAGTATGATTTGCAGTATAACCACTACTATAATCATTTACCGTATTTTGCAAGAAAAATCAAAGTTTACCGAAAAATTAACTTGGTTAATGTCTATGTTTAGTTAAATGAAGCTCTAGCATTTCATAGAATTTTCGATCTAAAAATCAATTGCTCTTTTAATGATTTTCATTCGACTGTCGTACAGCGTTTGAACTCCTTTCGGAACTTTATCAAGTATTGTAACAAAAAATTGATATAACCATGAATATCATTCGGTCTGGAAAATATATTTGAAATACAAGGGTCGGAAAAATAATGACTGTTCGAAGATCGAATAAAAGATCGATTAAAATAGTACTTAAATTTTAGTCCAAAAATCCAATGAGGTTTTCTATTCCGAATTCAGCAGTTCTCTAGTTTCACGTGTAATAAAACAAGTGTGGAGTTTACCACTCTATGAATTGGAATACTGGACTCTAGGAAAACTAAAAACGAAGTATTTGACGAGATTTTGGCTTTGCAGAAGAAGGGAAAAATTTAACGAATATATTGAGTTCAAACATTCAAAAAAACAGTTCAATAGTTCAAAAGAACTATCATTGATACGGAGTCAAGAAAAGCTACCTGCATAGGTCACATTCAGAGAAGAAAAGGATTCATATTTGATGCTGTAAAAGAAAAACGGGAAGACTTTAAGAAAAGAGGAAGAAGTAAAATTAAGATCCTGGATTTATTGAAACCAGGAACTACCCGAATTCAAAAAACCTTGTCAGGGATAGGCGACGCTGGGAAAAGAATTCCACCATGTAGAAAATTGAATCTGCCCTCAGGCAGAAAATAGAAGAAGAAATAATTATTCCACAGTTATTTATTTGGGCTTTCATTTTTGATTTTAGACTCTGATCTACAGAACAATAACTCATATTTAATACAAAGTATATTCTAAATCTATAAAGTGAGTTTTTAGATTGTTGAAGGTACACAATAGAAATAAGTTGGTATTTAAAAAACGATAAGTACATTTGAATTGAGAGTATATTGAATTAAAAATTTAATCAGAAATTGGGTCAAAAATTAAACGTAAACATAGTCTACAGCTGCGGTTTTTAACCTTGTTGGAGGTACTGATCTCCATACCCCATCAGTTTCATATATGCATTAAACGAATCTTTTTTAGTTGGAAAAATAAAATATGATTTTTTCAAATTCAAAATATAAGTATATAGATGATAAAATTCAGATCTCAGCTTTTATTGTTTTAAATAAGAAGATAATTCAGGTTGTTTAAGATCGGATTTTTTATTTAATATTTTTATTATTCAATTAGCTACGTTTCGTTATGTATCGTAACTTCATCAGGCTTCTTGATTCACAAAAATAAAAAAATTTCAATTTATTTTTGTGAATCAAGCAGCCTGATGAAGTTACGATACGTAACGAAACGTAGCTAATTAAATAATAAAAATATCAAATAAAAAAACCGATCTTAAACAACCTGAATTGTCTTCTTATTTAAAAAAATATAAATATATATTTAATAAAGTGTTATAATCTTGAATCACAAAAGTATTTTAGTTTAAATTTAAACTAAAATTAATTATTATTATATAATTACAAATATTTTATATTATCTATATTAGATGTATACTATTATAGTTTTGAAATTTATGATTTCAATATGATTGACGTATTTTGTATTTTTTTTTATAGAAGCCTGATGAAGTTACGATACGTAACGAAACGTAGCTAATTTGAATATTAAAAAATATTAAATAAACAAACCGATCTTCAACAACCTGAAATGTCATCTTATTTAAATTTAAATTCAATAAAGAAATTATAATGATTTTAAATTAAAACTAAAATATTTTTGTGATTCAAAAAGCCTGATAAAATTACGATACGTAACGAAACCTTATTTTTTTTTTTATTGAATTTAAATTAAAAATATTTAATTTTGTGAAACAAGAAGCCTGAGGAAGTTACGATTAATGACGAAACGTAGCTAATTGAACAATAAAATATTAAATAAAAATTAAAAAAACAAAAAGATCTTAAATAACCTAAATTTTCTTCTTATTTAAAAAAATATAAAAGCTGAGTTCTGATTTTTATCATCTATTCTTATTTAAATTTAAATTCAATTAAAAAAAATATAATGATTTTAAATTAAAACTAAAATATTTTTGTGATTCAAAAAGCCTGATAAAGTTACGATACGTTACGAAACGTAGCTAATGTGGATATAAAAAAACATTAAATAAAAGAAAAACCGATCTTAAACAACCTGAATTTCTTTATTTAATAAAAGCTGAGATCTGAATTTTATTATCGATTATATATTTAATATTTAAACATAAATTTACAAAATCATTAAAAACAAAAACAAAACCATTAAGAACCCGTCGAGGCCGCGAGACTGACTCGGCGAACCTCTGGGATTCGATTGAACTTAGAATATGAACCACTGGTCTACAGACTTTTCTGGAGCCTAGATTTTCTTTACTATAACTTCTTTGAGCTTCTTATGTATAAATTTTATTGCTCAATTTACCAGAATTTTAAAGTTATCATCAAAGTAGCAAAGAAAACAGCTTAAGAACCATAACCGATGTAAAAAAAATCGACTGATTTTTTCACTTGTTATAATTTTCTATTTCTTTCTGGAACAAAAACGACAAAGGCAACAATTTTTCTAAATGAAAGTATAATTTAAAAAAGAGAGTTTTTAGTTTTTCTCGCAGTCGTTATCGTCTTATTTTGTTACACTTTTATGAGAATGCGTTCGTACTTTTACTATTAGTTCCATCAGTAATTAGCATTTGCCGCAATAATATTTTGTTCAAATACAAATACTTAAATGTTAGATATATCGATGAACAAGTGGCTCGATAATAATAGAGCTCTCTATTGGGCAGCGCAAGAGGAGAATCTGCTCGGATTTGATTATGATAGAAACCGAGTAACTTCAATCATTTGATGACTACTTTGAAGTAAATTAGGAGCAATTTAATATTGACCTAGTTTTTTTCATGTTACAAATGATTACGGACATGACCCTAATATGAATATTACCAGCAAATAGTAAGAATTGTTATATTGCAAGAATTGCTGATTGGTAATGTTTACATCGACCTAGAAATCGTTTACAAATATTACCATTTTTTTCCCTCCACATTATCGTTAATTGTTAAATTATTTTCAAGTGTCAGCCAGGGAAGTGCATTAAGTGCTTAATTATTTCAATTTTTATCTCAATCGTTTTAATTTCCTATTTGGTCTGTCGTAGAATATTGTTGCCAATTGTTTGTGTTAAAATCTCACTATGGCTCATCTTGATCAATTAATCAATTTATCGAAACTAGTATAAAGAAATTGGGTTAATAAAGGCAAAATAGTCTAGCGATAAATAAATGTAAGGTTTCTCCACTTCCGATCCAATCACAGAGAAGAAATTATTTCCATTTAATAAGCATAATGAGAGGTGATCGTCGTGAAATCTAATGCAAGTAAATTTCTGATTCATTCGAATGTAAATGAGATCTGAGCAGAGCCGGTCTTGGTTTTTGAAATGCAGAGGATATTTAACGAGTAGTACTTTCATAATGTTTATAATAAAAATTGCCAACAAACAATTCTTTACTTCCTTCTTCCGAAAATCGATCTGAACATTTTTACTATCCAAAAAGAATGCGACATTTTAAAGCTAATACGAAATAATAAAATACTAAATTTCATCGTTCGTATTACATTTACCTGTGAAAGTTAATCTCTCGAAATATCTCAAAGAGTTATATGGATTTTGTTAGCATCTCTAGGTAGATTCTTTAAATCGAGATATTCTATTCCTCAGCAAAGGATTAATAATAAGCAAAGGATTTCAAGATGTTTTTTTCTTAGGAAGTTTCCTTTCCATAATATCAATAAGAATCTTTTTTTCTCAGAATGTTCCGAAAATTGAATTATTTTAACATTGTTACTATCCAAAAAGAGTACAACACTTTAAATCAAATACGAAATACTAAATTACTACTTTTCATCGTTCTTATTACATTTACCTGAGAAGGTTA
The DNA here is from genome assembly GCA_958496175.1 of Sisyra terminalis. NCBI lineage: Eukaryota > Metazoa > Arthropoda > Insecta > Neuroptera > Sisyridae > Sisyra > Sisyra terminalis. The sequence goes on from OY292275.1 coordinate 11,282,434, forward strand.
AGCTCTCGAAATATCTCAAAGAGTAATATGGTTTAACTAGCTGATCCCCGCGACTTCGTCTGCGTAACGTAGGTGTAGATAATATTTTCTTTTTAAATTTGTTATTTGTAGTGGCATATGAAAATTATTATTTTTCTTATTTCTTTTACGAAAAACATAACCATACTTAAAAGCACTATTTTGTCAACTTTAAAAAGACACATTTAATAGACTGTTACTAATAACACATCGAAGGAATACATCGAATATTAAAATTTCATCAATCAGAGGGGATATATAAATACATGATTTTATGTATGCACGGTTTTAAAAACGTATATACTTTCAGTTTTATTACTATTATTATTATTATTACTACTACTACTACTACTTTTTTTCGTTAATATTTCCTTATTGACCAACTGTAAGGGTCTATTTACAACAATTTGGCAAAAAAATAAAATAAAAAAAAAGTTTACTGTAAGATTCGAACCCACGTCTTTATAATTAGGAGCATCAGAATTTTAGACACGTAAGCCATTACGCTATTAACATCAACTATGTGTTTTATATATATAAAGGTTTATATTTCAAAGGGACAATTTTTTAAAATTTAAATTGAATTTACTGTGCTTTTTATCAGTTCAACTAAAAATATTTTTACAAATTATTTCCTAACTTTAAATTACTTTTTCAATGGTATATAACTCACCTGTCTGAAGTAAAAATTTATGTTTTCATCTCTAAGAAAAACCTTCCCTTATTATTTTTTTGGAATGATAAGTAGCCTATAGTCTGTGGGAAATTGTGTTGTATCTTAATACCAAATTTCATTAAATTCGGTTGTTCCGTTCTTTAGTTAAATCGAGACACACAAACAGACAGACAGACAAAAATTTTAAAAATGTGAAATTTGGAATAAGGGCCTCTTGAAACAAATATTTACCCTAAAATTGGGTTCAAAATCGAAATGTACAGACAGACGTAAGAATTTTATAAATTAGTATAGATAGTATAGATTAGGTGGCATCTCTTTAAATCGAGATATTCTATTCTTCTTTAATAAGCTAAGGATTTCAAGATGTTTTTTTCTTGGTAAGTTTCCTTTCTATAATATCAATAAAAATCTTTTTTCTCTCAGAATATGACCCATTTAGTCAGCTATTCTTCTGGTCACTTCATCAATGATAGTTCTTTATTCGTAAACTCTTTTCAACAATCTTATGACTCGATCCAAACATTAAATTTTCTTCTTTTTTCTCCAGCACCACATTCCAAAATATTCCAGACATTTTCTCCCTTTTTTTCTTGGAGTTAAGGTTTTTGATCCATGTTGAACTCCACTTATAGCGCTTTAGCAGCTCCTTTCGGAGTTAAAGTTCCAATTTTCTAATCAATTAAATCTTTTTGCTGTTGAATATAATTTTTATCATAGCAATTGATACTATTTAATTTCCCTAATGGATTTTCTATCTTTGATGATGATACTTCCTAAATATTAAAACTGAGTCACGTTTTCTTGTTGTATGTTCTTCAAGTTAATAAAAAGGGGCTTTTCTCTCTTCAATATCTTCATACCTTGACTTTTCCACATTAATATTCATTCCATAAGTTTCTTCTAATACAATTGATAATTTCACTTCCATTTTAGCCAACAGTAGCTGCTAGTTGTATTTTTAATAACTTTGATGGTTCGCCCACCCATTGTAAAGTTTCCATATTCTTCCAAGGCTTCATTTGTTAACCATTCTGCGTATATGTTAAAGTGGAAGATAGACAACACCCTTTCCAAACTCATCTGTCAATTTTTAAGCACTTGGTATCTTCTTCATTATACGATTTTAAATTTTCTGATTCATTTACAAATAGGAAATTAATCTTCTATATCCCCAGTTGATTTGAAAGATTTTCCCAAAGATATCCATCAGTTTTGGTGGCAATTTCCTCGAAATTCTTCTGCCAATCAATGAAATGCCTATCTACAAATTTTCTTATCATTGCTCTACACTCTTTCTGAAATAATTCTCATTACTTCTATGATATTCCCAGATACTTTTCTTAAACCAAATTGATTCTCATTCAGCACCTTTTCCATCTGGTTTTCCAATCTTCTGTAAAGAATTTTGGATCTTAACTTTAGCAGTATGAGAGATTAAATGTACGGTACTATAATCTCTACAGTTGATCATTTGAAGTTTCTTTTTAAAAGCTATCATTGTCATCCAAAAGTCTAAGGACGAATTTTTGGGGAAGTAAATGTTATCGATGATTTTTTTTAGTGCCCCTCTACATTATTCTTCCATTCTATTTAATCACTATCCATTGCTTTCCTACTTTCCATATCTGTTATTCCTTACTCAACTTCGCTGCTTATCACAAAGATCTCTGAAGTAATTTGGTACTCTACTCATAATAAATAAATTTATTGTAATTTCAAAATTTGTTTCTTCATTTTAAGGATTTTAAGCATACATAATAATACACTCATCCCTTGGTTTACGCGGTAGATTCGTTCTAAGAAAAAACGCGAAAATCGAATCACGTAAACGACACGTGCCCATAAAATATACTTCTGATTTCTTTAAAAAAAACATTTTTTTTTCTGACCGCGTAAAATGGGTACCGCGTAAATCAAGGCATGAGTAAAGACAATAGGAATATGGTATATGGAATATGATTTTTACAACATTCACATTTGTATGAAGATTCGACTTAAAATTTCAATTTGTTGTGGAACTATAAGACCATAGCACCTAAGACCAACGTATTTACCGAAAATAATTGTCTACGGTGATAAGAAGACCATAGGATTATGGTATATGGAATATGGTTTTTACAATATTCTCATTTTTATGAAGATTTGACTTAAAACTTCAATTTGTTCTGGAACTATAAGACCATAGTACCTAAGACCAACGTATTTACAGAAAATAATTCTTTATAGTGATAATATAAGAGGCTATACAAGAGGCTTTTTCTATTTTAGTAAATTTCAGTGGACAAGTTATCGAAAATAAACCAACCAATTTTGCACTTTTTCGCACTTTCTTCAGAAATATTAAATTTTGGTAAATTTATTGTCCAAATTCCAAATTCAAGTCCAAATTCATTTATCGGTACAAGCCTTTATTGCTGCAATAATTTCTAACAATGATTTGAAAGTTATAGCATTCTAATGCACTAAAAATGCATTGATTTGTTTTTTATATTTAATTATTTGACGTATAATTATCTATTTTCCAATACGGAATAACTCTTAACCACTTTACATTTAAAGCTTAATGCTTTAGACCAGTATTCCCCAAACTATGAGTTACAACCGACCAATGAGTCCCTAAGCTTGATATTTTCAATGGCATTACCAATATTCAGTTTGTTATGGTTCCGAGGATTGGAGAGTTTTTTTTAATTGAAATAAATAACACTTTGTTTTTTACTTTTCCCCGCAACGTTTTGCAGTTTATTATTGCTTTTTCAATCGAAAATCCTCAGAACCATAACAAACTGAAGATAAATAACAGAATCGGAATAAATAATGAATATTTCATTAATGCCCTCTTATCTCTAATACAGCAAAGATGGGTTCCAAGAATGGAAATTTTTCTAAGAGATGGGTCGACGTCCACTCAAGTTAAGGAACCACTGCTCTAAAGAAATGGTTAGAGAAAAAATCAATCTGCACTTTTTTTCTAGAAAAATCAGAAATGGTTCTTTTAGTGTAATCTCCTTTATTGAAGGAGGGCAGAATGATCAAAAATGCTGAAAAATTTCGGACGTCAAATTATATTTGTTCTTCGGGTCAAATTTCTAATACTTATAGTGTAAAACAGAGCCATAAAAAATGTTATAGATCCTCAGCTTTCAACCCTTTTTAGTAGCCGAATGTTATTTATATAACTCACAAGCTAAGAGGTTAAAGAAAAATTTTAAAATTCTCGATTTAAAGATTAAAAGAACAATTAACATATCTTAAAAATGATTCTTCAGGTTTGAAATTGAAGATAAAGATAATGTTAAGAGTTGATAATATTGATTCTAGCAGAAAAATATAAATGCACTTGTGAAAAGCATATGCATAAGAATTGATTGATTCAAGCCGGTCCTGGACTCGATTAGCCAGATGCGAGACCATTGCGGTTCTAAACCAAAACGCGAAAGATATTCTTCAGATGTAATTACGATCCGATCAACGTTTCTGCAACCGAATTTAGAGTGTGGTAGGTTAGGTCTGTAATATTGTTATTATTCGTACAAAATCTCAGACATTTTTATTTGGGTCAGTGTATTTTTATTGAAACCAGTTTTAAAAGAACGGCACACAACCGAAAAATAATGAACATTCTTGGCTGGATAAAGTCCTCTTGTCTCACATCAGTCCCATCAAGTCTCACCATATAGGCAGAATATATATATATATATATATATATATATATTTATAAAAATTCAGAGAAGACGCCAGACCAATATGTACGTTACGCCTATAAAAATTCCCAAAAGTAATAAATATGTGTACAATTAACGTGTGAATGATACGTATGCTAAAAAGACGTCAATTGAATTTGGTCTCGGCCGATTTTGCAATATATTCTCTATGAGTTTGAGAAAATGTTTTATATATATTATATGGTAGTCTGTGGACTCGAAAATCTCATCAGTTGGGTTTCAATTGAAATGAGGGGTTGACCTCGACCACCTCATCTTATTTCACACTTAATTTATATGATTTTATCTCGAAATTTGCGAATAACACCTGTGAAAATTGCACAATAGCGACTCTCAATTAATGGACTTATTTAATCGAAAACTTTTGGAATGATACAAAACGATAAAATATTGAAAGAAAAATTAAGATAATTCTTATAAATTAAGACCTATTTCTAACAATACTTCACTTTTGAGGACATATTATTTAATTTAATGTCGTCACAAAGTTTTAATTTCATTCTATAACTGACGAAAATATTGTAGAGAATTTTTTATCGATACTTGGTTAAAATTGCAGTTGGGTTTTCTTGTTACCATTGGACATGGAACAATAATCGAAGTATATCAATTAAATATAATTAATTAGATAAAATCGAATGAAATTTTCTAAGAACATCTTTAAACCGTTACGGAAAGCTTTAATAAAGCTCATATTCCTTATAAGTTTTTCTTTGCTTTTGAAACCATTTAGAAAATTTTTGGAATGATATAAAACGATAAGCCATTGAAAGAAAAAGATTATGCTTATAAATTAAGACCAATTTTAAACAATATTTCACTTTTGAGGGTATATTATTTAATTAGATGTCGTCACAAAGTTTATGACTACAGGAAATTTTTAAACGAAAATATTGTAGAGTATTATCATTCGAAAATTAGTTAATATTGTATTCGATTTTTCTTTCAGCCTTTGGACATGTAACAATAATCAAAGTATTTCAATTAAATATAACAATATAACAACTATAAAAACAGATAAAATCAATTAAAGTTTTCCAAGAAAAGCTTTTGTAAAGCTCATATTCATTTCAAGTGGCATAAAACAATGATGAGTAAATCATGGTTTTCTTTGCTTTTGAAGCCATTTTCACAATGTAGTCATAAGAAAATTTGCTTTTATTTACGGTGACGAATTAATTTTATTTTCTCGGCATTTTTTTCCACTTTATTTCTGTTCCAATTTCCTGATATTTCAACAAAATAGAGTTCAATGATATTTTTAACAAACAATTTAAAACTAGTTAAATTAATTTGGACAGACAAGCATTGTTTCGGAACAATTGGACAATTTTATACTTACGCATTGGTTTTTGTTGCATAACTATTATACAAACAGTCCAAAGGTGAAATTTCACGTGTTACAAGTGCGCCAAAATTAGCGAATACAAACGAGATTTCAATTAATAATCGACAACGAAGCGCAATTTTGTCACTTGAATAAATTGCGAATTACACAATATGAAATCTTACATTTTTCCCGTGTGGATTATCGGAAAAAATAACGTAACAAATTCACACCAAATTTTTTGAAATGTCTGAGCAAATTGAATTTTTTTTTATCTTCAACGCTATTAAAATTTCACCAGTCGAAGACTATTAAGGTGAATGTCCTGGACAAAAGAAACTAGAAATATCGTACAAGATTATGAGAAAGTTTGAATAAAATATTATTTTCTCAAATATGAAACAAAAAGAAATTTTGATTTAACCAAATGTAAATAGGATGATAAAATTTGAAAATACAATGACATTTTATGGAATCTATTTATAGTAAGAAATTTGAAACTCTTTAATCCTCCGCTTTACGAATGTTCGCTTCACGGAAATTCGATATTACGGACATGGTTAATTAAGTATCAAAATTTCGGGATGCGGATGAAATATTCGCAATTACGGACAATATATGTATATTTTTTTCTGGTTTACTTACATTTTTAGTGAGGAATCCCAAAAATATAATAATAAAAAAGATTTTCAGTACCTAAATACAGTTTATGCTTGGTTTTGTTATACGGAAAATTCCAAAATAGTTGTTACGAATTAGTATTTGATGTTTACGCGGTATAGTGCAGTGTTAATTTATTTAGGCGCTATATTTAGTGTGAATCTATAGTAAAATTGGGTTCTTTTACGAGTATTTTAACTTACCAATAGTAAAAATAACAATAGTTAAAGAACCCAATTTTACTATTCATTCACGTGTTTCAAAAGTTAATTTTCGTTAATTTATTTACGCTCTATAGTTAGTGTGAATTTATAGTGAAATTGGGTTCTTTTACGAGTATTTTACTTACCAATAGTAAAAGAACCCAATTTCACTATAAATTCACACTAAAGGACATGAATAGGACAATGAATTTTAGAATAGGATATGAATAGGAATATGGTTAGCAAAAGTTAATTTACGTTAATTTATTTACGCTCTATAGTTAGTTTGATAAGTATAGTAGTACTTTTACGAGTATTTTAATTACCAATAGTAAAAGAACCCAATTTTACTATTCATTCACATGTTTCAAAAGTTAATTTTCGTTAATTTATTTACGCTCTATAGTTAGTGTGAATTTATAGTGAAATTGGGTTCTTTTACTATTGGTAAGTAAAATACTCGTAAAAGAACCCAATTTCACTATAAATTCACACTAACTATAGAGCGTAAATAAATTAACGAAAATTAACTTTTGAAACATGTGAATGAATAGTAAAATTGGGTTCTTTTACTATTGGTAATTAAAATACTCGTAAAAGTACTACTATACTTATCAAACTAACTATAGAGCGTAAATAAATTAACGTAAATTAACTTTTGCTAACCATATTCCTATTCATATCCTATTCTAAAATTCATTGTCCTATTCATGTCCTATTCTATGCATTCGATTAGAAGATGACATCCTTGTATGTCCTATTTTAAGTCTCATTATGGCCATTGCGTACTTTCTTGGCAAAGATTCGATCAGGAATATATCCTGGACTTAATTCCTCACCATATCTAATTTTTGGGATGAATTCCTCCATTTACTACCCCAGGTTTTTTGGACTTTAATTTTGATTTTTTTCTTTCAATCTTCCAATTCCAGCTCTTGATTGTCGAGTAGTTCTTAGGTGGTTTTTGCCGTTTCGTTCGCTTTCTCGTTGTCATATATTTCATGATTCCCGGGGATCCAGATTAGCTTTATTAGGTACATATTTCTGAATATATGATCTTTTTTTATTTTATACGTGGGTTGTTTTTTTTATTTTGAATATATCGATTTCTTAAGGCATTTAGGCATGATAGTGATTCCGAATCGATGATTAACGATTTCGTTTTGTTTTTTTTTTCGATGGTTTCTAAGCATTTAATAGATGCTACTTCCTTATAGGTAAAAATGAGGCTTCATTCTTCAGTCTGCAGGAAGTTTTTTGGTTCTTTGTTATGATGACACATCCCGATTGTCCTTTTAATGTCGATTCATCAGTGTTGAATTTCTGGTATCCATGATGTATGTTTCGGATTTCCATATATAGCTTTACAAACAGCACAGGAGATATAGTATCCATTGGGTATTCAGCTAAGGAACTATTTATCGTTGGATTCTAGGGTTTCTAAGGTGGTCGTTGATTCTTAGGCTGTAGATACTCTTTTGGTACTTTTAACCCTACTTTGCTTTCATACTTTACCATATTAGAATCTTGAACTGATCATGATGTTGGGGTTCAAATTGAAGTACTGTTGTTATCTCAATCTACTCATATTTCATAGATATAATTAAACTATAATAATAAATGATATATATCATTTTTAATTTCCTTCATCCATCCTAGTTTGGCAGAATGTATATTTATGCTAAAGTACAACAAAAGTGTGGGAGATTTCTGAGGACTTCCTAAAAGTTTTTCTGCACCACATCCTAGAAAGGATATTATACTCCAGCGTTGTTTGTTGATAAAATTGGTTAAAATCATGTCCTATACTCAAGTGATCCAAAAAAGGTGACTACGCGCTAAAGTCGGGCAGCCAAAAGGCAAATGAATGATAGTTAATGTAAAATTACTCTAAGTACAAATTTTTTGATATATGATTGATTTAAAAAAAAATATTGACAAAATTATTAGTAAAATCAAAAATTGTTATTGATTTGCATTATGCATTGATATTGCATATGTTAGCATAAAGTATCCAATCTATTAAATGACCACTAAAAACAATTTATTGATTTTCGAAATATATTTGTATTAACCGTTGAGATCAATATTTATAATTGCGATTTTTTATTTATATTTTTTTCTTAAAGTTAGAACTTTCCAGTAGGAGATTAAAAAGCCTTAACACTGCAGCCTCAAGGCTCATCATATTTTCTGGTTCTCTATTTCACCCCTTTAAGACCAAGTAGTAGAGCATCTTAGATGTTTTCCGACTTTTTCAAACTAAATTTGACATCCTCAATTCTTCAAATCTCCATTTATTCAAAGTACCACATTCCCCTAGAACCACGAGAAGGGGTTTCACCCTACTCTCATATTTATGATTCACTTTTAGTAAAAATTGTATAGTATTTCTATTAAAAATTATTTTAAAATTATTAAAATTATTTATTAATATTTTACACATAATATATAGTTTCAAGTTAGTGAACAATATTAATGTTGAATGTTTTTTTTATGTTTAATAGGATGAAATATCTTTAAATAGAAATTAAATTAGTAAGTTCTATAATTGTTTCTATTTATAACATCGATAGATTTAAAATTAACAGACCTAATATTCTCAGTAGTTTCGATTTACTCTTTTAAAGTTATTCAGATATCCATCTGAGGCCAATTCACTTTCCTAATAAATGTGACGAGAAATCCCCTTATATGGTGTATTGTATTGTTATGGTGTGAGTCATACGTCTTATTTAAGAATACGGGAAGAAGATCAATTCCTCGAAGATGGCTCATTTAAGCATTCTGTTCAGGTGACACGAAGTCATGAATGAAAAATAAGTGGCGTTGACTCATTTTCTAGAAATTCTTCGTATAAATGGAACACCACTAGAAGAAATAGGTGAGTGATTCATGGCGGGAATGCCATCACCCATGGCTTTTTTTCCTCGCGCTTATTCATGGAATTCACGCGGTCACCGCTCCAAACGATTTACTACTACTATTTGAAAGATAAATTCCCGAGTTGAATAGCCGCCGTTTTTTTTTTTCTTTTACTTTCGATTTCATTTTGAAATATTCAAATATCTTCAAGACATATTCGTATATGTGGAAAGAAAACATGTTTTCGCTTATCTTCCATTGATTCGAATGTGTTGTGTCCACGTATTCTGTGGCGGATTTTCATTGAGAATTTTCCAGCCGTAATTACCTTGTAGTAATTTTATCATATCTTCATAGAACATTTGTGTTCGAAAAAATAAGTTCAAGGGTTTCAAACCATTTCCACAACTCGAGGAGATATTTTAAAAATGCACTCTAATATGTAGGTAAAGGTAATTAGATCAAGATCTTCTGCTATCTAAATACTCAGTCTAGAAATATTTATTGCCACAAATCTTCCATATTTTTTTTTACTAATGAATTTTATTGACCTTCAATGAGATTTATAACATTGTTTGTGTCACAACAATATTTCTCATCTTAAAATCATTTTTTTTTCTTCTTCGATAACTACAACGATAAAATTTAGTAAAAATCTAAATTTTTGCATTTGGCCAATTTTTGGTGAGTCAGTTGATTAATACAAGTCATGGACAAATTGTTGAAACGTGAATATTTCTTAACCAATAGCTACGGAATATTTAATATGGACCAACTTAGACCAGTTCGAGAAACGTTGAATTTTTAGTTTGCTAACTTCAAGGTTAGTAAGTAAGATCTACCAATAAGTGACGCATTTTATTAGATAAATATATTTTTTTTGGGTAATATTCACTTTGATTTTATTACCATTGAATCATTCGGAATTTTAGGATACGTTCCGGTATTCAAAGAAACTAAAATATGTTCCTATACATATTTGATTTTTTTTGGATTTGAAAAAAAAATCCTCTTGTTCCCATAAGCAGGAAAAAATCACATGATAAACTAAAAAGGGGTCATGATCGTGAATAATTTCAATCTAATGAGATTAATGGGAAACTATCATAGGTATAAGACTTAATTCGGAGATTTTTTCGTTTGATCTATGAATCATTTGTGTTACGTTTATAGTAAATGCCACCCCACACGTGGCTCGAGTAAAATAGTACGGCAGGGTTGAATGTCCTGTGCGGCATCTTCAGTCTACATTCTTCGGAGATTTTGTAATAGTTACGGGGTTGATGAACGTGGAATTATTTCAACTAATCTTGGCTAGACTTGCACCCTGTTGATCTCAAATTTCGTATGCTCGTTTTTTTTGAATATATGAACAAGTTATTATTTAAAGGCTTGAAAAAAGGTTGTTCACCTTTTATATTATTGTTGTTCGAGTTGTAACTCCACATCGTGAGAAGAAAAACACTTTTTTTTTCGATCCAAACTGCCTTTTTGACAAATTCAACTCTTGTTTGGGGAGAGAAAACCTACCTGGCACCGAAAATACATTGACCTAACTAACGTTTACAAATGAATTTGGAAGTTTTAGCTCCAAGATTTGAATAAATCGTCAGAATTCTACATTGATTTTGTTAATCTAATGCTGCCATATTTCTGGATTGAGGGGATTAAGGTATAAAAGTTTCCGTTTAACTATCCACTTGACAAGAACCCTGAATTATCAAAGACAAGTATTTCCACATCTAGATAGTGAAATTTATCTTTCAAATAAAATTTTATCTCGAGGACACAGAAATCATACATATTTCCACCCAAAAATAGTGATATGTGTAGGGTTTATCAAACAGATAAATTTGTATCTACTAAAGATACGTATTACCTACCTATGAGTAAAAAAAAAACCAATGGTAGGTGTAAGAAAAATAAAAGTTATATGTACTCTAATTAATTTTTGGAATAACTGACGATTTTGCTTATAAAATTAACCATCAAGAAAAGGAGGATTTTCAACTTTTAAAAACTTCCTGTTCAAAATTTTAAGCTTTATACGTAAGTCAATCCTATTAATGAATTATCAAATATGATTTTTTTTTACACCTAATTGAAAATTTAATTAAAAACTTATTTTGAAACGAAATAAAAAGCTCTTACTATTGAGGATCTAATACCAAACTAGCAATTCGGATTTAGGGAACGTAATTCTGCCATTCAACAATGTCACCGAATAGTGAATCTTATCAAAGAGAGCTTTGAAAGTAAGCAGATATGCGCAGTAGTATTTATATATATTTAAAAAGCATATGCTAAAGTCTGGCACAAAGGCTTATTGTATAAAATATAAAACTACTACTTACTCCGACCTAATCTTTCTCTTATTAAAATTATACTTCCAAAATAGATTCTTCCAGGTTAAATTTGAAGCCAGTACATCCTTAATATTTCCCATAAAATCTGGAATTCTTCAAGGAAGTATTTAAGGACCATTCTTTTATCTCATGTTTACATGAGACCTACCAGTAACAGAAGATGCTATAATCGCTACCATTGCAGATGATACAGCAATTATTGCCATAGACAAAATCCCAAATGAAGTGCCCTATAAACTTCAGTCCTACCTACACCACTTATAAAAATGGCTTCAATACTGGAAAATGAACGCCAATCCTCAAAAGTCAATCCAAATTATTTTCACCACAATAACAACAAAAAAACAGTACCCCGAATTCAAATTAATAACAACCCTGTTCCACAAAAGGATAACATTAAATATTTGGATATCACATTGGACAAAAAGCTTACATGGAAACTCCAGAGGGAGTTTTTGAATTTCTCCCCCTAAAAAAGGCACCCCTATAATGAAATCAAAAAAGAAAAAAAAATAGAGGAAAGGGAAATGAGTAGCAAAAGTTAAAAGGTAAAATATTGTGGGAAACACAAGAAGGAACTTTTAAGTTAAACAAAAATGTTAAGATAAGTAAACAAAATTTTAAATTTGTAAACTTACACGTGTAAATGAATTGGAGGAAATAAAGTTTTATTATTATATTATTACATGGAAACACCTTATAGTACCCAAAATATTACATATAGATGCCAAAATTAAAAAAATAAGAGGGCTTCTAAGAAGAGGATTTAGTCTTTTTAAAAATCCTTTATTGCCGTCTATATATTTACAATTTATATTCTATGCAATGTGCTAACAAATTTTGGTTGCTTATATACCACACTTGAGGTAAAAACCGTAGTTCGACCCTGGTGTGGTATTTTCGAAACATGTTGAGAGGGCCCAACCAATTTTGGGACTCGAAGAATTTATTAGGAGGTCGCGAGGCCAACGTCGTTTCAGCCTACGTGGCATGTTGTCTGGATGAGTTTCAGAGGAAAGAATTTGGGCATTTTTGGAATCGTTCTTGGACTAAGGTAGTGACAAAAGGAAAGTTAAGATCATTGTGTATGATTCGGTTGTTAACATAATAAGGAGCATTGATTATTCGACGAAGGACTTTTGATTGGAAAGATTGGATAATTTAGATGTTGGATGGTTTTGCAGAGCCCCAAAATTCTGCTCCGCAAGGCCCCGATAGGTCGTAGTAGAGTTTTGTAAATGCTGAGTTTAGTTTTTGTATTAACTGAAGATTTAGGTTCTAAAAGTCTACGTAATAGTCCGTATCTTTGGTTTAGTATTTGTCTTTTGAATTTAATATGTGGGTTCCAGATTAAGTGGCTTTCTAGGTAGAAGCCTAAATAACGAACGTTGGAAGCAATTGGGATAGTGTCGTTGTCAAAGTAAATCGGAGGGTATGTCAGTCGTCTTAGCGTGAATGGTATCATCACGCTTTTTTCATTGTTGATTTTTATCTTCCATTTCTGACACCATCCCGAGATGAGATCGAGGTGGTGCTGTAACGTATTGGTTGCTTTTATGGGGTTAGGATCAGTGGAAAGAATTGCTGTACCATCAGCATAAGTGAAAATACAGATATGTGGGTGAGTTGGGATATCGGCCGTATAGATGATGTAAAGAAGAGGACCAATAATACTCCCCTGTGGTACTCCAGCAAGAATAGGAAACGAGGCAGAACAAAGCAATAATAAAGTCAATCTGGTGATCTGGGCTGGAACATTGGGAATGAGCTAAAGTATTAAATACTAATAATATCGTTCAAAGATCACAATCGAAAACCTTATGATGCATAGCATCATTGGTACCTTGGTATATTAGCACCCAAATATTGTAAGATGATCCTAAATGTGCCATTTATAAAAGACATAAAGAAAAATCACAGCGTAAAACATAAGGAATCATGCAATGAACATGAAAATATACTAATTGAGGAACTATCCTTTTAAGAATCATTAATGATCCCTAGAAAGAGATGGGTGAGGAATGCAATGAAACAAGCTCAATTAATTTATTTAATATTTAACTCATTCATTGTTAGTGGTTTTTGTTCTTGTTTGGTACCACTGTTTTTGTATAATTTTGTATTACTATAGTCTGTCTTTTCTTGTTTTTTATTATTCTATCAACATGATAAATTTTACTCATTGCTTTGTATACTAAGCAGATTGTAAAACGACGAATAAATATTAATTTTCCTAATATCCTTTTTTTTTAAATTAAAATTAATTACAAGATATTTTCCACGATAATCAGGGTGTTTAATTTTACAAATTTTTTCTCGTCTAAGGAATTTTGTTAAATTTTGGAAAATGGCTGTAAAATCTAATCAAAACAGCATTCTGATTTTACATCTATATTCTATTAAAAATATTAAAAGAAACTACAAAATTTCTGAAATTTTTGTTAAGTTAACTAACTTTCCTAGTTTTGCCCTTGATTCAATGATATTTCCTGGCATTCCCATATTTGCAAATTCCACTGATTACTGGGTACCCTGGTTATATGAAACAATTGTAACTTTAAATTGAGGCTTAAATGAAAAATTTTCACAATCACCTTTCATCAATTTAGTATTGAAAAATATTTGTTATGTTTTAAACTAATTAATTTAATAACTTATTTTTTTAATAATTATATGACAATTATTTTGGCTATTATTGTGAAATAAAACATTTATGGCAACATAAATCAAGACGGGGTTCATATATGTTAAAATTTTTAGTGGCAATGTTATTTAGTACTAATCATAATAGACCTTATGTACATGTTCTAAAATTAATTTTATTTTTTTTAAAAAAAATGTTCTTATCTAATATCAAAACATAATGTAGCAGTTTATTTTTAACTTTGTTTCATAAAATCTAAGTAATATTCATTTAAAAATACCAAAAGACACATAACTTCAAAATTTCACCGACGTTTTCCTATAACAAATGCATTTAAACGAAAATAGTAAGAATGTTTAAATCGTTCAAGCTAAGCTTAAGCCCATTTTGGCGAAAAAAAAACTACATATTTAAATCTCATATTCGAAGTAAATAAAATTAACTTTTAGAAATGTCTTTAAGATTATTCTTATGGCACTGGAAAATTTATTTTCCCAGCTTCCCTTAATACCTATTATGTGAAGCGTGAGTAAACTTCCTGCTTGTTAAAAGTTACCCACCAAAAGAAAATTTTCTCTTTTCAAAGATTAGATACATATCAAAACTAGGACATTATTTTAAAAAGAAACATTAGGAATTTCCAAACTTTATCGACCTTTGTCTGGTTGGAAGGATAAAAGATTATTTTATAAAGTGCTAGTTTAAAAATTACTAACCTTGACTGATATTTTCTTATTAAGCACGTATTTCTCCATTCTATCATTATAGTTGTAGATCCAATTCAATAATCGAAAATTGTCCAAATCACATGTAGAAAATAGATCTAGAAAAAAATTAAACCATTAGTGTGTAAGTGTATAGTTAATATGACAATTAATTTCTTAAAATCTAGAAAAACTGAGATTATAAAATTTTAATCTATGATTTATTATATTGTTTCAAACTTTTCAGAATTTAACAATTATACTTAAGATTGTCTTTTCAAATAAAATCCATAGTATTAAAATATTAAATTAAGAACTTTTATTAAATATTTAGACTATTAAGAAAGCAAATTCTTTATAAGGGATAACTAATTTAAAGTTTTGATAAGTAATTAACAAAAAATGGCATTTTAATTTAACTATTCGGAATTTTCAGATTAAAGAGTTAGTGGCATCTTTGAAATAAAATTTGCTCGGAAGATATTGCAAGCATGCGTATTTTCACCTAAGAATGGAGATATACCTTAGATGTGGATGATTTATTTAAAGGATAATTTTTTGGCTTTTAAATGGTTATCATAAGGATGAATGTCGCTATCTTTCTATATTAATGTTATATTTGTTAATTGTTATCTTAGAATGAAGGACTGTAAGAATTTTGTACATGGAATCTAAGGAAACCAGAAACATATCTAGAGTACCTAAAAAAGCTAGACAGCTATTAAATGATGCGCTGAAAGAAGAAGAAGAACTTACAAATAATCATAAATGTAATGATAAGTTGACAAATTAGCCATTTGAGAAAATAAAACGACTGAAATTTGAAAATGTCCAGAAAAGAGAGTAAAAAAGAATTAATATTCAGGCCTGTTAAAAATTATAGTTATAAGCACACGGAAAATTACGCCGAGGATAGGCATCGCTTGAAAAAGATTAATTAGGCAACAAAATTAATTTCCTCTAAAGTCAAAAACGATAAAATAATTGGAAACTACGCTTCTTCATATTCATTTACCAAATAACTAGACATCGGATTACATACATTTTCTTATTTGCATAAACAAAAGCATGTAGTTCTATTTTTATAGTGTTATCACATATTTTGGTACTTTTTCATTGGCAGTCCTTTTTTCAATAGCTATACATGATAGGCATGTCGTTACGCCGCTGACACGTCCACCTGGCGTCAAGCTCTGAAAGTATTCTACCCAAAATTGCTTCATATCATCTGTTTAACCCACGGATTACATAGAGTTGCGAAAAAGACCAAAAAAAGTTCGGGATAGTCAATAAATTGATTCCTTCTACAAAAAAAGGCTTTTTAAAAGCACCACCGCAAGTACAACCTTATCAAGAACGACTACCTAACGTAGCACTACCTCCAGAGCCAATATTAACACGAAGGGAAACTTGGTAGAAAGCTGTATTATTTTATGCTGAAAATTTCGAAACCGTAAAAGAAATAGTTGGAAAATTTGACCAATTGCCATTGCAATCAATTTAAGCCAGCTGGCAATAGAGGATCCTTCAGTAAAAAAATATTGCTCTTATTGCGACATATTTCAGCAATATACTCGATGCAACTGGGAAACATTCCCCTGTCCAAGTCCTTGGAAAAATTGGATAAAATGATTAACCCGAGTAATGCCCTTTCGAGTTTTGTATTAAAACCCTAGTCTTGAAGGAATAAAGAAAATTAATGCATTTATCAACGGCACCGGACAAACTTTGCCTGAAGAAATCCTGAAGAGATCTGAGATCAGATGACGTCGACAGGTCATTTTCAGGTTTTTAGCTTTGTTACCCATATGGTCCAATTGTGAACCTAAATCATCTAGGATCCCTCTTAAATACATCTTGAAAATTTCAACAGAATAGGTCAGGCAGATTAGGAGAAGTTCAGTACTGAACATACTAGGGTGTTTTTTTTTGGGGCTTTTTCCTTTTTTTGCTCCCATGCCGAAATTTTGTTGGATATACTTCAAAAAAAATTCCCTGAAAGTTTGAGCTCTTAATATTAATACTAAGTACTCGCTCAGAGCGTGTGAATATTTTCCATTTAAAATACACGTAAACTTTCATTTTTTTTTTAAATTTTTATAGCTCAGCGGAATTTTATGGTATCGCATCGCTCAAAGTCGGGATTTTTTTAACAACTGTATGCTCTACAAAAGTGCCTATTTCAAATAATTTTTAATAAGGAATTAAAAATCAATATTTTCTTAAATTTTACTCAATAATCCGTAAAAATTTTATAGTAAGAGAAATTCAAGGCTCAATATCTTATCGATCGAGAAATATCGATCTTAGCAATTTGGTTTTCTGGAACTTTTTTGTAGGAAATTAAATTTCCTATAAATTTGACTCTTACATTTTTTCTTTAGGTCTTGTAGTTCATGAGTTGCTGAGAGAAAAACGAGAAATCTATGAAAAATCTAGGTTTAGTGACCCGTACTACCTCGCCCGTGTAAATTACGATTTTGCCGCAATAGGCACTTTTGTAGAGCATACAATTGTAAAAAAATTCCGACTTTGAGCGAGGCGATACCATAAAATGCCGCTGAGCTATAAAAATTTTAAAAAAATAATCAAAGTTTACGTGTATTTTAAATGGCAAATATTCACATCTGTGAGCGAGTACTTAATATAATTAAGAGCTCAAACTTTCAGGGAACTTTTTTTGAAGTATTTCCAACAAAATTTCGGCATGGGAGCAAAAAAAAGAAAATAGTCCAAAAAAAAAAAAACACCCTAGTACATACGTACAGAAGAATTGTATAGTTAAAGATAAATATAATGTGAAAATAAACGTAAATTCTTATAATAATTGCTTTTTGATTGTTCATGTTTTCTGCATATTTCGCCCTTTTTAGTGCATATTTTTTTCATTTTGATAGTGTAAATAATCCAAAGTCTACAAATAACCATTGAAGTTTGTGCCCAAAAGTTAAAGTGGTATAAACTTTTATATGGTATGGTATAAGAATTTAGCTTTTGAACACAAACTTCAGTGATTATTTGGTAAGGGAAACTAAACGGAACATACATAGTTTCCAATTATTTTCTCGTTTTTGGTTATAAAATCAATTACGTTTGTCGCCAAATTAGATCTCTTTAGTTTATTATTTTTTTGTCAACTGGATCTTATATAGCTATACCTTAATAACCCATAAGCATTATAATCAATCTTCAACATTACATAATATTTGCAAACCATTACGATCAATATTTCAAAAGGAATCTACAAAACCATATTTTCTTAAATATTTACACAAAAATGTATTTATAAATCTTATTAAAAACAAAAACTTTCCTTGAACACCAAAATAATAATGTTCTAGACTAAATTTTTATCACTATTTAGGCTATCAAAAACAATATTGAAAATAACATCCCATACTTGATTTTTTTTACTATTTACGATTAAGTATATTTTTTTCATTTTACAGTTAACATGCAAATATTTAAGCTAAAAATAAAAATGTTTAATAATTTCCGACAAATACGATTATTTAATGTTACAACCTTGAGGCCGTTAAGCTCTAATCGGGAAAATATCACGAGTACGTATTTTTTTTCTCGCATTACTTTATTAATTTTTTGATGATTTTTTTTTGAATTAAGATAAACAACGCTAGATAAGTAAAATGTCCTTCGTTATCAATATCTATTTGAAATAATAAACAATAAATATTTGTTGTTCGAGAAAAGAGTGATAGTAGTAGTGTGAGAAATGTTCTATTAGAAAATCGTTTGTAGTAAATGTGTGATCGATTGTTATTGTGATATGATTCTAAATGGATGAGATGAGCAAATATTGAAATATTTTAAACATGAAAGGTCAATTTATTGTAATGAAAAATGCTGTTGAAATTGGGTCTAGGTAATGAAGTACAAGTAAAATTTAGCAAACGACTCCAGTAACTTTTGACATGGGCTCTTGTACACATACATATATGGCCGTATAACTTTCCTAGAGTCGTAACCGAAACGCATTGGTCGTGAATCACCCCAGGCCTTATTTTATTCTTGTCGCTGATTCCGATTATTCAGGTCAACTGACAAAATCATGTCCGCTGGCCTTGACACAATGAGAGGCGCCGCCGTCGGTGGCTTTCCCTGTGTTTATGTCTTATCTGTCCGTTTGCTGCGACAGCGCCCCCTTCAGCCAACGAGCCGCAATAATTGTGTGGTTCCGAAGAGGCATAGATTTGCATATTCTTCACTCTCACTACCAAGAGTTTAAAAGAATATTATGCCTATAGAACGAACACTGCCCACGGGTCACCACTGGCCGTTACTTCTGCTCCTCACACGCCAAAGTCCAAATTCTTCCATAAAGCCACTACAATTCGGATCCATAGTCCGGGGTACAAGTCAACCACCACTGTAGACAATCAGTAAATAGAACAATTTCCCCTGAATCGTTGACATAAGAATTTCCAACCTTTGGCACATAACAAGCAAGCATAGCTTGACCTATCCTAACATCAACGACAAACAATGACTTTTTATTTAAACATTTAAAACCACAATAAACCTAATTTCCTTGTCAGCATTGTGTGCGTGTTTAACACATTTTTATTAGTATGATTCACGAAAAGTGATCTCTAGACATTATTGTACCATAGTCCAAAAAATATTTTCATACATAACAGGTACGTATTTCTATTGTGAAACAAACTTATCCAGTGATCGTCAACTAGTATTGGATCAAATTTGTAGATTACCCAAAATGATTCAAAACTCCTTGTTGATCTCTGTAGCAAATTACTTCGTAATCAAATACGTGTTTGGGGCAATAAGTCAAAATAATATTTTCTATTTATTGGAAAAATTAATGTTTATAGATCACTTTTTGGGAACCATAACATAAAATTTGGGTTGAAGTCAATATGAGAGCACTTGGGACTTAGGTCAATCTAAATGAGGTTTCTTTAATCCTCAGAAGAATTGCTTCACGAATGCGATAAAATATTCATGGATAAAAGGGTGAAGAAAGGTGATAAGGTGAATATGACAATAAACCTTAATAACCATTAGCAAAACTAATCGATTGAGGTACAAAAGTATCAATCGAAATTATTAATTACAAAATGAGCCAAATATCAGAAGAACCAACGAATAAAAAGACCGGAAAACAAGGAATTTGGAATTAATTCATGAATTCAAATAGCAAAGGATGAAGAAGACAATAAACTCTAATAACGATTTGCAAATCTAATCAATTGGGGTACAAAAGTATCAATCGAAATAATCACTAACAAAAAGAGCCAAATTCCAGAAGTACCAACGAATAAAAATACCGGAAAACATAAAATTTAGAATTTGGAGTTCTAATAGAAAAGGGTGAAAATAAAGGTGACAAGGAAGATGACAATAAATCCTAATAATGATTGGGGACAAAAGTTTCAGTCGAAATTATTAACTACAAAAAAGGCGAAATACCAGAAGAACAGAGGAATAAAAAGTACGGAAAACCGGAAATTTTAAATTAATTCATTGATTCAAGAAAAGAGTGAAGATGATAATAAACCCTAAGAAAGATTCGCAATTCTAAATCTAATCGATTGGGGAACAAAAGTCCCAATCGAAAATACCAACTAAAAAAAGTACCAAGCATCAGAAATGTCTATGAACAAAAAGGTCGGAAAATAGAATATTTGGAATTATTTTACTATTATAATTTTATATTGGAATTATTTTACTGTTTTACTTCTGTCAAGTTTTCTTTTTGTACTTACAAGTAGTGCTTCAAATCGTTAATCTTTCTCGAGTATATTGTTGGCAACTAGAAACTTTTTTTTTGTAGTCACTTTCTAACTACTGGGTCATCAATTGCTTAGGATTCAAGAGGTCATCATTATATTTGAATTTCTTTTAGGAAAGATAGGATGTTTTTTATACCATAGGGGAAATTTATGAAGGATGCTATGATGTTAGGGAGTTTGATAAGAGTTCTTTGTGAGGAATAGGCCCCACATTGAAGCAAGATATCCATCTATTCTTGGTGAGCATCAAAAACATCTTCCTAAATATAACTATACCTGTAAAATGGTACCAAGTTGCAGACGATTTAACAGTAGCTTTGAGACTTTGATGTCTAATAATTTTGGCACCATTGTAACAAAACAATCTGATCTATGTAATAACGCAATGCTTATCCATTATATTCTATACAATGTCCCAGTTAAGTCCTGATAAAGAGGGACCAACAATTGTAGATTAAATTAACCAAAAAGTTCCTATGGATGCATGTGGTGTAAAATTTGAATGTGAAATTTTATTAAACGAGAAGAGTAGAAAATTTATATTTTCGCCATTTGAATGATTATAAAGTTCATAATATAAATTTTGTTATAATCATAGGGGGTGTTCGTTGGCTCATGAATCAAAAAACTATAGGACACCATTTGAGTATTAGGTGGCATTTATCCTTTTCAAGAGATTGAAGGTATTTTTGGTATTTTTGGCATTTCCATGAACTATGTGTATTTTAAAAGCTGATTTCAAACGCCAAAAGTATGCCTAATAATTTTTAAGCATCCTCCTCTTCTTTCCCTCATTAACTTCTTCGAATAATTAGTGAAAAAATGACAGAAATACGTACACTATACGTCTGGAATAAAAATTATTCCAACAATAATACAGTCAAAAAAATTTTTTTTACAAAGAAGCTATTTTTTCTTAAATCGTCGATCAACTATTGTTCGGGTTTGGCGGAAGTTTCGATGCCCAAAACGTTGAAACCGGTGCTTTTTAGAGATGTCATTGAAATTCTATTGTAGAAATATGATCTAAGCAGTAAAAAAACGAATTCATTTATGATTTTAAAATCCAAAAAAGTATCCAGAAGACGATAGGAAATACCATCTTGAATTCTTTATTGAAACCCAGAATGCACTTGGTTCTGACTAATACTAGTTCTGATTTCTAGAGACCTCTTTTTTAATTCGTCAATGTTGCGTCCTAGAAGGACTATTGCATCACATTTTATTCTTAATTCCAATTAGCCACATTTGCTTTTGAGATTAATCTAAGTAGGGAACTAATTGAGCTCCAGGAATACTTCCCAACTTAAGTTCAAATAATTCTAAAGAACTGAGGTAACTTCACACCAGGTACGAACGATTAAATCGGACAAAAGAAGGAACTTCCTTCTCCTTACCACATTTTCTGCATACCCTTTATTTATCCCAACAAAGTGAAGATGTTTTTTTCGGAAACAGTGTCCTATTAGCAGATTTGTGATTATAGTTAAAAAATCCATTTTAAAAGTATTATAAGAAATTGACAAAGAGTTTATTTTTCCTTTGAAATAAAAAACTACACAAATACGATTATTTACGCAAATTAGAAGATACTGTAGGTCAAGAGGTGCTTCGACCGTAGCATGGACAAGAATGATGCCAAAAGTACCAACGCATCATCCAAGAATATTAAGAAATAGTTTCGTTTGAAAAATTTTTTTACAGAAAACTTCTCAATTAGTGCCTTTAACGATCACCTTTTTTTCATTCTAAATACTAATCAAAGAAGAAAGTAAAAATTTTCTGATTTTCCTAACCGATGGTATTTGGATACCCTGTGGAAATACGTCATAATTAACATGTATCATTTTAACTGTTTTAGATTCCCTTACTTCATCATTTGCTATAATGAGATCAATGCTCATGTAAAAAATTCCAGAAGCCCAAATACCTTAGGGCGGTCCTGCATGCTATGTGCGTTGCCAATAAGTCATCATAGTCTATCCCTGAAGCATTCGTGATCCATATGGTGAAGTCTTAATAGCCAATAATGATTCTGACATTCAGTCTATTAATTAATTATTCACAAATAGATCATTCTACTATCTTACTACATGTGTATGTGTAGACACTGAGAGAAATAATTCATTTGATTGTTTCGAATCATTTTAATTCCCCACCAATGTCAAGGCCTCATCAACAACTAACATCTTGAAGTTTTTGTGTCAAGGCTATTATTGAATTATTTACTCAATTATTTCTAATTTACTCGGAAGTTTGTTATACGTCTAATATATCACATGTCAATTTCGTTCCATTTTACAACAACGATTTTTTGTTGCCTCAATTTTCCCATAAAAGCACCAAGTATGTATCATTTTACATTGCGATACAAATCTGAGCAATTTTCATGTTTTAAACGTAAAATATACTAACGAAAATATTATTTTATTATGTGAAGTTAAATATAGAGCATTTAGCTGTATAATAATAAATAATTTTATTCAAAACGTATAAATATTTGTTAAATAATTAACATTTTGTTATTGTTTGAATTCTTTTTACTCTATTTATTTTGTTAATTTATAAATGATAGGTCAAAGTTTTGCTAAACAATTCGAGCTATTTTATTATTACATTGCAAGATTTATTCTTTATTTATATAAAAACGTACACTTTCATAAATTTATATTATCTCTTAATACTATACATAATATTCTTCTATGTTTCCATATATAAGTGTGGACAGAGTGGTTCACGTAATATTTTTGTGGGAAATATGCATATAAGTATATAGAAACTAAAATATAGAGAAGAAAAAAATATCTGTTGGATGTTTATGAAAGAAATTATGGAATTTCATAAAAAAGAAAACGATAACACTTATGTGTTATCGTTTATCCATGTATATACATGGATCTTGGGAACGAAATTTAAGATAGAAAATCAACAGCAGTTTATTATAGACATCACTGAAAGAATAAAAGGATGGGGAAAAATCAAAAAGTACTTAAGAATTTGGAAAATCAATATCCCAATTCAGAATTACAAGAAGGAGATGATGTAAATGAGGACAGCAAAGAACTGTTCATTATAAAGAGCAAGATCAAAAAAAAAAAAACAAAAGATCAAGGAAGAAAAGCGATGAAAGTTAATGGAATTTTCATTGAAATTTTAGAAAAAAAAAATTGTTTAAACAAGGTATTGGATCAATGGTTCTTAACCTGGGTTCAATAGACCTTTCCCACAAAGAAAGAAAGAAAATCTTAAACGAAGTGTGGTTCCATGATTATAGAATCATGGAACAGCTACTATTTTAGCCAATATACTAGGTAGAAAATTGAAAAAGAAAATGGAGGAGGTGTTGAATGAAAAATAGTTTGATTTCCGAAAAGAAACGAAGGATGCCATATAAATAAACTAATTACTTGAAAAGGAGCCAAACAGGGATCAGGGACTAGGGAATATTTCCTAGAATGGCAGAAGGTTTTTGATCGAGTGAATTGAAAAAAAACTAAGGGATATTCTTCGAAGAAATGAGTTCACTTTAAGAGGTAAATGATTTGAACAACTAATAACTTGTGCAGCTAACAAAAAGTTATAATTCTTAAAAGTGAAGAAAGTTTTAAAAGCACAAAGAAACAAGAACAATTCGGAACTTTATCATATATTTATTATTTATTCCGATCCTGAGTTTGTCTTCAATTATTATAAAAGAACCTCAAATCCTCAGAACCATAAAAATTGAAAATTCAGAACACTGCAATGTGGAAAAAACCATCAAATATGCTGACGAATTGATGTTAATAATAGAAACAGAAGAACCATAAATGACATGGAACCATTTCACAGTTTCATTTTTATGGGAGAAACTTATGGAATGAACTTAAATACTTGAATATCAAAATTTATGAAAATATCAATGCGAATAAAGTCAACAATACCCAATTCAAATATTTAGAAGACATTATCGCCAAAGAGGGGCAATCCAACAGAAAAAAATTATTCAATAGAAGGAAGAAAAAATTGGAATTTAAACTTCGGAAACAGTTGCTTAAGTGGTGTGGTATGAACTATGGAGCGAATTACAGTATGAATCGGAAACACGAACTCTGGAAACACGGAAGAAAATTCTAGAGGTTTTTGAAATTGGGTACTGAAGAAGAATGCAAATATTAAATGAACGAATTCACAGGAACATAAAAGTATTGATAAGAGTCAACGAGAAAAAAATCTCATCAATGGAATTGCATAAAGAAAGCTTAAATCCGACAGAATGGATTATATTTTCAGAGGATAAAAGCTTATTTCGGAAGATAAGTACGAGGGATGTTTTCAAAGTTCTGGGAATTTAACTATATTTTTTATTATTTTACTAATTTTTAAGTTTCTCAACGTTATCTCTATTTAATTAAAAACATTTATCCTAACGGTAAACTAGTTTTTTAAGATGTCCGTTAAGATGTTAGTTAACTTTCAAATTTGGGAACCGAGATGATAATCACTTAGTGCAAGATCCGGGAAATAAGGTGAGTTACGAAAGCAATTTCCATTGTATATTGTTCAAAACATCCTTCTTTTTCTTGCGTTATATGGTCCTGTTGCAATAATGAACGGTTATGGAACTTTTCAGACCGTTTTTTGACAAGTGCCTGTCCCAGTGATCCGGGTAATAAATTTGATGAATATCCTGTACTAATTAAAGTAACTTTCGCTTGACAATTCATAAAAGTAATCCCAGAATACAGTAAGCATTACTCTCCTAACAGACGAACTTAACGAGCTTAAATGGAGCCCCTTCTTCAGGGTTTTGGCATTTTTTGAAATGACTTTTGGTTTCAGAATAGAAATAAAGAATCCAAGTTTTAACATTGGTTATTATTCGTTACTAAAATTCATTACCGTAACGGGTTAACAGTTCTTGAAGTTGACGACAAGTATTCGACTTGCCAATTAAATATGAGCCAATCACTTATTAAATAGTCGGTTTAAAGTGTTAGCTTACAAAGCTCATTTTTAATGATTTTTAATGATTAGGAAGGGAATACTAAATTCTACCGAATATCAAACTGATAAATCACTTTAAATATAGAAATTTAAAACAGATGATAAAATTCAGATCTCAGCTTTTATTAAATAAGAAAACAATTCAGTTTATTTAAGATCGTTTTTTTTTTTATTTAATATTTTTTAATATTCAAATTAGCTACGTTTCGTTACGTATCGTAACTTCATCAGGCTTCTTGAATCACAAAAAAATGTAATATTTTCAATATAAATTGAAAATATTATTATTTAAATTGAAATATTTTCAATTTAAATTGAAAATATTATATTTTTTGTGATTCAAGAAGCCTGATAAAGTAACGATACGTAAGGAAACGCAGCTAATTTGAATATTAACAAATATTAAATAAAAAAAACCGATCTTTAACAACCTGAATTGTCTTCTTATTGAAATTTAAAACTATAACCTGAAAGGAAAACCTGATATCTATACTAACTTATGTAGCTTACATTCCCTTTTTTTCTTCTTCTATAAAAATTGTTAAAATGGACTTAGCAGGTTAACACTCTAAGCCATGGGTCGGCAACCTGCGGCCCACGGGCCGCATGCGGCCCGCAAGATTCTCGCCGCAATGCACATGACGGACACATAGCGTTTTATTTTTAAAACTAAAATATTTGTACATAAATATTGTAGGTATACCTACTGCCAGTGCGGCCTGCACTGATCCCCATGAAAAATATTTGGCCCTTTTACAACAAAAGGTTGCCGACCCATGCTCTAAGCCAACGAAGTGCTACTTAGAGCTTCATTTTCCGTCTCGTTTTTTAAGCTGAAATTAGTTTTTTGTTTAAAAGAAATAAAATTTTAGTAAATTGGTCTTAGAATTCTTTTCTAGAACAATTTGTATAAAATAAACGAATATGATATAATGAGATTTGGAAGACAGAGCTTTGAAAGCTGTAACTTAACTTAGTATTTGGTACCTTTGGAAATAATCAACTAAAGTGGAACTAATACAATCTTGGTAAGACTAGTGGGAAGATAAGACTAACAACAATAACATATTTAGACTATTTTTGCTAAATTAAAATGAAGGTCCTTTCTTGTATTCCCAATTAGAAAATATTCAAAACAAACACTGTATGGATAACACGCGACAAATGACAAATAAATAAGACCTTAAATCACATTACCATGATTTATTTTGAGGAAATTTTCCAAATCATTTCAATCAATTAATATATATAATGTCCTTATCAATAAAAATATATTTAATTTCCATTTATCAGTTATGGAAAATAAATGCGTATAGCGAATGATGTTCTTGGCTTTGGTATGCCTATATAGGCAGCGGCTGTTATGATGTTGAGAGATAATATTTCACATAAGTTGCAATGATACGAAAAAAAATCAAACAGTGATGAAACTTGAATGATGGAAAGTTCATTAAACTTAAATAAAGGCAAAGCGTTTATGAATAAATTTTAATGTAGTACTAATGTGTAACATTATGCGTATTTTCTTTCAATGATTGCGCATGCAGAGTTTATGTATACATACTTTTTATCCTAATTAAATTCACTTGACGTAATTGATAAAGAAGTTTTGTGAACATTTGATTTGTTCTTATCACTGCTGCTTAACCTCTTAGTGACCAATTTAACATAAGCATTGCGTAATTACCATAAAATCTATAGAAGCGTGCAAGTGTTTCCATTGGCTCATATGTGCACTCCTCTTACAATTATCAAATATCAGAAGTAATCGATTTGAAAAAAAATTGTCGAAATTTCTTTTTTCAATTCAGTGATTTTCTTTGAATGTATGACGGTCTTGTTGTTGGGCCATTGTTTTCGGTAGTGTGGCGAGGTAAGGAAAAAGAAAAAAAAATGAGACCTGATTGGTATGCATGGCAAGATGGTCCTGGCAGGCTCGAAAATGTTTGTCATATGTAGGGCAATTCAAATATTAAGCAACACTGTCATCGCTAAATCAAGCAAATCTCAGGGTCATAACATACTTTAAATTACGTTTAATATAAATATTGACCAGCAACAACAGTCTGTTTGTCACATTTTCACGTATTTTGCCTTGCTAAATCGAAATAGGACTTAAGTTTTTATTCAAGTTTAGTGTAAATATCTGTTAATTAAAAGTTCTTATGGCTTTGTATTATCCAATTTGAATTGAGGTCTTTTAAGAGGTCGAAGTACTCGGGCGATTTTATCCACTTATTTTAACACTTTTTATATCTACTATAGATAAAGTCCTCGGATTACCAAACTTGAAATCAAATGCCAAAAGGACTAAAGATATGAGGAAAATTAACAATTATCTTCTCCTTATTTTCGAAACAGATTTTGGGGGAAAATATTTTTTTTAAAACAAAGCCTTCAAATCCAAAGCTCATGGCAAGTATTAGGTAAACCTATGTCTAAATGTTACCCTAATATCGGGACAAAAATGTTATAGTATAAGACAAACATTACTAAAAGCTTTGTTGCAAAATTGTAAGGTATTCAAATGAAATTGAAGTCCCATAGTATTGTTGCGTTTTTTAAAAGTCAAGTTTTCACTAACTTACCCACTCCCGCAGTAACCCTCTTCATTATACGATACGTTGCCTTTGCATGACAAAAATGGGGTGCAGAAAATTGTACATAAATTTAACGAAATTGGGAGTAAATATTGGAAAGTTATGAAACACTACCATGGACTAAAACCCTATTGAAAGAGGTATTTAAAGGCATTTTCAAAGAAGACGTTTAAAGTTATAAAAAGTATTTTAAATGTAATGATTTCAAAAAGCCTCAAATACCTATTTTTACAGGGAACCCATAGAAGTGAAACCAACAAAAATGTAAGCTACTAGATAATGAGACGAATGTAAAATTTCGAGAGTTATAGGATAGTTTTAGGGTTGAGTTATGATAATATTGATACCAAGTTGAAAATTATTTTAAATTTTATTCATATAGTATAAATTTTTCCAGACTCCGAGTTGGAATTTTCAATAAAGCATATGAGAGGCTTATTGTAACTGAAGTATGAAAGAAATATTTTAGTTTCGATTTGATTAATAGATAGATCGTTGGCATACGGATAATTACGTCGAGTGGAAGAACCAAGCAGAAAACAAAGACTCATGTTCTCACTTTCAGATAATCACAGCTGGGAGATCGAAAATCAGTGGAAGGACGAAGCAGAAAACATAAAGAGGGTATTCCCATCAATAGTCTATCACAGCTGGATGATCGAAATTTACTCGTAATTACGTAATATATCGTCAATTACAGTTTTTGATTTCGTTATTGATACAGTGCGACTGCCGCGACTGCTATACATTTTTACAATTAATTTGGTGTTCAAAAACTCCATCAAAGAGTTCATTGTATCCAATACAATAATTACATTAAAATGTCCACTTAAAATTTTTGGTATTTTATCTTGTAATGAATTTGCGATACCTTTGATGTGTATTTTATTAAATTTTCGTTGATGGACTTTTTGCGGTCTCTTTAGTCTTGCAGTCTTGTTTTCTTTTTTTTCGATAATCACGATAATATTCTGTATTCGTTTCCGGAATACCTTAAAAATGTTTTGATTAAAATAATTATATGTTTAAGTAAACAATACACAATTCGCCACGGTTGTTAGGACGACTTTTCCCTAGCAGCGTAATACACTGTAATGTTTTCTATTTCATCCTTTCGTTCGTTAAATCGTATAGATTTGTATGTTTATCTCTTTTGAGTGTCGCTTTTTCGTTTCAGGAAATTTATCAAGTCTTAACGATGCTAAAAAAGTTTTCTACGTTTGATTCGAAACTACTCTTAGCTAAGAAAAGATTCAAAAAGGCCTAGGAACTGCTTTCTGAAAAGTTACTTTGGATATAAAATCGGACTACAATTGAGGAAAATTATTTTTATAAAAAAAGGATTTAAATTTTTCGATTAAATTTGAAAAACAAAATTGCCCTTAAAATTTCCTTGCAGAGCCGAGGAATGTTATATCTTCTTACTAAAAAATGAGATACTAAAAATTTTAAATTTTTAGCCTTAACTACTTTTATATATCTTGTAGAGAATTTCACATAATTTTCGTAATAAAAATTAATCCCATTTTTGCTAAACTTTAGTTTCATCCTTCAACGTATGCAACGCTTCATACAGAAATGCCAAGCCTATTTGATCCTTTTCCGATTTAAGGGTTGTCTTTAATAAATACAATGTACCTCTTTCCATAGAATTTTCGGCTCAAGTATACTTAAGCACACCCACAATCTGGCAATGTTGCATTTTCGACTTTGTTTTCAATTAAATTCGCAATGTTTTTGTTAATTCCATTCTAATATGGTATTATTCTCTCTTTTGTGGCTAAATTTTCATTATGGACCGATTTAATCGCGAATTAAATTAAAAACAAAGTCGAAAATGCAACATTGCCAGATTGTGGGTGTGCTAAAGTACACATGAGCCGAATTTTCAAACCCATGCAACTCCAACATAATTGTACAAAGCTTTCTTGATTGTTCACTATAATTTCTTTTTTATTTTCAAATAAATTGCATAATCTACAAAGGGTTGCAATAAGTGCATTCAATCCATAGACATGTAATCACTAGTCCCAGTAGATTAGTGCTGTATACGTACAAAATATATTTTTAACAATCAATAACAATTATAGTAATTCTTATAGCGATAACAACAATCATAAAAACAATCAACAGTAGCAATAAGAATAATAATAGCAGTCTAAAACAACAATATCAATGCAAATAATAATGTGCAACATTAATATATAAGTAATTTACAAAAAATAGAGCTATATAATAAGAAATAATAATTTGGCAATAAATAGTTGATAGGAACTAATTAATAATATTCTTGGGAACTTGGACTCAAATAATAAGACATTAAATTTTCAAATTATCTCAACTAAATTTGATTTAAATGAGATGATTTGAAAATTTAACGTTTTATTATTTGAGTCCAAGTTCCCAAGAACATTATTAATTATTTACCACACCATGGATGAGAACAACCAGGGTTAATAGGAACATTTGTTTAGTTACAAAATCTATCAGGCAAATCTATTACATTCCATTTTTGTAACCTTCTTATCATCTCACTGTTGTCCAATAAGTTTATTGCGAGATGGTTGGAATGATCGTCTAATTTTGTCAGGTATTTTTTACTAAATCTTTGAATTTCCGCCTTTACAGATGGCATTTCTGTATCTTCATGTATTTTTTATTGTTTACATACCATGGAGCACCGATTATTTGTCGTAGGGTCCTCGATTGAAATCTTTGTAGGATTTCAATGTTGGAGTTGGATGCAGTACCCCACAACTGTATTCCATATAATTTCTTCTTATATATAAACTAGCTATCTTGCCGTGTGTCCGTACAGAATGGGTTATGCGCTCTGTAATCCCCACTTACGCATTCAAAACGTTGGTAAGAGTACTTACTCACTAATGTATTTATTTGTGAATACGTATTTCGAATTTTCAGGTTTACAATATGTGAAAGCCAAAAAAACATAATGCTAATTTATAAACTTAACTTAACAAGTTTCAGATATATCTACTTATCAGAGTTTAAATTTTTAAGCAGAATCTAAGTTTTTGTTTCTAATAATAAATCAACTTTGTTTTATATTAAGCAGTAATAACGTTTCGCTTTTAACGGACTTTGATTGATTATTAAATTTGAAATTTCGATTGTTTATTAAACGTTATCCCTTACAAACTTTGCTACCGTTTTTCACTCTTTTAGGGGAGAAATTTTCAAAAGCCCTTTCTTATTATATATCTGCATCTTATAAGGAAAACACTTTCCAAATTTCATCGACAAAAGTGCATTTATATTTGAAAATACAATGTAAAACGAAAAAAAATAATGACCTTCTTTATATTAGTTAACATGACTAAAAAGCTATTCGAGTTCGCACATTTGGACATTGTAGATACAAAGTCGTTGGAAATAGGTGGAAAGCGTGTAAGTAAATTCGAATATTTTATTTATTTTCAATAACAATAATTGGTTTTCAAATTGTTCTAAATACTGAAAAAAAGTTAGCATGGAAGATTTTATATTTTAATTGACTGTGAAATATATGGCAAAAAATTGCTACCTTAATGCTTTTCAGCCGAATATATAATTACTCCAGATCACAACAATTGGTTCATAAAAAAATAGATTTTAAAAAGTTTGATTGTTGAAAAACGAACCAAAATTTAGAATCGCCTATTTGGTATAAGTACTACTTTCATACTAATTAAGTGAAATGACGTTATTTAAAATGTTATTATTAAAATAATATAAAAAAAAAACACTTATATATTATTTCTTAATATAATTTTAGATAAACTTTTTTTATATTAACAACACTTTGATTATTAAATTTAAAATTTCGATTGTTGATTAACTCTACATTATCTCATATTAAACATTTTATTGAGATAAAACCTTTAGCTGCGAATGCCACGGGCAACTACTAGTAAAACATAAAATATTAACAGGTTTAAGTTCGCAAAAAATAACGTTATTTTGCTATCTTTTTGATAATTTCTCGCATAATATATTGGCAAGTAAGAGTTTATTCCGCCAGTGTGGCAACAAGGACACTTTTCGCAACAATTTCATGCATGACAAATGATGTGACGTGCAGGGTTAATTTGCAACCTTCAAAAAGGAATATGCACATTACTGTAGAGCAGAGGTACAGATGGAAAATGATTTCGGTATTTGGTGTGTCATAAACAGTGTCAATGTGCCGGTGGCCTTGTCTTATGCAAGCGAATGCATTTGATTCGCATTGATCAGGCACATGATGAATGATTTGTTCTTTCAACAATTATGTTGAGTAATAATCGTTCAATTCCAAGAAACACGGAACTCGGCAACGCCAAAATGCAATCGCCGTATTTCACATGCCTCAAATTTCAAACTAAGACATCCGCTTTAGTTTCTTGACAACATCAGCAATGATAACAGAACATAATATGATAATATGAAGAAAACATTTCTGTGATCATCCGCGATATCAAATCAACTCTTTTCTTTTTTTTCCCCTTGTCCGTTCCACTGTTGTCATTCTTGTTCAATTAGCATGGGATAATGACCCCATGGCATCGTAGATTCATAGTCGATAATAATATAAACTCATTAAAAATATCATTCCACTAATTTCATATTCAGTAAACGTGTAGGACTTTAACGTCACTGTACCTATAATTGACTTTAGCTACATATATCTTCGAGGATACCAATTCGCCGATCGCGTAAACACTTTAAAATGTTTTGCGTGTAGATCGCATAATATTTTTTTACTAATTACTTAAAAAAAAAAAGTAAAAAAAAAACCTTTTTTTCTTCTAAATCTTATAATTTCTTGAAGGTTACATATTTTTTTCCAAACTTCCTTATTTAGATTTTTATTTTATTTTTATTTTCACCTTGATAGACGTTAGCAATTTTTTTTTAATGTGACAACAGTTGTGAAAATATGTCTTATAAATAGACTCTAAAATAAATATTTTCACTATTGTAACTGTTAAGTGTATAGTTAGACTCAATTTCTTTGAGGCTTTCTCTGCAATATATTATGTAAATGTAAGCAAACAATGAGCAAATTTGTTCATAATTTTCGGAACTAAAAAACCACCACATTGTATAACTAACAATAATAGTCCCAATAAAAAAGAATCATGTTTTTTGCAACATTTTCTAAAACACATTATTTCTGAAGATATTGAACACAATTTCGCAAAAACCAATACAATCGATTTAATTAAAATTTTGTCCACTTCTTTTGACTAAAATTGACCAGTTATTGGATGAAGGACTCATTTTAAAGGTTAATACTAGGGAAAATTTTATCAACAATTCTTTATTTTCACGTCAATGTGTCATTCCTATTTACTACAAAATACCTAAAGTTGTAGATTTTTGGCTACAAAAATTTTTCTTAAAATATGGAGAAATATAGAAGAAGTAGAGGGATGAAAAGGAGATAGGCCTCCTAGTTAAGAAATATCCTTAAATAGATTGGTATAGATATCGCGGGAAAACTGTTCCAGCTATGTATACAATATATAAAATATATTGCAGTCCAATTTATGTAGTATAATTTAACATAATAATATACAAATTTAATATAATAATATACAAATTTAATATAATAGTATATAAACTTAATATGATAATATATAAAAATCATACCACCAACATAAATTGAACTTCTGTTCAAATTTATGTTGGTGGTATGATTTTTATATATTATTATATTAAATTATACTACATAAATTGGACTGCAATATATTTTATATATTGTATACACAGTATAACTGTTCAAAGTCAGCGGAAAAAATCTTATTTTGATTGTTCCAGCTAGTGCAGAACCGTGAAAGACTCGCCAACATTAAAGGGATCTTAAGTTTTATGGGACAGAAGAATTATGGGACTTGAAGAAGAAAAATGAAGAAATTAAATTTGGTCCGTTACAAGGCCGTAACTACAAAAATAATTAGGAGCTTTCCAAAGGAGCTTTTTGTTATTTTTGGTCAAGAAGACGAAGACCAGCTAAATCTAAAGATCCTTAAAATTTCTATCAAAATCTTTTAAAAATAAATACAAAATTTTCTCATATCCAGATTAAGTTCAAAGATTGAAATTAAAATTTTTGAAAATTCAATGAAGTTTTCGAATGTTCAGAAAATTCGAAATTCTTGGTTAGGTGAAAGGTAATGCAATTGAACCAATCATGTGAATCTTTTTCAATGAATATGGAAATACATTCAAAACGAAGAAAAATCTGAGTTGCTAATTTTGGCCATAGATTATTAATTTAAAAAAAAAAGAATTGCAATACTGGTATACCGAATACCAGGAGCCAGTTGTACAGTTTTTTAATACTGATACCCACTATATGTTCAGGGGTCGCCAACATAACTAAAATTCCTACTACCGGTATTACAACCAGTATTTCGGTACTAAGAATTAAAAATTCAGAATACCGGTATTAAACTTTTGATCCGATATTGCAATCCTTGCATACAACGTATACAATGTCCCATATTCAACTCTACCAAACTGGTTTCGTTTATAAAAGTATCTAGGTACCATCTTATAAGTACTATAAAAAAATCTTTTGCTTCTCCCAAACCCTATCTCAATTTCAATAACAATACCTCCATTTTAACTTGAGGGGGGGGGGGTCGAATAGATCAATAAAAACGTTATGGCTAGCGTTTGCGATTTTTCACGACATAATATAAGAATGTAACGCAACCCATGTAGGAATTTCCAATATTCCCAATAGAACCAGTCTTTGGCCAGTTGTTCATTGCCAAGCCTTGGCCTACAAGCGTGGTCCAAGGTTTAGCCAAGTGAAAACGCCAGAGTTCATCAAAGATACGTGAACAAAAAAAAAATCACCAATTAGGTTTTACCATATAAGTAATTCTAGGATTATCAAGGATATTTTTTTTTTCCTAAATTTTAGGTAAAATTGAAACTGGTTGCCAGACCTGGCCCATGGATATCATTTAGGAGCTAAGCCATTCTTGGGCCAAGCCTGGCAAGTCTTGGCTCAGCTTTGGCTGAGCCAATTATTTTTCTCAGAATGCCTCTTTTCGAACCGACAAACCACTTTCTTCAGGAACCACTGAACCGATTTTGATAAAAATTGTTGCATTTTATTTATTTCAACAAAATTTAAAGACTGGGTTGGGTTTTTTAAGATTGACCATCTCTTGAAGAAGGGGAAAGCTAAAGCGTGACGAAACATTGGTTATTTTCGATACTTATTTCTTAAACACGTGCCATTTCAATTACGTCTTTATATTAAAATAAAAAAGATAATAAAAAATATATTCGTGTACTTTAGATTTTAGTTATTCATTTGCAAAAAAAATCATTCGTATAAAGTTTATCGTTATCGAGAGAAAAAAATATTGACAATGTAAGTTAACTGAATTTTTTTAAGCTTTTAAAATCAAAGTTTTAAACATTACAAGTTGAAATTATAGTGTGTACTATATGTAATTATATGAAGTAAAAATGTTATTTTTAAACGTATACCTGTATGGGAGGGAAATATATTACTTTTACAAGAAAAAATATTAACTTCTGTGCAGAAAAAACAAAGCAATGAATCACGGAATCATAATGATTAATCATAAACTTTAAGTTATGAACTATAACCAGAGGTTGTTTCGCACCTCATTTCCAATATTTACACTGTAATACAAGGAAATTACAGTTTTATTAATATTATTAATGATAGTGTTTTGATCGATTAAGCAGTGGCGAGTTTCAAGAGGTAATAACATGCATTAGATAACTTAAGTTGTGAACATCAATAACAAATTTTCTTACAAGGTTTTCAGTTCATTCACATTCTCTTCCACCAACGTCAAGCAAAGCGTTTTTCGTACCGGATTTGAAACCTTGACGCCACAAATGCGTTTTTCATATAAACATTTTAACATTTTTTTTTTCATAATTAATTTGCCCAATGATTTTGACGCGCCTTGTTTTAATCTGATGGGGAACTATAAAGTTATTATAAAAAAAAATTTGGAAATTGGAGAAGTGTTTCCTATATTGAAAAAAATTTATAGTAACTCGTAAATAAATTTAAATTGACGCGTAGTAAAATAATTATTAAATGGTATTCCTGATTAATATAAGTGAAATATCTCAATTCTTTTTTTCTCGATTTAAATGATTACTAGGGAATCAAAAATAAGATCGAGCCTCATGATTTTCCGGTCTATTACTTCCCTTTAGTATTCCAGAGGCACAATAGGAAGGTTTTTAAGTTTTGTTTGGTCTTAAAAATTAACAAATAGAAGCAAATATGGACTTTTTTTAAAAAAAATTTCAAAGTCTTTGACCTTAGTACAGGGGTTTAAAATTTTTTGTTATAAATAATCGATTTAATCGATTATTTATAAATCGATAAATCGATTTTCACCTACTTTCTTTTTTAGAACTTTAAATTTTCTAGTGCAAAACTTTT
This sequence comes from Sisyra terminalis, assembly GCA_958496175.1. Taxonomy (NCBI): domain Eukaryota; kingdom Metazoa; phylum Arthropoda; class Insecta; order Neuroptera; family Sisyridae; genus Sisyra; species Sisyra terminalis. The sequence goes on from OY292275.1 coordinate 11,319,419, forward strand.
ATGATTTCCTTTCAAAAACTGACATCAGCGTTTTTTCCTTAACAATAACACCACTTTGCCACAATTAGTCCGCCAAATTAAGTAGCTAATTGATGAAGTACTGGAACCCTCCTCCATAAAAAGTATATATTTTGGGAATCCTAAAAAGTCAGTGTTAATAAGTCGGTTTATTTGTCAGTTCAATATAATTTATTTTCCAAATTCAATAAATGGACATTAAACTACCATAAAATAAATACAACACCAAATAGGTGCAAGAAAACAATCATTTTTCAATTTCATCAACTTCTCCTACAATCACTAACGAAAAATTTCCATTTAGACCAAACCAAATATATATAGTGAAGAATTTGCGAAAAATCTAGAATTAGCACATTTGCCAAAGATTGAAGAAATCCTTGACTCCTCTCAGTGCAGAAATGAACATCGTTATGCTACAAGCCAACGACCAGCCTTCACTTTATCTTATTATGCTTTCAAATTTGCCAGAACCGGCCTTATGGTTTCAGAATAGAAAGGATTACTTGAATCTTGACTGAGATTTTGATTGAAATTGATTTTGCTCGTTTAATTAAGCCACGTTCGTCGATTCGTTTAACCGATATTTAATATCAGATTGAATCAAAATCAGATTTCAAAAGCAAACAGCCTTTTTTCCAGTGGTAGGTATGAGAGAAACGGTGGAGAAAGAAAAACCCTTTCATTCAACATTGAAAAAAATAAAAATCCAATGTAATATAACTTAAGGTTTTTTTTTAATTCTACCTGATTAATTGATAAGATTTCCAGTGTTTAATTCTATTATAATAATGTTTGGTGCCCTTGTAAGCTTAATTTAAAACTTAAGTTAATAAAATTTCCATTCAAGAAAATGAGAACAGTTTTAGAAAAAAAAAAACAAACGGGAAAATTCTGGAAAAGTCCAAAAAGTATAACTTTTTCGTTTTATATATATATAAATTAATTATTGCACTGTAAGAATACTAGGAACAACGTTTTTACGTTATTCGCCTTGCAATTTGCTTTAAAATTTTAGATTTAAACTTTATACAACACCGATTAATTCGTAAATGGGTGATTTTCATCAAATTCCGAAATTAAGTAAGAAACAAGTTTAGAACAAATACTTTAAAAATTTTGTCAATTTTGTAGTATTTGTATAGCTAGATTTTGCCAATATAGTGATTCACAGAATAAACTAATTTTAGACGAATTATAAGGTGGATTTATAACTTTAAAAGCGAGGAATTGGTTTTTATAGGCCATACCGTCATTGAATCGTGTCTGTTATTGTTTAATAGTGAACAAAAAGTTTGGTTCCTTATAATATTATTGTTGCATAAGTATAATACTCCTAGGTAAAGTGTTAATTGTTGCCCGTCCTCGTACTACTTGTATCTCTACATTGTATTTATGGCAATAATTATCACTAAAGTCAATATGAATGATGTTATCATCTTTAAACAGGAAAAACGGTGAATTTAAGGATTAAATAAGCAAAGAAATCAAAAAGTCACGTTCGACTAGTTTAAAAGCCATTACCTCATATATCGTCATTCCCTCGTTTCAATTTGAAATGAGGGAATGCCGAAATGAAGTATAACATAAATAATCTTGGAACATAAACTTTTGTTAGTTCTGAATTTTGTGTAAGTTTAGTGTCTTTGATATTCTACTTTACTGTGTAATTATTATTAAGATACAGTAAATACCTCTATTTTTCTTCAGTGTGAGGGAATGACGACTGAAAATGTAATCTTAAAATAATTTTCATATTTTTTTTTTTTTTTTGGGTAGATACTCTAACACGTTTAAGATGCCATAAATATATGAAATAATAAATAGTATTGCTAACAATCATAAATCGATGAGAGCCTTCATGAATGAATTCAGATGCGCTCATAAATCAACTGTTAGTAAAAGTATGAGGGAATGATTTGATTTTATGGGGTACATATAAAAAGTATATTTTAAAACGTTTTCTTTACTTTTGATTCCAAACTCAAAATATTTTTGAAAATCTATTGTGTTTTTAATCAATTAGTCAAATTTGTAAACAATTTTATGGAAAAAAAAGTTGATTTAGAAGTTCAAAAATGTGGAAATCTCAAGTTTGGAACATAATGAGGTAATGATTTTCAGGGCACTATTTATTAATTATTCCATAGAGATATTCATATGATTCAAAAGTTATAATCAACATCATTAGTCCAAATTATTTTCTTTTCAAGGACAAAAAATTACTAGCATAGGACAAGAATTTCGATAGTTTCATGAGAATTACCAATATAATATTTTATTATTGCCCTGTAGGAATACAAAGGACAACGGTTTTATGATATTCGCCTTATAATTTGCTCTAAAATTTTAGATTTAAATTCATGCGACATCGAATAATTCGTAAATATACTTAATTGGCAAATTTGACAAATTAAAATGGGTATAGCTTAAAATTCTTTATATTTTCGCAGTGCGAATATCATTAAGAAATGGAAGGCGTTAATAAGGAAAGGAATATAAACGTGAACATTAAATGTTTTTTTTTAAATCTTATGAAAAACTACGCAATTTTAAAAGTAAAACAACCGAAATTTTCCGAAAAAAGCCTAAACATGTAGATACATCATAATTGGGATTTAAACAGTAAACCGAAGCTAATTTTGGGTGAGAAAGAAAAAATTGCTTGTTTAGTAAACAAAAGCCATTGATAAGAATTGTATATATTTGTGAATGCGATACTTTTACGTTATTAATTTTAGAAACTTGATATTTCTGAATTTGAAGTAAATTTTTGATTTCTAAGATGTTAAGTGCAAAAATAGGCTTTAACATTAGGCTTATAAGTTGAAATAACACTGGTATTTTTAGCTTAAGATCACATCACGATTATGAAGCTGGAGCTTTTAAGCTTTTATAAAAAAATCCAGGACTGAAGCCGGAATCTAAATGAATTTAGTCCTGCACCTTTGCCATAATATTTTATTTTCATCCACCGATTTAAATTTTCCTATTAGTTCATCAATGGACAGTGTTTGCCATCTAGCATATACCAACTGAACTAAAATAAGATGGTAAACAGTCGTACCCATTTTATCACACTAACATTTGAAGCATTTTTTTCCAAATTTTCAAAAGCTTTTTGGCATTATATCAGGCCTTTTCGGAAATTTCCTTTTTGTTAACTTCAGTTACAATATCCAAAATTTCTTTCTTAAAATAAAAATACAATGCTCTTTAAACTTACCATATTTGCCACCATATTTAAACTCCAAATAGTTTGTTGGAAAGATATGGAAAATTGAAATTGTTCCTTCCATCTTTAACGGGGAAAACTGATTTTGATGCTTTTCTACTCATTGTTAAGTAAAACATTATAAACTGAGATTTTCACGCACTTTTATGCGAATTGCTTATTTTAAGGCTTTGGCAGTGAAAACTGCAATCGATTTAACGCGATTTAACCGTAACACCATTTTAATTAAACTTCAACGTACAAGTAACGCGTACTTTAATTAAGGAAAGCACTATTGCCCAAACACAATCAATTGTCCATAATAAAACTTTGCAACAATCAATAGAAAATATACTATAATTGTAACAGTTCCCAAATCAGTTTACTTTTAACGATCAAAATAATAATTAACTTTTTAAACTTTTTAAATATCAATTTAAAATTCACATTATTAATAACTTTTAATTTTATATTTAAAACACATATTGTTGGCGTTAATTGAAACAATTCAAAATCTAAACTAGTTCTTTAAAATTAATATAGGTAGCGTAAAAAAGCGACAACGCATGCGTGTAAACTTGACAGAACTTTGAGGCGCCAATACAATTTATTAAAGTAAACATACCGAGAAACTGATATTCCTTTACAACTTGAAACTTTTTTGTAATCATTTTGTTCAAGACATTGTCAAAATGGAAATTTCAAAAACCGATATCAGTGACAATTTATCCAAAACTCGTGAAAAACTCAAATGTCTGGTTTGGTAAGCATAGAATTGATATGTAGGGCAAATCACTATTATCGTTAACGATTTTTCTTTTAAAATTAGCCAAAATGTTGTCTACCATCCACGTATGATAATTCAGTGCAAACATTCCTTTTGCCTTAGTTGTATCGATAAAAAAGAATATTGTCCGCAGTGTGAGCAACGATTTTCGGTGAAAACAGACTTATTTGATAACACATACTTGGAACTGTTAACCAATTGCTTGTTTCGAATAGAAGATATAATTAATTCGAATAAAAATACCTCCAATATTAATTTATTAAGTAAGATCAACAAAAACTGTTTATTTTTCCGTTTAATTTCGATTGTTTTTAGATGCTGTAACTGTCGAAAAACCCAACGTTAAAATAACCGACCAGGAAACTACTAGTTCTACTTGCATTGGTCTTCCAAATTCTCTAGCTACAGTACCTAATCCTAAATGTAATTTAATTATTATTTTATTTCTTTAATAATTACAATACAATTTCGGTTTTTAGATGAATGGTCTAATGCTTTTGTACAAGTGAAAAAAAATTCTTTAGGGGAATCAAAGTTACATAAAGCTTGTATTACAGGAAAAGTTGATTTGATAACACAACACATACAAACGTACCGAGATGTAAATATCACCGATAACTATGGATGGACCCCACTAGTAGAAATCAAAGTAGCAAACTTATAGAATGTAATAATTATTATATTTATTTTAGCACGAGGCTGTGAAATGTGGACGTTTAGATGTTTGTAATTTATTAATTGAAGCCGGGGCGAATATCAATGTTCCCAACAAGGTTTATGTGACACCCCTACACCATGCAATCACCTACAATCATCCAGCAATTGTAAAATTGTTACTCTTAAATGGAGCATCGTTGAACTGTCGAAACTTAGATGGCGAAGCACCTGAGTAATAACGATAGATATATGTCACAAACTGTTTTCATTAGACGGCTTTTTACAGAGAACTTGGCCTTATTACTTAAAGTTGTCTTCCAAAAATCAGTGAATTATTGTAAATTGTATGCACTGCATATGTTTTTTTAGTTCGCTGGGGTAGAGAAACTTCTCGACCTCCGCGAATCAAATAAATATTCAAGTGGGTTATATATGAGCCGTTTTTCGAAAAGAGTCGTGTTAAAGTGTATGAAGTATACTTAACATTAATTTCTTTGGGTATTTAATTATTTTAGTGTAAAAATATGCCAAGACTTCCCAATTTATTTCGTTTTCTTAATTATATCATCCGCTAGGTTCTCCACTTTTCATTTAAATTGCTAATAACATAATCGGTATCAATATAAAACAAATATTTTAAAGGGCAAGAAAATTTGTTAATTGGTATTGAATTTTTTTTTCTTTTAAATCTTTTAGTTCTAATGCATCGGAACATTTGCAAATGGTAATAAAGAATGCCGAGATCGGTCCATGTCCTCCACCACTTGTGCTCTGTTCGCAAAATATAGTAATTTTCTCGAAAATTGTGACAAAAAAGGAAGCAAAAGGGGCGAAAACTAATTATAAGATGGCAACAACAATCACGGATCAAGTGACACATTATGTGTTATCTGACGATATTTCTAATGTGTCCAAACGATGTGATGTCTCGTTGGAAACTTTAAGTGCAATTTTAATTGGAGCCTGGATTGTCGTTAAAGAATGTAAGTTGGTCAATCAGCTCTGCAAAATCTCTAATTATTTACTGATTTTCTAGTTTTGTAATTGTCTAAAGTTTTCTGCTAATTAGCAATATAAGTATGGCGTGCATAAGAAACGAAATTCAATTTTGTTTTCAGGGTTCAGTGATTATATATCAAAAAATGCACTTAATCCCGAACCTTATGAAGTGCGTGGAACTACCGATATGCCCTTAACTGATGCCCCACGAAAGTCTAGAATTTGTCGTCATCTTCTGGTAGTTTATTTAATTTCTCTTATTTATTTTGCATTATAATAAAAATAAATTTCAGGGTCCTCGTTTGTTCGACGGATGCAATATTTATGTCCATGGAGTTCAGTACCGATTGAACAACAACGTTGTATTCTCTAAGCAAGATATAATTAATTTGGTTAAATTAGGTGGAGGAACAGTTTTGGTTCGGTGTCCTAGCCCTGAGTTCATTTCCAAAATTACCTACCCATTCCATGCGAAGGGAAAACTTGAACGATGCTCACATTACATCATCTGCTTAGGAACACCACTTCAACCAGAATACCGGTTTCCCGAAATCCACACATTACACGTATCCTGGTTGCTGAAATGGATTCAAAAATTTGAAATCTCAATGGAAGAATAAAACACAAATGACAATATGAATATTTTATTTTGATATTACTTTGTTACACTTATTAATTTTTTTTTAAATTTTCGTTTGCTTGCATCTTTTTTTTACCCATCACCTCATAATAAAAATAACCTTATAAAATAATATGCTAAGTTTTTTCTTCGTTCCTTGAAATGACTTAATTGAACCTAATAAGACAAAATCCATTTTAATATAAAATGAAATTTAATTGGCTAATTCAATAAATTTTCATCGAGTCTACGAATTCATTTTAATAACAAATATTAACAATAGCATTGTTTCGAATTTTAAGTCAACGTTTAAAAATCTCATTTTTCTCAACTAATTTTCGCATAATCCGAGTTCCCATGAAATTGTATTATAGAAATAAACAGTATTTTTTGGGCACATGCCAGAGTTGTCTAGGAAAACTACTAGTTTCAAGCTGGACCCACCCTTGGATATTTCAAAGTGTATATTCGCCAATCTTTCTTCAATTTTACTGTATCTATTCAGTTAACGTTTACGACAATAATCAAAAAGATAGTATTCATTCCAACGTGCTGGAATATCCAAAGCTTTACTGTAGTTTTTATAAGATAGTTAACACTAGTAGTATTGCTATTTAAAGTACAACTTCATAAGAATTCGGCTTAACAGTAAGTATTTTATTGTCTCATATTTTTCAAGTTTTTTTTTTTCAATTAATTTCTATAACATTTAAACTATTCTATAACAGCAATACATTACGATTTTTCAATAAACTTTCATTTAAATGAGTAACCATTAGATTTAAAAAAAATATACGAATTGTTAGTAAAATCAAGTTAATAAATATATAAGATTTTATAGTTTTAAGCATAATTATTTAAAATACTATTTGAATAAATGCTCTGCAAAATTTAATGTAGAAATATTTTGTTTTAAATTTTGGCTTAGAAAACATTTTTTTTATTCATTTAAACAAATGGTGCGAACAAGAGCTTCGGATACCGAATAGGGATCACAATTGGATGACGGACGACGATCCTCCAAGTATCCTTTACGATCTTGAGCAACTCCTCGAGGAATACGAATACTGCATCCACGATTAGCAACCCCTATTAACGAACATATATTAAAACCTAGTCCTTATTTTTTTTTTATTTCATTCAAACCTGAGCTAAAATCATGAATAGACGATGTTTCATGTGCACCAGTTAAACGCCTTTCGTTATCTCTTCCTTGATTCGGGTCGTAGGCCCGAATATGCCGTTCGTGGCACTTACTCAATTTCTCAACAGCATCTTCAATCGCCTTGATGCCATTATCTTCACGCATACTCTGCGTAGAAAAATTGCAATGAGCTCCCGAGCCATTCCAATTTCCAGGTACCGGTTTTGGATCCAAAGTAGCGACAACGCCAAATTCTTCCGCAATGCGGTGCAATAAAAATCGAGCCATCCACAAATCGTCTCCAATAGTGATTCCTTCACACGGACCGACTTGGAATTCCCACTAAGAACAACAATTAAAACTATTAAAAGATCCGCATTGAAATTTTCAATAAGTACCTGAGCTGGCAAAACTTCTGCATTTGTTCCAGTGATATTAACTCCAGCATATAAACAGGCGCGATAGTGCGCCTCGACAATATCCCGAGCGATTACTTTATTAGCTCCCACGCCACAATAGTAAGGACCTTGTGGACCTGGATAACCGTTTTTGGGCCATCCCAAAGGTCTACCGTCCATATCCAACAAAGCATATTCTTGTTCAATGCCAAACCACGGTTTTTCGGCAGCAGCTTTTTTCATTGCTTCCAAACATGTGACTCGATGGTTTGATTCTACAATTGAAAATTGCAATGTTTTTTTTTCAAATTGAAGGATATAAAGGAAGTAAATTTTTAATTACCGGTTGGTTCTGAGTTGTATTTGTATGTGTCGCATAAAACTAATTTGTTATTGCCGCGACGGAATGGATCGTTGTATATAGCCACTGGGTAAAGATATGTGTCCGAATTACTGCCCTCGGATTGATATGTTGAGCTTCCATCGTAAGTCCAAACGGGTAGTTCTGTTAAATAAAATCAATCAAATTGAAATGAAAATAAGAATCGTAGAAAAAATGATAAATGGATTAAATAACGCGTTGAATATGAAAGTTAATTCTTAATCAAGAATTACATATTCGAATGATGAAAAAAAAGCTATCAAAAATTTTATAAATATTCTCAAAAACAAAAATTAAAAATCCAAAAGGTAAAATCCGAATGCGAATGAAGTAATGTAAGAGAAAAAAGGTAGAAGATAAGTACTCATGAAAATTTTTGAACCTTTTTTTTTATATTTCCAAAGTATACAGTACTTTAAAAAAGATTACGAAAAATCATATAATTCAATTGATATCGATTTTTTTTTATTTAATTTATATGTAAAATAATTAAAACATTTCCTTTTGAAATTTCGGTTTTCTTAGATGATTTCCCTAAAGAGAACTTGAAAAGGACTTGAAACTTGGAAAAAGACTTATTTCATTTTCACTTATGAGTATAACTTATATATTTAAATGTAGACCTCATAATATTAACATTTTAGTTTATGTTGATATTTGTATATAATTAATATTTATGATTTAAAACTTAAATTCAAATACCTAAGATTAAATGATAGTTTCTTTGAAAAAGAAGGTTCTAAAGGTTTCTTTATTCTGTGGTGTAAAGTTTATAAGGTTCGATTTAATTAACCGTATGTATTGTAAAATTATGAATCTGCAAAACTATGTTTTAAACGAATTTATTATGTAGAAATAATGTTTCTGATTTCACCTTAAAGATTTCATTTTACGTAAAAAATTAAAAGGATAAACATCTAAGAAATAATTAGTAGAAAAAAATTATAACTAATTTTAAATTTTATATCCGTTTTTTCAATAGGAGGATACTCTTACTTTTTATAAAACTATTTTCATAATTAAGTCTTTACCATAGCTCGATTAAACATTCGATTTCATATGTGTGATATTCTTATCAAGATTTAACAATGTAAAGATAATAATATATAAAAGAAACTAATCAATACTAGACAAAAAAAATTGCGGAATAAAAAATAGATTCTAATACTTAAATATCGATTAGGTTGATAGAGTTATTTCGTATGTGCAAGGAAAAAGATTTTACCGCAAGAAAGCTAGCTTTTTATAACAAAAATTACATAAAAAGTAATTAACGGAGAGCGTGATATATGCTTCCTTCTTATTTTCAATGAAAAACATTTATTTCAACCATAAAAATTAAATTTGAAATTTTAGACTATCTATTAAAATTAATGAAACAAGATTTAAATAAAATTTTAATGTACATGTTAGTTTTAATTGACGATTAAAAGTTCAATGATAAAATAGCGGATGGTATTCATAACAAAGGAAAACTCACCCTTTGGTTCTTTTGGCACAAAATCCAAAGTTCGAGTTTTGCACCGCAAAGCTTCGCCAGTGCCATCAATCCAGATGTACATGGCCTGGATCTTTCCTTCGGGTAGAGGCAGATCCATATACTTCTTCAGCAAAGTTTTGTTAAGAGCCGCATTTGGCGAATTTTCCAATGTTGGATTTCCCATGGCGTCCGTTTACGTATGTTTTCTGAAATTAAAGTAAAAATAAACTTACTAGATTGTTTAAAAGTTGAAACTTTAACTCACTTAAGATATGCTTGAAAAGTTAAGGATAATTAAAGCTTAGAAAGTGCTTAAATTCTTTGGAAAAAATTTCCGGGGAAATAAAGCCGGAATTCGGGAATGATTAAGTTTCGTTTGTGCTCGGTTAAGGTTACGAGTAGACATAGTCAGGACACGAAAGAAAATTTTATAGCCGTTTCCCAGACGTTCCCTGAACCGTTCCCGAATGAACTAATAAAATCATACACTTTCTAACGAGACTGTTTTTATGTTTCCATGTCGCTGTCTCTGTCCGTTTCCAAGCACCTCTGTCGTTCGCACACACTTGTATCATGCACGAGCATGCAACACGTACACCAATTCCTGTCAAGGTCCTCTAGGATAACACTGTGTTCCAGGATATTGCGAGACGCATAGTGGCCACACAAAATCGATCCGGGAATCATGCGTACGCGTACGGAATAGCTATGCCCCACTTTCCAAATCAAAACGCTTCATTGTCGACAAAAAATTTACGCTTCCCAATTCATTTTCAGGAAATATATATTTTTTTCTATTTTTTATAAATGCACTATTGTCATTATTTACAACTGTAACTACCATATTGTAATTGCTTCAATTAAACTGACTGTCGATTAAGATATAATCAATTTAACTATGCATTGAATGATTGTTCACTTGAGAATTCCCGTGTTTATATTTAGGTGTTGGTTCCCACCTTGACCCATATCTTATGTTTATATGTCTACTTAAAAATGAAACGAGCCGTTTTGTTTTTCTCGATAGAATAGGGTAATAAATTTTCATAATTTTATCACCCTTGTAAGGATCACCCACGTTGCATGCAATAAATATCAGCCGAGAAGTGAGGAAAATGTAATTTAAACTTGATATGTATTTATGGGAGTCACTTAATATATCGTTGATGTGGGACATTCTTAGTGATATTAGAGCTGTGTAAAATTTGATTAATTAGGAGCTTTAAGCTTTGGTTTAAGTAGATATCCTTATAAGAAGGAGTTTGTTTAAGAAGACAAATTGAGCTTTTCAACAAGAGAAATATGAAAAATTTAATTAGAATTTTATACGAAATTTTATTTTTAAAATATGATTATACTTTTCGGGACGTCTAAAAGTCGTAAATCAACAAAATTACCAAGAATATATTATTGTATCATTTAATGCATGATAAAGTGTGTGAGAGAGCCCCCTTGGCCAATATTTTCCAAACTATGGGTCGCGAGCGAATATAGAGTGGGCCCTAATGAACAATTCTACACTGTTTAAGACATAAATAAAAAAAGGAAGTGATAAATTTGATATTTCCAATAGCATTACCAACATTGAGGCCCTTTTTTTCTAAGACAGCTAGAAGATAGGAAATTTTTGTTAGAAATGGGTCGAGCTCAGTTAACTTTGAGAAACACTGTCCTAAACTATTGTAAAAATGCAGTCTCTTTAGAAAAACATAAAGGACATTAAGTAATACTAAAGTTATTTTATCCATTTTCTGTTTGGACAAGGAACGAAAGATTTATTTTCTCCATTTTTTTAATAAATTATTGTCTCGTTCGAAAGAAATAGTAAGATTTCACAGAATTAGTAGTCAAAAAGAGTAGATACCAGAAAGAAAAGTAGTGCTTATAGTATATCACAATAAATTTTCCAAAAATTTAAATTTTAATGTTAAGAAGAATGTTTAACAATCATTGATGAATCTTGAGAAACACCTTCTTTTCTGATGGAAGTTCATCTCCATTTCACTCATTACATGCATTAAATTATTAAACTTTTACCAATTGACATATTAATGATTAAAGAAGCTCTTTCTTTCAGGCAAAGTGTTCTGTAAATATTTAATAATTGTGGTTTAAAGCAAATTTTTTAAAGCAAATGACCAATATTTCTCAGCAGAATACAGCCAAACACTGCCGGAATCTGTTGAGGGTTAATAATGAATTCTTTATCAAACTATAAATTCAATATACAGGTAAAGTTTAAAAGTTAAAAAACAGGAGCTGCGAATATTATATATCTATATCCCTTTTAAATATATTTATTAAAGTACATCATTCATAAAAATACATAATTACCCTTTTATAATATTGTTCAATCTACTGCCATTATATCTGTCTTGTATGAAAAATATCAATCACAACTTTTGAATAGAATTTTTAGTGATATTTTTAGAATAAAACACATTTTTAGAGGTTTTAGTAAATATTTGTTTCTTCAGTTATTGTTGCTTAATAATTTTGAGAATATTCCAATTTTAATTAGGAATAAAGGATCAATAATTGGACAGGCCAATTAATTTGAAATTATAGTTTCTACCTTAGAAATCTTGCATAATTTTTTTTACTTAATGTTGAAATTATAGTTTTTATAGATTTAACCACTTTTTGTTCATATTTTTACTCAAATTTCTATCTTCACGTTATTTGATATGAGAAAATTATTACACTTAAAGGAATCTGTATAAAAAATTTTAGGGAAACAACTTATTAGCTTTAAAGCTTTACCTTTGTAAGTCCTTTTGCTAGTTAATTACAAAAGCTTTATATTTTATATTTTAGTATATGTATTGAAAATTCTTTAAATAACTGTCACATATCTCTGACAAACTATTTTAAATTATTTAGTGTAAGAAAACAGAGGTGGAATGATACAATAAATCAGACAAGTTGAAGTTAAAAGATACACATCCCATTTTTTCTGTGTAGTTTTCACAGGGAAATTTGTTGATTGCAAAATATGTTTCCTCGAAAAAATGTTTACACTAATCTATTATGTTTTCTTTTTCTGCACTGAATAGAGGCTTTAGATCCATTATTCGCCGTTATCAATTAATTATTCGAGTTGTGGACTATTTATATTAATTTTAGTTGGAAATGAGTCATCGTTTTAAAAATACTAGATACACGATTAGGAAACTTTGGGATACTTGAAAGCTTATATAGTGTTATAATTTACTAATGCTTTTTCATAGAAAGAAAATTTTTCTTAAAATTAATCAGTGTGATCAATAAGTTCCATTAGATTCAAAACAACCGAATTCCCAAAACCGTCGTTTCGGAAATGTTTTTAAATTGTAATGTTACGAATTAATTGTAAATTTTGCATGTTTTTTTTAATAATGATATGAAATATTTTTGTCAATGTTACTAAGACTAAACCCCATGCATTCAATAGATTAAATTTATGTAGTTAAATTAGCGTAGGCATTTTTTTTACAAATTACTAGACAATTTTATGTTGCTCCTATTGTTAATGTGTTTTACAGTTTACTGTAGGTTCTTTCATGTTTCTAAATTATTTTTTTAAGTAAAATATGCTAATAATTTGTTAAATAATTAAAAAACATACTCAAATTTACATTAATAATGTTGGTGTTAGAAAAAGATATTATTGAGTTCTTTTTAAAGCGAATGATAACTGGAGATGAAAAGTGGATTACTCTTAAGACTCTATCTTTCAGGCTCTATACCAAATTTAACTTTGAATAAGAAAATATTATGTATTTGGTGGGATATTCAAGAACCAATACACTATGAGCTTTTAAAATCAAACGAAAAGCTCAATTCGGAGAAGTATTGCCAACAACTGGATAACCTAAAGACAACAATCCAAAAAAGAGCCTGGCAATCTTCAATAGGAAGGATATAACACTCTCTGACTACCACTTGTTTTTGTTTTTACAAAAGTTTTTGGGGGCAAAAAATTCAAAAATGGAGAAGATATCAAACAAAGCGCTGGTTGAATTTTTCCAATCAAAAGATGAAACATTTTTCAAAAAATGGGATTTATAAATTAATCTCATGCTGGCAAGAAGTCATTGATAATAATGGTAATTATATTATTAAATAAAGTTATTTGGCCATAAGAAACTTTGTATTTCTTATTATTCTAAAAACGGGCAAAATTTTCCGGTAACCGTATTATAAATTTTAAATGAAAAATTTTCACCACTTCGTACAGATATACCAATAAAAAGCAAGGTAGTTTAAACTTTAAAGGGAAGAACCCCTTTAATAATGACAACAAATTTATGGGAGTCCATAAAAATTAAAGCCAAATCTTTTTTGGGCTGTTTTAAGCCAATTATTACCCATAGTTTAGGAAATACTACTAGAGAATTATATAATTTTTAAACTTCTATAATAAAGACAATTTATTATTAACAAATATGAAAATTCAACTAGTGTACTTAGCTTATTAAAAATTCTCATTCTTTAAATTCAAATTTAAAATTTGATAATTTCTTAAGACTGTATAGTTTACATGCTCATTAGATAACCTTTTCAAGGCTTGAATCCATTAAAAATATAATACAGGTGTTAATTACATAATAAATTTATATACTAATAAATAAGTAATGAGGCGTTAAACATTAGTGTCCCAAACAATATTTATAAGGAAAAATAATGTTATTACATTAATAATTCATTAATTTTTCCTTACCCATTTTCACCTCATAAATTATAGTCAAATAACTTTCAATGGTAGCAATTGAGGATATATTAATAATTTTTGACTTGATACTTAAAATATGTAAGTTTTTACTGTAATAATAATCAATTAGGTTGATCTAATAAGTTATATAAAGCATAAATTTTGGAGTTTTGATGCTAGTTTTTTGGAGTTCATGGACTTACTACTCAATAATCATAAAAAATTTATTGCGGAAAAAAATCTTGCAAAACTAGTCTGCCAAGACTTCAATTATGACATGTATTCATTAAGATTTTTTCACGTTTTAAATCAAACTTGAATTAGAGTCTTTGTTGTGGATTGATTTTGAGGCGAGGAAGTCCAATTGAAAAGACTTGATGTTAAAAATTTGACAAGCTATTCAAGCAAATCTTAAACTAAATCATTCAATCGTTAAAGTTATCGTTTTTTTTTTTATTGAAAATCAAATTTCAATGTGATTAGATATTATATTAGAGCCAAAAACACCTTTCACTTTCAAACACTTTCGGTGGTCTTTTCGCTTCTTTACCTAATACATATATGGTAATTAGCAAACTGTGATTTATAGAGATCTATAGAGATTGTTATAAAAATATTGGAATTAGATATTTTATGTAAGAAAAAAAAAACGTAAGCATTTTTATTTTTCTCATTTTTTATACATCGACGATTTTAAAGAGATAAACCTTGGCCAATATTTACCAAAAACAAATTTATGCACATAAATCTGTGACACGGGTGAATTTATAAACATTTGGATAAATCACGTACACTATAGAGGTTTCCTAAATCTGAATCTCAAAGAATAGATCGAAGCTCTTCAAATTTTATAGGTTTACTTCCAATTTAAATGTGAATCCTAAAGTTAAAAATTATTTGTCAAGAATCACCTGGAAACCGTCGATATTAGGAGGTTACAGGTGCTCCAGATATTCCAGACATAGTAAGTCATAAATGACAGTATTCTCGATTTCTTCTGAATTAACCGACAACTATTGAAGATTATCTAATATTGGAAAGTGATGTATAGAAAGACGAAGTCTCCTAAAGTCAGCTGTATTTTAAAGTCTTATTTAGCAAGGAATTGTTGATAACTTGATACTGTATTAATGACACTTTGTCTTGCTTTTGAACTTCTATCAAAATTGAAATTGAAGTAAAAAAGGAAGGAACTAAATTTGTCTATTCATATTGGTATGATAGTTGCTGTAATTGAAAAGTATACCAGAACTCAATTGTACATTGTGGAACTGAAATTAGAGTAATAATTTGGGGAATCCCTATACTACCGCGTAATACTGAAACAGTGTTAAGCGAAGTCTTACTGTACTTCAATGTAAACTCTTTAAGTTCGTATGGTTTTTAAGACTTAGTGTAAATAGGATTATCTAATAAAATATCATCGGAATGAACATATTAGCTACCAACAAGGTGCTGGAAAAATAATATTTACCTTCAGCTTACTTTTAATTTGTCGAGAACTATGCTCTAACTAATTATGGACAGAATCGTTGTTTATTTGTACTAATCACTATTAACATATAAATATAGATTTTGTTAGCCATAAATACGTTAATTTAGATTACCTACATGACATATTTTTTACTGACTTTGAACAGTTCATAATATTCTTTCCAAATGTAAAATTAAATACATTGTATTATAAAATAAATCCAAAATAATTTACTTAAGTGAACGTATCTAGTGATACGTACTTCGATTTCCAAACAAACTTTATCAGTGCTCAGCAACTAGAATTGAATAGTATTTCCTAAATCCTTTTTTCATAACTTCAACCCTTAAAAATCTTTAATATTAGCTTTAATAATAACAGCAATTATTTACATTGAATTTTACCCTCCCGCTATTAACACATGGGCTATGTCTTTAAAAATTTGGTGAAGTCAATAAGCTTTGCGGTTTTCAATCATTATGTTAAATGACTTTCCGGATACCTCTTGCATATTAAATATGGAATAATATATATATCAGGTAGAATTACAAATATTTTTAGTTTACTTATCTTTGAAATCAGGATCTAAAAATATCAATAAATATTTTCATCCCTTACCTTTATAAAAAAAAAAACATGGTATTTATATCCTTATTATTGAATTGAAAATCAAACGATTTTTGACCCAAATCGCCAGATTACAACAACGGAACATATTGTTTGTTGTTTCTTGTTAATTATTTTGAGAAAAGTTATCATAAATCATTATTTATACACAAAGGTCAACAAGCTATCGAAATGCGATGTTTTCTATATTTGAATTCATTATGGATATTCAAAACAAATTATAATTTTATCTTCTCCATGTTTCTCCGATGTTTCCAACGACACAAAAATGTCAACCAAAGTTTCATTGTTATATTTTTCAAATTAAAAAATAAATTCACATCTCAAACCCTTAACACCCTTTATTTTATGCAACTAATTTCAGCATTCGAAATTATTTGAAAAAAATAAAATTTTATACAAAATTATTTCCTTTAATTTGGAAATCGTAATGATTTCTTTGCATTTTTGATTAGAAATACGTCAATATTTATAAAAATGTAATGAGATTTTTTTTTTTCAAAGATAAAACCGAAAGTATGGATTTGGGTCAGCGGAATCAGTAATAAGTACACTTATTTAGATTGCTTTAATTATTTGTAATTACTTATTATTCGATAGTAATTATTTTTGTTTGTAAATTAGTGTGATTTATTATTTATTTTTATTTGGTTCAGAAAGATTATTTTTATCCTCGAAAAAAGAACCTCTAGAAAATTTTAAAGAAGTATTTGGAAAATATAAAATTCTTGCATAACTGCATTATTACAACAGAACTTAGTGTAAAGTTTCTAAAGCAACTTAAAGATTCAATCCTTTGTAAAGATTCCTTCAATGAATAGGACTTGAATAATAAGAATAAAACAGGCTATTTCAATTTAGGTATACAAAGCTTAATTTTCATAATGAAAATGTTTTAACTTCATACTGTTTTCTTAGAATATGATAATTTATGTTTTCAAAAAAAGTTCTTATACATAGCTTTACAGAAGTGTCGCTTTCGAATGCTTCGTCAGTCAAAGTATTTATTTTGTTTTGTCGAATTATATTTAATGGTCAAATCTGAAAACTAGGTTTCTGTAGTTTTTCTTTGATATTGTAAAAGCTTTAGCGAAGAAAAAGCCAATGGTGTATATAACGAAATTATTTAACTATTATCTAATATAGAAATTCAGTAGAAAAGTTGATTTTAGAATTCCAATTACACGACAACCATTAACTGCATAAGAAAGTTTATTCAACTTAAGTGAATTCACTTAATATTTGAATTATCCTTTAATAGCGACAATATTTTTGTCTCTATTTCAAATTCAAATCGAAAAAATATTTGCTGAAGTAATTGAATATTGATAACTAAATTTGAAATTTCGATTGTTGATCAGATCATATATTATACTTTGTAAGCTTTTTTACTCTTTCAGCTGGGAAAATTTTACCAAAATTATTGCTTATCGGTTGGCTACATATATCTTACGTATAATACGAATACATCCTCCAAATTTCACGTCTTTACAACCTGTGACTTGGGCATTAATCCATCAGTCGAACGAAGTTATCACGAGTATATCACAAAGTTTATTCGCCAAATTAAGTAATACAATTTTTTTTACAAATTTCTAAATTTTGCTTGCAATTTTTTGCTAACACCATATGTCTACCTTTACTTAACATTTAGATACTTTCGCGGGGATATTTAGTCGGGTAATTAAGACACCTGTAACCCATCATAAAGCACTTTGGAGACTAGATCAAAGCTTTTGAAAATAGGAATTTAAAAATTATTTCGTTAATTCTATTATTACTTTTCTTACATTAGTCAATCTAGTTTGCTTTTATATTAAAAAAGCAATGCTTTTAATAAATGTGGCATTATAAAACTAGTTCTAACTAGGGAAATCTAGTTTTGGCTATAACAAAATGGGTTAGTTAAAAGTAGTGAAATTTTTAAGGGTTAATTTTTATGTGATAATTTTACTGAGGGAAGTTCTCCAGTCCTTAGTTATATTTCATTAAGTCGATGGTACTGAGAATATTATAGAATTGTTTAAAATGGAAAATGTTTGTGAAATTGTTCAAACATGGAAGAGAGGAAGTAGAAAGCACTCTCTTTCGACATAAGTGCAGAAAATTATGATTATACATCCAAGAGTAGCGTATTTCACATTCATGCAGGGCTGGATTTACATACTAAGTTGAGTAGACATCAGTCTATAGGCCTTCGGCAGTCATTTAATATATACCACTCGAAATTTTACCATTAAATTTGAATCCTTAGAATATTAGAACTGAAATTTTTTTCGCTTGTTAACAATAAAAAAAATGCATATTAAAATAATTGTTTCATTATCCTATTAACTAAAATAGTTTTAATTTTGTCCTTAATTATATAGAGTCTACAGCAGGGATGAGTAAACGGTCGATCGCAGGCATTTCAAAATATTTTTATAGGAAATTTCAAATATTTGAATTGAAAATGTGTACAATATATAAACATTTAGCAGACATTGAAAATTGAATTTAAAATTAAACACGCGTCTATTCTACAACGGATATTACTGATTCCCAAATAGTGTCTCTAATACTTCCTTCTATTCATTTTCTCTTTGAATTTGTATTTGCTTTTGATTTAACCTTATGATATGATTTGAAAATTATTGTCGATCATACCAGTATTAAGTTTCCCCACCCCTGGTTTATACTATTTTGTTGGCCAATTCTGTTTTTTTTTAACCTAAAAGCCACCACGGTTACAACCAATAAACCATCACAGTATTAAATCCGGATCTAAGCTAACGTAACTAGGACATTATTCAAAAATGGAAATCATTTTTGGTGATTTTCTCAAATACATTAAATACTTTTGTATTTCTAGTCCCTTGTTTTGTAAAAAATACCACAAGTGTCATTCTGGGTATTCTATATAGTAATTAGTAAAAGGGAAGCACCCAAATTGAACCAAAGATTAATAAAAATCTGGATGACATATGTGAACTTGTACAGGAAAGTTAAAATTAAGAAATATCATAATCCTGAGAACACCAACCATGTATAAAAAATTTAAATAGAATTTTATGTAAGCTGCAAGAAAATATGAACCGACAATACTCACAACTTCATTTGTGTGACAAATATTAGGCACCATTTTTAATGATAGAAATAATAAACATTAAGGATAAAAATATTTAAAACTAGTCATCAATTTTCTAATTAATTTTTTTAAATAAGAAGACAATTCAGGTTGTTTAAGATCGGTTTTTATATTTAATATTTGTATTATTCAATTAGCTACGTTTCGTTACGTATCGTAACTTCATCAGGCTTCTTGATTCACAAAAATAAAATATTTTCAATTTAAATTCAATAATATATATATAAATTAAATATTTATTTATTGACTTTAAATTGAAAATATTTAATTTTTGTGAATCAAGAAGCCTGATGAAGTTACGATACGTAACGAAACGTAGCTAATTGAATAATAAAAATATTAAATAAAAAAACCGATCTTAAACAGATTTAAAAGCTGAGATCTGAATTTTATCATCTATTTGTAATTAATATTCTGGAATTTCAACACATATATGAATCTATCACTGATATTGACTGGTACATGAATTGGAAGTGGTATAAGCCCATTTTTATCAAAAAATTAATTAATGGTAACAATGAATACAATCATAAACAGTTGCCATTAAAAATAGACTTATACCACTTATACCAAAAACGGCAATATTTTAATTTTAATTGGAAAAACAACTTACTCGTTATTAGTTAACGAATTTCTTCAATTAAATCCACAGAATGAGAAAGTTTTTCTCGTCTATAATTCCAATTATAAAAATCGGATTACCGTAATAGCTCGCGATAAATTAACTATGTTTTTTTTGCAAAATTTTCACTTAGTAATCTCTGAATTTATGGCTTTGTAATAATTTGATTACACATATTGGCTTTATTGCCATAAAAGTGAGATTGATCAACCGAAACGAAAATAAAACGATAGTTTCTCCTCGTACGATACCACTCAATTGCAACTGAATTATGACTTCTTTTTTATATAATTTTACTTACTTATTAATTGAATTTTGTCCTTCAAATTGCCAACTTGTTACGATGGTAAACAAAAAATCAGCTGTTGTCGGTATAAAATAAAATACACGCAACGTTATTCGTTAATTTTAGACTAGAAAAATTGAATTTACAGTTCCGAAATAAACGCACGTCCACATAGGAAAATATATGTTCATTCCACGATTTCGTTGAAATTAGGATTTTTTCTTTATTTTTAAACCGAAACAAACGGGACACCAGTCACGAAATGATCTTCGTGCGAATCCAAATGATAACAGAATTGAAAATTCCGGAATATTCTCACGAAACATATACAGAAATGTGAAATGCAACTAGTGAATGGTTGCACTTTTTGCAACGATGAAAGAAATGCAACCGGTATGGGTTGTGACTTGAATGGCACTAAAGAATTAATAAATATGGTAAGCTTTATGGTAAGAACGGCGGTTTTATATCCAAGCATGTGATAGTGTAGAATGTTTTGGTCTGTCTATCTATTACGTCTGTGCTCTTGGCTTTCACAACAAATGATCGAATATCGGGGGGCTGAGATAATTTTTCACCCCGGGTAGACCCCCCGGTGTGAAGCTGACCACCCTCATATTGAAAAACAATAACAACCATTAAACCTTTTTTTTTCTAAATTTCTTTAAGTCTCATTAATATTCATTGGGTTTTGTTTGAATTTTAAAATATCTTCTTTGAAGAAAATATATCCCAACACTTAGGACAATTGAGCCAATATTTTTTTACCTGCAGTTCAGGGATAATTCATACAACTTTTGGTTCAATCTTTTAGAGCAATTAGGTCTTTCGAAATAAAATTATAATAAATTTATGTTAAGGAATATGTTCCATATACCTAGTATGTTAGCAATATGATGAACGATTTCGTTAATTTTTAATAAAATTAATTAATTTTATTTTAAACCATAAACTTTAAAGTCTAAAATCACAAAACTACACTTTTTTAGATTATGCATAAATTTTATTACAAAAAAAAAATTAGATTAAATGAATTGAAAAATTAGAAAATTCAATAGGCAGAAAATGACTAAGGAACTTTGATCGTTTTTAACAAAATTTTCTAAAAAAAATATTCTTCATACTGTTATACATTATACTGTTATTAATAAATGTATAAACAACAAGTTTTTCAAAGTCGTTTTCTAAAAAACTTTCCCGCAATTTTTGTTTCAAACTAAAATTAAATTCAAAACTTTCTGCAAAAAATCTTCAAATAATTATTTATTATTGATTCCGATCCTGTAGCTTAGCTTCAATTTGTGTAGTGCCAAGAATATTGTTTTATATATTTGCGCAACGTTTTGCAGTTTATTATTGCTTTTTCAAGCGATTTTATCGATATTTATAGCGATATTTATCAATTTATGATAACCATTTATTAAAATCGCTTGAAAAAGCAATAATAAACTGCGAAACGTTGCGCAAATATAAAAAACAAAATTCTTGGCACTACAAAAATTGCAGCTAAGCTACAGGATCGGAATCAATAACAAATAATTAATTGAAGATTTTTTGCAGAAAGTTTTGAATTTAATTTTAGTTTGAAACAAAAATTGCGGGAAAGTTTTTTAGAAAATGACTTTGAAAAACTTGTTCTTTATACATTTATATTGTTATTTACCATATAATCTCTGAAAAAAGCACTAATAGAACTGCGAAACGTTGCGAAAAATAAAAAAAAAAAAACAGTATTAACTATTTAAAATAAAAAAGTTCCACAAGTCTTTGGAACCATAATAAATAAGAATAAATTAAAAAATTAGTTGTTCTTTTTAATTTTTAATTGGAAATTCAGATGCAATTCTAATTGTTATTCAAAACGATCCTTTATGCAGGTGTTTCTTTTATACAACGCATATGCATTTCTCGAAAAACAAATATAATGGTTGATACTTTGATTATATCTCTATACTATTATTTTAGCTTTTTGATTTCTATTCAGAAAATAAATTCGTTTACTTGTTTTAACCATTTAAGCTAGTTTTACAGGTGAAAATGAAGGTTGATTAGTATTTCTCGAATAATCGAGAAGTATTCCTCGATATTATCGATTGTTGATCAATACTATTCGAGAAGCAAATGTAAATGGGTAAATTGTAATTCATATTTTCAAGATAGTGAAAAATTAAGGAAAAATATTTCAGAAAATATTTTTTTTTTAATTTCTAAATGGAAATTCAATTGTAGGTAAGACTAATTGTTATTCCGAATGATTCTCCAGGCAGGTGTTTCTTATATTCAACGCAAAGAATTTCGCGGAAAACAGATATAATTGTTGTTCGATTTTAACTTTATACCTGTGCTATTTACTTTCTATTCAGAAAATATTACTCTACTTGTTTTGCCTCTTAAAAAGAGGTTGACGAAACACTTCTCAGATAATCGAGAAGTATTATCGATATTATCGGTCGTTGATAAGTCCTACTTGAGAAGCAAACGTAAATGGGTGAAAACATAAAAGTTAATTTTTATTTTTATGATTTTATTTCAGTAGTCAATGCACTATTAGAAACGGGTTTTAAAAGTTATTTAAATTTTCTTTTAAATTTCATACAGAAAAAAAAACGGTTTTTACTATTGAAAAGATACTTCGTAAAACTTTTATAAACTGACTATGTAAAAAAAATTAAAACAATTGGGCATAGTAAAGTTTTAGTTAGTAACTATAGCGTAGCTACAGGAAAGCTACTGGAAGCACAGCTTTCGGGCCCCTGGATTTACGGAACCTCTTTTAATTCCATTTAAAATTGGTGGGGTTTTGAAATAAAAGAGATCTTTTTGTGATTTTCGGCAATGGAAATCATTCTGCAGAAGCAATAAAAGATCAAATAGTTTCTTCATTAAAAAAATGTAATCTAGGAATTAAAAACTATTTTGGTCAGGAGTAAGAAAATGCTAATGTGCATATATAATCATTGTGCCAGCCAAAATTTAAGACATACTGTTTAAGATGCAGTAAATGAACGCAGAGAAATTACTTTTCTTTTTAAATAATTAAAGAAATTTAGTTATTTTTTTGTCAATAACGTAAAAATATAGAACCTACACTCTAAATTTACAGGAGAGTTACAAATAACCTTAAAGGATTAAAGAAACTTAATCTAATCCCATGGTCAGGATGACTATTATCATTAGTAGCCATCAAGGTACGATAAATCATTAGGTCTTTTACTTTAATTAAATTTATACAAAAAAATGTTAAAAATTATAATCAAAGTATTAAGACTAAAGTTTAAAGTTTTATATTTAATATTCCAACAGTATTCATGCCAAAAATATTACAAGAAATACAATCAAGCATCAAAAAATTTATAACAAAATTATATAACAAAAACCGTTATATTTTAGTAAGTACTTATAGTGCTTAGTAGTTGATAAGTTTTTCAAAATGTTTTCATTTGAAGTAACCACAGACAAACAACCGTACCAAAGGATTATAAAATCCTTTTAAAATCGATAGAAATGCAGGTACAATGAATCCAATCACACCCTTACCATATTAATGTTTTAAAGTTCCCACGCATTCCCACCTTTCTAATAGGGATAAGAAAAAATTTGAATTCCAAATCACGAAAAAACTTTAATTCCAAAAAAATTTCAACTAAAGATTTTTAAAAGGCTAAGGTTTTTTTTTTTTTCTAATTTGTGATCGAAAACTGTTGAACTTATAAATTCCAGTCGTAAACTTCATAATAATGATAAAATTTATAATTGTAACACTTCCACTGGTGGAACCATTTTGAAGATTACGTAAGCATACATTTGATAAACGACTCATTTAATTCAATCAGTTATTATTTGTTGAAGTGATATTTAAAAATATAATAAATTGAATGCATTTCCAGATAAAATTACAATTTCAATTGGTTTTATCACTTAGATAAAAAAATGATATTGGTGTATTGATGTAATAAAAAAAATTCTTCCCAAAAGTCAATGACAAATAATATATTATATTACGTGTATAACTGTATTAGAAAAGCTCAATTTATTATTTCATTTCCATTACATTATTCCCATTTGGTAAAAAATAGGAAAAGAGGTCTCACCAGAGCTTTTTAATTGATGTTTATTGAAAATCAATATATTTTTATAAGAGTAAATTGATAAGAAAAACACTTCTTACATAGTTTTAGCAGCAAATTTTGCTAAGAAATGGTATATTTGATGAATTTTTATAATTATTATGCATTTTATAGCCGGAAAAGAATTAGACCCCCTTTTGGTGCATAAGCTTTATATATAGAATAAACCCATTGCTGAAACTCAAAATTTATCCAATAAGTGTATATGATATATATGATATAAGTATATCAATCAAGCATTGAATAAAATTCGTAGAAAAGATGATAAATCATACTTTTACCGATACATACCTACTGGAAGCATTTCAATTGATAGTTTAAGTTTCTCGAAATACGTCTTAATAAAATTTTTATTTCCCAATAAATATTTATCAAGTAACTACAGTATTAAATTATATTTCTCAAAAGTTCCCGATTTATTATTGTCACTTTGATAACAGATTTTCAGGAAAAAAATCTTATGAGTAGATAGATAAGAAGACTTCTTGACATTTGATTTAGTATTTCCACTTTATATAATGCATTTATCGATGATTTGGAAAAAAAAACGTATAAATACACGTGCAGTTATAGGAAGCACGCGACTTGACTTCAAAATGATTTCAATATTTTTTCAAATGTATTAAATTAAAATAATTTTTGCTTGAAATTATCAAACACACTCATAAATTATAGCATGTTTTCGAGTTTATATCATAAAATAATTTGAATAATTAAAACTTTATCACTTTTCTTCTGATAAAATTAGTAAATGTTAAGATTGTTCAAACAAAAGTTTTGAAATTGGTAATTTAATTACTTTATAATCGCTTTAAATTAAGCAAAAGATTTATTGGTTATTGATGACCTATAAACATCATTCAAAGGTTTTCAGTAGAGGAAAATTTTTGACAAATTTGGTCGAGAAAATAAAATTTGAAATTGGAAAAACTTCAGCTGAAAATAGATAAAAGATAAGTTTAATCCAAACCAAATGCCACTAGCTTATAAAGTTCAAGCTGAAAAGTGGCATATCCTTTTTGTAAATTTCCATCAAATATCCGAATCAAATTAATTACATGTATGTACCATGGAATGGAACCCTGGCAAATAAATAATAATTCTTTTGGAAAAGGTAATGAACTATGAACTAAAACATGTGATCCGTTAGCCTCATGCGGCCCACCTTAACCATTTTTCCGACCCCCGAAATTCATCACACTTTTATAATATACTAGCTGATCCCCGCGACTTCGTCTGCGTAACGTTGGTGTTGATTGTTTTCTTTATAGGTTTACTCATTGTAGGGGTAGAATATGGAAATTTTTATTTTTCTTATTTTTCTTACGAAAAACATAATCATACTTAAAAACACTATTTTGTCGAATTTAATTTATTAATTTTCAAAAAATATTTATAAATATCTAAAAAGAGTATGTCTATTGTGTATAGCTACGATAGGTTTACCTACTGTGGACCAAATAATCCGTAAATCAATCAGCATCTATACATAAATAAAGTCGGTCTTCATTATGACTAAAAAAAGTCGAAACTTATCAAAATACTCGCGTTAAAATAACAGAAGTGAAGGGTCTAGATTTTGAATATGAGATAGGAATCTCTTTTAACTTCGCCATTAACATCAACTATGTGTCTTATATATGTATATTTTATTATTATTTATTATTATTTTATTATTTTTTTGGAGTGATAAGTAGCCTATAGTCTGTGGAAAATCGTGTTGTATCTTAATACCAAATTTCATTAAATTCGGTTGTTCCGTTCTTTAGTTAAATCGGGACACACAGACAGACAGACAGACAAAAAATTTAAAAATGTTAAATTTGGAATAAGGGCCTCTTGAAACAAATATTTACCCTAAAATTGGATTCAAAATCGATATGTACATACAGACGTAAGAATTTTATATATTAGTATAGATATTGAATTTATAATGGCCAAGGGATGAAAGCCAATATATTAAAAATGTCCTCAGTGTATCAAAATCTTATATTGGGGGTTAATAATTTTATATGCAACCCTCTTATTACTTGGGTGGGCAGCACCAGGACTAAAAGCTTTGTTATGATTTTTGAGGAACACTAAAAAAAACAATTTTCTGCTAATATTTAAAGAAAATACTTATAAAATCTGAGTTTAATTTTCAAATGAATTTTTTTTCTAAGCATAGAAAAAAAATGTTCTACAAATTGTTACAAATATATAAAGGAAAAAAATAATATACATACCTAAACCAAAAAAAGAAAAAAAATCAGGCAATCCTATATTCACTTCATTAAGTATCACTGAACAATAAAAATAAGTAGTTTGAATTCGTTCTATTATATATTTAATCACATCCTAATCAAAACATTTCGTGGCGATAAATTCTACAGATTAGTCTAATTAAATGACTAGCGTAATTAAAGATAATAATTCAATAGTGACAATGAAATGTACCTTTGAAAAATCTACTCACAGTTTCCACTTGTTGCCGTCCACTTGTTTCCAAAAGAAAATAATTATAAACGAAACCAAATACCAAATAAATGGAACATATAATCCAATTGTAACTTTACATTTGACTAACGGTGGAATAAATGGCTCAGCTACAAAGTTTTCAATTTCATATCTCTAGATGGTTATTCAAACTCAATGATCTTTGCTCTTTTACTCAAAACCTTTTCAGTGAAATCGATAAAATTTTACAAACAATTTTTTGCCAATTTTAACGAATTAATTACTAATTAGTCGCTATGCATGTGGTATGTATCTTTAACATTAGATAGCCAAAAGTTTGCTTTATCTTTCAAAGAAATATTTAATCGAAATATTAAATATTTAAGATCATAGAGGTAAGAATTGTGTTTGACTATGATTTTTATGGAAAATTTTTACTAACTAACCGTAAAAACATTTCAAGTATATGCTTCCGAAAAGAATTGAATTCAAAGGCGTTTAAAACCATTAGGTATAAAATGAGTCCTGGAAAAAATATACCGGGGAATAGGAAAAAAGAAATTTAATAACACAAAAGAAACAATTAGAGAAACTTGAAGATATGTTAAAGGAATGACTTGCATTTTTTAAAAAAAAAAACTCTAACTCACTATGAAAAATCATTGACGATTAATTTCAGATAGCTTATCAATGCAATAAAGAAAACCAAATCACCGAATTTTAGAACTAATTATGGCTATTTAGTGGCGTAAAAACTTCAATAACTTCAGTTTTTAAGCTTTCTCAAAAGCTCTGTGCTAATTTTTATGTTAAAATATCTACGATATGATGTCTATTTATTTACTACTGCGACGAATTCCGGAAAGCGATTTTTCGTAATTTGATTTTGACTAACTATATTTTACAGTTCAGATGCTTTTTGTAAAACTAGTTTTTTGTATTTCTTATGTTTCCGGTACCAAGTAGAGCTGGCTCATTTCTATTTCCAGTTACCATTTCTCTAAACCAGGGTAGACAACTAACGTATTGTTTGGTCCAAAACTCAAAACTACGAAAAATTCTGGTGCTGATTTTTAACATCTGGAAAATTAGATGATTTTCTGATATTCAACTGATAATAAAATAATGACAGAAATCAATATTAGAGTTCGCCTTGAGATTTACCGAATGCTATTCCTAACTTTTATTTCTTACATATAGACTGTTTCATAAGTTCTTTCCTTTATCTAATACGAAGTAAATCCATAATATTTACTGTAATAGATAAACTTCAGATTTTAGCTTTTTATTAAAATAAAGAAGTAAACTCTGGTAGTTTAAGAACCGCTTAGGTATTATTTGATGTATTTTAATTTTCTTAACTAGCAACGTTTCGTTACCTATTGCAACTTCATCAGACGTCTATAGATGCCTGATGAAGTTTGAGTTAAGCTGACCTGTGATAATACGTAGGAGATAGTTTCCTTCCCTCCCTGCATTTCTTGAATGTACTTGACTCAATGTTTATTCCAATAGCTTGGAGATATTTCCTCAAATTGTAGTGCCTACTTTAAGCAATCGGTTAAAAGAAATGGTGGATATGTCAAAAAGCCGAAGCGGACCATAAACAACATTGAGGAAATAATATTATGGTTGCTAGGACATTGTGCAAGAAAGAACGAGGAAGAATTTAGATTCTGCATAAAGTAGTGGTTGGAAATAAAGTCGAGGATCACATAACATAAATGCAGCGATCAAACAAAAGAATTCTTCATCCATCAGGATCTTCGAGAGATGGGACTAATGTGTAAATACATATTTACAAGGACACCAGGACTGTAAGAAAGATACAGACGTGATTTGGAAAACAAGGGTCTATATCACAAAATAATGCGGAAGGAAAATTGCATATTTATATAACATTAAATTTATGTAAGTCTGTCTGTAACGCTATGAAATTAGTGATCATTTACAAGAAAAAGGTATACAATAGGTTCTTATAACTCAATTTGTACCAATACAATAAAAGTCAACGAAATTCATTCATTTTTTTTTATTATTTCCTCGTTTACATTGATATATATATAATGGTTATTAATATACGTATACTCTTTCATTTAAAACTAACTTACCAATAAAAGTGGCATAAAAATATATTTCAGATTTTTTGTCTTATTCATATTCTAATTTGTGCAACCTTCACACCCCTATTCAATAAACAATAAAGTATACATTGGACACAAATAAATATTTAGATGGTAACACAATAAAGTTTATTGGGACAACAAATTGGAATAAATCTTAAAAATTCGGATGGAACCCCTCCAAATTTTGTTTGAACAAAATTTAAAGAGTAGTCTTGTTTCATTTTAATATGAAATGAAACATTTGTATATTTGCCTTATAAAAATAAACTATGAATAAAATTAATGTAATAACTGTAATTTCAATAACAATTTATTTATATAGTTAACAACAATGTAGAGTTAAAATATATTTTGGTTAATCTCAATTTAAAATATTTTTTTCTATAATAATTTTGAAGTATTTTTGGTTCTTTTTGTAAAGTATTCATTAATGTAAAGTACAATATTTTGTTGAAAATCAAAAAAAAAAAAATGAAGTTATTCTTTTTTAATTGTTTATAATTCTTCAAAAAAATCATTTTTAAAATGCAGTTTTCATTCCAAAAAAAAAAAAAAATGCTCCCCAAATAAAGGAAAAAAAATCAAGTTGATTTTAAGCTTCTTAAATGTAGAAATACTATTTTTCTTATTTTCTAAATGTATTTAATATCTATAATTTAATATATGGGCGTTGATTTTTCGATATAATGGAAAATATTTAAATTTGATTATGTCTGTTTATTCATCTAAACAAACAGTGCGAACGATGGCTTCGGTCACCGAATATGGATCGCAGTTGGAAGAAGGACGACGATCTTCCAAGTAGCCTTTACCATCTTGAGCAACTCCCCGTGGAATACGAATACTGCATCCACGATTTGCAACACCTTTAAGAAAATAATTGCTTTAAATTTAAATCTATCAGGAAGGACTAGGAGGAAACTAATGTCCATCCTTGCAATAAGTTGACTTCATGAAAAGAAATTTAAGATCAATAAAATCATACCTGCACTAAAATCGTGAATGGATGATGTTTCATGGTGTCCAGTCAAACGCCTTTCATTGTCTTTACCCTGTTTAGGATCGTAGGCTCGAATATGCCGTTCATGATGCTTACTCAACTTTTGAATAGCAGCCTCAATTTCTTTGATACCATTATCCTCTCGCATCGTTAACGTTGAGAAGTTGCAATGGGCACCAGCTCCGTTCCAATCTCCTTGCATTGGTTTTGGGTCCAATGAAGCAACCACACCAAATTCCTCAGCAATGCGATGCAACAAAAACCGAGCCATCCAAAGATCATCACCAATTGTAATTCCTTCGCATGGTCCAATTTGGAATTCCCACTAAAGATAATACAAAAGAGTTAAAAAGTAAAAGTTTAAATGTTTTCAAACGTGGTACCTGAGCTGGCATCACTTCCGCATTGGTTCCGGCAATATTAACGCCTGCATATAAACAGGCGCGATAGTGAGCCTCAACAATATCACGAGCAACGACTTTATCAGCGCCTACGCCACAAAAATAGGGACCTTGTGGTCCGGGAAAGCCGTTCTTGGGCCATCCCAAAGGTCTGCCGTCAAAATCTAGTAAAGTGTATTCTTGTTCGATACCGAACCACGGTTTCTGGTCAGCAGCTTTTTTCATCGCTTCCAAACATGTGATACGATGATTCGATTCTAATCAGAAGAAAAACTTGTAAATAATAATTGAGAGGGAAATTAAATAGAAATTACCACAAGGTTCTGAATTGTATTTGTAGGTGTCACACAAAACCAGTTTGTTGTTGCCTCGACGGAATGGATCGTTGTACATCGCTACAGGATAAAGATAGATGTCAGAGTTGGAACCTTCTGATTGATATGTGGAACTTCCATCGTAAGTCCAAACAGGAAAATCTAGAAAAAAAATAAACCAATGGTCAAATTGTTACTGTTAAAATTAAAACTAAATTGATGAAGTCTGCATCATCCTTACAGCCCTGGGATTCATCTATTTGTAAATGATTATTTAAATTTGTGGTATCCAACCACCACCTTATGAAGAATCTCAAGTTCTACTCGTTCTTTCTTGCACAATGTCCTAGCAACCATAATATTCTTCCCTCAATGTTGTTTATGGTCCGCTTCGACTTTTTGGAATATCCACCATTTCTTTTAACCGATAGATAACAAAATAGTTTTCCAATATCATTGATATTTGAAATCATTTCTAATTTACAGGAACTTAATAGTTTTGATTTACAAAACAAAAAAAAATTACTATCGACTGAGAAAGAAAACAAAGTTCTACTAGTTAATGTATTTTCTCAAAATTTATCAAATATCCCCGGAATTAATTGACAAATTTTAAAGTTAATAGAGTTGCATTATTTCAAGGACTCGTGTAACTATCCAATAAAAACATTTTAACTACATAATAATCATACAATGTTTAAAACTGAACTAAAACATTTACTTAATTAATTTACATAATTTTTAAAAGCCATTTTCTAATAAAACCAGCTCGGGAGATATTAAAAATTGCACTTAACATTTAAAGCGTACAATAGCATAACTGCATAATAAGCAGTTCAACTAACAACTTTCTCTATTAGGTCAATTACATAATTACAAATTATATTAAACTCACATCAATCCCACATTAAATATTATAAAATACATCTGTATAAATGCATTTTGCAAGTCGATTTTTTTGAATAAAATTTTCCATTGTTTTTGCTTTTTTTTGTAAACAAAATGTAGCCTACGTAGTAGTTAAAAGAAAATGAGATAGTTATAAATACCTAAGAAAAATTTGTACATATCTTTAGAGAGCCCAATTAAAATTTCATCTGCCTTTAAAATAAAATCAATTAAATCTTCTAATATTTTATTGCCTCCTTCACTCCGAGAATAATTCTTATGTGGTTCTAGCTTCGATCTTCAAATTATATTTTTTAAAAGTATATTCGAACGTAAGATAAATACACCAAATAAGAGTATAAATAGGATTATGAACATCAAAAACACCTAAAACGGATTAAAACCCTATAAAGAAAATAACTATATGGATATTACCAATATTCAACTCTAAATAAAATAATTTACATGTTTTTCCCACATGTGTTCCCCATATTTAATTGGATAACCTGTTGATCTAAGAAACGCAAAATTGTATATTTTCATGTTTTGATTTTGGAATATAACAATATTTTAAACGCAAAACTAAGAATGATTCACAGTTTCTATGATTATTATAGTGTAAAAAATATGAAAATATTTTTTTAAAGGTCAAACTGCTGGAATGTTTAAATCTTATTTTCAATTATTTAAAAACAATACCAAACATTTAGGAGCGTCTTAATCATAGAAAAACGCCTAGGGCAAACATCAAAGTTACGCCCTTTCTTTCCAAATATAAACCAAACAAAATCTACATTAAATAAAAATTTAGCAAGTTAACAAAATTATTAGTAAATATCATTAAAAAATAGTTTATACTCATGCATTATTTCCTTAAGGAATTATTGATTGATTAAATCGAGTAAGTGAAACGAGTAATTGAGTGAATGAATTAAATTTGGTCAACGTTAATTTTTTTTATTTTATATCTAACGACGAAAATTTTACGGAACCATATGCCTCCTCAAAGAATTTCTGGTCCCTAATACCTACATTAGAGAAAAACAACAACGGTATGAAAATTACTTGGACCTATATTATATATCATAGGGTGATTTTTTTTTTTTGATTTTTTTTTTTTTTGGTCCCATCGTGAAATTTTGTTGGAAATACCAAAAAAAAAAATCTCTGAAAGTTTGAGCCCTTAATATTAATTTTAAGTCCTCGACCAAGACGTGTAAAGATTTCCCATTGAAAATACACGGAAACTCTGATTTTTTATTTTTAAATTTCTATATCTCAGCGGCATTTCATGGGATCGCTTTTACCGAAGATGGTTTTTTCTCAGAATTAAACGCTCTACAAAAGTGCCCATTGCGACAAAGCCGTAACTCACACCGGTGAGGTAGTACGGGCCACTGAACCTGATTTTTCCATAAAATTCAAGGCTTAATATCTCGTTTAATATTGATCTTCGCGATTTGGTCTACAGGAACTTTTTTGTAGGAATTCAAATTCTCTACAAGTTTTTTATTTATAATTTTTCCGTAGCTCTTGTTATTTACGAGATAAATGCAAAAAAAAACGCGAATTTTATGGAAAAATCAGGTTCAGTGGCCCGTACTACCTCACCGGTGTGAGTTACGACTTTGTCGCAATGGGCACTTTTGTAGAGCGTTTAATTCTGAGAAAAAAACCATCCTCGGTAAAAGCGATCCCATGAGATGCCGCTGAGATATAGAAATTTAAAAATAAAAAATCAGAGTTTCCGTGTATTTTCAGTGGGAAATCTTTACACGTCTTGGTCGAGGACTTAAAATTAATATTAAGGGCTCAAACTTTCAGAGAATTTTTTTTTTGGTATTTCCAACAAAATTTCACGATGGGGCCAAAAAAAGTCAAAAAAAAATCACCCTAATATATAAGAAGGATAATTAAAACCTATAGCACAACAATTGGGCTTATCTAAGCATGCAAATTTATGAACTTTAGAACAAAATTTAGATTAAATTAGCGGACCTAACAGACGTAATCCTGGTCGAACGTTGGGTTTTGATTGGCTGATATAATTAGTAAAATTTCAACAGTAAAAAATACTATAGAATCATCACAATAACAAATTAATAATTAGTAAGTCAAATAATCTCGAATTTAAAGTTTATCAATACAGTAAACAAAATATTTGGCCTATGGTTAACAATAACTTTACCTGAATAAGATGTATACATAGGTACATAGTAAAATTTAATCCGTTTAGAATTAATCAGATCGAATTTCCATTTCTCGACAATTCGTTGTTTACAATACTTTCAATGCCTATAGTCAATCTCTATACTATTTATTTCCGCATTTTCATTTATTTTTCTTGCTTATTCTCCGATTGTTAAATATATACAGAATTATTTGAAAAAAATTATTCTCCAATTTCTTTTGATGTTTTAATAGTCCATTTAATTTATTTCTTACGTTTTAACCAATGTATTTTCAGTGTTTAGAATACAATATATTAATAGTATAGAAATGTAATTAGTATACCTAAAGGTGATGTAATTTTTTACATTACAAACACTACACAAGTTGACACTTCAATTTTATTTATATAAATGTATGTCTATAGATAAGCGGTAAAAATGTTTCGTTTGTAACGATCTTTTGATTATTAAATTTTAAATAATTTTATTTATTTTTAGTAGAATAGTGGACATAAAAGGATGTAGATCCATGTACTAATTATTAATTTTGTGACACGTTTGGTCTTTTATTAGACCTTCATCAGGCTTCTTGATTGAAGGTTTAATAAAAGACCGAAACGTGTCGCAAAATTAATAATTAATTAGTACATGGATCTACATCCTTTCATGTCCACTATCCCACTAAAAATAAATAAAATTATGTAAAATATGGACACAACCAATTTATCGATTAAATTTTAAATTTCGATTGTTGATTAGACAAATTTTATTACTGTTTTTCACCTTTTCAACCTATATGGTCTTATTGTGAATCTAAATCATTCAGGATCCCCCTCAAATACACGCAGAAAATTTCAGCAGAATAGGTCCTGCGGTTTAGGAGGAGTTATAGAAGAATTATATACAAAAAGATAATAATATATCTAACAAAATTCGTTATTCCGAATGGCGAAAGTTAACAATCTAATTGGCAAATTTAATTTTAGAAACTGGTGCTCCTCTAAAGATCTCTATTGATAAGAAACCATACCATAGATTTAGATCTTTGATCCATAATTCCATCTCCTTTTCACTGATTTTTTGCTATGAATCTTTTTCTTTAATTTTAG
This sequence comes from Sisyra terminalis, assembly GCA_958496175.1. Classification (NCBI taxonomy): domain Eukaryota; kingdom Metazoa; phylum Arthropoda; class Insecta; order Neuroptera; family Sisyridae; genus Sisyra; species Sisyra terminalis. The sequence continues at coordinate 11,354,521 of OY292275.1, forward strand.
TCTTCGTATTTCAAACTTTTCCCTTTTAATTACATGGCCTTTATATCGGAATTTTTGTTCTTCAATGCAGCACATCAGTTCTTTGGTTTTGTGGATCCATCTATGTTCTTCAAAATTAAGTTTTCTTTTTATCCATGATATGGGTAGCATTGTTCATTAAAATATATTTCAAAGGCATCGATTGTCGTAAAATTGTAAATTTGGTACAAAAACGTAGTACATGAATAAATAAGAATTTTAAATGTATTCATTCGGACTTAGAAATTGTTTGACATTGCCACATAAAAAAATTTTGAACTAATCCAACAAAGTTAATAAATAATTGAGAAAACGTCGTAAAAAATTATTATAACTTATTTTAATTTATAATTGCCTCAATTTCTAGGAAACGTCTATCAATTAAAAACAAGAAAATGACAATTATGGATAATAATATACTCAAGAGTATAATGTAAAAAAAAAAATAGAATTTTGGATCACTCTTAGTGTTCATGTTTATTGTTTACGTTGTTTACCCGTTTCTCATAGCTAAGTCACTAAAATATCAGACATTTTCTTGGAAATTATAAACGATGAAAAAAATATGTAATATAATTACATATTACAATTAAATATACACTTTGTATCGTCATGAATCGGTCAAATACTAAGGTCATCTTCCAATTATAATATATTCTAATAAAAATAATAACAAAAATAACTTAATTACAATGAGATAATTTTTATTTACAATCAATACTGAACTATCATATAAAGTTATTTCCTACTGAAAATTTGTCAGAAATAATATTGTTATGGTTAATTATTTGCTGCGAAAATTGTATTGGACAATCAGGAAGATGAAGTGAGTGGTTTTGCAGTTAATTACTTTCGAAATCATTGACATTGAAGTTATATAAGCCGATTAAATCAAATATATTTTAAAAGGGAAGCATTTGATCAGGCATTTGTATTTAAGTAATTAAATAATTTAAAACTTCCGTTTTGATATTAAAAAGGGGGCGCATTTTAAAAACATAATTATTTGTTTTAATATCACCAATGTAACGGGACCTTGAAGCGCTTGGAAATTAAAATTTATGTTGAGGTTCACCTAAATTCAAAAGTGACACCATATATGAAAATATTATTAGAGGAAAACAGCAACTATATTAGTTTTATATAATTGGATCATGTTAAATTAATGGTTGGGCAGTAAAGTAAAGAAATTTTCATCTCACCTTTTGGACTGGTTGGGATGAAATCCAGAGTACGAGTTTTGCAACGTACAGCTTCATCAGTTCCATCGATCCAGACGTACATAGCCTGGATCTTTCCTTCGGGAATCGGGAGTTGCAAATACTTGGTCAACAATGTTTTGTTGAGAGCTGCATTTGGTGACTCTTCTAATGTATATTTACCCATGATGATAATATCAAATTTGGTTTTCTGCAAAAAAAAAACGTAAAATAAATATATGTCATATAAAGTTAATATTATTTTATCGTCAAAAAACGTACATCAATTCCAATAAACTAAATCGTAAATTTAATCAAACTAATTAAAATTGGTCGTAAATCGTTTCAAATTGATTAAGAAAGAGGTTTGATTTCTTTGTGATAATGTAGACACATAGTCAACGTACGTGGAAAAATGAAATTAAAGTTTTCCAGACGTGCGTTTATCTGCATTGACAATGAAATCAAGTCTGAATGAAAACATTTTCATGTTTTCATGTTTCCACGTTGTCGTCTCGCTTCTATACACTCTATTTCTGTTGGTTGCATGGAACAAAGAATCCCGTCAAGCTCCATAAGGATAACGTTGCACTCCAGGATTCTGTAGAATAGAAAACGATAACGCAACCACGCAAGAACGATTAGAAAATGAAATGAATTGTGCGTAAATTATGATAAAAGTTGACCTATATTTTCCATTATTTTCTTCTCGAAATTTCAAATAATTTTTATGAGCCCTAAGTCCAAAAAAATTACAGTAAAGCCCTTTGTGTTTGCAATGGAATTTTACTACAAAAGAATAAATATATAAACCGGTGGTCACCTTGACCCATTTGTAGCACAATGTCTGGTTTGAAATAAATTGTATTAATGCGACAAATCTGAGACGTATTTAAATAAAAGAAGCACCCACGTTTTATTTTCGCTTATCTAAAAATAGGATGTCTGAATAAAGAAAATGATTTTCAATATGAACTTGATGGAAATCAGTGCTGATTCATGCAGCTAGGTCATTAAGGGTTGTGGGACGAGGACAGTGTAATTTCAGTTGTATTCGTTGACAAAATGTCAAAAAGATATCTAATGGTTTTCATTTGTATTCTATGAATAGTATGATATGAATAAAAGTGGAACAAAACGGATAGTTAAATAACAAAAGTTTCAGAGAAAATTATTAAGATTGTAAGTATTGAAATCCAAGTCTTTTTTTCAATGTTCGTATATTAAAGAAAAGAAATCCTACAATATCTGAGCCGTAATGATTTGTCTATATGCCAGTGGATTTGGAATCGAAAATTCACTGCAATTATTGATTTTCAAAGAAGTTAAAACCACTAAAGATTTTTCAATAATCATAGTAAGACTAAATATAAACTTGACTATACAAAGTTCAATAAACTCAAGTTGACAATGAATGGGGCTCAATTAAAATTTTTGCTTTGTAATGCCACTAATTTTGCCACTTATTCTTTCCAATAAAAGCGTCAAAGTGGCATAAGATACAAAGAAAAGTCAAGAGCTTGTTAAGTTCTATTTAAAGAAATTATTTCACACCCAATGCCTTCTAAAAATTAAAATTATCAGTAAAATAGAATTTCAAATGTAGGCATAGTGTGCATATGGTAAAACGTAATTTTCTAACAGTAAAAATTTATAATACTTTTTAAAGAAGTAAGGGTATATACATGGGGAATCTAGATAGATATTTGAATTATACTTTTAATGTAGGCAGTGGCGGATTTAAGTATGAAACCACCCTAGCCCCCCATTCATTAGTTTGCCATTTTTTTCTCCATAACAAGTGGGTTATCAAATGGAATACTTAAGTTATGAATTAATTTTTATTAGTTTTCACTAAATGTATTATGAATTTACAAATATTTTTTTCAAATATAACTTATTAATTCCAATATTTTTTTTTCAGAGTTTAATATATTTCCCAGCTTTTTCCCAGCTTCACATAGCTTTGGTTTAGGCAAAAATGTTGATTAGATCATCATAATCGATTTTTTGCTCTAATTAATCTTCAATAGATAATAAAGCCAGGGTATCAAGCCTATCTTGGCCAATTGTACGTTAGTAGCTTTTGATCCTTTCTAGAGTGGAAAAAGAGCTTTCTGTGGAAGAATTTATTGTTTAGACTAAAAAAAATGGACAAAGCAATGTTAACCTTAGAGTATACATCTCTAGTATTCCATAAATGCCATGTATACCATTTATTTTTCGCGAAGCGAATATCTTTACAATTTTGTAATGAATCTTAAAGAAGATAATATTTGTGAATAAATTCATTTATTGAAGTCTTATCAAAATTTTCAGGATACTGTAATGTAATGTTTGTAATGTAATAATGTAATGTAACGTTTAAGATAAAATACGACGTATTCCAACTACCATGGTTTGCATAGGACTTTAAATATTCTAACAAAAAAGGGTCGAATTTAGCAGGAAAATTCTCGATTTCTTAAAAAAAACATTAGAAGGATCTTCAATTTGATCTGAATGTCCCCGAAATTGTAGCCCTCTAATAACCAGTGGTTTAACAATTGAAAAATGTAATGAGATAAATTGAAAATTAAATTCAATAAAATAAATATTTTACATAGTTAATTGAAGCTATTCTATTCATTCATAGCGATACTAGTTTAAGTCAACTTTTAAATTTAAGTTTCCCGTACATTATTTCGCCCTTAAAGTATTGGCATTTCGAAAAATTTACGGCCCCTAAATCGTGCCACTCTAGACTCAGGCCTAGAATTAAATCCATTACTGAATTTAAGTAGAAATACTACAATCCTGGAAGTTTCATGTCTTTATCTCAACTAGTTTTAATGAAAGAAAATATATAATAAGTGAAAAACCGAAAAAAAATTATCTTAGAATTTACTTAATCCATTGATAAACAAATTTAATAATATGATTTAGTGGTCGGTAATGCTTTTTTCATAAAAAATAGCAACTATGTAGCTGTACAAAGTCTATAAGAAAATATATTTTTAACCATAAAGCAATTTTGGTATTGCTCTCGAAAAAAAATTTTTACGCTCTTTATACTTTCTATATAATGTCTGATTTTTTTCAAATTTTTTAAAAGTGTATTACTTACTGAAAAAAAATTAAACCCCATCCTCACTAAACCTTAATTGCTTGTTTAAACTGAATATGTACAGTGTACTTTGTATATAGGATAATTAACATTGATTGTGGGAGTGGTTTTGTTAAATTTTCAAAAATTCAACAATCAAAACAAATGAAAATCTTTCAATCTCGCAATCTGATTGGCTAAAAGCCTTTTACATTGAAACCTGTGTGTTATCTTAAGATATAAATTGCTTGATTTATTCACACTTTATTTGGTCTTTATTAATTATTTCATTTGCTTCAAAATCAACAATTGAATATACAATTTCACAAAGGGCACATGTCTAAATTTAGAAACTTTTTAGAAAATAAAAAAGTATTATATTTTCCAAATAAGTATACTATCTTAAAAAAAAGTTTTTGGGTTACATTTTGCAATAGAAAGTTACAAAAACATTTTGATGATAACGTTATTTCATAGTTTATGTGGGTTATTTAAAGTTAATGAAATGTGCTTTTTACGAATGTAATGTGAATTCATATAATTTTAAGAAAAAAACATATAAATTTGAAGAAATATTTTTATTTTAAGTATCATAAATTGAATGTGTATGTAATACTTTATTTCAAGTTAATTAAAAGTCTATTTCTAAAAATCATTCTTTGGAGGCTCTTTTTCGTTTATATTTGGTGATTGCAGTAGTTTACTATAAACTTTTGTTAATTTTGGTGGTATTCATTGTTTTACCTTCCCAGTATCTGCAATTTTCAGATGATTAATAAATAATTTGCCATTATAAGCTCTATATTATTGGCCTGGTAAGTTACTACAAGTACCTTCTATTCTAAAAAACAGGAACATTGAATTTCTTCAGAAATATTACTATCTATATAATTTTTTGTAATTACTTCGCCAAATATTTTTGGACCAAAAACTAACTCATAATAGAACGATACTTGAAAATTAACTGTTTAATTTAATTTTCTGGACTACTTTTCCCTAACTTCTAACTGATAAAGGTTTAGGTTTAAAGTTTAATTTATCGGTATTACTAGATTGTACTGTAAGATTAACATACTGTTGATGGGTAAACACACGATCTTCACGTCTAATTGTCCTTTTAACTATGAAAATTTTTTGTGACTACCATTAAAAGAGTTGTCGTTTATGGGAAAATAAAGATGGATAATCAAATTTTTCTGTATTGCAGTAGAAAAAGTACCATAAATGTTCTATTTCCGAACATAATAAGTATAAGGAAGCATTTAGAATTCACCCGAAAAATTGTATTTCCCAAAATAAGCAAGAAGCTTTTCGAAGTAGCATATTCAATTCAATTTATTAAATTCTGAAAATTGACTTCTTAATGCCAATAAGGTTAGTTTCAATTCATTTGTCATTTGAGCTTTTTGAGGAAAAATTATGTCCCAATCTAAATTATTAAAGGGTCAATAATAAAGGGTGAATCGACTCCAAAAAGATATTGATAAAATATTCTAAATACTTCTCAAACATTTCCATGATTTTCTTAAGTCTGTAGTCTATGAAAACATGAGGTTATTTTACATTGAATTCCTTAATTTTCTAAAAAAAAAAAAATATTTTTCCCCAGTATGTTTTATGTGACTTTAAACACATGAAAAGTGCACGTGAACACTTAATGGCATAAATATATAGAATATAGTTTTAATAAACTTTTTATAAGTAAATAAAATTGGTCACGTAGATGGTTGTTCCAACGTTCCACCAAAAACGTATTCCAATTTTATTTTTATAATAAAAAAAAAGAATCATTACTACAGTTTCTTCGAAGAGGTTCAAGACCTGTTGTTTTCTATTACCAATTAATCATTCATTCGTACTTTCTCTGTATATCTATTTTTATTTTTTGGATCAAAGTCAATATTTAAAAATACTTTGCATAGTTATAAATCCACGTGTACGTAGGTGTATGCACTTCCAATTGCTTATCAGTTTTCATTAAATGCTAATCTATAACACGGAAAATTTTTCTCAGTCGTAAATTTCCCTAGCTAATTGTATATAACTTTACTTGTACGTACATAAGTAATATTAGAAGGAAAATTTTCATATAAGTAAGAGGCTATTTTTAAACGTACTCGGTCCGATTAATGAAATAATTATCGAGGAATTTCTATATGAAAAAATGTTTAATTACTTTTTATTGTTTAAATTGAAAAAAATTGACCATTAAATAACCACCTTAATTATTCATTTGAGATTGTCAAAAATAAACATGTTTGATCGATTGAATTAATTTAAAATTGCGACATGAATTTTCAAAGCTGTCGTTTTAAATATTTATAAAAGGAAAAAAATGGACTTTAATGAGGTCAAGGAAAACTTAACCATCGAAGAAACTAAAACTGAAATTTAGAAAATTGTTCACAAATTATTTAGCAGTTTTTTTGTCTTAACATAATATCTAAAATTTGAATTATTTATTTCCCTTTTCCAATATGTATTTCTTTTTGTTATTGACCCTGTATAGTTTTTACATTAATGAACTTTATCTTCATATTTAACATATTAAAAGAGAACTGAATCTATGGAAAATAAAGCCATAAGAACAATTGTAATCTTCGGTTAGCCAAAAATGAAAATGAGCTGTTGTAAGTTAAAGGAATTTATGAAGGCAGATTAAATTTTGGAAGATTTATAATCAATTTAAAAACTGTTCTTATTTAAATTGGGTACCTTTGCGTATCTCGAAAATAAGATACTTGTTTTCTTTAAAACTTTCCAATGTCCCAGTCTCCATAGAAATGATGCAAGATATATACCTACAATTAAATTCTAAGAATTTTACTCATTTAAACTACAAAATATACGGTGGACCATATAAAATTATTTTTTTTTCAAATGCTACAAAATTAAAACTAATGAATATTTTTTCGTTCTGATTTTTTTTATTTGAAAATTCCATCCTTGCGTCTAATTGTGGAATACAACATCATTCATATGGCTGCCATGGCTAGCCATACAGTGGCTTATTCGTTCAGTTCAATTTTTCAGTACATTTTCGATGGTATGCGGCAAAATTTCGCCAATGGCGACACGAATATTGTCCTTGACAATCGTGGCTGGCTTGATGGCATAACACTTGTTTTTGACGGCACCCCAAAGATAATAGTCTAATGATGTCACATCGCAGCTTCTTGGTGGCTAAACGACGTCAGCATTTCGGCTGATAATGCGATTTTCGAAAACAATACGCAAAAGATCAATTGTAACGTTGCTTGTGTGGCATGTAGCGCCGTCCTGCTGAAACCAAATGTCGCCCAAGTCATATTTTTCGATTTCTGGAAACAAAAATTCATAACGGCGACTTCCGTCTCATTTTCAAAGAAAAATGGGCCAATGATGCCGCCAGACCAAAATCCGCACCAAACCGTCACTCTCTGAGGATGCATCGGCGTCTCTTCGATCACGTGCGGGTTCTCCGTGCCCCAAATACGACAATTTTGCTTGTTTATATACCCGCCAAGGTGGAAATGCGCTTCACCCGAAAAGATGATTTTTCGGCCAAAATCGACATCCTCTGGATCCATTTTCAAAGTATGTTTTCAATATTTCAAAGCGATCTTTAAGCGTATACCCAACCATTTTCGTGCAGCGTAAACAATAAACTAATTTTCTGTCTAAAGCGAAATGACATTAGGGTTATCGTTCACGAGATAAATGGTAGTTGAAAAAGAAAACGCTAGATAGACCACCCTATATAAGAAATAAAAAGCGCAGAGTCTTAGCTGATGACTCTAAAAGTAGAAGGTATATTGATTTTCCTTAGAGAAAAAAATTCTTAAAATTCACCCCTTAAAAAGTTTTAACGGACCTGCGATAATAAAGAATACTAATACCCATCGTCTTAGGTAATACTATCAATTGCTTAGAAAAAAAATAACCAAAATCAAAGCTCTCAAATCGATGAAGTTTATATTTTCCTCCTGGAAAGTTCAAGCACCCATTAAGGGATGATTCTGACTTCGTCGATAACTGATACAATGAATAATGGAAATCTGTTGGAAGTTTTGTCATTTTTGAAACTGCAAACATGGAAATTGATCTATAGGTTTACATTTTAAGTAAAGATGTTTATAATTAATCAATGTCGTTGAAAAATTTAAGCTTCTAGGGTCGAAAAACTGTGATTCATTCAGTAAACACATTTCTGTTTTTCATTCAATCGTTAAGATATATTTCAATGTTAGACTTTCAACCGAATTTAATACCTAAGGGAAGCCCTCCTGCCCAGGAGACTTTGATTCTTCCATTGTTTTCAAAATTTGGGAAATTTGGAAAACAATGGACTGAAGAACTGAAGCCATTAACTGAATTTAGCAAGTTCGAAATCTAAACCGGAGTTGGAATCATCAAAACTTTTACTAGATCTAATTTTTGACAATCTAATATTTAAAAGAATATACCTATTGAATGCTTAAAAAAATTTTTTTTTGAAACTTCATATGTTCTGTTAAGTCTAAACCCCTTAAAATTGCATTTAAATTGGTATTTGATGGTAACAATTTGTGATCGAAAAAATATGAACGTCAAATATTGGTTCCAATGAACTGGAACTACAGTTTAAAAATAGATATGTTTAAAGTTAGAATAGCCCCCCTCCCCAGTAATGATGTATAGTAATAGTGTTTGAAGTTATGAAGCAATTTACTAAGATATTCTTGGAACATTTATCTTATCACTAACAATAGTTATTTCGACGTTTCTACAAATTTTTCTTTATCGAGAACTTAGTTTTCAACTGAAATGTCATAACTAATTATTGTTAGCTACATTCTTCGAAAATTATGCCTTTGTTTCGATATCAATGCAATTTTTATTTTTCTATCATTGAAAGTAAATTAGAAACGCTCAAAACTGATAACTCCAACATTAATGATTATTTTTAGCCCTTGAAATGCTTTTGAATTTCAATGTGTTTACTCCTGATAAACATGATAAATATTATCGAACCATATGAAATGCATATGATGTATGACAAAAATTAATTATTTTATAAAAAAAAATGTAATTATCATAAATTGATTTTTCCTCGAAGCCTACACTCTGGTAATGAAATTCCAACCTTGACGCTTTATTTATGAAAGAAAACAACAACATAGAAAACCAATGTAGAAATAACACCTTAAGACCCGAATGGACTTAGGACTGTCACGTGAAGGTTCCAATGAAAAGTTTTCATGATTTACCATATAATATGGAATGAGGATTTCAAGTTTTCATATACATATATTTTTTTTCTTTTTTTTTCCTCGATATTAATTTAGAATACTTAATGGAATATAATAAAAGTTGTCAACATTTTCAATTTCCAAGAATTGTACAACGGTTTCAAATTTGATGGCAATGAAGTGTGTAGGTATGTGTTATGCTGTATGGGCATAGAGCCAAGTGCATCGTGGAAATTTACATAAATTTTCAGAGTTGGAAAAATTATACATTCTCATTATAACTTTGGTTTTATTTAAAATTTTTCATATTTTGTCAGTTTCTTGCCTCTTGTCATTTGACACATTTTTCTTTCTGCGATTAAATCGAATAGAGTCGCATTATTATCGATTGGGTTTATTTATGTATTACAAAACAAATAAGAGATTATCCGGGCTGGTATCATACAAAACTAATGGAAATGGAACAGCATTGCAAATAAGCAAAATAAATTAGCTTGTTATTACATCAATTGACCCTTACACCCATAGTAAGTTTAAATCTTATCTATTTTATGTTTCTAATTCGATTTGCAAGAAGCAAATTGTTCTCAAATTATATACATTTCAATCTATCAATTAAATTAAATTGATACTTAATACTTTATTACCGTTTTCAATTGTAAAATGAGTCAAAAATTCAAATACAATTTCTCATTTTTCCTATTAGGATCGAGAAAATAAAATTGGATACTTTGTAATAACAATCTATGTATTATATTGAAATTTCAGAAGAATTTTGCTCTTGGTGAAAAAAAATAGATTTTGAAAATAAAGATGAAAAATTTTATAACTAATAAAACCAAAAACTTTTTCTTGCATGTAAAAATTTTCTTGAAGAAAAACATCAATTAAGATTTCCACTCTTAAAGTAGAATATTGTTAAGGTTCTGTTTTTCAAAAAGGAAAACTTTGGCTTTTAAAAGTATCAAAATTTTGGTATTTTCAATATTTGATGCTTATATCACAACCACTTTAAACGTTAACAATTACTAACAGGAGTTTATACTATTTGAAGTGTTAATGTATTAGGTGAATCGCTTCAAAAAATTAAAAGCAGTTTACATAATTGTTTGGGATATTATTAAGTAATCTCATTACGGTTTTAAAGCTTAATCAGTTTAGGTAAAATATGACAAGAATTATTCAATGAGGGTAGATTTTGAAAATTATTTTAATAGTGATATAGTTTAATTAATATAATTATTAAAAATATGACGGAATCATGTCGAATCTCACCACTCCAAATTAATAGGACATTGTTGTTTTTATTCGTTGAAATAGATTGAAACCCTGCATCGATGTTTATCGATAAATCGCTAAAAAACATCGATATTTTTCCAACATCGAATCCTTTCTGCAGCAGTTTGTTTACTGGAAAATAGTTCAACGCAAAAAGTTTGCTGGCTTTAATTTGGTACGCTTGAATATATATTTGCTACCTATACCGGCTGTTTCAGTAGTATACTACTTTTTCCGTGTGTAGTTTAAATTCATTAGAAAGAAATAGTCATTAAAAAGAAGCCATAGAAAGAAATCATTCGGACCTATGAGGATTGATGAAAAAATGATTTTTATTTGATTTTTGTACATTTCGTGACTTTTCGGGATTATATCAAGTACTGGATCATAGATCATTAAAAGCTAGCATACATTTTAAGTTTATTGGTGATATTCATCTGTGATAATAAATAAAATACATTTTAAAAGATTTTAACAACAATGTTAGTAGGTATATCTCGACAACAATTTTAACTATATTTTTAACAATATTGACTTTGAATGATCTATGATTGAGTACTTGATAAGGTCTCGAAAAGCGATGAAACGTTGTAAAAATATCAAATAAAAATTGTTAAAAAAATTGATTCTATTATTTAGTCCAAAAATACCCTATGATGATAAAATTCAGATCTTAGCTTTTATTAAATAAGAAGACAATTCAGATTGTTTAAGATCGATTTTTTTATTTAATATTTTTAATATTCAAATTAGCTACGTTTCGTTACGTATCGTAACTTCATCAGGCTTCTTGAATCACAAAAAATATATTTTCAATTTAAATTCAATAAATAATTTTTTTTTTCTTTTTATTTATTGAATTTAAATTAAAAATATTATATTTTTTGTGATTCAAGAAGCCTGATGAAGTTACGATACGTAACGAAACGTAGCTAATTTGAATATTAAAAATATTAAATAAAAAACCCGATCTTAAACAACCTGAATTGTCTTCTTATTTAATTTAATATTTTCATTAGTTTTTGTTATTATTAGCCAATTTTTTAAAATAATTCGATGAATTTTTTCGAAAGATCGAATCAATCTTATATATCATATGGTTAACATCGAGTAAATTCGATGCATCGATATTTAATGACTACCCCTTTGCCAAACTATAAAATTATGCTACCCCTGTTTGGTCTTTTCTACCCTTTTTTAGGGTAAAAAAAAACACGGAATTTACTAATTATATCACGCCAAGATGGATACCGAGTTCTATTAGAAACCTCTTTGCCATGGTAGCACTAGCCGGAAATTGGTTTATAGATATCTGGAGTATAACTGATTACTAGTTTACTTGTAGTTTATGTAAAGGTTATTTGAAGGAAATAACTAGTTTTGTTTAAACCTAAAAATTGGGAAATATTTTATTTTATATTTAATGAGTATTAATTTCATTAAACTTACCACTGAAAATATAATTAAAAATATTTCTTTCATATATTAGATCTAAAAGTTAAAAAGATTTTTAAAAAATTTAAATTATGAGACTCAGCAATGCTGAGCAGTTGGGTTTTAAAATAGTGTCATTTTTAATTAACTTTTAATTATTTTTTATTGAAATTTTATGTATCTTGGAAGTTTGTTATTGATTTTATCAACTGTACCGTATTTATAAAAATGAATCATGACATTGTTTTGACATTGTCTATGGACATCTGAGGAAGGCCCAATAAAGGGGCCGAAACGTCGCGAGTAAAAATCAAATTTTAACTGCTTATTTTTTATTCTAATCCTCTGAAAATTTGTATTAATCAGAAAATTTAAATGTTTTATTCCTTTTGGAATAAATTATTGGTTTGTCCCTAATGATTTCTACAAGGAAATGAATATGTCCCAATGCTGTTTCAATTTTATCATCCACAAACCAAATGGAAAAAAAAGAAGCATTAAGACGAATTTCCTTATTATTATCAATCAGCCGACATGAAAAAACATAAACTTATTTGTTGTAAAACGAGGGAAATAGAGCGACAATTTTTTTGCTCGTAAAACCATAAATCTGGCCTGTGAAACCAGTATATGAATCTGCGGTAGCACATTGACCTTTGCATGAAGGCAATTACAGATAATACAATAAACACTGATACATTTATTTGCACAGAAATTCTCGCATTGTTCTTGGCAAAAATTTTCGAAATATTTTTCATCAAATCGAAAAAAAAATGAGTAATTGTGGTTGTAATCACGCGCTCGTTAACTGATCACTTTACATACATTCACGTGATCAAAATTTACTATGAGTGCATAATAAGAAATTTACACCGTAAATTGACGTTGATTTAATTTTGTACGAGGAAATTAGTAATGATTTAATAATTCTTGGATTATATTATGACTTTTTTTTTGTTTTTCTTGTGGATATCGAGTTGGCGGCGTATTTTAAGTGACCTTATCGCTGACAGTGACCCAAAAATGCATTTTAGTATTGCAACCTTTGAACAAATCGTATTGCGTAGAAATGAAATATTAAAAAACAAATAAAACAACAAATTTTGCATTTACGACCATTTGCAAGTCTCTTACTTGATGTTTAAATGTTTTGATACGTTTTTTTTTGTATTGTGACGCATATTTGTGGAAAATTACTGTCTGATTCACTTTTCAGAGGTGCATATAAACAAAGCATGCGCATATTGTTCGTTAAAGAGCACAAAACGGGAACGGTTTTGAATTTTCTAATTACAATTTTCTGAATCCTAAATGTCGTCCAAATAAATGTCCTTTCACGTTTTTTTTTTTCGAATAGTCTGAGCTGGTGACATTGAATATTGAATTAGTCTTTAAGTTGAACCTTTTGGAAGAGGAATAAAATATCTGGGATGAAAAAAATGTTTGTTTATAATCAGAGAATGTTGGAACTATTAGTTGATAAGATAGGAAGTTGAAATGTATCATATTTTATAACATTGAGTTTTTTTGGTTGAAACAATGATATAACTTCTTTATGATTACTAAAATTAAAACATTTTTCTATCTATTATATGATTTACTTTTATAACAATGGACATTAAAACCTTAAAGAAATATATTCCAACGTTAAGACATTAAAAAATCAACACTTGTTATTCAGTTCAAATTTTTTGATCATTCTAAGGGGGCAAGGGATATAAATTTCCGAAATTTTAGATTTTATATATGTCGTATGCTAACAAAAAAATAATTTCAAATATTTTGTAATTTTAAACGTTAAAACTCTTAAGTAAACCATAAATAAAATTAATTTTAATTCTTACAGGTCTAAATCGATGTATTATGTGAAGGATATATCAGGATGTGGTAGATCAATCAAATTAGCAGTGTTTTACTCATTTATTTCAATTGCAATTTCATGATGAAGCCTGATGAAGTTGGAATAACACCAAAAAAACGTTGCAATTGAAATAAATGATAAAATACTGCTAATTTGTTTGGTCTACCACATCCTGATATATCCTTCACATTATACATCGATTTAGACCTGAAAGACTGGAAATTAATTTTATTTATGGGTTACTTAAGAGTTTTAACGTTTATAGTTGCAAACTATTTGAAATTATTTTTTTGTAATGTTTCGTTGGTGTTATTCCAACTTCATGATGAAGCCTGAAGAAGTTGGAATAACACCAACGAAACGTTGCAAATGAAATAAATGATAAAAGATTGCTTATATGTTTGGTCTACCAGATCCTGATATATCCTTCACAATTAAATTAATGTGAATTTCATTATTGAATTGGTACCTATTTATATAAAATTAATTTTAAAACTTAATGCCTTTTCCTGGCCTTACAACTGTCAATAGTAGAAGTCTTAGTTTGAGGGGTGAGGGTTAAAATTAAATAAAAATCAAAAAAAGTTTTTGACAGAAGTAGATTACAAAATTAAAGAGTAGGGAAAATAAACTTTGAAAATAGAGGGAAAAGTTAAGCTTCAATATATTTTATCATTTTCCAACAAAAACCAAAATGTACACTAAAATATTTTAGGTCCGTCCACAAAAATTCCCTAATTTTGCTTGATTTCCTTTTTTTCTTCGACAGAGAATAATTTTCTTCTGTGTTTTTAGTCTTCTTGCAAATCTTTAATAAGTAATACTTTTACAGGAAAAAATTCAAAGAATTTGAAGAATACTTTTAAACAATAGTCACGTGAAAGACAAAGAAACCCATAAAAAAAATTTCTTTATTGGAAGAAACAGGTCATCAATTGTTGTATTAATTCCCCACTAACCAGAAATCTCTTCTTTTCAATAAATATAATTAAGTGTAGTATCAGGTAATGTTTTCGTTAATCCTAATCTTATATAATGTTAATCCTTTTCAAGTACCTATTAATAATTATTTTGTTTAAGTGATAATACTTTAAAATGGTGATTATCGTTGATAATAATTCACAAAAATGAAAAAGTGCTTAAAATATTAAATAAATTTATTTGAACAGCATTTATTTATTTTTTTTTAATTGTCGCTTTATAATTACTAATATCTTTAGCGACTCTTGAGTTATTAAAAATCTATAGTTGAGAAATATCGAAAATTTGCTCGATACGAAGATCGAACCCAAAATCTACCAGTTTTAGAGCGGTCACCTTGACCACTTGGCCACTAATAGGTTCCTTTTTACTTTATCAGAAGTTAAAATATGTTGGCCAAAAATTTTCAAAGTTTAAACAATAACATTTTCTTCGTTTGAATAGTATAAAAGAGTTAAAGTTTCAGTAGCGATTTTAATTGCTAAGCATAAAATTAAACTGGTGAAATATTATGTTTTCTTATGGCAAAATTTCAGATCCTTGGTGATAACAGTTTCATACAAGTTCTCAAAGGACTAGGATCAAAATAAGCAATTAAAACTTGATTTTTTCTCGCAACGTTTCGGCTGCTTTATTGAGCCATCCTCACGCGTTCATAAACAATTGCTTTAACTTTGTCAACAATAATCCTTGTCATGATCAACTTTATAGATACGGTACAGTTGATAAAAATAATAATAAAAACTTCCAAGATACATAAAATTCAATGAAAGTTAGTTATAAATTATACTCTTAATAAACCTAACCCTTTGATTTATTAATTGATTTATTAAAAGTATCATTTATAACTAATTTTCATTGAATTTTATGTATCTTGGAAGCTTTTATTATTATTTCTATCAACTGTACCGTATCTATAAAATTGATCATGACAAGGATTATTGTTGACAAAGTTAAAGCAATTGTTTATGAACGCCTGAGGATGGCTCAATAAAGCAGCCGAAACGTTGCGAGAAAAAATCAAGTTTTAATTGCTTATTTTGATCCTAGTCCTCTGAGAATTTATACTCAATTATATTTATTAAATTATCAAATTTTATCAAATATATTCCGCTGAAATTCCCGTCTTCTAAACGAAATAGATTTATTTAGTACACACCAATTCTTTACAGAGGATTCACATTTCTTCAAGACGATCATAGACCAAAAGTTTTTAGAAACCCTGATCGATACTTTTATACATATTTGACTCATGATATTTACATTTTCACAAACCTTTGAATAGAAATTACATGAACAAACCTCTTCAAAACCTTCCGCACTTCAATGAAAGTGAAAGGCCGCTCGTATGTACTCTGATAATTTATATAATTACACAAAAATATTTTGAATACCAACAGTCTAATCCCCAAAATTTGAAAACGTGTTATTACAGTTACAAATTGATCTACCAAAAGAGAAAAAAAAATATCCATGCAACGCAAAAAGATGTAATTGTTGAAATCACAATCTCCGTATATATTATATTCTTTGGGGAACGGGTTTCTTGACCAGTTTTTTTCACAACAAATGCAACAAAGAAATTCCTCGACTTTCTCAGCTATTTGCCTCCGTTTTCAAGCCTCATTGAAGTCATTTCACTTGAAGTAATGTGTAAGTTGTAATTTGTATGAATTAATTATGGAAAAGTAGATTTTAAGGTTTATAAATATGTGCTAGAAGTTATGGTTTTTACTGAAGAATATTTTCATTGTTAAAATTGTATTTTTTTGCCAATTTTCACGAACATTCCAATTTTAAAAATCATTCAGGTATGGTGGAAAGACTATAGATTTGGCCAAAAATTGTCCATAGTTTTTTGAAGTTAGCTTCTCGAAGAATTTGTTGGATGAAAACCGAGTACAAATTTGTCAAATATAATTACATAAAAGAATTTATAAAAATTATCAAGGAATTACAAAATTAAGAGACTATTTATTTTTTTTTTTTTGCTAAATTTTTCTATAAATATCATTACCAACCATAGTGCCAAAACACATGCAATAGTCTAATCTTTCAAATTTATTATAACTTTTCTATTAAAGCAATGAATAATACCACTTAATAGCAATATTACTCGGTTTTTCATTGTTAAATTATATGACACTAGTGAAATTTGGAACCGTTTTTCTCCGTTTTATGTTCAGAGATGTTAATCGATTTGGCAAGTGAACCATCCAAATATAAGTCGATATACACATTTGCGAAATTTGCGAATTTCAAAAAGCATTAGAGTACATACGTATATCGGAAAAACCGCAAGTAAAATAAATGCTATAAGGAACAAAAAAACGATAAATTCTCTTTCATTGCATAACCGTACAATAATTGAAAATATTGTTGGAAAATTCAACGATTTTTTCGGTTATTTCGGCCAACATAAAATTAAGAAGGAAATATTTTCTCAGTATGTATTTTCACTGAAGAAAAACATGGTAAATTTTTAATTTTGTCAGTAATAAATTGATAAAAAGTATCATTTTCCAGAAGCAAAAAAAATCGATTACCAAAATCAACTTTAGATTTGAAAAACATTTATTGGAAAAAAATGAAATCATAGAATTTACTTCTACTACACCCATCATAAAGTTACAAAAGAAAAGTTTTCTCAGTAAGTATTTTCACTGAAGAAAAACATTGGCAACTTTTAAGAAAACTCAGTAGTAAGTTGATAAGAAATAATTCATTTTCCAGACGGAAAAACAAACTATTTACGATTACCAAAATCAGCTTTAAATTTGATAAACATTCCTTGGCAAAAATTGAAGTCATAGAATTTATAGTTAGATTTGAAAAAAACTTACATTTTTCTAGTTTATTTTATATATTTTTTCTGGTCTTTATATTTAATAGCAAAAATTGAAATCTAAGGAACAAGTAGAACTGTCGCTGGAAAAGCAAACCAATTAAAATTGCTAAATACAAAAACAAACGCAAAATTTTCCAGCAATTTTTAAAATTTTTTTAGTAGGAAGTTTTTAGATAAGTATCATTTTCCAGAAGTAAAACAAAAAACGATTACCAAAATCAGCTTCAAATTTGAAAAACATTCATCGGAAAATAAATAAAACCATAGGATTTATAGTTTGTTGAAAAAACCAACAATTTACATCTGCTACAGCCATCATAAAATTATGAAGAAAAATTTTTCTCGGGAAGTATTTTCACTGAAGAAAAACAGTGTTAATTTTTTAAAAAAATCAGTAGTAAATTGACAATAAATAATTCATTTCCCTGAAGGAAAAACGAGCTGATTTAGATTACCGAAATCAGCTTTAAATTTGATAAACATTCCTTGGCAAAAAAATGTATGTTTTTCTGGTTTAAATTTTACATATTTTTTCTGGTCTTTAAATTTTATCGCAAAAATTGAAGTCTAAGGAACAAGTAGAATTATCGCTGGAAAAACCAACCAATTCAAATGGCTGAATGCAAAAACAAACGCAAAATTTTCCAGCAAGAACTTTACCAATTCACTATTTGTAAGTAAAATTAAAAAAAAAATCATAAAACAACTATTAAATAGTTTTCTTACGGAAAGGTTTATATTTTTTTAATACTAACTGTGGAAATTTTGTAATGAATTTTTCATGCATTTGTATTGTTTCGTGAAAAACTACTTGGTACTTATCATTGGTTGAACAATGCAACTTTAAGATTAGGGGAATCATTGAAAATTTTCCAGGAAAACCCAATCACTAATGATGGTTTCTTTACAATAATTAACTTAAGATTTTCATTGAAAAAAAATGTGATCAATTGCCTGAAATTATCAACAATAAATTGATAAGATTTCCACTTACTTGTTTTAAATGAAAAACTCCGACTCGACTGTTTGATGGTAAACAAAAAATCAGCTGTTTGCGTCGTAAAAACCTCCGTTTATTTTTAATACGACTGTTGTTATATTTAGAACGACGAAAAGATGAGTTCAATAATCAAAAGCAAATAAAGACACACTGAAAGTTTTTCCAATAATATTTCCCTTTTTATTGCCACCACAAATCTGGTGTGGTCTCGACGTGGAAAACCCCAAAACTTTTCAATCCGCCTCGCCAAGTGGTAATTGACCAAAGAGTCCCAGAAAAGGGAAACGACCGAACAAGTTCAATCAATGAAAATTAAACAAAACGAAAGTGAAAAATTCACTTTAATTCACCGTCTGCCTCGATAAAAATGTTTGAGCTTTTCGATTGGAAACCCTCTTTTATATAGCGACAACTTGGCTGAGGCTGAGTAGGGGGATGTGTTTACTCTCTATATGTTAATAATTATATCTTCATTCTTCTCTACTACAACAAAATATTGAACTCACTTGCACATCAAATGCAACGTTTATGAATAAACTATTTTCTTTCCAAACTAATCGCATTTCACAAATCGTGCAAATTGGTGCAAATTTATGCATGCACTTGTATGCACAATCGTGCACTTTCAAGGCCCCCCCATTGCCATTTGTTATATTAATAAATTCGCAACCAAAGGGGGACAATACATAATTTCCATTTTTAATCATCTCATTTACCAAATCAACACATACATATCATGATGTAATTCCCCCTGACAAATTAACTCATTAGATTCAATAACCCATTAAAAATAAACCTACATATAAAACAATAATAACAATAATAACATATAATAATATAAATACACATAAATAACTCTCAACTAAATACACATTTTTTTTTTTTAATTTCTATCTCCCTATTATCAAGAACGATAAGAGAAGATAAACGCTTTTATTATATGGTCATTCCACTTACAATTAAACTAGATTAGGACTCAGATAATTTGATTTAATTTTTAAAGAAAAAAATTATTTCATTGCTAACTAATTCTATTGTGATTTCTTTTATATTTAGTTAATAATAGTTTAATTTTCAAGAAATTTTCTGGGGCCTTGAGAATATTATGTTCAATTGAATAAAATAATGTTGAAATCACAACATATTTTTTTCATGCTTATTAATAAAAATAATTTAATGTACGAGTAAATAATAAATATAATGATAAAGAGTGAAATTTATGTCTGCTGCGGTTGAAATCAGTGTAAATAAAAATATTAGCAAAACTATAACAACAATGTACAAATTCGTGTAGAATTTTAGCAATGAATATTCTGGAGAAAATATTTAGAAATAGTTTTAATATTTAATATATATTTTAAACGTGAAATAGGTTTGTAAGAAGGAAGCGGAATGAATGAAGTTCACGAATTGAAAAAAAAGGAATGACCAATCTTCTCCATAAGGTCATCCCAAAAATAGACACGAAGAAGAAGCCAATAAAAATATTTTTTTGCTTCGAAAATTTGGACTTTGCCATAAGATTTAAACTATCAAAAAATCGCCTCAACAATTTAATGCATTTAGGGAAAATTTGATCTTAAATGTAGAATTTCTTCCAGCGTTCCTTTTTTCGATTGGTTTTCAAGCCAAAGAAGAAATTTTTTTGGAAAAAAGAAACTAAGAATTCCAAGTCTTTGACTTCTCTTATTTTTTGAGATCTATCCTTTATGACTTTGAATATCTATATGAATTTAGAATTATCTCTATTTCGTTAACTTTTCTTCTTAGTTCAGGACCTCAACTTCCGTTCTACGGTAACTCTTTTAATTCTGTCTTTCTTATTTCAATTCCCACTCTATTTTTTTCTCTATTCTTTTCCAGAAGATTCTTAAGCTCCAAGCTGTTCTATATTATTCTTGTGGTCTGTGTTTCCAAGCAATATAGATCATACTTGAATCCATCTAATTTGCTTCTAAAATGACCACTTTAAGCCTTTTTCTTCTGGGAATGTGATCCATTTAGTTCCTTATAACTCCTTAAAGTCCTAAATGTTTCATCCAGTCTTATACTTTTTCCTACTTTCCTATCATTGACTTCTCTTATTTTTTAAGACCTATCCTTTATGACTTTGAAGATCCATATGAATTTAGAATTATCTTTATGTCGTTAACTTTTTTTCTTAGTTCAGGACCTCAACCTCCATTCTACGGCAAATCTTTTACTTCTATCTTTCTTGTTTCGATTCCTACTCTATTTTTTTCTATTATTTTCCAGAAGTTTCTTAAGCTCCAAGCTGTTCTGTATTATTCTTGTGGTCTGTGTTTCCAAGCAATATAGATCATACTTGGATTCATCCAATTGGCTTCTACAATGACCACTTTAAGCCTTTTTCTTCTGAGAATGTGATCCATTTAGTTCCTTATAACTCCTTAAAGTCCTAAATGTTTCATCCTGTCTTATCCTTTTCCTACTTTCCTAACTTTTAAACTTCTCAATTTAAATTTAGAGAAGTAAGTTATTATCAATGTGAGACAACTAACTGAAAAGACTCCGGAATATGAAACTACTTATTAACTATGATGATATATTCATACAGTAAATTTAAAACCTGCTTTTTTCCCAATTTCAAGATTTCTAACAATATCTTCCACTAATACAAAACCCCAAAATTTCAGTGCCATAGCGTGCGATTTTACCGCCCCCTATTGTCATCATTTATCAAAAAAAGGGTGAAAAGTCAAATACTTTTAAATTCTCTAGTTCTTTAAAGACCTACTTTTTGTGTTTTTCTCAAAGGAAATAATTTATGGAATTATCAATGTCATATGCCACTTCATATGCCGTTCAGGGCCATGAAGCAGCCTGCTCTCACCATGCTACAATACTGAATAATTTTGCAGCATTCTGCTTTTTTTCAATATTTGCAAACTTTAATTTATTAATTTTAGAAAACTTTTCACAATAAATCAAACTGGAAATTTTACCCCAAACGCTTCCTTTTGTCTTAATTTCTTAAATCAATTTTCTAAAAGAGAATGATCTTCATTAAACCCTTTGAAAAATAAAAAAATATATTCTTAATTTTTATTTTGAAACGATAATTTCTAAAAACTAGATATCCAATCTATAATAGTTTCTAATATTAGCTTTGGTATTATTGTCTCATATTCATTATGATGTACCAACTTAACTCCAAATCTACTTATAAGTTTTGGAAAGTTTGCAAAAATTTGTAGATATTATTATCTGAAACTAACATTATAAACTAGCATTATCTGATAAATTGAATTAATTTTTTCTTATCTTTGGAAGTTTGAATCCACTTGAGAAGTCTCTAGGTGCAAATGGAACTCCAGACCTACACTATATCCTTTATGTTCCTTTAATGTGACATGTGATGATAAAAAGATAAACTCAAATAAAGAAGATCCTTCTCTTTGGATTCCTCAACTTTAAAAAAATATAATAATTAAATTGGTTATTGAAATATTAGATTAAATTATGTAGGTATAAAGCCCAATTCAACAAAAACTTCGATCCTCTCGAACTTTAATTCTACTCATTCGTCCACTTGAACTTAAAACTCCGTGTAAAACACTTAAAATTTTAATTATTTAAAATCAAACACCAACTCTTATCCAATCAAATATTAATTAAAATTTTCCCCGAATATAAGCACAAAATATGAATCGGTATTGTTTTTCATGAATTTTTAAACTCCATTTCGAGGTTTCTAAAATCATTGATTAATTGATTTTTCCAATTTTCTAGGTCAAACAAAATATTTATTTTAAATAGCATAATTATGTGAAGATAATAACCGAAATACTTATTTCAATTTAGAAACGTCATTCTCAAAACTAAACACGCAATAAAAATTAGAGGTGAAATTATAAAAATTCGAATGAAAAACTCCAACAAAAAATTGGACTAATTTGCGTTTCAATTTAAACACGCGTATATTACCTGAAAAACGAAAGTAAGAACTGATTTTTGGAGATTATGAATAAAATGGTTCAAATTGTAATCATAAAGTTTGGGGGGGCATGAAAAGAAACAAAGCATTTTTCATCCCCAACGAAAGATTTGTCCAATAACCCGGTTCTACGTATTCCAAAATTAAGTTATGAAATTGATTTTGAAAAAGAAAGCTTTTTAAAATTAGATCTTAAGAAAATAAAAGCAACTCCTGATGTAACGTTTTTCTTAATTCATCTATTAACTAAAGGATAAAGAAAGTTGATTTCAAGTATGATGCAATTTAAATTAAATTTTGTCGTTTGTCTCGGTATCCAAAAGTTTAAGTTTAGATTCAGAACATTTGTTCTATTGGATACATATTGATTAGAAAGACTAATAAATTGGTTAATGCATGGCATATTAGGAAATTTTGGAAGCACACCTATGCCAAACAGTCAAAAAACTATTAGGTATTTGGCATAAATTTAGATTGATCATCTATAAATATATCTAGCATCTACTTTCCGAAGTAATCAGAACCATTAGTGGCATAGATTTCACAAGTAAAGTTATCGCTTCAATATCACTTAATATAAAACCCAAAACAAAAAATATTTTTTTCTTGGGTAATTCAAAAGACCACTTTATGGAGAGGCAGAGCCTCTCCAAATGATTTTTCAAAAGTCATCATTAAATATGAGTTTTAAAGCCCACAAAGAATCTTTTGGAGTTTGGAGAAAGTTTTAATGCAACTTTTTTATCGATAGTTTTATCTAATAAGCTAATCTCTAATTATACCATACAACACCAAGAGAGATCCTGAATCCTGAAAATTATAAGCAGGAACAATTTTGATTGGGATTCCGGGGGAAAACCGTACGAACATAGGAGTTTTGTTGAAAGTTATTTTAATTTGGTAACAGGAAAACACTCAAAACAAATTCCAGAAAACATATATGACCTGTATTTTAGAAGAACCTAACAATGAGAATCATCAATAATGGTTTAAGTTCCAAAAATCCATAACAAAGAGTAAATTCTTCTAGACCAATTTTCAATGCTAAAAAAATGGAAAAACTATACATTGGTCTAGTAGCGGATTTGAGTCCGTAGCTGCCCTAGTTCTCAATAAATTTTCCGCCCTTTTTGCTCCATAACAAGAAGGCTATCAAGATAAAATATATAATTTTCAAATGAAAAACTTAAGATTATAATTTATTTTTAATCTTGTTTACTAAACTTCTTATGAATTAACATATAATTATTTAAATATTACTTATTAATTCTAGTAATTTTTTTAAATGTTAATATAATTAAGTGCTTTTTTCCAACTTCACTTAAGATATTAATTTCCTCTTCCTAGCTTTAATCTATCCAAAAATATCGATTATACCATCGTAATCGATTTTTTGGAATAATTTAGCTTCAATAGATAATAAATTCAGGGTATCGAGTCTATCTTTGCCAATGCTTGCACGTTGGTAGCTTTTTAACCTTTCCATAGTGGAAAAAGAGCTTTATCTTGAACAATTTTTCATTTAGACAAAAAAATGCACAAATCAATGTCAACATTAGAGTACACATCTCCAAGATTCACTACTTTGTAATAAATCTTTAAATAGATAATATTAGTGAATATTTTTTAAGATCTCTTCTAAATTATCCGAATACTGTAATGCTTTAGATAAATACGACGTATTTCGACTACCAGGGTTTGCATTGGACTTTAAATATTCTGACAAAAACGGATCGAATTCAGCAAGAAGTTCTACGATTCCGAAGAAATTACCATTATAAAAATCTTCATTTTTTTCTGAATATCCCCGAAATGGCAGTGCTCTAATTACCAGTGATTTATGAATTGAAAAATGCAATGAGATAAAATGAAAAGTAAATTCAATACAATAACTATTTTACATACTTTATTGAAGATGTTCCATAAATTCATAGCAAAACTAGCTCAAATCCATTTTTAAATCTGAATTTTCCTTACATTATTTCGCCCCTTAAACGTTGATATTTCGAAAACTTTACTGCTCCTAAAATTATGCCGCCCTAGACCCAGACCTCACGGGTCTAGGCTTAAATCCATCATAGTATTGATCACAAAAACTAAGCTCATTGTTTTACCAGATAGCAAGTATAAATGTATGTTTAGCATTCAACTATGGAGTAAAATCTCCGAAACATGAAACTTTCAATAACCCAGAAAATCCATTGTTGGACGTCTGTTGTAAACATATATTAGATATTTAAGAAATTTTGGACCTTGGATTTTATTGAGAAAAAATGGAAAAAAAGGGAACCCGTATGGTCTTGCAAATTTGAATTCAACCAAAAAGGTAGTTCCCATGTTGTTCCATGTTATAGTTTGAAATTCATCATAAAAAAAATTTGGAAAACTAAGTTTATATTTCATAATAATTTCATTAACCGTATGATTTTAGTTGAAATTTGAGTGAATTTTTAGTTATGAAAAAAGGCGTTCTCTAGACGTGATAATATGTACCAATAGCCTAATACAAAATCGCTATTTTGTAAAACTTTTTAGCAAATTTAATGAGAACCATAATTATGGTTTAATTTATGGCAAAAATGCTTTGATTGTTGTTAATAAATGGCAGAATTTTCACACTCCAAGTCAAGTCCGCAATTTCTTGCTAATTGAAATGCAAATGTTTACATTGTTGCTATTTGATATTGATTGAAAAACTACATTCATTGTCAGCTTGTAATTTGTCTCAACAACCTATTGAAAGGAAATTTATTTCATTTGTAATTGAAATATATCAATAAAGAAAGTTTTCCAACAAAGGTCATTCAATTTATGATATTTCAATATATTTACGTATAATATTTGCATCCGACCAAAAAGATAATTAACTATTAAAATTGATCAAATTGTTATTTATGTAAATAATTACCATGTACTGAAAATGAATTTTATTTAAAGATTATTTTATACTTTATGCACTTGAAACCAAAATCAAGTGCTTAGTTCAAAAATGGGCTTTACTTTCCACGAATTTTATCAAAAATACCATTGCTATCTTTTAATATTCTACGAGATAGGAATATTTTAAGATAAGATATGGATCAAAGGAAATTTCTGTCAACTTAAAAATTAATTAACGAAATTGCAAATGTCTTTATTGCTAAAGTTATTCATTTTTTAATCTTTAAAAAAACACTGAATCATAAATCTGCAAAAAAAATGGAAACGATAATTTTAATTCACTAAATTTACCATGAAAAACATGTCTTTCTTCTACAATTTATTCGGTAAATTATTCATTCAAGAAAAGCCAATTTTCCAATCAATCGTTTACTCGTACCGACGATTCAATGTTATTCAAGTCTTTGGCAAACATAAAAAGTCGCAATAAGTATAAATTAGCATTTCCTCATCATTGAGTGCTTAGTGAAAAAAAAAATCCCTCTCAACTCTGTGCCAACGAATAATTCATTTAAATATATATTATATTTGCTCCAATATGCGCCTTCCTTGTCCCAAACCGGTTATTATCAAATTATTGATAATTTCTTTCGATATAAATTCGTTCATTTATATTCTCAATGCTCGCTGACCAGACCTTGATCCATAATTTTTATTGTCATGTACCTACAAAAAAAATTCAATTGGATTTATTTTTAGAGAAATTATGCCACAATTACGTTTTAAATAACAATCACTTTATTTCCTTTCAAAAATTCAATTTTATAATTTCAGATGACAATTTTGAATACTAAACAGAGGCACTTAAGTGTAAGATAATATAAAACGTGTCTTAATATCCTTGATATCCTCTTGCAAAGATTTTATTGTAGAATGCAAGAAAATCCTCGGAAAGATGTGTTGATTTTTTTAATTTAGTTTTGCCTAAAAATCAATAAACTATTAGAGAAAATAAAGTTTGATTTATCGTTGACGTACATTGCGGTGAATGGCCAAGACACCATCTTCGGCATTTCCTTGAATTTCAATGTATGCACGGCCGTCATCGCCGACTTGCACTGTTTTTCCGGTACATTGTCCATTCCATAATCTTCCAGATATTACGTCACAATAAGTTCCAGACGACAAACAAGTCTGTAAGGGATAATCTTAACATGAAATCTATTTTGATATAAATTCAAAACCTTTCAAGGAAATATAAGATCCGAAGCCAAATATTAGTTTATTCTAAGATATTATGTTTTGTAGCTTTTTGGTGCTAAATAATTATTTAATTTTGAGCTTTAACATCCCGAATTTTTCTGAAATAATCGGAAGCCTGGAAAGCCCGAACTTGAACTGGAAGCTTTATAGAACCAGATTCGGGGTGAAAACTATCATTTAAATTAAATCCAGCCTCTGATCATATATTGAATACAGTACAGGGAATTTTTCAAAAAATTTTTTAAACCTTATATATCTACTTAAGCCTCAATGGTACAAAATTGATAGTCAAAGGTAGGGGTTTGTGTATATAACAATTTAAACAGCAATCGGTGATGGAGTTAGAGTAAAATTTTGTCTCCAGATCCGGAAAAAGACGTTTAAAAATAATTGGTTCAGAATATTGAAGATTCCAAGAAAAAAGGAAAAAGAATAGGTTTTTAAAGGTCCTTCCCGGTAGCAATGCCAGAAATTTAACCATCAGTAAAATTTATAAGGCACATACTTGCAAAGTTTGTTGCAATGTGCCATCCAAAGTAAAAGCAACAAAACCATCGTTTCCTCGACAGAATGCGATTTGATTGTTTCCATTATCCCACCAATTGGTTAATGGAGAATCCCCGACCACGTTTCGGAATTCGACCATATCGTAAATTTGTCTCCATCGATGTTCGCAGACCCAACCATTACCGCAACTGTCATCATCATTGATTGATGGACTTAAGATGTTTTCGTGGCCATCATTTGGAGGACCTTGATCGAAGTCATCGAAGGCAAAGCTCGACATTAGTCGAGGGAACGGTCCGTAGGGATGAGCAAGTTCAAAAGCTGTGGCCATCTAAATTTAGTTGCAAAATTAGTATATTTTTCGGAAACTACTAAAAATACCATTGACTTTTTTCAAATATTAATTTCTTTTCTCTTCTGAAAAACTATGTAGTGTTAAAAAGAAACCCTTTACATTTCTTAAAACTCTAGAGTTCTTCTGTTTCGGAATGACAATTTCAGTCCTAAAGACAATACGATCCTGGATCCTTAAGTTAATCTCCAAAATCATGAAATTCAGTTTATAAGTTTCGTCAAGGAAAACTCTACAATTACAAGATTTCTTCTGGGATATTAAATTAAAATATGAAACTTGAGGATCAATTGATCTTATTGTTGTTCAATGTTCATAATCCAATATTTGTGCAAAGCTTTCATCAAAATTTGGACTTTATAAAGCTTGATAAAGGAAAGATCTTTAATATGCTAAATTTTTGCATATAAATGTTACATGAGAAGAAACTACAGTTAAACATGCTATAGTTAAACATAAACAGTTAATCCCGCGATACTTCATTACGACATAAAATCAAATTACATAAATGTTGAAGTGTCTCGTGATTAAGTGTCTGTGGTTAAGTGTCGTATCGTTAACTGTCACTTCTTTTCATGATAGATAAACCCTGTTTTGGCTAAAGAGAATATAATTCAAGAGTTGCTTTTCTAAGAATTACCTTTTCCACGAAAAAAAAAAGTACTTTTAAAATCTTTTAATAAAATTTGTCTTGCTCTAATTTAGTTAATTCTTTCCCTTTCTACACGAATACAGACGGATTATTCCACAATAATAAATCCAATGTTGATTTATTGATCCATAGTTATAAATTATTTCTGGAAGACAAATTCGCCGCGAAAATGTAAATTACCTAATAAGATAAGTTTTGTTTAAATATTATATCAATGCTTTTGTCTATCCATCCGTAATATTCTGCAATTTGTAAGGAAATGAATTGAAAAGTTGTTATAACTGGCAATAGATTATTAATAAATAATTGAAGGTCAAAAGTAGCAAACTTTCTTTTCAATGGTGAGTTTTTGTTGGTTTTTCTCGATTCGTCATTATTACTTTTTTGGAAAATTCAAAGCCATAGAAAAAAATTTCTTTTCAAAACAAAAATGGGTTTTTCCGAGGAAAATCATAATTGATTTAAATCAAATAGTCGGATCATAATACATTACTTAAATATTAAACTTTGATATTCCGTGACTGATAAATGAGAATTGCATTCGAGAAAAATAAACAACCAACTATTACTTGTGGTTTATATAATTTTAACGTTTAAATTCATATTTCCTATCAACCAAATGTTAATTTAGAAATCATTAAGTTTGGATTGGACTTGAATGATTATTGAAACTTTTTTTCTTTAGTAAAGTAATTTTGAGGCTGTGAAATTTACTTTATAGTTTTTGGCATCTTTATAAGTTAAAATGTTCCCTCCGTGACGTTGATTATCGTGATTGTCCACAAAATTCAGTCCATCACCGTTATTCAACAATCCCCAAGACGGTCCTGGAAGTAAAAATCCCAAAATTTAGCCATTTTTATATTTGGTCTCAAAAAAAAACGGATACAAACCCCAACTTTGCAAGTACGCCAGCTTTTTCTGTCCGCGGAAATATTCGCCGATCCATTCGGAGAAACGGAATTCAATGGCAACGCCAAAAGAAATATAATCCTCCCGTTTAACAGCCTCGCCGCCCATGTCGATCACCTCTTGAAAGAAAAATGGACGACTTCCTGGTTGAAAGCCGTGATTTACATTCAAATCTTTGACCCGCGAATAAATTACTTCCAAATCAGATGGGTACATGTGTTTAGCCGCATCAATTCTGCACCCACCGAGAAGAAAAATTACGTCATTAGTTATCATTTGAATTGGCAAAAAACCACGGGTTCCGCACTTCAATATGGTCCTGCAATTCAAATTATCTGGAGGGCCAAGGCTAAATTGGGATCGCAGGATTTCATACATCATTTTTACGACTGCTAAACATCAAATTTAAATTGGTGTAAATTGATATTTGACTTGTAATATTGAACTAATTTTGATAAAATAATTTCTTCATCAATCTTGCTGAATTATATTCACGTCAAACTAATAATAGTTGGATGATATAAGTATGTATTTTATTAACAAAATTTAATGGATATTAATTAGTTCCCTCTAGTTTCATCAATGAAACCAATCAATACCGTGATATAACTGTGAGAATTGACTTTTTATTAATTGAAATCTGAAATACGAATAATTCCAGAGGTGTTCCCCTTTTCTCGTAATTCTGCACTGTATAATTATTACTAATATTATAAACGCGAAAATTTGAAAATTTGTAGGTATGGATGTCTGGATGATTAGATGTATGAATGTAAGGATGTTTGTTATTCTTTCACGCAAAAACCTGAATGGAATTTTATAAAACTATACAAACATATAGCTTATACATCAGAATAACATATGGGCTATAATTTATGAAGATATTAAGTGAATTGTTCAAAATATAACGATAAATGTCAAGTAAGTACAAAAAAATTTTGCTTTCTGCGAAATTTAAATAGTCGTTAAGTTTTCTGGAGTTTTCCAATTTTCTGTGCCATATATCCTTAACATGCTTCTACTACTTCCCGAACCTAAACGCTGATTTTACATAACAATCTATCAATCCATCAGTTGAACTCTTTTTTCCAAAAGAAAAAGAAAGGTTTGCTTAATAAAAGTTTGGAAAACTCAGGTTTAGTTCTTCAATGAATGATTTATGATCATTTTTGGAAAAATTATTACGTCAAACTAATAATAATTGGATGATATAAGTATGTATTTTATTAACAAAATTGAATGGATATTAATTAGTTCCCTCTACTGTGTATACAATATATAGGATATATTGCGGTCCAATTTATGTAGTATAATTTAATATAATAATATATAAAAAGTATACCATAAACATAAATTTGAACAGAAGTTCAAACAAAAATATTTGTGACGCATTGCCCAGATACGTATTTCGATTGTCAAGCAATCTTCCTCAGCTTTGTGATAATTATGAATCATCACAAAGCAGTTACGGAGTGTTCCAAACTACTTGATGACCATTGAGGAAGATTGCTTGGTAATCGAAATACGTATCTGAGCAATACGTCACAAATATTTTTGTTTGAACTTCTGTTCCAATTTATGCTTATGGTATACTTTTTATATATTATTATATTAAATTATACTACATAAATTGAACCGCAATATATCCTATATATTGTATACACAGTATAACTGTTCAAAGTCAGCGAAAAAAAATCTTATTTTGATAGTTCCCTCTAATTTCATCAATGAAATCAATCAATACTTTGATATAACTGTGAGAATTGACTTTTTATTAATTAAAATCTGAAATACGAATAGCTTAGATAAAATTCCAGAGATGTTCCCCTTTTCCCGTAATTCTGCACTGTATGATCTTTAATATGCTTTTACTACTTCCCGGACCTAAACGCTGGTTTAAATAACAATCCATCAGTCTATCAGTTGACCTCTTTTTTCCAAAAAAAAAAAAAAATTTTGTTTGATAAAAGTTTGGAAAACTCAGGTTTAGTTCTTCAACTTCAGGTTTAGTTATATAATAAATGGTTTATGGTAATTTTTGGAAAAATGATTACCATATTGTAATCGAATTTCTAAGACTACATATTTTACAATATTATTTTCGCTCATTTTTCCGATTCTTCCATCAGTTATTCCCTTTATTGGTTTATTAGAATGTTATTTTGTTGTTAGTAAGAGTCAATGCATTTTATATTTTTGTGTTTACATATGCATTCGATTAACCGTTCCATTTTCAAGGTTTACTAAATTTTATGGCAAACATCAACCAATGGCAGTTAAATTGAATGCCCAAAAAAATCAATTTAATTATTAAGTATTCTCCTCTGGTCTTTATTTTCACATCAAATTCACTGTATTCGACTGATTAACGGCCAATTAATGGGAAATTGTCAACAATAAAAATATTGGCATTTTTTTTTCTTCTTCTCAATCAAAAGTGTTCAATAAACTCATAAACGGTATATAAAGATGTAAACAGAAAAATTTGAATTCAATGTTAAAGTTCAAGTTTTGTTCCACGATTACTGTATTTTTCAATGAAATTTCAACACACCATCAATTGAAGCAACAAAAAACAATGAGTTGAATGGATTTTATTGCAATTTTATTTTGTGAAAAAAATAAATAAATAAGAAAAATATTTTATATGTTTTGCTTTTTTCTAAGTAATCGGCTTGAGGGAAATTTCCCTCCAATAAATTTTATTTTTCAACTCATTGTAAAAAAAATATATATATTTCGTCATTCTTATCGGTTACGTTGGAAATATTGATTTTTTTATTAGGTATAAGTAATAATTAGTTTTAACAAAACCGTGAAATATTAATGAGTGTAGCAATAAGTATTTATCACGTGTGGTATAGATTAAAAAATAATCTCAATTAAGTAAGACCTTCAAATGCATTTGGTTTCATTTTAATGTGAAGGTGTTAGTATCTATATAATTATATCTATGCAAATCTTTAAATATTCTGCAAGCAATTTGCTATTTTTATCGACTAGTATATAAGTATAATAAAAAATAAACTTTAATGACTTGGATCAGAGTTTGCAAACCATTTACAGTTGTGGAATTTGTTAAGAATTTCTTCAAATAAAAATGAATCTTGTTAAACAAATAAAATCTTTATTAACATACTTTGGCAAAAAAAAAAATTAATCTGTTCTACTAAAAGTAGCTTAACTCAATTCATCTATTCACAAACCCCCAAAGAACAGGCGAGAGAAGATTGTACCCCTTCTTAGAGGAACCTTAAGATTCTTGAAACTTTCAAATTTTAGTTTAATCGTCACATTATAAAAGAGTAATTTTCAAGTCCTTTACTCTAATCAAATTAAAAAATATGCAATAAACAGAAGTATAAGTTTCATATTCGGAAAAATATTCTGCAAATATCTAAAATACTATATCCACATTTGATTTTTAGATAGGATACCCTAGCTTAAGTGCACTATAATTAATGAAACTCTTGAAATTTTATAGATTTTCAACTCAAAGCTGTGAAGCTTTTGAAATATTACATCCATATGAGGTACCGAACTTGAAATATCGAATTTTTAGAGACAAAAAATAACCATTAAATTTGAATTTATTCTTCAATATCAAATGAAGGTTTTATTATAGTTTGCTCAAGAAGAATAAAAAGTTAAAAAAAACGTCTTACTTTTTCACACGGAATGATACGTTTACCGGAAAATCACACTTGGAATTCAATTATCTTTTAACTATCTTTAATTTTGAATAAGACTTCGATCCATAACACCGTTGACTCAACTTAAATTATTCCGGAAATGGAAAAAATATAAAATAATTGACTTCCTAAGTTTCATGAAAATTAAATTGTTGGAAAGCTCTGGTTTACGCCAACTACTTAAATAGCAAACGTGTTATGTTTGCCAATTCTAGTTTCAAGTATCCATTGGTTTCATTGTTAGGTGGAAATATTCATACATGCATATGTTATATAATGGTTGTCCTTGCAATTAATTGTTCGTAATTTTTTTTTTCGTTAACAGTAAAATATTAGAATAAAGTTTAAATATATTTTTTTTACCTAAATCCAGCAACTCCCATATCTACCAAGCGATCCATTACATCAACAAGTTTTCCTCGAACATATTCATCCGCTTGATTCAAATCGTGTAATCCTTCCAACTCACATATTCTGACATTATCTGCGTCTTGATAATTAGTGATGGCGCAAGTAGGATGAAAATTTACAGAGCTATAAGGAACTGGGTACTCTTTATTGTTGGGATTTTCCGCGGAGCCTCCAGTGCCAATATAACTTCCATCACCTGCCATATGATTGATGACCATATCAGGGTAAATCCTAGAGAAAAAATGTTATAAATCCAACTCTGATTTTTTTTAAAAAAAAAGGATTTTTTTACCTAACATTAACTCTGTTACATCTTTCAATCATGTTCCTAAGATCATCCTCAGTTCCTGATCGGGTGGTGAAGTTGTAACTTACCGGTTGATAGCGTTCATACCAAGGACGACTATTCCCTTTGTAAATTACCGCATTTTCAGTGACCGGAGACACTTGCACTCCTGCATATCCTTTAGGACCCAAAAATCGTTCACATTCGTCCGCAATATCACTGAATTTCCATTCGAATAAATGAACCATCGTGTGGCGACCAGGAGCATAGTGCGGATCTTTTTGTTGCCATGATTGTTGGCAACCTAATAGAACCAACGATAAAATCAACCAAACCATTTTACTAACAAACTTTGACAAAGTAAACTCCTGGAAAAATCTATTTATATAACAACGGTCGGAAGACTTTTTCGTGTCACCTCAAAAACACTAGAGATAGGTAATTAATCAATGTATAGTTCTTCCTGATAATTTTCGAAAACACTTTTAAAAATAGTGCAACTGATATAAGTTTACCATTAATTATAAAATATTATATTAACACTGTGATTAATCACATTTTGCAAACAAATGTTAAAATAAGTTAAATGTAAAAAATAATTTATTTTATTTGTATTAAGGCCATAACTATTAAAACTTCATTTTTTACACTATGCTAGTCTATCAGAGTGATAAAATAAACAACAATTTTCTATTTCCAATAGAAAAATGGGAAATACATATTTATAGATGAAAATTGAGATTAGAAAATACATTAAAATCAAATCTTAACATGAAGAGCGAAATTAGAGATTAATCTAAAGTTCCCTTCTGTATTTTTCAGAGAGTAGAAATAGTAAAGCAATTTTAGCAAAATTGGAGTCAATGGTTTATTTATACGTCTTATTATTTATACGTTTTATTATTTATACGTCTAGGAGCTATATTATTTTTGTATAAGACAAACATCTGCTGTATGTTTAAACTTTCTCCATTTTCTTTTCGGTACAATCCTCTACAGTCTAAAGACCAACACCCGAACTGTACCGCAAAAAAATTCGTTTATACTTCAGTAGAAAAAAAATACAGGCATTATTAAAGTCAACAATGGAATAAGAGCATATACTAAAACCCTCAGAACTTTCTTCGGTTAAATTTAAAAAAAAATTTTGGCAATAATCCTCTACGCCCTCTATGAGTCAACACCCGTAATGAATCTTTTTTTCAAATAGTAACAATGGGGGCCTGATAATTGGGCTTAATTTTAAGAATAAGGTAAGAAGGTAGTTTAAGGTAAGGTAATTTTAAAAATAAAGTAAAATAAAAATTTTTTCGTTGCAACCCAAATTACCAGTAAAAATATATGTTAAGTTTTATTTTACTAAGATCGGGTGCTTTCTTAACGGAGTGCATTGATTTGGCCTTCATAAATAAAGAATTATTCATTTGTGTTTGGTTTTGTGTTGATCACAATTTCCTAGGAATTTGTTGGCAAATTTTATCATATTTATAGTAATAGGAGCACATGAAATCTCTCATATAATACATACACTAATGCATACCGTGCATACCACTACGTACTATTGGTAGTATTCGTAGGGTTCGTAGCATCCGTAGTATCAATACGTAAATGCAATAAACGATTTAATACAAATGAAAGTCAATTTTAGTAATAAAAAATATTTATTGAATTTAAAACAAATCAATATCTTCATAAAAAAGCTCCTGTTAAAGTAACAAAAAAAATAAAGCCCATAATTCGAATGAAAATTTGAATTTTTTTATTTCAGTAACATTTTGTGTATCTTTTACTATTGCATTATCTGTATAATCCTTCTTCTTTCTCTAACTTAACTTTCAACATGACGTGAAACTTACGTCACGTTCAATGTGAAAAATATAACCTAAAACTAAAGGAAAATGAAAAACATTAATTCAATGGTTTAATTCGATTTAATTAACAAAAAATATATAAATCTTGACCTAATAGGTACGTTAAATTATAAATCTATTATTTAAATCATTAATTTACTATAAAAACATTTATTTTAGATTAAAATACCACAACAATGATTGCTCGTTCGCAAAGTTCTACATTAAAAAAATGTTTAGCCTTAAATCAAATTCGTATTTTATCCAAAAACCTCTCAACAGCTTCAGCGGCAGTAGCCGAAAAACCAAGACCATCAGTGTCTTTTCGTACAACCGAAAATAATCCTACAAATCACACGCGATATCATGTGGGCCAATATTATCAAATTTCGGATCAAATAAAAAAGAATATTTTTACCTATGGAGGACTTCCGAAATCGTTTCAAGAACAAACCAAAACCTTCGCTGAAACCTGTCTCATGATACGAGAACCAGCCGTTGAAATAATTGAAACAATATCAAAGATGGACTTTCAAAAGCCGACTGTACGATTTGTGCTATATGGAAAGTTAGGAACTGGGAAATCAGTTACTTTAGCTCATTTATTGCACTATGCTTTTGTAAATGATTATCTTATTGTTCACGTTCCGTGGGTTTCAAATTGGATGCGAAGGTGTAAAGAATTTAATAATTCGGCAACGAAAGAAGGTTTCGTTGATTTACCAATCGATGCAGCCGCATGGTTGCTTCATTTCCGATCACAAAACCTTAAGCATTTAGAAAGACTAACAACTTCAAAAGACTACACATGGAGCAAACGAGAAACAACGCCCAAAGGCTCGAAATTTGTTGAGTTGATCGATCACGGAATAAACCGAGTTAAATATGCATCCGACTGCATTGTTGTGCTAGCAGAAGAAATCAAACTTCAATCGCAAGCCGGAAATTGCAAAACTTTTATCGGAATCGATGGATTTAACGCATTTTTTTATCCACACACTAAAGTGTATACGGACGCCAAAGTTGCAGTTCCTCCAAAAAAAGTTACATTGACTGAAGCATTTTTAAATTTAACAAAATCCGACTGGAATAATGCAGTAGCTGTGCTAGCCATTGACGAAATGGCTATTCCAGCCCACGATCATGGATCGCACTATCCTTTCTATTTGCTCTACAAAGAAGGATTTGAACATCTAGATCCCTTCATTCCCGTCTTAGTGGGAAACTACACAAAAAAAGAATTCGAATCTTGCGCCATGTACTACCGGGACCGGCTATGGATTCAACCACGTCCCGAAATCGATCCACAACTTCAAAACGACGAACTCGCCGTTCTTAGCAACTTAAACCCTTACGACTTTATGCAACTGTGTGCCCCATTATAATAAACAAATCTTAAATTTAGTACAATAAAACACTTTAAATGAAAACAAAAAGAAAAAATATTTATTGAAAAAAGTCAAATTTTATGATTATCTGCCAATTTTCAACTGAATCAAACAATTCCTTTATATTAAAAAGAAATCATAATATAAAACTAACAATCACGTCCTTAATTTCCATTTGATTGTTTATCAATATCATAGAATCTTAAAGGTTAACTCTTAATTAATATTTACATAAATGAAAAATAAAAATTGATTTTTCATACTTTTTTTGAAAATCTTACAAAACCAATACAAACTTAGTTAAACTCGAACGACTAAAATAAACTTCTAGCATTTCCAACATTAAAATGAAAGTTAAAGATAGTAAATACCCTTGGTTTTTTTAAATGCAAAATAAATTATTTTATTACAGTTGTTACGAAAATAAAGAAAATTGATTTTCTTAATTTATAGTTTTCCTTTTGTTTCAAATAAAATTATAAATGAATATAATCTCGAGACTCCAAGCATCAGTAAGAGGTGAATTTAAAAATCATAAAAGAAGGTAGATTCAATTTTTGAAGATTAGAATCTTTTAGAATGGTTGAAACCAACATAATATTCAAATATTAGAAAAATTCATATCTGAAATTGACTCACTGCCTTATATTTCCAGGCCCATTATTTAAACTTTGATAAACGAAATGGGCTTCTAAAATTTTCGATCTGCCCCTGATTAGCGATGATTAATCAGTCCTATGTCATTTTCAAGTTATTTTTTTAAAAACTTGGCTCTAACCAACAAATTTGCAATCCTACCCAATAGAACTCAAAATTGTGGGATTTCAGAAATAAATTGAACCATGAAACTGAAAAGTTTTTGACGAAAATGTAAGAAAAAATAGTTTTTCTTTTAATTAAATGTTAGGACGCAACCTCAGTCTACTTATCAAACAGCGAGGTCATACAATCCAACAATTCTTGTCATTTTCTTATAACGCTAGAAATGCTATACTATCCTATTTGATTTTTGTATACTAAACTAAGAATAATTTATACATACTTTTACATTTTAAATATTTCTCCAAATTATAAAAAATAGACATATACTTACTCCTCTTCAATTTTGAATACAATGCAAATTGTCATAAATAAATAATGTAACCAAATGTTGCAATACGAACAGCTTCGGTTTTACGAAATTAATTCAAAAGCTTAGCGATTTTAAAACCTTACGGATATGGACGTTTTTATTTTATTAAGATTAATGCAAATCGAGATTTAAAATATCAAAAGTGAAAAAAGTTTCGGTGAACGAACGAGAAATTGTGTATTTTTAAGAGCTAACTTTGAGCAAGTCTAAATATATTTGGGTTAATTAAAACTAAAGTATTTCTTAATTGGGTAATTTTTCACTGGTGACTGACGAGGGTTTTCCTGGGGCTTAGGCTGTTCGTAGAATAATGTGAACGCCAGAATCGGTATCGACCGCTTCGCTCAATTCGCCAACTTTTAGGCCAAATGCGGCTTCTTCGAAGGGCTTTTGCATGGTGCCACGACCGAACGGTCCTAGATCACCACCACGCTTTGCCGAAGAACAATCGGAATACTTCTGGGCGAGTTCTGCAAACGAAGCTCGACCTTGGCTGATTTGATCACGATATGCTAATTTAACAAAAAAATCAATGACTTTAAAATTCAAGCGTATTATCAGATTAGTTACATTGCAGGAGTTCCAAAGCTTCTTCTTTAGTGCGAGCAATATTTTCTTCACGCCAGGATGATGGACGGCGTGAATTTTTGTGCTTGACCAACAAATGCGAGCATTGCACCTGTTCAGGACCATTCGAGGAACCTGGTTCGGCTGGTTTTTCGGGAACATCCCATTGAGACTCCTTTGTATAGATGTTTAGGTAGTAATGTTGTCCTGGAATAAATCAATGATATTAGGTTAAGATCCAATTTTAAATTTTTATTAGGAAGATTTTGGGAGGCTCTACACACCTGTTGAACGACTCAAACGTTTCTCCCATCCTGAGGGAAGTTGCACTTCACTATCGGCCATTTTCAATTAATTATCGGTAGCGCAATAATTGTTTAAAAGGCAAAATTAGGCATATAATAAGCTGCAATGATATTCAACTTGAGGCGCGTTCTACAAGCTCTGGCACCTAGAACATAAAAGTTTTTGTCTTTTTCTGTCGTTATGTTTATAGGTCTTCTATCGTTGTTGTATATAAAAGTACGGTCAAAACATTCACTAGTATAGTTCTTTTGGAACGTAATTCCGGCTGTCAACTAGATGGCATTTCTTGGCGCCAACACCCGCAAGCACATGCGCATTAAACTAAACACGAAATGTTTAAATTGGTTTAATTGTTGAGAATTTATGCAATTGAAAATTTGAAAATTTTAGTGCCTTAAGTATTATAAACAGATTTTATAATAAACCATAACTTTATCAAAACTAAATTTTTAAACAAGTAATAAAATATTAATGTGCTTGTTTTTTATTAGCGAACAATACACTTCCTAAATGTCTTACATTAATGAGCTTTCTGGGATATGTACATAGATTACATCCAAGGTTTATAAAATACACAGGTGGCCTCATGGTAGCTACGTGATGGATACGAGACGTATCCAGAAGAAATTCGTACATATCTTCAGACTGATCAATTTCAAAATTCTTCGTATGACGTCATTTTTTTTTCTAATGGAGCAACCTGTGTAATTTACAAACCTTGGGTTACATCGGCTACATGTATGTACCAATATACTCCATGTAAGTATATTGATTTTTATTGAAAAGCAATTTTACATAACCCATTTAAATTCAACTTGTTATTGATATTTTAATGATTTTTATTACATTAGAAGTAAAACACTAAATAAAGTCGATAACAGCGTTACAGGATCGAGACTTAGAGTAGGAAACCCTATGTATATCCTATCAAGCAAATGTCCGGAATTTCAAAATCCCGAATTTTTGGGAT
Organism: Sisyra terminalis; assembly: GCA_958496175.1. NCBI lineage: Eukaryota > Metazoa > Arthropoda > Insecta > Neuroptera > Sisyridae > Sisyra > Sisyra terminalis. The sequence goes on from OY292275.1 coordinate 11,394,561, forward strand.
TGAATCGCCCTTTCAATGCTATTTTCAACAGTTAACTTGACAAAAATAATAATAATAAGTAAACGAAATCACGGCTTTAGATGACTCTATGGCCTCCATGAATTATAAACTCATACTACTATACAACTAAGTAACCATTTATAATTAATGTACTCCAGACTAATTTTCTTATCTGAGGCTTTATCCTCTTAGTAAAACAAAAATTTACATATCTTTGTTTTTAAAGGACAATAAAAAAAATAAAAAAATACTATTTTCCTTTCGTCAAAGAGACTTACATAATTTATGAATGGCTCATAACATACAGTAAAACATTTAGGGGTGGAAACAGGGTTTTGAATGATTATTCTTATTCCAGTAAATTTGTTCTAAATCAATAATTTTGTTGGAGTTTTAGTACGCTGAAATCCATATAACAGACGTTTCGAACATTTACAAATTTTAGATTGGTTCAAATAAAGTACTTTATTTGGTTTATTTGGGTGACGGGGCAGTTGCACTTATTTAGCCCTATTGTATCTACAAATGATTAATGATTCTAAAAAGGAATATTGCATGAATATTGGAAAAAACGTAAAGTTTTTCTAGCCTAGATCGAAAAGTGAGCGGCCAGGATACTCCTACTCTTAAAAGTTTAAAAGTTATTACAAAATCAAAAGTGTAGAAATCCCTAGGAAATAAGGAGAAATATTGAAAAAATTGATCTTTTTAGTTTTATGTATTTTTTGGCAACATTAATATTATCGTTTCAAAAACATTTTACGTTGTAATCATAAAGGTAGTTGAGAATGTACTAACATTACTTCAAATTTAAGCAACCACTTCACTTAATTAAGATAAAGCTTTATGGTCCTTATTAACAAACTATTTTGTAAGTTTTTACAATTTATTTAAAAATTAAATATTAAATGTGATTACAAGAACTTCTATATTTTTTATATTTTTAAGACAATTTAAATATATATTTGAAAAACATTTTATAATTTTCAGCAATTCATCCGAGTTCCATCCGGGTTTGTAGGAGTTTTTGGGCGACAAATTTTCGTGCGCCCATTTGTTCCATAAACAATGTTGCAAGAAAAGGTGAAATAGCCACAAGTGGAAGATTTCGTATAATAAGTGTGAGTATATTTTTTTGGTTCAATTCCTCTAGCTTTACTAGTTGGATCATAATCTCCTGAAACTGATTTGGTTACCGTAACAAAGCTATCAGGACGATTTATGTAGCTTGTGGTGTAAGGTGTTGGAGATGTTTTCAAAGGTGAAAGATTTCGTAGACTAACTGCAGGTTTATTGTACACAATTTTTCCAGTTCCGCCCGGAATTAGTTTAATACTTTGAGCTTGAGATTCTTCACCGATGGCAATGGCATCATCGCTATTGGAGATCGATGTTACCCGACCTCGAAAACCGGCTGGGATTTTATATCCGTCTGTGCCAGGAATTGCTTGTCCAGGATGAATAATTGTTCCTTCTTTTAATAATGAACTATCTTGAATTACGTGAGCGTCGAGATTTTCTAGGGGTCCTAAAGAAATTGATTGGCTTTGGCGCGAACTACTTTGTTTGATTTCATTGGCTTTTTTAGTTGCTAAATGTGTTGGACCTGTTAGAGCTGCACTTCCGGCTTCATAATCTTCCTCGTAATCATAATCATCTTCACCATCATCGTAAGGTGGAGTTACGTTGGCTTCGTCATCTTCTACTTCAGGTGCCAGAACTGTATCAGAACCTGATTTCGTACTTTGACTATTGAATTTCGATTCTGATTCTCGCAAAGTTTCCTCATCATTTGTGTCAGGTTGTAAAGGAGAATCTGATTTTTCTGGTTTTGCAGCTGAAAATCCGGTAAAATCATCGATTGTTGTGTTTTCGAAACCAATTAAAGTTGTGGGGCGTAGTTGTTTTCTGGCCTTTTCCACGCTTTCTTTAGTGCCGGATCCAGCTTGAGCTGCACCAGTATAACTTATTCCATACTTGAAATTTCCAGTTAGTTGAGCTTGAGATTGACCATTATATGTGCCGCTTTGAGCACTTGAAGTACCTCCACCTTGGAAAATAGTTGAAAGTTTATCATGTTCTTTTTTGAGACTCTCTTGATACGGTTGGAATCCAATTTGTGCTTGAGATGAGGTGCTTCCTAATCCGCTAGCTTGAGCATCGGCCATTCCTCCTTTTCCACCAGCTTGAACTTGAGTGTTCGTACCGTGGTTGTTACCACTACTTTGAGCGTTTGACGATGTCGCCCCTGTTTCCGAATTTAATTGAACTTGAGTCTGCGATTGTCCTTTGCCACCTCGACCTTGCGCTGAACTTGATCCTCCATGTTTTCCTCCAGAAACTTGCGTTTGAGCTGCTTTATTGTTGTCAGAAGTTCCCGCTTGAGCACTAAATGAGCCAGAACCTGTGTAAGTTCCACTAACTTGTGCCTGTGCTGTTCCTCCACCAAATGTTCCACTAGCAGTTGCGGATGATTGAGTTCCGTTAGCTGTTTGTTGTACAGAACTTTCTGCAAGAGAATCTGCGTCATCTTCATGTCCTTTTGGTGCATCGATTCCAGTCTCTGTGCCTCTACCACTGGGCCATTGTACCGTGGTTCGAGTTCCAATTTGATCTAAATTAGCATCATCAAATATTCCTGATTGCCTTTCACGAGACGAAGGTGCAACGCTATCAACTCGTGCTCCATAAATCTCACGACCATTTGAAGGTACACCAGTACCTGGTGAATATTGCCTGTCTCGCCCTAAATTTTCTGGTGCATATTGAGTATTGAATCCTGGTCCACTAGAGTACTGATCATCTCGTCCTAATGGTCCAGATGGATACTGACTGTCTCGTCCTACTGTTCCACCAGAGTATTGGCCATCTCGTCCTAATGGTCCAGATGGGTACTGACCATCACGTCCTACTGTTCCACCAGAATATTGGCCATCTCGCCCTAATTGTCCAGATGGGTATTGACCTTCGCGACCTGTGGTTCCCCCGGGATATTGATCATCTCGCCCTAAAGTTCCTAATGGGTATTGCCTATCATGTCCTGCTATTACACTAGGATATTGACTACCTCGTCCTGAAGTTTCAGATGGATACTGACCATCACGACCTGTCGTTCCACCAGGGTATTGGTCATCTCGTCCAGAAGTTCCAGGTGAGTATTGACTATCACGACCTGTTACTCCACCTGGATACTGACTATCTCGTCCTGAAGTACCTGATGGGTACTGGCCATCACGAGTTCCACTAGGATATCGTTCATCTCGTCCTGAAATTCCAGATGAATATCGATCATCACGTCCTGTTGTTCCTCCAGGATACTGTCCCTGGCTTCGTGGAGTTTCTGGGGTATATTGACCATCTCGTCCTAAGGTTTGACCTGAATATTGGTCATCTCGTCCTCTTGGTCCTGAAGTATATTGACCATCACCAAAACGATCATAAGATTGTTCTGGACCTGTCGTTTGAAAATCTCTTCCTTGATCATAAGTGTACGGTCTACCTTTGGCACTTGAATCATAAGTTCCGGAGGGTTTTGAATAACTTTGATCTGTACCAGTTGGTCTTGTTAGAGAACCTGAAACCGGTCTTTGATGATCTCTATCTTGTGTGTCATAAGTACTACTGCCTGGATAATTAATTTGATCTCCATGCCTTATTTGACCTCGGTCATCATATTGACCTCTATCAGTCGAAGGATATCGATCTTGAGTTAATGAAATTTGACCCTGACCATTGTATACACTTGATGGCTTACGACCTCCTGAAATTTCTTCTCCTGGCCGAATATACGTTCCTGAACCTCCACTTGTATCTTGTCTTCCAGAACTTGGTATAAGGCCTGTTGTTTTATCATACTGTGAGGGATAACCTAATCTTTGATCAGGATACAATGTCCCCGATGGTAAACCAGAAGGTCTACCTCCTTCATATTGTCTGTCATAAGTTCTTCCTGCTCCCTGTGAAGTATCTACACCTGTTGGACCATGTCTATCAAATGTACCTGCAGGGGATAATCCTCCTGGCCCATGTTGTGATTCATATATACTAGTCGATTCTCCTCTACCTCCGGGTTTTACCGAAATCAATTTATCGGTAACACTTGTTTGAATACCTCCTGGATGTCCAGAATAAATTTTTCCTTCACCAGAAAACACTCCAGAAACGGTGAAAGTGCTTTCTTTACCTGCAACATGTTTTCCTTCTGTCCCTGATTGTGAAAAATCGGTCCCATGAACGTAATAACCATCCCGTCCTACTGTTCCGGGTAGAATATTATGATGTCCAGTTTGTGAATAATAATCTTGACCAGAAATCGTGGGACGACCATCAGGTCTTGTACTTATTGGAACTCGATCAATTTGTTCCACTGATCCCCCAGGTATATTATATCCTCCTACAGGAATGGTTCCATCCCGACCTCCATCTTTACCGTGATCTACTACTCTTGAAGGATATTGGCTACCTCTTTCCGCTTCTCCTGGCCCCCTTCCATCACGATCTAATGGTCCGACTGGATATTGCCCATTTTGTGGAATTGTTCCATCTCGATCAAAAGTTTGGGTAGGATACTGTCTGTCTCGTTCTCCTACTCCAGAAGGGATTCTTCCATCTCTATCTAATGGTGTTTTAGAATACTGATTATCTTGCTCTCGACCTCCAGAAGGGTATAAATGGTCTCGTCCTAGTCCTCCAGGAGACAATGTTCCGTCTCGATCTGATGGCCTTACGGGATATTGACCACCTTGTTCTCCAGTTCCTGTAGGATATTGACCACCTCGTCCAATTCCTCCAGGCGATGCACTTCCATCTCGATCTGATGGTCTTAGGGGGTATTGACCACCTTGTTCTCCAGTTCCTGTAGGATATTGACCACCTCGTCCAATTCCTCCAGGTGATGCACTTCCATCTCGATCTGATGGTCTTAGGGGATATTGACCACCTTGTTCTCCAGTTCCTGTAGGATATTGTCCACCTCGTCCAATTCCTCCAGGCGATGCACTTCCATCTCGATCTGATGGTCTTAGGGGGTATTGACCACCTTGTTCTCCAGTTCCTGTAGGATATTGACCACCTCGTCCAATTCCTCCAGGTGATGCACTTCCATCTCGATCTGATGGTCTTAGGGGATATTGACCACCTTGTTCTCCAGTTCCTGCAGGATATTGACCACCTCGTCCAATTCCTCCAGGTGAAGCACTTCCATCTCGATCTGATGGTCTTAGGGGATATTGACCACCTTGTTCTCCAGTTCCTGTAGGATATTGACCACCTCGTCCAATTTCTCCAGGTGATACACTTCCATCTCGATCTGATGGTCTTAGGGGATATTGACCACCTTGTTCTCCAGTTCCTGTAGGATATTCACCACCTCGTTCTATTCCTCCAGAAGGCAATCTTTGATCTCTATCTGATGGTCTTAAATTATATTGATTGTCTTTTCCTCCCACTCCTGTAGTAAAACGATCATCTCGATCTCTTGAAAACTGCCCATCTCGTCCTGCTCCACCAAAAGGTAAATTTTCATCTCGACCTGGTGTTCTGATTGGATACTGGCCACGATCACTAGTCCCTGGAGAATACTGTCTATCTCGATCAATTATTCCTGTTATTGGATATTGATCTCGCCCTGTTGTTCCTGATGGGTATTGACTTTCTCCACCATCTGTTCTTGAAGGATATTGACCATCTCTACCTGTAAATTGTGATTGCAAGTCTCATTTAATGAACGAAAAAAAATTTGGTCTAATAAATTGATAAACAAATATAGTATTACCTGGAGGGTATCGGCCTCCTTGAACTCCAGGTTGGCGTCCTTCTCCTAGCCGTTGAGCTTGTGATCCAAAACAGTCATCACAACTTCCTTTTGCTTCCGATTGACTTTGTGCTTGTCCAATTCCAGTTCCAGCTATTGGCAACAAATCGTTGATAACGAATTTCACAAATAATTTTATTAATATCCAATTGACTCCAATCAAGCTAAATGATAAATGATATACTAATCATTAATTAACTTACTGACAACAGCACGAGTTCCGTCTTTTGTCGATTCAGCCTCCGCTTTCCCGTCCGTGTCCGCTCCAAAACTCAGAAATTGTGATTGAGTTTGTCCGCGATATTTAGTATTACGTTTTTTTCTTCGAGAAGAAATTTCATTTAAATTAAATTTACGATTGGTTCGATTGAAATTAATGATTCTATAATATTTGTACGGTTGGCAAAATTCGAATATTTCACGACCAGCGAATATCCAGGCCTAGAATGATGACAAATTGGAATTGGAAAATTTATTTTTTTACGCTGAATTTCACCTGGAGATCTGATAATTTGCGATATCCATTGTTGATGTCTAAATCACTAATGAAAATTTTTGTATCAGAATCGAAAGTTTTTGGGAGATGTTTTAAGTAGCACATTTTTGTTGTGGAATCTCTAATTGCAAGGAGGTTCTAAAAAAATCAGTTAATTGCTTTGAACTTACAAAAGAGTTTTGTATAAGTTACCTTTTTGTGGTTGAATAATGTGGAAATATCGGAATTTTCTGTGACATATTTAGTTCGTTGCTCCTGAAAATATTTACGTAGAAGTTTGAAATAATCATAACTATTTTTAAGAAATTATCATTTAGTTAAACTTTGTGCGATTTTGATCTTTGACCTTTTTGTAAAAACGCGGAATGAATTTGTATTAATTGAGTGATTTTCAGATAGAAAAATTGCAATGCAAACTTGGTACTTACTTGGTTCTGTTGGAGGATCATTGCAGTGGATGCACCAATTAAAAGCACAAGGATTGACGAAAGCTTTACAACTCGTAAACTGTTACAATTCGTGGGCGCCATTGCAGGGCTGCGTAAAGCACAATCACGAAGCAAATAACCCGGAAACTGATCAAGCTTGGAGCTTTCACCGCAAATCTAGGACCAGCAGTGCACAATCAGCCTAAAATGTGGGAGATGCGTCCCGGCCGCATCTTATATCATCATCGAATGGTCAACATTTTTAGCGAGATTCTCCCATTATCTGGATGGAAGATGAACGAGGACAGAAGAGAGGTTCTTTCCGCTCCCACCAACCGCTAAGTCTTTCCTATCATGATTGACCCAAAAAGTGGCATAATCTCAATCTAAATTTCTCGTCACACATACAGTCGAACAATCGCACAACTGTAATCATTAAATTCTCAATAAGATCGTTTATCTTCGCCGTGGTCTATTCATAATATTTAATTATTGCTAAATATTCCTCAATTAATATGACAGGAGAAAGACATGTGGAAGATAAACACCAGCGTTGTGTATATGCCTCATCTTCAACGGTTTTTTTCCTAATCGCAATGTGCATCTATTGGAATGGGCTAGAAATGACGGAGAGATGCTGAAATGAGGCATACGATTTTTTGTCATTTTTATATTCGAAAGATTTTATTACGTATCTTTCAGATTGCAGGCGCCAAACTTGGATGTTTTTGATATTTACGTCATTGTTTATGGAGAAATGAGTCAACATTTATTTTACTATCCACAAAAAATTGATAACCATTTTCTTTCAAATCTCTTTACTTTAAGGACCCCATTACGTAATTTACTTGTCCTAGTAAAATTCTTCCAAATAAATCCCGAAGATTTAAAATCTAGATTGATTAATTTGTGGTCATATTAACAATTATAAACTCCACTCATTGGAATTAGTTTATTAAGTATATGGTCTGATGTTAATTGTAAAGAAGATTTTTATAAAATTTAATTTTTTAAATAGGGAAAGTGTGTAGTTGTTCCTAATTGTGTATTTGACGTAATTTTCGCTGCCCTAGTAAAATTGTTCCAGACAAATCCCGAAGATTTAAAATCTAGATAGATTAATTATCGAGCTTATTAAACGTTTATAAATTCCAATCATTAGAATTCGTTTATTAATTATGATAGGATGTTAATTGTGAAGATGGTTTTTATTAATTTTGATTTTTTAAGTAGGCAAAACTAATTGTGCATTTGTCTCAGTTTTCCACATTTACCCCTGATTAATACTTTCTTTTCGATATGGCCAATTATTCAAGTGTAAATTTCACTAAAAAGTTAAGAATTTTTAAATTTAATGTAACATTTCTGAACCCAAACTTGATTTTTTTTTGACCTCAGACAAGTTAGTACCCGACTTTAGCGAATTAAAATTTTAAACATATATATTCACTACGATATTGTTACACTCTTGTTATACACTAATGTAATACACTATTGTTATTGTAAAGATGAATATATTAGTTATACGGACCAAGCCAGGACCAAACCCTTGCAATTACCAAAGATAAATAAAAGCATATTATAAAAAAAAATCAAAATATGAACCGTTTTTTTTTGAAAGTGAGTTAAGTCCATTTCAAGAACAATCACTACAGTGTTATGATTTTTATCCATACGAACATAAGATACTAAGGAGGAGGAAATAATTGGCGTTTTTGTTAACAACTAAAATGAAATCAGTAATTTCTGAAAACTTAGCAGTTAAATAATTAACATACTTTGTTCTAGTTATAAAAAGAAAAATCACCATATAGACCGTCCTTGAAATGGACTTACGCCACTTTCAAAATAAACGAGTCATATGTAGCAATCAAATATTCTAATTAACTACAACAGTCATTAAAGACTTTAAGTTTAAAAAGTTTTTCGGAAGTAAAAAAAAATCAAATTATTGTTGGGAAGTCTTTAATGACCTCAACATCGTTATGCAAAAAATTTCGAATCGACGTGTTTGTACGATTGAAATATGAATTTTATCCAAATTCAGTGTACAAAACCATCAATCAACGTCTTTATTCCACCCTTAAAAGACTTTAAATTTTTAAATTTAAAATGGGACCAACTTCAATGTACACCCTATCCAATAAAAGAAAAATTATGAAAAACGGATTACACTGCGGAAAATGCCAGCTGGTTATACTTATAATACTTATAAAAAAATGTACGTGTTGGACTTAGAGTTTGAATTTCTTTTCGTCGATTAAAAAATAAATTAAATTTTTTAATTTCGATTTTCCCAAAAAAAATCTCTAGGGGGGCGGCTTTAGGCTCATTAAGTCTTTGTACAAAGGCGGCCGAAACCTTAGGTTCGACCCGGCGGCTAACTAATGCCTCAACTTAATAACTACCAAAACACCAATCACCAAAAAACTTCAATCTTTTACTATCAAAACTAGTTAATTAAAAATAAATCAAGTATATTAAATATTTCCAAGAAAAGCGTTTTCTTATTTCTTTAAGATATTTTCTGGCGCTACAAATTCGACGAAAAAATTTTTCATCAATAGAGTAAACAATTTATGAATGTAATTATATCACACTGCGATGCATTCAGTTAGAACTAAGTGTAAATTAATATTCGCAAATGGATCTCAACATACATAAAATACGTTCGCCGCGGAGAATACTTTATGGGAATATTTAATCGATCTTATGTTAATTAGCAATAAATGTTGAAACACAAAAGCTATCTACCACATTTTCTCACATTTTCCTCGCAAAAATATAATTTAGAGCTTAGATCACTTCAGATCTCATAAATAAACAGCGACATACAACATTGTCTGGTGAATTCTCACGTTCTTGAAAATCAATTTGATTTATTTGAGGTTTTTTCATGCATCTAACCATTAACATTGGTCAGTTATAAATAAATCCACTTTCCTTTTAAATTTTTGATTTTTTTTATTGAAAACAGCCATTACAAAATATTTTAAATTTTTTGAAATGTTTTTTTTTTAATTCTAATACTAAATTTAAGTACATATAAGACAACTATATGGTAAAGAGAAAAACTTTCAAAAACTGATTAAATTTTCTACGAGATACATCGACTATCAACTTAAACGTAAAAGCAATCTGTGAAAAAATACTTAATTTTTCAATTGAGGGCTTATTAGAAATGTAACGAATGGATTGATTTGAAATGAATTTTTAAATGACGGAATGATTTTTTGGACTTCATAGAATTGAGACATGTCGATATGTACATCGGAATTCATAATGGGAATGCAAAACTATTTTTTTTTCCATTCTACCAACCAAGATTTTACTAAGTATAACGACACAAAACTGCAAATTGAATTGTTATCTAATTTCACGTCAATTTTTCCTTTTTACTATAAAAGCTCTGTTATGACGAGACTCATAGTTTTGAATTTAAGCAAAATATTAAGCTTAGATTTAAGATGGGCTTAGTTTAAGATAAAACTGTCAATGTCTACTAGGTAGATGATTTAATTCACAAAAGTGCTAAGTGTATTTTGGACGAAAATAAATTAAATTCATTACATCTATTCAATAGATGCAAGTTGCATAAGCCCCGGCAGAAATTCTTTCAGGAAAATGAAATAAACGGTCATTAAGATATTGTGGATCTTATATATTTGTAATATAAACTTTAAATAATAGAAAACTCATTTTCATCAAAAAATGTACTTAGCACTTCTATGAAATGAACCGTCGATATATAGATTTAAGTACAAAGCTTGAAAAGCTCTAATATGGACTAAATAATATATCGTTTACACTCACATTATTGAATTTTGACTTTATTTTGAAATTAAATTCTAATATCAATAACTTATCGGTTAACTAAAATCGAAGATTTTCAAAAAATGAAACATCTTCGCTTACAAACTAACATTGCAACGTTCTAGCCTTTTTTTCCTTATAACTAAATCTTAAAGTATAAGTCATTTAAATAAATAAATAATTTAAATCATAATTAGAGTACATATTTGAGATAAATATTCTTAAGTCTTACTTTTTATTATTTAATACTGACAAAACTATGCTATGAAAATTTAAAATATTTTTTTTTTTACTAAACTGCAAAAATACATTTTTCTATTTAATTCTAATGAAAAAATGCATCAAAAACTTTATAAATTTATGCCTATTATTGCTAGAAAAATATAATTCTTCTAAAATTAAGTTAAATTGCTAAAAATATATGTAAGATTTATGTTGATTTCACGAAGATACAGTAATATCCTTTTTTTTAAGAAATCTGTTTTCTTTTAAGTAGGCTCCCAACAGAGACAATGAATTCAACCCACCCCCTTGAATTACAATGAAATTAATTTATTTTAACCAATTTCAACATATAAACGTTAATGTTGCATAAGTAACATGAACCATATTCAAATTTTAAGTTTAAAATATTTTTGTTTTTTAGAAAAAACCCAAAACTACCCAAATCACCCCCCCCTCCCGTTAAACAAAATTTTGTATCTGTAACTACTTTCAAGAAAACTTTCAAAATGATTGTTTTAATACTTTTTTCGACAATTCGTTATTATCTTATAAATCTTTTTAAGACTAGCATCACTCTCGTCCATTGACTATTAAATAAAAAAAGAAAAAAAAAATAATAAAATAAAAAATAAAATATATGACTATTGCTCAAATCCAAGAAAACAAACAATTTTTCAAATCATTTCGACGGAATCTGACTCGACTATAATTTTCTTAAAATTAAATTCCAATTTAAAATAAATTAAATAAATAAAATTCAATAAATATAAAACTGAACTCAACTAACAATTCAACTAAAAAAATTTTCCTAGCAGAGAATGATGATATTCCCAAAATCTAAGTCCATTAAATATAGCACCTTTTTGATCGTAGCTCTTATTATCTCAAGTGTAAATGCGCAATAGCTGTAGCCGACTTATTGTCCATTAAACCACAGTATAAATATTCGACCACCAAAACTACCGTTTGCAAAAAAATTTTAAGCCCTGGTCGTGCTTAGTTAGCTATTACACGTTTTTCCTCGAGATATTATAATACAAATGAAAAATTACAAAACCATTTCCTTACTCTTAAAACTATAAATAAAATTTATCTTACATTTTCAACATACAATTCTTAAAAATCTAATTTCGTCTGAAATCAATTCAGTCGATCTTATTATATTTAAGTACATGGCACCATTTGAATTCTCTTAAAAATTTCAACCAAAAAAAAGAAATAATTAAACAAAAAATGCACACAAAACACACTAAACAAATCTATTCCTAAAAAATCAATTAGACTAAAGTTTCTTAATATATAGAATTAACTAACATGGTCCCTTTTTTGAAGGAATTTCCATTTGACCAAATTGTCTAAGCCGTAATTGCCATTCCAATTGAAGCGGACGTCGAACAAGAAGTGGAAGCATAGCCTAAAGTACCATTACTGTGTTCAGAATGAAGGTTTGAATAGTATGCTTGGGAACGATTTGCCGAAAAGTCCACAGGCATTTCTTGCGGACAATAAAGTGGTTCATAGTGTGCCGTTCCTGATAGTATGATACTGGAACGCTCCAGAGGAGCATAAACGGGACGTTCAATTTTCGAGGAAATTACTGAATGGCGTACATCTCGAATTTCTGGAGGTAATGCTGGTGGACTTGGAACTGCTCTATCCAACTGATACATAACACTCATTGGATTTTGAATAGGTTTTTTGTCTTTTGGGGGACTTGGAACATCGCGAATTTTTGGATTTTGAATAATGACGCTTGGTTGATGTTCTGGTTGATAGTTTTGAACCGTGTATCGAGGAACTACAATGGGCATTGGGGAAGACAATTCCGGTGAAGATTCGCGAGATTTTTTCGCTTGGTTTGACATGGGTGTTGAGTTGGTTGCATGCAAACGCATACATGAAGACTCTTCATGCTTATACAAATATGATTTTAGAGCAAAAGCTTTTCCGCATCGGCCACAAATGTGAGGCTTTGTATTAGAATGAGTTTGGACATGAGCTCGTAAATTTGATTTATCTGCAAACGCCTTGTTACAAATTGAACATTTGAAAGGTTTTTCACCTAAAATATAAAAAAAATCAATTTGGGTTTCTTAAGTTTTAATGTGGTGACTTACCAGTATGTGTGCGGATATGGCCTTGTAGAAGCCATGGACGTGAAAAGCATTTGCCACAAAAGTGGCACTTACAACCCTGGTTATGTGTGCGGACATGCATCGAAAAAGCCGGCATAGAAACATAGACTTTTTCGCAGTGCGGACAACGGCGTGCTTTTTTATCAGCCAATGACCGATGAGTTTGGCGATGTCTGGCCAAATTACTTGAGGTACTGTATCGTTTTCCACAATCAGGACATTCGTGTGCATCATCCGCGTTCGTAACTGAACCAGAAGATGAAGACGACGAAGAACTGGACGAAGACGACGAAAACGACGGAAACGGGGAATTGATCAGATTAATCGAAGTGGCTGGGAATGTTTCTGAAATACTTGCAGAACTTTTCGTTGGAATTTTCACAGAATCGTCCACGTTTTGAGACTCTCTTGGTGCTTCTTTCAGTCGACTGTGCATTCGAGTCGACTTATCAAATAATTTATGGACATAATTAAAAGAATAGTCTTTTGGATCATTATCGGAATACTTTTGATCATCACTCGGAGACGAATGTCTCACTAACTGTCCTGATGCAACCGCCAAACTCACTTCAGCTAACTTAGTTAAGTTATAAAGCTCTTCAGGACAATCCGATTCGTTAGTTTCACTACTTTCTTCATAGTGAACATTGGGCGACAAATGACTCGACTCGGCAACACTGACATTTCTCTCGGGACTCGAATCTGTAAAAAAACAGCCAAAATTAATATCTCTTTGTTCTATTTTAGGGGCTCAAGATCATATCGTTGCTTTTCTGGAAAATGAAGCGCTTGTTTGGAAGAAGATCGTTTGCTAAGAGCAGACAGTTTAAAAACACCGTGTTGTTGGAAATTTTGGCTAGGAGCCAACTGCCACCTTACAGTGCCCCTGTTTTCCAAATCTTAGATCAAAATGTATACACCGGGAGGTGAACGGTAGAACGTTCTCAACCGCTTCACGCATCGATCAGGAATGCATCCAACTAGCTAAAAATATCCACCGAAAATAAATACGAGGAAAATCATCCAATCTACGTTTTTTCCGACACGAAAAAATGATCGGTATTATTTGAATTTATTACATCGACAATTAGACATTGGAAAAAAAAGCTTGGATTTGTTTTCAAATTCAAATTGTCTTTTTTGGCTAAAAAAAATAAATAAATACTTAATTTGCAACTGTTTCGATATTCGCAGATGTATCGAAGGGTTTTTAACGGTTCGTAAAATAGTGAAGAATGTTTGATTTATCATAAAAAATGAAATGTGTGAATGATGGATTTTATTAAACGCAACATCGAATAAGTACTAAGTGATAATGTATAATGGTTTTGGTTTAAGTTTTTAAGGTTTTCAACACATAAAATTGCATTTTTAATTTATATTAATCTTTGCGAATTGATGAGCGTGAGAAACGCTCGAAAAATTTTCGTGGGAAATATTCAGATACCTTCTCAGCTAAACAAACATTTGCAAAGCAATTTTCAGAATGGTTTTTTCGGAATAGAGACTGCTGACAACACATAGATGAAAAAAAAATAATTAAAAGATAAGGGTGACTTATAGTTTCGAGTTTCGAGCCACAAGGTTTGGGTACTTCGTATCTTATAAACCGTATTCTACTTTGTCATGTTCTGTTTTGTCTATTTACGGTAGCACATCATGTGGGTATCTGTGGGGTAGTGTTAAGTTCAGGAATGTTTTTAAAACTCATAAAGAAGTTTCAAACTAAAAATGTGCCTGCTTTTCAATTAGGTGATGTTTTGAAGATTCTGGAGGTAATTTTCACGGAGCCCTCTACTGTGCTTGTTCTAACACACACTTGAACGATTTATTATAGTTGTAATAATAAAAATAAAATTATAAAGTATGGTACTAGCAAGATCGCTATTAGAATAATAGTTTGGATTTTTAGTTTATTAGACAAGAAAGCTATTTTTAAATGATTTTTTTTTTGGGAAATCACGTCGTAAGTTCTTAGAAATTTGTAAGTATATGTAGTAGGTAGGTGGTTGCAAATGAAAAGCTACTGAAACCTCCATTTTGGAAATGAATGTAAACCTCGTGTTGGATTTTTTCTAGTAGATTTAAAAGCTTGAAATAGACTAAAAGAGAAATTTATTGAATGATTTTTACCTGGCTGATCATCACTTTTCGGATGGTTGAAACGGCCACGATGACGAATCAAAAAGGCTCGCGGCATCCTAGTTCACGTTTGTTTTCTGGGAAAACCGCAAGATTTTCGCTGCGCCAATGTAGCGGGATAGAAACGGGCGACCACGTTGTTTCAGCTTGGAAAATTTTTCATCAAACACTTGTTCGATCCGTAACTAGCTGATCATTTAGAAAGTTGAACCCACAATGCTGCCGGATTCAAGTATATAAAATGGACGACAAACGTCGCAACAAAATGTCGCGCTTCAGTTTCCGACACCAAACCACTGCGATCAACCACTGAACATTTTCTTTTAAATCCGATTATAGAACGCGCTCCCGATTTTCAATTTTTTTCCAGAGTCTACCTTACAATTCAAATGGCCAGAACAAAAAAAAAAACAAGCGCGAATTTTCAAATTTCTATTGTTACTGCGATTTGAATTTCGAATTTTTGTTTCGGCGGCTATTGTTGTGCCGGGGAATTGTTCTTCGAGTGTTGGAACTTCTGGTTGTTGGTCGTTTGATAAGCACACGCTCGACGGGATGTGGACTGTTACTCCCCAATCAGTGTGTAAGCTATTTTAAGATGAATCTTGAACGCGTGCCATGCACGTTCGGTTTCATGCTTTATGGTACGTTTGTATTCGTAATGCCCTCATACTTAAATACGTTTAGCACAGATTGGATAGAGACCACACGAAAAATTGAAGAAATGCAGGAACGGAATTGTCACAATCTGGTCGAAAAATCTTAGACTATTTAACAAAAGTTTCAACCTCATTTATTTTCATTGTTAACCCCAGAGTCGTAAGTATAATCAACCATTGTTTTCATCAATTTTGTCATTTTTTAGAAAAACAATCATCCAAAACAACTAAAAAGTTCAGTTTCGGGGAAAATTTGCCGAAATTACAACTAATAAGTAACTTATGCTTATTTAAACATCAAAAAGCTTCAGAAACTTCGACTTCCCAACAAGATGGAAGCGTTTCCTGAAGTTTGCGAAAAGATGTACGCCATAAGAGCCATAAAAAGGGGAAAGAAAAATATGACATAGTGGGACATGAAGGAGGAAGGAATTTTCCGAAATTGAGTGTCCACTTTTCGATATCTGAATAGAAAAAAATAAAATTTTAGGCAGATTTTTTCATAAATTATTGTGTTTTTATAAAATAAATTGATTTTTTAATATATTGGAGCAGAGAGCATGGAAATTGATAAAATCGAACAGCAGAGGATATGGTGAAAAATTCAAAAAACCGGACGTCTTTTACGGATGATCCTTTTGGGGAACAATTAAATACTAATACTGAGTTATGGTTACCAGTTTGTATCAGGTTTTACTTAAGAACATATACTTAGATTCTAGATACTAATAGTTAACTTATCAAACTACGATGTCTAATATGATTATGTATCAATAACAATGCAACCATTAGGGATTGCAATACCGGATCAAAAGCTCAATATCAAGATTCGCTATTTTTAGATCTTAATACCGAAATTCCGGTTTTAATACTGGTAGTATGAATTTTCGAAAAAGAAAGAAAACAGGTGTTTTTTTGCTTTATTTGCCAGTTTAATTTGAGACAGTATATATCCCAAAAAATAATTTTTAACTTTTTAAATTATAACAGTATATAGAGTCACAAAAAAGAAAAAGAATAACGAACATTGTATGTATTTAAATCACAATAAGGGTAAATATCCAGTCTATGGTACTATTACAAATCTTTGAAATGTGATCTTAATAATCATAATGCATCAATTGCACTATCATTAAGTGTGGAATGTAATTTTGTGCAAAATTAGCAGCTTTCGAAAAAGCTCTTTCAGTATCTACGCTAGTTAATGGTACTGTTAACTAGGCGCGATATATTTTTCCAAGTGTTTACTTTTAAATTCTTCATCTTCAAATAAATTGAATACTCTTTGGATGATTTTGGAAATCACTGATTTTTGAATTGTATTTTCGTTTCTTGAAATTTTTTTAAGCTATCGATTACTTCCAATTTTTGTTTAAGAGACAATTTCTTTTCACTATCAATACAAGTGTCATCATTATCTTCAATAATTGTACCGAATTCTTTTAAATGTGGAAAGATTTGTGGATAAAAAATTTAAAGAAAATTTACTATAAACTTGATTATATTCTAATTGGTAAGTCTATTTTCTTGTAATTTTGAAAAAACGGTATACAATATTATTTACCGGTATTACAAAATTGTACAATTGGCTCAAAATACCAACATTTGATATCCCGGTATACTAGTATTGCTATCCCTAGCAGTCATTCTATTTACATCAATAGCCACTACTAGGTTTATCACAGCGAAATGCTTAAAAGTTTCTATCCAAAACTGATTTCTACAATCTAAACTGAACTTTAGCTTATTTCTTCGCTACAGCTGAAACGAAATTTTCTATTTTTTTGTTTGGTTCTTTATTTGTGGCACCTTTTGTTTAGCTAATGATCTGCGGCTATAAGTGATCATAATAAGTTTATTTGACGACTGTAAATCTGTAGGTATGTGACCCATTAGTCGAAAATCCGGTTTTTAACATAAATTTTATTGTAAATTCCCAATGTTTTAACTTTTGAAATGAGCTTAATCAATAACAACACTGATAGAATTATACCTAAGAGCTTTTCAAAAATATTTTTCATCTATCATTTTACTATTTGGAATGGAGGCAGAATGTTATCATGGTGCATTAGGTAACTAAACCAGTAAAAGCCATAAGTCCTTAAAAATCTTTCAAATGTTTTAACTTTTCCCGAATTCTTTTCTCTTTAATTTTAACATGAGCTTGATCAAAAATCGAAGATTGTTGAAAATCCCGAAATCCGTTCCTGGCTCATTTACGTTTCCCACAACGTGTGCTATGTGTAAAAAGGCGTTACTTGACTCCAGCTAAGACAATCCCTGGAAGGGGTCATTTCAATATTATTATTATTGTAGACACATGTGAAAGATTTGGGAACGAAGACCAAATCACGACTAGTAATATGCAAAATAAAGACAGATACCACGATATACTCAACCAACCCAACTTCTTCCAGAGATCGAACCAACGAACCTCCTATCTCAACTTGATCGTTCAAGAAAAATCCAACTAAGAAAAGCCATTTATACAAACCACCACGACGTGTTTACAAATTTAATTTTACCATTTTCTCAAGTCCGACATGTTGATTTAGTCTCACAAGAACGAAGGGGGCAGAATGGGCAGAATTATGAAATGACGTGGATTTATTTGATTTCATTGAAAGCAACTGATATGAGTTTTGGCTATTTTTGTACGCAATCGATTTCCTGTATTTTATTTGATTTTTATTAAGGAAATTGTTTCCATTTTCTTCATCTACGTGCCAATTAAAATGTTACAAAAGGATCAAAGAATTTAAACAAAACAACTAATCGAACTAAAAATTAATATATTTTACGAGAAAAATTTACGATGGGAAAAAAATGGGGATTTTCATCGACTTATCGACTTGGTAACTTTCCAAAGTATTCTAATTTCAAGCTTGATTGCAACTATAAATTAATTAAACTTACGCCTATTTAATTAGGCATGTGTCTGCAGTGTGCATTTTAACGTTGATAGTTGAAATAATTTTCAGATTTTCGACATGTTGGTTTTCCCGTGAATCATTAGGGACTTAAAAATAGCCGAAGAAGTCACACCTGTGAAGAGCACATGAATGAAGAAAATTCTCAATGTTTTTTCGTTTTCGAATTTTGGCTCGTTTTTATGAAATTTTTGAATGCGATTTGAAGGTAATTGCTTATTTGATAGTTATTGCGTGTATGCAATGAAATTTTACGTTTTTTTTTCTAGAGTAACTCTCAAAGAAAACGGATGTGGGGGCGGTGGCACCGTGTCTGCTGTTTGTGAACAAAAATAGCCACAAATAAACGTAGATATATGAAGGTTTGGTCGACGAAAAAGCATTATGAGTGCCTCAAGTCAGAGAATCAATTCTTACAAATTTTATTTACCTATCCATTTGGTGTTTCTATAAGAAGGCTTGAAGTTGTTTACAACTTTCACCAAATTTTACAGGGTATGATAAAGAAATTAACTACATTATTTTCTAATACTCAAGGATTTGCTATGGCATTTCCAAATCTTTTGATTTAAGAAATCACTTTGAATTCTCGTATATTTTAATGTACTTTACGACAAACAATAAATTAGCTGCTAAAGACTTAAGTCACTTAATTTTAGTGAACTTGGAAAGTAATAATAAATATAATAGAGCAGATTAAAGAAGTCATTTCCGTGATGTTATTGAAATTAAAAATATCAAATTTAAACAGAAAAAATATTTTCAATTTGTATTAAGAGAATAAGGAAGCTTCAGAAAAGATTATGATGAAATCTTCCATGCTAGAAAATCATCCCCCCATATTGACTGAAATTATTTCTGGAAGAATACTATATCTAAACAAAAATTATTAAATATTTCAAACAAAAAATTCAAAGGATTTAAAATCGAAATTACTATCGAAAATTTTAAATTGCAAACAATACAATTTCTAGTTTATAAGATTCTTCAACATTAAACGAAATAAATTAACTCTAATCCAATACTTCTCAAACTTTCAATTTCCCGTTAAAATTTTCGCTCTCCTCATCATATAATAAGAATGTATTGATTCATTGATTATTTATCAATGTTTCTTTAGTCATTGATTTGAAAACAGAGTAAATATTTCCGATAAATAGATATAAAAAAGGATTCAGAATGAAAATGTTCTTTGAAAAAATATTCTGATTTGAATGCGTCTTAAAATATGATTTTAAAAAAGCATTCATTGCCTACAAGTGATTTAATGGAAGTTCGATGACATTTTCATTGGTCACAGTAAGCATTATTTCAATTGGAGTTTAAGTTTTGGTTTACAAAGCTGAATTTTCCAGGATAAGGTTGTTCCAGGTCCTGGTTGAGCCTCAACACTGCAGTCTCTGGGTTTATTGAGTTTTCTAGGTTCCCACTTCTCATATTATTTTACTTTTGGAATTCCTCACAAAAAATGTAAGGAAAACAAAAAAAAAATATACATATATTGTCCATAATTGCGATTATTTCATCCATATACCGGAATTTTGGTACTTAATTAACCATGTCGGGGGATTACAAAGCGGTTACCAAGGATTACCAAGCGAGGGACTACTATATTGCAAAGTTTATTAAAAGTAATTTTTCTGGTTGCTCAAGGCTTTTTCAGAGTTTTTTTTAATTTAATACTTCCACATTTCCAACAGATGGAGAGCAATTATCATTAAACAATTATCATCAAATGCAGAATCGATTATGTTAATTTTATGTCGTTTTCCTAGAAAATCAGTAAAACGATAGATTGGAGGATCATGGAAGTTAGTATTGAAATGGAGGAAGACTACTTACACTGAAAAATAAAGTTATTCTTCAACTAATAAATATTTTTTTTATTTTCATTCTACCAACTTATTAATCTGAACATTGATAAATTATTTTCCTTGGAGATACAGTGGCGGATTTAATGCCACCCTTGTTGTTTCTTAACAAAGTAGTTATCAAGATAAAACATCTAACTTTCAAATATTTAAATCACTAATCAATTTTTATTAACTTCAAAAAACTTCTTATAGATTAACATTTATTTTTGTAAATATTACATATAAATTTCAAAAATATTTTTCAAAGATTAATATAACTTACAGCTGTTTTTCAACTAACTCATGATACAAACTTCTTATTTCAAGCTATAGTTTGCGCGAAAACGTAGATTATATCATCGTAATCGATTTCTTGCACTAATTGAGGTTCAATAGATAATAATGCCAGGGAAGTAAGTAAAGCTTGGCCTACACTTGCACGTTAATAACTTTTTAATCTTTCCATGGTGGAAAAGATCTTTCTCCTGAACAATTTGTCGCTGGGATTCAAAAAAGCACAGAGCAATATCGACATTAGAGTATACATCTCGAAGGTTCCGTGATGCAGTTATATTCCATATATTTTCGGATATCTTCAGTAGTTAATCTTTAAGAAGATAATGTAAGAAAATACATTCATTTACAAATGTCTGTTCTTAATCGTAAGCATACAAGATTATTTTAGATAAGTACGACGTATTTCGACTACCAAAATTCGTATAGGACTTTAACTGTTCTAAAAAAAGGATGAAATTTAGTAAAAAGTTTTACGGTTCTTGAAATAATACCTTTTTGAGTATCTCCAATTTGTTCAGAATGTCCTCGAAAAGGCAGTTCTCTAATTGCCAATTATTAAACAATTGAAAAATATGATATGGTAAGTTGAAAAGTAAATTCTATAAAAAAAATACTCATTTTACTTTACTGAAGATATTCCATGCATTTATAGCGAAACTAATTCAAATTAATTATTTAATTTGAATTGTCCGTACAGTCTTCGCCTTTAAAATATTGCCGCCCTTGGTCCGGGCCTCATGGGCCTAAGCGTAAATCCATCACTGAGAAAATCTGAAATTATTTCTAAAAATTTCTGAAGTTTGATGGTGCAATATTCACGGAAATATCAACAAGTAGTAAGATCTCCAATTTGCTCAGAATGTTCCCGAAAAGGCAGTTCTCTAATGATTAAACAATTGAAAAATGTGATGTGGTAAGTTGGGAAGTAAATTCTATAAAAAAAAATTATTATACTTTACTGAAGATGTTTCATTAATTCATAGCGAAACTAACTCAAATTATTTTGTGAATTTTAATTGTTTCTAAATTCTTCGCCTTAAAATTTTGGCGTTCCTAAAATTATGCCTCCCTAGGCCCGGGCCTCACGGGTCTAGGCGTAAATCTATCATTCAGAGATAATTGAAAGTAATAAAAGTAAACTGATATTGATTTTAAATAAAAAACGAGAGATTTATTTTATTGAAAATCCTTTTCAAGTTTGCTTAAAAGCCAATTTTCAAATATCTATATGTGTACCAGAAACATTCTTTGTTGAAAACTAAAAATGAAATTTACGGTAGCATCGTACGTCTAACCTTGAGCTGTAACTATTCGAAAATCGAATATTTCATGTTTTCTGGAATTTTCGCATTAACAGTTCAATGCACCAGCGAAATATTTCGTATTTCTGCAACAGGCTTCGAGGTTTTAGCCTCTTGGCCCGCGTGCACCTCTTCGTGGCGACTTGAAGGACTTGATTTGTCGCGGCTAAGACGAAATGTTAGGATAGGTTCTTCGTCGTGGCAAACGCAATGAAAATGTTGTCTGATGTGTGAAAAGTGTCGGGCCACATCATAACAAGCCACGACGCCGCCAATGAGCAACGGTGGTTGATGGCCCTCTGCCAAAATGTCTGGTCATGAGAACAACTCAACTATTTTACCTCGAAAAGCACCTAAACACATTTTACGCAAGCTAGAAATAAATCTGGTTAGTGTCAAACGTGTGATTTCTCAATGTTTTTATCAAGCCGATTGAATTATTTGAAGAAAGAAAATTTTTGTTCAATTCCTCCTGTTGGATTTGTTTGGAATATGTTCCCGGGAGCGTTGCGCCCGTTGCGTCGCACCACACATACAACTCGGATTTTATTTAATTTTTTTTAAATAACATGCATAGATAAATATACAAAACACGGTTACTTAGACAAGTGATGATTTCTTTTTATACTTCCTGGATGTAACGGCAGCATCCCGTAACGGGTGTTCCCGGTGGTTTTTACTCACAACACACATTGAGCGCTTCAATATTTGTGTTTTTAAAAACGGAACCTCTATCCATTTCATTCCCGCTTTCTTTGTTCAACTCCACATTGAGTCCCACCGATTCATTACGCCGAACAAAAACAAAATTTTCTCCGATTTTTTCACTGAACTTCCCAATGAATGATGTACTACAAAATATTTATTTTCCAACGAAAAAAAATCCACCAACGGATGCAGATTTTCTTCATCGACACGTGCTTTGATTATTTTCCTTCCAATAAACACACATGCCTCGTTTTTTCCCTCAACGAAACATTTATCGTTCTACAACTTCCCTGTAAGTTTTATAGTTTTGAAGTTCGCAAATTTTTCATTCTTAAACGTACCAACATTAAAGGTCGGAAATGCGATTTGAAATCTTCACCATTGGAATGCGGGGATGACATCGATTATTATCGTGCGGAAATATTTCCATGGGTAGGTATTCCCTCGGTGATTAGAGGGCCAGACTGTGGCTAGACAGATTTGAAAGATTGACAAAATGCCACCACCTCAATGACACCCTCGTGATCTTCGGCCCATGTGCCATGACTCGAAGGACCTTCTGGATCAGAAGGCTAACGACAGCTTGTAAACACATCTGTCCAGATGATTAGGGAATTGCAAAGAAAAATCACTCTATTCATTGAAAATAATGTCACTGAAATGGGGAACGAGGAATTTTTAAATTGGGAACAATTTCTTCTAAACTTATCCTTAACTATTAGTACGGTTAAGTTTAATGGGCAAAATTTGATCAATTTGAATAAATTGAATTTCTTTTAACAATGGTCGTTTTCATTGAAAGTGATGTAAGTTCTTTAAATCTATTACATTGAGACATTAAGGGTTTATATTTACATTTCATGAATTGTCTGATCAATTAAAGATTTTTTTGGGAAGAGCTCATAAGAAAATGCGTTCGTTGTAATCATTTATGAATAATTATCAAAAATTGAAAAAAATGGACATATACCACCTTAAAGTGTAATATAATTTTTTGGACATTTTAAACTTTAAGCCCAATAATTGCCCATTAATTATTAAGTGTTAAAATTTACTAGTGATAAAAGTTTTTATTGAAATCTTCTTTGTAGCTGGTTTAAATGGCCACATGGTTCTACCAATTCTGCCAAATAGCAGATTTTAAAAAAAAATTAATAAAAAAATATTTAAAAAATTTATAATTCTTCTTCGTCTTCTTCTTTCTACTGGAGGTCTCTCGTAAGAGTTCCTCCACGTTGTATTCTGTAAGAACTATTGCGCCGCGGATTTGTCCCTAGTTCCAATGGATCAACTAGAAATTGTCAATTACCGATAAAAATGTTTATTCCTAACAATCAATGTATCCAATATAACACAAAACAATAAAAACAATATTACAAGGTTTATAACGAATAATTTCACTAGCTCTGTTTCTTTAATATAATGTACACTTTAACGAAGTTCAAGCTTCCCAATACGTTCCCAACCTTTTATGAGCTTTTACTTATTTCAATAAACCAAAAGAATATAACATCTTCTGTCTCTTTAAAATACATTTCACTAATCACTAGCATTATTTATTATTATTATGGTTGCTTTTTATTTATTTTACTTCTGGTAATATTCTAAAAACGTGTATAGCACCTATAGTTAGACACCAGAAAAATGCAGTTACTAATTGTTTTAACAAAAAGAAATATACCTACAAAGATTAATACATGTAACATATGTGGTATAAAATTGAAACTAACATTCTAACCAAAAAGGTACCTGTAATAAATATACTATAACTACTATATACTATGCATAAATTATAAAAGCTCTCAGCTACTCAGTCAATAGCTCTAATCCACTTCCTAATATGTTTTATTAATAACATCCTAGCACAATTAAGAGTTTTCAAATGATAAGAAAGTAGATTAAAATATTTTATTGCAACGTAATATGCATTCTTATTATTAATAGTTTTATTAATTTTTAGCAAAATTAGTTGCCTTATTCGAGTTTTTATTTGCCCCGTAGAATGGAGTAATTTTTTGGTGAAATAGTACGTTAGAATGCTAACGTTAAAAGATTGCTTAATTTTTAAAGATACCAACCATTCATTGCCTATTTTTAATTTTTGTATAAATTTATTTTGTTGATTTACCAAGTGATACAAGACATTATCATGAGCCCTACTCCAAGCAACAATTCCATAGTTTACTATATTTTCAAAACAGGTCATGGTATAATGTTTTTACGATATAAGGGTGTAGCCAATTACATAATTTATGAAATAAAAAAGCAAAGTATTTAACCTTTTTTGTAAGTTCTAACGCATGCTTGTTCCATTTCATATGATATTTGAAAACAACATCCAAATATTTATAACTATCTACCCTTTTTAATTTTTTATCCATTATAAATAGGTGAAAATCAGTAGGGATACTATCAGTATAACCACCAAAAGTAATTTAAGTAAAATTAAAATTTAAAGTGAATTGATTGCCTTTTAACCAATTATCAATCTTCTTTAACCGAAGAGTTAAACGTTCCCTAACTTTATGCCAATTTTCACCACAAAATAGCACCCCCGTGTTATCAGCATACGAGTTTAGTGCTTTCTCAGGTATAACAGAAAATATATCATTAATATACAAAATAAACAATAGGGATCCTAAATGGTCCCTTGGGGAACCTCTATTTTTACAGTTCTATAATCACTTGTACAATTATTGATTTTAACACATTGTAATCTATTAGTTAAACAATTTTTAATTAATTGATGAGAAAAACTTCTAAATCTACGTAATCAAAGTTTACATATCTAAAAGAATTTTATGGTTTACCGTATCGAAAGCGTTTGCGAGATAAAGGAAAACCAATATCGTTGATAAATTTTTATCGGTATTATTACAGATAAAGTTTGAAGTAAAAGCTTCCTCACTACCCCTATTCCTTATGAAACCAAATTATTTATTTGAGATTAAGTTATTACCAGTACAGAAATCATATAATCAGATATATATTTTTTTTTTAAAAATCTTAGCTAAGTTGGATATTAGAGAAATAGGCTCATAGTTCGTGACCATATGTTTGTTACCAAATTTGGAAATTTGAATGATATCAGGTTTTTTAAAGAAGCAGGCAAATGGCTTTACTAATACATTTATTAACAATATAATCTAATGGTAAACTCATATAATTAACAATACACTTAAGAACCTTGTTGTGGATACTATCTACCTCATCTGTTTTATCTTTCATTTTATGTATGATTATCTCAATTTCAGATATATCTGTAGGTCTGATGGAGATACTATTACAATTGTGCTGTACAGTTTGATCAACGTTAACGAAATTGTCTTATAGTTTGCTCGCTAGCTTTTCTTCAACATTACCAAAGAAGTTAATAAAATTATCAAGGATAGTTTTAGTATCGGTAATAAATTTATCTTCACAAAGGGTATAGTCAATATCTTTGGTTAGCTTATTTTTCCGAGCTTACCAAAGCTTTTCGCTGTCATTAAAATAATGTTTAACTCTATTATATTCATAATTGCATTTAGCTAATTTAGTTATTGTCAGAGCTTATTTATATATTCATACTTTTCTAAAGATTTTTACTTTCCGAGATAAAAAATTCATTAAATATTAAGCTTTATAACTGGTACCTTCAGAGAATGATGCAAGAGCATCTACAGCAATAATAAAAACATTTTTAACAATTGTTAAATCTTTCATTTTTTTGATCAAAATTTACTTCAATATCTATGTAGCCAGTATACCCCCTTATCTGTCTGTAGTATATATAAATCCTTTATATACAAAGCACATTCAATACTATTTAACGTAAAAATCTAATTTTTGGAAAAAATGTTCCTTCAGCCCTTTGAAATTCATGTTTCATATTCATAGACTTTATAGACTTTTCCATGAGTTAATATTCAGTGTTGGGCATATTTTTTTCTCCAAAAATATTTATGTTTATTTCTTAGCTTAGCCAGTATTAAGAACTTAAAATATAGCAGTTTCTTTTATTTGACTCATATTGTCATTTTAGTGAAATACTAAAATAATAGCTTCAGCATCTTTTTTGAGATTCATTGAGTTCTGATGATAACGAAAAGTCTAATTGTTAAGGGTAGTTCTTCAGCATATCTCTAAGGACAGCTGAGTATTCCTTTTGGTAAGAGGGTTGGAGTTGACTCTATGTGGCACGCGACTGTAAATATAAAAACAGAATCTTCCCCGACGAAAATTCGATCTGCACAATCTGCAACTGGATGTCATAATAAAAATTAGAAGCGCCGAATTTTTTTCTCGTTAAAACGTGTTGTTGTAACAAGGGGATGTTTTATGACTATCGAAATTTAATATTTGTCTTATTTTTGGAAATATTTCCTCGCTTTGTATACATAGATCTAAATGTATTGTAGTAACATAGTTGCGAATAGACTGGAAATTTATTAAATTATTTTTTTTATAGGAATCGGAAGTTGATTCACCCTTTACTCATTCCCGTTGTCATATGGGAATGAAGAAGTGTGTTGGACAGATGGATCAAAAGGCGTGTGTTGGTATGTCAAATCGAAATTAATGAAGTAGAGCCACACTTTCATTGTATTGTCCAGATCAAGTTTCAATTTTGGTCCGAAAATCAAAGATGCCAAGTTTGACTATTCTTTTGAAGTCTTTTTTTTTAGTTTTTAATGCGTCATAAAAGCAGTAACTTCTTCATAAACACTTAGATCTGCCGTGTTATCGGGAGCAGCTGTGATCATCCTCTCGATCCATGACAATTTTCGAGAGGGCGATGTCCTGTCACGGACTCGGGAATACGCACTCGTAACGCAAAAGGAATCACGCACACATGCATTACCTCATGATGTAAACGAGTACGTATATACAGGATGTTTGTCTGGAATTAGGGAAGATGTTCAAGCCCTTTGCAGATGACGATTACTTACCTAACAGCAGTCACGCGTTCCCCCTTGTCATATATAAGTTTTTACGATATTTTCGTACATACAAGTCTTCGTTCCCAAAAAAAAAAAAGTAAGAACTTTCTTGACGGATATGTTGAGGGTGTATAAGGGAAATGATTAGATCAAGCGAGAACACACTAGTGGAAGTCAATTTCATTTAAAAGTTCATTCACATTTCGACGTATTTTTTTCTCAAACCTTTCCCATTTAAAAATTTTTAAAATGCCTCATTTACGGTCTAAAAGTAGATGATTATAACCGTATACCTACCTTCATCTTGATTCTTGATCACAGATTTTTATACAAAATATATTTATAAATAAATCATATATCCTGCTTGACATATTTGGGAAAAATGATTTTAATTTTGATTTTTGTAGTTAAACCTCCCACATTTACCAGAACCTCCTAAGACGTTAGAAACGCATCTCCCAGTGAGATAAAGAACAAGTGGCCACATGGACCACTGAGACGGAGACAACCACAATGTATGATATCCATTTACAAAAATATGTTTTGTATGAAAAAATATAAATAGAAAAATGTCCACACAAACATTAATATTATAACATACGCACATGTTATTATGCCAAGCGGCCTTATTAACTCACAGCCCCATAAAAGATCAGCTATCACACTATGCAAATTTGCGGCATTGAAGAGTTGAAAAAATTACAATAAAAAAAATAATAGCAATTATAAAAATAAGTTAGTTTCTTTAAGCTTGAACCAGGGTAGAATCTAACATAATTATTTTGCAGGATTCCAAGTTATAGAGGCTTTTTTATGAAATAGTTTTACGACATAGTCTGTGGTATATTGTAAAGTTTATTATCCTAAATTCAAAGAACTTACTACCCCGTAAACCTAACGAGAATATTTTTAAACGTTTGAGATAAAAATCCAAATTAAAGATATAAAACTGAAATCTCTGCCCCCCTTAGCGACGTACCTCAATTTAATATTTTGAATCAAATTATATTAGAAGGTACCTATTTTTTAAAACACCGAAGTCAAATATTTTTTGTATAGTTGCCTAGAAATATTTTAGAGCTGCTTCCACATTTACTGCTTCCAATAAAAATGCATGTGGTTCCAGAACATCCATATCATTTATGTCCGATTTCAAGGACTTTGGTCCAGGGAATACCTAGTACCTATGGTAAGTCGAATTCTAATTAATTTATTACTACAACCAAAGTCAAAAATATGCAAGAATTGTCCCAAATGTGCAATCCTCAATAGTAAAGAAAGCCTAGTGGCGGATTTAGGTTCTAAGCCGTCCTAGGCCCCATGCAATATGCCGGTCTTATTGTCTCATAACAAAATTGTTATCAAGATAAAACATTTAACTTTCAAATATTTAAATTATAAATTAATTATTATTGATTTTAAGAAAACTTCTTATGAATTTACATATATTAGTTTAAATATAACTTATTAATTTCAATAGCATTTTTCAATGATTAATATATCTCACTGCTTTTTTTCAACTATCATTTTTCAAACGTCGATTATATCATCGTAATCGATTTTTTGCTCATATCGATGATCAATAGATAATAATACCAGGGCATTAAGTGAGTCCTGACCCACACTTGCACGTTAATAATTTTTCACTCTTTCTAGGGTGGAAAAAGATCTTTCTCCGGAAGAATTTGTCGCTAGGATTCAAAAAAAGCATTGAGCAATGTCAACATTAGGGTAAACATTTCGAAAATTCCGTGATGCAATATATTCCAAATATTTTTGGATATCTTCAGTAGTAAACCACTAAGAAGATAATATAAGAGAATACAATCATTTACGAAGGTCTTTTCTAAATCGTAAGCATACTAGATTGTTTTAGATAAGTACGACGTATTTCGACTACCAGGGTTCGCATAGAACTTTAAATGTTTTGACAAAAATGAATCGAATTTCGCAAAAAGTTCTACAGTTCTTAAAAAATTACAGTTAGGAGGATCTCCAACTTGTTCTGAATGTCCCCGAAAAGGAAGTTCTCTAATTACCGGGAATTCAACAATTGAAAAATGTGAAGTGATAAATTAGAAAGTAAATTCTATAAA
The DNA here is from genome assembly GCA_958496175.1 of Sisyra terminalis. NCBI lineage: Eukaryota > Metazoa > Arthropoda > Insecta > Neuroptera > Sisyridae > Sisyra > Sisyra terminalis. The sequence continues at coordinate 11,424,378 of OY292275.1, forward strand.
AAAATTATTTTACTTTACTGAAGATATTCCATACATTCATAGCGAAACTAATTCAAATCAATTATTGAATTTGAATTGTCCGTACAGTCTTTGCCTTTAAAATTTTGCCGCCCTCGGCCCGGGCCTCATGGACCTAGACGTAAATCCATCACTGAGAAAGTTTGAAGTTATTTCTAAAAATTCCTGAAGTTTGATGGTGCAATATTCACGGAAATATCAAATGGTAGTTGATAACCAAAAGCAAGAATAAACTTTCTGATTAGGTTCCAACTTTATAACCCCCGGACATCTTTTCTTTCTACTGTGGCTTTGCCAACATTTATTTTTTGTGATAAATTCATTAACTATCCAAAAAGGATTTATCCAAAACAAAGTGTTTCAAACAATGAAAGAATAGTTTGGTTTTAAAAAGCAGTAAACATTTAACAATATACAAACCTGTTATTACATCTGTGAAACCTATAGATAACATATTTTCTAAAAAAAGTATGTAATTTTTATTAAGTTGGAAAATACTTTTACACTTTTATAGGAGAAAATTTGAAAACTTTGATAAATTGCATCGATTTTATTTGAATTTATAAAACGAATTGAAAATTTTTAAAGGTAGTGATAAGCGTTATAGGTTTATAGTTTAAAGGTAGTAATTTTTAAAAATATTTCATTATTTGCTAGCCAAGTGATGGATTAAGTTAATATTTAAAAATTTATTTCTTCGCAGTTCTGTTTACATTGAAATTTCCATTATTTTTTTCCTAAATTAAATTTTAATTTTTATTTTAAAATAAATTTAATATAAAATTAATAATTATTTTAAAGATTATTAGGTTTGTAAATTAAAGAAAATTTAAATTTTCAAATTCATAGTAGATTTTTGATGGTGCATTGTTTTTTATCAACTGCGCATGTGCTGGCTTATTATTTGACAGACGCTCTACGATTTTCAAGTTTTCCTTGCATTAATTATTTCACTAATTAATAATTTAAATTTATTTAATTTTGTAAAAGTGTTAAATGGTATTCATAAACTAGGTGGTGATTTTTTCAATATAGTACTTATTTTGTACAAGTAAGTAAAACATATTTTTAATATTGTAAAGTTAATTACATAGATCCTATGTGTACTACGTTTGTAGATCTTTACAGATAGGATACATTGAAATTAAAACTAATGAAAAGGGTAAAGCCTTATTTTAATTTTGCGTACAAAAAATTTATTCCAACATCAAAATCTAAGTTTATATTAATTCAGGACATATTTCCTTCATTGTCTAATGCAATTTCCTTAATATAGGTATTACTTAACCAAGTGTATGTAAGAATATATGCAAGTAAGGCTAAGTAGGCTTTTCAATATTTTGTTATATAATGCAAAAATTGGACTTGAAAAAGATTATATTAAATTTGAAAAATTAAAGAAAATTTAAATTTCTAAATTCAAACTTGAATTTTGATGGTGTATTGTTTCTTATCAAGTGCGCATGTGCTGGCCGGTCAGTTTGACAGATGCTCTACGATTTTAAAGTTTTCCTTGCAGAAAATATTTCACAAATTAATAATTTAAACTTATATAATTATGTAAAAGTATCGAATGACTTTTTTAAACTAAGTGGTGATTCTTTCAATATAGTACTTTTTAGTTCAAGTAAGTAAAAAAATATAATTAACATTGTAAAGTTAAGTACTTAGATCATAGGTATCTGTACCTGCTACATTTGTAGAACTTAGTCAATAGGATACATTGGAATTAAAACTTATGAAAAAAGTAAAACCTTATTTAAATTTTGCATAGAAAAAGTATATTCCAACATGAAATTTTAACTTTTTAATAATTCAGGATATATTTCCTTTATTGTCTAATGCAATTTCCATCAAATAGGTATTACTTAACCAAGTGTATGTAAGTATATATATGCAAGGAAGTCTAAGTAAGCTTTTCAATATTTTGTTATATAATGCGAAAATTGGGCTGAAAAAAGGTTATATTAAGTGACATTAGTCAATATAGTTATTGTGGAGCAAATTTCATGACTTATTTTAACAGGAACTCTGAAAAAATGCAAGAGGAATTTGCATTAAAAATCGATGGAACTTCCACTTATGCCCGGATTGCAACAATGGCATAGTCTACCTTTATATGTTTTGGACTTATTCTGTAATTTAATTTTTCCTCCAACAAGCGATGCAGAACTAATCAATAAGAAAAAAACCTATTAAAGTATTAATTTGTCTTTTTTTAAGCGTTCCCAAGCTTTTACCGAATCTTTACAGAATAAAGTCGTAAGATAAAAGAGTATTAAATCATATGAAAATTTTGGAAAATTGAGGTTAGGAATTCGTTTGTCGACATAATCATTTTTATAAACGATTATCAGATATAAATAAAATATGTGTCATCAGATTTAATATCGAAAAGAGGAGTTCGTATTATTATTAAACTTTACATAATGTTTTTTTTTGTTCCAACATCTTAAATCATTCTTTCTTCATTTCCTAAACCAGAAGTATCATTTTGAAGAAAACTTTTTTATAGTTTTCTATCTACAGTTTTAACTATAGGTATAAATCAATGTTTTTTTTTTTTTTTTTGAGGATTTGTAGTCCCGAGTGGACTATGGGTTTTCCATTTTGGTAATAACACATCAACTTTAGGATACTCAATCTATAACTACTCAAAAAAATGAGCCAAAATGAGAGATAGTACTATTAGCTACTGTTATACAATAATTCTATTGAAAATATCGACTCTCCTCAAATACCAAAGTGCAAAATGAATTTTATACTTGTTAATATAAAATGTTTTATAATTTTAATTTTTCTGATCAACTTATAGAATAATTAGGTATAAAACATTTAACTAAAGAATAATTTCTTTTGCAGATATTGTGTAGTGCTATGGTTTATTTGGCGAAATTGAACCATCGGATTAAATTTATGCTGATATGGCGAGTTGGACTTGAATGCTGTTATATGAAGACATCAGTCAAAGTAAGTGGCATGCATTTTGTTAATTTAATCTTTTTTAAATTGCTCATGAGCAGCAAATTATTTAAATATAAATTCAGGATTTGAGGTGAAACATCCAAGCCAATTTTCTTAGCTATTAGATACATTGGATGTAGAAAATTATATTTTTGTTGTTATAACAATGCATTGCAGACCATTCTTCAATACCTTGAAGTTTTATAGTGCTTAAAGGTCATTTTTTGAAATTATACTTCTTTAACGGCATTATGAAAAAATGATCAGACGGATTTTTTAATAAAATGTAACGCCGTTGCTGCAGTAGGAAGTTGCTCGTAAACGGTTAGTTAAGTAAACTATAAACATAAATTTGACAATAAGTTTAAATAAATGTTTTTTGATGTATTGCCCTGATACGTATTTCGATTACCAAGCAACCTTCTTCAGAAGCTGTCAAGACGTGTTGGATCGCTCCGTAAATGCTAATTGATTAGTTAGACTACGTAATCGGTAACTGTTAGTCAAAATATATTTGAACTTTTATTCAATTGATATTTATTATATACTTTTGTAAATTTTTTTACAGAAATAAGACCACTTTATACTTTATATATTCTATAAGTAATATAACTGTTCATAATCAGCGAAAAAGTCTAATTTGATTTTAGTCAAAGAACATTTTTTTGATTATGAAATGATTTTACCTTTCTTAAGAAAATCACTAAGGATATTGTTTGCTTCATAAATTATTTGACATTCATAAAGCAGTCATTGGATATTAATATTATAGTATTTGGGTTTACATTTTATCTCTAACACCTCCTGCTGTGTTAGAAGAAAAATATACGGATTTGATAATTTAAGGGATTATTACTCATCATTTAAGAAATAAATATTTACTTTTGTGAAATATCTTATGTATATTTCTACCTTCACACTTGCGGGGCATTAGATCATCCAAATTTTTAAGTCAATTAGGGACCAGGTATCTAAGATTTGTATGGTTATTGTTTTAAAATTGGATTTGACTTTATTCCTGTACTAAATAATTTATTACGTCGAGATTCCTCCAACATGGAGTTTTCCCGTAGTTCTGAATAAGTGAGAAATTGAAAGTAAAAAATATTAAGACGGCTTAAGGGGAAAAGCTCTTCGGCATAGAAAACGCAGTTTATTATTTATTATATAAAAAAGAGTTAGAAGATAGGATAGGATAACAAAGATTTAGATAGGAAATGATTCAAGAACTCCTTGGCCAATATTCAAAAATATTCAAAATACAGTTGTTTTTAAATGACGTCATTTGGCGCAAAAAACAATTATTATGTTTACGGAAGTACTGAAGAAAACAGGAACATTCCAAGTAAGCTTCCAGTTCCGGACTAATAGCGATCTTAGGATAAAATTAGCCAAAAGAACAATACAATTTTTAAAGAACATAAAATATTCAATAATAAAAATGTGTTTCGAAATATCTATGTATGTATTTAAAGTCATGTATAGGTGAGAATTTTAAAATTATTTGTTGTCAATTATAATTACATTAACACCTGTTTCCGAATCCATAAATGCCACTTTTGAGACTTTTTCTCACATTTTGGCCTTCAAGCTTTTACTATGTTATTTCATATGACAGTTGAGAGCAGGTAGAATAGTTTAGGTAACAATTCCACAACAAACTCACAATATTGATCATCAGGAACTAAGGTTGATAAAATAAACTTAAATATTTTTCTACCTGAATTCTATCGTAAGATTCAAGAACAGGTTTATCGATTTCGATTCAATATTTTGTTTTCTGGTACATCTTAGAGTTTCGCCAAAAAAAAAAGTATATGGAAGGTCACAAACAAGTCTAATTTAAATAGTTACACCAATATTTTATTCTGACTTCATTTATGGTTCCAATTTAAAGATAGCTTTACTAATTTGATAGAAACTTTGTAATCAAGTTCAATTAAATTTTCTTCATAATAAAAGGTCGCCTATTTACGTTTAATTATTAATAATAACAGTAGCATTCAAAATAAGACCGATTAAAAAAAATTATCCGATACCCATTAATTGGATATAAATTGGACCCTTTATTTAAATATATATGTCATTATTTAAGATATCGACAAATCAGAATACTTGAAATCAGGGGGGGGGCAACCCAAATGATATTGCGGGCCACTTCGGAAATGTATCATAACTCCGCGGGCCACTTTTGAAGTTATATCTCAAATTTTCCATACTAAATTTAGATACACTGTAAGCATTTTAATACATTGGTTTTCACTACTTTGGTCATTATAAAATGTATACATTTTATAAAAGTCTGATGCATATTGCGGGTCGAAAAAATTATCAAGGGTGCCTTTTGCGGTCCACGGGTTGGCCACCTCTGACAACCTCTGAGTTAAGTAAACAATGAACAATCTTTCCTTTATCTACATATATAAAATTGCTATGTTGGTTTGTGTAGATTTCAAAAACTCAAAAAATTTTGCATCGACTTAGCTCAAATTTTGTCACGATATACAATCCGCTTCAAAGATTGTTTTTATCTTTTACTTGCGTTAGTAACATACCTGCGACCGCAATAAACGGATTTTTCAATGGTCAATACAATAGCTGCTAATTGTCAATACTTCATTGTTATGATCAAGCAGTGATTTTTAGAGGTAGAGCAAATTTTCTCAAAACGTAATTGATAAATGTACATCTCGAAGGTAAATTATAATTGGTACAGCGAGGGATGCTGCGGGTTGACAAGGGACGTGATTCTAATAATTCACAAGTTTTTTTTCCTATATTCCATATGTTACAACCATTCACAACCATAGGCTGGCAGGACAACGTCTGGCGGATTCCGATAGTACTTTTATATTTTATAATTCATTTCAAATCTTTAAACAATTATTTTATTATTAATGATAGATTTTATGGTTTAGGTTTATATTATTTTGTGTATTCGTCGTTTTATAGGTTCATCCCTATATCGATTGGTACTTACTGCAGAATGTCTTTAAAGCTCTTTTCTTATTGTGATAATTCATATTCGTCATATAAGACTTATAGTACATTGGTCTTATTGCTCCTTCAATTAAATTTGTAAAATGTTTTATAGATTGTTCAAATGATATGAGTATTTATTTTATATTTATAACTAGCTGATCCCCGCGACTTCGTCTGCGTAACGTATTTTATTTGTCTTATTTCCTTTACGAAAAATATAATCATACTTAAAAACACTTCACACTCTTGAAAAAGACACATTTAATAAACTGTTGCAAACAATAAAATAGTTCTATGTAATAATCAATGAATTATATAAATTATAAATAATAATCCGTAAATCAATCAGCATCTATATATAAATAAAAAATATCACCAAGTTCAATAAATTCGGTCTTAATTATGACTAAAAAAAGTCGAAAGTTATCAAAATACTCGCGTCAAAATAACCCCATCTCACTGTTTCGATTCCTGAATGAATCTTTTTCCAAAAACTATTACACTATTGCACTGTACAACACAACCGCGGAATTGAAATTTGTACAATTGCACGAAACCCAGTTTTTCCATAATCATGTATAACCATTATGTATCTATAAATGTATTATTAAAATATCTGAATTTCAACAATATAATGAAACCATATTGGATAGTCAAGAGTTCACCATACACGATTTGGCGTATGCCTTTTGCTCTGGAAGAGGATTTTAAATTTCTTTTATCATTATGATGATATGATTATTTATTATTTGTCATTATGATGATTTCTGGCTGGAATTGCGAATTTTTTTCGTGATCCCTTTCACGTACTTGCAAATAAAAAATATTGTGCCCCCCCAAGAAAAAAATCTTGAATCCGCCCTTGTCTGTTAAGGTAGGAGTTTTCAAAAAAAAAATCTTATCACATGCCTACTTTCTATAAGGAATACACCGAATATTAAAATTTCATCAGTCAGAGGGGGTAAATAAATACACGGTTTTATATATGCACGGTCTTAAAACGGTATATACTTTAAGCTTTATTATTATTATTATTATTATTATTATTATTATAATTACTATTATTTTTATTTTTATCTATTTACAACAATTTTGTTAAAAAAAAACTTTACTGTCAGATGATTATAAGTTATTTATATTTAAAAAAGGCAATTTTTTGTACTTTAAATTAAATTAATGTGCTTTTTATTTTCAACTAAAAATATTAATACAGATCATTTTTTTACTTTTAAATACCTTTCCAATGATATATAACTCGTCTGTCTAAAGTAAAATTTTTTTTTTTCATCCCTCAGTTTTTACGTAGGGAATACATTCCCTTATTATTTTTAAGGAATGATAAGTAGCCTAACATGAGTGGGTAATTGTGTTGTATCTTAATATAAAGTTTCATTTAATTCGGTTGTTCCGTTTTTTAGTTAAATCACCAGCGCACGCGATGTAAGAAAGTATTTTGGTAATTTGTTCACACATTATTGGAGTTTTAGTATGGATTCCTAATTTTTTGAAAATTTCATATAGCCTTTGTTCACCGGAAATAGTGAAGCTTTCCAACAGCGAAAGAATTTTTCAAATCGATCAAGTAGTTTCGGAGCCTATTCAAAGCAAATAAACAATCAAATCTTTCCTCTTTATAATAATAGATAGATAACTATTTGTTAAATATTACGTTTATTGGCTATAGTAATAATCTTTTCAGATATTGGAGTTCCATTCCATGTAATATCACTTAGGTAGACATTCTGGTTGAATAATTCGTTTTCTTCGCTATAATTCATAAAACTTCATAATCCTTCTTAATACTTCGCAAGAACGATCTTTTCTATATCAAAATCAATAATTTTATTTATTGCCATGGCCATTTCATAGTCACCACTGGTCACCACAGAATTAAGTCTAAAATAATATTCCATACCGAAATGGACGGAACATAATTTGTTTCGTTGGAATCTAATTGACATTAGTTTTTAGTTAATAGTTACCTAAATAGAATCCAAAGACTTTGCAACAGACGTTGAAATATTGCTTCAACAAAACTAATAGAGCTTATTTATTTCTATATTAAACGTTTGATTTATGTCGTAACGCCTCGTTACCTTCAAATACGAACTAATAAACCCAAATACTTTCGCGCAAAAAATTTGGCAAAACATGTTTCCCAATGAAAAATTGATCTCTAAATATCAAACAACAAAAAAATCGAATTTCAATTCGAAAACCATCCATTTTCATAACTAACCGAGTAAAAATAGCCGACCAACCTTATGATATTTGAACGAAAAAAATCATTCAGAATGAAATGAATCATTTGAATATTTCTCTTTGTTCATCGTATACGTAACACACACGAATAACGTCACATGTGAGTATTATGCTGCATGTTTCGTCTCAAATATTAAAAATAGCCAAGTGAACATTGTTTTCCGCTTTGAATGAACAAAACGAACCAATTATGAATCAGCCAGGTGGAGGAGATTTCGTCAAGTCAAAGTCGCCGTTTAATGTAATATTTTTTTAACAGTTAAATAATACTACCAATGGACATTGGAGGAATTGTTAGCACGCGTCATCTACTTGTACTATGTGCAGAAATAAAGATCGAATCGACTCGTGCCAGGTGTAGGAAGGGTTTATTTATGAAATTGGAACTAGTTTTGCGATTTTAATTTGTTGTCCGCGACACGTTCACAACCTGCCCTTTTCTTGGGCACCAGGCCCAAAATCCATAAAGTTGCATATGCCACCTACTATTCCAATCAGTTCTGCATAGCAAGGTGCAACCATTTAAGGTAATGGGTCGTATTCATGTAACAGAAAGATGTCCACTGATAAATTAGAAGTAAAAGGTTTTGAATTTAAATGAGAAGATGAAACGTAAGGTACCCAGGTTGAGCTGCAAAATATCATTGGCAAAACTCTATTTGTAGATTCTTCAATTCTCTATAAAAATATGTTTTTTAGTTTTTTGTACGACGCATTATTTGTATGTTATAAATCATTAAAGTTTACATTTCAACAGGTACCTTTTTAAACTAAACTGGTGTCTTCTATACCTTCTGGTTATATGGTTCGAAAACCCGTGGCTTTTGTAGTTCAAGTTGAGCTTTTGAAGCCAAAATTCTGGCCTTGTTTGGAAGGAACAATAAATTAGTATATAACATTAAATAAATCTCCTTTTTTGGATACTTACTACTTGATGTTTTTATTTCATATTCGTACAACGATTCACAACTTTCTTAGCTTCGTCAGGTACTACAACATACAGTAACAGATTAATTATATAAATTTACACAATTAATCAATAAAAACTTAATTAACAGATTATACTTAACGAATGTAAAAACAAACATATCATACCTCAATTACAAAGTATCAATTGACTCGTTTATTTTGAAAGTGGCGTAAGTCCATTTCAAGGACGGTCTATATGGTGATTCTTCTTCTTATAACTAGAACAAAGTATGTTAATTATTTACCTGCTAAGTTTTCAGAAATTACTGATTTCATTTTAGTTTTTAACAAAAACGTCAATTATTCCCTCCTCCTTAGTATCTTATGTTCCTATGGTTAAAAATGATAATACTATAGGGATTGGTCTTGAAATGGACTTAACTCACTTTCAAAATAAACGGCGCAATTGTTAAATTCATGTTTAACAATCTTGCCCAATTTAGGTAGAATAATCGGTACATTTTGATATTAGGTACATTAAATGTACATCCAACATCGGTATATTCTGAAATTAGGTAGAAAAAAAACTATAAAAATTATTTTTAAAACTTTGATTTTTTTTGTCAATTTTATGTATTTTTGTAACAAGATTTTACCAATATAGTGGTCCCCAGAAAAAAACTTATTTCAAACGAATTATAAGGACGATTTATACTTTTGAAAGTGAGGGGATAGTTTTTATAGGCCATACCGTTACCATACCATACCAATCGTGTCTGTTATTGTTTAATAGAGATCTAAAAGTTTGAACCCTAACAGTATCATTGTTACCCGAATATAATACTTCTCTGTAAAATTCTATTTGTTGTGTATACAATATATAAAATATATTGCGGTCCAATTTATGTAATATAATTTAATCTGATACTATATAAAAATGATACCATAAACATAAAGTTGAACAGAAGTTCAAACAAAAATATTTGTGACGCATTGCCCTGATACGTATTTCGATTACCAAGCAATCTTCCTCAGCTTTGTGATGATTCATAATCATCACAAAGCAGTTATGGAGTGATTCAAACTACTTGATAACCATTGAGGAAGATTGCTTGACAATCGAAATACGTATCTGGGCAATACGTCACAAATATTTTTGTTTGAACTTCTGTTCAAATTTATGTTTATGGTATGATTTTTATATATTATTATATTAAATTATACTACATAAATTGGACCGCAATATATTCTTTATATTGTATACACAGTATAACTGTTCAAAGTCAGCGAAAAAATCTTATTTTGATGCTATTTGTTGTCTTGCCCCGTCGAAATGAACTACTTCTGTCACTGTATTGTATTTACAGGAATAATTTTCATTAAAGTCAATATGAATGATGATCACATATTTACACAGGAAAAATCGGTGATTTTATGGATTAAATATGCAAAGAAATAAAAAAAGTCAAGTTCGACTAGTTTAAAAGCCATTACCTCATATATTGCCATTCCCTCGTTTCAATTTGTAATGAGGAAATAACGAATTGAACTAAAACTTAAAAAATCTTGGTACATAAATTTTTGTTATATCTGAATTGTTATGTAAGTTTACTGCTCCTGGTAACCTACTTTAATGTGCAATTATAATTAAGATATAGTAAATACCTCTATTTTTCTTCAATGTGAGGGAATGACAATTGAAAATGTAATCTTGATTACATTCATTACTTAATTACATCTTTTATTGTGTATACAATATATAGGATATATCACGGTCCAATTTATGTAGTATAATTTAATATAATAATATATAAAAATCATACCATAAACATAAATTTGACCAGAAGTTCAAACAAAAATATTCGTGACGTATTGCCCAGATTCGTATTTCGATTGCCAAGCAATCTTCCTCAGTGGTCATCAAGTAGTTTGGATCACTTTGGATCGTTAGATCACTCCGTAACTGCTTTGTGATGATTCACAAGGCAGTTACGGAGTGATTCAAACTACTTGATGACCACTGAGGAAGATTGCTTGGCAATCGAAATACGTATCTGGGCAATACGTCACGAATATTTTTGTTTGAACTTCTGTTCAAATTTATGTTTATGGTATGATTTTTATACACTATGATACTTTATAAATTGAACCGCAATATATTCTATATATTGTATACACAGTATAACTGTTCAAAGTCAGCGAATAAATCTTATTTTGATTACATCTTTTATATTTTTGCAAATAAAAGCATATTTTTTTTCCGTAATTCAACTTAATAATACCATAGTTTCTCACTTGACAATTAGAATGTAAAATGTTAGATTCAAAAACCAATTTTGAGCTTTTGGATTCAGTTTTCAACGATTACGATGATGATGAATGTGAAGTGTTACCTATATTGAAATTTACCGTTCAACTGTTAAGTTCATGGGTTTGTCTTGGTGGTGTTTTAGGCTTATTAACAGCCCTATGGCTTTATTTTGACTTTTACCCAGTACCAAGTTACACATTAACCACAGGATTGGTATCGTTCAGTCTTTTTGGTATATTTTGTATACTGATCGCTAGTTATGGCTGCTATGTGACAAAATATCAGTATCGCTTCATTATGGTGATACTGATCGTTATTTTGTTGGGAGTGATTGTTGCGATTCTGGCAATTTATTATTTCGTATGGGTGGATCGAGCAACTTTTTACAAAGGAGTCGAAACTTATCTGGAGACCTCATTTCGAGCGCAAACTCAAAATATTAATGACACGGAATCGAAATGGTACTGGTATTATTTACAAGTGAATTATAAATGTTGCGGAATTAATAGTTCGGTTAATTATGAACAATATAATGTTTCGTTGTCGATGGGGTGTTGTCGCGAAGTTCCCCTTTTTGAAAATGTCACATACATGTACGATGGAGTTAAAGAAAACAGCAATGCGAAGAATAATCCGAATGATAGGTTTTTGAATGATTCGAATTCGACAAATGTGTTAATGCTACGGCCGCATGAAATGCGTTTCGTTTTTGATTGCACACAGGTGGGATATGGAAATAATACGACAACCACGTTTGTAAAAGGATGCCTTACTCAAATGGAAAGCATATTTGAAGACCATTGGAAGATTATGGCAGCTGTGGCTTTGGTTATTGCTTCAATAATGGTAACCTATTGTTTTTTTTTGTGTTCTGATTTGACCATAAAAATAACTTGAACTAACAACAAAGAGTGTCTATGATAGTTTTTTGGATGAAATTACTCATAAATTAATTACTTCGTTAAGCCGTTAGGGGTAAAATAACCATTTTGTTTTGCTACAACCATTTATACATCGAAGCAATGCGGATTGCATACTCTAAGAAAAACCTTTGAACAAAAAGCCAAATGAAACGAAAATTTCGTTTAATATTTTCTGGTTTTTAATATCACAATTACAAAAGCTTATAATGAGGGAGGGTATCTTTGCAAATATTTGCACCCCCCCTTGAATTACACACAAACTGCAAGTACCGCGTAAATAGTGAACAAAAATTTAAAAAATATTTTGTTTTCCAAACCATTTACAAATCCAATCCTTTGTGAAAAAAAAATTGTTATTTACATATTTTTAGTTTTATAATTACTCATATTCTCTTCTCTGGTCTTTTTTTATGTTTTTCTCTTGGGTTTTCTTGGTATGCCAAATCTCATTGCCAAAAACTATAGACAAGTTTTAGACGAGTTTTTTTTGTGTATATTTTTTATCTCTTTAGTTTTTTTTCTCAATATTTTGAACAGAAATCATCCTCTAAGTCTAAATCATTTTCTATATTTTTTTCTCTCTTAAATTTTGTGGTTCATTTTTTTGTAGCTCATGGCGTCTTGTATCTGTAAATACACTAACATTTATTTATCGGACGAAATTATCTATAAATTTGATTTTTTTTTTGTTAATTTTATAACACTTTTGTACCTAGATTTTACCAATATAGTGATTCTCAGAATAATTTAATTTTGGACGAATTTTAACATGTGATATAATTTTAAAAGTAAGGGAATGCTTTTATAGGCCATACCGTTACTGAACCAACCTCTAAATCAATCCTAACAGTATCATTGTTAGGTTAATATAATACTCCTCTGTAAAGTGTTAATTTTTGCCCCGTCGAAATGAACTACAGTGTAATCTCACTAATCCGGCACTATTAAAAACCGGAGGGTGTCGGATTATTGGAATGTTCGGATAACTGGATTATAGTGAAAAGTCATTGATGATAAATAAAATTAAGCATTTCATAGAGGAAATAAAAATATGCACAGTTACAGAGAGGTGAGGGAGGCGTGGGCGGAAGACGTCGGATTATTGGATGTGCCGATCTATCGAAGTGCCGAATTAGTGAGATTATACTGTACTTCTATCTCTATATTGTATTTACAGCAATAATTTTCACTGAAATCAATATGAATGATATTCTCATTTTTAAATAAGAAAATCCGGTAAATTTTTGGTTTAGAATTCCAAAATTTGCTAATCTTAAGCTTAGGATGTAGTGAGGGATGATTTTTAGGAAACTATTTATTTATTATTCTATAGAGGTATTCATATGGTTGAAAAATTATAACCAACACCATTACCCCAAGTAGTGTTCTTTTCAAAAAAAATAAAAAAATACCTTCATAGGTTGATTTGATTTTTGTTAAATCTGAAGGGACAAAAATTTCAATATTTCATGAGAATGACCCACTTATGTTTTGAATTTGAAAAAAAATAATTTATTTTTCCAATTAAGAAGGGTTCAATGAATGCGCAAATGAAACTGTTGGGGCTTAGTACCTCCAACAAGAACCATTGTTCTAATCTATCGCACTAACGAAGTTGCGGATATCATCTAAAATTATATAATTGTTTTATATTAAAAATATAATTTCCAGGAAATAAATAATAAAAATTCCCAACTAAAAGCTTTAGGTGGATTCTCCATTCATATATTAGAACTCAATTAAAAAAAAGTACTTGATGCAATAACAAGTAAATCATTTGAAAATAAAAATTCTATTGACTTGAAATTTTGTTCATTTGTAATCCTTGGCAAAAAATATTTGCCTTTTGCTTTATAGAATAATTGATTTTTGTTTATTTTATAGCTGGTTACCACAATCATTCTATGCCTTGCCTATTGTATTCGCTATTTGAGACTATGAAGCCTAACGGAAAAAACTAGAAAATATTACATTGATACTATATTTTAATATATAATAATATACATAAAATTGTACATGTTATAGGTTTTTACATTTAAATAATACATACATATATTAATAATATAAACGGTGGTACCACAAATACAACGAATACTTTTTAAACGTAAAACTTTTCTGTTCAAAATCATTTCAAATATTCAACAGACATTGGCTTATTTTAAAAATGTTAAATAAAAGCACATTGATTTACAATAGTTAAAGACAACATTGAATTGATGTTGAAAGATTTTTTTCACATTGAGGTCAATTCAATATTTATGAGGTATTAGACAGGTATGCTATATATTAAAATCACAAATTAACATTTAGTTACGCAACTATGATTTAACATAAATATATTTTTGTAACATTTGGCAGAGGAGTGTGAAGAAAGTTTGTTTGAGAAAAGAGAAAAAAAAAACAACACTTATTGTCAATTGAAATTTGGGATTTTAATCACTTCCTGGGGGTGCTAAAAACGGGGATTTCACTCCAACATTATCGAAATCATGACCGGATCCATTGGACATTCGTCCTCCGTTCATGGTAACTCCGGCTCCACTACTGCCAACCATTGTTGTTGTCGTACTTTCTGAAGCGGACGATTCCCGCTTGGTTGGTGGATTTAAGCAAAGCCTGGAAAATTAAATTGAAACAATATCTCAAAAAAATTTATTAGTGCCTTTCATTTTTTTACCTAATACTTTCTGTTCGTGAACGTGGAGACCAATCTTTGCTATGCTCCCGATATCTACGTCCACCTTTGAGTGATCGTGATTCTCGCCAACGGCCGAAATAGTGTCGAACTGTATTTTGGACTTCAGTGTTCAAAAAACAGTAGAATAATGCTACAGTGAAACCCTGAAAATAAAAATATTTATAACTATCGTTAATAATTATTATCGGAGAAGCAAACCTGTGTGGAAATGAGAATTGCTCGTAGAGCATCAATTACAATGAAAACATCTTTGGAGACACTTTCGTCAATGCCTGAGATAACTAAAATGTAAGTAGTTCCAAGTAGGGGAATTAGCACTACAAGAGCTTTAGTCGCTTTTCGATACTGTTGTGTCTCAGCATTAGTTGCGGAACGCAATTTTGTTATCAATACCTAAAATGAAAAGAAAAAATAAACTGATTTTTGGAAAAAACTTTAACTAAATTTGGAAGTTTTTATTTTAAACTTTTAAAACTAAATTAATGAATAATAATGTATGTCCTATGCCTTAATCATTACCTCAATTATCATTACCTGATGATGACAGCCAAATATACCGCCAATTATAAATAGCCAATTATACCGGGTCAAAAATTTTTATCAAATATATGAAACAAGATTAAGTAAAATTAAATACAATAATTGCTGGTCATTCTCATTCCAGTATTAAAATAAACGTTATTTAAATAATCATTTGAACAAGATAGCCAAGTGAGTACTCTAGTGGTAATTATAATAAAATGTAAAAATAAAAGATTTAAGTCTACTGGTGGTCGAGTGGTCAAGATGATCGCTCCAAACCGCTTGGGTTTGAATTTGGAGCAAATTTTTGATATTTCTCGATAACTGATTTTTATTAAACCCTAGAGTCGCTAAAGACCATAGTAGTTATAAAGCAACGGAAAATAACAATTAAAAAAAAAATAAATAATTTGCACCCCTATAAAACAGATTCCTATTCATTTTTTTTGTAAATTGTACAATTTTTCTTAAAACTTATAAAATCCAATCGAAATCGTAAACCTTCTAAAGGCTAGCAATTTAAAATTTGGTCAGAATCTGCTTCAGAAGCTAAAAATTTGTGGTTTTTTTCGAAATTTATCTTTTAAAGCAGTAGTTCATAACCGGAGTTCAATCGAACCAGAGCAATTCGGTGAGTCAGTCTTGAAGGTTCGGTGAATATAATGTCTTAATGTTTTTTTTTTCATTTTGTGTACCTACTAAATGTATAAATATATATGCGCCGTTTATTTTGAAAGTGAGTTAAGTCCATTTCAAGAACAATTCCTATAGTATTATCATTTTTAACCATAGGAACATAAGATACTAAGGAGGATGGAATAATTGGCATTTTTGTTAACAACTAAAATGAAATCGGTAATTTCTGAAAACTTAGCAGTTAAATAATCAACATACTTTGTTCTAGTTACAAGAAGAAGAATCACCATATAGATCGTCCTTGAAATGGACTTACGCCACTTTCAAAATAAACGAGTCATATATATGTTTTGAATTTGAAAAAATCATCAAAAGGGTTCAGTGAGTGCCTATTTATAAAACTGGTGGGCATCAGTACCTTCAAAAAGGTTAAGAACCACTGTTTTAAAGAGATTTACTTTAAGATTGGAAGTAAAAGCTCATAATTTTTTTACTTGAAATTTTGAAAATGTGACATTGGGTATTTCATTGAAAACAAAGTGGCAACTAATATGTAATATTAAAAATTAGATGTTTAAGATTAAAATTTTGTACTTTTACTCATTTTCTATTCGAAAACAAGATTATTAAAAAAATTTTGAGATTCTTTCGTGAAAGTAATAAAAGTCCAGGGGAATTACCAATTTTCAAAAGTTATTTGTGAAGTTAAAGACATAATTTATTCTTGGACTTGGTTCTATAGGAAGTTTTCTTGAATTCTTCTGTTAATATGAAGGATGAAATTGGATGAACGTTGGTAAAAGAGCGAAATATATGTAATTCTAAAAATTCTAGTTGAAAATTAACACTCTAAAGTTGCGAGAAAAAATTTTATTAAATTTTACTCAAAAGTCCTTCTCCACTGCAAAATTAAATTTTCAACGATAAATTATTAAAAGTTTGAATGTTATAAGCGGTTTGAAATATTTTCATGTGACATATCTTTGATATTATTTTATCGAGGCATGTTTCGAAATTTATATCAAAAGGTATTTATCGGAAATCATAATATACAATGTGAACTTACCCACATAATCATTCCCAAAAATATGATATTGATCGCAATTGCGGTCAGAGCAGGAGCCTTAAAAATCCAATCGATAGGATGCGGTGTCATCCACGGGGAATTCCTGAACTCATTCCCCTCGTTTTTAGTGGCCTGAGTCAACACAAATATCAAATATTATTCAATTCCCCACTCATAAAGATATGACGACGTAACGAAAATATTTTCTCAAAAAATATTTTCCATTCAACCGTAATAAAAGTAAAAAAAAAAAATACCAACCGCCACAATTGATTCATTCGACACTGGTGGCGTTATTGTGAAACTTTTCGCCAAGACCCAGGAAATGACAAATATAATCGGACCACCTGGCAATAGAGAAACATAAAATATACATTTAAGTTGGCGAAAGCAATGGGAAAATTAATGAGGAAATTGAAATGTAACACACCCCAACCGATCGCGGCGTAGATTTTCAATTTTAAATTTTCCGCATAGAATGTCTCGACTACCAGCATATACAAGTACAAGCCTAAGAGAAAGTAATTTCCGATTAATTTCATGATAATTTTTCAAGAAAAAAAATTAGCCATACCTTCGACAAACATCCAAAAGAAATTTGTCAGAACAAAGTAATGTAGAAGAATTATCAAAAGCACACTCCACCACCAGGTGATGTCGTTTTGCACATATAACTGAAAAGAAAAGACGTTTTTGAAATTTATACTGAGCTTTTAAAGCTCTAAGACGTTATTATTTAATATATTTTACACATACCTGTAATGTTAGTGTTAAAATCCACATAAAATCAGTCAGAATATAAGTAAACATTAAGTTCATGTGAATAGTATTACGTAAACATCTTAGGTCTCTGGAAAAAAGGAAAATTTTTTTGATGAAATTGATTTCCTAAATATAAATTTAAAATTACTTGGGAAGTTAAGAAAAGATTTATTAATTTTATGGATCGATTTATTTATTCCGAGGTATTTCTGGTTTTCGGTTGAAAAGGTCAAAATTGTTATGAAATGCAAGTTGGATATGGAATGGAAAATCTTTTTCGTTCATTTTATTTATAATATGCTTTCACTTGTAAAACGCTTTGTGTATAATATCGACTTGAAGTCGAGCTTGAATTTAATTGAATATTTTCTTGGAATTTGTGAAAGACTTCAATAAATAGTACTTTTTAATAAAGCTCAGGTGATAATATTGACAATACAAGAAAGTAGTCAAAGAACTAGACGAATTAAAATAAGATTATTCAGAGGTATAAAGTATATGAAATATACGAGATTTTAAATATCATTTTAAAATCTTATTATTCAGAGTATTTTATTAAAAATTTTTGCATATTTTAAAAAAAAACGTACAACTTTGTTTATCCTTTTATTTTCAATTATCGGGTCAATATTTGTTATAAAATACTTTATAAGCCAATGCAATAACATCTTACATCCCAAATATAACGAAAACTGTAGTATTTTTAAAGTATAGATTTTTTTTTTAGGAAAATTTATTAAAATTTTAGTAGTTTTAAGTTTATTTTTTGGGTTGTCGGTATTAAGTGTGCCTCCCAACTAAAGTTTTCCTTTGTATAACATTTTGAAAACCTAAACTTTTAAAAAGCTCCCTTTAAAAACAATTTTAATTCGAATTTTCTTCTTCAATATAATTTTTGTAGTTGCCTCCCTGATTAAAAGTAAATTTGAATGTTTGATTTATTTGATCATTTTTATACCGGAGAATCCAGAATTAGTCAAAATTAATAGTCATCGGATTATATGCACTATCAAAATGCCAAAATATGCATGCAAATATGCACGAAAAATGGGCAAAATATGCACACAATATCTACTTTCTAAAAAACCATTTATTTTTAGAATTTACGTTTATTTTCCCATTTCATTTATCTTAATATATATAATTCTTCAGTACATATGTACAGTACTGATCTTCTCTTAAGCCGCAGATCTATTTTGCTCAAATTTTCAGTGTGAATTTAAATGGGAATCGGGATGGTTTAGATCCACAATTAGACCATATAAGATATAAGACCATATAAGGACCACAAAAGGACCTTAGATAAAAAGGATGAAAAGCTAAAAATGAACTTTCAACGTCAGCTCACGTTACCGGACAGAATTTGAAATTTGGTGCAATTTTCGGAGATCATTTCAGATGTGCCATTGATAAATGCATCAATTTTTTTTATTCGTTCAGGTCGGGGGTTTGTATACAAAACTGCATTTAATTTGCCACGAACCTATTGTGATAGTTAACTCGAAAGTGCATTATTCTGTTTAATCATTTTTTTGAATATTCTATGGTTTGCACAGAGGAATGTTTCTAATTTCTCAATTGCATTGAGTATATTGCAGAAATTTTTTGCATTAAGAGCAATATTTTTTGTTGATTGAAAAATCCTCAAATTAAAGCATGCATGAATTGATTGCAATGGTGTCTGATCTTTCAAATTTTTTAACTACTTCTTTTATGGCATCGAAATTCTCTGCATAAAACAATACAGCTTTCTATTAAAGTTCCCACCGTGTTAATATTGGTTCTGGGGGTAGAGCTACGTTTAATAGTTGCTCTTTATATGCTTGTAGTTACCATAGTGCTTTTAAAAGCCCTTTTTTTGTAGAAGAAATCAATTTATTGACAATCCCGAATTCGTTTTTAATCATTTCTGCAACTCAATGTAATCCGTGGGTTAGATAGGTAATGGGAAGCATATTAGGTAGAATACTTTCAAAGCTTGACGTAAGGGGGACACGTCGACGGCGTAATACAACAGGCCTAACACGTATAACTACTGAAAAAAGCACTGTCAATGAAAAAGTACCAAAATATGCAATAACGATATATAAAATTGATTTTTATGCATTTGCATATGCACACATACAATTGCATATAATCCGATGTCTAGTCATAATTCACGAGAATCGACCGATTTAAGTTTTGTAACTACAATCAGTGCTGCCAGAAAAAAGTATCTAAGCTACTTTAAAGTAACTTAGACTCTTTAAAGTATCGTATATACTGTGCCTTAGTTCCATTATTTTTTGATTAAAAGTAGCTAGTGTCTTAGATACTTTCTTAAAGGAACTGTATCTTGAAACTTCAAAATTATCTTAGATACCGAAAAGTAACTAAGATATTGATATGCATATCGAGAAGTTAGATAAAAAGTTTCATTTTCTTCTATTCTATAACATTCAATTTATACCTCTTATATTAATGTTCTATCGTTTTTACATTGTTATGTTACAGGGATAAGATATATAAACTTTCCTTTTTCTTACTTTTTCTTAGGTTAAAATATTCAGTAATACATTATTTGGTTACTGAACAACGTTATCTAATACATTACGAAACTTAATACATACATAGTAACCAAAAAATTATATTATTATATCTTTTAAAAAGTAACTTAAGATATATGTTTAAGTTAAATTTTTCAAGAGTAACCTGATACCCAAAGTAATTTCGGATACTTTTAAAAATAGTAACTTTTATCGTATCAAAATACTTTCCAAAAGTATCGTTGACATTTCTGATCAAACATTTCTGACAATCCAATAGTTTTGATATAAAATAGAGCATAAGCGGTGGTTATTTTTAATAGTTTTTAAATAGTATTTACGTACTATTTGGTTTTATAACCGGATTTACCTATAGTTTAGCCCTGAGGCACCATGAACTATTTAAAGTTGAATGATTTTAAAAATGAACTATTTAATCCCATTCATATTATAGGCGGATTTTCAAATAAAAAGTTTTTTTACAATTTTGTAAGAAAAAAAGCAATTTTTTATAGAAAAAATTATTTCATTTTCAAAATTACACTTTTTGGGTCATTTTTGATCACAAAAAAATCTAAAGTCCCAAATATTGCCACCCTGGACACTAGCACTTGTCTAAATCCAGACCTTTGGATTAGTAATATATACTTCTTGAATGCTTAGCTTAATATAGATCAAATTTCTTAGTATTCAATTTACTAATTCAATGCATGTTTTTTTAAAATATTTCACTATTATATTATACATAAATACATAATATTTTTCAACGAAAATAATCAATTTAAAAAAGAAGGATTATAATCGTGTCAACAATTTGGTATAATTTTTAGACTGTAAAAGCTGAAGTATTTTAATTATAGACATTAAAAAAACAACAAAATTGAAACTTTTTCCACCAACGCTATGATAATCTATTAAACTACCTCTATTATTATATTTAAGTGCATTTAAATTATATATTAAGTTTAAATAGGCTAGATAAAAGTTTTTGATAATTAAAAATAAATAAAAAATAAATAACCGAGGAAAATCTAACCAGTTTTTCGATTATCAATTTTGTTCTGCTATAAATCCATATACGTGTCGCCAGAGTTGTCAGAAAAAATATATTAGATGCTTTCAAATAACTTAATTACTTTAAAGTATCTAAGATACTGTGTCTTAGTTCCTTTATTATTTGGTTAAAGTAACTATCTTAAATATTTTCTGAAAGAGACTAAATCTTGGAACTTGAAAAGGATCTTAGATACTGAAAAGTAATTTAGGTGCCAAGAGATTATCAACAGGTTTTTTTTTTGTATTCTTTTTCTATAAAATTCAATTTATGCCTATTCATCTTCCATCCTTTTCAAAATGTATTGTTTTTACAGAAGACTAAACTTTCCTTCTTTTAATTAGCTAATTAGTTCCGATAAGAAATACGTTAAATGATTACCTACAAACTTTACCT
The DNA here is from genome assembly GCA_958496175.1 of Sisyra terminalis. Classification (NCBI taxonomy): domain Eukaryota; kingdom Metazoa; phylum Arthropoda; class Insecta; order Neuroptera; family Sisyridae; genus Sisyra; species Sisyra terminalis. Next base: position 11,446,406 of record OY292275.1, read on the forward strand.
AATACGTTACGAAACTAAGTACATACGTACAATGTACATAATATACAAAATTACTTAAAATATCCTTTAAGTATCTTAAGATAAGTATTTAAGTTTTTTTTTTAATAGTAACGGTAGAAACCCAAAGTAACATCGGATACTTTTTAAAAAAGTAATTTATCTAGTAACTAGATACTTTCCCAAAGTAGCTTCGACAGCTCTGTATGTAGAACACTAATTTATACTTAAATACGATATAATGGTTTTTGAGATAAAACTTGGTTTTTGTCCCACGGGATTCCATAGAACGGCAAAATTTTTAAAGTAAGTGAAATAATGTGACTTTGTTTTCGGGTCTTTAAAATATCCTTTTATCTGGCGATAGAACTTAATACAAAATTTCGTTGGTTTCACTAAAGCTCCGTTATTTGCCGAAAAGGTAATATCCCGAAAAATATTAATAAAAGTATTTGATTGTGATAAATTTGTAACCTTCTATAATCTTACGGTTTTGTAGAACACTGAGCTTTATCTAAAACAAAATAGCATCGAAGTCGATAAACCTGTACTTAAGATAAGAAGGATAAAAAAGCACTCATGTGAAAAACAATTTACGTTTAATTGGCTTTGTTTTATGCCTTTGTGTTCTAAAATAAACTTTATCTAGTAAGAAAATGGTTTTCATAAAATTCTAAACTAGTATGGGAATACCAACAGTTTTTTTTTTTTTTTTGGTGACTATGTTAACGATAGTAAAAGCAAAATAGTAAAACAATAGTAAACAATAGACTGATTCAAGAAAAATTATGATTTTTTTTTCTTAATTATATCGAAAATATTGTTGGAAATGACCAAAAAAAAATCCTTTGAAAGTTTAAGCTCTTGATATTAATATTAAGAGGTGCCGCATCGCAAATTTCGATTTTCCATTTAAATAACATGGGAACAATATTCTCTTGCATTTTAGAATTTTATAGCTCACGTTGGTGGCAATATTTCGGAATGACCAAGGTATATTCTTGTAGAAAATTGAACGATCTACAAAAAAGGTCCTTATGCAAGTTTTTGATAAATTTATTTCTTCAAAAGTTATTCGAGGTCAAAGTTGAACTAAAGAGAAATTTTAATATTTTTTTTTTTTTGATATTTTGTAAAAAATATCAAAAACTTTTACAGAGATTAGTTATAGAAAAAAAAGTGCTCTACAAAGAATGTCCTCTAAATTTTCTCATAAAATTGATGGTTGCGTCAAAAAATTGAAAAAATATTAAAATTTCTCTTTAGTTCAACTTTGACCTCGAATAACTTTTGAAGAAATAAATTTATCAAAAACTTGCATAAGGACCTTTTTTGTAGGTCGTTCAATTTTCTACAAGAATATACCTTGGTCATTCCAAAATATTGTCACCAACGTGAGCTATAAAATTCTAAAATGCAAGAGAATATTGTTCCCATGTTATTTTATTAAAAAATCGAAATTTGCGATGCGGCACCTCTTAATATTTATATTAAGAGCTTCAACTTTCACAGGATTTTTTTTTGTCATTTCCAACAATATTTTCGATATAATTAAGAAAAAAAAATCATAATTTTTTTTGAATCAGTCTAGTAAACAAGATAGTAAAAGCTTGTAGGTCAGGTGTTCTTACGCTTTCTAACGATTCAAGAAAGTATTTTTAGAAACCTGGCATTTTTCTTTTGATTTATTCAAAAACTTAAGCCAAGAAAGGTTTGAAACTTTCAGCAACAAGTACTTTAGTTACTTCAGATTACTTTTAAAAGATGGTTTAGAACTGTAACTCTTAAAAGCAGTCCCTCGAAACTTACGGTTTCTGGGTAGAAAAATACCGAAAAAAATGCATTAGAAATGAAAATTTATAAACATTGCCTTTTTTTAGAGCGTTTAAGAAATAAAATTAAAGATAATTTTGTGTGCTCTTTTGATTTTTTTTAAACGTATTATAGTATTAAAGGACATAGGACGATAAATATAGTGAATCGGCCCTAGAAGGGTATTTGGTTCATAATTTCAGGGTATGTTGGTACTATTAAGATAAATTGATTCGGCAAGTTTCAGATCCCTATGTATTACCGTTTCTTCAAAAATCGAAAAAAGCTGAAAATCCGAAAAAAAAAATTCTCAGAAAGTTGTGAATCGATTTATTTGAATTTTGGGTATGTTTTAGGGGCTGATGGTTAAAAATTAAAATTAAAAGAAAAATCACTCTTTTTTCAAGGATCTTATGAACCGATATAGGTCTTATTTTTTTTTCTAGAAGCTATCATCAGCCCCTAAAACATACCCAAAATTCAAATAAATCGATTCACAACTTTCTGAGAATTTTTTTTTTCGGATTTTCAGCTTTTTTCGATTTTTGAAGAAACGGTAATACATAGGGATCTGAAACTTGCCGAATCAATTTATCTTAATAGTACCAACATACCCTGAAATTATGAACCAAATACCCTTCTAGGGCCGATTCACTATACTTATCGTCCTATGCACTTTCCAATTTTAAAATTATCAAAATCTGTTCATAGAAATTTCCACTTCTCCTCTGTCTATTACTGAAATGAATATATTTAAGCATCAACTAGATATTACTATAAAAACTTACAATAGCTCAAAACTAATCAGCATTTACGAAATATCATTACATGTAATAGGGTTAAAAAGCTGGTATTTTAAACCTAAGAAATTTTAAGAACCACAATTCTTGCTATAATTCTGTGAACTAATCGTTAATAGACTTTTCCAGAGTTAAAAATACGAAAGACTTGTAATTATACTTAAGTATATTTAAAGTAGGTTTTATTTGATTGTTCTGTTTGTTTTACTTACTTAAAATATAGGAAAATGGAAATTGCTACAACAAGAGCAATGAGACTTAGGGTGTATCCAAAAAAATAAATTGAACTATTCAACTCCGTCGAATTGACCCCTGACTCCTCAATCGCCGGAAACCGCATATCCTTGCAGGCCGAATAATTCGAATACATACTCCACGTTCCATTCGGTAAACACCATCTTGTCGCATTTTCTAAAAAGAGAAAACACAAAATATAAAGAACAAAAACAAAGTATATAACATCAAATTTTCAAGTGTTATTTTTCCTTAATGTAGGCCTATTCATAACAAAACCATTTATCCAATAGCGGCCACATAAAATTGAATTATGGTTTGTTATGCCTTTACACCATTACAAGAAATTATTAGAACAATTAATTGGGGCGTAATTAGCATTGGTGTGACAGGTTATTAATTTGAGTTTTGTCATTCAAATTGATTTTGTGTCAGAACGACAATCAGCGATGAATAAACGCTATATACATAACACTTTAATAATATCATAACAAAATTTTCCACATAACACTTAGGTCAAATTTTCCTCGTGCTCCATTTAACTTTCAACTGTCGTAATTTATGTGCGTCCCAACCCAAATTTTCGTTTGGAAAAACATTGAAAATGACTTATTTATTATATCACCTATTGAGAAAAAAATTCACGTTTCTCAATACTTTTTATCGCTTTCGAAAAATCTTTAAATCGATCGAGGCCTTGATACTTAAGTAGATATCTATATATATTATGTAGATGTATCGGTGCTCACGATTTATAATTTTCTATAAACAATTTAATTACAGGCAATATTCTCTTAATTGATTCGTATCTTGCGAGGAAAACTGTAATTGTGTTTCGCTATCAAAATAAATTCAATTATAATTGATCAAGACAAGAACGGCAAAATATTTCTCTGAAACTTTAACCTTTTCATATCAATTTCGTGTGGGAAGTAACAACAAGTAATGTAATTTAAAATATTAAGTTCACTTATTAATTAAATCATTTTAAACTTAAACGTCTTCATAATATCATGTATCTCATTTTCTCCGTACAAGAAAAATCATTAATAAGACGAAAATAATTGAAAATGTATTTAGCAATAAACTCAATTTTATACTTTACATTATTTTACCGCTTTTTAGTGATTCATTCTTAAATTGAATAAGATACTACTAAAAACACATAAGAAATAAATTAATGCTCATAACAAATAGTTACTACTATTTGATAAGCCGAAACATTTTCTAAAAATTGCTTTTGATGATTTTAAAATGTTCTTGATTAATATGAAAAAATATAGCTGTTGATTTATAAGTTTATTTGATAAAATCCAAAAACTATTCATTTAAAAATCCCAACAAAAAATCCGGCATTAAAATGACGTCACCGTACGGAAACTTCAAAATCCCAAGAACGTTTTCCTATGACAAATGTAAAAAATGTCCCAATAAAATCACTGGATTTAATTTTAAAGAAAAACACATTTATAAAGAGTAAGATCACGTCAAGTGGGCCACCTATTTATCACTTGGTCATAAAATTTTTGTTCAAATATTTCATTGTGAAGTAGGATACGACCAATCATTAGATTCTGTAATATTTTTTAAAAATTTTTATTTTAACCCCTTATTTTGTTACGTTAAACATTTTGAGCACTTTTAGTTAAAACAATGGTTACAGTTAATTACAGGTAAATTGGTTTAGATCAATGAATGACATTTTGAGGATTTATTGTTAAATGTCTATATTTCAATATAACATTGAAAATTAATAGTTATGAATTTATAATCATATTTTTTTAAGTTTTAATTTAACAATTAAAAATTTGCATATATTTCCTCTCATCAAATTTTTTTTTTCTATAGTTTCATGCACTGAACATTGAAGTTTTATATTCTGAAATAAAATTTTACTACCCTTAATTACTCTAAAGAAAATATATTTATTTGTCACTCCTCGTCAAACGCTACCTGCCATCCTAGACTGCACTTCAATTCCGGTCAACTCCGGACAGCCCTTATTAATTAAATTAAAATAACTATAATAAACAATGCTTTTCAACAAATATTATTCATTTTTAACAAAATATGGTTAATAAGTAGATAATACATTTTTTTTAATTTTGAAGAACGAGGATTATTGAGACATGATTCTGTTGCAATTTCGCAAGCATCGTATTTCACCGAGCAAAACAGAATTAAATTGATTAAAGAATTAATTTTACCGAAAATTATAATTTCTATGTTGAAGGCGCTATAAAATCGCAGCGATGGTCCAATAATAATGCCACACTTCATCCGTACATCGTGTTTTATAGAAAGAATGGAAAAATACAGCATGAAAATTTTGTTGCAATTTTGTTGCATATTTTTAATTTTAAGTTAAATGAATGTTTGAAAAATAAATTTAGTGCATAGAATATAAAAAAAATCATGTATTTTTCGGATAGGGCGACTTCGTAATTAACAAATAAATACAATTTTGCCAATCTAAAGATATTTAGCAATTAGAAAAATTAGTATTTTATTTTATTCTAAAATCGGTCAAAACTTTCGGGTAGACCTATTGTATAAGTACTTAAAAATGGTATGATTAAAGATCATTCGTAAAAAAGTATCATTCGTAAAAAATGTTTTTCCGGATTTTTGTCCTCCTCCCCTTCTGTTCAATACTATTACACTTTTAAAGACCCATCCGCCTTTCGAAGTTCGAAAGTTCTCGAAGACTCCCTTTCATGTACTGTTTGATTTTTTTTAAAGTAGCCTTCGGAAAACACACCGACCATACGTTTTCTGAAGACTCTTCCACCAATGTTCAGATATACCATACTTTTGTGGTGGATATCTTTTCCCGATGGTCCCTTAACTATTACTTGCTAATGAACATAATTTATAATATATTAGGTGCACCGGAAAATAATGTCATTTTTAAACCAATAATCATTTATCTGCTTATAAATTATTTCAAAGTGATACTAAAGACATTTTATAATTAGAGCAATTTATCAACTTAGTAAAAAATATTTCGAAATCTATATATTGAAATAGTAGGACCAAAAGCTTGAAAGAATATAAATTCGGTATTGTATGCTCTTCGAGTTTCACAGGATAGCAACGTAAAGTTATAACTAAAAACATTTTCAATGTTTATCTAAGTACATTAGATGATCATTAATGCCTAATGAGTTTTTTAAGTTCAAATTCAATAATTTTCATTTTTCCAACTGGTACCAACGAAGAATGGCTAAAAATTTAACCAATATAAAGTTAGGGAGGAAATGGTGCCAAATGTATGCTAGAAAGTCGAAAAGCTGTCAAATAGTTCTAATCATTCTTAACCAATCGCCCAAATAACCAAAAATGTCAAAAACTGTTAACAGATAAAATTGCAAGACCCCTCTGCAGAAGAAAAACCCTGGGAAAAACTAATTAGTTAAGGGGAAGGTGATATTGCCGTACCCACTATAACTGTCCAAAGTTATTTCACCGAATTTCTATTTATTTCAAACGTTACCACATTGACTAAGTGGTAAAAAAATTTAAAATTTAAGTGATGTTTAAAATGTACTTTTTTGATATTTTTCTTAGTCATCAATTCATTTTTACTAATATGGCATTAAAATTTTGCACACTATAGCCTCTGGCCATATTAAAAGACTATAGGTTTTGTATAAAACCTGAAGTAAGAAATATTTTATTTTGGGTTCATATTTTTGATTGGGTTTAACTTTCCTGTACACATTTTATTTATTACGCTTATTACCTACTAGCCTGACCAAAAATCATATTTACTAAAAAATAAATTTTTACCATCAAATTAATTAAACATCTTAATCCTGGCGAATTGAATTGTTTAATATTTAATTGAAAGCCCCTGTACTGATATTTAAGTTCCCATTCTACGCAGTATGATGTCTATATAGGACAATATCGTCTGCTGTATTTGTGGATGATGATTCCATAAGTAAATATTTTTTCTAAGGGCTATTTTTCTGTTGTGACCACCACTTAAGCTACTTTTTTCCTCAGCAATATCAAAATATTTTCAATGGTTTTCAAATCAAGGCTATTATCCTAAAGTAGGGTAATTGGGATAATAAACAAGGTTTTACCCATCCAGACAATATGTTTCTTAAAAATCAATACAACTTTTTATAACTTAAAAAGTGAACAATATTAAATTTAATTTAGTAGAATATTTTCATTTTGTATAAAACCTTAAGTGCGTCTAATTATATGGCCAGGGATTGTAGATGTCAAAACGTTTTGATACTTTTGAGACGATTATATCATTGATTTTAAATCAATAGTTGTAACAAAATTTTGTGTTTTAATTGAATTTTGAATAAACGATAATACTTTGCGGTGTCCCTAATATCAATTGATCGTGTTAAAAATTATATTAAATGCTTCTTTGGTCTTAATAAAAACAAAAACTTCGTCTCTCCAATTTGCTTTTTTTTTTTCAAAATTTTATGTCTAAGAAATTATTCGCGAAATTCTTTTCAATTTTAACACATAGAAATTTTCGTGGTCAACCTTGAAATATCTTCAATGCTAATTAAAGAAGCTAACAGTGTTTACAAATGCATTTTGTGTATGTGTTTGGATAGTGTTTGATTTATTACAAGTTTCAAGGAAAAAAATATTCAGGAAAAGTATAAAGTTCTGTACCGGAATTGTCGTATTTGATTCCATTGAACTCCTCGAAGCAGGGCAACACGGCCAAAGTGTTGACCGGAGTCGTGGGCCAGCAGAAAATCGTGTCCCACACGGGGGCACAAACAGGGGTCGCTGTCGTCGAAGGCGAAGTCGCCGCGAGAATCTTACACGCGAATTCATTGTGAATAAGCTCCGTTTGGGAGCGGTTCATTCCAGCAAACAACTGCCGTACATCGCTAACCGAGAGCTTTTCCAGCACCTGATCGAAATCTACATCCTCGAAATTATCCGTGATAACTTCATCGACATCCGGTGCACCGCCAATTGCGTCAGGAATGAATGACTTTATTTCTGTCGCCACGTTGGAGATTTTCAAGTTATCTGCAAAACAAAAACACAACGTATTTACCACTCGGCTATATTTAATTTCACTATATTTGCTTTTTGTCCTAGTGCCTAAGAATACCTATACGGCCATATGCGTTTTCATTTGGGAAATGGAAAATTTCATCGCACAATACGATTCGGTCAGATGATAAATAAAAAAAAGCAACGCGTCGCTATAAAATATGATTATTTCTAAATATTTATATAATTTCCAGTCGTAATTTTTCTCATCTTCTAACTACAAACTCATATTGTTTTTTCAATGAAAAATATTTGTTTTTTGATTAGATTTTATTATGTTGGCTCCACCATGATGTTGAAATTTTTCTCTTCAATATTTACTCTTTATAACGAAACGTATCAAGGATTCTGTAGATCTCGGCATTGAAAATCCGTCTCAATATTAGTCCATGTTATAATTTTGTAAAAATAGACTTGGATTAATTTGCATAGCTTGTTTTTTTCATTTAATTTTCTAGAAATAGCAAACCTACGGCAGTATAAAAATGACGTTTGAATTTATCACAATCTTTACTAGAAAATCTTATCTGTTATTAGTTTTGTTTAATTTTTTTATGATAAATTTATTACTATAACAAAACCAGTAAAAATACTTAAATCTTATACATTTGTACTGCATTTAAACGAAAATAATCTGTAGATCAGTGATGGCAAACCTCTTAAGTTCAACGTGAAAATTTTATGGAAAATCCAAACTTAAATTTGATGTCAGGATAATGATATTACTCTCTATACTTAACTCGAAAAAAAGCGACATTTTCGACTTTTTCATTCACTAAAAAACGATTTTTTAGTACCTGATTTCCTATTAAAATTTGATAAGATTTCGTCTGACACTTCAAAACCTTTACTTTAAATTTTGCACAGCTTAATTATAAAGTTTTTTTTTTCGTTTAGATGTACATATCAAACGATCTAACTACCGTAGAGTTATCATGTAAGGTTATATGTAATTTTCATGATTTGCTATATTTAATTATCCTTGTATCAAGTGGATTAATTTGCATAGCTTGTTTTTTTCATTAATTTTTCTAGAAATATCAAAACTACGGCACTATTAAAACGACTTTTGAATTCATCACAATCTTTACTAGAAAATCTTATCTGTTATTAGTTTTGTCTTATTTTTTTATGATAAATTTATTATTATAACAAAACTAATAAAAATCATAAAATCTTAGACGTTTGTAGTATATTTAAACGAAGATAAGCAATAGATCAGTGATGCCATACCTTTTAAGTTCAACGTGTAAAATATTTGAATAATCCGAACTTAAATTTGCTATCATGTTAATGATATTACTCTTTATACTGAACTTAAAAAATAGCGACATTTTCGACTTTTCCATTCACTAAAAAAAAAGACTTTTTAGTATCAGATTTTTCATTGAAATTACATAAACTTTAGGTACGTCTGGCACTTAAAGACCTTTACATTTAATTATTCACAGCTTAATTGCGCCGTTTATTTTGAAAGTGAGTTAAGTTCATTTCAAGAACAATCCCTGTAGTGTTATAATTTTTAACCTTATGAACATAAGATACTAAGGAGGAGGGAATAATTGGGGTTTTTGTTAACAACTAAAATTAAATCAGTAATTTGTCAAAACTTAACAGTTAAATAATTAACATACTTTGTTCTAGTTACAAGAAGAAGAATCACCGTCCTTGAAATGGACTTACGCCACTTTCAAAATAAACGAGCCAATTATAAAGTTTATTTTTTCGTTTTGATGTATCAACTGATCTAACTACTGTAGAGTTATCATGTAAAGTTGTATGTAATTTTCACGATTTGATATATTTGCAGTCCCTGGTTAAATTATTAGACGCACTTAAGATTTTTTCCAATGTGTTATGTGTTATGTATTCTTCTAAATTAAATTTGATACTATTTACTTTCTACATTATTAAAAGTAGTAAAGATTTTTAGGATATATAATTTCTAAGTAAGGGTATAGTCTTGATTATTGCCCCAATTACTCTACTCTAGGATAATAGCCCTGATTTGAACCCCATTGGAAATATGTGAGATTTGATGGGGGAGAAAAGTGGTTAAATAGGTGATCACATCAGAAAAATAACCCTTAGAAAAAAATATTCATAGATATAACCACCGTCCACAAATGCAGTGGACATTATTGTCCTACATATACAGCACGCTGTGAATGATTGGAGCTTTAATAGCAATAAAAGAGCTTAAAAGCTAAAAAAGTTATTTTTCAGGAAATATATTTTTTTTGTCAGAGTAATTGGTAATAATTAGATTAATTGGTAACTACATTTTTATAGAAAATTTAATCAAATTTAATCTAATCAAAAATCTATTACTTCATATTTTGTACAAAATATAGTACATCTATTAATATGGCCAGGGACTGTTATTATCCTTGTATTAAGTTTTACGGATCAAAAACATATTTCAAACTATGGGTGCTGCTTCAAACTATTCTTTCTTCTAGTTATGTTAATATGAACCAAAAACTGTCAATAACTAGCGCTGGTTGTCAATAGAGGGTCGACCAAAGCATGTTATTGAAGCAATTTTATTTGGTTGAATATTTGATAAAGGTTTTCAATTCGTAAAAGTGTAAATTTCCCACGACTTTATTATTTTTAATAATATTGGATAAAGTTTTGTGCCCAAAAAGTGCCATTCATGGACAGCTTAATGCAAAAATAAAATTGCATCGAAAACTTCTCGAAGATTATGTGAAGCATACTCTTAAGAAAGCTCAGTGTTTTAAAGGGTTTTAGCAAAATTGAAAATGGCGATATCGACATGGAAGACCACTGAAAAAGTTTGAAGACATCGAATTGTAAGCATTGTTAGGTGAAAATGGTAGTAAAATGTAAAAGCCACTTGTAAAAGTAGATATGAACAAAGCTTTAGCGCGAAAAACGGCCAGAATATCAGAATAAGCAATACAAAATGATCTTGAAGTATGATAATTCCCCTGGCTACAAAGATTAACGATTTAAGGATATGAATGAAAATTCTTTCGGATACGTTTTACTCCTCAGATTTGGCTTGTACGGATTATTACCTATCGATTATTATCTTATATATCGATGGGACACGCATTTGCTGAGTAGCACTTCATATCTTTCGAAGATCTACAAAAATGATCATTTTTTTGGGATAGCAACCACAAGTTGCCAAAAAGATGGCAAAAATGTATAGTTAATTGAGGAAATTATTTTCAATAAAAGAAATATTTACATATAAAAATAATGAAAGCTAATTTTTTAGAAAAAAAAAATGGGTAGCACTTCATATCTTTCGAAGATCTACAAAATTGACCATTTTTTTGGCATAGCAACCACAGGTTGTCTAAAAGATGGCAAAAATGTATAGTTAATTGAAGAAATTATTTTCAATAAAAGAAATATTTACATATAGAAATAATGAAAGCTCATTTTTCCGAAAAAAAATCTGATCTCATAGTAACATACCTAGTAGTACATTAAAACGGGACAATTTCATATATCATTAATAAAAAAATAAAATTTGGCTATTCTAAGTGCTTTAGAAAAAATAATCAAAATTATAATACCTATAAGTATCCTCAAGTTCCAGACACACCGCATTTTCATTTAGCTTTAAAAGAATAATATAACGCTATGTAATATGCTATTATCAATAATGTTTAAATCTTATTTTAACGCCTATTTTTGTAATAACTCTACAAGATACAAGCATTAATTCCCATAAGCAATATTCCCGGAAAACTCACAATTTGCCTATCAGTAATCATGGTTATTGGTTGTAAACCTGATAAGATATAGTTCTACGTCCAAGTACATAAAATACATATTTTATGGTCAAATTTTTTTAAGCTTTTTACTCTAGATTTTCACTACTATAGGAGGCAATAATGTATGAAATATTTGTACAGTTGGTTAAGTAATTTATTGTGGCAGGTAGGCAAAGTTTTTCTTTATATTTGTAATACAGAAAAATAGATTTTATTTGTTGCAAATTCCATTAGAACTACAATTACATTTTTGAATTTTTCAGCGACAATTAATACGGGAAAATTTTAATATGTATATACTATACAGTCAAGACAATTGAAAGAAGAAATAAAAATAGTATCATAATTTTAGAATTAGAAGAAGTGGTTAAATTTAAAATTAAACCAGTGCTTCCCAATGTGAGATCCATGCCTCACAAGGTGGCATATAAAGTGTCAAGCGGGGCAATATGAAAACAGGCTTGTTCAGAGTTTAAAGTTGCCTTTAGGGGATTCATAGTAGGCACTAGCGATTATTGCTCTTTTATTTCTGGTTTATTTCTGACTATTGGTTTCATGGTTTATTTTATGGTTTTTCAACCCTTAATGAATTATCACTTCCTTGATTTCAAAAAAAAAACAGTTTACATCCCAAGAGTTGTTCCCCTAATTGTACCATTAAAATGGACTAAATACCTAGAGATGGGGGAAAAAGATCGCTCTTTTATCCAGAAAAGTATTACATTTCAATTTATATATTTTCGTTGTTTACAATCGAATCCCTAATTATCACAAATCACATTGTATTATTTGTTATAATTAATAGTTTAATTCACACTGCCTTATTTATGTGTACTATAACGGTGTTCATAGTTTAGCTTCCAATTTTCCAAAAGAATTCCTACTTTTACTTTCTATACCAGTTATAAAATTTAAGAGAAAATTTCCATGCTTAAAAAATCAATCGTAAAAATACTGACATTTAAAACGACCAAACTTTATTTCACGTGTAATCGAAAATACATTTTCAAAATAATAATTACGACGAAAGAATCATGCAAAGCCCCAACAAACATTCGAGTATTTCAAAATCCAATAATTTTCGCAAAGAAAAAAAATTCCTACATCCTTTAAAAGATCACCTCACACACTTATTACTGTTATTACTGCAAATTTCTTTCATACCCTATCATTTCCCAGTTATGTAAATTATAATGACAAATAGCAGTTCCCAAATTGGAAGCGAACGGATAATAATACCATAGGCCCAAGGAGTGATTCTCAGAAATGATTCTCTGGCCTTATTATAACATAATTAATAAAATCCAAATCGAAGTTAATAGTAATTACCGAAAATTATTAGTTTGATATTGGTAACGACTCATTTTCATTATTTATATTGAGTATAGCAAAAACGTTGTGGAAATTTTGCCAAACTAGTCTTAAAAGTAATTGGTATCATTTTATTGTCAAGTGGATTCAATTAAACCACTGTCAAATAATAATAATCGTAACGATATGATGTACACAAATATTACTTCCTTTTACTGTTATAAGTCGATTAAGAACTGCATTGAGTCCTATTTCAAGTGTCAGATTTAACTTACTATTAGATATTTGAAATTAATGGTAATGAAAGTATATAAATAGATTGGATATCAACATTGATTTATTTCAACAAAAGATTAAGTTTTAACTCTTCAAAATCAACTCTTGGACAATAAAATTTTATATAATTTGATTAGATTTAGATATTTTTATAGCTCTTGATTTTAACCACAATTATTGTGCCATTCAAAGATATGAACTTTTCCAAATTTTTTAAAATTATTAAGTCATAAAAGAAGTAAATTGATTCAAATTAATTACTTTCAAAAGGATTTGAGAATTATTGTTTCGATACTTAATGAATACTTAATAAACTTAAAAGCAGTAGTTATTTAAGTGCTTAAATACATAATTAGAATCAAGATGAAATTTTTTTTCAAAAAATTAATCGAAAAATAACTAAAATTTGTCAATATTATAAAACATTAAAATATAGCAGTGAATCTTCTGGGTTATGTTGTACAGGTGGAAAAGTAAAATTGCCACTATTAGTCCTACCACCAGATCCATTATGTTCCTTAGTTTATGGGATAGGTAATGATTCTAAAAACTCTTTGACTAATATTCAAAACTATAAAAATTGCTTTCAAATGACTTCGTTTGGCGCATAAAACGAATATTATGTTTATGGAAGTACTACAGAAAACAGGAATATTCCCAGTAAGCTTCCAGGCCTTGACTAAAAGCGATCTTAGGATCAAATTAGCCCAAAGAACAATGCAATTTTCTAAGGACAAAAAAATTCAATAATAAAAATGTGTTTAGAAATATCTATGTTAGGGTGATTTTTTTTTTGGTCCCATCGTGAAATTTTGTTGGAAATACCAAAAAAAAAATTCTCTGAAAGTTTGAGCCCTTTATATTAATTTTAAGTCCTCGACCAAGACGTGTAAAGATTTCCCATTGAAAATACACGGAAACTCGGATTTTTAATTTTTAATTTTTAAATTTCTATATCTCAGCGGTATTTTATGGGATTGCTTTTACCGAAGATGGGTTTTTCTCAGAATTAAACGCTCTACAAAAGTGCCCATTGCGACAAAGTCGTAACTCACACCGGTGAGGTAGTACGGGCCACTGAACCTGATTTTTCCATAAAATTCGCGTTTTTTTTTGTATTTATCTCGTAAATAACAAGAGCTACGGAAAAATTATAAATAAAAAACTTGTAGAGAATTTGATTTCCCACAAAAAAGTTCGTGTACACCAAATCGCGAAGATCAATATTAGACGAGATATTAAGCCTTGAATTTTATGGAAAAATCAGGTTCAGTGGCCCGTACTACCTCACCGGTGTGAGTTACGACTTTGTCGCAATGGGCACTTTTGTAGAGCGTTTAATTCTGAGAAAAAACCATCTTCGGTAAAAGCGATCCCATGAAATGCCGCTGAGATATAGAAATTTAAAAATACAAAATCAGAGTTTCCGTGTATTTTCAATGGGAAATCTTTACACGTCTTGGTCGAGGACTTAAAATTAATATTAAGGGCTCAAACTTTCAGAGAATTTTTTTTTTTTGGTATTTCCAACAAAATTTCACGATGGGACCAAAAAAAGTCAAAAAAAAATCACCCTAATCTATGTATATCTTTAAACTCATGAATAGGTGAGAATTTTTCGGTTTTTTGTATGCATATGAGTTTTAACATGTTTAATGTTTCACAGGTGTAAATCTAAATAAGTAAAATACAATGTATATAAACTTAATTATTAATAATTATTGTTATTGTTAGTAATTTAATAATTAAAAATGCAGCAATATTTCCGATATCAATTAATTTTCGCAATTCAATTTTAAATGGTACGAAGTTCACCGGGATCTCTGATATTTTATAAAGAAAATATTTGCATATAATATAATCAAGTACATATCAAATGTAACGCAGGCAATTTGTAAAACGCTTTATTTTTTAAATGTATTTAATATTATAACCATACAGAAAAGAACTTAATGAAATCATGAAATAAAATTTGAAATTTGGATTGTTTGTAAAAACATTAAAAATATTAATAATGTGTATATACACGATAAATTCTAGTATATGCTCAAATGTTGATATGAAATAACATAGTAAAAGCTTAAAAGTCAAAAGGAGAGAATGGAAGGTTTAAATATATCGTTTAAGGAATCCGAACCAGTTTGAGGTACTTATTATTTGTTGTCAATTATAATTACATTAACACCTGTTTCTGAATGCATAAATGAACCTTTGAATCTTCCTTTTTCTCACATTTTGGCCTTCAAGCTTTCACTATGTTATTTCATATGATCAGTTGAGAGCAGGTAGGAAATTCTTTGCAATTTTAACACCAGCTTGGAATTTTAACTGATTTGCTCAAAATATTGATCATTATACTACAAAGGTTGATAAAATTAAACTTAAATATTTGTCTACATGAATTCTATCGTATAATTCAAGAACAGGTTAATGGATTTCGATAATATTTTGTTTTCAGGTATATTTTAGTGTTTCGTCTAAAAAACAGTATAAAGAAGGTAAATACAATTCTAATCTTAATAGTTGTACAAATATTTTATTCTGATTTCACTTATGGTTCCAATTTAAAGACAGCTTTACTGATTTGACACAAACTTTGTAATCAATTTCAACTAATTTTTCTTCAGAAGAAAAGATTATCTATTTACGTTTAATTATTAATAGTAAAAGAAGCATTCAGAAGGCCGATTAAAATAAATAAACACCTATTAATTGAATATAAATTGGACTCTTTAATTAAATATCTTTGTTTTTTTTTAAAATATCGAAAAATTATCTCACCTGAAATCAAAGGTGGCCAACCCAAATGATATTGTGGGCCACTTTTGAAGATATATCTCAAATTTTCCATATTAAATTTATATTCACTGTAAACATTTTTAATACATTGGTTTTCACCACTTTGGTCATTATAAAATGTATACAATTTATAAAACTCTGATGCATATCGCAGGTCGAAAACATTGTCAAGGATGCCTTTTGCGATCCACGGGTTGGCCACCTCTGACAACCTCTGATTTAAATAAACAATGAATAATCTATCTTATATCTACATATATAAAATTGTTAAATATTGGTTTGTGTAGATTTCAAAAACTCAACAAGTTCTGCATTGATTTAGCTCAAATTTTGTCACGATATACAATCCGCTTCAAAGATTGTTTTATCTTTTTCTTGCATCAGTAACATACCTGCG
Source organism: Sisyra terminalis (assembly GCA_958496175.1). Lineage (NCBI taxonomy): Eukaryota > Metazoa > Arthropoda > Insecta > Neuroptera > Sisyridae > Sisyra > Sisyra terminalis. The sequence continues at coordinate 11,462,842 of OY292275.1, forward strand.
GTCGCAAAAAAACGGCTTTTTCGACGGTCAATACAATAGCCACTAACTGTCAATACTTCACTGTTATGATCGTGTAGTGATTTTTAGAGGTAGAGCATATTTTCTCAAAACGTAATTGATAAATATAAATCTTGAAGGTATTTGATAATTGGTACAGCAATGGATGCTGCGGGTTGTTAAAGGAGGCTATCTCATAATTAACATGCTTTTTTTCTTAAATTAAATTAATTTAATAGATGATAAAAATCAGATCTCAGCTTTAAAATGTTTTAAATAAGAATAAAATTCAGGTTGTTTAAGATCTTTAATTTTTTAATATTTTATTATTTCAAAAAGCAACGTTTCGTTACGTAATCGTAACTTCCTCAGGCTTCTTGATTTACAAAATTAAATATTTTTTTTTAAAATTATATTTATATAAAATATAATATATAAAATTTATAATATTTATATAAAATTTATATAAATTATATTTATAATTATATAAAAAAATATTTAATTATGTAAATCAAGAAGTCTGAGGAAGTTACGATTACGTAACGAAACGTTGCTTTTTGAAATAATAAAATATTAAAAAATTAAAGATCTTAAACAACCTGAATTTTCTTCTTATTTTAATTAATTTATTTACAACAATTCACAACCATAGGCTGGCAGGACAACGTCAACTGAGTTTAACTAGTATGTAATATATATTTTGTATGTGGATTGAAAACATCATTTTAATTATACCAAAGAAGTATAACTTCTCATGCGCGCACATACAGTTTTTTTTTCTTTTTTTTTATATAAAAGTGACCATGTGTTGGCTTTCTTATTATGCTCAATCAAGTGTATAGTAAAATGTGCTTAATTAATATGGCATTTGTGGAGCAAAAAATCTAATGATTGTCCTAAGTTTGTTGTCTACCATCAGTGTTCTCTGGTAGGAGGTAGTTTCATTTTCAAAGAAATTATTTCTAGATTTTTATGGTTGATAAATATTAAGAACTTCCTGTAATCTTCCTGTATTACGTCTGATTCTACTAGAGTTGATCTCTTAAGATACCAGGAACATTTTGTTGCCAGTCTTTGGATTTCTTTGGCATGGAATTATATAATTGTCTACTGCTGTTTACCACATTGTAAATATATTATGCATTTAGGTTTGGTAGCTGATAAATAAAAAATCCTCTTGAGATGTAGGGAAGGAGAAAAGTTTTGACTTATTAAATATTTAATCTCGTACAAGCATACACGAGTGCGTATGACAATTGATTGAATGTGAACTCTTCAGGTCAATTTGGGACCCAGGGTCAATCATAATTATTTCGTTGTTTCGTCTGCTGGTATTTGGTCTTCGTCAAACGCCATTGTTTTTAATGTAAATTGAACAATTTTTTATTTTTTTATATTCATTTTTGTTTTCCACTTTAACCGTTGGATAATCCACCAAAATTCAAAATTCATTCCTATACCGACAAAAGTTGAAGCAAATAATCGCGAATTAAATCATACCACTATAAGTTGCTCTAATTTGGGAAAATAAGGCTTGATTTTTGATAGGAAAGAGACGAGAACATTACCTTGTGGTACTCGGGATGTAATACATTTTGCTGAATAGATGACATTTACCACTTGTACTTATAGATTTCCCACAAAAAATCAATTGTTCTCTCACCTAATTTACTATAACATGGTAATTAAATAATTAATTAGTTATAGTAAAGCCATATTCCAAAATTTCTTTCATTTTTATTTCACCATCTTTCACCTCTTACAATTCTCTCAACAGATAGTTTTAAGTATATGGAAAAGCATTCTGTGTAATCTTTTACCAATAATTTTGGTTCTTTATTATCGTCCCCCTGTTGATTCTTATCCCTAAAGACTAAATTTCAAAGAGCTAAATCCTTAAAAACGTTAATCTCTTAACGATAACAAATACTGCAAAAAGCCATCATTATTGATATAGAAGTATACTGCTCATGTTTATTCCTTTATATTTTTTGTAATAAAAATAACAGAGCGGTATTTTCATAAGCTCAACTGTACTTTAGCACACCCACAACCTGACAACGTTGCATTTCCGACTTTGTTTTTAATTTAATTCGCGATATTTTTGTTAATTCAATTCTAATGTGTTATAATTCTCTCTTTTGTGGCTAAATTTTCATTATGGACCGATTTAATCGCGAATTAAATTAAAAACAAAGTCGAAAATGCAACGTTGCCAGATTGTGGGTGTGCTAAAGTACACTTGTTCCTTTTCATATTACAATAAAAGCTGCAGGGAAATTAACATTGTAAGAAAAAACTCAATGAATTATTGTATGTTAATTTTTTTATGTAATTTCTATAAACACAAAACTAAAGTTGAACTGCTTAAAAAGCTTTTGTATACTAAAAAATAAACATTTTTAAAGCACTCAAAGGAAAAACTAATTTAGAAAAATATATGTATGTCTGTATTGGAAACTGAACATTATAATCATGACGTCTGGTGGCCAAAAAAAGGACTAGTTTTTGTGTGCTCCTTTATTTACAACTATGTTAAGTAATTAACTATATTTAAATTAAAAATCAAACATAATTTTTTTAATTGAAATGGTAGTTATTAAATAAAGTATATGAATAAAATAAGTCAAGTTTACTGTGCTATGAATGGTCGCGGTAGTAAATTTCATGAAAATGTAGAAATAAATTTTCTCACTATACACAAGTCTGGTAACAATTTTGTTTTACTCAAAAATTTATTCAGAAAGAAAGCAAAAATTGTTTCCTACTTTCGAAACTTATCTTTCTACTTCCTGAGGTTTTATTATATGCAAATATTGTAAAGAAAACACTGTTAAATTCACCACAATACTGCTTATATTTTAATTATTTTACCACTTTTAATTAAGTAAAAGTTAAGTTTTAAGAACTTTTTCTGGATTAATACCATTTTTCCGATCTGGATTTGATTCAATCGAGTTGTAAATGTATTTTAAAGGAAATTAAAATAATGACACAAAACTGACCGTTGTACTTCGTGAAGTTCTATTATACGCAAAAATTGTAAGCAAAGCGTGATAAATTCACTACTGCTTATAAAATTACAAATTACTGCTTATATTTTCATTATTTTACCATTTTTAATTAAGTAAAAGTCAAGTTTTAAGAATTTTTTCTGGGTTAATGCCATTTTTCCGACCTGGATTTCATTCAATTGAGTTGTAAATGTATTTTAAAGGAAATAAAAATAAATTAAAATAATGCCACAAACTCAATATAAACTTATCGGCAATTCTTTGGTTGCACACAATACATAGCCATGTTTTTTAATCCGCGCCTACTGATCAGTTCTCAATACGGTATATGCAATACTGTACATTGTACTGTAAGAAGAACGTATACTAAACTTTACTCTATTTAAATTAAGATTGTATATTACTGTTTTTTTCTTAAAAATTTTTTTTTGGCAATGATGATAATGTCTTCTTAAATATTCCTACTTCGATAATTGTAGTATGTCAAAAATTTTAAGAACTGAAACTTGACAAATCTTACAATTATATCGACAGCAATTATTTAAAAAAATCAACATAATTTGTACGGAAATATACAATCCTAGTTTATCCTTCTATTACCCATTGTATTGACCTAATTTCCAAGAAAAATTGAATTCTCAAGTGAAGTTCATTAAAACGAAAGAAATGTTCTTCACTTATTCTGAGCTTTACGAATTATTTTTAAGAGTTATGTTATGATCTCAGTGCAATAATAGCACATTGAAAGTTTACGTTAAATTTAGTTTGTGTGTATTTAAAATCAAGTTCGTAAATTTTAATTTGATTTTATTACTAAGACAAACGGATGAAAATTTTTATGATGTTTATGCTATACGAAATTCGTGTGCGATAAATCATTACGATTCGGTGCAAATAAACAGGAAAAATCGAAAACGAAACGCATGGATCGTTAAAATTGTTTTGTAATTGCTGATGTTGAAGAATGAAGAAATCCTTTAACAGAATCAATCTTAATAAAACCGACATCTTCGTCACTTCTATGAGGCAATATAAATGATAAATTTTTAATGCTATTAATAAAATATGTTTTTTATTATTAACAATCATTCACCGCATTAGAGATACACGAAGTGTATTTTACACTGCCAGAAAAAAAGCTCTCCGTTTGTCATAATTTGATCTAACGATAAATGTAAGCGTATTTTAAAACCATCATAAAGTTTGCTAAACTGCAAGAAGATGACATAATAAAGTTAGAATGGCGGCAGATAGTGCAATTTTATAACATACAAGTGAATCGTGAAGTAAAATATTGTGTTGCATTCATTAAATTTTATAACTTTTTTTAATTCTCGGGGGCAAGTTAAGCTATTACTTTACTCTTCAACGTTTGAAAATTTGTATTTCTCTTGTAGGAATCGCAATAATATTCAAATAAAAGTAGTTAATTCGAAAAGCGTTGTTTCGCTCTTGTTTTGTTTTTAAAGCTCATTATTAATGACAATTTGATAGCAGTAAAGCTACATTTCCATAGTCTTGCATTTAAATTAAAGAAAAGTGGGTTTATTGGTATATTATTGATTTTTTCCAAGCCCTTTTATTGTTTCTACTTTATTTTAACTCATTTTACTCTTTTTAAATATGCTTGCTCAAATTGAGGGGCAGGGCCCTTTGGAGACCCTGAAGCTTCTACTAGTGAGCCGCAAATTATTTCTATAAAAATAATTAATTATACTTAAATAAAGTGCTGTTGGTCACTAAAGTCTAAATTTTTTAGAAGGGGAGCCTTGGATTTTTTTCAGATTTAGAAAGCTGTAGTATGAAAACGTTTGAGAAGCACTGGTCTAAACTATAATCCCCTAGTCAATGAAATTCTCTACTTCTATTCTTGACCCTCTTATTAGTATTTCAAAAGTTACAATTCGTTTTTTTCTTTGTTCCTGGATGCTTTCGTTTTAACCTCTATAGCAGCGGCCGGGGAACCGGGGTAAATTACTCCAAATGGGGTAAAAATGATTTTTTGGGTAATAGGGAAATGTTTCAAATATTTCTATTAAAACGTAAACAGAAAAAAAGATTAAACGCCGAAAATTGTATTCAAATTGCTCTTTCATCATAAAGTTCCAATTTGGAAGTGATTATATCAAACATGAAGCAACATCATTTTTCCAAAACCGATACTACAAATATGTAAATGTAAATTAAATCAATAAATAATGTTTATTTAAAATTTACATTGATTGCTTCCTGTCAAAATGTGGGGGGGGGGGTAATATTGACTTACGTAAAAATATTTTGGGGTAATGGTTAAAAAAGTTCCCCGACCGCTACTCTATTATTTTTATGTTATTAATTTTAGAAGTATATTTTCAGCTTCTACTAGTAAACATTTCAGATTTACATATTTACTATATCCAGATTTACAGAAAAACAAAAAATTATATTTTTTTAGGATTACACACAAACGTTTTATCACGTTATCTCACTCACGTTTTAATCTCACTTTTTTCACTCTTCCTTTCACTACTGATAAAATATCAAACTTACAAAACTTAGATGTAAGCCTACTGGTGGCCGAGTGGTCAAGATGGCCGCTAAAAACTAGTAGATAAGTCTACTAAGGCCGAGTGATCTAGGGTACGGCTTCAAAACTGGTAAGTTTTGGGTTCGATCCTGGTATTGAGTAAATCTTCAGTATTTCTGGATTACAGATTTTTAGTTGCCCTAGAGTCGCTAAAGACCTTAGTACTTACAAAGCGACGGTAAATAACAGTAAAAGAACTTAGAAACTTAGTTGCTTATTATGCTTATGGTAAGGGTTACTAGAGTCAATTAGACCAGTCTTTCCCAAATTATGCGCTGTGGCGCCCTAGGGCGCCGTGGATCTTCTATTAAAGCCCCGTCAATATCTTGCCATACAAAATAGTATATAATTAATAATGTTCTTGGGAACTTGGATTTAAATAATAAGACGTTATTTTTCAAATTATCTCAACGTTTCGTTGGTATTTATTTCCAACTTCTTCAGGAGAATTTTTGATGTTAACATCCTCGTTATAAATACTGGCTTTTAAACAATATTTTTAACAAGATAACCGAATGAGTACGCTAGTGGCAATTATACTATTAAATAGTATAATTTAATAAATATAATATATAATTTAATAAATAGCCGGTATTTGCATCAAGGATGTTAACATCAAACATTTTCCTGAAGAAGTTGAAAATAAATACCTACGAAACGTTGAGATAATTTAAAAAATAACGTCTTATTATTTAAATCAAAGTTCCCAAGAACATTATTAATTATTTACCACACCATGGATGAGAGCAACCAGGAATTTACAAAATAATATGTTATTAATATTAGTACTTTATAAAGTATTACTTGAACCAACGTAAATTTGACCAGTGTTTTACGTTGAATAGGGATGTAGAACAGGGGTCGGGAACCTACAATTCGTGAGTTTGTTTTTCAATTTTAATGATATCAAAAATGAGGCTCACTTTTACCAGAAGGAAATAAAATTTTTCAAAATTTGGCTTCTTAAACAGTAAAGGTTCCCGACTCCTGATGTTGGCTATGCCTTCGGGAAACTTAGTGGCTATTTAGTGTGGCTGATTTACTGTTTGGAACAGTTGGAAGTCGAATTTTTGTGCACTTATTTGCTCTAAGATTTGATGTGGGGTGTCACGAAAGAATTCTGATACATTAAGGGTGCCGGAAACCAACTTTTCGAAAGTAAGCAGACGTTATTTTACGTATAAGGGTTTGTTTTTGGGCCAAGGATTGATTACAAATTCTAAGTAAATAGAGAAAGAGAATTTAACAAATTCGATTTTTTTGTATATTTGGAACACATATTTAGAGAAAAAAATCTTAGTTTAAATCTAAGAATCAATCCTTTTAAAAATAAGTAAATAGAATTTTGAATCATTCTTTATAATAACATGTTTATTTAAATTCTTCAATTTTATGGTTCAAATACAACACCAGTTAATAATCCCATCTTAATTGTGGCTTCTAAATAAGTAACTTCCAATTTTTCCCAATTTATAATTTTAATTTCGATTTTAAAGTTTGAATTTTTAATTTGCAAAGTACTAAATGAGTTAACAATAAATATAAATTTGAAAAAGACGATTTTAATTAGTTTTTTTTTTTAGAAGAAAACTTTTTAAAGCTTTTACAGAGCTTTTCGCTCCAACCTAGTTAACATTTAAAGTTGCCAGAGTTCAAAGACACTTCCGAACGAAAAAAGACAATTTTAATCGCTTCAGCGATTCTCAAACAATAGTTGATTTGTGTGAGGTGTATATAATGAAAATAAATTAAAAATAAATGATCTGTTCAAATATAAACTAGGAAGTCTTTAGCTAATACCTCGGTAATCTCATTTAAATCTTTAATCTTTTCAACAGAAAATTTTGTTGAAACAAGTGATTTGTTTTTTGAAAATAATTCGGAAAACCACGTGGGAAGATGTTTGAAACATTGCAAAAAGGTCAAAATTCTTGACCTTTTTTTTCGTTTTGTATTCCAGCCAAAAAACATAATATACTTCATCTTGCAGACGAGATGAGTTAATGATGTTAAATGTAAAAGACGTGGAGTAAATATTTTCCTGTGCCAAAATGATTTTCATGCTCCACCATGTCAGGAAAAGATTAACAAATTATACTTTACTGTCATCGGGTTTTAACTCATGTTGTTGACTTAAGTGCCATTGCAAGTTTCAAAATTTTCAATTAATCTTAGGCATACAATTGGTACACATACGGTGAAAATTATGTGAAAATTTCTTAGGTTTTAATGAGATGTGATATTGCAATTTTTTGAAGATAAAAATATTTATAAGCCTCATATTTATAAATTTTCCAAAATTAGATTAAAAAAAAAACTTATTACTAAGATTTTTCTTCAATCTGATGCTATGTACTTGTATAATTGGAAATCAAAAATCCTTAATTTTCCAAACTTTTACCGAACTGAAAGTATATTTTTGGAATTTCTATCATTCTTAGAAGCCTAAATTATGGAAGTTCATTTTTTTCACATTTTAAGCGAATGAAAACTTAAAACTAAGTCATTTCCACTCTTTTCACCATATCGTACTTAGATATTTCAACCATTAAAAATTTCACAAAAAATTTACAAAATTTCGATTTTTAATAAACACTTTTTATGAGAATCAAAGTTCAAAAAAATGTTTCTAATATTCATTTTATAATGACGTGTCATCTATAAATTATGTCAAATCCTAAAATTTATAGGTCCCTCTCTATCCCCATATGTTACATTTATCCACATTTATATTGACCCCCGTGACGTCCAACTATGGTACTCCTTCCGTTTCTCTTGATAATTCATAACAGCTTTTTGCGTGTTTTTCTGGTTAAAACAACATAGCTGTTAAAAAAGTATCAATATTTTTTTTTTATAAAATTTGACTTACATGACATCATACTATATCCCCTCGCCTCCGTTATATTTTCGTCACAAACCTGAAATGACCCCCTGACTTTCAGTTGTCATGTAGTTTATGGAAGGCCATTACTTGGTAAGTAAATTTAATTTGAATACTTGAATGATTATCAATTATTTCGTGCGGAAAAAAATTAATAATTTAACAAAAAAGTGAGATAATATTTCCTCGAGAAACGGTAAAATTTATAGGTACGTTTTTAAAAAAACAATTTTTGTACTTTTTATAAGAATGTTTTTCATATCTTTTTGGAAATTCCAACTTCGAAATTTTGTAATTGAAGGATTAAGAAAATATTTATTTTCAGGAATTAAGGTTTTCTGTGATAGGTTATAGGATTTTCCAGGATTCCATCTATATCAAAGGTTGTCAAACTTTTTTAATCATCGACCTCTAAATAATTTTCGAAATTTCCCATTGTTCCTCATTGTACTTTAAATGGGAATTTTTTATATTTTTTTTTTTTTGAATATCCAACTTCGAAATTTTGTAATTCAGAAATTAAAAAGATATTTACTTTCCGGAGTTGAGAGTTTTGGTGATAGGTCTCTGGGTTTTCCAAGACAAGGACAGATTTAAGGGGGGGGAGCACGGGTCACGTCCCCTCCACGGTATTTTGTGTACTGTGGAGATTCCATCACAGTACTTATTTAGAAGCAAATCAAATTATTAGAGTTCTTAAAATATATGAATAAAATAACAGAAAGAACATTAGTGAAACTCTAGTCTATTTCTGGCTGGAATTGCGAATTTCCTTTCACGTACTTGCAAATGAAAGATGATATTGTGCCCCCCCCAGAAAAAAAACCTGAATCAAACCACCCTTGTTCCTGGATTCCATCTACAATAGAGGTGACCATTTTTTTTTAATATTTCGACCTCTAACCAACTTTTGAAATCCTCCATCGATCTCCAAACAACGTAATTTACGGTTAATTAAAAAAAAAGCTACCTGTATTTGCACATTTATTTTATGATTTTAGATATTTATTAAGGCCTATTGTTTAAACATAAATAAATATCTTAATATTGAAAGATAAATATCTTAGTATTTATCGTATATTCAGATAGATGGTTAGGTATCTGTTATTCTCATATCAAGAACTGTTTTCCCTTCGACCTCCAATCGATTTCTAGTCAAGTCAACCCCTCGATAGAATTAAATCGATCTCAAGGGGTCTACACCAACCACTTTCGTGATTAAATCAGGTCATAATGAAAATTTACCAAGAAAAGAGTAAATCATACGATATTACAATTAAATTTACAAAAAAATCGCGAATTAAATTAAAAATAAAGTAGAAATTGCAACGTTGCCAGTTTTGACGGTTTTAAAAGGCAAATTAGCCGTAACTTTCTGAAAAATATTCACAGCCCAACTCTGAAAAAACTAGCAAACGTCAAAAATTGGCAATTGAATGAAAACGAAATGACAGTTGAAACCAATAACAACAACTAGTTAGTCCAAAGTTGAACTAATAATTACTATATCTATATTACACACACATGTATATATAAGTTGTATCATATTTTAGTTATAGCAAACTACTAATAACTAATGTGCCATTTCAGGCACTACCGGAATATGCTATAGTAATGATTTAAAAATATTTTTTAACTTCGACAAATAAGTATAACTTCTCCCACACGTACACGTCCCTGACCATATTAATCGACAACTATAGGTTTTGTATAAAACCTGAAGTTAAAGCTATTTTATTTTGGGTCCACAATTTTGATTGAGCTTAGCTTTCCTGTACAAATTTTATTTATTACGCTTATTACCAACTAGCCTGACCAAAAATCATATTTACTAAAAAAATAGATTTTTACCATCAAATTAATTAAACATCTTAATTATGGCGAGATGAATTGTTTAATATTGAATTGATAGCCCGTTTACTGATATTTAAGTTCCTATTCTGTACAGTATACTGTCCATGTAGGACAATATCGTCTGATGTATTTTTGGATGATGATTCCATACGTGAATATTTTTTCTAAGGGCTATTTTTCTGGTGTGACCCCCTCTTTAGCTACTTTTTTCTTCAGCAATTTCCACATATTTTCAATGCGTTTCAAATTAAGGCTATTATCGTAAGTAGGGTAATAGGGATAATAAACAAAGTTTTACCCTTATCCAGAAAATAAATTTCTTGGAAATCAATACACCTTTTTTTAATGTAAAAAGGAAACAATATTAAATTTAATTTCGTAGAATATGTACATTTTGTATAAAATAATAAGTGCGTCTAAGAATATGGCCAGGGACTGTAAGTAATTCCGTTTTTTTAATATATGCCTTTTTAGAATAACATTTTTTGAATCTTAACTCGACTTAATTTTAAGTCGAGTTTGAAGTCGGAACTGGAATTAGTGCCCTAAAATTAATTAAACATGCAGCTAATCCGATTTTTAAAACTTTCAATTGGAAAACTGCTCCTTTTTTCATTCTACAAAAAAAAAAACTTGAAAATTGAAAATTTTCATTTCCACAATATTATTCCACAAACATGTGAATTTTAACGGAGAATTTTTTTTAATTAACGACTGTTTTAAAAACGTTGATAGTACCTATTCTACATAGGTAATAATTAAAAAATCCCATTCATATTTTCGTTTCCCTTGACTTCATTTGTAACCGGTGTTTTGGTGTAGTCTGTTTCAAAAGCAATGCGTGGTCCAAAATTGCATCATATAATGGTATCTATGTATATATACATAAACATATTCGAATTTTCTCTCTCACTATAACTAAAAAATTGAAAACGGTGTCAGTGATTCAAAAAGATCACGACAGACACTAAATCATTAGCATTGAACCTATGGTAAATATGATAAATACATTACATGGATCGTTATATAAGCCACATTAAATATCCACCGATAATACACGCTAACTTGTCCAGTTGAGATTGAAACATTTAAATAACATTTTTCGCTATAATTATTCACGACTCCAATACATATTATAATCTGTACATATATATATATATATACCTACCATGATACATTCGTTGACTCTAATCCGCGTGATGAATGCCAGTAGGTGGTGACAATAATTCATAAATTATCGACGCGGAAATTTCAAATTTCCGATTTGAACATGTCAATTTTAAAATAAATTACTTTTATCTGCCTTTTCAGCGAATTATCTCTCAATCGGGCTTACTAATTAAACTCTTTTTTTTTTCTGCAAAGTGCTAACGTTTCGCAATTTGATATTTTAGTTTGAAGGCGCGCTAGAGCGAAAATCGCTACCGTTTCGTTATATATGTTTTTTTATCTAAAGAACAGCGAAAAGTAATTAGAATTTCTTAATCAAAACTTAGTCTTTGGAGTCCGGAATTTAAAAGGAGAGTCAGATTGAAGTGATGGTTGTTACAATTTTTTAACAATTATCAAACAAAAATAATCTCTTTAAGTCTATGTAGTTGAGTCATAATTCTTGGAAAATCAACTTTTCTCTATTTTTAAAGTTTATTGGACCATATTTTAAAATATTTGTCAGTCCTTGAAACAATCATAATATTATTGTATGTATTACGTAGATGTTAGTGATATTTCATATATTTAGTGTCCTATGTTCTCATTAATACTTTGTGTCCATTTACACCTAATTTGTAAGTAATATGAGAATTTGGAATTCACCTTCAGTAAATTAGTCACTTCGATTTGATTATTTTCTATTCATACTAGGATAACTCATTTACTCTTCTCCGTAGTTTGCCTTCCCTTTAACGAAATTGACGTTCCACAATTCAATACAATAATAATTTCAACTCAATACAATTCAATTAAAAATTGTCTGCAAATTAACAATTTATTCACTATAAAATTGACTCATTCAATATCAATCATTCATTATTGAATCAATCATTATCAGGCATACTTTATTAATATAACTAAATACTTATTATTTTCTAAAACTAGCACAAAAAAATCACAGCGTTGCAAATCCTACTATGCCACACGATATCATTAGTTTATATTGAAATTATCATCCATAGTTGTCATATGAATTTTTTTAGAATATCAGGAATTTGGACAGGATTGCTATTAACGCAGATTATCAATTCCGCAACGTTATTGTGGCCGAAACGTTGCGGAATTGATAATCTGCGTTAATAGCTATCCTGTCCAAATTCCTGATATTCTAAAAAAATTAATATCATTTGGAATATTTTCTCTGTAATAATGGGGTATTTTTACCATCAGTAATCTGTTTTTCATTGTACAAAAAGGTTAGCTACTCGTGCCCCCTAGCTTAAAGTTTTTGTTATACCTATTGAAGATATCCCATCTTAAAATATATCAGAGATCAAAGTTTATAAACCTATAAAGAACTTATAAAAAACCTGACTTCAAAAACATTGAGATCCAGGATCTCAGGTTCTCCAGCAATGAATGCTGAAGATTGTCGCCAGACTTTACTTTTTCCGATTTTTTTTCCTTTCACTATGGGTAAGATGTCGTACCTCTTAAATGTTTCCATGTTTGTTTTTTTTTTCTTTTAGTTTATCATATCTTCATTCATCATATTTATATTTTCTCTTATTTTCGGTAGCCTACTGACCACCATATATGACTTTAGGCATCGTTAATTGATAATTGGAATTGAACAAGTATGTTTAGTGGTACTACGATTCTTCCGGTGCCATGATTTGATGACGGATTCTTATAGATCTCAATAGAATAACGAAAATGAAATATTTTTTTTCAATCTCTCGCTTAGTTTACGAGAAATTGATTCTTAAAAAATGAAATATTAGTACACTTTTTCGCTTTTTTTGAAGGATTTGTCATGATTTTCATGAAAAAAAGGTAAATTCTTACAACTGTGGCTCCACTTATTATTTTTGTACTAAAAAGCTTTAAAGAAGAGATTTAGGGTCGAAGCCCCGGTTGGGGGACCCCCAAAATCTCCCAAATTTATAATGCCTTGATTTATTCGCGAATTAAATTAAGAACAAAATCGAAAACACCGGGTTTCCAGATAATGATATTGCTGAAGGACATGAGCTGTAAAAATTAGGTTTTAGGCTTCGCTTCTGGACTCCTTGTTAATAATTTTTAGCACAAAAAAATAAGTGGAATTATGGTTGTAAGGATTTACATTTTTTTATGAAAATATTGAGAAATCCGTCTAAAAAGGAAAAAAAATATATTAATTATTAATTTTTTTAAACATTGACTTCTCGTAAATGAAGCGAATATCGAAAAATTTGATTCCTCATTTTCGTTTTATTTTGTCGAAATCTATACGAATATGTCGTTAAATCGTGAGAGAAAGTCTAGCCGTATATTTTATGTTCCTCTCTGTTTTTTGCTTAGTTTTTTCACTGATTTTCGATTGTTCATATGTGATTGGCTCTTGATGGAAACACCCTCTCTATGTTTTCTGCTTGATTCTTCCACTGACTTTCGATCACCCAGCTGTGATTGGCTGAACATGGGAACGCTTTCTCTTTGTTTTTGTTTTTTAATTTGGCCATTAGCAGGAACACGCATTCTTTGTTTTCTTTAAAGTTCTTCCCCTGATTTTTAGTCATCCATTTATGATTGGCTACTGGTGGGAACGCCTTTTTTACATTTTCTTCAAGGTTTTTCCAATGATTTTCGATTCAAATTTCAAATTCAAAATTTGCTTGCTAAACCTATAAGCAAGCTCCTACTGCCCCCTATTTTCGCCGCCCGTGTGCGGTGCACATGCTGCACATCTGCTAGGATCGCTCTGCTCAATATCACGAATTAGTATTTAAATTGATATTTTAGATTGACAATTTGTAATAAAAATGCTCTATAAAGTTATAAAAATTTAAGTTAAATCCAATATTAACTATGAGGATAAATAATGTTTAAAATCTATTGACTTCGAAGTTGAAGCGGTATTTCAATTAATTTTGGCTGATTGCCTAGTTCTGGGTTAAATAGAAAAGCAGTTCTTTTTATTTTGCCCAATTATGTAGTTAAACTTTGTTCTACTCGCAAAATTTAGATTTTCTAAGACCTGAAAATTCGTCTTATGTCCAATTCTTTCATCCACGTAAACATCCCCTATTATGTACTATTTTTAAAATAATATTTGTATACTCTAGTTTTAGAATATTTGAACTTAAATATTATTACAGATTTTATCAATTAAATGTTCGTTCTTTACCAAAATGGATGTCTTTAATTTCTTTGTTGTGTTTGGTTTAAATTTGCATTATTATGTCAATTAGAATAACTTGATCAATTAAAACTTTAACTAAAAACATTATGAATTCACTAATTGCGAAGCAATGTTTATTTAGTTAATTTAAGAAAGAAAAGCTTTTGCATTAGATAAACCATAAATGAAGTCTTTACAACCGATTTGATTCATGAATATTAAATTTGCATTGCATAACCCATATTGTCCTATTTACATAGATTTATTTTACAATTATACAATGTTTATTTAAAGATTTAAACAATTAAGAAAATCTAAATGAAAACTCTCTCACCACGTGGTTCATTTTCTTCGTATGTTTATTTGACTTTTCCAGTCTTTTTTTTTAACGAAAAACATATTTTCCAAACTCTCTTTCGAACAAGATACAAGAAATTTTTCATATTTTTCATTAGAGCAACAACATTTTCTTGAATGGATCATGATAGATTTGTTTCTGTTTTGAATAACATGTAAATAGAAACGGTGCCAAAAGTAATTGTACGTTTGTATTTAATAAACGGTTGAAATTTTCAGGAAGGAACTCTAATCTAATTTAGACATACGGAAAATATAAATTCAGTGGTAAATGGGAACGTGGAAAATACGAAACTTATCGAAGTTTGTGATCTAATTAAAATATTTTTAATTTATTAGATGAAAATTAATGTTTTTTTTTTCTGGTAAGTGGGGAATATTCATTTTTCTTTGTTCGTTTCGAAAGGTCGTTTGACGAAAGCTTTTACTATAATGTAAAAAAATTGACACTTCGAAGAAAGAAGAATTCATTGAAAAGATTTTTTTTAATGAAAAAATTTTAGCACATTTACACTTTTATGTTAATGCCATTAGCATGTAATTGCCATAATAAATCGGTTTTATTTTGCTTGTGGCTTTCAAAAGTGAATTTTGCAAGCAAAAAAATGTGAAATATTTGCGTTTAGTTTGTCAACACATAAAGATATCATAATTTTCCAAAAGAAAAAAAAATAACAACGTCGTTAAGTATTCGTAAAAGTGATTCGTCCAATTACCAGTTGGTGTTTATTCTGAATTTCTTTCGTGAAAAAATTGGACAAAATCAACCATTTCCGTTCGGCTTTTTTTCCTTTTTCACACGTTATTGTATCAATGCACTTGTGCATACTTTTGCACGCCACCAACCGCCGTAAGCTCCACAGCATTTTAATTAGGCTGGATATAAATACCAACAGCATACATTTTATGATTATCTCCTCGAAAATAAAGTAGTCCGGTAATGAATTTTCCGACAAATAATTGTCAAAAGTAAAATACTCTGGGTGGTGTAGGTATATGAAATGACGCACATGGTTCAACCGGGCATTTTCTTTCTTTTCCTTTTGGTGTGCGCAATGTAAATAGACGGAAAATTTTACACAAGTTTTATTGCAGCTAATTACTTAATAATTGAGTCAATCTGTGTAAATTTTTTTAAAGAAAATAAATGCAGAGCCGAGAACAATCGATTTGCGTGTTGACTTTTGCTTTGCTTTACGATATGTAAATTTTATTTCCGTAGCTCGGACGTTTTTTATTTACTAACGGAAAACACAAATAAAAGTTTTACTGAACTATTTGCTGTTTATATTATAGAAGTGGCTGCTTTACAAACAATGTTTGGACAGACTAGTAGCAATAAAATTAGTCTACATCTTTTGACATTCAATTTCTATTCAAATGAATCCACTCATTAAAAGTGGGGTAATATGGTAAATTTAAACATTGGCTCCTTTTTGATTCATATAGTAAGCCAGAAGCTACTAAAAGTTAGCAATTTTATCATTTTGAATCTCGTCCATTGATTTAATAATTAGTGAGTTTTTTATCTTGGGATTTGGACTTTATAAATGAAAATCTCAAATTATAAAAATTGGTACGTTTCGCCGACTTTATTTCTGCTTCTTCAGGCAAAATTTATAACTAACAAATAAAGCAAGACAGCATGTTATTCAGCTGTACTCATTCTTGTAAATGTATTGATGTTTTAAAAAACTTTCTTGATTTTTTTTTTAAATATTTATTTTTTATCGTTAAATTGGTTGTGTCCATAATTTCCATAATATTATTTACTAGCTGATCCCCGCAACTTCGTCTGCGTAACGTAGGTGTAGATTATGTTTTCTTTTCAAATTTGCCGTTTGTAGTGGTATATGAAAATTTGTATTTTTCTTATTTCTTTTACGAAAAACATAATCATACTAAAAAACACTATTTCGTCAACTTTAAAAAGACACATTTAATAAACTTTTATAAAGAATAAAATTGTTCTATGCAATAAGCAATTAATTTTCAAAAAATATTTATTTGATATCTAAAAAGAGTATGTCTATTGCGTATAGCTACAGTAGGTATACCTATCGTAGACCAAATAATCTGTAAATCAATCAGCATCTAAACATAAATAAAAAATATCGCCAAGTTCAATAAAGTTGGTCTTAATTATAAGTAAAGAGCAGTGACCATGCGATATTTTTCATATAACTTACATTTTTAAACTTGCGATATCTTTCGAATGGAATGTTCAAATTGAATAACTCAAAAATTTATATAATGGTATTGAAGGAAACTTAAATATGAAGTCATTTATTTTGATTAGGATTAATCCCAAAGTGTAAATAAAAGAGCTTTTATAACGGTGGCATTTATATATATTTTTTAAAATGAAAAAACACTTCTTGTGGCGTAACTATAATAGTTAGACATATGCTGTCTATTTTTGTAGATAATGATATGTTCTGCAAAATCGTACTACATTATTTTGTTCTATAACCAATAGTTTTCGCAGCGCACGCGATAAAAGAATGTTTTTTGGTAATTTTTTCAGACCTTGGGTTACATTATTGGAGTTTTAGTATGGATCCCTAACTTTTTTGAAAATTTAATATAGCCTATGTTCACCGGAAATAGTGTAGCTTCCCAACAGTGAAAGAATTTTTCAAATCGGTCAAGTAGTTTCGGAGCCTATTCAAAGCAAACAAACAATCAAATCTTTCCTCTTTATAATAATAGATTTTTAGTAGGATAGTGGACATGAAAGGATGTAAATCCATATACAAATTATTAATTTAGCGACACGTTTCGGTTTTTTATTAGACCGTCATCAGGCTTCTAAAATCATACAAACACATGTATTACAGAATCCTTCAAAACATTACTAATTGTTAAATTACCTTAATATGAAATAAATTAATGATTAGTATATGGATCTACATCCTTTCATGTCTACTATCCTACTAAAAATAAATAATATTTATTTTATATATTAGAAAAAATTTCAAGAAAATTTTTTAAAACATCAATACATTTACAAGGAAGAGTACAGCTGAATAACATGCTGTCTTGCTTTATATGTTAACTATAAATTTTGCCTGAAGAAGCAGAAATAAAGTCTGCGAAACGTCCCAATTTTTATAATATGACATTTTCATTTATAAAGTCCTAATCCCAAGATAAAAATCTTATTAGTTAGCAATTTTTTTCGTAGAATGATACCCAAACTTAAAATCCATTGTTAAAAATAACAAAGAGGCGTTTTTCCTCAAATTTTCTTGTAAACAATCATAAGTGCCTTCTTTATCCTTACTTCTTAATGCTATTGCTATCAATAATCGGCTCATATCTCTTTTAGGTCCATCAAAATCTGGCAAAGCTACATTTTCTACTTAGTTTTTCATTCAATTCGCAATTTTTTTGGTTATTCAATTCTAGTATGGAATAATTTTATTTTTTGTAGGTAAATTTTCTTTATGGGCCAATTGGTCGCGAATTAAAATAAAAACAAAGTAGAAAATGTAACGTCGGTAGATTTTGATCAACCTAAAAAGGACATGGACCCAATTATCTACCGTAATATCAGCAAACAATTTTCCAGACCATATTTCATAATGATGATAGGTTTTTCCGATCTTTTTCCTTCAAGTTTTCCTCGTATGATAGTCTACTATAGCTCATATTTAAGACATCTTAACTTCTTCCATTTATAATTGGAAATATTTTCCTTTATTTTTCCAACTCAAGTAAAGCTATTATTCACTTTTCTCGAGTAGTACAAGGGATTCGAAGAATTCAGCGATATCTGATATCCGCTCATTTGAAAACTTGTAATCGTTTGCGATTATCGTATTGCGTATTTATTAAATTTACACCAATATAAGAAATCTATATAGTTGTGTCTACCGAGGTGTGAAAATTATTAGACTCAAAAGAAGATTTTTACTTTCTTCCAGCAATGTATTGCCCAGACTGTACAATATCCAACATCAGTTATGGTTTGGAGCTGCATGTCAGCAGAGGGTACCGGTAGGATATACATTGTGGAAGGTACTATGAGACAAGACCAATATATACAAGTCTTGGAAACAAGGTTATTGCCTCAAACTAAAATGTGGTTTCCGGAAGAAAATTTTATCTTTATGCAGGATGGAGCTCCTTGCCATAAAGCCAAAAAAGTTATGGATTTCCTCAAAAATTCTAACATTAATGTGCCTTCTTGGCCAGGAAATAGTCCTAACGCTAATCCCATAGAAAATTTTTGGACCATTGTGAAGAAAAAACTAAAAAACTTAAACTATTACAACATGGGTGGATCTGATTACCGAACTTATTAAGATTTGGCATCATAATAAAATATAAATGAAAAAAATAGTATAGAGCATGCCAGGATGGGAAACATAAATTATAAACAATAAAGGGTACCACACAAAATATTAGATGAGTGAAATTATTGTAATTTTTAAATTTATGACAACTAAAAACAAAACTGTGATTTTGGTTTCTCTTGAGTTGTTTTGAGTCTAATAATTTTCACACCTCTGTATAGTTGGTAAATTTTTCCTCTTTTTTTTAAAATTCAAGTAAAATTTAATTACTTTTCTCGAATAGTACAAGGAATTGGAAGAAATCTATATAGTTGTGTCTGTATCATTGGGAAAATTTTTAATATCGTTTTCTTAAAGGTACTTTTATTAATTTTAACTAGGTAATCATTTTTAATGATTACCAAACGAAAATTCAACGTTCGGGGAAGATAATGTTAAACTTAAAAAAAAAATAAAAGAAAATTTAAGTTGTTGTATTATTTAATTATAAGGACATAGCCCAATCGAAGGACGGCACTAGTAACTTGCAAAAATGAAAAGAGAAATAATAAATTCCGTTTCTGATAAAAATAGGGTTTTTAAAGTCGTCAAAAAAATTAAGGCGTGCAATATGGAGGAAAGGATTGTTGATATTCTTATAAGTAATATTAAAGAAACCATTAACCATAAGAGTTTAAGCCCATACTTATCAAAATGGTGCCACATTAGATAAGTTATATTTCGAAGAATCAAGATTATGATAAAACTGTTGTGGCAAAAGCAAATGTTGATGCCTACTGTTTTGTGAAAATGAGTTGGGAAGCTTTAAATACATGTTTCATAGAAACGACTGTATAATGCTATCTTAAAGTACATCAGGCACAATAGAAGTAAGGGTGGAATATTAAACCTATTAAACCTTATATCACTCAACCTTTTACTCCATTTCATAGCCCATAAATGTTTACGAGTGGTGGACATTATAATTGGTGTTTTTTGAATGACAAACGTATATCAGTGTTTTTCTAGGTAGCCCAGCTCTCAAATTGTTGCTTCATAGTGATAGTGATTTCATTCCATAGGAATGGGAACAAACATTTTTATATCTTGGAATAAAAAAAAACAATTTCCAATCTGGTTGGAAAAAGTGGTAAGCTACATCTTCAGCATAGAAGTAATATTTGAATGAGTAAAGTAGTAGACAGGAGTTAAGCCAAGCTTTCGAAAAATTTATGGAATACGACTAACTGGTCTAGAACAGGGGTGGCCAACTTTTCTTATATATAAATTGACTATCTTGCCGTGCGTCCGTGTAGAATAGGCTATACGCATGCGCTCTGTTATCCCCACTTACGCATTCAAAACATTGGAAGGGGTACTCACTCACTATTGTATTTATTTATGAATACGTATTTCGGATTTTCAGGTTTACAGTATGTGAAATCCAAACAACATAATTCTCACTTATAAACTTAAACTTAATCATTTTCAGATATATCTATCAGAGTTTAAATTTTTAAGCAGAAAAACTTTTTGTTTCTAATAATAAATCAACTTTGTTTTATATCAAGCAGTAATAACGTTTCGCTTTTAACAGACTTTGATTGATCATTATATTTGAAGTTTCGATTGTTTATTAAACGTTACCCCTTACTAACTTTGCTACCGTTTCTTATTATATATTCTTATTATATTCTTTCTTATTATATATCTGCATCGTATAAGGAAAACACTTTCCAAATTTTATCGACACAAATGTGCACTCATATTTGAAAATACAATGTAGAACGAAAAAAAATAATGACCTTCTTTATGTTAGTTAACATGACTAAAAAGCTATTCGATTTCGCACATTTGGACGTTGTACTTACAAAATTGTTGGAAATAGCTGGAAAGCGTGAACGTTAATTCGAATATTTTATTTATTTTCAACTAGCTGATCCCCGCGACTTCGTCTGCGTAACGTATTTTATTTTTCTTATTTCTTTTACGAAAAATATAATCATACTAAAAACACTTCATACTCTTGAAAAAGACACATTTAATAAACTGTTACTTAGAATAAAATAGTTGTATATAATGATCAATTTATTTTCAAAAAATATTTATAAATATTTAAAAAGAGTATGTCCATTGCGTATACCTACGGTAGGTATACCTACCGTGAACCAAATAATCCGTAAATCAATCAGCATCTATACATAAATAAAAAATATCGTCAAGTTCAATAAAGTCGGTCTTAATTATGACTAAAAAAAGTCGAAAGTTATCAAAATACTCGCGTCAAAATAACCCCATCTCACTGTTTCGATTCCCGAATGAACCTTTCTCCAAAAACTATTATACTATTGCACTGTACAACACAACCGCGAAATTGAAATTTGTACAATCACACGAAACCCAGTTCTTCCATAATCAAGTAAAATCACTATATATCTTTAAACTTATTATTGAAATATCTGAATTTCAACTATATAATTAAACCATATTGGATAGTCAAGAATTCACCATACGCGATTTGGCGTATACATTTTGCTCTGGAAGAGGATTTTAAATTTCTTTTATCATTATGATGATATGATTATTTATTATTTATCATTATGATGATTTCTGGCTGGAATTGCGAATTTTTTTCGTGATCCCTTTCACGCACTTGAAAATGAAAGATATTATGGCTCCCCCCCCAAGAAAAAAATCTTAAATCCGCCCTTGTCTGTTAGGGTAGCAATTTTCAAAAAAAAAATATTATCACATGCCTACTTCCTATAAGGAATACACCAAATATTAAATTTTCATCAGTCGGAGGAGGTATATAAATACACGATTTTATATATGCACGGTTTTAAAAACGTATTTACTTTAAGATTTATTTCTACTATTATTATTACTATTACATTTTTTTCGTACGGATATCCTTACTGAGCAACCCTAAGGATCTATTTACAACAATTTTGTAAAAAAAAATTTACTGTCAGATTATTATCTATAAAAACATTTATATTTCAAAAAGGCAAGTTTTTCTACTTTAAATTAAATTACTGTGCTTCTTATTAGTTCAACTTAAAATATTAATACAGATCATTTTTTAACTTTTCAATACCTTTCCAAATATATTTAACTCGCCTATCTGAATTCAAATTTTTTTTTTCATCCCTCAGTTTTTACGTAGACGGTACATTCCCTTATTATTTTTAAGGAATGGTAAGTAGCCTAACATGTGTGGGTATTTGTGTTGTATCTTAATATAAAGTTTCATTAAATTCGGTTGTTCCGTTTTTAGTTAAATCACCAGCGCACGCGATGTATGAAAGTTTTTTAGTAATTTTTCACACATTATTGGAGTTTTAGAATGGATTCCTATTTTTTTTTGAAAATTTAATATAGCCTATGTTCCCAACAGTGAAAGAATTTTTCAAATCGGTCAAGTAGTTTCGGAGCCTATTCAAAGCAAACAATCAATCAAATCTTTCCTCTTTATAATAATAGATAACAATAATTGGTTTTCAAATTGTTCTAAATACCGAAAAAAAGTTAGTATCGAAGATTTTATATTTTAATTGACAGTGAAATATATGGCAAAAAATTGCTACCTAAATGCTTTTCAGCCAAATATATAATTACTCCAGATCACAACAATGGGTTCATAAAATAAAATAGATTTTTAAAAGTTTGATTGTTGAAAAACGAACCAAAATTTAAAATCGCCTATTTGGTTTAAGTACTACATAAATATTAAACTTTCATACTAATTTAGTGAAATGACGTTATTTAAAATGTTGTTATTAAAACGATATATATAAAAACACTTATATTTTATTTCTTATTATAATTTCAGATAAACTTTTTTTTTATATTAACACTTTGATTATTAAATTTAAAATTTCAATTGTTGATTAACTTTACATTATCTCATATTAAACATTTTATTGAGATAAAACCTTTAGTTGCGAATGCAACAGGCAACTACTAGTCTATATATAAATAAATCTAATTTTTGTCTTGAAAATATGTCGTGATCGTCTTGTTGCCATAGGCGTAGTTTGAGGAGGAATAAGGGATGTAAAATGGATATTATGTTTATATACTGTGTTTTCTATTCTAGCGAGGTATAGGATTAAGAGGCCTGAAGGCCTCGGAGCAACAAAGAAGTGGAGACCCCCTGGCCCCAAAATACTCTCCAAATAAAATGGAAATTTTTTTGAGTTTTCCAATAGTTAATTTAAATATAATCGGAAACAAGAATTATCTAAAATCAAATTTAAGCGTTAATGAAAGGAACTTTCCGAGCTTTTCTCGCCGAAAAATCGTACATGAATTTACTGTTTGCCTGATTAAAATGAATAAATATAGAGCGATGATTCTTGTTAGTATATAATGTAATCATGTTTATATAAAGTATTGTAGGTAAAGGTAAAACGCGAAAAAAATATCAAGAGAAAAGTTATTTATTAGTGTATACTAGTCAGAATTTGATTTTTTTTCCCAAGTCTCTATTGTAGAGATCCCTCTTTTGTGGAGGCCCCGGGGCTGTAACCGCAGTTTCCCTCCCCGAAATGCAGCTCACTATGGGTAGATAAGTAAAATATATGTTTAAAACTATTTTTATTTTATAAATTACTTCTTAAGTTTTCAAGATATAGGCTCATGAGGACAATACATTTCCAGATTCAACTTTTGATAGGAGTATTCTAAAAATATGGTACCTAAAAAAACGATTTTTTTAACAACTGCAATGTATGAGTTGTTGAAATATTTGTTTGTAAATATGAAAAAGTTATTATAAAAATGCACAGTATGGCTGATAATTTTATTTTAATAATTCATTTTCGTGTTTTTTTTTTTGGACCAAGAAAATTTGCCATGAATTGAGGGTCGGGTGGGCGGCTTTATGGCTTTGGCAAATTCCCAGAACACATTAAGCTATTGCAAAAAATTTTGTCTTCTATAATTGCCTCAAAGTCCATGATGCACGAAATTCCTCCCCAGACATTGCGAGGGATTGACAGTCTATCAAAATTGGCCTTGCAATCGATCAGACGATCACGGACGACTTGTTGGTCACCCCTGGTCTAAAAGATGGATGGATTTAAAATTATTTATGTTATAGAACCCTTCCGTATTCCAGAGTAGTCAAAATTAGATGGTCATTGGAAATAATGAGTTTTTTGTTTCCCAAACCCAAAGACACAAAGTAAATGCATGAATAACACTTGTTGATTAAATAAAAATTAGATTAACTATTCCTTAGCAGATATGGTATATGTAAATTGTATCTATGCACTCCTAGGACATCTCTTACATATCAATCAAAGCACACCTAGAACCTAGATATTTAATTCTGAAAGATGTTAAAACTATGCCTGGTTGAGAAAAAGCCAAAAGAAACTCTGGTAGAGGTTTATAGTGATTTTGACGAGAAAATTGATCATAAAAATTGGGTTTAAAGGCGAATGACTATCCAATTTATCTAGGAGTTGGTTTTGTTCCAAGTTTCGCATAAAAAAATTGGCTCTCGGTATTAAACGGTCTCTTCCAGAAAAGCAAATGATTAGAGACCCTAAGGTCGAAACATTTTCAATTTAATTGCAAACTTCAAATTGGTTCTCAATCTCCAGTAGCCTCAAAATGTGGATCACTTTTGATAAGCAAAGTTGGCACGAAAAGATAAACCGAATATTAGCTATTATAAGGACAAGAAACGTTCCAGGATAAATGACGCTACAATTACGTTAACATTTAGAAATCCCCCTACAGAAGCATAATCCTTAAATTCCCTTAGTCAAAATATTGGGTTTTTAGAATTGGTATTTTGAGAATTTTCTATCAACAGCGTGTTACAATTTTCCAATACCACAATTTTGTTTATTAACATTTTCTCTGGTTATTTATAAATTCATCCTTAAAAGCAGTATTGATTAATTCTGAGGTTTTCACACCGCAAAACAGTTACATTATCATTACATTGCCAAAGCTTTTTGGCTTAAATAAATAATCTTTTAAAAAATTATAGTGTGTTACAATTCAGTAAAAACATTTCCTTTTCCTTCTAATAGTTTCTCATAAACTTTTAAATATAGATTCATTAAAATTTAACCTTTACATTTCACTGTGCTTCAACGTCCCACTCGAAAATTTAATATTTCATATTAAATTGTATCATATTTAACTGACATTCTCTTCATATAATGTAAATTATTTACTTACGTAAGTTGCTTCATTTAAATAAAGAGCTTTATCGCCAGCCATTCCTGATTTATATGTAAATTCAATGAAACAACTTGAACAAGATGTCATAATTAAATTCAAAAAAGCTTTTCAAGTTCAATGAAACCTGATTTATTAATTCTTCCTGGAAGTATTAAATAACTATTGACCCAAAAAGGTAAAATATTTCAACACAAAAGATTTTATTAACAATGGCCAGTCATGAAAAAGTTAGGGGAAGTCCGGGCATAACGAATAGCCCGGGCAAAGCGAATACCCTACAATATTTCGAAATGGCTCGAGCAAATTTGCCTGTCGTAGGCCACGTGATCCGTCCTCCATTCCTCAATCGTAAACAAACAGAGCTAGCGTAAGGTGACCCGTTGTTGGACAAAAAAATAGTTAAAATAAATAAGTGATACTTTGTTACGATATTTCAAGGTAAGTATTTTCATAATTACTCATGCACATGTGATGTTACTGTTTTGCCTTGTTTGTATTTTTAAAGTGTATGCTTTCTTGTTGAATTTCTGCAAATTTTGGGCAAAGAGAATACGGGCAAAGTGGATACGTATCCACTTTGCCCGTATAGCAATTTCAATTTACCTGGTTAGCTTTCTGATCAATGTCTTTCATTTATAATGCTATAGATGGCTTACAAATATAAAAGGAAAACTAATGAAGCCAAATGGAGTGAGGATGTTATGATGCTTGTGATAGCAGACTGTAATCCTGGTATTCCAGTAAAAACGACAGCAAGAAAATATGGTCTACCTTATGCTACTTTGTATAGGCATTGGAAAAAAAGTAGTTCTACTGCTCAGCTTGGCCGTTTTCGCAAGGTTTTTAACAACGAACAGGAGAACGATCTTCAATGGTATTTTCCGATAATTAAGTAACTATATATTTATCATTAATTTCATTCTTCTTACATTGATTTCTATATATTTTCTTTAATGTACCATGCGTTCACTTTGCCCTATGGTCTTATCCACTTTACCCGGTTGGTTGGGCAAAGCGGATAGCTGTATCAATTTGAATATTGTTAGTAATTTTAAGTAAAATATTGATGTTACCAAATTTTTGATGATTATATTAAAAATTATAATAAATATGATACTTATTCATACTCAGCAATTGTTTTATTTCTATGTCTATACGTTTTCTTGCTATAGGTCATTAAAGCTTAAGGTGTCCACTTTGCCCGGACTTCCCCTATACAAAATATAAAATGATACACTTTACATGAAATAAAAGATACCCTACGATTAAAAAGCTTGGAATTTAACTTGAATAAATTCTAATCTTTGAAAACTTTGACAAATTATAATTACTAAGGCCTAATACGATGAAGTATGAAGATTAAAAATCATGTTTAAAAAAAAAAAAAGAAATGAAACTTAATGCCAAGTTTAATGATTTCATTGCGTGAAATTCTCAAATGAAATCCACGTCCACCAAGTAGCGCATGGTCTTGATCGAATCTTTTGCAGAAAATTAAATGTTATAACTCCAATTTGTTTGAGGGTAATTTCTACCTGAGCATATAATTTAATTTTTTTTCCGCTTCATAAGTGCAAGTTTTATAACAGTAATCAGTAGAGAAGACATAAGTAATTACTTGTAAATGATTGAAGAACAGTCGAGCAAAGTGGTACCGAGTTGAGGTAAAAAGCTTTTAACGAGAATAGTCAAACTTTTTACTTTCCAAATAAAAAGAGGCTTTTAATATGACAGAATAAAAGACATGTAGAAAAATAGCAAAAAAAAATCAAGTTTTACGTAATGTCATTTTCAATTACATTTTTGTAATAAGTAAATAATTAAGATTGATTTTTTGAAGAAGGAAAATTGTGGGGTTTTTCGAAAACTATAATTAAAAGAAAACTTGTTTTTTTTTCGTTTGTTTATGTGGAATAGAACTATAATTCTTTACAGGATTTTCACAAGGTCATGGAAACTTGGGGAGTTTTCTGGATGTTGGTTTTTTCCTTAAAATTTCGATTTCTGATATTTATAATTTCCTGCTTAAGATTCTATAGGTATACTGATTGGACAAATTTTCGAAGAATTTAAATCTTAGAATATTTTTATAACGTTCATTTCCAATTGAAAATCATGGAAAATTATAATAAATAAAGCACGTGTTTCGTTTTATTATTTGGAATTATTGGCTATTATTGATTTTTTGAGAAGAAACTTTCTGGTAATTATTTTTATCCTTTCTGTGCTATAATTTGGAGTAAACCATACGATGTGTAGTAAATTAGGAGTTGTTTGATGAATTAGTTTCTCTTCTTTTGGTATATCTCTTCATTTCTTGGTACATACCATATATGGATCTTTTTTCAGGTTTTAAAAAGACGAATGAAGGTTTAAACATGTTTCTAATTAATTAATTTGTCGACCCTCTGGAGACCTCTTTGTAACCTGGTACCCATAATAATTTTGGTGATTTTGATTTTTTTGTAGTTGTTTACTATTGTTTCCGATTTCAAAAATAATTTCACTATTCTTGACACTGTTTACGCATTTACTAAATATAAAAAAAATATTCCTGAAATCCTATCACCATTTTGGTCATAATTCTATAAATATCAGCATGAAAAAATTCATACGAAGATTGATATTATTTTATTGGTTTATTAGAAACACTAGATCTTTTAGGGTTGAGGCGTTGTCCATAATAATACTCTCGAAATAAAATTTATTAAAAGAACTCACATATTGAATCAAATTATAAATTTAACTCTTAAATTCAATTAATAAAAAAGTAAAATTCAAATAGGTACTATGCGTTTCTCATTCATAAACTACAGGTATCAATGATTACAAATCTATACTAATATATGCGCCGTTTATTTTGAAAGTGAGTTAAGTCCATTTCAAGAACAATCCCTATAATATTATCGTTTTTAACCATAGGAACATAAGATACTAAGGAGGAGGGAATAATTGGCGTTTTTGTTAACAGCTAAAATGAAATCATTAATTTCTGAAAACTTAGCAGTTAAATAATTAACATACTTTGTTCTAGTTACAAGAAGAAGAATCACCATATTGATCGTCCTTGAAATGGACTTACACCACATTCAAAATAAACGAATCATACAAATCTATAGGGTTTTTTTGGTTGTTTCGTTATAACTATTGAACTATACATCCGATCAAAGTGAAATTTTGTATACATGTAATGGATACATCAACTTTGTCGATAAGCCAAGTTTTACTTAAGTGTTAGACTTCCAAATTGCATTGCGGGGGCGTTAAAGATTCAAAACTAACTAAATTTTGAATTATAATTCTTATGGACTTATATTTTGGATTTTTTTTTTTTTTTGATATGTGTTAAAACTAATTAAGAACATATTTTACTAAGTTCCAACTCCAAAAGCAGTTGCGAGGGCATTAATATTTGATATTATTACCATTCACAAAAGAACTTAATGAAACTGTGAAATAAAATTTGAAATTTGGTTTGTTTCTAAAGACATTAAAAATATTATTAAATTGTATATATACGAAAAATTCAAGTATATGCTCAACTGGTGATAACCTAGTAAAATTTTGAAGGGAAAAATGAGAGAATAATAAGTTTAAATATGTCGTTCAGGAATTTGGAACCAGTTTGAGGTATTTATTATTTGTTGTCAATTATAAATACATTAACACCTGTTTCCGAATCCATTAGTGACACCTTTCAGGCTACCTTTTTCACACATTTTGGCCTTCAAGCTTTTACTATGCTATTTTATACCACCCGTTGATAACAGGTAGAGAATCGTTTGTAATTTCACACCAGCTTGGAATTCAGTCGGTTTCGATCACAATATTGATTATAAATGGATTAAAGGTTAATAATTCGAACTTAAATTTCTACCTACCTGCATTCTATTGTACGGTTCAAGAACAGGTTTATTTATTTCGATAATATTTTGTTTTTAGGTATATCTTAGGCGTGTTTCGCCAAAAATAAGAATACAGAAGGACACAAACAAGTTTAATTTAAATAGTTGTACCAATATTTTATTCTTATTTCACTTATGATTCCAATTTAAGGACAGCTTTACTGATTTGATAGGAACTTTGTAGTCAAGTTCAACTATTTTTTTTTCGGAAGAAAAAATTTCCTATTTACATTTAATTATTAATAATACAAGTAGAATACAGAAGAAGGTCAATTAATATAAATCAACGGACACCCATTAGTTGGATATAAATTGGACCCTTTACTTAAATAACTATGTTCTTTTTTAAGTTATATATCAAATTTTCATAAGTAACATACCAGGATCGCAAAAAAAACGTCTTTTTCAACGTTCGTTAACTGTCAATACTTTATTGTTATAAGTATGTAGTACATTTTAGAGGTATAACAAATTTTCTCAAAACTTAATTGATAAATGTATATATTGTAGGTAAATTACAATTGGTACAGCGAGGGGTGCAGTGGTTTGACAAGGGAAGTGATTCTTATAATTCGCAAGGTTTTTTTTCCTAAATTTAATTTATTTATTTACAACCAATCACAACTATAGGCTGGCAGAACAACGTCTTCCGGGTTCAGCTAGTAATATATAAGTATGCGTTATGTGAGCAAACAATTGCGCAATATGCCAAACCTAATTTATTTAAAAAGGCATTTTATTAAAAATTTTCCAGATATTCTAATAGTTATCCTATTAATCCAAGCGTAGACGAACCAAACAAATTATAGATCATGAAAATCGGTTCAGTCATTCTTCAGTTATAAATAGTCTAACAAGCAGGACTTTGTTTTAGATTTATTGAGATAGATAGAGATGGATACTTCCTTTTTAAAAGTTAATCTTTAACAAATCTCTAGATGAATTACCAGGAAAATCTTTATTATTAAAATCTTTATCAAAAAATAGAAGAAAACTACTTATAAGAGTAATAAAAAGGATAACCTACTGGTAGTCGATTGGTCTATTGGTGGGCTTGATCCTCGTATTAGTGCAAATTTTCAATATTTCTCTATAACGGATTTAACTAACCCCAAAGTCGCTAAAGGACCTTAGTAATTATAAAGCGACTGTAAATAACAATTACAAAAAAAGGGATAAAAATCTTTATCGGTAAAACCTGTTGATCGCCATGCTTACATTTTCCCATTAATTTTGGTGTTTTTTTAAATAATCTTGGAATTTTTAGTCTTAACGAAACGTAAAAGTTTGTCCAAAAATAAGCAATTTTTGGTTTGTTTTCTTAAACGAAAATTATTTACGAACAAGTAAAGAAATCTTTTTATGGCATATTTTTAATTCTGAACTTTTTAAAATCAAATCACATTTCCTGCTTTCACCGTCAATTATGAATCTCATAGAGACCTTAATTTGTATTTTAGTACAAAAGTAAAATTCATTTTTACTATCAGGAACTAAACTCTGAATTAAAATTGGCAATCTTCCCGAAACACCAGTTGCAAACGTATTTTTTACGTTGGATGTTAAGATATTAACTTTTTAATAATTAAATTCAACATAACTGCATTAAATGCAAAAAGTATACGTAGATACTTAGAATCCAGTGCCAATTTATTGCGGTTTTTTTTGTATTAATAAGAACCTACCGGGTTATTAACATTTGAAATGTGGCACTACGAATCGCCTGAATCGTCAATTTTTCTGTCAAAAATTTTTTTTTCTAACTAGAAAAATGTGTTCTAATAATAGTGTTGCAGATATAGTGTATCCATAAGTACATGCAGCACACGCAAATTAATTGCATATACCAAAAGCACTTTAGTAATTACACAGTATATGAAGCCTTTACCAGTTTCATTTGTGTGTTGGCTGCATAAACGGAATATTATCGTTGGTAATTTTCTAAATCAATGATAATTTATGTGCGATTTGTAATATTTACATCAAATCGGCTCCGATTTATGTTAATTAATAATTGAAATTATAGGATTCCATTACATAATTTGTAGGTATCGATATCCATACCTACGAAAGGTGAACGTATTTTCCTTATCTGTTCAAACCAATCGCTCGTATTTTTCATATTCGCCAGACATTCTTCATACTAATAATAATAATTTTCAAACATTTGTTTCAAATTGAAAGAGAAAATATATTATTTATAAGCGCAAAAGGAAAAAATCCAAGTGATTGATCACTTGATTATTTGATCGATCTATCGATAAAAATAGAACGGCATTGCAGACCCATTAAGCTTCTTAACGGTTTAATTCTATGTAAACTTAATAATATCAGAATACACGAACGGAAATATAAATAAATTGCTTTTGCAAAAAAAAAAAAAAAACGTTTTGATATTTTCATCGCAGTTATTGTCGTCACTGAAATATTTCATATAAAAAATTGTATATAACATGAAATGTGTAACAGACATGAAAACAGATGTAAATTTCAACCGTGGAAAATAAAGTATTGGGATAGAATTTATGGAATATTTTTTCTTTCGTTGAATTTTGATAAATTGAACATAATTGAAGTCTAAGCGATAGTGTTGGACCAATATGTGTAGTATGTCATAGTGTGAATGATGGGAATTCTGACCTATATTAACTAGCCTGAAAATCCCGATTATTCCCGTTCAAATCCCAGTTAACCCTTCAAATCCAATTTGTCGACGAGAGCTGTATTGATATATGGCTGACGTGATCGAATTACTTCCGGTCTAATGAACATATTTAACTCAGAATAAGCGGAAGTTCTAAAGTGTATATATTTTTCTAGATAAACTAAATTTTGAGTTTCAAAGCTTGCAACTGTTAACCTGATATGATTTCATTTACTCAATTTCTGGAAAACGGTTCATATTTTCTGCTAAAAAACTGCTAGATAAGATCGTTTAAATTACACAAATTTCACTTTGGCATATCTAACATAATTGACTATGAATAAAACTATTATAATGGGAAAATGGGTTCAGCTAATGAAAACTGAATTTAATTTGCATAATCAACCACTTGGTGCTCCTAAGTTAATCGAACTTTTCCAATGAAATTTTGTTTAAAGAGGACCCATTGTTAAATGAAGATAAAGTTTAATAAGTATTGATATTCTCAATGGAAGTGGGTACAATAATTTCGATCCAACCTTATTTTTAAAAGTATTTTACACATTACATTTCAAAATTAAAACTTTGTAAGGGTTGTTCAATAAATAGGCACCCGTATTTAAAATGAAAACAAAAAAAATATCAAATTTTAAAACACAATTTTAAACGATTTTTTTAAATTATAAAATCGAACATATTTCAAAGGATTCAATCTCGAAAACCTAATAAATTCCAAACCTTCATAGTAGGTAAATTTTGAAAGAAAATTCTCAAATGTGACTTATTTTATAATATATGCAGTGTTTTAAACTAAATAATATTTAAAACTTATTACTCGATACTATAACTTTAATTACTTTACACGAAATAATAATTGTGGTGGGTCAATTATAAATAGTTTTTTAACAAAAGTAAAATTGACAGAGGAATGACATTGAAAAAATTGTTTCTTATAAACACAATGATTGGCTAAACATTTGGATAGAATCAAAATAAGATTTTTTCCCGCTGACTTTGAACAGTTATACTGTGTATACAATATACAAAATATATTGCAGTCCAATTTATGTAGTATAATTTAACATAATAATATACAAATTTTTTATAATAGTATACAAATTTAATATAATAATATATAAACTTAATATAATAATATATAAAAATCATACCACCAACATAAATTTGAACAGAAGTTCAAACAAAAATATTCGTGACGTATTGCCCAGATACGTATTTCGATTGCCAAGCAATCTTCATCAGTGGTCATCAAGTAGTTTGGATCACTCCGTAACTGCTTTGTGATGATTCACCTAAAAGTGAATCATTCACCAGTGAATCATCACAAAGCAGTTACGGAGTGATCCAAACTACTTGATGACCACTGATGAAGATTGCTTGGCAATCGAAATACGTATCTGGGCAATACGTCACGAATATTTTTGTTTGAACTTCTGTTCAAATTTATGTTGGTGGTATGATTTTTATATATTATTATATGAAGTTTATATATTATTATATTAAATCAGTATACTATTATATTAAATTTGTATATTATTATGTTAAATAAAAAAATAAATAAAAATATTACATAAATTGGACTGCAATATATTTTATATAATGTATACACATTTGGATAGACTTTAACTGCAGATATGCATCAATTAAAATTCGTAAGAATATGGGTAGCAATACACAATAATTAAATTATCATAAGCAAATTGGCATTTAACATTTCCTTAAATTGTATTTATAATTATTCTTGATACTTAAAAAAACTTCAAAATTAAGTGAAACGAAACTTTGTAAAGGGTCTCAGAATAAAAGCATAGGGAATTAGCCTAGAAAGATGATACTTTGTAATTATTAAGGTACTAAGATACTATAATTTATTAAGGTATCTACTAATAGTATGTAGGTACTATAAAATGCTAAGATTCTGGAAGATTCAGAAAGATATCTCAATTAGTTTAAAAAAAAATAAGTCAATTTTTTTTTCTTAGAATTTCCATAACTGATTGGTATAAAATTAATTATGATTTATGGGTTGATAATACGTTTGTCATTAAAACTTAGCTACTATATAACTTGATAAAATCTAAAAAAAAAAACTAATATTTCTTTGAGGAAACAAATTTTAAATCTATGAAGCATTATAAGAAGCGTCCTAAGAAAATTCTTATTTTTTTTCGTTTTATATACTTCCTATGTAATGTCGATTTTTTTTTCAATTTTTGAAAGAGTATTACTTGAAAAAATAATAAAATAAAAACCACTTCCGCGCTTTATTTCAATTGCATGTTTAACTTGAATATGTACACTATATAGTGTATATGGGAGCTCAATGTACATTAAGCATTGAATGTGGGTGTGGTTTTGTTGAATTTTCAAAATTTCAACAATCAAAACAAATGCAAATCCTTAAATCTCGCAATCCCATTGGCTAATAACCACGTGCATTGACGTTTGTATGCTATCATAAGATACTAGAGCATTGCTTGACTTATTCATACTTTATTTGTACTTAATTAAGTAATTTCATTTGATTAAATGCCAAAAATTGGTTCAAGTGATAATTTAAATAGTGCTTAAGTTAATCAATTAACAATTCTTTAATTCCAAGTAAGTGAAAAGCTATTGAATTCTGAAAATCAGAAATCTTATAATACCAATAGTGTTGGTTTCCATTCGATTGGTAATTGAGATTTTTGGGAAAATTATTTTCATAAGGGTTGTTTTTTTCAACTCAAATTCCGTGACTTTCCAGAACAAACGGATATTTTGCCATTATCTTATTTATCATTATCTTATCATATCTTATTTATCAAGCATCGTTATAATTTTTCGTACATATTCTATTGAACCAATTATAGAACGTACAGAATCATTAAATAATAATTCTTATTTACGATGAAGTCTACATCTTTTCCAATGTAAATATTAATTCGATTAATTAAAAATTAAAATTTTCCAGAATTTTTGATCAGGTCCCTAACGTTCCCTAATTCTGTTGTGATGCTGATAAGTTGGTGAATTAGCATAGATAAACAGTGCAATCTTCATATGAGCCTCAATATAACGAATTCTTTGATTTAATGAATTTTTCGAATTTCTCAAGGACTGCTTATGTAAAATTTACTTTTACATAAAAAATACATTTTTCAAAAGTCTCATTATAGGGAAATTTAAGGCATTGCTGAATATGGATAGAAACTATTATTGACCTTTATTTAATGAATTTTATGAACCTATAACCTTTACATAGCATATATTACAAATTATCCCCATCAATTATGAAAACACTGCTGTTTATTATTGTTGTTAGTTTTAAAGTTGTAATAGCTGAGAAACGAAAAAGGTTTTCCTTAAATGATGCAGAGAAACGGAAAATCATCAAATATGTAGATGAGATTCCTCCAAAGAATCATAGATATGTCCTATAAGAAATCCTACAATACAAAGAATCCTACAAGAATCTTACTTCTCTGTTACAAATTATTCGGAATAGCGAATAATTTCTAGTTCCCTTTAGTTTCTTTATAGTTGTATTGCAGTTTTTATTATATGTTTTACATTAGGTGAAACCTTTTGTGCATAATAAACAGTCAATATGCTTTTAATACTTTAGCAGTTAATGCTGTCGTTAGCATGTCATTCCCCTGTCTATGATGAAATTCCGAGAGAAGTTCATGTCGCATGAAATTAGCTTTTCACTAACTTTAAGGCATACATTTCTTACTTTCTTCATTTGTGGCAAATTTGTTTGCAATTTCAAAAGTTTAGCTTTGAAATTAGTCAACATATTTTTTTGATTCTTACCCCTGATTTAACCTTCTTTATTTAACTGGTTTAGATGTTTTTGAAGTTAAATTAATCTACAGAATAAATTTTGAAATAATTCACCACAAAAGTAAAAAAAAGTGACT
This sequence comes from Sisyra terminalis, assembly GCA_958496175.1. NCBI lineage: Eukaryota > Metazoa > Arthropoda > Insecta > Neuroptera > Sisyridae > Sisyra > Sisyra terminalis. Next base: position 11,498,791 of record OY292275.1, read on the forward strand.
GTAAAAAGTATAAAAGCTTACTGGTGGCCGAGTGGTCAAGCTGGCCGCTTCAAAACTGGTAGTTGTTGGATTTGAATCTCGTATTGAGAAAATTTCAAATTTTTCCGATTTACGGATTTTTATTAACCCTAGAGTCGCTAAATGATAGTTATAAAACTATGATAAATAGCAATAAAAAATGTAAAAAAATGTTCAAAAAAAGAATTTGGAACTGTAAAAAGTTTTGATCATAGCAAGTAGTACAGTTTGGAGTAGGTATTTATTTTTTTTACCCAATAACCCAATATATAAAGAGTATAGCTCGAAAATATTTATTTAGGATACTTATTTATAAGAAAAAAAAAATTACTCCTAAAATAGCCTTTTATAAAATAAGTGTAAAGAATATTAAATCCACTACACATAACTTAAAATATAAACCATGCATAAGAGACCATGGTAATGGCTAATTATTGGGAGTAATGAGGTTTAGTCAAACAAAAATTTCATATTAGTTTTGAGATCTATTTAAAGAAAATCGTAAAACTTTTATATTATATTAAATTTATTTATATTAAAACTTTATAGAATTCATCTAGTTAAAACAAAAAAAATCACCCAAAACCAAATATACGTACCTTAATTCTTATAGTTAATATAATATTTAGAACTTCGCTCAATATATGACTCGTTTATTTTGAAAGTGGTGTAAGTCTATTTCTAGGACAGTCTATATGGTGATTCTTCTTCTTGTAACTAGAACAAAGTATGTTAATTATTCAACTGCTAAATTTTCACAAATTACTAATTTTATTTTAGTTGTTAACAAAAACCCCAATTATTCCCTCCTCCTTAGTATCTTATATTCTTAAGGTTAATAAGGATGACACTGTAGGGATTGTTCTTGAAATGGACTTAACTCACTTTCAAAATAAACGGCCCATATAGTGGGCAAATGGTGCAGTTCTTATCACATTTTGTGAAACAGTTACCCAAGGCAAACTTTGACATGAAATAAATTGATGAAACCAATGCAATTGCTAAAATGTGATTATTTCTCTCCGAACACGTGAACTTAATATATTATCAAGAATATTAATTGTACTGTTGGAATAAAGATATAATTAATTTTATCCTCAAAATAAAAATTATAAAAATAGATTGCAACATTAGCAGATAATTCAATAAATGTACAAAAACTTGAAAAGAAAATAAAAAAATCCGTTTATATGAACAAAGTATGTTTGGGAAGTACCGACATCTCTATAAATATCTACTATACATAGTATGTTAAGTAATAAAATTGTAATTTTTTCGACCCTTTGAGTTTAGTGTATGATTTAATTGCACCAGACATGATAAATTAATCAAAATAAACCATTTGAAACTAATGAAAGACGAAGTTAAATTGTCTAAATTTATATATATATTTACAAACAATTTCGAGCTAATTAAGTTTTATGATGCTTAAAAGCGCAAAATTTCTAAACTAATAAAACTCGACTAATTTAATTCAATAAATCGCCGCCTTCAAATCTCAATGCCACACCACTTAACAGCCAAAGAATATGTTACGATTTAACATAAAAATATATAATCAGAAATAATCCTCGTAAAAATATCGTTATTCGATAGATTATACTCACTTGGAGCGAATCTTCAATGAAATAAAATCTATCATAATAACGTCGAGAGTGTATTTTTAGCGCTTGATATTAGAAAAATCAAAGAAAAACCGATCAGAGTGGATGGATAGATTGAGAACTTTATGAGCTTATAAATTAATATTAAAGCGCCAAGGTATGCTTGTATAAACTTTTCATTTAACCAATCAAATAATAAATGCTATTTTTAATTTTTTTCATGCCAGATATTTCAGTCGTGAAACGTTGATATTTGAATGAAATTCAAAAAAAAAAAAAGAATGAAATACAATCAATGCATTTTAATTCATAAATTTCACAATGCGAAAAAATCCGGTTGAACAATTATATGCAGTTGAGTGTGCAAATTTGCTGTTCGCACGACCATGGGCGTGAGAGGATGTGATAACAATGGTGAGTCCTAAGGGGTGCAAATTATAAATATTGCATTTTTCATGAGGGAAAAGAATTTTTAATGTTCAACATTCACCACACTGAATTCATCAAATTTAGTTAAATCACAAGTTTCATCTGTCCTAGAAACCGAAGAAAATAATTTTATTTGAAGTGTTAGGGATTTATAAATAAGTATTTATAGTTAGTAACGAATGCATCAATTAGTTCTTCAAAAGATACTCAAAAGTTGAAACGACAGAAACTTGTCATAATTAATACCAACACCGAATGTATCTTTGGCTTTAGTGCATAATTAGTTGTCGGAATGTAGGCTGAAAATTTTTTTTTAATAAAATTGAGCCATAAGAAAGTTATATAGTAAATAGTGTTGCGTGATGGGTGCCGAGGGGGTCATAATTCCGGGTGATCCATGAAATGGGGGCGGTATATTGGGATTGATAGTTCCATAAAAAAATTCGCTTTGAAAAAAACACATAAAATACATTTTTGACTACTTAATTAAAGAGTTTAAAGATATTTTACTTTTAACCAAGTTTCTTCATTTATGATGAAAATAGGGAACTGCGAATTTCCGGTCGGCCCCAAGTGGCGAAATCGCCACACTGCGCCATTGCATATACTCACTAAAAAAATATTAATTTTTTTCTGTCGTCTTATAATTTATGTATAGTCATATATCTTTCCTCTTGATTTCCTTTTGATACCAAAGTTATCACAGGTAAATCTGGATACAAGTAACAAGTACAGTAAATGGGGGCGGTATATTGGCATTGATAGTTCCATAAAAGATTTCGCTTTGAAAAAAACGCATAGAGTACATTTTTGAGTTCCTAATTAAATGATTCAAAGATATTTGATTTTTAACCAATTTTCTTCATTAATGATGAAAATAAGGAACTGCGAATTTCAGGTCAGCTTTTAGAGGCGAAATCGTACGCTACGCCACTGCATTTACTCAGTAAAAAAAAAAAAAAATTTTTGTTTCGACTTATAATTAATGTACAATTATATACCTTTCCTCTTGATTCTTTTTGATTTCCTCTTGATTTCAAAGTTATCACAGGTAAATCTGGATACAAAAGTAAATGGGGGCGGTATATTGGCATTGCTAATTCCATAAAAGATTTCGTTTTGATAAGAAACGCATAGAATTACATTTTTGAGTAACTAATTAAATAATTCAAAAATATTTGCTTTTATTCATTTTTTTTCACTAATGATGAAAATAAGGAGCTGTGAATTTCCGGTCGCTCCTTAAAGGCGAAATCGTACGCTACGCCACTGCATTTGTTCAGTAAAAAAAAAAAAGCTAAACTTTTTGTTTCGACTTATAATTAATGTACCATCATATACTTTTCCTCTTAATTTCCTCTTGATACCAAAGGTATCACAGGTAAATCTGGATACATAAGTAAGTAAACTGCACTTTCCTTAATCTCAATGCGTTTTTAATATACTTAATCAGTAATATAAATAATTAATATAATTTTGGTGGAAATTTGAAAATATTACTCAGAAAAAGGGAAGGTATTTATCAGGAAGTATTCAAACTATAGCATTTAAGAGTAAAACTTGATCCCTCTTCCAGATCATACCCTAATAACGTCATCACTGCTTGAAATTTGCATCCCCTATTTAGTACAAATCATGGTTAGATTTAAAATTAAATATTATTTTTTCATAATTTTAACCAACGATAAAAATTTCCAAATTGAAAATAGAGGTTTCCGCATGTCTTTTATGTCTCTAAAAAAAATAGAACTTACTTTGTTCACAATTGTTATAATTATAAATGATAAGCTCTTACTTGTGATTTCTTCTACAGAGGATTTTTAGGGGATTTGTTTATGATAAATACTATGAAAATCTAGAAGTTCATCATATTTACGATTCATTCCTAGTTTGAAATTTAAAATTAAAAATCTCATTTTAGTGTAATGACTAAAAGGAAGTATTCAAAAGTGTGGAAAATATTTTCCAAGTCTTCAAAAACACCTAATCTTATATTTCACATACATTTATTCAAAAATTTATGCTGCGAAAAATTGATTTTCGAAAACGATGAAAATATTTAGGTGAAAAACGTGTTTAATTTTGTACCGATTTTTGTTATTTTGGAATATTTCGTGAAAATACAACTAAAGGAAAAAAAATTATTCCATAAATCCCTTTTTTTCTCCAATATTTTGGTTGGGGGAAGTTCTGATAAGTTTCCTTTAATTTTTCTTTTTGTTTTATTATTAAACAACAATTTTCTAAATTTTCCTGCATTTTTGGTATTATATGTCTCTAAAACCCTATTTCCTTAACATTTTACTATATCAGCGACTAAATAATTAATTTTTCGGAATTAATCAACTACTACTAACCTATTTTATCCGAAAACGGTTTCTTTAACAAACCTCTATAAACGATTTTCCGAAATTAATTACGATTAATTACGAAAAATTTATTATTTAGTCATTGATATAGAAAAATGTTAAGAAAATATGGTTTTTAGAGACATATAATAACAAAGGAGTAGGAAAGTTTAGAAAATTGTTGTTTAATAATAAAACAAAAAGAAAAATCAAAGAAAACTTATTAGAACCTTCCCTCCAACCAAAAAATTGGCCAAAGAAAGGCATTTAAGAAATTATATTTTTTCCTTTAATTGTATTTTCACGAAATTTTCCAAAATAACAAAAATCGAGACATAATTAAACACGTTTTTCACCCAAATATTTTCATTGTTTTTGAAAATCAATTTTTCGCAGAATAAATTTTTGAAGAAAAGTATGTGAAACATAAGATTAGGTATGTATACAATATATAGGATATATTGCGGTCCAATTTATGTAGTATAATTTAATATAATAATATATAGAAAGCATACCATAAAAATAAATTTGAACAGAAGTTCAAACAAAAATATTCATGACGTATTGCCCAGATACGTATTTCGATTGCCAAGCAATCTTCCTCAGTAGTCATCAAGTAGTTTGGATCACTCCGTAACTGCTTTTTGATGATTTATTTGTTCAAATTTTTTTTATGGTATGATTTTTATATATTACTATATTAAATTATACTGCATAAATTGGACCGCAGTATATCCTATATATTGTATACACAGTATAACTGTTCAAAGTTAGCGAAAAAATCTTATTTTGATAAGATTAGGTGTTTTTGAAGACTTGGAGAAAATTTTCTACACTTGCTTTTAGCCATTACACTAAAATGAGATTTTAAATTTTAAATTAGAAATGAATCAGAAAACTGGTGAACTTATAGATTGGCCAAAAAAAATTGGAAATTTTTACTTTTGATTGATGAATATTCACGATTTTGCTGTCCTTAAAATGCTAAGTATCACTTATGATCCCATAGTATCACTTTGTACGTAAATATTCTTAGTTACGCCCCTGTAAGGTGCGAAAAACCTTTGCCTTGAAATGAACTTTTGAAAAAAATCAAAAATAGCATCAACCTGCATTGCATAGAAATAATATTTCTCTGCAAACCATTTACGCATACTAAGTATGGAACAAGAACCATTCGAGGGTACAACCGATGTAAATTGAGCCAACCATGATAATGCAAGTAGAATCGACGTAAATCATTAAATCATTGCCTGTACAGTAATCCTTTGCAATTAATTGTTTCTTTAATTGCTCCCACGTACATTACATTCTCACCCACATTGATTTGATCGATGAGAGCTCAATTTAAATTATTCAAATTACCAGCTCAAGTCCTTATTAAGAGTTGTTTTTTAGCAAAGCTCTAGAATTTAGATTAATATTTTGCATAAAAAAAATAATTTAATATTAAAATGGGAGAAATGAAGTATTTATAAATATCCTTAATGAGTATTGAAATATTTTTTTCAGGAAAAATCTCCTATGCACCCACGTGAAATTCTATAAAACTTGTATCAATTTTATCCTTATACAGACAATGCTACTTTCATATTTATATATAAAACTTCTTCAACTTGTTATTTGCAAAATATTGAATCCAAAAGTGTGCATTTGGCTTACTTATCGCTGCTTATTTCACTGAGAAAATATCTGGAAAGAAACATTTTCTCGGAAAAATTTTCGTAGGATTTATCTGACAAATAAATTTTATTTATTTTTCCGTGTCTATTTTCATATACTTGCAAAAAAATGAGGTTTGATATTGATATTATAGACCAAAGTTGGTATTTTTTTTCCTCAAATTTACTAAAGAATATTTTTTGCCATAAACCTAAAATATCTCATTGAATCCTTGAGAACATTTTCTATTGCAATGTGAGCTTCGAGCTTTAGTCGAGTGAATTATTGTTCTGTCAGCTTTAATACATTCGAAAAAATATTTTTTAGTTATGTTTTATAGTTAAGTTTGAAACTTTTCATGGAAGTTTTGATAAATTTTCTGTCAAATGTAAAGTTTTTTAATTACTAAGATTAAAAAGAAACGGAATTTTTGTATTATTTGTGTTTCATCAACGCCCAAAGTAATTATTGTTAATAATATATGCAGTGTTTGAAACGAAAGGAGAATCTTATTATTTAGTAAATGCAAAAGAAATAACTGTCGGAATTTTTTAAGAATCACGCAATACAAATATTTCTTTTTTACAATTCTCGCCATTAAGTTAAAATTATGTTCCATATATTCCTTTAAATATAGTATCTATATCATTAAAAGTTAGATTTGTAAGATATGGATAATTTAAGAAACTGAATAATTTTGTTGTTGAATATGTAATATAAAGTAGGATAAAAGTATAAAATTGCTTTCAAACTATAATTTCAGTTCATTGAATTCTAATTCTAAGGGTTTAAATCTAAGGAGCCTTTGGGACTATTTTAGAAAAAGAAAATTAGATAATTCAAAATTTGAAACGCTTTGGTTATACCATGGTTAACCATGGTAATAGTATAACTAAATAAAATGAAAGACACAAAAGTTGGTACCTTAAATATTTGGTATCATAATTATATCATAACTATTGGTATCAATTGTTATTATAACTATTATATATATTATATCATACTATATCCTTAGGGGGGGGAAGCTGGTCTAGAATTTTGAAGAAACCGATTTTTTTTTGTCTTAAAAGGTACTTTAGGGTCTTAAAAATAACATACCAAAGGATGGATGCCGGCAAAAATGTCTAAATGCCCAAACTTTCGCAGATTAAAGGTATATACGCATTTAATATGATTTTATAGTACTTAAAACTTTAAACACGTTTTTCTCGAAATCACTTTTTTTGGACTGGCCGAAGACATAACTCGAGCAAATCTTCACCGATCTATACGAAATTTTGACAGTACATTCGAAATACCTTTCTCCGGAGACGTACGTAGGATTTTTTTTATATTGCAATGTTTTTTTTAATCAACAATTTTTTCGTTTTTTTTATAGTGAAAATTTTAATGTTTTGTTCAAACGTGCAACATTTCGTGAAAAAACAAAATGTCGAAAAAATCCTACGTACGTCTCTTGCTGTTGTTATATAGAAACTAAAAATTTTCAGGATTTTGTTCCGGGACCAAAATTAAGGAGGTTACATCTTCGGCCATGGACCCGTTTAAAAATGAGGCACCTCCGAAGAAATGCTGGACAGCCGCCATTTTGAATTTAGTTGACACGAAAAAATTTGTATTTGTATATTAAAACCTAAATTATAAAACCTCTTTCATAGATTTTCGATTGATCTTTTTGTTGAGTCCCAAAAAAATCATAAATTATGCCAATTTTTTCACGCTCTAGACCAGCTTCTCCCCTTAAAGCAATAATTGCATGTGCCTTTTTCTTATGTTGACACGTGTGTCTTATGTTTATTCTTACAGGTGTCCTCTGTCTTTATATCTCTATTGTCAGACATTCTATCACTAGAACTTGCCGTATTTTATGAAAAAAAATTAATACAACAATTGTTATTGATAAAAAAGTCTCTTATCTTTTTTAGAACCGTCCAATCTAGCAATGTTACATTTCGACTGTTTTTAATTTAATTCGTGATTTTTTATTAATTCAATTCCAGTATGGTGTAAAAATTTTCACTATGGAGCAATTTATTCGCGAATTAAATTAAAAACAAAGTAGAAAATGAAGTCTTACCTTATTATTTCAGAGATTTTTTTTTGTACTGATTTATTCGTAAAGATTTATACTAAAGATCTCTAAGATGTTGAAGATTCTTAAAGATTTAGGTCCGTTTTTAGTAAAACCACAAATCTAACGGCATTTTACGGTCAAGTAAGTAATGAATCTCACTCAATTCAAAAAGATCGAATATAACAAGAAAATTATCTTTTTACTGGAAAATTAATAAAATCGTATTGTTTTACAATCTTTTTAATTTCTTTATTTTAAAAAGATGTTTTTTTCCTAATATATTTAGAGTTCAAAAATTGCTCAGTCAATGGCTCATTCATCAAAAAATGATTGAAAATTTTGCGCATTTTTTTCCAAAAGCCATTGCTAGAATTATTTTCCCAATTGTTAAAGTTATAGAATAGGGTAGAGAAACAAAAGTCCAGTACCAAAAAGTCCTCTTTGGCCCTCGTCTTCTTTGAATACCATTTCAGGTCTCCCTGACATTGGCAATTACATTGGTTAGTTTTCCACTGTCTTTAGCCAATCTAAATAATTTTTCGACACTGCATATAACAGTATAATTATGAATGTTCTTCAATCATGATATCTACCGTCTTCCAATTCCTCTGTGGTTCTCGATTTACCATTGATTATATAAGCTAGATGATTTTTATCGGTCTCCTTTCAAAATGTCTTAGATATGATATATTCCTTGTCTTAATGGTCTAAATAATTCCCGAATAGCATTTGATCTGCGAAAAACTAAAATTTGCTTCGTTGGTCTGCACAGTTATCCTGCATACCTAACAATTGATCGTAGCCCAATTCTTTCCAAAGTCCAATCCTTTCAAAACTCTAAAAGTTTCAATGATCAAATACTCCAAATTTGTTTTCTGAATTTACATAAGGTATCCTATAAAGAATTATACATTTACATGGATGCTCCAATTGGAGGGTGTCTTTAGCAATAACCTTTAGGACCAACAATAAGTAGGGATTCCGCAAGGTTTATAAAATACACAGGTGGACTCATGCGCTACGTGACGTATCCAGAAGAAATTCGTATATATCTTCAGAGTGATTCAAATTTCAAAATTATTCGTATGACGTCACATTTTTTTCTAATGGGGCAACCTGTGTAATTTATAAACCTTGGGGATTCCGTACCACTAGAGCTTTTTGGGTACATCATAGTACAAACCTATCTACATAGTTGATATTTAATAACTTGAAAACGACGGAAAAATATAGATGTCACAAGTCCTTTGATATTTTCAAAAAAAAAAATAAAAAATGCAACTGATTACTTTTAAAAAATGGTAATACTTTCTTCAGTGATTGTTTTTCTCCTCTAATAGTATTTGCTTGACCTTTATTTATCTATAAAAACAACATAAAAGAATCAATTTTCAAATGCATCCTCGTTCTTAAACTTTTTTTTTCCAAATTAATTAATCTTTTTCTTCAAGCATAACTATTTTTCCATCGACTACAATAGATATTATAATTTCTTTAATAAAAATTAACTTCTGATTCTCGTTGGCTAACATACTAATTATTTTAATTCAATTTTTTCGATTGCTTCTAAATAGCAAAATATTAGCTCAACATTTTAAAATTATGCTTTACTTTTATCTTAGACCAACATTGGTTAATATAAGTGCAAACAGTGTTATTCCCATATAGATTTAAACATTTGTGAAATTATCCACAGGTTAGCCAAGATTAACTCTTATTCCTCCAACAGCCTAGAAAAACTATTAAGTTTGTATTTTGAAATCGACCCTGTTTGAATTTCTTACCGATATATGGACTATCAAATTCCAACTCTTAGCCCAATATTACTAAATTTGGCCACATTGGGCCATGAATAGAAAAATAATAGAAGTGGTTTTATTAAGGTACTAATTATTGTCGTAACTTATTTAAATTTATATAAAAATCGATGTTTTAGAACGTTTTATAAAATCGATGTATTTATATAACGATAATAGCTACATTTCGCGTGTGCACCGTGTGCATAGCACACATACCTACATTTGCAAATTGCTAAAGATAATAAAATTTAAAAGTCAAATATATTGTAAAAACTCTGCATCGTGGACTGCATTTTAACAATATGCACAGTTGTATACTTATTCTTTATTGCCTAGAACTTATCGAATTAAAAAAAGAAATACCTTTTTGGATAAACTTTGTTAATTAAAATCAAATACAGTTTAGTGAATTCACATTTTCAAATAATTCAATGGGATTTTTCCGATAGTTTCACGGAATTCTCATACCTATAAAACTTTTAAATAATGTCATGGAAACAAAAGCATGTGATACTAAAACCTTAATATATTTGAATGCATTAGACTAATGAATGTTTTGAATTTAGTGATCAATTTTGTTACAAATTAATGTTTTATTGTTATTGCAGATTAGATATCATTAGAATGTTGAAGAAATCTTACGTAGTTCATTTTTTGTCTTAAGACTACAAAATGATGAGCAAATATTTTTGTTTTTTTTCCATGACTAAAGTAAGTTTACAGTTCTAAAATATCTTTAGTTTTCGAACCAACGGAAGGGAAAAGTTTTCTGTATAGTTGAACTCTTTACATATTTTTTATTCTGTTTTCTATCTTCAAGATGTTCGAGAAATCCATTCCTTTTTTTAACAAGTTGAGGGTTCAAATTTTTGTGCTTCCTTTTATCAGAATTTCTTCCATTTTTCTTTCGACAGTATTCAACTTAAGTCTTTTTCCTCTCAAACTTTGACCTATGTACTTAGTTCTTGTTTTCATTACCACATTGGTGGTAGTCTTTTTTTTACTATTCTGACTGACTTTTCTTAGTAATTCAACCTCTTTAATAAATTTTCCTAGGACAATTTTTCCGTGTCGTAGGTTTATAATATCTATTATTTTTTGCATAAATTGGTTCCTTAACATGTCTAGAATATGGTGGTAAAGTGAATTTTTTAAAATTTGAGGTCATTATTAAAACACAGTTCTTCCAAGGATACAGAAATTGTTATAATTTTAATGTTGTTATGATTTTTTTTTACTTGGATAATCCAATCAGCGGAAATCGTGGAAGCAATAAGATTATATTTTTGGAAACGGATAATTGAAGTGCTATAGCTCACATTTTACTAGAGATTTTTGGGTAAAAATTTATATACATACGCTTAAAATTAAACAAATGATTGAAAAAATCATTAATCTATCCTTTCATTTGTTTTCAAAAAAAAAGCTTCAAAAATAGACACTCGCACGAAAAAATCTCCTTAATTCTTTTCTAGTCCCATATTACAAAGATTTTTAGATCAGTGGTTCTTAACCGGGGTTCAATCGAACCTTTGGGGTTCGGTGAGTCAGTCTTTCAGTTTCGGTGAATGCCATGTTTTAATGGTTTTTCCATTTTGTGAACCTTTTATTAGTACTTTTTAAACCTTTGTTTTGAATTTGAAAAAATCTTATTTTGTTTTCCCAAAAAGGGTTCGGTGAATGCCAATACGAGAATAGTGGGGATTAGTACCTCCAACAAGGTTAAAAACCACTGGTTTTGATACTTCCTGTTTAGTTTCCCGAAGGTTCCTATTTTCGATTTATACAGTGCTGTACTCCATGTATTGTAACTTAGCAATAGCATCTTTTAATTGTTTACCTATTTAAGAAAATAAAACAGTTAAGAGTTCTGGCAATTTTGAATATTTAAAAGTTCCGAAATGAGGTCTATATTCGTACATTAAAAATAAAAAATCGAAAAAATCAGGATATACCTACATTAATTTGGTATGTGTGTATAATATATGTTCTGTGTACCTATTAATTAATTGACTTTTACCAGTTTCGGTATCTAATTTGAAAAGAAAAGTGATGACCAGAAAAAAAAAAGAAATTGTACACAATCTTTCAATTCTACTTATAAAACATTAAAATTTCATGGATAAATTTGAAAATCAATTCAATGTAAATATTGAAAATTATACTTATGACCTGAATTGAAAACCATCGTTACAATACCTATTCACAACGATTCTTTTTCTGTTTTTTTAATTTTTTTTTTTAGAGAAATCTCCAAACAAACAAAAAAAAATTGTCCTAAACAGAAAAATCAACAGCGTACACAAAAGTGACAAATAACACCAAATGAAATCCAGATCACTTCAGTTCGACTTCAGTTTTTCCAAATGAATTTTTTAATTATACACTCGACGTTATATTCACTTACAATAGCATTTTCCTCGTTGAAAAGCGATTCTTATCACAGTAGAGAAAACTGCTATTCATTTCTGTGTAAAACCAAACAATAAATTGTATTCTTTTCTAGTCTATTAGTAAACGCTTATTATTTGCCATGTAAATTAGCACAGACCGAAAAAAACGAGTCAATATTGTCTAAAATCCGTTTGAAATTATTAGTCGACAACGGCCATTGAATAATTTTCCTAAGCCCAAAAAAACGTTCGTGTGAAAAATTTGGGACTCTTTTAAAACCCTACGTTTTTCCGTTACATGTCAATCTATATGATTACCGAAAATTTTTTGCGATGCAATATGAACTCTTTTGTCGAAAATTATTTGAAATTGCCCAAATATTTTTTCTCTTATTTTTCACTTTGTTCATTCACTCGTCGACGTGCTAATCAAATATACTAAAGTAAATGATTGAGTAACACAAAAACTGACAAATTATCAACAAAAACCCAACAAGAACAATATGACATTTTCTTTTATATTTACCATTGACCAGCTTTTCATAAAATTCCAGCGATTTCCACATGAAATCCTCCATTTTTTTTCCTTTTTATATATTTCCACGGTAATTTATTGAAAAACTTTATATTTAGCTGGTAAAAACTGAGGAAAAATCAACTCTCAACACTTACAAATCCGTGTTTTTCTTTGCGTTGAAAAATTAATATTTTTTTGAAATTAGTTATTTACAATTTTTTCATTTCTATCCTATTTAAAAAAAAATAATAAAGGTGTCTAGGAGTTATTTACGTCATTGACACTGGAAAATAGCAAAGTGAAAATATTTTAGATAATTTAAATATTTTCATACTTAAACTGTCGGAGGTTTAATCAACTTAATTGGAGTGAATTTTTCTATGTAAATAAATTATAAAGCGATTTATTTTTAAGTTTTTATATTTGTATATCTAGAGGATACCTAAATTTATTTTGAAGCCATTAACTTGTTTCAGGCCAATTTAAATATTTACAAAAAATTTTTGGTAAAAGAAAATTTTATTTTGATCTCAAAACTGTTTATTTCTTAGATTAATTTGTTGAAAATACCGATAACCTTTGTATATCGGTATAATTTCGTGATTTTCGTAAAGCAATTATTGGAAGAGATAAAAAATACTTTCGCTTTTTTTCACTATGAACTTATATGTACAAATTTATCTAACTTAAGCCAACATTATACAAAAATGGAGAAAAAAAATTCAACAATGCACTTACCAATCATACGTTTTTGCGGCAATGACCACTTATCCAAAACATGTTCTCAACAATGGTGGAGAACACAACGAACAACTCGATGCACAAATTGATTTTTATTATTAATTAAATATTAAAAATGATTTACATTTTATTGAAATTTCACAACAATGACACTATCGCGGTGGCGGTAAATTCGAACGCATATACGTGTGGAGTGAACCGCGTACGTTGTCCAAGTGTTGTCTTTTACGAGAACAGATATTCCACGCTATCCGAAGGAATTACGGACGACGCGCGCCTACATTTTTCTATTAACATAATTATTATTGAAATATGTAAATTAAACAATACGCATATAGCCCGTAGAAAATTTTCACAACTATTATCATTATTAATGTCTAAATATTCACCCTATCGTGTCGTTTACAAATAAACCAAGTCTATTACTGCGTTACTACTATCTGAACTTCATCTATGTTTCAAAAAAGCTAACTACAGAAAAATATGGCATTTAAAGCTTAAAGTTATATTCCTTAACAGATTCGCCAAACTATGAAATATAAAAACCATCTAAGTAGCTAAAATAAACTGAAGTTAATTATTCGAATTCATGCATCAGTTGTTCGAAAATTAAATGCTCGAAAGACTAATTTAGCGGAGCTTTTACTTCACTTACTTCAGGCTTCATTATGAAGTATTTGCTTATAGAACCTATTGAGGCCTGGTGGAGAAAAAGATGTCGAGTTTTCACGGAAAATGTGGATTTGGAAATCTTCCAAAATAAAAAGTCCTTTTTTATTTACTACTAGCTAACGACTTCGTCTGCGTAACGTAGGTGTACAAGTATTTTGTCGACTTTAAAGAGACACATTTAATAAACTTGCTTAGAATAAAATATTTGTATGTAATGATCAATTAATTTTCAAAAAATATTTATAAATATCTAAAAAATCCGTAAACTAATCAGCATCTATACATAAATAAAAAATATCGTCAAGTTTAATAAAGTCGGTCTTAATTATGACAAAACAGTAAAGTTATCAAAACACTCGCGTCAAAATAACAGAAGTAAAGGGTCTAGATTTAGAATATTAGTAGAAATCTCATTTCATTGTCTCGACTCCCGAATGAACTTTTTTTCCAAAACTATTTCACTACCGCAATATACAACACTACTACGAAATTGAAATTTGTTCAATTGCACGAAACCCAGTTCCTCCATAATCAAGTATAACCATTGTGTATCTATGCACTTATTATTAAAATATCTGAATTTCTACTTTATAATTAAACCATTTTCTTTTTGTTCGCCGAATTTCTCACTACTCGATATTCGCTCACTAATGTATTTAATTATGAATACGTATTGCTTATACTATACTATTTCTTATACTTTAACCATTTTCAGGTATTTCTATCAGAGTTTAAATTCTTAAGTAGACCCAAAGTTTTTGTTTCTAATTTTAAAGAAGTAAAAGCTACACGAAATTAGTCTTTCGAGCATTTAATTTTTGAACAACTGATGCTAACTTCAGTTTATTTTAGCTACTTGGATGCTTTTCATATCTCATAGTTTGGAGAATCCGTTCAGGAATATTACTTTAAGCTTTAAATGCCATATTTTTCTGTAGTTGGCTTTTTTGAAACATTATGGATGAAGTCCAGATAGTAGTAACATAATACATTGTAAATATATTCTTTAGAATATATAGTACATTAACCATCAAGAAGCTGATACATATTTAGAAAGTTCTTTTTTATGTCACCGAATATTTTCGGTATAAAAACTTTCGATATATACTCATTTCTTATTACTTATGATTGTCGAACATCATAGTAAGGTTTTAAGTTAAGGTCAGGAGTGGGCAAACGGTCGATCGCGAAAAATAAACATGAATTTAAAGTTAAACATGCATAGTGCTTCTACTTTCTTCTATTCATTCTACTGTAAATACTTTTAAATAATTTGGTAGTTATGTCTACTGATGGATCTTCAATAACTGTTAGAAATCAGAGACTTTTAGTCCTCTGCAAACAAAATTAATAGTTTTCTAATTTTATATCATTTCATCGAATAATTCATAACAATATTTTATCTGTAAGTAAAAGTATTGATTGTTAATAATATTATGGATATTAAGGCGTCTATTCTGTAGTCAACGGAGTAGCCCGGTCAGTAAATCGGAATATTTAAAATTAACTTCTATTTTGCCATATTAGGTGATTCAGCCGAGTAAGCTTGTTTTAATGATATCTAAATATTTTATTGGAAACGATAGCATTTTTACTTTCTAATTAAAACGGAAAATTTTAAATATTTTCCATATTTAAAAAAACAAATTATACTTAATGGTGAATGAACTATTAAAATTTTTGTTCTAAATTGAAAAATTTTAATCAAGAATTTAAAAGATGATTTGCAAATCTCAATTATCTTTTGCCAATTTTTGAATTCATTTCATTTCCTTTAAAAACTTACAAAAAATATTTTTGGAGTTTATTATTATCCAATATTTAACTACCTCTTATTGAGATCGATGGTATTGAAGATATTTGCATTTTTGGTTCCTTATCTATGTGAAGCAGCGTGTAAATAAAACATCAAATCGCAATTTTGGAGTTCTTTGGTAGATGATCACTTAATTGTATCTATTCCATTAGCATCAGAGATTAGACACCTAACTTTACCAAACCTAATGATACATTGTTAATATTGAATTGTTTATATATTCACTTTTTATATTATTAAACGCTTTTCATGAAACTATTTCTATATTAATGATTTCATTTTTGTAATCAATTAAAGAAATTAGTCAGATTGCTTAACTCAAGTCGCTATTACTGTTATCCTGTTGTCTAGTAAATTCAGCGCCAAATTTAATTTCTCCTTATAGTTTTACAATATTTTCGTATCTTCTGCTATATGGTTAGGATTTTAATTTTTTCCTGGGGCTTATTGTTGTTGACATAGCAAAAATCATTGATGATTTTTCTTATTCTTAGAATTTTGATTGAAAATTGGACTGTTTTGCGAATTGAATTTTTAAAACAGTTATCAAAAGTTAAATTCTATGTAATTTAGAATAAATCCAACGGGATCATATAAATCAAAAATGATTTCTTTTAAGGTATGAGACAGAAATTTAGTATTTTACTTGGCTGTCCTATTTCCTGTAATTTTTTTCAAGAGTTATTCACCTAACTTATTTTTTAATCCTTCTAGACTTTAATTAGTTTGCGAACTTAATTAGTGTTGCAAATTATGTATAACTTTAAACAACTTATAATGGCTTTTTTGAACATTTAAATGCATCTAAATGCATTTTTTTAACATGGATTGTATTCTTAACTAATTTCTGGTCAAGGACTAATCCAAAAATAATGAGGTACTTTAAAAATACCGCTCAAATTTCAGAAAATTTTCTGTTAACAACAGATTTACCAATTTTGAATTTGTATGAATTGAGGATCTAAAAATTGAGGATCAAGCTTTAATAGTTAACTTCAGCTAATCAGCCATTACAATCTAACAAAGAACAACAATAAAATAATTGTTATTTTTTATTTAATGTACTTTTAAATTCTTAAATCAGCTTATTTTTGAGCGAGCAAATATTGTGGTTTGGCTCTGATTATATTCAAGAAAAAAAATCCTGTTTCACCTACTTAATGATATATTTTAAAAACACGAAACATTTAACGTTCATTAATTTACCAACATTTCTTATGGACTAATTGAAAAATTGATAGCAAACCAGTCCAGCTAACATTTATCGTGAACTTTTCAATCTAAGACCTTATCAACTTAATGATATAATTAAAAAAAAATCTAATCAAATTTCGCGCTACCTAATTCCATTTCCGTTACTTTAAATAGACCACCACAGACTTCCAACATTCCATGCTAGAAATGATAAACCAAATTCAAACTTCACGTATCTTCTAAATTACCTCGAAATACAATGATTAAGAGACTCTTTCGATTGATTCAATCGAAAAAATCAATTTAAATTAAAAAATTAATCTAAAGTTACACAACATATTGTAACGTTTTAGATTATCTTGCATGCAATTATTGTGATTGTTGCATGCCATTCATTTTACTATTCTCAAGTTAATTTCACGCTAATAAAAAGAAATAGCCTATACATTAGCTCATTTGCATATGAGAGACAAACATCATTTGTAGTGAAAAACGATAAGCTGTCCTATTTGACAATTATAAGAGAGCTGATGAAAGGCTGACGTAAACCACATGTGGCAGACATCAGTGGTGGAAGTGTAAAATTTTTGCTATCAGTACTAAAATTATAGCGTGAAATTGTAATTGTATTAGTGATTAGGTTAGTTATAAATTATTTTTATTCAATATGAGTGAAATAAATGCCGAATGTGCCGTAAACGGGGGAGAACCTCAACAAAAAACAGCCAAACAGCTGGAAAAGGAAGCCAAGAAACAAGCAAAACTCGATAAATTGAAACAAAAACTAGAAAAGCAAAGCACCGCAGCCCCAAGCAAAGAAAAAGCTGAGGTAAATTTCCCTTAGAAGCACAAGTCTTGTTTTATAACCCAATTTTTCATACAGAAAAAGGAAAAGAAGAAAGAAGTCAAAGAAGCTGCTATCTATGAATTCGATACAAAACCAGGAGAAAAGAAAACCGTATCGAATCCAATTCCTGATGCCTACAGTCCGAAATATGTGGAAGCTGCTTGGTATACTTGGTGGGAAAAACAAGGGTTTTTCAAGCCAGAATATGGGGTACAAGCCGACGAAACAACCAAATTCCTATTTAATACTCAATAAAATATTTTAGAGAAAATCGATTTTGGATGCAGATAAAAAATTTACGATTGTAATTCCTCCACCCAATGTCACCGGGTCGTTGCATTTGGGTCATGCCTTAACTAATGCTATTGAAGATGCCATCGTTCGATGGTACCGAATGAAGGGATTCATGGCCCTCTGGAATCCTGGATGCGATCATGCCGGAATTGCTACACAAGTGGTCGTAGAAAAGAAATTGTGGCGTGAAGAAAAGAAAACTCGCCAAGACCTAGGTCGAGAAAAGTTTATCGAGAAAGTTTGGGAATGGAAGGACCAGTACGTATAGTTTGAATACCATAAATCTTCGAATATAATGCATAGGTTTACCTTTAGAAGTTTCTTACTTCTGATGAGCCAGTGCTCAACCCCCTAGAATAGAAAATAAATACTTACTATTACTAGCGATCTAAAGTTCCTTGATATTAAAGGTCTTCGACATATACTTAGGTTTCACATTATTCTCATGTATTTTAATTTCCCTGCTACAATTTTGGACCGCAAAAAGACACACTAAGTTGGAACAGTGCTTTGTTGCAAATGTTAATACATTGAATATTATTTTAGGAGTGGAGTAAGAATTTACGATCAACTCCGTTCATTAGGATCATCCTTAGATTGGGACCGAGCTTGTTACACAATGGATCCAAAATGCTGTAAAGCTGTTACAGAGGCTTTCGTTCGTTTACATGAAGAAGGCCTTATTTACCGCAATAACCGATTAGTAAATTGGTCTTGCATTTTAAAATCAGCTATTTCCGATATCGAAGTAGATAAAGTTGATATTCCTGGACGAACATTCTTATCCGTCCCTGGTTATGATGAAAAAGTTGAATTTGGAGTCTTAATTTCTTTTGCTTATATTGTCCAAGACACCAACGAAGAAATCGTTGTGGCAACTACTCGAATTGAAACAATGCTAGGAGATACAGCGATTGCTGTTCATCCAGATGACGAACGCTATAAACATCTCCACGGCAAATCCGTTAAGCACCCATTTTGTTCTCGAATCATTCCAATCGTGTGTGATGAATTTGTCGATCGAGAATTCGGAACGGGAGCTGTAAAAATAACTCCAGCCCACGATCCTAACGATTACGAAGTTGGAGTACGCCACAGTCTTCCATTTATCACCATCTTCGACGAAAATGGAAATATAATTGGCGATTGTGGTCAATTTACCGGAATGCCTCGATTTAAATGCCGCAAAGCTATTTTAGAAGCGTTAAAAGAAAAAGGGTTGTATAAAGAAACCGTAAACAATCCAATGGTCATTCCAGTTTGTCAGCGGTCGAAGGATATTGTCGAACCGATGATCAAACCGCAGTGGTATGTAAAATGTGATGAAATGGCTGCTAATGCTATCAAAGTTGTACAAACGGGAGAACTGAAAATTATTCCTGAAATGTATACAAAAACGTGGTATCGTTGGATGGAAGGAATAAGAGATTGGTGCATTTCACGGCAATTGTGGTGGGGACATCGAATCCCAGCTTATTTCGTTACAATTGACGACGCCAATGTTTCTAAAGGAAATGTAAGTAGAACATTTAAAACTTAATTCTTTCATTAATCATATCTTTAAATGCTTCCAATTTGGATTCGTAGATGGTAATAATAATATATTTGGAAGGAAATAAGAAATTAATTTAACTTTTTCCCCAGGACACAGATAACGACTATTGGGTATCTGGTAGAACTAAAGAAGAAGCCGCTGAAAAAGCAGCCAAAAAGTTCAAGGTACCAATTTCAAAAATATCTTTGCGTCAAGACGAAGATGTCCTAGATACTTGGTTCTCATCCGGCCTGTTTCCATTTTCGATATTCGGCTGGCCTGATGAAACGGACGACCTAAAAGTATTCTATCCAGGACATTTACTTGAAACAGGCCATGATATTCTATTCTTTTGGGTGGCTCGCATGGTGTTTTTCGGACAAAAACTACTCGGAAAACTTCCATTCAAGGAAGTATTTTTGCATCCAATTGTAAGAGATGCACACGGTCGTAAAATGAGTAAAACTTTAGGCAATGTTGTGGATCCTTTGGATGTGATTAATGGAATTACTTTGGAAGAGCTACACCAGCAGTTGCGTTCAGGAAATTTGGATCCGAAGGAAGTTGATAAAGCGATTCAAGGACAGAAGCAGGACTATCCTGATGGTATTCCTGAGTGTGGCACAGATGCGCTGCGTTTCGCCTTGTGTTCGATGGTTCAAGGACGAGATATAAATTTGAATATTTTACGGGTGCAAGGTTATCGGTTCTTCTGCAATAAACTATGGAACGCTATCAAATTTTCAATGACTTATCTTGGTCAAGACTTTGAGAGCAAATCGTCCGCATATGAACTTACTGGAAAAGAAACTGTGATGGATCTATGGATTTTAAGCAAACTTACTCATGCTATTGAAATTTGTAATAAAGGATTCGAAAATTATGATTTTCCAACCATTACCCAAACGTGCTATGATTTTTGGCTTTATCATTTGTGTGATAACTATTTGGAATCATTAAAACCAATTTTTCAAGGTTCCGATACATTAGCAATAACGACAGCTCAAAATGTTTTGTTCCAATGTTTAGATGTTGGTTTGAAACTTTTGTCACCGTTTATGCCTTTTATTACCGAAGAATTGTATCAACGATTGAATGCCAATAATTTAGAAAAAGCTGAAAGTATTTGCATTGCCTCGTATCCCGAAACAAAAATATATCCGTACAGAAATGAAAAGATTGAAAATCAATTTGAGTTTGCACAAAAAATTATTCATGCAATAAGATCGGCTCGTTCTGATTATAACATCACAAACAAAATTAAAACCGACGCCTATGCTAAATGTTCAGATCAGGAAACAGCCGACAATGTTCTCAAATGTTCCTTTGTAATTGCGACTCTATCTTCGTGCTCCAAATTTGAAGTAAACGTAGTTGAAGTTCCTGCAGGTTGTGCAATTCTTACGATTTCTGACAAATGTGAAATACATTTACTGCTCAAAGGATTAATCGATCCCGAAAAAGAATTGATTAAGATTCAGAAAAAACAGGAACAGTTAGAGCAAGTGAAGGCTCGATTGAACAAATCAATGGCGATTGAAGATTATGTCAACAAAGTTCCGAAGGATGTACAAGAAGCTGATAGTAAAAAATTGATGCAAACTGAAGGAGAATTACAGCGACTGCTATCAGCAATTGAAACTTTAAAGATTATATCTTAATTTTTAGCTTATTATAATTTATTTAAATGCTTTAAACGTAATTTTATTTATGCATTTTTTTCACTTTATTAACTTGAATAAAATACAATATATCACGGTGTATTGAAATTGCTTTTCTTTTTTTGATTCAATAAAAATAGTTGGTTAAATTAATAAACATTTAATATCAAGAACGTTTATACAAATAAACATTTTCCAACACTTGATAGTTTTTGTACAAAGAGTAAAAAAAGAAACAAAGTGACTTAAAATTATCACCTAATGAGAAAATTGATGATAGGTATGTTTCTAATACATTTGAGATATACGATGTTATAAAATAGATTTTCTCTTTTCTCCACATAGTGTAAGTATTACTGCCCCTCCGAAATTACTTCTGGGCTCCGGGGGGCAGTAAAGGTTTGCCGCGGTCTTTGCCACGTAATTTCATTCCGAGGGCTCTTTCGATTTTGCCAATGACTAAGTTATTCGGGATGCCACGTCCGGCTTCGTAGTCGTTGACGACTTGAGGCTTTTCATTAATTTTCTACAAAAGCACGTAGTTATTTTAAAAGTTAAATTGCAGTTACTTTTATCTTACGGTTGCCAATTCTTTTTGACTGAGGTTTTTCGACTGTCGGCCCTGTTGAATCAAACGCCCCAAGTCCAAAGAGACGTGTTCATGTTTCAGTTCTTCCGTTTCCCGATCAAGTTTGGCTGTATTTTTGGTCGTCACGTGTTGTTTATTGCTGCCGGCACCCCCTTAAAGAAGAAGAAAACATGAATTTAACCATACAAACGTCTGAGGTAATTATTGCACAATTTGCATACATTTTTGCTGTGTGTCAACGGCAACTCCTTGTCGACGAGCCGCATTGACAGCCGCCTCGCTTTTCATGGCCGAGGCTTTGGGAGCCTTTTTCTTTATCACGGTTACTGTGTCCCAGTCAGACATGTTTGTTTCGATGATTATTGCAAAAAAATTGTATCAAAAGTTAAAAAAAAAATTGACTCCACGTTAGTAAATATTCGATTTTTTTCTGGAAATTGGTCCTTCCACACACGAATCTATTTTTGTTGTGAAGTGAACTCTGGTGGACGTTCAAGGAACTACTATCGTTCAATTGTATAGTGAGGGAGGGATGAATAATTATTGCTATATAGTTTTTATATTTTCTTTACTGAAATATAATAACAATTACTTTTTATAAGCAATACTAATCTAGAAACTAATATAAAAGTATCGATTAAATTTTGTAGATAACTATTTTATTATGTAAAACAAAAACCCTAAACCACTTTCAAAGCCTCAATTTAAATATTCATTAAAATACTTTTAATACGGTTTTATATGCAAATTACTGAAACATGTATTCATAAAAATTCATTGATGTTCAACTTTATACCTTTCATAACATTTATAAAGCTAAACAATAGCTTTTAAAACGTAAATGTAAATGATTTAAAAGCTGTAGATTCCAATACAATCTGACTAACAGAGGGTTGTAACAATTAAGGGTTTATATAATTTGGACAAATCAATCTGTCTGATTTTCTTTCATTTAACCGTCACTGATTGCTACATAATATAATATTTTTTTATTTGCTTTAACTTAAATTAATTAATTTAATAATTAATCATTAATGGTATATAATTAATATCCCCAATATTGAGTGAACATTAAGCAATTGATAAATAGTAAAGAAATCAAATTTTTTCAATACATTTTAAATAAAGTTACATTTTATTGATTTTCCATCATAAGAAACAAAAGAAAATATCATCCCAATTATGTTTGGTGCTAATTTTTGGAGAGGGATCTTAAAACTTGATAAATTAACATATTTCAGCATGAGACTCGAAAAAAAATAGTCGGATTTTTGCGTCACTTTACTAAATATGTTATGTATTTAAACAAAATATTTATATATGATATTGTCTTTATAAAATACTTTGAATAACGTAAACTGCAAACGTAAATTTGCTTGAAAATAATCAATTACGATAAAGTGTATAGTTTAAATATACAAAAGCTTTTTTGCAGCTTTTTTTCATCAAATTTCACAATGGTAGTTCCTCAAAAAATATTGGCAAGCGTTATCGCTTATAATTTTTTAAGTTCTTAAATATTTAATTTAAATAAATATTAAAGAATCGATGGATTATAAAAACCTTAAAAACTCAACTGCAATATTCGTTAGCTACATTTTGCTATATTTAATATATTCTTCTGGATCTTTGTTCAATTAGAACAATATATATAAATTGAATAGTTTAAAAAATTAAGGAACATAGAAATTAACAATAATCATATCCATCATACCTCTAATTACAACATTTAAGTAATTCAATTAATAATCTTATAATATAAAAAAAAATAACAGAATTTTGATTATTTTTAGTTTCTTATATTATAAAATTATTAATAACATTACTTAAATGCTGTAATAAAAGGTATGATTATTGTTAATTTCTACATACCTTAATATTTTATTCTGCTCAATTTGTATATATTATTCTTGTTGTACACAGAGTCTGAAGAAGCTATTAAATATAGCGTAACGTTGCTAATTAATATTGCAGTTAAGCTTTTATGATCCATCAATCCTCTAATATTTATTTATATTTATAAAAAAGGACCTTACAATTCTCTATTATTAGCTTTATAATAATGCCCTAAAGCATACTGGTGACCAAGTGGTCTAGATGACCGCTTCGAAACTGGTAGATGTTGGGTTCGATCCTCGTATTGAGCAAATTTTCAATATTTCTCGATTATGGATTTTTATTAACCATAAAGTAACTAAAGACCTTAGTAATTACAAAGCGATGGTAAATAACAACTAACAAATAATACCCTAAAGATGTCCCTTAGCTATAATTAACAAATTAAAATCCAGAACTTCTTAAATTTTATAATTTTTGCAATCAAATTTTCATTTAAAACTATATCCTATCTTCTCCGTTATATTAGAACAATGTAAAAAATGATTACTTGGTCTATTTATCGATTTATCCGATAATTTTTTGCCACTGATTTAAAAATGAATTAAAAATCTGATCATAAGATAAATGTAGAAAAAAAAAACAATATTTAATATAAATGAGAACATTCTTTGAAAAAGTTTTCTTTTATTTGTTTGCACTCCCATTAGAATCCTATGGCCATAGTTTCAAGTGATTTGTATACAAATTTGTGAATAATTTTGATAAATTACCGCTTTTGTGCGATAAAAGCTCTTCATAGTCATTACCGATAGTCTTGAAATCAAATGAATGGGTTATTATACAATTTTTAAAGTTATCCCTGTTAAAAGAAGGAATTTTGAGGCATTTTGAAATCATTACATTTATCATGCCTTTAATAACTTTAAACGACTTTTAATGAGGCTTTTGGATATTTAAAATGCCTTTTTTTAACAGAAATATTCATTTACCCTAATGATGTTAACTCTGATAGTTGAAGAAGGCCTCTTCCAACTCTCAATTCAAGAAAAAAGTAAATTTTTATGGTTTCCAATTGTTATTCTAATTATCAATAGGATAAATAACGTGACATTGAATCAAAACTATGAAACAACATCATCTACATTATATATGCACCAATTATTATTTGATATTTATAAATTTATGTATATGCAATTTAACTTATTATTTACTTTTAGCATTGAAATGGTCGATAAAGCTTAGACAATTTAAGTTCAAATTTCAAACAATAGATTTTTAAGTTTATGTAAATCATGTAGTAGATTTATCAATAAACGGAAGTAATTATTGAATTTAAATAATTAGTTGCGGTAAATCACTGAGATATATTGTTTTTTACTATTTAATTTAATAAAATGAATTAATTAAATAAATTATATATAAATATCAAAGATTTCCACCATTAAATGTTACTTCTAACTATTTTCTGAAGATGGTGTTGCTCGTGTTGCCAATCAAAAACTAGGATCCGGTGTATTTGAAAAGTCAGCGGCTACTTTTGATTGGTGGAAATTCCACGCTTGCGTCTCAAACTTATTCACATGTTTGATGGCATTCCACTGAAACTTGTATTCAGTTATGCGAGTGCTGTGCACAGGCGCTGAGTTGGGTTTTTTATTCATTTTACTTTGTCAAACTTTTCACAAACTTTACCTGTCTTAACATAGAAAAGTTTCAATTTTCTTTGGAAATCACAGCTTTTGTATTGAAATAAGTGATAATGTGAGTTTTTATGTTGAAAGTTTTATTGTTTTAAGTTTGGCATTTCGAAATGTGTTCGTTTTGTAATACAAAGGTAACGTTGTTACCTGTATGGGTTGAATGCTTTTATTGGAGTGACAAAGTGTAAGATGTGAAATTGTGCAATAAATTTGATGTTAGTTTTGATTGTTTTGACTCGAATTAGTTGTGGTATGTGCGAAAATTCGAATTAGTTTTTTTGCGATGTTCAATGCACTGTTTCCTTTTAAACGGTTAAGCGTACCTAGTGTTGTTATGGAGGAGAAAGAGCGAATAACGGACGAGAAAAAATGTATGCATTGTATGCCGGAAACTTTAAATTTCAATGCTGAAAAAAATGATTTTTTTCGATTACGAGGAATTTGGCGAACTGTTTTATTCTTTGACTGCAAATTCAATGGTTATATTTGTATGATCCGAACGTTGCTGCTAGTCTTAGCGTTGACAACAACTTCAGCAGTCGCAGGTAAGACAAGTTCACTGACCACAGATTTTATATCACTATTATTATATATTATGTATCAATTCATCCGGCCTTCGTATATATATCGCTTATAGCATCCAATCTGAGGGAGTATTACTGCAGCCTATAAAGCCTATATCCACAGCCTTCAGAAAAAAAAAGGTCTTTGTTATTTAGCCTAACCCAATTGGGTTCCTTTTTGTAATTGAAATTCTAAAATTGAACAGATGCACCACACGTCCTTGAAAACATTTTTTTCTCATATCCAAAGATATCCTCAGCAATAAAAATCTAACTCTAGGATTCATTAAATTTATCCCACGAGACTTTTTGCTGAACCGAAAAGATAATAGTTAATTCTAAGGAGACCGATAAAATTCCATTAGAAGTCAGGTGCTTTGCAATGGCCTCGTTTCCTCTTAAATAAATGGTGAAATATTACCGTTTAAATAACAAAGCACAACAAACACAAGATAAGAATAATAAAAAAGATAAATTTGCGTTTAAATGAAATGAATGGTTTGTGGCTCTTTGGCCTTATTAAATAGTAATCCACTTGTTAGCCCATTTGAGGCTTAGAGATTATCATAAAGGAACCTCTTAAAGCCTATTTTATAGTAAAATGAGATGAAAAGAATTTTAATTTGTATGTGGAAAAAAGGCGTTGAAGTTTATGGCTTATCTTATTAGGGAATTGGTTTGTTGATTTTTTGAAAATAATTCAATTGGTTCCCAAAAACACTTTAAGTGTTGTACTTCTAAAATATGACTCTTTTGGATTGAGACTTTATTGGTCGTAGAAGTAAAATATTTTCGCTACTTTCTGCTTACAATTGACTTAAGTTTCCCACGTGGTTGTACTTTTCTTTGTGGTGCTGTTTCCCTGGTAAGAATATTCCGATCCTAGTCGAATTCGTCTTTCATTTTCATTGAAACCTTCTTTTTCTTCAACTCTTAAAATTTTCCTTCTTCATTTATCACCATATCGATGATCATTCTTTTTTCCTTGATCTATTCTTCTGGGAAATTACATTTAAAAGTTGGACATTTTTCATGTTTTCTGAAGTTCATTTTTGCGATTCATATAATGCTACACTCCACAAATGATATTGTAGTAACCAAAGTGTTCAATGGTTAGAGAAATCTGGGGAATCAGGAGATTTTATTGGATGAGGAAAAAAGTCAGTAAACTTAACAAAATTTTATCATAATTTGATTAGGAGTTAAATTAGAGAAGATGTAGATATCATCGTAAATAAGCTTATATTATGCAAAGAATCTTCACGTGTAATAATAAATTTAACAGAAGAGATATGAAAAATCACATCGTTGTTTGATTTTATTTTAATCTTCTACAGCGAAATCTTAAAATTTCTAGTTGATAAGGCTTTATACGATATATGATCTCCAAAATCTATAAATTTGTGTTGAACAAAAACTGGATACTGGCCTACTGGTGGCCGAGTGGTCAAGGTGGTCGGCTTCAAAATTGGTAGGTGTTGGGTTTGATCCTTATATCGAGCAAATTTTCAATATTTCTCGATTGGGGATATTTATCAACCCTAGAGTCGCTAAAGACCTTAGTAGTTACAAAGCGACGGTAAATAACAATTAAAAACTACTTCTGTAATTCCAGTTCTGTTTCCTGTAATTTTACTTTTGAACGTTTTTTCGTCAGTGGTCATTACAAAACGCTTTTTAATTTCATAGCTGACACATACCTACAATGTAAAGGCTAAAGAATAATTACAAGTTTATATAATACTTTAAAGCTTAAATAATAATGTATGGTTTAGGAAAATAAAATCATTTTCCATTAATATGTTGTTCAATAAAAGGACAGGGATTAGAATTTCAATTAAGCAGACTAATGAACAATTGGTCAAAGGAGTCGCTTCAAAAGTGGGTTCGAATATTTCTCGGTTAACGGGTTTTAGAAGATTACAGATTCAAATAAGTTATACCCCAAAACATTGAAAATCTTTAATTCTGGTTACATACCCTGAGGAAATATGGAAATATAATTTTGATTTTTTTTCCTAGTATCTTTTATTAAGGGCTGGTTTAGGTCCTCCAGTTCTATATTAGACATACTTTGGGTCAAATACCTATAAAAGTTAATCTTTTGTTAAATTTTTTAATAGGGTAATTGCGTGTTCAAATCACGTCGGGGTCTCCAATTATTATTAAGTTTACCTCAATGTTATTATTAAAACTGGCTATTTATATTGCTCCCAAAACTCGTAGGAATAGATTCAACTTATACTACGTACTATACCTGGTTAATTTGCCAATATTTTTTTTTTAATTCTACCTATCATATTGATGGTTGCCGACTATGAATATATGTTTGCCACAATTCGGTGAAAGATAAAATTAATGACATAAATATTCTCTATTGAAGAAAAATATTCTCTACTTTAATTTTTACTGGTAATCTATCATTTTAATTGCTAGTTTTGTAATTTTTACAATTTCTTAAGTTACGTTTTTTTTAACTTCATAACATTATACATTTGGTCGGTTGGTTAAATTTTAATTTGGCCATAATGTATTTAGTTGGACCATTAATTAGTTTTGTATAATAATTGAATCATCACCATATTTGGAAGTAGTTTCTCCATTATTTATTTCCTTATAGCAAAGTAATCAAAAGGCAAACTTTTATTTAAATGGCAAATATTAAAGTCAATGTTTAAACTTTATAAATTGGCTTATGGTGTTAGTCTATTAGATAAAGAGTTGTGTTACCTACTCAGTTATTTACATTTGAATATATATAAGTCGCAGAATATTTTCTGTTTTATTGATTCAACTAATCACTTAAGTCTTGTTAATTTTTTAGCCAATTTAAACTACGTAATGTACATTAGTCGAAGCAGAAATAATTGTAAATTTCGATTATCTAACAATACCCATTATGCATCTACACAAATTGATAGTTCCATTTAGAGATTAATGGGATGAAATGGAAAGTATAATTGTAGAAAAATTATTTAATTCTCGATAAGTACATTAAGTCATTGAGTTAATTAACATCTTTTTATTGTTCCGTTTTCTAATTAATTCACTATAATTAGCTAACCGAAAGTTTTTTGGTTTGCATTTAATTAAAAATTTAAAAGAAAATAATTTGCAGTCAATGAATAATAAATTTTTGTTTCGTTAATGGCTGTGATTCATGTGCAATGACATTCGAACGAGGAATGGGATTTTTATTTTTCGGTTTTTATCAGTTTGATAAAAATATGTGAATCATTGGCATTTGTTAAAACTTGTTTTTGGTAAAAAATTAAATAAGTGACAGATTTTGAAATGCTCCATTGTTTGCCGTTGGGGATATTATGAACAGTGAATACTATTTAAGCATTGAATTTTCTGCAACAACAAATATAATATCTAATTTTCAAAGTAACAGTACAGTAGCACAATAAATTTCGGAAATCATTCGATAACTTTAGGTTTATATTAGGTGTACCGGAAAATAATTTAGTTTTTTTTAATATACAATTAAAACACAAAATTTTCTTACAACTTTTGACTTTAAATAATCAGTCTCTTTAATTTCAACGTCTGACATATAGAGTAGTAATGTAGTAAACTAAATCAAATATGGTGAATTGGAGATATATAATTTTATATATAACCTGCGGAATTATAATGGATTTCCAAAGTGGCCCGCAATATCATTTGGGTTGGCCACCCCTGATTTAAAATTTTATATAATATTACCGTAATAGATTGATCAAATATTCAGAGGACAAGGACCAAAAATAATCGGTTAAAACTTTATTTATTACATGCTGCAATGCATGAAATAAAAATTGCATGTAATAAATAAAGGTTTAACCGAATATTTTTGATCCTTGTCCTCTGAATATTTTATCAATTATTAACGGCAATATTATATAAAAGTTTAAATCAGGGGTGGCCAACCCAAATGATATTGCGGGCCACTTTGGAAATGCATTATAATTTCGCGGGTTTCAATTCATTATTATCATCGAGGATCTGAAATTTTACAATGATTGGGAATTTGAAAAAAAAAAATTATTGATTTTTTTCATGTATTTTAAAACTTTATTATTAATAATATTGATATTTAATGCAAAAACTTAAAAAAAAATTTTTTTCAATTAATTATAAACGATTAAAAATTGATAAAATTTAAAAAAAAATCACGTGACTATAAACGCGCCATGAATGGTCACCATAGTTGTGACGTAATAATGTTATAGCTATTTAATAACAATACAGCGTTTACAGCTATTACACGTGACTAGACAATAATATTGAAAATTTATTGCTAAAAAACGAGTCGTTAGTTGATTCCAATTAGCTATGTGTGATAAATGATTTATAAAGGCAAAGTCTGATAATATTCCTGCACTGCTTGAAACCATTTATTTCGACGTTTGCCATCTTGGGGAACATTTAAAAACATTTTGTTAGGAGTTATTTTTGTAGTATTCGTTCATAATGGTACAAAACAAGAACGATAACTTTTAAGGTTCGACATGCTCAATATAAATTTCAATATTTAACTATCACAACAGAATTAAATCAATCAAAACACTGTACTTATTATTTCTGTATCAACTGCAATCATTGACAACTAACATTAGGACGTCACACGCGCTCGTGTTTGTTCGGGAGCTGTCGGCGTGTTTTCGGTACTAGATTCAAAAAATTCAAAAATTAATTTTTATTTTGAAATAACTTTTAAATTATTGCGAAAATAAAAAAATAAAAAATAGTTTTGCTATAAAACTTATATATGATCTTTCCATTTATCACAAAAAAAAAAAAAATTCACAAACCCAATTGTCGTAAGTATGTATATATTGCACTGAAACATAAATTGTAAGCTTTTTTCAAATAAATATATTATCGAATTGTATCAACTAGGGTCTTTTGCGGTTCTAGGATTCTTAATATTTGATAAATAAAATTTTGTTTGTCATGAGATTTGAATCCAGAACTCATTAATTACACAATACTCACTTTAATCGTGAGATTTTAAGTTGCTTTTTGTGATTTACCATCGCCTTTTAACAATGACGGTTTCCTACTCCAGGATTCTGATAATCTCGTAAGCCGAGAAATACTTGCCCCCTTCTATACTTTATTGTATAGTTCAGAAAAATAAATCCGCATTTAACTAATACATAATTTTCGGTTTTAAAACCAAAGTCATTCCCATTCTGTAGAACATCGAATTTAATTAGTACTGTCACTTGCTTACTCATCATTAATGATACTTTAATTTTACAAATATTAATGAAAAATGTTCATAATTATATGATGACGATTATGTTCTTAAGAACTAAAATTGTTCTTTCTTTGGATACTAAAAATTCAATTAAGTATTCAATATTTCTTGTAACTAGCAAAAGCAATTGTTGACATCTTATCATTTATAGCAGGTCATTCCCGCTCCAACTTGCAGTCCAACTAGTTGGATCTTCTAGTTAGATCCCCTAAATAATCCGACCAGTCTGACTAGACCAGAGTTCCCCAAACTTTTTTGTGTCGTAGACCCCTTGCCATGTTTTTCCGTGTTGGGTAGACCTCCTATTTACCTGATATTGATTTCTTGTAAATTTCTAACTGCAGTGAAGTTTAGTATTAAAACCTTAAAGTAAAAAAATAGGTAAAATAGGTACTTCTATAAAAAATGTATATGGCTTGATATTATAAGATAGTATGATGTAAGTAAATAGGTACTATCAGTGTATGTGTTGAGATCCACTATCGTGGACCCCCATTTTCATTTCATGGACCCCCAAATTTTTTTTCGTTGACGTAGACTCCTTGCAGGTTGTCATAGACCCCTAAGGGTCGATATAGACCACTTTGGGAATCACTGGACTAGACATTCAACTTCCAACACCATTGGTCCGACTTTAGATCCAACTTCGAAAGTCGGACAAGTTGGACTGCAAGTCGGAGCGTGAATAGCCTGCTTAAGATGTGGATCCTAATGACGTCACCCTTTTAAAAAAACTCAAAATATTAGTTCCCATTATTCCTGAACAATCCCGTGTCACTACCTGTCATACTCTTAGTAATAATGGTGGAAATCCTGCTGTCATCGACTAAAATTCTTATGATTCATATTTGTATTAATAACTTGCTGTGGTTTTCATTAATCCATAACTTAAATTATCCTTTGTTAATCATAAAATAATTCGAATAAAAAAAGCGAGTAAATTACTACTCATTAGTCGTTTTCCAATTGATTGAATTCTCATATAATCTATACCTATTTGATACTGGACTAAGAAAAAAATGCGTTAGTAATATCCATATTGTCTTTTTGTTTTCATCTCGCTGAAAATTTCATACCGGATGCACATCCGTTTCGATATATTTAAGAGAATAAACGCACGTGCCCATTGATTTGGAAGAGGAATTCAAAAAATCCTAAAATCGATGTTTAAATTAATCAGAATTCGGTGCATTTCAAGGCTGTTGAAAGGTATTTGTACCTGAAAATGCTAAAATTAAATCATTCATTCTTTATAATCTACAAGAATGAAATCTTCCATTTGAAAATTTCCGACAAAATACTTTGACCATTGGAGTCTCAACTAAGGCAAATAAGCTTTTCGAATCCTCAGCCAATTATAGTTGAAAGCGCAAATCTATATAATTATTCCCTCAATATGCATCAGCAGTTCCGATAATCGGCGCATTCAATAGCTACGGTTACGATTAATCGAAGTTCTACTTCAATTGTGAAAAACGAGGTTTCGAAACATTTAATTACATCACCTATTATACATAACATTTAAAATGTAATTTACGAACAATCGCCATTGTCGATGAATGTTTTTTTAACATGTGGGCACCACTAATTCTTCGTCACTTGGCATTATTTTTGGTCCAGAGACCAGAAACTTACCAACGTTTTGATCCCAAAACCTTGATGTCCAAATGAACGTTCTGCTAAATTAACTTCATTTTCTTTAAGAAATTGTTAATTTCACTTCTAAAAAGTTAAGGCTGGGAAAATGTTAGTCATTAATTCTTTTGAATTGATGGGAATGTCTCTGTCCCACAGACGAGGAGTATGAGATGTGAATATTTAATTCCAATTAATATATTAACATTTTAAACATGTGCTTTTGAAGACAGACTCTTTCAAAGATTCAACCAAAAGTAAATAGCATTAGGTGAAACCCATAATTATTAATATGTCGCCAAAATTTTTTGTTTCTAAAAGAAAATTTAACGTAAGAAGGTAAAAGTAAAGTATATACTATCTATAATTTCTTTGTAAACAATTTTCTCCTTTTTTTTGTAATGAAAACAATTTATTGTAAGAGTTGATAACTGTAGAGTGTTAATTTGTATTAGAGATGCCACGTGATTTGACCGATTACCGAATATTCAGTGAGTCTCTTGGCCGAAACACCGAATATTCGGTGACACTTTTAGTACCGTTAGGGAGTGAGGTTTAAAGTTTAACTTACTTAATAATTTATGAGGAAAAGCGAAATCGTTTGCTATCAACAAACGCTGAAAAACTTATTTTCATTCATCATAACTTACCATTGATAGGTTTTAAGTATTAATATGCTTTGGTAAAATAAATTTATAAGTTAAAAGCTATTGGTGAAATAAAAGCCTTTCTGAGTAATAAAATGCATTTTTTCCTCATTTACTGTTCGATGTGAATAGTCGAACACCGAATAGTTTTTGAATATTAGTTTCATTTCTAATTTTTACCCATCACAACGTATCACAAATTAATTTTATTTTGCAATAAGTGTAGAAATTTATGTTTAAAATAAATATTTAGAGGATCGGAAAGTAATGTCATTACTGAACCTATCGACAACCAATTGCCATTTATCGGTTTATAAATAATTTCAAAGTCGTACCTAAAGACAGTTTCTGATTAGCATGACTAGTTAACTTACAAAAGATTAAAAATATTTATTATTCTAAGCTCTATACTGAAAATTCATATTAAATGCTTTGAAATTAAAGCTTGTGTAAACATTTTGTGTTTTAATTTTATGTAAGAAAACGACATTGCTTTCCGATTCCCTATATACATTTTTGAGTAAAATGTGCTTTGTTTTGCTGATTTGGTATTCGGTATTCGGCCGAATAGTAAGCAATATTCGGCCGAATACCGAATATTAGAAAAAGTAGCCGAATACTGAATAGTGACCAAATATTCGTGGCATTTCTAATTTGTATCCAACCCAAATGATATTGAGGATCATAACTCCGTGGGTCACAAGAAAAATTATAGATCTCCAATTCTAGGTTCTGAGTAATCTCGAATTCTCCAGGAAATAGCCATTTTGATCACTATACATTGGCAGCAATGTTTGGATTAAGAAAAAGAAATATTAGACGTTACCAATAATCCAATCAACCCTGATTTTTGATAATCAATATTTTGATCAAATTAATACTACTCACTATTACTCTATAATACACTAATGCAGATAGTTAGTTACTACTACATGTGCTACATAATACTACATATGCAGATATCAATAGTAAAAACATAATTATTTTCACTATTAAATAACGTTTCGAATATTCGAAACAGATATTATTGTCACGTAATATAAACCCTTCCAAAAGTGAGGGTCATTGCTAAACACGCAATTCTCTTTTTCCCTTTTCTCATTTTTTTCTAATAGTAATTCTGATATTGTACTCTCTACCCTTTTTAGTCCTTAAAAATATCCTGTTAGCCAATTACTTAATTCCCAACTTAAACTAGCCATCCTGGTTGTTGGTTGCAGTTAAAAAAAGAGTCCATCCCTTATTATTTTTCCAAATTTTACTATTAATTATCAGATACGGATTATTGATTTGTACTTAAATAAATAAAAAACGGTATAAGCTTGGATCAGGAACGTCGAATTTTTCAGAACTGAAAAGAACTATTCCGAATGGGTACGTATTGTTCACTCAAATGCAATTTGTACGTAAACTTTGACATATGCCAGAAAAATGAGGAAGCGACGGTTATTTTCAAATAGGTATTTATATTGTAATATGTGAAATTAAATTTTCGCATTTTCGCACACCCACAATCTGACAACGTTGCGTTTTCGACTTTTAATTTAATTTAATTTAATTGGCGATATTTTTGTTAATTCAATTCTAATATAGGATATATCTCTCTTTTGTGGCTAAACTTTTATTATGGACCGATTTAATCGCGAAATAAATTAAAAACAAAGTCGAAATTGCATTGTTGCCAGATTATGGGTGTGCTAAAATGAACTTGAACCAAATTTTCTAAATAAAGTTTACTTTTTTATGGGAAAAACACTTGTGAAAAACTGTGATGTATTATTATTAATGAAAGGAAACTTCAAAACATTTGCGAAATGAAAATTATACTTAGGTAATATTTATTGTCGCATTATTGAACTGTTTAATTTTTATGTTCTGTTATATACGAGTATATTTGATAATACATATTTGAAAATAACCATCGCTTTTTTATTTCTGGCATATGTCAAAATTTACGTACAAATTGGAACAATACGTACAGGAATAATTACGAAACAGTTCTCAAATTTTGACGTTCCTGATCCAAGCTTATACCAAAAAAACATCAAAATCAATGAAGCGACTTTTCAGTTATACGAAGCAAACATACAATAATTTAAAAAAAAATATCCAGAAATTGTGTAAAAATTTATATGTACTTAAAGGGCCTAGAATTTGATGCAAGTCATTGTGTAGATTTGGTAATGTGTTTAATAATTATATGTGTTAAATCGTTAATGTTATTACAAGGAAAAATATCCACACCCTTTTTAACGTTAACGGTACGGGAAATCACGTAGGTAAATACTATCATTGTGTTGAATATAAGATTCGTATTCAACCGGCTTCAAGAATATTCAAACACTTTAGAATTGAAAGTCTCAATGTGTGGCGTGGCTTTGATACGAATGTCTATGACAAGGTCTTCTGTGTTATTATAAGTACATATATATAATAATCTTCAGATAATCATACTAATGATTATAATATTGGAAAATATCACGAAACAAATCAACTGATGCAGTTTGTGTCGATCATTCAGATGCATTCAAAACGTTCACCTTGAAGTCTTCTCATTGAGAAGTTGAGGAAAAAAACTCCAGTAAATTGCATCCAGGTGTAAATTCTAAACTAAACTTTGTTGCTGGTTGGCTGATAACTGTCGAAGATCATGCAATCAGCTCTGTTTTTATTTACCAAGAAAAGGCTAATTTTTGATTTCCTCTTTCTGTGCCGTTTGGTTCGTTTATTACGTAT
Source organism: Sisyra terminalis (assembly GCA_958496175.1). Classification (NCBI taxonomy): domain Eukaryota; kingdom Metazoa; phylum Arthropoda; class Insecta; order Neuroptera; family Sisyridae; genus Sisyra; species Sisyra terminalis. Next base: position 11,535,354 of record OY292275.1, read on the forward strand.
GAAATTACTTGGGTGAATTTATGAAATAGAAAAGTGCCTTTTAAACGATTTGCTTTTACTCTTACTGGGTATCGTGACGAAGCGTGAATGAGTGAAACAGACGATTATTTAATGGATGCAAGTGAAATGCATTCGCTTTGATGATGAATCAAAGGAACTTTAAAAAAGGATTAATGGAATCTAAAGAAACGGTAGCATATTCTAATTGTTCTCAATTTTTATACCAAACTAGCTGATCCGCGCGACTTCGTCCCCGTAACGTAGGTGTAGATTATATTTTTACGAAAAATATAATCATACTTAAAAACCCTATTTTATCAACTTTAAAAAGACATATTTAATAAACTGTTACTTAGAATAAAATAGTTGTTTATAATGATCAATTAATTTTCAAAACATATTTATAAATATTTATAAAAAAGAGTATGGTCTATTCCGTATATCTACGGTAGGTATACCTACCGTCAACCAATTAATCCGTAAATCAATCACCATCTATACATAAATAAACACTATCGTTAAGTTCAATTAAGTCAGTCATAATTACGACTTAAAACAGTCAAAAATTATCAAAACACTCGCCTAGATATTTAAAATATTAGTAGAAATCCCATTTCATTGTCACTACTCTCGAATGAACCCTTTTCTCGAAACTATTTCACTACTACAATGTACAAAACTACGGCGAAAATAAAATCTGTTCAATGCACGAAACCTAGTTCCTCCATAATCAAGTATAACCATTGTGTATCTAGGCACTTATTATTAAAATATCTGAATTTCAACTATATAATTAAACCATTTTCTTTTAGTTCGCCGAATTGCTCGCTACTTGATATTCGCTCACTAATGTATTATATGAAAGCCAAAAAACTTTGCCACCATTTTTCACTTTTTTAGGGGAGGAATTATCAAAAACCCTATCTTATTATATATCTGCATCGTATAAGAAAACCATTTTCCAAATTTCTATCTATTTACAACAATTTTGTAAAAAAAAGTTTACTGCAAGATTCGAACCCACGTCTTTATAATTAAGAGCATCACGATGTCCGATACGTAAGCAATTACGCTATTAACATCAACTATGTGTATTATATATATAAAGGTTTATATTTCAACGAGGCAATTTTTTAAACTTTAAATTGAATTTACTGTGCTTCTTATCAGTTCAACTAAAAACATTAGATATACAACTCACCTGTCTAGTGTAAAAATTTCTGTTTTCATCCCTAGGGAATACCTTCCCTTATTATTTTTTTTGGAATGATAAGTAACCTATAGTCTGTGGAAAATTGTGTTGTATCTTAATACCAAATTTCATTAAATTCGATTGTTCCGTTCTTTAGTTAAATCGAGACAGACAGACAGACAGACAAAAATTTTAAAAATGTTAAATTTGGAATAAGGACCTCTTGAAACAAATATTTACCCTAAAATTGGGTTCAAAATCGAAATGTACAGACAGACGTAAGAATTTTATATATTAGTATAGATATAGATTGAAATTGATGCAAGAATGTGGTATTTGGACAAAGTCTAAATTTACAAGGCTTACGAAAAGTTTGGTCTTAATTAGCCTTATTAACCAGGTAGGGGACTACAATAAAATTACTTAAGCAAAGCTCAAAGCTCTGCTTTTTAATAGTGATTTTTCATATAGTTTCCTTCTTGTTTCTTTTGATATACGAAGTATTTTTTATAAGAAATTTATTATGTTTTTCACTTATCATTACTGAATAATTGAAATATTTTTCAGTGGATACAATTTGTAGAATGTTGATGTGCGAAGAAAATGGAATTTTATCGTGGGTGTCTTTCAGCCTACGGATTGTCATTAGTCTTAACTTTGTGTTATAGTAAAATGATGTAAATATTTTTTTTATCTAATAAAAATAAGGGTTTTCATTAATTTTGAATTCCAAACTTTCTGGGGTTGTAATTTGTTTCTTTTAAATTAGTTTCCCTATTATATCAACAATTATTAACCTTTAGATACTGTAGTCAAGCTTAAAACGACGAAGTTTAAAATATCCTACAAAACTTTACCTTTTTTACATTATTGAAAGAATGTTAATTACTGCATTTGCCAGTGCATTTAATATTACGACTAGTAGAAACTAGTGATGTCGTCATGCTTTAAATAGTACTTGGACTATTTAGTGAAAAATAAATTACTAATAAAAACTGGCAAACTGTTCAAAAAAAATAAGTTCATTAGAAGTTTATGGGGATATTGCCACATGTAGTAAATTGAAAATATAAATGTAATGTGAAATATAATATATTCTTATGGGTAGATATGATAGTAAGGATATTCAATAGTAATAGTAATAATAACAACCAGGTATCAAATAATATCCGAATTTTCGTGAACTTTCCTAGTAAACTTATGAAATTATCTCTAACTCTCAGATCGCAGATTATTTAGCAATGTTTCGCCAGCATTCCAATTCGTGACATATTTTTAAAGATACATAACCTATTATCTGAATAACATTTTCCCTCTTTGGTCGTTTTGGTCCATTATTTCCATATAGAAATCCAGGATTGAATAGCTTGGATCCATACCCTATAGTCTGATCTTAAACAACCCCTATCACTTGTGATAACAACCTCTATTCATCAATATCTTTTATTTTAAAATTATCCAATAAAATAAAGTCTTTTGTACAGTGTATGTTTAATGCAAAACTTTATGTTTTAAGTAAAACTTTGTTAAAATTTTTTCCTGCATTTCTAACCGATTTATACTCGACCAAAAATTACGGAATAGGCCAATTGGGACACAAAAAATATCCAAATAGGAAATTCTGGTTAAAAAGAAAATAATTATGATCATTTTTTCTCGACTGGATTTGGTATGGGACCTAACTAGGAAAAATCAATGTGCAATGAAAAAACGTTTGTCAATTTTTCCTGATTTGGTTTATATGGAGCATATGTGGGAGAGCTTAACGTGGAAATGAAAAATTGTTTTCCGTTTTTCCGAATTGGACACCAGGTGGAACCTAACTAGGAAATCCAACTATAAAAGTAAAAAAACAGTTGTTTTTAGAACTGTTGAACGGAATTATTAATAAAAAGAGGTTATACTTTATCGTTAACTTATTTTTGGAGGATTTTTTTTTTGTGAACTATTATGTAATTTGCAACAGTTCAGCAATGTGTCGCTATATCATAGTGGTGATAGCAGGCAATTGATCTTTAAAGGCGTTTAAATAACTGAATTTTAGGAACTTGGCAAAAAAAAATGAAAATTTTTAATTCTTCATAATTTGATTAGTATTTAGTTGCGAAAAGGTAATTTAAAAATCCCGTAATGCAATAAAATATTTGAAAAATCGTAATATTTAATTTAATTTCATGATCTTTAAAAGATTGACCAAAGCCTTTAGTAGAAAAGCTTCTTTTTTTAAAATAAGGTTAGAAAAAAGCTCAATTTTGGTCGGGCAGTTCAGGAAATATATGTTTAATATAAACTGGGCATTATTATGCGCTTAATTTTAATCGCAGCTTTTGTAAATCATAATTATTAAAATTCAAATTGGAAATCATCAAAACTATCTTCACAAAATTGATCTTAATTAGTGCAAGGCATGATAGATTTATGTCAGCAAAAAAAAAGCATCTTAATACACTACTAATTACATTCGATATTTTTGCATTTATGCAAAATATAAATTTACCATCTAAGAAAACCGGAAGACTTGAGGTCAAACCAGAATTATGCGGAATATAAATAGTTGTATTAATATTATTAATAAAAGCATAATATATCAGAAGATATCGAACAACACTTAGAAAAACCTACACATTGAAATAGTTTTCCAAAAAAACGATCATTTTTTTTCTTTAAACCCATCAAACTATTGTTAGTAAGCACAGTACCTATTGTCCAAGAATTGTGATTCTTATTTACAATCTCTTCTATTTTTTTAAAAATGATTAATGAATTCATGATTTTTGAAAGAATGCCTCTTGTAAGGGGACCGGAAAGTGATGTCGTTTTTTTTAACATACATTTAAAACAAAATTTTGTTACAACTTTTGATTTTAAATCAATGATATAATCAGCTTCAATAGTATCAACGTTTTGACATCTTGTGTGCAAATTTTTAATGCCATAATCGTATAAATCAATTGGTTACTGAGGAAAATATCCAAAAGTTACATTTTGAGTATCACTTAAGTTTTCATTTTTTTATCCCTTTGTAAATGATATAACGATTGAAATAAATAGAAATCGGATGAAATAACTTTGGACGATTATAGTGGGTACGGCAATATCATCCCCCCCTTAATTAATTAGTTTTTTCCAGGGCTTTTCTTTTACAGAAGAGTCTTGCATTACTGTGTTGCAGCATAGAATTTTCTCGGTTAGCAGTTCTTGGACACTTTTGGGTATTTGGTTAATCAATCAAAATTGATTAAGAATATTTGACAGCTCTTCGACTTTCTGGCATACATTTGGCATAATATCCTCCCTTAACTTCTCATTGGTTAAATTTTTTACCATTCTTCGTTGGTACAAGGTGGGAGAACTCAAAATACTCATTTGGCATTAATGAACCTCTAATACATTTAGATAATCATTGAAAATTTTTTAGTATCAACCTTGGGTTGCTACCTTGTGAAACTCGAAAAACATACAATACCGAATTTATATTTATTCGGATTTTTGGTTTTATAATTTCTATATAGATTTCGGAATTATAAATATTTTGTAAGTTTTTATCAGTTAATAAGTTACTCCAATCATAAAATGTCTTTAGTACCACTTTACAATAACTTATAAGCAGATAAATGGCTATTTAATGACGAGGTTTAAAAACGAAATTACTTTCCGGTACTCCTAATATATTCTTCAATTTTGACTGTTTTTTTTTTATTCGTAAATTTTTCCTTGTGTTATTTCATTGAAATGTAATTTTTTTCTGTGGATTGTCATTTATATTATCAGCAAATTCATTTCATCGGCTACATATTTTCATCATTAAATAATATGTATGTAATACTTCATCAATCTCATTTTAAAAATATTCAAACTATTTTTCTGCTTACAACTTAAATCTTTTAATCATTGTCTTTAACAATTACTCAACATCTCTGACACATCCACGTCAATCCCTCAACTGTACATCCCGACACTCCAACATATACATTTATAAAGTATTTTCCTAGAAAATTATTTCCCTTTACTCTTCTTTACTTCTCCTTCCCTTTACTTAAGACTTTATAGTGTCCTTTCTTGGGCATTTTATTTGTAAAAGCTTATTTTCTTCAACGTTAAAAATTTCTTAAAAAGAAGGAAATGTCAAAAAAAGAGTTTCATTATCTGAACGAGACATATTTGTTCTTAGCAAATGTAAACTTGGCTATTCAAACACAAAATCGTGTAATTACACAATCTTTCATCCCTTGTACAATAAATGTTTCACAGAAATCCTTTTTTCGATTTAGAGAATCATTGTGCTATACTAATTACTATAGTCTGAAACAAAAAGAAGTTTTGTATGGATATTTAAATATGTAAGTAATTAGAGAGGATCTGAACCGCGAATGTAATAAATCAAGAAAATTTTGGGTTTATCTCATTAAAAATTCGTACGAAAAGATGTTGAGGAAACGAAATTTCCTGTTATGAAATCGAATGAAACTGGGTCTTATTAAATCTTAATGTAAGTTTAATTAAAAAAATTTTTGAAGTCGAAAAAAGTTTCATTTCTTGTAATGTGATTACTCAAATTATTTTGGTAACTCTATAATCTTTTCAATGTCCGCAATGGATTGCATCATATGATATCATTCATCCAAAATTGGGAATCGACTTGCTTTCTAGCCTTGCATTTGACTCTTCATAGTCCAAGGCACTTTTTCTCTGTGGAATTTTCTCACAATTGTTCCTCGTTAGGAATTGACGTGTGTAAATTTTTCTCGAAAAGCAGAATAATGGTATTGTATGGGAGGAAGAGTCGATTATCTTCTTGTGCTCTTGATGGTAATGATATGATGGTAGGTACGTCGGCCGTGTCTTCGAACGAAACCCAAGCCAAACAAAGAACGAGTGCCACAGAAAGCCACAATGCAAGCCAACCATCTTCTTCACCATCTCCTTCGGCTCAAATATTTACACAATTTCCGGCCATAACACAGCAAAAACCAGGCAAATGCTAATGTGAAAAAAAAGCGACTTGGCATTCTTCTCTTAATTATTTCACCTAGAAGCCATTGCGAATTAAATACGACTAATCTCGACTATATAATTAGCATTAAAAATGAAAATATAAATAGATTTTTTTATCATTATGCCACACAAAATCGATTTTTTTCCACTTTTCCAAGAGTTTTAACGAGTGTTAACATCTCAAACCTTTTTAATTCCTTTTCAATTTTTTAAAAAAAAAAAACATAAAACTTATTATTTAAGTTGGAAAGGTGACCAACCTGCGGAACGATTTTTTTATAGTATTTATATTCTTTGTAGTCTCAACATATAAAGGGTGGAATTATTTACAATTCAAGGCTGTTTTTAAACAAGAGGGTGGCTTATAAATAAAAGTCATTCTTTACGTGATAATAATGGAACGTTAAATTTTATGCAGCGGAAAAGGAAAGTTAATTTTTATAAGTAACAATGTTAAAATTTAAATAAATCATTTTATTAAATTAAAAACTCTTCTTCATTAGGAATTTTTTTCTTCTGTTAGATTGTCATGAAAGACTGCATTTTATTCTTAATTTTCAAGTGTTAGGAAACTGATTCTTATCAAACGAGTTTTGAATAGGCTTTTGTGAAATGGTTTTTTAAATGTTATCTAAAAAAAAATGAGACTTTTACTTTTCTGGGTCTTTAAAGTTTAATTTTTATTTTACCTACTAGCTGATCCTCGCGACTTCGTCTGCGTAACGTAGGTGTAGATTATATTTTCTTCTTAGATTTGCTATTTGTGGTGGTATATGAAAATTTTTATGTATCTTATTTCTTTTACGAAAAACATAATCATACTTAAAAACACTATTTTGTTGACTTTAAAAAAACACATTTAATAAACTTGCTTAGAATAAAATAATTGTATGTAATGATCAATTCATTTTCAAAAAATATTATTAATATCGAAAAAGAGTATGGTCATTTGCGTATACCTACCATGAACCAAATAATCCGTAAATCAATCAGCATCTATTCATAAATAAAAAATATCGTCAAGTTCAATTAAAATTGATCTTAATTATGATTTAAAACAGTACAAAGGTATCAAAATACTCGCGTCCAAATATCAGAAATTAAGGGTCTTGATTTTGAATATTAGTAGGAATCCCATCTGACAGTCTCGATTCCCGAATGAACCAAAACTATTACTATCCTGCAATGTACAACACTACCGCGAAATTGAAGTTTGTACAATTGCACGAAACCCAGTTCCTCCATAATCAAGTATAACCATTTTGTATCTATACGCTTATTATTAAAATATCTGAATTTGAACTATATAATTAATAATTAATGAATATAAAAATATGTTTTAAATTTTGAGTTTTCCTCAGCAAAAATAAAAGTGGTTCTTTTCCTGCTTTTTTTAGTTTTTCCAAGTATGTACTCACAAAATCTAATGCAGAATGGAATACTGGAAAGTCAGAGGAAAATATTTTCCTCTGGAATTTATGGTAGAAACAAACTATATCTGAAGTTATCGACAACAAATTTGTTGTGTCCATATTTTACATTTTTCTGCTAACAGAATTATGTTAGTATATGGATTTCCATCCTTTCAATGTCTACTTTCCTGGTAAAAATTAAATATTATTATATCTGGAGTATTCCACGTAATGTGGAACATTTCATATTTGAACTCGACATTGTTCGATTTTAGTGAAATTTGCATATATTCCAGGTTACTGTGATTTCTTTTTAATTTTTTAGCCCCACCGATTGGTCATCTAGTTCTCTAGGACTAAGATAATATAAAATAAGGTATTCCAATCCTGCAATGAGCCTGCTGGTGGCCGAGTGGTCAAGATGACCACTCCAAAACTGGTAGGTGTTGGGTTCGATTTTCGTAACGAGAAAATTTTTGATATTTCTCGATTACGGATTTTTATTAACCCTAGAGTCGCTTAAGACCTTAGTAGGTACAAAGCGACGGTAAATAACAATTAAAAAAAATCCTGCAATGCATGATGGGAATTGTGTCAAGATGTGGCACCATCACAAGTGTGTCTAAAGACGTTTCGATACCCATAAGGTATCGATACTTACTCATTTAAGTAGTATTCAAATTGTATTTTCTTCAAAATTTTATGACAAATTTTGATATTTTATTTGGATTTTGCTATTTTTATTTATTTTTTCAAAAAGAATTTGAAAACTACTGTGAAATTTAACCTGGAACATAAAAAATATTTTTCTGGAAAGTTATAGATTCAAAAGAAATTTGAGTTCTATGTAATAGGAGTTATTATGATCTATCACATTTAGATCCCTACTTACTATCTTAAAAGATTTATCCAATTATGTAATATTTTTTTTAAGAATTTTTTGTAATACTTTTTTCTTTTTATTTTCAGGTAAGCTTCTCAAAAATTCCTGATTTCCGAAAAACTGTCCATGTCTCTACGATGAAGGTTCCGTATTTATTCAAAGCTATAATTCATTTTTTTGAAGGGGGGGGGGGGGTAAATTTGTCCTACTAAAATTGAGAAACATTGAAAATTTAATGGTAAATTTCGATTTTTTTTCTTCAAAATTTCCACCTTTGTACTAATTTTTTATATCTTACAATTGGTTCAGATTTCCATGTAGTTGTTATTTTTCATCCTTTATCATACTTTTGTATTCTGACCTTAAAGATATAAGTTATTTATTGGAGGGTAGAAAATATTTAAAATTTTCGTTAATTTTTAACTTTTAAACAATAAATTCCTGACAATTTCAAAATTTGAACTCTACTTCTATTGAGCTTCCCTTACATCTGTTGGCATTAGTTTTATCTACGATTTATAATCAATTTATTACTATTGAAGTTTTCATTGGTTTTTAATAAACATTTCTGGCTTCTTAAAGTTCTAATTCATATATTTTTTTAAGAAAATTTTTTCTATTGAAATTTTAAATACTTACCTCAATATTCTTGTCTTTAATTAACTTCATTACCGTTGACTTCATTTAACTTTCTTGAACTATGATGAAACTTGACCAACTCTAATTTCTTAGACTCTCATTCATAATTGATTACAATATCGTTTACGTAATTCGAAATAATAAAATTCGATTGAACAAACTTATTCCAAGCAAACCATAGATGGAAAAATTCTGGTTATTTTCGTTGGAATTTTTTCCTCCGAAACCTAATTTATCGATTAAGGCACATTAGCATAAATTAAAATAAATTTCCATTAAACACACTCCCAACAAAATTGTCGTCGACATCATATTTGATCCATCAAAGATCTCATTTAAATCAGCCTACAAGGAAGCAAAACGACAATGATTAATAAAAATTATCACCAAGTGGAAATATCGCGTTTATGTAGCTCACCACTTATTGGCAAGATAATCAAAATATATTATTCATTGTGGAAAAGAGTTATCACGTCTAAAAATAAATTATTATATTTTTAAAAGTAAATTGACGGTTTGGTTGACTTTTGACCCTCTTACCCGGCCTAGAATTGAATGAAAAAAGCCTCTATTTATAACTCTTCAATGTCTTCTAGGGATTATAGAAAAAAGTGTACTTCTCACAGATGGTCTTTTTAAAAAAAATTTCTTCTGAGATTGCATTGAAATTATGGGGAAATTCATCCAATTGTTCGACATAAATATGGAAAAACGAAATTTGATATTATGTTTCTCAATATATTCGATGCCATATGGGAAAAGTTACTGGAGAAATCGATTTTTTGAAATTTGTTTTCTTGATTATGAGGTTATTTTATAAACAAATCAATTCTTCAAAAGTTTCATCACTTCCGAATTTTCCCCGTGAATATATTATTTTATATAGTTATTTTCAATTATGAACTCTTAATTATTTTTCAAAAGAAGGAATTGTACGGGAATTGGCCGGGGAGGCTAAATTTTGTTAAGGACCTGCGATATACCAGAAATTATATAACAAAAGGGGATATTTGCCAAAAAAGGGGTTGGAAGAACCCAATAACTTTTTAGCTTGAACCTTTCCCATTATGCAATAGTGTGCTTTTGACAACTATTGGTCCTAAAATTATGAAAAAAAAAAAATGGTAAATATAAGATCTATTTCATAGAATAAAGAAAATTATATTATTCCAAAGATATTCGTGTAAATAAAAGCAAGATATTTTGAACATATCATATAGCCTTATTAATGCAACCTTTAAAGATTGATCTCGTAACTTTTCTAGTGGAAACTCAGACGTTTTAAGCAAATTCAGTAGATCAGGGTTAACGGGTTAATTATTAGATAAGGATTGCTATTTTTTTGTAACTTTTTATAATTTATATACTAACCGACCAAAAGTTCATTATTTTTTTTTATCTTCTATTATTATAAAGAGGAAATATTTGATTGTTTGTTTGCTTTGAATAGGCTCCGAAACTACTTGACCGATTTGAAAAATTCTTTCACTGTTGGGAAGCTATACTATTTCCGGTGAACATAGGCTATATAATTTTTTTTAAAAAGTTAAGGGTCCATACTAAAACTTCATTAACTTCGACTAGGTTCTACGGTTTTTTTTTCCGAAGTTTTTGCTTCTTGATAATCAATTTTCGATTTGGTCCTTCTGGATCTTTCTAAAGATATTTTGAGATCATGTATTTTATGTTTATTTTTTTACTTACTCGAATTAGTCCCATTTATTGGGATATTGACCATATACTTTAACCCAGAGGATCCAGCCCGCAGGCCATATGAGGCCTTAATCATTTTTCTGACCCGCGAAATTCATCACATTTTTACAAAATTTATTTACTCTATAATGGCTAAAGTGAGGAAAATCAATATTCTAAAAATGACTACAGTGTATGTAAATCGAATATGAAGATATATAGTTTTATATGTAGTCTGCGAAAATATAATGCATTTTCAAAGTGACCGGTAATACCATTTGGATTGGCCACCCCTGATTTAACTAATATTATTAAAACTAACTAAATGTTAGAGTTGCTTGTAATTTGGGTAGGTTTCCATCCCTAGGAGAACCCCTATTTTTTTATTTTATTTTACTTTGTTCAAATGATCCATAATCCATATACTTCTTTCGTTGGCCCTTAAATGGTAAGAAACTTGTGAATCTCTCCTTGAGGTTGAAATTGAAAAAAATATGAATCAAAAATATTTTTTAGACAAAACATAATTAAGATTTTTTCTTCCAATTTCAACCCTCATCCCTCTTATAATTCCCTTCCAACCATTTTCCGTACTATGTATGGATATAAGAATAAAAAATATTTTAAAAAACCTCCTTTCTATTGATAAAATGCACTAAAAAGGTAAAATATTGTATCGATTACACCATCGATATTAAGGCGAGAATCTATTGTAAAATTTAATAACCACCACGTATTTCCAAGTATTGATAAAATGCACTTTAAAAGGGAAAAAATAAATTTATGTACTGAGTCTTTGTCCGATTGTACCATCGATATTAAGGCGATATTAACCAATTAATGAGAATCGTAAGCTATCTAGTTGTACATTAAAACGAGAGGTGTTTCATAATGCCAAATGGTAAACACAATTGCACCTCTCGTTTTGATGCACAACTAGATAGCTTACGATTCGCATTAATTGGCTAATATCGCCTTAATATCGATAGTACAATCGGACAAAGATTCATACATTATTTTTTCCCTTTTTAAGTGCCTTTTTTCAATACTCGGAAATACTTGGTGATTATTAAATTTTACGATAGATTCATGCGTTTTCATCGAGAGTAAACAGGTGTGTCAAAATTCAGCACGATAAAATGCTGGGAAGTAGGTAAAAAATGAGATTTTAAGTTCCGTGCCTTACAAACTAACAACAAAGTGTGGTAATAGAAGCGAAGTTAAAAATGGTTCACAAAGAACTCATTTCCTCAAATACCAAATTCCAAATGATTCTATATTATAAACGCGTTAAATCCTTGATTAAAAATACTACTGCAAACAAATTTATAAAGTAATAAAAAAATCAGCGACATCACCTAAGTTCTACGACCTCCTTAAACTTAAGACAACTTTCCAGATCTTGAACAGCAGTCACTGAACCAATTTTCTGGAGACCACCTAAATCGTGTTAATTCCAAGTTTGTGAAATTGGTCGTCAAATATTCATATTCCAATCGACTTTAATGAAGTATTATGCTTAAGTTTCCGTCGTATCGTGACATACATTAGCTGTAAAACATGCGAAACATTAATGAAAATGGTCATTAGAAAATCATGATAATTTCCACAATTTAACCATACAATTTGTAATAAAATCCAAATGGAAACAATTCAAATGTGGTTTTTTGCGACTCGAGCTTGTTTTTTTTCGTAGAGAAATCTCCTTCATATAGAAATTCGATACGCACTTGCGGAAATTACAAATAAAATAATATTTTTTTTTTGGTTTTCCTCCTCAGATCATTGTTACCTTCGTATTAAATAACACAATATTTACCGGAAATATTTAAATTTTTTTCATTTTATAAACCGGCTTCGACGATTTTCATACTTTAAACATCCCTCAAAATGTTTTGTCTATTATTCCATTCGTTCGTAAAAAAAAATGTCTGGTATTATTCTTGGAAATTCTTATTATTTAAAAATAGAACATTTTTTCAATAAGAAAAAAGAAAACTGTATAATTTATTGCATCAATAATTTATTACATATTATTACAGTTACATTTTGTTCACATGAAAGAGTTAATTCTCGTCGATGTATAAATGGCTGTTATTTCATTTATTAAATGCAATTATTTCGTTGATACAATCTTAATAATTATTAATATTTGAAATGAGATCTTTTATTGAAATATAAAAAAAAATTAAATAATTTATTCTTACATATGACAGTTACGACAATCTGTGATATTCTCAGTGGTCTTACTGTGATAAATTTTGAAATATGTTTGTAATAATTTGCTTCTAATGACAGTGGTTTAAGTAATATGTTAGAAAAACGAAGACAAACTATGCTGATGTCACAAATATGATTATAACTTTGTCTGTTTCCCAATTTTACGGTTAAATCGTTGAATAAATTTCGATTAGATTTTTTATAAAGATTGCCTGAATTATGGCAAAGAAACAAACGAAAAATTTTATCCTTTAAAGTAAAGCTTCTTAACCTTGTTGGAAATATTGACCCCGACTAGTTTCATTTACCGATCCCTTCTAAATTGGAAGAGGGTCCAAGTAGGAATTTATAATTGGCCTAGTCATGGCCCAGACCTGGGCCAAAAATTACAAAGCCTGGTCAAGACTAGCCTAACTCTGATATGATATCCATGGGCCAGGCCTAGAAACTACAGTCAATTCAAGCTAAAATTTAGAAATAGATTCTAGAAAAAAAAACATATTGATTTTTACAATTCAAAATAATATAAGCCTAATACAATTTAAAAACGATTCTTATTATGGTGAAATTATTTTTGTTCACTTATCTTGGATGAACTCTGGAGTTGATGGTTGGCCAAATCTTGGGCCAGATTTTTATACCAAGGTTTGGAAATTAACAATTGGTCCAAGATTGACCCTGTTGTGAGTATTGGGAGTTCCTACATGGGGGGTATATATTTATACATAAGTCATATAAGTTGGAGGTATATCTTGACCTCCGTCGAACCCGCAAGACTGACTCATCGAATTCTTAAGGTTCGATTGAACCACTGCTTTTATTATTGTTCTGTTTACCACAAAAATGCTACGTCCTGTCTTTTTCCTGAAAAAGTTCATTAAAAAATTTACAAAAAGGAACGAATAACAGTTTTTCTGAGCATTTCCATCTGAGCATATCACCCTTGTTAATAACTACTGCTGTAAACCAATATTACCCATTTTCTTATAAGTTATCACTCCCTTGATCAATAAAATCCTTACCTTATTTTCCTTTTTTTTTTGGAAAAACGAAGTGTTTAGTTCCCTTGTGTTGCTTTCCAATATTCAAACTGTCCCGTATTTCGTAACTGTCCCATAACTTGAAAAAATATTTGTAGGGGTTAATATTGTCTTCGATGCGATTTGAATTGAGAGTTTATTTTTTAAGGGGTTGTACCAGTAGTAAATTTAAAACACCGTATTTTTTCCCGGATTTTTTTGAGGAGAAGCATTTTATTATATAAATATATCAAAAACAGATGATAAAATTCAGATCTCAGCTTTTATTAAATAAGAAGACAATTCAGGTTGTTTAAGATGTTTAAGAACCTGATGAACGTAGTTAATTTAAATATTAAAAAATATTAAATATAAAAAAATGATCTTATTCAACCTGAATTGTCTTCTTATTTATATCAAAAAATTTTACAGTTAGGGAATTTTATGTGCTCTAAGATCCTGCATTTCTTAGTCAAATTATTAATTATATAATTAAAATTTTCGAAAAAATTTACACTTTAAAATAACTTGAAACAATGGAAGTTATTGTTAAAAATATTATCCCTCCGTTCATTACCTGTGGAAGGTATCTATGAAAACTGTATAAATTTGAAGATTTTAAGAAACACTGATTTAGGCCCACTATATTAATATTACCTAAACTTAAAGTCAAACATATTCATAGTTTTACTCCAATATACTTTTCAAATTCGTACATATTTAGAAATTTATAAAATCAAAAAAGAACTACAGTATAATCTCACTAATCAGGCACTTCGATAGATCGGCACATCCAATAATTCGACATCCTCCGCCCACGCCTTCCACGCCGCTCTATACCTGTGCGCTCTATGAAATGCTTTATTTTATTAATTACCTATGACTTTTTCACTATAATCCAGTAATCCAAACATTCCAATAATCCGGCACCATCCGGTTTTAATAGTACCGTATTAGTGAGATTACACTGTATTTCCTTCATTGTTATTTACTATCGCTTTATAATTACCAGTCTTTAACGATTCTGAGGTTAATAAAAATCCGTACATTAAGAAATATCGAAAATTTGCTCGTTTCGAGATTCGAGCCCAATATCTACTAAGGTTTATAAAATACACAGGTGGCCTCATGGTGGCTACGTGATGTATCCAGAAGAAATTCGTACGTATCTTCAGACTGATTCAATTTCAAAATTCTTCATATGACATCATTTTTTTCCTAATTGAGCAACCTGTGTAATTTACAAACCTTGAATATCTACCAGTTTTGAAGTGGCCACCTTGACCACTCGGCCACCAGTAGACAAAAAACTATTACTTTATTAAAAAAATCAAAGTTGGAATTATGGAAAAAGACCGATCCTTAAAGATGGATCAAATTTCGTCTGTTATACCGATATGTTTAAGAATCAATAAATCTAAGTCAATGTTTAGATAAAATTACATACTTTTAATCATTTAAATTTTAAATTGTCATTTGAGCTCACTTTTCAAATGAACACTTCATCCCAAATATTTACTTATTCTCTATGAGATGTTCTTAGAACATTCCGTACAATGTTTCTTAGTTATTACCTCAATTATTTTCACCAAACTTCTTCTAACTTTAACGAAACAAATTGTCTATCCTAATTTAAAATTTCAGACTCACCCAAGACTATAATGCTTCATTTAAACATTTAAAACTCAAAAAGCATTATGTCTTATCTTTTTTCCAAATCGTCCAAATAGTTTTGTAAGTAATTTTTAGTTCCACAAAGTCTGTCACATCCTTAATGATGCCATTTCTTCATTCTCAACCCTTGCGATTTGTCTGGCGAAAACTTATTGCATTTTGCCTCGGCATGTCGGTCTAAAAATGAATCAATGTCGAATATCAAACATGTATCTCTATGTACCAAGATGCAATTTTTTGTTGTTTGGTTTTTTGCTCATATATTATCTCTGGATTTACGCGTCCAGACGGTGGAAGGGCGAGTTTCCGTTAGGAATATGTCTGGACTAACGAGGCAGTAGACTGGAGAAAATACATACCACCATGTGCACAAACATCCGACCGCAAAATTAATCAGCGTTGTCACATGTGGAATTTCTTTACACCATGTACAAGAAGCTAGAAAATATTTAGTTACATTCTAAATGTTCTAGTTAGAGAGATTTTCTTGGTTTGCTTGAAATTTTTATGATTGGAAAAAAACGACTTCCGGGTTTTAGTGGTTGCTTTTTTTTATTCGCTTGGCCACACAGCTGCTAATGCACTTGATTTGTTTGAGGTTTTTTGCACTGTTTTCTTGATGGTAAATCTTTCATTATTCGTGGGAATTTAATAGACGAAGCTCATTGCAAGAAGTAGATTATCAATTTGGAAAGAATTTAGAAGTGTTTTTTCCTAAGTGTTGACGTACGTATTTCAGTTAAATTACCCTGTAAGTTAAGTTCTTCAATCTAATTTATGTTTTCGACGAGCTAAAAGTTCATTTGGTGGAACTTAAAAATAATTTCATAACACCCTTAAGCTATAGAATGCTTGGATTTACAGAACTACTATAGCAAAACCAAATTATCTTAGGGTCCTTATTACAAAAATGGAATCCTCATCATTCGTTCTTTCTTTGGGTACTTAGGTTGGAACTAGAGATGCCATTCGGTGTGAAAATATTCGGTATTCGGCCAAATCACTATTCGTGGCATCTTAATACCGTATATCGATACTTAATCGATATTTTATCGATACTACATCGATACTTAATACCGTAAGCGAGTGAGGTTTAAAGTTTAAACATACTTTGTAATTTATAATTTAACTTTATAATTTTTGAGGAAAAGTGAAATCGTTTACTATCAACAAACGCTGAAAAACTTGTTTTCATTCATCATAACTTACCACTGATAGATTTTAAATATTAATATGGTATGGTAAAATAAATTTATAAATTAAAGCTATTGGTGAAATAAAAGCCTTTCTGAGTAATATTATGCATTTTTTCTTAATTTACTGTTCGGTGTGAATAGTCGCACACCGAATAGTTTTCGAATATTAGTTTCATTTCTAATTTTTCCCCATCACAACGTATGACAAATTAATTTTTATTTTGTAATAAGTGTAAAAATTTATGATTAAAATAAATATTAAGAGGATCGGAAAGTAATGTTATTACTGAACCTATAACCATTCAATTGCCATTTATCGGTTTATAAATAATTTCAAAGTCGTACCTAAAGAATTTTCTGATTAGCGTGACTAGTTAACTCACAAAAGATTAAAAATATCTATTATTCTAAGCTCTATACTGAAATGGTTAAATAAATTCCCAAAGAAATACAAATTCGGTATTATATGCTTTGCAATTTAAGCTTCTGTAAAAATTTTGTGTTTTAATTTTATGTTAAGAAAACGACACTGCTTTCCGATTTCCTATATACATTTTTGAGTAAAATATGCTTTTTTGTTTTTTGATGATTTGGTATTCGGTATTCGGCCGAATAGTAAGCAATATTCGGCCGAATATCGAATAGTGGCCGAATATTCGTGGCATCTCTTATTTGTATCCAACCCAAATGATATTGAGGATCATAACTCCGTGGATCAAAAGAAAAATTATAGATCTCCAATTCTAGGTTCTGAGAAATCTGGAACTCTCCAGGGAATAGCCATTTTGATCACATTGGCAGCAATGTTTGGATTAAGAAGAAGAAACGTTAGACGTCATCAATAATCCAATCAACCCAATTTTTTTGATAAGCAATGCATTAAATTTTGATCAAATTAATACTACTCACTATCTTATATATAAATTGGCTATCTTTCCGTGCGTCCCTGCAGAATGGGCTATGCGCATGCGCTCTGTTATCCCCACTTACGCATTCAAAACGTTGGTAAGGGTACTCACTCACTAAAGTATTTATTTGTGAATACGTATTTCGGATTTTCAGGTTTACAATATGTGAAAACCAAAAAACATAATGCTCATTTATAAACTTAACTTAACCTTTTCAGATATATCTACTTATCAGAGTTTAAATTTTTAAGCAAACCCGAAGTTTTTGTTTCTAATAATAAATCAACTTTGTTTTATATTAAGCAGTAATAACGTTTCGCTTTGAACGGACTTTGATTGATTATTAAATTTGAAATTTCGATTGTTTATTAAACGTTATCCCGTACAAACTTTCCTACCGTTTTTCACTCTTTTGGGGGAGGAATTTTCAAAAACCCTTTCTTATTATATATTTGCATCGTATAAGGAAAACACTTTCCAAATTTCATCGACACAAATGTGCACTTATGTTTGAAAATACAATGTAAAACGAAAAAAAAATAATGACCTTCTTTATGTTAGTTAACATGACTAAAAAGCTATTCGATTTCGCACATTTGGACGTTGTACATACAAAATTGTTGGAAATAGGTGGAAAGCGTGGAAATAAATTCGAATATTTTATTTATTTTCAATAACAATAATTGGTTTTCAAATTGTTCTAAATACCGAAAAAAAGTTAGTATGGAAAATTTTATATTTGAATTGACAGTGAAATATATGGCAAAAAAATTTGCTACCTTAATGCTTTTCAGTCGAATCTATAATTACTCCAGATCACAACCATTGGTTCATAAAAAAAATAGATTTTAAAAAGTTTGATTGTTGAAAAACGAACCAAAATTTAAAATCGCCAATTTGGTATAAGTACTACATAAGTATTAAAATTTCATACTAATTTAGTGAAATGACGTTATTTAAAATGTTGTTATTAAAATGATAAAAAAAAAAACACTTATATTTTATTTCTTAATATAATTTTAGAAAATCTTTTTTTTATATTAACAAGTTTTTTGATTATTTAATTTAAAATTTTGATTGTTGATTAACTCTACATTATCTCATATTAAACATCTTATTGAGATAAAACCATTTAGTTGCGAATGCAACGGGCAACTACTAGTTACTCTGTAATACACTAATGCAGATACTATTATATATGTTACATATATTACATATGCAGATATCAATAGTAAGAATAATATGATTCTCGCTATTAAATAACATTTCGAATATTCTAATCAGATGTTCTTGTCATGTAAACATATAAACATCATATAAACCCTTCTAAAAGTGAGGGTCATTGCTAAACACGCAATTCCCTTTTTCCCTTGTCTCATTTTTTTCTAATAGTAATTCTGATAATGCGCTTTTCCCTATATACATTTTTGAATAAAATATGTTTTTTTTTTTTGAAGATCTGGTATTTGGTATTCGACCGAATAGTAAGCAATATTCGTCCGAATACCGAATATTAGAAAAAGTAGCCGAATACTGAATAGTGGCCGAATATTCGTGGCATCTCTAGTTGAAACATTCCGACATTTCAATAGGTATATTCATCACAATTCAGCAAAGATTTAAGTCCAACTTCTTAGGGCATCAAATAATTTTGACATCGACTGTAGTCTTCGGGTCTCAGACCAAAGTCGTTCTTCTATTGACGGAAACAAATAAAGGCCCTTCGGTTATTGAATAAGGGAACGTCCGAGTGTTTCGATTGTAAAATGAGCAGAGGCGAAAAGAAAGAACCGATGAAGGGCCGTAGAAGTGCAGGTAGTCGTTCTGACACTTGTAAGATTTCTTATTCATACACCTCTCCAACTAATAATATATTATCTAATAATATGCATATACGCCGAGGGTTATATAACGACGTGTTAAATAGGCCCGATAAAAATGTTTAACCAACGAAAACCAGCTGTTTAGAAATCATTCGTGTCCCTCTTCCATTCTAATTATAACAAGCCTCTTTTGATTTTTAATGTGAGAACACAATTTACCAGTCAAGGATATTTGGAATATTACCAAGTTTTACAGGAATTGATATAGGATTTTACATAGATAAGCGTGGCTCGATGGGGTGGCTAGAACTATCGATATATTGACGTAATTGATATCAGAGTGTGTAATGTGAAACTCTGGGGGACAAGGATAATTGAAATTAAATAAAAGATAATGATATGACTTGTTTTAGTCGCGGGAAACCAACGAAAAAGAAATGTTGTAATTCGGTAGACTTGCTAGTTTCAACCCCTTTTAATAATGTCCAAGACGGCTCATAAATTAGCTCCTCAAGGACCTCACTTGAAAAACAAACGACTGAGAAATATTTTTAATTTTTTTCGATCTCATAAGAAGATTAGGATTGGAATTTTTGAGCCAATTAAACTATGGTAGAAAGTGTTATGATGAATAGATTTTTTAAGCTATAGGCGATTCACAATTCAATGTTTTTAACTAAATTTATTTTTCTATTAGAGTGAATCACGGTTCAACAACGGTTGTTACTACTGCAAAAAGTACTATGCATATAGGACTCGTTTATTTTGAAAGTGGCGTAAGTCCATTTCAAGGACGGTCCATACGGTGATTCTTCTTCTTGTAACTAGAGCAAAGTATGTTAATTACACCGGCACACAAAAAAAAAGTGCTCTGTACTTTTGACTGGACCTACATAAATCTACGTATTTTGACCCCCTGAACACGAATCCGGGGTCGGTTTGACCCGTACACCCTCAAAAATTCGAGAAAACTTTAAAAAACCGAAAAAAATGGTTAAAATCGGCAGTTTTGGGGACATAAACATTTTTTTGAACTAAACCGAGCATGATTTTCATGTTTTTCGATCCGCTGAATACAAATTTGAAGTTTATGTAGACCATAAGCCGTTTTTATTGTAAGAAAATTGCCTGCTTTGCGAGCCTACCGTCTGTCCCTGAACCGTCTGTACCTGTACGCCTTTAACCCAGGTACCCAGGTTTTCGGTTTTTTATAGTTTTCTGGAATTTTTGAGGGTGTATGGGTCAAACCGACCCCGGATTCGTGTTCAGGGGGTCAAAATACGTAGATTTATGTAGGTCCGGTCAAAAGTACAGAGCACTTTTTTTTTGTGTGCCGGTGTTATTTAACTGCTAAGTTTTCAGAAATTACTGATTTCATTTTAGTTGTTAACAAAAACGCCAATTATTCTCTCCTCCTTATAACTTATGTTCCTATGATTAAAAATTATAATACTATAGGGATGGTTCTTGAAATGGACTTAACTCACTTTCAAAATAAACGGCGCATATCATTGTTACATTAACTTTTGTGTGTAAAACAAGGTGACTATACTGTCTTATAGTTCCGGTGCAAATATAAAATCTGCCCCTTATACTATTGCGAATATAAGTTACTAGAAATTTGTTCCATAAATTTCATTTTAGATGAAGAAATTACATGGATTTGAGTTCCAAATTAATAACTATTTGAGGCATTGTGTCTTACCTGTGGTTCGTGGACTCCTGGGGGTCCGTAATCTCATGATTTTTTATCTAGTAGACCATATGCCCATATTTTTTCACTCGATAAAAGACATTATTAAAGTGAAGAAAAACCAATTTTTAGTTCTGAAAAATTTTATATTTTGTCAAAAAAAAAAGTTTTAATAGATATTAATAAACAAATAAGAGTTGAAAACGATGGGTGTGTCTATAGGTTTTTCGTGACGTAACAGTTCATACATTGAAACCGAGATATAAACAGATCATTGAGTGGTTGTCATAAAAACAATAATTGACATATTTTTTTTATTATTTTCCACCATGGAAAACATTTTTTACCCTAAAAATGACTCAATTATTTGTTATAGATTTAATTATAATAATAGTTAATAATAACAGTTATAATAATAATAGTTAATTGTGTTTAGTGTATGTAAAAACTAAGCTTTTCGTTTATTATTTCAATATTAAGTTTTTTAATACAAATAAGGAAAACTGTTCTTTCAAACGATCAAACTATAATTGCAATTTGAAGCAAAATCCAGTGAATAATTTTCTAAATACCTTCTAAAGATTTTAGGCATTGAATTTTTAATAATTAATTGAATATTCTTAAATTATATCAAGTAACTAAAGTTAAAAATTAACAGCTACAATATGTTTTGATATTAGTTGAGATCATTTTAAAAAAAACATGAAATTATTTTTAGAACAGTACATTAGATTTTTTTTTGTTGAAGAAAGTTATTTTTTTTACTTAGGAAGTTCTTGAAATTGTGCTTGATTTCTATAGGATTCATGGACTAAAAAAGGTTTTGAAGCATTGTTTTAAGGAAATCATAAATAAGGATTTGAAAATTTGGACTTTTTAAGGATATCATAGATCTCAGAGTTTCTAGCACCTGAAAGCTTTTTTCTCTTGATCAATTGAAGCTTCAATGTCCCTTTTAAATTAAAAGTAATAAAGTCGCAACATTCCGCTATTCAATCCACGAGTCATGGTTTGTCGACCCCTGGTTTATGTGAATCTTACTAGTTTTCTTATCCTCGACTTCTACAGAATGGCGCATAAGTCACTTTACCATATAATTTTTGTAATTTAATGTACTTTAATACTTCTTTTCTGGTTAGAAAACTTTAAAAATTGCAATTTTATTTTGATTTTGTAAGAAAAATGATATCTCAGAAATGGTCTCCATTTTCAGTTTCGCAAGCCCAAGCTCTTTTAATGGTGTTTTTTATGACATTTCTTAACATCTGAGACTGTATAGATCTAATTTCTTCCTATGTGTGGGATTTAAGTTGTTTGATAATTCGAAGCTTATTTATATAAACCTTTTCTTTAAGATACCCCCAAAGGAAAAAGTTTAGTGCCGTTAAAGTAGGTGTCGTGGAGGCCATAAAAATCGGAATTTCGAGGAATTATTCGATCTTGAAACATTGCAGTTAAACTGTGTATACAATATATAGAATATATTTCGGTCCAATTTATGTAGTATAATTTAAAATAATAATATATAAAAATCATACCATAAACATAAATTTGAACAGAAGTTCAAACAAAAATATTCGTGACGTATTGCCCAGATACGTATTTCGATTGTCAAGCAATTTTCTTCACCGGTCATCGAGTAGTTTGGATCACTCCGTACCTGCTTTGTGATGATTCACGAATCATATTATCATCATTAATATATTAAATTATACTACATAAATTGGACCGCAATATATTCTATATACTGTATACACAGTACAACTGTTCAAAGTCAGCGAAAAAATCTAATTTTGATTATAGTTAAAATTTGTAACATATAGTGGACTTAGCCATGGGCGCAGTTGCTCCATTTTACTTCTACCAACACCATGCCATATTTTCTATCCCAGGCTGAACAAAATTTACCAGTATTTCTCTATATCACTCACCAGTGCCAGTAACTGCATTTTTATAAGAATTCTCAAAGAAATAAGGTCTAATAATCCTTTCTGAAGTTACTCCACACTATACTCCACACTGTAACCCTACGTAGGTGCAATTAAAAGGTATAAACGTTACGTGGATCAGGAATTGAACCTTGTTTTCGAAAACGCTTTACCAAGTAATTACTGGCATTTCTCTATATCACTTACTAGCCCCAGTTACTGCATTTTCATAAGAATCCTCAAAGAAATATGGTTTCCTTTCTAAAGTTATTCCACACCATACTGTAATCCTATGTGGGTGCAATTGACATGCGTAAAGGTTACGTGGATCAGCAATAGAACCCTGTTCTTGAAAACGTTTCACCAAGTAAATTACTGTAGGCTTAGTAAGGGAATGTCTATCATTGAAATTGTGTCATAAGAGAACATTGTGTTAAAATACTTGAGTATTTTTATTTATTTTTAGTAGGATAGTGGACATGAAAGGATGTAGATCCATATACTTATTATTAATTTAGCGACACGTTTCGGTCTTTTATTAGACCTTCATCAGGCATCTAAAGTCATACAAACACATTGAGTATTTATTTTCAAAATAAAATTCAATTATATTTACTTTTTCTTCGGTTGTAAATTTATACAGGGTTAAATTTCCGAAGGTTTTAATTTATAATCCTGAAAAGAAACAAAAATGATTCATAACAAAAAAATATATTTCATTTTAATATGGTATAGTGACTTATGCACCTCTTTGTATAAGCGAAAGTGAACGATATACGCCTGCTAAATCTATAATTTTATATCTATGCAAGTGAGAAAAACCACTTCAACACCTCCATTAAATTGAGAAATTTTGCTTGGACTAGTAACCAACTAGTAAACTATAATATCCGTAACATTTAAAATCCAACGCCTTGAGACCACTTCCTAAAAATTTGTCAGCAAAAAATCACAAGGTCAGCACTGCACCGAGAACAATAAACTTTAAATACAATCAACTTATGATGTAATTTACAAGTTTCATTATTTCATTTTTTGGATTACGTAACCCTCTGTTTGTATATTGGCTAATCGTGTGAAAACTAGAACAAGATAACGATAAAAATTTGATTTTCCTCACTTGAATTTTCCACAAAACCACTTCTCTTTTCTGTTACTAAAAATATGTTTAAATGCAAGCATCCTCTTATCTTCAACTAAGATTATATAAGGCAAAATACGAATAGAGTAAATCCTGGTTTTTAACTTGATTCCAACAAACTGGTTAGTTGAGACTTCAGCGTCATTTCTCGACAACATTCTCTTGAATTTAATTATTGTGAATCAGACAAATAAAAGTCGATTCCCTCACAATTGCACGTCAATATACATAAATGATTTTCAATTGGATTTCATCATGCTCACTTGTTATAGACGTTACACTGTTAAATTTACAAATTTATCAACGGAATTAGTTTGGGAAAACGTTTTTTAAATATGCAAATCAGTTCGGCTATTATTTCTCTATCCGTACAGTTAGGATAATAGACGACATTTGTTCGTGGAATTTCATATGATCGAAGCAATTAGTCGGTAAAAAATAGTTAAAAAAAAATTGATCAAACTTGTCAAACAAGTTGTGAACTCGGAAACTTGAAGTTCTAGCCGAAGATGTATTGAAAATAATGCCACATAGTTAAACCATTTTATCTTGTCTATTTATTTGTTTAGATATTGGACTTATCATTATCTCAATATAATTTTTACCTTATTTTCAATAAAACTTTCAAATTTATTTTAATAGGACTGATAATTTGACAGGAACGATAATATTTTTCACTCATTCTTTCATATAAGATTTAATGGTCGCTTAATATTATGTTAATGTTTTCGAAATTCAAAGATCGAAAAATTGGAAATTTTGTGAAAGAAAGTGAATTTCAGGAGTTGATCCTGACGATCGCATTTACTTACACATACAGCGGTTGCAGATATTTATCTAAAAATGCAGAAAAAGACAAACTAATTGAAAATAATCGTCATAACTTATAAATCCAAATTAACGCCACCATAACTTTTTGGAAACAATAACATTTAATCATACAAAAATCGAAAAATTGGAAATTTTGTGAAAGAAAGTGAATTTCAGGAGTAGATCCTGACGACCGCATTTACTTACACATATAGCGGTTACAGATATTTATCTAAAAATGCAGAAAAGACAAATTAATTGAAAATAATCATTATCTATACTAATATATAAAATTCTTACGTCTGTCTGTACATTTCGATTTTGAACCCAATTTTAGGGTAAATATTTGTTTCAAGAGGCCCTTATTCCAAATTTAACATTTTTAAAATTTTTGTCTGTCTGTCTGTGTGTCCCGATTTAACTAAAGAACGAAACAACCGAATTTAATGAAATTTGGTATTAAGATACAACACAATTTCCCACATACTATAGGCTACTTATCATTCCAAAAAAAAATAATAAGAGAAGGTATTCCCTAGGGATGGAAACAGAAATTTTACTTTAGATAGGTGAGTTACATATCATTGGAAAGGTAATTAAAAGTTAGAAAATAATCTGTAAAAATATTTTTAAGTTGAACTGATAAAAGCACAGTAAATTCAATTTAAAGTTTAAAAAAATTGCCTCTTTGAAATATACACATAGTTGATGTTAATAGCGATGTTAATAGAGATTCCTACTAATATTCAAAATCTAGACCCTTAACTTCTGTTATTTTAACGCGAGTATTTTGATAAGTTTCGACTTTTTTTAGTCATAATTAAGA
This sequence comes from Sisyra terminalis, assembly GCA_958496175.1. Lineage (NCBI taxonomy): Eukaryota > Metazoa > Arthropoda > Insecta > Neuroptera > Sisyridae > Sisyra > Sisyra terminalis. The sequence continues at coordinate 11,561,405 of OY292275.1, forward strand.
CCGACATTATTTATGTATAGATGCTGATTGATTTACGGATTATTTGGTCCACGGTAGGTAAACCTATCGTAGCTATACGCAATAGACATACTCTTTTTAGATATTTATAAAAAAAATTTAAAAATTAATAAATTAAATTCGACAAAATCGTGTTTTTCAGTATAATTATTAAAAGATTATTTCTTTTTGTTCTAATTATTTCTTTCGTAAAAGAAATAAGAAAAATAAAAATTTCCATATACTACCACTACAAGGAGCAAATCTAAAAAGAAAACAATCAACGCCAACGTTACGTAGACGAAGTCGCGGGAATCAGCTAGTAACTTATAAATCCAAATTAATGCCACCATAATTTTTTGGAAACAATAATATTTAATCATACTAGTACACCAACGTTTTTATGTAGCAATTCTATTTTACTATAGTCCAATTTGTATCTCACGGATATGGAATGTGGTGATAAATATCTCAACGAAAACAACTACTCGGAAAACAGTTCCTAAAATAATCCGGCGTTAAACACAATAGGAAATTTCTCGAAATCCGTGCTGTAGATATAAACGACTGTTTTGTTATATTATTCTGTATTATTTACGTATCTTCTATCATTTTATTTGTGAGATTTTCGCTATAGAATTAATAAAAAGTACAATGATACCTTATAGGGAAATTATCATTAAAAATGAGACTCAACAATTTTTTTGAAAGGATTTTTTCAAACTGGGAAGGGAAATTGTAATCAAGGAATTTAATTATACAGTAAAATTGTCTGGTAATCTTAGCAATTGTTGAGGCTGAATGGTTAGTTGGTCAAGGGGAATTATTCATCATATAATTCCATCAAAAGAACAATTCGAATCGGCAAGCCAAAGCATTGTATGAAATTTATTTGCTACTTATTTGTTATAGAAGCTTTTGAAACTTTTGCATACCACGGCTCCCTAAGTCAAAAAAAAAAATCCATGGCTTCCCCCCCACAAAAATTTCGAACTTAAGTAACCACCAGTACTTTATTTATGTACCATTAAGTATTATCATAGAAATACTAGTAAATTCCCGTGAAATATTCACAGTCCAAATACCTGAAGAAGTTTCGAAGAAGACGAAACGTCGTACGAGAATATTAAAGCATTGTTAAAAAAATAACAAAATCTTTCTAAGCCAAATACCCATGAATACCAACATTTATTTTCCGTTTATATTTAGTTAATATTTAAATCGTTCCCTTCATTATAAATTGTCATACATAATTGTATGTTTTCTATGTCAATCTCCAGTTCTCATTCATTATGTTCTACTACTCTAATTTAGAAGAAAACTACAACTTTTATCAGAAAACTGTAGTTGGTCAAGGGGAATTATTCATCATATAATTCCATTAAAAGGACAATTCGAATCGGCAAACCAAAGTATAAGTATAAGTATGAAATTTATATGCTGGTTTTGTGTTATAGAAGCTTTTCGAGGAGTGCTTCTCAAACTTTTGTATACCGCAGTTCCCTATGTCAGAAAAAAAAATCCATGCCTTCTGTCTCTCAAAAATTTTGAACTGTACTTTATTTATGTATCATTAAGTATTATCATAGAAATACTAGTAAATTCCCGTGAAATATTCACAGTCAAAGTACCTGAAGAAGTCTCGAAGGAGACTTCAAAAAATAACATTAATACTGTTAAAATATAACAGTCTTTTTAAACCAAACTCCCATGAATACCAACGTTTATTTTCCGTTAATATTTATTTAATATTTAAATCGTTCCCTTCATTGTAAATTGTCATATAATTGTGTGTTTTCTATGTTAATCTCTAGTTCTCATTCATTATGTTCTACTACTCTAATTCAGAAGAAAACTAAAACTTTTATTAGAAAACTGTAGTTGGTCAAGAGGAATTATTCATCATATAATTCCATTAGGAAAACAATTCGAATCGGCAAGCCAGAGCATTGTATGAACTTTATTTGCTGGTTTTGTGTTATAGAAGCTTTTGGAGGAGTGCTTCTTAAACTTTTGTATACCACGGTTCCCTATATTATAAAAAAATCCATGGCTTCTCTCTTAAAAATTTTAATTTAATTCACCACCAGTACTTTATTTATGTACCATTAAGTATTATCATAGAAATACTAGTAAATTCCCGTGAAATATTCACAGCTCAAGTACCTGAAGAAGTCTCGAAGAAGACTAAAAAATAACAATAATACTGTTAAAATATAACAGTCTTTTTAAACCAAACTCCCATGAATACCAACGTTTATTTTCCGTTAATATTTAAATCGTTCCCTTCATTGTAAATTGTCATATAATTATGTGATTTCTATGTTAATCTCTAGTTCTCATTCACTACGTTCTACTACTCTAATTTAGAAGAAAACTACAACTTCTATTAGAAAACCGAAAGTTATCAGGAAATTTTAAATCCATTTCTTTGTCACCATCTAGACCTGTATACAATTTCATATATTTTAACTAACGACATTCCATATGAAATTTAACCACCTGTATGACTCATTCGAAAAAAAAAAAACAGTAAAGATTTCTTCATTGGGCCTCGGAATTTCATCCCATGACTCAGAAAATTGCATCTTATTAGTACACTGCGTAGTTGATCGAAACCGAAAGAATTTCAGTAAAGCAATTTGAAATTTAAGATCGTAAAAATAAAGCCTTGTTTTCATTCTTTGGTTTGGATAGGAATATGGACCTTTTACATTCATTTTATAGTGACCAATATGTATTTTTTGGTCATTCTATAAATATCAAAGTTTCTTCAGAAGGGGCTGGTAAGAATTTTAAGATAAATTGCAATTTGAAAGAGAAGTTGGAATAGTGTAAAAATTTTCCATGATTTATTATTAGAGCAAGATCACGTCAAGAGGACCCCCCATTTTCCACTTGATCATAAAAATTAGGTCCATGTATTTTTTCATAAGTAGTTAGTATGAAAAATTGATCTCCCAAACGATTTTGAAAATTTTTAATTTTAACAACAGTTTTTTTTTACAATGAAAATTGTAGGTACTTTTAATTAAAAATTCGATTTTAAATCAACCGTTAATGACAAATAAATTAAATTTTCAGGATTTACTGTCAAATATATATATATATTTTAAGAAAACATTAATAACTAAAAATTATTTGTTTTTTTTTTTTTCATATTGTTAATTAACTTTTAAGTTAACAAATGAAAATTTCGTTGATTTCTCGGTCAAAATTTGAAGTTTTTTTTTATCAGTCACATGCGTTATTTATCTAAGCTTAAGATTCCGGAAGAAAATTTCACTGCTCGCGATTAGTTTAAACAATATTAATTTATTTATCACCGCGTATCCCAGCGTCAGACTATATTACAGCTTCGATTAATTATAATTACAAATAATAATTTAAAATAAAATTATCTAACGAATATTTATTATTATTATTATTATTTTAATGATTACTTTTATTATTAGAGAAATTTTATCCTTGTAAAAATGTTATAAACATTGTAATAAAATCATTTTTTATTATTACAATGAACAGCGAAAATTAATGAATAATCAATTGACAATAATCAATGACAGCGCTTGCCGCCCAGCGCGCGGTGATAAATAAATTCATATTGTTTAAACTAATTGCGAGCAGTGAAATTTTCTTCCGGAATCTTAAGCTTAGATAAATAACGCATGTGAATGATAAAAAAACTTCAAATTTTGACCGAGAAATCAATGAAATTTTCATTTGTTAACTTAAAAGTTAATAGATGATAAAAATCAAATCTCAGCTTTTATATTTTTTTTAAAATAAGAAGAAAATTCAGGTAATTTAAGATCTTTTTTTTTTATTTTTTATTTAATATTTTATTGTTCAATTAGCTACGTTTCGTTACTAATCGTAACTTCCTCAGGCTTCTTATACTTATTCTTTTAATTTAAATTAAAAATATTTAATTTTGTGAATCAAGAAGCCTGAGGAAGTTACGATTAGTAACGAAACGTAGCTAATTGAATAATAAAATATTAAATAAAAAATAAAAAAAAAACAAAAAGATCTTAAATAACCTGAATTTTCTTCTTATTTTAAAAAAATATAAAAGTTAAAACAATATGAAAAAAAAACAAATAATTTTTAGTTATTAATGTTTTCTTAAAATATATATATATATATATATATATATATATATATATATATATGTATGTATATATATATGTATATATACATGTGTATATATATATATATATATATATATATTTGACAGTAAATCGTGAAAATTTAATTTATTTATCATTAACGGTTGATTTAAAATCGAATTTTTAATTATAAGTACCCTCAATTTTCATTGTAAAAAAAAACTGTCGTTAAAATTAAAATTTTTCAAAATTGTTGGGGGGATCAATTTTTCATACTAACTACTTAAGAAAAAATATATGGACCTAATTTTTATGATCAACTGAAAAATGGGGGGTCCTCTTGACCTGATCTTGCTCTAATAATAAATCATGGACAATTTTTACACTATTCCAACTCCTCTTCAAATTGCAATTTATCTTAAAATTCTTACCAGCCCCTTCTGAAGAATTTTTGATATTTATAGAACGAACTAAAAGTACCTACAATTTTCATTGTAAAAAAAATTGTTGTTGAAATTAAAATTTTTCAAAATCGTTTGGGGGATCAATTTTTCATACTACTAGTATGACTAGTAATGAAAAAAATACATGGACCTAATTTTTATGATCAAGTAGAAAATGGGGGGTTTACTTGACGTGATTTTGCTCATTAGTCGTCAATCCTTGAATTGAACTTTGAATCGCTGGTGTGGATTTTAATTTTTTTTAATGATTTAAAACTCAAATCAATTTATATAACAATTAGTCTGTATTATTGGACCAGAATTCAAGTTCAAGGCTTAACGAAATTAAAATCTAAAATTTTTAATAATAGAATTAAACAATCAAGCAAGTGATGATCTCATGTGTTTTCCATTAGAAATGAAATCCTTATCAATTGGTTTAAGGGTTACAATATTAAGTGAACCAGACAATTTCTTTTCCAAGTCCAGAATCTTTTTTTCGACGAATAGATAATAGGAGAGACAGAACGATGCCATGCATTATTAATTACAAATTACAACTGGTAGTTTTGAACATGTACTGGTGTATGGTAATATATTAACATAAATAAATAATTTGATTAAGCGCACGTACTTAAGCGTCTTTGTTTTAATAATAAAAACATCAAGATTCAAGTGCCTTGGTAATCAAATGAGGAACACGAGAGCGTACAGTGACCTCATCAAGTTCACAATAATTATAGTTTGATTCATTAAAAATAATCAGAGTAAACGGAAAACCGTACGGTTATTAATTTAGGCATATGCTGAACGTGGATGCGATAAAGCACAACATATATAAAAAGCATAAAAGCATCGTAATCCAAGTGCACTTGGCGCTGTGGAATGGCGTTCGGGAGTAAGAATAATAGCTGGAAGGCTTATTAGAGGCAATGTACTGTTTTGCACACTTTAGAAGTAATTGAACCCAACAATTTTCACGGATACGTGCTAGGAAATATTTAGTAGATGCGCATCTAAGTGGTTTAATTTTAAACAATGCACTTGTAGGCTTTCTTGCCTGATTTACATGCAATGATATTACCACACTAGTGATTGATGTCAAACAAGAATCTATCGTGAACAAGACCAAAGTTCAACGAAGAATTCTTTTCTTATACCTTTCTTCTTTGTCCATCCGTTCATCGTCCATCAAAAAAGAAGTCATCTGAAAAATATTCGAAAAATTCATGTGTTGAATTTTATGGCTTGAATTCCTCAAGGATTTAATGTATGTCCCATTTTTATAATTTTTTTTTTGATGAAATCTGTAAATTAATCACTGATCAATTTACATTATGTTGAAGTAACGGAGTGCTCGTTTGTATCCACCTATATAATAATGTTCGTTTCGTGTTGGGAGAATTTCTCTTGAATTTTTTAATGTTTTTAAAGTGGAGAAGATAATGGAACAATAATAGTAAATAATATATAAACTCTTTGTTTCTCGTAGAATACATTTCTTTTTAATTGTGTAATTAATGCCACCTAGCTCTTTTCATCAATGTCAAACACAAAAAAAAAATGCTGAAACATTTCTTTTAAATGCTTGATTTTTTTTTGAATTTTAGAAATTGTCTCAACTAAAACTCCAATGAAACATTGCCTTTCTCTTGTCTTTTTTTCCCTCGTTAATGGAAGAATTGATGGAGGCGCATTAACGTAAAGCTTTAACTATTGTACCTTTGAAAGCTATGTAAATAATGTTGAATTTTCCGTAGATGAATATAAAAAGAAAATTTTCCAACTAGGTTTGCACATATTAAGATTTATACTTTTGAATTTAAATATTTAATTGGGTAAAAATATATTCCTTATATTTATTTTACATGGATACAATGGTTATATGATAAAACTGAATATATCAACTTTACATAATTTTAGCTCAATTTCTCCCGTGTTTTGCGATAAGTTTCATAGTACATGACAAGTAGGATACTTAGATTTTTTTTTATATATGCATATACAGTACCTGGTTGTTCAATAAGTTTTGTCGTTCAATAAGAAAAACCCAATTTTATGGTTCAAAATACACTTTATTATTCAGTATAATCTCCCTGAACATTATTACACCTGCTTCAACGATCTTCCAATCTGTGGATCCCAACCCTGAAGTGAGAATCCAGAACGTCTGCAAAATACGCTTCAACAGCTGTTATGACCTCTTCATTTGATGAAAAACGCTTGCCACACATAAATTTTTTGAGTTCTGGATACAAATGGAAGTCGCTGAGGGCCAAACCTAGTGAATACGGTGGGTGCTCCAACAATTCGAACTTTAATTCATGGATTTTAGCCAATGTCAAAATGCTCTTGTGACACGGTGCATTGTCCTGATGAAAAAGGATTTTTATCTTCTGCAAACCCGGTCTTTTTTTACGAATTTTTTCCTTCAACTGGTCCAAAAGGTTGCAATAATATTCAAAATTAATTGTTTTACCAGTTTGCAAGTAATGCACAAACAAAATTCCTTTCGCATCCCAAAAAACTGATGCCATAACCTTCTTCCGGACACGAACTCGTTTCGAAGCCGAACAACCAGGGTCACACCACTCTTTAGCCTCTTGTTTTGATTCAGGATCATGGTGATAGACCCAAGTCTCTTCCATAGTGATGAATCGATGCACAAAATCCACTTTATCCTTTTTAAAACGCTCCAAATGTCGCTGAGAAAGTCGCATTCGAATGTGTTTTTGTTCCAGTGTTAGCGAATGCGGCACCCATTGTGCACACAGCTTTCTAAGACCCAAAATTTCACTTAAAATATGGTTCATACTGCCTAATGAGATGTGTAGAGCCTCTACTAAATCTCTCTCAGTCAATCGACGATCTTCCAAAACCATATCCTGTATTTTGGCTATGATTTCTGGTGTTGATGCGCTTTTTGAATGTCCTTCACGTGGATCGTCTTCAAAGCTTGGACGACCACGTTTAAATTCAGCAACCCATCTTTCTACTCTTCTAATTGAAGGTGAACAATCATTATACACTTTTAACATTCGTTCGTGAATTTCTTTTGGTGCTACCCCTTCCAAAAATAAGAATTTTATCACTACACGATATTGATTTTTTTCCATTGTAAAAAAATACTGTGATACGGGGACACTAAATGACTTGTAAACAAAGAATAAATTGACAAATTGAAATGAAACTTCACATACGTTCATATGAAGAGTGTACCAAGAAAACAAAAAAAAAATTGGGCTAGTAGCAAAGCCCTTTCTTATCGAACGACAAAACTTATTGAACAACCTGGTATAATCACACTAATCCGGCACTTCGATAAATCGGCACATCTAATAATCCGGCACCTTCTGTCCACGCTTCCTTCGCTCCTCCATACCTGTGCGCTTTATGAAATGCTTTATTTTATTCATTACCTATGACTTTTTCACTATAATCCACTAATCCGAACATTCTAATAATCCGGCACCCTCTGGTTTTTAATAGTGCCGGATTAGTGAGATTATGTATTGTTATTTACCATATATTGTTTTTGTTTATAACTGTTAAGGTATTTAGCAACTGTAGGGTTAATAAAAAATAGTCGAGAAAATTCGAAAATTTTTTCGATATGAGGATCGAACCCAAAATCTACCAGTTTTGGAGTGGACACCTAAACCATTCGGTCACCAGTAGGCTACTTAAGAGTTTTATTAGTGGTGTTTTGTTTTGTCATGTTCTGTTATGTCTGATAATGTTTTACAACCATTCATCTGGGTCAAATATGTTTTGGTTTTTTTGGTAACTTGTCACTATTTCTGAAAAAAAACAAACTATGGATGAGGTATTCTATGCACTGATCCATTTAGTAGGTCGGTGCATATGAAATGTCGGGTTTTGAAGTGAGTATATAAATTGTACAAAAAATTACAAGAATATTGGTTGAATTGGTATAAAATTCAAAACAAATAACAAAGGGATGCACTTTTGAGAAAATCTTCATTGTTGATGGGATTCTGGCAATGGATAGTACGACTATAAATGAAAGTGTACCAAAATCGAAAGTATAACGAAAACAGGAAGACAAATGTTCGTATGTAAATAAAATTCAACGTTTCATATGCACGAACCTAATAACGTGATAGGCAAGAAAGGCTTAAGGGTCTCTAGTTTGAAGTAAAATAAATATAATATTCTGTAATAAAATTTTAATAAAATACATCATGTATTCGGTGTAATGGAAAGTAATTTGTTTTTTTTAAATATATACTTAAAACCCAAAGTTTTGTTACTGCTTTTGATTTTAAATCAATGATATAATCAGCCTCAATAGTATCAACGTTTTTACATTTAATGAGCAAATTTTTAAAGCCAAACTAATAAAAATCAATTTTTTACTAAGGAAAATATCAAAAAATTACAATTTGAACATTACTTAAGAGTTCCTTTTTTTACCACTTAATAAATGATATAACGATGGAAATAAATAGAAATCTGATGGAATAACTTTAGACGATTATAGTGGGTACGGCAATATCACCCCCCCCCCTAATTTATCAATTTCTTCCAGGGATTTTTTTCTGCAGGGGAGTCTTGCATTACCATGTTGCAGCATAGAATTTTCTCGGTTAACAGTTCTTGGACACTTTTGGGTATTTGGCCAATCGATTAAGATTAAAGATTGGTTAGGATTATTTGACAGCTCTTCGTTTTTCTGGTATAAATTCAGCACCATTTCCTCCCTTAACTTCTTATTGGTTAAATTTTTCACCATTCTTCGTTGGTATCATTGGGAGAACTCGAAATTATTGAATTTGAACTTAAAATACTCACTTGATATTAATGAACATCTAATGCATTTAAATAAATATTGAAAATGTTTTTAGTAACAACCTTTGGTTGCTACCTTGTGAAACTCGAAGAGCATATAGTACCGAAATTGTATTCCTTCGGGTTTCTGGTCTTACCATTTCAATATAGATTTCGGAATAAAAAATATTTTATAATTTTTTATAAATTACTAAGTCACTCTAATCATAAATGTCTTTAGTACCCCTTTGAAATAACTTATAAGACGATAAATGGTAATTGAATAACTATTGGTTTAAAAAGCGAAATTACTTTCCGGTACACCTAATATATTGACATCCGTTTTTTCTTATACCCTAAAGGCTTAAATGGATCTCTACCACATTATTGACCTCCGAATAGACGGATTAATCTCTTTCGATTTTCCTGAAATTTTCATATTTTTACCATTACCCTTAAAAAGTTTCTGTATTTTTTTTCAATTTGTTAAACAAAATGGATAGAATAAATTTTTTAAAAGTAACGAAATCGATACATAAAGTTTTTCTTACTATTTTTCAATGCACCATTTTGGAGAAAATATTTAAGATCCTATTTTTATCTTTCAGAAAAACCATAAAAACTTTACAAATAAAACATTTTACTCTGAAGACAAAAGTTAGAGAAAGTTACTTTTTGCAAGAATTCCTTCAGACAACATGAATATCTCCAAGCCTTACATCATTAAGAATATTTTGCCATAAAAATAAAGATTAGGATAATATAATAATTATTACTTCCAGAAGTTCTGGTTATTTATGATGATAGTGAAATGACATGTTGTTGAAACCTGTTGATGCTCTACCTGTTGGTCAACTTTGGCCTATTCTGGCCAATTATACTGTTTCCAATTATTCCTATAAATTTTCCCTCATGGATAGATGATTCGTATCCTTAAGCAAACTATTTAATAGATACAAACTACACGTTCACTATAAAATACCCAAGTTTTCTTTATCCTCCGGACCAAACTTTAGAAGATAAATGGCACTATCTAAATGTGAAAATAGTGGCCCCTAATCTAGTCCAGGAGTTGCCTATATGCGGCCAACGGGCCGCATGAGGCCCACCTTGACCATTTTTCCGACCCGCGATAATAAAAATGTTTACAATTTATGTATTATAGAGAATTGGAGATATATAATTTTATCTGTGATTCGCTGATGTATGATGCCACTTTCCAAAGTGGCCCGTAATAGTATTTAATAGACCTAATAGTATTTAATAGTATTTAATTCCTAGTCTAGTTGAAATTGAACTTTTGATCATTGCCACTAAATCGTAGTCCATGATTTCTTCTGAATTCCACCAAACGCAAAGCAAAAAAACACTTTTTTCTTGACCATAATTTAAACTTTACCAACCTTTAATCACAATCTCTTTTGTTTTGTTATAAATTGGCATCACTATATATGGGTTACTCATAGTTTTTCACCACTAATCACCACCCTCTTAGGGTACCTACTGTTTAAGTACAAATAGTGTTGGAGTGGATAGTCAACGTACATCTCCTAAAACATATAATACTCGTAATAAAAAACAGCCAATTGTACTATAATTGTAATTGTTGATTCCAATGATGGGTTTTAAACCAAAATTTAATTAATATTGATTAATTATTTGATTCTTTATCACATATCAAAAAAAAAGATAGGAAAATCAAATCATTTCCAATATTAAATTGTATTCTTGAATATATACTTCCTATTCAATAAATTTACTTTTTACTCTCTATGGCTTCTCATAATATTACCTTTTAATTAGTTTAGGATAAGAAGAGCCCGCAGCCAAATCAAATTCTCAAACGACAATTAACTCAATCAATTCCGTTAAGATATTAATGTTCCGTAACTCTTATGAAATAATTTCCATAATTTCAACTTAGTTACTACAATTTTAATAGTAAGTGCAGTATCATTTACCCGAAATTAACACGCATTTTAATTACTGTTATGAATAAATTTAGAAAAATCGCTGTAATTATATCAACAAACATTGAAGCCCCGTATAAATAAATAGACCTAATTAAAATGATTAAAATTAACGACTGAGATATTTTTGATTTTATCTCTGAAGTCGATAAATCAAAATTTAAAAATTCTAAATATTTTCCTTAATTTAGTTTGGTTATATCTTTTGCGTTCTCATGATTTATTTTTCTGCTCAAAAAATTTTATTTTTGAAACTAAAATAATATTTTAGTATCTTAGAACGATTATTCTTAAAGTAAGGGTGACAACCTTTAGATGGATGAGAAAACTTTGGATCTCTATGAATATTTTTTAGTTAGAGATGGGTAGTCAAATAGAACATGAGAAATGGGTTCCTTCTCCTTAATTTCCTGGATTCTTTTGAGTTGCCGTTTATTGCAATGGTGTGAAGATATTTCTGTGGATAATAGTATCCTGTTAGCTGACTTAACTAATTTTCCACCTTCCCAGGTTTAGAACCCTTAATTTGTTTCTTTAAAGGTTTTTTTAATCATAACCGTTGAGAACCTTTCTCATAAGAAGTAATTCCATGATTTTTTTTATTCGTTCCGAATCTATTCAGTGTTTTATTAGCTTCGGTATACTGTCTAGTTTTCTATATATGTATTATTAACTAGTAGTTGCCCGTTGCATTCGCAACTGAAGATTTTATCTCAATAAAATGTTTAATATGAGATAATGTAGTGTGTAATTTCACTGTCAATTCAAATATAAAATCTTCAATACTAACTTTTTTTCGGTATTTAGAACAATTTGAAAACCAACTATTGTTATTAAAAATGAATAAAATATTCGAATTTACTTCCACGCTTTCCACCTATTTCCAATAATTTTGTATGTACAACGTCCAAATGAGCGAAATCGAATTGGTTTTTAGTCATGATAATCAAAATAATGAAGGTCATTATTTTTTTCCTTGTTCATTGTATTTTCAAATATAAGTGCACATTTATGTCGATGAAATTTGGAAAGTGTTTTCCTTATACGATGCAGATATATAATAAGAAAGGGTTTTTGAAAATTCCTCCCCCAAAAGAGTGAAAAACGGTAGCCAATTTTGTAAGGGATAACGTTTAATAAACAATCGAAATTTCAAATTTAATAATCAATCAAAATCCGTTAAAAGCGAAATGTTATTACTGCTTAATATAAAACAAAGTTGATTTATTATTAGAAAAAAAAACTTGTGGTCTACTTAAAATTTAAACTCTGATAAGTAGATATATCTGAAAAGGTCAAGTTAAGTTTATAAGTGAGCATTAAGTTTTTTGGCTTTAACATATTGTAAACCTGAAAATTAGAAAAACGTATTCACAAATAAATATATTAGTGAGCGAGTACCTATACCAACGTTTTGAATGCGTAAGTGGGGATAACAGAGCGCATGCGCATAGCCCATTCTGCACGGACGCACGGCAGGATAGCCAGTTTATATATAAGATAGTAAGTTCTAACTTTAATAATCAATGGCTTTAAACTTTATCCAATGACTTGGAAGAATTGTAATTTCTATTTTTCTAATAGTAAATCTCTTGTGAAGTACTCTGAAATATCATAAGTTTAGGACCTTTAAGGTGCTTTCAAAGTTTTGATTGATCTTCACAAGCATATTAGTTATTCTATAAGTATTATATCAATGATTTATCTCAATAAGGTAGAGTCACCAAATAACGTCCCCTTTTTGAAAAATAAAAATTTTGAAAAAAATGTTGCGATTAAAGCAATAAATATAACGTCAAAGTTTAGAAATAACATTTCTTTATTATTTTAAATAAAAAAAAAATCTGTTAAATTCTTTATTATTTATACAAAAATATTCTTTACAAAAAAGTAGACATTCTGAAAATAATTTTTTGGCACCTAATTACGTCCCGGGGACGATATTGAGATCACAATAATCAGGACTTACATAAACTATATTTTTAACAATATATAATTATTAGTTTAATCATAATAATAACAATATCTAATCAGACTTATTAATCATTGATGTACCTAAAGTTTAAACTTTAAGTAATTTTAATTCTCTAAGCAAATTGAACAGATAAAGTTAGGCCCTGGATTTTCAACACAATCCTCATGCATCCATTGGAAACATTTTGTGCATCCTATCCACTTTTCTCCCATTTTATCATGGTGCTGATCCCTGTTTCGTCCACACTAAATATTTTATTGAAAAAATGATTGTTGAAAAAATACAACTGCCGAATAACGAAGTAATCTCAATATCGTCTCGGGGGCGATATTAGGTTTATGTAAGGGACGATATTAGGAATTTGCCAGTTGTGTTGAAAATTTGTATTCAACCAAAAACGCATGTCATAACCTAAATGAAAATATAATCGATTTAATTTTAAGCGATAGCATCAAATTTTGGCAAAATTTCGTTTAAATAATTTAAGAACATCACCATTTAAACCTTATCGATAGTATTTCAATCAAAAATTTATCTTGACAAGTTTTTTTATTTTTTAAACACCTTGACACAGACCCAACATTTCACCGCTAAACATTTGAAATGGTTGTCTGACTTAATTGACTTTAAATTCAAATTATAAAAACTAAGTGGCGTTATTTAGAAAAAAAGATACTCAAGGGGGCGAAATTAAGCTTGGGTACGAAATTTGGTGACTGTATCTTACTTATTTATTTAAACAGAAGAGATTTTATTTTACAGTAATTATATGTAAACATTTTTTTTAAACTGAAGATTTTAATGTATTTTTTTCAGTCTTGTTTATGTCACATATATCATATTAGTGGGCTTATGAGCTTTGAATTAATAATTCATAGAGTACGCTAACGAGAATCTAAATAAAGAACAATTTTTTTTCCTATAAACGTTATCCTAATAATAGTACCATAAGGCTCCAGATGTATTTAAAAATATTATATATTTTTTCCTTATTATCTGTTGTATTTGTTATTTCAATGTATATATTTTGTATACAAAAAGGATAGAACTATAAACATTACGATTTTTATTATGCTTTTCATTGGAAATGTAGACTGTTTAGTTTTCATTTGTATAAATATTATGCAAGATGAATCCAAGTTTCAATGTAAATATTTAGAAAAAAATGCATTAGTCTATCGATCATTTTTACAATGAAAATTGTACCTATATTTTCTAATTTAAAAAAAAAATGATTTTTTTTTGTGAAGTTTGCACTGGTTTCAACCCTTATTTCCAGACAGGAGTTTGTTTTGAATTTTCCTATAACCATAGCAACGATAATCACGAATGCTCTGCATAGTTGTTTCATAGAATTAAATTAATTCTTTTACAAATTATAAATAGAACTAGTGGAATAGCGTGTTTTTAGATTATTGCTCGCGTTTAAGATCATAAAAGTAGTTTTCTTTTTCTGTTGGTTTTTCTCTTCAAATCTTTCTTCAGGAAAAACATATCAATTATTTCTTATCTACCTACTTGATCTATGTGCTAAATGCTAAGTACAAGTAACCCCTGCAACAATTTGCTTTAACTGGGCAATTTAATTTATTGATTTGCTTCAATTAATACTATTCGTATCTGGTTATTAGATGGTTAATTAACCAAGATTTATAGTTCTATGTATTTTTTCAGTCAGATTCATTCCAACAAGCAAGCAATATGTAATTTCGTTGTATTATATATAGTACCTGCTATCATACAGGCAATTTATAATTTGTATGAGTATATAAGTTTTTTCAGCGATAAATTGATAACTTGTTGCACACTTTATAATTTTATAAAGAGCAAATTTTTCAATGGGAAAGTGAGACTATAGGACTACCTATATCGTGTATTATAAATTGGATCAATCCTTGCTAAATCCTCATGAGCTCATGGTATAAGAGAAAGGTAATGCGAAGGTCGTAGATCTTTCAACGTAACCATTAAAGAATGTTTTAAATATAGAGAAAAAGAGAGTGCATTATACTGAACGTGATTATTACAAATCTGGTTTTAATAAATGCACAACCGCTAAAAACAAGATTGATATCATAAAACGTTTGTGCTATTAAACCATTAACTATACAGTAACTCTTTCGGTTTTTTTAGATTTTGATTTAATATCAAAACGTTATTTTCCTTAATCCAATTGAAAACAAACATTCAATCATTTCCACGTCCACGATTTTTGATGTTATGTAGCATATTCTTTCACATGTGTTTTACATTTTAGATCTTGAAAACATTGGCTAGTCGGAATTTTTATTTGTTCTCAATTTGTGTTTCTTCATTTAAAAGCCGGATGTTCCTCCGAGAGGAGGAGGAGAAATGAGGCTCATAAATGTTCTACTGTACATTTGTTCGACATATTTTCATATTTTTATGGCTCTGTGATTCAATGCTGGATGATCGGCGACAAATATTGTGGGTTTGGGGTGGTTTACTAAGGGATGATAACAATTGCAGACCTTCAATAAGGTCGTTATTTGGAGGATAGGCTCGGTCTATTAATTTTAAATGAACCGAAGGTGAAGGGGATGGATAGGGTAGACTCCCGATGGTATCGTTTCGACCCCCTTGTTATTTGAGTGTATACAAAATTACCGACATCCTGATCGAAGTGGTTATTTTTGAATTTTAAAACAAGTCGTGACTTTTTTCAAATAAATAACGTTGACGAAATCCAATTGTATGCCAACTGTTCCAACGCTTTTACTGTATATAATTTGTAATTATTTACACTACGGAGGAACAATTACTATTACTGGAATATTTGATTGCCCAAACCCCTAACATTATTGTTATTTACCCTAAAATCTCCGACTTGGGTTGTACATTTCAAAAATTATGCCTAATGAATTACACGTGCTGCAAAACTGCAATGTGTTTTTGACACCCAAAATTCGATTTCCAAAGTGAAAAATTATAGTTTTCCCTTTATCTTTTGCGAAAAACTAAGTTTTATATAACCCACTTATAAAATAAGTGTTATTTGAGTTATGCGGTTGATTTTTTAGAGCTCAGACCAGTGGCTCCCAACGGGGGCGTTATTGTCTCTCAGTGGACGCTGGAACTTTCAAAAAGGGAGACAATGGCTTTCCAAAGAAATAAAGAATTTTAAAAAATTTATTGTATTAAAGTTTTATGGGACATATTTATTTATAGATGATAAAATTCAGATCTCAGCTTTTATTAAATAAGAAGACAATTCAGTTTGTTTAAGATCGGTTTTTTTATTTAATATTCAAATTAGCTACGTTTCGTTAGGTATTGTAACTTCATTAGACTTCTATAAAAAATTAAAATAATTACAAAATATGTCAATCATATATAAATTTCATAATTATAATAATATACATATAATATTTTTTTAATATTCAAATTTTTTAATATTGTTTAAGTGTAATCTATTATTATAAAGAGGAAAGATTTGATTGTTTGTTTGCTTTGAATAGGCTCCGAAACTACTTGACCGATTTGAAAAATTCTTTCACTGTTGAGAAGCTACACTATTTCCGGTGAACATAGGCTATATTAAATTTTCAAAAAAATTAGGGATCCATACTAAAACTCCAATAATGTAACCCAAGGACTGAAAAAATTACCAAAAAACATTCTTTTATCGCGTGCGCTGCGAAAACTATTGGTTATAGAACAAAATAATGTAGTACGATTTTGCAGAACATACCATTATCTACAAAAAAATAGAGCGACAGCATATGTCTAACTATTATAGTTAAGTCACAATAAGTGTTTTTTTCATTTTAAAAAATATATATACCATAAATGCCACCGTTATAATAGCTCTTTTATTTATACTTTGGGATTAATTCTTATCAAAATAAACGACTTCATATTTAAGTTTGCTTCAATACTATTCTATAACTTTTTGAGTTATTCAATTTGAACATTCCATTCGAAAGATATTACAAGTTAAAGATGTAAGTTATTTTAAAAATGTCCCATGGTCACCCAATTTTACTTATAATTAAGACCAACTTTATTGAACTTGGCGATATTTTTTATTTATGTATAGATGCTGATTGATTTACAGATAATTTGGTCTACGTAGGTATACCTAGTGTAGCTATACGCAATAGACATGCTCTTTTTAGATATTTATAAATATTTTTTGAAAATTAATTGATTATTACATAGAACAATTTTATTCTTTGCAACAGTTTATTAAATGTGTCTTTTTAAAGTTGACAAAATATTGTTTTTAAGTATGATTATGTTTTTCGTAAAAGAAATAAGAAAAATAAAAATTTTCATATACCACTACAAATGGCAAATTTGAAAAGAAAACATAATCTACACCTACGTTACGCAGACGAAGTTGCGGGGATCAGCTAGTATTATTAAAATTTTGAAATTTATGTATGATTGACATATTTTGTAATCATTTTAATTTTTTATAGAAGCCTGATGAAGTTACGATATCTTACGAAACGTAGCTAATTTGAATCTTAAAAAATATTAAATAAAAAAACCGATCTTAAACAACCGGAATTGTCTTCGTATTTAATATTTATTTATTTTATTTCTATTTAATATTAAATTTGAAAGTATATTTGCGAGAAGTCTCGCATGGATTTACTAGTACTCATAGCCTTTCTATTTATTCCTGTTTTGAAAGACCTGTTTTCCCCCTTCTATGGATGATACGATACATAATTCTCCAGATATCTCAATAATCATTGTTTATTGCCGTCATCTTTGGCCCTTATAAAATAAGATATAAAAATAATATTTCTGGTCATAATTTGATGAAAAAAGGGGATCAAATATAGTCCCTAATATAAATGCCAATCTCATGCTGCCTTTTATCAGAATGAAACAGAATCCGATTATGCAATAGTTTTTATTTTCCAATATTTATTTTTCAATTTCTATATAAAAAATCATATAATTTTCTTCTTTTTTTCAGATTCATTGCAAGCACCTCGATTCATAACGCAGCCCTCGCCTAGTAGTAGTATCGTAAGTGAAGGTCGAACGAAAATCCTTCAATGCCAAGCTATAGGTAAGTCCTGAAAAAGAAAGTATTTCTAACTTCAAAATGTAACACCGAAAGCAAATGCTACTTTTACTTCATTCAAATGCAACTCTAAAATAAAACTCAAATACACTTAAAGCTGCAATTGATGATCTTTTCCCGGGACAAAGAATCGTTTTATTCCATTCTCCACGTGAATGATCTGTTGCATTAACGATTCCAATATTGACAAAACCCATTACTCGTACGATTCTAATTATATTCCGTCATGCCACCGCAAGAATCGAACAAATATTTCTTATTTTTTATTCATTACGTATCTGCTGAAAAGGCAAATGTTTACATGACTTATTCACACACTTGTATCAATCTGCTGAAGTGTTTATCACTTAATATGCATTTAAATTCGAAATGTCCAATTAAATTTAAGTGATTAGTCGTAAAATAACTTAACAGGTATCTGGTCCGTTAATATTTTTTTTATGGCGACAAATATGTTTAGGATATCCGCAACCGAAATACCAATGGTTACGCAATGGAGAACCACTGCCGATGGATTTTTCGAGCGAGCCATTTTATAAAATTTTGAATACCGGCCGTGAAGATGCTGGTCGCTATCAATGTGTGGCTCAGAATGATGTTGGGTCGATTTTCAGTGAAGAAATTCAAGTTACTGTGGCTTGTAAGTATATGAAAAATTGAGGGTTTTCAGGCCCTAATAATTTAAAATTTAATGGTGAAAATCTGAATTTTATTATAATACTCTTTATTTTTGTTTGAATAAAAATGAACGATAGCCTCCTGGTGGCCGAGTAGTCTAAGTGACCGCTCCAAAACCGGTAGGTAGTGGGTCCGATTCTCGTATCGAGCAAATTTTCGATATTTCTCGATTTCGGATTTTGATGAATCCTAGAGTCTCGAAAAACTTTGGTAGTTATAAAGCGACGTAAATAACAATTAAAACAATGAATAGTTCAGTTTAGTCTTACATACTTTAGTATATAGGGGACAGCAAATTTCTAAAAAATCCCCTACACCTAATAGTTATTTTCTGTTCTATTCTGACAAAAGTTTTATTTTGTCATTCTTTTCATGACCAATATTTTTTCGATAAACTACAAGATACAAATGGCTGATTCTCACCAAATTCCGAAATTTGGTAGAAAAAAATTTATAAAAAACTTTTTGGTCAATTTTGTAGTATTTGTGTAACTAAATTTTACCAATATTGTGATCCCAAGAAAAAACTTATTTTAGGCAAATTATAAGGACGATTTATACTTTTGAAAGTGAGGGAATGGTTTTATAGGCCATACCGTTATGGAATCGTATCCTCTTATTGTTTAGTAGAGAGAAAAAAGTTTGGGTCCCTAATTGTATCATTGTTACCTAAATATAATACTTCTCTGTAAAGTGCTGTTTGTTGTCTTATCCCGTCGAAATGAACTACTTCTATCTTTGTTTGGTCTCTAGATGGTCAATATTATTGTACAATATGTTGGTTTGTGCAAAATATTGTATCGTATGGAGGTGATATTGACGGTTGTGCATTATAATTAATGGCATATTATAATTGACATTGTGATTGGATTTTCGCACTGGGTTGAAATGTGACCAGTCTTATACATTTTGCTATTCAAGATTTTCATACCTGATTTTAACCCTCTAAGGATTAGTTAAATGCCTTTTCACACTAGCTTGAAATGTGACCGGTTTTACACATTTTGGTACTCAAATTTGAAACAATGATGGCATTTCACTTCACGCACACGTATGTGTTTACAATATTTGGTTACCTTTACCGAAATATATGCATAAATATTACTTACGTTTGCCTATTATTATTATTATGAAAATTAAAATGCATTAAAAGAAAGATATTTTTCTGAAGCTATTCAGTGTAATATTTAAAAGTCGATTGATACATTATATAATATTATATTTTTCTATATTTTAATTAAAAATCAGTTTCAATACATACATACAAATGGGTAAATTAAATATACAATCACTATTGTACTATATAAATATAATTTTTAGAACATCGCTATTTTGAATAAGTAAACGTATAGTGTCTATGCATAAATAACCAATTAAATCTTTAATTTGAAATCCAGTTACATTCCGTGAAATATTCACAACCCAACCCTGACACAACTGACAAATGGCTAAAATTAGCAATTGAATTAAATCGAAATGACAGTTGAATCTAATAACATTGGAGTTCAAATTTGAGCCAATAATTATTGTATTTGTATTCCACTAACATGGATGTATTTAAAACTTTATACATGAATGATTCTCATTTTCTGGATACTTAATATTCGGTGTTTTTATTAAATTTTTCGTACAACGTTTCGCCACTTTCGCAGCTTCCTCAGGTACTCAATTACAAACATCAATTGTTAAACCCATGTACAATAATCTCGGCATTTATACGACTGTCCTTCTCATAATTCTCAGTATCCTCTCTTACCAATCATATTCAATAAAATGTATAAATAAAATGTCATAACATTTTATTGAATATGATTGGTAAGAGAGGATACTGAGAATTATGAGAAGGACAGTCGTATAAATGCCGAGATTATTGTACATGGGTTTAACAATTGATGTTTGTAATTGAGTACCTGAGGAAGCTGCGAAAGTGGCGAAACGTTGTACGAAAAATTTAATAAAAATATCGAATATTAAGTATCCAGAAAATGAGAATCATTAATGTATAATAACCATGGATAAGAATACCAGCAATGTCAAAACTTTATATTCTTTGTTCTTGTTTTTGCCGCAACACATACGATTGCTTATTATGTATTTTGATTTTAAAAGTAATTTGTGTTTAAAATTTTATCTTATTTTAGTAATCACAAATCTTATGATTGGAGTGCTAGTTCAAGCACTACCGGAAGAGGCTACGGCAGTGGATTAAAAATCTACTTTTAACTAACAAAGAAGTATAACTTCCCACGTCTGTACATAAGTTCATCCACTGTTTTTTTTTTATAGAAAACTGAAGGAATATTTAGAATTTTCAGTTTTTCTTGAAAATAATCGACAGCTATTATAAATATTTTTTTTATTAATAGATATGGGGTCATTTGAAGACTTAACGGAACGTACAATATCAGTTAATGCGGGAGAGGCTATCGTTATTGATTTGCCACAAATCGAATCGAATCCTCCACCGAAAGTAACTTGGCAGTCGGATGATGGTGCGTTGCCATATCATCACAAATATGCCGAGACGGTCGATAATCAATTGATCATCCTTTCGGCGGATCAATCTGACGAAAAGGCATATAGGGCACGAACTATCAACACCCAACTAGGCAAAGAAGAATACAGCGCATATGTGCGGGTGCACGTTAGTAACGACGGCAATGATGTGAATGGCGAAGTCGCACCCGAAATCATTGTGAAACCGCACAATATGAGTTTGGTGAAAGGCAAGCAACTCGCGGAATTACAATGCATTGCCAATGCAAGGTAACGCTCGAATTTGTATACTTGGTTTGATTTTAAATGTTAAAACTCAAAAATCATTTGTAGACCGTTACATGAACTTGAAACGCTATGGCTGAAAGACGGGATTTTGATCGAAAATTCCGGAATCACGTACAATTTGAATGATCCATGGAATCGCACATTGGGTATTCTGTCGGCAAATTTGACGCACACGGGAATTTACACGTGCCAGGTGCGGCTGAGAACCGGAGGCTTTCCGACGGTGACGGCTTCGGCTCATGTGATGGTACATGAAAAGCCGTCGTTTCTTAGCCGTCTGAAATCGGAAACTTTGGTCGACTATGGTACAATGGTTCATTTGCCATGTGACGTTATTGGAGTGCCTTCTCCCAATGTAACTTGGTACCGCAACACGAAAAACGTCCTAACTTTACCCAACCACAATAAACGGTACATTTTTTTAAAATTCACCTTAAATTTTTTGAAGACAACCTTATTTTTTTTTAGATATGCCATCGAGGAGGATCGTTCATTGCTTATTAAAAAGGTCTTAATGGAAGACACCGGAATGTTTCAATGTATCGCTTCGAATATTGCCGGACAAGATTCCACATACACGTGGCTCAAAGTCAAAAGTAAGAACTTTGCTAAGTCTTTTAAAACTTTCATATTTCCTTTATAAATTTAATTTTCGTTTCTTTTGGTTTAACATAATTGATGAATTTGTGAATTATTTTAAAATGTTTTGGCAGAGAGACAACATGAGTTAGTGCGTCGTAATACGCCCCAAAATTCAAAAATCGTGCGAGTACGCACTGTAACGGATGCAAGTTTAACAAAAACTTTCCGATTTGATCAAAATCGTAAGGAAATAAATGTTAATTACATGTATTTTTGATTAATTATTTGCACCGTTTGATATATATATTTTTTTATTATTTTAATATCATACAATGTTTTTATTAATTTGTGATTGGATTATGAAGTGTAAACTTGCACATTTTTAAAGCAACCGAGTGTTAATTTTGCAAAAAAATGCATGGTCACTGATTTGAATTACTGTTATAAATTGTTTTACAGCGTAAAAAATGGAAGATTCAGCGACGTAAAAATGATTTTAATTGAAGCAAATTGCATGTTTGTTCTTAATAAAGTCTTATTTGTATTATTTTATTCTTATTCTTCAGCTTATTTTTTAATTTATTTGCATGAACACGTGTGTTTGAAATTTAAACTTCTTCATATTTGACTTAAATGGCTTTAAACTGTTAATATGTTTTCCTTCAAATATTTTTGTTTAAAGCACAACTAAATACCCAAATAACTTGATAATGCAATTTTGGTGTTGAACATATTGTATTTGGCTTGAAACTTTAAAAGTGATTAAAGAAATTGATTGATAAAGGGAAGTAATATAATTCCTGGCTTTTAAAGAATACTTAAAGAAATAACGGTCGGATATCAACTTTCGCTGAAATTGCATTACCAATAAAGATGCAGAGGATTATATTTCGTCTTGACAAGCAAATATCGAATAATCGGCCAAAACTAATTGTAAGACCGGTTGATCAACCTTCGGTTTAAAAAAATATGAAAATATCAGTGGCGTGCGGTAAATTTGACTACGGAATGTGGATGGACGACAGTGCCCAAAATCGAAATAAGGCAACATAGATTCAATTATCAAACAGAAGAAAATAATATTTCAAAAAATTAAAAAATGCAACGCATCCATAAATCACACGTCACTGGAGAATACCTCCCCATAGTAAAAATTGCATTTATAAAATAGTTTATTATCAAAGTTCTGGACTATAAATGATCTTTATTTTTTAAAATTTATTTCAATTAAATAGTTGACAACTGAAAATTAAAAGTTTCAGAATACATTAAGCATATATTTTCCATGTATCGTACATCCAGCGGGTAATAAGATATGAGCAGTTTATTTTGAAAGTGAGTTAAGTTCATTTCAAGAGCAATCTCTATAGTATTATCATTTTTAACCGTAGGAACATAAGATACTAAGGAGAAGGGAATAATTGGCGTTTTTGTTAATAACTAAAATGAAATCAGTAATTTGTGAAAACTTAGCAGTTAAATAATTAACATACTTTGTTCTAGTTACATATAGACCATTCTTGAAATGGACTTACGCCACTTTTAAAATAAACGAGTCATATCATAAAATACGACAATGTGTGCAAAATTTCAAGCTTTTCTGGCAAATTTTTGACTGTACCCTTAAAAAAGTATTTATAATTGTTTTAAAACATATTTCCCTGTTTCAACTTAATATTTCTAACAAACATTCTCTTGTAATGTTACTGCTTATAGCCAAAACGTTAGTTAAAAAGTTATTTTGGGATTTAAATTTGCAAAAATTTTTGCTTAACTTTTTTATGTATGACTAGGCAGCAGTTTTCATAGAGTATTCCGATTTATTGATTCTTTTTTATTAGAAGAATTTAGTTATTTTATTTTAATAATTTCATTTTTTTATAATTTGAGATGTTATTGCAAAAAGAGTGCTAACTTCGGGAAGTGTAATTATTATCAAAGTCTTCATTAAGCTCTATTTTAATCGTATTAATTCCTTTTCCCCAAGTTTAAATTATACATGAAAAAAAATCCGAAGCATCAAGAAAAAAAAGTATGTTTATGAAACATTAAAAATTTATTTCTCCGTCTAGCTTCTGTGCCAATTATGGAGACACCGCCCCAAAATATAACTGTATTAGACGGAAAAGATGCGACAATGAACTGTCGTGCCGCCGGTGCTCCCGTGCCAAATATTACCTGGATTTTCAATGGTATGACCTTCATATTTTTCATTCAATATTTATTTTGCTAATTGTTTTTTTTCCTTTTTGTTAGATGATAATGAAGTTAATGTTAATGGACGTATTCAAATATTGGAGAGTGGTGACTTATTGCTGGCTGCCGTTTTGGCTTCGGACGGTGGAAAATATACCTGCATTCGAGAAAATGAAGCCGGAATTGTCAAAGGAGAGGCTTATTTAAATGTTTTGGGTAAATAATACATATTTTGGTTGTCTTCTTATGGTATTTTCATTATATTTAAACTTAGATAGTGCTTTAGTTCAAATGTTTAATGGCATAAAAGGCACCAAAAAGGTATTAGGGCTCATTCATCAATTACTTGAAGGAAATTTTATTATTTTAAGTATTCTCTTCCTCTCAAAAGCCTTCCATTATTTATGAATGGCCCCTTTTTTCGTTTTATATTCTAATTTTTCGTTTCATTATTATTGTTAGAAATATAGTTCAAATATTTTTTTAGTTCGCACACAAATCGTACAACCCCCTGTTGATACAAGAGTTCTACTTGGTCACACCGCAACACTTCAGTGCAAAGTTTCCAATGATCCGTCAGTACCATATACTATTCAATGGTCACATAATCGACAGTAAGATTTTCGATCTTAAACATTGAAACATGTTAAAATTAATTTATCTTTTGTAGAACAATTCAGATGGGAAATCATCAACGAATTCGGATGCTTGAGGATGGAACTTTAGAAATTGAGGCGGTTCGGGCAGCCGATGTTGGAGATTACTCATGTGCAGTTCGTTCTGCTGGTGGTAATGATACACGTGTAGCTCGTCTTAGCGTAATTGAGCTTCCATTTGCTCCGATCAACGTAAAAGCCATGCGACTTGATATCTCTTCACCGCAATATCCCCAAAATCAGCGAGCCGTTAATGTAACATGGACGCCCGGTTTTGATGGGAATAGTCCAACCAAACAATTTGTAATACAAAAACGTGAGGTTCCCGAATTAGGTAAAACTCGGATTTTTTTTTTGTCTTGAGGCCCTAGTGCCGCTGTGTTGATGATGAACTTTTTTTTGATAGAACTGGTTATAGGTCCAATACCTGATCCCTTATTAAATTGGGTTACTGAATTAAGCAACGTATCGGCATCACAACGTTGGGTTTTGCTCACCAATTTAAAAGCAGCCACGGCTTATCAATTCCGCGTTAGCGCCATCAATAGCGTTGGAGAAGGAAGTCCATCCGAACCTAGCAACCTAATCAGTTTACCACAAGAAGGTATGCAACTTTAATGAAAAAAAAAAAATTAAAAAATAATAAAACACCATTTTCTATTTAGCTCCTTCTGGTCCTCCTCTTGGTTTCGTTGGTTCTGCTCGTTCATCTTCTGAAATCATCGTTCAGTGGCAACCACCACTGGAAGAGCATCGCAACGGCCAAATTCTCGGATACATTATCAGATATCGTCTTTACGGGTACAACAAAAGTCCGTGGACTCTTCGAAACATCACAAACGAAGCCCAAAGAAACTACTTAATTCAAGAACTTATCACTTGGAAAGACTATGTAGTTCAAATAGCGGCTTACAATAACAAAGGCGTCGGCGTTTTCACGGACGGAGCCAAAATCAAAACTAAAGAAGGTGTTCCAGAAGCAGCTCCTATGATAACCAAAGTTGAGGCTGTGAATTCCACCGCAATTTACATAGCCTGGAGACCTCCAGATCCACAAAAAATTAACGGAATCAATCAAGGTTACAAACTACAAGCGTGGCGGTGGCACATTAACGAAGAAGGTGATGGTGACAATATCGAAGAAAAAATGATGACAGTCCATCCAAATTTATTCGACCCTTTAGCCGAACAAAATACTATTATGAACGGTTTGCAAAAGTATACAGACTATAATATAACAGTTTTATGTTTTACGGATCCCGGAGATGGTGAACGAAGCGATACGGTCGAAATTAAAACTAGTGAAGATGTGCCTGATGAAGTAGCTACTTTACAATTTGATAACGTTAGTGATCGAGCGGTTACTGTTATCTGGGCTCCGCCCAGACAAATCAACGGCATATTAATTGGTTATCAGCTACGTTATCAAGTTAAGGATCAACCAGAAACATTGAATGTTCGTAATTTAACAGCCGATAATCATTCGTTGGATATTGATAATCTTAAGGCTACCACTCATTATCGATTTGAAGTGACGGCTTGGACTGCAAAAGGAGAAGGTCCTGCTCGTATTGCCACAATTCAATCAGGAGTGGAACCTGTTTTACCGTTACCACCGTCCAAATTAGCCTTATCGAACATTGAGGCTTTTTCGGTCGTTTTACAATTCACACCCGGGTTTGATGGAAATTCTTCAATTACCAAATGGACAGTGCAAGTAAGGATTATTGATAATATAAGTTTATATTTTTCTAATGGAAAACCATTAAATGAGAATTTAACAATACCGCGGTTAGCATATCAACATTGCAAACGGTTCCGACGAAAACGAAAAATTGAGATATTTCACTTTTGCTAAATGTGCCATGAACACTTATATTTTATTTTTACTTTTTCAGGCTCAAACTGCAAGAAATCTCACTTGGTTTACACTCTATGAAATTTCTGATCCCGAAGCAAAATCAATCACTGTAAACGGTTTAGTTCCGTTTATGGTTTATAAACTTCGATTGGTTGCTACTAATGTCGTTGGATCTTCTGAACCATCAGAACCTAGTAAAGAGTTTCAAACAATTCAGGCTCCACCATCACATCCTCCGAAGAATGTTACAGTACGAGCTATGAGCGCTACTGAGCTTCGCGTTAGATGGATTGTAAGATATTTTTAGGTTTTTCATTACTAATTTTACTAACACATATTTTTATAGCCCTTACAACAAATCGAATGGTTTGGAAATGCTCGTGGATACAATATAACATATCAAGAAATCGGATCGACTAAAATTAATTACGTGGCAATTGAAGATCCCACAGCCAATTCACATATAGTTGACAATTTAGAAGAATACGCATTGTATGAAATTCGAATGCAAGCATATAATGACGTAGGAAGTTCTAAAGTAAGTCCGAAGGCAATAGAACGAACGAGGGAATCAGTTCCATCATTTGGTCCATTAAATGTTGAAGCCAATGCCACCTCTTCCACTACAATTGTTGTACGTTGGGGCGATGTACCTTCGGAACACCAAAACGGTCAAATAGAAGGGTTTAAAGTATTCTATGGTGCGAATCCTCGAACTCCGTTTCAACATAAATTGATCTCCAGCAATACCACTTTTACGACTACACTAACTGAACTAAAAAAGTTTGTTGTTTATCACATCCAAGTTTTGGCATTTACTCGGTTAGGAGACGGAGCGTTGAGTACTCCACCAGTTAGAGTACAAACTTTTGAAGATGCACCTGGTGCTCCGTCAAATGTTTCGTTTCCCGATGTATCCTTCACGACGGCTCGTATTATTTGGGATGAACCAGAAGAGCCTAATGGAAATATTTTGGCATATCGAGTTACATACCATTTACATAGTAGTCATAATAGTTATAACTTTTCAAAAGAATTTCCTCCATCGGATCGCACTTTTAGAGCTACCGAGTTGGAATCGGAAAAATATTATGCTTTTTCGGTGACTGCTCAAACGAAATTGGGTTGGGGTAAAACTGCGTACGTTTTGGTATATACTACTAACAATCGTGAAATTCCCCAAGCTCCTTCTACACCACAAATCAGTCGTAGTCAAGTACAAAGTCAGCAAATTACATTTACTTGGACACCGGGTCGGGATGGTTTTGCTCCGTTACGTTATTATACTGTGCAACAATCAGAAAATCTAGGTCCTTGGCAAACAATTCCTGAACGAGTCGATCCCCAAACTACTGAATATACAGCTGTGAATTTAAAACCTTTTACGATTTACCAGTTTCGTATTCAAGCTATGAATGATCTCGGACCTAGTAGTTTCAGTAAAGAATCAAAAGAAGTGAGAACTTTGCCAGCAGCTCCAAGTCGAGCTATTAGTGATTTACATGTGGTTCCAATTACGACAACAAGCGTTGACGTTCATTGGACTCCAATTGAAGAAGCCTTTTGGAGTGGAGACATCCAAACTGGAGGCTATCGAATTTTGTTTCAACCAGTCTCAGATTTTCCCACAGCCTTACAAGCGACTCCAAAAGAAGAAGTCTTAGGCGTGGACAAAAATAAGGTGGTTTTAAGAGATTTGCTTCAAGATCGCAACTACGAAATTATTGTAGTTCCATTCAACTCACAAGGTGATGGGCCCCCAAGTCCTCCAGCGACAGTTTACGTAGGCGAAGCTGTACCTACAGGTGAACCTCGTTCGTTCGAAGCGGAAGCAGTTTCTTCAACAGAAGTTCGTTTGCGCTGGAAAGCACCACAACTACAAATGCAAAACGGAGAACTACTTGGCTACAAAATATTTTATTTAATGACTAATTCACCACAAGAGATTGACAACGATCAAAAAATTGAAGAAGAAATTGAAGTAGTTCCAGCCACGTATACGTCACATAGTTTGATATTTCTTGACAAATACACGGAATATCGTTTACAAATCCTTGCATTTAATCCTGCTGGAGATGGACCCCGTTCGGAACCAATCACAGTGAAAACATTACAAGGACTTCCGAGCGCTCCGATTAATCTCACATTTTCCGATATAACCATGAATAGTTTACGAGTATCTTGGAATCCACCAAAAAAACGTAATGGCAATATTTCAGGATACATAGTTACCTATGAAACCACCGAACAAAATGAACGTAAGCTCAAAAATTCCTTAACTGATGGCGTTTTTTATTAAGTAATCATTTTATTTATCTAGGATTTAGTAAACAAGTAAAGCAAAAGATTTCTGATACCAGTTTAGTTATTCAAAATTTAGAAGAAGAAGTTACTTATACGTTTACTGTGCGGGCGCAAACTATCGATTATGGACCACCTGTAGCCAATAATGTTACAACTGGTCCACAAGAAGGTTCACCAACGTCTCCTACGGAACTTTCACTTCAAAAGACTGTTTCAAGTATTGAACTTCGTTGGGTGAATGGAGCAACGGGAAAAGGACCAATTCTTGGGTATTATATTGAAACAAAGCGAAAAGGTAATGTAGAAAGTTTTAACCTCTTCTATAACTATCTTTAGGAATCTTTTGGAATAAGTCTGGCGATAGTAATAACTAAAAAACATTTCCAGGAAATAGTCTAATAAATATTCTTTTCTAATTTACAAAAATTTTGACTTTATTGTGTGTTTTATAGATGATGGACGATGGCAGACTGTAACAAAAACAGAAAATGGTCCAATTCAAGAATTCACGATTTCTTATCAAAGTTTATTGCCATCAACTTCGTATATATTCCGAATTATCGCTTACAACCGATATGGAATTAGCTATCCTGTGAGTTCAGAAACGCCAATTATAACGCCGTCAAAATTGTATATGGAATATGGCTATTTGCAATACATTCCCTTTTATCGACAAACTTGGTTTATGGTCGCTTTAGCAGCGACTTCTATTGTTATAATTATAATGGTTATTGCCATACTGTGTGTTAAAAGCAAAAGTTATAAATATAAACGTAAGTATAATTGATGCGAAGCATCTTAATGAAACATTTTGTGAAATATTCATATTTCAGAAGAAGCACAAAAGACTCTTGAAGAATCCATGGCTATGGACTTTGAAGACCGTCAAGAATTAGCCATGGAATTATATCGATCTCGACATCCATCTGGAATGGGTGGAATTACAATGACAAGTGGGTCAAATACGTTGAGCAAACGCAGTGGAGGAGGAACTCTCGGACGTAAACCTCCACATCACAATCTACCCCCTCAGGCAAAGGTAGTGGCCAAATCTCCACCACGACCGTCTCCCGCCTCGGTGGCTTATCATAGTGATGAGGAAAGTTTGAAATGCTATGACGAAAATCCGGATGATAGTAGCGCTACGGAAAAGCCGTCCGAAATCAGTTCTAGCGATTCACAAGTATACAATTTTTTTCTTTTAATTGTTACATAAGTGTAATACTATGTTTTCTATTTAGGGTTCGGAAAGTGAAAATGAAAGTGTCAGATCTGATCCACATTCGTTTGTCAATCATTATGCGAATGTAAATGATTCCTTGCGACAATCTTGGAAACGACAAAAGCCTGTGAGAAACTATTCGAGTTATACAGATTCAGAGCCTGAGGGCAGTGCCGTAGTCAGTTTAAACGGAGGGCAAATTGTGATGAATAATATGGCTCGATCACGAGCCCCTCTTCCTGGATTTTCATCTTTTGTTTAAGCTTCCAACTTTCCTATTCTAAACAAAGTAGTAAAATGTATATATATATAATTTGTTTTCAAATCGTTAACGTCATTTTTAGACGCAGCTTATTGTAAATACTAAGTGATAAGACTTAAAAATATTAAACCAAAAAATCGGTTATATTATTTAGAAAAAAATCAATTAGCATTAATTGAATAAATTTGTGATTTATTAAGCATAATTTAAATTAGAGTAGTCGTAGTGTTTGACTAGGTCACGGCAAAATGTAGACAAATTTGTACCTAGATTCAAATCTTTTCTCGAAATTATATTTTTTCATGATCTACGTAAAAGTCAATTTCGCTATACTGTATAAATTTTATCTCTTTAAAAATAATACTTAATGATACTCTAAAATTTTCTAGGCCCTTCTAGAACGTTTTGTACTACTTTTCTATTAGTTAGGGAATTTTAAAACTGAAACCTTAAATCAATTACATTGTCTCGTTAATATCAAAAACTTAATATATTTTTTAATTTACATTTTATCAGCGTGAATATCCATATTATTTAATCTATATGTGAAGTTAGATACTAATTTTTTTGTATATTAACTGTTATACATTTTTGTATAATGTTCATTTATTTGATAAGTTACATTTATTTGGTGCCATTATTTAAGTTGATCTAAAGTTATTCGAAAAGTTACACATTGTTTTAGTTTTTATACGAATGAGAGTTCAATATTTTATTTTTGAAATATTTGTACTGAAATTAAAATATTTTTAAGGAATTTTAAAATATTTGGTACCTTAAAAGAACAACACTTGATTTTTTAAAGACTGTTTTCATCAAATTAAATTTTCTTTAGGGTTTATTTTGACGTATTTGCTTTTCACATGCCTACAGCAATATATTTCAATTGATATAATATTCCAACATAGAAAATACATGGCTGTATACAGATTAAAACAAAAAAAAAACAATATAAAACTAAGAAAATTTAACATGGAGTTAACAGACCTTGAATCGATACTATTTTAATTTGTATCTTAAGCGTGAAATGTGTAATTTTTCATGTTAAGCGTACTTACACTGCCTTAATCTATATAATATTATTTTTCATAAATATCAAATATATACTGATTCTTTTTCATTATTAAAAAGAAAACGACTTTAAGTATACAATTATATTTATTGTATTAAATCACGTTAAAATAAAATTCTGTGATTACATAATTTTAACAATCAATTTTGATTTTGTATTGAATAATATTTTTAATTTTGCCTGATGTACATTCGCTACTGTATGGATAATATATTTTTATTTACAGAAAAATCTGAAGATTAGAAGCGAAAAATGAACTAAGATTCCTTACCTTTAGAAGAATAAAAAGATCCTTTCAAGGAAGTTTCATTTCATTATTTGTCTGAATGTAAGATTTTTAATTTGCCAAAAAATTGTGTTATTCGCTTATTTTACATGATTAAGAATCTTCTGTGTAAAACGTCCGTTTTTTTTTTTTTTTGGACATTCCACCTCTCGTTGATCATTCTTTTGAAGCTTTTAGCGAATAGTGCTTTATAACAATGAAAAAAAGAGTTCCATTTTCAATTCTGCATGCATTGTTGTTTAACGAAGCGAAGAAACAAACCAAACGTGCGTCGCTGCTAGTGCCATTCGGAATTTCCTCGAAGCTTCATAAGCGGCTCTCAAGGTTCTCATTTTTTCAATTTGCCTCTTGAATGTTAAGAAAGACTTATAACAACGTGAAAAAATGGTTGAAAAAATAGAAAATTTAAATGGATCAGAGAAAAAAGAAGAAAATAACATAACTGAAGATGAGTCAATTGTGTATGATAGGCAAATTCGGCTGTGGGGCTTGGACGCACAAAAAAGGTTCCTTAACCTATATTTTTTCAAATATTTGAACAAATTTATATGAAAATTGAAACAATTTTAAGAGTATAAATTGAATTTTACAAATTTCAGATTACGGCGGACCTGCTTGTTGATGATTGGCGTGAAAACTGTTACAGTAGAAGCCGCGAAAAACATTGTCCTAGCCGGCATTGATTCATTAGTATTGTGCGATCAAAACACGGTCTCGGAAGATGATGTCACCAAATGTTTCCTCCTCAATGAATCTCACATTGGAAAAAATGTAAGTTATATCAAATAAAATATTTCCGGAGCTAATTTTTAATTTTGTCTTTAGAAAGCGGAATCTATCATCGAAGAACTGCGCCCATTGAATCCTAATGTTAAGTTGTTGGCGAATACTGCTAAAGTTGAGGAACTAACAAGTGCTTATTTATCCAAATTCGATATTATTATCGCCAACAGTTGTTCTTTACAAAACTGTATTTCCCTAAACGCATTTTGTCGATCTAAAAACATCAAATTCTTCACTCTCGATCAGTGGGGTTCTATCGCTTATTTTTTCGTTGATTTAAACCGGCACCAATATGTCCAGTAACTCAACTTTTATACAAACTTTAATCTTCACAAAATAATTTCAAACCTTTGTAGGGAAATTAAAACTTTAACGAGTAAAGCTGGAGTTAAGCGATCTCATGATGGTACCCCCGTTGTCAGTGCGCCTACAAATGTTGTCGATTTAGACGAGGATGAACCAAGTGGTGAAGATGGAAATAATTCTACATCCAACCAAAAATCTTCACAAAACATGACCATGCAAATAGATGATGATGATATTATACTTCAACCATCGAGTTCCACATCGGGCGAAAGTTCGTCTTCATCAGCACCAAAAAAGGAACAAATCGTTCAAGAGGAAATCAGCACGTTTAAGTCTCATACCATCGAATTTTCGCCATTCACTGCTTTCATCAATGAAATGTTTAACACTCCGAAACAACAACGAGAAATTCGAAAAAAGCGATTTGATTACTCTTTGTTCGCAGTTTATGGTAATTATTTAAGGCTAACGGTTACCCCGCGAATTTACAGGCTTAAAATTAATTACAAATCGTAAATAGAAAAATATGTAGAAATGTGAGAAGAAAAAAGCGATAGGGTACCAATTTTTTGGGTGCTTGAGAAAGCATAACAAATTGTATTTAGTCAAGTTTTTTGACAAAGCTTTTTTTCATTTTATTTTATAAGTACAATATAATCTCAATAATCCGGCACCCTCCACCCACGCCTCCCTGGCCATTCAATATTTTCTGTGCATACATTTATTTCCTCTATGAAATGCTTTATTTTATTCATTATCGATTACTTTTTCACTATAATCCAGTAATCCGAACATTCCAATAATCCGGCACCCTCCGGTTTTTAATAGTGCCGTATTAGTGAGATTACACTTTTCATAAAAATAAGAAATCTATATAGATTGATTTAGTTACTATTTAAAGTTGAATTAGAAAAAAAATTCTGTTGATGATCTTAGTTGTAATAGCGAAAGAGGTCTTCATTATGTCCTTATTCAATTTTACATAGACTTAATGCGAAGAAGTGCCAAAGTCCGGAAAAAATCAAAAAAATTTGAATTTTCGACCCAAATTTCGATCGAATTATAACATTATGTTTTATTATAATTTCGATTGAAATTTATATTCCAATTTTTATGAGTTTTCTCAGAAAAAAGACGGATATGCTTTTTTAATCATTTAGGTGTTGAGTTTTCGAAAGTGGTATCCAGAACAAGATTTCTCCCCGTTCTTCTTGTTTTAACTTTCTTTTTACCTAAATATACTTTATAATAGATAAGTTAAATATTCAGAGGACTAGGATAAAAAATAATCGGTTAAAACTTTATTTATTATATGCGACGTTTCGGCTCTTTTATTGAGCCTTCCTCAGGCATTCGTAAAAAAACGTATTAACGTTGTTAATAATTAAACAAGAATCGAGGATCTGAAATTTTACAATAATACTTTATAATTTAGACCAAGGGTGTCAAACTTAAAAGCTTACTTAGGCCAAAAAAACAATGTTTTACTTTTGGTGGACCGTAAAAAAAATCAATGTTCATGGAAACAAATATTAAAATCATTATTTACGTCCTGATACTTAACATCTCTTCTTTGCTAATATCTTTCCTATTTCGGGAGAAATTTTATTGGCCGAGTTATTAATACAGTTTATTATAATAAAGTATATTATAATATATATTTCAGGTTTCGTTTCAATTTCACATTTCTATTTTATTTTTACTTGGCGTCGGATATATTGACTGGACCCGAAAAATTTTCATCTCGAGCCGCATGCGGCCCGCGAGATTGACACCCCTGATTTAGATGATATACATACAAACTAATTACTATTACTACAGAACATATACAAATACAGTGTAATCTCACTAATCCGGCACGATTAAAAACCGAAGAGTGCCGGATTATTGGAATATTTGGATTATAGTGAAAAAGTCATAGGTAATGAGTAAAATAAAGCACTTCATAGAGGGAATAAATGTTTGCACAAGTATAGAGGGGCGAGGGAGGCGTGGGCGGAGGGTGCCGATCTATCGAATTGTTGGAGGTTGTCACAATTTTTATAATTTGGAATTATTTAATTTGTAATTAACTGTTTTCTGGTTATGTCATTTTGTTGTACTATTATGTTTATTGCTTTTTTCCGAGTCTACATGATTTAAGCCTGAAATGAATGCCTATTATGCCTGGGTTAGATTATACTCAGTTGATCAATAAAATTCATTTATCTCTTTTCTTAAAAAATATGTAATCATTTGGATCGTGAAATTTTGTTTTTTCTGTTTAGCATTACTTCAATTTCGTGAATGCTTTGGCCGTGAACCTTCCATAAAAACTCGCGATGAAGACTTAAAATATTTGCTGGGAATCCGCCAGAAGTTGATCAACAAGCACGAGTTGGACGAATCACGGTTTTCCCTCAAATACATTTGGGACGTTTTCGAGGAGCGACCTATAACCAGTGCTATCACCGGAGGAGTGTTCGGCCAAGAAGTAATCCACGCAATTTCGGGCACAGAAAAACCTTTCCAAAACGTATTCGTCCACAACGCCGTGGAACAATGCGGATACTTACACTGTATTGGAGCAGATCGTTCATAAATCTCTTACTTACAATGCATCTAACATTAAATTCTCATCGATTTTTTCATAAATATTTTTTTAAAAATAAGTTTTATTATGCAGTATACAAAAAAAAATTATGATAAAATGAAATCAGTCTTATGGTATATCCCAAACAGATACATGTTTTTGATTTTCCTTGGCAATGGCGACTTTGGCATCCACTCGTTTACATCCTGATTTGTCTTGGCTTAAGTGTTTCATTATATTTTCTACTGTTTGAAAATTGTAGACGACTTCTTTTTCTTTCATAGTTCTGAGGACACATTCGCGAATATCACTTTCGTATAGTGGACGAAATATCACAGTTTCTGGTTCGATTATGTTAGGAATCCGAAGGATATTTTTTAGTTGATAACTGGTTTTATGTAAATAATATGTAGTTTCTTCCTCGTTCTTATCAACGACACGATCGTCTACGTTAAACACGAAAATCATTACTAAATTGTTGGAAGCTCGAAACATTTTA
This sequence comes from Sisyra terminalis, assembly GCA_958496175.1. Classification (NCBI taxonomy): domain Eukaryota; kingdom Metazoa; phylum Arthropoda; class Insecta; order Neuroptera; family Sisyridae; genus Sisyra; species Sisyra terminalis. Next base: position 11,597,821 of record OY292275.1, read on the forward strand.
TTTACAAACGGAACCAAGTCATAAACATGATCCGCTTTTAATCCATCGATTATTACTAAATTGTAACCACATTTGGATAAACGTTCGAGTATTTCATCATGCAAGTACCCCCGTAAATGAAAAGGAGCTTGCATGTGATGCATATTTTCATGCCATTGAAAATTGGTCATCACACTTCGAACCAACATGGTTTTTCCCACCCCCGTCATTCCTGTTATAAGAAATAAATGCGACTGATTCAAATTCGCAAATGCATTTGAAATATTTTCTACGGCCTCGAATTGTCCAACCAATTTTCCTCCAACATCTTCAAGGACAACATGATTTCGCAGTCGAGGAGTGCAATATTCTTGTCTTTCAATATATTGTAGGGTAAAATACACTCCTAGGCCTATCAGTATAACAAAAAGGAAAATTAACATCCATATTAAAAATTCTGGAATTTCCCAGTGTCTATTAACAGTAGGTTTTTGAAAAACCTCCTTTTCAAATCTAACTCGATTTGATTTTTTCTTTCGTTGTCTTAGTTTTGGTTTATATGAGACATCTTCAACTCGTGCTGGGTTCAAATGATCACCACCTGCATGAACTTCTTGAACAGGTTTTGAGGATGGTATGGCAGATGGAGAACTAGAAATGTTTGACATAATCGCTGACGAGAAACTCCAATTATTTGTATGATTGGTTGTACTATAAGGAACTAAAAAAAAAGTTTTAACTTTAAAGGTTTACAATAACTACTTGGATGTATACTCTGATAGGTTACATGCTGAAACACGGAAATTGTTCCTGAATTAAACAGTGTTTGTTGGTATTTCTCAACAAAAACTCGTTGAATATTCTGACCAGGAGATTGACTTTTTATTTTTTTGTCATCACAACCGACATCGTCATGAAAACCTCTAAACTTATACATCATGTTTTAACAAAAAAACGCACTTTTATTGGTTTTATGTTAACGTAAAACTTATTTAAAACAATCACAAATTTTAAGTCCTACTTTCAATTAAGGTGAGGATATAAATTATAAAAATAGTTAAAATAATGTTAATTTGTCTTTAAATTTGAAGTTTAAAGACTCGTTTTAGTTCTTAATTTGTACGAAACTGAAACGTTGTAAGTTAGCGCCATCTATAATTATCGATTTTGATTACGTTTTATTTAGTATGTTTAGTAATTAGAATTAGTAGTATTAGGAATGTTAGGAATTTCATAATAAGCCAAAATTACTCATACTTTTAAGAGTAAATCACAACCTCGAACGATTTTTGGTCTACATAACAATAATTATGTCAAGATAATCGATACAAATGATGAAAATATATTCTACATTAATATAAATAATAATCTTGATCAAAGTTCTTTCTATTAATACCTAACAAAAAAAAAATAGACTTTATATCAAATTTTACCTCCTTAGCCTCTTAAACACTGTATCAGATAAATACAATATGTATCTTTGCAATAATCTTATGATTTAATTAAAAATTAACTGTTCACTTTTAGGTAAACGTGATATAATTGAATGTATTTTTATTTTACATCTAAAAACTACATTCTTTGAACTTTAATTCTGTAAGTTCTTATGCACTATGTTCATTGGAAGAACATTTTTTCACATTACAATTCACTAGAAGGCCCATGTTTTATAATCCATTAAGAAAACCAAGTCTAATAATGAATAGTCACCCCTTAAAATGGCCAATCCCAACCATCCCTGATATCCTATAGGTATATGCACTTGAAAATTGTCCTTTTTGAAATTTTGAAACGATATTATGGGAGTCGTTTTGTACACAGGATAAAAATTTGTTCACAATTCCACTCACGTAAGGACATTGTTTTATAATCCGTTGATAAAATATGTCCTTATAAAGAAAAGTCACCCCTCGAAAGCAACCAATTTTAAGGCGTATTTTAGTGCATGCTTTTTCACCTCCATAACTTTCTGTTATAATTTCCCAAAGATCGAGCCTTTTAATGCAAATAATATTTATTTAATACGGTTATGAATGGTTTATTTTATAATATTTAGCTTAATTTCAACGAAAAAAACCATTCCTTATATCCTTTTTATGCACTTGAAAATTGTCTTCGGGTTCGGGTTCATGCATCATGATTCATGCATCGGGTTCATAATAACAATGTATTAAACGATAATATAAAAATCTTTTTCGAATTCGAAAAAAAAAATCGTCAAAAAAAAACGGTGGGTTTTATAACCATCGTTGAGATTTCACGAAAATCGTCAAATTTCAAAAAAAAAATTTTTACGATACCAATCGAAAATATACGTCCATCTGTACATGCTGTGCAAATTTTTCCGAAAATAAAAGCCGTTTAAGGGATGAAATCGTTCGTCAAAGTGCCAAAAAGAAATCATCAATCCGTCTAAATTTCGCTTTACGGTTTCAAAACGAACTTTTTTCATGCACTCAAAAAGGATATAAGGGATGGTTTTTATCGCACAAATATAGCCGATTATTAAGGAATGAACCTTCCTTAACGTAACTGCTTACAGGAAAAGTAGATTTAGTGGCTGCATATTCGGGAACACAAAATGGGAAATTAAGCAGGAAAAATGCATCGGTATAAGATTAGATCAAGCACGTCTGATTTTGAGAACTTAGAAGAATTGTTTAGGAATTTTTTAGTACTTACCTCATGTCTTGTTTTTTCGAAGGCAGCTTACGTAAATTATGACATTTAATGTCAATGATTTTTTTCAAATATTTTAATTGTTACCTATAGGTTTAGATCGTTCCCTTTTATTAATTAAAACGACCAATTTTGCATTTGAAAATGTCCTTTTTGTGAGAGTCATTTTTCACACAGGACAACAATTTCTCCAAATTACAATTAGTGAAAGGGTCTTATTTTTAAGTCGTTGAAAAAATTTACCCTTATCAGGAAATGCCATACTTGCAATCCTTGCAATTATCCGTTTTCTTATAAATTTAAGAAGTTAGGCAACCCATTATCCATCTATGAAATTGGGCTGCGGCTTAAGGTCCCTGTTTTCAACTTAATATAAATTGGACGTATGATTTGTTTTATTAACTTAACTTAAATCATTGTTTTTTACAAATTCGTCTTGCCTGGAAATTGTGGAAAAAAACACTTTCTTTGGGGTTGAGGAAAGTATCATCCTTTTGGGAGATCATTGTTTAGTAAGTGCTAGTGCTATGGAAACTTGTAAATATTAAATACTAATTGAATTTTTCACTCTAGAAGAAGCTGTCCGAAGACATTAGAGAGTTTTTCAATGGATCTGAATTGTTCATCATTTCCAAATGGACGTTTGAAGAATCGATGTGGATCATTCGAGAATCTTCAACCAAATTCCTGAAGGATATCATTTCTACAATTGGTAGCTACCGAGAAGAATACGAATGGATTTACTACAACAATTAATGGTGTAAATTGTGTTTCCATAAATCAGTGAACATTAAGTGATAAAGTGGTTCAAGTGATAAATAATAAAAATATCAGATTAATCAAACCCTTTTTTATTAACTGAATATTTTTATAAGATTGTACCAATTGATACTTTTACATAATTACTATAATCAATTGTAAATATGCCAAAAACTGTTATTGTTTATTGTATATATTTAATTGATATTTAATATTAATAAATTTATTTTAATAGAATACATTGTTTCAATTCGATTTACCGCACCCATCCTCATGAATTTTATATTTCAGAGTTTTTTTTTTTTTATAATTATAATACAAATAAGAGTTAAGTTAATACATCGATAAGGTAGGTAAGTGAAGTACAATGTTTTTCGATAGGTTATCGAATAATACGATAAAAGCCAATATCGGAAAACATCTTAACTAATTTTAATTATTTCGATCGAAAATGTTTTTCGATTTTCTATAAATCTCATAAGAATTGTTTATATATGAGTTTTAACGTCATTTTCATATATCATCTGATAGCCGAGTCGTCATGGTCGCCGTTGCTGTTGTCGGAGTCGAGGTCCCTGGTTCGCATCCCAATTGGTCCCGGATTTTTATAATTTCTAAATAATTGATTTCTAATCCTTACAGCATTTAATATCACTAATTAACATTAATTCTTAATTCCAGACATTGTATCATCGAAATATTCGATCGAACAGTTCCAACCTTTCGGGGTTGCAAATGATCGATCGATGACGCAATATATTTTTCATTTTATTTTGGCTCATTGATTTTGTGACGTCACATCATTTGATATATATGACGTCACACATACATCGCCATCCAACGATATGACCCAATGACGTCATTCTCGAAAAAAATCAAAAAATGAGCGATTTTTCAATTTTCGGGAAATAGGATTCTGGGAATGGCTTAGTTACGTCACAGGAGACCTAAAAAACATATCCTAAAGTCAATTTTTTCGTTTTTTTTGGAGAAAATTTTTCGGGCAAAATCCGAAATAATCCCAAAAATAGGTCCAATTTTGCGATTTTTGTCACTTTTTCCATCTTTAAAGTCATTTGTAGCGAAAACTATCAATCGTAGGTTAACGATAGTAGGCTCATTCGATAGCGCTTGAATTGCTCTATCGATGGTGTAAATTTGGTCCCGGAAAACCTTAAGGGGAAAAACTTTTTTTTCAACTTTTCAGAAATTTCATTTCGTCGACCAAATGTACGTCGATTTTTTCCGCAAAATTATTTGTCGAATTTTTCGATGAAATTCACACCATAGCTGCATTACGTTACCATCAATACATAAATTTAAAAAAAAATCAATTTTTCGACGTCGTTTTTTTAGATACTAAAAATTTAAATCTTGTGAATTATTTCCATTTAAATACAATTATGTTTTAGGGAAAAGAAGGGTCAAAGACATGAAGAGTATATAATGTTTTTCTACATCTTTTCCGATTTTGACATGGACCACCTATGATTACAATTTTTCCCGAAAATTCCATGAAAATCGTTCTGCTGAGAACTATTTGCCAAAAAATTTGACAGTTTTATGCGACGTTTGGAAAAGTGGTCCAATAAAATAGTGATACTTTAAGGTCCTTTATCCTCTTTTCGAAAAAAGAAATTTGTATTTAAATAGTATTAGTTCGCACAATATCGATTTTTAAAATCGAAAAAACCATTAACGAAATCGAAAAGTTGTTTTTTTTTTTAAATTTATGTATCGATGGTAACGTAATGCAGCTATGGTGCGAATATCATCGAAAAATTCGACAAATAATTTTGCGGAAAAAATCGACGTACATTTGGTCGACGAAATGAAATTTCTGAAAAGTTGAAAAAAAAGTTTTTCCCCTTAAGGTTTTCCGGGACCAAATTTACACCATCGATAGAGCAATTCAAGCGCTATCGAATGAGCCTACTATCGTTAACCTACGATTGATAGTTTTCGCTACAAATGACTTTAAAGATGGAAAAAGTGACAAAAATCGCAAAATTGGACCTATTTTTGGGATTTTTTCGGATTTTGCCCGAAAAATTTTCGCCAAGAAATGAAAAATTACATAATTAAAAATGATTTTTAGGCTTCCCGCAGCGTAACTAAGCCATTCCCGAAATCTCATTTTGTTAAATTCGAAAATTCGAGGTCCTCCCCCCATTATTTAAAAAAATGACGTCACAAAATCAATGAGCCAAAATAAAATGAAAAATATATTGCGTCATCGATCGATCATTTGCAACCCCGAAAGGTTGGAACTGTTCGATCGAATATTTCGATGATACAATGTCTGGAATTAAGAATTAATGTTAATTAGTGATATTAAATGCTGTAAGGATTAGAAATCAATTATTAGAAATTATAAAAATCCGGGACCAATCGGGATGCGAACCAGGGACCTCGACTCCGACAACAGCAACGGCGACCATGACGACTCGGCTATCAGATGATATATGTAAATGACGTTAAAACTCATATATAAACAATTCTTATGAGATTTATAGAAAATTGAAAACATTTTTTATCGAAGGAATTAGAATTTCTCGATCATATTCGAAACATAGCTGCTCCATGTTAAAGTTGGAAAATTTGAATAAAAACATTGCAACATTTTAAGGTCCTTGATCCCTTTTTTCGAAAAAACCAAATTTGTATTGGAGTAGCATTATCTTGCTTAATGTATAATACTTTAATATCGAATTAATTATCTTTAATTTTTTACAATCGAACGATTTCCTTGGAATTTTCCAGAAAAATTTTAACCAAAGGTGCTCCATGTTATGATCGGAAAAGATGTAAAACCACATTGGAAAATTTTTACGTCCTTGATCCTATTTTTCGAAAAACAGAAATTTGTATTTAAATAGCGTTAGTTAGCACAATAGGTGAATTTTAAATATCAAAAAACCATTAACAACATCGAAAAATTTAAGTTTTTTTTGAATTTATGTATCGATGGTAACGTAATGCAGCTATGGTGTGAATTTCATCGAAAAATTCGACAAATAATTTTGCAGAAAAAATCGACGTACATTTGGTCGACGAAATGAAATTTCTGAAAAGTTGAAAAAAAAGTTTTTCCCCTTAAGGTTTTCCGGGACCAAATTTACACCATCGATAGAGCAATTCAAGCGCTATCGAATGAGCCTACTATCGTTAACCTACGATTGATAGTTTTCGCTACAAATGACTTTAAAGATGGAAAAAGTGACAAAAATCGCAAAATTGGACCTATTTTTGGGATTATTTCGGATTTTGCCCGAAAAATTTTCTCCAAAAAAAACGAAAAAATTGACTTTAGGATATGTTTTTTAGGTCTCCTGTGACGTAACTAAGCCATTCCCAGAATCCTATTTCCCGAAAATTGAAAAATCGCTCATTTTTTGATTTTTTTCGAGAATGACGTCATTCGGTCATATCGTTGGATGGCGATGTATGTGTGACGTCATATATATCAAATGATGTGACGTCACAAAATCAATGAGCCAAAATAAAATGAAAAATATATTGCGTCATCGATCGATCATTTGCAACCCCGAAAGGTTGGAACTGTTCGATCGAATATTTCGATGATACAATGTCTGGAATTAAGAATTAATGTTAATTAGTGATATTAAATGCTGTAAGGATTAGAAATCAATTATTTAGAAATTATAAAAATCCGGGACCAATTGGGATGCGAACCAGGGACCTCGACTCCGACAACAGCAACGGCGACCATGACGACTCGGCTATCAGATGATATATGAAAATGACGTTAAAACTCATATATAAACAATTCTTATGAGATTTATAGAAAATCGAAAAACATTTTCGATCGAAATAATTAAAATTAGTTAAGATGTTTTCCGATATTGGCTTTTATCGTATTATTCGATAACCTATCGAAAAACATTGTACTTCACTTACCTACCTTATCGATGTATTAACTTAACTCTTATTTGTATTATAATTATAAAAAAAAAAAAACTCTGAAATATAAAATTCATGAGGATGGGTGCGGTAAATCGAAGTGAAACAATGTATTCTATTAAAATAAATTTATTAATATTAAATATCAATTAAATATATACAATAAACAATAACAGTTTTTGGCATATTTACAATTGATTATAGTAATTATGTAAAAGTATCAATTGGTACAATCTTATAAAAATATTCAGTTAATAAAAAAGGGTTTGATTAATCTGATATTTTTATTATTTATCACTTGAACCACTTTATCACTTAATGTTCACTGATTTATGGAAACACAATTTACACCATTAATTGTTGTAGTAAATCCATTCGTATTCTTCTCGGTAGCTACCAATTGTAGAAATGATATCCTTCAGGAATTTGGTTGAAGATTCTCGAATGATCCACATCGATTCTTCAAACGTCCATTTGGAAATGATGAACAATTCAGATCCATTGAAAAACTCTCTAATGTCTTCGGACAGCTTCTTCTAGAGTGAAAAATTCAATTAGTATTTAATATTTACAAGTTTCCATAGCACTAGCACTTACTAAACAATGATCTCCCAAAAGGATGATACTTTCCTCAACCCCAAAGAAAGTGTTTTTTTCCACAATTTCCAGGCAAGACGAATTTGTAAAAAACAATGATTTAAGTTAAGTTAATAAAACAAATCATACGTCCAATTTATATTAAGTTGAAAACAGGGACCTTAAGCCGCAGCCCAATTTCATAGATGGATAATGGGTTGCCTAACTTCTTAAATTTATAAGAAAACGGATAATTGCAAGGATTGCAAGTATGGCATTTCCTGATAAGGGTAAATTTTTTCAACGACTTAAAAATAAGACCCTTTCACTAATTGTAATTTGGAGAAATTGTTGTCCTGTGTGAAAAATGACTCTCACAAAAAGGACATTTTCAAATGCAAAATTGGTCGTTTTAATTAATAAAAGGGAACGATCTAAACCTATAGGTAACAATTAAAATATTTGAAAAAAATCATTGACATTAAATGTCATAATTTACGTAAGCTGCCTTCGAAAAAACAAGACATGAGGTAAGTACTAAAAAATTCCTAAACAATTCTTCTAAGTTCTCAAAATCAGACGTGCTTGATCTAATCTTATACCGATGCATTTTTCCTGCTTAATTTCCCATTTTGTGTTCCCGAATATGCAGCCACTAAATCTACTTTTCCTGTAAGCAGTTACGTTAAGGAAGGTTCATTCCTTAATAATCGGCTATATTTGTGCGATAAAAACCATCCCTTATATCCTTTTTGAGTGCATGAAAAAAGTTCGTTTTGAAACCGTAAAGCGAAATTTAGACGGATTGATGATTTCTTTTTGGCACTTTGACGAACGATTTCATCCCTTAAACGGCTTTTATTTTCGGAAAAATTTGCACAGCATGTACAGATGGACGTATATTTTCGATTGGTATCGTAAAAATTTTTTTTTTGAAATTTGACGATTTTCGTGAAATCTCAACGATGGTTATAAAACCCACCGTTTTTTTTTGACGATTTTTTTTTTCGAATTCGAAAAAGATTTTTATATTATCGTTTAATACATTGTTATTATGAACCCGATGCATGAATCATGATGCATGAACCCGAACCCGAAGACAATTTTCAAGTGCATAAAAAGGATATAAGGAATGGTTTTTTTCGTTGAAATTAAGCTAAATATTATAAAATAAACCATTCATAACCGTATTAAATAAATATTATTTGCATTAAAAGGCTCGATCTTTGGGAAATTATAACAGAAAGTTATGGAGGTGAAAAAGCATGCACTAAAATACGCCTTAAAATTGGTTGCTTTCGAGGGGTGACTTTTCTTTATAAGGACATATTTTATCAACGGATTATAAAACAATGTCCTTACGTGAGTGGAATTGTGAACAAATTTTTATCCTGTGTACAAAACGACTCCCATAATATCGTTTCAAAATTTCAAAAAGGACAATTTTCAAGTGCATATACCTATAGGATATCAGGGATGGTTGGGATTGGCCATTTTAAGGGGTGACTATTCATTATTAGACTTGGTTTTCTTAATGGATTATAAAACATGGGCCTTCTAGTGAATTGTAATGTGAAAAAATGTTCTTCCAATGAACATAGTGCATAAGAACTTACAGAATTAAAGTTCAAAGAATGTAGTTTTTAGATGTAAAATAAAAATACATTCAATTATATCACGTTTACCTAAAAGTGAACAGTTAATTTTTAATTAAATCATAAGATTATTGCAAAGATACATATTGTATTTATCTGATACAGTGTTTAAGAGGCTAAGGAGGTAAAATTTGATATAAAGTCTATTTTTTTTTTGTTAGGTATTAATAGAAAGAACTTTGATCAAGATTATTATTTATATTAATGTAGAATATATTTTCATCATTTGTATCGATTATCTTGACATAATTATTGTTATGTAGACCAAAAATCGTTCGAGGTTGTGATTTACTCTTAAAAGTATGAGTAATTTTGGCTTATTATGAAATTCCTAACATTCCTAATACTACTAATTCTAATTACTAAACATACTAAATAAAACGTAATCAAAATCGATAATTATAGATGGCGCTAACTTACAACGTTTCAGTTTCGTACAAATTAAGAACTAAAACGAGTCTTTAAACTTCAAATTTAAAGACAAATTAACATTATTTTAACTATTTTTATAATTTATATCCTCACCTTAATTGAAAGTAGGACTTAAAATTTGTGATTGTTTTAAATAAGTTTTACGTTAACATAAAACCAATAAAAGTGCGTTTTTTTGTTAAAACATGATGTATAAGTTTAGAGGTTTTCATGACGATGTCGGTTGTGATGACAAAAAAATAAAAAGTCAATCTCCTGGTCAGAATATTCAACGAGTTTTTGTTGAGAAATACCAACAAACACTGTTTAATTCAGGAACAATTTCCGTGTTTCAGCATGTAACCTATCAGAGTATACATCCAAGTAGTTATTGTAAACCTTTAAAGTTAAAACTTTTTTTTTAGTTCCTTATAGTACAACCAATCATACAAATAATTGGAGTTTCTCGTCAGCGATTATGTCAAACATTTCTAGTTCTCCATCTGCCATACCATCCTCAAAACCTGTTCAAGAAGTTCATGCAGGTGGTGATCATTTGAACCCAGCACGAGTTGAAGATGTCTCATATAAACCAAAACTAAGACAACGAAAGAAAAAATCAAATCGAGTTAGATTTGAAAAGGAGGTTTTTCAAAAACCTACTGTTAATAGACACTGGGAAATTCCAGAATTTTTAATATGGATGTTAATTTTCCTTTTTGTTATACTGATAGGCCTAGGAGTGTATTTTACCCTACAATATATTGAAAGACAAGAATATTGCACTCCTCGACTGCGAAATCATGTTGTCCTTGAAGATGTTGGAGGAAAATTGGTTGGACAATTCGAGGCCGTAGAAAATATTTCAAATGCATTTGCGAATTTGAATCAGTCGCATTTATTTCTTATAACAGGAATGACGGGGGTGGGAAAAACCATGTTGGTTCGAAGTGTGATGACCAATTTTCAATGGCATGAAAATATGCATCACATGCAAGCTCCTTTTCATTTACGGGGGTACTTGCATGATGAAATACTCGAACGTTTATCCAAATGTGGTTACAATTTAGTAATAATCGATGGATTAAAAGCGGATCATGTTTATGACTTGGTTCCGTTTGTAAATAAAATGTTTCGAGCTTCCAACAATTTAGTAATGATTTTCGTGTTTAACGTAGACGATCGTGTCGTTGATAAGAACGAGGAAGAAACTACATATTATTTACATAAAACCAGTTATCAACTAAAAAATATCCTTCGGATTCCTAACATAATCGAACCAGAAACTGTGATATTTCGTCCACTATACGAAAGTGATATTCGCGAATGTGTCCTCAGAACTATGAAAGAAAAAGAAGTCGTCTACAATTTTCAAACAGTAGAAAATATAATGAAACACTTAAGCCAAGACAAATCAGGATGTAAACGAGTGGATGCCAAAGTCGCCATTGCCAAGGAAAATCAAAAACATGTATCTGTTTGGGATATACCATAAGACTGATTTCATTTTATCATAATTTTTTTTTGTATACTGCATAATAAAACTTATTTTTAAAAAAATATTTATGAAAAAATCGATGAGAATTTAATGTTAGATGCATTGTAAGTAAGAGATTTATGAACGATCTGCTCCAATACAGTGTAAGTATCCGCATTGTTCCACGGCGTTGTGGACGAATACGTTTTGGAAAGGTTTTTCTGTGCCCGAAATTGCGTGGATTACTTCTTGGCCGAACACTCCTCCGGTGATAGCACTGGTTATAGGTCGCTCCGCTTATTTGTATTATAATTATAAAAAAAAAAAAACTCTGAAATATAAAATTCATGAGGATGGGTGCGGTAAATCGAATTGAAACAATGTATTCTATTAAAATAAATTTATTAATATTAAATATCAATTAAATATATACAATAAACAATAACAGTTTTTGGCATATTTACAATTGATTATAGTAATTATGTAAAAGTATCAATTGGTACAATCTTATAAAAATATTCAGTTAATAAAAAAGGGTTTGATTAATCTGATATTTTTATTATTTATCACTTGAACCACTTTATCACTTAATGTTCACTGATTTATGGAAACACAATTTACACCATTAATTGTTGTAGTAAATCCATTCGTATTCTTCTCGGTAGCTACCAATTGTAGAAATGATATCCTTCAGGAATTTGGTTGAAGATTCTCGAATGATCCACATCGATTCTTCAAACGTCCATTTGGAAATGATGAACAATTCAGATCCATTGAAAAACTCTCTAATGTCTTCGGACAGCTTCTTCTAGAGTGAAAAATTCAATTAGTATTTAATATTTACAAGTTTCCATAGCACTAGCACTTACTAAACAATGATCTCCCAAAAGGATGATACTTTCCTCAACCCCAAAGAAAGTGTTTTTTTCCACAATTTCCAGGCAAGACGAATTTGTAAAAAACAATGATTTAAGTTAAGTTAATAAAACAAATCATACGTCCAATTTATATTAAGTTGAAAACAGGGACCTTAAGCCGCAGCCCAATTTCATAGATGGATAATGGGTTGCCTAACTTCTTAAATTTATAAGAAAACGGATAATTGCAAGGATTGCAAGTATGGCATTTCCTGATAAGGGTAAATTTTTTCAACGACTTAAAAATAAGACCCTTTCACTAATTGTAATTTGGAGAAATTGTTGTCCTGTGTGAAAAATGACTCTCACAAAAAGGACATTTTCAAATGCAAAATTGGTCGTTTTAATTAATAAAAGGGAACGATCTAAACCTATAGGTAACAATTAAAATATTTGAAAAAAATCATTGACATTAAATGTCATAATTTACGTAAGCTGCCTTCGAAAAAACAAGACATGAGGTAAGTACTAAAAAATTCCTAAACAATTCTTCTAAGTTCTCAAAATCAGACGTGCTTGATCTAATCTTATACCGATGCATTTTTCCTGCTTAATTTCCCATTTTGTGTTCCCGAATATGCAGCCACTAAATCTACTTTTCCTGTAAGCAGTTACGTTAAGGAAGGTTCATTCCTTAATAATCGGCTATATTTGTGCGATAAAAACCATCCCTTATATCCTTTTTGAGTGCATGAAAAAAGTTCGTTTTGAAACCGTAAAGCGAAATTTAGACGGATTGATGATTTCTTTTTGGCACTTTGACGAACGATTTCATCCCTTAAACGGCTTTTATTTTCGGAAAAATTTGCACAGCATGTACAGATGGACGTATATTTTCGATTGGTATCGTAAAAATTTTTTTTTTGAAATTTGACGATTTTCGTGAAATCTCAACGATGGTTATAAAACCCACCGTTTTTTTTTGACGATTTTTTTTTTCGAATTCGAAAAAGATTTTTATATTATCGTTTAATACATTGTTATTATGAACCCGATGCATGAATCATGATGCATGAACCCGAACCCGAAGACAATTTTCAAGTGCATAAAAAGGATATAAGGAATGGTTTTTTTCGTTGAAATTGAGCTAAATATTATAAAATATAACAACTTTAATCAAGATTATCCTTTTATTATAAAATATACTATTCTTAATTGTATTGAATAATAATTATTTGCATTTAAAGACTGGATCCTTGGGAAATTAAACAAAAAGTTAAGAAGGTGAAGAAGTATGCATAAATACGTATTAAATATGGTCGTTTTCGAGGGGTGACTTTTCCTTATAAGGACATATTTTATCAACGGATTATTAAACAATGTTCTTACGTGAGTAGAATTGTGAACAAATTTTTATCCTGTGTACAAAACGACACCCGTAATATCGTTTTAAAAAATTCAAAAAGGACAATTTTCAAGTGCATATACCTATAGGATATCAGGGATGGTTGGGATTGGCCATTTTAAGGGGTGACTATTCATTATTAGACTTGGTTTTCTCAATGGATTATAAAATATGGGCCTTTTAGTAAATTGTAATGTGAAAAATATTTCTTCCAATGAGCATATTGTGCATAAGAATTTACAGAATTAAAGTTGAAAGAAGGTAGTTTTTAGATGTAATATAGAAATATATTAAATTATATGTCGTTTACCTAAAAGTGAACAGTTAATTTTTAATTAAATCATAAGATAATTGCATAGATACATATTGTATTTATCTGATACAGTGTTAAAGAGGCTACGGAGGTAACATTTTATATAAAGTCTATTTTTTTAATATGTGTTAATAGATAGAACTTTGATCAAGATTATCCTTTTATTATAAAATATATCATTCTTAACCGTATTGAATAAAAATTATTTGCATTTAACGCTCGATCCTGGGGAAATTAAAACAGAAAGTTAAGGAGGTGAAAAGTATGCATTTAAATACGCCTTAAATATGGTCGTTTTTTAGGGGAGACTTTTCCTTATAAGGACATATTTAATCAATGGATTATAAAACAATGTTCTTACGTGAGTAGAATTCTGAACAAATTTTTATCCTGTGTGCAAAACGACACCCGTAATATCATTTCAAAATTTAATAAAGGACAATTTTCAAGGGCATAAAAACGATATAATGGATTGTTTTTTTATTGGAGTTGAGTTAAATATTAAAAAATAAATCATCCTTAATCGTATTGCATAAAAATTATTTGCATTTAATGGCTAGATCCTTGGGAAATCAGAACTGAAAATTAAGGAGGTGAAAATGTATGCACTAAAATACACCTTAAAATTTATCGTTTTCGAGGGGTAACTTGTCTTTATGAGGACATATTTTATCAACGGATTTTAAAATAATGCCTTTACTTGAGTTTAATTGTGAACATGTTTTTATCCTGTGTGCGAAAGGATATACGCAATATCGTTTCAAAATGGACAGTTTTCAAATGTACAAAAAGGATGTAAGGGATATTTTTTTTGCTAAAACTGAGCAATTTATTTTAGACGGAACTATCCTGAACGTAACTGCTTACATTGATTTAGCATTCAGCCGGTAGATCCATGGGAAATGAAAATGGGAGTTTCAGGATGTTTAAATCCATGCATTTAATTTGCTCAGAAAATCATCGTTTTCGAGGGGGGATTTTTCTTATAAGAGCATATTTTATTGACGGTTTATGAAATATATATTATCTCATAAAATAGTTATAAAATTTAAAAAATCCGCACTAGGATTCATGGATATCAAAAATTTTAGATTCCCAACATTACTAGTAAAAGTCCAAGTTATACGTACCACATCGACGTCGAAATTAGTAAGAAAGGAAAGGAACTGTTTAAATTTATAGTTTTTGTTTTTTTATTTTTAATGTAATTTTATTGATAATACAACTTGTATATAGATATATATGTATATATATATACACAATTCAATGAACAGAGATGGCAGATATCTTCCAAGGAATAGCCAGAATATTTCAATCACCTACTTATTCAGAAAAGGAGAATGTACGACTGATTTATTACAATCACTAAGTTTAACACTTTTAAAAAACATATATGTACGTAAATTTGGTTGAGACCAGCTCAACATTAATTCATTGATAAAATATTGTACTACGTTATCTAACAACGGACAATTTGTTCTTCAAACAATTTGGTATACAAAATACGGAAAACAACAATCGAAATGAGGCACACCGATGCTAACCTACAGCTCAATTATATTGCAGGTACGATTCTTGAGTAATTTCCTTAAGATTTTGAAAAATAAATCAATTTACACATTTTTTCTATATGTATATATAATAATGAATCATAATAGACATCGATATTATTAAATTTCTAGAAAGATTTCCGTCAACTTCCCGTTTTTTTTTTTTACGTATTTATGCAATATAAATTCCAATTATACAAAAATATTTCTTACACATGAGAGTTTAAAAAAGATTTTTCAATGTTATCATTTAAAAATGTTTATACAATAATTCGTGTTTATAAATTTTCACAATTGATATCTGCAGCAATTCAAAACCCATTGAAACATAAAGTAAAATAAAAATATCATAAGTACTTAAGTCAGTAATACTATGTTTGCCATTTAAATTTGTCGTTTAGTCTCATCAATTTAACAGGAAAACGAATCAACTAGTTGATTCGACTTAGAAAAATCATTCTTTTACAATGACTAGAGAAGTATTTCGTTGACTTTTTTCTATTATTGCGTTTTTTTTTCTTTGAATATAAGAAATATTCTGCACTATATAAGTTTCACAAATTTAAAGTCATCAAATTGAAAAAGCACTTTCAAATCAAAGTAAAACATTATCTTTTTAACAACAACAATAAAAAACCATCAAATGCATTAATTCAGATAAAACATTACAGTAGTAATACAAAACCAAAAATTAAAAATCAAATTATGAACGTTCCTACCATTTTCTTTGTACCATTTTTTCAAATGTATTTAAGTCACATTCAAATAAAATATTTAAGTATAAGTAAAAGGCAAAATAAGATAAATAAATACATCAAAGATTGAGATTTTTTTAAAATGACATTATAGAGAAAAGAAAAAAAAATATGATAAAACTATTTTTTAAAAATACATGTTTCTGAGGACCACCTTTTCCCTTTTTTTTTTTTGTACCAAAAGTTAAGTTTTTTCGTTCAACAGGTTTTTTGTAGAACTTGTTCGATCACCATTTGCGTTGTTGTGTGCTAAGCCGTTGGTAGGTTTTGATGGCTTGGATGTGCCGTTGATTCCATTATTTTCCTCAGAGATTCTTCGATCGCCGTTCATCAAGAGGTTGATTTTCTGTTTTTTAATGTCCTGGCCATTCTGAGCCGTCGACTCGATAATTGAATCTGAAAATACAAAAGAATATGTATTTATGTATGCGTGTAAGAAGTTGTACCTAATTTTTTGGTGTGAATAATTTTTTTTAATACTTTCGTATGGAAAAAGAGATAAATAACTAATAGACAATAACTAGGGTGTGAATCCACCCATTGTGCACTTATAATATAGTATAGAGCAGTGATCAGGCCTAGAATACCAAATGAGTACCTTATGTGGTGGTTGAAGAACTATATGTAAAACAAGAATGAAATTAAGGGTTTAGATGGGTTGAAAATTTCTCAAAATCTTTTTTTTTTTATTGTATTATTAAATAGTACAATATCTTTAAAATATTCTCCCAAAATTTTAAAACGATCCGAGAAAAATTCTAAGAGATTGACCCTTTGTAAGTTTCACCACAGTGTAGCGCGTCCCTAAGCTTAAAACTTTAAACGCGTTTTTCTCAAAACTCAATTTTTAAAGTTGGTGGGCACGATTTCTCAAAAAGTTATGAAGTGATTTTGTTCCAACTTTGCACATATCTTTAAAATAATATTATCTAGTAATTGAACGAAGGATTTTTATTTATTTTTATTACAACTCATTTTTTTGAACCAAAACATTGCGAAAATTTGTCCAAAAAATTAGATTTTTTGTTCAACGTCTGTTAAAAAATTCAAATTTTATTATTTCTTATTTTCCTTCGTCCAAGTACGAGATTAATATATGTACTACCGAAATATTTTTGGTTTTATAATTTTGGATGAACCAATGATAAGTTATGATGTCCACGGCGAGAGTACTTTTTTTTGACACGTCCAGGGAAATGAGGGTCCGATGGCTGAATTTTAAGAATTTTAAAATAAAAATTTCACAAAATACTGTTTAAATATGTATCTTTGATACGCTAATTTGTTTTGATAAAATATATAATTGTGTATATTAAAAAAAATATTGAAAATACTCTTCTTTTGAGCCTCTGAAACCCACCTACCCCTTAAGTAAAATTCAGAGACTTGCGAGTTTGTGTATACCAGGAACTATGAGGACCTCACCACTAGTGGCACTGGATGCGGTTCTAAGCCTCTCCCCTTAAGCTGATGGTTCTAGAGCAGGCAAGGGTGGATATATTTACAGCTAACAGATTTATCATATGTTTTCATGCAGAATTTTATTCTGAGAATAAGAATATTTTAGTAACTATTGTCTCATAACTAACGTGACCATACGTCCCGCTTTCGGGCTTTATGTAGAACCTAAAAATGCCCCGTTTTGAGAAAAAGTGACCTGTGGTAGGTATTAATTCATCACAGCCAAAATCATTATGCAGGTATACTGTATACGTATACCGTATACATATACCTATAGTGTAAAACCCATGGGCCATAAACCTATAGTACATGGATAAAAATCATACAAAAATAAGTATCTACAAATTTTAGCTAGTTCTCGCTGCCACAACTGCGGGAATCAGCAATAAATAGGCCGCACATATTATTATCATAATTGTTAAAATATATTCTTATGACAAAGGGTAACTTAAACACCAAACTGGATACTTTAAAGTAAATTTGTGGATCCAAAAAATTTAGAAAACCAGTTGAATAATTTATCTACTCTATTATTAAATTATTATTACAAAATTGTCTAAGTTTTTTTGTCATCATTTTTTAAATATTGTTTTTTATTCTAATAAAGAAGCGCTGAGTTTTACTATATTTCTAGTGTTGTCATTTTACGCAAAATTATGATATGGTTTTTCAGTTTTCGTATTAAAATTTACAGGTGTCCCGCTTTGAAGCAAAAAAATTATGGTCTCATAACTCAAGATACCTTGGACGACAAATGTTCGAACTTCTGTACATAAGGAGTGTGAACTACTCACTATTATCAAGAAGCGGAAAATTGCATACCTGGGGCACGTCATAAGAAACGAAAAATATAAATACATGCAGTTGATAGTCAGGGTAAGGTGGAAGGTCGGAGAGGAATAGTTAAGAAAAAACTCTTAGCTGCGAAATATTACAGTGGACGGAAATGCACAACATACAAACCCTGATTCACACTGCTAGGA
This sequence comes from Sisyra terminalis, assembly GCA_958496175.1. Classification (NCBI taxonomy): domain Eukaryota; kingdom Metazoa; phylum Arthropoda; class Insecta; order Neuroptera; family Sisyridae; genus Sisyra; species Sisyra terminalis. Next base: position 11,616,605 of record OY292275.1, read on the forward strand.
ATAGAGAAAAAATGGAAAGCACAGGAAGAAGAAGATAGTCTCATGAGATTGATATATTGTTCTCATAATGAAACTAAATTTTTCATGAGACAAACAACTCACGGAACATTCCCATTGAGGAGTAGTAAAAATATTTACCTTGGTGTAGAGCATGGCAAAATTTCTTGGTTGTATTCCAATCCTCCCTCAAGGATAAGTTGAACATTGAATAGTCGGGGTTTCCGGTTACATTTTTCACAATGTTTAGAAACTTGGGCAGAATGGCAATCAGTTGTTCTTCGTCCCGCGAGCTGTATGTTTCTAAAAGCATCATTCCCTTGCACCTAAAATCAAAAGAAGACAACAATAAATCCGTTTTTTAAGAAATTAATAAAAAGAAATGGTGTACCGTGGATGTCCAGGATTTTTGTAGATGTCGAGTTGATAATACTGGTTGTTGAGGATAAAGCAGCGTCTCAACTTGTAGATGGGGAAGTGGTCGTCGTCGCGTTGCCCTAACATGTTGACGTAGTCGCGATGATTGAGCTGAGTTCGAACCTCCACCACTTGGCCACAAAGTTTTGGACGCCGAATTGTGTGGATATAACTCCAGTGACCTGTACAGTGTCAGCACTACTTGTGTATCGTCTCCAACTTTTGCCTCCACTATCACCACCACCACCAGCGAGTTATAATATGAGTAATAATTTAACTAACCATTTAATAAACAATCAAAAAATCGAAACCGTAACGATTTCTTTAATCGTTATTTTTAGCAATAACACGCCAAAAAAGCTATAATTAAAAACAATGAGGGGGTTGGGTGGTGGGTGTTAGTAGAATATTTTAAGCAATATTTCACAAAAAATTATCGCTCGAGCTTTAAGATTATTACGTTTAGATTTCATTAGTAAATGAAAAATCGAAAACTCACAGCGAACAATTTCTTACCGTTTTGTCCTCGTTTTCGCAAACGAGCTTGCATTTTCGGTGATTTCGACTGTAAGTAGTGATGGATAACGTCGAAGTCCTGGAATCTTGGTGGAAAAGCATCGTCTGACGGTAGTGGACCTTCGACCAAGTATTTCCACTTCCGCGAGTTGACCTGGAGACGGTCGCCCGTGTCGATTCCGAGTTTTTGACACACACATTCAATCATTCTCTTGATTTTCGTCCGGAAATCGGTTGAATTGTCGATGACATCAAAGTAGGGATGACCAATCCACGCATTGGCGGCATTGTCGTCCAATTCGCGAGCTAGTTCAACACCCTCTGATCGGCACGCATGTTCCTTAAAGAAAATGTTTGTCAATTTATATGAAAAAGTATATCTTGATTGTAATCAATGATTCCCAAGGAAAACAGTTTTGACTCCAGTCTTCAATGGAATTTTTTAGAGGATACCAGTAACTACACATTCAGAGGCGGGGTTGTTAACACTTTGAATGCCAACCGATTTTCTAGATACTATACTAAAAGTGCCGAGGTATTTAAGCTGATTTTGGAGTAGTGTAGGAAAAATATCTCAAATATAAGTGAAGGTAAATATTCTAAACTCAAAGAAACTTCGTTATATGTGGTTTCATCTTTCTTAATATATTATTTAACTATTTTTTTTTCAAAATATGAGTTACGTGAGAAATTTAATTTCCTTCTAATAGTAACTTTGCAAGAAGAGCGATATTGCGCTCCTGGCACTTTTCAGGGGAGACAGGAGGATCGCGATAGCGCTTCCCAGCACTGTAAGGGTTAAAAAAGATTGCTGAAATAAGAAATATCCATAGAAAGTCAATAAGCTTCCTATTGAGAAGAACTAAAAATCCTAAAATAGCTAAATAGTGACCGAATTTCGGATATAATCTTCGCCCTCTAATACACCAAAAACAATTCTGATTGCATAAAGTTTAAAAAACGAATTTATACCTCAGTCGAATAAAATTCTTCAGCTCCATTTGCGGCCGAAACCATGTGAACAATTTGATTGTAGCGATTGTCTCGTAACTCAACACTATTCCATCCGTTGGTTTTCATCATTTGTTCCCACTTTTCCTTTGATATGACTAAAGAAAATCCATGATTTAATCAAATGAAAATATTTTCTTTCGATTTATTATTTCAATAAAAAATACTTACATGCTGAAGCGTCCATAGCTCCTCGATCACAGATAATCAAGCAATTCCTCTTCGACGAACGTCCAAGTTCGAAAAACGTATTCTCGATCTGAATCATTGTTCGAAGTAAATTCTCTTGAAACTTGAACGCTGAAATTGAAAGAAAAAAACAAACATAAGTATTAAAACTGTAAATTGATATATATTCATAATAATGAAACAATACTAAATTACTGAATAATTTCATGGAAAATTTTCACTATTTTAAGCATATTTGGGCATTTCGAATTCAGTGATTGTGCTGATCGTTAGGGTAGTGCTGGTTAACTTATATTCAACAATTTATTGCGTAATATTTTGAAATATTTGTCAAATAAATTTTTATATACATTAATAGTAAAAATTCCAATGGATGTAATTTAGTACTATGATTAGTATTGATGGATCTAAGTAAACTATTTCAAAAATAAATTTCATACAACGTTAATTTTATAAACTATATCACTTTCTCTTATGTCTTATCTTAATATTTATATCATAGACAATTCGATGTTTTGTTTCCCCCCACAGAAAAAAAGAAAAAAAATGTGGCCTTTAAGATAATATAGATAAAATGCTGTGTATACAATATATAGAAAATATATTGCGGACCAATTTATGAAGTATAATTTAATATAATAATATATAAAAATCATACCATAAACATAAATTTGAACAGAAGTTCAAACAAAAATATTTGTGACGTATTACTCAAATACGTAATTCGATTGCCAAGCAATCTTCCTCAGTGGTCATCAAGTAGATCACTTCGTAACTGCTTTGTGATGATTCACCAGCGGATCCACCAATGAATCATCACAAAACAGTTATGGAGTGATCCAAACTACTTGATGACCACTGAGGAAGATTGCTTGGCAATCAAATTACGTATTTGGGCAATACGTCACAATTATTTTGTTTGAACTTCTGTTCAAATTTATGTTTATGGTATGATTTTTATGTACTATTATATTAAATTATACTACATAAATTGGACCGCAATATATTCTATATATTGTATATACAGTATAACTGTTCAGTCAGCGAAAAAAAAATATTTTGATAGATAAAATGATTTATCGAAATTTATATCTTAATGTATGGTTGGGTACCAATTATCTTTACAGCTTTACTTATCATTAAGGATGAAATAAAAAGGTTTTTGCTCTACGGGATTTAAGTGCATAATTTTTCTTATGAAGTTATTCAAATTATTATATAAAAGAAAGTGATATACTATGAACGATCAATCTATTTTTCAACAATTAACTGATTCCCCAATTTTAGTAAAAAAAAAGTTACTTTACAATCATTATATAAAGAAATCGACATTGCTCAAAGATATTTTTATAATTAATGCAACTTTAAAAAACATTAAATCTTTTAACAGTGAAAATTTCTATGAAATTCTCCTATAACTAAGAGTATATATCAACATTTTAAGTACCATCATCAAAAATACATATTCTGCGTTTACCCTATAAATCTTGTTTGGTCATCGTATAATAGTTTTGTATGTATTACTGTTTAAGAATGATAAATCGTTACGACAGAAGTCGCCAAACTATATTTATCATCGACCCCAACATAATTTTTGAAAATCCTCATCGAACCCAACAAAAATAATTTTTAATTAACTAAAATAAAACTATCGGTTCATGTCTTTTTTAAATCGTCAAATCTGACAAAGTTGCATTTTCTACTTTGTTTTTAATTTAATTCGCGAATAAATCGACCTATAATGAAAATTTAACCACAAAAAAGAAAACTATACTACATTAGAATTGAATTAACAAAAAATTGACGAATAAAATAAAAAACAAAGTAGAAAATGCAACTATGCCAGTTTTGACGATTGTAAAAGGGACACGAGTCAAACTATTAATGTTTGTACATTGATTTTCGACCCCCAATCGATTTTCAAGATGAAATCACAAAGGGTCTATATGGACCCCTTTGACGACCATTGCGTTACGGTATACTTAATTAAGGCGGTATTTATTAGTTAAATCACTAATTCAAGGTGTCCATTTGGTCTTCAACACAAATTCTCTGACTTTCCACGTTAAACTTTACTTTTCCTCTGATCATTTTTATGAAACATTTTTTGACTTTCGAACATTGATAACTTTTTGGCAAATTTCTAGATCAATGAAATTCCCTGAACTAGCTTCTAGCTCAATGAAAATCGCTGGACACCCAGGAATCATAATAAACATTATCACGTAATATGTAGAGTTTAAAGAAACGATTGTGAACCATACAAATACAAATTTGCATTGGTGTTGAATAGTTTGTTGACTATTATATTAAACGATTTTTCGTCGTCATTAAATCAAAGAAACTGTAAATAATAAGAAAAAAAACGCGAAAACTTGCACAGAAAGCTGTATAACCTGAGAATATATATGATAATAATAAATTAATTTCAAAATTTCATAATTTGATAAACACAAAACTTTACAGTCAAACAAACTAGAATAAGTACAAAGGGTCTAGCAGGATCCCCATGGCGAGTTGGCCCCCAAATAGGAACTTATGTCGAAACTTATGTTAAAATATCGGCTTGATATACAAACACATTTCATACACTTTTTGCGACCAAATTCTCCTTTGACCTTGAGATTGTTATTCCTGTGATTCTCCAATAGAAACTTTACAGTGGGATATTGTTCTCATACAACAGCTTTTATTTGTTACTTTTCATATGAACAACAATTATCCAGAATTCTGCGGCCTACGAGACACTAACTAAATTATTTTAGGTTCATAGTATTCCAGTTGTAATAAATTATAGCAGTGACGATACTTTTTTTTATTCTTATTTTAATAAAAATTGAACACTAGTTGTTTTTTTCTCTTTTGGGATCAATTATTTTGATCTTGAAAGTAATCATCATAAGAGTAAATATAGAGAAACAAAAAAACTAATAAAAATTTTTTTTTTGTTTCCTTAGACTTACAATTATGAAAATAATATATGTTTTGCTCCTATATGTGACCTATTTTTAATTGAAGTTTTGTGAAAAAAAAAATGGTGAAACACTCCGAAAAAAAATAAAACCGAGGTATACTATTAGGCGTAAATCACATTTCATTTTTTTCAAGGTGCTCATGTAGAAGCATAAAATATATTTTTTTCGTGATTGTCATTTTCAGAGAACACATAAAAAAAATTTATTTCATTTGTTTTTTGGATTTTTTTTTTGTATAATTATTTTTTTTTAAATTTCAAAAAAAATATACGATATACTCTGTAAAATAATCTAAAGCCTCAAGTTAGTTTTACTTCTCTAGCTTAATTAGTTTTTGAGATATATAACTTTGAAAAATAGCCATACGGGGGAACATTTTTACCCATATCTCATGGTCAAAGAGGAATTTGGTCGCGAAAAGTATATAAAATGTGTTTGTATATCAAGCCGATATTTTAACATAAGTTTCGACATAGGTTCCTATTTGGGGATCAACTCGCCATGGGGATCCTGCTAGACCCTTTACCAATCCAGAAGGTAGAAAGTTGAGTTTTTTAAATAATGGAGGACTATTGTTGAATATTTTTTATAAATGATTGAATAGGAAGGCAGGAAGGCAAGGAACTTCAATAAACCTGAGATAATTGGGTCAAATTGTAAGGGTAATAACAGAATACGCGTTCTTGAAAGATCTACTTAAACTTTCAACACACAACTATACTCTAATTCCTCAACAATACAAAATTATTTATATTTTACGTCGATGATTATATCGCTATGAATGCTCCTTTGTTACCCTAATAGAGCCCTTATACTTCAATTATTCTTATACTTTCAACAATGAAATGTCGATACCAACTTTCTGTTAAAAAAAGCTTTTTCAAAACAACAAAGAATATAATACAAAGAGTGCTGGATTTAGCTACTTTAGAGAAACGATTTTTAGTGACTATAAAGGGGTTGTTGTGCCACTACATTTTCAACTCACCCTCTTGATTATCGTTTAACGTAATTGAATCGCTTAAGCAACGAAAACATCGATGTTTTGATCCATCGTTTTCGTTTAAGATGTTAGTCAATAGAATCCCTGCTAAATAATTAAAATAAATCTACCAAATAAAAAAGTTAACACAGAAAACTACATAAAAGTTTCAATTGTAAATCTCTAATTTATTTTTAATACACTTAATGGGTTTATGAATTTACTAAAAATATAAAATCTTTAATCTCTTTTTAAATTCCATTTAAAAATATCCTCACAAAACTCCAACAAAATCGATTAAATATACACTGAGTATTTAACTATTCTATATTGGTATCATCCTATTAGCGTTTCTTTCATGGAAAAAATATGCAAACAAGATTCAAACCTTAAACCAATTTCAATGAAACTTTTTCATTGTTTTCTTTATCTTTTCATGAACAAATAGCGAAAGAAGTAAATATAAAACTTAATTATGAAAAAAGTATAAAAACAACTTCAAAGCCTTGACAAAAATCAATGCATATAGTCTGGTCTCGTGCAAACCGTATTTCATCCACAAAATTGATATTATAAATTGTTCGTTTTTGTAAAATACTTAATCATTTACATACCAATAAGAAGACAAATAAAATGAAAGAATATAAAAAAAAACACTTGTTAAATTACCCCACGACAATGTCATCATTGTCATGAAAGAAATTGAGAAGAAAAAATATCAGTTTCATGTTCATTAAACATTAAACATGAATGTGACATGCGAAGAACGAAAGATAACGATTCGATAATAACATTTATTATTTGATCAATCTATCTTTTTCGACTTTAACTCGACATTTATACATAATTTACCATCAAAAATTGAATCATAAAATTTAATTAACTTTCATTAAAGTATAACTAAGTAGTTTTTGTTAAATTTAAATTATTACTAAGGGCATTTGAAAATATTCACTCAACCATAATTATTTATAAGGGCTTGTAATAGATTTCATGACAATGAGAAGCAAATGACTCAATTTATGTTATATAAGGTAATAAATTATAGATGATAAAATTCAGATCTCAGCTTTTCTTATATATAAATTGGCTATCTTGCTGTGGGTCCGTGCAGAATGAGATATGCGCATGCGCTCTGTTATCCCCACTTACGCATTCAAAAGGTTGGTAGGGTACTCACTCACTAATGTTTTTATGTGAGAATACGTATTTAGAATTTTCAGGTTTACAATATGTGAAAGCCCAAAAACATTATAAACTTAACTTAACCTTTTCAGATATATCTACTATTCTACTTATCAGAGTTTAAATTTGTAAGCAGACCCTAAGTTTCTGTTTCTAATAATAAATCAACTTTGTTTTATATTAAGCAGTAATAACGTTTCTTTTTTAACGGACTTTGATTGATTATTAAATTTGAAATTTTGACTATTTATTAAACGTTATCCCTTACAAACTTTGCTACCGTTTTTCACTCTTTTAGGGAAGACATTTTCAAAAACCCTTCCTTGTTATATATCTGCATCGTATAAGGAAAACACTTTCCAAATTTCATCGACACAAATGTGGACTTATATTTGAAAATACAATGTAAAACGAGAAAAAATAATGACCTTCTTTATGTTAGTTAACATGACTAAAAAACTATTCGATTTCGCACATTTGAACGTTGTACATACAAAATTGTTGGAAATAGGTGGAAAGCGTGGAAGTAAATTCGAATATTTTATTTATTTTCAATAACAATAATTGGTTTTCAATTTTTTCTAAATACTGAAAAAAAATTAGTATCGAATATTTTATATTTGAATTGACAGTGAAATATATGGCAAAAAATTGCTACTTTAATGCTTTTCAGCCGAATATATAATTACTCCAAATCACAACCATTGGTTCATAAAAAATAGATCTTAAAAAGTTTGATTGTTGAAAAACGAACCAAAATTTAAAATCGCCTATTTTGTATAAGTACTACATAAGTATTAAATTTTCATACTAATTTAGTGAAATGACGTTATTTAACATGTTATTAAAACAATATAAAAAAACATTTATTTTATTTCTTAATATAATTTTAGATAAACATTTTTTTATATTAACAATACTTCGATTATTAAATTTAAAATTTCGATTGTTGATTAACTCTACATTATCTCATATTAAACATTTTATTGGTATAAAACCTTTAGTTGCGAATGCAACGGGCAACTACTAGTATTAAATAAGAAGACAATTCAGGTTGTTTAAGTTCGGTTTTTTTATTTAATATTTTTTAATATTCAAATTAGCTACGTTTCGTTACGTATCGTAACTTCATCAGGCTTCTATAAAAAATTAAAATAATTACAAAATATGCCAATCTTACATAAATTTCAAAACTAATAATATACATATAATATAGATAATATAAAGTAATTGTCATTAAATAATAATAACTAATTCAAAATTTCAAAATATGACAAATATTTTAAGAGATATTCTAATAAATAATTAAATATATTCGGTTTTGAAATTTATGTACGATTGGCATATTTTGTAATTATTTTAATTTTTTATAGAAGCCTGATGAAGTTACGATACGTAATGAAACGTAGCTAATTTGAATATTAAAAAATATTAAATAAAAAAAACAATCTTAAGCAACCTGATTTATCTTCTTATGTAATAAGATATTAGAATAATGAAGATCGTATTTATTTGTTATGTTTTAATTACTGCTTATATGATAAAGCCGTATTTGAAGTCAAAATAAATCTTTTTCTGTAAACATTGAAATAAAGTGCAACCTCTTCAAGCTACAACCCTCTTAAATTTTGTGATAAAATCGGTAATATTCATACTGAATTGTGGTCAAAATTTATAGTTTCTATTTTCTCAAATGCTTAGGTCTTAGGCTTATATTTATGCTATGAAAAAATGTTAGCCTCGTTTTAGAAGCCATTAAAAGACAGATTTAAGACTAAAATTTTATATTTCTATCAAAAGACTTGGAATTAACAACGCATCATTTAAACAGTCATAAATATCCAAATTTTTATTTCATTCTTTGATTTTTTCGCTGCAACTTATCGTTAATGTCACAAAATCAAAGTTGATTAACCCTTTGACTAATGAGGTTTTTTCGTGCTGGCTGACCTCCGGAAGTAAGTTTCTTTTTTTCAAAAAAAATACGCCCAGTTTCAAATTTAATAGCTTTAATCATGTTTTTGTTATATTTATATATTTAAACATGTTTACCATACATGTGTACAGTTTTTAAATAACTTTAAAAACTAAAAATGTAGCAATATGTCCTCTGATATTTAATAAAAAATATTTGGATTTAACATAATCAAGTACATATCAATTGTAACGTAGGAATTTGTAAAACGCTTTATTTTTTAAAGGTATTTAATATTATTATGATGCACAAAATAATTTAATGAAACCATGAAATGAAATATGAAATTTGGTTTATTTGTAAAAACATTAAAAATATCATTAAATTGTATATATACGAAAAATTCGTGTATATGCTCAACTGTTGATATGAAATAACATAGTAAAAGCTTGAAGGCCAAAATGAGAGAATGGCAGCTTTAAATATGTCGTTTAAGAAATTTGAACCGGTTTGAGGTATTTATTATTTGTTGCCAATTATAAATACATTAACACCTTTTTCCGAATCCATTAGTAACACCTTTGAATTTGTCATTTTCTTATTACTATATTACTTATTATCGCCAGTTGAGAGCAGGTAAAATTCTTTTCAATTTCACACCTCTTTGGAATTTATCTGGTTTTGCTCACAATATTGATCATTATGGACCAAAGATTGATAAAATTGAACGTAAATTTCTTCTACTTGAATTCTATCGTATTATTCAAGAACAGGTTTATCGATTTCGATAATATTTTGTTTTCAAGTTTATCTTAGTGTTTCGCCAAAAAAAAGGTATAAAGGTCACAAACAAGTCTAATCTAAATAGTTGTACCAATATTTTATTCTGATTTCACTTATGGTTCCAATTTAAAGACAGCTTTACTGATTTGACAAAAACTTTGTAATCAAATTCAACTAATTTTTCTTCAGAAGAAAAGGTTGCCTTTTTACGTTTAATTATTAGTAATAAAAGTAGCATTCAGAAGAAGGCCGATTAAAATAAATATACAGATATCCGTTAATTGGATATAAATTGGACCCATTAATTAAATATCTATGTTCTTTTTTTAAGATATTGAAAAATCAGTACACTTGAAATCAGAAGTGGCCAACCCAAATGATATTACGGGCCACTTCGGAAATGTATTATAGCTCCGTGGGCCACTTTTGAAGTTATATCTCAAATTTTCCATGCTAAATTTAGATACACTGTAAACATTTTTAATTTATTGGTTTTCACCACTTTGATCATTATAAAATGTATACATTTTATAAAAGTCTGATGCATCTCGCGGGTTGAAAAAATTTTTAAGATGTGCCTTTTGCGGGTTGGCCACCTCTGATAACTTCTGATTTAAATAAACAATGAATAATTTATTTTTTATCTACATATATAAAATTGTTAAATATTGGTTTGGGTAGATTTCAAAAACTTAAATATTTCTGCATCGATTTTGCTCAAATTTTGTCACGATATACATTCCGCTTCAAAGATTGTTTATATCTTTTTCTTGTTTCAGTAACATACCTGATATCGCAACAAAAGGGCTTTTTCAACGGTCAATACAACAACCGGTAACTGTCAATACTTCATTGTTATGATCCTGCAATGATTTTTAAGAGATAGAGCAAATTTTCTCAAAACGTAATTGACGAATGTATATCTTGAAGGTAAATTATAATTGGTACAGTGAAGGATGCTGTGGGTTAATAAGGGGGATGATTCTAATAATTTACAAGCTTTTTTTTCCTAAATTCAATTTATTTATTTACATAGGCTAGCAGGACGTCTCCCGGGTTCAACTAGTATTGCATAAAAACACTTCCATGTAAAACAACGTAACTAGATCAAAGTACATACAACTTAAGCCACTAAGCAAGTGTTAAATAAATTTAAAAAAATCAAGTAAACACTTTGATATTATCTCAAATCTATTTTGCAAGAATATTGATGTAAGAGACTAGTGTTTGATTTATTGAAGTGGAAATTTGTGGCTATAAACTATGTATGCACAAAAAAATCAAAACATATTACAGGATTTCAAATTTTCTCATGGGAAAACACTTATGCAAACATTATCGCGAATAATGTTCATAAAAATGGTTGCCAGTTGTATTTTTAAACATTAGAACATCATTTATGCGTCTGGCGTTAGTTTCATACCAAAATTGATCTAATTTTGGAAAAAGCAATTTTTGGCAGTCAAAAGTTTCGGCCCCATAGTATCCATTTCCTAAATTCGGGAGTATATAAGGCAGACATTAATTTAAAGCAGAAATGGGCAACCCGCGACCTGTGGGTCGCATGTGATCCATCTTGACCATTTTCCCGGCTCATGAGGTTAATCACACTTTTATAGAATATATTTATCTTAAAATGGTGAAAACTAATACATTAAAAATGTCTACAGTGTATCTTAATCTAAAATTAAGACATAATTTTATATGTAGCCCGAGGAGCTACGATGCTTTTCTTAAGTGGCCCACAATATCATTTGGGTTGGCCACCCTTGATTTAAAAATTTCTTTTCTAAAACTCAACCGAAAATCATTGCTATATAAATATTCAATTGTTGCATTTGAAAGCACCTTTTGAATAATTAAATAAATACCTACAATTCCGGCAGGTTATTAAAATCAAGGTTGGCTACAAATAGTTTTGCTATTTCAATTTAATAAATCAAACTTTCGAATTGAACGACAAAAATATTGCGATTGCTTTTGTCTAAACTTACTTTTATTACTTTTTGAAATAAAACTAAAAACATTTCATTACAAGAAAATTAAATATAAAATCATTTAAAAGAAATTCCATATGTATATAAAAAACGACTAGAAGAGCTTTTTTTTTAATTGTGACCTACCTACACGTTTTAATTAAACCAACAATTATAGAAAAAAAATACCCAGCAATGTAGCCCTTGATTAATTCAAGTCGCACTTCATTTTCTTCGAGTTCCAGATTTCAAATGCAAAAATCTCAAGTGCACTTTTCAATGTTACCTCTGGATATATGACACATCCAAGGTATGACCTTTAGAAGTAATCATAACATTTGCACTTGAAAATTCAACTTAAATTTTGTCAAGGTTAAGATAATAAAGTTGTCTTTTTATGATATCAATTTTCTTGTCATTTCCTTAAATATTTACCTAATTACATATTGTTTGTTTTATTTCCCAGAAGAAACACAGGTAAACCTAATTAACTTCTAAGAATCAATACATTATAAAGAATAGAGAATTTGAGTTCATTTTATTTGAATAATATTTGTTGTACAATTAATAAAGCAAATATATCGGAAAAGTTTTCCATAGTCTTCTTCCCTTATATTTTATACTTTATTATTACCGCTGTTGTCTTGACTTTTGAACATTAGTTTAATCAATTTATTTTTAAGCGACAAAGACATATGGGATAAACATTTTATGATTGACACCTCTGCCAATTGCCATGCAAGATTACATCAGTGGTAATGAATTTAAATAGAACTTAGTTTAAAGTGATCCTGAGATTTTTGGTCTTGGCGGAAAATATAACTATACTTTCCAATTTCAGATTTCGAAACATAAGTTTGTAATCCTAGGAAAGCAAAACTTATAGAACTAAACTTAAAAGCCTAATTAACACTTAAATACATTTAAAGTTGCCTACATTACCCTAATTTCCGTTTCTTCCTGCTTCATTTTTTAAATCTTCACGTAGACAATAAAGCAGACTTTAAAATTGGTATTCATCCAAATATTGTCGCATGTTTTCTCTTTTAAACGTTCATAAAGAAATTCACGTAGTCATAATTCTAGAACTTAGCCAACAAATACTAATTTACGTGAACAACACTGACGTCAACTTAATTGAATACAAATATAAAAATGATGCGGGTGATCTATTTGGCAAATAAATAGTACTAATAGTTTTCCACGCTATAGGTAAACAGTACTTTTGGTGTGCGGTAGACGACCCGGCCCCGTTGTTTAAGTCAACTACTAAAAAAAGAATGGCCTCCAACAATGTGCTGAAACTACTACCAAATTACTATAGACATCTAAACGACGATGATGCTTTTCGTGCGCTTTCCAACCTCTAATTACGACAAACACCACGTGAAAACAACGTTGACTGACTACCAAAAATGGGTCACTTGAAAATAAGTTTGAGAAAAAAAATCAAAAAATTAAGCAATATATTTTTTTTAACGTCGTAGCTCAGGAAAGTGTTCAAATATGAAAATCCAGCTTTCTGGGAAACAAAGTATTGGACATAAAAACAATCGAATTATAGTCTATGCACTTTAATGAGGAAATGTTTCTGCGGAATTATAACAATTAAGGAAAATCTTTCGTGTGATGGGTTTTTTTTGGCGTAAATTGCTTCCTTAACATGTCTAAAATATGGTGGTCAAGTATTTACAGTGTAATCTCACTAATCCTGCACTATTAAAAACCGGAGGGTGCCGGATTACTGGAATGTTCGGATTACTGGATTATAGTGAAAAAGTCATAGGTAATGAATAATATAAATAATTTCACTGACAGAATAAATGTAGAGGAGTGAGGGAGGCGTGTGCCGAGGGTGCCGGATTATTGGACGTGCCGATCTATCGAAGTGCCGGATTAGTGAGATTATACTATATTTTAAATTTGAACTAGTTATAAAGAAACAGTCGTTACAAAGATACAGAAGACATTATAATTTTAACGTTAAACACGGTTTTCTCAAAACTGTGTTATTCAAATTTGCTTCCATTAGATATCGAATAAATTCAGCACATGGAGACGCACGAAATGAACATAAACTATCGAAATATTTCGAATATTTCTATTTCTTTTATATCAAAAAAAAAACGTAAAATTGCAACCTGTTTTTCAGAAGTCAACCATTAAGTGCGAGGTATCCACTAAGCACTAAAACTCATGTTTTACAGGAGATTTTTGGCTAAAAAGGGTATAGTAGGGCTTGTATGGGAATACTGTCCCCGATACTTTTTCGATTCAAACTTAGGAGATCGTTTTGATACTGAAAAAAAATAGACAAATTTTTAGTTTTTTATCTTAAACGATTTTCGAGTATTTCAAAAAAAAAAAACTCTTTTATTCGATTTTATTAATTTCTAGTAGTCAAAGGCACGAAAAAATATTTTTACTATGAATTCTAAGAGGAATATCGATTTTTAAGGAAAGAAACAAAACTAAAACTAATTTTTTGAGCATGTTTTTTACAAGTGTCCATCGCTAAATTTTCTTAAAAAATGTCTTTAGTACTCCTCTACATTTAGGAATTTTTTCCAAGTTTTTGGAGTGGTGGAAAATTTTGAAAAAAAAATTTTTTTTCCTAAATCTCATGTTTAAGCACAATTAAATTTTGTTTTCAGTAAAGAAATATAAAGATAATTATTTTTCAACTCAAAATATAAATGCAGCTAATCAAAATATTACGAAAATTTAAAAATTGTCTTTAAAAATTACTTTTTTATGCCAAAATTCGTTCAAATATATTTGAATTTTAGTTTTGTTTCTGTTCTTAAAAGATGAAGAGACAGAAATGCATTCCACTTGGAATTCATAGTAAACGTATTTTTTCATACCTTTTACTCCTAAAGCAGGCCATTCCTAAAGCTCCCCCCGACTTGCAGTCCAACTAGTCGGATTACTAGTTAGATCTTCTAGTTGGATCATTTAAATGATCCGCTAGACATCCAACTTCCAACAATACCATTCACGGGCGACTTTAGATCCATCTTCGAAAGTCGGACCACGAGTAGGACTGCAAGCCGGAGCATGAATGGGTCTGCTTAAGAATGAGAAAAAAAATCGAAAGTCATTAACCCTTTGAATGCCAACCGATTTTCTAGATACTATGCTAAAAGTCCCGAGATATTTTAACTGATTTTGGAGTAGTGTAGGAAAAAAATATCTCGAATATAAGTGAAGGTAAATATTCAAAACTCAAAGAAATCTTCGTTACAAGTGGTTTCACCTTTTTTATATATAATTTAACTATTTTTTTACAAAATATGAGTTCCGTAAGGAATTTAATTTCCTTCTAATAGTAACTTTTAGCGCTAACGCACTCCTGACACTTTTCGGAGGAGACAGGAGGATAACGATAGCGCTTCTCAGCACTCTAAATCTAAAAAGTTTTTTTTTTTTTTGAATTACTCGAAAATCGATTTAGATAAAAAGCTAAAAATATAGGCAACTTTTTTTTTATTCGGTATCAAAACGATCCCCTGAATTTGAATCGAAAAAATCGTGGGGGTAGTTTTTCCATACTAACCCTGCTATACCCTTTATATAAATACTCATAAAATAATTATAAACAAAAAATAATAAGCTCAAAGTTTTAACTTTTCATTGGTTCGCAAAAAAAATCCCAAAAATTAGAATATCACAAGGGAAAACTATCTCAAGTAAAATTCTAACGAAAAAGAGCTACTAATTTTAATTATTCGCTTTTCATAATAAAGCAAACTTGTTATTTATTTGCTTCATTATCCTGTACCGAAACTCTTTTAGTTAACTTTCTTGAAAACCCCTTTTTAAAAAACGAGGACCTTCTAAAAAACAAATCTTTGTTTGTAATTGGTACTTCCTATCGAAGAATTAGTTCATTGGCAAGAAATCTCTTTTTACCATTCATTCTATTACAAAAATGAGTAGGCAATTTTACATAAATGGTATCTGGTTAACATTAAAAATGAAGGATTATTATCGAAACAAATGTGATACAAAAATTTTAAATTTAGATATATAACAAAATGAATATCTATTCTCTGCTTATACCATAAAAACTCGTATAAAAGAAAAAAAATTAAGATTTTCGAGACCATCCTTCAATTCAAGGATCTTCATTTCAATTAGTTTCTTTTTCGTCCATAAAATTCGCCTTGCATACCAAACTTACAAAATCACAACATTTCAATTTCCTCCTTTTGCCAATTTCAATTCATAAAATGTTGTTTAAAAACGCGGCCAAAACAAACACTCAAAACCTTCATATTTCCGAACCAAATATTGCCAAAAGATAAAAATAAATTACTAATAGTTCTTCAAAACGAAAAAATAAAATAAAACGAATTGAATTGAATCCAAAAGTTTTTCTGTACAAAATTAAATATTTAAAGCTCAAAGTTTAGTAAATGAATGAGCTAATAATTTATTTTCATTCAAGATTCATCTAAAACAAGTCTTATAATCTATTAGAAAAGAAAATAAAAAAAAATGAAAAAATGATTTGATTCTACAAACATATTACGTAGTTGGCTTGAAAAGAAAAAAATAAATTGAATTTCTATGGATTCATTTTAAATGGATTTCATATACAAAAGACAATCTTTGACGTTAACAGTGAAAAATAAAATCCTCACACTTTCCATCAATTTCCCAACAAAACAAATTTTCTTTCATATCAAAATTTTTATCCAATTTTTGGACGATTTTCACATCATTTATTACGAAATTTAAATTAACAAAAATTACGTAATACTCAAATGACAAAACCAATAAATAGTCTACAAGCGTTTAACGATAATTTTTACATAAACAAACATCTTATGTGGTCGTTTTTTTAATCATCATTGTATTAATATAAAAAAAATAATAAAAAAATTATACTAATTTTTAGTCATAATATAAACAAGTAAGTACATATTCCTAATTTTTAATTGCTCATTTATTTTTTAAACTTTGGAGGTCTAAATAATAAATGGTATTAGAGAAACATTTTATTTTTAAATTATATTTGAGGCCACAGTCCGAGAAAAAGTTAAAAGAATCATTTAACAATTATTTTTCGTTAGCAACAAAATTTTCCTTCCACTTAAATATGGAAAAACATTTTGAAGAAAATTTTGTACTTCCATTTAAAAATAAGTATTATTTTACATAGCACTTCGTTATGTTGAAGACTAACTGTAACTAGGATCGATATTCGATTGAAAATTTAAATCATTATTGTAGAGTTTCAGATCCTTGATGATATTTTTACCAATTTAAATCATATTCATACATTTTTCACTTGGTAAAACCAAAAGGATGATAGGTACTAAAATTTTTAGATTCAGTCCATATGATTCTCCAATAACCGCCACTATCCGCCAAGCGTAATCAGAAAGATATTCGAACTAGGCACTGTTTTTTTAGCTAATATTTTAGCTAAAACTCTGGAATATAATATTTTAGCTAAATAACTGGAAAATGGAAGTCATACTGCGCTTCAATATATAAAAAAAGAATAAACGAAATTTTCAGCCTTCAATTTTTAATATTAATCAAAGTTAATAATGGCAACCATCGACTCCTTTACCTCTTTTTCTCTTTAACTCTGCCATCTCTTACAATCGGAAGATGGTTTAGCCATGAGATCACCATTTCGAAAATATTAAAAAAAAAACATTCTTTACATAGCTTGAACATCAGATTTCGCTGGTGAGAAAGACTCGACTATTTTTTTAGAATTATTACATCCAAATCTATCTAATTATTAAATATCATGTACAATAAGTTACACGAAGAAAAATACAGGAAAAATTACAATAATATATCGTAATTTTTTTTATTCATTATTGCAATGTTAAACCTGAATGAATGTATTGTAAAATTTTCGATACAACACCGTAAAAATTACTTGTTTGTAAAAGTAGTTCATAATATGCTTTTGAAGATCGTAAACTAAAATCAAGCAATATTTTGATTTTTCATCTAAATTCTATTGAACGTATAATTCTACGGCAGATTTACATAATATTATACTTATTTAGGATAACGTCTATAGCTTTTTCAATTTAGACACTAATCAATTAATTATTAGCAAATAAAAAATGAGAATTTTTTGTCAAATTCACTAATTTTTCCCTGAGATTCTTTGACATCCTGAATTATTATTGGTATTGTGGGTAAGAAATGCTCTTTTATGCACCATTCTCATGTCTGAAGAAAAAAATTCTTATAACATACATGAGACAAACGTTACGATGACTATTTATTTGATGCATTCTGGATAACCCAAAAATAATAGGCAAGGGTTAAGATAAGAAATGAAATTTTGAGCCGAAAAATCTTGAGATTTTGTCAACTTGTACACTAGACTGGGCCAAAAAAATCGATTTTTTTTTTTTTGAAAAGTATATCGAAAATATTATTCAAGGTGACAAAAAAAATTATCGGGAAGGTTTGAGCCCTTTATATTAATACTAAGAGTCTATCATATTTAATTTCGATTTTTTATTTGTGCTTTCATTTTTGCGTCAATGCTGTCAAAATATCAATGTAAAAAAATTCATCTGCACATGTAATAGAAAATTAAATTCCCTACAAAAAACGTCTCTTTGAAAATTTTTGTCAGGCACGCCCTTTCCGAATAATCAAGTTTTAAACATTGATATAATTTTTAGATTTATCTTCTTTATTTTGAAATTTTGTAATTAACAAACAAATAAATATATAGAAATGAACAATATAGATTCTTGAAGGAGATTTAATGCTCTACAAAAAAGGTCTATTAACGTTTTTACATAAAATCACTTGTTCGAAAGTTATTCACAATTAAACTTGAAGGAAAAATTAAATTATTGTTTTTTTCGTTGTTGAACCAATTTTGAAAGAGTGATTTTATGTAAAATCGTTACGAAACCTTTTTTGTCGAGCATTAAATTCCCTCCAAGAATCCATATTGTTCATTTCTACATATTTATTTGTTCGTTAATTACAAAATTCCAAAATAAAGAAGATAAATCTAAAAATTATATCAATGTTTAAAGCTTGATTATTCGGAAACCGCGTGTTTGACAAAAATTTTCAAAGGACGTTTTTTGTAGGGAATTTAATTTTCTATAATGTGGAGATGAATTTTTTTACCTTGATAGTTTCACAGCATTGACGCAAAAATGAAAGCACAAACAACAAATCGAAATTAAAGATGATAGACCTCTTAATATTAATATTGAGGGCTGAAACCTTTCCGATATTTTTTTTGTCACCTTGAACAATATATTCGATATACTTTTCAAAAAAAAAAAGTCGATTTTTTTGATCCAGTCTATTGTATTATCAATTATTATTGAAATAAAATAAAACAGAATATTGGGAAATTAACTTTTTGGCGAAGCACGCTAAGAGGCCTGGTGATGGAGTGTTGCAATTACGTCACAATCCATACCCTTCTATAATACACAATCGATTGATTACCTGTTTTTATCAGTAATTAAAAGTGCGGCAGGTGAAAAAATTCCGAAGACTTTTTAATTTCAGAGTTTTATTTTTTAAATACTTCTTTTTGTTTATTCATTACTTTTGGAATATTCTGTACAATATTTTAAAACACGTGCAGTGGGCAATTAATATGATCCGAACATTTCCCAAACATTTAATCTGCTTGTTTCCCATTTCCTATATTTAATTGTCCTCGTATTTTTTTTCATTTTATATATTTTTACAATTTTTATTACGGATAAAATGTTTATTGTTCAATTTGAAATTGATCGTAAATTTGCAATATAAATTGTGTCGATAAAATAAAGGCATTACGTATATATACAATATAGTGTAATATAAAAACATACATAATGTGATTGCATACGGCACAGTTGCAATGCACAATTTACTATCAAAATAACAACGTTAACAGCTTAAATGCAACGAATGAAAAAAATAAAAAGGCAAAATTGTCATCTTGCCATAAACGTGCTTGCCGGGTGAAAATAAATTGCTGATCTTTCCATTTCACAATCATTTGCAATAAATTCACATCCACATACATATATGTACCTACTATACAAATTAATGTCCTCAACTTGGAATAAGTTAGGCCACATTTCAGTATATGGATTAATTAAATTATTTCGAAACCTGTTACGGTTGCAGGACTAAAATAGTTCGTTTTGTTTTTTTATTCACCTTCAGTGCTTTCTTTGTTTAATTGGTTAAGGTCATATTTGTAAGAAAATAATTGTTCGATAAAAAAAAATTATCATGAAAAACGGTGATAAGAGTTAAAACTTATGAGACTTAAACAATATGGAGGACGGATTGAATACGTAGGTTTGCTGAAAAAAAATGCAAGTCTTGCAAAAATACAGTTGTAGTCGCTGTAATACTGCAGGTGCTAAAAATTTATGGTTATGAAAGAAGTAAAGTATCACCAATTGATAATTAAATTCCAACGAAAAATTAAAATGTTTTTCCTTCATTAGTAACCACTTGAATATATGTGTAATCTTCGGTATGTTTTAGATTAAAATATCCAAAGCACTCCTTTAGGATTACAACGAATGAAATGATCTACCAAACCAAAGCCAATTTTTTAAAAAGTACCAAAAGAACTCTTTTGGAGTAGGTTCTTGAAAGTTTTATAAAATATCATTAATAATGTTCTTGGGAACTTGGACTCAAAAAATTAGATGTTAAATTTTCAAATCATCTCAACGTTTCGTTGGTATTTATTTCCAACTTCTGAGTCTAAGTTCCCAAGAACATTATTAATTATTTACCACACCATGGGTGAGAACAACCAGGATTTAGAAAATATGTTACAATAAAAACCGAAAATATGTCAATACTTTTCAATAAGGAAAATTTTCTTAAGGTCTTTCTTATCTTTTACATGCATGAGAAATATACAATTAACCTATTTTTTTTGATTGATAGTATGCCAAAGAAAAATGTACTAGATAATTCAAGATATCAGAAAGAGGTGAAATAAAATACAACCATCGATGTGGTGACATCAAGAAAAGCTAACTGGAGACAATAACTATTCATTTTTGAAGAAGGAAAATTGAAAGATTCCAAGAAAAAATGAAGAAGACGAATTGAAATCTTTAAGTTATGAAAAAGAGGAATAAACAAGCTTTATTAAAGGACCTGGCTAGGTATAGACGAATGTATAAGGAAACATTTAAATACGCGAGGAAATAAAGCTGCCGTTAGGCAGAAAAAGGGCAGAAAATTACTAACTAGATCATAATACCAACTATATTTTTCGAACTAAACATTCTACGATATTTTTCTTCAGTAAAAAATTGCTCAAAAATATAGATGAAATAGAAAAATGATTACCAAGACGAAAGTTTATTTTGGAAAATTTGATAAAACTTCTTTTTTGAGGTCTCATAAAATTTGGAGTACCATTTGGTTAAGTATGTCAAGTTCAATATAGATTACTTAGATAAATAACTAAACATTATCTTTTGATAATATTTTTTGCCTATTGTTACTACTTATTCTGCTTCATATAACTTAAATTGCTTTTCTATTTAGGTAAAAAAAGTATTATGGTTTAATTAGGCAAATTTAGTTTTTACAGGTCTAAAGTATTAACAAAGAAAATAGAAATGAAGCTTTTGAGGATTAGACTGTCGAAAAAAAAGTTATTAAGGTGAAAATCAGCAGAATACAATGCAAGAATTGTTAAAAAATAAGAACTTGAATCAGCTTTGATGTATGATATGGATTTTCCAGAACTATTATAAAAGTAAGGGTACGATCAAGGCATATTAATAGCAAAACGTATAATTGCTTTACCAAATTCAAACACCTATGAAGAAATTTGAAGATAAGTTTGTCATTGGATAAATGGGAATAGAACAGTAAACTATTGTGTCTATGTATCGACTGTTATTTACTACTAATCACATACTCATTATAAATCAAATATAAAAGCCACTGAAATATTGACCTCCATTGGTATAATTACTACTATTGAATACTACTCTAATCCTCAAAATGAACATAGAATGAATAAAAATGATCTAATACCTAAATAAAAGTGTACAATATGAACTTTGGATTCAAGGAAATGGAATCCTAAAGCCAATAGCTACATTAAAGAAGTAGAAAAATTGCGAAAATGAAGTATCTACCTACTTTTACCACTTAAATAACATGGGATTATTTGAATTTTTATTTTTATTTTTTTTTCTCAGAAACAAATGTATAAAAAGATTTAAGGTCAAATTATTCTGGCGTAAAATTTAACGCTCTACAAAAAAGGTCTCTTATGAATTTTCGATTAAATTACTCCATTAAAAGTTATTCAACATTTTACTTGTGCCTAATATAAATCTTCTAATATTTTCAACTTTTTGCTCATTTTTACAATTTTTAACTACAAAATCATTGGAAGAGAAGACAAAAATTATTATCATTAGAGCGCCAGTGATTATTTGTGTTATTTTTAAGGCTTGAATTGAAAATTAAACAAAAAAATCATTTTTTGACAATTAAAACCGGTGACATAAGATCCGAATTAGCTATAGTCGTGAAATTCAATTTATCCAGGATAAATTTTCGTACTTTAATCAATATTTTGTACCTACGAAGTGAATTTCATACTAATTAATGAGACTATCGACAAAAGTTCAATTAAAATTCGAATTTTTACTATTTCACCTGACACCATCTATGAGAAATTTCTTAGAACTTGTAGTCAACATCATTTTTATTGAGCCTATAGATGATTGACTTGTCGTTAAAAAGTTAAAATTGAATAACTTTTAATGGAGTGATTTAATCGAAAATTCAAAAGAGACCTTTTTTGTAGAACGTTTAATTATACGTCAGAATAATTTGATTTTAAATCTTTTCATTCATTTGTTTCTAAGAAAAAAATTAAAAGTAAAAAGTCAAATAATCCCATGTTATTTAAATGGTTAAAGTAACATAATTCCGGTACGGTTTAATCAAGAAATTAAGAGCTTAATTGTATTGGATAATTTTTTTTATATGTTAAACTAAAAATTTAGGGGGCGATCGCTGTAAAAAAATCAATTTGGAAAATAACGGACACCCTAATTACTAATAAGGAGGATGTTTTATACCCTGGTGGAATGCTAATACTAAAAGCTTCCCTAAAAACAATTTTGTATCAAAAGATTTGATGATCGTAACAACATTTTTAAATATAGAGACCTGTTGCATGTTTATATCAAAAATGATAAAGAAAATAGTTCCAACTCTTCATTTACTACGTTGAAAAAAACCTTTATTCAATAGTACATGTAATGTAGAAGAAATGATTAAATATTGATATTTATTACCTTTGATAATATTGGCATCTCCCCTGTTATATTAACGTCGATATGGCGTCAATCGATTCGATTAAAATCAAATTTGTTACGTGAATTCTCACATTATAACATTTGCTATAAATGTAACCTTACGTCTTTCAATTCTTCATTACACATATTATTGGTATGTTGAGAGCTTTATACCTCAAAGCTTTCCAATAAAACAGACTCAACAATAACGTATGTATTGAATACATAAATAAATGTTTATAAATATTTGGGTCAAGGCTTCACCCATTCGTAATTGAAATGTTTAATTGTCTTTTTTTCTTTCTTTTTTATCCTAAATGAATATTAATATGTAAATACGTAAATCCCAAACTCTAATTAATGAAAGCAACAAAAATTGTAGAATCGTCAATGATAAATAATTTTAATATATATAAGTAATAATTTGAAAATTAAGTACATATATACTTTGTGTATATATGCTAAGTGATTTCAATAACGTTTTATATTGATAACATTTTTATTTGCGCTTTGCGACAAATTAAACCAATTAATCTCAATACCATATCAAAACAAACATTTAAAGACCCAATTTTAAATCAATTTATTTCAATACCATTTCCGTAATTTAAAACTTCAATTAAGTACTTGTTATTTATAAATATTTAATTAATTTTTCCAACTATAAATAATGTGTTTAAACATCTTTCGTTCAACTGTGTATTACAAAATCATACAGATGACTAATTCTGATTTTCAAGTTTAAAAAAAAAAATCTTAATTTATAACACCTTTAATTCACAATATTCAACATGGGTCTACACATAAGAAATAATTTTCGAAAGCTATATCATGAAATTACAATATTTCAGATGTTTTTTTCAATGTATACTATTCAACTACTAAACAGGTATGATTCTACGGAGTTGCATGCGGCTTGTGAGCCGCAAATTGCCGACGACTGGTCTAGTTGCCTAGGTATACGTTTTAGTATCTTATGTGGATGCTTTTGATGTGCACTTAAAATGCATTTTATTGTACAGTAAAGCTTGATTTATTTTTTTAAGGAAAGACTTTAAAGGGAACTACTTGAGTAGTTTAGGAGTGACAGTTGTATCTTTCATTGTATACTTGTTACCGAATTAAAAGAAAATAATTCATAAAAAGCTTAACAATTTTGAATACCTAATTATAATTGGTGACTTTCGTTTCCACAAAAGAATAATGCTGTTTTCTGAATGGCGTTTCTATTTTCCCCGTCAATATTTAAATTTTTTCAATGGGAATTGCCTCATAATATGTTTCAATGTAATTTTGATTTATATATAGGATATAAGAAGTACTAATCGTAGTAGGGTTTCTCAATCTTTTAACATCCACAAACTATTAAAAAATTATTTTCCAGAAAACTAAAATTTCATTAAATTAATAAATGGTCATACAAAAAAAAATTGGTTTACAAACTATAGTATTCTCTGAATAAAATTCTTATGCAATTAGTTTGAACAGTACGAATTCTGAAAATTCAGCTTATATTTTAATTTTAGAAGAGGAATATAGGAAAGACTCAAGAAAAAAGTAAGAAGATTGGTATCCTGAACCTATTAAAAAGAAGAAAATACTATATCGAATTAAATAATGCCAATAGATATATTCGAAAACGCTAAAAAAGGAGTTCAACAAAACGTGCTGTTAGACAAAAATCCCAAAATTACCGACAAAATTTTGCGAAATAAATGCTGCTTTTGAATAAATTTGAAGAATTTAAAGTTTTTTCTCAGAATAACTGATATAATTTTGAGGTGCGACAAAAGTAATTGCTAAATAATTTGAGGAATACAAAAGTTCTCACTTTTGAGTACATTTTTTCGTAAAAACCAGATTGACCATTTCGAGGACCTTAAAACTATAAAATGAGAAAATCTGAGTGAAAATTACGATATTTTTGTAATACTCGTGAAGCACAGTCGCACAATAGCAGTATGTTGTGAATTCTGAATGGAAACTTAGTATCTCATTACAAATAATGCAATTCTTACTACAATGCGATTATGGTTCACAGATATTACATAAACATAGTAAATGTCCCATGATTTACTTTAGCAAAAGTGCTAATTAAATTTTGAGTGAAAATAAGTTAAGTACATTTCAACTTCCATAATTTTGTGTTATTCACATCTAACGGGGAAGAAAAGTTAATCCTTTTGGATAGGAATACAGTGTAATCTCACTAATCCGGCACTATTAAAAACCGGAGGGTGGCGGATTGGAATGTTCGGATTACTGGATTATAGTGAAAAGTCAAAGGTAATGAATAAAATAAAGCATTTCATAATGGGAATAAATGTATGAACTAAAGGGGCTAGAGAGGCGTGGGCGGAGGATGCCGGATTATTGGACGTGCCGATCTATCGAAGTGCCGGATTAGTGAGATTATACTGTATATTCTTATTAGCATCACCAATATTGAACTGTATATTGAACAAAATTATGTCGAATATTCGAAAAGTGCTTAACTCATTTTCACCCAAAACAAAGTAAGCACTCCTATAAAGTAAAATATCAAAATATATTTTTATTTTTAGAATTTCAGTTAAGATAAATTCAACATAAAATATATTTATAAATACTAAAAATACATTGATAAGTTTTTTCGCCAAAACATTTAACTCTGTCGTAAATATATGATACAAAGTAGAAAAAAAATTTAGACGCCAAAAAAATTGTATAGTAGTCGTTCTGTTTAACATTTTAGATAACAGTATCAAAAATTTTAAGGAAAAATGATAATTTTTTATTTACTGACTAGACGATTTTTATTCTTAGAAAAAATGTTATCTTAAAAAACGAACTAGTTCGTGTAGGTTTGAATGCTCGTTTTGTAAAGGGTCAAAATTCCAAACTTTAAGATTATATATTAAAAAAATCACACCCAATTTTAATAAGCTAAATGAAGTTGTCTATTTATAAATCAATATGTTTAAAAATTAAAGAACTTTCGACAAATTAGGTGAATAGGGAATGGAATTTCAAAATTCATCATTGGTGCACGAAAAAAAAGGTTTTGCAAGTATTGTATTATAAATACGGAATCAATGAACTATCTCAAAAAATGTAGACCAGAATAATATTTTACAGCTAATTTTGGTATGCTATATCGAGCTATCTATTTATAAATCAATTTTTCAAAAAAATGAGGCCTTTTTGCGACAATCCAACAATGATTAGGAAGTTAAAAATCAACTTTTTTACAAACAAAAAAATAAGAAAATTTAAAGTAAGACAATCCGTATGGATCTATTTCCGTCGATCGATTTATAAATAAATCCTCGTGACTTACAATTGTGGACGTGATCTACAACAATCTCATCTCATCCGTTATAAACCACATATTTTTTTTTTGTCAAATGAAACAATTTGTAAAAACGTGCCTCAACGCAAACTTCTATTTTTAAACTAACAATTTCTCTTAGTAAAATAATATAAAATAGAAAACGGGCTTACCTTCATCCTCCGACAAATCGGTAAACTTGATGCCACCACTGCAAAATAAAAAATAAACGATCCCATGAGATAATAACCAGTTTCAAGAAAGTGTCAATAAAGAAATGATTTATCTAAGTCTATATTTTTTAAAAATTTAAATAGGTTTTTTTGGAAATTGATTGTGAGAGTTGGGATTTTTAGGACTTTTTTTTTTCAATCATTGTCCAATTGGTACGATAATAAATTATTGTTGTGAGACAGGGGGGCCATGAGACCAAGCTTACCTGCTTGGATTCTTTTTTAAATCTAAATCTAAAGGAGGTCGCATTTTCTAAATTTAATATCAAACAACAAAAAAGATGAAAAACACAAATTTGGCATTGACTAAACAAAGATCTGAAATTTGTAGGAACAACCTCGTTTTTACACTCTTATATAGTGATAATAAAATATTTC
This sequence comes from Sisyra terminalis, assembly GCA_958496175.1. Lineage (NCBI taxonomy): Eukaryota > Metazoa > Arthropoda > Insecta > Neuroptera > Sisyridae > Sisyra > Sisyra terminalis. The sequence continues at coordinate 11,643,787 of OY292275.1, forward strand.
CTCACCCAAAAAGAATTGAAAAAGAAAAACACCCAACAAGGTAACATTAGAAAAATTCGACAAAATTCTCCTTTAAATTTTTGATGCTTTCCAATCTTTAAGCTACTATTGTATTAAATCATTGAATTACTCTTAAAAATTGAACTTATTTGATTCAATGCTTTATTAACAGGAAACAATTAACCATCTTCGACATTTCCATGTTAAGTAATAATTTCATTCTTAGAAGGTCTTTTCTGGACAAAGAAGATTCGAAGAAATGGATCAAAAAGTACTTACACTGGAGACCTAAAAAGGATTTCGAAGAGGAGAAGGAAGGTCATAGAAATGATGAATAGATAATATTAGGAAAGTGGGTGACTTTTGGGGACACAACAAAACTGAAGATAAAGAAACATGGAAAGGATTAGAAAAGACCTTCGTTCAAAAGTGGACGAGATAAGGTTGAAAGAAGAAAACATAGTAATTAGTAAAAATTCACATTTTAGGTAACAATATTCAGGATACGGATACTAAAGAATTTTTTTCAAAGTAAAAACACTTACGAAGAGGAATAGGAAGGCCACAGAAATGATGGATAGATAATATTAGGAAAGTGGGTGGCTTTTGGGGACACAGCAAAGCCGATGATAAGAAATATGAAAAGGATTAGAAGAAACCTTCGTTAAAAGTAGACGAGATAAGATTGAAAGAAGAAAACACATTAATTAGTAAAAAATTTACATGTTAGATAACAAAATTAAGGATACGGATACTAAACAATTTTTTTCGAAGTAAAAAGACTTAGGAAGAGGAATAGGAAGGCCATAGAAATGATGGATAGATAACATTAGAAAAGTGGGTGGTTTTTGAGGACACAGCAAAGACGAAGATAAAGAAACATGGAAAGGATTAGAAGAGACCTTCGTACAAAAGTAGAGGAAATAAGGTTGAAAGAATAAAACATAGTAACAAGTAAAAAATTCACATTTTAGATAACAACGGTTAGGATACGGATCCTAAACGTTTTTTTCGAAGTAAGAAGACCGGTAACTACGTAATAGTTCTACTAAAAGACCCTATACTTTCTTACAGGTATACAGCTATCAGTTTTGAATGATTATTAATGGAACTTATAAACAAAAGGAGGAAATATTAAAAAAAGGTCCGATTCTTTATTTTCTTGTGATAAACTATAGATAGAAATATTCCTATCACACATTATTATGTGATATTTTGGATTTGGGGCAAAATAATTACAATAGCATTAAATTATCAAATTTGCAACGTTTCAGTGATTGGTTAATTTTATTAGGAAACTTTAATACTGCTTTTGCGTTTGCTTAAGCAGGCAAATTAAATTTAGAAGAACTTCACAAATTAGACGGTTGGTCTATTGGATTTCCGTTGTTTATTAAATGGAAATTAGATTTAAATGGAAATTAAGTCCTTTGAAAATATTCATAGTTGAAGAGAATAAAATATTAAAAAAATAATAGAATGACTAGTATCAGTTTGCATTATATATTTGAAGGATAGAATAGTTAAACAATGTTAACATAAATGATAAATTTGCCTACTGGTGGTCGAGTGGCCAAGAAGGACACTCCAAAACTGGTAAGTGTTGAATTCGAATCTCATATCGGGCAAACTGTCTATATTTTTTGATTTACGGATTTTTATTAACTCTAGAGTCGCTATAAACCTTGGTAGTTATAAAGCGACGGTAAATAACAATTTAAAAAGAAATGATATAAGACTTTTAGTTAAATAGAATGAAGAACCAAGTACAATATTGAGATTGGTCTTGAGAATTGGGAAGAAAGAATAATCATTGACGTGTTGACAAAATATAAACTGAATAAATTACAAACTGAAACAAAAAAAGAAGAACAAAGATGGAATACTGAATCTGTTAAACAGAAGAAATAGTTCAACTACGCGGGAAATTGAATCTACCGTTGGGTTACAAACAAAAAAGTGGAAAATTTGAACTGTAAACATGAAATGTAAAGAATAGGACAATTTTTTTGATTTTATCTGTTTCTTAATTTTTAAGAGGTTCAACATAAAATAAGTTTTTTCTAATTTAAAGAAAAAAAAATCAGTTAGCTGGTTGGAAAGGATTTTAAATTTTTGACGCAACAAGTAAATACCATTTTGTAACTAAATTAAATTGTTGCAAAATACTTTTTAAAATTTACGATATAAGTTTTCAATGATTTCCCAACGATTTTAAATTCACCTATTTACTTAAAAGAAAAAGGTTTTCTAAACAATTTTCAAATTTTTAAGAAAATAATTGGCTCAAACTCGATAAATATTTACAAAACTATATGTTTCCTAAGAAAAATACAAAAAAATTTAAATGAAAATTTCACGGTCACCTTTCAATAGCTTTCAAAAATAACAATGACGCTGAATAGACTTGTGTTATTCGCAATACTGAAAATGCATATTTTTAAATTGCGGAAATTAAATGTAAAACAAATTTCAGATCTTGTCGTATAGAAAAAGTCTAAAACAAATTCAGAAAACGTTGCTCCAACTTTTCAAGTAGATATGATGTTGGATTTATGTCGGTGAGCTTTTGGTCCTGGTATGACGAGGGCTGGACGTTGAGCAGACCATCACACTGGGGACACATAGAGAAAGCTTCCCAAACTCAAAAAAAAATCCTCAACTTTCAAGTTTTCGCAACGTTTTCCACAAAATAGATATTGCATAGCTCTAATATAACAGACGCGAACCATCCTCTACATTTTTTTTTTCGTTTAAAGTACAGGAGGAATTATCTTTGTAGGAGTCCTACCTGAGAAGCACCGTGGCCGTCTCCGGCACTCGGAACACCTGTGAACAATGACGCAATGTCGTATTGTGTCTAATATCCACCCTCAGTTCAAATTTTGAATTGCCAACTCCAAAAAAGTATCCAGATTTTAAACACTGTTCGAAATTTTGACTTCTATAAAAATCAGCTGTAGCTTCAGTACAAAATTTGAAGCTTTAATTTCAAGCTGTAAGACAAAGATTTGCTAGTCTCTAGGATTGCTATATTAGTTGTGGACGTCTTAGATATGTAATTTAAGAAAAAAAAAAACTATTCCAGATTTATTTAGAAAATACAAATAATAAAGGAATTCTTCACTAATTTATTGAACGCTAATTGCACATTTAAAAATAGTCAAATTCCGGAATAAATATATTTATGAACTCTTAAATGCAATTACCCGAAGAGAACTTGAAACAGACTTAATATGACAAGAGTTAAAGGCTTTCTATAGTCAAGAATATTATTCTTTTGATTTCCTTGTCTTTCACGTTTCCGAAATATTATATTTCTAACTTGATGCAATAATAAATCCCAATAATATATTAAGAGATAATAGTCTTATGTCTAAATAACGACCAAATTGAAAATTTATTTGTATAGACGTGTGAAAAACAATGAAGTCAATCGAAAAATATTACTCACAAAAGTAAACTTGGAACACACATAACAATGTTCTTTTCCAGTTGGTCTACGATTTGAGTTACCTATATACTTTAATCATTTAATTTTTTACAAAAAATTCGTATAAAGAGTAGTTTTTACAATGCATTTCCGAACCATTCCCGAAATTTTGTGGTTTGATGGATTGAAAATGCCAATTGAACGTTTATACAATATATAAAATATATTGTAGTCATATTTATGTTATATATTTTACAAAAGTAAACTGTAAAGATAAATTTGAACAAAAGTTCAAACAAATGAATTACTGACGTATTGCCCAGATACGTATTTAGATTGCCAAGTAATCTTCATTAGTAGTCATCATCAAGTAGTATTAGCAGTTGCGGAGCGACCCAATACTACTTGATGACCACTGATGAAGATTGCTTAGCAATCGAAAAACAAATCTGGACAAGACGTCAGTATTTCAATTGTTTTAACTTTTGTTTAAATTTATGTTTATAGTTTACTTTTGTAAATTATATTTCATAAATAAGACCACAATATATTGTATTAACAGGATAACTTTTCAAACTCAACGAAAAAATATAATATTTGAGTTAATTGAACATTTTTGAACCTTGGTTTTATTACTTAACATATACCTTTAGTAAAAACCATTCCGATTTGTTAAACTTTCCTTGTCAAAACTGGTTTTTCCAAAACCAGGAAAAATCTATTTGAAATTATATATTTAGTTTTTTAAAAAAAAGTATTGCAATTATGCATAATTTAGTAAAAAATAGTATTAAAAGATAAAAAAAGCAAATGTTAAAACCTATTCTTAATAGTTATTTCCTATTTATTTAAAAGTTGGTTGAAAATACATATCTGAATTAACACGTTCTTGCAGTTATCATTTAAATAAATATTATGGTTTGTAAAACGTACTACTACCAAAAAATATTTGAAAATTTTATTTGGGGTACATATTTTGATTGCCAAATGTACTTCTCCAAAGGACATCGAATTAATTAAGGTTTTTATATGATTAAATGATAATCAAATGTAAATAACATTATAAATCTTTATCTAACAATCATAAAAAATAAAAATACTTCATGTCTTCTGAAAAAGGTTGCTCGGCAATAAAAATACGTATCAGGGAAAATATCAAGAATTATTTGGATATTGATACTATACAGTTAAGAAAGCAATTAGAAACAAATTGAAAACAATTGGTTCGAATTTGAGATTTATGAAGACAGTTTGTAATATAGTGACTATATTTGGAATTTATCGTATATTTAGTTTAGTTCGTCGAAATAGGGAAAGACTAAACCATTTACTTTAGATCTACTCCCCAGAATACAGTAATATATAGCAACCCTTTGCTTCGATTTCGAAGCTGGCAGATTTACGAAGAGAATTCAAAATTTCGAGTTGGGCTAATGTTTTTGCATACAAAAACTTATCTTCTCAAAAATAATAAAAGTAAAAAAGAAATCATTGACCTATACAAACTTTAAATGAAAAAATACATAGATTTTTCAATGATTTCCTTTTCAATTGCTACAAAAAAAAATCTAACTATTGTTTGTACACCTATAAAGTAATATTTTTCTACAAATAATAACAAAAAGGCTTTCTCAAATATAAAATATTCTATTATGTCAGTTTCCTTTTTGTCATTTTATCTACGAATTTATGCGGAAAAGCATTTGAAACTTTCATATAATAAATAAAAATTATTCAAACTAAATTTGAGCAAATGTAAAATTTGGTGAAAAAATTATCATCTTTGAAACGCAAAAGCCTTGTCACAAATTCTGATAATAACGAGGTAATTCTCGTCGTTGATTGAAAATGTCAACTTTACAATCTTTCGCAGACGAAGACTTTTTTAAATACTTAACCAATTATCAATATAATGTTTTTATGTCCTTCAATAAACATTTAAGTCATTTTCCTTGTAGGTATTCGGCGTGTGATAAGCTTATCGTCTTGAGACTTAAAAATTCCAAAATTTAAACGAAAAGAGGTCTAAAAGGTAAATTTATAAATCATTTTTATCAAGGCAATGATGTAACATAAATCACGAGAACAAGGCAAAGCAATTTGCTGAAACTTGCAAGAAAGTCGTAAATGATGAGAATTTATTTTGGTTTAATTACCTAATCACTCGATTAATATTATCTTGTAAGAATATATTTAGTAATATGTTGAAAAAATAGGCCAAACTCTTGAGAATTTGTATGCGGAAATTTGCGTGCGGTGATAAATTCAAGTGGAAAATTTTGTGTTTGTAGAGTGAAAGTTGACGACGATATTCGTTACGAGCAGAATTTGCGAGAAAAGCTGTAATTTGAAACTAGTTGGCAATTCGATGCATTCATTCGATCATTTATACAATTTTATATTTTAGGCTGGCAACTGGTTCAAAAGCTTGCTTTTATTTGTACGTTTCAAATTTCATTCAGTCCCATTCATGATTTGTTCTTTTTTCTCAAAAATTGATTGCGATTTTCTTACCTTCCAGCCAAGATTTTCGAAGAAGGTGCACAGGCGGGATTGTCCCGTTGTTTTGCCTCCGCAAGGACCTGTAATCGTGACGAAAAGTATTTAGCACGTGGTAGAGCACCAGCTAGAGACTTTGCGATCATTGATCCAGCAAAAGCTCAGCTTTTGCCAAAAGCCAAATGCAACAGCTTACCTCCCGTCAGCACAAGTTTGTAGACTCGTTTCTCCGATTGTTCCATCCCGAAATGAGCTGATCGACGTTGAAATGAATCGAGGATACAAATCGAACGAATGAAAATCGAAAGAAAATATCAAATAATCGAAACACAGACAACAACGCTTCAATATTATATCACAAATTTGACACTTGTAACTTAGTACTAGGAGTTGTTTTTTTTTTATTATCAAAGGATGAAATGTATGAGGGATTTCATTGTAACTGATTTTTGGTCTTTAGGACCTCTGGGCTCGGGCCTGTTAGGCCGGGCAAAGACACAAGGACGAGTGTGAATTGAAATTTTCGTCGATGCTCAACTTGCTACGATTTTACGCTCGGTTTTCATATTCGGGAGTTTACGGCCAATGGAGTTCAGGTAGTAAAGTCGTAAAGGTCGGAATAGTAGAAATCTACTTGATTTTTCGCATGCGCTTGTGCCCCACGTGTGACAGCTTTGAACTTCGTTACTATTCATACATCTGAAATTATTTTTGAAATAAAATCATTAATCAATTATAGTAATTACATACTAAATTTGTTCTGTGAAATAAATTTAAACCAGAAATAAAAAAGGTAAAATATTTAAGGAATATTTAAGAGAACATTTACTTAATTATTTAAAATGTAATCCACTCTAAATTTTTTGGCGCCTTTTTATTGACTTTCGATTTTATGCTATGTAAAGAAATGCAGTTGAAATTCTTTAAAATTTAACTATAAAAAATCATAAGTAATCTAACTTTTACATATATTTTTGTTAAGTTGATGGCTTCAGTTAATAATTGAAAAGTTATATTATGTTACCTGATCTAATCTGTCCGTCCAATTCCCGCATTAGGGGATGTTTAGAAGTACTCAGTCTATCGAACTTTTTTAATGTTAATTAGTTGCGTTTAATGCTTCTTTTCCATTGTTATTTACTATCGATTTATATCTTCTAAGGTCCTTAGCGACTCTAAGGTTAATAAAAATCCGTAATCGAGAATTATCGAAAATTTGCTCGATAGGATCGAACCCCCAACACTGACCAGTTTCTTTATTGTTATTTACCGTCGCCTTACAACTACTTAAGTCTTTAGCGACTCTAGGGTTAATAAAAATCCGTATTCGAGAAATATGGAAAATTTGCTCGAATCAAGGATCGAACCCAACACCTACCGGTTTTGGAGCGCTCACCTTGACCACTCGGCCACTAATAGGTTGTTTAATGTTATTATTGTTCATTTTAATAAAAAATATTAATTGGATCTAAGCACTACAATATAGAATAGATCTATTATTTTCTATATAACTGAAAACTATCGTTGAGGCAAGGTCGTGCTTATCCAAGAGTAGCAGATTAGGAAGGATCAGTGGCTTAAGCCTCCTTCCCCAAAAAAGTAGTTCGTAAGTCCTTCCGTGGTAAACAATAAACTAAACGTGACTAGAAAATAGTACAGTAAATCAGTAATTAAAATAGTAAGTAGTTTTTATTGTTTACCTTGGTAAATTCTACCCTCAGTGTGGTCAAGTCGCTTCCAAGATAAAATCCTGGATTCTTTACTGTTATGGAACATTTGGATGCATATAGATGTAGACCAAATAAGCAGCTAATTAAAAATAAACAAATTTGAGTTACTATTCCTATTAAGTTTTCTTAAGAAAGCCGCTTAACAAAAAATTATTCTTGAAAATAAAGGAAATTTGAATTTTTTGATATTTTTTATTTTGATTTATGTTATCAAATTCGATGTATTTTTGACTGAGTTTTCTTTTTATTTGTGGAATTCTCGATCAAAAGTCAAAAGAAAAGACATTATGGTCGTTGATTTTTACTTCAACTTTATCGTTGAATTCTGCAGAAAAGATTGGATGTTAAGTGGTTGTCTCTAGATTATTTCACTAAAAAATCTTAAAAAACATTGACGTTTGAATTGATAACGTCTCTCTTTTTCATAGCAGTTCTTTCATTAATTTCATAATAGAAAGTTTTTTTAACTCTCCTCCTATTTGTTTTGGTAACTACTGGTATACCTTATGGAAAGTTCTTGTGCTTACTAAACGACGGTATATTTTAGAAAAAAAAAAGTTTTCAATGACATAGTTTGAGAATATACGGAAGTTTGAAAAGAATTTGGAAAAACCTTTTATGTATTTTATGTTTTATATGTTGTGATTCCAACAATACTTTTATTTTTAGAATTTCAGAATGATTAACCATCTCGGCCTCATCCGACCTTTGGTGAATGGAGCGGTACTAAATGAGTTTCGGGGTCATAAAGTTACAATAATTGGAGTTGTTCCCAATTCACCTTCTGGTAAACGATTTGAAATGCGAACTTCTGATCAACAAACTGTTATTTGCATGTTACGTGATCCTATAGATTATCTTCTCAATGGAATTGTTGAAGTTGGTTTAAACAAGACAATAAATAAGACATAAAATCAACTCTTTATTCTTTGTAGGTACATGGCGAAAGTCAAGGAAATAATACAATTCTGTGTGATTTAGTTCTCTGCCACAAAACAGATGGTAACGAGAGTGGTTTAGATCTGGTGATGTACAATGAAGTTGTTTCAATGTTAAATAGTTTGCCTGATTTTTGGAGTAATGATGTTGATGGGTTAAATACGAATGCGTATTAATTGCTTTCTATTTATAATTATATTATTAATTCTTTAATATATTATAGCTTTTAATCACTTTGTAATCATTATTGGAATTTTAATCACATTAAGTTTATATGAACTCGATACTTCAATAAAAATGAAATATTATTTCTTACATAATTCTCTTATGAATGTTTTGTAAAATTCTTTTCAAGGAATTATATTTTATTTTTCGCAATTTCGCTTATTCGTTTAACAAAATTAACTGGTATTCCCATTTCTAGCAGTTGAACCATTGATAAGTTCGTTAGCCGTGGGCAATAGTATAACATCGCTTCCCAACACATTTCGCTAAGTTTTGGAATTGTTATCCAACTAGAATGGATTGTATTGATTCGACAACCATTTCTTCTGCTTATGCCACCAAATATATACATTTTTCCATAAGGAGTCACTGCACCTGAATTGAAAAATACGGGAAAGGGTAGTGGTTGCTTTGATATGCAACTCCATTGCAATTTTTGTAAGTCTAATCTCCATAGGTCATTATATACACTGCGCCCTTTACAGCCACCGATCATAAAAACAAATAAATTATTGTCACTAGTTTTATATTGAACACATGAGTGACACATTCGTGGAGCTGGAATTCCATTTTTATTTGAGTCCTCATAGGTTCGTGTTTTAGACCATCTGCGACTACTGATATTGAATGTTGGTATATATTCAAAATCGTACGTATTCCCAACGGTACCACCGCCTAAGATGTAAATGTTAGAGCCATCAAAAGCTAACTCATGACGGTAGCGACCTTCTGGGCTATACTCGGAACATCCTGAATCTATGTAAACGACTTCCCATACGTTGGTTTTCAAATTTAATCTAAAAAAATAAATGTTTGTTTAAAGAAAAACTCATGAAAACATATTTTTGTATGAAATTTCACACTCTAAATAAGAACCAAAAAGACTTCTATTTCACCTATTCAAATTTAAGTCTCATTATCATTGACCATATTATTACAAATAATCCTGATGTATTATTATACCAATTGAATATTAAAACGACTTGAAAAGTGCAATCTTCATTTTTCTACTCATACCTATGAATATCACAGGTGTAGTCATATCCTGTAGTCCCTCCGATTGTATAAAGGTAGCCATTGTGACAAACTAAAGCCTGACCATATAAAGGTTGCGGAAGATCTCCAGTTGCCGGCAACTGTTCCATCCCTGTAAAATTTTCTGGATCCGTCGTGTGGGCGATATACACTCGATTACTACAAAGCTGCCCAAATGGTAAACCGGTCCCGCCGTATACCTAAAAGCATAGTTTAAGTATATCGAATTGAGGTAAGTAAATTGAATACCGTTAAAGTTAATCCGTCGTAACAAACCGCAGCTGATGCCAATTCACTAGGTATTGTAGTCTGTTTAGGATACAATTTCCATTTTTTTGTGGCGAAATTAAATCGCCATAATTCAGAAAATAGTTTTCCGTCGGAAACGGTGTATACATTTTCATTGTCGTCAGGTGTATAGCCACCATATGAGAAGAAATTGTGAGCATTGCAAACAACGCGGTGGCCACTTCGTGGTTCTGGAACCTCCTCGGATTCGTTATTGGCCGGTTTCACTTCATTAAATTTGAATAACTCAAATTTATAAATTTTTTTATGGTAAACAGAGTCGGAATGAACGTAAGTCATTCGTGGCATTATCAATCGAAATATAGCATTAATCACCCATATGAAAATTGAAACAGGCACTAACACAAGTAATTTAAAACGCATTAAATACCTAGAGACGCTTAAAATTTTAAAATTGTATTTAAAAATAGAATTTGAGGCTGGATTGGAAAATTTATCGCCTTGAAAATTTTACGAAAGACAATTTAAATTAAGCTCGAATTGTGGTTTAAATTTTAGGTGATCATTGTAAGTGTTCAAAACTACAATAAATTGGACAAATATTTATTAAAAATATTAAATATTTTTGTTGATATTTATTTTGGTTTGGTTTTTATTATTGAGAACTGTGAAAATCTTAAGCATCTTAAGAACCAATTTTTCTATCTTGACAATTGGATATTGTATTAAGTTTACGACCACGTCGCCAGAGAGCAGCAGTTTTAGTCGCCAATTACTGCGGTCCACTTGTATAATCAGTAAAGAAGATATTCAAAAATTAGCAAATATTAATTTAGTTTAGTGAACCGTACCCTATCATTCTGTTTTGATATTTTTCATTGAATATATTTATAAACATCTTGAAATAATTTAATAACTAGTGGGCCGCATTGAGCAGTTAGAATTGATGTAGATTTTGAGCTATAACAATTGACTGGTTAAAGAAAACGGGATGGTAATATTAACTTTTAATTTATTTTATTTTTAATTGTTATTTACCGTCGCTTTATAACTACCATGGTTTTTAGCGACTCTAGGGTTAATAAAATTCCGTAATCAATAAGTATTGAACATTTGCTCGATACGAAGATCAAACCCAAAGCCTACAAGTTTTGGAGCGGTCACCTAGACCACTCGGTCACCTGTAGGCTTTTAATTTTTATTAATATAATAGATATAATGTTAACTTGATCGAAGTAACTTTAACTATTAATTTATTTGCGTAGTAATGATATATTAAATAGGCAGTAACAAATATCAAAAAGAATAAGGCGTTACTACAACTTGACCGAACTTTGTCTTTATTATTCCCTTTGCAGTTCAGTTACTAAGTAATCTTTGCTTATTGCATTTTGTTTTGAATTGCAGATTTCAAAACTTAACAGAAAAAATTGCTGAATTTAAGGAAGACTTTTGGAAAAGAAGCTTTTCACTCCAACTACTATTAGATTGATCTTTAATTCATGGGGAAAGAACTACTAAAATGGAGAATAATTCAAAGTTATACTATCCACAGCTGGAAACATTGACGACATGTTCCAATTCGACTACGATTTCTCAACAATCTACTGACAAACATCAACAGTCTCAAACACTCCAAGACCACCATAACAGGTCGCAACATTTCCTCACCTACGCCAGCAACGTCGCTATGTCCCAATCTCTCATATACAACAGTCAAAACGCATACAACATTATGTACGGTTCCCAAAGCCATATTTACTCGGCACAAACTACCTTTCCTCCACCTCCTAGTTTCAACTCTTACAACACCCAATTAGATTCAATTCCTTGGCTTTCCGACAACTATCAAGCTCACAAACCTCGAGAAAAATCCAATCTTTCTGAAAAACGATCAACTGATTCAATTGGAGTAAACAACCACCAAATCACTGAACCGATAGGCATCGGAATGTGCTCTCCCTTGAGCGATTCGTTTAAATCAGTCGTCTATAACAGTGATTACCATCATCACCATCCTCCTCCTCATTGGTATTACGGGCCAAATTACAATACTTCCAAATCATTTGAATCATTACCGTCATGTTCACAAATTCAAGGCGTTGAGACAAATTCTTGCTGTCGAGATTTTAATTTAAATTCGGAACCCGACAAAAGTAATAAATATTGTCGGATACAGTCCAGTGATGAAATGACGCCGAACACTTGTGATTCAGAACTAAAAAATTTTCCCAGTTGCCAATTGAATAGTAATAATTTAATGTTATTAGGAAATTTGGAGGAAGAACATTGCGATGTTTTGCGTATGGACTGTTGTAATTCTAGCAATTTGGCTAGTGGAGACTTTTTTCCTTCGACTACTGATATAAGTATGAATTTGGATTTGTATGATCGTGACGATACCACCGAGGCAAAAAGTTCGAAACCGGGAAGTCAGTGTGGTGGAGAAAGCGATGATATCATTGTTGAAGAATCGGCCGATGGAGATGATGAAACTTCATCGTCGATTATCAGCGATATTGAAGATACAACGGAAATTGTCTACGTATGTGTTGTTTGCAATTTAACATCCACGTCGACGTCCCTAAATGAAATGCGAACGGTTGTTTTTTTTCGTCGACTTGATGACAAAGCCTTGTTAACACGAACTACTCAAACTCCAATTTTAACGAAACTTAAATCTATCACTGAAGAAAACTATCCAAGAACCCCCGCAGAATATATTTGTAACTTATGTTTGGATTTGGTCGAAACGATCGATTGTTTTGAATTCAAATTGAACGAACGACGAGAACAATTAATTTCAATTTGCCAAAAAACTAATTCGAATCTTCCGACAGTACCAACAATAGTAGATTCAACTGAAAGTCACGAGCCTGAAAATGAAAAAGAAGTCGAAACCGTTGAAATATCACAATCGGAAGATGCTCAGAATCAACGAAGAATTTGTAAGATTTGCAATAAATATTTTTGTCAAAGTGATATTCATCGGCATAAGCAATTACATGCGAGTCACATTAATTTTAAGTGTAATCTTTGTCACCGTAGTTTTACAATGAAGCGTCTTTTGGACAATCATATGAAGCGACACAATGGACAAAGGGATTATCTTTGTGATCGATGTGGAAAGAGCTACATTAAGAAGTATACCCTTGATTTACATATGCAACGCCATACGAATTCTTTTCAATATTTTTGTTCGGAATGTGATAAAGGTTTTGTATGTAATACAGCGTTAGCAATCCACCAACGCACCCATACCGACTTAAAACCATTTCAATGTGATATTTGCCAAAAAAACTTTCGTACCTCGTCTCATTTAAAAGAACACATGAATTGCTGTTCCGGAAATTTTCCATTTAGCTGTGATCAGTGTGAGAAGAAATTTGCGTCGATATCAAAATTAAACAATCATATAAAACTTAAACATGAAAAAAAATTTAAGTTCATTTGTGAAACTTGTTCTTCCGGATTTACGAAAGACTCGGATTACAAGGCCCATTTAATTACACATACTTCCGACAGACCACACAAGTGTAATACTTGCGGAAAGAGTTACAAAACAATCGGAAATTTGCACCATCATGAAAAAATCCATCGTCAAGAATCGCTCTATAAGTGTGAAACATGTTCTCGCGAGTTTCAACGTAAAGAAAATTGGGAGGCCCATAAAAGTGTTCATACAGGTGTAAAACCGTTTCCTTGCACACTTTGTGAAAAACGGTTTGCAATTAAAAAACATTTAGATGCACATTTAGCCAGAATTCATCCACCAAATGGAATTACCAAGAAACAAGTTTGTCCGGTTTGTAACAAAGAATTGGTGCACAGTCTGGAAGAACACATGCGGTTGCATTCCGATGAAAAACCTTTTAAGTGCAATGTATGTTTAATGCAGTTTACAAGTTCTGGAACTTTACAAAAACATGTAAAAAGAAAACAACATTTTATATGATTTTTTATTAAAAATTTTCACAAAACTTAATCTGTATCCATTGAACCTTCGGAACTATCTGAATCATCGTCTTCGTCCTCATCTTCGTCATCATCACCAGATTCACTATCAGAACCTAACCATTCCTGATTCGCTAAATCATCCTTAATTATCGTCTTCCATTCATCTAACTTGTGTAGATCTAAACAGTGTAAATCGTTTAAAGTATACTGCCTGCTCCCTGCTTCAATCATACCGCCATACAAATATAAAACACTTTTTTTAACAGCAAGACCACAATTCATTCTGGCCGAAGGCCAGAATAAGTTGTCACTAGAATTTTGGGTTGAGTGCACCAAATTCGTGTTTTGAGAAGTTGCGGGACCAACTTTAACAGTAAATACACCATCGTCAGCAACTACTTGTTCTTTTGTTTCTTCTTCGATTTCCATTGACTCGGAATCTCCCGTTTCTAAGCTATCTTTTCGTTGACTATCGGATTCTCGCTTTAATGAAACTGTATTCCAAACTACTTTTTCTGTATCCATGCAGTATAAATCTTTATAAAAAACACCGGAAAGTTTTTCCTCGTCATCTTCTACGTCATAGACACCTCCGTAACAATATATTTTGTTGTTTGGAGCTGGAGTTAACGATAAGCCACATCGGGGTGAAATTTTCGCCCCACCTAGTTTAATTTGACTCCACTTCCATTTCGTTCCGGTTGTATCATTTTCTGAAAGTAATAATTTGTTGTTTATAATGACGGTTTGCCTATCCCTGCGCATTGTTATAAATCGAATTGAGTATAAAAAAGAAAGCTATAGTTCCTATAAATTTAGAACCAAATATGTTTATAACTTACTTTCTGGTGTTAATAAGAATGAGTCCGTATGAGTTTGTCCTTTGTCAACATCTTTTTTTATTCGAGTTTTACTATACCCCCCAAAAATTAGAATTCGTCCATCAGATAAAGCAATCATATTGCAAGCTGATCGTGGTGCTGGTGCTGTTCCTTTCGGTTCTATTTTTATCCACTGATATGTCTCCAAATTGAAAACGTGAAGATCATTAAAATATTTGTAATCGCGAAGATTATCGTGGAATCCTCCAAAGACAAAGAGCTGCTTTTTCATATGAACCATTCTGTGTCCACTTCGTGAACTTGGTCCTCCTGTGGCTGATATCTTCTCCCATTTCTTATCGGCAATGTGATAAACCCATAAATCGCGGTAGTGATAGAATTGAGATTGTGTTGGACTAGCATATTCACCACCAAATACCCATAATTGACCTTTGTTGGAGGAAATTGCTACACATTGGTGACCGCATCGAGGCGGAGGACCGGCTGGAGCTTTGATTAAAGTCCATTTGTTTTTTGATATACTGTAGGTGAATAGGTCATTGTAAACAAAAGTCTAAAAACATATGCATCTTAAAGATTAAAATTATTGACTAAATTATAAATATACTTTTTGTCCATTATAATATTCGCCACCAAAAAGGATAAGTTCGTCTTTATCCGGATGAGCGAGAAATGAGAAATTGGCTCGACGAGAAGGAGCTTCCACGGCAACTTCGGTTACTTTTAGACGTTGTTGCTCTTCTTTTTCAATTTCGGCAACAATTTTTTCGATGTCATCCTAAAATATTGAAAAGAATTATGTTTCTTTCAAATTTGTATTGAATATGGTGCGTGGTCTAACCTCACCAATTGCGGCGATTTCTTTTTTGTGTTTCAAATTGTTCTTTTTCTCTGTTTTCAAAGCTGTTTTTTCAGCACCCTTCACTTTTTTCTTATCTTTACCCTTTTTACCCATTTTTAACAAATCAAAGTAATTAAATATATTAAATTTGCATACAGAACAGCCGTAAAATATATTTTTTAAAATAAACCATGTACTTGAATTTCAATTCTAGTACATTCTAGTAATGTATGGTAGTAGAACGTTGTGACAACTGTCTAATTTTAACCGTTTGTTTGAAAATAAAACAACTTTTTTCAAGCTTAACTTTCTTTAGAATAATTTGTATAAAAAGCTTAAAAATGTCTTTGATTTCTGACTGTTCTATTAGTAGTACGGGAGATGCCCTTCCCAAAGCGAAAAAAGCAGTAAACCTTCGAAAAATAGAAATTCTTCAACGACAATTTCAAAAAGCTACATCCCTCGAATCTTTCGACTCCGAAAAAGATTACACAGCAAAGAAATTCGATATATCAGAAGCACTAAGAAAGGTATTCATAACTAATTCTGTTATACAAATACAAATATTTCAATACTTTTCTTTTTGTAGTACCAAATTAATAGTAACGTACCCGAACCATATACAAGAAGTCTTGAAGAACTCAAAGAAATCTTCGAAAAACACAATGATTTTTTGTCAGAATGCATAGAAAACGAGTCTCATGCGTTGAATGAAGTTAAAAATGATGTAAAAATGTTCGTATTTTTATATCAGTATCCTTACAATTTGTTTAAATTATATGTATGTTAAATTGTTACAGATGGGAGGATAGGGTTGCTGTTCTAACGGAAGCTCTTGCTCTTACTAAAAAGACGAATAAATCAAAAATAAATGTCAAAAAACTAGAAGCAAAAATTGACGAAGATCTAAGCCGTGTGGATGAAAGCTTGGTAACTTTTATAATTTCTAAGTATGAATTATTTTTGAAATTTTATTTCCTTATTTTAGGAAGCAGCATGTAACCTTGCATTGCCGAATGATAAATTTATATACCAACTGATAAAGGTAATATTCTAATGCTGTACATAATTTTAAAACCTATTATAAATCTTGTTATTTCACTTCTAACGAATGACTTGGTGATGGAAACCATTAAAACTATAGCGAAAGTTTTTGAAACGATTTGAATCTAAATCTCTTCTCAATATATAAATACCCATTTACTAAATCATATAACGTAGCTTGGCTTAATAGAAACATAACGTTATACTGTCGATGTAGAACAATCAGTTCTAATACTGGTAGATATTTTTTTTTATTATCCTCAATATTATATTATTATTTTTCCGAAAACATAGGTACTGGAAAGTTTAATTAAAACAGTATTTTTTGATTCACTATCTCTAGAGTTTATATAACTGGATGGATATTAAACATCTGTAATCCTAAAAAGTTTAAAAGTTATTTAGATTCTATAGCAGCGGTCGTCAAATGGCGGACCACGGTCCGCATCCGGACCGCCGACTCGTTTTGTGTGAACCGCGAGAACATGTAATTTGGCTCAAGTTCCTTTTAGGTCGATCAATATCTGACAACGCTGCGTTTTTTTAGTTGGTGACACCTGTTCTATAGTTTGAAAAGTGCGAAAAATGTATATATTTTTATATTAGACCAGTTAAAAAAATCTTGTATGCAAGTATGCAATACAAAAATTTCATTCGCAAATCTAATGCAGAAAAACGGTTTTGTAAAACTTAATTTTAACTTTTCCGTAGAAAAGCTCTACTCCATAGCTAAGCTGATCGACTTCACTAAAATTAAGTTTGTTGAAAAAATAAAGTTGATATTACTACTAACTTAGGTTGCATATAGAATTTCCCAAAAGTAACAGCAATGGGAATAGGGGATATAGGGAATAGGGGAAATTTCCAGCCGAAACTCCTCAGTGATTTTTCCCCACCGCACCCTTAATTAGCTATTAATTAAATTAATTGGTCAATTACAAGCGCGTTTTAGAAGAATAAGATGAAGTAGGAGAATTAATGTTGAGGCGTCGATGATACGTTTGGGAAACCGACTCCGCCCCAAAACATTGAACCATTATATAGTTTTCATTAATGATTATTTATCGTTACTTTCAAGAACTTCGATCTTTAGCGACTCTAGAGTTAGTAAAATCCCGTAAATTGAGAAATATTGTAATTTTCTTGCCATGCTATAATCATGAATTTATATGAATCTACCATTACTCCAAATTTCATTAAAATCGGTGAGGGACAAACCGCAGCCTCTCCTTGTAAGCCTTTTATAAGTCTTATGTCCATCTTCCCAAATGTATACATAGTCTTAAATAACTCTAGGGTATTGCTAGTTGGAAAACTTAAATTCTTGATAAGCCCGTTTTTGAATCCCAATATGCATATAATTTACCCTAAAGAATACCTGTTGATTTTGTAATTGTTTTCAGCATTTAATAGATGCACAAGAAGACAATATAGGATATATAAACGTTCAGAATAACTATTATAAACACATCGCATACCTTAAACATTTAAAATTGGTTGAGCCACATCCAACCCAACCGGACGTTTACAAACTAGTAGATATCGACCAAACACTACAATAAAACACTGATAAATTCCTTAAAAATACAATAAATTTATTTGTTTCTATATTACAACTTGAAGAGAAATATCATAAAATAAGTATATACAAACAAGAATACATTGTTTTACCAAAATTATGTATATGAAATGTATTTTTTAAATCTTTTTTTTTAAATAAATAAGTAATATGAAAGAATCAATGATTTTTGTATTTGTTTTTTATATATATTTTTTTGTATTTTTTGGTAAAAGTTTCCGACTAATCTTTGATAATTTCAGAGACAGATTATTAAAGAGAATTTTCAAACCCAAATTAAATCAAAGATTAGTCAAAGATTATTACAATTGATTGTTAAAGGTAAGTGGTTTTTATATTATAATGAAAAGAAATATACAATGGTATTCAACTGTAATAAATTAGAATTAAAAAAAAAACATTTTTAAATAAATATCTATCAAATATTACATTTTTTTACGTTTAATACTGAATCCCATACTTTTTACGTAAAAAATCTTATCGCTAACTTATGTTTGATTTTTGTTGGAAAAATTTTGAACGGTTTTTCAATGAAGATGGGCGCACATGATGCTTGATTTTATGGAAATGTATATGTTTGGGTGCTTACAAGCTTCCGAGGCTTTGTAGCTCTATTGTTGTAGGTTAATGCTGGTTTTTAGTGAAACAATTTTCAATAGTTTTTCTGTAGGTATGTAGGATTTTTTTTTATTTAAAGTATTGAAAATATTTTATTTCATTCAAACAATACGTGTATATCACTATTGTCATCATATAATCAAGTTTTTAGGGATAGAAGTCAAACCCTAGAGGCTACTAAGTAAACAATGCATTGTTGTACTTGTAAGCACAAAATCAAATACCGTGTGCGCTATATTTAAGTTTTATTTGAAATATCCAAGAGAATGTAAGTTTCACGTATATTCGCAAATAAACCAAAATATATCCGAAATAGAATTTACAAAAACCCGAAAAGAAGGTTACACAATAGCGCCGAAAACTTCATTGATAAACTTGTAAAATGAAAAACATTTCTTAGTTTTCCTGATTTTTTTTGTGGATGTATAAATATATGCGTATCACACGTCGGATTAATTGATTAATGGATAATCTCGGAAAAAATATGATTTACAGTCTTAAATTTGTCCATGCTCTGTCGATTTTTGTATGATGAGTTGTGTTTACATATTTGTTAGCGGACCTTTCGGTTTGATCATCATCATGGCTTTTTTCAAGGTGTAATCCCATCCTCGCCAACGGAACCAGACAATTCCTATTCAACAGATAATTTAAGAAGATTAGATTCGATAAAACGTTTTAAGGTCTTTGTTTAATACCTTGACGAGCTGTTAGATCTTGTGGATCATTTAAATATAATCCATTTAGACCTCGACCACACGATTTCCACCACCACCCTCCTTTCAGCATCGATGCACAATTCAAACTAGATCGATCATTATCCCTGGAAAATATAAATTAGAACCACGTTTTCTTCCAAAACCACAACTCTTACCGATTATACGTTGAAAATGGACTATTGTTGCTTCCATACCAAGGATCATTCAAAGAATCTCCTGCATTACCTTCATATCCATCAATTTCCAACTTATAATATTCACCTTCACTATAAATTTTGAAATGCGAATATTGGGCATATCTAAAAAATATCTCAGAAATTAATTTTTCCAAACCTAAAAATATTTTCTTCAAAGTACCTTTTGTTTCCTTCAAAATCTTCCAATTCCACTCGCAGAATGTAATCTTCGTTATTTGTCAACATATAAATGTTTTCATTTCCTAGCCAAAATTCTTTGGCTGGATCTCCAAATCCGTTCTTATAATCAGCCCAATCTCGGTTAAAGTTTTCTCGTGGATCTCCATAATCGTCACGGCGTTGAATTACCTAAAATTTGTTATAAAATTAATAAAACTAGTCTAAGCCACTGATTTGTACACGTACAGTCCAACCGCCTTCGGCAATTTCTTGTTCACAGAATACTTTCAAAAACCAATATGTGGTGCCTCGAATTTGTAAGTAATAAACACCAGACTGGCGCATTCCGGCATTTAGTAAATCTATACAAGAATACCCCTGTAAAATTAAAAAGGAATATTAATCAAAATAAGATTTTTTCGCTGACTTCGAACAGTTATACTGTGTATATATAGAATATATAGAATATATTACGGTCCAATTTATGTAGTATAATTTAATATAATAATATATAAAAATCATACCATAAACATAAATTTGAACAGAAGTTCAAACAAAAATATTCGTGACGTATTGCCCAGGTACGTATTTCGATTGCTAAGCAATCTTCTTCAGTGGTCATCAAGTAGTTTCGATCACTCCGTAACTGCTTTGTGATGATTCACAAAGTTTATGGTATGATTTGTATATATTATTATGTTAAATTATATTCTATATATTGTATACACAAGGGAATATTAATTTTTGACGGGGAATACTTTTAATATAGTTAGTACAAACCTTAACGTCTTTGAAAGTTGCTGTTACGTCCGTCGTAAAGGTCGTATTCGTTAAAGATGGTTTATTTTTGACGCTTGGGAATATAATTCCGCCTTTACGTTTTTCTCCTCGAGTTCCAGCATTTGCAACGGTTGCCGCTGTAACGATGGTTGTTCCAACAGTTGAGGCTGTTGAACTGGTACTAGTTGGTGGAGGAGTAGTCGTAAATGTTGGAATATTTGTTTGATGAGACGGCGAAGTTGATTCATGTACATTTGATGTTATTTCTTCGATTGTTGAATATCTAGTAGGGTCATATTCCACTAGACGATCAATGGTGGGATCTAGAAGAAGTTCGGCTGGTACAGGTCTTTGCGCCAATGTTGCCACATCATTTTCCTGCTTTTTAAGCCGCTTTTCCACCATGCCCAGATTCTCAATTATCTTGTTGGCTTTCGTTCGAAGAACATCATGAATTTCTCCAATTGCACGTTCTTGTCGTTGAGTTTGTGTAAGCAATTCGTCAGATTTTGGAACGAGATCATCCACGGAGCTTTTCGTTCCAACGACAACGTCCCATACTTCATCCATTTTTTCTGAGACGTTGATAATTGGTCGCATTTGTTTTACTAGAGCATCCAGTTTGCTGCGTTGGTTTCCAGGTGTGCTTGGCATAGTTGTGGTGGATATATTTCGAGGGGAATAAATGGGATGGATTTCATCCGGCTCGACAATAGCACTGTGGACGTCGGTTACCATGTTTAAGACTTTTCCTAAATTTTCCGAAACAACATTGATGTGGAATTGTAATTTTCGGTCGACGTTACTTGTGGCGGTTCTAAGTTGTTCAAATTCTTTAGATACGTGTTTCATCACGTCATTGTTGAGGGCTTTGGCTATTTCTAGGACGTTCATGCTGATCGGTTTTTTCTCGCTTGCTTCGGCGTTGATGTCGTCGCTTGGAAGGAAATTGCTGTCGAGATGGGTTTTTAGTTCGACTAATTTCGAATCGATATCGCTAACTTTTTGGTCGAGGCTGAAGAGACGCATATCGAGACTATCTTCGTCAGGGGTTGCGTCGAAAACTCGAGGAGCCCCGTGGGCAGCGTTTACACTTCCATCAGAACCTACGGATGCATGGTGGAAGAGTTTTAGGTCCAAACGACGCAATTTGGCAATGACTGAGTCGGTTTTGTCGATGTTGTCGTTGACCCGGGAGTCCATGGCTTCGACACGACGCATCAAATGTTCAACGGCTTTGTCCAAATTGTCGATACGTTGAAGTTTCGACTCCAAAGTCGAAACAATCACCTCGAACACATTGAAGAGATATTGTTCCCTGAAAAAAGAAAAAAAAGTTATTTTTTAGCATTAAGAATATCCTCAGAAATCTTTCAATTCAGGGTGCTTACCACTTTACAAATTAGTTTACAATAAATTGTGTAAAATACATCTGTAATTCTGTATTAATTTTAATTTTTCAATCTTAATCAAAAAAGGTTATCAATCGTCCCCCAAAGCTTCTCTATACTAATCCGTCTTTAATTATATGATAATTTTCAATAGATAATTGATTATTTTCAATTAAAAATTGCGGTAACCAAACAATTATTTCAATAGGAAAGTTTGAATTTCCAATGAGTGTTTTTTATTCTCTCGTTAGTTAATTTTCATTGATTCAATTAAATCAAAATTATCGTGTCGCCTAATTTTGAACTTTCTATCGTGGTTATTTGAATAGGTAGATTTCACGCAACTTTCATCAAAACAATATTAATTTATTTTTTTTGGATTTACCTAACATATTTTTTTTTGTATTTAGTAAAGTTATACTCCCCATGGTGGTAATTTTTTTATTAAAAATAAAATTTGTGGTCCGAAATATCTTTTATTACAATTTTTCTTTCAATTAGAGAAATTTCGGCATCGATCAAAGATTTATAAGTGGACTGAAAATTCGTTTTTTGAGAAAAAAGTATATAATGGCCATTAATTACGAGTAAGTGCTTAAGAACAATTTTGGGTAATTATCCGTTTGAGGTGTTTGCTATTTTCTCTTTTATCGCTTACTGTTTGGAATTGCCAATTGGTCATTGGTTTGTTTCTGAAGTATCTAGATAAATGCTTTTAATGATATTACTGGTATTTGCTATAAAATATTCAAGGCATCTTAAGTGTAAAGTAAGTAGTAGCACAAAAATAAAAATTTTCGAAATTTTCGGTTAAGGATTAAATTAATATAAAAAATAACTATGATAACAGCGAAGACTTTTGCTTACTCGAAAAGCTTTAAAATTTGAAATCTGTGAAAAGACAAAAGAAATAATTCCTAATTTGATATTGTATAATTTACTTATGTTTTTTTAATTGTTATTTTCCGATGCTTTAGAACTTCTAAGGTCTTTAGCGACTCTGAAGTTAATAAAAACCCATAGAATCAATAGAAATCAAGAAATTTTAAAAATTTGCTCGATACGATAGTCGAACCTATCAATTATAGATTGGCCATCTAGACCTAGACCACTTAGTCACCGCAGTAGGCTCTTATTTATCTTTGTTGTTAACAAAAAGGAAATAGGTAAAAGCAAAAGTATAGAATGATTCATATACAGTTGTACGCAGTTTGAACGGAATATTTTTTCAGTTTAGTTAAGATTTATAGATTAATAAAATATTCAGAGGACTAGGATCAAAAATATTCGGTTAAAATTTTATTTATTACCTGCGACGTTTCGGCTTCTTTATTGAGTCTTCCTCAAGCGTTCGTAAAAAATAAAGGAAGCTCAATAAAGAAGCCGAATCGTCGTATATAATAAATAAAGTTTTAACCGATTATTTTTGATCCTAGTGCTCTGAATATTTTATTAATCATCGAGGATCTGAAACTCTACAATTAGGATCTATTTTCACCTATATATGGATCCTAAAATGCATTCTTTTCGAACTTCAGTCATGGCAAGTTGTACTAAAAATCCATAAGATCTTACTGTGACTATATCATGAGTAAAGAAAATTTAAAGTACATACAGTGATTTTAAATTTAAATAAAATTAAAATTGACCAATTTGTTGACCGATTGTGGTACTATGAATATTAATTGGGATCGGTTAATTTATGGGAGAAGTTTTTTCTTATCCAACAACTTAAGTGATATAATACAATACTTTCCATGTTCGATTTTCTATGTAAGAATTTCACTTATTTCCTCTTCTAAACATAGTCCTGATTCATCTTTTATGATTGCTGATTACCAAAGGCAATCGGTGAAGACATTACATCATTACTCAGCTATAATTTTCATTGGAATTCAACGGAAGCCTTTGATTTATTTTTTGAAAATCTATCATTACGCCGAAATGTTATTTTAAAATAGAACCTTTGGTTTTCTTAATAAAAGTTAAATCGCATTCTATAATAAATAAAAGAGAATTAATTTTCTTTTAAATAGTTTTTGGTCTTTTGAATTGAGCTTTACCATGCGCGGTACGGCTCAGCAATAGAAACATCAGAGAAAATGATAATTATAGACGTCGCATCAATTTATTTTGAACAGTGTAATTGTCTATGTCACAATTTGTTGAATTCATATTTATTTGTTGAAAAAGATCTTTTTACCGCATAATAATGATAATTATAATCGTAAATATAATAAGTATATATATGTAAATCCACACGCAGAGGCATCGACTAATCAACACAAACCAGAAATGAGCAATTATCTACAAAAAAGTCAACAATTTCATGAAATTCTATGTAAAATCAATAATTTTACCGCAAAATAATTACAAATTGCCGTATTTTTTTTCTTCTCATTTCCGTATGATACATAAACAATCAATAGCCGGACGAAAAAGAAATTGTGAAAAGAGAAAGATTTGCTTAATCAGTCGGTCACTAGTGCTGTGTATACATATTCTTTGCGTTGATTATGTAAAAAAAATACATAATAATGAATTAAAATGTATAACACCTGGTCCATTTTGCAGTGGCCTCTCACATTAGTCGCCAATCTTCATTTCATTGATGAAAAAAAAGAAAGGAAATTTTCTTAAGAAAATAATTAGTTATTCATCAAAAACGCTCCCACTTGTCCACATAGGTAAGTATGTACCTTATTGAGAGGATAAGAGCTCCGAATTAATTAACGAAGAAAGTGTTTCACACGTCCACGTTACGTTTTAATATCACTTCTTTGTTTCGATCGGTTATATGAGTTTAATATTAGTCTTAGAACTGTAAAAGATACTCTAATATCAACTATTATTATTTCACTAATTAGACCTTTACCTGTTATTATTTTTTTCTTCTCATGTCTTCAGCCTGAAACTAACTTGGTGAGGAACAAAATTATACCTAGTGTTCGAAAAAATAACTTTACATAAATCAAGTAATATTGGTATAACAATGCGAAGCTACCCACGAAAGATAATTCTAGGTAAAGTAAGACCAGATTTATTTCTTAAATGTAAAACCAATATTCTAAAAGGAATCAATCAAGGTAAGGCACGTAAGGTTTTTGATCCGAAACAAAAAATCCCCATTGCACTAATATTATGATACCTTCAACTTAATTATTTGATTATTTTTCATTGTATGAGGTTGGCAAGCAAATATAAATAAAAGAAGAGGTTTAAAAAAATAAGAATTTCAGCGAAAGAAACTTTTAACTATCAGGAAGTTTTCAAGATTTCAAAATAACCATGATAATTATAGTAAGTGAAATGAAAGACAAATTAATAAAAAAAAATCCAAATTTTCGCCGAGGAAAGCTTTTTTTCCTTAGAGTAGGTTGAAAGGAATGTAAATACCATTAAGTCAATATTCCTAGAGCTTCAATGAATTAAATTTTTTAACAATTTCTCAAGACATCTCGAATTTTCGTTGAGATTTCCCAACAATTTTAATAATGACAAATAAACTTTCGATATTTTTGATCACATTTTAGAATACAATTGTAGACTTGCAAGATTTAAATTAGGTACTTCTTTCCCCCGATAATCGGTTCGTTCAATCATTTTTCAATTGTATCAAAACACAAATTTTATTTTTTTTCATAAAGAAAACAAAAACATAGAATATAACTATAATTTTGTAAAAAAAATAAAAAAAATAAGGAAAACTTTGTTGGAGAAATGCTCGTATAAAAAACCTTATCAGAATTTGTAAAATATATTAAGCTTTCTAATAAGCTTTAAGAGCTTTTTTCTATTTTTGGAGTATTTAATAGGCAACCAAATAATCTTTATGCATCGTTACGAAAGAAAAAAACTAGGATTACGAATCCAAAATAAACTAATGTGACTTTTTTTAATTCATTGAAGGATTTAAAACCTTCATGCCCAATGTGGGGCGCAAACCCCACCGGTGGGACATGGCAATATTTTGGTGGGACCTGGGCAGGATGTGCACCCTTTGGCTGACTATACCAAAGACAATGGGGTAATTCGAGAATGAGTTATTAACACAGAATTGTTTTTCATTCATTTCAGAATAAAATATTTGCTATTTATGCATTTCTGTTCTTTATTATATATTTGGAAACTTTATTTATTGAGCTGTTCTTTCATTTTTTATTTTTCTCTTTCATGGATGACTTATTCTTTGGAAGCTGGTTTAGATACCAAGTTAATGGCTTTTTATGCTTTCTTTAGAGGAATAACCATAACATTTTGAATAAAAAAATTTAAATATCACGTAGAGATGCATCGGAGTTTTAGAAATGCCTAAGTGTGGCATGACCCAAAATCGGTTGGGAACCACTGATTTAAAAGCGAATTTTAAAGGGTATGATAGAAAAAATCTTAGAAAGCAAATATTTGTAGGAAATAGAAAAATTTCCTTAATATTTTAAGCAAAGGCCTTTGCCATTTGCATTTGTCTTAAGGAAAGCTTTGGAAGAGAAGTTAATAAAACTATATAATTTTGTTTTGATTATAAACTAGGCAGTGATTAAAGCTCTGGATTCCGACCACATTAATTCCAAACCTAATTAGTCTAGGAATACAATTTTTTTTTTACAATTAGCGATTTGCAACAATTTAATCATTTCTGAGTATCATGATATTTTGACATTTAAGAAAATGAGGAAACTAACTACAGTATAATTTTACTAATCCGGCACTTCGATAGATCGGCATGTCCAATAATCCGGCACCCTCCACTCATGCCTTCCTCGCCCCTCTATACCTGTGCATACATTTATTCCCTCTATGAAATGCTTTATTTTATTCACTACCTATGACTTTCTACTATAATCCGGTAATATGAACATTCCAATAATCCGGTACCCTCCGGTTTTTAATAGTTCCGGATTAGTGAGATTACTCTGTAGTTAGAATAGGTAGCTTCAAAAATGTAATTTATGGTTCTGGAACTTATTACAGGAAGGCCAAAGTGCATTCTATAGCTTTAAGTGGATTCAAAACCAAAAATGGATCATATAAGAGTTAAGAAATTGAAGTAAAGGGCATTCCAATGTTTTAGACTGATATATAACGAAAGCTTTTGTCCACTTTAAAAATGCTTATAAGTGTAAAGAAATTTATTCTTATGAAAGCAATTCTTTTTATATTGGAATTTTGTAAAAACAGTTAAATGGACCGTTTATTTTGAAAGTAAGTTAAGTCCATTTCAAGAACAATCCCTATAGTGTTATCATGTTTAACCATAGTAACATAAGATACTAAGAAGGAGGGAATAATTGGAGTTTTTGTGAACAACTAAAATTCAATCAGTAATTTGTTAAAACCTAGCAGTTAAATAGTTAACATACTTTGTTCTAGTTACAAGAAGAAGACTCACCATATAGACCACCCTTGAAATGTACTTACTCCACTTTCAAAATAAACGAGTCAAATATTTGTAAATATTTGTTAACCTTTTTTGCACTTTCACCCAAAACGTTAAGATGAAAAAATCATGATATAACTGAAGCATAAGGTTATCAAAGATTATTATAAATTAATCTCGTAAATTAATAACTCGACAAGGACAAAAATAGAATATTTGTCGGTTTGTTACATGTTATTATTATCATTGTTATTTAAGGAAATATATGCAGAGTAATGGGATAAGTACCGATAGAAATGAATTTAGAAATGTGAAGAAAAGGAAAAAAATGATTTTTACACATCCTATTTGACTATCTATCTCCGGATTAGTTAGTTGGATTTGAGCCAGGAAGGTTTTATAGGAACCCAATGCAATTATTGATCCTTTGAGATTTATCTTAAAACCTGACCTAATTGATTTGGTGCAAGCTTCCCAGAAAATTAAATTGTAGAAAAAATTCAATGGCAAACTTTATAAAAATGCATATGTAGTCACATTGAAGTTTAAAAGATATTTATTACATAACTTGCTGTCCTATTGCCTCGAACTTATTTGACTTGTTAGGAAACATGTAAGTCGCTTTCTTACAGTTGAAGTAAAAGAGAAATGCACCTTAGACCTCAGTTCCAGACTTAGTATCTAAGCTCATTTAAGTCTTCCGATAAATTGTCGTTGGGAATGTCACTTCGTGCATTTAATTCGAATTAAAATACTAGCATTAATTCCGTCTCTATCGAGATAATAATGCGTTTGTTAATGTTCTCGTAAATGTTTCATTCGTATTATACTTACAAGAAGATAATTATTAGATTGGCTCGCGTGTGTCAATGTGTCAATTTGGCCGAGAGCGAATTAATTACGCCGCAATAAGTTAATCATACTTTAACGTTATGAATTGATTGCATAGAATTAAATGTCGGTATCAACGAACGACACTTGTACTCGACGGACAGATGTAGTTACATTTTTACTTTTACAAATTACATAAATTACATAGGTCAACGTAGGTATTAGAATTGTCCTAATTAACAGGTTAAGACATTAATTGGACTAAAACGACATCTTATAATTTTCAAAGAATTCAAATGATCAATACTTTTGGATTAACTGGCACATACATTTTCTTGCAATTAACAAGACTATCAGGGTTGGTAACTCGAGAGAATGTTATTTTGATTTTTTTTTGTCGGCAACTTGTATCATTTTTTATAATTTATAATAACACAACAAAACACATGCTAACATAAAAATATATAGAATATAAAAAACCAAGAAACGTTCTGCATAAATGAAAATAAAAATTTTACCTTAAGGTCTGTAAATTATAACGCTAATAAACTGAAAGCTCATCTCCGTAAAGCTTTTTTAGTTAGAACCCAATCTAATAAATCGTAATATTTCAGATTTGAAACACCCTTGCCCCTTGTGCGTAAACTTACGTATGTATGTTGCATACGTTGTACAAAAAGCTCCAATAACACCAAAAATTATAAGTTTCTTTTTATCTCTCCCCTTCTTGCCATATTTTTTTGGAATTTGCAAATTCAAAACGAATTCAGGCAACTCATACTATGAAGATAATGTACCAACATAGTGTCTCTCTTACCAAACTAACTAAACTTCAAATATTTAAAATTGATGCCCTTTAAAAATAGGAAATCTTTTAATTCGTTTAGATAGTTTGTATATTACTAGTACTCAAAAAGAAGATGATAATTGCAAATAAAAAAAGGATGTTTTTTTTACGAAGATGTATGGTGAATTGGTGAAGTTAAGAAAAAATATATGTTCAGCAGAAAAGTTGGTAAAAATTTTAATTGATTTACAATTAAAAGTAATCAAATAATGTACATCGGCTTTCCCAAATGAACGCTGTACAAATTTCAGTTAATCGAAATAAATATTCATTTCTTAAATTCCATGTCTTATTTATTATGTAAATTACACATTTTTCTTTTCATTTTGTAGCATACAAAAAGCCTACGTAATTCAGATTATAAAGATTTAGAGAAATTTTAATATTTCTATATTAACTATAAGATACTAGATCTAATAAATTAATATGATTAGTAGCTTATTTTGCATATTTGAAATTTTGACGCAAATAAATTCCCATTTCTTTATTTCAACTAATATTTTTTTACATTTTGAATCGCATTTACTAACTGTAAAAAATTTGGTTTCTTGAATCAGTAATGCAATCCTTAACGCTTTCTTAGTTCTAGTTATATTTCATTGACTTTTTTTCCCAGGGGAATGCCACTCTTATGGTAGACTTGGTTCCCTAAAATTCATTATTTGGGCGTCGAATGGTATTATCTTACGTATTTTTAGTTCGAGAATTTAGTATACACTATAGTACTAGAACTGGAAAATTAATTTGGAAATACTCCAGCTTCAAGTTCTTCCAGAATCTTCCGGCTTCGTAGCTTTGAGCTGTGAGCTTTGACTCCAGCTCCTCAGTCATGCGCATGGTCTAAATCAACCCTTTGCAATTTTTTTTAATTTTATTCTTAACTTCTTACTATTCAATAGTAGTAAAAACTTAAGCTGTATAAAAATTGTCTCCATAAAAAACAAATTTCAATACATAAAATATAGAAATACGGAAACCAAAGATGACAAAAAATAATTTATAATAATGACCTTTAATACAATATTTAATATGTTTCTTCTTGATATTGAGATGTAGCTTTTTTGAAATGAGTACTTTGTTTGTATGAGTACTTTGAGTACTGTATTTTGTACTGAAAGCTGATTTTACTAATGCTATGCACTGTACTATTTATCATACGCTTTTACTATCAGATGTGATTTTGCTCCCTAGGTATACCATTTCATCTAACTGTTCTAGTTTTTGACTATATCTATCTATATTAGAGATGCCACGAATATTCGGTCTATTCGCCTACTTTTTCTAATATTCAGTATTCGGACGAATATTGCTTACTATTTGGCCCAATATTGAATACCAAATCATCAAAAAAAAGTATATTTTACTCAAAAATGTATATAGGGAATCGGAGAGCAATGTCGTTTTTTTACATAAAATTAAAACACAAAATTTTTACACAAGCTTTAATTGCAAGGCATATAATACCGAATTTGTATTTCTTTGGGAATTTATTTAACCATTACAGTATAGAGCTTAGAATAATAAATATTTTTAATCTTTTGTGAGTTAACTAGTCATGCTAATCAGAAAATGTCTTTAGTTACGACTTTGAAATTACTTATAAACCGATAAATGGCAATTCAATGTCAATAGGTTCAGTAATAACATTACTTTCCGATCCTGTTAATATTTATTTTAATCATAAATTTCTACACTTATTACAAAATAAAAATTAATTTGTGATACGTTGTGATGAGTAAAAATTAGAAATGAAACTAATATTCGAAAACTATTCGGTGTTCGACTATTCACACCGAACAGTAAATTAGGAAAAAATGCATAATATTACTCAGAAAGGCTTTTATTTCACCAATAGCTTTAACTTATAAATTTATTTTATCATATTAATATAATCATATAATCATATTAATTTATTAATATTATATAATCATATTAATACTTAAAATCTGTCAGTGGTAAGTTATGATGAATGAAAACAAGTTTTTCAGCGTTTGTTGATAGCAAACGATATCGCTTTTCCTCATAAATTAAAAAATTAAATTATAAACTATAAAGTAGCTTTAAAATTTAAACCTTACTTGCTAACGGTACTAAGTATTGCCGAATATTTGGTGCTTCGGCCAAGAAAATCGCCGAATATTCGGTATTCGGCCAAATCACTATTCGTGGCATCTCTAATGTATATACATCAGCTTTTATTTTCATTCTGGTTTTCTATATTGCTTAATAGTAACTATAACTTTCCTTTCATAACTGGATATCTCTTCCTTGACCGTAGCCCATTTTTAAGCTTTTGTGTATATTTTGGTTTGTGATATACCATGGGACATTTGTTAAGGGGTTATATACAGTTAGAAGGCCGAAAAATAGCGGATTTTCCAGAATTTTTTCAGAGAAAACTTTTAAATTAATTGATCTAAAAATTTGTACACATATTATGGTATCTTTTAACTGTATTTTAAGACTTAGTATTAGTAAAAATATTTATTTGGAAAGCAGCTACAACTGATTTCCGGGAGCTCCTCTCAAAAAAGACGTTTTGCGGTGACCACTATATCTCTGAACTGAATCCTATGAATTTAAAAAATCAAACAGATTTCGTTAAAGTAATGTTAAATCTAGTAATTAATTGAAGGAATAAGCAAAATAATTTTTTTTGACCAAATGGCGGTTTCTCAAAAAAAAAACGATTTTTGACCAAAATTTCGGCCTTAAATTGTTTATAAAAAAAAAATATTTATCGGTGAGAAAAAATCTTCGATTAATGACAAAAAAGTATATTTCAGAAGCTCGTGTTAAAATCTGAGACTAATCGGTTTAACCGTTTTGGAGTAATGTTGGTCACCGACTTTGAAAACACCATTTTAAGAAAAACGCGTTTAAAGGTTGAAAAGCACTTTACATGGGATAAAAACGCCTTTTCAATTTTGCTTGTAACTTCGACAATATTCACCGGAACGATATGAAATTTTCTGTATGTATTCTTAAATATATGTACATTAAGAAAAGAAAATAAAAAAAAACGATTTTTTGAAAATTCTAACTTTATATAACCCCTTAATAAGCGCAGAGTCTTAGACTGGAACCTTTGTATTATTTTATTTTTAGTAGGTTAGTGGACAAGAAAGGATGTAGATCCATGTACTAATTATTAATTTTGCGACATGTTTCGGTCTTTTATTAGACCTTCATCAGGCTTCTTAATATGAAGTACACAATATACATCACAATAACATCGAAAAAAATTTCTTCTTTATCGCACACATACATTACAATTTTTTTTTTTATTTAAATTTTTTTTTTATATATTAAATTCTATTTTCATAAAAATTATTTATAAAATTTGTTAAAATCGTGGTGATTAAACATTTTTTAAAATTCAACGATACTAATCATGGCTTGTGTATTGCACTTATAAACTAAATTTTCTTTGTATTATTTTATTGATGGAGTTGCTAGTGGTTCTCCATAGTTGAATTTTTTGTATCCAAACCGGCTTTAGTATAACTTCGTATATGGCTCATTTGGCATCCAGAGACAGTTGCGATCTTTTCCCTAGTAGTCACCAGAGTTTTTTCACCAAAACCTCTAATAGGATTCTTTTATTGAGGATGTGATTCCTCCAGGTAAGATCAAATTAAAACTTTCTTTTTGGAAGAATATTTTGCAGGATCTAAACTACAATCATCTAATTTGATGAATAAATTGATTAACTTTAATACTTTATTGGAGACTTCACCCTTGTTATATTAGTATTGTACCAAATTAGAAAATTCTTCTTTTGTTCCAAAATATCTAATAGATCATTTATCATTTGAATTTCCATAAAGAACAACGTGAGGTTATACTGTAGTTATGTAACTTTGGTATTTTTTCCATAATATAATTGCATTTCCTTCAAAGGTAATTTGACGTTGAATTCAGGAAATTAAATAAAAACCAACTAAAAAATCCCTTACATCCTAGTACTCTAAGTATTCCAACATTCATTATATATAAATGTAAAGTACAATAGTACTTATATCAGTGGTAAATTAAAAAGAACTAAAAACCAATATGTATTTTAATTCCAATTAAAAAAGGCGTGATTGCTTTAATTGCTTTTTACTCGTTTTATACTTGTAATTAATTTTTTTATGTTGACTACAAAAGTAAAGTGCTGCAAATTTAACCCAAATCGGCCTAGACAGAAACATAATGAAAAATAGATAATTTATAATTTAATAGCGCATTATGCAATCGGTTAATTATTGCAATTAAGACTTTAGCATTGACCGAATACAATAGCGAACAGACGTGCGATTTTGATCTAAAAATTATCTTTGATTTTTTTTCTTGGAAAGAAAAAAAACATTTCTAATTTAGTTGGTATCGGTTTGTGGCTCATAGTTATTTTAGATATTAATTAAGGTTAAAATTTGAGATTCAAGAGAAAAGTGAATGTTGGTTGAAAGTAAATGGGAAAATTTTTTTTTGAACATTTCTGAACATTTCGAGTGGCTCTAGGAATATTTAAATGTATGTGTAATGTATCAATATTATTTTACGTTAATTATACTAACATTTCTTGTAATGTATCAATATAGCGAAGCATGGCTTTACTTACATGTAGAGATATTTTGTAATATCTACAGTAATAACTAATGATAATTATAATTTATACACACACAAACATAGCTCATGCAAGTGTATATTATGTACAAATTATTATATAATTTATATACGCTGATACTTATTTGTAGTTGATTGTTACATTCATGAATTAAATCAGCGCGATAATTATTCAATTTTCCATTTCCTCCATTAGAAATTCAATAGTGAAATGTCAATTGAGCGGACTTGCTTGTTTTTCCGTCTATCCATTTTAATTTTTTAATTTCTTTTAATTAGAGCCCTTTTGCCTGAATGGGAAAGTTGCAGGTTCTTGAGTAGACTGGCCTTAAGGTAACGGTTCTCTTTTTCGTATGATTGCATTTAAGTACTTAATGAAAATCCTTATGGGTGCTTATCAGTTTTTGACTCATGTGATAATCTTGATTTAATCTTAGAGATTTCAATTTGGGTCTTAAACGCATTAATTTGAAGAGAGTGGGTTTTGGGCTTTTTGAAATATAATTTAGAAAGGAATTAAGCTATTTTGGCTTTTGGGTAACATTTGATTTCAATTATAAATACTTTTTAATACGTTTAATTTAGTGATCATTGGGTTAAGAAACTATGAATCAATTATAATATTTTTAAACTGGAAATATGTAATGATATTTTGTAAAAATTGTATGCTCCATATATTAAATACAATATTTCATATTTGTTTAATTCAATAATCGAAGAGGGAAAAGGATAATCGTACACATGGCTTTCAATATTTGCACTTTAGTTGAAAAATCTTAATTGGGAAAAATATTTGTAAGAATAGGTAACTTTTCTTAATTTTTTTCCTCAAAGATTTTAGACTTTTTTATGAAGTATTCTTCGTTTTACTATTTCTCTAGCTCTATGTTATAAGGTCCAGCAAAATTTGTTATTCCTTCTGTCCTTCATGAACCCTTTTCGGGTTTTCAAATAGAAATTAAGCTTAAAGCTTAGAGAATCCGTTGAACTTCATACCACCTAAAATTGAATTGCGAAAATTAATTGATATCAATAATATTGACCAATTTTTAATGATTAATATGGATATACATAATTAAATTCACATACTTATGCTTAATTATAATAAATTTTTAAAATATACATTTTCCTTTACATATTTAGGTTCATACCTTTAAGAACATTGAATTACTAAACCTCATATGCATACAAAAAATTATAAAATCTCACTTATTCATGAGTTTTTGGACAACATAGATATCTCTAAATATATTTTTACTTTTGAAAGTTTGTGTCCCTCGAAATTCTATTGTTCTTTGGCCCAATTAGCTTTAAGATTGCTATTATTCAGGGACTGAATGTTTATAGGGAATGTTTTTGTTTTCCTCAGTACTTTTTTAAGCAGAACATTTATTTGTTATTTTATCATTTGATACTTCAGGACATGATTAAGGTGGGTCACCTTTCTGCATTTAAACAATGTAGTTATTTGAATGTGCAACAATGATGTCCCGATCTTATTCTGGAAAATATTTTTATCCTTCCTGTGCTGTTGTTTGGAGTGAATAATAGTTTTTAAGCCATTGTACGATGTGTAATATATTGGAAGTTGTTTGAAGAATTAGTTTCTCTTATTTTGGTGTACTTTTTATTTCTTTGTACTTAAAATGTTTTTTTTTTTTTATATTTTAAAATAGCCAATGAAGGTTAAAACATGTTTCTTTTTAATTAATTTGTCGACCCTCTCGGAACCCTCTTTGGGACCTGATACCCATAATAGTTTTGGTGATTTTGATTTTTTTGTAGTATGAAGTACTGCTTTAGATTTTAAAAATAAATCATTAAAATTCAAAGCAAAATTCAGCCATTCTTCAGTTTTAAATAGGGAAACTAACACGGCTTTGTTTTATATATAAATATTTACGAATAAATGGTTTATAGATTTACTTGGATTCTGGGGTAGTTTGTAAACTGGATGATTTAATACATTAATTCTATTTGTTCAATTGTTTTTTGAATTAGTCAATTACAATTTTTGATTAATTCTGTTCGGTTATCCTGTAAATGCAAACTATTTGGTGAGTAGAAAAGTTAAATTTTGGATTATTGAACCTTATTATTGATATTCAGTTTTTGTTTTATGTCATGGATAAAACTCTTACATTTGCATGATTTCCTTTATTTTAAACCATTGGTTTTCCACCAATATTCCATTGATTTTCGGTAATTTCATGTTACCTAAAAAACACCTAAATATAAACTTGGTTAAAATGTATAAATACACTTTGGACTGAGATTTTTTTTCTATGGTAATACCTCTAAATATATATTTTCCAAACGAAAAAAAATACAGTAATAATTTTAAGATACTCCTTGTTGTTGCAAAAAAGAAAGTTAAGAATTTAGAGGAAAGTGGAAGAAGTGTGATCGATTTTAAGTACATTTTAACTTTTGAGTGCAATAGAATTTCCATTAGCGATTTTGAGATATGCCATTTTCTTTGCATAGACATTTGGCATTGATACAAGTCGCTCCTTATTCAACTTTAAATTAAATTGTATTAGTTAAAAATCTCAATGAAAAGTAAAGTTTGTATCAAAATGCTTTACAATTTTGAACAAATGCTTATTTTTTTGAAGTCATACTATTTAAACCCTGAATATTCATTGTTCAATATTAACGATCATTATAAAAGCTCTTAAATTTTACCGGTTGAGTTACATAAGTAGTTTCAGAAACAATTACTTTTCTTCGAATTCTTTTACTTCCTCGAAAAAAAAGCATTTTTAAGATAAAAGTGAGCAAGTGATGAAAACAAAAACCATTTTTACAGTGAATAACTCTAACAATTCCAAAAAAGACCATCTATTGTTGCAATCAACTGTTTCTTTATTTCACAATGTTTCGTCATTTGTTCTAATTGTTCCAACGAAAAAAGAACATGTACCAGCTTGATACTCACATAAAAGATGACAAATTAGCAATCGAAAATAACAAATAGTAACATCAATAGTTCCCTGCATTAGATATGCCATGTATTTTACAAATAGCACTAAACAATTGACACACGAAAACAAAAGATTTTGGTAATGGAATGGGTGATGTGTGAAAAACTTGTTGATAATTATGAAAAGAAGCACTTTCACTGTCGAATCGAAAGCAAAATATAGAATTTCTTTAATTGTAATATAATATCGGTTGGATATCTAATTTGATCGGGCAAATAATTGCGTAGGTCTATGACATGGTTTATGAGTGCTAGGCGATAATATACGTTGGAGAATTTTTTGAAAACGAAGTTAATTTTTGTTAATTGACTATCGACAATCTCTAGATTTCAATCGCACAAGTTATAATTATAATGAACCGGATGTTAGATTCTTTTCTTTGATACTTTTTTTTAATTTTTTTAGTTTGCTAAAGTGAAATGATTTTATTTGCTTTTTTGCCTTCTTATTTTGTGAAATTTATTTTAATTTTATTGATTTAGTAAAAAAAAATTTTGTCCAATGCATCCTACTTGAAATCGATTGCAAAAAGGTTGGCGACATGATGAATAATTTTAAAAATTGCCTACAAATAATAAAGTTGAAAGAAGTCAAGATTTTTGGGAAAATTTATTTATTTCTCTAAGCCCTAAAATCCATAAATTCTATATAGTTTCGTACTGTCGACATATCCATATGTGCCAATAATTTTTCTCCTCAGAAATTATAATAAGAAATATATAAGGAACATTTGAAGAGTTTCTAGGTGTTTTCAACAATGCTATTCATATAATGATATAAGGTATCATTGAATTGATTTATAAAAATTAAAACCAAACAAAAAGTTAAAGTTATCCTGGGAAAAATCTATAAATTTTAAGAGAACAATACTTAAATTTTATTTTCAAAGAAAATTGATTTGCATTGTGCATTTATGTTTTTTGAACTTATAAGTATGTTTTTTTTGGAAAGCTTTGATTCAAAAGTATAGTAAACCATCAGTTCAATATAAGGAATCAATAATATATAAATTGGTATAAGGTTTCTAATTAATTCGAAGAAGGAGTTATGTTTTTTCGACCAAAGTATCTTTTAATTCATTCGTTTTACTAGTAAAAAAAATCGACAGTTAATGATATTGTTGGAATCAAAAATGGATTAGTAATCCAAAAAATTGGAACAGCGGTAATTAATAGTGAATAGTGATTTAATAAAGGTCCGATATTTTTCACCTTTAGATAGTGACATGTTTTGCTCAAGAAAAATTTTATCCGGAGGATAGAGGAAACAAACGTTTACTTAGGAATAATGATAAAATAAGATTTATCTGACAGATTTTTTTTATTAAAAAGTTATCTTAAGGATGTGGTCTATTTATGCATGAGTGAAAATACCAACTCTAGGTCTTAAACCAATAGTACCAATAGTAGTTACCAATAGTATACAATCTGAAGAAATACTTAAAAAAGCCTTAAGATCTTGAAAAGAAATATCTTTGAAATATTATTTGCAATATCTTTGATATTTTTAAGCAATGCTTTATCTTGAATTATTAACGATAATTTTATAAACAGACTAGCTGAAAACCTCCTCCTTCCAACTTCGTTCGAGTGGCATACAAAAAATCCATCATATGAAATTTATTGCCAAATTTTAAATACCTTAAATACTTTATAAATATTATAATTTTGACTTCATTTTTTGTGAAGTATTAGTAAAAATTAAATAAATAGTTGGTAATAATAGTAAAATTAATTCTAATTTTACTCAAACATTTATTCTTTGGTCAAAAATTTGATTATAAAAATCCCATTTTAGTCGAAGAAGAATTGAGTATTGTAGTGTTCGATTTTTATATATGAGAGTTTACAAAAGTTCCATTACATACCTTCCTACTCAAATGGAGCAATTTTAGAGGTCATTTATGATCGACATATTTGTTTTATCTTTTTCTCTTTACTATGAATGAAAGATAACCGATTTTAGGTCTTGTATTATTGTTATTACCAAAAAGAGTACTACAAATATCATCAAAATAATGTTTATTTATTTGTTCGGTTACTGATGCACATAATGCTACCTGGAACCTGTTTTATAATTATGATTTCGTATTCAATCCGGAATTATCGAATATTATCGTTTACTCGTTTTATTCACATAAGCTTATGTGTGTAAAACAATAAAGTTCATTTCATATTCGTAGTATTATTCGTAGTAATAACAGCCGTATGACTATTACAAAATCATACTCGATTGATTTTAATTCTCAATTTTACATAAGGAATGCCATCCCTAATATTTTTATCGGAACCATATAAAATATATTGTAAGCGGAAAAATGAGATGTACCAAAACCAATACTAACTAATACTAAAACCAAAACACCACCAAAACATCAAAATTGGCTCAATATTTTATTTTATTTTTAGTTAAGATAAAGGGTATAGACTGATGGAGAAACGTGGAAAAAGTAGAAGAATAGTAAATTTGAAATTCGATCATTTTTAAACAAAAAGGTATTCAAAAATTAAATCAACAATTAAAGTTTACAGCCATAGGCAAAATTTTATATAAGTGTACTTATATATTATACATCGGTTATACATGAATTGTTATCAAAAGAAGTCAATCGAAAGCTATTCTAACTTAGCATTTATTTGGGTAAACTATGCTATTTTTGACTTCATTGAGGGCAGAATTCTTTGTTTTTACTAATTATCAGAAATATTTTAACTAAATATTGATCGTGATCAACGAACAAAAATGTAAGGTTTAATTCCATTTGTAGTTTTCTTATTCCAAGTATTAGATCTTTTAGAATTGATATTTTGATATCTAGATACTGACATTTATCTTTTAAGCTAAATTTTATCCAGAGGATAGAAAAAACATGCTTTTTTTAACCTAAGAATTGAAATATGTCTAGAATTTATCTAACAGATAAGTTTTTATCTATTAAATAACTATCTTAAGATTATGGTCTATCTACCCATGAGTGAAAACACCGGCTTTTACTTAAATTGATTTACGTATTTTGTTGTAGCTTTTTCAATATTGAAGATACTGATTAAGTTTTTCAAAAAACTGATTTTTTTGAAATTTACCAGTTTTAAATTTTTCGGGTTACAGGATTTATGTCTTTTAGGATTTTGAATTTACGGATTTTGGTTTTTTTGTACTTTGGGTGAAACCGATTTTATTTACCATTAACTATACATATTTTATACTAATTGAAATATAGAGATCTCTGCATATAGTATTTGCCAGTAAAGTGTACCTATCAAAGTGCACCAATAATGCACCATTAATATTTAATTGTTAAAATTGTTTTCTTGTACGTATGGCTTCTTTAAGATATTTGTTAGCATTCATTTGTTTTTAAACATCCCCACGAAATGTTTTCATTTCAATAAGGGTTAAAATAGTGATAGAATTTAAGAGTTAAACTTTCCGCACACTCTAAATGTAAACTTGACCCGATTTTCAAGCAATTTGTAAAAATGATTTATCTTTGAAATTATCGCAATTTTTTGCAATTGAAGAAATTAAATTTATTCTTTGTTCCGATCTCACATCAATCTTAGCAGTGTGGCCTTTAGGGCAAAGCAAAATTCTCTTTGATAAATCATCGTGAGTTTTTCTTCAATTGAAGAAAAGAAGAAGAAAAAAAAATGTAAAAATCCATTTAAAAGAGCAATTTTCATTTGTATCGTTTTCATAATAATAATTTATTTTGCAATTAACAAATCTTACTTAAGAAAATTACAATTCAATCGATTTGTGTACATTTTCCTCAAAGACCTTGCCAGCTTCATTGAAAATGGGTTGCTGGTGTATTTCTCTTGGATTTTCATAAAGAAAATAAATTGTAAAAAAAATTTTTGTGAAATGACGTAAACTATGAACGAGGTTTATTTATTCTTAGATCGTGAGAAACGAATTTAGTTCACAATGGAAATGATATTCGTCAAATGCGATGATGGTGGTGATGATGTGGCTCAATGTGAATATTATTCATAGGTTCAGAAGATTTTTCTTGGGATTTGAGTCTTTTCAAATGACAGCGAGTTTATGATTAGAATCTGTTGAAGAGTGTTGCAATATTAGTTACATGAAAAGAAAAAAAGCGGAAAATAAGTTGTTAACGGTTTCTTTCAATGGATTTTGTGAGGAAAACAAACGCTTTAGGGCCCACTTGGAAGCAACTTGAGCCAATCTTTAAATATCACATCATTAGGTCTTACGAAAAGTTTGTAATAAACCTAAATGTTTAAATCTGATAACAATTAGAAAATTCGTTTTTTTTTTTTTGAAAGTTAAGTGCATTTAAATAATATGTCAATAAGAAATTTATTTTGTAATAAATTGGTAATTAAGTAATTGGTACATTGAAATGCTTATAATGTCAAGTTGATGTAAATATAAACCTTAAATATAATACAGTTTTTAGAGCTTCAGATTTTTTTTTGTGAGTTAAAAAGTTCATCAAAAGCTTTGCTTTATTTCATGTTTAAATATTTAATTAAAAATTAATAATCGAATGTAGTTACGAATGAATTCGTTTGTATATTTTCATCTTTCTTTTGGTAAGGCATATCATTTGTTATTTTAACAAAATATTTCGGTTTCTATTTATTTCTGTGTTACACAATAGCCCAGAGGACGCTTTTTTCTAAGAAGATATAAAAAAAGAATTGCTTCAAATCAGAAAGAATCAAACTTTAATGCAAAGCGTACATTGGTATACATACACAATCACACAATCACAATCACACAATCAGTAATTAGAGGGTTGGCTGCCAAAGGGAAGTAGCTCCAATTTTCCAAACAAAAAACAAAGAAATAAATAAAACTCAATAAAGTAAATAGATCCAATTAAACCATTGTCCACAATTAACTCTTAATTTTCAAGCTTTAAACGTATTTTTCCTTTCCCGAAAACGTTTTCCAACTGTATTTTCTTCACGTTGATGTGAAGAGTCTTTTTTTTTCTTTGATATTTTCACAACTTTTGATTTTTCTGTATAATTATATTCAGTCCATAAATTTCACCGACGACTACCAAATGACCCAACAAATTTTGAAATTTCCCTTCGCTTTTAATCAATAGTACCAGGTTTCCAACAAATTTTATGACTTTAATAATTCGTCCACCAATTGAAAAGTTCATCAGTAGTCAGGTAAACATCGGCTTTTCTCATTCACTCGATCAAAAGCCTTCGGCCAGTGGATAAAACAAATAAATATTTCCTGATCCTTGTTCAGCACTCTTTCTGAGATAATTTTCATTACTCCTTACTCCCTTCATCCTTCTCTGTAAATATTTATTCAGTACTTCTTTCAATTTCCGTTCTAATCTTTTGTTTAGTATTTTGGTCATGCAGTCACTGTACTTCGTAAAAAGACGCTGAAAATTTTATAAGAAAAACAATAATAATTGCTCATAATGCAAGAAAGCTTTTTTTCGTCTTAACGCAATGTTGGTTAGAGACGCAAATACGATTTCCTTAAACCGCAATTATAATAAAATAAGATGAAAATAAAGTATCATTTTTTTCGATATCTCGCTTAGTTTTCGATATATTGATACTTAAAATTTTATTTGAAATTTATTGATTTTGTATTATGTTTCATTTCAACAGCAAAAGTTCTACAAAAAACGTTTAAATTGATGAAATATTTGGCAATTAAAGTATTGATCTTCACTGTTTTTTATCATCACAATTTTTCTCTATTTTCACTATACTTCGAGTTATAAATTCGTTAGGTCCACCTTGGACTAAGTATCCACTACGTTGGGGTTTCCATTAAAGACGGGATTTAATGTGCTACAAAATTAGCGATTATTTCACAGGATTTTTGTTAATATATAATCAATTCTGCTTACTATTTTTAAGATTGAGTATTTTACGTATTCGAATTAACACTATTTTACGTGTTACAATGTTTCTCGTCTTCAGTTTTCCACTTAAGTTTTAAATATTCTATTTAATTTAAGATAAAATGGTTTTCTTTTTTCTTTGTAGTTATTTTTGCACTTTTTGTGTTCTAAATAAAGCGATAAAGTTTCTACCAGGAGCATAGTACTCAGCGCAATCTTTGGTATGAGTTTATTGGAACTTTAAATTTTGAAACATAGATATCTCAAAAAGTAAGCGAAATATCGAACAGTTTTATTCTTAATTTTCGTCTAGTTTTTGACTATTTTATGAAAATATATCGTCAAATTGCAATGCCACGGAAATTGTATGTTCCCCTGAATGTACAGAGGTGTGAAAATTATTAGACTCAAAAGAAGATTTTTACTTTCTTCCAACAATGTATCGCCCAGACTGTAAAACATCCAACATCAGTTATGATTTGGAGCTACATGTCA
Source organism: Sisyra terminalis (assembly GCA_958496175.1). Classification (NCBI taxonomy): domain Eukaryota; kingdom Metazoa; phylum Arthropoda; class Insecta; order Neuroptera; family Sisyridae; genus Sisyra; species Sisyra terminalis. Next base: position 11,687,032 of record OY292275.1, read on the forward strand.
GCAAAGGGTACCAGTAGGATATACATTGTGGAAGGTACTATGACGCAAGACCAATATATACAAGTCTTGGAAACGAGATTACTTCTTGAAACTAAAGAGTGCTTTCCGGAAGAAAGTTATCTTTATGCAGGATGAAGCTCCTTGCCATAAAGCCAAAAAAGATTTCCTCAAAAATTCTAACATTAATGTGCCTTCTTGGCCCGAAAATACTCCTGGTGCTAATCCCATAGAAAATTTTTGGGTCATTGTGAAGAAAAAACTAAAAAAATTAAACTATTACATCACAGGTATCTGATTACCGAACTCATTAAAATTTGGCATCATAATAAAATATAAATGAAAAAAAATAGTATAGAGCATACCAGGATGAGAAAAATAAATTATAAACAATAAAGGGTACCACACAAAATATTAAATGAGTGAAATAATTCTAATTTTTAAATTTAAGACATTTAAAAACAAAAATGTGTTTTTTTTCTCTTGAGTTGTCTTGAGTCTAATAATTTTCACACCTGTGTACATAGAAATATGACATTGGCAAGTAAAGAACAAAAAATGTATCAGAATTCAAAAATGGTTTTACGAAAGCCCTCGAAAGTTTATCCCAATATAATGTTTGAAAAAATATTCAAGTTTGTTTCCGTAATAATTTTTTTTAAAAGATTCCCTCATTGTAATCCTAGCAAAATAATTGATTTCTTGATACTGGGAAAAAAAATCCCTCTTCAATTCAAAATTTCTATCTTTATATTATCAATTTTCCCAAAAATTTAAAGTTTTAAATAAAATTTAATAAAATTCACTTTACCGGTAATGATTTTTTGAATTTATTTTCCGCATTATTTAGTTAATTCAAACTTTCTATTTTTCTTTCTATTGGTGTTTAAATTTTAATAGCGGGAAAATTTTGGACTAATTGTTTGCTTAAATATACCCATACGCTGTTGTATGTGCATTTAATATTATTATATTACTATTTTAATTTCAAAAGAAAGTACCTATGGAACAAGTTGGTTCGATGAACTGTTTATAATAATTATAATTGTTAGCACTTTTCAAAGTCAATACCTACAAGCACACATTATTGATTGTTCAATGGCCGAATTCATTAGCTTGCCGATAAAAATAACGACAGACAATTTATCGTTGTATTTTTGTTTTACTTTCATTCTCAATATTTTCAATCGTATGCATGTGTATATGTGTCTTCTTTGTTTTCTTGTACTTGTCGTGAATAAGATTTATAATAATTAATTGATTCGTCGATCGATTTCTTTTAAATATTTATCAATCAATTGAATGAAGTTGTGTGTATTGGTGTACACTGAACTGGCCAGTAAGTGTAGGTACTGAAATGATAAAATGATTGTCAATTGATATGTGAGCGAAAATGAAAGTAATTTTACCTTTACTACCATTACAATTATTCTACTTATAACTACTTTCAATATCTTTCTATGTATTTATATTTCCTCATGCATATGCTTCACATATCAGTGTATATAAGTGTGTATTCGTCTGACGGTTTGTCTGGTTATAAGAGACTACGTAATATCGGAATTATATTAAAAATGCTTATATACTTTGCTGCTTCGGAATATATAATATATCCACTGATTATATACAATCAATTAACCTAGTTCTCCCGAGCGATAGCGACTCGAAATGCAAATCACACGTCGCCGTCTCTAATGCCTATTGGATATTTTTTTATCAATTTGGTGGCTAATTTTCGTAGTTTAAATTAAACACAGCCACACATTTAGTTAACTAGTGCTTAACAAAAATTTGTTATAAATTAATTTCGATTTACGTAAGCCTATAATTTCCATATCAAGTCTTTTACATTGGAAAAAATTCGTTTTGATAGCAATTTGGGATAATTACTGATAGATATGTTAATTAAGGAAATAATTTTGAGAAAATTTAACAGCTCTACTTGCACTTGTTAGTGACAATTTTAATTTGAGATGATGTCTTAATTTTGATAGTTTGATTTTTTTATGTATTTCCTTGTTAATCAATTAAAACCAATTTTTTCATTAGTTTTCTTATGTAGTTAAAAGATAATTACCTGTTTTAGAGTTGACTATCAATAATTTCATAAGGATTTTATGATTTGTAGTGTTAATAAGAGGAAATGGAGTTTAATTTATAGTTATAGATAATAATCAAATGTGTAACTTTCTTTCCTCTTTTATGTCGGAGGGAACTTATGGGATTTGGAAATCCAAGAAAACGAAGGAAAATTTTTCAAATTAAAAACTTAATATAATTAAAATAGATAATTATATTGTAAAAGAGTAGTTAGATTACAAGAAAAAATTAAATATAGATTTTGGTTTCAAATATTTACATATATAGTTAAAATATAAATTATTTAAAATAAAAATGATTTGTTCTGTTTTGTCACTCAACTATATCGGCATTTTTTCACGTAGATTGAAATCATTTATTTTTTGTATTGTTTTGTCCTTTAATTCATTATTACTTATAACTCATTAACAAATTAATTCTATAGTGTTTTACGTATTTTTAATATGGTATTCATTTTTTATGGTCTCAATAATTTTTTCTCATATTTTTTTTTGAAAAAAAGCACTCAAATATAATCTTTGTTATTTTATACTTTGTCTTATTTTCAGCATTATCATCTTAAATAAAGAAACAAATACATTCGTTGTCTTTACTTTTGATAACTATTCTTTCTTTTTCTCTTGATTTTATATTTTTAAAAATATTATCGCAAAGAACTATACATAAGGTGTCCAGGGGTGAGGCCTCGAAGTGTGTTGGGGGGCAAAGCCCCCCAATGTAAAGGAAGAAAAATTGAAAGATTTATTTAATTGTGGGTCAATTTATTCATGAAGTAAATTAAAAACAAAGTAGAAAATGCAACGTTACCAGATATTAATGAATCGCTAAAAGAGACTTTCAGCACCCCTGGACTTCTGGTGTATAGTTTCTTAGTACAAAAATATAAGTTTAGCCGCGGTTGTTACCAACTACCTGTTTTTTTAATAGCTAGAAAAATCCGTATAAAAGAGTGAAAAAAGTGATGTCATGAACTAAACGAAATATCAAATTTTTTTATTGTTTATTTTTGTTTTATTTCGTCGAGATCTACAAGAATCCGTCTTCAAATCGTGGCACCGGAAGAACTGTAGTCTCGCCAAATATTCCGTTGTCGAGATATTTTGTCCGGGAATATTTTTTTGGGGATATTTGATCTGCGGATATATTTCGGGGGATCAAATATCAAGGAACCAAATGTAAGGCACAGGAACCAAGGGTACATGAGAAAATAGATTTCTTTGAATAAATTCACTTTTATTTTCAATAATTTCTGATATTGTTAAAGTTTATTTTAAATAAATCATTCGTGTAGGATATTGGAGTTCATAAAGCACAATATATCGAATAGAAGAAATTTCTGGCCATGGTAGTTATTGTATTTGTTCTTGTTTACGGTTTCCCATGGATACCAAGGTAAATCAAACTATTACAATTGTCAAGGATTTCTCTCTCATATTGCTTTTTACACATACTCACGTGAATATACTCAAATGTTTTAGACCATGTAGTAACTCAACTTCTGTCAGATATCCCTCCTTTTCTATGCTATTCAAATTTTTTTTCGCTAATTAAAAATATTAATACAATATTAATAATGATCCGAATCGACCAATGATGATTTGTTTATCAATGGATAGAAAAAATAAATTTCAAGAATATTCGTAATAATTAAATTAAATTTTAAGTCGACCATAACTTTAATTTTCTTCTACTTTTTGTGGCTACAAGTTGTTTTTTTTAAATCTTTGAAGGTACACTTGGACCAGAAGGCTTGGATGAGATGAGGGTGAAGAGTTGGCCCGGGGAAATATAATTTGTGATCTATGAAATATAAGTTATGAAAATATTATATCTAGATCACCTTATGCCATTTATGAGGATCATCTATCAATTATTCAGTAAAAAATTACATTTCTGAAAACAATCGATTTCTTTTTGAAAAAAATGCTTCCTCTTCTGAAAAAAAATCCATTGACGTCTTAGTATTAACTACTAACTTAGTTTTATCATGAGAAAAAAATAAAAACCAAATGGGTATAAAACGGTAAGAGCAACTTCAACGAAACTTTCATTATGAAATTTTTTTTTTGATCGCATAAATTTTAGCTTATTGATTGAAAATATCAAAACTTCGTCTTTTACTTGACATTCTTTTCCTATTACCTTCTACATAAAAAGAGGGTAAATCGGTTTCCAAATTATGTATGGTTTCTTCAGCCATTTAAGTTCACAATTTTACAGAGTGTTGTTTTCCAAATTTTTTTTTTTAAATCTAACTCCTGAATTTTGTTTTTCATTATTTCAACTTAAGTTTTTTTATAGAAATTATCCACAATATCTATTCGTTTCGCTATCTATTCCTTTTAAAAGCTATTACAGATTTTATTACATATTTTTTTCCGCATAATTCAAAGCTTAGATAGGGGATGATCTTTTAATGGTTTTAGAAACGTAAACCGAAAAACCTAACCAGAATTGTCCCACACATTGCCTGGGTATATTTTTTTCATCAATTAGTTATATAAATCTAAGAAGGTACACTTGCAATTTCTCTTTGAAATGCCGTAAAAGTATATCTACTTCCCAAATTTTTTCGTACAACCCATTTTGTTTCTGAGTAAAATGGTTGTTACATATGAATAGGTAGATAGTGGGATGGAACATAATGATGAAAGTTGTATTTTTAGCAACTTTTTACGGTTTGAAAAAAATCTGTTCAACAGTTATATTTATGCATAATCGCCTGAATTCAGTTGAATTATTTTGTAAGAAAGATAAATGAGCTTTACTTACCCACTTATCCTTCAAACAAATGCAGCGTTGCTTAACTTTCCTGATCATGACGTTAATTTGTTTTATGAAAACAAACATCTACGAATGATAAATGAAACATTTCCATTGCCAATCATCACTGATTGTGAGATTAACTCAATAATAGCAACTAATAAATATCTATTTTACCTTCATTATGTACTTGAAAGATCAACGATCCTCATTCAATTGAGCCTGATGGCGAAAATATTCACGAAAGTAAAATTTTCACAATCACGCTTCCACAATTTTTCATTGCCTGCAGCGATTTTTCCATTTTTTTTTCTCTATTCGTCGATCTATTCTCTTGTCATTTTTGCACCGATGATGGACAAATTTCTTACGCAAATCACTGAATTAAAACGATCGAAAACAATGACAGAATCGATTCCGTAATCGATTGAATTGTGCACTACTTGATCGTTCAAATCATGACATGGCATCATCTTCTACTGTTCCAAATCGGTTCGGTTAAGGTCGAAATTTTTTCAGTTCCAAGTAGCTTGGTTATAGTATAACCGAAGAATAATATATACACCGACTTTCTGGTGGGAATAAAAACCGAAATCGTGCCGTTTGCTTCAGACACGAATTCTCGCGTTTGATTTTTATTTTTTTGCCTGAAATGGATTCGTTCTCGTTCTTTAATTTTACATCGTCAAGATCTTCTTCACCACCACTCTTGCAGATATGTGTGCAATTACCCATCTCTAAGTACCCTACATATGTATATGATTGCAATGTAGGTAATCGTTTTTCATATCTCATCATATTTACATTCGAACGAAATGCCATTTTTTTTCGATTTAAATTGCACAGAATAGAGGATGCAGGCCATCGATCTTTATTTAATCTACATTAGCAATGATTTATCTTGTGTTTACAAAATACATGTGCATGATGGATTGCCAATAGACACATTTATTATCAGAAAAACAGTTGAGAACATGATGTAAAAATTATTTTATGATTAGATTTTTTACTGAATTTCACAAGTAAGGCTGCTTATAAACATGTTGTTGATAACAGACACGCATAATTAGTAGTAATTATAATTAAGTACAAGAGATAATATTAAACGGAAAAGCGTCTCCAATAACAAGCCATATTTAATTATGAGAACAAATTGACTTTATTTCTAGTTAATAAATGCATGAAAGAACTATTATACTTCAAATTTGCATATACCTATAGGTATTATGGTTTTTTGAAACTATATGAAATTAAAAAGCTCATAAAATTATTTCTTTTATACTGCAAATAAGTGCAAAAACTACAAAATTGAACAATTGTTGGCTTATTTTGTAGTCTATTAAAATTACTGAAATTTATTTTGGACTATGTTTTTCTAAAAGAAAGCGCCATTTTACGTTTTCTTACTACATTGTTGAAGAAAAATTATTCACACAATGAATATTAAATTAACCAAAAATTTGCATAACGATTTAAATTTGGATGTAGTTGCTTTCATATTAAGATTTTTTTTAATAAAGGAATTTTTAAAAATTTATTAGTAAAATTATTGAGACTAACTTCTTCTTGTCCCAAGTTTGCAGCAAAACATAATTATAAGGAATGATTTTTAACAGTTTAAGGATCAAGGATCAAGGATCAAAAGAACTACAAGGCCTCATATGTTTATTTGGGGATATTTATTCATTAGAAGAAGTTGAAAAATAAATTAATGGTTTAACGCAGTATTTCCCATCGTAAATGATGGAAACTGGTTCTTGAAGAGAAAATTTAATGTATAAATTTTTTTTAGCACTCTCGGGATGCATTTCCTCTCTCAAAAGCAAGTTGATTGAAAAAACTACGAAAAAATTATCTAAACTTGAAAAACATATATGAATTGAAAAAAATAAATAAACGATGGAAAATGTACAATGATAGAAATGCATTTAACCATCGTTTTTCAATAATAATGTTGATCATTTTGACGATATTTACGAGGTAACATATTGAAAAAATAATTGGAAAATTTGAACTTTTTTTAAGGACTTATATCTTGTCCTTTGACTACTTCTGTATAGTCCTTTAAGCACAAAAATAGATATATTTCTATTTAATTTTCTCGTTCGTTAAATTTTATAGATTTACATATATGTTTATCTCTTTTAACTGTTGCTTTTTCGCTTCATAAAATTTCAAGTCACAACAAAGCTAAAGAAGTTTAACTTCAAAGAAAATTTCAATTTTTAAGTATCGATGTCTTATAAATTGAGTGAAATATCAAAAAAATATTTTTAATTTTCATTTTATTTCGTCGAGATTTATAAGATCACGTTTTCAAATCGTAGTCCCGGAAGAACCATAGTCTGTTTTTTCTAGGTTTGTTTTTGTCCAAGGGATTTTTTTTTGGGATATTTGATCAGCAGATATTTTGTCAGGGAATCAAATATCATGGAACCTTTTTTAAGACATAAAGACACTTAAAAGGATCTGATGATTTTTAAAAATTATAATTAGTAATTAGTAATCAATTAGTAATCTCTTCTAAAGGGTGGATGCCACCTATTTGATGACTAGTAATTTTTTTGGTTCAACCACATTAAAATTTTTCATGTGGTACCTTAATACCTCATTCATTTGTGGTACCTCATTCATAACATTGTTAATAATCGTCAATATCTCCCATTTTTGCAACATCAACAATGAAATTTACAAACCTGTACCTAGTAATGTTAATTTTTTGTGCTTTTTGGCTAAAATGGATTAGTTTGGATAAACCTACGATGAGTTAGACATAAGATACCCTCACTCATAAAATTTTTATGATTGTTGGTTGTTCCATAAGTGCCATTGTTGTAACAGCAAAGATGGGTGCATTTATTAATCTAATATATACTTTAGATAGCCTACTGGTAGTCGAGTGGTCTAGGTGACCGCTCCAAAACCAGTAGGTAGGGTTCGATCCTCATATCATGCAAATCAATATTTCTCGATACCGAACTTAATTGACCCTAGAGTCGCTAAAGGACCTTAGCAGTTATAAAGCGACAGTAAATAACAATAAAAAAAAATATTTTAGATGTGTTGCAGATTTCTGGTAAAATTTAGCCTAACCGGTTAAGGTATAAAAAAGTTGTAAGCAAATATTTTTACTTACATTTCTGTAACATCTTTATAACAAAGGGATCGAGCAGATTTTGAGCTTTCTGATAGGGATTAATTTTTCAAATGAAAAGATAAAACATTTAAATCTCCAACAATGGTTTGACGATAAAATTATCTACTTTTTTCTGCATTAGTAAAAGAGTAAATGCAACATCTACCATCTCTTTTCTTAAGAAAATGGTTCATCGAATCCAAAATAGCTTAAAATATTTGTTATATAAATTTTGGTCTTTCCCTTTGTTTTCATTGGAAAAATCTAAAATTGATACCAAAAGTCAAAGTTTTTTTTTAAATTTTCAAATTACCAAAAGCAACATTAGTAAAAGAGTAAATGAAACACCTAATATCTCTGTTCCTAAAAAAATGGTTCATCGAATTTAAAATAGCTTCAAATCTTTGTTATATAAATTTTGGTCTTTCCCTTTGTTTTCATTGGAAAAATCTAAAGTTGATACCAGAAGTCAAAGTTTTTTTAAATTTTCAAATTTCCAAAAGCAAAATTTTCCTATTTTCCTTTGCTCGTTGTAGAAACTAAACCACATTGTTTTCTTTTTAAGAAATTAGATCAATGTTAAAGAAATTTACCATCTAACTATTTGGTTGATAAAAAAGTTTTGATGACAAATTTTCATTTATTGGGAGAAATCGATTTTTTGTCTATTGAATTTTATTTTATCGATCAAATAATGAAGACAGCTCCAATAAAAAGTATCTTCACTTTTATGACACTTTTCAACGTGATGTTTTTATTGCACAAAGATTGATTCCCATTACAATTTTGATTTTCCCAAAAAAAAAAAATCTTTTTGATTTCTTTATGGACTACTGATGCATGGAATGGCATGGCACCTGACTAAGTCTTCAAAAGTTAATTGAAAACGATTTCATGTCGGTCGTATATTATTTCACAAGTCAACTACAGATAGAGACTTTGAAAAAATTTCATTTTTTCCCAAACGAAACGTCTAATTTATTACCAATTTAGCCAAATAAAACGCTAAAATTAATGTTGAAAAGATGTTAATTTTTCAATTTATCAACTCGGAATTCATCAGATATGCATGCATAGTAAATGATAGTATTTTTTACGGCTGCATGGATATGTTCTTTGCGTTTACCTTGATCAGATACAAATTTCTATAATCAGTATAAGATCAAAGCCAATTTTCTAAATTGCCCATTTCCCCGTTGCGTTATCGTTTAAACGACTTCTGTAAAACGGAAAATTTAACACATTTTAAAAAAAGATTGAAAGTTATGTTATAGTATATCGATAGAGATTGGCCATTTGAATTGTTTTTCTCACGCAACTATATTTGCTTTCGACTTGGCCTTCTTTCCTTCCTTCCGAACAAGTGATACTTTTTTTTTTACTTGCGTTTTTATTTGCTCTTGAGCAACGTAATCTTGGTTAGATCGAGTAGAATAGTTTCGACACAATTAATTCGATTTTTTTTTGGTCGTTCTTTTATTCAATTGAATTAAATAGAGCTGGTCATTGTTTATCTTGGTGAATTAAAAAAAATAAAATAAATATATGCGGTTGATGAATTAAATAAGTTACGTAACTGGTAAATACTGAAATTGTTCTTTAATTCTTTGAAAATTTGTTCACTGTGTTTCTAATTCAATCACGATTTGGACAAATGATGAAAAGGATTGACTAAGTTGGTGAAGATTTCGAATCGAACTGCGTAATAGGATGACAGTTCAAACTCGTAAGAAGTATGAATAGAACGCAATTATGAAATAAAGTTTTAAAGGTTTAAATAATTATGTCTTTGTCATTTTTTTTTGATTTCATAGAAAAATATATAGTTTTAATAAAATTGAAAAAATCCCATCTTTCTATAAGAGTGAAAATTTTCTACTTATTATTTGTGGCCATTATAATGAAGCAATCCTTAAAATATAACCAGGAAAGTACCTAAACAGATGAAACCTGTAAAATTATGATTTATTTTTGTTTTTGAAAAAGTCTGTGGGATAGTGCCACTATTTTACCAAGGAATATCAATGGAATAAAATTAAAATTTTCGAGAAAGACTATTTGAAATATTTCATTATCAAGGAATAAGAGAATTATAAAATTGCATGTGCTTTTTTAAACGTTTACTATGTAAGTTTAAATTCTTCGGAAAAAATTAAAGAATAGAAAATTAAATTTTGTTATTTGTTATTATTAAATATACCAATTAAAGTTTTTGCTTCTTGTTGTATGAAACTGATAAAATTATGGAAATCTCATTTTAAAGCTTTAACGTAGAAAGTAAACAACTTAGCTAACAATTTTGAGCTTTTAAAGATTATAACTCATCGCTTTATAACTATTATGGTTCTTAACGACTCTAAGGTTAATACCAAAGCGTAAATAAAGAAATATTAAAAATTTACATGATACAGTTAATTTTCACTTATATGTTTGATATTCGAATTTAAGTTCAAAAATATTCTTGTAAACTCGTTTTAAACATAATATCGAATACCTTAGAGCACAAATGAACTATGTCCATTCCTTACTACTTTTGTAAAATTCAAAGTTAAGTTTTGATACGTACATAACTCTAGTAATGCAGCTCAATGTCTTTTGATATTTACTAATTTTATGATTTGTAAAAAATATTACAAACAAACTTTTCTAAGTTGTAAACCACTTTTCTATTTATTCATAGTATAATAAAATATTGACATAGCACATTTGTGCTCTAAGCCATGGGTCGGCAACCTGCGGCCCGCGGGCCGCATGCAACCCGCGAGACATCTTGGTGCGGCCCGCAAGATTCTCGCCGTAACGCACATGATGGACACATAGTGTTTTATTTTTAAAACTAAACTATTTGTACATAAATATTGTAGGTATACCTACTGCAAGTGCGGCCCGCACTGATCCCCATGAAAAATATTTGGCCCTTTTACAACAAAAGATTGCCGACCCATGCTCTAAGGTATCGATATGAGTTAGAGATGGACAAAAATAATCTGATACGGTTTCCTTTAGTATCAATTTACACACTTTGGCATATGCAACTTTAAATATTTCTTCAAAAAAATTTTCCAAGGTTGTGTAAAGAAGAAATCTTTGAGAAAACACAACAAAAGTTTCTAAGCGTAGGAAATAAAGGATTTAGAATGCTCGTAGTCCTGTTAATTCGACACTGTAACCAGAAAAACATCTTCCAACTACAGGGATAAATACCCAAATACCTAATCAAATGCATGCAGGAAGTATCGAGAAAAGAAGGAAACTTTCTTTGACTCCCATTTGACTACCTCGTTTTGGCTCGTAGACACTTTTAGTCCATAGGACCACCTGGGGAAGCGTTGAAAGTTATTAAATTTTTCTCAGAAGATCTGACTATTTAGAAGTAAAATCAACTCTGGGCGCTATCATTTTCTAGGAATTCATAAAAGGGAACCCCCATATGGGAGTTTTAAAACACGTTGACGAATACTTTCCGAATAGAAATTGATTAATAAGTTTTATAAATGGGAAGTCCCTTCACGAGATTTAAACCCAGCATCTACCAATGCAGAAGCGGTCATCTTAATCATATTTTTAAATATTTATTTTGTAATCTCATACTCTTTTCATCTTAATCCTATTTGTAAATATGATTTTTTTATTGACGACAATTTCGTATTAACGATAGGGAACAAAACTTTGTCTTTCAAAACTCTTATACATAATAACTTTTATAGTTAACAGCATTTTCGATACACGCTTGTTAAATAGGAAGTTAAAAAACGTAAATCAACAAACATTCGCACAAAAAACACGTTAAAAAGTAATAGGAGACCTGTACGAGATATTGAATTATGATTTTTTTTACTATACTTTATCTTAATTAATAAATTTTAAGAAATTGTAACGAAATTCTTATGTAAAAATTTCAAAGCCTAATACGAATTTAACATGACAGGAAGAAGAAGAAAATATTCAGATTTAAAAATTGTATCCCTGGGTTAATTTTATTGTAAATTGAAGCAAATTTTGTTATCAAGTGTTACCCACTTTATTGATATCTATTGTGTAAAATTCTTCGATTATAAATACATATTCAGATAGTATTACATAAAAATGTTTTATCAAAAAATTTAAACTTACTTTTCTGAAATATTGCGAAAGATTATACACCAAAACTCAAGGAATTTACATAAAATTATTCGATTTATTGATTTTATAACTAAAAAAGTTATGTAAAAAATTGACACAGGAAATGGGACAGGTTACATAGGTCAATTAAACAATTCCCAAATTTATTTCATCTATTTGCCGACTTTGCCAGACATCTTGCCTAATGGCAATTTTTTTTTTTGGAATGAGAATACTCTTATTCCATTCATGAGTACTAAAACAATAGTTTGTATTGTGGATGCACTTGGATAGCTGGATATTTATATCGTGGACTATGAAGTAGCTAAACAATCTCTTGCTACTACTAAACTACTGTAAACGATTTCTTTTGATTAACCATTTATATTTTCCACGTTAATTTCCCAAAATTCATATTTACACTACAATTTTCATATAGAAGATGCTAAAGTTTCTGAAAATTTCCAGTTAATACGTATAATTATCGTTTTAAATACAAGAAAATCCATTGTAATCAAAATTTCTCATCTTATTGTAATTTATTAATTTTTATTCATAGAAAATTTAATTTTAGACAAAAGAATTTTATATTTGGAATCAAAGGAAATCAAAAATGAGAATTAAACGTAAATTCAACGAAGCACGAAGGTACCAACCTGTATGGAATAATTTGACTATTATTTGTATTTAATAAATAAATAATACATAACGCATATTCATAATACAATAATATATCATTAAAATATATGTACATAGAGCTTTAACGATGAAACTTTGTAAATTTCTTCATACAAATTTGTTTGATATATAATTTTATTGTAGTTGTAAGCCAAACATTGCCTTCACCTTATGATCTTATTCCACTTGAAAGCAACTGCATTGAATTTAGTCTAAATTAATATTTGTAGGTCAAAAATTATTAACATTTCAACCTTTTAATTCTTAACTTTTGAACCTCTACATTGAAATTGTTTGGAGGTGTAGATATAAAGTGTCATCTACTAAAGATAAAAATTTAGAACGATGTTTAATAGGAACAATGGATAAAAGTATAAGAAATGGTTGGTTCATGTGTACTTTAGCACACCAACAATCTGGCAATGTTGCATTTTCGACTTTGTTTTTAATTTAATTTGCGATTAAATCGGTCAATTATGAAAATTTAGCCACAAAAGAGAGAATTATACCATATTAGAATTGAAATAACAAAAATATCGCGAATTAAATTAAAAACAAAGTCGGTCGGAAATGGAACGTTGCCAGATTGTGGGTGTGCTAAATGAGCCAAATACTTGAGCCAAATGGTTTATACAGGAAAAAGACAAACAATTTATTGATAAATGTAGGCAATTTGAATTTTTGAGCTTTTAAATTAAACAAATAATTAAATTTGGGGAACGATTAAAGTTTAAAATTTAATTTCAATTTTGTTTTTATTTTCTATTTTTAAGTCAAAACATTTTTCGTTGGAAATTTCAAAAAAAATAAATAATTTAAAAAAAAAAATAACATTTCATCATCACTTTGAACTATACGATTTTGTAATTTTGTTTATTTATGATTGTTTAAGTTGGTGTAAAAATCATTTAATTCCACTTACTCTAACGGGAATTTATATCATCTATGTTATTAACATTGGCTGTAATCCATAGTACGAAAAAACCGGAAATATAATTACACTGTGACAACTTGAACGGGCAAATGTTAACAGCGTGAAATTGAAATTCAATTATTATTACATAAAATTGAAAATATTATAATCAGTTTACAGTAAACACAAATTGAAATTGATACTCTTTCGAATCAACATTTATACCTACCACATATACAATATGTGTATGGGTAAATTGGCTGCCTATTTTCTATTTTGATTTATGAATAATTTTTCTTTTTATTATGCGATGTCGGTTTATTAATAAATACACAAGAAATATCATTGCTAATCGATAAATTTAAACGAATTTTAAAGGCTACTTCTTCTAAGAATCTTTCGATTATGGCCTTTTGAGGTAATAATTTATTCAAGAACCATACAGATACTCGTTAATGTTTAGATCGAATTATTGAAAATTTCTTAATAGAAACATCAACCTAAGTGTTATTGTAACAAATTAATAAGAAATTTAACATTTCATGAAAATTTTCTTCAAGATCTTATTGCGAAGTTTCACTGCTGTTTTGGGTTTTATAGATTTTTAAATTTAAGTTCCTTGATTCATTAAATTAGTAAGAATCAATTATGAATTGATTACAATCGGTAATTAAATTAATATTTTGTTTTAATTTATCTCATAAATAATACATTATTTATGTAGATTTTTATTGAAATATTTAAGAAAATATATTTGATCTAATCCAACCTTTTTGAAGAACTGGTACGCGATTGGTCACAGGTTACTGATTACTCTTACCTGCAAAAAAATGAAAATTAAAAATTATATACTGGCATTATGTTTCAACAAAAATATAATTATTCAAATCCATTCGATACATAACTCCTCAAATTTTCTATTTTCATAAATTCTGATGAATTTTTCTTATATAAAACTGTTATGTGGAAATACTTAATTCAAAAAAAAAAAAATATTTCTTTATTCGAAATTATTTGGGTGTAGAAATGCATTAAATTACAGCCACTTGCAGCACACCCACTAAATATGTTATATTAAAATATTTTAATTTGTGGTGTATAATTTTGATTTCTAGACGCTAGAATAAAATTAATTTGATATAATCATTCTGCAACTGTGTCAATCCAAAATAGTCAATACAAAAATATAAAATAATAAATTTAATATGGTGTGTTTAAAATTTTAAATTTGCAATGGGCTATTTTAAAACCCAAATTATTTTTCCATTTATAAACTATATTATTTGGTAGAACAAGATCTGAAGGAAGTTTTTTTCCTGGCTTAATATTTGCAATCCTTCCTTGAACATTAAGAAAATCCTTTATGGATAGAATGGCGTTTGTTCACTACCTATAAGTAGTATATTGCTAGACTTTTCTCGCATCCCTAAAAATACCTTCTTACACCCCTTGGGGTGCAGTCACCAAAGGTTAAGAAACCCTGCTCCAGTGGCTTTATGATTTTTATAATTTCCATAGTGGAGAAATACTATGAAATCGTTCTCGTTACCTTGTTTAAATGTTTTTGTTCTTTCCATTTTCAATGCGTTTGCAATTGGAATCCCGCGTGATTTTTGCTGGATTGATTTTGTAACAACGGGATCCTGCGGGATTCCGCAGACCCTAAAATTGAGCTGAACCCCGCTGGATCGCGGGATCCCACTTTGCTGGATTGCAATCCCTAGTTTGCAATCATTATTAAAAAAAATCCAAAAAGATAGATTATCGGGAACAGCAAAAGCTTGTACGATAGTTAAATCATTTTTGCTTTTATTAAAGTTGTTTGCAATTATTTTTGGGTTTAATCCTATTTTGTACTATTGTTTTAGTAACCTTCAGATTTTACTTTTATAAAATTTGGTTAATTTTGGCTGAAAAAAACATTCAATGACCGAAAATGTTTAACAAAGAATAGGAAATGTTTTGGACCACAATCTTTTCGTGAAAAAATTGGGGATTAAAGGAAGTTTTTTTGTTATACTATTTCTTAACCAGTACTTGTGATATGGAAAAATTAGGTCAGATTTTCCAGAGTCCACAAAACTTGTGAATTAATGACCCTTTAATGATTTTGTCAAAAGAAAATTCTTCAATTCTGAAAATCAAATCATTTCCGCTGTTGAATGATTTACAACGACATTTTAAAATCAGGCTAAATGAACAATAAATACATAATAGAATTGTGTTAATAGAAAGTTTCGGTTGTAAAAACTGTTTTTTTTTTTTTTGGACATTAATCCACTGTATTCAATACCTTTTGGAAATACGTTCACTATAAACGCTATAAAGACTAGGCTTTGTAATAAATTCAATGAGAGAAAATATATTTCACTGCCTTTCTTTAAACTTTTTTTTAAGTTCAATTAATAATCGGATAACCCAAGAGATCATATGGGTCATCCCAACTATAAATTACTTAGGGATTGCCCAATGTCTATTATTGGGATCCAATAAGATACACCCAATAGAGAAATTCCAAATAGAGCACTAAATATATCTATGGGGGAAGTTTTAGCTAGAAACAAAATTATAATCAGTTTTTCCTAATTGGATTTTCTTGAAAACCTAAGTAAGAAAATCCAATGAGAAAAGAAAAAAAATATTTTTTTTTCCATTTTTACTAATTAAGCTTTGTGTAGTACTTAAGTGGGAAACTTTAACGTGGAAATAAAACACTAATTTCAGTTTTCCCAATTGAATACCTAGTGATACCTGATAAGTGGTACAAGGTACCTAGAAAGTCCAAACAAAAACGGTTGTTAGTAATAAAATATTGCAAATTTTAATTAATGTTATCTCGTTTTTGGTTCACTCCTTTTGTGTCAAGGATTTTCCTCTTAGATCCTTGCTTAGAAAGGCTTTAATGAGATTTTTCTGAAATTTTCCAATTAGGGCATAAAACCAATTGCACAATTAGGGTCCAACGGGTCTTTTCGTTTCTATAGGGAATCTCATTTGAGACCCAAAATGACCCACTTTTAAATTTCAAGTCTGGATGGTCTCTTTATAATTTTCGAAACAACTTAGTACCATACGAAAAAGACAAATATTACACTTTCATATGAGATGCATAAATGTTACCAAATGCGTATAAATATTTAATATATTGATAGCAATAAAGAACCCATAAGCCCAATGTATATCATTTGGTTCCTATAAGACATACCCAATTGAGAAATTCCGATTAGAGCACAGAGGATATCTTTGAGGGAAGTTTTAGTTAGAAACAAAATAATTATTATCAGTTTTTCCTAATTGGATTTTCTTGAAAACCTAAGTAAGAAAATCCAATGAGAAAAGAAAAAAATGTTTTTTTTTTTTCAATTTTTACTGATTAGGCTTTGTGTAGTACTTAAGTGGGAAACCTTAACGTGGAAATGAAAAAGTAATTTCCGTTTTCCCAATGGAATGCTCAGTGGTACCTGATAAGTGGTATAAGGTACCAGAGAAGAAGAAAAAATTAATAACAGTTATTAATAATAAAAATATTTCAAATTTTAATTAATGATATCTTGTTTTTGGTTTACTCCTTTTGTGTCAAGGATTTCCCTCTTAAATCCTGGTTTAGCAAGGCTTTAATGGGATTTCTTTGAGATTTTCCAATTAGGGAATAATAAAAATTGCACAAATAGGGTCCAACGGGTCTTTTTGTTTCTATAGGGAATCCAAAATGACCCACTTAAAAATTTCAGTCGGGATGGTCTCTTAATATAATTCTTTTTCAAACAACGTAGTATCATTCGAAAAATACAATACTACACTTTCACGTGAGATGCATAAATGTTACCAAATGCATTTAAATATTAAATATATATTGATAGCTATAAAGAAATCATAAATCAGTGGTTGAAACCTATGACATTTTTTTATTATTATCTAGCGTTACCTTAATTTTTTCCGCTAATTTCCTAGCACGAACTGCGATTTATATAAGAAAGGAAAGCATTGAAAATTTCAGACTACTAAATTTTCTATATATGACATTTATTTTGAACTCTTTTATAGATATTACAAGAATAAGGTAAGCAACAGTAATAATTTAGTGCATATTAAATAGAAATGTATGTATATAATAATTGTAAAAGGATAAATAAATTAAAAACGATATGAGAGATAATTTATTTGTATTGAACCATTTAGAAAAGATAAAATAATTGATAGATCTAGTAGGCCAGTGTTGAAGACAAATGAATGAAACGAATGAATGAAATACGCGGTTGTTTTGAATTTGAGTTGAGAACAAGTGAAAGGACAAGCGATTTATCTAAGAAAAACTCATACGCTTGTTAAAAACCGATTCTGCTTTATTAAAGGCCTTTATTAATAATTAAAGAACCATAAATTAAGATTATTTTTTGTCTTTTTTTTTTTGGTACGTGAGGTATACCGTATGGTTTTTTAATATACTTTTTTACTGTTGAATTTGGTTATAAGAAATAAAGTGCGTTGGTTGGTTGTTCGATATATTATTGACGGTTATGTAATTAAGAGAAAAAAAAAACATTTTCCAAAGCCTAATTGGGAAATGGATTTGATGTTTACCGTTGGAAAAGGTATGGTCTCAATGGAAAAATTCAGTGAACGAAATGGAAAAATTATTGTAATTTTTGAAACTCATTAATTAATATTCGTCAGATTTTACCCAACCGACTACTTGCATAATCGTAAATAAATCGAAAATATAAATTTTTAAATAGCTGCCTAAATCACTGACTGTATATTTTACGAGTATGTAATATTGATTATGGTCCGACGAAAAATTATTTCGTCCTTGATTTTTTCCAATGGCCAAGTAGGTACGTAATGAAACTCTCTAAATTATAAATATGAAAAGAGCAGAAATATATTCACTTTCGAAAAAAAAATTGTCATCCAGAAAAAATAATTCATTCAAATCGACTATCTTGTCAAAATAATCGACAATAATTAATTTGTATTCGCAAGTTAATTGGTCGTTTAACTTCGATTTTCACATGTGGCCAAATACAAATAAAAATTTGTTTCCTTTTCCCATCGACCAATAGTTATTTATTTTTTTTTCTCGTTAACATTAAATTTATGGATGTTAAAAATTAAATTTAATACAAAATTAAAGAAAATTATTGCAGTCAATATATAAATTGATATTCATCAGTTGTGGAAATGTTTAAAGACATAAATAAGGTTTGAAGAAATTTCTATTTTTATATTATTCACAGAATTATCGTGGTAAATGAATCTCACGGCGAAAAAAAAATGTCATAGTTATTTTTTAGTAATAATTCAAGAAAAAAAAGTTGTTTTAAGCGATATTGGTTTTCAAAAGTGGCTAGGTACAAGTAGGTATCTCTATCGGTATAAGTAAATGCTAATAAATATTTCAATGAGAAGATAAAGCAATTACTTGCAAATCTACATATAAGGAAATCTTTAATGTTTGAAAAAATATAAATATTGGTCTTTGGTATTCTATTACCTCAATTATTTCCATAAAATATTTATGATTAATTAATTTTTGGGAAAAGAAATTGGGAACTTTTTAAACTTTCATAGTAAAAACTGTGGTTATTATAGCCAATGGGAACAAAAAATGCATTTCAAAACTTTGGTTTTTCAAATTTAAATTACACCCAATGTCTAATCCCAAAACTAAAAAAAAAAAATGTAATGAAGATCTGTAATATATATATAAAATAAATTTAATTAATAAGTATCTATATGCAAATCTTAAAATTTTCTTTCTACATACTTCCCTTATTTTTAGTTTAAGGGGTTATACCTGGTTAGAATTTTCAAAACATCGATTTTTTGTAAGGCTGTTTTAAGAAACAATTAGTAAAAAATAATGTGAGATAAAGTAAAAGAGAAAGAAAGAAATTGAGTTGGTTTTAATATACCAAATATTTTGTCTAAATGTTTTTCTTTGCTCCTAAAAAACAGGACAACCTTATTGAAAGATCTCCGGGGTTTTTGCTTAGTTTTACTTTAAATTATTTCAAAACACAGACTTAGACTTTTCGATTGCTGACCTTAAATATTGATAGTATCTACCAAAAAAATCTCTTAAACTTTTGTATTTTTTTCCCTAAACTACATAAAATGTGCGATTTACCTGGTCATCCTGGCTTCTAAAAGCGCAGAAAATATTTTTGACATAATATTTGGCATCAGTGGTACAAAACTCATTCGAGTTAATCTTTTGAAAGCATTTGGCTAAAATTTTTGACTAAAATTCCCAGAGATGATCAATTAAGCAGGTCACCTTGGCCTCCAGATGCATCGGAAAACTTTTTAAATATCATAAGTGGCATCAATGATTTCAATGACCCCTGATTACGTTTTTTGAATAATTAGTATTAAATTAGCTTCCGGGTGCATTGAAGAACTAAATATATTTTAAAATTAGATGTAGCAACCACAAAAATTGGTGCATATTAAAATTATTGTATGTAAAAAAATGCAATCATAAATACCAAATATCACAATATTCTGCAAACATTACTGTCTAAACTAAAAATCCGCGACAAAAGAGAGAACTAATCAATTGTGGTTATTATTTTGATATCAAGTAAAATTTAATAGAAATTTAATAAAAATTCTTAAAAACTACTATTGCTTTATTTTTTCAATATTTTCGAAATTCCACTCTCAAATCGCCATATTGCGGTTTTTGGTAGAAAAATCAGAAGCATGTAAGGGAGAAATAAATCTTTTATTTAAAGGTACCAGAGGTTGTTAATTTTTTTCAGTAGAGCTAAGTAACTTATGTGAAAATTTTGGATACAGATTTCCTAAGTTTTAGTACCTACAGGGTTTGAAAAAAAATGATTAAATAAGTGTTCATTTTGATGATTGTTATGTAACAAGTAAACATGGTTAATGCAAACGATTCATTTCTTAACTTCTTCTGTAACATATTTTTTGCCAAGATATTAACTGTAATTTCCCTATCCTATCTTATATATAAATTGGCTTTCTTGCCGTGCGCCCGTGCAGAATGGGCTATGCGCATGCGCTCTGTTATCTCCACTTACGCATTCAAAACGTTGGAAAGGGTACTCACTCACTAATGTATTTATTTGTGAATACGTTTTTCGGATTTTCAGGTTTACAATATGAGAAAGCCAAAAAACATAATTCTCACTTATAAACTTAAACTTAACCATTTTCAGATATATCTATCAGAGTTTAAATTTTTAAGCAGAAAAACTTTTTGTTTCTAATAATATATCAACTTTGTTTTATATTAAGCAGTAATAACGTTTCGCTATTTCGACTTTGATTGATTATTAAATTTGAAATTTCGATTCTTTATTAAACAAATTGAGTTGAAATTGTTAAATTAAACGTTATCCCGTACAAACTTTCCTACCGTTTTTCACTCTTTTAGGGTAGAAATTTTCAAAAACCCTTTCTTATTATATATTTGCATCGTATAAGGAAAACACTTTCCAAATTTCATCGACATAAATGTGCACTTATATTTGAAAATACAATGTAAAAGGAAAAAAAATAATGACCTTTATGTTAGTTAACATTACTAACAAGCTATTCGATTTCGCACATTTGGACGTTGTACATACAAAATTATTGGAAATAGGTGGACAACGTGGAAGTAAATTCGAATATTTTATTTATTTTCAATAACAATAATTGGTTTTCAAATAGGTCTAAATACTGAAAAAAAGTTAGTATCGAAGATTTTATATTTGAATTGACAGTGAAATATATGGCAAAAAATTGCTCCTTAATGCTTTTCAGCCGAATATATAATTACTCCAGATCACAACAATTGGCTCGTAAAAAAAAAGATTTTAAAAAGTTTGATTGTTGAAAAACGAACCAAAATCTAAAATCACCTATTTGGTATAAGTACTACATAAGTATTAAATTTCATATTAATTTAGTGAAATGATGCTATTTAAAAATTGTTATTAAAATGGTATGAAAAAAAAACACTTATATTTTATTTCTTAATATAATTTTAGATAAACTCTTTTTAATATCTACAACACTTTGATTATTAAATTTAAAATTTCGATTGTTGATTAACTTTACATTATCTCATATTAAACATTTTATTGAGATAAAACCTTTAGTTGCGAATGCAACGGGCAACTACTAGTATCTAATATCCCAGATAACCGATCTTGTTCCATTGTGGAACCACTAAGAACGTTTAAACTCAAAATTTTCGAACACCTGAACAAATCATCCTTTTTAACCGTAGTGTATTAATTCAAACGATTCTGGAAATTAAAAATATATAAAATATTTCTTATTCATGGCTTCAATGATGGTAAACTTCTTCAAGAATCACGTTTGACTCACGAAATACCGTTTGGCTACCTATTTATCTCATATACATGATAAATGCGGCTAATAATATTAGGCTACGTTTTTTTAAGGCTACCAGATACTAAAAATGTATATTTATAACGAAATGATCATATGAACTTTTGTTAAGCACCGTATTTAACTTTAAATTCTAAGAATTTGTAGATGATAGTTAACAAGCAAATAATTGATTTCTAATAGGTACTTAATAAGTAGCTATACGTATTTAGAAGTTAGGCTGTTGTCTTTGATTTATTGTATCGGTATTTCTTTTAAATAGGTTACTATTATATCGGTAGGCCATATAATAGAGATCATCATTGATATGCCTTCATCGTAATTCATACACAGGGTTCAATAAGGTATTATGTGTATGCGGTTATTACGTCGCTATCGGTCGAAAATAACGGACATGCGGCCTAACATACGGACCTTATTACGTTGTAATTATGAGGGCAATGTTTCGGTCCATATCAGATATTAAATATGTGAATTGATCATAAAGTGAAAGTTTACTTCTCTTCCACACATTCGTAGCACATTGTGGCTAGTCGAATTCGAAACGTATTCGATAGGGTTTGATTTGATTCGATCGAAAATGAATCAAAGCATTGGTATATAACTACCCACGGTCGGTACGACCAAAGGCCACATTATCTTCGATTGACGTTAAAGGGTAAATTATCGATCTTTTCAACGAATATCGAATCGATTCGAACGATTATTTGCTTTAAAATGATATGTTGCTTGGTAATTTGCATTCATTTATGTTGTTCAATAGTATAAATCTGAGAAAAAAATTAATATCATACAATAACCGTGTACGAAAGAGAAATCACTTGGGCTTTTTTATTTTTAACAGTTTTGACTTTCTATGATAAATAATCAAATAAGCATAATAGGATTGTGGGAAAGGATATCATTATAGAGAAAACAGAAAACTCAGTAGTATAATGCAAAGGTGAAGTTATTTTCATTTGGGTTTAGACTTTCTTCTTTGCTTCCCTTATATTGTACAAGGACTATGTAAATTAATTAAATTCATGACCCCTATTCATTTTCTTCCTCAATTTGTACTATTTCTTCATTATTTATACACCCTACTCTCCTTTTTCCATGTTTTTATTATCCTTATTTTGGAGCATTGAATTCCTTTAATTTACTAATTTTCGTCATTAAATATTTTCATTTTCCCAAACTATTTTGGATTCTGCGTATTGAGATTCTTAGTAATGTCTTAGTAAAACTAATATGGCCACCACCGGAAAACTAAAAACAATAAAATTAAAATAATGATGAATTTGAACTACCAACATGTTGAGGTGATAGCACACACAAAATTATCTTTGTTTAAATAGTCGAGCAACCATTTCATTTATTTTTGGACCACTTTATTTGGACTAACCCATCTGTGAAAAGTTAATCTTATTTAATATAAAATAATTCATTTCTTAAGTGAAAAATTATTTCTTAGTAATGTCCCTAAAATATATTTTAGTTAAGCTTTTTCTTTTCATTCAATATACTTAAGTGCTTTAGATTTATAAGTTCTTTTTCTTAGCTTTTCCAAATATCCCAAATGTTTCTACTGACTTGATTTAGAATTAAAAGTTGGGGTAGGTTCGGATAAAACTAATACACAAATTCCATAACGACCGATGAATGTCAATTCTAAGCTACTTCCGGAGGTATATTTAGTATAGCAAAAAACTTAGACCAGTATACTAAGAATAAATTATCTAAAAGTATTATATCATAAAAAATGTCTGAACTAATTCTATGATACCGAAAATTTGGTTATATTTGCAAAGGGTAAAAGATGGCAATTTATTTATGACGTTTTATTTTAAAATTCACCCCTAAATGGGTTAATTTTTGGATTGAACTTCAGAACCTAGCTCGGCTAAACTTTAGGTTCAATATTTGAAATAGAATAATCAAATTTGATTATTTATTTTTTAATTTCAGCGTTTTTCGACAGTCGAATCATCAAAAGAGTAAAATCGAAGATTTAAGTTCAGAATGTTATTATTTAACGAATCGAAAGACAATAGAAAAATTTGGCAGCAAAGAAAGAATTTATGCATCTATGTTTAATTAAATATCTATAACAGTGGTTGGATAAAACAGAAGATTACTAATAAAATTTTTATTTAAAAGTTAGTCAAAGTAATTAAAAACAATTTTAAAAACCTGGCTTTTATTAATATCAGTTCTAAAAATTAAAACAAATAATTTTTGTTCATCAAATCGAGGGATGTTCTTTATTACCAAACTGTAAAAAAAATTGCACCCTAACTTCAATGTAAATAAAAACAATTTTTTACTTTTAAGTGCATTATGTTAATACAAGCGGGGTTTTAAAAATTGTTTTTTAATACTTTTATTTCTTCTTTTTTGGTCTTTCAATATATTTATAATATAAATCTATGCATGTTCAAATTGATGCGCTTTGGAGGTAGACAATATGAGGTTTTTTCTTAAATAAAGTAAAATATTGAATTATAGTGAAAATACATGACGGTTATTTAATTTTACAATGGAATTCATGGAAATACGGATGGAAATACGGATTCATGCGTTGTCGTCAAGAGTAAGTAAATGGGCCAAAATTCAGCACGATAAAGTGCTGAGAAGTAAGTGAAAAATATATATATATAAAACTCTTTATTGGTCCATTAACAGTACAATTTATTATTTACAAAAATTAAAAACTTGAGTGCCAGAGCAGTTGCTCTTTCCCTCTTACAAAATAAAATTATATGTGAAAACTAAAAATAAAAAATTCTCTGTTTCTTATGTTGGGAAAAAGGACCTAAAAAACCCAACAAGGTTTCAATAAAAAATGAGATTTTATGTTCCGTACTATAAACTTACTATAAAATGACCAAACAGAAGCGAGGTAAAAAAAATATACCTAGGAGATACATTTACGAACAAAACGCAAATGAAATTGAACTTTAGCATACTTTTAACATAACATGTTCTGTTTTGTCATATAAACTTTAATAATGATTGTTGAAAATTTTGTGATTTAAAGACTATCTTAATCAATTTTTAATCAATTAATCAAAAGTAAAGAATCTTGTAGAATGTAGACGATTTACTTTATTTGATAATTTTGTTGATCAAATTTCATGGTTTATTAAACAAATTCGTTAAATTTCCCCGTAGTTTTGGTTTTCTTTTTGGCATTGCCTTTAAAATGGTAATGCAGTTAATGCAGTTTTAGCTTTCATTAAGATTTGTCAAATCAAACAAACACATATACAAGAAAATAATTTGACAAACTTGTAAACTCTGATTTATATTTACTAGGTTCTTAGGGGTTTCTCTTTAACCCACATTTGTTTGAAAGTCGAACTATTATTTGAAAATTGAATTTAAATTAAATAAAAAATAATTACGTCGCTTAATTACCTATTTCAGTACTTCTTTGGGACAAAACAACACGTTGGGGACAAGTTGGTAAAAGTAAGAAATGTCCTCCTCCCCACTGACACTAGTGCAAGACCTTACTATAAATTTGTTTCGTGAGAATTCAACACCGATCTTATCAAGTATTTATAATTAAATTCAAATCGTTCAAAACTAAAACAAGTCCAGTTACAAATTCTTTACACAAAAATGGAAACGGACAAATGGAAGTGATAGGAAAATGGAGCATTCTTGCGAGAAAAAAATCTCGATATCTAATCAGAAGTCATGGTCGTTTGCTTTTTTCTTTTCTCAGTCCAATAAAGTAATTAAATCAAGGCATAGGTGCATTGGCAAATACCTAATAGTCTCACCATTATATTTGGTATATATACATAGCTAATTATTTTTTTTTCGATTAAAAATCCAATTTATTAAATTAAGAGCAAAATTAACGCACCTATTTTGCTTTCATTGCTCTATCGACCTACCAAATATGTGAGTAAATTAGTCGAGAAATAAATTAAAAAAAAAAAAATTAAAATGAAAAAATGTCTCGAAATTAAATTATATATGTGTGTGTACAAGTTGGCACTTTTCATTAAAAGCCGCTTATTATGAATTTGATTGCGGCATTTGCACGATTTAAATTAACTAAATTATTAGTTTAATTTGTGGTTTTTAAAGTTGCAAAATATTTAATTAAAAAAAAAAAAGAAGACAGAGATGGAGAAAATACCGCACTTATTAAAACACGAAATTGTGTGAAGGTAATTGGTGGAATAATTGAAATTTATTGAATTAAAATATTAAAACTTTTCACTTACCAATCGAAAATTTGGAAAATAAAAGACTGATTTTCAAAAAA
Organism: Sisyra terminalis; assembly: GCA_958496175.1. Taxonomy (NCBI): domain Eukaryota; kingdom Metazoa; phylum Arthropoda; class Insecta; order Neuroptera; family Sisyridae; genus Sisyra; species Sisyra terminalis. Next base: position 11,713,360 of record OY292275.1, read on the forward strand.
TAGCAAAAACGAGTTGGCAAAAAATAAACTTGACATTGATAAGTTAAAATATAGTAATTAAATAATTTATTAATTGCCGCATTATAGATAGGAGAATACATTTAAGTGGTTTTTGCGTTGAAATCGTAAATTTGTTTTGGAAGATTGATTCGGCTAAAAGGGGTCGATAAACTTTTACGCCAAAATAAACCAGAATTGAAATATTTTGAATATTTTCCTTTTTTGTCGATTGAATTAAAGAACTTTTAGTCCCAAATGGACTAATGCTGTGCAATTAGTTTTGAGTAATTGCCTATTTAGGAATTGCAAAATTGTTAAAGTTTTTCCGATTAGGTTGTTTGGATATTTGGTATTAATTTTTTTTGTTTTGGTTCTCGTAAAATAACTGTTAAAATCTTCTTTAATGGATATTATTCAATTAAGTTAATCTTTCAATTTATGCCAAATAGACAGCAATAATTTTTTTGATAAATTTTTTGAGATGTTTTATCTTATTGTATTAGAAAAGTCGTTTAAGTATCGAATTTTCCATTAACGTTATAATAGAATATGCTTTTAAGTTGTTTTTTTTTAATTTATCTCCATTTAATTATGTTTAAAATTTTATAATCGTGTAAAAGGTTTGTCTAATATTAGTTAATGTGCAATATTAGTCGAGAATGTTAGGTATTTGATTATAGAGCCGTATGAGCTTTCATACTTGAAGGAAGTTTATATCGAATTTGAAGAAATTAATTTTTCAAACCTCTTATAGTTTTACAAACTGATGAGTTAAACCATCCGGTGCTAATTTTATGGTAATTGGATAAGTTTAAGAAATTCCAATTTTTCCATTTTCCGAAATTCTTATACCTTGAGAACAAAAGCTCCTTTGTATCTACCTTTTTTAATATTAATAGAGGATACCTATTATGTTTATGTTTAACAAACACTGCAAATATTAAAGAAGAAGTTTTGGCATACCAAAGAAAAGATAGGTATCGTAATAAGCAAAGTACCTAAAACCTCAAGGTTTGTAAATTGCACAGGTTGCTTCATTAGAAAAAAAATGACGTCATACGAAGAATTTTGAAATTGAATCAGTCTGAAGATATGTACGAATTTCTTCTGGATACGTCACGTAGCCACCATGAGGCCACCTGAGTATTTTATAAACCTTGCCTAAAACTTGAAGTAAAGAAGGATATAGAATTCCATCTACCAAATGATTCTTGGTAGTTACTAGTATATATAAAGGCTAAAATCTTCCAGTTTTCCTAATTCATATGGAATCAATAAAAGGGATTTAGTAATAAGGGATTTAGTAAAAGGGATTTAGGATTAATTCTTTAAGTTCTAAGTCATTATAATACTGTAAGAAAAACCCCTTTAAAATAGGTCAATATTAAGACACCATTTTGACCAGGAGTGGTCACCCCAAATGATATATTGCAGGCATCTTTGAAAATGCGTCATAATTCTGCGGGCCTCATAAAAATTAAATATCTTCATATTAGATTTAGATACATTGTAGATATTTTCAATAAATTGTGGTTTTCTCTGCTTTGGCCAATTTTAAAAGTAAAAATATTTTTCAAAAGTGTGATGAATCTCGCAAGCCGGAAAAATGGTCAAGGCCAGGGTCAAGCTAATGGTCAGGGCCTCATATCATCTTTGATTTAGACATTAGTTGAGGATATAACAAGAACATAAGTTGGACGAAAGTACCAAAGAATATCAAAATAAATCGTATCAAAATTTTTTTAACTATCGATATAAATTTCGATGATTATTTCAATAAATAAAACTAATCCTTTTCAATTCTTTTTTAGATTAAATTAATAATTGTATTATCTTATAGTGCAAATTTATTCGATAATTTTCGACTTGAGTCGTATAATTAATGTTGTAAATACCAATATTTCTGTTTCTCTAAAAATTAAGGGTCACTTTCTTAAATTTAGGGAGAAACATTACTGTATTTCCCAGCCCATACAATACTATTAAAAGTAAAAAAATATTAATAAATAGATAGTATTTGTTATTATCATATTTATTATTATATGCTAGTATCTGAAATAAATTTTAAACCTTCGAAATCTCTATTTTTCAAAAACTTGGACTTTTATATTGATATATCAAAACGTTAAATATTGTTCAAAATATCGACAAAGTTAAAAAAAAATATCGGGATATTTTTCGGGATTTAATTTATTTTTAAATGATGATTAAAAATATTTAAAAAAAATCGATATATCGTTCATAAATTTTGTTTTTTTAACATCGATGTTTGGCTTTTAAAATTATCGATGTTCTAACATCGATGTTTTTTATGCGTAACGTTTCATCCCTAATCGTAAGTATAAAGATAAAAATCGTTAATTTTCTTCTAAAATTTGATTCTTTGCAGAATTTTTACTTTATCTCGTTATTTCTGGAAATTGCAAGCTTTAGAAAGCCTCGATTAAGATGCGGTCTTGGTTATTATAACCTACTACATTTACAATAGACAATGACGGGGTTTTCGATTATCATTTCTTGATAAATCCAAAAAAAAATTGCTTTGCATTTTTTTTTAAATAAGAAATTTTTATTTAGTTCAATAGCTTAACAGTCTATATCATTTATAAGAAACGATTTTTAGGGACTCAGGGAATATGAGAAAATATTTTTCATTTTCTTCTAGTCAATTCGTCAAGAATTCCTTGGTTTCTTCAGGAACTTATTTTATATCAGGTATTTTCTATCCAAAAGTCGAGTTCAAAAATAAGTTTTTTGAATGTTTTCCCTAGAAATTATCCATTTTATTTTTATAAATTAAAAATGAGAAGCTGTAATTTTTTAAAAGAAAATTTTCCAAGACAATTACTGTAGGTACTGTAGGTACCATGTAAGTTAAGGATATTGTATCCAGGTTATTTTGTCGTAAGCATATTACTCTCGGATTACCACTGAATGCCATTATATGCAACTTTGAGATGATAAAGTTGGAAATTTCTTTTTTTTGTGATTTATGAAGAAAAATTATTGCATCAATTATTTGTTTAGATAAGGGTTGAAACCAAAAATGAAAAAAAAATTTAAGAGCCTATTCATATAACGGATACTGACATATACAACTTAATTTCAGTAATCATGTACCAAAAACAATGATAAGAAAATAAGTTTCGAATACACTTTCGAAAATTCTGAAGCAATAAGACGGGTCTTATATTTAAAAAGAAAAGATAATAGAAAACATATATCTACTCAACAATTAAGCTTTTCGACAATCAAACCAACCACATTCTCTTTAATTACATATTATATCTAAAGGGATTTCCAACAAGAAAATTTGACATCCGAAAACCTGAAGGCCGTTAAATGGAAACATTTTAAGGTCAAAGATAAAAGAATTTGATCTTTAAACAAGCCATAAACAATCCAATCTAAAAAAGAAAGATACAATTTCGAGAAGAAAAAATTTTTTCCATTATTAATTTCAAAATTCCTATGTCAACGACTTGTCAGCCACCATTCATGAACTAATTGAAAAAATAAATAAATATTCAATCGTTTACTTAAATCGTTTTTTTTTCTCAATTATGGTTTGAACTTCCATGCAGTCCTACATCATTTACAATTAGATATTGAAATATTCGACTGTTACGTAATAAAAAACCGCCTCCTAATCTTTGCAACATGGTTTATTGAACAATTGAAGGTTGTCCATTATTTCAGTTGCATCTTATTACAAACAATTGAACGAATAAAACAAATGAAACATTTAAAAAAAATCAATGATTGATGATTTTTTATATGAGGTAATAATTGGCTTTTTTGTATTCAATTTCACGCTATTGATTTTTCATTTGAATATTGCCACGATTTTTTACCAACTCAAAAAAACAAAATTGGAAGGTAAAACTCTAAATGAGATCAATTGAATTAATGATGGATTATATACAATGAATAGGTTTGAAATTGTTATTGATTTCATTAATCTTATTTAGTCACTGGCTTTTTTTTCTTAATCGATAACAAAGCGGTAGTCACCATCATTGCCGCCACCACCTGTTCAAGTGTTTCAAAAGAAATGGTGAAAGTTTTTATTTGTAAAAGAAAGAAATAAAGCTTGTGCGAGATAAAATGGTAAAAAAAAATGTAACAAGTAGAATGGTTGGACGGGAGATTTATTTCAAGAAAATCGATTATCGATCTTTCGATCGATCGATCGAAATGCTATAAAGTTATCGACAGTTCGAGAGACAATCGTTGAAAGACAATGCGGGTTTACTAACTACATGTAGTATGCAATGTGAATACTTATATGAAAGAGAAAATTTCCCGCGGTATATAGAAACTATTGTGGGTATAGGTATGTGGGGTTTGATTTGGTCGAACCTTAAATGTAACATTGCAGGAAATGTAACGAGAAAAGGCATAGCCGTATGTGTATATGTGGAAGAAATAAAAAAATCAGTAGAAATTGTTTTCAAGTTCCGTATATTTTCTTTTCGTGTTTCAACGGCTTAATAAAGCAAATCTTATATAATAATGGTCGTCAATTAAAGCTCTTTCAATACAAATCTTGACATTTGCTTTTACCTATGAATAAACAATCGAGTCTCTATTAGTATCGGTTATAATTAAAAGTAAATAGCTTATATTGTTATTAACATATTAGTTTCAAGTAATTGAATTTATCAATTTTTGTTCCTTTTCTTTGATTGGATCATGAAGTATTTTTGATATACATAAACAATAGAACTTCATTCATGTATTTAAAAAGAGAATTTTTGTAAAAAGAATTTTTTTTCCGGTAAACTTGTAAAAGATATGTCCTATAATGCAGCCCTTCTGATTAACAACTCCCTTAATGGATATATATTATTATCCATTAATTTATTGTGGCTCAGAAATAAACAAAATACTTATCAATGTTAAACTTACTTAACTTCAGCTTTCTTTATTCAGTCGAGGTAAAAGGAGGATATTTTTATTTGTTTTTCTCAGCCCTCAAGGAATTTTATTTAAAAAAGGATACAAAACCAAATTAGTAAACGAAATTCACAAGTTGGCATTTTTGGCACAGGTTATTTTTGTATTTTTGGTAAAATTTTCTTTTTCTTTGACACGATTTTATCACAAATGACTTTCTAAATTTTCGTAGAAAAAAATCTTGGATGGTCATCTTTGGATTGTTTATATCTATTATTATAAAGAGGAAAGATTTGATTGTTTGTTTGCTTTGAATAGGCTCCGAAACTACTTGACCGATTTGAAAAATTCTTTCACTGTTGGGAAGCTACACTATTTCCGGTGAACATAGGCTATATTAAATTTTCCAAAAAGTTAGGGATCCATACTAAAACTTCAATAATGTAACCCAAGGTCTGAAAAAATTACCAAAAAACATTCTTTTATCGCGTGCGCTGCGAAAACTATTGGTTATAGAACAAAATAATGTGCTATGATTTTGCAGAACATATCATTATCTACAAAAAATAGAGCGACAGCATATGTCTAACTATTATAGTTATGTCACAATAAGTGTTTTTTCATTTTAAAAAAAATATATAAATGCCACCGTTATAAAAGCTCTTTTATTTATACTTTGGGATTAATTCTTATCAAAATAAATGACTTCATATTTAAGTTTGCTTCAATACCATTATATAACTTTTTGAGTTATTCAATTTGAACATTCCATTCGAAAGATATCACAAGTTTAAAAATGTAAGTTTTTTGTAAAATGTCGCATGGTCACCCCATTTTACTTATAATTAGGACCAACTTTATTGAACTTGGCGATATTTTTTAGTTTATATAGATGCTGATTGATTAACAGATTATTTGGTCTACGGTAGGTATACCTACCGTAGCTATACGCAATGAACATACTTTTTTTAGATTTTTATAAATATTTTTTGAAAATTAATTAGTTATTACATAGAACAATTTTATTTGATTGCAGCAGTTTATTAAATGTGTCTTTTTAAAGTTGACAAAATAGTGTTTTCAGGTATGATTATGTTTTTCGTAAAAGAAATAAGAAAAATAAAAATTTTCATATACCACTACAAATGGCAAATTTGAAAAGAAAACATAATCTACACCTACGTTACGCAGACGAAGTTACGGGGATCAGCTAGTTAATTATAATATAATATCTATATATCTAATATCTAATATATATCTATATATCTATATATCTATATATCTAATATATAATATCTTCGGTTATTGAATTCTTTCTTCATCTAAAATCACTCTTCCTTCACGTTGTTTTTTAATTGTTCATCTAATTCAGTGTTTTAGGGTCCTAAGTTTATTTTCAATCTTCGAAAGTAATTTGTAACTTCCTTATGTTCCTTTGAGATTCTTCAGATCTAATGTAGTGGTTCTTAACTTGGGTTTGATCTATTTCTATGAATTATTACATTTGGGGTTGAAGTGAATTGAGAAGAACCAATAAAATATTGTTAAATTTAACGTGAGGGTTTATATTACTTATTAACCGTAAATCGTTAATTATAATAAATGTCCTCAATAATTATTTATTTTAAGAAACATGAACTTACAATTTTTTAGAGTACTGAGAAATTGAGAATATTGTAAAGTTTTTTTTTCATTTTGAATCTCGTCCATGATTTAATAATTTTTAAGTTTTTTATCTTGGGATTTTCTCCAAATAATTTTATCCAAATCCCAAGATAAAAAACTTATTAATCATTAAATCATGGACGAGATTCAAAATGAAAAAAAAATCCAAATCCCAAAATAAAAAACTTATTAAATATTGTAAAGTATTTGCAATTTTTGCTTGCTTTTTTTAGTAAATAATAATCCATCTAGCATTGAAAGGGTTGTATTTAAGGGAGGTTTATTGAAAAAAAAAACGATTTTGAATCGAAAAATATGTTATGATATTAATAACTTATTGATTTAAATATTAATCACTCATTGATTTGAACTTTGAGTATAACTTATTTCCATATTATTCTAGACACGATAAGATATATGTGGTCTTTATTTTGAAAGTAGTATAAGTCTAATTCAAGAACAATTCATACAATAATTGATGGTTATGACTAGGCCAGATTATATTCATATTTAAACAACTAAATTTTCAACAACTGATTTAATATTAGTAAATTTCACAACCTAAAGTACTACTTTGATAGTTTAATTTATGTTTTTGAAGTTGAAAAAAATATAGTTTATAACCACCTAAAAATAGACTAATACCATTTTCAAAATAAATGCTCCATATATCGTTATGAAATTTGAATAAAATAAATGCATTTTATATTTATTAAGAGAATCTTCATAATTATTGAGTAATATTTGAAATAATTAAGCTTTTAATTCTCTGTTTTATACATTATATTTTTAAGTTAATATTAATTTATAGTAAACGCTTTAAATTCATTTCATCTGCTTTCTTATAACCTACGTGTAATACTAATAAATACAGCACACAATAATAAATATTTTTAAGTGAATATTTCTTACGAATTTCTGGAAATTAAAAAGTCTTTTAGATTTGTATATTAATTAAGGGTTGATTAATTCGACTTTATATTTTAACTATATCACTTCTGCAAATAAATGTGTTTTTTTCTGATACTTAAACTTTCTAAATTGAAAAATTCTTTTAATTCAAAATTATAATAGTTTCTTTAGCTTTGAACTATCTAAAGTTTATTGTGGAAAGAAAAATAGTAAAAGTTCTCTTATTTAATGAAAGGTAATAGATCTAAACCATTTTCGTTCGGCATTTTGAATAATTTTGCAATCGAAGTGCAAAAAATTTTAATTGTCTTCAGTGGCATTTATACATTGGCAAATTGTATCAATTTCTAATTACTTTTATATTTTTAAGTAGTCATTGGCTCTGGTAGATATATGAGAATCCAATTAAAACATTAAATTATGTCGTTAATCATAATCTAAACGTAATCATAATCGTATTAAAAGAGAATTTATGTAAGCATAAAAAAATCCAAGGATATTTTGCCCGTTCATTGAAAACCAGGAAACTGAGACATATCTACTATTCAATTAAAATAGTTACTCTTTAACCTTTTTCCAAAACTTCCTCGAACAACTGCCTTTTCATTGTTGAAAGTAGATATTTTATAGGACAAATAGTGACCATAAAAACCAGTGAAATTTTCTTCATTAAATCGTGGTGAGTATTGTTGGTGTAAAGTGGCGATTCGGCCGGCGCGTATCTAATCAGGAAAAACTGGCTTTTTTAAAGTCATTACTTTCATTATAAAGCAACATCAACAACAACAAAAAACCTTATAAATTATTTATACTGAAGTTATTTTTATCTTCATTTGAAGAATTTACCATTTCAATTGCTTTTTTAAAAATTACTGTAAATAAAAAAAACTAAATAGTAGCCAGTGTATTATATAGCAACATTTATAACACAAAAAAAAAATCAAAGTAAAAGTACTTAGAGTCGTGTTATAAAATAATGATTCCTAGATTCTTTAAAAATATAAAAATTAACATAATTTTTATTAAAAATTATATATTTCTTCTGAAATGGAAAGGTACATTGGTAAAGCTTTAATGCTTAGATTTTATTGCTAAATCAATGATCGATTTTGATGAAATTTGGTAAATATTGCTTGACTACTATGATAAAATAAATACTGCCAAATATTCATTTTTAAATAACAAAGACAGGGATTATTTTTTTATTTATATTGAGTAATAAACATGGTATCTTTTAATTTCCAACCCAAAGGAATAAAAGGGTTGAAAGTATTTTGTCACGCAATAATCTACCAATTGTCAAACTAATTTATTATAAGTTCAATAACTTGAATTCACGAATTCAATTATATATCAGTCTAATATAGACTGATTCAAAAAAAATGATGATTTTTTTTCTTAAGTATATCGAAAATATTGTTGGGGATGACAAAAAAATCCTGTGAAAGTTTAAGCTCTTAATATTAATATTAAGAGGTGCCGCATCGCAAATTTCGATTTTCCATTTAAATAACATGGAAACAATATTCTCTTGCACTTTGGAATTTTATAGCTCACGTTGGTGACAATATTTCAGAATGACCAAGATATATTCTTGTAGAAAATTAAATGATCTATAAAAAATATGTTGTACAAGTTTTTGATATATTTATTCCTTCAAAAGTTATTCGAGGTCAAAGTTGAACTAAAGATAAATTATTATATTTTTTTCAATTTTTTGACGCAACCATCAATTTTATGAGAAAATTTATAGGACATTTCAATTTTATAGGACATTTTTTGTAGAGCACTTTTTTTCCTATAACTTATCTTTATAAAAGTTTTTAATAATTTTCACAGGTCCTAAGTTATTTGCATTAAACTGAAAATTCCCTGAATTATTATATTTTTAACATAAAAATTATTTATATAAATTTCTTAGTTTTAATTATGGACACACTTAAGTTAATTTTAGTACTCCAACGATAATTACGGTATAAAAAAATATAATCTTTGCTTTCGGCTAGTAATAATATAAGACTAATAAAGACCAGATAAGTTCGAATTTACAATCAATGCCGAAAAACTTTCGTTTTCTTTGAGTTTTCCGACGGTTTCGTTGCCACAACGAAAAAATATTGTACGAAAATCGACTTTTGTAGATGGTCGACCTTTTCATCAGAATTAATAAGAAATTCATTTTTAACTTGTACATAATTTTCCTATTAAAAAAAGGCATACAGTTTGCAAGTTATCATCATTTTTCGATTAGTGTAATAATAGGGAAGAAATCAGGATATAAGGGTGCTAAAAATTTTTTGAGCGTTAAAATTTGTCTTTTGGAACTAGTTTACATTGCATATTATAGTGTAAAACTGCACCATAAAACTATGATACAAACTCATTTTTTAATTTCTTCTGAAGAATAAATGACCCCTTATACATGGTCTCTTGTAGTCTTTTGATCCTTGAGCCTACGATAATTGATCCTTAAATTTTACTGGATTAAAAGTAATGATTATGTAGGGATACTTAAATATACGCAACAAGATCTAAGTCACAGAAAATTTTAATGTTTCCCCATTAATTTTGAAATTACATATTAAAAATCACTTATTTTGGAAATAGTTACTGCTTTTATCGTTAATTGATGCATAATCCCCATATCTGCTTCAGAAATTGAAGTTACTGGTCTCTAATTTGACTTACATCTACATTCTAGTTTTACAAGTGTTAGTCTACCTAAATTTAATTTTTTACTCCAAGAGAATAACTTTCTGCTTTCATCTTTATTATAGTTAAGGCCTAAAAACTTTTGATTAAATATCATATGATTTGAAGCAAAAAATAATATTAAAGCATTTACATAAATAATTTCATATAAACAGCGGTAAACTTAATAAAATCGAGAAGTTAAATTATCTGGAATATTTAACATAGAAAGTAACATATTAGGGGAACCGTACAGCAATTTCGTCTTTTTAATATACAATTTAAACAAAATTTTGTTACAATTTTTTAATTTTAATCATTTGATAATAAATAAATTATATAATCAGCTTCAATAGTATCAACGTTTTAACATCTAGTGTACAAATTTTCAATTCCAAATTAATAAAAATTTTGATTAATAAAATTTGGTGAATCATCACAAAGCAGTTACGGAGTGATCCAAACTACTAGATGACCACTGAGGAAGATTGCTTGGCAATCGAAATACGTATCTGGGCAATACGTCACAAATATTTTTGTTTGAACTTCTGTTCAAATTTATGTTTATGGTACGATTTTTATATATGATTATATTAAATTATACTACATAAATTGGGCCGCAATATATTCTATAAATTGTATACACAGTATAACTGTTCAAAGTAAGCGAAAAAAATTTATTTTGAAAATAAAAATCAAATAATTACTAAGAAAAATATCCCAAAATTCAAATTTTTCACCACTTGGCAAATGTTGTAACGAATAAATCAAATGAATTGATCGATTTATTCCTGAATTGAATGAAAAACAAAGTAGAGGGCTAAAAAAAACTTGTACCGAAAAATGTTTAAATTATTTCAAATAATATTTTCAAGAACTTCATTTGTAACCTTTAGAAGAAAATTTACCAACTTTTGCCATAAAAGTATTCAATGTTCATGTTCATCAAATTTATTCTAAAGTTTTTTCTAAAAATTATTCACTATTCAAAAGGTGTTGAGTTGATGAATTGTTGATTGAACAAGAATAAAACTTTTCCTTTTTTAATATCACATGGTCATTGATTGAAAATATGCTATAACTTTGCACTTACTTGTAAAACCTATATCTCTGTATAATTTACAATAATTAATGTGTCCAATTTATATCTAATAATTCAAAACCCTTTTCAAATGAATTAAGCCAAAGAATAAAGAAAAGACTTGTATTATTTAATGCTTCACAAAGTTATTCATAAAAATGATTAGGAAATATTGAATTTTTTGAATATTTTTATTGTCTTAAATCAAGTTTTTCCGGTACACTAAAAGTGTTCCGTGATACCGAGAGGATTGGGGTTACATAATTTCAAATTTAAGAGGTCCTAGATTTGGTTGTTGAGACAATTTTTCAATCACTTTTGACAGCCACTTACCAATTTAAAATGTAGGTTGTTAGATTTTTGGTCGCCACTTGTTACGGCCTTTTACTTTCAAAATTGAATTTGTCACTTTGTTCTTCTGTCTATGTATATAAAGACTGTTGAATTGGTCAAATATCTACATGATTATTCTATGCTTTTATAAAACTTTATAAATCCTAATAAGATTTCTTTGTTGTAGTTTTTCCAGATATGGATTTTGGATATCCCAATATAGAAATTCTATTGTTATGATGACAATATCTACTTTTATAAGGTACATAAACAAGTTAATTTTTCTAAGATTTCGTCAAGGAATTATATAAATATTACCTAAATTTTTATAAAACAACATTTTTTTTTGACTGAAAACCACAATAATTTTGTCAAATCAAAACCTATATTTTACGAGAAATGAATATTCTGTTTTTTTTTTAAATTCCACATCGGAAATGGCCAGTTTCCGTATTTCATTTTCTATAAGTATACAGTTATGCACGACATAATAAAATGTGCAAGTGATTTTATTTTTTTATGATTATTATTTACGACCAATCTGGTTCGATATTAATAAATATTTACGGTGTGATTTATGAAATGGAAATGTTGATTTTTACGACAGTTCTGTCCTTTTTCTTTTTTGAGAATGGGAAAAAAATTAAATCGCTTAAATCAGGCAACGACAACTTGTAACCAACAGAGAATTTCTCCCGAGGCTCTGACACGTATTACTACACATATTTATTTTATCCGACCACATGGGCATAAATAAATAAAAACACTACAAAGTAATGTTAAATATATAATCTATCTTAACGATGTGTTCGAGATTTTATTGGCGTTTTCAGATCAATTTTTCTCTGTATTCATTCGCTGAAAAATGTGATCTATTGAATGTGTTGGAGAGCATTTTAGAACGCGGTTAAGAATGGCCGCGTAATACTAATACATACTAAATAATCATAATAATATAGAAATTTTTGCCCCCTCGGGCACCGCAAACTTGGTAAAGCCCCACCCTGTCCTTCAACTATATCAATTCACTCTAATATATATGTATTTGGAATTCACACATTGACTATATACCATATTCAATAAAGTATAAAATTAAGTTGAATTTTATTTCTTTTTTTGCTTCACACACTGAAACAATCTGCAACGAATTTAATCGATCGAGGAGATAATTGATATTTTGACAATTTTGCAGGGATATCAGTTTGGTTGATCTCAGTCGAATTATAATTTAAATAAATATTAATGATTTTGGAAGTGGATTCGACAGTATTTTTTTAAAGATTGAAGGTTGAAATTTTATAAATCGTTTCCACAAAAAATATTTTCTTTGCCTTATAAAAGCTTATCAACTTAGGTTTGAAATTGTTTTCAATAATATAAAAAATCGTTCATCAATGACTGGTGAAATTTAAAACTAAGAGCCAGATAAAAAGAACTAGAAAATCTATGTTTATCTAATTGTTTTATTTAATGGATGAGCAGTTATCCAAAGCTCCGTTTACATCCAAATAATCCAAAGAAGCCAGATCTAGTAATAGATTATCCATCTAGCAGAATCTATGACCAAAATCATTCAGCTCATTATTAAAGGTAAATCGAGGGCTGCAAACGTCATGACTAAAAAATATTCGCGATTAGAGTTGTATACATAGTGCTGAACAATTAATTATATTACTAATGTAAACATTTTGCCAATGTAATTGCCAAAGGCAAGAGGATCTGATATGGAATTAAAAGAAGAAGAAGACTTGATTAATTTGGACCTTAATGGTGTAAAATACATTAAATATGGATTCCATTTTAATTTAAACTTAAGATGAGCCTAAACTAAAATGCAACTATGAATTATACGACTAAATTTTTAAATAATAACTACTGATGAATAAAGGGGAAGATGGTTGGATTTCAAAGGAAAATTAAAGAATTAAAGAAAAACAACTTGTGAAAGAAAAAGCTCGAATTTTATAATATGACGTTAAAGTTTACTTTGTTTTTTGCGGTTTCTCGTTTTCGAGAAGACTTGATCGCTTTTTAAATACTTTTGATTCAAAATGGGCTAAAATCAGATTTAATTTCTAATTAAACTTTCGATGAGCTTAAATTTAAACGCAACCATGAATTTTAGTAAGAATTTTTATATTGTAACTACTGATGACTTAGGGGGATAATGGTTAAATTTCAAGGGAAAACTTAAAAAAAACGTTTGCGAAAAAAGAGGCTCAAATTCAATAATATGATTTTCGGAGTTGTCAAATATACTTTGGGAAAATATCTTTATACTAGATAAGTTACTTTTTCAAAAAGTATTCGAAGTTTGGTTTCTAGTTACTTTTAAAAAAACTTAAATACTTTTTAACTTAGTTACCTTTTACGCTTTACCTTACCTAAGTTACTTTGTACACTATGGATGTAGTTTCGCAACGTATTAGGTATAGTTGTTAGGTAATCAGGTAACGTATATCTTATTTTTATTAAGTAAATAAAAAGGATAGTATGTTGGTTTAAACAACAAATAATAAGGGTAAATACAACGCACTAAAAACGATAGAAGATTAATATAAAAGGCATAAATTTAATCTTATAGAACAAAGCAAAATAAAACTCTACATCTTATAACTCGATATTTCAGTACCTAAGTTATTTTTCGATATCTAAGATACTTTCTAGGTTACTAAGATACTATTCTCTAAGATACTATTTACTTTAGCCAAAAAATAAAAGAGCTTATTACTATATCTTATATACTTTAAAATAACTAAGTTATTTTTTTCTGACAGCTCTGATAACGTTAAGGTTTATTTAGGTTTTGATGTTTTCTTTTTATGACTCTTATAATTTATTTTTAGGGTTTTGTTCTAAAGGTACGTTGTTTTGAATTTCCTTCTACTTTCACATTAATTGAGCAAAGATTTTGTATTGCAACATTTTTCTCCTATTTCCCTTGCTGCTAACAAGCATCTGATTTATCCTTAATCATATTACAATTATGATCTTTCATGAGTCTTCTGCTTCTTTATACTGACATCCTATCTTAAGAGTTCCTCTATGCTGCGTCCAAAAAGAACTATTGCGTTCCAGTTTTATTTGTAGTTCCAATTGATGAGGTCTACTTCTGAGATAAATCTCAGCAAACACTCAATTGGATGTTTGTGTATGTTTCCCAATTTAAGCCCGGGTGGTCTAAGATCTCTACTGTCGCATTTGCTGCATGCAGTTGACTTAGTATTTTTCTCTATAGTTGGAAGATGCTTTCTTAAATTTTATTTTCATTAAGTATAGAAAATTGTTTTTTTAATTAATTTTTTGTTGCTCGAAAAAAAAAACTATTGCTAATAATAGCTAATGATATAGTTTTAGTATTCAGTATAGTTTTTCATTTAACAGTTTTCTTTTCTTACATACTCAAAGAGCCACTTATAATTTTCCTCGATCTTTAGGCCAAGCCAATGTTTGCCAACCTTTTTTTACACTAAAATTTTAATATCCCCCCAACGTGTATATTTATATATCATTTTGAGCAATTACTAAGAGTTACTTTGATTATCTTGAACTTTTAACAAGTCCGTTTTGGATTTGCCCCCCATGACAATCAAATGTGGAACGTGCGACTAAAGTGGAAAACACTGACTTGGCATTCTTACTTGTGGAAATTTCATTATTAAAAAGCAAAAAGCATTAATGTTAACAATTAAAATAACTAATAAAAAGGTAACGATTTACAATTAGGGCCTTTAAAAAAGATAGAACTTTTGAAAGTCATTACATTTGTTACTTATTCTTTAATCTTTTAATAGTACAATTTTTTCAATATCGGGAAAAGTATTAAGGATAAAATTTTGATTAACTTTGGTGGTGGAGAAAAACTATGGGTTTTAATTGTTGTTACTTCATATTTATACATTTTTCATGGCGAAACCTTGAGAAACCTTTTTCTTTTTTGAAGAACAACCTTACACTTGTGGAATAGAATTGCAAAGTAATTAAAGCTTATTTTTCTCTAATAAAAACCATTTTTACATTTCTGATTTTTTTTTAAAAGAAGAACAATTTTATCCCCTAAAAATTAATTTCCTCAAAGTGATTCCTATTCATTTTCATAATGATGAAAAATTAACAAAAATGCAATCAAAATAAAATGACACTTCTTATATGCCAAATAAGGTACAAATAAAAAAAATATCTAAATTACTTCAACATCTATACTATACGGTAGTAAAAGGCAAGTGACAAAATGAATAAAAACTTTTATTAAGAATTTTTTATTTGAATCAATGTTTGATGAAAAATTGGTTTTTAATGGTATTAAAATGTGGATAACATTTTACAAGCCAATTACAATTTTTTTACATATTATTTACCAAAATATTATTTTCATTATTTATGTGTGCCACGTAAACGAATTCACAAGTATATGCAAGTGAATTTATTAAGTAATATCATAATTATTTAATTTTTTATTAGATAATTCGTTGAATTAAAAAAAAATGAAGCCTACAGTGTTTAAAAGGTATTAACTAAATTTTGTGCTCCAGATTAGCAGATTTAGTTTAAGCCCGAATAATAGGTAGTATAGGCAGTATAGAACAAAAGTCTAAAAGTTACTTTTGATATTTTGTAAGTTTGGTATAAGCTTGGATCAGGAACGTCGAGATATTCCGAACTGTAGATAACTATTCCGAATGGGTACGTATTGTTCACTCGAATGCAATTTGTACGTAAACTTTGACAATCCAGAAATGAAAAGCGACGGTTGTTTTTATTATGGACCGATTTAATCGCGATTTAAATTAAAACAAAGTCGAAAATGCAACGTTGCCAAATTGTGGGTGTGCTGAAGTGGACTTGCCCAAAGTAGACTTTATTTAGAAAATGTAATTTTATATAATACAATATAATTACATATTTGAAAATGACAGTCGCTACTTCATTTCTGACATGTCAAAATTTACGTACTAATTGCATTCGAGTGAACAATACGTACAGGAATAATATTGAAACCATTCAAAAGTAGTTCTTAAATTTCGACGTCCCTGATCCAAGCTTATACCGTAAGTTTTGGTATTTTGATATTTTAGTTAATTTTAGTTAACTTGGGGTTTCCACTTCCTATACCAGTCATAAACCTTATCTACGTATTCTTGAAGTATCAGATGCGTCTCCCAATAGGTTTTCTGCTTTGATAAGATTGCTGTGTCATCGGTAAAGAGTGCAATTTTAGGTAAAGTGTGCAAATATTAGGTTAAGAAAAGACCCCAAAACACTACCATCTGAATTTACGCCAAAAATTCTCAGGTCAGTGAGATATACCTACTAGGTTGTTCAATAAGTTTTGTCGTTCGATAAGAAAGGGCTTTGCTACTAGCCCAATTTTTGTTTTGTTTTCTTGGTACACTCTTCATATGAACGTATGTGAAGTTTCATTTCAATCTGTCAATTCATTCTTTGTTTACAAGCTATTTAGTGTCGCCGTGTCACAGTATTTTTTTACAATGGAAAAAATGAATATCGTGCAGTGATAAAATTCTTATTTTTGGAAGGTGTAGCACCAAAAGAAATTCACGAAGGAATGTTAAAAGTGTATAATGATTGTTCACCTTCAATTAGAACAGCAGAAAGATGGGTTGCTGAATTTAAACGTGGTCGTATAAGCCTTGAAGACGATCCACGTGAAGGACGTTCAAAAAGGGCATCAACACCAGAAATCATAGCCAAAATACAGGATATGGTTTTGGAAGATCGTCGATTGACTGAGAGAGATTTAGTAGAGGCTCAACACATCTCATTAGGTAGTATGAGCCATATTTTAAGTGAAATTTTGGGTCTTAGAAAGCTGTGTGCACAATGGGTGCCGCATTTGCTATCACTGGAACAAAAACACATTCGAATGCGACTTTCTCAGCGACATTTGGAGCGTTTTAAAAAGGATAAAGTGGATTTTATGCATCGATTCATCACTATGGATGAGACTTGGGTCTATCACCATGATCCTGAATCAAAATGAGGCTAAAGAGTGGTGTGAACCTGGTTGTTCGGCTTCGAAACGAGTTCGTGTCCGGAAGAAGGTTATGGCATCAGTTTTTTGAGATGCGAAAGGAATTTTGTTTGTGCATTACTTGCAAACTGGTAAAGCAATTAATTTTGAATATTATTGCAACCTTTTGGACCAGTTGAAGGAAAAAATTCGTAAAAAAAGACCCGGTTTACAGAAGAAAAAAATCCTTTTTCATCAGGACAATGCACCGTGTCACAAGAGCATTTTAACATTGGTTAAAATCCATGAATTTAAGTTCGAATTGTTGGAGCACCCACCGTGTTCACCAGATTTGGCCCCCAGCGACTTTCATTTGTTTCCAGAACTCAAAAAAAATATGCGTGGCAAGCGTTTTTCACCAAATGAAGAGATTATAACGGCTGTTGAAGCGTATTTTGCAGACCTTCTGGATTCTCACTTCAGGGATGGGATCCACAGATTGGAGGATCGTTGGAGCAAGTGTAATAATGTTCAGGGAGATTATACTGAATAATAAAGTGTATTTTGAACCATAAAATTGTGTTTTTCTTATCGAACGACAAAACTTATTGAACAACCTGGTAGATAACACGATAGAGAGTATTGTTTTAGTGTGGTTTTAGATGTTACCAAAAATATATTTCCTAATTTTTGTCGTTTGAGTGAATTTAGACTTAAAGATGACTTAAATTTAGCTGAAATCTTTCGGAGTCTAAATTTTCGGAAAACCTCGTTTTCCTTTCCAACGACAGATATCAAAAATCGATAGTTAATTAAAAGTTACCAAACATCTTACGTTAGTAAAAACCTAACAATAAATCAATTGGCCAATTACAATTGAGAAATAATGAAGTTATTATGATTAGACTTAAATAATTTATTATTGTAATTAATTACTCAATTCTTTCAATAAAATCACAACTACATAAGTGATTGAATAGATTGAATAATTGAAATCCCGTTATAGTGCCTCTCCCTTTTTCCGGGTCAAGTGAGCACAGTTGCACCGCAGACATTTACAATGCTTCGCACAGCAGAAGCATTCAACATTTAATATCTCTGCTCATATTTTCCATTTCTGCATCGACAAATTCAATAAATGTGTAACAATTTAATTACGTACGGCAACCACCACTGAAATCAAGCGATTTCCTAGAAATGTACCCACAATTTGCGTTCCAAACTAAAATTTAATAACACAGGCGCTTTGAGTCGTTTTCCCGGTCGCTTGGTTAATGCTCAATAATTATAATATGAGCCGCGGCGGCTTTCTTTAGCTTTCTTCTCGACTTACAAATCGGACACGTTGATGATGTTAATAATAATAGAAACAAGTACCAAAGAGAGTATCAATGAGAAGTGGGAGTGTAAGATATGTAATGTGTAAATGTCCGAGTAATCAAACAAGTGAAATACGTCGTGTCTTCATTCTTGTTTTCTTTTTGTAAGTCATGTTTTTTTTTCTTTTTTGATTATTCATTTTTTTTCTTCTTTACTTGACAATAGGTTGATGTGTATGGTTCAATGCAGTGGCAACGATAGCCGAGGCCAATTGTACGGCATGTACATTATGAATGAAGAGCGCGTGGGTGGATGTCACGACAACATAACAAATGTTGTTAAGAGCGTTGTTTGATTCGTATACAATTGTTAATACACAACGCATAAATAAACAGTCGTCGTCTTTTTCGTACTTCATTTGTCACACTTTCATGGCTCTTTAATTGTATCTTGAAGTTTTAATTTTTGAAAAAGAGAAAATAAGACGTATTAATATCAGATGGGGCTATCTGAAAAGAAATTGTTTTCATAATGGTATTAAGCCTATGGGTATGTCGAATTCAAATTTCGTTCATTGTTTCGTTTGAGTGATGGTTCATTTTTTTGATATATCTTTATTGAAAAATTGGAACACATTTTTTGAATGGTAACTTCAAGTCAATGATAATTCCAGTACTTAATTGGTAGAAAGAGTATCTCAAAAAAAAAAAAAAAAAAAAAAAATTGTGACTCCTTCGTTATTATAAGCTACTATTTGTCAAGCTTATACATGACTACATATTATCATGTATCATCATTGTATAATGTGAATATTTATTTACTTATTTATTTACAAGTCTGGCATACATCCTAAAGAGGTTCAGAAACACCTGTGCATAGGAACCAGATAAATACATTATTACATTTTAATATAAAAAAAGCTTTACAACATAAGTATTAGGGTGATTTTTTTTTTGGTCCAATCGTAAACCTTTTTGGAAATACCAAAAAAAAAAATCCCTAAAAGTTTGAGCCCTTAATATTAATTTTAAGTCCTCGACCAAGACGTGTAAAGATTTCCCATTGAAAATACACGGAAACTCTGATTTTTTATTTTTAAATTTCTATATCTCAGCGGCATTTCATGGAATCGCTTTTACCGAAGATGGTTTTTTCTCAGAATTAAACGCTCTACAAAAGTGCCCATTGCGACAAAGTCGTAACTCACACCGGTGAGGTAGTACGAGCCACTGAACCTGATTTTTCCATAAAATTTAAGGCTTAATATCTCGTTTAATATTGATTTTCGCGATTTGGTCTATAGGAACTTTTTTGTAGGAAATCAAATTCTCTACAAGTTTTTCATTTATGATTTTTCCGTAGCTCTTGTTATTTACGAGATAAATGCAAGAAAAACGCGAATTTTATGGAAAAATCAGATTCAGTGGCCCGTACTACCTCACCGGTGTGAGTTACGACTTAGTCGCAATGGGCACTTTTGTAGAGCGTTTAATTCTGAGAAAAAACCATCTTCGGTAAAAGCGATTCCATGAAATGTCGCTGAGATATAGAAATTTAAAAATAAAAAATCAGAGTTTCCGTGTATTTTCATTGGGAAATCTTTACAGGTCTTGGTCGAGGACTTAAAATTAATATTAAGGGCTCAAACTTTCAGGGATTTTTTTTTTGGTATTTCCAACAAAATTTCATGATGGGACCAAAAAAAGTAAAAAAAAAAACACCCTAATAAGTATATTCAATCTCTGTACCACATTAATATTAAAAAGCACACCAAGTTTAGTGACTTATTTACTAATATTTGGGATTTGGAAACTATAAAAGATAGTCACTAGGCTTTTTTTTTACTGATCTCTGTCTATCGGTATGTCCTGTTTTCCGGATGGTTGAACCCTTCCCCCTCTCATATTGTTCATTCTTTGCAAGGAACTTCAAATTTCCAATATTGTCCAATAAAAAAAGTAAAACGCCTACTGGTGGCTGAGTGGTCTAGGCGATCGCTTCAAAACTAATAGGTTTTAAGTTCCATCCTCGTATCGAGCAAATTTTTGATACTTCTCGATTACAGATTATTATTATTGCTAGAGTCTCTAAAGACTTTAGTACCGTGATACTTAACCTGGGTTCGATCAAAAGATAGTCACTAGGTTTTTTTTACTGGTCTCTGTCTAACGGTAGGTTCCGTTTTACGGATGGTTGATCCCCCCTCCCTCTGACAATGTCTATTCTTTTCAAGGAATTTCAAATTTCAATTGTTGTTAAATAAAAAATAAAAAGCCTACTGGTGGTCTAGTGGCTTGTGACTTATTTACTTATATTTGTGATTTGGGGATTTGAAAACTATAAAAGATAGTCACTAGATTTTATTACTGATCTCTGTCTAACGGTAGGTCCTGTTTTCCGGATGGTTGGACCCTTTTCGCTCTCACATTGTCTATTTTTTGTAAGGAACTTCAAATTTCAAATATTGTCCAATAAAAAGCCTACTGATGACCGAGTGGTCTAAGTGATCGCGTATACACTGAAAACTAATAGGTTTTGAATTCCATCCTCGTACCGAGCAAATTTTTGATATTTCTCGATTACAGATTATTATTATTGCTAGAGTCTCTAAAAACTTTAATACCGTGGTACTTAACCTGGATTCGATCAAAAGATAGTCAGTAGGTTTTATTACTGGTCTCTGTTTAACGGTAGGTTCCGTTTTCCGGATGGTTGATCCCCCCCTCCCTCTGATAATGTTTATCCTTTGCAAGGAATTTCAAATTTCAATTGTTATTAAATAAAAAGTAAAAAGCCTACTGGTGGTCTAGTGGTTTAGGTGATCGCTCAAAAGGTATTAGGCAAGGTTTGTAAATTACACAGGTTGCCCCATTAGAAGAAAAAAATGACGTCATACGAAGAATTTTGAAATTTGAATCAGTCTGAAGATATATACGAATTTCTTCTGGATACGTCACGTATCCATCACATAGCTACCATGAGGCCACCTGTGTATTTTATAAACCTTGGGTATTAGGTTCCATCCTCGTATCGAACAGATTTTCGATATTTTTCGATTTCAGATTATTTTTAATGCTAGAGTCACTAAAGACTTTAGTATCATGGTTCTTAACCTGGGTTCGATCGAAAACCAATCTCGTTTTAATAGTTTTGTTCATTTTGTGCATTAATCGATAAATATACACCAATATTTTGAAATTGAAGAAACCATATTTTCCTTTTCCAATTAAAAAGGGTTAAAAACGCCCATTCGGTGAATGGACGTCTGAAATTGGTTTGGACCATCAACAAGGTTGAGAACCACTGCTTTAGTACCTATAAAACGGCAGTAAATAACAATTAAAAAGCCTACTGGTACCCAAGTGGTCTAGGTGACCACTCCAAAACTAGTAGGTAGTGAGTTCGATCCTCGTATTGTGCAAATTTTCAATTTCTCAATAACGAATTTATTTAACCCTAGAGTCGCTAAAGGACCTTAGTAGTTATAAAGCGACAGTAAATAACAATTAAAAAAAGCAATATGAAAAAGAAAATTGCAGAAAAATTCGCTCCTCAATATGTTGGAACACGTCGTTAACATTTGTTAATGTTTGGTATTGAGCTTTATCTACTAAAGTGAAAATAAGCTTTTGAATACAGCAAACCTCCCGTGATTTTGGCTCTGTGTAATTCGTCTTTCTCCTGTTATCTGGTATGCCTATAAGGCAATGGTTCTTAACCTTATTGGAAGTACCTACTGATCTACACTAAGTTTCCTATATGCGTAATCATCGAACCCTTTTTAATTAGAAAAATAAAATATATTTTTTTCAAATTGAAAACATATATCTTGACCAGCGCCAAACCTCTAGAGTTCGATTGACTTCAAGTTAAGAACCACTGCTATAAAGTATATTCAAAGAACATATAATATATATATTGGATTTTACTATTTTTATAAGTATGTATGTAATTTGCCGAACTACAAGGTAATCTTGTTCAAAAAAGTTTCGTACTTCAAAAAATCTTTGGCAGCACTCTATAGGCCGACAAATTTGATAATCTTATGCATTCTTGCCAAACGTTTGTTGTATTATCGCGGGATTTCTGTTTTTGATTGTATATTTAAGCTTAATGAAAAGCTTAGTTTTGCTAAATTGTAAGCCAGGATAGTTGAAGCATATTAGGAAATGTATTTTAAGGAATGCAAGTAATTTTGTGTAAAGTCTTAAGAAAACGTAAAGAGTTTTAAGTTCATGGAATTTAATAAATTGTATACTTCATTTTCCAAAATGATAGATTTATTACTTGGACATTTTGTTATCTCCTCCCCTTTCTCTGAAGTTTTTTTTTTACTTAAAATTTCGAAAAATTCAAATTGTTTACAGCTACATTATTTGATGATTTTATGAACAATGCTATAGGCTTATAACTTATAGTATATGAACTATAGTATAATGCAATTTGTGATAATAATACCAAATTGTTGGTAAATAGATACCTAGTTTATTCATTTTGCCCTTAAAAGCAAGATTAGGCTCATTAGGCTTTTCTTTTCAGTTTTAAAAACACGAAATATTACCATAACAAGTAAACGGGTGCAGGAAATTAAAGATAGAAAAAAGAGGTGGAAACTAATTTACGAAAAATCAATGTATGAAATTGGAAAATGAAGGTAGTAGACTGGGAATCATGATGAAAGCTTACAATTGGTTGTTAACCCAGAAGAAGAAGAGGAAGAATTTCAAATTTTCCACCCAAATCCTTATCAAATAAAATGTCGAAATAAAATTTCTATTTTTTTTGAAAATGTTATTAACCAAAAGAACCGTAAATTTATTTCGACCCTCACGTTTATAAAAATGGTTCACGTTCGTTGGTATCGATATTTCGGTAATCAAGGTTCTTAACCCCAGAAAGTGTAACTTTTATTCTTTGCAGTGTATTATCTTAGCTTCTTATTTGTCATCAAAATTTGAATAATGGATCCAGATTTTACTGAGCTCAGTTTCTTTTTTCATATTTGGTTGATTAGATCAAAAAAGTGGTCAATCAAGCAAACAATTATGACTTTTTTATTTTGGAAACTACGTGTTTAATTTGTAATTTCTCAACTTTTTTTTTTCGACAAGTGCTCATTTATCGATACCATTGAAACATATAAGGCATTGGGCGTAGTTGGTGAAATAATGATCTTCAATTACACTTGATTTCAGTTGAGATTTATTTTTATATTTCTCTCAAGGTTTCATTAGATTTTTCGTGATTGAACAAGGTGTTTTTTTTTCTTAATCGCATAAATTCAAAGTTCAGATTCGGTGAAAAATAAAAATATTTAAAATATTCAAATATTGCTTAAAAAATTAATTGATTTTTTTCGTTGAAATCGAACGGAAAAAAGTAGAGAAATTTTTTCACTTGTCAAAAATATTTAATTATTGATAAAATTAATGAAACATTTTCATTAGTTATACATCGGTGAATAGTTTTTTTTCTGTTTTTAAATATTATATTATGTATGTAGGTATGCTTAAAGATAGATAGGATTTTTCAAAAGTTGATTTATGTGCCAATTTTTAAAGTACAAGCCATCATTATAATTAGTGACTTTCATTTTCAATTGAAATGGTTGTTGTATTTATTGATTTATTACACTTACTTCTCGTACCTTTTCTTATGCTTGACCACCATAAAGTCTGGTGGATAAATTTATATAGCACTTTTGCTATCTGATTAATAATTCAAAAAAGAAAATGTATTTCAATTTCTCTTGCAAACTTGACAAAAGAATATACCTGCTCCTATAACAATTCAAATTTTCGATACATTTTTGAATTTACATTAAAAAAATCAATCTTTCAAGTTACGTCCAAATGTCGCTAATTAAAAAAAAAAGAAGCTAATTGATTCAATTATTATGAAAGACCTAACAAATTAGTCAATTTTTTTCTTTTCTTAGCAAAATTAATTATTCATGTTAATGATCTCTTCGCATATTAATATTGAACGTTATTATAGAAAGAGCATTACATAATTTATGTATTTATGATAATTAAGAAAAAAACCACACACACATAATGCATGAAAAGAGACTAGGAAGTATTTTTTTCGTAGTTCCGTGGAATTTTTTTTTAAGTTTCAAATTGGAAATTTTTGCAAATTGCATACGAAAATTATTACCTATTTGCAAACATCGGTAAAGAGGTATTTGGCGAGTCCAGTAATTATGGCTTGGTGATTGCAAAAATTTTGCTTTTGCAAAAGAAATTGAACAATTGAGTTCAGGTTTAAGTGCTGGCTAGAAATAACCTTTGGTTTTTCTAAGTCGTGAATTATAATGAAATTGGCTGTATTTTCTTTTTTTGATGTAAGACGTAATAACAGGGTGAGATTGTTACGTGATGGCAATAAATTAAGGAAATTGATCACTTTCAGCAACAATGAGTTTTCTAAATAAAAAAAAAACAAATTTTTGAAATACTTTCATAATTTTCTATTAGGTTGCTCGAAAAATAATTTCCTTCTTTTTTACGAAAATGAATACTAACGATTTTCTTATAGTGTACCTATTTCATTGGATTATATGTTGTCCAATTTAGTCCAATACTTTTCCGTCGTCTTTCCTGACAAAGAACTGATCCAGGTGATTTTTGACTTTATCCCTTAAAGTAAAGGTTTAACGTCTACAAATTTTTATAGTAACCGGAATCAAAAATAATCGAAAAGTACCAAATCTGGAGAATATAGCAGGTGTTGCATTACATTTCATATGAAGCTATAAAAGCTTTTGACGAGTTACCAAACATAAATGAGTTTTTTTTGAAGGGAAGAATTTTTACGCCAATTATGGAGATCAAAAATCATCTGGATTAGTTTTTTGTCATCAAAGAACTAACATTTCATGAGCGCTAAATTATGCAACTACCGAAAAGATGACAAAAGATGTTTGATACTTTAAAAAAAGCGTCTTTAATTTCCTCAAAAAAATGAAATTAATTTCCAAAAACTTAGTTTAAGTGAAAGAAATATTTTCCACTTTTGTTTTCATCAGTTTAGTTTGAAAAGAGATTTTCTTTGTACTGTTTCAACTAAATTACAAAAATCTGATCTTATTTAATGCTGTACATAATTAAGAACTTTCCATTGTTAAACTTTTTGTTATGTATGTCTTTTTGTTATACTTTTCGTAATGTATATGTGGATATGTCGTTGTTGAAACTCTAGACAACTCTAGATTGGGTATTTTTTTGGAAACGTCAAAAAGTTTTAATTGTAATTAGAAATTACCTAGCGTTTCAAGCAAATGTCGGAAAATTACTAAAATTAGTGTTTCCCAACCTTCATTACACTATTTCCTAGCTAAGTTTTTTGGAAAGTATGCAATTTTAACATTTGCATAATTATAATATGTAATACATATGATAGCTACTAATAGTTGGTGGTTACAATACTATACAAAAGAGAGAATTAAAGTAAAGTTTAGACGAGCTTTCTTCCGGATTGCTTCCCTTAACTATTAAATTATCGACTGAAGAGGATGAAAGTCCATATTGAAAGTCAATACTAACCTATTTATTTTACCCATTACTCAAAATAACTTTTATCTAAATATTGTAAGAAAAAATCTTAACATTTGTCAAGTTCGAGAAATATCTAACTTTGGATTTGTTAAAAAAATAAAGATGACTGTTCCTAGTCATTTCCATAAGTCCGATACCCCGAAAAATATTTCTATAAATTCTTTGATATTCAAAAACTGCTATGACTTGAAAATGTTGATGATTTTCATAATTTTCTCATATCAGAATAGCAAATAGGAACTTGAATGAACTATCCAAAATACGTATAGGAAATTGGCATGTGTATAATGAGCCATCCCAAGTAGGAATTTATAATTGACCTAGTCATGGCCCAGGCTTGAGCCAAAACTTGCCAAGCCTGATCCAAGACTGGCCTAACTCTGAAATGATACACATGGACCAGGCGTAGAAACCACAGTCAATTCAAACTAAAATTTAAAAATAGATTCTAGAAAAAAATACATATTGATTTTTACAATTCAAAATAATATAAGCCTTATAAAATTTAAAAACGATTTTTATTATGGTGAAATTATTTTTGCTCACTTATCTTGGATGAACTCTGGCGTTGATGCTTGGCCAAATCTTGGGCCAAATTTGTATGGCAAGGTTTGGAAATTAACAACTGGTCCAAGATTGGCCCTGTTGTGAGTATTAGGAGTTTCTACATGGGATGGTTTTCAGGCTCTAGGATGCTCCTATAATTATCATTTGAGGAATTAGTTATTAGGTTGAATTCTCGTTAATGACCAGAAATTGGAAGTGATGTTTTTTTAAAATAATCGATTTAATTAACTTAAAAAAAAGTGAATCGAAATTTGGAAAAATATCGAGTTTATATACAAAGAGCCTAAAGATCCTACGGGTATGCATGGTCAATCGGCTCCGGACATATATTTTAATGATACTTGGTAAACATCTAAGTACTTATAAAATACTTAGATCCTGGAAGTATCAGATTTCTACCCAATTAGTTTCTGTGAAAAAAATTAATAATAAATGAAAAATCGAAAGCAATTTTTTTCTTTAAATCTACTCAATCGATTGATTTATAATTTAAACAGGATTTAGTGTTTAAAAACGCCTTATCTATAAAAAATTGACAATTATATAACTTTAGAAAGTCGATAAAAAAATTAAATTTTTCTGGAAAAAAAAAATTTTTAACCATGAAACCGATTTGATATCACTCTAAATATATTATTTTTAAGTTAAATATACTTCTTTTAAAATGCCTACTTTTTTCAGATTTTTTTAAAATGGTATTACATAGTGAAAAAAATAAAAAAAATATAAACCGCTTAAGCCCCGTTTAACTTGAATATATGCAATGTACATTGTCTGGCATTAAGGGTGGGAGCGGTTTTGTCAAATTTTTAAAATTTCAATAATCAAAACAAATGAACATCCTTAAATACCGCAATCCCATTGGCTGATCGACTCTTGCATTGAAGCGTAGCTGCTGTCATCTCATATTAGTGCGTTGTTTGATTTACCGTGTTTCATTTGTTCTAAATTAATTAATTTCATTTGATTAAAAGCCAAAAAGTGATCTAAATGATAATTTAAATAGTGCCCAATGAATCAAGATAACACTTCTTATATTCAAGTAAGTGAAATATTATTAAATTCTGAAAATAAAAATCTTAGTGTCAACAGCATTAGTTTCGATTTAATCGCCATTTGAAATTTTGGTGAAAATTGTAGGTTTCCAATGGAAATGATAAAAGTATCTAGGGCTAAAAGTATGATTATATTCAGGGAAATAAACTAAGGGTGACTAATTAAATATTCAAGAAATATTAAGGATACTTTATAAATATTTTTCCGAGGTCGATTCAATATGCTTATAACCCAAGATTCTTTACGTAGCAAACTTCAGTTTATACCACTTGAAATTTCATCAAATCGTCACGAAATTAATTTTATAAAAAATCTTCTTAAAGTTAGCAAATTAGACACTTTTAAAATAACAATAAACAAATTTCGGTAATATATACTCCAATTTCCATTCCAGTAATAATTTTTGGTTGTATATAATCTATTTGGTGAATTGAATAGTAATGTTGAGACTTCACCAAGTCACCAAGTTTATTAATCATTTTCAATTGCTCAATTTACAACATAAAATTATGCAGACTAACTTTTAAGAAAAACTACTAAAATGCGTGTAGGTAAATTTCACTGATAATTAAGTAAGTATTACAAATAAATTCCGTTTTGTTTAATAAAAAATAAATCTTTTTTGCCTCTTCATTTGCGACTTATTAATCATAAATTTTATAAAATTATCATTAAACATTAATGTGTTTTATGCCTTTCATATGCCCATAGAAAAAACAAGCAACGAAAAAATTGTTCATGTGTGGAAAGCGTATCTAAATGACTAACCTTTACGTTTCATTTATTATATTTCATCAATCACCTAAGCTTGAATTTTCCCTCATATAAAAACATGTAATTTAATAGATATCAAAGAAATCTGAAGAAATTCACTACTACACTCATTGTAAAACTGTCCCTTAATATTATAATAATACACCTGAAGTAACATTTACTTTTTGTTAGTAGGCATTTATTTTGAATAGAATAATTTAAGCGTGGATAAAATGTTTATTACTATGGTAGAATTTCTTACATTTTCACTTGTACATATCAAAATTAATTTTATGCACAAATATCAATAAAAACGTTAGTCTAGTGATATTATATTAATTCATGTATTTTATTTAATGAATGTAAAGAAAAATTTATTCAAAATCCTGGTTTTATTTTTTTTTTTGTATTTTTTTAACATTGTTATCTTAGTTTTATGCTGAACATCGAAAATTAATTAATTTGTGTAATTTGGCTTTGAACAACATGCATTGGTTATTATATTTTAGTTCTCCTGAAGAAGTTGGAAATAAACCAACGAAACGTTGAGATGATTTGAAAATTGAACATTTTATTATTTGAGTCCAAGTTTCCAAAAACATTATCAATTATTTATTCAAAATATTACTGAGTTTGTTCTAGTTATAAGGGCAAAAACCGTGAAGATATGCCGAGGGTATGCTCAAAATATTTCCTTCAAAATTTACTTCAGTAAATGATGAGATAAATTTTCATATAATTAAAATTCTTTTTTTGAAGTTTTTTAATTTTATTTCATAGGTTTTTTGTGGGAAATTAGGATTGGAACTTGCAGTGCTTAAAACTATGTTAGATATATAAGGGTTCAGGAAATATAGAAATTGAAACAAGTACCATACATGATAAAAAAAATTCCAAAAATTCTTCAATGGATAACAAACCATAAAATCAGAAGTACCCTTATTTTACTCATAAGGATATTTTATTATTCAGGAAATAAGTGATTTTTTGTGAAGCAAAATGCGTCTTTTTTATGAAATTTTATTTTTTGTAGTGGAATCCTGGTTTATACCTACTTGTTGAACCTGAAGAAATTAAGTTATACCTTAAAAAAAATTACGTAAACTGAAATATAAAATTTAAAATTTAAGTTTTGAATTGCAATAACAATATTTTAGAGGAAATTTTAGTTTTTTTTTTTTCAATTTTTCATGAAACTTAATGGAAAAGGAACCGAAAGAAAGGGAAAACCCCTTTTTCAATAGCGGGTGAAAAGATTTTAATTTTGAGTATTGTAGCCATGAACTTTACTAAAACCTTGATCCCGAATTAAATTTCTTAAAATTAGTTGGAGGTATAATGGGAGCCATATAGTCGAAAAAAAGATTTGTATACTGAAAAAATTTCTAGGGTTTTAAACGATAATTTAGTCGCCTTATACTAAGGCCGTTAATGACTTAAATGGTGTGTACAAATATTTGTAAGTCGATAAATATTATAAACTTTGGTCGTAACGAAATTCCAAAACACCACCTTTTTGGCTTAGAATATTATACATTTTTTTTTTACTTTTCTATTTTAATCTATAACCCCAATGTTTGTGGGAACAATACCATTTTAGCTGCTCATAATTCAAGTTATGTTTTCCAAACTCCTATGTGGGAATGCAGTGCTCTTTATTAATGAATGGAAATATGAAGAACTAGAGATATCAAGTCCTGGAACTGAAATAGTCGGAAAGCACCTAGTGCGACGAGTACTAAGGTTTGCCCAGCTATTTGGTCTTAACTTAGTGAAGTAGGGATCTAGAAAACACAAAAAACCCTAATGCTACAGGATTGAAGCTAATCCCACCATAGAAAATCCAGTTTAATAAAAAAAAACATCCAAAAGTACTTATTGCGGTTCTTTTAGAAGAGTTTGTGATAGTAAAACTAATTGAATTAACTCTTAAGCAATTTATTTAGTTACTATTTTTTATTGGGTGCAAGCCACGTTTTTTCGATCAACAAAATTTGAATTTTGAAAATAAATTACAGCCAGAACTGGCAAAGCCATGCTCCAGCCATAAAATGTTGTCTAATTTTCGATAATATTCGAACGAATCTCACGGCTGATTCATTCGTGGTGCCGTCTTTCACAACCTTTCAACTTGTAATAATTAATTAGTACAAGATGGAAATGTTCACCTGAACGATTTACTATCATAATTTTTATTGCATAATTAAAAATCCCGCTACTTTTCTCTATACATTTGCTGTACACAGCTCTTCCCTTTCGTTTATAAACCCGAATGAACATAAGGTTCGCTTACAAATATTTTCTTCGTAAATTTATTGCATTTGAACACTTGGAAACTTGGAGACATATTAAATTTCAATATTATTTCAACAAACATTATTTTTAACGTAAGATTCATACAATAAATATAGAGAAGATTACTTTTACTTAATATCTTAATGTCAAGAGACGCACTTGGAATTTCATACTAAAAATAGTTCCCAAAAAGAATTTCTCTATTCTATTTTTTTTCTTATTTCTATACGAAAAATGGTTACCACTGTTGATATAAAAATAATTAATACCACCGTTTGAATCTCTTAATTAACTTATCAAGCTACATTTTGTAAAATGTTCCTACTTTTCCAAATTTTGAACTCTATAAAGAAGTTAGAACTATAGGTACTTATAATAAAACTTTGTAAAAATACAAACTCTGAATTTACTCCTCTGAAGTTTTAGATCCCTTATCAGTATGCGATGTACTAAATATGAAATGATACTATTGTCAGTAATTAAAAATATGATTAATATACAGGTTGTTGATATAACGGTTGATATTTAGAAAGACAAAAAGGACAATTTATGAACTTAGTATATCATAGGCCAGTTTTGCCATTTTCATAATTCCTTCTCTTCTGTAGGGAGAAAAATTAGATCCCATTGATAGAAAATCGTATCCGAATTCCGTTCAAATGTATCCCGTCCATCCCGAATACCTTAAAAAAAGACCATCGTATATTTTTATAATCCCTTAGTTCTTCATAATTCATTCAGCATATTTAGTACATCGCATACTGATAAGGGATCTAAAACTTCAGAGGAGTAAATTCAGAGTTTGTATTTTAGCAAAGTTTTATTATAAGTACCTACAGTTCTAAGTTCTTTATAGAGCACAAAACTTAGAAAAATAGTAACATTTTACAAAATGTAGCTTGATAAGTTGATTAAAGAGATTCAAACAATTAGTTCTTCATAATTCATTCAGCATATTTATTGTTATAATTTTAATTTTTTCAATACAAGCGTTAATATCTTTCTTAAAATCTTAAAACTTTATGTTAAACACCATCTGCTTTATGTAACCAAAGTTTCTTGTCCTCAATAAATTTCTCTGTGTTTGACCCCTGAATAGACATGATTGTTAATCAAAAATTGGTAATATCTGATGTGAATTATAAATATCAACTGTAAACTATTCCTAAACCTTAAGAGGGATTGTACTTATACATGCTTCATTTGTACTCTTCAGGATTGCAGTAAGGGTAATAGAAACCCACTAACGAAGAAATATTTAGGATGAAATTAAAACTGACAAAAAATAAGCATGCTTTAATGTTTCAATAAAAATCCTTATGAGCTAAAATGGATAAAAAATGGAATCGTAATCGTATAATTCCCAATTTGGGAATTTGAAAAAAAAAATTTATTGATTTTTTTCATGTATTTTCAAACTTTATTATTAATAATATTGATATTTAATGCAAAAAACTTAAAAAAAAAAATTTTTCAATTAATTATAAACGATTACAAATTGATAAAATTTAAAAAAAAATCACGTGACTATAAACGCGCCATGAGTGGTCACCATAGTTGTGACGTCATAATGTTATACATGGGAGGCTAGCTCAATGTTAATTTTGTGTTATAGCTATTTAATAACAGTACAGCGTTTACAGCTAATACACGTGACTAGACAATAATATTGAAAATTTATTGCTAAAAAACGAGTCGTTAGTTGATTCCAATTAGCTATGTGTGATAAAGGATTTATAAAGGCAAAGTCTGATAATATTCCTGCACTGCTTGAAACCATTTATTGCGACGTTTGCCATCTTGGGGAACATTTAAAAACATTTTGTTAGGAGTTGTTTTTGTAGTATTCGTACATAATGGTACAAAACAAGAACGATAACTTTTAAGGTTCGACATTTACAATATAAATTTCAATATTTAACTATCACAACAGAATTAAATCAATCAAAACACTGTACTTATTATTTCTGTATCAACTGCAATGAGTGACAACTAACATTACGATGTCACACGCGCTCGGGTTTGTTCGAGAGCTGTCGGCGTGTTTTCGGTACTAGATTCAAAAATTAATTTTTATTTTGAAATAACTTTTAAATTATTGCGAAAAAAAAAACAATAAATAGTTTTGCTATAAAACTTATATATGATCTTTCCATTTATCACAAAAAATTTATTTATCCAAATAAATTTTGGAAACTCTCTAATATTCACTTTGTAGGCAAATGTTGAGATCATATAGTACTTTAAAATGATATAAGATTATTTCATGACTTAAAGAAACACAACTGAAGAAAAGTCATAAAAAGAAGAGAATAGTATTAAACTATATCAGTGTACTAAGAAATATACTCTTACTTATTATAATGATATACTATACTACTATTTTCTTCTTTATATGCATTTTCTTCATGAAATTGTTTCTCGTATCATGAAAAATAATATAACTGTATTCATTTTGGATTGAATTTGCATAGTTTATTGATATGAAAAACATTTTGATAATTTATAAAAATAATAAGAAAGTATTGACTAGTATACTTGGTAATACTAAATTCGCCTACTGGTGACCGAGTGGTCAAAGTAACCGCTTCATAACTACTAGATGCTGGGTTTGCTTCAATTGTATTGAGCGATTTTTCAATGTTTCTGACCTTACGATTTTTAGTAACCCTAGAGTCGCTTAAAACTTTTGCTACAAAGAGACGATAAATAACTACGAAACAAAAATAAAACAATATTATCCAGTAATAAACGAGGAAATAACCCGGAAACTTAGCACTTTTTTTCCTAGCACTGCTAGTTTTCCCTCAAAGTAAATGCGGTGGTTTCTGTACTTTTAACTATCGAACTCTTTATACGAAATTCAATTGGCCTAAAAATGAATTGGAATTAATTTACTTGTAGAAATGAACCTTTTCTAAGAGTGCAACCGGTCATTCTAATTTTTGTCATAAATCCATAACAATAGTTTGAGGATTGATAATTGCTGGTCATTTGGTAGCATTTGCCTTTCCGAAAAGGTTAAAAATTGAGAATATGGACGTTGAATGAAGATTACATATAAGTGCAACCTTATGGGCCAAAATGTAATTCCATAAGAAGCATTAGTTAGTGCAGGATAGTCGCTTTCTCTCGACCGAGCCTCAGGATGAGTATCCACAACCTGAATGCTAGACAGGTTATGACACGATATTTAGGGATGATTAAAATTCGAACTAAGAAATAAATAGGGTAACTATTTCTGCTATTTCAGTATTTTCAACATTTTCGATACGCAGTATTTCGGACGTTTCAGAGAATTGGTGGGTTTTGTCAAAGGATAGGATTTTAAAGTTAGAATTAAATAAAAACTGCATTTTTTCTTAAATTTGTTATTGCAGTGATACTTAACAATAAAAAGTTATGAATTTAATCATTTTGCCAACATCTTTTACAAGGCGGTTGCGCTTCTATGTAATTTTCATTCAACGATATGGATTGGTCTGTATTAAAATGATAGATATAGAAGTCCACAGTTTTGCTATTTAAATCAAAAAGCAATTCAATAAATGGACATTTTAAGACTATTTTTTATTGAACTCAATGGCATAATTCTTTTGTGACCAATAAATGTTTTTATTGGTCATATTTTGATTTGCAAGTTTATGATATTTTTTCTTAATTTTTTTATCATATAAGTGCTATTAGATGAAGAAAAAGAACCAAAGGGTTTTGAAAAAAAAATCGATCAAATTTTATCGTTCAGAACTAGTTTCCATTAAAAATTGAACGAAATACTTGACACTTTACTCCTTCATTTTTTTAACCCTTTGGGGGACAAATACCACCCAAAGAACCCATCCAAAACTAAAGATTTTATTAGAGTCAATTTAAATGATCTTAAACCAAAGTATAATAATGCAATTTTTGAGCCTTCAAATCATTCTAAATGAATGCCTAGTTTAGTTGCACTATTATTAACGTTGATTAGTTTACTATTTTCTTTAGCAAATAAATCAAAATACTTTTGAAATTCAAAACCGATTTCTTTATTTCACAAAAATTGCAATTTCATTACTATTTATCAAAACAAATCAAATCCTTGAAACTATATATTTTTCTCTTTTAAATTCACCAACAACTGCATTTATTGCTTGTTAGAGAAAATACTATACCAAACCTACCATTACAATAAGTAATATTTCTAAATTATGAAAAATCATTATTTACAATTATAAAATTTATTATAATACCTGTAACCTTGTATTGATTTTATTGAAAGAAAAAATTCACAAAGATTATAATAATTGAATAATATCGTTTTATTTCATTTTTTCGATCACGAATTCGTTTAGACCAATCAATTGGTAGGTAGATAAATAATGAACCACGGAATTTCACCTCAAACGCCGTAATGAGGTATTTAAATCCAGAGGTCAAGCCATTTTACTATTTGCATTTATTTAAAGTAATCGATTTTCTTTGTCTTTGTTTTTTCCTAATCAATTACTGTTTTTTTTTCCTTAAAAAATGCTCTCGATTTGGCTTATAAAATTATACTGAAAATAAATCGATTTCAAGGGCTTATTTTTTTTATTTTTTGAAACAATAGCCTATTAAGTTTACATAAGTGTATAAATCTATTTTTATTTATTTTTTTTCCATATAAAATTGATAAATTTATTTATGCAATTTCTGATGTAATTATAAGCGGCAAGATATTCAAATTTGTTGTCGGCCTTTTTTCTCTGGCCAAGAAGTGAACGTTTGTGTTTTTCAAAGGCCAAATATGATAATAATAACAGAAACGAGGAATAGTACAAGTTCTTGTCTAATCTTAAAAATTGCAAAATAATAGAAATAATATCATTTGTGGAAATAAATAAATATGTTATGAGGATGGAGAGACAATAAGGAAAATGGCTTGGAGTTCACATAAATTTTAAAAAGAAGAGGAAAAAAATATCAAAACAAAAAGTAGTCAAAAATTATGATCTATTGTTTTAATTGTTAACAAGACAAGATTTTCTTTTGTTTAAACATTCTGCACATTATTTATTATATTGTTTTGAAAACAATCGAGAGTTTTGTTTATTTTGAAAATTCACGCGCTTTTTTTTATATATATAACGAAGGTTATATAGTTTCGAGTTTTTGAATAATTGCCGCTGATTACGTATGGGAAATGTTTTTTTTTCGGATGCATAAATATCAAGAGATTAAAATAATATTAAAATATAAATGGTCCAAAGTCTAAACAAAAACCCGAAAAAAACAGCTCTAAGGCTTTTTTAATGGGACACATAAATAATACACATGTAACATTTCTAAAAAGGCGTAGGTACGAATTTTCTTGTGATTCTCTATAGAGCACCAATTCGGATTATTTAATGATGTTGTTGGACTTGAGGCCAATCTATTTTTATAATTTCAATATAATAATATATTGAAAATGTATTTTAAGATACAGACAATTGATTTTGTGACATTTGCACGGGTTCTTAATGATTTTTTTGGAAAAAGTTTTTGGTATTTAAGAAATGGCATTTAATTGATATTTTTAAAGTAAAAGTTTCAGTCCCTATATGGGGTTCTTGAACCGCGCGTTGTGCGGCTTATATGGGAAGAATAAAGATAACAAGTTGGGATTTGGAGAAAATTTTATCGTACAGGTAGATAATTGCAAATATTTAATAATTTATTGTAAAACTACAATCATTTCATTGAAAACATTTTGCTGAATAATTATTTAACTTTAAGTATCTATAATATTAAAATACTTGCTTTGATTTCGTTGATTATTGAATAATTATTTTTATGGATATAAGTTGATAAATTACCTGAAACAAAAACAAAATATTATTAGTTTTAGGAGTAAAATTTTGACTTAAAATTAAAAATAATTAACTATGTATAAATAGTTTATTAATGCCTGTATCTTCCTCCACAAGGTACATTCTTAAAAATTTAATAATAATTTATTAAAAAAAATTATTAAGCATTAAAAATTTAGAAAAAAGTTGTAGAAAATTTCATTGCTATATTCACCGCTTTCGATTTTTGTTTGGGAATTTTCATTAACAACTGTTAATGTACTTGAAATCAGGGCTGGTAATCTTTGAACCAAATTTCGGAAAAGTCGAATCTTATAATTATCCAGTTATTTCTGAACCGGAACTGGAGCTAA
The DNA here is from genome assembly GCA_958496175.1 of Sisyra terminalis. NCBI lineage: Eukaryota > Metazoa > Arthropoda > Insecta > Neuroptera > Sisyridae > Sisyra > Sisyra terminalis. The sequence goes on from OY292275.1 coordinate 11,750,628, forward strand.
TGTCAATCATTAATCCCAGGGCCGGAGCTGGAGTTACAGCTTAAAAATAATTGGCCAAGTGTTTTTCCTACTAATTAAGGTGATATTCTATATCCTTAGTATTGAAGGCCTTTCAGTAATTAGCATAATATGATTGACACAAATAAAACTAAGTTTAAAATATGTCTTTCATAGTAACGCAATTTACTACATCAAAGTATTCTATATACGAACAAATTACGGACAATTATCTATTAAACTGTTTTTACGTGAAAAACCAACAAACCTCCAAATTTCTTCATTTATATAGAGTACCATGAAGACTACTTGGACGAAAATATTGTTTTTTTTTTTATACAGTGCACCAAAATGAGGTTTGTAGGATCGTAACACTGCTGGTAAGGCTTATTGTGTTCCCACCAAAATCCTTTTCTCTACATTTTCAACATCTAAATTATCCTTTCAATCGAAAGTCCTATCCTCCATTGACCATTAATTTTTTTCATTTTATGTCAATAACCGTACCATCCATTAAGAGTCCTCCAGTTTTGATCCTGAAAATTCCTTTCGTCGCCTAAATTATTTATCGTTGGTTCAGGGATTTATATTTCTCTACCTATACTCTTATTTTTACATTGATTGGACTCTGTTCAAAATCATGGTACTATTCTTTTAGTTAATTACCATGAAGATGCAGCCAGAGTAACTTGTTCCAATTTTGATTATTGCTTGTTAAAAAAAGAATAAAATAAATAAAATTAAAATACATACTTTTTTTTGTAAAAATACTTTTCAAATTCAAAATATCCTCTAAAATACTTACAATAGTTTAAGGCTTCTTTTAAGAAGGAAAATTATTTATTCTCTTTTCCAAAGTGCTAATTTTTGTATGGAAAAATGTTAAAACTACTACTTTTATTTGCTTTCTTCAATTATTGGTTTTTGTAAGTATTTAAATATCACAAATATTTTTAATTATGATTCCAAACTATTGACAAAAATTGGACTTTGACTTCAAAATTAATCATTGCAGATTTTAAATACTAAAATTTTTGAAATGACTTCACATTGAAACTTATAAGTTCAACTTCTCAAATGGCAAAACAAGGAGGATAATTACAACTCCTAGCTTAGCCTCGTTTTGAATTTGAAACTTTTTTTTTTCTTTTCCAGTGGTTAATATTCTTAAATAAGCCTCAGTTCTTAATAATTCTTTAAGATTGAAGCAATCTTTAATTTTTAAAAGTTAGACAAAAAATTGATACAATGATTGCAAAAATTATTGTTTTTATAATTAAAAGTTCTTTTTTTTTCTAATATTAGGATACTAAGACTACTCATTTAAAAAAGCAATGATTCAGATTGATCTTAGATCTAGTAGTATCGATCACAGTTATAAAAAATATAATACTTTTACCAGAATACTTTTATAGAAATGAAAAAAAAGAAAAGCAAATTTAATTATTTGTTTGGCTGTGAATAGTTTAGATTACACTTGGGACATTTCAAGTCTATGTCAAATCTAATAAGATAAAAAAAATATAGAAAGTGTAAATAAAACACATGCTGAAGATCATAGAAATTTTAAATCTCAAAACTTCAATTATTATCAAAAGAAAAAGAATAATATTGTCATTCCCAAGTGTTTATTCTATTTTGAAATAAGCCATAAGAATGACAAAATATACTTTTCTGTAAAATATAGATTTATAAAAACTTTTTGTAAAGCGTTTAAAACTTTTAACCAAAAACACAAACCAAAACGATCATATTTAAAATACAAAATATAACTTTATTTTAATTAAGAAATTGAAACCTTTACTACTAAAAAACAAATTGTGGATTTCTTTTCCGACAATTCATTATAATTTTGAAATTACGAAGCAGTTTTGATTCCAACAAATTTTGCAGAACACTTTATTAAGCCATAAAACCCATTAAAACTATAAAATTATCAAAAAATGTACCGAAGTGCTCTCATAAAATTATACATCTGTGCAAACTTTAGAAGATGATAGTAGAATTCATTACTTTTCTTTTCATTTGATTGGCTCTTAAATATAGTCTTAGTTTTGCTACCATTTTATAATTTTATGACCGTTTTCTTTGTTTATAACCAATCTGAGTGTAAAATAGTCGATTTATTTTCTGAAAACCCAAACGGTTAATCTCTGGTTTAAGGGTGGATCACCGTCAGAAAGAAAAAATTTTCGATTTTTTTTTTTTATAAATGTCTTCTTATAACATTCAAGAATAACGTGTTAAAAGAATTGGAATAGCTGACTAATGTATTTTCCCTGAAAAAAATTGAATAAATTGATAATAACATAAAAAAATATCTTAAAAAAATTTTAAATGCGTTTTTCTCGAAATCAACATTTTAAAATTGGGAGATAAGATTTCTCAGAAACTATCCGACAGATTGACTTGAAACTGGAGAGTGTTATAGTTCAACACGTCTTCTTGGTAATGAACCTCTGAAATTGGCCAAAACTCCCCCCTCAAAGTGGGAGAGGGGGAAAGGTCCGAAAAAAGGTCGTTTTTTTTTAACTTTTTTTTTCAAAGTCACGCCATTTTGTGAATTTTCAACTTTTTTCGGATTTTCGAGGTTCAGTACCAAGAAGACGCAAAACCAAAACCTACATTCTTTGGAAAATCATGATCCAACTTCCGGTTTTCGAGAAAAATTGTCTCCCGTTTGCCTCCTCATTTTTAAGGATCCTTTTTCAAAGTGCTGTAAAAAGGGGAGGGGGGACATATCGGGGCAAATAAAAAAAAATAGTTCAAAACTTCAACTCTTAGATGCCGAAAATCGTTTTTTAATATCTCTAAAAAAATGGTAGCAGCTTTAAAAAAGTCATTTTTTTTTACGTTCTGATGGTGATCCACCCTTAAACACCTAGAAAATATCAGATATAGAAGAATATATTCAAAACAATTTCACTAGAAGAATTATAGGAAACGTATTCGCTCCTTAACGTATTAGCTTAAGTTATGCTAAATTATCCATTATGTGGATTAATTACCGAGCTTTTGTTGCCACTTAAAAAGAAAAGGAAATATGAATAAAACAGGAAAGGGTGTTGATGTATCATCTGTTGATTTCCGAACTTAAAAACTTACTATTGCTATAATTTAGCTTCTTTTAAAGAGAAAATACAAATCTAGCATCATAAATTGTAAAAAAATTGATCTATGGGCATTAAATAGTTGTTATTTGCAGTTTATCTTATTTAGATTTGCAGATTGATTATTCCTCAAACATATTTGTCAAAAATTATAAGTTCAAAAAAAGCTCAAAAAATTAATGTCCTATGAATGAATATAAAGACACTTAATGCATTATGTTTTCATCTAAGATTCCTTGGTCAAAATAAAAAAAAAAAAAACTAAACTGAAATGTTTCCAGAAATAGATTTTTTAAGTAAATTAAATGATTTTTTATAACTAATTATGTAGTTCTCATTGAGAAATGTATTGAATTTGGTACATAAAAGCCAAAAACCATAAGGGTTAAATAAGACAATTAAAAAAAAAACGTTTAATAATTATCGCAATAAACAATCAAAAAAAGTCGCAAATATTTGAATCAAAATTTTAAACAATAAAGCCAATGAACTATCAATCAACGCCCTACACCAAAACTGGCGTCCTTTACTCTTGATCTTGATTTGACTTTGCTCATCATTAGTTCGATAACTTTGAAGTATGAACACAAAATTCAATGTCATAGAAGTTATGATTATATTAACATTTATGAGTAATTGCCTATTCATATTGTTAATTTCAATATTCAATAAGTAAATGATCGATATATTACTCTATAGTCTTTAAATAAGTATAATTAGGGTTGGTCATTTGGTTACACTTTAGTAAATATCTAGCTCAAAAAAACACGCACAAATTATAAAATTATACAATAGCATTTAACTTTAATTTACATTAGATCATTTTGCTCGCAGATACTAAATTAGTTTCGAAGAAAAAAGCTATTATCACATCACCAATAAACAGAAAACAATAACAATACAACACTTACCAGGAAAACAAAGGAAATTAAAAAAAAAATGATTTTGATAATTTTTTTTTTTACAAAAATGATATACGCCTAATTTGCTAGAGTTTATTAGCAAATTGAAAGTTGTCAAGTTTTTTAAATTTTTAACAAAGTTGGATTCTTTTAAAGTTCAATTTTACATTAATTGTAAAGTTTCGAAACTAATGAAAACAAAATAACAAGATTTTTTTGACTTATTTGCAAAATAAAAAGACCTAGAAAACTGAAATTTGGAATATGAATGTATTTTTTACCGAAATACCCTCCAAAAATGGTTCATATATTTCATACTTTTCTAGGGGCGATTTTTAATGGTTATGATACGATGATATTTTCTACACATTCTTCTTTAGATCTTTAAACTATCGGAAAATTATTAATTATACTTTTCTTTAAATTTTATATATTATTTGAATGATTGCGAAAATAAATTTTTCGTAAAAGCTAATAATAAATTCAAAAACACGTTTCGTAAAAAAATAAGCAACAATTCCAGCCAATTCACTATTTTTAAATCATAAGTTAATTATTATTAGTATATTGCTTCAAATTGCAATTGAAGTTTGATCATTTAGAAAAACAGTTTTACTAACTTCTATTGAATAACTCAACATTGAAGTGTTTATGAAAAGCTTATATTATATATACACTAAACATAATTAGCTTTTATTCCATAAAAGAAAAATAAAGTTTAATTTTTAGGGTATAAAAATGTTTTCCATCGTGAAAATTGTGAAAAATTGTTTAAATTATGATTAGCGTACTGGGACCTCTGTTGTATTTCCTTTACACAGCTGATATGCCAAATACAACAGATGCATTAGTGGCAACATTTGCTGATGACACAGCCATCGTAACCGCAGCAGATGAACCCAATGAAGCTTCGTTAAAGCTCCAAAATAACCTGGACAAAGTAGAAAAATGGGCAAAAAAGTGGAAAATAAAAATAAACAACGCAAAATCTACACACATAATATTTACACTGCGCAGAAATATATGTCCACCGGTTACAATGCAAGGCACAGAACTACCGCAAAAGAGCACGGTAAAATATCTGGGAATGCACTTAGATCAAAAACTAACATGGGCTGTGCAAATCAAAAAAACTCGAGAACATTTAAATAAAAAATACAAAAAAATTTACTGGCTTATGGCATCTAATGCACCATTATCAACAGAAAACAAACTTCTTCTGTACAAGGTCATCCTCAAGCCCATATGGACATATGGGATACAGTTGTGGAGTACTGCATCCATCTCCAACATTGAAATCCTGCAAAGATTTCAATTAAGGACCCTACGACAAATAATCGGTGCTCCATGGTATGTAAACAATAAAAAATACATGAAGATACAGAAATGCCATCTGTAAAGGAGGAAATTCAAAGGTTTAGTAACAAATACCTAAAAAAACTAGACCATCATTCCAATCATCTCGCAATAAACTTATTGGACAACAGTGAGATGATAAGAAGGTTAGAAAAATGGAATGTAATAGATTTGCCTGATAGATTTTGTAACTAAACAAATATTCCTATTAACTATTTATTGCCAAATTATTATTTCTTATTATATAGCTTTATTTTTATATATTACTTATATATTAATGTTTCACATTATTTTTAGCATTGATATTGTTATTATAGACTATTATTATTATTCTTATTGCTACTGTTAGTTGTTTTTATGATTTTTGTTATTGCTATAAGAATTTCTATTATGGCTATTGTAATTGCTATTGATTATTAAAAACCTTTGTACTTATACAGCACTAATCTACTGGGACTAGTGCTTACATGTGATTGTCTATGGATTGAATGCACTTATTGCAACCCTATGCAGATTGTGCAATTTATTTGAAAATTAAAACAAAATTACGATTGTTTTTATGACAACCGTTCAATGGTCAGTTTAGTTTATATCTCAATTTCAATAACCTGTGACGTCACAGAAGCCCCATAAACGCACTCATGATTTTCGGACTTTCATTAGATCATTACTAATAAAAAAAATTTTCTGACAAAATATAAAATTTTCAGAACTAAAACTTGGTTTTTCCTCACTTCTTCCACTTCGTCCTTTATCGATTAAAAACATGTTCATATGGTTCATTACACTTTACTATTTTCCTTTTCCTCTTTACATAAAAATTAAGTAATGCAAAATAAAATTGCATTGAGTAAAACTAAGTATTAACAAATAATTTTGAAAACTTCAAAATATTTAATAGCTAAGCTATTTAAAGCTTAAGTCCTATAGAGGGAGTTAATAGTAAGGAGAGGCAATTCATTGTATATATTATTCGTAAAAGGAAGCATAACAATTTCCATAAAGCTTTAGTAAAGCAACGGCGCATGCCTCATAATTTGGATTAATTTTTAAGCTTATTGAAAGTATAAACTAAAGAGAATTGCATTCTTGATTATTTATTACTGACTTAAGTACTTCTCTTCAAAATTTTTGATTGAAAAACTTTAATTAATCTTTCATTTTATATTAACATGTTTATATAGACTAAATTTTTTTTTTTAAATTTGAATGATAACTAACTAATAATATTTCAATGTCTTCTCTCTAATTTTAAGAGTTGTCAATTTAATACGTGGAACAAGGTCTCCTTAGAAAATTCCTGTTCTCATTAAATATAGGTTTACAGAAATTAATTCTTTTGATCTTTAAAAACACATTAGCTTATATGAAAAAATTATTCAGTTTTCAATTAAAAAAGAAAATAAACTTCATTTAATTTTCATTTAAAATATAAAACTCACTTTTATTAGATTTTAATTAGAAAAAAATCGACCAGTTTTCCATTTGAAAAACGTTTTGATTTTATCAATTAATTTCGATATTAAATTTCCACCGTCGATATTACCTGCAACATAAACCAACATATAATTTTCAGACTTACATAAATTCGATTTCTATTAACCAATAGATTAGGCAACAATTTCGACTTGTGCCGTTCTGTTCACTTATTGGTAATAATGAATACTTTTTCCTATTGTTTATAGTCAATTTATTTTATTGATTGCTCGTTAAGTTCATTGGTAAAGGTTACTCGAATTGGATATCATTGAAGTGAAAGGATTTTTCAAGTTTAAATCGATTTGACGAACTCATAAATATTTCTTGGCATAAATTCGCAGAATTTTGCCAATTGTTTTTTTTTTTTGGATGACAAAAAAATGTGCAAAGATTTCTTTGCTACAATACGCAGATTATAGATGTTTGACATTTGAATGAAAAAAAATGTGAACTAATTAATTTGAATTTAATTTGAAAATTTCAAATCGGCAAAGTGCCTTGGGCAAATTTTGAACTAGTGGTTTGACAAATTATGAAAGTATTGGAGTTTATGTGAGAAAATTTCAATCTTTCAATCATAACATACATCAATATAGTGAATTTAATTATTAATAACAACGGAAAAAAAATATGCAACAGTGAGCATGTCTATAATTACATTTGGATTTATTTTTTTTAGCCGAGGCTAAACTAATTAAATACATTTTAATTTATTTATGTGGGAGCCAAAAGTTCGAACTATTCCATTGGGTATGTTGCTTTACCAAGCGTTGAAATCACTTGATATGACGTCGCTTTATGGATCATTAAAATTTCTTTTTCACTTCATTTCACTTTCCTTACCAAATACGAAGAAGAGAGAACTTGGGTGCGTTGAAATTTCAGTGTGAAACATTTTTTTTTCGATTTTGATGCAATAAATTCTACACACTATGTTAGTTGCACAATAGAAAAGTGATTTGATTTGGATAAATTATTGTCAGTGCAAAAACCCGCTTTCCGTAACAAATCCAAGCACGGACGTGAAGAGGCTGGAAAAAATATCCATGAGAAATCGAAACTTTCCGGTTTCCCGTTTTTAGACAAACTCCACCCTAAATATGATAAAGAAGAAGAAAAAAAATCGCCAGACACAACGGATTGAAAACTGGACTGGCATAGAGAAATAAAACGATCTAAATTAGATGGCACACCCATCTAAAAGAGATGCTGGTGCAAAAACTAGAGTCACTAGAGGCTTGCTCATATATAAATAGAGGCGTCCTTTGCAAAAGTATCCGAGGAAAACTGGTCTGACCAATTTCGATGTAATTCGATTGGTTTTTTTCCTTATCCACCACGTTTTATTGCTCGAAACATTTTAATGTTTATGTTATAACTCCTAATTTGGTCGAATAAAAATTTGTAGCTTCACGCACAACCAATAAATGTTTGAGAGAATTGAACTGCATATTACTTAATCGACTGGTTAATCAATTACTTATTATAGACTGATTTTTACATGCACATGTGTATATTGTGCAGCAATAATTCATTTAATTTAAATTGAATAATCAAGTAATCAATTATGCATCTGCTAATAACAATAATTAATCGATTAAGTAATCGATTAATGTTGAACAAAATAACTGATATTTCCAGTAACGGATCTAGCATCTTAAACAGATCTTTGATATTTATAATTAATTATTTAGTTTAATGATTTATAAATTTAATGATTTAGGAGTTCACTTACATACATTCTTAATTGTTTCAAAAGCGAACAAACTAACTGCTCTCTATGAAAAAATAATTTGACTTATTTTAACTTTTGTCATCTATACTAATATATAAAATTCTTACGTCTGTCTGTACATTTCGATTTTGAACCCAATTTTAGGGTAAATATTTGTTTCAAGAGGCCCTTATTCCAAATTTAACATTTTTAAAAATTTTGTCTGTCTGTCTGTCTGTGTGTCCCGATTTAACTAAAGAACGAAACAACCGAATTTAATGAAATTTGGTATTAAGATATAACATAATTTCCCACAGACTATAGGCTACTTATCATTCCAAAAAAATAATAAGGGTAGGTATTCCCTAGGGATGAAAACAGAAATTTTTATACTAGACCGGTGAGTTATATATCATTGGAAAGGTAATTTAAAGTTAGAAAATAATCTGTAAAAATGTTTTTAGTTGAACTAATAAAAAACACAGTAAATTCAATTTAAATTTTAAAAATTGCCTCTTTGAAATATAAACCTTTATATATGTATAATACATAGTTGATGTTAATAGCGTAATGGCTTACGTATCTAACATTCTGAGGCTCCAATTATAAAGACGTGGGTTCGAACCTTACAGTAAACTTTTTTTTTATTTTTTTTTTTTACAAAATTGTTGTAAATAGACCCTTAGAATTGGTCAATAAGGAAATATTAACGAAAAAAAGTAATAGTAGTAGTTCTAATAATAATAATAGTAATAAAACTTAAAGTAAATAAGTTTTTAAAACCGTGCAGACATAAAATTCTGTATTTATATATCCCCTTTGACTGTTGAAATTTTAATATTCGATGTATTCCTTATAAGAAGTAAACATCTAATAAGAATTTTTTTTTGAAAATTCCTACCCCAAAAGATTAAAAGGGGGTGACTAAGTTTGTATGAGAAAATGAAGATAATCAATTTATCATTGTGATAAATCAACAATCGAAATTTTGAATTTAATAAGTGTAATTAATAAATAAATAAATAATTAATAATAAGTTTCTGTTTTTGTTATATCATTTTAACTACAGCATTTTAAATAACGTCATTTCACTTAATTAGAATGAAAGTTTAGGTAGTAGGTAATTATAACAAATACCAAAGAGGCAGTTTTTAATTTTTGTTTTTCAACAATCCAACTTTTTTAAAATCTAATTTTTCTGAACCAATGATTGTGACCTGGAGCAATTATTTAACATTAAGGGAGCAATTTTTTGTCATATATTTCATTATCAATCAAAAAATAAAAGCTTCCAAACCAACTTTTCTTCAATATTTAGAAAAATTTGAAAATCAATTATTGTTATTGAAAATAAATAAAATATTCGAATTTACTTCCACGCTTTCCACCTATTTCCAACAAGTTTGTATGAACAACGTCCAAATGTGTGAAATCGAATAGCTTTTTAGTTATGTTAATTATCATAAAGGTCATACATTTTTTCGTTTTACATTGTATATTACAATATAAACGCATATTTGGGTCGATGAAATTTGGAAAGTGTTTCCCTTATAAGATGCAGATATATATTATGAAAGAGTTTTTATAATTCCTCCTCTAAAAGAGTGAAAAACGGTGGTAAAGTTTGTACGGCAAAACGTGCAATAAACAATCAAAATTTCAAATTTAATTATCAAGGTATGTTCGTTATAGACGAAACGTTTTATCGCTTAAAATAAAACAATGTTAGTTTATTATTAGAAACAAAAACGTAGGATCTGCTTTAAAATTTAAACTCTAATATATATATATATATATATATATATATATATATATATATATATCTAAAAAAGGTTAAGTTCAAAAGTGAGCAATACGTTTTTTGGCTTTCACATATTGAAAACCTCAAAATCCGATATACGTAATCACAAATAAATACATTAATGAGCGAATATCGAATAGCGAGAAATTCGGCGAATTGAAAGAAAATGGTTTAATTATAAAGTTGAAATTCAGATATTTTAATAAGTGCATAGATACACAATGGTTATACTTGGTTATGGAGGAACTTCATGCATTTGAACAAATTTTAATTTCGCCGTAGCTTTGTACATTTCAGTAGTGTAAAAGTTGAGACAATGAAATGGGATTTCTACTAATATTCGAAATATCTAGGCGAATGTTTTGATAACTTTCGACTGTTTTTAGTCATAATTATGCCTAACTTTATTGAACTTAACGATAGTTTTTATTTATGCAGATGGTGACTGATTTACGGATTAATTGGTTCACGGTAGGTATACCTACCGTAAGTATACGCAATTGAACATACTCTTTTTAGATATTTATAAATATTTTTTGAAAATGAATCGATCATTGTATACAACTATTTTATTCTAAGTAACAGTTTATTAAATGTGTCTTTTTAAAGTTGACGAAATAGTGTTTTAATGTATGATTATGTTTTTCGTAAGAGAAATAAGAAAAATTATAATTTTCATATGCCACTACAAATAGCAAATTTAAAATGAAAGTATTATCTACACCTATGTTACGCAGACGAAGTCGCGGGGATCAGCTATCATTTATAAAAATCGAAAATTTAATTGGTAAAAAATGGTAAAATAAAGTATAATTATTTTTTATTTTTGGAAACCAAGCTCATATGAAATAGCATGTCCTAATTAAGTTGGGGAAAATACCTTATAAAGTGGAAATTTTAAGTAATCCCTTACGAAATCGCCAGATCAATTCTTAAAGTTAATAAAATTAATTTATTTTTGCCATTTTCCGGAGCAATAAAACTTAGAAATTTTTTTCAGTTTTGAGCATTGAATCTTTTCAAAAACATCGCTAAAATATTATTATTGATTATTGTTGACAAAGTTAAAGCAATTGTTTATGAACACCTGAGGCAGTCTTAGTAAAAGGTCGAAACGTCACGAATAAATATCTAATTTTAACTACTTATTTTGATCCTAGTCCTCTAAAACTTTGCATTAAGTTGTTATCACCAAGGACCTGAAATTTTACCATAATGTTAAAAATATATTTGGTGACTTTAGATTTTGAAATTTGGGAACCTCTTGAAAGAAATTTGGGTTGCAAAATTAGGAGTTGTAACAAGAATACTATTTTCTGTTTTTCTTAACCAAATATTTAACATAGAATTGTTAGGCTTTATTTTTATCAGTGACGAATTATAAAATATTCTAATATTGAGTTTTTCTTTTATTTGATACCAAAACGCCTCTCAAAGTTGACCTTTATTTAGCTTTAGCTATCTTTAAAGCTCATTTATGTCATTAAAAATGTACTCTTAAGTTAGTTTATAAAACAATATCACCTGAAAAAACTTTTTTCCATATAAATTGTTTTATAAATATTTTGTTCTTTTTTATTTCAACTTCTTATTTTATAATTGGAGAAGCTTTTTTGTTGTTCAGTTGTAGATAAGAACGTAAATAGAAGAATGCTTGTACCTTAAGAATCAACATTTTTTTATCTAAGTTGTGAAATCTGCTAGATAAAATTTTATTCGAAGGATAGAGAAAAAATTCGTATTTTCACCTTAGAATAAGAATATTTAGGTATAGGGTTTGCAATACTAGCATGTGCGTGGAAATTTCTGAGGAGCAATTTTAAAAATAACATGATAGCCAAACTATACTGAAAGCACTAGCATTGCCGCAGATCAGCTCTTAAATGATTTGGGAGTGTAAAGAAACCCTTAAAAGCCCGGTACCAAAACCAAGATCAGCTTAGAATGAGTATGAGGCCACGAGGGTATCAAAAGTAATGAAAAGAATGACATCTTAACCCGGCAAGTATCCCAAACATTATTGAAAGGGGCCCATAGCTTGTACTTGGCGTACAAGATCGGCAGTGAAAAATACCATTAAAAAATGAGTTTAAAAAAACCATTGCATAATATGGAAAAATATCACTGGTGAAAACCAAACTTTATGAATAAAAAGATATAGGATTTATCGAACACGCAATTTTTAACCTTTTGAAGAATTATCTTGAGGATATATATTCATGAGATAATATACCGAATCTAACCAGATTTTAAAAACATTTATATCATCACAACTATAGGTTTTCGTTTCTTTGATTAATTTTTTAGGTTTGATTGTTTTCAAGTAGTTATAGGATTTTATTTTCAAAAATTCCAGATCATAAGTTCTTAACCGTACAGAACCTCCATCTCTGTTATTTAAAAGAAACCCTATCACTATGTTTTTTTTTTAATAGTGTACTAAATGAAAAGGAATCAGCTGAAAAGACCACAGATAATTAATTAATTAATTATTATATCAATTATAAATTACAGCTGTTTTATAATGAATGGAATATTGACAATGTTTTGACAAACGATTCAAGATACCTGATGATGTCGAAAGGAGACCGACGAAACGTCGTATACATAAATAAATAGTCGAAACTATTTTCTGTGGTCTTTCTACCTGATTAATTTTCATTTAATAATCCACAAGACATGAAAATTTTATAATTTAATAATTAACTATATCAACTTCTTAAAAAATATGAAACTTCACCACTAGTACTCCAAATCCCAGCACTTTTCACTATTCTTTCTGAGTAACAACTGTCATCCCTTTAATAATTCCAATGTCCACTGAAGATGAACTTCTCCCATTGGAAGTAATCGTTCTTGTTAAAAAGGAAAAATAAACCAAGTTTATGATATTTATGGTTGCAAAGAAGCTTATAAATGCTGGGTTAAAACTTTCTTTAATGGTTTCTTACGTTTTCGAGGAATCCAAACAAAATATACTTTACCAATATTGTAAAATTTCAGATCCTCGATGATATACAATAGATTGATAAAATGCTCAGAGGACTAGGATCAAAAATAATCGATTAAAACTTTATTTATTTCATACGAGGTTTAGGCTCCTTTATTGAGTCTTCCTCAGGCGTTGGCAAAAAATCGTTTTAATTTTGTTAATAATTATTGTTGTCATAATTCATTTTTGTAGACACGATACAGTTGGTAAAAACAATAATAAAACTTCCAGGATATACAAAAATTTCAATAAAAAATAAATAATTTTTTGATAAAAAATAATAGTTAAAAAATTCAGTTAAAAATTTACACTACTTTAAAACTCAACCGCTCGGCATTGCGTAGTCTGCCTTACTAATTTTTATACAAGAAAGGATAAGGAGAATCATAGAAAATAGAAATTACTTTATGTCTTACAGAATGCTTACAGAATGATTTTAATTGTTTAAAATTACTATTAAAATATTAGTACCTTCAATTTAATCGAACAAATAATTTGAACGTTTTAGTTTGTATAGTGCTTATGTTTTTTAAAATTATATTTTGATTAATTTTTTGAAATTAAGCTCAACAAATTATTCAAAAAAAAAAAAAAAAAAATAACAAATCGAAAAATCGAAAAATCGGGGAACTACAATGAGGGTAATAAAGTGCTTTTAAAAGTTGTTACGCCCCAATGCTTATTTCATGGGTGAACTAATATAAAATTCAAATGTTAAATATCTCCTTTTGTAAATGTCTTAAGAAAATAATATTTTCTTTTTCTTTTCTAGGGCTTTTTAAATCGAGTGATTGAATTTTCTATCATCATCTATGCGAAAAGCTGCTCTTGGCTGATTCCCTTATTGGATTTGTACCCAGACTCTGACGCATACCTGTATTACGGTAATTTTATTCAATAAAGTATACTAATTATTATTAACAAGTAATCGATTACCTCATTACCTCATTGATTATTGATCATATTTGTAAGCGCCTCTATGGATTTGATCTCAGAAAAAAAAATTAATTTGTAGTTTTATTAGCTCTAAATCCTTGATATCTCAGATCGTTCTTTCCAATTCTCATTTGGCCCATTCTCGCCAGATTCGTATCAGAATTTTGAATATGTAAATCGTTCGTAATACGAAGAATGAGTAGCACTTTTTTATCAGATAGACGATAAAAATAAAAGTTTGGGCGGAGTTGAGGAAAATGTCAAATATTAGATTGTTCGTGTTTGAATTCGTGTAGCAGGTGAACTAATTAGGTGCTCCAATGAAGGCCACACGAATATTCAATTGCATCAATTTATGTATGTAGATTGTACCTGTATGTATTAAATGAACATGAAACTTGAGAAATTTGTCGAAAAATATACATTTTTGAATTTGTCATAGAAAGAGAGATCTTTGAAATTTTGTATGTTGGTTTAAATCGAATTTTATTATACCCATATTACTCGAGAGCTACGTAATATGTTGTTTAAGATTCAGATGTGGAAACATTTCCTCTATTCGATAATTAATCAATCGAAGTTATGGGCAAGACAAAGATACGGCGTATACAACGAAAGTGAGGAAGGGAAAAATCGTTTCCCTTCATTCAAAGTCATCGGATTTGTGTTTGAAATGAGACAGTGATAATTTTTGTGTCAAGTTGCCCTGCCATTTATTGCAGCAGTATCGATACATCGGCCAATGGACGGAGACCGGCATCGATATGTTCGATCGCAGTTCAATCGGGTTTTATATTTAAATCATTATGTAATATAATTCAGCAGCCATTCGCGTTACTTCAGCAAAAAGGCAAACTATATAAAAAGCAGGGCGTAGTTCTCTCTACCACATTCACAACTCACACATATATATATACATATAAAATGAATGTTATCAAAGCAGGTTTTTTTCTTCGGTCTATCAATTTGAAATCCTTACATAAAGGAAATAAATAAATATTGAAACTTGACCGAAATGACCGAAATGCAGCCACTTTGGCTCTTGAAACTCAAATCCACTTTTCTTCATTTCCTTGTGTAGGTTATAAGTAATGATCGATAAACAACTATTGCATGCTTTCGATTACAAATAATAATTTATTAATTGAAAATTATATTGTACACTTTTGTAATTTTTAACTTAATGATTACAAATTGTAAGTAGTTTTTGATTAATTCTTATAAAAATTTTCGCCAGTCACGCTGCTTTCGAATAATCAAGCTTTAAGCATTGATATTATTTTTAGATTTATCTTCTTTATTTTGGAATTTTGTAACTAACGAACAAATCAATATATAGAAATGAACAACATAAGTTCTTAAAGGGAATTTAATGGTCTACAAAAAAGGTCTCTTGACATTTTTACTTAAAATCATTTTTTCAAAAGTTATTAACAGTTAAAGTTGAAGGAAAAATTAAATTATTGTTTTTTTCGTTGTTCAACCAATTTTGAAACAGTAATTTTATATAAAAACGTCAATACACCTTTTTTGTAGACCATTAAATTCCCTTTAAGAATCTATATTGTTCATTTCCATATATTTATTTGTTCGTTAGTTACAAAACTCCAAAATAAAGAAGATAAATCTTAAAATTATATCAGTGTTTAAAGCTTGATTAATCGGAAACGGCGTGTTTGGCAAAAATTTTCCAGAAGACATTTTTTGTAGGGAATTTAATTTTTTATAAATTTATGTGCAGATGAATTTTTTTACCTTGATAGTTTGACAGCATTGACGCAAAAATAAAAGCACAAATAAAAATTCGAAATTACAGATGATAGACCTCTTAATATTAATATTAAGGGCTCAAACCTTCCCAATATTTTTTTTGTCACTTTGAACAATATTTTTGATATACTTTTCAAAAAAAAAAATCGATTTTTTTGGCCCAGTCTTAGGTACATCCAACTCATTTTTACATGGTCTATATTATATATTTCCATTTAAATTAAGAAACAAAACAATTAATTTTTGGGAAAAATAATGTAGAGTTAGTTAACAATGAAAATTCAGTCCATAAGTAGATACAACTTTAAAAAATTCGAATTGAAATTAAGAATGCAATTTCGTAACTATTCAACAGAAGTAGAACAAGAAAAAGAGAAAAGTGATAATAAAATTGGGATAATCCCGAATAAAATTATAAGAATACTAAGTCAACCAGCCTTTACCGAATCGCTAATACAATAATCAGCATTAATCAAGGGTCGGTAACTTTTCTGAATAAATTATTTTTCTAAAGGGTCCAATATCGAGTAATTTCGCTAGTGATGAATCTTCTGAGCAACAATGACTATACAATTAGTGGTGGATTTGGATCCGAAATCGCCCTAGGTCTCATTCGATATGCCGCCCTTATTGCGGGGGTTGTATTTAAAAACATCTAATTTTCAAATATTTACGTCATGTGTTTATTTTTATTAATTTTTAGTAAAGTACATATAAATTTTGAAAGTTTATATGTGCGACCTATTTCCACTAAATGGCTTTAAATATTCGGGCAATAGTAAATAAAATTTAGCAAAATATTTTATGGTTCTCAAAAAAATATCATTATGGGTATCTGCAATTTGCTCAGATTGTCCTCGAAATGGCTGGCCTCTTATTACTACTGATTTAATATTTGAAAAATGGGATGTGGTAGATAGAAAATTTAATTAAATTATTAAGTTAACTTATTGAAGATGTTCCATTCATTCATAGCGAAAATAATTTAGCAGTAGATTACTAACTCCTGGCATAAACTAGCTAACTTCTATCTATGAGTAATCTGATTTAAGGGTCCATTGGTTAAAACCTACTGGTTTTATCTAAGTTATTTTTATTTTTTTTAATTATTATTCCCATTGGTATTCGTACACTTTCGTTATAAAACCAAACGTAGAATTATCCATTGATTTAAAAGCTAACCAAAAGACCTATTTTTGGAGATCAAACAAAACGTGTGAAAAAAGTACAATTTTTCAATAATAAAAACATTTGGAAAATGGCCAGAAAATGGACAGTAACATCCTTTCATCCTTATTCTAATGAAATAAAAGAGTAAGGAGTTTATTTGTCAATAATGGAACTGAAGAACCAAATTTGGGATAAAAATTGCAATTCCGAATACTATGCAGGATTATAAGTAAATTTGTGAAACATAAAAAAGCCTCAGAACTATTTTACGCTAAAATTCGTTGAAATACACCAAAAAATTTTTATCTCATACATGCCCTTAAGTTCCACAATTGACAAATAAATCCCTTGTCATTTGATTTCATTAGAATAAGAATCAAGGGGCGCTACTGTCTAGTTTCTGGCCATTTTTCAAGGGTCTTAACTATCGAAAAATAGTTCTTTGTTCATACGTTTTATTTACTCTTTTTCCATAGAAAGCTACCTAAACATATTGGCCAATATAGTGGAACTTATATTGGTACATATCTTGGCCTAGGTATCCAGCAAATTTGTCCACACATTGGTCAGCGTTGACATAAATACTTAAAAACTATGCAGCAGTTCTGCTTTAATAGTTTTATTATATTATAGTTGAAATTTTGTCATAAAACGCAATAAATATCGAAGTAACTTAAAATTATTTGTATAAACTTTGGCAGTTAAAATATTACTAAAACATAATACGGGAACCATCTTTTCTCAAACACCCTCCAAAAGCTCTTAATAAGTGTTCAAAAAATTTAACAAAACTCATGTTTTTGGTAAACACTCCAATATTTAGGTCAGCCTGCCATGAAACTCTTCTACACTTTTCTAAGAAAATGCATTTTTTTCGAAATTTTGAAACTTTTCTTTACTTTTTTTTTAATTACACATATTAATTATTACATAAGAGTCCACATTTCTTGAATGGATAATGGAAATCTACTGATCTTAGATCTAAGAAGTATGAAACATACCAAATATTTAAAAGAAATAGATATCATTAATTTAATGGACATCAGAATTTAACAAGAATTTAAAAAAAAATTAAACTGAGTTCCAAGTAAAATCATTATTTATTGAATGCAACTCAACGTTTATTTATTAGAGCGTAAAAGCCTGGCGCTAAAATCAGATCAATTTTAAGTGAGAACCTCATAAATAAAAATACTTGAAATTCCCATGAAAATTAACCATAACTTAATAAATTTTACAAAAAAGTCTATTGAGGTATTTAATCACAAAGCTTCTTATAAAGCTCATACAGATGTCGTTGGTGTTTATCTTCCGTACTGGCATTGAAAACGTATAAGTAGAAATATAGAATGAGTCGATTGGAATGACAAAGTTAATTTTTCAAAAATGATAAACTCATTTTTTTTAAAATCAAAGCGAACGAAACGAGGAACGAATAAATAATTTAATAAAACGCGGCTGCCGTTAAATGCATATAAATAAACAAGGCGTGAAATCGATGCAAATGTATGTTTGTATGGCAAGAAAATTATTCAACTGTGAAAATTGGATTGGTTCAAGCAAGTGAACGAGCGAAATAATAAAAATATTATCATTATATATTTACTCGAAAAGAGAATGGCATAGAAAATTATAACATTCTTTTCATATTTCTTAATTATACACACATACAATATATACGTCATACACATAGCCGAGATATCAATTGAAACCGTTTTTTTTTCGTATTAAGAGAAAAAAAAAATTCAACACCAAGTGACCCGATGGATGAGTATAAAGGAAATTTATGGAAACCCAAAAAAAAAAATAACTTTCTTTTTGGGAGGTTCGTTTATGAGTCTACGTACACTTTCCTTTAGTGCTCGAATATTTCCTTTCAAAAAAAAAAAATATCTAGGCAAATTCAATTGATCGATTGCCCAAATTTTTTTTCTAGAGACAAGACATCGCAAATGGTAATTAACCTTTCACTTATTAATCATAATATTGTAATTACTGGTCAATTAACAATCTAAGATTTTTTTCAACGATAAAAATCAATAACATTTGCCCTTAAATATCAAATAAAAAACGTACTATAAATTTTGAAAATATTATATTAAAAAATTGTGAGGAAATCTATGAGATTTTTTTTTGTTAATTTGGTCGGAAAGATTTTAAAAATCGTTGATTATTATAGGAACTTTAAAGTTCATCATCTATAATGTAACATCACATTAAATATAATTCTTTCTATTAAGAATTGTTATTTCTAATAGATTATAATGCTTAATAATGGATTTTGGTAAGAAGACAGAAAACATAAAGTGGTGAGATTTTAATAAGAAAATCTGTAATGTGATGAAATATTTGAAACGATTAAGATTTACTTTGAAATTTCAAACCTAATGCATATTTAATTTGGACCAAGTAAATAATCGAAGAAATGTTAATAATCTATGGGACTGACATCTCATTATATATGCGTATATTTGTATGCATTCATGAGGTCATAACTTTTATGAAGATATCATTGTGAAATTATATCATTTTTATTATGACGAACTTTACCTTTTGATGTCCAGACTAAACCGTTAAGAATTGAGACTAGAAATTTGAATATAAAATATTTAAAGGACAATATTAATAGAATTGTTTTTCGAAATTAAAGAAGCTTATTAACTATTTCAAAGAACTTGGGGCTATTTAAACATCGTGAATCGAACATTTAATATTTAAATGATACTTAAGAGGTGTATGAAGGTACCTACTACTAATACGAAGATCCTGGAAGTTGCAGATATCTTCTTGTATCTAATATTTTAAACTAAATCTCAATTAGTTTTCGTGACAAAATTATAAATAAAAACCAGAAAAAATATAAATGAATAAAATATTTGATTTTAAATTTTCAATAATGGCTTTTTTATAAAAAATTAGCAACTATAAAGTTTCATGAATTCTAAAATATTAATAAATATAAATTGGAAAATATTCTTTTAAGTTTTAAATACTAAAGTACTTTACAATGTTTGAGCCTTTTTAAGGTTTTACTACATAGTTAAAAAAAAAGAAAACCATTTCCGCTTTTCTTATATAACCACTTTTCTTAAACCTTAATATGTACATTAATATACCCACAAAAAATAAAATATTTTCAAGGATCCAAATATTCATTGAATATTATTTTTCCTAGATTTTTTTGAAAATATTACAGGAAAGTATTTTTCCATAACTACCAATGAGCTTAATATATGTTCAGTGATATAAGTGCCAAATAAATACAAATATAGAACAATGCACGTATATCTGATAACAGCACACATAGTTCAATGCAAGACACTATTAGCCAATAGAATTACGAGATTTATAGATGTTCATTTGTTTTAATTATTGAAATTTTGAAAATTTAACAAAACCAGTTCCACTCTCAATGCGAATACATATCCGAATACGTACTTGCAAATATGCAACGTTTTGTGCAATGGCGTCATTCGGGGCTATCGATCTTTGAATAATTATATTTAAAGAATTAGAATTAAAAATATTTTAAAATAAAGAGCAAATACTGAATTGGAAAAACTATTAAATTATGATTAAATTTAAACGAAATAATAAATAATAATAAATAATAAATAGAGAATATAATTACAATTAAATGTAATAATATAATGAGCATTGTAAAAAAATACAAAAATGAGTTTTGGCTTTGTTTAATAAAATCAAATAGCATATTTTTCTGATTGAACTTTTGTAGGAACCAATTGTAAGAAAAACAGTATGAAATGAATATATTAGTAAAATTCATAAGGAATTAATAGAAGTCGTACAGTTTTAAAGTTGCTTATTTTTTATAAGAAAGTCCTTATCCACCTTTAATTCATATTAAAATGTCACATCAAACGGTTTTGTCAATTGTAAGGAAATTTTTATTATGTTTTTCTTGTTTTATTATATTTTTTTTATTGAAAATTTCCAGTATCGTAGTATTTTCTTAGTAGCAACATTTTCATAAAGTATGACTAAAATATTTTTTCGGAGTTGATTTACCAATCTTATACCTTTAGGTCCTTTACTGCATCAAACTTATAATTTAATAATAAACAAATTCAAGACGATTTAGAGTTCGTCTTTCATTTATAAATGAAAATTTTTCTTGTATATCTATGTATAATATAACATTCAAATAAATTTGATAATTTGGGAGAATAGAAACCTTTTCCTCCGTAATTTTATATAAAATTTATAACCATTCGCAAATTTTTGCATAAAATTTATGAAAATTAGATCGTAGATAATATCTGCGCTTATAGATAAGAGTTCTAAATCGTAAATATTCCAAGTCACTCGTGAATTTTCTTCTTTGAAACCTACTTTTAAAAGTTGGCAGAATTTTCCTTGAGAAGCAAGGATTTCAATTGCATTAATTGATTTTTTTTTAATTAGTATTTACCATTACTTTATAATTACCAAGGTCTTTAGTCTAGGGTTGATAAAATTCTGTATTTGGAGGCATATTAAAAATTTGCTGGATACGAAATTCGAATCCAACACTTACCAATTTTGGAATGGTCATCTTGACCACTCGATCACCAGTAGGCTTGATTTTTTTTTTTTTTTTGTTAAGGAAAAATTAAAAAAGTGAAAAGAAAAAAGAAAAAAGAAAAAATACATAATTGTTATTCATATACTTTTCTTTAAATAAAAATTTACCACATTTATCAAATTTACCATAGTAAATTTAAACAAACGCAAGAGACTTTTTCTGGTTTCCTTAAAATCTTAAATTTTGGTAACATATTAAAATGTAATTCAAGGCAACGTAATTGTTTTTAAGAAAAACTTTCGTATTTTAAGTTGAATCCTTAAATCTTTGGGATCTTATTTTTTTAATATTTAATGTGTCAATGATAGTTTTCTTACAAAAGATTTTTTTTACATTTTTTTCCATTTTATTCACAATGGTAACATTTATCAATTTTACACTACAATGTTCATTATTTCCTGAATTCCCAAACTGGTACTTTCGGTACCAGTAAATGATACATGAGGAATATTTACTTTCAAAGAAAATATTATTTAGCTATTGAAAAACATCTCATCATAATGTCATAATTTTCTGTTAATGTATTATTGCATAAACAAAAGATATCTTCTACTCTACTACTATGTACTCTTTATGTATTATATTATATTATACCGTAATACCATACACACGGTTAATAGTGCAAAGATCCCCAACTATTTTGAGCCAAACAGCAAATTTTAGGATGTCAGTCGAATGATGAACAATATTTATAATTCAACATAATTTTTTTGTTGGAAATTGTTAATAATGTAATAAAGTTAAAAAAAAAAACATCAAAATGATTATCATAGTATCCCAGTGGAGGGTACATGTAAAATGGGACCACTGCGATAATAATAGGTACGCAAATATAATGAAAATAGAACACCGCTAAAAAGTTTAAGAGTTACTACCTTATTTTGTTTTTTTTTTTCGAATTTATTTAATTTCATCCCTAAAATATTTTTACTCCTATAAAACAGAAAAAAATATAGCAAGTTTCTAATAGAAAGTAACTAACTCTTTTAATCTCTGTCAACAATTCCCTATATTAATAAGAATATAATTCTTTCTATTAATTTGATTTTTTTCCTTTTTTAAGTGACAAACTTTAAAGCCCTTTAGATAAGTTATCAATTATTTTTTGAGAATCAGAACCAGATTTACAGACTTTATAGAGCAGGCTATATTAGGGATTGCAATCCCGCACTGTTTCCAATCCCGCGGGATTTTTGCTGGATTGACTTCGTTATGGAGCCTAAAATTGAGCTGGATCCCGCTGGATCGCGGGATCCCACTTTATTGGATTACAATCCCTAACGGCAACGTCGCTCGTAAAACGCGTCACTTAGTACATTAAAGGCGGCAATTTGAATAAATTTGCACCGGCTGATGCTTGTGGATTCACATTGCTGATCTGCAAGATATTGCTGGATCCCGCAGAGCCTAAAATTGAGTTGGATCCTGCTGGATTGCGGGATCCCACTTTGCTGAATTGCAATCCCTAGTCTATAGTCTACAATCCCTCAATATTCATTTACTCAATAATAGTCGCAAGTTATGGAATTTCACCTTTGTTTTTCAACTTCGACGATAAAATTGAAAATATTAATATTTTAATAATCACCATTCTTTTGTTAAACTATTTCTAAGAAAATTTGGCCCTCACCACCGATATAGTCTATAAGTCTCACCAGTATTAAATTCGACACTGTTAAAAAGCCTTACTTCCGATTTATCTTATATATTCGATAAATAACACTTCTAATATATATATATATATATATATATATATATATATATATATATATATATATATACTTATATTGCATTCAATAGAAGGATAAATTTCTGGAATCTCTTGGAAAGTCAAGATTGAAACTTTAGAAGTGTTATTTATCGAATATATAAGATAAATCGGAAGTATAAATATATATAGTAGTATATATATATAAATATATATATATATATATATAATATATATATATATATATTTAAGCAGGCCATTCACGCTCCGATTTGCAGTACAACTACTCGGACTACTAGCTGAATCGCCTAAATGATCTGCTAGACATCCAACTTCCAACAACACCATTCACGTTCCGGCTTTAGATAAAACTACGAAAGTCGGATCACTAGTTGGACTGCAAATCAGAGCGTAAATGGCCTGCTTTAGACCAAATTTTAAAATGTAGATAACTAAAATAATTTCAAAATTAGCCTTACCTTAACCAAATTATGTATCTACAACTAACCACAAATGCTTATAGTTCTATAGATCAATCAAAAAAACGTACACAAATTCTTCATTTATGAAATCAATAATTGGTGACTAAGCCCTTATTACTTCATTGATTTCTTCATTAGGTTAAGTTCTTTTCTTAGCTTGATTTTTGTCAAATTGGGAAATGATTTTTAAATTTTTCTGTTGAGAAATATTGAACCAATTTTTGACCGGTCTAAAAATTAGAGTCGAGCAGTCTGGGCCTAATTTGTAGGTAGTGCCTACTTGGATTGAGACTCATAGTAATTGGAAAGGCCTTGATCGCTTTTTTTTTGGTCACAATAGCAACACAGTTAAATTGCGGCACACGCTTTCAAGAAAACAAACTTGAGAACAGAAATGTCCGAAGAACATTTCTGCATCGATTGTCATTAGAAAACATGCGGTGCTCGAGGGGGCGAACGGGAAAAAAGGAAACGAAAAAATTTGTAATTGAAGTGAACTTTTACGAAACGCCTCCGCGCTCAATATACTAATATAAGACACTAATACACAAGCCTATCTGGTGGCCACTAGATCATTCATTATTAAATGCTCGGTTTTTCTTTCATTGCATACACACATTCAAGATTTGTTTCTTTTGTGTATGTGTGTAACACCTACGACATGTAAAATGTAAATATTTTGCACGTAGAATGTAAAAATAATAGAATTATTGGCCAATGGCGAGTCGAGGCCGGGATTTAAGGGCGCACGATAGAAATTTTTGTGCTAAGCAGCACACGACATGGTGTAATGCAACATTGTAGGTAAACTTGCACACATAACTAACGAATACGAAACGCGTTTGCTCTTAATTGAGATAACTTGATTGCCATCATTGGCACAAACGCAAATTGTTTCCATTTCAACGTTTATCTCTTCCACCTAATGTTACTTCCGCATTTTTCGAACGCGAAACCGTATTATAAATAAAGAAAATGTCACAACTCTATAATCTAAGCACTATAATGTAAACAATTAAAGAATAACTAATTAAGACCAAAAACGTGTTCAACTAATAGAAAGATTTAAATTAAATAAAACACCTAAGGTATATCTTTATTTTTTCAAATTTCTTGCTTTATAATTTTCCACTCAGTCCTCTATACAGAGGTGTGAAAATTATTAGACTCACACCAAGGACGGATTCAGGATTTTTTTCTGGGGGGCGGCACAACATCATCTTCCATTTGCAAGTGCGTGAAAGGAATTACGAAAAAAATTCGCAATTCCAGCCAGAAATAGACTAGAGTTTCACTAATGATCTTTCTGTTATTTTATTCATATATTTTCACAACTTGAATAATTTGATTTGCTTCTAAGTATGTACTGTTATGGAATCTCCACAGTACACAAAAACACCCTGGAGGGGCGGTATGTGCCCCCCCCCCAAATCCGCTCTTGACTCAAACGAAGATTTCTACTTTCTTCCAGCAATATATTGCCCAGACTGTAAAATATCCAACATCAGTTATGGTTTGGAGCTGCATGTCAGCAAAGGGTATCAGTAGGATATACATTGAGGAAGGTACTATGAGGCAAGACCAATATATACAAGTCTTGGAAACGAGGTTATTGCCTCAAACTAAAAAGTAGTTTCCGGAAGAAAATTATCTTTATGCAGGATGGAATTCCTTGCCATAAAACCAAAAAAGTTTTGGATTTCCTCAAAAATTCTAACATTAATATGCCTTTTTGGCCAGGAAATAGTCCTGATGCTAATCCCATAGAAAAATTTTGGGCCATTGTGAAGAAAAAACTAAAAAAAAAAAATTATTACAACACGGGTGAATCTGACTACCGAACCTACTAAGATTTGGCATCATAATAAATTATAAATGAAAAAAAATAGTATAGAGCATGCCAGGATGGGAAAAATAAATCATAAACAATAAAAGATACCACACAAAATATTAGATGAGTGAAACTATTGTAATTTTTAAATTTATGACATTTAAAAACCAAATGTGTTTTTTTTTCTCTTGAATTATCTTGAGTCTAAAAATTTTCACAACTCTGTAAGATACTTCAAAGAAAAGTAGTCCAATCCAGTAAGTACAAGATTCTTCATATCCCTAATTTTTCGTTTAGAAACATTCAGTTTTCCTTCTATAATCCTAATGAAAGCCAAATATAATTCAATTAGCTGTTTTTGTCTCTAGATTAATAAAAGATTTTTCTTTATCAAACTTCTCAATACTTCTAAATTAATATCTTTATTTATTCTTAAAACTCTCTATTTTTCTGTGTTACTTTAACTTTAAGATCTCTAAAAGTTATCGTTGTTAATTCAGTAGACCCGTACTGTTATAACCGTTTTTCATCATATACCAGGTGCACTCAATTGTGGAAGTATTTTTCCAAAAAAAGGGTCGTTTTTTAAAGGCATAGTAACAATTTTCAACAGGAGGTTTTGAGAAAACTTCAGAAATTATTCTGTTTGTTTATTTCTTAAAAACATTTTTACCCAGGACTTCGTCTGCAAGACACAAAAATGCATTTATAAAACAGGGAAGATTGTTTTAAACAATTTTTGGGACTCAGTACAGTTCTTCATGTAGCATTTGGAGTGACTCCATGAAGAATTAAAGCGATTCTCCTCCTCATCTTAGAAATCATTTTTAAATACCTTCCATAACGATAGGATGGGAGATGAAAAATATGGTATAATGGAGCATGAGGGATAGTAAAAGATTTATGGAAAACAAGCGTCCACTTATCAACTTATATAAAATTGATTTTGTCTTTTGAAAATTTTGGATATCTGCAAGAAGGAAGAGGTCATCAAATCCGAAAAAAGCATATCTTAGTAAGTCTTTTACGTATGATCCCTTGTAGATTGATATCGCAATAATAAAAACGGATATCGAAATAATTTTTAATTAATGTTAAATTACCGAAAGATTCGAAATCTGGAGTATCAAAATATTAATATGGCGAGAAACTAGGAACAATTGATAGCACGCAGAACACGCCAGGGGAATTAAAATCAACTGCTCAACCCAAGGGCCCCCCAAAATAACTTCATCAATACTAACTACACTTAAAATATGGCATAAGTTCAGGTATTGAGAAAAGGAAAAATTTCTCGAAAATTCTTTTGTCCGGGTGTTGAAAAATTGACCCCGAAAGCGGAAAAACTCACCAGTAAAACTCAATGACATAAGGATGCACAAGGTGACTGGAAACCACTGCATCGGAAGCAATACTCCTCGGGGTATTTTTTTGTGATTATGACACTATTTGCCAATCTTCAGCGTTTAAGAGGCAAAAGAAGAAGAATTTTTTTTATAAATTATTTTTGCTGAATTTTCTCTTGTTAATTTAAGGATATCATACCGTTTATTGCATTATAATATTTTAAAGTAGCCGCCAAATATTTTCCTTTCCACAAAGCCACCCTTCAAACACAAAAAAAATATTTTTATAAGATTCTTTCTGGGGAAGTTCCTCGAAAATCTAAGTCACAACTGTCACCATTTATAATATAAACTTTCGTAGTTTTCGTTTTTCCTCTTAGATATGAATTTTCAAAGATTCCAATACAATCGACATTATCTTACATTAAAACATAAAAATACAAATTTTTTCTTCAAAAAATATGATTTCTTTTCAAATTTTACTCTCCTACTTAAAGTTATTAAGTGATAAATTTTTTAAATCTTATTTAATGTTCTAATACGAAACTTCTTAGCATAATTTTATATCCTTACATACATTACTGGGTTAGGCTAAATATAGTCAATTTGCGTTAACAATTTTATTACCTACTTATAAAATTCAATGCAAATATTAAAAAAACCAAAAAAAGATCATCTTCAAAAATGAATGGATTGGCAATGACTTTCATTCAATGATCCAATAAAAAAAATCAATGAAACCCAAAAATTGATTCTCATTCATAAACAGGTCAAATTCTATGCATTATTTGTTAATCGAACGATGATGAACTTTATAAATTCAATCACTTATTGATTTCTTAAATAGAAAAAGTTTATTTTTTTTTAATTTCTATTGCATCGATTTGTTTTTATTGGGCGCTTAACTTTTAAATCTCGATACTTTTCAAACGATTACATCACTGCAACAACGGCCGACTGTTTGGTAATTTCTTTTTCTATTTGGACTTTAATTATTTCTTTTTCTATTATTAAATTCAATTTATTTTCTTTCGGACGTTTAACATAACAAATTACAAGTCACGAAAAAACGCGTTTTTATAAATTTGATATTACATTTTGATAAATGATTTTGCAAATACTCCAAAACTATGTCATTCGAATGTGTAAGCTTTGCAATTCGGCGATTTGATTTGATCGCATATTACCTATGCACACTTTTGTCGCTATTATCGTTAATCTTTTTTTTTGGTCGTTAGCGAAAGAAATTGGTGCAAAACAGCGCCGGAAATCGTAATTATAACTGAGATTAATCAATGTAACTGCTAGAAAGGCATAAGCCAATAAATTTTGGGGAAAAAAACCAAATGAAATTGGTTCGACTATATCGGAGAAATAGTGCCGGAAATTTGGCTTATAATAGATAAATGGTCCAATAAAAACGTTGGTGTACACTATTTATAAGTATATAAATGACTCTAGAATAGCCCCAAGTAAAATTATATAGCAAAAAAGTTGCTGTTTTGAACAGGAAATTGGGTAGTAGAGATGTTTCAAATTTCGAAGCTTAATAATGAGAATTAAAATGATCACTTTAGGGTCTCCAGAGTTAATAAATCATTGATATAGAACATTTTTCCAATTTCGATTGGAATGATTATATTTAGTTGAAAAAATTTTGCAAACCAAATTTCTTTCGATAAAAAAATTGAACTAATGAAAGAGAACATGTTTTCCGTTAAGTATATATTAACAGCATAGGTATGTATTTTGCTAAAAGATTATATTATTTTTACATTACAAACATTACACACATTAGCAGATTTTCTGCATCCGCAACTATTTCATGGGAACCGACGAGGTGAATTGTGTTCATATGCAATTTGAAAAAATATAAAACCTGAGATTTTGAAATTTGCACAAATACCAAATTTGAAATATGGCAAATTACATGCGTGCAGTGTTGAACTGCCTTTTAATTATTAAATTTGAAATTTCGATTGTTGATCAAACTATGTTCTCTTTTCACCCTTTTCCCCTATACCGCCTAGTTGTAAAGCTAAGCCATCATAGCCAGATGGCTACGTTTTGTGTGCAACCAAAAAATTGCCTAAGCTATCCAAGGTTCTACTCAAATTGAGAACTGATCAATAGGAGTGTCTTAAAAAAGATGGCTACGTTTTGTGTGCAACCAAAAAATTGCCTTTTAATTTACATTGGATTTATATGATTATTTTTAGTTATTTTTATTTCCTTTTAAATAAATTTTCTACTGGGTTAAACCAATCCAGTTCAGAAATATTAACGCAGAAAAAATTCTTGCCAGTTGGCAATAAATAAATAAAATAAGGTAAAATAATGAAAATACAAGCAATAATATTGTGAGTTGTACAACGTTTCTCATAAAAAAAAACCTCACGAAATTCCAGGATCAGTTTCGAAAGTAGGAAAAGTTTGGCACTTTTTTCTGAATAAAGTTTTGACGTAAACAAAATCGCTATTAGAGTTGGGTATAGCAAGAAAACTAATTTCTTCATTTTCTTATAATTTACCACCATAATAAATCACAGCACAGTAAAGGAGTACAAGGTATACAAGGAGTTAATTTCAAAAACTTCCATTTTAATTAAAAATGTTATGGAGGTACAATCGAAGGCAAAAGTACCTATATTTATTTATCAAGTAAAAACCACATTTTTGGTCTGTTTATAATTTTTTTCTTAAAAACCATGTAGTGAATTCAAATTTTAAATAAATTTATGCAAAATTAATTTCCTAAATTTTAACTTATTATTTTGAAAGTTTGGGATGCCTTGTAGCATTTTATTGCTAGCAAAAATCTCCATAAGATCGCATGTAGAATCATAGTATTTTTAAACTATAATAACATTTAATAACTTAGTGAATTGTTTTAAAATTTTCATAGGTGCTTTAGCATTAAATAAGAAACATTTTATTTTATTTTTTTAGTGGTCTGATAGCATTTTGACATATCTTCGTAAGAGCTTAAAAAAATTGTTTGGAGAACCTGATTTTTAATTTCATTTTAGTTAACCACTTGACATAATTGTATATTAAAATGCTCACAAAAACTAGTACTTTTTCGGCTACTAGATGTCGTGACCAAAGTGATAAGTTTTCAATACATTCAAAAAATAGGTCTGGCGGTTTAGGAGTTAATTGACAATACTTAAGTTAATACTAGTCACCAAAATTACATAGGGACCTGTAAGAAACAATACCTTGAAACTCCAGAACTAGAACCTTATGTCTCCCAAAAATCTACAAAAGTATAGGACGTAAAAATTTTAGATATCTAGCAATAAATTATTTTAATATGCTACCAAATGACTTGAAATGCTTGTCAATGCCAAGAGATTGCATAAAGTTGAAATCCGCAAACGCCCGCAAGAGTCGTTAACAATATAGCCAGAATAGGGAAATCTTATGGGAAAAGTTAAAGTTAATGGTAGTGAAGGAGTAAAAAGTGATAAAAAATGATACAAACTATAAAGAACTATACTATAAATAATAAGTTAATCTTAAAATACCCGACAGCAACACTATGCATAACAATAATTAATGTTGAACTAGTGATAAAATCATTAACAAAAAAAGTCGAAATTGATACGCTGGATTGCATTACTGAAGCATTAATTTGGTTTTTTTAAATCTGTAGTAGTTATCTAATTTAAGTAACCCAGGCTTACGTACAGATGTGTTGACACATCTCTTTAGGACATATGAGTGTTTTTTTATACAATTAATAATTTGCAACAAATAATAATAAATAACTATTAACAATTTAAATGTGTGAAACCATTTAACCACTAAACAATTACGTGAGTCATTATCTAAAAAAAAAAATGGATAGTTTATAGAATTACGTACGAAATTTTACTTGCAAATTATCAAATTTTCAACCACATAATAAACTCGTTTTTATCAACTAATTACGTTTTATTTTTCTACGTTTAAGTAATCGAAAATTTGTGACTACAACCATTAATTTTGGTCTTAATTTCGCTAAAATCATTAATAAATTTCTTTAAATGACCCAATGTACGATTTGATATTTCATTTCCGGACAGTGAGAGTGAATTGGCTAGGATTACATAATCAGCCATATACGCACAAGCCGGCCAATACATAACATACATTTATAACTCTTTTTTTTTATTCAACAAAAGTAGGTGGATAGATGCAAAAAACGAACACGAGATTTTGCCATACTTTAAATTTTCCCATATACATCGAATCGAAATTCATACAATTTACATATTTCAGTAGAAAAAGAGTGAAGATTAATTAATTAAAAACATATTCCAAACACCAAATGATTGGTCCGTTGGCGGTTGGGTCATGAAATTTAATGTGAAATCAATGAGATTTTCTCGAGGCGGAAATAAATCTCTCTTATTTCGGGACATTTTCCTCAACACCCACTCAATGTTCAATTAATCTCAAGAAACTTTAAAAAAAAAAAACTATTAAAACCGGCAAGTTATAAGTACATTCTCATGAATGGAAAGAAATACCTTAAGTACTCGTATAAAAAAAAGTGCAAACACGTGTACTTGTACTTAGAGAAATATTGGTAAATCGTAATCGTATGCATAAGAAATTAAAAAAAAAAAAATTAAAAAAAAATAAAAACCGAAACCGGCTGAAATGGAATTGGATAAATGCGTTATACGTGGAACAGTTGGTCAAAAAAACGACAACGAAACGAGCGATTGATGTTGTTGAATAGCCAAAAGGCAAAATCGGCAATTTACACACATAATATTATTGTGGCTGTATAAACTTTACGTATGTGGCTTTACGTGAGTGTAGTGTAGGTCTCCCAATCTGTGTCCATTCACCTTTCGGAGACTTGGCCAAATTAAGAATTTACCGTTTAATTGAATCATTCTAAATTAACCTCGGGAAAGAAAGCGATCAGATATTAAAAAAAAAATGTTAAAAATACGAAAGGAAATTGAGACTAAGTGAATTTGGAGACATGGACACTCATTTAATTATGTCGTACCCACTTTTATTTTCTATCCGTATAACTTTTGCCTTCTTCACACAAAACATCACCCATTCGCTTTTATATCAACTACCTTAATTGTTTGAGGATTAATTTTTTTTAAACAAATTAGAAGACCCAACGTAAAACTCGGTTCAAAATCTTCAAAAGTTTCCCAGTCTTCCAATTATATATTTGGTTATCAATTCTGAAGTTATACTTTTATAACTCCAATATAAAGTGCATGCATAGTAGACTGGGCCAAAAAAATCGACTTTTTTTTAAAAGTATATCGAAAATATTGATCAAGGTAACAAAAAAAAAAAATATCGGGAAGGCTTGAGCCCTTAATATTAATATTAAGAGATCTATCATCTTTAATTCCGATTTTTTATTTGTGCTTTCATTTTTACGTCAATGCTGTCAAACTATCAAGGTAAAAATAATCATCTGCACATATATTTATAGAAAATTAAATTTCCTACAAAAAACGTCTCTTTGAAAATTTTTGTCAGACACGCCGTTTCTAAATAATCAAGCTTTAAACATTGATATAATTTTTAAATTTATCTTCTTTATTTTAGAATTTTGTTATTATATATTTAGTTATCAATTCTGAAGTTATACTT
This sequence comes from Sisyra terminalis, assembly GCA_958496175.1. Classification (NCBI taxonomy): domain Eukaryota; kingdom Metazoa; phylum Arthropoda; class Insecta; order Neuroptera; family Sisyridae; genus Sisyra; species Sisyra terminalis. The sequence continues at coordinate 11,783,429 of OY292275.1, forward strand.
TTATAACTCGAATATAAAGTGCATGCATAGTAGACTGGGCCAAAAAATCGACTTTTTTTTTGAAAAGTATATCAAAAATATTGTTCAAAGTGACAAAGAAAATATCGGGAAGGCTTGAGCCCTTAATATTAATATTAAGAGATCTATCATCTTTAATTCCGATTTTTTATTTGTGCTTTCATTTTTACGTCAATGCTGTCAAAATATCAAGGTAGAAATATTCATCTGCACATATATTTATAGAAAATTAAATTCCCTACAAAAAACATCTCTTTGAAAATTTTTGTCAGACACGCCGTTTCTAAATAATCAAGCTTTAAACATTGATATAATTTTTAAATTTATCTTCTTTATTTTGGATTTTTGTTATTATATATTTAGTTATCAATTCTGAAGTTATACTTTTATAACTCGAATTTAAAGTGTATACATAGTAGACTGGGTCAAAAAAATAGGCTATTTTTTTTTTTGAAAAGTATATCGAAAATATTGATCAAGGTAACAAAAAAAAAATATCGGGAAGATTTAAGCCCTTAATATTAATATTAAGAGGTCTATCATCTGTAATTTCGAATTTTTATTTGTGCTTTCATTTTTGCGTCAATGCTGTCAAACTATCAAGGTAAAAAAATCATCTGCACATATATTTATAAAAAATTAAATTCCCTACAAAAAATGTCTCTTTGAAAATTTTTGTCAGATACGCCGTTTCCGAGTAATCAAGCTTTAGACATTTATATAATTTTTAGATTTATCTTCTTTATTTTGGAATTGTGTAACTAACGAACAAATAAATATATAGCAATGAACAATATGAATAATCAACAATTCTTGGAGGGAATTTATTGCTCTACAAAAAAGGTTCCTTAACGTTTTTACATAAAATCACTTTTTCAAAAGTTATTCCCAATTAAAGTTGAAGGAAAAATTAAATTATTGTTTTGGATCTAAATTAACTTGCTCTCGATTTTTACTAATTACCGACAAAAATAAGAATACTTCATCAAAGTTTTTAAGCCCAAATATTTTAATTTTTATTTGAACTCGAAAATGACCTAAAACAATGGTTAACATTTCTTTAACTGTCAATTCTATCCAATTATTTTTGTTGGTGTTAAATTGAAAAAAAAGTTTTGTCACTTTCTCATAACTTTTATGGGTGTTAAATGTATATTAGGAGTATAAAAGTTACAATATTTCTCAATATTATTTCACTAATATGAAATTATGTTACTATCATTATGAATATTACATAAAATAGGAAACCAAAGATTTCCAGGGACATTTTTCATGTTTGTTTTTTAGTTTAAAATAATTATTATAAGCAAATGATATAGCATTGACTGCCAAAGTTTAAACTAATACAACATTAAATTTGCAAAAGTTTAACGTTTTTTGAGCTTCTTTAGTTCACAGACCTTTGATCAAGCACAACTTTAAGGATCTTGTCTTATAAAAAACAAACAGCAAAAAATTTATGTTCATTTATTTAAGTACTACAAAAAAAACATATTTATTACTGTTTAATGGTCCATAGATAAGACTGTAATCTCCTATTCATATACTTAACATAACAAATTATTATACCTGCAATAGTGGATGGATTTTAAACTGTAGATCAAACGAATCAAAGTGACAATAAATTATAACTTTATAAAATCTATAAAAAATATATTTTTTTTGGAACAAATTTTTTCCTAGCACCAAATTGATATCGCTGAATTTTTTTTCAAGTTTATCATACTATCATTATAATATCAGAGCTTTTTAAGATTTTTTGAAAAGGAAATACATGGAAATACATCACTTATGCACGGAATATTACTTAAATGCATTTATTTAACCGGAATACATTTTACATAAATAAAGCCACAAAAAAAATAAAAAAATACAGGTATACAAATATTCATTTAATACTATTTTTCCTTTATTTTTTTAAAATATTTTAGGAAGGTATTTTTCCATAACCATCAATAAGATTAATCATAAGCTATCAATGTTTCGAGTAATGCTCTAATATCAGGTAACAGCATACAAAGCCAGAGGCTATCTTGACTAGCGAGAAGCTAATTAGCCAATGGGATTACGAGATTTATAGATGTTCATTTGTTTTGATTATTGAAATTTTGAAAATTTAACAAAACCACTCCCACTCTCAATGCGAATATACGAATACGTACTAGCAAATATGCAAGGTTTTGTCAATTGACGTCATACAGGCATTATACTTAAAGGGTTACATTTAAAAATAATTTAAAATAGATAGTAAAAACTTAAAATTAAGTGAACGTTCGTTTAATAGGAAAATATTTCATTATAACTAAAGGTAAATTGAATAATTAACTGAGAATATTATTACAGATACAAATAAGTCTAATAATTTAATGAATATTGTAAAAAAATTGCAATATTGAGTTTTGAATTGATAATATAGTAATCAAATTTATCTTTAGAATTATTTTTTTGGAATTTATGAGGCTATGAAATTGTTTTTTTTAAATTAAAAGACATTATTAAGTGGTTCTGTAATGGATAATAATATATATATATATATATATGTCTTTAAGATTCAATTAAAAAATTATTTTATTACAACGCGTTTCGACAGTTTTTGACTGTCATCATCAGTTAATAATAATAATAATCTTATAATAATAATATATAATATAATATCTTATAATAATAATAATAATAATAATTTATTGTGATTCGGAAGTAATTAAAATACTTATCAATGGTTCTGTAAGTTCTAAGAACTTGTCATTTTCTCTTTCTGAAACTTCTTAGATCTGAAACTTACAGAATCTCAATACCTCATACTTTATTAGTATCTACATCTCTGAAGTATCATTAAAATATTTTCCCGGGGTCGATTTACCATATTTATTGATGTATTGCTAGGCCTTTTCTATAACTAAAAATCTATACAATATAACCATAACATCATAAACACAACCCATACGATATGCACCACACGTGTTACTAGCGATACCTAGTTATAATAAATCCTAAATATTTTTTTCTTTTTATCGAGATTGCAACATAACCGCACCAAAGGTTTTATATTTGCGAAAGAATATTTCTTTATAAATTAGGTAAGAAAAACACTTCTTTCAATTTTACTGGTCAGTGATCCTTAACTAGATCCTAGATCCAAATCAAGATTTTAACCGTAAAAAGCTTTTACTTAAAAACGGTAGGCTTCCTTTTTTGCATTCAATCAAAAGAGCAAATATGGTAATGTTTGAATAACACTTTACCAAATTTAATATCTTTTTTATGTAATGATTTTTTAATTTATCGCCGATTTGGCTTTACTTTGGCTAACGTGGTTTTAACTAACATACCGCCAAATTCGCTTGGCACTTGTAGCCATCCTTTGATGGTCCCTAAACCACTTAAACACATTTTCATCACATTATATTTCGTAGTTATCTATTATTATAAAGAGGAAAGATTTGATTGTTTAATTTGATCACTATTTGATTGCTTTGAATAGGCTCCGAAACTACTTGACCAATTTGAAAAATTCTTTCACTGTTGGGAAGCTACACTATTTCCGGTGAACATAGGCTATATTAAATTTTCAAAAACATTAGGGATCCATACTAAAATTCCAATAATGTAACCGAAGGTCTGAAAAAATTACCAAAAAACATTGTTTTATCGCGTGCGCTGCGAAAACTATTGGTTATAGAACAAAACAATGTAGTACGATTTTGCAGAATATATCATTATCTACAAAAAATAAAGCGACAGAATATGTCTAACTATTATAGTTATGTCACAATAAGTGTTTTTTCATTTTAAAAAATATATATAAATGGCACCGCAATAAAATCTCTTTTATTTATGCTTTGGGATTAATCCTTATCAAAATAAATGACTTCATATTTAAGTTTGCTTCAATACCATTATATAACTTTTTGAGTTATTCAATTTGAATATTCCATTCGAAAGATATCACAAGTTTAAAAATGTAAGTTATTTGAAAAATGTCGCATGGTCACCCCATTTTACTTATAATTAAGACCAAATTTATTGAACTTGGCGATATTTTTTATTTATGTATAGATGCTGATTAATTTACAGATTATTTGGTCTACAGTAGGTATACCTACCATAGCTATACGCAATAGACACTCTTTGGATATTTATAAATATTTTTTGAAAATTAATTGATTATTACATAGAACAATTTTATTCTTTGCAACAATTTATTAAATGTGTCTTTTTAAAGTTGACCAAATAGTGTTTTTAAGTATGATTATGTTTTTCGTAAAAGAAATAAGAAAAATAAAAATCTTCATATAACACTACAAATGACAAATTTGAAAAGAAAACATAATCTACACCTACGTTATGCAGACGAAGTTGCGGGGATCAGCTAGTTTATTAATATAGTTCTTAATCACTACTATTTCTATTTTGTATAATTTATTAGGTTCACATGCCTTTTTCGCTTAACCTTCTTTGTCCTTTTGGCAATGGTAATTTCTTAGATTTTCCCTGATTGTATGGTTTGTTTGAGGATATGATCTTCGAATATATCACTTATTTTCCGTTATTATTGCAACTTATAATTAGATTAATACATAAAAAAGCAAATTATAAAGTCTCTTCATTCGGAATTATTATTCTTATTTTTAAGAAAAATATTTCTTTTTTGTTTCAGAATTCATCGCAGATAGTACTTGAACTTGGTATATCATCATTTTGGTAAGCTGCAAAGGTTGAATTACAAAGAGCAAAAGACATGAAAAATTTTCAACGTTATCGGTGAGTTTTCCCAATTGATTTATCATTTAATTACTCTTTGTTTTCAAATGAAATGACTTCAGTCCTTACAAAAGTTATTTAAATAACGTTAATCACCTGGTGGTTGAAGTAATTATAAAAAACCAAGAAAAAAACAGTTATTTAAAGCTTTTTTTGATTAAATTTTTTGAAAATTTTTCAAACCATTCAATATGATATTCCTACTTATGTTAAATAAGGAAGCAGGAAAAGTGTATTTCACATTGTACCAGTCGAACTGCTTAGTGTTAATGCTAAAAGCTAAAAGCAAAGGCATTGTATTCTTTGAATAATTAATCAATTAAAATGTGTTCTCAAAAGTAGGAACCATAAACCCTATATTAAAGTTCTAATTTCTTAAAAACTAGAATGAAGGGTTTTAAGAAAAAGAAATATTAGATACTGAAGTATTTAGTATATAAACTGGTAAAATAAATCTTAAAATGAAATAACACCTATTTGAATTATGAATTAACAAAAGAACTGCTTTTGTATACTTTTTTCTGAACGAAATTGATTACATCGGTTTTTAAATTGTATGTACATTGTACACTTATAGAAACCATGATAATGGACCAGCAATAATGAACAAATATAAACCAATTTTGTATCCTTTCTTACTCACTAATTTGGAAAACAAGTATTATAAAAAAAGACACTAAAATCTACTTTTATTCGCTTCTTTTATTCGCTTTTTAGTGGTATGACTTAAAGATATCATTAAAACCAGATAAAGATCAAAGGCCCTCGTGGAAATCCTCGACTTATTAAAAGCGATAATAAACAGCATATACTTAGACTACAATTTTATTTTTTTAATTAATTGACCCAAAAGTCTTAAACTTAAGAAATTGAGAGAGAAATTTACGAGGTATTATAAAAATAGGCAGTTACGTGACGGTTGCCTCACTTCAATCATAAAAGAGTGTGGAAAAAAAATCCAGTTGATTGCTAGATATCTAAAAGGAATGGCTTTTAATAATGAAGAAAAAAAAATTATGATACGTTTGCAATTCGTTCTCACGCATTTCGCACATATTGGCACCAACAATCACGAACTCAAAATCAAACGAAGGGAAAGCGAAAATCTTGCACCAAACGAAAAATTGGATTTTTGAGAAAGAGCAAAAACCGTACACTCTAATTATTGTTCTCTTGGTTTCAAGATGGAAAAAAAATTGTTTTCGCTATGGGTAAAAGCTGCTGAAATTGGCGGGTAAAAGACTCAAATGGCTTGGGTTGGATTTGATATGAAATAGGCGGACAAATATGTCTAATATATACATTATTTTTTGCTGTGTAATGTTGATAATAATACATCACAATTATTGTTTGGACTTCGTTTATAATTACTTATACTTTCCGTTTGAGAAAAGATTTCTTTCTTGGATTTGTTGCATATAAATTTTGAATTGTGCAACTATTATATTGGAGTTAATATTATGTGTTTCACTACCAATCATTTGAAATATTTCTTAAAAAATGTGGATAATGAATCGCATGCAAGGTTTCCATATTATGTCTTTAAATGTATGCTTTGAAAATATCGAAGGTAAATATGTGATTAGATTTGAACTTTGAGTTCATCTTATTTCCTTATTGAATTTATTATGTAAATAGGGTTCGTTTCAAATCTGTTTTCTGAATATTTATAAAAGTTATAAATTAAGCAGTTTTTATTTTAAGGGTACCTAACATTTTTTTATACTTTCGATTCTCAAAAAAATTAAGTTCTTAACAATTCTCTTAAAGTTGATATAAAAAAGATAAAAATAATAATTATTTTCTTTAGAAAAACCCTGTGTTGTCGAAATATTGAAAATTGTCTATTATATTAGATATTTGTAAATACTTAAATTATGTTACGAAAATAAATTTCAAAATACAAAATTTAAAATCAAGGTTTAAAGAGAATTAGTCTAAATTATAGAATTTATTTGTAATTGCATTAAATAGATGAAAAAATTATAATTTTAACTAGGCATTATAAGGTAAATACATTTTGTAAAAAATAATGACGGAAACTAAAAAAATATTTTTTTAAGTTGAAATAATGTTTGAACATCCAAAATTTGAACTGAAAACATAACGTAGTTACTAAATTATCAAGTCTTAAAGCACATAACTTACAAATAGATGCTAACATCATTATTAATATTTTTTTAAATAACAAGAAAATTCAGGTTGTTTAAGATCGGTTTTTTTATTTAATATTTTTATTATTCAATTAGCTACGTTTCGTTACGTATCGTAACTTCAAAATTTTTTTTTTTTTTATTTTTGTGAATCAAGAATCCTGATGAAGTTACGCTACGTAATGAAACGTAGCTAATTGAATAATAAAAATATTAAATAAAAAAACCGATCTTAAACAACCTGAATTGTTTTCTTATTTAAAAAAAAATAAAATCTGAGATCTGAATGTTATCATCTATTATCAATATTATTTATTAGTACCATGATGAGGTTAGTTGAACCTCAAGATTGCTAACCTCAAGGCTTTGAAGGTGTTTCCTGGGTCCCTATTTTACTATTATAAGGCCAAATTGCTAGACGATCTTCAGCAGCCGGCATACAATGGGTCTTCCGATTATTCCAGTTTCAAAGTTTGATATCCTCAGTTCTTCATGTCTCCATTCATTCTGAATACCGCATTCCCACAGAACGTGAGAAGTGGTTTCCTCCTCTACTTGACAGACTTTTCATCTTGGAATACCCACATGTAACCCTTATTGTATATGTTGGTGCTTTTTCAATCCGTAGTAGTTGGTCGTTAGACCCGTTACCACTCTGATTTATTTTCTCGTAAGACCAAGTATTTTAATAGTTAGGTTTGGGATGGTTTTTCATATTATGCAGTGCTTTTTACAAACCCTCTCTTGAATGATATTTTTTAACTCCAACCCGACTTTTTAACTCCAAGTACAGGCTGCGGATCTGTGAATGGTGTTCGGGATCATTTTCGGACAAGAGAATCTGCCCTTTTTTTAACACTTTGTGATTATATCAACGAAAATTTTATATTTTTCTCAATTACCATGTCTTATAGTTTCTTATACGATATTTAACAGTTCCCAAATTAAATGAAAATTAAAACTTAATCTTAGTTCTATTCCATTCCTCATACTTATGATAAGAGAAAAAGTTACTTTTCTTGTGAATTTTACATAAATTCCTATCGTTTATGGTCTTATTACTTCATAAATGGAGGATAAAGTGGCCTGTCATCTAGTATGTTTTAAAAATCATTCTCCAAACTACAGAACTCAAGTACCTAGGAGTGCACAAGGATAGACATCCTGTTATACCATAATACCATAACAGCCATAATATATAAAGACTGTAACATGACGACCATCAGAAACAATATGGCCAGATTTAACAAAAATATATATGAACATAATGGCTACCCAACCAAATCACCTGCTGGTCAACTTTCTAGACAACTCAAACAAGTATAGAAGAATGAGCTCCTGAATTTTCTATTCAGGGACTTGTAATTTATACAGGGTACCCACCTTAGGGAGGACGATCTTTGCTCATCGCTTGGCAGAAAATTACAAATTGAATTGAACGAATATCAATTGTCAGTTTCAATTTTAAATTGTTCTAAAAATCTGAGATTGAAAACTATTCAGAAGTATATCTTTAGTCAATTATTAGTAAAACACTCCCGGGTGTAAAGTTCTTCTAGTCACCTCTTCTCCGTAATCACAAATTTTTGTTTAATCGATTAAATTATAGATTCTCAGCTTCTTAAGAATAATCTGTAACCACCGCTTTGCGAAAAATAAAATTTTGGCACCTACTTAATCATAAAATTCACAGTTAGGGAAAAAAGGAAAGAAGGATACCAAATTTCTTTACATCCCCTTATAAGCGAGTCTGCTTCATTACTAAGAGCCTCTTAAGGTTGTATAGAAGTGTATTAGGGAATTATGGGAAAAACGGGGATTTCTAGTATAGCTAATAAATAGGCGTCTTAGATATTTCTATATGGCTTTTATATTTACACGTTTTCTATCTTTACATTGAAATATTTTCCTTAGAAACCTCCAAATGTTAAAGATTTTGGTATTGATCGACGCGGAATATTTCAAAGAATATATCGCTATTTTTAAAAAAAAATCATTTCTACGAAAAGAGCTTTAACGATTTAATTGAAATCATACATAACATTCCCCATTTATCCTGTACTAGCTGAGCCCCGCAACTTTGTCTGCGTAACTTAGGTGTAGATTATGTTTTCTTTTCAAATTTGCCATTTGTAGTTGTATATGAACATTTTTATTTTTCATATTTCTTTTACGAAAAACATAATCATACCTGAAAACACTATTTTGTCAACTTTAAAAAGACACATTTAATAAACTGTTGCAAAAAATAAAATTGTTCTATGTAATAATCAATTAATTTTCAAAAAATATTTATAAAGATCTAAAAAGAGTATGTCTATTGCGTATAGCTACGGTAGGTATACCTACCGTAGACCAAATAATCTGTAAATCAATCAGCATCTATACATAAATAAAAAATATCGCCAAGTTCAATAAATTTGATCTTAATTATAAGTAAAATGGGGTGACCCTGCGACATTTTTCAAATAACTTACATTTTTAAACTTGTGATATCTTTCGAATGGAATGTTCAAATTGAATAACTCAAAAAGTAATATAATGGTATTGCAGCAAACTTAAATATGAAATCATTTATTTTGATGAGGATTAATCCCAAAGTAGAAATAAAAGAGCTTTTATAACGGTGGCATTTATATATATTTTTTAAAATGAAAAACACTTATTGTGACATAACTATAATAGTTAGACATATGCTGTCGCTCTATTTTTTGTAGATAATGATATGTTCTGCAAAATCGTACTACATTATTTTGTTCTATAACCAATAGTTTTCGCAGCGCACGCGATAAAAGAATGTTTTTTGGTAATTTTTTCAGACTTTGGGTTCATTATTGGAGTTTTAGTGTGGATCCCTAACTTTTTTGAAAAGTTAATATAGCCTATGTTCACCAGAAATAGTGTGGCTTGCCAACAGTGAAAGAATTTTTCAAATCGGTCAAGTAGTTTCGTAGCCTATTCAAAGCAAACAAACAATAAAATCTTTCCTCTTTATAATAATAGATTAAGCGGTTCAAAATTACGTAACTTTACGATTTTTTACTCCGTAAATAAGCTCCAAATCGAATTTAAATTTTACAAAGTTTTAATAGCTCAAATAGTTGACTACTTACAATATTAGTTAAAAAAAAAATCTCATAACTAGTGATTTTCTTTTAAACAGTCTTAAAAAGTTCCAAAACCCATTGGGAACCAATAACCTCCCTTTTAAGGGCCATTACATGCACTATCGTTTTATGAGTTTTAAAGCTTATAACTTCTTTTAGTAATTTGGTATGAAGTTCAAGAAAAGTTTAAAGAAGGTTTTACAAATTTTAGACTGAGAATTATTAAAAACTTTAGTTGAAATTTTTAGTATAGATTTTAATAAAGGCATTTTTATACTACTTCAACTATTGATGTCATGTCTTCTGACTAGTTTTTACTTATAATATTTATAATTAATAATTTTGTCATGTAATCAAATCTGCTTAGTTCTAGTCTCATAAAAACATTGACTTCTTAAGACATTCGCAATTTGTTCACTTCCACGTAATAGTCGGTAAGTTTTCTCGCTAGCGGTGCATAACGACCTTAGTCGATTTATCGTCTCAAGCCACTTAAACCATACTTCAAAAACTTCAACAAAACAACAACGACAAAAAAAAAGAATGCTGCCAATTGTTGAAAAACAAACAAGCATCGAAAACAAATGAGTATTGTTTCATCAAATGATTTATGAAACATCATGTTGCAAATGATCAAATTTTTTCTAGACAAATTCAATTTTTTTTCCACCTAACATCTTTATTAGGTATTAATGAAACGAGAAGAAAAAAAAACCTGTCGATACAAACGTATTGATAATAACGGAGTATTATAATAAGTGAATGTAAAATGTATGTATTTAATACGGTTTTCTATGCATTTAAAAATTTAAATAACTATCTTTAGCCTACGTCGGCCTTGTCAAGGCGATTGTCTCCACCTGCTTTCAATTAAATTAATCAGATCAACATTAAATGAAACGAACGACACTTGAACGTTCGAGAACTCATTAACATTTATTAATTTCTATTGCAACAAAGAACAAAAAAAAAATAATGAAAATTTGGCAACCCGAATTTGGTTGAAATTCTGTGAAATTGGTGAAGGAACGGTTGCAATATCCTTCCGTATGAGTTTGGCCACCCAATTAGCTGTTCAGGTCGGACCAGGAAATTGTCGAAAAGAAACATTGAAAAAGACCCAATTATAATTAGTTAGACGTAATACTATGACGAATATTATATTGAGACTTGTTATCATCGAACTTTCAAATAAGCGAATGGCTTAGTTACCTTGAACGATTAAAATGTGATCGATTGAGAAAAAGTCACTATTGCTATAAAAGAAGGAAAAAAACCGTTGGTGTAGTATATAAGCAAATTGGCATGTATGCGTAGATATTGGCAAAAATTTACTAAGCCACACGTGGTTAGAAATCAAATGGGAACGTGAATAATAAGAATTTAACACGTTTTGATAGCAATACCAAGAATACAATGTGTATTGTATAATTTGAAAATTTTATGACCCTCTTGAGGTGTTTTTCAATGAAAGCATCAATTGTGTTGAAATTGTGACGTGGAGAAAGCGTTGCAATCCTGATTCGTTACAGCTTTAGAATAAGGAAATGGAAAATTTTTTGAGAGGCTAATTCTAATAATTGCGTACAATGAGTTTGGTGTAGGTACATGCGTTGAAATCTCTGCAAGTTACGAGATAATAATAGTCTTTTATGGTTGAAATTTTAATTTTTGCAAATGGAAATTAATACGAATTTTATTTAGAAAAGATTTGAATGGAATGGGTGAACAATTTTTAAATGGTGGTTTGTGGAAAAAGATTTTAATGCCGTTGATATAATTGAATAAAATGTATACGGTACTATATATATTCAATGCATATATTAGGAGTTTTGAGTTGATGTCTTCCGGGAATTTAAAGTTTTTTTCCGTACTTTTTTAAACATCCGAACCGGAATTTTATTTTCTTAAATTCTTTGATTGTACCAGACATATTTTTAAAAGGATACTGTACAAATCTTTATTTAATTCGAAATATTCGTCAATGTTTCTAATCTTTTGGATTGGCAGTCAAATAATTTTGATTCATATTTTCAAATAACTATATGCTATTTTTTAAATGTACAAATTTTGGAAAAATTCTATCGTCTAGATCAGTGTTTCTCAAACTGTGGTCCACGAATCACTGGTGGTGCTTACATACTTAATTTCAATGGTAATAATAATTGGCTGTTTCACAAAAACTTGGAAATATGCGTCTTGAAGTAAAGAATTTAAAATACATTATGATTTATTTTCATTTTAACAAACCAACTCCTTTCTTGATTTAGTGGAGTACATATTTATTACAAGCGATTATGAATGGGTAAAGTTGACCACTTTTTTGACGATGGTAGTCCGTAGTTAGCGTGAAATTCTGAAAGTGGTCTGCAAATGTTCAAAGTTTGAGAAACACTGTTCTAGATTATTCTCGTCCTATTATCACATCTTCATTGATTACTGTATAACAATATATTCATTGAAGATTGATAAAAGAGAAAATGATTCATTAAAAGTAAGTATAAATAGTAGAAGTTGGAATTGCTAACAAAACATTGCGTACTATTTAAACCAGTGTTTCCCAACTTTATTGTGATATTTCTTTCTTAAGCTTCAATATTTCAAAAATATTCTTATGCACTTTAACCATATATATTATTTTAAGAAAGTACTGAAATTTGCTATACTGTGGACGTCAACTCTACATAAGTCGTTTTTTGGATTGTTCTTCTTATCTATTGAATTTTCTTCTATGGTTGTCATTCTTAGGCTGGGAAATCCATGGTTTAATCCATGCTTCCTTTTTATGGATCATTTTTTTATACATTTTCTAATATCCCACTCTTGTATTTATTTTGAAGTGTGCTGGGGTTTTGATTTCTAGATATAACTGTGTATACAAATAAGGGCTATATGAATTGTCCATATACTTAAAATATTTGGTTTTCTTGGTAAATATTTTTGGCCAAATGGTTTGAACTAAATGACAAATCATTATATTATGTTACAGTAATATGAAACTAGATAAGTGTAGCTTTGATGGAAAAACTTTAAAGAATGTTTAATGGTTATTTTAGGTCAGCTTTTAATAACTAATGCCCTGGACAACTCTAGGATTGATAAAATCCGTAAGCCGAGTATTTGATGGTCCCTAGTCAGTGGTGAGGTTTTAATTCCCAAGGGAATTTTTCTTTTCAAAATTGAGGCCAATAAGATATATAAAATCACTAAAAGCCTCAGCTGTTAAGAATCCATTATATTACTAAAACGTTGTTGCCCTTTAAATGCATTTGTTTCCAAGTATATGCTTTGAGATTTGCTGGATTTAGTATAGGTACCCAATAGAGGAGTTTAAGTACCTCTTTTAATTACATTTACTATCTTATGTACTTAAATGCCTACAGAAAAAACCAAGCTTCAATTAAAGTGATCGAATCTTACCAGATGAACTCCAAACTGGTCTGAGAATACATAATATTTTTCACCCAGTTGGCGACAACTCTTAGGAGAGGTCCCCAGTACCAAAATAAAGAAAAAGAAACATATTTAAATGTCGATATGTATAAACTTTTTTTAACATTTTATTCATCATTATACTTCCCAGATTAAATTTGTGTTTTCCCAAAAACGTATCCCTAAAATATGATAGTTAATATGATTTTTGAATAACCATAGCCTTTGAAAGTTTGAATAACTTAACAGATCATCAATTGCTTTTCCGTACCACTTGTGATTAGAATGGTTAAGATAATTATAGCTAAATAAATGGCAAAACAATTTCGAAGAATAGAAATCTAAATATATATCAAATATAATAAGGATAACTATATGTATAACCAAAGTCAAAATAATTGTACACCATAGGTAATCAGTAGCAATGATGTTTTATCATTAGTAGAGAGGTGCAAAATTGCAGAAACTGAATTCTTTTATTACTATTAATATTTTAATAGAATCACTGATTAAATCTGCTCAATTACGGTAATACTGCAATGAAGTTTAGTTATTTTAAAGATAAATGCATTAACTTTCTTAAAAAAAATTCCTACATGTTTTCCTTATTCATAAAAATGGGCAATATTAAGTGCAACTCGATTAATACACATCTAGCTATTAGGGTTTGTGTCTTATACATACGTTGAAATCTCCTGCACTATAGGAATATAATTCATTTATTTTCATAATAAAATAGTTATCTCTACGAATTTATATGGTAAAAAGTTAATATTCTGATTTATAATGAAGTTAGTTTCACATTTTTGTTTTTCCTTATATTAAATATTTAAAAAAAATGTTAATAATCCTCAATTTATTATATTGTATCTATTTTTGTAAGGAAAAAATTTTTTTAGATATATATTTGAAAGAAAAATAGTTGTGAAAGCAAAAGGGTACAGTGTTGAGAAAAATCTTGAGAAAAATGATTTGATAAAGTGTTTAAATTACCTTGAGAGTATTATAATCGTAAGACAAATAGAAAATTCGAAGCGTTTTACTCTTACGTTACAGCCATTAAATTATAAATTCAGAAAGTTTAAAAACTGACGACGATAAAGAGCATAATTTTCTCATTTCCATCATTGCCCTAAGTTCTATTTTCTTCAGTGTTACGTAAAGATATTTCATCAAGAAAAACATCGTTTTCCCTGCCATTTTATTACTGTACCTAGTCCACTTCTATGAAAATCCATTTAATATTCTATCGCTGAATATTTGGGTTATTAAAACTTTTTTTTTTTGTTGAATATAGAATGTAATATTTTCACTTCTGTATTGGTGTTATTTAATATAAATTTATAATTCTTTTCTCGTTTTATTAATTAGCATAAAGTGTGAATAAAACAGTGTTTTTTTTTTCACTTTATCGTAAATCAAATAAAAATCTCACGTCTCTATTTTGGTCAAGTTAACATAAAAAAGAGAAGTAATGGCCATGAAATTGAATTTTCGAAACATTTGCATACATATTAATTGTTTTTTGATAATTATTTTTTTGCGTTTTTTTTTTATAATATGATCTGATTATAAAAAATAGACTCGCCCGAGATATTTATAGACTAATTAGAATAAATCTTTTTTTTTTTGGTTTGTAATCTATTCAGTATAAATATTGGTACAATTTAATTTGATACTTTTGCCAACTGGACTTTTTTTTTATTTTTAATTTATAATTGCTCAGTTGATTTGTGGTGAATGGTCTTACCAAACTGATTTTCCCCGTATAAAAACGGTTTTTTGTAGTTTTCAATAATAAAAATTACTTTTATAATCCAATTTTGTTAAGAAAATGATTACTCTGGTTTCTAAACTTTAAATTTTCAACGTTCTTGCCTACTGATCCCATTTAGGTAATTCATATTCCAAGTAAATTAATCTTCGCAAAAAATATTTTTTTACCTAAATTTTAACAAACTTGCACTTCGGTGACCACGTTGGACTATTAATCAAACTATAAAGAAAGGTTAACTTTAATAAATTTTCAAATTTACTACAATTTTCACCAATTAGTACTCATTAACTTTCATTTTCTTTTAACACCTCTTTGATTTTTTCCATTTCTCTTTACTAAACTAGTAATATGTAGTAAAACTATAATAAACTATTGGTATGAAAAACAATTTTACGAATATTTATCCCCAAATTTCACAGGTAATGGATTTTTTTTTAGAAATTTCGGAATTAAATTTTCTAATAATACATTTTATAGCAATTCAAGTAATGAATGCTTTTTTAATAGTTTCTTAGTATATTTCATATCTTTGATATTTGATTTCATATATTTGAGTATATATCTTTGTATCTTTGTATATATCTTTGAGTAAATATAAATTTACTATTTAGCAATTTAGAATAGGCTACTTATTCGAAAAATTTTCAAGAATTACTGCATTTCTTTACAATTGTTCCCCTTTTGAAAGAATTGTTCCTCTAGTGATAGATATTTATCTTTTGTTCCAATAAAAAAATGTACAGAATTATAAATTCCCAGAAAAAATAATTTTGCTCTTCTAATACTTCAAATAACTACGAATACAAGCATTTCTTAAGTTTATGTTGTATTTATGTTGTATTTCTTATGAATTTGATAATTATACGCAGATGAAGCTAACCGTTTAATTTACTTGGTAATTTGAAGTTTTCAGAGTAAAATAATTGTGTTAAACATTTCTTATTACTTTAAGGTTGATAAAATATTTGTCAATTAAAAAAACGGATGGATTGGTCAAACATATTCTATTTAAAATCATTAACAAAAATGATAGATATTAAATGTTTTATTAGCAATAAATGCTGTAGGTGCAATCTCCGATTGGTCATTTATCTTCTTATATATAAATTAACTATCTTGCCGTGTGTTCGTGCAGAATGGGCCATGCGCATGCGCTCTGTTATCTCCACTTACGCATTCAAAACGTTGGTAAGGGTACTCACTCACTAATGTATTTATTTGTGAATACGTATTTCGGATTTTCAGATTTACAATATGTGAAAGCCAAAAAACTTAATGCTCACTTATAAA
Source organism: Sisyra terminalis (assembly GCA_958496175.1). NCBI lineage: Eukaryota > Metazoa > Arthropoda > Insecta > Neuroptera > Sisyridae > Sisyra > Sisyra terminalis. The sequence goes on from OY292275.1 coordinate 11,799,967, forward strand.
CTTAACTTAACCTTTTCAGATATACATATCTACTTATCAGAGTTTAAATGTTTAAGCAGACCCTAAGTTTTTGTTTCTAAAAATAAATCAACTTTGTTTTATTTTAAGCAGTAATAACGTTTCGCTTTTAACGGACTTTGATTGATTATTAAATTTGAAATTTCGATTGTTTATTAAACGTTATCCCTTACAAACTTTGCTACCGGTTTTCACTCTTTTAGGGGATAAATTTTCAAAAAGCCTTTCTTATTATATATCTGCATTGTATAAAGAAAACACTTTTCAAATTTCATCGACACAAATGTGCACTTATATTTGAAAATACAATGTAAAACGAAAAAAAATAATGACCTTCTTTATGTTAGTAAACATGACTAAAAAGCTATTCGAAATCGCACATTTGGACGTTGTACATACAAAATTGTTGGAAATAGGTGGAAAACGTGGAAGTAAATTCGAATATTTTATTTATTTTCAATAACATTAATTGGTTTTCAAATTATTCTAAATACCGAAAAAAAATTAGTATTGAAAATTTTATATTTGAATTAACAGTGAAATATATGGCAAAAAATTGCTACCTTAATGCTTTTCAGCCGAATATATAATTACTCCAGATCACAACCATTGGTTCATAAAAAAATAGATTTTAAAAAGTTTGATTGTTGAAAAACGAACCAAAATTTAAAATCGCCTATTTGGTATAAGTACTACATAAGTATTAAACTTTCATACTAATTTAGTAAAATGACGATATTTAAAATGTTGTTACTAAAATGATATAAAAAAACACATATATTTTATTTCTTAATATAATTTTAGATAAACTTTTTTTTATATTAACAACACTTTGATTATTAAATTTAAAATTTCGATTGTTGATTAACTCTACATTATCTCATATTAAACATTTTATTGAGATAAAACCTTTAGTTGCGAATGCAACGGGCAACTACTAGTACTATAATAATAGTAAAATCTTAAAAAGTTTATAGTTGTTAAAATTAAATCCGAAAAAAGGATTTAATTCTTTATCTGAACATTGAAAAATTATTGTAATTTTAAACCATTTCTGATATAGTATTTCGAATAACGCCATAGACTAGCATGTATAGATATGTATCATTCAATGCATATACTGGCATATACGTACAGTATGTATAAATAGCCAAATCCATTAAATTTAAGAATATTATATTTGTGATCAATTTTATTCGGATTTGATGATTTGAGGTTGCTAATTTTTGAGAATAAAATAAAATAACCAAAAATAATTTAATTTTAATTCATAACTATTGATGTAAACCATCTTTTACTATTAAGAAATGGTAAAGTTTTCCCGAAGCAGTTCAAAACAGTTTTTCTTTTGAAATTTTTTTAAGAACAGAAATTCCAAGAACAAATTAGATTTTACTTCGTAAAAACATTAAGGTATAAGTATAATTTTTCATAAACGGTGATTTGAGTTTTATTTACAAGCAAATTGTCGCAAAAAGTTGCTATAAGAGTTGGGCTATAAAACTTATATTAATACTAGCTGATCCCCGCGACTTCGTCTGCGTAACGTAGGTGTAGATTATACGTACGTAGATGTACGTCTTTATGATTAGGAACATCAGAATGTTAGATACGTAAGCCATTACGCTATTAACATCAACTAGGTATGTGTTTTATTTATATAATCGTTTATATTTCAAAGAGGCATTTTTTTAAAATTTAAATTGAATTTACTGTGCTTTTTATCAGTTCAACTAAAAATATTTTTACAGATTATTTTTTAACTTTAAATTACCTTTCCAATGGTATATAACTCACCTGTCTGGTGTAAAAATTTATGTTTTCATCCCTAAGGAATACCTTTCCTTATTATTTTTTTGGAATGATAAGTAGCCTATAGTCTGTGGGAAATTGTGTTGTATCTTAATACCAAATTTCATTAAATTCGGTTGTTCCGTTCTTTAGTTAAATCGGGACACACAGACAGACAGACAGACAGACAAAAATTTTAAAAATGTGAAATTTGGAATAAGGGCCTCTTGAAACAAATATTTACCCTAAAATTGGGTTCAAAATCATAATGTACAGACAGACGTAAGAATTTTATATATTAGTATAGATATAGATAAAGCATCTGCAATAATTAAATCTAAACAATGGCAATAAATTTCGAAGACTAAAATTCATACTTTTGCTAGCATATGCCCTTGCGATAACCATTGCTTTTCTTCATTTCTATATTGAACCAACTTTCAATGAAAAGATTTCTCTAAGATCAATAATACGTATAGCAGCGGGATATTAGTCGCCGTTGTCGTCACCATTACCAGATAAATATCAAATAAATATGCGGTTATTATATTTTTACCACAATTACAAGCAAGACAAAACGTAAAGAGAAAAAAATGCCTTCTTCAATTCCAAGTTGCCTGATGCTATCAAAGTATATATATAAGTAATTAATTCGAGAAAAGAATCAACACAGAAAAGAGGAGGGACAAGATTGCATCGGAGACATTTGTCGATTGCAAATTCAATATTTAGAAACATTTCGCTATTTAACTAGCTCGTTAATTATCTGTTTAATTGAATATATAATATCAGTGTGTTTATTTGGCTTTTAATGCCGCGGCCGGCGATTATTTACAAAAATCAATCTCAGTTTTCTATGTTCTCATCGATGTAGAGAAGTATAGTATGAGGTATACACATATGTTATATTTGTATATATGTAGTATTCTATGTAGTGCCTTTTTGCGTGCATGTGTTAAATGTAGGTAACACATTTGAAGATTTCTCTTTGCCAATTTTTCACTTTGACTAATTTTAACAAACATCACACATATGTTTGATATGTTTTCAGTTGAAATAAATCCCGCGCATATCTTACAATCGATTCAAAAAAAAAAAAAAAACTGGATTTTTATGACAAGTTTTTATAAGATATGAGAGAAAAAAAAAATGATTCAAATTAAATTAAAAAAAAATGAAAATTCTCGATAACCTTAGACATAAATTTTCCACGAATTGACCAATCGGAAATAAGTCAATTCGCATAATAATTGTAACAGTAATAAGCATGTACGAGACTATATCCACAGAAAAATATATGTTTAGCAATTAAAACTAGATATACAGTTAGATAATTGTTAAGTCGGCACTTGCATTATAATTTCCATATTTAACCTTTACGTATATTTATTGTAATTGTTGATTTATTTATTCCATTTTTGCCTTTTCATTTCCACCAATAAGAAATTAAAGAAAAAGGTTATTTCATTATGCTTCTCTTTTTCTTTTTAACTATCTCTTTAATTCATTCATCCACTATATTATATTTGCATTCATTCAAAATTCATGGTCTCAATTTCGTTGCGAAATTCAAGGCATTTTCTACATTTAATAACTGGCCAACACAAAAAAAAAAACGATCAAGAATGCTCGGAATCATTCACAGCCAGGCAACTTTGATATTTATCTTTTAGATAAAATTATAAATTTAAATTCAAACAATTAATTTTCTTTTCGTTTTCACACTAAAAGTGGAAAGAAGTTTGGGAAAAATGTTTCACGGCTATTTAAAGTAGGTATATTGTTGGAGCGTTAATTGAAAAACAATTGTTGTAATGTTTTGATTGTTAGTGAAATAAAAGAGAAAAATATAATTGTTTTTTTACAGTTATTGTAATATTAATGAGTGAATAAATTAATGAAGGATTTTTGTTAGTTTTAATTGAAAAAAACATTGTTTTGAATGATTAAAAAAATATAAGATGATAATTTAAAATATATTTTAATGAAAAATAATAAACGATATACAAATGTACATTGAATCATACCATTTTTCCACGTGGAATTGAAGTACCAAAGTCAAATCACTATAAAAAGTTTTACTAAATTGTTTATAAAAATACTGCCTTACTAATTTTATTGAAATTATTATACCAAAGTATTTAAAGAAAATTAAACTAAATACCAAATATTTTTAGCCGAAAATTGCTCTTTTTATGTTTTACTATAAAAAAAATTTTTAATCAATTTTTTCAAAAATTTAAGATTTAATGCATCTACATGTGCTAAATCTTCCTTTTAAATTGGAAGTTAGCCAATCAAATCGTTCTTCAGATATGACAGAGATAAGTTTGAAAAAAATCAGTTTTAAGAAAAAATCATTTAAAATTTCAAGTAGAGCATAAATTTATGAGTTCCGTTAGTTTATAATATAACGCGTGAGATTATAAACTACCGATAGGCTAGGTTATATTATTATGGGGTTCACAATTGTACCGAATATTATCATTTAAAAATAATAGATTTATCGATGTTGAAATTTTAAAAATATCGATTTTCTAATTTCGATATTTTTTCTGTGGAATGTAGCATCCCTAGCCGTAAACGACATAAAAGAACCAGCTTTTTAGTTAGTCTGCTTCTTGATTTCTTTTAGTGCCAGCATCTTCTGGTACCTTACCAATTATAATTGAAAGTTACTAATTAAAAGATGAGTCTTGTTGGTCATGGGTTGTAAAGAGCAGTCTTAATTTAATTTGAAAAACAATAGAAGAAAAAGAACTATTGATAAAGTGTTCCAAATTTAAACTTTTGATAAAGCATTCCATATTTTAACTTTTATAGTGTGCAACTTTTAATGAATGGTTTGAATGAAGAGAGATTTGATTTCTCAGGACTTGTGTAGAATGTTATTGATAAATTCGGTATGCTTGGGACACGAATTGCATAAATTTCATCAACACCAAAAAGCACCGTTTAATAGTCTCTCTCTTTTTTCCACATAAATGTTAATTTTTCTACTGAAAATTATCTAAAGTACAGTAAAGTGTATGTATACGTTACTTGAATTGTTCATAAAGCGTTCTATATAGAAATTTTTACAGTTTGGGGCTTATAGTAAATCGTTTACACTAAGAACTATTGTATATCTTCGATTTTTTTGAAATATTTTAATATTTTTTTTCAAACCATCAGCAGCGTAAAATATTACATTATTTTTTTAGAAAAATATATTTATTTTATTTTGGCATCGAAATACTTTATCTTTTCAAGATTTTGGTAAATATTTACTAAGATATTTTTGAATTTTAAATAGAGGACTCTATTTTAACAACCCTTAACTTGATTTCACGACCAATAGGAAGAAAAAAAAAGAACGAGTACTTTTTGGCAAAATTGAAAAAATAAGGGAAGAAAAATTTCCTTAGCTACTTATTACTCAGTATTTACTATTGCTGTATTGATTTTATAGTTAATAAGAAGTAATATTTTATTCCCCACATAACGATTGAAATCTTAGATTTGTATCTTGAATTGCATTCATATAGTTTTTTATTGGAGTTCTTGTCATTTATTGATAAGATATTAATTAGTCCTGTAAACCGGAGCTGAAGTGGTAGTCCATGAAGAATAAATCTTAATCTGTCAATAGTATTTTTATTTAAAACTATTACATTTATTGAAATCATTTTAATGATTGAAACAAATAATATAATTAAATAAGAAAAATAAATGTTTATCATAATCTTCGCCTTAAAATGATACTCTGATACTCAAGTTTGGATTTTTAATTACAAAATCATTTCTTGTATCTTGCATTTTTACTAATTTCCTCTTTGTATGCTTAGTAGTGAAAACAATTAGCTCAATGTCAGATCAAGAGCAAGCCTTTGTTAATCTTGATCTTACAATTAATTTTGGTTTTATTTTTTTACCAATTAATGTTTAACTTGAAAATGAAATGAATATGAACAATGATTTTTCAATTGTTTGCTCGGTGAGAAGGCTTTTTATGGGAAAAACTATGAATGAAACGACTTTCTTTTTCTTCTATTATATGAGTGATGGGTGATGTAAAATTTATTATGAATAACTTATTTGGTAGATTTTTCTAGTAAATATTTAAGGGAACTGCATATGGTAATTATTGATTACTTCGTAGAAAGTTGAACTTTTTTAATTGAATACAAATATTTGTATGGAAAATTAAAGTTGCAATTCATTTTTATTAATAATTTTAAAGATTTTTTTTAAGAAATAATTTATATAAATATAATTACAATGTCTTGATTATAATGAAATATCTAATATTTAATTGATTAATAGTAGTCAAAATATTAAATTAAAAATCCAAATCATTTATTTAGCTTATTTATTACTTATTTTATTTAATAAATCATTAAATTGGAACTTAACGCAACTCTATAAGAATCAGTCCTAAAAGCTTTCATAATATCATGTTATCATAATAATGTCGGTAAGGTAGAAAGCATTTTTGCTCCTTCGAGCTTTTACCAATGCTGTCAATTTAATTAGCTACGTTTTATATTTTCAATAATTTAACTGCAATAATTAAAAAAAATATGTTTATTTAAAAGAAATTCAACATATTTTTTTTTCAGCGCTGTTATTATTTTACACCAAAAACTAATAACTTTGGTCAACTTTGGTATTAAATCATTTGTCATCATTTCAATCAATCAATAATTTTGGAATATTTTATAATTAGATAGTCAATAGTTCAAGGATTTTTTTTTTTGTAGTATTTCTATGTTTATTTTTATTTTTATTTTTTTGTTTATATAAATTTAACTTTGGTAAAAACAAAAACTTATCTAACTACTTTCTATATTTAAAATTTGTTGGACTAACAATAAAATAAACCAATCTTTATAGGCACATTAACAGTAAGTTATTAAGGAAAATTTTGAACTATAATTTTTTTTCAAATAGAGTTTATGCATTGAAAATAATAGTTTAATTTTTAAATTTTACATTATCTATATTATTTAGATAACTAATAATCAATAATAATTTACAATTAAATTATTATTGATGCGTATGGACGTCTAAGATTAGCTTTAAGATTAGCTGCTAAGTTGTGCCATTGAGGCAGTTATCTACATCAACAGTTCACATAATATGAAATAATTTGCTTCTATAAATACTCCTCAACATCTAATTTAAAATTTAAACTTTACACATTTCTTCTATATCTTTTTCAAAAAAAAATAATTATTTTTTATAATTTACTTTTTCAATTTTTGTCTATCTTTACAATAAACAAACCATTGTAACATCTATGGTTAGCACAAGAGTTAATTAAAGCTATAAAATAAATTCATTTTCATTATTTTTCCAAGTAATATAACCAATTATTTTGTACCCAGTTTGATTAGTGCCTAGGAAATGTACCCTACTTGTTTCCTGCTTCATACGTCGCTGATAATTTATGCACAATAAGTATCTATACACTAATTATTCCGTAAACTTTCGATTATATTCAAATAGTTTTAAATAACAGGACTTTTTATTTAACTAATTTGTTTTCATAGGGTTTTTGAACGAAAGAAAATCAAACTTTTTTCTAAATGATTTTTTTTATTTTCGTACGTTTCGTCCTTTTCAGGACTTTATCAAGTACTCAATTATACATCATTAATGATGTATTTTCATAGTATAAAAATTAAATATAATTTATTTGTTTTCAAAGGGTTTTTGGACAAAATAAAAAAAAAGCTTTTTTCTTAATGATTTTTTAAAAATTTGGTACGACATTTCTCGTCCTTTTCAAGACTTTATCAAGTACTAAATTATACATCAATTAATGATGTATAATTGATCATTTAATGATGTATGTTTCAGTACTTGATAAAGTCCTGACAAGGACGAGAAATGTCGTACCAAATTTTTAAAAATCATTAAGAAAAAAGTTTGTTTTTTTTTTGTCCAAAAACCCTATGAAAACAAATTAATTATATTCAATTTTTATACTACAAAATACATGAAAAAAATTTTTAGGAAATCAATCTAAAAATACTAATTTGTAATGATTAATTATAAAAAATAGTTGCTGAAGTTTTACTTTACAAAAGGAAATGTTATTTTAATTTTGAATACAATTATTTTACTTTAAAAAGTTCAACTTCCTACGAAAAAAACAAACAAACATAGCATATTAAACAAAATGGGTTTAAAAAAAACTTGTATTTTTATACAATGTTTATGAAGCAATTAAAGCTGTTTCACAAAAAAAAAACTACCGATAAAAAAAGTCAAAAAAGTTAACAAAAACTTTTAATGATTTTTTAGTTTTGAAATTTATGGACTTAATTATAAATTGTAGCAAAATTGGTTACACCCTAAAATATTCTTAAGTGCTGTAAACTTCGCTATAAGAAAAATGGGCAATAGGTTTTACATTCTTCCTTGAATTCGTAATTGTTTTGGACAAAAGGCAATTTGGTGTAAATTTTAGTGCAAGAATGCTTGGCTGGTATTAAGGCTTCGTTTTTTTTAGTTTACTAAAAATAATCCCCAGTTATTTTAAAACCCCTAAATAAATTTTAAAGGATGCAAGGTCCAAACTTAGGAAAACTGTTTTAAAAATTAACTAATAGTCGATAAATTTGTTGTGTCCATACTTTACATAATATTATTTATTTTTTAGCAGGAAAGTGGACTTAAATTTAAATTACATCCTTTAAGCCCACTTTCCTGCTAAAAAATAAATAATATTATGTAACGTATGGACACAACAAATTTATCGACTATTAGATAATTTTTAAAACAGTTTTCCTAAGTTTGGACCTAGTATCCTTTAAAATTATTCAGGAGTTTTAAGATAACTGGGAACTATTTTTAACATTGATAAATATTTTATTTATTTTGGTCATCATCAGGTAGTAATTATTTTGTCAATTATAAACAAATTTCATATAAATTATTTGTTTTATATAGTTTGTCATTAAGGATATTATTTGGATCTAGTTTGTTTACTTTGTATATTTCATATTCTTCTAGGGTGTTTATATATAATCCTTTCTTGCATATATGTAGTGGCTTAAAATTTATTTTGAAATTTTCTTTTTGTGGAGTTGGAAGAATGGATTTTTTAGTAAATTTTTAAAAAAAAGTTTTCCTAAGTTTGAACAAAGTATCCATTAAAGTTATGTAGGAGTTTTAAAATAACTGGGAAATATTTTTAGTACGTCAGAAAAAAAAGAAGCCTTAATACTAACCAAGCATTTTTGCACTAAGCTTTGCACCAAATTGCCTTTTTTCTAAAACATTTACGAATTCAAGGATATATAATATTAACTTATAGTTTTTCTTTATAAAAAGTTTGAATTAATTTTACACCGTTAGGGGTCAGCCTTCAAGAAATTAAAAAGAAATTGATACTCTTTCTGTATAATATTTTTTTTGTTTTTTGATACTCAAATTTGATCCCAATTTTATATATATATAAATCGGCCATCAGGATCTAGGTCCTATAATCCGATTTGATGACCAGAGCTGACGTGATGGAGATCACGTCAGCGGAGGAATCTCCCTATGCCTCTACTTGATCACTAGGATTTTTTTTATAGCCTTCTTTCATTTTGGTGCTCCAAAAGTGGCGGAATCAGGGGATTTGAGTGTTTACTCAACTGCCCAAATTTCATAAGGGTTTTATAATAAAAATCAAGTCTTTCAAGGGAGAGATTTTTATAAATTTAACATTTTTAAATTTTTTTTGGAGAAATCTTCATAAGGTTTTTAAGGGATTGTCACAATAGCGCTCTAACAATCCTTATCCTCATCCCTCTGCTTAAAACCATACTTTCATTTATCAAAATTTATAAACTTACCTATTTCGCATGCTATTTCGCGATCCAAATGTCCCGTTCCCTTTGCTCCGTACTCCCGGCACCGCATTAGCATTTCCATATCCAGCGTTCAAATTACTACTTTGCAGTGTAGCCGGTGCACCACCATTGGGGTTGGTGGCACTGGACCCGTGCGCGTTGGGGTTGTTCGCGGCGGCGGCTGCTGCTGCGGCCGCGGCGGCAATTTGGCCGGCGCTGGTGCGTGGAAGTCGCGTCGCGACGCCCTCCGACTCGTTAACGGCCAAGTGACCCACAACCGTTAACAACAATACCAACGCGCCAGCCCCTCGTACCGAGGCGCATATCATCGCGGAACCTGCCAACACACAAATTACCACTGTCTCGCACACGTGTGACGAGACGCACAAAAATTCAACAATTAAATCAAATTAACCCTAAAACAATTAGAGTAACACGTAGCACTTTTAGTTCACTTGCTGAAATTTTCAGAGATTTCCACTACAAAACTGTTTAAAAAAAAAAGGCTGTAAAAGTCAACAATTGTTTGTTTTCTTTTTGGGTTTTTCAACAATGGTCTGATTGGTTTTGCTGCTGGAAATTGAATATGTTTGTTGCGTTTTTTCCGTTTCTTTTATTCGATATGATTTATGAAATCGGTATCAGATGTCTAGAAGATATAGAATGACCTGTTGCCGTGACTGATTGTCGGCGATGAATGAAGTTGTCGCATTGAAAACAACGTGTGCGCCCGTTTTTCAGCTGAGGTGATTGTATGAATTGTTGGGGCAGCGCGCGATTTTAGATTTCGACAGTGTACGATACGTTTAGCTGGGTACTCCGTATGCTGAAGAAGTAGAAGTAGAAGTTGAATGACGACAACAAACACAACAGAAAACCGTACAGACCAGACCACTCACATAGCATTAATCGCCACTCTTGTACCATACGAAAGAAATGAAAAAATCAGCAATACTCCAGCACTATAGCTACCATCAACTACCTAGTTTATAACAGTCCGATACGCTCAACAGGTCACAATCAGCCAAGATTACAATTATTAGCACCGATTGCGAATTACTTCAATCAAAAAAACGAGACATTAGACTCTAATATTTCACCCTTTTTCCGCTTCTAAAATATAACTACTTTCACTTTAAAATGACACAAATTACGTACATTCCCTTTTGATTTTGTCGATTTGATTTGACCAAATGGTCATTTTTGCATTAGCACATACCTACAGCAAAGATAAATTCGATTTGTGTTTCTTTGCTTTGATGAAATCGCAGTTTTTTATTGTAACTAAACAATTTTTTGTCAACTTCTTCTTCTAGGAAATCCAGTGACATCCGTTGATAGTTTGAATTTATTGGTAATACCTTTTAACAAATATTTTGTTTATTTAACTTTTCAATATTTGATGCCATTTTTTGGTTCTCTTTGATTCAATTGTTGACAAAAACTTATAACTGTTTTGGATTTTCGAATTATTTGAAAGTTATGGAAGATATTTACAGAGATCTCAAAAGTTTGATAAACAAAATAAAAGCTTTTAGCCGCTGAGAAAGCTTTATGCTAATAGTCAAAGGCGTTTATTAACAGTCTCTGACCATATTAATAGACTTACTATAGGTTTTGTATAAAACCTGAAGAGCTATTTTATTTTGGGTCCATATTTTTGATTGGGTTTAACTTTTCTGTACAAATTTTTCTTATTACGCTTATTCCCAACTAGCGTGTCCAGAAATCATATTTACTAAAAAAAAAAATTTTTTTTACTACTTCAAATTAACTAAACATCTTTGATGAACTTTGCTTCCTTAACTTGCCCATTCACCCTTAGAAATCAAGGAACTTAAAAAAAAAAGAAAATTATTTTCCTGCTAGTATTTGCAAAGTTCTGATAAATTAATGGTTAGTTCTGAAAAAGGTTTTATTATCAGCTTTGACTACATTTTAAAGCCATTTTTTGAAGTGAAATAAATTTGATTTTTAATTTATTTAAGAATATAAGCAAGTAGACTAGTAAACCAACGTTCAAATTCTGCACCAAAATGGGAATATTTAAATTCAAAGTTGAAGTTAACCGAAGTTAAAAAACGCTAAAGACCAACCATTATAAAACTGTAATAAACAGTATTTACAAAAACTTGATGAAAATACAGTCCCTGGCTATATTAATAGACGCGCGTTTTGTATAAAAACTAAAATAAGTGCTATTTTATTTTGGGCCCATATTATTCATTAGGCTTAACTTTCCTGTACAAATTTTATTTATTACGCTTATTACTAACTAGCCTGACCAAAATTCATATTTAATAAAAAATAAATTTTAACATCAAATTAATTAAATATCTTCTTAATTACGGCGAGCTGAATTGTTTAATTTTTAATTGAAAGTAATTAGAAAAAATCGAGAACAAGTTGATTTAGATCAAGTTTAGAACTAAGACAGATCTTTCTGTATAAAATAAAAACCATTTTCCTTCTCTACACCACTTGTTGTAAAAAAATGAAAATAACAACAATAAGTAATTTCTAAGTTTTTTTGATGAACTTTGCTTCCTTAACTTGCCTATTTCCTCTTGGAAATCAAGGAAGTAAAAATGTAACCTATGTAACCAAAAATCATATTTACTAAAAATTAAATTTTAACATCAAATTAATTAAACATCTTCTTAATTATGACGAGTTGAATTGTTTAATTTTTAATTGAAAACCCGTTTACTGATATTTCAGTTCCCATTCTGCGCAGTATGATGGCTATATAGGACAATACCGTCTGCTGTACTTGTGAATGATGATTTGATATGTGAATATTTTTCCTTAGGGATATTTTTCTGTTGTGACCACCTCTTTAATTACTTTTTTCTTAAGCAACTTTTACATATTTTCAAAGAGTTTCAAATCAAGGCTTTTATTCTAAAGTAGGATAATAGGGAAAATAAACAAAGTTTTACCCTTATCCAGAAAATATATTTCTGGAAAAATTAATGCAATTTTTCATAATGTAAAAAGTAAACAATATTAAATTTAATTTAGTAGAATATGTACATTTTGTATAAAATCTTAAGTGCGTCTAATAGTATGGTCAGGGACTGTAAATTCATTTACAAAAAAAAAACAGTCTATAACTTTTATTTGAATTTGTGAAAAATTTTAATTTAGAAGATTTATTTATTTAATTGGCATAAAAAATAGAAAATAGCCTAAATTTTTATAAAACAAAATATTAGCTAGATTCCAGCAATCAAATTGGGTAAAAGGACCACAATCCTGATGGCCAATGTATGAGTAGTAGAAAATAAATAAAAAATTAACTTTGTAAAATTTCTTTGTAATAATTTTTAACACGGTTTTAAGAAAAAGTTATTAATCATTTGAAAACCTAATTGTTGCAGATTTTAAATGCTTGTTATAAAAAAGGGAAGAAACGATTGCTTTGGGAGGTTTTCTAAAGCTTAAAATTTAAAAGACATTAATTTAAAAGACATGGGTTGTTATATCCCGGAACTTTTTAACAAATTATAGAAATTAAAGTGAACTTTGTTATTGTTTAACAATTGGAATCATTTTTTGAAAGAATTACAACTTTTGCTTTCATATTCTGAGCTTATTTACGTAGTTTTCTTTGCTTTCAACGCTTTTTCATTTCCCTGTTTATTTTTTTGAATATCAATTTTAAATAAAAATTAATACATACGCGATACCCAGGGCTAATATCCTTTAGTACTACTATATATTTTTTTACCAATTTTTTTTTAAATAAACCCCATTAAATGACCTAAATTTTAAAAAATATTTCCTTAAACATTAAACAAAAATAGAACCGTCGAAAAAAGGATCTGAAAAGTGAAAAATATTTTTCAATCTCAATGTTAAGGTTCCTAAATTAATTTTGTTTAGAAACTTATATTTTAAGATTGAATAGGTTTTATTAATACTTTTAAGTTCCATTTTTCGTTGGTTCTTCTTTTCCTGAAAATGATTTTATTTTCATTTTTTCATTGAGGCTAAGATATACGTAGATATAAATAGATACTACCTAGTATCTACTTAATTTTTGTGTATGTACTTGTGTGAGTATGTACTGCTACTATACCAATTTTTCGATAAATTCAAGTATCGAGTTCCCTACAATGTAGTTTTAACTATGAATATCCATTAATCCTAAAAGCTATATTATAACACATATTATTATGCACAAATATTATGCACAAAACGTTTTCTTCAAGTTTCCAGTGATTAGAAAATATTCTGTCTACCTTATTTTGACTTTTGAGTTGCTTAGAATATGCTTTAATTTTCGTACGTCACTTGATTAAAGTTTATGAAATTCCAAATCGGGTTTTCCGAAGTTTTCAACTTACAAAATTTTGACTAATAATTCTAAAGTTCCTTTTTCAAATGTACATTTCAGTTCCAATTGACTATAATCGCATAAGGCTTATATAATTTATATCTTCAATTATTTAGTATCGGAAAATTTTTGTGTTTTCCGGATAATTCAACCCGATTTGTAAAGGTAGACTCACTTTCTGGAGTATTTTATAATAGCATTTTTTTATAACTCTCATTTTAAAAACTTTAATAATGTATCAGTTGATTCGAACGCATTTTTCTTCCATTGTCCGAAAAACCTTTTAAAGTTCAGAAAAAAAAATCAGTAAAAATTAAAAAAAAATGATAAAACTTTTTTTACAACAAAATCATCATGTACCGTTAGTCAACGTTTATAACTACGAAATTTCGGTACATGTACGAATGGTTTTCCAAAATTTTCCGGGAACAGAAATAGTTACAAATTTTTATTGGGAAGTCCTTAATAATCTTAAAATTTTTGTGTAAAAAATGTCATCAATCGTATATTTACAATTGAGTTTTCGATTTAATACCAAAAATGTAAAAGCCATTAGTCAACTTTTTTTAAATGGGACTAACTTCGTAATGTATACTATGTCCAATAAAAAAATAATTATGAAAAACGGATAATTCTGTGGAAAATGCCAGTTGGTTATCCATACATTAAAAATAAAGGTTTTTTAAATGAGAATTTTTATATTTTTTTTTGTTGATTACGAATTAAAATAAGTTCCGCTTTTCCCGTAAAATTTTCAAGAGAATATATTAAGACGATATATTAAGTCTTTGCACACGGATGGCCGATACCTTAGAATCGGTCCTGCCAAAACTATATCCAACTTTAATGGATCAGAATTCTTACTTAAACATTTTAAATGTTTCCAATATGAAAAATTTGAAAATTTGAAAATATTTGTAGGATCATCGGATTTTTCTTGTTTTTGTTGTAATAATTTATAAAATTACTTCTTAAGAAATACATTTTTTGAAGATTTTTGGTTTTTTTTCTATAAAAATGATTTTTTTTTGCCACATTATATAACTTACATAAAATACATGCAATAAATTAAATAGGTACAGAAAATATCACTTAAATGATTACGTCCAATACCAAAAAAAAATACACAAAACCTCGATCAATCAAAAGAATCGATCCAACCAATAAGATTTGAAAGTTCAAATAATCGAAGAAAAAAGGAAAGCCAATATATTCTGTTTCTGTACCTGTAATAGGATTTATTCATTCAAATTTTTGGAAAATTTACTTCAATTTTGATTTTTCTTGATACTCTTTCCAAGAACACCAACTCTATACTCTCGTTTGATTTCTCAAAAAATCTTTTTCAACTATAAATTTTGATTTGGGGACCCGATACTATTCTATGTGGTTATATATGAGCCTGTTTGTCTACTCGGGCCGTTCATTTCATTTTCAAACTCATAAATTATGTAAGTCGCCTCGAATTAAATATTCAAGATTGAGACGAAGTCAAACGCACGAGATAAAGCGTCAAAACTCTACGATTAAGTGCTCTTCAATTGAGAGTTGAGCTCAAAAAAGAATGCCTTTTCTCGCTTCACTTTTGATTTATTCTAAATTTTTTTTATTGAAAAATGACTTTAATTATTTCCATCATTTTCTATTTAAATTTCGTTCATTTTTTTTTTCATATTGTATATGTGTATATGTGTCTTTCTCGACAATCTATCACAGTTGTGTGACATACGTTTGCAATCTGGGACATTTATCTTGTCATTTCACTTTTATCAAGCATCGATCATATCTTGATTTTTAATTTCTTTTCTAACGTTCAGCAGGTGTACACGTTAAACGAATGATTTATATCAACAATAAACATAGTCAAATTCTCATTGAACAAGTTCAATAAATTTGTCGAGTTTTTTGCCTTCTATTGTACCCTACATTCAAATATTGTAATAATAACCAATTGAACTACTGAATAGATTTCCAGAATGAAAAAGGATAGAAAATTACAACAAAAGATTAGAAAAAATGGCTAGAAAAAAACATTATATAGTACTTATTATACGAAGGAAACTATTCCTTGATTCCAAGTTTTCCAATTATTTCTTTCTAAAGTTTAGGATTTCAATTCTTTTTCCATAGATACTTCCGGTTTTAATTGGATAAACTCTAATCTTGGTTACCCTTTAAAAATCAGATCAAGTATACTTCAATTGATAAATAAAATGAAGATGTTTATAATACAGAGGTGTGAAAATTATTAGACTCAAAAGAAGATTTCTACTTTCTTCCAGCAATATATCGCCCAGACTGTAAAACATCCAACATCAGTTATGGTTTGAAGCTGCATGTCAGCAAAGGGTACCAGTAGGATATACATTGAGGAAGGTACTATGAGGCAAGACCAATATATACAAGTCTTGGAGACGAGGTTATTGCCTCAAACTAAAAAGTGGTTTCCGGAAGAAAATTATCTTTATGCAGGATGGAATTCCTTGCCATAAAACCAAAAAAGTTTTGGATTTCCTCAAAAATTCTAACATTAATATGCCTTTTTGGCCAGGAAATAGTCCTGATGCTAATCCCACAGAAAAAAATGGGCCATTGTGAAGAAAAGGCTTAAAAAAATAAGCTATTACAACACGGGTTGATTTGATGGCCGAACTCATTTAGATTTGGTATCATAATAAAATATAAATGAAAAAAATAGTATAGAGGATGCCAGGATGAGGAAAATCAATTATAAACCATAAAGGGTACCACACAAAATATTAGATGAGTGAAATTATTATAATTTTTAAATTAATGACATTTATAAAGCAAAAATGTGTTTTTTTTTTCTCTTGAGTCTAACAATTTTCACACCTCTGTACAAACGTTTAGGTAAAATTTTGAATTTAAGGTTTTCCGCTTTATTGTTCAAAGGTTCTTCTTATTGTTGAACGTTACGGTTATGTTATGCTCTTGCAACTCATTAATAGATTGTGCATCTTTAGTGTTGATCTTTGGTCCTGAATTCCAGAATTCCCAGTGTAAGTTCTACAAGAAGTTTTCCAGGTAATCTTACATATAAATTGGCTATCTTGCCGTGCGTCCGTGCAGAATGGGCTATGCGCATGCGCTCTGTTATACCCACTTACGCATTCAAAACGTTGGTAAGGGTACTCACTCACTAATGTATTTATTTGTGAATATGTATTTCGGATTTCAGGTTTATAATATGTGAAAGCAAAAAAACATAATGCTCATTTATAAACTTACTTAACCTTTTCAGATATATCTACTTATCAGAGTTTAAATTTTTAAGCAGACCTTAAGTTTTTGTTTTTAAAAATAAATCAACTTTGTTTTATAGTAAGCAGTAATAACGTTTCGCTTTTAACGGACTTTGATTGATTATTAAATTTGAAATTTCGATTGTTTATTAAACGTTATCCCTTACAAACTTTGCTACCGTTTTTCACTCTTTTAGGGGAGAAATTTTCAAAAATACTTTCTTATTATATATCTGCATCGTATAAGGAAAACACTGTTCAAATTTCATCGACACAAATGTGCACTTATATTTGAAAATACAATGTAAAACGAAAAAAAATAATGACTTTCTTTATGTTAGTTAATATGACTAAAAAGCTATTCGATTTCGCACATTTGGACGTTGTACATACAAAATTGTTGGAAATAGGTGGAAAGCGTGGAATTAAATTCGAATATTTTATTTATTTTCAATAACATTAATTGGTTTTCAAATTGTTCTAAATACCGAAAAAAAGTTGGTATCGAAGATTTTATATTTGAATTAACAGTGAAATATATGGCAAAAAATTGCTACCTTAATGCTTTTTAGTCGAATATATAATTACTCCAGATCACAACCATTGGTTCATAAAAAAATAGATTTTAAAAAGTTTGACTGTTGAAAAACCAACCAAAATTTAAAATCGCCTATTTGGTATAAGTACTGCATAAGTATTAAACTTTCATACTAATTTAGTGAAATGACGTTATTTAAAATGTTATTAAAATGATACAAAAAGAAACACTTATATTTTATTTCTTAATATAATTTTAGATAAACTTTTTTTTATACTAACAAGACTGGTTATTAAATTTAAAATTTCGATTGTTGATTAACTCTACATTATCTCATATTAAACATTGTATTGAGATAAATCCTTTAGTTGCGAATGCAACGGGCAATTACTAGTACTTAATAAAATACTGGTTTAGTTCCAATCCTCAGGGGTACGTTTTCTAGATTAACTTGTAAAAGTTTTATCTTTAGTATCCTAATTGTTTTTTTTTTGAAAGTCAAGTAACAAGTTGTTTTACCCTGAAATAATAGTTGGTTTATTCCAATTTCTGGGCTTTGGTGGAAGATACATAAATGAGAGATAATTCTTCATGTAATTGTATATCACTTGGAAAATTCGATTGGTAAATCGATCCATTTCATTCGCATTATCCACCGATCCTGTCTTTTGATTATCTCCTCTTTTCATGACTTTCCTGTGCTATATTTGCTTCTCAATCTCTGTCTTTGTTTTACAATCTTCCTGGTACTTACCAAACTTCGAATATCAAACAATCTATATATATACAAAAATTTGATTTTCGTTTCTTCATAATCGTAAATCTCCTAAAGTTCTTAGCCGATCGTTTTGAAATTTTTACACAACGTTGTTTTCATATACGTATATGTTTTTATTAAATCAGATAGCTTAATATGATAGTAAATAAACGGGTACAGCAAAAAATGCTGCTGGTTGTCAAGGGAGGTTTTTCATCGTTATTTTCGAGCTAAAATTGATATTTGTATAATGAGTTATATGAGTTATATTTTTATAATGAGATATAAAGAGTTTTATTTAAACTTTATTGAAAATATATATTTTGAGCGTTAGTTACAATAGGGAGTAATGTTTTTATTATTATTTAATTTATTTACAACTTTTATAAGTACACTAGGATAACGTCTGCCGGATTTAGCTAGTACTTTCATAAATTCTTCTATCTTCACCAAAAATTATATTGCTTATTTCTTTTAACAATTAGCATAATATTTTCATGGGTTACATATCTCCGTTAATTTCATTAAATCTATTTTTACTATTCTTTCAATCTATCAACTTGTAGTATTTTCATGTTATACATACTTACTTCTTGAGTCCCGTCAAAACTGCTCTAGATAATAAACAAATAAAGACTTGTGTTTATGTATGACCATATATATTTAACATTTATTATTACAACTTGTATTACTATACGATTTATATATTACTTTGTCAGCAATTGTTACACTCTGCTGCATTTAATTTTGAGATTTTAGTACACTTTTTAAATTTAAGATTTTATATTTTCTTATTGTATGTTGTTTTCTTTATTGGTTAATAGTATGGCTTTTTCACAAATTACATAAGTATTTTTATAAGATACATTTTGGACTTTAATTTCTAACGAACAGAATATCCCAAAGCTCTAAATTATAGTAATTTGATTATTGTAATTTTTGAAAAAATATCTTATTATTTTAAAATTGTTTACATTTTACGGATAAACTAACTTTTTTATGTATGTGTACATAGGTATGAAGGTTTATATGAAGAACATAATTTTAATAATAGTAATAAAAATATTATTTACATATGAACCATTTATTTTGAAAGTGAGTTAAGTCCATTTCAAGAACAATCCCTATAGTGTTAATATTTTTTAACCATAGGAATGTAAGATACTAAGGAGGAGGGAATAGTTGGCGTTTTTGTTAACAACTAAAATGAAATCAGTAATTTGTCAAAACTTAGCAGTTAAATAATTAACATACTTTGATCTAGTTACAAAGAGAAAAATCACCATATAGACTGTCCTTGAAATGGACTTACGCCACGTTCAAAATAAACAAGCCATATCATGTTTTCTGCTGATAAATGTAAATATAACTTCAAAACGATATTTACAATTTAATCCTTAGCCATAACACTAAATTTTTGTTATCTGGAGCGCTTTTGTCGGGAATCGCAATTGTCGATAACGCTTATGTCGGTAGTGTTTATATAGGGGGCGCTTATGTCGCTTATGAGGAGCTTTTGATGCGAACGCTTATGTCGGATTACCGTTACTTCTGTATATATAATAATTATAATAATAAAACTTTATTTTCTACAATTAATTTACACGTGTAAGTTTACAAATCTAAAATTTTGTTTACTTATCTTAACATTTTTATTTAACTTAAAAGCTCCTTCTTGTGTTTATCTTAATATTTTATCTTTTTACTTTTGCTACTCATTTCCCTTTCCTTTGTTATTTTGATTTCATTATAGGGGTGCCTTTTCCAGGGGGAGAAATTCAAAAACTCCCTCCGTTATTGTTTAAGGGTGGATCACCGTCAGAAAAAAAAAATTCCGATTTTTTTTTCCTTAAATGTCTTCTTATAACATTCAAGAATAAAAGTTAAAAGGATTGGAATAGCTGACTAATGTATTTTCACTGATAAAAATTGAATAAATTGATAATAACATAAAAAAAATCTTAAAAAAACTTTAAATGCGTTTTTCTCGAAATCAACTTTTTAAAATTGGGAGACAAGATTTCTCGGAAACTATCCGGCAGGTTGACTTGAAACTGGAGACTGTTATAGTTCAACATGTCTTCTTGGTACTGAACCTCTGAAATTGGCCAAACCTCACCCCCTCAAAGTGGGAGAGGGGGAACGGTCCAAAAAAGGTCGTTTTTTTTAACTTTTTTTTCAAAGTCGCGTCATTTTGTTAATTTTTAACTTTTTTCGGATTTTCGAAATTCAGTACCAAGAAGACGCATTACGAAAACCTACATTTTTTGGAAAATCATGATCCCGCTTCCAGTTTCCGAGAAAACTTGTCTCCCGTTTGTCTCCTCATTTTTGAGGACCCTTTTTCCAAGCGCTGTAAAAGGGGGAGGAGGGACATATCGGGGCAAATAAGAAAAAAAAATAGTTCAAAACTTCAACTTTTACATGCCGAATACGGATTTTTAATATCTCTAAAAAAAAATGGCAGCAGTTTTAAAAGTCATTTTTTTTTCGTTCTGACGGTGATTCTCCCTTAAAAAAATTCTTATATATAAAGTTATTCATCTGCACTTGCTTTATGAAATAAGCATTAATAGATTATAAAACAATTCAAATTTAAAAACAGTTTTTTGAGCTACAAAAATCCTTTTAATTATAGTCATATGAGCTTTGATCAGATGAGCATACTTAAGTGATTTTCTTAGGCATCAATATTACAATTTTTGAAAATTCTTACGAGTTGCCTAGTCCAATAGGTTGTACCCTCATTTCTAGATGAATATTTGGGTTTTTATGATGCATAAACAATCACTATCAGCTACAATACATATTCGTTTCGAATATAGATTTATGTTTCCTGGGTAAAATTAAGAAAAAAATCAATATAAAGCATATTGAATCAATAAGTTAATCACCTGCCTAATTCCAATAGATTTTTCGAAAAGAATAGTGACAATATTTTCAGAGTTTAGTAGCCAGTGGCTATAGCCAGTTGGCAATAGCAATAAAATTTTCTGAAGCTATTATAAACTTTATAGATCATATTGTTATTTTTGAACAAATATTTAAGTTTAGACAATGCTTTAACAGTAACTGCATTAATATTAACTTTTAAATAAAAATATATGAGAGAAAAAAAATTAAACAGAACCTGTTAACGACCTGAATAAGTTGACCAGTTGTTTAAAATGACCACATTCTTTGGTATAAAATCAAAAAGGACGAGAACCGATATTGTCAATTTCGTGAGAAGTGATTTATTCATTTTATCTGCAAGTTACTAAAGCATTAAATAAATCGTAAGGTCTACCAAGAACAAATTGAATAAATAAATAAAATATGAGTACTGGAGGTGTGAAAACAAAGCAAAGTCGAAGCAAATATCGAACGAGTGATAGCTCAAATTTCACTTTAATTATTGTTTATTGAATAAAATGGGCCATAAATATATGAATTACTTTATAATAAATGTCCAAATATTGAAGGACCATAAATATGCACACGTAAGTGTTGTATTGTGCATATATAAATACCGTTTTGTCAACATTTAAAACCAAAGAGAAGTAAGAGAAGGTAAAAGTGGAACTCCACCCATGCATTATAATTTTCGCGACGACATTGGCACAATATTTATTATTCAGTTCAAATGTTAATATTGGTATTGAAGGAAGATAATTATTGAACAATAAGCTTGATTTGATTCGAGTTGATGAACAAGAAAATATGTGTTATATCCCAAGCACTAATAAATCATACAGTAAAACGATAATTTCAGTCTTTAG
Organism: Sisyra terminalis; assembly: GCA_958496175.1. Taxonomy (NCBI): domain Eukaryota; kingdom Metazoa; phylum Arthropoda; class Insecta; order Neuroptera; family Sisyridae; genus Sisyra; species Sisyra terminalis. The sequence goes on from OY292275.1 coordinate 11,822,266, forward strand.
AACCTTTAAAAAAAGAACTTTAATCTATATTGTCATTTAGATTTTATATTTCTTCTGTACTAAATATCTTACATGAAACAATACATTTACCATATGCATTGTTTGTTTCAATAATAATAATAGATTGGATAGGTGAAGTCAATAATAAATTGAATGCCAATAAATTTCAAATTATATTTAATGCAAATTTATACAAGAAACATGTCATCGATTCAATTACTCTTGTCACCAACATCTTCTTTAAACGCTGCAATTATCATCATCATAATCAGTAACTCTATCAATTGATTATATTGAAAGTAAACAAGATTACTTCTTTCTTCTGTAATTTGCCAATACTGACAAAAGTTGTTTTGCCATTTAATGCCAATTTTTTTCATAAGAAGTTTTCATATTTTTAGACCCTCAAAATACAACCACAAAAAAATGAGCAATAAGAAAATATCCTAATTTTCGTTAAAAAAAAGTAATTTCTTTAAAGGAAACAAATAAGTACAACGAAATAAAATTGGGACTTTCTCAAATCTATTGAAAACTTGACATTGAAATTTAGTATCACAGTATTTGAGGCATTTATTTTGAAACTGATATAAATTCATTTCAAGAAGATTTTATATATTGTACTTTTATAATGAAAGAAACAAGAAATTGGATGTTTTTGTAAATGAGTTTAATTATATTAATTGATTAGGAAATTTCAACAGTCAAATAATAATTAATACTCTGTTTATTTATAATTAATACTCTAGTTATAAATACAAAATTTACGATTTGGGCCTTATGGCCAAAGAACTTAAGCCATTTTCAAAATAAATTTTTATAGTTGCTCTCATCAAAATCAAAGGGGATCGTTCATAAAATTTGTTTGAATATAAGGAGGTAAGGGGGTGTCAATTAAATCGACACGAAGCAATAAGGGCATCTAAAAAACGTAACGATTACAATTAATTGAACATATTTTTAGTATTTCATTTTTCAAATACGATAGAAAATATTTGATAAATCGAAAGGAAATATTTTTTAATTCCATAATTTATGAACTATTAATCGTAATGTATCATCTACAGGGAAAGGGAAGCGGGATTATTTTGTCGAAAATGTGATTCAGTTTTACAAAAAAAGGGAATCTTAACAGGTGAAATTTTAAATGAAGGATTTTATGAATACTCTATTTTCTAACTCCATGAAATAATTCAAATTGTAGTATTTGCAAAGCTAGGTATTCTCAATTCTCAAGGTTCAGATTCGATTTTCTTAGCTTTAATTCCCAAAAAGATTGCCAAGTACTCAATAATTTATTTAAAATAGGACATCAAGGTGGGGTGAAATTTTGTCGCCTATGTAGTTTAGTAAGATGCCAGTAGTAGAAGTAACATTGCATTTGATGATTGTATTTGGTAAGATCTGGCACAGAAGACTTTTTCAGAAAAAGCATATTACCAACACCATACCCAAGGTTTCTTAAATCTTATACGATTAGAAGATAATTCTTTGTAAATCTCGAAGATGATGTCTTAAACCTTCGCTGAGTGGGATCGGGAGTCCACAAGAGAGTAACTTGAGATCTATACTTTTTCTGATGTATCGAATAGGCCTTCCACTAGTCAAAGGTCATATCACAATGGCAAAATTCATAGATAATACTGCGATTCTGGCAAGGATGACAACAATCTTTTGGCTTCAGAGAAGCTCCAGAAGATTGATGTAATCGAGGCAAGGCCCATTTGCATCACAATTACAACCAGGAGAGACTTTTTCTCACCCGTTTTTCTCCACGGAACTATTTTTAATTTTTCGCAAACTCCATCGCAATAAGAGACTCACCTGAAGAAACCACGTGCTAAATAAAAGAACCCAATTGGGAATCATGGTCAAAAATTACTAGTAGCTATTGGGTACCTACTCGAAGCTATTGTTAGATCCCAAATCAATTATTTACGAAACCACTTTGAAGGCTAACTGATTGTATGGTATACAACCGTGGAAAGTCTCGAGGTTCTTGTGTATTTCATGGTTCGTAATGTAGTACCTTGGTGCATCCGTGATAAGGTGTAGTGTTTTGAATTAAAATCACTAGAACTTCGATATTCGTATCGCTTGCAGGTCTCCACAGTTGTATTCCATACATCCATATAGACTTCAAAATGGTTTTGTAAACAGTTAATTTAAAGTCCAAGAATAGATTTGAGTAGGTACTCAACAGCCACCAGTAATTTCTAACCATGATTTCCAATTGGGTTCTTTTATTTAGTACGTGGTTTCTTCAGACGAGTCTCCTGTCTAGGTGAACTCTGTGGAAAAAAAAAATGATTTAAGTGGACCTTACCTCGTTTACACTAATTTTTTAACAAGGAAAGAGTTGTTTCCTTCCTGGAGTTGTCATTTTGCTAATGATGGATCAGATGCATCACAGTAAACATTATCTTATAATTACGACCAACAAATCCACTTATTTTCCTTAGAAAAATGACAAAAAAAGAGATGAGAAAATTTGCCATCGATTTTTATATCATTTTTTCCCCAAAAAATGATATGGCTATGGCAACAATTATTTATTGCGCTTAAAACACTTATTTCCCATCATTTTAAGTCTCAAATACCGTTTAAATCGATTTAGTATTTAGGTGGCAAATTTGAATGTTGAATTGAAATAATATTTACATATGTAAATATCCACACCTATCATGTGTATTTTATATACCTAGAACTATTGATAAAATTACGTACACATACCAAATTGTCATGAAATATTCCGAATGAACTGTATATTATAACCGAAAATTCAAAAACAAGGAATTAAAGAATTTCTGTAGAAAATGATTCAAATTTGAAGTCTTCTGTTCATTATTTATGGAGAAAATTAATTTATTTTATAAGCTATCGGAAGAGAGACTGTTATTTCAGAAATGAAATATTTAATAGAATAAATGATAATCAGAACTCAAACTGATTACACTCTATTTTAATAGTTGCAAAGATAAAGATATGTTGCAATTGAAGTATAAAATATAGTTATTTTCATAGGTTTTTTTAGGACTGCAAAAATATAATCAAATTTTTTTCTTAAGGATTAGTATTTAATTTTTGTAGGGCGTTTCGTTGCCTTTGGGGACTTAATCAAGTACTTAATCATAGATCATTAAAAGACAATACTGTAAAAATAAAGTTAAAATTGTTGTCAAGACAAAATAACATTGGTGTTAAGACTCTTTGAAAATTAATTTTGCTCATTATTACAACTGAAATACAAAAATATTAACTATATAACCTAAATATATAACTTTTTACCAGTTCAAAAAGTTTTTACCAGCATACATTTTGAGCTTATTGGTGATATTTTTGTGATTTTCAACTGTAATAATGAATAAAATTAATTTTCAAAGAGTCTTAACACCAATGTTATTTTGTCTTGACAACAATTTTAACTATATTTTTACAGTATTGTCTATTAATGATCTATGATTAAGTACTTGATAAGGTCCCGAAAGGCGACGAAACATCGTACAAAAATTAAATAAAATCATTAAAAAACAAATTTGATTATATTTTTTGATCCTAAAAAACCCTACAAAAATAACTAAATTAACTAATAATGGATATTAACCGAGTGAAGTATTGTATAGTATTGTATATTCTATGTATTTTATTCCTTAATTTTCAAAGTACTAGCAAATATTTATGTGGATTATGTACTATCTGCCTAAGTATTGGTACACTAAAAACATCGGAAAATATATACAAATTCTTCTCTTATTAAGAAAAAAAACAGTAATAAATGAAATTAATAACTATAAATTAATACATTTGCTCTACATTTTAAGTGGTAAAATAATCATATATATAAATTGGCTATCTTGCCGAGCAACCGTGCAGAATGGGCTATGCGCATGCGCTCTGTTATTCCCACTTACGTATTCAAAACGTTGGTAGGGATACTCACTCACTAATGTATTTATTTGTGAATAAGTATTTCGGATTTTCAGGTTTACACTATGTGAAAGCCATAAAACATAATGCTCACTTATAAACTTAACTTAACCTTTTCAGAAATATCTACTTATCAGAGTTTAAATTTTTAAGCAAACCCCAAGTTTTTGTTTATAATAATAAATAAACTTTGTTTTATATTAAGCAGTAATAACATTTAGCTTTTGACGGACTTTGATTGATTATTAAATTTTAAATTTCGATTGTTTATTAAACGTTATCCCATACAAACTTTGCTACCGTTTTTCACTCTTTTAGGGAAGAAATTTTCAAAAATCCTTTTTTATTATATATCTGCATCGTATAAGGAAAACACTTTCCAAATTTCATCGACACAAATGTGCACTTATATTTGAAAATACAATGTAAAACGAAAAAAAATAATGACTTTCTTTATGTTAGTTAACATGACTAAAAAACTATTCGATTTCGCACATTTGGACGTTGTACATACAAAATTGTTGGAAATAGGTGGAAAGCGTGGAAGTAAATTCGAATATTTTATTTGTTTTCAACAACAATAATTGTTTTTCAAATTGTTCTAAATACCGAAAAAAAGTTAGTATCGAAGATTTTATATTTGAATTGACAGTGAAATATATGGCAAAAAATCGCTACCTTAATGCTTTTTAGCCGAATATATAATTACTCCAGATCACAACCATTGGTTCATAAAAAAATAGATTTTAAAAAGTTTGATTGTTGAAAAACGAACCAAAATTTAATATCGCCTATTTGGTATAAGTACTACATAAGTATTAAACTTTCATACTTATTTAGTGAAATGACTTTATTTAAAATTTTGTTATTAAAATGATATAAAAAAAACACTTATATTTTACTTCTTAATATAATTTTAGATAAACTTTTTTTATATTAAAAATACTTTGATTATTAAATTTAAAATTTTGATTGTTGATTAATTCTACATTATCTCATATTTAACATTTTATTGAGATAAAACCTTTAGTTGCGAATGCAACGGGCAACTACTAGTTAAGATACTATCGTACCTATTGGAAAATTACATATAAATTATATTTATCGAGATTGGGATATATAAAGTGCAATTCTCAATCTTAAATCATCAAAATTTGAACTTTTTATAGTTCTGTAATACAAATACTAAAAATTAAAAGCAAAGGTCAATATTCTATTATAAAAACTGAGAAAATACGATCCAAAGATGTCACTAGCAAAATCTATCTAAATGGTTATTGTTTACTTTGATACCAGAATGCTAAAATTTCGTTTTGAACAATCTTCAATGAAATTACTCATATACTTTCTCCTAATCACTTCATTATACAAATCAATCGTTTACATAGCGAACAATAAATATGCAGCATGCACTTAATGAATTCAATTACACTTTTTTTTTCTTTCAATAAATAATTCACCAATTTATTTATGAAGAAAAAACAACAACCACTTAATTCATGTTAAAATCAATCGCATGATAAACATTACTTTTTTTTTCCGTCTAACCATCGACCAATTACAAACCCAGTTTATGCCAGTTGAAAAGTGAAAAGAATAATTTAGAAAATTTCCCTTTTAATTTCCTCCACGACCGAATCATAATCGAAATTATTTTGCAAAAGTGAAAACGCAAAAATCAAAAACGAAAAACAGTTACGTAAGATTTGAAATTGCTCGGAAAACGATCCAATTTCTCAACAGGTCTCTGATAACAATCGTCATCATCTGGCGCTGACTGATGATGGATGACCCTTTTTTACGTGAATGAGGCCCAAAACATTTACTTACCACAAAAGAGAATATTATTTTACGATTTTTTTTTTTTCACTAGTTGGAACTGTTACCTAATTCTTTCGTATCTTTGCTTAGATTTTTTTATGAGAGCGGTCGCGTTTTGCGTATTAATATATCGTCCAATAAATGTGTGAAAAATTATTACAAGAACTCGACCAAACCCAGACCAAGTCAATGAGCTCCAATCTTCAACAGATTATTTTCACTTTTTTCTTGTCTTGATCTCTAATTACTTCACAAAAAAACGCACACTTTCTGTGACAACTATGGGTTAGAAACTTTCGGATAATCTGTGTTTTTTTTATATTTGAACTTTCCGTAAATAATTTTCCCAAAATTTTCCGAACTATCCACTCAGGTACATAATCCATGTGTACACTTAAGTGTAACACCTTAATATTACACTTATAGCTGGACATTAGGCAATCATTTCCGCTTGGGCGCAGTCTTTTAGCCCCTCGCGTTTCCGCTGAAACGGAGCCTTTTGAAACGATTACAAATGTGTACATATATAATATTATAAATATTATATTATTATTATCATACACGAGATATTAACTATGAAGGTAATAATGCACCTTTCGCTTGAATTCAGAAACGAAATGTGCTCGACTTTCTCTGCTCTTCAGACGACGGACAAGATTTTTTTCTTCCTTTTTCATTTACCATACAGAGAAGGCATTAATATTTAAAATGCGAAGACCATAAGATTTGTCTTCGTACGCACAAGCACCAGACAAAGATTTTCGATTATTATTACATTCATATGTATATACATATCGTACGACCGAAGTGCAACAAACTGACCTTAATTAACTCGACTCGTCTAATTAAAAATGCACACGCGCTTATGCAACGCCAACAATTCATTATACTTTTTCTCCGATCCATATATTATCGTTTGAAACAATCAAAACTTTTTAATTTCACACTAATCGAAAGCCAGGGGAATTACAATTTCACGGTTCAGTTACATTTTTATCACTCGAATCGAAAAAGCAAACTGGACCAATGAAAATCAAAAACAATAAAATGACAAAAGCTATAGGGATAGATTTTTTCCGCAAGTTGCGTTTTTTCTTTGGACATTGCTTATCCTTGGTGAAGTCCTTCAGATTGAAGAGGATCTGTCCTGTTCTTAGTAAATTTAGTTAGGGGCCATAAAGTTCATAAAATACGTCACGCTAAAATAAGCTTTTTCTGACCCCTCCCCCCATTGCCACGCTGCGTCACACTTTCTGTGACCCCCCCTAGAAATATTTCGTCATAAAACTAACCCCCCCTGAATATGATAAATTTCAATTAAAAGTGCACAAATTTCTATATATTTAAAAGCTCTATATATATTTAATATTTACTAAATACGAAATGAATGACTTTTTATCAAGATAAAAATTGAATTTGGGTGCCGGGGCACTCTGGTATCAAAGGCAACAAAGAGGCAGACGAACTCGCAAAGGCGGATTCAAGAATGTCATTCATGGGTCCAGAGCCGGCTATAGGCCTACCAAAGTGCATAACACTGAGTAGAATAGCTGAATGGACGCAGAATGAACTAATAAAATCCTGGAATAACTATGCAGGAGGCAAGTTCTCAAAGGTCATGATAAAGAAACCTTCGAAAGAACATAACAAAAGACTTCCAAATCTAAGAAGGAAGGACATCAAAACGCTGGTAGGCCTACTAACAGGACACTGCAATTTAAGGAAACATCTCCAACCTATAGGGAAGAACACAGAGTCAGCAGCTTGCAGGAAATGTGGCGTGGAAGATGAAACCGCCTCCCACGTACTATTTGACTGCCCAGCCATGACTCAAAGTCATCTCAACTCGCTTGGTCCACCCAAACATGAGCTGGGGAACATACACAGAGATCCAGTTGACTGTCTACTGAGATTCATATCAGAAGCAGACCTGACCAACTGGAACTGAAATTAAACTGGGGCGTAATAGTCCTTTTAGGACGCAGCGTAGAGGAACTCTCATGAGAGGCCCCCAGATCAAAGGAAAGAAAACTGTACCTTCAAAAATATAGATTTTAGCACGAAAATAATGATAAAAATTATCCTTAACAACCCACAGTTTCCTTTGCTGTACCCATTTATATAAGATTATATTGAGTCTTCTGATTTAATTAAAACATGCACATTTATATTCAGTGTGTAATAATCATAAAATTTTTATTTGCATGGATATTAACGATATCCACTTTAAGTATTATCATTACCTACTTCAAAAAGGAAAACATGGTGCATACATTGATATTCTATTTTTAACCTTTTTCAAGGATAAATTAAATTTTCCAAAGCTTTTTCTTTGTGATATAAATGAAAACTTATGCAAAAATATTTCAATGTTATGCTGTGTCTTGTCCATCCGTTTGTATTAAAAATTCCAAAATCTAGGTATAATGATTGCAAAAAAGGTTTTTCTGGTGCGAACTTCTTAACACTACTTTTGGATTTTCCAAAATGAATACCTCTTAATAAACACTTTGTTTACTTTACAAAGCCATGATAAAAGTGAAACTTAGAAAATGAGAATTTGCCAAGCAAAAATTAAAACCAGAAGATTGAAAAATCAAAAATCTTATGTATTTCCTTGTGACCATTTAGCATGGTTGAAGGATCAAGTTGTTTTCAGTAAGCGTTCAACCAAAAAAATATGAAGAAAATGCATTTGCTTTTTGGTTGAAATGGGAAAGAAATTTAATTTCATCGCAATGACTTTTTGATGCAATTAATCAAACGATAGTTCATCTATTCATTGGCGATCGTTAATCATCACTTCTGCTGGTCTCGAGGCATATCATACCTTCTTGGGCACTAGCTGCAGCGACTTGAGGCCAACACTCGAAATATTAATATCTGTGATGAAAAATTTCCAAGTTCTAAAGGTTTCATATCATATCTTAATGTTACTTCCACATCAATTCTTCACGTTGTAAAGTCTATGACTTTTCAATGCGACCTTTCTCTTTCCCTTTTTAACTTAATAAATCAGACCTTTTGATTTTTTACTGCTTTAACTTTTTCTTTTATCATCTATAACAATTTTTGGTAATTAAAATTAAAACATACTGTGAATACAATTTGTAACATTTTTCCTTTTATGTGCGTAATTTTATTTACTCATTTAAAAATTTGGTAACTTTTTTTCATATTTGGGTTAATGTATGAATAAAATAAATTATGGTTTTTCTTTTTTTCAAAACCACGGATGAGACTCTGTGCAAATTTTGGTGGTTTCAATATTTTTTTCGTTAAACGGAATTGGTTTTGAAATTTTGGGTGTTGATATGGTGTAATCTAATGCAAAATTATTAACATTTTTGCGAAATGGTTTTTGATGATTTTTTCAAAGACAATAACTTTGAAATTTCCGCGAAAGAATTTTGTAAAGCTTATAAATAAATCTTTTTATGACTAATCTGAAAGTTGTATTATGCAAACTATACAGAGCTGTAACTAGGTGATTTGGCGTTTATAACGAAAAACTTATTTACACATTGTCCATTTTGGCAAGAATTGTCCCTATCCAAATCCTTTACTAAGTATTTCTTTTGTTTATGCATTTTCTTCCGACTAGTATTTTAGGGTAGCAGTTTCTAACCTTTTTCAGCCGCGGACCCCCAAGAAAATCAAGCATAATGCATAAAATCAAGCATAATAGGACCCCTGAGTGATAAAAAGGTGCAATTTTCGGACAATATTGTATTTTAGTATTCCTTCATTAAATTAAAAAACAAACTTTTTCAAATGGGACCGCGGACCCCCGGCTTGGGGACCCCCAGGGGTCCGCGGACCACATATTAGGAAACAATGTTTTAGGGGATCCGAAAAGTATTGTCTTTCCTGATTTTATACAGATTTTTCGACTTGTGGATAATTTCAAAACCTGTGGCTTATTAATTTATATCATTCTTTCGTTTATATTAAAATAGTAAGAAAAAGACCAGAAAGAAATTCGGTTTGCAAATTCGGGAAATGCAAATTCGGTTTTGAGAGCTGTTCGAATTTTGCAAGAGCAGCTAGTATTCCAAAGTTACTACCAGAGATATTTGTAATATTTATCCTAATATATCAGACGTTTATAAATGCCAAGTTCAAATCCGATAAACTTTGAGTTCACTAAATTGTACCAACGAGAGTAGAAACAATTCAATATTAGACAATCGAGAAGCTGCCTATCAAAAAATTCTGAACAATTATGGTGAACCATTTATGTTGGGATGTGAAAAAATGATCAATTATAAAAAAAATCATTATTTCTTCTGTAAACATCGATTTTATCAATCGATTTTAGTGCTACAAAAAATCGATTAATTAAGAATCGATATTTTTGATCACTATCGATTTTTAAGTATGCCACCTTCCCAAGTCTAGACAGGAATCCGGAGCGATAAGAAGTACCGGAGTAGTAAAAGTACTTACTTTTTCCACAACTTTTAGTAAATATTAATAATGATAGATAATTATTAATATATGAAATATGAATATATGAATATATGAATATATGAATAATATATGAAAGAAAAAAAAGTAGCCAGGCTTTCAAATATTTCAGTTGAAAATCTTAAGGTCAATCATGGGGGCCCCTTGGTACCTCACTACCCACGATATACACTAGGACTTCAAAGTGGCTACGATAAGGAGTGAGATAGCCAGATACAGCCAAAAATACCCAAAAAGATTGGAAGAACTGTCCAGAAGATTGACTGGGATAATCTTCTGGACAATTCGGGCCATCCTCAAAAGCTGAATCACGTTTCATTTCTGAACCTTCCACTCAGAGACCCTATAATACCCTAAGGTACCTTTCTTAAGGGACTTAGTATTCCCCTCCCTCTTGTTCTCTTATTCTATTTGCTTAATGTCCTGGGATAGATTGCGAATCGATGTCGCGACAAAAAGGAGAAGAAATTCTTTCAAATAATTGGAAAAAGTTGACTTTTTCTATTTCGATTATTTTTTCTAATAAAAATTGATTTTCCCAAAACAAATATTTTTAAAAGGAAAAAAATGATTTTTAGTTAATCCTAGTACCTAAAAATGCTTAGAAAATTACAATAAAGATTATGCTTTTCTAAAAAATTATATCAGCTAATCTAAACAGGAAATATCCTGGAAATAATTATTGCATTAAAATGGAAAGTATTACCCCTAATCCATCACACTCAATGATTCTACATCGGGCTTTTCTTTTTTCCAATAACTTTGACATTTTCTAAGAAGTGAGAAAACTTAAATTAGTTCAAAATGAGTTTCCCTGCTATTTGATATTTTGATCAATAAACTGTTGATTTTTTTTTATTCCAACGCTACAAATTTCCCCATTTGCCCATTAGGTATCAAAATATTGATGATATTAGGGATACTTATATAATTGATTCACAGTTGATTCTTGTTTAAAAATTTTGTCTTCTAGATTTATGTTAAAAAACGATAGAACTTTTCATAACCATACCCTAGTTACGGTCCTGATTAAAAGAAATTCAGCTCATTACTTTTATAAAGAAAAGTCATAGTTCAGTGGAACAAAATTATAAATATTTGAATATTTTCCTCCAAATCGACCAAGGTGAAGTGACGAAAACGAAACATTAATTTCTCAAAAACCAACTTTTCGAAATTTTTTCACTCATTTTACAAGATTTATCGCATTTTCTCACTACCTTGTACATTATAGAAATGAGCCAACAAAACCACAGAAAAAAAATTCCAAGAAATCTCTCTCCTGAAGGAGATAAAATCATTTATTTTTTTTTCCTCTGATAAAATTATAAATTCACAAATATTACTCAAACTAATTGAAACGAGAATTTCTATTTTCCTACTCCACAGTTTCAATGTGTAATAATAAAATCAAATTAGTGGTTCCGTAAATACTGGTGACTTTTAGACAATATTTCAATTATAATCCAACTGACAAACAATTAGCAATTAGTGTGCTGACGGTTGAGAAACATTTTGACATTTTCATAAAAAAGAAAATTGGCAAAAACGTGGAGAAAACACTGAAAACGGGGAGCATGGAAGAATTAACGAGATGTCACCAATGTTAAATGGCCACATTTATTATATTGTGATATTATGAATTAAAGACACTTTCGCGAAACGATCATAGATAAAAATTGCTTTCTCCATTTATTCTAAATTATTTTATTATTTTAACGATGGCAAATTTCAATTCAAATCAATCTAAATTTAAATCTAAAGGAAATGTATTTATTTAACAAATATATTGTTTTCGAAATTGAAAGAAACTTATATTTGAAAAATAATCATAACATTATTAACGAAATGTTTATTTTATCATCAAAAAAGAAAAAATTTAAATAGAAATTGATTGAAATGAAAAGTTAAACTACTTTTATTGGCTCTAAAACCCATAATGGTTATTATTAAATAAAAGTCATATTAATTAAATATTTATCTAAATTGATCTTTGAAAAACAAAGCCTGCATGAAAATGAGTTTTATGATTGATTTTGTCATTAAATTTTTTGTTTTTATTTTATGAACTTTTGCTAAGGATTCATTGGGTAATTTTTTGATAACATCCCAGCTTTGCCTAATTGCTATTTGTGAAATGAAGCTTTGCGATATTGAGGATTTAAATAGATATCCTGCAACTTTGCTCGACAAGCTCGACTTAGGTCATTTTCCAAATATTGAAATTTCGATTTTTTACGTCACTGCTGGTATGATGAAAACTCTGGCTTATAGTGGAAAAAAGATCGCTAAAATGGTTAATGTTTAACTGAATTAAAATTGTACAAATTTATAACTTCAATTTTAGATTAAAAATCAAAAGATCTTAGTCGGTACTTAATAATGACCCGTTAATGTATTATACAATACTTTGCTTTTTATACAATGCTTGAGAGTTCTGGAAGAAAAATCTTCATAACTTGCATATTTTCCTGGGAAACGATATTAAATGGAAAAGCTTTATTTGGGTCATTAATAAAATATTTAATTTTCCAAAACTTTTTCTCGCCATTAATTGGTGTTACTTTGTTGCTCGAAAGTTCTGAAGGAAGAATTTCATCAGGCGCATATGTAATATTCTTCGCTTGCTTTCATAAGTATTAAAGCTTTTATATTAGAGATACTTATAAATAGAGCTTTTTATTTAATAAGCGTTTCCCGAAAAATTATGCAAGCTTTTAATATATATTTTTCTTTCAGAGCTTTCAAACGACAAAAAACATCAATTATTGGAACAAAAACAACAACATTTTATATTTACAGAAAAGCTCAAAACGTCAAGGTGGCACTACATAAGGCCCATAGGGTGTCCCTGGAAAATATGCGAGTGAAAAATCTTTTTTCCAGAATTCTTGAATGACAAAAATACGCCAATACACCAATTCTTAGAACAGCCAAGCAATTTCATATTATCAGGAAGCTTATTATAGTATTGATTTTTGTTACATATTTTGTTGATTAACTTATTTTGGATGCTAATTAGTGGTCTTATCGAGTTATCGTAGATCCTATTCCACGCAATAATTCCATAGTTTATTTTGCCTTCAAAAAGACCATGATAAATTGTTTTTAAAACAGGAGCTTGGGATAACTGCTTAATTTATAGAATAGGAATGAAATATATTTGATTTTTTTGTAAGTTCCATAGCATGCATATCGCATTTCATGTGACAGTCAAAATATATATCAAAATATTTGCAGCTAATTATTCAGCTTTTCAAATCCTTATCCCAAATAAACATTTCAAATTTAACCTGTATACTATCTACATACCTTCCGAACGTAATAAAAATATACTTACCTTTGTTCAATGATAGTTGATTATTTGGCTCAAGTATACTTTAGCACACCCACAATCTGGCAATGTTGCATTTTCGACTTTGTTTTTAATTTAATCCGCGATTAAATTGGTCCATAATGAAAATTTAGCCGCAAAAGAGAGAATTATACAATATTAGAATTGAATTAACAAAAATATCGCGAATTAAATTAAAAACAAAGTCGAAAATGCAACATTGCCAGATTGTGGGTGTGCTAAAGTACACATGAGCCGATTATTTCTTAGTCAAATATCTCATTTTTTTAAACAATTCGATAAATGAACATTAACTTCTCCCCAGTTCTTACCACAACATAACACAGCCGTATCGTCAGCGTAATATAAAATATATCATCAATATATAGGATAAAAAATAGTGGTCCCAGAATAGTTCCTTGTGGAACTCAAACTTTTACGTACTTATAATTAGTCATGGAACTGTTAGCCTTAACACATTACTCTTTGGAGTTAAGTAATTTTTAATTAACTGATGCGACAAAGCTCTGATACCTTTTCTCCACAGTTTTTCCAACAGTATTTTATGATTGACAGTACCGAAAGCTTTGACAAGATCTAAAAATGCTAATAGTTTTGGTATATTTTTATCTATATTGTTGTAAATGTTTGGGGTGTAAGCTAGGACATCATTCAAACTTCTATTCTTCATAAAACCATTTTATTTTTCAGATATTAAATTATTTCTAGTTCAAAAATCATACAATCAGGTATAAATTTTTTTTTCGAAGACTTTGGCTAGATTAGACTTAAATATAGGTAAAATATTAACTTTTTTTAAAGAATTGAATGGTATACCTAATTTTTTTATAATAATAATTTTTATAATAATTTTAATTTTTTTAATAATTTTTTAAAACTATGCAGCTGTTATTTTTTTTTTTATAACAAAGGTATTATCGACCTCTACATCATAGTAAAATTTTAGATCAATCGGTTTAGCAAATTCTAAAAAAATCCGTGTTTTTCATTTATTAATTCTTTTACAGTAACTATTTGAGGTAGATATACAACTAAAACTTCCAGAATATTAGTATTTGGTTACTTCTCTATATACCTCTTAAGTGCCCAATGCATATAGTAATAGACACTTTGTAAATTTTCTTATAGTTTTGGATTTCTTATCGTCTGATTTGAAATTTTTATTTTTATTTTAGTCATAATTTAGACCGACTTTAATGAACTTGGCGATATTTTTTATTTATGTATAGATGCTGATTGATTTACGGATTATTTGATTCACGGTAGGTATACCTACCGTAGCTATACGCAATAGACATACTCTTTTTAGATATTTATAAATATTTTTTGAAAATTAATTGATTATTACATAGAACAATTTTATTCTTTGCAACATTTTATTAAATGTGTCTTTTTCAAGTTGACAAAATAGTGTTTTTAAGTATGATTATGTTTTTCGTAAAAGAAATAAGAAAAATAAAAATTTTCAGATACCACTACAAATAGCAAATTTGAAAATAAAACATAATCTACACCTACGTTACGCAGACGAAGTTGCGGGGATCAGCTAGTTTAATATAATAATATATACTATATAATAATATATACTATATAATAATATATTATACCATATAAATTGGACCGCAATATATTATATATATTGTATACACAGGATAACTGTTCAAAGTCAACGAAAAAATCTTATTTTCATTACCTTAGTCCATTTTTCATCAAAAAACAAATTGCTTTTAATTTAAATTTTTATCTAGTGGTACTTTCTTATGAGCATGATTGGTATATGATTTTACGTCTTACGATAAATGAGTAGGTACTTGATATTTAAATTTTTAGGACAATCAGATATCGTAGCACAAATTCAAAGTCAATTTTTTTATCAAAGACAAATGATCGATTAAAAAAGGAAATTACTCATCACATCTAAGTCAACAAAAACCATACCGGAAATCATTTCAAGAACTCATTTGAAAAAAGATATAATCTTCAACTCATTCATGCCTTTATATGAGATGCTAATTTGTGATATTACTAATTGGCAATTGTAAAAATTTTAAAAGATAAAACTTTTATTCGTAATACAAGTTCATAACATTAAATATTTATTTATAAAATTTATGTGATGACAACTTTCAGTGTTCAATTGAAAAAAAAAAACGTAAGTAAACAAGTAGCCAAAATTGGTAGGAAGCATTACTTTTTTTGGCTCAAATACTTCATCAAGTTAATTATTTCTTGTACGTATAAGAAGCCACCACTGCGTTGTCGTTACCAATTATGAAAAAATTCACTTTCATGCTCAAAACGTTTTCAATGTTTTTAAACTTCTCGTCAAATAATTAAGTCGAATGTACTGAAAAAAAAATAAGTAAATAAATAAGTGGAATTGTGTGGCCATTGAACTGGCATCGAAAGAATTGTTGGCCGCACAGTACCTATATAGTTAGTAATTCCAATTAAAATAAAAGGTCGTTTTCAGTTGCAAAATGTAATGAGATTTGCAGTTAACTATCTCTCGTTTGAGGCAAACTGTCTACCGAGATGATTGAAGATAAAACCGCAAAGCCGGAAAGACATTTGCATATTTTGTTGAGCTATGTGTTTAGGTGGATTTGAATGTCACATCGCTCGGCGACAATTTCAAAGTTTCATTCTATTATATAGATTAAATGGTATTATAGTTGGTACAGCAAGTATTATAGTACTCGAATATGTTACGGCAATACTGCGGCTCTCTAAATGTTTTTTTTTTACTTTTGTCTTTGGTGTTTTCAAAGAAGGTGCGATTTTATCACACCAAGCAAAAATGAAAATCGAAATTGTAAAAGTTATTGAAGTTAACAATTCCATATGTCTGATGATATAGTGTGACTATGTGAAAAGAATTTAAATTGCAAGTGATAACGGGAATGAAATTTTTTGCACGTACAATCCAGTCGGTACAAATTCTTTACTAGTGATAGACGAGGTGGTATTTGAGACTTCACCTGAGTGGCAGATTATCAGGTCGACCTTGCCCAATTATTAGATTCTTACAACAAAAAAGCAACTTCCCACAAAAATTGCAGTTTTATAATTTTTATAATTTTTGAAGTACAGTATAATCTCACTAATCCGCCTCCCTGGCCCTACATTATTCCCTCTATGAAATGCTTTATTTTATTCATTACCTATGACTTTTTCACTATAATCCAGTAATCCGAACATTCCAATAATCCGGCGCCCTCCAGTTTTTAATAGTGCTGGATTAGTGAGATTGGACTGTATTTGCAATAAGCCATTGTTATTTGATTTTATGTCAATAATCAGAATATTCTGCTTTAATGAAACTTTGTTCTAGGATTTGTCCAGTTTTTAAAAGCTCCAGATTCGTATTTGGAACCATTGTTTAATTCTAGTTATGAGTGTAAATTTTTATTTTTTAACCATTAGTTATTATCATTTACAGAGGTGTAAAAATTATTAGACTCAAGACAAATCAAGAGAAAAAAAACACATTTTTGTTTTTAAATGTCATAAATTTAAAAATTAGAATTATTTCACTCATCAAGTATTTTGTATGGTACCCTATATTGTTTATAATTTATTTTTCTCATCCTGGCATGCTCTATACTATTTTTTTCATTTAATTTTATTACGATACCAAATCTTAATGAGTTCGGTAATCAGATCCACCCGTGCTGTAATAGTTTATTTTTTTTAGTTTTTTCTTCACAATGGCCAAAAAATTTTCTATGGGATTAGCATCAGGATTATTTCTTGGCCAAAAAGGCACATTAATGTTAGAGTTTTTGAGGAAATCCATAACTTTTTTGGCTTTATGGCAAGGAGCTCCATCCTGCATAAAGATAAAATTTTCTTTCGAAAACCACTCTTTAGTTTGAGGCAACCTCGTTTCCAAGACTTGTATATATTGGTTTTACCTCATAGTACCTTCCACAATGTATATCCTACTGTTACCTTTTGCTGACATCCAGCTCCAAACTATAACTGATGTTGGATGTTTTACAGTCTGGGCGATGCATTGCTGGAAGAAAGTAAAAATCTTTTTTTGAGTCTAATAATTTTCACACCTCTGTACTATAAATGCATGCTATTTTATGGCATTTAGGCTTGAATACATGTATTAGATTCCAAAAAAAAAATTTAGCACTTACTTTATTGAAAGTTAAATTTTTAGGAGAGGAAGCCTGTTTAAATTTTAATTGTTCTAACTCCGGCTTTCTTAAAATAAATATTACGATTTACCATCGTTATTTAATTTCTGTCAATAACCAGAATATTCGGCTTAAATGAAACTTGGTCTTAAGGTTGGTTCGGTACCAGTTCCGAATTTAATTATTTAAAAGCTCCAGAATCAGTTTTGGAATCATTGTTTATTTCTAGTTAAGGGTATATTTTTTTATTTTTTAACTATAAGTTATTACCGTTTAAATGTATAGAGTTCCACAAAAAAATTTTTTGAGTATTACCTTTATATAAAAATTAAATTACATAAAAATTAAAACATAATTGTTAGAAGATGGAGCCAATTTAAATGTTAAATACTCCAACTCCGGCTTCCCTACAATAAATATTTTGGTCCCATCTTCAAAATCTTCCGACTCCAAAGCTTCCCACTCCCGCTTGATCCTATGACTTTCCCGCTTGATCCTTTGTCCTTTTCACAATTCTGAAATATACTAAATCTTTTTTTTTCCTCAAGCAAATATACTTATCCTCAATGCTAGAATACAGCTTCATTTTTAAAGAATCTTAATGAAACTTGAGTCAAAATTATCCCTGCTACAAGGCATTTAAAGTTTAAATGTTTTTAAATATTTTTAATAATTTTTTTGGAGATTTTTAACAATAGGTTGCATTCTAATAAGGTTAATAAAAAAATGAGTGATAGAAAAGATTATTTATATATAACAAAAAAGGACAAAAACATAAATATGGCCAGTGATCTGATATGCTACGAAACGCTACACATCAATTATATATTTTTTACCATTGACTGATATATTTCCTCATATTCTATGGTATTCTATTTCATAGCGTATGTTTAAGTCTTTTTTATTTTGCTTCAACACCAAAAATACAACTTAGTAAATATAATTATAAATAATAACGCAACTAAGATCCTATTCATTTCAAAACTGCTAAGAATTGTGATTATTCCTTAATAATTTTTTAAAATTTAAAAAGATCTCAATTGAATTTGTATTTTGCCGCTTTTAATTACATAGCTAATCTCACGACTCCTCTTTTAAATAAATTCGCTTATATTCTTTTCAAAAGTCATCAGGTGGCGACAATAATTTCATAGTTTCAATTTAATTGTTTTTTGTTAAACGTCCTTTATTGACCATCAATCAACTTCGATTAGCTTTAGACTTAAGTTATTTGAAAATATTTAATATAGTTTTTGCAACAGGACGTGTATACTTAATAAATTTTCAAAGGATATTCAAAGGATTTATATAAAAAGGATGGTAATTTAATTTGTACTTTGTTGTCCATTAATGGATTCTTCCCGGCTCCACCTTCAAAGAAGCAAATCAACGACTTCTGATAGAGTATAACAAAGACAACATATATTTCTATCTCATGATTTCTTAAGGTTCATTTAATATTACAGTTGCATTTCCGTTATTTTGAAGTAGTTAAGAAAAAGCTTTTACTGGTATTTTATTATTCTAAAAACCTTTTGTTATTAGAGGTATTTTCAATGTAATGATTTCAAAATTCCTCTTAATACCTTCTTTTACAGAAATCCTAAGATTTTGGATTTTAGATATAGGAACATTTAGATTATTTGTAGGTCTTTTTTTGAAATTAGTCCGCGTTAAAAAAAATACGAAATTTGGGTAAAACCCAGCGATTTCTATTGAGGCCGAAGGCCTCAAGATCAACAAGTACAAACTCATCAAGCAATCAAAAAAATTCAATAAAAATAAAGCAGTAATCCTGTATTTCAAATGTAAATGGTTTAATCACAGAAATTTTTGACCCATATACCATAAAAGCAAAATTTTAAGCCACTGAATTAAGTAATGTACAAAAACTTATCAAAGATTTACAACTTTACTCAGGTACTGATATATAGTAGTGAATAGGAACCAGAATTTAAGATTATGTCAATACTGTGAATAAATATTTTTTATATATACAAATCCTTTCTAGCTTAATGAAAATGCCCAAATCCTCTATCTTCTGAAACGAAACCCTCAGGAAATCTTTTCACCAGCTAAATATTAGAAATTAATTTTTGATTCTGTGTATTTATTGTAATAACCAGAACGCCATTCAGGAAATTCAAATGCAGAACAAATTGTAAATATGTTATAATGATTTTCTTCACAAATTAAGACGTTACTGAACAAAGAGATAAAGGGAACCAAATTAAAAAATCATAATATATTAATGATCTCAATCGTCAACGTTTCAAACGAATTTTTTCTCCCTGTTGCAAAAAATGTGTATATGAAGCTTGGTTGATTATATACAATTAACATAGATTTTAAAGTTGTTTTTTTTTTAGCTACTTCTATGATTTTCTTTCTAAATCATAATTCTAGCACCGCAATTTGTTACTAATACCAAATTTAATATTTCTTTAATCTTAGAAAAAAATTACTTAAACTTATTTTTTCCTTAAATACATAGTTAAGGGATGATAAAAGTAAACTTTCAGTAATATATAAACATAGTATAAGTCTTTCATGTTGACATATGCCTACACAAATTCTAAATGGATACAAGCACCTATAAGAGGACATGAAACAAGAAATGCCATCAAAGACGAAGACAACGAAGAAGAAAGGTGAAAAAAAAATGAAAAGAATGAGATCTTACCTACAATTCCATATTATTCCATACTCACTTATGAGGAAATGTTCTACTTCGATTTCCAAGACTTTTTTTTTCTTCCGCGTGTTTATTGTCGGTGTGAAAAGCAATACAAACCCAACAATCCCCTCAAACCATCTATGTAGAATCCAAAGTATTTCTATCACAATAGTACAAACATAGAAAACGCGTAAAATCGATAACTTCTTATCCACTTATGTTGAGTATTTCAAAATAGCTTGCAGGCCTCCCAAGTGTTGTTACAAGAAAATTTGTTGTGTGTTCTTTCACAAGATGAAAAAAACGGCAGAAAATAGGAAACCTTTGTTTTCTATTAAAGGAATTTTATTTCATCAAATGTTCTGATAATGAGTAGTAATACCATCTTCATTATTGCGATTAGTCCTCAATTTTTTTCTGCGTTTCACTTTCGTTCATCGTGAGAACCAAATTAATCAGATTTGAATATAGCAAAAGTTTTATGGCTTCAATTTTGGTGCAGTGCAAAAAGATGATGATTTCGAGAAAAATGCAGCATATTGGGTCAATACTTGATTACATTCCATTCCGTTTCATTTACTTTATTAATGAATATTATTCATAAAAGAAAATTCACTTAAGAATCTAAATGCAAATTTTTCTTGTTTCATCACAAATTAAATTTAAACAAATATCATCATTATGATTTATATTCTTTGAATTCTTTGAATACGACTAGGTACATACATATAATTGAGTTGCAACATATGTATGAGATTCTTTCTGATTTTCGTCACAAAAAATATTTTTGAGGAAAATCTTTTTTTCTTAATAAAAAAAATTATGAAATTAACCTTACTTACTACATTCTAAATTTTCATGTATAACTCAAAACAACAAAATGACAAAGAGTCAACAGAATTTCAACACTTGATTTTTCCATTTTTTTTTCAATTGTTCGTGGAAAATGCGTTTTTTTTACGAAAAAATACTTTTTAAGTTATTAATATTTAAAAAAAAAACATACAAAAATGAATTAGGAGCGTTAAAAGATAAAAATACTAATGAATATTCAAAAGGATGTAAAAAGTAACACTCAAAAAAAGAAGCTCAAATAGAACGAAATTTGTATCCCCAATTAGAATATTTTAATCGAAAGATGAATTACAATGGAAAAATGAGATTCTGCACAATTTTCATACAACCCTACCTTTTCAAAAGCACATATTGTAGTACTGTAGACTTTTGGTTTCAATATTTTAGAAAAGATCGCAGAAATGTGAACAAAAAATTTATAGTTTCTCAGACCAATTTATTAAAATATGCCAACTACGCTTATAATAACAAAAGTGATTCAAAATAATTTTTACCCACAATCCATATAAAAAAACAGAGTTCCAAATGTTATCGAAAAATACGAGACTCAAAAACGATCCTAAAGTGTCGGCCGTCCTTGTACAAAGACCTAATGTATCGCCCCCCTTGAGAATTTCTCGAGAAAATCGAAACTTATTTTATTTTTTAATCGACCAAATTTAAACTATTAGTTCAACATGTACAATTTTTTTTGTAGGTATAATTAACCGGTATTTTCCACAGTATAATCCGTTTTTCATAATTCTTTTTTTATTGGATAGGGTATACATTGAAATTGGTGCCATTGAAATTTAAAAATTCAAATCGTCTTGTAAAGGTGGATAAAGAGGTGGATTGATGGCTTTGTACACTAAAAGGGCGCCCCCTATTTTGGCCACCCATGTATGGCGCACATGCTGCCCTCTTTCTTGGATCGGTCCTGATAAATTATAAAACAAAACGGTGCATATTTGACTCAAATTGGACAATCCGAAACATATTAAATAAAACTTTGAAGTTCACATAAAATAATGGACATCTTTTTTCCCAACCTGATATATATATTAAACTGGGCCAAAAAAATCGACTATTTATTTTTTGAAAAGTATATCGAAAATATTGTTCAAGGTAACAAAAAAAAATATCGGGAAGGTTTGAGCCCTTAATATTAATATTAAGAGATCTATCATTTTTAGTTTCGATTTTTTATTTGTGCTTTAATTTTTGCGTCAATGCTGTCAAACTATCTAGGTAAAAAATTTCATGTGCACATATATTTATAGAATATTAAATTCCCTACAAAAAACGTTTTTTTAAAAATTTGCGCCAGATACGCCGTTTCTCAATAATGAAGCTTTAAATATTGATATAATTTTTAGATTTATCTTCTTTATTTTGGAATTTTGTAACTAACGAACAAATATATATATAGAAATGAGCAATATAGATTCTTGAAGGGAATTTAATGCTCTACAAAAAAGGTTTTTTAACGTTTTTACATAAAACCACTCTTTCAAAATTGGTTCAACAAGGAAAAAAAAACAATAATGTAATTTTTCCTTCAAATTTAATTGTGAATAACTTTTGAAAAAGTGATTTTATGTAAAAACGTTAAGAGACCTTTTTTGTAGAACATTAAATTTCCTTCAAAAATCTATATGGTTCATTTCTTTATATTTATTTGTTCGTTAGTTACAAAATTCCAAAATAAAGAAGATAAATCTAAAAATAATATCAATGTTTGAAGCTTGATTATTCAGAAACGGCGTATCTGACAATAATTTTCAAAGAGACGTTTTTTGAAGGGAATTTAATTTTCTGTGAACATATGTGCAAGTGAATTTTTTTACCTTGATAATTTGACAGCATTAACGCAAAAATAAAAGCACAAATAAAAATTCGAAATTAAAGATGATAGACCTCTTAATATTAATATCAAGGGCTCAAACCTTCCCGATATTTTTTTTTGTCACCTTGAACAATATTTTTTATATACTTTTCAAAAAAAAAATAGTCGATTTTTTTGGCCCAGTCTAATATACATTAACGATAAACTGACTTTAAAAGGGGACATATAGCTGCAAAGTGAATATTCCTCGCCACCCTATATTAAATCTATTTTTTTTAAATTATTACACTATTCCTTTATTTCCATTATATAAAAAAAAAACTTTCCCCTCTTTAGAAAAATTGTCGGTACGCACCTGATCTGTTTGATGATTGAAATATACTGTATACTTACATAAAGAACAAAACAATTCCAATAATTCCTTTTAATTGATCTAAATTCGATAAAATCACCGACAAGTCTTTCTTCATTGTATTGCATACATTTTTTTCTCACTTACTTCCTAGAAAAAATGATTTCAGAAAAATGAAATCCAGCTTTAATTGTTATTAACACGCCAACGGACATCTCAAACAATTACAATCCATAATATACACATATATTCTCTTGGAACGATTAGATTCGTTCCAATGATTTATTAATTCACAGGGAAAAATTCCTCTATAATTCTGTTGTAGTAAGAAAAGAAGAAGAAAGAAAAAAATAGAAATTATCTGTAGCTAGGAGAATTTGTGGAGAGATAAACGATAAATATATAGTAATTAACACATTAACACGTATCTGTATGTACAATGTTGCAATCGGAGGAGTCTTATAGGTTTGATGTCGTAAGAAAAATTGATGCGAGACCCGGAAATTTATTAAATATTAATTATGTTGCTTAATATTTGAAATTGTTATGATGAGGTTTTTTTCTTCAAATGGAGAAAGATGGAAGAAACTTGTTTGTTGGGTGATTTGAATAACAATGACATAGCCGAATTTTAAGTTTTTTTTCCCAATAATAATTAAATAACATTTATGTGTGAATGTTATTGGAATAATAGGCTTTTAATTTATTTTATTATTAATTTATTTTGAAGAATTTTTTTTTAATGGAAAAAAACAATTTTTAATTGGAAAAGTATAATAATTTTTAGTAAATAATTGGGTGAAGGAAAGAAAATTATTAATATTAGAAAATTTCATGGCATATTTTTCTTATACTCCAATTAATATACCTTAACCAAGGGGAAACTGTATTGATTAATTGCATTGTTATATCGAGATCAAGTAATTGAAAAATCAAGGTAGACCTAATTATCTTCGAATTATTTATTATTTTCATATCAAATATCCGGATTTGATCAGCAATCTTAAGTGAAATTTTACTTTTTCCAACAGTTTATACTTACGTGGTTATTTCGGCTAAAATAGAAAGGAAAACATGGAGTTTAGGTATTTCAATAATGAAATTTCATGATCCTGCAAATAGGAATTTATTTCCAGAATCAACGTTTTCACCTTCATTTTCATAATTTCGAGAACTTATGTTGTTACTCTGCTCGAATTTACTTTTTAAATTGGCTATTTATTTTAAAAAGTATGATTTATATTAGAAGAAAATAAGTCGAAATTTTTTGTGCCAAATTTTATGAATTACTTATAATTTTCTAAAAGACTTATGGAGAACTTCAATCCTACTTGATGATTACTGGCGATTACTGAAAAAGGTTACTTGGCAACCGAAATACGTGTCTGGAGCAATACATCAGAAAAACAAATATTTCAAATATAAAATCAATGTTTACATTTATAACTTGCTTTTAGTGAAAGGTATATCATAAAATTTTACTCAAGAGTATTTTGATGCATTATTTATATAGAATAAATTGAAGTTTGCAACATTAAGAGTGTATTATGGTATAAAATAATAATAGAGCTTTATAATGCAAAGAGGGTACCGTTCTGACTTCCTTCATTCCTTTTTTTTTGACTTGAAACCCCTTGAAGTCGTGGATTTGAGGAGTTTAGGTTTGATTACTTTTTTCAATAACAATTAAAGTTTATATTAGATATATGATTAATGTAACGTAATACTTTGATAGTGCTTTAGTGTATTGCACGAATTTAAATAAAAATAAGTTATTAAAGTTGTGGATATAGGAACAAATGTGGAAAAATGCTACTTGTGCATAGCATAACATTTCATTGAAGATATCATTTTCAATAATCCAGTAGTAGAAAAACATTAGACGAAGACAAAACATTGTATTATACACAATAAATAACAGTTTCCACATTTGTTCTCATTCCCATTATTTTTGCCAGTTAGTCTTTTTTTAGCTGCATTACTAATATTTTAATTAACTACCACTTCTCGCAACTAGTACAATATTAAGCATTGATATCTATATTGTAAACATTAAAAACTATTGAAAAATCTGGCCAAACCTTCATGGAGTCCACACCCAAAGTTCTCTATATTCTCAAAAGATTGTAAAATCTAGTAATAAATATAAACCATATTAATAACCACCACCAAAGTATTATTGCCTTCTTGCAATAGAAAAAATATTTTAAAAAATTGAATATTTTCAGTAATAATTTACAGTGAACTTAAACACCTTGAACCTCGACTTTTGCACATAATTGGTTTCTGAAAATTTGTACAAATAAATAAGAAGACAATTCAGGTTGTTTAAAATCGGTTTTTTTATTTAATATTTTTTAATATTCAAATTAGCTACGTTTCGTTACATATCGTAACTTCATCAGGCTTCTTCTTGAATCACAAAAAATATAATAGTTTCAATTTAAATTCAATAAATAAAAAAAATTATTTACTGCAATACATATAAATAAATAATACATAATTAAAATTTTTTATTTAATGAATTTAAATTGAAACTATTTTATTTTTGTGATTCAAGAAGCCTGATGAAGTTACGATACATAACGAAACGTAAAAAATATTAAAATTAACAAAATTGAAAACTATTAAATAAAAAAACTGATCTTCAACAACCTGAATTATCTTCTTATTTAATACAAGCTGAGATCTGAATTTTATTATCTATATGTGCGAATGCTGAATGTTTGAAAGTAGAGAAATGCTAAAGAAATATGCACCAAAAGCTGCGTCTTATATTATTTATTTATTTATAATATGTAAACATAACAAAATTAAAGAGACATGTTAAGTGCATTTGGATGTTTACTTTAAACAATTATCAAGGGAGTTATCAATTGGATACCTCTTTTTTTTATTTTCTTGATAAAAATTATTACAAGCAGTGTTTTTCTCAGTTGTCCTTCATACTTGATATTTACGTCCTCCATTGGGATTCTTCCATGAACTACCGTGTTTGAATCTTCATTTAATAAATAAATTGTCTTCCAATATCTATGGAAACTAAAAGCTTTAGAGCTTAGCTTAAATAGTATAACAACTCTAAGGGACATTATTTTGACGTTGATCATCAATCCATGATGACTAAGATCTTTCCATTTCATCCACCACTATGCCGTATCTTTTAGAAATAATCTTTAAAGATATATTTCACTAAGTTTGAACTAATTTATTTTACTCTTGTTCTTCAAAATTGAACATATCGTAGATCTGTTTATACTATACAAACGTCCAATTGAACCAAAGATTCACCATTTTCAAAGCGATTAATTATTTTATAACATAATTATTGTAGGATTAAATAGTTGAATCTTTAAAAATGTGCAAATTTTGCGACAGTAGAATGTACGAAAATCGAGAGCCGCTTGTATATAAAAAATTTTCACCCTTTTTTTTAATTTTCTCGGAAAATTTTAAAAAGCTGTGCTTTCTGAAGAAAGTCAATGTTCTTTGCCATTTTTCAAGTTGGCTCAAATAAAAACTTGTATTTTCTTAATTTCTTAAGTCATATATTTGAAATTTCCATAACACATCATTAAAAAAGAGTAGAGGTAGTATAAAAATTAATATGATATATTAGCGACTGATAAGAAAAGTTTATTTATCAAGGTTTAGCCATATTATAAAGTTAAGAATTAAGTATTCTATAAACGACAAAAATTTTGAACTTACTTACCATCATACCTTTTAACCTTCTTCAAAGTCTTACCAATTGACTATTATAAATTTATTAATAATATTTTTGACTCAATATTTTAATGATGAATATTTTTTACCTTGTATTGATATTATTTCTTAACCACCGAACCGAAACCATATTGAAAGCTTTGTATACGGTCGAAGGAAAGTTTTTTATTGGTTCACATTGCATTGCTATGGTTACAATGTTTGGAAAACAAAACGAAATGAAAGTGACATTGAACATGAGAATCCAACGTGGCTTCAGTTCACCCCAATTCAAAGTGCCAATTATTAATAATATTCAACTGCAATTTTAATCGCATTTGCCTCAATAACTAATTGTGGATAATTTCAATTAAATTTACGTAGAGGGTTTATTGAGAGTTTTGCATAGTGTACGGGCAAGTGAATGGTGGAAACGGGTGAAGCTAATGAGGAATTTCAAATATTTGTGAGATTGGTATGTTTCAACCGATATACTGACATAATACTCATTTTATATGGCAATATTATGGAATAAAATAGTTTATTTTATTGTGCCTTATTTAGATAATAGCACTAAAATGAATGAAAAAGCTTTAGAAAATGGAAATGCCTACTTGGAACATTAGGTTGGTGAATGGGTGCATTTACTTTTGCAACTAACAATTTCGAAAAAAAAGCTATTTATTTTAAAAAACCATAACTTTTTTACAATTCTTACAATTATTACAAAACTGTACATAAATTTTCTCACATAATACGATGATATCCTTATAAGTGAAAACTTTCTTGTGTATAATAATTATGGTTTAAATCTTATACTTTTTCTAAAATTCACATCAAATATATTAAAAATATTAAAAATATACATAATTTAATTCAAGAATAGTTAGGTAACTGATTTAATTTGTTTTTATTAAAATATGTTAAACTTTAGTAACATTTTTGTTATGTTAACAAAATTAAAAAGCATATAACTGTTCATCGATTCGAATCCTCTTATAAAAAGGTATTTTAAGGCAGTTTAAATGTTCAAAAAATCCATAAGAAGTCGCTTAAAGTTATTGAAGACATTTTAGAAGCAATAATTTCAAAATGCCTCTGAATCCCTTTTTTAACAGGGAAAGCTGTAAAAATACTACTACGCGACATGGCCAGGTCAAAGAAAAATTTAAAAAAAAAATTTTAAAAAATTTAAAAAAAATCCATATAGCCATATGGTTTCTAATAATAATTATTGAATTATGAAAAGAACCAATATTTAATGCCAATTTTGATTCATATCGCTTGTCTTAAGATAAAATTATGTACATAATAACAACTCATTAGAATTTACAGTTTTCATTAGGTGTGTTATATATTCATGTATAATCCAAAGGTATCACTAAACCTTGTTGGGTTTTTAAGGTCCTTTTTCCCAACATAAGAAACAGAATTTTTTATTTTTAGTTTTCACAAATAATTTTATTTTGTAAGAACAACTGCTCTGGCACTCAAGCTTTTAATTTTTGTAAATAATAAATTGTACTGTTAATGGACCAATAAAGAAAGAATTTTATAAAAAAGGTATCACTGAAAAAAATTGGTTGGCAATCAAAAACGTTTTTCTGGAAGAAAAATTTATTATTTTTAATTAATTTTTAGCAACTATAGTACAATAGATGCTTGGTAATTCGACAAATGTTTTACAATACAGTGTTTTCTTATGAATTTTTGAAATTATAGAGTGCTGACCTCTTGTAGTTCGGAACTTTTTTGAACAAGACTACCTTCCTGTTAAAGGCATTTAGTGGCATTTTTAAATTCTTACATTTAAAATGCCTTTAATAACATTATACGGCTTCTAATGGTTTTTTTATGGATTTTTGAACATTTAAAATGACTTTTTTTAACAGGGCTGTAAATTCATTACACAAACAATAACTATTATTAGAAGATCAAATACAAATATTACTTTGTACTACGTACTCCCTATAAGTATGACGGTTATAGGGATTGACAAATAATCACCAGGGTTTACTATATATAAAGTCAATATATGCTTTTCAATTTGTTGTTAAGTCAATTGTTCAATAATGATTGTTTAAACCGAAAATATTAAATAAAATAACTTAAGTATACAAAGTCCACTTCATTAATAAAATCGTTGGGATTGTCAGGAAAACGCTATAAGCTTTATATCTTACTGTTATAAATCCCTATTGTTACGTCTTTTATGCTTAGTAATGTTAATTTCAAATCTGAATATAGTCTTCAAATCAATAACTTTGTTGTTTGATAAACTTAGAGAACAGTTTGGAAAATCCCAGGGGATTTCATTTCCATTTTAAAATGTGTAGTCTTTGTAAAAATTTGACAAAAAATTATCAATCAGATCACAAAACTT
The DNA here is from genome assembly GCA_958496175.1 of Sisyra terminalis. Classification (NCBI taxonomy): domain Eukaryota; kingdom Metazoa; phylum Arthropoda; class Insecta; order Neuroptera; family Sisyridae; genus Sisyra; species Sisyra terminalis. The sequence continues at coordinate 11,851,790 of OY292275.1, forward strand.
TATAATTTTTAAACTTATTACTTAATTTATTTATTACAATAGGGTGATTTTTTTTTTTGACTTTTTTTGGTCCCATCGTGAAATTTTGTTGGAAATACCAAAAAAAAAATCCCTGAAAGTTTAAGCCTTTAATATTAATTTTAAGTCCTCGACCAAGACGTGTAAAGATTTCCCATTGAAAATACACGGAAACTATGATTTTTTATTTTTAAATTTTTATATCTTAGCGGCATTTCATGAGATCGCTTTTACCGAAGATGGTTTTTTCTCAGAATTAAACGCTCTACAAAAGTGCCCATTGCGACAAAGTCGTAACTCACACCGGTGAGGTAGTACGGGCAACTGAACCTGATTTTTCCTTAAAATTCGCGTTTTTTTTTGCATTTATCTCGTAAATAACAAGAGCTACGGAAAAATTATAAATGAAAAACTTGTAGAGAATTTGATTTCCTACAAAAAAGTTCTTGTAGGCTAAATCGCGAAGATTAATATTAAACGAGATATTAAGCCTTGAATTTTATGGAAAAATCAGGTTCAGTTGCCCGTACTACCTCACCGGTGTGAGTTACGACTTTGTCGCAATGGGCACTTTTGTAGAGCGTTTAATTCTGAGAAAAAAACATCTTCGGTAAAAGCGATTCCATGAAATGCCGCTAAGATATAAAAATTTAAAAATAAAAAATCAGAGTTTCCGTGTATTTTCAATGGGAAATCTTTACACGGCTTGGTCGAGGACTTAAAATTAATATTAAGGGCTCAAATTTTCAGGGAATTTTATTTTTGGTATTTCCAACAAAATTTCACGATGGGACCAAAAAAAAATCACCCTAGTGTACAATAGAAGAGCAAGAGAAAGAAAGTAGGTATCTTTAAATTATGAATCCAAATCCGCAAAAAATACTAAATGAAATAATGCTAGATAAACTTCATTCAATGTAATTAGAGGAAATAATTTTCCACTTGCTTAGAATAATATTTGCTATGCAAGATTACAAGGCTTTAGTTTTTCTTGTAAATCCTTCTCAAATAATATTCTTCAATGTACAATGAAGGCAAATCTTTGATAAAAAAAGGCATTCGAAGTCGTTTAAAGTTATTAAAGGCATTTTAAATGTAATAATTTCAAAATACCCCTAAATGCCTTTTAATAGAGATATTAGCATTTTCTGAAACTCAAAACTAAGCCAGAAAAGTTAAATCCATTTCAAAATAGTTCCAGAAAGCTCTAAAGTAAAAATGAAGTAATTATCAAATATCAATAACTTTATTGGTATTTATAAAGTCGGAATATAAAACATCGTTTTGCAAATATCGAATTTATTGAACCAGGAACACCAAGATATATAAATAAGGTTCAAGGAAATCTGGTATATGTGATGAAAAAATTTTTCTGATTATAGCGCTAATATCTTAGTTCAAGTTTAGATAATCTTTTTAGAGTCAAACTATAAATTTCTAACTTGTTTTCCTATCATAGGTAATAATTTACTTAAGCAAAAATGATCTCAAATTCTTCGCATGTTGAAAGCCAAACTATCATAAGTGCACCTAAGATACTATGGCTTATGTACTTAAGATACTATGGCTCTTAGCTATTGAAGTATTGGTAGCATTTGCACTAAGAAATTTTATACTTAACAAAGGCATCAACATTTAATAATTATATTCATTTTCGGACCGATTTGAAAAATATTTTAAATGGTTTAAAGGCTTAAGAAACGTTTACATAATGCGTCTTTAAATTTCAGAAGACTATTTTTGAGGTGCAAAGGTATTAAAAAATTCTAAATATAGGAAAATCATTGAAAAAAATTTTCAGTTTCCTTAAAGGATTATTTTTGAATTTTATGCTATGATGTCTTAACTGTTATCTTCGTTTAATTAATTTTTGAAAGATTAAAAAAATTTTTTGAATATTTTGTTGATATAATTAGTTTCTTTAGACTAAGATAAATTACACGAATAACACTATACAACGCTAATGTCGCTAGGCTATGAAAGTTTTAGTTCTTAAAATAAATGCCCAGAAAAGTCTATACCTATTATGTTTACATTTATTTTTCTTAATAGGCAAATTAGTTGAAAATGTTTAAATAGTAATTATTATAAATAAACGTCGTGTTTTGTGGTGCGGTTGTTGGGTTTGTTGTTGTTGATTTTGTGTAATAGTTGGCGACATAATCGACAGGAAAAGTTGTAATCAAATTAGAATAATGTCTATATATGTGAGGCTTAATTAAATATAATTTCAACTAATAAGAAATTTAAAAGAGCCAAAAGCAAACTAGCTGTCGATGTCGGTCGGTCGGATGTGAGAGGCGAAATTTTCATTTATCAAAAGCAAAACGAAACGAAACCCAACAGCCTAAAGCCAATGGGACAATTAGCACCGAAAAAAAATTCACCAGCCACCAATCACACATGGAAACCATATTCCCTCCAATAGCTAGCGCAAAAAATGTCCGTTTTTCCGTCACCTAATTGCTCATTTCTAAACACATTCGCTATAATTTCAACAATTTCATGCAATAATTGTATGTAATTACACGCAGTTTTGTACGATTTATGAAAACTAATATGATATAATTTGGGCGAAAGTGATTGAACGATGAGGTTGGCGTTTCGCGTAATCGAAGATTAGACTAATTGCTTATATCAGCCACCAATTAGTGGCTAAGTTATTGGTTTCGGTTTTGATTACAATTGAACCAGAAACAACTTTTGCTAGAAGCTGAAAAGAATTATATTCTTCACTAGCTGATTCCCGCGACTTCGTCTGCGTAACGTAGGTGTAGAACATACCTTGATAATTAAATTTGAAATTTCGGTTGTTTATTAGACGTTATGCCGTACAAACTTTGCCACCATTTTTCACTCTTTTAGAGGAGGAATTATCAAAAACCCTGTCTTATTATATATCTGCATCGTATAAGCAAAATTTTTTCAAATTTCATCGACACAATTATGCATTTATATTGTAAAACGAAAGAAATTATGACTTCCTTTATTTTGATTATCATGACTAAAAAGCAATTCGATATCGTACATTTTGACATTGTACATACAAAATTGTTGGAAATAGATAAAAAGTGTCGAAGGAAATTCGAATATTTTATTTATTTTCAATAACAATAATTGATTTTCAAATTTTTCTAAATACCGAAGAAAAGTTGGTTTGGAACATTTTATTTTTTGATTGATAGTGAAATATATGACAAAAAATTGCTCCCTTAATGTTAAATAATTGCTCCAGGTCACAATCATTGGTTCATTAAAATTAGATTTTAAAAAAATTTGATTGTTGAAAAACAAACAAAAATAAAAAATCGCCCCTTTGGTATTTGGTATACGTACCTACTACCTAAATTTTCATACTAATTAAGTGAAATGACGTTATTTAAAATGCTGTTGTTAAAATGATATGACAAAAACAGAAGCTTATTATTAATTAATTACACTTATTAAATTCAAAATTTCGATTGTTGATTAACTCTACATTTTATCATACAAACTTAGTCACCCCTTTTACTCTTTTAGGGTAGGAATTTTCAAAAAAAAAATCTTATCAGATGTCTACTTCTAAAAAGGAATACATCGAAATATTAAAATTTAATTTAAAATCAGACAGAGAGAATATATAAATTCAGGATTTTATGTATGCACGGTTTTAAAAACGTATTTATTTTAAGTTTTATTACTATTATTATTATTACTACTACTACTATTACTTTTTTTCGTTAATATTTCCTTATTGAGTAACTCTAAGGATCTATTTAAAACAATTTTGTAAAAAAATAAATTAAAAAAAAAGTTCACTGTAAGATTCGAACCCACGTCCTTATTATTAGGAGCATCAGAATGACCGATACGTAAGCGATTACGCTACTTACATCAACTGTGTGTTTATGATATATAAAGGTTTATATTTCAAAGAGGTAGTTTTTTAAAATTTAGTTTAAATTTTCTGTGCTTTTTATCAGTTCAACTTAAAATAATTTTACAGATTATTTTTCAATTTTTAATTACCATTCCAATGATATATAACTCATTTGTCTAAAGTAAAAATTTTTGTTTTCATCCCTAGGGAATACCTTCCCTTAATATTTTTTTGGAACGATAAGTAGCCTATAGTCTGTGGCAAATTGTGTTGTATCTTAATACCAAATTTCATTAAATTCGGTTGTTCCGTTCTTTAGTTAAATCGGGACACACAGACAGACAGACAGACAGACAAAAATTTTAAAAATGTTAAATTTGGAATAAAGGGTTCATGAAACAAATATTTACCCTAAAATTGGGTTCAAAATCGAAATGTACAGACAGACGTAAGAATTTTATATATTAGTATAGATTTGCCCAAGTTGATGTTTATTTTGCAGGGTACACACCAACGTTGCTAGCCATAAATTAGACGTTATCGTTTCGTTATTTTTTCCGGAAGCGGCCGTAAATTATTTTGTAAATAAGGCGAACGAAACGCGGATATTGGACGTTTTCGTATGCGAGTGCTTGAAGAAACTTCCATAGTTGAGGATTTGCATGACGACCGAATATTCCGTGCAATCGCCATCAGCCCCACAATGGGGCACAGTTCGTTCCGATGTTACTCTTACCATGGGACACAACAACTTCCTCCTGCGCAACAATTACTCACAACAACCGTCACCGTTAAGTACGCGGCGCAATCGTAAGTTACAAGTTCCTATACATGAAAAGCTATGCATAAATATCAAATCGTAGTCATAATAAAATGATAATAATAATTGTATATTAATAAAATGTATTACCCAAGACATGAAGCAGAACTGCAGGCAACGTAATAATAATAGTGCATGTAGTATTTTGAGGAAACGGAAATTATTTAATCGCAGCGGAACGTTTTGATAAGTCTTTTGATATCTCCCCTGATCTATTGCCAATCATTCAATCGGTTACGAAAACCTGAAATGAACATTTTTTTTTCGATCTAAAGTAGTGGAAATTCCTGAATTTTGCTAAAGAAGATCTACAAGTTGATTATTAATGGTCACTTTTGTGACCAGAAACTGAATCAAATGACTAAAACGATTCCAAAAAAAAAAAAGAAACGCGTGAGAAGTTATTCAGTGTAATCTCACTAATCCTGCACTATTAAATACCGGAGGGTGCCGGATTATTAGAATGTTCGGATTACTGGATTGTAGTGATAAGTCATAGGTAATGAATAAAAAAAAAGCATTTCATAGAGGGAATAAATGTATGCACATTAGGGTGTTTTTTTTTTGCTCCCATGCCGAAATTTTGTTGGAAATACTTCAAAAAAAAATCCCTGAAAGTTTGAGCTCTTAATATTAATATTAAGTACTCGCTCACAGCGTGTGAATATTTTCCATTTAACATGCACGTAAACTTTGATTTTTTTTTTCAAATTTTTATAGTTCAGCGGCATTTTATGGTATCGCCTCGCTCAAAGTCGGGATTTTTTACAACTGTATGCTCTACAAAAGTGTCTATTGTGGCAAAATCGTAATTTACACGGGCGAGGTAGTACGGGTCACTAAACCTAGATTTTTCATAGATTTCTCGTTTTTCTCTGAGTAACTCATGAATTACAAGACCTACAGAAAAAATGTAAATGTTAAATTTATAGGAAATTTAATTTCCTACAAAAAAGTTCCAGAAAACCAAATTGCTAAGATCGATATTTTTTGAGATATTGAGCCATGAATTTCTCTTACTATAATTTTTTTACGGATTATTGAATAAAATTTAAGAAAACATTGATTTTTTATTCCTTGTTAAAAATTATTAAAAATAAGCACTTTTGTAGAGCATACAATTGTAAAAAAATACCGACTTTGAGCGAGGCGATACCATAAAATGCCGCTGAGCTATAAAAATTTTAAAAAAAATATAAAAGTTTACGTGTCCTTTAAATGGGAAATATTAACACGCTGTGAGCGAGTACTTAATATATTAAGAGCTCAAACTTTCAGTGAATTTTTTTTTGAAGTATTTCCAACAAAACTTCGGCATGGGAGCAAAAAAAAACACCCTAATGCACATGTGTAAAGGTCGAGGGTGGCGGGGGTCGAGGGTGCCGGATTATTGGACGTGCCGATCTATCGAAGTACCGGATTAGTGAGATTATACTGTACTTATTTGTCGGATTTGAAAATATATTTTTAATCCACTGCCATAGCATATTCCGGTAGTGCAGGAAATCAAGGGCGGATTCAAGATTTTTTTCTGGGGGGATCAATATAATCTTTCATTTGCAAGTGCGTGAAAGGGATCATGAAAAAAATTCGCAATTCCAGCTAGAAATAGACTAGAGTTTCACTAATGTTCTTTCTGTTATTTTATTCATATATTTTAACAACTCTAATAATTTGATTTGCTTCTAAGTATGTACTGTTATGGAATTTCCACAGTACACAAAAATATCTGGAGGGGTAAGGGCCCCCGTGCACCCCCTATCCTAAAAACTACCCTTGCCAGAAATATTACATCAGTTGTTAGTAGGTAGTTTGAAATAACTAAAATATGATACAATTTTTTTGTTATATATATAAATCGGCCATCAGGATCTAGGTCCTATAATCCGATTTGATGACCGGAGCTGACGTGATGGAGATCACTCCCAGTAGAGGAATCTCCCTATGCCTCTACTTGATCACTAGGCACTTGATACAATTTTAACTTACGTCTATATAATAGGCAAAAGTATGAATGACGGCAAAGACAAATAATGTAAACCAAGGTTTATAAAATACACAGGAGGCCTCATGCGCTACGTGACGTATCCAGAAGAAGTTCGTACATATCTTCAGTCTGACTCAAATTTCAAAATTCTTCATATGACGTCATTTTTTTTTCAAATGAGACAACATATGTAATTTATAAATCTTGAATGTAAACACATACATGTGAGAGTAGATAATGCAGATATAACAATTATTATCTCAATTTTCAATGAACTGATTGTTGTCATTGGTTTCAACTGTCATTTCATTTTCATTCAATTGCCAATTTTTGACCCTTTTTGTCTGTTTTATCAGTGTTGGGCTGAATGTTTCCCAGAAAACTACTAGTTTTCAAACAATATATTAAATTGGAAGGTCATTTCTCTTCTAGCGACATCAATATCTGGAAACTGTGTTTTTTACTTTGTCTTTAATTTAATTCTCGATTTTTTTTGTTAATTCAATTCAAATTTCATAATGTGGTCTTTTGTTGGTAAATTTTCATTAGGACCTGATTTACTCGCGAATCATTCTAAAAACAAAGTAGAAAACGCAATGTTGCCAGATATTGATATCGCTTAAAGGAACATAAGCCAAATTGACTATTTAATACTGTGTAGTATTTTATAATATTATTCACAAATGACTACTTATACAAATTTGTATCTTCCATAAGTGGATTAATTGCTTATCAATAGAGCATGGGTCACTTGTTCCAAAAATATTAATCGAAAACATTTACCATATAGAAGTGGATTTTAGTCATAAACTATCACGTCTAGATAGGAATAAACAGTCAATTGCATATAAATACAGTTTACAACATGTACAAGTAGTGGCATAGTAAAAATTAAATTAATACAATAGTAATTGTATATTTTTATTACCCATTTATATCTTTGTATTAAAACTGATTTTTATTTCAAATATAAAAAAAAAACCTTAATGTAGTATAATATATCAGTCGACTTTTCTTACATTATTTTTCATATTGCATTAAAAAGTTTCAAAAAATACCTTTCTTTTAAATGTATTTAAACTATTGTGTATTAACATGGATGTGGTTCAAACTATAAAAGTTGAAAATAAAAAAAGGAAGTCCATTATTTTGTAATTGAATAAAGCAGAATGTAAATCTTAGAAAATAAAATTTATCCTTTAATACACACTAGAGAAGATTTGATAAGCAAAAAGGAATATTTCCTGGCAAGGGCGGATTTATGATCTTTTATGGGGGGGCACAATATCATCTTTCATTTGCAAGAGCGTGAAAGGGATCACGAAAAAAATTCGCAATTCCAGCCAGAAATAGACTAAAGTTTCACTAATGTTCTTTCTGTTACTATATTCATATATTTTCACAACTTTAGTCATTTAATTTGCTTCTAAGTATACTGGTATAGAATCTCCACAGTACACAAAAATACCCTGGGGGGGGCACGTGCCCCCATGCCCTCCCTAAATTCGCCCTTCTTTCCTGGAGTTCTGGAATTTGAATATAAACAACGACAAAAGAATAAAAATTCTGCAACTTTTACTCTTCAACCAACAAGAGAGGTGCTGATTTATAAATCAAATTCAAATATCCAATTTAACAATCACAAATTTAAATATCCCAAAGCAATACAAAAAACAACAATCAGATTTAAAAAATTGATGAAATATTCGTTTTTTTTTTAATCAAATAATCTTCTCTTCATCGACATTACCTATTTCCTACCTGCACAGTATTTTCAATACATTTCAGAAAAATGCTGCCGAGTTCAAATAAGCTAAATTTTATTTCATCATGAATTGAATTAATTCAAAATTAGAACAAAACTAGGTTTATGTCTAAGGTAAAAAGTAATTGTTCACAAGAATGCTATTTAATACAAACGATAACAACACTTTTTTGCATAAGTACTATTATTTTTTATCGTGTTCCAGTCGCAAACACGGCAAATATGGCAACCCTAGACTGGTAACAAGTTACACGGCTACATATTTGTAATTAATGGAATTTAGCACTCAATTTATAAATACTCCCATTAATTTCCCAAGAAAATATTCATTCCTGCAGGCAAATTGACGCGGAAAAAATGAGCGTGAAATTGAGCAATATTTACTCTCTCATAAAAGTGATCCAAAACTTTTCAATTTATTCCTTGCTTTCCCAATCAAATTGACCAACATATTTTTCTTTGGTAAGGAACAAATCGCTTAGTAAGTACCTATACCTAATACTAAGCATATTGTTAGCACTTATTGATAGTTTATCTATAATTATTTGACTTGTAAATTATATGGTGGTTGGAAATATTTAGATTAGTTAATGCGATTTTATCGGAGCAACTATTAAGAAAAAAATTTAATTACACTGTTAAACGTCTATAATTAAAATTTTGATTATAAAACTCTGTTGCGTTTGCCTTCACCGCAATCGCATCGCTTTTAAACGTATATGTATATAATGAAAATGAGAACAATCATATGGGTAAATGGTGAACGGGTGGTCAAACAAATTCAAACATTGCCAATTGCCAATTTTTTCGCTCGAGAAAAACTTCGAGAACATTTAATGAAATAGTTTTATTGTTTCGATATGGACATAAAGACGTAATTTTGTCGTTTCAAATTGTATCGGCAGGTAGATATATATGTGAAGGCTTGAAAAAGGTAATACATATGGAGCTGCCAATCTGCCGCGAGGAATATATCAAAAGAAAACGTTCACTTTCATTACACAAATGTTGATCGTAAATAGAAGTCGATTACAAAATTTCTCACTGGGGATACTTATCAGTTGAATGTGTTACAACTATAGTGAATTGTAATTTATTATTAGCCAGTTCTGTTTGTTGATAAACATTTAGTTAATGAGATTTTTTTTTTGTTCCTTTCAGCGTCCGAAATTCGTACGAACAAAGTGACCATTGTCGGCAATGTGGAAACATATGCTGGTTTTTCGAACATTCCGCCGAAATCGAATCGACGCTCGTATAGTGCACGGTCGTATCAAAGCAGCCCCAATTTTAGTCATCCGAACAGTGGGCGAACGTCCAATAAATATGCACAATTAACAACGAAAGACATCGAAGGTAACAATAAAGTATTATAAGGAATAAGAGTAGGATATCAAAATTTATCACGTTATCATCATAAAAATCGTTTATATACAGTAGAAAAAAGTTTAAACTTCTAATACCCAAACTGATTAATCAAATTGAGAGTTTCGGTATAGTTTTAGTTTTGGTAAAAAATCTACCGAATCTACGGCAATAATCGAAATGTTCGTGAACTATCGAAAGTAGAGACTCAGGTTTCAGATACCTTTTTTTTGGTAAAAAGAACTGTATCTTATACTAGCTGATCCCCGCAACTTCTTCTGCGTAACGTAACTGTAGATTAGGTTTTCTTTTCAAATTTGTCAGTTGTAGTGGTATATGAACATTTTTATTTTTCTTATTTCTTTTACGAAAAACATAATCATACTTAAAACACTTTGTCAACTTTAAAAGACATTTAATAAGCTGTTGCTTAGAATAAAATATTTGAATGTAATAATCAATTAATTTTCAAAAAATGTCTATAAGTATCTAAAAAGAATATGTCTATTGCGTATAGCTACGGTAGGTATACCTACCGTAGACAAAATAATCTGTAAATCAATCAGCATCTATACATAAATAAAAAATATAGCCAAGTTCAATAAAGTTGGTCTTAATTATAAGTAAAATGGGGTGACCATGCGACAATTTTCAGATAACTTACATTTTTAAACTTGCAATATCTTTCGAATGGAACGTTCAAATTAAATAACTCAAAAAGTTATATAATGTTATTGAAGCAAACTTAAATATGAAGTCATTTATTTTGATAAGGATTAATCCCAATGTATAAATAAAAGAGCTTTTATAACGGTGGTATTTATATATATTTTTTAAAATGAAAAAACACTGATTGTGACATAACTATAATAATTAGACATATGCTGTCGCTCTATTTTTTATAGATAATGATATGTTCTGCAAAATCGAAATACATTATTTTGTTCTATAAGCAATAGTTTTCGCAGCGCACGCGATAAAAGATTGTTTTTTGGTAATTTTTTTCAGACCTTGGGTTACATTATTGGAGTTTTAGTATCGACCCCTAACTTTTTTTGAAAATTTAATATAGCCTATGTTCACCGGAAATAGTGTAGCTTTCCAACAGTGAAAGAATTTTTCAAATCGGTCAAGTAGTTTTGGAGCCTATTTAAAGCAAACAAACAATCAAATCTTTCCTCTTTATAACAATAGATAGGGGCAGGGGCAATAAGTGCCCTTCTGACTCATAACCAAAGTACCTTTTTTAAGTAGTGAAAGCCCAAGGTTTGTAAATTACACAGGTTGCTCCATTGGAAAAAAATGACGTCATACGAAGAATTTTGAAAATGATCAGTCTGAAGAAATGTACGAATTTCTTCTGGATACGTCACGTATCCGTCACGTAGCCACCATGAGGCCACCTGTGTATTTTATAAACCTTGGTGAAAGCCACTGTTTACTATATCCATTCAAATGTGCTAGTTTATATGAAACAGATATACTGATTCTCAGAGCTGTCAGCAAAAAGTACTTACTTTAATTACTTTGAGTTGTTGATATATCTTAAGTTACTAAATCTTAGTTCCTTTATTTTTTGGTAAAAAGAACTGTATCTTATAACTTAAAAAAAGTATCTTAGATACTTTCGGTGCTTAAGATACTTTTCTACAAAAAGTTACTAAAAATAAAGTATTCAATAATGAATAAAATTGCCTCTACCTGGTTGAACAAAATAATGTTTAATTAGTTTTTTACATTTAAAAAGATTACATTTTCAGTCGTCATTCCTTTACATTGAAGAAAAATAGAAGTTTTTATATATATCTTAATAATAATTGCACAGTAAAGTAAGTTGTCAGAGACAGTAAACTTACACAAAAATTCAGATATAAGAAAAATTTATAACATATACCAAGATTTTTTAATATACACTTCATTTCGGCATTCCCTCTTTTCAAATTGAAACAAGGGAATGGCGATATATGAGGTAATGACTTTTAAATTAATTGAACTTGACTTATTTCTTTTCTTATTTAATCCTTAAATTCGCCGTTTTTTCTTGTTTAAAGATGAGACATCACTCATTATTGACATTAGTGAAAATTATTATAATAACTACAATGCAGAGATATAAGTAGTTCATTATGACGGTGCAGGCCAACAAATAATATTTTACAGAAGAGTATTACATTAACATAACAATAACACTGTAGGGGTCCAAACTTATTGCTCTCTATTAAACAATAACAGACACGATTTAATAACGGTATGGCTTATAAAAACAATTCCCTCACTTTCAAAATTATAAACCATCCTTCTAATTCGACTAAAATTAGTTCATTTTGGGAAACTCTATATTGGAAAAATTTAGTTACACAAATACTATAAAGTTGAACAAAAAAAAATTGTTTTTCTAATTTTGGAATTTGATAAGAATTACTCAACATGGTTCCCTAAGTTTATAGAGTTAAATACATAGTTAAACAAGTAATAAATTTAGAATTATTTTATTATTATTTTTAAGAGCAGTCAAATATATGCAATAGTTTTATTTTTAAATTAATTTTAATGTTTTGAAAATGAATGTTCACATCACGTTAAAGTATCTGTAATTGGTATTACTTTGTTGTACAACCAGTTGCATACTTCGAAAATTTTTAGCGTTTTCACCTGCAGTTTAATCGGTTTAATTTGTTTCACAACAAAAATATTATATTCGTACCGTTCGTACCTTCTTAATTAATATTTCTTTGATTTTATTTTAAGTACTATATTAAGTAGGTAGAATTAAGTTGAAGGATTTCTTATATTTCTATAACAAAAATTTTATAAATTTCGTATTCAAACATGAATTACGTTCTTCCACCTAGTAGTAAGAATGTAAACTAACAGTTGCTCATTACTCTCATTACAAATGTTGACAAATGTTTTGCGAAGTTTTAAATTATAAGAAGAATAAGATATTTGCTTTATTGAATATATTTTGAATTCTATAAACTTTTCTAAGTTTTTAAATTATTTTAAACCTTACAGAAACTCATTTTAATTAATTCAGAAATTAAACACAAAATTGAAAAAAATCGTTATAGCCAATGCAACCAACCTAAACCCGTAAATGACTTAAATCACCAAATTCGTACTCAGAAAATGACAAAAGTTTCAATTTTTTTATTGCCGTTTTATAAATAAAACTTAATGTTAGATTTAAGTGAGTAAAAATTAAGTTTTAAAATGTAATTTGTCGTAGGATCTCTCTACTTGGGTCATAATATAATGCACAAATCCAAGGAAAATGCCTTACGGAAAAACATTACGCCAAGAAGACTATTTTCGAAAACGAACGAAAAATCGCCAAATCAACGCTCTGCTTCGCTAGAACGAAACAAAAATGCCGTTGAACAGGCCGCATTCAGCTCAAAATATGAAAATTCCGTTCAAAATCCGCCCAACATAAATTCCACGGACACTTCACGTCCAAATTTTGCCGTTCCCGATCAGATAAGCGACACATTTGAAATAACCGTACAAAACTCCAAACAAGAACTCGAACAACTTAAAGCCGATTTGGAGCAACTAATCAAAAGTAATATTTCAAAGAAAATTGATCCACCAAACATAGCAAATGATGACACCAAAGACGAGAACACCGATTCGCTGAAGGAAAACGAAAATGTTAATAAGAAAGATACAAAACCAAAGTTGTCAGCCAAGTCTAACAAAATGCCATCTAGTGAAGCCACAAAATCAGAAACCCCCAAGAAAGTCAAGCATTATGATGTGAAAAGTGCCCGGGAATGGATGAAAAAGCAGAAGGTGCTCCGCCAAAATAAGCTACAAGAAGAAAACAATTTCAAGCGCACAATGCAAGAAGAGCGACGACGAAAACTACGAGAACTCCAAGATAAAACCATGAAAATGATATATCAGTCCAAAGTGCGGCGAAATAAAACAGAATCCTTGAAAAATACTATAGAAACGAATAACGAAAACGAACCACCCCAAAACATTCAAGTGGTAAATGAGGCAAAAAATATTCAAATCGAAAAAGATGAGAAAAAATATGCAATCCCCTCGTTAGTAACACCGCAGTGTCAACTTACAACGAAAACTCTTCCTGACTGGGAAATTCGGAATAAAGCAGCAATCAAAATCCAGGCTGCGTTTAGAGGTTATAAAGAGCGTAAACTCTATCAACTTAAATTGCAAATTACTAAGAGTTTTGTTGAGGAAAAAGCCAAAACAAATACCCCTAGTAAGCCTGAAGAGGTGCCAGTATGGTTACAACCAGCACCACCCTTACCGTATCCATACAATTTTATTACGGCTGTGAAACAGAAGTTAAACTATATCCTCTATGGTCAACAAAACAATGCCAAAAACGACCAATCTTTGCCATACGATTCTACATTTTTGTCCGATTCGTCGCTCCAGTTGGATTTCAATGCTCAAAATCACGAAAACCACGAGGAAGTCTCATCAAGTCGGACCTCATCGAAAGTATCCTCAAAAAGTATAAAATTGCCATTGGAATATCCTAAAAAATATTTGTCAAGTGACTCGATTAGCACTGTCGAGCATAGAAGTTCTAGTCAAAGACAGTCGTTAGTTGATGAAGTCAAGTCCATAAAAGCCGCCTCGAAGCCACAGGATAATATCAAAAATTTACTCTCCTTGTCGATAACCAGCATCGATACCGATATCAGTTCAACAACTCCTCGAAATATTCCCAGTCCCGGTGCCAACAGCACGGGAAACGATATCGAAAGTGCAATACTAAGTGCCTCAACTTCTCGTAAATCGCCGACCAAATCAAGCGAATCAATCAACGAACGCATTTCCATCAAGCAAAATGGAAATGGCTATAGCAATAATACTTTCACAACAGTAACAACCGAATCGCTCGTCGCGGAACTTTCACGCAAAATCAACGAAAGTCTCAAGAGTACAACGTCGAGTCCTAGTTATCATCTAACGGCGGCTCAAGCCCTCGAAAAACCGACCAATCGACTCGTCTTGAAGGGTACAAGTAACGAAAGAAACGCCACTGTTCAAAATGAAAATTTTACAGTTTTCTGCAATGTAAACGACACGAAAATTGAGAGGAAAGATAAAGCGAATGATAATGAGCAAAAAATTCATTTGACTTTTGAAGCAAATTTGAAGATGATGAACGAATTCCCTGAGGCTCTCATGAAATTGGCTGCCAAAAATGAGGTGAGGGATGCATTAATTTGTTCACGTTTTGTAAATTATTCTTAGCTTTAAGTTGATTTATTTGACTTTTACATATCTATAGTTATAAAACTTAGCCAAATATAGGCAAGGGTGTGGTGGCAGGTAAGCTACCTGGGTATTGGGATCCTCATTGTGATCACCTGTCTTTACAACCATTACCGCCTCTTTAGAACGTTCAGGGGGAGAGATACCATCCCCTTTAGGAACCTCTGATTTAAATTTCATGGACTGCTTAGACCGTGAAGTATAAATAACAGAAGATCGGTCGATTGAAATAGGGAGTTCATTATTTCTCATGTTTTCAAAAATCTGGAAAAATCTTAGTTATTATTTGGGCCACCAGCGCAAAAGTTCCAAGCTATTATTAATGTTATTACTTCCAACTTAAGGCAAGAACTAATTTTATTAAAAAAAATCTTATATATCAAGATTGCTGATCGGTGAGACGTTTTCGTTGGTGTGAAGAAATAGTCTATCCTACTCCATCCGGATCCATTCCATTCATATTACAATTTGCATTGTATTTGAATTACTAATTTCTCCACTAAAATTGCATTTCGTTGTAGTTAAAGCAGCTGATCTCTATCCGTAATACTTTTCATTGGGATAGAGACTAATGGGTTCTACACTAGTTTTACAATAAGAAAGAACTCCAAAAACAGATTTTTATTACCTTTAAAGCTAGTAATTCCTGAAAATATTTGAAAGTGCTTTTATTCGAATTCTTTACGCAAACGACTCTGGAGTCTTTCGTACTTTCCGAAAATGTTGTGACCGAAAATTTGTCATTACGTTCATTCTCTTACTATCTATACTTTGTGAAACAGACTATTGGCAAAACATCCATCTTTGCTTATATTAACATTACGCTCGTTAAATATTCCTCCCTTTTCGCACACTTTACGCTGCAAAAATCAAGTCGCATAAAACTATTTTAACAAAAAGAGGAAAAACTAATAAATTCTATAAATTTGTTTTTTTTTTTTTTTTGTAGGAGTTGATTCAGCATTGTAAATGTCGATCGGAAGAAGTTCACCATAAAAATAGTCACAGTCAAAGCTCCACAAGGTCTCATTCCAAATCATCAACCATTACTTCTGAAATAAACAACGAAAATGAAGAAAAATCAATTGAAACCAATAAGACATTGGCAATATCTCCAAAGCGATTAAGTAACAGCAACACCGATAGTGAAATAGTGGAAGTTTTAAAATCTGGAAGAAAACTTAATGCCATCAATTATGTACGTGGATCTAATTTGAATTGTAGTTCTGATTTAAATGTCTCGAAAAATCGAAAATCACACACCAATTCATCAGCAGTTTCGACAAGTATTGATATTAACAAGTTGGGAGATTCGTTTTCGAATTCGTCAACATCCAAAAATACGACCCATGCGAGTGACTTGTCCCGTTTTTCAGTTAATAGTGAAATTCAAGGCCTGTCGATTGAAATGATTGATCAACAAATTCGCAATGAAGATTTGCAACTCGAGCACTTTAAAACGTTGCTAAAAATACGAGAAAAAGCACTGGTTGATCGAACCAAAGGAGAATTGGCGTGGCTGGAACTCACCAAAAAGTTTGTGTTTATTTTTAAAAAAAAAAAACAGTTTTTTGTTATCTTTAATTTTTTTAGGCAATATCGAGAACAAGGAAATATTAGTCAGGCGTCAGCCGTGAAGAAAAAGCAACGAGGATTGATCTTGAAACTGCAACAAGAGAAACATGAAATGCAAAGGTAATCATTGTAATTGGATATTTTATTCTTTCAGCGTAATTTCTTACATCAGAAATGAACAAAATCTATGATATATTGGTCGTTTATTTTAAAAGTCTATATCTATAGCTTTGAATAAGTGTATTAAGTCCCACTATGCTTCTTTTTCTAGGTTGAAACAAATGCACAAAGCATCGTGTGAAGAGCGAAAAGTTATGCTCAAAGAACAGAAAAATATAATCAAAAAACAGTTATCGACCAAAAAAATGTTGACCCAATTTAAAAGAACTCAAAAGGAAATTGCCAATCGTAATGGGCCAATGAAAGTTTACAACGTTCACGCACAAAATGATTCAATTGTTGCCTCATCCATGGAAGCCCCATCAAGTAAACGAAGTCACTCTATTTCAATCTCCGAAGAAGTAATTCATACCCAAACAACTCGTCGATCGCATGTCGTCAATTCTCCTACCACAGACGGTGGTGCATCCTCTGAAATCGAAACCGTTGGTTATCATCGCAAACGGGTGGTCGTTCACACCAACCAAATTCCTGATCCGGAAAAACTTAAAAAGTATGCATTTTTAAAATAATTCTTAGTCATTTCGCTGAATTAAATAACTATTTCTCCGAATTTCATTTCTGTTTAAATTTTTAGCAATTCAAAATTATACATATCTTCGGTTTGTCCATTTTTTATTCTTTACTCAATATACATAAATCGAATGGTATACATATATTTAATTCAAATTGTTTATTCAACCATTACGGTTTATATTATTTTTTTTCTTAGTTCTTTATTTTGAGGGTCCCGCAGTAAAAACGGAAACATGTTACTTCATTATGTCCGTAAGTCATAATCTATTAGAATGAAATGAAAATGAACATGTACTCTCTGAACCGTTGTACATCAATGTAAAGTTATAACAAAAAATTAGGGTTGGTACCAGGACTGGAGAACTAGACTAGATTTGATTAAGCTCCTCCGGAATCAATATTTTACTTTAGCTTTTATTCTAACTCTGATGTAGTTTGTTTTAACTTATGAGTTTATTTTTTTGATTTTAAACTACTACCTCCATCAAACATCAATTTAAATGCAATTTTATAATATTGAGTAGAGGTGCCACGAATATTCGGCCACTATTCGGTATTCGGCCTATTCGGCTACTTTTTTTTAATATTCGGTATTCGGCCGAATATTGCTTACTATACGGCCGAATACCGATTACCAAATCATCAAAAAAAAAAGCATATTTTACTCAAAAATGTATAGGTATAGGGAATCGGAAAGCAATGTCGTTTTCTTAACATAAAATTAAAACACAAAATTTTTACACAAGCTACAATTTCGAAGCATATAATACCGAATTTCTATTCTTTTGGGAATTTATTTAACCATTACAGTATAGAGCTTAGAATGCTAAATATTGTTAATCTTTTGTGAGTTAACTAGTCATGCTAATCAGAAAATGTCTTTAGGTACGACTTCGAAACTACTTATAAACCGATAAATGGCAATTGAAAGTCGACATAGGGTCAGTAATGACATTACTTTCCAATCCTTTTAATTTTTATTTTAATCATAAATTTCTACACTTATTACAAAATAAAAATCAATCTGTGGTAAGTTGTGATGGGTAAAAATCAGAAATGAAAATAATATTCGAAAATAATTCGGTGTTCGACTATTCACACCGAACAGTAAATTAGGAAAAAATGCAAAATATTACTCAAAAAGACTTTTATTTCACCAATAGCTTTGAACTTATAAATTTATTTTACCATAGCATATTAATGCTTTAAATTTATCAGTGGTAAGTTATGATGCATGAAAACAAGTTTTTCAGCGTATTTTGATAGCAAACGATTTTCGCTTTTCTTCATAAATTAGAAATTTAAAGTAGGTTTAAACTTTAAGTTTCACTCGCTAACGGTACTAAGTATCGCCGAATTTTTAGCGCTTCAGCCAAGAGACTCGCCGAATATTCGGTCAAATCACTATTCCTGACATCTCTACTATTGAAACTTGGCTATATGTTTTAGGTTCCAAAAAAATGTTTTTTTAGGATTTGCTGTACTATTTTAACCTTCATCCGTCCCTCAAATTGACTTTACAGTAGAGTCCCTCGGGTCTTTTTCAACCCAGGTAGAAATTTTTGACTCAAAAGAAATAAAATGCAAATAAGTTAATTCATTTTTTTAGTAAAGGAAATGTTGCTTGATTAGGGATAACAAAGCGCGATTTATGCGGTAATTATTTATTTATTACATTTATTACAAACATTAACAGAATGTGCCTTACAAATAAATTTGTTACAATGTTTACACTCCAAAGAATGTTTATTTTCTGATTTGGGGCAAATGTGACATTACCTCTTTTTTGGGCACGTATGTTGTTGGTATTTCTAAAGATGATGTAGTTGTCCGTTTTTGTTTTAATATAAGTTTTATTATTATAATTATTATAAATAAAAATCAGTAAAAATAAGCAGTAATGAAACGTGTAACACAAACATTAAAGATGCACACACGTTTGCGTCTTTGAATCGAATGTTGAAAACTTTACATTTAGATTTTATTGAAAAAATGATATGAATATTTTTGAGGGTATTATAATCCCTTCAAAAGAGTACTTCTTAGAATGTAATTAGCAATAATCTGTTTTCGATGGAATTTCAATAATTTATCCTTAAATAGACTTGGGTCAATTTGACCCAAGGGACTTAAGTGTTACTTATTTTACTAGAGATAATCCAGGTAAAAATTTTTTTTCTTTTCCAAAATTAATTTAATATTTCAACAAAATCAAAGTCATGAGATTACAAAAATATAGTATTAATATTTTAAGATATCTTTGCAAAACAAAATCGTTTTGGGTCGAAAAAGACCCGAGGGACAGATGAAAGTTAAATATAAATTTTTTAAGATATAAAGCCAGTATTGGGTAGCCCATTACTCATAAAACTATACACTCTTAAATTATTTTGAGAAATGAACATATTTTAAGTGATATAAAATTGGAATTAAACCTATTTTTTTCCTTTTAGTTCCCTGCGTAAACGGGAAGAGGAGTTAAAAAAGCGACGAACTCGTGCTGAAGAACTTATTCAGTGGCATCGTCGTCTTTCAGAAGAAGAACAGCGAGTGGCGGCTCTTGAAAATGAGGCGAAACAAGTCGTGCAAGTCCAATCTAAAGAAAAGACCAATATCGGTAGTCCGACCGAATATAAGTTAAAAGGTTCTCAGCTCAACAATCTTTGGTACAATATAACTCGAGTAAAAGTTCAAAAGTATGAACCTCAAAAAATTTACATAATGACCAGAACAGAATTGAATCAATTTTATGATCTTGCCAAGCAGCATGTTATCGACAAAATTGAAACGCTTGATCTTAGTAGAATGAGCGATGAGAACACAATAACCTCCGAATCTTTTAGACGTAGTTCTTCGAAACATGACGAGGAAGCAAGTGAAAAATATACCTCAATTCCAACAATGAGTTCTCAAGATAAATCTTCAGTTTCTGAGGAAATTGATTCGATTAAAAATACTGAAAATGGTGAAGTCAATATGGAAGTTTTGGAGAATTTAGATAGTTCGATTAGGTCGGAAGTTATTGCCAGTGAAAAATCTACTAGAAAGACGAGTATCAGTGAAA
Source organism: Sisyra terminalis (assembly GCA_958496175.1). Lineage (NCBI taxonomy): Eukaryota > Metazoa > Arthropoda > Insecta > Neuroptera > Sisyridae > Sisyra > Sisyra terminalis. The sequence goes on from OY292275.1 coordinate 11,872,201, forward strand.
AAGTTTCTGTGGAAGAAAACTCGGAGGTTGTTGAAAGTGTTGTTGAAAATCACGAGCCAGAAAATGTGGAACGTAGCGAATCTGAAATGGATGAAGCAAATTCAAATCGTTCGAGTTGCACAAGCATTAGTTTTGATTTTAGTGAAAAAATTGTAACTTTGGAAGATAACGATTGCGAGTCAAGCGATGCATTTAATCTAATATCTGCTAGTGATTTGACGAAAAAGTTTGAAACCGTCTCGAATGATTCATCGAAAATTGAAACTAACGTCAGTGCTAAATCTTCTAGTCTTTCAATTGAATTGGAAATCGAAACTGTCGACGATGTAGTCGCCTCGGATAAATCTATCAAAGAAGAAAAGTTAGAAGATGAACAAAATCGACAAGTGGAAGAAATCGAAAACCTGGAAGATAGCGATCTCAAAGCAAATGAAATCGAAGAAAAATCAATCGAATCTAACATTGAAACTAAGTCAACCGAAAGCGAAATTTTAACCGAAAAAATCGAAAATGAAATTGAAACAGAACGCGATGAGAAAACTGTTGAAAGTGAATCAAGCAAAGAGATTGATTCCGGTTCGAAATCTATCGAAACCGAACCGGAAACCAGTCGAGAAGCTCCTGAAAAAAATGATTTTTCTGAGAGCAAAAGTAGTGAGAGTCCTGTCGATGTTCGAAAGCGAATCAACGAAATTTTAAACGAAACCAACAATGTTTCCAAATCAAATAGTCCAAGAATGCAAGATCTCTGGGTGACCACGTACGATGTTCCTAGCCTGATCGAAACGAATTTAGAAAAAATGTCTGAAAATGAAACCAAATTGGTCTTCAAATCTGCAAATCAAGTAAGCTTTTAAATCAAAATTTCTTAGTCAATACCTGCACCAAAAGCTTTTAATAGTTATTTATGTACCAAGGGCGTTATCAAGGTGATAATGCCCGGAGAGCGAGACAATAAAGCCCGAGGGCCTTTGGCCTGAGGGATGTATATCGCTCGATGAGCATTATCACCTAATAACGCCTGAGGTGCATATAAACTTTTATTTTTCATTTAATTCATAAGAAAAAATAAATTTTATCTCAATTCTAAATTCGCAAAATGTATTCAAAGCTGTAAATAATATGAAATTCAAGTTTCCATGGAATTTCAAACGGAATTATAGAATTTGAAACGGAATTTCAAATAAGAGTCAAGCCTTCTTAGCAAAATATTAATTTGATGGCATTATGAAAAATAATGTCCTCAAATTTCCATTGCATTTCTAAAAGGTTGACCTTCACCACGGGCATTATGAATTATAACGCCCGCTAATATATACAACGTATTATAGTAGACATAAAAGATTTAATCACCATACCATTATACTAGAATAATAGCTAAATGAAAAATAAATGTTTTTAAATTTTGTATACTTTGGACCGGTACAATCTGGCTACTCTTTTATTAATTCAATTCAAGAACAAATCGACTATATGAATTGATCAGTATATTCACGAATTAGATTAAGAACAAAGTAGAGATGGAAACGTTGCCAGATTGAACCATTCTAGTATGATACTTGTACCAAATTTCTGAAAACCTCGACTTCGCCTGCGAGGCATACTCATTTACAAGAAATTTAACTTATTTTTTTTTAACTTTTAGGAGATTGTAAATGAAGCAGAAGAGTTGTTAAAGAAACAAATTGAAATTGAATTGGAGGTAATATTAATTTGAAATGTTAGTATTAAAAATTTTAACTGTTTATTTTGTTGCAGATTAAAGAATTGGAAAAACAGCAACGATCGGATGTTGTGCCATATATGTTCGTACGTGAAATCCCCAATAAACCACCACCCCCATATACGCCTCCACAATTTACTGTCATCTCACCACCGAAACCTCCTGAAAAATACGTATTGCCTCAATCGGTGGAACAAATTCGCCCATTGGTCTCCGCAGCCACTGAATATCTTTATCAAGCTTACTTAGACAACAATTTGAAAAATCTAACAGCGACCGATGTCTTCATGAAATCTGATAACGAAATCAAAACCAGCTACGACCACTTCCTCTTTGATTTATGCAAAGAAGTTGCTCTGGACGCCCTCAAAATCACATCGGTACTAAATCAAACGAAGTCCAGTTGGTTACGACCGCGAAACTTACGAAAACCAATGCCTCCTGTGCCTCAATCTAAAGAAGAATTTTTGCGAGTGGTTGAAACTCGAGTCAACGAATATTTTGGCTTTGTGACCAAAGAAAAGCGGGACAGTTCATTGATTTGTTGGAGTCGAAAGAAACGTGATCCAGTTGACGAGATTTTAGTACAAGAATCTCAAGCGGAGGAGAGTGAATGGACTAACTTTGATGAAGATGAAGCGACAGTTAAGAACGAACTAACCATGGACATTTTTAATCTGTTATTAGATGATACTATTGCCGCAGTGCAAAAAACAGTAACTAGGAAGTATAATAAATTGAATTGTAAATGATAGCACATATTTTTGTTGACGAAATCGACTGAACAATTGTAAATATCTAACGAAACATAACTAAGATAATTGAAAAGTATTACAAGTCAAGCCAGCAAATACTACAATGTATACAAGATAAGAAGCTTTAAGAAGAAAGAAGTTCGGTGCCATAAATAAATTTGATGCATTAAACGGTTATTAGGAAAAATTAATTTAAGGTATTTTCTTTCATATTATATTTATTTTTTCAATTGATATAAAAAGTGTGTATCTTCCACGAAGACAATCATTTAAAAATGCGAACAACAAATACAAATTAGTTAACAATTTTCATGAGTTTTTCAAGTTTTGCTTTTGAGCTTGCAAAGCTTCATTTTGACGACATTCGATACTAAGTTGTCGCACAATCGACACATATTTACGCTGCTGTGCCACCAAATATTGCAACTTACTATTTAAATTATCTCGACTGATTTGCTCCTCTCGATATCGAGATTCAACCTAAAACAAAGGAAAAAATACTTTTAAATTATTAGTCTTTATTGTTAAACTGAACTTTTGGGACTGGAGCTGTTTGTTGTTCAGGAATAATACAATAAAAAACATTGTCTCTTAAGAAGGTGTATGGCGAAAAGTTATAGAAAAAGTTTTTTAATTCATATTGTTTCATCATTTGGAAAATATTAAAAAAAATCCTGAGTATAGAGATATTTTCCGACAAAAATTGATGAAACACGTTTCAAAAGCTTGAAGAAAATATCAAATACATTTTTGGGAATCAGAACAAACGTACTTTTCTATAGTCTTTACTGGCAAGTATTGAAAAAAAAAATAATATTTAAGAATTCTGAAGTTTATTATTTTTTGTAAAAATATTCTTTTTAGAATTACTTGAAAACTGCTTAACATTAAGAACTGAAAATTGGGCAGAATTATTTGTACTTCATAGAAAACGCCGCGAGGGCAGCTTTCTCATATCTATCCAACTATATGCTTTTTAAAACGATAAAAATAGCTCTGCTGATATCAGATCATACCTAAAGAAAATTTGAGGCTTGATTAGATTTACCTTTGTTTTCGTTAACTTGATTCCTTCAACAATATTTTCTAGTTGCACCAAAAATTCTTCTTTGCTCGTCTTCGAAGACATAGCTCTGCAAAATTAAATCAAAATTATTCAATGAAAATAAAGGAGACATACTTTATTTACTCTGAATAATTATCCAAAATGGAATTTAGCAACGACAGTTCTTTCGTAATATACATCTTTGTGTCATCTAAAGTATTGTATAACGTGAAATATTGTTTCGTTTCTTTATGTTTGGCAGCAATTTGATTGTAAAGCTCTAAAAATCTACGTTGGTATTGGGCAAGTTCGGCTCGTGAAGGAATGTCGTCAAGTTGTCTCTGGTATGCGGCAATAACTCGATTTTGTTTTGCTAGTAATAAACGTTTAGTTTGAACTTGTTTTTCGACGTTTTGTAACTCTTCTTCTAGGTCATCGGTTGCAACTGGATCTTGAATCGTTTTACGTGCTGTTTCAATCATATTTTGTAACTGTTCCAGCTCTTCGCGACATTGTTCCTTGAATTGAGTTTCTTGTTCTCGGAGATTTTCGTAAATTACCAGAAGATGTTCCAAGTTTTCTACATCACTGTAAAAAATGTATTAATAATTGGACACTAAATGAAAACTAATTTTTACTTAGCGCTTTGAGTATTGATGTTTTCCTCGATTTGATTTAATCGACTGTGCGCTTCTTTTAAATTTTCACGCACTTCTTGTAACGATTCTGAGTCGTGAGAAATTTTTGAATTTAGTTCGGAACTTTTTTCCTGGAGAGCGTTCATTTTTTCACTTAATAACTGCTTTTGAGCTTTCATCACCATTAATCGTTGTAGCTCGCGTGATTTAACTCCACCATCCTTAAATATGAAAGGAAATTATTGAATTCTAGAGTTTCTAATTAGAAAATTGTAATGGGACGCCTCTGTCTTAACTCTTGATAACTTTTTTTTATTAAAATGTGATCCATTATGAGACGTCTGGAAGATGCTACGATATGTTATCAGAATGTTATTACTGCTACAAATATTTCAGTAGATGTTTCACATCAAAAAAATCAAATAACGTCTATATGGTCTATGTAATATGAAGTTTCATTGAAAGCTAATAATTTTTTTTAACTTTCACGAATGAAGTATTATGATCATTTAATATTCCGCCAGTTGGTTAGATTGAGAATTGAAATTAATAAATGTGGATCAATCCAAACTTGTTCGTAATTATGTCAATTCTGATTATTTTTTTAGAAGAAAAGATATTCATTAGATAATTTTCCCAATCAATTTTTTTTTACCTGCATTTCAGTCTTAAGAGTTTCATAATGTCGATTCATTTCTTCGGGATCCAACAAATCAGACTCAAATTCATCCTTTAAATAAAATAAAATAATTACTAAAAATTGTAATTTGATTAAAAAAAGATATTACCATTTCAGTAATAGCCATTTGTTTCATTAACTTTTCGATCCGATTCTTAAAAAAGCAAAACCAAAAAAAAATCAAATAAAAACCAAACTCAAACCATGCAAATTATCAAACCTCATTGATGCGTTGTTCTTCCAAAAGTTCTGCAGGAATTTCTTGTTTTGATTTGGATGTGAGATTAAGTAGAATTCCTCGATATCCATATTCTAGAAGGGTCACTTCAACACGTTCAATTTCAGATTCGGGTGGAGGTTGCCTTAACTTATACTGGCGTTGAGGACGATAAGCCTCTCGCACCAATTTAACATTTTTACTGATTTTATTTATTGTGTTTAATGCTTCAACATCTTCAGGCAGTTCATAGCATTTATTAAATTGTCTTATGGCGTTGCTTCGAACGAATGCAAAAGTCTCTTTCCGAAGTTCCATCGAACGTTTCACGAGCCACTAAGATTATTTGATGAAAATACTGTGAAGTTTTAATACTTTTTTTTTCTTACTTGGATCACTGGAAAAATATGTATGAAATCCAATCCTTGTATTTGATGAGGTTCTAATGCAATAGGACATTTCAGCTTGGGAAAAACTGCGATTATTTTCTCAGTTAACGCACTAAAAATTAGTTATATAACAAATTTGTTTATGAAGTATCAATAGTAAATTTTGTAGACTATAGAATAGGAACAGGTTCTAAAGCATTAGACAAGTAAGAGTACCCATTTGAAAAAAATCATAAATTAAAGAGAAGATAAAACCTGCAACCGTCTAATAATCCTCATCTTTAACAAAAGTTGTTTTTAAGAAAATAATTCGTAATATAGTAAAATTTTTTATACATTCTCAGATTTGGACTTCTCCAATGGAAAAGCAGTAGATATTTTGAAACAAACGTTTAAATATTACATATAAGAGTAAAAGCAGAAGAGGAAAAATTAAAAGTGCACCTTTTCGACATAGATGTCGAAAATAACTATGGCATATATCTACTTTGTTCTGATATGAGAAATTAACTTATGGACTCGAAAAAACGAATATTGCAAAAAATAAGTGTTTACATTTTTTGGCCAATCGTTGAATTTTCTTGGAAAAGAAAATCGACATCAATATCAACATTGCAACGTTCAATACACCAAATCATTCCACCGACGACCTAAAAAAATCAAATTATGGCATAAAGTAGGAAAATGTCAAAGGTTAAATATTACCCGGTCAAATGGGGATAAGTCTTTAAATCGGGCTCGAAAGTAGCCGGCGGCTACTAAAAGATCGACGATTTCCTGAAACTTGAATTGCTGCTCCTCATTTTCGCGAACTTCTACCTAATTAATTAGAAAAAAAGCAAATTTTTACTTGAGGTTTGTGCTAATTTTTGATAATTTCTTAAAGGTTACCTCAACTTCGTTTCCATCACCATCTTGACGACTAGATAATTTGATTTTAGAACGAAATTTTGGAAATATATCTTTCGTTGCAACACTCATTTTGGCTTTAATGTCTTAAACCTGTTTAACTTTCCTAAATGTCAAAATTTAAATTGACATTTTGACTGATTTTGACAATTTGTAACTTTGAAAGGGTTCGAGTATTGACTAAACATTGTTTCATTGGTTGGGAACTTCGATGTTTACTCAATTTATTTATGAGCAATATAATTTTATATAAGCATGTTTTCATTCATTTACTTGCATCGATTATATTATTCATAATTTTACATCAATTTTGAACTTTTTATATTGCTAACATCGATAAGAAATGAATATATTTGCATTACTTGAATGATTTTAAATTACCGCATATTTTATGGAATAACACATGCGCTGTTTGACTTCAAACGTCTATTTGATGATCATATAATTTAATGATTCAAAAAAGTAAAAGAAATTGAAAATCTTCTTTTTAAAAAAAATCGTGAAAACTAGTATTAATTAAAAGATAAACTTTCAATACTCAAGGATTAAAATGATCGTTTTACAATACTAATATTTATTCTTTTGAAGTTCAAAACTCTATCATTAGGCTGAATGTGCAAATCATTTAACCCACCTACATCGCAGAGAAATTGATTTTGAATGAAATTCATTTGAAAATATTGATATATCAAAATGGCATTTAATTTTCCGGCTTTTTCCTATATAATCGCTTTAATCGCCGATGCTTTTTTAATATTCTTCGCCGTCTTTCACGTGATTGCCATCGATGAACTGAAGACAGACTATAAAAATCCGATAGATCAATGCAACAGTATGAATCCAGTTAGTATTGGAAAGTTAATAGTGAAAATGGATAGGATTAACCCTTTGTTTTACTTTCAGTTGGTTCTACCGGAATATTTGTTACATTTGATATTTAATTTGTTATTTATATTTTCGGGGCAATGGCTCGCACTATGTCTAAATGTGCCCCTTCTGGCGTATCATATTAACCGATATCGAACACGTCCTGTGATGACGGGACCAGGACTTTATGATCCAACGAGCATCATGAACGCGGATGTTCTTTCTCGGTGCCAACGTGAAGGCTGGGTCAAACTAGCTTTCTATTTATTGTCTTTCTTCTATTATCTGTACGGGTACGTTACAATCTCAAAATTATTCAAAAGACAAATTTCGTATACAACTTCTTGCAAATACTACATGCATAAAGTTAATGTTACGATCAAATGGAAAATTGATTACAGATTTTTCAATCTAAGAAATCGTTTTTAAACGTTTTGCCTTTCGAATAATTGATTTTAAATTAATATTTTTCTAGATCCAAAAAAAGGAATCAATTTCAATATTTGCATTTTTTTTTCAGAATGATTTCAGCCCTTATCGCTGCGTAGGATCTAAGTCCTAAGTTCACAGTTCGTTTTTTTCTTAGCTAAACTAAAAGTCAAATATATTCCCTTCAAAACGTAAGATAAATCCTGAAAGACTCTTTTAATTTTCGACTTAATAACTATGAAAGTAAAGTGACAAGAAACGGTTTTTGTTAATTTGTTTTATGTTTATTTTAAATACAAATCTTTGTAATACTTATTATTATAAATAATAAATAATAATTTGTGCTAGCAAAATAAATTTGTACATTAGCGTTTGCAGCATTTCTTGCATTAAATTACAGTAAATCGCCTTCAAAAATAATTTCCTAAATTAAAAGTTATACGTTTTTCAACACATTAAAGCAGTAATTAATAAAATTTAATTTGGTTTTTTATAAATTATGTCAATTATAGTAGTGTACATTAAGAAATATTTAAAATACATATATTTAAATAAATCTGGCAACTTTTACAAATCATATCGGGAATTACTGAAAGTTTTCTCAAGTAGTAAACGAATAAAATACAAATAATAAAAAGCAAAATTTTAATATTTTAACACAAAAATGTGATGATTTTTTTATTCATACTATAATATCGTCATATTATTTGGTTGACTATTAAATAAAATACAATTTATTTGTACAGGAAAAAAACATTTATCTTTTATCCTAAAGTTAAATTAAATTTCACTTAAAAACTGCTTTTTTAAAATTTCAATTCTAAAGTTATTTTTGAAGTGATTTAACTTAACATTGAAAAAACACTTTTCTATAATGCATTTACACTTCGCAATACATTGTTAATGTGAACTAAGTGTAAACTGCAGCATTCTTTACAACATATAAAAATATATATATTATAATCATAAAAATAATTAAAAAGGTTTTTTTTGGACATTTAAACTTAATATTTAAATGTAAAAAATGTCTGTATACGACAATTTAAAAGAAGTCATGTTTTTTATTTATTTTGGTAATCATTCGATTGTGTTATCACATTTTTGTCATTTGGAAAAAAATTTCTTAACAGCATTGAGCATTAATTTTCCCTACACAAATATGGCAGTTTCTACAAGGAGGCGATCGAACTATTTTAAGATTTTGGTGCGTATTATATTATCTATTATAATGCGCACCAAAATACAGGTGTGTATGTGTTATACTCCTAATTTCTTTCACTGATATTTACCATACAATGGTAATTTGTGTATTGGGAGTACAAAAAACAACCTTTTATAAAATAATTTAATATTGATAGTGGCAAGCAATGAATATTATGATCCATTATGAATTTTATATACATTAGTTCCATATTTCAATTGTCAAGTAATGGCAATCAAAATACGTACCCGACTAACACAAACTTAATGTATAGTAATATTTAAGAATAATGTTTCCAGTAATTAAATACTTCAAAGTTTGCTCTGAAGATCCAATATTTATATATGTTAGTCTTAAAAAAATTCAAAAAATGAACATTTGTTATCGTTCAATCGCTACCCTGTTTTAGTACTAATGGAAATGGAATTGCTAGCATTAAATTCTCTTGAATATAAAAGTTGTATATAAAAGACTTTAAACGTTGTACTGATTTGTTTGGAATTGTGGCCATGGTTAGGGCGTATTATGTTATTTGCCCAGTTTTTCGATTAGCCATTCTTCGGTGAGTTCATCAAGTTCGCGTATTTCATAGGCACGGGTGAGATCGGTTTCACGTTGTAGGGCAAGTTTGGTTCCGGCATACATAATTTGCAGTTCCATTTGGCTATCCCGTGGTGTATAATAAATGAAACACATTGGAAATGATACTCGACCGTCTGAATGCTCCATTCGATAGCTGTAGACGATATATCGGGGTTGATGACCAGGAAGCACTTCTTGCAACTCATCAATCGAGACATCCTGTTAACAATTTTTATTAAGACTGATAAGTTATTTTACACAAGAGTGGACCACCGACGAATTGTTCAAAAAATACATTATTTTTGGTAAATTTATAGCTTTAAAATATAAAAAAGAACTCCATATGAGCTGACATCAAAGTAGCAGGAAGATGTTCCACTGGGAACTTCTTCATCAAGCCATTTGGAGCTCAAAAGTTCCAGCCAAGACAACACATTAGCTCATAGTTTGCACTAACTGATTGCTAATTTAAAAAAAATATATATAAAAAACTTGGGTGTATTTCGTTAGTTTTAAATTTATTTTCGCTAAATTTAACAAATATAATACCGATAATACCTCAATTTCTTCGTCGATACAAATCGTCTGGGATTCCCGGTCAACTTTTACTAAAACATTTTTAGAAAATGAAAATTGTATTTATGAAATGCAATTAACCACTTACAAATCAACGCTGCATTAGCTTCACTTTTGCGAAATCGAAACTTTTTCAATCGTTCCTTCACCTCATCGCTAATATCACAAATTTTAACATTGGCTGAAGACTAAAAGAAAATTAAATTAAGAAAGAAAAAATCATTTTTTTTCCGTTTAGTTACCATTTTAATGGACTTTTCTCGTTCACAACAGCTAAACTGGGTGTAAACCAAGTTGAGTCATAGACTAATCGAAATTTTTCAAAATTTCCACTCGAAGATGAGCTGTCAATTGGACTAATCGCAAAGAACAAAGAATCTCTCTTGTCCCTGTCTAGGCAGTAAGTGGAAGTGAGATGTCAAATAGCTTGACAGGTTTGACAGTCTGTTTGAAAAACTTAACCTTAGTTTTCGGCTGTTTTCTTTAGATTTATTTTAAGTCATTTTTTTAATATTTGAGTAGAATGATAATATTTTTGTCGTAGAAATTATAACGGTGAAAAGAAAAGTCGGTAAAAATGACGTTGGTGGAATTTTTTGGATGTACGTTTTTGGCGTTTGGACCCCCGTTTGCAATGTTCACGTTAACCATTGTCCAGGATCCGATTCGGATAATTGTACTAATCGCTGCTAGTTTCTTTTGGTTGGTTTCGCTTTTCACGTCGGCGTTAGTTTGGTTTGCTGTCGTACCACTAAGGGAGACATTAGCCTTCGGACTGGTTTTTTCTGTGCTATTTCAAGAGTTGTTCCGATATTTCACATACAAGTTGTTGCGGAAAGCCGAGGGTGGGCTGAAGAAGGTGACGGACAACAGTGCTCAAATTCTCGACAACAAGCACGTATTGGCTTACGTTAGTGGATTGGGTTTTGGGATTATCAGTGGAGCATTTGCGTTGATGAACGTTGTCGCCGATGCCATTGGACCTGGCACCATGGGACTAAAGCAGGGAACAGATCTATTTTTCATCACTTCAGCAGCCACTACCCTATGTTTTATTCTACTGCACACAATGTGGAATGTTATCTTTTTTAGTGCTCTAGATGATAAGAATATTTTCCATTTAATTTGGGTGATTGGATCGCATATGTTTGTATCATGTATTACTTTATTCAATCGATGGGAAATGTATTCCGTTACTTTAACGTCAATATATATCACTTTAGTGTTAACTACTTTAATTGCTTACAATGTAGCAGGTGGAACTTTCAATAGTTTAAAGCGAAGTTTCACTTGTGGATAATTTTTAAAGTAACGATTAATTGTATTTTTTTTAATTACTAATTGTATGAGCAATAAAAACGAATTAACTTATACACTTTTGTTTGATTTAAAACATATGTCTCAATTTTTTCAAAGGCGAATCAATAAAAGTCCATAATTGATAACAATTAAAAATTATATAAATATTCTTAATTTTATTTTGAAAATAATAAACACACTCCTGAAAAAAAGTATAAAATGTATATTTAATAAAGATGCCACTATTTGGTATTTGGCTACTTTCTTTTCGGCCAAATAGTAAGCAATATTCAGCCGAATACCAAATCATAAAAAAAAAAACATATTTTATTCAAAAATGTATAGGCATAGGGAATCGGAAAGCAATGTCGTTTTCTTAACATAAAATTAAAACACAAATTTTACACAACGTTTAATTTCGAAGCATATAATACCGAATTTGTATTCCTTTGGGAATTTATTTAACCATTTCAGTATAGAGCTTAGAATAATAAATATTTTTAATCTTTTGTGAGTTAACTAGTCACGCTAATCAGAAAATGTCTTTAGGTACGACTTTGAAATTACTTATAAACCGATAAATGGCAATTGATGTTGACATAGGGTCAGTAATGACATTCCTTTTCAATCCTCTTAATATTTATTTTAATCATGAAAATCTACACTTATTAGAAAAAAAAATCAATCTGTGATAAGTTGTGATGGGTAAAAATCAGAAATGAAAATAATGTTCGAAAACTATTCAGTGCTCGACTATTCACACTGAACAGTAAATTAGGAAAAAATGCAAAATATTACTCAGAAAGGCTTTTATTTCACCAATACCTCTTACCTTATAAATTTATTTTACCATAGCATATTAATACTTAAAATCTATCAGTGGTACGTTATGATAGATGAAAACAAGTTACAACCTCCGTAAATTCCCGTTTCAATTTCCTAAGGATCTAGTCATTAAATGCAAATAATTTTTATACAATACGGTTAAAGATAATTTATTTTTTTAACTTAACACAATTTCATCGAAAAAAACCTTTCCTTATATTCTTTTTGCACTTGAAAATTGTCCTTTTTGAAACCTTGAAACGATATTTTGGGTGTCATTTTGCAGACACAACAAAAATTTTTTCACATTACTACTCACGAAAGGGTATTTATTTAATATCCGTTAATACAATATGTCCTTATAAGGAAAAGTCACCCCTCGAAAACCACCAATTTTAAGGCGTATTTCAGTGCATGCTTTTTCACCTCCTTAACTTCCCCTTTGAATTGTCCAAGGATCTAGCCATAAAATACAAATAATTTTTATGCAATTTAGTTAAGAATGATTTATCTTATAATATTTAGCTCAATTTCAACGAAAAAAACCATCCCTTATATCCTTTTTATGCACTTAAAAATTGTCCTTTTCGAAACTTTGGTACGATATTGCGGGTGTCCTTTTGCAGACAGGACAAAATTGTTTTCAAATTACTACTCACGAAAGGGTATTTATTTTATATCCGTTAATAAAAAATATCCTTATAAGGAAAAGTCACCCCTCGAAAACTACCAATTTTAAGGCTAATTTCAGTGCATGCTTTTTCACCTACTTAACTTCCCGTTTGAATTTTCCAAGGATCTAGCCATAAAATGCAAATAATTTTTATGCAATTTAGTTAAGAATGATTTATCTTATAATATTTAGCTCAATTTCAACGAAAAAAACTATCCCTTATATCTTTTTTATGCCCTTGAAAATTGTCCATTTTGAAACTTTGAAACGATATTGCGGGTGTCCTTTTGCAGACAGGACAAAATTGTTTTCACATTACTACTCACGAAAGGGTATTTATTTAATATCCGTTAATAAAATATGTTCTTATAAGGAAAAGTCACCCCTCGAAAACCACCGATTTTAAGGCGTATTTCAGTGCATGCTTTTTCACCTCCTTAACTTCCCGTTTGAATTTTCGGAGGATCTAGCCATTAAATGCAAACAATTTTTATGCACTTTGGTTAGGGATGATTTATCTTATAATATTTAGCTCAATTTCAACGAAAAAAACCATCCCTTATATCCTTTTTATGCACTTAAAAATTGTCCTTTTTGAACCTTTGAAACGATATTGCGGGTGTCCTTTTGCAGACAGGACAAAATTGTTTTTATATTGTAATTTACGTGTTGGTCTTATTTTATAAATCATCAAGAAAAAATATCCGTTAATAAAATACGTCCTTATAAGGAAAAGTCACCCCTCGAAAACCACCAATTTTAAGGCGTATTTCAGTGCATGCTTTTTCACCTCCTTAACTTCCCCTATCAATTTTCCAACGATCTAGCCAAAAAATGCAAACAATTTTTATGCACTTTGGTTAACGATGATTTATTTTATAATATTTAGCTCAATTTCAACGAAAAAAACCATCCCTTATATCCTTTTTATGCACTTGAAAATTGTCCTTTTTGAAACTTTGAAACGATATTGCGGGTGTCCTTTTGCAGACACAACAAAAAAAATTTTCACATTACTACTCACGAAAGGGTATTATTTTAAGAACCGTTATTAAAATATGTCCTTATAAGGAAAAGCCACCCTTCGAAAACCACCAATTTTAAGGCGTATTTCAGTGCATGCTTTATCACCTCCTTAACTTCCCCTTTGAATTTTCCAAGGATCTAGCCATTAAATTCAAACAATTTTTATGCACTTTGGTTAGGGATGATTTATTTTATAATATTTAGCTCAATTTCAACAAAAAAAACCATCCCTTATATCATATTTATGCACTTGAAAATTGTCCTTTTTGAAACTTTGAAACGATACTGCGGGTGTCCTTTTGCAGACAGGACAAAATTGTTTTCACATTACTACTCACGAAAGGGTATTAATTTAATAACCGTTAATAAAATATGTCCTTATAAGGAAAAGTCACCCCTCAAAAACCACCAAATTTAAGGCGTATTTCAGTACATGCTTTTTCACCTCCTTAACTTCCCGTTTGAATTTTCGGAGGATCTAGCCATTAAATGCAAACAATTTTTATGCACTTTGGTTAGGGATGATTTATTTTATAATATTTAGCTCAATTTCAACGAAAAAAACTATCCCTTATATCTTTTTTATGCCCTTGAAAATTGTCCTTTTTGAAACTTTGAAACGATATTGCGGGTGTCCTTTTGCAGACAGGACAAAATTGTTTTCATATTGTAATTTACGTGTTGGTCTTATTCTATAAATCATCAAGAAAAAATACCTTTATTAGGAATAGTCACCCTGGTAATTATCGTTTTTTTTACCAATTGTAAAGTTTAGGCAACCTTTTATTCAAGTATGCATTTTGGCTGCAGCATAAATTCCCTAGGTTATAACTTAACATAAATTGGACGTAAGATTTGTGTTAATATTTTAAAGCAATGTATTTTTACAGATTCGTCATATTTAACTTACCTGAAAATTGAAGACAAGTTTTGTTTGGATTGAAGAAAGTATCATCCTTTTGGGAGATCATTGTTTAGTAAGTGCTAGTGCTATTGAAACCTGTTAATATTGTTCTAATTGAATTTTTCACTCTAGAAGAATCTGTCCGAAGACATTAGAGAGTTTTTCAATGGATCTGAATTGTTCATCATTTCCAAATGGACCTTTGAAGAATCGATGCGGATCATTCGAGAATCTTCAATCAAATTCCTCAAGGATATCATTTCTACAATTGGTAGCTACCGAGAAGAATACGAATGGATCTACTACAACAATTAGTGGTGTAAATTGTGTTTCAATAAATCAGTGAACATTAAGTGATAAAGTGGTTCAAGTGATAAATAAAATATCAGAATAATCAAACCTTTTTTATTAACTTAATATTTTTATAAGATTGTAACAATTGATACTTTTACATAATTACTATAAACAATTGTAAATATGCCAAAAACTGTTATTGTTTTATTGTATATGTTTAATTGATATTTAACATTAATAAATTTATTTTAATAGAATACATTGTTTCAATTCGATTTACCGCACCCATCCTCATGAATTTTATATTTCAGAGTTTTTTTTTTACAATTACAATACAAATAAGAGTTAAGTTAATACATCGATAAGGTAGGTAAGTGAGGTAAGAGAGGTACAATATTTTTCGATAGATTATCGAATAATACGATAAAAGCCAATATTGAAGAACATCTTAACTAACTTTAATTATTTCGAACGATTTTTTTTTTTCAATTTTCTACAAATCTCATAAGAATTGTTTATATATGAGTTTTAACGTCATTTAAATATATCATCTGATAGCCGAGTCGTCATGGTCGCCGTTGCTGTTGTCGGAGTCGAGGTTCCTGGTTCGCATCCCGATTGGTCCCGGATTTTTATAATTTCTAATAATTGATTTCTATTCCTTCCAGCATATAATATCACTAATTAACATTAATTCTTAATTCCAGACATTGTTTCATCGAAATATTCGATCGAACAGTTCCAGCCTTTCGGGGTTGGAAATGATCGATCGATCAATCGATGATGCAATATATTTTTCATTTTATTTTTGCTCAATAGTTTTGTGACGTCATTCAATTTCATATATATGATGTCACACATACGTCGCCACCCAATGACGTCATTCCCGAAAAATTACCGAATTTTCGATTTTCGGGAAGTAGGACTCTGGGAATGGCTTAGTTACGTCACGGGAGGCCTAAAAAACATATCCTGAAGTCAATTTTTTCGGTTTTTTTTTTTGGGGGGGGGACCTCGAATTTTCGAATTTAGTGAAATGGGATTTCGGGAATGGCTTAGTTACGCTCCGAGAGGCCTAAAAATCATTTTTAAATATACAATTTTTCATTTTTTTGGCGAATTTTTCCGGCCGAAATTCTGAAGAATCCCAAAAATAGGCCTAAATTGGCGATTTTTTTCACTTTTTCCAACTTCAAACCCATTTGTAGCGATAACTATCGATCGTAGGTTAACGATAGTAGGCTCATTCGATAGCGCTTGAATTACTCTATCGATGGTATAAATTTGGTCCCGGAAAAGCTTAAGGGGAAAAACTTTTTTTTTTCTCTTCTGATAAATTTTATTTCGTCGACCAAATGTACGTCGATTTTTTTCAAAAAAATGTTTGTCGAATTTCTCGATGAAATTCACACCATAGCTATATTACGTTACGATCGAAACAAAAATCCAATAAAACCTAAAGTTTTCGATATCGTTAATGGTTTTTTCGATATTTAAAATTCACCTATTGTGCTAGCTAATGCTATTTAAATACAAATTTGTTTTCTTGAAAAAAAGGATCAAGGACCTAAAAAATTTCCAATGCGGTCTTACATCTTTTCCGATCGTAACATGGAGCTCCTATGGTTAAAATTTTGCCGGAAAATTCCAATAAAATCTTTTGATCAAATGGTCACCAGAACGATTTTCATGGAATTTTCCGGAAAAAATTTAACCATAGGTGCTCCATGTTACGATCGGAAAAGATGTGAATCCACATTGGAAAACTTTTAGGTCCTTGATCCTTTTTTTCAAGAAAACAAATTTGTATTTAAATAGCATTAGCTAGCACAATAGGTGAATTTTAAATATCGAAAAAACCATTAACGATATCGAAAACTTTAGGTTTTATTGGATTTTTGTTTCGATCGTAACGTAATATAGCTATGGTGTGAATTTCATCGAGAAATTCGACAAACATTTTTTTGAAAAAAATCGACGTACATTTGGTCGACGAAATAAAATTTATCAGAAGAGAAAAAAAAAAGTTTTTCCCCTTAAGCTTTTCCGGGACCAAATTTATACCATCGATAGAGTAATTCAAGCGCTATCGAATGAGCCTACTATCGTTAACCTACGATCGATAGTTATCGCTACAAATGGGTTTGAAGTTGGAAAAAGTGAAAAAAATCGCCAATTTAGGCCTATTTTTGGGATTCTTCAGAATTTCGGCCGGAAAATTTTCGCCAAAAAAATGAAAAATTGTATATTTAAAAATGATTTTTAGGCCTCTCGGAGCGTAACTAAGCCATTCCCGAAATCCCATTTCACTAAATTCGAAAATTCGAGGTCCCCCCCCCAAAAAAAAAAACCGAAAAAATTGACTTCAGGATATGTTTTTTAGGCCTCCCGTGACGTAACTAAGCCATTCCCAGAGTCCTACTTCCCGAAAATCGAAAATTCGGTAATTTTTCGGGAATGACGTCATTGGGTGGCGACGTATGTGTGACATCATATATATGAAATTGAATGACGTCACAAAACTATTGAGCAAAAATAAAATGAAAAATATATTGCATCATCGATTGATCGATCGATCATTTCCAACCCCGAAAGGCTGGAACTGTTCGATCGAATATTTCGATGAAACAATGTCTGGAATTAAGAATTAATGTTAATTAGTGATATTATATGCTGGAAGGAATAGAAATCAATTATTAGAAATTATAAAAATCCGGGACCAATCGGGATGCGAACCAGGAACCTCGACTCCGACAACAGCAACGGCGACCATGACGACTCGGCTATCAGATGATATATTTAAATGACGTTAAAACTCATATATAAACAATTCTTATGAGATTTGTAGAAAATTGAAAAAAAAAAATCGTTCGAAATAATTAAAGTTAGTTAAGATGTTCTTCAATATTGGCTTTTATCGTATTATTCGATAATCTATCGAAAAATATTGTACCTCTCTTACCTCACTTACCTACCTTATCGATGTATTAACTTAACTCTTATTTGTATTGTAATTGTAAAAAAAAAACTCTGAAATATAAAATTCATGAGGATGGGTGCGGTAAATCGAATTGAAACAATGTATTCTATTAAAATAAATTTATTAATGTTAAATATCAATTAAACATATACAATAAAACAATAACAGTTTTTGGCATATTTACAATTGTTTATAGTAATTATGTAAAAGTATCAATTGTTACAATCTTATAAAAATATTAAGTTAATAAAAAAGGTTTGATTATTCTGATATTTTATTTATCACTTGAACCACTTTATCACTTAATGTTCACTGATTTATTGAAACACAATTTACACCACTAATTGTTGTAGTAGATCCATTCGTATTCTTCTCGGTAGCTACCAATTGTAGAAATGATATCCTTGAGGAATTTGATTGAAGATTCTCGAATGATCCGCATCGATTCTTCAAAGGTCCATTTGGAAATGATGAACAATTCAGATCCATTGAAAAACTCTCTAATGTCTTCGGACAGATTCTTCTAGAGTGAAAAATTCAATTAGAACAATATTAACAGGTTTCAATAGCACTAGCACTTACTAAACAATGATCTCCCAAAAGGATGATACTTTCTTCAATCCAAACAAAACTTGTCTTCAATTTTCAGGTAAGTTAAATATGACGAATCTGTAAAAATACATTGCTTTAAAATATTAACACAAATCTTACGTCCAATTTATGTTAAGTTATAACCTAGGGAATTTATGCTGCAGCCAAAATGCATACTTGAATAAAAGGTTGCCTAAACTTTACAATTGGTAAAAAAAACGATAATTACCAGGGTGACTATTCCTAATAAAGGTATTTTTTCTTGATGATTTATAGAATAAGACCAACACGTAAATTACAATATGAAAACAATTTTGTCCTGTCTGCAAAAGGACACCCGCAATATCGTTTCAAAGTTTCAAAAAGGACAATTTTCAAGGGCATAAAAAAGATATAAGGGATAGTTTTTTTCGTTGAAATTGAGCTAAATATTATAAAATAAATCATCCCTAACCAAAGTGCATAAAAATTGTTTGCATTTAATGGCTAGATCCTCCGAAAATTCAAACGGGAAGTTAAGGAGGTGAAAAAGCATGTACTGAAATACGCCTTAAATTTGGTGGTTTTTGAGGGGTGACTTTTCCTTATAAGGACATATTTTATTAACGGTTATTAAATTAATACCCTTTCGTGAGTAGTAATGTGAAAACAATTTTGTCCTGTCTGCAAAAGGACACCCGCAGTATCGTTTCAAAGTTTCAAAAAGGACAATTTTCAAGTGCATAAATAGGATATAAGGGGTGGTTTTTTTCGTTGAAATTGAGCTAAATATTATAAAATAAATCATCGTTAACCAAATTGCATAAAAATTATTTGAATTTAATGGCTGGATCCTTGGAAAATTCAAACGGTAAGCTAAGGGGGTGAAAAAGCATGCACTGAATTACCCCTTAAAATTGGTGGTTTTTGAGGGCTGACTTTTCCTTATAAGGACATATTGTAATAACGGATATTAAATAAATACCCTTTCGTAAGTTGTAATGTGAAAAAAAATTTGTCCTGTCTGCAAAAGGACACCCGTAATATCGTTACCAAGTTTCAAAAAGGACAATTTTCAAGTGCATAAAAAGGATATAAGGGATGGTTTTTGTCGTTTAAATTGAGCTAAATATTATAAAATAAACCATCCCTAACTAAAGTGCATAAAAATTATTTGCATTTTATGGCTAGATCCTTGGAAAATTCAAAGGGGAAGTTAAGGAGGTGATAAAGCATGCACTGAAATACGCCTTAAAATTGGTGGTTTTCGAAGGGTGGCTTTTCCTTATAAGGACATATTTTAATAACGGTTCTTAAAATAATACCCTTTCGTGAGTAGTAATGTGAAAATTTTTTTTGTTGTGTCTGCAAAAGGACACCCGCAATATCGTTTCAAAGTTTCAAAAAGGACAATTTTCAAGTGCATAAAAAGGATATAAGGGATGGTTTTTTTCGTTGAAATTGAGCTAAATATTATAAAATAAATCATCGTTAACCAAAGTGCATAAAAATTGTTTGCATTTTTTGGCTAGATCGTTGGAAAATTGATAGGGGAAGTTAAGGAGGTGAAAAAGCATGCACTGAAATACGCCTTAAAATTGGTGGTTTTCGAGGGGTGACTTTTCCTTATAAGGACGTATTTTATTAACGGATATTTTTTCTTGATGATTTATAAAATAAGACCAACACGTAAATTACAATATAAAAACAATTTTGTCCTGTCTGCAAAAGGACACCCGTAATATCGTTTCACAGTTTCAAAAAGGACAATTTTCAAGGGCATAAAAAGGATATAAGGGATGGTTTTTTTCGTTGAAATTGAGCTAAATATTATAAAATAAATCATTCCTAACCAAAGTCCATATAAATTATTTGCATTTTATGGCTAGATCCTCTGAAAATTCAAAGGGGAAGTTAAGGAGGTGAAAAAGCATGTACTGAAATTCTCTTCATAAGAAGCATAAAGAAACTTTACATTCAGCGGCTAGATGTTTTGGAAATCAAAATGGAAAGTAAAGGAGTTAAATATTCATGCTCCAAGAGGCCCTTAAAATCAGTGTGTCATATTTAAATTAAATAGCTGATTTTTGATTTTTCTTCAAAATACATATATCTGTATATAAATAAAATACAAATTACAGATATTTATATTTATATTTATTAACACAGTTGAATAAAAAATATTAACACTAAAAAATTATAAAACATAACAGTAAAATGAAAAGTTGTTAGTTCCAAATGACGAGAAAAGTAGAAAAAGCAACTTAAGTATTAATGAAAACATTAAAAAAATAGCTAATAATTGTTACGTCTTATGACAAAAATACTGAGATCTACTCTAGGTCTCTCTAATTATACATATTTTTTACTTAATATTTTTCAAACGACCATGATATATAAATTTGTTCAGTTACAATTTTAATGTGAAACATAAATTTATAACAAATTAAGTAGCTTTGGAGAATTAGAGAGCGCAATGAAGAATAATAATATAAAATAATATTATAAATTTAATATAAATTGAGATCCAATTTAAAAATTGAAATTTGTTGCTGCAGACTGTAGATAGTGCATAGTAGAAGTGAAGTACCGATATGACCGTTTAATATTAAAAAAAAATGGTTTTGTGCCACCAAATCGATATTGAGAGAAATTTTTCGCTGATAAATATCACAAATAATTTAAATAAATTTAAAAATTTTCAATAATTTGACTAGCAAACGCGAAAAATCCAATTATTGCAATTGTATATTGATTACAAAAAAAAAATCAATTAATTTGAGTACAAAAAAAAATCAGGTAAGGTCACTGAAGAATGAAAGAAACTTGAGTTCAGTCTTTGAAAAAAAGCTCAACTGTGACAGCCAATCAAATGAATCACAAACGAAAAATGTCTTTTAAGGGAATGCATTTGAGTCGAGAAGATTCATTCGATTCCATGGGCGAAGATCATAACGAGGCCTGGCTCTGCCATCATTTCCTCGGGCATGTGGGTGTTGTCGCATGGCAGCACAATCACGGCCTGTTTACCAGGAACCCGTTTGCAGACGTAGTTTTCATATTGGCGTCGATTATTTTGTCGTGTCTCCAAAGAGTTGAGTCCCGTAGGCCAGCTTCTTTCGTGGCAGTTTTCCATCAGCTCGGAAATAATGTGGGATGGACATCCCGACTCTATCAACGTGCGCTGAATCATCGTCTGAAGAACTTCATCCGGCGTCGAAATCATTCCACCCCATCGCGTAACTCGAGCCCTAGTCAAAGAGTTACTCCAACGCAAAACCTCGTCCCGTTCCATTTGATCCGCAATCGCTCGCATTGTTGGATTCGAAACTCGCATCGCTCGCATAAAATCCTATAAACAAATAAATTAACAGAAACTCATGAAATTTCGCAAACTATATTCTAATCCACAATTCACTTATACATTTTAGAATACATGGATTGCTCCACTAGAAAAAGACCCAATACGCATGAAAAGGCATTATTAAATGGGGAAAACAATTAGATACTTGGGGATGCAACTGGATTCCAGACTAAACTTTGCTGAACACATCAAACTAGCAAAAACAAATTTAAGGACCCGAACTAACATGCATAACATTCAAAATTTGGAACTTAATATCCTGAAGCAGTTGCTAAGGGACTACGTGTGAAGTGTAACATTATGTAAATTGGAAACCTGAATCTTAAGAAAATAAGAACGCAAGTATCGAAATGTAATGCTTGAAGAATAAAGAAAATTAATTAAATCGACAGTCACAAAAGTAGAAGTATTAAACCAAACGGCCGCCAAAATATCACCGGTGATATCTTGACATGCTGTATTATATCTATATATAGGACGGTGATTTTTTTTTTTTCTTTTTTTTTTTGGTCCCATCGTGAAATTTTGTTGGAAATACCAAAAAAAAATCCCTGAAAGTTTGAGCTCTTAATATTAATTTTAAGTCCTCGACCAAGACGTGTAAAGATTTCCCATTGAAAATACACAAAAACTCTGATTTTTTATTTTTAAATTTCTATATCTCAGCGGCATTTCATGGGATCGCTTTTACCGAAGATGGTTTTTTCTCAGAATTAAACGCTCTACAAAAGTGCCCATTGCGACAAAGTCGTAACTCACACCGGTGAGGTAGTACGGGCCACTGAACCTGATTTTTCCATAAAATTCGCGTTTCTTTTTGCATTTATCTCGTAAATAACAAGAGCTACGGAAAACTTATAAACGAAAAACTTGTAAAGAATTTGATTTCCTACAAAAAAGTTCCTGTAGACCAAATCGCGAAGATCAATATTAAGCGAGATATTAAGCCTTGAATTTTATAAAAAAATTAGGTTCAGTGGCCCGTACTACCTCACCGGTGTGAGTTATGACTTTGTCGCAATGGGCACTTTTGTAGAGCGTTTAATTCTGAGAAAAAACCATCTTCGGTTAAAGCGATACCATGAAATACCGCTGAGATATAGAAATTTAAAAATAAAAAATCAGAGTTTCCGTGTATTTTCAATGGGAAATCTTTACACGTCTTGGTCGAGGACTTAAAATTAATATTAAGGGCTCAAACTTTCAGAGAATTTTTTTTTTTTTGGTATTTCCAACAAAATTTCACGATGTGACCAAAAAAAAAATAAAGTAAAAAAAAAATCACCCTAATATATAGGTATGGTAGTATGGAAATCAACTGTGTATTCTTCACACATTAGATTATCAGTGACTTCTCTAAAAATTACTATTATAGTATCGTTGTCACAATTAAATATCAAATAATCATTGAGATATTGTGATTTACGATCGTTTGTTTCGCTACGGTGTACAATACGAACTTAGGATAACCATATTATAGCATTGAAAGGGTTAAGGTTGTTTAGAAGAAAATCACAAGTGAGAACAAATTGAAATTAATACTATTCTTAATCTTCATTGTTTCAGATCTAAATATATTATTGTAGAGTTTCAGATCCTCGATGATGATACATTGGCAACAATATTCAGAGGACTAGGATCAAATAATAATCAGTCAAAACTATTGATTACATACGCTGCGTATGTACCGGGCGTATGTAAGCAATAGTTTTGACTGATTATTATTTGATCCTAGTCCTCTGAATATTTTTACCTATGTCTAAATAATGTATAATAAAAAATAATTCAGGATTTCGTAGACCAAATTTATCAATTTTTTGTTTTATTTATTTATAGTTAGTGAAATTCGGACTTCATCAGGCAATCTGAAAATATTCATATAAATAATGCCTACTTATAAGCATAGATAAGATATCCCCATTATTCTCATAATTCCTCACCGCACTTCTAAACAACCTTAAAAGAGTTAACGAATAAAGAACAAAGAAAGGATAAAAAACTATCATTGATGCGATCAGAAAAAGAAGAGCTAATTGGATGGGATACATTATATAAGGAAAAGGATTCATACTGATGTTTCAGAAGGAAAACTGAAAGGTCCCAAGAAAAAAGGAGACAGATTTACTGGGTATATTAAAAAGAGAAATGAAGAACTCCGATTTAAAGAACCTCGTCAAGGATAGACAACGCTGGAGGGAAGAATTTAATCATTTGAAAAATTAAGCTTATCGTCAAGCAAAAAATTCCCAAATCGCATTAAACGCGTATTAATTGCATCAAAAACATTGTTAAATTCCCGGGTGTTTAAGCACTATCGAAAAAAGATCAATGAACATTCAAAACCCCGTGACCCATTTCACATTAATAATTTTAACAATCCATGTACCTGTATGATTTAAAAACTCTAAATTTTTCCTCCACCAAAGATACCCTGGTGAAAATAATTATTCGGTACAATTCCTTTTTAGAACAGGCAAATCTGGCAAAGTTGTATTTTCTACTTTGTTTTTTATTTTTTTCGCGATTTTTTTTGTTAAGTCAATTCTAATATGGTATAATTTTCTCTTCTATGGCTAAATTTCCATTATGGACCGATTTATTCGCGAATAAAATTTAAAATAAAGTTGAAAATGCAACGTTGCCAGGCTTGCCGGTTCTAAAAGGGACTTGAGCCACTTATTCTTTCTGTGGTGTTTAACAGATAAATATGGTCCTATTTTTATCAATAAAAAAGATCGCGTAACTTTCGAGAAAACAATCGCACCTTTAAAAGTTCTATTTCTCGTTTTTGTTCCTTAATTGTAAATCTCTGCTCAGCCAATTCTTGCTGAAAATCAGCCAACTTTTGTTGTTGGGATTGTAGTAGAGACCGTAGCTCCCTAACACAATTGTGTTCTTGTAACTCGTCCTTGGGGATGACCAAACCACATCCTTGTTCACAAGGAAGAGGACGTTTAGGATTGTGTTCACATTCCAGTAAGTGGGACGCTAACGCGTCCAACTTAACGACCCAGGGACATCCATACAAAACATTATCGCATGAAATGCACATTCGAGCCAACAAGTTTCTTAGAATTCGAGGAACTGGTCGTAATTGAGTCAAAGTAATCGCTTGTCGATCAACAGGACAAGTCGGTTGTCGAGAAATCCACTCTTGAATGCAAGCCCGACAAAAGGCATGTTCGCATGAAGGAGCCTACAACACATCGAATTAAAAACATAGAAAACTACCCTAAGTCTACCACAGTACCTGGAGTGGATCTTCAAGGACTCCTGAACAAATTGCACATATAAGTTCCTCATCGACTTCGCCTTGAAACCTGTTCACATCGTATCCCATATTTAACTTTAAAACTTTTTACGTGAAACTTTTCGAAAACAAATGTCAAATGACATTACACTGGCTACAGAATCAATAAGCAATTACAAATTGTAGGGCACATTTGGTTGATTTTCAGCACTGCTAATGGGGATAAATGGGAATAAATTCTCCCATTCGTGGGATAAATTTTAATAAATTTGGTTAAAAAAAATTTTCAGTACGCTACTCTAGTTCTTCCGTTGTACAACTCTATAGTCAATACAACTCCCTTTGAGTCAGGCGTCGTCTTCTTTATTTTGTTACTAAGCTCATTATGGTCGTTTTATTTATCGTTATCCGATCCAATTCGACCAATACGACAACGATTTCAACTTCAAAATTTATTTTTTCAAATTCATTTAGAAGCAAAAGTTATATTACTGTGGTTAATACATTAACGGTATAACCGGTACCATTATACATAGGTAAATAAACCAAGTAAAAAGACAGTTAAAAAGAGGGATGTAATAAACATGGGAATCCTTTGCCATCTCTGTATTATAAGTGAATTTACTTTTCCAGCTTATAATAACGTACATATATATTAGACATACATTAAAGCTATAAAAGCTCAACAGTCTCTAAAATTTGAAATGTTCGTATTTTTTATCTTATTATATATTTTATTTTATTTTTTTCAAATAAAATAATCAATTTCCTGACTTTCTTTCCTGAATGTAATTCTTTTAAATATCTTGTTTTATATAGTTTATTCTCATTATTCTTTATTTTAATGAAAGAAGTACAAAGAAAATAATTCCATCTTTTATTATTTTTAATATTTTTATTTATAAGCCTAATTTTAAGAGGGGGGCAATAAGAAAATAGTAAAATAAAAGTGGCAAATATAAATATCTAATTCGAAATTCAGAATATTCGAAAATCTCGACTGAACTTGATCTTTATTTTCATAAGTATGTAATTACTCATTGGTTTACCTCTATGATTGTTGGTACAATTAGGACCCTAACGAATTGTGAAACTAAAGTTAATAGTACTTAGTTGAAGATTTTAAATTGTTGGAGCAAAATATACATTGGGACTCTTAAACAAAATCATGCTCCAGGACAAAAAAGGATTTAAGGCTTACCGTAAAAAGCTCAACTGTAGACATTTATTTAGCTATTTACAAATTTTGAATTATTGTTAGAAAAATTTGTATGTTAATCAATTGATTAGTCCCATTAGTCCTTTAATTCATGTGTGGTTTATATTTCCCTTGTTGCACTTTTGTATTTAAGTTGCCTATACATCAACATGCAAAATTCGGTAACTTTTCTGGGTTGATAGTTGATGAAAAGAATTTACTATTTTATTCTATATACACTTATATCGACATATAAAAACTATATTTAATATAATTAATGTTAATATTAAATGAATACGAATCCAAATAAATAATAATTAACTTTGAATTTTTGTGGAATATCATTAGCAATTGGACGTAATTTTCGCATCTTCGAATTAGTTGCGTTTAGTTTTCTTCAAAAGAGAAGAATGATTTTCACATGTTTTCGACAATTAATGCTACGTTAACTAATAAACGTCTTAGTATCTATTACAATAAGCATTCGTCTTTGTTTATCATAAACCCTGTACAATAATCCTTATACAATATATTATCCATACTTAACAACTCCTGAATAATTGTACCATCTTTACTAACGATAAAAGTAAAAGAAACAACCGAAATAAAAAATAAGCAAACTTACAAATTACGAGATAATATATTGTATTTGGAAGCAGAAAAAACCACAATTTTATTAGAACCACAATTCAATTTTCTGAAAAAATCGTTCTTTCCATTTTCCATGATTGTAGAATCAATTCGAAATCATGCTTGTAAACAATTCTAAAATAAAAAAAAGACAGTAAATATCGTTCTCAAAATATATTCTGTTAAAAATAATTTACCATCATAAACGTAAGCTGTAAACGTAAGCATAAAAAATTCTTCCTATTTAGCATATTAAAATTAACAGTTTTCGTGTCTTCATCTGTTTTCCTGAGTGGTTGTTGTGGGTATTACTGCCCCAATATTTTCACTATCCAATAAGGTTATCACATCTCTAAAGAATCGAGTTTTTCTGACGAGGCCTTTGCAAGTGTTCGAAATGTTTCCGAAAAAAGTTAGTTCATAGATGGGACATCTTAATTTTATCCTAATTGGTGTGGATTGAAAATTAGCAAAAGGCAATCATCAAAAACAGCAGTCTTTGTTAAGTATTGTCATGTATTGTACTCTTTTCCACACCACCCATGGGGTAAAGTACTAGGCGCGTTTTTTTTAACGTGGTATCCCCATGTAGGCCTAATCCACACACCTAACGACAAAAAATTTTCCCATTATGCAAATTATACATTTCGAACCAAACGACATTCAAGAGCAAACTGTTAAGATCCCAAAGGACACAAAATTCCGAACAGCAAACGTTTGCCCATGCAAAACATGAATGCGTTCTTTGAGTTTGCCATCAATGGGAAATCCAAACAAATTACGTAGAACAATGCTTAACTCGACTTGCACAATTCACATAGGTCCCTAAGAAAAAAAACTAACACTTGTCTGTTGCAACTTAAAAACAAAAAAAAATAGAACTTCCTTAGGCGAATCATACACTTCTAGTCAAACAAAATTCCGGTAAACTGCTAAGACCCCAAAGGACACAACATTCCGAACAGCAAACGTTTGCAACAGCAAACCAAGAATGCGTTCTTTGAGTTTGTCATCAATGGAAAGTCCAAACAGCTTACGTAAAAAAAGCTTGATTCGACTTGTAGAACCCACATAGATCTCTAAAAAACCACCTACTACTAAACGATTGCAACTTGGAAAAAAAAGAATTTCCTCTTATGCATATTATACATTTCGAACCCAATAACATTAAAGCAAAATACTAAGATCCCAAAGGACACAACATTCCAAACAGCAAACGTTTGCAGCAGCAAAACATGAATGCGTTCTTTGAGTTTGTCATCAGTAGGAGATCGAAACAATTTATAAAACAATGCTTGAATTCGACATGCATAAACCGCATAAGTTCCTAAAAAAAACTGTCTAAAACTAAACTGTTGCAACTTGAAAATAAACAACATCCTCATATGCAAACTATACAATTCGAACCAAACAACATTCAAGCAAAGTGTTAAGACTCCAAAGGACACAACATTACGAAAAGCAAACGTTTGCCCATGCAAAACATGAATGCGTTCTTTAAGTTTGTCATCAATGGGAAATCCAAATAAATTACGTAGAACAATTCGTGATTCGACTTGCACAATTCATATAGATCCCTAAAAAAACCTAGTACTTGTCTGTTGAAACTTAAAAGCCAAAAAAAAAGCTTCCTTTTGGAAATTATGCAATTCTAGCCAAACATTTTTCAGGTAAATTGCCATGATCCCAAAGGACACAACATTACCAAAAGCAAACGATTGCAAATGCAAAACATGAATGCAATTCCTGGAGTTTTGTCAACAGTGGGATATCAAAGCAATTGACGTAGAATACTACTTGCCATCGAACTGCATAATTTTCACAATTTCCTAAAACTAATGTCCGAGACCTGCAAAAATGAATTTCTAACACTGAACCGATGAAAATAAAAAAATAAAAACTAATATAAATATGTCAATCATACATTTCTAGCCAAACATTATTCAGGCAAATTGCCAAGATCCCAAAGGACACAACATTACCAAAAGCAAACGTTTGCCAATGCAAAACATGAATGCAATTCCTGGAGTTTTGTCAACAGTGGGATATCAAAGCAATTTACTTAGAATCCGGCTTGCCATCGAATTGCATAATTTTCACAATGTCCCTAAACTAATGTCCAGTACAATCCCGAGTCCCGAAAGTATAAAACTCCTAACACTGGACCTATAATAATAAAAAAAAATAAAGACTAATTCCATTATGTCAATCATACATTTCTAGTCAAACAATATTCAGGCAAATTGCCAAGATCCCAAAGGACAATACATTTCCAAAAGCAAACGTTTGTATCACAAAACTTGAATGCTATTTCCGGAGTTTTGTCATCAGTGGGATATCTGAGCTATTTGCTTAGAATACTGTTTGCATCGACCTGCATAATTTTCACAATGTCCCTAAACTAATGTCCAGAATAATCCCGATTCCTGAAAATAAAAATTCCTAACAGTGGACCGATGGAAATAAAATAATAAAAAAGCCTAATTCCATTATGTCAATCATACATTTCTAGTCCAACATTATTCAGGCAAACTGCCAAGATCCCAAAGGACAATACATTCCGAACAGCAAACGTTTGCATCAAAAATCTTGAATGCTATTCCTGGAGTTTTGTCATCAGTGGGATATCAAAGCAATTTACTTAGAACCCTGCTTGCCATCGAACTGTATAATTTTAACAATGCCTCTAACCTTATGTCCAGTATAATCCCGAGTCCTGAAAAAATAAAATTCCTAACACTGGACTGATGAAAATAAAAAATATTCAAGACTAATTCCATTATGTCAATCATACATTTCTAGTCAAATATTATTCAGGCAAATTGCCAAGATCCCAAAGGACAATACATTCCAGACAGCAAACGTTTGCATCACAAATCTTGAATGCTATTCCTGGAGTTTTGTCATCAGTGGGATATCAAAGCAATTTACTTAGAACCCTGCTTGCCATCGAACTGTATAATTTTAACAATGCCTCTAACCTTATGTCCAGTATAATCCCGAGTCCTGAAAAAATAAAATTCCTAACACTGGACTGATGAAAATAAAAAATATTCAAGACTAATTCCATTATGTCAATCATACATTTCTAGCCAAACATTATTCAAGCAAATTACCAAGATCCCAATGGACAAAACATTTCCAAATGCAAACGTTTGCATCACAAATCTTGAATGCAATTCCTGGAGTTTTGTCATCAGTAGGATATTATAGCAATTTACGTTAAATTCTGCTTGCCATCGAACTGTATAATTTCACAATGTCCCTTAACTAATGTCCAGTATAATCCCGAGTCCTGAAAAAAAATTCCTAACACTGGACCAATGATAACAAAATTAAAGACTAATATCATTATTTCAATCATACATTTCCAGTCAAACATTATTCAGGCAAATTGCCAAGATCCCAAAGGACAATACATTCCAGACAGCAAACGTTTGCATCACAAATCTTGAATGCTATTCCTGGAGTTTTGTCATCAGTGGGATATCAAAGCAATTTACGTTAAATTCTGCTTGCCATCGAACTGTATAATTTCACAATGTCCCTTAACTAATGTCCAGTATAATCCCGAGTCCTGAAAAAAAATTCCTAACACTGGACCAATGATAACAAAATTAAAGACTAATATCATTATTTCAATCATACATTTCCAGTCAAACATTATTCAGGCAAATTGCCAAGATCCCAAAGAACAATACATTCAGAAAAGCAAACGATTGCATCACAAATCTTGAATGCAATTCCTGGAGTTTTGTCATCAGTGGGATATCAAAGCTATTTACTAAGAATACTGCTTGCCATCGAACTGCATAATTTCAACAATGTCCCTAAACTAATGTCCAGTATAATCCTGAGTCCAGAAAATATAAAATTCCTGATCCTCGACAACAATGAAAAAAAAAGAAAAACTAATTTTCTTGTCTCAGTCAAACATTTCAAGCCAAACATAATTTAGTTTAATTACCCAGATCCCAAAGGACACAACATTCCGAACAGCAAACGTTTGCATCACAAATCTTGAATGCGTTTTTTGAGTTTGTCATCAGTGGAAACTAAGCAATTTCCCTAAATCAATGTTTGATCAATGTTTGACAAGTGACTAAATACCAAACCCGGCGTCCGACTATTAAAGCCAGCGTCCCACTAGAATATTTAGTCACAACTAAATAATAACTAATTTCCCTATACCTATATCTATTTAATACAAAAATGAAGGCTATTTCCCTTATGTCAATTATACATGTCTAGCCAAACATTAGTCAGGCAAAGTGCCAAGATCCCAAAGGACACAACAATCCGAACAGCAAACGTTTGCCAATGCAAAACATGAATGCAATTCCTGGAGTTTTGTCAACAGTGGGATATCAAAGCAATTAACGTAGAATGCTGCTTGCCATCGAACTGCATAATTTTCACAATTTCCTAAAAGTACTGTCCAGTATAATCCCGAGTCCTGAAAAAAAATCCTAACACTGGACCGACAAAAATAAAAAAAATACTAAAGACTAATTCCATTATGTCTATCATACATTTCTAGTCAAACATTATTCAGGCAAATTACCAAGATCCCAAAGGACAAAACATTTCCAAAAGCAAACGTTTGCATTACAAATCTTGAATGCTATTCCCGGAGTTTTGTCATCAGTGGGATATCAAAGCTATTTACTTAGAATGCTGCTTGCCATCGAATTGCATAATTTTCCCAATGTCCCTATACTAATGTCCAGAATAATCTCGATTCCTGAAAATAAAAATTCCTAACACTGGACCAATGGATATAAAATAATAAAAAAGACTAATTCCATTATGTCAATCATACTTTTCTAGTGAAACATTATTCAGGCAAATTACCAAGATCTCAAAGGACAATACATTACGAATAGCAAACGTTTGCATCACAAATCTGGAATGCTATTCCTGGACTTTTGTCATCAGTGGGATATCAAAGCAATTTACTTAGAATCCGGCTTGCCATCGAATTGCATAATTTTCACAATGTCCCTAAACTAATGTCCAGTACAATCCCGAGTCCCGAAAGTATAAAACTCCTAACACTGGACCTATAATAATAAAAAAAAAATAAAGACTAATTCCATTATGTCAATCATACATTTCTAGTCAAACAATATTCAGGCAAATTGCCAAGATCCCAAAGGACAATACATTTCCAAAAGCAAACGTTTGTATCACAAAACTTGAATGCTATTTCCGGAGTTTTGTCATCAGTGGGATATCTGAGCTATTTACTTAGAATACTGTTTGCCATCGACCTGCATAATTTTCACAATGTCCCTAAACTAATGTCCAGAATAATCCCGATTCCTGAAAATAAAAATTCCTAACAGTGGACCGATGGAAATAAAATAATAAAAAACCCTAATTCCATTATGTCAATCATACATTTCTAGTCCAACATTATTCAGGCAAACTGCCAAGATCCCAAAGGACAATACATTCCGAACAGCAAACGTTTGCATCACAAATCTTGAATGCTATTCCTGGAGTTTTGTCATCAGTGGGATATCAAAGCAATTTACTTAGAACCCTGCTTGCCATCGAACTGTATAATTTTAACAATGCCTCTAACCTTATGTCCAGTACAATCCCGAGTCCTGAAAAAATAAAATTCCTAACACTGGACTGATGAAAATAAAAAATATTCAAGACTAATTCCATTATGTCAATCATACATTTCTAGCCAAACATTATTCAAGCAAATTACCAAGATCCCAAAGGACAATACATTCCAGACAACAAACGTTTGCATGACAAATCTTGAATGCTATTCCTGGAGTTTTGTCATCAGTGGGATATCAAAGCAATTTACTTAGAACCCTGCTTGCCATCGAACTGTATAATTTTAACAATGCCTCTAACCTTATGTCCAGTATAATCCCGAGTCCTGAAAAAATAAAATTCCTAACACTGGACTGATGAAAATAAAAAATATTCAAGACTAATTCCATTATGTCAATCATACATTTCTAGCCAAACATTATTCAAGCAAATTACCAAGATCCCAATGGACAAAACATTTCCAAATGCAAACGTTTGCATCACAAATCTTGAATGCTATTCCTGGAGTTTTGTCATCAGTGGGATATCAAAGCAATTTACGTTAAATTCTGCTTGCCATCGAACTGTATAATTTCACAATGTCCCTTAACTAATGTCCAGTATAATCCCGAGTCCTGAAAAAAAATTCCTAACACTGGACCAATGATAACAAAATTAAAGACTAATATCATTATTTCAATCATACATTTCCAGTCAAACATTATTCAGGCAAATTGCCAAGATCCCAAAGAACAATACATTCAGAAAAGCAAACGATTGCATCACAAATCTTGAATGCAATTCCTGGAGTTTTGTCATCAGTGGGATATCAAAGCTATTTACTAAGAATACTGCTTGCCATCGAACTGCCTAATTTCAACAATGTCCCTAAACTAATGTCCAGTATAATCCTGAGTCCTGAAAATATAAAATTCCTGATCCTCGACAACAATGAAAAAAAAAGAAAAACTAATTTTCTTGTCTCAGTCAAACATTTCAAGCCAAACATAATTTAGTTTAATTACCCAGATCCCAAAGGACACAACATTCCGAACAGCAAACGTTTGCATCACAAATCTTGAATGCGTTCTTTGAGTTTGTCATCAGTGGAAACTAAGCAATTTCCCTAAATCAATGTTTGATCAATGTTTGACAAGTGACTAAATACCAAGCCCGGCGTCCGACTATTAAAGCCAGCGTCCCACTAGAATATTTAGTCACAACTAAATAATAACTAATTTCCCTATACCTATATCTATTTAATACAAAAATGAAGGCTATTTCCCTTATGTCAATTATACATGTCTAGCCAAACATTAGTCAGGCAAAGTGCCAAGATCCCAAAGGACACAACAATCCGAACAGCAAACGTTTGCACACGCAAATCATGAATGCGTTCTTTGAGTTTGTCATCAATGGAAAATCTTAAGCATTTGCGTAGATCAATGTTTGATTTCGAATTGCATAATCCACACAGGTCCCTAAAGTTCAAATATTGAAAAATCCTAGTTACATCTAAACTAAATGGAAATCCGTGGATCCTTGGAATCTGAAAGAAATTCCTGAAAGAAAAGTTCGTTAATCCTTACGTGACTAAATACTTAGCCGGCTACTGACTAAAAATGCGTCCAGGCCGCAAGAGCGTACGACAATTAAAACGTCCAGGCCATTACAGCGTCCGATAATAAAAGCGCAGAGGCTACAAGAAGCGTCCGACAATTAAGGCTAGCAACCGACATAAATATCTAGTCACATCTAACTTATAACTAATTTTCTTATAACTAATTTGACTTATAACTAATTGAAAAAAACATATGAGCAAGCCGGCGCGCAGCGACCAACTAAACCCTTATGTTTTAAAAAACTTAAAACTAACAAAACAAAACTAACAAACAAAAAACACACAAAAAAACAAACAAACAAAAAAAAAACACACAAAAAAGCAAGCCACAAGAGTAAAACACAAGAGCAAGTCGGCGCGCAGCGTCCAACTATACCCTTATGTTTTAGAAAACTAAAAACTAACGAAACAAACAAAAAACACAAAAAAAAAGAAACATTAAAAAAAACAAACAAACAAAAAACAAGCAAACACAAAAAACATATGAGCAAGCCGGCGCGCAGCGTCCAACTATACCCTTATGTTTTAAAAAACTAACTAAAAACTAACGAAACAAAACTAACAAACAAAAAAAAACACACACAAATAAAGCAATTTAAACATTTATGGGCCTTTTTCACACCAGACCCTACAAATGTGTCAAGAAGTTAAAAAAAAAAAAAAAACAAAAAAAACACACACACAAAAACAAACTAATGTGCCAAAGGACTAAGTAAAAATTTCCAAGCGGCAGTAGACGCACTATGCGCTACGTAAGAAAAAAAGCGAAAAAACATTTATGGGCCATTTTCACACCTGACCCTACAAATGTACTAAGTGAATTGCAGAAAAAAAGTAATAAATAATAATAGAACTCAATCATCGTAAAGGTAATCCAAAAGCAGCTAATCCAAAAGCAGGTAATCCAAAAGATGTGCACTTAAAACTTCACACTTAACACTGCACTTTCAATAGAGTGGTTATACAACCAACTCAAAACACACCCACATTCACACACACTAAATGATGAAGATGTACTCAAACGTACTCCAAAAGATATCCAGAAGAAGAAATCCACACAATGTTTAAAGATATTTACTTTTACGTAATTATTCACCGGTAGGTATATTTGAGAAAAAACCTGCAATGTAAATGTAAAACTTTTTTAATTTTTGTGTGTTCATTTTAAGCTACCCTGAATAAATTTATAGAAGTAGATTATAAGGGAAGAAATTAAATTGTTTTTTGTTTAAATATTTTCTTTAGACAACTCGTCAGTAGTAATAAATCAAGAAAAAATCAAATAACAATGAATTTGTTATATGAAAACATGAATAACATGAATGTATTGTTTTGACAGTTTTGACATTAGTTTGAATAACAATGAATAGTTCCCACTATTGGCTGAAAAAATAACTATTTCAAATTTTTGAATTCGCGAGAATAAGCGAATGGTTCGATTTTAAACTTCGTGATTCTTCGTATGAGTTAAGAACTTTGGCGCCAAGTCTAACCGAAAAGCTAACTGGTAATTTTCACCCAAATTTATGATTATAAATGATTTTCCCCTTTTTTTCACACATTTCAAAGCGCTTACTCGTAAAAAAAAATCAAATAATTATGTGTCTCCAATAAAGTTAACCACCCCGCACGATCCCGCCTTCGATTCCCACTAGAATTATGTTCAGAAAAACCCATCCTATTCTCAAATCATTGAAATGTTTTATGAATATCCCATTTAATTATCATTCCGAAAAATTTACTATTCTGGTAGTTTTTGAAACGAAAATTGAAAGTGGCGGAGATGGATTTTTTATTGTCGACAATTAACGGGTGCTAACGACGCTAACTTTTCAGTCGAGATATCCGAATAGTTAACTTACCTAAATCGAAAATTTTTATTTCAATCGATAAATGATCAATTAAACTTTCACTTTCCAATAATTTTTTGCAATGAAGCAAAAGAAAATCTTAAGTTTTTCCACATTTTTCGGAACCGATTTGATGCTTGAGCGCGAACGCGGTAAAACTGAAATGTGCTTTGTTAATGATCATTGTCCTACCGAATGGACCAATCAGATTGCAGCGTGCCAGCGTCTTGAAACAATTTTTCCGCTATTTTCAAAATATATTAATAATATTTTTTAATTTGAAAATCCATTAATCATTTTTTAAAAACTTTTTTGGATTAGTAACTTATTTTGATCATTTAAAAAAAAATTATACATTGAAAATTTAATTGATTTATTAAAAAATTGATAAAATTAATGTTCTTTTTAATTTTTTTCTTTCCTTTTTATTTGTCCATTTAAGTCCCTTAACGAAATGATCTGATGATTCTTATAAAATAAATATTTTTGTCACATAATTACGAAGTGTAAAGTAAAGTAAAGTATAGTAAAGTATGAAAAATAAATGGAATTCTTTGAAATTTATATTGCTTGTATTTATAAATAATTGCAACTTTCTTACAAAACTATATAGGTAGTTGCAAGAAATTATGTATCACTAAGTTTTGAATTATATGATTCATTTAATTTCATCAAAGTTACTCTTAGAACATACAATATATTATATTTTTAATATTGTTTTCGAAGGAAATTCTTAGATTTAAAATCTTCTGAATCGCCTATTCATTTTTTCATTTGTTTTTTCTTAAATATAATCTTTTCCTCCTTCCTGTAGCGTACATAATTACTCATTATCGCCTTCTAATAATTACAATCATCCTAATTGCATTATCGAATTTGAAAACATTCAAAGTATGATATCTCGGCTGGAGGCCAGATTAAATCGTAATCTAATTAGATTACTATAAATATTATTAAAGAAACCAGTTTTTGGCATTATAAAAACTTAAGGCTTAGTTATAAGTGTAATTAAAAAAATCACAATTAAAACATTTGAGTTCTTCAAATACAAATTTGAAGGTGTCTATATATTTTTATAAATATTTGTCACCTTTTACAACTTTCTTTAAATTATAGTCTAAAATAAAAATATTTTTGTAAACAAATACTTAATTAAACGTTCTTTCCATTTGTCGTAGCCGATATAATTCACTGAATAATTAATGTTTTGAAGCCTCAAATATTCCATACTGTTACGTATTAGTCCTAAAAGAAATATCCTTCATTATTCTAAGTTTTTTTCTGGTTAAAAAATACAAAATACTACTATTTGATTGTTATATGGGCAAGAATATACCTATAACCTGAAGAGTATACCTATAATCAATTTTACATCCATTAGGTTCTAAATGGTGGTTATCAGTTAGAAGGTTCAATCATCATTGCAATTACGTACTTCAGGTGAAAACTTCAGAAAAGCATCAGACGTTTCTTCAAATTGTTATGAAAAACTGCAAAAATAAAGAATTAATTATCTAAACATCTCATTAAACTTTCAACAAAATTTAACTTAACATTTAAATATTTTGTACACTTAAAATTTCTTATGTTTTTACGGCTCGAAGAAGATGTTCTTGAGTTTATAATTGAAAACACATCAATCAATGTAGAAATTCATCAAAAAACAGGAAAAATCAAAAGCAAATTAGAACAGTTTAAATGAAAAATAAGTCCTTAGATACTATACAATCTTCCTTCCATTTCTCTTAGTTCTTTCAGTTATTGAAAATTGGAGCCGTTTTCAAATTGTTCCAGAGCTTTTAATTTAAAAGTTTGCTCACATTGTCACTTCTTTTATTTATCTCTTATAAACATTCGCTGATAATTTGAAGGTTTAACATTAGAAGAAACTGTATGAACCCGCGGATGAAATTTGGTGGTTTTGGTAAAATACTTCAATGTTATTTCCGATTTAGTGATGCTGGAATCTTTTGGATTATCTACACACAATTTTGATAGTTTCAGTGCATTTTTTCAGTCCCTGGAATATGTTAACACATATGTGTTTTGTATTATGTTGTAAACTGGAAAAAGAGAAAACTTTTTAAATAAATACTTCACGAAACTTCCAATAAACTAACACTTGTACCTTAATCTTATATTCAACTTTGAGCCGGCAATTGGATGTTTAAAAAATGATCGAAAAATTCATAGCTTTGTCCTTCCTATATTGATGGTTGATCACAATGTCTGGGTTTATAAATCCTACGTACTTTTGGATTTTTCAGGTGAAAAATTAATGCACTTGGTGATTGCAACTCACTTTTTCTTCTTTCGTCCAACGCTTAGCGATTTGTAAGAACCATTTCAACTGTAGTCTAAAACTAAAAAAAAACGACAACATATTAAGTTTATGTAAATTCAATAAAATCTCAACAAACTGTAGATAAGTACAACATACTATTAATTTCTTTCAAACTTTAATTCTCTCATGGTAGTGTAGTTGCGTTTGGGTGACTTAGAAATTCTTAGAAAACAGAAATTGTCCAAAAACGCAAATCTTCAAATTTGTTTCGGGACCTCTTTACCTCGGTTTATATAAATGCCAGTAACTACAATCGTACAATAACTATTTAATGGTCCATTATCATTTAAAAGAAAAAGATTTCAATGGTTTATGTAACTCCCTTTTAAAAGAAAACTAAAATATATAAATTCGTCCGATTACCGACCCATCGTTTGTAATATTGAAAATGTTACTAACATTGAATAGGAGGGAAAGGCTTGTTTTGATATTTCGTTTTCCCTCATACTTTCAGGTAGTAAGATTGAGTTTTTTTATAGTATTTTACTAGCTACTCGAACCCTTGTTGTTTTTTTAGCGATAAACATCTGTTTAAGTGTTGCCGTTGCAGTTCTTACATTCATAAATATATCTGATATATCTACAATAGGAACGTGGTTTAAACTTAAATTTACTTTTTTCTATTAATTCTATAATTATCTCAATAAAGTTTATAAAATTTGATCATAAAAATCTTATAGTAAGATTATTTTAGTTAGTTAGATCTTATAGTTTAATCGATTATTTCTCAAATCAATCAATTATCTCTCCTCTTTTCTCCCCTGTATCTCTTAATCTATATACATATAAATATATTGATAATACACAAATAGTCTTAATGATTAAAAAGGAAGAATGGACAAATATCTATTTATATAAATTATATTGAAACAAAAAAAAAAAATATTTTCTTCAAAATCATTGAAACCAAAACTCATCACCCAGATGTTCTAATATTCCCCGTTTTTTGCTTGTGATAGTAGATGTTTGAATTGTTTAGCAAAGGAGGAAATATCCATTTTAAATTTTCAATTGAATTTTAATTTTATGATTTATTCGAAACCTCGAAATTTCTTTTATTTGAAGATAATGTTTTAAGGGATGATTGCATCCCTAAAATATATTGAAACTATTTAAAAACGCAGTGCTGATATATTAATGCTCATCATTCTATAATTTAAGCTTTATATTATATTATATATTAAGATTTCTAAAATAAGCCAAGTAGAATTTTTTGCAGTTAAAAACATATGAATTACCTCTCCTTCCCCTCCGCCCTGCTCAAATTTCTATAATGATCTAAAAAATTATTGTTTATATCTTAGTCCCAAGACGAATCAATTTACAAGTTATATGTTTCTGCGTATACTTAACATTTTATACGGATGAAAAGTCACTAGGCCCGCCCCTTTCTAAATTAGCCAACTATTTACCCTTTTTTAATTGAGAAAATCGAAAATATAAGAAGTTGTTATCAAAAAAAATTTTTAGTGAAAATCGTGAAAATATTCATTTTTTTTTGTTAATGGGCTGTTCGGTAACATATATCCTCCCCGCTCCGATCTAGTGATAATCCTAGTCTAATAATAATAATAATAATAATAAAGTATCTTGACTAGGTTTCAAAACTATTTACTTTGCAAAATTTGAATTATTGTTAGTAGAATTTGTATGTAAATCAATTGATTAGTCCTTTAATTCATTTGTGATTTATACTTCCATTATTGCACTTATGTACTAAAGTTGCCTATGCCTCAATATTCAAAATTCGGTCACTTCTGGGTTGATAGTTGATAAAAAGAATTTACCATTTTATTCTATAAACACTTATATCTACATATAAAAACTATATATAAATATAATTATATAATTAATATTAAATGAATACGAATCCAAATAAATAAAAAATAACTATGAACAATGGTGAAATGCCATTAGCAATTGGACGTACTTTTTCGTAATTTAGTTGCGTTTAGTTTTTTTCAAAAGAGAGGAATGATTTTCACATGTATTCGACAATTAATGCTACGTTAACTAATAAACGTCTAAATATCAATTGAAATAAGCATTGTTGGAAATAGTAAAAACGTCATAATGAAGAATAAACGTCTTTGTTTATCATGAACCCTGTACAATGTGAGACCTCTGTCAAGTTAGCACCCGACTTTTACAAATTAAAATTTTAAATATATTTATAGGTTGCCTTTTGTTTGTACTTGATTGCACCGAAAAAATTTTCGTTTGTACCTCAACCGAAAAAAATTTATTAAATTTTTAAAAATCGATAGCCCCCCATTGTTAGATTTTTCAAAAAAATTAACGGCCATAGATAGGCCTTGACACGTAGAGGATTGTACCGAAAAAAATTTGTTTCTAACTTTAACCCAAAAAAAGTTATGAGCGATTTTGTGAATGCACTTATTCCATTGAATATAGAGTTTTTCGGCTACTACGGAATTTCCTTGAGAGATTTTCCAAATCCAAGAGCGGTACAATCTAGCTACTGTGCCGCTGAGGATTGTACCCAAAAAAAGTATCCTTCTAACTCTATTCCAACGGTAGTTATAAAGTTATAAGTTATAAAAATCTAACAATGGGGGGCTATCAATGGGGGGTCAATGTGAGTGATCATTTATGATTTTATTTTATTTTTATTTATGATGAATATTTAAAGGATTTTTTGTACCGCAACCAGATACTAGATAAGATCAAATTGCCAAATTATTTCTCTGTAGAAATAAAAGAAATTTACCAGCCAACAGTTGACAATCTTTCTTAGGATAAGAACAATACATCACAAATATAGCAATTTGCGAAAGACTAACACGATCGAATGTTCGTTTTTAGTGGTTACAAACTTTAATTGCTGATTTCAGCGTTTCTTGCTCCATTTGGTGATTAATCTTTTATGTATTCCAAAAAAAACATATTTGGCAATTTTGGCTTCTCTGGCAATTGGTTGTGCGACAAAAATTGTCGTTAATATTCTTCCGTTAATTAATTCTCCTTATAATACTTACCTATAATATTCTACTAATATTATCTAAACTTATTTCCTTACAGTTTAAAATATCTTAGTTAATCCTCGCTTACAGGTTTTTTACGTTCGAAATATTCGATTGACCTAAGCAGAAAATGATCGACCCGTGACTTATACTTTTCTTTTTATTCACGTATTCTATGATCCCTCATAATGCTGATGCATGGCTGATATTTTCCCTCATGGATAGATAGACCATATTCTAACTATCTTATAGATAAAAAAATTATCTCTTAGATGAATCTTGTACATTTCACTTTTCTTGGATAAAAATTTCCGCCGGTTAAAATTTTATCTGGAAGATAAATGGCACTATTTATATGAAAAATTACTGACTCTAAATAAAATATTTGAAAAATGAGGGGAGAGGACTAGTTTTATTGATTATTGATGTAGGACCTGAGGGATGGCTTTATTATGTATCGGTAAGTTCAAAAATCGTATTTTTTTTTCCTTTGAAAAATTTTTAAACAAAATCCGAAAAATTCTTAAAACGAAGGTAAACTTGGGTAGTTCTCGTTAAGTATCGATAGTACGTTAGATTATGTGATCATTCAATAGGACTTGAGTTACTCTGTTGATTGGTGTAAAAAAAATCCGGATAATCTTTTGTTTTCATTTTTTGAAAAATTTGTGAATATGGTTGAGATGCTGTGGTTTAAATATTTTAAGAAAACCAATCGGGAAAAAGATGAACTAAACTGTTCAATACCTGCATCTTAAATTGGAATGTGGGAAAAGGATAGTTAATTGAAATCACATGAAATAAATTGTTGATTTTTTTTAATCCGTTAACAGTATACTTTTTTAATTTTTTAACTGATATACAATATTATAAATTTGCGTGAGAAAAACATAATGAGCCACTAAACATAACATACAAGTACAAATATCTATCCAATCCCTGAATTATATTTAAGAAATATAAAAGCAAGATTTACAGAATAAAAACTAACAAAATACAATACAGGAATTTGAAAATCAGGAAAAAGAACTTCATTTTTATAAATATAAGATATAGTTTTTTCTTTAAATATCCGTAACATTTAAAAAAGAAATCACTGTGTATTATTTATCCCACAATTAATTTCCTCCTTTGCACATTACATATTGGTCGTCTTCTTAAATATTACCTCTCGTAGTTTTTTTTTTTTAATTAATGCATTTTAACATATCAAATTCTCTTGGAAAAAAGCCTTTGAAAATTATGAAGGGTTAAAAAATTTAAATAAATCAGGAAGCATCACAATTGAAACGACTTACGTCGATTTTAACATGAAAATAATATCAATTGAAAATATATTTTTTAGTCATACGTATAAAAATCACTGAATCAGTTTCAAAAATTTATCATTTAATATTTCATTGAATCGAGAAATTGAATACAAATCGTTTCCATAATTTACAATTAATAGAAAATATTTCCTCCTTTTCGAAAATATATATATATAAATTATTCTATACAAAGATATTTTGTATTTCTCTTCACTATGTATATATTTTTTTTATAAATATAAAACACTATTTATATTCGTATGCATTATGATAAAATAAATCAACTTGGAACACTATCTTTAAATAAAATATTTCAACTTTTAAAACTCAGCAATTATCTGAAATCAATAAATCAAACTTTGATTTCAGAATGACAATTCTTGTAACTACGTGATATTTTTTTTTAAAATGCTAGTACGATTTGATAAAATGAATGGACGCGGTTTATTTTAACGAAGCTGTAATATTTTCCCTAAGTATATTTATTTAATCATAAATAGAAAATTGTTTTATTCAATAATTATCATTGATATTAATTCAGTAAATATTAATTTGTATCCAAGAATACTTTTTTATAGAAACCTATTCATATAATAATTTATACAATATTAAAAAAGAAGACATTATTTTCTTGGTTTTGGAAAAGTTACTTGGCGATCTCAAAGTTTTTTTTCATTATATATTTTTTTTTTTCAATTTTTCATGTATTTTTTAAATAAACTTTATAATAAAGCTCTTTGTTACGTCTCTAATGTGGCTTCACATTGTGTAAGTTGTAACGCTGAGCTTCATGGACGTCCTAAACCAAACTCCTTGGCACGGTCCTCAGTACTATCACCGTACTGCCAAATTTGTAGATGATTCTTTTTAGCCGATTTTTGAGCCTCGATGTATTTCTTCCCCAACTGAAAATATATATTTTTTAAATAACTTATTTTAATTTTGATTAACCAAGAAGAATAGAAATGTCGTAATAAAAACCGGACAAATACGTGGATAGTTTACTCATCAGGGAAAGCGTGCCTTGAATTTTTCTGCTAGTTTTTTGAGAATGTTTTAAATTTCCCACCGAAATCAATATCAATTTTAAAACCAGATTCATGAATTATTGTTATATGAAAATGCTGTAAAGTGCAAATCGTTGCCTATATACAAAATTTTAGCTTTCTAGAACTTCCGGAAAAAACCTACTTTTAATTTATAGATTTGCACCTCCTTGTAGCATCTAAGCTACATTATATTTTTTTAGTTTGTTTTCAAATCCTACTTTGCATACCGAATTTCAGTCTTTTGGAACTTCCTGAAATACCCAAGAGATTTTAATGCCTGAGTGACAAAATTGACATATTTAATGTATCATTGCGGTATTACTTAAGTCAGGCAAGTTCATCTTATCCTGCCAATTTGAGCTTTTTCAGCATTATGCAAGGCAAAACTATGAAATTTAAAATTACGACGAAAGAATTCGAGAAAAATTATGAAAGTAAATTTGAATCAATTTGTTGTTTCTATTCTTCATGATTGAATAAAACTTACATCTTTTCTATGCCTATTCTCGACATTTTTGTCTACGTGGACATAACCATCCGCAACCAACCCTTGGCCAATATCATAGTTTGTATCTGGCACTGTTAACGTCGCAGCTGGTAATGACTGAACCTTGTACTTGACACTGAGCAACAATTGGCGGTCCAAAGCATCTTCTTTGAAGCACTTAATCGCATCTTCAGCGTAATCGGTATCCATCGGTAAAACAACACAGGCCAAACTATATTCATGCGCAAATGGTTTTTCGCTTGTAAATCCTGAAGGCAGACTAGCACATCGAGTTGAATTAACCGTTTCTCGATTTCCATAATCCACATAGAAG
This sequence comes from Sisyra terminalis, assembly GCA_958496175.1. NCBI lineage: Eukaryota > Metazoa > Arthropoda > Insecta > Neuroptera > Sisyridae > Sisyra > Sisyra terminalis. Next base: position 11,916,762 of record OY292275.1, read on the forward strand.
ACAGTCACTTCTGAACCGTTTACTTTTTCAACTTTCGCTCGGTACCATTGATCGTCGGCAAATTTGGCTGCACATAAGTCGCCACGCTTTGGTGTGTAAGCACCAACCAAAGGAGCATTTGATTGGAATTCTTGTCGTAGTTTAGCCATCAACGATTCCAGTTTCGTGCCTTGATCGACATGTTGGGCATAGAAATGCAGTTCGGGCGTTACTTCCGTTACAATTACTTTTTCTGGCGGTGAATTTTTATCAGAAACTTTTTCCTCATCCTCTTCAATTTCTTGCACTTCTTCTTTCTCTTCTTCGACATAATCTTTCCAGATGTTCAACTTTTTAGTCTTGGCCTCATCTTCAGCATGTTTTAATTCGGTATAATATTTCGTGTTGCGTTCCGCACTTGGATGCACCGACGCATATCCCATTTTCACAAGTGCCGTCGATAAGTTCACACTATCGATCCACAGCCATCCGATAAAGTTACCGGCTTTGTCTTGTGAGTCAATGGCAACGGTGACTTCACGTTGTAGAATTTTTTCTTTAGTAAATAACAAGGCCTCTTCTCCGAATGGATCACCAGTGGTTGGAGGAGCACCGTTAATTCCAGGACGAGCACCTCGAGGACAATTAATTCCCTCTAACAAAAATGTCAATAGATAGTCATTTTTAGGAATGTAAAGTCGCATCCGGGAACCACTGGCGACAAATTCAACGATTGCGGTCAAACTTTCTTCTCGTTGTAATGATGGGAAAAATTGTTTCGCTTTTTTTAAGTCGGCACTTATGTCAATGATACGATGGGGTGGAATCTCTTTTTTAGCGTGCAATCCTTTTTGATATTTTATTGCTTTAGACTCAGTGTCCAGTAATGTACTATAGTCGGCACAGCGTTGATCATCATCTTGCTTATATTTGATCACCGTAGCCAAACCTTTATCCACCAATACCTGAGCTATGTTCCTAAAAATAAATTTAAATTAATTCCAATTTAAAAGGAAATAAAAGTTTCGACTGAACGTCTTATTTTGTCGGTCGGATCTTAGTTAAATGTAAGCTTTTCAAAAATGGACTTAAAATATTTTTCAGTCCAAGTAATTTCAAAAAGCTGTTACTTTTCGCCTCATTTGACGTCTGAATACCAAATAAATTCGTCGTAAACAGAGAACACTGAGACGAAATCGTTTTAAGTTTAAAAAAAAGAACTTACTGGCTATTAACTTTGACAGTGCAATAAGTTTTCTCTGGAAAACTATCTTTAGCAGCTTGCACATAATCAATGGTGAGATTAACTTTTTTTCCAATCAGCCTTTTCCTAAGACATTCTCGAGCTTCAAACATCAATGGAATGTCGTACAACGGACGGAAATTCTTAGCTCTTGGAATCGGTTTCTTCTCTTCATTTTCTGTAGCTCTACAAGTTAAAATCAAATTATTATTTTTTCAAGTAAGCCTGATTTTATTTTTCAAATCACGGTCTTATATAATACAGACCCATGTATTTCGTTATAAAATATGCCTCCAATTTTTAAAAAAAAATAATGAATTTCCCTTCATGATGGCGTTACTTTTACATTTGTTATGATTACTCTTTAAAATTATAGAAATTTTTACAATAAACGCGTGAGTTGAAGCAAGTGTGTTTCTGTGCTTATCTATTATATATTTAAAACGGATATTTGGTTTCTAATTTTACAAAATAGTCGGTATATATTTGACTAAATATTTTAAATAAGCTAATTTCCTATGAATATAAAAACATACCCCAAAATCTTATTTTAATTTTTCTTATTTTATGAAATGAAGATTAAAAATTTAAAGATTGTGATATTCAATAAACTTCAATAAAGGCCCAATAGGTTCTGAAATTAAGTATGGAGAAATTTGGGGGAAAATTAAGTAACTCTTGAAAACCAACTATCTATTTTATAAACATTTAAACCTCTTATAGTTCCATCTAGCTCTTCTACAACAAAACATGGCCACGATTCCTTGCAGAATTTATGGTTCTTAAATCACGGTGTTCCCCTAAATATACTTAAGTTTCTGTAAAATATGGTTCGTGTGTAAAACACTGCCGGAACTACAATTTATTATTTTAAAATCGTGTAAAAAGAATTGGGTGTAGTTAATTGTGTCCAGCAGTATCTGCGAATTGCAAAATCAGAAGAATGTAAGAATCCACTGGATTCCTGGGTTTGTGATGTACCGTTTACGTTTTTAAATTTAACGCAGACTTTATTTAAAAAAAATATTGTAAATAAATGAGATTTTTGTTATATACTCAACTTTAACTATCCTAAAGTACAAACAGAAGCTCATACTACACACTGGCTTCGACAAACTAACCAAAAAAAATGAAAAATACCATTAATTAATTTAATCATGATGAAGATAAATAATATTTGCTCATCTCGAGAAAATATTAATTACTTATATAGCTGGTGTCCTTATTTTTGATTTAGCGAATTAAACGCTTAGTTTTCCCTAGAAGAAGAAGGCATACAATGAATATGACTTTCTATACAAAAATAGATCTGTACATAAGACCATAACTTAAATAAAATGATGAACTGTCTCATTTGTGGTACCGAAAAAATGTTATGGAAAAACATAATCTCAGATCGCAAACGATTTTTATCTCTCACACTCTTGAACGTGCACATGATATATAATTTTTCCACAAGTACACTGCCTGAGATGTGAGATTTCTTTGAAAAGAAATATTTATTAAAAAAAAAAATGACCTTACCGATTTGGTTCTTTGGGTGGTCGAATGCAAGACAAAAAGTACTTTTTCACTTGACCGTTTGCTTGCTTAACAAATAAGGCATCGCCGTTAACGACTTCCACAACAGTGCCGGTGATTTCACGGTCTTTTGCCGGCGTTTGCGGGGTTGGGGGTTGATAGTTTTGCCAAATTCGCAACTTTTGAGCTTTGGCTGCTTGTTCGGCATCTCTCAACTTCTTTTTATCTAAAAACAACATAAATTTAAGTAAAAATCAGTGTTTTCTACATTTTCAACGTAACTGTTCCCCAAAACACAAAAAGCCTCGATAAACTATGTAAATTATTGAGACATTTCATTTGCATTTTGGAGGTATAATAATCTGGCATGCTAATGACTCAAGCACCGTCTAAAAACATCGACGGTGGATCTAAGGAGCGTGCCATAAGTTAAATTAAATAAAATATCTTTTAAATTACCTGACATGGATATATCTTTAAGGGTCCACTCAACCAAACTTGCGAAACCTTCTTTTACCAAGGCCTCAGCAATGTTTCCTTTTGGATGACGGATTGATCCAATGAAAATATTTTTGTTATTCGAAACCTGATCGAAAACAATTTCAACATCTCGTTGCAATAGACGAACTTCGACAAAATATCGAGCCTCATCTGCAAACGGGACTTTAATTGTTGGATCTGGTCTGCCTTCACTATCCAATTTCATCGCTGGACACTTAAAAGAAAAATAGTTTAGCTCCAATTTCAATAAAGAGTAAGGAAGATTAATGTATGTGACGTGAAATAATGATACAACAATTTCAATTATATCATTTTGAATTCCACAATTTTTTCTAGCACTCTTGTATCTATTTGTCTTAAATACCAGACAAAAAGGATTTGTAAGTGCTACATATTTATAATTCGAAATTACTTACTCGAATTCCTGAAATCATTAGTGTAATTTGATAAAAATCGGGCAGAAGAAAGGCTCGTACGGTGGAACCGTCTCGTACATACTCAATAATAGCTGGTATTGGTTTGCCAAGGTGCTTTTCGGCAAATGCTTTTGAATCTTCAATGGTTCCTTTGATGTTCCGTACATGATCTTGGCTTGGTGATTTAGACCACTTGCCCTTTCCGGCAGCTTGCGCTGCTTTTTCCAATTCCTGTAATCTTACAGTCTCTGGGGAATTTCGGAAGTCTTGTCTCAATGTGACCAAACCTTCGGACACCAAAGCTTCCGTGATATTTTCAGCCGTATTAATGTCTATGGAAAAATAAAGCAACATTTACTGATAATTTACTACTGTGATACTCAATCTTTGATTAGGCTAATTGTAAATTGCAATAATTGTTTGTATTAAATGTGTAAATGTTTCTATTGTACACTGAAAGGCGCGCCATTAACAGAGACGAATTCCCTTTCAAATCTTCAAAAGATTTACTTTTCCACGAAAATTGCAAGTGTGACCAACAGAATATTTAGTCACACCCTTTGTAAAGTTACGTGGGTTCAAAAAAAAATACATTTTCTTACCTTTTCCCAGATAAACACAGCCATATTCTCGATTGGCATTGGGCGGTTTCTCCGATGTAAACAAAACTTCTTCACCAATCAATTTTTTCCGTAAAAATTCACGAGCTTCCCACGCGTAGGGCTCATCTTTCTCCTCACTAATAAAGAAAAATTTCATAAAGAAATTCTTTTAGGAAATTCAAAAATAACCTACTTGAGCCTCCGTGCCAATTTAGGGGCAGTGATGCCCGAGAAACTGATCGTTTTCTCTCGGGGCGGTGCTCCTTTCGCCTCTCTGATTACCACTGAATCTCCTGAGAGGACCTACAAAAAAAATACTAATGATACCGATTGATTTTAATAAAATATAATAGTTAATGTTTGCTTTTTGATACTTTAGATTGTATTTGTGAAACAATTTTTTTAAGAAATCAATAAGCAATATTAATTTTCGTCTGGTTTGACGACTGAACACCAAAAAATCGACGTGAACAGACAACACACAGACGGGAAATTATGAAACATTATACAAACTATTAAATTTCTTTATGAACCCAATAGTTACTTTCTTTAATCGTCACAAAATATTACCGATTTTTAGAATAAGGACCAATAGATTCAGAAAATTTATCAAATAAGTATTCAATTTCATCCTTTTAACGGTAGGATGATTTTGTATTAAAGAAACTATTGTGTTAATTTGTTTAATAAATTCTGCTAGATATGAATATGAACACTTGAAATTCATAAATAATACTTAGTAAATTATATTAAAAACATTAAATTCACACATTGATATGTGAAAAGGGAGGAATACCTGACGTACGTGAAGTTGATATATGAACCGATAACTTATTGTAAACTACACGGATAAGTAAGCAAAAACCAACACAACAGTCACGCTTATCAAATGTCCTTACTTTTCTACACAAAGTAAGCATATAACTTTTTGTAATACCCACTATGAAGATATAAAGATGAGAGGATTGAAAATATGAAATTGGAAAACCTAAAGAAACAAAAAAAGATGAAAATCAAGAAGTAGACAGGAAGATGAAGTAGAGGGAGCAATGAGGAGAAGTTTGGCATTTTTTATTTAAAAGAAATAGTCAATGGTCAACTTAAAAACAAGCAAATACGATACAGAAATTATTCATTAGTGTTCCACCGATATTATTGGCTATATTTAATGGGGGTGGGTTATATGTGATTATGCTCGCTGTGATTAGCTGCCGTAAGGAGAAATAATGAGAGGAATATTGCCCCACTAAACCACAATAATCCAAGAAGGACCCGGCATACTATAATACCAATGTCTGTTTCTAAGCTGAACCAGTTTTCTGCTGAGCTCTACTATAAATTGAACGTGATATATTTTTGTATAGAATATTGGGTTCTCCCACTTGTCTTGTATTGGATTTAAGCGCGTTCTCGTGGGGTTCCTAACGCCATAGGTAGGAGAGGATACCATACATATTAAAATAAAAAAAATTGGGACTAAAAAACGTTCACACTATAGTAAATCTCAGTAGTGTTTTGGTCAGTTTTACAAGCCAATTTTTTATTAAGTCTTTGTATATCTACTCGTAATCGGTTCGAAATTATTTCTTTTGATTTCCTTCTCTTTCACATGTCTATACTACAGCCTATTACGCCAAGTTCAATTCTTCCTATGTCAAGTTATATATAATGTAGTGTAAAGTGGTCCTAACATATTCTATTGATATACGGTAGTGCTCCGCTTTACGGAAATTCGATATTACGAACATGGTAAAAAAGTATCAAAATTTCGGTATACGGATGAAATATTCGCAATTACGGACAATATATGTATATTTTATTCAGTTTTGCTTACATTTTTTGTGAGGAATCCCAAAAATTAAATAATAAAGATTTGATTTTTGGTACATAAATACAGTTTATGTTTGGTTTTGTTATATGGGAATGTTATTTGGTTTTACTTTATTTCAAAATAGTTATCACATGTTCTCCCAAATAAGTAATTGATGTTTGTGCGATATAGTGCAGTGTTAATTTATTTACTCTCTATATTTAGTGTGAATTTATAGTGAAATTGGGGATATTTTTACTAGCTAGAATGCATATATTACTTTCCAATAGGACTTCATAGTAATAGCGGTTTCATTTCACGGATTTTTGATTTATGGACAGCTTATGCGGAACGTATCCTGTCCGTAAAGCGGGGGATTAGTGTACTAACAGATACCCTCATCTTCATTTGCGTGGCCTAACAGGTAATATTTTTTGTTAAGATTTACAGCCTAACACGTAAAACTGTAATTTGTAAAAAATTTTTGCGTAATCTCAAAAAAATAGGTAACAATTTTTTTTTGAAAACCTATTTGATTATGTAGGATAGAATCTTATTTTCTTAATATAGTCCTGTAATTCCCAACGTGGGGCGCAAGCCCCATTGTACACTCTTCGGCTGGCTATACCAAAGACTATAGGGTAAATCGAGAATGAGTTATTAACAGTGAATAGTTTTTCATTCATTTCCGAATAATGTTAAATTCAAATATTAGCTATTTCTGCATTTCAGTTCTCTATTAAAATACTCAAGGATGACTTATTATTTGGAAGCTTGTTTAGATATCAAGTCAATGGTATTTTAAGCTTCAGGTGAATAACCGTAATATTTTGAATAACAAACTTTTAATATCACGAGGGGGGCATCAGGATTTTAGAAATACCTAGGTGTGGCATGACCCACAATCGGTTGGAAACCACTGATATAGTCCCAAGATAACTACTACTTCTGGAATAGATCCTACGTTAATAAGTTTAAATTTCCTAAAATGATCATAAAATTAAAAGTTTTTTATTCTTTAATTTTCAAATTAATATTTGGAATTTTTGTAATAATACAAGGAATATCTTCCAAGAACTACCTAATTTTACTGTTATTCCGATAGAATTTGATGCTTACTGAAAGGTTATATTAAGAGTTAATGATTTTTCACAAATCATTTCATAATTGCCTGATGTATAGCACATTTCTGGAATAGATCCAACATTAATAAGTTTAAATTTCGTAAAATGATCATCCAAAATTACAAGTTTTTTATCCTATAATTTTCAAACTAATATTTGGAATTTTTGTAGTAATACAAGGAATCTTCCAAGTACTATTTAATTTTACTGTTATTCCGATAGAATTTGATGCTTACTAAAAGGTTTTATTAAGAGTTAAAGATTTTTCTCAACTCACTCCAAAATTGCCTGATTTATAGCACATTTCGGTGCCCTAGTTTTTGGCTATGCCAGGATATATGAATGCAAGTCTTTCATTCAAAGAATTCAAAACATTAACAAAGAAAAAAATTGTTACTAATCAATTAATTTTTGCATTTGATAAAAAAAAAAATATCAAATAATATTTGACCTAACGACCCCTCATCATATCCCACAAATTGAATGTAATTTCGTTGAAAAAATATAAATAAATTTATAATCCTTCATCTAATCTATTTTTGCATTTATTTTTTTTTTTAGATATATTTCTGTACGTTAGTCCAACAGTGGTCCCCTGGACATTAGAAAATATTCATTTTCAAAAAAAGCACATTCTCAAAATAGGTTATGCGAACTAATAAATGTATACATTTTGATTAAATTATGAATGAAATATTCGATTTTTTTTAAATTGTATCCCTTTTCGGGGGTAAATGGGTTGATGGTGGTGAATTTTGTTGGGTTTTAATGGGAAAATTTGGAAAAATATGTTAATAACTTGATGGGACTGATAACATGTGCTTGATTTAAATATGGGTTTGGAGGAATACAAATTGAATTTAAAGTTTCATGGGAGTGTTGAGGATTGATTGGAGGTAGAAGTGTTGATTTGATGGTATATTTGGTGGATAATTAGGGTGGTAAGAGAAAAATTGTGGTTGACGGGTGCCAACCAAGCATATTTTTGTTAAGGGAAATATTAGATGTAAGGGCATTCGGGCAGAAGAGGGCAAGGATAGTTTGTGTTGGGTTTTGAAGTGGTTTTTATCGCGGGTTTTGTTTGAAAATGAAGTAACTTACTTGCTTTACAATTCCCAGTTTGTACTGAGGTGATTGCTGTTGCTGTTGCGGAGCACTCATGTTTGTGACGATCGGCTCAGTCCATGCACTTTCGTATTAAAGTTAATATTCGGCACTGTACACAAGCACAGCGTAGAGGAAAATTCGATAAATACGTACACGAAATCGACGCTCACACATACAAACCAATCGCTCGCTCGATCATCGAACTCACATTCACGAAATTACTCGAACGTGTTCTATATGTCAGCGCGCCATTTCCGTTTTCCGGATTATCTTGTCGGCGCCTTATATTTCACAAAATTCCTCGAAAAATCCTACAAATTCATCGTTACTAACTCTTCCTATTAATTTTAACGAATCATCCATAAACTGCGATCGATTTAATCGGAAATTTGGGCATATTTTCGGTTTGTCACGTTGAGTTGGAATTCCTCGTTGGAACTGTTGGAACTGATGTGGCTGATTGCAATGCACTCTATGTTATATACAATCAATTATTTTTTCAAACTTCGAATTATGTATTTCACTGCAATGCAATTATGACCTAAAAAGCCTAGTAACGATAAAAACTCAAATCTTAATTGCTTTATGATCAAAATCTTTACATTTGAAAATTAATCCATAAAAAAATTTCAGTCCCACTACCTTCTAATCATACTAACACAAATATTTGGTCAAAATTTATGGGTGAAAATACCTAGCACATATGAAAAGTTTAATTGTAACGCAAAATTAATAAATTTCGTATCGATATCAATAATCCATTTTATATGAATCAGTATATTCAATTATGAATGTTAAAATTTATTAACAAATACGATTGACTTTCTAATTGATTTGAAAAGTATACCAAAATTAAAAAGATAATTTCAGACATTTTCTACCGAATTTTCAGTTTCGGTAGCAAAACTATCGAAATTATAATATGTGAGTTAGCAAGGGCGAATTCAGGATTTGGGGGGGGTACAATATAATCTTTCATTTGCAAGTACGTGAAAGGGATCACGAAAAAAATTCCCAATTTCAGCCAGAAATAGATTAGAGTTTCACTAGTGTTCTTTCTAATTAACAACTTTAATAATTTGATTTGCTGCTTCTAAGTATGTACTGTTATGGAATCTCCACAGTACTGGGGGGTACATGCCCCCCTACTAAATCCGCCGTTGTGAGTTAGTGTCCGACCGAAACTAGTTTCTACAGCCGAAACCGTATTTCGACATCAGTCTAAGTTTCGACCGAAACTTCCACATAAGGTCATGTTTTGTAGGAAAAAAAATTAATCATAATTAGCCACTCTTTATATTTAAATCCTATAGGTAATCATTTAGTCGCTCCAAAACTAGTAGGTAATGAATTCGACCCTCGTATCGTGCAAATTTTCAATATTTCTCGATAACGGATTTAAATAACTCTAAAGTCGCTAAAAGACCTTAGTAGTTATAAAGCGACGGTAAATAACAATGAAAAAAACATCATTTAGTTCCTAATATTTGAGCTAATCATTAACATAAGATATCATTATCACTTATTATTTTATGGTAAAATTACAGATCCTTGATGATAACAACTTAATACAAATTTCAGAAGACTATGATCAAATAAATAGTTAAAACTAGATGTTTACTCGAGACGTTTCGGCTTTTTACAAAGCCTTCCTCAGGTGTTCATAAACAATCGCTTTAACTGGCTTTCTTTAACCTTGTCATGATCCATTTTATAAATACGGTATATTTAATAAAAAATAATAATAAGAGCTTCCAGGATACATGATATTCAATAAAAAATAGTTAATAAAAAAAGTTATACTCTTAACTATTTATATGAGCCTAGTCTGAAATTAGTATTAAATCATTTATTATTTATGCTGAAATTTATAAATATTTATAAATTATTTATTAACATTTAAATATTTATAATATTTAAATATTATAATTAAATATTTATAAACATTTATAAATTATTTATGCTGAAATAAGGGGTTGATTTGAAAAATATGCAATGAATATTTCTTTTAAATATTAGTTACGAATAACGAAAAAAAGTTACAAAACAAAATTCCTTTTTACCTAATATGTTTAGGTACACAAAAAAGAAAGTACTCTTTCTTATATCTTAAAAACAAATAAATTTCTTCGAAACTTTGATCAGTTTCCTTTCGAACTGAAAAAAAAATATTAAAGATAAATAAAACATAGTAAAACAAAGTGATTCATTTTAAAGTGAACAAAAAATAATTAAACGTCTTCTTGGAAATTGTTTAATTGTTTTTGGTGTGGACTTTTCCATTCCAATTGCTATTAAATCAACTAACTTAAGTAAGCAAAATGTGGAAAAATAAATAAACACAAGGGTTGTATTATTATCTCATATTTGACGCGTCGCAAAACTATAGATAAATAAAAGTAAATATTTATACAATCTTAATAGCATCTATCATTTATATAAGGATATCCAGAAATTCGGCGTCAAATAGTCTTTCGGTGTATTTTTTCTTATTTTTATTAGTTATTAAATAGTCTATTAGACTGGCGCTTTAGTTTGCTATATTAGATGTTTATATGTGAAATTCAACCGAAGGTCAAATTTTGGCTGAAGTAGGTTGTTTAGCTTTAACTGTAAGCTTCATAAGATACCGAAGGTTTCATAATTTACATATTTAAATTGATATATCCTAAATAATTTAAATTTTACAGCTAATAGAAATAAATATTGACTTACAATTTAAAGAAGCCACATCATTCATAACAAAAATACAAACGCTTCAACCCAAATGGTCAACATTGCGGAATATTGTTATTGCCACTATTAAAATTAGATAATTTTTAATTGAAGAATATATTTTATTCAACTCAATATTTTCAACAATGAATTTTTGGGTATTCGTATGGGCAACCCTTTCTACTCATAAGACGTACCTCTGCACTACACTTTATTGTTTCCGTTACTACCCTTTTCCATTTGCCGATTTTTTTTTTTTTTTGAAAGAATAGACGGGTGCCATAAGATGTTTGATTTTATTTTTAAAATTTAAAAACGTTTTTAATTTAAAAAAAAACAACACAAACCACTTTATCACTATAAATAACGTTATTTGATTCTAATAAAAGGAACATGTTTAAGTTATAGATTCTTTTATAAACCGATAAATGTAAAAAATAAACTTATTTGAAATGTAATTATTGAAACCCATTGTTAGGTATCTATAACCGCTATAACCGAACTATTTGAGTATTCACAATCAAATAACTACTTTATCGCTGAATCGTCGTGCACACAAATTTAATATGTACACGTATATATATTTATATTAGGAAAATATTCAACAAAAGGACATTTTTAAATCAATTCATTGGTCCGTTTAAATTTGGCAAAACTAAACTGACGAAATTAATAAGACTTGTTTAACAAATGGGAAAAACCGAAAAAAACGGAATTGATTTAGATTGTGTTAAAAAATAAGATATACTTTCTATATATAATAAGATATACTTTATCTTCATTCGCTTTTTATCAGCTTTTAAAATCAACTAATAAAAGCTAATTAATTATAATATTTTGCTACAATCGTAAACTAGCTGAAGGGATACAAACTAGACTTTAGTAGAGTGGCTTCCAACTGGGACAGTATCATCCACCGATTGGAACATTTTAGGGGAAATTTACGAATTACTGATATGAATTACTATTACGAATAACTATATGAGATTGAGGGGCATTAGATTATTTGAAAACCTATGCTATAAACTAGGTTCGCAATGGTGGTCGTATATTATATATAAATATCGAAATTATCTCCTTTAAAATAATTTTAAAAATTATAATAGATAAGGATTTTTTATTTAATAATTTTGATTTTCTTGATCAGTACAGCGTGCTAAAATTAAGTGATCTGGTAATGAATAAATTTTCTTCTTTGTCAATTTTTTAAAAATATAAATACGGTACTAGAGCATATATGGAGTTTTTTTAAAAAAATAATTTCTATTGCTTAAATTAACATATTTTATTAAATAAATTACATTTTTAGTATAAATGAAAAAACATTTTTTTTTAATTCAAAATTAAATCTATACTTTTAGAGTACTTAATGTTGCTGTAACGTTGTACAACAACGTTGAAACAATAAGGCATTTACAAAGGTTCACTTTGGTTGATGATTTTTTAATAAAGAAATTATTCTACAAATTTATGGTAAAATTGCCTATGCAAAATGTTATTGGCAACTTTTTCTAACATTGTAATTCAAAATTTCTGCTATGATTTTTTAGTTTATTTTATTTTGAAACCTTTTTTTCTACCAAAAAAAAAAATATAATTGTATCCGTTAAGTAAAATTTGAGTTATGACAATATTTTAGATCAAAATATGTACCTATTAGTATTTTAACGATTAAGGTTCCGTTATTTCTGTTGGTGCAATCATGAAAATACTAATGGGTAATAGCGGCTATAGGGTTACATTAATATTTTCCTATATGAACTCTAACTTTGTTATCAGTTGTAATCTATTCAGTTCTTTGTTTTTTCACTAATATATTATCTTTCTCTTCATTTTTATGTACCAAATTGTTTAAAGTTGTAACATTTTTATCACAGGTGTAAGTCTTGGTCCAGGACAACAAAATTTCATTGACTGTCTTCCTTTCTTCGATTGAATTGGGTAAAACGCAAGCATGAATAGCTTTGGGTTGTAAGTATTGGATGAAATGTTGGAGCTCTTCATACGAAGCATGGCAAGAATAGCATATACGGACAAAATTTGCAGACTTGGAGAAATGAATTTTGCCACCATTTATATTGATATTGTCCCAGTACATGGCTGAGGGTTTAATTGTTCGAACGAAATCAGATTTTGAGCATTTTTCGCAGGGCGGTTGACAAGAATGGACTTGAGTCTGGTCGAAATTAGGGGTAGTGGCTGAAGATAGTTCTGGAATGTGTTTGTATACGTGGTATGTGTTGGGTGTAACATGAATTTTTTTATTAAGCATATTATGAATTGAAGCGAATAAATTTTCCGAACCATACTTGGCACAAGTTTGCAAATATATTTGGTATTTCGGACCTTGATTGATCCAGCTATCGATTATTCGTCCTATCGCCTCTGTACTTTCAGTTCGTGACGGAAACTTTTCAAACTTCTTGTTCAAAAAAGTCGTGTCCAAGTAAATTTTATCGAGTTTTATCGGTTCGTTGTTAATGTCACGAAACTGATTAAATTTTCCAATGTCATTTTTATCAATACGAAAGTCACCCGTGTACAAAATCCTAGACTTATTCTTTTCAAACAAAAACATTACAGAACCGGGACAATGTCCTGCGGGAATCGTTGTCACCGTCACATACTCTTCCTCAACTTTCACCAAACTTGCATCATTCGACGGAAGAACCCGCATACAATTTTCCGAATTTGGAAACAACTTTTCCAGAATCAAAACCGAAATTTGCGAAGCATACAAAAAAACATTTCGCGACTTTAAACTTTCGAAAAAATTCCCATTCAAACCAACCATATGATCTTTGTGGCAGTGTGATAAAAAATATGCTTGAGAATCGGCATTTGCGGCATCAAACCGATCGACCGATATATTTTCGATTTCGATAATCTTTCCATTAAATGTACTCATTTTTAAAATAAATTCAAATTTAGTGCATTTTGATGCATTTGCTTTATTAGTTAGTTTGATCGATGTTCACGGTACTACGCTTTATGTTTATCTTTGTTTCTCTTTAATGTTTTCAATGCGCTCAACAAAGACAAATAAAAAATAAACGTCGCTTCTTATTTATTAACCACTAAAATAATTGGATGATGCAACACAAAGCTAAACGCAGCCATTTCGTGTTATTTCCCGCTTCTAGTTGTAGGTTATGGCGCATTACATTTTTTCAAAGTGATAATAATTAAATTTATGATCCATCGACCATCAACAATTGCTAATTACAATTTCAAATAGTTTAATTATTGAAATTTGGGCAACCATCTAGAAGATTTGTGAGTATTGTACAATTATTTTACGTATTTGTTTCTCTACAATAAAATTGAACGCACCCATGTGGGCATAAGAAGAAGCTTGAAGGTCGACGCTTTGCTTAAATTGTTAGGTTAATTTATATGTTTAATAATTATCGTAAGTTAAATTATTTTAATAATAATATTCTCCATTTGTTTTCATTACACCACTTAAGTCACATTCTCATCGTTCATTGTAGTAAAAATTAAAAAAAATCCATTTTTCCATTAAATTTTAATTACCATACGATTGGCATTGATTTCATCATTCATTTATTAATTTACATCGCCTGAACTTCAATTATTACAAAATTGATTAATTTCCTTGGCAAACCGTAGTGTTTATGTGCCTTAAATAGTTGCAATATTTACTTTTTTTTCAAGTCTAACCTCAAAGCCCATAACCTCAATTGTCATTTTTTAGTTAACCTCTTAACTTTAATGTCATCTTTTTGTTTACATAGGGTTATACAATGCGACAGCCGTGATATGGAGGAAAGTTTCAATATAGCCTGGGACGACGGCACGGCCGTCGAGCAACTGGATATGTGCGAAGAAGTTGTCGTCCAAGACATTGATAATGGACCGATACAACACACTAGCCACGACGAAAATGTTTTGTATATCCCGGAAAATGTAGACAATAATGTTATTTACATGAACTCGGAAGAGGTTCTGGATGAACAACAAGAAGAAATTCCGTTAACCGAAGAAACCTATATGCAATGTGATGTTGCCGAAGAAGTTATAGCGGAAGAATGGATAGAGTCACAATCAGGAGAGAGGTAATTTCCAATATGAATTGTTAACATAACAAATAGAATCTTTTATTAGCCGGTTTTCAATTTTGAATACGTAATATTTTGATTTCTAATACGAAGCTTAAACTATGATGGACAAAATTAAAAATCAAATACTGCTCTTATAAGTCATTTAGGAATTACAGAAGTGCGTCTATCACGGTGTAGTCTAATAAAATGTGATTAAATTAACCATGACTACTGATACGCAAAATTTGTGTTGAATAGATACTTAAATTTGATAATTTTACTGTGGTTACAAGCTTGTGAGCTCTAAAAACTCTAATATTTATAACACACATCTTCAATATAATAAACGACAAAAAATAAGAAAACCTTTATTAGAAAATGAAGACATATGGTACAATATGTATAAAAATAATTTAAATATTGAAACTTATTTAAAGGCTATGGGAAGTTAAATTTAAGAAATTTGGTTAATAATTCCTCTAGTTTTAATTCCGCGTAAATGCTCAAAAAGTTTTCTAATGTTTGGAAACAAATATTTTTTTATTGAGAAATTAAGGAACCTGAAGGAACTGAAAAATTATTTAGTACCATATTTTGTCGTTTGGAATTAGTTTCCACTTTATACGATACAGAACAGTTCATGAAACATTCTCCTAATCCCAGGGTATCCAACGGTCAGGAAAAAGCCGGAGATTTTGAGAACAAATTTTTATTTTTTCATAATTTGATTAGTATTTAGATCGAACAAGATATAAACGTCATCGTAAACAAGCGTATTATATAAATTGTACGTAAAATAATAAGTTCAGCAGAATATATATGAAAAATCATAACGTTACAACGTTGTTGCATTTTACTACATAGCGTTATTTATAAAATTGATTAATATTTCTATTCGAGATTATTTTTTTTATATAAATAAGATCATGAATACAAGCTAATTTCGATCTCGAAAGTCGTGGTATTTGTGTTGAAAAAAAAGAAGATATCTTGAATACAAACTGTAAATGTTCCCATATATTCTGGAGGGAAAATACCATTTTAGGGCCATATTTTCTTTTCGATTTTTTACTTCTTGAACCATCGACAATTACTGCTCAAATTAGAGTCAAACTAGTTCTTAGAACCCAATAAAATTATGAACTATTGCAATATTACTGTGAAACCAAGCAACGGTTTTCAAATCGATTAGAAAGCTAGATAATCATTAAATTGACACTTATAACTTTGACAATCTGAAAAACCTTATTTAATCGAAAATCGTAACTTAATTTCAGAGTGGAAGTTGTCGGAAATCTAACTACAAATCAAGTGGAAAACACTGATGATATCGAAATTCCATTACCTACAGACCAAGATGAATACACCGCCAGCAGACCATATCCGTGCGACTTTTGCAGTCGCCGCTTTCGCAAGAAAGCGAACCTAATCAACCACATGGTAGCCCATCAAACCGATCGTCCTCACGGTTGCAATTTATGTGGCGCAAGATATATAAGAAAGTGCGATCTAATGAACCATTTAAAAATTCACGCCTATGTACCTGAACCAGAAGCCTACGAAGATGATGAAGACGACATGAACTACGAATACCAACATCCCGAAACCGAACGCCCAAGAAAAAAGAAATCCCAATCAAAGAAACGAAAGTCCAAGTTGAGAATCAAAGAGGAAGTGATCGAAGAAGATAAATATTCGCTCCCCTCCAGGTCTTACGATTATGTTGATGAGGATATGAGACTACTCAACGAAATGGCAAATAGTTCGGCCAGAACTGTAGAGTATGGGAGTCCAGAATATAATGAAATTGTTCCTCCGGAAAATCATCCCGTGAGTGAACCTCGATATCCGATTACAGATCCGCGAAAGCCCTTTGTTTGTCAACATTGTGGGGTGGGATTTGCTCGAGAGAAAGCTTTAGCATCGCATGCTCGAATTCATGGAGGTGATAGTCCTTTTGAATGTGAAACTTGCGGAGATATGTTTTGGGATATTGGTTTACTTAAGGAACATGTAAAGAATAAGCATGGTGAACAGGCAAATAATGTGTCTTATGATGATGACGACGATGAGGATTATGTGGATGATGATGAAAGATATGGTGACTTTTTCTGTCAAACTTGTGGCATGACCTTCCACAGACAAGACCTACTACGACGTCATAGTAGAATACATGTCAAAGAAGAATATGTTAATGATTCCGAGTTTGGTCATGTTTGTAATGTGTGTGGGGATTCTTTTTCGGAGGCCTTAGATTTATTAGCACATGCAGAAATCCACGCACGTCTCAACGTTCACCGTTGTCTGCTATGTGGCGAAACTTTCGACCAAGAAATAGCAATAGCTACACATATATCCCAACGCCACGCAAAAACAATGCCTCCAAACTCTTGCATGCTATGCGGAAAATTATGTAAGGATCGCCGCACGTTGTTGAAACATTCATGGGAACATTCCAAAGAAAAATCATTTTCTTGTTCGAAATGTGCGAAGAGTTTTCACAATCGTGCTCGATTGCGACGACATATGGTGTCGCATAGGAATAAATCGGTCACATGCGATATATGTGGGGAAGATTTTCCCGATGGACGGTCTTTGATGAATCATCGTCATAGTCATACCAATGTTTCTGGTCGCCAGTTTCCATGTCGAGAATGTGGAAAGACGTTTGGTTCGCGTAGTTCGCAACAAATTCATATTCGAATACATACTGGAGAGCGACCATATGGATGTCGGTTTTGTTGGAAAGCTTTTGCAGATGGAGGAACTTTACGAAAACATGAACGAATTCATACAGGTGAAAAACCTTATGCGTGTGCGGTTTGTCCACGAGCATTTAATCAGCGCGTAGTTTTGCGGGAACATATTCGCTCCCATCACTCTGGACCTGATGCTAAATTCGGAACTTCTTTAACTCCTTATTCTTGTGCTGTTTGCAATGATTTATTTTCTACTGCTCAGGATTTAATTCTACATCTGATACAGCACTGTGATTTAAATACCGCTATGCGAAGGCAGCCTCAAGTAGGTCCCCGCAAATATAAGCGTCGTAGGAAACTGAAACCTCATGAGCTCGAACGCATCACAGTATCTGAAAAAGATCACGACGACACTGATTTCAGACATTCAGATTCCGATGATAATACGAAACGAAAATTGGGTAAAAAGAGTAGAAAAAATAAGGCCACCATGGAGGATAACTTTGATGCAGTGTATACAGCGTATGAGCCTCCTCCACCACCGGTTAACAGTGTTCCAAGTACCACAAAATCTACACGAGGAAGGAAGAAGAAAGTTGTAGCCGTCAATGAAAGCCAATCCGTTCCGATGCCATCCCGACCAAAAATGATTCACACACAAAAAACGAGAGTTCCCGTGGAAGTAAGTGGAGCGGATGGTAATAAAATTCGTCACAAAACCAAAACTTTAATAACCCGCACGGCTCCTACCATGCTATCAAACTCCAATTTAAACGAAAAGGTCGAACGTAACGGTGAAAGAAACAGACCTAGAACAAAAAATGTAAGTTACCATGTGCTCCAACCAGAAAAGTACACTCCTGCAACTTTTGAGAATCAAGTGCCATTGGTAAAGTTAGACTCCGAATCAAAAAGAGATAATTACATGGAGTTAGAGGAAATGTTTAAAAATATGCACAACGAATATGAAGAAGAGGAACACACAGCCCTTGGAATCGAATCGAATTTCATTGTACAAAATATTGAGGTGGACGAAAATATTGAGCAGGAAGTATGTATCGAGGAAGAGGTCACCGACAGTCACTTGGAAGAGGTAATTAACGAGGATATTAAACAATCAGAAGCCGTTCCCATTCAACTTTTTAAAGCTGGTCACTTTAAACAACCCAACAGTAATTCCAAAATGATACTTCCCAACACCTACGAACATCATTCCGTTAAATCCGAACCGGTCGAAACTATGTCTTTACATGAACTAGCAGAACTTTCCATGCAACATGCACAGAATAAATTCAAATGCGAAATGTGTAGTGCTTCTTTTTCCGATCGAGCCCAGCTTTTAATCCATGTTCCAATTCACATCTGATAGCCTCGCACTAATTTAGCCAAAAAAAAACAAACATTTTTTTATTTGTTTCTCTTTTGATATATCTAAGTTTTTTTAATTGAATACTACATTTATATTCTAAACCAAAAGTATAACTTATATGAATAGCTTTTTGTATTCCCGTAATCATTACTTAAGATGTGAGCTTAGTTTTATTTTCCTTAAATATTTGTCTTTTTTAAGTTTAAATAAAAATTGATTATTTTAATTTTCTACTAAAGTAATTTTGATTTGTTTTGATCATTCAAAACATAAATCTCGTAGATGTATTACCTAGTCCTAAACATTTACTTCTTGTACTATAATATATCTTTTTGTTGGTATATTTTAAAATCTAAGTTAAAATTAAAATTGATAATTATATATATACATGTATATAATGGAGAACTGTAGATATAAATAGACATAATCTATGAAAAAACCATAAAAGTAACAAAATTTTTGCAATTTTTTGTGCTATATGAAAGAGGTCAAGTTGTATAAAATAGCCTGTAAATTATCAAATCGTATTGAAAGTTGAGTAAGTTTAAATGTATGTAGTTTTAAGTATGACTTATTTTATGAAATTTAGAATTCTATTTAAAAATAGTAACATTTCATTTTTAGTTGTTTGTGTGTATTACGGAATAAGCCTTTAGGTACAATTCAATATTATATTGTTATTTTTTCCAACAGTTGAATACTTTGTTTGAAATAATCATTCATGTATATTCTCCTATTGCAATAAAAATATTTTTTATCATAATTCGATGTATTGTTGTTTTATTTTTGATGTAGAGATTTCTTTTCAGTAAGGGATCATTTATAAATTACATAAGGCAGAGTTTGCAAGTCCGCACTCTCCCTTTAGAAAAACAAAATATTATTTTCATAAATGAGAATAGAAGAAAATAGAAAATAATGATCCCTCCCTACATAATAATTATTATCATCCGTAATTCAAAATTGCCCTTAAAAGGAAAATAAGGAGTGGAAATAAAAGTTTGACGAAGTTGAGAAATTGGTATTTAACTTAATAGGTAATGTTTTATGAAAACGCAGTGATCTAGTAAGTATCTAAGTCCTCATGAGACAAATCTACAATTGAATTTTATATATTTTTTATTGTTTACCTTAATAAAATATACCCTCAACAAGCCAATCTAAAATTATAACCCTGGAACTGCTATATTACAGTGATCCAATGAATGTTCCCGAAAAATACTCAAGAATCGCATCATCTCCAAATATTTGTAATTAAAAAATTAATAATACGGATCTAACATAAAATTGAGATTGTTTTTTTTTGCTTCAATTCTTTTTGCAATAATACTCAGACAAGTATTGTTGATAAAAAACTTTAGAAGAATCATCCCTTGTAAGGAAAAAGCAACCCCTCAGTCATTTTTTGACTTATATCTGGGAATATTGTAGATATTTCAATTTTTCAGAGTTATTCTTCAAAATCAAAAACTTTTGTGACCAATACTTAAAAGTCATTTACTGTAATCGTCAAAAGTAAATTAGACTTAATATACTCATTCCGCATTTGAAAATCGTACTTTTTGAAGTTGGAAGTGAATCATAGTTGATTCTCTGTTTACAGGAAAGGATTTTTTTCGCCAGATTACTCAATAAGTTAGTCTATTTCAAAAAGTACAACTAATATTAATAACGATAAAACAACCCTTCAAATTGGCAAATTTTTAGTCAAAACTTATAATTATTTGGGATTGGATTTCACATTCTTAGGAATTATCATTAAAATTGAAAAAGTGGACTAAAAAATTTGTGTATATGATTTATTATTATGTTAATATTGAAAACTGGGTATTACTATTATGTTAATTAAGGTCATTACGGTAAAGGATAATCCGTCGCTATGAATCGAATTTTTTTTTCTGTTTACTTTTTCGAAAACAATATATGTTAGCATCAATTTAATTCTGTATTTTTCCGGTATTTTAAAAGTCGATGTTGCCCCTTATTTGTTGTCTATTTCTAGACATATTTGTACAGTGGGTTGCGGTAAAACATTAATCATTTGGGAATACTTGGGAATTGTTTTTACTTATAACCAGAAATTAATAGGTTTTGAGAAACTAATAATTCTTTTTTTACTCTATACTTAATAGATAAATTAATGCAGTTCAAACATTTGCTAAAAGTTTCCTTCAAATTCTGTACATTCATTGTTGTAAATTCGAATCGGAAATGAGAAAATAGACATGACTCCTTAATTATACATCAATTTTTCGAATGGTATTAAAAAATATTGAGGAAATTTTCAATTTCTTTTATGTGCATAATAACTGTACGGTTAGAAGAGATGTTTCGAAATCTATTTATTTTCAAACTAGAGAAAAGAATCTCAAATATTTCCGAATCTTTACCAAATGATTTGCTATAGTTTCAGCCGTTTCAAGTAATCCTAAATTTTAACTATATGGAAGTTGCATTCCTATACTTGCAAAGCAATAGTACAGCACATTCAATGCTAGGTGTCACTTTAAGTGTAGTTTGAATTAGTTTTAATACTTAGAAAGTATTGGAAATATATTTCTTTAACAAATTTCGTAAAATCCTCCAATTGAAAACAATTTTTAAATTTGATAGATTCTGATATTTGATAGAAAACAAAATTATCAAAAAAATTGGCGAATTTTTAATTAAGGATACACATACAAATTTTATGAATACCAGTTGTGCCCAATCTTCTAAATTTTGTGTTATAAATCATAATAATCGTTTTAAAGTATAGGAAACTTTGTTAATGAAATATTTCTTTTTAATTTCCCGAAAGCATTAAATTTATCTTAAAGTATAAAATAATACAAAACTTATTAATGTCAATTGTTTGTAGATAGCTTGATAATTCCGTGAATGGCTTCAGTTTATCTTTAGTAAATCAAGTGTGAAAAATAAATTAGTAAGAAAAATTAGTCTAGATCTTTGCTATTAGCTATAATCAAAAATATTTTTTATAGCAAAGTTGTTGATTTTTTCCGTTGTTTTTACGATCTCGTTAAAATCAATATTTTATCACTAATTTTTATAGAAAATGAATTCAAACTAATTTTGCTTTTTACTTAAAAAATCGATATCCGAAGCTTTTCAAATGCCTTAATGTGTTTTTATGATGAATGCTTAAATTTGCATACAAGTTTTCAAGTGGTTTAAGGCACTTTAAATGTAGTAAAATAAGCGCTAAAATTCATATTTAGCCTGAACGCTCTTCAATATTCCGAAATGATTAAAAAATTGAAAAAATATACAAAAAAATTAATGAGGATTATCTTTTCACAATCACCAAAATTTCATAAGATAGGAGTTCTAGTGGATTTTGACTGAGGATTTGCAAATGAGATGTATTCCTGTTAACATTATTCCTCAACTATTCACCCCCAGGGTCAAAAAGCTATTAATTTGAATTAAAGTTATTTGGCTTCTAATGCAGGGTCTATTATTTCCCATCTTTCATATTAGTCAGTACTAGTTTCATGCGACTTTTTCTTTATAAAAAAATGTCATTGTCATTTTGGTGTAATTAACTACTGCTTTCCTTCGCTGTATCTTGAAGTCAATGTAAATTAGTACCACTTATTGTTCATCATTGAACAGAATTTAAGCAAGGTCTTTTTGAACAATGAAAAAAAAACAAAATTCTAATTGAAAAAACGGATATCGGAAAATTTATTATTTTTGAAAAACTATTAAACATATTTTATTCAAACCTATAAGTGCTGGGTTCTTTAAGGTCGTTTTTCCCAGTTATCTGAGACATATATATTTAAATACAAATATAGTAAGACTCATTATATTATATTCTATTTAATTATCAAAAAGCAAAGACATGTGTCTGGAACTTTTGCTAATAATTTTATTAATATATTATATTATTATTGTGAAATATAGAAAAGATCAATAAAAAGCTTTTAACTATTTATTCAGACCATAAATCGTTGAAAGTAATTTTTTGTTCTTATCAATTAATTTTTAAGAAAAATTAGATGGGACTGGGAGGAAAAGACAAATTGTTTTGCTTTAAATTTTATTTCACGAACATTGAATTAAATAAAAAAAAAATTTTAAGACTTTGTTATCCTTTTTCAAGACTTGTCTAAAGATATCTCACGCGTATATGTATTGAATTTCTTTTTTCATTCCTTAATTAAAGAAATGGTGTGATGGTAACTTTTTTTTGTAATTTATTTACCTTAGTATATAGTGGTTTGTAAAATACACTTATCTTCCGAATTTCATCTTTAAAGCACTAATAGTATTCGAATAAAATGGCTGTAACATTCGGATCTAACAAAATTGTGAGTTTTTTTTTTGCCATTGAACCCTAAAAATTATTAGCATTTTGAAGATGTAGTTAAGGTTGAAAAAGCAGTTTTACAGAAGGTAGTGGAGCTGAAAACTTTCAGAGATGTTTAAAATAGTGTTTAAAAGTATGGAGCATCTAATGCAGAGTACTTGAAGGCAATTGAAGATATTTAGTAAAAAAAAATGGTAATAAATACTTTGTTAGAATAAAACCTCTGTTTTTAAAATGATGAAATATATTCTTAAATCGATAAATTGGTTGTGTCCATAATTTACATAATCTTACTTATTTTTCGAGGACCGAAGGACCGAAACGTCGCTAAATTAATAATTAGTATATGGATTGACATCCTTTAAGTCTACTATCCTACGAAAAATAAATAATATGATAGTCTTAAATCTTTTTTACAAAACAATTCATGCCCAATCTCACATCTTGTCCTTTAAAAGCTTAATTTTGGGACGACCTTCTTCATTTTATGCTTTGAATTTGCCCTCAAAATTTGACTTTTTCAAAAACAAGTTTTAAATTTGACTTATTTTAATTTTTTAAAAATTAACAAACACATTTCTTCTGTAAATTTGTCGACATTCGACATTCAGAGTTAAGAAATGAAATATGTTTTTCATCTAAATAATTGTCAAACGTTCAAAGTAAAATATATTCCAACGAAAACTTTTCCATTGAAAATATTATTTCAAAAAAGTCTATACATAGCTTCTTAATTAATGCAAAAGAAGATCTCAAAAGAAAATTCCTTTACTGACTTAATGATATTTTTATAAGTAACAGAGAAAAAAATAATATTCACATATATAATTTTTTTTTTTTGGTCAAATGAAATTAAAACACTTAACAGAAAAAATTCCTGCTACGTGCTTTAATCTTCTTGGCAATTTAAATTAATCTGATTTGAGCGACGCGACAGTTAAATTAATGAAGCACTCAACCCAATATTCTTAAGCAATGTCTTCCACTAATAAAAAGAAAGACGAAAAAAAATTAGCGAATTTATCTCCGACATTTCCAATAGGCAAAATAGACCAATTGCATGGATAGTCCCATTGCATAGTGGAACTAGAAACATGAAGGGCTTACACTCGTACACCCCAACGGTATTTGCGAAAATAAGTTGGCGCAGTTCGCACGCGTTTTCATTTCGCATTTCGCTGAAAATTCGACATTTTTTCTGCATACCTATATATTTACATCGAAGTGTCCACTCGGCCGGCTATTACCGAAATCTATTCATAAAATTAGTTTCGAGTGTCTATTCTTAGCAAGAGCCTCATATCGTTCACAACGATCGCACATCTACGATACTTTCTGTGGAACAATTATCGTGAAAACCACCGACTTGTGTTGAGTGACCGGCCACAAGTGTTTGTTTTTATAACTTTCATTAGGATTTCTTTTCTTCAAAACAATCAAAAAATTACTTTTGCCAAATTAACACAAAAAATAACCACCGACAGTGATACATATTTCGTAACCAACTAAAGTTTGTGTTTGCTATTTCATTGAAAAAAGTAAGTAAAAAACTTTTGACTTTGTTTTCCCAAAAATAATCAAATCTTCCAAATTGCTATTCAATGAAATATTAGTAAATGAAACGAAAATTACGTTTCGTCCATTCATCAAACTAATCTTCAGAAACATTTGTAAGAAATCAATCAATTATGAGTTCAAAAAACTTGGAAAAGTTTGAAATTAAATCTTCTTTCATAAATATGGAAAATCGTCAAAGAATCTATTATAAGATGGATCGAAAAAAAAATCGAAAAATCATGGAATCACTCATGTGGACATTTTTTTTTGCATTTATGTGATAATTGGTAAAAATAGCGTTTACTCTTAAATTGCGTTTCTTAGACTCTCTATATTCAATGAGAGACGCTTCCTAAAAATAAACGGTAAACATTGAAACATTGAAATTTCAAAGAATATAACTAAAAAACTATATGGATATAGTGAGTACAATTTTATAATAAGAAACGATTTTCTTTCTTTGCTATTTTCGAAGCCAAACTAATGAAATTTTGGATTTAATTATTTCAACAAAAAACCTAAAACCTTTTCGCAAATTTGTTGCTATGGCATTCCTATGATAATGTAAGTAAAAAATTAATTTAAATTTTTTATTTCAAACATATATTTTAGACCAAAAACCAGAAAAAAATTGCTTATAAAAGAATTTAAAATTATTAGATTTCAAAACGAAATTGTTAAGTAATTGAAATTTTATTTCAATTTTTAACAACTCAATATTTTATGAATAGAAAATCATAAGTTATACTATATATAATAATTAGAAATTGAGTATTTCATCCTTTTCCGTTAAATTATATAGATGATAAAATTCAGATCTCAGCTTTTATATTTTTTACATAAGAAGAAAATTCAGGTTATTTAAGATCTTTTTGTTTTTTATTTTTTATTTAATATTTTTATTGTTCAGTTAGCTACGATTCGTTACTGATCGTAACTTCCACAGGCTTCTTGATTCACAAAATAAAATATTTTTAATTTGAATTCAATAAAAATTTGTTTTTATTGAATTCAAATTAAAATTTATAAAATCAAATTAAAAATTATAAAAAAATTTTTTTTATTGAATTCAAATTAAAAATATTTAATTTTGTGAATCAAGAAGCCTGAGGAAGTTACGATTAGTAACAAAACGTAGCTAATTGAACAATAAAAATATTAAATAAAAAATAAAAAACAAAAAGATCTTAAATAACCTGAATTTTCTTGTTATTTAAAAAAGTTAAATTATATCCCATTAAAATATTTCTTCATAGAAAATTTTTGTAAAGCTTCTATCTCTCATGTAAAAAATTGTACTTATTTGGAACATATTTGAAAAACTCCAAAATTTTGACTTAATGATAAACATAAGTTTAGTAGTTGCATTTAGTGCATGTTAATAGTAGGTACA
The DNA here is from genome assembly GCA_958496175.1 of Sisyra terminalis. Taxonomy (NCBI): domain Eukaryota; kingdom Metazoa; phylum Arthropoda; class Insecta; order Neuroptera; family Sisyridae; genus Sisyra; species Sisyra terminalis. Next base: position 11,943,180 of record OY292275.1, read on the forward strand.
AAGGTACAAGTTAAGTGTTATTAATTGGACTTAGTAGAAGAATATGCTAATAATCCTCGACTTTGATTTTAAAAGATGATAAAATTCAGATTTCAGCTATTATTAAACAAGAAGACATTTCAGGTTGTTTAAGCTCGGATTTTTTAAACATTTTTTGTTTATTTATTTATTACCAGGATGTAATACATACATATTTACATACAAAATTTTATACATTTTTATACATTTTTATTTAATATTTTTTAATATTTAAATTAGCTACGTTTCGTTACGTATCGTACCTTCATCAGTCTTCTTGAATCACAAAAAATATAATATATTTTATATATTTTAATATATTTGATTTTAATATTGAAAAATTTGAAAAAAATAAGATAAAAAGGTTCAGAAAACCATTCTAAACAATTTGCAATCTTGATATTTGTTTTAACGTTGTACATTTAAGTGTTTTCCAATAAAGTAAGACCAATGCTAAGTTATTATAATTTTTAATTTATCTGAGACTCATTTATGCTACAGATAGTGTATGAAAATCCTTAATGCATACATTAATACATTAATGTATACACTATGCACTATACATCAACGAAAAATACTCACTGAAATATTAATATACCTTTAATTTTAATTCTCTACTATTTAATGGATTTATTTTCATATTACAAAAGTAGTGTTACTTAAAGTAAAAAAAAAACGTTTTAACATTGGAATACCTGAAATTGTTATTTTGAATAAATAGTTTTCGTATGACTCAAGTTCTTTATTTCTTTGTTAAATACTTTTTTTTTTTAGATATTTAGATATTTCTGGATATTTGACTGTGATAATGAAGTCAACAAATTTTAAAAGAGTTTTAATAATATTAACTTTAAATGACATATGATTGAGTACTTGATAAAGCCCTGAAAGGCGACGAAACGTCGTACGAAAATCAAACAAAAATCATTATTAATGGACATTAATGAGTGAATTTATTAAATACAACGCGTTTCAACACATTTTGGTTGTCATTACCTGACAATAAGTGTTAAAATACATTGTATTTAATAAAGAAATAAAGAAATTGAGTCATACGACATAAATAACTATTCATTGACTCATTAATTGTGACCCAGAAATAAAAAAATAAAACATTTATCTACGTTAAAAATATATATCATTGTCGAAGTATTAGCTGCTTTATGTGTGGTTTGGTTTAGGGTTGTATTAATTATGTAGAATCTATGTTAACGATAGAAAGACAGACAATCGCATTAAAGGACCCCCAAAAATTCTAAAAATTGACGAAAATATGATGAATATATTCAACGAAATGTTTTTTCAGGGACTCTGGTACATTTAGTATTTTTTTTTTACTATCCATACTAGAAATTGTACTTGAGCAATAAAATGTTTGATTATTTAAATACACTAAATTCTTGCCAATATGACATGGGTTTCTTAATTTCTGGAGATCAAATAAATTGTCGCAGTTCTATAAAATTACCAAAAGTAGATTATATTTTGTCTTTCTTTTATCATTGAAAAGATGAGCTGTTTCGTTTTTTATTATATATCTTATATATTTTATTCTGTTACGGAATTGCCCTTAAGAGGACCACGACATATTTTATTTAGGGGCCACTATTGTTCTAAATGTAAAGCAGTTTTGTTGGGTTAGTGTGAATATTTTATTGTTATTCTTATGGTAGAATTCATTTAAAGCACAAATATCAGGAAAATGCAGCTTATTTATTTATTTTTAAATATCGCGGTAAACGGTATTAACGGTAGATTAACGATTGACCTATTGCGAATGATTATACTAACAGGTTTACTATGTTTAAGTATATACGTTTTGGAGTCATAAATGCATTAACGAAAATGTTTTGTTAGTGTAACCATTAAGCTATTAATTAAGCTATATTGCATATACTAACGTGAATTTATACTTTAACGGTATAGTATATAAATAAGGAATTTAATTGTCAAAACACTATTTCCTAACTTATTTTAACAATATTTCAATATAAAGAACTTAGTTAAATTCGTATATTTACGAAAGTAATGATAATATCAAAAGTACCTACTAATAGTTCATTTACTTGGCAATTCTGCTCTCTATACTTATTGCATGGAAAAGTATTTTTGTCTTGACTTAATTGACATTGATTGTCTTAATTTATTCTCAAACACAAAAGTTCTCAAAATTTCAATTTCTTGAATATTGATTTTATTATAAAATAGTAAAATTCATTGAACTTTGGGCATTTCTTTTACCTTTTCTTATCTTTGAACTGTCCATACTTATTGATTAATTTAACAATTTTATTTATAGCAAATGAAAACAAATTTAATGACTTTTATGAAAGTGTATGTCTGATTGTTTTTTGTAGGTCAAAAGTTTGTTATAATATTTGCCAAACATGCATCAAATCGTAGCCAAAAACATTGCTTACAATTTGTTATGTAGACTTATATATATTTTGTTTATATGAAAGAAATATATCATATTCTTTTAATTATATCAAACAAACCTGAAACATACTGTATGACAACATTTAAAAATATATTTTCAAAATAGATCATAAGTTGTCATAATTTTGATATTTTTCTCAAACTTAACGAAGCAAAAAACTATTTTCTGTCTCATCAAACTTCTATTAGTTTTTGTAGACTTAAATTTTTGCAAATTGCTATATCAGTGAATTAAGTTTTTAATTTTCTAGGACAGGGCCGATTTTAAACGCTCCACCGCCATGGCTACCGCTTTGCGAACCAGAAAGGTCAGTGTTAATGAAAAAAATTTCTTATTTTCCCCCATTATTTTCGAACCGAACCATTCCAAATTTACAAGAACCAAAATTGAGTTTTCAATCGTTAAAAAAATAATTGGTTATAATTTACAGGATAGTGAAAGCATTGAATTAAATCTGCCTCCATCTCCCGTCCAAATTGATTTTGTAAGACTAAATTTTATTGATTTTCAATGTTTTATGTTAAACAGACCGGACTGCGGAAAAAACCGCCGCCAGAACCGCCTCAACCGGAACCGGTTTGTGTATATACTTAATTTTATTTTGCAATCATTAACAAAGCTCCGCATCACTAACATATTTCCTCTATAAATATACATTATGACTATTAAATTCTTTGCAAAACAATTTTCACCAATTTCAAGTATTCAATTATTAAAAAAATAATTTTTGGCATTGTAGCGTTTTCATTTTTCCGCGAGATTTAACATGGTTTAAATTTAAACTTGAAGTAGTAAAATTAAAGCTTCGCTAATTTGGATTTACGTAAATAAGTCATGTGTGACATTTTGTATATGGTACATATTTATGCCTAAATTTTTTTTGTCTATTGAAAATATGGCAATAAGTTTAAATTTATTTTACAGGAACCACCAAAGCCAACAATTTCAGATACAGAATTAGAACGTAAGTCAAAAATTTGATTATTTTTTTATATAACAATTCTAAAGTGATTTATTTACTTTTATAAAAATAAACATAAATGAAAACTTTAATTTTTGAATTAGAATATTTTTAAATTAATGCATTTCTATTGAGTATAACTTTTTATAATACAGTTTACCACGAATTCACAACAGTAAGTTTAAGAACTTTAAGACCATAAGACAGCATTAAGGGTCATTTGCTTTCCAGTAAGGGGTTGAAACATGAGGTTCCAAATTACAGGCATTTTCCGAATGATCAAAATTGATGCCCAAAAGAAAAGCTCCTTGGGCCCCTTCCCCTACTTTCACGTTGAAAAATGACGTGAATTTCCAAATCCTTTAGCTAAAATAAAATAAATCTTATGGAATATAAGTTTCTTCTTAGGTCCCCACTAAATAAGGCTTATAGATTACCTTTTTCAACGGTTTTATAATACATTACCAAAACCGATGGGGAACCAATCAAATGACTGTTAACATTTGAAGTAACTTTTTTGATGGATTATGGTTGATGACGGTATCGTATTGGAAAATCGATTGGGAAATCAAATTTTTTGAAAGAATCATTAAAGGTTATTTATTCCAAACTTGATAAGCTATATATTTTGCCATAAAACGTATAATTTTTGAATTTGCGTAGATTTTTCTTTATCCTTTTAACCAATATGCGAAAAAGGAAAAGAATTGGAGATGCTAAATTTTTTTTGTACACCAAAGTTTCCCATTTAAAACAAGTTTCCATTTGTTCGGTACAAAATAACGTCATTAAACGTAAATGTATTTAAAATTTATGTCCACAATTTTCACCCCTTGTAAAGGACAAATGACACCTAACAGACATTTGATGCCAAACAATTTTGGGTCCTTAGATAATCGATATACTCTTTTTAAACTTGTCACAAGTTGGAATTCAGGACAGTTTTTATAGCTAAAGTTTTTTTAATTATAAATATTCCTAACTATTGAAAAAAATAAAAAAAATGTTTCTAGTTGATAAGGACCTTTATAAAGTTTCTTATTTGCTGCAATATGATAAAATACAACTCTGACATTGTAATAAATTTAAAAAAAAAATATAGACCAGAGACTTTGATATAGATTCTATATATTAGACGAAATTCAAAAGTTTATTTTTTCCTGGGTTCCTTCTAAAAGTTGTTGTTTCTTTGTACTTTCTATTCGCCAATTAAATCAAAAATGAAAAGAATATTTCATCTAATTTGAATTTAAAAATAAAAGCAAATTTTTTTTATTAGTATATTTGTGTGGATTTCACACAAAGCATGTAAATATTCGATGATGAGTTGTGCCAAAAAAATTTCCTCCTTCACAAAATCAGTATGGATAATGTATATCTATATTTAACGAGATGAATATGTTGATAATAATTACAGCATAAAATTATATATCATTGTGCCTCACTTGTTCAAAATACTGTTTTTTTATTCCAAAAAATTTAATATATATATATATATATTAGATTTGTTTTTTATTTTTACATATTGAATATATTTATAAAATTTGTGGTGATGAATATTTTGAAAAGTTCACATGAGAAAATTTATGTGTCACAAGTGTGCGAAAGAATTTTCCATTGGTTAATTTACTTGATGGCTAGGCTTAAATGAAAATGTACGAAAAAATTAAATGCAATTAAGTATTATAATTTATGTTTGGAAAAGTTATAGTCAAGCTGAGATAATTAAATTGAAGATTTATATATTTCTTTTTCTTGAAAAAAAATGAGATTTTGTGCAACATTTCAAGTCTTAGTAAATTTTTTAATATTTGCAAGTAAAAATTATGATTCATTTTTTTGAAAGTTCGATGGAATTTTCAACGAAAAATGCTTTATCTGCCTACGAATCAATTTTCGTGACTTTATTTTTTTTAAGAGAGATTACTATAAAATAACTTCCGGTTACCAAATAAATATTTGAGATAATTTTAAAGCACACATTTTTGTCTATTAATTTTTCTAAACTTTGAATTTTTTGCCAAGATTCTTGGCGAAAATTTTCGAAATTTTTTCCACGACATTGATTTCACTTTGTCTCCACACTGATGAGTTTTCTGCGATAGAGAAATTTCCACCGATTTCCTTAAGCACATAAAACTAAACCATTGACCTTCCGTTTATTAATGTTATACTCTATGATCCAACGACTAAAAATAAACTGTCCGAAGCGTAAACAAGGTTAATTTGTTATAATATAATTAAATCGGAAGAATAATGAAAAAATTTCATCTTTAAAACAAAGATTTTTATATTTTTTTTCTTCTAGCGAAATATTGCTTGAAAGTCAATTGTTGGCATTGGTTCACCCCAACCAATGCAATTTTTTCATTTCAACCATGAATCACCCTACATGCAAAATTGCTTACATGCACTTGTGGTAGCATTTCATAATTTAATTGTAATATTGCCAAAATATCACCAGCCGTTTGAAATGGAAATTTTTCACATTTTCCTCAATCAAAACGACTATAAATTTTCCTTGAAATCAAAACAAAATAATATTTTCTAAAACAATTTTCTGTTTATAATTTCGCAGCTTTTTTCATCCCTTTTTCAATGCCTAAAATAATTTTAGTTTCATGGTGAAAAGCGTATTTATATTAAATATTTCATTCGTGAAAAATGGATAGCTTTTCTCACTTGGTTTTCCTTTTGAATCATATTACAGCGTATTGTAGTGAATATGGCTTGTATTTTCATATTATTGAAACAACTGAACATTGGAAAAGCTTCACTTGACTCGACTGAAATTACAAACTTTATAGTTTGCAACCATCAAGAGTCATTGAGTTATTGAAACAGTATTAAGCTTGTACCATCAAACGATCATATTTTCAAGTTGCATTTCAATTTCCAATTATATTGTGCTAGGCAGGAATCTATTAGTAATGCATCAAAATCAAAACCAAATCATATTTCAAGTGCTTTAATGTTGGTATATATGTGTAGGCACTATAACTGGGTATATGTGTTTCGAATTAGAAATTACATCCAGTCGAAAGCTATTATAGAATATGAATTAGCAGCATTAATATGGTTTATATTGAAATTGATTTATATCCCTATTAAAGCTCTTTCTCTTTTTTAATCGGTAAAAGAAGGGGTTCTATTGCAAAACATTATTTTGTACAACGTAATTCGATTTCAACTATTCTTTTTACTGTATAAGATATACATTGAAGTTGGTCCCACTTAAGAAAAATAGGGAATGATTAATTACGCATTAAATTTGGAAAAATCTATTATCTAAGTCATAAAATAACATCGACTAAATAAGTTTAGCTAAATATATAAATAAGTTAATTTCCAAATCATAAAATTAAGGCCTTGCAAATTATTTTATAGATGAATAGCCTCTCCTGACAGTCATCTAGGTTAAATACCTTGAAATTATCAATATTATTATTATTTTTTTACATAAGAAGACAATTCAGGTTGTTTAAGATCGTTTTTTTTATTTAATATTTTTATTATTCAATTAGCTACGCTTCCTTACGTATCGTAACTTCATCAGGCTTCTTGATTCACAAAAATAAAATATTTTCAATGTAAATTCAATAAATAAATAAAAATTAAAAAATTACACACTCTACCCATACACATTACATTACATTACACATTAATTTCATGTATAATAATGAATAATGTATAATGAATTTACCTGTAATGCGTATAGCTAGAGTGTGCGATTTTTTAATTTTTATTTATTTATTGAATTTAAATTGAAAATATTTTATTTTTGTGAATCAAGAAGCCTGATGAAGTTACGATACGTAACGAAACGTAGCTAATTGAATAATAAAAATATTAAATAAAAAAAACCGATCTTAAACAACCTGAATTGTCTTCTTATTTAAAAAAATAAAAGCTGAGATATGAATTTTATCATTTATCATTTATTATTATTATTATTAATTTTTGTTTTAAATACATCTTTAGTACTTACACACCTGTGACGTTGATTCTAAAATATCTAAAATATATTGTTAAGTAATTTGGTCTTTGAGTGCTAGTTAACTAATTAACCAGATTGAAAGAACACAATAAAAGCTATGCAAATATATCTTCTATCGTAGAAACCCACCAAGTGATACCGTGACCAATTACATTAGATTCAAGATCAGTAAACTAAGGATGTGAAAAAATAATCGATTATGGAATAAATCGATTATTTCTTCTACAAAAGTCAATTTCAGTAATCGATTTTAATAGTACAAAAGAATAATTAATTGAGGATTGGTTTTTTTGTTTAGTGTCGCTTTTTACGTCCACAATTCTTCTGAAACTAGACAAGAGTCTGGATCATGTACCAATAAATTATATTACATTTTGTTTTAATGATCTGTGCATCTATGATAGTGACACTTTCTTTTTTCTGTGCTTTGTACCAAGTATTATAACACAGGTCTGCAACAAAAATGCTGTCTGGATGTTTTCAACTGATTTCTATGTATTTAGGTATTTTGAAAGCTTAAAAAATACTTGAAAAATTTCGTAAAAAATGTCAATAAAAAGGGTTTTATTGAAGTCAAAAATAAATGGCTATAATTTTATTTTGATAAATGTTTTTAAATGGCAACAAGCCATAACTAACTATCATTACTTTTTTAATAAATAACACCCTGTGTTAACTAAATTAACAAACATAAACATATTATGTAGAAAGATATGAAGTACAATTATAAATTAACTCATACGTTTAAAATCTTTTATGACCCAGCATAGATATTTTCATAGATTCATCAAAAATAAGCCTTTAAGCAGTTCTGAATCACAATAGCGATTTCTATGCTTCCATTCCTGTCGGTCATTCCGTACACCTCAAGGAAACCTACTAGAACTTGGAATTTATTCTTTGCAAATTAAAATATAAAAATCACTGTTGGTCATGTGCGGGAATTTTGAAATTTTGGGTATATTGCTCGGATAACAATCTGAGCTTACCAAAAACCCTTGCTTTTTGTGTCTATGGGATAGTAAGTATCAAGAAAATCACTGGACCAAAAAAGTGTTGGCTTCCGAGGGAGCTTAAAGATGAGGAAAAGAACATTTTGCATGAAATTTTGGTGCCTCCTCATAAAGTTCTTATACCATCGCTTCACATAAAGCTGGAATTGATGAAACAATTTTTCAAGTAACTTACAAAATATAGATATTGCTTCAATTACTTATCAAAATTTCCAGGCCTCTCGAAGGCAAAGTTGAAAGAAGGTATTTTCATTGGACCAGATATTAGATGGTTTATGGAAAATCCACAATTCATCACAACCATGACGGATCCTCAAAGAGAAGGGTGAATTCCCTTTCAAAGAGATCTTAGAGAAATTTAAGACAATAACAAAGATCCTAACTACAAACAAATCGTTAAAAGAATGCCAAATGAGTTTAAAAGTAGATTTTCCTTATTCTCACATCGATAACTTTCCAGAAAATTTAGGAGATGTGAATGAAGTGCAAAGAGAATAATTTCACCAAGATATTAAGGAGATGGAAAGAAGATACCAGGGAAGATGAAGCGTCTCAATAATGGCCGACTACTGTTAGACGTTTCAAGAAGACCTTCCAGATGCTTTTTATAAGCGCAAATGAACCAAAAGGAGTTTCACTGGGAACAAGAAATGTGTTTAGTGCTTACTAATGAATGCATTTTTGATAAATTGATAGATGCCAATATAGTGACGTGCGAAATTTAATAATCGTTAAGTTTTTCAACTTTCTGTGTAATTTTTGGTAAGTTTAAGGGAGTTAATTTTAATCAGTTGAATTTGATTCTTCAAAATGTCACCAATTAGATGTACCAATATAGGTCGCAGAACTTGCAATACTACAAATCAAAGATATATAAGAGCAAGTAAAACTGACGATCAACACGAAACGCCAAATGCAGTTGAACGGAATCAACGGAATCGAAATCAATAACGTAGAAATATTGCGTTTAATCCCTATCAAGGTCTATTCAATTATAGCTCGGAATCGATTACAGTTCAAAGGAAATCGTTGCTATTGGAGCAATGGACGTTGTGTGTCCACATGGCAAGTAAATTTGGCTGGACTAGGCTTCTGGATTGTATTTCGCCAGTAGGGAAGTAAAATTGGTACCATTGGTACCATGACCAGAACCATTACTCAGTATATTACTTTTTACAAGTTTGGTATGGAATAATGGAATCGATAGATTTTTCGGAGAACCTAGAACAATTTGGGCTCATATCTGCAATTAAATCCACCAAAAGTTAGGTGTACAATGGCCCAAGGAATAGGATCGTCAATTTGGTTAATAAATACTGTGATACGGATAAGTTCTTTATATCTTTGGTATACAAACCTTCAAATTTTGAAAGTCGTACCGATAAAACATACACAACTACTGTATGGTAACAATTAACAAAGAAAAAAAAAGAAATGAATATAATGAATTAAAAAAATCAAACGGCGGTGAATTGAAGGACTTTTATCAAGGGAAATAAATTAAGTATTCGATAAAAAATAATACTACAATTTTTCTAATGAGCGCGCGAGTAATACAATATCAGAGCTTTTACAAGCTCTTGAACTTTCGCAGTCGTCGAGTTCATCTAAAAGTATTAAAGCTTTGTAAGTAATACAAGTGGATTTTCCGAGAATATTTATTTAACAGCAGAAAAGAATGGGTTTCTCTCTATTCCTCTGCAACACAAAAGTAAGTAACATACATTTTCCTGGAAATTTTTCTCATAAATATAAAATTTTAAGAAATTGATTACTGCCGCATTTGCTCAAGAAGTGAAGCAATAAATTAAAGTTTGATAAAGATAAGCTGCTCTCTGGTTAAATCGAAATTTAATAAGACATCAAAAGCAAAACGTATATCTCAACAGTTATAGAGCTTCCCGACAATTTAACCCCGTACGAGCTAATTCAAGGAAAAATCGAGCGAAATGTTTTAATTGAAAATTTTCACACCTGAATCGAACCTGTCTACGTTCCATTTTACGTCGAGACTTGGAGACATTTATAATAGGAATGTGTGAGGCGTCATTGCTAAAACTTGGCATAGTTTTGATAGACACTTCCTCGACTTGTTAACGACCACCTTAAAAATTCTATTTCTATCAGAAAATCGTTAACACGTAATCATTTTCGTTCATGTAAGAGAAAAGTTGTTCAATATTTTCCTCAATGAAATCACACAATAGAAAAACTAAACTAACATTAATCAACTATTCCGTATCTGCGGATATTAATAAAAGTCTTTTTGATTTTAAGTTTCTTTCGATTTTTAAAGTTTCAAGGATTTATTATTAAAAAAAAAATATGATTTATACGCAACATAACTTTCTTACTCGGCTACACGTTTGTTTTATTTAAACAATAAATTTCATTAGAATAATAAACACAATTCATCAACCGTATATATATAACAAAACCAAATATTTTATCCCGTTAATGAAATAATCATAAAAGCCTTACGTTGTTTAAATTATAATCGATAGTGTTTAAATATTCCAGTTTTGCATTTATCATCACAAAAAATGTTACCCTTTTCACTATAGTTTTTTTGAATTCTCGAGCAGTTTTCAAATTTTACAAATTAATTGCTAATTTTCCCTTACGTACTATAAGATGCTATCTTTCAATAAATAATTCGCCTTAAGGGTGGATCACTAGGGTGTTTTTTTTGGGACTATTTTTTTTTTTGGCTCCCATGCCGAAATTTTTTTGGAAATACTTCAAAAAAATTCCCTGAAAGTTTGAGCTCTTAATATTAATATTAAGTACTCGCTCACAGCGTGTGAATATTTTCCATTTAAAATACACGTAAACTTTGATTTTTTTTTAAATTTTTATAGCTCAGCGGCATTTTATGGTATCGCTTCGCTCAAAGTCTGAATTTTTTTAACAATTGTATGCTCTACAAAAGTGCCTATTGCGGTAAAATCGTAATTTACACGGGCGAGGTAGTACGGGTCACTAAACCTAGATTTTTCATAGATTTCTCGTTTTTCTCTCAGTAACTCATGAGTTACAAGACCTACAGAAAAAATGTAAATGGAAAATTTATAGGAAATTTAATTGCCTACAAAAAAGTTCCAGAAAACCAAATTACTAAGGTCGATATTTCTCGAGATATTGAGCCTTGAATTTCTTTTACTATAAAATTTTTACGGATTATTGAGTAAAATTTAAGAAAATATTGATTTTTTATTCTTTATTAAAAATTATTAAAAATAGGCACTTTTGTAGAGCATACAATTGTATAAAAATCCCGACTTTGAGCGAGGTGATACCATAAAATGCCGCTGAGCTATAAAAATTTTAAAAAAAAATCAAAGTTTACGTGTATTTTAAATGGAAAATATTCATACGCTGTGAGCGAGTAATTAATATTAATATTAAGAGCTCAAATTTTTAGGGAATTTTTTTTGAAGTATTTCCAACAAAGTTTCGGCATGGGAGCAAAAAAAATAAAAATAGTCCCAAAAAACAAAACACCCTAGTGGATCACCGTCAGAAAAAAAAAATCCGATTTTTTTTTCCATAAATGTCCTCTTATAACTTCAAGAATAACGTGTCAAAAGGATTGGAATAGCTGACTAATGTATTTTCACTGATAAAAATTGAATAAATTGATAATAACACAAAAAAATATCTTAAAAAACTTTAAATGCGTTTTTCTCGAAATCAACTTTTTAAAACTGGGAGACAAGATTTCTCAGAAACTATACGATAGATTGACTTGAAACTGGAAAGTGTTATAGTTCAACACGTCTTCTTGGTACTGAACCTCTGAAATTGGCCAAACCTCCCCCCCTCAAAGTGGGAGAGGAGGAAAGGTCCAAAAATGGTCGTTTTTTAAACTTTTTTTTAAAGTCGCGCCATTTTGTGAATTTTCAACTTTTTTCGGACTTTCGAGGTTCAGTACCAAGAAGACGCATTACCAAAACCTACATTCTTTGAAAAATTATGATCCGACTTCCGGTTTCCGAGAAAACTTGTCACCCGTTTGCCTCCTCATTTTTGAGGACCCTTTTTCAAAGCGCTGTAATAGGGGGAGGGGGACATATCGGAGCACATAAAAAAATAGTTCAAAGCTTCAACTTTTACATGCCGAAGACCGTTTTTTAATATCTCTAAAAAAAAAAAAATGGCAGCAGTTTTAAAAAAGTCATTTTTTTTACGTTCTGACGGTGATCCATCCTTAAACATACGTATGGTAGTATAAATGAATGTATAAACGTGAGTGTATACATTAAGGATTTCATGTAGGCTAGCAAACTGGCAGGTGTTGGGTTCGAATTAATTTATTAACTATATAGTCTTTTCTTTTTTTTGTTTGAACTTCTATTCAAATTTATGTTTATGGAATGATTTTCATAAATTATTATATTAAATTATACTACATAAATTGGACCGCAATATATTCTATATATTGTATAATATTCTATAACTGTTCAAAGTCAGCGAAAAAATCTTATTTTGATTATATAGAGTCGCTATCGCTGAGAATCTTTATATACAAATAATACATCTTAATATGTATTCAATAGTTTAATTAATGAACTCAATGATGATTCAAAGACTTACAGCATGAATATTTCCACTTAAATTTAGAAAAAAAAATTACGCCTACATTTCTTCCTTGTACTTAAAACCTTTAATCCCTTGTTATATTTTTCATGTTAATCGTGATTTTCCCTTGACCAGGCTTTAATACCAATCAAAACTATTCTCTCATCAAAAGCTCAATACAAATAAGTGTTATATTTGCACCCGGAATCAATGAAAGAAATATACCGAACGAAAAAAAAACAATTTAACAAAAATCATTAAGAGCTTAAAAGCTGATATGTAAAATGCAATATTGAAAAATTGAAAGCTTTGCTAACTGTAAGTGCTCTTGAAAAGTATAAGTAGATGTTCAAACAGAGTCTTTGTCTTTTATCATCATAAATGCATTGTCAAAGAACGGAAAATCTGTTTACTTTTAAATTAAAAAAAAATTATGGAAAATTTTGTGGAAACTTTTAATGCGCAGTTTAATTTACATCAGATATAAGAGGATAAATGTTTTTATAATTTTTGTCATGGTTCTTTTCAAAATTTTCTCAATCTAATGTTAAGTTTGGAGAAGACAGAATCATATTTAATGGGAAAAATCTAAGTTGTAGAATTTGAAATTAAAAAAGAGTGAGATAAGAATTAAATAGGAAATTCAAATTTTTGATATTTGCAGCAATCAATGATTATATCATAAAGCGAGGATAATTAAAGGCAAAAGCATACTTATTACCCGGTAGATAAAATTATCTTCTACAAATCGATTTAGAGCCAATGTTTTCACACCTAGATAATTTTATTTTCGAAATTAAATTTTACCCGAAAGATAAAGAAAACTTGTGTATTTTTTTTTTAAGAATAATGATATTGCCGGCTTAGAGAGTTAACTTGCTAAGCCCATTTTAACAGTTTTTACAGGGGAAGGAAGTAAATGTAAGCTATATATATTAAGTTAGGACAGATATCAGGTTTTCGTTTCATGTTATACATATTTTGAAATTTCTACAGTCCCTGGCCGTATTAATAGACGCAGTATAGGTTTTGTATAAAACCTGAAGTAAGGGCTATTTTATTTTGGGTCCATATTTTTGATTGGGATAAACTTTCTTGTATAAATTTTATTTATTACGCTAATTACCAACTAGAGTCACCAAAACTCATAGGCTCAAGTGTACTTCAGCACACCCACAATCTGGCAACGTTGCATTTTCAACTTTGTTTTTAATTTAATTCGCGATATTTTTGTTTATTCAATTCTAATATGGTATAATTCTCTCTTTTGTGGCTAAATTTTCATTGTGGACCGATTTAATCGCGAATTAAATTAAAAACAAAGTCAAAAATGCAACATTGCCAGATTGTGGGTGTGCTAAAGTACACATGAGCCAAATCATATTTACTAAAAAATAAATTTTTACCAAACAAATTAGTTAAACATCTTCTCAATTATGGCGAGCTGAATTGTTTAATATTTAATTGAAAGCCTGTTTACTGATATTTAAGTTCCCATTCTGCACAGTATACTGTCTATGTAGGACAATACCGTATACTGTATTTGTGGATGATGATTCCATAAGTGAATATTTTTTCTAAGGGCTATTTTTATATTGTGACCACCTCTTTAGCTACTTTTTTTCAGCAATTTCCACATTTTTTCAATGGGTTTCAAATCAAGGCTATTATCCTAAAGTAGGGTAATAGGGTAAATAAACAAAATTTTACCCTTACCCAGAAAATTTATTTCTTGAAAATCAATACAACTTTTTATAATGTAAAAAAATAATCAATATTAAATTTAATTTAGTAGAATATGTACATTTTGAATAAAATCTTAAGTGTGTCTAATAATATAGCCAGGGACTGTATATATAAATTGATTTATTAGTTTGCCACTCGATAGAATTTTGTATTCCTTTCCAAATGAAAAAAAAAAAATAAAAATGAACTTAGCAGGTTAATACTTTAGGTCAACGATATGTTTTGGATGATTATGTAGAATTTATCTACCAACAAAATTTTGATCTATTAAATAGCTATCTTAAGGACATTAATGGTCTATCTATGCATGAGTGAAAATACCAGCCCTTAATATATTTTGATATTAAGATTTGGAGTAAAAACTACATTTTTTAAATTTTCAAAGAAAATAAAATAAGAAAAGTCATATGGTGCAACTGGTAACTTTCAAATAAATGATCATTTAATATAATAAAAAAATGATTAATATTTGGAACAAAGTAATAAAGAACTGCCAAGATGAACTTATCACATTGGATAAAATAGCGGAAGTAATCTTTACACGAGTTTACCTCACCAAAGTATTCCTGGTAACGAAAAGGAAAACAAAAACCCCAAAACAGCAACCACAGATCAAGATACGTTGATTTTTTTAAACATCGATTTATTGCAGCGATATTGCAGAGCAATGTTGGATTGATAATCAAAGAAAACACCTAATAATACCAACTTCAAAAGAAATTGGGAAAAAAATTGTGCAACGTCATATGAAGAAAACTTGAAAAATTTATTGGTCCTCAAACCGAACAAGGTTGTATCAAATTAGACGAAGTATATGGGAAAAAAACCTCTAAGTCCAACAATAGAAGGGACCAATCCTTATAGTGAAGGTTGCGAATTGGTCGCTCACTACTTTATCATATGGACATTCTTTGGGCAAAAGTAAGGCCAGACGGTACTCTAAATGGCGTCATATCCGGTAACTACCCAGTTAAGAACAACCCTAGGACTACCAAGCAAAACGGGTCAGCTTTTGAATTCTTCCAAATGTATCAAATCTATGAAGCAGATCCTGCATGTTATGGCACTACTAGACCTGATCTACCATACCCCGAATAAGTCGCTAAAGATCAATATAAATATATGAAAACAAAATATTTGGAACACATTTTGAATATTTGGATCTATTTTGTTGGTCTTTACCTTCTAAACCTTTTTTTTTTTGGTAACATTGATATAGAGAACAAAAATGTGTTTTCTTAAATCTTAAATAAATTGATTAATGAAAAATAGTTATTTTCGATACATATGCGTAAAGTGAGGTTTTCTAGTAGGATGAACTTGATACACGAGCTGAAGGGACTGATCATACACAACGAGATCGAGTGCGCTGTGTACGAGACCGCCAGGCGAGTGGGGGTAGGCGCACGAGATCAAGTTGTGTATGATCAGTCCCTTTAGCAAGTGTCTCAATTTCGTCCTACTAGGTACCTCACTTTAAGCATAAGTATCGAACAAAATTGTTTGTAACGACTGCTTCTAAAGTTCAACAGAAACAGATTGAGAAATTAATTATTGTTATTTATATATGAAAAATTTCAACTCTATAGTAAGAATAATTTATAGAAAAGTTATGAATAAAAACAACATTTTAGTTAAAACTACAGTCTAAATAATTACCTATATTAATTATTTCTTATCAAAGTTTATTTAGGTATCAATTTATTTTACTTTTGTGCACTGTTATTTACTTTTGCGCACGATTTCTCTACTTTCGCGTACGCTTGCCACCACGATGAGAAAACGGCTCTTTATCCTCGCCACACAACGCACGAAAGTTCAACTTTAGAAGCAGTCGTTACAAAAATAAACTTTTTCACATCTTTCTAGAACCAAACTATTTGCTAAACCACCCTAATTATTCCTGAACTAATTAACCATGAATTTTCTATAAAAAGGGGAATAAAAAAATTGATGGGGAAATTTAAGGTTTAATATCTCTTCAAATAAAATTGATTTTGCGATTTAGTATTTGTCTAAAGTTTAATCAGACTAAAATAAATGAATAGTAGATTTTCATTATTTTTTTAAATGAAATATTTATATAAGTAAGACCTCTTGAAAAAATTTTTGATTTTAATATTTTCACTAACTTTTGAAAAAATTAAGATTGTCTTTTTCCAAACTAGAGAAGACATAAAGACCAAAAATTCTTTCATTCTACTAAAGAACGTATCTTTTTCGAAAATTCTCAATTAACTTTGAATAGTTTAACACTAAGTAATAAATGCTTTTATTGGGAAATTTCAAAGTCAGAAATGAAAGTTATTAGTAGTAAATATAATGTCGTGCTACACAAAAGTTATAACAGTTTATTTGAAAATATTTTTTATTTATTCAAATATTTTTTGTTAAAAATTTTGTTATTTGATTTTGATTAATGATTTAAAGTTAGAGACCTAAACAAAAATTACTCGATTAAAGGAAATGAAAATTTCGAATTAATTATCGATGTACACCCGATATGGTCTACATATGTAAATTTATCGCGTGCGATTCCTTACATCCTGTAATAATGTGCCGGGGACGTTAACAGTTTTCATATTCGAACCAAATCAAATTTCGCCATAGAAACCTAATTGAATCACTTACCATAATTTTATTTCACTTATTTGCTTCGCTATAATTTCGAGTAACTTTCAGTAACTATTGATTTATCATTTTAAATTTAAAGCTCGCGTGTTTCGTATTCGAAACGGAGACGGTTACAATTCAACAAATTAAATTTAAAGCATTTTAGTTTTCGATTTTTTTTCGAGGCAATTAAAAAACAATGATTTATGTTTTGGGGTCAATTTTGGTGTGTTAGCGCGGATGTCTCGAGAAAAATGAAATTATTGATAAAGACATGGGACGTTCGGGCACTGGGGTGCTTAATTCATTCGGAGGTTAGATTTCTTTACTAAGGGTTGGTTTTTTGGCCGTTGGGGTGAGTTTTTCAGCAGCAAAACACGGAATGGACTTGGCGTGTTTGAGCTTAATAAGCCATTGTGTGTTGCCGTTAGAATGGTGTGGAATACGATGTGTGCAGCAATAAAGCTTTCGTGGGCGTTATCTTTGAATTTGTGACTTGATAAATTTTACCTAACGAAACGAAAACAGATTGATTCGTTTTGCCGCTTTTTAAGTCGCAATAAATATTTATATATACGCACCAAATGAATTTAGTGCACTCAAAATAAAAAGTACTGATTTTGGGAACTAAAAAAAATAAGATATCCTCGAAAAAAATATACTTTTAAGAAGCATCTATTGAAACAAATTTAGAATACAGACCAAGACCTGAATCCAATAAACAAAACAAGCCTAGATTTGGAAAAATATTTTTTTTTTCAAAAATTTTGAGCTTTAACCGATTTAATCATTCAAAATTTAGTTTAGAGGTTTGATGAATGACAAATTTTTCTCCTTGACATACATTTTACCTCTTTTTAATTCCATTTTTGAATAAAGTTTATAAGAGAGAAAGAGAGCAGTAATGAAAAATTCTCTATGTAAAATTTAGTTTTCGGAGACCAATTTAAATTCAAATTACTCGTAATACTAAAATTATAATAATTAATACGGATCATGCACGGAGGCCAATATAGTTGAAATATACATACTACTTCAGTTGCTGGATTTTGCCCAGCTACTCGGTGTCAACTTGGTGAAATAGGGACCCAAGAAACAAAATAAGTTTTGAGAATCAAATAACTTCATCCGTGAATTTAACATTTAGCAGATACGGAGCGATGCAATACTACTTGATGACCACTGAGGAAGATTGCTTGGCAAACGAAATACGTATCTGGGTAAAACGTCAGTAATACATTTGTTTGGACTTTTGTTTAAAATTATTTACTTGTGTAAATTATATTATATACATAAGACCACAATATAATTTATATATTGTTAAACCAGTATAACTGTTCAAAGTCAGTGAAAAAATTCTAATTTGATCTTAACCGGTGAGTTTAACCAAACAAAAAATAATAGTTTCTATGAAAAACTTTCCTACACATTTTTGCACGCTAATAAACGTCTTATTCTCTTATCTTGATCAAAAAATTATATAAGTCCTTGCTGAACCCCGTAGAAGTTGTCCTGCCAGTCTATAGTTGTGAATGGTTGTAAATAAATAAACTGAATTTAGAAAAAAGAGCTTCTGAATTAAAAGAACCACCTTCCTTATCAACCCGCAGTATCCCTTGATGTACCAATTATAACTAACCTTCAAGGTATACGTTTATCAATTACGTTTTGAGAAAATTTGTTTCCTAAAAATCAGCACAATCATAGCAATGAAGTAATGACAGTTAGCGGCTAATGTATTGATAGTTTGAAAAGCCGTTTTTTTTGCGATCGCAGGTATGTTACTGCCGTAAGAAAAAGATAAAAACAATCTTTGAAGCGGATTGTATATCGTGACAAAATTTGAGCTAAATCAATGCAAAATTTTTGAGTTTTTGAAATCTACCCAAACCAATATAACAATTTTATATATGTAGATAAACTATAGAATATTCATTGTTTACTTAACTCAGAGGCGGTCAGAGGTGGCCAACCCGCGGACCGCAAAAGGCATCCTTGACAAATTTTTCAACCTGCGATATGCATCAGACTTTTATAAAATATATACATTTTATAATGACCAAAGTGAGGAAAACTATTATATTAAAAATGTTTACAGTCTATCAAAATTTAGAATGGAAAATTTGCGATATAACTTTAAAAGTGGCCCACGGAGTTATAATGCATTTCCGAAGTGGCCCGCAATATCATTTGGATTGGTCATCTCTGATTTCAAGTATGCTGATTTTTCGATATCTTAAAAAAAGAACATAGATATTTAATTAAAGGGTCCAATTTATATCTAATTAATGAGTGTCCGTGTAATTATTTTAATCAGCTTTCTTCTGAAAGCTATTTTTGTTATAAATAATTAAACGTAAATAGGCAACCTTTTCTTCTGAAGAAAAATTAGTTGAACTTGATTACAAAGTTTCTATCTAATCAGTAAAGCTATCTTTAAATTGGAATCATAAGTGAAACCAGAATAAAATATTGGTACAAGTATTAAGATTAGATCTGTTTGCGACCTTCTTTATATTTTTATTTTGAAAACAAAATATTATCGAAATTGATTAACCTGTTCTTGAATAAACGATAGAATTCAGGTAGACAAATATTTAAGTTAAAATTTATCAAAATTCCAAGCTGGTGTTAAAATTACAAAAACTTCTACCTGATCTCAAATGATCATATAAAATAAGATAATAAAAGCTTGAAGGCGAAAATGTGAGATAAAGGCAGCTTCAAAGGTTCAAAGGTGCCATTTATGGATTTGGAAACAGGTGTTAATGTAATTATAATTGACAACAAATAATAAATACCTCAAACTGGTTCAGATTCCTTAAAAGATATATTTATATCTGCCATTCTCTCATTTTGGCCTTCAAGCTTTTACTATGTTATTTCATGTCATCATGAAAGTAGAATGGTTTGAATTCCACTCTAACTTACAGTTAAACTGGTTTCGGACTTAACGTGTGGAATTCATACTACCAAAAGTCATAAGGAAAATGAAACCTACTCCAATTTTCATTTTTATAAATTCAAATCTATAATTGAGATTTTATAATTATAATTTTATAAATATGATTTTATAGTTTAGGAATTATAATAAAGTCGAATCTATATTTGGCCTACACGTTTAAATTTAAATCTTCATAAGCTGTTATTATAAAATCAGATCGTTTCAATTCGATTATATATCTGTGAACGCAGTTTTAAGTTAATAATCAATCAATTATCGAAGCGAACATATCAACAAAATGAAGGATATAACTTTTATAGACATATACTTTTATTTTTCGAATATATATAATTTAATAATATTTTTAATGTTTTTACAAACAATCCAAGTTTTAAATTTTATTATATGATTTCATTAAGTTCTTTTGTGCATGGTAATAATATTAAATTTTAAAATAAAGCATTTTACAAATTGTCTGCGTTACAATTGATAAGTACTTGATTATATTATATGCAAATATTTTCTTTATAAAATATCAGAGAACCCAACGAACTTCGTACCACCGAAAATTGAATAGCAAAAATTAATTGATATCGGTAATATTGCTACATGTTCTAAGACTCAATTCACTTCCACGCGCAAAAAGCGTCATTCCCCTGGTATCAATAAAATTGGTGGAAAATTTCGATCATTTTTGCAAAATTTAACATTAAGTCTAAGCATAGTGAAGTCGAAAGAAAATTAATTTTTTTTAAATCACTTTAAAATTTCATACTTTTTAACCTTTAAAAGCCTAAACCATCTTCCTTACTTTAATATTTTGAAACAGAAAAAAATAAGACTAAATACGTCTTAATAAAATACGAATCAACAAAAGATATGATAAATAAATTTTTCTACAAGAAAATACATATAATAGTAAACAGTTTACATTTATTAGAGCAGATTTCAATGTAAATATTTGCCAATTTAAATATTTACGAAAATATTTCCATTATCAAGAAAATAAAATTGTTATATCCATATAATAACTACAATAAGTGACTGGTACCGCACTGTGGAAATAAAACTATGTTAATTTCTTGTTTTCAAATGATAAAAACACAAAATATTACTACTCTAAGAAAATATCATCTTATGCTAAAATTAACTATGACTTCACAAAGTATAATCACTACAAGGGTAATTATTTTTAAGGCTGTATGGTATACGGTATTAATTTATAATACAATTATGTAAATAGAGTGTTTTATCTGTGAAACCCAGAGCAGATATATTTCTTATATTTCATAAGTTGAGATTTTATTAAAACGGGCGCGTTGCTATTTTAAAAGATGTGAACCAAATTGTATTATGTCGACAAATAAATGTAAGTCTCGAAAATTTTATTCTTATGTGAATATGTGTTTAATATGAAAACCATTTTGCGTTGAATTTTCTCTGACACTAGTTTCTGCCTATTTAATTGAATCCCACTGAAATGTGTTCGGCGTTGGAAAGTATTGCATAATTAGATCAGTTGAATTACGCCGCTTTTACGGAAATCCTTATGCGCCCTTTTATTCTCATCCCCCGCTGTATGTAGTTGGGTTTTAAATCAGGACTATTCAACATGTATGTACATTGTACGTGTGCTTTTACTTCTATATTTATAACAATATAACACATATGGTGGAGCAATTATTCTGAATCTAATTAGGTAATATTTCAGGATAGCTGAAGGAATACAATACAGTAATAATAGTAACAATTATGTGGTATCTGATTGTTATTTTTAATATTGTTTCATTAATTTTTATTTACTAATAAGAATTTGAGGGCTATAAACCTGCAAATAGCACAACTGTAAGGTACTCTTTAAATACCAAAAACAACCCTGCTGAAAGATTTTACTCTTAGTAATTATTCAAAATATTTTAGCGCCCATTTTTGAAATTTACAATTTTACCAAAAATATGCATTTTTTCAAACAATAAGTACAGAACATCAATTCCAATTATCGCTATAGACCAGAGTCGATAATTTTGGAAACCAATGAAAAAGTAGAATTAAAATCAATGGAAAAGGAAGAGAATGTAACAAAAATGAAAGAAAAAATAATTTACGGGTGATTTATGGTCAGGAAGTGGAAGGGGGTGGTTTTTTAAGGGTTAAAAATGGTTTATCGCGAATTCCGATAAAACTACAAATCTTATGGAAAATAATTAAACAGCAAAGTTGTAGGTAATAAGATGATCTACAACTTTTGTAACTAAACTTTTTTCACATAATCTCAAAATTTATGTGAAAATTTTTGATCTTTTACAGAAAAATTTTTTTTTCATGAAATTTGGTTAAAACAAACCTTTTTATGTCCCAAACACACTATAATTTTTTTGCCTTAAATATTCACCTTATTTTGACTTAATATCGAAAAAGAACCCTAATTTTCAATTGAAAATTCTCCCCTCAAAATATCTGCTTTTTTTGAAAAATCGGTAGGCATTTTGTTCGTTGAAATCTCTACTTTCTGATGGTATAAAAAATAATATACATTACTATGGTAAATGTTTTCAGGAAATGCAAAGAAACGAAAGAAATTCGAAATCGATTTTTTTTAATTTTGTACAATTTTGAGCTATATATTGAAATTTTCACTTTAATTACTCGTAAAACGTAACAATCATGTTATATGGATAAACAAAAATTATAAATCGAAATAAACTACTATAATTAACAACGAAATAAGTTAACAAAGTTAATATTTAACAGGATATCTACAGGATTTTGAGAAAGTAGCAGAATCTTCTTTAATTCAAGATAGCTTAACTTTAAGATTAACCACAGCAATGTATATTTTTTTAATACCATCAGGGAGTAAAAATTTCAACGAACGATTTTAACCCTTATAAACCTACCCCTTTCAACTTCTCGAACTCAGATCTCACGTAAATTATTTTTCCTTTAATTTTTGTTAAATCCCTTCTTTTTCCAATAGGTTTTATCCTATTGGTTTGAACATTTTTGTTATTTAATAATTACATAAGTGGTTTCATTTACAAGAAAATATCGTTAACAAGAAAAACAACCCCTCGATTTACTCGATATTTTATTTACAAGAGCTCATTATTACAGGACTTAAAAAACGTACTAAGTTGATTTAAGGTTTTTTAATTTAATACGTCATATTATAAGAAATGTTTATCAGAGGAATAAGAAAATTAAATTTTCGACTTAAACTCCCAACTACGAAATATTTCACTTCAGTATTCTATTGCACTTTAAAGTTGTCTTTCAAATAATAGGATTTAATTTTGGCAAAACGTCTTAGTAGGAATATGAAATTATCATAACTCCATTCACTAAAAAAGCAAAGATTTTCATTGAATTTTACCAAGTAAGAGTCCATTGTTAGATTGGGGATGATTTTTGAGTTTTAAAGCACTTAATATAAGCAACTTTAACAAATGCTTAGCTTTTTTAATGATGAATAAACCTAGAAATGAAAAAGCATACTAAATTTGATGGGACTAGGAACCATTCTTTGATGTTGCCAAGTTTTTGATTAGGAATATTTTAAGTATGTTTAGTAATCAAAAATTTTAAACATTTCTCTGATTTTTAATAATTCTTTCTTTGTTCTCTTCTCCGGTAATACTGGTTTCAACCCAATTCCAGATTGTGTATTTAGGTTAAAAATATATTTTCTCTAATCCTCTCTTTACTTTCATCCCCGGTATTTCTGGTTTCAGCCCTTTTCCAGATTAAAGTGGATTCAAAAAAATTTTGAAATCAGTTCATTTTCTCAATTATTGACTAAAATCAGGACGATTCTATTTTTGGTCTTCATATCCTTGACTAATGGAATAAGACAAAATATTCAGTTATTTTTTATTTGTTTTTTTTTTTGAGTCTTTTGTATCGTTGAACTGGATATAACGGTTATTCGCTTTTGGTTACATTTTTGTAAAAAGAATTAAAATTCTAATGTAGCATCCCATCTACGACTATTCTACATACCATTAAATCTGATAGATCGTTGATATTTTGTTGTAAAAAATCTAGTAAAAATCCTCATGTTTCAAAAACAAAATTCTAAGTAATTTTCCAAAATTTCCTGTAGCTTTTATAAAAGTAAGGAAGTCATGATATGTGACGAAACGTAGCGGAATTGAAAACCAATAAATTAAATTGATCCAGAAAAACCAAAAAAAAAAAAAAATATTTTTTGAAATGAATTCCTTTTCTCAAATACTAACTAAAATCAGGACGATTCTATTTTTGGTTTTCTTATCCTTGACTAATGAAATAAGACAATATATACAGCGGTTATTCGCTTTTTGGTTACATTTTTTATTTTACATTTTTGTAAAAAGAATTAGAAATCACGGTATTTTGGAAAGGGTTTTAGCTCTAATGTAGCATCCTTTCCATGACTATTCTACAAACAATTAAACCTCTTATTGATCGTTGAAAATTTTTCGTAAAAAATCTTGTAAAAATCCCCATGTTTCAAAAACAAAATTCTAAGTGATTTTCTAAAATTTTCTGTAGCTTATTTAAAAGTAAGGAAGTCACGATACGTGACGAAACGTAGCAGATTTGAAAAACAATTAATTAAATTGATCCCAAAAAACCAGAAAAATTTATTTTTTGTAAGATGTGAAAATTAAAAACTCCAAATTTGTAACAAATCAATAGGAATATTTAATAAATTTTGATTATCGAAATGATCCGAAACAAGTTTTAGTTCAGAAGTAACTATGAGTTATGTGTAAAAAAATTATGCTTCCTGGCGATTGGAACGTTGACTTGTTTTGTTTATACCAGTTCAAGGAAGTCATGTGGATTTTAACCAATTATTTGTAAATTTTTTTAGAAGGTAATAAATTGTGGCTAAATTTTGTAGTCAAATGCAACTCTGTGGAACGACCAGGCTCGAGGCCTCGACTACAACATTAAGTTATCGATAAAACCGGAACTACCCCCTTGGTGGCTGGAGCTTGGCAATTGCCACCCCTAATTTGCATTTGTACGGGCGCAATGTCACGACCTCATCGTGTCAGCCGCGAAACCGCTTTATTAACTATAAACTGTATAGTTTTAGGAAAAATGTAACGATCAAAAGCATAAAATGGATCAGCCTTATTTACCCTGTGTCCTTGCCAAGCTGACAATAAGCCGCACAAAAACGTGATCTATGTAAATGGCTTTTAAATCTTCTTCAATTGCTTTACTCTTTTAAACAAATTAAATTTTTCTCGTTAGTTTTTTTTCCCAAACGCTTTTCACATCGACTCAACTAATCAATGGCACTCGTTTGAAAACCGATACAATCGTGCATGTAAATGTGAGTTGGCGTGTTAATTAATGTCGCATTAAATTTCAGTTTTTTGATAATTATTTTTCGTTTAGTTGTGCCATGTGAAATTCAACAAATCAGAGAGAAAAAAATCGCTTCGACAGGCAAATGCTAATTAATAGAATAAAATTCTTTGAAATCTGAATAATTTTTGACACAATAACATCATTTTTTTTTCAAAGAGGCAAATCACTGCGTTGAAATGAATTTGAGATAGTTTTGTATTATTGTAAAAACATCTACCATATTAGTACGTTAGTCAAAACTAACTTGCAATTGGAAATTCGAAATTTTAATTAAAACCTTGATAAAGGATGTTTTTTTCAAAATGATGCAATTAAAAAAAAAAGCTCAACACGTAAAGTCAACAAATATCCTTTCATTTAAACGTAGGTAATCCAAAACTTTATTAAAATCACAGGCTTTGATTGTGTCGAACTAAAAGGCAATACGTCATATTCAAGCATTTAATTACAGCGTCATTGAATAATTTGACTAGCTTCTTAATTAAGTGGCTAGTTGCTCTCTTTGCTGTGACACATACACAAATTTTAAGATTGATTGGAACTTCGCAGAAATTGGGACAATATGCAACTCAATTAAACAATCTAGGGTTGAGTATAATTGAGTAGTGGATTCTCCCAATTTCGACGAAATTTCTGTTAATAAGAGGCTGGCACATGAATATCACCATCAGGGCTTATAATCAATGATATTAGAATCGAAGATTTCACACTGAATTAATGAAAAATTAAAGTTTTATGACATTACTTTCGGTTAGGGATTAAAAATAAACTTTATTGTAGAGTTTCAGATCCTCGATGATGATAAATTGGTAAAAATATTCAGAGGACCAGGATCAAATAACAATCAGTCAAAATTATTTATTACAAGCGTGACGTTTCGGCCCGGTTATTGAGCCTTCCTCCTGAGGAAGGCTGAATATTTTTAAATATTTTTGAATATCCTCTGAATATTTTTACCAATTAAAAATAAACTTTAAGGATATTATATTGGGATTCAAAATATTAAGAATATATAATTTGATATGTGTGATGCATAGTATTTTTAGAAGTTAGTAAAATGAACTAAGTAAAAGACATAGGACAATAAGAGTAGTTCATCGGCCTAGAAAAATATTATAATGGTGCAATAAATTATAATTGCAAAAAAGAAAATATTTCTTTCGTAGCATTTATTTAATCAATTGATCTAAAATTTTAGGATGGAAAAAATAAAATATTTTGGTATAACTATCAATAAGTTTAATATATGTTCAGTACAGTAAGCAATGAGCGGATAGTTCATACAGGTGGGTACAATGTTTTCAATGAATTTTAAATAAAACAGCATCAAATGCTTGGAAATCATGGAAATATTAGAGAAATACAAAAGTTATTTTTTATATATCCAATACCTTTTCTGGGCCGATTAAATCATCTATATTGGGAACATAAATTTTACACAAATATCTCAATTGATAAAGTTAATCGAAATCAACTTCGTGGGCATTAAGATTTCTGGTTTTCAGTATTTAATAACATTTAACTTACTTGTATAAAGGAATTGTTAACTTGGTTAATTGAGCACTAATTAAAATATCACTTTGATCACTTTTTGGCTTTTAAACAAATGAAATTGGTTCATTAAGAACAAATAAAGAATGAATAAGTCAAGCAATGTATTAATATTTAATGAAAACAGGCAGTCTTCAATACAAGCGGCTATTAGCCAATGGGATTGCGGTATTAAAGGATGTTCATTTGTTTTGATTGTTGAAATTTTAAAAATTGGACAAAACCCCTCCCACATTCAATACTCAATGCATAATGTACAATGCACATTTTATAGCAATTGATATTAAGCGTGGTAGTGGTTTTTATTTATTTTTTTTTCACTATGTAATTTTTT
The DNA here is from genome assembly GCA_958496175.1 of Sisyra terminalis. Lineage (NCBI taxonomy): Eukaryota > Metazoa > Arthropoda > Insecta > Neuroptera > Sisyridae > Sisyra > Sisyra terminalis. The sequence continues at coordinate 11,970,745 of OY292275.1, forward strand.
GGGACTATTTTTTTCTTTTGCTCCCATGCCGAAATTTTGTTGGAAATACTTCAAAAAAAATTCCCTGAAAGTTTGAGCTCTTAATATTAATATTAAGTACTCGCTCACAGCGTGTGAATATTTTCCATTTAAAATACACGTAAACTTTGATTTTTTTTTAAATTTTTAAAGCTCAGCGGCATTTTATGGTATCGCCCCGCTCAAAGTCGGGATTTTTTTACAATTGTATGCTCTGCAAAAGTGCCTATTGCGGCAAAATCGTAATTTACACAGGCGAGGTAGTACGGGTCACTAAGCCCAAATTTTTCATTGATTTCTCGTTTTTCTCTCAGTAACTCATGAATTCCAAGACCTACAGAAAAAATGTAAATGGCAAGTTTATAGAAAATTTAATTTCCTACAAAAAAGTTTCAGAAAACCAAATTGCTAAGATCGATATTTCTCGAGTTATTGAGCCTTGAATTTCTCTTACTATAAAATTTTTACGGATTATTGAGTAAAATTTAAGAAAATATTAATTTTTTATTCCTTATTAAAAATAAGCACTTTTGTAGAGCATACAATTGTAAAAAAATCCTGACTTTGAGCGAGGCGATACCATAAAATGCCACTGAGCTATAAAAATTTAAAAAAAAAAAATCGAAGTTTACGTGTATTTTAAATGGAAAATATTCACACGCTGTGAGCGAGTACTTAATATTAATATTTAGAGCTCAAACTTTCAGGGAATTTTTTTTGAAGTATTTTCAACAAATTTCGGCATGGGAGCAAAAGAAAAAAAATAGTCCCAAAAAAAAAAAACACCCTAATGTAAATAGTATGTAAAAAAATTTTTTAGAGCGATAACAATATTTTTTAATAGTTATTTTTTTCAAATAAATATATTTTTTTAAGATTTTACCAAGGTGTAATCAATTGTTAATTTTATGAAAAAATAGCATTTTTAACCCCTACATTCTATTAAAATATAAGAGCAATTGGTTAAGTTAATTTTTAGACAGTAAATCCAGTGGCGAATTTACTAGTAGGCTGACTAGGCTGAAGCCTAGGGTGGCAAATTTGGCTTAAAAATTTGCTAAACACAGGAAAAGTTGATATAATATCGGTTAAACAGTACAAATTGCGATTTCATTGATAGAATAAACATAATAAATAGTGAATAACTGTAATAGATAGTGAAACAAAATAAAATAGATGTACTACCATTTTCTTCAAATTTAAGCTTAAAATAATTATGAAAAAATAATAAAATGATCATAAGAATTTAAAATTTTATTTTTACTTTTTTTTTCTGATTTAAAATTCCATATTTTTTGAATCGATAAGTCACAAAGGAACCATATATTTTATTGTAAATCAAAATTTATTTGATTTGAAAATGGAACTACAATGCATATTAATAATAATGGGAATTTAGGTCAATTTACAAGCAAATTTTCATTATAGATATTTGGTCCACTTGAATTATGGGAATACATAGTTAAATTAATAGTTCCGAGAATTTAATAAAGAAATATTTCATTAAAATTTCATTTTCTGATTCAAACGTAAAATTTACAATAAATGATAATAAAAAACATAATTTAATAAATTCTAGTATACAATGCTTTTTAAAATAAAATTACTTTTATTTGGTTCTATTTTGTTTAGAATTTGAATTATATATAAGGTCGCTGACAAAATCAGGAACTCCTAAAATCTTGATTAGGTATTACTTTAAAGATGAATGAATTACGAATATGGCTTTCTTTAAAATTGAATGACGATTTTCTTTAATCTTTGAATTTAAAAAAAATGTAATTTTAGTAGCGAATAAGGCCATAGTCAAAACAGATACCATTCAAGAAAATTAAGATATGGTAGTCCCTTGAATAATAAATTTCTGGAAAGTTTTTTCATTGATTCGAATTAATTCGTATCTTTGATGGCTTAGTATAGACTTAGAATTAGTTATTTACATTAGTTTGGGAGCTTACTCGGAAGATTAATTATTTAATTATTTTTATTATTATTTACGGTCGTTCCAATTACTAGGGTTATGCACGATTTTCATTGGTAACTTGACACTATTCCTCTATTATTCACAAGTAATTTCTACTACCTAGCATACAATCTTTTCTCAGTATTATCTTATCCACAATAGCTGGCATTTAAAAATAATAATTTAAATACCTTGGTATTGTCCCGGAAATTCCCCTTAACCGGATCCCTTTAACCATGTTCAAGCATCCCTCGATGTCCAACAGTACTTCGAACTGTTTCCTATACTTTCTGTAATATTAGAACTTCAGGAAAATATGGAGTCTTATTTAATTTTTCTCTTTTCAATTTCTCTTTTCGACGGTTCTATGTTTAGTTAAAAAGTTTTGTATGCTCATTTAAATTGAACAGTAGGTACCTAGTAATCCAATATCTACTGATTATTAAAAAAAATAACTAAAATAAGAGCAACGTGAGGCATTCTTGAGTTTCGAAAATAAAATTCGTATATAGAAGTTAAAAAAGAAGATAAGACAATATGAAACTTGGTTTCGACGAAGTTGCTCTCATGTTTTAAGATGTGTAAAAATAATTTCCTAAACTAAAGTTTTAAGGATGGATTACTGTCAGAACTGCTTTTTTAAAACGGCTGCCATTTTTTTTTAGATTTGCCCCGATATGTCCCCCCTCCCCCTTTTACAGCGCTTTGAAAAAGGGTCCTCAAAAATGAGGAGGCAAACGGGAGACAAGTTTTCTCGGAAACCGGGAGTCGGATTATGATTTTCCAAAGAACGTAGGTATTGGTAATGCGTCTTCTTGGTACTGAACCTCAAAAATCCGAAAAAAGTTGAAAATTCACAAAATGGCGACTTTGAAAAAAAGTTTAAAAAAACGACTTTTTTTTTGGACCTTTCCTCCTCTCCCACTTTGGGGGGGGAGGTTTGGCCAATTTCAGAGGTTCAGTACCAAGAAGACGTGTTGAATTATAACACTTTCCAGTTTCAAGTCAATCTGTCGTATAGTTTCTGAGAAATCTTGTCTCCCAGTTTTAAAAACTTGATTTCGAGAAAAACGCATTTTAAGTTTTTTTAAGATATTTTTTTATGTTATTATCAATTTATTCAATTTTTATGTATATATGTATACATAGGTCTATAACACGAAATATTTCGAATATCGACAAATCCTTTTAACACGTTATTCTTGAATGTTATAAGAAGATATTTATGAAAAAAAAAATCGATTTTTTTTTTCTGACGGTGATCCACCCTTAAGTAACATATGTGTCTTATTGTTATGTGTATATTTCATCTTCAATGGTTTAAGGAATCTAGTTTTATGAGTTTTGAAATTAATTTTAAAAAAATCGGTTATCCAGTATAGATCAAGCTTAAATACACCAAATTGGAAATGCTATAAGCTTCATCAAAATAAAGATTATTTTTACAAACTGTATATTATCTATAGTTTATGATTGATGAAGAAAGTAAGAAAAAAAAATTCACTTGAATTTTCATACGCTCTAAATAGAAGAGAAGCAAAAGAATTACAAATAGATACTTAAGTCTGTAATAATTTAAATGCATAAAACAGGTAAAATATAAAATGTAAACTATATTGGCAATATAGAATGCAAAATTCAAACTAAACATACAAAGGTATGCATACGACAGCTTTATTTAATAATGAAAATCCTTAAATATTTTCTAGGAACGAATAAGTATTTCCTATTTGCCGGAAACATCTCTTGTAAAGTATTGGATTTAAAATTTAAAATGTTCACTTGAAGCTTTTGCGTTTGTCATTAAATCTAATATAAATACATACTGGAAATTTGCATAGGAAATTCCGAGAAAATATCAATCTAGTACATATACAAAATCATTTGCCGTTGTACCTGCATCTCCGAGACCTTTCTACGAATCACTGCAAAAAGTCAGATCCTGTTGACAACGTTATAAACAATTTTAAATAAACTCAAGAAAATTCAATATACGAGGAAATATTACGAGCCAATATCTGCCAACGAAAGCTCATTTCCTCAACAACCATGAGCCAAGATTTGCGATAAGACTCTATATCTATATCTGCTTAGATAAAAACAACTTTATTAATATTAAAATAAAAAAAGTAATTGTAAAATCGATTCTTTACGGCAGCATTGCTATAGGTAAAGACACATGCGTGAAATTGGCTGTGACAAGATGTTGATGCTCGAGAAACTTTTCCTTATATTACAATATAAAATCAAATATTAATAACTCAAAGAAGTAAAGTTAAAAAAAAGCGCTACAAAGCTTCAGCGTAATAAACAATTTATAATTTCAAGAAAAATGCAAAATTATGCAATTTCAATTTATTTTTAATCTAAAACGTGGAATTACCAATAATGAAAAAATGCAAAAGTGTTCTTGAAAATTAATTGCAAAATTTATAAATAAGCGGTGGATTTTATTTTTTCCTATTTTTACTAGATGAAAACTTTATAAATTACCATTCAAAGATGGTCTTTCAAGATGTCAAAGAAATTAATTGTCCCCATATACCATAAATCATATATTATTCACCGTAAAACTCATAACTAATGAGAAAAAAATAGTACCAAATGAAGAATTTCATCCTCGAAACTTAGTATACACAAGAAAATATTATACCGTGCTTGTATTTCCTTGCAACTATATTTAATTCCATATTCATGAAAAGATATAATAATTTAAAAATCAATTGATTTGGAATCAAAATTAACATTCTTTTTTATAAAATATAGGTTTATTAAAATCGCTAATGTGCAAGACTCACGACCAAATACGGACCATACATATATGGATTCGGCATCTGGAATAAAATTAAATCTAAACCTTCCTAAGTAGGATATTAAAATTGATAACGGCAATACGTAAGTGAATCCATTCTGTACCAGAATCTGCTATTGACAGGTGTGGAGGAGGATAGCGAAAAAATATGCGAGACTGAGTGACATCTTCGAATTGTATTTCAACCGGGAGGAAAAATCTTACTAATCTGCCACTATCCTGGCATTAGAGGAGATAAGGACGATGAAGAAAAGCATGACTCATAAATTGCAAGATCAATGGTGTAGGTTATTTCTCAGCAAATCGGTTAGAAATTTTTTTACTATTGACACTGTTGCAATTGATTAAGATGACGTCATCCAGATTTAAATACGACCCAAAAAAGTAAAATTAATCCAATCTTTAAGACTTTTATGCTCCGTAGATGTTTACATACTTTTGGAAGTTACTGAGAATTACGGTTGGTTCAAACTATGAACAAACCTGTTTTAGAATTGTTCCCCCTTGATGTTCAAACTCCCCCTGTAGGGCGGGAACTCCATGTTGGAAACCTTTACTCTAGATTAATGATTCCCAACTTTATGCCCTCGGGCACTATGGTGCCCATCGACCGTTGTATATGTACCCACCACTGTGCAGCCACTTTAAAAAAATAGGCTCTTGTCCCTTTTAGAACTATCAAATTTGGCAACGGTGTATTTTGCTCTTTAATTTTTACTCTAATTGTTTTTGTTCTTGGTTTATTTAACTCTAATATCGTATAATTTTTTCTTTTGTCGCTACATTTTCATTATAGGCCGGTTTATTCGCGAACTAATTTAATAACAAAGTAGAAAATGCAGCGTTGCCAGATTTGACGATTCTAGAAGGTATAAGAGCCAAAAAATGTTTAAGCTTATATTCCAATGCTATGAAAAAAAAGTAATATTTAGTAAATGAAAAGACAATTCAGGTTGTTTAAGATCGTTTTTTTTTAATATTCAAATTAGCTACGTTTCGTTACGTATCGTAACTTCATCAGGCTTCTTGAATCACAAAAAATATAATAGTTTCAATATTTAAATTCAATTAAAATTAATTCAATATTTTTTTTTTATTGAATTTAAATATAAACTATTATATTTTTTGTGATTCAAGAAGTCTGATGAAGTTACGATACGTAACGAAACGTAGCTAATTTGAACAAAAAATTATAATATGAATAAAAAAATATTAAATAAAAAAACCGATCTTAAACAACCTAAATTGTCTCTTATTTAATAAAAGCTGAGCTCTGAATTTTATAACCTATTATGTAATATTTAGTAACTAAACAGAGAAATAAGAAAAAAGAGAAAATGATTATATCGTTATGATTTTCCCGGTTGAAATAGCATCTTGAAGGTATAGTTTTGGTTTTAGTATTGCGTTCTCGTAATTTGACCTAGTTACCAGAATTTTTTGTTTTTTTTTTAATTTTATTTTTGGAACTAAATATTTTTGGTGCATTACCTGTATGTATTATTCACTATGTCCAACTGTAAATGTACCTTAACCCGACCAGTATTAAAAAGTATGCTTTTGGGAGCAAAAGTTGGGAACCCCTGCTCTAGATTAGGTAAAAATCAATTAAATTTTGACCATTATAACTTATTATAATCACAGATATAAGAAATGAGAACGTATAATAGAAAGATAAACAAAATTTGTTTTTCGAACAATTAACTTCGAATAATTTATATAGATTCAATTAATTACAAAATTTGATGGGAATATTTAAGAGACGAGGTTAAATGGAGTTGGGTAAATTGTTCTTATAGTGATTGGGAGTAATTTTGATTTAATGCGAAAAAATATTGCAAAATCAAGAGTGATAAACCTCAAGTAATTTATTGCCCAACAATGCAATGTATTAAACAATCCCTGTGTTCAAATTCGAAGTACTTTACAAATAAGCTATTGTTACAAAACATATAGTTTATGAGGAGCAAATATTTCGATTAAGAGATAATGTACAAATATAATAAATATTGTGTGAGATTTCTATTTAGCGCAATTTGGCATTTAATCAATACAATTTGTTGAGATATACGCGCGCGAACGGCTTTGGCAATATTTGTTTATATGTACAATGAAACTTTTTCGCGATGCATTCCAATTGTAATCGCAAAAATATTCATTTGAACTTTGTATGTTATCGAAATGTTTTTGTGAAATTTCGTTTTTGAATCGGTCATTTGGAAATAACTCTAATTCTATTATATATAGCTAGAAATAACAATCGTAAGCTCTATCTGTTTTACTAACACACTTCAGTATGCCGCCGTGGTTGGTTTATTCGGTGAAACGTTGAACTTGAACTATAAATAAATACTTTTTGAAAGAAACATAAAAATAATATTTATTCCAGTGGGAAAATGTAGTCTGTTCATGACATATATTCGAAGCATTTTTATTAATTTTTGCGACAACTTTATTTCTCATGAAAAGAACGAAGTTATGTTCGATCCACTTGTTAAATTCTTCCTCTATAGCGACAATAGATTTACTAGAAAATATATTCTTTTTGAAAATAATATTCATTCCGTAAGGAAATATTCTTCAAATACTTCTTTCTATTAGATTGAAAGACTTTTTACCGAAAAACTATGGTTAGGTATACCTTACACCTGATACTGATACAATTATATCTAGGTTAATGATAAGCCTTACCTTAAAATGGATTTTCCAAAAAAATTAATGATAAAAAGATATGGAAATGTTGAGAAAGTTTTTAGGCCATTCACTACACATATACTTCAATTACTTGTAATACAACACACGTTAATTAAATTCACTGGAACAAATTAATTTGAATGAAATATAATATTAATTATAATTTTACGTTTTTATAAAAGTAACTAGGAAAAATAAATAAAAACAACTTCATCTAAATCTAACCTAACCTTTCCCATTTCAAATTATTTCTGAGTAGGATTAAACTAATAACTTATACAGGATTTCTTCGTTAACTTTAAACAGTTTTCACTATAATCGTAATATAAAAAAATATATTAAGAATACAACACATTTGAAGTGTTATAATTTCCTAAAAGCAAACTATAAATAGAAATATTAAACCAATAGCCAAAAATATTTCCAGACTAATTCCCTTAGATACGTATTTCGATTGCCAAATTAACTTTATCTGCCAGTCCTACTTACCACGGTTAGGCCCATGTTATCTATCCAGATTTTTACCAAGGTTAGGTCCAAAACTGGTTTACAAGCTTAGCCCAGACTTCTGCATAGTTGAGCCAAGCCTGGGTTTATTCTGGGCCTGTTTTACTTTTCTGCTTGGTAGTATGCAAAAATTGAAACATAAGAAAAAGGTCTTCTTAATTTTTTTTACTATCAAGGATACTTATTAACTCTTCACTGAAATAAAATTTTATTTAATGGCAATTTCTATAATATTTGGATACTCTAGTATATCCATTTAATGTTTGATAGTAGGTTCATCAAATAACATTGAATTATTCTGCAGTTGCAATGAGACCAGTTATAAATGAGAGTATTACTTGATGATTACTGAAATATGTTATGACAAAGGTAATGCATCGATAAATATTTTCTAGACTTTACTTTACTATTACAAAAAAATTCAGCTAAAATATATTTTCTATATTGATAATGCTGTGTAAAGAATAAAGCTATAGTTAACCAGAAAAATAAAGAATTTGAGATTTGCTGTTGAACTTTCATTTAGTTTTCTACATTTTAAGGCTATTTGAAAATTTTATTAAAGATATTTATAATATAGAGCTTATTAATACTACATTCTAATAAAATGGGAGTTTTATAAATTTTCAATGGATAAAGCTTCGTTTTTTTCCGTGCCATTTATACTTTAAGAAGCATATTTTAAAAGTTTTTAGATTTTTAATGAGACGAAAAGAGGATTATTATTTTATTTTTCTTCCAACTTTTTTGTGAACACTGTAAATGTTTTCTAGAAAAACTGTGAATTACAAACAAGTAAATTAAATATTTGCTATAGAATATCAATATTTTCTTTAAATTTTAGAAAATGTGCGATATTTTTCGCAAAACATAGCTATAAAAATTAGGATTTTGTAATAAAGGTCAAATCCCATTTTTTGTATTCTGAATTTTTGTTTTGATTTCTTTAGAAATTAGGCAAATATATAACGTATGTGATAAAAATATTTTTTTTAGAAATGTGTTACATTAGAAAGGATATATAATTCGAAAAAAAAATAATCAAAGAGTATAAAATGAAAGTTGACTAAATCAATTATAATATTTAAAGCACTATGAAAACTGATAAGTATCTAGAAATACTTTGAAGCTGGCGCCAAAGTTGTCCAAAAAACTATTGTTTTGAAATCTGAAACAAATTTCAAGTTCGATGATTTTTACAAGTGTAACATGAGTTAGAGGAAACATTAAATCGGGTCAAAAATTTTTATTAGGACTTGGCTCCGACTTCAAAAATTTACCAGATATGTGCGTAGATATTGAATAAATTTTTGAAGTTTTATAACTCCAATTTTTTATCTTTTGAAGTTGAGTCACTGCTTTAAAAATAAATTATTCAGATATTTTTTTGAGAATTCTACCTTATTTATAAGCAGTTTTTTCCTGGTTACTTGAGATTACTCCATTTATTACTTAATCTAACGGATTATTCCTTTCATGTGAATAATTCCTATTCAAAAAATCATAAATATTTTGTTTGAAAACATTTTTGTATATTCTGAAGTATAAAATGTGTAAACATAATCAAAAGCTTGTTTTATATTTTAATATGATCTTCTTTTTCCTTAACTATTGCTTTGAGACGATCGAAAAATAAATTGCAAGCTTCCAGAATAAGATTTGCTCTCCAAAATAGACCAAAATGAAAAATCCATTGGATTTGCATCTGAAAAATTGGAGTCATTGTTTTGGCAAAACTAATTTCAGAATTAAATTTTCATTTTTTTAAAATAATCCAGGCTTGCTGAAACAGTGCCCAGGGTTGTTGAAATGGCTATAGTCTGTTGTCGAAATTCCTCTGAACTCATGGTTTCAGGAAAGTTTCCAGAAATGTTTTTGGTTAATATGTCACATTAACTTTGATCTCAAGACCAAGAAAAACTACTGAAGAATGATTTTCTGAGGTTACAGCTTTCCACATCATTGTGTTGAATGTTGATTTTTGGTGATCAATCTTTGATTCAAATTGTTATAGGTGCGTTTAGTTAAGTAAACTTAATCGTTTTGTAAATTTACAAATCGTTCAGTTGTGATATTTTTCTCATTGACTTTATTCTGGTATGATTGCAAATAATATTTTAAATTACTACTTATCAAATTTTTAAATAGCTGTATTAAAATTTAGATATATACTGGTTTGTACTTGCTAACGCTTTCCCTGAACTACTCTGGACTATCTAAATTGTTTCACAGTTTATAACTGTTACACTAATTTTACATTCAAAAGAAATTAATGAGAGTTCCTTGAAAATATCAGCATTCGAAAAAAGGAACAATTAAATGAAATAAAATATTTTTCGAGCTTTTCCACTTGTCTTAAGCGGGGAAATAAGTGGAGGATGGCAAATTTAGGGTAATTTTCAAATTTCTTTCTTTTAACATACAAGAAATTAATATATTTTATTGAAACTTTATGTTTATTTTAAACATAAATTGAAGAGTATGTACTGAAATTTTCAGTAATTTTTCTTGAAAAACCTTGGTGATATCAGCTGCTGCACATTGTAAGTCGTCAACTGGATGGGAAGTTTGCGTACATTCCGGAAGCCACAATTAATATCGGAAATCATATTTTCAAAAATTTACTTTTTTAATAAATGCTTTTTCTATTCTACAATCAACCCAAAAAAAATGAAAATTTTTATTTTTTTTAGGATGTCAAAATTAAGTATGATTTTTGATCCTTATTTTTTTATTGAATCCTTTTTCTGCTTCAAAAGCTTCTTTTTTAGCTTGAAAATAAGTTTTTCGAGCTTTTTGAGCTTCCATACCGTCCAAGGAGTTGTTGGACCGCTCCACTTGCACCTACTAAATTACTTATAACTTTTGAATGAGTTGCATTTTCGAATTAAAATTTTAAAAACATATTTTTGAATTATTTTAATAGCGATTGATGAAGAAATAGAAATAATTTTTTTGAAGGTTCAACATCTATTCCCCTTTTCTTAAGTCATTTTTAAAATTTCCACTAAGCATGCTTAACATTACTTGGAAGAAGAGAAACTCAATACGATTTAGAACCGAAAGTTAAATTTTTTAAAACCTAGAATCTAAAAATAGATCATAATTCAATCGATTATTTTCAGATTTAAAGATTATAATTCTCTATATTCTCAAAAATAATTCTCTATTGGTCTTACGATAATTAGGAAAATTTGAAGAAAGCTTATCAAAAACCATTCAAATCTGATTCAAATTTAAACGTATAAATCAAAGAAAACGTAATTTTCCTGTCAAGATTTGTAGATTTGGTAATAGTAAATCGAAAATAAATTGATTTTTTAAAATTGAAATGAAACATAAAGAAGGAACTAAAAATTTGTATTTCATGGTGGTGATTAGTAAAATAAGTAAATTAAAGTGTTAATATAATAATTTTATATCAAAGTGTAATTTTATATTTAACAAATATTACACCTAAGGATAAATTTTCTTGTCTGATAATGCCATAAAAACCAGAACAGATACAATTCACAATGTATCATTAATCAGTTACCTACCAACTGAAAAATGAAATACCATACAGAAATAATCATATTATAAATTGGTTTTTATACAATACTTCCATATATACGTTTCCTGTACAAAGTTCTTTTGTGCCATTTTCCTCATAAAACTTTTGCTGTACTCGTTACAAGAATGAAAATTTAGTTTTAATTAGGAAAAAACCGACGCATTATAAGATTTGTAAGATGTAAGCAAATTATTTTTCTCAACATTTCAAAAGAAAATTCTGTTGTAAGTTCATTTTTATATAACTTTTCTGCTTTATAATCACCCAATTTTTATCATTTTATTTTTAAATATCACGCATGGCTTCGACTTGATAAAAATATTAATCTCCATATGACCCATTTAATGATATTATCGTTAGTAATTACGTTATACATCAACCTAATTAATTATAATTTGTTAGACACAATAGCATCATTTCTCAGCCGTAGCACAACAGCGTTATTCAACAAACATTCATTGCGAAAAGCTATAAATTATATCCAAAAGCTATTGTATTTCAATATTGTTTCATAAACACTTGAAACCAATTTCCGTACATGAAAATCACCTGAAAAATATATTCAAATCAAAGCTAATAATTAATCAATGAATGATAAGGTTGTTAACACATTAGTGTTTCTTCAAAGAACGTGGTACCATGAGGTCAAACGAAGGTTTTTTTATTAATATTTACGAAAAACTTATTATTTAAAGTCAAGAAAACTGATGAAACTTGCCAATATTTTCCTGTCAAGACAGTTGACATGAACAAGAGCTGATTGTAATTAATATTTTTTTATGGATATGAACAATATTATAGCAAATTTGCTGTCAATTGCAAAGAAAAATTAATGTAAGTCTTATGCGATATTGATAGGAAAGTTGAAATAATAAAAAAATAAATATACAACAAAAACAAGGTTACTGTATGAGATAAATATCGAAAAAAATATTTTTATTGCTAATCTCACAAATAATATTTGAAAAAAGCCACTAATTCACGTGACAAATTGAGCAAATATTTGGAGTAGAGGAGTAGAGGCGAGACTTGGCTGTTTTACGAGGATTTAATGTCTTATTTTTTTGTGTGTTACATCACCTACATTAGGCACTTACATGTACTTTTATCATGTTAATTTTACCTTGATTTCTTTGGTGAAACATTGAGTTATTGTGCCAGGAAACTCGTGTTGATGTTGGTCGAGAAAAGTTAATTGGGAAGTTTACTTGTTTTGGTTTTCGAATATTGATGATGTAATTTAGGTATGTGGGGCGAAAATTCGAGAAAATTCGATCGATTTTGAGTTCATACCAATTTTCTTTCAATGAAATTTGGCAAATGATACGGTGACACTGAAAAAATTCAGTCAACAACAAAATGATTAATTGTTCACAAAATAAAAGATAAAAGTTTAAAACTGGCTTTAGTTAAGGGAAAGTAAAATAGATAAATTCATTAAATTTGTTTACGAATTCTTCGAAAAATGGTTTACCTCAGGTATTAGCTCGTTGCTATGAATGAAATATGTTAATAGGTACACTGAACATAAAATTCCGTATCGTTAAAATTGCTTCAAGAATTTCATTACGTAAAGAATTTCCGTTAAGATAGGTTTTCATTATTTTATGGCAAAATAAAATTCAATCATTATTTTAATGATTCCAATTATTGTTGGTATAATATTTTTTCATACATTGAAAGTGAACAAAAATAATTCCCTCACAAATTATTTTCATTATCTACTAAATCATAAAATAATATATATTTGTAAATACTTCTATACTTTGTAGGATTCACTGTAGAAAGCCCCCGTTCTTTGAACCTAAAGATATTTATGAAATTTTACCCAAAATTGGAAGTAAAAATGATTCAAAATGATATTCAATTATTGAAAATTTATTAAGTCTAAGTTTGTCAAAAAGATTGTGCTATATACAATAGACCAGGGGTCGCTAAATGGCGGACCGTGGATTGCTTTTTTGAAGGAATTTGTAAACATATCAATAATCTGAACTTATATGGGAATCACGTCAGAAGTAAAATGTTTTTCGCGAAAATTCAATTTCTTTATTAATGATCCAGGTTATGAATGCTTACTCTTCCTCAATTTAAATAAAATATTCAGCAGTAGATTGACGTCGGCTAATAGAAGATACATTTGGAATCTTAAATCGAAATTTAAAAAAAAATTGGCAGATTTTAAGGAAATTGAGAATGAAGTAGAAATTCTCAGGAGCATTTACTCTTTGCATCCAGAGGGTGAATGGAGCAACGAAATTTAAATTGTTTTCGGGAGTAATAAAGTTACCTGTCCAGATGGAAATGGTCAATTTCCAAGAAAACACAGTTTTAAAACACAAAAATGCGGAATTTTCTAGTTAAAAGTTCTGGATAAAATTTGTGTGTTGTAATAAATCCAGAACTACAAAAATTCGCTTTGAAACTTCTTACTTTATTTGGGTTATCATATTATGAAGCAGCATTTTCGAAGATGAACTTCTTTAAGAATAAATTTGATCTCGATTTACTGATAAACATTTCTAGGATTTAATGTCAATACTTTGCACCAGTTTTACTCCAAACTTTAGAAAGATAGCTCACAGCAAAAAATGCTATTTTTCTCATTGATTTATAAAAAAATACCTTTGTTATTTCCGTAGTTATAATTGTTTGATAAATATTTTTTTCTATAAAACGTTGTGCGATGGTTATTTCATTTCTTAAAAAGGACTCCGAGTGAAACTAACTGGTGACCCTTGCAATTGGCTGAAGAGGTAAAATACCTTATCAATTTTTGATATCGAAAAGACAAATTTTACCATATTTTGTAACTTGCACATAAAATTTCAAAATTTTTTTAATAAAGAAGCAAATAAAATTGGAGATCAATTCTCGAGATGTGTGAATTTCGGAAAATGAAATAAAATAGTTTCGTAAAATTATACACTAACATAGTGAATTGGTTTATTTTTTGGTTTAGTTATCATAAAAAAATACTAAAAGTTGCAGTAGGATAGTTTGATGTCCATAAAATGATATAAAACCTTCAATTTATACTCAAATGTTGAAATTCGATTGAAAATCGATAGAAATTGTATTTAAGTTTCTAAAAGGAAGTTTTTTAAAGGTCAAAAATAATATTTAACCCCGTTAAGAAACCCCTAAGAGTTGAAACAAAGAGCTTCCAAAGGATGTTTTTTGTGTCAAGTCTCCAAAAATTGAAATAAATAATGTTAAATTATTGGACAGTTTTTCAAATGAAACAAAGAAACTTAAAAATTTTCAACTTTTAGAAATTATAATAGTGGGATTAGACGTTAACAAAATGCTCATCTTTGCTATCCACATGAAAAACTTTCCTTATAAAAGCTGTTATTACTTCTTATAATTGAGGGTAAATTTAAAGTAATGATTGGTTTTTGAGTTTTTTAATTTCCCTCAATTCGCAAACTAAAACAATCAAATTAACAAGTTCACTAAGCATTAAGAAAATTTGTCTTTTCGTTTTCCGAATTTTCTGCTCTTGAGAATTTACTTCTAATTTTGTCAGGCTCTAGGGATATTTTGAAAGAATGTTTGTTCTTATAGTGAAAAATTCAAACAGTTCAATGATTTTTTTCTTCAATACCTCCATCACCCTCTCGTAACTCTGAACACAACCGTTTCTTAAATCAATACGGGATATAAATAAAAAAGGATTAAATTAAACTTAGTTGTGGTTTTTGGATTTTATATTGGGAAAAATTTGACCCCGTTTAGATTTTGGTAAGGTAAATAATAAAAAAAAACACTCATAATAATTGCAGAAAAATGTCCTGTTAGTAGTATACTATTTAGTTGGATTCACTACTAAACTCACTTTCCCAAACACCAAGGTCCAGAAGTTCCAATACTTAAATTTACAAAATGAGTTACAAACTTTTTCTATAATTAGTTTTGGTTTGATTTTTTTACAGAAAAGTTCGTATTTAATTCATTTATATTAATATTTAACTTTTTAAGGTAAAATCTTATAAGCTTTGGCCTCTTTGTTAATTGGTGCTTAATATATCCTGAAATTTTGATTAACCTGTTGACTATTGATTTCAATTATAAGTGTTATACGTAATTCATTGGTGACGAACTTCAAATAACTGATTGTTCGAATAAGGAAAATAATAATAATAAAATAATAAAAAAGCACACTAAATAATTGTAGAATAATGTACTGTAAGTAGTGTACTACTTATTTAGAATCACTACTAAACTCATTTTTCCAAACACCAAGGTCCAGAAGTTCCAATACTTTAGTTTACAAGATGAGTTATTTACGTTTTGTATAATTAGTTTTGGTGCGATTTTTTTTTAGAAAAGTTCATATTTAAATAATTTATATTAATATTTAACTTTTCGAGCTAAAATCTTATAAGCTTTGGCCTCTTTGTTAATTGGCGTTTAATATAGCCTGAAATTAAAATTAACCTGTTGACTATTAATTTCAATTATAAATTTTGTACGTAAGTTATTGTTGACGAATTTCAAAAAGCTGATTTATAATTTTAAGCTGATGTAATAGCTGAATGTATTTCTCCGTATTGTTTTATTCATTTGGTTGTAGAAATACTATCTTTATCATATAAAAAATTTGAAAGAAATCTCAAAAAGAATGTAAAAATACGAATTGGATTTTTTATCGCTACAATGTTTCTGTTGCATACAAATTAACTATGAATTGATTAAATCAAAACTTGGGTAAATTTTTCTTGTAATTTAACGACTTAACTCCAACGAAAATAAAGGATATTTGGGAGACAAAAACTTATACTGTTCTCAAGAGTTGAAAAAAGACCAATTTATTTTTTGTTGTCCTGCAAAAAAGCAGCATACAAATGTCGTGAATGTTCCACATAAACAGATTATGCAGCAAGTTGTAATAAAACGCAGTTATATAATCTAATCATATTAAAGTCATAGGATCCAAGGTTTGGCGTCGCGGCGCTCACCGACGCTGGAGAGGGAGCCACTGACGCTACGCTTGGCGAACATTCAATGCCAAACACAACACATTTACTGTTGTGCTCGCCGAAGACACAGTCTCTGTACTTTGTGCTCTCGGTCTTTTCTTCTTTCGCAATTCCAACTATTCCAATATAAACAAAGTCAATTTGTAAATTAAATTTTCGGTGTAAAACTGTCGATTGTTGTGAATTTGTCCCCTTTTAATCGCATTCCCGAAAACACATTTAAAAAACCAAATGATTTCCGTCCAAAAAGCGGGGGAAAGTTCGATTGAAAAAACCACTTTTGTGACTTCCACCCTGGAAAAGAATCCGAGAATGCTAGAAGGTAAGTTATTGGAAAAAATTTCGCAAATATTTCATCACAAGCTAGAGTTATAATCTTTTCCGTTTTATGATTCTCTAGCTTTTAAAATCGTTATTAATTTTATATTGGCTCCAATTTGTTTCTTCAGTTCAATAACCTGTTTTTACGACTCAGTCTTATTCATGTTTACGCACGACGTTTATTTTTCCGAAATAACCACTTACAAAACATAACCACTTGGCCAATTTCACCGTAAATCAATGCACTTCAAATTACCAATCAATTTGATCGTTCGATGCAGTAAAAATAACACAACTTCAATTTGCAATGGCCATTTAAAATTAGCATATATATGTCTGATTGAAATGGGCTTAAAATAGAAACGCACTAACGTAAATAATTAATATCGATATAAAACGAAATGAAAAATAAGTTTGATGTTTTTGACAATGTGAATGAATATTGCAATTAATTCTATTTTTGAAATATTCTCAGAAAAAAATTAATTTTAGAAAGAAATATTGATTGGAAAAAAAATTAATAACAATATTTGATTATCTATCAATCTAAAAAGGTTTTGAGATGCTTTGATTCTTGAATAATGGATTTTTATAATTGAATAAAATTCAATTTTTAGATTGATAGTCATAAGTTAGATAATCCATAATTCAGATTTTTTTCAAGTTCAATCAAGAAGTGAAATATTGAGTTATGATCGCTCACTGGCTTTTTCAAGGAAAATTTAACTAAAAGATATATCAGGTGATTTGGGTACATACAAGAAAAACTAGCAAACAATTGAAAAAAAACGTGAAAATTTATCGACTTACACGACAGTTATTTATTCAAGTTTTCCTATAGAAAAACTTTTAGTGCTTCGATTATAGTTTTCGGAAGATATTACTTTATGTAGAGAAAAGAAATCATCACACGTTTCGTAGGGTTTATTTCGAACAAAATATTATTCAATGTTAGAAAAACTATTTGAATTTTCGAGAAATAAGAAAAAGATATAAAAATGATAAGTAAAATAAATGTAGGCACTTTGACTTTGAAAAAAAGAGAATATACCAATTCAATTTTTTTCGATGAAAAAATATATAGTTATGGATAAAGGAAATAAAATTTAATTCTATAGAATTACGAAAAATAATACAATGGTAGAATTTATGAAGACATCTTTAGCCGTCTTAATAAGTCGCTATTGAAACTAATTTATTGATATTGAAGAATTTATATTGAAAATTGGAATATTTAGTGCTAGGAATATCAAATTTTCAAACCGAAAGCCCCTCAAAAATTTCACTAATTATGGATCTGATTATTTCTTTTATGAGCACATATTGCTGTAAGTATTACCTATAAAAAATCCGTAGCAAGTAATTAAACCAATAATATCATTCAATTCTCAGAAATATATATTTTTTTGCTCCATTTCATGAATTAGTCCACTTTATACAATTTCTAGACTTGTACTTACCATTTGCCTACCAATATCTGTGTTAGCTATTTAAAGATAATAATTTATAAGACTTATTAAGTAGTAATTAAATTGTGGCCAATAAGGACGAAGCCTGGAAAATTATTTATTTATCTCCAACGTTTTGTCAGTCATTCCTGACTTCTTCAGGGCTCTATAATGAAAATACATAACATTTAAAAAATAGCAATAGACATTATTGTCAAAATTTAAGATAGAATTTAACATATTAAATAAATTACAATTCATAAGTTTTAGTCGATATAATATGTGTTCCTATTTTTTAAATGTTATGTATTTTCATTATAGAGTCTTGAAGAAGTCAGGAATGACTGACGAAACGTTGGCAATAAAATAAATAATATTCCACAAAAAGCTTCGTCCTTATTGCCCACAATTTAATTATTATATTTAAAAAAGACAAGGACTTAAACAACATGGATACTTATTAAGTTGTATTAACTTATATTTTCTTTGAAATATTGCTTTTAAGTAAAAGTAAACTAAAAATACTGTTTTTAGTAAAAACTTTGCTAAGTTGAATAGTGCTTTAAACTCAGGATGTTACAAGAAACTTATATAAATTTATATTTTAAATTCAAATTTCATGTACGACTTCCACAATTTAAAAAAATGGAATTTAGAGAAAAGTATAGTAATTTGATTAAATACAAATGGCTTGGTAGCAATGTAAAATAATTATTTTCTACCTCAAAAAATTTATTATACTCATAATATGATCTCATTGATTAAATTTTTCGTGGAAGACCTCTCCTTAATGTTCTACCTTTTATCAGTGTTATCTTTACAAAAGGAGATTATTTAAAAGTGGTTTATTGATAAATGAATTATTTGTTCTATTCAAAAGTTGTATCAATGAGGTGTTAAATTCGTCACGAACATATAAAAGGCTTCATTTACGACCGAATATATACTTTAAAATGAAAAACGCATTTTCATCTTTCGGATTAAGACTAATCTGTAATAATATAATGACTTTTACAGTTTAGAAATATGCTACATTGACAATTTTCTTCTCAATTTACTTTAGAAATATTTTTAATCAAAAGCCTACCTCTTGAAATATTTTGTAAAAGAAGCCTAATTTTCTTGACCTTTCATTTGAAAATTGTTGGAATTCTCAGTATCTGGCGATAAGAGGATTTCTTATTTTATATTTATTAATTTTTTTCTTTATCTTCTTATTTCAGTAGCGAAGAACGAAAAGTATGTCGATTGAATTTACAGCTAAATCTGCTATAGTGGCCATTTTGCAAAGATTTTTTTACATTTACTCAGATTTAATCAAGTCGTAGTTCCAACCATGGAAAAATGAAATATAATTTTCATGGATAAAATGAATGATTTTTTTCTACCTAAAAACGATTTAATAATCTTTCAGTAATTAATTTTAATGCTATAGAACATTGTTTCCTAACCTGTGGTCCGCGGACCCCTGGGGGTCCCATTTGAAAAAGTTTGTTTTTTGCTTTTTAATTTAATGAAGGAATACTAAAATATAATATTGTCCGAAAATTGCAGCTTTTTTTCATTCAGGGGTCCTTGGCATTATGCTTGATTTCCTTGGGTGTTCGCGACTGAAGAAGGTTAGGAACCGCTGCTATAGACATTGGACATCTTTTCTATATGTATAAACTTTAAAGTTTCATTGCCTGTCTTTCAAGGACTTACTAATTTGAAAACTTTCAATTTATTTTGCTGAATTATTTAAAATTTGGTTCTGACAAAAATTTTGAATCATTTATAGTAACTAGTAATAACTATTAGGTGAATATTAAATATTTGGTTCCTTTTATAGAAATGAATTCGTCTATATAGTAACTCGAATTAATACACTCTTGATTTGATGATGTTCAGAATAATTCTTTTTGATTACACTGTTTACTGTTCAGTAACTCTAGTGTTAACAAAAATTAGTAAACAGAGAAATATTGAAATTTGCTTGTGAGATTTGAATCCAGCACTTATTCGTTTTTAAGCTTTCAGCTATTTTAACCACTCGATCACTAGTAAATTTTTTTACATACCAATGTTATTAATTTATATTTTATTTTTAAAGGCCATGAAACAAATAAGTGTCAGAATTTCAACTGTACTACAACGTCCAAAGTCCACAATATCAAAAAAGTTTAAAGATCATTGCAAAGCTTTTATATTTCTCTTTTGTATTCAAAAAGAAAAAAAAAATTAAACGCTATAAAGTATGTTACAATTACTAGTAAAATAATTGTTCTCTGTTACAATATTTTGCTATTTTTCTCTCTAGCACTATAGAAACTGGTACATAAAGTAAAACCACGGGTAAAGCACTCCAAACAGCTTTATTTTTAAAAACAATTTTTAGTTATAATATTTTTTTTACAAAATATAACATTGAAGATATGGGAATTAGAATGAAATAAAAGCTTGCATAACCATTAATTTTTAAGATAATCTATATATGTACTATATATGGATCATATATAAATAAATGGACCAAAATAAAACCATCTTTTTTGAAAGAATCTCAAATGGTGGTTTCCTTGATTTTTCCGTTGATGGCAAAACTGTTCTTTTTAATAATTATATTACACGAACTCTTCACTTTTAAAAAAGTTTTTTATTAATTTTGTAATTTTATCGGGAGGAAAAATTGATTAAGTTTTCTGGGAAGTTCATGCCGATTTTATTTAGGTCACATAACGACATGTCTGAATTTTTCACAGGATATGAGAAATTCTGGAAGGACTAAATTTTCTAGTTGTCTAAAAGATGACGAAAGGTTAAAGAACAGAATGGCAACTATGTAATTTCATAATATTTAACCAAAATTTAAATGCATTGCGTTTCAAGTTCTTAAAAAAATTAGTACAAATTTTCCGGAGAATCGCTTCAATGATAAAAGTTTTATCTTAATTCAGAATTATGTTCATCTGGGCTCAGGAAATAATGAAGAAAAAAAAACGTCAACATTGTCGAACTATTCTAAACCATAAAGTGAAACGAAAAGAGATATAATATTTGAAAATTTTTTTTACTTAAATTGTGTTCGCTTTTGAGGAATTGATTTCCTTAAATTGATTTCGAGTAATTTACGCTTAAGAAATTTTAGTTGAATATTTTTATATCCTTAGATACTATAAAACAAGGGTGAGAAACTCGCGGCCCACGGGTCGCATGAACCTCTACGTGACCATTATTCTGGTCCGCGAAATTCATCACACTTTTATAAGATATTTTTATTTTATAAAGGCCAAACTGGTGAAAAACTACATATTAACAATGCCTACAATGCATTTAAATCTAATATGAAGATATATAGTTTTGTATGTGGCCCTCGAAATTATAAGGCATTTCCAAAGAGTCCTGCAGTATCATTTAGGTTGGCCACCCTATAATTTAAACAGAATGAAATTTGCTACTTATGGCATATACTGTAGTCTATAGATTGATGTATCTATTTACTTGTTAATTTTTCTGATAATTATTTTTTTTCGTATTTTTTGGTGTTTTTACATTAAGCTAAAATAAAGCCTGTATCTTTTGTTCTTCTTAAAAACATGAAGTGATTTGTAACAAAGCTTATTTATGAACGCAATACCAAAATTTAAGAAATGAAAAATTATTCTAATACCACAAATTTATTTTATTAATACATTTTTTACAAACGCTGTCACAAAATTATTTTGCGAATGATTCATCTTTTTCCTGCCAGTACTTATGGCCATTGTTATATTGAAAATGCAGGAAATTGAAAAATTAAAAAAAAATAATTTGATCAAATCAAATATTTTGCAGCGCATTTTTTCAGTCTTTGAAGGTTCATTTTTTCACGCCGTGAATATTGAGAGAAAAGACGGGATAATTACTTTTTAATCTATTGATTGCGATCACTGTTGTGTTATACAATCAAAAAAATATAAAAATAAAACCTCCATTTCCATAATTAGCGCAAAATGACTCAACCTTGCAGTGTAACACAATGAAATTGTACGGCAAAGGCAGAGAATATTTTTCATTAGTAGCAGATATCAATTGGAAAATATTCTCTATATATATTCATCGCATCTAAATCGTAAACACCTACAACCCTTCATTGTTGGTTTAATATTGAAATGTTTTAATTTCGTCCCTAAAAATTTAAATATTTCAATGATTAACGAGAAACGAGGACAAAGACCCTCATATTTGTTCGATGTTCGTGCATTAATATGATTACTATATTATGGATGATGTGTTAATGAATAAAAATCAAATAACACCCCGGAGATTGGGAGTATCCAATTTTTCAACTTAATATTGATTGTCATATTTATAATGACGGTGGTTGTACGGACCCTGTGAACAATGATATCTACTCAATATTTTTTTAATTAACCAACAACGACAAATTAGGTGTTGGAAGAATATTTAATCATAAAATTATTCTATACGTATACGTAACAATAAATTAAAATTATCCCCAACTTTTCTACCATATTGATTTTAATTTTGAACAATGTGTTTTTCAAGCTAAACAAATAAACAAGTGGAAAATAAGGACACGTTTTAAGTATTATTAAAAATATCATTAGAAAAACGGCGAAAATTTTTAGAAAATTGAATTTTTATGAAAGAAAAATATAATGGAGGAGATAAATTTAAACAAAAAAAAAATTAATAAAATACAAAATTGAAGTTGGGGTGGAAGAATGAATGCGCATTGTGGATGTATTCATTCACTATAATTATTATTATTAGTCAACTTGTCATTTATGTGGATTCGGAATTCATTGTTTCATATTGTAATTGATTTGAAAATGTGACGTCCTTCAGTACTTTTCATTCAATTGAAATGATGTAGGTATTAAACTCCCTAATAATTGAATTACCTTTTTTTTTAAATTAATTTGCAGTTCAAATCAATGACTATTACATAATGGTTGATTTTCGGAAAAACCATCAAATTATTGGCAAAATTAGCATTCGGATGACATGCCTAATCTTATTTTATGCCACCACAATCGATATATCAGGAAAAATAAAGAAAATATCTTCGAAAATGGTTATGTTTTTTTTTAATTTTCGGCAAAAGTTTCAACGATTCAGAGGGTGGGGTTTTTAATTAACATTCATAACTTTACAATAAATGCAAATATTTGTTAAAATGTATATGATATTTATTAATTATGTTGATTATGGGCGAACATACTAGAAAATAATTAATCAAATTATAAAATTTCAAAGTGATTAAACTATTGTTGCATTTGTTGGAATTTGTAATGATTTATATTTGCATAAATATATAATTTTCAGGATAGCTTTTGAGCTCAAAATGTAATGCTTTTAATTCAATATCAACAATGGGTTCTCTATAACAACTAGGTATTATTATTAAATTTTATTGTAATGAAATATGAACGTCTCTATTATCGGATGGATCAATACTGACGTAAATTGGTTCAATCTGCAATTCATCTCTATAGTAAACAAAAATAATTAAAAAGGTTTAACAAAAATATTATTGTAATAAAATAAATATTATATTATTTAAATAATATGAACAAACATGAAGTATTATACATCAACTCTTATCACTAGCATTTAACTAATCACTACCACTGAAAAAATATTAAAGCCATTGTGAATCTCTTAAATTAACATCTGATTTAAACAAAAAAAAAATTGAACACTTTTTAGGTAGAGTAGTAATCGGTATATCAACTGATTATATCATGATATATACTAATACTAATGATATCAAATATTATGGGAGGAAAAGAGTTCATACTTGATGTTATAGAAAAGACCACCCAGAAAAAAGATGAAGATGTATTGAAATCCTGAACTTAAGAAAGAAAATAATGGACTACTTTGATTTGAAGAACTTTGCCAAATATAGACGGCACTGGAGGAAAGAACTCAACCACGCGGGAAACTAATCCTTCTATCAAACAAAAAGTGAAAAAAGTAGATAAAATGATTCCCATACCTTCGGAAAACGAAACATAAAGTTGAAATTTCTTCACATAATTCAGATTTCAGTATAAATATGATCTATACCGCATTAGTTTCGGAGATTACTATATTAGCTGTATTTTTATAGAAGTTAAAAACAAAAATTAAACAATAACCTAATGATACGAGAGTAGTTAAGGTAGTAAACTCCGATATTAGGATTGCATCTCATTGGGAAGAAGTTCTTTAATATTTTTGGGTTTACAGAATTTTCAAAATATTAACTTTAGAGTCTTAAGTAGGTATAAAGCAATGGGAGTTGAAAATAAAGAACCCAAAGAAAAAAAAATCCATCCAATAAATTTAAAATTCAAATATTTTAAAAGTTTCCAAATATTTGGTGAAATCTAGCAAGAAAATGAGTGTTTAAATCAAATTAGATTTTTTAGCTGACTTAGAACAACTATACTGTTTTTACATTATATAAAATATAATTTTGTCTTATTTATGTAACATAATATACAAAAGTAAACTTAAAACATATCTTTAAGGTTCGTAGCCCATTCAAGTTGAAATTGCTGATTTTTTTTTATGTATTCGACAAGTCGATAAAGACACCTCTTTACAATTCCCATATTAAGCTTTCGAAATAACTGAAAAATTTTAAAGAGAAAACTTTTTAACAAAAAAAATAAAAATAATAAATAAATTTATTATACCTACAAAATCTAGAAAATTAGATTTCAAAACGTTCAATTTTCATTACTATACAGGTTAATTACTTGATGGCCACTGAAGAAAATTGCTTGCCAATCGAAATACGTAACTAGGCAATACGTCAGTAATACACTTATTTAATTTTTTGTTTCAAATTTATGTTTTACGTTTACTTATCTATATTATGTTACATAAATTGCCTAGTTACATATTGCCTAGTTACGTATTTCGATTGGCAAGCAATTTTCTTCAGTGGCCCTCAAGTAATTAACCTGTATAGTAATAAAAATTGAACGTTTTGAAATCTAATTTTCTAGATTTAGTAGATATAATAAATTTATTTATTTTTTTTTGTAAAAAAGTTTTCTCTTCAAAATTATTCAGTTATTTCGAAAGCTTAATATGGCAATTGTAAAGGGGTGTCATTATCGACTTGTCGAATACATATAAAAAAATCAGCAATTTCAACTTGAACAGGCTACGAACCTTAACGATTTGCCTCGTTTTATTAAATGGTGGCTGATTAGAATCAGAACCAAACAATTTTGCGACATCAATTTTTAAGAATGTTAACCCCAAATGGTAGACCAATCTTTGGCGCTTGCTATTATATGTAATCACGCACAAATTCTTTAATTTCAAATATAATAAATGTATGCGTGCAAAAGCTACCCCTAAAGATTTTCTAATCTTTTTTAAAGTATAGTTTATTACTCTGTAAATTCCAAAAAGAAAAAAATATTGACATTTTTTATTTGAAATGTATACGTTTTTTATGAATTTAATGAAGTCGAAAAGTATTTAAAAAATAAAAAACAATATTAATAAAGAATAAAATATTGAATTTTTCCTTTGTTTTGATTTATTCTTATTTTTCAAAGTCCCTTTGGATTACTAAACACACGTATCATTTCTTATTCTATGTACAGATTAAATAACGAAAAAAATTTCAAGGAAATCAACAACGAATATATATTGTATTTGTTTGAAATAGAAAACTAAACAAATAAATCAAAAAAAAAATATATATATAATTTCTTTTATTATATGGTGTAATTTATAACATCATTAACGAACAAAAACATCGTAAATTTGGTTTTAAGTGTTCATAGAAAAGAAAATATCATATCACACTAAAGAAAATTATAGTTTTTCTATTTCATAATTAGCCAAATATATTTCCGAAAGAAACGTTAAATTAAACGGAAATAAGTATATAGAACAGAGAATACATAAAGCTTAAATATGTAAGCTTTTATCTGAAAAAGCTCGAATAAGCTTCACGCTTGTGATGCAATAGGAAAGTTAATCCTTCATATATACCTACCCCTAATTGCTCTCTTGTTACAAATAAATTCAGAAAATAATTCACCTCGTTTTATTATTCTTTTTGAATATAGATCTCTAAAAATTTATGTCAAAAAAAATTTTTAAAAATAGAAAAGGGGTTTGACACAGGTCACATTGGTATCGAGAAAAATAGAATTTTATTGAGTTCATTTGAGAGTTGTCAGTGAATGTCAATGATAGCAATTTTCTGATTTTCAATTTGATAAAACATTTGGTGGCATATAACTCTATAGAGCATATAATCTTTCAGGTGTAGTTGTATCTAAGGGTTGTATAAATGGCACACCTACCCTTGAAATGGGAAAATCACTGAACACGATTACTGCGTGTGCTATAAATACACCTAATGTAATTTATGAACTATTTTCTCCTCAATCAAGTGAGGTTTTTTTAAGTGCAAAAAGGGTAAAAGTGGTTTGAAATTAAATTAATCACCCTTCATGCATTCAAATGGCGAAAGTAAATGAGTGAACATATGCTTATTCAAAATAAGATTTTTTCGCTGACTTTGAACAGTTATACTGTGTATACAATATATAGAATATATTGCGGTCCAATTTATGTAGTTTAATTTAATATAATAATATATAAAAATCATATCATAAACATAAATTTGAACAGAACTTCAAATAAAAATATTTGTGACGTATTGCCCAGATACGTATTTCGATTGCTAAGCAAGCTTCCTCAGTGGTCATCAAGTAGTTTGAATCACTCCGTAACTTGTGGTGAATCCTCACAAAGCAGTTACGGAGTGATCCAAACTACGTGATGACCACTGAGGAAGATTGCTTGCCAATCGAAATACGTATCTGGGCAATACGTCACAAATATTTTTGTTTGAACTTCTGTTCAAATTTATGTTGGTGGTATGATTTTTATATATTATTATATAAAATTATACTACGTAAATTGGACCGCAATATACTCTATATATTGTATACACAATATGCATATTGCAAATAGTTAAATATATTCCCAGAAAAAATACGAAAATTTTAAAAATTGAACTTTGATAAAAATACGTTTTTGTTAGATTTTGTAGGACAAAGTTAAAATCAACGTAAAGAACATTGATTGTAATTCCCAAAGTCAATAGCATTGTATTTTTGGAATTAAAGTAGTCAGGAGTTTCATAAGATGAAATTGGAATTAAAAATTAATAAATGGGTTTTTATTATTTTCAAACACGCAAATATACAGATTGCAAAATTTATTTTTCATTTTTCAATCTAATATTTATAATTTCAAGGTTGTAAAATAGATAAAGAAGGGATAAGAATTGACAGCATACCAGCAATTTTTAAACTTTTAATGATACGAAATACGAAACAATTTCAATTTTTTCTATGCTTCTTAAATTTTTGAGAATTTTTTGAATGAAAATTTAATACTGTTCTCGTATAGTAAAGACTAATGTCCTGAATTATCAGTTGAAAAAAAAACCAGAACAAATTTGTTTTGTTTGAGGAATTGCGGTGGTTTGTTCTTGTAACCCACTTTAGAAATCGTAGATATATTTGATCTTGAAATATTCGTTTAAAGTTTAGACATTTGAGAAATACAGCTTTTAATAAGTTTTAGAACTTCTTGAATTCTTCAGTGATTTCGAAAATTTCAAAATAGATTTAAGGGTGGATCACCGTCAGAAAAAAAAATCCGATTTTTTTTTTCCATAAATGTCTTCTTATAACATTCAAGAATAACGTGCCAAAAGGATTGGAATAGCTGACTAATGTATTTTCACTGATAAAAATTGAATAAATTGATAATAACATAAAAAAATATCTTAAAAAAACTTTAAATGCGTTTTTCTCGAAATCAACTTTTTAAAACTGGGAGACAAGATTTCTCAGAAACTATCCGACAGATTGACTTGAAACTGGAAAGTGTTATAGTTCAACACGTCTTCTTGGTACTGAACCTCTGAAATTGGCCAAATCTCCCCCCCTCAAAGTGGAAGAGGGGGAAAGGTCCAAAAAAAGGTCGTTTTTTTAAACTTTTTTTTCAAAGTCGCGCCATTTTGTGCACTTTCAACTTTTTTCGGATTTTTGAGGTTCAGTACCAAGAAGACGCATTACCAAAACCTACATTCTTTGAAAAGTCATGATCCGACTTCCGGTTTCCGAGAAAACTTGTCTCCCGTTTGCCTCCTCATTTTTGAGGACCCTTTTTCAAAGCGCTGTCAAAGGGAGAGGGGGGGACATATCGGGGCAAATAATAATAAAAAATAGTTCAAAACTTCAACTTTTACATGCCGAAGACCGTTTTTTAATATCTCTAAAAAAAAATGGCAGCAGTTTTAAAAAAGTCATTTTTTTTTACGTTCTGACGGTGATCCACCCTTAAGCTTTGCCTATATATATACCTAATTATATAGAATAGCAGACCCGGTAGACGTTGGCTTTTCGTTTGGCTGGCATAATTGGTATAGTTTCAATAAAAAAAAAAACAAATATTTTATATAAAATCACCACAATTACAAATTAACAATATAAACTTAAATCAACGAGTAACACAATTTTACGAATTTCAAGTTTAACAATTCAATATTCAAAATATTTTGTCAATGGTTAACAAGTATTACACCTGAATAAGATATATACAATACGCATATAATAAAATTTAATCCGTGTAGGAGATAAGTTAATAAAAATAATAAGTTTAAAAAAACGACCTTTTTTTGTAGGAGATAAGCTGAAGTATGTCATGAAATACAAATATAACAAATTCATTATTTATTATTTGTGGGTATCAACAATAATTTAAGGAATTAATGATCGAATTTGCTTTTCTTAACAACACGTTGTTTACTATACTTTCAATGTTTATATTATTCTTTGATGCCATTTAACAAGTTTATTCGAAATCCTGAATACTTTATTCAAAATCCTTAAATGAAGAAAATCCTTAAATTTTTTGATTTTCATTCGATTTTTACGTGATAAATAATATCTAGTTCCTAATTCACTAACTTCACAGTGGTTAGAATTTAATTTATCAGTAGATTAGAGATGTATTTTTACACTAAAAACACTATAAATTGCACGTCAATTTTATTTATATGTACGTATATATTCATATAATTAACTGGAAATATTTTTTCATTTTTAACGGCCTTTCGATTGTTAAATTAAAAATTTCGATTGTTGATCAAAAATAATTTTTCACCTTTTTTACAGGGTCCCCTTAAATGTATTCCTCATATAGAAAATTTCAGCAAAATAGATCCGGCGGATTAGGAGGAATTCAGTAATAAGTAGGTACATATAAATTATCAAAATAAAAAAATACAAAAAAAAAACAAATAAATACCAACATAAATTCAGTGATAAGAAAAACTCATTCAAATCACCTTATAAAAATTGACTAATAGCAAGAAAAACCTGTCGTTTGGTAAACTAGGATTTAAATATCCAAAAACAGTCACTGTATGTGAAATGTAGCAATATATAGATCAAAAATATGAATATTTAAGAAACAAGGAAAGAAATATCTAGAGACCTCTAGACACCAAAAAAATATGGTACTGTAGAAGAATGGAGAAGACCAAATAGAGGAATTCAATCAAAAACCAAAAAATCAAATTAAATAGGCTCAAATAATGAAAGAATAATAAACTGATTAGATTTACATTCTGAAAGAAAAAGACATACTGTGAGATATTGTAGAAGAAATTAGATGGATTTAAAAACAGAAAAGTGTCCTACATTAATTTGAAGGATTTTGCCAAGGACTTCATTGTGCTACAAGAAAGAGTTCAACCATGTGGGAAACTAAACTGTTGTTTGGCAACCTATCAAAAGATTTGGTTTTTTATAGATAGTTGTGGGAAGAATGTAGAATAAAAGAAATTTAAATTTCGATTTGTTTTCTTTTACTTTAGACCACAACATTAACTATACATTTTGAAGAAAATACGGAAACTAATCAACAAAGAAATATTTAAATATGAATTAAAGAAGAAAACTCTGTTTTTTTTATGATGAGTTGGATGTTTTATTTTATAAATTTGCCACATTTTGTTGCTTATCGCAACTTCATCAGTAATTAATGGTTAAATATAAAATAAAATCAGTTAATGAAAATACCTTGGTATGTACGTTTGACATATTTTGTAATTAGTTAAATTTTTATAGACGCCTAATGAAGTTACGATAAGCAACAAAATGTGGCGAATTTGAAAAATAAAACATCTAACATATCATGCATTAATGATTCTTATTTTCTGGATACTTTTTAATATTTGATATTTTTATTAAATTTTTTGTACTACGTTTCGCCACTTTCGCAGCTTCTTCAGGTACTCAATTACAAACATCAAATTTTTAAATCCATGTAAAATAATTATGTAATAATTATTTTATTAATAATAATAATAATTAATAATATTATGTAAATTTGTTATAATATTATTTATTTGAAATTTATTGAATTATTATGAGAAAGATTATTTTACATGGATTTAAAAATTTGATGTTTGTAATTGAGCACCTGAAGAAGCTGCGAAAGTGGCGAAACGTAGTACAAAAAATTTAATAAAAACATCAAATATTAAAAAGTATCCAGAAAATAAGAATCATTAATGCATAATAAAACCATGGATAAAAATACCAACATATATCTTAAAAAAACCTGATTTTTCTTCTTTAATTTACTGTGTATACAATATATAGAATATATTGCGGTCCAATTTATGTAGTATAATTTAATATAATAATATATAAAAATCATACCACCAACATAAATTTGAGCAGAAGTTCAAACAAAAATATTTGTGACGTATTGCCCAGATACGTATTTCGACTGCCAAGCAATCTTCATAAGTGGTCATCACGTAGTTTGGATCACTCCGTAACTGCTTTGTGATGATTCACCACAAGTTGAGTGAATCATCACAAAGCAGTTACGGAGTGATCCAAACTACGTGATGACCACTGAGGAAGATTGCTTAGCAATGGAAATACGTATCTGGGCAATACGTCACAAATATTTTTGTTTGAACTTCTGCTCAAATTTATGTTTATGGTATGATTTTTTATATAGGTATTATTATAGTAAATTAAACTACATAAATTGGACCGCAATTTATTGTGTACACAGTATAACTGTTCAAAGTCAGCGAAAAAATCTTATTTTGATTCTTTTATTTAATAAAAAGCTGAGATCTGAGTTTAATCATCCATTATTTAAATTTGAAATAAATATTCAATATAGTTTAATATATTTCGACATATGAAATACTCTTTTATCTATTCTTTCACTGAACAAATTTCCAAAACTTTGATTGCGGGACCAAAAACGATATGCTATCGAAAATTGATATTTGAAAGGAAATTAAATTGGGTTAACTTGTTGCTGAATAAAACCAGTAGTTGTTGAATTTAAATCTTATCTCGAACAATGATTTTATAATATTTATCAGATTATTGGGGAAGTAAAAACTTTTGATAATCGACAGGACTCCAGGTGAGGCCATTATGGTTCCACTGTGCCAGGGAATTGATAGAAGAAGAACAAATTTAAAAAGTATTATAATTTTTTCAAAAATATATAAATAATTTCAAATAAATAGTTTGAAATTTTATCAAATTGATAAATTCCTAATAAATTACTGATTACCCCAATACCACCTACGTAATTATAACGAGGTGACGCATTTTGCGGCTTGCCCACCTGAAAGTCAGCGAAGCGCAATCGAATTGTTCAACTTCCAAGTATTTGAAATTCCATATGCAAGATATTCGCAAGGTAATCTACTCCAATTAGACATTGCACTCCACAAAATACCAAACCAAATTTACTCCAAAGACAAAACATTTTCACTAACCGACTGCAAACTTTGCCAATTAAATTCAAACACGAAATGCACTATAACATCCACAACATCGATGCCCATATTAACCATTCACACTCTCAAAATAATTGCTCCATAAAAGCATGAGATTTAATCTTGCACATTACATTTCTTATTATTTTTTTTTTGCTTGACATCGATGCAATTTGCATTAAGCAATGAAATTCTTAAAAAGAAAAATGGGTACACGACACTTGGCAAGCGTCGACTTAAGCTTTGTTGCACATGCAAATGTTAGTATCGATTTGAAATCAGTTCACGTAAAACTCTTTGTCAGCTAACTAAGTTGGGAAAACTGTAAGTCGTCTACGCGAAGATTTTATCTTAATTCTATGGAAATTTTCTCGTTTATACACACTTACATATTTTCCGTAGGTACTATATAATTTAATAAGATCGATTTTTATTCCTGTCGACTTGTACGAGTGGTGGAAACGTAGGCACATTCTCAACATTTCTTGCATGACAAGAATTTCAAATTTTCCTTTGAGGTTGACGAAATACCTAAAAGCCCGGTACCGCTAGACCAAAAAACTGTAAATTGCAAGGACCACTAGAATTTGTGTAGAAGTTCAATTCAGCGTTTGATTTTTTTCTTAAAAATCAGCGCTTTGTTCAAAATCAGAACTTTTTTTGATAGGAAATTTTCCAGAAAAAATCAGCCTTACTGAAACCTTATCTGAAAAATGAATGCATTTAAACCATTTCAAAGATCACAAAATTTTTCTAACAACTGTTAGTCCAATCTGTTTTGTTAAAATAGTTTAGTAAAGAACCTATGATTATTTATTAAGTGTAATAAAATATTAATAAGAAAAATTTAGAGTTCGACCGAAACTGAAACTGAATTTCGGCATCAGTCTCAATTTCGGCCGAATTCAAAACCGAATCTTTCATTAAAGGTCATGTCTTCGTAGGAAAAATAGTTAATCATAATAAGCCAGTTTTTACTTTTAAACCCTGTAGGTCTTTATAATTTATTTAGTCTCTAATATTTCAGGTAATCATTAACAAAATATATCTGTGGCTTGGTTCTAAAAGCACCAAAGTCAAAGATTCAAGTTGCGAGAAAAAGACATTGAAAGATTTTTGATAATGATATAATAATAACATTGGTTTATATAATAATGGAAATACAACCTATTTTAGTTTATAATTAGACATTATGCTTTATAATTTTAAAGATTTATTAAATTGGAAATTTTTGGTATAAATAACAGAAAATTTGAAAAAAAAATAGACATAGGCCATTTTAGAACCAAGCCACCGATACTATTAACAAATGCACCTAACATTTCTTTTTAATATTAGTTACGAATAACGTAAAATAAAAAATAGTAACAAAAGAAAATTATATTTTACCTAATATGTTTAGGTATACAAAAAAGAAAGTATTTTTTCATACATCTTAAAAAAAAAATTCTTCTAAACTTGAGTCAGTTTTCACTCGAACTGAAAATAAAAAACCAAAAATAATTTTAATGAACTGATAATTATCAGTACTCATAGTTTTGGTTCTGGTCGTAGTTTCGGCTTGACAATAGCCGAAACTTGTTCTTTTACCAAAACCGAAACCGAAAGTTCGGTTGAACACTAGAAAAATGTAGGAAAATTTTTATTTATTAAAAAAGTAAGTCAGGATATAGTAGAACAAATTTATCTTTATTTTCTTTTATTTATTTTAATTTGCATCGTTTCGTCAGAGTAATTCCGACTTCATCAGGCAACCTTAAAATATTCAATTAAGGTTGCCAGATGAAGTTGACATTACACTGACGAAATGTTGCAAATAAAAATAAATAAAAGAAAACATTAATAAGTTTGGTCGACTACATCCTGATTTATTTTTTTATATATTAATTTAGACTTGAAACAATTGAGATAAAATTTTTATGAGATCTATACTTGTAAAAAACAGGAAAAAATCGGTTCATGCCCCCTTAGGAACCTATAAATCCGGTAGCATTGCACTTTCTACTTTTTTCTTAATTTAATTTGTGAATTAATTGACTCATAATGAAAATGTAGCCACCAAAGAGAAAATACCATATAGAACTGAATTAACCAAAAATTAACAAAAAAATCGCGAATAGAATAGAAAACAAAGTAGAAAATGCAACGTTGTCAGATTTGACGGTTCTTAAAGGGATAGGAGCCCAAAAATCATTAAATCCTGAGAAAAATTCTGTGATTTTCCAAATGATGAAATTAATGCTAAATTGTGATTTTTTTAAAGATAAAAGTAATTGTTATTCAAAAAAACCAAATAGGTGAAATTAGGTAGATAAACTTTCCGTGGATTTGCAATAACGTTTTGGTAATAAATTTGATGCAAAATTGTATTTTTTGTCCACCTATCAATAAATATAATACTTACGTTTTTTTGGGCTAATAAACGATAATATTTGACTAAACCAGATATACAATTGGCAAATTGGCATACACTTTACTATGTATTACGTATCCTTACAAAAGGTATTTCGCTATTTATGGGACCAAAAAATTATCAAAACATTTGTTTTCAAAATCCACCTCCGTTTGGAATGTAGATCAAATTTGAATTTCGTTCGACTAATTAATCAGAAAGTCTCAGCAAAAATAAGTATGTTAATCCATTATTTTATCTATGCTAAGCTCATTTGCGCTCGTCGATAAAAGCTCTCTCACATATTCAATGTGGACTGTACAATGGAGGATTTTAATCTTATTACATAGAAAGAATTACAATTTAATTCTATTTTATGTGTTATGTGTCATATATATAGACGAAAATGAAACGAAATGTTCTCGGAAAATTAAATATGGCATTCGGAATTAAATTTGCAAAAAAGCTTGGCCGTCGCAAGTGCTTGATTTCGATCGCTTTTTTGCATACATGACGTGTATGTCGCAAAATAGCCGAATGCACTTGCTCTAGTTTTCACAATGATAAATACTACGAGACAAATGGAAAAAAAAATTTTGCTAATTCGTTGGAAATTAAATTTTAAAAAAAAATTAAAATCTTTTTAAATAATACTCTAACATGTAGTTCCTTGAAATTCCGCCGAAATTAAATTATTTTTAATTTTCAAGTGCCTAAAAATAATTTCGGTAGATATTTTTAAGTCTGATATTTTGTTCTGTTATTTTTATATTTTGAACAACTGGTTGAATTAAAAAATAAATTTAAAAATAATGAAGATTAAGATTGCGTTACTATTTAATTTAATCAATCGCCTTGAAAGCTTTTGTCGCTAAAAGAGCAGCCGTATTGGTATAACCTAATTCATAAAGCTTTTAATTAAAATTCAAAATAATAGGCTTAATATTATCTATAAATAAAAATAAGATTATGTATTTAATAAAAACTAGAAATATTTATATTCTCTTAATAAGTATCTTGCCAAATAATCATATAAAAACTTTCAAAAACATTTTTTGATCTGGTGATTTGAATCTAAGTTTATTTTTCAACTGAAAAATTATAACTTAAGTCGTTATTCATTCTGATTTCGGAGTAATTTTCGAGAAAGTTAAATTTCTTTTACTAAGTCCTAATGATTAAAATGTAAATATTTTATTTAAAATTAAAAGTTTAAATCAACCAAAACATTATCTATGGTATATTCGAAATTCAAACATCCACAAAGATACAAAGATGCCCACCATAAAGGAGGCAATCAAGAAAACCTATAAAAATTTACATCAATCACTGGATCCTTTTCCTGAATCCTTTTCTTTCGGGAAATGTGTTGCATTCTGTTATATTTTTTGAGATAAACTTATTATAAGATATATGTTGACTTTTCATAATCAGAAATATAAAACTATTAAAATTATTTGAACTTTCGAAAACCAGATCAAATTTACGACCATTAACACCATTAACATTCCTATTTTTTGGGGTTTTTATCGCGCAACTTTGAAAAATATCTTTAATCCAAGTATTAAAATAACTATCAGAGAATTTCAAATCTTTAGTTTCATTATAAATTTTAAAAATTTCATTATAATTCAATTATTTTTTTATTATTTTAAATTATAAATTTTAAAACAGATCACAATAATTGTTTTCTTTATTTTTTTTAAGTTTTCTTTTTTAATCCATGGTATCTAATACCTAATGTACGAAAGATGCTAACTTTTGGTTAATATTGTTGTAAAAACCTTTAAGATAAGTTTCATAAGCCCACAATTCCAAATTTTTCTGGAATACTTACTTCTAGTTCCTCTTTTACTCCAATAAAAACCTTTTTTTCCTTAAAAGAGATCCATTCAATTGGGTTTTCTTCTTGAACATCGATGATAAATTTTTCATAGTACTCAATACTCTTTTTAATATTTCCATGTTTAGTTCTTCTAGAATTCCTAAATACTCTTTGATTCAGTAGCGTAGCGTGCAAGGGGGTGCAAGAAGGGCTATGAACTTAGGCGATACGTGAAACTGGGGCGGAAAATTGATATTGATAATTTCATAAAAGATTTTGTTTTGTGAAACAGCTGAAGAGTAAATTTTTAAATAAATGAAGAAAAGTTATTTAATTTTTTACCAATTTTCTTGACTAACATTGAAAATAAGAGGTGGCGAATGTCCAATAGGCCCTAAGTGGCAAAAACGCACGCTAAGCCACTGCATTGTTTCAACAAGTGAAAGCTTCTTTAAAAGCTTAAATTATTAAATAAATATCTTTGAATATATCTATATCTAAATATATCTATAAATTTCTTTAAATTTATTTTCCTATCCCAAAACTTTCCCTTGTTTATTTTTTTAATTTTACTCAGAAAATCTTCCGTGGTTCTTAAAGCACCGATTACCGAAAAATTTTCTATTATTCAATTCGTAACATTGACTGGTCATTCTTATATAATCTCCTTATCTTGTGACTAAGTCTTTATTTTTTATTTGCTTTTTATATGTTAGTTCTATTTTTATGAGTGTTTTATCCGATATCATATGCTTATGGTATATGTTATTAATTTTGCCAGTAAATTCATTACTTAAAATGGTTGATAGTTGAAAATATTTTAAGTATTTAGTAATTTGTTTAGAACTATGAGAGGTGAAGGGTGGAATGATGGAATTAGATTTTCTTTTATAAAATTATTTATAAATAGATGATAAAATTCAGATCTCAGCTTTTATTTTTTTTAAATAAGTAGACAATTCAGGTTGTTTAAGATCGATTTTTAACATTTAATATTTTTATTATTCAATTAGCTACGTTTCGTTACTTATCGTAACTTCATCAGGCTTCTATAAAATATTAAAATAATTACAAAATATGTCAATCATACATAAATTTCAAAACTATAATAATATACATATAATATAGATAATAAAAAATATTTGTAATTAAATAATAATTACTAAATCAAAATTTCAAAATTTCAAAATATGACAAATATTTTAAAAGATATTGCTATAAATAATTTAATATATAATAATAAAATTAATTAATAAAATACCTTGATTCACAAAAATAAAATATTTTCAATTTAAATTCAATAAATAAAAATTAAAAAAATTTATATATTACATTATTTATAACAATATCTATTAAAACATTTGTCATATTTTGAAATTTTGAGTTAGTTATTATTATTTAATTACAAATATTTTATATTATCGATATTATATGTATATTATTATAGTTTTGAAATTTATGTAAGATTGGCATATTTTGTAATTATTTTAATTTTTTATAGAAGCCTGATGAAGTTACGATAAGTAACGAAACGTAGCTAATTGAATAATAAAAATATTAAGTAAAAAAACCGATCTTAAATAACCTGAATTGTCTTTTTATTTAAGAAATTTATTTATTAATAATTTACGGAATTGTGGCGAAGTAAAAAGGAGAATACTTGAGTTTTTGTGGTGTTTTATTTCATTGCGGATGTCAAACTTTTATTTTGAAAACTAATTTTTTTTTTCAGGGATATTTAAACATTATTAAAAATTCGCAATTCTCTGATTTCTATTTACATTCGATATTTTAATTCGTCAATGTAGTGTTTGAAGAAAATTTTTGAATTAATTGCTACGAAAGCTTATTGTTATTCTAAATCTACCAATGTCGATACAAAGTCGATAAATCATCATAAATTATCGCTCCCAAATCAATTAAACTGCTTACAATTTTCACTGAATATAATTCATAAAAACAATTCAAATTGAAACGATATATACGGGAAAGCAATGCATTATTGAAACTTTGTTTAATTGCCGTATATTTTTCAGTAAATAAAACACCCTTACATAAACATTCACACGTGTACACGTGTACAAATTGATTTTTGATTAATTTACAAATACTTTTATTCGCCTCAATTCATTCCATATTTTCTTTTTGTCTAGTCATTGTAAATATTGAAAAATTTAATTTTTCATTTTTTGTTTTGTTTTGGCGGGGGTTGTTGTGTAATATTTGTTAATGTGGGATTTAAGTCGATAAAATGTTGAGGAAAAACTCTCGACTGAGTGAAAATTGACGAGGAAGGCTATTCGAGGGCAATTGGTCGTAAAAATCGAGCCAATCGACGATTGCGTGTAGTTTTCCAAAGTTCATACATCACCAAGTGTGGTTTAACAATTGTTTCCTTTGTTGCAAATGACGTATTTCACTTTGACTAATCTTTCTAGTTAATCAACCTTGACCTTCTTTCATCTCACCGAAGAAATCGAGCTTCGAAGCTTTTAATCTACAAGCAATCTCCGTAAAAGTTTCCTTGATTAAAACCTGTAAATTATGGCTAAATCGTATAATAATTGTGATTAAAAAATTAATTATAACACAATCGAGGCCTAATGTTTGATATAAAAACTATTTATATAAATGTGTGACAATCGATTTTAATGCAAAAGTGAAAAAACATTCGGTTTCTTAACATTATTTAATCGAAATTAAATTTCAAGAAAATCAGTTGCTTTTATTAAACGTTTCAGAGAAATTTTCGAAATGGAAAAATATTTTAATCATCTTATCAATTTGGGGTATCATATTTACAATTTAAGATTTGATAAAACCATGAAACAATTTAAATGATAAAGATCAACATTATAAACCACATGTTTAGTTGCGAATTAAATCCGTTGCGAACATAGATTTTTGTTACACAAAATAATGATTCATAGAAGCAATATATAAATCATTTTTATTATGATTCATAAAACGAAAATTGGAAACTTGCTAATTTTTCTGTAAATAAAATTGACATTATGTTGAGATTTTCTCTGAGAAATCATTGAACTTGAAAATAATACTTCTGAATTTTGTTTGGTGGAGAAATTTTTTTTCCTTAAATGTTTAGTATACATAATTGAAGAAGTCCTTGAAGAAAGTTTTAATCATTTTCAGTTTGAGTTTGTGAAAGATAAAAGTTTCCAAGTCGGTTAATTTAATAGTTTAAGTTTACGTTGAGGACTATAAATTTTCTTTGTTTCATTTTATTCAAATAGGAAGACGAGGATCATTTCATTGGGGAAAACAATTAATGTATGAGTAAAAAATTGAAAAAAAAAATCTTGTTTCTAATTAAAACTGTAAAATTTTAGTAGAAAATGAAATAAAATCAACTTTCTAAAATGATTTTATTTTAATTTTTTTACAAGAATTATGATGAAGTATATTTTCTATTATGTACCGAGTTTTAAAAACATATCTTCATCATCATTCCAAACAAAAGAAAGAGTTTATGATGAATTTTTATCACATCGTGGTTTTTTCGTTATAATTATAATTATTTCCATCATACAAGTTGAAATTTGTAAATTGTAGTTTTTGTTTTAATGTTTTTTACTCGTAATAAAAGCTACATATAAAAAAAAATATTAAAATTGAAGATAGAGCTTTTGCAAGACAACTGACAACTGAAAGCTGTACAGATTTTAAGAAAAATCAAAATACAAGTTTTTAGTTTATAATTTGGCCATTAAATTTTAGTAGTAATAGAACTGATTCAGAACTATTAGTTGTACCTACCTTAGTATAAGAATATTACGAAACAAATTTTTGTTTATAATTAATATTCTTGGAAATTTTTTACATATTTCTAAATTATTTTCCATTTATATAATAAAAATAAAACTAGATCAGAGTTTCTTAAACTATTAAGTGTTATATCCTATAACATAAATGCAAATTCTGAAGATTATTTGATTTGTAGTGTATAAATTGGTCATTAACTTTTAGTAATAATAGAATTGATTCAAAACTATTAGTCGCAACTACCTTAGTATAAGAGTATTACTAATCGTATTTTCGTATTTAAATAATATTCATTCAACTTATATTCCATATATAAAAATAAAAAATAAAATAGATCAGAGTTTCTTAAATTTTTTAGTGTGAGATCCTAATGGGACCTGACCACTTTAGTCAACATTGGTCACGACGTTTGGTGGTCAAAAAAACAACTAGTTTTTGTGTGCTTTTTTATATTCAATTATATCAAATAATGAACCATAATAATTTAATAGTCAAATACTAATTTTTTAGTTGAAATGGAAGTTATTTAATTAAATCCTTGTATGAAAAAAACAGTTAATTGTGCTATAAATTATTATAGTAGTAAATTAAATAAAATGAAGAAAGAAGTGTTTTCGCTATACTGAAGTCTGGAAGAAATTTTGTTTACAAATAAAATTTGTTCAGAAAGAAAGCAAAAATTTTCCAACTTTCGAAATTGACCTTTGTATTTTGTAAGGTTCTTTTATATAAAAAAAACTCTAAACATGCTGTAAAACTATTCACGTTACTGCTTGTATTATATTTATTTGGTTCGGTATTTAGGTTTTCATCTAGACCAGTGTTTCTTCATCTAGAGTGCCCGCACCCCTATTTTTAGGGTATTTTTAGCAATTTTATGCGGGAGAAGCCCTTAACAATATAAATCATGAATTTTTTGACAGTAAATTTCGCAAAAACTGTATTCCTTATACCAGAAAAACCAAACACATTTTTCAAAGGGGTGCGAAAATCAATTTTTAGATTCAATGGGTTGTGATTCACTTAAAAGGTTAAAAACACTAATTTAGATAGACAGCTTACTGGAGAAACCACACTACCGAATGTTAATATAAAAAATCTTTTATGGCGTTTATGGGACAATAAAGTATGAAGGTAGAAGGAATTTTGAAAAACACTGTTTAAATATTTTTAAATTATTAGGTGACACAAAAAATTTACATAATCTTAAAAATAGCGATTATTTTAAGCTAAGGCTATTAACTACTATCAAAAAATGTGTTGCAAAAGAATAATTTGATAGTAAATTTTTAGAATTTTAAGAAAACCGAAAATACTTTACAGAAAAAACAAATATTTAACATTTCTTAATATTTTTCCAATCATCTAGTTTCGTCTCAAAATTAATTAGATTAATTAGCAGATATCTAATTAGTGAAGGTACTCCAAAATCTCAAATATTTGTATTTATTTCGTATGAATAATTATTAGAGACATATTGCATGCAGTTACAGATTTGTAATTATATGTTTCCCTATGCAGTGATAATGCAAATGAAGCTTTGATATTATCAACCTATGTCATTTGGTATATATTACACATAAATTGATGTTCGATATCTTGCAACATATTTCACTGAAATTGCTCTGGTAGCAATTAAGAAGTTCATGTTGACTTCGATTTAATTGCATTTTGATAAGGATCGATGCACTTTTCCAAATCATTCAAAATTATATTTCGAGAAACTAATACAAGTTACGCAGAATGTAGGGACAAGTTATATTAAGAGATATTTAATCGATTTAAAATTATCAACTGGAAATATAATTAACAAAATTTTATGTTTGTGAAAAACGTACTTTAAATTAAGCTTAAGAAGTTTACCAAACATAAATTGTTGCTTCATGGAAAATCTATAAAAAGAACTGTTGAATTAGATTATACAATTTTTCATAACATTTAATTTTGTATGAAATTTTTTGACAAATCTTGACAAAGTTTTGTTTTTCTTTGCAGATCTACGTACAGCTTTTGGGCTGCTAGATCGTAACAGGGATGGCCGCGTTTCAGCCAGCGAATTGCAGTTTATGCTACAAAATCTTGGGATACATATCCGCGATGAAGTAATTAATGACCTTATCAAAGAAGCGAGTAATTCTGGTAAGATGTCCCAAATAAATTCCAGCATTTATTTACTTTTTCTGTGGCGTTATCAAATTAAATTTGCGAAAACAAAACAAAAAGTAAATGTGACATGAAATTTTGATGACACATTTATTGTATTATTAAAGAGATGTGGCGTTTTCGTGTACATTTATTTCGATATTGTTGGCAACACATCAAGTACATTTGAATGTGGAAGAGAAGAAATTTATATAAAATTTTTATTGCCTTGTGAGTCTATGGACTCGGGAATGGTGTTTGGTGAACTTGAACGTATGTGTGATGGAATTTTGATCACATTTCAAACATGTACGTTGATATAAAATGTAAACTAGAGAATCAGATTTATGTGCTTTTAGCATGCCTATACCTATAACTTTTAATCATATAAAGCCTCCTTAATCGGCTTACGTTAGTTTGGAGTAAATGTAATTACGAGTGTTACTCTCGTTAAAAGTTACACAACTATTTAAATTTTGATAAAAATGAAAAACATGTTTCCGAAAAACAAGTTACTGACATATTTAAAAGGTAGCCAAAAGGGTGACACATATGAGGACAGATTTTTTCTTCTTTTAAAATATTTTTTTATGAAATTCTCATAAAACTTATACGATACAACTACAGTATGACTTGTATCCATTAATGATATAACTCTACAAAAGAATACAATATTTGATTGGCAAAAAAAATATCCATTATTTTTCCGTCTATCTATTTAACAAGATAAAAGTCGTTAACAAGATAAAGTTAAATAATATGCCAGTTTTCTTGAACACCCATTGTCAGTTAACAATAATTTTTCCAAAATACATTTTCCTTATTGATGTAAATCTAAGAACCTAATTTTACAAGCATATATCTTGAAATCAGATTTACATGATCAAAGAATTGACCAAGGGCAAAACAGATGACAATCGCTGGGTGCCAAGTTCATACTTTAATTTGGATCTTGGAACTTCTTCCAAGTCAGGTCATGTATATTTTGGAGTTTCTTCTGGTGAAATATAAAACATCTACTAATCAATTTTGATTTATGTTAGTTAATTTTTTTACAATTGGTTCAATTTCAGACAAAAGTCAATTTTGACTATTGGATAGCAACTCATGGTTCAATATCCTTTGAGTTCTATCATAGATTTAGTTAAATTTTCCAAAATCATTTGGACTACTTTACCAGTATTGCACCATTTTGTTTTATATCCCTCAAGTTTTGGAATTTGGAAAAAATAACAGAGATATTTTGGAGCTTTTTTGTCGCTCAAGAGCTCTGGAAAAAAAATTTTCGCTGTCATATTTTCCAGGAAAACTTTCTGTAGTGCTAACTTGACATTCAGAGCTTTTCTATAAATATTAAAATTTCGATTTTTTTCCCGGGAAATGCTATTTAAATAAAAAGCTCGATTTGAGTCATTTTTCAAATATTAAATTTTCTAAAACTTTTCCTCACCATTAA
The DNA here is from genome assembly GCA_958496175.1 of Sisyra terminalis. NCBI lineage: Eukaryota > Metazoa > Arthropoda > Insecta > Neuroptera > Sisyridae > Sisyra > Sisyra terminalis. Next base: position 12,014,490 of record OY292275.1, read on the forward strand.
TTGGTGTTTTTTTGGTGCTCGAGAGTTCTGAAAGAAATAATTTCATCACTCGCATATATAATATTCATCGCTTACTTTCATAAGTTTTAAAGCTTCAATAATAGATAAATGTTCAAATAGAGCTTTTTTCTTTAAATAACATTTCCCGGGAAATTATGCAAGCTATAAAGTTTTTTCATTCGGAACTCTCAAATGGCAAAAAAATATCAATTAATGGTGGAAACAATTTTTTAGAAATTTCAATGATTGAAAATGACCGAAATCGAGCTTTTTCTTCAAACGGCTCTTTTTTCCGGGAAAATAAACAAACGATAAAAATGTGTTTTTCGAAAATCTTAAGCAACAAAAAAACACCAGTAAATGACGTAAAAAAAATTGAAATTTTAATATTTACATAAAAGCTCTAAACGTCTCTAAACCAAACTATTTCGTAGTTCTTTTTTTCCAAATTTCAAAAGTGTAGTGCTAACTTGATGAACTTTTAAATTATTCGATTAATTTATTTATGATGGATTCCATTTATTTTTTTTCCCATTTCCATTAATTTCCTTTACTATTGATCTTAACCTATTGATTATTTCCAAAATTATATCGATATCGACCGAAGTGTATCTTTGACAAATTCCTTGAATATAATGGATAAAAAATCGTACACACCACTTGTGATTTCAATAATCAAATCTTAATTTTTTACCTTTAGAAAAGAAAATTTGGAAAATTTATAAAATTTATTCTTCGGGTATTTCTATTTTTGACGAGGTTTTTCTCGTAACTGAAAAATCAATTATTACATTGTCACTCAAAAATTAAATCTACATACATTTTTCTTTGCATCCAATATTAAACACTTCTTAAAAGGAATTCAAAATCAGGAATGGGCCATAGAAAAGTCTTCTAAAAATTAAATGGAAAACTTATTCCTTAGCTTAACTTAACTTAACAATGATCTTAACTTAACAATAATTTTTAGTTATCCCTGTTAAACAAGGGCATTTAGAGATATTTTGAAATCTTTACATTTAAAATGGCTTCATTAAATTTAAACGCCTTTTAAAGTGATTTTTGGACATTTAATAACCCATAAATGTCTTTTCGCTACCACTTCAAAATGGTTACAATAGGTAAGGGAACCAGACCATTTCCAAAATCATGGAGTGTAAATTTGCTTGCATAGTTGGGTTCTGATAATTTACTAGATTGACTTTATTTTAAGACTTTGATCAGTTGAAGTCCTCAGAAGATCCAGGACGAAAAGTTATAGTTAACTGGTGAAATAGTTTGGAGAGGTTTTCATTAATGTCACTAATTTTTAGGAACTGGAAAGATTGACGAAGCTGAATTTTTGGAGTGGATCAGCCGTATTCAGGCTCTGACCCGGACTGATGATGATGACGAAGATAGTGACGATAGCACCAAAGATATGGTGGCTGCTTTCCGGGTTTTTGACCGTGACCGTAACGGCTACATTACCATGGACGAGTTGAAAACCGCCATGGACATGATCGGCGAAACCGTCACCGAAACCCAACTCTCCGAATTGCTACAAATTGCCGACATAGATCGAGATGGCAAAATCAACTACGAAGGTTCATCCACCAAATCCCACAACTTTCTATTAAAATCCATTTTAATTAATGATTTTTTTTTTTTGCAGAGTTTGCTCGACTTCTACTATAAATATTTTTTACAATATTTATAACAACATATTTGCTGTGCAATTTTGTTCTTTTGTAAATAAAAAAGGCTCATATAAGTATTTTTAATTATATTTAATGAAATCAGATTTTTTCATATACGTTTTTTGTATATAGAAATTTAGTAGTATTTTTTGAAAAATGTTTATCAAAAACAATTATTTATTAAAACAGTGATAATTTATACTTAATACACTTATTAAGTTATATTTGAAATGCTTTGTCAAATTAATGTTGCTAATATTTATAAATGTAATAAAAAAAAATGTTTTTAAATGTTGTTAAAAAAAATGTAGTGCTATTGAAAAAAAATGGTAGAAACTTAAAAAGCTATATATTCAATAAAATATTTAAATGTTTGTTCAATTGTACTGAAATATAACAAGTTATGCATATGGTTTAAGTCTATATGGACAAAAAAGTTTCATACTTAAAGATTTTGAATTTTTGTAGATTATTTTCACAAAAAATAGCATTATGTTTACCGGTATATTTCAGCACTACACAGTATTGAATATTTTGATGAAAGTTAATCACACAATTGAAATGAGAAATAGGGGGAAGATAATTAAAAAAGTAATGAGTTAAAAGTTTTCTTTTGATCATTTTATTAAAAAAAAAGGTATTTAAATTCGTCAATTATTGTATACACTTGAGTAACTTCTGAATTGCAAGTAATACTTATGTTATTTTTGTAAGATCTATATTTAAGATCAAATTTTTTTGTCCAAATAGACTAAACTTCAATGCAAACATATATGTGTATGTGTCATAAAAATATCTAGTTTATTAATTTTAAAATTAAATCGATTTTTGAATATCATTTTGAAGTAATATAAATTCTTTCTCTTTAACTTCTAAAACTTTTTTATTATTGGTAAGTACTTTAAAATTTAAATTATTTTTTTAAGTTAAACTAACGTTAAAACTAAATGTTTGATATGTTGTATTATGTCAAAAAATAAACTTGTAATAAAAATGTTGTAACTTACTTAATATTTCAGATTATCTTTGTCTCTAAATTACAATTTTTTGTACTCGGAATTAAAGACGTTAATTAACTTATAGATAGAACGTATAAAAGTTTTTCTACTTTTCTCATGAGTCGGAGGTATATTGGTATGGGGGACAGTAGTTAATCTTTAAAATCAAAAAAATCTAATTTAAGTTATTCAAAATGCAAATAAGGTGAAGATTTAATTGCCTATATTTTTATTAAATGGTTCTCTTGTAATTTTTTTTTGATCTTTCCTGAAAAATTTACTCCTTGTCTCCTCGGAAGATTTTCTTCTGGTGCTTATGGTTTAGTATTCATTTAAACTCATATAAATTTTTTAAATATTTTTTAAAACAAAGGTTTAAGCATGAAATTGTAATAATTTTAAAATCTTGGATATGTAGCTTGAAAAACAATCTGGGTTGACCAAATTCCCTTGCTTTTTGTGTCTATGGGATAGTAGAAATCGAGCAAATCGCAAGAACAAGAAGAGTAGGCCTCCGAGGGAGCTTAACGTTGGTGAAAAGAACGTCCTGCATGAAATCTTTGAAACCTCCATGAAACATTTGGGACCTCCTCATAAAGTTCTCTTACCACCGCTTTACATAATGCTAGAATTGATGAAATAATTAGTAAAACCATTTCCAACGAATGGAAATTGCTTCATATACTTAATATCAGTTTCCAGGCTTCCCAGAGCCAAAATTGTAGGAAGGTGTTTTTGTTGGACCAAATATCAAACGGTTAGGAACTGATAATTTAGTACAACTATGATGGATCCTCAAAGAGAAGGGTGGATCGCCTTTACAGAGATCTTAGCAAAATGTTTACACAATTACAAAGCCTCTAACTACAAACAAGTCGTTGACAGAATATTAAAAGCATTGCAAGCTTTAGGCTGCCTAATGAATTTAAAAGTACATTTTCTTCCTTCCCATCTCGACTACTTTCCAGAAAATTTAGGAGGTGTGGGTGAAGAGCAGGGTGAACGATTTCATCAGTTTCATTTCACCGATTTCAAGATATAAAGAAGATGGAAATAGAATTCCAGGGAAGACTACTGTGGGACGCTTCAGAGGAACCTTCTAGATGTGTCCTATTAGCGGAAATGTACCAAAAAGAGTCCCAATGGGAAAAAGAAATGTGTAGAGTTTGTACTAATGAATGTATTTTAGATAAAAAATAAATTTTGTTACGCAATTATTAAGATGATAACTTGTTTAACATACATTGTTAGAAAACGTGACGTTCTTTAACAAAATGAAAAGTAGTTTCGGATTCAGCACACTTTTCTAAATATAAAATAACCGAAAACGTCGATATTTGATTTTCTTGTACTAAATGAAGAATACTAATTTGGAAAAAATACTAATTGATGAACAGCAAGTGTATCTGGGTCCTTAATTATAAGCAAAAGCTTTTCAAAGCAATTCAAAAGCTTTTTTTAAAGAGAAAAAAATGTTTAGTTGTTCGAAAGCTTTACATTTATAAAATTTCAGTGCAAGTACAATAAGCATAAATACAACAATACAATACAACAAGCTTACACGTTTTATAATTAATTCATTTCTTCTTAACCATATGAACAAAAACTAATAAAATAAAACAAATTTTAACATCATTTAGTCCTAGCATATCAAAACAACCATTTGTATTTGGATATTTTAATTGGTTTCTGTATTTAATTCTCATATGCTAACGCAATAAAAATTAAACAATTTTTTTTTTATTAGGTACACTATCAAAAGAATTTAGATGGCGATTTTAATACCTTTAATGTAATACTCATATAAATGAAGAATATCTTAGGATTAATTTTAACAAGAAATAAAATATTTGGTATAAATAAAATTACAATTTTTTTTAGTCATTAAAGTAAGAAAAGGATTTTGAGGACGTTTTTAATTCATTTATTGTAATAACCATATAAACGAAGAATTCCAAAACTTTTTCACAAAAGATAAGAAACTGGTTTTCTTCCTAATTGTATTGCGAGAAATAAAAGATTTGGTGTGAAAATTTAAATCGAACTTTGATCACTATTTGTAGAAAGATGCAATAGATATTATTTAATAATTGAAATGTATTCCGTATATTTATCTGTGGAAATCACGTATTTTTTTCAACTTTTAGTATTTGGAGTTCAATTTTTATGACTAATTTATTTATTTATTTATTTATTCTTTTACTTCTGGTGGAATTTCTATAGAGGTGCGTTACACCTGTTCATAGAACCAGAAGAACTACAAAATTTACACAAAAATAGTATAGTTAATAACATTAATCAAATCAATAATACAAACTTAAAAAATATATTATAATATTATATATTAATATTATAATATTACTTAAAACTTTTTTCAACAATATCTTTTTGGAACAGACCAGCGATTTCATGTTTTCAGGTAGCATATTAAAATATTTAATCGCAACGTAGTAAGCACTTTTGGCTTGAATAGTTTTTTTTAGTATCTATTTATTAAATTGCATTAAAAATTCTATAGTATTTTTTCTTAAATACATTGCAAGCAAAAAAATCCCCTAGTCAGAGACTTATGAATGAGAGACTTTAAGGTTTAATGGGCTATATGATCTGATTATGTTATTCTTAACAATTATGTTCTTGTGAAGCTTTTTTTAACTACTTATTTGAATATAAAACTGAATAAAACTCTTGTGAAACGTACAAAATAAGCTTAGTCTAAGTTTTGAAGTTAAATTTTCGATATATTTTGATATTATTCAAATAAAAATAGTTATTTTAATGCTTAAAATCATTCTCAATAATACAATTTCAAAAAACTCAATTTTTTTAAAAAGCCGCTCTGTGGGTAAGGTAGATCTCCATTTAATTGTATGAGTTTGACACATGATAACTGGATAGACTTTTATACAAATTAAATTATATTTTGCAATTTCCTTAATCAATTACGGTAAGTAATCTTACAAAAATTATAAATTGCTTTTCGCTTTACTAAATATGAAAAATCAATGAACTTTTGGCTATAATACTAATTTTACTTTTCATGTTTCACACGCATGTGCTCTCATCATGTAATCAACTCATGTTTCAATAGATCAGAACCTCACTTCATCAATAAATTTCTTCACTCTCCAACAAAATTACTATCAAAATTCAATAGTTTCTATTAAAACTTTAATCAAACTAAGTTCCTATGGGTTTAGGAAGTGAAATAGACAGTGGAATGGCCTCCCAAAACGAAGACTGCGATTTATCTCCAGTCAAACCTGAAATCACTGACGGTGAAGAATATGACGAGGTATATTACCAATAGAATAAATTATAAACCATTCCATACGTAATTATCCAGTAAAACTTTAAAGGTTTAAGTTATGAAATCGTATGGAATGGTTTTATCACAGATTATTGACATAACCTCTGTTTGGTTTTTAGCCTGATGAAACGCTGGCGGAACGTTTATGGGGCCTTACGGAAATGTTCCCGGAACCAGTTAGGAATTTGTGTGGCACAATAAGTGATTTAACTACTTATGGATGTAAAGGATTCTATTCCCTTTCGAGATCTGCCTTTTGGATTTGTTTCAGTTCATCAATTATTCTATTTGCCCCAGTTTTAATGGAATGTGAACGATTGCAAGTGGAAGATATGCAAAGAAACCAACAAAAACAGGTATTAAAATGATTATTCTAATCTAACTTTAAAATTGTTTAAAACGATAAACCTTGCAGCCTTATTTTCCAGATATTCATTGATCTAATTTTAAATTTGTTATTGGTTGACAATTATTAACTATGTTTTAAAAATTATTATCTTAATATAACTTTATTTTTTTTAAATGCCTATTTTAAACGATATACCTAAGTGCCGTTTAAAAGTATTGGAAAAAATGTAGTCTTATTTTCTAGATTTTCATTGATCAAATTTAATATTTGTTATTCGTTGAAAATTATTAACTATAAAGTATAAAATGTGATCGTTGGATATAAAGAATATATATTCTTTATTAAAGAAAATAAATCAACTATTTTGCAAGTGGTTTAAGTTCATTTGAGAAATGAAGAAAAATATGCCAACTTTTCATCTGTGAAATTTTCATAATTTATGGGTTTAACTTCAATTCTTCAAATAACAGCAAAAATCCTTCAGTCACTAAAGGTGAATAATATTCTTATAGTTAAAAAGGTGCTTTTTTGAGGTGCTTTTGAAGCACCATTATCTAAATAAATGGCTCATATACTTTAAAAAACCAACTTGCTGCAAAAAAAAGTTTACATTTAATTATTAAGAGTGAAGATTCGGAAATTCTTTGTTATCTGTCTTCTATACATTTTCCAATAACTGTTATTCTTTGCTTAATACATTTTTCTAAACTTCAGCTTAGAAGCTAAAGTTCAATACGAAAAATAAATTTGCGTTTTTAACAATTTTTTTTTGTTTTAGATGCTCCTAGGACCTAATTCGGCTGTAGCGGGCGGAATGCCGGCAATGCCACCGTTGTCACGATAGAACTTTTTTCTTAAATACCTTATTTAGATTTGAAAATTAGTAAAAAAAAATTGAAATTTTTGTTATTTCTAGAATTTATTCTTGTTTTTAAATAAACTGTTTATTTAAAAATGAAATTTAGTGAAGAAAAAACATTAAAATTTTATTATTTTGGTTTCAGTGTAAATGCATTTCCTTTTTAATAATAAGTCAAGAATTGTAAAGATTAAGTAGCTATGAAATTGTTGCATCATTTGCATTTGTATGAGATATCATATAATGTTAATATTGTCAAATAGTTATATTTAGAATAAATGCGACATGAAATTTGCAATGATATTCATTTGTGTGTGTATTTTATGGCGATATCAATAAAATTTTTTTTCCGACTTGATGTTGTTTGATTGGGGAGTTGGGGTTTTTCTGGATGTTGCTTGGGTTCGGGTTTAGGGATAGGTGTTGGGTTTTGGTCGGAATCTAAGTCTAAGGTCAATTAGAAAAGTCCATATCGAAGTGAAAATGGTAAAATCCATGTGACGTAAACCAGGGAATGGTAGGCGTGCCGTTGGGACCGCTTCCGTTCGTGCTATTGGCGGATCAATAAACCCCTTCAGAAGCACGTAGTGCTGCGCGCGGATGCCTCGAAAGAAGAGAACCGAAGTATTTGGCGAACACAACGGAACGTTTTGTCCTCCATTCGGTGTCCAGTGGACGGCTCAGTAAGACATGGTGTTCGTCGTCCTTCTATTCAATTCTTTGCCAACACTTTACATCAACAACACACTGTTCTGATGTGTTCAAGTTGATTCGGTTTTTTCTTCCAACATGTCTCACACTTGAACTTGGTTTCTTTAATTTTTTTTCATTTTATTTTCCCCGGACATACGTGAATGTCTTTAGTTTTTTATTAAAGGTGGGTGCGCTTAGTGATAATGTGACCCATTATTTTCATTAACATCATAATACTTTCAAATTCATATGTTGATTGTTGTGATTGTTGAGCGTCGATATTTTCATCTCATTTATTCAAAACATTAAATCGTCCGTCTCTCACTTCAGATATTTTCCCTCCTGTTTCAATATTTAAATTTTCCCTTATTCCATTTTTTATTTTTAGATCAAATCAATCTTTTCTTATCACGCAATTCAAATCAAACTAAACTCAAATTATTTATACCCCAAATTAATGTAAATTGCTTCACTTCATGAAAATAATTTCAAATATTAATAGCATTTCTGATTGTTGCCAACAATAATGCGCAGTCGACGATTGCGTCTATACTTCCCAACAATCAAATCATTCATTCGAAGTTCAACAATCAACTAATGAAAATATAATGATGTTTTTTTTATATATGTTTCATGCGGAATTTTCGAACATAAAGACTTTAATTTTATCGGTTTTTTAACATAATTATATGCAAGTGTCTGTTGTGGGTAAAGACGACACCAGCGCTGCGGTGTATGGTGTGAGAAATAGTGGCCTCGGATGAAGCTACACAGTTATTTTACTGGTAAGAACCCAAATGATTTAAAAAAAAGCTTTAAAAGCTTGCTCATAATATCTTATGATGCTTTAAATTCTATTCTTTCGTCTGTTTATAGAGTTAGATATTAAAAAACTAACTTTAGCAGAGCCATTATTATTTATATATTTATACGGCTAAACAACAAAAGTGGTTTTCGACTACAAAAGAATATAGACTATATAATATCTATTATACACTATATTATAATGTTAGAATTTTAACTCTTACAAAAATGAGAGTATAACGTGATAAATTTATTTAAGTTTTATGGCACGCGACGGCGAAAATAAACTTATGTATGTGTACTTAGCTATTTTATTCATTCATAAAAGCCACTTTTCCTTATTTATTTATGAATTCTTTTATTTTTCTTTCGTGGCTGTATATTTCTTTATTATTGCATGAAATTATATCTGTAGATGATTTGGTCATATGTTTTCTATGTTAAATGCAAAAGAAAACAAAATGTTTGAAATCTAAATATAATTGAATACGATTTTAATGTAACGCAGAACTAATTTCTTATTATTTGAATAAATAATTAGTTAGGCGTTATGTAGGTTTCTCAAGTTAAAAAATTACAAAACCCTTTATATGGTAAAAATTAAATTATACATAAGTAAAAGAGTACTTCGATCATTTAAGTGATCTATATAAAAGAGCCATTAACTAACACTAAACTTTGTAAGTTAACCATATGTTTAAGTTAACCAATTTAAAAAGAAAAATCAAACTTAGTTTTAAGTGTTAAGATGTTCTTACACTTTTTCACTGAGATCTGGTGAAATTCTATCAGAATATATTAGTACATGTTTAATTAATCAAGAGAGAAGCTTTAGGTCTTCTTATAGGGATTAATTTACTCTATTGTATAAAGGTGGTAACCGAGGATATCTTACAAGCTTTAAAAATTCGAGAATTTCACTACTTGAAAGCTTTTAAGAAAAGAAAACTTTGGTCTCAACAGTATCTACTTGCTTTTATTTACTTAAAAACATATTTTTTGAGTAAAATTATAAAAATAATAATCCAGGAAACTTAAGAAGTGTTTTTTCATTCTGTCTGGTGATAAAAATAAAAAAAATAGACAAGAATCTAAGCTCCTCAATTGTTATTAAGCCAACATGATAAATAGTAGATAAATTTAAGAGATTTTTTTTTTATTTCTTTAACTGGCAAATGTAGTAGTTTGAGATAAGCCAGAATGAATTGAAGCTCGAAAGTCATATCTTCAAAGAAAAAAATAGCTATTTTTTTCTTAAAACGTTTAATGTCTTAGTTCCGTTTTTCCATCTCAATTTTTTGTGGAGAAAAAAATATTGTGCCGAAAAAATTCTCTATTGAAACGATGAGGACGTTATATATAATCAATAAAATATTTGAAAATATTTCTTTTGTATACATTTTCCGGTTTTCAGATAAAGGCACAAGTAGGCGGAAAAACCAACCCTTGACTTGTTTCTCACAATAACTTTATACATGAGGAAGCAAACCAAGTTCATTCACTAAACTATACTAAACAGTTCTACAGGACTAAATTCTTAACATCAATGTTTTAATTTTTTCTGGTTTGAAAAAAAGTTCTTGTTTTGCTTCTTGAAAAATTGAAGTATATCAAACTTAGAATATTCAATTAAAAAGCCCAATTTTTTCTTCAGAAATTCTAAATACTCTTAAATCTAACAACCTTTGCTTAATTTTTGGCGTCTAAGCAGTTAGGTACAATATAATGGCTTAGGTGATAAATTTAGTAGTAAAAATGCTGTTTTGACACTTTGAATACAAAATTAATAATTTCTTGGGAGCAACTTTACTTAAAACCAATGCTTTACGAAAATAATTTCGTTCCGGGAAAAAAGAAAAGTTATAAAATTAGTAATGGGTAAGAATTTTGTTAATGTCGATGATTAAGGAGTCAAAAAGGAGTTTTTTGGTGATTTTTCTTTTGATGAAATTTTGAAATGAAAAATACATTTTATTAAACAATACTGAACCGTTTGGAAATTATAAAAGTTTCCTTCTACAAATATTTCTTATTAATTGATCAGTTGGTGCTTATATCAATTATTACTGATTGATTTTTCAAAAAAGCCAATATTGCTTACTTCCATAGAAACATTAATTAAATGCGTTGATTACTAAATATTTGTCAATTTACTTTTCATCTTTGTAATGCAGATGGCACCTATTTAATGTTATTATGTTATTACTTTACTTGCTATATTAATTACCATTAAATCAAAGCAGTTTTATTGAATTTATACAACTATACTATGCCTAAAACTAATGGAATTAAAAGAACTAAGAAAAAATTAAAGGAAAATAATTAATACATGATGTTAAAGGAAGGACTTAATGCGGAAGAACTATTTAATACTCAAACAAATCGAATCTTTCCGATTCGATAGCAATGCAACATAAAAATCTCTGTAATTACCTCCAGAAACTCCCATCAATTTCCTAATTAAAATTAGCTATACCGATAATAAAACATTAGCCTACTGGTGGCCGAGTGGCCTAGGTGGCCGAAGACAATAGTTTTGTGCAAAAACGATACAAATTTTGAAAATTTCATTTTTCAATTTGTAAAAAAGAGTTGTTAAAGCTGGAAAAAAATCATTTTATAGGGCACCCTAATGGCGCCCTGAATCGTAGAGCTTTGAGACAGTGGCCTAGATTTTCCTCAATGTATTATCCGTCCGTGATCTCCTTATTGTTTGAAGAAATTGCAGTATGTGAATAGTTCATAAAACTTGTGCAACTTTTTTCATATTCTTTGCGATTGTATAAAAACAAAATAAAACTTCCAAGTCCTTGAATAAATTTAGGAATCCTCCAAATGTGATATGGTGAATTGAGACTTCGAAATATCACAATTTGATGAACCTAAAAAGTTATTTTTTTTTAGTTGAAAAATTCTTACTATCATTGTTTTGCAGTACAATAAATTAATCATTATTGTTCTTTCATTAATTCCATATGGTGGACGATGTAACAGTATTATCTTTTATAATCTATCAAACGCGTAAATACATAATCCGTAAATAAGATTAAAATATTTGTTGTTTTTCAAATAATTCAAATGAGTGTTGTGTTATATAAATTAAATAATCAAATAGATAATCTTAAATTAAAAAATTTCTTCCATTAAATTGTTAAGTAAATTCAGAGGATCAATTTGGAAAGTATTCAATCTATCATGCGGAGCAATTAGTGTTACAAAGTAGCAGCAGTAATGGTCTAGGATTCTAATGATTCAATTAATTATCAAAAGATCCGAATTCGACACCCAAAAAAATTGTACAAAAAATCATAAATTTAAGGCGAATATCTATTAAAATCATTGTTATCATTAATTTCTTTTCTTTATTAGTGAAAGAAATGGTAAATTGGTATTACTTTAAAGCTGCTACTCAAACTTTTGAAATTTGAGTTTCAACAAAATTATTACAAATTTAAATGATATTAGATGATAAAAATCAGATCTCAGCTTTTATTAAATGAGAAGATAATTCAGGTTGTTTATGATCGGTTTTTAAAAAACCGACCAAAACAACCTGAATTAGCTTTTTATTTAATAAATGATATTATTATAAATTTATTAAATTCAATAATTTGTTTATATATATGTGAAAGTTTTATTAAAAGACATTAATGTAATTCTTCAATTCCAATCTCCCACTGTCCTTAGTTTTTCGAACAAAAAAAGCTCTTGTCTCCTTCCCAAATATTAATTTTGGATTGAATCAAGAGTAAATCTGAGATCCCATTTAAATCCAATTAAGCGTAATTACAACATTTTAATTAAATTTCATATTCCGTTCATTATGCCAAGGTTCAACTCTTCTATATATGTTAACGAACCAATTCATTATCCCCTCGAAGTATTAATAAATGGCATTGGTAATTTTCTTATCGAACATCTAACAATTTCATACGCTTTTTCCTACTTTATATTTAAGGGTTGTTTTGAATCTTAATTTAAAGGGTTGATTAAATTTCTGAAGAAGACGATATTTGACGGTAAATATTACAATTTGTAGATTATTGATGTTGCCAAAGTTTGTGAAACAGGTAGCCGTTGCTTTTCGAGTAAAATTTATCTTTTTCGAAGTTTTGGGATGGCACTAAATAAAATAAAACGTCAAAGTTTACTCGGGTGAAGTATAAAGTACTTATTTACTACCCTCGAGCAAACCACCTAATTCATTACAATAAAAGAAACGTGAGATTGGATTGGAGAGCTCTAATTTTCTAGTGTACTGACAAAAAAAGACGAAATGTTTGCACCCTTTTTTAATGTTGGTAACTTTTACATTTCAAATCCCAAAATGAAATAAATTATTTGAAATTTTAATTACTAAATGAAGAACTAGAAAAATTGCCAAAAACCGAATGTTAAATTTACAAAAGTTTGGTTCTAAATGTTATGTTAAATTTGCATAAACCACATATCATTCATTTAATTTTCGAAGAAATCGTTAGGGAAATTAATTTCCATTTTCTCGGACATTGTTAACATCAAATCACCCATTACCATGGGACCCAAAGGGATTTGGATAATCACTAAATTAGGAAATAATGATTATTTCACTCCAATTTCGCCTGAATTTTTGAATAATGCGGATTTCAAATGAACAAAGAAGCTTAACCTAATTTCGAAAATTCCCATGTATCAAAAGGGTGTTGTATGTAATATGTGGTTGCATATTAGCAATGCAAAGCTCTATCTAATGACTGTATGAAAAATATGAATTGACGGGTCGAGGAAAGGGCTGAACCTTCTGTATTTGATTAGATGGGTTTTCAGTGGGGCTTACAAAAAAGCCCAACAGAACATTGGGGAGTTGAAAATTTGCTGAGATGGCTAATATATTTAACAGAATTCGTCAGTAAAAAGAAAATTAAAGTAGAGCTTTCGAAATTTTATTTTCAAATTGTTTGTTGTTGAAAAGTTAATGTAGGTTTTGCTTCTTTTGATAATTATGCTAGAACTGATAGTTTTTGTTATTTGTATTGTAATATACTGTTATAATAAATAGTCTTGTAACAAAGAACTAGAGGAATATATGCAAATTAAATTTGGACTAACAATGAAGACAAAGACCACAATATTGTGTACTTTTATTATAAATCATCTTTGAAAACTAAAACTTGGGACAATTAATATCTTTGGGAATAGATCCTTTGTTATTTGATCTTTAAAACTTTAATACCAAAATAAAAAATATAAAACGATTGTTTTATAATTAAATTGCTACAATCAAAAAGATAAAGATTTTAAGGTTTACTGAATACTTCTGTTATATATACATTATACACACATTATTAAAAAATATGCATTTCTTCTTCTTTGGAAATAAGTTGAGAAAATAACATTATATTTTTTCCAATGAGTAAATTATGGTATTTTCTTGATTTAATGGTTCTCCCAAACTTGTCAAGGGTTTGTGAAGTAAGAATATTCACGTTATTTTCCTCATAAAGCTTTTGGCTTATTTAAAACTAAAAAGCGCATTTAACGATTTTTTTTTGTTTTAAAAAAGCTTCTGAAAGTAACTTAAATAGGTATCAAAAGAAATTTACTTGCAAATAAATAAATTAATATTAAGCTTCAGTTGTATTATTTGATAGTTTTGGTAAAGTTGTGCTTAAAAATCCCAAAGCTGGACAAATTTTTGGTTATTTTTATTGTATAAATAAAATAATACCCATTAAATTCAAACATATTTTACTCGTTTTACAAAATTTTATTTACAATTTTTGGATAAAACATTAATCGGAAAATGGATATTTATGAGTAGATCTGTATATTGCATCAAAAATTTACATTAATTTGAGAAATCAATAAGCAATAAAAGTAATATAAAGCAAAAGCATGATATAAAATAAAAACAAACGATTAAGACACCATTCATAAATAATGTAAGAGACTTTGGTAGAGCAAAGGTCGTCAATAATTTATGGTTTCTATTTTGACTTATAAAAAGGATATTTTTTATTTTACAAATGGGAGGTTTACAAATGACAAAATTTGCCCTACGTAATCTATGAATAACCCTTAATGACGATTTTTTTAGGGCGAATTCATTGTAGAACTCTATTGATTCTCGATTATTTTTCCGAATCTGATTATTTTAGTAGCATTTTCCCCAAATGACCACTTCTCCCTCTCTCATTTATCTCTGGATGATAATTTTCTCACCTAATGTTGGTTCATTCAATATACGTAAATGCTTCCTAACTAATTCGAACTGTTCAAAGATCAATCAAGCTCTATTTTTTGCCAAATTGGACTAAAATAGTTCAAAATTATTACATTTTAAAATTCTGGTTGCTCTCATCCATGTTGTGGTAAATAATTAATAATGTTCTTGGAAACTTGGAAACTAAAACATAATAACAATATGCATTGTTATTATGTTTTAGTTCTCCTGAAGAAGTTGGAAATAAATACCAACGAAACGTTGAGATGATTTGAAAATTTAACGTCTTATTATTTGAGTCCAAGTTCCCAAGAACATTATTAATTACATTTTAAATTCAATAATCGTAGTTTCTTTAATTTTGGAAGAAATAGATTTGAGAAATTGCATTTTGGAAAATGTCTTACAATTTGGGTTGGGTGGTTTAAAAATCTGGAGCTATAAATAATTTTTCACTTTCGAAAACCGGGTTTTAAAAAAATAAAACCGATTGAAAAGTATTTTTTTGAGCATCAAAAATCGAAATTATTAGCTCTCTAGGAAACTATTATTTAAAATATGCCCAATGTTTATGCGGAAACCGCTTCTGATGAAAAACAAATCGAAGCAACTACTTAATCACCTGATTGAAGCTTTTTAAGCTCATGGAAAAATTAAATCATAGGTATTTTGAAGACCAAAAATAAAAATTTACAAATCGAAAGATTCTGAAACCTGAATTTTCATTATTTGAGGCAACGAATAAAAGAACCAAAAACATAGATCTTATAGAAAATTATAAAATTAAGTTTAGCTTCTAGTGAACGATTATTTTCAATTTCTGGCAATATTGTGTCCAAAATAAGAACATATATAGTCTAGAAGTACATAGTCTAAGAACAAGACATAGTTTATCATTCCGTGGATATTTTATGGTTTTTAAAGCTGTATTTTTTAGGAGAAATCAGTATAAATATTATTTGAAATAATAATAATATCAGGATCACGGGTAATTGGAAATACAGTTAAATTAATTTAAACAGTTATTGATTTCCAACGTTTCGTCTTTACTACTAAGAATTTAGCAAGCTCTGAAAAGTAGTATAATAATTAACAACATTATAATAATATTATTACAAAATGAACTCAACAATGTCTAAACAATGATCAATTAAAAACTGTAAAATTAAAAATTAAAACTGTATAACGATTTTAAGCTTGAAAGGCTAAAATCACTTTACAGTTTTAATTTTTAATTTTACAGTTTTTAACTGATGATTGTTTAAACATTGTTGAGGTCAGTTTGTAATAATATTATTATAATGTTGTTAATTATTATAATACTTTTTAGAGCTTGATAAAGTCGTAGTAATAAAGATGAAACGTTGTAAATCAATAATTGTTTAAATTAATTTAACTGTATTTCCAATTACCCGTGATCCTGATATTATTATTATTGTTATTTATATTGGAATTGAACCTTACATAAAATTGATTATTTGAAATATAACATTAAATGAATATTTTTTCTTTGGATATCAAATACTTGATGTTTTTATTTAATTTTCCTACAACGTTTCACTACTTTCGTAGCTTCATCAGGTACTACAACATATAGTAACAGGTTAATTGACTCGTTTACTTTGAAAGTGGCGTAAGTCCATTTCAAGGACGGTCTATGTGGCGATTCTTCTTCTTGTAACTAGAACAAAGTATGTTAATTATTTAAGTGCTAAGTTTTCAGAAATTACTGATTTTATTTTAGTTGTTAACAAAAACGCCAATTATTCCCTCCGTATCTTATGTGCCTATGGTTAAAAATGATAATACTATAGGGATTGTTCTTGAAATGGACTTAAATCACTTTCAAAATAAACGGCGCAATTATATAAATATACACCATTTATTGTATACTCGTATATTAAAACTTACTATTAAAATTAAATGAACAATTTTTTTAAAAAGATTAACGCAAACCAGAGACACTTAAACGATCGTAGCTTAAAAGCTTTAAAAGTATTTCACAGTGGCAGAATGAAAATTAGTAACAATGGTTTTCTTGCTATATGTAAGATAATAGTTAAACGATACACATTACATATATTAGCGATGCTATTACAGTCTTGGAAGTAAACTAAAAGGAAACAATTACAGCAGCTTTGTAGAAATGTCAGTACAACAACTCCATATTATTGTGAATCCATAATGTCTTTAATTTAATCTGCAAACATTAGAACATGTTAAAATTGGATAATGATGATATTATTGAGTAGATAGAACTTATAATTTTTTGATGTAAGCTCCAAAGGACAAATGAAAAGTAGATTGTTAGAGCCTATTCACACGAGGCGTTTTGTCGCGCTTCAAAAAAACGCGGCGACTGAATTTTTGTCGCGCTTTAAACGCGCGTTTGAATACCATACCAGTCTGGTCGTACGTTGAATAAAGACGAGACCTTTTTAGCGCAAAAATCTTTAGTTTGAAATTTAAATTTAATACAAACAATAATATAATGCATAGGAATAAAGTAGCGTACTATAAATACTTTCCCCGATACTAAGTAGTCACATGTCATTCATGGCCTGGAAATCGTTAGTATTATCTCGTTCTATAAAATAGTTAATATTATTTGGTTCTGTAAAATAGTTAGTATTATCAGGAATACTGCTATCAGACAAGTGTACTGATTCTGAGGCTGGAGGAGAACGAGATGGAAATGGTCACGCTTTGTACAAGCGATTGGAAGTAGATCTCTCAGGTAGATAAACCGAGGAAAATGAACGAATGAATTATAAGTAGAAAACGAATGTCCACCCCGGTTGCTTTGAGAATAAACTTCAGTAAACTGATGATTAGGAGGGAATAGAGGTGAGAAAGTACTCTGTTGTGCAGAAGAAAAGATTTCTAACATTTGGGATTTTACTCTGATTTTCAAATGAGGAGGAATGGCTTTCAGCTCATCGTACAAAGACAAAATAAATAATTTGTCGGAATCTGGATCAGCAGATTTTGTATTCTCTCGTAAAGATTTCACCTTCAATATTTGGATGAGATCTTCCTCTGTTTTGGTAGTATTTTCCTTCGATGATTTCTTTCGCTTCGGTCTCGCCTCTTGTTGCCTACATCCTCGTTATCTTCACTGTCAATTTTCTGGATATTCATCAAGCTATTGACAATTTCAAACCTTTCAAGACCCTGTCCTTATGATCTATCTCCGAAATACATAATGACTGACGCCTAAAAAACGCGCGTTTCGTATGAACGCTGCGATAAGAAACAGTGCTTAGTCGTCAAACGCGCGACTTTTTGTCGCCGAGTTCTGCGGCGAGAGTGACTGCTAGAAGCGTTTGTAGCGTTACAAACGTTGTCGCGCTTCTAAGCAGCGCGTTTGTCGCGCTGCTAAAAAACGCCTCGTGTGAATAGGCTCTTAGAGACGGGATTGAAAGTCCAAAAAGTAAAGTGGAATTAGAGAATCAATAATAGTTATGTTTGGAACGCCAACGAGAGGTATTGTATCCCTTTTCGGTTGGATCCAATACAATTTACTGGAGCTGAATATTTATTATTTACTGTCTTAAAAAAAAATTTGTATTTTTTTGATAAAATAATTTGGAACCGTATACCATTTGCTGAGCATTGAATGCACATCAAATATCAAATAGATACCGAAATGCGTTTCAGATATGAATATCTTGTCTTTACTATAATACTTCTGCAACTGGAAACCAAGCAAAACATGGTAAGTAGTTTTAGTTGATTGAAATTGAACAGCACGCAATTAAGCTCCGTTAAAATTTATGTGCAAACTAATTAAAATATTGCGCTGTTTTCTTTTTTTTTTTTTTCATCGAGCCAGAGTCGAGTTCGTTGCAATTAATTGCAATTGATCGGACATTTTTAATTTAATCAGTGGGTCGTGGACGAGTCTATTAGTGGATATTGGGTTGGTGTGAAATCAAGTTTTAATCAATCGATCGATATTCATTTGCCAAGTCAATCAAACGGGAATAAAGTGCGAACCCCACGGCAATCTTGAACAGCCGGTCTCAAGATCAGACAAGAATCTATCGAAAGCTTCAGCCTCGAGAGCACATTATGTAGTCGTTTAAAATGCACATAGATTTGCACACGAAATTAATGGGGAAAAACTGGATCATCGTGCATCACTTCATGTATATACTAACTCATCGTTTTTTTTTCCCACCAATATAATATTCAATTAAATGAGGGAATTTTTAATTTTATTCTTCGTTTTGAATTTGAGGTCATGCGACCAGTGGTGGCTTGTTGATGAAGACAGGGAATATAAAACATCCCTTTTTCTAAAAGGCTTAATTATTTTCATTTATTTTTAAATATATTTCGAATCATTTTGATTAATAAAATCTTACCAGTTTTATTTTTAGTTTTCACTTATACTTGATACCTAGTTCGATTAAGATCGTAGTATCAGGAACCTGTTTTCCGATTGGTTCATACTGTATATTTAATACTACCTACAGAAATGTGAAAATTATTAGACTCAAAAGAAGATTTTTACTTTTATGCAACAATCACCCAGACTATAAAACATTCAACAGCAGTTATGGTTTGGAGCTGCATGTCAGCAAAGTGTACCGGTAGAATTTATATTGTGGAAGGTACTATGAGGTATACTTCACTGACGTATGGACGAATCCTCAGGTTTTTCGGACATATCGCGAGCCACGAGACCATGGAAAAGTTAATGGTACAAGGACGACCTGAAAGGAAAAGAAAACGAGGGCGATCTCCAACCCGTTCGACGGAAATGGTGGAAAAGCTCGTTGATTCGAGTTTCGTGTCCGCAATGCGACAGGCAAAAGAGCGTAATCGCTGGAAAAGGACCATCCAACAGGTTCTGAGAAACCTGGAACTCCCCACATGACAGCCATTTGTTTTAATCGCCAAACATCGGCAGTGATGTTGGATTAAGAAGACTATGAGGCAAAACCAATATATACAAGCCTTGGAAACGAGGTAATTGTCTCAAACTAAAGAGTGGTTTCCGGAAGGAAAGTTTATGCAGGATGGAGTTCCTTGCCATAAAGCCAAAAAAGTTATGGATTTCCTCAAAAATTCTAACATTAATTGGCCTTCTTGGCCAGGAAATAGTCCTGATGCTAAGCCCATAGAAAATTTTTGGGTCATTGTGAAAAAAAACTAAAAAATAATAAACTATTACAACATGAATGGATCTGATTACCGAACTCATTAAGATTTGGCATCACGATCAGGTAATAAAATATAATTGAAAAAAATAATATAGAGCATGCTAGGATAAGAAAAATAAATTATACACAATAAAAAATACCACAAAAAATATAAGATGAGTGAAATTATTGTAATTTTTAAATTTATGACCTTTAAAACAAAAATGTGTTTTTTTTTTCTCTTGAGTCTAATAATTTTCACACTTTATATAGTAGCTTTCCGGGAAAAAGAATCATTACTATATTTGGCCACGTTATGTTAATGAGAAATATCACCTGCTTCTTCAGCTTATCATGCAGGGTTGCATTGAAGAGAGTAGAGCTTTTGTCGAACCACCAACGCAGGTTGATCAGCAAGGATATCCTCCTTCTTCTCAAAGCTCTACTTCCAATGCAACCCTGAATGATAAGTTGAAGAAGCAGGTGATATTTCTCATAATAATTTAAAATTGTTTGAAAGGTATTAGATATCCTTTGTTTCACAGGATACATGTGCAAAAAAAAAGGTGTTGAAAAATTAGCATGCAAATAATATAAAAATCCTTGTATAATGCATGTATGAATCCAAGGAATGAGTTCTGTTTTGGTAGTTTTGAATTTATTTTTTCAAAAAATAGTACGAAATGGTGCAAAAATTATATTTGATACATTATAGTGGCTTATTTTAAAGAATTTGACTAAATTAAATTTCTGCTCTTATTACGTTAATCAATGTAGCAAATTCAGCTAATTTTGTACATTTCTCCACAGAAAGTAAACTAAAAACTCGGCAAAACTAAGTCCAGCTTAACTTTGAAGGCATTTACGAATATTATCCAGGATTAAAAATTTTCATGAAGTATGATTCAAATTGATCCTGAGACTTTTGACTTTAGAAGTAGGTAAAGATTTCCCCAAATGGAAACAAATGTTCCTCTGTTCTTCAGCTTAAAAGCCTGAATATTATTTGGAAATATTGAAAAAAAAAAACACATTGAAAAAAAAGTTAACAATTAATTTATTAAGGTTGTTTTAAAATGATGAAATCGACTGTGTTATGAAAAAAATTATCACAAGCCACCACTGCATGAAAGCTGGAACAAACGTCGTGTAAAAGGGTGGCAACTTAATTAAAGTACGATATTTTGGCTATTTTATCAGCTCAATCTTTATATAATTCCCTGTTTTTCACGCGAAAATTTCATGGATTATTTTCCAGAATGTAAATTAAATTTTCATTTCATAAAGATTGGAGGAGCTTTTTGCGTGTGGTTTTTCCACAATAATTAGGTATTTTCATTTCATTTTGGTAAATTAAATTTTATCAATGCATTCACTTTGGAAAACAAAAATGTTTGGGGTGGAAATTTTTGATGAGAGAGTTATGCATGGAATGATAGGAAGCAGTGGGAAACGTTAAGGGGAAGAGGTGAAGGCTGAAGATGTTCACGGGTCATTTGCAAGAAATTACAAACTATTTTCTTCATTCGAATGAAAATTTGATGATGTGACGATCGAAAATGGAAACTCAAGTGCTAGTTTCTGTACATGGTTGGATCGTTACGTCAAATTTGAGGGACATTATCATAAATCGTCAACTGAGTGGATTAAAGAAGACTGGATTGAAATTGGAAAATTTTCAGTTTTGAAATTGTCTTAACCCAATTATATAGGAAAATATAAAATTTTATCTAAGACATTACCGTTTCCTTGAACTAGAAAAGTTCAATTAGGTCCAAATTGATTATTAATTAATCTATATAATCAGTGGAATAAAACCAACAAATTCTTAGGTTTTCATTTATTTCAAAACTTTTTAAAAGTGAATTAGTTAATTGAAAAGAAAATTAAACATTGTAACTCTCATTAAAGAAGGTAAATAAAGTATTGTCGCTAGTTTTTCCTCATTAACCTTTCCTAAACTGAAAATAAGTTTTTCCTAACTTTATGAATCGATACTCTTCTTAATTGGCTTTTAAGTATCAAATTGAAACTTGTATTTTTTAAATCAACTATTAAAATGTATAAAATTCTCACCTAAAAATATTTTCTTAATTGGTTTTTAAGTATCAAATAAAAACTGGTTTTATTTTAAGTCAATTATTATCAAGTATAAAATTGTCACTTAAAAAAAAACGATTTTTTGATTCAATTTCCCAAAAGACTTGAACCCAAAAGAATTAAAGTATCTCTATCACTATTAATGCATAATTTGACGATGAATAGATTTGGCATTTTCATCTAGGGATAGATAGACTATATTCTTAAGATAGCTTTTTATGTATGCTACTATTATTAGGTGAAAATACACATGCTTTTTTATCCTGCGGATAAAATTTATCTGGAAGATAAATGGTGCTATTCAGATTTGAAAATACCGGCCTTAAGTGAGAATTGATCCATTGAGTCTTACGACTATATAAATGAAAAACAAATAATAACTTATTCCTGTTTCAGAAAATACATTCATCTTTCGATTTACGCGTTAGATACGTTCTAACAGAAAACGCGTAAATCGAAACCGCGTAAATCGAGCCTTCGAGTTCATATAAAAACAGAAGATAGGTTCCAGAAAATTAAAATTCGCGTAAATCAAAACATCGAGTTCATATAAAGTAGGGAGAAAGGTTTAAAAAATCCGCGTAAAACGAGTACTTTGTTTGTACACTCATCCCTCGATCTACGCGGTATCCATTTTACGTGGTTTCACCTTTCACTAAACTTTCACCTTTCAGAAGGGGATCCAGAATTCGGATCTTCATCTCCAAAGAGATTTTCTGAAATCCTTACACAATGGAGCCATGCTGCGGATTTTAATTATCATCCTGTGACCTAAACCAATAAGGTTTACTTGCCTTAAAGTTTATTTTTCTCTTCTAGTGCTACTTTAATCTTTGATCATGTGTTTTAGATTTGAAAACCAATTCTTGTTTTCGGTCCATATAGGATTCCAAATTAAATTTTTGGGTTTAAATTTTTTCAACTAGTTAGCATTTTTTGGGTAACGGTAGTTCGTTTTTTAGTCCCGTGCTCGTAGGGCATAGGGGAGGTTTTCTTTTTAGTTTTTGCCAAATCTAAGCAATTACTGTAAGTCGAAACCACTAGTGTGATTATTTGCACTATGGGTCTTTTACCATTAATATTTTTTTCGTACACAATGGTTTACAGGCGACAATACTATGGACCTAGTAGCATTTGAACAATTTTGAACAATGAATATTTGTCGAAAATGGACACATTTGGCATGTGCTGGGCTAAACACGACGATGGCAGTGTCTTCATTTGCGAACTATGCCAATAACAAGAATCCCATTGCACTCCAGGCTCATTTCCCATTATGCCCCAGGGGATGGGGCAGAATGAGGCAGAAAGTTTAGGCACCCTGTTCCACCCCAGGTTCCCCTATCTCTGTCTATATTTACCTTAGCATTTTTTTATAGTTCTTTTTGCCAATTTTTCCCAGTTCATCTATATGTATAATAAAATTCGTTCGTTTAATGTCTTACACTCTACTTCAGTTTTAACAAATCAAAGCTCTCTAGATACTTCTTATCTTATTTTTTTCGGATACATGCTGTCGATCGATATAATACTTTTATTGTTTTAAGTGCATCTTTTATTTCTTGTACTTAGTTTTTGTTTTACAAATGAAATGTTGTAGAAAGATTCTATTCATAAAAAAAAAGGAAACATAAGCTTTGTAGCACTTAAAAAAGGATAATTCATAACTTAATTACATGGCAATTAACATAATTTAAGTACTGAGCCAAAAATTATGAAAATAAAGCGGAAAAAATGTGTTTTTTTTTTCATTCCAAAAAAATTACAAACCTCTTTTTATTTTTTTAGTTTTGAATACATTTCTACATAAAACCACATTTAAAACAACTGTTTTTTTTCGAACAAAGGTGTATTTCATTAATTTTTTATTTTTACAGTTTGGTTTGTTTTGGCGCTTTTCATTATTTAGAGTTTGCGTCGTATAATTTTACAATAAAATAAATAACGTGTGCTCAAAGTATTCATGAGCTTTACCTTTCTTCTTGTCTAATATATGTTTTGCCATTGTGTTTACAAAAGCGTTAAACTTTTCTCTCTAAAGTGATATTCTAAAGCAACATTTTTTTTTTAACAAAAACCGTTTGCAGAAAAATGCATAATAGAATTTATAGAAGGTTATAAAAGTGGAGCAATAGTATAAAATTTATTGTTATTACTTTGTGAAATATGTCGTTTTTATGCTCATTGAGATGAAATGATCGATAGTTGAACGATAAAATGGACCATTGCGATTACTTAGGCCTTATGTGAGACGTAATAAATAAATATATATTACGTTTATCGTTATAGGAAGTGTTTGATATGGGGATATAGTTAAATAATGGAATATAAGAAGTTAGAGGTGGAAAGAAAACTTCAATGTTCAATCAATTGATAATGAACCTCGTGGACGTAGTTGAGATGCTTTTACCTTTGACTCAAGTCCTTGACAGAAAACATAGGAATTTCATTTTGTCGTTAATTTGAGCGTTTAGCTGAAGTATTTACGTGGGCACTTTTCGTTAATTCGAAAAACGAGAATTTGACTGTAAATTATTTTCGGATATTTCGGTAGAAATGTAAAATAATTTGTGTTAATTTCGTCTCTGAATTTATCACTTCATTATTCACAAAGATTTTGAGCTTCATTTGTGAACAATTTTGTATAGGTATATTGTTGAAAAACGAAGCTTTGAATCTCGAGAATTGTACAGCAGAAATATCTCATTGAAAAAATAACAATGTCAAGTGGATGATCAAGTGCTATTTATAACGAAAATGCAAAGTTTGGTGGAATAAGTTTTGAAATATTTCCACTGAATCTTAGACGATGAAAAAGCTTCGCTTTTTATTTTCATTACAGCTCGATTTTTTTTTAATTGAAATCTCAAAAAAATTTCAACTTTACAAGATTAAATTTAAAGGAGCTTTCCGTTAAAAAAATCCCATCGAGCGCATCCCCGAAACTTAATTTCATCAAAACAATCTTCATGAAATTACCCCCAAGTAGATACACACGAAAAAATCGTAACAAATTTTATACATCTCCACCAAATGCTATTACGTCTATTCTCGCGAGAAAGAAAATACGTGAAACGCTCGAAAAAAATTCAGTCATAATTCAAGGTTCATCTAATTCAACGATCTCAATTATTTCCCCCAACTCGTTACAATAAAGATTGTACAATATTGCTTAAAAAAATTTTGCTAAAAAAAATCAGACAATTTTTTGACGTTACTTGTCATCTCACACAATACACCCTTAAGTCTTTTATCTCACCCGAGATTTTCATCAAGCTCACAAAATTAATATTAAAAAATAAGGTTTAAACTTACTCAAAATTAAATTGATGAAAAAAATACAAAGAAGATTTCATATGTTTAATATCTTTTGTAACTTTTGATTAGCAAAATTTGAGATATTTTAAATTCAATATTGGAGAGATATATTTGATTTATTTCCTCTTTTACACCAACGAAGCGTTGCGAAACGGGAAAGATTTCCACGTAAATGAAATATGAACACAAAGTGTAATATTCGAGGTATAACATTGAGGTTACAATGTTTAAAATTTAATCGATTTTACTATTTCGATATGCAGTATCGCATTTCCAATAACAGCGATAAATTCGAATATCGTAACGCAAAGACTGGAATAACATATTTTCTATTTGCTCAATATATAAAAGCTTGTACTACAAATGTAAACAAGTATTAAAAGAAGTGGCTTTCCGTAATTTATAATCCACAGATGGCTTATCATAAAATATTTCTAAGCAATTCTATATTGATGTTCAACCGGATTCATAAAAATCTTGGAATCGAGTTTTAAGAGATTATTTACTGATTCATCAGGTTTTTATCTTAGAAGTTATAAATGAATATACAAATTTATTAAAAATCAGTTCATCAGAATATAGGTATATGGAATCTGGAAGATAAAACAAAACATATTGTAACGTGACGTCTTAAAACTGTATTGAGATGACGTTATTCGTTCTTTTAATTTCTTTTGGGAATAAATAATCACTTTCACACTTAACAATCACTTTTTTTATTTCAATTTTTATTACACAATTACAGTTGTCAAAACAATCACTTAAATGACAATAATCACTTTTAATTCAAATCACACTAATAATCGCTTGGTAATCGCTTTGTTGTAACGGAAATTCAAGATGAACTTCGATACAGAACTCTCCCTGGGCTTGAGCTGAGCGATTTATATACCCGCAACCCAATATTCTAGAATGTACTCCATTGTTAGCCAACGTTGCACCACCTACTAGATGTTTCCAGAACAATATATATGTGCATTCGCATTGGTGGGAGAGAGATAGAAGTCACTCAGCCAATCGCGTGCCGGCATGGCACAAAGAGAAAGACAGACTTTGTCCCTTTCTGTTACAGTATTATGACCCGATGTAAGTAACCTCATATACGATGGAAATATCATAACAGTAGTAATTTGGTACAAGTATCTTTATTTATTCCACCCGTATAAGTAATATTTTATAATTAACCATACAAAGCATAGTTTGTTTTTGCATAGTTTGGAAAAAACACGATAAAAATTACCCATTGTTATTAACTTTGTTGGTATTAGTAACTCGAATTATTGAACAATACGAAACTTTTAAGGTATTGACAGATATTCTTACGATTTTCTGGTAGACTTAAGAATTTTTCACCTTTGATAGTTTTTCTGATGTGAAGCTCATTGTAAATCAAGTGTAAGTAGATAATTGATCAATAAATTTTGGTTTTTATTACAATTAGAGTATCCACAAAAAATATTTTACTTTCTTTCTAGTAGTTAAAAGGTTCCTCAGTAAAAATGGACCTCTTACAATTTCCTCATGTCCATTTATTCGTATATCACAAGCATTTAATTCAAAAATTATACAGTTGAAAAACACTATATAGTTGATATTTGGAAGAAACGTGTAGTCTTAAAATCACTGTACAAATGGCTTAGACAAATTTTATCAGTAAATTTAGAACCAGTATAGAGTTTCTCAAGCTTTTTGGGCTTAAAACTCATTCTAGAATGCCAGTCGGGCAATGGACGTCATTTGTATTTCAAGATAAACTTATTGTTTAGCATTGCTTATAATTCAAGTGAAAAAATCAAATTACTGCAATATTTTTATTCCGGTGACATTAAAATATTCAATCGCAAGATAATTTGCGGGCACTCTTAAGCCCACGGGTAAGGGGTTGGGGATCCCTAGAATAGTACATCATACATATTAATGGAGGAAAGAAACACTTTTTCATTGCCTAATAATTTGATAGATTTCCTCTCTTTCTCATTTAACCCAATGGGTTCGTTTGCAACCCCTTGTACAAGTCCTCCAATCTCTTCTATTCTCCACCATACTTTTCAAGTCCGCATATATGACATATGCAGTAGTGGAAGATCTTAAAAATTGAACAGAAGTTTCAATATAGTTTTTTATTTCAACTAAAACTTCCTGAAATGTTAGTATGCAAACATTATAACTTCCCCCCTCCCCCCAATCTTTTCAATCATGTAGTGAAAATAAAAAAAACATTATAATGCAAACGTTCAATATTTGCATTGATTTTTGGTTTTAATAAATTATGTTTTTTTGTTTTTGAAGAAATGGAATACTATCTGATACAAACTATTCTTACTTCTTTAGAAAAGTATAACATAAAACATATGAATTTAGATTTTCATTATCAGATCTAAAGGAAAGTTTTCTTCAAACTCTTTTTAATTACATTTAACAAGAAGTATTATTTTCGTTGGTTTCATGCCAAGTGAAATTGAGATTAATTGAATATAAATGATAATTCCCAAAACTCATATTTATTAAAAACTTTATCAACTAAATGACAAAGAGACAGAATCTGAAGTACATACATGTTATATAGAAAAAATATACTCTTTTACTTGCAGCATTGAAAAATTGGGTTAATTATAAAATTTAATATAAATAGAAAGAAATAGTTATCAAAAATTAAATCGTTTATTACATGGAAAAGCGTACAACTTAAAAGTATTATTTCATAAATTAGTAACATCAACTAGTTATGGTTTAGGAAACTTTATTCAACTAAAAATAAGACTGGAAATTATAAGTCTTAAATTTGTTGTCACCATTGAATTTTCCACTTCTATAATTCCACATTACAGAACATTTTATGAAGCAAGCAATTTCAGCATACAGTTGGTCGATTTTTAATATATAAATACTAAATTTCAAACAAATTAAAATTTTTCCACTCAGCATTTGATTCAGAAATAAAGCGACAGTAACACTTCAAATAGAAATGGTAAGTAAGAAATTTACATTCTTACAAAAAAATTAAGTTCATCATCTTAAAAAAAGATATTTTATGCCAAAGTTAAGATTCTTAGGCTTTTGTCTTTTAGGAGAGAAAAACCATTTAGAAAATTTTCTTTTTATGCAACAAAAATTACATTCCACAACTTGCAAAAGTAGTTATACTCCAACAAAATAAGATATTCTTTTACAATTTTTTACTCCATTGCTTATTTTATCCAGAAAGAAGAAAATATTTTTATAGTTAAAGTCCCTTGAGTGATTTTAAAGCATTTTTTTAACAGCATACCCTCTAAATGTTAAATACAACAGTTCCTTCATAGAGGCAAAAATAAAATTCAATCCCACTGGGTGCTATATTCAGTCACTCTGTGGAACTATTTGGCAAAAATTTGCAACAATTTTCAAGCATAAATATCTACGTAATACATTTTTAATAAGCAAAACATTGGAAATAACAGCCATATATTTGAATATACGACAATTTATACAACGAGAAAAATTTGCATTTTCGTTGAATTCTACTGCGCAATTAGTATCTAGTTGATACATCATTTCCTCATTAACTTTGATTTTTCTGATAGTTTCAATTATTTTTTAATTATAGTTAAACTTAACAAAGCTTCTAATCAAATCAATTGTTTATTGATTAAATTTATTGAAAACTACGTATCAACCAAACAGCTTTTGGTTAAATCAACCCCAAAATTTGTAGAGCTTTAAATTCAATTTATTCCATCGATTAGATTATCAAAATCGGAATTAGTTCTAGAAGCCTGTCGAATCGTTGCAATAAAATTGGTCTTCCAATTAAATGAAAATGCAATGATGCTTCAAATCTGAATTCTGTAAAGCACTTGTCAGATTTATGTTGCATCGTTGCATTACATAATCTGTGTTAAGTGGGAATATTAATGCTATGCTTGAAGTAGTACTCAAAGAATTTACAAGTAGAAATTAGAAAGAACCATTGTAATAAGCAGAAATTTAATAAAATTAAAACTTACCATACGAAATGGAACGAAACTTGTCTCATATGTTGTATAATGTATACGAAATATTTAAATTTAGCAAAACAACAATAATGAAAACATAAACTTCGTGCCAATCTTCGAAACACTCACTTCCAAATTCACTCATACAGCCATTAGAATTCTTCCATAATACCGCTCGAGGACATTTCCACGTCTCAAACTATTTCTAGTTTCACTTTAAGCATCAGAATTTCCATCGTAACATAACGTTGACAAAACCGCCGTCTATGTATGTGTACAGAGTTTACACAGGGACATGAGTTCGTATTAATAAGAAAATTAATGAAACAAGATCAAAGAGAGAGTATTCGCAATTTATTGCACAGCAAAAGTTCGCTCCTGTTTCTCATTATGTCGGAGTGGCAATACGTTTTATGACAATAAATCATTATTACACGAGTCAGGTGTTTTAAAACTTTGACGGTCCAACCGAGGGAAATTTAATTAAATGAACCATTTTTAGGCAAATTGTACTCATCCAATTTAATGTATTAAAATGATAAGTGACAAAAGTCTAATTTTGGTTTTGATACCTCTATAAACTGCTTAATTTTCCAGTATAATACAACAGTGAAATATTCAAGTTTCTAGAATAACATTAAACTTACAATACCTAACGTAACCATACTATGTTATATGTATTTAAATTTTTCTAAACAAACCAAAACTTGAGTTTAAATCTTTTCTTCATTAAACACAAATAAAATCATTGATGATATTTTTTGTAACGACTGCTTCTAAAGTTGAACTTTCGTGCGTTGTGTGGCGGGGGTAAAGAGCCGTTTTCTCATCATGGTGGCAAGCGTGCGCGAAAGTAGAGAAACCGTGCGCGAAAGTAAATAACAGTGCGAAAAAGTAAAATAAATTGATACCTAAATAAACTTTGATAAGAAATAATTAATAAAGGTAATTATTTAGACTGTAGTTTAAACTAAAATGTTGTTTTTAATCATAATTTTTCTATAAATTATTCTTACTATGGAGTTGAAATTTTTCATATATAAATAACAATAATTAATTTCTCAATCTGTTTCTGTTGAACTTTAGAAGCAGTCGTTACAAAAAATTTTGTTCGATACTTATGCTTAAAGTGAGGTACCTAGTAGGACGAAATTGAGACACTTGCTAAAGGGACTGATCATATACAACGAGATCGAGGGTACACAGCGCACTCGATCTCGTTGTGTATCAGTTCCTTCAGCTCGTGCATCAATTTCATCCTACTAGAAAACCTCACTTTACGCATATGTATCGAAAATAAGTATTCAAAACTCTTAAAACGAATTAATAGAATTTCCCAATTTATATAAGTTTAAATTCTTTACTTATTAATTAAAAATTATCTAACATAGAAAATGTACAATATGAAGAAAAACACTTTTCTTTCTATTATAACTTGCACATTTCATTTTTTACTCTTTTTTGAAGACTATTCCTACCCATTGCTATCTCAAATACGTTCTTACAAATTTTGAAAAGAGTACCATAATTATTATGATTTAATGAAAAATTTTTGTTTTGAGAAAAAATAAATGTTATATCGATAAATTTGTTGTGTCCATACTTTACATATTATTATTTATTTTTAAGCAGGAAAATGGACTTAAAAGATGTAAATCCGTATACTAAATTATTAATTCTGCGACGTTTTGGTCCTTTATTTGACCTTCATCAGGCTTCTTAATACAAAGTACGCATTATTTACCTGATAAGTCTCATAAATCTCAAAAATATTATAATTTTGACTGTATTTTATTAATAGATCTTTCCACCAATGTTATCTCTATACAAAAGTAAATCCAAACCATTATGGGTATCTTTCTTCTTTCTTTTTACGATCCAGGTTAGAGACCATGAATTTCTGGAATTACTCTGTCAGTGGCAAGTTTTAAAGATCATTTAGGTTACGATCGAACTTTTCGCCAAAAGATCAGCTTTTTGTGCCCTTTGTTTTTATCCCCAATTTTCTTCAGCATAATAGCTTATAGAGTCCATTCTTATTTTTAGTTAGTTCAGGACTCCAATTTTTTTAACTTTTTCGAGTTGCTTACCGTTTCCCTTAAGCAAAACATTAAATTTGATATTCGGTTGCTCTCAAAATCTAATTAAACTATTCTTGTTGTAATTGTTCTATCATCATTTTTTTTTTTTTGGGAAACTCGTCTTCGTTTCCCGACGTAAAACTTCATCGATGATCTTGTTTTTTATCAATAGTAAGTCTCAAAAGTTTTGAACTTAAACCTTTTCACATGCAGGTGTTCAGAAATAAGGTCAATTTTTTTTGTCTTCTCAATTTTTTTTTACCCGATGACTTGCTGAATAAAATACTTCACAGTATTCAGCATGTGATCATAGTATTTTAATTTTCAGTGACTGATAGATGCTAAAAGTACTCTGGGTGTCAGGATTCATTGTATGTGGTATCTTATTATTTACTTTTTGCATTCATCATATTGGACTTACAAAAATGTAAAGCTTGAGAATTACCAAATTAAAAATTTTTAAGGTTGCAAGTAAAGAATTGAGACTAAAAAAAATCAGTAATAAAATTTATAAAATTACAAAAATTAGTACTTCTTTTTAAATTTTTGATTTGATAATTCATGTTATTTTTATATAATATCCTTAAAGTTTCCAATAAATTCGTATTTATTATTACAAATACAAATACCCAAAAACCAGACAAAAGATGGAAGATTTTGAAAACATTGAAAAAATAAATTGAGCTTTAAAGGATACAAAGCTTTTCAATGTTTTTTTACTAATTGGTTCCAGAGTTGAAATATTCAACAAAAGGCTCATAACAATAACAATAGTTGTATATTAACATCGTACAATTTTGTGAATGTAGTGCTATCACTAGTTAATAAGAGCCATTTTTTCCAATACTCCAATTTTCTCAAAGCTCTTCCGTTTATTTTTATGGCTATTAG
This sequence comes from Sisyra terminalis, assembly GCA_958496175.1. Lineage (NCBI taxonomy): Eukaryota > Metazoa > Arthropoda > Insecta > Neuroptera > Sisyridae > Sisyra > Sisyra terminalis. The sequence continues at coordinate 12,046,898 of OY292275.1, forward strand.
TCCGGTTAAAACTTTTCCTATTGAAATTTACCGGCCCAATTTAAGTCATTCTGTTTTCCCTTTGTAGAAAAATTATTCAAACTGATTTTAAGAATACCTTTAGTTTCGGTAACAAACGAAAAACATAACCAATTTCAATTTTTACAAAATAAAGTCCAAAATTACTGATAAAATTAGTCCTGGTTTTGGTAAACAAAAGAAGAATATCAACCCACCACAATTTAATTATTGAAGTTATACTTCTTTAGCGGCATTTTGAAAAAAAAAATATCAGACGCTGACGTTACAGGTGACACCTTTTGTTTCATCATTTTTTCATAATACCGCTAAAGAAGTATATCTTCAAAAATTAAATCCTGGTGGGTTGGTATTCTTATTTTGTTTACCAAAACTAGAACTAGTTTTACTAGTAATTTTGAACTTTTCTTTATAAAAATTGAAATTGGTTATGTTTTTCGTTTGTTACCGAACATAAAGGAATTTTTGAAACCAGTTGGCACAAATTTTCTTCAATGGTAAAACAGAATGACTTAAATTGGACCAGTAGATTTCAATTGGAATAGCCTTAACTGGACAAATAGCCGTAATAATAAACTGTAGAGCTTTTAGAAATTTGTTGAAAGAATATGGCTTTTACCAATTAGTGATAACGATATACTCACGAAATTGTACGATTCTGATTTATAAAGTTATTGTTGTGTACCTTTTGTTAGACATTTCACCTTTGGAACCAATTAGTAAAGAAACATTGAGAAGCTTTATATCCTTTGAAAGCTAAGTTGAACTTTTTAAGGTATACACTACCGAAATTGTGGGAAATATTCATAATCACATCCGTGATTGCAGATCTTCCATCTTTTGCGAGTTTTTTGGGTATTTGTAATAATAAATATAAAATTATTAGGAACTTTAAGAATACCGTATAAAAGAATAATGAATTAACTTATCAAAAATCAAAAAAAAGAACTCCTTTTTGTGATTTTTTAAAGTTTATTAATGTTTTTTATTTTATTTTAATTTAGTGAAAAGTATGTGAGTTAAAGTATATTGTCCTACTTTTTTTAAATGGTCTAAATAATAAGCTGAAGGGTTTTGGGAAAATTGGAGTTTTGAAAAAAATGGCTTTTATTAATTGGTAGTAGCATTATATTGACGAAATTGTATGATGTTGATTTATATAGTTAATTTTATGTACCTATTGTTAGATATTTCAACTCTAAAACCAATAAGTAATGAAATTGAATTACTAATCTAATTAGTAAAGAAAAATGAAAAAGCCTAATAATCTTGTAAAGCTCAGTTAAACTTTTCATGATAAACATTACCAATTATGTAGCAAATAATACGCATCCATGATGACAGATCTTTCATCTTTTGCGTGCTTTTGTGTATTTGTAATATTAAATCCAAAATTATTAGGAACTTTGAGGATAAGGTATATAAAAGTAACGAAAATTAGCAGATAAAAATTAAAAAAAGAGCTATAATTTTTGTGATTTTGTATATTTATTACTGATTTTTATTTTATGTTATTCTAATGACGAGTATGTATAGTAGATAGATCCATTTTTCAGAAAAGTAAGTCAAAAAGTAAAAAACAAATCATGAAGTGAATTTTATATTGCATTCGACTACGGATTAAATGCAATTTATTTGAACCGAGAAAAATCGACTTAGTCAGAGATTTCGTACGATCCGAACAGGTTATTTATTGCTCACATATTTCATTTTTATTGACAGTTTTTTTTTTGGATTGATTTGAATTGTATTAATGGCACCTTGTTCCTAAACGGTTCGTTGCTGTCGAACGATAAATAAATGATTGTTTGGTTCAGTCACTTTGTTTCCGGACCGAGAAAATAAAACCATCGTTTGCTACAATTCGCCAACGGCCACAAAACACGAAATTGAACAAAATGTTTCGATGGATAGTTTTTGAAACATGAACAATGGGAAAAGCTGCTCGAAAATACCATATAGTCCACATTGAAACTAATCTCTAATATCTTTCTAGACTACAACATTTGCTCGGACACTATCTGCAGAAATTATCTTATAAATGAATTTTGTCTTTTATTATTTCATTTCATTCGACAAATAGCCATTTCCAACTTTTGCTTTTCAGTTTTCCAATTTGCTTGGATTGTAACAGAAATAGAAAAATATGGTTTTGTTCAATGATTAAAAGTTGGAATTGATTTTCTTTCCATTTCTATTTGTATTTATAGATTCTGGTACGTTTTGAAAGAAAATTCAATATGTTTCTCACAATTAATAATTGTCTACTTCTTCAACTCGTTCTATATGTAATCAATACAAGTTCCACATATCGCTTTGCATGTAGTTACCTATTTAATTTCTCTCCCTCTTCCATTTTTCAGGTCAAACAAAAACTTCTTTAAATACAACTCGATCAAATCATTGGAAAATAAAATGTTCCCATCTCCATTCGATTAAATAGTAATCATCAACTTGTTTTATTTACCATTCATTGAAAGTTTTACGTAATAAATTTTAAACATTTGAAATATTTGCTGAAACATGAGCCAGTGGAGCTTTTCATGCCGATTCCAATTTCGCAAAATTCAACAATGCGAGATTGCAAAGTTCTTGAGGAAGATGGCAATTTGAACGTAAGAGCTTTTCAATTGAAAGCGTTTATTTTCTCGAGACATTTCAAATTTTCCGAGTGCTAGAAATGTGCTTGTTAAAAAGCCTGAATTGGATATTTGCAAGGGGGAAACACTGTTGCAACTCAAATGCTTTTATCATTTTCATTCAGACCAAATACTCGAAATAGTGGACTTTTTTACAAATTACCTTTTAATAATTCCACGCCACAATAACAATTTGCGATAATCTCAATCCTAAACGATTTCAACATTTATTCAAATGAACCGCCATCAACTCAAATGAGGCGGGCAATGTGGAATAAAAATCAGATTAGAAAATCGTCTAATTTCCACAAGCCCGCATTTGCTTATTCAAATAATTGCACAAAGAACGTACGAATATTGGTTTGATTTAATGTGAAAAGTATTGATTTTACATTTTCGGTTTAGGCTCAAAACGATACCTAGATTTAGTGTAGACATTATGTTTACCTTTCTTATCAGGACAATGAGGCAAATATTCGCTTTTCTAGACTTAATGACTTGAATCTTTTTACGATTTTTATCGACATTAGCAATCACTTAATGCATCTAAACGATAAAATAATCAACTTTTAGCAAACGTTAATCAATATGGGGTCGTGAGGGATTAAGTGAAGAAATAGGCGTTTTGTGAACAATTATTAATGGGTTTTAAATATCCGCTTATAACACGATTAGTATACTCCTATATCGTGGATATATTTTGATAAAGGTCAAATAGATTTGGAAAATGTATAATACTTCCTAAGGTCAGTAAAGGTTAAACTTTTTAAAGTAAGAATATGAATTTAAGTTGGCTATAATCAGGGCTGGGAAATTGGCGTAAATTACCTTAGTCTCCGAAGTTAATGTTTGATCCCGGATCCTATATAAATTTATATATTTCGAACCGTATTTTGGTCCCAATTTCACTGATTTAAATACAAATTTTATGGCATTAAGATTTGATTTAATGTTAGAACTCATATTTTATATATTGACCATATAAATTGTGACAATTTTATAAATGAAAAATTGACATATTGGGCTCTAGTTTCAACAAGTTTTACCATAGCGACTGTTTTTGAAATAGACTTAGATCACTTTCAAAATAATCAACATATTTATTGAAATACAAACGAAAAAGACTGTAAACGGTAAGTAAATGGTTAGAGGTATATATTTCGTGAAAAGAGCCAAGAGGAATACTTTAATGATATTTTGAAGAAAGTAGATACTAATACCTAAGATATTAAGTACAATACTAAAATCTTCGAATTCTCAGAAAACAATTTTTCTTTGAATTTACCAATCGATTGAACCAAACCTTTTATTACGATTTAAGGGTTGATATTGATTTCTTAATAAAAAAAAATTAACATGGATATTGTACTATGAAATCTATAAAAAAATATTTAACCATGAAATATTTTTAAAAATATGTTTTTCAAGCTTTATTTACTTCATTACTACGTAATAATTTTTCCCTGATTTTTTAAAAGAGTAATACATGGGGGAAAAATAAATACAATTTTCGCTATTAATTGCAATGAAAATGAACATTGTACATTGTATATGGCAATAAACATTGAATATGGGAGTGGTTTGGTAAATTTTTTAAAATTTCAACAATCAAAACAAATGAACATTTTTAAATCTCAAAATCCCATTGGCTAATAGCCCCGTACGCTGTGCATTGTGTCTGAGCTGTCATCGATGCTAGTGCATCGCTTGATTTATTCATTTATTATTTGTTTTAATTAACTAACTTCATTTGATTAAAAATCAAAATGTGATTTATATTATAATTTAAATAGTGCTCAAATGACCAAGATAACAATTCCTTTGTACAAGTAAGTAAAATTTTATTAAATACTGAAAATTATAAATTATTTTTAATTAAAAATATTGGGTTAAGAAAATGTTTTTCTTATTGATTATTTTAAGGTTATGTAGTACCTATCTTTTTATATGAGGCATTACTATCATCTATATCATTTTAAATTTTAAGATCAATTGACTTAGCAAATAATAAGAAAAAAAAATGTTTTCTATGTTTTACATATTAGGTATATTTATATACTTTTTCACGAAAACTAATCGAGGTAGAGATCTGAAACTTCCAGAATCTTAGTGTATTCTGTTGTTAGTGTTTTACCTACATACTAACAAAGTATCATTAAAATATGTTTTCCGGGTCGATTCACAATGTTTATACACCTAATACCTCTAGGGCCCAGACCCTTTTCAGGAAAAGACAGCATTAAAGCTAAATATGTGTTTCAAAAAAATTTCCAAATCAAAATGGATAACCAGCTATCAAAGGAAAAACCTATCCACTCGAGGGTACCTCTGAGATCGGTATTGGGTCCATTCCTTTTCAATTTCTACGTTGCGGATTTTCCGTCACTAGACCACTGTATAACCTCAATGTATGTGGATGACATTGCCATCATCAACCTGGACAATGATCTTCAAAGGGCCGTTCAGAAAACCCAGCAGTCTATCAACCACCTAACTTCCTGGTTCAGTAGATGGAAAATTCTTATAAATCCATCGAAAATCGTCGCCAAAATGTTCTCCCTAAGACGTTTCTTCAACCAACTGGAGCCTATCGTGCTGGATCACATGGAAATTTTGTGGAGTGAGAAAGAAACACCTGCTAAATATCTGGGCATACTTCTGGACTCAAAATTAACATAGCAAAGCCGCATCTCAAGTAAAATCAGAGAAGCCAACACTTGACTCATCCAATTATACCTACTTATCAACAGAAGGTCTCGTTTAAGTATGGAATGTTCAATGATGATATACAAATCAGTCATTAGACCACTTCTCACATACTCTTGCGCAGTCTGGCTTCCATCCTCAAAGAAAAATCACAATAACCTACAGGTGTTCCAAAAAAGAGTCTTGAGAATCATCACTAAAGCTCCATGGTATGTGAAAAACAACCAAATTCTTCACGAAATGAACGTCCCATACATAAAAGACTTTTTAATCGTACTCACAAGGAATTTCCTTAATGGCCTGGAAAATTGTCCTAGTGCAGTAGAACTAGGCTTGGGGGAAACTAAATCAAAGAAGGCTGAAGCAGAAACTCCCTCAAAAGCTCCAAGAAATAGCAATTGCTTGACCACAAGATCAAGAACAAGCAACAAAAAAAAAGACAGACGAATGAAGTTCGACTCCTCCAGCTACTTAAACTGCTACTTAAGCTACTTGCTGGTTTAAAGTTTAGAGTCACTAAAGACTTTAGTAGTTAATTAGCAACGCCAACGGTAAATAGCGACTTAAAAAAATTATCTTTTTAAGTCCTTCTAATTTTCCTTTTACATGTCTTACAATATTTGATAAACTATTTGATCTTCCTTATTATTTGTATTATCTGATAACTTCGGATTTTTAAATATCATAATAATAGTAGGCAAACGTTTATATGAATTTCGACAAGGACAGAGAACAAAGATTGTTGTTCACAACACATGCGTGTGAGTGAAAAACAAATATAATAATTATTATCTCAAAGAACTAACCGATTGTTGTTATTTGTTTCAACTATTTCAACGATCATTTCAAATTCATTGAATTCCCAATTTTTGCCACTTGTTAATTATTTCAATGTTGTACTATGCACATTTTATGGGTAGAATTACTAGCAAATTTTGTGTTAAATTTAACCCATTTCTACCCTCTCTACGTTATTCGATTTTTTTCTATCAATTTACGATTTTCTGTGAAATAAAGCTTAAAAGATTGATGAATTCCAAATCACAAAAAAAAAACTTTAAAATAATGTAAATTGTGATCAAATAAGTTAAAAAATGAACCGCAATCCTTTAATTTTGTTTATACCTTTGTGACTGCTTTCCCGTTAATGTATGATACATCATCTGTTTAGTTAACTTTTAACATCCCTTCAACTATTGGTTCTTTTTAATCTTCTCAGGTTATTGAAAATTATTTTGTTTACCTTTGAATTTGCTTGAACAAAACTTTAGTTTTGCCGACTTTAATGGTTTTTCTACTCAAGGATCACATTTACAAGATGTTTTATATTTCTTTATATCCATAACTTTCGTACTATAGAGTCCGTAGGAATCTTGTTTTACAATTTTTTTTTCGATGAACATTAAATGATTATACAAATAACTGTAAGGAATTAATACTCTTTCAAGATGGACATGAAATTAAAATTTCTTTTATACCATGAGCATTTGCTTTTAGCCATTGATAAAAGTAATGTAAATGCGTATTTCTATAAACATTGGAAAGGGCTATAATTGGAAAGGGTTCCATCCATCTTGTAAAAAGCACCACTAGTAGCTGTATTGAATTAAATATAAAATACACTCTTTTGAAGAAAAAAGAATAGTTGCAACCATTTCCTATTCTTGGCTTTATCCAGTTCAATCTTTTAAACGAAAACCGGGTATATGTTTCTCTGTTCAATCGTAAATTGTGTTAAATATTGATGAATTTGTCTCTCTTTTCGATGTGAACACAATTTCGCTTTGTGCGCGAACATTTCAAATCAAATGGATATAAATAGGTATAAAAGTGCGCTACGTTATCCTGTTCAGTGGGATTAATCAGGAATCTAACAAACAACGAAATCAGCAAACATAAAGGAACCAACAATATATGCTCCTTTTGTCACCACACCAAGAATCAATAATGCCTCATGAAATTCTCGTTTTATCGTCGCAATGCTCGGCAGCATAGTTTTGTTGATCTTATTATAATCGTCCTCTCTAGAGACATCCAATCAATACTGTAAACAGTTTAAGGGCTCCTAGTACGATTCTTTGTACGAGCACCAATTAAGTAATTTGGCCGCATGTAACAACATCAAATTAACAGTACAGTTCTCGTACAGTATGTAGAATATAACAGCCCTCATCATGACAAACGTGGGATGCGAAATGAAGAGTTTTTTGTTGGGTTTTATTTGCTTGATTAAAAATAATTTATTACAGACACAGGATAACAAATTATCCTCATATCTTTTGTTATGAAATTCCTGCGAAAATTCAGTGACAGCTAGAATTAAGACTGCGTTTGATGTATTTGATTTATGACAGCTTTCTTAGCAGAAAAAAAGTCAGAAAAATTATTTCAGATAATGTATTAGATGATGCATTCATTTGCTTCGAAGACATTTTCAGATTATTTCTGCGACGAACAATGAAGATAAAATAGAAATGGCTGTCACATATCTATTTGTAAACGTATAAGTAATGTAGATAGAGAAAACGTTCTTTACTCCCATGTGTCAAATAAAATAAGACTATGAAATATAAAAAATATAGTAAGAAATAAATAAAAAATGATATGAATTTAAATGCTGATAACGGAAAATATATTGAAAATGCCGAATCATAACGATTTAAAATTGATAATCTTATTGTACAATAATAATTTATTTCCCTCTGGAATGTTTTTAGAAGATTGAATCTTAATTCTTGGGATTTGATTTCTATTAATGTGCATTTTTCAAATATAAAGCATCACTTTTTTGATTAATTAACGCTTAAGTTGCTTTAAGCAAAAGTTCATCTGAATCCGATTGTTGCTTAAGAGCCTAGGGAAGCTCACGAGCTTTATTTCACTTAAGGTTTTAATCTAAAATTAAACCTAAATTTAAATTTCAAATTGGACCCTCAATCTAATTGGATTTTAATAAAAAATAACCTTCTAATGTTCCATTGAAAATTTGAAAAACTAAGAAAGTTAAAACGTCGTATAAATTAATAAAGTTATATTCACGTTTTATGACAATGTGTAGTTGATTTTCTTAGGAACTATACAACCAATTTTGATGAATTTAATGCAATCGACAGTTAATTGATTCCAACAAGTATTGAGTCTCCAGACTTAAGTTCCATTTAAGCAACAGAAAAAATTAAAAGAAATAAATATCAAAAATAAATTTATAAAACAATTTTAAAAACTTTTTGCTTTAGTTTGTATTATCAAAGGTTTTTCTGTGATCGCAAGAATGGACGTTGTAGTACGCAAAAAAAAATTTCAAGTTTGAATAATTGGATCTCTATAGATGTGAACTTATTAAAACTTTAATTTTCTAAAACTTTATAACACTTGATACAAAATTTAAAGAAAGAACCATATAGAAGCGTTAATACTCACTGGAAATTATAGATTACATCAGGAATTCCAAACCTTTTTTAGCTTAAGAACTCATTCTAGAATGCCAGTTGGGATATGGACATTATTTATATGTACAAAGTTTTAAAGTGAAACCACAGTTCAAAATTCTTTAATATTATCATCTCGGTAATATGGTGATGGACATATATAAAATAATTTTCGAGTATAGGATTGAGTAGTCTTGAATTTCATTGTACAAAAAATAAAATTCATACATATTAAAATATGATTTAAAAATCGATGACCTGGGTTTATTTTTATGGTATTATAGAAGAAAATTGGAATCCTTATCTTATTGTAATGATGAAAGGACTATCCTGATTTAAAGAATTTTTTGCCAAAAAAAGACGTAGTAGGAGGAAATAATTTAGCTTTTATCGAATTTAAAAGATCAGAAAAATGTTAGCAATTTTATAATTTATATATATATATATATATATATATATATATATTTATAATTTATAATTGTCAATAAACCTTTGCAATTATGATTTACTTTTGGTGTCCTGTAAAAAAATATGCAACAATTAAACATGAAAAATTAATCAAGTGACATTTAAACATTCAATCATTTAAGGATTTTGAAATACATATTCTGAATTTTCTATGTACAAAAGGAATTAAAAGGGAATTGATTTTAACTGGCCGGCTTAATTATTTATTGTCGCGTGATTAACTATCCGTGCTTATGTTCCCCATATTAAACGGCATCGTATTTTGAGACTAGTAAACTTAACATTGATTTAGAGTTAATTTGGTCCAATTTTTTTCTCGCAAATAGAAAATGCTGAAGCATAGTAAAGTGAATTGGTATGCAAAAAAGGTTTAAATATTTTATTAATCATTTGTAGTGAAATCAAATGAAACTTTGGTTTAAATAATTAAATTATAGATAATAAAATTCAGATCTCAGCTTTTATTTTTTTAAATAAGAAGACAATTTAGGTTCTTTAAGATGTTTTTTTTTTATTTAATATTTTTATTATTCAATTAGCTACGTTTCGTTACTTATCGTAACTTCATTAGGCTTCTTGATTCGATTTAAATTCAATAAAATGTGATTTTATTGAATATAAATTGAAAATATTTTATTTTGTGAATCAAGAAGCCTGATGAAGATACTATAAGTAACGAAACGTAACTAATTGAATAATAAAAATATTTTATAAAAAAAACCATCTTAAACAACCTAAATTGTCTTCTTATTTAAAATAATTTCATTATTTTCAGTTGAATCATCAATTCAGAGTACTAAATAGTCGATTGGCAAAAAAAGATTATATATTCCAGCTCAAAAGATTAGAAAATATCTCCCATTTAAAAATAAGCTCCATGTAAAGCTTTACACTCTCTTTACACCATTGTGCAATACATGAATTTAAAATCAATAATTTTTGAGAGAATCTTCTGTACTCTTGACAAACGATACTAACTTGAAATTTCAAAAACTGAGCTTTAAGTTAGATTGTTTAGCTACAGTAAAGATTTCAACCCTTAACTTTAAGAGAAAAAAAATTTTGGTTAGCCTTTTTTGGAAACAACCATAATAATCTTATATTTATTTTTAATGATAACCTTAATAATCTTAAAACCAAGCAATCATCGTACCAAATTTTATCAGAATCAATTTCAGCCTTTAACCAACAAACGCTAATAGTAAAACAGAGCTTTTTTTCATGTTAACAATATAACCATGCAGAGGTGATTGCAATACTTTTTTGTGCTTCACATATGTATGGAAAAATGAATTATTTTTTTCGCAAATCAGCATAAAAAGACACTGAATTGATGACAGTTATTTTTCAAAGAAGGAAAGAAGCTTAAATAAAATATATAGTGAATTCGTGCCTCTTACAAAGACTATACGCAAGAATCATATCACGCAGATAAAATCATCATATTTGGGTTACAAAAGTAAATGCTTTGCAAATTTTCTCACTATAAAAGCTTTAAAAGCAGTTTTGAACTGAATTGCTTAAAACGTAATTTTAAAATGAAAAAAGCTGTGCTTTTAAAATTCAAATAATATTCCATATTTAATACCAAAGGGTTTGAATGAATAGTTAATATGAGGAAATGAAAACTAAAGGAAATAATTCAAAGGATATCATCTATTTTACTTGATCATAACATCTATAATGATTGTAAATTTGCCGGAAAAGGATCTATTAAGGAAAAGCAAATGAAATATTTGAAATTCATCCCTTGCTTGTAAAATAAAAATAAGCAAAACCATTTGCAATCTAAAACTTCCTTAACTATTTCCGAAACAAAAATCGGGACCATATTTTTTACAACGAAAAAAATGTCTGTCATATAAATAATAAAACGAAAATGCGGCGAAGAGTAATCCGAAAAATGCCACGTAACTTACAATATATAAAAAAACGATTTTCTATTTTGCATACTTATACATAATATATATACTATACCTCAATAAAAAATTTATTTCTGTATTTTATTCGACTGATTGAATATTCTGGTGACAATAGATAAGAAGTGGTTTTAAACTCCCGAGGGACAGATGCTCTGAAATCTGTTGATAAAATGTCGTAAAGAAAAGGCTTTGTTGGTATATGCATTTTAAAAAGAGTAAAAACTTCACACTTGTCACCCGTTTTCCTCGGCAAATGTACTGAAGTGTTTATTTTTAGATCATTCTCCATTGGTTTCTATTAAATTAAAATATTGGAAATAAATTATTGCTGAATGTTGGAATTATTTATTGAAACGAATCGAAGAAAATGGTGACGGTAAAATGGAAAACCAATGCGTAATCCTGTTGATCCTTTTGGATTAACAAGCACGTAAACTCAATGGTTGTTATTACGTTTTATTCGTATATCCGAAATAAATTTGTATTAATTATTGTCAATTGATTACACATTTCGATTAATTGGTGGAAAAAAGCTTAATTTATTGCAAAGATAATATAAAATTTGAACAATGAAAATGACGCAATATAAAAGTTAAGTTTACAAGTGCTTATAAAATTGGTGAAAATTTGAACCGCATTAAAAAAAATTTTTTTTTTCGAAACGCAAACTCGACTTGTGTGCAATTGTACTGTAGTAGAATTTCTACTTTTAACCCAGATTTGTCCTTACATAGTACCTGTAAAGAGTATTTAAAGTAATGTTCAACTTATAGAAGCTAAATTTTTAAATAATTTAGGAAGCTGGAAAATACAACCTAGGTCACCGAAAAATTGTTGAATTTTCCTTTTTCATTCTGCAACAATTAAAACTTTCTTAACCAATTAATTGCACACAAAAAAATTAAGTCCTCTTTTTCCATAATCGAATATTCAGAAAAAGACTTGGAAGCCTCAAAGTGTGGCCTTAGATTTATTATAACACCGGTGTCTTTGATTAAATCGTTGCAGGTCGAGAAGCCATCTGAATTTCAGCAATTCAACCTAGTTCAGAACTGGAATTGAACAGTTCCCGATTTAACCGTCAGTACCCCAATGTACTGGGGTTTTCTCAATCTACAGTGATTGGATATTTGGCCCATTCTCAATCTAGCTTATCGCCTACTTAAATTAAGCATTTCAACAGTTGAGCTTTGAGCCGTTTCATCATCATTGTGTCCAAATATTATTTCACAGAGAATAATAATCCATAAAAAATCAATTTTTTTGATATTTTTGCCAAAAATTCTTTGAAGTTTAGATTTCAGCGAAGAAAATTTAACCGAAATTCTTGATACCATTTGATTAAAAAATTACCCCTTTTATTTTTTCTCAATGAATTTTTAAATATTTCTGCCCTCCAGTCTAGCCAAGAGACCTGGATACCTACTACACTTGATTTTATGACAAATTCAGAATTGGTTTTACCTGCCGGATTTTTCTCTTTTATTATTCCACCAAAAGCTTATTTTATTTCAAAGTTGATTGGTAATTACAGTTGTATAAATAAACTGTATATTACAAATGTTATGCCCTGATATATAATTCTAGACTACCAGTAACAAGATATACTGTTTATTTGTTTAGTCTATGCATGAGTCTCTTTAATAATACGATAGTTTTGACCACCTGAGGAAAGTTCTAATTAAATGCCATTTGCATAAACTGAATTTGAGTCTTGCATAAAGCTTGAACGAGCTTTATTTGTTGACACCAAAAATAATTCAATAGTGCAACTCTCTGCTAATTTCCATCAAAGAGGGTTTAACTTTGATAATAACTCAATAAAACACCGTTTTCTCAAAGAATAAACTTATATAATATTGAATCTGAATTAATGCTTTTAGTACGTGCACATAACATCATAGATATAAAATATACAAGTTGTTCCAAAAATGTATACCCACATACATATGTAGCGTATGGTACATTTGCAAGCTGTACAATATTTAAGTCTAAATCAGTACCATATCTTCTACATGGAATTGGGAATTATTTCAGGAAAATTTTTGTGCATTTTCCTTCAATTCTTACCATCAACTGTTAATACAATTGTAGCTGATTTTTTCAATTATTATATTTTGATGGATCTTTAAAAATAGTTCAGTTGGGTGAGATATGTAAATGGAAGTGGTATTTTAAGCGGAGCTTTGGAAAGCTTTTGGATGCTTGAAAGCTTTTAGAAGATGGGGAGCTTTTAGATGACTGGGTACTTTTAGCTACTTGGGAGCTTTTGTACGTTTTAGGAGGTTTTGTAGGTTTTGGAGCTTTTGGAGCTTTTTGGAGCTAGAAATTTATAAAAACAGTAGATTTTTGCAAAGTGTACACATTTTCTGGAACAACCTGTATAAAAGCAATCAAAAATATCTACGAAATTTATTAATTGTCGTTGTAAATGAAATCGGTGAAGGTGTTTAGGAGTAGATTGTTGATTAGAAATTAATTGACTTTTTATGTTACAGTGTCTATGTGGGGGTGACTGAAGGCGTGATGGGGCGGGTACAGGGGGGCCCCATGGAGTTCGGCTAGGGGTGTCTCCCCCGCTCCCCAGCCCCCCCGCCGCTCACCGCAGCACATCAAAACCAGCATGGAGCTGGATCGGGAGCGCGGCCATCACCGGCCACTTGCCTTTGACAAGGTTAGTACCTAGAATCCCATTAGACCTTTCCCAAATCCCACATGAACCAAGTTAATTCTCGACGAAAGTTTGTCATTCATTTGCCACTTAAAAAGCTTTCCCACGCTTAACATGTACAAGTGCACTTGGTAATCTTGGACTATTTAACCAGAATTACGACTATGGTATAATTTCAATAGAGTCAAAGAATTTTCCAAAGCTGTGCTTTTTTGGTGTGAGGTGCAACCATAAACTTCTATTAAATATCGAACGATTAACACCCGTTTTTGATTGAATTTGAAAAAAGGGAAAACTTTGATAATTTTTTTCCTGCTATATTGATTTATGACTTTATTTTGCCGACATAGTTGCAATGTAATAAATCATAATAAAACTACTTTTGCACGTGTCGAACGTTTTGATAAAAATTGCAATTTAATAATTGACGTGAAACATTGAGCTTAAACAAAATTGATGTGTTATTTATTTGCTTTTAAATATTCCATTTAGTCATTTTTTAAATCATCTATAAATTTATCGATAATTTGTGAGCTTTATAGTTTTTTTTTGAAAAACAACAGAGGGACGAGGGTGAAATTGGTGATTTCAATATTTGTCCCTTCAGAGCTTTTGGCTTTTCTCCTCGAGAAAAATACCATGGAAATGAAATTTGTTCAAGACGAATATTATTCATTTCAAAAGCTTCAACAATTTTGAAAGCTTGGATTAATCAATTGACTATGATTGTTATATTTATTTAGTTTTTATGTTTTGCATATTCAATATTACGAAAGGATGATAAATATTTTTGTTAAGTAAATTTATATCTGACAATTTTTTTTAAAACTAAAAAAGGATTTAGTGCTTTTGAAATTTATTATAATATTTCTTCTTTAAAATGGTTTTAAATCAATAATTTTTAATTTCTGTTTTGTAAGTTAACAAAACAAAATCAAATTCATCAAATATTAATAATCTTAATTTTATTTATTTTTAGTAGGATAGTGGACAATAATTAGTAGATGGATCTACATCCTTTAATGTCCACTATCCTACTTAAAATTAATAAAATTATGTTAATTATGGACACAAACAATTTATCGATTAATAATCACAGTAACAAAATTTATATGGAATATTACGCGAACTACGGAAGAATCTTAAATTTTCTTGAGCTTTTATAAATTTATAAAAACAGTAAACTATTTTATAACATTAAAATAGTTAGTTATTTGGAAAAAAACGTTTAAAAAATTACAAAAATCCAAATTCTAATTAATTGCCAGACAAAAGTTAAGTTTACAATGAATCCAAACATTAAAATCAATAGATAAAAACCGTCAAATTTTAGAGCCGACGGATTGAAAATAAATCAATCATTCACCCACTGAGCTTTTAAACTTTGCACACACTTTTTATATGGCAATACGAGCAATGGAAATAAGTTTAAATTAAAAATGCCAACAAATTAGATTTATTAAAAAGAAAAATTTGTTTTGATGCCAATACTAAGTTAATACAAATTGCATGTTTTAAGCAATGCACAGGAAATTTTAATGCAATGTATTTAAAGCTTAGCAAAGCCAGGTATAGCTGCGAATACCTGTAATGGCAAGTGAAACGTTATGTACAATCACATCATTCATGACTAATTGATACATGAATTATAATTAAAGGATATGATTTAAAAATGGACAAAAAAATATAAAAGTTTATATTGTTAAAATTAAAAAAAATAGTTCATTAAAATGAAAGGTAAATGAAATAAATACCTTAGTATTATGACAGTTAAATGATGCTAATGCATGAACATTTGAAAAAATCCAATTAATTTTGATTTTTTTTAAATTCTGCGTTTAAAATATTTATAAAAAATTATAGGAAACACATCTGAAACCTTAAGGATAGAACTTATTAGTACCTACATATCTCTTAAGTTTCCTTAAAATATTTTTCCGGAGCCGATTCACCATACTTATTTCTCCAGGCCTTTTCCGAAATATTCATAGCGGAACTTCTTTTTTTTTTCGTGCATTTACAATATTGAAGATTGATGATCATTATGGCTTGATGATTATAGAAGGAATGCCTTGAGGAGCTTTGAAAATGCAATGGTTTTTCTTTGCACCTTGCATCCTTATTTCGTTAAATCTTGCTGGTGTGTACCTCAGTTTTGCAGGAGTTGAAAAACTGGAAATTGAATATATAGTTTTTCATATTTTTTTTATTATGTTCCATTGAATCTTAGCTTTCATTAATAGTAAGGATGAAATGTCTCAAAACTAATAAGCTGGATGCAATATGGATCTGAAAAATCAAGGTTAATTCAAACTGGATATACGTACTATAATAAACGATGATTGTTAAGTGTTATGTTTTGTTAAATTCTTATAATAAATTAATTGTTTGTTTAGTTTTTTTTTAAAAAAAATCGAACTGAACCCTTAATAATACTTATTGTGGAACTAAAATCTTCAATCTTACAAATATTCAACCTTTTCCTAAGTGCTGAACTTATTCCCTCGGTTATTTTGACGATCAATAAAGAACCGTGACCATAATGACTTCTGATAAATATTCATCTACCATTTGAAAAATATGAAGAACCTATGTCTTCCCCCCATGAATTTTCAGCTTTGAAATCAATAAAAAGTGATGAAACGTAGTATTACCTCTAAAGTTTATACTATAAATTCTTAGTTCTTGTTTTTTAAAACTTTTTCTAAATTTAACCGCCAAATTTAGTATTTTAGATATAGTATTTTGAAACTGAGATTTGTTTTTTTGTCCAATTATCCATTGTTCTTAGATTGTTGTTGTAAAAATACATTTTCAAAAGCTCGAAACTGCCTATTTACATAGAATTTCCCGAGCTTAACAATATTAAAGAGTCGTCGGTCAGTAGGTAGGATTTCCAGGATTCTTGTTGCTATTGTAAAAGTTATGGTATAAAATTCAAAGAAAATTTACGACTGGTAAAGAATTATGAAAAAAATATTGCTTTAGATAGTGTTTGTAACAAATTTTTTAATTCAGAAAATACTGATTTGCGTTTGAGGTTTGATAAATGTTTGGTAATAAGAACACAATTAGTTTATTTTAAATTTATAAATTATAGAGAGGAAAATTTATTGATTAATAAATTAAAACATCCGTAAGATAACGCATATATGTTTTAAAAATATTTTTACCCAAACTTCAAATACAGATATTTACATTTTCGCCATAAATATTTGTTAAATCTATTGAAATTTGTGATTCCCAAATTTATTGACATTTTGTCTACGATGAGCTTTCCATCGACATTAAAACGAACCACGGATTTATTTTATTACCTCATTTATTCGAAATTGGCTCTACGGAGATTTAATGCGTCGTTTAATTGGGGAAAAAAGAACCTAGAATTCAAATTTTTCAAATTAATTACAATGGTTTACAACGACTTATACGGCAGACGATAATCGCCAAATAAAATATTTCGTAATTAATTATTCACGCGCAATGTTTATATTTACGGTGAGTTGATTTGAAAATAAAAGGTTGCCAGAGCCTCGTGTTTATGTGCTGTGGGAATATTTAGAGTGAATTAATTATTTACCTGCAAATTTCAGTTTCATAACGGAACGGCAAATCTTAGGGGATTTCAAAGCCGCAATCAAATGTTTTTTTCGGAAATTTTTCCCTTGTTTGTTATCTCGGAATTTGGATGGAATGACGGTGAAAATGCCAGCTTGAATTATTTGCAAGCTGAAAGCAAATTTTCCATAAATGTTTGGTAGGGAATGGCCAAAAATTTTTGTTGTTAATTGAGTTGGATTATTGGATCTGGGAATGAAATTTTCTGTTATTTAGAGTTATTTGTTCAGTAAAATTTCATAAGTTAATAATGAAGACTTCTTTAAATTGACCAAACATTTATTCTAAGGATAATCAATTTGTCAGTTGTAAGAAAAAGTATTCAAAATTAAGGTATTTCTTCTGTGAAATAACTTTCAATCAATTTTCTTTATCAAAAATTTGATAACTTTTTATAGTCACAAGCCTTGCTTTTGTTTCTCGTTACGAAATGATTGCATTTTTTGGAAATCAATAGTCTCAAAAAAATATATTTAGAAGATATAAATATACCTAATCTCCAATGTAATTCCTTTTTGGTTAAAAACTTGTTAAACTTTATACACGCGTTTACCACCACAAATGAAGCTTCGCAGCTTTCAAATCTCTGAAAAGAAGTTCAAGGCCAAACGTTGCGTAATAATAAAGCACCGAATAAATAATACCAAGTTAGTTTCAATTTCAATAACCATTGAAACCCTTCAATAAAATGTGTAATAAAACTCCACGTAAATCGGTACAAAATAACGTAGCCTCGCTGAAAAAGCTGAAAGTTTGAACACTTTAATATCAAATCAATCAAAAACATATTTACCGTATGGAAAATCGAGCTTTTATATTTCGCAAGTGTGTTGACACGAGTATTTTCATTAATCCTCGCCCATATATGATTCGAACAATGGCCAGGAAAAAGTTTTGCAGGATTTAGTGAATAATTAATTAAATAATCAAACTTAGTTTGGTCCAGAATTTACAGAAATGTGCACCACATGAATGATGAAAGTTATTTGTTAAGAGTGTTAAAGCTCTAAGCTTTGCTTATAAATAAGTGAACGTGGAAGGTCATTTAATTGACGTGGGTCTCTAAACTTTGTTGACGTTTCTCACTTCTTAACTCTATTAATTTACCCACCAGGAAAAACTTATAATCTCTCGAATTTTCTAGAAGAAAACAAAAAAAAATTCTCATAAAACTGATTCAAAAGAATCAAACCTTTCAATGTACATGAAAAAAAGCTCCGTCAAAGAAAAATTCGTACAATCAAAAAGAATTTCTTTGATATTCTTTCATCAAAAAACTTCCTACTCAAAAAAAAAAAATCATCCACCACTCATTTCATTCCGAATTTTCTTACACACAATATCAAACAATAATGATGACAACTTGAAAACATCTCAATTTAATATAAAAAGAAGCTCATACAAAAAATAACGACCGATATCATAATGAAAATAATTTTTTGAATTTTAACATTTTTTTTTATGCAATTACTTTAATTAAAGATTTTTATCAAACAAATGGCGTTCGCCTCAACGAAAGCAAATAATACCGAATTCTCGAATCCAGACAGATAATCGATTGCACCTTCAGAATCACACTTTAAAAACGCTTTGAAATCATGAAATTCAACAAAAAATTCTCATAGGAAAAAACGCAACTGTAATCGTTGGAAAAAGTTCAAAGATTTATTGAATTAATGAGCTTTCACAGATAAAAACAGTTGGGAAAATATAAATGAACAGTCTTCAAGTAAAAAGGAATAATTAAAAAGAAAGCTTGTAATTCTTTAGAAAGGAATTAATTTTATTTTAATTTCAATCATAAAATCCTTTGAAATAAAAGCCTAATTTGTCTTAGTTTTTCTTTGTCATTCAATGTTCAAATTGAACATTCAATCTTACATATAAAACTGGCAATAATTTATTTAACTTATTACCTCTATGAAGTTTCAAATATAAAGTTCACATATAGTTCACATAAATAAAAAAAAAATTATTTATTTATTTATTGAATTTAAATTAAAAATATTTAATTTTGTGAATTAAGAAGCCTGAGGAAGTTACGATTAGTAACGAAACGTAGCTAATTGAACAATAAAATATTAAATAAAAAATAAAAAAACAAAAAGATCTTAAATAACCTGAATTTTCTTCTTATTTAAAAAAATATAAAAGCTGAGATCTGATTTTTATCATCTATTTAATATAATAATATATAAAAATCATACCATAAATATAAATTTGAACAGAAGTTCAAACAAAAAAATATTGGTGACGTATTGTCCAGATACGTATTTCGTTTGCCAAGCAATCTTCCTCACTGGTCATCAAGTAGTTTGGATCATTCCACGAATATTTTTGTTTGAACTTCTGTTCAAATTTATGTTTATGGTATGATTTTTATATATTATTATATTAAATTGGACCGCAATATATCCTATATATTGTATGCACAGTATAACTGTTCAAATTATTTCATATTCAGTTTATTTCAAATTGTTCAATTTATTACATAAGAACATTTTGATTATTCATCGAGATTATTTTAAATCTTTTAGTAATCTATATGCACAAAAACGGGGAAATAAATTAATAGAAAAATCCATGAAACCATGGGAAGTTTTGGTTTAATGAATGCTTTATCTCTTTTCGAAAATTTTAATTTCCAAAGTTAGAATTAAAGTATTAATGTAATATAAATAAGGATAAAATAATGAATAATAATCAATAAACTTCCGAAGTACTAGACAAAATTACCATTGTTAAATATTTTATTTATTTCCGAGTCATAATTAATAAATTAATGAATAATATATGTCCTATGACTCAATTTCATCTTTATTACGACGCGTTTCAACAGTTTTTGACTCTCATCATCAATTAATAATTATTTTGTCAGTTGTAAACCAATTTCATATAGGTTGTTTGTTTTATATAATTTGTCGTTAAGGATGTTATTTGGATCTATTTTGTGTGCTTTGTATAATTCATATTCTTCCAGGGTGTTCATAGGTGATCCATTATTGCAAATATGTAGTGGCTTAAAATTAGTTTCGAAATTTAAGTATTGATGATTTTCGTTATAAAGAAGTTTTGTAAAATTTGAAGTGGTTGTTGAAGTAAGTTTCTTGGGTGTATGTTTTTTATATCTTGTTCCGAAAGATCTACTAGTGTGGCCAATATAGAATTTTTCTCAGGAACCACATTTAATTTTATATATTCCGGTTTATTTTCTGTTGTCATTTTGTTGTTCTCCAATGGTTTGAGAATTTTCATTATATTGTTGTTTGTTGAAAATGCGATATTGAAGTTATTTTTCTTTCGGAAGTTGGCGATTGTAAAACTAAATATATTATTGAAGTTTGATTTTATATAATTTTTGTTTGCTTTTGGTGGAGTTGGAAAAATGGATTTTTTAGTAGCTTTCGATATTATTTTGTCTACGATTGAGCTGTTGTATTCATTAGTAATGGCTATATGCTTAATTATCTTAATTTCTTCTTCACGAGCTTTGGTCTCAAGAGGGAACTTGATTGCTCTGTAAACTAGACTGATGTAAGCTGCAATTTTTTGTTTTTGTTTTTTTTGTGGTAAAATGATGCTTTATGGATGGTTGTTTTCGTTGTTGCTGATTTTTTGTATAAATTGTATGACAATTTTCCATTTTCATTGGTGATCGTTGTGTCTAAGAAGTTGATTATTCCATTTAGTTCGTATTCTGAAGTGAATTTTATTTTCTGGTTAATTTTGTTCAAATCGGATACCATATTGTCAATCTGTCGGGTAGTTCCATTTAATAATATTAATGTATCGTCTACAAATCTTTCTCAACATATTATTTTATTTTTGTAGGTACTGTTCCTAATATATTTATTTTCAAAGTGATTCATGAGTTCCCCTTTATCAGGACTACCAGCCGACATTAACATTAATCACTTTGAAAATAAATATATTACGAATAATTTGTAATGAGTAATTTTAAATGAATAAAGTGTTAATATAGTTTTAGTTCAAGCTTTTTTTATTTTCAATTCTATTTTTGTTATAAAATACCGACAATAAATTTTCTGGACTCTGGTCATTGTAATTCAAAACCATAAACCGTAAAATTACAATAAAACTTGGTAAAATGAAACTATGAGAACTATGAGTAAGTAGATTGAACATTATTCATGTGAGGGGATTAAACCCAGCTTTATGTTGAAATAGAAAATTGTTGGGTCGCTCATGAAATGTTTGTAATATTTTTCAATTTATATAAAAGGTTAGTTTAAACAAGCGCATTTTAATAATAAATCGAGAGGTGTAAACTTAAAATTAAATTGTTCTACTTTATGACTGTTTTACAACCGCAGATACATCACTTTTTTTCGGTGTACAATGTACATTTAAGTAAGTGCACGGAAGTGATAAACTTTGTCATTTTAGCAGTATATACTTTTTCATTTGGAGAAATTTCGACGCTTTTTAGTGTCGCGTGCAGATGGTTCTTGTTTTCATGGTTTCAAAATCGCTAAGTTTTACTGTTTTAAGCCCTGTGCTTTACTTCGTAAAAGTGCAATATTGCGTCAAAAATTGACAACTATAAAATTAACAGACGTTGTAAAAGTAATGGTAAACTTTGAAGGTTTGGATGGGAAAAACTTATTTTATGACTTATGTAATATAAAAAATGTTGAAAAAAATAGGGAAGTTTTTGTTGAAATTTTATGGAAGAAAAGCTTGAGAAAAATTCACTATTATTCACTTTTTCTGATACGGTTTACGTTCACTCAATTTCCATGTAAATAAATGATGAAACATTTCACTGAGTTGAAAGAAGTAGCTATTTTTTAAATGTAGATAATGCAAATTGATGTACAATACTTGAAAGCTCTTTCATACATTTTTAAAACTAAAACATAGTTTAAATGAAATGGAATGTAAGAAATGAACCTAAATCTATTCCATTTATCTAAAGCTTATTTATATTTTAAGCTTACATTTAAATTGATTTCACTTAAAAAGCTCAGGTATACTTGATTAAAAATTAAAATTTTACTATAAAATAAATGATCGATTTTGTTACAGGAAAAAATAATTTCAAAATAGGTACAATCCAACCAACATATCTTCCTAGAGAAATATAATATTTTATTATTTAAAAGTTTTTATTAGTTAACTTTTCCTGACGCTTGTCAAGCTTCTGTGCTTTTCTGATTCACCGTTCTAATATTTCATACATTAGTAGTTAGGTAAATATCGCAGTAGAGGAAATATTCATATCTATTATAAAAATTTGCAATCAAATTACTTTGATCAATCAATTAAAACTACTGTTTGATAATTCAAAATTAATTCAGGCCTTATATTTCCTTTTGGTTATTTTTCTTACTTTCTTTTTAAAGGAATGAATAAAAATGACAATTTAAAGCATAAATACATTATGTGAATGAAAAATATGACCAGAAGACCTGAACTATTTTCCTCCAACTTTCGATTTAGTCTCTATAAAATATGACAAATTTAAATTTGTGGGTTCTAATAACACATAGTTAAACAGAATAGATGATGAAGTATCACTAGTACATTGAATGTAATAAAATAAATATTCATACCATATATGTTCTTAAGTAAATAAACACTACATTGATGAATGAATAATAATAATAAAAATATGACGGTGTTTAATCAGGGTACCCACATTCTATTGTATGAAATTATTTGATTCTATGTTTTACTGATTTCTGAAGAACTGTTTCATGAGTTATTCTGTAGTTCTAGAACAGTGGTTCTTAAGCTTGTTGGAGGTTCCGACTCCCATCAGATTCATGTGGGCATTCACTGAACTCTTCTTAGAAAAACAAATGATTTTTTTTCAAATTCAAAACATATGTATATATTATACAAATATTAGGTGTACCGGAAAGTAATTTTTTTTTTTTTTTTTGTTTTTTAATATGTAAATCAATCGTGTAACTAGCCTTAATAGTATCAACGTTTTGACATCAAGCGGGAAAATTTCAAATCACTTATTAGTAAAGATCAATTGTTTACTAAGGAGTATATCTAAAAATTACATTTTGAATATCACTTCAGCTTTCAATGTTTTTACTATTTAATAAATTTTGTAACGATTGTAATAAATAGAAATCCGATGGAATAACTTTGGACAGTTATATTGAGTACGGCGATATCATCCCCCCCCCTTAATTTATTAGTTTTTTTCAGGGCTTTTCTTCTGCAAAGGAGTCTTACATTACCATGTTGCAGCATGGAATTTTTTCTGTTGGCAGTTTTTGAGCAATTTTCGGTATTTGGTTGGTCGACCAAAATCGATTTGGATTCCTTGACTGCTCTTCAACTTTCTGGCATACATTTGGCTACATTTCCTCCCTTAATTTCTTTATTGGTTAATTTTTTGCCATTCTTTGTTGGTACTAGCTGAAGAATTCAAAATTATCAAATTTAATCTTTAAAAACTGATTTGGCATTAATGAACATCTAATTAAAGTTTCAAAACATCTAATTAATGAACATCTATTAAGTTAAATAAAAATTGAAAATGTTTTAAGTAGCAACTTTGCGTTGCTATCCTGTGAAATTCGAAGAGCATACAATACCGAATTCGTATTTTTTCGGGTTTTTGGTCTAACCATTTCAATATAGATTTCCGAATAAAATTTTTTTGTTGTTTTTTATAAATTAATAAGTCACCTAACCATAAAATGTCTTTAGTTCCACTTTGACATAACTTATAAACCGTTAAATGACATTTGAATGAATATAAGTTTAAAAACGAATTACTTTCCCGTACACCTAATAATAGGTGTACAAATTGGAAAAAACATTAAACATTATATGTACCGAACCTCTGGGCTTTGATTGAACTCCGGTTAAGAACCACTGTTCTAGAAGGACTACTGAACTTCAGCGTTATTTCAAGTTCCAGTTGGTAGGAGTTGTAGATTAATCTGAACAAGTAGCCGATTAGGTCTCAATGGGATATTCCTAGCTCATGTCTAGGTGGTCCTAGCAGACTAGATGAGAACAGTTTATTTCCTTTTTCCACTTTTCCTGTATCCAATAGACTTAACAAAAATCCCTTTAGTGTGAATATGTTCCCTTAGATAACAGTGTCCTGTATATAGGACTCAATTGTGGTCAGTTCACATTAAGATTTAGATTTGCAGTTATTGTCCGGTTTTTCCATGTTAAGAAAGAAGTTAGTAGCAAATAATTTTTTAACTTTTGAAAATGAAAAATATTTTTTCACTAAAGCCGAAAAATCAACAAATTGAACATTTTAATCCAAAACATTTCAAGCTGACAAACAGTCTAATACAAAAACGAAAAAAAAAAATGATATTTTTTAACATTTCCATCCCCCGACAAAATAAAAAACCGAAAAATAAAATTTATAAAAATGTCACGTTTCACATTTATAACAATTGGGGAAAAGGCTCAAAGTCAAATTCATATTTGAATAGATTTGAAAGCTTTTCATGCTTATAGATAGAAAATATTTATAAAATGGAGCATGACAAAATTGTCTACGTTTGTCGTTGAATTTTTCTGCGGAGTTTTTACAACTTTTTATTCTTATTTTTATTTTTTTAATAATAATGAGAAGAAGCAAATTCGAGAGGAGGCACTAGTGACATTGTTTCTTACATTAGTCTCATATAACGGAATTACGGGAGATAGACGCGACTTCCATTTAAAGTAAAGCTCTTGAAATTTTCATTTATCAAAAGTAATTTGTTTAATTGCACTCAAACTTGAACGTAGATAGCTGCACTCGTTCTGAATAAATTAGATAAATTCTTTGAATACAGCCGTTTCTATTAAATGAATTTGAGGGTTCACATTTAGATGAATAGTTATATATATTTATTATAAATATACTATTCCAATTTTTTTACACCGAAATATCATAAAATTTGCATCGTTTTATTCTTTATGCCTTTACTTATAATTTTATAAAATTAAAACGGCTATATGCAATGGCGTGCACAGAGATTTTAGGCACGGTAGGCAGACATTTTTAAAAGCTACTTTAATATAATCAAAAATGCTGCATGTTGGTTTAAGTTCGTCGTCATGATGAGTAAATAATGAACCCTATACCGATTAGCCAACAAAATTTTAAAGTGTGAATTTTCCGATTTTTTTTTGCCAATCGATGGGAAATCGATCGTAGAGTTATCTGACAGAATCCGTTTCGTTTGTGATAAAATAGTTTTGCGGTAATAAATTAATTAAGAAAAATTAATTAATTAGCCATTGATATAGTAACATGTTATGAAAATATGGTTCAAAGCAACATACAATAACAAAAATGCGGGAAAATTTAGGAAACAGTTGGGTAAATGTAAAACTAAACAGAACCTCCCCCCTTCGAAAAAATGGGAACAAAGACAATTATGAAATTAATTTTTTTCCTCAAATTATATTTTCCCAAAATTTCGAAACATAATTAAACAGGCTTTTCTCTCAAATTTTTTCATCGTTTGTGAAATCAACTTTTCACACAAAACATTTTTGAAAAAAATATATGTACAATGTAGAACATTAAGTGTTTTTTTGAAATTCGGAAAATATTTTCCATACTTTCTGATTCAGCCAACTTTTCCAAATTAGTAAAAATCAATGCACTATTGAACAGACTATTAACACATACATTTTCATCGTTTGTAAAAATCAAGTTTTCTGACAAAATTTTTTTTGAAATATATATACGAAGTAGAACATTAAGTGTTTTTTGAAATTCGGAAAATATTTTTGTTTAACTGTTTTTTTTAGTTTTAATTTTAACCAACCATTTCCTAAATTTTCCCGCATTTTTGTTACTGTATGTGGCCTCAAACCTTATTTTCTTAACATTTTACTATAGCACTGACTAATTAATTAATTAATTTTATTTTTTTAATTAACGCTAAACTATTTTGCCACAAACGAAACGGTTTCTTTCACAAACCTCTACGAACGATTTCCCATCCATTGGCAAAAAAAAATTTCGGAAAATTCACACTTTAAAATTTTGTTGGCTAATCGGTATAGGTAAATAATTATGTTGATATTTTTAACCACAAATATCCATAGATAGACTCATTTTGTAAACTTTATTGAAGAAATACAATATAATTGTCAGAATTAAATAACACAGATAAAAGATAATACATTATAAAATTAATAAGAATTAAATAATAACAATGTACGTAGATTCATTTGTCCAATGATCGTTAAATCGATTATTGAGATCAATCAAATTCATAGTTGCAATTGCAGCGAAAATGAATAAGAAACGATGCTACTTCGGTAATTATCGTAATTTGTCGTGTTGTAAGAAGACAGCGTCTTTCTATGAGGTTGTATGTATGGAATTGTATGTTTGTATTTTTGTTTTTATACGAACGCATACACTGACACACATATAGCTATTAGTGCACCCATATAAATATTTAGACATGAATAGTTTGTGTCTTTTCCGCTGCTGGACTCAGTAGCGCTAGTGTATCGCAATGCATTACCAGTCGCTTAATTGAAATTGAATGAACGAACGAGCTAGCATAATTTGTATACTTTATAGACAATATCCGTTAAGATTTTTTTTATTGATATTTGATAGTACTCGTAAATAAAATAAAATTAGATATCAGAACAAGATTATAAATATTTATCTGAATTATGTAGAGTAGGCAGTGTCTTTTTGTATATATGTAATGCACGCCACTGGCTACATGTATAGCTTGAAAAATGTGTTTTAGTGCCAATTTTAGTTGATTTGAAAAATGAAACCCTAATAATAACGAAAATTGAAAACTCACAAATAACGGAAAACAAGGGATCATGTTTTCCTTTAAAGAGTACAGAATAAAATGGCAAAATCAATATACTTCAGGTAATAAAGAAATCTTGAGTATAAAACTTAGAAACATCTTGGAATATTTATAACTGTGATAACTTCATCTTATCATAAATTTTATACTTTCTAGTATTATTCAAGTCGAAGTTATGGAGGTCTAAAAGTACGAAGGAACATTTCAGAGAAAATGCATGAAGATTCTTGCTTTCTTTTGGTCCACCTTGACAGGATACGATAGTACCTCCGGATCATTTTCAGGAGTTCAATAACTTTATGCTTCTAATAACCAAATTTTTATTAATGTAAGGAAAAACTGTCATTTTATTTTTCTACCATTTTTACTTTTTATTTTAAGGGTGGATCACCGTCAGAAAAAATAAATTTTCGATTTTTTTTTCTATAAATGTCTTCTTATAACATTCAAGAATAACGTGTTAAAAGGATTGGAATAGCTGACTAATGTCTTTTCACTGATAAAAAATTGAATAAATTGATAAAAACATAAAAAAATATCTTAAAAAAAACTTTAAATGCGTTTTTCTCGAAATCAACTTTTTAAAACTGGGAGACAAGATTTCTCCGAAACTATCCGACGGATTGACTTGAAACTGGAGAGTGTTATAGTTCAACACGTCTTCTTGGTACTGAATCTCTGAAATTGGCCAAACCTCCCCCCCTCAAAGTGGGAGAGGGGGAGAGGTCCAGAAAAAGGTCGTTTTTTTTAACTTTGTTTTCAAAGTCGCGCCATTTTGTGAATTTTCAATTATTTTCGGATTTTCGAGGTTCAGTACCAAGAAGACGCATTACCAAAACCTACATTCTTTGGAAAATTATGATCCGACTTCCGGTTTCCGAGAAAACTTGTCTCCCGTTTGCCTCCTTATTTTTGAGGACCCTTTTTCAAAGCGCTGTTAAAGGGAGAGGGGGGGACATATCGGGGCAAATGAAAAAAAATAGTTCAAAACTTCAACTTTTACATGCCGAAGACCGTTTTTTAATATCTATAAAAAATGGCAGCAGTTTTACAAAAGTCATTTTTTTTTTACGTTCTGATGGTGATCCACCCTTAAGAACAATAAGCTTTAGACACCGAATTGCTTTCTAGTAGAAATGTGCAATTCACTGATTATAATATGTCATTTAATTTATATGACTAGTTAGCATTAATCATTTGAGTTGTTTTTGAGTTGGTTTCATAGAAAAAGTCTTGACACGTTTTGATACAATATGTACCTTTTGCATGAAGATTGTTGTCAGAACTTTTCGAGACAGACGAAGAGCTTTCGTTATTAAAGCACGTTATCGAGCGTATGTGAAACTTTATCATTGTTTCAACTCGAAGCTTCCACTTGAATTGTCATTTGAAAATGAAATATCTGTTTGCAATTCTCCGAGACCATTAAATTGATATTAAAACGAGAAATTTATTGTATTGTAAGCATTAACATTTAATTTTTCAACATGATTTCCATTGTTTGTGCTTAGTCAAATAATTAAAAAGTCGTTCAAGATTAAATCAAACGTATTTTAGTTGGATAGTTAAAGTTCGTTTCACGATTGACTGGACTTGGATGACAATTAGGAGACAGTGCTTGTATACATTTTATTTGAAACCAACTTAATTTTGTTGCTTATCTTCCAATTTAGTTTTGAAACTAGTAAGAGATAAAATCGTAATTTTAAAACCAGCCATTTCTGATTTCTGAAATTACTTTAAAACATTTGTTGTCTAATCGAAAAAAAAATCCGGTTGAGGTTTTATTGTTGGTTTTCTTTGGCAAAATTTTCATGAAAAAATTATATATGCGAAAAACGTATATAACACTTTTATCTCAACGATTTATAAGGAGACATTTAATGAACCAGTGTTTGGAACTGTATTCACTTCTAACAAAGAAACACATATTTAAAAAAACTTGATAAAATTTCTGTTCCTAAATGAAATAATTTTTTCTGGTCTTTGAAAGCAGGAAAAATTTCAAAGTATGAGAAAAGCTTGGGTCAGTATAAGACGTTTTACAGAAAATAAAACTTTATTTGGACAGGTGACATTCATAACCCGGCAAAGTGCTTTTCCATTAATATTCCTGTACAGCCAACCTCAGGCAACGGAAGTTATTTCGAGAAGAATTTGGATAGAAGAATAACTTGCCAGAGACTAATAATGGTCAAGAAGGACCAACTAAAAGCTGAATGTCGATAGCTTTACTACTAGGCCCAAAATCGCAATCGTCTTTGAATTGCAAACTTCTGTAGTAGAATTCCATTCTGAAGCCAATATCAACGAAAGTGGCCAGTGACTTCAACATAAATATCATCCCCATTAAGTTAACACTAAAGTTTTGAATTTTTTGAAAAAATAAATTCGAAATATTTTGGTGCTTTTTTGTCTTGAAAATAGAATTCTGGAAAAAAAATCCAAAAAAAAGCCCCTTAAAGAAAAAGCTCTATTTTGATATTTCTAAAAACATTGAAAATTCAAAATTTTTATTTTACCATTAATTGGTGTTCTTAGTTACTCGTCAAAATATTGATTTTTTCGATCTAACAACCGTAGTAAATTGTGTATTGTTTACATAAACATTTCATTATTTAAATGAAAACATTTTTAAAATATACCGAAAACGAAAAAAGAATATTATCTTGATGGTGCAGAACTGCACGACTAAAAGTACCGCAAAAAGTTCATCAATGAAAATTTAACAAAATACACACCAGAGATATCGCAAAATCTTACTAAGGTAAAATTGCACTGCTGAACACCAAATTTATTTTAAAAATGTGTTGCAGTCGTACTATATCGGCTATAAGATCAATAATAGTAATTGACGTTGTATGATGTACTTACGAGTAATTTTCAATCATCCAGCTGTGATTTGTTGTTGGTGGAAACGCCCCCTTTACGATTGCTTCAAGGTTCTTTCATTGATTATCGATCACCCAGCTGTGATTGGATGTCGGAAGGAATGCCTTCTCTTTGTTTTCTTTAAAATTCTTTCAGTGATTTTCGATCAATGAACGGTAATTGACTGTTTGTGGGAACGCCCTCTCTACGATTGCTTCAAGGTTCTTTCAGTGATTATCCATCACTGAGCTATGATTGGGTGTTGGTGGGAATGCCTTCTCATTGTTTTATTTCAGATTTTTTCACTGATTTTCAATCATTCGTCTGTGATTTGTTGTTGGTGGGAACGCCTTCTCTACGATTTCTTCAAGGTTCTTTCATTGATTTTCGATTATCTAGTTGTGATTGACTGTTGGTGAAAACGCCCTCTCTATATTTTCTGCTTGGCTCTCCTACGGATTTTCGATCACCCATTCAATGTTTAGTAAAACATTGATTCATTAAGGAAAATGAAATTTTCTCTTTTTCCTTCTCATAATAGAATTTTTGTTTATTCAAAAAACTTTGGTAATTATTATTTTTTTTAAAAATTTACCCATAAATATTCTGTCAATTCATTTAATTTAAGTCTAGGTACCACGATTATACCTCAGAAGAGCCCTAATCTTATTAGTTGTTTTAAATATCCAGTCCATTGAAAAAAAAATTTTTTTCTTCATTTTGGTTACCTACTCATTTTTTTTAAGAATTAGTCGTGGAATAGCTTTATTAAGAATTGACTCTTTTTTACACGTTTCCCGTCGTAACCAAGTATGAACTTTGAAAGCTCGATTGAAAAGTTCTGAACCAAGCTTTCATTACTATTCTGTTCTGTTAGTAGTACTTGAAATTTATTCAAACGCAAAAAATTGTAGACTGTGAAAAAATATTTTCAAAACTATTATTAAGATTTAAGATCCTATCTCATAATATTCCGCTCGTAAATTAAAGCTTTTCCGACATTTTTAGAATTTACAATTCCGCTTTGTTCTGCAAAAAACCCATTACATTATTTCGTTGTGGAAATGTGTGCTGTTCAACAATAATATGGTTAAATATTACACTCATTATTATTGGGCTTGAAGGAAAAATTAACGAAAAAAATATGGTTTTCGTAATATATGAAAAAAAAATTACTCTGATAAAAACACACATTTTGTGTTTTCTAATTTTTTTCCCCAAATAGCTGTACATGCTTTATAGTTTATACAATCATTTTTCACGGAGAATACTTAATAATAATAACGACCAAAAGTACCGCTTTCCGGTTATGTATTTGCTTTACAAGTGCACATAACACATTGTAACATATCCATTTGTATATCTAAAATGTAAAACTAATTTAAAACTTCTCTTTTGACACAAAGCAGCAAGGATAATTTAACAATTTACCTGAGGCACAAAAAAAAAATGAAATTTTCCATAGACATCGTTTTCATTATTTCAAATATAGGCTCATTAATTTTATAAATTTTTTCTTTGTGTTTCATATTTCATTTTATATACGTAATAAATAAAATTACTTCTTTATTGTAAGCAAATAGATTTGTGTCGATTATCGTGGGATAAATTGAGGGAAATTTCATATCAAATTACCAAATAATTACACATTCTGCTTTGGTAAATATTAATTTTATTATATTATTTCCATCAACACCGAAACCGCCATCAAACGATTCGAGTGTCCAACTTAAATTTAATATCCTTCCCATCTTATCCTGACAATGTTTCACTAATGTATTCCTCACAGACTATTGACTGATGTCATAACAGTTTACTTCGCTTTTACACTAGCGAAATTATTTTATTACATAAACCTTGTTTGTGCAAAATAAACACGTGTTATACAATAAATTTCAATGTTTGTTTTATTGTGTAATATATTTTGTTGTTTTGAATTAATAATTATATCAAATTTCTCATCCAGGAGAGCTATACACATTTTTTTTTCTTTCTATAAAATAAAACGGTATAAATAAATATATTTGATCAATTTTGTTGCGTAAATCCACGCGCTTTTGCTTTGAAGCTCGTTTGTTATTTACATTGTAAATTCGAATACGTGATTACGAATAGTTTGCGAATCGGTTCGATTGAATCAATAATTTTGATTGGAAATTAAAATTCGTGGAACTACTTGCTTTTCTATAAATTGTCAATGGATGTTTATTAAAATGTTTTCAATGCTTTTGGTCATGTTACGTGATGCTCGACGAAAAGCTTTCAAAACAAATGATTCAATATACGTTAAAAGCTTTTATACAACTTTAACAATTAACAATTAGTTGGCATGATTTTTTTTTGTGAAGAAAATTTAACCCTTGTGGCCCATATATTTTAAATAATGAAATACTTATTTCTGTACAAGATTATTCCCGTTGATTTTGGATAATTCAAAGCTGAAAAAAAAATCCAATTTACCTAAGTTTTGAACTTAATCAGAAAACTATAAAAAATGAAGATTTGACTAAACAAACATGGTGCGATAGCGTAATATTAGAAGTATCGGATTTTCTTTTGTAGAGATTTGTAGAGATTAACGAGCAGAAACTGAAGAAAATGAACATTAAAAAAAGAAAACTTGAATATATTGAACATATTATGAGAAACGATATCAAATATCGCGTTTTAAAATCTGTTTTCTAAAGAAAAGTCTATGAAAATACAGGACCAGGAAGGCAGAGAATATCATAGCATAAAAATTTCAGCAAATGGTTCTCAAAACTATCACCAATTATTCAAAGCTGCCGTGAACAAAGTTATCTTATTATGTAGAATGATCAATAAAATTCAAAACAATTTGGCACTCGAAAGGCACTAGACAATTAACACGAAAAGAAGAACTAATAGAAATTTTATTATACCTACTCTTATTTTTAAGGATAAGTTAGTAAAATCTTTTAATGTAGAAGCTTATAGGTTTGAATCCTTAAAGTTCTCTGTCTAAATCTAATATTTCACGTAAAGCTGGCCTAAACCAAGTTTACTACCACTCCCAAACAGTGTCAATTTTTTGTATTTTTTTGGAAACTTTTTATTTTATACTATGCAGAAAATGAAAAAGGAAATCCAATTTCCATAGATTCCTCTATTTATTTGACAATTTTGCAATCCCCGTGCTATTCGGGAAGGGAACTTTCCTTAACTTCCATAAAACAACGTCTCCTGTTTGACCTAAAGAAGTTAATATTTACACGATTTAAAGTTCAAATTAAAAGCTTGTATTTCATATGTAGCAACAAAACTATTTTTTTTTTAAATATAGTAAATCATACAATTAAAAGCAGTTATACGCATATTTAAGAAAAACATTTTACAAATGCAAACATTTACTTCATGAGCTCTTTGATAACCATTTCGTAACAATTCACAAAATAATTGCGAATAGGTCTCAAACTATTGGTCACTTGATGTTCCCTTTTTCAGAAGATAAGAACTATCGCATAAATGGAGACAGTTCTTGTAGTTCAATCAAACAAATTCTAAGTTGTTTCGAACTTCAAAAGGTATAACCGAATCGCTTTAATCAATTGATCAATCAATCAATTAATTTGCTTGAACAAAACATTGAGAATTTGGTACTTGCGTGATTGAACTACAAAATTTGCTCAATGTTTTTAATAATTCATTTCATTGGAAGATAAAATGTGGGCATCGTAACTGTTTTTCAGAAGTTATACTACATTTGACTAAAGTTTTACATTTGGGTTTGTTTGGCATTAAAAAGATAGTTTTTAAATTTAGTTTCAATTTTTTGCTTAATTTACTGTTGTTGTTTTTTTTTTAATTTTCCCAGATCTATAGCTTTCGTGTATTCTACCTTTGTACCATATTTTTTTCAAATTTTGGCAATCATTATGTATATAGTTCTTCTGTACGCTTGTCATTAAACTCCTCTTAAATTACTGGATCGATGTTTTTGAAGTAGAACCCTGGATAGTTTAAATTTACAATTATGCCTTATAAAATGAAGTTAGAGGACAAACTTTCTTTGATTAACAATCAAAATTTAGAAGACCGTTAAAAGAAGCATTATTACTTCTTATCTATATACAAAACATATCCATGCATTCGTATAAGTTAAATTGAGGAGTCCAAGTATGAAATACCTATTTGTAATGTAAAAATAATATCACTCATTTATTAAATACATATCTATACTATTGAATATATTAAAATCTTACGATTGATAATTTAATTTTTTATCCCATATAAGGATGAGTTTTTGATTTTAGATGCTCTTGTTTCATATTTACTGTTCTAAAAAAAAATTATCGGTCTGTATGTCTTCTTTTAACTTAAGAACGGATAAACCGATTTTTATGAAATTCGATACAATCCAATATTTTACTCACAAGAAGCTATATATTATAACATTAAAATAATAAGGAAAGATATCCCCAACATAAAACAAAGGGATGAATAGAATAATCTTTATAGTTGTGTGATATATCATTTGAAAGATTTTTCAAAAAGGTTTCTTACACTTTTCTTATTTGAACTTGATATTCATTTGTAATGATTCCTTTATATCAATTTTACCAAGAATACGTAAAGCTAATGTTCGGGCAGGACAACGTCTACCGAATTCGCTAGTTTTATATAATAATTTTGGATAATAAGCTAGATTTGTTCATTTGTTTTCCTCCTTTCTACCATCTATCAAAGAAGAGGAGATAATTTTTCTTTCAAACTTTCTTTTTCTTGAAGGATTCTATAAGACTAGTTGGAAAAACATTAAAAGCTCCTAAGTTCTAGATAAAATACGATACACTCGCAAACATCTTACCAATCGCTTACCAATGACTGGAAAATCAAAAATTTGTAGTTGTTGTGATATAAAATCAAAACTTTTATATTGGTCTACGTATAAGTATTGAATTTTTGTTAATATCAAAATATATTACTATCATATTATTCCTTTTATTGCATAGTTTCAGATCCTCGATGATGATGAATTGGTAAAAATATTCAGAGGACTAGGATCAAATAATAATCAGTCAAAACTATTTATTACATACGCGATGTTTCGGCCCGGTTATTGAGGCTTCCTCAGGCGTTCGTAAATAATCGCTTTAACCTTGTTAAAAATAATCATTGTCCATTGATTTTTATACGGTACAGTTGGTAAACACAATCATAAAACTCACAAGATACATAATTTTTTTCCATAAAAATACATAAAAAATATTCAGTGAGGGCGGTTCAGAGACTCATCAATGCTGAGCGGTTCGATTTTTTAAAAATAACGTCATTTTTAACCAATTTTAATTATTTTTATTGAAATTTTATTTTATCTATTTTTATGGAAAAATTGTATGTATCTTGGGAGTTTTATGATTGTTTTTACCAACTGTACCGTATAATAATCAATGGACAATGATTATTTTTAACAAGGTTAAAGCGATTATTTACGAACGCCTGAGGAAGCCTCAATAACCGGGCCGAAACATCGCGTATGTAATAAATAGTTTTGACTGATTATTATTTGATCCTAGTCCTCTGAATATTTTTACCAATTCATTATTCTTTTTCTTCACTGACTTTTTAAGCCAAGAAGAGTAAAAAGCTGTTTTCTTTTTCCACCTTATGTAAACCCTATTAAAAATATAATAGATATAAAAATTTCTGTCCTAATTTTATTTAAATACTATTTTTCTAAGAAAATTTTTAAGGTTTTGTAAAACATAGAAATGGTTCGTTTTGTCTCCTTTAAAGTTTTGAGCTCTTTTTGTTTAAACCAAAAAAAATCACATACACATTCTTTTCTCGAGAACAACCCTAGACAAACAAAACCACCCTACTTTTGAAATTGAGCTTTGAAATATATGCACTTAATAACACCTTTCCCCTACATTCAAATATTTAATTTAACATAAAAATTGTAAATTTAATACCGGAAAAAAAATGTGTAAGTTTTTCCAAATTCAATTCAAACAAACCCAACTCAACGTAAATGTTAAGTCAAACATTTGATTTTTCTCAGTTGCCGCCCAAATTGCCCCAGTGGCATGTCGAAAGATGGAATTGGTCGATTTATCTCAGTTATTCTGTACGAATAATTTAACATAGTGAAGAACAAATACTCATCGCAATGAGATGAGATCGAGGCAAAATCAAATAAAGCTGACCTGTTTATTATTCAAATGTAGTGGTTTTTCGGATTTTTCCCGTCCACATTCTGCGTATATTATGTACATTTTGATGATTTGAATTATTCATGAAATGTTTAACCTGAGTGCATTTTCATGAAGTCTTCCATCAGATACATAAGGTTCGTCTAACACGAAATTAGAGTTGATTGAAATAATCGATTTATTTCAGCATGAAACGAATTTCCACGAATATTTTTTTGGGGGTAAAAGTAGTACTTATAAATTATTCTTTATGAAGTATGAATGAATGTGGAACTTGGAGATAATCGTAAAAGCTCTATTAAACCGTAAATGATAAAGTTTAGGGTTTTCTTGCACGTAACTAAAGGATAGTTCGATGAATATTTCGTTGATAGTAAAATTAAAGTTTATGTAGAAAGTGTTTTTCATATAATATAAAGAGAGATAATAATAGTAGAATCATAAAATCAGAAACTCACGGAATGAAAATTCGTTCTCGAATACAATTCGTCCTTTATTAAGAATTTATTTCCAGCACCACATATTTAAACGTTTTGAAAGACAATCGGAATTTATAAAATTTATAGCGACGCATTCAAGTTTGAAGTCAGAAGGTCGTAGTTATAAGGCCGCATTGCGTAATTACAAATTTTATAATTTTCAATCTCATTATTTCTTGATTGAGAAACTTATATTAGTTTTTTTTCGATTCTATATTCTGGAATTACAAAAACTGAAAAATGAAGGGAAAATGCGTAGGGGTTGCAACGTTCTTAATTTGTCAATGCTTTTGTGTCGTGTCAAAGTCAAAGTTTTTTTTTCAGCAATTTTTTTTTAATATAACACGATTATTGAGCCACTTGAAGACGAAATTTATCTTCGTACCATGTCAGATATAATATGAAATGTTATGCGTCAAAAAGTTTATTTGGCAAACGATGGCGTGAATTTAATACAATATGTGTATAATAAACAAATTGAATTTTGCGTGGGGTTTAGTGTTTCGTGGGTTGATATTCGAGACGAAGTCTTTTGTATATTTTTCATGTTTTGCTAAATGTGCAAATCGGTTTTGTATCGAAAATGAATTGGCAGAGTTCAACAATAATTTGATTAGAATAAAAAATAAAAATAAAATATATTTATGTATCACGAGAAAATGAATGAAATTGGTACACGAGTATTGTGGGAAAGTGATTTATCGCCTCGTTTTATAATTGAAATACGTTCGATTCATTTTCAACTTTTGATGCTCGTTTGTTATTTGTTCATGGTTTTTATTGAATTTCTAGGAAAAGAACTTTTATTTTATTGACAAAAGTACAATAAAATTTGTTCGTTTTGTATTTCGCTTGTAACGATTGATTTTACGCTTTTTATTTAAAAACCATCGCAGGTCTTTTGGAATTTTGGGGAAAATCGTTAAGTTACCATGACAATTGATTTATCGAACTTATTCTAAGTTTAAATTTTTTTGTAACATGCAATTATTAATCAAATCCATGAAATATTTTTCAGAAAATTGGTGCTTAATATGACCAAAGCGTGGGTATTTCTTTCATTTTCACTATGTTAACCATTTGGAGTCTAAGTCCTTTAGGTAATCCATTTGAATAATAATAAATAAACTTATTTTTTTTTTTTGGAAATAAAATTTTCCTTAACTTTCAAAAAGATAAATGAAATACGCAATAAGCGCCTAGTTATTACGTGTATGGATAATGTTTTATGTGATATACTAATCCATGATGATAGCACACATAGTAAGAGGCTATCTTGATATGCAAAACACTATTAGCCAATAAGATTTCGAGATTTAAAGATATTCATTTGTTTTGATTATTGAAATTTTAAAAATTAAAGAAAACCACTCCCACTTTCAATGCCAATGTACAATATGCATAAGCGAATATCTATATACGTAACTATATGGAACGTTTTGTGCATGGAAGTCATTCGGGGCCTATCGATACGTGCATTATATTTTTTTTTTAATTTAATTTATTACCATAATTTAATTTAATTAAAATAATAAATTAATTAAAGAGTTATATTTTAAAATACTTGAAGCGAAAACTTAAAATTTGGTTTGCTTGGAAAAAATAA
Source organism: Sisyra terminalis (assembly GCA_958496175.1). Taxonomy (NCBI): domain Eukaryota; kingdom Metazoa; phylum Arthropoda; class Insecta; order Neuroptera; family Sisyridae; genus Sisyra; species Sisyra terminalis. Next base: position 12,085,300 of record OY292275.1, read on the forward strand.
TTAATTAAAATTAAAGTTAGTATCAGAGAATATTATAACAATTCAGGGTAATTGTATTATGAAGTAATTAATGAGTTTTTAATTTACTAAGTAAAAATTAAATTAATCAATTAAATATTTTTGTGATTGAAATATTTTTAATAAATAGTAAAAATAGTGTAAAACAAATACGCACATATATAAAATTATTTATTATGAGTACAAGAGCAAAATATTTTTTCCTTATATAAATTCTACCTTTCCCAACAATCTAAAAAAAAATATGGCATTATAAAAAGTATATAAGTATATAAACTTGAAAAAATATATAAACAGTGCAACAAACATTGATTTATGTTTTTTTTTTTCAAATGATTTAATTTTATATAGACTATATTAAGCTTTAAAGTTGTTATTTTTTTTAAAAGACTTCAACCCCTCAATAAAATAAATCTTTTGTATCAAACGGTTCAGTCAATTCTAAATTTTTTCCAGTTTTTCCCTTAGTTCTTTTTTTCACGAAAAATAATTGATTAAAAGATCTGAAGTTAACGGGGTCATAGTATTTCATTAATACCAATTAATTATCAAAATACCTTTCCGTGGTTAATTCACCATGCTTTAACCCTTAGGCTTTTTATCGCTGAAAATAAATTGCCAAATTAATTTTTTTGGTAATAATTAATGATAATAAGGTGGAGTGGGGAAAAACCGATTCAGAGATTGTAAAGTTTTCTTTAAACTGAAGTATTTTCAATCATTTACACTAAAATCTAATAATCGAAGAGTTTTTATTTAGCGCATGATTTATTTTTGAAGTTGCATTAATTTGAATTAAAAATATTTTCTGAAACTTATGATATTCTTAATAAATTACGAACAGTGCTGGTAGAAGGAACATGCCCCGGAACTGGAGTAAAACCGCACCTGCCTGTTTAAAAATTATTAAATCTTATTTTTATACATAATGTTACAAAAGCGGAGCTATAAGTAATAAAATAATATTAAAAAAAAAAAAAAATTTTTTTGAACCTTTTTTGCAGTTTCCACAAACCCAGTTCATGCAATTAATGCACTGAATTCACGCTTTTTTGTTAGTATAATAGCGAAAATCACATGTACAAATGCTGCATAAATTATCATCTACTTTAGAAGAAAAATTTTGAGTTCTTTCTTTGATCTTACAGTTGGTACAATGTAGCGTATATTCGAATAAACAAGGGCCTAGGATGGATTTTCCCCGTGTACAGATTTACCTCACTGCACCTTAATTTTAAAATTTTTGCGACTCTGTAAATATTTTGTATTGCACAATAACAAAGAAATATTTATGCAGTGTTTCTCAAAATTCCTTTTTCTTTCAAACTTCTTCTTTTTTCCGTAAACACCTTGCCGATTGTTGATTCTTTAACATTCTGTAAGAGAATCCACTTTGTGGACCAAAGAATATATTCCACGCACTCCCATGCACTGCATGCATTCTTTCTCATTCAAATCAACCACTTAAAAGTTCGACATCGATACTTAAAGGCATTATTATTTTGGGAATAGCTGAACTAAACATATGTTTCAAAAATTTATATGTTTCACAAATACCTCTGAAACCTATTTTTTCCCCATCCCTTAAAGCGAAGAAAAATATACTTTCTTTTTAATACCTACATTAATAACTTTAAATAACCCCTATATCGTCATAAAATTTATCATAAATTCAAAACTGAAAAATCTTTTACATTTCAGAAAAATAAGCCTCTATCAAAAAAAAAAATAATCTGGTATAAAAACTAAAGAATAAGGTCTTGACTATATAACATATTGAAAAGCTCTTATATAATGAATAATTTCAATTTGAAAATTGACATACAAATTCATTAAATTTAATGAAATTTAATAATGTTTAGTGCTTTAACTGTAATATTTCACTGTTATGTTTTACAAGAAAATATAAGGATGACCAATTCTTTCTGATTCAAAAAATGTTCTTCTTACAGAAAACGATTGACTAGAGGTCAAAATAAATTCATTATAAAATTCAACTAGGAATAAATAAATGCATTAACAGAGCTTAAAAACGATAGGATCTAAAGCTTTCAAGTTGTAAGCACATAACACATAGACATTTCGTACTATATACCAAACACGTAACATTTTATTTTATCGTTAATCAGTTTAGTTCGAATAAAAATATAAAAATCTCAACCCTGGAATTTCATCAAAGTTCTTAATGTAACTTCAGCTCACAAAAAAGGATTTCTTTATTTGATTAGTATTTCTACAGCTCTCAATCGAATCGGTTTTAATGACGGTTTTTATTACGATTTTTTTTTTCAGTTGAATGAATTACATTGAAACATATAACAATAATTACATGTTATTAAATCGAAAATTTGATTATTTTCCTTTTCACATTTTTATGACTGAAGTTGTTAAGTTTATCATGAAATAAAATTTATATACTTTTATTGCTTATCATTTCCTTAACTTGATGATTTAAAACTGAAGCTTTTTCTCTCAATAAAACTTTTCACATAGATATGTTATATGGAAGCTCTGTATGCTATGTAACAGTTTATAAACTTTGATTAACTATATTTTCTATCAAATTGTAACTTTAAAACTTGCTGATTTTTAAGTTGGAAAAATTGGCTTTGTTTTTGTGAAAAGTGAAAAATTCTTGGGAAAAATAAAAAACAAATCTGTTATGGATTGAAAAAAAGTAAATTTATGCTGTAAATCATTCGCTGGAAGTTATATAGATTACATCCCTCATTCAATTATATCAGATAGCATCGAACCATGCAATGTTGAACGGGTAGCTTTTGATTTAATTTATACGTAGCTCGGTTTTTTTTTTGGGTTAAACGTGGTAAAATAATAAATAAACTCAATTGTAGGACTTTAACGTGTCAACGCAAAACATATACGCATTCAATGTTGAAAAGGAAAATCATTTTAGATGTTCCACTGTGCCAGCGCATGCCCGCAAAGTGTTCTCGTCTATTTATTTTATAAATTTTTAAATGAAATTATGTCGGTACAAAGCTCACGTTTTTTGGAAACATACAATTTGTTTTTGTCTGTTACTTTTTATTTCACATGTAAAAAATTCTAATTACAACTGAAAAATGAACAAAGGTTTGTTTCGAGTGAAATATGAACGAAACTCATTGCGAAATGTTTAAATATTTAAATATTTAGGTCAGTGAAATAGTCTGCGCAATGTTGAATTTGGCTCTTGGTATTTTCTCACATTATTTCTGTAGTATTTTAAAAGTAAGTTCAATTGTGATTTTAAATCGTTTTTGTAAAACAATTACATAATAAATTTTCATCTAAATGTGTAGTCCTCAATCGTTCTTATCATATATTATATTATAAAGCAATGATACATCGTTAATATTTCCCCACTTTCCCCAAATGTTATTCTTTTATGTATACACTGGCAGTTTTCTTTTTTCTTTGCGACTGATTAGTATTCATTACACTACCTGAAGTGCATCATAATTCATATTTAATGTCAAAGATAAACTATAATTAAATTGATGAATTAAAATTACAATTATTAAACTTCTCTGAATCTTATTTTTTTAGGATTTTAGCTTTGTGAGAGCTTAGGATTCGCAAAGTTTGTATGTTTGAGACTTAAAATCATAAAAATTATGAATTTTTAAAGTCTTGAGTATAATCCCCAAGTAGAGTTGGTTTTTATAGATTTTGTACCTAAATTTGTTGCGGAGGCTTTCTTATTATTTATTCAACTATTTCCTTCACTTATTGAAGTTTGATGGCACTGTATATATACGACGGTAACTAGAACCCTGGATTCATTACTCCAAAGTATTTTTTTTTCAATTTTTTTGAAAAAAAGCATCTGCCTCTTGGCAATAATTGCAATATGGTATAAGCTCAATACTCGTGGGTTGGTTGTGTCCAACGACATATATAGTATCCAGTAAGGCACACTGGTTCTACAATTAGTCGCTTGTCGTTGACGGGAGTCGCTAGTCGGTTGTCGTGAGTCGTTAGTCGGCAGATAAACGGCAGTGCATTCTACAATTGCGTAACGACATTCATTTTTTATTGACATTTATTTATTTGTTAACAATTATTTGACACAACCTAAATGCGAACAATTCATATTTGGGAGTTATTTACAATAAATATCCATGATTTCCATGTTTTATAAATTAGAACAACGAAAATTATAAGCTGTCGTAAGTCGGGACAAGTTGAGCATTAGCCAACTCTGTCCACGACAACGACTCACGTCAACGACAGCTCATTACGACAACTGTCAAATGCTGTCAAAGTAAACACGCATGCGCCCGACAGACGACAAGCGACTAGCGACTAATTGTAGAACCAGCCTAAGAGATTTAGTAGCTTACTATGTCACATATCATTTAAATTGGTCTGTCCAGCCAAATATAGACACTCTTTTGAGATGATAAATATTCGCACTATTATCCAATAGAATAATAATATCCATTAAGTCTAGCTTGATAGGCCCGCGCTCGCCTAGCGATCAAGTCCTTGACATGTTCCACTTGTAGGTCATCGTAGATTCTTCTATTATTAATGTACCATAGTTCCCTCATTATTCAGCATAACCTTGGACAGGACTCTTTGGATTATTTCCACGTTTGAGCTGGATGCTGTACTCCGAGATTCCTCCCCGTAGGTTCAAATGAGTTTTATTATTATTTCTTAAAGGGCTAATTTGTTTTCTATGGTCACAATTGACCATAGAGAAAATGTGAAAAAAATATATGAAAAAACATTATTGGTATAAAAGATCATTGATTTTACTAACTCAATTTTTGTAGCTAGAGAAAATGTGAAAATAAATTTATGAAAAAACTGTGTATACAATATATAGGATATATTGCGGTCCAATTTATGTAGTATAATGTAATATAATAATATATAAAAATCATACCATAAAAAAAAATTTGAACAGAATTCACAACATTCGTGTGAATCATCACAAAGCAGTTACGGAGTGATCCAAACTACTTGATGACCACTGAGGAAGATTGCTTGGCAATCGAAATACGTATCTGGGCAATACGTCACGAATATTTTTGTTTGAACTTCTGTCCAAATTTATTTTTATGGTATGATTATTATATATTATTATATTAAATTACACTACATAAATTGGGCCGCAATATATCCTATATATTGCATACACAGTATTACTGTTCAAAGTCAGCGAAAAAGTCTTATGTTGATATAAAAGATCATTGATTTTAATGACTCTATTTTTGTAGCTAAAGTAATGTTTATGATTGAGCAAATTTTCCGTAAAGGGAAACTGTAGAATTATTTACTTAAGTTCTAAATGTTTATCCAAAGTTTTTGTAACCATATCTTTATTTTATTATGCTTGTTTGCACGTAAATCGTGAGAACAATATCTAATGAATTTCCAAATTGATTTTACTTTCTTTGAAATTCAAAATTTTTGCTTAAATAAATAAGCGATTCACTAGTTTCCTGTATCCTATACCTTTCCACAAAACCAAATTTTCAATTATGAGCTTTGTTTCCAAACTTTAGTTCTATAGCTAGTTTATGTCTTTAGAGAGGTTTTCTTAAAAAATTAAGAATGCCTGCATACTTTAATTTTATCTAAACAATAAATAAATAATTAATTCTGACTTTTTAAACAATTGTTAATGCAACTTTGTCGATATTTGTCTTATGGAAGTATCCTAGTAAAATAAAAAACCAAAATTCCTTAAATCCAATCGTAATATGATTTTTTGGGGTACAATTCAAGAAGTTACAATTAATATTTTTATATTAAAAACTAATTTTAGTCAATAAGAACAAATAATTAATAAATAAATATTGAGTTGTGTTGGTGGACACAACCAATTTAAGAGCAGGACAGGACGACAAATTGCAATTATTGCCAAGAGGCAGATTGTGCAAATTAAGTGGAAATAAAAAAAAATATTTTTGTAGCAAATAAATTCATGAAGCTTTTTTCAATCTTCTTAAGCATTCCATTCTCATGAATTTGATGCCTTAAAATTTTATTAAGAAAGTATTTGGAAGCAATTATGAAATTAAAACTCCTCTAGAAAAAACTTTACGAATCGCTTGTATATAAATAATTTTTAAGAATTTTTTAATTAAATATTCTCGTATAAATAAAGAAAAATTACACAATATATACCTCACATTCTTAAATAATATGAAACGGCAAGTATTATATTATTTTTAATAACGGCTGTTTTAAATTTGAAAAATACCAAATAAATTCTTTTTGCTTCCTTTTTAAATTTATTCTAATAAATTCATTGATTTAATGACATAACATATTAAAATTCATTAAAGTCAAGTTTTAGATAGCTTGACAAGGGTAGAGAACAAAAAAGAACTTATAATATATAAATCTCAAATGAATTAATTTTTATAACTCTGCAGTATCGAACTATTCGTGTGTACTTCATCCACTTTTAATTAAAAATCCACTCAAATATCGATTTTGTCGAGTGAATGATTTACGATATATACCGAAGTTAATATTTCCAATTTGAAATTATCATGTAGATAACATCGAACTAATAACAACCAATTTCGATTTGAAATCAAATGAGTAACGAACATGAAAATATTGTGATATGGTTTTCATTTCTAAATAATTTACGGTTAGTGGACGCTTTGTGACATCTTTGTTCGTGGAATCAAAAGTTAATATAGAATTTAAAAAAAATTTTTTTTGAATGAGAATTATAAAAAAAAATTAAACAATTTTGTCAATGGCAATTTTAACGGATTTCCTCGTTTTGTTAATTTTTATTGAGGTTTGAGTGTTAAATAATTTGTCGAATATTTCGAGTAAAATGATGTTACAATCTCGATAAAAACAGTAGAATTATTAAAAGCTATATTAATTTTTCTAAGTGTCACTAAATAAGATGTAACATTAAAACATTATAATGAAAATTTTGCAGTTTGTAGATCATTACGTAGATGTTTAAATTATTTCTGGAAGATTACCTCAATTTTTTTTTGAAATAATCGCAGTACTATTTATAACGTGTAACTAGTCCCTACCTATGAAAAATGATAATAACTATTACTATATTATTCAATTAAAAACCATAGTAAGAAGAAAATCATAGTACTACAGTAGTGAATACGATGTCAGTGAATATGGAATGGGCAATTTAGTTTCTCTTAAGTAAAGGTTCATCAAATATATCAACTTAAAGTCGAATCTAAAAAATCGTTTTTTTTAACATGAGAATCGATTCCTTATTGTACTATACAAAGTTACATAAAATTTAATTTTTTATTGTCTTAACCCAAATAACTTCTATAAAATTCATAGAAAGTAAGAGCAAATTTTCAATGCTAAATTAATAAAATTACTACTAGGCAAAGCATCTGAAAATCATATTTTGAACATCATTTAATAAGCTTTAAGATTTTTAACTATTTAGAAAACATTATTGTAGAGTTTCAGATCCTCGATAATGATAAATTGGTAAAAATATTCAGAGGACTAGGATCAAATAATAATCAGTCAAAACTATTTGAAACATCGTGCATGTATCATAATAAATAGTTTTGACTGATTATTATTTGATCCTAGTCCTCTGAATATTTTTACCAATTTATCATCATCGAGGATCTGAAACTCTACAATAATTCTTTTCTTAATAGTTAAAAATCTTAAAGCTTATTAAATGATGTTGAAAATATGATTTTCAGATGCTGATTATTATTTGATCCTAGTCCCCTGAATATTTTTACCAATTTATTTAGAAATCGTTGTATTTAAAAATTAAATTAAATTTCTATGGAACAACTTTGGGCTACTATTGTGGGAAGCCAATTCCGTCCACTTTTAATTTATTATTTTCTTCCCGGATGTTTCTGGTGCCGTAGATCATTTTGCAGAACAACGTTTTCTCTATTAACCATTCTTGGGAACATTTGGGTACTTGGTTGATCGCTTAAGATTGATTAGGAATATTGGACAGTTCTTCGATTATCTCCCATAGATTTGGCACCACTTCCTCCCTTAGGATCTTATTGTTTAAGATTTTTATAATTTTTGGTTAGTTGGAGACCTCAAAATTATTGAATTTGAACCTTAAAAAAACTCATTTGGCATTTATGATCATCTATTGCACTTGGATAAACATTGAGCATGTTTTTGGTATCAACTTTGTGTAAATATCCTGTAAAACTCAAAGAGAATACAATACCGAATTTGTATTCCTATAGGCATTTGTCTTACTATTTTGATATAAATTCCAGAACGATAAATAATTTTTAATATTTTACGATTCTGGAAGTCACTTTATCGTTAAATGTCTTTAATATGACTTGAAAATAACTTCCAAACCGAAAAATGGCAAGAGAACATTAATATGTTTAAAAACAAAATTTTTTTTCAGTCCACCGAATAGTAAATAATGAATTACTAAAGTCCAATTTTGGTCATAAAAATATTTTTTTTGGTCTCAATTTGTTCCTAGAATAATAAAATAAAGCTTACAGCCTTGGGTTTGCAAAATTGCGTAAAAAGTTTCCAAATAGATTAATAATAATAAGAATTTTATGGTTTTATCGGATAAACATGGAATCAAATTTTGGCGCTTGATTAATTTCTTATATTTTATTGTCTTTAAATAGTTAAGGTATTTCCATCAATTTGTCCAATTTCCAAATGATCTCTAAAATGTTAGTACCATAATTTTTCAATGGCAATCAATTTGAAAAAGTGCAGCTTTTATGAGAAAAACATTCGGTCGAATTTCCAATTGGTAAATTTGTAAGTGGTCGTTATCGATTGCACATGTCTTCCATTCCAATCAATCGATGTCTTACTATTCTCTCCTTTTTCTTCGTTTTTGTTCTTCTAACTTAAAAAAGAACAAGAATGAAATAACGGATGAAGATTCTTGTGCATTAAATTAAAATCACTTTGGCTCGTTTTAGATGGAAGAAAAGAATTGAGCTTTTTTCTTAGACGAGAAAATTCCTCCGTTATATTGCTGTGAAAATCATCAGCCATTCACATTATTTGTCATCTCAAAATTTGTCTCGAGTACTTTTTTATTGAAAAAAAAAATGTAAATTTATAAACTAGTTGAAAATATGGAAAATTCGTAGATAAAAATGAGTTTAGTGGTTCAATTATATTTTAATGGTGGCCGAGATTTATTGCTTGCCATATGAAAATTTTCAATTGTGTGTTATTATCGTTTTTATGAGCTATAATTTTTTTTCTTTTTTAAGTTTTTAATATCAAAAATAACGTTTAGCTTTAGTGAGAGAAATTTTGAATTAATTTTTGATTGGTGCTTTAAAGAAAATTTAGACCTGATAGGGGTATTATAATTTATTGTAACATCAAAGGAAATTAATAATAATGTATGTTTGGTTGTGTTAAACTCTGATTGTTGTGGAGATACGATAAAATAAATTACATTTTCAGTGTACAACACATGAATGGTGCATCGAAGCTTCTGATAACGCCCTTGGTTTACCAACCGATAATCTATAAACACAAGGCTCTTATTGACAAAATTTGTTACTCTCTATATTTTCCCATTTAAAATTTGATGCAAAAATTTTACATGTACTATACGTGAGCGCCATTTTTGTTTCAATATTCAGTTGAATTGGTTATGGATTTAGGACCAGTTGTAAATGTGAGTGCAATTATATGTACTGGTTACGCACTTAAATATCTCAAACTTCGAATTACGGAATGACTTATTTATATCTGCCATTCTCTTGTACATATTTTAGCCTTTTACTATGTTATTTCATATCACCAGGATTGTTTGCATTCCAAACTAGCCAACAATTAAACTGGTTTTGCACTAACGTGTGGACCTCATACTGACAAAAGCCATAACAATAATGAAAAGTAGGTACTTCAATTTTAATTTTATCCCTTACCAGCTGATGTCGAGGCTGACCCGTAACTTCGCCTGCATGACGTCTACGGTGATATTACAGTATAATCTCACTAATCTGGCACTTCGATTAATCGGCACATCCAATAATCCGGCACCCTTCGCCCTGTGCATACATTTATTCCTTCTATGAAATACTTTATTTTATTTATTACCTATGACTTTTTCACTATAATCCAATAATCCGAACATTCCAATAATCCAGCACCCTCCGGTTTTTAATAGTGCCGAATTAGTGAGATTATCCTGTATTTTTTTTTTTGAAATTTGCATATATAAGATTTATATATTGGGAATTTTATATTCTTACGAAAAACGTATTAGAATCTAAAAATTAAAATTTGAACTCCTTTAAACAGGCACACTGTATTCAATGTTTATTTTTTATAAAAGAAGTTACTATTAATATTCTATTAATTTTAAAAAAATTATCCGATGAGACTCAACACGATTATTTAAATTAAAATTTTTCATACCGTATGCGTAGGATGCATTCTTACTATATATTTAATTCTCCGCAAATCAATTTGTTATGCATGATTAAAAAATGTCATAAGATCAATAAATCGATCGTTAATTGAAATATTACTTAAGGTAGACAAACAGAAAATTCAAAATTCCTCTAATTTTAAATGGATATATTATCTTGAGACGGTTATTGAATTTGGGTCAAAAATCCAAAAGTATAGAGTCCTAGTTTTTTGTAAATTAGTAAGGTTTCCAGATATTGCTCCAATTCCCGAATAAATGTTTCTTCCAGAACCACTTCCCCTTCCAATACTCATATACGAATAATTATAACGTTAATCGTATTATATTGGTTGTTTGGAAAGTAATTTCGTTTTTTCCCGACAAAAGATGTAATTGTATTTTTTTGCACTCATTTTATGACTAAGCCGTATAATTATTATATGTTTTTAGAGCTTATATAGCAAGGCTTGTATGTGAAAAAGCTCAAGTGAATCTACGCAATAGTTTTTGGTCCTTTTAAATATGGAGAGGAAAAACCAGAATTTTCCATATATATTACTTTTTCACTATAGAAAAGATAAAATGCTGTTCAGCCAAGAAAAAAATTAACTGAAGTGTTTGCAGAAGAAGTATTGACGGCACACCAGTGCCAAAATTAGTTTGTAAAATTTCGATTCGGCAATTTTGATGTCGAAGATGCATCACGGTCTGGAAGACCGGTTGAAGCTGATCAAGCTACAATGAATTCATTAGTTGATGCAAATCGGTGAATAACAGTACGTGAGATCCGTAAAAGGTAAAATTTACCAAATCCAATTGTAAATGATCCACTTGAAAGGCCTAGGATTAATCTCGAACCCTGATGTATGGGTTCCCTATGTTTTTATGGGGAGAAATTTGACCTCATACAAGTTTTGTGCCCTCCCAAAAGCTTTTACAACTTGAATGGTATAAACTGCCATACCCATATCATACTCAACAAATCTGGCACCTTCGATTTATTATTGGTTTTGACCACTGCAAAATCTTTTAGACGGTAAAACCTTTACTTCAAATGAGGAGGTCAAAAATCCCCCAAAATCAGTTTTCGGCTAAAAAAGAGCAAAAATTGTTTTAGTGAAAAGTCATACTACAGTCAGAAAAATGGCAAAAGAAATTGAACCTAAATGGACAATATATAATTTAAAAAAATATTTATTCATTTTACAAAAATTGTCTTTCATTGTCACAAAAAAAGAAACGAAATTACTTTCCGAACAACCTAAAATATTTAACCACTACAAAACGATACATGTATGTTATTAATATTTGAATTTTATTCAATGAAACTATATGGAACTGTTTCAAGCTCACCACACTGGATTTTAAATTTATTATAAATAGTGAAAAGAAAAAGATAATGAAAGTTAAGTTCTAGATTACGATGTTTCTATTGTCATTGTTGCATAATCTTTGTGGCATTTATAAAATTAAATTCAAAACAACTTAAGATTAGTTTCAATTTATATATCACGCCTGCAATTTTCTGTAAAGTAATAACAAATAGAAATCCCTCTTTAGTAATCTTATAAAAAATCCCACTGGTGTTACAGTAATCCCGGTGGTTGCTAGGTAACCAATGGATCTTTGATACTAACTATGGGATTTGAGTTTTATTTTTTGATTTACTTGATAATTAAAATCTGTACAGAATTTGTTTTTTTTTTTTGAGTAGCATATCAAGTTTATATGTAATACACAGAATTTCTCTTGTAAGTTAATTAATTTCTAGTTTATAAATTCATAGCTTTAGAGCTTTTGAGATAGTATCTATTGTGTTATCTACAAGCACTTCTGCTGACAATTGCAATTATCACAGTAGATGAAATTGTAAACTCTTCGACATCAGACTCAACATATTTACAATGTTACACCATTTATTAATTGAGTAATGCGGTTTTGAATAAAATACACACTAACCCAATTTGGAATGAACGTTGAATTATATAGAGAATATTACGTAGAGAATTTCTAAGTGGATGAGTTTGATAATTAAAACTTTTTGGAAAGAACGTTCGCAACAAAATTTGTGAGAAAATTGCAAGGAAAATGCGCGAATTCACGAAACGAAGACAAAACGAAAAGTAATTTTCAATTACGTTCGAGATATTTTATAAATTGCCTGGCCGCCTGCATTGGCCTTCTATTCGAAAATAGCGTGGCTATTAAAATCTTCATTATCGATTTAATTTACGCGTTGGATTGCCGCATCTGATAACGTGTAAGTTATTTAAATGCAAAGGTCGAATCTTTCCAGTTGTCTTCGAATTTTCTGCCTGACCCCGGCGGCGGCGTAAAATATGAGCTTGAGTATTTAAAACTTGCCATTGGATTTGATTATATCTTAATGGTCACGTAACCACAGTCGGATGTCTTGATAAAAATTGAATAAATTTTTCCTGACCGTTTTAATTGAAATGTATGCCGAAATGATTCGATCTTCGATTCGATGTTGAATGTTTGTGTTGACATTGTTGTTCATTGTGTATTCCGGCTCTCCTCTGCACACATATTGGATTGTTTTCATCTCGTTTCAGTAGTTTATTTGCATAAATTAAAATTTATTTATAGGACATTTGTCATTTGTGTACTTTGCGTTTGTGGTGTGTTCTCATTAACGAGTTGAAATGAGAAAATTCAAAACGAATTGAAAAGATATTCGAGGAATTGAGAACTTATTTGAAATTGGAAAAAAGAAATTTTACTGAAATGAGCTTTTGCGTTTAAAACGAAAAATAATCACACTTATCTTTTTGATCGTATGTTTGAGGGTAGTGTGTGGGTGTTTGAATATATCTTTGTACGTTTTTAATGAGTGGGTGGCGTTACATGAAATTTTAATTCAATAAATTTATCTTAGAAGTTGGTTCAAAAGTTTTCATCAGCCACTCATAAATGATTTATTCTTGCAAACAAAATTCCGTAAAAGGGATCTTTCCCAACCAAAAAGGCAAATTGTCAATGTTTTAGAACTTAAAATTTAATTGTTATAAAATAATATTGAAAAAATATTGTTAACAACTTGTTGAGTGGAAAAACAAAAACTTTTGATGATCAGAAATTAACTCAAACACAATACATAAATTTGAACCAAATTTAATTTTCAATTTTACCAAATTAAAAACAAATACTGAAAACTTAGACATCATATAATACTCAAGAGATTAAAAAATTGTGAAAGTTTTAGATTTCTTCCTGAAAATCATAATCTCTTTCTAAATATAAAAATTCACTTAACAATATCAACATTGGTGTTAATGACCGGAGATGTTAAAGTACTTAAATATAAAGGAGATAAAGAGTAAACATTGCGACGATTTGTTTTCCCATACTATTTTCTTTGGTATTTTTTCCTTCACGTTGGTATTTGTACCACTTACAATTATAAGTATTTATTTCAATCAACTTAATGGTTTTTTCAATTTATAAGTACATAGAAAATCACTTACTAGTATACTTGTTTTTACCATGTTTACAGTTTTAAATTCTTCAATAACTAACAGTTTCATAATTGCCTTTTTCTTTTATTTATTTGAAATTTACTATTTTGCTAAAGATGTCAACAAGAAAAATATCGAAATCGAATCGATAAAAACTAATTTTAATAAAATCGATTAAATCGATTATCGATTTAATCGATAAAATCGATTGAAAACTAATTTTGATTTATGTTAAAAGCTTTCGGTGCTTCTATGAACGGAATAGAAACCTAAAAGCCTTCAAATTGCTATAATTACTTTGTGTTGTATAAGAAACGAATACTACCTACTTCTTGTTAAATTAAAATACACAAAATGGTTGTACACAAATTACCTTAAATTTAATTACCACATCACTATTGAAAATAATTAATCAATTGATAAAGTTACTAAATCAATTTGCTTTAGAAGAAATTTTTAAGCATATTTTGTATAGTTTGATATACTGTTATAAACTTAGGTAATATTTTACTTATAAAAGTCGTATGAAAATTAGATACACGTATACTTTAGAAAGGTACAATTAAATGAAACCTTACTTGAGTAAGACTTCATTTTCGTGATATATGTGTAAATTAAATTGAAAATTTTGTAACACAAATTAAAGTTAAAATGGGTACAACAAAGATAAGACAAATACCATCACCTAATGAGGCAACCATAGCAATCATAGCATGGATTATTGTCATATTATCTAAAAAAAAACTACCCTTTCGTAAAAAATCGTTGAACAAATTTAAATGTAAAATATTTGTCAAGAAATGATTATTTTTCAGAGCAAAAGCAAAAATGAACCAAAAATAGTTATGCAAACCGTATTTTTTTTTTTATATTTGCAAATAATGAAGATAAATAACGAAAAAATAAGACCTTTTATAACTTAAGCTCTAATTTGAAAAAGGACATTTTCTTGTTGACATTAAGAAAAATTTTGAACGTTTGATATTTTAGACCAAAATTTATGAACTTTTTATATTGCCGTGTAAGTTGTTCAGTAGGTACTGTCTGGAGGGAAGGGTAGTTCAACGAAATGGGGTAGTAGTAAATTAAATGGAAGCTTTACGAATTTGGTGGTTCTGGATCGCAAAATAGCACTATTGATGCTTTCTATTAAAATGTTAGAAAACATTTTGCACCAATTCCAATAATTATGATATACTTTCTGAGATTTCCACAATTTGAAATTAAAATATTTTTTTTCTGCATTTCATATGCAGAAATTAAAATTCATCTTTCCCTATCACTTAATATTTTTATTAAAAATAGATTTCTCTGAAGTTTTGCTAGTTTTTTATCATATTCTTTTGCTTCTTCATGTTCCTCTTCCTTTCAAGAGATTGGACATCATAACAACCAATTTGTGACCAATTGATGACCAATTTTAAGTCCTATGCTTCTTCACCGTTTTATGATGGCTTGTAGTATTTGGTATTTGTTGTTGCGGATAATATGTCTTAAATTCTGAAGCTTACGCATCTGTATGGTTCTCAAAATGTCTTTTTCCTTGTTCATTTTTTGAAATAATTCATCGTTCGAAATGTTTATCATGCTACTTATTATCAGAATCCATTTGTTGACCCATATTACAAAAGCTTCTATTTCTCAATCATGGTTTTGTACAAAGGCCAGGTTTCTATGCCGTATAGCAGTACAGCATATATGGTACAAGGTGGCCTCATGTGCTACGTGACGTATCCAGAAGAAATTTGTGCATATCTTCAGACCGATTCAAATTTTAAAATTCTTCGTATGACGTCATTTTTTTTAATGGGGCAACCTGTGTAATTTATAAGCCTTGGGTACAAAGTACCTTAAGAAACTTGTTTTCAAGTTAAAATTGAGGTCTTGTTTTTACCACTTAGATTGCAAAGTTTATATTTTTTAAAATTTTTCTAAAGAATTTTTTAAAGTTCATAGCAGATCCTTGATTAAATGCTTTAAATGGGTAGAATTTTGAAATGAAGAAGTATCCCAAAAGTTAAGTTTTTCTAAATAGACCCATATATGACTCGTCTAAGGATTATGCTCCTACATTCAACAACTCATGACTTTCTATTCTTGATATAAGGAAATAAAAACCTAATATTTTAGGGTTGAATTATATATGTTAACAATTTGGTAAATATTTATAAAATAAACGAATATTTACATTCGAATAATGCTGAACATATTTTTCGTAAGAAGTCAAATTCCAGATAAACAAGCCAAACTAAAACTTTTCAATAATATAGAATCTCAAATCTATTTTGCCCCCATTTTCATTTCAGCAATTGTTTATTAAGGAATAACTTAATTATATGTTTAAGGAGGATTTTTGAAAATCATTAAATAAATGAAACATTGTATTATCTGAAGAACTAAATGGGTCTTTTGTGGTACAATTGGATATTTTTCCAATTTTAAGTTTGTCTAAATTTTTATAGTTTTCTAATCGTAAAATCAACTTTAAACGGTTATTGGATGGTTTTTTCAAATATTTCAAAGTAAAAAAAATGTCAAGTTTTAATTATTTTCCAAACATAATACTACCAAATGGAAATTTTTCCAAGCTTGTGAAGTTTGAACGAAACGAAGACAAATGCATGCGCCTGTATATGACTTCTATTATTAAATTCAATGAAGCAACTATTTGTTTTCTTTTTAATTAAATAATTTGTACTCATAATGCGATCCACGTTGCTCTCTAATTTATTTTAAATTAAAAGATAAATAATTACATTTTAACACAAAGAGTTTTAATTATCTCTCTGCTATTTAGTTCATCCATCAAATGAATCAATTATTTATATTTTTTTACAAGATAATTTTAAAAATTTTCCCCCGGAAAAATGAGCGTATGAAGAGTGTTTGATATGTTGACTTTTCCAGATAATAAATCAATATGGGGTAGGTACATCAAATTATGTAGCCATCGACTAAATAACTCGAGCCTCTCGATGAAATTAAACCTTTGATTAATCTTTGATTGGTATAATCAATCATTTTTAAAACGAAAAATTATAAATAAGTGGCTATCGATTGGAACAAATGTGGGTCATTTAATGTTGAATTAGCCTAATAATTGAGAAAAGCTCAGTATATCGGGTGAAAAACATACATCGATTTATCATGGACTTTTATCCGTGATTTATTTATTCCAATAAAAGATGAAAATTTATTGATACTGTAAAATATCAAATGAAAATAAAACTTATTTAAAAATGACCTTACAATGCCTTTTGTGTAATTAACTAATGATCTAACGAATGGTGTACAAAGCGCACCTAACTATAGCATGTGTCTTTAACAGACCGCCATTCTCATACATAAAATATAGCTTTGCTCGATTATCTAATTAGGCTCAAGATAACAACCTCACACTTCACCATCCCCCATAAACTATCACATTCCCACTTGGAGACTTACCGTATTATTCTTGTTCACTCACACATTAAACCAATGCAAATTTCAGTGTTTTATGTTAATCAAACACCACACGCAATTCGAGACAATATAAAAGGTATATATCTCTTGAATAAACTACGTTTATAATCCATTTGCAAAATGCAGATGTTCGTATTTAATCAAACCCTCATTTCAAAATCGACTCAAAAAAAAAATCGCATACTATTAAAACTACCTGTTACATCCAAGTGATGCCAGTCTTTGCAATTTAATTAATTTTAATAGAGGAATTACTGCACTAAAACTGCCATTTTCATCGCGGAAAATTTATCTTATAAGTTTAATAACACCGGCACACAAAAAAAAAAGTGCTCTGTACTTTTGACCGGACCTACATAAATCTACGTATTTTGACCCCCTGAACACGAATCCGGGGTCGGTTTGACCTGTAGACCCTCAAAAATTCGAGAAAACTTTAAAAAACCGAAAAAAATGGTTAAAATCGGCAGTTTTGGTGACATTAAAATTTTTTTGAACTAAACCGAGCATGATTTTCATGTTTTTCGATCCGCTGAATACAAATTCGAAGTTTATGTAGATCATAAGCCGTTTTTATGGTAAGAAATTTGCCTGCTTTGCGAGCCTGCTTTCTCACTCTGACCAGACGCCGACACTGGGGTTCCGAATCCCTGCATCGTAAAACACTTTTCGCTTGTGCCTGCCATGACGACATATACGCCTTTAACCCAGGGACTCTGCCAGACGGTTCTGTTGCCCGCCGTCACCACGTGGAGGTGTCCTGGTTACAGACACAAGCATCCAAACAAGAATTCAAAAATGCTTAAAAGGTACTCTTGCATAACTAACTAGCCCTGTACAAAAGTCATTTAAAGACAGACGGGTTCGATATAAGCAAATGACGAATTGAAATGAAAGCAATTGGCCCATTTGTAATTTTCAGAGATTTTTTGCGGGGAATTTCAATTTCTTTAAAGATTTTGGCCAAATAATCTTCAAAATCATATTCCAGAAGTAGAATAATATGCAAAATATCCTTTGTAGAGATTTAAAAGTTTATTTTCATCATATAATCTCGACTTTTAGAACACTAGCCGCAATTTTTTACAATTTTTAAGGGTTTTTTGCAATTTTCTTACAATAAAAACGGCTTATGGTCTACATAAACTTCGAATTTGTATTCAGCGGATCGAAAAACATGAAAATCATGCTCGGTTTAGTTCAAAAAAATGTTTATGTCACCAAAACTGCCGATTTTAACCATTTTTTTCGTTTTTTTAAAGTTTTTTCGAATTTTTGAGGGTGTACGGGTCAAACCGACCCCGGATTCGTGTTCAGGGGGTCAAAATACGTAGATTTATGCAGGTCCGGTCAAAAGTACAGAGCACTTTTTGTGTGCCGGTGTAATTCATCAAAGTAACAATAAAAACGAGGCTAGTTTGTTTAGAATGTCTTCAAGTAGTGGTGAGCCAAATAGAAAAGACGTTTATACATAAAACACAATTGTTAGGAATGTTTTATGAGGTTTTACCGACGAGGAAATACTTTGAGTCGAAAGCTTTCTTGTGAATTTTTAATTTGAATAATGCTGGATGTAAGATATAAGACACGGAGGTAGCAGTGATCTATAATTATGACATATAACTGACACTGTTCTGGATAAGAATTGGGTTGGGATGTTTAGATATTTAGTGTTGGTTTTGTAGTAGAGGAATAATTTAGTTGAAAACATTGTTGTAAATCGGAGTTAAGTGGCAGATATATAAATTTTTGAATTGTTTTCCTTTTTGTTAAATAAGAATATATAATATCAGAAAGCTTTTTGAGCTTTTGATTTTTATAACTTTAATGCTGGAGCTTAAAAATTCTTTTCAATGATAATGGGAGTATCCAGAATGAATATTAAAAAAGGGTTTGAATTTTGGTGGGAAAGGTTTACAATTAAGGTTATAAGGTTTGAAATTTAGTGGCGATTTATAATAACCTTATTTTATAATAGGTGAAAATAATTAATTTTGAAGGTTTTAAATCTTTTAAATAGTTATTGATATTTTTAAATAGTTCTAAATTTTATTATATGCCCAAGCTCGCGGTCTCTTTAGTCTTACGTAGGACTTCTTTGCTAGATAAATACGATATTCCACAGGTTTTATGAGTTCTATGGAATGTCCATAATTCGGAGGTCTTTATTTTATTGATCATTATACCCTGAGAGTCTACGATCTATACATGCTGTGTTCTCCTAATCCATTGTTTCCTAACCTGAGGGTCCGTTAGCCTATGTTTGGGGGTCCGTGGTCTCATTCGAAAAAGTTTGTTTTTTGTTTTTTAATTTAATGAAGGAATACTTAAATATACTATTGTCCAAAAATTGCACCTTTTTTTCACTCAGGGGTCCTTGGCATTATACTTGATTTCCTTGGGGGTCCGCGGCTGAAAAAAGTTAGGAATCGCTGTTCTAATCTATTAGATTTTGGAGACTATACTCCATTCTATCACACTGTTTTATGATTAACTAGCTAATCCCCGCGACTTCGTCTGCGTAACGTTGGTGTTGATTGTTTTCTTTTAAGGTTTGCTCCTTGTACTGATAGTATATGGAAATTTTTATTTTTCTTATTCCTTTTACGAAAAACATAATCATACTTAAAAACACTATTTTGTCGAATTTAATTTATTAATTTTTAAAAAATATTTATAATTATCTAAAAAGAGTATGTCTTTTGCGTATAGCTACGATAGGTTTACCTTCCGTGGACCAAATAATCCGTAAATCAATCAGCATCTATACATAAATAAAGTCGATCTTAATATGACTAAAAAAAGTCGAAACTTATCAAAATACTCGCGTTAAAATAACAGAAGTTATGGGTCTAGATTTTGAATATTAGTAGGAATCTCTATTGAATTGAATTTACTGTGATTTTTATCAGTTCAACTTAAAAATATTTTGGCAGATTATTTTCTAACTTTTAATTACCTTTCCAATGATATATAACTCACCTATTTAAAGTAAAAATTTATGTTTTCATCACTAGGGAATATCTTCCCTTATTATATTTTTTGGAATGATAAGTAGCCTATAGTATGTGGGAAATTGTGTTGTATCTTAATACCAAATTTTATTAAATTCGGTTGTTCCGTTCTTTAGTTAAATCGGGACACACAGACAGACAGACAGACAAACATTTTTAAAAATGTTAAATTTGGAATAAGGGCCTCTTGAAACAAATATTTACCCTAAAATTGGGTTCAAAATCGAAATGTACAGACAGACGTAAGAATTTTATATATTAGTATAGGTTAATAAATTCACGCATAAAAATATGTACTTCTGCACATTTGGGCAATAAGTATTCTGAAAAAAAGAAACTTAATAATAGAGAAATTTTCCTGGGAAAATTGAAAAAAAAAGGTTTTATTCTTAGGAAGACACTCTAAAGTTAAATTTCTTTTTCGACAAATGCTATGACTTACCATAATATAAGACATAAATTAATAAATTCATTTTTCAAATTTATTCGTTGAAAATATTCTGTAGCAACTAATACCCTCAACATCGCCTGCATGACATAAAAATATGTCAGTACTTAGGATAACAAAGGCAATTCTCGTGTATATTTACGCCTTGTGCTATATGGAATAAAACCGTGAGAAAGTAAACATACTATAGGCTATCGACTATCGTTAATGGTAAGTTTTAAAGCTACTCGATATTCTAAAGGGACTTAATTTTTTTAATTCGATAACCGAATAGATTACAATTCGAGAGGAAAAGAATTTATATTTGGTGTTGTAGGAGAAAACAATGGAAGGACTCAAGAAAAAAGAAAGAATTGGAATTCTAGAACTGTTGAAAAAGTATAATGGATTACTGTGTATACAATATATAGGATATATTGTGGTCCAATTTATGTAGTATAAGCTTCTCTGTTTGGCTTAGTTGAATTCTAATGACAATAATGTGAAATATTTTTGTTTCCCAAAAAAGGTATATCGTTTTTGCTACTTATCCATGGATTGATGATATCATATTATTTTAACTAATTTATATTGAAGTAAATATTTTTTTAAATATCTGACTAGTATTCAATAATTTTTTTTCCTGAAATTGACTGGATAGTACTCGTGCATAATACTATTAGATGAATCCTGTAAGACACCCTAGAATGGTAAAACCCTAGGGTTATATAACACTTGTAGGGTTTGTCCTACAAACCTACAAATTTTATATGCAAAATAAACTTCCTAAGCAGCAACAATTCATGGCTTTAGATCTAGTGTTAAAAATAACCAGGTGCAAACTATAATCAGCAAAATTAAGTTTCTATTTTTTTATCAGAGAAAAAAAATGTTTTTTTTAATTGCAAGGGATGCAACCGGAAGATAGTAAACAGTTTTGTCACAAAAATAATTTATTTCTTTTATAAAATTGTCCCCTACTTTTAAAACGCTGAATTAAAGGCTGCCTATGGAAAAAAATATTTGTTTTGTTAAAAACATAAAAAAGCAATATGTATTCAAGGGCATAAGGATATAAAATGTTTGTACTATTACGATACCGTTATAAAAATAAATTGGTTTTTATATTTATATGACTCTCAAGCGAAATTTGATCAGTCTGTCAAAAAATGCTGAAAAGTTCAATTTGAAACTCAATATGTATATTGTGTACGCAATGAAATAAAGTTGGAGAAAACATGCTTAATATCCGAACTATCTTTCATATCTAAACTATCCAAACTACCCTTTATGTAATTAGGAAATTAAATTTTATTAATAAATTCATTTCCAATTCCTAAAGTATCTAGAACAAAGTGTCATTCTTTAGTTAATGATTTTTTTCCAAGCTGAAAAACCTTCAATTGTTAAAAACTTGTTTTCAAAAGCTCTTTTGTGTCCGAAGCTTGCAGAAGCGAAAAAAGACAATATTTTATTTACTACTCTTCATTAGCTGCAAAAAATACGATAAAATTCAATATCAATCACCCTAAACTCCACCAAACACAAAGCATGAAGAGTATAACTTCATATAAATAAAACATATTTCCAAATATTGACTCAGAAAAGAAAACAGGGAAAAGGAATTCCCCTAGTGTGCGACCTAAAGGTTTTTACGTCGCACCTTTGCGACTTCAATCTTTTTATTATCTAACTCGCATTCGTATCTTATCTGATTTGGTTGGAGATTTAAAAGACGTACTATTTTCCTTTGATGACTTACATTAAATAAAAAAATCCACTTTTCTTTGTGTACCATACGTATATGAATATACCATTTCTTTACTTGTAAAGTCAATAGAAATTTATACTATTTTTTTTATATTTAAAAAATTATTTCGTTGAATAATTAAAGTCCCTTTAGAGTGATACATCGTTGAACTTTGTAAAAGATTATCTTCAATGGTTTAATTAGAACTGTTGCGTTTAACACATTATTTCTCTTGAGAGGAAGTTGAAGTATAAAAAAGTTCGTTTTTCAATTTACAATGTTGAAGAGATGGAAAAAATCTTAAGAATTTTTTATTAGTTTTATAATATGAGAGTAATTTTTTCAGTGGAAAGCAGAGCTTGATTTGAATGGAATTTGTAATATTTTTTAATAACTTTAATGGACATATTTTTAGTAGGTTTTATACAGATTGATTCATAAGTTAGTGGATCAATAGTAGGGCGTATTTTTCTTCGACTGGATTCTGGTAGACAAAATCCATCACTTTAATTATCCTTTGTTCTCCTTTTCTTATTGTTCTTTTGCTCCGCAGTAAATCATAGCACGAACTATGCCTTTATCGTCGTATTCCGGAATATTGTGGGTTGATCACATAATAATCGAAAAGAGCTTGAAAAAATTGAGTTAAAAAAAAGCTAAAATTCACAATTAAGAAGAAAAAAATGCAAACCTGAATTACGCCATGAGGAATCCAAAAAGGTATCACATACTTTAATTCAATATGCAGAAGGAAATGTAAAGAACCAATAGTGTCGTCAGAAGAATAGTATTTCAATTGATATCTGTAAGGATTTGGTACAACACAATAACGATCGATTTATTTTGAGCAGCAAAGTAAGAATGGTCCTCATGATCTCTAAAATCCAGAATCGAATGGCACTTCCAAGAAGAAGAAAAATCATAGCCCAATAATTCTCCCTTCCCCATGTTGATCAAGCTTTTTTTTGACCTTACTTTTTCTGGTTCTGCCATTGATGTTAACGTTTTCTTTCTTAAGTACATTTTTTCAGTAAACATAAGTCCACAACCTCAGCCTTCCTTCTCTTATCATTGAATCTGCAACTGCTTATCTTCATGATTGCCAATATTTACTTGACTCTTTTTGTATTCTTTAGTTTTTATCTCAGCTTTAAGGTCAAAAATTTTGTTGGATTTTGAAATCGTAAGTTGTCTATATAATTCGAGTGCCTAGATAAAATTGAATGGCAATTATGGATGATTAAATCTTTCGAAAATATTAGTTTTTCCAGAAACTCTGAAAAAAAACTTATAACCCATCTGGAGTCTACCAACACTTTTTGTGGTCGAAATATGAAGAAATTCTGAATTTAAACACAAACTCAAATTGAAAAAAAAATACCAAAAATGTTTTGCTTTTATGATTTTAAAATACAATTAATTGTGTATAAGAAAATAGCGGGAAAAATGGAAAATTTTCAGCACTATTCGTCGTTATTTTCTAGTTAAGACTATCGTTGAAGTTATACGTATCTCGAGAAAGGTTAAGTAGTGTATACGTAAGTCGAGGATGATCCAGAAAATGAATTTTTGGTTTAACAAAGAACTAATTTACAACAGAATGGCGCTGAATTTACATTAGAATGATATAGAAATAGAGATCATAATTTTTAAATGTCTTAACTTGAAAATTTTTGTCCTCAAACTATCATAGGAAACTAGGCACCTAAAACTATCTAAAGTTCATGAAAAATAGTTTTTTTATGATTCATAAAAGTAAATTGTAATAAACAATTCCTATAACAAAAATCTCGAAATCAAAAGTTCTATAAGAATGCACTAAAATGCAATCTTATTATATTAAAAACTTGTTGTTTAAATTTGATATTTTAATAAAAACATCTTTTTCAGCAAATTTTTTACATCATTAGAGTGAAGAATTTCCATTAAAATGATATAAAAAAAGAGATGATCATTTTTAAATGTCTTAATATGGAAATTTTTGAGTTTTAATCGGCAAAAGTATCATTGGGAAATTAGGTACCTACAACTAACTAAAGTTTTTTAAAAATAGTTTTTTTTTTTTTTTATGAAACTTTCAAGTTAATAGTAATATAATTTTTTTTTCAAACAATTCGAAATGAAAAGTTCTGTAATAATAAAGAAAAACAATTTTTTAAATTATTAAATTTCTTTGTAGAAATTTGATATTTTAATGAAATCGGCTTGTTCAGTAAAATTTAAGAGTATTTAAAGATGTTATTTACATTCATAGTTTCTTGATGAAAACCCCAAATTTAAACAAATCTAGTATCCTTTACTATTTTATTTCATGTTTTTTCTGTAGCAAAAAATAAATGAAGATCTGCTAAGTGAAAACTTTTAAATTTTCAACAGGCCTAACCCGTAATTCAAATCATAATAAAATTGCAATGACTTAAGCTTGGATGAGGTGTATTTAGAGAGTAACCATCAAAGAAAAAAAAATAATCCCTAAAATAAATTCAAAAACTTTCTGCTCCGAATTTTGAATCATTCTATGTAGTGCGATGTGGTTTTATGTTGAAAATTTATTTGGGAGAATGTCAACCGTTCTAGGTCAGACTATATCCTACAAACCGAGTCAACAAACATTTAACAAACATTCGTAGATAAAATATTTGTTTACTCAATGTTAGTTATTACAACTCCTTTCTGATAACAAAGCGCTCGAACCGAGAAGAGAATAACTAAAAAATTAGACGTTGATATTTTCATGAGAAATTATATTTCCATTTTCCCCGAGACGATTTTTCTTCTACGATGATCGAAAAATTATTTCTCCGACTTTTATTTGCTGTGTAATAAAAACGTCATTGTATACCACAAGAAGCACACATATACACACCCATCCAGAATGGCACATAAATCAAATACAGTTCTGAGTGAAAATAAAAGCTGAGCTTTAAAACCCGCGAACAAGGAGGCATAAACAACAATGGGCTTTTGTTCAGTTGACTGAACCGACCGTAGATGTAAGAAAGAGAGGCCGGACATAGGAGACAATTTGTAATATGAGGCTATACAAAAGAGCCCTAAAGTGCTTTCTCTGAAAAATTATTTTCAGGCTCGATATTCAAGTCTGGCTTGGAGACAGATGCACAAGTCTAATAACCTAGTTTTTTTTTTAAAGTTTTCTAGTCCTGAAATTTTTCATCCCATTAACACTAAGAAAAAGCAATTTTCAAGCGCCAATTTACGTGAAAATCTACAAGTTCTTTGATAGACATTTTCCCGGGTTGCAATAGAACGACTATCGATTTAATCTAATCACTCGACAGACAAGAATGTAATGTCAAATTTTGACATTCCATTTAACAAAGGCCTAGTACACATATATTTACAATCATTGATTTTCTGTTCGGAGAAAAACTCGTTTTTTTTAAAATACCATTTTTTCAATCCAAGTTTTTTATCAAATGTTCGGCTATTATATAAAACAACAGTGTTCTACATAAAATCGTTTATCTTATTTCAGTTCATTTAAAAGATTGTCCCTTAACACAGTTCTCGTGTTGTATAAATTGCCTAAAGGTTTGCCTAAAATTATTGTTGCAGCTAAGTTACAAATGCTACTCTAAAAGATTGAGATTTTGAAGTTTTGATTTTCCTTGTGGCGCTTTTATTGCTTTAAAGTTGGAAAATTTATTACTTCCATCAATAATTTGGAAATATAACAACATTTTTGATAAGAAGCTTTTGGGTGTTAAGAGAGATTAAATTATTTGTAGTATTGTTTTGTTTCGCAACGCCTCTTCTTTGTTTCTTTGTTAAATTAGGGAATAAAACTTTCTTTTTAAAAATTTTAAAGGCAAATGTCTAAGATTAGCATTTAAAAAATTTTAAAACTTCTTATTTTAAGCAATAAATTTATCATCGTTTGTTCAGTTAAAAATTTTAGTACTCTTAGTATGAAAGCATGTTTTAATTGTTAGGCGATGGTATTTATGACATTTTTTTTCAAATAGATAATTATGATCTTAAGTAAATTGAATATCTTTATTTTTTAACAATTGTTAAATTTAAATGGCCCAAAAATTGGCAAAATTGATTTGAAATCAGGGATAAGTCCTCCTTAAGGCGTAGTGGAATTCATTACCAATTTATATACTTGTGGGTATTACATTGGAACCCTACAATTAGTAATTTTTTTTCTTCGAATTATGATTTCTTACTAATAGTGAATTTACTAATAGAAAATGAATCAATCCTAAATCTTAAGAAAAAAAAAACATCAGATGGTAAAG
The DNA here is from genome assembly GCA_958496175.1 of Sisyra terminalis. Classification (NCBI taxonomy): domain Eukaryota; kingdom Metazoa; phylum Arthropoda; class Insecta; order Neuroptera; family Sisyridae; genus Sisyra; species Sisyra terminalis. The sequence continues at coordinate 12,112,099 of OY292275.1, forward strand.
ATTATAGAACAAATAACAATGAATTAAAGTTTTTCGATTAAACGGGGGGAAAACTTTGAAATTATTATAAAGCAATTCCATTTTTTGGCGTAGTAGAAATCTTTATTGTAGCAATATTTATTGTTGAGGAGTACTTTAAAATCATGATAGTTGTGGATCTTGTAAACCTTCTGTGACGTCACAATCCATTAAACAACTTAAAGTGCATACGATGGTACTAAGAAGATACATTTGTACACTAAGTGTTTGTTATATATCTCTATTTATTTACTGAGTAAATGTTAATCAGAAAACCTTTTTTCTCAACAATGAGAGAACCAATTTGACTGAAATTTGGACATATAATGAAAGTATGCTAAGGATATAATATTATAATTATTTGAGGAAGATGAGTCTTCTACTTCTCAGTTTATATGATTAACTGTAAAATGATATCTAATTGAAAAATATAAAAAGTTTATTTTTTAAAATAAAAATGTAATTAAATGAACTTGGTCGTATTAAATTTGCAAAATTGTAAATGGATTTGATTTAATAATCTTACTACTTTTTGTCCTAATAAATTTGTCTTAGGAAAGCATCCTTACAATTTTGAAGTTTCTGTACTGTGACGTCATTTAAATACCCGGCCAATAGTTGGCTTAGGCGTTTTGAATTTTACAGTTTTGTATCCTTTTTTAAATGAATATGTCCTAGATTTTATCAATGAATTTCAAATGTAACAGTCACATTATGTTTTTATATTAGGTAAGAACTTTTTAAAATCAATTTAAATCATTTTTAGAACTTGTGTATTTGGTCTTTTCGCCTAATGAAGAAAATGTTAATTCAAATCTAAGAAGTACTAAGAAGTGTAATAGAACTACAATAGTTAAAACTTTACCCGCAATTAGTTGTCTTTTTTAGATTTTCAATGACTCATACCAAAATTTAGCTAATTTGATTTTCTTTTCCCCATTTAATTACTACTGAATATTACTCTTGTTCTTCTTCCTATTGTTAACTTTTGGTTAAAAAACTTATTCAACACTTAGTATCGAAACGATCGAAAAAAAGTGAGAATTTTAGACAAAATAATTCTATTTTCAAAACACTATTAAAAACCGACAATCTGGAATTTTTCGATTCTTAAGTAAAGCACTTTTATTTGTAAAAGAAATTTCTATTACGAGGAAGTAACATATGATTGACAGTTTCCATTTGATATTAGATTTCGAATGGCAGTATAACAGTAAGCTTATCCTTTTTCAACAGTTGGTATCACTTAAAATAAATTGGTAAGTGATGAAGAAACTTTTAAGGGCCACTTTTCCAAGTAAAATTTTTCACAGAAATCAGTTTGAGTAGTTTCCCAATTTATCTCAAAATTTAAATTCTTGAAATCATTATTCACTTCATAAAATTGTATAAAGTTTTGATCAATTTGATATTCAAATTTTCAGTATATTTAGATAAGAAGTATTACAATGAAATGGTTTTAATTTTAATCATATACGCATTAGTAAAATGGAATTAATATCTTAAGAGTTCAATTTTCTACGTTGGGGTCTATAGTCTTTGTACAACGATTCATCAAATATTTAAAAAAATAAATACCATTTGTATCTGATAGAAGTAGTACCAAATTCGCTTGTAATACAATTTATTGACTTGATTTAATATTTTTTTTAATTTTTCCAAATTATTTTTATTTATTCTGGTTCCGATATATTTCACAAAGGAAATTAAATTCATTTTTTTGCTTCAACTTTGTTGTGCAATGCTCAAAAGATGTCCCAGTTCTATTATTGTCCAACTATCTCCAAAGCTTTTTTTCCGTACAAAACCTATAGCTCGAGGGCAGTTAACAGTGCAATCTAAATCCCTTTTCACATACATAGATATATAAATTAATTATGAAGATAACAATGATAATGATAATGACAGTGGAACACTTATCGTTGTAACTTAATGTAAATTTATGTCAGTTTCTGGTTCATAAAACAGAAAATTCTCAGGAATCAACATAGCGTTAAACCATAACCCGACTAGTTTATTGCAAAATATAGGGAACGGCGAGAGCTGATGGGGAGGTAAAGTTCAGGGTGGAAATTTTTGTTTTGGCATTTATATTACATCGTTTTTGTATTCGTATTCGTGTTTTGCTCTGTGCTACTAATAGATTATTCGTAGGCAATTTAACGCGGCAGCTTTTTATTTTGCCTTATTTTCGTAGACGCGAAAGTTCAAGTGAAATCTACATATAGTTGTTAATATGGACATATATTAAAGACTAGGTACCTTAGAACAAGACATAAGTAATAACTATAAAAAGCTCAACGACATGTCGGTACATTAAAATTTCTGACCCAATTTTTGCATATGAAGAATATTTAGTTCAGGGTTTTTATGGTCTTTTTTCATTAAACATTTACCGTATATAACTGGTATTCTTATCCATGGTTATTATACATTAATGGTTCTCATTTTCTGGATACTTAAGGGTGGATCACCGTCAGAAAAAATAAATTTTCGATTTTTTTTTTCCATAAATGTCTTCTTATAACATTCAAGAATAACGTGTTAAAAGGATTGGAATAGCTGACTAATGTATTTTCACTGATAAAAATTGAATAAATTGATAATAACATAAAAAGATATCTTAAAAAAACTTTAAATGCGTTTTTCTCGAAATCAACTTTTTAAAACTGGGAGACAAGATTTCTCATAAACTATCCGACGGATTGACTTGAAACTGGAGAGTGTTATAGTTCAACACGTCTTGGTACCGACCCTCTGAAATTGGCCAAACCTCTCCCCCCCTCAAAGTTTGAGAGGGGAAAAGGTCCAAAAAAAGGTCGTTTTTTTTTAACTTTTTTTTCAAAGTCGCGCCATTTTGTGAATTTTCAATTTTTTTCGGATTTTCGAGGTTCAGTACCAAGAAGACGCATTACCAAAACCTACATTCTTTGGAAAATCATGATCCGACTTCCGGTTTCCGAGAAAACTTGTCTCCGGTTTGCCTCCTCATTTTTGAGGATCCTTTTTCAAAGCGCTGTAAAAGGGGGAGGGGGGACATATCGGGCCAAATAAAAAAAAATAATAGTTCAAAACTTTAACTTTTACATGCTGAAGACCGTTTTTTAATATCTCTAAAAAAAGTGGCAGCAGTTTTAAAAAAGTCATTTTTTTTTACGTTCTGACGGTGATCCACCCTTAATATTCGATGTTTTTATTAAATTTTTCGTACAACGTTTCGCCACTGTCGCAGTTTCCTCAGATACTCAATTACAAACATCAATTGTTAAATCCGTACAATAATCTCGGCATTTATACGATTGTCCTTTTCTTATGTAAATTGGTAAAAGAAGATACTGAGAATTATGAGGACAGTCGTTTAAATGCCGAGATTATTGTACATGGATTAAACAATTGATGTTTGTAATTGAGTACCTGAGGAAGCTGCAAAAGTGGCGAAACGTTGTACGAAAAATTTAATAAAAATATCGAATATTAAGTATCCAGAAAATGAGAATCATTAATGTATTTATAATATAATTTGGCTATTGTTTTGTAGCAAATAGTCAAAATAAGTAACTTATCCTGCTAAAAATTTAAATTGTCTATGAAAAAACGAGGAAAATTGTTTATAAAGAATTTCAATGAGCATTATCTTTTAAATTTTTGTAAAAATACAGTTTTATAGGACCAATATTCGTTATTATTTGATCAGAAGCCAGGAAATTTTTATTAAAACATGGAAATGTATTTTTTTCGTGAATGATTTTCGATATGATAATCAATTTTATTTGCCCGAATAGACAATTTCGTTTTTATTTCATTGTCATAAGTTTGTGCCATAGGTCTCGAAAGGGGAATTTTGTGCCGTGTTTGGTGGGTGAATATTTCTCAATAGTCAATATGGATGATGTTCGAGGTTAGTGTAAGGGATGCGCATAAGGATAACGGCAAATTTTACACGCAATCATGAGCTATGAGCTATTTTCAAGGTGAATGGATTTGCATATTCGAGGTGGATTTAATCGAACTTTCTCACTATTTTTTTTTCCAAATGAAGTTAGTTCAAGTTTTTTTTCTGAGTTTATAATTTTATTAAAATCCACGCATTCGTGCGCTGCTTACCCATAGAAAGTTAACGAGAGCAAAGTTTTTAATGGAATGTTTCGTTGGATTTTCCCCCACGGGATTCGGGGGCGAAATTTTAATAACTCGTGTATTTGTAAGACAGCTTTTTGATAATTACGAACATCAAATTTCGTGTAGCAACAACGCGATGGTTTAAATTAGTCTGTATTTAAATTATTTGCATGGATATATGTAGATAGTAGGTATTAATTTTGACGTATTTTCGTTATGATTAACCAAGTTGGTAAAAGTTACTGTTAGTGTTTGAGAATGTGGAGACTTTAAGGGATGCATTTGCCGGATTACGGTAAACAACCTGATGTTAGCCAAAATATTTTCAAGGAGTTTATCTAAAATAAAAAATGGTTGAGCTTTTTCTGACGTCAATCAAAGTTAATTGTTATACAAAAGTTTTATCAAGAATTTGTATTGAACTTTTAACAATATTTTCTAAATTAATTTAAGGAAAGATATTTCAAAATTGTAGAGGTAAAATGAAAAGCAGGATTCTAAAATTTGATACTAATTATATTTCATTATTAAAATTTCTCAGGTAAAAAAATGTTTTCAGGGGACTTATGTTGATATTTGATAGGAAGAATTTCCACTTCAGCATAATGATGTAAATGATGTAATCATGAAAGAAGAGGTTTAAAAATTTGCAAAAATTTAGAATAAGATTTTGATTTTTAAGTAAAATATTTTTAAAATACTGAAGAAAAAAAATTGTCATAAAATGAGATTGACAATTTCAAATGTTTAGTGTTCTGTTATTTCAGGCCTGGCAAAATCGCGACTCTTAATATTCATCCGAAGTTATACTTTTTTCATTAAAATATAACTATAGAATTCTCTAAATCGGTTGTATTTCACAACAAAAAAATAACATATTAAAGTACAAAGTTAAAAAAAACTTTTATACCAACAAATTTTTCTTTTAAAAAATGTTCACAATTTTCACTAGCATGGTTAAAATATGCTAAAGCTCTAGAAGGATAACTAGAAACATATTTGTTTAAGGTATTTTATTTGATTTTTATTGGACAAATCATTGCATTGTATTTGCATTATATTTTTCCATATAATTATAAAAAATTAATCAATCAATTATTTCATTTACCTACCTTTAATTTAAATGAAATAATTATTGTAATTAATTGAACTGATTTTCAATTTTAAGCTGTTTATTTAAAATTGTATTTAAATATAATCCTTTAGTAATAATTCTTGTATCGATAGGCCTCGAATAATAATACATAATTGGCCAAAACGTTTCATACTGTACGCCTTAATATTTTCCCATAAAATTGATTCTGGGAGGAGTGGCTTAATGATATTTTCAAATTTTTAACAATCAAAACAAATGATCATCTTTAAATTTCGCAATCTTATTGGCTAATAGCCTCTTACATTGAAGCATGTCATCAGATATTAGGGCAGCATTAAAAACGTTCTCTTTGTATTAAATAGGCAATTATTTTATATAGATCATTGCATAGGTATATCGTAAGAAGTTTGATAAATTTTCTCAATTCTTTCATTCAGTATTGCCAGGATTTTCATAGGGAAAACAAAGATTAATATGGAGAAAAAATGTTTGTTTCCCTAAGAAGTTTAATAAAAAAAAAAACGAAATATTTTAACAATCATCATATTATCATTAATCTTCGAGGTCTAAAGAAAACATTTTTCCCATCAATTTTAATTTGATATTCAATGATTTTTTTGTATTACAGGAAAGGGATAGCTTTCCGTTCTACCCATACTTACACCAATGTCTTAAACATACATTTTATAGATTTAATTTAATGCTTAAAAATCTTTTAACGAATTAACTTTCCAAGTTTGGTAACAATAAGGGTTTGCTTATTATTTTAAATTAACAAAAGAAAATTTCTATTTTGATATTCGTAAAAGTGACTTAAATAGAAATTTTAAATACGTCGTTTCCTTGTTAATTATTTATTTAAATTTTCATTAAAACATCGTCAACACTTTCGAAATGTTTTGTCTTTCACTTTCCTTATTTACTATTAGCATTTTCATTAGCCACGATTTACCAACTTTAAATGAACTAAATTTCTATTTTTTTCTTTCATATTACATCTATCAAAATTAAAATTGAAAAAATAAAGGCTGAAAAATAAATTAAATCAGAGAATTCGACAAACTATTAAGATCAAAAAAAGATACATAACAGGGGAATTACATTTTTACTATCCTCATAACCGTTGACCTACTGAAATAGTTCTGGCAAAAAAGTGTGTCACGTTGAAAAATACTTCTAATGCGCTTATAATGTGGGAAACTTTCGCTATTTTCAACCTTCATTTTCAATAAAATTTTATTCTGCTATACATTTTTCTTTTTAATAAATTTTCAATGAATCGTTATCGTAAAATTATTAATATTTCGTTGTTCAGTTAGTTCAAAATCTCTTCTTTGATGTGTAAACAAATATTTTGAAATTAGTAAGATTTCTTTAAAGTAGATCGTTGTTAAAAAGTTTATTTGTTAAAGTTATTTGCAACTTTATGCTAATGATTAAAGACATTTTTACAACTTGTTAGAAAATTGTTAATATAAACATGATGATTGAAGGTTAATGAATTCAATGATGACACATTTTTTATTCAAAGTGGAATAATTGAGATGGTGCTTTGTCGATACCAGTTGAAAAGAGGAAAATTTCGTGACGGTTTTGAATAAATTAGATCATATGCAAATCGAATTTGAATATTAATTTTTTGCTGATAAAAAGGAAAAATATCGGCTGCTTGAAACTGGTTGTCAGACCTCGAGGCTTATACATATCGAGGAGCAGATGAATAATCCATGAAATAATAAAAAGTAAATAAGCCGATAGGTCGCTAATAAAATGGTAATGTGTGTGAATTTTGTCATATGAAGTACGATGTAAGTGATTGATTCCGGGCGTCGCCGGTCGTCTCCTAGCAGCGCTGTATTCGTGGTGCTATCGATCTCGGCGTCGTCGCTGTTTCCCGGTACTGTGACTGCCTCCAGCTGCTCGGACCAACCTCCAGAATGTCCTAGTCACTACGGAATGCCTTGTAGACAAAGACCAATAAATGCTACGCCTAAAAATATTAGACCCTTATCTCTTTCTACAAGTAACAATGAGCAATGCACACGCTTTTCTAGTTTTCGTTTGATAAATCGCAAAGGCCGTCGTTGCCAAATTGTCATTCCCGTATCGTCTTTTCGGTTTGTTTCTAACAGCGCCTGTCAAACGTCTGATATTATTATGCACAATTTACACAACGTCTAATTCAATACAATGATGTTCAAATGTACAATAACTAGTGCCATGTTTCTATATTAACATCGTTTTGATTTGAGGGGAAATCTATCACCACCCCCAAGCTGAGGGGCAGAAGTGAGTTTAATGGGTTTTATGAAGCAACTACGTGTTGAATATCCCTCCACAACATGAAAAACTTAGACCACGTGACACAAGAAAATCTAAACCGTAGCAAACTTATTATCATTTTATAGTTTAGATTTTCTTCAGTTTTATAACTATTGAAATATATTGATGTAAAAATGTGTTACCTACCATAAAAAATGCTTTGAACTCTATAAACCATTCTTTAATACCTTGAAAAGCCAACAAATTTCTTAATCGGAAAAATTTATAATTTTCATTAGAAAAATAGTATTGCCTTTATTGCTTAAAGGCAAAATTTTTATATGGTTGATCTTTTCCTTTTAGCGCTAATTATTTCTGTTGAGATTTTCCCAGTCGAGAAAAACAATTTTTTCTTTGAAAAGGTACAGAGTTTCAATTTTCTTCTATAAAATTCAATATGAATCATTTTCTTCTTTGAATCCTTTACAAGAACTTATTCATGTTTAGGATTGCTTTTTCTTCGTTGATCGAAAAATCTCTTTGATTTTGCCTATTCATCTCTATCAGTACTACATTTTACAGCTTTCTAGATAGTTCTTTTCTTGTTTCCTGAGAGTTTATGATTCCAATCTGTAAAGTGGCATAGTATTCCACTCCTACTAATAGGACTTAGATGACTGCACCTGCAGTTTTAGCTATGATTTTGCTAACAAAAGATTATTGTTAACATGATATACTATTTTTGTCATAGTTTTTGGTGTTGACGATTTCTAAAAATAGTTTTTTTATCAGCTCATGTTTTTGTTTTCAATCTTTGAAAAGGTTTTTTTTGTATGTGATATTATTTAAGTGCTTTTTAGAAAGCTCATTTTCAAAAGCTCATATGCTTGAAAATAATTGAGAATTTTCTTACTAAACGTCCCAGTATATTTAACGAGCATAAAGGATTTTTAAAGAGCAAAGCTTATAACCGTTTAGGTAAAACTAAGGTCCTTTAATCCATTCGTAGTTGTCAATGAAAGTGAAGAAGTTATGAAATACTTATTTCAAGATAATTCCAGATTTTTCTTCTCATTCAGTAGAAAAGTCTTGAAGATAAAGAACCAAGCCATCCATCCATATCTTAGTACTTTAATTTATTCCTAAAGTCTTGAATTTCCAATAGTACCTGAATAGTTGAACAAATTTTTGTTTTTAATAATTCTTCATATTTGTATGTATTCATCAATTTCTTTTTACCGTTCGATACTTTATTATCCTGGTATTTTGAACAAAATGTGATAAATTAGAGGTCAAAATTTAAAGGCATGCTTAAAGCTTTTTGTTCATAAAATAAAAGACTTTTGTTTTTTTTTTGTTAGGCTCTTTTTAAGGTTTATAATTTTATGGTTTTCCCTAAACTATAACAATAAATAAGCTATAATAATAAACTATAATATTCAGTAAGTTTCTAAAGCCATACAAAAACAGTTTAACAATTCCTTATTCAATATATGCACTAAGTGTATGTTTCGGTCTTACATTTTCTAACTTTTCTATATAATTGATCAAAAATCATTACACTTATTGGAGAATTGTATATTTTATATTATTTTTAAAAATTGTTGATCTTTTACCTCTCTTGCTTTTAACTATAAGTATGTTTAAATTTATGTCGAGCTATTAAACCTATTCCCAAATAAAGTTTAATTTTCTTATGCAGGTATGTGTATATGCAATGTACTCGGTTTACGCGATTTTCTGGAACCTAGTTTCCCACTTTATATGAACTCGATGTTTCGATTTACACGGTTTCAATTTACGCGTTTTCTTTAGAAACATATCTATCACGCATATCGCGAGATGATTATATTTGTAAATGGGATGAAGAAGTGATCTAGTTCTAATTTGAGTCATTAAGTACATGGTAACTAATTAAAAATAAAAAAAAAAACTTTCGTGGAAACTTCAAACGAAAGAAAAATAGAATTTTCGTAAAAGAGTTTCCAATGTATGCAGCAAAAGATAATTGCAATAATAAAGTATCAAATAAGTTTCCATATCCAATATTGATTGAAATCGAACTTACTATTAAACTTTTAAACTCCTCATTAAAAGTCTGCAGGTATGACAGCAATTAAATAGTAAAAAAAACACTGTCCCTTCTTATTTCCGTTTCTTGTAACGAAAACTATTATTCTTAGTAGTTCCTGAGATGAGAGGTATTGGCGTCCAATTAAAATGATTTTCACATTTCCGCCTTTGTCTTCTTTCGTCTGTTTTTCCAATGTCTTTAACTTTTTCCTATTTCAGAGATTGTTTTCTCATTTCCGATATTTGTTGTTACTGTTGTTGAGTTGTTTGACAAGACCCAGATTTTCCTCTTCATCCCGGAAACAGTTAATAATGTGTAACATTTAATTACATTTCATATGGGGCAATTAATATGGGACTTGTAATGAAATTAGTTTGTTGACAACGTAAATAATGTCATTTAGTCTGCAATTTTTTTTTTGTCTGCTTGGACTAATGTGTGTTGATGTTTCGAGCTTTGGTATCATTGATGTTTGTATTAAAAAAGCTGCCATAAAAATTAATATCTCGAGATAATAAATTTCAATTTTCCAAACTGAATGTTTAATTATATATTCAATGAAGTTGACTTTATGTTTTGAATAAATATGATTTGACGCAAATGTGTGTTCCATTATTTTAATGTCGAAATTTTATGCATGGAAACTAGAGACTAATACAAAAAGTCAATGCCACAACCTAGATGCAGAGCTTTTTCAATTTTGAATTGTACGTTTAAATTATTATACATTTGTTCGTGAAATTAACATTTTAATTATTTTATGTATTTGAAAATTGAACTTGTCTTTCATTTGAAATAAGTCTCTTTAAATATTGATGTTCAAGTTCTTTGCTACACTTTCCTTTGTAATGGATTTTATTCTAAATAATTAAACCAACTTTTCCCTACTTTCGTAAGCTAAACTTTTCAGTCAGTCTTAAAACTTATTTTGGGAAAGCTTTTAAAAAGCTTAGCGAGAAAGTTCAGTGTGGCAATATTTTATGATGTTTTCTCTTTAAATTTTAACGAATTTGTAGCGTAAATATTTTTAACGAGAGGACTCATTAGCAATTTTCACTAATTAACCTAATAATAAAACAAGGATTTTTGATGTTTGAAAAGTTGTTTTTATTCACAACTGAAGAGGTATTTCTTAGTTTGTATTCTACAAAAAGTTCCTTCAAAAGTTCCTTGTCTAATTAAAATTTGATTATCTTGCCAATAATCATTATCTTTCAATGGAAGAATAACAAAGTTATTGGATAGTATGCTTTCTTTGAATTTCATATTTTTTCTGAATTGGATACTGTACGCCAAAACTCCACTCCATTGTTCCAAAATGGTTCTTTTATTGATTTGTAAAGAACTAATTTGTTGTCTATAGTCAACTGTGACCTGTAAAGTAAGAGTTAAAAAAGAAAAAGTAAAAATTTTAATTAATTGCTTGAATTTTAATAAACTGTATCTTAATCTGTAATTAAAATAAAACAAAAAGCGGTATTGAATTCCAGAACTTTAAATACTCTTTTCCAATTTATCTGATTTAAAAAAATATATAATATAATATAGAAAATCTTCACTTGATTTACTCACTAGTTAATTAAATATTTGTATCAGAACTCATTTAGATGATATAATAATTTATTACGAATCACTCAACCATTAACTAATTACTTATTTACCATTTATTTTTATATTTACTTCATTGCTCATTAAACCAACATGGTTTTATAATCTCATTGGTTAGTTTGTATTGGATTTGATACCGGAAACCCTTAGGGTTTGTTTTTAAAGTTAAAAGTGTTTAAACAATGTAATGATTGCATTGAATCATATTATTGAGAAATCATTAGAATTCTATAGAAAGATTCACAAAGAAGAAAAATGATAGATTTACAATTATGGTATTAGAAAAAGGAATGGCTTTTTATGATTTGAAGAACTTAGCCAGACCATAGAGATGAAGTATAGAGGACTCATATTTAACATGTTTTAATCCCGTATTCGATTTGGTGATCGCATTTCTCTCCAACTGTTTTTTCACTTCAACGAACTCGGTTTATGTTCAGTCATTTCAAAACCTCAATATTACTTGTAATAAAATTGTAATGATTTTTTTTATTTATTGTCGATATTCTACGATAATATTTATATTTGTTATACTAACGGCCTCAACAATGAAGGATAATAATGATCCAACACTGAACGGAACTGAATTGTTAGTACTACGATATTATTAATGGTCGGTGTCAGTGGGTAGCAGTAGACTGCAGTAGAATGACCATTCCATGTTAAACAGAGATATAATTTCCGAATTTTGATGTGAAATATTGGGTCATGAAGAAAGCATTGGTTATATACAACATGAGCACTATCTAAACTGTATCTCTGTGAGCCAGATACAAACAGCGTTTGACGGAAGTGTTCAACCACGCGGGAAACTAAATTTACCATTAGTCAAAAAACCAATATTTAGACACATTTAACAAAATATTTTATTGTTGATTATTTGTACTCTTTTATTGTTTTGATCAACAAATATTTGGTTTTGTAAGGGAAGCTAGTAAAGGGGGAAATTTCTTAGAATTAATATTGAAAATTAAGATGGATAATTAGGATTATAAATAAAAAAAATCGGCACTGAAGTTCAAATTATTTCCGTATTGGAAAAGATTAAACTAAAATTTGTGATAGGAAAAGATTGGTGATCGAATTCTTTAAATGTTTTTTTTTCATCAAAAATAAACCCATGATTTTCACAGTAGTTAATCTAAAAGAATATCAACAAGGCGAAAATGTAATTCTGTTACAACAAAAAGGCGGACTAATTTAAAAACCTATAAAATGTCAGAAAAAAGGTTTCGGCTCTTAAATTAGGTATATGAGAAACTTTTTGCAAATTTTCCTTGAATGACAACCAAATAATAGTTTCCTCGAAACAAGTTTACAGAAAAAAATTATTCATTTTCTTCAAATAAAAAATAAACACTTTAATGGAAAACAATGTAAACGTTGTTTTTATCAAAATATCATTAAACGTTTTTTGTGTAATTTTGCGACAAAAACGATTTTCATAAGTGCTTTATGGCTAGTAAAAGTTCAAACAATTGTAATTATTTTGGAGAATATATTAGTAATGCATTAATAATTAAAGATTTGTGCCATTATTCGAGTGTGAAATTCAAACACGTAATTATAAATAAAATTTTAATTCACATCCGTTTTCTTCGTGACATTTATTTCTAACGTTAATTATTTCATTTAAATCGTTGAAAAGGACTTAGGGAATTAGGGACTCGACTAAATAGCGCCTTAGGACTGTGGTTGAATGAAAGTTTTGTCACAATAGATTTGATTTTTAATTGTAAACTTCTCCGCATTTTACGATTTTCTTCGACATGGAATTTCAATTTCAAATGAAAATATCAGATTGAATTAAATTAATGTTTCGCCTCTGGATATTATAAAGAAAATATTTTCCTATCATTTGCAATTAATTGCGAGAAATTTGCAGGATTTTATTCAATTTTTTGATTAATAACTCTAAACCTATCATACTAACAATAGCAATAACAATTTTTAACTAATAACAAGTGTCAATAATTACAACAACTCAATTTTTTTCCATCAAACAGGCGACATTGTTTCCAATTTGCAAATTGATTCCATTTCATTTATGAAACTCCGCTTAGTGTCACTCATTTTTCATACATTTATAATTCAAATACTACATTGAATATGATGGAGGCTTTTTCATTTATTTTATGTTCAATAAATAAAGATCAAACATTTTTAAAATTTGCACGAACGCTCTTTTTATGATTTTATATATTTTAAAGTCCTTTTTTTCGTGGCTCTGTTTCACAAAGAGGGAAATCTCAAACTAAAAAAGATGATTAATGATGAGTTTTCTTTAAATAGTCTTTTTTCATTTTTTTCCGAGAATCGCCTTGTCGAGCTTTGAAAGCTTTGATCTTTTCAAAGAAACGAGTTGAAAGAAAAACTTTTAAAATTTCCTTTTTTCTTTCACGTACAAGAAAGATTGTTGTAAAATAATTAGGATTTATTTTTTTGAGGAAAGTTGAAAAAAGTATCGTTTTTCATTTAAATTAAATGAAAGTTCGTTTGATTGCCACGTGAAAAATTATTTTAATTTTGATTTGATATTCTTTTACCTTTTGATTGCAACTGATTAAAAAGTACCAATTAAATTATTTTGATGGTGGTAATGTTTCAAAGACCAAAAACAATTGTATGATATAGTAAGGATATGCAAGTTAATATGAATCAAAAGCTTCCCTAATTTTAAGAAATTAAAATAACCTACAGGAAGCTTTTTACAGTAAGGAAATAGGGAGAAAATGAACAACGTATTAAAAGTTTAAGAACTGTTAGAAATTTTTTATTTATTTTATAGTTTTCTTTCATTTTTAAATAAATTTGTCATTTTTTTTTTTTGATATTTCAGTCAAGAATATCTATTGAATATTTTGATTGTCCAGAATATTTTTGAGGAAGAGAATTTCCTTTTTTAAATAGAATTTGTAATTTGTTTATTTTTTTATACGTTTGTAGTTTTCCTCGTATTATCTCTGAGAGAAATGTACGAGCCACGAAAAATATTATTCAGAAGTCGTGTATTTTTTTTAAATTATATCAATATTTGAAGTACATCAACTTCATCTTCATGTTCTCCTTTCTTTCAGAAGATTGGAAATTATTAAGGACAGTTTCATTTTGGAAATCGCGGCTTATAGCAGATCCATTGAACTGAATTTGAACCATTTTCGTAGATTTTTTTAGCCAGAAAGTCCTTCTACGTTCATCGCTCCTTTTTCCTTGAATCTTGCCTTGCATAATGATTTGCAGTATTTTTCATTGTGCATTATGTGTCCAAAGTTCTGAAGCTTACTATCAATACAGTTCTCAGACTTTCCTTTCCCCTGTCCATTTTTGAAGTTGTTCATCGTTCGAAATTTTCATCACCAAGCTTATTTTTAGAATCGTTCAGTAAATATATAGAACCTCAAGAATCTTGTCTTCAATTGTGTTATGCTTCTTGACTTCTAAAGTCTTTTTTCATTGTAGTGAATGAAGATCTGACTTTACCGACTATAATTTTCATTTCTTCCATGTATTCATTTGTAGCATTCACTGCTTTACCAAACAATTTGAATTTTTAGACTTGATTGATTTTGGGGTCATAAGCTATAATGTTGCAGTTCCGATTTTCAGGTTCTGTTTCTATCATAAGTTTGGTCTTCTTTGTGATTTATGATTATTTGTAGGTACTGTAGTAATTAAGGTACTATGTACGGTATATGGGTAGTACTTCAGAAACACTTATGGCGGCGCCACATCTTGACGTATTACCCATCATACATTGCATGATTGAGATACCATCTTATATATAATCTTAAAACTTCTTAACAATAATGCGCTGGAAGTGGCAAAAAAAATAACTAAGCCATGTCTGAAATTTTGAGGATACGAAAACTTAGAAATCGCCTAACTCGTTCGTTTTTTTGTTATTTATTCTTCGTATGTATTTCCTTCACCTGATAGAATTAAACCATTTCTTATATAAATTTTAACATACAAATTGCTATTTGAAACCAAAAGGTGACCGAGTGATCTAGGTGACCCCTTCAAAATTGGTAGGTGTTGAGTTTGAATCTCGCATCGAGCAAAGTTTCAGTATTTCTCAATTACGGATTTTTATTAACCCTAGAGTCGCTAAAGACCTTAGTGTTTATAATGCGACGGCAAATAACAGTTAAAGAAAAGTGATATATAACATAATAAAACTTTTTTTACTATGATTTAGGTGGAGGTTTAAGTTTACAAATTTAAAATTTTTGTTTACTTAGTTTAGCACTTTCCTTTTAACATTTAAACTTTAAAGTTCCTTTTTGTGTTTGATACAATATTTTACCTTTTCACCTCTACTACTCATTTTTCATTCTTTTACTGTTTTAATTTATTTTTTAAGCATTTTTTTTGGGTCTTAAGCTGAGAAAATATTAAAAACTTAGCTTTTCATGGCTCCAAAGAAAAAGTGATATTTCTAGCACATATTAACACATTGGATTCATTTGACTTGGGGAATTTTGAATAACCATTCTTCTGATTTGTAATTGAATTGTGATTGAATAACCACCCTAGTTCTGACAAGTACTAGGGAATTTTGTTCTAAAATTATTTACTGAATTTAACATTAGACTCCTTGAACATTGGACTCTTTTTATTAAAAAGATTATTAAAAATAAATATTCATTATAGTTTTCTGTATATTTGTTTTTTCGAATTGATTTTTTTATTGTTTTAAATGAAAGAATGAATAAATTTAAAAATTAAAACCAATTTAAACAAGGTCACCTTATCTTTAAATAATTTGACTTCTTCATTGTATCTGCAACTTTAGTTCGCCTTTCCTTCTTCTATCCAAACAAAAGTATTTAAATTCCTTCAATTACCTCAACTCAAAACTCTCTGTATCATACCAACCAGTTAAAACTGGAAACTTGTATATTTGATATTTCCTTCAAGTTATTTCAACCGAATGCATTTCTTAAGCGCTAAGCAGTAGAACGACATAAAAGAACCATTTCAAAAGTGAATTATCAAAAGATAAAAGTGTAATTTTCTTCAGTTTCCCCAACAGCTACAAGTATTATGCATTATTTGTTATTATTACAAAATAAACGGAACAAAACTTTCTGATAAAAACTGTCACAGTTTGCAATCTCTGAAGAATACGTATAAGTATGTATATATAAAACATTTGAATTCGTGTATAAAAGAAATTTTATTCAATGCAGCACATTTGAACAAAATTGAATTCTTAATATTGTATGGTATTAGAGAGTCGATACTGAATATGACAGGCGATGGAGTGGGTTTTCTACGTAATTTTATCAAAACGAACATTTAATAGAAATCATTTTTTCCTTGACTAAATCAAACGGAATTTTCAAGGAAATTATTATTATTATTTGTTTCGAAATTAAATATTAAATGAGATATTACGTACTGGGGCAATAAACGGGGAAATTTATCAAGTGGGATTCCTGATAATTTTTATGCCTTGTGGAATGTTAAGAGTATGGTTGAAATCGGATATCCAAGTTTAGTAGTGTCTCGTCTCGTCTCGTCTCGTCTCGTCCCTCGATTCGGACATTGATAAATCACACCTTTCTCCCGAACTCCTCTAACGATAAGAGCTTTCATCCACGCGATCGTTTGCACACCGCAGGATTTAACAACTTTAATGAATATTAAAATCGGTTTCAAACGCTCTATTTAATTTTTTTGAAAAGCTTTTAAGAGAATGGGAGCTTTTGTTTGAGAGAAAAAAAAAACAGGAAACATAAAGCGATTAATTGATGAAAAATTGGAGATAAAATATCGTTTTTTTTGTTTTAATTACGGATATTAAAAGGTAGATTGATTTTATAAATCGGTTGATTGGAATTATCAAGGAAAATTAATGTACAGACGCATTGTTTTAATTTTTTGTTAACACGCAATACTTGAAAATTTTTTTGGTCAAAAATATTTTTTGTAAAACCCTCAATTTTTTTTCGCACAGGTTTAACAATTATTTCACAAATTTTCAATTTTTTTAAACGGAATAAACAAGATCATGATTCCTTTCTTTAATAATTTTGTGCATTTTACCTAAAATGCCTACTTTAAAACTTTTCGGCCTTTTTCTGATACTCCTCTTTACTGAAAACAAAGGCACAATGGTAAACAAAGTCTGGTAGACAAAGCACCTCTGAATTAAAGCTCCTAAATATGGAGTATTTGTTTTCACATTATTTTTTTAAATCAAAATTTGGCACTAGACAATACAAAAGAAAGTAAAGAAATTGATTGGAAAAAGAAGGATATCTGACAGGAACAATTTGCTTTTTCTAAAATTCCAATTTAATTAAATTTTTGGTATAAGCTTGGATCAGGAACGTCGAAATTTGAGAATTGTTTTTGAATGGTTTCGATATTATTCCTGTACGCATTGTTCACTCGAATGCAATTTGTACGTACATTTTGACATGTCAGAAATAAAGTAATGATTGTTATTTTCAAATATGTATTTATATTGTATTATGTAAAATTATATTTTCTAAATAAAGTCTATTTTGGGCAAGTCCACTTCAGCACACCCACAATTTGGCAACGTTGCGTTTTCGACTTTGTTTTAATTTAATTCGCGATTAAATCGGTCCATAATAAAAATAACCGTCGCTTCTTCATTTCTGGCTTGTCAAAGTTTACGTACAAATTGCATTCGAGTGAACAATACGTACCCATTCGGAATAGTTATCTACAGTTCGGAATATCTCGACGTTCCTGATCCAAGCTTATACCAAATTTTTTTCTTAAACTTACTTCTCGGAATTCAATTCATAATATTGCAAATAAAATATGTCAAATATGTTTAAATTTTAAACAGAGGGCCACTCATGAAATCAAATTCTCTTTCTTTTACCTATCGAGGGGATGAAATTAAAAAAAAATACCTTCATCAAGTTAGCACTACATTTTTGAAATTAGGAGAAAATAACTACGAAATATTTCGGTGTTATTTGTCGTTCAAAAGTTCTGAAAAATAAAATTTGTCACTTGTAAATTTTCCAGGAAGACCCTTTGTAATGCTTACTTGGCGTTTAGAGCTTTTCTATATATATTAAAATCTCAAAATTTTTATTTCGCCTTTAATTGGTGTTTTTTTGTTGCTTGAAATTTTTTAAATAAAAAATTTTGGCACTTGTCTATTTTCCACATTACAATAGTTTCAGAATAATTGAACTAAGCTTTTGAAAATAACAACAATAAAATGGCTTCAAACGTCTACGTAAAGTATCTAATTGTTTTTATATGTCCATCAAGTTAGCACTACACTTTTGGAATTTGGAAAAAAAAACATCAATTAATGGTGAATTATTTTTTTTTTAGTTATTTCTTTCCAAATTCCAAAAGTTTAATGCTAACTTGATGGACGTATAAAAACAATTAGATACTTTACGTAGATGTTGGGAGCTATTTTAATGTTGCTTTTTTCAAAAGCTTAGGTCCATTGTTTTCAAACTATTTCACGCGTACTATTTTTCATAACACAGAAATTTATATGAGGAGTACCTAATTATTTTTGTAAGAAAGATCAGTAATGTCGACATAGAATTTAGTTCAAAATATAAAATTTAAAAATCATTGGTATTACATAAAATGCGAAGACGTAGTACACCACCAAATAAGTTTTGAAACCGCTGGCTTAGGCTTCTTGTAAAATTATACCATACATAATTTGCTATACTAGTGTGACTATTTTCTCATGAATGTGTGCTTGACTTCAGGGAAGAATTTCAATTAATCCTTTCGTCTAGGCCTTTTTCTATGAAAGCTTAGTTTACTATCTATGATATCAATTATTTCTTTATTCCATATTTAGGTATTTTACTTAAAAATTTTTTCTTTCCACCGTAGGAGGTCGTTTTTCTTTTCGTTTACTTCAGTGGCTCAATGTTGCTAAGTTTATGATTTTATCTGATTTTTTTTTGCATTCTATTATTTTTCATGATCCCAGTCCAAAGATCTTTAGATACAATTTATCTTTCTTTGTTCCTGAAAACCGATTAATACTTTTTCTCTCTCAAAAGTTGTTATTCTTGTTATTGAACGCAATTTTTTCCAGAGCAATTGAATTAATTATTTTCCGTAGTTTTATCAATTTCAATGATAGATTGTCAATGATTGATAGCCTTGGTGGACTTTAATTATGATGGGGAGACTCCTGAAACTCTTGAATTAAATCAAATTTTCGAGTCTTTTACTCGTTAGTATGATATAAAGGGATGTTTATTGTTGAAAATTCTTATAATTTTTTAGTTTTCTTTATCCAATATCTTATTCTTTTTAATCTCACACAATACTATTTTGAAAGAAAATTTCCTTTAATAGTTTTATTCTTTATAGCTAAGACTTTCAATTATACAAGTTAGCTGAGATTAAAATTAAAGAACTTATTGATTACTAAAATTTGAAAATGGAAAAAAAGAAAATCTTATGAACATTGGTTTTGCGACAAAAAATATTTTTGAGGAGGAAAGAAGAAACGCTTATTGTATTGAAGAATAAAATAAGAATAGATATTTACTTGTGCAACAACGTAGATGGAAAAATTTAACCGACATTTGGAAAATGAAAAAAAAAACTTTTTTAATATAAGTTGGCAAGTTGCAAATACTTTTTATTGTACCGAAAATTTATCAAATAATTTCCATGGCTTTTTATTCTTTTTAATATAACTTTACTTTGCGGTAAAAGCATTAAGAATGAGATATGACAAAACGCTTTTAAGGAGTACAAGCTTTTAGTTTTTGATGCAATTAATGCGTAGAAAAATTTATCCTAATTTTACAGACAATTTCTTAGAAACATTTTTTACATTCTGTTAAGCACATATTGTATCAATCGAATAAAATATAAAAGGCTTTGTTCTCAGTTTTTTCTAGAAATTTTATATGAAAATTATAAAAAAAAATTAATGTAAGGATACTTATTGTGGAGTATATAATAAAATATTCATTATTTGGGTCAGTCCAAATAAAGTGGTCCAAAAATAAATAAAATGGTTGCTCGACCATTTAAAAAAAAATTGTGTGTTATCACCCCAACACGTTGGTAGTTCTAATTCATCATTATTTTAATTTTATTGTTTTTAGTTTTCCAGTGGTGGCCATATTAGTTTTATTAGGCGCAGATATTTTTTATTTTTTAAGGGTTTGCGGGAACTTGATTATCTCAGGCCCTATTTGTCCTATCAAAATGAAATTAAAAGCAGTGGGTTCATGAAAATATAAGCTATAAGGTTGTAATAAGACGTTTTCACTTAAATGTAATTGTAAGGGGTGAAATTTCAGCCTACAGTTTTAGCTCTCATTTCTAAAAACTCCCATTTTCATGGAAAGATTGTGAAGGAAGGGAAAGAGTCTACACGTTAAAACTTTTTTTACAAACAATTAGTTACTAGTTGTATTCAAAAACAAAATTTGAAGGCTGAGACTTTAAGCCTTTTTAAAATAAAAAATAACAAAAATTGGAAATTTTCAAAATTTGCAATTTTCTGAGCTCAATATCTCTGGTGGGGGACCAGATAAAAATCTGAAATATCAACTCATTATAGTACTGTATGACAGTATTGAGCACCTAAAATTTGTAGTTTGAGATTTGACTAGGACCAGAGGTATTGCAAGCACAAAATGTCAAAATAATGCATACTTTATTAGGTGACTATAATGTATTTAACCTTTTAATAAGTGACGTATACTTGGCAAAAAGGGCATTTTACACAAAACAACATATACTCTGGGCTAACTGTTATTCAAATGACAAAAAAGGCCTGAGATAATCAAGTTTCGCAAACCCTTAAAAGTGCGAAAATGTCTGCGCCTAGTAAAACTAAAATGGCCACCACCGGAAAACTAAAAACAAATAAATTAAAATAATGATGAATTTGAACTACCAACATGTTGGGGTGACAGCAAAAAAAATATCAGAATTAAAAAAAATAATCAAGCGCCCAGTGCTGGACCAACTGAATTGGACTGGGCCATTTGCGATTTTTATAACAAAATTATCTTGATTTACGAATATTATCAGACAAATATTGCATTTAATATAAGATACAACTCAGAAGCATTGATCACGAGTATTCAGGAGTTTTTTTAATATTCCAACCAACAAAATGAGATTAAAATGTGTTAAATGATTCAATAATTAAATGAGGACATACTCTTATCTAACTATAGAATCTATTCTATAAAAAAATCATAAAGATTACAATAAATCAAAGACAATATTACGCAGAGACTTAGGGGAACGAAAACACCAAAAAAGTGATTAATAATGCAAAATAGCATTTAAATTTAAGGGGTATTGATATTATTTACGATAAATTGGTTGTGTCCATAATTTATATAAATTTATTTATTTTTAGTAGGATAGTGGACATGAAAGGATGTAGATCCATATACTAATTATTAATTTAGCGACACATTTCGGTCTTTTATTAGACCTTCATCAGGCTTCTAAAATCATACAAACACATGTATTACAGAATCCTTCAAAACATTATTAGTTGTTAAATTACCTTAATATGAAGTATACAATATACATCACAATAACATCGATTTTTTTTCTTATCGCACACATACATTACAATTTTTTTTTAAATTAAAATTTTAATATATAAAAAAAATAATTTAAAAAAAAATTGTAATGTATGTGTGCGATAAGAAAAAAAAATCGATATTATTGTGATGTATATTGTATACTTCATATTAAGGTAATTTAACAACTAATAATGCTTTGAAGGATTCTGTAATACATGTGTTTGTATGATTTTAGAAGCCTGATGAAGGTCTAATAAAAGAACGAAACGTGTCGCTAAATTAATAATTAGTATATGGATCTACATCCTTTCATGTCCACTATCTTACTAAAAATAAATAAAAAAAAGAAGATATTATTAACGTTTGAAAAAAAAGGTACTAAATCTTCGAATCTTGAATGTGATTAAAAATAACCCAATGGTCCAAATCTATTATAGAAGATATAAGATGATAAAAGTAAGATAAGATGTTTTTTTTTTTTTTTTTTCAACTACTTAAGTACTTTCTAATGTTAAAGTCTATCCCCGAATTTTTACCAATAACATTTTTTTTTTAACAAAATATTCAACTTTTGAATTTCGTCAATTTTCACCCAATAATCAAAGCTCTAAATCGATTCAAAACAATCACCACTTCTAGGCAATTTCATTCCTATTCCTCCTTTATCAGATCGACCAATGTGAAATTAATTTCATCCAATTGAATTGTCCGCATTGAAAAATATTTATTTGTTCAAAACGATAATAGCGAACTAATTTAAATTTCACATGCGAATGTTTGAAATGACGGATGGAAATTGTGCAAACTTAATTAAAATTAAATGTTTTTCTCGTTAATTGAATTGTCTTTCAACTGAATTATTCAATTGATTGTTTCGCGCCAAGTACGCCCTTATTTACTATTATTACGACTCGTCTCTTTCGATTTTTACATTGTTTACCGAATCGTACGAGAAATGCATACAAATTTCGTGATTTAACGATTCCACTTTATAAGGTGTGAATTATTTTAAATGAAAAAATCAACATGCACATAAAGCAAATGAGATAATCTTGACTGGTGGAACGAATGAAAAAAATGGAATTTGTTTCAATTTTTTCCCGTTTTTTTTCTATGTAATAATTTTGTTTTAATGAAGCTACATGAATATGATATCTTTTTGCTTGATTAATAAATGTTCAGAGGATTCATCCATCAAGTGAAATTAATCTGTTTCGTCGCTATAAATAATCGATAATGTCTCGTATATACTTACTATACACATTTATCAATCATAATACTTCCTGACATATATTCACAATTTACTTTTTATAAGGCTCTTCGTTAATCTTAAATCAATGTCCAAGAAAATAGCATACAATAGTTTTCCTCTCCTAGTTAATTATGCAGGACGTCTCGGATTTTAACAGGCAAAAAGAAAACATCAGTTTTATTTCAAAGGGTACAAGTATGATGAATCGATCCTGGAAATATATTTTAATAATACTTAAGAGGTACGTAGGTAAGGGAGACTGGGTACAAAAGTAACGGCGGGACGAAAGTAACAAATGCTTTCTAGGCTTATCCAATGTGCGAACATCGTTTTGCTGCCATCAAGTGATAGCCTAGAGCACCCCCTCAATCGCATTAAGTCAACGCGTGCGCAGTGCGTTGTTAGGTTATATAATAGGACGTAATGTGTTTTAACGAGCCAAAAGTAAGTTTTTCGATGTTTTCTTATTTATTGTTTGCATAGTCTTAAAAGGATCATAATAATCCGAATGTTTGCATATTCATTCTTGATTATATAAATTGTACATTGTTTAAATTCATTTTTGTCTAGCACGTTCCGTTTTAGGGTTATATTACAAGCTTTATTAAAAATGAGAATGGGGAGAAAAGTAACATAGCCCCTTAGGGTACAAAATTAATGTGTTACTTTTGTCCTCGTAATGATTTTATTATAAACATCACATTTTTATGGATATCTACTTCAATAGAATGGTTTTCGATAATATCCGTATCGGTAGTTCTTTATGTAGTAGTTCTTATGCGTTGTCGCGGCATTCTATTGATTAATGTCCTTAAAATATATATTTTTTGAGTATTTAAAATGCTGAATTTGGTTTATATCATTAATATAAAGTCTTTAAATAAGTAATTTGTTGATTTAACTTGTACTATGTTTTCATTAGCAACCCTTAGCAGTCTTGTTACTTTCGACCCACAACGTGTTACTTTCGACCCGCCTACGTGGTCGAAAGTAACAATTGACAATTTTTTTTAACTCTATGTTATTCATATAAAACGTACCATAATTTAATAAATCAAGTTACTATTGTGAAGAACACATGTGGTTATATTCATGTAATGGCAACACCCAGCCAGAAATCAAGGTAAAAGTACAAATTGTTACTTTTGTACCCAGCCTCCCCTACTAACAAAATACAATGATCTTGAAATTTTCTGTATTATATCTCAGTTGGTTTTTGTGAAAAAAAAAAAATAGAAACTTTAATTCTTTGAATTTACAGAAAATATGATTTGAAGGTTTATAATGGCTTTTCTATAAAAAATTAACCAAACAGCTTTATGAATTCTACAAAAAAATAAAGTAAAGGTACATGTTTCAGCTGAACTATATTATTACACTTAGTTGTTTAAATATACTCATTTAATTATTTTATTCATGTATAGTCGCTTCAACTGCGAGATATGATATTTATATGCATATTTATATATCTATACAAAAAGAATCCATCTACTTATACTTACACTAAAACATTGCTATCATTGCTACCAAAATTATAGTCGAAAATGGTCCTAGAAATTATAAAGCTCGAACAAAATTATTTGCTCTTTGTTCTCTACTACTGCTAGACTTTCCACCAAGTCCATATATAACTCTATATATACGATTTGCTCATTTATTTTATTAGAGTAATTGTTTCAGATTATAATGAGAGCACAAGAATGGAATAATTAGCTTGCAACATAACTTTTTAAACTTTATCCTTTGCACGTCCGCTCATATTATCTTCGAACTAAGCAATAATTGACTTTGTTCATTGCTATAAAGCTCATAACGTTAAGAATAACACAAAAAGAAAATACGGTCGTAATCTTTCCTTTAATTTTTATGCGGTTATATCTTTAACAGTCCGTCATAAATTTGAGTCTACGAGGCAATTTTTTTTCATACAATCTCAGAAAAGAACATAATTTTTTATTATCTTAAAACCCATAAAAGAATTCATAGAAAAATAAATTAAAGCAAACAATTGAGATTTGTAATATTTAAATATTGTAGTTGGAGGTTTATTTTGAGTGATATATAAATGTCTTGTTAGTTTTTGGTGAGTGTTGCGAAATTGGTTAAAGTTTATAAATTTGAACGGATAAATATTGGCATAGGGGTAAGCTGGGAAGTTATTGAAAAACGATGTTAGTTTTGAGGGATTTAACAAGGTGAAATTAGTTAAACCGTTTGTTGTAATTTAGTGGTTTGTTTAACGAACTTAGTTGTGTTGGCTTAATACTCTTTTAGCGTTGTAATGACAGCAGTTGTTAACAATTCTTTGAAATTGTTCAAGCAATTAAGATTAGAAAATTGTTTTAAGATTAAATTAATATAAGAAATAAGTATACAAAAATCCAATGAAAAGTTTTACATCTGATTTTTTAAAGTTTACAGCACGCAATGTGAAAAGAAATTGTTTTTTATTTTATTGATTTCAACGGACTATTGAAAGATTTTGTCATCAAACAATATACTTAATACATAATGTTTAAAACTAATATCAAAACATAACGTAGCTGTTAATTTTTAACTTTAGTTGATGAAATTTAAGAAATATTCATTTGACAATGCAAAAAAGGTATTTTAATTTTAAAATACCTAAAACGAACTCCTATGCCCCGGCATTAAATGACGTCATAGTACTGAAAATTCAAAATTTCATGGACGTTTTCCTATGACAAATGTACTAAAATACAAGCAGTAAGGCAGCTTAAATCGTTTAAATTAAATGTTAATGATCAAAACTATTAACTATAATTGAAATTTTGTGTGTTAGATATATTTTATTTAACTTCGTGAATTTTTTAAAAAAGAAAAAACATGTAAATTTTTTTTAAGAAATCATTTTACAATTTGTTATCTGAGCAACGAAGTAGTGAAATCATGGTTGTTATTTTTTCTGAATTTTGCCCTTTTTTATACTTTAATTATATACCCAAATTTCAATCATTTTTTTTTAATTATTTTAAATCGCTTCAACAGCTTGGTCATTCGCGACTAAAAGTTGATAGCTTTTACAATTTTACATTCATCTTTAACATAAAAAGTATTAAAACAACATATCAAGGAATTCAATAGTAATTATTTACAGAGAAAAAAATTAAATAAATAGATTATCCTACTCATTGAAAACAGGAAACAGAAATAATTTATTCAATTAAATTGGTTCCTTCATTCTTAATATATTTTCTGGTTTATAATTTTTTTTCCACTTATTTGCAAATTAAGACAAGAGGGTGAAATTTGAGACATAAATATACCTTTTTAGTAACAATATATCCTTCAAAAATGATCCAAATACCTTTCAGAGACTGATTTTTAATTGTTCTTGTCGTATGGGTTTTTCTAAACTTTTCGAATAAGTCATTTTTTTATATTTTGAAAAATTATTATTTTTATTTCTCTCCAAATTGTAGACATATTTTGATTGATTAGTGAAAATAAAGTTTCCCTTAAAAGCTTATTGTAAATCCATAAACAATGACATAATAATTTTCCTCTTTTTCCAGCTAAGTCAATACTTTTTAAATATTTGGGAAATCAATCACTGGATCTTGCTTCAAATTGCAATTATAGTTTGATTGTTTGAAAAAAACAGTTTTTCGTACATCTATTAAGAAACCCAGTATTGAAATGTTTAATAAAAAAGCTTAGCTTAAACGTACATTAAATACTGTTAACTTCTATCTCATTAAATGTTGAGAGTATTTTTTATGGTCAAAAATGTTTTTTATCGCGAAAATGTGTAAAATTGTCTAAATTATAATTGTTTATAAGGCAATCACTCAATAATCTGTTTATATCTCGGTTTTAATAAATGGATTGTGATGTCACAGAAGACCCATAAGCGTACCCTTAATTTTCGAATTCTTATTGCTAATTTACATTAAAACTTATTTTTCTGTCAAACTAATAATATTTGAGAACTTAAAATTGTTTTTTTTTTCATACCGTAACAATGCATTTATCTAGGCCTCTAGGTGCTATTTATTATTTTACCCTTCTTGCACCGTAACAAGTAGGTTATCAAGAGGAAACATCTAATTTTCAAACTATATACTTAAGTTAGGAATTATTTTTTTTACAAAACTTATGAATTAACATATAATTTTTTAAATAAAACTTATTAGTTCCAATAATTTTTTCAAAGTTTCATATAAACGTACTTATTTTTCCTAGTTTCATTTGAGATATTAACTTCCTCTAACTAGCTTTGGCTAACGCAAAAATGTCAATTTTGCCATCGTAATCAATCTTTTGCATTAATTAAACTTCAATAGATAATAAAGCCCGAGCATAAAGTCTATCTTGGCCAATACTTGCACGTTAGTAGTTTTTTATCGTTTCCAGAGTGGAAAAAGAGCCTTCTCTTGAACAATTTTCATTTAGACTAAAAAAAAAAATGCGCAAAGCAATATAAACATAAGGGTATCTCTAAGATACCGTAAATGCAATGTATTCTGTATATTTTGTGCGAAGCGAATATCTTCAATATTTTGTAATGAATCTTTAAATGGTAATGCTTGCGAATATATTCATCTATTAAAGTCTCTCCTTAATTTTCAAGATAATATAATGTTTTAAATTAATACGACGTATTGCGACTACCATGGTTTGCATTGGTCTTTAAATGTTCTAGCGAAAAAGGATCGAATTTAGCAAGAAGTTCCTCAAAAAAAAAAAAAACATTATAAGGATCTTCAATTGATTTTGAATGTTCCCGAAGTGGCAGCTCTCTATTAACCAGTGATTTTACAATTAAAAAATGTGATGAGATAAATTGAAAATTAAATTCAATAATAAAAATATTTTACACACTTTATTGAAATCGTTTCAAACATTCATACCAAAACTAGCTCAAATCATTCACGTAGTCCAATTTATGTAGTATAATTTAATATAAAAATCATACCACAAACATAAATTTGAACAGAAGTTCAAACAAAAATATTTGTGACGTATTGCCCAGATACGTATTTCGATTGCCAAGCAATCTTCATCAGTGGTCATCAAGTAGTTTGGATCACTCCGTAACTGCTTTGTGATGATTCACTCAAATCAATTTTTAAATTTGAATTATCCATTCATTATTTTCCCTCTAAAATTCTGGTGTTTCGAAAAATTTACCGCCCCTACAATCATCCCGTCCTTGGCCCAGGCGTCACGGGCCTAGGCTTAAATCCATCACTTCTTCATATGCAATTTTGCTTTTTAATATTCGAGGACGTTTAAAATCTGTATTCGAAGTTCTACTTTCTTTCACTTAAACAATATTTTTATCAGTGAATTGACATCAATTACTTATTCATCACAGTTCAATGATTGACGAGTAAAGTTAAAGAATGGGGTTGAAAAAAATTTTTGAATAAAGATTCTAAGACCAAATTTAAAGTGCTTTTTTGGTCCATCAAAATTTTTATCATTGTTTTCAGTTATTAATCAATTAGTTTCGGTGTTTTTAATTCCGATAATTATATGTTCAAAGGATGAAATGTAAAGTTTTCATTGATAAAACATCAAAAATACAATGTAATAAGAACAGAACGTAAATAACTTTATCCTGTTTATGACCTTTGCAAACAACAGCAAATTTTAACACGTCATAGTAGTTTGCAATGTTTATTTTTAGATATGTGGGAGTACAACAAACTTCACCATCTAAACTCAGAAAGTTGTTAAATCAAACTTTTTTGAATTTATCCCCCTGGTGACGTAATATGTGCCAGTAGGTGTTGATCGATTTCTCTTTTGGTCCAAAAAAGTCACAAGAAACGGTAGAAAGACGTTTTGTAATCTCCTTCGCAAAGCCTCGAAAAACACGTAGAACGCAAACTGCATCGCCAAACACTCGACCATGCGAATAATTCATTAAAAGTTTTGCGTAGCGGAGAAAAATTTCTTCTTAATATTTCACAATTGTAGCTAAAGCTTTTTTTAAGCTTTTAGTATATGAACAGACCATTTGTATTAATTATAACGATGTTAAATTAATTATTTCAGCTGTTGGATATTTTCGCTACTTTATTGTGAGTAACATGGGAAATTTGCTTATGATTTGAATAAATCATGAATTTTTATGAATTAACAGTTAGCAAAGGATAATTATATTAAAAGGTGCAACAGGAATATTAAAATTAAGGAAGTAAGATTACATTTTCTTCAAAACATGTTTTCACGTTTATTTTGGATGCTCGAAAAAAGTTAAGATGAGATAAGAAAAAAAATTATTGAGAACCAGATTGAATTTCCAATTTACACCAAAACGCACATTTAGATTGATTAAAAAGACAAATATCCAAGATAAATGTGATTGAAAATATTTTTTTCTAGTCCCAAACTATATTCAAATAACAAATCTCAAAGTAAATAGCAAACGATTTTGGTAAATTTGATTTTTTTTCCGGAAACAATGTGGTTTCACATAAAGGTCAATAACTTTGAATATTTTCGATCAACAACTGGAACGTATTGGGATGCTCGGCGCCAATATCCATAAATGTCACAACGCAAAAAAAAAGGAAATTTGTGACTTTTTCCGTTGTTTTCTAAAAATAAAAACCAACCCAATATTTTTTTTCCGATATAAAAAGCAGTACAAAAAAGTACAACTTAATCCAACGAAATAAATATAAGTATTTTCTTTTGGATCGTTAAAATCGTGACTATCGTTATTATCACTGGTTTATCGATTCGAGAAACGAGGAACAGTTCATATGGCACATGAAGCTTTACATATTTATAGCGAAAGTTCATAAATCTTTCTGCAAATAACGATTCTTTCCATGTTTGTATTATACTAAATAAAAGAGTGGCTGCTATTTGAGGAAATCCATACAGATATATTCACCCCAAACATATAAATCTTCATAACTAATCAAAAAGTAAAAAGTAGTTTTGTGGCAAAACTTATACCGCCGAAGTAGTTTGAAACTGAAATAAAACTGGAAAATGATATAAGAATGACGATACAACAGATGTGAATGGAAAATGCTGTTTTTAACTGCTTTGAAATAAAGATATATGCGAAAACCGAGAAAAATATGAGCATTTATGAATTTTTAATGAAGGTATAGCGATGTTGGAAAGAAGTAATAAAAAATAAACAATTTTGTGTGAACTATTAAATTTTTATGAACAAAAAATTCAACATAAGAAGACAATTCAGGTTGCTTAAGATCGGGTTATTTTATTTAATGTATTTTAATACTCAAATTAGCTACGTTTCGTTACGTATCGTAACTTCATCAGGCTTAAACAACCTTAACTATACAACCTGAATTGTCTTCTTATTTAATAAAAGCTGAGATCTGAATTTTATCTTCTATTATGGAAAAAAAATCAACAATGGATTCAAAATGAAAAAAATATTTTTTGATTTTTATGAAATATTTTTTAAAAATTTCAAAATCCAAAGAAAACCTATTTCGTTTTGAGTAAAATCTTTGAGTTTAAATCGAAAAAAAATGGGGTAAATTAATGGACTTAATGGATTGGTTAAATGATTTAATGGTTTTAATGGATGAATAGTATCAAAAGTATTACAAAAAAGTCAAGAAAAACTTTTTGCTAATTTAGTAATAGGTATGTTAGTAGAACAAAAACGAAATTAAATGTTTATCGAAAAAAATTCATTGGTTTTGAAAATTGATATTTAAAGTATCAGTAGGAAATTTAAAATGATTAAAACTTTAGAATTACTTGAGTTAATTTCTTAATGGAGAAACATTAAATTTAATTATTGTAAATAATTAATAATGTTCTTGAGAATTTGGATTTAAATAATAAGACATCATTTTTCAAATTATCTCAACGTTTCGTTGGTATTTATTTCCAACTTCTTCAGGAGAATTTTTGATGTTAACATCCTCGTTGTAAATATTGGCTTTTTAACAAGATAACCGAGTGAGTGCGCTAGTGGCAATTATACTGACATATGCAATTAAATTATTGTTTCAACAAAAAAATAAATAAATACAGCTATACTTTTGTACTTTAAAGATTCAGAATGCACAAAGGTACAAAAGAGTCCAACTTCGAAATTAAAATCCTTTTTTTTTCTCCAAACGAATTTAAGCATTTCTTGTCTAAAGGCTTAATGCTTTTTGAATATTTCGTATCCATTTTGCATCCAACATGGTATTTGGCAAGAGAAAATATTTTCCGGCTCAAATCTTATGATCAAAGTGTTCGATTTTGGGACACTTCATGATAAGTTTGAAGATTCTAGCTTTTGAAATACTTAATATTAACTTTTGCTTTGAAAAATTACAAAATTTGAATTAGGGATTGGAAAATGATATCTTTTTTTCTTAGAAGAAATAAAAGTTTCCCTTTGAGTCGTAGTATTTTCCAGATAACGACTCAATTATAATTTAATATTGACTGAATTTATTATGAATATAACGGTTCGAAGAAAACCTACACAGCAATAAAAAAGATGATAAAATATTAATTATGTCATTTAGAGGGAAATTATGCAATTAAATAATTTTTATGGTGAAGCTCTCATAAATTGTTCCAATTAAATTGTGACGTCATTTACCTAAGATTGCCACTTCACGGTTCAAATACGTAAGGAATAAGGGGACGTCAGCATTGACGTACGTTGGCATTACTTTGAAATGCATAAGTTGTTCTCAAGTTCAAAGCACAAAGCATCTTATTGAACTTGGCCCTTATCACACAAAATGAAGCTAATTTTTATTTCCTCAATTTTTTCCACAAAACTCATATAAATTTGCTGGTTTTCCTAAATTTTATCACGTATTTTGCCATCGATTAAATGTTATTGATCTTTATGTAAAAAAAGTTAATGGATTTTTTAGTTTTTATTTAACCATACTACCAAATGACCTTTACCTGCAATGATTGGATTTGTCACCTATCAATCTCATATCTCAAAATACGATTTTTTTGTCTTTAGGAACACATTTCTCACTAAAACTTTTGATTTAAATTAAAAAAAAAAACACTTTTCCAATACAACTTAAATTGCGTTCATAAATGTTTTCTCTATCTACCGTTGGACGTATTAGTATATATAGTTGTAGTAGTAGGCCCGAAATCGCAATCCCTCTTTTGAGAAAATCCTAAACTGGGTTTTTCGAATTTTTCGGTCTATATAATTGGGATGAATTTTCTTCAAATTGCTTTTTAAGTGTGTAGTTTTATGAAGTTTCTCTACATTCTCGATTGGCAAAAGTCTGTAGGATATAATATATATGTACCCCATGTAATCTTTGTAAAAATATCTATGATTGTTCATTGAATTTGCCCTTACTTTAATCATTTTTCTTTTTGTTACAGGTCAGTACCTATAGAATTCAATCTAAAGTTCTTCACGAATTACAACAGTAAGTTATGTTTGAATTTGATATGCCTTTTAAGACTCCTTAAAGAGTTAAGAAAAAACTATGTTTTCATATATAAACAGTTTTTTTTTTTTTTGATAATGGTGTAGGCCACTTAAAAAAGAGGGAAATAACATTATGTTTGCTTAATTTAGTGTAAACTTTTTAGTTAAAACTGGTTACAAATTTCCATGCGTTGCTCAATTTAAAATTGGCCAGTAGAAGGAATTGCTTGATTATTTATTGTGATAGTAATGAAAGCACCAAATGAAAATAATGAATATTTACATACTAACATCAAATAGAGATAATGCTAAGAAGAAATGGTAAATCAATGTTATTTTATGACAATTGAAAATATTTATTCTATATTGGGTCTATTAAGCAAAATCGAACCTTACAAATAGCATTTGTGTTGAGGGTTGTCCAGTCATTAGAAAATAACACTGAGATAATTGATCACAAATATTTACTTTCCATTCATACCAACTAAAAGATGCAGATTTTAAAAGTCGTAGAAATGGTATACCAATTAAATTATTTCGTGTACACACTACAAAACCATTATGATCCTATTAAACCAGTGGTTCTTAATCTGGGTTCAATCCATCTCCAGGATTTAGTCACACGGGTTCGTCGGATTCTAAATGATTTGATTCAGTTACGGTGACTATGTTTAAATATTTCCTTGTTTAAAAAATTATATTTTACGAAAGGTTCGGTGGGGGTCAGTATCTTCAACAAGGTTAAGAACCACTGAATTAAACAATATATACGACACAAAAATAATTTTACATGAAATCAAATGAAATGAAAGAATTTCGTTTTCAAAAAATAATCTTTATAAAAAATTATCTAAATGCAACCAAAAAATACTAAATAAGAAACACTTAAAGAGATAAGATAAAATGGTTGGAAATGTACTGAAAATATGTTAGATGACTTTTCTCAATAGTGCACCATATATTGTTCTACATAGAACATCGATGAAGAACGAAGAATCTAAGATTTATAGAGCCGGTATTTTTATTCATAAACTCAATCTTTCATTATCTCGTTCTCACTTTTAAACTTCGTTTCGGTTCGTTTCTCCTATCAATGGAAGATAAAACGATCCCAGCGCTCGTAGCGAAAGGTCCGGTAATACCATTTTTGATACAGAACAAGTGGTTGACTTCGGGTCCTGAGTTTTGGCCAAAAAACTATTTTCTTTTGGACCCTAGAATTCATAGATCATATCCTTAAGATAATTATTTAACAGATGAAAATATATCTGTTTGATAAATCTTAAACATTTTTCCTAAACGTTTCACTATTCTGCGGATAAAATTTTACCTTATAGTGGTTATAGTTATTTTACCTTATTACCTTAAGTGGCATTATCTAGATGTGAAAAAACCGACCCTTAAATAATAACTTCAACATTTGGGAAGACCATCAAAGTGTAAAAATATCCTTTGGTCTTTGTATTACGATGCCAGGCTTATTATATACGCAGCATGTATCAAAGGATACCAGTTATTACCTCATATACCTTCTATGAGTCACGAATATTTCAAAATTCTGTCACATGAAAGGCATAAGCCTATATTGCCAATATGTTATGTTAATTATAAAAATATAATTAACGCTTAAGACTAAAAAAGATATTTGTGATATTTGAATTAATTTTTTTTGAAACGGAAAACAATGCACGTATACCACCACTTTCAAAGTGAATAACTCATATATGGTGCAAAGCTTTTTGTTTCGAAATCGGTTTATTTTTGTATTCATTTTTCAGAATAAATCTATAATATTTTTATTTATTTATTCTTTTACTTCTGATGGAATTTCTATAGAGGTGCGTTACACCTGTTCATAGAACCAGAAGAACTACAAAATTTACACAAAAATAGTATAGTTAATAAAATTAATCAAATCAATAATACAAACTTAAAAAAGACATATTACAATATTACTTAAAACTATTTTTTCTAAAATTACGTCCTAGAGTTGGAAATCCAGTTTCCCAGCTTTTTCCCCAATATCTTTTCGGAACAGATCAGCGATTTCATGTTTTCAGGTAGCATATTATATGGTTAATATATGGTCTTAAATTAAAACAAAAAGCTTAAATGAGATAAAATAGAAGTAATGTTAACGATAAAATTATTTGATATAGAGACAATTATAATTGTTTTTATTAATCTGACAATAAAATCTCAAATGATTTAAAACGACAAAATATAAATTTATAATTGCCTCATTTATGCGTAAACACCTTGGCAATTAGTTACGTTCACAATTATTATAATCTGATTATTTTCAACCTGTTACTCGAACCAATCTAATATCGTGCAAATTACCAAGTCAAACAATAATACAAGCAAAACATGATATATCTACATTTATTCGGTTTAGTCTGGCCGTTTTCAAGGAGACGAGGAAATGCGTCGTGTGGCCTAGATTTTTTTAATATAGCACCCACCATACCGACTCTAAATGGTACTTTTCGATGAATTCGACTTGGATTAAAAAGTTCTTACTTTTTCTTGTGGCAAACAAGTAAAAGTAATTTTAACCGGCGAATATTAGAGCTTTACTTGGGCTTTGGGATTGGACGATAAAAAGTGCGATGTGTCGAAAAAAGTTAACGAGTTAACACACTGTGTTACGCATGGCATGGAATTCGTGTAGGCGGCTATCATTGAATTAAAAACAGAACTATTGACCTATTTAGCAAGGACATGTGTTGTGGTTTTTCCTTACGACGAAAATCTGTTCAGAGGATAGTTTATATTAAAACAAAAAGGAAGTTTGATCTTGAAACTTTTTTTTTCTGCCTGGTTAAGAATAACAGGGTTAACAGTTTACCATATTTCTCGTTAAAATATTGATTAAACGAGTTATCTATATTTTACAACCGCGAAATCCGTTTAGAAGAGTTTCATTAGACTAGAAAATTACACAAAAGCTTCTGTTACGATTTACGAATTTTAAGTGAAAACTTCTGTAAAAACCGATTGTTTTTGAAACAATGCAGACAATTCTTCGAATTCCACTGGTTTATAGTAAGTCCCAAGCCGTTAAGTAAATTATCTACATTAAGATTTCAAATTTTAAAGTTTTTAATTTAATTTCGACAATCATCAATGGAAAGCATTAATTTTTAAGACAAATTGAATTGTACAACCCAAATTGACAATGGGAAAAAGAGAAATTGTCATTTTTCACAAAGCTCTTTTGTAAATTTAATGATTAAAGATTCGACACGTTTTCATTAGTATCACTTCTTTTAAAATTTTCCATCACAAATTTTATTTAAGTCATTGAAATCTATAAAAAAGTATTCATGAGGTGAATCAAAAGTTTTCAATTTGATTATCGATTCGGTGGTCTATTCTTTTCTATATGTTAATAAGATTATTTGTCACCGAATCGTAAAAACACTAATGATTTTCTGATGAGTTTTGAAAATTTGATAATGGGATTGGAATTCGTGTTTGAACTTGTAATATTTGAGTTCCAACATTTGATACATGTATGTCTTATGATTTACATAGTTGAATAATTAATTAGAAAATTACATGCGCGTATTTCTAATCAAAGAGAGTAATTTACATTTAATTCAACGATATTAGATGCTTTACTATGGTTTTAACGGAATTAAATGTGAAAACGATGTAGGTTGGTTTTGGAACTAAAATGTGGGTAAAGTATCAAGAAAGTTTTATAAATTTTCAAAAAAAAAAAGCCTTTGAAGAAGGAAATGGCTTCTTTTGAAAATTCCATTAATAACGTTATTGTTTTGGACAAAATTCGTTCTCTATTTAAAATCCAAAGGGTAGTTTTTCTTTTTTTTAATTGTTATTTATCGTCGCTTTATGATAACCAAGGTCAAAAGCGACTCTAAGGATAATAAAAATCCGTAATCGAGAAATATTGAAAGTTGGCTCTATACGAGGATCGAGTCCAACACCTCGGCCACCAGTAGGCCCACCAAGGGTAGTTATATGTTAAAAAAAATAAAAACTAGTCACAAGTTTCAATTTAAAAGTTACTAACAACAAAACCGATTTGATAGTCGAATGATTTCAAATTCTTTTTTTCCAAATTTAATAAGAACATAACATTATCATGCCATGAGGGAGATCATTCCAAATTATTGAAACCATTAGAATCAATTTATGTTTTTAATAAATGGACTACTAGAGCCCAAATCTACAATTAGTATACACAATAAACTGACTTTATACAAAGCAATATTACGACCTATCTGGACGTACGGAGCAGAATTGTGGGGTTCCGCTAAACCTTCCAATATACAACTAATCCAATCCTTTCAATCCAAATGACTCCGAAGAATCTTCAATGCTCCCTATTATGTTCAAAATGAAATAACACATAGAAACCTAAGTATTCCCTATGTGGCCGAACTTGTATCACATACATTTCAAAAATTTCATGAAAAATTACACTACCATACAAACCTAGAAGTGCAAACGTTAGCATTATTACAACACCCAAAAAAACCTCCACGTCGATTGAAAAGGCGATGGCCAAGAGATCATCTTATTAATTCAAGGAGTTTCAATCAAGGTTTATAAAATACACAGGTGGCCTCATGGTGGCTACGTGACGTATCCAGAAGAACTTCCTACATATCTTCAGACTGATTCAATTTCAAAATTCTTCGTATGACGTCATTTTTTTTAATGGAGCAACCTGTGTAATTTACAAACCTTGAGTTTCAATAATGATTGGTGCCTCTCATCAAGTCCTCAAACCTGGTGGCTTTGACTTGAAATTCTTTTCGAGTTATAGCTCACTTTTATTTTTAATTACAATCATCACTTTTGGTTATTGTATGTTTATATATTGTACAGATTGCAAATTCATCTTTTATAATAAATAAAAAAAAAATGTTTTTAAGGAAAATTTTTGTTCCAGCTGTATTAATAAAACACCGATTTTTTTCTGATAAATAAGCTTTCATTACTTCTACATGAAAATACTTAATTTAATCAAAATAATTTCCTTTATAAACTATACATTTTTGACACCTTTCTGGAAATTTATGGATACCTTACCAAATAAATGTTCATTTTTTGAGCTTCTTTTGGATTATGGGAAGCTTATCGTTGGAAAATAAACAACAGTTTTGCAAAGCAATTATTATACCCATCTTAATAAAAATAAATAAAACCAAAAAAATCGTTTCAAAAATAGATTTTGATGAAAATAAATTAAATTACCGAAACAAAATTTTATCTATCCCTTTACAAGATCAATTTTACTTAAATATATGAATAAAAACTATCATTTTTATTACATTGACGTTGTAAAAGCTCATTTTCATATTCAATTTATACCTCGACTCGATTCATACATCTATTTCGTGTACCGCTATAGAAAATTGATAAAATTTATAAAAGTTGGAATATGAGACTTTTATATATTATGTTGAAATTCAATTTTAAATTTTCCTCTGAAAACAG
The DNA here is from genome assembly GCA_958496175.1 of Sisyra terminalis. NCBI lineage: Eukaryota > Metazoa > Arthropoda > Insecta > Neuroptera > Sisyridae > Sisyra > Sisyra terminalis. The sequence goes on from OY292275.1 coordinate 12,149,932, forward strand.
TCAGCATCGGTTGAAATCTTTCCATTCAAATTAAATTAGTTTTGAACTGAATGAATGATAAAAGTGGCATGAAAATTGATTAGAATTATTCTTATGAAGTTGAAGATGAGCAAAGTTTCACTATAAAGTGGCAAAGTTAATTGAATTATTTTTAATATAAATCACTGATGGTCGCGCCGGTCGGTTTGCAAAGTTTTTTCTTTGCCATACGCATTGGAAATGGCTGTTGAAATGTGAACATTTTCTATGCTTCGTAATGGGTGGAAGTAGTTTGTTGAGTATGTGTGGGTTATTTATTTATTGGAAATTAAAGACATTGTAAACAGTCTATTGATTTTGCTGTTGTAAACTGTAATTTTCTCTTGTTATCATTGAGTAAATTGATTGAAAGCAATTTTATTGAAGTCATTGCCTCGATAATTTCATGATTGATCCAATTATTGCCTTCGTTACGATTGAAAATTTTATTTTCCGAAAGGCTTATCGGTTTTTATATTTGGGTAGGAGTTAACCCTCTTTTTATTTGTTAAATTTGGAATTCAAAGTTTTTGTCTTATATCTCTTTGACAATTCTGATTTTTTTAAATTAGTTTTTTTAAAATATTAATAATTATTATTAAGGATATCAAATATCAAAAATTTTGTCTTAATTAGTCGGTTCTTGAAATATTTGAAACCATTGTATTGAATACTAAAAGAAATATAATAATTAAATTGTGGGCAATAAGGACGAAGCTTCTTGCGGAATATTAATTATTTTATCGCCAACGTTTCGTCAATCATTCCTGACTTCTTCACTGCTCAAAATTAAAAATTACTCCACAAATGTCATAAAAATAAGCTGTAAAATGACCCAACTGGTAGAACAACAAACTAAGAATACAATTTGGTATTGATAAATAAAAAATTATTTAAAAAACATTATTGAAAAAATATAAACACACATGGCTAAACTCAATTATAATAATCTTATATATAAATTGACTATCTTGCCGTCCGTGCGTGCAGAATATACGCATGCGCTCTGTTATCCCCACTTACACATTCAAAACGTTGGTAGGGTTAAGTTGACACAGCGCACGGCATTTAAACATGCCTATTTGCTCAAACCGGCTATTTACCAAATTTGTTATTATTTTTGTATTTTTTTCATAACAACTATTTACGTTTGTCAAAATATTATTACTCAATCACATTAAATAATTATTTACACACCCGATGGTACAATTTTTTATGAATTTAAATTAATATTATTTGTAATAAAAGCGCGACAAATAGTAAGCCAGTTGTAAATATTCGCTTTTAACGGACTTTGATTGATTATTAAATTTGAAATTTCGATTGTTTATTAAATATTATCCCTTACAAACTTTGCTACCGTTTTTCACTCTTTTAGGGGAGAAATTTTCAAAAACTCTTTCTTATTATATATCTGCATCGTATAAGGAAAACATTTTCCAAATTTCATTGACACAAATATGCACTTATATTTGAAAATACAATGTAAAACGAAAAAAAATAATGACATTCTTTATGTTAGTTAACATGACTAAAAAGCTATTCGATTTCGCACATTTGGACGTTGTACATACAAAATAGGTGGAAAGCGTGGAAGTAAATTCGAATATTTTATATTTTTCAATAACAATAATTGATTTTCAAATTGTTCTAAATACCGAAAAAAAGTTAGTATGGAAGATTATATATTTGCATTGACAGTGAAATATATGGCAAAAAACTGCAACCTTAATGCTTTTCAGCCGAATAAATAATTACTCCAGATCACAACCATTGGTTGATAAAATAAAATATATTTTAAAAAGTTTGATTGTTGAAATACGAACCAAAATTTAAAATCGACAATTTGGTATAAGTACTACATAAGTATTAAAATTTCATACTTATTTAGTGAAATGACGTTATTTAAAATGTTGTTATTAAAATGATATAAAAAATATTTCTTAATATAATTTTAAATACAGTTTTTTTAATTAACAACACTTTGATTATTAAATTTAAAATTTCGATTGTTGATTAACTCTACATTATCTCATACTAAACATTTTATTGAGATAAAACCTTTAGTTGCGAATGCAACGGGCAACTACTAGTAATAAATATAATAAGATATAACAATATATAATAATACATTATAACTGAGTTGAGCTATGTGTGTTTATATTTTTTCAATAATGTTTTTAAACAATTTTTTATTCATCAATACCAAATTGTATTCTTGGTTTGTTGTTCTACCAGTTGGGTCATTTTACAGCTTATTTTTATGACATTTGTGGAGTCATTTTTAGTTTTGAGTCCCGAAGAAGTCAGGAATGACTGACGAAACGTTGGCGATAAAATAAATAATATTCCGCAAGAAGCTTCGTCCTTATTGCCCACAATTTAATTATTATATTTAAAAAGACAAGGACTTAAACAACATGGACTAAAAGAAATATTTTTTATTTATTTTGTAGCTACTTATATCTAAGGATATTCTAAGTAAATGGCTTTTATGAAATCTCAACAATCTGATTTAATATCTTTCAAAACTTAAAGATTATTAAGAGATTTCAACGTTTAAATATTAACAGTATTTAAAGGGAAAAGTGTGATTTTCTAATTTAAATATAACCATTATCGTGACAATGTTTGAAATCCTGACATTTAAAATCACTTCCAATTAAAAATGATTTCTAGCTAAGGAACCTGCAATTTTTCGTAAATTTTTAATACACTAAGGTATTATTAACAATAAAAATTAATCAAACCCTTTTACAATGATTTCGCCATTCAGTTATCGAAAGTGCATCATTTATGATGTTCCGTTCTCCAAAGGTTTCCCGTTAACTTTAGTATAACATTCCCCCCCCCCCAAATTAAAACAATGAAAAAATTCAACTTTTTAATCCAAATTTTCAAAAAAAATAATTTGGGAATTTCAAATGAAAACTAAGTCGATATCCACAAATCAATGGATCGCGTTACTGATCTTTAATTTTTTTTCGAAATTTAACTCTTTAACAATGTAATGATTGGAAACCTTTGCTAAAAGTACAAGAAAACTACCTCAAAAGTTGGAAAACCCAAATTTTTTTTTGCTTATCAAAAAAAAATTTTCATTTTTAAAACCTTCTTTACTTGATTATTCAAAAAGGGGCAACAAATTAATTTATTCCGGACTAATGCCAAGCCCGGTTTATTTTAAAGTGTTATTTGATCGTTTTAGTTTCCAACTATTGAAATTAGTATTGCACTACTAGAATGAGCTAACGATGTGGTCTTAACAAATATATCTTCTATCAATCCTCAAGGGTTAATAAAGACCATGGAAATTATCCTATTATTATAAACACAATGCACCAGTAATAACTAACACTTTACAACTCAATAATAATTATGAAATTGTTATTATATGTTTCGAAATGGTAAATTTTAAAATATGAAAAACTAACGTCATTCCTAAAGAGGGAAAATTTTAAAAATTGGAAACTTTTCATCTCTGCAGTTGTCATCAGACTTTGAAACGAAATAGCATTTTTTTATCATGCGAAGAAGATCGTTAAAAAGTGTTGTTTTCCATTTATTAATTAGGGATTCATGAATCATATCTAATTAAAATTAAATAAATACCGATTGAATTATTGATTGGGCTATCTATAATTTTATGGTTTTCAATCTGTGAATCATGTGAATCATCACATAGCAGTTACGGAATGATCCAGACTACTTGATGACCACTGATGAAGATTGCTTGGCAATCGAAATACGTATCTGGGTAATATGTCATGAATATTTTTGTTTGAACTTCTGTTCAAATTTATGTTGGTGGTATGATTTTTATATATTATTGTATTAAGTTTATATATTATTTTATTAAATTTGTATATTATTATGTTTAATTATACTACATAAATTAGACTGCAATATATTTTATATATTGTATACACAGGAGTTTAAGTATTATGGTTCTCTATCAGTTTACAATAAAAAAACGTATGTCTATGCTAAAAAATCTGACAAAAGTATTTGAGTATTTAGTAACCTTGCATAAATCATTTATGTTTAAATTCTTTTCACAAGACCATTTTAATGAGATTAGTTTATAATAAGATAATTTTTCAGCTCCCTCAACTATCAATTGCGTTATTTTTCCATTGAAAAAAGTTCTAATTATGTGTCATTAATAATTTTTTCCCTTCTTAAACGCGGAAAGTTTAATGAGAACAATTTAACTTACCCTCCGGCGTTGTCATCGTTTTTTGTTTTACTTTTATTACACTTTACTTAATAAAAACTAGATTGTATTGATAGAGCGAGAAAAGTTTTCATTCTTTTCGCATATTTTTCATGTCGAAAGTTCTTTCAATTATACGTACATTTCGTACAATTTCTTTTTCTTATCCCATTTTTAGTCCGAGCCGAATACTTGTTCCCATTGATTACTTTGATTAGTTCGAAAAAAAAGACGCGTTGATTAGCTTTTTGAAAGCCACTTTTATTAACTTTAGTCTCCAATATCTCATCAGAGCGTTCGAGATATAGGTATTGATAAATACTCACATGTTCGTGCGAAGAACAAATGGGAAACATTCCCTGTTTCCCTTAGCAAAGACTTTTGGAGTTGTACGGCTAATCTGTTCATTTCGTGTATGGGCAAGAAAAAAAGCGCACGGGGAGTTGGGAAAAGTTGGGGATTTTATAAAAGTATTCTGTTTCATGACATTTACTCTTCGACAGTTCTATTCGAGAAATATGTAGCTAATACCAACAAGAAAATTCAATTTTGTAAATGTGTCATATTTAAGACAAAGTTTTCCAACTTGTGCAAACTTGGAACAATTTATGTTACGGAAAATACTTGCGACTAGTTTTCGATTTTCGATAATAATTTTGATGTTATATCATGTAATAAGTTTGATCATGGCTTTGAGTGTACATTTGTTAGTTGAATTACTTCGTGTCTTATTTGAACGTTTTCTAGTTACATTATAAAATTGACTTAGAAGTTTCGGAATTTTCTTACAAACTGTAATTAATGTTTTCCAAAAAAAAAAGAAGAAAATAGTACACTTAATCATGTAAAATATCACAAATGTAAAGATCAAATCTATTACAATTTTATTTTGCCAGCATTTACAAGTATAAAAGAGTAAATCTTTTTTAACTTTTTATTTAAAACCTACTATCTATTAGGTTAACGAAACGATAGCGATAATGATAATATCAACTACCAAGTTGACCATTGCCTTTGTGAATCATCACAAAACAGTTACGGAACGATCCAAACTATTTGAGACCACTGAGGAAGTTTGCTTGGCAATCGAAATACGTATCTGGGCAATACGTCACAAATGTTTTTTTTGTTCAAATTTATGTTTACGGTATAATTTTTATATATTGTTATATTAAAACTACATAAATTAGACCACAGTATATTTTATAAACCGTATAACTGTTCAAAGTCAGCGAAAATATCTTATTTGGAGAAAACAACATTATTTTATTATCAACCACCAAGTTGACCATTAACATACTAAAGGGAAAATATAAAATAGCTCATAGTAATAATATAGAAAAAGTCGACTGATGCCCGAGTGGGCAATATGATCGCTCACAAAATTAGTGGTAGGTTCAATTCACGTATCGAGCAAATTTTCGATATTTCTCGATTACAGATTTTTATAAACCCTAGAGATGGTAAAGATCATAGAAGTTATAAATCGATGGTTACTAAAAATTAAAAAAATAATTTAGAATATATATATTTATACAAACCAAACCTTTGAAAATTGATGTTAAGAAAATAATCCATTTTTTTCAATTTGCATGAGCACCTGAAAGGCAACTCATATTTTCTACTATTGTCATAATTACTACATTTTATACTTCCTCTCTATTAATTTTATATACTCCCATTAAAAAGTTTTCAAAGTTAAAAACTTTTATGAATTTATTTTTCTTCCGCTCTTTTATCTACATATTTGCCATAAGTTTGTACCGAGAAGTAAGTTTCTATCTAGTTTTCAATGTATATAGCTATAGGTGATAAAAAGTGGACATTTTCCGGGCACATATTACCCAGTTTTATTTCAATCGGACCTGGAAAACGGATAAAAATGAGAGCTTTGCCAAGCTCGAGAGTAAAAGCTAATGTCGCCGAAAAGTAATTCAGAATGAGACGTGGGCACTCAAAAACCGCATCAACGGAATAAAAACCGATCATTTATATGGCTTTGTGGCAAATGATAAATGATTTGTCACTTTAATTTTTTGTCCACTTAAATTTTCTTTGAAAACTTGGTTTTTCCATTTTCAATTTGTGTTTTGCGCTACCTGATCCATGCATTATTGACTTGGTGGTAAAAAAAATATCTTATCAAGAAATGCAAATTTTTCGTTGAAGAAAATATTTTCATATTCTCTTATTAAAACTTAAATGCTGAGAATTGCAATTTCCACTTTTTATAAGGAAAATTAATACATTTTTAGAATACTTCATGGTCTTGAAAAAATTTTGCTTTCATGTTTTTGATAAAATAACTAATTTAATAACTATGCAAATTGCAATGATGCTCTTATGTAGTATATCATTTATACAAGTGGTCATTTTTTTATTTCCGGACCCTCGGAATTTCACATTAAATCTAAATTTAAAGACTAAAACATCATAAATTTTGGTATTCAGATAAACAATGGTGTTTTTACAGTTTAGCTATAATTTGTTTACCAGTAAACTTAAAAAGAAATGATGGAAAATGTTTTTTAAAGAGTTTTTGGATTTTTTTAAGGAATGAAACAATTATTAAAGTTTCTTGAGGAATATAGTGATTCATGTCTTATTGAGGTGAATTCTGTATTTGTTAATTTTACAAATATTAAAGCAGAACAGACATTTACTGGTATTTGCAAAAATAATAGCATATTTCGATTGGGTGATGATTTTTGAGTCACCTAGTTGAATAAAATGGTAAAAGTAGGAAGATAGCACAGGATAGGGAAACTTAAAAAAAATATATCACCAAATCTATAGCGGTGGAAGGCAAGAAGATAAAGAATCTCTAATTACCCTCTTATAATGTCAGATGGACACAAGTTTTGATTTTAGTACTGAAATTAAAAATTGATATTTTAGATCTAATTGATTTAGATCTAGACCAATCGTTCTTAACCGTGGCTCAATCGAACCCCAGGGGTTCGGTGAGTCAGTCTTGCGGGTTCGGTAGATATAATGTTATAATAGTTGTGTTCTTTGTTCTAAATGAATTTATTCATTTTGTACACCTTTATACGAATATACCTTTGTTTTAAATTTGAAAAAATCATACTTTATTTTCCAATTAAAAAGATTAAGGTGAGTGCGTATAAGAAACTGTTGGGGGTTAGTACATCCAATAAGGCTAAGAACCACTGATCTAGACTATTTTGTAGAGCGTTCAATTTTTTACAACTATGATTTCTTCAGATTCTTGAAGCTTTAAAAACAGAAAAAGCAAAACAGAATAAGACAATAGAATATTGAACAATTATAGTGAATACGCAAGTAACCACCCCCCTTAATTTTTTAGTGTTTTTCAGAGCTTTTCTTCCGCAGAGAAGTCTTGCATTACCATGTTGCAGCATATAATTTTCTCTATTAAGAGTTCTTTGGTACTTTTGAATATTTGGTTGGTCGACCAAAATTGATTAGGATTATTTGACAGCTCTTCGACTATCTGACATACATTTGGTACCATTTCCTCCCTTAACTTTCTATTGCTTAAATTTTCTCTCATTATTCGTTAGTACTAGTTGGAAAAATGATAACTACTAAATTTGAATTTAAAAAAAAATCATATGGAATTAATGAACATATAATGCACTAAGATAAACAATGAAAATGTTTTTAGTATCAATTTTCCGTCGCTACTCTGTGGAATTCGAGGAGCATACAATACCGAATTTGCCTTATTATTTGAGTATAGTTTTCGGAGGTAAAATTGAGATTTTTTTTAAGGATATAAGTCACTTTAAGCATAAAATGTCTTTAGTACTACTTTGAAGTAACTTATAAGCAGAAAAATGGCAATTGAATGGCTGTAGGTTTAAAAACGAAACTACTTTCCGGTACACCCACTACTAAGCTTCAATTTCATAAGAGATCAAAAGTGGTTTAAAAATTATCGTTTTACAGTACTTAAAATTTTAATATTGTCACAGTTCCACACAAAAAAGGTGGAAAATTTAAACTCCGTCTGTCAATAGTTATTTTACGACATGAGGAAAATTTTCCGCAGAAAATTCACTTACATTCACCGTCACATCTCCACGTCTTCACTCTAGACAATATATTTTTGGCCTGTGGTTATTTCAAACAAAACTATCCACGTAATACTGTACACTAATATTGCATTGCGCTCCACGACTACAACTGTAAACGAGTTCACTCCGTTTTATTTCTCGATCTGAAAAAAGAAAAACTTTCCACATACATAAAGCGACAATTTTTTCGTTTCATTTTTCCAACTTTATTGTGTAGTAATTTTTTATTCATATCGCCCATATAAAAAGCAATAAAAATTGTTTCGAATCGCACTGTATTGGTGGAAGAACAATTCGTTCGAATCAATATTTCAATGAAAAATATTTGGCTTGATTTGGAATTATTGGAGCTTTTCATCAGACGAGAGTGGCTGCAATGGGGTGGAGAATTGATAGTTGGGATAATAAAACGATTTGCGATTGAAAGAGAAAAAATGGAGAGTTTAATTTTCGAGTAGAAAGTTTACTTTTTTAGTTTGACCTAAATAGCAGTAGGTATATGAATAAAAACTATTCTTAGGTGTATGAATATAATATGGAGGAGAAAGCCCAAGTGTTAACATTATATGAATGACATTTTGATTAAGACATATATCCCAACTAGTGAATGCGAATGTCCCTTGGAAAAGGCACATTATAAATGCATTTAGATAGGCAAGTGTAACCACAGTTAGTACAGACTGTGATATATTCCGCTCCACTTATACGTGAGGTGAGAATTAATCATTTATATGGGACTGCGAGATGTGGTTCGGTAAGCGAACTGAAAGGACATACAACATTGTAAATGGGACATAAGGAAAATCCATTTTCTCATTCCCATTGGCTTCACGTTTCTTCGTATTGTCACTTTTGTGCTTGCATTTGTACAGATGCACTTTTTTCCCGCTGGCTGTTTTACTGTATGTGTAAAGTTCACTATTCTAAAGCACAGATCAAAGTTCTTCCTCGTTTATTGCACCAGTAAATCGACAAAGGAAATCGAATTGGACTTTGGAAAATCAGAATTTTACGGATAAAGTGAAACAAGGATATTTTTTTCAAAAAATATCATGAGCATAAAGAAATTTAAAGTTTTAGGATTGGATGTTATTCCTTTAGCTTTAGTCTCATAAGGGTGTAAAGTGTTAAATAAATCTGAGAGTTCTTATTTGTTATTTTTATTTTATGTTAAGTAGATTATTGCCTACATACGTACAATTTATTTTTATATTTATTGTATTATATTAATAAATTGCCTACTGGTGGCCGCGTGGTCAAGGTGACCGCTTAAAAACTGGTAGATATTGAAATTTTTTTCGATATTTCTTGCTTACAGATTTTTAATAACTCTAGAGTCGCTAAAGACCTTAGTAATAATAAAGCAACGGTAAAAAACAAATAAAAAAAAATTATTGTAAAATTTCAGATCCTCGATGATATATAATAGATTGATAAAATGCTCAGAGGACTAGGATCAAAAATAGTCGGTTAAAACTTAATTTATTACATGCGACGTTTCGGCTCCTTTATTGAACCTTCCTCAGGCGTTCATAAAAAATCGTTTTAACTTTGTTAATTATTATCGTTGTCATAATTCATTTTTCTAGACACGGTACAGTTGGTAAAAACAATAATAAAACTTCCAAGAAATATAAAAAATTCAATAAAAAATAAATAATTTTTCCATAAAAAATAATAATTAATAAATTCAGTTAAAAATTTACACTAGTTTTAAAACTTAACCGCTCGGTATTGCGTAGTCTCAGAACCGCCGCGGTTAAAGTTAAAAAGTTAAAACGATTTTTTACGAACGCCTGAGGAAGGCTCAATAAAGGAGCCGAAACGTCGCATGTAATAAATAAAGTTTTAACCGATTATTTTTGATCCTAGTTCTCTGAGCATTTTATCAATCTATTAAATAAAAAAAATGTCCTCAAGATTAAAATTACTTTCTTTAATGAATGTCTCCTTGATAATTCAGTATTAATTTTATTTAACCTGATAAAAAAATTTTGAACTTTTCTAATCGATATTGTAATACTATTTCTATGGACCTGTTGAGTTATTAAAACTCAATCATTTTTAATGGAATTAAATTTAAGGTCTCATGTAGGACAATCAAATCATAATATTTCTCCTTCCGCAATTACCGATTTCTTGTTATTGTTAGGCAATAAAATAGATGCAGTATCTCACATGAATATCAATTCTTTTTTTGCAAAATTCTCCTTATAATTGACTACTACAAATGCTTCGAAAAATGAATTAGTTCCATAAAAAGAAATTCAAAGTATGTAGTTCCCTTTACAAGTAAAGCTCCATGAACCATTAAAGAGATTTCTCTACATTGAGGTACGAATTATTCATTCAAAATTGCCTACAAAAAAATGCTTCTTAGACTATTGAAAATTATAAAAAAATGCCCATCACTAAAGTACTAAAGAATAATACGTAAAAGAGTCTAGAACTATAAAATTAAATTAATAAATTGAGAATAAATGAAGTATGAATAAGTTGATCAATGCACTAAAATACCATATCTATCATTAAAATATCTTTCCGGGGTCGATTCAAAATTATTATATCCTTTGGCTTTTTATAAATAATTTGATCAAAATGTGTAATTTTGACATTGATAAATGTTTTATTTATTATTTCCGAGTCAAAATTATTAAATAAATGAGTTAATTATTTATTATTATGAATGATTTAAATTCTAATTCAATTTTACTAATGCAATATTTCATTTAAAATAATATAAAATTTTTTAATCAATGATTTAATTTGGTATTTTATGGCCGAATTATTTTCAACGAAAAAATTTAAAACCCAAAAAAATAGTTTGACTCTATAATTAATTATTTGAGGATTTGCAACAATTATTTATGTTAATTATAAATAACAATTCATTGATAAACATGTAAACAAAATGTTTGACCAAATTCGATTCAATTAATTAGTCTAATGCGTTTTGTTAAATGACCTGACGATGAAGCTCATTCGATATTTATTAGAATTCATTTCACAATATCATTATGCATGTATAATTATTGCAATTATGAATGGCGTAGCTCATTAACTTAACGAGTTTTTCCTGCAACATTTTCAATTCATTTAAATTAAACAATTTATAATTCATAAGTTAATATTTTTTGTTTTGATTCTAACATCGTACACGCCATAAAAATTGATGACTTATAATTCTATTACCATTCCGCTCACAAAGCTATAATATTTTCAATCTTTTTAAATTACTTTTAGTTACCAATAACTTTGTGTTATAGTTGAAATATAATATCTCATGGATAAAGTATTTCTTGGTTTACTTTTTTTTTAAGAGATGAGGCATTTTAAGCCAATTTTTAGTAGATTTTTTTGATCAATAGTGATGTGAATTATGAAACGGATTCTGACGCCGATTTACGAACTATGAATGATAGAATTATAAGACAAATTCATCGAAAAGAACAAAAGGAATGTAATTATAATATAAAGTACTTAAATAATCAAAAATATTTACTTTTAACTATCAACTACTTTAACTGTTAATTGAAAAATTTTGGAAAATTTGGAAAAACAATTGGGTTAATTTCATACAGTTAGCCAATTAGGAAAATGAATTGATTATTATGAAAGATAAGTAAATTGATGATTTTACATAAATCACAGAGAACAATATTTAAATTATGAATTTTCAATTAGATATATCAATAGGTTTAGATCGATTTTATTTTTTATTTTAAAAAGCATTCAGTGCTTAAAATAACTTGACACACACGTCGAAAGCTTTATTGTAATCGTGTTCAATGAATTGAATTAAAATCATAAAGTTTATTTTATAATATTATACCAATGAGAGAATTTAATGAAATAGTTTCCATTGTGCTATAATTGACAATGTAAACACTTGCTACTAAGCCAATTATGGATACAAAATTGTGGGATAAAATCCTATAGAAAAAAGACCTTAATTTGTGTCCATTTCTAATAACACCAACATAAAAGTTATTAAATCTTAATTTTACTTGTTGTTTTTATTGCATGCTTTATCAAAATTAATTTATGGTGATAAGCTTTACACGGAGTGTTTTTGAATATTTTATATGAACAATTTTCTGTGATCTGGAATGAGTGATGTATATGAGTGTTAGATAATAAAAGCTCGGATGAAACACGCGCGTGAATATTCATCGACCAACAAAGCTTCTTCAGGGACACATTGATATCGCTTTTCTTTTAACTAATGGCTACATATTATACGAAGACATGTTTATGATTAAAATTTCTGCTTCAAAAGATTCCATTCTTTTTAATACGAACAAGCGACATTGGATATTCGAATCTTATTAACTAAGCTCGTTGCGAACAAGTTTCTTTCTAGTTGTGCTAATTTATATTATTACATTAATAATTATATGTTGAAACGCTACAAAAATTGATCATTAAATTTTATGCAAGTTTTCCGAGTTTGCAATGGTGAAACTAAAAGCGTTTGAACATAAAAATAATTGAGAAGCAGTATTAATTTTCTTCTTATTGTTAGTTTTAAAATAAAGCTTCCATAAAAGAAGCTTTTTAGTAAGAAAGATATAGTAACTTGTTCAGTAAAAGTAGTTTTTATGATATCAAATTTTCATCCAATTTAAAACCATATCAAATTCTAATCTTTAATTTAATTAGATATGATTTTATACATCAAAAAAGTTAATTACTAAAACTATAATAATCAAGTTAAAAAAAGATAACATATTTATGATAATCAAAATAAATAGACTCCAAATAAAATTGGATGGAATTACTTCAGCCTTATATTAAAATTTAAAACTTAGAGAACTCTAAAACTCTTATGCTTTGTACTGCGGGAAAGCATGAAAAAAGGAGGTAAAAAGCTTTTGTATTTTCATGTTGTAAATAATTTTCTTGAAAATTTCTCGTATATTACAATAAAATATTCACTAATCCTCGCATTTGTGCTTCATAATCTCTTGGATTCAATTATTGTCACTCCCATTCAGGTGATGTATCCTTCGGGTACTTACCATGGAATTCTCAAGCACCTTTCAAAGAATTTGAATTTTCACATAACAAAATAAGACCACCCACGTATTATTTTGCTTTTGAAACAGTTGTGGCACAAAAAGCATTCAAAAATCATTTTGATGAGCTTTAAGATGTAGTCTTTAAAAGTCATTCAATTTCATAGGAATTTTCGTTTGCAAAAACTATGCATTAAGTAAATTTATGAAAATAAATTTAATGTCGTAAAATAAGTTTAATGTCGACATGTCAAATCTTTTGAACTACAAAATGTTTATCTAAAGCAGCGGTTCCTAACCTTTTTCAGCCGCGGACCCCCAAGGAAATCAAGCATAATGCCAAGGACTCTTGAGTGTAAAAAAGGTGCAATTTTCGGACAATATTATATTTTAGTATTCCTTCATTAAATTAAAAAACAAAAAAACAAACTTTTTCAAATGGGACCGCGGACCACAGGTTATGAAACAATGATCTAAAGGAATTTCGATTTAACAAAAAAAAAATAAGTAAATCAAGCTACAAAATATGTTCACAATATGCGATTCTTAAAACTTCTTAAAGTACATTTAAAGCGAGTATAGTCAGTAATTATCCTGGTATAATGCGATAGGATTAGGGCTTAGGGACTTGACTTTCCATAAAATCTAATAACTTTTTCACAGCAAAAGCATTGCGAACTTACAACAACCTATTTTACATAGCTGTTTCTTGGTGAGATTATTTATACTCGTACCTTTTACTAGATTCCTGAAGTAATAGGGAATAAAATCGATAACGTTAAATATAAATCTAGTGCACTTTATGCAATCTATATATATGTTATGAAACCAATTCTACAGAACAAGAAGCAGTAGGGTGCTCAATCGAGAGATATATTCATACATACTTCTGCGGTTGACCACTAAACTGTTAGAAAATATTTATATAGTTCAATGTGGCTGACATTGAAGTTGATATTATCCTTGTATATTAAATTTACCAATAGTTTAGAGTTGTAATCGTATCAGGCTTCATCTTCAGTTAATTTAAAAGAATTAAACAAAAAGGACAAACAACATTAACACTATATAATTTTTAATAGACATAATATTTCAAATATGTACTACCTGCAATTTGAGTTGTTCAACAGTCATTGATTTTTTGCATATTTTTTAGAAATGAATTATAAATTATTTTGATTTTCGGAGCATAAAAATTAAAAAAAAATATTTTAATTAGATATAATAAATTTGATAAAATTAAAAAAAAATACCATGACAAATTCGCGCTATGATTGGTGTCTTGTTTGTGACGTCAATATGTTAAAGGACTTCACATTAGTACATAGTAAAGCGTTTATACATATACATGTTAAAATAATATTCCAATTTTAGGGGAAAAAGTGTTTAAAATATCAAATTTTATCGAGTAAATTATGTGTGGGAAAGAATTTACAGAAACTAACTCTGATAATGTACCAAGTGTGGATATATTTATAACAACCGATTTTCTCAAAAAATATTTTCGGTTTAAATTACATTCTAGAGCACAAAAATTATTTAACTAAGTATTTACTTGATATGATTCGGAATATCTCAAAAAAATGGTATTTATTTTGATGTTGATATTGAAATTATACATCTTTATAAAATCCTAGCCATCATCCTTCCGCTTGGCTTAAAGAATTACAAAATTAAGACTTGAAATATTATTGGAATTTTTCTTTAAGGGGATAGGGATAATCACTATATATAAGCTTGAAGGGTTTAATCTAATTTTTTAATAAATTGTTTAACCAATTTTTGGAAATAAAAATTCAACATTAACATATTTTTTGTCCTCATACTTATTAAAGCAAATATCTATGTTATTTCATAGTTGGTTTTGATGCAGTATAAAAAGAAATACGCAATTAAAGGACCCTAATATAAGGAAGTTAACATTTACAGTACAAATTCAAATCAAAAGTTATTCAACTTGTAAAATCGTTTATTGTTTCAAGTTGAACGACACTTAAATTACTAAATTTGACATTTTGATTGTTGATCGGGTGGCACGTTATCCTTTATAAACTTTGCAACCCCTTTCATCCTTTTAGGAAAGGAATTTTCAAAAATCCTTTCTTATTGCATCATAAAAGTAATTCACTCTTTAAATTGCACATACCAGTGGCCAGTGGCTTAGGCTGCGCATTGATCCGTTAATTAGTCAGAAAAATTGATTTCATATTTCATAACTATATAATTTCATGATATCTATATCAAAATAATTCTCATAGCAAAAAAAAAATGTTACTTTTAGAACTTATTCGGTACTTAAAATCATTATATTTAACGTTTTTCATTTGATGCATATTAAAAAACACTTTTTTCTTGGGTATTAGTTTTATAATATTTGTACATGATGGTACAAAACAAGGACGATTATTTTTGAGATTTGGTATTGCTGAAAAAATTATTAATATATTGATGATAAAAACAAGTTTAACTAAATTTAAACGTTAAACATTGTATCAATTACATATAACACTGATTTGTAATTATCAAAAAGGCGTCACACAGTTGGTTAGGAGCTGTTGTAAAGAAAATATTATTTTTAATTTGCTATGACCTTCGAATAACAACAAGAAAAAAAAGTTTTATCACATTAAACTTAAATATGATCTTTCGAATTATGATAGAAAAAAAATTGTTCAAAAATCCAATGCTTAGGCAATTTTTTCAGCGCTACTCGTTGTTCTATCTGAAATCGTATTGGTTCAAAAGTAATATCATTACTTAAGTTACTCTTAAGTTGGATTTCCGCCATTACGAAAATATAATTCCCCTTTAAATGTCCTCTGAAGTTACTTTAAACCAATGAAATGTTTTTCTCACTAAAAATTCAGTATAATCTCAGTGTATGATTCCTAAATTAGTTTTTAATGTAATTTTTCCTTTTGATATCTTCATTTTATATTTGAAGTTTCTCAGGCTTTCAATTCTATTAGGATCTATATTTCTTTTTCTAACATTCGGGGATTCCAATACATTTTCTTCCATTTCTCTTAAAGTTTTCCATTTTTTTTACTCATTCCAATATAAGTTTTAGAAAAAACTTATTCAGTTATTGTTTGTTCTTATCTCTTCATTGATGATGATTTTCTTTTTATTATCTCTTCTCAATATGTCTAATCTTAGAACTATTTCTTTATATTCAGCAGCTGTAAAAAGCAGAAACCAAATATTTTCTGTAGAGAAAATTTCAGAGAAAATAACAGTAAAAGCGAAAAAAAATAAAACTCTTTTCAAACTTGGATGTTTTATTCATTATGTTATGACTTCATCAAGAAATTTCTAGTATAGTTACCTCATCAGAATTTTAAAAATTAAACTGCAAACAATAAAGAAGAGAAATATATATAAAACAGCAATCATCATAAATTTAAAATTTTAAGTACCAACAAATTCAGCTATGCTCCCAATGCCCCAGTTTCTGTGTTTTCGAGGGTATGGAAAACTAGGGCATCAGTATTACGGCTGTAATAACGTATTTCAATTACAGATCATTTTTTGGAAATTTTTCATTAGTCATTAAAAAAATCAACAAACCCTCAAATAATAATTAAAATTAAATGCATATGGACGAATTCTATATGAATTTACATACATAAACCATTAATTTAGCAATCCTATTTGTTTGCCTCAAATATTTTCAGTACAATTTTTGCTAGAAACATAAATTTATGTAAGTGGTACAAAACAGACAGTGGAAATGTGAGGGGTGAGACGATGGAAGAGACATTGGGCTTGATGGGAACATAAAATAAAATAAATAATATAAAATAAAACGTGAACAGTCGTGTTAAAAATTTGTAATTTAAATTTAGCACAATTAATTTACATTTTTGAATATCAAATGATAAACATTTCGTAACTGAAAACTGCATTTCATTGTTACCATAAAACTAGATACCCCAAAATATTAAACAGTGTTTAAAAATTTTCAAATCAAAAATGAACAAATATAGCAAAAGTTTTCCTCAAGTTACGAAAATTTCTGTCTTATTTACAGGGAAATTTTTAACTGGAATTGAATTTGATTGGTTTAGTTTAAAAACAAAAGTTTACGTTTCTAAATTCTCTCCACATCAAATAATTGCCACCATATCCACGTAATTTTATTTCTCATTCTCTTTCGCAATGACATCAAGTAGGAAACGATAATTTCAAATTAATTAATTAAAATGCATCGCCAATAATTATCCTCTCGACAATTAAACAAATTAAATAAGTATAGTGTGAAACATTTCTCGTTATTTCTTCCAACGCTTTCCGTTTCTGATTGCTATCGGAATTCAATTTAGCGCGAATGCTGCACCAATTCATTGATACTATACGGAAGAAATGCAGGACAGTTATTCTCTACTTGTATTCCTTTTTTTTCCTTCAGGTAATAAATAATGTTTTATGTAGGTCCATAAAGGAATAATATAGTACAACGAATATTGCCAAATTTATAGACATTTTCAACGTTCATCCGATATTTTATTGCTCAAGATGTTAATGAAATGTTGATGGAATTGCGAAAGTCTTTATTTTTTAATTTATGTTTTATGAAATATCATTTTTATGGAAACAATTCAGACTATTAATTGCCAATATAAATTGATGAGATGAATTTGATTGGGGTTTATTTCAGCCGAAATTGGAGGAAAATAAAACAACTTAGGAAAATAAAAATTAATTTGATGTATGTTGTTATTATGAAGCGACGACGAAAAACAATTGGAAAATTTTAATATTCCAATAGCTGGAATAGAAAGTTTTAGTATTTTAGTACTTATTGATACAGAATTTGCTTAATTTGAGTCATGTATGTTAAAGTTATTAAAATGTATCAATGTAATAATCCAAATATCATTAATACTGCATCAGCTTATTAAAAATCACCGCTAGGACTTATAGAATCACCTTTAAGAAGCCGTTTATTACAAGTTTACAATAAATTGTTGTTATTTCGGCTTTAAGGGTGGATTACTGTCAGAAAAATGACTTTTTTAAAACTGCCATTTTTTTTAGAGATATTAAAAAACGGTCTTCGGCATGTAAAAGTTGAAGTTTTGAACTATTTTTTTTATTTGCCCCGATATGTCCCCCCCTCCCCCTTTTACAGCGCTTTGAAAAAGGGTCCTCAAAAATAAGGAGGCAAACGGGAGACAAGTTTTCTCGGAAACCGGAAGTCGGATCATGATTTTCCAAAGAATGCAGGTTTTGGTAATGCGTCTTCTTGGTACTGAATCTCGAAAATCCGAAAAAAGTTGAAAATTCACAAAATGGCGTGACTTTGAAAAAAGAGTTAAAAAAAATGACCTTTTTTTGGACCTTTCCCTCTCTCCCACTTTGAGAGGGGGAGGTTTGGCCAATTTCAGAGGTTCAGTACCAAGAAGACGTGTTGAACTATAACACCAGTTTCAAGTCAATCCGTCGGATAGTTTCTGAGAAATCTTGTCTCCCAGTTTTAAAAAGTTGATTTGGAGAAAAACGCATTTAAAGTTTTTTTAAGATATTTTTTTATGTTATTATCAATTTATTCAATTTTTATCAGTGAAAATACATTAGTCAGCTGTTCCAATCCTTTTGGCACGTTATTCTTGAATGTTATAAGAAGACATTTATGGAAAAAAAAATCGATTTTTTTTTCTGTCGGTGATCCACCCTTAATATTAGAAATTTTACCCAAAGTTCGAAAGAAAATCGACGTTGTTAGTGTTAAAAAGATTTACATTTTGAATTTGGTCAGCAATTTTTAAAACATAGTACAAGAATTCAACTTAAAACAACAATAGATGTTTATGTACCCTTCATTTCCCTTCTAAAATATTATAATTGCATCAATTTTAAAGTTAAAATCATCATAAATAGGGTTGAGAAATGTAAACGAATTGGATACCTATTTGAGACCTAGTTGCTGGGCAAACCTTACCAATTATTTCGGCTACAAAATTTGCTACCTCTAGTTCTTTATGTCACCATTTATTCAAAGTGTTACATTCCCAAAAAGACATGGGAAAAATAGTTTTCATTAGCCACAATTGTATACTGAAGTTTCTTCAGTCCACAGTGGCTGGTTAAGTGATTACTAGACCTGGTACTATTGTAATTTGTTTTCTTGTGTAATTGAGTATTGTAGTAGTCAGGCTTAGGGTAGGTTTTCCCATCATTCTTTTACTGATGTTTGCCCACATTGAACCGTGTTTTTGCCGTTTAAATAAACATTATTTTTCTTACAAGACTATTATTAAATGTTGTTAGTTTAAAAATTGGACACTAAAAAAATCGAAATAACAAATAATGCTTGATAGCATCCAATAGTGATGAAAAATATGAATTTCTTGAACTAGAATTGCTGCATTAAATAAAAGGATTTGAAAAAAATGCAAAAGATAAATTGTTATAAAAGATTAATAGGTATTTAGTTCTTCTCAAT
This sequence comes from Sisyra terminalis, assembly GCA_958496175.1. Lineage (NCBI taxonomy): Eukaryota > Metazoa > Arthropoda > Insecta > Neuroptera > Sisyridae > Sisyra > Sisyra terminalis. The sequence goes on from OY292275.1 coordinate 12,169,696, forward strand.
GACAATTATTTTTATTATAATTCGTTTATTTTGAAGGTGAGTTAAGTCCATTTCAAAAATAATCCCTATAGTGTTATCATTTTTAACCATAGGAACATAAGATACTAAAGAAGAGGGAATAATTGCCGTTTTTATTATCAACTAAAATGAAATCAGTAATTTGTCAAAACTTAGCAGTTAAAGAATTAACATACTTTGTTCTAGTTACAAGAAGAAGACTCACCATAAAGACCTTCCTTGAAATGGACTTACGCTACTTCGAAAATAAATTAGTCATATATTATTTATGAATGAATTTCTATGGTTATTTTCTTTTAACTAAGAGGATTATTATTTGCTTTTTCTCTTATTTTTTAATTATTTTTGTGTATATATATACACTTAATAAAAATAAAACTTCTTTTAATTTAGTGAAGTCTCATTTTAAGTAGGTACTTAAGTACTTAAAAAAACGTTAAAATCACTTCATCACTATAACGTTTTATTTTCTTGAGATTTCTACTACATTGTCACCCAATCTTTCCAAAAAATGTAATGATTTTCTTTTCACTTGAAGAACCATATTTTATCTTTGTAAGTTGATGTTTATCCCGTTGCAATTTTTAATTTTCCTTATATTAAAATATAAGTTTGATTTGCAGTTCATACATCTTACCGCTCCAAAATCGATAGGTGTTGGGTTCGATCCTTGTATCGAGCAAATTTCCGATTTTTCTCGAATACGGATTTTTATTAACCCTGAAATTGCTAAAGACCATAGTAGTTATAGAACGACGGTATATAACAATTAAAAAAAAAATAAAAAATATAATTGATATTCTTGACTTACAAAAAAAAATTGCATCACAAATAGTTTAGAAAATTCTGATGAGAAGTCAATGAAAAACATAAGAAATACTGAGCTTAAAGATAAAGTTGAGTCTTTTTATGTCTTTTATGTTTGAAGAAATAAGTATTCTCAATCTCCAGTATATTTCTTAGAACTAAAAAAAATCGAACAATTGGTGTGAAGTTAATACTTCAAAGATTAAAATTAAATTATTTTTTTTTAAATAAGAAGAAAATTCAGGTTATTTAAGATCATTTTGTTTTTTGTTTTTTATTTTTATTTAATATTTTTATTATTCAATTAGCTACGTTTCGTTACTAATCGTAACTTCCTCAGGCTTCTAGATTCACAAAAATAAAATATTTTTAATTTAAATTCAATAAATAAATAGAAATTCTATTTTAAATTAAATTATCTATTTTATTTAAATTCTAAATTATCTATTTTAAATTATTTTTTTAATTTATTTATTGAATTTAAATTAAAAATATTTTATTTTTGTGAATCAAGAAGCCTGAGGAAGTTACGATTAGTAACGAAACGTAGCTAATTGAATAATAAAAATATTAAATAAAAAATAAAAAACAAAAAGATCTTAAATAACCTGAATTTTCTTCTTATTTGAAAAAAATATAAAAGCTGTGATCTGAATTATATCATCTATTAAATTATTTATTTTTTTAAGATAAAATTTATGTTTAGTATTTCAAATCCATAAGAGTATTTAATTTTTCTGAACAAGTCCAACTTGTGCCTATAGCCAATTTTCGTTGGTGTATCATCGTTACTATTTCAATACAGCTTGTAATTCGCAACGATAATAATCGTTTAAATAGATTAATATTAGTGTAACTTAATTACAATGAAGCAATAATGGCTTTAGCTTAATGCGAGTTTTGTCTCAAGAGAAAAAGCTTCATTTCGATTATATATGCAAATGATGTATAAGATGGCAATAAAAGAAAACTCCGACATGTTTTAATTATCGTTTGGCGTGTTAAATTAGAAAATGGATTGTTTAACAGTTCTAATAAACATTTTCTTGATAAAACTCTATATATTTTTTTTTGGAGCAAAAAGTAAAATCGTTTTTTACTTTCCTTGTTAGATGAACGTTGGAACGTTCAAATATTCACGACTATACACAAAAAAAGTTTGTGTTTCTATTACGTTTTTCTGCAAAGAAAAAAGCCAGCACGTATAGACAGAATTTTAATGAGTTCTTTCGCAATGTCAAAAACTGTTATTCAAAAAAGCCAAAGTTCAATTTCAGATGAAATCTCAAGTTAATAATTCACGTTGTTAATTCAAAAATCCGTTTCGTTTGGGAAGTGTGAGACGTTGCCGTTTGTGTTTCGAATTTTATATTTCACGTTTTCGTGTTCACTAGTTGTGGGTAGAGTTTTTTTTTTCTAATTTAATATCGTTTGATGGGAAACTAATGGAGAACAAGACTAATTTTTGTGCTCCCCGGGGAGACTGCGAAGTTGAGCTTTGCTCGTATTGCGACTCGTTTCATGCCAACAGCCAAGCTTTTATAAATGTTGATTTCACACCTGTGTTAACGTTGGCGTAGCATGCAAAAAAGCGTTAAATAATGTGCAAAAAAACTAACGTATGCTTTAAATTTCGTAAGATGATTCGCATGAGAGGAAACGGAAAAAAATGGGGAACCAATTGGAAGCTTTGGATTTCAAATAATTTATTTAAATTGACTTCAATGAATAAAATGGTTCCGTTTTTTTATCTGGATTTCTATTGTGTCACTAGTTCGACAGTCACTGCTGGTTTTTCCCTGTAATTAGTTAAGTTATTTTTAACGACTCTCTTGGTAAAAGAAACTTTCCTTATGAACTTCTTTACTCCACTTTACTTCTTTAATAAAAATTTTAATTGAGTCTCAAAGACATATATATATTATTATCCATTAATTTATTGTGACTCGGAAATAAATAAAATACTTATCAATGTTAAATTTACTCCACCATTCAAAAATTAGTTCCTTCGTGAGCCTTTTTTTTAAGGTCTACCTGCATTAATGCACTAGTTGAGTCTTAAGCTCAATTATTTCAATAAAGGTTGATAATTTGAATTCCATGTAAATATAAATATTCTTTACATGTTTCTTGTTGTCTTTTTTACAATCTTATTCTGGATTATCTGCATTTTTCTTGTATTTGTTGCAGCAACTATTGCCCAAACTGGAGTAACATATAGCATCAATACTTCTCATGATTTTGTACAGTTAAATTGAATTTTCGATTATCAGTGAGGACGTTTCTTTTTCTGTTTTCTAGTAAACCGTAGATTCTAATGCCTGGACGAATTCCTCCCTACTGCGCAGTCTATCCCTGGCAAAGTTTTCCAAGTTAAGGTAGTACATTCTTCGGTTCAAAAAATTCAGTATTTCAATTCGTTTTTCTTCTTTTTTCTTTGAATTTTCTTGTTTTTCTTCTACAACATCAAGTATGAATCCTTTTCTTTGTCAGACTCATTCAATAAGCTTTTATTATTGTAACCATATCGATAATTAATAGTTCCTATTTGTTGACTGTTCTTAATACTTCTAAGTTTACCCCTTTATTTTTTTCCTTCTTCTTCAACCCCACACTTAAGCTTTTCGGATATTAAAATCCTATTTATCATTAAAAAAAGTCAAATTCAGCTGGCATATTTTGATTTGCAGTTTTGTTATGTGTGAATTCCAACTTACCAGTCCTTCAGCATATTTCTTAATCTTTGATTTAGACTTCCATAGTACTGCATTAGCTCCACCGATAACTAACAAAAGAATTTTGTTGTACATCTAACTAGGACAATGTGGGTAGTAGATTTAGTTTTCCTTTTGATGGAGATGTATGGTTATAGGGGGCTAGGGGCCACTACTCATTAATTATTTTAGATATTTGCAATTAAAGATGCAATTTACTCGTGAAATTCAGTTATAAATTATACTGTTATAAGGCTTCTAGTCATTAATGACTTTATTTTAGCTTTATTTTGTATCTTTGTATGCAAGAATTGAAATAAAATAAATAAAAAATTAAAATCGAATCGGACTTCTAATGATGAGGGACACCAATCCGTCGTTGCTATACTAATTCCACTACATACGTGTAATTGTTTGCTACAGAACTAAATTAAATTGAGTTAATAGCATCTTCAATCGCAAATATTTAAAAAAAATTTTGAGTAGTGACCCCTTTAACCTAATATCTTCATCAATAGCGAAACTAAATCTACCATCTTACAAAATTTGAACAAAATCCGTGACTTCAAGACCTTGCATTCTTCTTCTAAGATTAAATATTTTTGGTTTATATTTACTCGGGTTTTGTATACGTTGTCATTTCTTATTCAGCTGCACAAAAAACTTAGAATCTCTTAAGTTTCGCCAATATTACTGTCCTGGTACCATTAATATGTTAACATCAATGTAGAGTTTATACAACATTTAAAATATATTGTAGTCGATTTTATGTTAAATATTTTACAGAAGCTAACATAAATTTGTATCAAAATTGAAACAATTGAATTACTGTCGTATTGCGCAGATACGTATTTCGATTGCCAAGCAATCCTCAGAAGTCATAAAGCAGTATATGATTGTCATGACTTCACCTGTAAATTATATTACCACAATATATTTCATATATTGTATAAACAGTATAACTGTTCAAAGTCAGCGAAAGAATCTAATTTGATCATCAGATTTGAAATGAATTGAGTTTATATTTTAGCAGGTAACTAGTTTAGATATTATATAGTGTTGGTTCCGGTATTGATTCTCGTTTCGATGCTTTTTTTAGTAAACTGTGTTAGTCCTTAGATTTCCTTGAAAGCTTTTATACTTTAGGAATAATATTAGGATTTGCGTAAGATATTGATGGATTATAGAACTTTACAGTTAATGGGTTAGTCCTTGATGCCACCCACGGTCAAGTCTCTGGAAAATATTGATGAAGCATACGACATTAAGCTTCCGTCCCCGAATTCTAAATTTTTTACTTCAATTTGTCTTTGCAGTTATAGAGTGGTTGGATGATTAGATATTAAAACTCAATTTTATAAATAAAATGAAGAGTTGTGTTATAAATACTTCAGGTGTTAAATATTTATTACCATAGAATGCTTGGAGTAAAAAATGAAACTAAACTAGAACTTTTTACAATTATTTGTACAATGCAAGAGATTAGCATTTCCAAAGTACACATTTTCTTTTTAAAACATAAAATTTTCATCATGAAAAGTATGGTTTAGGTACGCCATCTTAACTCATTTTCTTTAAAGATTATCTTCTTTTATTTGAAGAAAAAAGTAAATAGATTTTACGAAGGAAATTGCCAATTTTCAAAAGATTTTATCTAACTCTAATCACAATTTACAGAAATGATCATTGTGGAGAAAAACATTCAAATATTTGATTTTGAATTGTTAAACAAATTTTCAAGCAAAACTAAATTAAAATTATACATTCAAATAGACCATATTTTTGTCACGTAATCTGAGAAACCGCATAATAAATATCATTTATCCATATGAAGAAAACTTGTATAGATAATGGTATTTTTCCAGTTGGAAATAAATTCCAATTATAATTTCAAGTAAATCTTATTGTGTGAACAACGCAACTGGTTGCGTATATGTACGCTTATTGATCATTCCACTAACTGGAAAAATTACCTTTTCAACAGTTTCAATGTTGTCTATTTCAGCTCTTTAGTCCTTACGGCCTTGAGAAAGTTTGTACGTCAGTCTTTGGGGAATTTGGTGACTCTAAATTGTGATGGCATGCTATAGCACTGCCTATTCTGTCATCAAGTTTTGTGCCATTGAACAGATTCGTGAAAATTTAATCCTATTACGAATTGGGATTTCGTTTGATTCAGTTGAAGTTGGGGAAGAGTTAATCCTTAAGTTTTCGAAATCCATTTTTGTTGAGATAATCATTATTTTCCATTACTGTGTCTATTTTTAATAAATCTAAGTGGAAAGTCGGTATTTTTATTTTATTTTTTATGAAAATAGATATAACTATTTGTGTCGTAATATAAAAAGATTACAAGAAAATTTATGTTTACCACAATCAATTCAGAAATATTTGAAAACTTACAAACTTTATTAATAAATATTTGTTGTATATAGCTTTAATCAGATTTATGCTCATTCCTCCTATATATTGCATTGAATCATTTCTCAGCCATAATACTTTACGTAATTCAAGTTTTTTGGTGATTTTTCCTATAAAACAACATTTTTTACGGAAAAATAATAACAATTTCCAATTAAAACAAATTGCCACCTTATTATCCTAATGTTAGAACATTACTGAAAAAACGATAGATGTTGACTTTGTTAAATCGTATTTATTATAGCAATGGCACGTAATTTAAGTTTCAAAGTCTTTGAATCCTCAATGTATTATTGCCTCAAAAAACCAGTTACGCCATTCATTGTGAGAAATCCTTTGGCTATTCCAAAGCTCTCCCATCAATTCAACAAAGGAGTGATCAATCAAACTATCCTTTACGTAAAAATAAAACAAAAAAATATTTGTCTCTTCTATTTTTGCTTCGTTTTTTTCCTATCTAAAAGCATTCTATGGATTGTTTCAATTTTCAATGTTCCAATTCATATTTGTACAACAAAATTATATTTGCCTATAAAATATAAAAGAAGATAAACAAATATTTCTTTCCGATTTTTCATATAAGATATTACAAATAAATGGATTTTTTTTCTTATATTTATATTTGTCCAAAACTTTTGAATAAATTTTATCCTTTTATATATCGGATAATATAGCGATGGTTATGCAGGAAATGAATTCACGTATAAATTCTATCTTAACTCAAATTTCTCAAATTATGTTCAATATTTGTACATTCTCAAACTACACCCAACTAATTAATGCTTGCAAACTTACATTTTAAAATTTCAATTTGCATGACTAATACGTATATTCGTTTATCTAATTTTCTAAAGAAAATAAATCAATAGAGATATTATATATATTGCCCCTGATATGTTCATAACGTAACGAAATGTATATTCATGGTAATCGACTAAAGCTGTGGCGCTTACGGAAGGAACTTTCCCATAAATTAATTACAAAGTGGGTTGATTGCAAGTTGCAAATTATCATAGTTATTATGTTTGCTAATTTATGACCACTGTTTGAAAACTACAACACGAAATGAATATATGCCACTGTAAATGTGCCTATAATCATAAACATTTTCAGAGCAATAACCTTAAGAAACAAAGACTTGAAAACCACACGATCGATCGCGATTTTTTTCTGTGTTATAAGTAAAAAAAATACAGAATAAAACAGGAAATACAAAGACCTACTGAAAAATATAAAGTATATGGCTAAAAACAACTCTTATGATATAAATAAAAATCAGGCACATATAATGCATGGTAATATTAAAAAAAATAAATGACGGAATTAACGGTGTATAGATATGGCAAAAGTGCTTATTATTTCTTTTAGTTTTATTTCTATTACATTTACTATCATACTTTTCTAATTATTTAATTGCAATAAACAATCATTAGTCGATATAATTAAAAACGTAACCTAATTTTTCTCTGAAAATTTTGAAAATAACTACAAATAGATAACTTTTACATATAAGGTATAAACGTACATTATTAGAACAAAAAAAAAGAAAAAAAATTGCCATTAACACCATGAAAATCATTGTATTTTTTCATGAAAACTAAAGAGTTGGTATAAGCGTGGTAAATTGCCCTCGGACAGATATTTTAACGATATTTCGTAACTAAGTAGGTAGTAATAAATACTATGATCCTGGAAGTAATAGTTCTGTATTTCACTTAATTCTTGAGAAAAAAAATTAAGTAAAAAATATTTTTTTTTCGGTGAATTTACTTAACCAATGGATTTAAAGTATCAATACGATTTAAGCGTCGAAAATGTTTTTTTATTAAAAAAAATTGTTCCAATAGCTTTATTGATTCTTAAAAAATTATAATTTTTTGACAATATTTTAAACCATTAAGTAACTATTTTTTTTCTTCTATAAACTTTTTTTATGATGTATGATTTTTACTGATTTTTTTAAATAAGAAAAAAAACAAATAAAAATCACTTCCATTATTATCATAATAGTGTTACATTGTATATGGCATTGAGCATTGATTCAGGGAGGTGCTTGGCTAAATTTTTAAAATTTCAATAATCAAAACAAATGAACATCTTGAAATCTTGCAATCCCATTGGCTAATAGTCCCGTACGTTGCGCATTGTATGGGAACTGTCATCAGATATTAGAGCATCGCTTGGTTTATTCATTCTATATTTGTTCTTAATTAAGTAATTTTATTTGATTAAAAAATGAAAAGTGATCCAAGTGATAGTTTAAATAGTGCAGAACTAATCAGGATAACAATTTCTTTATTCAAGTAAGTGAAATGTTATTAAATTCTAAAATCCGGAACCTTGGTGTCAACAGTGTTGACTTCAATTCAATTGCCATTGAAATATTTATGAAAAAAATATTTTTCCATTCCTAATGATAATAAAGCTTAGCCCGATATCTTTTAATTATCAACCTTTAAGTCCCATATTAACATTTAAGATCAATCGATTAAGTAAATGCTTAGAGGAAAATGCTTTTTTCTTTACTTATTTGTTTAACGAAATCTCATTAAAGATCTATCTTCTAGAATTTTAGTGCTTTATTAGTCCTTAAATACCTACAAAGTATACATATAATATCTTTTCAGGGCCGAATCACCATACTTATATAGTATATACCCCTAGGCTTTTTTAACCCTGAACTTCTAGTGGCCAAAGATAGTTCCGGTACTAAATCAAATTCAAATTTTGAATATGTGTATATTTTACCACAACAAAAATTAAGGGAATTATTTTTTATAGAAGTTGTTATAAATATGTATTATTGCTTTAATTTTTTTTTACAAAGTTCTAGAAAATGCAACTGTAATGGAAGATTATTTTTTTTAAATTTAAAAGTAAAAGAAAGAAGATAAATCCAGTAAAATCATATTTTTATTTATAGCTAGTATTTTTCAACTACGAATTTAAATATCTTATGTCCAGGGGTGAAAAATTAAACAGTTTAACTAAAACATTTTTTGTCGCAAAGTATATATTTTTTATTTATTTTCTAGAATAACAGTTCTAAAGAGATGCATTTGCGCCTATACTTAGAACCAGTATATTGAAATATAACATACATCCAAGTATACAAACATAAATATACACACATATATATACATTTATATAAATTACTTACAAAAGAATTACTTATCAATAATTAAGTATCTTAAATTAAAATGCTAAAGTCAGAATTAATAACTTAAGTTCTTTTAGCGTTACAAATTATAATTATTTGTTCTTATCCAAATACAATATTTTCTTTTTATAAGTTTCATAAAACACATTAATGTTTTCATGTCGTTAGGTAATTGATTATTAATTTTTAAAGCTACATAGTATGCACTTTTATTAATAACTAATTGTTTTATTGATCCTAAGAAGAACTAACAGCTTAGATCTAGTATTAACCACTTTCTTTGAATATAAACTTTTACATTCCGCATAATAGTAACAAAGAGCACTAAATTTGAAAGACTCTTTGATTCTAAGAAGGGAAGACTTTTAATTATATGAACATAATATTATTTAATTTTTAACAGGAAAGTGGACATAAAAGAATGTAAATCCATATACTAATAATTAATTCTGCAACGTTTCGGTCCTTTATTTGACCTCCATCAGGCTTCTTAATGTAAAGGACCGAAACGTCGCAGAATTAATTATTAGTATAAGGATTTACATCCTTTCACGTCCACTTTCCTGCTAAAAATTAAATAATATTATGTTAAATATAGCACAATAAATTTGTCGATATATTTTTTTTTGTTTTTGTTTATTTGCACCATCTGCCTCTTGGCAATAATTGCAATGTGTCACATTTTCAACACTCGTGCGTTAGTTGTGTCCATTGACACAATTAACATTAAAAATTATAAAACTATAGTAGCTTAATAGTAATAGTATTCTAGTATTGTCGATATATGAACATATTTTTCTTAGCAATTTAGTTTAAAAAGAAGTTACGTTTTTACAGAGTTGTTTTATGCACCTCTCTAAGCTATAATGCCATAGTTAATTATGCTTTCGGACAAACCCAATTTGTGAATATTTCATTTAATTTTAATGACTAACTTTTGATTTGAGACTTTATTTTGTAGGGCATCTAAGTCTTATCACTTAAAAAAATCAAATAAAAATAGACTCAATTAGATAAAATATCATTAACGATACAACTTTGATAATAAATGAAAATATTCAACCAATTTATTTTGGACTAAATTGAAATTTATTAGAAATTGTTTTACTCTAATGGCTTGTTAACAAAGTTCAAGCTTTAATTAGTTCATCTTTTTTCCATGAAAATTAACATCATTAAAAATTATTTTTCGAAATTTGTAAGAAAACTTATTTTGTTATAAAATTTAAAACCACTATTTTTAATAGAACAGTAATTAGATTTTTGTTGGAATAGATAGAGGTCTATATTGTTACTTCCAACAAAAAACCTCATAAAAATTATTCCTATTACAAAACTTATCCAATTATGGAGTTAAAAAACTTTCTGTTATCTGTGAAAAATATTTTTTAAATACATTTTTTCTTTCGCCGAGCAATTTAATTATGCTGATTTAATTACCAAAGGAAGAGTTTAAGAAAATGAATATAATGCGCGTGATGTTAACTGTGAATATAATCTTGTTACAAGTTGGAACATAATTCAACTTACTGACACGGCGTCGTAATAGAAGAATAAAGAAAAAAAAACTTTAAAAAATATACTGACAAAGGCTACTTGAAGAGCAAACAACTGGCATAACGGAAGGCAAAAGAAAAACTATATAAATGAAGTGGCATCGCTCGGTTTTTAGTGAACTCAGCAAAGCGAAAATTGAGATGAAAACGTGCTGCAGTAGCGATGATGTCATGTCGTCCAACTGCACGATTGCATGCCTGTCTGTATTATATACAAAATCTATTATTGTATAAGACGGCGTTAATTCACTTTGCAGAGGAAGCTTTTTTTTCTTTTGAAAACTTTCTCAAAGCTCCAAGTTTGTGTGCACTTTTGCATGTGCCAGCGTAGTTGTTGCAAAAACAAACATTGAATCAGTTAGTAAAGTCGATTGAGATTATATTACAACTGTGCAATATACTAACTATTTATAATTCGTATTGGATAATAGCTACAATATTAAAACATTAAATTATTCTAAACTTTATCAGTAAAAAACAATTTTCAATCTTTTTTCTCGGCAAATATTTACTAAGACACCTTTTACTCAAATTTATTTCTACTAATGTCTGTGTAGCTATAGGTGTATACAATATATATAATATATTGCGGTTCAATTTATGTAGTATAATTTAATATAATAATATATTATTATTGTAGATTTTCAGATCCTCGATCCTCGATTTTATTTTATATATTTTTATTGAAATTTTTTTTATGTATCTTGGGAGTTTTTTTGATTGTTTTTACCAACTGTACCGTATAAAAATGAATGAACAATGATTATTTTTAACAAGGTTAAAGCGATTATTTACGGTATGAAAGAATTCATTGTAATAATTATTTGTATTTTGATATTAATAAAGAATTGGCTATGATATTTCAGAACGCCTGAGGAAGGCTCAATAACCAGACCGAAACGTCGCATATGTAATAAACAGTTTTGACTGATTATTATTTGATTCTAGTCCTCTGAATATTTTTACCAATTTAATAATAATATATAAAAATCATACCATAAACATAAATTTGAACAGAAAACAGAAGTTCAAACAAAAATATTTGTGACGTATTGCCCAGATACGTATTTCGATTGCCAAGCAATCTTCCTCAGTAGTTACTAGTTTGTGAATCATCACAAAGCAGTTACGGAGTGATGCAACCTACTTGATGACCACTGAGGAAGATTGCTTGGCAATCGAAATACGTATCTGGGTAATACGTCACAAATATTTTTGTTTGATCTTCTGTTCAAATTTATGTTTATGGTATGATTTTTATATACTATATTAAGATATACTACGTAAATTAAACCGCAATATATTCTATATATATTTTTAAACAGTATAACTGTAAAAAGTCAGCGAAAAAATCTTATTTTAGCTATAGGTATTTTTGTCAAGAGTTCTCTAAATCAATTATGGTGAAATTTCATCAAGCTTTCCTCCCTTTTAAGAAATTGAAAACAATTACGACCAGTTTCATTATTAAAGCAGCTTTAAAGGTGCAAAACTGGTCGATGGAACTCAAGGTTTGTAAATTACACAGGTTGCTCCACTAGAAAAAAATGACGTCATACGAAGAATTTTGAAATTTGAATTAGTCTGAAGATATGTACGAATTTCTTCTGGATACGTCACATAGCCACCATCAGGCCATCTGTGTATTTTATAAACCTTGGATGGAACTGCAGTTAAACCATTTTTGTATATTTTGGTTGTTTTCTAATTACCAGTGCTTAGTGCGACATAGTGCCGCATGAAACCGCATTATGGGAGGTTTTTATTGGAACAAATTATTTTCTAAGTGCGACAGTAGAGTGCGTTAGACTTTTAGTTGGAGGAAAGTTGAGTTTGACAAGTTTTGACAACTTTTTTTGGAATTTTAAATGATCAAATTGTGATGAGGTCAAGTACTTTAATTAGTTCTAAATTTTTGAAATAAACTGTAACTTTTTAAATTATTTTGTTGGTAATATTTGCGTATCGCACCCAAGAGCACAGCTATTTCGAGTGCTTAATAGTGCGATGCGTTGCAGCCATTGGAACATTCAATGCTGAGCATTATGCCGCATTATGTGCTTTTGTACTGTAATTGGAAAACAATCTTTATAACCAGGAAGTCCTTCAACGTTCTATACTTTTTTTCCTTAAATTTTTTCTTGATGATTAAAAGTATCTGGTAATATTAGTTTTGCGTAATGTGTCCAATTTTTTGAAGCTTCTGCGTATGGATCTCAAAATTTTCTTTTTCATTCCCATTTTTTGAAGTGTTTTATTATTCGAAATTTTCTTCACCAAGACTTATTTTCGGAATACTTCTGTAGATCCATATATTGAAAACCTCTATCTTGTCAATCATGGTTATATGCTAGATCTAGGCTTTCTTATATTGTATCAGAACAAAAAATATATAGTTCATTTGGTGCAACTTTTTAATTGAATTTTATTTTTACACTGTTAAATGTATGCACTGTGTACATATGTGTGAAGAGTGGCATATACTTCTAATCAATTGATTAAAGTTTGTCCACTTTCGTTTTAATATGTGTATCACTGCTTTAATATTGGAGCTTCCGAACTAGCAAGATTAGAGCTTGGAGTAATAATTAATATTATTTCTAGTAAACAATTTTTTCATCGTTAGGATAAAGGATAATCTAAATTCCAATTTTGAATTATTTCTCTTTTAAATTCCTTATCTATTTGTCCCAGAAAGACTATTGTTACCCAGAGAATTCTTATTACCAATCAGTTGGGGTTTCTTCTGAATATCTCAATAAGCAATAAATTGGAGCCATATGAATATTTATCAGCTTAAATCTAGGTAATCCTCGAAATCTAAGGTGGGAAGTCAAATAGGACATGAAGAAAAGTTTCCTTCCTCCTTACCAAAATTTCTGTAAAAACTTTATTAGTGTAAAGATATTTCCCTAATAGGCAATGTTCTGTTAAAAAATCTATAAGCATTCTGAAGTTCTTTCTATCCAGGTTCCATCGTCTTTTAAAGATCAAAATTAGAAATAACAATTTTTCGATCGTAATTCTCAGTAACCATAATCTTATATATTAAACGAGCTATTCTTGTATGAATGTAGATGGTTTGGTTTCTGCAAATGGCTCTAACGATTTTCATGAAAATTTATAATTTAATAGAGTTAATATAGAGAAAATATTTGATAATTATGCCTAAATGAATAATATAAGTTTAATTTTTCCAATTAGTATTTTACCTAAAAATCCATGATTTAATAATCGCCAAGTTGAACTCGGTCGTCCAGATACTTTTTCATTAATAGATCTATAATTTAAACTAATATTAAATAAATATCTACAATTAATTTGAAATTCTTTTGAAATATCCCGGTAATATTTACATTTTTTCTATTTTATATATTGTCAGTCGCTTATTAAATGTACAAGGATTTTAACGAATTTGATGATATTTGGTATTTTTTATAACGATTGTTTCGCAAACGAAATATGGTTTACTATGTACATCATTATACAAGGATAAGATGAAATACCGAAAAATAAGTGAGAACTAAAAATCTAGTTTGCAATAAAGTGAAGAGAGTATCATTGAATAAATTTATTAAAGTTGAATAAAATATACAATGATTCTATTTTTTAAATCAACAATGAATTTGGTTTATAAGTGGTGAGGTTTATATTTTTCAAAGTATATATAAGCAATTTTTAGTAGGAAAAATCACAATTTTTATATTTCATGGCAAACATAATAAAATATTGTCTTCATGTTCGTGTGTCACGCTGATGAAGTTGTGAACAGTAATATTATTTAATAAATTATAAAATATTATAATATATTTTACAAACATTTCAAAATTCAAAACTTTTCAATTTGAAGTTATCCAAATCAATCATTTCAAATTTTAATTATAGGAAAATTTATTATTGCGTACTAGACATATTAATTAAAATGCATACAATGCAATTATATGCTAGCACATTTCACCAAACAGCCTTAGGATTAACTACTGACAAAGTGATTGATAATTTGCCACTTCAGTTCCGTTTCAGCGAATAGACAAATCGAAACATACGCATTAGTGATGTAAATACGTCAAGCGAATAATTTTCACTTTATTAGCTCAAATTAAACGGACGTCACTAACTATCGATTAGCGATTAACTCCCAATAGAAAACCCTGTGATTTATCGGCAAAATTTATGTGACGATGCATTTTTTTTTACGATTGCAAATCTTTCGAAAGTTAGAAGTCGCTAGAGATGTATAAATTATCGAATATGGTAATCTGCAAGCTTTGATTTATTTATATTTTCGAGGGGAAAGATGAAATCTGAGTAAATCGATAGGGATTTGTGTGGCGGATGCGGTTGCACTTAACAGGGTGCGTAATAGCATAAATCAGCGTTAAATGCATTTATGGTCGTTAATTTATTAAAGCGATATGTGGAGTGTATTGTTTAGTGTTTATTGCAGTCCAACATTGGTAAAGGCCTAAATTATAATTACCGATTCAATTGAAAAGGAGCTTAATGGACAAATGTTCTAACATATAATGCACTTAAATAAGCATTAAAATTGTTTTTAGTAACACCTTTGCATTACCACCCTGGGAAACTAGAAGAGCAAACAATACCAAATTTGTATTCTTTCGGGTTTTTGATCTAATTATTTTTGGATAGATTTCGGAATAAAAAATGTGTGGTAGTTTTTTATCAGTTAATAAGTATGGGAACACGGGGCGGAATGGAAAATGGAATTAGCGCTTGTTACAGGTGACAAAAACGCGTAAAAATAATGTTCAATGTTCAATTAATTGTGGTGCATTATATAAAGTGACTATTGCCAGTAAAAAGTGCAGTTGTTTTTATTATAATCAAAAGTAGAAATAAACGTTTCCGAATTCTATTTTTTACAAAGTAACACTAAGGTAACTATCCTATGTTCTATTTTTCGTTTGAATATTTACATGACATGTTTGTTAAAACATACTGTTAACTCAAGGATTATAAAATACACAGGTGGCCTCATGGTGGCTACGTGACGTATCCAGAAGAAATTCGTACATATCTTCAGTCTGATTCAAATTTCAAAATTATTCGTATGACGTCATATTTTTTTCTAATGAGACAACCTGTGTAATTTACAAACCTTGCTGTTGACTAACTAAAAGCCTAGTGATAATTCAAAGATAACCAATATATCCTGCCATAATAGTCATGCTTGAGGGAAAGGTGCTTTGGGGCACAATGGGTGGGGCGGAATGGGATATACCATTCAGATAGTATTTCCCATTCAGATGGACATTTTTATATTGTCAGCAGATAGTGCGAATATATAAGGAAAACCAGTCGACAGTACATACATAAGAAAGATCGGAAGATACAGAGGTAATTTGCCTATACTGCCAGGATTTAAACTCCAAATCTAATGAAAGCTGGTGTTCCTGCAGTATGTCAAAAATGGGCACATTTGGCATGTGTTGGGCTAAACACGATGATGACAGTGTCTTCATCTGCGAACTAAGCCAATAACAAGAATCCCATTGTGCCCTAGGGGGTAGGGCAGAACGGGAAATTTCCATTTGTTTTTGAAACCTTCATTTTTAATATAAGTTATTAATTTAAATCGATGAAACCTTTTTTTATTTGTAAAGAATGAATTAAATAAATATATAAATTACAAAACAATGAGATTGTTTCTTTAAATCTCTCGTAAATTGTAATTAAAACTTAGGTACCCCGTTCCGCCCCAGGTTCCCCTAACTGTAATCAAAAAATGTCTAGTACTACTTTAAAACTGCTTATGGGCAGATAAATGGCAAATGAATGACTAGGTTTTAAAAAAAATACTATCCAGTACATTTAATACTATTCAGGAGCAATGATAGTCAAAGGAACTTTGGAAATTTCTTGTGTTGGAATCCATATTCTTAATCCTCATTCATATTACATGCATATTTATTTCCATTAAGGGGTTATATACAGTTAGAAGGCCGAAAAAAAGCGAATTTTCCAGAATTCAGAGAAAACTTTTAAATTTATTGATTTAAAAATTTGTACACATATTGTGGTATCTATTAACTGTATTTTAAGACTAAGTATTAATAAAACTATTTATTTGGAAAGGAGCTACAGCTGATCTCCGGGAGCTCCTCCCAAAAAAGACGTTTTGCGGTGACCACTATATCTCTATAGTTCACTATTATATAGTTATTATCACTATAGTTTTAGAATAATGTTGGTCACGGACTTTGAAAACACCATTTCGAAAAAAAATGCGTTTAAACTTTGAAAAGCACTTTACATAGGATACATTTTTTTTTCAAATTTGAGTGTAACTTCGAAAATATTCACCGGAACGATATGAATTTTTCTGTATGTATTCTTAAATGTATGTACATTAAGAAAAAAAAATAAAAAATAAATTGATTTTTTGAAAATGCTAACTGTATATAACCCCTTAACACCAATCGTTTGTAGCTTAAAATTTACTTTTAGAAATGGGTGTTAAACACTTTAAAATAACTAGTTAATAATCATTCAATGCTTCAATCATTTTTAACTTATTTTTTATAACATAGGAAGAGCAAAAAAATTTATTTAATCACTTTTTAATTGGTTATTACGCATTGGGGAAACCTTATGATTTTGAAAGCTGCACCAAATATAAACCACAGTCTACAAATGCAGTAGTGCACAAGAAAACAACTTTAAAACCAGGAAATATTGACTTTAATTCTCGAAGGAATTTTCCAATACTTCTCGATTCATTGGACAGTGAAAAACTTTAGTATCTTAATTGCCATAAAGCGGAAGTACATATATCCAAATAAAATAAGCTCCTCTATGATAGTTGAAAAGCTTATTGTTATTTTTCTTCTGTCATTACAATTGGTATTCCTTTAGTACTTACGAAACTGACAAAATCTTTTTTTTATATTTTAACAATTTTAATGATTTTTCTTACACAAAATAAGCAAGCACATTGCTTTAACTAAAAAAGTACTATTTTTTTTAAATTGAAACTAACGCATACATGTTATTCTGGATTACTTTATTCAATTCCATTAAATAGTCTTTGATTGTTTCATCAGTTAATTAAGATGGTTAACATTAAGTTTAACAATTGAAACATTTAAAATTAATTCTTCTTTTAGTCTTTAATTCATTTAATAAATCGAATTGTTTTAAAGAGCTTTTAATTCTTTTGATTGAATGCCTACTTCTTTTTTCCAATCAACTTGTATACTGTATAGAGTTCTATATTTTAATGTATAAAATTATAATTCAAGTTACAAACGACAGAAAATAATTTTCTCTTTGCCATTTGCGAAATAAATCTCGAAACACATTAATTCTTGATTTATCACATATGAATGTATTTGCGAAATGTTTCAGAAAACCACACATGTGAAAATCCGCGTTTATTTTTGACAAATTCAGTTCAAAAGACGTTCTCATCATCCCAGAATACATTCATACAATACGAGTATATTTGCCATTTCCTCGCCAAATGAAATTCATAAATTACGCTTTTATACCTTTGATGTTCGCAATATAAATGGAAAATTACATTATTTATTAAATTTCATTGGTTTCGACAATTTTCTATATTAACATTTAAGTGTTTGATGATTATTCAACGGTTGTGTTGCGTTTCTATTATTAATATTATTATCAATATGATGATATAAATTGTAGTGGTAAAACTGTGATGATTAGAAATATTCGTCAATATTGCAACTATGTCGCAGAATGTAGTAGCTTGCAACTACCTAAATACACATTGATTTTATGGTCGGGAAATTGCTCGCTAGGGCTTAAACGACTGTAAGTCGTAAATCAAAAACATCACATCCAATATCTATTTACGTTTGAATTCACTTACAATCGGTGAAATATTAATTCGTTTCGTTTAACGTTCTTGTTTCGAGTTTGAGGTTGTTTGGTGAAATTAAGCGATCCCCAAAAAGTCCATCAAAATCCAATAAATTAAATGGTTTGAAAATATAAGAGTGAAAATTTTTACCATCGACTGTGATTTTCTTGCTTAAATAACACGAGAATGTTTCTATTGATTTTATAATAAAAAATATATGTTTGCAGACTGCATCTTTTTATCCATTTTTTGTTTGGTTTTTAATAGAAAAACTGATAAATTATTCCGCATACGGTTTCTTACGATTTTAACTGCTGAGATATTGTTATAGTACAACTACAGTGTACGTTTAGGGAAATAGCAGTACAGTATACCCTAACTCATTCGTGGTCCCTCATACTCGTGGATTTTATACTTATTTTTTCATAATTGCAGAGATATCATGCATTTTTTGTCAGAAAAATGAATGCTTTTAATTTATTATCACAACATATTACTGTATTATTAATACTACATTGAGGAGTAAGACTGTTATAAGAATGTATTAGGTTAGGGCTTATTCCTAATATCTCCGGCGCCACGATTTAAGAACGGATTATGGTAGAAGAAGCCTAAATAAATCGAAAATTAAGAATACCAATTTGCGAGTTTTCGCTTCGTTTTCTTAGAAAATAGGTTTTTAGTAGAAAAATTACAATGTTATTTCTTATGGGAAATCAATTTGTATAAATCCGCCAACGGCCTACTTCAACGGATAACGATATTTTCATCGCAAAGGTTTTTGTTGCGGTCCTTATTTTAGGCATGTAGATTGAGTTAATTCCATATTTCATTTAAATTATTCGATCAAGAATCAAGGTACCTTGCAATCAATGTTACTAAGTAAAATGGGCAGCTGTTGTCACAACAATTTTACAGCAGGGATATTTTAGGAAATATTCAACATTTTGTAATGGTCGATTTATAATAATTAATTATTATAATAATGGCGAAAATAAATTACAAATCGAATTTGAAAATTGTTTCGAAAGTCTAACAGGCATTTAATTTTAAAAATTGTATAACGACAGATATTGGAAATGTTTCATAAAATGTTTCTAAATTCATTTCCAATTTTTTTTTCGTAAGTTTCTACAATTAAATTTTTAAACTAATGTATATAAAATTTAGGCTACCTTACCAATAAATGAAGCAGCCTATTGTCACAAATTCACTCAATTTTGTCAAATCACAAATTATCACACTAAAAACACGACTGGTGAGGTTGAACTATTTTACAAGAATGAAGAAAGACAAAATTTATTTAATAAAAATTAAAAGAATAGCCTACTAAAATTTAACAGTATAAGAAATTATATTTTCTTGGAACGGGTAACTCTGATCCATTCAGAACCACTCATGAAAATAACATTACCAAATTTAAGATCAGTTTTCCATAAAATGTCTCCCTACATTAGCATTTTAGTATTTTGATTTTAAATCGTTAATTCCTCTCAGGATATTATTTTTGACTATTTCCTCAAAATAAGTCTCACCGGGAAAAAATTATAGTAAACTTCAAATTCTTGTTCAAGTTAACTAAGACTAAATCATTTCAAGTATCAACTAATATATGCGTTTATAACTTTCCTTTTTAATTCGCTAATCTCTCTCGGGATTTTATTAATTTTTATTACCTATCACCTTCGAGCTATAAACATTATATGCACTGACCAGTAAAGGTTTTGCATTCTTAATTTATTAAACGATCCCAGATATTTGAATTGGATGATTAATAAAAATCAACAAATTATTTTGAGTAACACTTAATATACGCATCAATATTTTTCCACATTTTTAATTCGCCAATCTCTCACGGTTTAAAATTTCATAAAATTAATTATTTAAATTAAGAAACACCAAGAATGCGCATCTATACTTTTATTCATATTAAATTCGATAGTCGCTCTCGCATTATTACTAGTTTCAATTACCAACTATATCTCTCAACGTTTATCATTTCCTGATCTATCTCGGGTTATTACTTCTTAAAATTCACAATCTACTGTAACCTAAGCCTGGTATACGCTTTTATATCTTTCTACGTTTTTAATTCGCTAATTTATCTCGGATTATTATTTCTTAAAATTTTAAATTTACTGTAAGTTTAGCCTAGTATACGCTTCTATATCTTCCTACGTTTTAAATTCGCTAACCTATCTCGGGTTATTATTTTGTAAAATTCACAATCTACTCTAACTTTTGTCCGGTATACGCTTTTTTATCATTCTACGTTTTTAATTCGCTAATCTATCTCGGGTTATTATTTCTTAATATTTTCAATTTGCTGTAAGTTTTGCCTAGTGTACGCTTCTATAACTTTCGACGTTTTAAATTCGCTAATCTATCTCAGGATATTATTTTGTAAAATTCACAATTTTCTGTAACTTTAGTCTGGTGTACGCTTCTTTATCTTTCTACGTTTTTAATTCGCTAATCTATCACGGATTATTATTTCTTAAAATTTTAAATTTGCTGTAAGTTTAGCCTAGTGTACGCTTCTATATCTTTCTACGTTTTAAATTCGCTAATCTATCTTGGATTATTATTTCTTGATATTTTAAATTTACTGTAAGTTTAGGCTAGTGTACGCTTCTATATCTTTCTACGTTTTAAATTCGCTAATCTATCTCGGGTTATTATTTCTTAAAATTTTAAATTTGCTGTAAGTTTAGCCTAGTGTACGCTTCTATATCTTTCTTTGTTTTAAATTCGCTAACCTGTCTCGGGTTATTATTTTGTAAAATTCACAATTTTCTGTAACTTTAGTCTGGTGTACGCTTCTATATCTTTCTACGTTTTAAATTCGCTAATCTATCTTGGATTATTATTTCTTGATATTTTAAATTTACTGTAAGTTTAGGCTAGTGTACGCTTCTATATCTTTCTACGTTTTTAATTCGCTAATCTATCTCGGGTTATTATTTCTTAAAATTTTAAATTTGCTGTAAGTTTAGCCTAGTGTACGCTTCTATATCTTTCTTTGTTTTAAATTCGCTAACCTGTCTCGGGTTATTATTTTGTAAAATTCACAATTTTCTGTAACTTTAGTCTGGTGTACGCTTCTATATCTTTCTACGTTTTTAATTCGCTAATCTCTCTCGGGTTATTATTTCTTAATATTTTCAATTTGCTGTAAGTTTAGCCTAGTGTACGCTTCTATAACTTTATACGTTTTAAATTCGCTAATCTATCTCAGGTTGTTATTTTGTAAAATTCACAATTTTCTGTAACTTTAATCTAGTGTACGCTTCTATATCTTTCTACGTTTTTAATTCGCTAATCTATCTCGGGTTATTATTTCTTAATATTTTCAATTTGCTGTAAGTTTAGCCTTGTGTACGCTTCTATAACTTTCTACGTTTTAAATTCGCTAATCTATCTCGGGTTATTATTTCTTATAATTTACAAGTTACTGTAAGTTTAGCTTGGTGTACCCATGTATATCTTTTTACGTTTTTAATTCGCTAATCTATCTCGGGTTATTATTTCTTAATATTTTCAATTTGCTGTAAGTTTAGCCTTGTGTACGCTTCTATAACTTTCTACGTTTTAAATTCGCTAATCTATCTCAGGTTATTATTTTGTAAAATTCACAATTTTCTGTAACTTTAGTCTGGTGTACGCTTCTATATCTTTCTACGTTTTTAATTCGCTTATCTATCTCGGGTTATTATTTTGTAAAATTCACAATTTTCTGTAACTTTA
Source organism: Sisyra terminalis (assembly GCA_958496175.1). Taxonomy (NCBI): domain Eukaryota; kingdom Metazoa; phylum Arthropoda; class Insecta; order Neuroptera; family Sisyridae; genus Sisyra; species Sisyra terminalis. Next base: position 12,191,971 of record OY292275.1, read on the forward strand.
GTCTGGTGTACGCTTCTATATCTTTCTACGTTTTTAATTCGCTAATCTATCTCGGGTTATTATTTCTTATAATTTACAAGTTACTGTAAGTTTAGCTTGGTGTACCCATGTATATCTTTCTACGTTTTTAATTCGTTAATCTATTTCGGGTTATTATTCCTTAAAATTCACAATTTACTGCAAGTTTAACCTGGTGTACGTATCTATATTTTTCTTCATTTTTCATTCGCTAGTCTCTCTCGTGTTATTATTTGTTATAGTCGTCCCTCCTTATCGAACTATCAATACTACTAATCACTGTCTCACCTGTGAGTAGATGAACAATTTATGTTTATAAGCGAGTGTCGTAGATACTCAATAAGGGTTTAATTTTCTTTGTTGGATCACTTATTTAAATTTGCGTATTACATTTTGTAACACCAAGTTTACACATTTTTTTTTATTATAAATTCGCTAAAGCCTCTCAGGATATTATTATTAGTAATCATCTGCTCTCTTTGAAGTACAATACTTCTAATTATCGTGTCCAATGTGTGTATATATGATCCCTTGTAAATGTTTATAATCGAGTGTTGTAGGTATTTTACTTGGGTTTTGACTTTTTTATTCATTATTCGGTTTTAAATTTTCAAAAATATTATTGTGACAATTTTTCTTTACGTATGTTTTAGGCTTTCTTTATAGTACATTTGATAAAGTATTTGATTTCTTGGTTTCCAACACTTCTTCGAAATTATTTGTTGAATTTTAATTTTAAATAGCCCTGATTTTTGATGAAAGAATCTTAAAAAATAGAAATATAATATTTAAATTTATATTCAGTCATTTCCCAAACGTTAAATACAAACCAATATTTTCATTTATTTTCGAAACATACACTTCGCAATATCCTTCCACCAACTACATTTTATACAAATTTGTCACATTTTAATTGAATAACTTCGAGAATTAGTTGAATTATTTTCTTCCAAATGATACGGATGAATTTCAAATTTTTGTTCGTTTCTAGAAGAAAGTTGTAAATTAGGTAGAGTAAGAAATGTTTTCTATAAATTTACATCTTTTTGTAACTGATTCAACTTACGGGTTTAAAATTTATGAAGTCCACCAAATTTAATTATTCACATTAGCGTTTATTACGCAGTTCCCTCGACGGATTTTTTTTCTTGTATTTGAAGTATTAAAACAGCAACTTTAATGAAATATTTTGGATAAAAACACGTTATTTTTGAATTTGAAAATTTTACTTTGCCTTTTCATTTACACAATATCACTCATGAAGTTCCATAAATGCAAATATAATTGATTTTTTTGTTGGTCACATATCCCACTAATGATGTTTTAATTTTCGATTCTTGTCGGTTTCAATCGATTTTTCAAATTTTAATTGTTTGGAATATAAACATTGTGAAAATGAGTTTCATAATGATCATTGACGTGAGTTTTCACCAGAAAATTGAGACGTAAGCCTGGCGAGACTTTTATATCAATTTTCAAGCATACGTTTTAAATACCGAACTAAACTGTAGATAGTTTTTACAGAATTTACAAATTTTCGCTTATTACTTCTCGTTTTGAGTCTTTTTAGCCGTTTCAAAGTTCACAATAACTAAATCTCTCTAAGCAAAACATAACCTCCCTCCGTAATGTACATAAATTCAAATTTCATTGTTTCCGCAAATATTTTCATTGAGTGTGAAAATTTAAAGTAATTCATTCAAACATATTTCGGAAAATGAAGTCGCGGCAAAATACAATTTTTTTTTGAATGATATTATTGATGAAACGATTGTTATAACGGGTTTTCAATCATTTTTATTTTGAGTCAATCCAAAGACTATAATTATATTAGAATTTTTTTCTTTTCATTCATTGTAAAGTTTAAACAATGATGCAGGGAAATGAAATTAACCTGCATACGTTTTTAACCAAAAATCACTAATGAAGTAGGCATTCTTATCTCTTATAATTTTCAAATTTTGTTAATTTTTTAAGATGTTTCCAGATGTTTTAATTGAATTAAATATGGTCGAAGTGATTTAGTTAAAGAGCATATTTCCTTGGCCTACTAGGATGGTTATATTTAAAGCCAGTTGTAGCCAATCACAGCGCTTTTTATGAACGCTTTTTATAATCTATAAATTACGCAAAGTTTCATCGATTGGTCAAACTCAAAATTATTTTTTTCCCATAAGAAATAACATTGTAATTTTTCTACTAAAAACCTATTTTCTAAGAAAACGAAGCGAAAACTCGCAAATTGGTATTCTTAATTTTCGATTTATTTAGGCTTCTTCTACCATAATCCGTTCTTAAATCGTGGCGCCGGAGATATTAGGAACTCCCCTAGGTTAGCATATTTTAACGTTCATATTCATAGGCGATTTAAAACTTCATGAATAATTCACAAAATTTTGGGAGTAATTCACGGAAAAGAACAAATATTACTTTCTAATTTAAAACATTAAAGTTTACTTCTGATTGGAATTCAATCATAGAAGAATCTATCGAATAGTATTGATAGGAGATGAAAAACGGATTTCTTTTTTACATTATTAGATTATTATACTGTAATAGACAAATTTAAGATCCTTTTTTCTTAATTTTAATAAATATTAGAGGATTGATGAATCATAAAAACTCAACTGCAATATTAGTAAGCAACATATCCATGTTGTTTAAGTTCTTGTCTTTTTAAATATAATAATTAAATTGTGGGCAATAAGGACGAAGCTTCTTGTGGAATCTTATTTATTTTTTCGCCAACGTTTCGTCAGTTATTCCTGACTTTAAATAATGGTATTGAAATTTAATTATTTTTTGGTTAGATTTCACATTAATTAACTAAGATTTATATAGATTAAGACTTGTGAATTGTAATTTATTTATTTATAATCTTGACAATAGTTGTTCCTATTTTTAAATGTTATGTATTTTCATTATAGAGGCCTGAAAAAGTCAGGAATAACTGACGAAAAGTTGGCGAAAAAATAAATAATTCCACAAGAAGCTTCGTCCTTATTGCCCACAATTTAATTATTATATTAGTAAGCAACGTTTCGCTATCTTTAAAAGTTTTTTTCAGGCTCTCGTACAACAGAATTTAAGTGATTCTATTAATAATTTAATATTATAAAAATTAAAATTTATCAAATTTCTAGCAAATACAGTGTACAATTTTTCACAAAATCTGAAAATAAAAAAAAATACAAAGGTGTGTCGAACACTACAGATTCAAGGAAATTTTAGGTTTTGAAAAATTATAATGTAAAATAACAATATTGTAACTTTGCAAGTTTACATTATGTTCGTTGATACTTAGTGTATTTTGATAGGTGGAAGTGTTATAATTTATACTAAGTTTGTTATCAAAATAATTACAAGTGGCAGAAATGTAATAAGCAACACCAAAAGTCTAAATATAACAAAAAAGCTGACACGTATTGTTATGTAAAAGTAACTAAATTAATTATATAACTTCTGTCTTTGATATAAGCAACGCTATTTTACTATATTACAAAATAACAAAATATGTACGAATACATATTGCAGTATAACCCTGGATAATGCTTAAAGTCGAATTTTTGTTGAGGATATGCAGAAATATATAGAAAGAATATTAAAATTGTTTTATTAAAAAATGATACTTTATTGTTCTTTTTATATAAATATATTTTGTGTTATTAAAAAATGCATTTAATTTTAAAGACAGGAGCCAAATTTCCTATGTGAAATTTTTAAAAACTATCTAAGAATCATTTATCACAATTTATCAATCTTATGTATTTTTTTTTATTTTTTAAAATCTTTGACTATGAAACTGTGTTTAAAAAATTTAAATTTTGTCTAAAACATAATCTTTTTATCCTGATATCAATATATAAATATAATCTGGAAATTTAATAGGGTTTTTATAAAAAGGGAATATTTTATCGATCTCGATATTAATTAGTAATAAATAAACAAAGCATTGGCTTTAGGGAATCATTTTCAAAAGATTTATATTCGAAAATCAACCCTTATAAAAGAATAATATACATTTACGTAAATTAACATTAATGAACAAAGAAAATCGACAAAGGTATTTTATGAGATTTTTTTTAAGATATATTTCCACGATACAAAACGAACCTGTTTGAAGTAAATTCATAAATAATTCGATAAACACATTCCAAAACATAGCCAAAGTTGCATGTTTCTATCGTAAATATCTGATTTATTTTCTCATTAAAGCAATTTCATTTCATTTTAATTGAAATTTAAGAAGTTTTTTTTCCTTATATACTTTGTATAGTTTACTGAAAGTATACGAGGGTTACTTTTTGTTGTTTTGGTGCTTGATTTGATTCAGTGAAAAATAAAGTTTGAAATCAAAAGTTTTTAATTGATACTCGAACAAATACCTGAAAACTGGTCTTTGTCGAATAAAAAATATTCGTTTGTTCCATTTTTCCCTAAGTCTTTTCAAAGTTAATTATGACTGCATGTTTTTGTTAATATTTTCCACTTTATCATCAACAAAAAAAAGTTTCACGTAAATATAAAAGTTTGCCCTCATTAAAACGTGAAAAACCTGCTGCTTTTTTCTTTTCTAAAAAAACGCAACCAGGAATTATTTTTAACAATGAAACAAAGTTGAAAATAATTAATTTGTAATTGAATGTTTTACAAGCGTTTTTCTTTCATAAATTTTTTTTTAATGGAAAATAAAAAACGTTTGTGTTTCATTCGCAATTATTTGTTAATTTAAATTGGTTTTCGTGCCAACAAACTATTAATAAAAAGAATCATAAGCTTTGTTTTATTAAAAGCTTACATCATATAAAATGGAAATTGAATGCAATTATAGTACACGACTGCTATTAAGTTATTGTTTAACTTTTTCCAAACAATATTTGATTTGAAACTGAAAAATTTTACGTTCTCTGGCGAATTTTCAAAGTTAAAATTAAATATATATTTTCCATGATATTTATATAGTAAATCTAGATTTGAGTGCGGAATATTTTCTCGGAAAATTGAAAATGAGTCTTGACGTATATATATATATATGTAATAAGCACAGCTGGCGATGACGGACGTTATAATATGTGCAATATTTATGCATATGCACACTACATATGATATATAACTAAATTGTGGTTCAATCTTGAAATGTAACATGAGGCTCACATAAATACATTTATCATTGACACTATTGAAAAGCTGAAAATTGAAATGTGCGTTATAAGCAAATTTGTGTCAAATTCGAAAAGGACTGTCGAATAATTGATATTTGAAACGAAAATGTAAAATTTTCCTCTGCTCGCTTTTTATTTTGAACCAGATTTAAAAGTTGATTTGAGTACCGGTAGATGTGAGATAAGTTGAGACTTTTTGCAAGGCTTTCCGTGAATTTCAAATAAGTTTGGTATACATAAGTGTTTAACCTAGTTGAACATAGCTTGCAGCTGGTGTGCTCGGGATAACTTATGTACGTAGGATAACGTATGTACACCCAATATTCCCATATTGAGTGTTTTGGTAAGCGATCCAATTGCACCACTCCTTTTATTGCAAATGGAAAGGTGGTGACTTGGAAAGTCCTAATACTAATATTTTCAATAATAACGATAACAAAGTGACAAAACGTGATTTTCAAATTGCGTCGCTAGAGTGCTGTAATAACAATCAACAATCATTATCCTGCATCGATTTTATTTAACTTACACAACTTTTTCGATAATAATAGTTTGGAGTTTCTAAGTAAATAAATTCACTAAAAGTTTCTTATTTTCTAAATTAGTTGTATTGTAAATATATATGTAGGCTAGAATCTGTTTTTCCACTTGATGGAATATCCGGTTGGTATCATCTTGTAAATCATTGTAAATTGATTATACACTAACTCTGCACCTAGTTGACTATTCTATTTGATTAGATTGAACAGCAAATCGTGTTGGTTATTAATTGCAATACGATGTAGATATCTATCCTGAAGTTAAGATATAACTGACACCTTTATTTTTAAGGGTGGATCACCGTCAGAAAAAAAAATCGATTTTTTTTTTCCATAAATGTCTTCTTATAACATTCAAGAATAACGTGTTAAAAGGATTGGAATAGCTGACTAATGTATTTTCACTGATAAAAATTGAATAAATTGATAATAACAAAAAAAAATATCTTAAAAAAACTTTAAATGCGTTTTTCCCAAAATCAACTTTTTAAAACTGGGAGACAAGATTTCTCAGAAACTATCCAACAGATTGACTTGAAACTGGAGAATGTTATAGTTCAACACGTCTTCTTGGTACTGAACCTCTGAAATTGGCCAAACCTCCCACCCCCTCAAAGTGGGAGAGGGGGAATGGTCCCAAAAAAAGGTCGTTTTTTTAACTCTTTCTTCAAAGTCGCACCATTTTGTAAATTTTCAACTTTTTTCTGATTTTCGAGATTCAGTACCAAGAAAACCTACATTCTTTGGAAAATCATGATCCGACTTCCGGTTTCTGAGAAAACTTGTCTCTCGTTTGCCTCCTCATTTTTGAGGACCCTTTTTCAAAGCGCTGTAAAAGGGGGGGACATATCGGGGCAAATAAAAAAAAATAGTTCAAAACTTCGACTTTTACATGCCGAAGACCATTTTTTAATATCTCTAAAAAAAAATTGCAGCAGTTTTAAAAAAGTCATTTTTTTTACGTTCTGACGGTGATCCACCCTTAATTAAGTTAAAGAATATGATTTCATCTGCAATTTATTGAATATGGAAAATTTCTCTGATTGAAACTATACAATACTTAGTAATTCCGCCTATTGAGCACTTGGACTGAAAAATGGAAAATCACTATCAATAAGTCCAAATCAGTCCAAGTGACCTTCACTCTTAGGAAAGGAACGGGCCCCCCGGTCAATCTGGACTCAACTGAGATCCCATCGTTTGACACCGTCAAATACCTTGGTGTTCATCTGGACAGGAGGCTGACCTGAAAATCTCACATCATCCAAAAACGAAAATATATTAACAAGAGGTTCAAACAGTTATACTGGCTGTTAGGTAGGAGCTCTAAACTTCCCCTTAAGGATAAACTACTTATATACAAAGCAGTAATAGTGCCAATCTGGTCGTACGGTATTGACCTGTGGGGCTCTGCCAGCAAGTCAAGCATCAAATTAATCGAGGCCACTCAATCAAAGATTCTGAGACCGTTGGCAGATGCTCCATGGTATGTCACAAATGAGACTCTCCGAAGAGACTTACACATCTCATCAGTCAGCGACTCCATTACCGTACGTACCACCAATCATTTTGGAAAGTTGAGTCAACTATCAAATCCCCTGATTCCGCCACTTTTGGAGCCCCAAAATGAGAGAAGGCTAAAAAGAAAAGTGCCTAGTGATCAAGAAGAGGCATAGGAATATTTCTTCACTGGGAGTGATCTCCATCACGTCAGCTTCGGTTATCAAATCAGATTATAAGACCTAGATCCTGATGGCCGATTTATATATATAAAAAAAAGAAGTAATTCCGTAATTATTTGGGTGTTGCCAGTAAAATTAAATTTTACTAGTCATTTCCTCAACTTATTGTCAAGATCTGGTTTTCTGTTGCGATAAATTTATTAGTCGAATAATCCGGTTTTAAAGCAATGGAGACTTGGTTTTCGTTCGCTTTTGTTAGCCACAAAAGATACATCTTTTGGATATCCTGAATTTCCCAGAGTTTTCGCGGTTCGCGTCTTCGTGAACGTGGAAGTCGAACTTGCTGAGTTAGCTAGCTTTATAATATGTCGCATAGTTTTATAATATGCCATTAATTGGCATCGTATACCCTCCCGAAGCCTCATTTTGATCTTATTCTTCATGCAAAAAAGCTGTCTAAAAACCTACATTCTTTAAATGTTACGGAAAAAGAAATGTTTGCAGAACGAAGAAAAGATGGGAAACGTAATAGGCAAAGGACTTAAAGTCTGCAATCAGAAGAAGATAATGAATAGTTTACTTCGTCTACGGTACGTTTCAAAAATTTATGCCTGTTTAAGATAAATAAAACAGTTATAGATAAACATCTATGCTTGGTAAATTATGTTAACTTTCCAAATTAGTTTTCTAATCTGCTGTGATATATTATGCTTTTAGAGTAAATATCTTAAGAAATTAAGTAGATTTAGGTAACACAACAAGAAAATAATCCCATGACAAAATTTTCTTGTTTAAATTCCTGTCAAATAAAATATCTAAGGAGAGAAATTCTCTTACATTTAATGTATTACCAAAAATTTAGTATGAAGGTATGAGTTTTTAAACATTTTAAAATAAGAGCAATGAAATTTATTAAAAATAGAAAAAAATTATTTTCCCAGCACTATTATCGATCAACTCGATCTAATCGATTTTACTGGAACACTATTAGCACTATAAAACAATACAAGTTAATACAAGAAAATGCAAGTTAGCCAAGCCGTTAACAAATGTGTAAAAAAACTATGGATTAATTTAAAAGTAGAACTTCATCCCTTTAAGCTAAGGGGTTAAAAAAATTTCGAAAATTTCGTTGGAAAATACCGATAAATTATTAAATCCTTTAGTACTTTTTAGATAGAAGAAAGATCCTTATTCAAAGATCATTATTTTATAGTTCATAATAAAACAAGTATTGTAAAATGAATATAACACTGCATTCATGGGTCTAATAGAAAGGAAGCCAAAGGTCTCAAAGAATCAAAAAGATCAAAGTGCAAAATTCATGTTTTTCCTATTTCAATAGCGAACGCTTACGAAATAAGGTATATTAGAGAAAGTGGGGAACAGGAGATGATTTAAGCAAATTGGAAAAAATAATGATTTTAATATTAACATAAGTGTTTTTGAATTGATCGGTTTTGAATTTATCGATACAATTTTGATGATAGCCAACGGATTGTAACTAGATAAGGAGTCTATACCTAAAATTCGTGTTTCAAAAAAATGTGGTTTTACTAGTTTGGTATCATCTACCACGTACTTTACCCAAAAAAAGTAAAATTTTCTTAATGATATTTATGTCCAGTAATATTTTGTATAATCAACTGAAATTATTTAACCTTCCATTTAGTATGGCAATTATGAGCGTTTGTCTTAAATGTTTAGGTATGACCTTCTGCAAATTATACCAAAGTTTTTTTCATAACAATGCCCAAAGACTGTTGCTTCCCGAAGACTAAATCATTTTCAACCGTTTGCCGCATTTTTTTAAATTAACTTATATTTGAGCTTCGTAAAGTTGGACCTCGAAATTCAGGTTTCTGTGTAACTCCATTTTACGTTACGTTCCCCAGAAAATTAACTCCATTAAACGTTTTTTCCGGAAAATTTGCCGGAGTTGGTGGTGCAAAATGGAGGGACATAGAAACCCAATTTTCGGAGTTCAACTCCACGAAGCTGGGAAATTTCACGTCTATCAACTTGCACTTTTAAAGTATGTAAGTGTCTTTTTTTGCTTTTTGCTTAGCTGTTGTGGAAAATTAAATTGTAACTCGCATATTTTTTAGAAAATCCAATGTAGTGCTAGTTGGACAGACATGAGGCGTTTTTCTATTAAAATTAATATTTCTTTTTTTTTTTTTGGGAAATTAATTAGTGTTTTTTATCGCATATGTTGGCGTTAAACATCATTTCAAGAAAAAGCTTAATTTAGCTTAATTTTTTATAAATTCAAGTTTTGATGCTTTTTTGTTCCATCACTTGGTGTTTTATTTTTCAATCGAAAAATTTCAAAGAAAACATTTAAACGCAAAAAATTGACATATTATTTATAGAAAAGTTTCAAACATCAAGTTTACACTTCAAAAGGTTTTTCTTGAAATATGCGAACGATAATTCCTTGCAAGAGTTCTTGAACGACAAAAAATAAATTCCAAACTAATTCCAACAGTGTAGTGTTAACTTGATGGACATACAAATTTCTGTTTTTGTCTTAGAAACTCAGTTTGAATACACTTTAAATTTTCTATTTTATAAAAGGATCAATAAATATTTAATTGAAATAAATTAAAAGCAAACGTTTAACGTTTTATTTTATCTCGGTCGTACACGCTAATAAAAATGATAACGTCTTAAATCAACTAAAACGATAAAACGTGCACGACAATGCATAAAATTACGAAAAAATAAATAAATTTAATATTTTCACCTCTGGCAATTGGGAGCTGCTTTTTATTTGATAACTTGGTTTAAAGCTCGAGCGAATTTTCTTTTATTCGTAATTCACTCAAATTTTGCTAGTTTATATTACGATTATGTCCCCAAAGCCTCGCCTCGTAAAAAGCTCAAATGACATCATTTTACCAAACTAGTGGATATCAGTTAGAAGATAACTAGTCACAAACGACCAAACCATAAAAACTGTTAGCCTGAATGTCACCTATAGGTGACATTTTCAAGGAACAAAATAGTCTGATAGATTGGCTAATGATGGTTCATGGATTTGAATAGTTTCAATTAAAATTAAGTGCTTTTTTAACGATTTTGTTTTGAGCTTTTTGAGGAGAAAACATGTTTTTTTTCGGGAAGTTTCCGGGAATTTATTGTCCAGCTTTTATCGATATGAGTCGAATGCACTTATTTTTATAACGAACACTAGGGAACAAATCAAAGGTTCAGTTGTCGTGTCATATTCCACAAAACGAATTATATCGATAAAAATGAAACTCTTACAATTCAAGTCATGTTTGTTTAAGTCCAATAAAATCCAAGTATTTGAACAAAACGTTATTGTCTTTTCATTTTTCCCAACACAATTCACTCATATTTGTCTTGAAGGATTCCAGCAGACAATAATTCTCTTATCGAGACAACAATAGAAAACAGTTTTATGTCGCTTTTCTATGTTAAATAATTCCAGCCATCACACAAGTGGCACTTTAAGCTCAAATCAATATCCCAAGTTTTTGGGCAATAAATGATCCAATGCCATTTCAAACTGATCACGTATTTTTAAGAAAATATTTTTTAAATATTTTATCGTTGATTATAAAAGATGAAAATCCAGGTTACACCATATTTTCTTCTACGTTTTGGCCTGAGCGGAAATTTTGAATATTTTCATCGAATAAGCCAAACAAAGTGCCTGCCTAAACGATAAACATAAATAATTCATTATTTACTCAAAATTTTCGTGTCGTTTTCAAAGTAATCAATATGAAAAAAGTACTATGCACACGATACTATTGTCAAAAGATAAATCACGCATGCTGTTGAGCAAACAAAATATTGTATTATAGTTTTATATGAAATGTATAACAGATTTACATATGGGTAATCCATCATAAAAATATGACAATATTTATGTAAAAATCACAAACTTTTTCCTTTCACAGAAGTGACAACTTCTTTTTGAGTTTTTTGAAACCACTGTTACTGTTGGATTCTTTTTTAAGTTTGTTCTACATATATAAAAATAAAGTTTTCCATACTTTCTTGTACATTCACTGATGTTACCATAATACCAGTGCACTCAGTAATGTTCACTTTCTAAGACCTCAAAACTTAAGATGAAGAAAATAAAAACCTTTATTTTAAGATGCTTGAAATTTGCCTTCGTTAAATTTTGCAAAAATTCATCGCAAAGCAAAATTCAATGCGATTTATTTCATAAATATAATACTGTAGATGTAGAATATTGCCTTTTTTGCATCGATTATTTGTTGATCCATTCAATTTTAAAGCGTATATTTAAATATTTAATGGACAAAAAATGTTCCTCTTATTTTGTCTTTCCTTTTAAACTTAAGGTACCTGTTTTCATAATTTTCTCTCTTTTTTGTTGCTCTTCTTCATTATCTCCTGTTTCTTCCAACTGACTGCCACTTTATCTGTTCATTTCTTTAGTTTTTCTCTTTCTATCCTTTGGCCGCTTAAAACTCCTTCGTATAGTTCTTCAATCCTCGTTACTTTTGTCATATTCAAATTCCATAGGATTCTTTGAGATCTTCCATACTCTTGCCATCATTCGAATTATGATATCCTTTCATATCTTTTCTAGTATCAATCAAAACAATCTCATTTCAAAGCTTAGGAGAACTAATCTTTTATAGATCATCTCGGTTTGACAAATGTCACTATCAAATGTCGAGGTTGGTCGATTTCTGTATTCTGATAAATGAAGCATTATAAAACTTACCTTCTCTTTATTATCCTTTATTTTAATCAATTTCAATGATATCTTTTCTACTCTTTCCACTTCATCTTAATCTTGTGGATGACTACTCTTTTTTTCAATTATTCATTTTTTATAGAAGTTAAATTACTAAACTTAATTTATAAAAAAAATAAAAATCAATTTTTTTTTTCGGAAATCTTTTAATGTTTTTTCTTCTGTTTTCTCCTTAACGACAAATTCTATTTCTTTCGTAACTTACTTTTTTCTTAAATTAGATTTTTTTCACTGAAGAAGATTGCTTGGCAATCGAAATACATATCTGGGCAATACAATAGTAATACATTTGTTTGAACTTTTGCTCACATTTATGTTTAAAGTTTACGTTTGTAAATTATATTACATTTATAAGACCACAATGTGTTTTATAAATTGTATACACATTAATTTCTTTCTTTCAGCGCTATTCATCCCTTGTCCTCCTTTGTTTCATCACAAATCTTTAGATCGGGATAGTTGAAATCTCTTTTGTGTAGTTCCAGAATTTAAATCCTCCTTAATCCTTTTTTTTTGTGATATTTCAGTTTTCCTTTTAAAACATCCATAATGAGTCTACTTTGTCTTAGAATGTAACCATTCAGTAAATTCTCGATTTTTCTTTATGATTCTCTTCAATTGTTTTGGGGTTTAAAGTGTCTAATTTATGTCTTAGATGAATGATTAATTTAAATAGTTTAAAAGTGCAAAAAATTTCATATGCTTTTTTCAATTTGTTCGACACTTGTTGAAAACCAGATATGAACAAAACGAGTGACTATTTCCCCTATTCCCTCTTATAGTAGTATTACCTTATGTATCTTGAATCTACATAAAAAGCACCCCGAAAGCGAATATTGTTGTAATTTTATATAAACCTTACTGGTTTTCTTCGGGTATTTTTTTAAAACATTATTACTTTTCTGGTCTATCGCCTTTTCTTCTTTCTCTTTTCTTTGTCCAAAATCCTAGTTACGTGAAGTTTCAAAAATCAATATTATTATTCAATTTATAAATATTATTTTCAAAATACGTTCTTATTCATACTTTCATCTGAACTCCTCTGAATTTATAAGACAAGAAAATATTTTTAAGTAATATTATTTATTTTTTAGCAGGAAAGTGGACTTAAAGGATGTAAATCCCTATATTAATTATTAATTCAGCGACGTTTCGGTCCTTATTTGACCTTCACCAGGCTTCTAAACATCATATTAATACAACCACATGTTTATAGAACTTTTCAGGACATTCTTAATTGTTAAATTGTTCATTTACCGTAATATAAAGTACACAATACACATTAACAATTAAGAATGTCCTGAAAAGTTCTAAAAACATGTGTTTGTATTAATATGATTTTTAGAAGCCTGATGAAGGTCAAATAAAGGACCGAAATGTCGCTAAATTAATAATTAGTTTATGGATTTACATCCTTTAAGTCCACTTTCCTGCTAAAAATTAAAAAATATTATGTAAAGTATGGACACAAAAAATTTGTGAATATTTTTAAGATTTTAACACTAAATTTTTGGTTTCATATTTTTTTTTTTTTGAAAATTCAAAAACAATCGAAATAATTTTGTTAAGCCAAAAAAAAATTTTTTTACTTAATTAACCTTTTTTTTATTATCAATATAAAAAAATCAAGGAAAATTCAAAGAAATGAATCTTGCAAATCAATTTCCAATATTTCTCAAGTTTAAAAAAATTTCATTGAGAAACTTAACAGTAAATTTGATTATTAGATTAATTTTCCCAGAAAAACTTCTCATACCATTCACTTACCGTATGATTGTCGTTGAATTTCTATTTCTTTTTCATCCAAATCCTAAATGAGTTTTAAAGGATTTGGTTTCAAAGAATGTAAGGATTATATTTAAAAAAATATTTGTTTTCAACTTTGAAGTTTCTATTCTCAGTGGTTTTTATTAAATTTTGATGAATCCATTCTTATGAATTCTTTTGCTTAAAGTTGATATAGTTCTTCTGTATGAAAATTCAAACAAAAAATTCGTACTTGAAAGTTAATGTTCTGAAATAATATATTTAATGTTGACAGTATAGAAATCTTACGTAAATTTTCCCATTGATTTAGAATTTTGATAAAAAGCAATTATAAAAAATAATTTATAACGAAAGAAGATTTATAAAAAATTGGAAATGTTTTCGAATCAATGACTTGAACGAATTGAATTCAAGGCTCCCGCACTAACGTTATCAACCTTGGCGCTATGGATAATGAATTTGAAAATTTGTGAAAAATAAAATCATTATAAATGTAAATTAAATCGAAAAGATCCATATGAGTGGAAAATATAATAAGTTGCCGCTCATAAATATAAATTATTTCTCTGGAGCATTACACTGTCTGTGCTTGTAACCAAGAATCGCTAGATTATTTGTTTGTTTCAACGGAAAATAATTTATTTTTCATTAGAGATTGAGCAGGAAAAAATCCTGCAGGATAATCAAGTTGAAGTTCAAAACAGAACAAGCGCTTTAATGTGAATGAGAATGGCTGTAATTGGGCGAGCTAACATGTTTACAGCTCGTGTGCTCTATGACCTCAATTGCGACTCGAGTCTAGTCATGTTAGCTCACGGATTGTGGTCGGGATGTTTCACGGGATTCCGGGAGATCAGCCCGGCTATAATTATTATTCTCAATGCATATGAGTGAATTTAGCCGGATTTATATGCAAATATTTGCTAGTTTAATATTAAACCAGATATTGTCTTCGTTAGTAACGTTTCTTGTCAATTTTTCCGCGATTTCTTAATCCAATTTTGTCTTCAATGATAAATTTATTACTTTATTTATCATGGCGTTTTATATGCCAAGATATGATCGCCGAATCAGCAAAATAATCAAATTTATTTTCTTGGCTGTGAATTATTAAGTCATAAACCAAGACTCTGAATATTTTGTTGTGTGCTAGAAAGACAAATTGTTCCAATTTTTTTAGATTGAATCTGCAGATTTCTTAAATTTGACACAAATACTTTTGATATTAAGTACTGTAATATATTTACCAAATCCCTTGTGCGCAGATAACTAAAAAGATTATGTAGGTATAGATATTCATCACTTATTTTGTGTTGTATTTCTCAAATTGATTTAATTCCAGAAAATTATTAAGACGTTTATAATCAATATTTAATTACAAGTAATTTAATTTTTCGGATACAAGGGCCATAACAGCTCCTACTATAATAACTGGCCACTGATACATAAATATTGTCTACTTTCAATTGAATTTTTTTCCCTTGTTTACTTAAACAATCTTATTGGCAATAAAATAATCATTCAGCATACAAACTCCGATTTCTTCAAATTATATTCATTTATTCATTCCATAGTTATATAGAAGTAAATTGTTCATTATGAAAATTGATTTTCACACAAAAACTTAATTACAAAAATTAATCAAATCTTTTTTTCAAAACAGTTTATTACGTCGTATAATTACTGAATATCAATGATAGTTTTGTTTGCCAATGGTATTCATGAATTCAAGCATTTACAACGTTAAGATTTTTCCAAAAAACCTTAAAAATTTAACTAAAATTATGATTAAAAACCATTTTAAGTTTATAATTAACCTTTCCCAATAAAAAATACATACAGACCAAAAAAATTTTGGAAAAAATAAATTTTACACGCAAGTATAAAGATATTCTTTACCTACTATACACTGCCGATTTACCAACAACCACCAATACCTTTATTGGGACATTTGCTGACGATATAGTTATATTTATATACTATAAACTATTTATAAACTGACGATATATTTCAATGAGATCTGTGGGAAAAGATATTTTCCTCCTATAAAAACTTTTAATAGTGCTGGATTGTCTAGCTTTCTTATATATTTAATAGTCCAAAGTTTGCTTTGAATGCAATGAAAGTTGCAAGTGTTGCATAAACAATATGTTTATTTAAACAATAGTTCTTTTAATTATATGGTAATAGTTCATTTTTCTATATTTTCATTAGCAAGGGTCTTTATTTGTACTCCCACTTTGGTGACCTTACAAGATGAACTTGTCAATGTAGAAAACTTTATTCTGCAACACAATATTGTAAGACTTCTCTATATATTATAAACCCTGGAAAAAATTAATAAATTACAGATGGGTGATATTGCCTAACCCATCATAGTTATCCCAATTGGTTCCATCGGATTTCTATTTTCTAAGTGGTAAAAAAATTGAAAATTTAAATAAAGTTATAAATATGAATTTTAAATATTTTGCTCGTAATCAACTAATTCTTACTAATTTGGCATTCAATTTTTCCATACCAAATATCCAAAGGTTGGTTATATTAGGATAAATTAAATCATTGATTTTAAATTAAAACTTGATACAAAATTTTGCGTTTAAGTTTCCGATAAAAAAATAACATTATTTTTTGGACTTTCTAACACTTTAAGAAAGGATTAAGCCTATAAATTGAAAAATTTTATTCAAAAACTGATATGAAAACTAATAAAATTTCAATTCAGAAGAAAATAATTTATCTCTTTCATTGAGGAAAGGAAATTTTGGTAATTTTGATTAATTATTTTAAAAATGCTTCATGAAGAAAAAAACAAACGCTAAAATGAATTTTGGGTGTCAAAAGTTGACAGTATAAGCTGATCATTGAAATTTGGACATATTCCAGTCATATATTTGTTTCGTTTAGAATAAATTATAGTAAGGGTGGAAAATCAATGACTTATGAGCCGCATGCGGCTCATTTGAATCGTTTTTTTGGCTCGTAGGTAGTTAAACAGTTCAAATCGAATAATTATCTGCAATATTGAAACTGTTTAAGTAAGTAAATGTTTGTCAGGAAATAACAGATACTTTATTTATTTATTAAATTTACGTTTTATAATTATTTTAATGACATCTGGAAAAAAATTGTCGCCAACTTCAAAAAGGTTTCCGACCTTTGAATTATAGTATTAGCTTATTCAAATGTTTTAAAAACAAATAAATGAAAGTTGTAGACTTACGAAATGAAATAAATTAAAAATTAATTGAACAACTTCAATATTAAATCAGAAATGAATAAATATTTACTCCTTATTTAATTAATTTTGTATTTTTCTAAGCTTGAACCTGTGCTTTAAAGAATCGACTTAATTCATCGAAACATTTTATCAAAAGCCAAATTTTAATCAAAAAAGCTTTACTCATTTTCAAACTTTCTTTTCCCAAACAGTAAAGTTCAAGCTTTTTAATACAAAACGAGTTTTAAAACAAAAATACGGTTTGTGTTTTGATTCTAAAAATAAATCTGACAAATAAATGAATTAAAGCTTATTAAAACAGAAAGTCATACATTTTCATTCTGTGAAAGAACATATGTAAAGCACTTATTGTTAGTTAAAATATATGATATAAAAGGGATGTTCCATATTCTCCCTAATACATTTTATGAACGGTAAATTTTAATAAAATGTTTAGTTTGTATTAATATTTATTTTGCAAAAAAGTTATCCCACATCTCTCGTTCCACTCGAGTTCCTCGACTTTGTAAATATTTTTAATCACATCTGACTTGTGAGCTTTATTACCATAAAACACCAGTCGATAGTTGAAGCGTCAAAAGATATGTTAAAGCACAGACACCGACACATTCTGCTTTAATAAACCGTTTCTCGATCAATATCGAAGAAATTTCAAACCTGGCAACATAAATCTAAAAAAGAATGAAATATTCATTCAAAGTTAAAAACAAATACGGCAAAACCGTTTTTTTTTGCGATGCCAAGGTTCTTGATTTTATATTGTGAAGATGATAACAGTGATTTATTGTGATAAAATAATCAAATATGAAAAAGATATGACAAGAAAAAGGAGTGGATTTGCATGCAGGTATATGAGGTCTGGCATGATTCCAATGCAAAATTTGTGAGTTTAAATGGAAAAAAAAATTACAAAAAAAAATAAAAAAATAAAGAATGATTTTATTCGATTTGTGGTACGTGTCAGGGTCGCTTTGATAGTTTTGCACGGGAAACAATTTCAACGTGGAATTCAATTACAAATTTTTGAATTTATTATAAAATTTCAATTAATTTTTTTCATTTGTTCGAATGTGTGTTGGTATGTAAATATGAGAGATTAATCAGAATTTAATCTATTTCAATATTTTTTGATGAAACAGAAAAATATACGTACACATTTACTAAATAAAAACAAAAGCTTCCATCATATATTTTTAAGCTTCGGTCTATATATTATGTTTATTTTAGATTTCGAGGAAAATTTTTCGTTTTTTTTTTAATAAAATTAAAAATATAAAATAAAAAATAAAAAATACTTGACAAAGAAAACAGCATTATAAAATATTAGTGTAACGGTGTACATATATTCTAATAGAACAGTAAATCTATTATAGGCACAAGTAGTTTTAATATAGCTGTAGCTTTAAAATGACCATCAACAAATCTTATTTTCAACCCAAAACTAAATTTTAATAAGAAACTGTACAAAATAATTAAAATTTACCAAAGTAACATAGTAATTATACATAAATAACATTTTGTTAAAACTTATTTTTTATACATTTATACTGTTAAATATTTCTATTTGCTTGAAAAAGCAGTAATAATCTGTGAAACGTTGCAAAAAAAATCAAATTGTAAATTATCAAAAAAAAAAAGATTTCCAAATTCTCGGAACTACAACAAATAACAACTGAAGATAAACTCCAGGATCGGAATCAATAATAAATATTTATCTTATTTGAATAGCCGATCTGTTTTAATTATTACTTAACCTATTTAATTTTTTTAAATTTAAAAACTAATTTTCTTTAAACCTTCTATTTTTTAATCTCTTAAATCTCTTTTCTGGTAATTATACACCTTATACCCGCATTTGATCTTTGAAGCTTCTAGAGTGAAGAATATCAAAAGCTTAACTATTTCGATTATTATATATGAGAATTATTATGGATAAGGTTAAGCTTTCAAGGTTTCGAGGAAAACTTAGTCTTTCATCAGCCAAAGTAAATCTGAATGGATTTTCCTAAAACCCGAATCAACTATGACTTAAATCTTGGAGTGAAGTTATACATTAGAAAATGTATCAAAGCTTAATATTGTTTTATTGAACAATGAAGAATTTAATTATTATTAAACAAACTTTAATCATAATTTCTTTTTAGTAGTATTATTGTTATTTTTTTAAGTTATGGCTACTTTCTTAAAAATGTTTGGGTTTCTTGGAAACATACTACATAGAGCCAAAAAAATAAAACCACATCCACGTATAAAGTCCATTTTTGAATAAATATTCACACAAAATAAGAAACTTATCATATTTTTTTTTATATTTTTTTAAAAATATTTCAGAAAATATTTTGCCATATCTAACAATAATAAGCTTAACATATATGTTCTCTGAAATAAGTGATAATTAACTATAGTTATTACAAGTATAAGGTTTAGAGCTATGCACTGATATCTGAGGACAGTTCACATTGCAAGTGGCTATCTTAATTCACAAGATACTATTGACCAATAGGATTGCGAGATTTGGTGATGTTCATTTGTTTTGATTGTTGAAATTTTAAAAATTTTTGAAAACCACTCCCACTTTCAATGCGAATATGTATACGAATACGTACTTGCAAATATGACACTGACGTCATTCGACGTTATGATACATGCATTACACTACAAAGGTTACTATTAAAAAAAAATTCAAATGGACAGTGAAGTTTAAAATTATTTTTTTTTAGTTGAAAAACAAATATTTCGTTAAAATTACCAGTAAATTAAATAATTAACTAAGAATATTATCACAATTAAGTGCAGGAAATATTATAAAGAACATTTTTAAAAACTGCAATAATAAATTTTGATTTTTTTCAATTACCATGTAATAATGTTGTGGGGGTTGGGGAATAATTTCAAAAGCTTACATTGTAATCTATGAATCATTTACTAAATTTGTAGAATCCATAAGTACAGAATGGCGCATGAGTCGCTGTACCAGTTCAAAATAAAATATATTTTTTGTAAATGATGTATTTTGATAATTCTTTTTTGTTAGCAAAATTTAAAAATTACAATTTTATTATGATTATGTATGATCAATGATATCTCGTAAATGATGGTTTCCATTTTCAGCTTCCTAAACACAAGCTCTTTGTATGGCATTTTCCATGACATTTCTTAGCATTTGAGACGGTATGGATCTAATTTCCTCCTGTATGTTTACTTTAAGTTGTTTGATAGTTCGCGGTTTATTTACCTAAACCTTTTCTATAAGATTTCCCCAAAGAAAACAGTCTAGTGTTATCAAATCAGGTGTAGTGAAAGCCAATAAAAATCAAAATTTTGATAAATTATTTAATTTTAAAACATTTCAGTTTTAATTTGCATAGTGGCTGTAACCATATATGCAATTGGACCATTTTGCTGCCACTAATATCCTGTTATATTTATATCTCAGGTTGTAAAAAAATGACCAGCATTTCTCTATTTCACTCACTAATCACAGTAATAGCATTTTCATAAGAATTTAAAAAAAAAATAAGGTCTAATAATCCTTTCTGAAGTTGCTTCACTTCATACTGTAACCCTATGTTGGTGCAATTGACATCATAAACGTTACGTGGATCAGCAATAGAATCCTGTTCTCGAAAATGCTTCTTTAAGTTAATTACTGTAGGCTAAGTAGGAGAAACCCTAACATTGAAATAGTACATAAGAGATCTTTGTGTTAAAATACTTGAATGTTTATTTTCAAAGTAATATTCAACTGTGTTTACTCTTTCTTTGGTTGTAAATTTATCCTGGGTTAAATTTCTAAAGGTTACACTTTATAATTTTTAAAATAAACAGAAAAATCATAACAAAAAAAGATATTTTATTTTAATATAGTAAAGCCACTCATGCTCCGCTTTGTATAATACGCAGTGAGATATTCCCCTGACTATTCCATGCAATTTTGCACTCAAAAGGTCTATCAGGATCCACAAGGCGAGTTGGCCCCCAAATAGGAACCTATGTCGAAACTTATGTTAAAATATCCGCTTGATATACAAATACATTTTATACACTTTTCACGACCAAATTCCTCCTTGACCTTGAGATATGGGCAAAAATGTCCCCCCGCATGGCTATTTTTCAAAGTTATATATCTCAAAAACTAATTAAGCTACAGAATTGAAACCAAGCTTTAGAGGACAATAATTATCCAGAATTCTGCGTCCTACGAGATACTAACTAAATTATTTTAGGTTCATAATATTTCAGTTGTAACAAATTATAGCAGTTACGATATTTTTTTTTATTCTTATTTCAATAAAAATTGATCACTAGTTGTTTTTTTCTTTTGGGATCAATTATTTTGATCTTGAAAGTAATCATCTTAAGAGTAAATATAGAAAAATAAAAAAAAAAAATTTTTTTATGTTTCCTTAGACTTACAATTATGAAAATAATATATGTTTTGCTCTTATATGTGGCCTATTTTTTAGTGAAGTTTTGTGAAAAAAAATGGTGAAACACTTCGAAAAAAAAATAAAACCGAGGTATACTATTAGGCGTAACTCACATTTCATTTTTTTTTCAAGGTATTGCACCAATTATTTTTTCACGTAATTTTTATGAGTTATAGTGCTCATGTAAAAGCATAAAATATATTTTTTTCGTGATTGGCATTTTCAGAGAACACATAAAAAAATTATTTCATTTGTTTTTTGGATTTGTTTTGTATAATTGTTTTTCTAAAAATTTGAAAAAAAAATATAATATACTCTTTAAAATAATCTAAAGCCTCGCGTTGATTTCACTTCTGTAGCTTAATTAGTTTTTGAGATATATAACTTTGAAAAATATCCATGCGGGGGGACATTTTTGCCCATATCTCACGGTCAAAGAGGAATTTGGTCGCGAAAAGTATATAAAATATGTTTGTACATCAAGCCGATATTTTAACATAAGTTTCCACATAGGATCCTATTTGGGGGCCAACTGGCCATATGGATCCTACTAGACCCTTTGCAACTTATTATCTATTATCTTTATCAAATAATGAAATTCGTTAACTACATATTAGTTTATGTTATTAAATTTATCAAATATTTTGGTTTACAAAGAAACAATTCCCCATACTTACACCCCTAAACCCTAATGGCACAACTTTTGGTAAAAATACTATTTCGTTTCTCTTTAAATTTATCAAGATATAAAGGAAAAAACTGCAAATAAAATTCACTCGATCGAATATAAAGACTTTAAAATTTAAAATTGTGAAAACATATAAAATGTACTCGTATATGTAAGAGTATAATATTTTATGGCTGCTATACAGCATACTATCTGTTCTACCAAGTGGAATTTAATATTTTCGTTGTCGTCTAGAAATCGACTTGTACAAATATTTAAAATAACCAAAATAACGTTTAACATGCCATCATTGTAAATTGTAATGATTTACAAAACAAAAAAACGCATACTTCCTGTCACGACATTTCGTTTGAATTTTTAAATGAGCTTTTTTCAACGCAACTCCTCTTTGAATATTCATCCAAACATTATTCGGCTTTGGTCGCAACAAAAATTGCCTCTTGTATTTCAATCGGAAAAAAATATATCAAAATTAACATCAAGAATCATTCGACAAGAGGTACAGCACTCTGAAAAGCCTTTGAAATTCAGTTGCTTTCGTATATGATTTTAATATTTCAATAAAAAGCTCTTGATCTTTTTATATACTTACTATAAAATAATTTCTGAGAGATTCAAACGTCTGCGCTTGTTATTAATAAAATAATATTGCTTGGTAATTAAATGAAGAACTTATAGAGAAGACATCACGACTTTTATTAGACCCTTGAAAATTGTTTCTTCAAATAAACGTGAGGAAAACTTATCAATTTTCATTGAAGTTAATTGAAAAAATAAACATTGTGAGTTTCAATTAAATTGGAATAATTGGAGCTTGAATACTTGAAATAAAAAAGATGTGTTCCAGGAAAAAAATGTTCAATAGAGGATACTTGAGAAATTACTTCTTAATTTCTTCAATCTAAAATTTTGTAATTCATTATGTATTATTTGAAAATGTGATTCATGTTAATGAAAAAACTTTATTGAAAAAAAGAAACATGTTTGATGTCAATTTCTTTAATTTAAAAACAAAGCAATTTTATTAATTAATTTACAATTTTTTAATATAAGAGTTGAAATTTAAGAGCAAAAATTATCTCAAATTAAATCTTGGATAGAATATTTCTTTTATTCTTACATCTTACTTACAAATGCCTTATTTTTTCAAGAATCTAAGAAGATAAATTCAAAATTGAAAACCTAAGATAACTTTGTTTACAAAAGTTTTCGTACTTGAACTTTTTGAGGAAGAACTAAGAAAATATAACTTTCTTTCAAAACCCTTGAAAATTCTTTTCAAACGATGCGAATTAATATTAGATTCTATTGTACCAATTCTTCACTTGAATCAAATAGATCCTACATGTAACAATGAAATAAATCCGCCACCTGTTATAATAAAATCACCTGAACTCATGTATCTTCATGGAGCCTGTTTCCTATGATTTAGTTATCAATCTGATTTTATAAAGCGTCGTATCCATAGAAAAATAGACGATGTTAACAATTGAATTTTCCTCCATGCTTTCCATCCGCTGAACCATACGTATCAGATAAGTCGTACGTTAAATCCCAAGATGAAACTCGAGCATAATAAATTTTAATAAAAATATTTGAAAAAAAATCTATTTCTAATATTGAAAATTCTTATACAGATATTATTCGAACAAAAGCCCAAGTTTGCAACAAAAATGCTGTCTAGATGTTTTCAACTGATTTCTATATATTTTGCTGTTCTGAAGACTAAAAAATACTTAAAAGATTCCAAGACCTTAGGGTATTTTACAAAACGCAAAATTTAATTATAAAAAGAGGGCTTTTGGGCTAACTTGAAGTCATATATAAATGGATACAATTTTATTTTGATTACAGCTTTTAAATGTTAACAAGCCATAACTAGCATTACTTTTTAAGTAAATAACGCCTTATATGAGCTAAATTAACAAACTCCCATAGTATAGTACATGTTATCTCATACTTTTAAGATCTTAGTAGAACCATCACATTGGAATATTTCCATAGGCTCTTCAAAAAAAAAGCCTTAAAACAGTTCTTCTTCCTAATGGCGATTTCTATGCTTCCATTCTTGCAGGTCATTCCGTACATCTCAAGGAAACCTACAAGAACTTGAAATTGGTTCTTTGCAAATTAAAATATAAAGACCACGGTTGGCAAATGTGTGATGATTTCAAAATCTTGGGCATGTTGTTCAGACAACAATCTTGATTTACCAAATTCCTTCTTCTTTTTTTTGGACAAAATAAGGTGGGGGAAATCTTCAAAAGACACCCAGGAAGACGGGTAGTGTCGGATTCACATAAAGCGCCTACCGACTAAAACCCCCACCTTATTGATTACCAACCATTTAGGTTCTAAACCAGAAATGAAAGAAGAGGGTCAAGCAAAGGAATTGCTGGACACTGACGCCAGGGGCGAAGCTCGGATTTACCAAATTCCCGTGCTTTTTGTGTCTATGGGAAAGTAGAGATTGAATAAATCACTGGATTGCCTACTGGTAGCCGAGTGGTCTAGGTAACCGCTCCAAAACTAGAAGGTATAGTGGGTTTAATCCTCGTATCGTGCAAATTTTCAATATTTCTCGATAACGGATTTAATTAACCCTTGAGTCGCTAAAGGACCTTAGTAGTTATAAAACGACGGTAAATAACAATTAAAAAAATCACTGGATCAAAAAATGTTGGCCTCTGAGGGAGCTTAAAGCTGGTGAAAAGAACATTCTGCATGAAATTTTAGTGCTCCTCTTAAAACTCCTTTTAAAGTTCATTTACCACCGCTTCATATAATGTTGGCAAAAGACTTTCAAAAGATGGAAATTGCTTCAAAAACTCAATGTCAAAGTTTCGGGGCCTCTTTCCAGGCTTCTCTTTGCCTCTCGAGGCAAAGTTGAAGGAAGGTGTTTTCGTTGGCCCAGATAGTAGACGGCTTATGGTTGATCCACAATTCATCATAGCCATGACCGATTTTCCAAGAGAAGAGTGGATTGCCTTTTAAAAGATCTTAGAGAAATTTTAGGCAATAACAAAGACCCTAACTACAAATTGTCAAAAGAATAGTACAAGTATTTCAAACTTAAGGTTACCTTATGAGTTTAAGAGTACATTTTCTGCATTTCCAATTCGACCACTTTCGATAAAATTTCGGAGATATGAAGTGAAGAGCAAGGTGAACGATTTCATCAAGATATTAAGGAGATGGGAAAAAGATGCCAGGGAAGATGGAGCATCTCGATGATGGAAAACTACTGCTAAATGCTTCAGAGAGACCTTCCAGATTCTTCCTACAAGCGAAAATGTACCAAAAGGAGTTTCAATGGGAAAAAGAACTGTGTTCAGTTCTTCTTTACGCATTTTAGATAAAAACATTAGTTTAGTAATGTAATCAGAAATTAAGAAAAATATTTTAGTCTTTTATTTTTGTTTAGAAAACGTGACATTCTATAGCAAAATGATAGTTATTTTTGGATTCAGCTCACCCAAAAGCATAAGAATTACGCATAAAAATCAAAACAGCTTTCATTTATTATGCAGATTTGAGTAATTTTTCGCCAAACTATACAATAAAGCTGCCCTCTATTCAAGAATGAAAATTCTGGCAATTGATATAACATATTGGCTACGATTACAAATATTTTATGTGGCAGACTTTAGTTGCGTTTCAAATTAGAATTGTATTGATTACACACAAGATTAAATTTTGTATAAACATCCCTTTCTTGAATCGAACGAATTCCAACAGCAGACAATGAATAATGTGGATTGTGGGCGCTCGTCTCTGATGTGGTTTTATCCGAAACAACCTGAAATGCTTGTTAATAGTTAGCGGTAAATTGTAATTACAAGCCTTAAAAATTTATTAAAAATTGCTTTTGGGGAAATATCTAAGCTTGCCGTGTTCATATCGCGTCAGCTTTCACAACAACTCAACATTATGTTCGTGAAAAAAATTAGGTCATACTTTGTCGGAAAAAATTTCAAACACTAAACATTAATTGAAATAGTTTTAACACGGGGAAAAGCATTCGAGTCTTTTTAATGTTTGCTGTGATAAAGTTTTAGAAACATGAAACATTATGACAATGTTTTTCAACAACATTTTTCAAACGCTTTTTAAAGCTATTCTAAATTCATATTGCATTAAAACCGTGAAACTTTTATACGATGTTTAAACTTTTCAATTTTCTAAAAGGTAATCAACTAATTACAAACTACTTAATAGTAAAAAATTATGGTTTTGTTTGGTAAACTAGAGCAGCACATTTTGCTTTTAAAATTCTAGTCAATAAAACTTAAAAATCAAATTTGATTCAATTTTAATGATAATGAAAATCGAAATATTTTTATAATTTGTGATTATTTTGAGACTTACCTTTGATGTATGATTAATTTATTTTTATCATCCTCAAGAGTACCAATTTTTTCCCGATTTTAAATTGGTCAATGAATAAAATTGCGTAGTGTAAACGTAAGTCACATTTTCACAGGCATAATTTAAGGGACACCATTATTGAAATGGTTTACAAAAATGTTTTTTTTGTAACAAAAACAGTATAATGCCAACAAACACATTTTCTATTTCATGAAGAACGTCAAGCATTACTCATCAAAAAAAAAAAAAGGAAACGAAAAAATCAACATAAGAAACTAAATACAAGTTTCATCATCCTTTCTAGCACGAGTACTTACACATCAACAAAAACAAAAATATTTTTATAGGTCAAAACAGAAATAGAGCGCAATACTTCTCATCTTTACCTACTTTACGACCCTCAAAGTTTACAAAGTAATTTATTGCGATCGAAAAGATTAAATATTTTTACGATTAAAGAAAACATACTGTTCAAAAGTCACAAAGCGCCCGACAATCTCATACAAATATACAACCGGAAGTGAGTATCTAAATAAAAAATATGGTATAAATAATTTGAAAATATATGTGCATACCTAAAATATTTTTATCATACCAAATCCTTCAACATAAACCGAAAAAAGTGAACGTATAAAAGATGAACGTTGTGATCTTTTTGATAAAAATTTTAAATTAAAAACCATCAAAGCTCAGACCTTCAAAGATGAAACGTTTAATTGTGCAGAAATCTGAATTGTACAATGAAATATACTTTTAAATTATTGTAACGTTGTATCTACCTACAATGGGAAAGACTTGGCTCATATTTAATGGAGACAGTAATACAATTTTTATGTCAAAATTTTCATAAGACTTCAACCTAAAAAATATGCTGGTCTAATTGATTTTGAGAAGATCAAATATTTGTTTAAATTGAATAATGTAAAATATAGATAAATGTGAAAAGCATAAACGTTTCTTTTCACTTATAAAATATGAAATAAGGTTATGAAAATATTGAATGGGAATTCCGAAAAAAATCATATCTTACAAAGAATTTGGGTAAACCCATCCTAGCTGTTTTCCATTCTTTGGTGAAATTTGGTGAAAAGAATTAGAGTACAGTAAGTGAATATTCATAGATCTTTAATGGATACTATACCAAAAATATACACAATCCTCAAAAGAGCTCTGGAGGAAAAAACGGTTAAAAATTGCTTTATAAACTGTGGAAAAGACAAAAAACCGTTGGTTTTATCTAACCTATTATCCAGAGATTCCCAAAAAATTGGGAAGATATGGAAAAAGTTTGGCATAAGGGCTTGATATGACAATGAAGTTAGGTGGGTTTTTCAAAAGATGTAAAGATAAATTTCCGGATCAACAAAAGTTAGGAATTTATGAAGCAGCCTATACTGGCTGTGATAAAAGCTTCGTTGGTTAGACTTGTAAACAAATAGGGTTTTGATTTAAAATATGCGTTAGTGAAAAATATTGTATACTAGAAAATTCAATTATCAATGAGATATACCTTTGCTGAAGATAAGTTTCTAAAAAATAGTCAGCACTATACCGATTTGATGCACTCAAAACCGTTGAAATTTTTAATAGAATGGCAAAAGTAGTGAACTGCAAAAATGGACCAATTTAAACTTCACCACTTTAAGGGTTGCTCACAAAAACTCAAAGATACCAAACTTACCACTTAAGTAGCTATAGTACTTAATATATTAGTATTATATATAAGTATAGTTTTTTATTGTTATTCGTCGTTGCTTTATATCTACTTACGTCTTTAGCACCTGTAGGGTTAGTAAAATTTCGTTATTGAGATATATCAAAAATTTGCTCGATACGAAATTCGCACCTTAACTTACCAGTTGTGAAGCAACGACCTCTGCCACCGGTAGGCTATACTATAGTTTTGTTGTTATGAATATTTAACTTACACTACTCAAATAGTATACAATATGTTTAGTACAATATTTAGTACAATAACGTGCTGAGTTAACATTTAATTTTTACCTAAAGCAACTAAATTATGTTTGATTTACACTATTCAAATCAAAAAGGGGCAGGAAAATCGAAGCAGATAAAAATTAATCCCAAAAAATAAAACTAAAATCTAAATAAAATAATTTATTCAAGCCCATAATAGTAAATAATTGTCGCTATTCATGGGTGATAGCATTAAAAAGACTGCTACTTTTTAACAATTCTTTCAAATCGTCGTAGGACGTTTCGTCTCTTTCGAAACTTCTTCAGATACTCAATAACGAGTAACTAAATGTCAGTACTTAGACTAAAATTCACAAAATATGAAAATAATAAATAACATTATATAAAACCTCGATCCATCGTTGAAATAATCTTCAATTCAGTTAATTTAAATAGCATGTACAATAAACATGGCTAGTTTTTACTCAGCACAGAAAATCAGAACTTGTTACTACTTGAATTTTATTCAAATTAAGTGAATTGAAATTCTCTTTTCTGGTAATTATACACCTTATACCCGCATTTGATCTTTGAAGCTTCTAGAGTGAAGAATATCAAAAGCTTAACTATTTCGATTATTATATATGAGAATTATTATGGATAAGGTTAAGGTTTCAAGGAAAACTTAGTCTTTCATCCACCAAAGTAAATCTGAATGGATTTTCCTAAAACCCGAATCAACTATGACTAAATCTTGGAGTGTAAGTTATACATTAGAAAATTTATCAAAGCTTAATATTATTTTATTGAACAATGAAGAATTTAATTATTGATAAACAAATTTTAATCATAATTTCTTTTTAGTAGTATTATTGTTATTTTTTTAAGTTATGGCTACTTTCTTAAAAATGTTTGGGTTTCTTGGAAACATACCACATAGAGCCAAAAAAATAAAACCACATCCACGTATAAAGTCCAGTTTTGAATAAATATTCACACAAAATAAGAAACTTATCAAATATCATCTTTTTTACTATTTTTTTTACATTTTTTAAAAAATATTCCAAGAAAATATTTTCCCATATCTAACAATAAGCTTAATATATGTTCTCTGAAATTAGTGATAATTACCTATAGTTAATACAAGTATATGGTTTAGAGCTATGCACTGATATCTGAGGACAGTTCACATTGCAAGTGGCTATCTTAATTCACAAGATACTATTGACCAATAGAATTGCGAGATTTAGTGATGTTCATTTGTTTTGATTGTTGAAATTTTAAAATTTTTTGAAAACCACTCCCATTTTCAATGCGAATTTACAAATACGTACTTGCAAATATGAAACTGACGTCATTCGGCGCTTATGATACATGCATTAACTACAAAGGTTGCAATTAAAAAAACTTTCAAATGGACAGTGAAACTGAAAATTAAATTTGTTTTGTTTGAAAACAAACATTTCATCCAAAACAGTTAATAAAAATATTAAATAAGAATAGCATCACAAAATTAAGCGCTGGAAATAATATATGAACATTTTTAATAACTGCAATAATAAGTTTTAAATTTTTTCAATTAACCATGTAATAATGTTTTGGGGGTTTGGGAATAATTTCAAAAGCTTACATTGTAATCTACGAATCATTTACTAAATTTGTAGATTCCATAAGTACAGAATGGCGCATGAGTCGCTTTACCAGTTCAAAATAAAATATATTTTTTTGTAAATGATGTATTTTGATAATTCTTTTTTGTTGGCAAAGCTTAAAAATTACAATTTTATTATGATTATTTATGATCAATGATATCTTGAAAATGGTTTCCATTTTCAGCTTCCCAAACACAAGCCCTTTGTAAGGCGTTTTCCATGACATTTCTAAACATTTGAGACGGCATGGATCTTATTTCCTCCTGTATGTTTACTTTAAGTTGTCATTACTTTAAATTATATAAAACGTCGATCCATCGTTGAAATAATCTTCAACTCAGTTAATTTAAAAAGCATGTACGATAAACATGGTTAGTTTTTACTCAGCCCAGAAAATCAGAACTTTTTACTACTTGAATTTTATTTAAATTAAGTGAATTGAAAGTTATTTCAACGATAAAACAACGTTTTATATAGTCCTATTTATTTTTTTCATATTTTGTCAATTTCAGTCTTAATACTGGCATTTAGTAATTCGTTATCGAGTACCTGAAGAAGACTCGAAAAATATGAAACGTCCTTCGATGATTGGATTTTATAATCCAAAGACTCATCTAAATATTTACAATAAAAATTGTAAATAAAAATATTTACAGTAAACAGAAAAATCTACCATATAATCTAACTCCAAAATTATTTCTGCTTATCCAAAAAGAAAAGTGTTCTAAAATTTTTTCCAATACCCTTTGTCTTAGACTTGTTTATAGAAACTACTACTACTACTTAACTACTGGAGCTTCGGCTTAATTAACCTGTATTACATTTTCTTATTTTTTGTTTTGCTTCATCCTCCTGAAAATTTGTTGAATCTGTTATTTCTTTGTGTGTTGTTCCATTTTAATCTTTGTACTTATTTCTTTATTTTTTCAAAGTTTTTTCTTACATCTTCTGAAATGATGGGTTTTGATTTGATTTTTAATTTGTCTTGAAATCTTATTCTTACAACTTTAATTAATTTTATATCAAATAGAATCCTCTGTACATTGTAATTATCTTTTAATCTTTGCAAACTAATTAAGTTTTGTTTTGCGATAGTAATAGAAATTCAAAATTCGTTTAATCAGGTTTCCAAAGGTTTTTTACAGAAATTGCTTCAAATTTGTTGTTTTCTTTCTCACAGGTGTCTGACTGTTTCTTAATTATTTTTTTTTTAAATTTCACCCAAAGTTTTCCTTTATTTCTTTCTTTTTTTTTTGATCATTCTGCATTCTTACCTTCAAATTTCGTTACTGTTTCGTAATTTCTTCGTTTGTTTTCCATAAATATCAAGTTCATTCCAAAACCTCAAGCTTCCCATTTTATTAAAAAAGATTTAAAATATTTTCTTCACAATTTATTTCTAGACTAAAGTATAATTTATAAGTGTGAAAAACTTTTTTAAAACACATAAAATGGTGTGAATAAAACGACAATTGTGTTAAAACTCTTAACAAAATTATGAATAATAAATAGTCTTTAAATTGTCTTCTTCATACTAATTGCACGTACTTGAACGCTTTTCAAAGCATTGTAAACTTTTACGTGACGTTATTTTTCTAAGTAAATATTCTCCACCAAAACTAATTGTGCATTATATTCGCTTTTATTGTGACAAACAAATATGAAATGCAATTATGCAAAAGAATTGTACAAATAATGCGGTTTTGTTCGGTAAATAATTCATATTTACCCACGTTGGTGTAATCTCAAATGCAATATATTCCTAGTGCTTTTCAGATATTTGTATAATCAGCTCTGATAATTTAGTTAATGTTTGCAAATGTTAATTTGAGCTTTGGCTTGAATTTATCTGATTATGAGGTACTATGATGCAGCTATGTGTTTAATGCGTTTAATTAAACCGTTCATTATTTTATCAGAGAATACAAACGTCGGTCAAATTGCTAAATTTCATTGAAACTCAGTGAATCGTTTTCCACCGTAAAAACGGTTTTTGCTTTGAGGAATTACTACTTTTTGTGGTTTTACTAGGAAAAATGTTTGAAGCTTTTGTTTTGAGGCTTAGAAAAACTAGGTTTTGAATAAATAATCAAGTGTTGGTGAATGCAAGGCTAAATTGTGGTCATTCCATGAATATAAATTTACTGATGCATCTGGAATGTAGAATGTAGACTTCAGACTATATGCAGTCCTTTGCACATTGAATGGGAAAGATCAAAACGATTGCCATCAAAAGCCAATGTATACGTTTATATGGGTTGTGTCACGAAAATTGTCAAACCGTTTGATCTCGATGGAATATAATCATTACTTCCACCTTAGATGTATTTTACCACAACAAAACCTCCACCTCAATCTAATCGGTATACCAATAAAAATCACCTAAAAGCTCCATCTCTATCCCACGATTTTTACATGAATATTTGAAATAAATTTCATAAATGTCACACACTTATAAAGCGACAGTGAAAATCCGAAAGACGCAATACAATAGCAGTCATATTTAATTGAATCGTCCGAGATTATTTTCTGTGAAATAATGAGTTGAACATTTCAATGGAAATGATGTGTTCTGTTTCTAAAATGCGAGCATAAAAGTAACCGCAGTTGAGGTTTCTGTTTTGAATTATCCCTCCAGTCTTTTGACTTGGATTTTCTATTGTGAAACTGATAATACGTTTTGCGACAAAATTAAGAATTGTATATACGGAATGGAATACAGTTTATGGACAGTGAATCCGGAATTAAGTAGAAATGAAAGTCTGTCATATGTTTGATTTTGATATTAAATTTGATTTTGAAGTTAAATTAATTCAAGGATTCAAGTGAGAAAAACAACAGAATCCTCTTAAAATGTAAACTGAAATAAGTACATGATAAGAAATGGGCTTTAGATTTTGTTTTTTAAAATCATAAAGTTTTAGTAAATTTAGAACAAAAAATACAAGTCAATAAATTGGTTGTGTCCATATTTTACATAATTTTATTTTTTTTTAGTAGGAAAGTGGACAATAAAAAGGATGTAGATCCATGAACTAATTATTAATTTTGCGACACGTTTCGGTCTTTTATTAGACCTTCATCAGGCTTCTAAAATCATATAAACACACTAGCTGATCCCCGCGACTTCGTCTGCATATCGTAGAAGTAGATTATATTTTCTTTTTAACTTTTTTAAATTATGATCTTTATTTTGATTATCATGACTAAAAAGCAAATCGATTTCGCACATTTGGACGTTGTACATACAAAATTGTTGGAAACAGGTGGAAGCAAGTTAAAATATTTCATATATTTTCAATAACAATAATTAATTTTAAAATTTTTCTAAACACCGAAGAAAAGTTAGTTTGAAAGATTTTATATTTTGATTGGTAATGAAATATACGACAAATAATTGCTCCCTTAATGTTTTTCAGCAGAATAAATAATTGCTCCAGGTCACAATCATTGGTTGATAAAAAATAGATTTTAAAAAAGTTTGATTGTTGAAAAACAAACAAAAATTAAAAATTGCTTTTTTAGAATAAGTACTACATAAACATTTATACTAATTTAGTGAAAAGATGTTATTTAAACCGTTGTTATTAAAATTATATAACAAAAACAGAAACTTATAATTAATGAATTATTTATTTATTACTTACACTTATTAAACTAAAAATTTCGATTGTTGATTAACTCTACATTTTCTCATACAAACTTAGTCACCCCTTTTACTCTTTTAGGGTAAGAATTTAAAAAAAAAAAACTTATCAGATGTTTACTTCTTATAAAGAATATATCGAATATTAAAATTTCATCAGTCAGAGGGGATATAAATACAGGATTTTATATATGCAAGGTTTTGAAAACGTATTTGCTTTAAGTTTTATTACTTATATTATTATTATTACTTCTACTACTACTATTACTTTTTTTCGTTAATATTTCCTTATTGAGCACCTCAAAGACTCTATTTACAACAATTTTGTAAAAAAAAAATATTAAAAAAAAATTACTGTAAGAATCGAACTTACGTCTTTATAATTAGGAGCATCAGAATGTTAGATACCTTAGCCATTACACTATTAACATCAAATATGTGTTTTATATATATAAAGCTTTATATTTCAAAGAGGAAATTTTTAAAAATTTAAATTGAATTAACTGTGCTTTTTTTCAGTTCAACTAAAAATATTTTTACTGATTATTTTCTAACTTTAAATTACCTTTCCAATGATATATAACTTACCTGTCTAGGGTAAAAATTTATGTTTTCATCCCTTAGGAATGCCTTCCCTTATTATTTTTTTGCAATGATAAGTAGCCTATAGTATGTGGGAAATTGTGTTGTACCTAAATACCAAATTTCATAAAATTCGGTTGTTCCGTTCTTTAGTTAAAGCGGGACACACAGACAGACAGACAAAAATTTTAAAAATGTTAAATTCGGAATAAGGGCCTCTTGAAACAAATATTTACCCTAAAATTGGGTTAAAAATCGAAATGTACAGACAGACGCAAGAATTTTATAAATTAGTATAGATGTACAGAATCCTTCAAACATTACTAATTGTTAAATTACCTTAATATGAAGTAGTTTTTTTTCTTTATCGCACACATACATAACAAAAAAATTTTATTTAAATTAAAATTTATATATATTAAATTCTATTTTCATTAAAATTGTTTATAAAATTTGTTAAAATCGTGGTGATTAAACATTTTTTAAAATTCAACGATACTAATCATGGCTTGTGTATTGCACTTATAAAAAAAAATACAAGTTTTTCTTTAAAAAAGATACCATAGTTAAAACAGGATTGACAAAAAGCTCAGTAAATTCTTCCTTGATGGATTGTTATGTCAAGTCGCTTAATACCTTCGGGTGGTTTATGAAATATGGCTTCCAACTATGTTATTATATTGAAATTCCTCTGTTATTATTGCATAATTGCAAAGCATTATCATTGATCTAAAAAAAAGAAAATTGAAACCATATTTATAAAAATCTATCAAGCAGCTATTTACGTGTAACAAAATTTCATTTTTTTTTTATTAATCAAAGAGATGAATAACATAAACTTGTTTCTAAGATTTTCAAAATTTTATTGAATTTTATGTTTCTGACCATTAAATATTTTTAAAATAAGTTAAACTTTTATCTATGTTTTAAATAGTCATCAATAAGTTTTATAAGCTAATAAATTGCTCGATTAGATATTAGGAATTATCCTGTACAGCAGGGAATCTCAAACTTTCTCGCCAATCTCAAACCCCCTTAGTTATCAGAATTTTCCCACGGCATCCCATATCAAATCTCAGGGTAAACCAATGCACAAAAGGGACTTGAGCCCACAAAAATCCAACTTGTTACTGTTCCACCCACTAAATCGAAGTGCTTTTAAGTGCTTAGGTTTCTCGTAAAGCCCGCTAGCCAATTTGTTTACTCATCACTACCCTACATCAAGGGTTGGGAATCTTTATAAGTTTAAGGAGCAAAATTTTGAAGATTTTTAAGAATGTAATTTTGAGGAAAGAAAATATATTTTATTACAGCTTTAAAGCAAGATTTTTCTTCTGTTTTTTTTTTTTTTTTTTGAAACTGAGTTTGTACTTAAAAGGCCTTTGGGTAAGGACCAAAGAGCCGTATGTGGTTCGTAAAGCGCAAATTCCCGACCTCTAGCCTACATGAAAGTACTGATCAAATTGATATTGTACAAATTTACGAAGAAATAATAAAAAGTACTATTTTATTATTTATAATATTTTCACAGCTCCTTGATATAATAGAAGAGCCACGGCGCCCTAGAGCGCCACAGCGTACAGTTTGGAAGGACTGTTATATAGTTTTAGATTACTAACAAAATTCACCAAAATGGCTAATCAGGAAATTGTATAATATGATTTCACCACTTCTTAAACACATATATTTCAGATTACTTTTCCTCTTTTTGAAGCTTAAAATTTTAAACTGTAATAGATAAATATGTGTTATATAAGTGCAAAATAGAAGATAAAATTTTACTTTACCTAGAATTAAAATTTAATACTTTTACTATGAATTAGCTAAGAATCCACCAAATCAATGAGGAACTTAGGATATGGATTGTCTGTATCACTAGAGGTTGTTTCTTTTCTTTTGTTTTTAGTGCATTAAATAAATTTCATGGCAATAGGACTTCGTTGTTATAGTTTCGTCTGATTTTAGAAAGGAATAGTGGAATAGGAAAAGGAATAGGAAACACTTCTTTGGCATTCCACCCTATGGTAACCATAATCTTTTCTTGATGAAATTGGGGTGTACTCTCTAGCCATTTGCTTGACCGTTTTCTGTTGTCTTCTATGCTCTATTGAAATTTTTGGAACCAATATCGAGTATATTTTTATTATTAGTGGATTCATCTTCCAATGCCTCCAAATCTTTCATATTATAATTCAATTTGAACTTGTACAAAAAAAAATGTAAATTGCGTTTTGCTTCCATCTAGTTTCGGGGAAAAAAATCAAAATGGGAAACAAACACGAATTTTTTTTTCTAAAATGAGTAAGAGGAATACTTTTGAAATTTATAAATTAAAAGCTGAAGTAGTTGAACACCGACTAAACAAAAACGTCCGTTTTGTAGTTTCAAACCTAATAAATAGCTAATTTGTTTTCAGAAATTTGAGTATAAGTCTCAAAAAATATATTTCTTTTAATCATTAGTTAGTTAGTTTAGATTGATTTCATAAAAATTTTCACTGCTAGAAAATCGTATTATAACTGATGCAGAATAAAAGCTTTTATTCTTTCAAGATATTTATTTTAATGTATTGGATATATTAAAGAAGTATTAAGGAACATATATAGATCAATATAAAATATATCACAACATAACAAAATATAAATTTTAGTTCAAAAAATACTCTTTTATAAACCTTAAAGTTTTCAAGTTAAAAATAGTATTTTTACTCCAGAAAAAAGATATTTTAATCAATTTAAAATATTCAGATATATGCAAAAAGGCATTCTTTAGATCTTTTAAGGAATTTACAGTTCAGTGAATCTATGGTATTTTCGTTTGTTTTTAGATTCTTTGACTTTTCTTTTGAAATATGCATTTAAATGTTTCAAATAAAAATCGTATTTATAATAAAAGAACCTTAATATTCATTGAAATATATTTTCCCCCTGAATCTTTTGTAAAATCTTTTAATATTATCTTAATGATATCTTGTTAAAATAGAGAAGCTAAAATTAATTTTCCTTTTGGTCAAAATTTAACATTTCTATTTGTATCCAATTAAAATTTTCCAACTTTAAAGCAAATATATAGGTAATGCTTTGATTGAAATCAACAATACTGGCAAATTTCTATACTGCTTCATGTTCAATCAAAAGGACTAGGCAATTATTTCCTTGAGGATCGTTCAAACAAAAGCGTTAATTGAGAAACTATAAACTATCTATAAAATAATATTTAATGCTATACATAAACCTTATAATATTCTATCAAAAATTTCAATTTCAACCGA
Source organism: Sisyra terminalis (assembly GCA_958496175.1). Taxonomy (NCBI): domain Eukaryota; kingdom Metazoa; phylum Arthropoda; class Insecta; order Neuroptera; family Sisyridae; genus Sisyra; species Sisyra terminalis. The sequence continues at coordinate 12,229,705 of OY292275.1, forward strand.
AGGCAATTTGTCGGTCGAATTTGACATATTATTAAGTTGTTTGTTAAATGTAAGCAGCACAATATAGCGCTTTTATCGTTTCCATCGTTCATAATGTAATACTCTATTAATAAGCTATCAAATAAATTGACAATATCTTAGTGTTTTTAATATTTATAGGCATTTTCACCTCACTATTTTTATAGATATTCCAAGAATGAAATTCCTTACGTTTTTTGATGGATAAAAACGAGGTTTTATTGGCATAGTATAGCACCGGTATGGAGATATAAAAAAATATTTTCCTCTTATATTTTACGTGTCGTTATATTTATTTTTATAGGTTGCAAAAGATCTTGCGGAAAAGGTTCGAGAGAAAATTAAAATATTAATTAAGTTTTTTCTTTGGGCAAACAAAATAATGTTGTTTTTCAACAAAAATATGAATATTAAAAAAATAAATATATATAAAAAGGTTCTTTCAGCGACGAGAAAAAAAGTGCTGAAATACTATCAAGAAATATTCAGTGTTTGTAATTAAAAGTTTTAATATAATTTTATATATTTACTAAAATAAATAATGAGGTTGTTAACAAGGTTGTATTTTCTTAGTTTTAATTAACTTGTACGTCAACATTTAGTAAAGAGAGCAATTTAAATTAAAACTTCATATTTTCATTTGTATGTTTGCATGTCATTTCTATATTCATAATTAGTTGATTTATCCTGAACATAAAATAAAGAAAAAATTGAGTTGTGAAAAAAAAACACGGACTTTGAAAACTTTAGATTTAAACTGGACTTTAAACTTTAAATTTTAGTTTGTTTAAATTTGATATGAAACATACTAGGTACGTTAAATATAAACATTTATTACAGTAATTATTTTGCTACGGTAAAAAATATTTTAAATTCATATTTTTCCATTATATTTTTAACGTGTTATGTTTTGTTTATACATTTGAATTTATGCTTGAAAAAAAGCTTTTGAAGTTGAAAAGAAAAAAAAGCAAAGTATTAGAAGTTATAACAACAGAATATTTTCCACAGCGTGCACGGAAATAAATCTGATACTTCCGACAGCTAAGAAATATATTTTTCTATTCATGTTTCCCTACATTGTACCAAGTAAATGTCGGTTTCAGGTATCGAGTTTTACTGTTGGAAACACGATATCCAGATTCATTATTTAGAAGAAATTTGAATTTTTCAAAGAAAAATACTTTAAAATGAATAGTATAAAAGATCTACACGGAAAATATATAACGAAAATTACTTTGGTAACATCGTTATCTAGAATTAGACTTTCAATCTTTTGATTATTCTGATATTCCACTTAAAATTTAGAAAAAGGTAATCCATAATTAGAGCAAGTTTTGAATTTGCCACCATTTTGGTAGAAATTGGTTTAGAACCAAAAAAGTAAAAAAATCTCTATTTTTTAGTATAGGGTTAGTAAAAATGTAGCGCTGTACAAAACAACGATGCAATTTTATTACATTACAATAATTCAAAAGAAAATGCTGATTTTTCGAGAAAAGCAATTATTAGCGACGAACCTTATGAATAATCGACAAAATTGTCACATTTTGGGTTCAAAACACTAACATATAGCTGTAGAAAAAAATAGATCCATAGAAGGCACTTTTTGGTGCGAACTTTGGACCAGACGTATCATTGGAGCAAACTTTAAAAATTGTTTTTTGTGGCCTAAATTAGATGACATTGATATAGCCAACACGTGATTTCAACAAGACTGTGTGCCGTACCATATAGCCCTAGAAGTAGTTTCATAAAAGCATGAAACATTTCCTGGTCGTATACTTACTCCTTTTAGTGATCGGAGTTGATTCCCTAGAACACGTAATTTAACACCTTTGGATTTCTTTTTATGGGGTTATTTGAAGTCATTGGCTTATGCCAACAAGCCAGCTTAAATTCATATTTTAAAGGAAGAGATTCAATGTTGCATTAACGAAATTCAACCTCAGTATGCAAAATGGATAAGGATAATTTCGACAAAAGTATGTTTATGTTTCAACAAAATTGTTGGGGTCATTTGTTTAATATGGTATTTCGTACATAACCCAAACTAATGTAAAACATCGATTAAACAAAGAAAATAGTGTTTTTCACGTAAATGAAACCTTGCCTTAACTAGAAGACACTCTTTATTTACATTACAATGCAATAAAGTTGTAATGTTATAATATGAGCTTTTTTTGTGGACTATTATGTAATTTGCACCAGTTCAACGATGTGTCGCTATATCATGGTGGTGATGGCAGGCAATTGATCTTTAGCGGCGTTTAAGTAGCTGGAAGAGTCGAACTTCATTCCTCTGTCTTTTTTATTTTTTTATTTGTTGATTGTTCTTGATCTTGTGGTCAAGCGACTGTAATTTCTTGAAGTTCTTGTGGGAGTTTCCGCTTCAGCCTTCTTTGATTTATGGTTTCCCCCAAGCCTAGTTCTACTGCACTAGGACAATTTTCTAAGCCGTTAAGGAAGTTCCTTGTGAGTTGGATTAGAAAAATCTTTTAAGTATGGGACGTTCATTTCGTGATGAATTTGGTTGTTTCTCACATACCATGGAACTTTAGCGATGATTTTCAAGACTCTATTTTGGAACACCTGTAGGTCATTGTGATTTTTCTTTGAAGATGGAAGCCAAACTGCGCAAGAGTATGTGAAAAGTGGTCTAATAATTGATTTGTATATCATCATTGAACATTCCATACTTAGACGAGATCTCTGTTGATAAGTGGGTATAGTTGGATGAGTCAAGTGTTGGCTTCTCTGATTTTACTTTAGATGCGGCTTTGCCATGTTAGTTTTGAGTCCAGAAGTATGCCCAGATATTTAACAGGCGTTTTTTTCTCACTCCACGGAATTTCCATGTGATCCAGCAAAATAAGCTCCAGTTGTTTGAAGTAACGTCTTAGGGAGAACATTTTAGCGATGCTTTTAGATGGATTTATAAGAATTTTTCATCTACTGAACGAGGAAGATAGATGGTTGATAGACTGTTGGGTTTTCTGAACGGCCCTCTGAAGAGCTTTGCTCAGGTTGATGATGGCGATGTCATCCGCGTAGATTGAGGTTATACAGTGGTCTAGTGACGGAAAGTCCGCAATATAGAGATTGAAAAGGATTGGACCCAATACTGATCCCTGAGGTACAGCCGAGTAGATAAGATTTTCCTGTGATAATTGATCTTCCATTTTGATTTGGAAGCAGCGGTTGCTCAAAAACGAAGAGATTATGTTGTATAGATACTCAGGGATATGGTAGTTCTGAAGTTTTGTGAGTAGCCCTTGATGCCAAACTCGATTGAACGCTTGCGTCGCATCCAAAAACAAACCTACTGAGTATTTTTTTTCTTCAAAACCCCTTTCGATTATTTCTACTAGTCTTAAGATTTGTTGCGAAGTGGAGTGGTGAGGCCTAAACCCAAATTGTGTATTGGATCGAATTTGGTTGAATTCTATCCAAGTGTGAAGCCGTTGCTTAAGACTCTTTCGAAAAACTTCGACAGTGTACTAAGCAGTCTGATAGGCCGGTAGCTTGTGATTTTATTTTTGGGTTTTGAATTTTTGTGGACAACAACTATGTGAGATTTTTTCCAGGTGGACGGAAAGTATCCTGTGCTTAGGCAGAGATTAAAGATAGATGTAAGAAGGGATATTATTTTGTTTGGGCAGTTTTTGAGTATTGAATTAGTGATTTGATCGAGGCCAGGAGATTTTTTAGATTTTAGAGCCTTGATTTTTTGTCTCAATTCGGATGGAGTTACAAATTCCACTTGGTTCTCTGGAATTTGGAGATGGTTATAAGAATTAGGATCGGATTGTACGCCGGTTTGATTGAAGACCTTACCAAATAAAATTGAAAATCCAGAACATTTATCTTTGATGGAGTCATATGTATGTCCTTCTTCTTGTAGAGAAGGAATTTGACTTTTTTCTGTAATATTAGAGCTTTGAAATAATCAAAAGTCAAGTTCTGGCTTAATAGTTTTTATAACATTTTTCGACTGTAGAGGTAAAGCATTGTGTTTCATTACACACTTTACATCATTTCACTTCTATATTCTATTATTAATACCATTTTTGGTCAGTAAAATATTTATTTTTATCATTTTCTCGCCTTTTTAAGCGAATTTCTGTTACTTAAATTAATTAAAATTTGCTTCGTTAAATTTGAAGGAAATAATTAATAGAGATGTAATGATTTCCCGTTACAGTAACATTGAAACCCAACATAGGATACTTCCCTTGGTAATATGTAATGTAATTTGAATTTGAACGACTCGTTTTATTAAAAAGCTGCAATAATTAGATTTGAATGGGACGAAACACGAATAAATGGCTATTTTTAAGACGCTAAATATAAATTTATACTACAAAGAGAAAAATATGGTGACAGTTGTAACGTAATATGTATTATTCCTGAATCGGAAAGAAAAATCTATAAACTTGAGCTTTTTTTTAAGATACTAATAAACTATTTTAAAGTATTTCTAACTATTTACCGAAATATGTAAAAACTAAACAAATTGGGTTGTATTTTTTTTTTAAATTAAATTTTCATCGCTTTTAACTGTAAAGCTCTACTAACAATGATGAAAGCGTACAAAGGTAATTTCGACTAAAATTAATAATGAGATCTGCAAAATTTGTTTTAACTTGAATTACTTGGATTGCTGTAATGAGTGTTTACAAGCACTAGCAATGCCCTCAAGCACTTCAAGACTTCAATATTCCAAGTAAGTCGGTTGCAGATTCTAGCCAAACTGTAATTTGTTACGAAAGTGGTAATGCACACATTCTCCACCATCTTGAGTAATTGTTTGCGTTCCTGCACAAAGTACACAAACACCGTTAGTGCTAGGGATGGGACGGGAAAACGTTCGTCTTATGTGTATTTATGAGCCCCTGGTCACACGTGGAAAATAAATATTCATCCAGAAAATATACCCTTCTCAATCAATATCAAGGATACACCTAAGGTCGGAAGTTTGATTTTAAACTTGAAATTAAAAAAAAAACGTAAAGGAAGCTGCTAATCTTCTAGAATTATTTCAAAACGGATAATTTAGCCTCTTATACGTAACGCGTTATTAACATATTTCCATCATACTTGAATTTGTTTAACACAATCCCCTTTTGTGCCCAGTTATTTCACTTGAACCCGAAGGTGAAAGGTAAAGTAACACATTCCAAACCCTAAAATTTCCATGTTGACGTAAATTCCCACAGAACATAAACCCTATTTTTCCATTCTTGCAAAATGAATTATTTTAATCAAAACCTTCCTTATAACAGTTCTGTAACAAATGGACGAAAATTTTCTGTTCGCGGAAGATTAATCTTAATGTGGCCGAATTAGATTGGACCTGATGTGAGCCCAAATTGAGTGTAAATATGGTTTCTGGTGGGTGTTTATCTTGCGGAATATCCGCTAGTTTGCACGCCGGAAGTGGCCAAGCGCTTAGAAACTAATTATTTGACGTTGTGTTGTGAAATCAAGTTGACATTGGTACGATAAACAAAATTACTCTATTCATAGATTAAACACAGAGTTTAATTAAATGTCCCCTAATGGTCTTGCAAATATTTGATTGTATTTGGCATATATTTGAGTTAAATGAAACCTTCTGTATTTGTCCTGTATATTCATTCAAATATTATGCAAACTTTAAATGCTTTTTACTAATTATATACCTTGAAAGCTTTGGAATAGGTACAATAAGTATGGGAGAAATCGCAAGTCTACTTTGAATTTTTATTCTCTAGTTTTTTATGTTTATGTTACCTTAAACTCTTTCTATACAATATATTTTAAAATTTTCCAAAGCTTAGTTGATTAATTTTTTTAGAAAAACGAAAAAAAAAATTAACCCAGAAAAATTAAAAGATTAAAGTAGTTTCGAAATTCCTGGAAAATTTATATTTCTTAGGAACAATTTTGGGAAAGAAAATTCGAAACTTTTGTATACCAACACGTAGAAGAATGAAAATCAGGCTGTTTAATGAATGCGATTTTGGGTCATTTTCCTGAATCAAATTACTCAATATTTTTTTCTTTAACTATCAATAAGCTTAATTTATTTGGTCAATGGAGTAACCGATGAACGCTTAGGAGAGCCCTAAACTTATATCTAAATAGCAGATCCCCGCGACTTCGTCTGCGTTACGTAGGTGTAGATTATATTTTCTTTTTAAATTTGCTATTTTTAGTGGTATATGAAAATTATTATTTTTCTTATTTCTTTTACGAAAAACATAATCATACTTAAAAACACTATTTTGTCGACTTTAAAAAGACACATTTAATAAACTGTTACTTAGAATAAAATAGTTGTATATAATGATCAATTAATTTTCAAATGTATTAATTTTCTATGTATTTTATATTCATAAAGGTTTATATTTCAAAGAGGCAATTTTTTAAACTTTAAATTGAATTTACTGTGAATTTGTCTGCTCAACTAAAAATATTTTTACAGATTATTTTTTAACTTTTAATTACCTTTCCAATGATATATAACTCACCTATCTAAAGTAAAAATTTCTGTTTTCATTCCTAGGGAATACGTTCCCCTATTATTTTTTTGGAATGATAAGTAACCTATAGTATGTAGGAAATTGTTTTGTATCTTAATACCAAATTTCATTAAATTCGGTTGTTCCGTTCTTTAGTTAAATCGGGACACACAGACAGACAAAAATTTTAAAAATGTTTAATTCGTAATAAGCGCCTCTTGATATTTACCCTAAAATTAGGTTCAAAATCGAAATGTACAGCAGACGTAAGAATTTTATATATTAGTATAGATGATAGCATACATTTTTCAATGCAAGAGATTATTAGCCAATGGGATTGAGAGATTTAATGATTTGTTTTGATTATTGAAATTTTTAAAATTTAGGAAAGTTACTCCCATAAGCAAGTCGTACGTATATGCCAACATGGATACCTTTGTCCACTGACGTCATTCAGAGCCTATCGATACGTGAATTATAATTAAAGGGTTAGATTTAATTGTACTTTAAAATAGATGGAAAAAACTTAAAATTAAATTTATGTAATTGTATCAAAAAAGTCAATAAAAAGAAATGAAATACTTTCCTGATTTTAATGTTTCTAGTCTAAAATATATAATATGAGTATTCAAACTCCTGAAATTTACTTATAACTTTTTCCCACAAAAATTAATTAAGATAGAGATCTAAAAGTTCCAGGATCTGAATATTTTATTTATACCTACCCACCTCTTAAGTATCATTCAAATATCTATTTAAATTTTGCTTGAAACTGTAGCTATTTCCAGCAGTTGAGAGTTTTTAAGTTTCAGGATATTTTCTCAAAAATAAGAAATTCCAAGAAATGCCCAAATTTCTAAGTCATTCTTGAGAAAAAAAATGTAAGTCTTTTTTGGGACTTTAATTCTACATACCATGAAAATTCCATTTTTGTCTCTCATCTATCTTTTAAATAAACTTATAAATCTGTCTCATAAATAATTTTAGTTGTAATATTAAAACGAAACTAATATTTTTTTTCTTTTTTTTCAGGTATGTACTACAAAAATGTACAGTTTTGGACCTCTTTTTTAAAAGAAAGAAGGTGATATTATGTAAGTTTAAGTTTATTACTGTCATATATTTACAGTAAAAAAAATATTTCAATCAGTTTTATTCGATCAAAATTTAATTGTAATTTTCACAGCAAAGAAAGTAAAAAGTAATTATTTATTCATCTTTATAAGTTTCAATTCCAGATGTATAAAAAACGATAGAATCAGGATCACTGTATATTTGTCCATCATACTCATTATTGTACTTATTTTATCAGTTATTTATTGAGCTTGATAAAGTCTTGAGAATAAAGATAAAACGTTGCCAATTATGGATAATTTAAACTGATCTAACTATTTTTTTCCAATTACCCGTGATCCTGATTCTATCTTAATTATATATGTTTATGATTTTCCATTTAAAACAAACTTCTAGTCAATCTTTTCGTATTATTCGTATTCTATTCATCCTGGGGTATCAGTATTTTACTGGTGATTTGTAAGTTTGATATAAATGAACTTTTGCAAATATTGATACAAACACGAAGCCGGAGACGATAAATTTAATTGACTTTTAAATTAAATTTTCAGCGGCAATAATTACACGTCAGAAATATAATATTTTTTCAGTCCAACATTAGACTGACAATATATAGTACCTATAGCTTCAAGTAAATTTCCATTCTATCTTTGTCAATTTACTTTGTCACATTCACCTTGAAACGTACTCCAAGAATCACTTATTTGTTTTTCCGACGAAAATTTCACTTTTACTTTCAAGACGAAAAATTAAATATAAAACTTAATATTTGCTGTGTGCACTGAATTGGAAGTGATTTCCTTTTCATTAATTTTTATGATTCGAAAATTGAAAATTTTAATACTTTGCCCGGCGACTTCTTAGATGGGAAATTTATGAAAAGTTTTTATGTTTCTTATATCATTTAATTGCGACTCTGTGTGTATTTTTTTAAGAGTTAAACACTATATATCATTTTCTCGAATAATTCATTTGGTTTCCACTGAAATATATTTTCTTGAATTTTCCCTCGTTTCATACTTCATAATATATATCTGGGCTTGGAAAAAATATCGTAATTCTTTTCTGACGGGTGGAAGAGGCATCATAAAATATGCAATTGTCACTTAGCGTAAAATTTATTTCCTCTTTATCGACTCGTTTATATTTGAATCACTATATTTATATTTTATTGCATTGTTAAAATGTGGTTTTTACAAGAAAAAATTGCATTAAATTGGACAATTTACATTTGCTAAGTGTAGAATCATGCTACAGAAAAACTTGTCTTTTTTCTAATTAATTTTTGACTTGGGAAAATTACTTGAGAGCGTGGAAAATTCTTCAATCTACAAAGTGAATTTATCATCGTTATTTTAAAGTAGGAGGTGAATTTGTCACACGTTAACGCATTTATTACCGCACGTTTAATATGGATGAGAATAGGCAAATACTGTAATGCGCTTTCCCTGACAATTACTACTTTGTTAAATATTCATCACTAGATTATTTATTTTTAACAAGACAGTGTTTAATGAGAAAATTTGGCACTGAAATAACAACGTTTTATTTACACGTTAATAATCATTACTGGAATATTACTTACCCAGTATAATATATATGCCAGGCAAATAAAGCAGCTGTAAAGCTTTTAGAACTTTAAAACAAAGCTTAATTCATGAGAGTGAAAATTAAAAAAATACAAGGAATAGACAGAAGACAGGTTTATTTGGTACCAAAACACTGCCTTTTATATAATTTTTCTTCCATGCAAAAATTCCAGATATCAAGCGTCGCTAATTACCTCATGCTGGTTTTCACACATTTTTCGAAGAATAATGAAGTGGCATTGCAAAAAGAGCGAATTCATTTGAAAATGAAAAGAATTTTTTTTTTTCAAAATTTTCTTGAAAAGTATATAGTTCTTACATTGTTACATATATTTTAAACAAAATGACAGAAAATGAATCAATATTGCAAATAAACAAAGTTAAATTTATAGAGGGATCGGAAAGTAACTTTACCATAAATTTGACTATTGATTTCGCAAATTAAAACCCCGAAAGTTTTGATTTAATTCAGTGAAATTGTTAGTTCTAGGTTTACTTACCGTTGAAAATTTTCAGAGGAGTGAAAATTCTGAAATATCAACCCTTATGTTAAAATTGACCCTAAACTGTTACAGTAGCCTCTGCTTTTTTGAAAGAATTATTTTATGGGGTCAAATAATAATGATTATTATACGGAGATATTTTGATAAAATTTAATTTAATTTTTGCAACCCTAATGGTTTTGGGGTTTGTTTAAAAAAACATATCTTTGATATACGCAATCTTATGATTTAAATTGATTTTTTTAGACCTTCTTGTTTGCTTTTTGGCAATTTTCAGTTGTTGATGATAATTTTTTTTATGCGAATTGATTTTTATGTTTCTTAATAGCAGTAATTAAAATATTTTATCAATGGTTAACAATTACTATAATGAATAAGGTTTATACAATACACAAATAGTTACATTTAATCCTTGCAAGGAAAAGCTAAACTATGAAATAAAATACCATTATAACAAAGTCATTATTTATTATTTTTTGATATCATCAATTCATCTGAGCAATCAATGATCGAATTTGCATTTTTCGATAATTTCTTTTATACAACCTTTTCAATGTCTATACTATTCCTTCATTTTCATCTATTTTTTTCTCTTTCTTTGATTATTCAATAAGGAGAATTCGTTGAAGAAAACTGTTCTTTAATTCCCTTTTTTTTCCTTTGATCTGGAGGCCTCTCATGAGAGTTCCTCTGCGCTGCGTCTTAAAAGGACTATTGCGCCCCAGTTTAATTTCAGTTCCAGTTGGTCAGGTCTGCTTCTGATATGAATATCAGCAGACGGTCAACTGGATCTCTGTGTATGTTTCCCAGCTCATGTCCGGGTGGACCAAGCGAGTTGAGACGACTTTGAGTCATGGCTGGGCAGTCAAATAGTACGTGGGAGGCAGTTTCATCTTCCACGCCACATTTCCTGCAAGCTGCTGACTCTGTGTTCTTCCCTATAGTTTGGAGATGTTTCCTCAAATTGCAGTGTCCTGTTAATAGGCCTACCAGCGTTTTGATGTCCTTCCTTCTTAGATTTAGAAGTCTTTTGTTATGTTCTCTCAAAGGTTTCTTTATCATGACCTTTGAGAACTTGCCTCCTGCATAGTTATTCCAGGATTTTATTTGTTCATTCTGCGTCCATTCGGCTATTCTACTCAGTGTTATGAACTTTGGTAGGCCTATAGCCTATAGCTCTGGGCCCATGAATGACAATCTTGAATCCGCCTTTGCGAGTTCGTCTGTCTCTTCGTTGCCTTTGATACCAGAGTGGCCCGGCACCCAAGCAAGTGTAACCCTGTTGGATGTCGCCAACTGGGTGAGGAGTGATTTACATTCCTAGACCAGCTTAGAGCTAGTCTGGTAATTTTCGATCGCTTTAATTATGGCTTGGCTGTCTGAGAAGATTCTTAGATATTTTTGTGATAATTTCTTCACATATTTTCTTGAAAACAGATGGCATAGACTTCTGCTTGGAATACTGTAGGCATTTTACCCAGTCCTACAAATATTCGTTTCCTGGGATTTGCCCCCCATATTCTAGCGCCTACGCCGTCATATGTCTTTGATCCGTCAGTGAACCATACTATGTCACTTGGGATTATATTGTTTTTCTTCTGCCAATCGTCTCTTTGACTTATCTCGATCTCGAAAGGCATTTCAAAACTAAATTTGGTTTTCATGTAGTCTTGAATCATTCAGAAATTCGGATGGTCAATTACATTGTTAATTCTGGCGTGTCCCAAATCTGGTTTTTTGGGTTTCCAGCTATTGGTGAGCTGCAATCTATGTGGTCCCTTCCTTGCCACCCCTTTGATAAAGATTCTCAGGGGGGCAAGTTCAGAGTGACTTCCAGAATTCTCTTTTATTAATAGCTATTTTAATTCCATTTTCAGGTTCTAAATTATACCTTGTTCCTAATCACAAACTTCACAGTAGTTATAATTTAATATATCAACAGTGTCCGACCGAACTTTTGGTTTCGGTTTCGGCCTAGTTTCGGCAAAAAATGAGTTTCGGCTTAGTTTTGGTTTTGGCTGATATCAAGCTGAAACTATGACCGACATCGAAACTGAATTCGTTCAATGAAAATATTGAGAAATTATCGTTTCTCACTTATAAAAATAGGTTCTTCAATTATGATTTCTGATAATTATCAGTTCTTTGAAATCATTTTTAATATTTTTATTTAGCTCGAGAGAAAACTGATCATTGTTAAGAAGAAATTATTTTGTTTTTAAGATGTACGAGTGAGTACTTACTTTCGGTTTTGTGTATATATCTAAACATATTTGGTGAAAAATATTTTTGCTTGGTCACTTTTTCTTTGTTTTTTTTTTTTTTTGTCAATCCCTTATACCCGATTATATATTATTATAATGATTAATTCAAATATCAGAGGCAAAATGAATGATAAATACATATAAAATTTAAAAATAAAGACTGATTAATTAGGATTAACTCGTATATCGTTCATAGTTTGAACATAAATTGAGACTGTAATTGTGAAAGAAAACAAGTTTTTCTTCATTTTTTAATTTCAGAATTTGATTCTTAAGTAATCAAAAATGCGGTTATCATATAATAAATTTCACTCAAACCACCGAAAAAATATTTAAAAGAACTTATTTTACCAAGTTAAGTGGCTACTCCATTTTACTTATAAGCTTTTATCACATCTAATTCAATTTTCATTTTCCTTTTTTGTATGAAAACCCAATTTCCGCTACTGCAGTTTCTAAAGCCGCAACGAAAACGTGTCCTCGACTGAAAAACTTAAGGAAATCACTCATGTAAAATGTAACCTTTTTATCGTAATGCTATTTATGCTGTTATTTATTTCCACAGTCATATATATATATATATATATTCCGTTTTCATCACATAAAAGAAGCATAAAGCTCAAAATACATGGTTTATTTAACGAATTGTACATATCATATATTTAAATTACATTCCCGTTCGACGAAACATCCCTTAAAAATGCAAAATTGCGTGCGATAAATTTAAGAAACAGCCTTTTGTGTACGTTAGGAATTTACAATATAATGACAATCGTTTTTTTTTCTTTCTTTCCTCGATGTAATTTCAAATTGAGTTATAGATTTTGGATCAAACTGAAATACATAAATCAATTTTCTATTATTAAAAAAATGGAATTCAAAGGAATATATCAAGAAAGAAAATGTTTTTTTCTGCCTATTGATATTTTTGACGAAATTGACAGAATATTTTTTCCGTAATGATGATTGACGTGGTTTTTATTTTGTTACTTTCAGACATTAAGAAATAATTGCCTCAACTTGATATCTTATTTTCCATTGAAAAAATTTAAAAACTAAAATATTTAAAAAACGCAAAATTTAATCAGTGATTCAAACTTGTAAAAACAAATTTCCACAAAAGGAAAATTGTCGTTTCGTTTGTGAAAGAAAGACAATAAATTGAAAATATCAACAATAATTTTCATTTCTCATCAAACTTTATTCAAGTCTGAAATTACAGTCATTACTCTTCGCATTCAATATCTGCATATCAATTTTCATTTGTTGAAGTTTTAATTTTTCACATCCCCAACTCGTTCTTTTCAATTGTGCTCAAGCAATTAATTGCGACTGAAATTCGAATTATAAAAGAAGCGAATTTTAAATGGAACACATCTAGATTTAATATAAATGGTCAAATAATTATAAGTCGGAAAGTTTCTTGATTAATATTCAACAGTTACTTTTAAATTTTCACTGTCGCAAATATAATTTATGGTCTACTGGCTGGATGGCTTTTCGTTTATTTGGTTAACGAAAATAAAAAGATTATGTATTATTTCATAAATTCGGAAAAAATGAAACACAAAAAGAAATGTTTGCGTTTGGAAAAGCAAACGGTAGAATTTATTTATTGTTTTTTGTTATAAAAGGCAATATTTGAGAAAATGTTCCTCGAAAATTCATATGCTTTGATTTTATGTGTTTTCGTTATGTTAAATCGCATTATTTTTTTACAATCGCCACTAAAAGATCTGGTATTAAGTTTGGGATACTTCGTTATTTTATTTTCAACAAATTGAGTTAATCAATAGTTTTACGGTAATATTTCAATGAACTTTAAAATTATCGGGGAATGTCCTCACCAATGTTTATAGTTAAATTTGATTGATTTGAATGTAGATTAAGGTGTTTTTTTTTCTGGGACTATTATTTTTTTTTTTTACTCCCATGCCGAAATTTTGTTGGAAATACTTCAAAAAAAATTCCCTGAAAGTTTGAGCTCTTAATATTAATATTAAGTACTCGCTCACAGCGTGTGAATATTTTCCATTTAAAATACACGTAAACTTTGATTTTTTTTTTAAATTTTCATAGCTCAGCGACATTTTATGGTATCGCCTCGCTCAAAGTTGGGATTTTTTTACAATAGTATGCTCTATGCTTGTAGATATATTCTCATTTGAAAAGATGGCCCAACATTATACATAGACAACCAACCTTCGTGGATGGAAAAACTACTAAAGCACTTCCGAGCTGCTTATCAAAAATCAAAATTTCCATGAGGATCCCCAATCCTCAAGGTTGACGAGGTACCAAAAAAAATGAAGAAGAAAGTTTATTTTTATACTCGTCCTCACGGATAAAATACTCTTCTTAATACCATACCAAAAGTTTTTTTAAATAACAAAAATATGGTTTTGAAATATCAATTATGGATTTATAAACCACACCATCTAGGCCACTAGTATTGGCTGAAATTAATAAAACTTTTCGTATTCAAAGTGCCAATTGCATTGTTATTAAATATTTTAATATGGTTTCTGATAAAATTAAATTGATTAATTATTCTATGAAGATATCGCGGAAAAAGTTGGAAAACTGAATTCAAACTGTTGGCTGTAATTATATGTAAAACATTACTTGATAATGCTATTATTTGTGTTTATTATGTATGTCTTCCGATTCAATGAATAGGTATAATAAACCTCTATAGAAATAGGGGAGACTGGGTACAAAAGTAACGACGGGTCGAAAGTAATAAATGCTTTTTAGGTTTATCCAATGGGCGAACATCGTTTTGCTGCCATCAGGTGATAGCCTACAGCGCCCCCCTCAATCGCATTAAGTCGACGCGTGCGCAGTGCGTTGTTAGGTTATATAATAGGACGTAATGTGTTTTAACGAGCCAAGAGTAAGTTTTTCAAAGTTTTCATATTTATTGTTTACATAGTCGTAAAAGAATCATAGCATTCCGAATGTTTGCATATCCATTCTTGATTAGATAAATTGGACATTTTTTAAATTCATTTTTGTCTAGCCCGTTCCGTTTTAAGGTTATGTTACATGTTTTATTAAAAATGAGAATGGGTATAAAAGTAACATAGCCCCCTAGGGTACAAAAGTAATATATTACTTTTGTCCTCGTAATGATTTTATTACTAACATCATATGTTTATGGATATCTACTTCAATAAGGTTTTCGATACATTTCCGTGTCGGTAGTTCTTCATGCAGTAGTTCTTATGCATTGTCGCGGCATTCTATTCATTTCCTTAAAATATATATTTTTGGAACGACTGCTTCTAAAGTTGAACTTTCATGCGTTGTATGGCGGGGGTAAAGAGCCGTTTTCTCATCGTGGTGGCAAGCGTGCACAAAAGTAGAGAAACCGTGCGCAAAAGTAAATAATAGTGCGGAAAAGTAAAATAAATTGATACCTAAATAAACTTTGATAAGAAATAATTAATATAGGTAATTATTTAGACTGTTGTTTAAACTAAAATGTTGTTTTTATTCATAACTTTTCTATAAATTATTCTTACTATAGAGTTGAAATTTTTCATATATAAATAACAATAATTAATTTCTCAATCTCTTTCTGTTGAACTTTATAAGCAGTCGTTACAAAAAATTGTGTTCGATACTTATGCTTAAAGTGAGGTACCTAGTAGGACGAAATTGAGACACTTGCTAAAGGGACTGTTCATACACAACTTGATCTCGTGCGCCTACCCCCACTCCCCTGGCGGCCTCGTGGGGTTACACAGCGCACTCGATCTCGTTGTGTATGATTAGTCCCTTCAGCTCGTGCATCAATTTCATCCTACTAGAAAACCTCACTTTACGCATATGTATCGAAAATAACTATTTTGAGTGTTTCAAATGCTGAATTTGGTTTATATCATTAATAATGTCTTTAAATAAATAATTTGTTGATTTAACTTGTACTATGTTTTCATTAGCAACCCTTAGCAGTCTTGTTACTTTCGGCCCACAACCTGTTGACAACAGCTGACAATTTTTTTAACTCTGTGTTATTCATATAAAACACACCATAATTTAATAAATTGAGTTACCATTGTAAAGAACATAAACTAAATTTATATGTGGTTATATCCATTTAATGGCAATAATAACACCCAGCCAGAAACCAAGGTAAAAGTACAAATTGTTACTTTTGTACCCGGTTTTCCCTACTACCAGAAGTAAAAGAATAAAATTGCTAAATTAACAAACTTGAAATAATATTAAATAAAAATAAATTTTTCTAAAAGAAAATCCAAAATTTTGGTTGGCTACCAAACAAAAAAAATATCTAAGGGCTTTAAAACTATTATGGCTTAAAGAGTAGTTTTCATAACTAATAAGTAATAAATTAAGAATTTTTTAATGAAGAATCAATTATAATTTTTCCCATAATTTGTCCATAGTGTAAAATTTTCACCCTTGCCCTTTTCATCTGCGCAACTTCTTATACAATGCAATCGAGTCTTTAATAAACTAATACCTCTGTATATATATGTGAGTTATAATAACATTCATTTCAGCTGTGAAGTGTCGGATTAGGCTCTTCTAGGATCTGTTATACTCTAATTTATTGCAGAAACTTTATGGCACATGCACTACACATACTAAAATCTTGAATAAATCACAAACTTCGTACTCTATGCAAATACCACTGAGACGAACAAAATAAATTAAATGAATAACTTGAAAATTTTGATTTATTTTCGGAAAATTAAATCTAACAAGTTTCTATTTTAAGGTTGAAAGAAATGGTGGTATGCTCAGGTAAAAATAAAGAAAATAAAAAATTGATAAACTTTTCAATCATTAATATGTTTTTTTTAATTATTAATTTCAATTTTAATTTAAGCTTTATGGTAGTCTTAAAGAACAAGGTGACAACTGCTTTTTCTCTCATTATAAGCGGAATAATTAATTATCAAATGGTCGATTAACCATATGAAAGTTACTTAATTTTATATATTTTATAACAGAATTTACCTTCTCTGGTAAAAAGACTAGGAAAATATGTTGATGAAAACGTAGCAAAATTTTTATAAATCTTCATTATTTTTTATATTATACCAATTTCAAAATTGGATTAGTGTATAACAGGAAATAGGCGAGTTATTAAAAAAGTACATTTTTTTTAAAAACAACCAAATTGTTTTTTTTTTCGATGCCAGGAAATTTATTTTCTTTATATAGCTGTTTCTTCTTGAATGATTTTACTGATGGATTTATATAGAAAAGTATATAATTTCGTTCGGTCAGGAAGAAAAATTTTATTAATGGAATCAATTTTGCTTTTATAACAATAAAACATTTTCGAGCTTTTCAGAACGTTTTTAAAATGATGATGCATTAATAAGGTTTAAATATTGCTTGATTGCACATTAAACTAAAATGATTTGAAAACTTAATCCTTACAATTAACTTCTGCAGTAAAATAATAAACTTAAATTTAAATCTGCTCAGTTTATTGTTATAGGACTTATAACGTTGAAAGTGTCATTACGAAAATTTAAATAGCTTGACCCAAATATTAAAAAAAATCTTTAAATGCCTTAGAGATTAAACGGCATTATAATCATTTCCATAAATTTAATAATTTATTTTTGATTATTTTTTATTTATTTATGACTCATAAGTTTTATGTCTCGAATTAAAATGCAAGTTATATTGATTTCAACGTTTCGTCAACCTTTGCTGACTTCTTCTGGTAAATCTCAAAGATTGATTTATTGTGTTTTTATTTTTTTTTAAGCCAAAAAAAAAGTATTCAGTAATGATTGACACTTTTTTAATTATTCTTAACACTAAAACGATACCATAGTTATTTAAAATGAAAGCCAACAACAGTTGATTTTTATGTGGCCCTTGCTAAAAAATCCTTTTGTTTACTATTTTCTGCTCAGGGAAATACCTTTGTAATAATGTAATACTTGGATTCTTATCTGCAGGCGTTCCTCGATTTCGAGCGTCGTTACTTATTCATTACTTTTGTAATTAGTCGTTACGTTTGTGAATATTCCATAAATAAGATTACAATTTAATTTATATATTGTAAAAATAGAATAACTAACTTATTTTGACATTTTTTGAGTGTTGAACTTTTCTCGATGATGTAGGAAGCGAATAAACGTCGGAAATTAATTATTTTCAATTGATTTTTTTGAAAACTATTCAAAAATTCTCAATTATCCTAGTTCCGTGTTCAGAAGTTTTTTTTTTATTTTCAAATTTTGTTTTGCACCATCTGCCTCTTGTCAATAATTGCTATGTGTTACACTTACGACACTCGTGGGTTAGTTGTGTCCAATGACACAATTAACATCAAAAGTTTTAGTAACACAACAGTAATAGTATTCTTAGTATAATTGTAGCATAAATAGTATTCTTAAATAAAACAACAGTAACAATTAATATCACTAAAATCGGTCTTTCCGGTCAAGTATGGACACTCTTTTGAGACACTTAACATCCGCACTGTTCTTCAAAGGAAAAATTTTGATGCAAAAATTTAAATTCACAATGTTAAGTTAAAAGTTACTACAAAATATGAGCCATTTATTTTGTAGCCTAAGTTCATTTCAAGAATAACTCATAAAGCTTCTTTTTTTGCAACGACAAATACCTAAATTTCGCTATCAAAGAAGTTAGTAATAGTGGGTCGAAAACGAATATTTTATCAATAATTTGTTAAAATTTAATAGTACAAAATCAGCATAATATAGTCTAGCAGCAAAACAAAAGTTGCCGTATGGATTGTCTTTGGAATGGATTTAGGCCACTTTCAAATTAAACGGCTCATATCCAATTCGAATAAGGATAGCAATTGTTTTCGGCAAATAAAAGTCCATACATGTCTCAATCTGAAACATTTTTAATTCATAATAAATATCGCAAACTTTTTCCTATTTTCCAATTTTTCTTCAACTTTCAGTTCATTAAAACTTTAATGATCAAAAGCCCACAAGAAAACCTTACATTTGAAACAATGAAACACAAAAACGCAAGCTTTTGAAATTTGAAATTTAATTGTTGCATCATTTTCTTTCGCATCGATTTTCTTTTAAACAGAATAAAAAATATATATATCGTTCATTGTTAGTGTTGCTCTGATTGAACTAAAAGCTCTCGCGGGAATAATTTACAAAAAGTAGGAAACTTTTACAATGACATTGTATCTTATTTACTTCACGTGAGCTTTTATTAAATCTGCCAGTATATTTTGTTCAATGAAAATTTATGAAGAGGATTTTTATGTGTTACGGGTTTCATATTATATTTCATTTAAAAAAATCATTTATTAAATTTACTTGATCAGATTTGCGATAAAAAATATTGGATAAACGGATCAATCTACTATAAAATAATTAGATAAACGCAATTAACCCTTTCATTGATTTTCGATTATAAAAAAAATAGGTCAGATTTCCTTGCATCTATTGTATGCATATACCCATTTCGTGGTTGTTTCTTGTTACAAATACGAAAGCTTTGTCGAGCTTTCCTATGCGTGTCTTTCTGAAGTAACTATTATGACTGTAATTTATAGCTACGACTCCACGAAAATAAACAAAATAAAAACGGATATTACCTTTCACTCAGTTACGACTCGGTTCAAGGAATTAGCTTGTCAGGATAATAAATGTGAATGGTTAACGAAACATTGCATTTGTCAATCTTATTAATCTAAATTACCACAAAATGTTTTCATTTCAGTAATTATATTAAATGCAAATAAAAGACATAATGCTCTATAATTAAAAATCAGTCTTCCTCGAATTTTCGGTAAATATTGGCACATTCGAAGAATCGGAATTGAAACCATTATACTACCTCATAAAATTTTAGCAGCTATTTAAATGGGAATATTCAAGGTAAATGTTTGTTTTTAATGTTGACATGCTTTTTAAAATATGGGTTTTACAGATTCATGATGTGGCATGAAAGATATTTCGAGGCTGATTCAAATGTTCCTTAAAATTATATAGGAGTTCATAAAGTTTTTGGATTTAAATTATTTAACGCCTAAATTTTTGAATGAAGTATCGTCCCGTCCATACGTTTAATAAGTTCGCTTATTGTCTTGGAATATATTGCGAAATTTCACAAATTTCACAAAAATTCAAATGAAGGAATGTTATAACTAGAAAAATAACTATAAGAAATAAAAGAAAAACATTTTTTGAATAAAGTGTGATGAATTGAATTGGGGATGTAATGAAGAACTCCTATTATGGCGTTTCCTCTTTGCAATTTATCATGCCTATTTCTTGTTATATCTCTTTATCATAATACATCTACCCACATGGTGTAGGTGTAGGTATTTATTTATAAACTGAAATGACCATACATATACGTAGCTACCCTAACTGTGAACAAATATATCCGTGGGCTTTTGTTGGAATAAAAAATATCCTTCTATCCTTTACCTAAAAAATTTTTATCCTTTCAATATTTGTCCTAAAAAAGAACAAAAATTTAACTATCTTCACAATAATTACTAATAGTTATTTCACCATTTAATATTTATCAATACTGGTAAAAATATTCAGAGGACTAGGATCAAATAATAGTCAGTCAAAACTATTTATTACATGCTGAGCGGTTCGATTTTTTAAAATATCGTCATTTTTTAAAATAACGTCAGTTTTAACTAATTTTAATTATTTTTATTGAAATTTTATTTTATATATTTTCATTGGAAAAAATTTGTAACTAATTATTTATAATTATTTATAAATATTTTAATTTTTAACAAGGTTAAAGCGATTATTTACGGTATGAAAGAATTCATTGTAGTAATTGTTTGTATTTTTGGTATTAATAAAAAATTGGCTATGATATTTCAGAATGCCTGAGGAAGACTCAATAACCGGGCCGAAACGTCGCGCATGTAAAAAAAACATGTAATAAATAGTTTTGACTGATTATTATTTGATCCTAGTCCTCTGAATATTTTCAAAAAATACATATATCAATACATATATCAATACATATATCAATACATATATCAATACATATATCAATACATATATCAAAATATACATATTTCAAAAAATACCAATTTATTATCATCGAGGATCTGAAACTCTACAATAATTTATCAATACGTTTATAAACTAAAAGGGTCTAGCAGGATCCACATGGTGAGTTGGCCCTCAAATAGGAACCTAAATTATAACAGTGACGATAATTTTTTTTTTATTTTTATTTTAATAAAAATTGAACACTAGTTGTTTTTTTTTTCTTCGGGATCAATTATTTTGATCTTGAAAGTAATCATCTTAAGAGTAAAACAAAAACAAAACAAAACAGAACAAAACAAAAAAACTAATAAACAAATTTTTTTTTATGTTTCCTTAGATTTACAATTATGAAAATAATATATGTTTTGCTCCTATATGTGGCCTATTTCTTAATGAAGTTTTGTGGAAAAAAAGTTGGTTAAATACTGCGAAAAAAAATAAAACCGAGGTATACTATTAGGCATAAAACACATTTCATTTTTTTTCAAGGTGTTGCACCAACTATTTTTTCATACAATTTTTATGAATTATAGTACTCATGTAGAAGCATAAAAATATTTTTTTCGTAATTTTGATTTTCAGAGAACACATAAAAAAAATTATATCATTTGTTTTTTGGATTTTTTGTTGGATAATTTTTTTTCTAAACATTTGGAAAAAAAATATGGTATACTCTTTAAAATAATCTAAAGCCTTGCGTTGGTTTCACTTCTCTAGCTTAATTAGTTTTTGAGATATATAACTTTGAGAAATAGCCATGCGGGGGGACATTTTTGCCGAAATCTATCTCAAGGTCAAAGAGGAATTTGGTCGTGAAAAGTGTATAAAATGTGTTTGTATATCAAGCTGATATTTTAACATAAGTTTCGACATAGGTTCCTATTTGGGGGCCAACTCGGCATGTGGATCCTGCTAGATCCTTTAGATCCAAGTTAATCCAAATTTGTTTTACAATCCAAAATTGAGCCTCAAATTAAGTAAAGTTAAGGTATATGTATATAAATAAATTATTGAATAATAGTGTATGTCCTATGACTCAATTCCTTCTTTATTACGACGCGTTTCAACAGTTTTAAGCTATTATCATCAGGTAATAATTATTTTGAATTATCAATATCAATATCAATTATCAATATATATTAATATTCGTTAAAAATCATTAAACACTTCATCGCAAATAAATTCTCATTTAACAAACACTATCACTAAAACTTTTTAAAACGATAACCACCAAAAGAAAACTTTACCCCCAATTGTGTTTCATGTTTTAAATTTCAATAATAATGACTGTCATTTCTAATTAATGTTGCAAATTATAACGCATAAATTATAAATTGTGTTTGTAGTTTGCACGTACCTCACATAATATAATTTACAATTCATTATTATTGGCCTCACAATTTATATGAAAGCGTTTCATTTTGACCAAACTTTATATAAAATAATTACTTTTTATAATTTATGTAACCATTCACTGTGAACATAATAAATAATTTTGATGTGCTTTGTTTTATATTCAATTTCGAATAAAGCCACGGAAATAGCCGCCAATTAATAAATGTGCAGTTTAAAAATAAATCAATGCCAAAACAATTTTATTATAATATGAAAAACATAGATTAAAAGTAAATATTAAGCAGATTTTTTCAGGATTTTTATGGGTAAATATTGGCTTATTCTGCTGTTTGAACTTAGCGAAAATCTTCCAAGACTAACTAATAAATATGTTCGTGCCAGATTTAAATAGGCACGTGTTTTATGGATATGCACGTGAACAATATGCTTTGCAAACAAAATTTATCAAAACATTATGAGCTTTATGCATATGCTGGAAAGTCGACACGAATATGTTTGTAGAAAACACTATGAAAGCCAACCCGTTTTCCCGGGGTCTTATATGCAAAGAAAACAGCGATCAAGTTATTATACAACTAAGTTGGAGAATTGCATTAAAATCAGACAAATAAATTCTGTTTTCAGCAACAAAGCTGCTCCATTTATTTGACGGAAAATTTGAATAATTTACAGTGAAGTTTAACGAGCAAAGCGGGAAAGATATAACTTATCATTGTTTCCCGGACGAGAATGGGACGAAGTGAAAAGAAAAAGTTATTGACCTAGGATAAAGGAATAGGTTGAAAATAGGGATGTTTTCTATTTTGTATGGAGAGGCTATTTATAAATTTTCCATTGAATGCTTTTACGCAATTATTAAGGGTTGTCCGGTGAGGCTTTTAAGTTGAAAATTTGAGGATAGGTGTTTTTTTTTTCGTTGGGATACCCAGTAATTACTTTTAGTACTTTCAAGAGGCAAGTTCAAGGTTTGACAGTAATAGGAAAGGTCATAGTGAGGAAATTTTGTTTTCTAAAAATGAATTGGTGAAAGTTTCTGTAAGTTACAAGTAAATAAGCTTGGCATAATTGACATTTTGAAAGTTGACTTTAAAAATTTGATCATTAAAAAGCATTTACTTTTAAACTTATTTGTACTTTTTGTTAAGTTTGTTAATGGAATTAAGCTTTGTAAGCAAAAAAGAGTTAAAGAAACAAACTTATAAGGTTTTATTTCGGTCACATACAGAAACATCCTCAACCTTTTTTACTGAATAAAGTTTATGTGGTAAAAACAGTAAAGATAAAACGATAATTAACGCCTATAACTAAAAAATATTCGTATAAATTTAAGTAAAAAACAACTTAAATTTATCAGTTAACAATTACAACTAAACAGTAAAAATAAAGAAACTAATATTATATCAATATAATGATGTACTGGGACCTCTGTTGTATTTCCTTTACACAGCCGATATGCCAAATACAACAGATGCATTAGTGGCAACATTTGCTGATGACACAGCCATCGTAACCGCAGCAGATGAACCCAATGAAGCTTCGTTAAAGCTCCAAAATAATCTGGACAAAGTAGAAAAATGGGTAAAAAAGTGGAAAATAAAAATAAACAACGCAAAATCTACACACATAATGTTTACACTGTGCAGAAATATATGTCCACCGGCTACAATGCAAGGCACAGAACTACCGCAAAAGAGCACGGTAAAATATCTCGGAATGCACTTAGGTCAAAAACTTACATGGGCTGTGCAAATCAAAAAAACTCGAGAACATTTAAATAAAAAATACAAAAAAATGTACTAACTAATGGCATCTAATGCACCATTATCAACAGAAAACAAACTTCTTCTGTACAAGGTCATCCTCAAGCCCATACGGACATATGGGATACAGTTATGGGGTACTGCATCCAACTCCAACATTGAAATCCTACAAAGATTTCAATCAGGACCCTACGACAAATAATTGGTGCTCCATGGTATGTAAACAATAAAAAAATACATGAAGATACAGAAATGCCATCTGTAAAGGAGGAAATTCAAAGGTTAAGTAAAAAATTCCTGACAAAACTAGACGATCATTCCAATAATCTCGCAATAAACTTATTGGACAACAGTGAGATGATTAGAAGGTTACAAAAATGGAATTTAATATATTTGCCTGATAGATTTTGTAACTAAACAAATATTCCTATTAATTCTTTATTGCCAAATTATTATTTCTTATTATATAGCTTTATTTTTATATATTACTTATATATTAATGTTTCACATTATTTTTAGCATTGATATTGTTATTATAAACTATTCTTATTATTCTTATTGCTACTGTTGATTGTTTTTATGATTGTTGTTATTGTTATAAGAATTACTATTACTGTTATTGTTGCTATTGATTGTTAAAAAACTTTGTACTTATACAGCACTAATCTACTGGTACTAGTGCTAACATGTGATTTTCTATGGATTGAATGCATTTATTGCAACCCTATGCAGATTATGCAATTTATTTAAAAAAAAATATAACGATAGATTCACATTCATTTCTCTGAACTTAATTCCCCGTATGACCATTCTTACGATAGATCCCTTTTTTTAAATGACTTTTTCTGCTAAATCCGCAAAAAAAATAATAATAAAAAATATTGTAAGGTGGAGTGGAGTAAAACCGATTTACAAATTGCAAAGTTTTCTTTTATAACTGATGTATTTTCTATCTTTTGCACTAAAACCTCAAAATCTTAGTGTTTTTATTTACCGCATGGTTTATTCATAAAGTTGAATTAATTTGGATTAAAAATGTCTTCCGAAACTTATGAATTTCTTAATAAACTACAAACAGTGCTGGTAGGATGGACTTACCTCGGAACTGGAACAAAACCGCACCTACCTATTTAAAAATTATTAAATTCTAACATACTTCCTTATATTATCGAGCAAAAGTGGCACTATTATTAGTAATAAATAACAAAAAATAAAAATAAAAAATCAATCACTGTCAAGACATCTTTCATACTCATATATTGTATTTTTTTTCGAATCTTTATCGCAGTTTCCACTAACCTAGTTCATGCAATTAATACACTGGATCCACGCTTTTTTGCAAATACAATAGCGAAAATCGCATTTACAAATAAATTACCATCTTCTTTAGAAGAAGAATAAGGAGTTTTTCTTTGATGTTCTATCTTATAGTTGGTATAACTCAAGATTTATAAAATACACAGGTGGCCTCATGCGCTACGTGACGTATCCAGAAGAAATTCATACATATCCTCAGACTGATTCAAATTTCAAAATTCTTCGTATTTTTTTTCTAATGGGGCAACCTGTGTAATTTATAAACCTTGGGTATAACTAACGTGACCATCATTTTTTTGCTTCAAAGCGGGACACCTGTAAATTTTAACACGAAAACTGGAAAACCATATTATAGTTTTGCGTAAAATCACAACACTAGAAATATAGTAAAGTTCCGTGCTTCTTTATTAGAATAAAAAAAGTATTTAAAAAATGATGCCAAAAAAACTTAGACAACATTGTAATAATAATTTAATAGTAGAGTAGGTAAATTATTCGACTGGTTTTCTATACTCTTCGGATCCACAAATTTGGTTTAAAGTATCCGGTTTGGTTTTTAAGTATGAATGGAACTGTTGACACGATTTGTTTATGTTACCCTTTGTTATAATAATAGCTTTTAACAATTAAGATAATAATATGTGAGGTATATTTATTGCCGATCTCCACAGTTGTGGCAGCGATAACTAGCTTAAATTTGTAGATACTTATTTTTGTATGATTTTTATCCATGTACTATAGGTTTATGGTCTATGGGCTTTACACTACGTATATGTTTATGCATACGGTCTACGTATACAGTATTCCTGCAAAATGATTTTGCTTGTAATGAATTAATACCTATCACAGGTCAGTTTTTCTCAAAGCGGGACATTTTTAGGTTCTTCGGGGACAGCGGGACACAAAGCCCGAAAGCGGGACGTATGGTCACTTTAGATATAACGCAACGTATATTCGGATAAATAAGGGCCTAGGGCAGATTTGCCCCGTGTACGGATTTACCCCACTGCACCTTATGTAATACTCTATATGATTTAACTGGTATTTAGATAGAAAAATAAATAACGACCTATGAGTTACTAATTTTTTTATGCGCTTTATTATAAGTACAACTATATCAAGTATTTCCCTAAAATTAAATCAAATATCAAGTACAAACTTTTAAATTGAAATAGAAGATACTAAATCAATTCTTTGAATAAAAACAAATATACTTTATTGCACTGTGAGAGGTTATGGAAGTAAATCCTATGATAATTTAGAAATAATTTTGTTTGCTATACCTTAAATTAGTCGCAATTTTTTTTCAAAAAAAATTTGTTTGGAAACAAAGAAACAATTGTTTCCTTCTTTCGAAATTGATCCTTGAATTTCGTTTTTTATGAGAACAATCTAAACAAAACGTAGTCAAATTCTCAGCATTAGTGCTTGAATTATAATTATTTGACCACATTTAATTCAGCAAATATCAAGTTTCAAGAATTTTTCTGCGTCAAAAATATTATGCTGAGCTGGATTTGATTCAACTCAGTTGAAAATTTCGTATTGAGAAACTAAAAATAAATAAAAGTAGTAATTGTTGTTAGTGTAATAGTATTTGTACACAATGCGTAGCCATTTAGTCACAATACGTAGCCATGTTTTTTAAGTCCCACCTACTAGTCCGTTCTCAATTGAGCAATTTTTTTTATATTTTAGTATTGATTTAAGTTAAATACTCTCATAAAAATAACATTTACATGAAACGGTATTTTTATATTCAAAACCTTTGAAATAATCAGATAAACTACACTAAATTCATTTCATTTCAAAATACATGCTGGATGAATTGATATTAATAAATACTATAATTAATTGTCTATGCCATACCATTGCTATTCTCTTCTCTTGCTCATCTCTTTCGATAATTTAATTTGGAGTGTAATATGTTGGAAACATATTCATGTCCATATGAATAATCCAGTGAGCAATAAATTTTGCGGTGAAAATAAATTCACCACGTTCTAAACATACCAATGGATTTCGCTATTATTTCAGCGCTATTTGTAGCTATATAACTCTGATATGTGTCTACCTATACCATTTTAGTGGATCGTATAACGGCAAAACGTTGTTTTACGATTAGATTGTGATTTGTGTGATATAATAAAGATGTCGTTATTTATTGCAATGCGAACATTAAATGGCTTGATCCACGCGGTGTGGTGGTGCAATATGAGCTTTTAGAACGTACGAAAGCTTGATGTGGCGTAAAAACGCCGGATTGGACTTGGAAGAAGACATTGGAGTATGAGGGCTGAAGATGCATGCATTTATTTATGTTTGAAGTCTTGTAAGTATGCAAGCGCAAGCTCAGGTGGAAGTGCAGTTTGTAAAGTTGGAAACTTGTTGAAAAGTATGCGAGTTGGATTTGAATGAAAGCTGCAAAAAGCCTTAGTGACAAGTTTTTGCCGTTAAGTCTTTTATCTATTCGAAGCATCGCGCTGATGTGCTTTCGTGCTTTATTTTTGAGTTATAGTTGTACAGTTTTGTTTTAGTGTCTCAAATCCTGGTCGATTTAAATTCATCGGAAACAATTTTTAGGGAGTGAAAATAAGCTTTTATGTTTTAAAGCTTTTTTTAATGGACAGAACAAATAATTAAATATTTTCTAAATCAATTCTTCAACTTATATTTAACAAAATGAATCTATTTTTAAAACCATATAATTTTCGTATTTACATACTTTTGCATACTTGTATTTTTGGTCTTAAAACAAATTTACTTCAAAAAAATTTTAAATTTTTAAAAAATAATTCAAAAAAAAAAAATTGACAAAATAATTATTATTCTGTATTATTACCTGATGATGACAGCCAAAAACTGTCGAAACGCGTCGTAATAAAGAAATTTAATTGAATCTCAAAGACTTATATATATTATTATCCATAAATTTACTTCAATCTTTTATAATAGTATTGCAAAACGAATCTTTGTTTCCTTGATTTCAAATTTTACTCAAAGGTTTCTTAAATGAATCTAGAGTCTCATATGGTTCACTTCCTTAAGTGATTGATTTGAATTAATTTTTTTGTCGAAAAAATGAAATGAAAAGCAAAGCAAAGCCGTAACGTGGATTTTGTGGGCCCTGGGCAAGACCTTCAAATTGGGCCCCCCTCAATAAAAAAAATTGAGAAAAAACTTACCATGGTTATAGTTCCTGTTTTTTCGCATTCTCCAACTAAATTTGTTATTTCATTTTGAATTTTTGGGGAAAAATAAGGAACTGTACCCATTTTATGAGTCTCAATGTGATTTTTTTAGCTATTTAGCTATTTTTTAGTAACTCCGCGATTTTTCTTAACAATTTAACAGCAAAAGAACCCTTCACTTTGAAAGTCGACGTCTTTCTAATATTTTTTTTTCAATATTTCAGGAGACAAAACATGAGCCCTGTCAGCTTTTTATTTATTGGGTGCTATTTAAAACTGCACACTTTTTTTTTTTAAGGTAAGGTCTGTAAGCAATAAAACGAATAGTGTGTCAAGTACGTGCAATAGAATATTAAGTATTAAGAATTAAATAAATATGTTTGTTTAAATGAAAAATCTAATAGCATATTCTGGGCCTTTTTGGGCCCCGTCTATCTGAGCCACCGGTGTTACTTGTATATGTGATTTGGAATATTCATTAAAATACGAATGAAAATAATTGAGATAATTTTTATCGGGGTCTTCTTGGGCCCATCCGAAGCCTCCCTGGGCCCTGGGCAAGTGCCTCTATTGCCCCTGCCTAGTTACGGCCCTGCCTATAAGTGTATGCTTTTAAAAATGATCCTCATTGATAAATAATATTTTTGATTTTCTTATAATTTGAAAATTAATTGACAATTGAAACGGTTTATGGTGCGGTATCTTTTCCATCAATCCAAGCGGTATCTTTTATAAATGAAACAATACATCTTTCAAATAGAACAGCGGTTCCTAACCTTTTTCAGCCGCGGACCCCCAAGGAAATCAAGCAAAATGCCAAGGACAAACTTGCACAGCATGTACGGATGGACGTATATTTTCGATTGACATCGTAAAAAATTTTTTTTTAATTTTGACGATTTTCGTGAAAAATCAACGATGGTTAACCCACGGTTTTTTTTTTGTCGAAAATCCTTTTTGTTTCGAAATCGAAGTAGATTGTGATGTTATCGTTTAATATATTGTTTCAAACCCGAAACTGTATTTGGTATGAAAATCATCCCTTATTTAACGATGCTACATGCGATTGAAGTTTGGATAGTTTGATGATTTCTTCTGCCACTTTGATGGTGGATTTCATCCCTTAAACGTGGTTTGTTTTCGGAAAAATTTGCACAGCATGGACAGATGGACTTATATTTTCGATTAGTATCCTAAAAACCGAATCGAAAATTTGACGATTTCCGTGAAAAATCAACAATAATTGATAGTTGAAACTCACGGTTTTTTTTGACGAAAATTATTTTTGTTTCGAAATCGAAGTAGATTGTTATATTATCGTTTAATACATTGTTACGAACCGGAAACTACCTTTGGTTTGAAAAGCATCCTTTATTTAATGATGTTACATCCGATTGAAGTTCATTATTTTTTTTCGAGAATTCGAATCTTAGCAAGTTACCCAAAAATTGATAACTACACAATAATAAATTGTTACTGTATCGGAGAATATTGCATTGTGATGATTATTTTTCCGTAAATATCAATAATAATAATAGCTTTTTATTGTTTTTATTTTACTAGTTACGTTGAATTCTATCTTAAACATTAAATTACCTTTTATTTTCAAAGATTAGTCTATTTTTTTAAGTCCAACCTAATGGTAATAAACGTATTGATTTTTTCTACCAAACTTTAAAAGAGCCACTTTATATTATACTGTTTTGATCATAAAAAAGCAGAGCAGACCAAGTAAATTACCTTATTTTTCAAGACGTAGCAAACAAAAATTTAATTAGTGGTTTTAAGGCTTTGAAAGCCTTTTGAATAAAAAGAGAAAAATATTTTCAATCTCATTGTCAGTATTTATTGTTAATGTAAATCCAAATGTTCTATTACAGAGAAAAAATGGGTTCCTTTAACGAAGTTTTTTAGCATTAAAAAAGCATTTTCCTAACCCATTGACATTAATTGTACTTTGAAAAAGTACACTTGCAATTTATTGTATCCGTTCCCCTGAAAAGCCTAGATTTGCCCTTGTGTTTGGTGCGAGGGTGGTCGCGAAATCCAATTTTATAACTCGCATATTTCTCCATTCACTTCAAACAAACTCAATTAAGATTGTGTGAATAATTTTGTTTAAAAAATAAAAATAAAACAAAAATCTACCGGTTTTTACTCTACCATCTACTCGATGAGAATTTTTTGCGGTGGTAATATTTTACTTTAAAAACGTCATATAATTTCTCGAATTTAAATTAAACTTTTTTCTCAGACTCATACTGTTTATGTCTCGAAAAGATGTATCTAGGTGGTAGATATGTTTTGCCCTAAGAAAAAAAGTATGAAAACATTTGAAATGTTTTTCAATTTCTTTGAAATAGACGAGAAAACGTAAACGTTGTTTTTTCAACTAAGTTTTTAATTAGATCATTATCTCACGTCTATAAGTTCATAGTGCACATTTAAATTTGAATTTTTCATAATGAAGTTGTGTTGTAAAAGTAATCAGATTTTTTAATTAAGGAGAAAAGTTTTTGTTTCAATTGGTTAAAACAATCTATTCTTAATAAGATAATAAAGCTACGCTTTAATTGAATATTTTGTTGAAGGTTGAATGTTTTTGCTTAATGTAACTTCAGTATAGAACTTGAAAACAATATATAGCTATAATTGCCAAACTTATCCCCGAATCCCATTCTTTGAGTGACCAATTTCTCGAATGATTTTTTCCTCGAAAACCATTATTTCTCTTCTTTTTTTGTTGTGAACTTCAATACATTATACAAAAATAAAAGATAAGAAATTCTAAGAAAAGAATAGAAGCTGATATTCATCGAAATGATTGAGAGTACATTTTGTAATTTAGAAGAATAAACATTGAGTTTGTAAAGGTATTCCAACCTCAGCTTTGAAAATGTTCATACCTGAGCTACCTATGCCTCCAATTACTGAAAAATAAATATCTGGGGAAAAGTTTTTCCGAGAATAAGTCATTTAAGGAATTTGATTCAAAATTATAGCCTGAAGTTGGTTCAAGAGTTCCATGCGGGGCTTTATTATTTATATTGTGGCTAAATCTGACTATCTAAGCTAAAATGGGATCATTACCGAATGTAACGTATTTGATAATGATCCAAGGAAAATTTTTCATAAATGAAACAATACAATTTTAAAACAGAAAAACGTTTTCATTCTGAAATTAAAAATGATATAACAATAAAGTAATAACAAAACTTTTTATTGCGCTATTCAATGTTTTAATTATATGTATATTAATAAAATTTATAGAAAAAATACCAGACATAATGTCTGTATTGTAACACCTTTTGATAAAATAAATTTATTAAAATTTTAAGAAAAACGACCTTAAAGACATGAGAAACCCAGCACTTAATAAATAAACCAATAAAAAAAATCTACCATTCAATGGCAACACCAACAATTAATGACACTCACAATTAATAAAATTTCTTAACAATGGCTTTAATTTTATCAGTTTCCTTTTTCCCATGTTTATTTTCCTGTTTCTTCGTCTTCCTTTCCCTCCCCCCACTTACCCTCGTTGGACCGAGGACTCAAACCCTAGTAAGTAGTCTAAGGTAGTAGTCTAATTCGGCAACTTTCCAATTTAAATTTTTGAAGAAATGAAAAGTGTTACAAGAGTCATATTATAGAAATACCTAGGTATTTCAAATTGGTAAAATTCTAATAAATTTTTAGTGAACCATGAAAATTGGTTCTGAATTCTTGAAGTTGTGAAGTTAGGATTCAAAATTCTATACTGCGGTTTAAATTTTATTCAAATGCACTGTTCTATGACGATATCAAACTAGTTAAGTCTAGTTCTAGAACTAAATTTTTAGTGCTTACTTAAATTTTAAGTAAATTAAGTTTTTGTGGAAAACAAGATAAATATAATCTGTGGAATTTTTAAGACAAAAAAATATGTTGCATGTTTATTGGGCAATAACAGTTATTAAATTATCATTTTGAATATCGTCCATTTATTTAACAATTAATAAGTTTTTTATCTTGGGATTTGGACTTTGTGAATGAAAATTTCAATTTATAAAAACTGCGACATTATTTCGCAGACTTTATTTCTGCTTCTTTATTTCTTCAGGTAAAATTTAAAGCTAACATATAAAACAAGACAACATGTTATTCAGTTCGACTCTTCTTTGTAAATGTATTGATGTTTTAAAAAATTTTTTTTGAAATATTATAATTTGATTTTTTTTATAATTTGACATTTTCATTTATAAAGTTCAAATCCCAAGATAAAAAAAATATTAACAGTCATGAAATTTTCAAAAATAGTAGTATACAAAGAGTAGTAGGATATGATACTTACGAAGAAAAAGTATATCTTCAGTACCAAAATTTAAGTTTTCTATTTAGCACAATAATTTGGTGAGATTGTTGGCTGTTTTTCATGCTAAGCCAAAAGAAAACAAAATGCTTACTTATACGTTTTGCTATGCAGAAACAACTGCACTCAAAAATCACATGTCACAAAAATTGTTCACGAATCTATATTTTAGCTACACTTTATCTTAAATGTTCGTAAATTATATAAAATTCGTATTATTATCGGAAAACGAATATATTAAATGTTCGATATATAACAATGATTAACAAGTGTTTAGTATAACCAAACCTTTCCAACTCTAGTTTTTAAGCTGGGTTGTCAAAATGTCAAAATAGGTTCATTATAATCATGAAAATTAAGATTTTTAAATTTTACTACTTTTGAGAACATTTTTAAGGGTAAATGATGGTGGGGTGAAAATGATGAAGTCCTGAGATCTGGGTATACTATTATGAAATTGTTTTTTATTAAAATATTTATAATATTGGAGAATATAGTGAAAAAGTTTTTGAATAGTTTTGTTGGTGGTGATTTTTGTTATTATTTTTTGTATAGTTGAAACCGACTATCATGTTCAAAATTATAGGAAAATTCGAACAGTTGTGAACATCTATAGTTATAGTTTGAAAAATCAAAAAGTTTCAAATACAGCTTCGCTTTCTCTTGATGCTTACTTATAGTAATTGCCGCCAAATTGCGATTGTGTAGGTCATGGGTCGGCAACCTGCGGCCCGCGGGCCGTATGAGGCCCGCAAGACATCTTGGTGCGGCCCGCAAGATTCTCGCCGCAACGCACATGACGGACACATAGCGTTTTATTTTTAAAACTAAAATATTTTTACATAAATATTGTAGGTATACCTACTGCAAGTGCGACCCGCACTGATCCCCATGAAAAATATTTGACCCTTTACAACAAAAGGTTGGTGACCCATGGTGTAGGTTATAACGAAACTGGCGTAAAATTGATGTGGTATGCACAAATTCTAGGACAGTGTATTTTTTGATCTGATTTTTTGATAAAGGAGCGAAAAATTATACGGAAAACAAAAATAATCAACAAGTATTTTTTAATTAATGATTAAGCAATCCTCATAATCTTCATCTTTTTATTATCTTGTGAACAAATTACGATAAATAATACATTTAAACATAAATCACCCTTCCTTCATATTATTATCGCATATCCTGAAAAGCACAGTACTTCTTACGAATATTTACAAAAATGACTCAATGACACGTTTTACCTAAAAAGATGATCAATTTTTCTGATATGGTATAGACAAATTGCCAGAAGGATGACAAAAACATATATATTAAATTGAAAGAATTATTTTCCAGAAATAAATAATTTCATGTAGAAATAATTAAAACTTATTTTTCAGAAAGAAAAATCACAGAAAAAATATAATTTAATTACTAAGAAGCAAATGGTTCTCAGTAATAATATAATAAAACTTTTGGCACCACTTGGAAGTAAGCCGTGAGTTGATAAACAGCAATGGAATATTTTTATGTTCAGAAACGATATTACTTCCTGGTCCCACAATATTTCGCGAATTTTCATATTTTTAGTCGACCAAATAGTTACGAAAACAAAATTTCAAATATTAAATAAGTAAAATTATGGAATAAAAATATTTTCAAATTATTCGTAAATATATTTCGAATTCCCGACAGGAAATTAAAAACAAAAAATAACATTATTTTATGCTATTAACTTTGGCAGTCTATTTATTACAGCTATAAAAAAAGATTGACTTTTTTTAAAAACTGTTATTAATATTCTTTCAAAGAATTGTTTTTTTCTGTAAATACTTTGAAATGTTGGCCACCTATTAGCGAACGCAGATTCGAAATAGATAGTATCAGGTCGTATCAAATACGTTTATAACTTTATTTTTTATTTCCTCATATAAATTCGAGTACGGTTTAAACTATTTTCTCGTTATAGTAACATAAAGAATCAATTAACTAAACAACTATCGAAGTTTAACTAAACAATGTTTTTAATTACGTCAGTGATGTCACTTCAAAGCGTGCAAAGCTCATTCGTGACATTGTTTAAATTACATTTTCTTTTTTTTTGCTATTCTAAGAGTAAAGAATGTAACTGTATTTTAAAAATAGTTTTATGTTACCTTTTATTTGTTTACATAAATCTATTTTTGCTTTCTTTCTTACATTTTAATGATACAACGTAAAAGCAAAATAAAATGCTTTGAAATTTATTTTCAGACTCTTCTGCACGTCGCTATACCAACAAGTAATAAAATATAAATTACGTTAAGTAAATACTAAACTCTATCATTATGAAAACAGAGACTTAATAATTGCTTATGTAAAATCAACAAGTAAACGTCTCGTTTGCTATGATTTTAAATGTAATAGATTTCAAAAACCACAATTATTTCGTGAATTATCATACATTATATCAATGTGTTAGTTCGTTAAGATAAGTTATTTTCCTTTATAATTGTCCAGGAATTTGTTACGGTGAAATATTACAGGGAAATATGTCCTTTTCATGCAAATAGTTCTATTCTTTTCTTGTAATACTTCCGTTGAGAACAGTAATGAGCAATACGAAATACTAATGTTATGTTAGCTCCGATAAGACGTTTTGGTTGTAAACTGGAGGATAATAAAA
Source organism: Sisyra terminalis (assembly GCA_958496175.1). Taxonomy (NCBI): domain Eukaryota; kingdom Metazoa; phylum Arthropoda; class Insecta; order Neuroptera; family Sisyridae; genus Sisyra; species Sisyra terminalis. The sequence goes on from OY292275.1 coordinate 12,265,316, forward strand.
CTGTGCAATAAATTTAACGAGAATACTAGAGAGAACAATATGCGAACTAGAAAGAATTGCTTTTAAGAATAAACAGTTAATGAATGGAATGTAAAGTATTATATTGAAAAATGTGAAAAAAAGATTTGATGAAATAATAGTAAAGAGTATTTATTGGGAAAATAATTTAGGGATTTATACAAAGCTGTTGGTCTTTTCAAAAGCTGAACTTACTTTTAAAAAGTTTAGACGAATTATAGATTAAATCACTTTAATTTTAATCTTGAAAATAAAATAATTATAATAAAAACTTTAATAATTACTAGACTGTATGATTTTTGTACTAGAAATAACTTAATATCTGAAAGACAATATGGTTTTATGAAAAATAGGGGTTCAAATGATACCTTGGCTTACACTTCTAACTTTATATACTACAACAATATGGATAAAAATATACCAACAGTGTTAGCTTTCTTAGATCTGGCAAAAGCTTTTGATACTGTCAATCATGAGATATTGTTGGAAAAACTTTGGAGAAAAGGTATCAGGGGTCTTCCGCATCAGCTAATTCAAAATTACCTAACCCACAGAGTGCATTGCGTTAAAGTTGGCAATGTTATGAGTGATTATAAATATGTAAGAGTTGGAGTTCCGCAAGGAACTATTCTAGGACCATTATTTTTTTATCTTGTATATTGACGATATATTTGATGTACTACCGAAAAACAACTTAGTTTCTTATGCTGATGACACGGCTGCGTTATGTTGTGGTGAGAACTGGGGAGAGGTTAATGTTCATTTATCGAATTGGTTAAAAAATTGGATACATGGCTAAGAAATAATCAATTATCATTAAACACAGATAAATCTACCTTCATTACTTTTGGAAGCTATGTAGATAATATGCCAGTTAAATTTTAACTGTTTATTAGAGATAAAGAACTAAAAAAAGTAACAAGCTGCAAATACCTAGGTATATATTTTGACTGCCACATGAAATGGAATATTCATGCTATAGAACTTGCAAAAAAAATCAAATATTTTACATTTCTATTTTATAACTTAAATAACTATTACCAAGCACCTGTTCTAAAAATAATTTACCATGGTCTTTTTGAAGGCATGATTAACTATGGAATTATAGCGTAGAGTGGGGCCTACGGCAACTCGATAAGACAACTAGCTTACATCCAAAATTAGTTAATTAACAAAATATGTAACAACAATCAATGGACTGCGCCACTGAAAATACGAGACTACTTTATAATTTAGTTTTTATTATAATAATTGTAAAAAACTTCATGCTGAAAGGCTGAGTAACACTAGGTAGATCTAAGCCAAGGTTTATAAAATACACAGGTGACCTCATGGTGGCTACGTGATGGATAAGTGACGTATCCAGAAGAAATTCGTACATATCTGCAGACTGGTTAATTTCAAAATTCTTCGTATGACCTCATTTTTTTTTCTAATGGAGCAACCTATGAAATTTACAAACCTTGGATCTAAGCAGCTTGTATTGCCAAAAATTAAAAAAACTATTCAAGCCAAAAGTGCTTACTACATTGCGATTAAATATTTTAATATGCTACCTGAAAACATGAAATCGTTGATCTGTTCCAAAAAGATATTGGGGAAAAAGCTGGGAAACTGGATTTCCAACTCTAGGACGTAATTTTAGAAAAAATAGTTTTAAGTAATATTGTAATATATCTTTTTTAAGTTTGTATTATTGATTTGATAAATTTTATTAACTATACTATTTTTGTGTAAATTTTGTAGTTCTTCTGGTTTTATGAACAGGTGTAACGCACCTCTATAGAATTTCCACCAGAAGTAAAAGAATAAATAAATAAAAAAATTATTCCCCTGGTCACACCAAAAAGCTCTAGGGAAGGATATGGTTGGGGTATTTAATTTGGCAATACTTTTGCATGTGATTTACTCCCCAAACTTGGTTCCTTCATATTATTATCACATATCCTGAAAAGCACAGCACTTCTTACGAATATTTACAAAAATGACTCAATGACACGTTTTGCCTAAAAAGATGATCAATTTTTCTGATATGGTATATACAAATTGCCAGAAGGATGACAGAAACATATATTTTAAATTGAAAGAATTATTTTCCAGAAATAAATAATTTCATGTAGAAATAATTAAAACTATTTTTTCAGAAAGAAAACTAAGTTTCATATTTACACTTACGGGTTATTAAATCTTACAAATTTTGGTTTTTAATTTTATTCAAAACAACTTTCGCTGTTTTCCTCTCTAATTGAACAGTACTACCTTATAATCAAAAAAGAGATATAATTTCTTTTTGGTTCATCAAAATCGGTCTAGTATATGGAAAAAAAGATAAACAATGAATAAAATAACCGCATAAAAGGGAAGCAAATTGTTTTAATCTCAAATCAAGAAAAAAGTTTTTATCTTAAATGACTAACAAAAATATCAATTTATTAAGTGTGATTAAATAATTAATAATTGATAAAATATAAATTGCTTAAGTAAATAATTTAAAATTTTAAAGTCATGACTATTTGTTCGATTTGTACTTAAGTTATCATTGTATTGCCAATTGTGTACTGATTGTCAATTGCAGAATAGTGATAATTTATTAATTGCTTAAACTAATGATGATACTCAAAATTCACAGCCTTGATTTTGTTATTTAAAAATGATAAGTTAAGTTTATTTATTATTTTTTATATATATTGGCTTATCTATTCACTTATCTATCTCATCTATTCACCTTAATATAAAAATTAAACCTTGTTAACGTACTTTTACTCAGAAACTTATTTTCTTGTAATCAGTCGCAATGTTTTTATATTTTATTTTCATTTTGTTGGGATTGCTACCAAATGACCCGGTGGTAGCCGATAGTGTTTCACCGCTCTTTCTTACGCCGTATATTAATTCTGGGGATATTGAAAAAGGCCAACAACTGGCTCAAGTTCACTACGATGAATTTGGTGATGTTGAAAGCTATTCAGGATATTTAACCGTCAACGAAACGTTCAACTCCAATTTATTTTTTTGGTTTTTCCCGGCCCAAAATGCCAAAGAAACGGCACCTGTTTTGTTATGGCTGCAAGGTGGTCCAGGAGCATCCACCATGTTAAGTCTGTTCAAAGAAATGGGTCCGTTTTACATAACACCCGATTTGCACGCAAAGCTCAGAAATATCACCTGGATTAAGGACTTTTCGATTATTTTCATTGATAATCCAGTGGGAACGGGATTTAGTTTTACTGAAAACGATCAAGGATACGTTCATACCGAAGAAGAAATGGCCGATAATTTATACGATGCTTTGTTACAATTTTTCAAATTGTTTCCCACATATGCATCGAATGATTTTTTCCTCACTGGTGAATCGTATGCCGGAAAGTATGTTCCAGCGATGGGAATGACAATTCACAAAAACAATCCGTATGCGGAACAAAAAATCAATCTTAAAGGTTTGGCTGTTGGAAATGGATTGGTTGATCCAATTAATCAGATGAACTATTCCGACTATTTGTATATGGCAGGTATGATTGATATAAATACGAAAATTGAAATGACTGCTTTGCAGAATCAGCTCATCTCCAATATTGAAAACGCAATGTGGACAGATGCTACCTCACTTTTTGATTACATAATCGATACATATTTGTATAACAAAACTGGATTAAGTGAACATTTCAATTATCTGGAAACTAACGATGATGAGAACCAGTATGAAGATTTCCTTATTTTACCCCAAGTACGCGAAGCGATCCACGTGGGAAACTATGATTTCAACGCATCATCCAACGTTGTCGACAGTAATTTATTTGACGACCAAATGCAAAGTATCGTCTCGGTACTCGAGGAATTGTTAAACTACTATCCAGTACTTCTATACAACGGACAAATAGATATTGTTTGTAACTATCCAAACATGGAAAATTTCATTCAGAAAATGACATTCAGCGGTTCCGAGCATTATGCAACAGCGAAACGAGAAATTTGGAGGTTACCAAATGATACAAACGTCGCGGGATATGTGAAGGTGGCCAATTATTTAACAGAGGTTTTGGTAATTGGTGCTGGACATATGGTACCCAAGGACCAACCGGAAAGGGCGTTTGATTTGATTTCTCGATTTGTTTGGGGAAAATCGTTCTTTTGAGAAGCAAACATTTAGTTTAATATTGGTGCGATAAGTTATAAAATTTAATCAGAAATTTTTTTATTGATGACATTAATTTAAAGTTTCCATTGCACTATAGACACTTGATTAAAAGAGAGATTAGAAATATATTTTTTTTTTATTATTTTATTTTTCTTTAAATATTCGACCATTCATTTTATTTTCTCTGTAGACATTAATTATACAAGGACAATTTTTTTGAATAGTGTCAAATTTAATTATTAGAAAATTTATATTTCATATATTATATAAACAATTAAACTTTTTTTTTCTAAATTATTCGTATTCACATTTTCCAATTTACTTTCTGTATATATCAATTACTTCAAGACCAATCACTTGTAGTTTAATTTTTAAAATGCTTGTATAAATATTTACGAAAAAATAGTTAACCTTATCTTCCCTACTCTACTAAAGGACTGTAAAACGTAACCTTGTTTTTCTTTATTGTTTAATTATTATTTTTAATCTATTAATTAGTTTTTTATTACTTTTTTATTTATTTTGTCGCCTATAAATTTTATTTCTCGAATAACAGTTTTGTTCAGTAATTGAAGAGATAAAAGTGGTATGTTGGGAAATAATAAAAATTGGGCAAAATTAAAATATAAATTTGATTTTCTTTGAACTCATTTGAATATTATAGTTGTATGAGATTTACTTAAAGTAGAAGATTATCAGATGAACACTTGATGATCTTTTAAAGAAATACAGAGGTGTGAAAATTATTAGACTCAAGATAGCTCAAGAGAAAAAAACACATTTTTGTTTTTAAATGCCATAAATTTAAAAATTACAATCATTTCACTCATCTAATATTTAATGTGGTATCGTTTATTGTTTATAATTTATTTTTCTCATCCTGGCATGTTCTATACTATTTTTTTCATTTATATTTTATTATGATGTCAAATCTTAATGAGTTCGATAATTAAATCCACCCGTGTTTTAATAATTTATTTTTTTGTTTTTTTCTTCACAATGCCCCAAAAATAGTTTATGGGATTAGCATCAGGGCTATTTCCTGGCCAAGAAGGCACATTAATGTTAAAATTTTTGGGGAAATCCGTAACTTTTTTGGCTTTATGGCGAGGAGTTCCATCCTGCATAAAGATAAAATTTTCTTCCGGAAACCACTCATTAGTTTAAGGCAATAACCTCGTTTCCAAGACTTGTATCGATTGGTCTTGCCTCATAGTACCTGCCACAATGTATATCCTACCGGTACCCTTTGCTGACATGCAGCTCCAAACTATAACTGACGTTGGATGTTTTACAGTCTGGGCTAAACATTGCTGAAAAAAAGTAAAAATCTTCTTTTGAGTCTAATAATTTTCACACCTCTGTAACTTTCAAAACGATCTAAATCGAATCCCAGGGCTCAATTTAAAGTTGCAAAAAGTTTATGTAAGAAAAGAATATTTAGTGAAAAGATTAGCAAATTTTAAGTTTTGTGCCAAATCTCATAAAATTTAAACATAAGTAGCTTTATATATATTTTTTTGGGGTTTCATTTTCTTTGTGTGGTTCATAATGTTATTTTCTGGTGATTTAATATCCACAACACTCAATTTCCATTTTTTTTATTCAGTGCTTTCCTTCAAAGATATTTTAACGCCTTAATACCAGCTTTTATGAATCTATATTCAAAAATATTAATTTCATAAATTTATTTTCGTTTCCAATTAAGTAATTTTAAAGGATAAATTTTTAAAAAACATTCTTTCCTAGACCCAACATACACTACACCAACAATAAGAAACTTCGGAAAGTTTCATACTTTTAACTCTATTAAATAAGGCTATACTTAATCTGGTATAAGCTTGGATCAGGAACGTCGAAATTTGAGAACTGTTTTTGAATGGTTTCGATATTATTCTTGTACGTATTGTTCACTCGAATGCAATTTGTACGTAAATTTTGACATATCAGAAATAAAGTAGCGATTGTTATTTTCAAATATGTATTTATACTGTATTATGTAAAATTAAATTTTCTAAATAAAGTTTACTTTGGGCAAGTCCATTTCAGTACACCCACAATCTGGCAACGTTGGATTTTCGACTTTGTTTTAATTTAATTCGCGATTAAATCGGTCCATAATAAAAATTTACCCACTAAAGAGAGAATTATACCATATTTGAATTGAGCTAACAAAAATATCGTGAATTAAATTAAAAACAAAATCGAAAATGCAATGTTGGCAGATTGTGGGTGTGCTAAAATGAACTTGAGACGAAAATTTAATTTTAAATATTATAATATAAATACATATTTGAAAATAACTGTCGCTTCTTCATTTCTGGAACGTCAAAGTTTGCGTACAAATTGCATTCGAGTGAACAATACGTACCCATTCGGAATAGTTCTCTTCAGTTCTGAAAATCTCGACGTTCCTGATCCAAGCTTATATCCTTAATCTTATTGTTTTTGTAAAAATTTTTGAGTATTATTAAGTTTAAAAAAAAATTCTGTCTTTATGTTTTACATTCAAAACAATTTTTCCAGCGATTCTTTGACAGTTGTTAATTTATAAAATGAAGTTGATAATTAGGTATATAAGGTATAAATTTAAAATGAAAACATGTAAGTATTTTTATATGTTAAACACAGGTGGTATGAAACTACCATAGTTCAAAAATTTCCTATACTTTTGAAATTATCTAAAATACCTTTAAGAATCATACATTAGAAGAGACTAAAATAGTTTAGTTTGATATTGCTTTTCATCGATGAATACCTACATTTGATTATTTGCCATCTTTTTATTTTATTTTTTAGTTTCTTCTATTTGTCTCTAAAACCATTTTCTTCATAAACTTTTAATGGCCAAGCCACTATATCAAAAAAAAAAAAAAGGATTTGAAAAGAGTCTCGGAAATTGCTACTTTTTCCTCTATCTTCTTTCACACAAACGACCACTTGCTGGTTCTATTGAAGTTTTTCCATTCCCAAGAGCGATAAGATTTTTGAAACTATTTAGAATTTAAATTGCTCCAACAGAACATCTTTCTCTATTTATATATCTTGCTTTCTCTACGTAAAGCTCTGTTTAATGCACAATGCACGTGTCGTGCTATACATTAATATTGCACATTGTGACTAGCATTTAGAACGGAAATTATCATCAAGAATTCGACAAACAAGTACATAGTTGGAAAACATAACTATCATTGTTAATTTATATATAGATATGGCAAATGAGTAGGTACCATATGCACATAGATTAGAATTAGTAACATTTCTCAAGGAGTTTCCTACAAAACTTGGTGTAATTCCTCAAATACATTCGGTCGCTCAAAGTATACTCAGCATTTACATCTGTACATGGATGTGTTAATATCGGCATTTGAATTTTATGTATGCTATATGCAATCGTCATTTAGGTGAAAATTATTTGCATATTCAACGATCCTCTAGTCTACAATTAGAATGAATGCACCGTTTGAAATAATTCAAATGCTCTTTTCACCATGTCAATTATTATTTCAATTCATATTTCATGACTAAATCAGCTTTCAGCTATATAAACTTATATTTAAAAAAGGAAAAAAATATTTACTTTCTACTATCAACCGTCATTATGAACCAAAAGTTAAGCTTTAAATACTTTTATATGTAGCAAATACTGGTAACACTGGCAAATCACTGGTTATATTGGTAACTGCAACGACTGGTATTGTCATAATAATGTTATTCAATATTAATATGTATCAGATGGACTGAAAAGTAATATCATTTTATGTCCCTTGGAAATTCAATAGCCATTCATCTGCTTATAAATTATTTCAAAATTTTACTTTTTACTATAACGGTTACTTTTAAACTCATAAAAGATCAAAAAATATTTATTTATCTGAAGCTTATGTTTAAATGGTTTCACAAATGGCCGAAGAAATACAAATTCGATACTTTATTCCCTTTGAGTTTTACAGGCAATGCAAAGCTGTAACCAAAAATATTTTCAATATTTCACAAGATCTTCATTAATGCCAAATAAGTTTTATTAAGTCCAAATTTATTTATTTTGATTTCTCAAACTGATATCTACCGAGAATGATAGAGACTTTTTTTTTATTTATTTTTAGTAGGATAGTGGACATGAAAGGATGTAGATCCATGTACTAATTATTAATTTTGCGACACGTTTCGGTCCTTTATTAGACCTTCATCAGGCTTCTAAAATCATACAAGCACATGTTTTACCGAATCCTTCAAACATTACTAATTGTTAAATTACTTTAATATGAAGTACACAATATTCATCACAATAACATCGATTTTTTTTTCTTTATCGCACACATACATTACAATTTTTTTTATTTAAATTAAAATTTTTATAAATAAAAAAAAATATTTTCATTAAAATTATTTATAAAATTAGTTAAAATCGTGGTAATTAAACATTTTTAAAAATTTTAAACTTTTTTTAAATTTTAAAGAAGCCTGATGAAGGTCTAATAAAAGACCGAAACGTGTCGCAAAATTAATAATTAGTACATGGACCTACATCCTTTCATGTCCACTATTTAAAATAAATAAAATTATGTAAAATATGGACACAACCAATTTATTGAATGATAGAAACTTTAAGCATTGAGATGTTAAGGGAAAAGGTGGTACCAAATATATGTCAAACAGTCAAAGAACTATCAAATATTCCTTATCAATCTTGGTACACCAACCAAATACTCAAAAATTCCCCAGAATTGTTTGCAGAAAAAAGTTTATACTGCAACACAGTAATGCAAGACTCCACTACATAAGAAAAACCTTGGGAAAAAATAATAAATAAAGGGTGAGAGATATTGCTTTACCCTCCAGAGCCATCCAAAGTTGTTCTATTCGCTACATCTTCTAAAATTGAAACTTAAATGAGTTTTACAATGTCGTATTAAGATATTTGGCTAGGTAATTAGAAATCAATTGGTTTTAGCTAACTAAGCAATAAAACTTTGCACAATGTATGTCAACAGGTTGATGATATTGAAGATGATTACTGATTATATTAATGAATAGTCGTCACCTGTTCACTTCACTAGGTGAATTATAAATTTAAGATCAGATATATGATTGGAATAAAAGATATATTCTCGAAGGATTAAATCAAATTTTTCAATAAAATGCTTGTTATTTTACTTTCATAGAGTAAGAATTCTATAATATTTATGCATTTTTCTTATCTTTCTACTTGCTTTAGATTATAGTTCACGTAATTAAATAGTTGGTCTAGGTGCTATGTATAAAGTAATACTTAATTTAAGTATCTTAATATAAAATAATTAAATAAAGTATCTCTTTCTTACGAAGTTCTTAGTTTTCCCTTTAGGTACTTAAGTGGTCTTTTTAAACTCGAATAGTTAATATGATGGTTTAAGTGGTACAGAGTAAATACTTCATATATGGACCATCATTAGGATATTTTAAATAAACTCCTTAATTTTAAGATATTATAAGTTTTGTAGATTTGAAGGAATTTTAAAATAATTTGGTACTAAAAATTAGCTATAAAATTCATAAAAAATATCAAAACCCAACATTGGCATTATCTACAAGAAGTATCTCGGTAGTTTTCATGAAATTTCTAGGTATATATTAAACGAGCTTTTCTTGTATGGATGTATGTATGTGATTTAGAAACGATTTTAATGATTTTGATGATAATTTCTAGTTAAATAGAGTTTTGTTTTCTTTAAAGTTAATCTTTAAAGTTGTCTTCTATGGAAAAACGCAATTTTCCTTGAAAAACAAAAACAAATTTAAACAATATTTGCGCCATCTTTAGATGTAAATTTTCATTCTATGCTGGGTAGAATATTTACTAACATAACAATTAATTTAAATTGTTATTCCATTTTTTAAGAGAAACTTCTTTTAAATCAAACCAACAATTTCTTATCGAATTGCAATCTCAAAACGACATTAGATAATTAGAACAGAAATTATATAAAATATGCAACAGCAATTTGCTGACAATTTCTTAAAATTAGGCAACGATGAACTAATATTAAATACAATGGAAGAAATCGAATTTCCACAAAATAAAATTTCAAACAATAGTATAATTGATGAAATGAATAGCTAATCAAAATTATTTTGTAATGAAGAACAGAGCATATACTCGCACCGTTCATTAAAAATGTTGATTAAATTAATAATGACACAATTGCGAAACTTTCTGGAGAATACATCATATATTACATTCACAATACGATGAAAGATCAGCCTAAAGCAGCACTTGAATTTACTTCTGAATTCTTCAATACTGTCAACATTTATCACCACACGAATTGAAAAAAAAATGTATTAATAATGTTGTTGCGTAATTTAGAAGTCTGAGAAGGTTTTTGCAATGGTGTAAGGACTCATTGTGACAAATTTGTGTAACAATATAATGCAGGCAAAAATTATTACTGATGCAAAATCCGGTAAAGAAGTGCATCTACTCTTGCATCATTCTTGATTTACTAAAAGGTCTACTGAGAGGTACCATGCAATGACATCAATTTCCAGTTAAACCTGCATTTCCTATGACAGTACACAAATCTCAAAGTAAAAATTTTATATGTTATTGTCTTTTTTTTTATATGATATGTCTTTCCTCCCTCCTTTTACAGCGCTTTGAAAAAGGATCCTCAAAAATGAGGAGGCAAACGGGAGACAAGTTTTCTCAAAAACCGGAAGTCATATCATGATTTTCCAAAAAATGTAGGTTTTGGTAATGCGTCTTCTTGGTACTGAACCTCGAAAATCCGAAAAAAGTTGAAAATTCACAAAATGGCGCGACTTTGAAAAAAAGTTAAAAAAAACTACCTTTTTTTGGACCTTTCCCCCTCTCCCACTTTGAGGGGGGAGGTTTGGCCAATTTCAGAGGTTCAGTACCAAGAAGACGTGTTGAACTATAACACTCTCCAGTTTCAAGTCAATCCGTCGGATAGTTTCTGAGAAATCTTGTCTCCCAGTTTTAAAAAGTTGATTTCGAGAACAACGCATTTAAAGTTTTTTTAAGATATTTTTTATGTTATTATCAATTTATTCAATTTTTGTCAGTGAAACTACATTAGTCAGCTATTCCAGGACCATATAATATATCGACAAATCCTTTCAACACGTTATTCTTGAATGTTATAAAAAGACATTTAAGGAAAAAAAAAATCGAAATTTTTTTTTTCTGACGGTGATCCACCCTTAAATACATCTTCACGAGTTTTGGTGCTAAGAAGGAACTTGCTTATATGGTATCGTGCTTAAAAATCTCTGATTTAACCAAAAAAAAAAATAAATAACTAAAGAATAAAACACCGAATTGAACTCGGTGGTACAGGTACTTCTATATATAAACATTAAACAGGTATAAACAGAGAAAAGAAGAGATGGTTTTTTTTCGATCGAATAATAAGTTATAGTTTCCGTTAAGATATTCAATCAAGCTTTATTTATGTTGACGTATCTTTGTTAAATGAACTAATGTTTTTTGTTTACTGTAACAGTTTTAATAAATTTTAATTTGTTTAAATAAGGTTTATTTATGTTATCATTGAGTTTCCGAATAATGTGCAGAACTCGAGAATGTTTTCCGGTTTAGTTTGCTCATTGAGTGTGCAAGACAAGACTACAACTGTTTCAAGAAATTAACTTGGTTTTTCAACTTCTTGTTGACTGACTTTCGAGTATAAAGATAAATAGTTTCAGTTTACTCTAAAACAATATTGAGTTAAAGAAGACTTTCATTAGAACAATGCAATAACATTTATTTATAGATAGATACATAGAGCCACGCTATATTATTACAAAAAGCTCGGTTTGAAATTATTTCCAATGCATTGCTATCGAAACAAATTGGACGAAACGGTTGTGTTGTGTTTTAGTTAGTCATTTGAAAAATTAATTGTTTGCTTTGTTTGCTCTCTATTAATTTCCTCGTTATTCTCTGTGAAGTATTTTATTTGAATTTATTCAAATTGCAGATGCAAAAATGAATTGTGAAAGAAATGCGTTGTAATGAAATGGCTTTAATTAAAACATTGAAAACTTTTCATTCCATTTGCAATGTGGTGGGCTTGTGCGGCGAAAAATTACGAGGCCTCAATAACAATGCAAAACTTGACTAGAATAAAATATTTAAAATGAAATGAAAAACGTCAACGACAGAATGAAAGCTTTTCCGATTGGTAAACTTATACGAAAGTCTTCTTACGTCGTCCGTGCGCCCATATAGGTATATAGTACATTACGTTATAGATTTTTTCCAGAAAAATTTAAATTATTCTTTCCATAAAGTTTTGATATGTTTATTTATTTCAGTGAAATGGAAATCAGAAAAGTGATGGAAATTTATATTTTTCCCCCAGTGTATGAGAAGCGAGTTGAGCTTTATTATTGTTGTGCTCGTTTCGTATCAATTTCACAAATGAACAATTTTATTTTATATTTCCTGGTTCGAATGTGTGTTTCGGGTAAAAAAATTCCACGTTTTAATGTTGTTGTTTGGTTTCTGTTGCAGATGGAGGGGCTGGTCAGGGAGATGCAGGATCCAGTTAATGGAGTGCCCGTGGGTTGTCAAAAGTTGTTTCTTACTTCAATACCGTCGGTTTTTCTGGGTAATTTTCTCACTTTTAATATTAACATTTCCCACTAAATTCCTTCCATTCTTTTTTAAATGGACTACTGATTTTTATTTTATTTTAATCCTTAAGTCAATTTTTATTTAAATCTTTAGGAATCACATATTTTTATTGCTCCCATAAAATTAGCTGAAATGATAATCTTGATTGAAGATAACACATTTTTATAAGTATATGTTCATGATTTTTACTGCTAGATTCTTTATCAACTTTGTATTATCAGGGCGTTATCAGTACTTGGAAATTGGAATTTGGACCCACTAAATCATAGGACGTTGATCGTAACTAGATTACGGTTGCCACTGTATAAATTGTTATCTTACTTATAATTTCCGCTGGACATATTGAACTTTAATTTTCACAAGTGAAAAGTAGAGAAGGTTTTATTTTTTATTTATTTTTAAAATTGTAATGCTAAATAAAAAATATTTTATACTAATTGATGCCGTATATCGATACGTCTGCGGCACGTATATGGTATCTTTTAAGATTAATAATTAAGATTTGTATATCAAAAATTTTATATCTTTACATAATTGTATTCTTATCTAAATATTAATATTTTAACGTCTGGTACAAGGCGTTCATTCTGAAATATTGATTTCAAAAAAACAAAAATTATTGCAAATGCTTTGTAAGGTTTAAAAATATCCAATGACATTCAATATAAATATTTAAATTCATATTTTTTACCCCTTCTGCGTAGGATGCATGCATACAACAATTACCTTACTTTAAATTTTCGCGAAAACATTGTATATGGTGTGGATACCGATATTTTAAATTTTGTCAAAAAAAAATAATAAAAACTTGATTTATACCTATTTACATTTTTCCCGTGTTTTTTAAGACTCAGAGGTGACGAATCCATGGCTCGTGAGAGTCCCGAAATGACTATTATTTCGGTTCGAAAGATTCATCACACGTTTGCAAAATATTTTTTTTTGTAATGGCCAAAGTGGTGAAAACCAATATTTTAAAAATTTACCTGCCGTGTATCGAAATCAAATATGAAGATAAGTAATTTTTATGTGGTTTTCGCAATTATGATGCATTTCCAACGAGGCCCACAGCATCATTTTGATTGGTCATCCCTGATATAACCGATTAGTATAAATATTTTTTCTTTAAAATAAATTTATAGTACTATTTTCTTCAAGAGCAACTTTTTGGGTTTTAAAAGCCACTATTATAAGAAAAATAAAACAGGAATATGTAAGAATTAAACCTAAACCTTATACTTATTATGCTAATTATAGTTAAACTTTATTGAAAATAGTAAATATTGGTTTAAATTTAAAAACAATGGAAATTTTTTTAAAACCTGTCGAATCATACGACAATATAGATTTTTTTTTCATTCTTCAGTTTTACGTAAGGTAGAGATTGCCTTATTATTTTTATGTAGGTACTGATATAAAACCAACAATGACTAGAACATCGTTTTCTATCTTAATAAAAAATTTCATAAAAATCGGTTCATCTGTTTTTTAGTTACAGAAATATATAAAGACTGGCATAAAAATATTAAAACAGTAAATTTGGAATAACGGAATCTTAAAACAGTCGCTAACTTTATATGTATCTACTGAATTGGGATTTAATCAATTTGGTCACGACGTCTAGTTGCCAAGAAAAGCACTAGTTTTTATGTGCATTCTAATATCCAACTATGCCAAGTAGTTAACTAAAATTAAATTAAAAATCCAAAAAAAAAATATTTTTGAAATTGAAGTTTTAATATTAGTTTTTTGTATTAAAAAAAGGAGGGTTTGCAGTACATAAATAGTAAATGGTCAGGACAGTAAACCATATGAAAATGTAGAAATAAATTATCTTATTAAACCTAATTTTGGTAGCAATTTTGTTTACATGAAAAATATTAAAAAAAAAAAAAGAACATTTTTCCTCCCCTCAAAAATGATCTTTGAATTACGTGGATTTCTTTTAAATGATAACATTATAATTAAAGCCCACAACATAGCTACTTGTATTTTCATTATTTAACCACATTTTATTAAGTAAATATCTAGATTGAAAATTTTTTCCTGCGTTTATAAATTTTTTTTGAGGAGGATTTGATTTGATTTAGTCAAAAATTTCTTTTATAGGAAATTAAAAATATATTAAAATGAGAGTATAATACAAACTCACTATAAACTTATATGCAATTCTTTGGTTACACACAATACGTAGCCATGTTTTTTAAGCCTCGCCTACTGGTCAGTACTCAATATGGTTAGAATTTTGTACATTAATAGTATAAATATATGAATTTAGTAAAAAGCTGATGTTATTTTGGCCTTAAAACACTACACAGTTTGACACTTTAATTATATTGCAGTGCTATTTTTATTGTTTGCCATGGCAATACTTTTGCTCTGACTTCAAATTCCCATCGAAATATTTATTCAAGTTTTATAATCGTTTTTAAAGTTTCATCATAATCAGTTCTTTGATAAGTAAACTTGAAATTTCAATTGTTGACCATATGTCGTTACATATAAACTTTGTCACCCCTTTTCTCCCTGTTAGGAAATTAATTTTCAAAAATTCGTTCTTATCGAATGCTTACATCATATAAGGTATGTACTCTCCAAATTTTATGGCTCTACGACCAACTGCTTAGGTTGTACATTGATAGATCATAGATGATAAAAATCAGATCTCAGCTTTTATATTTTTTTAAATAAGAAGAAAATTGATAGATCATTCATTGAGTAAGTCAATCAGGACAAGGTGATTATCCTTTTTTTCCAATGTGGATATATTTTTGAGATATTATCCTGTCTTAAGTATTGACTAATTTGAATCATCCGTTTCATATGAGTATTCAATTAAGGTGTGATTGGTCTCTATTTATAACTTGATAACATTGTTGCAAATATCTTTCGAATTTTGGAAGACTTGAAAAAGATACTTCAATAATTAAACGTTACCACTACAAGGTAACTATAGTGCAAGGTTTATAAAATACACAGGTGGCCTCATGGTGGCTACGTGATGGATATGTGACATATTCAGAAGAAATTCGTACATATCTTCAGACTGATTCAATTTCAAAATTCTTCGTATGACGTCATTTTTTTTCTAATGGAGCAACCTGTGTAATTTACAAACCTTGACTATAGTGACCCTAATTTAACTTTTTTAACAAACAGGAGAAAAACAGAGAATTAAACTTAATAATCTTTATTTATAATGTGAGATTTTTCCTCTGCAACAAAAAAAGTAAATTTCACTCTGATGGGATAATGTCAAGTCAATTTGATCAAATAAGTGGTAAACGATGACACTACTTTACTCTCCTAGTTTGGCAAACCAAACGCTAAAACCCTCCATAAAGTGATTACGTAAATCTTTCGGGAAATATCGCAATTCCGGTCACTGCATCTAATGCAAAGTCATTTAAATACTGAAAGTTAAACAACCGGATTACAAATTTAAATTAACACATCCATTTAATATTAGAAACTTCATCGTTTCAAAAAAATAACGCCTTTGCATTTCACACGGATTTCACTTAAAACAATTCCATGTTTACAAGTAATTATTGTTGTGGAAATAATTAAAAGTGAAACAACCCCATCAAGCAAAATATGAAATTCCTTCATTCGTATTTCGTATTTTTAAATAATTTTAATTATCAAACTCACTTTAGCGAGTGTAAGGGTTTTTTTTGGGATTTTTTTTTACGTGTTTTTACCTTTTTTTCAGTTATTCAAATAGTTAAAATGTAATATTCATTTACGACTGCGTCTGTGGATGTGCTTTTTTCTGAATTCCCGAAAGCGGTTTTTTGGGCTTACGCAACTTTTCCGTAATCATTTGTTATATATGTACTGGGAATAGTAAAGCGTAATGTTTGTTTAATATGGGGGTTGAATCTCTGTCAAGGCGTTTAAGGCCTTTATCATTTATTCAAAGGGTAGAAAGTTTAGGCTTGGGCGACGTTTTGAGCTTTTTTGTGAATGTAAATATTATTATAGACATGTCATGTCATATTACTGTACATAAGTATAACGTCTTTTGCAAATTTTATATTTATGACACAAAGCTTGGATGTTTGTGGAAGTATATCATTTTGATTTACTGTTTCAATGGAATAAAACAATTTGGTGGCAATCAATAATGTCGTCCTGTTTCTACACTTTAAATCCATTGAATTTTTGTGATGTATTATAAACAAAAAGCTCAACATCAATCTTCTCAAAAAGTGCAGTAACAAAGAAAAAAGTCTATACACAGCAATGGTTTTTTTTTTAAATTTGTTTGTTAAGTTCTACATATATTTCATTTTGGCGCTACCCCTTACACCAGTGGTTTCCAAACTTTATGTAACTACGACGCCTTAAAAATATTTGATCATATGGCACCTCTTTTCAATTTTATAATATACTGCAAATCCATATATACATGTAAATATACCTATGCACAAGAAAAAAACGAATAACTATATATCGTTGATGTCTTTTGTTGAAATAAATTTGCTGCCTATAAGCACTAAGTTTATCAAATATCTTCAAAATCCTGGCTAATATTTGCGCTTCCCCTTAGACTATTCCACGGCTCCCGAAGGAGGTGCCCCTCCCAATTTAGCAAACGTTGCCTTACCCATTAAAAGTAATGTTATGTTTTTGGAACAAATAAAAGCTTTTTGTAAAAGTATTGAATATTTTTAATTTTTTATTCAAACCCAATCATATCAAAATATAATAAACTAGTAGTTGCCCGTTGCATTTGCAACTAATGGTTTTGTCTCAATAAAATGTTTAATATGAGATAATGATAAGTTTATCAACAATCGAAATTTTAAATTTAATAATCAGTGTTGTTAATATAAAAAAAAGTTTATCTAAAATTATATTAAGAAATAAAATATAAGTGTTTTTTTTTATATCGTTTTAATAACATTTTAAATAACGTCATCTCACTAAATTAGTATGAAAGTTTAATACTTATGTAGGACTTATGCCAAATAGGCGATTTTAAATTTTGGTTCATTTTTCAACAATCAAACTTTTTGAAATCTATTTTTTATGAACCAATGTTTGTGATCTGGAGTAATTATATATTCGGCTGAAAAGCATTATATATTTCCACTGTCAATTCAAATATAAAATCTTCGATACTAACTTTTTTTCGGTAATTAAAACAATTTGAAAACCAATTATTGTTATTGAAAATAAATAAAATATCCATATTTACTTCCACGCTTTTCACCTATTTCCAACAATTTTGTATATACAACGTCCAAATGTGTGAAATCGAATAGCTTTTTAGTCATTATTTCATAAAGAAGGTCATTATTTTTTTTCGTCTTACATTGTATTTTCAAATATAAATGCACATTTGTGTCGATGAAATTTGAAAAGTGTTTTCTTTATACAATGCAGATATATAATAAGAAGGTTTTAGAAAATTTCTCCCCTAAAAGAGTGAAAAACGGTAGCAAAGTTTGTAAGGGATAACGTTTAATAAACAATCGAAATTTCAAATTTAATAATCAATCAAAGTCCGTTAAAAGCGAAACGTTATTACTGCTTAATATAAAACAAAGTTGAATTATTATTAGAAACAAAAACTTAGGGTCTGCTTAAACATTTAAACTCTGATAAGTAGATATATCTGAAAAGGTTAAGTTTATAAGTGAACATCATGTTTTTTGGCTTTCACATATTGTAAACCTGAAAATCCGAAATACGTATTCACAAATAAATACATTAGTGAGTGAGTATCCTTACCAACGTTTTGAATACGTAAGTGGGGATAACAGAGCGCATGCGCATAGCCAATTCTGCATAGACGCATGGCAAGATAGCCAATTTATATCAAAATATAATAAATATTATTAGTAATTTAATACTTCGGAAATGATGAGGTAAAGTAGTGGTTAATGATGCACAGTACTTTTATCAAAACAATATGTAACATTTATTTACAATTAATTTCTTAGTTTTAAAAAAAATTGCGGAAACTTATTTGTACTCTAAATATTTTTTGCAATTATCTAGGGTAGAGTGGAATTTAAAGGTCCACTTTAACTATTGCGTATTATATTGTGAAAACCAACCTTATTAATATAAAACCTATATTGCTAATCAAACAAACAAATATCTGGACATGATTAATTTAATTTTTAACGGAATCATATATATAGAAATTTGTCATTTTACATTTTTTCTAGACTTTGTCGTCTGTCTCTTTTTGCCCCTTAGTAGGGGCAAAAAGGGACGGCTACGGGTCAAAAAGATCCTGTATTTATTTTAAGTATTTAACAGGTGATATGAATTAATAACAGTATTTGAATCAATGAAATCTTTTTGTATTTTCATTTGGAAAATTTTATTACAGTCATTTTAAAGATAACATAAAACTCTTCTTTCTTTAAATTAATATTGACATTACTTGTAACATAAGTAATTTTTTTATACCTTTATCTTAACTTAATAAAACTCATCGTTTCCTGAATCAGAATTATAACAATTGAAGTAAAGAACCCACAGTTAGAAATACAGTTTTCATGGGTCCATTGCTTGCAAAGATGGCGTTGAATCCAACCTTCACGTGGCTGGGTAAGGAAAAGGTCCACGTGGACCTTTATACCCCAGTTACTGTCAAGTGTTTTTACTAGGTTATAACTAGTTTACTGTTTAAATTAGCTAAAAACAAATAATAAATCCTGAAATACCACTAAATCTCTTATACTGTTACATTATGTTTTAGTCTAGTCACTGCAATATTACTGCTGGAAACCGAAAAGAATAATAATTAAAAATTTTACTTTCGTAAAAATATCGAGGTGCCCTTGTAAATCTCCTATCTGTGATGTAGCTTAACTGCCAGGATGGCCTCGAAATGTTTTTTTACTACTCATCCATATCATTATAGTTAAATAGAGCAATATGCCACTACTATTTTAGATATTCATGGTGGACCTTTATACTCGCGGACCTTTAAGCCCCACTCTACCCTATAGAAAATTTATACAAAAAATTATGTGTTCTTCCCTAATCTAAATAAACATGGAATACGACATGAATGTAAACTAAATCAATGCAGAGATTTAATGCAATTATTATAAATTACTTTGCGTCACTGCAAAGGAATTAATCTATTCCTAGATAGGATAATTGCACACGTTTTCTACGTCTCTGCATCGCTCCAACACTTTTTCTCCGTTGATCCCCAATTTAATAAATGGAATAAATTCCTGAACTAATTAATAGAACACAACACAGAACATAAATCCAAATTAATGGAAGCTAATTCAAACTTAGTTTTTGTCGATACGGTAAATCTAATTTACCAGAAATTATTGATGGGTAATCCCCTTTTATTTCATTAAAAACTTTGATTAAAATTCACTTGGCAGTTTAAACCAACAACAAAAAAAAAATATGTTTTAAGTTTTTTCCACATCGTTTTTCACACCAAACTAAAGTAATTTTCTATGTTACATAGTTTCTTTATTGAACTCAACTTTCATCATTTTCCTATTTATTCTCTCATATTTTGACACAAATGATTTATATTCCTTTCATTATTCTTGTCTTGTTTTTACACCAACTAAAATAAAAAGATTTTTTTTAATTTCCTCAACACCAGAATAGCAGAACAAAAGATAGAAGAGCAATAAACAATGGAGATTTTTTTTTCAATGTTAGTAATATTTTTTTTTTCGTTATAGGTTACGATCTGATTGAATGGCTTATGGAACGGCTTGGAATTGAAGAATCAGGTAATTAACAAGTTGAAATTATTACAATAATATTGAGGTTTGATATTTCATGAGAAATTTCACTTCGTTCAAAAATAATATTCGATTTGTTTACATTTCATTTCCAATAAAATATCTCAAGATATAATGTTAAATATATTTCTTTAATTTGGAGATTAAAGCAGGGAAATTTAAATTTTATATTTCTTTTCTTTTTTTCTGATTTACAGAAGCGTTGAATATTGCCAATTTGTTATGCCAGTATGGATACTTCTTTCCGGTTAGCGACTCAAGGAATTTGGTTGTCAAAGACGATAGTTCGCTGTATCGATTCCAGGTAATACTATCAAAATTTTATAAAATTGCATTCCTGAAACAATAATATTCAAAATACAATCAAGCCTAGATTTTTTAAGTTATTATAACTCAGTTATTGCCCTAACTATCAAGCTTTGGAGGCATTTTTGCGATTGATTAATTCTTTGCAATCAGGTGATCTAGGTTTTAGATAATTATAGTTTAAGGATTGGTAAAGTTATAACGTATTTACGGAATTAAAGGCCGATAGTTTTACTAATGAAAAGGAAGACTTTATCCTTAAGATAGTTATTGAACTTATAAAAATGTATCAGTAAAATATATCTTACACATTTGTCCTACATAATTCATCATTCTTAGGTAAAAATAAGCATGTTTTCTCTATTTTCCGGGTAAAATTTTATCCTCAAAATAATTATCACTATCCAGATGTAAAAACACCGGCTTTTACTGTCTTTTTTTTGAGATCTTATCGAGAAATCCAAATCTATAGCTTCCAAATTTAGGTAGGAAAAAATTACGACCTTGAATTGATGTCATTAAAATTGAACATAAGGAAAAAAAGGTTTTCGAAAAAATATTCCTCAACACCTCAAAGAAAATAATTGTATGCTCCAATGATTGAATCTTCCTAAAATTAGTTTATACAAGTATTCATGCCATTTTTGTTCAACTACATAATTACACCATTGTGCTGGTATATTATACTACTTCTGGAAACAATTTAAAAAAATAAATTTAAATAAAATAAAATATATTTTTTTTAATTTTTCTGATATTTTTGTTACATTATTAGATAAAGAATTTAAACTATGAAAAGTTGTTTTGATAGTGTAGTAATTACTCTTATTATGTTTATAAATACATTTTCATTAAGTGCTTCGAAATGGTGCAGAACTATATCGTCTATCTCTGCATCTAATTAAGTAGATGCAGCATAGTATTAGCTTTTGGCTTTCAATTTAAGCTTTTAACTTTTAACAATAAATTTTGGAATTTTTATAGTTTAATTTAAAACAAAAATAATCAGATTAAATCCGGTTTTGTGGATAAGTTACACATTTTGTGAGTAAAAAGTAATTTGATAATAGTTTTCGGTTCAATATATCTGTTTTTTGAATAGAGTTCCTTTAAATTTTTGCTTAAAGATAGATGAGGGTACTACTTTAACTTAAAAAAGTTTAGAAATGAAACTTAAGAACGACTTAAAAATATGATTATTAAGTTTCTAAAGTATAAAGCTTTTTAAGCTTCAATAGGAAATTTGAGCTTTTCAGTGATTTCTAAAGCTTTGAACTGTATTAAATATACTATATCTTCAAAGTGACTAGAAGTAGTATGCAGCAATTATGTGAAAAATAAGAGTTTTTTTCTCACATTAATATAATTGTTGTTTGAATTTGGGTAAAACCTTTCAAGTAGTAATAAATCTTTTTTCCCTTAGCTCTTATCGGAATTACAACGGAGGGTTAATTAATATTTCGACCGTAACTAGTTTTTACGACCGAAACAGAATTCGGCATTAGGCTTAGTTTTGGTCGAAACTTCCATATAAAGTCATCTTTTCGTTCGAAAAAAAAGTTAATCATTTTAAATAAGTCTTTACTTTTAAATCTTATAGGTTCTATGGACCTATAGGATATAGGTTAGGGTGTTTTTTTTTGGGACTATTTTTTTTTTGCTCCCATGCCGAAATTTTGTTGAAAATACTTCAAATAAAATTCCCTAAAAGTTTGAGCTCTTAATATTAAGATTAAGTACTCGCTCACAGCGTGTGAATATTTTCCATTTAAAATACATGTAAACTTTGATTTTTTTTTTAAATTTTTATAGCTCAGCGGCATTTTACGGTATCGCCTCGCTCAAAGTCGGGATTTTTTTACAATTGTATGCTCTACAAAAGTGCCTATTTTTAATAAGGAATAAAAAATCAATATTTTCTTAAATTTTACTCAATAGTCCGTAAAAATTTTATAGTAAGAGACATTCAAGGCTCAATATCTCGAGAAATATCGATCTTAGCAATTTAGTTTTCTGGAACTTTTTTGTAGGAAATCAACTTTCCTATAAATGTGACATTTACATTTTTTCTGTAGGTCTTGTAATTCATGAGTTACTGAGAGAAAAACGAGAAATCTATGAAAAATCTAGGTTTAGTGACCCGTACTACCTCGCCCATGTAAATTACGATTTTGCCGCAATAGGCACTTTTGTAGAGCATACAATTGTAAAAAAATGCCGACTTTGAGCAAAGTGATACCATAAAATGCCGCTAAGCTATAAAAATTATAAAAAAAATCTAAGTTTACGTCTATTTTAAATGGAAAATATTCACACGCTGTGAGCGAGTACTTAATATTAATATTAAGAGCTCAAACTTTCAGGGAATTTTTTTTGAAGTATTTCCAACAAAATTTCGGCATAGGAGCAAAAAGTTTATAGGTATTTATTATACATTTTGTCTTTAAAATTTAAGCTTATCATGAATATAATGTATTATTATCTATTTTTTCTTCAAATAACTTGTTTGTGCTGAAATAAGGGGTTGATTTGAAAGAAATGCAACTAATATTTGTTTTTAATATAAGTTACAAAGAATATAAAAAAAAAGGTTAAAAATAAAATTACTTTTTATCTAATACGTTTAATTACACAAAACAGAAATAACTCTTTCTAACATACTAAAAATAAAATATTTTTTTTGAACTGATCATTATCAGTATTCATAATTGAACAATCTAAAATTATAAGTGAGGGTCAATAATTTTTCAATATTTCTCCTTCACGAATTCAGTTTCGGTTCCGGTTGTAGTTTCAGCTTGACGACAGCCGAAACCGAAACTCATTTTTCTGTCGAATTATTGCCAAAACCGAAACCGAAAGTTCGGTCGAAAACTGGTCATTTTTTATTTTTAGAGGAATTCACTAATTTCTATTTGATTTTCTTGCAGAGTCCTTACTTTTGGCCGTGTCAAACCCGTACTCCCGACAACGTTGAATATGCAATTTACCTGGCGAAACGAACTTTACGAAACAAACAACGCCACGGCCTCGAGGACTACGAAGTCGAATCACTGAACAATCTACGAAAAAATTTGGCCAACAAGTGGGACTTTATTACACTACAGGCAGAAGAACAGGCAAGTGTATTATATAATAGTCTACGGCTCAAATTTTATATCACTTTTAAATTACACATATTTTGCTGTATAATTTTCTAGAATATTTTATGCATAAATGTGTCATATTTCCTTCGTAACCCACGTCGAAAATTACGACACGTGTGACACATTGAAACATGAGTCACTGTAATTATATGAAGAATAATTTAGAAAATTAAACGTAAATATTAGGTGGAACGAGAAAAACCTTGATGTTAGATACTTTCCATATTGTTATATAATATTTAAATGAGTGGATGTTGTTGAAAGTTGCGATGTTGCTGCCCGAAATTCACGGAAAATTTCCCGAGACGAACACTGTGACACGTTAAAGACACTTTACAGTAGCCGGAAATTGAACTAGCTTTTATTCAAAAGCTCTTTTCTTGTGAATATCTTGACATTCAATTGGCAAAACGTTTCGACTTGACATAATATATAAAAAACAGTATATCGCAAATAGTTTAACGGAAAAATTTCTCGTAACCTTTTCACTTATTTTCTGTTTTATAACAAAAAAAAAATGAAATTTCTTTATAAAAATATTACATGTGACTCTTGAAATATAAGTATACCTATGTATGAACGATAGGGAGAAATATGTCAACGTAAAAATATTTTAAATGGGGTAGAAGTTATCGCGATGCTTTCAGCGTTTTTGTATGTATTATTGAAAGCTCTATAGGACAGCGACGAAAACGATTCATTCTCTATGTTTGACGCGATTATATCTCCATTTGAAACAAGTTTTCTTTAAAATTTCCTCTTCGTTCTCAATATTTCATTCGCGTTTGATTTTCTTCCGTTCCATTTTTTTTTCATTCGTGAAATTATCCTTCAACTCCCTATACTTATTCTTCAGATATCTATTCGTAATTTTCCTACATCAATAGATCTTTTATTTCAAAAATCAATTACAGTCGTTTCAATTGTTTCACCAGCTAAAACAGTCATTAAAAAAAGTCTTAGAGCTTTTCTGGAAAAAAATATGCGAACGAAAAATTATTTTCTTTCTAAATTTTTCGAACCACAAAAAAGCAAAAAAATCTATCGTAGTTACTTTTTATGAATTCCAGAAGTGAAGTACTGATTTAATGGACATCGTAAGGTTGAATTCTAAGGCTAAAGGATGTATTTTATATTTGTTGCGAATCGGTTATCTATACTAATATATAAAATTCTTACGTCTGTCTGTACATTTCGATTTTGAACCCAATTTTAGGGTAAATATTTGTTTCAAGAGGCCTTTACTCCAAATTTAACATTTTTAAAATTTTTGTCTGTCTGTCTGTCTGTCTGTGTGTCCCGATTTAACTAAAAAACGGAACAACCGAATTTAATAAAATTTGGTATTAAGATACAACACAATTTCCCACAGATTATAGGCTACTTATCATTCCAAAAAAATAATAAGGGAAGGTATTCCTTAGGGATGAAAACATAAATTTTTACACTAGACAGGTGAGTTATATATCATTAGAAAGGTAATTTAAAGTTAGAAAATAATCTGTAAAAATATTTTTAGTTGAACTGAAAAAAGCACAGTAAATTAAATTTAAATTTAAAAAAATTGCCTCTTTGAAACATAAACCTTTATATATACAAAACAAATAGTTGATGTTAATAGCGTAAAGGTTTTTTTTTGAAAATTTCTACCCTAAAAGAGTAAAAGAGGTCACTAAGTTTGTATGAGAAAATGTAGAGTTAATCAACAATCGAAATTTTGAATTTAATAACTGTTAAAAATAAATAAATAATGAATTAATAATAAGTGTCTGTTTTTGTTATGTCATTTTAATAACAACATTTTAAATAACGTCATTTCACTTAATTAGTATAAAAGCTTAGAAAGTAGGTACTTATACCAAATACCAATGAAGCAGTTTTTAATTTTTGTTTGTTTTTCAACAATCAAACTTTTTTAAAATATAATTTTTGATGTACCAATAATTGTGACCTGGAGCAATTATTTAACATTAAGGGAGCATTTTTTTGTCATATATTTCATTATCAATCAAAAAATAAAATCTTTCAAACCAACATTTCTTCGGTATTAAGAAAAATTTGAAAATCAATTATTGTTATTGAAAATAAATAAAATATTCGAATTTCCTTCCACGCTTTCTATCTATTTCCAACATATTTATTTACGTTACGCAGACGAAGTCGCGGGGATCAGCTAGTCTCTGTATAAAGTATGTGTACCAAATATACGCCGGGAAGGTCATTTTGGATCCAGACTAGAGCATATACCAAATATTGAAATAAGGGAATATTGCTTATTACTTGACCACAAGGTCAAGAACAATCAAAAAATAAAAAAATAAAAAATGAAGTTCGACTCCTCCAGCTACTTAAACCCCGCTAAATTGCCTGTTATCACCACCATGATATAGCAGCAAATTGGTGAACTGGTGCAAACTACATAATAGTTCATAAAAAATAAGAAGTTATAATAAAGAAAAAGGAACAGAAATCATTAGGTTCCCATACTTTTTTTGTACTTTCTGGGACCCCAAAACTGTATGGGTACAAAACTTGTATCTTCGCTGCTTGATTTATCCATTCATAATGTGTAGGCAACCTACCTATTTTTTTGGCTATTTAAAAAGAATTTTGTTACACAGGCATTGATATTTCTTCAAAAAAAAATCTTTTGTAAATGAACATAAAATAAATGCATTCTATTTCCTTTAGTTTTAATAAAGTAGATTACAAATTATTTTACATACTTATATACAAAAGACTGATAAATTCAGTGAAACTGAAGTTACGTCCATCAAGTTAGCATGACATTTATGGTATTTGTTAAAAATAACTACGAAATATTATCTTGTTTTTGTGGTTCAAGAAATTCGAAAGAAAATAAAAATTGTTCGAAAATTTTCCCAAAAAGCCAATGTAGTTCTTTCTAAATTAATGTTTAGAGCTTTTCTATATACATTAAAATTTCGAACTTTCATACGGTATTAATTGGTTCGATTTTGTGGTTCTAAAAATTTGAAAAAAAAAATTGTCGCTTACATATTTTGCAAGAGAACTTAGTTTAAAAAAAAGACCAAATATAAATTTCAATATTTTGGGAATGCTTCAGATAGAGCTTTTTCCGTAGTTGTCACGGAAAATATACAAGAGACAAATTTTTTTCTTTCAAATGTCTTGAACCACAAAACCATATTGTTACGAATTTAAAACATTCGACAGATCTAGAAATGAGATTGAAGAGAGACGGAAAATGTTCCAGAACATTCTCCGTGATTCTAATGTGAAGTAGAAAGAAATAGAAATCTTCTGAAGTGCCTGGAATCATCCGGAAACTTCGGGAACGTGGCAAATAGGTAAATAAATAAGGCAATCGACCGTCACCACAATAGTTACGAATCAGTTATGACCAGTATCAGTTACAAAGTTAACAAGTTACAAGGTTCGAAATAAATTGCAACAATTGTTAAAATAAATAAACAAGAGTGAAATAATAAACATGGGTGTATTAAAAGAAAAGGTATAAGTGATATATGTCCTGAATCAAATCCTAAAGAATCCGCCAAAATAATTAAAACAATTGTAATAACGTAACAATTCCAATTGATAACGTTAAAAAATCGAATTGTTTATATTTATATAAAAGCTCTTATTGTCAACATATGGCGATCTCATCCGCGTACATTGAGGTTATACTGTAGTCTAGTGACAAAAAGTCCGCAACGTAGAGATTGAAAAGGATTGGACCCAACACCGATCCCTGAGGTACTCCCTAATAGACAGGTTTTTCCTTTGGTAGCCGGTAATCCATTTTGATTTGGAAGAAGTGATTGCTTTATTTGTTATTTTTCTCTTTATTATTAAAAATTCTTCAGTTTATAAAATCGACCATTACAAAGTATAGAAATTTCGTAAAACGTTTAGATAAAAAGTCGCATGAAGCATAAAAAACTTTGCTACTATTAAAATTTTCTCGTCGAACATAAACGTTGATTTAATTTAAAATTCCTTTCTTACTTGAAAACAGTAATTTAATAGTGCCAAATACATTGTTGAATTTTCTTCAGTAGATTACTTTGTCTTGAGACTGAATGATAAAGTACAATGGCATCAATGTAAGTCCAGCGACGATGTTAAAGGGAATGTTGAATGTTATAAATCTTCTTTACAACAAAGTATATTTTATTTTCGTAGATACTAACATACATACATGCCAGTCGAAATCAGATCGATATTACGTCCGCCTTCTACAATCTACCCTACATTTTTTTAATATTTGAAAAACAAGAAAAATTCCTCATTCAAATTCCCGGAACACATAGATAATTTATGAGAAATTCCGGGCATAGAAGTTGCTTTGTTCGAATAAATAATTAATTGGAGAACTCTTCGCTTAATATGTCAATGAAGATTTATTTTTTGTTTCAAAAATAAAAGTTAAATTTGCAAATTCATAATATTTTAAGCGCAAAAAATTGTACCCTTTTCTCTTCGTTGTGTTATCTCTTTTCGCTATAACCAAGTGACATATTTATTTCTTTATTGTAAACTACAAAAAAAACTTCCTGATTAACTTTTGTGATACATTTAAAAAAAAAACAGCATTCCTTACAAATTGTCTATGATTATCTTAACTATGATAAGTATTTAAACACATAGACGTTTTTCTTCAAATTCTAATATTTGCAATCTAATTAAATAGAAAACTGAGTTGAAATTCAAGCATTGAAAACAACTTTTATAACTGAATATTAGTTTTATAACTTTTATAACTAAATTCTGGATATTAGAGTTTGAAAAATATTAAAACCTCATTTTTTTAAACTTTATCGTATTATGAACATTGGTAGTAATGAGTTTTAAATTCACAGTGTAAAACTGAATTCAATTACTAACGACAAACATTGGATAACTCCCAATTAATTCATCTTCTATCGCTATTGATGTTAATATTCCAGAATATGAAAACTTTTCCATGCAATAAATTTGTTTGGCAACACAATTATGCTGTATGTCCTCGTTTTGTCTTTATCCAAACAAATTTTATCCATTTGCAAAAGTTTTGATTGAATTTTTCATCGGCTATCGGAAAATATCGTATTTTTGATGAGACCATATCCATTCATACGTATGGATACATTTGCAATTTTCTATTCGACAAACGTGAATTTTTCTTCCATACAGAAACGCTTCATTTGGGATTTGAGTTTTCGTTATTAAAATGAAAATATGTTTTATTGATTCTCGCACGTATAGAAAATGCATGGGAAATATTAACAAAATAAGTGTAGCGGAAATTGAAAAATACAAATCCTGAAGGAAGAAATAGAAGAATGATTGAGAAAAATGAGGCAAAATGGCGCCTCGTGGATAAAGTAATTGGTTTATGAGGCAAGTTTGGATTGTAATTGATTGATATGGTTTTGAATGCAGTTATGAGTTTTCCATTTCAATTTTTCTATTTTTCATCAGATAGTCAATATAATAACCTTTTCTGTAGCGTTCAATATCCATTACAGTAGACGAAAGGAATAAAAAAAAATTCCGGTTGATTTTCGACAGTAATAATGATTTAAAGCCAAAATTATATTTTTTTCAAGTGTTTTCTTTGCCCGTGTGCGTTAAGATTCTTTTCTTATACTCAATTCATACGAGTAAAATAAAAAAAAACTAAGTTGTTTAGCTTATATGTATTAGGGTTTCCGTTATTTCCCAAATTGATTTTTTTACAGCGATCGCCCCCTGAATTTTTAGTTTAAGATATAAAAAAAATTATCCAATACAATTAAGCTCTTAATTTTTTGATTAAACCGTGCCGGAATCATGTTAATTTTACCATTTAAATAACATGGGATTATTTGACTTATTACTTTTAATTTTTTTCTCAGAAACAAATTGATAAAAAGATTTAAGGTTACATTATTCTGACGTAAAATTTAACGCTCTACAAAAAAGGTATCTTATGAATTTTCGATTAAATAACTCCATTAAAAGTTACTCAACATTTAACTTGTGCCTAATATAAATCTTGCAATATTTTCAACTTTTTGCTCATTTTTAACAATTTTTAACTACAAAATCATTGGAAGAGAAAATAAAAAATTTTATCATTAGAGCGCAAGTGATTATTTGTGTTAATTTTATGGCTTGAACAGAAAATTAAGCAACAAAAAAATCATTTTTTGACAATTAAAACCGGTGACAGAAGATCCGAATTCGCTATAGTCGTGAAATTCAATTTATCCAGGATAAATTTTCGTACTTTAATCAATATTTTGTACCTACGAAATGAATTTCATACTAATTAATGAGACTATCGACAAAAGTTCAATTATTATTCGAATTTTTACCATTTCACCTGACGCCATCTATGGGAATTTTCTTAGAACTTGTAATCAACATCATTTTTATTGAGCCAATAGTCCCAATAGTCGATTGATTTGTCGTTAAAAAGTTAAATGTTGAATAACTTTTAATGGAGTGATTTAATCGAAAATTCATACGAGACCTTTTTTGTAGAACGTTAAATTTTACATGAGAATAATTTGACCTTAAATCTTTTCATCCATTTGTTTCTGAGAAAAAAAAATAAAACTAAAAAGTCAAATAATCCCATGTTATTTAAATGGTAAATGTAACATGATTCCGGCACGGTTTAATCAAGAAATTAAAAGCTTAATTGTATTGGAAATTTTTTTTTATATCTTAAACTCAAAATTCAGGAGGCGATCGCTGTAAAAAAATCAATTTGGGAAATAACGAACATCCTAATATGTATCTATTGTCGTTATAGTTGTACCTATAGCTATAAATACAATAGTTTTAATGGTACTACTATCATCATTAACGGTTTTAATGATGCAACTCCATTTACTAGAGATGTCATCTGTTATCGAGTGGAAAAACTGAAAACCTTTATAGTATGCCTGGAATAGTTTAAGCAGATGAATGAAAACCTGAGAAAATTCTCTTGGGAAATAACAGATTTATCTTAATTTATCGTAATTATAAATTCTTATCGTTTTTAAGAAACGACAATGTGGCAACATAATATTTTACGATTATTCTCATTGCTCATTAAATGTTTTTAATAAGATTAGAAGCAAACATTAACATAATTGTTCGTTTATATCCAAAGAAAAATAATTCGTTAAATTATTATAAAACAAGCATTAATAAAACTTAACCTGAATTTGATTAGATAACATGCATTAGAGTAACCAAATAGGATTATATCATCCCCCAATCCTATCAAGAAACGAGTGAGTCATTCTTGAAACTCAGGAACCTCGATTAGTCGTCGTTCCCATTATCACCAACTCCCTGAAGAAACTCTTATTACGTTTAATGGCGCAATAAATTTCCATTTAAACGAAACAAATTACAACTTTAAAATTGATATTCCGTAATGGCACAATTATCAAAGCTATTCAATTTCAAAAACAGTTCCCATCTTCAACAGCAAGTATTACATTCAACCCCCTGGTTGCCCTTGGTGATACAATGGTCAAGGTGACTGCCATGTGATCTAGAGTCCTAGATTTAAATTCCATTGCGAATTTAGATTTATAGTTTCAGAGTGTATGAGATCCTTAACTATAAAATATTGATGAATAAATTTTAAAAGAAAGATTTCGATTTTTACATATTTTTATTTGTTACTTAGGTTCGACTAGCCAAGGATCGCAAAAAGGGTGAAAAAGTAATCAGCGACAGTCAAGAGCGGGCATATTGGCGGGTTTATCGTCCACCCCCAAATGTCGTTAGTCCACTGGAACAGTGTCCCGTGCCAACCCGGTCGCGAAATGGAGGAACGCGACCTCGAAAACGTACACTATCGGATCTTCAACGGGAGGTATGAAATATTCATTTCATTGAGTGCTACATTATCGCTCGTATTTTTATCCGGTTTTCCTTTGTGAGTTATCATCATTCCGTGTTTGTACAACTTGTTTGTTTATCCGTCCGATTCATGCAAACATAAACACGGAGTAACTACACAAAAGAATTATTGTACCAAGTATATTTATTTGCTCGGGAAATTTACAATCATTTTCCTGGATAAATAGTAAATAATAAAGTTCCAAGAAAAATTATCACAATAAATTTTCGGATATATCGTTGTTTTGCTTATGATTTTGTTTACGTTAACTCGTTTTGGTTTTTCCAGGTGGATTTTTTACGCAACAGCCTAACACGCACAAGAGTCAAAGTATCGGTAGCATTAGAAAGTATGATCAGTTATGTAGAAACTTATTCCGAATATGATCCATTATTGAGCCAAACTCAACCCTCTAATCCATGGATTAGTGAAGATACAACTTATTGGCAACTAAACGGAAGTTTGTAAGTATTAAATTGATTTTTTTTAATAATATAAAATATAAGGGTAATTCTCTTGTTTGTAAAGTAATAAAAAATCTTAATTAAAACGCGGTAAAGGTGAAACCTTCAAAAAAGATGAACTTCAAGATATTATGATGAATGCAAAATTTTATGAGTAGGATAATTTTAGGGTTTATTTTACGATTTATTAACATATATATTACATAAATTTATCCTGAATCCAAATTTGCATTTTCGATAAATGATACGAGAGCTTATGATAATGAAAATATGAAATAAATCCAGTGGTAGTAAAGAAGCAGGTATCGTTTAATATTTGAAACTATTGTATTTGGACATCGTTGGAATTACATTTTTGTCAATTGCTTGGAAATACGTGCAGCACAGTAAAATATTACCATTTGCATTAGAATTTTTAATTATTATTCATAAAAGATCTTCATGTCCTGGGCGTTGTGGTTTTAAATTTCGTTGGAATCACAATCGTTCACAAAAGGAGCACATATTATGACCGACCATATTGTTAAAAAAATTAAACGAAATTCTTCATGAGCAACTTTATTTCGACGAAATTGAGAGTACTTAAGGAATCGGCTGTACATTCTTTTGAGTAGCACCTGAAAAACAGTTCGTAATATTATGTGATATCAGAATTAATTTTAAATTAGCTTTTGTTTTATTGAAATTTCGTGATTAAGTGCGAAATATGCGATTAGAAAATATTTAAGTACTTACTAGCATCATTTTCAATATTTTGCACAGTCGAATCATCATTAAACGTATAAGAACCATTATTTTTCTTATTTAATAATGCTTTTCGGCGTGCCCGAAATTCACGAACACGTTCTGTTGATCCTTTTGACGCCTTTATAGTCTTGTTTTCTTTACTTTTTTTTTGATAATCATGACAATATCCGTTATCATTTACGGCAAATTTGAAAATTAATTTTATTAAAATAATGAAATCTTTATGCTCGCAATTATAATAAGCAATTTAACACGGTTGTTATTGGTCGCTATAAAAACCATTCTCAAGTAACGTAATACGCAGGCGCGCACAACCATAAGAAATACTAATGTTTCCTACGTCATTCTCTCTCACGTTAAATCTTATAGATTTATTTATATGTTTCTCTTTTAACTGTCGCTTTCCGTTTCCGTTTCATAAAATTTCAAGTCACAGTGGTGCTTAAGAAGTTTTCAGTTCAAAAAAAATAATTATTATTTTATTTATAGTGACTATTTTTAGCTAATTGTAGACTTATTTTTTTCAACAAACTAAATATTTTTTTTCTTTTTTTAGGGTGGATGTTCCCACGGAAAAACGAGTTAAGCGTTGGGGTTTATCTATGGAAGAGCTAGTTTCTGATCCTACTGGTCTTCAAGAGTTCACAAACTACTTACGTAAGGAATATAGCCATGAAAACATTCGGTTTTGGTTAGCTGTTAACGATTTACGTAGATCCTCGCAATCTCAAATTCAACGAAAAGTTTGTGAAATTTTTGAGTAAGTCAATCGATAATCGATCAAGTGTTAATAATTCCTGAAAATGATATCTTTCTTAAATGATTTTTTGCGTTTAATTTTCAGAGAGTTCTTAGCACCTGGAGCACCATGTGAAATAAATATTGATGGGAAAACAATGGAAAAAGTACACCAAGAACTTCGACAACCATCAAGATTCACATTTGATTCGGCTGCTGAGCACGTATACGCCTTACTTTTGAAGAAAGACTGTTATCCCCGTTTTATACGTTCCGAGCATTACAAAAACCTACTGGCAGCAGGAGTGCAACCCTTACATAAGAAACGGTTCATAAAACATGTGATTTTCACACCGGAAAAATCTAATATGATTTAATATTGTAGATTCTTTGGTTTTGGGGGACCAGCAAAGAAAAAGACTTCAACAACAATCGCACCGAACCAATCGTTATTGCACCAAAGCGGATGTGCAAGTGGACCATCTTCCGGCACTAGCGGCATAACTGGCAGTGGTGCCACGTTAAGTCGGCGTCGCGGAAGTGATCGAAGTTTGTCAGGATCAGCGCATGAATTAGCCATTTCCGGTGTGCGAGACGCTTCCTCCAGAGTCCCACATTCCCATAGCCAAAGCAATCTTAGCGAAATTCCTTATAGGTGAGAACTGCCAAACCAAGATAATCGAGTTTCTCTTTTTATTTTAGCTATAAGCATAAGATAATTCTTTCAAACGTTATAAGCAATTTGCTTGTCGTTTTCCACCAACTTACATACTTTAATGTAAGTACATTTCAAGCAAAAACAAACCTACTAACAGACGTAAAGTTTTACATTAACTATAGCTTATTAAGCAATTAAAAGCGCTAGAAAAAAAACATAAACAAGAACATGAACATGAAACTTCAATTTACTTCAAAGACAAAATGAGTTCGTGTCTAATTGGTTAATGCATGATACATTTTTTGACTAAAATTCAAAATTAAAATTATGCTTCTAAGCATGCGCGGCCTTAATAAATTTAAAAGAGTCTTTTCAGAGCTTTAAGTTACTACTTCACTATCAAACAGGTTTGATATTATATGTGAAACCATCACCAAAAACAAATCATTTATAGTTTAAGACTCAAAATCACACTAATGGTAAAGTTTGTGGTTTTTTAACAAAATATAACACTTTAAATATCATTATTATCTAAATAGATACAAAAGTACTGACCAATTTGTTATGGTGGCTGTAGCTTTTGCATCACAAACTTTACTAATTTACACAATTTAAATACAAATTTCACTCAATATTCAATCAATTGTATGAATGAATTAGAAAAAAAAAAATGAAAACAAAATTTATAAAATCAGCATTTAAATTTTGAAAACAAAAGGAGCACTTAATTATAGAGAATAGATAGATAGCACATCTCATTAGAAATTAGTTTTTATATTCCACTTACTATAGTCAGCGACAAATATGTAGAGTTTCAGGTATAGGCATTTCATCAAAGGCTTTTTATAAACTGTAGGTGATAATAAAGGGTAGTTGAAGCTTTTTCGTTTTCTGAATGGAGGGAAGACCGAAAAGACAGGATTTTGAACTTAAAATTTTCAATGAATGAAATATAACAGAAATACATTTTTTCACTATCTTAATTTGTTCATTTATTAAATTTGATAAAAATATTTTACAGCGACTAGAAGATAGGTATTATAGAGGCAAATATTCTAAGCCGATAACCAAAAACATAACACCTAATTTGAATGTTTCAATGACTAAAGGTCTGAAATTTATAAAACCCTTATTTTTATAAATACAGGTGGTTCTCGACTTTCGCTATTTCGCACATTTTTAAAAGATTTAACTATTTAATTCTCTGCGATCGGGTGTCCCCTTTCACAGGACATCAGATTACAATCACGGAAGAGCAGTATTGACTATAGAGGACTCATGTTTATGACCTCGTTTATGACCTTTTGTTGACCTTGAAATTTTTCGGAAATCCTATCTCTCTTTTAACTGTTATTTCACTTCAACGAAGACGGTTGGAATAGTCGTTGCCACATTTCATGCTATGGGCACAATCAACTAAGATAGACAGAGATAGTATCTCCAAGATTTGAGAAAAAAGCATAACTACTGACTATTATCACTAATGGTTTATTATCGTCTATAATCCATCTTCATTTTGAGGAATATGGAACAAGCAGCGACTTGCTCCATCTTGGTTTAAAATGTGAATGGATTATTGAAAACAGGAATCATTTATTGGTCGCTGACTAAAAATATTTAAGTCAAAGCCCAGACAATAACTTCACAATAACAAAATAAAGGCTTATATTTGTACTGTAGCGGTTTTGTGCAATTAACTTTCAGGGGCGACATTCCATCTCAATCCAAAGGGCTTCCCATCATTTGGTCGAGTCCGTAAGTGAGCCCCCGGCTAAAATTTTTTGGTTTATTCTGTATTGAAAAAAATTCGCTTGCTTATATCGCGGTCTTGCTTCAAAGCTCGTTTAAAACTTTGCTGTGCTTCAACAAAACCAAATTTCGTTTAACAATCAATGTCGCTAGTGTTTACAAAAGAAAAGTATCAAATACAGAATAGACCACTTTGTTTTTTTTTTTTTTTGGTTTTGCTCCTTGAATTTTAGGTGTTGTGTTCTTCAATGTGATTTTGATTGATGGTCTTCATTGTTTTACCACAAAAATCCAAACACTTTTCCATTTGAAGTTGAACAACTATTTGTGTTTTTTTTTTCTCTTTGATTTTTGTTTGGATATTTCAGGCAATCCGCACTAATGTGTGTTCTGATCTAAACCTCTTCCTTTTCGTTTCTTCGTTTTTTTTTTTTATTTCCGTAGTGTTTTTGGTGTAGTAATTTATATTTCAGCTAAAGAAATATATCCTGAAATGAGACCGCATGTTTATATTTCAAGTTGTTGAACAGGTAATTTTCTGGGTACCTAATTTGTTTAACGATCTGTGTAATTTTGACTTCTTTTAACGATTGTTGAGTTTTGACGTATGGAAGTATTGATATAAAGTAAGAAATTCATTTTACACATACCTCTACTCGTATACCTACTTATTACATATTTGTATTATTTAGAATATTCGTTCCCTTTAATCATCAGTCCTTTTTCCTCTTTGATATATTGTTGTGTAAATCACTTTGGATTGACTGTATGGCACAAAGAAAGGCTGCGAATTGTAGTAAGTATAAAAGCTTAGGCCTGGCTTATGTGGCTGCTTGGTCGTGCAGGGATACGGGTCAGGCGAATGCGGGAGCCGTCGGTGGTCAGGACGTTTGTCCATGGGATGCCTCTGGTAGTACGGAATCAACTGATCCCGAGTCATCTGGCTGCAGGGTGAAAAAGCCGAGCATATCAGTGATATCGGGTGGTGCATCAACATCTGAGGAAGTCTGTCCTTGGGAGGCAGCACCTTCGTCATCGAGCCGCTCCCGGAAGAATTCTGCCCAGTTCGACTCGGGCAGCTCCTCGTCGGATATCAGCGCGGCCATCGCTGACGTCTCCGACCGACTTCGAAGGACTTGCGGCCTTACCCAACAGAACACATTCGACGGCGATCGACGTAGCCAGTACTCCCGTAAACTCTCCACAGCATCCTGCATTGAAGCGACACGTCGCTCCTCCATTTCCGTGGCAACGAAACTTCCTGAAAGCACGAGGCCTTCAGTATCTTCTTTTGAGGACTTTGCGCCTCAACGGTCATTCGATTCTTCGTCAATAACATCTCCCTGCAATGTTTTTATGAGTGACAGTGACAATAATAAACAAGATGCACAATCAAAAAATAAAAAATCATTTAGTTTGAGAAAAACAAGTTCAGTGACGTCCAGCTCTATAGCACCGATAATTAGTGTTAGTTCTGTGGCTGATGATACAATTGTCGATGTCGGTGAAATAGAGATTGATCAGCCAGAAACAGTGCACGTGGCGTCACCAGCTAATGAAATTTTAGCGGATTCGCCCAGTGTCGGGGAACAGAAATCAGAAGCGGCGTCTACATCGTCGACTGGACACCACATGGAAATTCCCGACGTCCGGATCCAGGACGAACAAGAGCAGATCATACCTCATATCGAGGTACACGCGTCTGCACCGATGGGTCTTGCGCCCCTCGCCGAACCCGATGGCGGTTCTCCTCTTTCAGAATACGCACCAGAACCATCCGAACTACAGCCACACCAAGAACAACAACAGGAACCACAACAGCAACCAGAACACCATCAACAGCCACAAACCCAAACACAAGATGAAGCCAAAAGCAACGACGTTTGCCCCTGGGAGGATGAGTAAGTGATAAGTATACTTTCACCAAAATTGTACTCCCCTAAATTGGCATTGTTAATCACAAATTATTCACTTCCACTTCTAAATTTTTTTCAAACGAGCACCTATTTTCTTTCTCTTTAAATCAAAAAAATTTTAATAACAAAAACCAAATTAAAACTTTCTTATAAAACAAATTATTTCTCATCTACAGGGAAACTTGCAAAGTGGACGCTCCATTTGTGAAGACATATGCCACTCTTGGTTATCTCTAAACAGACACCATAGGTCTTACTTTTATTTACTTTACTACTACTATCTAAATATCTTCAAATTTAACCAAATATGAAGCTCATTTACTCCAATTCAGGCTACAGTATACAAATACTTTCAAGTGCCTCGATATTTGATTAGAATACTTAAAAACTTAAGAAGCACTCATGTAAAAGTTCAATTAAGAAAATTCTATAAGAATTGGAAAGAATTAAAGAAGTTTAGATTTAAACAGCAGTCTAGTAATACACGAGAATCGAACTCATTGTCTTTCACAATAATTAAAATTGGCTTAAATCCTTCAGTCGATTGTTGCGATCGAATTTGGAATATAATTGAAAGCTGTGCTAGCACTTGGAAGATACATTCCCACCTGAGCCCGGGTTGCATCGGACATTGTTAGTTACACTTGCAATTAATTTCCGAACGAACGAAACTTATCTTACCAAAATGGGAGATGTGAGTTTTACAAATTTATTATCTATTTATTGATGTAATAATTGTTAACATTCAATTTATTCAAATATTTATAATTATTATCATTGAAAGAATTTGAAAATTTAAAATATTTAACCATTATAATTATAAGCTTATGTGTTACTTGTAATAGATGTAAACCCAAAAAAAGCAAAAACCAAATTGAAATTTAAAAAAAAAAAAACAAGCAAATGAAATAAAAATTTCAATGCTAACAAAAAAATCAAATAAATGTTATATGTGTGAATTTCTATAATCTATTATATTGGAAATTTATGAGGTAATTTTACTGAATAAAGAAAAGTAATTCATCATTGTTAATAGTTTAAGCTTTTAAATGTGTAGTTGAGGACAGTTTTCAATGTTCGTAGATCGTAGTGGAAACCAATTGTGGTTAATCAATGTAGAAGAAACTTATTTAACGTTAATCAATAATCAATATATACGTGTTAGTGTACTCTAATACATCTCTCCATTTTACGGATATTTTCGAGATCGATTCACCTGAAACTCAATTGTTGAAATGTTTCTAAATGAAAAGGGTTCAATGTTAAATTGTAATAACATTTAAGTCTAACATTCGATCATGTTGATTGATTTTGTAGTTATTTGATCTAACAAACAATTTTCTATAACTAGTTTTTCATTAACTTGATTAGTATTTAACAAATTATTTTTCACAGCAGAATATGGAGCTTGTATTTTTAGAAAATAGAATATTTCGAAACTTTTGGAAAAATTATTTGCAAAAAAAATGTAATGCCGAGGTGTGAAAACGTTTGAAATATGCAATAGATTGTGAGAGGAGTTTTCCAATGATAGTATATGAAAGTGCCAAACTTTATCGATTGTTGATCTTCAGGTAACTGATTCTTGGGCTTGTCTTCGTCAATTGTTGTTCGGGTTATTAATTTTTTAAAAATTTGATCTTTTATTGAATTTATATTACAATGAAAATTATACTTCAAAGAATTGATTTTCCATTTTTTCCCGTTGATTACTACTTTTTTAGGTATTACTACTTTTAAGGTTTCTTTCTTCATTTGTAACGTTAAAAACTGGAAAAAAAATGTAAAGAAATGAATTATTTTTAATTCTTTTATTTAAAAAAAAAATAACTTTGTCATATATTAATTAAATAGTGTTTAGTAAGAACAATTAAAAAATATTTTGTAAGTTCTTTGTTTTCGAAAGCAGTCGAATGTTTTCTATAAACTAAGGCCTGGAAACAAATTTTGGTATAAAGATTTTTCGGTGCTCCGTACAATATTATAACTGATACTGAATTACATATTTATGAGTATCAAAAGTCCGAAGCATAAATTTTCAAGAACATCAATTTTCGAAGGATGAATTTTCGAAGATATCAATAATTCAAGAACTTCTATGAGAAAGACAAGTGGAACATTGGAAAATCAATTATTATGGAGTATTACTGGAAGGAAAAGGACATTTATAAGGTATAATAATGATTGACTTTTTCGAGTGCTTCTTATTTTTTTTTTATTGATATTAAAATAAAATTTCATCTAAATAATTTATATAATTTACAAATGAGACCAAAGAAAGTCATATACTTAC
Source organism: Sisyra terminalis (assembly GCA_958496175.1). NCBI lineage: Eukaryota > Metazoa > Arthropoda > Insecta > Neuroptera > Sisyridae > Sisyra > Sisyra terminalis. Next base: position 12,305,739 of record OY292275.1, read on the forward strand.
AAAATTTAACACAGCGCCGCGGCGCCTAAGTAACTAATTTTGATTAGTTAGCGATTACATAGCTGCTATGTACATCTAATTCTAGTTAACAACCCTAAATTTTGTTATTCTTTTTCTTTACAAAATAATTCATCCCCTAACAGCATTATTACTTAAATAAGATTACATTTTTAAAGAAGTTTTGCTACGAAAAATATAGCTCAAAGATAACAGGTTGCAGTGGCGGATTTCCCAGCAGGTTAAATAGGCTGAAGCCCAGGGCGGAAAATTTGGCCTAAAAATTTGCTGATCACAGGAAAAATGGATATAATAATGGGGATGGAGCGATTCCATTGAAAGAATAAATGCAACAATACGATTACGAAATTGAATATCGAATTTTAGAGGTCAGTAAGGGTGGCAAAAATTGAATTGCCTACTGGCTGTAAATTTGGAAATCCGCCACTGACTGGTTGGCTTTTGTTTAAAATTGAAGAAAAGAAAAAATAATTTCGTGTGGAGAAAACTATCGACTATACCTAAAAATTTGAAAATTTATTCTTAAGAAATAATCCAAAATAATCAAAATCGAGGAATTGAAAAGGAAACGAAAATTTCAAGTTGCTTACAGTTTATTATATACTCTTTACATATTTATATATCTATTAAAATATTTATTGATTTTTTTTAAAAATTATTACTAAAAAACATGTACTTTTTTACATAGTATACATACCTATGATTTAACTAAGATACCGAAACAATTACACGGTCGCCTTCGTATCAAATTCTCATTAAAGTTATTTATGCATCTTAACTGCATATTTTATACAATATTCAATTTATTTTTTAAAAAATATTTTATCCCAAAACAAACTTTACTATTTCAATGATAATTATTTACTTCATTTCACCTCTTGGATCTAATGACCAACAATTGTTCACACAATTTAAATGAGCTTAATATTTGGCGAAATCTCACCCAAAAGCCCGAGAAAATAAATGATATTTTTATCAAAATTTCGACAAAACTATTTTTGTATTCAATTATACTTATGGATTGCATTTTCTGAAACAAAAAGAAAAACATATTGAAGGGGTAAATCACACAACTGTACATAAGTTATCGATTATCCATACTAACTATTTAAAACAAATTGTATTACATTCTAATACTATTCAATGTTCATAAATGTAAAAAAAAAACATAAAATTTATTGAAATACCATAATTGGTAATTATACTACTTGTTATAAGGTAGTATATGGTTTCAAATGCTTTATCCTATTGCTGTTAAATCAGCGTTTCTTTAAAATAAAATAAACTTCTGGTAGACCCTGCTAATTAAATAGGCAAGATTTCGATGAAAATTTCGTTTAAGCTCTTTTTTTTAAATTGACTCACTATTGATTTATTATATTTAAATTTTTAGTTCTATTTGGATTCTAGTGATCCCACTGATTTGGTAAACCAAATAATTTGGTGTAAAAGCCTAGTGATAACTAGGCCGTTACCTAATGATCTAATTTGTCTTTTGTTATTATCTTTTATTGTAAAAAGGGCCAAATATTTTTCATGGGGATCAGTGCGGGCCGCATTTGTAGTACCTACAATATTTATGTACAAATATTTTAGTTTTAAAAATAAAACGCTATGTGTCCATCATGTGCGTTGCGGCGAGAATCTTGCGGGCCGCACCAAGATGTCTCGCGGGCCGCATGCGGCCCGCGGGCCTCATGTTGCCGACCCATGATCTAAACCATTGTTAGATTCTTGTCGTTGTTCTGATTTAAATTCGCTGGCTATGGAACCTAAGAAGACCATTAAAAGAGTCCACGAAGTGTTTTGTGATAGAAATTAAAAGGTTTAGAAAAATTAAACCATTTGTCACCACCAACCATAAGCGTGGACCGATGATTTACCAAAATTTTGTGGTCTTTAACAGTCCTTCTATCCCGTTACGTTTCCAGCAAAAATAACGTTATGATTTTAAATTTATTTTTAGAAAAATAAATAAATATATCTTCACAAGTTTCTTTAAATCTCCTATCCTATTTGCTCTACAATTAATTGATAAATTAACAAACTTAAGGAAAAAAAAATGAAATTTTCTCGAAAATTAGTCTATTGAAAAAATCTATGTATTTATGTCAGTGGATAACGGTGTAAGTTAAAGTATATTGTTTTCATATGTTATAAGTTTATATTTAAGCATTTTTTGGCTAACTTAAGAAAAAAACGCACATTACCCCATCAATTTGCCTTTTAATTTCCCCCAAATTTCAATATTTGTGGCCTACGACAAATACCGCATTAACGTTAGAACAATAAATTCAGTGGCTTATTGTTTTTGTAATTTGAGCTTTCAGGAACGGAAAAGTTTATATTTTATTTGGAAAAATTGATTTTTATATACCAAAATTGTTTTGATAAGTATGTGTGTATTCGTACGTAACAGTAATTCGTTGTACGTGGAAATTGTAAAATGTGAAGATAAAACCTGTCAAAGGTGCTTAAAAGTATTTTAAAAAAATATAAATATATATATAAAGCATTACTTTGAAAACATAGAATATGCTTATCGTAAATTTTAGTATTTATTTTCAAATGAATCGTCAAAGAGAAACAAAAAAAAATATATGGTAGATTTAATGAAATTTTATTCAATGAGAAATTATAAAAGAAAAACCGTCACCACTGATGATCCGTCATATTAAACCAAATAATAAAAATAATAATTAGAACTGATTCGAGTTTTAAAAATGAAATCAAATAGAATTTATGTAAAAAATTATAAATGATTGGTCTGAGAAATCGATTACAAAAAATTTAAGTAAGTTATTTAGTTACATAGATTTGTTGTGTACATAACAGCGTAGACTGACTGTTCAATTGAATAGTTTTTAAAAAGAATATTATAACTAAAAATAATTATAATTATACGAAAAAAACATATAAATATATAATATTTAAAAACAATTGTCTCAGTAAATTTGAAAAAAAAGTAAAATATTTAAACATTTAATAAAACTATGGATTTATTAGGAAGAGATTGTGGAACGTTTGGGCGACTTTTGTCGCCGAAAAATTGTTTGTTGAAAGTTATTAAGATTTAAGAAAATTTTTGAACTATTTAATAAAAATGAAAATAAGATAAATGTAACGACTAATTGCAGATGACTGCACTTTTAAAAAACGGGTAATAATTCAATTTCCCTCACTTGATTTTTCATCATTAAAAATGTCATAATTATGTTGTTTTTTTTTTTAAGTGTAATGGCATTCCAGGAAAAGTGCCAAGTTATTTTTTTTCAAGATAGGTTTTCCTTTGGTTAATTGTTTCATTTTTTTTTTGAATTCACTGTTATTCGTTATTTAAGATTTTGCCAACTAAATTGATGCGTCTTTCAACTGAATGGATAATGTCTCAAATATCTCACATGGTTAGTACTTAATTGCGATTTTCAAAAAGTAAATTGTTCTATCGAAAATTTGTTAATGAGGCAGTTGAAATGAGAGCTTAGTGTGTATATAGTTTTTATAAATCAGTCAGGAAACGCTAGTCATGTTTAGCCCAGTCACTGTCAGATGAGATTCAATAAAACCACAAAAATGAAAAATTGTATTTACGCATAGTTATTGTTGATAGAATATTAATATTAACCTGAGATATAATATAAAATATGTAGTCTAGACAAAAATATAAAATATTAAATCAATATTTAAACATTTGGACTTGTTATTTTGTTGACCTGAATTTTTTTCAGCTTCAGTACATCCAGGATGATGAATGTTATATTAAACTACAGAACTCGGTGAACTTCGTTACACATAAAATTGAATTGGTTGGGATAATTATTTTATATCGATAGTATTGGTACGTTTTTGTATCAATTTGTATATATTCTTTTATCTCAAAAAAAAAATAAGATAAACCGAGTTTTATAAAATTTAGTATTATATTAAGATACAATACCACTCACCGCTGGTTTTAATAACATTACATAAAAATAATAAGAGAAGACCTTTCCTTCGTAAAGCTGAGGGAAAGAAAAAAATTAATAACAAAGATAAGATTTTTTTTTAAAAAGTTTCCTTACACTTTTTAATTCACACCAACAACTATAAGTTTAACTATCAAAACCTACTAACAATTAATATTGGTAAGTAGTTTAAAGTGCAACAATGGCCTTTCTTAAAAAAATATTTTTGTAAACATTCATTATACATTTTTCAAATTTAAATAACGCCGTAGTAAATTTTGGGCATGCGTTTTCACCTCCTTAACGTCCCGTTTTAAATTCCCATGGATCTAGCCATTAAAAGCAAATTAAATTTAAGTATGACGGTTAAGGATGATTTAGTATAAAATATTTAACTCAATTTCAACAAAAAAATTTTTTCTTATATTCTTTATATGCACTTGAAAATTGTCCATGTGAAATTTTGAAACGAGATTGCGGGTGTCCTTTTGCCCACAGGATGAAATTTTTTTCACATTTCATCACACGTAAGTACCTAGTTTTATAATTCGTTGATAAAGTTAGTCTATATAATGAAAAGTCACCCCTCGAAAACGACCAATTTTCAGGGAAATTTGGAGCATGTGTTTTCATATCCTTCATTTCCCATTTTATATTCCCAAGGATCTAAACATTAAATGCAAATTATATTTATGCACGACGGTTAAGTCTAAAAGGATGTTAAGTCTAAAATATTTAGCTCAATATCAACGAAAAAAATCATTCCTTATATCCTTTTTATGCAATTGAAAATTGTCCTTTTCAAAACTTTTTAACGGAAATGCGGGTGTTCTTTTACAGACAGGACTTTTTTTTTCCACATTACTATTCACGTAAGGGCATTGTTTAATAATAAGTTGTTAAAATATAACCTTATAAGGAAAAATAATCCCTCGAAATCGAACAATTTTCAGACAAATTTGGAGCATGTGTTTTCACATCCTTCATTTCCCGTTTTAAATTCCCTAAAATCTAAACATTAAATGCAAATTATATTTAAGCATAACGGTTAAGGATGATTTAGTCTCAAATATTTAACTCAATATCAACGAAAAAAAATATTCCTTATATCCTTTTTATGCACTTGAAAATTGTCTTTTTTGAAACTTTTAATCGATATTGCGGGTGTCCTTTTGCACACAGGATGAAATTTTTTTCACAATACTACTCACGTTAGTGGCTAGCTTTATAATTCGATGATCAACTTAGTCCTTATAAGGAAATATCATTTTTCGAAAACGACCAATTTTAAAGCATATTTCAGTGCATGCTTTTTCACTTCCTTAACTTTCCGTTTTAGTTTCCCAAGGATCTAGCCATTAAATGCAAATTATTTTTGTTCAATATTGTTAAGGATGATTTATTTTATAACATTTAGCTCAATTCCAACGAAAAAAACAATCCATTATATCCTTTTTATGCACTTGAAAATTGTCCTTTATGAAACGATACTGTGGTTTCACATAAGACAAAAATTGGTTTAGTATTGTAATTCACGTATGGGTCTTAACTTATAAATCGTCAAGAGAATTACCCTTATCAGGAATAGTCATCCTTGCAATTATCCGTTTTTTTACATATTGTTAATGTTAGGCAATTATATATACAGCTATGAAATTGGGCTGCGGCTTAAGTTTACTAGTTTAGAACTTATAAATTGGACATTTGATTTGTTTTATTAATTTAAATCAATGTATTTTTACAGAATCAACTTTCCTGGAAAGTGAGAACAAGGGCAAAAAGAATCATTTTTTGGGAGATAAATGTTTAGGAAGTGTTAGAGTTATTGAATTTGGTTAATATTGTTCTAATTGAAATTTTCGTTTTAGAGGAATCTTACCGAAGACAATCGAGACTTTTTAAATAAATTTCAATGGTTCATCATTTCCAAATGGACGTTTGAAGAATCAATGCGGATCATTCGAGAATCTTTAATCCAATTCCTCAAGGATAACATTTCTACAATTGGTAGCTACCGAGAAGTGTAACAATTAGTGGTGTAAATTGTGTTTCCATAAATCAGTGAACATTAAGTGATTCAAGTGATCAGTGGTTCAAGTGATAAATAAAATATCAGAATAATCAAACCTTTTTTATTAACTAATTTTTTTTTATAAGATTGTAACAGTTGATACTATTACATAATTACTTTAAATAATAAAAAAAAATATTGAATTTAATTAAAAATATTAAATTTTTTAATCAAGAAGCCTGAGGAAGTTACGATTACGTAACGAAACGTTGCTTTTTGAAATAATAAAATATTAAAAAATTAAAGATCTTAAACAACCTGAATTTTTCTCTTATTTAAACAACTATAAATAATTGTAAATTTACCAAAAACTGTTATTGTTTCATTTTATATATCTAATAGATATTTAACATTAATAAATTTATTTAAAAGAATACATTGTTTCAATTCGATTTACCGCACCCATCCTCATGAATTTTATATTTCAGAGTTTTTTTTTACAATTACAATACAAATAAGAGTTAAGTTAATACATCGATAAGGTAGGTAAGAGAGGTTAAATGTTTTTCGATAGATTATCGAGTAATACGATAAAAGCCAATATTGAAAAACATCTTAATTAATTTTAATTATTTCGATCGAAAATGTTTTTCAATTTTCCATGAATCTCATAAGAATTGTTTATATATGAGTTTTAACGTCATTTACATATATCATCTGATAGCCGAGTCGTCATGGTCGCCGTTGCTGTTGTTGGAGTCGAGGTCCCTGGTTCGCATCCCGATTGGTCCCGTATTTTTATAATTTCTAATAATTGATTTCTGTTCCTTACAGCTTATAATATATCTAATTAACATTAATCCTTAATTCCAGACATTGTTTCATCGAAATATTCGATCGAACAGTTCCAGCCTTTCGGGTTTGGAAATGATCGATCGATCGATGATGCAATAAATTTTTCATTTTATTTTTGCTCAATGGTTTTGTGACGTCACTCAATTTCATATATATGACGTCATCATCCAATGACATCACCCAATGACGTCTTCCCCGAAAAAAATCGAAAAATGTAGCGAATTTTCGATTTTCGGGAAATAAGAATCTGGGAACGGCTTAGTTACGTCACGGGAGGCCTAAAAAACATATCCCAAAGTCAATTTTTTCGTTTTTTTGGCGAAAATTTTTCGGCCGAAATTCTGAAGAATCGATAAAATAGGCCCAATTTCGCGATTTTTTTCACTTTTTCCAATTTTAAAGTCATTTGTAGCGAAAACTATCGATCGTAGGTTAACGATAGTAGGCTCATTCGATAGCGCTTGAATTACTCTATCGGTGGTGTAAATTTGGTCCCGGAAAAGCGTAAGGGGAAAAACTTTCTTTTTCAACTTGTCAAAAATTTCATTTCGTCGACCAAATGTACGTCGATTTTTTCCGCAAAATTATTTGTCGAATTTTTCATTGAAATTCGCACCATAGCTGCATTACGTAACCATCGAAACATAAATCTTAAAAAAACCTAAATTTTTCAATGTCGTTAATGGTTTTTACAATTTTTAAAATTCACCCATTGTGCTAGCTAAAGCTATTTAATTACAAATTTGTTTTATTAAAAAAGGATTAAGGACCTAAAAATTTTCCAATGTGGTTCTAATTCTTTTCCGATCGTAACATGGAGCACCTTTGGTTAAAATTTTTCCGGAAAATTCCGAGGAACTCGTTCGATTGTAAAATATTAAAGTTAATTAATTCGATATTAAAGTATTATATATTATGCAAGATAATGCTGTTCAAATACAAATTTGTTTTTTCCGAAAAAAAAGATAAAGAACCTTAAAATGTTGCAAAGTTTTTATTCAAATTTTCCAACTTTAACATGGAGCAGCTATGGTTAAAAAATTTTTGGAAAATTCCAATTCTTTCGATCGATTTTTTTTTAATTTTCTATAAATCTCATAAGAATTGTTTATATATGCGTTTTAACGTCATTTACACATATCATCTGATAGCCGAGTCGTCATGGTCGCCGTTGCTGTTGTCGGAGTCGAGGTCCCTGGTTCGCATCCCAATTGGTCCCGGATTTTTATAATTTCTTATAATTGATTTCTATACCTTACAGTTTATAATATATATAATTAACATTAATCCTAAATTCCAGACATTGTTTCATCGAAATATTCGACCGAACAGTTCCAGCCTTTCGAGGTTGGAAAATGATCGATCGATGATGCAATATATTTTTCATTTTAGGCTGACTCATTAATTTTGTGACGTCATTTTTTTTTTGGAAATGGGGGAGGAGGACCATGTAATTTTGAATTTAGCGAAATGGGATTTCGGGAATGGCTTAGTTACGCTTCGAGAAGCCTAAAAATCATTTTTAATTATGTAATTTTTCAATTTTTGGCGAAAATTTTTCGGCCGATTTTCCGAAACAGCGCAAAATAAGGCCAAATTTAGTGATTTTTTTCACTTTTTCCAACTTTAAAGCCATTTGTAGCGAAAACTATCGATCGTAGGTTAACGATAGTAGGCTCATTCGATAGCGCTTGAATTACTCTATCGGTGGTGTAAATTTGGTCCCGGAAAAGCGTAAGGGGAAAAACTTTTTTTTTCAACTTGTCAAAAATTTCATTTCGTCGACCAAATGTACGTCGATTTTTTCCGCAAAATTGTTTGTCGAATTTTTCATTGAAATTCGCACCATAGCTGCATTACGTTACGATCAAAACATAAATCCAAAAAAACCTAAATATTTCGATGTCGTTAATGGTTTTTTCGATATTTAAAATTCACCTATTGTCCTATTTAAATAAAAATTTGTTTTTTATAAAAAAAGGATTAAGGACCTAAAAATTTTCCAATGGGGTTCCAACGGGGTCACCTTTTCCGAGGAACATGGAGCACCTTTAGTTAAAATTTCCGGAAACTTCCAAGGATATCTTTCAATCAAACTCTTACCCCAGAACGATTTTCATGGAATTTTCCGAAAAAATTTTAACTAAAGGTGCTCCATATTACGATCGAAAATGATTAAGAACCCCATTGGAAAATTTTTAGGTCCTTAATCCTTTTTCTAACAAAATCAAATTTGTATTTAAATAGCATTACCTAGGACAATAGGTGAATTTTAAATATCGAAAAAACCATTAACGACATCGAAAAATTGAGGTTTTTTTGGATTTATGTTTTGATTGTAACGTAATGCAGCTATGGTGCGAATTTCAATGTAAAATTCGACAAACAATTTTGCCGAAAAAATCGACGTACATTTGGTCGACGAAATGAAATTTCTGACAAGTTGAAAAAAAAAGTTTTTCCCCTTACGCTTTTCCGGGACCAAATATACACCATCGATAGAGTAATTCAAGCGCTATCGAATGAGCCTACTATCGTTAATCTACGATCGATAGTTTTCGCTACATAAGGCTTTAAAGTTGGAAAAAGAGAAAAAAATCGCGAAATTGGGCCTATTTTATCGATTCTTCAGAATTTCGGCCGAAAAATTTTCGCCAAAAAAACGAAAAAATTGACTTTAGGATATGTTTTTTTGGCCTCCCGTGACGTAACTAAGCCGTTCCCAGAATCTTATTTCCCGAAAATCGAAAATTCGCTAAATTTTTCGGGAATGACATCTTTGGGTGATGTCATTGGATGGCGACGAATGTGTGACGTCATTTATACGAAATTGAGTGACGTCACAAAACCATTGAGCAAAAATAAAATGAAAAATATATTGCATCATCGATCGATCATTTCCAACCCCGAAAGGCTAGAACTGTTCGATCGAATATTTCGATTAAACAATGTCTGGAATTAAGGATTAATGTTAATTAGATATATTATAAGCTGTAAGGAACAGAAATCAATTATTAGAAATTATAAAAATCCGGGACCAATCGGGATGCGAACCAGGGACCTCGACTCCGACAACAGCAACGGCGACCATGACGACTCGGCTATCAGATGATATATGTAAATGACGTTAAAACTCATATATAAACAATTCTTATGAGATTCATGGAAAATTGAAAAACATTTTCGATCGAAATAATTAAAATTAATTATGATGTTTTTCAATATTGGCTTTTATCGTATTACTCGATAATCTATCGAAAAACATTTTAACTCTCTTACCTACCTTATCTATGTATTAACTTAACTCTTATTTGTATTGTAATTGTAAAAAAAAACTCTGAAATATAAAATTCATGAGGATGGGTGCGGTAAATCGAATTGAAACAATGTATTCTATTAAATAAATTTATTAATGTTAAATATCTATTAAATATATACAATAAAACAATAACAGTTTATGGCATATTTACAATTGTTTATAGTAATTATGGAAAAGTATCAATTGTTACAATCTTATAAAAATATTCAGTTAATAAAAAAGGTTTGATTATTCTGATATTTTGATTATTTATTACTTGAACCACTTTATCACTTAATGTTCACTGATTTATGAAAACACAATTTACACCACTAATTGTTGTAGTAAATCCGGTAAATCCATTCGTATTCTTCTCGGTAACTACCAATTGTAGAAATTATATCCTTGTGGAATTTGATTGAAGATTCTCGAATGATCCGCATCGATTCCTCAAACGTCCATTTGGAAATTATGAACAATTCAAATCCATTGAAAAACTCTCTAATGTCCTCGGTCAGCTTCCTCTAGAGTGAAAAATTCAATTAGAACAATATTTACAAGTTTCAATAACACTAGCACTTACTAAACAATGATCTCCCAAAAGGATGATACTTTCTTCAATCCAAACAAAACTTGTCTTTAATTTTCAGGTAATTTAATTCTGACGATTCTGTAAAAATACATTGATTTAAATTATTAAAACAAATCTTACGTCCAATTTATATTAAGTTATAAACTAGGGAGTTTATGCTGCAGCCAAATTGCATAGTTAAATAAAGGGTTGCCTAAAATTACAACTTGTAAAAAAAACTGGATAATTACAAGGGTGACTATTCCAAATAAAGGTATTTTTTCATGATGATTTATAAAATAAGACCAATACGTGAATTACAATATGAAAACAATTTTGTCCTGTCTGCAAAAGGATACCCGCAATATCGTTTCAAAGTTTCAAAAAGGACAATTTTTAAGTGCATAAAAAGGATATAAGGGATGGTTTTATTCGTTGAAATTGAGCTAAATGTTATAAAATAAATCATCCTTAATAGTTTTGAACAATAATTATTTTCATTTAATGACCAGATCCTTGGGAAACAAAAACGGAAAGTTAAGGAGATGAAAAAGCATGCACTAAAATATGACTTAAAATTGATCGTTTTCGAAAAATGATATTTCCTTATAAGGACTAAGTTGATCATCGAATTATAATGCTAGCTACTAACGTGAGTAGTATTGTGAAAAAAATTTCATCCTGTGTGCTAAAGGACCCCCGCAATATCGATATATAGATTTAAAAAGGACTATTTTCAAGTGCATAAAAAGGATATAAGGAAAGATTTTATTCGTGGAATATTAGTTGATTATTTTAAATTAAACCACCCTTAACCGTTGTGCATAAATATAATTTACTTTTAATGGGTAGATCATAAGGAATTTAAAACGGGAAATGAAGGATGTGAAAACACATGCTCCAAATTTGTCTGAAAATTGATCGATTTCGAGGGATGAATTTTTATTATAAGGACTAAGTTGATCATTGAATTAAAAAACTAGACACTAATGTGAGATGTATTGTGGAAAATTTTTCATTCTGTTTGCAAAAGGTCACCCACAATATTGATTCAAAGTTTCAAAAAGAACAATTTTAAAGTATTTAAAAGGGATATAAGAGATGTTTTTTTTTCGTTAAAATTAAGATAAATACATCAATTCATTAAATCATTCTCAACCGTTATGCATAAAAATAATTTGGATTTAATGTTTAGGTTCTTGGGGAATCAAAACGGGAAGTTTAGGAGGTAAGAATGCATGCACCAAATTTGTCGTAAAATTTGCGTTTTCGAAAAGTCACTTTTCTTTATAAGGACTAATTTTATCAAGGGATTATAAAACAATTTTTGTTCTGTGTGCAAAAGGAGACCCGCAATATTGTTTCAAAGTTTCAATAGAACAATTTTTAAATGCATAAATAGGATGTAAGGGATAGATTTTTATCGTATAAATTATGCTGAATATTGAATCGACTGAATCATCCATAACGGTATTGCAAAAAAAAACAGTGTGCAATTATTTGCTATATGCTTGGGAAATCCAAACGGGAAGTTAAGTTACTAACAATAAATATTACCTGTTTTTTTCGACTCAAGTTCCTTCTAGGTAGTCCATATCGACCTGGCAATGTTTCATTTTCAACCATGTTTTTTATTTTATTTGCGATTTTTTTGTTGGTTTAGTTCTAATATGGTCTATTTTTCGTTTTAATGGCTAAAGTTCTTATTATGGACTTATTTATTTTTGATTTATATTAAAAACAAAGTTGAAAATGGGACCTCAGCCTATTTTTCATTTTACAAATTTTCAAATGCTTTTGGGTACCCTTGTATAATAACAATAGTACATCGAGTATCAAAATTATCACAGTATTTCACAAGGGTTTTTCCTAGTAAAACAAAACTTTATCTTAATAATTTCATTTACTTTAGATTATACTCGCGAAGTTTAAATGTATTTAAAAATAGTCTTCGTTTTCTTATACTGAAAAATGTCAAAATTTGTGTAAAAAGTGTACACGAGTAAAGGATCTTCCCGATCCATAGTTATATTGAAGTTTTTTCATCTGTAATTTTTTAAGATTGGGAAATGAAAAGAGCAACAGTTCTATATGTACAATTTACTTAATTTTATTTTGATAGATGTTAACATGTATTTATATACTGACACTTTAACAATAAATGCTCTGACTTATGAACAACATATATTTTTTGCACCAGGAGGCAACATTTACTTTCAAATAACATATATAAAGAGAGATAAGGTAAGCACTTGGTGATACAATGGTATTAATCTAAATTACATATTAGGCCTCATTAAATAGATATATAATATGTAGTTATGCCAATAAAATAAACATACAGATAAATAAATTTATGTAATAACTATTATAGAATACATAAACATCTCTACTAAACATCTCTACAATTACATATGTTGTTTTAAGAAAAATATCTGAGTTCTAATTTAAAACAAGTAAAAAAATATATATTTTGGAAAACACTACACTAAAAAAAATGATCGCGAAAAATCCACGGAATAACCAAGTATCGGGATCATTTGTCTTCAGTGTTCGACGTACCTTATTTATCATGAACTAGTCATTAAATGGTACAAATGTCTTAAATTTAATGTGAAGTCGTGAAAATTAAAATATGAAACAGTGGTTTATTGTTTTCACAGCGGTTTCCAAGCTTTCAGCTGCGTTCCCTAAGGAAACGTGGGACTATTGAAAGGGGGGCGCAGCTCAGGCCAGGCCTTCAACGTTCGTAAAAATTAATGTACATAATATGGTATAATATTTTGAAGTCCGTTTGATGAACAACAATGCCAAGTGAGTATTTCTAAAACTAGTCACGAAATTTAAAGGGACATATTTTTTAAAAGGGGGCGCATGTACAAAAAGTTTGGAAACCACTGGTTTTGCAGATCATTTCATCAAATAAGTGGTAAGTAAATTATAAAAATTATTTAATTTTCAACTTAGAAAAAAAATCATGGTAAACATTTGTCAGAAAACTGGCGCATTAATCAAATCTACTTAATACATACGTTCATCTTATATACAAATTAATTTATTTCATTTATATACAAGTACATGCCTTTTACTTCAGTGCTTAATTAGAACATAGGTATATATTTTTCTGTAGTTTTGCTTAAGTTTTATATAATATGTGTTCAATACCGAAATATTATTATATGAATTTTGCAAAATTGGCCGACTTATTTTGGCCCCATCGGTTTACACAGAGAATATTTTTGAAATAAAAATTCTTAATAGAATATTATATAGTAAGTTACAATCTTATGACTGATTTGTTCTTATACGGAATGAAAATTTTATATTCTAAATGTAATTTTATGGCCAAAATAAATTACAAATTCAATTACGATTTACATATTGCCAAATAAGTCAAATTGAATTAATTCATCACAATGAATTGAGATTCTCAAATAATCTTACTTTCTACGTTTCTTCAACGTGTCATCAACGTTTTTGGTATTTATTTTAAATTCACCGTAAAATTTCAAATATAATGCGCATTCTTAGGTTTGGTAAAACCAAAATACACGGGCATAATGCGCACCCATCTTGTACGTAAAGAATACGCATAGAAGTAACTATGGTTGTCTATACATTAAAAGTAACATCATTTACTAAATTTTCTATACAATTAACAATTTATGAAATTGGAGTACTTAAAATTATAGTTAAATTTGTAAAAAGGATGCAATTACTATTGTGTATCAGTTTATGCTAAAATATAAGAAGAATATTCAAAACATTCAGTGAAAATTGATAAGAAACCTGCACATTATTTTCGAACTTTACAGTTCTGAAAACTTTCATTGTAATTAATGATGCTTTGGCATTATGAAAATCTTAAAGGAAAACCAATATTGATTCTAGAATTATAATTTTTAAAAAATAGTACGGCTTATAATAAGAGACGATACTAACTAATCAAATCAATATAACTCTTGAATAACCGAAAAAAAAAATAAATTAATGTACTACAACCTTGCTAAGATGCAAATGTGTAGCAAACGAATTAATATTTTACATTCAATATCTGTCATCACAATTTCATTTCCCATATCACAATATGTGCATCATTACTGTTAGGCTCTTTCATAGACAACAAATGTTTGGGCTTATCAGCCGCACAACAAGGTTGTCGCCAATTAACATACCCTCGTCCTCCCATTAGAGTAATCACAGTCCTCCGGGTAAGTTCTCCAGGAGGTGTTTGCGCTGCAATTGCCTTGGCCGTTGGCTTCTCATTTGCCACTGATTTGATAGTAGCGACATTATCAGCAACCGTCACACTTATGGTGTTATTTACATCGACTCCAATTTGTACATTTCGACTTGCGTTGCTATTATTCCGAGATACACTCCGACCAACCCCATTTCTAATAGCCATACTTTCCTCCGAACCAGAAGAGGTATAAAGTGACGACGAACGGGAATCAACTGACCAATTTGACAAGTCTAAAGACCGAGGTCGGCCAACTTTCATTCGTAATCGACGGTCCAGTGTGCTTACTTTTCCAGGAATTGCTGCTAGTTCTGGGTCACTTCTTCGAAGTGACTCGTAAACTGGAGCACCATCTTCACTTTCATAGTCTTTAATGTACATTAGTTCGCCATACAAGCCATAAACATCGCACGTATCTCCTGAGCCTTGCGATGAAGTGGTTGAAGCCGAAAATGAAGTCACTCCCGAACCTAGACCTCGTGGTAACGTCTTCGAAAGACGCGACATATCGCAATCTTTGGATCGCCTTCTACGCAATACTACTGGACTGCTTGTTAGTTGATGTTTCAATTTTGCGGTCATTGAAGTAACGGAAGAATCGCTCAGTTGTTTCTCAAGTTTTTGTTTGTCGTCTTTGGTTTCGTTTTCGGCTATGGTTGCAACTTCTTCCTTTTTATTTTGTTTTGGTTCTGGTAACGCTTCTTTGGGGACTGTGATTATGTTAGAGGGTTTTGTAGGATGCAGAGCTAGTAAGAATGATATGGGTCCAAAATGAGCGTGATAAGAGATATTTACACGTCCACTTATAATGGGAACTCCTTCTAATCGAGGAAGTGGAATCGTCAAACAAATGCCAACGTTTGTTCCAACCCATAGCAGTCCTTTGCATGCCATTAGGGCTGTAACATGCACGGGAGATCGTGAATTGTTTACACAATCACGACTTGGGCAGTTGTTGGGAGAATCTGCACTTTTTGCTATTCGCATTACATTTGATGCGATGTTGATGTCTTGGAGATGCTTGAATGTTTCTGTGTGATACAGACATACAGTACTTGAATTTTTGAGTGATATCCACAATCCGATTCCGGAATGAGCCATTAAATTCACGTTTCCTACGAGTTCGTGTTGTACGATGAAATGCTTTTGAATTTCTCCTGTAATCGCATTCAACACCCACACTTTCTTGCCACACGCCGCATAAACTGTCATGTTGATTGGCAAAAGTGAAGCGACAGGATCGGAACCAAGCATTAACGATTGAGGATCTTTTAAAATCCAGCTTCCGTCGATGGGATTTCGTCGATATACCAACAATGAGCCGTTTCCAAGAGCTACAAACACACTATCACAATGACTCTTGATATGTGTGATAACTGCTGGAACAACACAGCTGCCAACTTCTTCCTGTTTTTCTGGGTCATTAGCTGCATATAAAATCAACTTTCTGCTATCGGTTCCCAACCAAACCGTATCTTCAGGAACTTGAACTTCACTGTAACCCTTGACGAACTCCATTGCAGTTACTTGTGTTTCGACTAGATCAAAAGCGCCAACATCTCTCAAAATTCCAGCTTGTTGATGGTGTTGCTGTAAGATAGCTATATGACTACTAGCACCGTCCGATGTACAAATCCACAGGTAGTTGTTGGTTTTGCCTTTTCTTCGGCTTGGTTTTGGCGAGTTCACAGAATAGAAACATCCACAGCGCACCTAGAAACGAAAAAAAAAATGTTTTTGAAATATTTGAATCAAATTTTAAGAAAATGGATCTACCTCAGTTTGATGCTGTGATCTGTAAACAGGCTGTGCTCGCACAAATAGAGGCATTTTCGTCGATGGCCTCTGCTCTTGTTCTGGAATTTCCCAAGCAGGCGAATTGGCTGGATCTAAAGCTAGTTGTGCTAATCGCAGTTCCGTGATCCATTCTTTCTTGACCGATGGATTGTCGGTTTGGAACGTGAAGATTTCTTCTTTTCCGTTTTTATTTCTTGCGATTAATTGCAAACAGCATGAGTCTACCCAAGCCATTTCTTCATCTTTGCGTTGAATAGAACCTTGAATTGAGCTGAGAATTTTTCGCGTACATTCCACTGTCAAGCCGTTGTAACTGCCTTTGAGTGTCGAAACTAAGTCTGATATTCGACTCATCACCTCGTAATCGTGCATCAAATAATTCATTTCGGCACAGAGGTTGTCTACACCAGTAGCAGACATTCCGTTGGAGTCCAGCTGCGATGTGGCACTTCCATTGGACTTGAGACTTCCCCCGCGATTTAATCCAGTGGTTAAGAGGCGGCTAAGTGTTGGAGATGCACTTGTGTCTTGTACTTCCACGTCTGAAACCGGATATGTCCATTTTAAACTCAGTCTTTCGCTAGCGCCAAAATCGTCCGATGCTTTTGGAGCTACCGAAACGCATACGACCAAATCATTCAAAAGAAGTAAGCGACGACTTTTAGATTTCGTTATCATTCCATTTTGATTAAACTCCTAAAAAAGAAAAATCAATCAATTATTTTCGATAAAAAAAAGAATACTAATTTCATACCAATTGAGTCACGTTATCTTCACGAAGTAAATAACGATTTCCATCGGATAAAGGTCGTACTGCAAACTTTCCACTGATATGTCGAAGCATTTCCTTGAAAGCTTGATACTGCTCAGATTCACGTTTTCTCTCATTTAACATTTCTGCCAGAGATTCAAGTTGCGTAAGAGCTAGTTGAAGAGACATACGGTCATGATGTCCTTGAGGAGTGTGTTTTAAAAGATCCTGAAAATGAGGAAAATGACATAAAAAGGGAAAACGAAAAAAGAAGAAGATTTAACATACTTGTAAAAATAAAATAAATTGAGGAAATCGTTGAACTGGCTTCACCATAAGACCAAAGAATGATAACCGATCATGTGAACTGATCTGTTTCACCTGGAAAATTTAATATTAGTTAATTTGGACGTTTTAAATAGTTTCAATTTTTACCTTTAGGAAGTCAGCTAGAGCTGATTTTCGTTTGGATTCCATTTTGGCCAAATCCAAAGCGACTGAAAAATTATTTATAAATCCACTATAAATATCTAATACAACCGCTTTGGAAAAAGATGCGACAAAAACGTCTCCGATCCGTTCATCCCTGTCCCAATTACGCACACTTTCAGCCAAAGCTATCCGGAATAATGTATGGCACTGTAGAATTTCCGGCAGTCGATGGAAAAGTGTGTTTATTTTTGAACTACTTAAAATCGGAGGATTACTTTCAACTAATGGTTTCTTGTAATCCTAGAAGGAACAAAAACGTTTTATTTTTAGCAATAATTAATTCATGTCATTGTTTGTGCCCTAAATAAATTCATCTTTTATCGAAATACTTACATTTACAAGTCTTTGGAGTGTAGCTACATAATTATTTTCACTATGCACGATAGCTGTTACAATCATCCTCCGCTTTACTTGTGCAGGGGTGAGATTCGGCGGGGGCGGCGGTAATGATGGTGGAACTTGCCGCCGATGTTGCAAAAAGCAATTACCGAAACTGGATTCCTCTTCCACCTGGCAAAAAAAAATCATTTGAAAATCATTCGTGTTTTACCTATTAACTCATAGCGACAAATTAGAAAAAAAAAACAAATTTTGCATTTATCAGGAAAAGAACTTAATAGTATTCGGATATTAACTTTGAAATTAGAAATTCAAATGCGTCATTCAATCGAGTTCTATGAGTATTTAGAGCGAATAAATTCAAGTTGGAAAATTAAATATATCTCGATTTTTTTTCTGAGTATAGATTTGGAGTTTAACTGCCTATTTAATGATCTGTCGAAAAAAATAATACAGTATTTACAAGTGATTATGCCTGAGGAGGTTTCAAACTGGTACAATAAATCAAAAAATTATATGTAAGGCAAATTATATTGCTTTTAATACTGACACAAAATATGTAAGCAGTTAAATTGAAGTATATTTAAAGTAGTAAAAGGTGTCAAATGTAAAATAAAATCAAAATATTTTAAGAGAATTTTTATTATAAAACTTTTGAACCAATCAAGTTCTACCATCACTATCAATAACAAGTTTTACTAAAACGTATCAAAAATTTGTTATTGAAACTAATTATTCAATTAAAAATATAGTAAATTTCAAAATCGGTCAATATAATCATTTATCTAAGGTACTGTTTTTCAAAATGGGTTCCGTAGAACTCTGGAGTTCCATGAAAAAAAATTGGGGTTTCACAAAACAAGTTGTAGCATAACTTTTTAATAAGTATTCGTAAGATAAACTACAATATTTTCATTAAAATTCAGCAAACTATTAATGTAAGATATAACTTCCATATTTCTAATAAATTTGTCAAATTTAGTAAGATCGTCTTAAATATCTACTTATACTATTCAAGTTTATAATAGATTAAGGCATGGCAAGAGTTCCATGATTTGCAAAAACATTCGTAAAGGTTCCACGAGAAAAAAAGTTTGGGAAACCCTGATCTAAGGTGATGAAAAAGCTTTATGTATAAATTGTCCGCCAAAATTTTGAGAACACCATGATTATATCAGGAATTTGAAAAAAAAAATCTCAAAAACTTTGAAACTTAGAAAAAATAATAATTATAGAAAAACTTAATAAATTCAAAGAAAAAAATTTAACCGATTTTTCATCCAAAAAGACTTCTTTTCATTTAATTTAAATTTTCACCATTCTTAGCCTCTTAGCTAAAAATTTTCTTATTATTTCTGGTTAAAAATTGTTTCAAATTGCTTGGAGTATCCTTTCCAAGTCTTCAAACAAAAAAAGCAGTGTTTCCAAGCTTTTTTATCTAGTCCATCCCTCAAATAATCTATTGAGTTGAGATCGGAACTTTGTGGTGCTCAAACTATATTTTCCCAAAATTTTTCTAATTATTCCCTTTCTAAAAACTATCTACATAATTTAAAGGTATGCTTGGAATCATTATCCCGAAGCATAATGCAACTATTACCAAATTAATTCTATTCCAGATGAGACGCCATTCCGTTCTAAAGTAGTTTTAAATTGCTCTTTTTCCCTAATTCCTTCAATTTGGACCAAATTTCCAATTTCGTAGCCTAAAAAACAACCCCAAACTGTTTCCTTGTGACCCCGTTAGTAATATGAATATATGTCTTCAATTTATTAGTTATGAAGTAATTAAGCCTTTGAATTTCCCTTCTGCACAAATGGTTGCAATCGCAGATAGCATTTCTATGCTAATTTCGTTAACTTTTCCCATTTTGAAAAACACCTGGTTAGTTTAAATTTCAAAATAAGTAGAATTTTTTATGTATGGAAATTACGATAAAGTAAAGGAACCAGAAATAATCACAAACCACTGCAAAAATATTTATTTCATGAAATTTCAACAGTCAAAAAATGTGATCGAAGTAAAATAAAATGAAATTTTTTCTTATTTTTAATATATTCAGAAAGTAACAGTAATACCTATATCAATTAACGTATATAACTGCTCTCATTCGATGCTTTTGAGTGTTTTGAATCGAAACACATTTATTGCGCCCTAAATACACAAAATTATATCTTCTTGGATCTCAATAATAACTGGATTCAAATTTCTTTCTAATTATCGATATTTGAAGCAAATTCTGGTAAATATTTTCATTTATACTTAAATTGCCTTAAATTTTTAGCCTCCAGTGCAAGTACCATATTATAAACTCCAAAGCTTGTGTAAGCTTTTTCGTAAATATGTTTATTTTTCAATTTCTATTTCAATTGAAACTGTTAATGCCACAGTTGAACGGTTGAATGGTTCAATGGTCATTAAGCTTTTGCATAGTATGAAACCAAAAATTTCACAATTTTATTATTTCTTAGGTACAAGTGTGAAATAGGCCTATAAAATTTATAATTAATTTACTGAATTCCTTAATGGTTTCCAAGATTTTGTATTCACACTTTTATGTATTCACTGTGTAATATTTCCCAATTCAACAAATACCATTTTTGTTTGCGTATGGCCGTTACTTAACGTTTATGATAAATCACGCGGGATTACTAAAATCTGAATAGCATTTCAAGACAAATTCACTTTTCAATATTTTCCTATTGTCAAAGCGAGAAAGCGAAATGAAAACCTCATACAATTGATTGGAAGACGAAGAGGTCACTGTACGAATGATGCGAACAAAGAAAATATTTGTAAATTTATGACAAGTAAAATAAAATAGAAAATTCCATTAAAAAACTATAAAATATTTAAGGTATATTATATGCTAGTCGCAAAGGGAGATTGAATTTGAGATAAGTTTTTGAAGATTACGAAGAACAAAGTTTCAAGCTAACGATGGAGCCTCTTTTTTCGTTACAGCTATTGCACATTTGTAGCCAATTTAATCCATCGTATGCCACGGATAGGACGTGCCTAGGAAAATATCACTAATTGGAAAAGTTATAACGAAACAAGCACTAATTAATGAGGTAATGTGCAAATTAAAAGTTTTATTGTAACAAGCGGCTCTAAGAGTGGGAATTGTTCGAGTACCAGACCAAAAGGGAAATGTTTCCAAGTTTGAACTTCTCGTGTTTAATAGAAGTAGTACATTAAAAAATTTTGAAGAGTTGGGTTTTCTTTGGACTTACCTCTGGAAGCAATGGCATTTTGTTGCCATTGTTGCAGCTGGTACCACCGCCGGTTCCAGATGGTCCCCGTAAAGGATCGGCTCCTTCATTACCACCAATTTCATATTGGTGAGTAGAACCACGACGTATCGAAAACCATCTCGACAGCCGCCCTTGAGCTGCCGCCGCCGATATTGGGGAGGCTTCACTTGGCAAGGCGATATCCAGAGATAATCGCCCGCCACTGCCCGACCCACCACTATTTCGCCACAGTGTTCGTGCTTTGTTCAAAGTATTCCTCAGTTGACCATTACTTCTACAACAAAAAGAAAATACAACCAAACCATTAACAAAACACAACAGAAAATTTTCAATCACAATCACTTCACTATCGTTAATTAAACGTATTTACGTCGCAAAGATCTATGAATAACTAAAAATAAGCAGTTTATCAACATTGGCGTCTACACAAAATCGCCCCTTCTTATTTCGTTTGACAATGATTTCAAAGATCGTATAAATTGATCATTTGACTGTCCTTGGGATCTGTAGTTATAAATTGGTCAAGAGTAAATAGTGTGTTGGGCTGATTTGAATAAATATTCAAAAAACGTGTTTATTGTATGACAGCATCGTAAAATAAATTGATTCTTAATAGTTTCAATTACAGGTGCCTGGGTAATTTGAAATTGAATAAACATTTAGTCAATATGTATCGTAAATATTTTTGATTAACTTCAACATTATTGACTTCATAAAAAAGAAAGTTAATTATGCTGGACAAAGTTTGTACCATATAGATATTAGAATGAATTCGCTATTTTATTAAGACTACTTTCTCATTTTACCTTATTGATTGGAGTATTTTAAAATTTTTGGACGAAATTTAGAGAAAATTAGCAATTGAGAAATAGGGAATTCTACATTATTGACCAAGTGCAAACATTTCAATGTTCAATGTCAAAAAATCAATGTAAAAACTGCAATAAATTTTCGAAACATAATTTTGTTGTTGAATTAATCGAACAGGACCAACAATAATTTTTTTTTTAGTTTTTCTGCATTAGATACAGTAAAGCAGTGGTTCTTAACCTTGTTGGAAGTACTGACCCCCAACAGTTTCATATACTCTTTCACCAAACCCTTTTTTTATTAAGCTGGGTTATCCAGGATGAGGTTACCAGGATGAGTGTTGAACCTCAACACTGTAGTCTCAGGGTTTATTGTGCTTCCTGGTTCCCTACTTCACTTTGTTACGACCAAGCAGCTGGGAGAACTTCAGCACTCGTCACTCTTGATGCTTTCCGAAAATTTTAGTTCCCGGGCTTGCTATCCCCAGTTCCTCATATGTCCATTCGTTCAGAGCGCCACATTCCCACAGACGTGAGAAGCGGTTCCATCCTATGCCTTATTTATTCTACAGTGGCCGGTTATTAGATCCGTTACCACTGTGACTTGTTTTCTTGTAAGACCAAGTATTTCAGTAGTTAGTTTTTGTGATGGTTTTTCCATCATTCTTTTAATGTGCTTTTGTCCGGTAGTGTTCTTCCATTTTATACAGTGGTTTTTGTAAACCTATTCCTTGATGGGTATCACCGAACCCTTTTTAATTGGAAAAATAAAATATGATTTCTTAAAATTCAAATCATTGGTTTATAGTTATATATATAGAGGTGTGAAAATTATTAGACTCAAAAGAAGATTTTAACTTTCTTCCAGCAATAAATCGCCCAGAGTGTAAAACATCCAACATCAGTTATGGTTTGGAGTTGCATGTTAGCAAAGGGTACCGGTAGGATATACATTGTGGAAGGTACTATGAGGCAAGACCAATATATACAAGTCTTGGAAACGAGGTTATTGTCTCAAACTAAAGAGTGGTTTCCGGAAGAAAATTTTATCTTTATGCAGGATAGAGCTCCTTGCCATAAAGCCAAAAAAGTTATGGATTTCCTTAAAAATTCTAACATTAATGTGCTTTCTTGGCCAGGAAATAGTCCTAATGCTAATCTCATAGAAAATTTTTGGGCCATTGTCAAGAAAAAACTAAAAAAAAAAATAAACTATTGCAACACGGGTGGATCTGATTACCGAACTCATAAATATTTGGCACCATAATAAAATATAAATGAAAAAATAGTAAAGAGCATGCCAGGATGGGAAAAATAAATTATTAACAATAAAGGGTACCTAAAATATTAGATGAGTGAAGTTATTGTAATTTTTAAATTTATGACATTAAAAAACAAAAATGTATTTTTTTCTCCAGAGTTGTCTTAAGTCTAATAATTTTCACACCTTTGTAGGTATTATGAGTCGGGGGTGCGTCTTAGCCTCCGCCGAATTTGTGAAGCTAATTCACCGAACCCTTGAGATTCGATCCCAATTAAGAACCACTGCAGATTTTGGTCATTTTTGTGTAAAATAAAATCAAGCAAAGTTGAAATTAAACGAGATTAAACATGCACATTGTTGAATTTTCCATTTCCCGTGCTTTTCATTTGAACAATGACAATTTTTTTACCCTTATTTTTTTTTTTGTTCCTCTTGCTTTCAAAAAATAAAAACGTAATAAAACGTTTAACAGTAATATAATAGCGAATTCAAGTCCAGTTTTGACTTATACTACAAAAGAGTACAATACATTTTTTGCTTGTTTAATAAAGTAAATATTAATGCTATTTTTCATTTAACAAAAGTCATAAACCAGGGAAAGTATAAGAGTTCAACGTGGTATATGAAATGAATTTTGATAGAGTAAATTTTTAATTCCTGAAGGGTATTTTTTAGGGGTAAAATTCAATACTTACTTCGTACTGGATGCGACGCTTCGATCACTTTCTTCATCTGAAGAAAGATCCGGTTCTGAGGCACTGCACCAGCTTTCCTCCGAGCTGATCGTCCGCTGTGAGGGTGTATGATCTAGTCGTCGTCCTCCAGGGGTTGTATGCACTTGAACCTGGTGCGTTTGCTGACAGGGGTTATGCACAACGCCCAATGACCCCACAATGCCTCCTCCACCAGCTTCGTCCCACGACCCGGATCGTAACCGGGGCTCATCTGAAAACAAACGAATCTTTCAGTACAACTCCAAAACTTTCTAGAAGACAATTTTTTTAAGTAAAATCTAAATAACCAATTGCTTTTAATGGTTCTCAAAAAATATGCTTTTTGTATTAGAAATAATAAAAGTGTAAATTTCCAGGTTCGAACCCCATCCCCCTAATTGGCTGATATTAATCCGACGACAATGACACTAAACAATAATCGACAGCAAAATCGAGACAAAACAATCTGTATTTTTTTTCTGTAACCATAAAACGGCTGACCGATCCGATCAAAACATATTTATTTTTCGATTTGTTCAAATAATAATATTAAATCAGTATGTGCAATCAAGCGTAGCTCCATCATATCAAATATTCAACTGCGAGTAAAAAAAATTAATAAAAATTAATTAATATCAATTCGTGCCGCAATTAAAATAATTATCTTTCGCTATATATCAAAACTAATTAGTTGAATTTCTGAACGTTTGAACTATACCAAGATGAAAATTAATAAATGAACGAGTTTACATTTTATTTAAATGACACGTAAAACTATGAACTAAATAGATAATCGTTGAGAAAAATCCCCACGGATAAAAGTTCCACATTCCAGTTCTGAAATTATCTGCTTTTCATCGAACTTTGAAGATTGCTCTTAACATATTGTAAACAAACGTTTTTTTATTGGTGGTATTTTTTCATTTGAATTTTCTTTGTCGTTTCAACGAAGTACTTAAATGATGATTTGAACTACTGAATGAAAAAATGTTCTTGAATTACTGCTTACTATTACATATATTTATCAAGTTAAAGACGTATGTTTACGCTCTTAGGTAGCAGAGGTTTACGGAAAAGAAAAATAAAACAATCATTAAAACGTTTTATAGAATCAAAAATGAAGGACATACGTCATTGTATAAGGATTCCTCAGAAAAATTTTGTAAAAAAACTTTAAAAGTAATTTTATGTATAATATATAAAATAGTCATTCTCAATAACACAATACTTTGTAACAGTGAAACATCTAAAAGACCATAATGAAACCTAGGAAGAAAGAAAATCATAATATGCTGGTACGTCTATTAAAAAGACATTGCTATTTTAGAAAAAAATTCCTAACTATAAGGAAAAATTATATTGAGTCACTTGACTGCCCAGCTATGATTTAAAGCCGTCTTAATTTTCTGAGCAGTACTTCTTAACCTGGGGTGCCCGCACCCCCGGGAAATGCGGCAAGGTACTTTTGAGGGATACGAGAGAAGCCCCTAATAATATAATTTTTTGATAATAAATATCGTAAAAAATATACTTTTCTTAATTAAAAAAAAAACAAACACATTTTTCATTGAGGTATGGAGCCCTATTTTCATAATCAAAAGGGTGCGGGTCACTTAAAAGAAACACTACTCCTGAGGCACCTGGACATGAGCTGAGAAATACACATAAAGATCCATGGGCTATTTGACGAGCTGTACTTCAGAAGTTGGCCTGACCAATTAGAACTAGAATGAAAGCTAGGACGCAATAGTTTTTTTGGAAGATGGAAAGCAGGAAAACGAAAAACTCTAAAGAGAGATCCCCAGAACAATGAAGAAAGAGAAGAAGCAATTTTGTTTTCAGAAAAGAAGGGATCGTTTTGTAAGCGGTTAAATTTATGATCAAGATATAGGGATTATAGATTGAGAACTTAGAGGCTTAGATCTTCATAAGATGTGCAATTTTTTTAATAGTGTAGTCCAGTATTTCTCACACTATGGGTTGTGTCCCCCAGTGGATTGCGAACGAATATTGATTGGCTTTAATGATGCGGTTCATTTAAAAGAAACACTACTCTTGAGGCATCTGGACATAGAACTAGGAAGAAAGCTGGGACACAATAATTTTTGTAAGATGGAAAGCAGGAAAACGGAAAACTCTAAAGAGAGACCCCCAGAACGATGAAGAAAGAGAAGAGGCAATGTTGTTCTTTTGACAAAAAGGGATCGTTTTGTAAGCGGTTGAATTTTTGATCAAGATATAGAGATTATAGATTAAGAACTTTGAGATTTAGCACTTCACGAGGTGTGCTATTTTTTTAATAGTGTAGACCAGTATTTCTCAATCTATGGGTTGCGTCCCACTAGTGGATTGCGAGCGAATATTGATTGGCTTTAATGAGGTATTCGATACTAAATAAGACATGAATTAAAAAAAAAGAAGTGATAAATTTGATATTTCCAATAGCATTTCCAATATTTAAGTCTTCTTTTCTTTAAGACAACTTTAGGTGGGCCACAAAGTTGGAAATTTTTATTAGAGATTGGTTTGAACCTAGTCAAATTGGGGAACCACTAGCACGGGTGAATCCAGGATTTTTTTCTGGGAGAGGTACAAGGGATGAACGGGAAAAAAATCTACAATAATGTTTGAAATAAACTTATCAATTTAAAACTTCAATTTTTTTCTGCAAGTTCAAGTACCTATGTAAATAAAAGTTTATGAAAGTGTGTATTTCACTCATATTCTTTCTGTTATTTTATCCATGTATTTTAACAACTCTGATAATTTGATTTGCTTTTAACTTTTAGTACTGTGATGGAATATCCACAGTACCCAAAAATACTGTCCAGGGGTGCAAGGGGTACGTTCACCCCCTTAAATTCACCCTTGGTCAATGATGTAGACAATATGAGTAGTCTGGAATTCGTAAGTAAAGAGTAGTTGCATCTATCGATAAATGATAACAGATATGATTTATTAGTAGTCAAAGAGTAGCATTTTTGAATAAGATATTTACAATTTGTACACAAAAATGTATTGCAATACAAATATTATACAATTTAATTTAACAAAAATATACTATTAAATTAAATAATGAACTATTGTCCAAATAAATTCTTAACATATTCTTCAGTAAGGAACAAATGAATATAATATTTAAAAAACTATATTGGCTCATTGGAAAAAAATCAAAATTAAAATTAGAAACAAAAATCATCATATACAAATCTATAATAAAACCTATATGGACGTACGGAGTTCAACTTTGGGGTTCCGCTAAAAATTCAAATTTACAAATAATAGACCGCTGCCAATCGAAAATTATTAGAGCCATCATTGGCGCTCCTAAGTACGTGCGAAATTCTATAATACTTAGAGATACCGACACTGAAACAGTCAAAGAAGTCACTTTGAAAATTAGTAAAACCTACAAGAAAAGACTTGACTCACACCCGAACCAATCAGCCAGGAAGATCTTAAAAGCCAAACGTTTCACGAGACTCAAGCGAAATGATCCACTGAACCTAATGGAGTAAATTTGAAATCAATAGTCGAGGCCAATGATGGACCCACCTTCCACATCCAATTCTACACAAAGGTGTAGGGAGGACTAATTACTCTAGTTTTTTTTTTTTTTTTTTTTTTAGTTTTAGACTTAAGAGTTGTAATAAATTTTATTAGAGATATATTTATATCTGATTCAAAAATTATAAATAAAAATGATAACAAAAAAAAAAAAAAAAAAAAAAAAAAATATTCTTCAGTGATTGAGTACTATTGGATCTTTCTACAACCACAAACGAAATGACTACTAAGGTTATACTGATTATTATATTGTAAAATTAAGCACTACAAAAAAATATTACCGATTATAATGATGACATAAAAATCGTAGGAAGAGAACTTCAGAAATTTTCATTTTATAATATTTTTATGGAAACTAAAAATTTATGTAAAGCTTTATAGTACGGCCACTACAAGGCCAACACATTATAGGTAATACATCGAAACTCCTCTTCAGTATGATTGAATCACTAACAATAATATCACTTTATAGCGATATCGATAATAAAATCATAAAAATGAAACGGTGGCATTGAAATGAAGTAACGTATCCCACAACAAAAATTATCCTCAAAACATAAAAATGTCCGATATGACGTAAATAATCAATAGCTTCATATAGTTATCAAAGCCTCGATTCGTAAACATATTAATTTTTATGACAACTATTTCAAAATTGACGAGGAAAAACTTTACGAGAAAAATAAAAAATTTGAATTGGGTTTATTTTTGGTGTGAAGTTTTATTGTCTGATTACAAAAAAATATTTGAGTTCTGAATAAATCAATGCGCTGTGAAATGAAGGGGTAAAAAATTTTTAGAGCTTAAATTCATAAAATTTAAATTAAATTAAAAATTGGATTGTTAAAATTCAATGTAAAAGAAGTTTTTAAGAAGGGTTTCCAATCCACTAAAACTTCATTTAGATTCAGATATCGTAAGATGGTATTTGCATTTTACAGTTTTGTAACATATTGATTCGTTTTATAATTGACTGATAAGAGAACCCCTGTAGAACTGAAAATTTTCAAAGAACTTCTTTAGAAACAATTAATGTGCAAATATAAACAATTCAAAGGATGTTTTTGAATAAATTTAAACTTGAGAAGAGTGTTATTCTGTCATATCATTTTATCTGTAAATCGCTAAATGTTTTTCAAGACTCAACCCAAGGGTTGCGACCTTCCTGGGAAGAGTTTCCGATGTAAAGAGAAAATAAAGTTTATCTTGAATGATTAGTTGCGAAAATTAATTTATTGATTCGCTTTTCTGCCGTTTCATTATATTCCCTTGAGTGAAACATATACACACTTATTAATTATAAGACTAACTAATAAATTTCATTAGTGTAGACATATAAGAACTGAATTCTTATAGCCCATTTTCACGCTATAGAGGCTGCTATTGAAAAAAAATTCAAGAAATAAAAAAGTAAAATAATGGTTTAGTTTTTTTCTATTTTTTTCAAATTAAGCGTTCCTTTTTTTTAATGAAAATTTTATATCTGATTTTTGAAGCTGTGTTATATTAGCCAATATTACAAAAATACTACCTCGATAATTTTTTTGTTTCGATTTGTTAGGGGTGCCATCTAGCATGAAGTATCAGAATTGTTCTAATTTTTACAATTTTCTCAGGAGCACTATTTTCCATCGAAAGATGCGCATATTTTAGTTCTATGATAGTTGCCCACTAGAAAATTCCCCACACGAAAGTTACCCAAATAGAAATTTACTCACAAAGAAAATTCCTCACACAAAAATTAATGCAAAATGATTTATTCTCACATAGAAATTAACCCATAGCGAAAAATATTTATTTTATTTGCAATTTCATTTATTGTTATTTTATTATTAGTATTGTATCACACTACTAACCAATTTGAAAAAAATAACTTATTTTTTGGAAAAAAAATATGAATTTAAAAAAATAAATAAAGGCTCATATCCCTTTTAGTGACAGCAATATTTGACAACGTTTCCGTTTCTACTTTGTGTTTTATTTTTTATTAATTCAATTTTAATATCATAAAAGTTCCTTTAACTAACAATACTATTTTAATACAAATAATAAATTAAATATTAAATATGATTTATTTCTTTTGAGTAAATTTTTATGTGGGCAACTTTCGATTTTTCTAGAGGGTAAATGTCTGGCCACCGCATATTTTACCAAATAAAAGGTCATTTTTTTAAAAAAGGTAAAACATACATAGTTTATTTTTGCAGGACCTAAGTCTAATAATAGCTCAAACGATTCATAAGGATGAAACTTTGTTTCAACCCTTAATTTTATGTAGGACCTCCTTTCCCTTAATTGTTTTACTAAATAAATACATATAGCCAATTATGAATAGAACAAAGGAATGTAACAAATTACCACGTTCTATCAAAATCGGTTATGTCTTTCTTAAATTACAATAAAAGATACAAACAAAAATTCAAAAAGATAATTTATTATAATTTAATAAGAAATCGGGACAACAGTTAAAAGAAAAGATTTAAATAAAAAGAATACATATTTCTATGTAGTTTCAAATATATGAATATTTAAACATTTTTTACTGATTCCAATTCCAAATTAAATGGATCGCAATAATATCCACAACATTAAATTGAACGATTTTTTACTATTTCAATTTTTAATGAACACTTTCGGAAATAATTCACGATAATTACTCTGGAAAATAAATTATTTGCTTGGCAAAAACTGGTAATTACGATATTTGAATGTTTCAAATGCCGCAAGTGCTCATAATATTGGAGTACAAGTTTCACAATGAACCAATTTTTGGATAATATATACAAAACATGTAGCACAACTTGGATCTGATGTCTACAAAAAACCTTACATAATTGGTGTAATAAAATAAAAGAATTCCAATCAAATGTTTCAAACTGTTGATGAAACCATAACTTTAAATTTAAGATGAACATTTTACTAAAATTTTTGCATTGAAAAAGATTACATGTATATAATTTTTTTTGGGACTTTCCCTTCTTTATTATATAATTGTATCGAGCACGTTCTTGTGTTCTTATGATTTAAGTGAAATTTGAAAATGTAAATCTTTCAATTTTGTCATTTTATTGTGACCCGTTTGACCATAATAAGTTCACTTTACGATCCTCCACGTCCTATCAAGATGTAAAATTCTCCGAGAAAGTCCAAACAGGTCAACACTTGCAGAAATAAAAAAAGAACAGTCGCAAATGCTCTTTCTATATTGTTTTATCATAAGATTAATTGGTTAAATCATCGATCTCGAATGTAAACACTGCATAAATAAAAATATATTTGACAGGCGTTTAGCTTATATACTCAGTAATGTTTACAAAACGTCGTTTATCTCAAATACAAATTTAGATAACTGTCGTTCGAATGATTAGATATAGAACGAAAATCGACCACACTAACACAAAATAACATAAAAGTCATTTTCAACTAACGGTATATAATTTCCACGATATTTTTTATGTAAATATTTCAATATTTAAACATTTAAAGTTTCTCCTGTTTATACGATAAATTAATACCTCGTTTCCAAACACTCATTTCCCATGTTTTTAATTCGAATGACCTAATTCCATTTCGATGAAATATTAATCAATCAAAAAAGCTTTTACTTGACATTAAAAACCCCTCAAATCAATTTTCGAAGGAAAAATCTAATTATTATGTTTTACCTCAATATGATTAATGAAGTTTTTTCTCCTCCTAAATGCTATTTTATAATAATAAATTTTGAAATTGTGGCACGTTTTCGTGAATTTTCGAAATGATATCCGCATTTGAATTTCAATAAAAAAAAAATGAATTAGAACGTCTTAAGAGTTTATAAATCAATTTGGTCGATGTAATTGTTTTCGATATTAATTAATTTGTTAATTATCATAGCCTTGAAATTTATTCATTATTATAAAGGTGCATTATTTATCAATTAAAGACTAGCTAACCTTTGACGGTTTTATAATGGAGAGACGGCGAAACAATTAGATTTGCGATTGAAATTTTTTTAAAATTGAAATTATCAATGTTCTTCCGGAAGATGAAAGAAGTTTACAATTAAATATCGTAAATATTTCAGGCCTTCTTAAATGAATACTGAATTTTAATTCTGCATAAATTCTGAATAATAATTATTGAATCAGGTGATTGAAGACCAAAAAATTGTATGTATAAAATATATGTATTCAATTTACACGACTCTTCGGTCGGTTTTATTTTGACTTCTTCAGGTATTTTGAACACAACATGTACCTTGACTATAAGTTTGAATTTGTGGTGAAGATACTTGAAGAAGGCCAAATAAAATCGACAAAACATCGTGGAAATTGAATCAATATAATAATATTAGGAAAAAATTTAAATGTCGACAAAGCCAAAGAACAAAGAATGTATATAAACACAAACCAGTGAGTGAAAATAAAATATAATCATTGTTTCAAAAGTGAATTAATTGGTTGTTGTCATTTGTTTCAACTGACATTTCAATTTCAATAAGTTGAAAATTTTTGTCATTTGTCAGTTTTTGTGTCAGTGATGGTTGTGAAAATTTCAGGGGTACCACTACTAAATAAAACACAGTATGTTTGGTCTTTAATGACTTAATTCAAAAGCACAGTTATTTAAATTTCTTTGAAAAGCAATTGATTAAAAAATATCTACAAAAAAATAAATTTTGTACATTTGTATCTTACAATCATATTGTTTATATTCGAAGAGTGGAAGCCAAAAAAAAATTCTTATCATTGGGTGTTCAAAATTGGTAGGACACAAAAATAATCTTTACACTAATTAGCAACACCAATGTCAAATATTTGATAAGAAAAAAAATGAGTAGAGCAGAAATAATGCAACCGAAATATACAAATTATTTAACGGTCAGATATATTGGTTTCGAAAATTATGATTTTAAAAAAATTTAATGAAAATATTTGCAATTTTATATCTAAAAAACAAAATACTATTTCAAAGAATTTTAAGAATAATTCTTATAAATTATATTATAAAAATATGGATACCTTGTAATTTTCCATGAATCTCCATATAAAATCCTCTCTATTTTACTGGAACTATAAATAATAAAGTATGCCACGTACTAAAATACGAAATTTATTGGGGTGTTTCCCCCTTGGAAAGTGAATATTACGTTAAGGTTAAACTATGAATTATGGTAAGTAGAAAGGTACAGATTGTTATTAACTTCCACTTCGGGTCCAATACGCATAAATTAATTGACTTCAAGACGCTTTTTTTGCACAAGTTCAAGTTTAAATTGCCGCCAAAAATAATCGATACCTTGTAACAATGTCGCTGGTCTAGCAATTTACGATTCAATCTTTAAATTTGGGATTAAAATCAAGCAAATTTAAAAATCAAAAAATTGATATTTGTGCTTTAAAAACAATTCTTTTGAGATGTAAAGAATCTTCTAGTGTTTGGGTTTTAATGGTTATTATTTAAAAAAAATTAGATGTTCTTGTTTGAGTTCATTTGTAAGTCCAGCCTTCCATTACAATCTATTGAGGTCCGACCGAAATTAGTTTTGTCGGCCGAAACCAAGGGCCCAAAGCAATCTGTTAAGCAGTTTTGTTTATATATAATTAGATGTTTACGAATTTATTTTTTCAAATTGTTTTTATCAAATCGTACCTTAATTTTTTTGTTTAAGCTTACCACTATTCGTGGCACAACTTGAGTTGTTTAAAAGTAAAAATTTTTTGTAATTCCTTCTTTATGACAATTGTTTTCTTGTTTACACCTAAACAAAACATGGGGAACTCTAAAATATTTGATTAGCAATCAAGAACAACAACAACAATAAAATTAGCACATTTTTCCATCTGTTTATTATGTTGTGCAAATTATTTTCATTGAATTTCTGAATAATTTCAGCATAAAATGTCAAACGAAATCACCTACCATTGGCATAATTAAATCGGCAAACTTATGTAATAAAATCAAAAAGTTCCACTTTGTACGATCAAAACTTATCAAATCTAGGATCTTACAATTCTGGTTAGATATTCAACGATGCCAAGTTAAGATAAAAATTCAGACAATTTAATAAAGCTCCACTGACCATAAAAAAGTAAAACCATAAACCA
The DNA here is from genome assembly GCA_958496175.1 of Sisyra terminalis. Taxonomy (NCBI): domain Eukaryota; kingdom Metazoa; phylum Arthropoda; class Insecta; order Neuroptera; family Sisyridae; genus Sisyra; species Sisyra terminalis. Next base: position 12,339,758 of record OY292275.1, read on the forward strand.
AGCAAATTTTTTGATTCGGTTAACATATTATTTTATGCTTCTACCAATTAAGGATTTTACTGGAAAATAAAAATATAATTTAAGGTGTTTTTTTTTGTTGTAATTAAAGAGTTTAAAATTGGCTGTTAATGTTGCACTAACATTTCGTAATTCTAATAGTTTTGCTGATATAAACGATAATAAAAAGAAACAATTTACAATTTATGCAGTCTGTGCTATAAAATTAAATGTAAAACTCAACCATACCTCATTTTTGGTTTACAAAACTAAAATGCATTCAGCCGTTATTATTATATTCCTAATAGATTTTCGAAATGCATACTTTCATTGAATGAAAATAATTGAGATTTATGAACAAGGAAATTGTCAAATTGTTGAGAATGTGTCATTGTTAAAATATGAATTAATTTATATTCAATTTACACTTAGTTAAGTCGAAAAACCATAAAGACCAAACCGGATTTAAACTTCACAAAATTCAACATCGTCCATTCCGATTTCTATGCAAATATTTTCCGTCTTGTTATAGTTTTGCTTTTGTTAACCTTCGTAATTTTATGTAAATCGTTTTATATACAAAAAAAAAAAATGTAGAAGCACAAAAAATAATGGCAAATGCGGATGAATAATTGAAGACAATTTATTTTGAATTAATACCAATGGAACATTCCACACACTAAGTAATTACAAGGTAAAGAGGAAAAAAAAAGAAAATGGAAGTTTTGCGCAACTTGAAAAATAAAATGTAAGGTATGACAAATTAAATATTTTCGATATTGAAAATTTGCTTACAAATCATGTAAATGTATTCCATATCCATTGCGGTGGTATTAAATGCAAAGTCGTCAAATAACACTTTTCTTCATCGTTGACAAATTAAACTAAGCCTCCTGAGGTGATTCTGCTGCAATATCAATGAAGGCACAATCATAGTATTTACAATTTATGCATATGTTCACAAATCGTAGAACTTATCACAGTAAATCGCACATGTAATAATGAACCGCGTGCATCGATAGCACAAACACAGGAAACAATAATCGTTAAAACGAGATCTATATTAAATCAAAAATGCCGCGATTTCAACACGTACCATATAATACACATCTATAATGCACAAATACTACGCTTTATAATTCACCACAACCGACAAAACCTTTCCTTATCTATAAACATATTATATAAATTGAACTAATAAAATCATAAAGTTCACAAGTCGATTGATTTCAAGAAAAATTGCATGCAAATCTCTTGCATCAACCGATCGCTGATTTTGCAACTCGTTTGAAGAAAATGCCGCCTGAACTTTGCTATTTTCACTATCAACACTCTTTGTATTTTGATTAGGAGATATACACACTGTTCGATGATTCGACCGAAAATTGATTTGGGTGAAAAAAGCCACTTTAACAATTACCTAGAGACTTACGGCGAGGAAATCTCTGGTGGTTACGTGAAGTGTTTGTTGATAGTGATTTGTGTGAAGGCTAAATGGCTATTCCGCGAACAGCCGGAGACCAGAGTTAGCAGGGGCTACTCGCGGTGTGGGTACTTTTGATTAGCAACTTATCACGTGGAACTCTCTTGAACAGAAGGCTCAAGAAGGTGAAATCGACGGTGAGAATAATAAACACTGCTTGTAGCAATTGTGATGACTGTGCACCACTCAATCAATGTGACTGTTTAGCAATTAACAATATCGTTAATTTATGTCCATTTCAATGGAATCGTTTCAAATCTGGTCACTGTAACTATAGATGTTTGTTGTTGCATAAGACGGAGGAAAGTTCATTTCAATCTACTATATTTCCATACTCAAATTTTAAAATAACTATCAAGAAATTTACGGGTGAAATATTCCAATATTTATCGAAAGTTTGAATTGATTCCATGATCTTTAGCTTCTTGGATAATCTTACTCCATATAAATAGCTCTACGAATGTACCCTAATCTCAAGAGTATATATAAATAAGAAGACAATTCAGGTTGTTTAAGATCGGTTTTTTTATTTAAAATTTTTATTTTAAATGTTAAAAAAAAACGATCTTAAACAACCTGAATTGTCTTCTTATTTAAAAAAATAAAAGCTGAGATCTGAATTTTATCATTTAGTATATATAAAGAAAAATATATATGAAAAATACAAACTAGGACATCCAATCGCTGGCAATTTTTATCAAGCTGAGTACGATGATTACGTTCCACTACTCTACAAACAATTGGGTGCCTAAGATACGAAGCAATCATTAAAATTATATCGCTTTTGTACAATATTAGACAGCTTAATAAAATTCCACTTCTATAAAAAAAAGACTTTATTTTCTCAGGCCGTTCCTCAAAACTAACATTTTTGCTGTTTATAAAATATATACACTTCATTCACACAATTCAAATGAATTTTTGACGCCCAGACACGTATTTCGATTGCCAAGTAATCTCTTTCAGACAGTGAAAAGTTTAAATTGAAAAAAAAATTGCGTTAAGAGTTTTGGACTAGCAAACCAATAAAAGGAATAATAAAAATACTTATTTGGGCTCATGTCCCTTTTAGAACCGCTAAATCAGGTAACGCTGCATTTATACTTGGTTTTCCTCAAAGCTAACATTTTTGCTGTTTATAAAATATATACAATTCATTCACACAATTCAAATGAATTTTTGACGCCCAGACATGTATTTCGATTGCCAAGCAATCTCTTTCAAAGACAGTGAAAAGTTTAAATTGAAAAAAAAAATTGCGTTTAGAGTTTTGGACTAGAAAACCAAATAAAGGTAATAAACAAAAAATACTTATTTGGGCTCATGTCCCTTTTAGAACCGTCAAATCAGGTAACGCTGCATTTTATACTTGGGTTTTCACTTAATTCGCGAATAAATCGATTCCTAATGAAAATTTGGTCACAAAATAGAAAATTATATCATATTAGAATTGAGTTAACAAAAAAATTGTGAACATAATAATAAAACAAAGTAGAAAATGCAATGTTGCCAGATTTGACGATTCTAAAAGAGATATGCGCCATTATTTGATTTTCATATATCCTTGAATCGATTTTCGAAGTATTATTTCTTTTCACAAAAAATGGCTCATATCACTTTTAGATTAGTCAAACTCTGGCAACGTTACATTTTCTACTGTTTAACTATTGGAACTTTGGGTCCATACGAATGCTTATTTTCAAAGGTTGCTCAAATATGGTAGTCCACCAACGTGGGAAAAGAAATAGGAAATAAGGAACCAATAGAGGGAAAGGAATATTTGTGTTTCATAAAGACACTACGTAGGTAATAGACAAATTTTGTCACCATTTTTCATCCTTTTCTTTATATGGTCCAATTGTGAATCTAAACCATCCAGGATTCCATTCAACTATACACAGAAAATTTCAGCAAAATAGGTCCAGCGGCTTAGGAGGAGTGCAGCCCTGGACACTGTATAATTAAAAATAAAAATTTAACTCTTAAACATTTTCCCAATTCTATAAATCTTAAAAAATCACTGTAGTTATATAATACCTGGTCATATTAAAAGACGCATGCGTCTGAAGACGCAACCTATAGTGCACTATAGGTTTTGTATAAAAGTTAATTTTAATATTCTATAATACTCCCATACTCAAATTTTAAAATAAGTATCGAGAAATTTACTGATGAACTATTCCAATATATATCGAAAGAGTTTGAACAGATTCCATGATTTTTAGAATGTAGCCTGAATCTTGAAAAATATTTGTATTTCATAAAGACACTACGTAGTTAATAAACGTTTTTTATCACTACTTTTCACCTTTTTCATTTATATGGTCCAAATGTAATCTTAACCATCCAGTATCCCATTCAACTATGCACAGAAAAATTTAGCATAATAGGTCCAGCGGTTTAGGAGTTCAGCCCTGTACACTGTACAATTTAAAAAAAAATTATCTCCAGAAAGAATAGTTCTTAAACATTTTCCCAACTTATTAAATTTAAAAAAATCACTGTAGTCATTCAGTCGCTGGCCATATTAAAAGACGAACTATAGGTTTTATATAAAACCTGAAGTAAGAACTATTTTATTTTGGGGCCATATTTTTGATTGGGTTAAACTTTCCTGTACAAATTTTATTTATTATGCTTATTACTAACTAACGTGACCAAAAATTATATTTACAAAAAAATCAATTTTTACCATAAAATGAATTAAACATCTTCTTAATTATGACGAGCTGAATTGTTTAATACTTAATTGAAAGCCCGATTACTGAAATTTAAGTTCCCATTCTGCGCAGCATGCTGTCTATGTAGGACAATACCTTCTGATGTATTTGTGGATGATGATTCCATACGTGAATATTTTTTCTAAGGGTTTTTTTTTCTGTTGTGACCACTTCTCAGATACTTTTTTCTTCAGCAACTTACATATATTGTCAATGCTTTTACAAGGCTTTACCCTTACCCAGAAAATATATTTCTTAAAAATCAATAACTTTTTACTTTTTATAATGTAACAAGTAAACAATATTAAATTTAATTCAGTAGAATATTTACATTTGTATAGAATTTTAAGTGCATCTAATAATATAACCAGGGACAGTAATATAGGAATGAAAATAAGTCAAAAATTTGTTTAATCTCAACTTTGAAAGATGTTTGAACACTTCCGCTACCCCTCCATAGGAGTTTTTCATATTTTTTTTACATTTTCAAGGAAATATTCAAGTTTTAGTCATTATACTAAACGTTGACGACATAGTCAATAGCTTAACACGGCTTTGGATCTGAAAGCCATAACCTTTTTCTTAAAGAGTTATATTTTGAATATTTTGACCGACCGTGGAAGCCTTAAATCTAAAATTGTATAGAAAATTTAATGACCCAAAAAAAATAATTCCAGTAATTCAAGTGTTGAAATGATATTAGAGGTCAAAATTATCAGAAATAAAAAAAACATCTTTATTGATTTCCCCGTATCGATTAAGCAGAAACTATTTTAGTAGATCAACTTATTTTCTAATACTTTTCAGTGCGTTATAATTTTTTTTGATTAAAGCTTTTTAAAGCAATAGCATCCAAAATCATTTGTTTGGAAGAATTTTTGGTCGATCATTTATTTTTTTACGAAAATATGTGCAGATATGTAGGTATTGTTGTTTAACCATTGGTAAATAAACCTTTTTTTGAAGTCATTGTGAAAATCAGGAAACTACAATGGTGGAAATCATAAGAATTCTTAATTCTAAATTAAAAATGGATTTTTCTGATCCAATCTTGATTGATATCATCCAGTCATAAGACCCGAAGAGTTATGATTATTTTTCAAAGTGGTGAACTATATCGACTCCTATTTTCGGCTTTATACCACTTAATGAAGCTAAAGCTTTTTATTTACGAAAGGATATCCGGGAACTCCAAAAACTCCCTTGCTTTTCACACCAAAATTTCTTGAGTTATAGAATAAAAACACAATTTGTTGTGATTTTTTATATATATCTTCTATACAGGTTCATAAATATTTTTTAAATATTTCATAAATACCCACATACATTTTCTTAAAATGACTTTATAATGACGTAATTTTTTTTTCCAATATAAATACATCAATCCCTCTCTATAACATGGTAGATTGGTTTTGCGTTGTAGGAAAATGCGTTGTACGACTCATATGGCTCATGACTACGCACTCGTATGGCCCTGTAAAACATGTTCTGTGCAAATACATCTTTTTAAGCTTTTCTCGTCAGAGAGAGATTTAAATAGAATATTAAGGAGTTAAAACTATGTTATGAACAAAATATTTGTGTTTTATTAAAATCAAAATAATAATAAATAAATCATTTTGAATAAAAAACTGCAAAAAAAACAGTAAATTTCAAATAAATGACTTATGTATAGTCAATGTTCTTACAATTCAAAAACTAGGAACACTTTAATAAAATGTTTAAATTTTATTAGAAGACTATTGACATCCTGTGCAAAAGTACATGGCATTAATTCTGAACTTTAAAAATCATTATAAAATTCAAAGTAAAGAAGTTTAATATGGGAAATTCTCGCGTTATAAGGGGGAAAACCACATGTTATACGAAGAACATAAAAACGCATTATAAGAGTATCGTGTTAAAGGAGAAATTACTGTACTATAAATAAATTAAAAAATTTTAGAACTTATTTTCATGATTGTTGACTGTTTTCCTAGTCCAATGGAATTCCCTGACTTTCCAAGTTTCATTGACTATTAGATCCCCTGATATTGTTTTTTCCTTAATAAGAGTGAAGAACAAGTCTTACATTTGCCTCATATTATGGACAAATGATCCTTTATGAGGATAAAAAGAAAGAGAAGAACAAATGCTTGTTATTTTTTTACCTCATTACACAAAGCTTGTTCTTAGAGTAATATGAAATATTGCATTATAAAAATGGTATCAACGAAATCATTTTTATATTAAAATACTTTTTACTTGAAAGGATAAGTCCTTCAAAGGAGTAATATAAGAAAGAGTGATTACTTTTGTTGTAAGTGGTTACTATATTTTTTATTTTCCTTTGATCATACACTTACAAGGTTCAGCACAGAAAATAAGTTGTATACAATTAGTATCGGAACTCTAAATGAATGTATTAATTTACAAAACTAATCTGTGTTTTAAAAACCTAACTTTTTATAAGAAAAAAAATACTTTTAAAGCGATGATCAATAAAAAGTAAATGGTAAAATCACTAGCTATGCTATTATAATTGGAACAGATTTTCAATATTGTAACAATGACCAATTAATTTCAAATATTTCAACTTGCTGTCAATAATTGGAATTTTATTTTAATTTTAATGCTCCAATTAATACCAATTTAAATCTTTCAAACTATTGTTAAAATATCGATTGGATTCGTTCATATTCTGATCGGTATACGTATGTGTTTTCAAGGTAAATGATACAACGTAAACATAATCTCATTTTCGTTTTAAAAATCGAATGAATAATTTCCTTTACCTGTATAGCAAGTACACGATAGAATATCTAAAACTGAATCACTTCCATTTTGCCGCGATTGTGCCTACATTCCACTGTAGCTGTGAGGTAAAAAAAAATGTTAATTACTACCTTATAAGACGCCGTTTTTTTTTTCTCAAAAGATAAACATAGGCAGATACTAAACGGAAGACAAATACGAGAGGTGGAATTCTTAATTGTGATTCACCAGGTAAAAATGTAAAAATTGAGAAAAATGAGAACGAAACACGCGTAACTTTGAATCAAGTGTAGTCTAGAAATACTCATTTTTTAATATACGAGTATCTTTATGAGCTAAAAATATTTATGATGCCGATTATTTTCTCTTTGAAATAACACACGACCGATATACTTGTTTCGCACCTTTTTCACACAAATACAATAATGAGTTTCAAGAAAAATGCTGATTTTGTACAAAGACAAACCTGATTCGTGACAAAGGATTATTATAAAAACGCAAAAAACGAAAAATATCCAAAAGGATTCGTCGAAATGTCCAAATAGTTTTATAATATCGTATTTATTTAAAAAAAAAAGATAAAAATAAATCCCCAAAAAAAACACGGTAATAACTCCAGTACAAAAGCGTCAATCTTCTCATAATTACATCTTATGGCATAACGATTTCAGATTGGTTCAATAGTGAATATATTTAGCGAGGAACTTTACGAGATAATTTCTCCCATTCAAGCAAATGTGATGATTCACTGCGTTTACCTTAATCGGAATGCCGATCATGTTTCAAAAATTTGGCATTGAATATATTGTATTGTAAGTGCTTGCCTGGGACGTTGATAGTTCAAAGAACCTGCGAGCAAATTAATTAATTGACCACAATGCCAATGCGAACTTAATGAAATGAGCACAGCCGAAATCTCCAACAGTTTTCGTTTAATTTAATATTTACGAAAGAAAATTTTTATCAAAATATATCGAAACACAAAATTTTTTAATCAAAAAATGATTAGGGGAAAGAAGATGAACACTTATTAAATTTGAAGCTAAGAAAAAAGAAAACCATTGTTGTTTTTCTTAAATACGATGGTAAGTTCTTTCTTAAGAAGTTGTGATTTTTACATATATTCTTTGAGCTTATGATATGTGCAAGTTCTTAATATAATTTTATTACTAACGATGATATCTTCATTTTTCCTCTTCTAAAAATGAACAAAATCAACCAACAAATAAATTGAAATTTTTTAAAATTTAGTCAGACTTTCTGACTTTTTCAATGAAATTCCTTCACGAAACATCACAAGTTATTAAAAAATAAAATATCAAAGTTAAATCTTTCTTAAAAATCCCTTTCTTTGCATTTACACCAGCACCATATAATCATGTGGGAGAGTAGCAAAATTTTCTTCTAAAAATGTTAAAAAAAATATTTTAAATACTTGTAAATTATGTAAAAATTGGAGACAATTGATTCTCAAAACTTTACATGCAACTGTATAATAAATTTTTCCCTTGCTTCCTTTACTCCCTGGTAATTTCTGCTAGTATCAATGCTATTTGTGTATTTACTCAAAAAGTTTATCCCAGGAAAATTGAGTGTTACCTTTTTACCATATTTTGTAGTAATAACAAGAAAGTATTTGGCTCTATCTTTGTTTTGGTTTTGAGCAATTAAATTATAGAAAAGAAAGGATAAGAATCTAATGATTAAAAAGATGACAATTCATAGCTAAGATTCTATTTTTTGTCAGGAATTGGTGCACAATCATTGGCCTATGAATCAACATACATTCAGGATTCCAGGAAGGTGATTTGCACCTGAAAATTGATACTATATTAAAAGGTATATAAAAAATTTTTAGGAGGTTCGCAAAAATATTTTTTGCTGAGTAAAAATAATTTAAATTGGGGATTCATACTACTGTTATTTTCTTTGATCAGATCCAAGTATTTCAGGTGATAAAAGAAGCCAATGAAATTATGGTAAAATCCTAGAATCCTAGAAATATGGTAAAATCTTTTGGATTCCATAAATCAGTTCTTCTCATTGTTCTTTAGCGACTTATGGTTCGATATACAGTCCCTGACCATATTAGTTGACACACTTGATTTCAGTAAAATTTACATATTCTACTAAATTAAATTTAATATTGTTCACTTTTATCATTATAAAAAGTTGTATTAATTTTTAAGAAATATGTTTTCTGGATAAGGGTAAAACCTTGTTTCTTATCCTTATTACCCTACTTTAAGATAATAGCCTTGATTTGAAACCCATTGAAAATATTTTGATATTGCTGAGGAAAAAAGTAGCTTACGTGGTGGTCACAACAGAAAAATAGCCCTTAGAAAAAATATTCACATATTAAATCATCATCCACAAATACAGCAGACGGTATTGTCCTACATAGACAGTATACTGCGCAGAATGAGAACTTAAATATCAGTAAACGAGCTTTCAATTAAATATTAAACAATTCAGCTCGCCATAATTAAGCAGATGTTTAATTAATATGATGGTAAAAATTTATTTTTTAAGTAAATCTGATTTTTGGTGACGCTAGTTGATAATAAGCGTAATAAGTCAAATTTGTACAAGAAAGTTAAACCCAATCATAAATATGGACCCAAAATAAAGCTCTTAATTTAGGTTTTATACAAAACCTATAGTGCATCTACTAATATGGTCAGGCACTGTATTTATGCTACAAAATACAAAAAAAAAATACGTTACGAAACTATAACAGAAACATGCAAAGCGGGAGCTTTTTTTCCAAAGCTTAATAATTTACTCATATAGATTGTATAAGTATGTACATATAATTATTTACGGTTCAATAAATTCCAAAAATATATTTGGGTTTTCAAAAAAAATTTCCAATTCTTAAACCTGAAATCATTTTTATTTCGTTATCTTATTTCATAGAAAAAATTGTATAACATTTATGCAAACTGCATTTGAAACGAAATATTATTAATGAATTTCGCTGACTTTGGTACTGAATTGGCCGTGCGCCTCTCCAAACTTGTAATATTCTTCCACGAATCGCCAAGGAAATAGAATCTTGAGTATGATTGAATTTGCCTGGCACAGCAACTCTGCGTTGGGAATTCTCTTGAGAATTTATTTTTCTCATTGTATCGAATAAACCTTTTTTTATTTATCTCGTTATTACCCCCCTTTCAAAACAATCTTCGTTTTCTTGGTATATTATCTTGTGTATATACTCCTCATATTACATTTTTTTATGAATTCAAATTAATTTACTACAATGCCACCCCATTGCGGGGTGGCTTTCCCTGCTCATATTGGCTTACAGTGTACGTGACACGAATCATACGTCTCGTCCATCTAACCTTACCTGAAATAATTAACCTTACCTAAATTAATAATTGAGCCTCACTTACAACAAACGAGGAAAAATTGATCTTGTGATATTAATTTAGAGGTATTTGATTAAATTTCCTCGAGAATTCTAATGGGAATTGGTTGCGAATGTTGAATGAATATAAACTACTTATTTAGAAAAAAAAGTTAACAGTTTAAACTTGAGATGTTTTCAGGTTTTCCCGATTTCAACCTTGGCCTGCTTAAGGGCGCTAGTCTTAGCAAAATTTATTTTCCATTTCACGTGTGAAAGATTTCTGAAAAAGAAATGCGTTGAATTTACTTAAAAATTCGATTAATACTTGTGAATTCTTTAAGCGTAAAAAATGGATACCTACGTATATCGTAAATCTGTCGGCTTTTGACAATCGTAACGTGGAAAAATATTAGTGGAGGAAAAAGTGCGCACAGAACAAATTACAATATTTATTAATATAAGTCACATAAATTATTTGTATTGACTCGGTCGTGTGTTTTCATTTTAAACGCATATGTTGGCGCCAAATGAAAATCTAAGCTATTTTTATTGTCTATTTCGAACATATGCACTTAGCTAATGACACAATGGCGGGGCAACCTGAATATCAACGACTCATATTTATGCAGTCCACGGATCAATATGAGTCGTTCGATTGGAAAAATCGCGATCTTTATGCCATTAAATCGGAGCAACGTCAATGACGAGATTGTAAACGCTGAAGAATATATTGTTGAAATAATAAAGTCTTGGTTATGGAACGTGCCTGAGATACGACAAGCTGGAAAATCGCGACATTTAAATGAATAATTCAACTACTGGACACTGCACCTTGCATTTTTCCTTTAACTTTTTTTAGTGAAAATTCCGTGTTTTCTTCAAAATTCAATACAACACATAACATTTGAAGTGTAGTTAAAGTTGGATTTCTGTTCAACTTGAAGTAAGGAACTTAAGAAAATAATGGACGCAGGGGAAAATCACAAAGTTTGACCTGTAACCTTCAAATGAACAAACTTTAAATAATGATAAAAAATTGTTCAACTTCAATATAAACTCTAACGAAATACCAAAGAAAACAGTTTTAGACTTTTTCCTTCTTTTTCCAATTCTAAGCAACTTCAACTTGTTACTTTTATTTTGTGATTAAATGATATGAAGTGGAAACCTAAGAAAAAATATGAAAAATATTTCCACGTTATTTTATATGAAGGGAATGAATATACAAATATTATATGAATTGACAAATATATGGCGTCGTATTTGAATTTCAAATTATCTTATCGGAAAAAAAGCATTTTGAATCTTGTCAAAAGCTCAATTGTTATAAAGCTTCCATTCAAAGATATTTACTTACTGCAATTTAAGTCACTGTTACAAAATATGATATTTTACAAATCAATATAGTGTGTTTACATATTCTGCCATTTTTTACTAAGGACTCCAATGATAATTTGAAAATATGAAACATCAAATTTTATTAAAATAAGCATAAAATATTTTAGTTAATCAATTCAAAATTCTGTCTAAACTTGTTATGACTTCAAAATACCAGTATAACAAATATCAATACTATTTAGTTTGTTATTGAAAGTAATAAGAACCATTAATAAAGGTAATGTATACTTTGGGGTACAATAGATACATTCATCTTAGTTATACTTTAAAATAATTGCTATTTTTGACCAAATCGTACTGCCTACCTAAAGTTCTTGACTATAAATCGGATTCGTGTATAATCGTCGGAGAATAAAAATTATTTGAATTTTTAAAATAAAAATTTTATCATTGATAAGCCAGATTCAAGGATAACCTTAACATAATATAACTCAAAAGATCAATCAGAAGGATCTCTTATGCTGTAGTATGCATATAACCACGTATTGCATTAAAAATAGATTTAAAGCTGCTAAAATATCTAACCGAAACACTAACAACTGTGATATCTTATGCCTCTGATAATGACGAAGAATCTGTGGAAGAATTCAAAGATCAAGGCGAATTTGAAATTCCAGAACCTATTAACGAGATGTTTGGTCTCATTAATACTGAATCTGATAAGGAATTTTATCGCTTTAATAAAAATTAATTTTTAAAAATGTATAACATTTTTTTTAAAAGTATGATTTTGTGTATGGGAACATGGGGCGGAATGGGAAATGGAATTAGCACTTGTTACGGGTGACAGAAGCGCGTAAAAATCGTACTCAATGTTCAATTAACTGTACTGCATTATAAAAAGTGGCTATCGCCAGTAAAGTGCAGTTGTTTTTATTTTTATCAAAAGTCGAAATAAACGTTTCCGAATTTTAATTTTTGCAAAATAACACTAAGGTAATTATCCTATGTTCTATTTTTTTGTTTGAATATTAAGATGACATGTTTGTTAAAACATACTGTTGACTAACTAAAAGCCTAGTGATAATTCAAATATAACCAATATATCCTGCCATAATAGTCGTGCTTGTGGGAAAGGTGCTTTGGAGCACAATGGGTGGGGCAGAATGGGATATACCATTCAGGTAGTATTTCCCATTCAGATGGACTTTTTTATTTTATCAGCAGATAGTTCGCACATATATAAGGAAAGTTTGCCGACAGTCCATATATAAGAAAGGTCGGAAGATGCAGAGGTAATCTGCTTATACTGTCAGGGTTTATACTCCAAATCTAATGAAAGCTGGTGTTCCTGCAGTATTTGTCAAAAATGGGCACATTTGGCATGTGTTAAACACGACGATGCCAGTGTCTTCATATGCGAACTATGCCAACAACAAGAATCCCATTGCGCTCCAGGCTCATTTTCCATCGTGCCCCAGGGGATGGGGCAGAATGGGAAATTTCCATTTGTTTTTGAAACCTAACTTTTTAATATTAATTATTAATTTAAATCAATGAAACCTTTTTTTTATTTGTAAAGAATGAATTAAATAAATATAGAAATTACAAAACAATGAGATTGTTTCTTTAAATCTCTCGTAAATTGTAATTAAAACTTAGGTACCTCGTTTCGCCCCAGGCTCCCCTACAGATATTCTACTTTTTTCATTTTCACAACGTTTTTTCTTCGATAAGCCGCGGCTTATAAATAAGAACTAAGGGTACTTATCAATTTAAATTTAAATAAAATAAACTCAATTGTTGTCCAAGTCTTTGTCAAATATCAAATCTAAGAAGTCTAAAAGTATGTTGAATTATAATTGAAAATATAATAAAAAGATAAAGATTTTTATATTATTTTAAGATAAGAATTCTTACAATATCTATTAATAGTCGAATGAAATAAAGGTGACTTATCATAACAATAACAATTTTAAACCCAACACCTATCAATTTTGGAGCGGCCACCTTGACCACTTGGCCACCAGTAGTGATTTGTCAAGTTTTAAAAGTAGATAGTTGAATTTTTTTCAAACTGAGGGAAAAATTAAAAATTTCCATGTTTATAAAAATAAGCTTTAGATCTGTATAGATTGTGTAGAATCGGATATTAAGAAGCACGTCGTTTTTTGTATATAACTATAATCTAATTTTACCAAAATTTTTCTCAACCTTTAATAAATAAACCATTCTTTTAGTAAAATTAACACAAAGTATGGTAATAGTTCGATTCATTTCCAAAAACAACATTTTTAAAGTAAGATAATAAATTTTCAATTATCACTCCTAAACAAAGGATTAATAAGAAAAAACACCTACAGATAAAACCACTATTGACAAACACTGTTATAAATTAGATACAGTATAAATAAACTACTCCTTTATTTGCTACAAAAAACCTCCATAACAAAAAAATACCCTTAGGACGGCAATATTGATCCCATTATAGAATATTGGTCTAGGAAATAACGTTTTTGTTCCAAAAAACGACTAACGTTTAGGAGTTTAAAAGTAGTACTAAAGTAGAAGTAGATTTTTTAAAAATTTCTAAACCATCTTTTTTATATGTATTCCATTTTTAAAAATGACTAAGATATAGTTTTAAAACGTTGCCGAAGTAAAGAGAAAAGTTATCGATTAATTGGTTGTGTCCATAATTTATATAATTTTTTTTTGTATGATTTTCGAAGCCTGATGAAGGTCTAATAAAAGATCGAAACGTGTCGCTAAATTAATAATTAGTATATGGATCTGCATCCTTTTATGTCCACTGTCCTACTAAAAATAAATATAAAAAAAAGAGAAAAGATTTTATACTTAAAGCTGAAGGGATGCAGTTTTACTGAACTAAGTTAACTTTTTAGAACCATCGCATAATTATATCTAACTGCTTATCAATATTTTTAGTCATCCAAATGATAAATTAGAAAAGAATATCCTAAATGATTAAATTAGAATATAGAATTTTCTACGATCCAATATCCAATATGGTAAGTAAATATTTGGGAAAAAAAGGGTTTTTAAAAGGGGTCATCTTACTAGAAATCTTATAGTAGTAAAAATCATATTCAATTTTAAATTCTGAAAAACTCAAAACACTTTAAACCAACATTTAAAATGCTAACATATATTTAATTTTTCTCTCTCGTGAACTCAATTCAAGCTCTCTCGTCCGTGTATCTAGCGAAAATAAAAAGCTCAAAAGCTCGATGCACCTTTACGACCGGGATTACAATCGTGCTACTTTAAACTACTGCGAAGCTTTTAGATTCACAACTTCTGACCGAATTGATTTTCCCAAATGGAAGAAACTAATCTGCTCGGTTTCAACTTGGGAGAGAAAAATCCCAATTTAAACGAAACATGTCTGACATAAAGCACCAACAAACATCCCGTGCACAAATACCGAAATAGAAGTAATAATAACAAACATAGGAATTCTTAATTTGCATTGTATCGAAAAAGTTGAAAAGATTTCAAACCACACGTACCATAAGAAAAATTCAATCCAACAATATATAAACACATTTCCACTTACACAAATAAATTGAGGAGTGAGATGACTTTTCGAATGATTCTTGCAGAAATTATGCCTTTTTTCCAATTAAACGTATTGAACGTAGAAATAATTTAAAATAAAAATGTTGATAAATATTTATTTTTCGTGATGGGGACTTTAACTTCAATCAATCTTTCGCTAACACTGAGAATATAATGTCTCGATATATAGCGACTACTACCGAAATAATTATGTTTTATGCCAAAAGATTTATGCGAATCTTGGAAAATTGCCATTGATTTTTTGTCGTACGCAGATAAATATGAGAGGTGCATTAACCAGGTTGTTGCGTTTTCATTTGAAGTTTAAATCAACAAACCATTCACAGAAATTTCAAAGCTACAAGAAACAACTCATAACAAACCTCAAAATTTATGTCGATAAATAACAAAATATATTCCGCGAGAATCACAAATGAAATAAAAATAAATGGCAAGGCATCAAAAGATAAATGGTTTGATCGCGTAATTAAAATATAAGTTGTTTTTTTTGACGAATCAACTTAATTATAAATGTGTGTTTAGTTAATTGATATTCAAAAAAAAAATCGAGATTATGAGTCAGAGTTAAGGCAAAAGAAAGAGGTGGAATTATTTTTGGATTATCTTTTGGAAAATCTAAGGACAAAGACCTATAATGGATTCGTAATGATTTGTTGGAGTGTCTTATATGTAGAAACCAAATAAGAAAGTTGACAAATTTCAGCCAATGAATAATGAGTAAGGTAAACTCGGACTATGTAATGCTTGAACTATATAAAACCAAAAATGTACTAAAATTCTAGAACTGTATAATGCGTAGATTGTACAATACAATTGTAGGCATTTTTTTGTTATTTATATTAGGTGTACCGGAAAATAGTTTCGTTTTTAAACCTATAGTCACTCAACTACCATTTATTTGGTTATAAGTTATTTCAAAACGGTACTTAAGACATTTTATAATTAAAATGACTTATTATCTTATAAAAAATTAAAAAATATTTTTTATTCCGGAATCTATATTAAAATAAGACCAAGAACCCGAAGGAATACAAATTCGGTATTGTAAGCATCAAATTTGAAGAATGAGTATATGAAACTAATGGGGGTCAATACCTCCAAAAAGGTTAAGAGCCACTGTACTAGAACTAGAGAAAACTAATTTTTTATTTACTTTTGCAATTTTTTCAACTTCAAGAACAAAAAGCTTACACATATCCAACTTATTAATAGTTTTCTGTTTTCCTACACAAAAAACTCATTTTTCCCACCTTTCCCACATTAAAAAAGAAACAAATTTATTGCAATTTTCAAGCCAAAAAAATGACTCATTCATTCATACCCAGCCTTGGTTGGAATTCCAATATTCAAATTTGTAAATATTGAAAAAAAAAATGATTAATAGTCTCTCCGTACGAAGTTGCCTAACATTTTGAAAATAATTTCAAATTTATTAATGAAATCATAAGCCTTGGTAAATATTTTATCATATACAAACAAAAACGCTATTTTCATTTTCACGTGAAGATTTATTAGGGAAAGTTTCACCTGAACGCTGAAAACTTTGATCGAGAAACTTGGTTTGAAAAATGAGTTCTAACTTCTTTTTGGTTCACAACACATTTGAGTGAACTTTATTGAGGTATATAACTTTTTATTTTCGGAACGACTAAATTCTAAATTTCCCTTAACGTCAAATGTCGCTGACTTCCATACATTGAGTTTATAAAATGGAAAGAAATTAACAAATCCCTTCAGACATAATAAAATAGATACGGTTGATGTTATGTTCGCTAAAGTTGTAAGCCAGGGATTTTCTAAAGAATTTCCTGCTTTTATATTATTACGTATAAAATTTTACTGTAAACACTAACGAGATAGTTTTTCCTTAATAATAATAATAATCCGTGCTACATCATCAATTTAATGCATCGGAAACTAAAATTAAATTCTCCTAAGTCTCAAGACAGTAAATAAAACTAAGATTTATATTTATAAAGTTATATAAATCTTGAATATAGGAAAATTATTTTAAAATGTATGCAAGAATTACTAACAAGTTTTCAATACCACAAATTATGTATACAGTAAAATGGATTTGAAAAGCTTGGTGTAGTATGAATATTTCATTTTTTAGCAAATTTATGTGATATATAAAGAAATAAATATATTTATACCACAAAGTTAAGATCAAAGAAATGCTGCTTTGCTGTTTTCATTTGATTTTAGAAATTCAATTTATAAAGGGACAAAATTTACGATATCAACAATCGATATGGTACAAACACAAAATGAATTGGTAGCAGAAGTAATCAAAAAAAGCTCCGTTCTTAGTTTTGACTTTGTATGTCGGTTTTCTAAATTTATCTATTGATTTCTTTGAAAGTTATAGACTTTATACGAGAATATTTCTTTGATTACACTATAAAAAGAAAACATGAATAATTTTTCAACATATTTGTTGGTTTATTAATTTTAAAACTAAGGCTTTTGAATTATTATTTTCTTAAGGTTTTTTTGTACAATCTATTTCATCTATAGTTCTTTAATTTTAATATGATTTAGGGGTTGATAATTAACGGGTCTCAGGCTAGGCCCTGTAATAATTTAAATTGAAGACATAAATATTCAAAAAAAAAAAATTAAAAAATGACAATAAATCGAAACCAACATTGATGGTACTAAGATTTCTTATTTTAAGAAATTCATAACATTTAATTTACTTGAAACTAAAGAATTGTTATCTTCATTAATTGTACAATATTTAAATTATCACTTTTACCACTTTTTAGTTTTTAATCAAATGAAATTAATTAATTCAGAACAAAATAAGTATGAATAAGTTAAGCAATGCACTAATATCTAATGACAGAACATAGTCTTCAATGCATGCGGCTATTAGCCAATGGGATTTCGAGAATTAAACATGTTCATTTGTTTTGATTGTTGAAAATTTGAAAATTAAACAAAGCCCCTCCCATATTCAACTCTCAATGCCTAAACAATGTATTATACACAGACTTAACAAAGCTACTAGCATTAAGTGCGTAAATGATCGCTATTTTTTTAACAGTATACATTGAACCAAAAGTAATTAAAGTTTAAAAAAAATTAAAGCGGTACCAATATTGATTCATGGTTAAAAAAAATCCAAAAAAATAATTCATTTCGGTAGAATTCATAAAGCTTTACAATTGTTAATTTTTTGTAAATAAAGCTTTTTCAACCCCTAAACCATGTTAACATTTTAGATCAACCGTTTCAGTAAATTTAAGAAAAAATATTTAAAAATATTTTCTGTTTTCACTTATTTATTATTTTATTTCACAAATACTTATTGAGAAATATAACTGAAACATTTAAGATCGTAGTATTTGATTAATACTAAAATCTTTACACCTTTAATAATCTTTAAAAATCTTACCCCTCTTAAGTATCATTAATATATGTTCCCCGAACCGATGCACTGTAGTTACACCCCTTGACTCTTTGGACTGAAATTTCCTCAAATCCATAGTACAAATTCCATTTTAATTGTGAATTTTTGGTTTGTACAGTTACTCAATGTGAATTAGTCTCTTTTACGAGGATTACTTTGTTGAAATGTATATGTTTAATAAATTAACAAATATTTGAAAATATTGTTTCAATGTGTATGTTTAAAAATTCGCACACCAAATTGAAGGAATGTTTAATACTAATGCTTCTTTATTTCCTCAACAATAACAAATTAAATGTTTATTTTGTTAAAAAAATGCCCTTAGGAAATGCTTTTGATAATTGGCTTCACCCACATTAACATTAAGCTTTTTTTCTTATAAAAACTTTACTTGAAAATCTTTTGAGAAATTTAGACTACAATAATATTCGTTTGTTGTGACGAAATTGAATAGTTTGCTGGGTTATTCCAATCTAATTGTAACTATTTATAGTGGAAATAATTTTGCGTTATAATAACATGAAATTTCTTGTATATTTAATGTAGTGTATAAGATTTTCAACTAAAACGGTGAAGATCTAAAATAATTATTCCAATTTATAATTAGATGAGGGCCAACATATAACATATAAGTTTGAGTGTTGTAATGTATGACGAGAAAATTAGATAATTTGTACGATTTCGAAGCCCTTAGGGTGCAATTCATATGAAGTGTGTTCAACAATTTGCTTTAGAAAATTCGCGTGTAAATACTGGCGGATCTATGTATGTTGAATAAATTAAGTTTGAGGGAATATTCTATATTAGTGACATATGTCGGTGTGTGTTGATTTTGCTCGGTAGACAGAAATAAAATCTGCCATTTGAGTTTAGTACCATCATAGAACATGAGCATTTCTTGTCACATGCATAATACGATTATCTAAGCAGAAGATCACATCCTCTTTCAGAGAACCGCTCTCTAATTACAAGTATAGCGACTTATAGTTGACATGAACAACGCGGGGCACCCGACCATGTTGTGGGCGCCAAGTTATCAAGGTTTCAAAAACACATTTTAAATTTTCCATTTAAAACATCACCGTTTTTCAATTATATCTACGATACTATGTCAGTTCAAAGAATCCTCGTGGACCAGCGCGAAGGATATCACCACACGAAAATCTTGCATCAGATAAGGATGGTTTGAGTCATAAATTTTAATAGCTGACCGTATGCGTGTATGACGAGTGAATTTATGTCTCATTTTGTTCTCAAGTACAACTAGTGCAATTTTCCCGAGCATATGAATTATGAACGATAGTTTTTATGGCAGATTGCATTTATAGAATTGGAGATAAAACCAAAAAATGTACCGCTATGCAGCTACAAAGTTTGAGTTTTGAATGAGCAATAAATTTTAAATATTCATCTAAATTGCAAACCTGTTTAGCCAGACGTATAACTTAGCAGACAAAAAGTGGAATGAAAATTTAATTTGGTGACACAATTGCTCAAATGATCACAAAGACGCAAAAGTAAATTGTACCAAAAATATAAACTGTAAATGCTCTTCTTGAAAATAATACAATTATTTGGGGACTTAAAAATATATACATATACTTTATGTGTTGTATAATCCTTGCAGTCTTTGTAATTTCATTTTCTTATAAGTTTGAAATTATTGGGAGATTTATCATAGGATAGAAACCAATAGATTGTTTAGTTCTAAATCCGGAAAGTAAGTCAAATGAAGAAGAACAGGAAAGTAAATAATGGAAAAAAATCAATATCTCTACACTGTATTAAGAGCTTTAAAAGCTCTTTTGTCTGAAACATGTTTCAAAAAAAAAATGATTCAATGAAAAATGAGCATTTATTACACAGGTATGCGATGGTAAAATTGCCTTAAATATAATAACGATATTTACAATATTTTTTGCACTGATGGTGGAAAAAATAATTAAAAATTTCAGCACATTATATTTTGATACAAAAAACATCTTTATTTTTTTTTGTTATATTTTATAGATGATAAAATTCAGATCTCAGCTTTTATTAGATAAATCGGTTTGAAACCGATCTTAAACAACCTGAATTGTCTTCTTATTGTTATATTTTATGTTTACATCGGAATGTAAGCCTGAATTTTTTTAATAATCTCTAAAATATATCTCTTTAGCCTTTAATTGCTTAAAACATATACTTTAAAGCTCGGAAAACAATAAAGGCTGGTAAAAAAAACATTACTTAACATTTTTTTTGTGGATTGCAAAAAAAAACATTATAGTAAATTAGGAGTCATGAAACAATTTGTTAAGGCATTACAAGGTTTGCAAGGCTTTACAAGGCATTACAGGTTACCAAAGAACGGAGAATGTTTTAAATACCTTTGGGACCAATTCCCTGGTTTGTCCAAATTAACCGAAAAAGATTAATCGAAAAAGAACGAAGGTTTATTTTTTGAACCGGATATTCGAAAACCTTTGAGGAATAGCAGCTTTGTCACAAAAATGATAGAAAAGGAAAAATCAACTTTAGTATCTTTTCAGTTTGTAATAGGTGGTACTTTCGGAAACAAAAAAGATCATAACTACAAATCTATTGTAGCCAAAATGTTCGAAAATTTCCACATGAGCCTAAAAGTCCATTTTCTTCATTCACCCATTGACTACTACTACTACTATCCAGAAAATCTAGGTGCTGTTAGCGAGGAGCAAGGGGAAAGATTTCATCAAGATATTTAAGAAAAAGAAAAAAATATCAGGAAAGATGAAACACAAAAATTATTGCCAATTACTGCTGGATGTAAAGAGGGACGATGCACAATGAGCTTACAACAGAAAAAGCACTAAGAGAAGTTTGGATAGAAAGCGCAAACTTCTCTACAAGGACTTATAATCCTGATAGTTATGTTAAATGTCTATGAATTAATTGAACTAATTTTATTGAAACAATTTTAAAATTGCGTTCTTCACTACTTATTATACTACTTACATTACCACATTTTGTGGGAAACTCTTAAAAGATGGATGAAAAAGGATTACATATTTGAAATTAGCGCACATAAATACATTGAAATGACCTATTGCAGCCAAAACAATTTTTAAAAAGTATTTTTTTCGCAGGCCTATGTTATTTATTTCCCTCACCGAAAATTTTTCAAGAAAACCTAAAAGTTTTTATTTACCTAGTTTTCTTTTCTGACCCATAAAACATAAAGAATTGATTTCCCACTGATCAAGCTTTGTATCATTTTCAACTTTATGCAGCAACCCTCCATAAAATTATTCCGTTTCATCTCATAACTTTTATTGAAAAGAAAATGTTGCCTCTAGCTTTTATTTAAGAAAGCCATTGTTGGAAAAAGTTCAAACCACTTGTTGATCATGTTGATTCTGTATGAAAGCTTCGAAGCACATAAATGCCGTTTGCCTTCCAAACACCACTGACGTTTTTCCAGCGAATACAATAGAGACATGACTTAAAGCTTTTCTCGCTTTTATTTCCATACAAAAATTGTATTTTGCCTGGAATTCTTATACAAATAATGTAAATTTAAATATTGATAAAATCCATGGCTGTTAATTTTCATGTGAACTACTTATATGCATTAGGGTTATGATAAAGTTATATATTATTCGAAGGTAAAACAAACATTGATTGACTGACAGGTATTAACAATGCATTTTAGAGTATGCATAGCTAAATTATTCCATGAATTGCATTAATCTGATACTCTATATTCATTAGACTATCATGTAATGTGAGGCAATGATAAACTTATTTGACAATTTGGTCTTGTAAATCGATTGTTGGGGAGGCAGACGGTATTAGTTTACAATGGAAATTTTCGTAATGAATAGCTGACAGAGAAATTGGTCATTAACTGTGATTTCGATAGTCAAACACATACGGCTATTATCGATCAATACAGCTGATGAAATTCACACAAAAATAAGGATGCAAATTCACAAAAAATAATATGGCATTCAATTTTTGCTTTATTGGGAAACAAGGTGAAGATACTTTCATTTAGAACCAAACAGCAAAAGTATGATAAAAAGTCGAAATTTCTATAGAATGTTCAATTATTTTTCTACTGTTTTGATTTTTATCTATAAAAAATGAAGAAATTATATAAACTTATTTAACAGTTTAATTTTTTAAATCGATTGTTAGAGAAGTAAACAGTATTAGTTTATAGAGGAAATCTTTACAGAGAAAATTGTTAATAGGGAAATTGGTCACCAACTGTAATTTTGATCGAAAAAGATGCAATATATCGAAATATTTTAAAGAGTTCATAAAATATTTAAAAAAACGTTTGGGTTTATATAATGTTAAGGCTGTTCCATTGTATTAATACTTGTATTCAAATTATTAAAAGTTTAATAGACGACATCGGAATATATACATTAGGGTGCCCGTTATTTCACAAATTGATTTTTTACAGCGACCGCCCCCTGAATTTTTAGTTTAAGAAATAAAAAAAATTATCCAATACAATTAAGCTTTTAATTTCTTGATTAAACCGTGCTGGAATCATGTTACTTTTACCATTTAAATAACATGGGATTATTTGACTTTTTACTTTTAATTTCTTTTCTCAGAAATAAATGGATGAAAAGATTTAAGATTAAATTATTCTGACGTAAAATTTAACGCTCTACAAAAAAGTTCTCTTATATATTTTCGATTAAATCACTCCAATAAAAGTTATTCAACATTTAACTTGTGCCTAATATATCTTGCAATATTTTCAACTTTTTGCTCATTTTTTCTTTTTTAACTATAAAATCATTGGAAGAGAAGATAAAAATTATTATCATTAGAGCGCCAGTGATTATTTGTGTTAATTTTAGGCTTGAATTGAAAATTAAACAAAAAAATATATTTTGTCAATTAAAACAGGTAACATAAGATCCGAATTCGCTATAGTCGTGAAATTCAATTTATCCAGGATAAATTTTCGAACTTGAATCAATATTTTGTACCTACGAAGTGCATTTCATACTAATTAATGAGACTATCGACAAAAGTTCAATTATTATTCGAAGTTTTACCATTTCACCCGACGCCATCTATAAGAAATTTCTTAAAACTTGTAGTCAACAAATTAAATGTTGAATAAATTACAAAATACAAATTAATTCAAGTTAAATGTTGAATAACTTTTAATGGAGAGATTTAATCGAAAATTCATAAGAGACCTTTTTTGTAGAGCGTTAAATTTTACGTCAGAATAATTTGATCTTAAATATTTTGATCCATTTGTTTCTAAGAAAAAAAAATAAAAGTAATAAGTCAAATAATCCCATGTTATTTAAATGGTATAAGTTACATGATTCCGGTACGGTTTAATCAAGAAATTAAGAGCTTAATTGTACTGGATAATTTTTTTTATATCTTAAACTAAAAATTCAGGGGGCGATCGCTGTAACAAAATCAATTTGGGAAATAACGGACACCCTAATATACATACATCCTTCAAGAGAACTGATATAGTGGCTTATAGACTTAAAAAGGATGGATCTTAATAATTTTTTAAAAAACGAATAGCAAAATAAACGCATACCAAAAGAAACCCTAAAGTGTCAAAAAAAAAGAGTGTTAGTTAAGAGGAGAAACATGGAAAGGGTAAAACCGTAAAGTATTTAGGAATGCAATTGGACTCCTGGCTGAACTTTGCTGAACAAATAGACCATTAAAAGTTAACTATAATCAAAACAAGAAATACCGGAAATATAAGCACAGAAGAACACTAAAGATTCTTTTAATTAATTTAATATAAAATAATAACCGGGATTTTTTAAATATTGTAATTTTATTTTCCTTGATGCAAATATTAGTTACAATATATATTGTACTAAGTATAAACTCTATTCAATCATGAATTTATAGACTGTAGTAAGATAAAAACTATAATCATTCAATTGCTATTTATCTGCTAATAAGTTATTTCAAAGTGGTACTAACGACATTTAATGATAAGAGTGACTTATTAAATTATAAAAAATTACAATTTTTTTTTCCGAAATCTATTGTATATTGAAATGGGAAGACCAAAGCCCGAAGGAATACAACCAAATACTCAAAAGTGCAATTCTATGCAATACTCCTTTGCGGAAGAAAACCCCTGGAAAAAAATAGTAAATTTAGAGAAGGGGTGATATTGTCATACCCACTATAATCGCTCAAAGTTATTTCTATTATTTCTATTTATTTCAATCGGAACACCAATTACAAAGTGGTAAAAAAATTAAAAGTTTCAGTGATGTTCAAAATGTATTTTTTTTATATTTTCCATAGTAATCAATTGATTTTTACTAATTTGGCATTAAAAATCTGCACACTAGATGTCAAAACGTTGATACTATTGAGGCTGATTATATCATTCATTTAAAATCAAAAGTATTAACAAAATTTTGTGCTTTAATTGTATATTAAAGAAAAAAAAACAAGATTACTTTCAGGTGCACCTAATATGTGTAAACAAATGTAACTGTTGTTTTATATTCAAGAGCAATAAATGTTATTGTATTAAAGCTTTATCAAATTTAACCTTTTTGTAATTGCTAAAGTAGGTTACAATTCATAAAAGTTAATGTTGTTCCACCTAAAAGCACGGGTAAAATAATTTTCTATAAAAATTTAAGCTCATGTATTCCGATTTTCCGAAACAACTTTAATATTTCGTTATCGTTTAATATTTCCTCTTGTAATTTTTATCTAAATCAAAAACACTTACTTCATAGTCAGTTTAATGAAAGTATTACAAAATCACTTATAAATGTTTTCATTTCTCTCATATAATTTCATAAATAAATACTTGAAAAATTGCGAGAAAAATTATGTCGCAATCAATGTAAAAATAGTCTATCGCTTATGATTTATTTACAAACTAATAGTCACTCATATGATATGCTCGTCTTTTTAATGGAAATTTCTGTTATTTAATTTATGTTCAAATTCTTCACATTAACTTATTTTTAACGTCAGCAATTTTCCATTCTAAATTTCGAGCAAATATAGTTTCAAGTTTATATTTAAGCACAAAACTACACAGATTTTAACTCCAGCTTCCGAAAACTAAACACTAAAAGTTGTATAATTTACATTTGAGCTGAAACTGTTATTGTTCTACGACAAACAATAGGCCATCGCATGGACCCCTTTCTCATTAAAATAATACTGAAATAAATTTAAGGTTCAGTGCACGTAGCATGATATTTTCTTTGGACAACATAATATATGAAATAAATCCAACCTTGAACTTACCAAATCAATTAAAGTGTTATTAAAGCGCTTATCTGTTGTGTTAAAAGCACAATTTTCAAAATGCCACTCAAATTCCTCTCGTACAAAAATACCATACAGGAATGCACTTGTCTTCCATTTCTTCCATTTTCGAACTCCAATTATTTATTTCAATTTGTGTCGTCCTACACGAATCGCTTTTTTATGTGTTCCGAGAAAAAGGAAAGATATTCTCAACGAAAATAAATTTATTTGTCAGTCGTCAGATAACACAAAGCCGAAAAGAATATTTTTAGATTTGGGATTCTTGGATATCGGAAAATTATTTTCAGTAAGCGAATATAGTTAATTGAATTTCTCTTAGTATTTTCGGGAAAATTTTTTGTTAGAATACTTAGTAATCTCAAAAAAAAAAATTATCGTTCATGAATTTATTCTTCAGAAATGTTTTTATGTTCTTCGACCGTTTTTTTTTTGTCAACTACACTTGAAAATTTAAGGATGAAATTGAAATGATGAATAGGTTAAACGGGATAATACAAAGAGTATTTAAAGATAAAATTAAATAAATAAAAAAGTATTTTTTTTTTAAATAAGAATATCTTTAGAAATAAAGGCTCAGTTGTGACAGTGAATAGAACGATTTGTAAAAATAAAATTAGGGCAACATTTTTTTTAAATTTATTGCCTACTTTCGACAAAACTATTATCTTTGTATTAAAAATTAATTAATACCTTTGCTCAATTCTTATTATAAATTATAATTATAAACAAATGATTTGTTAAACTGTCAAATTTCGCTTTTGTCCTTCATAAATTTGCAAACGAAAAAAATCCTTACATATTATAAAAGTATATATTAAATTTGAGAACAAAAGGGTCCAAGAATGGAGTGAAAACCTTTAAGTCAGATCAACAAGTGGGCAAAAAATAGGGCAGAATCATTAACTCAATCGTCGTCAAATTAATTTGCATTCACCCACGCAGCAATTCCAACTTGTCCAAAAATAGTTTACGTCTTCTGGGTTGGGATTAATTATAGTTAATAGTGACTTGCGATAAAACATTGTTTTCAAACAAATTTGCCTGTTGATTTAATTCCCAATTATATCATCAACGAAAAAAACGTTTCCTTATATTTTCGTAGGCGAATTTTTGACGCGAAATTTGAATCAATTAAACTGTCTTTTTTCATAAATTTCAGTCTCAAATATCAAAATAAAATTTTGTTAGAAGTATATTTTACCAATCGATTGTAGGCCCAAATCCAAACTTTATTCGGCAGTTAGCAAATTGTAATAAAAAAAATCACATAAATTTTTTTCCAAATTTAGTTAAATTCAATCAATTCCGTTTTTAATTTTTTGGCCTTCCTAGATATCAGCTAAATCATAAGTCAATGTTGTGATATATTTGTAGAGTTAAACATACATTGGACCTTCATATTCCAACTTTGGCTACCATTTCATATTACTGAAGCTAAAAAGCTGTCGCCACTCAAATATTTGGCTAACATGTTGGCCAACGTACTAAAATTTTCTTCTACATTACCAGTTTACATAGTGGTTACAAAGTTGACCCATATATTGCCTCATATGTAAAGGAATCTCTACTTTTTATTTCCAAAAGCTTTAGAATAATTTTAACTTAAAACATTACTTGACTTTAAAAAAAATATTAATGGTATAGTCCTTTCAATTATTTGTCATCTTCCTCGTCTCCAGGAAATCAGCTTTAATTTCATCACTTACCTAAAACAAAAGAAAAACAAAATTAGTTTTATTGCCTTAAATATTATAATACTTAACCTAAAATATAATATATCTGAAAATTTTTGAAAATGAAAAAGTCCAGGTCAGTCTTTCCCAAACTGTATGGCGCGGTACTCTGGGGAACCACGGCTCTTCTATTGAAGCGCCGTGAAAATTTTGCTATACAGAGTAGTACGTTGTTAATATTAGTACCAACTTTTTAAAATGTTACCGGATTTACGTAAATTTGATCAGTATTTTACGTTCATGTAGGCCAGGAGTCGGGAATCTGTAACTTTGACCGTAATGCTAAGGGTTTTTAAATGTCAAACTCTAAATTTCAACTAAAAGAAGTAAAAGCTTGCAGTAACTACCGATTTCATAAATAGTAATAAATATGTACTTTTTTTTCAATTTTAGTGATAACAAACATGAGGCTCCCTTTTTCCAAAAAGAAATAAAATTCTTTAAAATTTGGTTCCGTAAACCATAAAAGTTCCCATAAAAGACTCTGATGTAAGCTACACCGGAGTAAATAACTTGGTAAGAGCGCTTTACGGGAAACCTTGTTACCCAAACGTGGCGTCCTTGTTACAATTTAATGTAAGGAATAGTTGTAAGTTTGATTTTTATGCATTAGTTTGCCCTAAGATTTTATATGGGGCACCCCGGAATAATTCTGATACATTAAGAGCGCAGGAAACCGACAAAGTTTGGGAACCCCTGACCTAAGTAGTTATCCCCAATCCTATGCCAGCGAAAGTTATGGTGTCCCCACACTGTTTAATATGTACCCAGCCCACTGGGTCACTAGAATAACTTTTTACAAAAGTTTAAAATATTAACACGTTTTTTACAACTTTAACAATTTCTGAGATAAAATGTGCTTTTAGGCTCCAAAGGGTTTGGAATTTCTAGCCATAAGCATAAAGTTCCAAACTTTATGGGTTATCATCTCCTTTGCAAGCAAAAAGTGATTTCTTTTTATACCTTAAAAATAAAAGAAAATCTTGTATCAACGTCCTTCCTCATTTGTTTATATAGATGCAGCTACTTTCTAAGAAACATTAAGCAATATTAGCGTTTACTAGAGAAGGGCAATATTGTCCTCACTGATCTAGTCCTTATCCATTTAAATTTTACTTTGGTTTAAAGCGTAAAGTTAGTTGAACATAGAACTATTATTGTATGTTGATTTTATGGGAAAATAAGCTTCAAGAAAAACCACTGTTTCAATACTCCTACTGTTAAATTTTGCGGCTTCCTTTTCTTCATTAATTGACCTTATTAATGGCAACCTTTTATTCCATCACAATCGATCGACAATCTCATTTCAAATCAACATTAGCGACGATTACATCGACGCTCTCTGCTCACCACATACAAAAACCATCAAGAATGCAATAAAAATTTTATACGTTCCTATCTGAATAAAATCGATTTAAACGTCCACACTGTAATAAAGCCGACTCACTTTCCCATTGACTTTTTCAAGTGACTCCCAAATATCCCAAATAAACAAATCCATTTGGACCATTCGTAAATATAATGTGTACATCTGTAAAACTAATTTAAAAATTAAAAAAAAAAATATTTATGTGGAGTTCACTTATCTGACTCATCGTAGACTGGAGAGCTAAATTATATTTAATAACAAAGAAGAGCAAAAAATCATCAGTTAAATCGTTAACATTTGTCTCTTGTATTCTTATTGTGTTATAAGTCACAATGATTATCATTAGTTTTTATTTCTTTGAGCGATGAACGCCCCAATGATTTGTATTATCAACGAGATAAATGGGTATTCTTTTTTTAGAAACAGATGATGGCTAGTGACGAAACCCATTTGTTTAGGCACATATATAGAAAGACACATACAAATGGGGGAGGGAATGAATGGATGATTATTTTGGTGTTTTCCGGTGTTGTGGCGTCAGTTTATTTACGATTAAATTTTAATGCGTAGATTAAACATTGGAGAATTTGTTTTAAATATATGCTCCAATTATAATTATTTCAATTACAGCTTCAATAATCCACTGGACCGCTTACACTTTCTTGGTGTTTTGCTTGGCGCGATTTTGTTGGACTGTTGTGCGACATTGAGATATTTTCTTCGAATTGTGTTATCGTTTGAATTATTCATTTCGTTCAGATAAAATTCGTATAATTAGAATTCATTCAGTTCGCATTAATTTTATTGTTTCAAATATATGTTACAATAGTCGCAATGAAGCTTTAGGTGAAAGCAGATTCATCACTTTTTGATCGCAAATATTCAACACTGTTGAGGAATCAATAAAATAATATCTAATAAAACAAAATGGCAGCCTACTAGTGGCCGAGTGGTCTAGGTGACCGCTCCAAAACTAGTAGGATTTGGGTTCGATCCTCGATCGAAGCAAATTTTCGATATTTCTCGATTAAGGATTTTTATAAACGTTGGGGTTACCAAATACTTTAGTATTTACCAAGCGATGGGATTATTTTTTACAAAAAATTGTAGAAAACTAAATTACATCGCCAACTGAAAAAATATAACTTTCAATTATGTCACATACAAGAAAAAAGAAAACAGCTTAACAAGAAATACGGAAAATTGTATTGGCTGATTGGTCACAAGTTACAGTTAACCATAGGAGACAAATTGGTTCTGTACAAATCAATAATAAAATCAATTTGGACCTATGGAGTGGAACTTTAAGGCACAGTATCCAACTCAAACGTGGAAATAATACAAAGATTTCAATCCAAAGTTCTGCGAACAATAATCGGTGTACTATGGTACATAAATAATGTAAGAATCCACGACGACCTACAGGTGGAACATGTGAAGGATGTGATCACTTGGAGAGCGCGGGCCTATCAAACTAGACTTAATGATCATCCAAACCACATTGCCTTGAATTTGCTTGATAACAGTGCGGATGTTAAGCGTCTCAAAAGAGTGCCGATATTTGACCTGACAGGCCGATTTTAGTGATATTAGTTGTTAGTGTCATTATATTTAAGAATACTATTTATACTTAAATTATATTTAGAATATTATTACTGTTGATATACTACAATTTTTAATGTTAATTATGTCATTGGATTCAACTAGCCTACGAGTGTTGTAAGTGACACATTGCAATTGTTGCCAAGAGACAGATGGTCCAAAAACAAAATTTGTGAACAAAAAAAAATTGTATCACTAAAAAAATTACTAATTTCATGTGGTGTCAAAAAAAGAAAACTTTGTTTTACCTCTAAACAATAGCTAAGACTTGGATAAATCCTTAAAAACTAAAAAGCAAAATCATTAATTCATTGTTTCAATTGTTAATTTATGAAGATATTTAAATACACAAGTTGATATTTCGAAAGGCCAAATGTAAGCTTTTGAATAGTTTACTCATAAGTAATTACTGCTACTCTGTTAGCAGTAAAAAAAACTACTAAAGCTACTCTGTTTGAATTTTGTTCAAATGTTCTGCAGTTCTATGAATTGGTTTTCCTTGGAAAAGCGAAGCTTCAACTCTCAAATCTTTTATGATAAATCGATAACAAGCTTTTCATTCGGGAAAATACCGTCGAATCTTTCAATCTCTTGGATAGCTTGAATAACTAACCATAAGAACCTCTACGTTTTTGCAGCATTTACAAAAAAATTATAAACAGCTGTTAAACACTCAATGGAAGTTTCAATACTTCGAGATATAAATTAGGCGTGTTTATAAAACTAGATTTTTTTTTCTGAAAAATACGCTTTGGTTATTTTTACATGGAAATACTTATTCGATTCAAAATAGTTCTTTCTTCGAACTATACAATTTTGACATCTTTCTGGCCATTTTTAGTCATCCAATGCCAAAAAAAACGTTTATTTTTGGAGCAAAGCTAAGATGTGAAGGTGTGAAGATGTGAAAGCTCAGAAGGTACGTATCCCATTGGTACAAATAAGTAATAACCTAAAGGAGCCAAATCTAGGGAATAAGCCGCATACGAAAATATTTCCAAACTGAATTCCTCAATCATATCTTTCACTCGTTTTTCGTCGTGGCCAGGGGAATCATTATGCAGCAAGATCATTTTGTATTCCCTATTTTGATATCCTGACCATTTTTTACGTTAAAGTTTGGTTCAAACCTACTATCGCAAGTTATTGTTGCCATATTGGTACCATTCTCATCAAATAACTCTTATAATTCGATATCTTCAAACTTCTTCGGTGGTGTTCCACGTTCTTCATTCCCCATGTCAATTTTACCATTGTTAATATTTTAAAACCCCTTACAAAACTAGGATTTCCTAAGAGCATCCTTAACTTATGCTTTGACTAACATTTCATGTGATTCCATTTCAGGTTTTGTTTAATTGGCAATAGAAAATCAATGCTGTCCAACAATCGTATTTTTTAGGCACAATACTCGATATTTTGTTACTATGAAACTTGAAAATTTATACTTTTGCGGAGTGAAAATCTTTGTCAAAATTACTTCAATTACATGGTTTGGCAGACTATCTTTTGGTCGCTATCATCACTTATTGACAAATTTCAGTTTCATATTAACTTACCCTATAATCAAAGATTAATAAACTAAAATTATTGAATTATCAAAAACACATAGATATATGATGAATATCCCTAAGGACCAAATCCAATCTTTGGTTCATTTATTGTAAAAGCAAAAAACCCTCAATATTTATGATACTTCATCACTAATTATTTTAAAATGACTGTTTTATAGTTTGTAAATTTAAAGGATGTGCCACAAGTTTGAAATTCGCTTCTTTGTTTTTAAAAGAAATTTACGAGGAATTCAGCTTAAGTTATATGTAACTAAAGCAACATAGCATAACAGAAACATTTCGTAAGGGAATTAGGTAAGGTGAATAATAATAGAAATTAAGATTTAATCCAATTGTTAAACACATTGAAATCAATAAATTTTCCGACTAGATACAAGGTAGGTATATCTATACGGTAAAGTTTGTGATAATTCTAATTATTCCGACGAATTTATCTAATATTCCAATTATTTAAATATTTGTACTTTAGTATAGTAATAGCACTTTAAAGTAGGTGAAATTAAGGAAAGTATGCTTTTTTGGCTTCAAAAAATTCATAAAAAAAATCTTTGAAATTTTTGAGAACATATTTTTTTTTATTTTCAAATAAATTGCACAATCTGCATAGGGTTGCAATAAGTGCATTCAATCCATACACAATCACATGTAAGCACTAGTTCCAGTAGATTAGTGCTGTATAAGTACAAAGATTTTTAGCAATCAATAGCAACAATAACAATAATAGTAATTCTTATAGCAATAACAACAATCATAAATATATTTTGATGGACTTTTATGATATTATAAATAATCTTTAGTATTAAAATTTTTATTTTATTTCTTAAACTATCGAAATTTACATATCCTTTTTTTTTTTAATCATTTTAGCAGTTTTAGGCACCATTACAATTGAGATCAATACAAAAAAAAAACGTAGCTTGATAATTGAATTAAAAAAGAATGACAATAACCAAGAATTTTTCAACCCAAGCCTTGGTAATTTAATAGAGTACACTAATGTTTTTAATTGTTGCGAAAAATAATTATCAACTATTTCCTTCATGAAAGAAAATATTAAATTAGATACTGTAACAACCATTGTCTACTGAGAAAATATTTTTTGTTAAAAAAATGAATATTCAATTTCCATTGTGTTGAAATAAAAATAATGAAATCCAAGAAAAAAAATTAAATTATAATTTGTATGTTTCATGTAAATTTAAATTATTTAAGCGCAGTACTGTGTTGTTTTTTTTTTTTTTAAGAAGTGAGGGTAATAGTTTCTATTTTCAATACAATTGATGCGATTTTCCTCATTTTCTTGATTTGCTCGATTTGAATTTTAATTAAAGATTTTTAATGGATTTGTAAGTGGAGACGTTTAGTTGAAGGATCATTTGAGTATCATTTTGATAAATTTGATTAATGGCTTCAGTTTTAAATGCCCCACACGCCAGATTTGATCGTTTGACGTCAATCTGTCTTTTTGTCAATGAAATTGTGAAGGACGTTACGTCATTATTGTAGCTTTATATTAAACGAACGGGGACTCCTACATACTATTTGCAAGCGTATGAATCACGTTGAAGTCTTTTGAAATAGAATTATCAATTCATTCAATCTTGGTGAAATTTCAAGGAAAATGATGCACACTTGTTGGATGTGTACGACTCGAATTAATTAATTTCGAACGATTTGAATGAAACGAATAAGCAGCAATGCACAAAGCTGGATTCCCATTTTGTTAATTCCTTTTTTTATTATATTCCTAATTAAATTTTGCCTTGTATTTTTAAATGTTTCCTTGAAATTATACGTGTGACCTTATTAATTATTTGGTCTATTTACGATTTGAAAAATTCGTTGAAAATTATATGGTGAAAATATTTTTAATGGATTTTGGCAGATACTTTTTGGCTGGGCTATTGTTTATTAGAAAATTTTAGTTTGAGGAACAATTTTTCAAAGGTCTTATTAGTTAACGTTGATTTAGATTTTTGGGCAACAAATTATAATAAAGCGTTGCTTTGAATTGTTTGAATTTGATATGGTTTAATGAGAGATGATTAACCATAAAATTACCTTGACCAGTTGTATTTGTAGAAGTTTTAATCAAAGGAGTAATTGTATTGGATGTTAAAAATAAATATCACTTTATGATTCAAATTCAAAAGAATAATTGATATTTAAAATATTTTCTTTATTTTTCATTGTATTTTTTTTCATTGACAATAACTATGAGAATAACTTCGTAATTTTTTTTTTGTAATATTTATTTTTCATATTTTAAAGAAATATTTTGAAAACAAAATTTAATATTTTTCCTTGAATCTTAAAGCTTAGTTTGTACATAAAATGATTCACTTCAAAAGTGATTTATAAACCAAAAATTTTTGAAGTTATTCTAGCATTCAATTAACTATCGAATATGCAATAATGATGATTCATTTGCCAATTGTCAGTAAGACTCAAATACAACTACGTTTTATCAAAAAAAAAAAAAAAATATCAAATAATCAACACAAATTATCGTGCATCAAAAGCCACTAAGTATATTCCATAACATTTTTCTGATACAGCGAATAATTTATTTACATAATTTTCCAAATTCTACATGTGGAAGTTAAGACTTCTCACAACAAATCCATCAGAACTGCACTGATCTTCATTGTTTTTTTTTTAAATAAAAATAATGGTAATGGAATGGTGAAAGAAAAAATTAATAAAAATGCAA
Source organism: Sisyra terminalis (assembly GCA_958496175.1). Taxonomy (NCBI): domain Eukaryota; kingdom Metazoa; phylum Arthropoda; class Insecta; order Neuroptera; family Sisyridae; genus Sisyra; species Sisyra terminalis. The sequence goes on from OY292275.1 coordinate 12,374,707, forward strand.
TAGAAGAGGGGTCGATAGCTAGCGACCTGGAAGGCGCATGCGGCCCAAAAGTCATTGTTGCGCCTCTTGAATAGTTTAATAGTTCATATTGAAAAATTTACTGCAATATTGCAATAGTCAAAAAAAGTACAGATTACGGTTGGATTATTTTTTTTCCTTAAGCAATGCAAATTTATTGCATAATGGTTACCAACCCTTAGCAATAAGTTCCAATAATTTTTTGATCATGAATTTTGTTTTAATAATATTTTTGATATATTGAGAGATATTATAATTTTTTAATGATTAAAGTAAACAAATTTTGTTTTTTGAAAATATGCTTATCTAATAACAATTCTATCTATTAAAATAATAAATTAAAACGCAATTTATATTAATCAGAGCTTTCCGGTATTTGAAATAATTTTAATTTTTCCACCATTCTATTATAAATATTTACATTTTAGAAAAAAACCATTGAAAATCGGTACATATTCCAGTCGAAAAATTTAAAAAAAAAAATCATTTGTAAATACTTTTTATAACGAAAGCTTTTTAGGCAGTATTGAAAGACAGCAGCAGAGCTTTGTCCTGTGTACCATTAGCAAAAAATGTTTCTTAATTATTTTCTCAGCAATTGAAAGATGAAATTATCGTAAATTTTGTTGGTCAATTTTTACGGTTTATTACGATTTTTGTATGCATCAAATTTGCCAAAGTTGTATGAAAATTTACTTTGGCAGTGATAAATTTATTTTGGTACTGGAATTGAAAGAAATTCGAGAAATCACTGGTTTCATAACCAATAATTTTTTCAATTAAAAGTGATTTTTAATCTTTAAATTCTTCACCATCAGGATTCATAATTTATTGAAAAGCAATGACTTTATTAAGTACTGAAAACATATTTATTCAATTAAATCTTTAACGATAATTACCCATTGAAATCTTTCAACAATCTCTAACTTTCGAACAGCGCTATATTTATCAAAGTGTTGATATTTTAATAAGTGGTTTCAAAAAAAATATTGGAATATTTTTCATTTAGACGTAATATAACTTCATTAAGTGGCTTTTATTCTTCAAAATTTTACCAATTCAGACGAAGACTCTTGAATTTTCTAGGAAACTTATAAATTGGCAAACTATTATACAACCTAGTCATCTATTTTTGAGGTCCTAATAAAATTACTTTAAATAACAAAGATGAGTTATTACTTATTATATGTGTGAATTTCTGTAAACTTCTTAATTTAGATTTTCCAGAATCCAGAAATAAACAGGCGCTTCCCATTTTACTACAATTCTACTAGCACTTAATTTTTAATTTGGGAAATTTTTTAAAGTTTTTCCTGCTAGAAAAGTTCAATAGTCAATACTTATGAAATAAAAAGGCAATGCAGTCATTCAAATTCTTCTTAAAAGGTTTCCCTTACAAAAAAGATCATTGATTTCCTAATTGTTAAATCCTGAAGATCAAAATTTTCATCGAAATAATTTATCATTACCATTAAGTTACCATTACAACTCTGTTTTAGATGAATGTCTAAATGACGTAGTGTAGTGTTATTATACCCCAATTTTGAGCCAAGCACTTGTAAATATACAAAAATCAATACTGGAAAACAGAGTTTTAAATAAGACATATTATAACTTAATTTTCTTGATTTGAAAACTTGAGATTAACTATCAAAGAAAATTTTTCTTCGTTTGTCTAGTTTCATTTTTAAATCGAATTTCCACACCAAAGCTTTGCATATTAAAACCATAATGTCTTTAATATCCAAGGTTAATTTTCCCCTTTTGCAAGTCTATAAATATCCATTTAAATGGCCACTTGGAACTTTTGGTATTTTCATTATTAACCAATTTATTTATTAAGATTACGACTAAAGCCTCTGGAATGATAGTTAATTGAAAATGTTAAAGAAAACAAGACAGTAATTCTTTTAAGCTTTCAATTAGTATACCGCAACATTGAAGGATCAGAAAATCGAGCATAAAAAACTTCATTATTGGCCAAAATTAAAAATTATTTTCATCCCAAATAACTTAATCCCCATTTTGCTCATATCTGCGTTTTATAAAAATCCTAAACTTGAACAATCGACTTACGAAACCTTACTGTTAAACAAAAGCCCAATTTACACATTCAACAAATTGAAAAGTTTCAATATTAAATTTCGAACTCATCGCGAAGATTAGGCACTACCCACCTAATCCAATAACGAAACGGCTTTGGAATACAAAGTTTCAACAAAAAGAGAAGAAAAAAGGGAAAATTCTGGCCATTAATTTTAATAAATATCAAATCAACCTTTCAATAACATGCTCAAGTCCTATTAGACATTTCCGTATAAATATCGCGGAATAGTCTTGAACTTTTCAAACCTCGCCAATAAAATTACACAACTCGAACTAAGAAACCAACAACTTATAAATATGTATGTAACAAATTACAAGCCATATCAGGAGACCAAGAACGAATATTTTTTGTTTCTTTTCAATGCAGTCATCCTCAGAAAACTCATTAAATCGTATTTACTTAAATAATTTACGGTATCAAGGGTTGAGGTATACCTCTAAAGTGGTAGTGAAAAACCAAATAAGACCAAACCAAACATTTCCTTGATGAATTTTATTTGCTTTTCACATCTTTCAAAGAGATGGCGGCCAACGTTGTCAAATGGGAGATCCTATTAAAAAGTAAATAAGGCTTCATTAAAGTGTGGTTTTCTTTTGTGTCGCTTTGACAATTTCATTCAATTTATCATAACATAGAGAACGATTTAGTGTTGGTGAGAGATGGAGAATTGAATGGGAGATGAATTCGAGAAATTGTTTTAATAAAATGTTTCAGCGACTTGAACGACTTGAAGTCAATGAACAATTAAGTCTCATGAAGAACTCATTAACAACTTCTATATATTATCACAAATAATACAATGCGGAGAAAGGCCACGGCCTCGAACCTGCATCTCCGGTGATAATAAAAATAATGATAACATTTAGTTTTTTCGTTTTATTTCTTTTCTTCGGTTCATACCATTGATGTTAAGCTCACAAGTATAAATAGAATGGTAGTGCTACAAGCGCAGTAAATGCAAAAAAACTATATGCCTGGCAATTGCATGAACTTTGACTCGACGAACTTTGACGAACTATTTACAGACTTGTCTTCGATGCAATGTGCATCCTTATAAACTTTTCCAATTTCAAATAAATTGTTTCTATCTATAACTCTAGGGATCACAAAAAATCTAATTTGAAACCCACATGACTTCCTTGTTCTCGGATACACATTTTAACTAAGCTTCCATACAAAAAATTCACAACTATGATTCATTTATCTAATTATAAGTTTATGTGGTATTTTTTTTTAATTTCAAGTTCGTTACCCACATAGACCTAACTACATTTCAAATAACGCCATTTACTCATATAATCTACTAAGAATAACACCAAACGTATGACTCTCAAATCCCATGAAAATTACAACGTGGAAAACTGTTCTCATATAATATATTTTTAGAAACAACAATATTTTTGATTTCTTTCTAGTTTTCGCGTCATTTGCTTTAATAATTAAGCGACTCAAAAAATCAGTTTGGGGCTAGACAAGATTTATAATTAGATTTCAGTAGCCAGTTTTTTTTCTTTAAACACAATGTTACATGAGAAAAAGTTAGGTTGTTTGTTTGGGAGGAACTTGAAAAAAATTAAGCTAGAACAAGGTAATTAAAAAAAGTAAAATTTCATTAAGGCGTAAGAAGTACCGGGGGAGGCAACTAGGCCACTTGTTTGATTATAATTATAATGCAATTGCACTTTAGGAAGTCCACTTGACATTAAAAAAAAACTGTTGAAAATTTTAATGAGTTGAAAGTTTTTTCTTCAAATCGAAAGTTGAATTGATTAGACTTTGGAAAATGGAAATTTGGATGGTGGAAAAATTGAAATGAAAATTGACTCAGAAGTCAAGCGAAAATATATGGGGTTGTCGAGGAAATTGGACTGTGAAATTTATTTAAAAAAATTCAAAAATTGACATGTCTGAATTTGAAATTGGGAATGGAGTAGTATATTTTTAAACGAATTCATTCCTATTGCTTTTTTTATATTTTTACCTTTACGAAGAAATGGGTATTGTTATGGAAATGAAATTTGGAAGTGGAAGTTATATATGTAATGCAACTTCTACGGAAAAATACATTTTTCTGTATATCAACTTTTGCTTTCAATTCTCATAGCAAAGATTTCTGGTTTAAAAAATATTATTATTCCCAAAAAGTAAAGAAATAAAATTGTATTCCAAATTCCAATTCAAGAGAAATTCCGAATATTTTATATTTACGCTTATTATATTACTAAAACTTTTGAAAATAATTTATTTTAATAAAAATTTTTAATTTTTTGGATATATTTGAGGTTTGAATTCATCACAATTTCAATTGCATTTATAAATACTACGATTGGTATCCATAGTATTGCCTTTATTTAGTCCAACTTAAATTGTAAATACTAAATTTATTGCTAAAGATTCCAAAGAGATTATTAATACCGTTTCACAAATAAAACTAAGGAAAATTAGTAAAACTTAGTAAAATTATGGGGAAAAGAAGTGTGGGCAGTAGAACAACATCCTGGTTGAAAAATTTAAGGATGTTGTTTGGTAGATTGCCAATGCAACTGTTCCGGGATGTAGTAAATAAAAAATCAATAGTTAATCTACTAGCCAATAAAACACCATAGTCAATGATCGTACGTCATAACATCTTAAGAAGAAGGAAAACTAAAGAATCCAAAATAAAAATCGTGATTTAAGAAAAGGAATCCTAGTGGTTCATTTTGGCATCCATATTAGAGAGGCATGTGAGTAATTCCATAACTAGAAAGTTAGAAATTTTTCGAATACTAAGTAATTACGGAACCTATAACGAAGTATAAGAAAAGGCTTCTAAACTTGAAAGATAGAAAATCAGAATGCTTGTAGGCAAACTAATAGGACACTGTCATAGGAGGAAACTTATCCAGTCTTCACACTATAGGAATAATTACCAAATTAAGTGGATACAGAAAGAAAGGAAACCAGGCTCTCATTTCTTATTTGAATGGTCTGGTTCTAAACGGCCGTAGTTCCTCTAGGACCATCTGGACTTAAGTTAATAAATGGTTCCCAATCGATGTCCTACTAAAATTTTTCCTAGCAACTGGCTAAACTAATAGAAAATAGGAATAATGTTAGAGACAATAGTACTTTTAAAGTCAGCAAATTTAACTCATTTTTTGATTTTCAATTTTCCTTTAAAAATCGATCAAAAATTGTCTACACCGCCAATAAGAAAAACTTTACATTTGATCAAAAACTTCTACTTTTTCTTCCACATTCTTTAGAATACTGAAATCCAGACCATTGTTTTGATTCAATTTTATCTGGGGGCCTCTATTAAAAGAATCTTCTTTAAAGTTCTGAACTTGTATTAAGAATTCATATAACTTTCAAATTGAAACTTCTTTTGGACAAACTGGCAATGAAACTTATGTTCTAAAATAAATAAAATAGTTAAAATTTTATGAGTATATCTACCATTTTTCGAGAAAATTTTCTTCTTTTGTTTATTTTATAAAGTCAGCAAGAATGTGCTCTAACCTAAAAATCCGTTTTCTCGTCTTCATCTCGATCTCGGCTTCGTTTGCTACTGTTTCCCATCTTGGTTAATAATAATTCTTGTTGATATTTGTATTTTAGTTAGTTATTTATATTTTTTAACGCTAGCAAAATTTCTGAATGTGACTTATACTTGCACAAAGAACGTTATGGACGACAGAGCGCGGGGCAAACGCTACCCGCCAAACTTTTTCAAATTTAAATCAGAACTTTGTGGCTTGAACTAGTGAAAGTAGGGGTACTACTACAATGTAATCTCGAAGAACGAGACTCGAGATATAATGGGATTCTTAAAATGAGCTTTTGAGCTTTTTTGTCTACAATGGCAGCTACACGAGGGTGCTATGAATGTATACCTTCTGTTATGACTATTGTATTGGTTTTTTTTATAAAATTGAAAATTCGGTTTCTTTTTTTTTTGCACTGGTCTAATCTCTAACGTTTATAGACTAATATAGACTATTCAATTGCGTGACTTATATTATAAATAGTGTGACCAAATGTCAAGCGATATCATCTAGCCTTTGGACATGGAAGGGTGCGAAATCGAAATATGGTTAAAGTCGAGAGTGATAATTATAGATTTTGATTTCTTAAAATAAACAAAGGTTTGAAAACACAAGTTTTTGTTAAAAAAACTTTTCAATTTATCTTGACAAGTTCTGATATTGAAAGAGAGAAGGGCCACGAACTGGTTTCGGGGAAATAATTACTGTCGAAATTGTTGAATAAGTAAATATTTTTCTGATTGTTTTACTTCCGTGTTCAATGTAAATACCACGTACCGCACATATATATACATTTTCATAAAATAAGAGGCAATTTAAAATGAAAACTTCCACTCGCTTCACTTTTCTTTTTGTTGAGAAATAAGAATATATTTAGTTCATAAGTCAAGGGTTTCCAAAAAATAAAAACGAGCAATTGACATCAATCTCATTTTAAATGGAGATTAGTTGCATAATGATAATGTTGATGTGAAATTTATTTATGTAGGTCTTCGGTACAAAGACAAATTTGACTCAATCGCGCCATAGTATATATCCAATCGAAGAAATTGAAGAAATTAGTCATCACTTTATGTTGATTAGGTGCGTCATAATAAGATTTCAATCAAACTTTTCCACACACCAAAACCAAATTTGAACGGTTAAATAAATCATTATTGTTCAACAACTTCTGAAAATTAATCTTAACGTTTTGATAAGTCAATTTTTGCGAAATAAAGATTTTTGACGCACAATTTTTCTTTGATTTTCACGAAATGTTTGAAAAGTGTATGAACAAGTTCAGTATGGAATTCTGGAAAATCAATAACTTTTGAAATACAAAATTAAATCAGATATGATGATGTCTGCAAATGATGGGTAAATAATCAAATGAATGATTTAAGTGTGGTTCATTTAACAAAATATGATATTCGCTGAATTGAAACTTTTCTGAAAATTTCTCCTTAGTATTAAAATTAATGTTTCCATAAGTCTTTCAGCCTAGAAGAGCTTTAAAATAACCGGAAATTACCTTGTAATAATATACACAAAGAAGATGTTGGTTTCGAGAATATATTTCCTTCCACAAAGTAATTGTTTTCACGAGAGAAAATCGACTAGAAAACTGTCCACAAAAAACCACGGAAATTGGCAATTTGAGCTTTAAAAGCTCTAAAAGAAAATTTGTAACAATTTTTTTAAATTTATCATTATGAAATTGAATCTACAATTCCCTTCATTAAAACTTTTATGACAAAAGATGAAAAACAGTTACTTGGTATTTTCAAATTGAGAAATTAAGCTTTCTGTAAATTTCTGATTATTTAAAGAAGTATTCAAAATTATTGAATTTTCCCACATTTTCAGGTTCCATTTAAGTTTTACTTTGCAGGTAAACATTACTTTGTCATTTGATTTTCCAAGGAATTTTCTTTGATAATATTTCTTTATAACTTTTTCCAATAGAAAATCATGAAACTACTTTTTCTTTTCCATAAATAATTGAAGGGTAAGTGGATGAAGGTCATAAGTAACATAATGTAATGACAAAGGTAATAAGTGCTTATGTCATATTTCTTTATCAGAGAACACATGTTTAACATCACTTGACTCCTTTGTCAACTGAGCTTTGAGCTTTCTTTTGAATTTACGGAAATGGATAAGAAATATTAAATATATGGATTATGTCCCTTTTAGAAACGTTAAGTTTGGCAAAGTTGCATTCTCTACTTTGTTTTCTATCTATTATTATAAAGAGGAAAGATTTGATTGTTTGTTTGCTTTGAATAGGCTCCGAAACTACTTGACCGATTTGAAAAATTCTTTCACTGTTGGGAAGCTACACTATTTCCGGTGAACATAGGCTATATTAAATTTTCAAAAAAAAAAATAGGAATCCATACTAAAATTCCAATAATGTGTGAAAAAATTACTAAAAAACTTCCTTACATCGCATGCGCTAGTATATTTTATTCACGATTTTTTTTGTTAATTCAATTCTAATATTTGGTAATTTATTAAGTGTATTACTAAAGTAATTTCTTTGATATTTTCTTTAGAAATTAATTGATTGTTACTAATTTGGCGTTAAAAATTTGCACTGTTGATACTAGTGAGAATGATTATATCATTGATTTAAGATCAATAGTAGTAACAAAATTTTGTGTTTTAATTGTTTGTTAAAAAAACCAATTACTTTCCGATATGCCTAATATAAAAAGAAAGACTAATAAAAAAACATTTGCATATTGTATCCATCATATTGAAAAATATTCTAATTTTAAAAGATTTAAAAATAAAATAAGGGGAAAAAACTTTAACAATAATGTCTAGCGAAACCTGTAAAACAAATGTTTTTCAAGAGTATCACACCAAAAGCAATGGATTTGTAATGAATGAAAATTGTTGATATTTGAGTGTTAAAATTGTGTTGTAAATATTTACATAATGCTGGAATCTTAAGAAATGTTTTAAATTAAAAAAAATAATGAACCTTTGAATTATTGAAGTTTATGAGCTTTCAATGAAAACTTTTGAAATTTTCTTGTATGCGAAATGAACCATAATAATATTAGTATTTTTAACCAAGAAACCAATGTGTAATGAATTAGAAATAAAACAATTTGGAAAGGAATTTATTGTAAATGTGTCCAAAAAAAAAATATGAACCTGATGACCTACATAAGTGGAAAACTATACCTATATTTTTCATGTGTTGAATGTTAAGTGTACGACCGAAGAAAACATTATACAATAGTTATATTCGCCCCACTTTCTCACAGCAAAAGTTTCATTTTATGAAATAATATTATTTGATTTTTTTCCACTACGTTTTCAAGATCAACTTATTTGTATAATAACATAAGTTGGATGAAGAAGTGAAATGTATTCACTTCAACGCCTACAAGCCGTGTGCTCTGAATCACCAACTTCCTTCATTATATAACCAGTTTCAAAGAGCCTACCAAATCATATTCATATTAAACAACCTAATTTTAAATTTGCAATATATTCAATATTAAATTTTCATCACAAAGACGAAAGATATTGAAAATCTTTTTGCTCATCACGCCGAAATGTTATACCGAAACTCCAAGGAGCTGAAATTTAATTCATTTCTCGAACATATGGCACTCAACGCCAAAGTTCAAGTTCGTTCAGACCAGCCACAAAAAAAAAACATTTTTTCAATAGATTCGATCTCAAATTACCATTGCCAAAATCCAACCCCGAAAAAACCGGCCATATGGACATCAAATTTGAAAAATTAAACAGCGGTTTTATGTTTTAGAATTGTTAGGAAAGTTTTGAAAGTTTTTCGCATGAAATATTCAATTTGGTATAAACTTGGGAAATTTAAAAGGGAAATGATTGATCAGTTTGAGAAAGGAAAAAGTTTTTTGTTGAAAAAAAAAATGACGAAGGCAATGAATATTCATTGTATATAATTAAATATAATCAAAAGCAATTATCCCAAGAGTACATTTGGTGCTTCAATTTGACCAACTGGATACGAAATTATATTCTATCAAGCGGGTGTGCTTTAAAATTTTATCTTATCGAGAACTACCCTTATTTTTAACCCTAATATGTTGCGTAAATATTATGATTTGTGATTTAAATATATTAAATTATAAGTTTGGAGTTTGAAAAGTGGATGGTAAATAAGTGCAGATGTGATTTGGATAATGTTGGGAACTTACGTGAAGACGTTGTTGAAGCCTTGCTACTTCGCGTTGGTGAAAAAAAGCACACTTGCATAAATCAATTTTTTTTTAGAAAACACCAATTAAGTTTTCCGATAGTTTAAAAAAAGTTTCGTAAACTTAAATTCACGCAGCACAAAACTTAAATAAAGAATTCATAAATCACATTGAATATGTATGGGAAAAGTGGATCACCATGCAATTATTGTTAACAACCGAAGCACATTAGCATAATAAATTTCCCAAAGTGGAAAAATGCAATTGTCGAGTTCGCGCTTTGGACACAACAGAAGTTTAATAACAATAATGAACTTGAATTGAAGAGATGGAAACGAGAACTGTTCCGAGTTATCGGAGAAGCGGCCGCTATAGGAGTGTCGGTGTCGCGACTACTCCATGACAACCAGCAGGGGGCGGCGTTCTGAGGGACCCGTTCTGAGGGGCGCCGCGTTCCCTCACAAGATATTATTCGTATTTATACGCGTGTGTGCCTCAAACTTCCACAAACATACATATCCCATATACACATAAATACACAAACATCCCATCCACCATGCGATGCCAGCCCGAAATACTAGCACACGGCTGGCACCGACTTGGGATACAGCGGAGGGCGGCTGAGGCAGGATGTTGCAGTGGAAGTATGTCTCCTAACTCTCAACAATAAAACTACTGTTACTTCTCTAAATTCGACCAAATTAAGCAAATTTTCAACAAAAAAAAAGGATGCAAAAATTTCCCAAATTCCATTCTTCCGGTTCTATGGCGCTCATATTAAACAAAACTTCCAGTTTCACTTTCCACATATCTGCGAATACATATTATTTATCATATAAACACTAACTGATATCCACGACTTCATCAGTGTGGTATCATAAATAAATTTATTCTTTGGCTGCCGAAAAATGTTTGAACTTTTTCCATGTATGAAAAAAATCATCTATCTTTAATTTTAATGGAAAACTCGAAAGTATAATCTCACTAATCCGGCACTTCGATAGATCGGTACATCCAATATTCCGGCACCCTTCGCCCCTCTATACCTGTGCATACATTTATTTCCTCTATGAAATGCTTTATTTTATTCATTACCTATGACTTTTCACTATAATCCAGTAATTGAAACATTCCAATAATCCGACACCCTCCAGTTTTTAATAGTGCCGGATAGTGAGTTTACACTGTACATTCTTTTTATAATAACAACCATTATTTGAGAAAACATTAAATTCATTCAAAATTTAGCAACGAACTTAATTTTAAGCTTAATCTTAATTTATCAACCAACTTAAGTTGGTACTTTTGTCAGATTTTGGGTGAACATATAACGGAAGCTTGTAGTTATAGGGAAAGTGGGAGAAAAAGCTGCGAAATTTTGTGTCGTTTGTATAACTCTAGACTACGTTAAGTGTCTTTTTTTTTCTAGGATTCTTCATTTCAGCATTTTTTTAGTGTTGAATGTATAATAGTATTTGGTTTGTAAATTAAATTATTTATGATATAATGGTTTAAAATTTTGGTGATTTAAATCTTGGTGAATAATATTTCTAAGATTGCTTAACAATAAATATTCTTGAACATTCAAAAATAAATGGTTATTTTGGCGTCACTTTTAATAAATTGCTGCTTGTTTAAAGCTTAAATATATAGTATACCTTAAAGTGAACAGATTTAAGGTATCTGATTTAAATTAAGGTTTCTGAATTGAAATTAAGAGAATACAAAATAGCTTTTAGGAAATATTCATCCCTGTTTCAGGTATATAAATTGATTTTTGATATATAAAACCATCCACGTTTTTTCAAAAGCAAATACAATCTAAAATTGTTTAAAAGATTTTTTTTTTCAAATTAAAGTTTTATATGCAGATCAGAAGTATAATCAGTCTATGAATGCAATATAATATTTTGCACAAAGTTGGTAGTCCATAATGACTAATCAAAGTCAATTATTCAAAGTTAGTCCCATTTGCTGCTTAATACTTTTTCCAACTAGAAAGTTCAATCTGGAATTATTTCAAAGATTTTTTTTTAAGTATTAAAGTTTTAGAAGCAGATCAAAAGTATAATCAGTCAATGAATTCAATATAATATTTTGCACAGAAGTAGTAATCCATAATGACTAATTTTACGCTTTTTTTTAGATAATTGAACTTTATACAAAATAATTACATCTAATTAGTAACATATCAACTTGAATAGCTTTATTTTTATAAAGCATTCATAACAACCACATTGCAAAACTGTTTTGCTGCAACAATTCTTCTTAAGTTTAGACGTGTATCTTAAGGAAGCCCAAAAGCTTAGATCTTGGGAATCAATACAATTTGGAGTAAAGTTTTTCAAACTTTTATCTAAACTGTTAAAAAAAGGAGTAAGTTTACGAAAAATTCAGCCAATAAGTTTGGACTCCAAAATTGTGGTAAGTATTATGTTGGTGTTTTAAACTTTTAGGACAGTCTGTAAAAGTTAAACAGTATGAAAATGAAAACCTTCTGAAGAGTTTTATATCAAGAGATTTCAAATCTAAAGTTGATGATTTCGATTGCCAAGCAATCTTCTTAAGTGGTCATCAAGCAGCATTGGATTTGTAACTGAAGGTGATTCATCACATAGCATTTAAAAATTGGTTCAAAATTATTTGATAACCACTGAGAAAAATTGCTTGGCAATCGAACTACGTATCTAACGTACACCAAAAATAAATTTGTTTAAGCTTCTGTTCAAATTTATGTTTAAGGCTTACTGTTGTTAATTATATTACATACATAAGACTACAATATACTTTATTTATTGTATAGATAATGTAACTGTATAAGTTAGCGAAAAAATATAATTGGAAGTATCTATCAATAAAATCTCATTGAGAATAGCAGTGTATTGAACCAAATGGAGCATATTTTAATAAAATCAACAATTTTTGAAAAAATGCATACTTAAATAGATTTCCAAATGCAATTAAAAATCCGAAATTTTATAAGCATTATCCTAAAATGAAAAGCTTTGGGCTTATTTTATCATATAAACAGCGTTTTGATAAAACAAAATAATGTTAATATTTTACATATTTTCAAGTTTACACACTTATTGGAAAAAAACTTAAAATTGTCCAAATAAGAGACAAGTTTACTCACAAAATACAGTTTAAAACATTAAAATACTACACGCATGATTAGATACAATAAAAAATATAGATATCCTAAATTAAAAATTTAACTTTTTGTAAATATTTATTTTGAAGTATTGATTTTTCAAGTCTTTCAATTACAGCACTGAATCAATAAGCAGTTATAATTTAAATGCTGTTTCAGTTATCATAAAGGGACTCGTCTTTTGCAAGTCTGTTCTTATGATAAACGTAGTTCTCCATTAAAAAATAAATTGTTGAAATTTCGAACAGCTCTATTCCTATGTATTAAACAAATTTTCTAGTTTCACTCATCACGTGCTCCTATATAAAGATACAAAGAAAAAATCAATAAAAAAATTACTCTTATTTCAAAGTAAGCATCGCGAGACGTTCTATTTTTCCTCTTACATAAAGAGCATTTATTTGTTTTATTATTAGACCAACTCTGCCGTTGTTCTTCGGCAATGTTTACATCGAGTCAAAGCCGCAATCGTATAAAGAGAAAAATTGCTAGAAATGAATTTTTTTTATTAAAGTTAACCACTTGAAAAAGTCTTACTGATACATATTTGAAAAAATAAAGTTCCTTACCACAAAAATTTCGCAATAAAATTTTGCGTAAAATTGATTTTCTCCAAAAAAAAATAAAATTAAATAAAATAAATATTTATTACATCTAAGTGAATACCATTAAATATTTACATGAACCTTAATCGTTAATTTCGAGAAGGTGAACTTGACCAAAAAATTAAATTATAAACAATTTTACTTTTTATATTTATTAAATTTGAAACCACTTTTCCAGTGTTCATTTAGTAAATGTTTTTAATAAAAAATAAATTGAAGTGGTCGTAAAAGTAAAATATTTTCACTGATCTTACATTCCAATTTATTTCAGTGGGAAAAATAACATCTCGATGCTGAAAATTAGAGCAAATAGTTTTTTAAGTTGAAAGTCTTTCCGAGAATCGATTAAATGAAAATGTGGGAATGAGGTAAGCGAAATTTATGAAAAAACTTAGTTTAATATTTATCGAATATAAACATTTATCGGCATTTTTTAAAAGAATTTCAAGTATGAAGAAAAAATTTACCTAATAAATCAAGAAAAAGAAAAACGTCTTTAAAAATCGATGTTTAATTAATCGAATGGAAGTCTATGAATTTCTTGTAAAGCTTTTTAAATTTTCTATGGAGTTACAAAGAAAAATACTAAAGATGCCACATTTTAGTCTTAAATCTATGTTTTCAAAGTTAAAGATTTTAACATGATTTTTCAATTAAAATCTCTCTGTATTTTTGAAGTTAGAATCTTTAAAGATAAATTTTTTTGGTAAGTCTAAAGTTTTGTCTAGTTTAAATTTTAAGATATTAAACATAATTTACATGAATCACTTTGAAAATAAATATATTATGAACAATACCTACAAAAATAAAATAATATATAATGAAAGATATGTAGACGATACATTTATAGTATTTAATGGAACTACCCGATGGATTCACAACAATTCATGGATTCACAGACAATATGGTATCCGATCTGAACAAAATTAGCCAGAAAATAAAATTCTCTTCAGAATACGAACTAAATGGAACAATCTACTTTTTAGATATAACGATCACCAATGAAAATGGAAAGTTGTCATACAATATATACAGAAAATCAACAACAACGAACACAACCATCCATAAAACATCATTTAATCCAAGAAACCAAAAAATGGCAGCTTACAACAGTCAAGTGTACAGAGTGATCAAGTTCCCTTTTAGCACCAAAGCTCGTGAAGAAGAATTTAAGATAATTAAATATATAGCCATTATTAACGGATACAACAGCTCAATCGTAGACAAAATAATATCGAAATTTACTAGAAAACCTATTCTGCCAACTTCACCAAAAGAAGACAAAATATATTAAATCAAACTTCAATAATATATTTAGTTTTACAATCGCCAACTTCCTAAAGAAAAATAACTTCAACATCGCATTTTCAACAAACAATATGATGAAAATTCTTAAGCCATTGGAGAACAACCAAATTACCACAAAAAATAAAACCGGAATATATAAAATTAAATGTGGTTCCTGTGAAAAGTTCTACATTGGACAAACTGCTAGAACTTTCAGAACAAGATATAAGGAACATACACCCAAGAAACCTACTTCAACAACAACTTCAAATTTTACAAAACATCTTTACGACGAAAACCATTAATGCTTAAATTTCGAAACAAATTTCAAGCCACTACATATTTGCAAGAAAGGATCACATATAAACACCCTGGAAGAATATGAAATATATAAAGTACACAAACTAAATCCAAATAACATCCTTAACGATAAATTATATAAAACAAACAACCTTTATGAAATTTATTTACAACTGACAAAATAATCATTTCCTGATGATGACAGCCAGAAACTGTTGAAACGAGTCGCAATAAAGAAATTGAGCCTTAGGACTTATATTATTATTTATCAATAAGCCACTAATTTAATCTATTAGGTACTTGAAAACTAATAAATTTTTGAGAAATATTCACAGCTCAACATTGACAAAACTAAAAAATGGCAAAAGTTGGCAAAAATTGGCAATTGAATGAAAACGAAATGACAGTTGAAACCAATGACAACAAACAGTTAATTCAAAATTGAGAAAAAAATTATTATGTTTGCGCCATATTCACATGTATGTGTTTACATTCTTTGTTCATTTATCTATTATATTGACATTAAAAGCAAAAATTGTGTTTAAAATTATGTCATATTTTAGTAATTACAAACTACTAATAACTAATGTGCCATGTCAGGCACTACCGAAAGATGCTATCGCAATGAATTAAAAACATATTTCTTTAATTACGACAAATAACTATAACTTCTTTTGCGCGTATAAAAGTATACATACCGTATTTTGTTTCTAAGGAAATTGAGGAATGGAAAATTGTGTTAAAATTTTCTCGACCTCAGAGAATTGAAAACGTATACCTACTCAAAATAAATATATCTCAAAAATATATATTTCTGAAAGCCCATTGTTAAACGCCCAACATTATTTGTAAGTATATTTTTAACCCGCTGGACTCAAGAGACTTTCAAATATAGCTTTTTCTTTTCGAATTAACCAACTTTTAAAAAATACATCTAAAATCTCAATATATTCTTGTGTAATATCAAGAATATAGTAATTATAAAGATGCTACGTATTATTTTGCATAACAGAGTTTTTACAAGAAAACAAGAAAAAATTATAACAGGGAAGTTTATAACAACCAAAGAAAATGTATAGAATCTGACAAGCATGATTATTGGCTGGAATATATCTCCATATGAATACCCTTTCAAATATTAACTCCAAGTCCAACTTAATATCAGATCCTCTTTTTCTGCATACACTTTACATTCTTCGTTAAACATTGAACAAAAATGAAAATATTTTTTTAGTGCTTAAAAACAAAAAAAGGAAAAACAAACTGTAATATTTTTAGGAATCTCTGTTGATCATGGAAATTTCATCAAAAAATATTTCTTTGAAACCCACCAAACAAAAACTCAACCACCAAGTAATCAAATTCTAATCTTATTTTGTATTCTTTGTAATTCATATTTGACCTCCCAATTTCATAAATATTTATTTTTTATTTTAAAGTTTTAAGCATCCATAAATATATGAAACCAGAAATAAAGAAAAAAATTCTTCCTTGAAAACATCTATAAATAAATTTATTTACCGTTACACTTTTGTAAGATGGAAGTCGGTACAAAATTTTATTGTCCCCCCAAAAAAAAAAAATCTATAAAAGGTTTTTTGTTGGCTTCCCAAAACTTACACAGTGGAAACAAGTATGAGTCGTTTGACTTTGTAAATCACTCCCAAATTGAAGTTTTCGTCTCCCCCAAATCCAGGAAATAGCAAATAAAACCAACGGCATTCCCGTACGTGTGGGCGCTAGAAAAATTGGAGCAGTTGATCTTTCGACTTTAAAAAAAAGGCATCCGGACGTCGGTCGTTCGAATCCATTCGATTGAAAGAACAAAGGAAATACAATGACAATAATGGTCATTCGACTCTTAGAAATTCGTTTTAAATTAACTTAATTATAAATCCCATCAATTTCAATTACCACTAAACGATTTAATGACACTTGTCGAAAAATCTAGGCATTAAAAATATGAATTTATCGACTGAGAATATGCGTTTGTGTTTATATTTTTAAAATTCTATGTAGAAGAAATATTTTTTTTTTTTGATATTAATGGAAGTATAATTATACTTTGGGATGAAACTGACATGAGAATAAAGCGTTTTGTTATATTTATAATTTCGAACAAATAATCAATGAACTTGAAATGAATGAAAGTGACAGTGAGAAGACAAAGCTTTTAATTAACTAATTTTTACAATTAACATTTGTTTAGTCTTTACGTTAGGAATTCACAACGCTTTCTAAAGAAATATTTGAGAATTATTTGATAACCATAGATTTTCCAAGATAAAGCCCAAGAAATATTACATTATAATTAATTGATTTTTTAAAATATCCATCGTCTTTGTTATTATCTAGCCGATACCACTAATCATTGGTTTCATTAAAACTATTAACTATACCGATCAAAAATCCCACATATTGTCCTCTTAAATCGGCTTGAAAAGATGGGGTAAAAACCATTTCTAAGCTATCATTAGGGTTGAAAACTATTCTTCATGATTTCATCTGAAACCCTTTAATTACAGATAGTAATAAAATAGGACGTTTTATATCAGATATTGATCTTTTCTCTCTTATTGTTTTGAATCGTGTTAGTGGGTTGATTGAGGAATTTGCACCGATAAAAGTTACGCAAAGCGTTCAAATATGAAATGATTTTCTCACGAAGTCTTTCAAGCCGTAAATGAGTTGCTTAGTTTCCGAAAGGAAAAAAAAGAATTGGAGAAACATTTGTTTGGTTTTATTGAGTTTTCTCCGACTAAATACGTCGTAAATTCTATTATTTTATTTTCAAAGAAATGAATTCTTTTAACGTGTCTGCAAATAAATATGATAAAGTGTCGCTTTTCATAAGTGTTGAAGCTTTTTCTTCTTTGTTCACGTTTATTGAATATTTTATGTGTTATGGTTTTGTCTAGTTGTTTTACGGTTTATGGAAATACTAAATACTTTTGGCGCTAGTAATACAGTAAAAGAGAAGTACTTAGTGCGAAAGAATCCATTTTTATGTACTGTTTCATTTTTTCCATTGTAAATATTGTAACGTGACGTCTCAAAACTGTATTGAGATGGCGTTATTCGTTCTTTAATTTCTTTTGGAAATAAATAATCATTTTCACACTTATATACACTTTTTATTAACCAATTACACTTGTCAAAACAATCACTTAAATGACAATAATCACTTTTAAATCAAAATCACAATAAAAACCGCTTTGTTGCAACGGAAATTCAAAGTGAACTTCGATACTGAACTCCCCTGTTGGCTTGAACTGAGCGCCTTATATACCCGCAACTAAACATTCTAGAATGTACTCCCATGTTCGCTAATGTACTATCACTTACTAGACCTTTCTAGAACAATCTATATGTGCATTCGCATTGGTGGGAGAGAGAAAGAAGTCACTCATTCAATCGCGTGCCGCCATGGCACAAAGAGAGATAGACTTTGTCCCTTTCTGTTACAATATAATGGTGCTGTTTGTTAAGAATCTCCGACTAAAATAAAATTAAAACCTTAATTATACAAGAAAATATCAAATTAAGCTTAATTTTACCGCCAATAGTGTTCGACCGAGCTTTCTATTTCAGTTTCGGTTGTTAAGCCGAAACGACGACCGAAATCATGGTTAAATTCGTGAGATGAAAATGTTGAGAAATTATTGTTTCTCACCTATAATATTAGATTCTTCAATTATGAATACTGATAATTATCAGTTAGTTTTTCGATTGTAAATATAGTAACACTGTTTGTTAAGAATCTTAGACTTAAATGCAATTAAAACTTTAATTTTACAACGAAATATCAAATTAAGCTAAACTTTACTGCCAATAGTGTTCGATCGAGCTTTCGATTTTGGTTGTTGTTAAGCCGAAACTATGACCAAAACCGAAACTAAAGTCGTGATATGAAAATGTTGAGAATATATTGTTTTTCACTTATTATATTATATTCTTCAATTACGAATATAAATAAATAAATATATATAAAATTTTATATATTTGAAAAAATTTCAAGAAAGTTTTTTAAAACATCAATACATTTACAAGAATGAGTACAGCTGAATAACATGCTGTCTTGATTTATATATTAAATTTAAATTTTTCCTGAAGAAGTAGAAATAAAGTCTGCGAAACGTTGCAATTTTTATAATTTGACATTTTCATTTATAAAGTCCAAATCCCAAGATAAAAAACTTAGTTCAATTTTTTTAGTTCAAGAGAAAACTGACCAAAGTTTAGAAGAAATTATTTTGATTTCAAGATGTAAGAAAGAATACTTTTTGTTTTGTATACCTAAACATAGTAGGTAAAAAGTAATTTTTATATATAACTTTTTTTTACTTTACATTATTTGTAACTAGAATTAAAAAGAAATATTAGGTGCATTTCTTTCAAATCAACCCCTTATTTCAGCACAAATAATTTATTTGAAATAAGAAGTGATAATAATGTGTTATGTTAATGATTATGTTAAATATTTAGGACTTAATGAATAATAAATACCTATAGGATTTAAAAGCAAAAACTGAATAATTAGAATTGACTTTTTTCCTTCAAAAACATGACCTTATCTGGAAGTTTCGGCCGAAACTGACACTGATATCGAAATTTGGTTTCGGCCGAAACTTCCAAATAAGGTCATGTTTTTGCAGGAAAAAAGTCAATTTTTGCTTTTAAATTCTATAGGTATTTATTATTCATTTAGTCTCTAATATTTAACACTAATTTTGGTCGGATACTAGCCGCTAATTATAATCATCTTTTGAAGTTCTATTCCCAACTGAGCTACTTATGCGTGAAAAAGTAAGCTTTTAAAAAGTTTCTGAGTATTGTGGAATATTTCACAAGATTTTGTAGCCATTTTTCTATCTCAGACATATTCTTTGGGTATTATTAATATTTAATACACCACAAACGATTTAATAACGTCTCTACTCGAGTACGTAACAATTCAATCGTGTAAACATTTTTCTCGTACTTTAAACTTAACTAGATGTTTGGTTTGTTTTTTAGAACATAAATCCAAAGTTAATTTAAAAGGAGTAATTGCTTGTTTAGTTGTATGGGAGCAAAACAATGGGTTATATAAATCTGAATTAAATATTAACTTGCATTTATGTAATAAATATTGTGCAATATCGGCGCTCTGGAACAGCACATGCACAGAGCTATAAATTTTTTAGAGTCTTTTAATGTCTGCGTTTTTGTTTGATTTATTCAATATTTCATTACGTTATTGGGATTAACCCATTTAAAAATTTATAT
Source organism: Sisyra terminalis (assembly GCA_958496175.1). Lineage (NCBI taxonomy): Eukaryota > Metazoa > Arthropoda > Insecta > Neuroptera > Sisyridae > Sisyra > Sisyra terminalis. The sequence continues at coordinate 12,395,160 of OY292275.1, forward strand.
GAAAATATTTAAAATAAAATTGGTGGAAAAAACCAATTCCATCGTAACTCCAATTTGTTAAACAACAAACGGAAAATTACGTTAGTAGAATCTCGTGCTATGATTAATTGGATTGTGTGTCTTTTCTGGTTTAAAGAAAAATATTTTTTTTTGTAGAACGTAAACGTGGTTGGAAATATTGAAATTGTCTTCCGGATCAGTTGTGCACGTTTATCCTTAATTCAAAGCCAGATGAATTCCGAGACGCAGTCCCCACATCTGGAAGCACGTGGTGGTGATGGTGAGTGGCATAGTATATAGGTAGTATAATTTCCTTTCAGAAATTACATTTAATTTTCTGTCTTGTTACTGCGCGATAATTCACTTGATTAAACTCCGCAAGGAAAACGGAAAATTTCGTATGCACAATTTTTCGAAATGTAGGTAAAATTATAATTTGCAGGTAAAATATTTATTGAGCTATTGATAAATGTTTTATAGGACGATTTATCGCCGTTTAATAGCAGAACAAAAGGTTAACATTGGAATTTTTAAACGCTCTCTAAATAAATAATATTTAAACTATACAAATTTTAATAGCGATAAGCAATAATTTGACGCAAAAAATGTATAATTTATCGCTTTGGTCCTTTGTCTTTCGAAATATACTGTAACAGAAAGGGACAAAGTATGTCTGTCTCTTTGTGCCGTGCCGGCACGCGATTGGCTGAGTGCCTTGTTTCTTTCTCCCACCAATGAGAGTGCACATATAGATTGTTCTAGAAACGTCCAGTAAGTAATAGAGTATTAGCGAACATTGGAGTATATTCTAGAATGTTGAGTTGCGGGTATATAAGGCGCCCAGTTCAAGCCAATAGGGGAGTTCTGTATAGAAGTTCACTTTGAATTTCCGTTACAACAAAGCGATTTTTATTGTGATTTAAAAGTGATTATTGTCATTTAAGTGATTGTTTTGACAAGTGTAATTTTGTAATAAAAAGGGTATACAAGTGTATAAAAAAAGTTTTTGTTAAGTGTGAAAGTGATTATTTATTTCCAAAAGAAATTTAAAGAACGAATAACGCCATCTCAATACAATTTTGAGACGTCACGTTATAATACCTATTCTGTTTTCGAAATAACGGAATGGGTTCAACTCCAAACTGGTTTAAGAATACAAATAGTTCGTCTTTAATTCAACGGTATGCAATAAGATAGTAAGACCTTGGGTGCCAAATTTTGAATTGTAAGATTAAAGCAGGTAGACGAATGAAAGTTCAAATATGTTATTAATCCGGAACCAATACAGGGGTAGATGTTATACTATATACACCTTACCGGCTTTCAGAGGTCTATAATATTCTCCTTACCTTCCATACTACGTATGCGTAGTATACACTTAAGCTTATAGTAAACGGGTTGTATTCCCTGATCAGTTTTAAATTCCTGAAAAACAGTTTCGTACATAATCGAGTTTATTGTAGTACCCAAACAGATCAAAGTCAAATAATAATACGTAAACTCTTTTCTACCTGTGTACCATTTTCCGAATTAATTTTAATTTCAATCTTGCGATGCAAATTTCGTGCGTCTTATTTTTTAAAGCCGAATTTTTCTCTCATGTTTTTCGGTATTAATAGAAAATCGAACGCAGAGAACAATAAGACAATTCATCTCGTGCCAAGTTTCGATTGATCGTTCATCAAAATATTATTGTCGGTCTGTGTTAAAATAGATTTTTCGGTAGTCTAAATGAAAGTTGTCTAGTAGATAAAGAAAGTTTTAACTGCAAAGTTAACGTTTCATTGATTTTTAGCTTTAAAAAAAAACTCATTAAAAATCCAATCCTGCTTTTTTTTTCTTCTAAATGTGTGCTGAATGTTATTTGCAGATAAGAAGAATTTGGAAAGACTTAAGATCTTGAAGAGGATTGAAAAAATATGCAATGACAGATGCGTTTCAGATGCATGTTTCAGGAAGATATATTGATCCTTTCCATTTGGCCAACAATTCTTTCATATTTTTATCTTTTTAATATTCAATATGCGTTGTTTTACTGATAAGATACAAATCAACACACGCGTGTTTTGGTTTTTAATCGGAAAATGTTTAGCAAAGATAAAAATTCATATCGGAAAATTTCAATTGAAAATATGAGTTCGAAACAATAAATAATTCGAACTATAAAATAAATACCATAATTTCTTTCTCCGTGAAAAGGAATCTTTTAAAAAAGCTTTAATTTTAAGTCGAATTAAAATATTTTGATTAGACCAAAAAGTTAAAGTTTAGAGCTTATAACTACAGCAATACCACATTTTATTAAGCTTTAGTATCTTTGTAAAGAAAGTTATCTAAGTCTTTAAGGAATTAACGACTTAATTACAACAAATCTTAGCTTATGTTCATGTGAGGTATTAACCAAAATATTTCAAAAATATGACACATGTTTCGTATTACAAAGTTTTTTTAAACCAAAATTTTCACGTATTTAACTACACAAAAATAAAAAAATATTTTGTGATAAAATGAACAATTCATTAAAATACTTTTTTAAGCAAATTTAAGATATAAGTGTATCAAAAATAAAGAAAGTATTGTAAAGTCTCGCATGATCTTTGGGAAATATTATAATACTAGTAACTTCCCGTGAAATATTCACAGGCCAACAGTAACACAACTGAAAAATGTTAAAAATTGGCAATTAAGTAAAATAAAAACGACAGTTGAAACCATAATAATAACCAGGCAGTTCAAATATGAAAGAATGATTGAATTTCCATCACATATATGTGTTCACAATGTTTGTTCTCTTCCTCTGCCGACGTACCAATTACATAAGTTTGCCAAATATTATTGATATCATTGTTGACAATTATGCACTGTTAAATTCCTCAAAAAATCTGTGTAATACAAAACAAAATAATTTGCGAACCGTTCGTAAACTGTTCCTACGTCGTTCTTCCTTCTCTTTATTTTCAATTTTTCTCGTTTTTCTCATATAAAGAAAAAATCTTTAAAAATAAAACTAAGAATTTGTAATGTCATTTTCATAGAAAAAGCTGCAATCAAAGAATTATACTTTGCCTACTGATGGTGGAATGTTCTAGGTGGTTCAAATGTTCAAGGTTCAAATGTAACTAGTGCCTTTTGATCCAAAATTTCTGGACTTCATACTACAATTATCATTGAGACTTATGTCGATAATTAGTTTAATAATTAATTAAAAATAGTTTAGTTCAAGTTCGTTAATTGAGCTTTTTGACAAAGTGAGTACTTAGAGGAGCAAAAGTAGAAATAGTTATTATTTGTGCATAGTACGACATTTCAGTGATAATATCGCATTTTTTGATGCTTATAGCTAGCAACTAAAAGATGACAAAATCTTCGCCAAAATCCATTTTTATACGTTCTAGTTTAAGCTATAATCGTCTATTGTGTCACCTGCAGTGCATTAAAGTCTATTATTTTTCTATATTTCCTTAAAAGTTTGCTATGATTATCCAAATTTTTGTAACACAGGAAGTTTTAATTACAATATTTAAGAAGTAACCTAAATGAAAATATTCCCCTACGTCTTGCAATTAATTTCTTTAAAACGTGTCATCAATGTTCCTTTACAATGGTTATATGTACATATTACAATGTACATAATATGTCTTATTTCCAATATTTGTTCGGATCATGAGGAAAAGTCAATTTTTTATTTTGAATTTTACAAGAAGAGTTCAAGATCTTGGGGTCATGGATTCGGCTCAAATTTTGTAAGGTTGCAGATTTCGTTTCCCTATTGATACAGCAATAACTCATTGCTAATACGCATAATCCATTACGTGTAATTGTTTGTTATAAAACTGACATTAACGATTGAATTACATCTTCAATTGCAAATATCTAAAATATTGTTGAGTACTGGCTCCTATAGCTATATTTTTTCATCTTAAACTCTCCTTGTTAATGAAATTTTTCAAAAACTTTCAATTTAAGAAATTTTCCATATTCTTTGAAATATTAACTTTCCACTCTTTTGGGCAACAATGAAATACTAAAAATAAATTTAAGTAGCGGTGGTGAGCATCAATTTCACAACTCTTTTGATTCTTCTGATTTCTGGGGACTATTTTGCAAGTTCATCTACCTCATGTCCAAGAAGAACTATTGTGCCTCATCACTGTTCCTAATCCTAGTTCCTGTTTTTGAAATAAATCTCAGCAGTTAATCAATTAAGTCCTTCTGGATATTTTCAAACTCATGTTCCAGCTCCTAGAAGATCAAAGACATTACGAGCCAAATCTAGACAGTTAAATGGCCAATTTGAAAAGAAATAATTCAAGAAAACACGAAATCAAGATTTTAAAAGAATCAATATTTCGTAACATTGAGTGACTAAAAGTCTAGACAAAACACCTACTTTGAATATAAAATCAACGGAGTATCAAATTCAATTGGACCCATAAATCAATTAAAATAGTATTTTTTTCTCTTTTCTAAAAGTTACGAACGGTTATAGACAGGACAGCCATTATAAATTTATCACTACAGAAATATGTGTAGTACAAGCAGGTATTAAATTCTTTGCTATTTTTTTTTATTTTTTGAAATACTCTAAAAAGAAAACGGTTATTTAGGAATCACGAAAACGTTCCAAAATTAAGAAACACATGGATGAATTTTATAACACGAATGTGTAATAAAAAATGATTCGATTCACCTAATGTAAAATATTTTTTCTTTTAAAAATACTACAAGTTCCAAAAGTAGGTACCAATTGAAGCGAGAAAGGAACCACGTTAGTAATTAAATTTTCGGTACAAGAAAACTACCTAGGAAAAGTGATGGAAGAAATACAATTATATAATCAGTGATAAAGACCGCAGTAATAACATAATTTCAGTTTTATGTTCGACGTTAAATTTTTAAAACTTTAGTTCAATTTTCATTAAAAGAAAACATATATCGAGCTTTACTAAAAATCAAATATAGCTTAATTTTGGACTCATTCAAAAAGCACACCCATCTCTTAATACTTTTCCAAAGTTTAAGGATACTTTTACACTTAACCATTACTTTTATTTATTCGGACTGCTACTGGAAATTTTCATTCCTATTTTTCACGATTAAACGTCCACGAAATCGTCCATGAACTCATACCAGCACTTACCTAGAACAAAAGACATAAAATTAGTTTTATTACATTAAATATTTTCATTTAAATCAAACAATTACAATTCTATAAATTTCAGGCATACTATTGTTTAATTTATATTCAGTTAAGCAAATATTAAATATTTTGGCGAACGTTCACATGTATTCATTCCTCTGGATTACCTCCATTCCAATTTAATTAATATTCACTGAGAGGACTTCTGATTCATTTCATTGGCCACAACAAAGCATATTCGATGATGATATCATGATTGTCGCATAAAAAAGGTGTGCCACACACTTTAATAACCCAATTATATAATAAAATTATTTTTTATTTAATATTTTGCATTTGTTATAATCAAATTTGAAAAATGAGTGGTTATCATACTATGTTTGTTTCTCAAGACTATTTTATCTTACTATAGATACATATGCAAGTTAATGAACTTGATTTACCAAGAATTATTTTTTAATGAATATTATTTATTATTTTTCTAAAAACTGATATAAATTATTATTGTGACAGCCAGGAATTTAATGATAATTTAATAATAAAAAAAATAGCTATTGAATTGATTGAAAGTTTTGTTTCAATGGCTGGATAGAAGGCTAAACCATTTGGGATGTTACTTGGAGATGACAGTTAAGAGATTTCTTCTTTCAATTCACGCACGTTGAACGAACAGGAGAACAGGAGGAAAATTATCTCCACAAAATTGGTCATGTGTGCGGATGACACGTGCATTACATTATAGAGGAATTTACTGGATAAGCACGTGGAACATAACCGAACCACGTTTGGGATGCGATTTACAATTTTAATTAATTAGCTGAAAAGCCCAAATAATTGAAATGATGGACAGAAAGAAAATTCGGTCTTGAAAAATTCGGAAAATTTTCACAAAGATACAAATAACAATGGGGATGACCTATTTTATTTGAATCGTTCCGAACTTGATGTTATTACATGTTATTTGCAGACATTCACCTGACAGAATATCTATTTTCTTGCTTACTTATTTTCCGGTTAAATTAACTTGCGTCATAAACTGAAAATATAAAATATGAGGCGAATAATTATATAAATACTAAATCTAGAGCAAAGTAAAAATATGATATGTTTTTCGAGTTATTAATTAATTGTACCATTGAGTCGGTTTATTAATTACATTTTTTTTCGCCAATCAATATCTTATTTTTAAACGTGAAAACAATAGCTTAAAATAGCTGGTCTACTTCAATTAAAATTAGACCTGAAAATAATTTACGCGTAAACTTGTGAAGGATTCCTTCTGTAAAAAAATACTTGCGACTCAATTACAACGAACCGAGATTCGTGAAATGTGCTAAACTTGAAATAAAATTAGAATCTGCAAAGAGAATCATTAAAACGACAGTGACAACACTATTAAGAATTGAGAAAAAAATGAAAAATGTGAGAAATCGGAAATAGTAATTTACTATGACACGTTTATTAAGTGATATCATTATTTAGAAAAAATCTCAATAAAGCTATCATTGCAAATGTGGTTTAAAGCATAAATCCGCTTAGGTTGCACTTTTCGAAAGAAAAATCGGCTTCAAAAGAAAAGTGCAGGAATGCATTTTATCAGTATCAAATGGCTTTGGTTTTTGACGTTTTTTAATGTAAATTTAACCTTGAAATAATTTTTTATTTAATAAGAATACGTGAAATTTTATAGATTTCATACAACAATATGTGTAGCTTAGTTAAAGAACCAGTAAATGTTATATAAAATATTTAGTAAAATCAATAATAGTCCAAAATCGATAATATAAATAATTAATTCAAAACCATACCAAACGGTGACCTAATTATTCAATTTTAAATTGATAAAACCTTAACAAAGATTGTGATTAGTATAAAATGCCCGAAAATTATAAGTATTTTTATATTTTTTTTTCACGGTAAATAGAACCAATAAATACGGCTTCAATATATTTCAGTACAAAGCGATGACCAAATATTGTACTAAATTAATATTGAAACCCCGTTTTTACATTCGTACAATATTAAGTTGAAATCAAACATGGAAATTTTTAAATTCATAAATGAAAATTCTTCCGATATTATATACAGAAGCGAAGATTTTAAATATCTGCTCTGTTTGATACAAAGATGCAAGAATGATAGCCTAAACAATTTTTCACGTAAAAACTCTAGTGAATGATGTTCGCAGAAGTAAAAGTAATCAAAGATCTGGTTTTATGTCGGTACTGAATTCAGAACCGTAAACCATAATATCATAAAAGTAAACACATATCGTTATTATATTAATTTTATTTCCACTATTGATTTTTCATATTTTCAAACGAGCCATTTATATTTATTTTGTTGAGAATAAAAGCATTTGATATTTTTTCATGGATTTATAAAATTCGAAATGTTTGAGAATAAATAAGGTTCTTTTCAATAACTTTTTATCAACTCCAATGAAGGACACTAGTCAAATACTGTGCATACATTAATAATGTAATATTATTTGAATAATATGAATAAAAGTCTTCCCCAAGTTCATTTCAAAAGTAATCACAAAATTCGCAATAAAATATGATTTAATCAACAAATCGATAGAAAATGGTATTGTTAAATTTTAAAATACGAGGAGTAGGGGGGCAAGATTAATCGTCTACTAGAATATAAATAATATGGAGACATCCATCAGGATTAGTATATGATACTTTACTCAATTTGAATTTATAACAAAATTATTTATGTTCAAAGGTGCAATGCACCTATATAAACAAGACCAATATACGATTCACTCCAATACAGATTATAAAATAAATTGATTTTTTTCGAAATACCATTCAAGTTCATACACCCATTGGAAATTCTTTGGGTTTAGTTGAAATTTAATTATATTTTTATCAACTAATATATTATGATGTTATTATCTACTCCAGCTAATTTTCCGGTAGTCAAAACTCTATTTTAGACCAGACTAAAGAGAATCGCAGGATATGTTTGGCTACAAGAAGAAATATAGAAAATTCTTCTTATTTCAGTGCTTTGGCAGGTTCCCCTAATTGTTGTAAATTTCAATACCAAATTGTTTTCGGGTTTCGGCTTTTCTGAATAATTGTTCACCACTTTGATACCAGTTCAATCGCAATTGTTCTTCAGCCTCGATATTTGTATTCTTCCAATTCCTCTGCAATCTTCGACTTTACCTTTGATCATTAGCAGGAGGATTTTGTAACGGTCTCCTCTTAACACATGTCGCATATATGATATCTTCCTTATCTTAGTAAAGATAGAAGATTAAGAAGACTAGAACCGAATATTTCATATAGGGTATTCGGAACATTTTTCTGTGCAACCACATTTCAAACGCTTCCAGACGATTAATTGCAGCAGCTTTAAGAGTCAAGGTCTCGCCTTCGTATAGGAGCGTAGACTAAATATAACATTTAATCATTCTTTGGTGAAGTTTTAGGTTTGAGTTTTCATTGCAGAATTATTTCATTTTCAGTGTAGAACATTACCGATAACAATTTAGGTGAGGCAAGTCCAGATCCTCGCATTGCTTGTATGTATGATCTATGATAGAGAAAAGCAATATGGTTGCTATATGGATAGCTTTTGTAATTTTACATTTAAGATTGACTTTGGCTTTAAATTTCAAAGGAATCACACACTATTTCTCTCACTATTCGCTTATATTTATGGAGAAGATTCTAAATATGGTATCGACTGCAATTTAAGTACTTTATTGTATATACATACTTCAATTTCACGTAAAATAATACTTCTTAATTTAATACTAATTCCATGATTTTCCTCTTAGAAAAATAGGAATAAAAATCACAGGTTTATGGTTAAATAACAATTATTTCATAATGGTTCTTTTTAAGTTACAAAAAATATTGTCTACACAATATTATGTTCCATAATAGATGATAAAACTCAGATCTCAGCTTTTATTAAATAAGAAGACAATTCAGGTTGTTTAAGATCGGTTTTGCGCTCTAATGATAATAATTTTTATCTTCTCTTCCAATGGTTTTATAGTTAAAAAAAGTAAAAATGAGCAAAAAGTTGAAAATATTGCAAGGTTTATATTATGCACAAGTGAAATGTTGAATAACTTTTAATGGAGTGATTTAATCGAAAAATCATAAGAGACCTTTTTTGTAGAGCGTTAAATTTTACATCAGAATAATTTGACCTTAAATCTTTTCATTCATTTGTTTCTGAGAAAAAAAAAATAAAAGTAAAAAGTCAAATAATCCCATGTTATTTAAATGGTAAAAGTAACATGATTCCGGCACGGTTTAATCAAGAAATTAAGAGCTTAATTGTATTGGATAGTTTTTTTTATATCTTAAACTAAAAATTCAGGGGGCGATCGCTGTAAAAAAAATCAATTTGGGAAATAACGGACACCCTAATATTTATATCCATGAAGATTGAAGACATTGTTGAACCAAAAATAATGAAATCTATAAATCATTAAGATTGCAATTATTTTGTAAATTATTTTCAATAATTTTTTTACAAATGTATTATAAATCTTAAACATTTTTATGAAAATTGAAATGTGACAAAATTTTTCTCAATAATTAAAAATTCCTCAAAAATCTTTCCTCAATTTTGATTGTTTTTTTTTTTAATTGCAAAACTAAACTATAGCCTACCCATATTCAATTTAAACGTATCGATAAAGAAACTTGTTTTCAACAACGTATTCTTTAGTTTCCTTTTCCGTATTTTCTCGCGAAAAAAAAGCTTCATATATCTACATGTTTTTCTCACAGCTCCAATCTGTCCAATGTAAAAGTCAACAGGTATCACAATGGAAACTTTCATGCATATTTTATACATAAACATTTTTTTCAAATCAAATCAATCTCATTGCTGATTATTATTAAAGGGCATTTCGAAATGCATATTGAAGGTTATTAGCCTACATATAATTTTTTTCATAATTGACTTAATATGCCGCATACTTGTATTTGTTGCACTTTTTCAGAATTGTTACGTGGGATTTGCATGAATCATAATATCAACAGATTGATGTTAACATTGATATATTGTAGCAAAATATGCAAATTCATTTGGGAATTTCCGCTTGGTTCTTTGCTCTTTTAATAACAATCGAACAATTCTCATTGTCACTAAAAACTATTTTCCAGTTTTGTAGAACTATCCTTATTGACCAATGCTTGCTCTGTTTTTGGGGTGAAAAATGACAGATTTTCTCTACCCTGATTTCTATCACGTGCTACCATAAGGAACTAATATCTCATTGTCAAGGTTGAGGTTTTTAATCTTCGTCAGGTCAGGGTGAGCTGAAATCTCGCTAAAATAACATCCAGTGTTGAAAGTATCGTTTCATAATCCCTTTTTTCTCCCGTTTTTTCCTCTTCATAATGTCAAACATTAATCATTGCTGATTCTGCTTAACGAGCCCGATATTATCCTTTGTTGCTCACTTAGTTATTACACTCTTTTACAAAAATCCACCACTGACCTTCAAACGTATACCATCCGTATCTGAAGGTTTATTTATAATAAAACGTAATAGTCATGTTATGTCTTCCACGTAATATTGTTATGAACGGTCTATTAAAAAACGTACGCAAATTTAAATCTATATAAGACAGAATGTCAGGTTTAACAGACCTTAATAGGATTATCTAATTTATTTTCTGAATATGACAGATATTCTTAGGGGGTGGGGAAACTCTGAACAATGGACATATTGTGCCTTTTTTCTATGATGAAGGTATAGGATTTAAAATTGTTGATAATATAAATTTGAAGTTTCCATGCGATTAACTCATACAATCTTGGCAGCTTTTTTTTCTATCGATAAAAAAATGTACTTCGTAACCATTACTAAACTATTATACAATATAATCTACTTCAGAAAAAAATAATAGGAGTTTATTTAATCATTTAATATATTGAAATATTTCGTTTTCTTCCGGAATGTTCTTGACTTAAGACATTGAAATTCCTCATTTTTTTTTTAAATTGGAAACTACTATAATTTTTCACACCTGGTCGATTAAAATAAGAAATTAATTGCAAATATTGAAATTAATAGTTCCATTTCCATCTAAATTCACTAATATTGCCACGATCGCCACTTTTGGTACTTCATAATGAAAGAAGACAGAAAAGGAGAGTTCCTGGTGACCAAATAATATCGTAAGGAAGTTCCTCCTTTGGAAGGCAAGGAAAGTACAAGTCCATCCGTACATGCTGTGCAAATTTTTCCGAAAACAAACCACGTTTAAGGGATGAAATCGACCATCAAAGTGGCAGAAGAAATCATCCAATCATCCAAACTTCAAGAGCTTATAACGTCGCTAAATAAGGGATGATTTTCGAATCAAAGAAAGTTTCGAGTTCGTATCAATGTATTAAACAATAATATATAAATCTACTTCGAATTCGAAACAAAAAAAAAATCGTCAAAAAAAAACCGTGGGTTAATCATTGTTGATTTTTCACGAAAATCGTCAAATTTAAGGGTTGGTTTTTATGATGCCAATTGAAAGTATAAATTCACCCGTATATGCTGTGCAAATTTTTCCGAAAATAAACCAGGTTTAAGGGATGAAATCGACCATCAAAATGCCAGAAAAAAATTATCAAATCATCCAAAAGATCAAGAGCTTATAACGTCGCTAAATAAGGGAAGATTTTCGAACCAAGTACAGTTTCGAAAAAAAAAAACTGTGGGTTAATCATTGTTGATTTTTCACGAAAATCACCAAATTTAAGGGTTGGTTTTTATGGTGCCAATTGAAAGTATAAATCCACCTGTACATACTATGCAAATTTTTCCGAAAATAAACCACGTTTAAGGGATGAAATCGACCATCAAAGTGCCAGAAGAAATCATCAAACCATCCAAAAGATCAAGAGCTTATAATGCCGCTAAATAAATTCCGTTCCTCCATTGAGAGGAACTTACATAACGTCCAGCTTCTGCAATTAAATTGGATTATAGGACTTGGATCCTGATGGCCAATTTAAAGAAGAAAAAAAAATTGAAAATATTTGCATTATCCTTTTTAAAATATCAAAGCATTTGTTGACAATTCTTCTAAAATTAATTGAAATATTCAAGGCAAAACTCATTGATTAAATATGAATACTAAAGTTCATCTTGACCTCAATATGTTCGTGAAATTGGTTACAATTCGTAAAAATCTAACGTATCATCAAAAGTTTTCAACTTAATCAAATTGAAGGGTTGATGTCCTTGATGGCATTGAGATATGACTTGCCATCAAGATTTGATGAAAGAATGAAAATGTGTTTTGTATGACGTTGCAAATAGATATATTGACGTTTTATGAAAATCATGATAACATGTGGCAATCATTTTCCATCCCCTCATTCCTGTAAAGTTTAAAAGGGATAATCCAAACGTTTTTTTTTCTGTGCTTTTCCATCAATAGACTAATTAAAATTATTTCTAAGCCAATTAATTAAGCGTGACCTTGTTTTTCACTTCAATTTCAATAAAGGTAATCATGATATCGATGATTTTAATTTTTTTAAATTGAACGTATGAAGGCTCCTATCTCTATGCCTCCATATATGAATTGATTAATTTGAACTTTTTTCCAGTCCTTTGCCCTAATTTCCTATGAATATCTATTTCATTATGTCGGTATCGATGAAATTAATTTAATTGTTAGATTTTTAATTAAATACAAGCTATGAGAACGACTTCAAAAAAGGGATTAATTATTTTTTATTAAATTCTTGATTCATATAAAGAATGAAAAGAAAAGTTTTCCAATTGGTGTGATTGATTTGGAGGAAAGTTTGATCTTGAACTTGAAGCGACATGGTACAAATGAAAAATTTAATGAATTTCTTTTGAAATTGTTATGGGTTTTTCTTGACATGAAGCAAAAGTGAACAAAAGGTGACAATGAAGTATTGAATTACTGAGTAGAAAGTGAAAGATGGCTTTCTGTATTAGGGAGAGACAGTTATTAAAAAAATGTGCAAGTTGAAATGAATTTTATGAAAGTTTGCTTTCATCAAATATAGTTAATTTTGTATTGGAATTGTACCTACCACCGTATATACGTTTGCGTTCATTAATTTGTCGATTTTTTCATTGAAATAAATCAACGTAAACCAACCGCAAAAAATTATTAAAAATCATAATTATTCTTGGAATACGTATAATAAGTGGTTGTCATTCTATAATGATATTTGAGAAATTCATTAATTCATTTTTTAACTAATTACTCAAGTTATTATTTCTCCCTTCAAAATGGTCAAATAAGGATTCAATTTGCCATAGGTAAATCATACTCCTTCTAGTTATAGTTTTACCGAATTCAACAAATCCAACTATACAAAAGTTTATAGAGGCAACGAAAATCTTTAATTAATTTCAAGGAGATAACAAAATATTGATTACCTTAACACATTGAACGCTTTGTCAGTCACCGGTGACTGACAATTAAGTACAGTGGACCCCCGGTAGTCCGACAAACAGTTTGCAGGGCAGAGTCGGATTAGCGAATTTATCAGTTTATAGAGTACTGCCTAAGACCCAGTGGCATGCATTACACATAGACAAAAAGACACTGCCTACCCTACATAATTCAGATAAATATTTATAATTTTGTTCTGATATCTAGTTGTATTTTATTTACGAGTACTATCAAATATCAATAAACAAAAAGTCTTAACGGATATCATCTATACAGTATACAGATTATGCCAGTTCCTTCGGTCGTTCAATTTCAAGTAAGCGACTGGTAGTATTTGCATTGCGATACACTAGCGCTACTGAGCCCCGCAGCGGGAAAGACAAACTATTCGTGTCTAAATATTTATATGTGTGCACTAATAGCTATATATGTGTCAGTGTGTGCGTTCGTATAAAAACAATAATACACGCACACAATTCTACATATACAACCTCATAGAAAGGCACTGTCTTCTTACAACACGACAAATTACGATAATTACCGAAGTAGCATCGTTTCTTATTCATTAACGCTGAAATTACAAATTTGAATTTTATTGATTTCAATAATCGATTTAACGATCAGTAATCTACGTACATTGTTATTATTTAATTCTAATAAATTTTAATAATGTATTGTCTATTATCTGTATTATTTAATCTTGAAGATTATATTGTATTTCTTTAATAAAGTTTACAAAATGAGTCTATCTATGGATATTTGTGATTAAAAATATCAACATCAATATTTACCTTATACCGATTAGCCAACAAAATTTTAAAGTGTGAATTTTCCGAATTTTTTTTTTTTGTCCTTCGATGGGAAATCGTTCGTAAAGGTTTGTGAAAGAAACCGTTTTGTTTGTGACAAAATAGTTTAGCGGTAATTAAATACATAAGTTAAATTAATTAATTAGCCATTGATATAGTAAAATGTTAAGAAAATAAGGTTTAAAGCAACATACAATACCAAAAATGCGGAAAAATTTAGGAAACGGTTGGTTAAAACTAAAAAAAAGTCAAAGAAAAATATTTTCCGAATTTCAAAAAACATTTTTGTTCTACTTCGTATATATGTATACTTTTTCAAAAATTTTTTGTTTGAAAAGTTGATTTTCACAAACAATGAAAAAATTTTGGAGAAAAGCCTATTTAATTATGTTTCGATTTTTGTTATTTTGTAAAATATTGGAAAAATATAATTTGAGGAAAAAAATTAATTTCTGAGTTGCCTTTTTTTTCGAAGGGGAGAGGTTCTGTTTAATTTTCCTTAACTTTTTTTTTAGTTTTAACCAACCTTTTCCTAAATTTTCCCGCATTTTTGTTATTGTATGTTGCTTTGAACCATATTTTCTTAACATTTTACTAGATCAATGACTAATTAATTAATTAATTTTTCTTAATTAATTTATTACCGCTAAACCATTTTGTCACAATCGAAACGGTTTCTTTCACATACCTCTACGAACGATTGCCCATCGATTGGCAAAAAAAAAATTCAGAAAATTTACACTTTAAAATTTTGTTGGCTAATCGGTATAAGGTTCATTATTTACTCATCATAACGAACTTAAACCAACATGCAGCATTCTTCATTATATTAAAGTAGCTTTTAAAAATTTCTGCCTATCCTGCCTAAAATCTCTGTGCACGCCACTATTAAGACCCCCTATAGTCCGGATTTTTTTACGAAAGAGTACCTTGTAATCGGATAATTTACTCAATATACAACAAAATATTCAATACATAATAAATAATAGACCATGTTGGATTACAGGGGGTGCCAGATTAGCCGAGGGTCGGATTATCGGGAGTACACTGTATTCCAATTGAGCCGTGTCAATCATTGGGTGACTGCCAATACATGGCTACTTTTATCTACTTTTTATGACTATATGGTTTTATCATTTTACGAAAAACCCGGTCGGCGTTCAATGTGTGTAAGGATGGTTTTGATTGTCGAAAGTTTTATCATCTGAAATAATGTCTAAAAGTTTGAAAAAGTGGTAAGCTCTGGGAAAACTTTAAGCGAATATTTAAAACCACAACCTTACTGTTCTTTTGAGGAAGTATAAATTTCAACTAAGTTCTGCAAAATATTTCTTGCCACTGAAACCGAGTGTTTTCATACGACTAGGTAGTAGCTACGACTGAACGAAAATAATTAATTCATTCATACCTCGATTCCGTTTTAAATTTTATTAAACATTAACGTCATTATACAGTTCCCATTAAGAACAAACGCAAACTTCAAATTAAATTCAAATGAACGCTATTCCGTTAAAATTTCTAGTTCATTAAATTTTTATGCACGGTCTAATTTCAAGGAAAGCATAAATGTGGAATGCATATATTATGGATGGGAAAATAAAAAAGAAATGGATATTCGTTTGCAGCTTGAAAATAGCATACGATATTGAGTCTGTAAGTCGAATATTGTGATTTGCAGTGATAGATTTGTACGTCAATGCGCCGTTGGTTGTCTCAGGCTTGCGGACGCATGGCGTCGCGACGCAGTTTGGCGTCATTAAAACGCTTCCAACAGTGACCTTTGTTTAACGTTTCTTTTACTAGAACGTTTTATTTCCAACAAACGATAATACAGTCCGAGCAAAAGTGATAAATCAAATAATAAAAATTCAAATAAAAAGCACAGGAATGAGTTTCCTAGAACGAATTTGCATGGCCGGATATATTTACTATGTTTTCAATAAATTTGTTTTACTAATTAAATTATTTACCCAAATTGCTTGAATTAGTGATTCATTAAAAACTAATTAATCGGTTGGTTTCGACTAACTAAAAGTAGCGAATTAGCGAAAAAAAAATCACTCCCTCTCAAAAAAATATATCCTACAATGTGCATGATGTATTAGATTGTTCGAATTTCCTTAATTTTCTTCTTTTTTCTTTTTGGGAAAAAGATTTTCTTATAAAGTATAAATTCTTTATTGGATTATATTTTGTAGAATCTAGTTTAATATCTTATGCCGTCTTTCCGGTAGGTAATAACATAATTCTATTATCATAAAATTTTTGTTCATTGATGAAAAAACATTGATCTATGTGATTCTTGACTTCCTCAATTGAAAACTAACCACTAGGCGCAGCTGAAAAAACATGGTTATATATTGTGTGTAACCAAAGAATTGCCCATAAGTTTACATTGAGTTTGTATCATTATTTTTAACTTATTTTTATTTACTTTACAACAAATTTTCGACTAGATTAAATCAAATTAAAATCCGAAAACTAGACATTTACTTAATTAAATGTGGTAAAATAATGAAAATACAAGCTTTAGTTTGGTGAAATTAACAAAGTTCTGTTTATTTTTTCATTTAAAAGAACCTCACGAAATAAAAGGACCAGTTTCGAAAGTATAGAAAAAAATTTTTGCTTTCTTTCCGAATAAGTTTTTGACGTAAAAAAAATTACTACCAGACTTTAACTTAGCGAGAAAACTTATTTCTAAATTTTCATATGATTTACTACCATAGTACAATAAACTTTACTTCTTTTATAAAAATTTAATATCTTCCATTTAAATTAAAAAAATCGTTTTTGACTTTAATTTAATAATAATTAACTACTTGATATATTCCTTTTTTCCATTATCTCAGGTCTAAATCGATATGTTATATAAAGGATAAATCAGGACGTAGTAGACCAAAAAATTAAGCAGTGTTTTATTTTATTTATTGCAATTTGCAACGTTTCTTCGGTGTGATTCCAACTTCAGGCAACCTATGTGTAACAATTTTAAAAAAGATACAATTTTTAATTATAATAATGATTTTATTTGTGTGTTTTTGAAATTGTTACAAATAGGTTGCCTGATGAAGTTGGAATCACACCGACGAAACGTTGCAAATTACAATAAATAAAATTAAACACCTTTTATACTACTTAATATAGTTATATATAAAAGAGCATACAAAAACTAGAAAAACTACTACAAAAACTTAAGCTCTCTAAAGCCCTAAAGCAAAATGACATAGGAAGTACCTGAAGAACTTGAAATATGAATTGTCAGCGAAAAAAACTGAGCTTATGTTAAAGTTCTGAAGGATTTTATCTCAGAAAAAAAGATTCTTTTATACGAAAAAAAAAACCTAGTATGTATTATGATATCTTTGTATAATAAGACTTTATCTATCTGGTTTTATGATTCTTCTACAAAAAATTGTATCGATAATGTTAATTTAATAATAGGTTACTACTTGATACAATTATATATAAAAGAGCATACAAAAATTAGTACTTTTCTGACCACCAGAAGTCGTTACCAGAAGTTGTCAGTTCCCAATTAACGGAAAGATTTTTTTCATCTAAAAAAAATTTTGGAGAGACCCGAATCAATTATATAACCGAAGATGTCATATTAGAAGAGTATAGTAGGTGTAGCATTACATTTCATGAAAGCTGTAAAAGCTTTTAGAGTATTACCAAGCACTTATAATTTTTTTTAGACGGCAAAACTTTACATCAAATAAGGAGGTCAAAAATCACCTAGATTAGATCAGTTTTTTGTCATCAAAGAACAAAATTGTAAAACCGTGAAATTATGTTACTGCCAGAAAGATAACAGAAGATATATTGGACCAGAATGGACATTAATTCAAAAAAAAAAAAAATTATGCACACACTTGAAGAAAATCCTCGCTTATTTTTCAAAAAAAAATATTATTAGTGCACAATTGTACAATAATTACTATTGCATCATATATCAAACACAATTTTGTTGGTGACAATTTCGGCGAAAGAAAACATCAATATTTTTATAATATAACAAGATCCAAAAAATTGCAAAAAAATTTATGCTAACTTCCACAAAATTGAGGTAAACTGGAAAAATAGTGCAAAAAAACGCATTTTTTTTGAAACCACCTATATTATTCCATAAGATAGAAATGTTACAAAAATCTTTAGAAAAATAATCTTCTTCTGCAATTAAACTTGTTTCATGGTGAACGCTACTTTTAACATTTCCTGATGTTTAAAGAGACTACAGTTTTATTGAAAACTACAAAAAGTGCTATGTACATAATCAAATTGATTATTCAATAAAGGAAATGTAATCTACTAAATCTAACAGTAGGAAAGTTCTTAAACTCTTTTTATTCGATTTGGAAAAAGGTTAAAAAAAAGTTCAACAAGTTGAAGCGATCGCATCGTTCAAGTCAAGATTCAAGCTCTCGAACTTGATGAAATTATAAATGTGGAAGCAGTTTTATTGACAGTTGTGATAAGCACGTACCATAACGACCTTCCTAACTATTTATTGACAAAAGGATAGTAGATATTTCCCTCGCTATTTGTTGCAATACGATGCAAATTTGCAGTGGTTGCAATTACGGAAAGTTTAATTCTCAATGCTCATGAATACTCCTGAATAGTATTATTTAAACGTTTTAAGTTTTAATTGAATCTGTTTACATAGTTAACTAGCGCATTTGTCCTCATTTCAATAAAAAATTGAAGGTAAATTTTTTGAGTTGGTAAATTGTAATGGGATATCCTTGACGATTCTTACGCTACGATTTGCCAGGAGAAAATATCAAATTTCTAAGGAAAAATCGAGGCGAAAGTTCGAGATTATAAAATAATGACGTTGTTAAAAGATTTAAAGATATTTGCATAATTGCTTGTTTGATTTTTGTTAAATTTTTTTGTACACTTAGTATCAATTTTCAAACTCTGGGTGGTTATCTTAAAATCTGATATTTTTTTTTAAATGCTGTCTCAAATCCAGGATAGTTCTACTTTTCTTTTCATGCTTAAGTAAATAGATTATCTGTTAGATTATTTCTATACATATCTATTATTAGGTGAAAATACGAATATCTTTTTTATAACGACTGCTTCTAAAGTTGAACTTTCGTGCGTTGTGTGGCGGGGGTAAAGAGCCGTTTTCTCATCGTGGTGGCAAGCGTGCGTGAAAGTAGAGAAACCGTGCGCAAAAGTAAATAATAGTGCGAAAAAGTAAAATAAATTGATACCTAAATAAACTTTGATAAGAAATAATTAATATAGGTAATTATTTAGACTGTAGTTTAAACTAAAATGTTGTTTTTATTCATAATTTTTCTATAAATTATTCTTACTATAGAGTTGAAATTTTTCATGTATAAATAACAATAATTAATTTCTCAATCTGTTTCTCTTGAACTTTAGATGCAGTCGTTACAAAAAATTTTGTTCGATACTTATGCTTAAAGTGAGGTACCTAGTAGGACGAAATTGAGACACTTGCTAAAGGGACTGATCAGTCCCTTCAGCTCGTGCATCAATTTCATCCTACTAGAAAACCTCACTTTACGCATATGTATCGAAAATAACTATTTTCTACTCTTCGGGAAAAGTTTTATCTAGAAGATAAACGTCACAATCTAAATGTGAAAATACTGATTCTAAGTAACAATTTGCGTTCTTCCATCTGAATTTTTTTCTTTTTTTTCAAGAAAAAGAATTTAGTTCTTTTTCATAACAATATTAAAATAAAATTTTCAATTTTAATAAATTTCAAGTAATTTTTGACTTTTTGGCTCAAAATACAAGAACCATAATAAATTCTACGACTTCATAATTCTTTGTTTTCAAAAAATATATATAATTATGAAATAAGTGCATACCTGGCGATATATATTTTACTATATATATTTTTTTTCGGTAATTTTTATTGATTTTTTCGAATTTCAAACGATATTTATTCACAATTTTATTTCATAATTTGTTTCCAATGGTTGTAAATAAATTGGTACTTAGATTAGAATCCTTTAAGATGTGAAGTGTCGTACTAGAACTAATCAGAACCATATTTCATCTACATTTTTTTCCACCAACGTCGCATTTGCAATTTGCATGTTTACATATTTGAAGCTTTCTGTAAATTCTTTGCGTATTTAAGCTAAACAATTTATAAATACTTATATGAAAAATACGAGAAAAATGTTTATTTTAGAAATAACAAAAAACATGTGTTACGTTACGTTTAAATAAAAATAGTAAAGGTTATTTCTAACACAAATGAAATAATTGTCTAATCAAACGTTTTTCTCGTTTTGTTTGGCTTATATGAAAAAAATATAAATAACCAATATATCGTTTATTATTTCTATTAATCCCTAAAAATCAGAAGAAAATGTTATACAATTGGGAAATCTCCTCTTGAGATTCATCTTCTTCTAAGCTCCCTGCGCAAAAAACGATAAATCAGGAGAGTTCTACTTTACAATAAGATTATTTTTATTGCTTTCACCCACTGGTTTTTTATCATGGCACTATTTTTGCCACTATTCTCTTATATTCGCATTGTTTTGTTCTTTTTAGGCCTCAACGTTCATTATTTGTTACATTGCTTAAATTTAGAGAAACTACAAAGGTTACTGGTTAAGTAGTTAAGTACTCTAAAAGTTACATGACTGGATCGAACACATTCTGAGAGGAAAAGGACTCAAGAGTAGCTAGAAGGATCTTAGAAGAAAGTAAAGAGAAGAATTGGAATAATGGACTTGTTGAAAAGGGAAACGAATCTGAAGGACTTAACCAAGGACAGACAATACTGGAAAGAAGAGTTTAGTATTATAAGGAAAACTGTAGTTATCATTAGTCGAAAAAACAAGGCATATGCTAGTAAGTACACTGTGTTTTCATTGAATTTAAACGGAATTATAGTTCGTAAGCAAAATTTTAGTATCACTTTACTTAAAAATCAAAATCTACTTAAATTTTGATTTAAAAATGGCAATAAAATTACTATTTTATATATTAGGTGTATCGGAAAGTAATTTTATTACAACTTTTGATTTTAAAGCGATGATATAATCGGCTTCAATAGTATCAATGTTTTGGCATGTAGTGTACAAAGTATTAATGTCAAATAACCAATTGATTACTAAAGAAAATATCAAAAAATTACATTTTGAACAACACTTTAAGTTTTTAATTTTTTTAACACTTAGTTAATGTTGTAACGAATAAAATTAGTAGCAATTCGATGGCATAACTTTGAACAATTATAGTGGGTACGGCAATATCATCCCCCCCCTAACTTTATTCGATTTTTCCAGGGCTTTTCTTCTGCAGATGAGTCTTTCATTACCGGTTACAACAAAGAATTTTCTCCGTTAACAGTTCTTGGGCACTTTTAAGTAATTGGTTGATTGACCAAGATTAGTAAGGATCATTTGACAGCTTTTTGACTTTCTGGCATACATTTGGCACCAGTATGAGAAATGAAAACTATTGAATTTGAACTTAAAAAAATCATTTGGTTTTAAGTTATATCTAATGCACTTAGATAAACATTAAAGATATTTTTAATAACAACTTTGTATAAATTAATAAGTCACTCTAATCATAAAATGTCTTTGGTACCACTTTGAAATAACTTATAAACAATAAATGGCAATTGTATGTTGGTGACTTAACTGGTGACTACAGGTTTAAAAACGAAATTACTTTTTGGTACACCTAATAAAATGATAATTGCTGGTATATTTAGTGCTGATTTTTTTCAGATGAAAGACCTCATAAATTTCCTTAAAAATCGCAAACCGATTGTATATCTTATGCATTTTATAATAAACTATATAATAAGGTTTTGATAGGTATAAAAAGTTCATATTTATCTGAGCCTCAATTAATATCATACAAGTACATAAGAAGACAAATTTTAATATGGACAACTCTTTATAAATTAATAAGCCACTCTAATCATAAAATGTCTTTAGTACCACTTTGAAATAGTTTATAAGCAGATAAGTGACAACTGAATGGCTATAGATTTAAAAACGAAATTACTTTTCGGTGCACCTAATAAAATGACAATTGATGATATACTCAATACTGATTTTTTTTTCAGAAGAAAGACCTCATAAATTTCCCCAAAAAATTAAGTTGAGTTTTAAATAAACCATTTGTTGTATATTTCATGATTTTTAAAATAAACTGTAATTAGGTTTTGATAGGTATTAAAAATTATATTTATCAAAGCCTTAATATCATAGAAGAGCATAAGAAGACTAATTTTAATATGGGCAAATCTTTTTAAACAATCAGTAACTTATTTTTCAAACCATTTCAGTATTAATGTGTATACATTTTTTTTTTCGTGAATATCCAAGACTTTAGACATATCATTTAACATTAAGTTAGGAGAATCCAACTGAAATATAATATTATCATCGTTTGTGAAATTTGATTCCACTAACATTATTAATGTAACTTAAACGAAACTATCTTTTTATTTAAAACTCAACAATATGCTTTGTAAGTTACATGAACGATATAAAATAAAAATCCTTTGAGAAAAGTTGAAAATATTTTTACCTAATGAAGCAAAAAAGATAAAAAAAATCAATTTATTATACAATAATCAAACTAGATATTTGACTTGAAAAGCAGAAATGTCTTTCAACAAATAATTCGTAGAATACTTGCAAAATTTTATGTTTACATTTTCTGGATATTCCAAACATTTCAGGGAATACCGTAAACACAAAATGAAAAATATTGTACCGGGAAATATATTTATTTTTTATATTTATTTTAACACAGTTAATTGGTGGATTAGTATGACAAATGAAAATTCTGACGTTGAAATGCATTTAGTTATAATTAAAGATGAGCTCTCGCTATCGTTTTTAATTAGTCAGACTTGTAATAAATTTGATCGTCTTTTAGTTGAATGTCGAGTAGAAATATAAATCACATTCTAAAGGTTGAGCCTGGTAGAAATGGTAATGGAAAAGATATTATGGATGTGAGTAGATCCGCATCCGGACACACATGGCGGGACGAAAGCTTCATAGCCAACACATGTGCGTGGATTTTGATACCGGCGAACGATACGGCCCGATTTAAGTCTGGCTAATGTCAGCTCTATTATTACTCGACAATCTTTGTGTCACAATAATGATTCAGTTCAAGGTTCAACAGCATGAAAGATTGTGGATTTTAGCGCCATTTCATCTGCATATTTACTCAACCAAATGCATCTAAATGCATCAGAATACAATGCCAAAAGTGTGAAGTTCAAAATACATACAAAAGAACTAAGGGGAGAAAAGTTTATTTTCTTAAACCATTTTCATTTGTTAATGAAATTACAAAAGGGGTTACCATTTTAACTTGTTCTTTCCATTCATTAATCACTGTCCTTCAATAAATTGATGTTTCTCTATAAAGTTACTAAGTGTATCATAAGCTCGTTTCATCAAAGTGTGAATCATTGAAATCGATTGTTATGATTCAGTTACTGCATTCTTAGGGTAATTTAGGAAGAGTTTTGCAGCATTCATTTTATTGTAGCCAAAATTTAGGCAAACCGGTTGTGAGTTAATACATTGAAGTACAAATATTAAAGTTGTTCTGGAATTTAAGATAATAGGCTTATCAAAATCTTTGTATACACAAATGTAGCAGCTTCGGGGCAGATTATATCTGCAAAATAAATAAAAATCACAAGACACTTGACAAAACAAATGATTTTGATGGGATTTTCCATATCTGCATTACTCACTGTTTAGGATGAAAAAAGCTGAGTAATAGATAATTACTACAGTTATATATGGAAGTTCTCAAATGTTTAAAAGATTCGGTATTGTTGGTAAAACCAAAAACTATTGCATTTAACTAATAAATTTTGTATCACGACAACATATAATTATAATGTTATAATTATAACTAATAATTAATTATAATGTTAAACATTAGAGATTATGTGCCGATTTAAAATACAAGAACATCCATAAAACCTTCCCTTATAATGTCAAACTCTTTTTTTCAATTACTTTGATATTTGTAACCTTTATTCATTATAATTAGAATTAAGGTATGAAGCAAGTCATTCTTCGAAACATAAACTCCCTAAAGTAAAATCACATAAGAAGTACCTGAAGAACTTGAAATATGAGTTGTCAGTGAAAAAATTTGAGACAATGTTAAAGTTCTGAAGGATTTTATCTCAAAAAAAAAAGGATTCTTTTATACGAAAATAAAATTCTAGTTTTATGATATCTTTGTATAAAGAGTAGACTGAGCCAAAAAAATCGATTTTTTTTTTTTTTTTTTGAAAAGTATATCGAAAAAATGGTTCAAGGTCACAAAAATGAAATATCGGGAAGGTTTGAGCCCTTAATATTAATATTAAGAGGTCTATCATCTTTAATTTCGATTTTTAATTTGTGTTTTCATTTTTGCGTCAATGCTGTCAAACTATCAAGGTAAAAAAATTCATCTGCACATACATTTATAGAAAATTAAGTTCCCTACAAAAAACGTCTCTTTGAAAATTTTCACCAGACACGCTGTTTCCGAATAATCAAGCTTTAAACATTGATATAAATTTTAGATTTATCTTCTTTATTTTGGAATTTTGTAACTTGTAACTGTAACGAACAAATAAATACATACAAATGAACAATATAGATTCTTGAAGAGAATTTAATGCTCTACAAAAAAGGTCTCTTAACGTTTTTACATAATATCACGCATTCAAAATTAATGAGAAACAACGAAGAAAACAATAATTTAATTTTTCCTTCAACTTTGATTGTGAATAACTTTAGAAAAAGTGATTTTATGTACAAACGTTAAGAGACCTTTTTTGTAGAGCATTAAATTCCCTTAATAAAGGGTATATATTATGTATCTAGTATTATGATTTTTCTACAATAAATTTTTATCGATAATGCTAACAAAAGTAGCATATTCAAGTCACTCTTCGGCAAATCAAATTCATTTATGTTATTATGTACTTTAAAAAGCAAACAAATTGTGTAAAATGAATTAAATGATTTAATAATAATTCAAGGAAGCCAAATATACATTATATATTAGAGTACTAAACTCTAGATTCCACCACCGGGCAAAGTGGAAGAATGATGAGGAAACTTAACTATTGAAGTATGTATTAGTCTAAAAAAAAACGCTATTCTGAACATCCCAACTAAATAAAATAAAATACAAACTATTAGTGCATATGACATAGTACCTACTATTCATACAGATCTCCTGTAGCAGCAGGTTCTATTTATTGCCATCTGTTAAGATTCCAAATACTTCTACAAAATTTTACCAATTTTAAGGATCAGCTAACATATTTATAGTCCTAAATTTAATTTTAAACAAAAAAAAATCTTCAATAAAATTTAGCGTTTACAAGTGGTAGAAAAACTTAAGTACTGAAGTACTAATGCTAAGTTTTACCAACTTCCTTCATCTTATGGATAACTCACATTGTCATAAGTTAACTAAAATTTATTCAAATTTTTATTTTCAATTTAAGAAACATTTTGATTCCTCATTGACGGAATAGATTTTATTTGCAAAATTATTTAATTTCTTGAAAAAAATCCCTTAACTTCCTCAATGACTTAATGAAAAGGCTCATAGATTGTTTCAAAAGCTCTTATGTAACTCTTCTATATTATAAAGGTTAACGCAAAAAAATTGAACGAATAAAATGTTTTACTTATGATTTTACCTAACAATACATTTTTTCCTATTCACAAAAAACATTCACTAGGTTGGCAGTTTTCGTAATTGTTAATAATTTGACATAACTTTTCGCTTGATTTAAATCTACTGCCACCTTTTACTCAAAAATTCATAATTTTAGTTGCATTTGAGTAATGCTGCGTTGCCGTTAATATCAATTTTATTAATGCATTGCCATGCAAGTTCCTTAATTATTATTTTAAGTGTAATTATAAGTGTATTATTATCCAATAACACCATTTATTTTTCAATCATAATTTGTCTGTTTCCATTCATTTTTTAAGGAAATATTTGCCGTGACATAAATTTAGAATGATTAAATAATACCAAATTATTAACACTTTTTAAAAATTAGTGAAATTTCAACACTGATTCCGCATTTCAAAGCAAATTTTTTGCACTTTTTACAAAGAAAGTTTTGGTTAATGAACTTCTCAACTTCGCATTGCCCAACTCAAATAGAAAGTAATTGTCAATTCAAAAGGCTTTAATCAATATCAACGTTATCCCGCGGCTGTTTCAAAATTGCCCGCGTTTTTTTTTGTTACAATAAACAATAACGAATTTACAGAAGAAAAAAATTGGTTTAAATTATTTACTACACTGAAATATATTTCGCCACAAATAAAACAAGGCAATTGCTCTTTGCTAAATTGGCCAGAAGACATCGTCTCATTTCTATGGTATTCAACTTGGAAATTCTCGGAAATTGGTTGATGCAGAAAAAAAAACTAATGAAAATAAAGTGAAGTAAAAAATCATTTTTGAAATAGTAAATGTTCGATTGTTTAATACGCTAGAATGATTTATTAAATCTATTGTGGTAGAAATGTTAAGATGTGGTGTTCTTTTCGGCGGCGGTGTGAAGAGTGAAGAAAATCAGTTTTATGTTCGTTTTTTTTTCTTTTCTTTGAGTTTAGTATACAGAGATCGTTATATTTAGAGAGGAAATATGAATCTGCCACACACAGAGAAATAAATTAAGAATCGCACAACTCAAAACGAGTAATCTTCAGAATTAATAATTTTACTGGAAACTTTTCCATCTAGGAACAAAGGAAATTTTCGTTTTTGTATTCTAAATAAATATTTTGAAACCTTCAAAAATTATTAACTATCAATTTTAATTAGCCACATTAGAAAGAGTATGTAAATGATTTTTTTTATTATACTAATAAATAAAATTGTTTTTAAGTTTTCTTTCTCACTATACAGCTAATTGTTTATCTTTTTGGGACAATATCGACATAGAATTTAATTAAAATTGTAAAAGTATATAGTTAAAATGGAAAAAAATGGAGAGTCGTAACTAGAGTTGTGCGTAAATAAAAGGAAAAGTATTTGTTTAAGATCTTATTACGGTCACGTATGTGTAATATACTTTTAAAGGGAAATTTTCCGTCCATATGTGGTCGCGACGATGATGAATGGAAGGGAAGAAACTCTCTGTATTTCCATTTTTGTAAATTTATTTGTTCAGATTTATTTACTTTATGCATCCATTTGAATGCATTAAGGATGAAATTAATCATTGAAATTGAGGTACTTGAGGCTTAGATGAACAAAGATTGGTTGTGGGTAATTTATTTTTTTTATTATCAGGTTTTGTAAACTTTTTAGACACTCATGTAAAATCTCTCGCATATTTCTTCTTCTTTTCTAGAAAATTAGTCTTACAAATTCAAATGACAAAAAAAGGTAAGAAACTCGACTAAAATTAGCAATTCTAAGATTGCTTACCAAAGTTACTTCAATATTAGTACGTTTTAACTATTATTATTTTACTAATATTAAAGAATATATTATTATTTTTGGCCAAAACTTTTACCCTTTGATTTCGAATAAGCTAAAGCGTCAACGATTTAATTATACTTTAAAGATGTATAGGTACTAATAAAATACTAAGATCCTTATATCTTTTGTATGACAAATAAACAACCATAAGGCTTTTTGAATTCTATTAAAAAAACTACATTTTTTGAAGTTTTAAATACTATCTATATAATGTCTGACCTTTATAAATTTTTCACTGGGAACTTTATAGTGAATAAAAATAAATAAAATAAAAATCATTTCCTCGCTTAATGTTACATGATATTGGTTAATCTGAATATGCACATAAAGACATGAAAAAGACATAGTTACAGGTATACAAATACTCATTTCATATTGCTTTACCTTAATTGTTTCAAAAATATTTCAGAAAAATTGTTGCCATTATTATCAATAAGATTAATATATTTTCAATAAATTAAGCGATAAGCGCCTAGTTAACATTATACAAGTAGAGCAATGCACGCATATCTGATAACAATACACACTAAATGGAACAGGCTATTAGCCAATGAGATTGCGAGATTTCAAGAAGTTCAATTGTTTTGATTGTTGAAATTTTGAAAATTTGACGAAACCACTCCTACTTTCAATTCCAATATACAATATACATGTTGTGCATTGTTCTGCACAAGTATTGGGCACTGACGTCATTTGGGTCCTATCAATACAGGCATTATAATAATTAGGTAATTAATTAAAGGGTTAGATTTACATATACATTAAAATTAAAATTAAATTTGGTCAACTGGACAAAAGATTTCATTAAAATTAAAGATAAATTAAATAAGTAACTGATAATAAAATTTATGTAATAATAAATATTGTAAAAAACTGCAATAAGTTTTGAAATTGATAATTTCCATGCAATAATACTTAGGGGATCTTTTGGAAAATAATTTCAAAACCTTAGATTGTATAATATGGATCATTGAACAAAACCTGTAGATATAGTCTAGCAGAAATATATTCAAAAAAAAAAATTTTTATAAACTACACAAAGCTATATAGTTGTTTATTTTTTATAAAAAAGGCATTTGCAGCCCCTAAATTATAAATAAAATTTCAAATCAAAAGGTTCAGTCTATTCTACGATGAAAAAAAATCTGTTTTTCAATTGTTTTTTTTTTCCACAAAAAATAATTGAGGCAAAAGATCTAAAACTTTAAGGATCTTACTATTTGATTAGTATCTACATTAAATATAATTAAATATCTTTTCGGAGCCACTTCATCTTGCTTACAATCATAGGCCCTTTGTTGAATTTCAAAGTTATAATATTAATTTTACTTAAAAAAGATATTCTTACTAACATTATAAACGCGAAAGTTTGTATATATAAATGTATATATGGATGTTTGTTACTATTTCGCGCAAAAACTACTGAATGGATTTTAATGAAACTTAACAATAATATAGCTTATATAACCATAAATGCAATGGTAGTAACAAATTTATCCAAATAACAAAATATTTAAATACTTTTATCGATTCTAATATTATATATTATTACTCGGACATCATTATCAGGAGAAAAATTTACCGAGAAAAGCCACGAGAAAAAGCACAGTCTTTACATAAAAAAATGAATCCTTATTTTCCTTGGTCATGCCATAACTTGAGAACGACTTGATCATTTTCATTCATCCTTTGTTTAAAAACTTTCTAATACTTTCCAGAAGGTTTTTACAAAAAGAAAAATACATAAAAATATGCAGAAAATTGGAAACAAGCTTTGTGTTTCTGTATAACAATGTAAACCACGTATCATCTATATTTACAGTTTCATTGAAATTTGACAATTTTAACAATCATTTGAATAATTGATGGAGATCAAAACAAACTTCATTTTTCTGTCCCTTCTTACGTATTACAAACCTCACAATTTTGGGTTACTAATTGCCAATCAAATTCAGCCTCATTTTCAATTTATTAAAACATTTATTGAAAACAATTAATTTAATTTTCAACTAAAATTAAAATTCAACGTAACATAAACTATATGAATGTAAATCGTAAACCAAAACCAGACCCCAATGTTACCTTCGAAATAAACCCTAAATTCGTTATCAACGTTATCTCCATATTTCAACAATACATTTCGAAAAAGGACGATAAAACGTAATTTAGAATCATTAAAAATTCGTTATCACTCCACACGGATGTATGATTTCCGTATAATTTTCAAGTTAAAATTTGAATAAGCAACATTTTGTTCATTTCGGAGCTACAGGAAACCTATACATAAATTTTCTGATAAAATAACAACGCCGCTTCCCTCTAGCACCAAAACACCCAAAAAAACCTCCCCATGATAAATGTCAAGGAAAATGAGACGAGAAAAATTTCCTTATACAAACATCATTAGCAAAACATCTTCTTTCGTTGGAGCATACCAAATAAAAAATGCCTGTTGATAAAACCAAGGGATGATTACACAAATAATTGCCTCTTAATCAAACACAAAATACGTTTTTCTTGGTTTTTTTACACTTTGTATAACTAATTGTTTCAATGTTCTAAACTAGGGAAAGTCGGGAAGTCTAATAAAAGTCAAGGTTGTCTATAAAGTCGAGTGCCAAAATTCCCCTGCTAAACGTTTATGGTCTATTAAAACAGAAAATTGTCAATAGTTTCCGATTTTCTAGACAATAAAGCTTTAGTTTTCCATTCAACTTTGATTGCTTTCCTCATAATTGGTCTATAAATAAATCGGCTTAGTTATGCGAGGAATTGTCTTCTTCGTTACCGATTTTAATCTGGAAGTTTCAGGCTTCTTGTTCAAGATCCACATATCAGTTGAAAAAAAAAATGGATAATTGGATACTATTATATAACACTTTGAATATTTCGTTATTTTCTTCCAAATTTAAAAATTTTATCAACACGTATTAGGTTCTTAACAGACTGAATAAATTTTCCATAATTATTATCTTTATTTGTTAACAATCGCTTAAGAGGTTATATACAGTTAGAATTTTCAAAAAATCGATTTTTTTTTATTTTCTTTTCTTAATGTACATATATTTAAGAATAAATACAGAAAATTTCATATCGTTTCGGTGAATATTTTCGAAGTTACACGCAAATTTGAAAAGGCATTTTTATCCTATGTAAAGTGCTTTTCAAACTTTATACGCGTTTTTCTCAAAATGGTGTTTTCAAAGTCGGTGACCAACATTACTCCAAAACGGTTAAACCGATTAGTCTCAAATTTTAATACGAGCTTCTGAAATATACTTTTTAGTAATTAATCGAAGATTTTTTCTCACCGATAAATATTTTTTTTTTTTATAAACAATTTAAGACCGAAATTTTGGTCAAAAATCGATATTTTTTTTTGAGAAACCGCCATTTGGTCAAAAAAAAATATTTTGCTTATTCCTTCGATTAATTACTATATTTAACATTACTTTAACGAAATCTGTTTGGTTTTTTAAATTCAGAGAATCCAGTTCAGAGATATAGTGGTCACCGCAAAACGTCTTTTTTGAGAAGAGTTCCCGGAAATCAGCTGTAGTTGCTTTCCAAATAAACATTTTTACTAATACTAAGTCTTAAAATACAGTTAAAAGATACCATAATATGGGTACAAATTTTTAGATCAATTAATTTAAAAATTTTCTCTTAAAAAAAATCTGGAAAATTCGCTATTTTTCGGCCTTCTAACTGTATATAACCCCTTAAGAAAATCGTAAATTATATATCTCCATTATTTTTTCTTAAAAAAAAATCAAATTAAAAATCTTTCTATGTTTCATTCTCATCATAAGATTCTTGCTATTGAGAGCATAATTTCCGATTCGATTGTGAGATTTTTTCTATTAAACCAGTCAATTGGACTTTATTTCCGATAACCTTTATCTATTGTTCATGGACTATTTGTTAACTCTTCCATTTGTACGCAATGTAAAGATTTTGAGTTTTATCTTGAAAGAAAATGAAATAAAAATGAAATGAGTTTAATTCAATATTGACAAATGCATAGTTGAGTCAACAAATTGTCACATAAATTCATTGCATTGATGAGCGGAACTCTGTTGGACCTTCCTGTGCCTATATCTATCAAAGAACAACAAAGTTTATGAATGCATTTTCATATTTAGAGGGTGGTTACTAACTGCACGACTAAATAGAACCAAAGGAAGGTGATTGGCCTCATAAAATATGTTGTTGAGTTCACTATACTTACAGGTCACAATTTGAATAAGGCTAGTTGAACGATTTTGTCTCTATGCCTCGAATATTTCATTTAAAAAAAATCTAACAATTTGCATTTAAAACATTGAAAAAAAAATATTTAAATCTCAATAAACACAAAAACCTTAATCTAGTTACAAGGTCTAACAACAATGAACACATTAAACCTCTAATTTATTAACATTAATTAATTTCCTCTACTACTTCATATTTCATACACAATTGTTTATTGTGTAAATGAAAATTCTCCTCCAATGCACCAGTGGAACGCGTTGACGTGATCGAAAAAATCAAAATTTTATTGCGCTTAACCATAGTTTCAAGTATAATGGATTTGTGAAAAAGAAATGCAGTCGTAAATCTGAACTGATTTCGAAATAAAAGATTTGTTTTTGTGGGCAAATTCTTTGAAACGTAGTTATATAGTGGGAATGACCTCTTAATTTCCTTATTTCCATTATGATATCGTTTGCAATTAAATTGTAGAGTTAACGTTTTTTTTTTGAGTCATTAGGTCAAGATGGTTTGACTTAAATTTTTTTGAGAAGACAAATTTTAATATTTTATTGCCCTGATTTCGACATGGTTGAAGTTATCATCATCGTTGTACAAATGCAATGCGATAATATTTAAAGAATGTGACAAACTTTCGATAGATTTATAGTGCACTATTTTTTTGAGTCACAAAATTGGCAATCTTTTCTATAATAAATAATACCTGTCCATTTGTAGGTGACCCTGTTTTTATTGATCAATCAAATTATGCAATTAATGCAACAAAAATTATAAAAATTTGTTAAAAATATCATTAGACAAAATCATAGGTTCCTAAATATTTTTTTCGTGTAGCCTAATCGGTTTTTGGTAGTTGTATTTATAACTCATCTTGTGTATCTCTATTTACATGCTAATATTTGCGTCTTTTTCATAAAAAAATGAACTTTTTACAGCTCGAAATCAATATCAGTGAGTCCCATATTGATCATTGTGGAAACATTTGAATTAAGTTCATGGAAAATCAAAATCCGGAGGACCACTATGCTACACTTTGAATTTATCATAGACTGAACATTGGTTGCGAAAAAAAAATGCGTATTATTCAAAGGGGTTCATAAATTGCATAAGACAATTTTTGTTATTTTAGGACCTCTGTTTCTTTAGCAAGACAATTTTAACTCTTCTCACCCTAAAGTCGATTCTTCTTATCTTCAAATGTCATATGTTATTTATGAATGGTCCATAGACTAGTAACTTAGTAGTTAGATAGCAGTGATAAAATTATTGTTTAAAATCAGTACTAAGTTTTGCTTAGTAAATTCAAATGATATAACTTTATGCCAACAGGTTTTCTGTCTTTGTAAAAAATGGATACAATCAGTGGAAATTAGAAAAAAATAAATAAAGTTTTACGGTGTTATTACTACTATTAGCCGTATCTATATAATATGTTTTATCTCTAATTCCAAAATTTACTAGAACAGTATTTTTATAGCGGTTCTATGATAGTTTCTCACTAGAAAATTCCTAACACGAAAGTTGCCCACAGAGAATTTTACTCAATGAGAAAATTCCTTAGACAGAAATTATCGCACAATAATATATCCTTACAAGAAAATTAACCCACAGCAGAAAATATTTATTTTATTTATAATTAAATAAAATATTATTTTAATACCAGTATTGTAATACAATACTAACGTATTTGAAAAAAAAATATCTTATATGTCCCTCTTAGTGATGCCATTATCTAACGACGATTCGGTTTCTACTTTGCCTTTAATTTAATTCGCGATTTTTTATAAATTTATAAATTCAATTTTAATATCGTTATACTAACAAAACTATTACAATATTAATAATAAAAAAATAATAAGTTCAATTTTACATAATTTTTTTCCTGTAGGTTAATTTCCATGTGAAGATGTCCATTCCATTGTGCTTTAATTAATGATATATTTTCCATCCTCTTCCTAGGAAAACAGCGTTTCTATGCTTACAGTTTCAGTATATAAGGTAGTTCATTCTCTTTGTTACAGAAAACAGCGATCAAATTTAAATTTAAGCATTAATACCTTTTTTTTTATAAACTTACATATAATCAAAATTTCTCAATATTGATTAAATGTTTTGTTTATTGATTAAAGATGATTTATTTATAATATTACAGTGAAGTGTGTTTCATACACAATCGCCCAATTATTATTAAATACAAACATGGCGATGTCGGCAAATTAGAAATCCTTTACTCACTTTTGAAAAATAAATTTGATTTTAATCAATGGAGCAATAGTAAAAACTAAAGTACAATCAAAAATGGGATATTAATCACTTTAGAAAAATGCAAGGTCAGTATTTGCTAGCTGAAAATATCGATTGTTTAAATTTTATCAAAAGACTTAGGTAATAAAAGGGTTATCCAAATTCCTACTATTTATCAAAATTGAGTGTTTACTTTTTAGTAGATCAAACTTTTGATTTACTCAATTCCTTAATACTTAAACTTAAATAAAACCAATTTAACTTTAGTATTATATACTATAAGTATATACTAGTTATATACTAGTAAGTATTATATACTATCAAAAATTAAACTAAGAAGTAAATGAAATAACAGTAATAGTGGAACTAGGAATCATTTTATATTAAGTTATAAATTCTTTAGAAGCGATATTTGTATTTTATACACAACATAATTATGTTTCTCAATCCTTATCTATTTCAAGATTAACAAATAAAAAAAATTGTATGTTATTTATTATCAGTTCGAACCTGAAAATAGATTCACAAACTCTCATTTCCTCGTGTTTAGATTTCATGAGATTTAATGTAAGAATATTTATTTTCTGTGAAATCCCCGATAACCCCTATGATCTTCCATTTGACCTATCGTAATAGCATGCAAATTTTTATTCAAATATTACGTATTTTTCATTTAAAATATCTATATACATGTACCATGTTAGAAGCAAATGCTTTCAAACCAAGTTTACATAATTATTCACAATGGAGCACCACTTTCCGAATATCCATTAATTATGCTTCAAAATCGTTCCGGTTGGGCAAAATTTCCTGTTGGTCTGGCGTGAAATATTTGTTCTCGCTTTTATATATTCAAACACACTATCTACCTATTTACAAACTGGTAAATACTTCTTTATTATTCATCAAGAGAACTCTATGTTAAATATTTTACAGAAAAAAATAAACCCTAACTAGTAAATAAAATTGAAGAAAATTAAATCTTAAAAACTTTTTTCAAGATTATTTAGCCGTTTTTAAGTTCAAATTTAAGTCTTCTTTAGATTAGAACTAATGAGGAAGAATAGGGTTGCTATGACGTCAGTCAATTAGAGGAAAAGGAATAATAAAAGAAAATAATTAAAGAGATTGACTTTGAGTGGCTCTTCAAACGCTAGTCTTAAAAAAATATAATATAGACGATAGACAATTATGTGACATCACAGAGCAACGAGATCACTTAAAAAATTTAGATTGACAGCCCTCGGCGTTACAAAACAGAAGAAGAGCCATAAAACCAAAAAAAAAAAAAATAACCGCATACTTAAATAATTTAAGTTGAAATTCTTGATTTTATTTGGATACTAAAATAACACTGAGACGGAAACGCAAGAAACAAGCTGGTGCTTTACAAAGAAAATAATTTTAAGGATGTATTTATCCCTCTTCTTGACGGTGTTAATAAATAATGAGATCAAAGTAATGCAATTCGCTTTCTAAAGAAAATTTTAGTTTTAATCCTAGTGGAAATATTTGATTTTCTTGCGAGAAAACCACAGCTTACGATCAAAATTAGTGCCTTAAAAAGCTTAAAAGCAGAAGTGAGAGCTTTAAAGCTTCAAAAGTTGGTACGCTTCTCAAGTGATTTTCAATTGTTTACCTTGTAAAAACCCTCAAAGTTCTTCCCTAATTTTATTCCTTAACTAATTCTTCATATTTTAACGAATTTGGAAGTTTAGATACTAAGGTACTATCTAAATACCGGAAGGCAAATTTGATATTCTTAGATATTTTCTTTCCAAAAATTAAAAACCTTATTTTTCACTCCAGGTTGTCGGCACTTGACCATTTTTTTTTCTTCGGTCTACAAATACTTCTTCTCCTGTGACATTTGTAAAACTATGCTTTATAGAGCAAGTTTTTGCATTCTTTCTTTCTATTAAAATGATTTTTTTTATTTTTTCTTTCACATCAAAAATATTCAGCTCTATTCTGATATCTCAGTTTCTTATTCTACCAAATTTTGTGTACCCCTTTACTGTCTTAAGAAAAAAAGGAAACGAAGATTGAAATGAGGTCTCGAAAAGATTCGGAATGGACTACGCAAAATGCAATAGTACATGTGTTGGAAGCGATTAAAGAAAGATCTATATATAGAAGTCTTTCTTTTCTAGTACGGAGAACTGAAGCAATCGAAGTAAGTAAAATGCAAGCACTTATTTGTGTAAGCCAGCGTTCAACGGCACTCAATTGCCAGCTTTTTTTTTTAGTTGCTATACAAACAGTACCCACGTAGACGGCGCTTCGTACGCCACATTAGGTTTTTCAAAGCTTTATTTGCCGCCATTTGCACGGTTTATTCATATATACATATCAATGTCTTTTAGCTAACGGAAACGGGCAAAAGGCGAGTTTCCGGCGCCTTAAAAGGACAGCACTTCCAAAAGAAAACCTGGTCTTGTCAATCAAAAGGTCGAACAGATGGCTAGGAATGTTTTATATTACTTGCAGTACCCAAAATATCCCTGATACTACAAAAAATACATCTATAACATCTACATCTACATCTATCATAACATCTACATCTATAACTATTTTACACAATATGGAAGTCTAAAGTGTGCGGAGAATATATGCTTAACTTTGTGCTACGATAATTTGCATAATGTTAAGTTCTATTGGTTATATTCTGAGATGCTTTTCTTGTCTTCGTAGAAGTGCTTTAATTAGGCTGAGAAAAGTATAATTTATTTTTTGCATACTATCCCTACCAATTATTAGTATTATAAGTAAAAATCAATGGGGAATTCATTAAATAGATAATTCAGCATGAAGAGTTACATTAGAAGACGGAACTTCTAAAGTCTAAATGGAAACAATATAATTTTCCTTGGGGAAAGCTTCAATTAGCAAGCGAAGAAATCAGGAGGAATTACAATAGTATACTTATAAAAGAAACTTACATAGCCATAAAATTTCCTTTCAAATAATCATTGCGGAAGTAAACTTAAACTTCTTCCCAAAAAATGTTTCCCATCACAACTATTAAATTTTAGTCAATTCTTCAGAACTCCAAAAACTTTCGTAAAAAAATATGATTTATTAATTAACTGCTGCAACATGAAATTCAATCCTTCGTCTTCAATCAACTTGAAAAAATTTGATTAGGAAATCACACCAAGCAAATGTAACACTTACGAAACAAAACGACACATTAATATTGTCTGACCTATAAACCACACGTTTTTTGATTACAAAATAAGTATCGAAATGTCAAAAAAAAATCCACGACAAAGAATTACGATCGACACAAATCTAAAATTAACGTTAACATTGGCGTGCAAAAACACACTAAATTACCAAAACGCAACGTTGAAAAGCGAGCTCATCTTATAACCGTTATCAGTGATGGGATACAAGAGAGGTGTATGTCGACGAAAAAAAAAGTAAAAACAATTCGATTAATTCCACTTTTCTGACCTAAATACTCAATGGACTTAATAGCATATAATGGATTTGCCACTTTCCAACTAACCCCAATCAAACCTCTGAGGCGAATTGAACGTAATATTAAATTAAACGGATTGGACTTTTATTGTTTACGTAAACTATTTAAATTGCTTTCGTTGACTCCGTTTGGAAATTGGTTTGTGTCTATGTAAAAGCGGAGACTCAATTTGTCTTTGGGATAAAAATAATCAGCTCAAACCAGCTTTCAGTTCCGACAGGCAACGTTTGCCGAAGCTTAAGATTTATTTCTATGGTCGATTACAAGGAAAATACTTACAACTGTTAAAAACAGTCATTAACAAAAATATATATTTAACAAAAAGAATGTGTATAAACGAAGGGCGGAATTTCTAATTTATATGTTCCTCATGCTCTTGATATTTGAAAACGATACACTACGTATAAGCTGGAGGAAGGTTAGGGACTTAATAAATTAGAGGGCTAAAAGTGTCTTTCAAACCAAAACAAAGAATTGATTTTTTTTTGATGGAAGTCAGGTAGGTGGGCCTCTAGAGCGTTTGAAAGGCTTCGGTTTTTTCGTCTAGAATTTCCTGACAATTTTTATTCGGAAAATGTGTTGAAATATTTGAAAAGATAACCAAACGTTATGAAAGAAAACTTTAGAATTCTTAAGAAAATTAAGTGTCAAAGTAATGTTGTTCTTTCCTTGAAAAAATATGAAAGGCATCTAATGAAATTATTGGCTTGGGTGTACTCAGTTACTTATCATTATGTTATTATATCCGGAGGGTGACCCAAACCATTAAAAAAATAAACCTGAAGAAACCAGCAGATACTACATACCCACCATGTACACTCGTACACCAGTCACGATCCAAGAAAAAGCGACTGCATCAAATTCAATTTCTCCTCTTTATTTTCTCAGCTCCCAATCTATGGATTAGAGCAGACAAAACATTCGGGATGTCTTAAGATAATTTGATATCAAGACACAGCCCGCCTCGGTCCATTCAATTCGAAAACAAAGAGGAAACATTACGTTTCCAGATGATTTCGATTTTTGCGCCTCGTTTAACGCTGTCGTGTTCGTTTTAGGCCAAACATTGAATTATCCCTAGAGAGGTGCACAAGTGTTCCTTCTCAAGAGGTACAGATTGGGCCATAAAATCCACGTGGGAAGGATGTGTAATGTGTAGGTTAGAAGGTCAATTTTACTTCCAGCCATCGCACCAAGTCTGGCACCAAGGGCCCCATTTCCATCAAAAACAAACAGAAGTCGTGCCGAACGCCTCAAATATACCTACACAAAAAGTTAATAGCCGCCCGATAAACTTATCAATAAATAATATACGGACAACTATGTATTAGACAAATATTTGGAGTTTCAAAATTCAAAGCAAAGATAAAATTATCAGCTCTACAAGTTAAATAGAAAGAAAAAAAATCAAATGTTCAACTCTTCATTTTCATATCAAAGGAAACATTGACAAAATGTTAATCTGAAGTAACTATTTTTAAAATTATATTAAAAGATGTCATAAAACTGCCACTAATGTTCACCAAAAGAGAAATGTACCAATTTTTTGGTAATTTTAGCAAATTTCACATACTTTTACTTCAGTTTTAGTGAAATTACTAGTAACATCACTGTGTTATTTTCTTTCCTAAAAGCTTTGAAATCATTAACAGTTATATATTAATAGCAGTCAAATTTTCGATAGTAAAAATTTTCACTTTGAAGAGTATATTAGAGGTTGCTAATGTTTATGAATATTTCAAGAGGTCATTGACAATGTAAAGATTTACAAATACTTTTTACAATGATTCTGGGTTTAAAAAATTCAGTACCTAACCTACAGGTGCCTTAACTAAGTCCATATGTCCATATAGTCCAGTGTTTCTTAACCTAGGGTACGGGAAGGTATTCTTGGGGATGCAGAAGAAGCCCCTTATAACATAAATTATGAAATTTTTGATAATAAATTTCGGAAAAATGTGTTTTTCTAAACTAAAAAACCAAACACATTTTTCAATGGGTGGCGAAAACACTATTTTCAGATTTAAAACAATACAGCTCACTAAAAAGGATATGAAACACTGATAAAGTAAGAGTATAACTTAGTGTTACGAAAATTATAGAAGAGGTACATAGATCCCAAAAGTTTGAGAAACACTACCATGGAGTATAAACGATTATTTCCTTTTTACAAGAAAATCTATATGTTCGATTTGGAGTTACAAAAGAGTATAAACACACTGTAAAAGTATGAGTATAAAAATGAGATGGGGAAATATGTCGTACGGATTCATTCGGGATGTACTCTTAGAAACAATAATACTCGTATGACTAGTATGACTAGTATGGCAACTAGTACCTGTTATTATCCATTCGCAATTCAAAAATTAACAACAAAAAAAAGTACAACGATCTAATACACAATACAACTACCTCGTAAGAGTCGGTATGGAGTTTAAATTATAGCCTTTCTTATTTAAAGGTGGAACATTAATAGGCTTATATCCCTTTTAGAATCATCAAATCTGGAAACGTTGCATTTTTTTCTTTGTTCTGATTTAATTTGCAAATAAATCAGTCCATAATGAAAATGTTGCCATACTAGAACAGAATTGACAAAAATCGCGAATAGAATAGAAAACGTAACGTTACCTGATTTGACTATTCTTAAAGGGACTTGGGCCAAAATTTCCATCATATGAATAGTTTCACAGCCTAATCAATATTTTCCATTCCTGGTAAAACTGTTATTTTTATTTTTGAATTTGACGCTTTTTTTCAATAAACCCAATGCTTAGCATACTTCACGTAATTGAGATAACCCAAATCCCATCTTAAGTTGTCCACATTATACATAGCGATTACAATAAGGTTACTTTTCTATACTTAAGTAGTACGTGATATTTATTGTATAAAAAGACTATTCTCATATGAAGTTACAGATTATGGTCTTAGAATATTTCAGGAATAAGAGAAGATGAGCAAAAGTATCGTTGACAAAATTAAAAGACAGCCTCCAAACCCAAATTGTGGTAGTTTATGAAATTTTGTGAAATTCATTCATGTCGGAATTAAGAAAATTTCAGGAAAATGACGTCAAATAATCAAATGACCCTCATTGAGAAGAACTTGTCGCGAAAATTACGAAACCTGGCAATTTGCTATCTTAACATATAACTTCAATATAAGGAGTTGTGGAACTGCATTGAATGCGACCCAGACATTGAAATAAAAGGACTATTCTCAGAGGACTATCAAAATAAGTTGTTAATTTCATTAAAAGAATTAAGTTTACCCAAAAACTACAAAAATATCAACAAATTACCATATAGAAGAATCATTATATTCTTTCAATTAGTGAGCAAAGTAATAACAGAAAACAAAATTACAGGTATTAAACTACAGGTTTCTTTATATTTGAAGCTATTTCAAGCTAATATATTTTTTATTTAGGGTCAATATTTTCATATCTAGATAGTGACATTCATCTTCCAGATAAAATTTTATTTGGAGGATAGATAAAACATGCGTTTTTTTATCGAAGAATAGTGATATGTCATGTGTAGG
This sequence comes from Sisyra terminalis, assembly GCA_958496175.1. NCBI lineage: Eukaryota > Metazoa > Arthropoda > Insecta > Neuroptera > Sisyridae > Sisyra > Sisyra terminalis. The sequence continues at coordinate 12,436,596 of OY292275.1, forward strand.
ATAAATATATATATAGTTTATCTGACAGATACATTTTTATCTAATTAATAGCTATTTTAAAGATATTGTTTATCTATCCATAAGTAAAAATACCGGTCCTTAAAATAATAAGCATGAAAAAATAAAAGTTTAGTACTCAGCATCGCTGAAAGTAAGCCCATAAGCTAAAAGTTTAAACAATGCTTTGCTTCATTTTTGCGAACAGATGCAGGTATCATGAAGCAAACCTGATAATAAATCTTAAAAAAATGATATTTGTACAAAATTGAATTGAAATAAGTAACTCACAGTCAATTACTATTACTTATTTCCTCTAGCGGTTATAGTAAAGTTTGGCTTTGAAACTGTAAAATATCTACCAAAAATTGAAATTAATATCGGACACAATAAATCCGTTTAGTCCAAACTATTTTTTTTCTTTGTTGTAATATTCTTTTTGGATGTCTAATCTGTTCTTTGAAAATTAACTAAAGCGACAAAATTAAAAAGAAACCGATGATATCTTGAAATTTCTATGATTTATTTTCCATTAAACTATTTGATTTGTTTCTGGTTAATATCGCGGTTTTCTTATGGAATTATCTTCGGTCGTGTGTGCGATTAAAGTACTGAATCATTTTGGTTGGTTTTAATTTTTTTTTCATTATTACTTCTTTTTTTTCGGAATTGTCATTCAAAAATTGACAGACTGGACGCGACGTGACAATTTGAAAGGAAATGCTGCGTAAAAACCACAATAAACACAATTTGGTGTGGTGGTAAAACATTCGGTATTGTATCATTTCATTGAGTCGAGAAAATTGAAAACGAAAATAACAATTTTAATGGCGAATTGGTGGAGAGTCTGTCGATGGTTTGGCGATTGTAATTACGTTGATGTGTTGTTTAATTGAAGGCTATAATTGAAAATTCGGATTTCTCTCGAGTTTCGAGAAGCAATTGTACGAGTGGTACCACCGTGGAGGGAGATGAAAAGAATTGATTGAAGGCAATTTAAGAAATATGAAGAAGGTTGAATTGAGAGTAATTTTTGATCAGTAAAAGATATCGAAAACCTTCAGGAGAATGGAAAAAAGTAATACCGGTACAATATACAACCAAACAATTTCAGTTTTCTTATGATAGCCATATGTATTCGATATTAACGTCGTTTAAAAACTTAGATTTATTTAGTCAAACTTTTGTTGGGATAATTATTCAAAATGGATAGATTTAGGGAAGATATATTATTGGTTCTCAACAATAAGGACACTTGATACGTTCACCTTATACAGGTACAATTTTAAAAGTAAATGAATTCAATTTTAAAATTTTTGCATAAATGTAATGACAAGGGAGTTTCATGAATAAAAAAAATCATTAGCCTGTAAAGAAAGAGATGTACAATGGATAAGGTACCTATATAAGGTAAAGTCATGAGTCCTTTCTCGGTTTAAAGTCTTTATAGATCTATTCACTCATGTAGTTTCTTCGAGGTTGTATTTGGCCATAATACTCTAAACAAGAGATTATTGCTTGTCGCATGAGAAAGTGTCATCATACCTATTAACTAGTGTCCGACCGAAACTAGTTTTTACGACGGAAACCGAATCTTCCATATAAAATCATATTTTTGTAGAAAAAAAGATAATAGTAATTAGTCAGTCATTACTTTTCAACACTATAGATATTTACTTTCGTTTACTCACCGATATTTGAGCTAATATCATGTTTTATTTCAAATACATTCTTTATGCTATCTAAAATAAGGGATTGATTTGAAAGAAATATACCTAATAATACTTTTTAATATCAGTTGCGAAAAATATAATAAAAAAAAGATAGCCTGCTGGTGGTCGAGTGGTCAAGGTGCCGCTCCAAAACTGGTAGGTGTTGTTAGGCAGGTAGATAGGTAGGTAGGTAGATTCGAATCATGCATCGAGCAAAATTTCGATATTTCTCGATTTACGTATTTTTATTAACCCTAGAGACATTAAAAATCTTATCTGTTATACGGTGACGATAAATTAGAATTGAAAAAAGATTACTTATAAGTTATAAAACAAGATTACTTTTTACCTAGTATGTTTAAGGTACACAAAATAGAAAATACTCTTTTTAACAAAATAACTCAAAAACAAAATAATTTCTTCTTAACTTTGATCAGTTTTCAATCAAACAAAAAAAAAGGTATTAAAAAGCTTTATAAGGCTTCAACTATATACTTAAAACAATTTTAATGAATTGATAACTGATAATAAGATCAGTACTATTAAATAAAGAATCTAGTATTATATGATAGAAACAATAATTTCGCAACATTTTCATTTCACGAATTTAGTTTCGGTTTCGGTCGTAGTTTCGGCTTGATGATAGCCGAAACCGAAAGTTCGGTGGGACACTCCCATTAACCACCATTAATAACTGATTTTTGACCAAAAATCGCTGGAAAGATTTGAAATACTTAATTAAGTCCACCTTTTTACTTTAAATAATTCCTTATGCAGCCTGTATCTAAAACTTACTTTTATTTCCCTCACTGAAATCTTTACCCCAAAACAAAAAAAAAAACACCAAAGAGGTAATTTGAGAAAAAAGAACAATGAGAAATTCTAGGCAAAGTCTATTTCAAACCTCAACCGAAAATTTTATGACAAAAATCCCACAAATTTTCCTTCCGACCATTCAATTATATTATTAATCAAATTCCAACAATTTTGTGACTAGCATTTGATTCTTTGAATATTTCTAAGGTCATTTAAATATTTGACGCGCGTATTTCCGTTTTTATATCTATAATTAAATATATTGAAAATAAAACCTTACGTCAAGTTTGTAATGAAATTAAAATAAAAAATCATCTGCCAATCGAACGTGACCAAATCATTCAAGTGTTCACTTAGAGTCAATTAACATCTATTTTAAAATCGGTTAATAAAATTCACTTGGAATAATTCCTCCAAAGACCAAATCAAACACAAAAACATCAATTTTCATTATCTCTCAGCGTCAGACCTTTTAACTAAAAGGTTTCAATACTTGAAATTATCACAATTTGAAATGATTAGAACATAAATCAATGAGCCCTCCTGCTGAAACTCGAACTCAAAAAGTGCATTTTAAGGGTTTTTCTAGACCGATTTTTTTTTCTGTGAACACCACTTCGTGGCGCCTGGCAAGGAAAAAACTACCTTCTAACGTAATTAATAGTTTGTTCAAATTAGAAACGTGAAAGTTTGATTTTTTAAGGCTTATTAAAAATAAATAAATTATCATACATTCGAAAAGTTACATTCAAGTTCATTTTTCCAGACGAACAGAGTTGAAATATCGATTTAAACTTATTTGACCTTTGGAAATAATTTGAAAAAATTTTACTTGTAAAACCTTCTCTTTCGTGTATTTATAAAAGATCAACTTGGTTGTATTTTTCGTTTGACCAATCATTTATTTGAAATTAAAAAATATCAACTGATCAATTAATTAAATTAAAGCCAATTTAAATAAGTTAAACTTATTTTCGTTAAAAACTTATAAATCCTTGAATAGTATTAATTTGTCCAATTAATAAAATTTAAATTTGATAAATTTGGTTGTAAACCTTGTCCAAAACTTAACGTGTTGAATAAATCTTTAAGACCTTTTCTCTAATATGGCCGGTTTATGATAGAATACCTAACTACCTACATATACAGTAATATAAGTTCATAAAAAATGAGGAACAATAAATCCATTGATGGAAGAGTTTTAAGGATATTTTTCAACAAAAAACCAAATGGTGTCAATTCCAGGAAGTTTTAAATTTGTATTTACAAAAACATCAATCATTTCGGTAGACTATGAATAGAGAGAACTTCTTTAAAGCAAAGGTGCAAAATTCTGGCAAAAAATTTGTTCAACTGTAAAAAAATATAATTCTGCATAAGTACTTTAACAAATGTAGAGGAAAACTATTCCATTTTTTTCAAATTAACGTGAAAATAAATCCAAGAAATATTTGATGGAAATAGAAACAAGACTTGTAGTTTCTGGGTGGTAAATAACAATTCTAGTAAATAAGGAAATACAGGATAATTCGAAGTTGAGGGACATATTAAACAAGTCTTATTTTTCAAAAGAAATTAAATTTATTTTCAAGGGACCAAAAAAAAAATTGATTAGCCAGAATATCGAAATAAATACGTTCGGGTTACCCAGAATCCTCTATAATTTAAAATTTCAATATTTCTCTAATTCAACATATTACATGCGTTTATAATGATGGGTATTGATAAGTTCTTTTAAATTCAAAAAAACCTGCTTTTGCTAAAACTCTTCTACAAAAACGAAGAAGGGGAAGAAGGTTTGATTTAGAATGACTTAGAAGAGAATAAATCATATCATCCAAAATTAAACTATTGCCAACAATCAATTAAATCTTAACAAATTGAAAATTATTTTATACTTGGGAGTACCTAAATTTTTACGGTCAAAAAAGGTCGATCCCATTTTATATTTTGAGGAATATAATTCCAAATGAGAAGTTTCAGACTTAGCGAAATTAGTCCATTCTTTCAAAACAAGCATTTCTTAGTTTATATTAATTTAAGCCTTTTTGTAAGGTGAAACATTAAAAGATCTAATTCATCCTTAAACTACAACAACGCCAAATTCTGGAAAAAAACGAACTATTCTGCTGAGGCCAAAAGTTACAAGATCATTTTGAAATAAGTTTCATTCATATTAAGTATCAATCATTTGTATTAAAAAACTTTTCAATCAAATCTTGGATAAAAAAGTTAAATATAGGCGAATTTCTTCTTAAATATATAAATACATGCCAAAACGATTTAATTTCATAAAGAGTTGTTTTAAAAATGTCTACAAGTCACCTGCCCTTATCTTCATTAGCACAATCATTAACAGCATTACTTTCGATTTTAAATTGTTTCTTCTTTTTTTGCAATTTTCTCACACACAGCTGCATCTAAAATTAATCCTTTTCAAATTGAAAAAAGGTCCATTCTCCTTGAACCCAACAAAACTAATCCCTTGTCAAAGACCCAAATCCTTTCCAAAATTTCAAAGATCCGAAAACCCATAATTTATAGCCCTCAGTATTTACGGAAATTTCATGGATTCTCGATGCATATGCCTAACAAATCTATTTTAAATCAACAGTCCTCAATATTATCGAAGAAAGTTCTACTATGGAGGAAGAAAATATTTCAAAGGTTTTCTTCGGATTTTTTTTAGTTTTTCAACCAATTATTAACCGAAGACTTTTGAACTACTCATACCCAAATAGGTACAAATCTGTCCAGAACTTATATTAAACTAGACCAATTCATTTGAGGTCTTTTTATTATTTTTAAATCTTTGATTTTTTGAAAAGCGTCCACTTCATTAAGATCAGAAGCCCCAAAATTTATTACCCTTAGTATTTACGAAAATTTCATCAATACTCGATGCATCTTTAAATCCTTAACAAATCCATTTTAAATGAACAACCCTGAATGTTATCGAAGAAAGTTCTACTATGAAGGAAAAACATAAGTAGATCAAAGGTTTTCGTCGGTTTTTTTAGTTTTTCAATCAATTTTTAGCCGAAGACTTCTGAGACTTCAAATCCTAATAGGTACAAGTCTGGCCAAAACTTTTGTTTGTTAAACTAGACCAATTTATTAGAGTTGTTTTTATTATTTTTAATTCTTTAAATTTTTCGACAAGCGTCCACTTCATTAAGATCAGAAACGCCAAAATTTATTTCCCTCAGTATTTAAATATCGATTCTCAATGCATCTTTAAATGCCTAACAAATCTATTTTAAATCAACAATCCTCAATATTATCGAAGAAAGTTCTACTATGGAGGAACAGCATAGTTCTAAGGTTTCTCTTCGTTTTTTTTTAGTTTTTCAATCAATTATTAGCCAAAGATTTTTGAGCCACTTTTGAGCTCAAATGGGTGCAAATCTGTGCAAAACTTATATTAAACTAAACCAATTCATTTGAGTTCCTAACAAATTTATTTTAAATCAACAACCCTTAATGTTAGCGAAGAAAGTTTTTCTATGAAGGAATAACATAAATAGCTCAAAGGTTTTCTTAGTTTTTCAACCAATTTTTAGCCGAAGACTAAATCCAAATAGGTACAAGTCTGGCCAAAACGTATGTGAAATTAAACCAATTCATTTGAGTAGTTCTTTTTACTATGTGTAAATCTTTCTTTGAAGTTTTCGGAAAGCGTCCACTTCATTAAAATCAGAAACCCCAAAATTTATTACCCTCAGTATTGACGAAAATTTCATCGATTCTAGATGCATTTTTAAATGCCTAACAAATCTATTTTAAATCAACAATCCTCAATGTTATCGAAGAAAGTTCTACTATGGAGGAACAACATAGTTCTAAAGTTTCTCTTCGTTTTTTTTTTTAATTTTTTAACCAATTATTAGCCAAAGACTTTTGAGCCCAAATAGGTACAAATCTGTGCAAAACTTATATTAAACTAAACCAATTCATTGAGTTCCTAACAAATTTATTTTAAATCAACAACCCTTAATGTTATCGAAGAAAGTTTTTCTATGAAGGAATAACATAAATAGCTCAAAGGTTTTCTTAGTTTTTCAACCAATTTTTAGCCGAAGACTTTAAATTCAAATAGGTACAAGTCTGGCCAAAACTTATGTGAAACTAGACCAATTCATTTGAGTAGTTCCTTTTATTATTTTTAAATCTTTCGAAAAGCGTCCACTGCATTATTTGCTCAATGTTAAAACAGGTGTTCAAGGTTTGTTTGGATATAACTCTGTGACGTCACAGTGTATATAGGCGAGTGGTGGGTAATTGTGTATTGTGGATGAAGAAGTTACTGAACCAGCACCATCCATTATAGTGAGCCCAACGCTCCAAACCTCCATTATTTCCACTATTTTTCACCTGTATGCATAACTTGTCCAACTGGACTCACTGCGACAATTCTCTTCAACAAATGGAATTCGCGATAAAGAAGGTAGAATAAGGGATGATTTTTTGAGGGTTTATTGGTTTTTCACTTACATTTGATAAGGACGACACCGTCCTTAATGTGATCCATGGCGTTGGATGAGGAGGCGGAATAAACAACAGGCATAAGTGTATGCAAGTTTTAAGTATGGATCACATAGAGTACACAACACATAGACACATCCACAGGCATTCACATGAAAATTTAATTTCCTAAATGAACGTATAATTGAACCACTATTACAACACACCACTCATTCAAATTACATAAATATTAATTAACACAACAACAACCGCCATTTGGATCGAAACATTTAGTCGGTGCAGGCAGAAAAGAACACAAACAAAAACACTGCAACTAAACGCACAAATTGCCGAACTAATTACGAGGAAAACGCGAAATTAGTTACAAAAGCGAGCAAATAAAATGTGCTCCAACGAAAAGTAACATGGTGGCTGCGAAGAATGTGAGGAAAAAGAAGGCAAAAGCAACAACAGCATGGTCGGACTTCTGTTCACTGAAAGACTGAAACCACCGCGATGACTAAACTCAGTCATTCAACTAATGTTAGACTGGCTCGAAACATTCCCGTGTACCGGTCTGTGGCAAAACACACACCCGCCGACAATCACAAAACAACCAGCAGTACCAAAATGGGGCCCACATGCGAGCCACATTATCTCTCCACCATCGTATTAATTTCATTTAAGTCGCATGTTAGCTGAAGCACCACAACCAAACCCACATCACATCGGCTCTCTTCTATTTACTATAACAATGGGACAGTGAGACTGTTAAGTCGATTGTAGTAGTAATAATAGAAAAATAATTATTTTTTGATTTATAATGCCCTCTTCTCACATTTATTGTGTTATCCACATAGTATCCTAGCTACCAACCACCAGGAATTTTAATTTGTATTATTGTCATCCGCACGGGAAACATAAACGAATGATTTATCATTTTTCGTGTCGATCAATGTTTGCCAGTTGGTAAACAATGTGGTAATTAAAATTCAAAATATTTTAATAATCATGAAATGAGTATTTTCGCTTTATCACAAGTTCCGAGTTGAAAGTACTTTGTTATGACAATTATTGGCAATGATTGATTTTAAATTTTCCCTTTTAATCACTGGCAATATGAAATAAATTATCAATATGAGTCAACTTTCAACTGTAATTAAAGCCACTTTTATATATGACTTTTTTATAGTTTTTTTTTATAGACAAAAGGGAATGCTAATAAATATTTCAATTGTTCTTTTAACCCTTATTTACCCCTAGTCTTTTAATTGACATAAAAAAATACTGTACCCATTTTTTTCTTAAAACTCTTATGAATATTTTAAACATTTAATAATCAAATTTTAACGTTTTTAGTCGGTAAAGAATGCAATATCATAGTAATAATCGGCAAGACAAATTTTTTACTTGGTTCAACCTAGAGACTAGGGTTGCCACCCGTACTTGCGTAGTATACATATCTGACGAAACTTTGACGTGTAATATAAAAAAGTAGTGATTTCAAAAATGAACTAAAATTTGAATTTATGTATCTTGAATAAGAAAAACGGAATAAACAAATGAAATTATTGAGCGTACAAGCGTAGGCAGCTATAGTTGATACTTAAGGGTTGAAATTATTTTCTGAAATGATGAAAAAAAAATCATTTTGCTTTTTTCCCGGTCTTATGATTGTAATCTTCGCAAATTTTCCAACAATTACTTAAATACTACGCAACAATAAGTTGCTTTGAAAATTGTCCCAGTTAATTGATAATGTAAATAATCATGATTTATACTTCTTGAATGTAATTTAGAAGGGCAAAGAATTTCTTCTTTATGCGAAAAATTTAATTGACTTATTTTATGATGACATTAATTAATTAATTGTTATTATATTAGTTCCATCTTTTTGTTAGAATAATATCTATGTTTAATTCATTCATGAAGTTTCTAATAGAATAGTTTTTAATGTTATAACAATATGTAATCTCTTTTATATGTGACTTTTATAGTTTTTTTTTTATAGACAAAAGGGAATGTTATTAATTTCAGTAATTCTTTTAACCCTTACTTACCCCTAGTCTTTTGATTGAAATAAAAAATTACTGCACCCATAATTTTCTTGAAACTCTTATGAATGTTATAAATATTTAATAATCAAATTTCAACGTTTTAGTTGGCAAAAAAATGCAATATCATAGTAAAAATCGGTAAGACAAACTTTTAACTTGATTCAACCTAGAGACCTAGGGTTGCCCCCCGTACTTAAATATAAAGTATTGTACATTGTTTAAGGTAATTATGCTCTATACTTAATAAGTAGACATCGGATTATATCCACTTCAAAATGCCAAACTATACATGAAAATATGCACTAAAAATGGGCAAAATATGGACAGTCAAAAAGCCATTTGTTTTTAGAATTTATGTTTATTTTCACATTATATTTATCTTAATATATATAATTCTTCTGTACATTATACAGTATTGAACTACAGAGGTGTGAAAATTATTAGACTTAAGACAAATCAAGAGAAAAAAAAACACATTTTTGTTTTTAATTGTCATAAATTTAAAAATTACAGTAATTTCATTCATCTAATATTTTGTGTGGTACCCTTTATTATTAATAATTTATTTTTCTCATCTCTGGTATACTCTATACTATTTTTTCATTTATATTTTATTATGCTGCCAAATCTTAATGAGTTCGGTAATCAGATCCACCCGTGTTGTAATAGTTTAATTTTTTTAGTTTTTTCTTCACAATGGCCTAAAAATTTTCGATGAGATTAGCATCAGGACTATTTTCTAGCCAAGAAAGCATATAAATGTAAGAATTTTTGAGGAAATCCATAACTTTTTTGGCTTTAAAGCAAGGAGCTCCATCTTGCATAAAGATAAAATTTTCTTCCAGAAACCACTCTTTAGTTTGAGGTAATAACCTCGTTTCCAAGACTTATATGTATTGGTCTTGCCTCATAGTACCTTCCACAATGTATATCCTACCGGTACCCTTTGCTGACATGCAATTCCAAACCATAACTGATGTTGGATGTTTTACACTCTGGGCTATTTATTGCTGGAAGAAAGTAAAAATCTTCTTTTGAGTCTAATAATTTTCACACTTTTGTACTCCCAAGCCAGTAGACCTATTTTCCAGAAATTTTTTGTGTTTATTTGAGTGGAAACCCGGATGATTTAGATTCACAATTGAACCATACAAATAAAAAAGATGAAAAGCTAAAAATGAGCTTTCAACGTCAACTTACGTTACCGGAGAGAATTTGAAATTTGGTGGAATTTTCGGAGATCTCTTTAGAAGTGCCGTTAATAATTGCATGAAGATTTCTATATTCCTTCAGGACAGGAATTTTCATACAAAGCTGCATTTAATTTGCCACGAAATTATTGCGAAAGTTAACTCGAAAGAGTGTTATTTTGTTTAATAATTTTTCCGAATATTTCCATGGACTTGCACAGAGAAATGTTTCTAGTTTCTCAATTGATCATTTCTGCAACTCAATGTAATCCGTGGGCTACACAGGTGATGTAAAGTAAGGTGCAATACTTTCAGAGCTTGACGTAAGGGGGACATGTCGACGGCATAATACAACACGCCTAACACGTATAACTACCGAAATAAGCTTTGTCAATGAAAAAGTACCAAAATATGATATAATGCTATAAAAATAGAATTATTTGCATATGCAAACATACATATACCTTCATATAATCCGATGTCTGTTTATAAGAAATATAAAGTACATAAAAATACTTTATTCCACACGATTTTATTTCTCAGGGATTCATTTTACGTATAATATACAAAAAAAAGTATGGTAAGGTTAAATTAGTATGTTACAATTGATTTTTTAAAAGTTCACAATATTAAAGGAATTGATTTTAAATACTTTTACTCATCACAACTATTTATTGAATTGTAGCTATCGAAAATAGTAAGAATCAAAGAGATTTAATGGATAAATATAAAGTCTGTAAAATCATTAAACTCCTGTGTTTGTATTTGAAAAAAAAGCATATAAGTTGGTACTAATTTATTAACTACCTTTTCAGTATATGTAGTATTTTCGGTTAGTTTTTCAATTCTATTCTCAAGTAGATCTCAAGGGATTTATATTTATTTATTATTATTTATTCATTTCTTGTGCATTGTAAAATTTGCACCCCGGTCGCCTGACTTACAAATCGGTGATCTTCACTATTATTACAGTGGTAATTATATATTTCCCATTGATATTAATCTGTGCCCTCAAAAAAGTTAAATGAGTTTTACCGATAAACCAAATTATAAATAATTGAAGTTTATATTATCAATTATCAAATGGTTGATTCTACATCAAAAAGTTATCCTATCTATTTTTATAATCATAAGTTTTCCAAGGTTCATGGTAATACACAAACTATAAGTAGAATTCGTATAAAATTGATAAGGATAAAATCTGGGGACAAATGTAAGATTTTTAATTATTTTTTAGTCGAAATATTTACAAATTACAAAAATTTAACTAAAATGAACTCAATTGTCTTTCAAATATTTTCTATTGTCGCATATTTGGTAAAAAATAGTTTTGGCAATCCATGAACTATAACAAATTTAATATTTGTTACCAAATCTTTCGCAAATATAGTGTAAGTTTTTACATAAATAACAAATAATTTGTTCGAGATTCTAAACATAAGATTTCATTAAATTTAATTATAAGATAAGAAACTAATTAAGCAATTAGTGAGATTAGAGCATTTTCTGAATTAATGTAATAAATATCTTTCTCTAAGACTTTCATACAAACATCACTTTGATTTTATACCTATAAATATTAAGTTTGTTAACTTATATAGGGCCTTTCATAAAATATATTTATTTACAAGAGAGAGAAGGTGTCACTTACTGTAACAAAACATAACAAATTAGGGAGGGGGGCCTAAGGAAATGTGACAATCGCAATTAATCAAGCACTTAAGCTTTAATTTTTCTCTCGACTTTTTAGATGTCATCTTTCTGCTATCATAGAAAGTTATTCGTTTTTTAGTTATAAATACATGGATAATTTTACGTATGTTATTTCATCATAATAGCTTATAATTTATAATATATGGCCTTTGTTTGTTTTTCGACGTCGAGGTAGGGGGCCTATCTTTCGTGGCATAATATTTATAGGGGGGTCGCAGAAAACGTGATGAAAAGGGGGAAAGGTTTGAAAAGGTGACATTTTGGCGTTGTTCATTATAAACGGCACAAAGTTTGATAATTACAGCCAATTACTGTTTTGGAAATAGTTAAGACATGTTTTATTAATATGTGAGTGTTTTTAAGTCATCCAAAACTATCAATAGCTAAGATTAAGGACATTGATATGGTTTTTTGGATCTTTGTTTCTATATGGATGCGAGACATGAAATGTAAAACAAGGGGACTTTAGGAAGAGGAAGAGAAGAAATCTTGTACATAATTTAGAATACAGGATCTAGGATACAAAATCTAGGATACAGGATCTAGGATTCTTGGATCTTCCTTTTTTCTTAAGCAATTCCATTTTTTCTTTCGGCATATTTACAATAAATCAACTTTTCTTCTGATCACCAAATTGGTGATCGCGTTTCTTTTGTTGACTCATTTCTGTAGGTATGATACATTTAACTATGAGATTCAAACCATCCCCTTAAATTCTCCATTTTTCTCTAAAGAAATTTCATCCTTATATTTTTTTAGAATTAATTTTCTTGCTAAATTCAACACTTAGCGACTGTTTCCAGATTTGCAGAGTAAAATGTCCTTTATTTTAACAGAAAAAAAATTCAAATATTGGGTCACTATTGAAAAACATTTAAAGAAATAGAATAAACGTTTTAAAAATAAACTACTTTAATCTTACATTTAATAAATTTGTAACAATTGGTACAAGATAATATATTTTCCTAGCTTAATTCCTTTCTCTTTAATACATTTTTGGCAAGCATAACATTTTTAAATATTTTTTTTTCTATTTCACAACAGTTATGCAACATTCATTCATTCTTCAGCCCAAATCGTTTTGTATTATTTTTTTTACTAATTTAAAAACACGAAGTTTTAATTAAGACTTCCTCATGATAAAAATTCTAAAAATTTCCTACCAGTTACCTTTTATATATAATGTGATATGACTCATATTTCAATAATTACAAAAAGACTTGGAAAACAACCAAAGTGACTCTTCAAAAGATGAAAGAATCAAACGTTTTGCTCATTAATTTAACAGTTAGAATTTAAATATTAGATATACGTAGATATTATGATTTGAAAAATTGTTTTCAGCCGAAAAAATATTAGTTTTGTATGCAGATTGGCTCTAAGTGATTCAAATTTGGCGGAGGCTAGGAACGAACGGTATTTCGAAGTTGTTGATTAAATTAATACAAATTGGATGGTTATAATTACGAGAATTTTGAACAAAAGTATCTATTTAAATATTTATAATTTGATAACTGTAAACTTTTTACTTGTAAGAAAATTATTTCGACCCATACTTGAAACGGTTTAAACCGTATGAGCGTTGAACTGATGCAAGTGTTGGAATAATATTTGGCTAAATGGAAAAAAAATCAGATTATTCGCAACAATAAATTGTTGGATAGAAACTGAAGATCAACGATTTTTGTCAATTTTTATTTCTCAAATGTAAAATGTAATTTTGATCAATTTGATTTTATTGAGTTAAGTCGTTGGAATTGAGCGAATTTAATTCAATTAATTTTGAAACTGGCATGAGGGTTAATTTTTACAAGCTTGAATAGAAGTTTTATTTACGAGGCTCAATCAAATTGAAATGGAATTTCCGGTGTTTGTTTTGTTTTTTTTCAATTGTTGCAATTATTTTTGGATTCATTGTAAATCCAAGAAGCCAAAATTGCTGGTTTCAACGTTAAATCGCAGGAATATAACCAGGACTTTGATTAGCAAAAACAAGTAAGGAAGAACAGTTAAAAAAAGAGAAAAATAATCAAAATGGCGTTATTGTTAAACTTCGGAGTTTTCACGAAACGATTTCATAATTTCCCATATAATGTTTTCTTCAAACTTCAATCAAATAAGTTCTTGATTTGAAAACTTCAATATAACTTTTTAAATAGTTATTTACTATGATTTGTCAACTATTAAGATCTTCAGGTACTCAAGGACTCATAAAAATCTTTAAAGGGAATAATATGGATGATTCGAGTACATCACTTCTCAATTTCAGAGGGGTCCCCATGATCCCTCGTTCACCAAAGGCCTTAATACAACTTTTGTCATTTGGCATTATACATAAGTTACAAGGATTGTTAGCCTTAATGGTTTTTTCATGCGTTAAAGGGTATAAGCTTGGATCAGGAATGTCGAAATTTGAGAATTGCTTTTGAATGGTTTCGATATTATTTCTGTACGTATTGTTCACTCGAATGCAATTTGTACGTAAATTTTGACATGTCAGAAATAAAGTAGTGATTGTTATTTTCAAATATGTATTTATATTGTATTATGTAAAATTAAATTTTCTAAATAAAGTCTACTTTGGGTAAGTCCACTTCAGCACACCCAAAATTTGGCAACGTTGCATTTTCGACTTTGTTTTAATTTAATTCGCGATTAAATCGGTCCATAATAAAAATAACCATCGCTTCTTCATTTTTGGCTTGTCAAAGTTTACGTACAAATTGCATTCGAGTGAACAATACGTACCCATTCGGAATAGTTATCTACAGTTCGGAATATCTCGACGTTCCTGATCCAAGCTTATATGCGTTAAAGTCTTTCACATTGCACATTTGATCTTTTACGTAATTTCATAAAAGATCGATATAAAAATCAAAGCGAAATGCACGAAAAAAAAACTATATTAAAATTACAAAAATAATATCGTACTTTCGGCTCAATAATATAAGAGTGAAGGACCTGAACTAACGTATTGTACTTTCGGCTGTATAATATTAGAGTGAAGGACCTGAACTAATGTTTTATAATTTCTACAATGTCGCATAGTAACATTAATTTGCCAAAGATTACTACTTGAAACAGCAAACAGTCTTATGGACTTTCATTAGTTTTACAATATTCAAAGAAAAAATATTACAATAGCCTGACAAGACTAGTTGCCAGACTAGTATGGGTTTCTATGAGTACTCAAGTTTGGATCTCAAATTTGGGTCATACTCTGAACCTCCATATCAAAAACTATTATTTAAAACTATTTTAGAAGTATAAACTAAAAATATATTCGTGCTTCGTTATTTGAGGCAAAATATCGCTCATATCATTATGCAAATAAAAAAGGAATGAAATTATTGAAAATAATTTTTAATCAACGAATTGATTTATTGACTTTTGCTGATAGCGACGACAAACATCAAAATGATTCCTTTGTAAAAAAAAAAATGAAAAAAAAAAACAAGAAAAAGAAATATAAGTATACGTGGTCCTTGAGCTAGGAATTTTCGTATTTTCTCAAATCAACTCGTCCTATGTCACCGCTTCTGACAGTAATTTCCCGACAAATTTGCGTAGCATATATCTGACGAAACTTTGATGTGTAATATAAAAAAATAGTGATTTAGAAAATGCGCTAAAATTTGAATATATCTTGAATAAGAAAAACGGAATAAACAAATGAAATTTATTGAGCGTACAAACGTAGGCGGCTATGGTTGATACTTAAGGGTTGAAATTGTTTTCTGAAATGAAGAAAGAAAAATCATTTTGCTTTTTTTCCCGGTCTTATCTTCGCAAATTTTCCAAGAATTTCTTAAATACTACGCAACAATAAAAAAGGCTTTGTTTTATATTCATTTATAAAATTAGTTGCTTTGAAAATTGTCTCATTTAAATGATCAAGGATTTGTATTTCTTGAATGTAATTTAAAAGGACAAAGAATCCCTTCTTTATGCGAAAAATTTTAATTGACTTCTTTTATTACAATATTAAATAAATTATTTTTGGATTCGTTCGATTAAGATTTATATTTAATTCATTGTTGAAGTTTCTAGTAGAATAGTTTCTAATGTTATAACCAATATAATAAATTGTTATAAATTTTTTCAATTCTGAAATCAGAAGTTCGATATTTACACTGTTAAAATGCAAATAGAACAGTTATAAAATTCTTGATAAGTAATAATAGGATTTAAAGGTTATTTTCGGCCTTCAGAGCATTTGTTTCGGCTTCCTATTCCGAATAATTATAAATTGGATTATTTGTAAATGTAAAATTTTTAGATAATTATTTAAGAATTCTTCCACAATATAATAATATATCAGACAAAACCCACACGATTGGAAAAGCTTACGGGCAGAAATTTTGTGTAGAGTTTATATTAAAATATTTACATTCGTAAATGTTAAATAATAATTTATCAAATATAAAACTGTATTCTTTTTCATGCTCTTTTTTGAACTGCAGTGGTTCCTAACTTTTTTTTCTTGTTTACCCTTTAGCACGGTCATGCCTGAAATGGCACATCAGTTGTTAGTAACTTGTGATAACTAAAATATGATACAATTTTAAACACAAATTTTGCTTTAAATTGCATACTTGGTAAATGTATGAATGGTGGCAATGCCAGAGAACAACGAATGTAAACACATACATGTGGGTCTAATACACATCTAATAATTATTATCTCAATTTTGAACTGATTGTTGTCATTGGTTCCAACTGTCATTTCGTTTTCATTTAATTGCTAATTTTTCCATTTGTCAGTATTGCCAGTATTGGGCTGTGATTATTTACCAGAAAGTTAGTTTTCAAATAATAGATTAAATTGTTGATTAAATTGATTCAATATCTGGCAAAGTTGTATTTTCTACTTTGTTTTTGATTAAATTCCCGATTTTTTAGTTAATTCAATTCTAAAATCGTATAATTAGCTTGTTTGTTGGAAAAAATTTCATTATGGCCTGATTTACTCGCGAATTAATTTTAAAACAGTGGAAAATGCAACGTTACCAGATATTAATGTCACTTAAGGAACCATGAGCCACCAAATTAATATATTATTTGAAAATTAATAACTTTCTGGGAAATATTTACAGCCCAACCCTAACAAAATAGACAAATGGTAAAAATTGGCAATTGAATGAAAACGAAATGACAGTTGAAACCAATGACAACAAGCAATTAGTTCAAAATTAAGACACTAATTATATTTTTATTACCAGAGTACTTGAGCCAAATTAGCTACTTATACATAGTATACACTATACAGTATTTCACAAGATTATAAACAATTGACTACTTATACAAATTTGTACCTTACATATATGAACTTACTGTTTATCAATACAGCATGGATCACTTGTTCGAAAAATATTCGAAAATATTTGTCATATAGAAGTGAACTGTAGTTATAAATTATCCTGTAAAGTTGAATAAACAGTCAACTGCATTTATAAACATTTTATCTAAATAGTCAATTGTGTGTACCTTCAACATGTACAAATAGCGACATAGTAAAAATAAAATTAATACAACAGTAGTTGTTTATTTTTATTAACCATTTATATTTTGTTTTGTATTGCTTAATTTGAAAAAATACCTTTTTTTTAAATGCATATATTTAAACTATTGTGTATAAATATGGATATGGTTAGTACTAAAAATATGGAAAGTGTTACGTTCGACAAAATTGACGTTTTAAATAAATATTGACAATCGATAGTGTCGATGGTGACTATTATTTCGTTGTCGATCTTTTCTTAACTGGTTTCTTTTACCGAAAAACAAAAGGTATAAGCTTGGATCAGCAACGTCGAGATTTTCAGAACTGAAGAGAACTATTCCGAATGGGCACGTATTGTTCACTCGAATGCAATTTGTACGTAAACTTTGACATACTAGAAATGAAGAAGGGACGATATTTTTCAAATATGTATTTATATTATAATATTTAAAATTAAATTTTCGTCTCAAGTTCATTTTAGCACATCCATAATCTGCCAACGTTGCATTTTCGATTTTGTTTTTAATTTTATTCGCGATATTTTTGTTAATTTAATTCTAACATAATTCTCTCTTTGGAGGGTAAATTTTTATTATGGACCGATATAATCGCGAATTAAATTAAAACAAAGTTGAAAATGCAACGTTGCCAAATTGTGGGTGTGCTGAAATGGACTTGAGCCAAAGTAAACTTTATTTAGAAAATTTAATTTTACAGATTTTACATAATACAATATAAATTCATATTTGAAAATATCAGTCGCTTCTTCATTTGACATGTCAAAATTTACGTACAAATTGCATTCGAGTGAACAATACGTACAGGAATAATATCGAAACCATTCGAAAACAGTTCTCAAATTTCGACGTTCCTGATCCAAGCTTATATCAAACAAAAAACGTGTGCTAGCGATCGGCTCAACCACGTTTTTTAGTACTATCAAAGTTGCTCCCAAAATCGGTTAGCTTTGGTTTCAAGTTGTTCGCTAACCGTTTACAATTTCCTACTGTAGTAACGGTATTACTTTTTATTGAAAATTCAGTCTGATCATTTTTCCATAACGCCGCTAAAGAAATTTACTGTCAAAAAATACTTAAGTAATGTTTATAAATATGGAGTACCTATACAAAACCATTGGTGAATGTTTATGAGTTTTATATGCTAATTACAATTTTTTTAATCAGATTGGGCCACAAAAAAACCTCTTTGGTAGACGCATGAAGATCACAAACTATCATTTGGTCACCCTTGGTTTATTCCGTAACTATTATTATCACTTAATTTGACTATTCTATTTTATATTTTTTCTACTCATTTCACCTAATTTAATAGTTTTTATGATAAAAATTTCTACATTTATTATCTTCAAAATAAATATTGTATTTTTTTTTGGGTTTATCTCTGAAAATTAAAAATAAACACAAAGCTTTAATTTTCATTTCAAAGCTAGCGTAAAATAATTAGCTGAAATTTAAAAATTAAGTAATCAAGTAAATAAAAGGCTTTTGAAAAAAAAAATTCTCGACCTTTATGGAGTAGCGAAGCGTGCAATATGACACAGTGGAGCAATGCAATGTGTGTACAAATAAAACACACATACCTACCCACCCACAAATGTTCCGTCGGTTTGTTTGGAGTTTCATTAAAATCCTTGCATTTCATGTTATTAAAAATCTTGTGAATAAACCAAGGGCATGCAAGTTAAGTTAATCTCAAATATATTTACAAAGTGCATTTAAATG
This sequence comes from Sisyra terminalis, assembly GCA_958496175.1. NCBI lineage: Eukaryota > Metazoa > Arthropoda > Insecta > Neuroptera > Sisyridae > Sisyra > Sisyra terminalis. The sequence goes on from OY292275.1 coordinate 12,455,789, forward strand.
ACCCTGTTGAATTCGTATTTACATGCAATAGCAAACAACTGCAGTTCCTGCACTTCATTAATTTGAGTAAGTATATCTGCAAGTTATGCAAGAACATTATTCTCAAACGGTCTATGATAATTTTATTGACGCTCATGCTCTAAATATTTGTATTTTGTGTCCCACTTGGTTTTATAGCTGACATTTTTATATGTGTACGTATTTTTCTTGTGTTTTTTTTCGTCCATAACAATACTTGTTGTGGATTTGAAGAGAACTTCGATTATTTGAATCGGTCCCGATGACACGGTTTTCCACCCCCCATAACTTTCCATTAAGTAACACTAAGTGGTTCAGCGTTAAAGTGGATTGAGAATCCTATTTCCGATATTGTTCTCGTACATATTTTGTTTGTGTTACAACATAACGTACCCTCCAATAAAAATAACAAACGTAGGTGGTGCATTAAAAATAGAAATAAACATTCATTTGGAAACGGAGTTGGGTTGTTTGGTTGGGACAGATTTAAAATAGATAAACTTGAATACGCAGTTACATGACAAATTTTTTTTTGTGTAACGCAGATAGGTAAGAAAAGTCGTGAAAATTTGCAAACGTTTTCACATTTTTCCAATTTCGTGTGGAGAGGAAAAATACTCCCAAGAAATGATAAAAATAAATGGTATGTATATACGGTAAGGTGATGAGGATGATGTCAATGTCGTCGAGGGGGAGACGATTTGGGGGCTGTTTCTCATTTTCCATTTGGACACGTCATTCTGTGCCTGGTTATATTTGAAATGGCAAAGTGGGGCGATGATTTTGTGCCAAGGTTTTTGACCGTGGCACAATCAAAGAATTGTCGTTTATTTTTGCGATAAAACCTACAAATTTTGTGTTTATATATAAATATTATTTTGTACTTTTTTGTGATTCACCATACAAAAGTAAATAACTACTTTGATTTTTTAAAAATATTTTCCGGAAAATTTAAACTGAAAAATAAAAATAATAACAGCAAAGCTATTCAATGCTCGAAAACTTAAGAGCTGTTCTTTATATACATTCTGCAAAAATCATTTTTCAATGGAAAATTCAGTGTTTTTTTCCAAAGATTTTGGCAACACAACACTTTTTTTTAATGGAGCATTTTTTCTATGCACAGTGAAATCAAAATTTAAGTCTTATTATCATCCTAAACAAATATTCTTCTCCTTTTCTTCGAAAAGACTTCAGAATTGTCACCACCTTGTACGCGATTAATAATAATGGTCTTTAATCTTTGAAAAGTTTTTCGTCAATGATTCTTTTTGCTATACCAAATACGTTTTATTCTTTTAGAAATGTTTTTCTACAAAAAGTTATTGAATTTTACGACATATTTATGCGTTGTCATCGAGAGTAAGCAGGAGTGCCAAAATTCAGCACGATAACGTGCTTGGAAGTGGATAAAAAATGAAGAAATAAGTTCCATATCTTACAAACTAATAACAAAGTGAGCTAATGGAAGCGAAGGAAAAATATGAATTAGAATGTAATTGGAAGGCCCAAAAAAAAGGGAAGAACATGGGGAATTCGAATGGAACAATTTGTGGTTTTATTAAATAGAATGAAAAAGGCTCTTTAAAAAAGAAACTTATCAAGGATATATAACGTTGGAGGAACTAATTCAACCACGCGGGAAATGAAACCAGCTGTCAAGTAGAAAACAAAGAGATTATTAGTTCTAATAAATAGGAATAATCAATATTTTAACTCAAAGAAACTATGTAGCCTACTGGTGGCCGAGTGGTCTTGGTTACCGCTCCAAAACTGGTAAGTGTTGGGTTCGATCTTCGTATCAAGCAAATTGTCGATATTTCTCAATTACGGGGTTTCATTAGCCCCTAGAACCGCTAAAGACCTTAATCGTAACATGGCAACGATAAAAAACAATTAAAAAACAAGAATTATACAAAATTGTTAGTAAATATTACTTTCATAACTTCTTAAGCTTGGCAAGTTATAACTTAAAAAGATTGTCAAAGTTTTTTGCGACAGAAAATGATTTCTTGCAGAATTTTGTATAAATAATTGCTTTGAAAGAGGTTACTCGAAAAATTTCTTTAGATTGAAATTGAATGAATAACTAAATCTAATTTGAGTTAATTATTTGATTTTAAATGCTGTAAAGTCAGGTAGGAAAGGAGGGAAGAAAGAGTATCGAAAAGGAGGGTGTTTGACAAGCGTAAAGTACAAGAGTTACATTATCATAGTATGTTCCCAAAGGGAGAACTGAGATGCACTTGAGTATTCAGATGGTCTATAATATAATATATATCTATAATATAATCAAAAAAGAATGCAGCAGTTTAATGTAGTAGATAATATGGGAATTTTTCTGGCTATATTTAAAATTTTATTGCCATTAAAATCTCTTCCAAACGATGTAACAAAAAAATTGAAATTATTTGCAAAAATATACAAATTATCTAATAATTGTCAAATTGGCTGATAATTTGTCTAATACTCGACAAAATGTATTTTTGTACAGGAAATATGAAATATTCAAGTATTTTCCAATCTATTTTCGTCCATTTACCCATTCCAAAGCCGTTAAAAATTAATCTGGAAATAATACGAAAATTATGACTTCAGATTTTTTTTTTTAAATCGCCCCCAAACATCAAATTATGAGAAATAAAACCTTTTTTCCATCACAAAATATTAAAAAATTAATTTCAATTTACATTAACGAATATTTAATTGCAATATTCCAACAACGTGTCGATAATTATTATTTAATTAGACCCAAATAAAATGCGATAAGAAAATTTCAAGTTCCCAGAACATAGTTCTATTAAAATACCACAATTGTGTACCAATGTATGAGTGCAATTATTTACGACCGATTCATTATTTGCGAATATAAACCGAGCACGTTTAAAGTAGAAAAATTATCAGATTAATTAATAATAATAGTGTCTGAATTAAAAACACTGTATAGTGAATGTAATGAAATTTTGCAATTATTCGACAAGCACTCATCGTATCGTGTAGGTACCTATGTGTGGTTTGTATAAAAGAATTTCGTTCTGTATATTTAGAGTTTGAAATGGTTTGGAATGTAAAATTGTTTAACATAGTGCGGCAACTCCCTACGATTATTTCGAGTTCAACGAGGCAAAAAACGACCGGAAATGCTGGATCAAATACACAACCATTTAGCGAAGAGGGTCCCATATAAAAGAAAATATAATAAAGTGTGTGTGAAATTGATTTGGATAACAACTAAATATTGAGTGCATTAAAAGAACATTATGTCCTGTTTATTGCTGAATGCGTACCCTATTAGATGATAAAAATTTAAATGATAAAGAAAATGATTTGGGGACATCTTTTCAGGATTTTTCAAAACCGGAATTGAGACAAAATTGACGTTGTATGAATTTATTTATTTAAATATCTTTATAATTTTTTGCATGCAATTGTAAATGCATTGGACTGTTGTCGGTCAAATACGATAAACGTGAAACTAAACTTTTATCAAAGTAATAATATAGTTACTTAAGATTGTACGAAATATGGATACAAAAATCGTTGGAATATGAGTGCCAAATTCTATCGTAGGCCAAATATATCACAGTATTTTTAAATTTATCATTGTAGGTATCCATTGTTTTGAAAATCAACAATGAATCTTTATTTATACGGTAACCAAATATTCTTTTTGGGGTACATTGTTTCCACATAAATGGGTTCAAAAAACTAAAAAAAAAGCTTTGAAAATGAGTTCATTATTTTGTTACATTTTTTTTTCTGATTGTTTTGGCAGATTAAGCAAAACCACATTTTAATTTTATACCGACGGGTTTTCAAAGCAAAAAGTAAGTATTTGAATAATATCGTATAAAAATTTAAGGTGTTGAAACAGGTGCAATGTAGAATCAAAAAATAATATAGGAATTTATATAAAGTGATCAAATTTTGGAGTTATGCATTTTGCATACATGTTATATTTTGCACAAATGTATTTGTTTTCTTGAATTTTTTTCCATTAGAAGAGATAAATACGACAAATCTTGTTATAAATAAAATCGAGTATCAAAGCTTGTGTACAATTCCAGCAAAAAAATAAGTTTAAATTCTTTAAAAAAATCATTAGTTTTGGACAGAAATAGAATATTGAAAAACTGTGATTAAAAATTTTCATCACAAAATTATTTATTCATAACTTTATTCAAGTAGCACGTGTTGCTCGTTTAGTGGCATCTATACAAAGATTTTCAAACTAATGAACGATTTTTAGATATACGGCACCACGGTAAATGTAAAATCAACTTTACTGACTTGCTGTATTTGGTCTTGAGTTAAATACTTCCAAAACGTTTCAATAGATGTCGCCACGGATTTCGTTTCAAAACTTGAAAAAATTATATTTTTCGGAAACTTTGTTAACGAATGATATAGAAACTATTCTAAATTGATTTTTTGGCATATTTATGCATAAAATTTTCTAAAATTTGAAAAATTCGAAAATAATTTTTAATATCATTATTTTTTCTCCAAAAAGTCAGTGTTTAAAGTTATAACGATTATTATGTCCTAAAAACTTTTATTCGAAAATTTCAACATACTGTTTACTCCAATGATAAAGTGTTTTGACTTTTTTTATTCCAAAAGCTCTCTACTACTATGGTCAGTAAAATTTAAAGTTATAACTAATTTGAAGTAATGCTTTTCACAAATGCATTGTCGTTACTACTTTCGAAAATGATATTTAAATTCATTGTTTTTTCTCCAAAAATCCAAAATGTTTAAACGATTACGTCTTAAAAACTTTCATCGAATATTTCAATATACTTTTTGGTATTTTTATCACAATTTCTAAAACATTATACAATATTTTTAAGATATAACTTAATTTTTAAGTAAATTTGATACTGAAATTATTTTTTTTAAAAAAATATTATTGCCTTCTATACGAAACTCTAGTAAAATATGCAATATGCGAACAAAATAAAATAAAATAAATCAGTTCCCTTAGTGAGGAGTGATCATTCACTAGGGACAGTTGAATTTGGAACTTGTCGAAAAAACCCAACCATTGTTGGGACTCCCTATTAATCATTTAGTAGATAAAATTAATAAAAAAATAACAATCCCATCAAAGTACGTTTGCTAAAATGGGCTTATTCCTAATATCTCCGGCGCCACGATTTAAGAACGGATTATGGTAGAAGAAGCCTAAATAAATCGAAAATTAAGAATACCAATTTGCGAGTTTTCGCTTCGTTTTCCTAGAAAATAGGTTTTTAGTAGAAAAATTACAATGTTATTTCTTATGGGAAATCAATATGTATAAATCCGCCAACGGCCTACTTCAACGGATAACGATATTTTCAACGCAAAGGTTTTTGTTGCGGTCCTTATTTTAGGCATGTAGATTGAGTTAATTCCATATTTCATTTAAATTATTCGATCAAGAATCAAGGTACCTTGCAATCAATGTTACTAAGTAAAATGGGCAGCTGTTGTCACAACAATTTTACAGCAGGGATATTTTAGGAAATATTCAACATTTTATAATGGTCGAGTTTTAGCGAAAATAAAGTACAAATCGAATTTGAAAATTGATTTCAAAAGTCTAACAGGCATTTAATTTTAAAAATTGTAAAACGACAGATATTGGAAATGTTTCATAAAATGTTTCTAAATTCATTTCCAATTTTTTTTTCGTAAGTTTCTACAATTAAATTTTTAAACTAATGTATATAAAATTTAGGCTACCTTACCAATAAATGAAGCTCAATTTTGTCAAATCACAAATTATCACACTAAAAACACGACTGATGAGGTTGAACTATTTTACAAGAATGAAGAAAGACAAAATTTATTTAATAAAAATTAAAAGAATAGCCTACTAAAATTTAACAGTATAAGAAATTATATTTTCTTGGAACGGGTAACTCTGATCCATTCAGAACCACTTATGAAAATAACATTACCAAATTTAAGATCAGTTTTCCATAAAATGTCTCCCTACATTAGCATTTTAGTATTTTAATTTTAAATCGTTAATCCCTCTCAGGATATTATTTTTGACTATTTCCTCAAAATAAGTCTCACCGGGAAAGAATTATAGTAAACTTGAAATTCTTGTTCAAGTTAACTAAGACGAAATCATTTCAAGTATCAACAAATATATGCGTTTATAACTTTCATTTTTAATTCGCTAATCTCTCTCGGGATATTATTAAATCTTATTACCTATCACCTTCGAGCTATGAACATTATATGCACTGACCAGTAAAGGTTTTGCATTCTTTATTTATTAAACTATCCCAGATATTTGAATTGGATAATAAATAAAAATAAACAAATTATTTTAAGTAACACTTAATATACGCATCAATATTTTTCCACATTTTTAATTTGCCAATCTCTCACGGTTTAAAATTTCATAAAATTAATTATTTAAATTAAGAAACACCTAAAATACGCATCTATACTTTTCTTCATATTAAATTCGCTAGTCGCTCTCACATTATTATTAGTTTCAATTACCAACTATATCTCTTAACGTTTTTCATTTGCTAATCTATCTCGGGTTATTACTTCCTACAATTTACAATGTACTGTAAGTTTAGCCTAGTCTATGCTTCTATATCATTCTACGTTTGAAATTCGCTAATCTATCTCGGGTTATTACTTCTTAAAATTCACAAGCTACTGTAACTTAAGCCTGGTATACGCTTCTATATCTTTCTACGTTTTTAATTCGCTAATCTATCTCGGGTTATTATTTCTTAATATTTTCAATTTTCTGTAAGTTTAGCCCGGTGAACCCTTCTATATCTTTCTACGTTTTAAATTCGCTAATCTATCTTGGGTTATTATTTCTTAGAATCCAAAATTTACTGAAACTTTAGCCTAGTGTACGCCTCTATATCTTTCTACGTTTTAAATTCGCTAATCTATCTCGGATTATTATTTCTTAAAATTTAAATTTACTGTAAGTTTAGCCTAGTGTACGCTTCTATATCTTTCTACGTTTTTAATTCGCTAATCTATCTCGGATTATTATTTCTTAAAATTTAAATTTACTGTAAGTTTAGCCTAGTGTACGCTTCTATATCTTTCTACGTTTTAAATTCGCTAATCCATCTCGGGTTTTTATTGTGTAAATTTCCCAATCTACACTAATTTTTGTCTGGTTTACGCTTCTATATCATTCTACGTTTTTAATTCGCTAATCTATCTTGGGTTATTATTTCTTATAATTCTCAATTTCCTGTAAGTTTAGCCTAGTGTACGCTTCTATATCTTTCTACGTTTTTAATTCGCTAATCTATCTTGGGTTATTATTTCTTATAATTCTCAATTTCCTGTCAGTTTAGCCTAGTGTACGCTTCTATATCTTTCTACGTTTTTAATTCGCTAATCTATCTTGGGTTATTATTTCTTATAATTCTCAATTTCCTGTAAGTTTAGCCTAGTGTACGCTTCTATATCTTTCTACGTTTTAAATTCGCTAATCTATCTCGAGTTAATATTTTGTAAAATTCACAATTTACTGTAACTTTAGCCTAGTATACGCTTCTATATCTTTCTACGTTTTAAATTCGCTAAACTATCTCGGGTTATTACTTCTTAAAATTCACAATCTACTTTAACTTAAGCCTGGTATACGCTTCTATATATTTCTACGTTTTTAATTCGCTAATCTATCTTGGGTTATTATTTCTTATAATTCTCAATTTCCTGTAAGTTTAGCCTAGTGTACGCTTCTATATCTTTCTACGTTTTTAATTCGCTAATCTATCTTGGGTTATTATTTCTTATAATTCTCAATTTCCTGTAAGTTTAGCCTAGTGTACGCTTCTATATCTTTCTACGTTTTTAATTCGCTAATCTATCTTGGGTTATTATTTCTTATAATTCTCAATTTCCTGTAAGTTTAGCCTAGTGTACGCTTCTATATCTTTCTACGTTTTTAATTCGCTAATCTATCTTGGGTTATTATTTCTTATAATTCTCAATTTCCTGTAAGTTTAGCCTAGTGTACGCTTCTATATCTTTCTACGTTTTTAATTCGCTAATCTATCTTGGGTTATTATTTCTTATAATTCTCAATTTCCTGTAAGTTTAGCCTAGTGTACGCTTCTATATCTTTCTACGTTTTAAATTCGCTAATCTATCTCGAGTTAATATTTTGTAAAATTCACAATTTACTGTAACTTTAGCCTAGTATACGCTTCTATATCTTTCTACGTTTTAAATTCGCTAAACTATCTCGGGTTATTACTTCTTAAAATTCACAATCTACTTTAACTTAAGCCTGGTATACGCTTCTATATATTTCTACGTTTTTAATTCGCTAATCTATCTCGGATTATTATTTCTTAAAATTTAAATTTACTGTAAGTTTAGCCTAGTGTACGCTTCTATATCTTTCTACGTTTTAAATTCGCTAATCCATCTCGGGTTTTTATTGTGTAAATTTCCCAATCTAAACTAATTTTTGTCTGGTTTACGCTTCTATATCATTCTACGTTTTTAATTCGCTAATCTATCTTGGGTTATTATTTCTTATAATTCTCAATTTCCTGTAAGTTTAGCCTAGTGTACGCTTCTATATCTTTCTACGTTTTAAATTCGCTTATCTATCTCGGGTTATTATGTTGTAAAATTCACAATTTACTGAAACTTTAGCCTGGTGTACGCTTCTATATCTTTCAACGTTTTTAAGTCGCTAATCTATCTCGGGTTATTATTTCTTATAATTTACAATTTACTGTAAGTTTAGCTTGGCGTACCCATGTATATCTTTCTACGTTTTTAATTCGTTAATCTATCTCGGGTTATTATTCCTTAAAATTCACAATTTACTGCAAGTTTAACCTGGTGTACGTATCTATATTTTTCTTCATTTTTAATTCGCTAGTCTCTCTCGTGTTATTATTTATTTTAGTCGTCCGTCCTTATCGAACTATCAATACTACTAATCACTGTCTCACCTGTGAGTAGATTAACAATTTATGTTTATAAGCGAGTGTCGTAGATACTCAATAAGGGTTTAATTTTCGTTGTTGGATCACTTATTTAAATTAGCATATTACTTTTTGTAACACCAAGTTTACACATTTTTTTTTTATTATAAATTCGCTAAAGCCTCTCAGGATATTATTATTAGTAATCATCTGCTCTCTTTGAAGTACAATACTTCTAATTATCGTGTCCAATGTGTATATATGATCCCTTGTAAATGTTTATAATCGAGTGTTGTAGGTATTTTATTTGGGTTTTGACTTTTTTATTCATTATTCGGTTTTAAATTTTCAAAAATATTATTGTGACAATTTTTCTTTACGTATGTTTTAGGCTTTCTTTAAATTACATTTGATAAAGTATTTGATTTCTTGGTTTCCAACACTTCTTCGAAATTATTTGTTGAATTTTAATTTGAAAAAGCCCTGATTTTTGATGAAAGAATCTTAAAAAATAGAAATATAATATTTAAATTTATATTCATTCATTTCCCAAACGTTAAACACAAACCAATATTTTCATTTAATTTCGAAACATACACTTCGCAATATCCTTGCACCAACTACATTTTATACAAATTTGGCAGTCACATTATATTTGAATAACTTCGAGAATTAGTTGAATTATTTTCTTTCAAATGGTACGGATGAATTTCAAATTTTTGTTCGTTTCTAGAAGAAAATTGTAAATTAGGTAGAGTAAGAAATGTTTTCTATAAATTTACATCTTTTTGTAACTGATTCAACTTACGGGTTTAAAATTTATGAAGTCCACCAAATTTAATAGTTCACATTAGCGTTTATTACGCAGTTCCCTCGATTTTTTTTCTTGTATTTGAAGTATTAAAACAGTCAACTTTAATGAAATGTTTTGGATAAAAACACGTTATTTTTGAATTTGAAAGTTTTACTTTGCCTTTACATTTACACAATATCACTCATGAAGTTCCATAAATGCAAATATAATTGATTTTTTTGTTGGTCACATATCCCACTACTGATGTTTTAATTTTCGATTCTTGTCGGTTTCAAAGAATTTTTCAAATTTTAATTGTTTGGAATATAAACATTGTGAAAATGGGTTTCATAATGATCATTGACGTGAGTTTTCACCAGAAAATTGAGACGTAAGCCTGGCGAGACTTTTATACCAATTTTCAAGCATATGTTTTAAATACCGAATTAAACTGTAGATAGTTTTTACAGAATTTACAAATTTTCGCTTTTTACTTCTCGTTTTGAGTCTTTTTAGCCGTTTCAAAGTTCACAATAACTAAATCTCTCCAAGCAAAACATAACCTCCCTCCGTAATGCACATAAATTCAAATTTCATTGTTTCCGCAAATATTTTCATTGAGTGTGAAAATTTAAAGTTATACATTCAAACATATTTCGGAAAATGAAGTCGCGGCAATAATAATACTACTATTTTTTGAATGATATTATTGATGAAACGATTGTTATAACGGGTTTTCAATCATTTTTATTTTGAGTCAATCCAAAGACTATAATTATAATAGAATTTTTTTTTCATTCATTGTAAAGTTTAAACAATGATGAAGGGGAAATGAAATTAACCTGCATACGTTTTTAACCAAAAATCACTAATGAAGTAGGCATTCTTATCTCTTATAATTTTCAAATTTTGTTAATTTTTTAAGATGTTTCCAGATGTTTTAATTGAATTAAATATGGTCGAAGTGATTTAGTTAAAGAGCATATTTCCTTGGCCTACTAGGATTGTTATATTTAAAGCCAGTTGTAGCCAATCACAGCGCTTTTCATGAACGCTTTTTATAATGTATAAATTACGCAAAGTTTCATCGATTGGTCAAACTCAAAATTATTTTTTTCCCATAAGAAATAACATTGTAATTTTTCTGCTAAAAACTTATTTTCCAAGAAAACGAAGCGAAAACTCGCAAATTGGTATTCTTAATTTTCGATTTGTTTTTGCTTCTTCTATCATAATCCGTTCTTAAATCGCGGCGCCGGAGATATTAGGAACTCCCCCTAAAATGAATAATTTTTAAATTTGAGATGTTTCTTGTAATTTTTGGAAGTTTAATTTTTAAGAGAGATATATTCAGCATTTTCCCAAGAAATTTTTCGTTTAGCCAACAAGTGTTTCTCATGTTTTCCTTGGTAATACGACTAAAGAAAACTATAATATCATTAACAAATACAAATTAATGCAACATTAAAAGAAACATTTTAACTGCCTTCAACCGCCCTTAACAATATAATTCAGTTAGGGTAGAAGTAATGGATTTCTGAGATGCTTTTTGAAGTGGGAAAATCTATTTAATGAATTATTTATCCTATTTCGGCAAATGTATCCCTTCTATATCGGGTTTTTTTCAAGCCATATTATTTGCCATTTAACCCCAATTTCGGAAGTTACCCCTTCGTTTTAACTCTTTCAAAACTTAGGGGAATCAAACCTCAAGCAATGTTTACATTGAATCTTAGAAGAAAAAATTCGTAAAGGATGCCGAAAAAGTATTTATAGTTTTTATTGATCTTCTGTTCAAATGGATGTCAAGTTTGAAAATTTGTTGAAAAAAGGTAAACTTGACAACTAATGGAGCTTTTTTTAAAATTTCGAATGTTTATTGATGAATTAGTAAAAGTTTGGTAGATTTTCATGGACGGATTTCATGGGATAAGTACACTTAGTTATATATTTTGTATTCACTTTTTCAAGTATAAAGCCACTAAGAAATTTCGAATGTACATTGCACAAAATTGATTTTTGAATAAATCACTGTTAAAAAAGGCATTTTAAATGTATTGATTTCAAAATACCTCTAAATGCCTTTTTTAACAAGGATGGCCACTTGGAAAACATTGCAGTTAATAGTATTGAAGTTAAAGGAAAAGGAATCGAGATAATTAAAAAATAAGCCAATGTAGATTAACTTTTCGAAAATCTGGGCTCGATATTACTGTTGTTTCTCGCTTAAGCATGACGGACACAAATGACAGAATTCTCACGAAGTATAAATGAAATTTAATAATTTTACTTAATTTAATATTTTTCTTCAAAATATTCAGAACAATACACAAATATCAGTCGTAATTTGCACTATAAAACTTATGCCAGACATAGAATTATTATGCGACATAATTATAATTTTATGTTTCAAAAAACATTTCATTATTACTCAGAAATATAACTCAAGGGTGTTTTTGCTAAACTTGACTAATTCCAACTCGAACTCATAATTTCAATAACAAAAAAGCATAACAAAGCCGCAGACCTTAAGTACATAATGTATACGTATACTTAAACTTATATAAAATTGGAAAACGAAAACATTTATTTATTAACTGAAGCTCAAAATTTTCAGCTAACAAAGTGCCTCCGGTTATAAGGTAGTACGAGTCCTTAAAAAATAAACGCACAAAAGGAAAATCCTTAGTTTCATATTAACAAGGATTGTTTTAATTTTGAAAAGATCATAAAAGCAAAAAAAAAACTTTTTCATATCATTAGGGAGTTGTTCAACTTGTGATACTTTAAAAGAATAACATTATGATAATTATTATGAACCTTTTCTTTTGAATACAACCTCGTTAAACTCAACTTTTTCAATGTACTTGTCCTCTTTATTTTTTGTTCAATTATTGCAAATTTGGAGTTTCATTATCCTCTATGTTACCTTTGTTAAATCGAGATGAAAAAAATGCTTACATAATTTTCTTGTTTTAAAAACCTTCAACAAATATTTGTGGTTAATTTATAAACCATAATAAAGAGAAGTAATTGGTGATGTGTGATTTCTTCTCAATATTTATAGACATCGTAAATCATTTAATTCAAATCCCATCGAAACGATTAAGGGTAGTTAAAGGGTTTGAGTATAAGGGTTGAGTTTGAATTTTAACTAATGTGACAATAGGAATCAATATCTATAGTACAAAACAACAATCGCTTGCAATAGATGATCGTTTGTGCTGCTATACGAGAAAATGTTTTCAAAGTAATTTAAAGTTTGCAAATATTAAACTGTTTTCTCGAATGAGACAAAGTGTTTTGTTTTCAATTTTAGTCGATTAACAGTCTTATGAAAAAGATTTAGATACTCAAAGTATAAGAGAAGTTTCTTATACAAAATTAAAATGGAATATCAAATTTGATTTTTTTGCTGACTTTGAACGATTATACTGTTTATTCAATGTATAAAATAAATAAATATAAAATATATTGTGGTCTCATTTATGTAATATAGTTTACAAAAGTTAACTAAGAACATAAATTTGAACAAAAGCTTTAACAAATGTATTTTGTCGAATTGCTCAGATACTACTTGATACTACATATACTACTTGATATCCAATACTACTTGCATTGGATAATCTTGTAATGGAAAAAAATTGGATAAAATACATAATCCAATACTACTTGATGACCACTGATGACGTTTCTTGGCAATCGAAATACGAATTTGGGCAATCCGTCAGTAATTCATTTGTATGAACTTTTGCTCAAGTATATTCATGTTTATAGTTTACTTTTGTAAATTATATTACATAAATAAGACCATAAAATATTTTATATATTGTAAAAACTATAAAATTAATTAGTTAGTTCATTTATTATGACGCCATTTTCTTTAAGAAAACCGAAAGTTTGAAGTAGAAATAAGGACCACATGAGAATAGAAGATCGGAATAAGCATGCACTGCAAAGACCAGTGCCTTATGTAGGACAATATTTTGTCCTTAGATTGAAAAATCGTCCTCGAAGGTGGAGCAACTCATCAATAAGAGACAATGGCATAAGAATGCAGAAAGTAATGGAAAATCACTGCATTCAAGGTTCTTCAAAGCATCTATACTATGACTAACCTGTTATTGTTTAACAGCGAATAGCTATGATGATTGCTAATTTTCAATGTTGTAGAGTCACGTGAAGGAAAAGACCCAAACATACAGAACATACAGAATTAACTACAGAACCCTTATAGAACTAACTTATGCACAACGCTTTATAATATTCATTATTTGTAAATTCTATATTTCTATGTTCATTGAATTATTCTATCAAGGAAAAAGCTTTCCCCATCAGCTCTTAGCCATAACAGGATCATGGCTAAGATATGGACAGATCATGGAAATCTAATTTCTTGCGGTTCAAATTGTGAATGGTGTTTACAATAATTTAATTGTTAATTACGTGCACTTTTGGTTTTTTCGATTCCGTTCAGATGTTTTTGATGTTAAAATGCACTCCGCACAGGCAAGGTGAATATGTGATCCAAATCAGACAATCCTTGAAGTACTAAACAATGCTTTAAAGTTCACGTAAAAGTATTGGATTTCTGTTTTCTCAACCTTATATTTTGATGAATTTGTTGCAATTTGATAACAGAAAATTAGAAGGGATATTCAGTGGCGTAATTAGGTAACCAAGGGCCTTGGGGCAAATTAAAAAATGGGGCCCCACTGCTATGTAAACTGATTAGGTTTTATCAAATAAAAATATGAAATATACAAATATTTTAAAAATGCTAAGCTACTTAACCTCTTTTTGTGCACTGCAGGGCAGGTAATAAAAATATTAAACAGTAACAACATAAATTACAATTAATACTTGGTGTAGGTTTGGCTAATAAAACGAAATAGAGAAGATTCAAGGGTTTATTATAAAAACGACGGGCTTACCAACTGACTAAATAACAATTATATTTACAATTTTTTCCTAGCTTTAGTTTTCGCAAAAGTATCAATGGCTTCGTTTAAATCCAGGCTTGATGCGGTTTTGTTTTCAATTGCTATTAGCGATAAATATCGGAGTCGAGTTTGGCCCATATTATTTCTTAAATAATTTTTTATCATTTTTAATTTGCTAAATGATCTTTCAGCTGCTGCAGAAGTGACAGGAATTGTAAAGAATAATAATATCGCTGTAAATACTTCCGTTAGGTCGCATTCTAGCACTCCATATTTGCTCATTATTTTTTTACATAATTGGTGAACTTCCAACTGAATTTCCAAAAGTTTAGTTCGATCGAGATTTCTGGTAAGGATTTGAGGGCCCCCTGAGCTTGAGGGCCCCGGGGCAATGCCCCGCCTAGCCCCTAGGTAGCTACGCCACTGGGGATATTCACTAGAGGTATCACCTTAATACCATTTATATTTTATCTGAAATAAGATATACTCCAAATATCAAAAAAAAATATCATTAGGGTTTTATTCTTTTCTTATTTTTTGCTGATAAAATATATAATATATTTCAAAGCAAATCACCCAGAAAAAGTTGCGGTTATCAACTAAATGCAAAAAATGTTAAATTCAGGAAAAAAATTAAAACATTTAATTTGAAATTAAAATGACTAACGTTAATATTTCTGTCGGATATTTTACCATGTTTTTTGTAGGGAAACTTATTTTTTATGAAGTTTAGAACGATTCGCTTCATCAAACTTTCATCAACCAAAAGTTAACCCAATCTAACGGCAAAACCAAAAGATAGAATTTTGCCGAAGCGCATGGTTTATCCTGTTTAAAATTTATTACTATTTAAACAACAAATGTTTGTTTAAAAGGTAATGATTTAGATAATTGAGACAACATGGCTTTGTGTGGATGGGGTCAGAGACTAAAACCGCATTCGATAAATATTTCAACTCAAAGGAAACTTAGGTTATATCCCAGTTAATATAGCATTCCAAATGAATTCGCAAAGACACTCTATTGATTTCACTAATTAAATCAAATCTAATTAAAACGTGCGCCTAAATTATCCTAAAGCGTTGCTTAAATATTCACACTATCCGTTAAAATTTCATTTCAACTCTCGAGGATTTTTCCTGTTGAATAAATTAATGAGAGTTGTATTTTATTATATTTTCTTATTGTGAACAGAGTTAGCGGCAAGTGAAACATAAAGGGAGTTGTTGGTTCCGGTGTTGAAGGATTGAAGGGGGTGGAATCGAGGAAAAAAATATATATCTACTTCCTGATCGCATTATTCTAAACTAAACCAATAAAACGAGACGTTGTTTCGAAAGAACAAGTTGAATTACATTCATCTCATTTGTGAGGTGTTGCAAACTTTGTTGCAGAGTTAGGGGTGAACGTTGAAATTTCCCTTCATTCGGAATTTGCGATTTTTCCACGTTGAACATCAAAGATTCTTAATGGATTTTAAAATTCAAAATTTAAGTGCTCAAGTACTTCAAGTTCATACGCAATTTGAGCGAAAATTATTATTTGTGATGTCATAAAAGTATTAAAATGAAACTTCAGATGAAAAGATCAGATTTTTAAAACGCACAAGTAATTTTCTCTGCTGCCTTTTTAGTATGAAAGAACTTTGGTAGGCGTTTTGCTTATTTCCTGGAAAAGGCTAAAGTCCCTTAAATTCTAATTTTGGAAACAGACAAATTTGGTATCTTTTTTACCAATAATAAGATCTCATTAGAAATTTTATAGAGAGAAGAGAAATAGATTTCATTACAGAAATTTATACTTTACTTCAGAGAAATTAAGGAAATTAAAGATTAAAGTTAAATTTTCTGTTAAACATTTTTTGACCTAAATTCGATTAAATCTCAAAAAAAAAAAATCATTTGATTTGCCATTTAACATTCTCAAACCTCTGGTTACTTTCTAATTTCTAGGATTGTAAGAAAAATGTAAAACTTAAACTATATGCACTGTTATCTGGATACTATAATGTTGTAGCTTTCATTTTTCATTTTTTAATTTGTTATCTCTTAAAACGTTTAATGGGGAGATAAAATAAGGAATGAAAAAATTCAAATCAAAGAATTAAAGAAAAATAATTGCTTGCTAAAGTGCACCCCGAGCTGAAATTTTGAAGTCTGCACCACTGAATTATTCTAACATCTATGGAGATCGCTGGTATTCCTACAAAGTAATAAGCAATATTTTCAATTAAATTACTAATTACAATTATTAAAAAGAAATTCAATTTAATTTGATATTTTCAATAACCCTACTGGATGAGATATATAATACTAATAGACATAATCTCTGCAGACGCATTTTTGTATTATGCGAACTGCTGCAAACGTGCTACAAACGTTTTTGTTTAGTTGCATTTAATTTAATTGTATTTTAATTAAAAATATTTTTTTTTCTGGTTGCTCTCATCCATGGTGTGGTAAATAATTAAAAATGTTCTTGGGAACTTGGATTTAAATAATAAGACGTTATTTTTCAAATTATCTCAACGTTTCGTTGGTATTTATTTCCAACTTCTTCAGGAGAATTTTTGATGTTAACATCCTCGTTGTAAAAACTGGCTTTTTAACAAGATTTTTTACAAGATATAAGTATAATTGCCACTAGCGTACTCACTCGGTTATCTTGTTAAAAATCTTGTTAAAAAGCCAGTTTTTACAACGAGGATGTTAGCATCAAAAATTCTCCTGAAGAAGTTGGAAATAAATACCAACGAAACGTTGAGATAATTTGAAAATAACGTCTTATTATTTAAATCCAAGTTCCAAAGAACATTATTAAATATTTGTTTTTTTTTTTTTTTTGGTATACCTGCTGCAAACGTGGTGCAGACGTCTGCACGAATTCAGTATAGACGTCTAATATTATTCTTTAATATTTCGACTCGCGACATTACATTTACGTTAAAGTTTACGTTAAAGTTTATATGGTTAAGTGTCTAGTATTAATTTTCATCGAAAGGTGAAAAGAGGGTGAAAAAAATACGTATGTATTGTATTTGAAAAAAAATGTTTACAAAGTAGATTTAAAATACATTAACATTAAACTTCAAGGTTCTTCACAAAACTTTTACGATTTTCCTTCTAACTTTTCTTTTTGGTCCAAACTTTATATCAATTTTCTTTATTTTTTCTTTTACCTAGGTACGTAGTGCCTTATGTACTTTAGCTTCAAAATTAGTTGTGTTGATTTAACTAGCATAAACTTTGATAAATAGTAATGAATTTAAATATTAATTGAATAATAAACTTGATGTTGAAGAAGTAAAACTGGAGAATCCCAAGAAATTGAAATTATGAGTTTAGTGAAAAAACGAACTACCGAAATTTAAAGAATTTGGAAAGGTGTAGATAACGCTGGAAGGAAGAATACAACCACGTGCAAAACAAAACCTTCCATTAGGCAAAAAAATTGCCATTAAATTTATGTTTTTTTGAATTAATCTTGGTTACATACGTATAAAAGTTTGTTCAAAAAAGTTTTTACGGAAAAGAGCAACAAACTTGTGTATGTGAAACTCATCTTTTATGATTTTTCCTAACACACTTATTTATTACTTCATAATTGAATTTAGAATCGAAATTTCGATAAAAAAGGGGTTGAAATAATAAACTTTTTATAATGTACTTACTGCTACTTAATGCGATCGAAACCAATGAAAACTCACCTGCAACAACAAAAAAGAGAAAAAAATCGTTAATTAAATTCAAATGAAATCAAAAACATTGGCGTAAAATTTTATTTTTATGATACAATCGTCTTTTTTATTATCTGTATCATCCCCGCGATCAAATAATACCTGTTCTAATGCGCATTGAATAATGTATTACAGATAAACAAGAAAAGCTTCGGGGATTTCGTCTACTCGTCTCCACATCTCCAGTTATTTCACAATTCAGATAAATCTAAATTCTTGTTAGAAATAGAGATTAAGTAATGCCATTTAAATTACAATGGCGCATTGGCGGACTAGATGTAGGTATAAAACAGAAGACAAGACAATATAAAACGAACATCATTAATGGATGAGAATTAGATGAAACGTTGATTTCGTGAACGTGGTTTGTGGTCGAATCGTTCGAAATATTTGAGAAATGTTATCTACGATTATTATCGAGCAAATCGACGCCGGTATTAATTTCAACAATTTATTGCACATTTAAATCTAATGCGTTGGTGTGTTAAATATGTTCACTTGAACCGTAATCGATAAATAAGTAATTTATAATCGAAAAACGCTTTCGAGAAATTAGAGAAAGGAACAACGAAATTCATATAATATGTCTATTACTTGTATTTTGAATTGAGCTCTTCAATTCGTTTTGATGCGAGTTTAATTCATTTAAAATCGTTTGATTTGCTCATTTAACCATAGCACCTACGACGTTTTTGGTACTGCTGAACCTACACAATGTGTTCCTCTAACGCCTCTCTGATCTGATGGGATATTTGTGAGGGAAATTTGAATAAACACGAATTGGAACATTGAATTGAAAAACATCGAAATTATTTTCATTACAAATATTTAAAATGATAGAATGGGAAAATTCACGAGCTGCTTGTGTAAATTGTGTCATTTAACAATTATTCTTATGTAAGTAAATATTTCTTAGGTGGAATCGTTGCTGGTGTTTTAGTTTGATTAAACAGTGCTATGGTCTTTGCTTTTCACGATGCTCACATTGCCATGCTTTGCCCGAAAAGCAGGCATTCTATACGGAGGCCACCCACGAATATGAATATATGTACGTGCAAAAACAAACGGTTCAACTGTATATTTAACCATCCGGTTTTGGCTCTATTTATTTTGTAACTTCCCACATTTTTGATTAGTAGTTTTTCGATATTGCATGTGATCAACGTTAATTTACCAGTTGAGCATGAATGAATATTCCAAATTTTCTCATTTGGTTAATGAATCATAAATATAGATTTTTCGAGCAAAACTACCGAATTTCTGGCTAATAAACTACTTTTCAAGCGTTGAATAAATCTTGTGCTCCCAAAAAGTACATTAAATATATGTATCAAAAAAATTGTTCACAATACCAATTTAAAAAAAATTGCATAAAGATATAATTTTTTTCTTAAAGCTTACATTAATTTTTGTACAAATTGAAAAAAAAAGAAAATTAAATGATCCATCAATAATGCATACATTAAACGACGAGAAAGTAAATAGTATTGGCAGGAAGTATTATTAGTACGTAAGGTTGAATAGATTATGGGTACAAATTGATAAAGTGTGGGAGTTACATCGAGAAACTTCGATTGAAAACAATCGTTATTAGTTGTAATTATTAGTTTTTGATAAAGTTTGACTAAAAATTATATTTTCCTGTGAATTTTTTTCAGTTTTGGTATTTACGATGTAGAAAAATTTAAATAAATAATATAAAAAAGACAAGTATATTTCTAGTAAACGTATCATCCCTCTACCAAGTGCTAATCACTATGAATAGTTTTAACTCAAAATTTCAATTAGAAATTTTACAAATTTAAAAGTAAATATTATTTAAATAGACGAACAATTAATCTGTATTGGTAATGATTGAAATATTTTCATAAATTATAATCAGGAATTCACTAAATTGTTATTAAAAGATTAAGCTCACGAAAGTACAACTTGGTAGTACATTTGTACAGAAAGTTTACGTAAAAATTAAAAAAAATAATAAAATTTGAATTCAAATAATATTTTTGAATCTAATGACATATTTTGTAGGAGTTTAAATTATTTCTATAGCAGTGGTTCTTAACCTTGTTAGAGTTATTGGTCCCCATCAAGGTTTATAAAATACACAGGTGGCCTCATGGCCTCACTACGTGACGTGTCCAGAAGAAATTCGTACATATCTTCAGACTGATTTAATTTCAAAATTCTTCGTATGACGTCATTTTTTTTTTCTAATGGAGCAACCTGTGTAATTTACAAACCTTGGGTCCCCATCAGTTTCATAAACGCATTACCGAACCTTTCGTATTAGAAAATATTTTTTTTTCAAATTCAAATCATACGAATATTTTTATACATTGGTGCACAAAGTGGAAAAAACCATTAAGCATAAAACCATTGAAGACCCACCGAACCCCTAGGGCTTCTAGGGTTCGATTGAATCCAGGTAAAGAACCATTGCTCTTAGCTTAGAGAAAAAGAGTTGGCTAAAAAAGGACCTGTTTTCAATAATTTTTATCTTACCATTTTTAGGTTATTTTTAGTTTGGCTTATAAACAAAACACAAACAAAATAATTATTCTTTTCCGTTTATTTATTTTTTATTACGAGCACTACAAATTATAACAAAGGAAGACTCTAAATGGTCTCAATTTTCTTCCCGAACTACTTCCCCGATTTTGATTTGATTTTGCATTATAATATTAAAAAATAAATTGGTAACACATACAGTAAGTCAAGTTATGCACTAATATCTAATTACAGCACACAACAAATGCAAGAGGCTACTAGCCAATGGGATTGCGAGATTTAAAGATGTTCATTTGTTTTGATTGTTTAAATTTTAAAAATTTAACAAAACCACTTCTACATTCAATGCTCATTGCATGTATACAATGTACTTTTTTCAATAATTGGCATTAAGTGCGGTAACGGTTTTTATTTTATTTTTTCCCTACGTAGTACTCTTTCGAAAAATTTCAAAAAATTCACACATTATAAGGGTAGTATGTTAAATCAAAAAAAAATATTTCAAATGGTATCAAAAATGTATCATCGTTAAATTTTTGTTCCAAAAAAAAAAAATCATTTTTTTTAAATATTTTATAGTTATAATGTCGTTATTTTTTGTATAAATAAGGCATTATCAACCCTTAAATCATATTCAATTATTTGATCAATTGGTTAAGTAAATTATTAGAGTTTATATTTTTTATTCATTATTTTTTTTTTCACAAAAGCTAATTCAAACTGAGATCGGAAATTTGCAGGATATTAGTATTTCATTAGTGCTTAAATTACATACTATCATTAAAATATCTTCCCGGGGTCGATTCATTGTGCAAATCCTCTAGACCAAGGGTGGGACAATTTCATACTAGTATGATTGACAATAATTTTTCTTATTTAGGCGCAATCGACTTCGAAAAATGGGTGAAATTAAAAATAAATACAAATTTTCATATGATCCTTACTGATTATAATAAATATATTGTATTTACGAAACCTATTTATACATGAACTATGCAATTAAATATTATTTGAAATCAGAAAACTATTTATTCAACATACAAAGCACCAAAATCTACGATTAGATCAACGATAGATAAAGCGAAATTTTATTTAAAAGTGGAATATAAGAAAGTATTAGAAGCACTATTTGAGAATTAATAATATCAGTTATAGAATAAATGCGACCTAAATTTTAAATGCAAGTTTCATTGTCTGCTTAATTTTAAGTACACATTTTCAATTACAAAATTTGAAATTAACCTAATAAATAATTTAAAAAGGATGCCATCTACCATCAACCATTTCGCGATTGATCATTTGCCCATCCTTACCTTAGACCCCTTGTAAATAATTCTTTTTGAAAATTGTCAAGAGGTCAAAGAATAATAAAATGATTTTCTTTAGAATACCAGAAAAAAACACCCTTAAGAAATTTATACATTTTTTCTAATTAGATAGTGATTGTAACGTATAACATTGTAATTATTTTTTTATTCAGTCTTCGCTTATACTGATGTGAAGAATTTAGCTAATTTTAACTAATATTTTTTACAAAGAAATGTATTCAACTACCATTAGTTACAGCATTATTCACTGAATAAACTAAAGAAGGAATTGTTTTTATTTAAAATCAATGAAAAAATATTTGATTTGATGACAAATTCTTGAAATATTTTTTCACAGAAATCCATATGAAAGTGATATTGGCCATTTGAATAAATTTTGAATTTCAAACAAAAATAGTCATTGTATCTTTTAAATGACTCACCTGACCGTTATTGGGTCACCTGACCCTCTTTTTGCTTAAGACTTAGGTTCAAATCAATTGTGTTATTCCAATTCATAAATATTTGTTACAAAACGTTAATTTCCATAAATGAAAACTTAGGTTTTCCGTTAAGGTAACCAAAATAAGGAACTAACTAATTAAATTACGTAACTAGTTTAAATAATCAAAATATTTTGAAATCATACAATAAATGGAGTTTTAGTAGAAAGTCTTTAAAATTTGTAAGCTATCGACCAATTGATGGATTCATAGTAGATATGTTAATCTTTGAACTGTAATCATTTGACCAACATTGCAATTTATTATTCATAGAAATTACACATTTTATTGCTCCCATATGCACCTCACATATGAAATTGTTTCGCTTCCCCTCTCAATTTAAATCACTGCTCTTTAATCACGTCTGTCGAATCAATAAATTACCATAAAATAATTTCCCACTTTCTCATTTAAAGTTGAGCTCAATTCTTAAGAACTTTTATTTCTATATAGTGATATACTTAGGGTTGATTTTCTTGTTTATATTAAATATGTATTTTAAAGGATTTCTGTTGTGTGTTGAGTGTAGGTTTATGGTGGAGGCTTTTATGATATTGAAAGTAGCTTTTGGCGAACATTCCATCTCTAATCTCTAATCCGAGATTGGAATCATTCGGAACATTTCTGATCACTCAAGTTATTAACTGGTGAGTGTTCATGTGTAACACTGATAAGCGGCAATACCATGATGCCTAATACGTAATTGAGAAATTGACATCTAATTCAAACGCTTGCAGCTGTTGAGTGAGAAGTCTCACTCATTTATACGTAAGACGAGGCTTGAATTAGACAGCAGATGTTTGCAAATGTTATATATATATATATATATATATGCCGATCGCATATCCACCCTCTAATGTGGGGTGCGTGCCAAGTTACAAACATACACTTTCATGAACCGCTTGCGTAAACAAATCACAGTATGTGTCGAGAAAAACTAATTTAAAGCTTTCATTCGTTAGGGTTTCGTACCTCCAAAGGAAAAAATAAAGTCTTATATGATTACTTCATCGTCCACTTTTCTGTACCGACTATTTTTCTTAGAAACGTGTTAGGTTAAAATTAAAATTTTACCCTTAAACTTTTGATCCCATAAGATCATAAAAAAGTAAGCTCCAAAGTTAATACAATCAAATAATACGGCCACTTATATTATTGCAGATTTTGACTATTGGCAAATAAATCGAAATCTATGGGATATATATTTTCCAGTTTTCGAAACAATATCAACAATGCCAGTAAAAGAAAGATTTTTTTTTTAACTAATAGTACTAAACAATTCTTTGACTTGAATTTTTCCTAAGTATGGATTTAACTACAATTTCAGCTAAGGGAATAGGAAGGGATTTACGATAAGCTGCCATTACTTCATCATGGAAATACAAATCAAAACCTATAGGATATATATTTTCCGGTTTTTTGAAACAAAATCAACAGTACAAGTAAAACAAAAAAAAAATTATAAATTTTAAGTATTTTAAGTATGGGCTTGACCGCAATTTCAGCTAAGAGAATAGGAAAGGATATACAATGTTAGTATGAACCTGATTTTTTTTTTTGAAAAATGAGCTTTCATTATTTCAACGTGGAAATACTTTTTGTAATTAAAATAAATCCCCTTATAAACTATACATTTTTATAATTTTTTTTTTTGATAATTTGTGAAGAACGTGCAAAAAAAATTGTTCAACTTTTGAGAAAAACGCGTCTTCGGGTCATTTTAGATCAGAGATTATTATTATTATTATAGATTTTCGTTAAATGTGAAGTGCTGCTCAGCAAATGCGTATCAAATAGCACCCAGCGATGCAAATAAATAATAAGCTGAAGGAACCAAATCAAGGAAGTAAGGCGCATGCGAAATTATTTCCAAATTGGATACCTCAATTATATCTTTCACTCGTTTTTCATAACGACCAGGGGAATTACTTTGTAGCAAAATAACTTTGCACTGCTTGTTTTTCGTGTTAAAGTTTGAATCAAATCTGCTACCGCAAGTTGTTACTTTTGACTACCATTCTCATTTAATAACTTTTATAATTCGATTTCTTCAATTTTTTCGGTGGTTTTCCATGTTCTTCGTTCACCACGTTGATATCGCCATTTTCAATTTCTTTACACCTCTTAAAACACTGAGATTTCCTAAGAGCATGCTCAATGTAAACTTCAACAAGCATTCGTTGTGATTCTGCAGCAGCTTTTGTTTACGTGGTAATAGAAAACCAATGCTTTCCGGGAATCGTACATATAAGGCTCAAAACTCGATTTGTTCATTGCTATTAAAAATGGTGATGTCTTAGAAAGTTTACACTTTTGCAAATTGAAAATCTTTTTCAAATATCAAGATAAAAAAATTATGTCACAATGACATGGTTTGGCAGATCCTCTATTGGCCATCACCGCCACTTATTGGTAAATTCTGGTTTCATATTAACATACCTAGAAGCTATGGGAATAGAAAGGATCACGTAAATTTCTGCATTTCTATAATGACACTTATATTATAGATGTAAAGTTTGGGCATTGATTTAGGGGAGAGAAAACATAAAACATACTTTAAAAAATTGGGTAAAATATCTTTTAGATTCGACTTCAGTGATAGTTTTTCCGATTGAAGAAACGTATTTTTTTTCCCATATGAAATAGGATTAATGTTTTTGGAAAAAAAGCATTTTTTTTCAAAATGAAGGGAAATCTCGTATTTTGTATTTTGTATTCTTTATTTTTGATTTGTTTTTGGTTCTTCAATCATAAGACATGATTACATTGCGGCACTGGAGATATTAGGAACTCCTTCTATACAGAAAGAAATCGTGGATAGGAGTGGTTGTTAATTCCCATATTTTTTTATTTGATTATTTATAATTCAATCCATAAGGTTTCAAGTCTAAGGAATTGTGTTCTTGTATTTAATGTCAATTAAACATAATATCCGTTTATCCAGTTCTCCTACAAGAATCTTTCCATAATCGCAAAGCTACGAAAAAATCCGCATTCCAAAAAAATTGCCTCTTTCTAGAAAATTTCGACCAGCATCCTTGAACAAACTAGCTACATAAAAATTTGCACGGAACCCGCTTTTTTCTATTTTGTTATCAACAGAAAAAAATGCTAATTTTCGATGTTTATTACCTTCGAAATTCCATCATAACTTAAGTGCGATCATAAACATGCAAAGTTTTCTTTTGAAACAAATTTATTACAAAAACCGAGATTGGTTTGATAAATTCATTGCTGGAGATAAATAATGCAGATATCTAACAAGTATGCTGCAGTAACGGAATACTTTACGTTGAGTTTTCGGGCGTTCAAATGATACCGAACTCGGAGTTTTGTAACTTATTCAACTTTCAAGATTTCAGCCGAGACTTATTACCCAGCAAATATATTACTAAATTAATTTATTGGACATCCAGTGTGGGCTCATTTCGCAATTGTTATAATTCATAAAGAACAATCTCCAATTACAAAACCTGTCTTTAAACGCAGGGAAAAAATTTCCTCGATGTTTTTTTATTTTTTTTTTTAACAAAATTAAATTCATTTATTTGTGATTCTTTTATCACATTACCATTTACGGACACAAACTGGGTAAAATAAAACCCAACAATTCCAATAAATTTGTGAAATTGAACCGAAATATCAAATTCTAACACCGACTCGTTCGTTTCGTGCCAAAAAACTGGCATGTTTACGATCATTTAGTTTTTCCGCCAGCCACACCAAATCGTTTCAATATATTTTGTACACAGTAACAATGCATCCACATTCTACAACATTGGAAGGCATTTTTCATCGGAATAGTTTCGCTCATCATTTATCAACGATTCATCTTCGGATAAATATTAGTTATTTCTCACATGCTCTGTCAGTCCGAACATCACAAAAAGTCGACAGTTTGACAACGTTTATCGATCTTAGTTGTAGGGATACAATATGGGGAATGGAGGGAGTCAAGTGTCAAACCCAACTCTTTCTTTGTAACACTGTAATGAATGGAGGGTTCAAACTATTTATGACTTATTAATAAATAGGAAATCGATTTCCAGTGATTTATCTTAAAGGTTCACCCGTTCGACAAGCCAATAGTACCGTAAAGGAAATTGAAGATAAATTTTAATAAAATCCACACCTAAATGCATGCATTGGGCTGCTTATGTTGAGGAAAATTGGTATTTTTATTCGAATTATTTTCCGATTTAAATTAATCATCCGTATTGGTTGTGTAATGTATAAGACTGAGAACCGAAGATCTTTGATTCAACTTCAGTACTTCAGTGAAGGAAAGTAACTGTTCTTTTGGGATGTTAAAAAGTGATTTAAATAATATTCATCTAAAAGAAAATAGTGAACAAAAACATGGAACTATGATTGATTTTACGATTTAGTTATTTACTTGTCGCTAAAACATTAATTGTGCACTGCAGATTAAAATTTGTTCTATTTTCATCAAAATTGCCACTTTTATGAATTTGCTACTGTTTGATCAAAATCATTTCAATTCTAAGAGGTCTTTTGCCAAATCATGGTGGATAAAAAAAATGTTCTCGCTATTTTTGCAAAAATCATGGTTCTAGTGTTATTAGGAATTGCAATTTAGTAAAGTGGGATCCCGCGATCCAGCGGGATCTAGCTCAATTTTAGGCTTTGCGGGATCCCGCTGGATCCCGCTGTTACGAAGTCAATCCAGCAAAAATCCCGCGGGATTGGAAACAGTGCGGGATTGTAATCCCTAAGTGTTATTAAGATGCCTCAAAGTATTATAAGTTTGTTATTATTGTTCACTAATTTTCAAATATTTGCGATAAGTATGATGTTGCTAACATTTTACGTTTATTGAAACCCAAGATGAACTTATAACAATCAAATATTTTAAGTACGTGTATTTTTGCAAAATTTGATGTTTTTGTATCTTTTCGGAGTAAGTAAGAGGTTCAATAAGCTCAAATAAAACTATAATACTAGAATATTCTTTTCGGTATTTCTGTGGATCAGAACCATTATGATCAAATTTATTCGCGAATTATGGTAAAAACATAGTAGAAAATGCAACTTAACCGAATATTGACGTCCCTAAAAAGAATATGAGCCGATTTTATTGTATTAGCTCTGGATTTTGATTGATTTTTCCCGAATAAGTTAGACCATAATGGTTCTGATCCACGCTGACGTGGCTGATCCACGGGAATACCATCTTTTCTGTAAATTTTATGAAAGTGACAAAAAGGATGTGAGAATAAAAGCACCAAGAGGCTGAATTTATGATTGTTAGTTCTCTTTAGTCATCATTATAGTCCTCTCCCTGTTCTTAAAAGTTACTTCTATTGGAACAGTATTGTTTATTCCTTTAAGCTTACAACTCAAATTTATTTTGATTATGCAACAAAACATAACCTTTTGGTTGAATAGTATTGAAAAACAAATACTTGTTTAAGCTCTGACAAACTCTAATTAATTTAACAGTTTTTTTTTCGTTTTATTTGTTGGGTTTTTGAGGAAGAGGTTGATCGGGTCTCCACAGTGCAGCCTTAGGAAGTATTATGTTTTTTGGATTTCTAGTTAAGACTAAGTGGATTATTAAACTTCGCTTATTTAACGTACAAGGGTTTTTCAACTATTTCTGTTCCAAAGTTTGCATCCCTAATTCCCTTATGTCTCCACTTATACCAAGCGCTGTATTCCTACAGAACATTAGAGGCAGTTTCGTCCTCTACCTAACAAAATCTACACATTGGATCACCCAAATGTACTCCAGTTGTACACAAATTTTTATTCCTTCCGCCATAGCCAGTTATTATACCATTATCACTCGGACTTCATTTCGTGTAAGATCAATTCATTGGAGCATTTTAAGGATGGCTTTATCATTATCCTTTTACTGTGTTTTTGGCCGGTGATGTTCTTTCATATTGAACAATGATTTTTATAAGTTCAGTCTTTGATGGTATTTTTAACTGCCAATCTTGCGACACCAAGCCCAGATTATGGGCCTGTGAATAGAGTTTCGAATTTTCGACGGGCAAAAGTATTAGCACTTTCCTTACCCTTTATACCAGTGTTTCTAACATGGGGGTGCGGGAGAAGCCCCAAACTAAATTATGTTTTTTTTTTTATAAAAGTTTCGCTAAAAAGGTATTTTTGTCAACAAAAAAACAACATATTTTCAATGGGGTGAGAAGTTTTATTTTCTGATTCAAAAGGGTGCGGCTCACTTAAAAGGTTAAGAAACGCTGCTTTATACCTTTGAGACCTGGCAACCACCCCCAGTGTACCTTGTTTCTGGTGGTCAGGTTTTTAAGAGAATTTTACAATATTTGTATGCAAAACTAAATTACATGGTAAAATTAAAAAAAATGATCAACCAAACTTGCATTAAAAGTAAGAAGATGGCAATAGTGAATCAAATAAGTTCTACGGATGCTTAAATTCTTTGTAATTTTTCTACGAAATGATAAAAGAAGAAAATAGTTCCCTTGAAATTGTAAGGTATCCATTTAAACTTCTAAGAAAATGAAAGCATCTCAAAAGTACCACCCTTTGATCGAACCCTAAATTAAATTGAGGTTCATCACCATTAGACGGTATTGTGAAGTGGTCATTCACGCAAATTCAAGTTGAGATGCAACCAATTTTCCCTATAACGTCATTCAATCGAGCAAAATCACATACTTCGAACAATCCATTCCCAACTGACGACGACTACAGTTGACAAAACTAGGATGTTATCGATGCCCTAAAAACCCATATTTCACATAAAGATTTTTCATTAAGAGATTCGTTCAACTCTAATTTATCTTCTCCAACAAAAAGAAAACCTCTTCAAGCTATTACTTTGTTCGGAAAACGAAAACGATGAAACTATGTTCATAACTTTTTTCTCATAACTGTGTAACTTTATTTGGTGATCGAGTGAAGACATTTGTTTGATTACATCACTCAATTTGGTAATTGTTAAAAAATTCTTTTTCTGAAAATATATTCTCGATTGTTTTTTCAGGGTCGTAAATATCAATTTTCATTTTGCTACCAAATATCCCAACGTGGAAATATTTCAACGTGAAATTGGAGGAGCCAAAGTGGCACTCAGAAAGTTTCCACAGAGACGCACAAAGTGAAATTTTTATAGACTTTAATTCTTGGAAAACTATATAAACTTTCCAACGCAACGTTTAAATCTCTAAGTTATATTGACAGTCTTATGAAAAGAAACTGTAAAGCTTTGACGTTGAAGTTCATTGTTGTCGATTGAATAGAAAATAATAAATTACTAGACAAAGTCGAATAGAAACGATCTATCTGCCACGTTTTCGTTTATGTATTATAAAATGTTTTATAAACATTGTGATTTCATGTTTAAAAATATCACATTATGTGGAGGAATAATTTTTTTTATGTTTTCACTTGTTACAATGATTTTTATGAAATGATTCGAGGACTTGTACGCTGTTGCTTTATGGATAATGT
Source organism: Sisyra terminalis (assembly GCA_958496175.1). Lineage (NCBI taxonomy): Eukaryota > Metazoa > Arthropoda > Insecta > Neuroptera > Sisyridae > Sisyra > Sisyra terminalis. Next base: position 12,485,994 of record OY292275.1, read on the forward strand.
AACATAAAATTATCATATCTCATCTTTCAAGCGAAGCGCTTAATTTCATTATATCCGCGACAATAACGTCATAAAACATCAGGAAGCTTCGCTTTATCACCATCGTTAATTTTCTGATTCGAGCCATTAGCTAATAAAAAAATAATATACAAATAAACGGCGATACTCATACGAGTGATTTTGATCTGTCTACATTGATGTTCTCATGTGTTGGAAAATGCACATTCGATTTGTTCAGTTCGAGTATTGTTCGCATAAATCAATTAAAATAGGATAACAATGGTCGCCGCACAAGTTGCCTACTCGTTCACAAATAAACACCACTCACTCACCCACCCCCATCCCCTAAAAGTCACTCAACACATAAACGCTCTCTTTTCCGTTCTGTCGCTTTGATATATTAATATAATGTTTCATTTAACAAGTGCCAGCCTACACCGAAAACATTTTGTGCTATTGTTGGTGAAAACGAGGCAAAGGAAAAGTTTTCATTTATCAAAAAAAAAAAAAAAAAAAATTAACAAGACATATCTCACCATTTTCTATGCATTGTAGATGGGGTAAGGAGATGAGGTGTAGATGAGACCTCCCAACTTGCGACGACAGCTCTCATTTTTATAACACGAAAATTATTAAACCGCTCTAATCATCTGCTTGGAATTAATTTCAGTTATTGTCCAAATCCGGTCTGATGTTTACAAGGCTTCGTTTACAACCATAAATTACTTATCTACACTCAAAACCAAAAGATTTTAGTCTTGAAATCTCTCATCTATACAGTTAAAGAATTATTTTAAAAAATAGCTTGGAACATCAACCGTATAGGCTTGTTAAAAATATTCATAAAAGTTAAGGATTTCTAAGAAAATCTTTCTTTAAAGGAAATGAAAAAAAAAGTTAAAATTTTTTCTATACAATCATAACATATAACATAGTGCACATAACATAGTGCAGTGATGGCGAACCTATGATCCGGAGGCCAGACACTGACCCACGATGTGGCAGGCAACCATTTGTTTGTTATTTTTGTAGAAAGAGACTTCCACAGCGCATGTATCGTTCCCTCTCTATTTCACCTTGTGAGATGCTAACGGTCTCCATGCACATAAGTGACCCAAGTGACCCCAATAATAAAAAAAAGTATGAACAAAATTTGACCCTCGCTTCAAAAAGGTCGCTATCCCTGGTATAGTGTTTACTGTTTAGGGTAGTAAATTATAACATAGAACTCAAATCCCCACAAGGGAATAATTTGATAGTAAAAAGGAGAAACATTTAAAAAAAAGGTATTGCTAAGAATTTAAGGTAGTCAACTCTCAGCATCTCAGCAGCTAAATTAAGGAAAAATAAAAATTTTAGACTTAAGTCTCTTTTAGGTCATTAGGTCATTAGGTGCATTTTCAACTCTGTTTATTATTATATTAGTGATTTTTTTGTTAATTCATTTCTAATATGGTATATTTTTCTCTTTTATTGCTAATTTTTTTCATTATGAGCCGATTTATTTGCAAATTAAATTAGAAACAAAGCTGAAAATTCAATATTGCCAGATATTGAACGGCCTAAAAAGGAATTTTAGAATGATATAGGTAGAGCAAAGTATAATATGCGTTCGAAAATACTGATTTAAAGAGTAGGACAATTGTTATCCTAAATCAACACTATGTAATGAATGTATTTCGTCAAATTCTTTATTACCAGAATGTTATTTTATTTACATAATATTATTGACTAAAACATAATAAAAGCTTTCCTTTATAGAGTTTTTAATTAGAATAATGTTTCTGCATTATAGTACTCCTCTATGATATTTCATGTACCAAAGGGTTGGAAAATGCGAAACGGTGCACTGCGTTTAGAGTCCCAGAAAATATCGAGACTAAAAAGTATATGCCTAACATGCATTTAGAAGTGGTTGAAAAGAAACACCGTAGACCAATCTTTAAATTTGGTGATCCTATTTTGTACCTTTAATTAATGCCAACTTTGGTTCCTTTGTCGACCAAAATATATTCAGCACTATAAAACTCTCCTGCTTCTTGCCTTCTCCAATAGTGCGTTGAGTATATTTAGTCAAAAATTGACACAAAAATAAAAATAATCTTTCGGTTCAAGAAAAATTCTTTTGGGAAAAGTCGATTATTTCAAACTTTTTCCTGACACGGCACTGGAACGGTCAAAACCGACTATCATTTAACCATTTTGATGAATTTCGAAGCTTGTGTTGGAAAAATGAAATTTTCCAGATGGAATTATAATTTCTCAGGAATGGTGGGTGTTTTTTTTCCTGTGGCAATCATTTTTCCACCAAATCTTCCAACATGATTTGGGTGGTAACATTGTTTTTCGTTTTTTTTTTCTTCAAAGAAAACGGTATGAAGACAAGAGCATTCATAGGAGTTTCAAAATTTTTTGGCATAAAATTTTCTTAATAAGATAATCGATGTCAAAATAAGGTCATAAAATACTAATACAAATAAATCCAACCCCTTTCTGTCAACTCAAGACGCCGATTTTCTGATAGTTTTTTGATTTTGTTAATGGAATTGGAATATTTTAGAGATGATAATAATGGGATAAAAAGTTTTCAAAAGGAAAACAATTTTTTGTTCTTTCTTCAAATTTTGGAAGAAAAATCCTTTTCAATTAACAATATTATATCTGGAGACTTATCTTTAAAATAAATTATATCAATAGTTGATAATTTAGAAAAGTATGTGTTTATTTTAGATAGTAAAAATTTAGATTTGTTTTTGACAAATATTTTCGAACTAAAACGGAAAGGGAAATTTAAATTGAAGAAAATATAAAATGCCAAAATTGTTTTTTCCTGTTTTCCATTTATTCTTTTTTTATTTAACTAGGCTGGTAAAAACTATAAAGAAAATATTATTTAAATCAATTTTTTTATATATTCATTGTAATGAATTTTCACCGTGTTTTTTGACTGCTCTTAAGCCAACAACGATAATTGTTATTGAAAAATAAAAACTTTATGTACTGAGATGATGAAGCGTTGATAATTTTTTAGTTTAAATAGATCAGTGCATTTGCTAATATTAGACCTCTGTCATATTACATTTAGAAAGATGTCAAGTAAATTGAGATTGGTACACATCAAGATCCTTTTGTTGTAACCCTTTAGTTTATCAATGGGTTGTCATTTATTTATGATAAGATATATAGGAAAATCTTCATTTTACAAGGAACTGATGGTTGTAAGGTTTTCAAAAAACAAACAATCTTCAATAATTTAAAGACAAATGATACTGGAAACTCTTCTTATTTTACCAGAAGCATTGTTCATTCGCGAAGAGAAATATAAGTAAGCGGTTCGTGAATGATTGCCGTTTGTAATGCACGCGGATGTTTTTTGAACGAAATAGTAGAGAGGAGATAAATGGCCCTCATGACCATTATTTTGATGGCAACTTTTTCTCGAGCAATTACACAGATTTCGTTCCGTCGATGATATTAAAGGAAAAGATTTATTTTGAAACGAAGATGCATTAGAAACAATGGGTCACTATGAGGCCAATGTGGAGAATGTGACGCTTTGACGTAAAGCTGCAACTTTGGTGAATTAAAAAAAATGGTTCTATCCACTTAAAAAGAGACGACATCGAATTAAATAAATTGATATCACTTCAAGAAATTTGTCTCATTGGTTCAATTAGATGAATGGTAATTTGCAATTTTATTGGCTTTTTGTCAGAGCTTTTCTTCATTAAAACAATATTTTTGCACAGTTTTATTATAACTCTTATATTGAATGGTAACTATCTGTTGGTATAAAATTTGGAAGTTAAACAAATGTTCGATTTTAAAATATTAATTACTATTTACATAAAACAGGAATTCAAGTTGTATAAAATATTCTTTTATTTGATGTTTTTTTAATTTTCCAAATTAGCGACGTTTTTATTGCCTATTGCAACTTCATCATACGTCTTGGACTACAAAAACTTTTCAATTTCAATCCAAACTCATCTAATAAAATGATGCAATGTGAAATTTTATTAGACGTCTGATAAAGTTTTGAAAGGCAACAAAACGTTGCTAATTTAAAAAATTTTAAAAATATAAATTAAAATCTTTAGTAACCTAAATTTTCTTCTTTACTTTAATAAAAAGCTGAGATCTAAGTTATATCATCTATTAACTACTTTATTTTATGTATCGTAAATTTTGGTATGCAGCTTTAACTAAACCACTTTGAATTTTCCTGTAGTTGAAATTTCAAAATTTCAACTTATGCTCGTGATTATATTTGTTAATTTTACTTTCCATATTATCTATTTTAGTCAAATATATAATATTTTTTATACTTTATATTTTATATTCTGAGAGGAAAAGCATTCATTCTTGTTGGTGTACAAAGGATTTTGGAAGATTTCTAGAAAGAAGGAAGAAAAGAAATTAAAATCTTAGATTTACCAGAACGAGAAATGGACGACTCCGATTTGGGGAATCTTGCCAGGGGAAAATGAGGTTGGAGGAATGGTTTCAACAGTATAAAAATGTTATTTATCCACTACTTTGCTCAGTTCACTAAAAATTATTTCTCCTCTGAATGAATTTAATAAGATATTTCAGAAGTTGTGGAAATGAAAAACCGTATGCTTGAATTCTTCCCTTCAGCATCGTCTATCCCTGGCGAGATTCTTAAATTCGGGGTAGTTAAAAGGGAAAATAGGAAATGAAATGTAGAGATCAAAAGTTTTTTTTTTGTTTTTCTCAAGGCACATTCTTGGTTGGTTAAAATTTCAACTGAACAACGTAGTTGTTGAAGAAGGTATAGCAAAAGTTTATAGATTATATCATGTATGCATTACTCAACTCAGTATTTGTTACAATACCAGGAAAAATCAGGTAATCAGGTGGCAAAACATCCAAAGAAGTTTCCTTCCAAAATTCTGAGATTTTCTATGTACCACTTCCTTCTCTAGATACTCCAATTTGTTTAGTATCTTTGTGGCATTCTAGAAAGTCATAATCTAAAAAAATCATCACCAAACTAAAAACAAATGTTTTATGTTATTTTGATTTGCAAATTCGCAAAAAGTTTTCGCATGAATCCACAACTAAATGATATCAATGGTTGGTCATAAATCTAGCATCGATATCTTTATTCTGTACGAATTTAATTGCGAGTCCAGTGATTTGATTTCGATAATATCGTGACTCAATATTCGTTCATTGCTAAAAGCCAAAAACCACGTCATGGATCATAACTTTTTATTTCCTTGCTAATCCTCGTGATCCTCCGTTTCTTTTAGATGGTACTGTGTCGGCTCATCTTTCACAAGAAGACACGATTTACAGATTCCGTGATTGATAGAGGCCGAAAATATCAGGTGAGCGTAACACCATTTTCAATAAATTTATCTGTAGATCCAAGCATAAGGGCCATGGAGTGCACCCAGACCAATTATATATTCGTATGGGTAAAGACGAGAACGAAAAAGATCTGTAATTTTATGTGTGTACCATAAATACAATGGTCATCTTTTACGGAATATCTACCTATCAATTACACTCCGTTTATTGAAGCAGTTAAAACCAGCTGCAGGCTCCGACACGAGGCATCAGCTGTAAAATTTATAATATCTAATCAATTACAATATCTGTTCAAATAAAACACCAAATCTGGTTAGTTAATCATTTTAATTTGTTTCGAATTAAATGTTAGTGGTGTAATTATGTTTTTTTTTCTTGGTTTTAGAGGAATTTTCTTGAGAAACGCCGGACAATCTGGGCAATGATAGAAATGATTTTTTTTTATTCATTTGTGTGGAGTGAATAGCTGAAGACCTGGAGGGTGCGTTGCTGCAATGAGAGGTGGGCGATAGACATTTTGACATACGTATTTAAACGGTCCAATGCATCGTAAATGCATTGATGCAACTCAAAATAAATGAGAACCTTTCCTTCAAAGTCGCTATTATTATAAACATTACCATTAAGTACCCGCAGCGACTTATTAACAACGCAGCCCCGGCCATAATAAATGAACCCTCCAAGTATAATATTTGAACTCGGAAATTTCACAGACCACACGTATCCATTTAAAGGTGCACAAAAGTATTTGGTCAAAAAATCGAAACGAACAAATTAAATAAAAACAGGTTTTGGAGTGGAGCGAAAAAAATTTGAGAAGTTGAGCGAATTGATTTTTTTCACTCATTTTATGCAATGCATCGTCGACGAAAAAAAAATCCCAGCATGCACCATTCTTGGCAGAAAACGTCTTCGTTTTATTTCAAATCGAATTATGAATGCATCGCTGTGTTGTGACGGGCAGAATTGGTGTTTGAGTGAAATTACTTGACGGGTTGAAGTGCAAGGGCGAAAATGTCTTGTTGAGATAAATGACAATTTTTTTCTGGTAACATGTAATCAATTAAAGAGGAGCATAGTGGTGGTATATGAAACGAGATTAATTTGGGAGATCCAACTTTAAATTGTCTGGTAATTGGAAATAGGGGAGAGTGGATAGTTAATTAAAAACAGGACTAGAGATACATTTTTCATATCTAAGGGATTTAAGTTTATGTATGCTGGATAGTGAGAATAAATTTGCATCATATACATTCATGCAATTCCATATACCTGCACCCTAATAACAAGACTGTTACAATTCTTGTTTACACATGTATGCTTATAGTGTTGCCGATAATATCTGATAGCTTTAATTTAAAAAAGAACGCTTAAATGTAAAATCGGTCATAGGTAACATCACTTATTTTTTACTTTCGAAAAATGTATTAAACAATATAAATAGTTTTTTTTTTAAATAAGAAGAAAATTCAGGTTATTTAAGATCTTTTTGTTTTTTATTTTTTATTTAATATTTTTATTATTCAATTAGCTACGTTTCGTTACTAATCGTAAATTCCTCAGGCATCTATAACAAATTAAAATAATTACAAAATATGTCAATCATACATAAATTTCAAAACTATAATAATATAAATATAATATAGATCATATAAAATATTTGTAAGATGTCTAGATAAATTTTGGGTAAAACACTAATGAATAAGAGACGCCGAGAGTTCTCCATACTTTAAAGTAAACTACAAATTCAAATTTTTTGTTTCGATTTTAAACTCCAAATCTTAAAATCAGGGCTGGGGAGCCATAATCAAACGGTAAAGTTAAGGATCTAATAGATTTTTAAGGAACTTGATTTGGAGCAAAATTCATTATTTTTATAAGAAATACTTGATTACCTCGAATTCTTGAGACTTCAGAAATTGAAACATATTCGATTCATTTTGAGAGCCTTATACATGGTGCCAAGTTTCAATGTCCTAACATTGAATTTAAATTGCTATTTGGTGTAAATTTCTAAGCAAAATACGGCCTATAGGTTAGATTGGAGCCGAAGCTGACGCTATGTTGGTGAAGTTATCGGATTAAAATTTATGTCAAACTCAAGAGGAGCTCGTGCAAACTTTAGAACAGAGGCACTAAGCGATTTTAAACCATCTGAAGATCATGGTTATATGGTGCAAAAATAGGGAAATAGGGTTTAGTATGAATTCATACCAAAAGAGGTCGAATGCAATTTCTTCACATGTGAAGCTTCCAAGAAAAAAAGTGGAAGAGGTTTTGGCATATAATTTTTAAAGAGGAAAAAATTGTGGGGTAAACCCGGCCATGCATCAACTTCAACGATGAAATCGAATTTTCGATTAAAGGCTTTCATGGACGGTCTTATTCAAAATACAAATCTATAGAAAAAAGATTGTAACGGAAATTCAAGATGAACTTCGATACAGAACTCTCCTTGAGCTTGAGCTGAGCGACTTATATGCCCGCAACCCAACATTTTAGAATGTACTCCATTGTTTGCCAACGTTCCACCACCTACTAGATGTTTCCAGAACAATCTATATGTACATTAGCACTGGTGTGAGAGAGATAGAAGTCACTCAGCCAATCGCGTGCCGGGACGGAATAAAAAGAGAGACAGACTTTGCCCTTTTCTGTTACAATATTATAAGTTACATCAACCTAATGAAACCATTACTGAAGAATGTTACCACCAACAATTAATGCAATTGAGTCGAGAATTGAAGCTCAAACATCTCCAATATCCCAAAAGACAAGATCAGCACTACAACGCTTGATCACATGTCGCTAAAATTGCTAAGAAATTTTTGGAGGCACTTACTACAGCCGCTATATTTACCGGATATTATCCTGCCCAATTACCATTTATTTCGGTGCATGCCATCTTTGGCTGAGCAGCACTTTGGATCTTACAAAGATGCCAAAAATTTAATCGATTCCTGGATCGCCCACAAGAAGTAGTAATTTTTTTAAAAGAAATGCATATGTTGTATAATAAATACAAGATACCGATATGGTCAGTATTTCGATTAATAATATTAAACACTCATATATTATCACGATTCATATATTAATGAAATATAATTTACTTGTAAATTCGTTATGTGATAAAAACACTTTACCTATAGTTTTTTTGAATGAGTTAATTTTATTACACTAATTTAGAGGTGGTTATTACAATTTGAATTGAATAAAATAAAATGCCCCCTTTACTTTCGAAATTTTACCACAGTGAAAACTACCACTAAACAGCACAATTTCATCTAACAATTAATGTAAATTTATTACGTTTTGTTTTCATAAATACCAATTGAAAATAATTAATGGAAAACCTAATATTTGTTAAATGCTAATTATAAAACATCACACGCATCAAGTGCATTACAATGTAATCTTGTGTAAAACCAAAAATACAAGAGACCGAATGTATTTGTGTTTAATTGTCCCACAACAAACAACAAATAAATTTAAACGAATGCAGTTTGGAGTGAAATTTTTGTTAATTAACTTAATTTCGGCATCATTAATGATTTAGCCATGCCGTATATCGTATAAAAGACTCGATGATCATCAATTAGATAATTATTACAGCCATTATAAACATGATAATCGCGGTTTTGTCTCTCCATATAGGTCCATGGATGTGGTGCATCTGCATGCAGATTTGGCTTTGACAAATTCACATTTAAATAATTATTCATGTGCGAGTGGCTTCCAATGAAAATCCACGAATGCTATTCATAGGAGTTTTCAATGTTTCAAGGGAAAAATTAAATTTCAATCATATATTTATTTAATTTTGTCACTGCATTAGATATGTATAATATGGTCAATTAATCTTATAATGGAATAATGAAACCCACATGCTTTTTCTGTGGATTTTTTAAAGGTCAATCACATTTTTGAAAACTTGAGGAATGTTAATTGCTTTGTAATTAATGGGTAAACAAATTATTTAACGAGAATGTTTTTGATTTGTACGTACAAATATAATAAGTAAAGGAACAAAAAATTAATGTGCGACGAATAGAATAGTAATAGAGATGTAATTGGTTTTCGGAGATTTAATGTTGAAAAATTATTTAATTAAATCGAACCACAAGTTATCAATAGAAATAACTAGTTTGACACAAAAAGACAATGAGAGGAAGTTTTTAAGAGTTTTTTATTTTAAATGAGTACATATTTTTAATTACTATTTCATGCTTGATTACTAAATGACTTAATTGTATTATTTGTAGTTTAAATTAGGTGATACTGATTTATGTTTTTAAGAAATAATAAGCTTTTTTTCAAGAGTTCTTTGTCAAATCTAAGGATCATTATATAATCGATGATATACTTCGGTATCAGTTTTAAATCAACCTTATAGTTAACTAGTCTTATTTTCCTTCCAAACATTTTTGGATAACAATTATGGAATTTTTAATTTTATGGCAGAAATACACGGAATCAATTGTTGAAAATCGAAAATCTCTTGAAATTCTTTACCGATTGTTTTGAAATTTGTACAAGAAATTGTATTTATATTCTGGCATGTTTTATTAAACCAGGAGACTTAATTTAGTATTACATCAACAAATGTAGCAAAGGATGCTGTAGGTTACTAAAGGAGGTATTTTTCCTTACAGTTTCACAACTATTTTTTTATTTAAATCAAAGAAAATTCATATTGATTAAATTTATTTATTTTTGTTGGTGGAAACTTATAATGAAAAGAATATTCTTGGTTTTATGAATCAATATCAGTGTGAAGAGTAATTGGTTTTTTCTATAATACCCGTGATTGTAATGATAGGTAATAATGATTGTGATTGATAAGTAATTGGTGACTAATTTCAACTACTACGAATATTAAGTTTTAAATGTAAGCGAAAAATAATACATAAGGACAAGGATATCAGAAATAAATTTTATATTAATTTGATATATAATACAAAAAAATTAATTATTTTTAAAAATAAACATAAAATGTAATGTATTTACTTACAGTCAGTATAAAATAGACCAGGGGTCTCCAAAAATTTTCGGTTTCTGGCGCTTTTAATCAGAATTTTTCCGCGGCACCTAATATCAAATCTCAGGGCAAATCAATGCACAAAAAACCAACTTGCAATTGTCCCTTACACTAAATCGTAGCAAAGACGCCACGTTTGGGTACTAAGGTTTCCCGTAAACACTCTTGCCATTGTATTTACTCAGATATAATCTATATTAGGAGTCGGGAACTTTTGTGGTTAAATTAACCAAATCCTAATATAATTAGGAATCCATTATAATTTATAATGGAAGAGTTTTGGCGCCCTAGGGCGCCACGGCGCACAGTTTGGGAAAGTATTTACCTATACTATTTGTAATGAAGTCTATAATATAGACCATGTTATAGACTAGTCAACGTCTGCCGGGTTCTGTTGATGACCAATAAAATTTTCCTGGTATAATCAAAAACTATAAACTAAGAAAGTATAGACATTCGAAATCCACGATCTTTCTTTAATAATGTAATAACTTTAATATATTAATAACTAATTAAGATCATCCTTTTATTTTTCTTCCCTTAACCACACTTAGTAGAGAATTTAAGAAAACAAAAATTTGTTACAAGCTTACTAGTGGTCGAGTGATCAAAATGACCACTCCAAAACTGGTAGGTTTTGGGTTTGATCCTTGTATCGAGAAAGTTTTCGATATTTCTCGATAACGAATTTTTATTAACCCTAGAGTCGCTAAAGACCTTATTAGTTATACCTTTCGGTAACTAACAATTAAAAAAACATTGTCTATTTTCGGAAGAATCGAAGATTTGAAGATCGAACTACTCTTTTGAAGTCACTCGCAGATTAGGGGTAAGCCTATTGCAAAAATAGAGGTAAAACTAATTTTTTTAAAGTCTATAGTCAAAGTAATTAAATTTTGGCTTTTCAATTTTTGAAGTTTTCTTTTTTAAATAAGTCTAATAATTCATAAACTCATTATTTATTCTTTAAAGTTTTTTAATCTGTGCCTTGTGTTCTTCAATTCTTTTAATTTCTCCACATTTTATTAAAAGTAGATTATAATCAATTGACATGTGATTTTTGTCAATCTGATATAAAAATCACCAAAAATCATTAAGTTTTTTACAATCTTGCCCGTCATATCCATCCAAACACAATCTCTTTTTTTATTTGGCTTGGATTTCGGCAAACTAAACCGCAATTTATTTTACTTTAGCTAAAACTTTTAAGCGACAAATTCCCTCAAGTAAAAAAATCGAGCTTTACGGCCAGATTTAAGCGATAGGCCTACAGATTTGTCACGAGAGATTATAATCTTTCTTTATTTCATACATTTTTTTTAGAGCCAATTTTTTTATTTTATCACCAAACCTGAATTCAAGAATGTCCAACCGAGCGAACCAAAGAAAAATGTACTTTAACCATTGATAATCGGTTGGCTGGACAAATTTGTGAAAAGTTTGCATTAGTTTTGAAATAAATTAAGAAACTTTCAATGTTGTATTTTTTGAATATAAGTAGATTTAAAAAAATATACGTTAATTGTATAAGCTATAAATGTTATTGTTATATCGCTATGGAATATAAATTTAAATGTGTGTCTGAAGTAAGTTTTAATGAAAGTTTTTAATGAACTTTGAAAATATTTGAGACAAATGGCGTTGGCTTGGTAGGATTTGAGTTTGGATATTGTAAAAACAAGGCAAACATTTGTTCAAATGTAACGGCAAAACTTTCATCTTATTAAAACATAAACTTGTGCAAATAGTTGAACTAGAAAAACCGAAGAAAATTGAGGAAAAAAAATGCGAATAATTTATGAGGTGGTGAAAGTGTTTGGTTTGGCGAAAAATCAATTTTGAATGAAATGGTTAGGAAAATTGCGTTGGCCACGTTGTTGGTGGAGGACTTTTTTTCGAACCCTCTTCCTAAAACTAACAAGCTTCATCTAATCAGGCTTTCTGAAATCTATGAGAGGTTTATCTGAGGTGATGTCAACTGTCAAACTGCGTCCCGAGGCTATTTGCGTCCCGAGGGAAAGCCTTCAGAACGGCCAGCCTGTGGTTTATTCAACGTGACAAAATAATCCGAGATCAACTCTCCGAGTCCTCGGTCGCATAATCTCAACATTTTTCATTAAAGCCCCGCCGGGTATCAATCTGCAATGCAAGTTTGATGCATTTTTCACATTTGTTCAACTATCAATTTCAAACCCTATTCCCTTCAACTCGCTTAAATTAATCAAATAACTTAGTGATTATTTTTTTTTCTAGTTTAGTTTTTGTACCATAAATTTAAGAAAGTGTTATAATTATTGAGAGTATTCGACAGAAATATCCATTTCGACCATTTTAAGTTTGATGCTATGTATCTATTTTGCATATCTCAAAAATCGTAAGTCGTGGAATGCTGTAACGTTGTATTTAGTCTTGGTATAATATTTAATTGTAATATTTCGCGATTTGGTTAACCCTTAAATAGGCGCATGGGGTCAAGACAATTTCATACGTAAAAATAAATGTGAAGTTTATGATTAGAAGATTAGAAGTTTTGTTATTTTTGTAATTATTTTAAATACAAGTTATGTTTTTGTTTCCAAAAGTCAATTACAATAAAAAATGTTAGTATTTTTGATAATACAAAGTATATTTTATTTGATTTTAACATTACTTTTTGATTATTTTTTTGGGGTCACTATAGACCCCATGCGACTAATTGTGTGACTTTCTTAATGCGCCTAACTAAGGGTTAATATCGATTGAAAGACAGTACCTATTATGCAAATTTGGAAATAGACAAATTTTTCTTAAAATTTTCATAGAACACATTCATAGTAATTGTATATTATTTGTATTGGTATACTTTATGCATACACAAAAACTAAAGCAAAATTGTTGAAATAATAAATTGTATTTAAGACAAAGATCCAAAAATCAGCAATGAAAAAAGTGTGAATTGTTTGTGATGAAAGTAAAATTATTACAAAATTTAACAAAATTTTAAGCAAATGAGATTTCGTTTACAATAAGCAATTTAATTTTTTAACCAAAACATTAAACGAATCCTGTAATTTTACACTAAGTTTAACGTCAAAACAAAATTAATATTTTTACTTAATGAAGTATAGCAAACATGTTTGCTAGACTATAAGGAAGTCATGCGATCTATGTGCACATCTAATTTTTTTGCCTTTTTTCGTTGCCGTTGCTGTAGAAATATTTTCGAGAAGCTTGTTTTCTCGAATTTGTAAACTGGAAACTTGTTTCTTAGCGAAGTGCATAAGGTTAACCCCAAGGGAAACAGATGCGGTGCACTTGTTGAGTATTCACCAGAAGCGTATTCGATAATACTGCAATTTTTCTAAAGTTAACGTTCGGATCATTGAAATTCCTCATTTTTTTCCACCATTGAATTTCAAACCAATGTTCCACATTGAAGAAAACGTTATTTTACTGCAACGAAACAAAGCAGAAAAATCGAGTAGAAGCAATCGAGTAAAATATTTGTTTATTTTTTCCTTTGGAAAAAAGTAAGGATTGGTTTTTATAGTGTGTTGGGGTGCCGAATGATCAGAAAAAACTACCTTAAAGTAAATTCAAATTTATTTTTTTTTGCGTTCTAGCAAAAAGCACATATATTGTAAGTAATATATTTACCAACGGTCAGTTCACCGAAAAAGGAAAATTCCAAAAATTACGCGACTGACGAAAAACCTGTCATTTTTTACGATGAAAGCTTTGTTCATTTTAAGAACAAATACTAATAATGTAAAATATTACATAAATTGTTTCTTTTTAGAATTTAAAATTGTTCCTTTTTAGGGTTTTCCCGGTGAAAAATATGCAAGAGCAGGATTATTTTATGGTCGAGCATTTTCTTTGCACAGGGCAGGAGTCTGAAAATTGCGATTTGCGATCCGCTTGCGGCTCAATACTTGAGATTCTCAAGTAGTTTAATAGTTCATATTGAAAAATTAACTACAATATTGTAATTACTAAATTTTTTGGCGATTTTCCCTCTTTTTTAAAACTATACAGTATGATACAAATAGTACAACGGGAAAGGTTTCATTAAAATTTTCTTTTTATTAATCTTGTAATTACAAAGAGCATGAATCTCGTACTATAAGGATACTTGTCCCATATTTTATGATCATATGATAGATGTTCTATATCCAATATCATCAATAGTTTTTTTGGTTTTATATGAGCAAATTCTTCTATAATGTCAAAGAAAACAGGCATTCTATGTGAAAAATTTGATTTGATAAATAAATTAACGAAATAGCTAGAATAAACGATCCACTGCGATTGTAGGATCCTTGAAGGTTCATTATCGCTGTATAGTTGGCAAAAGTACCTATCAAAGTTTCGTTGGGTAGATAAGCAGTGAATAGTAGATGAATAGTAGGACCCAGAACACTACCTTGGGGTACATCTGAATTAAAAGAATAAAAATTGGAAGTATTTTCGTTTATTTTTGTTCTGATTTGATGATTTGCTGCGTAAGTCTGCACTGTCATGAAATTAGTGGGAAGACATTTATTTTTTATTTTTTAAAGCGGTCATCAGGACATACCTTATCTAAGGCTAGGTTAATGTCCATGAAGATTGAAGGGTAATGATATTTGTTTTCCCTTGCTTCGTTTATAATGTGCACTACTCTATGGCATTGTTGGATTGTGGAATGCTTGTGTCTTAATCCAAACTGGTGGTTGAAAATTTGCACCATTATTGGAACGAATTTCAACAGCAGGAATTTTTCAACGACTTTGGAAACGATGGAAAGGAAACTTATTGGTCGATTTGAGGAAACGATGTTTGGATTTTTTCTGGCTTTAGGAGTTTTAAATACGAATCATTATTACTACTTGTGGTACTGAAATACTGTTACATAATATTAAGTAAGGAAACAAATATTAGTTAGGGTTGAAATATAAGCAACTTAAATATTATTGACTATATATTTCAGAAAAATACCATATCCTTGGATTGGAAAATGGACCAATTTTTTGTATTTGCTAAGTTTTCTTATATTTTTATACAAAAGATCATGGTTTTTATTTATTTAAATAACGAATTGTAAGGACTGATTAAATGATATGGGCTTTTTCGTTTTTTCGTCGCCAAAATTTTAAAATCATGGTCTTTCTCCACAGTAGGCATCTATCTTTTGTAGAATTTTCACTACGATTCTTCTATATAAACAAATAGTGCACACCTTATATTCAAATACTTACAAAATATCGTAGGTGGAAGATCAAAGTTCTTAGATACAAGTGGTGAATTACAAGTAAATATTTAATTATTTAGAAACATAAGTTTTTCAAAAAAAAAAAAAAAAAAATCCAGGAATTGCTTTACAGGCACTTCCTTTAATTCTCGAACCATGTTCGAGAAAATTCAAGCGACATGCAGGGATGCTCTTGCTATTTAACTTTACTAAAGAAGTGCCATGTTTTACGATAGCTACCGGTAAATTAATAAACAATCGAAAAAATATGATCTTATCAATATTTTTTTCTATTTAACTTATATTCTGATTTTGTCTTAGTTTATTCAAGTTATAGATTAAGGGATGATTTTTCCAAAAAGATATAAGTAAGTGTAACGCAAAAACTAAGAAGAAAAACCATTGATTTATGTTCCTTTCTCTATGTCATTTCTCGTATATTTCTAGTTTCTACGTTTTTATTGTAAAGTGCAATAAAATTCATTTCATATCATACATTGTATTTAATAACCGTATTACTCAATTAATTATATTATAGATGAAAGGAAAAAAATATTTAAATGCTACATTAGTTTATGTTTGACTGCTTGTCAGTCATTCAGTAATATATTATAACGATTTAACGAAACCGAAGTCAAATAAAATGATTAATAACATTGAAACTAAAAACCGGTTTTCAGCGATTTTTTTTATAATTTATTACGAGATATTGATCATCAATTGATGTTTATTTTTAACTGGCGATAGTTAATCAATTTAAAATAAATAAAAACAAGCTCATCTGGTTTAAATTTGAAAATTTTGTAAATGGAAGTGATTTCTTTTTTTAATTTAAATTTTGTTTCTGGAAACAGTTAATTGAAATTTCGTGAATAAAGCCACAAATGCAGCAATTGGTATTGGCGAGGTGTATGTTGATATGATCATTCAATTTTCGTGGCTACGGTAGGTTATATGAGAATATCGTATAAAGTCCGCTCTAAAATCCGGCGTATTAAGTTGAATCTTCTAATTCAACAGAGTGCTTATTAATAACACAATAAAAGCGTGCATTTGACAAGTTGAACCCTGATGAACGAAATCCCATTGTATCCATTGTTCCTTTTCCGCTATCCGAAAATCCCCTTTATGTTATTACCTATCGGATGTCGCTATGTCGCCATGCCACACGTCCAACCCCCAATTTCATTTGGATATTTTCAATGGAACGATATTGAGAAAAGCTCGACTTTATGTCGCAGATCAATCAGCTATAAAATGTAGCACAGTGAGCTGAAAGTGGCTCTCTGTGTCTATGGAAATTAATTCGATATCGACAATGTTGCATCGCATCGCTGAATGAGTTTACGGTCGTGGGATATTTGCGAACGTAACATGTGACTTTTGTATTGTGATTTGCGTTATCCAATATTCGAGAATATATTAATTGAATATTCGCGATGCAAGCGACAGATAGTTGCACATTTGTGCACACGTATGAAGGTGAGTGTTGAGTGCCAATATGAAATGTTATCTTCGAGTAAATTTCAGAATTGTAATATCAGAACGTTTAGGTATATGTAAATGGATCTTATTTGTCGTTATTGTAATTGGTGCTTGAACCTTTTAGATACTTTGAGAGATGCTCTAAATTTGGGAATTTATATTTTTCTTAAATCTCTACAAATTTATTGCATACATTTTTTTTTATCAAAAAAAAGCGTTTATTTTTAAATTCATATATAATATATAATATAATAATTCATATGTTTAAAAATAAGTGAGATCTGATAATGAAAAAAAAAATCAAACAAATAAGAAATAGTCTATTTCAAATTCTGAGTTTTCTTATAAATCGATGAATTTCCCTAAGCTGTTAGTAACCATCAAACTTCTAGATATCGATTTTGAAATTCTTTCAAAGTCTTTAATTCGGGTGGTAATTAGAAAGATTTTTAATTACCCTCAGGAACCCATTACCTCCGAAATCTAGTGTTTTAAAAAATAACAGAAAAAAATAATAATATAAAAAATAACTAAGTGACATCAATTCGTATTAGTTACATAATGGGAGTTAAAATTGTTGAGGACTTTTCACGTAGCGAAGGAATGGAAATTTCATGAAATCGTACTAGATTGTCCGTCTAACTCTTTTTTATACACATAAGCTTATGTGGTTACAGTGAGTTAACGAGAGTATTTTCCGAATAGAGTATAAAACATATAGTTGAAAGTTATTGAAATTATTCCTTGTCGTTTTTTTAAGTTTTGTGGATACCACACATTTAATATCTGTAGTATTACATCCTCTAGTCGTCCTTCTTAATTATGTCGATTTCTAAGGATTAATATTGGCCACTAGAAACATCCTCTGCTATTATAAGGCAAACTTTCTCAGAATCTCAAAAAATCCATAAAAATCCTAAGAATTTGACATCGAAATATTTCGGAGGAAAGAATTTAAAAACTTTTATTTAATCCTCAATGGACCAAATAATATCTATAAAAAGCCTACTGGTAGCCGAGTTGTCTAGGTGACCGCTCCAAAACTAGTAGGTAGTAGGTTCGATCCTCGTACCGTGCAAATTTTCAATATTTCTCGATAACGGATTTAATTAATCCTAGAGCCGCTAAAGGACCCTAGTAGTTATAAAGCTATGGTAAATAACATTTAAAAAAATTATCTATAAAGAAGAGAATGTCTGGGTACTTCAGCCACGTCATGCGTAACGACATATACGACTTCCTCCAGCTTATCATTCAGGGTCGGATTGAAGGCAAAAAAGCTTCGGGAAGAAAAAGGACATCCAGGCTAGCCAACTTTAGACGGTGGTTCGGAAAAAGCACTAGAGGACTCCATCAAAAATCTCTGTCTCAAAAATCAAAAAAATTACCATAATGATTTCCAATCTTCATCGTTGAAGGGGCACCAAAAGAAAAGAAAGAAGAAGAAGACCTTATGGCCATGATTTAAAAATAGTTTAACAATTTTTAAAACTAATACCAAAGCATAGTGAAGTTGTTCATTTTTAACTCTATTTGATAAAATCTTTCAATTAATTAAATCATCCAATTAAAAACAAAAAAAATCGGGAACTCAATATGCTTAAGACGAGCTTTTATTGGCTCGGCATTAAAATAACGTCACCATACGAAACTTTGAAATTTCCTGGACGTTGTCTTATAGCAAATGTAGTTAAACATAAAGGGAAATATTGTTTAAGCCGTTAAAAAATTATGTAAATAATTAAAACCATTTACTACCAACACAACTTCTATTCTTTAGGAACAAATTGAAAATAATTTTTAGGGTTTAAAAATAATTTTCATGGCGAAAAATGTCGAAAATTATGTAAATTATTACTGTTTTTTTTTTGGTAACCGCTCAATAAACTGTTTATATCTCGATTTTAATACGTGAACTGTGACGTCACAGAAGACCCATAGGCACATCTTTCGTTTTCGGACTCATTTTCTCATTAAAATTAAAACTTTTTTTCTGCCTTAATATGAGTCTTTCAAAACTAAAAATTGTTTTTTCTCAAATTAATTATGCTTTTAATCGATTGAAAAAAAAATTGAATATGGTCTATTGTTACTAGTGAAAGTTTCCAAGTTTGTAAAGTGGTTTAAAAGTCACTGAAGCTAATAAGTTTAAAAGGAAGAAAGAGGAAGTAATTTCTTCAATATCAAAAAGAATATTGATAATTTCATTAAAATTTACAACAAAAAAAATTATAGTTTGAATAAGACTCAAATATTGAACGAAAGTAGGTACAATAAATCATTTCTTTAAAGAAAATACAAAGGAATCAAAGATGAAACTTGTAGATATTGGTAGAAAAACCTTTAACTTATAAATTTTAATTTTTTACTTAAAAACCATTGCTGATATGATATAGTTGTAAAATTGTTTCATTTACTTGAGAATATTCTATAGCAATAAATTTTGAAGGCTGTAACAAGAGTTTATAGACTTTGTCAAACTATTTTTTTATGATGTTGACTTCATCAAAGACTACCTCTAGGTATAAACCAAATTTAAAGTTGTCAAGGCTCTTAGAACTTTAAAACTTTAATGATCATTGACTGAGTGTTCAAATAACGAAAATTTAAGGTCTTGTATTTATTGAACTAATGAAGATAAAAGAGGTAAACTTTCAAGTCGGTCTCACTTTGCACTCTAAACCAATTTGAAAAATAATTTTCCCGAACAATTTTCAATTGTCCTGGTTTTTATCCATGCATGAAATCTACATGATTTGAACCTTGAAAAAGGAAATATTTTTTAGAAACTTTTTAAAGTGTACGTTAAAGAACACTTTTGAAAAAAAAATGGATTTTTTTTTCATTTGATGAGAGGAACATCCCCTTTAAAAATAAATGAAGAGAAATTACAGATTTCTTTTTTTTTTATTATTTTTCTGTGATAAATAAATGGAGATAATTCTTGGTTTTGGTTCGTCAACCTACACGACTATAGTCTTCTCCAGCCAGTATTACAAGTGTAGTCGGTTCAGATTTTGAGTTATGACCCTAATGTGCATGTTGGTAATAGGAAGATATGTACAGTACCACTCAAAAGCAAAACTCGGACAATTCAATTAAAGCATGTAACATCTTCGAAAAGAACCGTTTCACTCAAAATAAACGTTTCGCATTTCATTTAAAAAAAATCAAGACGATCGATTGATCTTTTTTTTTTCTCTGTTAATTTTACTTTTTGATTTTTATGGCTGCTAGAAGAGGTTTTATGTGGGCAAAGGAGTAATGCAGGAACGACGAGTTGTAGTATGTTTCCATGTAGATTTCCAATCAGCGGTCCCCGACCCTGTTTTCTCCACGTCTTGACTGGAACCGTGGCTAATCGAAATGATTGCTATGTGTGCGGAACGAAGTTGTTCAATAGCTGATAGTAATATACAATCGAAGAACAAAGTTGGTCTTTTCATTCGACCTTCCTTTCAACATGCAAAGATACATTTATTCATAATTTGACGGGGATGTAGCATAAATATTTAACACTGGTGGCAGTCGTTTGAGCGACCAACATAATCAAACTGCCTTAATCCCTAATCAATTTGCTTATTTATGAGCCCACAGGCCTCTAATTGAGAACTAGTTGAATTAATCACATGACAAGACCTCGTGTTATAATAAACCTGTGCTTTGATTATTAAAATTTTTGATTTACTAGACGAGACACGAAGTGGAAGCGTACGGACGTGATTGTAGAAAAGGTTCATAGCTCCAAGATGTGAGCTTCAACATTCTTTTCTACGAATTGCTTTGTTAATTAATTTATGAGATGATATATCATAGTCAAGTTAAAATTTATAATGGGAAGAGAAAATAAACGTAGACTTGTAAGTGTTGACTTGATACAATTCTCGATTTGCAAATTTCAACTTCCTGCACAACTGTTAATGTAATGTAGTAGGTTGTTTAAGGTACATGCATTCCTAGTTTCAAATCAGGATGATTAGTCAATATATCACACATCAAATAAATAAAAATATAGGAAAAAAGTCCAATATTTTTCAATATATTTTTTTGACTTCAATAAACCTTCATTGTATTAACTTCAACAACAAAGTTTATTCTTCTAAGCTAAATTAATTTATTATCAAAACTAGTAGATGCCCGTTGCATTCGCAACTAAAGGTTTCATCGCAATAAAATGTTTAATTTGAGATAATGTAGACTTAATCAACAATCGAAATTTTCAATTTAATAATCAAAGTGTTGTTAATTTAAAAAAAAAATTTATATAAAATTATATTAAGAAATAAAATATAAGTGTCATTTTAATACCATTTTAATAAAAACTTTTTAAATAACGTCATTTCACTAAAGTAGTATGAAAGTTTAATACTTATGTAGTACTTATACCAAATAGGCGATTTTAAATTTTGGTTTGTTTTTCAACAATCAAACTTTTTAAAATTTATTTTTTTATGAAACAATGGTTGTGATCTGGAGTAATTATATATTCGGCTGAAAAGCATTAAGGTAGCAATTTTTTGCCATATATTTCACTGTCAATTTAAATATAAAATCTTCAATACTAACTTTTTTTCGGTACTTAGAACAATTTGAAAACCAATTATTGATGAAAATAAATAAAATATTCGAATTTACTTCCACGCTTTCCACCTATTTCCAACAATTTTGTATGTACCACGTCCAAATGTGCGAAATCGAATAGCTTTTTAATCATTTTAACTAACATAAAGGTCATTATTTTTTTTCGTTTTACATGGTATTTTCAAATATAAGTGCACATTTCTGTCGATGAAATTTAGAAAGTGTTTTCCTTATAAGATGCAGATATATAATAAGAAAAGATTTTTGAAAATTTCTCCCCTAAAAGAGTGAAAAACGGTAGCAAAGTTTGTAAGGGATAACGTTTAATAAACAATCGAAATTTCAAATTTAATAATCAATCACAGTCCGTTAAAAGTGAAACGTTATTACTGCTTAATATAAAACAAAGTTGATTTATTATTAGAAACAAAAACTTAGAGTCTGCTTATAAATTTAAACTCTGATAAGTAGATATATCTGAAAAGGTTAAGTTAAGTTTATAAATGAGCATTATGTTTTTTGGCTTTCACATATTGTAAATCTGAAAATTCAAAATACGTATTCACAAATAAATACATTTGTGAGTGAGTATCCTTTCCAACGTTTTGAATGCGTAAGTGGGGATAACAGAGCGCATGGGTATAGCCTATTCTGGACGGACGCACGGCAAGATAGTCAATTTATATATAAGGTATTACTATACTTTTGTTAAAGTATAGTAGGTATACAATACTATACAAAAGTATACTATACTTTTGTTAAAGACGTAATTAAACTAAAACTTTAAATCAAAACGATTTTCAATCAGTTTGACTTATTGAACAGAAATCACTTAAGTTTTTTAGGTCAATACAATTCAGAAACAAGTGACCTAACTAAAGAGAGTAAGGATTCAAGTTTCTCAAAATTTTTAAGTTTTTTCGACCAAAAATCGTTCATTAAAGCAACGACTTTAATGTTTCTTCTAAAATAATATCGAGAGAAATGGAAGAATAATGCCACAAAGGAGTTGTTAGTCCAAAAAGAACGTTTACCTCTACCTACTGAAAAATACTCTTACCATTTATAAAACCAGCAAAGAAAATTTAGATAAGATATAAATTGAATTAAGCATCAAAAGTCAGGCCAAATATTAACATTACCTTATAATTTTGTTTCCAAACTAAAGACGCAATAAATCCAAAGAATAATTTTATTTTGAAAAATATAAATAATTAATTCAAAGGTGAAATTCTGATATTGTGGTAAGGTGATTTATTAAGACATTGTTCGACAATGTGACGAATTTTTTTTCTTGTTTTCTACCTAGCGACACTTTAGGTACCCCCTGTTTAGACTATTCCCTTCAGTATTGACTATCTCTGATTAGAGATGCAAATGATGCATCGATTTTTTCCAACATCGACATAAACATCGATGTTATCACTACGATGGGAGTTTTTCCTTCGTTGACTCAATAATTGCACGTTTGAGAATTTTTTTGGCCATTCGGTTTTCCTCATTATTTTCCAGTAATTGTATTTTTAAAGATCTCCAGGTATTTCGTTACTGCCTAGTGCCAAGGTTTACAATTCATTAAATTTGAAATGCTTCAACAATGACTTCTTTTGTAAGACAATTTTGACTTCTTTTTCGAAAATTTTAAGTTTACATTTATCAATAGATTCAAGTCATTTAAAAACTATCACTAGCGGTTTTTTTTTCAATATTAGTAGATGTAGTTTTTGGCATATAATACATTTCAGCCAACACATAAGTTAAACTTTCTTGAATTATCCGACTATTATGATTCTTGGAATGTTTGGAATATTTGCTTCCTTGCTTCCCCTAAAATTTTAATGAAGTCCAGAATATTTAAATATAATATTTGTAGGTGATCTATGGCCCCGAATGATTGCAAACCTGGTGTTCGTAATTTGGCTTTTCAATAACTTCACAAAAAATATTCGACAAAATATTGTCTTGGTTTGAATTTGGAATGTCAAGTTCAGTACCAAGGATATTTTGAATTTTCCTGAAAGTAAATGTATTGTAAAAGTCTTCGATGATTTAATAATTCCGTATAATCCGTAAAATTTAGTTTGACGTTGTTTCTTTATCAATTTTTCGTAGACATATCTAAAAAAACAAAATCAAAATAATCGATAAAAGATGCAAAATTTATTGAAGTATTTGGCATTATCTCCAACTAGGGCATTTTCTTTAAGACATCATTTGTGATACTTCATTGTGAAATTTAAAAATTGCAAGAAATACTTTCTGAATCATAAATCACGAATGCCAAAAACATTTTTAAGAATTTATAAGATTAAAAATTAATTTTTACATTATTTCCTTTATAATGAACAATATCAAGAACAGAAATAACTATACACCTCAGTATTTTCACTCAGTTAATAGCAACTAACATTAAAGTGTAAATGAATGATTTCTAACTTGAGAAGGAAGAAAATATGAATTACGGTAGGCCTGCTAATAAGTCACTGAAATCTGAGGAAATGACTTCAAACTGTGGGTACAAATAAGTCATGTAAAGCGAGATAGAAAATTGCCTCTTGTATTCTACTCAACTCTTTAGTTTTGATTTTTATCTACTAAAGCTCTATAGGAATTCCTGGCCAGGGGTTGGAAAACATCGGGTTACATCATAAAGATCTGGTTGGCTGTATGCTTCAATAGAAACAGGTCTGATCAACATGAACTAGAAATTACGCTAGAATGCAGCCTTGGAAAACTGACAAAAGAGATTTTTTAGTTCCTAGGTTCCTAGAAATCAGAAAAAGAAGTTTAGGGATAGAAAACTACATATCATCTCTGATATGAACCAACGAATGAAAGCTCAGCGTGAGATCTATGAGGTGATCTATAAATTGGCTTTTTTGTAGAATTTCACTCGGGATACGAAAAAATTCATATATGGATACCAGATTTGCAGAAGTTGCTCAGGTTTTAAAGCGATTGAAGGATCAGTTGTCATGGAGTGTCATTAAAGCAAGCTTTTGTTTACTGGGGATATTGTTGGGAATATTGTTTGATTACTAGATTTTGATTTTTCTATAAGAAAAAACCAAATTCAATCTGTAGTTCAAAGTTATTTCATTCAAATTCCAGTCGCTCAAAATTTATGTAAGTTTTAAAGCGCTTAGCTTCCATCAACCATCAAATAATTTGTTTTTAAAACATTTAAAATTTCCCCTCGAGCGATCTGTGCTCATCGTTAACAACTCGTTTTCGATTTGAGTCAAGACACCTCTGATTATGAGTCAAACGAGGCAATTATCGCCTTTCGATTTCAAACCTTTTTCGGTTTTTCTATTAATATGTAATTTATTTGATTATTGTAATTTGTTTTCCTTTTTAATGCAAACACATTCAATATGTAAATAAACACCGATAAACGAGCGACTAATACGCTATAAATCGGTTAGGATAACAGGCGATATTTTTCACAATTGAATTAAATAGTTGAATCAAAATTTTTGTCAAGAGGAAAAAAAAACGTGTTGATTACCCGTAATATTTAATTTGCACATTTGAAAACTGGTACCTTTAAGAGCATCATTTTTGAGATAGGCCAGGAATGTTGCGTCATTAATTTAATATCTCTTGAATTTTTCGAGATGTAAAAAAATCAACTTAGCATATTAACTGTTTTTTTCCTACTTATATGTTCAAATCACTAATGTTTTTCAATCAGTTTGTAGAGTTGTTAAGTTAAATAGGTGAGAACACTGTTGGTGGATTGGAGATATTTAAAACACGTTTTAGTCGTGAAAACACGGTCGTAAATAATTGAGTACAATTTCAAATGGTATGAGGGAGGTGAGGGAATTTTTTGTCGAGTTCAAATTTTCATTGAGAAGAAAAATTCGTAACAATTTTTCAAGCATAAAAACATTCAATGGAGATAAACAATTTTTGCGAGTTTACATGAATGAATCTTGTTAGTGGGCATTTTGTAGATATTTGACTTTTGACTTAGGTATTCGGAAACTGCAATGCTGTAATGAACAATTTGGAGAATTGAAATAAAAAAATAATAATTTAACTAAAGTTGATTGTTGAAATTTTATTTCCGCAAAGCTTTTTCGCCATATATTTTTAATTTGCAATTTTTTATTTGATGTTTTTATTGATGTGTACTTGTAAATGTGCTTGTGGTGGTTGAAAACTCATTTTTGTGTTAAAGTATTTGGAATTTTGCCACAATTTTTTGTGCAAATATAATAAAATTAAATGTGAAATGTTGTTTCGGTTTAACATTGAAGTTTTCTGTTTTGCTTTTGTTTCATTTTCTTGACACGTTCGTTGGTGGTTGCCAATTATTTGATGGGAGTTTCAAGGGTTATTTGCATTAATTCGATAATTGATTTTTTTAATACTGTCAACAATAAAAATTTCTTAATTGATTTAAATTGATTAAATGTTTTGCTACGCCAATTATAATTAATTAAATAATACTGAAAAACTAAGTCTATGATCAAAAGCAAATGGAATTTGGCTTCGAAAAGAAAAATCTTTGTATATTTTTCCAAATCAATTTTCAGAAAAATCATCAATATTATACGATCGTTTTTGGGCCTTATTTAATTCTCTAATGGACCATTTTCCCAAATGATTTTTCTGAAAACTAGAAAATAATTTTTGATTTTAAAATTAAAATTTTTAAACCTTTTTTTTACTACAAACGTTTTCATAAAGTGTTAACCTGCTAAGTTCATTTTAACAGTTTTTATAGGGAAAGGGAAACTTGATTGTAAACTTCATAAGTTAGTACATAAATGAGGTTTTGGTTTCATATTATAATGTGAAATTTCTTCTCTAAGTAAAGTGATTTATCAGCTTATAACTCAATAGAATTTTGTATTTTCTTCCTAAAGGAACAAAAAAAAATGGACTAAGCAGGTTATCCCTTCATTCCGATGATATCATAAAAATTAAAAGAAAGTTCATAAATTGGGCAAAGGGATGTTTTTTTTTTACATTTCGTAGAAACGTACAGTTTTCATATTATGAAGTTATCCTTCTTTTGTGTACAAAAATGATGGATTGTTATTCATTTTAATTTTTCCTTAAAGAGAAAAGTCAACGGAAAATATATCATCAACAAAACTAATTGGATGGTTCACATACTAAGAAAATAATATTTATTCGTTTTTTTCTTCTTCATTGAACTTTCCTAAGAAAGGGGCCATTCCTATGAGTTCCTTAGCGCTGCGTCCTAAAAGAACTACTGCGCCCCAGCATTGTTTCTAGTTTTAATTGGTGTTGAAGAAGGAAAACTATAAGTTTTCAAGAAAAGAGGAAGAAGGGAAATTTTGATCCTGGATTAATTGAAACAATAAATAGACTATCACAGTTTGAAGAACCTTACCAGGGATAGACGACGTTACAGGAAGGAATTCAACCCCACGGAAAACTAAATCTACCGTCTGGCAGAAAACAGAAAAAAAATCCGCATAAATTGAAAAGAAGACAGAAATAAGTGAAACTGCATCGAATACAGATTAAGGCTTCTCAAATATGCTTTAAAAGTGCACAATTTATAAATTCTACACATTGAAAAAACGCAAAATCAAAAGCACATGATAATAATACATGATATAAATATTAGTGAGAAAGCAATATAGGACTAATAAAATAATGAATCAAAGATCTTTTAGGTTAAATCAGAGTCTTATAAATTTTGAGTTGAAATTTTGGTTTACAATGAGGAGCAATAATGTAAACTGAGACTTTTTTTTCCATCTCTCATTTTTACGTAGAGGTTGCCTTTTCTTAATACAATATTTCTTTGTAAAATCCTTTTTTAAAAGAAGAAATAAAAACAAGCTAACAAATCGAATATATTTTTTAAATAGTAAGTTTATAAGAAATTTAACGTCAGCAAAAATTTAATCAGAAATTAAATCAGTTAATGATTTAAAACAGGAAATAAATATTTGCTTACAATGCGTCGCACAAAATGTTTATACATAACTTAAAGTTTCCACACCTAAAGGTTTAAGGAACCATGATCTATTTCTAGATCAACAATAACGTAATAAACAAAACCATAAATTGTTAGGTAATAGAATGTTTCTAAATTTTTCCAGATTATACAAACAGAATAACTAATATAGGCATACGGATAACTGGGATTAAAAAATAACAAGTAAAATAAATTTTATGGAATATTTTTTCAATGTTGCTTTTTCATATGCTAAAAGTTGCTTTCATTGTTTTCCATTTAAAAAACGGGGAAAATATGTATAGGGTATTCGGTTTTCAATTGTTTTGTAAATTTTGCACAATTTTTATTAAAACATATCGTATATCATTTTTTTTTTGAGCTTAGTACAATGTGTTTTTACTAATGTTATTTTAAACTTAATATTTTTTATTATTATTTTCTTTTTCAT
The DNA here is from genome assembly GCA_958496175.1 of Sisyra terminalis. Taxonomy (NCBI): domain Eukaryota; kingdom Metazoa; phylum Arthropoda; class Insecta; order Neuroptera; family Sisyridae; genus Sisyra; species Sisyra terminalis. The sequence continues at coordinate 12,514,051 of OY292275.1, forward strand.
AACAACAAGTCGATACAATAACAAGGACTTCAAAAATTGAGAATAGAATATTTTTCCGATTAACATAATGTTGATTATTCGAATAAATCAAATCAAAAGCTGTTAAAATATCCCATAATTTACAAACATCACTTTTACAAAGAATTAATATTGAAGAATTCATGTTATTTAAATGAGCTTTAATGGAGGGTTTGAAGTTTACGGTGTTGGTTTCTAAAGATTTTCAACTACACCTAGTTACGGTTTCGACTCTTGTTCTACACGAAAACGGTGTGTTAGACAAAATGCGACGTAAAAAACACTGACTTCCACCAAGAATGGGAGGAAAAAAATATTCAATTTGTTAACGAAACGGTGTCATTTAGTATAATAGTAATACAATAAGGCAACAAAAGCGGCTATAAAAAGCCGTGAAGCATAACTTATACACGAAATTGAATAGACAAGATATTTGTCCAGAAATATTAATTATATAGAAAGATCGGTCGGGGAGACCGAGAAGATGCCTCGTTTTCCATCCAAAAAAGAAGACCTGCTGTTAAGATCCTCACTGTTGTTATTATTATTTTGATAAATTGCCGCATATTGTAAGACGCGAGGTACAATGCGTTGTCATGTTATTTCGGTTTTAGTTATGGTGGTGGCTGTCGGCTTCCTCCAAATATCGTTTTACTAATGAGATATAACAACTTCTGTGTTCCGTTTACTGATTAACTATTAATTATTTGGCGTGTGGAAAACACCAACGTTATAAATTTGTCTATTTCCAAACTGGAAACGGGGCGGCCGGGGGTGTTTTGCGTTAGCGTTGCCTTCATTTACTTTAATTGATATAAATTAAGCGCAAATTGTAACAATAGAAACTGCAATGTTCTATTGTATCAAATTCGGGTAACTTATGCAAATTTAACATCCCTTGTAACAATAATCTTACATGAGAAACTATATTGAAGTAACAAATCTTAAGTAGCGTTATGAAAAATAGTAAGAGTAATTTTTTACGATGTGCATTAAAACGAGGTAACTTTACATTGATAGGATGAAATTGTATATCTTACAAAAGAATAAAATTTATTTTAATCTCTTTAAGAGAATAAAGAGAAATCGCTTCTCCTACTCCTTTTTCATTTGAAGGTTTACAATCTTTAATAGATGTTTAAAACTATCCTGGACACCACCAAATCGGAAATGTCGTTTGAAGAACAGTTAAATCATCTTTGAAAATTATTTTAACAACTACCATCTAACCATGCATACTTTAAAATTGTTCCCCTGTTTTTCTCTTCGAAAAAGAATTTTAAATCTCTCAGGTTAATTATCAAAGACTTCAATTGGACAGACGACTTATTTGGAGGAGCTTGGTTCTCAGCAAAAGACTCGACTGGGATTCATGATTTGGAATATCTGGTAGCTGCTAAGTTCACATTCATCCTTGAACGTACGGAATTCAACAGCGAAGAATTACTAGAAATTCGACCATTGCAATTCTATAAAGATTTCAGACAAAAACATTACTTCTTATAAAATGCCTCCAACGTTTCATCAAAACCGAATTCTACATAAAGGTCCAATAATGGCTATAGTTGAATTGAATTGAAGAGGAGATAGTCAGATCTGGTCAAAGTACTAGACTCGGCTAAACAAACATTACAAATATTTGGTTTTCTCTTTCTTCAATTATAATTAGGAAGTACCGAAATTCCTTTCTTCCTCATTGTCATTTAGCCATGGATTCTAGCATGCACCACACTTTGCTTTTAAATTATTTCTTCAACAGGTATTTCCAGAAGATTTGCTTATTATCTAGGAAAAGATTGCGAATGAAAGATTAAAAAATTAGGTTTTATCGTAAACAATTTTATTTTATTTTGCTAATGTTCCATTATCGACTATCCGTGCTAGTCAAGACTTATTATCCAGGGATAGATTGCGAATGAAAAATTAAAAAAATTGGACCTATTGTAAACTGTCAAGAAGATTGGAGGAGGATTTTATTCTGTTAATGTTCCATTATCGACTATCCGTGCTAGTCAAGGTTTATTGGAAAAAAACACTTAAGTTTTACAAATATTAATAAAAAGCTCAATTTTTTCGTTGAATTCCATGAAGTACTAACATATGAGTGCATGATAAACCTGAAATTTGGAAGGCTGAAGGCAATGGAGGCATTATACTTTAATACCAAAATACAGGTTATCAACATTACTAACGTTATTTACCGCAAATATCGATTTCAATTAAAGTATGTATACAATTTACATGCTTATCAATTAGTGAGTTTTGGGTTGAAATTTGGATTAATAAAACTTGAATAATATTATTTGTTTTTATAGTAGGCTGATATCGCAACACTGCCAGAGAAGAACTTCTTGTTATAGGAAAAGATGAGGAAGCAGTGGTTCTAAATAGAGATTTCAATTATTTGTTTTTCTTTTTTCTACTTCTCCATCTTCTTTCGTGAGCCATCCAAATAGTTAACGTGGTTCTAGATATAGCCACACCGAATATGCCAAGCAATGAGGAACTAAACCAGTGGTTCCCAACCGATTTTGGGCCATGCCCCACCTAGGCATTCCTAAAATCCTGATGCCTCCTTCGTGATATTTAAATTTTATTATTCAAAATTTTAGTTATTCACCTGAAGTAAGCCTAAAATGCCTTTAACTTGGTATCTAAACAAGTTTCCAAAGAATAAGTCATCCATGAAGGAGAAAAATAAAAAAAAATAAAGAACAATTACATAACTATAGTTTCCAAACACAATACAGAACTGAAGTGCGGAAATAGCAAATATTTGAATGAAACAATATTCCGAAATGAATGAAAAACAGTTCCAGTTCAATGTTAAAAACTCATTCTCGAATTAGACTAGATAGACTTTGGTATAGTCAGTCGAAGGATGCATGTTCTACACAAGACCGATCAAAATATTGCCATACCCATCGGTGGGACCTGCGTCCCACATTGGGCATGATGGAGCTAAACAGTCTTTGGTATCCTTCTACCAATAATTTTGGCCTTTACCAACAGACTTTGCATAGAACTTACTAGAAAACTTTGACTTTTATAATCAGTTGCAGAAGTTTATATTTTTCCTTTCTCTAGCGCTTTTTTTCACAGATGGTATGCATGAGTTCTTTTTGTTTTCCCATGCGTTTTAGAACTTCTATATTTGTTTTTCTATAGAACTATGATATTGTTAGTATACGGCAGTAAAAATATATTTAAAGACATATTTTTTTTAGTATTTATTTGAAAGAAGTTATTATCAAACTCCAATCTTCAAATTGGTTAATTTTCTTTATTTACCAAACCACTATAGCTTCTAACAAGCATACCCAAGTGGACGCACCGTTTTTTTTCTTAGGTACAAGGGCTTAAGGTTGAAAAAGCACTTGTTAGTGGAAGCGATTTTTTTTTGCATTTGGAAAATGAGAATTTGATCGTTGAAAAGCAAAAGAGCAATTGTATTTTATATTCTTGACGAACAGAAGAAGTGAGCACTGGTCTTTTGTGTGTTTTCTCGAAAGTTTCCGGTTGTTGAGGAGGAGAAAACCGTTGGCTCGCGAATCTTTTCATTTCTCTCGTGTTTGAGCTTCAGTTCTTTTTGAGTTGCACGATCAAGTCATATTCTTCAAATATTAAATCACGAACGAACATTTTGTGTTTACCAATTGGCTACCCTTGGGCGCTGAGGTCTGTTGAAAATTAAATTAAAAATTATTTTTGCCACAGAAGAGCGAAATGAGAGTAACGGACAGAACCAGTTGTTTTAAACCTCGACAAACATGCACTGTTTTTCGACTACACCGTTGCGATGGATGATGACCTATCAAAATTGTTATTCTGAATTAAATTTGCCGTCATCGCACATGATGGGTTGCTTTAAAGACGCATTCACATGTTGTAATGTAATTACAGATCAAATAACGTATTTCACTACGCTTAATTATTCATCGCTCATCGTTCAATTCGAAAATGTTAAATGCAAGGAAATTAATAAATTTATGTTATCTAAGCTCATTTCAACAACGACGTTCATCTGAAAATCAGTCATGAGCTTTTAAAAACAACTCATCATATTTTTCTCCATTCGTCAAATACTTCAACAAGCATAGGTATAACATACAACAGCTGAGAACCAATTTATTTAAAACATTTATGATGAAGAATTTCAATATAATTTTTGATAAAATGAAAGATAGAAATAAACCAAATTTTGATTAAAAACTTGAGGATAATTAATAAATTGGATCTTGGTGTAAGCTATTAATATTGTGGGTAATTTAGGTCTATCAGCTGTTAATTCCAGTGGCTAAAATTAAGTAATCCATTCAAAAATTCTGAGAAAGGTAAAGTAGTCTACAAATAATTTTTTTTTTGAAATTGCCACAAAAGCTTCTGATATTTTTTGTAAAAGTGTCGAAACAATTTTTACTTTTGATTATTTCTTTTATTTTTAAAGGAATACAAAATAGATGGAGTTTACTTAATACCAGAATAATGTTTCCGTTATTTTCTTTTCATTTCATTGACCTAGTAAAGAAGTTGAAAAAGAAGTTTTAAATAAAGTTTAAAGATTGTATTATATCCAAAGCTCAAGTCTTAATAAGACCATATGAAAAATTAGCCAGCACTAATCAAGCTACATCATTCGGTAATCTCAATTTCTAGATTATACTAACAAATATGAGTTTTTGGACTTTAAATACCTCATATGGTATTTTAAATATTTAAAAATATACTTCGGTTGAAATTTGGTGTATTATAAACTATCATTTTCATAATATTACTATTAGGTTTATTGGATTAAAATTTATAGGTTTTTAAAAATTTTAATTTTTGTTCTTGCAGAAATAGAATAAAGAACGATTTTTCAAAGAATTGAACATTGTTTTCAGAATAACTCAAATAGAAATCACTATTATTGTTATAAGTCTTCATTAAAATAACATAAAAAATCACTATTCAACCATCCAGCTATCCACTATCCAACTATTGTGGAACAATGGTATTTACTCTTTTATTTACTCTTATATGACTTTAATCCTACAGGATTCATTTTAATTTATTCTGGATATCCAAACAAGCATTACTAATAAGAACTCAACAAACAATAATTCCCTCAGGCTTCCTGAATACCAAGATATGAGAAATTAAAAAAAAAGTTTGCAAATTACAGTTTAGAAATCAAAATGATACCTTCAAATTTAGAATCAAAAATAAGTTAAACTGAAAAAATGTTTAATATACTGAATTGTATATCTAATTAGATTCGAAATGAAAAAAAAATGTGGTAATGTAAATTTTCAAAACTAATGATACATAAATTTATAAGAAATCATAATATAATGTGTGTTAGTTTTCAAGGGGAAAGAAATCATACTTTGAGGTCTACTTAAAGATAAGTAGCATTTACAGGAATAAAAGGAAAAAATCAAAATTCTAATCTCTGGAAACAGATGTAACTATAAGTCTAGAATTACTATTGAGAAACAAATTGGATACTTGAAAAATGAAACTCAAATTAATCGAAGTTTACAAAATAGTCCCAAAGATCATCTATAGGAATCCTAGCAGCTAATACCGGAGAATAAGTAAAAAAATCAAACAACGACAGCAATAGCTAGAAATAGTAAGGGTGAAACAAACGTGAAAATGGAAAAGTAAATCCATCTGGAAAAACAATAAAGTTTCGATATTCCAGAAAAATTCCATAAGAAGGGGGGCGGCATATTAGGTTTTTGCATAAAGTCAGCCGACATCTTAGGATCGGCCCTGGGAAAATCCATCACACAATGATCAACTCATATAAAGGAATTGATTGAGTACTCATTACCTAAAGCTGCAAATTTAGCACTGAACAGAAAAACATGGATGATGATATCATTAAGCCCATACGATAGAAGAACGAGAAAATGAAAATTTAAGGTAGACCGTTGTGATTAATAGTAAAAATATATTATTCTGGATGCAAAAATGTCTTCAAATGGCCTCAAAAGTATACATCTTTATAACTTAATAACACAATCAAAAATTTAAAATTATTATTAATTGACGACTAGAAAAAACATAAGCAGATAAAAATCTGAGAAGATATAAATATTGAATACTCCAGAAGAGAAACACCTAAGAAAAGAGGAAGAAGACTTGAAACTTTGGATCTGTTAAAAAATAAATAAGAGGAAAAAACAAGTTCAACTATTTTTGAAAAATAATACATGAAAAAATTTATGGATATCAAAAATTTCCACAAGGTAAGAAGATATCTGAAAATAAAATACATAAATTGTTCTACTGACTAGGCTAGCGATTTTTAATGTTTGGACTAAAAAAATAGATATCCTGAGGAAAATAAGACTATCCAGTTGTTTGTACTATATTTTTTCAAACGATTAGTAATAATTGTATTCATCATTTATTGATATCGGAAATTATCAACCGACATAATAAGGAGTCATAAATAAATTTTTTGATCATCAGACCCAAACCGTAAGCACTTAAGATATTTTAACATTTTGAATTTTATTTGTAACTCAAATAAAAAGGTGTGTTTATGGTTCCTAATAAACTAAGTTTCTTTTGTGCCATATAAATTATATACTTTTCCTCGAGGAAATTTATTTTACTTGCGACGTAATTGCCGCATTTTAAATGACAAAAACTAAATTTGAGTCATTAAAATTAATTTATGAAAGAATAACCAGGTAATTTCATCATTAACGTATCAACTAGTAAACGAAAACAATACCCCAATCAAGTCATTAAACCAAATTCTTCCATTCGGAAAATTTATTTCTTCTTTTCATTTCAACTCTTTGTCCATGTGTTTCAAAGAGAATATCCGCTAGTTACATTGATTGAATACAATCCTTAGCTTTTCTTAATTCTATTTCAAATCAAGATTTTTCTATTTTAAGATTTTCGCAAATGAAAATTGATGGTGTCATCTCGTCTCATAACTGTAATGGAACAACTTTTCTCATGTGCATTTTTCCTAACGAGATCTGCTGCAGAACCATAAATGTTATTAAACATTCCCTGGGATATGCTTCGGAGTGAACTCCAGCAGTCGCTGCTTCTCCACATCATTTGTATCCACTCTTCGTTTTCGTTCTTCACCCCTTTGTGCCATCGAAAAGGTCAATTACCCAATTATGTAAAATTTATTCTATAAACAATAACAAATTACTCGAGTTATAAAATAAACGGCTAAACGATTCGGTCGTCTTGGCGCGGCGATGTGATGGAAAGAGTGGAGAGACCAAAAAAAAAATATATATCAATTGAAAACGCGAGAATGTTTCTATTAATTTATGGCTGTAAATTTGTTGTACCTATTTAAGCTCGTTTTCACACGCACTTGATTTAAAGACCAGCAAGTTCTGCTTGTTAACCATCAGGGTCATCACACTCGACAATTAACAACCGAAAAAAAACTTCTTAATTTATTAAAACTTGACTTCGAGGTAACACAAATCTAACACTTCAATCTTCATCAATATCCTCGTATTTGTTCAAATACACAATCCCGAAAAAAAAACCCCAATCCACAGCGGTTGATTACTGCCATCTTATCTGATTTGTGGGAGAAATAATTAAAGTTAAACCAAATGGTTGGTGTCGGTGCATTTTTCTGATAGGTGATCTAGACTCGAAAATTGGATCAGAAAACCAACTAAAATTAAGCGAGCTCGTTTAAAATAGATGGCTTCTTGTATACTTTGCTTTGGCTACATTAAATCTTTATGTTACAATAATATTTTCATTGCAGCTGTCATAACAGAATAAAATTCGAAATCGTGAACCATTAAGAATATGTATTGTATGTTTACAGTGCAACCTCGTTGATTCAATCTCGATCAACCGAAAAAGTTTCCAATCATAAAATTGATTTGTAGTTTTATTTACTGCAGGAAAACTAATGATAATGGGTTGGGTTTCAAAATGATTTTTTACATTTTGAAGTCATCTATTTATAATTTTATGAGTTTATATGTTACAAAATTTTCAAGTAATATTTACTTTGAATGATCATAAAAAGTAGGTACATAACTTCATGGAGGTAAGGAGAGATATTTGACCCAAACTGTTATAGAAAATCATAAATTAATTTTATTGTTAAGAAGCTTAATGTATTGAAAAAGATTTGGAATCGCTATTACGGTATTCTGTAATATAAAAATTCTAATAGAACATGAAAAATCTTAATAGGTAAATGTAATGTGGAGTACATATTAAAAATTCACTTTCCGATTTGTACACTAGAAATTGGCAATAAATTTTATTACTAAATTCATCAATCAAAAATTGATTTCGATTTTCTTAAGACCTGAAAAGTTCAGGTACAAAATAATAAATAATAATAGAGAATTATTTTTCTTTAAATGGTTTTTTCTTGCTATAGAATGTTTAAAATTATTTAATTTCAATTGTAATGAAACGAAATCCTTTGAGTTGTAGAACGATTTTAGAAATTAATCCATAGTTTTTTTCTTTTCAAATCGAAACCAATTTATGTATTGGTTATTATAGTTTGCGATCTTTAAATAAATGTTACTAAAAACTACTATTTGTTAAAGTTATTTACAAGTTAGTTAGTTACAAACTGTTTCCAATGAATTTTAGTGATTGATTTTTTATATTGACCAATTATATCTCTAACTTTCGTCATTCGGAAACGGTGGATTAATAAGAAAAAGCAAAGAACCAAAGATGAATAATTAAAGTCACCATAAGTAAATTATAAAATAATTTTGAATAATTTGTCCAGAACCAAAAGTTTCAAAGTTATTTTGGAAATTAATTGTAAAAAAACATATATATTGTAGGTCAAAGCAGTAAACAATTAACATAAATAGTGAACTAATGTTTTTTTTATCTAATTTTTCTGACGAATTATTCCAGATAAGTATCGATTGCTACTTTTTAGCTGCCTGGTTTTAATGAATTATAGTTGATAAAAATTGTATTTACTATTTCCGAGCAACACTAAATAACTAAATGATTTTTTTGTATTAAATACAATGCGTTTTAATGTAGTCTTTGGTTGTTTATTATTACTAAATAATTCAACCAAAGATTTTAGAAACACGTTGTATTTAATAAGGAAATAAACAAATTGAGTCTTACAATACATGTTCTTATTTATTAACTTTAATGAATCATAATTCATAAAATTATAATTAACAAAATAATTGTAATATTTATCAAAGAATAAATTAGTATTCTAGTACAGCTATACTAGCATAGTTTTAAACAAAAAAAAATTCTTATATTCCATTGTCTCCAAAAAAGATTGAAAGAAATGCTAAATATGGGTTTTATCTATATTACCTATTTTTATAGTTTTTCCAAGGTAATCAGCCAAAAAATTCTTAATAATTCTTTGCAAAACATTATTTTATACTCCTACAATAAAAATAAAGCAAAAATTTTGCCTCATTTCCCTTGAACACGGTAAGTGCAAAAATTAAAATTTTGAAAAATCCAATAATATGCGCTTTTATAATGTGGAAAACATGAAAAATCAAATACATAGGTACTATTATAATTAATGATTTTTGATAGAAATACCTTGTTAGTATTTTATTGCTGGTCTATTTCCTAATCATTTCTCATCAAGCTTTCATCGGGCAATAAACTTAAAAAAATTTTTTTTTGCCCAATAAAAATTTAGTAATAAAAATTGCTTTTATTGGCATTTTAAGGGGAAATTTTTGACGAACAATGCTAAAGAACTTTGGTTTAAAAATCAATGATAAAATAAAAGTATTCATAGATTAATAGTTTTATTTTTTTTAGTAGGATAGTGGACATAAAAGGACGTAGATCCATGTACTAATTATTAATTTTGCGACACGTTTCGGTCTTTTATTAGACCTTCATCAGGCTTCTAAAATCATACAAACCCATGTATTACAGAATCCTTCAAAACATTACTAATTGTTAAATTACCTTAATATGAAGTACATAATATACATCACAATAACATCGAAATTTTTTTCTTTATCGCACAAAAATAGGACATTTTTAATGCATATATTATTTAGTTTCCTCCTTTATCTCGATTTAAGATTTGGGAATGATTTTTTTCAATTTTTCCTTAATTTTAAAAATTATATAATAATGAAATTTTATTTTAAATCTCAACAAAATGATTATATTCTTTTTTATTTTGTACCAAAGACATTTGTATTTTAATTTTAGTTCAATGATATTTTAGGTAACTTTAATTCCTGTACGGCTACAAATTTTTGTAATGACATTTTCTTAATAACTAAAATAACTATAACTTAAAAAGAAATAAATATCTTGTATGGTATATTTAGTTTTTAACTTGGATATCGATTTATCGATTTATTGACCTTATGAAACCGTTTGCAACAACAAAAAAGGAAGTTTTTTCGCAAAAAAAAAATATCAATTTTTCTGATTTTCTGCCTTTTTATTTTCTGATATTGTAGCTTTTATTTTTGAAAATATAATATCTGAAGTTATAGAAGTTTTACTATAAAAATAAAACTATATTTAGCGATGTAATTTTATTGAAAAATCATTTCCTGAGTTTCAGTCTTGCCTTGATGGCATTTCTGATCGAAAACATTTGCTTGAATTGTCGAAAATGATTTAAATCCGTCGGCCAAAGGTCATAAACTTCCATACATTCGATTCATTAATTACGCAAAGATATCATTTCAACTCAGTTGCAGACTATCGCGAGCCCAATGAAAAACCCAACGTAAATGTACGGCGATTTATTACAATAACCACGATTTATGAAACGGCATTTTCTCACATGCCCCACAACTCGCAGCATGTTTCTGATCACTCCAATGTGTACAATGTAGCTACATATTTATTAAAATCCGCAATATTACTTTTATTTACTTAGACGGCCATTTAATATTCGCAAATATTGTTGCAGATGGAAATTTATGAATTATCTCTTCCACTAACAAGCGATGAATCGCATTTGTTGGTATCGTGAAAACCGGTTCAATTGCAGCCTAAGTGGCTACTCTTCTTTCTCTTAAGTATGCTGAAATATTTTCATCGTGTCGTCTAATGTCCATAAATTTCGAAATCAAACTTGTTATTTTCCTGTCCTTAGTCAACCATTCCCATGTAACAAATCCAACAAAACTGTTTGAAAAAAAAAACTCTCATTATCAATATTTAATTTGATTTTTCTTCAACTACCCTGCAGGTATTTCCGAAACAATTTCCCATCGATAAACGACCCTGTTGCGGTTGGGAACATTTGAAAATCGAGTTATATATTGGCCCGATACTAAATTGAATTAATCCCCCTAATTATTTTAATTATTATAATCAATTATGATGAGTTATTATTAGCAATTTGTAGTCAGGTTTATTGTTGTTTAATCTATTATACAATACGTATAAACCGGGAAAAGGGGAAACAGTAACGTTGATGATTCAAAAATAAAACCGACGACGAGGAAACGTTTTTCCTCTAACCCATATCTATTGTTCCGTTAACCTTGTTTGCCATTTGCGTGAATATTTGTTCCATGAGCGTGTGGCATGCAAGTAATGCAAGCAAAGGGGTTGCAAATTGTAATTTGTTTTTTTTTTTTTCAAATTTCTTCCTTATAAGCCATTTGTAAAAGTGATGGAAAAAATATCGTTTTTTTGGTTATATATAAGAAAAATTTTATGAATTTTACTAGGTTGTAGTAATAAAATTTCCAATAAGATAAAATAATTGCATTTTGTTGAAAGTGGATGGAAAAAAATTCGATTTATTTGTACAAGTAGGAAAACTTTCATATAGAATCTAGGAAATCACCTAGAACAATTTTAATCAAAGTGAATAAAAAATTAAAAGCTTTTAAAAGCATGTTTTTTTTTAATTTTTAATATAAGAACTGAGCTTTTTACGTTCACCTAGCTTTGAGGAAAGAGTTTATAATTCTTACCTGTTCTAAAACATAACAACGTAGTTATTTGATTTGTATACAATAGGTATAATGTAATTTTTTAAGAAACTTGTTGTGTCCATACTTAACATAATATTATTTATTTTTTAGCAGGAAAGTGGACTTAAAGGATGTAAATCCATATACTAATTATTAATTCAGCGACGTTTCGGTCCTTTATTTGGCCTTCATCAGGCTTCTAAAAATCATATTAAAACAAATACATGTTTACAGAACTTTTCAGATCATTCTTAATTGTTAAATTGTTCATTTACCTTTTTAACAATTAAAAATGTCCTGAAAAGTTCTGTAAACATGTGTTTGTATTAATATGATTTTTTAGAAGCCTGATGAAGGCCAAATAAAGAACCGAAACGTTGCTGAATTAATAATTAGTATATAGATTTATATTCTTTAAGTTCACTTTCCTGCTAAAAATTAAATAATACTATCCTATAATGTTCAAAAGTATATATTATTACCAAAAATAACAAGGTTTTTTATAAAATGATGGGTTTAAATAAACATAAGCTTCATTTTATTTTTGAAGTTTAAAGTAAGCGCCCAAAAGCTCGAAATGACATGACGTCGCTTGTGACGTCATAATTATTTTGTCAAAACATAAACAGATGATTTACTAAATGCTATTTGAGTTATTTAGTTTTTTGCTGGTACCCGAAGCCCAAGGTTTATAAAATACACAGGTGGTCTCATGCGCTACGTGATGAATTCAGAAGAAATTCGTATATATCTTCAGACAGATTCAAATTTCAAAATTCTTCATTTGACGTCATTTTTTTTTTCTAATCAGACAACCTGTGTAATTTATAAACCTTGCCTGAAGCCAACAATTTTTTCTGTGGCGATAACCGTAGTACCGAATCGCTCATTACGAGCGCTGGCGTCGTTTTATCTTTCATTGGTAGGAGAAATGAACCGATATGAATTTTTAAAAGTAAGAGCAAGATAACAGCAATTGTTAGTTCTTTTTATTTTGAACATATTCACCAGGTGTCATCCAAGATTTATAAAATACACAGGTGGCCTAATGGTGGCTACGTGACGTATCCAGAAGAAATTCGTACATATCTTCAGATTGATTCAATTTCAAAATTCTTCGTATGACGTCATTTTTTTTTTTCTCTTGGAGCAACCTGTGTAATTTACAAACCTTGGGTGTCATCGACATTCGTCTTGAACAATCATTACGTCACTCGATTCTGATTGGTGTTCATTATTATTTAATCTAATTTTATAAAATTACTATTTAATTTCATTCTTAATAAAAATTGACTCTAGTTTCATTAAGTAAATACAAAATTTTATTTTGTTTTGTTTACTGACATTAAGCTTATTTTAAAATAAAGCACAAATTTACCACTAAAAAATTGTGTTTTGATTCTGATACAAATAGAACCTATTTACAGTACGACATAAATGATTACAATCGAATTTGATGCTTTTTTTTTGAAAACGAAAAAAAGATTTAGTGCAAAATATGCAAATATTCGCTATTGAATATGATAAAGTTGCCACATTATTTACCATTCATATTGAATTGATAGTTAATTTAATTAGATTTAAAACGAAAAAAAAATTGCTGTATTTGCACAAAATTTAATTAAAAAATCGTTTGCATTTACATTTTCAAATGCATTTTTCAATAGTTACAATCAAGGTATTTTTCCGTGATATGTACATGATGAATATGATGAACCAACAATAGCATTTATTCATTAGATGTAAATAAATCGAAACACAAACAGAGCATATTGAATGGTTATAGAAAATTCATCGAACGCATAACTATCAAACAAATCTAACGGAAAAGTGAATTGACATCCGCAAATAATAAAAATATATCCCGTCGCCTTAAGATTTCATCAAACGATTGAAATCCTCGCTGACACAAAACAAAGTCAAATAAAAAAATGCATCGAAGCAGCAGGTGTCAAATCGTTTTGCTAAGGAAAAATATATGGAACAAATGCATGTGAAAATTTTAATATTCATCTGGAAGACGTACCGTTCGGTACCGTACGAGTTTTCGCCCGTTTTTCTTCTTCTTTCGTTCGTTTTTTCCCCAGTTCCTTCGCTATTTTCCGATAGTTACGTGTTGTAATATCAATTTTTCACGACTTCATTTTCCCGATAATATACAAATCAAAAAGTCTATACAGTGTCGAAGTGTATGTGTGTGTAGGTATAGAGGTACAACTTCAGTCGAGGTGTATTTATTACGTTGAGCTGTAGGCAGCACATTTTCTGTCCGGGAATATATACAACTATTTAATATTCCAATGAAATATTATATTGAAAATTTAAATTGAATCTCGTAATAGATTTCAAATGGGGGATTATTTATTTAATCAACGACACTGTTGAATTTAATTTTGAATCAGATTCAACCGGAGAAAAATTTCGATAACTCGTTTACATAATGTCGATATCGAAATGGTAGAGAAAAAGGTAAAAGTGCATATCTACGTATTCAAATGTTTTGTATGGTTTTGTTATTCAATGACATGATATAATTTTACTTTAGTTTCGCTTTTTATTATAAAAATTGTCCAATTTTTTTTCAAAACTGCCTTATAAAAAGCGCGAAATAATTTCGCTATCAAAAATATTACAGTTTAAGGAAAAAACTAACTAAAAAAAGTCTCAAAGAAATATTTTTTAGCAACTGATGTTAAATGAATTTCTATTTTTTAAAGCATTTGCTTAAATTAATTTGTAAAGCAATCAAGTAGCATTATTGTATTTAAAAAAATCCGGGGCCAATTCAACATGCATATATGAGCCCCTTTAATCGTTAACATTGGAATCATAAGTAATTGAGAAACATCTAAATTGTCACAGTAATCGAAACCAACAATGTTGGTTCTAAAATTTTTGATTTTAAGAATTTAATAAATTTTTACTTACTTGAATAAAAAAAATTGTAATCTTGATTCATTATGCACCATAGAAATTATACTTTGTTTTTGAATTAAAAAAAATAATTAATTAAAAATACTTAAAGTATAAACAAGTCAAGTAATGCATTAATATCTGATGACAGCACACACATATCACAATGTACGTGGCTATTAGCCAATAGAATTGCAAAATTTAAAGATGTTCATTTGTTCATATAAATTATCCTAAGGATCATCTTTTGATTTTGAATTAAGAGAAATTAATTAATTAAAAACCAATAAAGTATAAACAAGTGAAGAATTGCACTAATGTCAGATGAAAGCACACACAATCAATGCATCCTATTAGCCAATAGGATTGCGAGATTTATAGATGTTTATTTGTTTTGATTGTTGAAATTTTGAAAATTTAACAAAACCACTCCCACTTTCAATTTCCAATGCCTATAGAATGTACATATTCAAGTCAAAGCAATTAAAATTAAGCGCGGAAGTGTTTTATATTAATTTTTTTTCACTATGTCTTGCTCTTTTAAAAATTTGGAAAAATTCAGGTACCATTACGAAAGTATGTAAAACTTAAAAAAAATATTTTAAGAGTGGTAGATACTATGTTACATGGTTAAAAAAATTTTAAAACAAATATTTTTTATAGATTAATATAGCTATATAGTTGCTTTTTTATAAAAAAAAATATCATTCCCTAAATCATATTAAAATTTAAGAGCAAAAGGTTTAGTGAATTATAAGAAAAACATTTTTTTGTTTATTTAGAGTCATTGTATAACTGCTTGGTCATTAATGACTTAAATAACATAAATGCTACAGTTGGGTATGAATGTTCAATTCTATTAGGTAATAAATAATAATTCCAATAAATCATAAAAAGTAGATTCCAATACTCATCATATACTTATAAGTATGTTTGTGGTGTGTTACAATAGGCATAGTAAGTAGTCAGTACAAGTTTTAGTATAGTTTTTTAGTACAGTTAATAATGTTTTTTTCTTGTATTTTATATATTTTATCATATCATATTATATTTTTTTTAAATTTCCAAGTCTTTTTTAACTCTTCCTCTGAATTGAAATGTTTTTACTTTTCATTTAACATATTTTTTTATTAAAAACTATTAAGGATAGATTTGAAATTTGGTTTTTGAAAAAGTAATAAATTAAAAAAAGAAGAGGAAGAATTCTTGTCCTTTTGAGTGGCATCAATATCTGACAACATTTCCGTTTCTATTTTGTCAATAATCTAATTTGCGATTTTTATATTAATTCAATTTTGATATGGTAAAATATCGTTGAAATAACAATACTATTACAATACTAATAATGAAGTGTTAATACAATTATTTTGTTCCTTTTGGGTTAATTTTCATGTGAGGATATATAATTGAGCTTTAATTTTTGGTTGAGGATTTTTCTATGTGGGTAACTTTCGTGTGAGGATTTTCCTAGTGTCTGATCACTTTATGCTCTTTGGTCAGAAATAGCGAACTTTTTTAAGGCGTGGGTCAAATTTTATTCCAATTTTTTAAATTCTAGCTTTTGGGTCACTTTTATGTATGGCACCCATTAGCACTTCACAAGGTGAAACAGAGAGGGGGCGATACAAGTGCCATGGAAGTCTCTTTCATAAACATAACAAGCAAATGGCTGCCTAGCCATCGAGGGTCAATTAAAAAGCTTGCGTTGGTCAATGTCTGACCCACGGGTCATACGTCCGCCATTATTGTCCTAGGCCCTATATTAATTACATCGTTCATAATATTAAATCGTATCGCCACTTAATATGAATAACCAGACTATTCGTTTTCGATGATATTAGTGGTACAGATTAAAAATAAAAGACATTTTGGATAAAGTGGGTTAGGTCTGGGAACAAATTTTATTTCTTTACGTTTCCTTTGGTTATTGTTGACTTCGATTGACAAGTATCACTGGTTGATAGATTGCGAGGTAAGCACCAATCTGAGATAATAGATTTTAATGCAAAATATTTAGGAACTTATATTCAGTACATTTTTTTTGTCAGATAAAGTAAGTCGGTAATTAGTTGACGAAACGTTGATACATTGTTTATGAATTATTGTTGTTTATTATAACCAATGATTCAAAGCAGAAGATTGAAAAGAAAAAGACTAAAAAACAATCTAACCTAATGATGTATAAAAAAATAACTAAACATTATATGTAAATCTAATTGTTAATAAAAAGTATTTGGTCCGGGACAGTTACTGAACAGTTACCGAATAACTGTGTCGTGTCAATTAGGCACTTTAGGTGTTTACTATAACAGTGGTTCAAATCCTTTTTCAGTTGCGGACCTCCAAGGAAATCAAGTATAATGCCAAGGACCCCTGAGTGAAAAAAAGGTGCGATTTTCGGACAATATTATATTTTAGTATTCCTTCGTTAAATTAAAAAACAAAAAACAAACTTTTTCAAATGCGACCGCGGACCCCCAAACATAGGCTTGCGGACCCCCAGGGGTCCGCGGATCACAGGTTAGGAAACAATGTACTACAACAATGTGAGCTAAACAGTGAGACACTACGTGACAAAAGTGGACACTATTAAAAAAAAAAAATTGTGCATTATTTCCATTTCGTAAGGATTTGGCTTTAATTTTTTGCAAAACTTAACTTCCTTATTAACATTATGTAACATTTTGTCCCCAGACCAAACAATTTGATTCAAAAGCTTCAAAAGTTACTATGTAATCACTTTGATGTATGGTGTTTTTATTGTTGAACAAAAAAGCTCTATATTTACGATGTTCCGAACTGCATAACGTGAATGAGAGTGAAATACGATCAATTTAACATCATCACTCTCATTTTATTAACTATGAACAATAAAACTATTACCATCAGCCACATATTTTAGTGCAACCAGTGCAATAATTTTACGACTGCACCCACGCGAATTATCTGCGTGCATCTTGTGCATATTTTATGAGTGTAAAACGATGCTAATTGTGCATTCCGCTTTGACTAAGCGAACAAAATGCTAAAAACACCGCCAATACTCAACTCACAACTTATCTCCGTTTATTTTCCTTGATGTCGTCCATTTAATAAAACATTTATTTCCCTCTAACAGATTTATAAAATTCAAATAAAGTTGTATCAAAGCTGTAGATCGAACGAATGAAATCCAACGAAACGAGCGATGAATATCAATTTGAAAAGTGAGCAAAATTAATTTCTGGCATTTAAATCAAAAATCGTTTTCAACTCAGATTTAATGACGACCGAAATCATAATTGGTGAATTTGTAAATCTCAGGCTGTTCGTCGTGAACGATACGTTTATCTGATTAATTTAATTATTATCGGCTCGTCATGAATTTAGAAAATGTAATTTGTTCGTCGTTATATTTTGCAATGGATGGGCACAATACATACGTGCATTTCTCAAATAGTATTTTACTGGAATCGTATGCGAAATTTAACGTATTCTTGTGCCTAACAGAACGTTGAAGTTGCGCCAAATACTAAATATTTTATGTGGCAAATATTTACTTTGCATGAGAAAATGTCAATTGAATTCTACGGTTGGTTATTTGAACAATAAGAATGAAATTATATTTGCCTTTTTTGTATTCATACCAAGTTTTATTCGCAAGAAAATGGTTTAATAAAAGTTATAGTTGAGGAAATATGTGAAACTACTTTAACGATATGGAACTGTCCATTTTCCAACAATTGATTAAAATAGTAGGTACTAGCGACACAAAATATTTTTTTTTTACTTATTCACCATATTTGAAATCTTGCTAGGAATCTTAACTAGGAAGCTTAAATTAACTAGAAATCTTATGACTTCCTATTTTAGTAATAGTTTTGTTAGTTATCCATTTAAAGTTACATTTTTTTATATAGTTCGTTTATCGAAGATAAGTTTAATTGCGACTCAGCATTGTAATAGCGCCTCAGGGTTTATTGTTTAAGTTAGGTCCCTCTTTCACTTCTTTGAGACCAGTAGCTGAGCAAACCTCAGCCATCGACGAAGTAGGTGTTTTTCGACTATTTCAGTTTCAGGATTTCTTATCATTAGAAGTTTAAATAAGTTAATTATGTTAGATGAAGAAAATCTATATCCGTAATAAAATATTGGTGGTATTTCTATTGATATTTTTAACCAAAATACGGTGTCCCAGATAAAAACCACCACTTATTCACTAAGATCTCAACGAAAAGGCTCCTATTAAAGTGAAGCCTTTCTACCTCACCTCAACTCAACATCACCGTGCTCAAAAGAAAAAGGGTTTAAGAGATATGCTGATTTTTTAAGTGTTGGTCACTTTAATAACCACCAACAAAATATATCGCGATTCGTAGAACATATAGTTGATCGTAATTTTTCGATTTGGAATTGTAAAATATTTTTTTTTAAAGAATTGGATTTTCTTAATTGCCAATTGTTAATTAAAGTTTTGGAAAAATATCAAAAGAAAGACTTCTGGAACTCAATGCTATATACCTTGGTCCAAAAGTTCCCGGAATTTGTTCAGAAAATTAAAAATACAAGTTTATTCTATTCTATTTCTATCCTATTATTCTAAATCTATGTTGTCCTCTTCAAAGTAATCCCCATCGACTGCAACACACTTATGTCAGCGTTTGATTCAATCCTCGAAACATTTTTATATTCGATTTTCGGTATGTCCATCAGTGCTTCCTGTGATTTTTCCATTACTTCCTTTCGACTGCTGAAACGCGTTTCTCGTAATTGTTTTTAATTCGATTAAACAGAAAGAAATCACAGAAAACCAACTCAGGTGAATTCGGTGACTGTTGGATGGAATTTGTTGCATTTTTCGTCAAAAAATTTCAATATTTTCGTCGGTTTTCGATGTCGATGGTCTGATACTAAATTCATCATCTTCGATTGACTCATGACCACCTTTAAAACGCTCGTGCCACTGGTAAACGACCGTTTTCTTTAGAGAATCGTTACCGAAACATTTTTCCAACAATTCCATATTCCGTTCGCGCACCATTAAATCCGTTTTTACGTAAAATTTAATACAAGTTTTACGTTGCAAATTTAAATTCATTTCTAAAATTGTAAAAAATCGCCAACACATACAGAGATAGATGAACTTTTGGCTACGTAACTTTTACAAATGTCAAGCTATGATGCTAAGATTTAGAGAGAATATCAACAACAAATGTATTAATTAAACAAAGAACACAGAACACAAATCGGAACAATGGGAGTGCCAAACGGGGGTTATTCCGGGAATTTTTTGATCAAAGTAGTATTTACCTAACTAAAGAAAGAGGAGAGATTAAACATTTTACACAGGAGCATTTTGATATACACTAGCATTTTGATATAAGTACTATGTTCCAAGGTTCAGAAGCTTTTTATTATGCTCTGTCAATGGTTTCTTTATCACAATCATTGAGAATTTACCTCCTAAGTAATTATTCCATAATGTTATCTGCTCATTTGAGTCCATTCGGCTATTCGATTAAGTGTTGTGGGCATTGGTACTCCTGTATAAATGGCTTTCTTTATGGCATGCTGTCTCCTTGTTACCTTTAATGCCAAAATGCCTCGGCATCCAAGGAAGTGTTAGTTTGTTGGATGTCATCAACTGGATGAAAAGTACTTTGCAATCCCAGACCAATTTAGAGTTCATCTGGTAAGATTTGATTGCTTTAATTGCGGTTTGACTATCTAAAGAAATTGTTATTCTTTTTATGTGATATTTTCCTCTGATATTTTTCTGTAGGCATATGACTATGGCGTAGATCTTTGCTTGAAATTCCGTAAGCATTTTTCTCAAACTTACGACCAAGAGCGGATTCAGGATTTTTTTCTCGGGGGGGGGGGGGGGGGGGTATCTTTCTTTTGCAAGTGCATGAAAGGGATGCAACGAGCGAAATTCGCAATTCCAGCCAGAGATAGACAAGAGTTTCACTAATGTTGTTTCTGTTATTTTATTCATATATTTTAACATCTCTAATAATTTGGTTTGCTTCTAAGTATGTACTGTGATAGAATCTGCACAGTACACAAAAATACCGTGAGGAGCACGTACCTCCGTACCCCCCCCCCCTTAAATCCGCCGAGGCCTACGACCAATCGTTTTCTGGGCTTTTCTCTCCATAAAATCGAAGATAGTTTTTTCATCGTTAACTCTTCGCAATACTTTCTAGTTTGTAACTCGATTATATAAATAGGATGAAAAAAGTTTTTTTTTGTAGTTTAATCAGTTCAAGCTTTAACGTGATGGAGCTACTGTTAGTGTAGGTGGGTGATAAAAGCTTAAGATTTTCCTGGGAATGAAAAGCGATTTTAATTTAAATTTCACAACCATTTCTCTGATGCCGTTTAAAAAACAATAATAAAAAAGGTAAAGCTCATTTTTTTCCCATTTTGAAATCTTAATGTCACGTACATTGGTATTAATGTGCGTGATTGCGTGAAATATGGCATACGCACACCCACCGGGACGCTTTGTGTTAACTATCTTCTTCACATAATGCTGGTACTTAGTTGTTTGTGGCAATCATCAGAGGCAGGCCACTTTTCATATTTATATTTATATAATATTTTTCTTTCTCGTCTTATTACATTAATTTATGAGAACATGACATGTGAAAAATAAATTTTAATATTAAAAAAAATATATATGAAAAAAGCAAAAAATAAATCTCTTAACTAACGATGACGATAAAAGCTGGAAAAACCGCAGGAAGGACGTACTTTGGAAAAATAGGAAATTTATCACAATGAAACCAACTACGCTCAGACTTTCCTCGTCACAATTACTATCACAAAATGATTTAATTGCGTGTGTCTTTCCCATATAAAATAATATTTTATTCACACCAAAGATAACGTTTACATAACTACCTAGAAGAATTCTAAAATTAACGCCTCCAGATATTGCAAACAAATGAAAAATCACTCAAAGAAAATTCCAATTGAAATCCGTAAATTCATTTCTCTTTTCCACTTTTCCATTACATTCTCTTCAAGTTTTCATTTCAGCGAAGATCTCTCTTTCTCGCTCGCAATGACGTCGTTAAATGTTTTATTTACGATATTACATAATTGGAATTAATGGCTTTGACAGAACAAGTTTATTATGCCATGTACACATGCATATATAACGCTCAAATTTGGATTGTTTCTCTTAATATTCTCCATGTCCAAATAAACGATGAGAATGAACCCTTATAATTACCAATTTAGAATATTTAAAACACCCAAGACGTAATATCATTTTGTTTTTTTTTTTATTCTTTCGAAAGCCTTGATTAACGTCATTTTTATAACTTCCTCTTTTAAAATTTAAAAAGTTCCATTTTGATGTGACGTTTTGTTTTCTGAATTTCTCAGAAATTATGTAAAAAAAAAATACCTTGTATTTTGTGATATTAATAAGTGACTTCCTTTGTTATGATTTACATCTAAAAACATAAAAATTGTTGTCGTTTTTTATTAAGGTTCTGTCATCGCTGTATTTGAAGTATAGATTTTCCTACTTTCAGATATTTAATTACCAGTTTTCTATATCAATGTATAAGATCCATAGGTAAAAGTTTTTGTATCAAAATTTTCTAAAAGTTCAAATCATAACTGAATGTTTTATTTTTATGTGCTGCTTAATGTGGTCTTTAATAGAAGAGTTTTTGAATTTCTTTGCTCCCAGGGGCTCAAATACTTCCAAATTGATAAAAAAAAAATCCTGGAAAATTTGAGCTCTTAATATTAATTTTAAGAAAGTCCGCTTTCCAACTTAATTTTCTTAAGGAAATAACTTGGGGAAAATTAAAATTTTTCTTTAGAATTCCATAATTCAGCGACAAATAAATCGAAGGTAACAAATCGCGTCATGTTTATTGTAAATTTAACGCTCTACAAAAAAGGGCTTTAATAATTTTTTGTTAAATCTATTGGCTTAAGAAAGCGGTACTAATGGTCAATGAAAATATAATGCATTTTTAAAGTGAGCAACGGAAAGATGGTAGAGTTGGTTCCATGGCTAATATTAAATCTGATGACAATGACCAAGTACAAATAATTAAGGATGAACTACTACAGCTACGTCGTGAAAAATCACAAGAATAATATTATATTTGCTTCTTTTTGATCATAAATACAAATTTTGCATAAGAAATTTGATTTATTTCGTAAAAATAAGTATTTACTTAATAATTATATTAGATAATATTAATAATTATATAATATTTAAACTTTGAGCTCGAATAACTTTTAAACCAATAAATTTAGCGATAAATCATAAGAGGTCTTTTTTGTAGAGCATTAAATTTACAATAAACAAGACGCGATTAGTTACTTTCGATTTATTTGTCGCTGATCTATGGAATTCTAAAGAACAAATTATATTTTTCCCACGTTATTTCCATAAGCAACTTAAGTTGGAAAGCGGACTATTTTAAAGTTAATATTAAGAGCTCAAATTTGCAGGGATTTTTTTTTATCAATTTGGAAGCAATTGAGCCCCTGGAAGCAAAGAAATTCAAAAACACCCCTATTAAGGACCACCCTAATATTTTCTTGAGAATTAAATACACAAATAGTCTATGAGTACTTCGTAAACTATAACAGTTTTTTTTTATAAAATGTAGTATAATTAATTGAAATACAGTTTTTGGATGCAACTAGTTATCATAAATCCATTCTATAAAATAATTAAATAAGGAAATATGTATTTAAAAATAGTTTTAATCCATCAAGATTCACTTATAGCTTTAATTGTTTAACCAATAATTATAAGAGTTCTTTGAGAAAAAAAATTAAGTGAGTAAATAACTCGTATCCTGATGGACACCCTGGTGAAGTTGGGGATACAAGTAATTTTGGCTTTGATAAATTTGTACTTAGCTGTTAGTCGACGTGTTTTTAATCAAACGACAAGTGACCGAATGGGACTGAAAGCCATACATCTTCACCATGTCTTTCTTTCGCCAAGACAATCGAATGGAGGGAAAATTGTGGGAATTGTATTTTCCTTTTTTCCGGGTACATTGCAATCTCGTAAAAAGTAGATTGGATTTTCGCAATGGACGCGGGCTTCTTTAACATTTAAATCCGTATAATTTCGGTGTAGCACCCGTGTGATTCTATTTTTTTTTATAAATCTGGAAAAAATAAATGATAAAACGAGCAATTTCATTTTCTTCACACATACATACAAAAGAAGGTGAGATCAACCTTTGCGCTTTTCCTCGAGCCAAGCCCATTAATCACAGTGTCACGTCAGCCAGTAACTCCTTGGGGTATTCTTTGCAACACCTTCAACTACCAATTCAACTAACTTTTATATTTTATACATTATAGATACATTTACAAGTTGAAAGCGTTGCAATTTTTCTATATTTTTTTTTTTGAAATACATAAACTTGCTGTTATAACGGTTTCTCATCGCTCATAACTCTATAGCTAATTGTTTACTTGAAAGTAAAGTAAAGCTCGATGGTTAAAGAAAAACGTAGTGGGTGTTTCAAGCATGTGAACCAACATATAAAAAGAATAAAATTAGCCAAACCTCAAACCACGAAAACACTCCAGGAAGACCACCCAGAAGCTCAAAGAACGCAGGTTCCCATCGTTTGCCAGAAATCCAGCGCATTCCAAATCCAATCCGGGCAAACTAAACTCAATAATTTCGATTTCAAATCGAAAAAAATAATCTTTATTTTATAAAATTAGTTGTTTGGAAGATTGAAACGCCGCGGTGATATTATCACTTGAATAAAACACGTAAAACTTTTATTTTTCAAATAAATTTACGTGGAGTGTTGACAAGTATTTTTTTTTTTTTTTGTTCAAATATTTGAATTTATTGTTCAAATTAAAAGTTTTCTCTTTCAAACGCCCGTTATTTTCTTTCGGAGGAAAATAATAAAAATTAATTTTATTGAGGTTTAAACAACTCGTGCATGTAATTAGTTTTAATTAAAGTAATCTTGAATCAAGTTTTAGAACAAATATAAATATGCCATAAAAGTTAGTGTTTCAGATGTTATCTTGGAAAAGTTTTAAAAATATTTATTTTATTTTAAATTATACTGAGAGAATTTTTGTTTAAATGAAATTGTTATTAAAACCACCCCGATCTCTACCCACCCGTTTTATATTTGATGTGTGTTACATGAAATATTAAAATTTTAACGTACAAGTCAAATAATAAGTTTAAAGTTGAGTTTAAATATTATTTTTCGTCTACAACATAATTAATTTTCCAGACATCCCCTAACGCACGAATACATTTCAACTCACCCCGTGGTTTCAGCTTTCTAATATTGAATCTAGACGTAATGAAAAATAGTTTTATAACTTTGAAATTTGCCTATAAAAAATATTAATTTAAAAAAAATGAACTAAAGGTCTACCAACTATTTAAAAATATCCAGTGAAAGTAAAAAAGAAAATAATCTTAAGATCCTAAAAATTTCTGTAAACTTTAAAGAACTGAGGGCAGTAGAAAATGATCCTGCTGAGACTTCTAACAAACTCCAGTGCACTCTAATAGAGTATTGCAGATGGACTGACAAGTGGAAAATGACTATTAATAAAAAGAAGTCAGTCTATGTTACTTTCACTACTCGAAAATAGTACTGCCCGCCAGTAATGCTCAATAATACAGAGGTACTCCAAACAGATCATGTCAAGTATTTGGGAATGTACCTGGATAGACGGTGAACTTGGGCAAAACACACAAAAGAAAAAAGAAAGTAGCTTAACAAGAAATACAGAAAGTTGTATTGGTTGATTGGTCACAAGTCACAGTTGATCATAGAAAATAAATTGGCTCTGTACAAATCAATAAAAAACCAATTTGAACCTATTGAGAGAAACTTTGGGGCACAGCATTCAACTCAAACGTGGAAATAATACAAAGATTTCAATCCAAAGTTCTGCGGACAATAATCAGTGTACTATGGTACATAAATAATGTAAGAATCCACGACGACCTACAGGTGGAACATGTGAAGGATGTGATCACTTGGAGAACGCGGGCCTATCAAACTAGACTTAATGATCATCCAAACCACATTGGCTTGAATTTGCTTGATAACAGTGCGGATGTTAAGCGTCTCAAAAGAGTGCCGATATTTGACCTGACAGACCGATTTTAGTGATATTAGTTGTTAGTGTTATTATATTTAAGAATACTATTTATGCTATAATTATCATATATAAAGAATATTATTATTATTGTTAAACTATAATTTTTAATGTTAATTGTGTCATTGGACACAACCAACCCACGAGTGTTGTAAGTGTGACATATTGCAATTATTGCCAAGAGGCAAATGGTGCAAAAACAAAATTTGTAAATAAAAAATAAATAAAAAACTTTGAAGAAGTTTTGTTAACGCTAAAACTTGATAAAGCTACAAAGGATATTATTCATCGATTTGATAATAACGAAAATTGTTATGTCCATCTTTTCGTATACAAGGAATTCATCATTTTGCTCATGTCGACTAATTTAAGTTTAAGCTTGGAGATTATTATAATATTTACACTTCATTTAACTATCACGTTCCAACTATCGATAGTAATTATATTCGGCTCAAAACTCACCCAGAGAGCGTTTTGTAATTACTTGTAATTGAACATCAATTATTAGTTTTGAAACTTGTAATCATTTTCCTTCGAGTCCAATAAAGTGTTTGTTGTGGCTGCTTGCGGAATGAAAAGAAAACGTGAAAACGTCGTTAATAAATGTTGTGCAATCGAATTAATATGTCTGAATGGAAATTACTAGTGGAATCGCACAAATAGGGAATTGGGAAACTTTTCGATTAAATCCTCTCGATTTCATTCCTGTTTTAATTAACTAATGAAAGCTACAATCGAACATATAGAATATAGATGATGATAATACGCATAAATTAATCATTTTGTTGATTACGTTTATATTATGTATCTTGTAGCTATCAATTCATTGGGGCCATTAAATCGTAATAGTCTCAAAATAAATCATCGAATCTATCAAATTTAGAAGTGATGAATTGTTTTTCGGGGAAATTTATTAATGGAAATTAATAGACGAGGAAATAAGAAGATATGAGTTGAATAACTAATTGGGACTACCTGAATATTTTTCACTAATGATCGTTTGAGCTTAAAGCAAAACCTTTTATAAATGATAATTTTTTAAAATTTTAATTGAAAAAAATAGTTTATCAAAAAGTGATCATTAATTCTAATAAAAAATCAATCCAAATATGGCACCATTTCCCCATAATCTATGAATTCAATTTTTCTCAGTGATTTCAACTCGCAAACGCAATGATAATTATGATACCCCATAACTTTTACAATTTGGATATTCTCAAATAAATCCTACAATATATTGAATACGTAACAAAGACCAAAAACAAAACTCCAAATTTAAATTTGGTTCTTATTTGCAGTTCTTTTTCAAGTACCATATCAGGTGCCTTCGATGTTGGCGAATATTTCGCGGTTCTGCGCTAGGTGGAACAATTTTTCGGTGGTACGTATTCTTTCGGTACGAAAATAATAATTCATTGCGCATATTCTTCAGACATGAAGCCTGTTTTCTGCCTATTTCTCTATTTTATCCATAATTATTAGTTGAAGTAGTTATATAGTTCCTCTTTAAAAGTAGGTTCAAGATATGATTTTTTTTATACTTCATAGTGTTTAGCAGTTTTTCAGATGTATGTCACAGTTCATCAGCCATATCTCGAAAATTAAATCCTTATATTTAAAAAATATAAAAAGACATCAATCTATGTACCAAAATTTGTATACGTCTTCAGTATTGTATCTTATTTACATTTTTTTAATATTTTATCTATTAAAATCTTTTTTTATTTTCAACGTTACTGTATCGAAAAATTAATTAAAAGATAGCAGTATATATTAGTTGAAAAAAAGATTACCTAGGCCAATTTTTTAGAACAATTTCGATTTCTCACTTTTCAAAATCATTCTGAACCTCGAAAAAGTTGAAATTTTTACAAAATTTGTACTTTAAGGTATAGTTTTTTTATCAACTTGTGTAGAAAATTTAAATTATTTATTATTTTACCAGACTTTAGATAGTAGCATTCTTAAAAGCCATTGATTTTTCCAAACTTTCAAACTTCATCTCTAGATTGCTTGTGGACTCAAAACTTAAAGGTTAAATGAATACTGATAAACAGTATTTAGACTCTTAATACTGATCAAACACTTTGATTTTCAACAATTTAAGTTTCTAGTCTTCCTTGATCGAGGAAAAGTTCTCTCATTTAAAAAAAAAAATCAATTTTCAATGCAATTTTCTGAGTATTTTTTAAGTATCTTTTAATAGAATCCAGAATAAAGATAGTTTGTGAATATAAGTGCTCAAAAATTATAAATTAAATTGAAATTATTCGAATATCTCATCAAAAACTTTTAAAATCCGTACACATGAAAGTTTGATGATGAATATCTTTTGAAGGGTTAATTTAATCGCCAAAACATAAGAAACCATTTTTATAGAGCAGTTAATTTCCAACAAAAATTTGTATTGCACATTGTATAAGAGTCATTTATTGTCGAGTTCTAAATTCATAAACAAAAATGAAATTTGTCTTAAAATAATCAAAATTAAATCCTTAATATCTTTCAAATGGTGAGGCTTACGGAAAAAATATAGAATACCTTTTCTGTAGAGCATTAAATTTCCTAAAAAATTCTTTCAGAACATTTTTCTGTACAATCGATAAATGATGAGGTATGAATTTTTTTCTATTGGACTGAGGAAAAAATACAAAACTGTGATGCGGAGGATCTTCCTATTAAAATTAAGAGCTCATACTTGGTGAGAATTTGTTTAAGGTGTCTAGCAACCCATTTTTCTGCGTCACTTGTAAAAAAAAAATAATCGATTTTTTTGACCCACACTAGTATATATAGCATCTACATATAGGTAACTCCATACGGCACTACCTTTGGTACTACGAGTACTCCCAATTTGCCGGCTCAGCCTATTATGCCGTTTTACCGTTTCAATTTTCCGGATGTTTTGTTCCAATTGCCATTAGGCTTGGTATTAAAAAACTGCACATAATAATCAAAATAAGGATAGGTAGGATAACAAAGCATATTTTCGATACTTCATTCATAAGACAAGGAGAATTGGAAAAAATAGTACTACTGATGGCTGAAGGAAAAATGGAAGCCAAGGAGAACAGAAGAATATCTCCCACACGTTGGGTTTGCCGTGTAAAGGAACGGATTTGGCGCTTATTATCGACAGCAAAATATCTAGCACAGGATAGGAAGACTTGGAAGATAACATCCCCAAACCTATAGGGGTGGAAGGGCAGAAGAGATAAGAATAAGTGCTGCCATTTTTCTCAGTAAATAATCATTTTTCTCATTTTTGAAGAAACCGTAAATAAATATCTTTTCAAAGGGTTTAAGATTCAAAATTTCCAAATTTTGCATTATTATTTTTTTTAGAATTAACCTATAAACTATTGACACTTTAGTTGTTTTTACAATTAAGGGTTTAAACTTGATTGGTAAAAATCAACAGGTGGAAGCTTTATAAATAAGAAGTATCCCAATATTGTGAATTTTAGTGATTCAAAGTTTACGTTACTATTCGATGTTTTTCCAAATGGATCTAAGAATTTGTTAATCAAATTTGAAAGGCACCTTTAAAATTTACTTTTAATTTTTGAGTTTTTGAGATAATGGAAAATAGGCTTTTCTTCTCCAAACTGTTCTCCAAACTAATTGCGGGTTAAAGTTTCAAAACATTTTTAATTTACCTGACATGTTGATGTTGGTAACTTAAAGTTGATATATGCTTGATATATAAAGATGTGTATGATATAAAGATCTTGATATATGCAATCGTTAAATTATTCTGTAGTCTTGAAAACTCTTTTGGAAAGAAACGTAAGCTTAAGATTTCAAATTTTCTTAATTAAAAGTTTCAATTGTACTTAAGCTTTTGGAACTTTACACCGTACTATTCTGTTAAATTAAGTAAAATAAATTGTAACAATATTTTTTCTTTGAACAAAAAATGTTAAGGCATCCAATATAAAGCAAATAAAGAAAAATCTTTAACCTATTTATTATAAATCATTTTACGGATACTTTTTCATAGATATTTTGTCTGAAGACTTTTTGTAACGATACCGAAAATCATTTATAAACTCTGAAAAATTTGACTCTTAAAATGGTTTATTGCAAACTTACATTTTGCCGTTTATTTTTCAAAAAGCACATGCAACGTTTCCTCACCACACCAGTAAAGTTACCAACTATAAATCGACGTTCAAACTATAATGCCCCTATACAGAGATATACCCACATTGTGCTAGTATATTTACAAGCTAGCAAGCTTGAGAATCCACCATTTTATTATACACTGTCTTAAAAGCGGTTTTTGTTATTTTTAAAATTTATACACAGAAAATAAACTTAAAAACGTTACCGATAAGACTATGCAATGCACATTACGACTGATTTACATGCAAAAGGTAAATAATATTTTCGCAATTCTCTTTATCTGTCGAGCCAAATAAAACAAAGTAATTTCGGATGCTCATAAACAAATTTTATATGTATATTTTTACCCAACATACTTTATTACATCCACATTTTTTTAACTTCAACTCCATCGAATAAATTCTCCAATAAAAACCAGGTTTTATTCGATGCTGCTACATATTTTTGTATCTTATACTTTATACCATATTAGATATGATATTTTCAATGAAAACTTAGACTCATTTTTTTTCGACGTAAAAAAACCAACCTTGATTTCCTTCATAAAAATGCGAAGCTTACAATATGTTATAACAGTTTCAAAAGCTTCAAACTTAATTTTCCTTATATGAGAATCCGAAATAAGGTATGAAAATTATGTGAATTTGAAAATGCATTTCAATCAGAATTGGATATAACATCCGATTTCTGCCTAATCAAAGATTCGATGTAAGCCAAAACATAACATAAGAAAAACCTTTTTTTTTTCTTATTTCAAGATAAAAACATATCCTTCGTATTATATTAGGCTGAAAGCATATAATATAAGCATATGTTTGTGTAATTTAAACGTAAAGTTATTGTGGCCTATTCGAAATAAATGGATAACGAACGCTTTTTTTATGATTAAACTAAAGTGAAACGAGCATTTGATCATAAACTAGTTTTTAAATACGAATATACCAAGTTTTATGTGTCCTAATGAGAAAACTATTAACAATATAGCCAACGCCTCAATATTAACGAAAAATAATAAAACACAATTTGTTTCCAACCCCATTATTACAGAAGAAATCCCATACCATAATACCTGAACTCTTCGTTGCGTAAACATCAGCGTTTAGCTTAACAATTCCAACGAAAAGGGTCCAACTGAAATTTATTAAAAACTAATTAATTAAATCTAAAAAATATTCCCCATTGCCTTACAAACCTTTAAAAGATTCGGGGTGGAGTCTTGTATCACCTATTTTTTTCCTCAATCTTCTTGCCTTCGGCTACTTTGTTATCTATTTACCCACACATTTAATATAAAATCTCCGTCTGCATGGTTATAAATTTTAAAAATTTAGTCTTTTTAATGTTAAGTCGTCGTAAAATGGTTTCTTTTTTTGTCTGCATGGGATATTAAAAAATTATATTTAATTCGGAGTTTGTTAAAATATTTAATGAATGTCACGCTGTCTTCTCATTAGTGGAAGACTTTATGTTAATTTAAGATTATGCGGCGGATTTTTGCGAAATATTAAAATTTTGATTGAGTTTCTCACACGTTTGCCGGTGGAAAAGCGTTTTTTTTTTTTCTGTTGTTGTTAATTGGCTTAAAAGCTGCACGTTTTGGTGAAAGTAATTGGGTTGGAAAAAAGGACAATCAGCGAAATTGTTTTAATCTCGAAAGTGGGAAAGAAGTGATTTTTTAAATTGTATAATTTATTAAATTAGTTGTTGGAATTGAAATGTTAATTGTTTAGTAAATTTTTAGCAAAACTTCAATCATTGAACAATCATTAACTTTGTATTACAGTTACCATTGTTCATGTAAACTTATTTTTTTCCTCAATATTGGCAATTTTTATATTGATTCTTTTAAATAATTTTAACCCAAATCAACATTTATGTGAATTAAAAGCGAATGATTTTATTACAATTCAATTAAATCTCAGGTAAACAAAAATCAAATTTAAGGAATTGAAACTGATTATTGGGGTATTAACACATTTGGCATGATAAAAGGTATGCTATCGGAAAATTGTCAATAAGTGGTAGTGACAATCAATGGAGGATCTGCCAAACTTTGAAGTTATCGAATTGTAAGAGTTGTAAACGTAACAACAATTTGCGGTAGTAGATATGAATCATTAGCGCAGAAGACGGACAAAATATCACAATAGACAACACAAAGTGATCTAACAGTATAGTAATTCCCCTGGTCACACAGAAGACATGTAAAGGATATGATTGTGGAGTTCAGCTTGGAAATACTTTAACATAAGGCTTACTCCGTAAATTTGGCTCTTTTAGATTATTATTTATGTAAGTCAATGGGATACGAATTTGCTGAACAGCACTTCACATCTTACAAAGATCTACAAAAATTGTCAGATAGATAGCAAAAATGTATACTTACTTGAGGGAATCATTTTACATACATATATTTAACACACTCTGTAAATTGAACAAATAGAAAATTGATTAGCAGAAAATTTATTAATAAGACAGATACAGAGTTCATTGAAGGCAAAAATTTGTTGACGGAACTATATAGTAAAACTTTCAACTTTAGGAATGAAAAGTAAAAATTTTACAGAAAAATTGTCAAATGATCTCTTAAATGCTACAAAATTTTATTAGAAATAGAAGAATAAATTTGAAATTAAATGGAATGGGGATTTGAAATCATATCTTAAAGCGATATCAATATCATTTAATGATAAAAAATGGATTTCAAATCTCGAAAAAAAGATTTAACAACCAATTTTGAAATGCAAGCAATTGAATTAAGAAAGAAGATTTAGAAGTAACATATTTATAAATGTCTGAAATTGTAATATTCCAAGGATGAAGGA
Source organism: Sisyra terminalis (assembly GCA_958496175.1). NCBI lineage: Eukaryota > Metazoa > Arthropoda > Insecta > Neuroptera > Sisyridae > Sisyra > Sisyra terminalis. The sequence goes on from OY292275.1 coordinate 12,546,995, forward strand.
ATGTTAGTCTTCAGGGGTTACAATTCTTATAGCCTTTATACCTAGATGTATAAGCATGGTGGATGGACCCCGGAAAAAATTTAAATGAGACCCAAGAGCACATAGGTAATAATAAAATACAAAGGTCCTGTAAGTTTCAAATTTTTATCTCTATTAGTTCATATAAAAGAAAATGATTAGTTGCAAAATAGAAAATATTTTTTTAAAATTAATTTAATCGATTGATCTAAAATTTTTATTTGGTAAAGACAATAATAATGGCTTATTTTAAAGAAATAGCGACTATAAAGCTTTATTAAATTTATCCAAGGAAAATATTTTTTGACAAAACAATTTTTTTAGCCATGAAATTATTTCGATGTCGCTCTAAAAATATATTTTTTAAGTTTCAAATACTTTGCAAATAATATATGAATTTTTTCAGATTTTTTGAAACAATGCAACATAGTGAAAAAAAAAATAATTAAAACTACTTCCACGCTTAATAATAATAGCTTTGTTTAATTTGCATACATACATTGCATATGCTATTTGGTAGTAAGCATTGAAATGGGAGTGGTTTTGTAAAATTTCAAATTTTCAACAATCAAAACAAATGAACAATTATCAATCTCGCATTCTCATTGGTTAAAGGTTACGTGCATCGACAAGTGTGTACTATCATTAGATATTAAAGCATTGCATGACTTATTAATAGTTTATTTGTTATTAATTAATTAATTTAATTTGATAAATGCCAAGAAGTGGTTCAAGTGATAATTTCAATTGTGTTCAATGAATCAAGATAACAATTCTTTTATTCAATAAAATAAGTGAAATGTTATTAAATTCTGAAAATCAGATACTTTAATGCCAAGTATGTTGGTTTCGTTTCAATTTTAAATTTTGGTTTTTGTGGAAAATGTAAGTTTGCAATCTAAATGATCAACAGACCAAGATTACCTACTTTGACCCCCAATTTAGCAAGCTTCACAAGTAAGTGGTACAAAGCCGCCAATTATTTCTTTTTCAAAGTTTTATCCCAAGTATATTTTTTGTAACAAAAAAATTGTTGTCAATAAAAGTTTGTCTTAGTTCCTAGATTTAAAATTGAAGGCATTTGAAAATGGAAATAAAGAACCAACACAAAAAAAGGTACTCAGAATCTCAAGATAAATTAGAAGATATTTTCGGATAAAGTAGGACTCTTCATCCTGTTATTTTATACCAATAATGATAATGGATAACGAGTTTTGGAAATACCAATTCTCCTCTACAATATTTTAAAAATCAATCACCAATCAAGTGATATAGTTAACACTGAAATCCAATATTTCTTCAAATTACTTTGGTAAATTTTTGATATAAAGTAGTTTCCAAATAGTAAATATTCTATGCAACCTTGCAGTGTAAAAATGTTAAAAGACAAAAGTCTCAAATAAAAAAAATCCAATTTGAAAATTTTAAAGACATAAAGACTCAAATCTACTACGTCAAAATTTTCCTAACCAATCATAATTAGAACTACAAATATGATTCTACAAGAAAGTAGCGAGTTACAACAGCAATGGGATAAGTAGGAGTAGAGACTTTTGTAGCATTAGGATAACAATATCCAAGAATTAATGGTGGGTATTGAGACTTTTGGGATATAATTGTAAAAGTTTCAGATGTTTTCTAATAGTAAGACAATAATTTGAACTTGAGTTTTGATTTGAAATCATTAATATTTCTTCACTAACTTTTATAAAACCTATATCATATTTTATATACCTTTATAAAACTTGACCCTTACCTACTATATTCAATGATAACATTTTAATTTATTTTATATATACGAATGTTTTTTTTTTTTGTATAGAGGTGAAGACACATACTTATTGTTTTTCGAATAACCCACTTGAAATATAAGATGTTAGAAATTATATTTTCTTTTTTAATTGCTCCTGGTTATTTCTAACAAGCTTTAGAAACTTGTTGAGATTCACAATTGGTTAATCCACTTTTTTTTGTTTATTCCACGAAACCGACATTAAATAAAATGAGATTTAATAATTTCATAAATTTCACATTAAATTATTCACAAATTAATTTGTTTTCAAGATTTGCAAATTAAATTTAATTAACAGTAATAATCCGTTGTTGAAAATTCTATGCCAAAGCAAAGCATTAATTCATCATCACAGCCTTGTCTGATTTCTACCGAAAAAAATCGACAAGAGATCCCAATTAACTAATGGCTTTTTGATAAAAAAAAAAATACGAGAATTCTTAATGAATCGGGGATTATAAAAGCAACAATATATGAATAGGTATAAGCTACCTTTAGCTAATTAAGGAGATATAAGAACTTCTCAATTCCACTTTTTTTTTGTTTTGTTTTATTTTTTTCCACACTAATAAATATGAATTCAAATAATGGAAAATCATCTACCTGTATTGAAGTCAATATAAAAGCCATCAAACAACAGAAGCAACAAATTAAGATTTTTGTGTCATTTCAAAATGAATCCCATCTTAACATTAGGCTTATTAATATTTTTTTGTTCGCATCATTCTCGCATACTAATATATACATACAAAAAGAAATCTACTAAAATATTAAAATATTCAAAGCGTCTCAAATGTTTTTTTTGAAATTCTAATTTTAAATTTTTATCCAATGTTTCGTAATGATTAATGAGTTCAGTCGGATTTCTATAAGATAGAAGCTTGATAGTTAAGTGACAACATTTTTAACGAGTAATCTGTGAACATCCTGTAATGACTTGCGTTTTTTTATTTGGGTCGAATGACTTAAGAAGAAAAAGTCATGGGATTACAGATCATTAATTTCCTTCCACCATTCGACACTCGACCAAATTAACACACGGAATATTGAAAAAGTTTTGAAATTATTCAAATTACACGCCATCGAAAATAAACCCGATTTGTGAATTATTATCATGGATTCAGCGAAAAAAATGAATTAATTATCTTCAAGAAGTCAGTGAGCTTATTCAAACATTTACTATTCATTTCTTAAATAAATAAACTTTTAGTTAATTTTGGTTGGAAATATTCATAAAATAATTCCAAAATAAATAAAGTTAAATACGTACAGAAAAAAATATAACTAAAGTTTCCTTATGTTTCTTATAACTATAATTGAATGATGGAAAAATTAAAACATATCCTGACTTTTACCTTGAATCAATAACTGCTGGATTCTTCGGGATAGACCTAAGGAATGTACAGATCTTATAAATGATTCGTATGTCGCAAAGTTAGACTTTGAAACTATTTTCCAAACATCTCCACAATATTATTGAATGAAAATTGACTCTTTAATATTATAAACTAAATTTTTTATTGACCTTTAATTTAACTGAAATCTTTTTCCAATTAGACAAAATTTATTTTAATTTTGCAGTCTTTTTTCAGGAAGTATTTTTAAATCAAACCCTTTAATAATAATTCATGTATCGATAGATCTTGAATGACGTCACTGCACAAATCGTTTCATTTGCGTATACGTATTGGTATTAAGTGTCACAGTGTGGGTGTGGTTTTGTTAAATTTTCAAAATTTCAATAATCAAAACAAATGAACATTTTTAAATCTGGCAATCTCATTGGCTAACAGGCCCTTGCATTGAACTATGTGTGCTGTTATCAGATATACGTGCATCGCTCTATTTGCATTAGTACGGCGCTAATCGCTTATTTCATTGAAGTAATCATAAAGAAAACTTTAAAATAATTTTAATTTTGAAGTAATGATATAACCTCTTTCGATATCATCATTCTTTTGACATCTATTAAACAAATTTTCAATGCCAAATTAGTTAAAAAATAAGTTATTACTTTATAAAAGTGACCACATTTTCATTGAGATACAGCGAGACCAATGAGAATTATAATTAAGTTGTAATAGGAGAAATTAATTAAAAAAAATTTTTGTTGTATAAATTCATATATTTGTGATTATGCATACAATAATATATTTGTTATTAATTATTGACAATTATTAAACCTATAAAAATATTGGCAAGATTACGAATCTTCCGACGCCACGATTTGAACATAAAAAATATTTATTTTCGACATATTTGATATCTTGCTTAGTTAACCAGATATCGATTCTTAATAATTATTTTTTTTCCACTTTTTTAGACAAATTTCTTCGGGTATTCATGTAAAAAAATGGTAAAACCTAACAACCGCAACTGTGGTATACAAAAAAAAAACATACTATAAACAAGGGATCCAGGGGTAAAGTTTCGGTGTAGTCTAGGGGGCCGAGGCTCCCCCAAAAAAACTATTGAGATATTTATTTAATTATGATCTGATTTATTCGCGAATTAAATTAAAAGAAAATATCGAAAATGTAATGTTGCCTATATCACTATTGATGTTGATAAAATAGATAAGAGTCGTAAAAAATTGCATTTAGGCTTCACTCCTGAACCTATTATATAATAATATTTTTTCAGCACAAAAATTTTGTGGAACTGCGGTTCTAAGTATTTACCTTTTTTTATAAAAAATCCTGAGTAATCCTTCTAAGGAAGTGAAGTTTTAAGTATCCATTTCTCATAAACTAAGCAAGATATCGAAAAAAATTATTCTTCAGTTTCGTTATAAATTTCGTCAAGATCTATGAGAATCAATCGTGGCGCCGTAAGAATCTAAGTATCCCCAAAATATTAATTAAAAACAATAACTCTTCTATTTTTTGATGGTTTCCATATTAGTAAAAAAACAACATTTCTTTTATCAGAAACATATCTTTTTATCAATGACAACCAATAACTTCTCAAAATATCAATTTCCCAAATAATTTTTTTTTCGGAAAATAGTGTCTAATATATTCCAAAAAAAAAAATCATTTATTCCCTGAAAATATTCTATTTATTATTGTTACCAAACAACAAATTTGTAATATCCTCAAATTGAACTGTCCAACCCATACAAAGTTTGGAAATCGGCCCTAGATGGGGCCATTACTGAGCTAAGAATGTCGATTAATGGCACAGCAATCGCAATTTTTATGGGCCGATAAGTGGTTTATTATCGAAATGATAACGTCGGCCCATTAATTGCATGTATTATCGGCTCATTGATGGCAAACGGCAATGGGCCAGACAGTAATTCTACTATTGGCCTATTAATGGCCAGATGTTGTATGCCAATGTTTTAAATCTTTGATCCTCCAATTGCTGTAATGATAATTCTTTTATAATTAATATTACGCTTAATACTTCCTTTCGAAGTGTTTTAAGGTATTTTTATAATTTTTATTGATTCTTTAAGGGTTACAAATGTACGATTGAAGGGCTACTGACGGTTAACCAGATATGGGCCATTAAAAACTGCCAATGGTTGGCCAAGCGCCTGTTACTTGATATCGGCCGATGTATGGTTTTGTCTCCATCAACAGCAATTTTTTATGGGAATCTTTAGATATTTTCTAAAAAGCGAGAGATTTTTAAAAATCGGTAGGACGTGGGATAGTCCTCTAAAAATCTGGACTTGTGATCACTTTATACTTAGAAAAATATCTAAAAACTATACTTTGGATATAATTTATGTTTTCAATCCCATACCATTTAAGGGGTTTTATTAAAATACTATGGAGACCTATGAAAGTGAAGGAATTTCTTCTTGCTGATGTATAGAGCGTTGGAGATATTTTTCGTCGCTATGTCGATCAGGTACTTATTCACTTGCAGTGAATTTTGACGTTGTATTTACGTTATATTTACGTTGAAATTTTTTTGCCAGAAATCCCCCAAATATTAATGCTTTTGGCATTTATCGGTGCGGAATACTTCAAAGAATGCGTTGAAAATGAGTTGACAAAATTAATTATCACGAGTTAACTTCTAACTCCCTCCATTTACATCGTAGTTAAAATCGGTTAATAATGAAGTCAACTTTACAATTTTTTTATTCTGTTATAAGTTTCCAACTGATCTATCTAAATCCCAAATTTGTCTTGTCAAGAATTATTTACTATTTGGTTTCGGAAACGATTCAATGAAATCAGTAGTGAGAAATACTGTCTTTGGTTTTCCATAGTTCATTATCTCTCTAATATGTTTAAAATTTTAACAGAATAGTCGACCAAAACCTGATCACTATTCTTACACTTTCATGGTCTCTTTTAAATAAATATCCACTCCAAATTAATAAAAAGCTCTTTTTTAAATGAACTGCATGGAAAAAAGCGCAAGCTTTTCCATTTACATTTTGCTGTAAAAATGACACAATTCCCTCTCTATGTGCAATCACTTTTGGGAATAATTCTTCATTATTTTAAAAGCTTCGAGCGCGATAAAAAATGCATAATTAATTATTGAGCGTAAAAGCTCGCTAAGCCTCATAAAATGCTTACCCGTGAATTGAAGTGACTGATTTTTTGTGCCACTACTAGTTCTATCATTTATGAAGATAAACGATAATTAACTGTTGCGTTTACCAAGTTTTTAACATACTTGTTAATGTAAAAATTTATGCTTAGTATCTTGCACTCAAAAACGCAAACTTCAAACTTAGTTTGTCGATATACCCGGGAAATAAGGTTAAAAGCTTTGCCCTAATTAAATTAAAAGTATTAAGAGCTTCATGAAAAATTTAAATTATCTCGGTTGAATTTATGAAAATTGTATATACTTTAATAATCATTTTGAAAAATTCAAAATTCTCCTGCGTTTTTTTTTTCTTTTGTTTTTTTGGTTGCACAGGTAGGGAGTAACGATTATAGGTGTTAAGTTCACAAGGTAATTTCAGTATTCGATTTTCCCATAAACCTCAAGGGCATGACACGAGCGTTAAATGAGGCGTTAATTACTACGTCCGATATTAGAAAAATAATATTATTAATGAATCTACCAATGTTCGTACACGTATGTTCATTACGTCGTAATAAACTTAACCAATTAATTATAATTTTGCTCTTTCCTCTTTTTGCCAAAGCAACGAACAACTTACTTGGCATATTTGACTCGAACCCACATACTTTTGCCGTCAGGTATTTATTTAAAACTTGCTTCTTGCTTTTTATTGGAAAACATTTTTTTGTTTTATTTTTGCGATTAGTACGTTATAATTCATATTTTATTTACGCTACGAACCTTAACATGAAAAGTATCACATCACAAAAACTTTGAATGGTTTTTCAACTACTTTTTGTGGAATATTTTATGTCATTAAATATCACAGTAAAACATAAAAAAATATAGCCATAGGAAAAATATGAATCTAAGGGAATGATATTTTAAACTGCTTGTCTTAATGAAGGTTTAAATTGATTCTCCCGTTTCTTACGGAAGTATTTAACGAATTTTGCAATGATTATTACTGTGTTAAATAAAAAACATAATATTTGGATAATAGTGTTATAAACTTCATCATAACTATCAATTAAATTCACTTGGCGATAATTTCTCCAATATAAATAATAAAAGTTTTAATATTAAAGGAAATAATTCAGTGATTAACAAAATGTAATTATTTTACAGTAACTTTGTTAGCTCCATAACATTCTACCATAATTTTATCAGTATAGAGTCATACTATTTTGTAGATAAAGTCCTGATTATAACTAAAGTAAAAAGAGTATAAATACTTTTAAAAAATTGGATAATTTAAAAAAATATTTTTCAATGAAAAAAATTTCTATGAAGAGATTGGCTGTTTTTCTAGAAAAGAAGTATATTTCATTCCCAGTAAATTTTTACTTATACATATTGCTTATTGTATGCTTCTGTTAAAGTATATAAAACTTTTAAATATGCAACAGTAAAATAATAATTTTATGTTAATAGTAAATTTTAAGAATACTAAAAAGAAGTACTAGGTGCGTTCTTTCGAATCAATCCCTGATTTCAGCACAAATAATGAATTTGAAATAAGAAATGATTACTTTATTTTATGTTAATAATTTGTTCAAAATAATAAATACATCAAGGATTTAAAAGTAAAGACCCTCTAAATTGATTTATTTATTTATTCTTTTACTTCTAGTGGTATTTCTAAAGACGTGTTTTATGCCTGTTCATAGAACCAGAAGAACTTCCAAATTTATACAAATAAGTATAATTAATAAAATTTATCAAATTAATTCAAAATAAATAAATATATATAACAATACTAATATTATGATTAACAAGTTTTCCAAAAATACATGACCATATATGGATGCTTCGGTTTCGGTTTCAGCCAAAACTGAGACTGGTGCCGAAATTTGGTTTCAGTTTCGGCGTTAAAAACTATTTTCGGTCGGACAATAAAAAAATGAAATTCACATATTATTTTGAACCGTTTATTTTGAATGTGATTTAAGTCCATTTCAAGAACAATCCCAATAATGTTATTATTTTTAACCATAGAAACTAACACTATGATACTAAGGAGGAGGGAATAATCGGCGTTTTTGTTAGAAACGAAAATGAAATCAGTAATTTGTCAAAACTTAGCAGTTAAATAATTAGCATATTTTGTTCTACTTTCAATAAGAAAAATCATCATGTAGACCGTCCTTGAAATGGACTTACGCCACTTTCAAAATAAACGATCCATATCACGGAGGCAATGTTCTAGTTTAAGTAGAATAATAACTATGTTTGTTAATACTTTAAAGATATCATTTAGAATGTCAAAAAGTGTAAGAGTTTTTACATTCGAGTTGGATATCCAAATGTCCTTATAGTAACCACTGAAAAATATTGAGGTAGTATCGTAAGGGTAAAGAAGGGTCCAGAGCCGGCTATAGGCCTATCAAAGTGCATAACACTGGGTAGAATAGCTGAATGGACGCAGAATGAACAAATAAAATCCTGGAATAACTATGCAGGAGGCAAGTTCTCAAAGGTCATGATAAAGAAACCTTTGAAAGAACATAACAAAAGACTTCTAAATCTAAGAAGGAAGGACATCAAAACGCTGGTAGGCCTATTAACAGGAAACTGCAATTTAAGGAAACATCTCCAATCTATAGGGAAGAACACAGAGTCAGCAGCTTGCAGGAAATGTGGCGTGGAAGATGAAACTGCCTCCCACGTACTATTTGACTACCCAGCCATGACTCAAAGTCGTCTCAACTCACTTGGTCCACCCAAACATGAGCTGGGGAACATACACAGAGATCCAGTTGACCGTCTGCTGAGATTCATATCAGAAGCAGACCTGACCAACTGGAACTGAAATTAAACTGGGGCGCAATAGTCCTTTTAGGACGCAGCGCAGAGGAACTCGCATGAGAGGCCCCCAGATCAAAGGAAAAAAAAAGGGTTAAGAAATTACGGAGAATAAATAAATATCTTCCATTAGTTTGTTTATAATTTGCAATCGCTAAACTCAGAAAAATACCAAACGCTAACGAGTTTCAAGCTTGAAAAATTTTTGATAAAAAATATTTTTTCTTTTATAAATTCATCAAATATTTCGTAAGCTAATATTGCATCTCTTTGACTACAAACAGTAATTTTTTTACTTCATTACTTCATTTTATTTTCATTCGCATTGTACAGAAACCTTGTTAAGCATGCGATACGAAAACTGATCTATAAACGAAGTAATACAATTTGATTCCCTTGAGCTATATTTGATCAATGTAAAACAAATGTTCGCATTGACAATTGTAATTGGATGTGAGATTAAATGTCCACTTTTCATACAAACAAAAATTCACTTTGATCTGCATTTCCCCGAAAAACGTAAAAAGAATTCACCATACAAAAAAGAAAAAACAAAAATTGGAATCAACAAAAAAGAAATGTTGAGAATATTTTTTATCGGCGATAAACTTTATTACGATTATAAATTTTTGTAATATAATAAGAGCGTTGAATTGAAGAGATCTAATTTAGTTTTACGAGAGGTCATCAGATGAATAATCGAGCAATTATCCTTTAAATTTTAATATGGAGCAACAAGGGATAAAAGCGAGATGAAAGTTTTGTGGAGGTAACCGCGACCGTGGATATAAAGCATGGAAACCAGGTTCGCGGTGGAATGGATTCATTTAAAGGTTGGATTCATAAAGATCCGTAACGACTTCTGTTAACATTAACGGCGTTTCACGTTCATGTTTTGTAAAACCGACACAATAATCATCTGTGCCTCATGTCAACAAAGAAGTAAATGTTTTCAGTTACAAGATATGACATTTGTTCGTTAACGCCCCCATAGAATGCTCAAGATGATTTTGACATTGAGCGATTACCGAGCTTACATCCAACATCTCTCTTCAAATCCGTCACTTTTATTTTTCTTTGATCAAATTAGTTAAACCGGCATTGTTTTCGTTCCTCTTCAATCTATTCCCGCATATCTGACAAAGATCTTTCCAATGGTTAACAGCAATTTGATTCTTTCTCAAGTCCACACCTGTTAAAGACATCTATTCCCAAAAAAAAAAATCCACACGCAAATTCCAAAATAATTCCCGCTTTGACTCATTAATCAAAAATTCAGCGAAAAAAATCCTTTAAAACATTATCAATAAGCAATGACATGCCAATTTCTTTGAGCTGCCAAACGACTGTTTCATGAAAATTGATGAAATTCAGAAATTTTAATATACTCGTATTATTCATGAGGCTGGGTGTGGGCCATGGATTTAAATCGAATAATTGATCGTAATCCCAATTCAATATTTAGATCTTGGTTATGGATAACGCGAATTATCCATTCGTCTACTAAATAATTAACAGTTATATAATTGAAATGAAGCCCAAATCAATGAACTATTTTTAGGTGAATATTAATTTCTCGTATAGTGATTGCTAGTAAGAACGAAGCAATATGTCAGTTACTTTTGAGAAAAGTAATCAAACATTAATAAATGCTAATTTTACGAGTTGAAGTAGTTCAAAAAAGTAGTTTCAACTAAGTATTGATTAGATGAAAATATGGGAAAATTAATAATTAACTTAAATAATATGGGACTCTAATTAATTTTTACTGTGAAGTAATTTGGAGTCCTAATGGATTAGTTCATGAATTAATTATAGTTTTTATTTTGATTTATGTTATATAATTCTAAATTTCTATTCAAATTTATTTTAAACAAATTTTAAAAAACAATTTACTTCCTATTTGACTGAAATTATTCGATGGCTTACTTTTGCATAGTTTATCTGTATATTAAAATTTTAATTTTTGAAAAGCTGAAAGAAAATATAAGAACATAAGATAATTGCCTTTAATTTTTCTTAATCTCTTTAACTACAATTACTAAAAAAATGGGTTACGGATCACTACTAAAATTTCACAGAGGAATCTTAACAAAAACCATTGCAAATTTTGTAGAAAAAGAAAAGTATTTGAATTAACTTTAATAATTAATTCATTAATATTCTTTCATTATTACGAATCAAGTGTCATTATGAATTGTTGGTAAAATCTAGTTAAAAAGATATTTTTTCTGTATTTATCCAAAAAAAGTTCCTCAAAGCTTAAAAAAATTAATACATTAATGAGTAGTTAGAGGAACTATAAATAGTAAAAAAAAATCATCTTAAGAAAATGTTTTTAAACGTATTAGGTGAATCAAATTCTAAGCTCTAATTACCCGTAGTGACCATACCCAGAGTGATCTTTAATGATCCCGAGAAGTCAATTTTGAATCCCAAAAGATTCATTTTTGTGAAAAAAAACAAGACAATGCATACATCGTAATCGAGGATCCACGAGGAGGATTTTGTTAAGTACTAAATACTAATATTGACATTCATTGCCAAAAATTGGCAAAAATTCATGAGGAAAAATTGAAATCCAAAGAGTTTGTCAAAAAAAATATTTTAAGAATCTTTTTCTATACGTATTAGATGAATCAAATTGTGAGCTATAATTGTCTTTTATTAACCATACCCAGAGTGATCTTTAATGATCCCAAGAAGTCGATTTTGAGCACCAAGGGATTCATTTTAGTGTAAAAAAGTAGGATTGCATAATTGAGGATCCACGAAGTGGATTTCGCTTTAGTACAACACAATAATATTCATTGATAATAATTGGCAAACATTAAATTTATGAGGAAAAATTGAAATTCAAAGGATTTATCAATCTGAAACTGAATTTTTCGTGGATGAATGTAACTAAAACTTGATGGGTTCTTCCTATTAAAGAAACAGCTTTAATTGGTTATGGTTCCAAGTGTAAATAGGCAATTAGTTAAAAAGCATTCTTCACTCAATTGATAGAAGAAAACCACTTAATTTTTAAAGTAAATTAGGGTTTAAATAATAAATGAAACTACCCTTTATTTAATTTTTAATACATTCTTATTTTTCAGTACGAAACATCAGTACCGTATTTATAAAACCTTGAATCTTGGTAATATATGAGACAAATTATTAAGTTTTTTTACAATAAAACATATGTTTATTTTAAAAGAATTGACATGATTAAAGAAATTTCATGTATCCCCATGTTTGCTTTTTTGCTAATATAAATCCTTTGTAGCTCAAAATCAACTTTTGGAGATCAATAAAGATCACACTTAGTATTGCTAATAAAATCAAGTACAGTTCTAGTCCACAATTAAATTACCTAATCTAATATAATAAGAAAAATATTCTTCGAATGATTTTTTTGCATTTTGTATCATTTTCAGTAAAGATCATTAAAAGCTTCCGGAATTCTACAGATAAAACATGAACATGGAAGTTTCAATGAAAGCAATGAAAACTAAATTCTCTTCGATACCAAAATCCTGTTACTTCTTAGGGAATATTTATTGGTAAAACGCCTTCACAGTACCAAAAAAATAATCATTTTATATTTTTAAAATTGGTAGTTTTTGAAGAATTTAATGTCATTAAAATTTCTGCTACAGTTTTAAACTGCATGTATAATATTTATACTGACGAAAATTAGCCTCAATTTTCAAGTTTTTTCTTCAAAGCATTCAATGTTTTTTATTGCTTTTATTGCAATAATAAAAAGGAAATTTCAAAAAATATAACATCTTTTGTACATTTCAAGCTGCAATAGAAGTTACCTTTATACCTTCAATCTTTATTAATCATACATTATATGCATGTATTTCCAAGTTCTACCTACACGTACTATGTACTATGTAAAGGCCGCGTTGCTTGTGTATAGGTAGGTCTCCTGCATTTCCTTCCGTTTTACAACAGAAAAAAAAACAACGACGTATGTTTTAGCTCTTTAATTTTTAAATTACTAATGGGACGGATTTACGCTACTTTGAATTTATATAATTTTAAATAACTTCCTCCAATTTAAATTTTTATTACCCCCAACATCAGATCTCATATAAACTTCATCTCAAATCTCCCGTTTAATCAATCGACTAAGATAAGCCCAGAAAATAAAAAGAGTCTTAGTAAGTTTACACTTGAAAAAAGAGTGTAAAGAAAAAGTTATTTTACAGGAAAAATAAATTGACTAACTTTTAATGTAAATCGTTCATTTATTTAAATAAAAATAAAAGGAGGGAATAAAATTTATTGTTCATATTACGACGTATCATAAATCGCGTCGAGGTAGTGATAAAATGAAAAATTTCGAAGTCAAAAAGCTTCCCTTCTTTATTTTAATCGAAGGGTAGGTAATGGACTAAAGTAAAGTAAAAAAAATAGAAAATTTAAAAGTCAATTTTAAACTTATCCGAAAAACAAATAAGTCACTCTCTCGAACATTAATATCCGGTGGAAACAGACGGGACCTGAATTTTATTTCACATAATTAGATTGATGGTGTGAAACAGGATATTTAATCAAACATTTAATGAGAGAAGCAATATTTATCCGCCGTCAAAGCCGTAAAACCTGCGTAACTCATTTTACACGCTCAATGTTTAAACTTATGCGCCACATCGGAGAAAAAAAAAGCATTGCCATTTAAAAGCACGTAATAATATGTTACGGCTTATGTAGTCCGGTTGAGGTTTTTATGGTATGTTCATGTGCCGCATGCATTCATGAATCACATTAGTCATATTCATTTATTGTACTGAACAAGTTGGTATAACGTGCGGGCTACTACCTGGGGCGTATCCGCGTACAAAAGGGCACTGAAATTCCCTTGGGCCGCGATTAACATCTATCATAGTTCAGAGTTCGGCAACCTTTTCGAAAGTCTTATTCAACTTAAAAGAAAGTGAAGCTGATTGGATTGGAAATGAATAAAATTGAGCCAATGAACCGCTTTGGATTTCTTTTCAATTTCGTTTGAAAATTGACGAAAATGTTTTGTAAGCTGCTTGAGAAATAATGCGCCGATTGTCAGAGTCAGGGAATTCTATTTGCCTCAAGTGGTAATACAGGTTGTTGATGCGAGATCGGAAGTTATTAATAGATATCAGTTTCATCTGGATCACTTCACTTCAAACCAGCTCCTAACGAGAATTTTATACGACCAACTCTAAAGCGTCCTACGTGATTCAACATCACGCATCGTACAACTTTTACAATCTTCCTAATAATGAGGAAAAAAACAAGGAAAATATAATTAAAAATATATGTTTTCATCGATTTTTTTTAAATGTTAACTTAATAAACATAGTGGCAGATTGAAAATAATTTGTTCAAATGTAATAAAAGAAAATAAATTTTCCATTGATTAATATTACTATTACTTCATGGACTTGTACGATAATTCACGGGTTTTAAAACTAGCTCTACTGGGACTAGTGCTTACATGTGATTGTCTATGAATTGAATGCACTTATCGCAACTCTATGCAGATTGTGCAATTTATTTGAAAAAAAAAACGAGTTAAACCTTATAAATAGTAGATGATAAAATTCAGATCTCAGCTTTTATTAAATAAGAAGACAATTCAGGTTTTTTAAGATCGTTTTTTTTTATTTACTATTTTTTAATATTCAAATTAGCTACGTTTCGTTACGTATCGTAACTTATATTAAAAAAAATTAAATAAAAAAAAACGAGCATAAGCCACCTGAACTGTCTTCTTACTTATAAATAGTAAAAATGGCACCAAAGAAGAGAAAAAGGCGAAGAGAAAGTATCTATTGAGTACTCTCTATAACCGCGAGAAAGCATGACTAACTTTATTAAGGCTTATTTTTAATACATTTAGTTCCTGGCCATATTAATAGACGTTCTATTAGTTTTGTACAAATCCTGAAGTAAAAACTATTTTATTTTGGGTCCATATTTTTAATTGGGTTTAACTTTCCTGTACAAATTTTATTTTTTACGCTTATTACTAAATAGCGTGACCAAAAATCATATTTATAATATAATATAGTATTATTAATTATGGCGAGCTGAATTGTTTAATATTTACTTGAAAGCCCGTTTACTGATATTTAAGTTCCGATTCTGCGCAGTATGCTGTCTATGTAAGACAATACCGTCTGCTGTATTTGTGGATGATGATTCCATACGTGAATATTTTTTCTAACGGCTATTTTTCTGATGTGACCACCTCTTGCTACTTTTTTTCAGTAATTTCCACATATTTTCAATAGGTTTCAAATCTAGGCTATTATCCTAAAGTAGGGTAATAGGGATAATAAACAAGGTTTTACCCTTAACCAGAAAATATATTTCTTAAAAATCAATACAACTTTTTATAATGTAAAAAGTAAGTTAAGTACGGCTAATAATATGGCCAGGGACTGTACTAGAGGACTCAGTGAACTTCGTACCACCTAAAATTGAATTGCGAAAATTATTTGAGATCGGTAATATTGATTCATTTTTAATTATCAATTCGAATATAACTAAACACACATACTAATGCTTAGTTATAATAAATTAAGTGCGTTTTTTAAATATACATTTTATCTTACTAATTTAGATTCATTCGTATAGGAACATTGAAGAACATATTAAAGCCCATATGCATACAAAAACTCATAAAATCTTACTTATTCTTGAGTTTTAAAATACACATAATTATTTTAAAACACACTTTTATTTTTGACTCTATTCCTGAAAATTGTATTATTCTTAAGACCAATTCACTCCTAAGGTCGCTTTTAGTTAGTAACTGGATGATAACTTGAAATGTGCTTATTTTCTTCAGTTCTTTTCTATACAATTTATTTATTATTTATTAATTATATGGTTAAGGTGGGCCAGCTTTTTGTATTAGTACAATATTTGAATTTGCTACAATGATGTACCGATTTTCTTATGGCAATTATTTGTATCCATTTTGTACTATAATTTGGAGCAAACCAAAGTCTTTAAGCCATCGTACGATATGTAATAAATTAGGAGTTGTTTGAAGAATTAAGTTATCTTCTTTTGGTATACTCTTCATTTTTTTATACATATATTGATCTTAAAAAAATATTCCTAAATTACTATCACCATTCGGCTATAATGCTATGAATTTTAGCACGAAAAATAACAAGAAGATTGGCTTTATTTTATTGACGTATTGGAAACAATAGATTTTTTAAGTCGCGGAATTGTTCGTAATAATACTCTCTCAACAAGATTTATTATTAACAATTACACAAAATATGAATTGAATTTTAACTTTGAAACTTAAATTCTATATACAAAAAAATCAAATTCAAATTATTGCTTTGCGTTTTTTTGCAAACCGCAGGTATCAATGATGACAATTAATGTATAAGTGCGTAACGTAAGCAAATAATTGCGGAATAAGTCAAATCTAATTTATTTATTAACGCAATTTATTCATATCTTTACTGATATTTTAATAGTTATTTTGTTATCCTAGGAATAGATGAATACTACAAATTATAAATCATGAAAATCGGTTCAACCATCCTTCAATTATAAATAATTTAACTTACACGAAAAGTGCCAAGTGCCTCAGAAAACTTAGAAAACCCAGAGGTGCTGGGTTCAAATTTTGATCAAAGTTGCAACAAAATGATAGATTCTACGAAGCAGTATTTTGCATAAGACAGAACAATTCAAAAGCTTTCAGAAAAAGATTATTGCAGCAGTATAAATTTTCCAAAAAAATATGTTTTTCCTAATAATAAATACTTTTTTGCACCCGAACCACTTATAAGTCGCTAACTTTTTCATGATGGCTTTTTTCAAAATATGTAAGTCATTTGACATTTAAGGACATTAAGAATAGTTTTTTTTTATAAAAGCAAAAGATTTATAAAAAAATAGTATAGTTTGGCAAAATTGATAATGATTTTCAATCCCAACTTCAATAAACAATCTAAAATTCGTAGAACCATCATTCCGTTGAAGTTTCGTGGAAAATTTGTATTCATTGTATCCAGGTTTTTACAAAAAAAAAAAAAAAATATTGTAATAATTGTATTTTGACAATAAAAAAATTGGCTTTTTTCAGAACGCCTGAGGAAGGCTCAATAAAGGAGCCGAAACGTCGCATGTAATAAATAAAGTTTTAACTGATTAATTTTGATCCTAGTCCTCTGAATATTTTATCAATCTATTATCATCGAGGATCTGATACTTTACAATAATTTTGAATTTAGTGAACAGCAATTATCCACCGTCAAAATATTTGTATAAAACTATAATTTTTGCGAAGCACATTTATATGGAAAATTCTTTCCAAAGCTTACATTATACTTACAACAAAGATCAATTTAAATTTCATATTATGACAATTTTCCGCAATAAAAGCAATGCTGAAGGTAAAAAAGAAAAACAGGTTACTTCATTGAAAGTGACAATGATAAATTCAGTTTTTTGTACGTTGAGCTTTTCGGTGGCAATACAATATTTGTATGGGGCGCTTAAGATTGTGTGAACAAACACAATTTTCGAAACTAGGAAAAAGAAAAGACTTGAATCCTAGAGATGATGGGCATTGTTTGGATTTAAACACAATAGTTACAATAGAACGAAGGTAGGGGGTCCAATGTGCTTTTGTGTGTTCGCGACGTGCATGCATGCAATAACATGCAATAATAATATGATGACTTAGCGGTCCTAGATACAATCCTACAGGATCACATAAGAACCTTATCAAAGGAAAGATAGAAAACAGCCTCATCCTTATTATTTCGTGTGTGGTTTTCACCAACTGTTTACAGTACGTACTTACGCTAGTGCGCGTTAGATTCATTGCAAAACAACACTAAAGTGTTTCAGTGAATCATCAAGTTTTTGCTGACGAAGAAAGCTCAACAAAGCTCTCTCCTCTTAGCAAACAAAATGCCATAACTGAAGTAAATGTTATGTTGCCATATCCCAAGAGGAAAATAACCACCATCCACTTTTCCCGCACAACCAGTCGGCAAAACTTGTGATATATTTTCAATATAATATACAAGATCATTTAATTTCTTACTTTCATAAATAATAAACTTGGAAAATCTTCAAGTATTGTACTCGAAACATCAAAGCGATTTTGCATTAATTAATTATTTTCCGAGCGAAAGAAAGTCGTAATTAAAAATCTACAAAGTATAAAAGTTTTAAATAACAAGGATTGGAGTAAAGACGTTTTTTTTTTGCTTGTTATTTAATAAACAATAGAGTTTGATAACAATAAAATGTATATATGATAAAGAGACCAGAAATGAAATCGTTTTCTTACCACCACAATTTCTAAGATCTTTAATGTTTGATTTTTCTTTCAATTATCTGAGTATATAAATTTACAATCAGTTGATAATAACAAAAAAAGTAATACTGAAATACTACTGGGTCATTTTTTTTAAATATTTCATGTTCATTTTTTATATTAAATATGAAACTAAAAGATTGATAAAACTATAAGGAACAGACTAGGAAATTTCCAGGTTTGTTTTTTATTTTAATATAAATTAATCAAAATTTTTTAGTTCTTTATAGATTGAAAGTGCCTTTAAAATTCATATTTTTTTTTAAACAAAATATAGGTTGTTATAATTTTTGTTCAAGTTTAGAACGGATAAAAATATATTTAAAATTTTTGTGTTAACGGCTATTTACATAGTATATAGTATAAAATAGTATATTTACAATTGCTCTGTTTACAAATTGCAATGGCTATTTACAATTTTTAATAGTATTCTACGTTTGTGTTATTTTCCTATTCAGTGG
Source organism: Sisyra terminalis (assembly GCA_958496175.1). NCBI lineage: Eukaryota > Metazoa > Arthropoda > Insecta > Neuroptera > Sisyridae > Sisyra > Sisyra terminalis. The sequence continues at coordinate 12,565,959 of OY292275.1, forward strand.
AAATTTGCCCATATCATTATGTTTCAAAAACCAGTAAAATTTTCAAACGATCCTGCTTCTTCCTGACCTATAAGCCTGCTCCCAACTATTCGAAAAATTTTTGAAAAAATTCTCTTGAAACGAAATAAAAAGGTTCTACTTTTTGAGGATCTAATACCAAACTACAAATTCGAATTTATAGAGCGTCATTCTACCAATAAAAATGCCACCGAAAAGTGAACCTTCTTTAAGAGAGCTTTGAAAGTAAACTGACATACGCAAGAGTATTTATCGATATTCAAAAAGCATTTGATAGTCAAATCTGTCTCTTATTAAAACCGTACCTCCAGGATAAATTCTTCCAGGTAAAATTTAAAGCTAGATCTTACACAATACTTCTCATAAAATCTGAAGTTCCTCAAGGAAGTTTTTAAGGGCCTTACTGACCTATAAGCCTACTAACAACTATGCCAAAATTTTATGAAAAAAATCCCTTAAAAAAAATTAAGGAAGCTCTACTTGTTGAGGATTTAATACCAAACTACCAATTCAGATTTATAGTGTCATTTTGCTATTACTATTACAAAGAGAGCTTTGAAAGTAAACAGATATACGTAAGAGTATTTATAGGTATTCAAAAAGCATTTGAAAAATTTTGGCATAAAGGATTATTGAATAATATGGAACAACTATACTCCGACCAAATCTTTCTCATATAAAAATCAAATCTTCAGGATAAATTTTTCTAGGTAAAAAATTAAAGCCAGATCATCCACAATACTTTCCATAAGATCTGAAGTTCTTCCAAGAAGTATTTTAGGACCATTTTTATATCATTTGTTTACATCAGACCTACCAGTAACAGAAGATACAATAATCATTAATCGCTACCTTTGCAAATGGTACTGCAATTTTTACTATTTTTTAGTCCATCTACTTGACTATCCTGAAGTTATCTTTACGGTATAAATTTATTTTTAAGGTTTAATTTTTATAATTCATATATATATATATATATATATATATATATATATATATATATATATATATATATATATATATATATATATATATAATATAACTTGTTCATATCTACGTCTATTTCCAATATATGACTCGTTTATTTTGAAAGTGGTGTAAGTCCATTTCAAGGACAGTCTATATAGTGATTCTTCTTGTAACTAGAACAAAGTATGTTAATTATTTAACTGCTAAGTTTTCAGAAATTACTGATTTCATTTTAGCTGTTAACAAACACGCCAATTATTCTCTCCTCCTTAGTATCTTATGTTCCTATGGTCAAAAATGATAATACTATAGAGATTGTTCTTGAAATGGACTTAACTCACTTTCAAAATAAACGGCTCATATTTTAAGTGAAAGTATTAAACAGCTAAAATTTATTACATTTTTGATAATATTTGTATGGAATATTAACTATTTTGCTTACCTTATTCTGAAGCATACTTCTAGTTACAAGTAGCCATAGAAGGAATTAACCACAATTTAAAATCGTTGAAATATTAAAAATAATTTCAAGAATTATACGGATTTACATTTCTCGCATTTTCATCGTCTAGTAGCTTCTGTTATGGTTGTATTTTTTATGGATGCACACTGCACAATTGTTGTTATTTATGCTTTTGGACATTATGTTAATGCAATTATTATGAACAACTTTGTCGCTTAGAGTCTCAATGTTGCGTTGGGGCAAATGTTCCAACATAAAATCATTAAATTATTAACTAACCTCGCTTTCGACTTTGTGTTCTATGGGAAGAAAACTTTATTGTGAATCTTAACGCGGTGCACTTTAACTCTCAAAATCGCATTGCAACACTCACTGCAACTACAGAGCTACGTTAAGATTGTGCTTTTTTTTTTGTTTCTAACTTTTCGCATTCCACGTTTTAGTTCAACTTTTCGATTTTTAGTTACTTAAAGATAACGAAAGATTTATATTATGTGAGAGAATTATTTCCGAAAGCTATTTGGGTAATTTTTGCGGGGCGTGGAGGTATAAATTTAGTGGTCGAAAAATGATTTTAAAAAACGTGAAATTTTTTTCATCAATCGTAATTTTTTTTGGAAAAAGAACCTTTTAAGTTGCAAGTTATAAGAGGATATAGCAAGAGAATTTCTAAATAACGAAGGCTCCAATTATAAAATAATTGCTCTGAGAATATTTTATTGGAAATATAAAAACGGGAATTGTGTTTTACGATTGAACATTACTTGTAAACAGTGGCGTGCATTCCATATAGACAAAAAGACACTGCCTACCCAATTCTACAATTCTTGAATTTTAAAGTGTGAATTTTCTGAAATATTTTTTTTGCTAATCATTGGGAAATCATTCGTAGAGGCTTGAGAAAGAAACCGTTTCGTTGGTGACAAAATAGTTTAGCGGTAATTAAAAAAATAAGATAAATTAATTAATTAGTCATTGATATAGTAGTATGTTAAAAAAATAAGGTTTAAAGCAACATACAATAACAAAAATGAGGGAAAATTTAGGAAACGGTTGGTTAAAACTAAAAAAAAAAGTTAAAGAAAAATATTTTCCGAATTTCAAAAAACACTTAATGTTCTACTTCGTATATATATTTTTTCAAAAGTTTTTTGTGTGAAAGGTTGATTTTCACAAACGAAAAAATTTGGGAGAAAAGCTTGTATAATTATGTTTCGATTTATGTTATCTTGTAAAATTTTTGGAAAATATAATTTGAGGAAAAAAATTAATATCATAATTGCCACTTTTTTCCATTTTTTTCGAAGGGGGGGGAGGTTCTGTTTAGTTTTCCTTAACTTTTTTTTAGTTTTACATTTACCGTTTCCTTATTTCCGTAATTTTCTCGCATTTTTGTTATTGTATGTTGCTTTGAACCATATTTACTTAACATTTTACTATATCAATGACGAATTAATTAATTTTTCTTAATTAATTTATTATCGTTAAACTATTTTGTCACAAACAAAGCGGTTTTTTTCCCATACGCTTACGAACGATTTCCCATCGATTGTCAAAAAAAAAAACGGAAAATTCACACTTTAAAATTTTGCTGGCTAATTGGTATAGGGTTCATTATTTACTAATCATGACAACGAACTAAGCAGCATTTTTGATTATATTAAAATAGGTTTTAAAAATTTCTGCCTACCCTGCCTAAAATCTCTGTGCACGCCACTGCTTGTAAATGCTGCGGTGTTTGTAAGTTAGTCTTAAGAAATCTACCCGTAAAAAAGAACTATTATAGATTTAAAACTTTACAAATAAGGATAATATCTCGTTAGGAATAATTTCCCAATCGTCCATATACACAATATAAGGCAAATGAAACAACAAAGAAAAAAGTTTACGTCTGAAAAGTTTGCTGAAAGAAAAATTCAGAATTTTCAATGAGCCAATATAGATAGAACGAGCCGTAATGTAAACGTTAAATTCACTTTAAATTGAATGGACCAAATCTGGAAATCCATCGTTCTCTATTCAATCATACGAAATTGAGACGACTAATAAAAAAAAAGAAATTCCGTCGACGTTATTTTACATAAAAGCTTGTATTTATCAATCCAATTTTTTTCTCTTTAGGAACGAATTAAATTTTGAATGTTTGTAAAAGCGAGATTACGAGTCTGATTTTCCCTCATTACGTGGTAATACCGTGACAATTATAAAAGAAAATAAAACACGAAAACGAAACGATACGATACAAAATAAGTGTACGATATAAATTCTTAAGATTAAGATCGAAGACGTGTATGTTCGTACAAGCCATAATTTGAAACTAAATATTTCTCAATTTTCTTTATATCTGTGAATCGGATTCATAGATTCTCTCATTAATTGGTTTGCCTTTTATAATTTGAGACTCTTAAACGGTCTGAGATTCATAAATCAGATTTTCTTGAGCTTGCAAAAAAATTTGAAACCTTGTTAGATTTCAAACATTAAAACCATGATAATTGCATGCAAAACGATGCAAATTACTAATTATGAAACTAAAGAAGCTGCATTATAACTCCTTTTTCTTTTTTTTTTGCAGATAAATCAAAATTATAATGCTTGCGACACTCGTAACTTAATTCCTCTTACAATAGACAAGATCAATTTAAATCCTTTAAATTGCTAAAAACTTAATAAAAAACACTAAGTTACACACGATTGTTCTGAAAAAAGTATATTACTTGTTAGGTAAATTTTTTAGCGTTTATGATTCATAAAATCACGATTTTATACCTACAAGAATATAGAAAGATCACTTCTTGCACTTTGTACCTAACATTTGTATTTCAAACCAAACTGGACTAGTAATCTACCGAGTCTGTACAAATTTATCCTTAAATTGTAGCCTCAAATATTATTTTTGAAAAGCTTTAAAAATTCTCAAAAATCTATTTAAACACATTCTCAGAGAAACCCATGACTGGATCCTAAGAGGCAAAGAACAAAAATCTTGTTCCATATGTAGGAGCGTCCTGAATGTCAACCATATTCTGGTTGGATGTAACGGGGCTCTATCCAGAAATGGGAAGACCTCAGACCATCGTCGCCCATCACCCTGGATATTTTACAGTCCCTGAAGAAAACAAATATCAAAACATAATCTGTGATAAGTGAAAAATTTAATCTGTTGTGTAAATCCATTGTGCTCACATATTATTTATATCTCAAATTTATAGTTTTACTCTCATTTTAATAATTTTAGCTAAATTTCAATGTTCATAGATAAATACCATTACATATAATCTAAACTTAACGTAAAAAACTCACCTATGTAAATATATCTAAGATTCTTTAAATCTTTCTTTTTTAAGTTCCAACTATTCAATAGTTTCAAAAATGAGGATATAAAATCCTACAGTCGTTTCTGACGATAACTGTAATAAAGGGATGGTAAGTAACTATTGAAAGATAATTTGAGACTAAGATGATCATTTTAGTATGTGGTTTCTTGATTTGCTTTAGTATGTAAGCTGTTTTTTCAGCGATGGTATTCAGAGATTTCTTTAAGTTATAAAAAAAATAGCCTATACCTTCGTGCTTCCATGACCTAAGCTTTAACTGTATAAATATAGTTTCTTTTTGCTAAAAAGGAACAAGATTTGGAAGTTCAACTTTAAAGAATATGACAAAAAATGAGGTATCCATAGTTTTCTTTTGATCTACCGCTGGAGGATTTATACATACTAATAGATTCCAATGCGAAGTTCTACAACTTGTGTTTCACTGTCAATGAAACTTAAAAGCTACACACTGTTTTCGGTATGATCGGATGCGTTAATCGCCAATTCTGCAGCAATATTGAGGAAAAATCATTGATATAAAATTTCTTACTGTTTACTATTCCACCATCAGTGCATTCGAACTATGAGAGTTGAATGTCTTACTTTCTACTCGTCTTATTTGTGGTTAAAAATCTACAACAATTACTTTTGCAATCTATTTCTTCATAGCTATAGCTGCACATTTCCTACTGTATGTGGAAAAACCACATTCAATTTTAATTAACTATTGAATGTAGGACATTAAATTGGTGTTTAATAGTTTTATACTCCCTTTGTTATTTTATATAGGATATAACAGTTTTATTTGGCAAAAGATTTTCCTCCCCAATAAATTATTTCTTAAGCCAAACTTTTATAGTTTTTTTGAACTCTTATTTCCATAACATCTTTCTTTTTCACTTTTTTCCGCCAAATGTTACTGTTTAATTTCTATGCTTCAGCGACTTAAGAGTTTAGAGAACACTTATATATCATCTTTTTTATAACAAAGGATAATTATTTTATGTTAAAAAAATTATCAAATTTTAAAAAAACTGTTCAATAAATGTTTTTGATAGATTAATATTGAAAATTAAGGGGGAAAATCAAAAAAAAAAAAATAATAGGATCCACAAAGATAAGTTTATAGTTCCAACTTCCAATACTATAAAATGAATTTTCGAATTCCACGAGTAATTCGTTTCGATAGTTTCATGTAAGTTGAGGAAAGTACAAGAATAAATTTTATACATATACTATTAGACAAATTATCCTATTTCAAGTATTGTTTCAATGGCAATTGATTTTTGTTTTTTTTTTCTTTTCTTCGTAAATTAAAATAGTATAATATTTAGATTTTTTATCGTTTTTCGAATTATAGACTCTTCAAAATTTCAAGTTAGAATTGCTCCTAGTTATGACTTAAATACGATTTCATAAAATCTGAATAATAAAGATATTAATGAAAAAAGGTTAAAAATACACTGAAAATATTTTTCTTTTAAACTTCATTTTTCAGTTCAGTATCAGTTCTGGAGGAAAATCCAATCAATATACCCTTTATTGATAACTATAATATACCTACTATATGTCATTTCAATTCTTATCGTGTATAAAAACATATTTATTAGTGGATTTATCGACCAAGTTTCATAATTTTCCCTTTGGAACAATTGATATTAGCCGATTTTTTCAGAATGAACTATTTCCGATATCCAGAGATATATCCACGAGATTTATATCTAAACTCTAAGAGTAATTTCATTTTTTTTTATTTCAAACCATTGTACACTTAAAATCGCGAAACTTATGTTTTTTTTTCAATATAATAATTAAGGAACTTTTGAAAAATAGTTTCCAACATTTGTTCTATTTTTACTGTTTCACGGTTAACTGTACTGGCTCATTGAAAAATGGACTAAAATTAAGCTTTTAACAAAAATAATTTCATATAAAGCACTTATAAAACCAACTTGGACATACAAGAAGCAGTTTTGGGGTTACGCAACACGTTAAATTTAAAAAGCATCGACCAAAGCAAAAGAAAAATAAAAATCAGAGCCATGGCTAACTTTCTCAAGTACTTGCGTAACTATATCTTCCTAAGAGGCACTGACATAAAATAGGCCCAACAGTGATCAAAATCAGCAGATGTTACAGGAAAATGTTAAAACTATATACATTCGAACCAATTTGCCCAAAAAATAATCTCAGCAAAAAGATTTTACTTAGATAAATTGTAACGACCCACTAAAATTAGGGGGCTTAATGTTCGAGGCTAACTAAAAATCCCACAAAGTAAATCCAAAACTATATAGAGGAGCAGATGAGGAATTAGTCATGATTGTATCAATTAACTTTTTTAAAGATATATCAACATATCTGATCCCAAAAATTAAATAATAAATAGTTTGCATTAAAACGGTTTGATGCTTTCTTAAGATAAGTTCAGAATCAAAGCTTAAAAAGAATCTTGAGCTTTAAGAAGAGCTTTTCCATTTAAAACTTGCATTAGTCAATTTGATTATATGTAATTTCTTTCTATGGTCTTGCAATGATTATAGTTTCTTATTTTACGGAAAGATTTAACATAATGTTTTAAGCTTAAGGATCGTTAGTCGGGCAAGTTATACCAAAACAAGATTCAAGAGCGGAGTTTGGAAAATATCGAATAATAAGAAGAAGAATGATCATTGCTGCAATCAAAATAAAAAAATAATTTAATTACTAAATTTTTTGATAATTTTTAATTTATAGAAATTTCGCTTATCTCGTGTTTCAGACTCAAATATTTTAAGAATGTTCCCATCGTACAACAGTAGCTACCGATTTCTCAAAAACTCTCCCCCACGATGTAAAATTTATTGAAACCATTAAAAAGCCCATCCCATCCCATCCCAACCCTGAAGATAATTGCCATTGTAATAATCTTGTTATTACGGCCGGTACGTTTCGAAGATTTGTACTAATTATTGTTTTGTGTTTACAAGACTTCACGCCAAGCTAGCGCTCAGAAATGTTAAATTAAATTTTAATGCTTCTTCCTGTAGATAACCGCCACACAAATAACGACCACATCATACCCACAACAAAAGGGTGTACAAGTCGAGCCAATTCAAACCACATCGTGTACAGCATCTCATCCAACACTTAATAACAATATAAAAATCCACTAATTGTTTGTTCTTTCATATTTGGCTTGAATTGATTTTTTCGATGTATTTGGCCCATTCTTTTTTGTTGTGATGAAAAGATTTATTTCACGCTATAAGCCAACTTGAAATTCTTTGTTCGTCTAAGAAAAAAATAATGAAAAGTTATGACACGAAAGTGTCAATTTTTTTGTTGAGGAAACAATTTTTTAAAATATCAATTTATCATTTTTTTTACGTAAATAAAACGGGCAAGTGATGCTTCTTCACGGTGCTTGACTAAACAAAACGAATGGCTCAGTCTTAATGCCACACGCATCTGAAAGAGGGCGTTTACCCTTCATCGTTATTTTTGAGCCTTTTACAAGTCTACGGCTATTGAGCCGAAGCTCTCCACATATAAATTTTTTTTTGAATGATAACGTATTATTATTTTAGTGGTCAGGCGTGAATCAACGTGGATTTTGGTAGTTCAAACTGTTAGCACGTACCATCGTCTTTGTACGGAGGCATCACATTATCTTTATAGGTTATATGTAGTACGAGCTACCTTACCGGAATATCAAACAGTCTTTTGTAGCTCAATCCAACCAGAACGAACCTCTTTTCACACCCCCAATATCTATCTAATATACAGGTGGTTGATTTTTCCCCGACCCAATTTTCATCTTAATCTTACCTTTTAGTTTTCCACTCGAACCAAATCCTGCAACAAAAGAAAAAGAACATTTTTAAAATAAATCTAATTTAATAAATGCAATGCGAACACTTCTCACCACCCTTTTTAATTCGTTGAATTTACGAGTTTGCACAGAGCTCGTAAGAAATGCATTTATTTTGTAACAGAGTCTTAAAAGCATTTCCACCCCTTTGCAGCTTATTTGTTTGGCACGGAATATTTATGGGTACTTTGTAGTTTTTTCATTTTTTTTTTAAAACTCCACTAGCTCGATATTATCACAAACGACCTCAGCATAGTATCACACCCATTCAGAAGTACCCTGTTTACGACAACAGTTACGCTTTGTAAACGTTTACAATCGCGAATTGAGGTGAAAAATCTGGCGTCTGACGGTGGCCGATTAAGAACAAGATTTAAAAGCTAAATACCCATTTTTAAACCTGAAAAACCTAAAACACGGTTGGGAGCAACCCACAGCTAAATGTATTAAGTGGGAAATATATATTTATATATATTATGTGTGCGTTACGCCCCTGAAATTTTTATCCAAATTAAAGTTTGAGTTATGGGACTATTTCTCAAATTTTATTACTTCCTCGGTGCATTTTAACGCTTTAGTTCTTCGCGGAATTCGACGATATAGTGTAGTCGGCAAATAGGAAACTCAATTATTTAAATTTTATTTGGAACTTTTCGGAGGTAAATCCTGTTTTCCCTACAATGAAAATAGATTAAATTCAAAGCTTTTAAAATAATCAAAATCAATTTTTTTCTTTAATTTTCGTAGAGCATGTTTTCATAAAAACATGAAAAACTTAAACGGATTAAAGATTTTCATAAAAGCCCTTAACTTTTTAATACTAAAAGGACCCTCCTTAACAATGAAGACGTGAATTTCAATTTAACTATAATCTTTAAGCTATAGTAAGCACTCATTTTCTAAAAATATATTGTTAACTTTCTTATTTTATCAGTAGTAAAACTATCAAAAATACTAAAACCAAATTTGAGTTTAAGTTTGAATCTTAAATAATTTACAAAATTACAAAGTTATATTAATAATCAATACAATTGTAATGCAAGAATATGTGCTATAATCAAAACTTGAACTTAGATAATCTTTTTTGGTAATAGTAAAACATCTCTCAAACTGCCTTGATGTTTATTTTTTTTGTTCTGGAATTGCTTAGATTTAACTGTTGTTTCTAGAAAATGAATAATATTAAACAGTACTATATTTGGTGCAACGATTATTTAAAATAGGTCAATCCAACTTAGGAAAGCTCAAGGACCACTAAGAATACAATTACGGTTGTGAAAGCTTCCATATTATATACTATAAATACTATAACTATACTTTTATAATAATAAACATTTTTTAATTCTGCAAAGATCCTCACACTGTTGATGTCAAATTTCTATTAAATTTTTATGCCCTATTTGAGGGTCACAAATATTGTACTCAAGGGTGCATGCGACCTACGGGTCTTATATTTGACGGTCCAGTTGTAGAAAAATCACAAATAAATCGAAAAAGAAGATAACAATAATATTTGCTTTGTGTTCAAAAGCATCAATATCATTTCTGAGGAAAAATTAATTTCCTTACTTCAATCGGTAATGATATTTTCAAAGCAGAAATTCAACGCCAAAATTTACAGAATAAGCTATAATAAATTTTTACCTTTTGGAAATGGTAGCTTTTTTTATAATCTCTTTGGAAAATAAAAAGTTACATTAAATATTGTACTTAAAGAGTTGAATTCCTAGGTATTAAATTTTTTTGGTATTAGAGACAAAAATAGATGTTTTTTCAATTTTATCAAATTCATTTCATCATTCAATTCGTCATTTTAAAATTTAAGTATACAATGTGTATACTTTGGGAACAGTTACACTTTAGACTCGTAATCTAGCGACGCTTTTTTTTCTACTTTATTTTAAACTAACGTAATTTATTTTAAAAAAAAGCTCTGGTGCTCCTGGACTTGTGACCCAAAGAAAATTAGTGGGAAAAAGATCCATGGGTACGCAATTTTTTTTGCTAAAAGATTGTTGGGACAGATCTGCATAGAAATATTTAAGTTTTACGCACCATTATAGTAAGTTCGATTACCAATCTTAGGAAAGAAATGGCGGCCTAAGAATACGAAATGATATTCTAACCAAAACTATGGAAGTTGGAGGATGATATTTTTGAGGTTTTAATAAACAAGTTATTGGTATGAAGTTTTTGTAACATATAAAAGATAGACAAATAAAACTTTGGACATTAAATAAATCTAATGATTTCATCTAATCTTTAAAATTTGATCTCTTAAGTATCATTTATTCAGTATGATTAGTACATCCTAAGTAGACAGAATAACCAAAGATGAGGTGCCAAGACAAATGGGTGAGAAAATAGGTTTAGATTGGACATCAAAGAAAAAAAGCTCTAGTACATTGGAATTTTTATGAGGGATAAACGATATTCTATCTCCTGAACTTGTCATCCAAGGAAAATTAGAGGGAAAAAGACAAAACTTTTGGCTAAAAGATCTATGTCGATGATTTGAACGGACCTACATAGAAATATTCCAAGGTTTGTAAATTACACAGGTTGCTCCATTAGAAAAAAAAAATGACGTCATACGAAGAATTTTGAAATTGAATTAGTCTGAAGATATGTACGAATTTCTTCTGGATACGTCACGTAGCCACCATGAGGCCACCTGTGTATTTTATAAACCTTGGAAATATTCAGAGATACGGTCTTACACACCATTATAGCCAGTTGGAGTACCAACCTTTAGCAAAAGACGGCGGTCTAAAAGAACAAAATGTTATTCTAACCAAAACTACGGAAGTTTGAATATATGACACAATATTCCAAGAAAAAGATACAGTTCAAAAAATTCTTATAAACCATTTTTTTTCTTGATAGTTACAGAAGGATTTTTTAAATAAGAAGAAATTTAAGGTTATTTAAGATCTTTAATTTTTTAATATTTTATTAATTCAAAAAGCAACGTTTCGTTACGTAATCGTAACTTCCTTGAAATTTTGAGTTAGTTATTATTATTTAATTACAAATATTTTATAAGATCTATATTATAAATATATTATTATAATTTTGAAATTTATGTATGATTGACATATTTTGTAATTATTTTAATTTGTTATAGAAGCCTGAGGAAATTACGATTACGTAACGAAACGTCGCTTTTTGAAATAAAAAAATATTAAAAAATTAAAAAATTAAAGATCTTAAATAACCTGAAATTTCTTCTTATTTAAAAAATTTTAAAGCAGCGATCTGATTTTTATCATCTGTTACAGAAGGACTTATGTCCTTTAAAACCATTTCGATCGTAGAGCCTTCATATAAAAACCAACTAAATAATTGATTAATATGTCCCAATTTGTAAGTTTTGTGTCTTTAAACTTTTTTCTTTTATACTCGATTTAAGTCCTTTGGGATCCTCTAGACATATTTTTTCATTAGAAATAAAATTTTGTTTGCAAACTAGTAAAGAAACTTTGTGAACAAAAAAAAAATGACATTTTCCAAACGAATATTTTCTGCGAAAAACTATATTTTCAGCGTAACTATTAGATAAATTATCGTTAAAAAATGTTTGAGACCAATTTTACTAGGAGAATAATGTGGGATTCTTTTTCCAGATTGTGCTCATTGGTTTGTTCTTGTCGGTCGCGAGACGAACAAGACATTAGAGCGCGACTTAATTATTTTGTACAAAACGAACATCTCGGTTTTTATGTGCACAATAATGGGATTGTACCGGGAGCTTGTGGCAAGTTTTAAATATCGATTTTACATTTAGTTTATGTGATAGCATCAATAAAATAACTGGAACTCATTAAACAGATTAGATCAAGGCCATTAACGGGCCGGGATGGGAGAAGAAATGTATCAGATCGATTAGTTTGTTCGCCTCTCGAAAGACACAAAACTCGAATCATCCATAAACGCATTAATAATGTCGCGTCGCGACGCGGCATATTACATCTGAATAGCAGATATTTCGACGGACGCTAAACGTCGTTCGTTAACGCTTACAGTTTTGCCGTTCGAAAACCGTTATATCATATTATACGTATCCCTACCTATACAGTATATGCGAGGGATGAAAACCTAATACATTTATCATTGTCAATTCGGTTTGAGAAAACATCATTTTTATCGTAAAGTCCGGATATTGCATTATATAACTACATAGACATATATATGAAACATTTTATGTTTTAACCCGCAGCTGAACTTTGAATGTTTTATTGATGTTTAAATTTTATTTAAGCTTGACATGCCTTTTAGCTGTTCAATACATAACGTGCTCACATATTTTCAATCTCTTCAATGTTGCAATGTCCCAACAATTCATACCCGAACCGCAATTGGCCGGGAAATGATTTTATTTCGCATCTCAAACCAGGAAAATTAAAACCAATTTTGCTGTGTTTTATTTTCTTACGAGGCAAAATGTCTTTGACATGTCAACGTTTTATTATTTTTTTAAATCGTTTTCATTGGAAAAATTAGATTATTTCATATTGAAAATATGTTCGAATAAATCGCTATTCAGCCGAAAAAACGTTTTTTCAATTTAAATATTATTTTAAATATGCGATTGATTTGTCGTTCGATTTTTAAATTGAAATTAAATGTTTGGTTTCAGGGGTTTTTAACTTTGGCATTTTTTTGTGAATTTTATTAAATAAATAGAAAATTGTAAAAAAGATTTTACGGCAAAAAGGATGATTTTTTCTGATGCATAGATTAAATGATATTGATAGGGGGAGAAAATGTTGTTTCACCTGTATTACCAGAGCGTTTAATTAGCATTGCAAGCGTTAATTTGCATCCATTAATTTTAATTCCATTAATGTAATCAATGTGAAGGTTTTAATAATTAAGAAACGAAAACAATTTTTGGTAATTCCTACTGCAATCGCGACTCCAATTAGTGGCGAAAGCGACTGTTATAGAACCTCAAGGCTCGTAAAATGTACTATAGAAGTATGTGGAATTACAACTCTTGCATATAGATACTCAAATCTTTTTTTTACTGTAAATATGATCCTAAGAAAAAAAAATGTGTAAAAATATATGAGACTTATGGGAAATTTGAAAATGTTTCATATCTTTCAGAAGTTGTGTAAAATATTTTCCAAAAAACATTGCAAGGAAGTAACAACCAAATCCAAGTTATTCATCTAGCAAAACTTAGTGGACACTAAAAATTCAGTGTATTCAAATCTATTCATTACATTAAGCATATTTAAAAGCTTTAAATTGAAGTTGAGATGGAAGTTATCAATAAAAATTTATTTTGCGATTATTCTTAAAAAAATCCTAGGAAAACAAAGAACACCAGCCATGAAACAGACCTAGTCACTAGCATATGTATTAACCTAAATTAATCGACTTATGGCTACAAATTGCTAAAATTATAATTAGAAAAAAAAATGCAATTCGTCAGCTTACAATAACAAATTTGTATAAAAAAAGTGCTCAGTGATATTCCAAAATCGTTTAGACCCAGATTATGTAAAGAAGAGTTAAGAGTACTTTGGATATTAAACGTAACTTTTTAAATTTTTGGATCAAATTTTCAATGAAAATACATCTACGAATCACTTCAGAAAGAACACCGATTTTCTTATATATAAATTGGCTATCTTACCGTGCGTCCGTGCAGAATGGGCTATACGCATGCGCTTTATTATCCCCACTTACGCATTGAAAACGTTGGTAAGGGTACTCACTCACTAATTATATTTATTTGTATGTATGTTATATTTATATGTATTTATTTGTGAATACGTATTTCGGATTTTCAGGTTTACAATATGTAAAAGCCCAAAAACATTTTTTGATATATATACTTATCAGATTAATTCTACATTATCTCATATTAAACATTTTATTGAGATAAAACCTTTAGTTGCGAATGCAACGGGCAACTACTAGTTATTTATAAAAGCATATAACATATAACTCGACAATTTTTTTTTCAAAAATTATCTTTGTAGTCAACGAAAAAAAGACCAAAGTATACGACAAGAAGAATAAAAAGACTCATTTTGAGAGGAAAAAGTTTCGCCCTTGAATTTGCAGAAAAGAAGTTGAATTGTTTCAAGAAAAAAGGAAGAAGACGTATTGGAATCCAAAACTTATTAAAAAAAGGAATGGACTTTAACGATTTAAAGATCCTCGCCAAAAAGAAGAAGTTGGAGAGAAAAATTCAACGTAGCGGAAAACTAAACCTACCGTTAAGCAGAAATCAGAAAATTAGGGTTTTCCTTTCGATGGTTTGATTGAATAATGGCTAAATCAAAAAGATTTAAAACTACAGCTACCAAAAAAACTCTTTTTTTTTCTGTTTTTAAATTTGAAAATTCAATCAAACTATAAAAATAATTGATGTTACATTCAAGGGCCATGAAAATTGCATTTTTGTCAATTTAGCTTATTTTGGCCAACGCCGAGCACTGAACGAATAAATTAACATGGAAAATTGGCATCATAAAAAAGGCATTTAGATTTTCCGCCACATATATTGATTATAATCTCTGCGAATAATAATAATATTTTGTATTTTTGCTTTAATTCATTCGTGACAAATATGAGTTATATTTGCCCGCTGTCATTCTGTCGTTAACATATTATCTTTGCACCTATATATGTATATACTAAATATATATATATGCATTATGTATGCATAATGGAAAATTGTCATTGGCAGTTCATGAAAATGGGTCACTTATTTTGTCATGTACAGAACTTTGTCATAAATATTATATCATTTATGCATTTAGTTAATTTGTCACCATATTTGAATTTTTCGGCATCGGTGAAAAATTTAATTTTTCGTTAAGCCCACGCTTTCCTTCTTTTTTTTTTTTTGTTTGCACGGTGATTAACGGTGGAGTTTATCGCACGGGAAATGTTCCAGGCGGAAAAAATTGTAATTTGTGTTTGCATTAAATTTTCGCTTTGAATTCATTTGGGGTGGTTCGCAAAGGAAATGCATTTAAATCGCGCACATGTTGTAATTTTATGGTCTTGATTACCACAAAAAATGTGTCCGTTTTTTTCTACTTTCGCGGAATTTTTCATAATTTTAAAATGATCAATTAATGTTGAAGATTCTTTTCATTTTCATATAACGTTTCCGCTAAAATAATCCTTTACACTTTATAAAGTTGATTACTGAATATTATTTGGTGGCTTGCATATTAATTAGGTCTTAAAGAATTTTCCAATTTCTTGTGCATTCGAAATTTAACTTACAGTTAACAAAAAAGAAACAGTTAGAAGAAGAGTTTTAACAATTTTCATAAAGTTGAATTCAAATTTTACCATACTTAGCCTTTTATTGTTTGTTCCTACAAAAAGACTGAATTTATCAATGTAATTGTATTTTCCTATTGTTGAAAACTTTGAATTATTATTATTTTGAGTATTGTTAGTATACTACATAGAATTTCATGAAATCTCATTAATTGTTGATAATTTTTGAGAAATTTACAGAAAACATTGTCAATTACTACAACAATATGCTATGTTTAAGCCCAAATATTGAATTGTGTCAGTTTTCATTTTTGAAAAGGTAAGGTATTTTTTTTCCTCTCTTTACAAATGGTATTGGAAGATCTAGAAGTTGCGAAAAAGGAAAGGTTATTTTTTTAATAAAAAAATCAATTTTCAAGTCAACCCCAGTAAAGAGTCTAAATCAAGCGTTGATATTCAAAAAAGGAATTCCAAAAAATTGAAAAAAAATCGCAAAACCAAACTTGGAGTAAATATTCATTTTTTGGTTTATTTATTATAAAATACCAGATAATTTGACCAGTTTGTTTATGTGTTGCATGTAAAAGAGGTTAAGAAGCTTAAAAATTATCCCTATTCAGAAAATTCAATCTCATCTGAAAGTTGGTGAAAATAATTGGGATTCTAATGGGAAATTTTTTAGGGGTATAATCATGGTGTGTTACAAAACCAGACGTGTTGCTAAGTTCTTATCTTATTACTGATTTAAGAAAACTTTGAAGATAGAGTTATGAAAATAAATTCATAGGGGTTGCAACCAGAGGTTTAAAATTTAACCAAACGTTTAATTTTGACACATATGATTCAAAGATCAAGAGAATTTTCCTACTAGAAAACCAAAGTTTTTGAGGATTTTTTAACTAAGGATTAGTTCCCAGTTTATTAGGTTTTTAACTACTAACAGACCAGTCATTAACCAACTAAGATTTAATGATATTTTCCATAAAAATAAATCTCAAATGAAAACATTTTCCGAGTTTAGTTGAAAGGTGGAATCTTTTGGAATTTTTGAAAAAAAAATTTCGTTCCTGAAAACTAATCTCCAATTTTTCGATTTTCATTAAGTTTTCATCGTATATACTCTTTACATAAGGTCACTTAATCTTGATTTTGTAAGAAACAATTTAAAGTTCAATAAAGTTCACCGTTATTCGACCATTTTCTATCCCAATTTTTTGTGAGAGTTTTGATAGATTTTATAAAGTTATCTTCTAATTACAAACTTATTACAACATTCATCTATAAAGTTTTGTTAACACTACCGACTTGAAAAGAAATGACGTCATACGCTACACCATTGACCTTTAAAGCTTTTGGTGGATAGTCAGCAAGGCTTGTAAATTACACAGGTTGCCCCATTAGAAAAAAAAATGACGTCATACGAAGAATTTCGAAATTTGAATCAGTCAGAAGATATGTACGAATTTCTTCTGGGTACGTCACGTAGCCACCATGAGGCCACCTGTCTATTTTATAAACTTTGGATAGTTAGTACCAGCATATTATTTTGTCAATTCCATCATATAATTTTTTTCATCTGAAATGCTTATATTTTCTTCATGTTTTTTTAAAACCAAAATTCTACCGAAATAAAATTCAATAAAAGCAGATAAATTGAGGAAATATTCGATAAGGAAACGGAAATACAAAAAATTTAAAAGAAATAAAAAGCAAACATGTTTTAAAAAGCTGTTTAAAATATGCAACAGACTCGTTAAATTTCATAAACCAGATTCACAAAAATTTTCAATACACTAAAACATATTGTGAACAAATTGAACGGAGAGAAATAATTTTACGAAAATTTGATAAATGATAGAAATATATTATTTAGAAGTTCCTCCATTGGCGTTATTGCCTAGGGAGAATATATGTCAACGCCGCATCATAGTCAATTTATCATGCAGATCAAATGCAATATTTATGCACAAATTGTTTGAAAACGATTTTTTTTAAAAATTTACAACCGCTTTATCAAAAAATAAACACCTCTTCTTCTCAAATAAAATTTTAAATTTCAGTTCAAAAATATAAAAAAAAAATAATATTTATATTTAAATATGTTAATTTCTTTCTAGGAACCAAAACCAATCTCCGCTTCTTTCGTTCATTCATATTTCTTCTAATTTTACCACTGCCACCAATTTCCGGTGGCCTACCGACCAACATCCTTTAAATATCCTTTTCTCCACACCAAATCCAATCAATACACAAACCCTAATGATCAACAGACGAGCGAAACCTTAATTATTAACAAAATGCTCGTCAGCCTAACCAAGTTGGATGCTCTGGTTAGCAAAATAACGATCAAAACTTCCGACCTCTTCTCTCTAATTTTAATACTCTCGAGTTTACATTATTTCACCATTAAAACTCGGATGCTCCTCAGCTATAGTACGGATGTTTATTTTTATCCAAACAAAACCTCTGAACAACAAAAAAATACCTTCAAAGATTTCCTTTAAACCTCCAATTTTATCGCATAGATTTCACGAACCAATTGTTGATATTGAGGAATTTTTATGTTCCAGATATTTTTATAATGACCGCATTACAGACGCAATAAATGTTATGGCTGATCATATAATATTTAACTTCCAATTACGATCGCTTATAAACTCGTAAAAATGTTTTCCCATTAAATATTAAAATATTAAATACTTGAGATTTTAACACGGAGCAAAACACTACTACTGCTTGGCGTATAAAAAAGAAAAAAATACCAGTGGCGGCTGATTCACTAACATTGCAGTCTTGCAGTCCTATTTATGGAAACCAATAAATTTGTTGTATTATTTATAATCCATAACAATATAATTAGTGCTTCATAAAATTGGTAACATACAAAATATTTTGCTAGGTTAAATTTAAACGTTACAGCACAGCAAGAGTTCTACCATCGTCCATCTGAAGTGGCTTAAAGGAATATACATTTTTGGAATTTGCTGAAGCAGTAGCAAAACATTCTTTTATGAAAAAATAGAAGAAATAATTGTAATATAGATAACAACAAATGCATTTTCAATGTTGAGAAATAAGAAAAATAAGGAAATTTTGGGGAAAATTTGCAATTTTTTGAAGCGATCTTCCTTTTCTTGGTGGTTCAATTTTATGGCAATATTATCGCTTTTTTCATTAAGAAAATCCACAAGCAATTATTGAAAGTAAATGCAACAAAATTATGTTAGAATTTGGTGCAGGTTGTGAGATCGATATAAAGATTTCGTTGGACTATTTTTTTTCAAAAATGCTGCTGATTAGCTGAGGCAATATAATTCAACAGTTTCCGCGCAGAATACATTTTTTCAATGCCTAAAATTGATCAATTGGATGCAATATGGATTCAAAATACAATTTAATTACTGCTGGAATAATTTTCCGATCATTTTATTTCATTTTTCATTGATCAGAGTTTGCCGCTCTACCTAGTTAACGGTGATGTAATTTGTATTTTGAGCTTTTTTGAGCTTTTGCGGTTTTTGGGGTCATAAATATCATTCTTAAAAGACATCCGCCATGAAAAAAAAGTAAGACCCAAAAGTCTAAAATTATTTAAAGTTTTTATTAAGCAGACGTCCGTTTTATAATATATTTAAGTATAAAAGTCGCTGTCTTTTATTGTAGTTGAGAAGATAAATACCGTAAGGTCTTAGATCTGATAGCGTGAAACTCCCTCCTTTGTACCTTCCCGTGGTGAAGATGGAGACGCGAAATGGCAGTTAAACGTATTGGGAATCTTGAGTGTGCAGGGCACTATTTTCTTTGGGGTTGGAAAACTAACACTGAAAGCGAAAAAAATCCCTAAGAATCAACGGCAAGAGATGCGAAAAGTAAGTAGAAAGCCATCGTAATAATAAGCCTAGATATATCTTTTGTATCAATGATGAGGGTTCTTTCGGTAAAAATTCCTGATTACAAAAGTTGCCGAATGGAGATCACTCGAGAATCTTTATTAGCTTCACAAAAAACATTTGAGGTCCTGGAGCAACTTGTTGCACACCAAGCTGTAGCGTTCTTGACCAAAAAGGAAAGATATAATAGTACATGGGAAATTGGGGTCTTAATATTTAGTATATTATTATTTCATTTGTAAAAACGACGGTTTTTGGATCTTTGGAAGCCCGTAAAGGAAGGGGGAGAATATTTTCAAAGTATGATTGTATCTCAGTATTTGATATCAATTAAGGGAAAAAAGGGGGTAAATTCTATGAAAAAAATGGGTATGTTTTACAGATAATTGATTAATTAAATGTCATAGGCTTATAATCATTCATAACTTGAAAAAGAAAATTGATCGATGCATCAATGAAATTCAACTTCATTCATGTAGAGTGGTAGAAAGTTTCAACCAACAATGCATTTATGCCAGGTCATTTTCCCAACATATATTATATGTTCAATCATAATTTAATAAAATATTTAAGCTATGAGTTTAAAAAATATCTATATAATTTGTTCAGTGCGCCACTGAAAAACGTCATGGATTAGTCTGGCATAATCTGGTCGTGGTTTCAAGTCTCTGGTTTTTTTTCAAAGATTTCATGTATTCTATTGTAAGTAATTACGGTGAGATAATCAAAACAGATAATTAAAGCGTTTATTTTAAACATTGCAGCAGCAATAAAACAAAAGCTGAACTCTTGCACTGCACATCTTATTCGGATAGTAATGAAGGAAAATTTCTGCAAAAGAACAAGGGATGTCGTGCAAAACAGAAGAAAGTGGGAACAAAAAAAAATTGGCACAAAGCAAGTGGACGTTGTGTCTCCACAATCCACCTTGGTCCCAGCTATGCTAAAAGTGGAGGCTTTATACAATAATACAATTCCAGTTTGTTTTATTTGAGTTGGCACAAGGTGGGTAGGTGGTGCGGCGATGGCAGCCAGAGGGAGCGAAACAGAGCCACAAAGACGATGCTTATATAATAATATTGCACACATAGCAGAGCAAATCTTCAAATGGCTGGAAAGCTCGACGAGCGACAAGCGTCAAGCAGCAGCGAAGAATTAACACAAGCAGCTAAAATACCAGCTCATTACATTTCAAATCCATTCATTTAGCCGGTAGCCTGCAAGCCTTTGGGCGTTTTCAAAACACAACACATCAATTAGGCAGCCACACACTGGTCTCAGATCCTTCACTTCCGTGCCCCATTGTTTCGCGTCTCTATATTCAACCCGGGGATTCAAAAGCGGTATTTAAAATGTCGAAAAGCATGAGATTTGAGATTCTCGGGCATGGTGGCGTTTCATTTAACATATCATATTCAAACGTCTTAAATGAATAATTAGACGCGATTTTAGCTGCTTTATGTGCTCTCCCATTCAAGCTTTGCTCCGTTCTGCGTAATGTCTAATTTAATCTATTTTATACTTTTCTTTGAATTTAAAAAGGAAAAAAAATCACATTTATTCTTGAAAATTAATGACAATTATACTTCCCTTACAATTCCGTTACAACCCTAATTAGTAGCTGAGGTATTTTTATTATTATTATTCAATTATATCAAATGAAATAATTGAAAATTAAGGTGCACTTTAAGCAACTATAATTTATAATTCCTTTTTATTTAATATCTTACCGAAATCATTATAATTTCCTTTTTTCGGAGCAATTAGACATTGCAATGAAAATTATACTTTTCGAAAAAAAAACTAAGAGTTTTTAAGAATTATCTGCATTTTATTTTTACATTTAAGTATTCATTTTTCAACTTTTTCAATTTATCAACTTAAATTTTCAGAGAAGAAATTATATTGGATGTTTTAGAAGAAAAACTAAAGGGATCTACGAAAAAGGAAGAAGATGAGTTCAATTTGAATCTAAGTTTGAACCAAGTAGCAAACCCATGGGTCTTTACCAAAAAAAGCTTCAAATTATCATTTTTATAAATTTTGAGAAAAAAAAACGACAATTTCAATATAATTGCAAGCAAAGGGTACCGAGCCAACTTGAAGGTAGATAAATAGTTCTATAGTAAATAGAAGATTTTTTGCTTCTTTCTCCAAATTTATTTAAATTTTCCACTAAAATTAGCCTCAATTTCAAATCTATTTTCTGATTTACTGTAATGTTAAATCGAATTTAAATGGCTGTAATTTTTGATTACGTTAAAAGATAAATGCTTGATTTTTTCACTGGTTTAAGAAATCGTAAATTTTCGAGAACGATACCAACTTCTACTTGACATTTGTATGCCTTCCTGAGAAATAGGGTCTTGGCAGGCGGATTGACGTATAGACGAAAAACGAAGTTAAACTATAAGGGTTACTTTTTATCCTCTAAGCTACAGAACTCTAATAAAAAACAACATTGTTATGATCTTAGAAAAAAATCTGAACTCGATTTACTTAATGAAAATAAGCACAGATTCCTCAATAGCAAATTAAAACTAAAGTATGCTAATAGCGATTAAAGAAGATGGCTAAAAATGATTTTTAAATTTTAGTAAAGTTCAAAATTCTTTCTATCCAGAGTTAAATATAGGGTTGATATTTACAAATTTTCATTGATGGTATTATATTATTTATCCTCTTAGTGGTATAGACCCTAACAATTTTGTACCCAAAAGCCTCTTCTTCTTTTTAACTAGGTATCTCTCCTAAGAATTCCTCCACGCTGCGGCCTGTTTAAATTAGTGCATCCCAGCTTTATTTCTAGTTCCCCAATTGGTCAGGTCTGCTTTTGATATAAAGCCTTCCTTAGAGGTTTAGAAGTCTGTTGTTATCTTCTTTTAGAGGTTTCTTTATCATAACCATTGAAAATTTGCCTCCCGAGAAATTAACCCAAAAACTCTCAGTATATTTCAATCGGGCATCAGAAAAACTAGAAGGATTAGAACCGTGAATCTATTAAGGAGAGAAATAGACTACTTCAACCTAAATAACAACTCCAAAAAAAGAAAGTGCGGGAAGAACAAATTCAAAAGTCAATATGAAGTTGAAGACAAATGATGGCGTAATGGTCAAGGAGGTGGCTCCTAAATAGGTAGGTACTGAGTTCGATTCCTGTTTCGAGCGAATTTTCAAATTTTCTTGATTTGCGGATTTTATTAACCCTAGATTCGCCAAAAACCTTGGCAGATATACAGTGACGGTAAATACCAACAACAAAATTTATTTGTTAAATTATCACATTAGATACTTTTTTTTTAACTGTAGGGCAATATTAATCAGAATTGATTTTTTTCTTTTTTCTTCGCTAGTATGAAGGAAAGTAGGGAAACATCGAAAGTTTAATGTAGTTCCGAGGATTTGAGGATCTCTTTTTTTATTTTTAAAAAGTTTACACTTTTGTTATTATTTTTTGGTACATTTCGCAGTTTGTAACTGCTTTTAAATATGTTTATAATTGAAAGGTTGCAAAAAATAAAAAAAATAATATAAAAATTATTTATAAATAAAAATAAAAGATCCTTAAATTCTCGAAACTACAACAAATTGAAGATAAACTTCAGGATCGGAATCTAAAATAAATACATATACAAAATATGACCACAATTACACAAAAATATTTCCCTCTTACAAAATTTGTAAAATTTCTTTAGGAAAATACTGTTTTTGATACCTTTGCCCCGTTTTAAATTTTCCAATTGATATTTATTACTTCAGCCAATACTATAAACAAAAAGTGTTTAGGGGTTTGAAAAGTTGGAAATTGAAGACGTTAGTAATAATTCATTTCTAGTATCAAAACCCTTTAAAGACAACTACCAATAGCTAATGAATTCATTTTAAGCAAAAACCAATTATGAAAATTCGATGTGTATCATCAATTTCCCGATCCAATTTCGAACGGTTTCATGTTTTCAATAGAAAAATAAAGCTTGAAAACGATTGATTGTCTTTATCAAGAAACTGTCAAATTAAAATCCATACACTTAATTCGACAAATATCAATTATTTTCCGAAAACCAGTAGATCGAGTTTCGAGCTCGTTATGTTCGGCCTCTTATTATCACCATATCAGATTACATTTTTCTCGTCGTTTCCCAAAATCTATTTATCTTGCGTTAACATTTAAATGTCCCCAATCTTAACATTCCCTTTTATCTCTCAGCAGCAAAGAGAGAAAATTTTTTTAATCATTGTTCTCTGGAAATGTATGTATGAGTACCCACTACAGTATATTGTCGAACAAAGCCTCCAACCCATTGTTCACTTTCCATTTTTAATGCCGGAAATTATTTGTTCAGATTATTTTTTTTCTAGTATTGAATAAAAATAATAATAATAAACGTTAAGATAAACCCAACGCAATGTCCCGACAAGTTTTCTTCGTAAATATTTTTCCATTTCAGACCACATAACAATAGATAAAACGAGTCGAGAATACGAGTCATTAAATTATATCTTAATCTTTTCATAAATACATTTTTCTTCTCAACATATTTAACATTTAAAACATTTTAAATGGAAGCACATTTATCTAAATGTTATTGTTTCTTGAAATAATTAAATAATTTGTCTCAGAAAATTAACTTACGCCAGTTTTATTTCGTAATTAAGATTTATGTTTTATAAACTTGACAAAACAAGAAAGACCATACCACAGGAATCAAAATGCTTTCATGAGGATTTCAATTACGGTTTTGTGGTTCTAAGAATGTCGCATTAAAATTTCAATTTTTCCTCCATTTAAAAATATAAAGTAAAAAAAACTAATTGTTTTTTTTTCATTCTAAATATTGAGTTGGGAAATTGAAGTAATATTTGAGTGTTAATTGAAGAATAGAACTAATGTAAGATTGAAGCGATCTGGAGCTGAAATTGTCTCATTAGAACTTTAATGAAAATTGAAGCTTTAATAATAGAGAGACTGAAATGATTGAATGAATCAAAAAGTTTATTTGACAAAGAAGATAACTTTGTCTTTTAATTAAATCTAATTGATAGTTTGTACAAGGAATTGATTATTAATATTTGATTATTACCTTTTTCAATAGTCAAAGTCTATCATCGTTTTAGAGAGATGTTATTGTGGAATTATTTAGATTGAATTGAAATAATACAAATGGTTTCCACTTTGTAAGGAAAAACAAACTAATATTAAAAGAAAATTTATGAAAATTGAACATTAAAATGGTATGATTATGTCCAAAGAATGTCAGATTATAGACGACCAAAAAGAGTATCAAAATGGGATTTGTCGGAAAAAAACGAAATGAAAAATTAGTTCTAAAATGGAAACCTACACTGTACAAGTAGTGGTAATTCCAGATTTAAGAGGGGGGAGGCAAAACAGTGAGCTGGTAATAGCTAAATTTCGAAGTAAAATTTGATGGGAAAACCAAATTTTGGTGATTTGGTAATTATTTTATTGGAGAAAGGAATTCTTTGTGCCTTAGTAACATTTTATATCAAAAACGTCGAAAAAACTAAAATCAATAAAGACAAGTTTAATCATTGATAGTCTATCTAGCTGCATATGTCTCTAGATGTTTATCCCCAAAATAAATTTGGGTAAAAAAGCAATCGAATTAAAGAAAAAGAAAAAATATATGTAAAAATTATTGGGTACATTTAGGAGATAATTCTAAGAGATAAAGAAATAATTAGTGGGGAACGTAAACAATAAATGGAATATAAAAATAACTGATTTTAAGTTGATGTCTCTTCACATATTGTAATTCTTGATATATTTAAGCCTAAAATTTACTAGGTATGATGTTTAAGGCCTTATTGATTTTTACAATGTTTTACGGATTTGAAGAATCTTTAGATCTTTGAAAGATCTTCTTATTAACCGAAGAGAATGGAAACCTGGATCAAGGGAACGGGGAATAACACCAGAACAATTCATCAGTCATTCCATATTTTTATTTGAGAAAAACGTAAATAGTATGTTATTTGAATAACCCTATAAATAATTTTTCTTCTTACCACAAGAAAATTATTTTCCACTGCTGTTAATTTTAAATATGTAATTATGTGTTTCATTTTTTGGTACTTTAATAATTAATTAATATTTATACCTCACATAGCAATTAAATATAGAAATGTCTTCAGATTTCAATGATAATATTTTATGTTTCAGCCCATAAGTGCCAAAGTTGTGTCGAAATTCCATAAAGCAGAAAATCATATTTTAGCTTATAAAATGTATGCACTTCGTAAAACCAATGAATTACTTATTCCTTGAAAAAGTAATTGCTTGAAAATAATAGACAATAGGTAAATTATTATAGTGAAATAAAATTTTTCACTAAAAAAAATTACAGGGAACTCAAACCTATTCATATGGTTAGGTTTGATCATATTTGTTCCGGGAGTTTCATTGTTATTTTGTTAAAAATGCGAAAGATTCTTCTTTGAATTTTTGCTCAAAATTTTATACGTAGTTTTAAAACAAATAAGCGATTAATTTGTATTAATAAATTCTATATTTTAAGCAGGTGTGATAAGCTTATTTTAAGGGGTATTCTAGTGTAGAAGCCCAAATTTCGGGCGTTCTTGACGGCCGAAAAAAATCATATTTTAAGTTTCCATTTTGTAACAATTATTTATTTATATCTTGAGAATTCAAAGAAAAATATAATTTTCAAAAGTACACGCTGTTGAAATAGAAGAAGAAAAAAAAACCGCGTGCATCCTGTCACGATTGCCACCCCTTCGGTCATACGATAAATGAAAGAAGGTAAAAATGTTGTCACTTATTTTTTGACTTTTCCATTTTTCTTTTTAAATTAGTTAAAAAAGAAAAATTCAATTTTTTGTTGGTTCCTACCATAGTGGGAAATATATAGAAATTTCAGGCCAATTTTCAAGAAAATGGGTCAATTAAAACTTAAGATATTATGAAAAACGTTTTGAAAAAAACAGTTTCGAGAAAAGCGCGTTTAAAGTTTTAAATGGAGCATTTGAAACCTGTAAAGTGTCTATTGATAGAATCGTTCCGTCTAAACGTCTAAGCTACTGTGGCACTAGAAAAGCTATAACTTCTTACATTATGCGAATTTCGAAAAAAACTTTTTAAAGAGATATTCTATAATATGTAAACTATCGAAATATGAAAAGATTTAGTTTTAATCAACTTTCAAGAGTAGAATTCTCCCTCTGGGAAAACTAAGTTGTATGTTCCACCCCTTCTAAAGTATATATAGACCGATTATTTCACAATCTAAAAAAGCTCAACTTTCTGATATTGGTCCACATTTAACGAAAATAAAACCTAATTTATGCAAGAGTTTAATCGTATGTCGACAATAGTATTATCACTTTCAAAGTTGGTTTCAGGTTTGTCACCACTGTCATGGAGATTGAATGCTGTTTGAAAACAACAGTCAAGCAAAGTTACATGCGGTTTGTAACTTAACCCTATCCTTTTACTGTTTCAATTATGGGTTGATATTGTAACTGTTTGCAAACCCCTCTCGTACATTAATTGCTACGATTTCAAGACTAATCTATCCTTCGTGAAATTTCAATGCAATGAAGGGTGAAATTATATATTTTCTTTTTGTGAAAAAGAACTTTGGTTTCTTCGATTTTGGTATTAGTGAAGTAAAATGATAAAATTTTTGAAGTGAAAACTTATTTAACATCGTTGTGACTTTAAATTTCATGAAACGGAAACGGAAAGCGGCAATAAAAAGAGAAACATATACATAAATCTTTAAGATTTAAAATGAGAGAGAATGAGGTAGGAAACATTAGTGTTTTTTATGATTGTGCGCGCCTGCGTATAACGCTACTTGAGAATGGTTTTCATAGCGACCAATAACAACCATGTTAAATTACTTATTGTAATTGTGAGCATAAACATTTCATTATTTTAATAAAATTAATTTTCAAGTTTGCCGTAAATGAATGCGGATTATTGTCGTGATTATCAAAAAAAGTAAAGAAAACAAGGCTATTAAGACGTCAAAAGGTTCAACAGAACGTGTTCGTGAATTTCGGCCACGCCGAAAAGCATTTTTAATTAAGAAAAATAATAGTTCTTATACGTTTAATAATGATTTGACTGTGCAAAATAGTGAAAATGATGCTAGTAAGTACTTAAATATTTTCTAATCGCATATTTCGTCCTTAATCACGAAATTTCAATAAAATGAAAGCTAATTTAAAATTAATTCTGATATCACATAATATTACGAACTGTTTATCAGGTGCTACTCAAATAAATGTACAGCCGATTCCTTAGGTACTCACAATTTCGTTGAAATAAAGTTGTTCATGAAGAATTTCGTTAAAATTTTTTTAACAACATGGTTCGGTCATAATATGCGCTCCTTTTGTGAACGGTTGTGATTCCAACGAAATTTAAAACCACAACGCCCAGGACATGAAGATCATTTATGAATAATAATTAAAAATTCTAATACAAGTGATAATATTTTACTGGGCAGCACGTATTTTCAAGCAATCGAGAAAAATGTAATTCCAACGATGTCCAAATAGAATAGTTTCAAATATTAAACGATACCTGCATCTTTACCACCACTGGATTTATTTCATACATCCACTATCATAAACTCTCGTTTCATTAATCGAAAATGCAAATTTGGATTCAGGATAAATTTATGTAATATATATGTTAAATCGTAAAATAAATCCTTCAATTATCCTACTCATAAAATCTAAATTCGTCTTAATATCTTGAAGTTCATCTTTTTTGAAGGTTTCATTTTTACCGCGTGTGAATTGCACACAAGTGTTGTTTTTATTTTGCTTATCTTCATGAAGATTGGTTTAAAATATCCAAATACAAAAATTGAAGGAAGACATCAATACAGTGAAAGTATATACAAACACGAGCAAATATTTTCTTAAAACTATCAAAACATTAACCAATCTGATCTATACAGTTGTATAGGGATGGATTATTTTTAAATAACTTACTTATTTAGCAAGATTCTACTGTACAGTTCTATAAATATTACTGAACGGTTTTTTTAATGGGCAGCATTTGATTTTATTGCCTTCGATTTATGGAATTCGTGGAGATTCACAGAGATTGAAATTTATTTTACATTGCTGTAGACAAACTTTAATCAATTTTGGTTTTAAAGTGCACAGTGTAGCTATGCCAAACAATATATGGTTATGAAAATTGGTATTTTTTCGTGGAAAACTTATGAAATCTGCACGAGTCTAAAATTTCGAATGCATGTCAATGGAAGCGTTGCACTTTGTCATCCGTACGGTGTCATAGGAAATGCATAAAAGCCGGTATGATGTAGAAGCTGAATGCCATACCATACGGTTGTGTAACTTCATGTCGTGCACGAGTGGAATGCAACATTAGGTGTATTCCTACTTTATAACACACATATCCAGTAATTTCATATCCTTCATTTCAGTTTATATTCGATCGTGTTTGGAATCCCGGACACAAAAGCATTAGTTATCTGACATTCACATAATCTGTAACAACCGTTACTTAACGCTCATCTCGGAGCCTTTGACGGGTCGTGTTGACGCTGTTCAAATCCAATAACACTTGAATTATACTTTTTACTACGGACATTATGGCCATTTTATTCCATTGAAAACGAGCAGAATAACCGAAACGAACAACATCCCAGTCGCCATCACCATCCGTTTAATGCCGCTCCAACATTAAAAAATATCAACCAACGTTAATCCCCCCATTTTCCCAAACCAACGCTCATTATATTAATCTTGAAATCTTTTCCATTCCAAGATAAATGATCCACTTAAAAATTGCATTAAGCTTCACGATTTTTATGATGAGACTTCTTTCCATAATCAATCAATATGTGACTTCCATTTGTTTGAAAACTAATCGAAAAATTGACAATCTGAGAAAGCATAATTAACATATTAAAATACGGTGGAGCGAAAATTCAATTAATTGTACAACAATTTTATAATTTCCATTTTTATTTAATTGGAAAAAAAAGGAAAAAATATACATAATATTTATTTATTATTTTACAAGTGGGATAACACAAACATACAAGCATAATATTTGCTTTAAAAATTGAAAAATGTTTTTCTTTCTTCGGTGAGATAAATTAATTTTGTATGCTTGAAAAGCTTACGTTAAACGTTAGTGTTTTGATTGCACATACAATTTGCAGGAGTTTATTTCATTTTTTCTTTTATGGGAAAATATAATTTTTACAGTTAGTGCTACAATTTTTGTACAGTGCAGCTATTGGTTTAGATGTGTAATTATAGTTTACATTGAACTTAAATCTCATTAAAAATGTGCTCATTATGAATTTCATTTAGCTGCTGGGGACTTTTTAGAGGAAGTTTTTATGTGTAACTACCATTCGTGTTTTAATTATCATTATGGTGTACTTTAGTTTCATATGGGTTTTTTTAATATTTCTATATAAATCTATATTTTTGGATCGAGATTTTTCCCGAGTTTTGGTCAAGAATACTTTCACAATAAAACTGATGAGTAAGAAGCTTTTATCTATTACCATGGATTTTTCCTTACAATTTTCAAAAGAAAAACTTTTATGAAAAAAATTTTGATTTCCTATCTGCATTGGTTCAAAGGTCTTATTGAAGTGAATACATCATTAATCTAATTGGCAGTTGCGGTCAGTTCGTCATCTTACTTATCAGTTACATTGAATTAGGGTAATTAATCGTAACATATTAACAACTAATTTGAATATATTCAACATTTGATCAGTTAGTATTGTTCTGAATAAATTGCTTGACGATATAATAATTGTGTTACAAATTGTTGTCAATCAAATAAATTAATACCTGTTAATGCTGACATCAACGCATTTTGACAACAAAAATTGATTCATTGTCTTCAAAAATTGAAAAGTTTTTAGTGATTCAAAATTGCTATATATTATTTTGAAACCTTTATACATTCAATTGTCATTAATCGGCTTATAAGTAATTTCAAATGGCACTAAAGACATTTAATGATTAAAGTAACTTGATAACAAGTAAAAGATTAAAAAAATTCTATTATTCTGAAATTAATACAGAAATTATTAAACAAAAGCTTGAAGAAATAAAAATTCAGTATTGAATATTCTTCGACTTTTACTGACTAGTAACGCAAAGTTGTTACCAAAAAAAACTTCAATATTTATCCAAGTACATAAGATTTCATCAATATCAAAAAATGATTAGGTCATTGATTGAAAATTACTTATTTCTCTTAATAAAATAATAATCAATATGATAAAATTTTCATACGTTTCGTACTTGAGTAACTCCAGCCTCGCCGGGCGTAGCGGGACCCCATTTCAAAAACGAAATCAACGTAGGAAAATCGACAATCACTTCATGAACGAAAAGAAGCAGAATTGTAAGAAAATGAAGCCTTGCCTACCATATCTGATACGTATTTTCTTATACGTATTTTTGATGCAAGTAAAATTGATTAATTAAAATTGTTCATAAGTTTTTTACATTTTGGTCAACTTAAGATAGGTAAAAGACGAATCTTTAACACTGATGATGTTCATAGAAAATGATATATCATTATACTTAAAAATAAATAAAAATTGATTAATTACCAACAACTTTAATGTAACAGAGCAAAAAAGAAGATTTATTACTACCAAACACGACAGTTATATTTATACATATACACAGAGAAAATTACGATGAGTACAACAGAAAAATATGATTGTTAAGTTGAGATAATAATGAAATCTCACAATAATTATATATATATGTATACGACCAAAACCATTTTTACATTTCCTCAAAACGTTTTGTCGTCATATCAAGTTAACAATTTTAGAATAATAGTTTTATAATTTTTCTTAAACATATATATTCTTATCTAGAAAAAAATAAATACAACACTTTACTAGTTTTATTATTTTTGTTATATTTTATATTATCATCATCAAAAAAATAGATTTTTTTCAAATTGAGGATCAAAAATATTAATTTATATCTTTCATGTATTTCTCGGACACTCCAAATCATTCAGTTTATAAATTTATCTTAAACAAACGAACTGTTATCACATTGTGTTTTATCAGACAAAAGTCTCTCATACAAATCCCATACAATTCCTTTAACAATTTTGTTATTTTTTTTTTAAATGTCTTTGAAATTAGTTAAGTAAAATTAATAGTTGTTCTTTGGCACAATTCAAATTTACATTGCTTATTTGGTACATTTATAGTTTGAAAACTAGCGATATTATAGAACTAAATATTCAGTTTAAAATATGTATCATTGAATTGGATTTTTATGTTTTATAGTGGTAAATATTGCCTAACGATCTATATTGGTCGAAGGAAATATTTCATTCTAAAGAGCAGTTAAGGAATATGTTAAAAAAATGTCAAAAACTTTAATATCATAAGATGTAACATGTATTTACTAAGAAAGTGTGAAACTAATCTATCTATTATTATAAAGAGGAAAGATTTGATTGTTTGTTTGCTTTGAATAAGCTCCGAAACTACTTGACCGATTTGAAAAATTCTTTCACTGTTGGGAAGCTTAACTATTTTCGGTGAACATAGGCTATAATAAATTTTCAAAAAAATTAGGAATCCATACTAAAAGTCCAATAATGTGTGACAAAATTACCAAAAAACTTTCTTACATCGCGTGCGCTGGTGATTTAACTAAAGAACGGAACAACTAAATGTAATGAAACTTTATATTAAGATACAACACAACTACTCACACACGTTAGGCTACTTATCATTCCTTAAAAATAATGAGGGAATGTATCCCCTACGTAAAAACTGAAGGATGAAAAAAATATTATACTTAAGCTAGGCGAGTTATATATCATTGGAAAGGTATTTAAAAGTTAAAAAATGATCTGTATTAATATTTTTTCTATTGATAAAACTACTTATAATCGATTGATTAAGGTGGCCGCTGCAAAACTAGTAGATGCCGGGTTTGATTCTCGTATCGAGCAAATTTTCAATATTTTTGATACGGTTTGTTTTAAATTGGTATTTAATGTCGTTTTAAAACTACTAAGGTTTTTAAGCAACTTCAGGTTAACAAAAATCCGTAATCGAGAAATGTCGAAAATTAGTTCGATACGAAGATCGAATCCAGAACCTACCAGTTTTGGAGCGGCCACCTAGGCCACTCGGCCACCAGTAGGCTAACACGGTTTTTTATTAACTCTTAATCTGCTAGAATCCCTGGCAGTTATAAGACGATGGAAAATTACAACAAAAAATAAGTATAAAATTTTGGGCTTCAAATTTATTTTTATCCCTAATATTATCCTTTACAAGCGTAATTTTGCAAAACGCTGAGAAATCAGTAAATTGCCCTTATGTATGAAAAGAAACTTTGATTTTTTTTAAAAATATATTTTTTTAAGATTTTTAGACATATTTGCTACTTATTCTTTAATCTTTTTCTTATTTAATCCTAAAATGGTATAAAAAATCTGTTTACCATATCTACAGGTCGCTAGTCCACAAACTATAGTCGGTACTCCGTTAATTCCATACAAAAAGCTATCCTTTTGTAAAACAGACAATAATAATATATTCAAATATAAATTCATAGAATAATTTACATTAAATACGAGACTTAATTACTTGTCAATTAAATGATAATTAACATTTATAAATGCGTATTTATTTCATTTATAGTAATAACATGTAAATTATATCCTAAAAACAGTTAGTCGTTAATGTAACACTAATAAGATTCTCGCTATGTTTTCTTTTCTTTTTCTTCGTTTGAATTAATTAGAAAATTTGATCTAATCGCCTATATAAAAGCGTTTTTTTTATATTCAAATTATTCAAATATTTTTTCTTCTTCAAATATTCAAATGATATTCGTGTATGGTGTTGAGACAAATTATATTTATGTAATATTATAGTCCTTGTGTTAGAAAAACGTTTGATTATTCTTCCGCTGTAGACAGACGATCTGATTAATGACAATGTTATCGCTGGGCGTTACAAAGTTCATTTGCAAAACCGGATGGTGGCTTTCGAACGGCTCATACCACACTGAGGCTTCCGGATTGCAGATGGTAAACACTTGCACGGGTCTTCATGAGCGCTGCGATGATTCTGAAATGCGGATAATATTCCAGCATCTCATAAATTGTACACAAAGAGTAAAGGATTTTTTTTTTCAACACAAATACGAGACATAACTCAAATCCAACGAACGCACATCAACAAGCTTGGTGGACCGGAATACGACAAACCCCTCCTCGTTTTGCAAATATTAATTTGCGAAATAAAATGGGCACAATTTTATACAAGTTATGATTTTTTTTTTAACTAATGGACACCCTAAAGGTATCTAGCTCCTCTCTCCCAAAAAAAATAAATAAATTAATCAATGGTTACACAAACTAACTTTGAACTAATTAAATACCATTTACAATACAGAAAATAAATTGCAATTACTTTTAATCGATCACCTTAACCAAATTTTTGAACGCAAATTTCTTATCAATTCATAAGTTACTAAACAATTGTTTGCTATAAGAAATTCAACTAAAAATTTGCGTGATCTTTGATTCTAATGTAGTAAAGAAAGAACAAATATATAGCCAGTCTGAGTATATAATATATTAATTATATCGTGACCTTATGTAAATAGTATAATTAATGAAAGTAAATTACAAACATAAATTTGAATCAAAGCACAAACAATTGTATTTTTGACATCTTGCTTAGATACGTATATGATTGCCAAGCAATTTTTCCCAACGATCAACAAGTAGTATTGGATCGGTTTGTAATTGGTATGTGATGAATCACCATAAGGCACTCAGGATAGTACATAGCACTGAGGAAGTTTGATTGGCAATCGAAATACGCATCAGAGTAATATCCACGTTAAAAATACAATTGTTTGAGCTTTTGTTCAAAGTTTGTGTAAAGTTTACTTTTGTCGATTATATTAGATAAAGAAGACCACAATAGTCTACTGGGGGTCCAGTGGACAAGGTGATCACTCCAAAATTAGTAGGTGCTGAGTTTGATCCTCGTATCGAACAAATTTTCGATATTTCTCAAATACCGATTTTTACTAGCCCTAGAGTTGTTAAAGAACTTAGTTTTTAAATAGCGACGGTAAATAAAAGTTTAAAAATGGAAAAGAAGACCAAAGTATAATTACGTATATTTTATATATTGTATAAACCGTATTTCTGTTCAAAGTCAGCGAAAAAATCTAATTTATAGCTAGACCATTTTTTTTTTAAAGAATTTAAAATTGTGCATTATTTGTATAAAATTGTAACCCATTTTGTTTAGCAAATTACATTCTTAGGGAGCAAAGAGTCTAAGACAATAAGCATGCCTTTGAATTGACCCCGGAAAGATATTTTAATTATACTTACAAGATGTGTAGATTGAAATTAAATACTAAGATCCTGGAAGTTTACATTCATTATCTCAATTATTGTCCGTTAAAAAAATAATAAAACGTTAAAAAGAGGACATATTTTTATTTCGAAAGTTCACCAATTGATCTATTTTTTTATATCATTTAGGGGTTGATAATGCATTGTTTATAAAACATTTATATGCATAAAGCCTTATGAATGCTATTAAAATAGAGAAAATAATTTCAAGTGGTATACTAATATTCATTTCATAATAATTTTCATTCATTTTTTTTTTGTACATATTTCAGGAAAGTAGTTTTTCGTAATTATCAATAATCTTAATTGGTATTTATATGTTAAGTGAAATAAGCGATTAGCGCCTACCTTACACAAGTAATAGGTAATTGAACAATGCACTAATATATGTGCCAGCGCTTACTCTATCTTCAATGTAAGAGAGTATTGGCCAATGGGATTGCGAGATTTAAAGATGTTCATTTGTTTTGATTATTGAAATTTTGAAAATTTAATACAGCCCCTCCCATTGTAAATACCAATCTATATACGAATACGTAGGCGCAAGTGGAACTTGATTTGAGAACTGACGTCATTCGGAGTCTATTGATATTCGAATTATAAGTTAAGGGTTTGGTTTAAAAATCTTTAAAAATTGACAGCAATCAATTTTATTTATTGCTGATTTTTACAATTATGTGTAATAATATAATGAAAATTGTAAAATGTTGCAAATTGAGTTTAGAATTTGTCAAATAAAAATAAAATACTTTCCAGAATGAAATATTTGATTTTTTTTTTAAGAAATACACTCTGAAATGATTATTCCTATACCTGAAATAATTTTCTTTTTTGGTTAGTACATTTTTTGAGTATATGTACAATGTACATATTCGGGTTAAACTTGCAAAATTAACCACGGAAGTGATTTTTCTTTTCTTTTTTTTTCTTATTGTAATATCCTTTCAAAAAATGAAAAACCTAAACTTGATAAAGATATTATGGCAAACCTAGAGAAAATTTTCAAAGCGATACCAAACTTAAACCACCCTCAAAAAATATTTTTTTTACAGGAAGGCTTGAAAATGCATTATTAACCCCTAAATCTAATTCAAATAGATCAATGGGTTAGGTAAATTTTATGATAAAAAAGGTTTCCTGTTTTTCGTCAATGTTTTTTTTCCACACATAAAAATTGAGATAGAAATCTTTAATTTCCAGAATCATAGTATTTTATTAGTACCTACCTACTCGTAAGGGTCATCAAAATATTTTTCCGGGGTTGATTCACCATGCTTATAATTGTAGGTTCTTTGAAGGTAAAAAACTTTAAGCAAGCGAAAAAATTCTACTGAAATCAATTTTCATCAGTAAAAATACAAGCTTCGCTTAATTAAAGCTTCTTGAAAGCTTACAGATAACAAAATATTTACATTTAGACATTCTCGGACTCATGCAAATGGAAATAAAAAGCAAATAATATCAACATTGCTGATTTGTATTTCATCTAGTAATATCAATTCCAATTAAATATTTATCTATAAACAGATTAATCATTTTCAATTATAACATCGACAGCTATGATTAAAGCGGTTATTGTTACACATTTTCAAATCGCTAAATTCAATATTAGCAATTAATATTGAAATAAAGTCAAACATTGCGTTATTTCGCGATTTGTTGGATACGGTACCATTAATAGCGATCTAGTTGAAATATGATTTTGCTTAAACTGTGTGGTTGATAAATATACGATATGTAATATATTCAGGTCATGAGGAGTATGTTGTCGGGGTAGCAAATCCATATGGGCACTGGATGACAACAACCTGGCAATTAAGCTGCACGCCACAGTTAATTCAGTTACAAGCAAATGTATTTCATGTGAAATCCCACTGGCTGCATTTCGAATCCAACTTAATTTAATTTTTAATTTGTTCATCCTATTAGCATAAGACATTCCGGACAACATTATGTGCAATTGTCGACAGCTAGGATCTGGGAATTCGTAGTTTTTGTGTTGCAGTATGCAGTTTCCGTGTTTTTTTTTTCATTAGAATGGAAGAAAAGCTTCGCGAAATTCATTTCAGTTTTCATTATTTTTAAGAGTGAAACTTTTTTAATGAAATGTTGCTACCTTCATGTCGGAAAATATAGTTCGATACAATAGTTTTAATATATCTTTCGACAATCTCTCAAAGAGTGAAATTATCTATAATATAAAAATGAATCGCAAAATGTGTTGGTAAGCGCATAACTCAACAACGCCTTGACCAATTTGGCCAATTTTTTTTTAAAATGTTCGTTGGAGTTCAAGGATGGTTTTTACGGCGAGAAGAATTCGAATAATTGCCGGAAAAACCCTTAAAACAGCCCTAAAATTATTTATTTATAAATTTTACGCCTACTTGCTTTAATCGTCTAATATTATTTGTAATCATCGATTCCTGTGATTTATTTGGAAAAATCTTAGCAACGTATGAATTTGACGTTGTTATTTATATAATTTGTGTTAAAATAATTATTTAATTCATATTTTTGAAGAGTGTTGCAAGCAAAAATATTGTAGGTCCACGTCATTTTGGCATTTCATTTTGCATTTATTATGTATCACAACGCAGTACGTGGAATTTTTGTAACTATGAGCAAAGTTTGGGAACACCATTAACTTAGTAAAGTGGCAAAAATTGGTAGGGAAAATAATGTATCCCGATGATGTGTCAACAGAAATTTTCCCATTGCCAATATCGATAAATTGTTTGAAAAACACTTTTCCAGATTAGTCGTTCTGCGTTTCGAATTGCAGAAGTGGACTACTTCATACATTAAGGATCAACTTCTGTTTAAAAAATAAATGCTTGCCTTAAATTATCAAATTTATGGAACCATATGAAGAAACTTCACCTGGAAAAAAACATAAGAATTGCATTGCTGAACGATTGATCTGCAGAAGATTTATCCTAGAAATGAATGAATATCGGTAATAGCCGTGTTATGGGTTTGAATTTTTATTCCAATTTAACTGATTTAAACGTTATCCGGCTGTTTCATAAAAAAGCTAGGAATTAGGTAAAATTTTTGAATAAGACAAAATTCGAAGGAAATTAAGTTAATATGCTTGATTCGTCGACAAGAACACTGCCATTACCGAGATTCAAAAATTGTTTGGAAAATTCTTCAGTAGATGGATCATTCTGCAACACAACTCCTGTTGCCAGCTGATTTTTTTTTACATTGTGTCACAAATTTTATTATTTTAAGCAGGAGTATATTTTATTGGCAGAATCTAAACTTGGAATGATTGGCAATGTTTGGGAGAAATCGCCAATCAGTAAAATCATTGCGCCTTCAAAACAAAGTCAGTCATTGCGTCGAACTTCCAATGGTTTCAATGGTTAAATGCGTTTCTTAAATAAAAATTACCGACAATATTAAATTGACATATAAGTGTGGGTGACGTGAACTGCCAATTGCGTAAAATGCCAAACCTAATTTATTTAAAAACTTATTTTATTCATTTTTTTCCGTGAATTGTTAAGATATATTAATAGTTATTCTGCTATTCGGAAGGAAGACGAATCTAACAAATCATATATCATCATAATCGGTCCCGTAATTTTTCAAGCTCTAATTGGTCTACTACCCCTACTTTGTTTTTTATGCTGAAGATATCTGATTTGACAAACTTTGTATGTCAATGTAATGGCAAGATGTTTCAATGGAGAGAATCAATCCGAGGGCAACGCATGAACCCAAATACATAGCTTCAATAAAGCAAATCGTCGGCCTAAAGTCTCAATTTGCTAAGTCCACTTTTAAAAATTTTTGTTTTTTTGGTTCCAATAGGAAGGAATAAAAAATTCTATCAAATGACAAACTGATAAATCTATTTAAATATAAAAATTTCTTAATATGCAAAATGAATCTGAAATCTACTTTATGTAGTAATTTATGTAGCTTATATTTACTTTTTTTCCTTTCCCTGAAAACACTGTTAAAAAGAATTTAGCAGCTTAACACTTTAGGCCGACGAAATGTGTTGGTTGACTTGCAATTGAAATAATTGATTTCTTTTTATATAATTTTTATTTTCTTTTTATATATTATTCTAATGAAGTATTGAACTTAATTTTGTTCATTTTATTATTTATAATTTAAAGTAAGTGTAACTAACATATTCATTTATAAAACACCACGCTCATTGCATGTTAGGCAGTACGAAGTTTGCTGGGCCAGCTAGTTTATAATAAAAATCAGGTTTTAGTTCTTAGGTTTTTGCATAGAACAAAAGTTAAAGCTCATTTCATAGTTAAGCTCTGAAACAACACCGAAGTAATTTAAAAATTAATCGGTCCCCATAAATTCCATGATTTGCACAAATGTTTCGCTTCGATCGCTTATTCGAATGAAACACTTTTTAATATGAAAATTTCGGTCGAGGTGTTTCGAGAATTGCAAGCGTCATAATAATATCACGGCTATGAGGGAAATAATTGAGTTTGTTTGGTAATTATTTTTGTGCTCGCATATTTAACGCTGGGGGAGCACATAACGTGGCCGTTCTGAACAGCAATGTTTAGTCGAAATATATCACTTAACAGTTGTATGGAACACTTGTCTCGGCCGACCCCATTCGATACGTTGGCAAAAATGAGCACAATGTGTTTTTTATGAATGTTTTGCCGCAAATGTATAATAAAACATCACGTAATATTCATACATATGTGCGAGCCAAGTTTGCAGCAAATCGGCGTGGAAGTGATAAAGTTGCGATTCTTAATGACTTTTCATAGGAAAAAAAAAACACACACACGTTTGTAAATCGCCAAAGCGATGATAAAGAGGAACGAGAAGGAATTTATATTTATTGAAATCGTTGAATAAAAAAAGAGAAATATGGACGCATAAAATTTCCTGTAAATTAATTGTTTCATTCGATTTGCGTTTTGAATTTCATATTTTCCCAATACAAAGCCTTGCCGCTTTGAACTCATTATCGAATTGTCTTGATTGTTTCGAATGGGAAAAAATACATGTGTGTGTTGCGTGTTAATATTTAAAAAGTTTTTTAATCTTCAGTTTTAGTCAGGGACGTTTCTCGCAGGTATGCACCAAGGACCACCAACTCTATAAGGAAGTTGGAAACCGTATTTAATCACCAAATCATAAAACAAAGCAGAATTACTTTAAATACGTACAACGGAAATAAAAAATTCGTTATGCTAACTTTACATTTCCCTATATGGTACTTATTAAATATGGGAACCTATTGGCTTTATTGTATGTGCCAATCTTTTTAATGTTAAACAAAAAATGGTGAATTTTTAGAACATAAATTCCATTAAACTACAAGGAAATCATAAAAATATTATTCCGTGAAGAACAAATACCTAAAATTTTATAATTAGTAACAGTTTAGTTAATCCAATTTAAAAATCATATATCATAGATTAAACAACTTTAAAGAGATACTAAAACGATGAGGTCTAAAAAAAAATCGGTATAAGCTTGAATCAGGAACGTCGAAATTTGAGAACTGTTTTTGAATAGTTTCGATATTATTCCTGTACGTTTTGTTCACTCGAATGCAATTTTTACGTAAATTTTGACATGTCAGAAATAAAGTAGTGATTGTTATTTTCAAATATGTATTTATATTGTATTATGTAAAATTAAATTTTCTAAATAAAGTTTACTTTGGCTCAAGTCCATTTCAGCACACCCACAATTTGGCAACGTTGCATTTTCGACTTCGTTTTAATTTAATTCGCGATTAAATCGGTCCAGAATACAAATTTAACCACAAAAGAGAGAATTTTACCATATTAGAATTGAATTAACAAAAATATCGCAAATTAAATTAAAAACAAAATCGAAAATGCCATGTTGGCAGATTGTGGGTGTGCTAAAATGAACTTAAGACGAAAATTTAATTTTACATATTATAATATAAATACATATTTGAAAATAACTGTCGCTTCTTCATTTCTGGAATGTCAAAGTTTACGTACAAATTGCATTCGAGTGAACAAAACGTACCCATTCGGAATAGTTCTCTTGAGTTCTGAAAATCTCGACGTTCCTGATCCAAGCTGTAAAGTTGATCCAAAATCTGTAATTTTCTACTCCTACATTCCTAATAGGATCGGTGGTCTATGGTTTACAGATTACCTACAAAGTCGCCTTGCTGATATTAAAACTAAAACGAATTCCATTAAGCAGTAGGCAGAAATCATAAAAATATTATTGAGTGAAGAACAAAATCCCTAAACTTTTATATTAACCAACAGTTTCATTAATCCAAATTAAAAATCATATATCACACATTAAACTACTTG
The DNA here is from genome assembly GCA_958496175.1 of Sisyra terminalis. Classification (NCBI taxonomy): domain Eukaryota; kingdom Metazoa; phylum Arthropoda; class Insecta; order Neuroptera; family Sisyridae; genus Sisyra; species Sisyra terminalis. Next base: position 12,607,479 of record OY292275.1, read on the forward strand.
AAAGAGATACTAAAACCATGAGTTCTAGAAAAAAAAAATCTATAATTTTCTACTCCTACATTCCTAAAAGGTGATCTATGGCTTACATGTTACCTACAAAGAAGCCTTGGCGATATTCAAACTAAAACTGTAAGCAACCCGATACCGACGACATTGTCAGCATAATATACGTATAATAAGTCAACAATATAACTGAATAATTCCACATAAAGTTCAGTTGAGAAATTTATTACATAATTGTTTCATCTTATTTAAATACAAATATATCGTACGCCTACAAAAAATCTTTTTTCTAAGGATTCTCAAAAGTGTAGGTAAGGATGCAAGCTATAGGTAACACGAACATATAATTTATTGTAGTGATGCAAAAAATAACCATTAAATGAGAAGAAAAATATTTTTTGATTTATAACATTTTTTTATTGATTTGCAAATAAAACGATTGAGAAAGCTGGAATTCGGAGTATGAACGTATCATTTAAGTATCAATCTTTAAAAGAAGTGTAAATTCCTTTCAAGGACCGATTTTTCATTGCCATCGACCAAAAGCTTTTTCTACAGTTTTCGCGTTAGCCAACATTTATAAACTTTCAGAAAATTATTCTCTTTACTTTTCTCCAAATTTCAGATGAAATTTCATTGGTTGGAAAAACATTTTTTTCTTTAAGCCATTGTAAATCCATACACAATGACACATGTTTATACATGGATCTCAATAAAAAAGCTGTGACGTTACAGAAGACCCAAAAGCGCACCCATCGCTTTTGGACTCTTATTAGCTCATTAATCCTTATTAAAACTATTTTTTCTGTTAAAATACACAAATAGCGCACTAGTCGCTTTACCATTTTAAAAAAATATATCTTTTTTATGTATTTTAATACTTCTTTTTTCCGAAGCTTAAATATTGCAATTTTATTTTGATTATGTATGGAAAATGATATCACGTAAAAGATCTTTACTTTTAGCTTCACAAATACGAGTTTTTACGTAAGGCATTTTTCATGATATTTCTAAGTATTTTAAACGGTATGGATCTAATTTCCTCCGGTATGTATGCTTTTAGTTGTTTGATAATTCGTGATTAATTTCCATAACCTTTTTTTTAAGATATCCCCAAAGGAAAAAGTCTGATGCTGTCAAATCAGGTGATTGTGGAAACCATAAAAATCGGAATTTTGAAAAATTATTTATCTTGAAACATTGCAATTAAAATTTGCATAGTGGCTTTGGCCGTATGTACAGTTGTACCATCTTTCTGCTACCAATACCGTACCATATTTTCTATCTTAGGCTGAACAAAATTTACCAGCCTTTCTCTATATTGCTCTCCAATCACAATACTAACATTTTTATAAGAATCCTCCGAGAAATAAGGTCTATGAATCATTTCAGAAGTTATTCTACACCATACTGTAAATGTACGTGGGTGCAATTGATATGCATAAACGTTACGTGGATTAGCAATAGAACCCTATTCTCGAAAACGCGTCACCAAGTTAATTACTGTATGCTTAGTTGGAGAATACCTAACACTAAAATAGCGCAGAAAAGATTTTTGTGTAAAAATAATTGCATACTTTTTTTTTATTTAAAATTATCCAAAGTTTTACTTTTTAATCCTAAAAAGAAACAAAAAAAAAAGAAGATAATGCACTTTTATATGGTAAAGTGATTTTTACGCCAATTTGTATACATTTTTCGGATTTAAAAATTGGTCAATTTAATAGTGACCTTTATCGAAAAAAGTGCGTATGGTCTGTTGTGTACTAAGCATAGATATATGAACCGTTTATTTTGAAAGTGAGTTAAGTCCATTTCAAGAACAATCCCTATAGTGTTATAATTTTTAACCATAGGAACATAAGATACTAAGAAGGAGAGAATAATTGGCGTTTTTGTTAACAACTAAAGTGAAATCAGTAATTTCTGATAACTTAGCAGTTAAACAATTAACATACTTTGTTCTAGTTACAAAAAGAAGAATCACCATATAGACCGTCCTTGAAATGGACTTACGCCATTTTCAAAATAAACGAGTCATATATAAATCAATTGTAAATGAATTATGTTAAAGTTTTTTGATTCTTGCAATTTATGTTATTGAGATAAATAAATTATGTAATTAGTCACATGGGTGACAACATTTAAAAGACGCCTTTTCCCAAAGCAGTTACCTTGGTTACAACATTGTCGTTACTAAGCCAACCACCTCATAAAACTGGAAAGTTTAGAAAAGAATTTGCGAAGAATGAAGAGTTACTCCACAATGCAATACTATTAGATTGCGACACTTCGGAATTGTCGATGTTGACAGAGACGATATTTTATCCTTTGTCAGAACGAGGGGATGGTGGTGGAATTTTTCCACGAGACCAACTAGGCCTTGGCCGGAACAAAATACTCTCAGAAAATTTGGGCTCTTCGAAAATGAAATGATGCATAAAACTTACTCGATTGGGAGAATCGCATGGCAATTTCAAAGTCCGCTAAATGGAATTCAAATTGAGTTTAAATATCCGCTCATGGGAAATAATTTCAGTTTCCATTCGGGAACATTTTGACCGTCTCGGGGTTTCGGGTGGTGTGAAGCGTTTTTTTTTTACCCACTTTAATCGAGGAAATTGAAGTGGTAAAAGACTAAATCTGTAATAGTTTTTTTTTTTAAATTTACAATTCATTAAATTTTCGATTTTATTAAAATCTGTACAATATTGGTGTGTGAAATGAATATGGGTTTAATTACAACATTTGGGTAATAAATTTTGAAATTTAAGTTTCAGATTATATTGCCGTCCGTAATAAGTTATCGTAAAGACTATTTTTAAGGGAGGTTTTAATAAACAAATTGCTGGGTTTCGGTATAGTGTATGTATTTACGGACCACACAGCTGCTACAGATGTTACATTTTCTAGACTCGTAACATGAAATTCGAAACCATTATTTAAACCCCGATTTACGTAAAGAAAATATTGAATTTCGGAAATTAAACGTAAATTCTAAATCTCTGTCAACAATTCAATACCTTTCATTAAACAATATTTCGGGTTTGAACTAAATTATTTTACACATTTAAGTTGTCTTCATAAAAAAAACAGTAATTTTTGTAAATTTTTTTTGTTTAATAAAATATTTTCATTATATTAATACCAGATCATTTTAAGTAGGATTGGAAATAATTAATCAAACAATGAAGTTTCTCTTCAAAAGCTAATTTAATTTCAATTCACATTACTTATTACATCCATATAAATAATAATCCATATTTTTTTTCACTTATCTTGGAGTGATAATTAAGGGGGGAAAATGTCCGACCAAAAAGAAAATCTCATTAGAGCCATCTCATTATGTGGTTGGGGTGGTGAATGTGGAAAAAAGAAGGCCAAAACTATGGTCTGATTACATCCGTTTCAGCAGATTTTTACGGAAAAGTGAAATGGACAAAAAGCGCACATGTAAATTATGTCAATTCATCATCTTTTCTAACGACGACAGCGACGTCTGGTGCACACTTAATGTAATAAGTAACTAAGCGGAACACATGATAAAGAAGTTTGACTTTTAGTTTGTTGAGTAGTTTCATTATTATTGTATTATATGTTATCCCCCCGACTTTTAAAAATTCCCTGTCGAGAGCCATAAAAAATTTGTTGGGAAATGAATAATGATTTGCGTGACGTCTTGGAATATGAACGAGCTTTTCTTAATGTCGAGCTTTTGTCATTCGATTTTTCCCATTGAATTTTTGCCGAGCTCGAAAATAATTTCCTTTGAAAACTTTTTGTTTCTGTCTCAAGTTTGATGTTTTAAGTATCAAAGTGTATTACTACGAAAATTATTGATATGACTACGAGAGCTTTTTCATTGTGGCGTTGAATGTTGAATTGGCCTGATTCACAAAAAGCCAGTGTGTTTTTTTTATCTAAATTTTAGTTAAATTGAATCAAGCCAAAAGGAAAATTTAAATGATTCGAATAAAATTCGGCTTATCTCCATTGGGAAAATAATCGAGATGAAAGATTCCTTTCAAAAGTATGTTGTGTAGGAAAATCAAAAGTTTTAATGCTCAAATATCGAATTGGTATAAGATTAAGATTGAAGCTTTGATTTGTTTTTCCTTTGCTCAGATTTAAATGATAAGTCTTATACATTTTTTTTTAATCAAAAGAGATGTTACCTATACATTTTTAAATGGCTTCTATTAATCTATTATTTTATCAAATATAAAACTTCAACATTTAGGAAAAACAAACTTTTGGATAAATCTACAAACTTTGAAATGCTGAGCCGGTTTTTATTATTTTTAAAAGATTTATATACAAAAGAATTTGTTTGAATTTGCTAGCAAACATTATAATCCGATTTTAACAGTTACCTATAATAGAGTTTTTGATATATAGTTAAACTTTGCTGTAGTAATAACATTAGAAGCTTCTTTTTACTAATTCAATATCTGGGAAATAATTTTCGAAAAATTACATTTCAATTAGGAAGTAAGTTAATATCAATATGAGATTTGTCTTCTTGAAACTTCTTTGCTGAAATTTATGTAGTATTAAGGTAGTTAAAGCTTGGTCTCTTTATTTCATTCCTTACCCCCTTATCAATTTTTTCTTTAAAACAATTTTGCTTTCTATACAAAAATCAAAGAACAATGTGCAATATCCTCACAAAATAAAATAAAATAATTCTGTTCCTCTAGTGAAGAATAATCCTTCACCTGAAGACTATCGAATTTGAAATTTTTTGAAAGAAATTAGCTTTTGCTGGAACCCTCTACTAATTAATTAGTATATTTTGCTGCTATAAGCATTTTAGCCGACGTAGAAGGTTATTTGAATGGGATGTAAAGCAAAGATTTGAGCATTGGGATTGTGTAGTTTGGTTAGATTGTTTGTTATGAAATTTTTTGAAACGGCTTTGGATTAAATTTTGGCGAAACAAATTTTGAGATAGTTATGTATGACGTACCACAAAATAAAAACTAAAACTTATTTCGAAATAATCTACTTAAGGTTTATTATTTAAGGTATGAGGCTAACCTAATGGCATAAACTTCCAATACCTGATTAAAGTAGTGGAGTTATGCTAGAATTTTCTAATAAATTTTTTTACATTACTCTGTTATTTGATTAATTGTAAGTCCATATTTTAAGGATCTCAAACTACAATTATTAACATTTTAATGATTTTGAGCATTAGATCGCTTCTGCTTTAATCGCTTCAAAATATTTACAAGAACTAAAACAGTGCTTATTTTGGGAAGTTTTGAACAAATTTGTAAAATTCAACAGTATACTTATTTTTCTTAATTTTTTCCCCTCTGTAAACAAATATAACCACACGGAGCAGTTGTAGAATCAAAAAAAATAGTTAAATATGAAAATTTCTTTCAAGTTTCGTCAAAATTTTGTTTTTTTTTAACCAATGCAAACCATTAAAAATAGTATTCAAATCAAATAATAAGATCCAATGTCTTAATTTCCTGTGTTTGTATGATCAAAAATTATTTTTTAATTGTAGGTTCTCCAAATTATTTTTTTATTGAAAAATTTATTTCGTTACCAGGTGTATCCAGGAACTGGTTTTTGGAAGGAGTGTAGGTAAAGAATAAGCATAAAGAACCAAAAACATAATTTAATAATAATTACATATATAAAATTAAGTTTTGAAGTTTTTCCAAGAAACCTATCTAAAAATTTGATATCTCTATGATTTAGGATTTCTGGATTCTAAAAAAGGAGCAACTACCCCCATCCTTTATCCGTACCAGACTATATCCATGTGTGTATGTATAAACGAAGTTTCGTTATTCTACAAATCCGATGGAATTTTTAGAATTTAAGGAATTATAAAAATTATAATTATGTAGCTAATTACTCGAAAGTCTTCATTTTTTCCCTTGATTTCTCTAAAACGTATAAATCAAAATTGGTAATATGCAATTTTAGGAAAAAATATTTGCATTCCATTTCAAACTGATGTTCTATGCGACATCCTTTTCTTCTCACCCTTATGAGGAATTAAAGTTTAAGAATCAATGACACTTATGCATTTCCTTCAGACAAAAATTACCAAATGTGAGCATTTTGTTTCGACTTTGGGAACTTATTGTATGAAATAAAAGCTTTTTGTTTTAACCAATACAGAAGTTAATTGAACAATGGTTTCAATGCCTAAGAAATAAAAAAAAAATCATTTTTGGAAATTTTAATTCTTGTATTGGATTTTCACGATTTTGTTTCACAGTTTATGATTAGCGAAATTATTGATATATTGATATTCTATTTCATTTTTACGACAAAGTGTTTGTATATTAATAATTGAATGAATCCTAAATAATAATAAGGTACAACCAATATTTTTAATAAATCAATGATTAAAAATTCTATGTTTCTTTTTGTAGTTAGTTTTGAGATAAATTGATTCCTTTTTTTTTTTTGTATAAAACGTAGTATTTTTTTAAGGTCTTATCGTGGGGAATGGGATTTTCGGTAGTTTTTATGTAAAAGAGAAAAATTGTTTTCCAAGAAATTGCAAATTGAAGTTTTATAGACTTTTTTTTCGTTTGAAATCAATGTCTGATTGATAACTAATTTAAGCTTTATGTACAAACTAAATTGAGATGAGAAAACGAAAAAAAATCACCTTTTCTTCGCTTTCTCAATTTTCTTTCTTGGTAATACTAGAGAAAATTGAAATTTACAATTTTGCTTACGTACAGCCTATTGATTAGGTATAGAAAATAAAAAATGGCTAAAAATAAACGACTTATTTTTTTATAAAATACGAACCAAAGAAATGAATATATGCCATCAGATGTATAATTTTGATAAGAATCAAGCCATTTAATTTCAGATATAACGATATATACAGTCATAAAAATCATTTTCATTTTCTATTATTGTTTTTTTTTTTTTTTTTGTAAGGAATACAAACAAACAATAGAAATTCAAAATTGTCACATGAAACCATAACCATTTGGCCTAAATTCGAGCACATCGCAAACAAAAACACATTAAAGTACATTGGGATTCGAAAGGCAAAACTGAACATCAATGGAACTCAAATTTCAAACTATAGACACAACTCACAAAAACAACATTTCTATATTATATTCATGCGAGGAATTTGCATGAGAGAATTAAATATTCTGCAAACTAAAATCTTTCGTTTGAAAAAGATAGTTTTGAATGTTCGGTTTAGAAAAAAAAAATACCAACAGAAGATAAAATAAAACTGCATTCAAAACTATAAATTGTGTGTCTCAAGTTTTCCAAGTCTCTTAAATGTTATATTCCCTACGTAAAATATCGTCGTCGCAAATAATATAAGCTCATTTTCTATTCAAAAAATGGAACAGAAAAACTATTTACAAACGTATTCATGTACGCTTGACTAAGAGAACATTTTCAGTGAATAAAACATCCATGTTTTTATTTAGAGAATGTTTGTCGATCTTATGTGCGGAAGTTTTCCTTGAAATTTAAAAAAAAAAACAGGGTATACCTTGTTCGGGGTGCTTTACCTTACAAAAGAGTGGGACTACTAGTAGGGAAACTACTTTACAAATGTTACTATTAATTTTTTTGCATTGTTTTAACGAATTTATTCCAAGTTCTGACCATACAATATTTTTAAATTAACTATCACTCAATATAAAAATCGTTTGCTACCAATTCTACTAAAAAATTTTTCTTACAAAATCATAATTTATAAAAGTTATTGTTGTAATTTTCCCTTTTGAAAATAAGTTTTATGATGATGTTAACTATAATAATAAGTAATAACATATCTACTTAAGAAAATCTAGGATAAGTAGCTCAGAGTCTCAGAAACTCTGCAGTGCTGAGCGCTCAGGTTTAAAGAGTATAATTTATAACTATTTTTTTAAATTTTTTAATGAATTTTTATGTATCCTGGAAGCTTTTATTGTTACTTTTATTAATTGTACCGTGTCTATAAAATGAATCATGACAAGCATTATTGTTGACAAAGTTAAAGCGATTGTTTATAAACGCCTGAGGAAGGCTCAATAAAGGGGCCGAAACGTCTCGAGTAAAAATCAATTTTTAACAGCTTATTCTTGATCCTATTCATCTGAGAATTTGTATTAAACTGTTATCATCAAGGACCTAAAATTTTACCATTATTAATAGAAAAATATAAGCCCATTCTTTAAATATACATTTAAATAAAACGATGGTTTTTCAAAAAGAAAGGAAAAAATTGAAGTCTTTTTGCTCAAAACTTTTTTATTTTAATGAAAGCTTTGCTAATCTATTTAAAATTAGGTAAATTTTACTTAAATATTTTTTCAACCTAAAGACAATTGTTGTTAGTTATCAATTTTTCTTTAAAACAATACTTTCTCAAAAAGATCGAATTTCAATCAGATTCATAAGATTTTTGTAAATTTTTTGTTCCTAATATTACTAAAATAATTATTCCTCATTGTTATATTGAAATCTTTTCTCAATTTCCTTTAACCCAAACAATTGTAGATAAGATCTCCAAAGAGATGCATTGAATCATAGACTTTAACATCCAAAGAATTGATGCTTTAGACACTACACACCTAAGACCAGCAATTTAAAAAAAAATAATAAGATATCGTTGATAATTATGCAATATAATGCGAGTTGAGCAAAAAAAGAATATTAACCCTTAGCGAACGAATACCGCCATACTCGCGACATTATAAATATTCTAAAAAAATCACATACCACCGTAAAAGCGAAGATATTTATAGGAAATCGGTTGAAAATAAATTTGAATATTAATGTTCAAGCAATATTAGCACTAATTCCTTCTATTCGGATATATTTACAAGGAATCGTTTCAATCGAATATTGTGGATACTTTACTTAAAGAAAATTGATTCCGGATATCCATCTTTGAAGCTGCGAAATTAGAGAGCTGATAATTTTTTGGGATAAAAGCCTAACCAAAGTATTTTTGACGTATTTGCTCAGATGTTTCGATTGCCAAGGAATCTTTCTTAGTGGTCATCAAGCAGTATTGGATTACTCTGCAACTGGTGTGATTAATGATTCATCAGCCATTGCTCCACGTTTTTGCATAAAAATAAATGTTTAGAAAATTATTAAAAGTTTTATAAAGTAATCAAAAAAAATAGTTTTTATTACTTCATAGCTTCTTATAAAACTCTTCATTGTACCAAATTATAAAAAGAGACTCATTAATGCTGAGCGGTTGGGTTTTAAAATAGTGTCTTTTTTAACTAATTTTAAATTATTTTTATTATTTTTTTTAATGAAATTTTATGTATCTTGGAAGTTTTATTATTGATTTTATCAACTGTACCTTATCTATAAAAATGAATCAGGACAAGGATTATTGTTAACGAAGTTAATGCGATTGTTTATAAACGCCTGAGGAAGCCTCAATAAAGGCGTCGAAACGTCACGAGTAAAAATCAAGTTTTAACGGCTTATTTTTGATCCCTTATTTTGGTCCTCTGAGAATTAGTATTAATCTATTATAAAAAGATGTTTTTTTAAGTGATTTACCAAGGCAAAGCTTTGCTGTTACGCTGAAAAAGTCTCACTTGGAAATATTTACATTTTAGCAAAGTTTTTTATGTGAGAAAAATTTATATTTTTCGGTCATTACTAGAAGCAGATTTTTCTGATTTTGCCTTGTGCAAAAATATGAAAGAAAATCATTTGAATAAAGCGCCAATAAAGTATCTATGTATATATATATATGACGATGAGTTGAGCCATTGGTCAATAAATTTTCCGTAGTAAAAATCAAATAAAAAGCGACTCATATCTTCATTTTGCCACGAGATCGATCGCGATTGTGATTGTAAAACGAAAAATTGATAGCTACATGAAAGACGAAAATCTGTATTTTATAACTTATGTTGTCGTCGTCGGTACCCACGAGTGCACTCGTTTCCTTTTTTTATATTTACTTCTATTATTTTCCAACTTTCGATTGTCGTCTCCCTTTTCCGTGCGGTTTTCTTGGCTTGAGGTCTATTTTGTGTCGGAAAATCGAGTTCGACTATAAAATGAAAACGAATAATGTAGTTGTTTACGAAGCGCACTCACTGTATCCAACAAACTACAGCGGGCGGAGGCCAACAAGAAAAAGAAAAGAAAAAAAATCAAACAACGAAACTTTTCATAAATAACCAACAACTTTGAATTTCCATTGAATTTTCCCCGTTTACAGTTTCCGTTATTACATTGCCATATCCAATGTCGGGAATAACGAGCGAAACAACTGTACAATATAAAGTATAATCAACAAAGCTAAGTGAACTTAAAAATATTGTAGCCAGATATATATATGAAATGTATAGAGATGTATATATCATATTACTTTCCATACAAAAATATCGCTCGAGCGATCCTCATTTACATAAAATAACAGATCTGTTGAAAGGGAAAATGCTCGAATCTAATAACTTTCCCATCTTATTTTATATTTTACGTCATAATTTCTGCGAGAGCTTTCCAAGCTCCTCTCGCCATGTCCGCGTTGTTTTCGCATGATATAAGGTAAAGCAAACAGACACTTGTTTAATGCATGAAAATATTTACATTTTATATTCATTTTCTCATTGAATTAACTAAGCAAACAAGATGAAAAACTTTATCAACATGAAAATAAAGTTGAATGTTTCGGAAAGGTGTGAATAAATGTTGGTTTTAATATGAAATTTTTAATCGCTTACTCAGCCAAGCTCGTTTTAATGAATCTAAAAAATTGCCACAATGTCAATCGCATTTTTTGCGTTTTCACCTATCATCGTTTTATAATTATAATCAAATGCATTAAGTAAATATCTTCAGTCATATTCGAAAGTAATTTCTGCATTTTTAATTATAAAATCACAAAAAAAAAAGTTTTGATATATTATTTTTTTCACTTCTGCCATTCCAAAATATTTACTGATGGTTTCTGTCAGCACTTGAAGTCAAACTTAGATGAATTAAAAATATGATCAAAACTGTGGATCAAGAAAGTCTGTCATTCAAGTACTTAAAGGGCAAATTTCCCTAACTCAGTTAGGGAGAAAATCTTTTAGGAATTCCACAATTTCAAGATATTGGATTTGAAAACCAAGGATAGTGCCAAATTCTCCTGGAGAAAGAAAAAGAAGCTAAGGAGGCCCTTAAGAGGGTCATCCATGAGTTTACAGGGACAAGGAAAATGATACATTCAGTCAATAAAAACTCTGCAAGAAAAATATCATCAATGATATGGAGAAGGATTCCGTGAAAATATATCTTTCCTGAAACAGATATATTAGGGCTATCGAAATCAAGCATTGCGGAGGTCTGGGGATTTCTACTGATCTTTGTTTAAGGAAGCTTTGGAACTAACTTAGAGGAAGCAATTCAAGAGATCTTATTCAGGAAGCACATGATTCTCTTCTGATTTATCGACTAGCGATCTATGAAAACTATTCAATATCAATTCATAACTATTATGAATAAATACGAAAATAGGTTTTAATTTTTGAGACACAAAGATTACATATAAAAATACAAGGGTTAGTTTTACTTCTATTGATATCAAGTTATTTTAACTATTCAGTATCATAAACAGTAGATCTAATAAAAACTTGTCGTTTTTTTAGTTTAACTTGACCCAAAGGTAGTAAGAATAGACTAATCAAATAAAAAAATCACTCAAAAAATTTTTTTTTTGTTCAGTTTAATTGGTTTTCAAACCCAACAATATATAAGAAAAGTGGTGTAGTTTGTGAATAGGTCACAACAATTTCTCACATGGACCTCTTTTGGACAAACGTGAACCCAGACGATGCCTTAAATGTAAATATATACTATCAGTTCCCCCCATCTTATTTTTCCCAACAATGTATAAATTGAGACCAACACTGGGACTTCCCAGCAAAATGGATCAGCTAATGAACTCTACCTATTGTCTCAAGCCTATGAAGCAGATCCTGGAGGTCTTGGCGCTGCTGAATTATATATGAATGCAAGTCATACCCCGAATAAGCCGTTAAAGATCAACCCGGTTGATCCATTCCTAAATAAATATATGAAAAAAAAAATCGGCTAAAAAAACAATCAAATAAGCATATCTGTCAAAAAATTGGTATTGATTTTATGCAAATACATGGAAAGTAAAAGATGTTAAAGGATTTCTTTTCGAACAATTGATATTATAAAATTGATATCTCAACAATGAATTCTGAACAACTTACGTAGATTAGAACTTAATGTTTGTATAGTAAAAAATAAGTAACAAATTTTCGCTGCAGTAAAAAACAGTAAGTAGAGCCGTTTGGTTTTCATTTATTTTTCTTTTCGAATAATATTTTGTATGATTATTTTAATATATTGTAAGTCATGCACTTGCCTAAATCATGAAAGTTGAAACTAGATCAGAATAATAAAGTTGATAACTTCAATCATTCCAACCCCTTATTTTATATGATTGTTGTAAATTTGTACACTATGGTGAATGAACTGTGGGGCTCTTGTACTACCGTAAACAAGTTGACGCCAAATATAATTTTTTTTTAAAAAACCGAATGCCAAAAAATTGCTCATGTATTGCTCTTTCAAAATACACAATTGCTCCACTGCTATCATTAATCGTAATTAAAAACCAAAATTTAATTCCCGATTATCTCTAATTATATGGACTTATTTTTATTGTAATTGGTGTCAAAAAATTGCTCATCCTTTTTTCTGATAATAATGATGAATTTTTTGTTCATATAATCGTTTTTAATTAATTAGTGAAATAAATAATTATTTTACGGCTTCAAGCCTGCGAGTAATAACTGTGACGTCATCGTCGCGCGACAATTTGCTTGCCGCTTTTATGACAAGCCATAGTGACTTATTAGGTTACATGTGTATACATCCATGTAAACAAACTTATATTGTTGGCTTAATTATAAAATAAAAAAAAAGATAAAATAGAAAAAAGGATGAGTAATTTTTTGGCACCAATAACAATAAAAATAAGTTCATATAATTAGAGATAATCGGGAATTAAATTTTGGTTTTTTAATTACGATTAATTAATTAATGATTAATGATAGCAGTGGAGCAATTGTGTATTTCGAAAGAGCAATTCATGAGCAATTTTTTGGCATTCGGTTTTTTAAAAAAAATTAATATTTGGCGTCAACTTGTTTACGGTCATTGCACTTCAATAACTATATATTTCACTAGTTATTTAATTTTGAAACTAATTTCATGAATACTTTTCGAAAAAAATAAAAACTTTTTATTTTTAATTTTATATGAACTTACTCTTCAACCGTTCTAAATATTTTATTGCATAATGTTATTGAATAAATGTGGGATCATTTTAAAATATTCATTAGCAAATCAATGCCAAGCTACACTGGCAATAATTCATTGAGCTTTTAAATTTTAATTTTCATCAATCAAATAAATAGTTAATATCTCAACACCTTCACCACTTAGCAAATATTAGATTCTGTGAGTTAATTTTTGGATGAAACTTTTATTTTAAAATATTCATGCCAATGTAAGCAAATTAGCCGTTTACGAAGCAAGTAGTGAAATGTGAGTTCTCAACACCGTCATTGTTGGCCCAAGCAGGCCAGCTGTAGATCATCCGTAATTTATACGAATTTGCGATGATAATACACCGTTCCGACAAATACAGCGGAATTTGCATACCTCTACATAAATTTCGGTGTTTATGTGTATTTGCTGTATAGGAATAAATTATAAATACTTTGAGTTGCACTGTCACATGAAACTTTCCGACACGCAAATCGAACTCGGACGGTAGCTACCTTTCGCACCAAATGCGTCACGCTTCAAAGTATTTTCTCAGTCTCCGCCACCATTCCCTTGACGACATCACATTTTTGCCCGACTTGTCGTCACATTTTGTCACGCCAAGTGATAAGCAAGTGATATGTCGTTAGTTCTCTGAATTCGAGGTGTTTATTATGTATCTTTGTTTCGAGTTCTTGTCAAACTTTGCATTTCAGTTCAAATCACACGAATTGATTTAAAGAAAGTATTTTACAGATGAAAATATTCTTTCAATTAAAAGAATTGTAATATATAGTTTACTTGATACTTCTGTCGCTAAAAAGATTCTTTATAATTACCTTTTAGACTCTTTTTTACATTAATTTGAAAACTTTTGAAAAGGCAAATATAAAATCAAAATTCAAAGCGATCGTAGCCTAAGACTTATGTTGAAAAATTTGTAATATATCTCCTTTATCAATTGAAAACAATATTTCAGAAGGTCTACTGGTGGCCGAGTAGTCAAGGTGGCTGCTCCGAATCCGGTTGATTTTAGGTTTGAATCTCGTATCGAGCAAATGTTTCTTCAATTCAATACGGTTTCTTATTAACCCTAGAGTCGCTTAAGATCTTAGCAGTTATAAAGCGACGGTAAATAACAATAATATTCCAGAATAAAATAAAGAAAATAAGCAAGTATCTTTTTCAAGATCTATCTGTCAGAAGTCGGGGTGATTAAATCTCTACATTCTTTGGATTTATTGAGTTTCTAGGTCTTAATCCCTGTTTCATTTATTCAAAAGTAGAAGAGCAAATTCCAGTTCCAAACGTATTAAGTTCTTTGTAACCAATTCGGTAAAGAAATCCTCACAAGTGGTTATGCAAAAAGGTTAAAACCGCTACGATATTTGTTAAAAAATAAATTACTTCATTGGTCAGTATCAAAACGGGAAGAAAGGGACATGTGATCATCCGTAAGGGACCAATTATTCTCCCATGTTCTACGATTCCGTCACACTTTAAAAACCGTCCTTTTTGGTAGACGTTCAAAGTTTTCAAAACTGTATAGTGAAAAACAAAAATTTGTTAAAATTTTTTTTCTCAAAATTGAACACTGAAGAACGGACGTCCTCCCTTCTCCCCCCAATATTACCAATATGCCCTATATCACATTTTAGTTCCCTCCATTGTCGCGTATAGCGAACGTTTTTGATTCACGGTAGCTAAAGATATTTTGGAAATTCCCAGTATATACAAAAAAATATTTATTGTAAAAAATATTGTAAATATTTAGAAGAAGAAAGGGCAAAAAGATATAATGTTTCTTGTGCGTTTTATGTAGGATAGCCACTGATGTTTTTTTGTTTATTTTGATTATCTTTTTGTACAAAATAAGCATACTGAATAAAATAAGCACAAAGGATATAAAACAATTTTGAACAATATCGTCATATTAAAATATGGTCGGCATCATCGAATATTGAACAAGGTGTGCCAAAAAATGATCTATGAAAGAGGGGATTAGAAAATTTGTAAAAAGAATTGTAAAGGATAAACATGGAAAAAGTGCGCATTGGGAAATGGTAAGAAAAATATGGTGGATTTTTAATTTATAATATTGCCTGATTGATTGCTGATATTCCAAATATGATAGATCCATTTATTTTCTTTTTTCTTTTTAAGTCCATTTCCTACTTATAGTTGCGTAGCATGGTGAATGCCGGAGGAACCATGGCCCCGGGACGACATATTGACATTAATAATTCCATAAAAAAATACTTTAAGAAGCACGAAAAATGATTCTTAAATAGACAAAGTATTTCAAAGGAATTGACTTTTAACCAATTTTCTTGATTAATAATAAATATAAGGGGCGGCAAATTTCTGATTGGCCCCGGGAGGGACAATCTTACGCTACGCCACTGCTTACTGACTTTTATAAAAATGTTTATATCCATGAAGAAGCAATATTTTTTCTTTATGAGTATTTATATGTTTTTGCGATTTATCAAATATTTGATAATCGTTCCCCCAATCCATAAAATTATGGAAGTTATAAATGGTCTATTATTTACTTTTAATAGTTTTTAAAAACTTATGACAAATTTTCTAACGTTTTTTCCAAATGCTTCAACTAAATAAATGAAATTTATAAATTTAAAGGTAACAAGGAAGTTTTTTCTCATTGAATAGGGTTAGTAAAGAATATAGAAAAGAGATGTAAACTATTTTTCATTTAATATTTTATTGTCGCTATTGGTTTGTGGTTGTCGTATCTTTCTGAGATCACTTGAGTATTACCTGGGAAACATCCATAGGGATCCAATTGATTACCTGCTTTTATTCACCTCAGAAGCAGGTTTGACCAATTTGAATTGAAATAGCAGTAGGGTGCAATTGTTTATCAAAAATTCAGCACAGAGAAACTCGCAAAAGAGGTCTCCAAAATTCAAAAGAAAAAGAAAAAAGCATTAAAGTCTAAACATGAATTTGAAAATTGGGTTTTAGAAAAGCTTTATGGAAATAATAAACCGAGTGTGATAGAAATATTTTTTTGGGATAGTCCCACTATTGTCCCACTTTTTTGGAGAAACTATGCACCAAATACTGTGTATAAAAATATTTGATGGTAATTCGGATTTTTTTTTAAATGATATTCTCCAAGTCGAAACTGATGGAAAGGGATGGAAGTAAATCAACAGGTAGAGGCGTTATGATGTTGACGTAGCACTGTATCATTCCCGAGCTCGGCGTAAAGCAAATGAAAACTCGATGAAAGTGTCTACGAGAAAACGAAACGTTTCGATGTAAAACAACAGATTATAAATTGCAGGTTGGCAGGAACGAGAAAGACGCGAGAACTCGAAGATTTTTTTCCACTCGCGACTCCCCTTAATTAATCAGATTAAAGTGAAGTAATTTATGAAATAATCATTCATTACATTCACACTCATACAAAAACAAATATTTAAATATTCAAACATTTTCCTCCAACAAGCCACTCGACTTGATACAATCCCACTTTAATATTTTTTTTTTCATTCGAATAAATTATATTTTCTCTCAAGAATTACACTCTGAAAAATCTTAATACGATTTAACAAATATGAAACAGCATTCATAAATAATAGCGTTAAGCTGATAAAATTATATGAACCAACAACATTCGAGTTTTAATCCTTAAATTATCGATGGCTTAGAAAAACAGATGTTCTTCAAAAGGCTCAAATGTATTTTTTATTGGCCACATAAAAGGGAATGAGGCGACTTATTGCCTCTATTATTATTATAATTACACAAATTATATCCTCACCTGTTTCCTACATAATAAAAATACGCTTTAAAATATATTTCCACTTTGTATTTTGCCCATTAGAACGAGACGAAGACCTTGCGCTTAAGCCCCCGTTTATCAGAAAACACTGAAAAAAATTTCTTCTTAAGATAAATTTGTTATGTCCATACTTTATAGTTTACATAATATTATTTAATTAGTAGTTGCCCGTTGCATTCGCAACTATAGGTTTTATCTCAATAAAATGTTTAATATGAGATAATTTAGAGTTAATCAACAACCTAAATTTTAAATTGAATAATCAAAGTTTTGTTAATATAAAAATAGGTTATCTAAAATTATATTAAGAAATAAAATATATGTGTTTTTTTATATCATTTTTAATAACGTCATTTCACTAACTTAGTATGAAAGTTTAATACTTATGTAGTACTTATACCAAATAGGGAATTTTAAATTTTGGTTCGTTTTTCAACAATCAAACTTTTTAAAATCTATGTTATTTTATGAACCAATGGTTGTGATCTGGAGTAATTATATATTCGGCTGAAAAGCATTAAGATATCAATTTTTTGCCATATATTTCACTGTCAATTCAAATATAAAATCTTCCATACTAACTTTTCTTCGGTATTTAGAACAATTTGAAAACCAATTATTGTTATTGAAAGTAAATAAAATATTCGAATTTATTTCCACGTTGTCCACCTATGTCCAACAATTTTGTATGTACAACGTCCAAATGTGCGAAATCGAATAGCTTTTTAGTCATGATAATCAAAATAAAAAAGATAATTTTTTTTCGTTTTACATTGTATTTTAAAATATAAGTGCACATTTGTGTCGATGAAATTTCGAAAGTGTTTTCCATATACGATGCAGATATATAATAAGAAAGGGTTTTTGAAAATTTCTCCCCTAAAAGAGTGAAAAACGGTAGCAAAGTTTGTAAGGGATAACGTTTAATAAACAATCGCAATTTAAAATTTAATAATCAATCAGTCCGTTAAAAGCGAAACGCTATTGCTGCTTAATATAAAACAAAGTTGATTTATTATTACAAACAAAAACTTAGGGTTTGCTTAAAAATTTAAACTCTAATAAGTAGATATATCTGAAAAGGTTAAGTTAAGTTTATAAATGAGCATTATGTTTTTTGGCTTTCACATATTGTAAACCTGAAAATAAGAAATACGTGTTCACAAATAAATACATTAGTGAGTGAGTACCCTTATCAACGTTTTGAATGCGTAAGTGGGGATAATAGCGCGTATGCGCATATCCCATTCTCCACGGACGCACGGCAAGATAGCCAATTGATATATAAGATTTTTAGCAGGAAAGTGGACTTAAAGGATGTAAATCCATATATACTAATAATTAATTCAGCGACGTTTCGGTTCTTTATTTCACTTTCATCAGGCTTCTAAAAAATCATATTAATACAAACACATGTTTACAGAACTTTTCATGACATTCTTAACTGTTAAATTGTTCATTTACCTTAGTATAAAGTAAACAATTAAGTTACAATTATGAATGTCATGAAAAGTTCTGTAAACATGTGTTTGTATTAATATGATTTTTTAGAAGCCTGATGAAGGTGAAATAATGAACCGAAACGTCGCTGAATTAATTATTAGTATATATGGATTTACATCCTTTAAGTCCACTTTCCTGCTAAAAATGAAACAATATTTCTTCTTAAGTTTTCATCTTTTTATCCGATAAATATTTGCAACAAAAACAAACGAACTTTCTGCAAATTTTCAATTTTTTGGAAATATTTCACTGATTGTAAAGCTCACAAAAATAATCTTCGAGATTTAACAGAAGTGACCTTCGAAGCCAATAACACCAAGCTATTTTTGCAGGATTTAAAATATTCATTATGTTAAATATCTTCCATTCTTGCAGGTCACTTTCTAACTGGTCCATTCTATTGAAACATCCTCCGTTATACGACTAAGCTCCTGAAAAGTACCACAATCCGAAGTAATGCCGTTTTAAAACACGCTGACGACCTTTTAATTTCGTAATTACCCTCGCCAACATTACCCTTGCACTTAATTGGGCTTTGCCGCGAAAATGAGGAAGAAACGAAGAGATTAGCGGAAAATCTAAAATAAATACGCCACATTTAATTCACAGGTCGCGTAAATGAACGGAACGAAATGAAACGAAACGGTGTTGAAGACAGGCAAGGATAAGAAGAAGTCATTTTATATATAAAATAAATCCGATGATGGGGGTTATAAAGTAAATGGCCAGTTAGATATAAATTCACGAATAATACATGAGGGGGAGATTCGAGCGGATCCCGGGGGAGTGGGACGACAACAACGGGATCAAATGACTATGGAAATGCACGAACATGGTTAGAATGTTGATAGGCTTGATTTACGAAGACCACATTCAATTTTGTTTGAAACCTCCACTATAATTACATACAAAACCACACACTTCCCGGGGGGTGGATATTAAAATAAACCCCATCGCCAATAATGAACTGCTTCACATTAAACACTAAATGTACCTGAACATTATTATGCACACGTTAACGGATATTCGTCGCGTTTTTTGTTCGATCGACCGAAAATATTTGCGCAAATCAATTACTTCCGAATATTAAAATATTCAATGACAACGTAACCAGTTCCGACCATACGGTCACTATTCAAATTAATATCTTTCCCCCATTTAACAGTTACAACGATTTTGTATCCCATGAAAATTAAAAATTGATACACGAAAAATTTTCAACTTTCAACCCTCATAGCACATCCTTTTTCCAACCGAAATTAAAACACAATTTGTTAAATTAAAGTTAAAAAGAAAATAAATTATTTACGATCCAATTGGAAACTATTCGAAACTATATTTTATATTCATTCGACAAACATTTCCTGTTTGATTGAACTTGGCGAAATTCTCCCCTGATTCCTTACGAACTTTGGTGGAAGGCGGATGGCGAAATAGAAATCAACAAGTGCAAGCAAACAGTAAATTGTCGTCACAAAAGCAATTTGTCTTTCGATTTCAGTAAAGGGAAAGTTCACAATTGTGCAATTTTCCCGTAATCCGGCCACCGAAAAACTTACCCCCCACAACGGCTTATTTCTATAAATTAACGACTTATAAACTCCGGCCGCTTGGCTTTGATAGGGTAAAATGCAACTATATAAAAAGTCTATTACCTAGAAAATTACTCGAAAAATTCTATTACTTGTTTATTGTTATGGGTATCGTATTTTGTTGGATTTGTCACAGGGAAAAAATTTCCGGAAAAAATATGCGAAATATCGGGGGAGATAGAAGTGAAACTTCTGTTGGAAACTAAACTTTTGATCAACTATTCATTAGATAATAGAATCTAAGTATTAAACTAAAATTTCAATAGTTTGTATAGTTAAACGAAATTGACTAAATTTTATTCCTTAATGTGAAAAAAAGGACCAAAGATTTAAAAAGAAAATCTTAATGTACTTTCTTATAATGTGGTTTCTTAATCTGCTTTCAATATAAGTGCTTTCTCAAAACTAACACTTAAAAATTTAATTCTAACTACATTGAATAGTAATTAAAATCTCATTGTACATGTATGCTTGAAATTGTACTTATTAAAATATTTAAGAAAATATATAGCTTAGGTACATTACATATTTCGTGGAGATCCCCAAGTAAATTCTCCCCCTTATTAAAAATTTAACTTCAAACTCTTTGCAATTTATATGACTTTTTTTTTCTGTCTAAACACAAAGGTAGATTTATAATAAAGTTCGCCAATGAGAAGTGGTATGAGAAAGCTGATTCAAGTTTTTCTTTATATATTTTTTGTAATCGAATGCAACTCGTCGAAAAAACTTTCTATCAAGTTTGCTTTGCGAAGCTTTTCTTAATTCTTCATACTTTTAACTCGCCGTACTTTCTGCTTTGTTAACATAAAATTAATCGATTTTAGTGGAAACTTTGTGAAGATTATTATTAATATAAAAAAGCGCTAGCATTCTTTTTTTTCAATTGGATTCTTTATCCTTTCTCCGGAGTATGGAAGTTTTCTGATGTTTCGGTGAAGCTCATAATTGTTAAAACGAATGAGTGATGGTTGAAAAAAGTAAATGTAACAAAGACGAAAACGGGGAGATTGGGGATTTTAAGAGGAAAGAAAACCAAGTGGTGTATAAGATTTTTTCTTGTTATTTTATTTCCTTTTATTTATCTTATTTTCTTTACCTACGTTTTTTTTTATATTTGTTCTACATTCCGGAAATCTTACACACGACTCGAAGTATTTGTGTTTCGTATTTCGTTCGAAGTGCAAACAAAGTTCAAGGTATCTTTGAATAAAATTGCCAAAATGTAATTGAAAAAATTGAAAGGTTTTTCTATTGAAAATTTTCAAATCTTATAGTGTTTTAATCCAAAATTGATTAATGAAAAAGAAGCCAAAATAGATAAGCCAAAAGAATTATATCAACATTGAGCAACAAATTTCAAAATTTAATGAAACAATATGCTGTTTCTATATGCTTTAAAATTTATTATTTTTTTACTATTGGGTCAAACCATGGAAGATAAATACCGGTACTCCGAACGGTATAGGCTTTTTCACAATATTCGCATACATAATAATCCAGACAAAAGTTCTCTTTTCTGTCGCTAGCAGCGCAAATATTCAGAATGTATTTAAGGTTTAAAGAAGGTATCCCAATCTTGCAATGCATAATGAGAAATGTGCCAAGATATGGCGTCGCCATTAATGTGATGACTAGACATCGGATTATATGCATTTACTGGTTTGCGTATGTAAATGCATATAATTCAATTTTTAAAAAGTTATTGCATATTTTGGTACTTTTTCATTGTAAAAGCTTATTTCGGTAGTTACTCGTGTTTGGCATGTTGTAATAAACCGTCGACACGTCCCCCTTACGTCAAACTCTGAAAGTATTGTATCCAATACTTGTCTAGCTCATGGGATACATAGAGTTGTGGAAAAGATCAGAAACGAGTTCAGGATAGTCAATAAAATGATTTTTTCTACACAAAAAAGTGCTTTTAAAAACACTACGGTGACTAAAAGCATATAAAGAGCAACTATCAAACGCAACTATACCCCCAGAACCAATTTTAACATTGTGGGGAACTTAGTAGAAAGTTGTGTTGTTTTATGCTGAAAATTTTAAAGCCATAAAAAAGTAGTTGGAAAATTTAACAAACCAGACACCATTGCAATATATTCAAACCAGCTAGCATTTGTTGATCCTTCAACCAAAAAAAAAATGTTCTTAATGCAACACACTTCAGCATTATACTCGATGCAATTGAGAAACTAGAAAATATTCCTCTGTGCAAATCCATGGAAATATTCGAAAAAATGATTAAACAAAATAACGCCCTTTCGAGTAAACTATTGCAATAGGTTTGCGGCAAATTCAATGCAGTTTTATATAAAAAACCCTGTTTTGAAGAAATAAAGTAAATTAATATATTTATCAACGGGACTTCTGAAGAGATCTCCGAAAATTCCGCAAAATTCCAAATTCTGTCCGGTAACGTAAGTTGACGTCGAAAATTCAATTTCAGCTTTTCTAATTTTTTATCTATATGGTCCAATTGTGGATCAAAACCATTCAGGTTCCCATTCAAAAATACACAGAAAATTTCTGCAGAATAGACCTGGTGGCTTAGAAGTTCAGTCCTGCACATATGTACAGAAAAATTATATATATTAGGATAAGTATAATGAAAAAATAAATTTAAATTCTAAAAATAAATAGTTTTTTGATTGTGGATATTTTTCCTATTTTTAGAGCATATTTGCATGTATATTTTCGCATTTTGATAGTGCATATAATTCGATATCTAGTGATGACAGTACTAACTTAAACCGAAACAATATACT
The DNA here is from genome assembly GCA_958496175.1 of Sisyra terminalis. NCBI lineage: Eukaryota > Metazoa > Arthropoda > Insecta > Neuroptera > Sisyridae > Sisyra > Sisyra terminalis. The sequence continues at coordinate 12,630,437 of OY292275.1, forward strand.
TTATGTAAGGTAACTAAGATAACATAAATTAGTACATAGAATGGCCTTACAATACCCGAACAGTATGCAAGAGTTTTTTTTTAAGTTCATAGTTACCGGTTATTAGGACACTAACCAATCTTGAAGCCTACTTAAATTCAGTAGATTTTAAAAAGGATTTCTCATCATTCTTTTGTTGTGTCTTTTGCACCATGTCCTCCCCCTTTGTTGTTTTATAGGGAGCAATGATTAATAAGTAACCGAAATATATAGGAATGTAACTTTCAATTAGCTTTTCAAACAAAACGTAGTAAATCGAGACGTCTAACGCTAACCGTTAGAACTATTAAGAAAGAAGTCAAAAACTTCTTTAAAGTCCATGATAGCTCAATTTAAAAGTAAAGATATAAGTTTTTTTTTTGAAATGTTCAATTTTTATCTAACATCTAGATAACTTCACCATAGAAAGGCTAGATTTTGAGATTAATGCATCGAAAAGTGGGACAAACCCTAACAGTTCCCGTCAAAGATTTGTATTGTAAATCAAGCAAAGATGATATTTCAAAACGGTGGGTTTTGATGATACAGGAACTTTGGAATTCTTGTTCGAAAATTACAATGTCATTGGCTTATAAATTATAATGTATTGTCGTGGTTGATGTTTTTATTTTAGAATCTCAAAACGCTACAAGTACCTAAGTACTTTCAGTATGATGAAGCGTTTTGTCTCCAATAATTTTCCTGTCAATTTGTAGCTGGAAAAAATGCACAGAATGTCTTAATGGCATTCCTAGTCGCTTTTTATTAAGCGTCTACGTTTTTATTACACGACATAAATAAAAAAATGAGACTTGCATTTTTTTTATTGATTTCTCCTTTAATTTTCCCGCAGAACTATTTTGTGTTTCCATTTATGGTTAGTTTTTTGTTTCAAAAGATTCCAATTGAAACAACGGCAATTTTCATGGATTTTCTTTCTAAAATTGTTTAATCAGACAATGCAACAGTTGTAAGCTTTTATTTTACCTTCTCATTTCCCCCCTTTCAAATTAAAAGAAAAAGTTTATTTGATGAAATCGTTTAGAATAAAGCGTTGAGAAAAAAAACGCTTACCGATAAAAAACCAGTTAGTGGAAACGTTTTATAAAACTCTTTAAGTGAACCTGTGATAAATTCAGCCCAACTAAAACGTACAAGTATGATTTAATACGACTATTTCCAGATAACAAGGAATATTTGCATAACGATAAAGCTCGTTTCCACGAACCACAAGCCAAGCTAACGGGACCTGTAATATCAAATCAAATTTGTTCTACGGTGGCTAATTTGAATAAAATTTTTCATATTCCTTCATTACCCTCCTTAAATATATCCACATGTAAATGAGTTGATTAGAAGAATTTCATTCACCATATAGCTCCATATTCTTCGTATCATTTCTAGCTTCATATGGTTAAAGTTATGTAAATGTTCTTTTGACTTGTTATGAAAAATTATTAAACATTTTTTTATATATTACACAAGCCATCGAGTAATTTGTAATATGTCTCGCTACAATTAATCTAAATTATAGCGATGAATCTTGTATTCTTGTATTCTTGCGGTATTGATGTTGTTCATATAAAAAAATTGATGGTTTATTCTGGGCTTTGTTACGCTGCACATATTATGTAAATGAATGTTGAAACTTCTGAGGTTCTTCGAACACATTAAAAATGTATGTTTGACTTCCATTTATCATATAAATATGAGACAGAGAATATTATTTATTTTTCATGAATTATAGTGGAACGCAGTGATAACCTCTTTACCTTTTACCTTTGGCTTTAGATTATACCTTAACTGGTTTACAATTTTTGCAGATCTTTCATGGCTTTAATTTTCAAAAGAGAATCTTTGTAACTATTGACAAGAAAAGTCAAAGAGAATAACGGCTGGTGATGCAAGTGCAGTTCACAGGAGAAATGTCTTACTATGTACATAATTGTCTTCGCTTATTAAAAAGTAAATAGAATTCTGTTATTGCTTCAATTTAAATCTAATTTAATTGCAATTTATATTAATGGAAGTCGGGAAAATTGAATTGAAACGGACAATTTTTGATTTCATAATTTTCCAAGGTAACAATATCTGAGGCTGGAAATGGGTCACAGTGAGTGACTTGCATTCGAAATTATGTGTAATAATTTACAAGTTCTGTAAAAGTTGTCTGAACTTTGAACTTTTAAGTGGATCGTCCCAAAGTTAGTGTGAAAATATCAATATTTTGATTTCAAAATGGAAGAGACGGGAGTTATTTGTCGAACCGATTTAACTGAGAAATAATTTTCTGAGTTTCGTTCGCATTTTTGTGTTTTTTGGAAAAATTTTAGACAAAAATTATTCAAAAAATAAACTTAATTCATTGTTAGGTAGTTAAACAATATGATACAAAGGATGCTCGAAAAGTTTAAACAATTGGACAACCCTGACAAGCCATAAAAGAATATTTATAAATTTTAATGTCCGACTAATATTTATATTGTAAAAAGTGATATAAAATTTTTAAATTCATAAGGAAATGGAATTGACGCGAGAAAATTTTCGTGCAATAATTCTATGCAATTTTCGAATTAAAGTGTCTCAAAAATATGCATTGATGGACTTGAATCTTTTGGAGATGAAGCACCGTCATTTGACACCGTGTATCGATCTATCGATCGTAAAGAAGATTAGTTTTCGATCGTAGATTGCACGTAGACGAATCTCGTGAGGATCTTCCGAAATTGGCTATTGTTCCAGAAAACACGAATACTGTAAATTAATATCAGAAGATTACAAAAGCATGGGCGTTATTTCTTCGAAATGGACTTAACCTACTCTCAAAATAAACAGTTCATAAGCTTTTGATAGCCCAACAATGCAAATATTATTGAAAATTTCTTCGCCATATCTGAGAAGTACTATGTTTTCTGATATACATTCCGCTAGAACTTTAAGTAGGTAAGAAATTTAACATTTACATTTGGAACGGTTAACACATAATTCCCCTTTCTTTTATAAAAAATAAAATAAAATTTATTGCTCTTATAATATTTATACAAATACTTTTGTTTGCAATTTGTTTTTAATTTAAAGTGTGATGTACCTTGTATAAAACATCCAAGCAGCGTCTGTAGATCCTAATCTAGGATAAAGATTAGATTAGATATTGCAGTTGTTTTTTTGAGTTGGGGAAAATAGATGGCAATTCTTAAAAAAAGCCCGAATATTGTTTCTGATTTCAGTTTGTTATAAGACCATATGTCTTATTCTTGTATGTTTGTATTTTCTGTATTTCGTGGAGTAGGTCATCGAGAGTATAGTCACTGATACTTCTAATTATTTGGCCATTTTTAGGGCCAATTTGTGTAGAATTTTCGCAACAAAGCGAGGATATATAAGTCTAGCGGTAGTATCCTTAATTCCTCATGGAGATCGTGTACCTTGTATTTGGCTGGGAAGTTTCTCAGCATTCTTAGTAATTTATTTTCGACTCTTTGTAATATCAGATACTTGGTTTTGCTTACTGAACTCCATACTGGACATGTATATGTAACCACTGATCTGAGCACTGTTTTATAAATTATCAATTTATTGCTGGTATAGACAGCCTTGATTGTATATTTAGCAATGGATATAAGATGTTAGTTCAGGCCATTAATTTGTTTTTAGTTAGTTTGATGTGTTCAGCAAAGTTGAGTCGGGGAATCCAGTTGCATCCCCAAGTACCTTAACTGTTTTTGCCCATTCTATATTTTTCCCGTTTACTAATACCTTTTTATGCTTGTTGGGTCTTCTTCTATAGTGAATAGGATAGCTTAAGTTTTGTTATCATTGGCCTTTATTTTCCATATTTTAAAAAAAAATCATTTTTCTTTTTAAGGCCTTGGTTATCCTTTCCTTTTAAATTGATACTAAAAATGAATTTTGTAAGGCTTTAAAGTTTTATACCTTAGAAATAATTATAGTAAAATGCTAACCATTTACGTGCTATGTGACAAGTGGTTCCATCTTGCTGAAGTTTTACATAGATACCGACTTATAAATATTTTTCAATTGAGATTTCAAAATCTACATTAAAATACAATTTTTATTAAGCTAGAAGTGTCATTTTCAAAAAAAAATTTCACGAAATTTTCAACCAACACATAGTTTAAAAAATTCATCAAATCAAATGTCCACAAATATACTTGAACACCAAATATGGAAGAATCTCAGTTGTAAATCTTTCAAATTAAATTCATATTTATTAGATTAACCGAATAATACATTTATAGGCCCGTAAATTCTTTCACGTTGTCATAAAAAGTAAAATAGCATTTGAAAAAATAATTCAAAGAAATGACAAAGGCAGAGTTCCGTCATAAAAACTTATTCAATTTTAATATTCCTCACGACCTTATAAACGGCATTTAACGAACGTTTATCGCACGAAAAGAACGATTTAATAGCAAACTCGATAAATTATTTCGTATATTATTATTTATGAATTTAGAAATGGCAATAAAATTGGGACTATTAATTCGGTGCTAGTTATGGAGCACACATTTTCAACCTTCAGACTCCCCACAGGGCGCAACACATATTCGTATGGAGACGCCATTCGTTTTTCAGGGTTACATTCCGAATTGAAAAATTTTAAAGATTTTAAAATTTAAAATAGTCTTATGTTTTACATAATTAATTGGTTAATTTATTAAATGTTTAATCTAGATTTGGAATACATTTTTTTCGGAGTTATCTTCCGATGATATCAAGAAATACGAGTTGTTTTTCGAGAATTATTTGGTGGAAGGATTTTTTTTTATTTAAAATTTAATGCATGATGGGAATTTCTATAAACATGATCTTTGAATTTTTGAATATGTTTACAAAACAGTATTAATCAATTCAATCGATGCATCGCACTTAAGAACGTTTACAACATTCTATTGCTTTATTTTAATTTTCAGCTTCATTTACATTTACATTTCTAAATCATTGACTAAAAATGTTTTGGTTTTCTTCTTTTTTATTAAAAAAAATCAATTAAATTCTATTTTTTTCCTGACGAAAGATAATCAAGATGGTAATTAAAAATAAAATGCAAAGTTGTTTGGTGATAAATTTCTATGTAGATTTCATGAAGAGAATAAATTTATCGAGGATTTTTTTTGGGGAATATTTTTCTACGGAATAATTTAATTTATAATTATTTTCTTAGTTTATGGTTAGATGATCGTAAATGTTTGGATGCAGATCAATAAAACTAGAATATTATTGTTGATACATCGATTTAGTAACGTTTTTTAAAATCAATTAACGATTTGAATGCAGATAATTTTTTCTTAAGTTTAAATTTTACAAATATTAAAAAGTCTTAGTTCACTTAAAAATCCAGGATTAAATTGACTTATTTTTATTAAATTTGTAATTAATTTTTTTTTTAAAAATTCGCAAGTTTTATTTAAGAAGTAAAGGTCAATGAATTTTCGCTTTCAATCCAGTCAATCTTCAGTTAAAAATAATTTGGTTTAGGCTATGAATCAACCGAAGTTGGGCTACTAAAGCTGAAATTTGGTATTACGTAGTTACACAAATATAAACGAACGTTGGTGAATTGTGAAATATTAGTTAAGAAGTGAACTGGAGATAGAAAAAATATTTTATGCAGCAAAAATTATTTAGATATTAATGTTGAAAGTTTTCCACAAAATCGTTTAAGACAAGCCTATTTTTTCCGTTTAATTGGAATAAAAAAATTCAAAATATAAAACTGAGGAGGATAGTTGCTTTCATTGTCTGGGAAACCAACATTTCACTTAAATTTTGGAAAAATCCATTGCTGAATTTATAATTGTTAAATAGCCAAGCTTTTTATTCTGTTTTCTGGGACAAATTATTGGAAAATAATATAACTATTTCAATAAAACTGTTGTATCAACTACTAGAAATACCTACTTACTTCTATTGATTGAAATTTAAAGGAAATTTGGTTACTACTCCTACTTTATATCAATTTGAACATCAAATTGAAACATTTTAGTTTCGTTTTTTGATCATTATCGTCTGCATAGTCATTGGCCATAGTAATTCAATTATCATCAAAATAGAAAAACCCATCAATGAAATAAAAAATATTTTATCAAAAATAGAGTTCTTCAGTGAAAAAAATAATTAAGGTCAATAATTTAAGGTAAAACTTAGAGAACAATTGCTTAAGTACGAAGTGAAGATTGCCACATTATATAAATGAAAAAGAAGAACACTTAGGAACCAAACAAAGAAATATCAAGGAAGCTTTTAAATATAATAATCGAGTTTAACAAAAACGATTATTGATTTGTAACAAAAAGAAAATCTAATTTAAGGTATCATAATTTAAGAGATGAGTTTGCAATAATTATTGAAGAGGGGAAATTGGAAACATCTCAGAAAAAAATGAAAAACAAGGATAAAAATTCAGGACCTATTGATAAGAGGAATATAGGAATTTCTCAACTTAAAAACCTGTCCAGATAATGGTTATATAAAAAGTTTTACTACGCAGGAAATGGAATCTTCTATTTGCCAGAAAATAGAAGAAAACCTAATTAGCATATTGTTGCTTAGATACGAGTAAGTAGACTTAGTTACATTCGACTTTGGTCAAAACCTGAGCTTTTATTGGATTCTGTTTATTAATGAAAATGGTGTGCTAATGTTATCATCAGTTTGTTGGAAATATAATTTAAGCATAAAAATTAAATCATGGCTAATAAAAATTGAATTTTTTGTATAAAACAACTTCAAAAGATTTGTTTTTACTACCTTTAACGTAAAAGACCGAAATTAGTTTTTCATATATTGTCCAGGTTGATTTCTAAGTTGCATGTGGAAAGTACATAATCGCATTCTTTCTACACGCAACCTTACATACTTCTTACTTGCATCTAATAAGCTAATAATTTTTTTATTTTACCTAAACACATTCCATCTATTTCCACAGAACAATTTCCATTGAAAAGTATATTTTAAAATTAAACTAGTGCCAGAAAAAGTTTCTTTAAGTAACTTCAATGTATTTTTAGATATTTATTCTGAATGAAATTAAAATTTTTAGTGTCCGACCGAAACTAGTTTCGGTCCCTAAAATCACTAAAAATTTTATTATAATAAATAAATATTTTGAAGTTTAATAGAAAATAGTTGCTTAAAAATTATTTTATAAACAATTCACTGCTAGATAATTAAAATAGACTCAATAAATAATTTACAATCGAATATTTTATTGGTGATCAAATGCACTAAACAATTCAAAATACTCAAATATTCAATTAAACGAACCTCAAAAGTGTATATCATTGAAACCGTAATGATGAGTTAAAAAATAAAATGCAAAACATTTTCCATTATTGACAAATGGCCATAAGTGTCACAATAACTATAAAATATGAATTATAAATTGAATATTTAATGAAAAATTTTATGATCTCAAAAAGCAATGAAATTCGTAAAAATATTTTTGTGGCTTAGTTCGCTCATTTCATCGAGCATACTACGGGCACTTGGTCCACGGGAATCTATCACATTCATTTTATGTTATTTTTTGAAGATCTAAAAACTTTTTATAGCCACGTATGGTTTATTGTAAATGCGCCCAAATAAGCAGCATTATTTACGGGAAAACGTCTCAAGAATTTAACCAGAACCAATGTGAGATTTCTCCGGTCTTGAGCGCCTCATACTCGAATTATCAAATGATATATTTTCTTGTTGAAATAAATATTTCTGATGCTGAATAAAATAACAATTTATATTAATGACCTCAACATCTAAAATAATTTTATTAAAAAGTTCGTGTTCACGCGCACCAATCAAATATTTTATCTGAATATTTATGAATCAACACTTTTATGGTTGTACAACGTCTTCGGTGTATTGACCACTGACCAATACTTGCCACTTTATATGGCCTTAAATCTTTAAATATGAATTTTATATTTAATAAATTTTATTCGAAATTTGACTTAAACAAACTCAATCCTTGAAAATAGAGAGAAAAAAAAAACATATTCATCATTTTATCCGAATAATAGAAACAAATGTCATAAATCAATCTGCTTCGAATTGTTAAATCGAAATGGGAACATTCGATGCTTGAAATATTTAAATTTAAATGAGCAACATTTAATTTAATGTCTCTTGAGATTGTATTTTTTTGCAAGTTCACATAATTTTTTGTTCAATAATTTTCAATACCGAGAATTAAGAGGTATTTCTCGAACGTATTGTGTTCCTGATTTTACCTGACTTCAGAGTTGAATGGAAACCAAACGCCCACTTTAAAAGTAAATGTTTTGAATTGTTTTGAAGCGTTTTTTTTTTTCAAAAAATAATAATAACTGTTGAATTGTGGGTCCACATTTTTATATGATGGAAAGAAAACGTCAGTTTTGTGGTAGAATATTACAGGTAGTCCTTACTTAACTATATATTTAACGATACATCACCGATCACGTTAAGTGGGCTTCCCATTTTTAACGATAAAATAAATTATTTAATACGTATAATTCATTTTGGTGATTTCAAATTTTTGAGTAGAAAATTGTGAAGCATTTATGTGTAAAATTTGATTCATAAATATTCAAGGCATTTTATAATGCTAATGACTTCCTAGTCAGGTAATTTACCTATTAAATATAAAGGAGACTTATTTCCTGAAAAAAAATTAAAAAATGAAGTATCCTGATTTGAAGAATCTTGCCAGGGCTAGACGGCATTGAAGGGAAGAATTCAACCCGCAGTATAACAAGTTTTCTGCCGTCAGGCAGAAAACAGAACTAAAATATTTAAGTTTGGTATTTTACAAAGAAGTTAAATTATTCATCATTAATTTCGGTTTTATGATAGTTTTGAATTGCAAATTCTTGTCCAAATTTTGAAAAATTTTAAACAAAAATTTTTCACTGACATTTTCTTCTGTATGGTTAGCCACTTTGCTGTCAAAACTACTTCTTCGATAAACAGTAATTGAATATCCTTTAATATATTCATGTTTTAATAAATGAAATGTAAAACTTCTAAAGACAAATCTTAAAAGGAATGGCCTGTTTTTTCTTCAACAAAAATTTCTTGATTTTCCAGATCAAAACTCTGTTCATATTTATAAAACACCTCTCAAATAGTCTTTGATCATTTTTCATGAAAAAGTATAGAAAAGAAAACCTAAGAACTTTGGAATTTTTCATAATTATTTCATTGAACACATTAACCAAAGTATGTATTTTTTACAAATTAACATATTTTTGTTGGCTTCGACATCATTTCCAATCAAAACACTACCAAATTATGAAAAAATCAACAATTTTGTAAAGTTCTTGGTTTTTCCACAGATTCAACGAAATTTCTTTGATTGCTGGACATCCTGTTACATTGTTAATGTTAAATCCATGTTTATATTGGTTCTTGGTTATAAAGTGAGGACAATTTGTATACATTTGAAACTTTCCAATTACAATTTGAAGCTTAATAAATCTTTTATTTCTATATTTTTTGTATTACCCTTAATTCTACAAACTTTGTAGACCAAGTAACGAAATCAATCGAAATTATATTTAAGGTCATAATATCATCAAAATTTGCTTTCAGGGTATTAAAAATTTAATTTTAAAAATTAAAAATCCACTCTTAATTCCTGAAATTATAGTTACATTGACATACTTATCAGCAGTAGTAAAAAATTGATTGAATTTACGTATCTAAAATTTCCATCTGCAACCATTTAGCTATTAACTGGAAAGTCCTTAAAAACAAGTAATCAAATACCCACAATGTCATTTGAATAAGCTCAGTTTTCCAGTAAATTTAGCACCGATTACAATACAACTCGTAATCAGGTTAATTTAAAAATTGCAAGTAAACGAACAATAAAACGCGAGCTTATTACGCTATCAATACGACATAAATTGGGCGTTTAAACCACATAAAATTGAGTCTTGAACCGCGAAAATTTTATGCGACCATTTTACATTGCATACAATCCATTAAATGTTACATCTGCAGCAATTTACGAGATCTGCTTGTAGAGATTACATGTTTTATGGGCCTTTACAAATATTTTTGAAAAAAACATTTCAAAAGAACTACTTAAATGTTTTAGTGTTATGCACGAAAAAATTGTATCGTTCAATGTTTGATGGCTTTTATATTTGCAAGACGAAACTTAATTAAAAAATTCCCATTTTTAAGCCGCAATAGAAAAATATTTTGCCTATTATTACCAAGATATTAATCCATGATGCTAATATAACACGATTTACCTGCGTAACAGTTATTTTTATAGTGAAAAAACAATGAACATCGAAAGACATTTATAAATCCTTGTAATATTTATTGTTTATTTAATTTATACTTATTTTACTGATTATTTACTGATTTATAAATTATTATTTATTTACTGATTTATACTCAAAATATTTGATGTTACTCAAAAATTTCAAATGTAAATTTATCAATAAAAAGTTAATGAAGTGAAAAAAACGTTGATTGATGAACAATTTTCAAATTAGGTGGAAAATACTTTTGTAAGGGAACAAAATAAGTGTGTAATAATGTGCTAATTGTAATTGTAAAATATAATGAAATTCCCTTTTATAACTGGCTTTTAGATCTGAAAAATCATTGGAAGGGTCGGAAGTTGTCAGAATATGTATGCAAACAAAAGATTTCGATCTTAGGAAACGATCGAATTGCTCAACCGTTAAGAAACTTCTAGTCTATATAAATATTCGAATTAATTGAGGAAAACGGCGGCAAAGACTTTATTAACTTCAACAGAACTGGAAGGGTTGAGGCTCAGCAATAGAAAAACTATTAACTATTCTGGTTTTCTCTTTATGTCCGGAATAGTTCCGGTTGTTGAAGAGTTAATTGTTTTCATAGTTAAAAAAATAAACTTATAATACATCCCCAATGTTTTTTTACCTTTCTTATCGAGAATAGTGACCAATTTTTTTTTGTTTCTTAAACAAATAAATCATGGATACATATTTATAAATTTTATATATATTTATACTATAAATATTTTCTTATGGTAAGAGAATATTATTGGTATATTATAATTTCTGACTTTTTTTTAATAATGTAATGGCTAAAAGCAGTTGATAAGTAGAGTAAAAACGTTTAAGAAAATCAAGAAATAACGTTAAAAGTGTTCCCAGATTTTTGAGACTTAGTAATTTTAATAATCTCAAACTTGAAAAGCTCAAATAAATTATTTGAAAACTTACATTTTTTTTAAAAAATTATCAGTTTCTTGTCGCTCGTGAATATTTTTAGGTCAATGCTAATAATTTTTTGTTTTTCCCATTATAAAATAAATGTACATATAAATTGAACATTAACCCTTAAATGTAAATAAATTATTAACAAACAAACGAGAAGGTAATATTTTATTGAAGAATTGAAAAAAAGAAATCTAAATTCATAATTAAATTAGGAAGAAATTTTTGTTTTGTAAGTTTTGCGTTTGCAAAAAAGAATGGCTTAAAATAATTTCATACACTAAAGTTTTTGGGAAAAATTCATACAGAAATTTATATAATGTTGTGTATTTGCTATTTTGTTATAAGATTAATGTGAAATAGTTTCAATAACTTGCCACTATATCGATTTTAGTTTGGAACAATATTGCTTGAAGGAATAGACTTACAATAGTACGTACTTAACAACTCAACAAACAATTAGCAATTTACTCCGTGACAATATAATAAAGATCATACATTATAATAAAGAAGTTAAATTTCAAAGTACAATTTATATTCTTAAAAAAAAAAGTTTTTTTCAAATCATTACTATTTTGAAATAACATGCTTAAATCATTGAAAAATCAACTATAACCTTAATAAATAAAGCACGTTTATCTCGAAGCTGTGTGCCTAATTTTTTCAAGAATCATGCAAAAGAATTTAATGCATTTTGGAACATTTGGTAATTTTTTGGTTTTTCCAGGAATTTAACTACCGAAACCCTTTTGAACAGGAAAAACGGAGGAATGGAGGAGACAAAATGATACCGAAAAAATAAATTTTTGACCTTTTGAATTTTGAACCGATTTGACGTTAAAATTTGCAAAATACATCAAGTTTATCAAAATTTGATGAATGGTTTTCAAAAAGACTGAGATGTGAGTTTTTCTAATAATTTCAAACGCTCTTTATAGTAAAGGAAGATTTTTTTCTGATATTTTATAGATAAGAGTGCAACCCTTTCAAATCAATTAGTACAAATTTAAAGTTAATTTTTTAAGCTCCTGCAAGCAGCAAGTAAAGAGTATGATGGATTATGATGCGTATGCCTTTGGATTGAAATACCGGACCAAAAGTTCTATGCCGGGTATTCGATAATTTTCAGATCCTAATACCAGAAGTAGGAATTTTAGAAAATGATTGAAAACACTAGTGTTTCTTTGTTTCATTTGGCATTTTAATTAGAGAGAGGAAATAACACGTAAAATTATTTGCAACTTATAAATTATAAAAAAGTATAGGAATAACGAACATCGTATACATTTAAATCGCAAAAAAAGAGTAAATATCTCTCTATTCAGTGTATGGTATTCTAACAAATTTTTGAGATGTTATCTTAATAAATATACTGCATCAATTGTAGTATTATTAAGTTTGAAACGTAATTTTGTGCAAAAGTTATTGGCTGTCGAAATAGTTATTTTCGATACATATGCGTAAAGTGAGGTTTTCTAGTAGGATGAAATTGATGCACGAGCTGAAGGGACTGATCGTACACAACGAGATCGAGTGCGCTGTGTACCGCCACGAGGCCGCCAGGCGAGTGGGGGTAGGCGCACGAGATCAAGTTGTGTATGATCAGTCCCTTTAGCAAGTGTCTCAATTTCGTCCTACTAGATACCTCACTTTAAGCATAAGTATCGAACAAAATTTTTTGTAACGACTGCTTCTAATGTTCAACAGAAACAGATTGAGAAATTAATTATTGTTATTTATATATAAAAAATTTCAACTCTATAGTAAGAATAATTTATAGAAAATTTATGAATAAAAACAATATTTTAGTTTAAACTACAGTCTAAATAATTACCTATATTAATTATTTCTTGTCAAAGTTTATTTAGGTATCAATTTATTTTACTTTTCCCCACTGTTATTTACTTTTGCGCACGGTTTCTGTACTTTCACGCACGCTTGCCACCAAGATGAGAAAACGGCTCTTTACCCCCGCCACACAACGCACGAAAGCTCAACTTTAGAAGCAGCCGTTACAAAAATGTTCTATAAGCATCTATGCTAATTGGTGGTACTGTTAGCAAAGCGCGATGTACATTTTTTCCAAGTATTTACTTCTAAATCCCCCATATTTAAATAAATCGAATACATGTCGGATAGTTTTGGGTACAACTGATTTCAGTATTGTTTTTTGATTTGCTGAATTTTTTTAAGTAATCGATAACTCTAATTTTGTTTAAGAGACAATTATTTTTCACTATCAACACAATCATCACCATCATCACTATCATTCACTATCATCACCATCTTCGATAACTCTATCGAATTCTTGTAAATATGAATAGATTTGTGGATAAAAAAGCAATAACAAATACTTTAAACTTGATCAAATTTGAATTGGTAAGTATTTTTCATGTTCATTTTTAAAATCTTTATAGTTCTATAAATACCCTAAGACATTTTAATTTTAACTTTGTATTCACAGCCTAATTAATTTCAACCCTTAAGGCGACATAAAAACAAAAACTATTTTACTATGATGGCGATCCCTGAACATAAAGTGGAAATAATGTAAAAAACTATTAGTAAATACCGAATTACTCAATTGCACAAATGCACAAATGGCATTGTACAGTAGTACAATTCGGTATCCCGGTATGTCGGTATTGAAATCCCTACCTATGCCACAAAGATAGTAATGTTTGTTTATGTGGCCTTAATTATATGATAGCGAAAGTCAGCTTTAGCTTATCTGCAAATATGAAAAAAATATCACAAATAGTGATCAGTTTAGTGTCATTCTTCATGGTGTAAACATTCTCGGATTAGTAAGTATAAAAATATATTAAGTTATTATTTTTTAATTTTGGGCTGAAAAGGGAAAAAATTGAGTTCTGCCATATTAAAAAGTGTTTTTAAAGGTTTGAATAAGGAACTAGAAAAGTAAATATTTTAATTAAATTTTTAAGACCAATTTTTCAACAGTTTCATGAAAATTTCCAGGTTGAATTACAATGTCAGAGGTATACGATTTTTGTACTTTCTTCGGTTGAGTATAACGTTAAAAATTTCATTGCGCGCCACCACATTCCATTAAAGTAATAACCAATTTTGTCAGAGTATCACCAAATGGTACTAAAGTTGAAATCACAGCCAGTGACTACTTGGTATATTTCGTTGTAAATTCGATTTTTATGAATGCATTATTTATGTTTGGTTTCAAAGTTAAAAGTTCGTGGTTGCCATTTTGGTGGAGCAATTTAATTTTTGAGACAAGTGCAATTGAAAATCGGGATAACTTTCCGATGTGATTGGGATAATATTCCGTGTGTGGTGCGATCGTTTATAATAATAAGCGATGTTCAATCGTTGGATAGGTTAGAGGTATCGTTGTTCGACAATTTGTCATTGAAACAGGCGAGGTAAGTTGCGTTATCGTTATCGGTAACATGAGCCCAAACACAGACCGCCTATGATAATTTAATGGTGTCTGTTTAAGTGGGCGTTATTACGCATTTGATATATTTTATGAGATCCATTGAGGTTTCTGTGATCGCCGCGTTCTGATAACAATAACACTCCACCACCTCAAAATTCGCTCCCATCGCCAACACTGGAGCACAATTATTGAAATAAATTACTTTGCCATGCTTACATCACACACCCCAATCTGCAAGCACCCTCGGCCGGATCCAGATCGTAGCGCACCCCAAGCACCCCCAGTGCTGTGCTCAGTGGGACTTTGGCGCAGTGTTCTTGTACGACAACGCACCTGTAGTTACCGAGTTCTTCATCGTCATGTTCCACACGATAATGTCTCAACCCCACGCTGCGATCATTGGTACAAGTATGTGAATAAATCTCAACGAACGATCCTCACCAAAGATTTTTTTCTCCAAAACAAATATCATACAATCACCACACATTTACTAATTCATTCCCTCCCCCATAAATGTACTAATCAAAAGCCAATTTAACCAAACAACGGCAACACAAGTTCTTTGTTCATCTACACGATTTTTATTCTCAGTCAGCACTTTAATATTTAATGAGTCACTAACTAGCCCTGAAATTGTACGTATTTTCAATCGAGCCTTCACTTGGTACCCATCAACTTCATAATAACAATAATTTCAAGTTGTTATCTCAAGATTATAAAAACAACTATTCATTCCAACTTCTTAACATTTCAGAGTTAAAACAAAAAAAAAACATCTTCCTCAACCACAAATTATCTAATATCAATTAATTGCAATTACTCTTCAAGAAATAATTCCTGTATAGTAACCATCAAACTTAATTTCACCATTTCGTTTTTCATCATTAGATGTGGTTGAAATTTCCGATTTGGTGACGAGTGCAGTTGCAAGAAGACGAATAGTCTGAAGTGATGTCATTTTGCGTTGAATCATTCGCAAGCTAAACGAGCATAATACGTGTTTCACTTAGAGACTATATTGTACGTCAGTGTTCTTGTGATTTGAGGTCAAAAACAGATTCAAGTTGATGTTGGATCTCATTGTTATGTATACGATGCAACCACGAGACCATATTCTCATTCGAATGCAATACACACGAGGTTATATTCCGAATGATGCGGTCATATGCTCGAAATGATATTACTGGGATTATTGATGAATCAATCATACGAAGAGAAAAAGTGAATATTAAATGTGGCATCGGTTTCAAAAAAAAAAAAAAAAAAAAACAAAAGGAAAACTGATATGAATTGAAAGAGGTATAAGAATTTTTTTCTGCAAGAATCAATACGTTTAGATTTGCATTTTTATTTCGATTTACTTTTCAGATTCCTTAAGATTGAAACTTTGAATGGAGAAATTTAAGAAAGACAATGTTTTAAAAAAGTAAAGCTTCGATAAACGGTCAAATTAAATTAGAGCTTTCATAAACCACATAATTTGTGAAGATGTAAATAAAAATCGTTTGGAAGTATTTCCATAAGTTCTATTTTAACCGATCAAAAAAGGAGGTTTTCACAAGTATGTCACGATCGACTTGCTGTCGTAGGAGTATTATAAAAACGGAAATGGAATGTAAAATGCATACTATCTTTAAACACTGTATTTCGGATTAAAATGCATTTTTTGAGGTAGGGAGAGATAAATAAGTCATAGGTATATCAAAACTATTTTTTTTTATTTTTAGTACCACTTATTAAGCTTCCGAGATATAGGCTTAGGAAGATAATAAAATTCCAGATCCAACTTTTAATACCAGCATTTCGTATATATGGTACCTAAAAAAATCGATTTTCCAACACTTTTTTAAAAAAGATTTTAACTTACTATAAAATGCAATTTTATTTCTTTACCAACTGCAATATATAACATGTTGTACTATTTGTTCGTAAATATGAAAAAATGGTTATAAAAATGCAAAGTAAGGCAGATAATTTTATTTCAATATTTCACTTTTACGTTTTTCTTTATTGCCAAAAAAATTTCTCATGAAAGATTAATCAGACTTACGAATGCATTTAACTATTATACCTATTATACCTAGAAAGTTTTTTTCTTCTACAATCGCTTTAAAGTTCATGGTACATGGAATTCCACTCCAGATATAGCAGGCAATCGAGGATCGGCCAAAATTGGCCTCGCGATGAACTTGTTGGCCACCACTGATATATGGTTGACATCGAAGTTGATCCCATTTAAATATGGAAATTGCAATTTCGTAATAGTTTTTAAAGAGCCAAAATGTAGAGAATGGTAAATTGTATTCACAAAAAGCATTAAACAAAGTTTGTTATCCCATCTGTTAAAAATTTTTGGTTCAAAATTTTTGGTATTTATGACAACTTCCCTAAACTTGGATAGTGAAGGAAACTCGTGAAATTTAAAATCAAATTTTTTTGCTAACTAATATATATAAATATATTAATATTATATCATGTAAATATAAAATATATAAAATCTACTATCGTCTCATTTTTCATAAATTCCAAAAATAAACTATAAACATAAATTTGAACAAAAGTGGCTCATCACATAGCAGTTACGGGGCGATCCAATACTTCGTGATGGACACTGAGGAATATTATTTGGCAATCGAAATACGTAACTAGGAAAATACGTCAATAATACATTTGTATGAACTTTTATCAAATTGAGGTTTTTTTATAGTTTACTTTTGTAAATTATATAACATAAATAAATAAGATCACAATATATTTTATAAATTGTATAAACCGTGAAATTTAGTTATCATAACCGCTCACAAAGCCTTAGGTCATCAAATAAATATTTTGTAAAATATTTAACCCTTTGTTTTCAGTGATTTTCTAAATAAAGTATTTTTCTTCACTAGTTTTCTGGAAAGTAGAGAAAAAAACTTTATTCGGACCGATGGATATTTTGTAGCACTCCTTGAAATCGAGAACAATGGATAAAACTACGGTAAGGTAAAACGCTGCAGCATATTTGTCTATTCTTCAGAAATCAGCTTAATTTTTTTGGTAAGCTCAAAAAACTTTCGAAATGATATTTGAAGATAGATTTTCTATAAACTTTTACAGATTTTAGTCGATCGATACTGTAGAAATGTCTAATAAAAGGTATCACGAAAGTTAAACACCGTTATATTAAGTGCAATATTTTGGACAAGTTGTTATAAGTTAAAAAATTGACAAAATTCAAATCGAAGAATCTTTAAATTTTTGAGGGTATTCTTCAGTAACGCAATGATAATTACGAAATGTACATATCAATCGAATACTTTCTAATGTTGGGTAAGTGAGCAAACATTTTGCACGGTTATTAGAAATTATTATTCAATTTTGGATTCTCAAATATAAGTTTGTACTTAAAATCGTTCTATAGGGTGGGCTGTCTAGCGTTTTATTTTTCAACTATCATTTATCTCGTGAACACTAATGTCATCTCGCTTTGGACAGAAAATTAGTTTATTGTTTGCGCTGAACGAAAATGGTTAGGTATACGCTTACAGAATGCTTTGAAATATTGGAAACTTACTTTGAAAATGGGTCTAGAGGATGTCGATTTTGGCCGAAAAATCATCTTTTCGGATAAAGCGCATTTCCACCTTGGCGGGTATGTAAACAAGCAAAATTGTCGTATTTGGGGCACGGAGAACCCGTATGTGATCGAAGAGAAACCGATGCATCCTCAGAGAGTGACGGTTTGGTGCGGATTTTGGTCTGGCGGCATCATTGGCCCATTTTTCTTTGAAAATGAAGCAAACGAAAAATATGACTTGGGCGACATTTGGTTTCAGCAGGACGGAGCTACATGCCACACAAGCAACGTTACAATTGATCTTTTGCGTACTGTTTTCGAAAATCGCATTATCAGCCGAAATGCTGACGTCGTTTGGCCACGAAGAAGCTGCGATTTGACACCATTAGACTATTATCTTTGGGGTGCCGTCAAAGACAAGTGTTATGCCAACAAGCCAGCCACGATTGATACTCTCAAGGACAATATTCGTGTCGCCATTGGCGAAATTTTGCTGTATACCATCGAAAATGTACTGAAAAATTGGACTGAACGAATGAGCTACTGTATGGCTAGCCATGGCAGCTATATGAATGATGTCATATTCCACAATTAGACACAAGGATGGAACTTTCAAATAAAAAAATTAACGAAAAAATATTCATTAGTTTTAATTTTGTAGCATTTGAAAAAAAAAATTATATTGGCAACCCTATATTTGAGAGTTTCAATATTAGATTTTCATCCAAACTATCAAACTTTCGAATTTGATAAGCAACTTAAAATTGCTTTACAATACCGTGTAATTGGAATGTGAGACCTAAGGCGAGTCTTCCACAATATACTTTAAAAGATTAATTGATAACTTTAATAGCTTTCACCGATTAAAAATTAGTTAGATATTTACGTTTGTTTAGAAGTTTCGGCTTTAAAACATCCTTTTTTTCTTAAATTCTATTGTTTTATTAAAGAATGTTTCTTTATTTAAATAAAATGAAATTTTATCATCTCTGATTAATCTCTGATCGAATTTAGTCTTGAGTATCTAAAGTTTTTTATTTCGCACTAGACTTAACGAAGGCATTTTGTTTGCAGTTTGAGTAATTAATTTTAAATATCGCATAAATGCTTAAGAAGGCAAATCGGTGCGAAAGCTTGTTAAAATTATTGAAACATGGACTAAATTAGCAACGGGCGTGAGTGTTCATAAAACGTTAGTGACGAGAATGGCACGTTTTATATGGTTGGGTGAGAAAGCAAATACGGCGTACAAGAGCACCACTATGCATGGTGGAGTGGTCGAGGACAACCCAAGACTGACCCCAGAGGGCAGCGATTGTGAGCAAAGCGAATAATCAAAATAGACCCAGACATAAACCAAAGCATCCCCCTAGAGACCATAGACCGACACTTTTCGAGACACGTTTTCTTCCCCACGACCAACAAACAATTCGGTGTCACCCAATTCGATAACTGACACCGTCATTAAGTCGTAAACTACAAAAACATGCCAATCGACCGCGCACCCAAATCCGATGACATTACGTCGTCTGCATTTTACGATATCGAATCGTTTGTGTAGCAATAATTATAAAGTTTTTGAGTAATTCTCGAATGATTAGTTATATTGGAAATATGATCTTTGATCTCGAACAATTTGCAACGCGAGTCGTGTGAGAATATTGACTTTAACTCTTCATATTCGGTCAGGCTTTTCACCGACAATAAAAAACCAATCGCTGCGATCTATGAACGGGTAGGGCCGACCACGACCATGCAAAAGTGCTGTAAGCTGCAGCACTTTATTTCACTTTCAATGTAATGACGAGTAATAAACGATCTTTACAGCCAATAGAACTTATCAAACTCAAATTGAAAAATATCTAATTATTTTCATGCTTTTATCGATGTAATAAGTTTTAAATTATAAACCATGAAGGAAGGATATAAGATGGGATTTTATAGCTTATGTACAGCCTATAACAAAATCTTTTGACTACCAATTGTTATTATGAAAAAAGTAATACTTCATTAACTTTTGTAACTTTCGGTGAATTCAACAATAGGATTCAATATTCATATAGGATGATAAGTTAGGAAAGAAAGAACTATAGGGTACCCTCTTTAGGGATACACAAAAAGACATCACAAACTTTATTCAGCTTAAAATTTAATGTATAATTTAAAGATATTTAGGAAATTACATTCTTGACTTTATTATAATTTAAGGTAATGTTAGAAGAATTTCATTATCAATTATATTCGTAATAATAGCAAAAGAAATGTTTTCGTTATTTCCTTGCTTAACTATTACATAAACTTAAGCTTTTGAATGATCTGATTCAAAAATATAGAGTAGCTCCGGAAAATTCAGGAATCCTGGTCAGCTGGGGTTCAAATTTCGATCAAAATTACAACAAAATGGTAGGTTCTATGAAGGTGTACCTAGCGTTATTATTATTTAATGTATTTAAGATAAAATCATAGTGGTTAATACGATTTTCCAAAGAAAAAAAATGTCATTTTCTGCAAAAAATCATTTTCTTACATTATTTATAATTCATTGACTATCGCTAGATGAAATATTGTTCGTATATTTTAATAGACTTTTGTAATTGTTATTAACCGTCACTTTAAAACTACTAAGGTCTTTAGCGATTCTAGGAATAACAAAAATTCTTAATCAAGAAGTATTGAAAATTTGGTGGATAGATCGAACCCAAAACTTACGAGTTTTGGAGTGGTCACCTAAACCACTTGGCCACCATTAGACTCTTTTATTAAACTTTTTTATCATATGTATTCAAGTGAATTCAAATATTTTTGGGTATCCGACATTTTTTGCAAACTAACACTAGGTCGTATAATATTTGTGTATAATTTGTAATGATTTGAAGTTCCTTAATGAAAATCATAAAATTTTTTGGGAAACTCAATTATCTTGAACGATTTTGAAACGTAATTTGAATAATGCGAATAATGAGAATGCTTCTAGGTTTATAAACAGGACAAGGAAGCTTCTACAAACTATAGAGATAAATATCGAGTCAAGTGCATACAGAAAATGCAACAAAGGAGAGAAAATTGCCTCCTACCTACGATTTAATTGCCCAGCTATGATTCAAAGTTGTCTTGTTGGACCACCTAGACATGATATGGGAAATATCCATAAATATCCAATTTACTGTGTTTTTAAATTAAATTGTAAATTGAATAAATCATAACAATTGGAACAAGAAACAAAGCTGGGACGCAATAGTTCTTTAAGAATGCAGCACAAGGAAACTCTGAAAAGTGGTCCCCAGAAAAATGAATAAAAAAGAGTTTAACTTTTTATACAAGATACAAATTCGTAGAACCTATCATTTTGTTGAAATATCAATTGAAATTTGTTCCCAACACGTATGGTTTTACATTTATATTTTTATAATATATGGTTTAATATTTTGAATTCGGTAAACCGCAATTAAGCACTGTTGATTAAAAAGAAAATATTTTCTTCCCTTTATATAATACCTTTTTTTTTACTTTCGTATTTTTATACGAAACCTTTGACAAAAACCATATAACATACGACCCAATACATATGTTCGTAGAACAGAGCAGATCAAAGTAATTCTATTTTTATGTAGCCACATTTTCATTATTTTATTCAGTTAATTGTTGAAATTAACTCCAATAATTTTATTTGTGTCATTATCTAGTTATTATTTATTTGATTAATATTTTTGGGGAGTTCCTAATATCTCCGGCGCCGCGATTTAAGAACGGATTATGATAGAAGAAGCAAAAACAAATCGAAAATTAAGAATACCAATTTGCGAGTTTTCGCTTCGTTTTCTTGGAAAATAAGTTTTTAGCAGAAAAATTACAATGTTATTTCTTATGGGAAAAAAATAATTTTGAGTTTGATCAATCGATGAAACTTTGCGTAATTTATACATTATAAAAAGCGTTCATGAAAAGCGCTGTGATTGGCTACAACTGGCTTTAAATATAACAATCCTAGTAGGCCAAGGAAATATGCTCTTTAACTAAATCACTTCGACCATATTTAATTCAATTAAAACATCTGGAAACATCTTAAAAAATTAACAAAATTTGAAAATTATAAGAGATAAGAATGCCTACTTCATTAGTGATTTTTGGTTAAAAACGTATGCCGGTTAATTTCATTTCCCCTTCATCATTGTTTAAACTTTACAATGAATGAAAAAAAAATTCTATTATAATTATAGTCTTTGGATTGA
The DNA here is from genome assembly GCA_958496175.1 of Sisyra terminalis. NCBI lineage: Eukaryota > Metazoa > Arthropoda > Insecta > Neuroptera > Sisyridae > Sisyra > Sisyra terminalis. The sequence goes on from OY292275.1 coordinate 12,652,886, forward strand.
CTCAAAATAAAAATGATTGAAAACCCGTTATAACAATCGTTTCATCAATAATATCATTCAAAAAATAGTAGTATTATTATTGCCGCGACTTCATTTTCCGAAATATGTTTGAATGTATTACTTTAAATTTTCACACTCAATGAAAATATTTGCGGAAACAATGAAATTTGAATTTATGTGCATTACGGAGGGAGGTTATGTTTTGCTTGGAGAGATTTAGTTATTGTGAACTTTGAAACGGCTAAAAAGACTCAAAACGAGAAGTAAAAAGCGAAAATTTGTAAATTCTGTAAAAACTATCTACAGTTTAATTCGGTATTTAAAACATATGCTTGAAAATTGGTATAAAAGTCTCGCCAGGCTTACGTCTCAATTTTGTGGTGAAAACTCACGTCAATGATCATTATGAAACCCATTTTCACAATGTTTATATTCCAAACAATTAAAATTTGAAAAATTCTTTGAAACCGACAAGAATCGAAAATTAAAACATCAGTAGTGGGATATGTGACCAACAAAAAAATCAATTATATTTGCATTTATGGAACTTCATGAGTGATATTCTGTAAATGTAAAGGCAAAGTAAAACTTTCAAATTCAAAAATAACGTGTTTTTATCCAAAACATTTCATTAAAGTTGACTGTTTTAATACTTCAAATACAAGAAAAAAAATCGAGGGAACTGCGTAATAAACGCTAATGTGAACTATTAAATTTGGTGGACTTCATAAATTTTAAACCCGTAAGTTGAATCAGTTACAAAAAGATGTAAATTTATAGAAAACATTTCTTACTCTACCTAATTTACAATTTTCTTCTAGAAACGAACAAAAATTTGAAATTCATCCGTACCATTTGAAAGAAAATAATTCAACCAATTCTCGAAGTTATTCAAATATAATGTGACTGCCAAATTTGTATAAAATGTAGTTGGTGCAAGGATATTGCGAAGTGTATGTTTCGAAATTAAATGAAAATATTGGTTTGTGTTTAACGTTTGGGAAATGAACGAATATAAATTTAAATATTATATTTCTATTTTTTAAGATTCTTTCATCAAAAATCAGGGCTTTTTCAAATTAAAATTCAACAAATAATTTCGAAGAAGTGTTGGAAACCAAGAAATCAAATACTTTATCAAATGTAATTTAAAGAAAGCCTAAAACATACGTAAAGAAAAATTGTCACAATAATATTTTTGAAAATTTAAAACCGAATAATGAATAAAAAAGTCAAAACCCAAATAAAATACCTACAACACTCGATTATAAACATTTACAAGGGATCATATATACACATTGGACACGATAATTAGAAGTATTGTACTTCAAAGAGAGCAGATGATTACTAATAATAATATCCTGAGAGGCTTTAGCGAATTTATAATAAAAAAAAAATGTGTAAACTTGGTGTTACAAAAAGTAATATGCTAATTTAAATAAGTGATCCAACAACGAAAATTAAACCCTTATTGAGTATCTACGACACTCGCTTATAAACATAAATTGTTAATCTACTCACAGGTGAGACAGTGATTAGTAGTATTGATAGTTCGATAAGGACGGACGACTAAAATAAATAATAACACGAGAGAGACTAGCGAATTAAAAATGAAGAAAAATATAGATACGTACACCAGGTTAAACTTGCAGTAAATTGTAAATTATAAGAAATAATAACTCGAGATAGATTAGCGACTTAAAAACGTTGAAAGATATAGAAGCGTACACCAGGCTAAAGTTTCAGTAAATTGTGAATTTTACAACATAATAACCCGAGATAGATAAGCGAATTTAATACGTAGAAAGATATAGAAGCGTACACTAGGCTAAACTTACAGGAAATTGAGAATTATAAGAAATAATAACCCAAGATAGATCAGCGAACTAAAAACGTAGAATGATATAGAAGCGTAAACCAGACAAAAATTAGTGCAGATTGGGAAATTTACACAATAAAAACCCGAGATGGATTAGCGAATTTAAAACGTAGAAAGATATAGAAGCGTACACTAGGCTAAACTTACAGTAAATTTAAATTTAAGAAATAATAATCCGAGATAGATTAGCGAATTATAAACGTAGAAATATATAGAAGCGTATACCAGGCTTAAGTTAAAGTAGATTGTGAATTTTAAGAAGTAATATCTCGAGATAGTTTAGCGAATTTAAAACGTAGAAAGATATAGAAGCGTACACTAGACTAAACTTACAGGAAATTGAGAATTATAAGAAATAATAACCCGAGATAGATTAGCGAATTTAAAAGGTAGAAAGATATAGAAGCGTACACTAGGCTAAACTTACAGGAAATTGAGAATTATAAGAAATAATAACCCAAGATAGATTAGCGAATTAAAAACGTAGAATGATATAGAAGCGTAAACCAGACAAAAATTAGTGTAGATTGTGAATTTTAAGAAGTAATAACCCGAGATAGTTTAGCGAATTTAAAACGTAGAAAGATATAGAAGCGTACACTAGGCTAAAGTTACAGTAAATTGTGAATTTTACAAAATAATAACTCGAGATAGATTAGCGAATTTAAAACGTAGAAAGATATAGAAGCGTACACTAGGCTAAACTTACAGTAAATTTTAAGAAATAATAATCCGAGATAGATTAGCGAATTAAAAACGAGGAAATATATAGAAGCGTTTACCAGGCTTAACTTAAAGTAGATTGTGAATTTTAAGAAGTAATAACCCGAGATAGTTTAGCGAATTTAAACCGTAGAAAGATATAGAAGCGTACACTAGGCTAAAGTTACAGTAAATTGTGAATTTTACAAAATAATAACTCGAGATAGATTAGCGAATTTAAAACGTAGAAAGATATAGAAGCGTACACTAGGCTAAACTTACAGTAAATTTAAATTTTAAGAAATAATTATCCGAGATAGATTAGCGAATTAAAAACGTAGAAATATATAGAAGCGTACACTAGGCTAAAGTTTCAGTAAATTTTGGATTCTAAGAAATAATAACCCAAGATAGATTAGCGAATTTAATACGTAGAAAAATATAGAAGGGTTCACCGGGCTAAACTTACAGAAAATTGAAAATATTAAGAAATAATAACCCGAGATAGATTAGCGAATTAAAAACGTAGAAAGATATAGAAGCGTATACCAGGCTTAAGTTACAGTAGCTTGTGAATTTTAAGAAGTAATAACCCGAGATAGATTAGCGAATTTCAAACGTAGAATGATATAGAAGCATAGACTAGGCTAAACTTACAGTACATTGTAAATTGTAGGAAGTAATAACCCGAGATAGATTAGCAAATGAAAAACGTTAAGAGATATAGTTGGTAATTGAAACTAATAATAATGTGAGAGCGACTAGCGAATTAAATATGAAGAAAAGTATAGATGCGTATTTTAGGTGTTTCTTAATTTAAATAATTAATTTTATGAAATTTTAAACCGTGAGAGATTGGCAAATTAAAAATGTGGAAAAATATTGATGCGTATATTAAGTGTTACTTAAAATAATTTGTTTATTTTTATTTATTATCCAATTCAAATATCTGGGATAGTTTAATAAATAAAGAATGCAAAACCTTTACTGGTCAGTGCATATAATGTTCATAGCTCGAAGGTGATAGGTAATAAGATTTAATAATATCCCGAGAGAGATTAGCGAATTAAAAATGAAAGTTATAAACGCATATATTTGTTGATACTTGAAATGATTTCGTCTTAGTTAACTTGAACAAGAATTTCAAGTTTACTATAATTCTTTCCCGGTGAGACTTATTTTGAGGAAATAGTCAAAAATAATATCCTGAGAGGGATTAACGATTTAAAATTAAAATACTAAAATGCTAATGTAGGGAGACATTTTATGGAAAACTGATCTTAAATTTGGTAATGTTATTTTCATAAGTGGTTCTGAATGGATCAGAGTTACCCGTTCCAAGAAAATATAATTTCTTATACTGTTAAATTTTAGTAGGCTATTCTTTTAATTTTTATTAAATAAATTTTGTCTTTCTTCATTCTTGTAAAATAGTTCAACCTCATCAGTCGTGTTTTTAGTGTGATAATTTGTGATTTGACAAAATTGAGTGAATTTGTGACAATAGGCTGCTTCATTTATTGGTAAGGTAGCCTAAATTTTATATACATTAGTTTAAAAATGTAATTGTAGAAACTTACGAAAAAAAAATTGGAAATGAATTTAGAAACATTTTATGAAACATTTCCAATATCTGTCGTTTTACAATTTTTAAAATTAAATGCCTGTTAGACTTTTGAAATCAATTTTCAAATTCGATTTGTACTTTATTTTCGCTAAAACTCGACCATTATAAAATGTTGAATATTTCCTAAAATATCCCTGCTGTAAAATTGTTGTGACAACAGCTGCCCATTTTACTTAGTAACATTGATTGCAAGGTACCTTGATTCTTGATCGAATAATTTAAATGAAATATGGAATTAACTCAATCTACATGCCTAAAATAAGGACCGCAACAAAAACCTTTGCGTTGAAAATATCGTTATCCGTTGAAGTAGGCCGTTGGCGGATTTATACAAATTGATTTCCCATAAGAAATAACATTGTAATTTTTCTACTAAAAACCTATTTTCTAGGAAAACGAAGCGAAAACTCGCAAATTGGTATTCTTAATTTTCGATTTATTTAGGCTTCTTCTACCATAATCCGTTCTTAAATCGTGGCGCCGGAGATATTAGGAATAAGCCATATTTTTTGGGAAATCTACATAAATCTGAGCCTCAAATTTATATCTATTCTAATATGCCTCGGTTAGATTATATATCTTCTCTTTAAATAGTATAATACAGGATAGAAATACTTTGGAGAACTAATTTTAATTATAAAGAAACTTTTAATAAATGGTAGTTCTGGTTCATTTCAATTTAAATTTGTATTATTGAGGACAAATAGATATCCTAGATAGATAATAGAAAAAGCTTCTAGTTTTGAGTCATAAAAATTAATGAAGCGGAACTTGATTGATCATTTTGGAAAAGGGTGCACGTATTGGACCCATTTTAACCGAAAATGACACAGAAAACGATACGGGTAATTAGTAGGATACAATCAAGTATTAGACCAGGAGATCCAAACGATCGTTTTGATTTAAATGCGATCAAAGCCAAAGTAAATACATCTCATCATAAATATAATTTAATTCAATTGATGCAAAGTCAAAATGCATGGAGAGCGCTTAATGTGTGTACGGAACACTTAATGTTAATTATGTATCTATAAAGATAAGAATTTAAAGAGGGCATTTAATATGATTCTCATGTGATTATGTATATGCAGTGGAGTACAAAAGACGAAGTAATATATTGTATGATATTTAGAATAAAAATGCCAGCGTCAGCTCATTCATATTGAAACATTTCTTTGATGTTTATCTACGAGTAATTCGTGCATTGAAACGAACCAGGAATTTGACTTTTATTATTTTCATGAGGCACAAAGGAATTACAATGCAATTGTCATATGATTGATAAACAGCTGGATTTGAATTTCTCTCTGAATCGTAAAGTACGGTGGAGTCGTATGTATATGTGAATGTGTGGTGAAATGAAACTCAATTTGACTAATATGATTGTTTTAATGATTGTTTGTACGAACGTGATATTAGCGAAATGGGATATCAAAGCAAAATTTCACTAAATGACAAACGTACTATGGATTTTGAAGTACTTAACGTGGGTGCAATGGAAAATTTTTCTGAATTTTGATCACATTCAAAGTCCAATCAAATGCAATCACGAAAATGTTCGTCGACAAAATATTTGGGAAACAAAGAGAAAATGTGGAAAACTGAACTAAAAAAATTGCTTTGAGAGAAAAGGTTTTTGACATGACTGCACCAAACCATTGCATCTCAATTGCATTCGTTACATTCAAAAGGCGTTTCCGAACCGGCCGTTGGAAAACCAATTTGACAATTTCACAACCAAAATTTTGCCACACAAAGTTAAAACTTTTATTCTATATCAAAACTTTATTCAAACTACCATATAAACTCATCACAAAATTGATAATATAAAAAGGAAATTTTATTTTAGGCAAAAATTACAACATTTCTAAATGCATTTTCATTTTATTGTTTTGTTTTTGTCATTAAAAAAATCCATTTAAAATTTATTTATAATTCCACACAATAAATTACGATCCAACTGACCCAATTCACGAAAAGATGAATACCGAGAAAATCCTTTGAAAAATTTTCCTCATTACAGTGAAGAAGTCTTTATACAAACAGTCTGCGTCTTGCCAGTCAAACTTTTCTCATTAAAAATAGTTTATAGAATCTTTTTCATGCATTTGACTCTTTTAGTCCAACAATAAGTAATTTACCGTTCCCAAGTAGAATAATTACAGGAATAACATTGTAATTCATAAGTCCTTCAAAAAAAAACACAGTCTAAGACATATTATCTTGCAGAAAAAGGTCTTTTAGTGCTCACATTAGTTCACTATCGCGTTAGCTATCGATTTGAATATTAATAAGGTGGATGTCTGTCAAAGGGTTGTTTTCCTGCAAATAGGGTAATAGAGCTTGGGTAATAAAGCCTTTATTTTCGTCGCCCATGTTTCGTTAAACATACGAGTGCTATAAAACCATGTACTCACTGACAATTTGTTGAAAAGAATTTTGATATCCATAATTTATTCACTCGCAAAAAAAAGGAAACACTATATTCATATTATTAAAAATTTAAATTTCTTAACATTTAGTAAATGTTTACTTGAATTTTTTTAGTTATTTCAATATAAAATTTTTAAAAAGGCTTCTTTAAAAAGATCACCAGTTTGGAAAGTATTTCAAATTTGGTACATTATTAAAAATTGGTGTCATTGGTTTTATTGTGATGTCATCAGGTTAACGCTAATATATTTCTGCAAATGGTTTTCTAAACCAATAGTTCTATCGTTATATAGGCAGTGGCAGATTTAGGTCTGATGCCGCCCTAGGCCCCATTTGATTTGCCGCCCTTGTTATTTCATAACAAATTGATTATCGAGATAAAACATTTTATTTTCATAAATTTAATTTAAAGACTATCTTTTATTAATTTTAACAAAACTTCTTAGAAATTTACATCTATTTTTTTAAATATAACTTTTTAATTTCAATAATATTTTTCAAAGGTTATTATAACACACAGGTTATTATTTTTCCAACTATCACTTGTGATATACACGATACAATTCGATATAAATCGATTACATTACCGTAATCGATTTCTCGCATTAATTAAGGATCAAAAGATAACAATGCCAGGGCATTAAGTAAATCTTGACCCATACTTGCATGTTAGTAATTGTTCACTCTTTTCATGATAGAAAAAGATCTTTCTCCTGAACAATTTAACGCTTGGTTTATAAAAATGCACAGAGCATTGTTAAAATTAGGGTACACATCTCGAAGATTCTGTAATGCAATAAATTCCATATATTTTCGAATGTCTTCAGTATTGAATCTTTAAGAAGATATTGTAAAATAATTCATTCATTTACGAAGATCTCTTCTAAACTATGAACATTCTAGATTGCTTTAAATAATTACGACGTATTTCGACTACCAGGGTTCGCATAGGACTTTAAATGTTCTGAGAAAAAAATATTCCCTAACGAGGGAAAAATTGCAGCAAAAATCTTAACAATTATACATACTTTAAACAAGAATACCAAAACAAGACATAAAATTTAAAACCATACAACAGCTTGAGCAAAAATTTGTAAGAGCTCATAAGATTACAATAGATAATGCCCTCTTTCAGTCTCCTGTGGGGGGAGAGATTCATTTCTTGTTTCCAAGGTCAACTTATTTGGGTGTTTTTCCACCCTTTTTACAAACCGAGATATAAGATTCTTAATGAATTGAATAATATCCTCAACGTTAAGGTCCCGCTGAATGATGTCATTCCTTACATATTAACCAGGTCCTAAAAATTACCGAAGGATTTTATTTTGTAATTTTCTGATCATTTCAATATTGCTGGGCTTTGTCACGTTCCAGAGTTAGACCCCACAAACCCATACAGATCTGAGCACTACCTGGTAGAGAATCAGGGAATCCATAATATTTACGAAATTTTTGTGCGATCCCATTTAAGCATTACAGGTATTACTTTTCTAGTTTTTATCTCATATTTTTTTTTTATTATAAACATATGAAAATGTAAAGTTTTTATATAAATGACAAACTTTAAAAATTTTGACAAACCCTGTTAAAATCTTTTCACTTTATTAAGCGTCTTCGTTCCCAGTATAAAGAGACCCAAGCAAAAGTAGTGAAACGATAACGAAAGTGTTTCATTTGGTCTTTTAAGTGGTTCAGTTACTCAATTTTTTGATGAAAAAATATTGATGATTTTTTTTAAGCAATTAATGAAAATACATTTCTTAAAGCAGCCTGGTGGCCGAGTGGTCAAGGCAACCGCTCCAAAACTGCGAGGTGCTAGATTCGATCCTTGATTCGAACAAATTTTCGATATTTCTCGAATACGGATTTTTATTAACCATAGAGTTGCTTAAGACCTTAGTAGTTATAAAGCAACGGTAAAGAACAAATTTTAAAAGAAATCTTTTTATCCCACTATTTATAAACATGCTTATATAACGAAATGTATAACTTAATTATAATCATATTTTTAAATTAACAACAATGATTGTACGGAAGTTTTTTTCATAAATAATAGTTTGCAAATATAATAAAACAATACAATTTGTTTTTAAAAGTTTTGTGTACAATATTACAACTATATTTGATTATTTATGGTCCACTTTTATCAATTGAAAATTATTGCAATATTGATACTAAATCACTCAATTCATATTTAATAATAAGTTTAAATAATTTTTAAAAAATGAACCGGTTTATACAAAAGATCCATTTATGGTTTTGTCTTAAATTGATATTCAAATATTTTTATGTTTTCTTAGCCAAAATTGACTTAAAAAATCGGCAACTCAACAAACCAAATTTTCGTCAAATATTAAGAAATGTGCAAATATTTCGTTCAACTTATCCAAATTTCATATTTTTTTTTTGCTATTATAATGGGGCAACATAGTTTCTACATATTTTGGCGTGTATTTAATAATTTGCATAAATAAATTGAATTTATCGCTGCATTTCAAATATACCTAATATTAAATTACAATAAACTAGCAATAAACATATTATATAAATTTATCTGGCAACTCTATTCTGATTACACATTGAGATATTCTTCCTCATAAACTCTGTCTCTTTATCTTAAATTAGCAAAATATTCAAATTTGATGGAAACATATTTGCGACGATGTGATGTGATATTTAAAAATGTTCTCGAGAGGAAAAAAATTCTTCCTCCCCAATTAATGTGGAAAAAATAAGAACGTTGTGATGTGTTTTTTTTCCTTTTGGATGAGATTGTGTTGACAAATCCTTTTTATATGTCAGATTTCTCAGTGAAAAGACTTTTCCAAAAGCGGGGGAAAAATGATTGCGTATTTGATTTTGGCAAAGAAAAGAAGGAGAAGAGAATAAGGAAAAGCGGTTCATATTGAAGTTATTATATAATTTCAATTAGTCGCTTTCTAGATTTTAAGAGCAGCTAAATTCAAAATCGGCTTCTATATCGTCTAAGCACTAAATTATACCATTTGCAATAATAAAACGGGGATGCTTAAGCACGTTGGGGTTTTGAAGAGGGATTATACGATTATGGGAGAATATAGAAACGTTAACGTGCGAGCGCAAAGCCAATATAAACCGTCGGCTATATACAGATACAAGGAATAAATTGTGCCAGATTGCAAGCAATACTCGAGCTGTGCTTTTAGAGCCGTCATCTCATTCATCTTGGTCGAGTCCTGCGGGAGGCTGCGTCACGGTGAGATATCCTTGCCAAATTGAAGGCTTTTCGTCAAAATTCCTGGATTTTTGCACCAATTCCATTTTTTGTTTTTAAATTTTGGTGGTTAGTTCCTGATGAGAAATTCTTCGCTAGGTTTTAATTTTCAATTACAGTTGTCGTAATATAACTTAAAGAAAACTTTTAAAATTTTTAAGGAATTCCGGAAAGTTACTTTGGAGTTAAAATCATCTGTAGGTTGTTTACATCTACTATACTTGTAGTTTATACAAAAATCTTTTTGCATCGAAGGGTCTGCAGCTATTAAATAAGGTAATTTGGTTCCAGAAAGATTATTTTAATGATACTTAAGAGATTTATAGGTAGGTACTAATAAAAACTAAGACCCTGGAAATTTCAGATCTCTATCTTTATAAGTTTGTGTGAAAAAAAAAATGAAAACTAGAAAATATTTCCTTTCTTAAAATTGTTAGAAATTTTAGTGGGATTAAGTGGTTTACAAGGCCTTTTTCATAAAAAATAACACCTAGATAACTTTATGGAATCTATTAGGATATAATAATTGTAATCATCAATTATTCTGGTTTTAGAATTTAATAACATTTCACTTACTTGAATAAATAAATATTTCTCTAGATTAATTGAGTTATTTATAAATAATCACTTGAATAACTTATTGGATCCAAATCAAGTGACATTTATTAATTATTAACTAATAAAGTATGCATAAGTCAAGCAAAGCACTAATATCAGATAGCAGCACACATGCTTCAATGCACGTGGCCATTAGCCAATGAGATTGCCAGATTTAAACATGTTCATTTGTTTTGATTGTTGAAGTTTTGAAAATTTAATATAACCACTCCCACATTCAATGCTCATTGCCATATACAATGTACAATGTGCTTATTCATTAACATTAAGCGCGAAAGTGATTATTATTTTATTTTTTTTCCTGTATACAGTAATCTTTCAAAAAATCTGAAAAAATTCAATTATTATAAGGAAAATGTATAAAACTTGATAACATATTTTTTCAGAACCATACCAAACTTTTTTCCCTGGTTTAATTTATTACTTTCCAAAATATTTTTATTATTGAATTCATAAAGCTATATGTCTGGTTATTTTTAAAGCATGATTAACCCCTAGGCTATATTAAAATTTAAGATCAGTTGGTTAAGTAACTTCTTAGAAGGAAAAAAAAATCTGTTTTATACTTATAATTTTTTGAAGATGCAATTCTTTAGCGGCATTATGAAAAAATGATCAGATTGATTTATTGATTAACGGAGTACTTATTTATCAGGCTGATTTTGGGAGCCATTTTAATAGTATTAAAAAGGGAGTTGAGTCGATCACTAGCACATGTTTTTTTTTTAATTTTTCAGTAGGAGATACCAGCTGAATTAATCGATAACAAAGTTAAAATCACCATCATCATCATCAGTTGTTAATTTGTACTTAAAACATCGATATCGTCGAACATAAAATTTTCAAGTTTTATAGTTTGATCCATATCCCTTTTAATATACAACACTCAATGGCTTTATGTTCGTTGAAATATCTACTTTCTGATGATATTAAAAAGTATGCATTACTATGGTTAATGTTCTTAGAAAATGCAAAGAAATGAAAGAATATTTTGAGAAAGTTGTAAAATCTTCTTTAAACTATCTGCGTAAAAAAAATTATTTAAAAATCAGTTTACTATATAGTGATATATAGTTTCAATTTCATGAAGATATCTTCAATAGGTACCGAGAAAAAAATATTTACGTTAAGGGTTGTCAACCCCATTATTCTGATACTATAGGGGTTAGGGGTTTGAGTTTAAGTATATGGCTATCTTAGATGAAAAACAATAAAAACAATGTAAGATCCCGTCATTAGACGAGAGTACAGTTTTCAAATGCTTAATCGGTTAGATCTTTTAATGTTTTCAAATCATAGCAAAGCCTGATAACTGTCGAATTTCTGGGTATAAAAATTGAAGTATTTGAATTTTTATAGAAAACACGATTAATTTCTACTGGTATTATAATATTGTATTAATTTACAAAGGTTATCAATTCCCTTGATACCAATCAGAAAATTCGTCAATTCTTGCGTAAAGATCTTATTTTCCATTTTGATTCGTAGGGAAAAAAGGAGTTAAGATATAAATAGAAGTACATTAATTTCCCTTTGTTTAATGAATCGTAGTAGATCAATTATGGAGATCGTATTTTCCATGATGACGGAAACTAATGAAAAGGCAGGATGCAACTAGAGAACCCCTACTGATTTCAATAAGTCCAGTATCAAATGACGGGGGTGAGTGCGGGTCACAAAGGCCGCCTATAGTGAGAAATAGACGGTGGTGTTTTTGCCGATATTTACGGGTCATTCCGTTTTCAATTGATATTATTTCATTATAATAATAAAATGATCAAATTGATTATTCGAATCGAATGAAATAAAAATTTACGGCTTGGATTAGAATTCCACCCCTGTCAAATGGGTGCCGTTGGTTTATGAGGTCGTCGAGAGGATAGAAACACGAAATCAACTCTCACATTGTGCCGCAATTGACGGACAAATTGATAGTTCGCATGAGGGTGGTTTCGCTTTGTTGTGCAGAAAGAAAAGGAGAAAAAAAAATATATAAAAAATATTCAAATTGCGTATGTAGAATATTTATAAAGGCAATTAATAAAAAATTCAATGGAAATCATTTTTCAAATTTAATATACAATTTTCATATGAATTCAATTGATTGTGGTAAAAAATACTTTCAAAAGTTTTCCGAGAACTTTTCAAGATCATGTCGGATATATCCCACTTTTAAAAAAGAGACAATTTCACAAATTAGATTTTAAACTTTTTAAATCTGTGTTTTTCTAAGTTCAAACGTAAGTTTTGGAAAGTTTATATGTTTTAAAAGAACTTTCTTCTGCTTGAAAAGTTTTTGACAAACTTTGATTTTACTGAATTTCAAGAACTAATAGTTTTGGCCAAGGAAAAAATTAACTAAAAAAATAGTCTCTTCTTAATAGTCTCTAAGGTGTCTAGGAATATAAGTAGAAGGGATGAACCCCGAAAAGATATTTGAATGATAAGAGGTTTGTAGGTACTAATATAAAATTACGATCCTGAAAGTTTCAATTCTCTAACTCAATTAGTTTCTGTGACAAAATAATAATAAATTAAGCATACTGGTGGCCGAGTGGTCTAGGTGACCGCTCCAAAACTGGTAGGTATTGGATTCAATCTTCGTAACGACCAAATTTTCAATATTTTTTCGATGATAAAGTTTATTTTATTCTAGAGTCACTTAAGATATTGATAGTTATAAAGCGACGGTAAAAAACGTGTTGAACGCGTATTAAATAAAAAAAGCGTTTTAAATCATTATAGTCAAATTTAAAGCAGGCCATTCACGCTCTGACTTGCAGTCCAACTAGTGGTCCAACTTTCGAAGTTCGATCCTAAAGTCGGACCGTGAATTGTGTTGTTGGATGTTGGATCTAATCGGATCATTTAGGCGATCCAACTAGAAGGTCCAACAAGGAGTCCGACTAGTTGGATTACAAGTCGGAACATGAATGGCCTGTTTAATCCAAATATCGAAATATATAATGCAATTTAATGTATTATTCAACTTTCCTTGCGTTATTTTACATATAGACCAGTGCAGAAGCTTTTGAAAATGGTAAAAAGTGGAACAAAATTATAGTAGGACGAAATGCATTGAAAAAGGAAGAGAATATAACAAAAATGATAGGAAAAATAATTTACGGGCGATCTGAGGTCGGAAAGAGGGAGGGGTAGAGTTTTTAAGGGTAAAAAATGAGTTTATCTCAATTTCCAGCAAAACTACAAGTCCTATGGATAAAAGTTAAATAGCAAAGTTATAGGTAATAAAAAGATCTATAACTTTTAGTAAATATGCTTAACATTTTTTGAAAAATCCAAATAACTAAAATTTTGGTTTTTTATTTTTATCTTTTGTAAAAAAAATTTTTTCCTTAAAATTTAGTGACAACTTACTTTTTATGTCTCAAATAAACTATTTTTTATTTATTTAAAGTATTAATTTTTTCACATTATTTTGACTTAATATTGAAAAAGCACCCTAACTTTCAATCAAAAATTCTCGCATCAAAGTATTTGCCTTTTTAAAAAAGGCCCTGGGCTTTATGTTCGTTAAAATATCGACTTTCTGATAGTATTAAAAAATTTTCATTATTATGGTAAATATTCTTCAGAAATAAGTTACTCAGGAATATAAGTTATCTTAAAGTAGCGATAAATAGGTATAATAGTCCAAAGTTTATTAATCCAAAATTTCCATTCTTTCAGGTTTAAATCGATGTATAATGTATAGGATATATCAGGATATAGTAGACCAAACAAATCAGCAGAGTTTTATTTTATTTATTACAATTGATTTAATTTTGATTTAATAATGATTTTAATTTTGGATTATGTATAGGATATATTAGGATATGGTAGACGAAACAATTAGCAGTGTTTTATTTTATTTATTCCAATTGCAATGTTTCGTTGGTATGATTCCAACTTCATCAGGCAACTTGTAAATATTAGATAAAAACTATCATAGGACTATGTGTTTTTATCTAATATTTACAAATTGCCTGATGAAGTTGGAATCACACCAACGAAACGTTGCAATTGGAATAAATAAAATAAAACACTGCTAATTGTTTGGTCTACCATATCCTAATATATCCTATACATAATCCAAAATTAAAATCAAACACTTTAATGTGTGACATTTAAATTAACTCACGTAGGTGTATTATTTCTGATAGAAGTTTTTATTTTATTATATTATGGCACATTTATGATAGCGGAATTAAGTTTGAACAATACGAAGAGTTCGGGATAGTTTTATGGAGATTTTATGTGCACGTCAGTGGAATTTCTTTCCTCTGGCAATTTGATGGAAGAATCAATCAGACGAAAATGTGCTGTAAATCAACATTAGACGAAATTAAATTGGTTAACATCGAATCGAAAATAAAAGTTGATGGGGAAAGCATGTGCACAAGTGACTAGTTTGCCGGAAGTTACGAAGGTGTGGAGGAATGGGCAATGCAATGTGAGGTCGAGGGGGTGGATGTTGGCTGTGAATGCAGCTCATCCCTTACCAGCCACCCCTAACATCTTGTTATCGCGAAGCCAAGTTGACATTAGATTGCTTGCACGTTCCATACGCCAACAGAGTAACAGGCTCGTTAAATATCGATCAATGATTTGTCCTGACAATATTTCGGTCAATTATCCAACTTGATGGATCTCCAACCGACGTCCCCTGCCACACCACCATATTCGATCGGACATTGAGTACATATCATCTAATCTCAATTTAACATTAACCAAATTTGCTTTACAACCGAAACAATTTACATCTGTAATTCTCTCCCTCTCAATATGCGCCACAAACTACGCCAGATATCCTTTTCAATTTTATTATTCCAACAGAAGATCTCTCATCTCGCACAACTGCCCTTTTCCGGTCGAAGATAAAGCTTCAGATTTAAGGTTCATTAAATTTACAGTTTCTTTTTTCTTTCGAACATAACGATGAAGGTCGTAAATATTTTTCTCTGTTCTACACGAGCTTTATTGGACTGGTATTTATTGACCTATTGTCCAGTGAATATTTTGAGCCAGATCTGGCCTTAAATTCGATTTATCGGCATATATTATTGGCGGAATAAGTGATGATGCTGGGATATTGATCTCTAAATCACTTGGGGATTTTTTAATTAAATAAACCTTCGTTTTCGTGACTTTTGCCACGATCCGAATTTGATGCAGATAATTTATTTGTGCGACCCCAATTTTGGGGTGTCGAATGCTTTAATTTATAAAAAGGAACCCTCGCAGCTATAAGCTTATTGTTCCCTTGAAAATAATGTGAGTCAAATAGTACCGTGGTAAGTTGAGATTGAAAAAAACGAATAACACATAATTTGAGACGAGAATAGTCCAAATGAAAATTTACTTTAAAAACTTTATTTAGATTTAAAAAATATAAAAAATAACATTTTAATATACATTTCAAATGACTATAAAATTTGGGTAATATTTTTTTTATATTTTATTAAAAACTCTTCTTATTTTTGCATTGATATTATAAAAATCTAATGTTATTAATAGTAGACTAAAGTACTACCCACCTTGAAGACCGGTGAAATATTATGTAATTTTTCTGATATCAAAAGTCGGGAGGAAAAAATTGCATTGATAATAAATTAAATATTGTAGTAGGAAAAATATTTCCTATGCTTCTTACATATAGCACATTTTTTCGTGAAGATTCCGCATTTCTCAAGTCTTCAATTCTTCAATATAAAATTCTTCTATCCACAAAAAGTAACGATTTAATTCAAACTCATAAATAGCACATATAGAAATAAAGGTGAACCAAATACTTAAAATCTATTAAGAAGTATTCAAAATAACCACAAAAATTATCTATTCGTATTAACTATTTATTTTAGTTTGCTTAGTTCATTGTAGTTTATAGCTAGTAACTTCCCGTGAAATATTCATTGCCAACACAAACTACTAAAGATTGACAAAACTTGACATTGATTGAAATCAAAATGACAGTTGAATCTACGACAACAATAACTGATTCAAATTAGAGGAAATAATATTTGGTTTTTACTCACACATATGTATTTACAATCTTTATTCTCTGTCTTTGCCAATATACATACATACGTTTGCTTGTAATTATATTGATAACTATCTGATTAAATATTTGACATTAATCGTCGGTATTTTAATATCTAGATGGTATCTTACTGATAAAACTTTATCCGAAGGATAAAAAATATTGCAATTTTTTTCCTAAGAAAAATAATATCTTTCTTACACATAAAATATTATCTATTAAATAGATCTTTTAAGAATAAGATCTATCTATTCATCAGTGAAAAATATGATCCCACAATGTTCTAATTACACATATATTGATAGTACAACAATGTACTACACCAGATTGAATAAAAGAATGACCTCATACCATTATTTTGATTACGAAGTGATCCAATACTACTTAATGACCACTGAGAAAGATTGCTTGACAATCGAAATATGTATTTGGGCAATATGTCAGAAATGAATTTGTTTGAATTTTTGTCCGAATTTGTGTTTCTACTTTACTTTTGTAAATCATATTACATAAAAAGATACAAAAAATCAAAATTGATTACGATAGAAAGTATTTAGAAAATTGAAAATAACTAACGAACATAAAGCTTTTTGATTATCATAGTTGTAATTTCCACAATTTCTATTGGAGTTGCGAATCATAGCTTAACTAAAACTCTGACCAATGGTGTCGTTAAAATTGTACCTACTTGAAAATTGATAAGAAAGTTTTTTATGACCTTTTACGTTAATTCAAGTAAAGATGTTTATAAGTTAAGGGTATTTTTTTGAAGGAAACAATAGTGGCATGATTGGCATATTTTGGAGCAGAAGAGTTATTTACAAAAATAAATATTTTCAACTTGAAAATATTTTACGTAGACGAAATCACAAGAATTAATTAGCCATAAGAAATGAAACATAAGTAAATGTGTATATTTTTTTTTGTGTTAAGATATTAATAGACTTAATTTTTTTATTAAAATTGATGTCTTTGTAGCCACTGGCTTTATTAATGTTACACAATAATCTGAAGTTATCGTTATATGAAAGAAAATATAGACTCAGCTTTCGCAAACATTTTCGGAAGAATTTTTTTTTTTACGGATATGAATATTTGAGAATATTAAAATTCCCGTTCGACTCTAAAATCACAAACTTAAGTCTTGAAAATGAGAAAATAAGTCGAAAGATATTAAATTTTGAATTGAATGTATTTTTCTCCGGCAAATATTTTCATAAAAACGAACCAAAATGAAAATATTGTCCCGGCTACAAAATTGCCTTATTGGCTCGGAATTTAAATGCGAGATTTGGCCGCAAGAAACGTTCCGATTTATTTTATTCTTTCTTCTGTCTTCTATCAGACAGAAATAAATTAAACCCAAACAAATTTCATTCGAATGAAAGCATTACGACCAAATGTTTCCATTTAATCTAAGGTGAGATAAGCAAATATTAGAGCGAGAGTAGATTATTTTACGACTTGAAAAGGTCAATTTTATCTGTGTAGCTTTATGCCATTGTATCAATGTTTGACGATAATAAGCTCTCGACGCTTTTCTGTGAAAAAGTCTTCGAGCATCTTTGACAAGAGCGGATCGGAACAGGAATAATATTGGTTCGGTTAATTCAAAAGTTGCACGTGAAAGTTGCGAGGAAAAACTCCACTTCATAGAACTGTAATTATTCATTTAAATTGAAATGACTTTATCGAGTGCTTGCCGAGAAAATAGAAGCAAACGAAACGGTACGGTATGGTGCGGCGGTTTTATTTTATTATTAGTTTTTAATATTTGCATGAATGAAAAACCGGTAATAAATTGAAGGTGCTTTATCGGCACAACGAATAGAACGATCAATTCCGAATTTTTTCACTAACTTTATAATGCGAAAAGAACATAACTGGAGACGGGAACCAATTTTAAGAATTGTTTATGTTACGAAAGTACCTATCGCGATGCTTATCGATTCAGACTAGTAACGGTTGTGTTCGATCGTAGAAATCTAATTTCGGTCGCCAATATTGGATTATTCACACTGTACACCGTGCACTACTTTTCCTACCAACTGCCCGAATTGGAATTTATTACAAAGAAATACACTGCTTTCACACTTTCAAAGATTCAACCAATATTTATACTTTGAAATAGAAAACTTATACATCAAATGATAGGCGAGAATCGGGCAAAAGAACATCATAATATGATAAATGAACTTTCAACAATGCTTTAATGTTTCACCGAGTTGTACAATGTGCTCGAATTGATTATTTCTTAATTTGTTTCGGCGAACAAAAATATGATGTGGCACTTGATATTCACAAGCTTACCCAGATTGCAATTTTCAAAGCTTACAAATTCAATTAGGACGAGAGCTTAACTAGTTTATTATTTACTTTTCAATTTGCCATGCTTTTATGTGCTTTTTCCGATGTTTTGTATCATAAAATCGACATATTGAAATTAATTAAAATTTAATCAAATCGGCTTACATTACAATTAAATATGATATTAGATTGTTGCAGTGAAAGCTTTCTAATGAAGTCAAGCTCAATACTTGCAAGCTTTAAATGGCGTTGTGTTAGTATTTTTAAATAATTTCTAGAATGAGAAAAAAAAACGAGAAAAAGGAAAAATTAAACGTGATAACTTCCACTTTCTAACACTGAGATGTTCCTACACGGGAAATAATTATATTTTAAATTACTTTGGTAACATCGTTACCTGGACTAGGCTTTTTACTATCTTCATCTTTACACAATGTTTAATTTAAAACTTACAATTTGCAATGTATTGATAGTAAATAAAATTATGTCGTAATAAAAGTTTTATAAATATAATTTATAAAAAGTAAACTATAACATAAATATTGATCCAAAGTTCAAATAAATTTGTTTATGAAGTATTGCCATGAATATCCATTTCAATTGCCAAGCAAACTTTATCAATAGTATCGTTAAAGGGTTATGCGTAGCTAGAATTTTCAGAAAAGCGATTTTTTTTGTTGTTGTTGTATTTTTCAAATGAACATAAATATAAGTATATTCTCTGCAAATTGAGAATTGATCCGGGTAATAATAAAAGAAGAATTTTATTTTAGAGTTTGCATCCATAAATGAATATGTACATAGTACAGTGTACAATATGTAGTGGACCACTATAGTTTGAATAAGTATAACAACAGGGACTTGGTTTTAAAAGTGTAATACTGTGTGATAAATGCAACTCTTTTATCGTAGACTCTTGTAGCTTTTGAATAGATGAGTCGTGGTAAATATTTTTTTTTATCTTAGTGTAAATCGAACTAAATGTAATATCTCTTTAAACTCAAAACGCGTTTTTCAGGAAACAGTGATTTCAGAGTCGGTGAGGAAAATTTCTCCGAAACAGCTGGACCAATCATATTTAAATTTACACACAATCTTCTTAAATACTTTCTTTAGATAATGAACGAATGAATAAGATTTTTGACTAAAATTTCAATTTTTGCAAGCCACATTAAAGTGAGAATTTTTTCGGAAAAACTATATTTTTTTTCTTTGGAAAGACGCCGGTTGGTCAAAAACAAAAATTTCAGTTACTTTTTCGTTTATTACCTGCATTTATCTATCCTAAAAAAAAACCATCTGGTTTTTTTAAGTTCCGATAATTTGCACCAGAGATATCTTCCTCGCCGCCAGGCAGCGGTGGAACCCTTCTTGAGAAACCCTTTTGGCAGAAACTCTTTAGGAAATCGTCTACAGGAGAAAGAAAACTCAATATTTTTAAAAACAAAAATCTGGATCATAAAACACATGAAATTCTCTAAATGCAATTGTTTTTGATGTATTTATATAATTAAATTCTTCTGCACTAAAAATTCCGGAGAAACACGTTTTTTTAGACTTACAACTAGGCATAACTCTTTAAATAGTACTGTAGATCTCCCTAAGACTGCTATATGTGAATATATAGGTTTACAGTTTACTTTTTGCATATAATACTTCATAAAAATTTGACTACTATATATTTTTATTTGTTGTGAATATACCTGCATTGTTAAAACGCAGTGAAAGAAATTTGTTTATTTGTATTGCTTGAAAATTGATTCGTTACGTGAAAAGGTATAGTAAGTTTTAACATTGTATGGTTACAGACTGTGAAAGTATAGTCTTGAGATACGATATTACTATAACAACTGTTGATATAAATTTCTTTCCGCGTACCAATTATATTTTGTTGTCCAATCTCACTTTTACATAACTCCACATGAATAAAATGTTAATTGCCAATTTGACAAAAAAGCATACCTTATTGTCAATATTATCCTCTTATAAAAATTACTTTGTCAAAAAAAAATATAATTGATGAAAAACCTATATCACAAAAGACATTATTTGTTGTATACGTTCATTTCTTTTAAGGTTTATAAAATACACAAGTTTAGTTATTTAAGAAAAAAAAATAGTATGGAAAATTGGCGACAAAATGATGTCACAATGAGGATTCTTTGAAACGACTTTTGTATTGTATCTCCTTGTATATGTTTGTACTATACATATTTTGTGCAAAAATTGATATTTTAATTTCATCATTTTATCATAAAAAAAATAAACATTTTTCAATTTAATTTCGATATTATAACTTTGATCATTAGAAAACTTGGTTACTAAAATTTAAGATTTTTAAATGAAACATTTTAATGTATTACCTCATTAAAATAATCCTGAAATTATAGATTATTTTAAAATAATTTTAAAGAAATATTATTAAAGCTATGAAAACTTCAATGAAACCTCTCATTATGTTTACAATGAAAAGCTAGTGGTTAAAAATGATCCCGGATTATACTTTTCTTTTCATATTTATGAAATATATTTTTGTAATGAAAATATTACGTAAAGAAAAGGACTATATGAATACACATATTGAATTTTTCCACGTCTATTTGTGTCAACCAAATTATAAGGCTTATTGTAAAGAATTTGAGCAAATTAAATTTCTGCTCTTATTACCTTAATCAAACTAGCAAATTCAGCTAATTTTGTTCATTTCTCAGGAGAAGGTAAACTTAAAACTCGGCAGAAACAAAGTTCAGCTCAACTTTGAAGGCATTTACGAATGTTATTAAGAATTACAGATTTTCATGAAGTATGATTCAAATTGACCCTGAGACTTTTAGCTTTAGAAGTAAGTAAAGATTTTCCCAAATGGAAACAAATATTCCTAAGTTCCTCAGCTGAAAAGCCTGAAAATTATTTGGAAATAATTTTTGTTAAAAATCATCATTCATATACAATATACGCGAACTGGTTGGGAAATAAAGTTTAGGAAAAGCTTTAATATTTTTTAATGGGTAGACGAACCTTTAAAAACATTAAATACATATTTTTTTTGGAACCATTAGTTAAAATGAAAGGAGAGATACAAATAATATAGAGGCGTTTGATTTTGTCGAAGAAGCATATGGAATGATTATACCTAAATACAAAGAAGTCCAAAGTTGTGAGGATATCAAAAAGAAATATCCTTTTACAACAACACGAAACACATAACGTTAGAAAATGTACTTTAATTTCAATATAAGGAAGTATCATCACCAAAAATTAAGAAGCGTATTGCTATGATCAAAATCCCGGACAAGAAAAATATATTAATTGGAAAGCTAGAGCTTTACTTGCGGAGCTTCGGTAGCTAAGTAGCTTTACTTCGGATAGAATGGATAAAATACTTTGATTGGAGTATGACATTATATAGATCGAAAATCTGGACCCCAAGAAACTAAAATATATAGTGCTGGAGAGAATAGAAAAATTTAATGATTAGATCGAGTCACGAGTGTTTGAATTTTAAGAATAGTTAACGAAGGAAGAGCTTTTATCGATATGGTAACGCGAAGAAAAACTAAATCACATTGTTATATTCTAAGAGGAAAATGATCTATAGGTACTAAATGTTGAAATCCTAGGCTTATTAAAACAAGAAAATGAGAAATGGATTACTCCAATTTGAATAATTTCTCCGAAAATAGATGCAGTTGGACACTTAACCTGCCATCAAGAAGAAAGTAGAAAAAATGAATTTTGGTTGACAAACCAAATTAAGAAATGCTAGCTTTGAATAAAAAAGCTCTTTTTCGCTTAAATCAACCGTTTAAGTCACTTGATTGTGGCTTGCAATGGGTTGGTAGTTGTCCTAATACAAGTGTCCGACAGAAACTAGTTTTTTCCGCCGAAACCGGAAGTCTGAAGCCAACCATTACTTCTGTATCGAAAATGGTAGTACCGGATCTCTTACTACAAGCGCTGGCGTCGTTTTATCTTCCGTTGATAAGAGAAAGGAAACGATACGAACTTTAAAAATGAGAACGAGGGCCTTTGGTTTCGGCTGAAAAACTAGTTTCGGTCGGACTCTTCCTAATACATAAAAATTCCGAATTGATTCTAAGAAAGCAAATGTATATAACTTCGGATATTTACATCTTAAATATATAGGCGAAAATTTTACAGACTCTGGTTTTTACATTTTTTTTTTTTTTTTGAGAAATTCTCAAATTAAACCTACTGTAATAAAAACCGTAACTAAAATTTTAGTGATAAATTTTAAAACTTTTTTATAGTTTGTGGTCTGAATGTGATGTTAGTTTTTTTCTGCAACAATTTTAATATTCATAGATATTCTTGTAATATATTGAATTAGTTTGAATTGGATTTTCCAGCGCGGTAATGAAAATAAATGTAATAGAGAAAGGGAATAAGCGGTAGCGCGTCCTTGTTCCTGTTGTTCCTGTTTTTATTACTTAGGCGATTACGTTTTATTGTCACTGATACAAAGTTACCTGTCTCCGTATTTACATACTCACACGGAAAGTAAGTGAAATGTTTTGGACTATTAACCGTATTCGTTTTTAATAGACCATATCCGTTTTCTTTTTATCAATAATGCGCTGCCGTAAAGTAGTACAAAAGGAAAAAGGGCAAACTTATTTGCACAGTAATATAAATTCGTAATAAAAAAGCGTCGTTCGGGCGTCTCGCGACGAACATATATACTATACACATACGACTTTAACATATATTTACAAATATTTCTATGCAACTTTTTATGAACATTCTTCACGTTTATTAAACAGCTGCAAATTCAGGTCACCAAGTACGTGACGTCTCGTCCCGGACTTTTTATTTTCCTTTTTTTTATTTATTAACTTTAGAGAAAAATTAATTTCTTCTATGCAAATATTGCAAATGGTCTGAATTTTGGATTTTTGTAAAAATGAAATGCTGCACATAAACTATGTACTCATTCCTGCATGCTGAAAACAAAGTGTTTTATTTGCACAGTGTTTTTACAGCATAATTCCAAAAGAATAAGAATTTCATTAAATTCTTGTTAGAAGCCTTATAAATTAGTAAAAGTCAAGTTTTTGGTATTTATACACTCATTTGGTATTTAAACACATTTCTTTATACCTGAAAAAATGTAAAAATATTTCTACAACTTTTGAAATTCAGTTGTACTGGCTGATGGTACGAAAGTCAAAACTATCGTTAGAAAACAAACTACTGTTCTGCAAAGCAATAACTATACCCATTTGGTTATATGTATTTGATTGAACTATAGGTCTGTGCTAACAACTCCATAATACATTTTTGTATCATTTGAATCTGCATTATAAAAAATAAATGAAACTTTCGAAACCAAAATAACAACCACTTAAATGTCTTAACGCCTAAATCTTCAATTTGTTATATTTCTTAATTTCTTAATGAAATCATTAGCGTTTCGCTAAAATATGGCATATACTCCTAAGTAAGAATAATATAATTATTTTTCGATACAGTATGTACGAGCTTGACAGGAGCTTTTTTACATTTTTTTAATTTTTTTTCTATTAATCGTGTCGCATATTAGCCAGTCCGATAGTTGATAATTGGTAATAGTATCTTAAATTTCTCATAATATTTTTTTTAGACCATATCAGACAAATTTCAGCCTTCTGCTGTCAGAGGCGCTGGTGTATTTGATCCCAAATTTCAACATGAAGATACCTGAATAGTGACCAAACCCAGTTAACAAAACATAAATTAAATTTATTTATTCCAGTAATTAATTTGGACAGTTTACGTATATGATTATTTTTTTCGAAAATATAGTTGAAAATCTTGTTCAAATAAAAAATATTTGGTATAAGCTTGGATCAGGAACGTCGAAATTTGAGAACTGTTTTCGAATGGTTTCGATAGTATTCCTGTACGTATTGTTCACTCGAATGCAATTTGTACGTAAATTTTGACATGTCAGAAATGAAGTAGCGACTGTTATTTTCAAATATGTATTTATATTGTAATATATAAAATCTGTAAAATTAATTTTTGACTTTGTTTTAATTTAATTCCCGATTAAATCGGTCCATAATAAAAATTTACCCACAAAAGAGAGAATTATACCATATTAGAATTGAAGTAAAAAAAATATCGCGAATTAAATTAAAAAAAAAATCGAAAATGCAATGTTGGCAGATTGTGGGTGTGCTAAAATGGACTTGAGACGAAAATTTAATTTTATATATTACAATATAAATACATATTTGAAAACAACCGTCGCTTTTTCATTTCTGGCATGTCAAAGTTGACGTACAAATTGCATTCGAATGAACTATACGTACCCATTTGGAATAGTTCTCTTCAGTTCGGAATATCTCGACGTTCCTGATCCAAGCTTATACCAAATATTTTTTAACAGTAACTCATGATATTCATGTTTTAGAGTGAATAAAAAAAGCTATTTTAGGGATTGAGAAAAAATTCACAAGTAAATCGAAGATTTAACAAGTGTAATACGTTTTGTTGATTATTTATCAACTTCATCAGGCCAAATTATAAATTAATCGATTGAAAATTTACTACAATCAATGAAGATTAGTTCATCTAATAAAATTAGAAAATAGTCAACGGAATTATGTACATTGCTCGATTGACCTGCGGAACCTTAATTAACTTCTAAGAGAACCTTTTTTCATCAAAACACAATCGTTATAATTTTTTCTACACAAAATACAGATTATAAGCTACCAGAACTGGAAAATAACTTATTTAAAATAATATTTTCAATTCCTACAGACCCATTTTTTAAGTAACAGAAAAATCGGCTGAATGTAATTCCATACCACCAATACCTGGAGCAGGGGAGCTTTCCTAATTAGTTAACACTCCATTTCCGGAGCCTATACTTTTAGAACTATAACTTTGACTCCAATTTTAAGCCAATATTTGAATATAACTAAGACTCCAGCCTAAATAGTTTTGGTCATAAATATAACCACCCAATGCTAGTTCCAATACAATATTGAAACAAAATTTTATTCAAAAACTTTTGAATTTTTTTGAATAAAATTTAAGTTCCGGGCTTTAATTTCTCAAAATTAGCAACAATCTGTCCTTTTTTATTATAAGCTTACCAAAACGACAAATTGTGAAAAAAAAGTTTAGAGGAATTGAAAACAGGAAAGAATGGCAAAGTTTGCGTAAAAAACTTTCCATTAAAGAAAAATCAGAGATTTTAAATGCAACTTATACATATTGTAGAGATCGTTATTTTAATTAGGTATTAGCTTTCATTTCATCTTGTTTACCTATTTGATAACAACTTTATAACACAAAAGACCCAGGGGCTGCAAAAAAAATGTCGTCTTTTTTCTTCTCCAATTTCTTGCTGTTAACAACAAGTTGTCACTCCATTCATTCTCCGTAACATTTCTGATCCATCTTCGATAAATGCTCTTCCATTTCCTTCGTTTTCATCTCTATTTTTCCCATTGTTTTCGCTTCCCCCACATGCGGCAGATTTTTCTTTTTGTCTCTCTATTTGTTGCGCAAACTTGCCATCGGTTTTGCTTTACTGTTTAGTGCCCTCCTGGCTTCTTTTATCTCATTAACTTTGTTAAGTTAACCATAATAATCGGACCAATTACCTAGCAGACTGATAAGTTAGTTTTATTATCATTACCAGGGAAAATTGCGATAAGAAAAGCAAAAGAAACACTGAAGAGCTTTATTTTTATTTATTATGATAAGTTGGTTTAAACTTCTTTGTTTGTTCGGCTTGGAAGATTTAACGATTAAAATTGCATTTGTTGCGAACTTCTTTTGCTTGTCCGGGATATTTGTATTGACAAAATTACCTTTGAGAAAAGCGAAAAACAATGTCAATTCTCTGATGGCCTGTAAAATTACTTTGACAAATAGTGGATTTTATGTGGCATTTGGGAAAATGGGAGAAGAGCAAAAAGTTAAAATAGGTCAAGTATATCGATTTAACTTATAACTCATCGATATGCAAAGTTTTTCCGTTTCGCTTTTTATGGCCAATGGCATGAAATGGAACGATAAAATTTTCTTTCCCGATTCAAAATCGAAAAGTTTATGAACCATTTTTGTTATTCTTTTCGTATATCTGATTGAGTTGAGTCAGGCAGCCGAGCACAACACTGAAATGTCAAAAGGATATTGTCATATAAATTGTTGTCGATAAGGTCTCGCTGATAATTTTCACCCAGTTCAATCCGTGATTGAATCAAATAATATCAATTGAGCCGCTATCAGTGGCGGCTCGTGATAATTTTTTCTTATATAAGTATTTTTTTCAAATAATTTTTTTGGGCGTTAGTTGTGTCCAATGACACAACTACCCAAATAGCAATATTCAGGGTGACAGGGGATCTCTTCTTTTTGTGGTGTAAGTAAATTACATTTTGGGAGATCTTATGAATTACTAATGAGTTGCTAATGCAGTTATGTATGCACTAGTTAACCGGAGAGGTCATACATTTTGATGTAAACTAAAAAAGTAATGAATATAATTTATTTCAACAAAAACAATAAAAAGTTCAGTTTTTGTTCCAGGAGGCACTGCCAATCTTGTCCCGATTGACAGGCCGCCACTGGTGGCTAATGTAGAGTCAAGTTGAGTATCAACCCTTTTTCCGGGTTATAAACTAGGTAGACATCCCCGATTTGTCGCCGCCGCGCAAAATAAATTCCGTGAAGTTTTTTTTTTTTTTTTTGAAATTTGTTTGTTGGAAAGTTTTTGAGTCGATTTGGTCATTTAGAGATATATTGAGATGGCAGTTCTTCGGAGGAATTCAATAAAAGTTTATTTTCAGCTAGTCAGCGTAGGAAGGAATCGAGCACTCGTCGCAGGGATGAAATATCGCCCCTTTGTGCTACGTGATATGTGTGTGCATGCTATTAAATTATTTCTGTATCGAAATAGGTCAAACGTTTGTGACATTTATCGATTTTATTTGCGCTGGCAGAATCAAACTTTTTCCAACTATCTTAATAGTTTGTCATAAGATTATGTTTATAGATACTTTTCAACAAGATGCTGCGTTACTTCGAAAAATGAATTTTCGCTTAAAGACCGTCTCACCTTATGGATCAACCTTTATCCTTATCTCAGTTTTACGTGTCATCAAAAATATTTTTATGCGTCAGTCTAAACTTTGTAAGGATGCTGGATACATAATTTTATTATCGTAACACGGACGACGTTCGATAAAGCCGCTATAAGATTTAAATAAAAATTGCTTTTCGTCCGCGTTTTTGCCAAGAAAAAATTACTTCCTTCATTTCATCTTAAAAAGAACATACTAGTAAAATAACAATTGACAGTTTCTTGTTTTCATCATTTTTTTAGGGAAATTGTTGTTAGAATAAATGTTTAAGAAACGCTGTTGCAAAGGATTCAAAGTATATTGGGATTCGCTTACCATAACAACAAAGAATATAAGAAAATTGCTGATCACTTACTACGATCAGCAAAGTCTAGCGTCCATCAAAATAAAAATCGGACATGATATTTTTTCTTATATAAATCGAAAGATCAAAAATTTGAAAATTACTTTGTAAGTAACAGTTACTTCTCAATCCGAATTTCCATAACAATTCGTTATCATTTTTATATTGAAACATTTATATTTATATCGTGAAATTTCCAGAAAAAATCTGTTCAAATCAGTTCAAATGAAACGAAATGAAAGAATATATATATGTAAACAAATGCAAGAACGAATTGAATTTCTTCTTATATTATCCGACATTATATTTGCCTTCTTCGTTCTGATTTTGCCTCGCCATAACATAAAAGCTCTGCTTTTGTTATTTTCATTATTGTTAACTCCATCGAAACGAAACTGCTGCTTAAAAAATTCAATATTACTTAAAAGGGAATTGCTCGAATGTCACAAGTTAGAAAATATAAAATTAATGGAAAGAAATAAGAAAAAAGTGGAATATTCAAGTTGAAAACTTTTATTGGCTAAAAAATAGGCCAAGCTGAAGGAAATCTAAATGTGTTTGTTTATTTATTTTCTTATAAATTTTTAGTGAAACTAAAGTAAAATGTCTTTGAAATAAACTGTATGATAAAATTGTTTGTAACTACAAAAAATTTCACAAGATTCATGCAAAATAATTTAAAAAATTATAAATGGCTTTGGAGTTCTTAACTTTAAGACTTTGTTGCCAAAAGGTATACAAATGTTTTTTAAAAACAAAATGGATTAAACAGGACCTCCATAAATTATGCTCATTAATTTCTTTTATTGACTGTTACTCATTCCAAATCAATCTTATCATATTCTGTATTTTTTTATTGAACTTCCCCTCCCCCTTCGGTATGGAATAATTAAAAGACGACCCCAGAAGAAATTAAAACATTCGACAAATTTAAAAATGATATTTTTCATCGTTAAACCTGAAAATATATTATGTAAGGTATGTCTGAAACTTTATTGGGCACTGTGGGATGAAGAAGCATTTGCCTACAATGGGATTACATGTGGGTGACCCAAAATGCAGGGTTTGTCAAACAGAGATTACTGGGAATATCAAGCTTTGGAAATGAAATTATCGAAAAGCTCCTAGTGTGACGAATGCTGTATTTTGCCCAAGTGCTTGGTTTTAACCAGGTGAAGTAGGGACCAAGGATGCACAATATGACCTGAAGTTGCAGTTTTGAGGTTCAACTAGCCTCATTCTGGAAAACCCAACTTAATAAAAACAAATGCCGAAAACAATTTTAACAATAAAACAATAAAATTGGTTCCCTGGTACCAAGAAGTTACCCATTTTTATTATCAGGAGATAGAGAAGTAAATTAGTGTTTTTATTAGGTGTTTAAATTAACAAAACCAAAATCCTCTAAAGACTTATTATTTGTTTTCTTCATGTACTTCTCTCAATGGCAGTATTACTTAATGTTTTCTATTGGTTTTGGTTTTCTTCTCTAAAATGACATAGCATTTGAATAAAAAGATAAAGAACATTTAAATTTTCACCATTTTAAAAGTCACAACACAAAACTTTCTTTAAAGTTGAATATTGAATTTTTATTCTGTAGAGAAATCTACTTTTATTAGCTATACTGAAGCCAATACTGAAAAAAATATATTGATTATAATTTTATTACTCCCAATAGCTTATGGGTCTATTAACTCAACTTTTCCTAAGACTAAGGGAAGCATACTTCAGTTATTTAGTACCGTTTTAAGCAAATTTGATTAGTTCAAAACATCAAAGAATTTTTTTAGCTGTTTTGTATGTTTGTTGGTTAAAATTTTAATTTCAATGTTATAAAAATTGAAAAAGTTTTAATTTTACCAAATCTTTCAAAAAATCGATTCTTATTCTCCGATTTTTAAGCTTTATGTTTTGATTTCCGATTGCTGATAATTGAATTGGTTTAATTTTTAATATTTTTTTTAGTAGATTATGAACAACATTAATATTATTTAAATAAATATAAGAGGGTTGATGGATCATAAAAACTCAACTGCAATATTAGTACGCAACATTTCGCTATATTCAATAGCTTCTCTAGTCTATGTATAACAAGAACAATACATACAAATTAAACAGAATAAAATATTAAGGATTATAGAAATTAACAATAATCCAACCTTTTTATATATTAATTATTGATTCTGATCCAGTAGATTATCTTCAGTTTGCTATAGTTCCAAGGATTTATAAGGATCTTTTATTTTTAAGTAATTTACACTTTGTTATTTTTTACGCAACGTTTCGCAGTTTATTACTGCATTTTCAAGCGAATGTAAATAACAGAAATATTTTTTATTTTTAAATATTGTTTATAAATACCATAATGTCATTTATATACGCTTGAAAAGCAGTAATAAACTGCGAAACGCTGGGCAAAAAATAACAAAGTGTAAATTACTTAAAAATAAAAGATCCTCGTAAATCCTCGGAACTACAACAAAATGAAGATAATCTATTGGTTAATAGAAAAATGGATAGTTAATAGATATTCTATTCCTATTGCCTGTTACTAAGCCAATTTAAGATACCCAGTTACCCAAAACGGGGTCAAAACATAATCATCATTACAACACAAATAGGTCCACAGATAAACGATTGTTTGGAGGGTAAATTCGATTGCTAACCATCCGAGGTGGTGGTTACTATATGTGAATGTGGTTGTTTTTTTAGATGTGTATCGTAAATTCTATGTTCAATTATTAATAATTTAAAACACTTTTTTATAAATAATATCAATGAATCTAATTAAATATTTTATTATAAAACTTTTATTTTGAAGGTTTCACTGAGAAAAATCACGGTTATTTCATTGAAGAATCGTCGCAATACACATAAACTTATCTACGGATACGTATACCAATGAGTTGGGTGAAAATCTACTACGGATCCATTTGAATCAAAATACTTGTATAAATTGTATGACACCAGACATCTCTTAGCATACCTGGAACCGGTTATCATTCATTTAAAATAGAAAATAAAAATAACGACGATTGTAAATGAGCGATACAATTGCCTCGAAAGATACTATTGGGAATATTTATAGTTATAGAAGGAATAAAAAAGACCAATTACTTTTATTTCATTTCAAAGAAGCAACAAGGACACCAATTTAACCTAATGAGATTCCGCGAACCACTATTTTAGAACTTCTGTGTCACGTTTCACGTGAAATCTTCAGGTGGAGGTCACCGAATTGTATTTGGTTTCTGATTCAACTGTGGTAAGCCCACTTTGCAACTACATCCATATACAATAACGCCAAATGTTTCCCAACTTATTACAACTGAAACGTAATGCACTCGATAAAGTTTCATCCTTCGCCGAAACTAAACTAAACCAAATACTATTCCAACTATTATTCTAATTTATAGTCAAATCCAACGATTTTTTGCTCCATCTCAAACCTTCGGAACACATAACTGTGAGAACTTTTCACTGATGCTTCTCCGCGGAAATTTATTATATGCGAAACATAAAAGACATTATTACAAGTGGAATAATAAAAGTCCAATTTAACAAACAGACTCTTCATATATTATATACTGTAAAGTGAGTGTTCTATTTATTTATTTAAACATTTTAGACTCTTGAAATAATAACCCCAGTAGTATTAAGAAGTTGACTTGTGAATTTTAATAAGATCAACAACAAAGTGAGTCTAAATTATCCCCAAGGACTTGTTTTAAACAAGACAAAATTGCTTCCAGAAACCGTCTTTGAAATTGATTCAAATTAGACATTTTCAAAAATAAATCTTCCCAGAAAAAGAAAAAAATCTCAATATTCTAGTCATTTACTCAATAATAAATAAAATTTCGCTTTAATGTTCTACGAAGCTTGCAAAGGAAAAACCTCTATGAGTTTTTCTCTTTGATATATTTCACTAAAAATTTATTAAAAGCAAATGTAAAATATATTCTGTTTTATAGTTTATTGAATTCGCGCATAATTAAATTTCCATAAATTTTCAACTTCAACTTGAAGGTTATTTCACTAAACTAAGAGATAGAGATGTTTTATTGAATCATTGGCCTTTTGAAAAAGTAAAATGTCGAGTTTAATCCAGTTTTATTGCTAATTATAAAGCTTCTAACGGAGGAAATTTTAAAATTGGAAAGTTTGAACAAATTGAAAAGAATTGTAGACAAATAAAAAAGCTTTTAAGAATTTTTTTCTCTTCGTTCATGTAAAGAAAGAATTTAATTTCAAACTTATAAAGTTGTTGTGAAATAATTAAAATATTTTTGATTAAATTGAGTGTTGTATAAAGCATGGTGAGCTTGATGAAATCTCCAAGTTCGGTTAAGTGACACGTTTGAATTCCCAATAGGATTTTTTAAACAAGTGAAGACATTAATGTTTTTTAATTACTTTTTTCCGTAAATGATTATTTAATTTTTTTCTTAAACAAAAAACCGTTCGAATCTTAAGGGTTCTGGATAATGGATGTAATCTTATCAATGTTATTTGGTAGTTTGGAAAACTGAAGATATCCTAAGGAAACTTTCTAATAAAAAAAATCACCGTTTTTTTCCAGGGCATTTATTTTTAAATGATGAGAAGCTTAAGGGCCTCTCCAAAAAAATTGAAAAAAGTAAAATCAAATTTAATTTTAAGGACATATGGGACACAACTCTATGAATGAAATCTGACTAGCAACTACCATTTGTAACTAAAGCATATCTTTTTATCTTAATTAACACGTTTATTATTGCAACATTTTGTTGTTTATAATGATTTTGAAATTTAAGGTTTCAGCAAAAAAAAGATGACGAATTATCCAAAATACGATATTTATATATACTATCTCTTAAGCTAATAGGAAACTTTTTTGTTCCAATTTTTTAAGCCATTTTATGATTTAAATCATGCAAGAAAAATATTTTATTTTTTAATAAATTTGATTAACTTTACTTCAAAATAATTGATGTTTTGGCCTTAAAGAAATGAACCATTTTTTCCAGATTTTTTTTTTTTCAATGATAGATTGGACTTCTTTTTTAAAAGCTCAAGATCATTTTGAAAAAATTTTCTTCAAAAATTATTAAAAAGTGAAGATGTTATTACTAGGCACGTTATAGCTATAAAACTTGTAACAGAATGGTTGTCGGGATGGAAGTATTACTACTTAAGGCATCAATAAGGCGCCTACAACTTCAGTATAGATACTTGGGTACTCTAAAGATAGTTCAAAGAAAGTTATGCTTGCTTTGTTGAATACAAAAAAAACCTTTGGCCGATATAACAAACTAATAAAGATTTTAACAGAAAGAGGTTCGGAGAGAAAAAAATTAATAATTATAAGGAAAATGTACGGAAACCATAAAGAATATGTTAAAATAAAAAAAAGGCGACACGAAGTATTTGTAGATACAAAGGGATCTTAGACAATAGTGCATATTGTCGCAAGATAATTCAATGTTTATGCTGAGGCTATAATACATAAAACTGCTGTTACCATTACAAAAGCGCAAGATCGAAAGATCACTTCCGATGATTTTCCAATCGATGTTTATCTTTTCACTTATTCAGCATCAAAAACATAAAAGAAAGGAAAAAAGTTTCGCAACACGGAAAATTTATATTCTGTAGACATTAGCCCAGTGCCCTATGCCGAAACTGAAAATGAAGTTCAACCTGATTTGGAAGAATAATTTGCTCAGCAACAAGAAGAAAGGGTAGAAGATGCAGAAATTGTAAAAGAAGAGGCTGCTGATGAAATGTTTTCATAAAAAACTCCCAGAAACTTTAAGACTTTGAAACTGGGGACTATGTCATTGTTTCCTCTCTTCCTAAGTAAATTTCTCGTTCAAAGGAAATATTCTAAGTTAAAATAAAAAATACAACCTTTCCTTATAGTTAGGTACCTAAAATAAACCTAAAGTTTCCCTATATAATTCAAGAAATTGTACTTTATAAAATCCAAATGCCATTTTCAGGTAATAAAGCAGACTGTCTTCGTTCCTTTAAGGTAATGTACTCAATAATCATGGGGTGAGATTGTTGCAAGAGTCTTAATATGAGATTTCCCGTGAAAAACGGCCATGTACTAATGTGACCCCATTCAATGCGGTGTGATTGTATTTAAACTATTTTGAAGGAATAAAGCTTTTCGAAAAAATGTTGTTATGGAGGAAAAACTGGATTTCATTGTTTGGCGTTTAAAAATATGACAAATCTGTACTTCAATGACTCTGTTTTACGGTATTTAAATGTTTATTTATTTTTTAATAAAACTATTTAAAATAGAGATTTTAAGCTTTTAAGAATCTTAGAGTTTTATTAGTACTTTTACACCACTTAAGTATCACTAAAATATTTTTCTGAAGCCTATTCATCATGTTTATACCCTTAGGCTGTTTCACTTGATGTTACTAAATTTAACATAGGAAAATCAAATTTTTCTTTATAATCAAGTGTTTGCTGTAGGTTGTTTAGAAGTGCGGTAGGAAATTATGACAATAAAGGAATTTTTTTTTATTCTTATAAGTAGAAGTTTTAGATATTTCTATAACACTTTAATATACTCAGACTAAATTTTGACTCGATTTTCTATCTTTACGATGAAATATTTTGCTTAGAAACCCCCAAATTTTAATGATTTTGCTATTGATCAACGCGGAATATTCCAAAAAATACATCGCTATTAATCCAAAAAAAAAAATAATAATAATTTCTACGAAAAAAGCTTCCACGAGATGACTGCGATCACGCTTAACTTCCTCCATTTATCCTATGTTAAGCAGTTCAAAATTACGCAAATATAAAAAAAATCAAAATTCAAGCCCCAAATAGTTGACTCAAATAGTTGACTACCTATAGTATGAGTTTCAATTTTTTTCTCAGTATTTTTAAATTTTCTTCTAAACAAGCTTAATGCAAATTGAATTGGTAATTGAGATATTCTTTTGGTGACTCCAGTAGCTATATATTATTTGTATTCAATTTCAAGTTCCTTGAAGATAACACCTACCCAATATTTTGAATGCTATAAAATTGAAAAAGTATGACATAGTTCTAACTCTTATATGGAAACTTATTAACAAAAAGCATTACTATAAAAAACAGACACTTTGCATACTATAGTAAACCAATGCATTTTTCTAATTTTGATGAGTATTTTATTTATTTCCGAGTCACAATAAATAAATGGATAATAATATATGTCTTATGACTGAATTTTAAATTAAGTTGTATGCTTTATAGCTGAATTTTAAATTAAGTCTTATATTATTATCTATTAGCATTGTCTAAGTACAGTAAAAATGAGTAAGGTTTCAGTATAAAAAGCATTGAACAGAATTTTAAAAAAGTGATTTTTAAGAAATTTTGGAACGAATTCAAAACTTTTCTAAGAATAAATAAAATGGAGTGAAGAAATCAATTGAAGGAGTTTTGATATTCTTTGTAAACGACATGAAAACGTCGTAATTTGAACTTAGCCAAAGTTTATTTGTTTTACTTTCAACAGGGTTTGTACACTGAATGGAGTGCATGTATTATGCAACAGGAATTCATGTACTGTGTACATTTACAGCTTCCAGTGCTCGGTGAAGAAACTTAGATCTCTTCCATAACTACATATCAGTCACGTATGCATTGTACAATTCGTGTTCTTAAATTCATCGATTCGCTTCGCTATTTTGTACTTTTATTCGCTCAATTTTTTTTTATTATTATTATTATATTTCACATTGAAAACTATCGTTTTAAACTTTCAATGTTTTTTGTTCTTGAACTCGCTATTTTCCGCGCGAGCCAACTAAAACAATTTGCGCTGTCATGATCGCTTTGAATCTTTGACTTTTAAAATGCAACAGAACAATTTTCCATTGTACGCCTGAATCTGATTAATATTACGTGTAAATTGGTTTAATTTTCTTAATGAAATTAAAACTTCTTAATGAGTTGTCTTGATTTCAATCTAAAACTCATCAACTAACCACCTGTGCAAAATACGTATTATGAAAATGTTTCGTGTTTGAAAACCTTCACATGTGATCCTCAAGTTGTACGAGCATCATAAATATAGGAGAAAAAACTTTGCCGGTAATTTAATTTCTCGTTTCACTGTGTGATGAGGTTTTCCTACAGTTTACCTTAAACATTCTAAATTGAATTTGAAAGTATTTCTTTTTCGTGTACTCTGTGAGTATAGGGTACAGAGTACATAATATATCTGCCCACATTAGTTTCAAATAGCCTGCTATTTAATTTAGCTTTGCCGTTTTGTATTCATTTTTTATTATCTATCATGACAGAAGATTTAAGCTTGTCACTGAAATAATTTGATTTATTCACAATATGTAACATTTTTGCGATCTCATTTCTTTTGTATACGAAAAACCACATATTTAACAAGACATGAAATTTATCTTAGCCACAAAACCTTATTTTTCTTACAGAAATAAAAACTGCAGGAATTGAACAATAAAATTCAATAGAATTCAGAAAATAAATGCAACTAAAAATTATTTTACTGAACTCACGTGGCGTAAATAATTTTTCTTTTCATTCATTAGTCTTTTGAATTAATAAAGAATATATGCTAAAATTCAGATCTCAGCTTTTATTTTTTTAAATAAGAAGACAATTCAGGTAATTTAAGATCGTTTTTTTTATTTAATATTTTTATTATTCAATTAGCTACGTTTCGTTACGTATCGTAACTTCATCAGGCTTCTTGATTCACAAAAATAAAAATAAAATTTAAAATATTTTATTTTTGTGAATCAAGAAGCCTGATGAAGTTACGATACGTAACGAAACGTAGCTAATTGAATAATAAAAATATTAAATAAAAAAAAACGATCTTAAATAACCTGAATTGTCTTCTTATTTAAATTAAAAAAGAATAGTTTTAATTTTTCTTTAATTATTTTTTAAATTTATTTCACTTAATTGTTGGCAACTTTAGAAAATATTTTTATAAACTTTTTTCGTGAAAGCTTCATCAAAACAAGTATTTGTAGTACAATTTCCACCAGTGTTGGTTTAACTCAATGTTTTTCATAAAATATGGATTAAAGTTAATATTTTCAAAAGGAATGTTTCATAATATAAAATACATAGAAGAATATAATAATAGAAAACAAACAATAAACGCTGATTTAATAAAACCGTACAGCAATAAGTCAAGACGTTCTAGGAAGCCGTTTTAATTGTCGTTTCTTTGTGAAAAATAATATGGCTTGTAATTTGAAGAAAAAAAATTATATTAAAAACCATTTCATCTCGTTGTGGAGAAAATGATTTTTTCAAACAGAATATGAAGAAAGAAACATGGCATCGATTTATCTTGTACCATTTGGTATTTTATATTTTTTCCGTTTTTTTTTTCATTTCAATTAAAATAGCCTCGACTAGAGAAACTTATTATAAGCGGAGTGACTTTAATAGAAAAATATAAGCAAAACTAAACAATACAAAGAAACATTATTTAGCACAAATGAAATGGAAGCAATTAAGAAAAGAAATTATTTGCGCATTTTTATAATTGAACAAACACAATATGCCCCATATGGCCGTCTATCTATCAGTTATTAGAGTAGGGTTGAAGCAGGAATAACAGGGAGTCGCTGGGAATAACTGGATAACGGCTGCACAGAGAGAACAAAAATAAACAGAGGCTTTTCATAACATTTATACGTACAACAATACTCGATTCAAGAATCTCGAGTTCATACAATGTGTGAAGAGCTTTGGCAAACGACTGGTCTGGTTGGCGAAAGCGTCGAGCTTTTGTGCGTTAGATTTCGTATTAGGGTTTTTTGACCGATTTGAACTCTTTTTTTTTTTTTTTTTTTTTTTTGTTGGCCGTTTACAAAAATAGTTGTAATATGCAATGGCGGACATGCAATTATTGTCATTAGAGCAGCGAATGCAATTTATCTGTTTCCCTCTCGGCTTGGAGCTTGATGTACGTTTGATGTTGACACGGAATTGTTTTACGTACAATCAACCCCGACAGCATTGTGAGCGACATTTTTTTCCTAAAGTAAATTTTTCAGTGATATAATGAAAAAATATCATCGCAAATAATTGGCGTTTTAATTTTTCTAATTCAATGACACGTGAAATTCATTTGGCTAATAAAAATGTGCAGCCTGGTAATCAAAAAAAAAAACATTGTAACTCATAAAAACTACTCAAAAATGAACTAAAAACAATAAAAATTTATACTTTTAAAGTAAAATTATTGATAAACATTTGAAGCAGCTCTCAACGAAACATTGAATTCTTATCTTTTCAAACCTTACCAATATTACCAATGAAACAATAAAGAATATAAATTTTGTATTTAAAATTATAAAAATTTCTTGAATTTTGTCCTCCAATATCATTCAGTTGATCACTGATGAAAAAAAGAAACAAAGCTTTTCTGTAGAGTATTTAATTTGCTTCAAAAGTCTTAATATTAAAACATACTGAGGGCCTATTAATCAAAAGGGTATAACCTTTTTCCCTGATGGCTATAGAGAAATCAAAACATTGCAAAAAAAATGAAGTGAAATCTCATAAAATCAAGGAGCGTATTGCAATCGTGGAAGTATTGAAATGAATCAACGAATAAAGAACTATAATAACAAGAAAATTAGGTAAATGGGTCACATTTTGAGAAGAAAAGGATTCATACTTGATGTTGTAGAAGAGGAAATGGAAGGTTCCGAAAAAATAAATAAGCGAGAAATTGAGATCCAGGATTTATTAAAGCTAAGAATTGACTGCCACAACTTCAAAAATTTATGATGCTGGAGAAAAGAGTTCTACCACGCGGGAAATTTGCCATCAGGCAGAAAATAGAAGCAAAATCTTTATAAGTTTTATATGAAGTCACAGCCGAGATTCATATTGCTTTTGATCTAAATAGATAGTTATTATAATGTTTTTCTAAAATTTGTTATTATTTTTCCTAATCGAAAGTTCCAAATTTATCAGGGCCTTCTAAAAGCTCACTTTTTAGCGATTACGTTCTTATATTTGTAGTGTTGTGGATGCGACACTTGAATCCACGAGCTTTTCCACCATTTCTGTTCAAGGTCCTTTTCTCTTCAAGCCATCATTGTACCATCAGCTTTTCTATGGTCTTGTGGTGCGCGATATGTCTGAAAAGTTTCTGTATTCGTCCATATTTCTATGAAGAGAGTCTTTGGACTTCTTTTAGCCATCAGTGGATTCCGCGGTATTCTTTTCCAAACCCAAATTCGTTACTCCCGAAATATTCCTAAGCTACTGTAGTAGGAAATAATTGCAAATGAATTTTACATTTAAAGTCAAATCATATTTAAAATATTCTAGAATAATCAAAGAATTGATTGCAGAACTGACTTAGAGGAACTACACCATAACAATTTTTTTTAGAAATTTATGTCTTCTTCAAAATTAATCAAAGTATAAATTTTCTTAAAACAAAAAATATAAATTATTTTTAAAGAAATTCATTCAAAAAATTGTTGCATAATGTAATTTTTCCGTATCAAAGGTAATTCTCGGGAAAAAATACAAAATTATTTGGGTAGATTCCTGGTTTTTTGGATTATAAGAAACACTACGTTTTTAATAAGTTATAACTTAGGTTAATAGGTTATAGCTTTAGTTATATATTGAAACAAAAATTTTGCATATTAAAATCTCATTCGGGATTTTTATTATTTCCCCAGTCATATTCATAGTAGAATAACAAAATGCGGATTACTACCACCATAAGAAGCACAACTATCTTCTTCAAAATCTTAATAACTCTAAATCCCAAACGGAGTCATATGAGAGTTGGTTTTTCTTACTAATCAAAAGTTTTCAATTGATAAATTCATATATAGATAGTAAAATCTTTATAGTATTAATCATAGTACATAAATCGTTGTAAATCAAATTATAGAATCTTCAAAGTTCTTTGCTTGTAAATCCATTAAAAGCCCATGAACTAGAGGTGTATTATCTGTATGACAAATTAGTCATGTGTTTTGCAGCACGAGGCTACAAGGGGGCACGTTACAATTACTTAAAAAAATTATCTCTTTACATCATTTTAATTAAGTTACTAAAGAAATGCTAACTCAAAATTGGAGTAATCTTCACCACATAAGTAGTAATACTTTGTCATTAATGTTTCCTAGTAGGTTATAGTAACAGTTAAAATTTATATATACATATAGCCTCTAGAGGGGCGCCGATGAGGTGCTTGTCTAGGACATTCTTAAAATCTTATCCGGCTCTGCATTGGACAGATTTTTAAGGATACTTTTTCGACTTATACCTCGAATGAATGCCATTAATAAAACAAAAACGATTATTTTGAAAAATAATAAATGATTAATTTTTAAAGATTTTTATACAATTGACTTATCAATCTATATCAAATGAGACGGCCCCCAGTATATGATATATATGCCTGCATTTAGTTACCCAAAGAGTGGTTAACAAACAATGCTTATGGAAATTTCACTAATATTGAAATATTACTTTTCCACGAAAATGAAGTCGAGGGTATTGACTAGAACAGTATTTCCCAAACTATGGATCACAAGAAAATATTAGGTGGCTCCTAATGAGGGGTTCGTCACTGTGTATGACATGAATAGAAAAAAGGAAGTGATAAATTTGATATTTCCAATAGCATTACCAATATTTATGCCTTCTTTTCCCTAAGACAGCTAAAATGTGGGTCCCAATGGATCGGAGCCCAGAAAACTTTGGGAACCACTAGGCTCGAGTAAAAATAAACGCAAATCATATTCTTTAGTTATTGTTTCGGTATAACAGGTGGTGAAGTGAAAAAAAATATGTATCTATCCAATGAAAACGCATACTGATAGTATATAATGACAATCGAGTAAAAATCAGCAATATTTTTTCTGAAATAAAAAATAATATATAGCTCACGAAAAATATAATCTCGAAAAATTGAATACCAAAGTTGGCATCAACAAATAAATGCCTGACTTCCAAGAGTTTCACCTCATCGTTTTATTTTATGGGAAAAATGCCATGTATGTTCCTTTTCATTTTCCGAGTCAAACTCTTTCTCCACTTTATCTGAGTAATAAAAAATTTAAGTTCATTTAGCTTTTTGAAGACAAGTCTGCCTTAAGGATTTCACGGAAGGAAATCGATGCATTCCAAAAATCAGGTCACCCCAATATTTTACCATACATACTTGCCATGTAGCACACTATATAGTATAGCTGTGAGTTGAGCTCACGAATTCGGTGTATTTTCATAAATTCTCAAATATGCTAGCAGAATAATAGATAAGTAAAATTTAGTATGAATATCAAATAAATAATGTGTTATTTACCAAAAACTTAACTCAATATTACACAAATACGACGTACGGTTGTGTGTCCAAGTTCAATATTTGAACGTTTGCAAATATAAACGAAACGAAGAGGAAGAGAGATCTAACGAAAAAATATGACGGTAAATTGTGAATATTTAATTTATTGTCATTCGAAATGTTGAAACATTGGAAATGAGCTTTTCTTTATCGATATTTCGTTGTTATATTGTATGATTTTTCTTTGCTAAGGCTTGACGCAAAAATTTTCTCGGAAAAGAACAAGAAATGAAACAATGGCTTTGAAAAATTTAACGTTTTTATTATTGTCTCGAACGTCTCAAAAGTGTAATTTTGTATAATTTCAGTTATTTCCAACGGGAAATTTCTGTCAGATAAATTAGATGGTGCATTGAGATTCATATTATGACGTGTAGGTGAAACTTGGTGGCTTTTTTGACTCGTACGGTTCTTGGTTTTATCCACGCCATACGATAAATTCCTATTATAAATATGTCTCGTACTTTTTTCTCCTCTATATTTATAATGTAAAATATTTATTATGCTATTATAAACGTCTTGATATGTAGATTACAATTTCACATCAAAATAGTTTTCCCAGTAAAAAAACATCGCAGACGGGACACAGACTGTGATGATAACAATTTGCTCGTAACTCTAATGTAAATTATACTTAATTTAATTTCGCGAATTTGCCTCAAAAATACATTTATCGTATCTGTACATACTATATACAATATACATACATATATCAAACGCGGTTTCTATTTGGAAATATTCCGCACTAAAATTTTCAACTGACATTAAGAATAATAAAACAGTGTGTCGGTGAAGTGTTAATTTCAATGATATTTTCGAGTGTTAATTTTATTATATAATGTGACTCATAAAACTCTAATGCCAATTTTATTAAGCATGCAATTTTATATTTATTAGTTTGAGCGCTTAATTTCACATGTTGTAAAAGCGAATGTGAATCGGGGGAAGAGAACTTTCTACTCATTTCAAATTTTCGAGAGATTTGTTTCGGGATGTTTGAATGAAATTAAATCTTATAATTAATGAAATCGAAAAAAATAATACGAAAAATTCAAATTAAATGACAATAATTAAAGTTTGGTTACTGCCAACTGAATGTATGAAAAATTAAAAGAAAATTAAACTATTTTTTTTTCAAATGAAGTTTAGATACTCAGTATGCCAGTATGATATGTTAGAACTATGTAAATATTAAAATAGAGACATTTTTCTTGGAAAAGCTGATCTAGAAATTCAAGACCTTGACTTTGAAAGATATCGTAAATTTTAAGGGATCAATACAGCACAGGGTTTCAGCAAAAAGGGTTTCAAACCCTTGGAGATTATGTATTCTAATCTCATCTTGTATATCTTCCAATATTCTATATTTTATACGTG
Organism: Sisyra terminalis; assembly: GCA_958496175.1. Lineage (NCBI taxonomy): Eukaryota > Metazoa > Arthropoda > Insecta > Neuroptera > Sisyridae > Sisyra > Sisyra terminalis. The sequence goes on from OY292275.1 coordinate 12,695,956, forward strand.
TTACATATTTTATTTTCAATTTTGCAATAAAACAATTCATGGTTTGAACAACAAATGTTTCAATCAAATAAATTGAACTTTAATTGGTTCGGCAGTAAAATGACTTCACAGTACAGAAACCTAAAAATTCCACGGACGTTTTCCTAAGACAAATGTATTTAAACATAAAAAGTATTCTTGTTTAAATTGTTCAAGCTAAATGCTAATGAATTGAAATGTTTACAATACTTGTAATTTAATGTACTTTACACTTTGTAAATTTTATAAAGAAAATGTGCCAACATACCTTTTAGAAATAACTTCACAATTAGCCCTCTGGGCAAAAAAGGTAAGATTTTATCTGCTTCAAATAGTTATAATGCAGAATAAGGGCTGTTTTTGCTGTTATTATCGGACTAGAGTTTACCTAATGAAAAGTTGAAAATTAATTTAAAAATCAATATTAGCTCAATGAAAATTACCCATTATAAAAATATAAAAAAAAATCTTCAAAAACAACGTTGAAGTATTTTTCCAAATTTCCAAAAGAAATTCATAAAGAAAAGTCCAGATTATTTTTTATTTTTTCCCCCTAAACCCCTGAATAATATTCTGAAGCTTTTGATTTCTCTCTCATCCCATCATGGGTCCCAGATGGTGAATTATTTTTCCAAATTTCCCAAAGAAATCTATAAAGAAATATCCAGATTATTTTTCATCTTTTCATCCCATCATGTGTCTCAAACAGTGGAGCTTTTTTTAATTTTCACTTCCTGGACGAAATTCGAAGTCAAAACGAGGCGTTGTACTTCTTTGTTTGCAATTCTACATTAGTATATTTTGAAAATTCTGAAGTATATTCATATTGATAATATAAGTATATGAAGTTTATCCACATTGCTGATCACCAATCAGCAATCTTAATATATACTAGTAGTTGCCCGTTGCATTCGCAACTAAAGGATTTATCTCAATAAAATGTTTAATATGAGATAATGTAGAGTTAATGAACAATCGAAATTTTAAATTTAATAATCAAAAAAGATTATTTAAAATTATAATAAGAAATAAAATATAAGTGTTTTTTTTTATATCATTTTAATAACAACATTTTAAACAACAAAGTCATTTCACTAAATTAGTATGAAAGTTTAATACTTATGTAGTACTTATACTAAATACGCGATTTTAAATTTTGGTTCGTTTTTCAACAATCAAACTTTTTAAAATCTATTTTATTTTATGAACCAATGGTTGTAATCTGAAGTAATTATATATTCGGCTAAAAAGCATTAAGGTAGCAATTTTTTGCCATATATTTCATTGTCAATTCAAATATAAAATCTTCGAAACTAACTTTTTTTCAGTATTTAGAACAATTTGAAAACCAATTACTGTTGTTGAAAATAATTAAAATATTCGAATTTACTTCCACGCTTTCTACCTATTTCCAAAAATTTTGGATGTACAACGTCCAAATGTGCGAAATCGAATAACTTTTTAGTCATGTTAACTAACAGAAAGAAGGTCATTATTTTTTTTTTGTTTTACATTGTATTTTCAAATATAAGTGCACATTTGTGTCGATGAAATTTGGAAAGTGTTTTCCTTATGCGATGCAGATATATAATAAGAAAGGCTTTTTGAAAATTTCTTCCCTAAAAGAGTGAAAAACGGTAACAAAGTTTGTAAGGGATAACGTTTAATAAACAATCGAAATTTCAAATTTAATAATCAATCAAAGTCCGTTAAAAGCGAAACGTTATTACTGCTTAGTATAAAACAAAGTTGATTCATTATTAGAAACAAAAACTTAGGGTCTGCTTAAAAATTTAAACTCTGATAAGTAGATATATCTGAAAAGGTTAAGTTAAGTTTGTAAATGAGCATTATGTTTTTGGGATTTCACATATTGTAAACCTGAAAATCTGAAATACGTATTCACAAATAAATACATTAGTGAGTGAGTACCCCTACCAAAGTTTTGAATGCGTAAGTGGGGATAACAGAACGCATAGCCCATTCTGCACGGGCGCACGGCAAGATAGCCAATTTATATATAAGAAGATGTTCCTTGGTATTTTATATATTATATATTTTATATATTTTTAAGATCAACTTCTGGTGTTTGCTTCCTAGTGTTTTTTTCATAGTTTTTTTTCGAGTACATGTGAAAGAGTAATAGTGAAAGGATACATCAGGGGTGGGTAAATTTAATACTGTTATGATCGACAGTATTTTTATTTATTTATATACAATTTTAAAAAGAATTTAAAAAGATAATGTGAAGTACGGAGTATTAGAAGAATTATTTGGGAACCATTAATATCTGTAGAAGAATATATGCATGTTTAATTTCAGATTCAAATTTCATTGCCTGTTAAATTTTATGTACCCTAATTCTTTCAATTAAAAGATTTAAAATTTACCTAAGAAAAATATTTTAAAAATACCAAATACCTGTAATCGACCGTTTGCCCAACACTGGGATACATCCTTGGTTAACTCTTTTTTGTATTCCTATGTATGTTGTCTAACATTTCATCAATTACCAAATAAGAGTTGTTTTTTAGTAGTTAGAAGAATTACTAAAGAACTTTAGTTTTAAATCTCCCAATATCTAAGACGAGATGCAACACGAAACTTAAAATATTCTCAGGAGAATCATGAAAACTAAGATCAACTTTACTAGTAAACGTTTTTTTTCTTTAAACAATATATGCTATTATATATTTCCCGAGTTGTGATTATGAATCAATTGTTTGCTTTAAACAGCAATTTTTTGTACACATTCGAACAAGACAAAACAAGTCTCGTCAACATTTAGCTTCGATTAGTCATAAATTCCAATTAATATTTATCATATGTCGAATAAAAATCAATCAACAGTCCAAGAAAAACACTTAACATCCATCAAACAATTTGCCAAGCTCGATTACATGTATCACATGTCCGATACACTACTTTCATGCCTTTCCTTTTTCCACCAACAAAAATGATTCACATGATCGAACAATAGTTCCACTTTTTGTTCTAGAAACATTCAATGTTTCGTATAAATAATTTAAAATCAACTTACAGATACCTCAATTTATAAAAAATAAAAAAAAAAACAAATAAGACTACTTCATCGCCTGAAGAATGTTAATTTAGATTATTTGCACGAGTCCAATTGAAATACAAAGCAAAATATTTGCTCTTAACGCAACGGAATTTACTTAATTGAATATCGTGTGAAAACACGTTAATAAGACGATAAGCGGAGGTCCTTAATAGGGAATCGGAGAAAAAAATTGTTTCAATCACTCAACACCGTAATAGATTAACAATGTTACGTCACGTTAATGTAAGAAATATCCAAAGATTCAATTAAAATAATTTATTATAGAACATCAAACGAGCCGACAAGCTGGACCAAATCGAAGAAGAAAAAAACGACTGGTCGATCGGCCTTTACTAATTATATGTAGGTATATTACGTCTTATAAAAAATTCCATGAAAAACAATAATTTGAAGCGAGACAATTCCAATGCTGATATACCTAGTATTTTTAGTTTTTCATAATCGAACAAGTCGGTAGCTCTAATGATTTAACGTAATGGAACTTAGCGGGGGGTGCCTAATTACAATGATATGTGGTAAGTCATAATGAGAAATATTTAGGTTTCAATGTGGAGATAAAAAAAAGCTTCAATGGTCGAGAGATGTGTTGGAGATTCGAGTCTGCCACTTAACCTGTCAAACTTTGTCAGATTCCCCGAATATTTCAGAGTGGATATATATGGATATTATATGGATGTGTCAAGCTATTATAACGCCATTAAAGCCTTATCATCATCGTTCTGGTAATGTATCGTCGCGGTCAAACGCCATCATTTTCGTATGTATATAAATATATAAATACATTAAACACTATATAGCCCTCGTTTTGCTCGAAACATTCCCATCGTTTATCCCCTGGAGACGATTCGGTCCCGAAATGTTTGCAATACTCACATGCATATTTTCCACTTGCAAAGACACAAAACAGCTTTATTAATCTCGACAGAAAATTTATCGCTAAAGACATCAAATATTAAAAAAAAGAGTGAAATAAAAATCGATAGTGATAAAAAAGTTACGTTTTGAATAATTCTACATAAATTATACTGGAAAACTTGGTTACTTTTTAAAGTAGAACTAATTAAAGTTTGAGCTTTGAGTGGAATCAATAAAATGTCTTTTTTGCTACTTTTTCACCGGAAACATTTCAAAGTTAATGCAATCACAATAATGCGTGAATAAGAATCCGTGCACTTATCCTACGAAAACGGATGCGACTTTTTTAAAACAAAGTACAAAATTTAATGGTTTTAGTAGCTCTGAGGAAATTTAATTAAAAAATATTATTTCTGTAATAAAAATCTTTCATTAAAAGCTTCTAAGGATTTATCCCACCAATTTAAAAGTGTTCCCTTTCAAATCACACGATTCTTTGAATTTCAGTTAGCATCTTTCACCAAATTTTAAGTTGAACAATATTTTATGATATTTAAAATATAGTTTGTAAAATCATCCGAAGATAAAATTAGATTTTTTCCGCTAACTATGTACAAGTTTACTGGTTAAGTACAATATATAAAATATATTGTGGTCTTATTTTGGTAATAAAATTTACAATCGTAAACAATAAACATAAATTTGAATAAACGTTCAAAAAAATTACTGACGTATTACCTAGATACGTATTTCGATTGCTGAGCAATCTTCCTCAATGGCCATAAAATATGTGATGAGTCACCAAACTTTCATTAAACTATGTGACTCATCATATAGCAGTTACGGAGCAATCCAATACTACTTGATGACCACTAAAGAAAATTGCTAAGCAATCGAATTACGTAACGTGGCGAAATGTTAGTAATACATTTGTTTGAGCTTCTATTTAAATTTATGTAATAGTTTACTTTTGTAAACTATTTTACCAAAATAAATTATAACTATATATGATATGATAACCACAATATATTTTATAACTTGTATAATCATCCGAAGATATTTAAATAGTTAAAAATAACTTTTTTTAGTCAATATTTTCTTGGAAATTACGATTTCAACGTATACAATTAGTAATCATTATATTGTGTTCTATGTTTTGTAATATTCAAACAAAAATGAGAACTAACAAAATCATTCATTGAAAAATTTGTTTCATATTTTTCCCAAAGAATATTTGCTATTGAGTTTCTTGTTTTTCCATTAATTTTCTACTTCTGTCTACGTCTAACATAAACATTGTTCAATACCTCTGAAGGAGAAAAAAATTTTACATATACCTATATAATATGCAACACTTTATATATATAAAAGAAAAAAATCAAAAGTAAATATTTTCTGTAAGTTGGTGAAAGAAGATGCACCAAATCGAATTAAAAGTTAACTCTATCTATTCCGCCATGAAAGATAATTTAATTTTTTTTAAATTTTTCGCTAGCTAAGTTTAGATATTTGTTTCCTAAACAAATGTTTCTAGTTTTATAATAAGTTGTTAAAGTTATATTTCTAAAATAATTGATAATTTCGTCATAAAGTTAAATGAAGGAGTGTAAAAAACTTCTATTCTTTGTGTACATTAAACAATACTGAATAAAAAGGTTTAATTTATAAAGTTGACGATTTGATTTAGTGGTCTTCCATATAGATTAGAAATGCCAAATAGCTAAAAACTTTTTGGATATCAAGCTTATGCCTTTGTTTCAATTTTATTTTCCGCTTTGAATATTTTGGGAAAAGGCACTGAAAATTAATATTTAATTACTGAAATTTTCTTCAAAGAAATTCAAAATTTAGTTTTGTCGTTGCCATACATATGAAACACTATAATAGTTTTTAAACTTTAATCAAACACCAATTATAGTCATTGAAATCATTGACCAAATTCACGCAATACTATATAAAATTTAATACGACTAAAGTTATCAATGAGATAACGTAAAAAATAGATGCTAACTTTAGAATATTTATGGAAAAAAATATTTTTCACCAAAGTTAAATTGTTGTTAAAGTTTCTTTAATAAGCTTTCGTAAATATCCAAGTTGAATTTTTAAGTGTCAACAATATTAAGTAGATATAATTTTTTCAAATCTCTATTAGTGGTAAAGTTTATAATCATTCCGCCTTAAGAATATTAAAAGCAATGAGCTTTTCAACTTCAAAATACACATCTATCAAAATTGAAGCTTTCGTTAATCTAAAGCTCTATGTTGAAATCACGTGATACGATTTTTCTTTTAGATACCTCGACTTATTAAATTTGAAAACAACTACTGGTTTTTAATAGAGATGCAAAAACGATCTTATATTAGCATTTTATTAAATGAAATTATTAATTAGCACTCTTGAAAGTACTAACTTTTTAAAATGTACTACAAAGTCTTTGATGCTGAGTTTCACGCATAAAACGAGTAAGTAAATAAGTTAATGATTGAAAAACGTTTAGAGATTACAAACTTCTTTCAATAATAATAAATTTTTAGTAGCATAAAACTAATTAGAAGTTGGTAATTGAAACAAACTTGGTTTTCTTAATTGAGGTATATAAACCCAAGAAACTTTTACTCATCTTAGTGCGGGACCCCGTTATCGTTGTTTACGATGATTTAATACAAGCGGGAAACTTTTAACTAGACAATTTTCATGTTTCATGTGATATCGTTTCGTCGATGAATGCCGAAAACGTCTCAAAAGCGTTTCTCTTTTTATCAGCAATGTTTTTGTGGCAAGAAATAATGGCAACTAGTTCATTATTACGAGTGGCTCGGATTGTGTTGCTGAAATTAGATATCTACGTTAGTTTGACCAAGTTTTCTCGTTCTCTAATAGGTAATGATAGTACGGAGGACATTTATATTCAATTTCAAAGATGCAACGTGTAATAATGAGCGTATCGTTTATTGCGGCGAGTTGGCCGCACATTGTCCCCGAATCAATTTCCATTCGAGAGAACAACCCGCCAGATTCGGTCGAATTTCACGGTCACGTTAATGGAAATTTTCGATCGCACTTTTCGTTTTCGTTTTGGTTATTGATAATTAATTTTTTTCTTTGTCTCCAGTCCATTATATCGGGGTTATGATAAAGATGACAGGCGTTAGAGAATGTGTGATAAATAAAGTATGAGATTTGCAGCTGCGATGGCTTTTGGGTGCATGATATCGATTCAATAACCACTTAAAATAATCGAATATTCAACTTAACGATTCACGTGGGATATACATTATCGAAACCAATCTCCTTTCTTGTCCATGAGCGTTCGGTGTGGCCGTGTCAAAGTTAATATCTATTATGATGGAGTTCCACCAAACACAGAGCCGTCATTAAATTCATTTTCAAGCGCATTATCTACCAACAAAATTGTGTGCTTGCCATCGGTGAAGACAGTTTAAGTGAAATTTACCTATTTAAATTTATTATCTGAAACTTTCACTTATATGAAACAGTAATATTATCGATAAGGCAAATTATTTTCGTCTTATTTCTCGCAGCAACCTTCAATTAACTTATAATTACAGTTTTATCTCCTCGATTCAAAATATTCAATTTAAAAATTGAAGCTTTATATTACTTCTTTTGATACTCTATGAATTAGTTCTATCATATTATAACACGAACTGATACTTTGACTACAAGAGAAAACATTGGTAAATTTAATTTAATATTCAAACGAACAAAAAAACTTTTAATTCCTTAGCTGTCAACATATAATTACATGGTAATTATTAAACACAAGGAGGATCCCAAAAATTAAAGAATTACACCTGGAAAAAATTACACAAGGAAATAAATACATATATTTTAAAATGTTATCTACAATCTGGGACTATATCTTGACCAAAAGTTAAACAGGAAAAAGCATATTTCCACAAAAAGAAAGCGACTTGGACAGAAGATTCGCAGCCTTTGATTTCCTGGTCATAGATCTCAGTTTTCTCTCAACAACAAAGTTCTAATCTGTAAGATCAAACTCAAACCAATTTGGAGCTTTGACCTTCAACTTTGGGGAATCGTTTTTTGCTCTAATATTGAAATTGGGGAGAGATTCCTACCCAAAGCTTTAAGTGTGATTCATGGTACGTCCTCAACACTATGATACTATTACAGACCTAGAACATTCGAAAGTTGTAACAATGAAATTGAAATGAGACGAAAGCCGTTCCAGGACATTCCCCGTAAGATTCTAATTTAGGGTAGAAAAAGATAGTAATCATTCAAATCTACGAGAAATGTCTGGAACATTCCAGAAGTAGGAATTAAGAATAGAAATAGGCCATCGACCGTTGCCAGGACAGTATCGAACAGTTACGAATAAGTTAACAGTTACAACTGTGAAAATAAATAATAAGTATGTTGTAATAAACGTGTGTGTATTAAAATAAATAGTTTTACTGGCATATGTCCTGAAACAAATCCAGTAGTGCTTGTCATGATAAATAAATCAAATAATCGTTAAAACGTTACAATACGAAAATACCTAAACATAGCGACAATGAAAGATGTAAGGAAACTTTTAGAAACCTGGCCACTAGGAACAAGATCAACTAGGAGTGGGTGCTAGACTATAAACTACAGGCGTTAAATATATCAAAATAAATAACACAGGGAGCCCAAAATCCGAGACACTATTCTCAGGCCCCCTGCCAGTGCTTGATGTCAAAGAATCGAAAATAAAAAATACCATCTAAGAGTCTATAAAAATCACTCCTCAATGTGGAAGAACATAACCAGAAAAAAAAATAGTAAAAGGATTATGGGAAAACTATTCCTGAACTTGACTACTGAAATACTATGTCTAAGAAGAAAACAAGTTAGAATGGTAACGGGTCTAATATTCGACCACTGGGGACTGAAGAAATACCTCCACACAATTGGATTACGAGGATTAAGTGATTGAATATGCATATTCTACCAGGCAGAGGATGAAACCACTTTCCTACATTCTGTGGAATTCCAGCGCTCTGAATGAATAAAGATATATTAAACTAAGGAAACCCTGGAACCAACATAGTCGAAAAACATATAGTACGCCAGTTTCTGAGGATCCCCTATCTACTGGGTCTTTCCTAGAGGAAATAGGGACTCGGTAAACAATGATCCCTATAACTACAATATTGAGGAACAATAAAAAGAATAAATTGATAAAAAGAATTCCGAACCGTGAATGAAGAAGATTTTAATTTTGCTCAAAAATACAAAGACCAGTTGCAAAGTAATTTTTAATTCAATTATTTTCCATAATTTACTAATGGTAACTATATTAAAGATTATGCTTTTAATTGGGATGTTAAAAAAAACCCTGCAACCTTTAAATTGGTTTTTCTAATTATTCATTTTGTTTGAAATTTTACGCAGCAAATTCGTTCTAATATAAAATTTGAGGAAGAGTTTTCAATTCTGGAAGTCGGAAAATTTTTTTTTTCAAGTTTTTTTTCTTAAAAATCCTTTATTGCCTTCTATATATTTACAATTTATATACTATGCAATATGCTAACAAATTTTGGTTCCTTATATACCACACTTGAGGTAAAAACCGTAGTTCGACCCTGGTGTGGTATTTTCGAAACATGTTGAGAGGGGCTAATCAATGTTGGGACTCTCTAAGAATTTGTTAAGAGGTCGGAAATATAGCGAAATATAAGTCATAGGGATTGTTGTTTTTTTTCTTTTTACAAATATAAAATTCAATGGATCTGTGTCTGTTGGTACGTTGAAGATTCCATCAATTTTAATCTACGTTTTTATTATTCTTTTCTTAATTTTTTGATAAATTATTCCCATTGATAATAGTAGGTATACTCTTAGTTGAGAAAACAAATATAAAATGATAGCAGTTTTAATTGATATATTGTTCACGTATTATTATGATCCGGCGACGAAGTCGCGGATATCAGATGGTTTTAAAATAAAAGTAGAAAATATTGATATATTATTTGAAGAGGTAGAGAATAAAAAAGGTAGTTTTCGTTTCTATAAATTACGCAAAAGCTTTTAATAAACGTTAAATTTTGCAACTAAACTGTTTAAATGGGAAATAAATTTCATTAAATTTCAAAATCTTAATCTAAAGCTTCTTGAAGCTAAACTATTCAAATCAATTTATATAAGTAAACAGAAATTTCGTTGAGGTTTTACTTGCGTCTTGATAAATTCGCGTAGTTTACTCGCACTAGTGCACGACGAATGGGAGACAAAGCCTAATGAAATTTAGGCTTTTATTCGCATAAACACTATCGCACATAAGGAGTGACGGCTATTAATTATGAATGCCTATGAATAAAGCTCTCTATTTACATTTATTTATTGCACCGACGTTAATTAATTCTTAAGAAATTCAAGCTTTCATTGTGTGACATATTTCGTCACATTATGCTTTCGGTTTGGGTAATTCTGCATAATATTCCCTGTATAAATTTGTAATTTTGCGACAACGCAGAGATTTGTCGAGGAAAAAGACTTTGATAAGCATCTTGCCATGCATAATTAATAGTGTGAATTAAAGTTGCATGTCATCACCGAAATATATCAACGCATTGCTTTTGTTATCAAAGAAAAATCAAATTCTGTGTAATGAAAAGACTTGCATGAAAATTTCAACATATTTTTCTTGGCGCTTTAAAAGTTGCAGTCAATGCTGCATAAATGTGAATTTGAATTAAATGAATAACGCGAAACTTTACAAATAAATTCTCGAGTTCAAACTTTTTCTGGCTGAAAACCGGTGCAAGTTTGGGCAATGAATTAAATATGATTTCAAAAATTCAAATCGATTTGAAGTATAAAAACAAATAGTTCAAAGATCAAAAAAAAAATCCAAGGAGAAATTGCTAGTAAACTATGTTATCTTACAATTTTCAAGATCTTTGTCTCTTTTATAATGGAATTTTTTTCATAGAAACGAGAATAATAATAATAATACGAAACCATGAAAGAATACGTCTGGATACAATTTATCAATTCTTTATCCTGACAAGATACATTAACATTATGTGCGCTCTAAATCAATAACCGTGAGCTATAGAGTTATTCAATAACATTGGTGTACTCCTCGTATGCTATAACTATACGTTTGAACCACCATATAATGTAGCAATCCTTTCAAGAAAGGCGAAACAGATAGCAACTAGCTTTACGTTTAGATACAATAGAGACCATTGTAACAATTCGAATACGTTAAGATCGGCAAACGCGGCGTCTTGTATTACAAAACCATCTGTTCTTAACCGGTAAGCTCATCTTCCCTGAACCCAAGCGCAAAATTTACATCTTGGATACCTTTACATCTCACCAACAATTATAATAACAACGATTACAATACCCAGATACAAATAGACGGAACATTATTCAATTTCCAACCAAGCACGTGATGTCTATTCTAAATAAACCCCGGAATTAACTAGGAAAAAAGTCGATATTTCGCTTAAAGCTTTTAAATTTTAAGGAGAATAAAATTTTATGCAAACACTTTTCCATGTAGTTTACTTTTTATTATATGTAGGATAACAAGGAACGGATAAGAGTCTATTGTCCTAATGAATGGAGTTCAATTGATCAAGTTTTAAAAGTGGCGTCTTCGTCTTGGTCTGTTGTTAGATTGATGGAGAATAAATCTCTTGAGGAATCGACTACAAGTGCAGTCGGTGGAAAAAGCGAAAGATTCGACGTTTTTGCTTAAAATTTACTCCATTCAATCGATGTGAAGTTTCTTAAAAACATGGGATAGAGACTGAGACTTAGAATGTTCGCTATATGTATCAAAACCATGTATTTTAAGTACCTACCTATATCCGAAGTGGTATTAATAAGTCAAGGATAATGAGATAATCTTCGACGAGAAAAAATTTCTTTGTGAATATTTGAACTTCATAAATGAAGATAACAATTTCAAACGTAAAATATGAAAAATTATTATAAAGAAGACATAATAATTCATAATAAACATAAATAACTCAAAAAGCCTGATGAAGTTATGATACGTAACGAAACGTAGCTAATGTGAATATTAAAAAAAATCGATCTTTAACAACCTGAATTATCTTCTTTATTTAATAAAAGCTGAGATCTGAATTTGATCATCTATATTTTAATATATAGTAGTTATACTTAAAACTTTTAAAAAACTTTAGATTTAGGAAATACTGGTTTATTTGATTATTAGAACTCCAGAGTGTAAAAACCTTTAGTCTTTAAATTTCTACATTAGTTTCTTTAAAATTTCATAGTTTAATTTTTCCGTATATCTTCAATGTATATATTTTAATTGGAATATTTCCGAAGTATCATAAATTTGCATTGGTTCCTAAACCAAGTAATCATTTATTCACGAAAAAATGGAACCAGTATAAAATAAATAAATCAGACTCTGGAATTTTTTGAAAACTTAGACAACTTATAATACAAAATTGCACAAATAAAACATTTCGGTGTGAAAGCATAATATTAAAAAAATAAATCTTGAAAAACATTTTGTCGTTTACATAAAACAAACTAAAGCTAGCAATTAAAACTTAATAAAGCATTTTTTCCTTCTCTTAAGCATCGAAAATTTAAATAACAGTCTTATTAAACGTTAATGTCTCCACATCTAAGCCGTAATGGAGGCAATAGAAATTTTTCAAATGGCCAAAGTATTTTAAAAAAGAAATAAAACATATAATACTTTCTGGTTGGCGTAGCTTGGAGCCGAGTCCTGTTGTGACATATAAATGTGTAACGACTTTAATTAGAAAGTAAAATACTTTTGTAATTTACATAAAAAATGCAATTATCTCATGTCCACTTTCAGGGCTTCCCGGCGACTTATTAGCTTTTTAAGAGCCATAAATTGCATCCCCGGGCCATAAATACAAATACTTAATTTTCTTTTTATTCATAGATGTACTTATGAAACTATAGGTACAGACGTTAAAGAAAAATTTTCAACAAATAATATGGTATAGGGTACAAAAAACTTGTACTGAACAAGAAAATGAAATCTTCATTTTGTTATATTAAAAAAAAGAGATTTGAATTCTCTTGATATTTTGAATAATTTTAAGATTAAATTGTAAATGGAATCATTTATTTGTAGATTTAATGCTAATGTAATATAACTTGTAACTGAAAAACTCTTGCGAAAAATGAACAAAACCATCATTCCTAAAGGTTATTGATAAAGCTAATACAAAAATATTTGAGAAAATTGCTTATTTAATTATAATTGACTTAAAACAAGATTTTACAAACAGATGCATAAAACTTGCGACTTCATTTACACTCTTAAAATGGCTACTTAAAGTTAAATATTTACTATAAAATAGGCGAATTATGTCATTTTTTTTTTTTTTGAAAAAATCGTTTCTTTGAAATATAATTTTAGGTTTTAAATTGTTAATTTTAGCATCATCGTTGATGAGTTTGTAAAGATTAACAAATCGGGTCATTATGATACCAATTTCAGATAAAGACCTAGAAAAAATTGTTAGTTGATCTGTTGTTAACCCCATGGGGGTCAAGCTCTTATGGCAGACTTGGTTCCTAAAAATTAATAGTTGGGGCGTCAAATGCAGATGGCGCGGTAAGCAATATTTCAAGTTCTAAGGGACTTTTAGCTAGAGTAAAGTGTAAAGTTGGTAGAAATGTTGAAGTTGGTAGTTAATAAAATTACGAGGGTGAAAGTTTTTTTAAGTAAAATCTATTTTTTTAAGTAAAATAAATTTATTTCAGCAAGGATTCGACGATTTTTCTAGGCTGTCACAATTCATAGCGATAGAAAAGGACAATTTCCAGGATTCAACTGTCATCTCTAAGCTAAAGCCATTGACGCCATTAAGTAAATATACGTTAGCATGTCTGTAATTAAGTTTAATTAAATTTTAGAATTTGAAATGATGTAATATTTTGTATTTCAATTTTAACAAATAAAATTTAATTTTCAATCAAATTTTCGTTAGAATATGGTATTTTAAATATCTCAGGAATAAATTAAATTTGAATTTGGCGCATAAAATTCTAAAATTGGTTAAAAGTAGTTATCGTTATTATCGGCTATGCTATACACTAGCGCCCTCAGTAAATGACGCCCGGAAGATAGCCATTTGGAGGAACACAAAATTAACATTGAGCTAGCCTCCCCTGGTTGACCCTATGGAATGCCTTTATTTTTGAATTTAACAGGAATGAAATAATAATACAAATTTTCCCATTTTAGATCCCAATGATTGTACCCTATAAAGTAGGTACATATAATTTTTGAAAGTTTATAACTTTAACCTAGTTCCCACTCCTAGAGTGTCACTAAAAGAGCTTTTGATATTCTGACAATAATGAATCAAAAGCAAGACATTCATCGGTTCCTTAAAAAATATAATTATGGGTATCTCCAATTTGTTCCGAATGTCCCCGAAATGGCAGTCCTCTTATTGCCAATGATTTAATGTCAGGGGTAGAAAAATTTTTGTATTTTTTTTGCATCCCCTCAATCATGGATCTTTAACCTTCTATGAACCACGATCACGAGAATAATCAACTTTTCTTCCACTTGCAAATAAGTTATTCCTTAACAAAGAAGAAATAAAAATATAACCGGGATTAGGGCTTCTTTCCATTTAACTATTTGGCCGCTGCCATTACCACAGAAAGTTTAAGCACTCAATGTAATAGGTGAATACTGTCCCCGTTAAAACTCTGGGGATTTAAGGAAAATTAGATAAAATAATTCAAGAATAAGCGTTTGAAAATAGAAATTTCAACCCTAAAATTGCCTTTAGGATTAAAAAATCAGCAAAAATAAACTTTAATGGAAATGAATTTTATCATTGTCGTCAAGTTTCAAAAAATAAAATAAAATAGAGCTATAGCCGTAAAAGTTTAAGACTAAAATAAATATGTTCGTACATTAATCTTAAGTTACTTCCTTGTATATTAAAGAACTCAAATTGATTCTTCATTTCCGATATAAAATTTCCATACAAAGTTTTAACTAAATTAAACCAAATGAAAAAAAAATGTAGTCGGTGAGTTTCAACGTTCAACAAAATACTTAATCATGGATTTTTTCAAATATTTTTTTTCTTATGCAAACTATGTGGTAATGCTACAATAACTATACAAAACTCTAATTACATGAATGGAGCTTTAGCTTTACCTCATATTCCAGCAAAGTTTTTATTTCTTCCACGTGAAATTTTTGATCTCTCCAAACAAAAGAACTAAGCGGAAAGAGCTAAGCGGCCTGTGTGTAGTTTCTAGTTGGTACGTTGGTAGGTTGGTACATTTAAAATTAAATTGGGCATACAAGCATTTCACATCGTTCTAATTTGAAGCAAAGAAAATTATTCTGAAATTATCTACATGGAAATGAACGAACGAAGAAACGAGCATAAAAACAGACAGTTTATTTTTTATAAAAGCGCAGTAATTAGCTTCAACGAACATGGGAATTTTCTTCCACAACTATAGCCGGTTGTGGGTGAAAAAATATTTTCGTTTCATTCAACATGTAGCGATGAAAAATAGACACAATCCACGCGGCAACAACGTTACATTTAAACATTTGACTACATTCATTAGCATAATTAAGATTTCCACAACCATACGTAATACAATATTTGGCTAATCATTTTTATTTTCATGATTTACTTTTCACCGAATTATCAGAGATGGAAGCACGGAAAGTGGTGGTTTATTTCAGCGATAAAACAACGAGTCTTGTATAAATAACGTTAAAAGCTTCTCTGCTCTATAACAATATGTTTATTGATTGAAGGAGAGCTTTTATTGAGCAAAATAATTAAGTTACAACAAAGGTTTTGTTTAGTGGCTATTACACATTGTTCATAAAATTTCATAAATATCAAATTATTCCTTGTTCGTCGCTAGGAGGCGACCAACTCACCATCCGTATCCCGAAGAAGGGGGATAAACAAACAGCATATTATAACAATAACTGTGTCACCGGCAAAGTAAAACGATTTATCATGGAATAATATTATATTGTTATAATTTCAGAATAATAATGATTGCAAATAAATAAACAAAATTTTCCAAGTTTATTTTCATTTGACAAAAAAAATATATATATGAAATACGTCAAAACCAAAAAAAAACATCTTATTCAAGTAGAAAAGTGTCAAACTTAAACTTTGAAATGTGTTAAAGATAAACAAATATTAAAACGTTTTCTTTAGAAACAAAAAACTACTGAAAGGAAGGGTTGGATTTAAAATAATTTTTCCGAAAAATCAACAATTTAAATGGACAAAATCTGTAAGTGAAGTTGACAAATGCAATTAAAACTATTATTAGTTGAAAAATTAGTTCACCAAATTTGTACTGTACATATTTCAATAGTTTTTCTGTTTGTTTGATTTTCAATCTAAATTGCCTTTAAAAGTTTTCTGGTAGAAATTAAGTGTAGTAAGGTTTTGAAAATGGCAGGTTTTGTCTGTGCCTACATAATGATCATTTATAATTCAAAACCTTTATAATATATACATTTACATATATGTTTTTTAATGAAATTAATTTAAATGAAAACACGCAGCAAAAGAGTTTTGAGGAAAAAAAATTGGTTTTTCCTCAATATTTTACGTTGACTACTAAAAACTTTAGTTAAAATTTTAGGTATTCATCAGATATATGAGTTAAAAAAATTTTTTTGATGAACACTTTTTTGAAAATATTAGGCCAACTAGCACTAACCATAACACAACCATTTTTCGATAATTTAATTTTTATTCTCAGGAGACTTCTAAGCAAACATTTGCATCGAAAATTCGTAAATTTAGATAATATTCCTAAAAACGATTCGTAAGTTCACAAATTATGTTCGTATTAATTACTCTAACTAACGAGAAAAATGAATGTAGCACATTTTCAGCGCACAATTATTTCCCTACATATAGTATTGTAAATCAATATTTGATAAGCCAACAAAATCAATGTTTGATGCATATGAGAAGTATTTCACATAAAAATTTTGCTTTCGAGAATAATTTGTTTTGGTAAAGTTTACTGATGGGTATGGGGCATAATGGATCTAGCGCTGGTGCGTACGGAAAAGCCCAGAGGTTTAAACTTTCAGTACCTACCTTTAGAAAAAGCATCCACTATACACCAGGCTAAAAAATATGCCATGCTGATTTGTGGGTAGGAATTTTTACATAGGAGCTAAAAAAACATAAAAATCCATATATTGTCCGAAAGCCAGGCTGTGCTAAAAGCCTCAGGTTAACTCCACAATACTATGGCTCGCCTACGTATTCTTATTGCCGTCAAAAACCAAGTAACATTAGGTTGAGTACCGGGGCATAGGGGATAAGGGAACCAAAAGCAGATTCAGAACTAGTGATTGGCGTCACAAAATTAGCAATTAAAAATTAACAAAGATTGGCTTTATACTAATCATTGTTCTCTATGGACCAAAATCAAGGGGCAAAAAGGTAGCAAAAGAATTGCTGAAACAGTAAATCTTAGTATATTTCAAGCCAAACTTGGTGACATAACCGGTCACTGCAAAAGCATCTTCATACTATTGGGGAGTACTTTTAGACCCTTCAATATCAGATTTTGGTGGATAGAGGATGGAACTGTTTTCAAATTCTATTGGAATGCAGTTCTATCTGTACTATATTTGTATAGGAACTAAAATAACTGGGACTCTTCGAACCCAGTGCTGAACTATTAGTCGAACAATATCTTGTACCCTAATTGGTGAAACATGCTTGAGTTCTCGGTTTACAATAAATGAAATAGGGAACCAAGGAACACAATAAGCCAAAGTGTTGAGCTGCAGTATTGAGGATTTCCAAACCTCATCGTGGTGAACCACTTTTTAACGTAAAGTCTTAACCTTATTAGTTTTCATCTTAAAAGCGAAATTAATATTTTGATGAATTTCTTGACTATCTTGTTATTAATAAAGACAAAAAAATGCCTATATTTATTACAATCCTGAACTTGAAACTAGGAACAAATGAACTTGTCAAGTGAAAGTGAACTTTATGGCTAAAAACTGAAATAAACTTCATTTTCAAAAGCAAAAAAAAAATATTTTACTTTAAAAACTTTCACAAAATCCTAAGTTTTAAGACCTTTTTCCATATTAAATATAAAAATGGATAAAATCGAATAATTTAAGACAATAATGCTTAAGGGAAATAAAGGGCTTCTATTAATTTTTATGCTTTATGTTTTTGTCAATGAAGTATTTAATCTTCAATGTTTACCAATGTTAAAAAAAATTAACATTTCTCTTAATTATTCTTCAATTCAAAATTCGAGATATAGAAACTAATGTCGTTATCACAGTTTACATCTACAAGAATGTTTGACTTTCTGAAGAAATTGAAGAAAAAAATCTTATCATTTCTTCCATCATTTAAAGTTTGTGTTTGGCTTCACTTACCGCGTAATTATCTAACACGTTAATCAACGTGAGAGAATTTATTCCTCCAAAAAAAAAAAAAATAATAAAAAATTAAACTTCCATGAAACGCAAGCAAATCATTCATTTGTTATGAAATTTGTAGCAACAAATTTTCGAAAAAAATATTGTAACAGTCATTGCCATCGATTGCCAAGAATTTTAATGCGACCACTTAACGCAAATAAATTGGCTATTACTCGAAAACGTGCCATACATTGACCACAACATATTTAAACAATCCATTTGTCACCCGATAAAGTTTGCAAGAACAAAGAAAATTTGTGTTTGAAAAAAAAATAATAAAACATAAAATAAAAACAAGAACTATATAATTCAGTGTTGGGGGAAATATTTTCCTACACAAAAGACACTCGAAAGTAATGAAATTTTTGTCAAGACGCCTCCAATTCAATAGAATAATAAATAAGAAACTTGGGCCCTAAATTACGACCACTTGAGCCACAAGTATTTACTGCTTTTATTTCCATAGATAATCGGAGAGTCGGACTTATATTTTCTAGATTATGTTTCGGCCTCGGTGAAATAAATAATAATAATAACAAACTGTAAATTAGGATTTTTTTCATGAAATATTCTACAAGTTGATCACTGTTTTCTTTATGTTTCAACCTTGAACTTAGTTACTTTTTTTTTTGAAAAGAAACTTTATGATGGTTTTATTTTTATTTTATGCGGAAAAAAATCTAATAATTTTCCTTCTTTTTTTTTCTAAGACATTCAGTTATTATCTCCAGAGTATTCATCATCTATCGCTTGCTTTGCTCACTGGGAAGTCTGCTGTCGGTAATAGAATTTATAAATCCCAATGTTGAGGAAATATAAGAAGAAAGTTTTGAAAAAAAAAACGGTTCATATCAGTTTTTGTATTCGTTAAACGATATTGATCGAGACCGGAGGGTGATAACTTATTGCTTACGATAGCTCCCTGGAAAACACATTCAGTATCTACAAGAAAAAGTGATGTATTAGTTGGAAATTCACAGCTAGACGCTGTCCTGCCGCATTTCCTCCCCAACATATGAATGCATTTTGCTCCACAACCCCCCGTCATCATCAATCGATACAAACACGAAATAATAGCACAATTTTTCAAGGATACACTTACGAAAATCATATCAGTCGAACTTAAAACCAATTTATACCGAGTGCATTTCCGCGTGCGATTAAACGAACGACGATCCAAAAAAAAACGTATCTCTACCTTTACATCATCATATCATTATTTTTATTTACTCCAATTGAAGTAATGTAATATACCAAAGAGTTCATTTCTTAAAATGAATCTCTTATCACTTTCCGTACCTGCATGTCTACTAACCATTAACACAAGATACCAACTTACTCAATAACTCACTTATCCATTACCTTAAAAATATCAAGAAAATAAAACATCATTTTAAATGTTGCAAAACATTTAAATATTCAAATGTATTTTAATATCTGGAATAGAGTCAAGATTTTCACTTATATAGGGATTATCGTCGACTTAGCACGGGATCCTTTCGATCATCCTGTTCTACAGGGATTTTATTAAGCGTGACACTCTGATTTTAGTCGAGCAGCCGAGGACGGGAATTGCAGGAAGATTTGGTGAAATCGGGAGATTAACTCGGTTTTAATTATTAAAATTATTCAAAGCTTTTTTTAAATTTTACAATGTATTACATTTGAAATTGCAATTCCTTCAATGTAAATCTTCCCAAATATTTTTTTTTTAATTCCAAAACTTTTCTATACGGTTTTATTTTTTTTATGCAGGAATTGTCTGGTTTGATTTGACTTTGATGGGCCATGGAAACTTAATGATACAATTTAAGAGTTCCCTATTTAAACCATTTAAAATATGTACCAAAATATTCCCAAAAAAAATAAAATATTTTCAGTTGTATTAATATTCATTTCGTACTATTTTCCAATAATTTCATAAAAACTTTTCAATTAGAATAGCATTTAATTTGATTTTATTCGACAAATTCAATGCTCATTAATGATATTTTTATATGAAGCTGTAATTTCAGTTAATTATTTCATTCATCTGTAATTTTAATGATTTTTGTTTCCAATAAATTAAATTTAATTTTACGTTCCTTTTGTCTACTAAAGTATTTTAAATCTAACCCTTTCATTATAATGCAGGTATCAATAGGCTTCAAATGACGTCATTGTACATTCCTTTGCGTATACGCTACGATATTAATTGTGGGAGTGGTTTTGTCAAATTTTCGAAATTTCAATAATCAAAACAATTGAACATCTTAAAATCCCATTGGCTAATAGCATCTTTTAAATCAAGATATCCGTTTGCTGTGTTAGCTGCCATAAGGTATTAGTGCATTGTTCCAAACCTTCAACTTGTATTAGCTAAGTACGCATGGTTTATTTCACTGATCTTATATCAATGTTATTGTTAGTTGAGGAAAAATATTTTTCTGAAATATTTTGTTAATTTTTTATAAGAATGACATTATCATCCCCTAATTTGTATTGAAATTTTAGACCAAACGGATTATTTTTTCTCAAATACTAATAGAGACGTAAAGCTAAAACTACCAGGATCTTGGTATTTTATTAGTTTCTAGTACCTTTTAATTTTTTAGAAGAATGGCATTATCATCCCCAAATTCGTATTGAAATTTTAGACCAAACGGATTATAATTTCTCAAATACGGTGTTTTCAAAGTCGGTGACCAACATTACTCCAAAACGGCTTAACCGATTAGTCCCAAATTTTAACACGAGCTTCTTAAATATATTTTTTAGTAACTAATCGAAGATTTTTTCTCACCGATAAATAATTTTTTTTTTTTAAAAACAATTAAAGGCTGAAATTTTGGTCAAAAATCGTTTTTTTTTTAGAAAAACCGCCATTTTGTCAAAAAATTTTATTTTGCTTATTCCTTCGATTAATTACTAGATTTAACATTACTTTAACGAAATCTGTTTGGTTTTTTAAATTCAGAAGATCCAGTTCAGAGATATAGTGGTCACCGCAAAACGTCTGTTTTGAGAGGAGCTCCCGGGGATCAGCTGTAGCTCCTTTCCAAATAAATATTTTTACTAATACTACGTCTTAAAATACAGTTAACAGTTTAAAAGGTACCATAATATGTGTACAAATTTTTAGATCAATAAATTTAAAAGTTTTCTCGGAACAAATTCTGGTAAAATTCGCTTTTTTTCGGTCTTCTAATTGTATATGGTATAACCCCTTAAGAAGAAAAAGATTAGTTAAGCTTAAGGAATTTTATTAATTTCTAAGATCTACATGATTCGGATCGTTTTTGAACCTTCTGGTTCAATGTAAAAGTTTCGTTTCCGATGCCTTCCCGATCGCATATGATTAACAGATATATTTATTGTTAATGATACATCTCGTTAATTGACTAAACTTATCGCAAAAACTATCCATTGTATTAGTTATAATTTATAATATAATTTAAGTGTGACGTCGTGTTTAATGAATTTCATATTATAAATGTCTTAAATTCTTACATTCTTTCCATTTTTTTCAATTCAGTACGTTTTACTTAAGTATGTGAATTTTCATCGTCCTTAACTTCATACTTTCAATGATTTCCCCATTAATTATAGTATTTAAGGTATTACCACAAAATAAGGTATAATAATGCGTTATTTTATAGTTTGTTTTTTTTCATAAAGTGCAACTCAAAAGTGAAATATATTTTTAGTGTTATACGTTTTGTAAGTGAATGTTGAAAATTGATTTTTATTTGAAGAAAAAATACAGCAGTTTAGTCAAGTACGAATCACGTCGGCATTTAATTTGAGATCGGCTCATATTTAAAGGTTAAACTTGTTACTTACATAAAATAAAAGACCGTAACAGTCTCGTAAATCAAACGGAAAAAAATATCCTATAATTAATTTTTTATATTATTGCAATGCATTTTTTCATTGATACAAATCATTACATCAAAAAAAAAAACACACACATACAATAAAAGTAAACTCCACGTCCGGTTTTGAACGAAAGAAAGAACAAAAAGAAGCAAAGTGAGGTACGGTGGTTCGGTTGTACGTTCAAGAGTTAATTTGTTCTTGGTTTTACTTACAAAAATTACATTGATGTTAATCAAGATTCCGAAGTAATTAACTTTAATTCACGGATTTCTATAAAGCCTCCTCACACAATGTAATCCACACCAGTCGGAATGGACTTGAGTTTTAACAGATCGCTTATATTATGGTAGCAACGTGTTTCTGGCTTATTCGAGATAGAATTGAAAAAAAATGGGTTCTAGTTAACTCGTTTTACGCTATTAGGTCAATAGTTTGATTATGTGGTGATCGGGAATCGAAGGGGGGGGCAGTAGTTTTTCTAGCTTCCATAGAAGCTTATTTGCATTTATTTTCAATTTAACTTGTTAGTTGATCTAATTAATATTTATTAAATCTATCAATACGCCATGACATCGTAAATTAATTAAAATATTAATATTGTAATCTATTTCTAATTACAATATTAATATCTCTCGAAGAACTGGAATTAATCAAAAATGCAATTACGGGGCTGGGTGGGCCTTAAGTGGGTTTAATATCTCAATAGGTTGAATATAAAGAGGGAAAAATCAGATATTTAATTTTAAATTTAATTATTATTATTAGTATCAAAGCGCAATTATTTCTCTTTGGCAAATATTTAAGCAAATTATTCGTCTAATGTGTCTTTGTCAGTTAACGAGGAATTTGTTAATCGGGAAATTTGTAATTCTGTCTGTCCTTTCAATCAAAGTTGTGTTTGAACCGAAAATTTATTAAATACCAAAGCGTCAAGAGATCGAATACATTCCAATTTCATTCATAAAATCGGCCAAATGTCTTTCATTCTTCCATTTTGGATGTGAAAAAAAAGCAAACAAATAGTTCGGTTGGGGTTTTCTGCAATAGATAAAAATATTTTCTATGTAAATTTTTATAAGTTTTTGATGGTTTGATCGATAAATCAAACAATATATTCGGAAGAGATCATTTCGTTTGAGTTTGATTCAATTGAATGACTGTTCGAATATGGATGGAATGTGTTTTCGCGAAAATTATTGTGTTGAAACGAACATTGGTATAATAAAAATTGGCTCATTTTTACGTCGAAAATGGAAAAGTTTTTGGGTGGAAAAAAATTGAGAAGTTTTTCGGCGAGGTCGTAAACTGTATGCGTAGCCAATCGTACTAAATCTGAACTGTGAAAATTATGAGCTTTTCACGTGAAATTGTTAGTTATAAGTTTTGAACGGTTTATTGGAAGTTGGAGTGGATTTAACTGGGTTAGTGAGTTGTTGCTATTAGTTCTTTGTGCTCTCATTTTTCTGTGGGTGATGATGAAGATGTAAAAGAATTATGACCAAGTGTAAAGAAAACTTTTGAGATACAATTTTTTTTTATTACATTTTCTAGTTTATATTCACTATCCTATTATATTTGTTTGACAATATCAATTTTAAAAAAACCATTGCATTGCGAATTTATGTCTTACATTGAAAATATTCATCCAGTTTAATAAAAGAGTGGTGTAAATTTAATGATTGTTTTACTTTGAAGTAAAAAAAATACAAAATAAGATATTTTTTGTCGAAAAAGACTAAAGAAAAACAATAAACTAAGTTACACAATAAAAATTTAGATTCATTCACGCTATAAAATTTCATTTTTTTTTAATAGTTATTAACCGTCGCTATATAACTACTAAGATCTTCAGGGACTGTAGGGTTAATAGAACTTCGTATTCAAGACATACGAAAAATTTGTTCTAAACAAGAATTGGACTCAACACCTATCGATTTTAGTGCTGTCACCTTGACCACTCGGCCACTACTAGAGGTTTTTCATATTTTTATCAAATAAACCGATTTTATTTTGACCTGGAAAATGATTTTAAATGAAAAAATCCAAACACAGTATTGGGAATCATATTGATGAAAGTTTTTGTCAGTAAAGAACATAAAACTGAAAATTTAAGATATTAATTTTCTTCTAACCTGGAAAATTAAATTTGGTTCAGAAGATATATTATTTTCAATCGAAAAAGTTTTAAGGAAGTGAAAAATCGTGAAACGGCAAAAATGGAACAAAAATTTGAAACTTTTTTTCGAAATTTTCCTAATAATTTATTTACAAACAGTTTTGTTAACCGAAATTTAGGTATCTATATAAAAATATCATTCTTTCTGTAAGATTTTATCTGCAATATGTTTCCACGAGAAGATACCAAAGTAGAGTTCAGAAATTTTGAGTGCTTTACGTTTTCAGCTGCCCAGCGTAATTAAAGGTTAGAAATGAAAAAAAACCTTTATGACTAGAGATATAAATGCAATGGATTCAAATTCGATGGACTCAAAAAACAAATATTCTCCAACCTGAAAAAATTTGCATGTTTTCTACTTTCGGAAAGTTTTACTTTTATGGTTTGTCCTGGTTTTCCCTATCTTGGATTTTTCTCTGCCGTAGCTTGTTCGGTATAAGTTTCCCATAGTAAAGCTGGTCTTCTGTTTCATGTCCTTCCTGGAGGTTTCCAATTTAATACTCGTTTTAACCATCTATGATCTAGTATTCTTTGGATATGATCATCACATAGTAGTGCCTTGTTTTCAAGTTTCCTGGTCATAGATCATTTAAAGGTCAATCTTTTCATCTTTTTTCTGTAATTATTTAATCATTTTTTACAACATTTTAAGACCTGCTAAAATATTCTAATTCTATTGGACTAATTGTGTTTCCAATGATATTTGTCACTGGCCATATTTCTGCTACGTACAAAACTATATTATGAGTTAAATTTTCAATAATTCATTACTTTTTTTTGGTTAATGAATTACACCGTTTAAGGCCATGCAATGTTTCTGTAGCTAGGTCTCCCCGTCCTTTTTTGTGTTTATATCTCTTAAACAAGTACTATTCTAGTGAACAATTGATCCCAAACACTTAAAACTTTGGCAACTTTTAATAATTTTATCATCCAAATTTAAATCTGTAGCCTATTGTCAGTTATACAAGTATTTCGTCTTTGTTCAATACATATATAAGCATTCCGTTTTACTGATATTTATCGTATCATTTCTGCTATGTACAGAACTATATTTTGGATTATGTTTCGCAGGATTCGGTTTTGTTTTCTTTGGTAATTGTATTAATTCGTATACCATAAAACCAAGCGATTTTTTTGTAGCTAGCTTTCCTCGCCTTTTTATATTTCAAAAAAAAAAAATAAACAAATTAAAATTACAATTTTTAAAAATTATTTTAAATTTAAATCTGCAACCTATTGATCGACATATCAGTTTTCAGTCTTACCCATATTTATTGTGAGGCCCCAAATCCCAAATTCTTTTCTTAGCTTTTCTTATTTTCCTTATATATATTCCGGAGAATCTATTCTTGATTTTCTATTCTCTTAGGATTGATTGGTTTGATTTGAATGCTGTCCACTGAATTTAGAACCCATCAATTTTCCAAGTTTCCACTTCATTATTGAAAAACAAAGAAAATCAACTGGTAAACTAGCTTCATTTTATTGTTTTTGTTTCTTTGTAGTAGAAAGCTCTTTACAAATCTAAAATAATCTCACTTTATCACCCATTGCACTTTTAGCAATTCCTATTCTTCTTAGGATGCCGGTCTCACCTGAGCCAGGGTTACTGATATATAAACCTAGATAAAACTTATGGTCAATGATTTGAAATATGTGTAGGATATTTATTATTTACAGAGCGTTATAACGATCATAGAATAACGATCATAATTTTGGTTTTCCCTACATTTAATAATTTCAGTTCATTTTAATGTTATTTGAGCTATATCATTCTATATAACAGTCCCTGAACATATTAATAGACACACTATAGATTTTGTACAAAACATGAAGTAATAGCTATTTTATTTTGTGTTTAAATGTTTGATTGCATTTAACTTTCCTATAAAAATGTAATTTATGAATTATTAAATAATAATTAATAACTATGAACTGTTGTTTTCAGTTGGCTGTTAGCCTTGTTAAAAAAATACATATTTGAAAGCTAAAAATCGTTTTAACAGTTTTAATTTTAATTTTACATT
This sequence comes from Sisyra terminalis, assembly GCA_958496175.1. Lineage (NCBI taxonomy): Eukaryota > Metazoa > Arthropoda > Insecta > Neuroptera > Sisyridae > Sisyra > Sisyra terminalis. The sequence continues at coordinate 12,722,464 of OY292275.1, forward strand.
TTTTAATTAACGATTGTTTAAACATAATTGAGGTTTGTTTATAATAATATTGTTATAATGTTGTTAATATTGTAATACTTTCAGAGCTTGAAAAAGTCTTCATAATAAAGACGAAACGTCGCAAAATCAATGATTGTTTAAATTAATTTAACTATATTCCAATTACCCGTGAACCTGATATTATTGTTGTTGTTATTTACACTGGAATTGAACCTTACATAAAATGTAATTTATTACATTTATTACCAATAAATCTGACAAAAAAATCATATTTACTGAAAAATAACTTTTACTATAATTTTAAATGTCTTGTTAATTATGGCGAACTTAATTGTTTAATATTTAATTGAAAGCTCTATTACTACTATTAAAGTTTCAATCATGCGCAGCGTGCTGTATATGTAGGACAATAATGTCCACTGCATTTGTGGACGGTGATTATATCGATGAATATTTTTTCTAAGGGTTATTTTTCTGATGTGATCACCTATTTAACTACTTTCCTCCCCCTCAAATCCCACACATTTTCAATGGGGTTCAAATCAGGGCTATTACCCAAGAGTAGGGTAATTGGGGTTATAATCAAGACTATACCCTTATTTAGAAATTATATTGGCTCAAGTGTACTTTAGCACACCCACAATCTGGCAACGTTGCATTTTCGACTTTGTTTTTAATTTAATTCGCGATATTTTTGTTTATTCAATTCTAATATGGTATAATTCTCTCTTTTGTGGCTAAATTTTCATTATGGACCGATTTAATCGCGAATTAAATTAAAAACAAAGTCAAAAACGCAACATTGCCAGATTGTGGGTGTGCTAAAGTACACATGAGCCATTATATTTCCTAAAAATTTTTACTACTTTTAATTATGTAAAAAGTAAATAGTATCAAATTTAGTTTAATATAGAAATAAAATTGAGAAAAATCATAAGCATGTCTAATAATTTGACCACGGACTGTGAATGTATTTAATAGAAAACAATTACCCATGTAAATATTCTTGTATCTAAGGTGTATATAGCCTTAGCCGCTGAGCTAAAAACAGTTCACATTTATTGCTCTCCTTTTCTATAAATTAATGCTATTGGTTACTAATTTTGATTTGAAATTTTGAGGCAGAAAACTTGTTACTAAAAATTCAAAAAAACATAAATTCAAATTAGAAAAAATTCTTATATGTTTATAAAGCTTTGCACCTAGCTTAAATATTTTTAACACTATTCAATTGAGATATAAATCTAATACACTTCAAGAATGGATGGCAAAGCCGAGAAATTGTAGGAACTAAGATTGAAATTTGTTGAAAGCTATTGTATAAATGTAGGAATCATTCCATTTCACCAAATATTTAACAAGCGGACGTTTTTTACACAGAAAGATATAATTTTGATATGTTTGGTTGATATTTTGATATCTTAAATAATTTTAATACTATGCAATTAAGATTCAAGCCTAATACACTTTTAGAATGGAGGGCAAAGCCGAGAAATTGTAGGAACTAAGATTAAAATTTGATGAAAGCTATTGTATAAATGTAGAAATCATTCCATTTCACCAAATATTTACCAAGCGTACATTTTTAACACAGAAATATTGATTGAACATTTTAAAAAAGGGACCCAAAAGAAAAGGGTTTAAATGAGCTGTGTGGCGAGGCGAAGGGGACCTGGGGTAGATTAGTGCAAAGTCCTTTTAATATTGAATTGAATGATTAGTTTTACTGTTGTTGTGACAGTATAAATAATGATACAATTAATAAAGATTTTTATTGTAAAAACGTCTTGACACGAGATGCAATGCAAAATGCATTTTGCTAAATTACACTTTAGCACGAAACGAAATACAACGAAACAAAGCTGCGGTGGTTGTTCTTTGGGCCGCCGCCCGACGATTCCAAATCTCCCCGACTGGCCTAGCTGCCAGGTGTTTGCACATTATTTCATTTATGTATTATTCTATTATTAATAATACACCACTCACCTTTTGTTTCATAAATGAATAGCTGCGGATAATGTGTTCTAAGTTTTTCATTTATTAACCCTCATTTTTGTTTTTCATTTTTTTTTTAATTTAATTTTTATTTCAATATTTTATTGTTTGTGTACATGCATCTTCGTTTTTCCTTCGGTGTTTTTTTTGGGGGTTGCAATTTGCGAAATATATTTTTTTAAATTAGTTCCATTCAGACTCGATTGCGAAGGGAAAAATGAAAAGGTCTAATCGGACGACGTGAGAGCTTTACATAAAGACAACGTTGAGGGTAGCAAAATGGAATGAACTTGGAACAACTTGACTTATAGCATAATCTTATTCTGTTTGTCTAGTAAATGATACTTTTTCCATTTTCCTTTTTTTTAAGCGCCAGCTTTTGCTTACATCTTGAATTTTAAATTTTTCAAATTAGCCGATGTTGGTTCTGTGGATATATTAGATCCGTCTTATGCTAGGCTTTTAAAACACTTTAAATAAGTGAATCAATACGTTAAGAAGTTGAACAAACTGGGCGAATAAACAGAATGTAATAGAATTCCAATAACGTCGTGCTTCATCCCTCTTATTCTTATCGAAACTCCATCCACCCTCGTCCATAATCACGAGAGACAATTCAGCCATTTTTGTATAAGAACCCACACATATATACATATAGAAGAACTTGTGGAAAGTTTTTTAAAAAAAAACCAACGTCAGCAACAATTGCACGAATATATTTTCCGGGGTTGAGAGCTTTCACACATATCAGAGGACAATCAGGTCAATGGAACACTTTTATTTATATAAAAGAAAACTCATTACAATTATTTTCTTCCCCCAAAAAATATTACCTTTTAAAAACCAAAACTTTATCTCCATACTTTCATATAAATTACGCAAATAATTTTTTCCTATATTCCTGATACAATCACGTAGGCAAATGTTATAATTATATCTAATTTTACTAGGAAAAATTTTTCCACAAATCGAAAATCTTTTGCAGATATTATCTATCAGATAAACCGCAGAAATACATTACATTTTTGTGGGGAAAATTGCGTTTTATGGAGACCGATTTATGGGAAAATGATGATCACTTTTTAATAAACTCATTTCCAATTGCGTGCATTGTTCATCTAAAAAATATCGCATGAAATAGTCAAAGGCTTCAAAGCGTTTAAATGACGCATAATTTAAACGGAAATTAAATACCTATGATAATATAGTTGTGCTAATGGAGACCTTTTTGCTGTTGTTTTAAAATTAAAATATACATTTCCGTTGGTTTTTACCTCCTTATTATAAAATTAGTTCAAAAAATCGTCATTTCATTACAATTTCATAAAACTGGGAAACATAAAATTGTTTTATAGCCCCGAAAATACGTCCCTAGATTATTTGAATGCAACTGAAGAATTGTCATTGGCAATCAAAATACGTAATTGAAACAAATTTGTGTTTTAGGTGATTAAGATTTAGATTAGTTGTGAAATTCGATTAAACAAAAATACTATTATTTTCCATTCTTTCAGGTCTAAATCGATGTATAATACAAAGGATAAATCAGGTTGTGGTAGACCAAAAAAGTTAGCCGTGTTTTATTTTATTTATTCCAATTTGCAACGTTTCGTCGGTGTGATTCCAACTGGTTGCCTGATGAAGTCGGAATCACACCGATGAAACCTTGTAAATGATTCAATGATGCAATGATTCCAACTTCATCAGGCAACTAGTTGGAATCACACCAACGAAACTTTGCAAATTGGAATAAATAAAATAAACCACTGCTATTTTTTTTGATCTACCACATCTTGATTTATCCTTTGTATCAAAAGTACTATAAAAGTTTACTCTTATGGTTAAGCATGAGCATTTATATGCAAAAGGTTGGACAGTACTCAAAATAGAAAATTGAAAAATTAGTGATTTCAAATCATTAATGATTGAAAGGGTAACATTTTGGTTCTACGAAATAATTATTAAAAACAATTGATTTTTTTTTAGATTTTAAATAATATCAATCGGAAAAATTCTAGAATCTAAAATAATTAAAAGTTTGCGTCTCCCTGAACAATTTTCATTATCCCTGGAAAAAAATCATGGAATTCAATCCATTTATGAAAATTATTGCTATTATTTGTACATGTTTAAAATAATCAATAATAAAAGATTCTAACATTATTTCAAATCGTTGATTTAATTGTAATAATCTGAAGAAAATCACGACAGTACTGTTATTTTTCTTTCTGAAATACAAAATATGACAAAAATATTCAATTTTATAAACCATCAGTTTAAATCAAACAAAATCCTTGCATTTAAAGGATAGAAACAAATCCAATCGTTCTATCGTTCCTTTCCGACTTTAATTTCAGCTTCAAGTTTCAACGAAAAGAAAAAAAAATGACCTAAAAAGAATTATCGACTCAAGTCCAATCTTTGTCGTTGTTAAATGAAAAGAGTGCTCAAGGGGTTTCAGCAATCCCAACTGAAAACCCAGAACCATTTCAATGCGGAAAAAAAGATGCACTTAACACAATCTTCCGATTCTCCACCAATATTTGGCCGTGCGGTGCAAAAAAGGAAACTTAGACGAATAAATAATAAAAGAGCTGATCTGTCCAGTGATGACTCGTACTTTTCAACATTTCAAATTCTATTTTCCATGCAGATATACATATAGTACATATTGTAGCATGTGGTCGACGCGAACCCCTTGAATAAAATAACACTGTCGAGCTTTTCATTTGAAGAGAAAACTTTCGCAGCTCCTCGATTTTCTGCATTCAATTTTAAAGAGGGGAAGCGCAAAAAATTAAACTACATTAATTTTTTTCATAATTATACGTTGAATGCTAGTGATAAATTTGATCAATTTAAATGTGTTATTTTGCGTCAGTGAATGTCCTCTTGAAGAAAGAAATAATTTCTCGCCATTTATCAATGTTTAAAACCACTAGCCAGTATGCTGCTTAAGTACGTGTTTATATTTTGCTTTATATCGTATTATGTGCATATTATTTTATGAACTTTAATGAATGTTGTCTGAAGTTATTCACTCCTCAAGGCTGCTTTGGGACCACCAGAGTCAACAACACCACCCTATATATATATATACATCGACTCAATGCTGAACTCAACGTATTCGTATATAAACACTCAACAAGTTCATACTGCTATTATTATTATTATATATATTATATAGATATACCTTTACATAGTTGCATGTTATTATTTAACTCCTAACAGCGTCCAACTAAAATATACACTCACTTCAACGCTAGTTGCTTAAGAAAGCTAAAACGAAATAAAACGACAAAATCATCCTCAGCAAATTTCTGAATAAAAACTCTTTTAATTACATTACTTTTTTAGACGCTTATATTTATCAAATTTTCTATGAAAAACTTTCTTAATTTCACACAGTCGGGAAATATATTTATTCTACATTTTTTTCCCCAAAACTATAGTTTTCTTTTAACCAAATTCTACCATATAATTTAACCTTATAGCTTTCCCAATTTGAAAAACCTTACCGAGGAAAAATCAAATATTATTTAATCAATTTTAAAGACAGAAAACCACCAGATAAAATAATAGAAATTATAATTGTGGAATAATTAATGAAACAAAATTTATTTGGTGTCAATGTCGGAAAAATTTTCTATTGATATTCCAAATTTTGTGGAGTATATGCATATTATTTGAACCCTAAAAGATTAAGCAGTTAATTTGGATAACTGGGATAATTGCGACCATTAATTTATTGATTAAATTATTTTTTCACTGATATAAAAAAATTTCTTACAGTTACCATGAATTTTAAGTTCATGATTGGTATTTATAAAGATCAAGTTTAAACACCTACTATCTATATTATATTTATACTAACTATGAAAAAGCAACAGTTGGAAATATCAACCCAATTAGTTTCAATTTTATTGAAAAAATAGAAAATTATTATAAAACCATGTAAACAAAGGTAGTGTAACTGTTTTAAAATTATTTATTAATTCAGTGGCGTAGCGTGCGATTTCACCGCCCAGAGCCCACCGGAAATTTGCCGCCCTCTACTTTCATCATTAGTCAAGAAAATTGGTAAAAAGTCAAATATCTTTATATTCTTGAATAACTTAAAAATGTACACTTTATGTTTTTCTTTACACGAAATATTTTATCGAATTATCAGTGCCAATATGCCGCCCCCGTTTTATGTGTTGCCCGAGGATATGGGCCTCTCGGCACCCACAACGGTACGTTACTATATTAATCAAATATTTTAATCTACGAAAATGACAGATATAATATATTTTCAAGATAATAAATTAACAATAATCATTTGTAAAAATAAAATACTATTTTTTAAAAGAAATAAAAATTTCACAGAAATTTCGACATTTTGCACTTTTCACGGAATTTGCAGTTTAGTATATTATGTCGGCCACTAACTCTCCTTAACAAATCCCTTTTGGAAGCTAACTGATTGTTATTATAGTAATTGTTATCAGTGACTATAATTACACAAAACAAATGACTGATATCAAAATTAAATTAAATAATCAAATTGCTTGCATACATATATCGTTTTATGTTTTTCATATTTGCTAATTTTCTCGAATGATATTCCCCAAAAAATAAGCCCCATTATTCTTTTTTTTTTGCATAATTCAGGGTACATGTTATTATAATTGGTTTGTAAATTGTGATTCATTAAGTTCTGAAATTTCAATCTCTCTTAAAACTCTGCTTGTTTATTAACCGTTAATGAATTTATAAACCTCTGTTTATTTTTTTAGAAAATCAAAGCTCTTTCCATATTTCCAAATTGTAAACAAAATTGCACCCCTTTCTTTGATGCACAACAAAATAGCTTACGATACTTATTAATTAGCTAATATCGCTTTAATATCGATGGTGCAATCGGTAAAAAGATTCAGTTCAGAAATTTATTTTTTACCTTTTTTATGCATTTTATCAAAAGAAGTGAGGTTTTTAAATTTTTTTTGTATATTTTTTATTTTGATTAAAGTACTGAAAATAAAATTTGCACAATTTGTTTTTCTTGTACAAAATTATAATTCATTTCATTTTTCAAAATTATTGTCACAGAAAGGGACAAAGTCTGTCTCTCTCTTTGTGCCATGCCGGCACGCGATTGGCTTAGTGACTTCTATCTCTCTCCCACCAATGGGAATGCACATATAGATTATTCTTGAAACATCTAGTAGGTGGTGGAACGTTCGCGAACATTGGAGTATATTCTAGAATGTTGGGTTGCGTATATATAAGGTGCTCAGTCAAGCCAGTTGACAGAGTTCTGTATGAGAGTTCTATATAGAAATTCAGTTGTAAATTTCCGTTACAACAAAGAGATTATTAAAACAAAGTGATTATTAGTGTGATTTTATTTAAAAGTGATTATTGTCATTTAAGTGATTGTTTTGACAAGTGTAATTGTGTAATAAAAAGTGTATACAAGTGTAATAAAAAAGTAATTGTTAAGTGTGAAAGGAATTATTTATTTCCAAAAGAAATTAGAAGAACGAATAAACACCATCTGATTACAGTTTTGAGACGTCACGTTACATTATATTGGAAAAGGGGAACTATAACATAAAAATTAATGGCATCAAAATTAGGATTTTTCAATCCTGAAATCTATCTATTAAGAAATTTCTATCAAACCAAATTGGATGTATCGAAGTTGAAAAATTCCATTTTTTGTGAGTTAAATTCATTAGAATCAAGACAATGAAGGTATGAAATTTCACCCCGGTTTAATAACGGAAAAGGTATCACATTCCTATGTACTTAAATTTAAATGAAATATCTCGAATTAAAAAAAACATTAAAACAAGTAATCTATTTCTTCGTTATGGTTAAGTAAACGTTTCACTTGGTTTTGATAACCAGTAGTGCAAAATAAACATAAAAGATATTTTAATGTTATTCCATTTTATACCTACTTTACACCTCACACAACGAAACTAATGATAAAAATGATTAATAGTCGCTAAGTTATAAAGTATATCGTTTCAACACAATCTTTGCTTTTTTTTTTATAGTAATTTAATTTTCAGTTAGCTTTACTATAGCTCAAGTGTACCCTAGCATAGATAAAAAAGAAAAATTACAATATTTTAATTGAGTTTTCATAGAAATCGATGAGAAAATTTAAATGACATTTTCTTAAAGAAAAACTTAAGATACTTATGAAGGGTTGTTCTTCCAGTATGTCAGTAATAATATGGAGGATACTTGTTTCTATACTAAATGTTTAGCGAAGACTGTTATTAATTAAAAGAAAAAAATATGAGTAAATGTGAATGAGCAAATTATTTTTTTTTTGCGTCAAACACGTTTGTGAAATGTAAATCAAAGAAATAATCATCGTGTAAGATACATTTAATTTCAGATTAAACGACGTTCTTGCGATCTGACAATTGCAGAATTTGCAAAACTGACATAATATTATTCACTTTATTAAATGGATATAAACTAGACATTGGCGTTTATGTTTTGTGACACAAGCGAACGATTTAATGTGAATCATTTCAATTTATATTGCATGAAGTTTTGCATATGCAAAACTTGTTCGATGAAGTCGAATTGCTCAGTTAGTTTATCAATGACCGCGAAGGCATCCAGGGCAAAGGTCGTACACAATACACTTCCCTCAACTGTAAATTGTGCACAGTTCTATTTTAATAGATACCACGTATTGTTGGTATAAAGTTCATTTCGTTTCAGGATTGTGATATAATTGTTATATATATTATATATTATCATAAAACGAAAATAAAGCATTTACAATTAGCCATTGTCAGTGCGCAAAAGTACAATTTGCGCTCGTCGAGGTCAGTTTGTATTTTTATAATGAAACAAGCTACCGACTCTCATCGAGGGTTGAGTGATTTGAGGAAAGCACGTGAAGAATCGTGAAACTCGTTTAGAATGAATGAATAATTTACAACTGTTTAAATAAAGAAGTTGCAGTAGAATGGAACTGCGAGGCAACATTGAGGCGATTTAAATTATTTTTTATTAAGCCGGTCGAGGCTAAAAAACATCTTTTTTAATCGTTCCATTCTTTATTAATCGCAACAGCGATTATTTCTCATGTTTACATTAAATAAATCCTACGAGTAAATATTTTACGAGCGAATTTCCAACTTTGAAAATTGAAAGATTTTTTACACTTGCAGTAGTGCATCAAGTTGTGATAAGAATTTGAAGTTCAAATCTCTATTCTTCTATAACTACTTTCATTAAAGAATGCAAGACTATATTTCTTAATCGAAGGAAAAATTTCATTATAGTTAACAGAGATTCCTATTTTTATTAATTTAATTATTAACATGAAGTTTTTGCAAGTTCAAAATAAAATCAGGTTGTTTTCTGCATATCAAATCAAGCTGAATTTAATATCATTTTTGGGATTCAAGCAGTTCTATCTATTTATAATTTTTAATTGAAAATTATTAAAGGAATTAAAGGACCTTAATTCTTTTTAAATATACTTTATTTTTAAAAAGGAAATATTTCAAAATAAACTCAAAAGTTTCTACGAAAAAAATTAGCTTTGCAAAATTGATTTCCACCTTAAAGCTCCCTCAAATGCTAGTTACTATTATTTATTGCGTAGTTACAATCATAGTCTTCTAATATCAAGGAAGTAAGATCATTTATTAAAGAAAATAAAGCAACTTAATTCATTTTTAAGACACTTTAAGGGAATTAAAGAAACTTAATTCTTTTTAAAGACACTATTATTAAGAAAGAAATATTTGAAAATAAACCCAAAAGTGTCAATGAAAAAAATTAGCTTTGCAAAATTGATTTTCCTCTTAAAGTTCCCTCAAATGCTAGTTATTCTAATTTATTTCCTAGTTACAATCATAGTCTTATATCTAGAAAGTAGGATAATTTATTATTGAAAATAAAGCAAATTAATTCTTTTTTAAACCACTTTGATATTAAAATGGAAATATTTCAAAATAAATCCAAAAGTTTCCAAAAAAAATATATGCTTTGTAAAATTGATTTCCCTCTTAAAGCTCCCATAAATGCTAGTTACTCAAATTTATTTACTAGTTGCAATCATAGTCTTCTAATATCTAGAAAGTACGATAGTTGGAGTATAAGAGTATTATCCATTGCTAAAAAAAATTTATTCCAACCTTCACATTTTGAAATTTACAATATTTAGCTTAATCGTTCAAAAATTGGTGGATTATAAACTGTTTTTCATCAATTTATAACCAAAAAATTATGAATTTTTTAACTTTTTGGTTAAAATAATAAATTTTTTTCTGTTTATTGTAGTTCCGAGGATTTGAGAATCTTGTTTACTTTTAATTAATTTTCACTTTGTTTTTTATTATTACTTCTTCCTCAAGCAATTATAAATAACAGTACAAATATATAAAGAAAAGGCTTTAACAAAATGGCATTTAAACTACAGGATCGGAATCAATAATAAAAATATAAAATAATAACTTTTTACTTATTTAATTGTCTTCTTTGGATCTCTTCAAGTGCTTTAATAAAATAATTATTTTTCCATATGTTTTGCATATATTTTCTGCTTGACATTTTCTTTAAAAAAAAATTGAATGAAGAAATTTTTTTTTCAATTTTCTCTAAAAAAACCCTTTATCAAATGATAAAAAAAGTTCCACTTTTAATCTTAGTAGCATTGATATAATATATGATCTTTCCAGTTAAAGTATTTCTTAAAGTCTAAAACAGTAAACGTTTAAGTTAGATAAAAGAATTCATAGCGAAACTCCTGTAACATTCTATAAGTATTCATTATTATGAGTATTATATATTTCTATAAGGATTCGATAAGAATTTTTTTAATAATGTATCGAACACTTCAACAATTATAACAGTATATAATGTTTTGTGTATTTTTTTTAACAGTAGAATTTTACTTTTGTATTTCTCAGTAATTCATAAGAATTTCCGGCTAACCAAATTCCAATTTATAATCCTACCAGTCTTAACAGGCGTAGCCTGTAATAAGGACAAGAAAGAAGTTGCCCTCTATTAAACAATAAGTCATAATTAAATTTTCTCCGTTTTAATACATAAAAGTTTAACTAAAGTAAATATAATAGAAAGTATAAGAGAACTAGTTCATATTATAAAAGCATCAATCATATCAATCATTTTTTGAGATCTTTGCTAAAATTGAAAGAGGTGGAAAGCTTTCAAAGCTTTAAGTTTTAAGCTTTTTGAAAACCAATCAGATTGTTATCAAAAGATGCCTCCTGGTTATGATTTTCATGATGATCTCAAAAAATTACATTTACCACTAAAGCTCTATATTGATTTTTTGTAAATTGTAGATTTCTCCACTTAGGATGCTGAAATCCTGGCTATTCTCATGATAGTCTCCAAATAGTTACGACACACGAGTAGGATGACTATATAAAACAAATAAGTGCTTAATTAATGCTATTTAATTGAAGTCCTCAAAAATTGCCATTTGGTTAATTCAAATTTTCATGGACAAAAAGTAAAAAAATAGCCATAATTTAGCTCCAGTATTATCGTTAATGTGTTGAGATGCTTTAATTTTTCAATGCATCATATTAACCATTAAGTCTACCTATTTAACTAATGACTCAGTAAAAAAATTACAATATTTTTAATGTCATATATTTTTCAGTGTTTGAATAAATTAAAGTCGATTTTTTCATCTGACTTATTCTTAAATTTTAGTATTTAGAAACCATTGATTTTATTTCCCTAAATTGTTTTCTATGAATAATTTCTTCAAGTTATCCTTTTATATTTTTTCGAACAATTCGCTAGAATTGGCAAAGAATGATAAGAACAAAAGAGAAAACAATGTTTCTCATTAAAATTTACAGATGAAGAGATTGAATTTGCAGTCATAAATTCCAACAAATGCACACTATAATCCTGTACAAATTCAACATGGCAAATTTTTTCACCAAACTCAATTTTTGCTTAGTTCGCCATATTAACAGGATTTTTATTCAAGTAAAATGTTTGCATTTAGCCTAATGAAATTAATATACGAGGCATTTTGAATAAATTTAAGAAAATACAATTCACATTCGATGTAATCTTTTAATTACAAAATTACAATTTGGATGTTTCCCGATGGAGTATTATGGCATTATTATATGGTTTTGAAGTTCATTTCGTGAGAATCGTTGGAGTGGAAGACATTTATTTGGATGTGTGGCTGACACGTAATACTTTAATGAAATGATTGAGGGCGAAGGAACAAAGCTACTACATTTTCTTGAGCAACAAAGGCCTGTAGGTATTTAGTTTAGAAGATAATATTTGGAACGATTAAGATTGTCAACATTATACCTGCTATGCCTCTGCCCTGGATAGTACGTGAAGTAGGTTAATGTAACGTTATATTTTCTATAATTATAATAATACACAAGAAGGTTTTTCTATTTATCCAATCTTTGTTTTTATAGTGCGGTTTTAATAAGGGATTATGAGGTGACATAATGAATGTGTAATGGTAATCCTTATTATTTAAAGGTTTTTGTTAGGTGTTTTCCTAGGTAGTTTTTGGTGTTAGTAAAATAGTGATACGAATGGAGAACTAAACAACGGAACAATTCCTCATTTCTTTTCGGGGTTTTGATTAATTGAATTGTGTTAATTGATTTGGGGCATTGGAAACAAAAAACAGGAGAAAAAAAATTAAAATGAACGATCTCGAACAAAAAGTTTGATGATGATTAATGTTCCCCCATCATATTTTGTTAACCAAAGGTTTGATGAAATCGATAAAAAAACTTAGTCTCGTCATTTCTTTTTTTTGTGTAAAGTTGCGTTAATGAAAAAAAAGCTTATACGGAAATAAATGCTACCGTTTCCATTTTACAGTATCGATATAGAGTGATGCCTTTGACAGGTTTCCACACACTTGAGCTATTAATAATTTATAAAACGTTGACTCAGAATTTTCATTTCAAAGGGAAAAAAAAATTGTGAATTTTTTTTTACATTTATTGATGGGATAGATAGACGCGACATCGATATCTCAATAAAACGAAGATTTTCCACGGAAAAATGTAAAATATAAATATTATTTGTTCCAATCACACAATCATTCTTCGATTCTATAAAGCTGTGATTGCATTGTCGATGCAATTCTTTGCAAGTTATGAAGTTTTTAACACTTCGTGGATGTCATAAATTCTTCTCTAAACTTTTCGCAAGTAAACGAGCTTTATCTTTGCAGCGTTTCGGAGTCCCGTTTTGTATTGTACTCGCATATAGCCACATCATTGGCTTGTGGAGGAAAACTTTTTTATCCACCACCGCACATAGATAAGACTCGGGCGAAAGTTTCGAGCTTTCGCAATCCCCACGTTTGTGTCTGTTTGTCTGATAATGTTCAAGTTCAAGTTGTATCTGCTAGTTGAAACAAACAAAAAATATATTGACCAAAATTGTACTAGAGATTAACCTCTCACTGGAACCGAAGTAGCAGTGCTTTCCAAGTTTTCCATCTTCATATAATATAATGGAAAAAGTTTGGCAAGATCACATCTTCAAGCTTTCGATGAATTAAACGCTTATTTTATATTGGTTTTGTCTAACGACAAAATTTTATCACACAAAATTTGTTGGATTTGCGAAAGAGTACAACATAATCCCTGACAAAAACGCCTAATTTTAGTGTTTAACACTAATGATACACACGACATCATCACCTTTAATTAAATGCATTTTTGAAGTGAAAACTTTTTTAGCATTGTTGTGACTTGAAGTTTTATAAAACGGAAACGGAAAGCAATAATAAATAGAGAAATATATACATAAAGCTATAAGAGTTAACATGGGAGAGAATGAGGTAGCAAACATTGGTATTTCTTATGGTTGTACGCGCTTGCGTTTTACGCTACTTGAGAATGGTTTTCATAGCGACCAATAACAACCGTGTGAAATTGCTTATTATAATTGTAAGCATAAACATTTCATTATCTTAATAAAATGTTTTTTCAAGTTTGCCGTAAATGAATACGGATTATTGTCATGATTATCAAAAAAAATTAAAGAAAACAAGGCTATAAAGACTTCAAAAGGTTCAACAAAACGTGTTCGTGAATTTCGGGCACGCCGAAAAACATTATTAAATAAGAAAAATAGTAGTTCTTTTACGTTTAATAATGATACGACTGTGCAAAATAGTGAAAATGATGCTAGTTAGTACTTAAATATTTTCTAATCGCATATTTCGTCCTTAATCACGAAATTTCAATAAAATAAAAGCTAATTTAAAATTAATTCTGATATAACATAATATTACGAACTGTTTTTCAGGTGCTACTCAAATGAATGTACAGCCAATTCCTTAGGTAGTCATAATTTGGTCGAAATAAAGTTGCCCATGAAGAATTTCATTAAATTTTTTTTAACAATATGTTCGGTCATAATATATGCTCCTTTTGTGAACGATTGTGATTGCAACGAAATTTAAAACCACAACACCCAGGACATGAAGATCTTTTATGGATAATAATTAAAAATTCTAATGCAAATTACAATATTTTACTGTGCTGCACATATTTTCAAGCAATCGAGAAAAATGTAATTCCAATGATATCCAAATACAATAGTTTCAAATATTAATCGGTGCATCTTTACCACCACTGGATTTTTTTCATACTTCCATTATCATAAGCTCTCGTATCATTTATCGAAAAAGCAAATTTAGATTCAGGATAAATTTATGTAATATATATGTTAATAAATCGTAAAATTATCCCTATACAATTATCCTACTCATAAAATTTTACATTCGTCTCAATATCTTAAAGTTCATATTTTTTGAAGGTTTCACTTCTACCGCGTGTGAACTACACACATATGTTTTTTTCATTCAAACTTTAAACTGACATTTTATTTGGTCACCCAATCAAAAAGGAACATTATTCATTCTTAAATCATTGCACTTTCAAAAAACGTTTTTATCATAAAACCAAAAAGAACCGTTGCTAATTATTTGAAGGTGAAAAAAGTTTCAATCTTGACGTGGAAAAAAATGTGGCTTCACAAAGTCTTCATCTATATAACGCCATATATTATAATACACGAAGCATAACCCACGCAATTTGAAGAGGTGGACTGTTATTACTTCTTTAGAATATATTAGCCACGCTTTGGCATTATTCTCAATAGCTCGCCTATCAGTATCTCGTGGTTTATTTTTATTGTATTATAAAATGAGTTAAATATTAGTAGCTTTGATAAATTACTGAAAAACTTGCATGAAACATGACAGCAAAGAAACGAAAGCAAAAAGCATAAACGATCCAAAGCTCACGTTAACCTTCCGCATTAGAATATTATTCCCATTTATATTCCAATCATAATCGTTAAAACACTATCAATGAAAATACGATAGAACTCTCAAATCTGACACACTTTCACTAACAATAAAAATTCAATTGATTCCCAGAAATCTTGAAACTTCTCTTCACCGAACACAAAAAGCCGTAATCATTTTATTTGTATTATTTTCCCCTGAATTGGGTCATTAATATTATCTAACTAAGCTCGTTTTGAAACTTTGTTAATAAAACGAGTAAATAAAACGATTGTAACGGAAATATTTTTGTTCGATAAAAATGAGTCTATGAGTGGAAACTTTCCACTGACAATGGGTCTCGTTGGAATCGTTTTGATTAAAAGTTCAGTGAGTAAATGAACGATTTTTCATAAATTAATTGAAATTGTAACTTTTCGATCATGTAATTTAAAAGTAATTAGAGCCTTTTGTCTCGATGGAAATTTGCGTTTCTTTATTGTAGAATCGTTTGTGATTGTCTAAGTTTTTATAACGAGCATCGATGGGAATATATAGTTCGAAGTACGTAAAAGTTCAAGAGATTTGAAAAATATTATGAATGATGAGAAAATTCCTGGTGATAATTTCGATTGAAGAAAAAACGCCAATGGGCCTTGGATTATAATTAAAAAATGTGTAGGTACTAATAGAATACTCCTGGAAGTTTCAGATCTCTATTGTAACAATTAGTTTTTGTGAAAAAAAATATTATAAATGAGAAACCAAATACATTTTTTTCATAGAATTTACTTTATCGATTAATCTAAAATATGGATATCAGTTAGAGGTTGATAATGCCTTATATATAAAAAATTAGCAACTATATAGCTTAAAAAAATCGGAAAATATTTTTCCGAAACTATTCGTAGTTAATGCATGTAATACAATGCATTGATATCTATTGATGTGATAGCATACACTTTTCAACGCAAGAGGCTATTAACCAATGGGATTGTCAGATTTGAAGATGTTCATTTGTTTTGATTATTCAAAATTTTTGAAAATTGAATGAGACCACTCCCACACTTAATGCTGTAGCATATACGTATACGATTACGTAGACGCAAATGGAAATCTTTGTACACTGACGTCAATATGAGCCTGTCGATGCACATTATAATTATAGAGAAAGATTTAGATTTAATAAAAGTTAACCTACTGAATTGAAAAATAAAACGTTTGTTTATAACAAAAGATAAATAAAATAATCAGCAAAGAATTTTATAACAATTAAAAGTACTAAATAATGAACAATGTAAAAAGTTGAATTGATGAGTTATAAATTTGTCAAGTGAAAAACAAACAAAAAATATTTTGCTAATTAAAATATTTTTAAAAAATATTCCTCAAATCTTGATTTAACTTTATAGGTGTAAAGTTGCCGTAAGTCAATGGCGGTTACTTAATCATCAAAACGCAGAAATTTGTTACTAATCCTTAAGTAGTTATCCTTTAATAAAAGTATTCTCTCTGGCCTATTACCTAATACCGAAATCTGGCTAAGCAAAAGTTACTAAAAGGTTTAACAATGAAAAGATTAAAAACAAATAATTCTTAATTTAAAAAATTTGGTTATTATAATTACAATATTTCCTGGAAAGCCAAGTAATTTGTTTAAAGTGTTGTGATAACTAATAAAGTTTTAAAACATATTTTGCTATGACTGGTGGAAAAAATTCCTTAAATCTTGATTTAACTTTATAGGTGTAAACGTTGTTACTTAATGATCAAAACGCAGAAATTTATTTTGTTACTATTCCTTAAGTAGTTATCTTTTATTAAGTGTCCTTTCTGGCCTATTACTAAATGACGAAACCTGGCGAAGCAAAAATTACTAAAAGGTTTAACAATGAAAATATTAAGAACCAATAAATTCTTAATTTAAAAAAAATGGTTATTATATTTGCAAAATTTCCTGGAAAACCAAGAAATTTGTTTAAAGTGTTGTGATAAATACTAAAGCTTTAAAATATATTTAGCTATGACTAGTGGAAAATATGGATACAATAGGTGTTTTAATTACTTTAAATTTTAAGAAAAATTGTAAAAATGTAAGGTGTGATTCCATTTTTGTGATGAAAAAATATAAATAAATATATTTTGAAATATTGCAAGTGTTTTTTTCATTTGGTGAAATAATTTATTAAGTACTTTAATTGATGTCATTTATCCATACAAAATTCATGGAAAATCACCTCCCTTATGCCCAACTACCACATGGACTTCAGAATATATAGTTGATCCAATTTCTAAGTTCTACTAATCATAATTTTGGATATAAAAATTTATAATTTATTTACGGAATATATTGCAGTGCATCTAAGTCCACTGAAATACGAAGCAATATTCCAATTAATGAAAAACTCATCAAAACTTTAAATTTGAAATTTAAAAAACATAAGTGTTACATCGCTATGAGAAAATGGTCGTTAGAAATAACATTTTAATAACCAGAATCCTCAGTTATCCTACTGGAATTCGGCGAATTATATTGTAGAGCCCAATATTAAGAATAATTTTCTTACTCATCACTATTTTACTCATTACTCTTTTTTCCTATAAGTACTAATTTGAGTTTACTTTTCTTTCCTCTTAAAGGTTCAAATGGAGTCATCACATCAATCATCACAAAACAGTTACGGAGTGATCCAAACTACTTGATAACCACCGAGGAAGATTGCGCTTGGAAATCGAAATACGTATCTGGGCAATACGTCACGAATATTTTTGTTTAAACTTCTGTTCAAATTTATGTTTAGAGTGTGATTTTAATATATTATTATATTAAATTATACTACATAAATTAGACCACAATATATCCTATATATTGTATACACAGTTCAAATGGAGTTAAAAAAGAGCCTTGGAATCATGTTAAAATAAAAATTCAACCTTTTTTTTATAAATTCTACTTCTTTTTTTACGTTCCATATCTTCTCTACTCTTAAACTTACTATTTATCTAAATATATACCATATGCTTGGTTGAAAACGTTTTTGATTGATTTTATTTTGAATAACATAAAAGTCAGCTCGTAAAATTCAGGTGAAAAAAGGTACTAAACATAGGCTGGAAGTTCATATTTATCATTATACTATTTGGTTAAGATGACTATTGATTTAGGCCAATCATTGTCAGTAGATCAATAGATCATTAGTAATAAAGAAGCATTTTGCTAAAAATAAAAAAAATTGGATTGAAAATCATACTTGTGTTGAATATTCGTTAAAAAAGTAAAATATAATTATTGTATGTTAATATTATATCGGTTCTGAATTACGATACAATGAACTTTAACTGATTAAAAGCCCTTAAAGTGTTCTAAATATATTAAAGTACAAGCACCAAATGAATAGTTTCCTAGATGCCACTTCTTAAAATTTGAACCACCAATTCCTATTTAAAAGCAATTAATTCAGATTGCTGATTTTTATTCCATTATAAATTTTCAAGAGGACTTTCTTAGCTCCGAAATCAACCCCTAATTGTTTGCTGTCGTTTTCCATCAATCCACCAATTATTCTTGAGAAATTTCTCACAAAATATCCAAATTAGTCATTTACCACATAAATCAAACAGAAAACATCACACCAAGATAAAATCCTTGTTAAAGATTTAACAATTTCCGCATCTCAAAGACAAAATACCGAAGCAAATGGAAGAGAATGACCGAGTTATATCTTCAAGGCTATCAAACTTAGTTTTGATTCCATCAAATTCAGCGTTGAAATAATACAACCTTTTTTTTGTGGCTAAAAAATATTTCCATTTTTTTTTCGTTAAAACCAACTCATCAATTGTTCCCAATTTAATCCATTAAAACATTCATAAACTCATTCATACACTCATGCAATAATGTGAGTACCTATATGTATGGTTTATTTTAAACTTTTATTTTTTTTTAAATTTAAACCCTACATTTTATATTAATACACCAGTGAGAAATGAATTTCAAATTCATGTATGAGATGAAAATGGTTTAATATCTCTCTGTGTTTTGATTGGAATTATTTTTCGGTTTTGCGTAAAAAAAATGAGTACTTTTAATAATTCACTAGGTACAATAACACTATATGTGTGTATGAATTTTTGTTGGTGTTGGTGTTTGAATTTAAATATTTAAAGTTGGAAAATTTAATAAATTATAAGTAAAACAGCTGCGAAAAAACAACAAAACGGGTAATTTTGTTTGTTTTTATATTAAAGTTATTATTTTGTTAAAATAAATTGAAGTCATTTTATATAAATCTCGAGATTACAATTTCAATTATGAAAATTGTGTTGATTTAACATGGAATATAATAACAGCGACTTTAAGTTAGTAGTAAAATTCATCATATGGGTTATTACAGAATAATTATTTTAAACAATTTGTTTAAATGATTCAATTTTAACTGGGAACTGCAAAAAATAACTTGAAATTAATTCATGTTTTTTTTTCGTTTTCCACCGATTCAAATAGGGCAAGTAAATATGGAAATAAATCTGATGGTTTTTTAATTTTTACTTTTACGTTTTATGTTATCTGTGTCTAAATGCAACCCCCAACTGTATAAATATAGTTTCGCATGTTTCACCCCTTTTATTATTAGAAATAACTGTTTAAATTGATGTGTGTTGTTCCTAGTTTTTCCTGAGGTTTATTTTCCATTTGGCTGCGTTCGAATATATCAGTTCACATTATATGTGAAAAACAATTCGTTAATATTACAAATATCAAACCTATGATAATTACGAGTTGGTTAATGAAACTGGCTAGAACAACAAATGCAAATTTAGAGTATTTTAACGAGAAAATTTGCAAGTAAATTTTGCGTAAAAAATTTTAAAAATTTTGCCCTTTGTATGGGTTTGTGAATATATTCAACGAATATTGTGCCTGTTAAAAATATTAACTAGTTGAAATTCTATTTTTCACATATTTTAAATTAAAGCTTGGTCAATAATTCAAACCAATCTGATTGACTTGTTTTAAATCCCTTGTAAAAATATGAACTATTAAAAGTTTCAAAATATTACTACATTTCTCTGTGGAAAATATTTCATTTAATTTTTAGGATCAGTCCACCTAGCAGATATAATAAATAGAGAACAAAACTGCTTATAATTTGGTACAAACGAAAAAATAATAGTTCCAACTTATTCGGAATACTTGCGAATCTGGAAAAACTTTCCGGTGCAATACCAGTTGGGACTTAAGAAAAAATAAATGGTTTACAATGTTCTTCCGATCTTAATTTTATCTATAGTTATTTCACCAAAAAAAAATTTTTTTTTTTTGAATGACGTAATAATATATGTCATATGACTCAATTTCTTTATTACAACGCGTTTCAACGGTTCCTGGCTGTCATCACCAGGTAATGATTATTTTGTCAGTTGTAAAAAATATTTCATATTGGTTCTTTGTTTTATATAGTTAGTCGTTATAGATATTATTTGGATCTAAATTGTGGGTTTTGTATATTTCATATTCTTCCAGAGGTTCATATGCGATCCTTTCTTACAAATATGTAGTGGCTTAAAATTTGTTTTGAAATTTAAGCATTGATGATTTTCGTCATAAAGTTGTGTATACAATATATAAAATATATTGCAGTTCAATTTATGTAGTATAATTTAACATAATAATATACAAATTTAATATAATAATATATAAACTTAATATAATAATATATATAAAAATCATACCACCAACATAAATTTGAACAGAAGTTCAAACAAAAATATTCGTGACGTATTGCCCAGATACGTATTTTGATTGCCAAGCAATCTTCATCAGTGGTCATCAAGTAGTTTGGATCACTCCGTAACTTCTATGTGACGATTCACTATGTGAACTATGTGATTATTCACATAAATTGGACTGCAATATATTTTATATATTGTATACACAGTATAACTGTTCAAAGTCTGCGGAAAAAATCTTATTTTGGTCATAAAGTTGTTTTGTAAAATTTGAAGTTGTTGTTGAAGTAGGTTTCTTGGGCGTATGTTCCTTATATCTTGTTCCGAAAGATCTATTAGTTTAGCCAATGTAGAATTTTTCACAGGAACCACATTTAATTTTCAATATTCCGATTTTATTTTTTGTTATAATTTGGTTGTTCTCCAATGGTATAAGAATTTTCATCATGTTGTTTGTTGGAAATGCGATATTGAAGTTATTTTTCTTTAAGAAGTTGGCGATTGTAAAACTAAATATATTATTGAAGATTGATTTAATATATTTTTTGTTTTCTTTTGATGGAGTTGGAAGAATGGATTTTATAGTAAATTTTGATATAATTTTGTCTACGATTGAGCTGTTGTATCCGTTAGTCGTGCAAATATGTTTAATTAATAATAACGCGTCGTAATAAAGAAATTGAGTCATAGAACATATATTATGATTTTTTAAATTAAATTAATAATTAAAAAAATTATAAATAGTTTATGTCATTTGCTATATTTCAACTCTCCGAAAACGGAACCTACCGTGAGATAAAAAAGGAATATTAAAAAAAATCAGGAACGAATTGATTTATTTATAAAATCGCTATGTTAACTAATACTAGATTACTAATCACGCAAATTTTCTTGTAATTCCAAGAAATTTATATGTAACATAAATTAAACATTTAATTTAAAAAAATCCATTCCCGAAACGTTGATTTATTTCATGCAAAGTGCCATCAAAATTCCTACTCTCAGCCTAATTGGCCAAAACAAATGTTATCCAATGTACTTTTATGTAAATGGAAACATAATCTTTGTAAACCTTATTACAAAACCTAAGCTATCACATCTGAAATCTGTGAAAAAATGTGTCAAAACTAACGGTAACGACACTCACGTAAACAATATAACGAAATACACATAAAAATTTTTGCGTTTACCAAAAAATTCCAACAATTCATTTAAATGAAATGAAAAAATTAATATGAGTCCCATATTTTCGTATCGTGCAATCAAAAAATTAATTCAAATCTCATATACTCATAGTTGGGTATTATATAAATTACGCAACTGAAATTCTAAATTCCAAGATAATCTCGCGTTTATTAAAATCGCCATGACACGGCAAAATTGGTGTAGGTACGGCCGGACCGTTCTAGTTTCGATAAAGATTGTTAAATAAATTCGATCCAGTTACTTCCTATATTAAAAAAAGAAGTTAAAAAAAAAACAATAAGAATTTCAACGAAACCATCAATTGTAATAAATTCCAGATAAAAGCCGAGAAAAAAAAGCCAACATACAGCAATTTGTTGGACTCAATTAAAACAATTTTGCACAACTGCTATCATATTAAAATCGCATCGTTAAATTATACGAGTACAACGCACACAATATAGTCACTACTTGTACCTATATACACCGCAGATACCATATATACCCTGCGATTTTTACTTTTCCATTAAAAAGTTAAAAGTTTTTTTTTTTTGTTCTGTGGAGCACAAAGTTTAAGACGAGCTCTGTGTTTTGAAACAATTAAATTTTTATTCAATGTTAAATAATAATGGGAGTAACAACACACTTCATAAATATAATATGAAAATTCTATAAAAAGTTGAAACTTGTTTTTGTCGGCTAATTTTTAATTAATTATTTTCATTATGTCTCGACAGAGAATGAAACGAAAAACGAGAGAATGAGGCAAAAGAAATTAATTCAGATTATACAATAATAAAAGTTTTTCTTTAATGTGTACCTCATTTGAAACAATAAAAAAGTGTAGACTTGTTTTTTTTTTTGTTTTCATTGCACCATTTAATGGAGTGAAATGATTTTTGAAGCTTTGAAACATTTAAAAGCTCGAAACTTGAGTACAAAATTATTGGAAATAAATATTGCATTGCAGTTTGCAACTGCACAAAACAGTGAAACCACTTATAAAACCCCTTATACAATCTTTAACAATCTGTAGCAATTGACTATTGTAAGAATTAATAAAAAATTTATAATTTTGCACCTAACTTTAATCAACAAAGGCCAAAAGTGGTTCATATAATATAAATAAAATGGGTACAAATTTAATAATATATAATTTACATGACTTAAATAGGAACGGATTTTTATAATATTCGTACCATTTGTACTCCAGTACCTTTTGTAAGAGTGATATTTTTGTTTTATTAGTGAAATCTTAGTTATTTAGTTAAGCTAAAGCTCAAGCTTAGCGATAGTTATCTTAGCTATTGATTTCGTTGGATAGAATTTTTGGCGTCGACTTCCAAAAACAGAAAACGTTGGATAAATGTACAATAATAGAGTTTGATTAATTTATAATTAGATAATAAAGATTACTACCATCAGGACTACAACTACTTAGTTTCTTTTGTGAGGGTTTTTGACAGTAAAATTGGGAAACTTTTGAACTTTACGGTACCCAACAAAGCCTATTTCAAAGCCTATTTTTTTTATTCTGAAGCAAGTTTCTACATTTTATTTTTATTCCTAAGTAGTTTGAGAATAATATAGTTGAGAACAATTTTGTCTTTAATGTGGTAAGTTTTGGAACTTTGTTTATAAGCCAAAATTGATCGAGTCCCAGTTAGTATAAAATTTAATTATTAATGAAAGCTTTTGATACAAGAAAAATCGCTGATTGGTTAAAATAAACTTTATTTGTTTAATGATTGGACAAAACAGAACACCTTAGATAGATTTTGGAGTACAGTGCACTTGTTATATGTTTCAAAACTTAGGAATTTCAAAATATGATTTGGAATTGTGTACCGAAAAAATTAAGTGAAATCGACATTAAATGATCCGTTGAACTGTTTTGTCATATAATTCATTTATATATATCTATAACTCTTGATAACGCGAGTAGATATAATTATTCTTGTTTTTCTTTCTCTTATTATTAAGGCTATGCCCTGATTGGTTAGGCTAATGATGCCTTCTGGGATAATGATAACCAACTGACACTCTGTTGTTATAGAGGTCTACCCAATGGTTTTCTCATATCTGGTCATTGCGTTTTAGCCCATGGTCTAAATCAGTGGTTTTTAACTTGGATTCGACCGAACCCTCGGGGTTCGATAAGTCAGTTTCGCGGGTTTGGCGAAGATCAAAACACACCTCCGACTACGTATAAATGTATCTCTATATTATAATTTGAAAAAAAGTAAATTTTATTTTTCGAATTAAGGAAGGCTCGATTAATGCGTATATGAGAAACTGGTGGTGTTAGATAATAAGAATGTATTACTAAAATCAACACTGATTCATGAATTTAAAAAGAAATACAATAGTCAATTTCTTGTATTTATTCAATCGGTGAGATTTGCCTACAAAAAAGGAAGTCTATTGTTTCTGTAACTAGGAATAGTTCCACAAAACTATCATCGTGCATATATTGAAACTAATTTCGGAATTACAGTTTGAAGGTTATATTACACTTTCTGTAGGAAGAAAAAAAAATGGAAAAGGGGAATATGAGGAAACAGAAAAACGGGCAGTTTATTGTCGCTTTTACTAGCTCAAGGAAGTAATGATAAGATTGATAAAAATTTTTAGACTAAATTGTATAATTTCGTTTTTGATATGTATTATAATACGTAAATGGTACAACTGGAATCTTTCATTTTTATACCTTCTATTTTCTCCATATTGATCAACGTTGAAAGTATTGGCTGATTTACTTTATAGTTTTAGAACCAGAAAAGCCACCATGGTGATAACTTGATGAATTTTTTAAAGTTTATTAAAATAAATTTTATCTATTTATCAAACTTTTAGTTCTACAAACGTTTTTCTGTGCTTTTGAGCCATTCTCAAGCTGTAACACTCCCGTTGAATTTTCCATTAAATTCTACGAAAATTGAATTGAATTTTTGTAGAAACTATCATTATGAAAATACATTTTTACTTGACGATAAAAATGTAAATTTGTAGGAATAAACAAAACTGCATTGCTTATTTTACGTTGAGAAAAATATCTTCTAAAATTTTTAATATTATCCATTACTTTACTAAAAGACATCCTGTACCGACAAATCTGAATCGTACTGCATAAAATTTTTAAATTTGCGATCGTAAACAATGGTATTTACAATATAAATACAGCAAAGTTTAACATATTTTACATGTTTGTAAATCATTTTTACGATTTGGCACCTACATGGCCCATAAACTAATACTTCTAGAATGTACGATAGTCATATTAAAAATCGTATAATAATTCCAATTGCAATCCCATTTGTATTTAAACCGACTCGATCCAATGGAATGATGGAAACAAACCCACAAACACACACCAACGAACATATTATGACCTTTTATAAATTATGGCATAATAATTTTTTTTTCTTCAAAATATGATTTATAAAATCTCATTTTCATAGTCGATGTTCCCATCCAATATATTAAATCGGGAGTTTTGACCTCGCGGCACACTTTACCATTAAATGAATTCGATATTTGGCTCGAGGAAATATTTTAATTTTTTGACTTTCGGTTAAAACACCCAATATTTATTCCCAAATAAATTGAACACAAAAGGAAAAAAAGGGTCTGTTATAATTATGGAGGATGGCAAATTGATAAATAACGAGCAGGTTTTATCTTATACGAAAAAACAAACAAGGCTTAAAATTAGATAACACGTTTTTAGTTCCTTGATAATTTCAACCAATTTTCTTGTAATGGGCTTACGAAGGACCAACAGGTGCAACCACTAGTCAACAGTTAAGCCGACGTTTGTTCGTGACGTGTGAAGACCTTTAAGGATAATAAATAAGAAAATGCCAAATTTTGAAGCATTATGAAGGAATCGATGACGTGATACGCGGACAATTTGATTGATGATCTTCGGAAGAATTATGATTTTAATTTGGCTCACACGAGCAATATTCTAAGACTCTAAATCAATTTTACACAAGAAACAGAACCGTACCTGTAAATAAAATCGCCAAAACCCAAATTAGTGTGATCAATTCTACATCTTTTTATTACCAATATTAAGTTTCTACGTATTCCAAATTCGGAACATAAGTTTTAATTACTTCACTGATATAGTATCATCTTTTCATAGAACTGCATTTATGTGAAGGGCAAGTTATAATCGCTAGTCAGACACGGCCCTGTTGAGAAATCTTCAAAACAGTAGGTAAGTATAAACAATATACATTCTTCCATGTAAAACATTGCATTTTCTGTTAATTTGTTTTGTCATCACTTTCGAGAAAACACGCAACGTAATGCAGTTGCGTTTCTTTGCCACTAATGAAGACAAAGAACTAAGAAATTAGAACAAAAGCTTTGTTTAAAACGGTAAGGGTGAGGTCGGTGGTATTGTCGTGTAACATTATAGTATTTAGTTAAAGTTTTTCATCCTTCTATGGGTTAAAAATTTTAAACTGGTTGTATGAATGACAAATAATAACTGCTGTAATTTTTAACAAATAATTTTCTGTTATTAAACAATATTTTTTTCATTGATTTTCATAGGCCTTAAGTTACTGTATACACAAGGGAATAAAAAGCTCTGTTTAATATTGATTAATACAATTTTTCATTATTTCATTATTTACGAATCACAATTAATAAAGCAATGAACAATTATTTATATCGTATGACTGCATTTCTTTATTTTTTTATAAAGAAATTAAAATCATACGACATAAATAGTTATGTATTAAAGTAGCTTTGATTTTATGATTACTAATTTAACAACAAAAAGTGGGGTGTTGATTAATATTTAGAAATTTTCTTGTCAATAAATTTCCACACAAACTTTGCTTATTTTAAAAAGGTTTCTATAGATTTTTATCAAGAATGGCCTAATTGATGAAGCATATACATAACCAAACCGTTTTTTTTTATATTTACAAATTTTGATTTGCACCATCTACCTCTTGGCAAAAATTGCAATGTGACACACTTACAACACTCCTGGGTTAGTTGTGTCCAATAACACAATTAACATTACAAATTATAGTAACACAACAGTAATATTATTCTAAGTATAATTATAGTATAAATATCAAACCGTTTGTGCAACATTTGAAAACAAATCCACCGATTATTATATATGAAATCTCAATGTACCTAAGTTCAAAACAGTTCATTTTTGCTTCATTTTTCTACTATTAAACTTCAAATCAATTAATTAAATAGTACAGCCGTGGAAGTAAAATTTAGAAGTGAAGTCCCCAAAGCGAACATAGAAGCCATTTTTTTTAATTTTCAATAGATTAGATCCTATATATAATTTCCACCAAAAAAATTCGTCACCAGGAGGCGTCGCGTCCTTCTCCCCCAAATTGACTTTTCCAAAATTTTATAATTACTTTTGAACCATAGGTACAAATAGTTAAAATCAAAATTAAATCTGAGGAAAATTCCGAAAAAAAAAGGTTCTTTAATAATTTTCTGTATGTGCTATAGTTAACGTGAAAACGACGGTAGAAAACATACAAAAATTTAAATTTTCAAAAATAGTTACGTTATTGTTGATATTTTCAAAAACTATGGGTATTTTCGGAAAAATCGGAAGCCAAATGATTTAATTATTTGGGAGCTATATTTTCCAATCTGGGAAAGTTCCAAAACAATGTAATAGTTCTGTATTTTTACTTTTCAGTGGTAACATTCTAACAATATTAAGATTAAAAATAATCTCGCGTGCAAGGGATTAAAAATCAAAATTTTAAATTCTTTTTGAATATGTACAAACTTTTTATAACATTTTTACATTTAAAATGTTTATATACAAATGTAAATGTTATACATAACATTTCAAAAAATAAATAATTACGTGGTAAATTTTTCATTTCCAATAAATACATATCGATGGTATTGTGAACACATGTGGTAAATACATTAAGACTGCAATCAATGAATTAAAGAGGATTCCAAAAAAAAACGCAAAAAATGTAATTAAATATGAACTTTTCAATAACATTTGAACCTATAACGGTTAATATAACATATAACCATTGATATACCTACGTTATACAGCCAAACTTAATCTACATCACTAACATCAAATAAACATAATTCATGTTGAATTAATAGATATTTCTGTGGTATTAAAAGATATAAATTATATTTTTATTTTGAATTCCGAAAAATATTTGTTGGCATTAGTTTTTTATAAGAACTAATAAATAACACTTTTAAATGCCAGATTTTCTTGTAATTTTTCAAACTAATTTTTCCTTGAAATAAATACGTAAATATCTTAACAGTATTAATTGAGGTTCATTAAAGAATTTATTTATTTTTGTAAACTCTGTTTACATTATTTTTAAATTTCATTTATACTTAGAACTGTTACTCGTAGAATTAGGCTAATTAATAATTTTTACTTAATTTATTCAATTTTTGTAATGTATGCTTGTGTAAAAAAAATCAAAATCTATATTGTTGTATGTGATGTGCATTATATTCTGTAAAGTAAGAAGCCTGGTGAAGGTCAAATAAAGGACCGAGACGTTGCGTAATTAATTATTGGTATATCGGTTTACATCTTTTTATGTCCACTTTCCTGCTTACAATTAAAAAATGACTATATAAAAAATGCACAAAAGTTTTTCAATTGTTAAGAACATTTCGATCGTTATGCAGGGCTGCATATTCAATGTAGATTAGTAGAACTTAATTTGAAATGATTCCGAGAGCTTTAACTTTAGTGCAATACAATATTTTCACAAATCAAATATTTGTAGTTTAGTTCCTAAGGTAATGAGATATTTGGAACTATTTTTCTTTAGTTAAAACCTACCAATTGTCGTGAAATAATACCGCTTTAATGTTTGATCAATTTTTATAGTTTGTTTTAAAATGATCCTAAAACTTTTGGTCTTATCAAAATAAAAATTTTGTCCTTCGTAAATCGCTTTAGTTCTTAAAAAGTTCCAAAAATCAATTCTAATTTTGTGGTAATACTAATAATTTAATAACGTTTTTCGTTACAGATTTTCATGAACATTTTATGACTGAATTTGATTGAAATACAGATTTTTTCTCTTAAAGTTTGGTATATATTTTATTAGCTGATACCCACGACTTCATTAATTGATTTAACAGCAAATTAATCGCAAAGTTACCTTTGAAAATCCTTGGATCTCATACTTGGTCTATATTAATTTCATCAAAAGTGGTTCATTGGATTAATCGCTATTGAAAAAAGACAGTTAAACGTTCACATTAACAATATAAGAATAGATTAACGTAATTTTTTGCACGGAGCTTAATTAATACATTGGCTATCTCCCGTTAGAATTTTGCCTACTTATTTCCCAATAAGCAATGAACAAAATTAACAAAGTGATAAAAATCTCAATTTCTCCAAATTGAAATTGGTAAGCCTGATTTTAGGGTAACGTTATAAACTATATAGAATTATATAGGTATTTTTTTCATATAGTATATTTGTCAAAATGTTACAAATATCTGATTTTTGTCTATTTTTTTAACTATGAATTTTAATGTTCAAATATAAAATTCAAGTTTTTCAACATTCATGGACGAAATCAGAGTTTCTTGATCTGTCGAAAAAAAAATCCGATTGAATATATGGAAACGAAAAGATAACTAATAGGCAAACATTTGTCCTAATTAATAAGGTGTTGGTACTCATTAATTATTGTTTGATAAAAGCCAGATAACCGAAATCAAATATTTTATACTGTAGGCTTCCTGGCTTTGGTTAGACCACCAGCCAAGCGGTCGCATATTTGAAAAACAAACACTAGATTTATCTGTCTGAAGACATAAAAAACTGCAACGAAACGATGTCAATCATGATCCCATTAGCATTGAAAAATATTCGCCAGACATGCGGGGAAAACGGAAAAACCAATAAAATCCAATGATCGACTAAACGTTTTATTGTCTAACAAAAGACCTCCCCAATAGCAGTGAGAAGACTATTTATAACACATTGTTAGAAGCAATCAAATTACCTCAACGGGCCAGCTGGACGAAGAGTGAAGGAAAAGCGGAATGTCAAGTTATGAGAGGAATAATAGACGGAGGCAATCGATGGCTTCGTGTGGCTCTACAAGGCCTTTGGATGTGGTTTGGTTGGCCACAAGATGAAGCAGGTATAAATGTCTGAATAATGTTTAAAGTGTTTAGTAGAACACCTTGCGGTTTGGCCGCCAGCCCGATTTAACCATCTTCCGATTCATTCGAGCACCTAATTGATATTGCCGCCAAAGACGTGTATTTAAATGCTACACCACCAACACCCATAAAATCAATCAACGAATATGTGCCGAACTCTCGAAAAAAAAGTTCATGTTGGTAAACACATGACTTCCTTATACGCGAATACGTATTTCTATTGTCCTTCATTTTAATTATTAATGTCGTTTCAACGTCATACTTGCTATAGTTTCTTTATTAAATTTTCCAGAACTTTTCATGTGACCTAAGTTTTAACTATGTTTGATTAAAGTATATCGTTGGTCTTTAATCATCTTTAATTGATTTTTCGGTCTTAATGTTGTCTTGCCCATGTCACGTGCAAATAGTAAACCCTTATAATACCAAAATATCATTGAAAGTTGGGTTGATTTATAATTAATATAAAATTAAATCAAACCAAAATTTATTTGGTACTTAGGTACAGTAATCCCCTATTACTAGCTGTTACTATGAAACATCATTGAAAAGTCGTAGATGCGTTCCAGCTAAAGAATCCAAAAAAATCCAATTTTAATATAGATTCATACTAAATATAAAGCGTAAATAAATTAGCACTGCACTATTCCGCATAACATCAAAAACTAATTCGTAAGAACGTTTGATAACTATTTTAAGGTTAAGAACCACTGGTCTAGACTTATTCTGTCAACATGATCCCTCCGCCAAGACCGTCGCCTTGATTTAATTTAGATAATAGGAATGTATTACTAAAATCAACTTTGATTCATGAATTTAAAAAAAAATACAATAGTCAATTTCTTGTATTTATTCAATCGGTGAGATTTGCCTACAAAAAAGGAAGTCTATTGTTTCTGTAACTAGGAATAGTTCCACAAAACTATCACCTTGCATATATTGGAACTAATTTCGGAATTACAGCTTGAAAACTATATTACACTTTCTGTAGGAGTAAATAAAGATAGAAAAGGGGAATAAGAGAAAAACAGAAAAATGAACCATAAAATTAAGTCAAATCAAAATTTTATTTGGTACTTCGGTAGAGTAATCCCCTACACTACTATGCTTGCCCCTATTATTGTTGTTACTATAAAATCTCATTGGAAAGTCATAGATGCATTCCAGCTGATAAAAATACCCGTAAAAGAACCCAATTTTAATATAGATTCATACTAAATATAAAGCGTAAAGCAATTAGCGCTGCACTATTCCGCATAACATCAAAAACTAATTTGTAAGAAAGTTTGATAACTATTTTGGGATTCCCTGTATAACAAAACCAAACATAAACTGTATTTATGTACCAAAAATTTTTTTTATAATTTTATTTTAAGTTCAATAGAAAAATCAATTTAATAATAACAACGTAACAAAATAACACAACAAAATAACAAAATTTCATTTCGGAACATTTTTGACAAAATTGATTAGTCTTTAGTTGAGAAGTTTCCATATACAAATCAGGGAAAAAAGCAAATTTTGGTCAGTGAAATCTCATATACAGTTTTGTCTCAAAATTTGAGTACAGTTTAGTTTTAGTTCAATAAATTTTAGGCAAAATTAACTAGATTAATTAAATTAACTAGTGAATCATCACAAAGCAGTTACGGAGTGATCCAAACTACTTGATGACCACTGAGGAAGATTGCTTGGCAATCGAAATACGTATCTGGGCAATACGTCATGAATATTTTTGTTTGAACTTCTGTTCAAATTTATGTTTATGGTATGATTTTTATATATTATTATATTAAATTACACTAAATAAATTGGACCGCAATATATCCTATATATTGTATACACAAGATTACAGTATTGGTTTTGAGATTTTGAGATATACAGCAGGCATATACGTAGAAACTAGAAAAATCCCCGATAGCAATATTGCCTTGTACTTGTGAGCGAAAAAGTGTAAAACGTTTACTGTCCATTAGAAAAATTGACAATTACTATTCGGAAAAAACAACACACGTAAAACAATCGTTTTTGGTTTTATATCCCGTAAATGTAACAAACCGGTAACAAGTATTCCCTCCCCCCCTCTCGTATTTTGATCCCTACACGAGGATATTGCATTCAATATAAAACGGAACAATAAAACTCTTGAACAACATTTTACAAATGCAATGATAAATATTTCAAGTCCACTCTTTATCGTTCCCAATATAAATTTCAAATATACCTATATCGTATTTATGGTATATATAGAGGGATTGTATGAGTTGATCGCCTACAATGCAAAAAGATAATGTAGTACTAATATTTTTAATGGCTTTCACGAATTTCTCGTCGAAAATTGAGAGTTTAATTACAACGAAGTGCAATTGAACGCCTCTCCTGAAAACAACAAACAAGTCTTAAAAGCTTAGAATAAAAACTCGTTTTTAAGCTATAAAACGTAAATTTATTAATTTCCTCTTCTATGTTCATAATAATAATAATTTATTTTTAAAATATTTAAAGTATGTACAGTAGAAAATTTTATAAATTATTTAAAAGTTTTGGTTAGCGTTAATTCTATGGGATGTAAAATGAATTTAACTTTTTAAGGGTAGAACTTTTATAAACTTAAAAAAAGTCGCTTCGCGAATGCCATAAGATATTTTAGTACAACAAAGAAGGTGATGATGGTAAGAAAATATCTATAATCCTTTTTTTTACTAATAAATGATTGTTAAGTTGGGTCTATAATTGATAAATGTGTCTTTATCATTGATCTATATAAATGGATACTGCATTGTACAGTAAATGACAAGCTGTACTAGCAGTAAGTGCAAGAGAAAGTCCGATATATGGAAGTCTTCCATCTCTGGTATGGCAACTGAAACAATTGAAGCAAGTAAAATGCAAGCGCTTGTTTCGAGCGCATTTTTGTGTAGGTTGGCGCTCAGCAGCACTCAATTGTCAGGTGTTCCTTTTAAGTGACCATAAAAAATGTACCCAAGTAGGCAGCACTTCTTACGCTATACTAGATTTTTCAAATTCTGTTTGACACCATATGCAGGGTCTATCTACGAGGTGTGATCAAATAATAAGGTGACTTTACATTTTATAAAAAAATTATTCCTTTATTCATTTAATTTTTTTTTATCCCCCTCAAAATAATCCCTCTTTGATACAATGCACTTGTGCCAGCGCTTTTTCCAGTCGTCAAAACACTTTTGAAATGCATTTTTTGGTATTGCCTTAAGCTTCTCCAGCGATGCAGCCTTAATCTCCTCAATCGTTGCGAATCTTTATCCTTTCATGGTACTTTTTAATTATGTAAGAGGAAAAAGTCACAGGGGGCCAAATCCGGTGAATATGGTTATAACTGATGACGAGTCATGGGTATATGGTTCTGACATCGAAACCAAAGCCCAATCATCCCAATGGAAGCGTCCAGAAGGGCCAAGACCAAAAAAGGAATATCAAGTTTGTTCGAATGAGAAGGTTTTGATAACAGTTTTTTTTTAATTACCAAGAGTGTTGTGCATCAAAAATTTCTTCCACAAGGTCGTACGATAAACCAGGAGTATTACCTTGAGGTTATGCGGCATTTAACTGAATCATTAAGGAAAAAACGGCCGGAATGGTGGAAAGAAAATTCATGGACTTTGCACCATGATAATGCTCATGCGCACAAGTCGTTATTAGTGAGTACGTATTTGACCAAAAATAGTACTTCCATCACAAGGTTTATAAATTACACAGGTTGTCCCATTTAGAAAAAAAAATGACGTCATACGAGGAATTTTGAAATTTGAACCAGTCTGAAGATATATACGAATTTCTTCTGGATACGTCACGTAGCGCATGAGGCCATCTGTGTATTTTATAAACCTTGCTTCCATCATCCTCAGCCACCGTATTCACCGGACTTGATCTCCTGTGACTTTTTCCTCTTCCCAAAATTAAAAAGTACCAGAAAAGGATGAAGATTCGCAGCGATTGAGGAGATTAAGGCTGCATCGCTAGAGGAGCTTAAGGCAAAATTAAAAAATGCATTTCAAAAATGCTTTGACGACTGGAAAAAGCGCTGGCACAAGTGCATTGTATCAAAGAGGGGGATAAAAAAATTTAGATGAATAAAATGAATAATTTTTTTTAAAAATGAAAAGTCATATTATTTTTTGATCGTACCTCGTATATAAACATATAAATGGTCTTTATCTATTTATTTTCCAAAAAAAAATATTTTAAAATAACTTATTTCAAATGGAAAACTTAGGTAACTTAGGGAAATAACAAAAAATTAAAAAATCAGCACCCCTATTAACATATTAGATACTGATTTCATCAGGAAATTTTGTAAGCTTTATTACTTTTGACATCTTCACTCATCTTTTCAACATTTTATGGCATTCGTGAAGCTACTTTTTGGGGGATTAAATAGATCTCAACATAAAATGGTTTAAAATTCATGTGACACCCACAGAACTGACCCCAACCAAAAATATTATTATACGTTACAACAAAAAATCTAACAATGTTATTTTTTTTTCATATTTTTTTTAAGTGAATTTAAAGCACAACCATTACCGGGGGATGTTTTGTCGAAGCATCGCAGTAGCACGTCACGTCGTTTGTATCGTTAGCAATAACTGGAGCTGGGGTTCGATTCCCGTGTGCTCGACGTTACTTTTGTCGATTTAAAATGTTTTTCATTGCGGCTAAGAATCTTAGATATCGCTGCCGCTGGAAAAAAACAAGAAAAACATTCTTGTCACCTCGAATCTTAACGATCTGCTTATTGGGTTTTTCGTTTCTTAAATTAAAGTGGAAAAACCGCTATGCTAGAGAGCTAAGCTATAAATATATAAGAGAAACAATAACGAAAACAAGACGAAACCAAACTAAACGAAACGAAAACAAAACTAACAAAAAAAAATTACTACAAAATTTAGAGAGCACACGAACAAGTTGAGAACAGAAGTTCAGAAATGGAAAAATACAAACAAAAAAAAATTAAAACACAAAATGAAAAGCTCAACAACGAAGAGATGGAAATTGTTGCTTGCACTGTTTTCAGGACAGTTGCAATGAAACTCGGGTGTTCGTTCTACTCGGATGATTTCCTATTTATGCATTACAGTAAATTCAGGGAAAAAAGAATAATAATAAAATGAAATTTGTTGCGATAAAGTTAAAAAATTTATATTAACTTTTTGGAAAAAATGCTAAAGCATGAAGTGTAAATTTTCAGTTCATATAGAATGACTAACCAAATGACTTTAGAAAGAAGTTATTCTACTCAAAAGATAACTTCATAATTTTTACATTATAGCACTTTAATTTCCCAGAGCACAAGAGGTAGTATGACTCTTTTTTAAGAAAATAAATATCAATTTGACAATTAAATCATTGTAAGCCTTTATTATAACAATTGTACTTTAAACCGTGAAGAAATTCTAACCACAGATGGAAAAAATATTTGATACCACTTAACTATGAGACGTTTGTATTGAAATGAAATTTCGGCAATTTTTGGAATTTCTTCAAATCAATTGAAAGAGGAAATGCCGTTTTTTCTTTTACAAGCATTGTCAAATATTGAAGATTTTTGATTTAAAAAATTGCCATCACAAATCTAGAGAAAATTAGATTAAAATTACAAATTCAAGAAAACAATTTTGCAAAAGCACTATCTCCATATCAAATTTTATATGAGTGTTATCTAGCCCAAATAAAAAATCACCGTGTGCAAAAATGAGGATTCAAAATATTTTGCACAAGCATTGTCTACTCTATGTTTATATGCAAATGCATAGTTAACATTTTATGCTATACAAAAGGAAACAAATTTAATTTAAATTAAAAAGAATGTTTTTACCTGTTTACGGTTAAATTGTAAACATCATTAAAAGGTATTCAGAAGGTAATCTTAGTTAAATTATCCAACATCAAATCTTATAAAGTAATTTATGGTCTTTAAGAACTCGATTGTGAACAATGAACATTTAAAATCGGTTCGAAATAGTTTGACGACTGTCAGAAATAAATTTTCATTACTTTAATGTAAGTGAAAATTAGAAGAATTGAAAAAAAAAGCTTTTTATTGGCTAAAATAAACAAGATTTAACTAAATAAAATATGTGTTGAAGCGAATCTAAAAACTGCATAATTTTTTTTAGAAGCTATTTATTCCATTAAATTATGTTCCATTTTGATCAATATAATTTTCCCAATGAAATTAAATTCCAATGAATTTAAATCCTAATGAAATTAATTCAAAGTATAGATGCCTGTCTTAAAAAAAATTGAACTATAAAACTAATAAACTCTGATAATTAAACTTGCTTCCTTTTGATTAAGTATTAAGAATTATCAAAAAATATAGTTAAATGTTAAAAAAAAGCAAAAGTCGGTTGGGAGAGATTCTTTGAATTCGCTGGGTGCTGCAAAACTTTATATTTCAATTAAATCTCAAATCCAGCACCTTTTGCTCGGTTAATTGGTGCGGTATCCATTTATCCATTTTCTTCACCCTTCCAATTTCAGAAAGATGCCTCAATATTGAATATTTAACTTTTATCCAGGTGACAAACCCCCTCGTTACTACAGTTGGATTTGCTCCACAAATTTTTTCAAATCATCATTTTTCAAAGACATTCCCGTTCGTCATTTTAAACTGAAAAATCACCGGATCGTAATTTTTCAAACCAACGATACACTTTTCGATTGTTAATAGTATTTTCCCCAAACGCTTGATTTATATTACGTACAGCTTTTGCAGCACTAGAACCAAGTTTATACTAATACTAAAAAAAAACACGAATATTGGTTAAATCGGTACAAAATTCAAAACAAATAACAAAAGGATACATTTTTGAGAAGATCTTTGTTGGAATGTGATTCTGGCAATAGACAGGTACGATGGTTAAGGAGATTATACCAAAAACGAAAGCTTAAAAAAGCAGGGAGGTAAATAGCATGTAAAAAAAATCCGACAATTATTAAGCATCAACCGAATAGTGTATACATTACCGGTAATATAGTTGAATATTTTGTGTGATACAAAATTTAAACAATTAAATTTAAGGAATGTAAACATTGGACTAATAATTGAATTTTTGTTTAAAAAACTTTTGACGTATTTCTTCTCAGATACATATTTCGATTGTCAAGCATCTATCAATTAAAATCAAATCATTTTGATAAAATTTTACAATGATGCTTTTACTTTCCTGGCTAAAATCTTGGAATTTAAGATTTAATTTGGTATCTTTAGAAATCATTGCCAAGATTTTACAAATAAAATAAATATTTATTCATGGTGATTAATGAAAACATGGCAATCAGATTACGTAATTGGGGACCAATATGTCGAAATATTTTTTTAAATATTTTCAAATTTTATTTTATGCTTTAAAAACTTTATTGAAACTCCGACCACGGATGAAAAAAATATTAGATACCACTGAGCTATGAAACATTTGCATTGAAATAAACTTTTGGCAATTTTTGGAATTTTTTGTAACCGATATTTTCCATATTAAATCAATTGAAAGAGGCAATGTCGTTTTCTCCTTTTACATGCATTGCCAAATATTAAAAATTTTTGATTTAAAAAATTGCTAACACAAATCTTAGAGAAAATTAGATCAAAACACTTTACGGACTATGTAGTAAGAAGGAGAAAACAAATCATACAAAAATTAACATTTTCCTCTTAAACCTTAGCAGTGTTTTTCAAACCCTAAAAAAATCAATCTTAATAATTTGGAAAAGCAATTAAAAACAAACAACGCAAATTCGAATATAATTTATTTTATTAATCATTATATTAACAAATATTTATATTTAATAATTATTTATTTTTTTTTTTTTATAAATAACAACAAAAATTGTCACTCGTACTCACTCTTCTGACTCGTTTTTAGAATTAAAAATAATATATTACATAAATATCAAATAAAAAATAATATTCATTTCAATTTACACAATATAGGTAATATAAGTTCAATAATAATTTTTTTTGTTTCTTTGAAATAAATCCGGATTAAAAACACACGTCACCGAACGAAAATTGGTACGTCGGTCGGTCGCGCGCCCCCCGAGTTATCCAAACACTGCTATAAGGTTCCGATCCAGCGATTATTTCGATCATCGATTTGGGGCCGGATCTCTGTGACACACGCAACTGCATCCATCTAAAAATTGAAAAAGATCCCAGTTCATAAATATTGCACACTGATTTTTTCATATTTTTAGACTGTACAATTATGCGTGGTCTTAACTAAATATTTACACAGAAAAAATCATATGTCTTTAGAGGAAGGGTGGTGTCGCGGGAGACAAAAGACCAAGACAGAAGACGGAAGATCAAAATTGTTATTTAGGTAAGACAATGATTGGTCTTTAGACTCGATTTACTTGTAAATTGATAGCATATTGTTGTCCGTAACGGTCTTGTATCTTTTGTCTCAATTGCGACGAAAACCACAACATTTACTTGGTTAAATTTGCCGATTAGTTCATTTACAAATAAAATTTAAGATTACATATTTTTTTTTAATTCTGTTGTATTAATTTTTACTTTAATGGTTTTTTTTAATCTTAACTTTTACAAACCAAGCAATGTATTTAAAAAAAAAAAACTAAATAAATCGATAGAATTAACGATATGTATGTATGGGCAATTAATTAAAAGATTATAATGTGGCCAATGGAGAATTTATAACTTTCAATAAACCGAACAGAAAACATTTGTAATTCTTTTGAAAGAGCCAATAAATTTAAAAGGAATTAAACAAATTATAAATTTATAATGCCTGACTTGTTTTAAATTGAGATTTTTTTTTCTCTTGAGAAAATATCTGAGCAAATAAGGAAATGAGTCAATATTAAAATTATTTAGGAACCTATTTCAAGACTATGTTCTTTGAAGATCAAACAGTTATTTAATTTAAATTTATATAAACACTACATGAATGCTAAGCCATATATTATATGTGTAACGCATAATACCAAAACACAAGTAGAAACGTGTAAAGATCTATCGAATTCTATAACGAAGAACAAATTTAATCAACCCATATACACATGGATTTGCTTGTTCATCATCTTTCCGGTAAAATTCCGCAAAGAGCGAACAAGGATTTCATTCTACAACATTGATTGCGACTAAATATAGATAGGATAGATGTACGAGTGTGTATGAATGTATAAGTGTGCATTCTTGGAACTACATCAAAAATGCATTTCGTCGTGCTAATATTCCAGCGGTATTTCTTAACAAGATAATATAAATACTTTCGTCACTTAAAAATATGCGAGACCCTGTAAAAATTTTCAATCCAACACAAATGGAATGCTCTTCCCGAACTGTTGCGACTTAATAATGAAGATGTTAACATTCACGACTAAGATATCATAATTCTTGAAATTTATTCCTGCTAAGGGATTTTAGGTATTTCGCTAAAATTGACGTTAACATTCAATTGAAAAGTGTCTTTGTGCTTTTAAGGTAATTAAATTATAATGGCAAGTGCGTGAAAAAATTCCACAAATTGCAACTTTTATGGCGTTGAATGGCTGTTACTTTTATAGCCGAAATGCATTTGAAAATTGAAACAATATTTTAGCTGCGCTGTTCTGTTTTCGAGTTGGACATATATAAATTAGTTTTTTTTTATTCCTTTTTTTTGTGGATTTGTTTGCTTGTTGTGTGGGAGACAGGTTTTAAAGGATGTCATACTAGGAAGCCATAATGAAGTCACCGAATACGGCTTATTGTTAGATCTAATCAAATGACAAAGAGTAAATGTATTTATAAAAAGATTTGGTGTTTCGTTTTCTGTATTATTTAAAGTTAAGGTTGTAATTCTAATCTTGATTGGAGAAATTCTAAAATTAGTTTCAAATATGATCTAATGGTTAAATCATGTAAGTGAAATAAAACTGATTTTCTACAATTGCATGTCTTCTTGGTATTTTGAACATATATGTGCAAAAAACTATCAATGCTAACTTTCTTTCCTTCTGTATATATAAAAAAAAATGATGGGTATAGTCATGTTTTTTTAATAAAACAATTACATTCAATGCATCTATCCTCAAAAGAGTTTTAAAAATGGTGTACTGAAAAGTTTAGGAAATTTTAAAATTATATAATTTTTATTGAATCATGGGAAAATTCAATTCTTTTTGGCCAAGCAGAAGATTATCGATACAATTTGTCTAAATTTTTATTTCCACACTGTAAACAATATACTTAAGATTCATAAAGTCAAAGCTCTTAAAAATTACATGGAATGATCAAAACTAATTGAAAAATTCAGAAGAAACATTTACATTCATAAGCTAAACTTAAGATTTAAGGCTTTCACGGACTATCTTAGTCAAAATACAAATTTTTGGAGAAAAAATTATGGCTTTCGAATCCAGTTCAGAGCAATTACACTCTAAAATTGCGACCCAGAAATGTTGCGAAACGTTTACGACATAGCCCATCAAATCATGAAGCTTTGGATCCGAAAACCACAACTATTTCTTTAAAGAGTTGTATTTTGAATAAGCTAAACTATTTACCCCAAATTTATCCTGAATTGGTAACCACAGTTCATTTAAGAAAGAAATACCGTCTTCAAAAATTCAAAGAAAAAAATATTTTACATGAAATAAAGCAGTGTTTCCTAAAATATTTTATGCAAACCCGTACGGGGAATGTTGGTTGGGAATTGTTGGCTGACTACATAGATTACTTAACAATTGAATCCCACAAAATTGAAGTTTTTTATACTTTTTGACGAGGAGTAATAAGCCTTTCGAAAATTATAGAAGAGGTTCACAAATCTGGATAGTTTGTTGAAACAAAGCATACCCACCAAACTATAAATTTGATAAAAAATCAAAATAAAACAAATCAGTTCCATTATTGGAGTCTTCTTCGCAGGACTTTAGTAAAATCTTGTCGGTTATTTTTCGAAATCTGATTCTTCAAATAAATTATTTCTCTAATAAACATTTTGCCGAAAGTTATTAACTAAATTAAACTTTTCAATATGAGTAGACAAAGAAAAAAAATGCCAAAAATTTTTAACTCCATATAGTTACTGTATTCCAATGAAGAACTTTTAAACTTTAGCCATCAATTCTTTGTTACAACAAAGAGTTCTATTATAAAAAAAAAATCTATTATGAATTAACAAAAAAAACAAATTGTTAACATATTTTTTTTTGTATTGAGTGAAGCAGGATCTTCCAACCCCAAGAAATGAAAAATGTAAAAAAATATTCCAAGAATATAATTTATAAAAAAATTGGAATATAATTCCAAGAAATATTCCGAAGAAAAGCTTTTCGGGTAAACAGTCATTTAAGAAAAAAAAATGGTTTAATTTTTAATCAAAAAAATATAAAATTTCATAAGTGTTTCTCAAACAATTAAAACACGAAGTATAGATCAAAGGAGTACAAACGGTATGGTTTTTTTTTCACAATATTCATGTACCTACACAATAAAATATCCATATCATAGTTCAATAGCGTGTTTACGGTACTAACTTGAACCGAAACTATGTACTTTATGTTAGATAACATAAGTTAGTACTTCAGAAACTCTTGTGGCAGCACCACATCTTGACATATTTTCCATCATGCAGAATATTGAAATTCACAACTGTTAATTATGACTAACACTTAACACTTCCCGTGTAATGATTCAAACCTGTGCTTTTTGAAGAGCTTTAGCGCACTCTACCGGTACTGAACCTCAAATTGAAGCCATTTGTTAACATTACTTTCGGACTCTTAGTATCTATGCTTCATAGGTTTAAATTGCAGTAATATCAATTTATATTGATAAAAATCAGAAAAAACCATGATATCATTATCTGCGTACCCTTCTTCCCCTATTGCAAAAATCCCTAAAATTTTTGTGTCTAAAATATTTTTTAATTTGGCATGTCTAATAATGTATGAGGAAAACTTAAGAAATTTTAAAGTTTTTAACGCCGATAGGTACATATAAAACGCTATACGAGCACTATGTCGTCCACGGGTTTAGTGTTTGTGTCCTATGCTTAATTGTCTATAAGGTATAGTGTCCAAAGATTAAAGAGAATGTTGAAAAGTATGACCCTTTAGAAATCAAACTTCCTATTAAATCCTAGTTAAAGGTTTTTCTTTATTTATTGAAACTAGAAATGTTTAACTGCTGATTTAGTAAGAGAATTAACAGTCGAAATTTTCCTTTTCCATTTTTTTTTACAAGTAATAATAATAATAAAACTTTATTTCCTCCAATTAATCTACACTTGTAAGTTTACAAATTTAAAATTTTGTTTACTTATCTTAACATTTTTGTTTAACTTAAAAGTTCCTTCTTGTGTTTCCCACAATATTTTACCTTTTAACTTTTTCTACTCATTTCCCTTTCCTTTATTTTTATTTTTTGATTTCATTATAGGGGTGCCCTTTTAAGGGGGAGAAATTCAAAAACTCCCTCTGTCATTGTTAAAAATTTTTTTTTACAAGTGAACTTACATACTTAGAATACCCAAGTTTGGTAAAAAAGATTATAAAAAATAGTTTCTTTTTAATTTTAATCAAGGTAACAAAATAGGAAATACCTCTGCTGGAGTTTTTTTCCATTACAGATATTTATAATCTGTCTAACTTTAAAGCTTTAAAATTTTCTGAAAGAAATGGAATTCAAAAAATCCAAATTAATTCAATGGAGAAAAAAAAAACAACTGGTGTTACTACATAGTACATGCAAAACGTTTAATTTTAATTACATTTTTAACGTGGCTCAATTTTCGTGCTTAGATTTATACAAATTTCACACTTCTCAGCACGAAACTATGCACGAAACACATACCAGCTCGGTTCTAATCAGTCTTAGCATAGAATTTTATCAGCCAGAATCGCCGGTGTGAACTCTTTCTACGGTAAATTTCTATCCAACAAAACATACATGTTCCTATATAGCAACAAGACGACGCGGCATGGTTTCGTGTTTTCCGTATGACTGCCTTACTTTTTCTCCACACATTTCTTTCCTTTTGACAAAGTATAAAGTGACTTTTTTACTTTTACTTGCCAGTTTTACGTTTTTACGGATCGTGATTGATGTCACCGAGTGAGGGACGAACAACATTCATCGAAATCAGTTCACATTACACAAAAAAAATGCACAGAAAAATGGATATAAAAATTGATGGAAAACGCTCGTTTCCAACCAACGCTAGTTTTGCTATTTGTTTTGATCAATATTTGCCATTTATGAAAAATGTTTTATTAAACTTGGCAAACTTATCCCCGACAAATTCAATTAATTCATAGTTACATCCGTAATGTAAATAATAAAAGAAACGACTTAGAGAAAAATATTGCTTTTAGTTTTCCTTTTATACCCTACATTGAAGAAACGATTTTGTGTGGGAAGAATACAAATATTTTCTTTATTGCTCAAACTTCGATTTTCGGATTAGTTTTGTTTTCCTTTTGTTCAATAATTTCTTTATTCTATGATAAAAACCAAATGTATATGGATTATAATTCATTTTGAGCTTTCATTTTCTATTTTCGGCGATTGTTAACCAGAATCAAGTGGATTGGTCTTGTTTTCCTTCACTTAAACCCTTTTTTAAAATGTTCCATATAATTTATTCGAGAAAAAAAAATAAAAATTTGGATTTTCTCCGAGATCTTTAACAACTCTATGAACAATAGTGTTTAGTGACAGTGCTTGATTTTCGGGTCACATTACTGATGCTGGGTTCTGAATGAATTTATAGTAAAAATTTTGGATATTTTATATTTCGATTTATTCAAGTCGTACCCTCTTTATCGTAAAGCGAAAAGGCTGTCACTTAACACTAAGGAGATATTCCTTAATCACCTAAGGCACTTTGGAAGAAAAATGATCATAAGTATCGTATTTTCACTACTTTTGTTTACAAAAAAAA
Source organism: Sisyra terminalis (assembly GCA_958496175.1). Taxonomy (NCBI): domain Eukaryota; kingdom Metazoa; phylum Arthropoda; class Insecta; order Neuroptera; family Sisyridae; genus Sisyra; species Sisyra terminalis. Next base: position 12,766,804 of record OY292275.1, read on the forward strand.
ATACTGTTATAATCTAACAATGGCAAAATTTGCTTTCCGTAATTGAAAAAGCTCTACTCTCAAAAACTAAATCTATTCAACAATGAAGAACTGTTGTAAGATCTTTAAGATACTATTGATAGTTAAACCCATAATACAGTTGTTCTTAACCTTTTAAGTTTTTGTACTTTTTAATCTTTTACGAGCCACATCCCTTTGAACCAGAGTATAGATATCCGCATCCCATTGAAAAATGTGTTTGGTCTTTTTAGTTTTGAAAAACATATATTTTTTCGACGGTTATTATAACAATTTAATAATTTACATTGTTAGGGACTTCTACCCTCCTCCTCCCCTCAAGAATACCATCCCGCACCCCTAAGGGTGCGGGCATCCTAAATTAAAAAACACTGTTCCAGTATCTAATTTTCTGTATGCTTTGGCAACAAAAAAGATCTTATCTTCTAAAAACGAATCGCTCTTAATAGCTTGTGGTTTTATTACAGTGTATTATCAAACCTGAAGTTTATTTTTTCTTCTTTATGGACTTTTCCGTAGAACATGGAAAAACGAAGCTGAAGCACATATTAATTTTTTTTTAACCACTCTTTTGCATATTTTGATAAATTTAGATGCATTTTGTGTATTTTAACGTTAAACTGGCATTCTACTTCAGCGAAATGTTGGCAATATTGAAAACTTTCAAAAAAATAGAATTTGCGGCAAAAAGTTTTAAAAATGTCTCAATTTTAGTAACTTTACTACTCCTTCCTCTGGATTTGAACCAATCTAAACTTCGAAAGTTTGTAGAAAATAAAAAAGTTCCACCAAATATATCAAATTCATCAAAATCGGTTGAATGATTTTCAAAAAAAATTGACATATATTTCATAGAGAAAAAAGTTTTTAATTTTTTTTGTACTTAATATTAAAAATTTAATATAACTAACTTATTTTTGGGAATTTCCCAAAGAAATAAAAAGTAAATAAAATCTTCTTTTTTTATGATTAGATATGTTTCTTAGGACAATTTTTTTTATCCATTCTCATACTAATTTCATCATGGACACGATCGCAAAATCGTCAAACACCAGGAATATCCAGTTAAGGCTTTAACTTTGTTAAACAGTCTCCATTAATACATATATAATATAAAACACACGTACATATAAATTTTTATTACGACAATATTATTTGCATAGTTTAACAAGATCGCGATAAGACAAAAGCTCCCCCAGATACAATGTATGGAGACCATATACCATAATATGTACATACATTTATAAAAATATAATAAAAAATTCTTCAACTTTATACATTTCATTTACAATGTTTTGGTTTCAAATGCTATTATTGTCATTGATTGTTGTACTATATGGCACAAAACCAGTTCCTTATTGTTTTCAAATATATGGCTCATAGCAACGAACGCAAAAGCTTTAAAATATTAATAGCCGTTTGACATCTATGACGGCAAAGAAGACACCTCACCCTCGATACTCTGTGAGTTTTAATACGGTCGCAAAATTACAAGGAATAAAAAAAATTACAGAGTTTAACCATAAATTATATGTTGGAAGGTAAAAGAACATTGGTATTCAAGTAACTTTTTTATTATTTTATACAATAGAAATTTTATAATCGTATTATATCTAATTATAAAAAAGTTAGAATCGTTATGCATACAATAAAACATTTTAAATATCTTTCTCTTTTAATGATACATTTGTAACTTTGTTCCAATGATAGTAGCGATTTCTTGTTACATGATTTGTTGAAACATGAAATTGAAATTTAAAGCATTCACTTGACCTAAATGTTAGACAAATATTTGCTATTCATTTGAATTCAATTTGTGGCTGTTTTGATTTTATTTTTATCGACAAAGTCAAAACAATTCAAATAAAACTTTAGTTATTTCTTGTGGTAAATAGAAAAGGAAATATTTAACAAGATAGCACGATAATAGTTCGTCAAAACAACTAATGAAGAGATAAGATTTTGTTAAAACACCACTCTTAATGGATTTCAAATAAGATAAGAAAAGAATTGCTTATGAAATTTATCTCAGTATAGGAAGCTATATTAAGTAGATACCTACATATTCGTCCAAAGATTTGGGCCAATTGCTCGAAACCCCTTGATCGAACTCTAATTATTTGAAAAACAAATTTTGGGGTTAAGATAAGTTTTCAAAGAAAAAACTAAGGAATTTGGATGATAGTTTATAAAATAAAGAAAAAAAATTATTCTTCGTAATATTCATCTGCAATGTCTACAGACCTTTGTCATTTAAAAGCTAGATTATTTAGTTCGGTGGTAATAAATCTTGGTTATCGAATGAGTGCCACTGAATTACTATGACACCAATTTTATACAATTATTCAAATTGATTTATTTTCCTATTAAAAAATTATTCAAATTAGACAAGAAGTTGTAGTTAGTGAGAACTACGTTTGATCAATATGAGGGATGGTGAGGAACTACCAATTCAATGGGAGTTAAGTTTCCGTCATAGTTTTTTGGTGACATATTTCTATTTGATTAAAGAATATTCTGTGAAATTATTATTAATTTTCATTAAGTCCAATTTAAGATATTAACTTGAGAAAATTGATATTTTAAGGTTTTCGGCCATTTTTGTAGGACTCTAAAAAGAAAAGGGGTGTATTTTCAGGAGTAAAACTTATACTGTAGACCGCCATAATAGTTTTCAACTAAAAAAAATATCATTAATAACTCTTAATTCCTTCATAAAGTTAAATTTTCTTAAAAAGTAAACATTTTAAGATTTTTTCTAAGATTTTGTAAGGAAAATTGTTACTGATTTTCTTTCATAGTAGGAAATTTAAAAGTATGCTAAGTATTAAATTACATAAAGTTTATTATATGTTAAATGCGCAAGTCTTTAAATGATTATGATAACTTTAAAAATAGCTTGACAATTAAATTTTCCGCAGACCCCCTTTTTCATTAAAATTTGCCCAATTGGCATTTTTAAATGGCTGCCAGGAAAAAACTATAGCTTATTAAATTTTTTCAAATAGGTTTTTATAACTGTCGACCTATAGGGAACTCGTAATTAAAGAATCAAGAAAATAACAATTTTTGAACCACATTCCTTGGTCGATTTTAAATGAATTGACCTTTAGTGCGAGATTCCAAAAACAAAAGAAAATTGTTTTCTTCAGAGCTTTAAAGCTGTATCGAACTTGTTGTTTATTTCAAACAATTGGTTTTGTCGAATAAAAATGATTCTTGTTTTAGTTTTTATTTCTTAGTCTGAACTTTAAATTCAATGAACCAATATCCCAAACTGGTGTTTTCCACAATGTGGTAAACGTATCCCCAGGGGTACGATAAGAGCTTGGTGGGGTTATGTGCATCATCAAATTTTAGTTGCGTCTGGTACAAATGATCCAGGCACTAGTGTTATATAAAAACGATAATTTTTACGTTTTTAAACAAACGGTATTTATTATTTTAAAAACTATATCAGAGGCTGTCAAAGCATGTCAAAATTTTGGGATATATTGCCCTAAACTTTCTAAAAATACTATCAAATTGTAGTACCTACTACACTTTATAGAGGCGCAAAAATATTCAAGGGCAATCCCTTGATTTAGAAATTCTATATTTAATGTTTTGCAAAAAGTTTAAAACTGTAAAAAGTCGCACTTTTTATTAAGAAACAAATATAGACTAATCCAGCTTAAATTACACCTGTGGAATTGCTTTCAGTAAAAAATATGTTTGATGTAAAAAATAAATAAAATAAAATGTGTTTCTCTTTCAGAGAAATGACAAAAACAGTTAGTTTACAGAGTATAGAGAAACATGTTTCTAGGAATAGTAATTTTTACATATTTTCCTTTTTTGTACAACATAATTCCAATTTGTCTAGAAAATTGGACCAATTTTTTAATTAATGAAATAAATACAAAAGCACTTAGGAAAAATTAACGTTTTAAATTGATTAAAAACTTTGTATAACTTAAAATTTAAATAACATACATTTAGGTAATCGTTTCTTCCAACAATATAAATACACAAACTTCCAATCCCTCACGACCCCAATCTCATTTTTCCGAGTAACCATCTCTCACATCATCCTTCAACCGGTTGTACCGTGGAAAAGAAAATTTCTTGTAGCTCTTTTCATATTGATTTTCATCCCATCTATAGATATATCGATGCTGGGTTATAAATCTAAAGAAAATTACTCCGATTTTTTTTACACACAATCTAATTTACAAATATTTGCTCTCGTTCTGTCTTAGCTTTTACGTACTTGCGTCTACGAAATATATACATACAGTCTTTACCTATCCACACAACAGTAATTACACTTCCAAGTTAAAACTTATTAAATTTCACATCCTGTTTCTAGATAAGAAACTGTTTTTATTGCTCTTGCAACATCTCATGCTTTATTTTCTCATATTTACATGTTTGTTTCTTTATTTCGTTTTATTTTTTCAAGAATAAAAAAAAGGAAAAAATGACGCATAATTGTACCATTCTTATTGCTGATGAATAAAAAAGAGCTAACATATAATTTACAGAACATTAAAAAACAATTTTGAGCCGCCTTTTTAACTTTTCAAAAAAACAGGTTTAATGCTGCCGCGGCCGCAGCAGCATACGCGACTTGCAGGTAGGTAGGAATACAATTTTGTTTTTTTTTCCCGTTAAAGCGGAAAAAAATCAAATAAAATTAGCACAAGGCTTTGTTGCCTGTTTGAGTGGTAGGTACTACCTTTATATATATGCAAAATTAGTTGGTGAATTTCATAAATTTGTAGGAATGCCAATGATTATTGCACGACTTCAACTTTAATGTTTGGTTAAATATGCTTAAGAAGATTTCAACTCGATTTGCTATAAAAGTGCCAAAATTATTAATTGGCAAAGTACAAAAAATGCCAATCCAAATTATAAATGCTATACTCGAGAAAGACTAACGAATTAAAATAATGAAGCGCAACTTATTAACACAAAAGGAAAATTCGATCAATTAAATAAAAATCAGTAGATGTAAATTGTTAATAATGTTTGCATAAAATAAATTATCATGAATAAATTCAAAATTTTCTATTAAGTGACATTTTTTGTAAAAACAAGTTTTCGACATATAACTTTTGGAACCCCGATCTTTCAAGTGTGCAAACCATCTGCAAAGACGTTCTGGATTTAGCCCAGAGATAACTTGTTCAAATCTATATCTATATATCTATTATTTTATCTAAATATATAGTTAAATATTTAAAACAAAATCGAATAAGTTAGACTATTTATAACTGCAGAATGACAGAACCGATTTTCATGATCTATGAATTATTGGATTCGTCTCCACCTGATTAATGGAATAACTACTGGAATATATGAAAAATTATGAATAAAATGCGTTTTTAAATAAATTAGATTTGAAATTTTCCTCAATTTTTTGCTGATGTTACGTAGACCTATAGATTATTTATAATCATTGATGCCTATGGTTTGTGAAAAACGCATACCAACCGTTTGAATTTGACTTTTTTATGTATTGAATTTAAGTGACAAATTTATACTTTAAATTTCATTTATAATTCTTATTTTGTGTGAGTGTTAATTATAAATCTTATTATGACAATATTATTATGAACAATGTCGCCCTTTAAGGATCTAATCTTTTCAATTCGTCAGTAAAATAAAACCAATTTTTGTAATATTTTTCGTGCTGATATTTATAGAATTATGGTCGAAATGATGATAGGATTTCAAGAATATATTTGTATATTTTACAAATGCGTAAAAAGTTTAAGAGTAATGAAGGGGTAGAAATTATTTTTAAAATCATAAACAGTACTAAACACTACAATCAAAATCACCAAAACTATAATGGGTACCAGGTTGCAAAGAGCATCCCTGGAGGGTCGACAAATTAATTCAAAAGAAACGTGTTTAAACCTTCATTCGCCATTTTAAAATATTAAAAAAGATCAATATATGTACAAAGAAATCAAGAGTATACCAAAAGAATTGAAACAAATTCCTCAAATAACTCCTAATATAGTACACATGGTACGATGGCTTAAAGACTATGGTTTAAAGACCATACTATTGCACAGGAAGAATAAAAATAATTACCAGAATAAGATCGGGATATAATTGAATCACATTCATAAAGCTACATTATACTAAAGCAGAAAGGTGGACCACCTTAACCATATACTGAAGTGTCGAATGATAAAAAAACAGTAAAATATTATGTTTAAAGAAGTACTGAAAAAAAACAGGAATATTCCCAGTAAACATTCAATCCTTAACTAATAGCAATCTCAGGAGAAAATTGGCTAAAGGATACAATATCGAAGGACTCAGAGTCAAAAATAAAAATGTGTTTAGAAGTATGTCTGAAAACTCATTAATAAGTGAGATTTTATAATTTTTTTTATGTATATAGGCTTTAATATATTCAATTTTCATATCGGTATGAATCTAAATATTTGAAATAAAATGTATATTTTAAAAAAGCACATAATTTGTTATAATCAAGGATAAGTATGTGTATTTATTATATCCATATTGGTAGGTGTAGATTATATTTTATTTTTAAATTTGCTATTTGTAGTGGCATATGAAAATTATTATTTTTTTTTATTTCTTTTACGATATTTATTTTGTCAACTTTAAAAAGACACACTTAATAAACTGTTACTTAGAATAAAATAGTTGTATATAATTATCAAATAAATGAATGTCAGACACGTAAGCCATTACGCTATTAACATCAACTATGTGTTTATATATATATATATATATAGAAAGGTTTATATTTCAAAAAGGCAATTTTTTTAAATTTAAATTGAATTTACTGTGATTTTTATCAGTTCAACTAAAAATGTTTTTACATATTATTTTTTAGCTTTAAATTACCTTTCCAATGATATATAACTCCCCTGTCTAGTGGAAAAATTTCTGTTTTCATCCCTAGGGAATACCTTCCCTTATTATTTCTTTGGAACGATATGTAGCCTATAGTCTGTGGGAAATTGTGTTGTATCTTAGTACCAAATTTCATTAAATTCGGTTGTTCCGTTCTTTAGTTAAATCGGGACACACAGACAGACAGACAAAAATTTTAAAAATGTTAAATTTGGAATAAGGGCTTCTTGAAACAAATATTTACCCTAAAATTGGGTTCAAAATCGAAATGAACAGACAGACGTAAGAATTTTATATATTAGTATAGATTAAAAATGTGGCAGAATAACTGATATCAATTGATTTTCGCAGTTCAATTTTAGGTGGTACGAAGTTCACCAGGTGCTCTTAATATTGATATAAATTGAGAAAAATAAATATCCAGTACTAAACAATTAAAGCTCTAGTCTTCTTGTTATGTAACTAACATTCATTCAACCTTGACTACAATAAAAACAATGAGCCTTCCCTAAGGATATTAAAAAAAAACAACTCCTAGGTCTGCTTACTTTACCTTTTCGAAAGTTTACAATATAATAAACAAACTGAAACCAAGACTCAGCAACTTTTTTTCCTGTCGTCATTATCTCCGTCCGTTTCATGAAGTCGAAAGATATGCTCGTAAGCTCGTGGCATGATCAGGCCTAGTAAAACTTTTACGGCTCGTAAACATCGCAAATTCAACAAAATAAAGGCCAGTTTGATCACATGGCCAGTTCGAATGGAACAAAAGCGGCCATAAAACATTGAATTCAACTAATTGGACGCTACTTAAACGAATTAAATTGCGCTGTTTAATAAGAAAATAGTCATCACTTTCTGATCCACTACCATTTCTGTTCAATAAAAATTCCCAACTCCAATTTCAGTTGGCAACTTTATGAGCAACGGTTGGAGTAAAATTTAGAATTGATAAGTCATGAATTTTGACTTTCATACTCTCTACATTTCAGTAATTGAGTTTTTGTAGTAATGTATGCAAAAAGTTGAAAAGTTCAACTGGAATATATACTTACACCGCAGCTTTGACTGAATAGTTTAGCTTACTGTGTCTTGGCTTTAAAGTTTCAACCTCACTATAAATACTACATTAAGTTGATTGTTAAATGTAACAACCGACACTATTTTATTGCAATGTGAATTAAGAAAGTATTTAAATTAAATTTCCTCAAGTTTTCACATTTTATTGATCAAACTAAAGAAGCAATAAAATCAATTGTCTTTTAATGTTCTAATTTTTCTAAAATGGACGTTAGTTTCTCCTTAGTAATCAATTTAATTGTACATTTCGTCGTTGTTACTTAACATATGATAAATATCTGTTAAACTTCCTCTTTGTATTAAAATTATAGTTCATATAACTACTGTAAATAGTTATTTTCTCTTTGAGATTATTTTTTCCAAATTGAATACCATGCAAGAGGGCTACAATTTTACATTCGATTAAGCAGCAATAAACAAAAAGAAATATCCTTCATTTTACCAAAGTTTTATTTTAAAACTTTTTAAAAACCGAGGTACAGATGAAGGATGTATATTAAAACATATAATACACAATGCTGCAACGCCAAAGTACAATATCCATTTAATTGGCTATTATGTTTAATTAATAATTCAAATTAATAGTGCATCGGGGTAAAAACTTCAAAGACATTTTCTTCTCCTATCTAACCCTTTACAATTGATTGTTACTTTTGAGGCAAAAGAAAATATCGTCAAATTATTAAAATATTAATACTCTCATATAACAATATGAAGTGTAATAGCTTAAATTCAAGGGTATACTATGTATGTGAATAAAGGAAATCGAGTATCAAAGTATTTCGGTTTTTCATAATAGAGTAATGCACGAGTAAAAATTAAATGTAGTATTGCTACATAAAATGTAAATATTCCTAATGTGTAAGTCCCTGAAACAATAATGTTATGGAAAGTATATGAAAAAACATACTTAAAATTTTTAATGAAACATACAAAAACAGTTCAACATCACCAACCTGCGTTAGCTATTACAAAGTATTAACCATAATTATTTGATTTTTCTAAACTTAAAATATTAGTTGTTGATTTCTTTACCAACTTACGTGATTTCAGTATTAAAATGGAGGACCTTTTCTTTTTCTATGCCAATTAAAAAAATTAATATTTTTCAACTCAAAACTATAGTAGAAGATAGCCCAATATCATCAGAGTTTCTTATAAACTATCATTAAACCCGGATTTCCCAATTTCCCATACCAGAGTCTAAGAACTTAACATTAAGAGAGATGTACATTCGATATAATTCAAGATTCCATTCAAAAATATATTTGAAAATTTTAAGCATTTTACGTGACTAATTGAAAAGTTCTTTTATTTTTTAAGAAAATAACAAGAGGTCAAGTAGCCGGGAAAGTTTCCTAAGAAAAATAACTAAAGATCTTTCTTCAACTAAATCTGAACCTGATCTTATGGTGTTGGCCAAACGAGGCGCAGGAAAGTAAAAGCAAATTGCAACTATTAATTTTTAGTTTAGAATCAATTTGGGTAGTTTGCTTAGAAGTTTCATCAATGCCATTTATGTATAAAAAACGTTGGCACCCAAATGTTCATCTTGGACAGTTTTAAATAGGCCAATCCGATGATCGATATCCTCCAAAAGTTAATGGCATTTATCTCATCAATTATGCTGCTTTTTAGGTCTTTAATAGTGAAGGGCTTACAAATGTACATTTTTCTCTTCAAAAATTCTTGTTTTGAATGCACTTATTGCAACCCTACCATATGCAGATTGTGCAATTTATTTAAAAATATAAACAATCCTTGTAAAAAGAAGTACAATAGTATTGAATCGCATGATCTTGTAGACCAATGCATATGCATATGTCCTCTACATGAAATTAAGCGATTTTTTAAAAAAGCCTTGCAGTTCGTCGATATTTTTAAGCAAAAAGTTACAAATTCTACACTACCAACTTAAAAATGACACATAGAAAGTAAACAACAAATATGGGTCTCCATCAAATTGATCTTTGCTTCCCTGCGTCTTATTTGGTTAACCCTTTATGTCTTCCATTATCAAATGTATTTATTTACTATTTCAAATATGCCACAAAATAGACCAACCTAATGATGCAACAAAAACTGCTGATGTTAGTAAATCGATCAAATATCAAAGTTTATACTTGTGAAATTAATGATTTCAGGACATATTTTATATGAATGTTATATTGAACAAAGAATAGATAACAATGATCATTTTTTCTACAAAGTTAAAATTCTTTCAGCAAATAGTATTCATAAAAACAATTAATAACTACCAAAGTATATTCCACAAAATAAGTGAGCAAATAGAAAAAAAAAATGTTAAATTTAAAAATAGATCTCTAGAGGATCTAGGTATTTTCTTTAATATAAACTTCTTACTCCTGGAAAGCTCTACTGTTAGTGATTTTGATTAATTTTATGAACTTTAACTAACCAGCATTGCGATTTTTCATATACACCTATCCCCCGATTTATACTGAAAATAGGTTCCAGACAAATCTGTGTAAAATGAAAAATTTATTTTTCCTATATAAAACCGTGTAAAACGAAAAAAACTGCGCAATTAAGTCATTTATTCAAATGAAACAAAAGTAAAACATATTCAGAAACTTTAAACTAGGTATAGTTTGCCCAAAAAATTGCGTGATGTCGTAGTGAACTTATTCTAAAAATTAAAACAAAAATAGAAACGATTTTTTTTTCAAAAAGTACCTGCGGAAACTTAACAAATTCAGGTATGTTCGCAATTTATTCGCTATCACTTTGAGGAACTATCAGAAAGGGGAATCCCTTGTTATTGCAATCAGTGTTGCCAAATGAAAGAAACTCAAAAATAATTTCAACATATGTATTGTGGATATGATTATGTAACCAAAAATACATTTTGAGAAATTTTCTGAATTTCATTAGTTTATAAACCGTGTAAAAGCGAAATCGTGTAGTACGAGTATCGTGTAAATCGGGGGATAGGTGTATATATATTGAAATTATTATTCGACGTAAAGATTATTTATATATTATGTTTATCTATAAAGACGTCAACATCTTTTCTAATACAAATTCTGATTAAATTATGAGGAAAATAAAAATTTCTTGAATTACTTGTATAGTTCCCTAGTTTTCCTGTGAACCAAAGAAATTATCTAATAAGCACTTATTTTATAAGTGAAATCGTCTTCTTGGAGTAATTTTTTAAAAAAAAAATATATCAGAAAACTGTTGTATAATAGTACCAAAACTATTCAGCATTCACAACTTAAGATTGATTTGGATGTATAGTTAGTAAAAAATTAGAAAAGTTTGTAAAAAAAGCATGATTTATGTTTATAGTTAAAAAAAGCGAGATGAGAGTAGAAAACATTCCAAATAATTTTGTATCTATAGACGTATCGATTGTAAAACTATTTTAAACTTGGTAGAGCGAATTATCCGATTTTCTCGTTTTGTTCATTAAACGAAAAGCGAATTTCTGTGTACTGTCGACTAAGCATATTCTGATAAAAATAACGTAAAGTAATTATGAATTTCCGTTTCGTTCATTAGTTTTCATTATCCGGATAGCTTTCAGTTCGATATGATACGCCAGTTTACCCATAAATGAAGAGATCGCGTTCAATGCTCACATAGTATGGCGGTAGCGGCTAATGGACGGCCATTGGCTAAGTAGATTACGATTTATATGGATAGTTACCAAGATCGTAACAGTCGCTCATCAAGCTCAACAATATTTTTACTATCTCTGTAAATTTTCATCTCGCCAACAATTATTTCGGCTATAACGCCACGAAATACAGGTTAATGTTGTCGATTTATCATCGGTTATAGTTATATGCCACGTTATGTCTTCCATATTTACACCCTAGCGCCCGTTTGTTGTTCTATCGACAGAATCGGCAATAAAACCTCGCAACGTTTGATAAGAATTCATAGTGGAAAATATTAACGGCGAAAAAGTTTTCAGAAGAAATTAAAATGTGAAAAGTAGGTCTACCGTTTCTTCTAACACTCACATAATCTACAACACATATTTTTTATTACTCGCAACTGAAATATTTCCAAGATTTTGTCTTGGCCAAGTCCAGGTCGTAAAATAACTCATATTTTTAATGATCTCAACTTTTGACGTTTAAATTACAAGTGTGTTGATTTTAATTTTAGATTACATATTAGATGACAAGTTTTGGAGTTATCCACGTTATTGAATATTTGCTGTGAATGATAATTTTTTTTTTCAATCAGTGAACAAAAGGCGTTGTATTAACGCGGTCTTATCTACCCGATTAGTTTGAAGAATGAGAATTTTACATTGGGTAAATCCTTTGTAAATAAAATAGGCGTACGTATTGAGGCAGTCGCTCCCTAAAAGACACATCACCCGGATTATTTTTTTTCCCTGTAAAACTGGATTCATTATACGGAATGTTGTTTTTGGTACGTGAGCTTTTCGTTTTCGATTTATAATATGTGTACGTATGACATGTCATTGCCGTATATACTTATTCATAAATTTCACTTGAGAAATTGAAATGCCACTTTATTTCAAATGTGAAAATTTTGACATGCATTTCCTTTATATAAAGAAGCTACTCTCATATAGGTTTACGTATATGTTAATACGAGCAAAAGGCAAATTTAAATTTACGCAAGTATAAAATATGTTCGTATTATTATTATTTACCACGCAAACTTATATATAAACATATACAGTTAAGTAATAAGTAAAAGCTTTTTGAAATAATGAAAGTCCTATAGAAATTGAAGGAACATAAACTGGCAAAGAAATACCTATGTAAAGTACACACATCTAAGTAGTATATTACATATAAATTATTTAAATGAAGAGATAAAAGATACGCGACGTGTTTCAAGGCGTTGTCGAAATTTTAAATTGGTTTTTAAAAATGGAATTAATGCTCTCTTCCATTATGTCGCAAGATGAATACATTTAGTGTGTGAAACATTTTTATTCTAATGTAGATACTTTTTTTCCAAAAGAAAATATTTTACGACTTTTTGCTCATTTGCTTATTTATTTAGCATAGCAATGGAATTCAAATTTTTTTTTTCAGGATCACTCAAAGCGATGTTATGAATGAAAATTGAGCAAAAAAGCTTTTAAATAATTTAGTGTATATACTTGTTTGATTTTTATGTCACAATTTTAAGATATGTGATGAAAAGAAAAATATGTTAAAACTTTCAACATTCAAAGCAAATAACCCTCTTTTAATTTGTGTTTTGTTGTATCCACTTGTCTCAATTTTCTGTAGACAAAATAAATAAAAATATGGAAAATAAATTGCTTTTATTGTATCAACATATTTTATACGTTAAACTAGAAAAAAATCATAAATTTTATCAGTCTTACTAAGCAAATTTTGTGATTTAAATCAACCACTAACTTTAGTATACTAAAAAATCAGAGTTGCACATCAAAATTATAATCCTAAGACACATTAATTATAGTTCGTAAGAACAGAACTAAGAAAATTGCCCATTGAAATATTTTTTGAAAAATTCCAATTTTTAAACAAAAGTTTTAATTTTCTTCTTATGACATTTACAAAAGTTGAATTTTGAAAGAATCAAATGAATGCAGAGAAAACGGTTTTAGTTATATATTTTTTATTACACACATATTGGTCTTCAAGCCTGTGGTCCATTAATTAAAAATGCAACCATTTTTTTTTACGTTATGGGCACATCAATGCCTAAAATTATACAAATTTTATTGGCAGACAAGTGCAATTATAAACTTGCTTCATCAATTATTACTTTATGAAATTTCATTGCAACTAATACTATAAGATTAGTCTATAATTCCCTCAACAAAACTATAAAAAATCGACATGTTAACTTATCTTCTATCGTCTATGAGCCATTTTTTTAATGAGGATTATTAATTTAAAATATTCATTATGTTTTAAAGAGTTTCAATGGATTTAAATTAATCTTCATGTAAAAAATGAAGCCGTACTATATCTTATGAATATAAAAGACTATGACCGAAGCCAGGATTTATATCAAGGGAAATAAAATACAATGAACACTACAAATATTAGCGAAAAACAATGTAAATATTTAAAATTCTAATATAACATTCGAAGTTTCTTACAAAATCGTTTATTTAAATTATTTTTTTTTGTGATTTGCAGTTCAAGGATTCTTTCTTCTATGGGGATGAAGTAGTTGCCCATTCTTACCCTTAATTGATTACAACTATATTACATGCCTAGTAATTGCAAAATATTAGAACCGGTATTTTCACCTCTAAATTATTTTTCAACTTGAACTCAACTTGAAATTATTTAGGAATTATCCAATGTATCCATGAAGCCTTATTGGGTTTCAACAAGGCAAGCTTAATACTGAAACCCCGATTGGGGTTCAAGAAATATCAAAATGGGAAATCCTGATTAGAAAGATAATAATTAAAGTCAGTTTTTGCCTATTGGATTTGTTATGGGACCTAAGTAGAAAAATCCAACGTGAAAAAGAAAAATTATTCATCCGGTTTTCCTAATAAGGTTTCGTGTGGAACCCAAATCATAAACCTTATCATGAAAATGAAAAATGATTTTTCAGTTTTTCACAAGTAGATGCAAAGTGGAACCTAACTAAGAAAATCCAATATAAACTTCCCTTGTCTTAAAAAATTTCCTTATAGACCACGGTGAGAATGACTTTAATGGGATTTTTCCATTAGGGCATAAATGGAAATGCAGAGTTAAGGCCCAATGTACTTTTGCGTTACAACCAAACTAATGATTTCTACAAGGAATCGCAATTGGATCCTAACAAGACTCAAAAATTAACTCAAAAATCTAAAAATTTCTAGTCGAATAAACATTTTACTCGAAAGATAAAGAAAAATGCGTTTTTTTTCGTGGCATTTATCTTTCAGATAAAATTTTAACCAGAGGACTGAGAAAACATGCGTATTTTCACCTAATAATAGTGATATAAGTCTTATTTATTTAACAGATGCCGTTTTATCTACTAAATCTGAATAATAAAGTTTATCTCTTCATAGGTGAAAATACCGGTCCTTAGTGTTTACCAATAAACAGAAGTAAATGTTATAATTTTAAATTTATGTTTTTTTTAATTGATACACTTACTTGAAAAGTATTTCAGTACACCTTATAAATTTCAACAAAAAATTAAAAATTAATGTTTTTTATATTTGAGCCAATAGCATTTATCTATCAATACCAAAAATACACACATTTTTTGGTGACAAATACTCACTTTTCATCAACATCGGTATAAGGTAAATAATAAGTATTGAATGTTGATCCATCCTAAAATTCATCAGCCTTATATTCATTTGGATGTTTATTTTTACTAAAGCATAAAAATTAAAGCTTAACAAGCAAAAATTATACATAAATTTTAAAACTTAAACAGAAAAAATGAAAGATTTTTCAAGTCTTCCAATAGAATTTTAGTTTTTCGATTGTTCTAATAAGTTTTTAACTAAAGTTTTCAATCAGAAACTTCGCAATTTTTGCTCTTAAAACAATTAAGTTATGTATCATTTAATAGATAGGTAGATTAAATTTGAATATCTAATTAAAAAAATCATAATCAAATATAAATAGACTTTAATATTAGAGGTAAAATGTTCTTCCTCTTTGAAATTAATCACTTGAATATGTAAAGTGAATTCCACCTTTCCCCCATATCACTGATGAAATTTTCAAAACACCTGATGCGTGAAATATTTAGCAACATTATCTAATTAATAATTAAAACGTTTGTATTAATACATCAAGAATGATTGATACGATCATTAGCGCGTATGTTAATGAATATATTATGGAAATTAATTTTATCCCGCATCAAAGTCAGAAAATAGTTTGACTCATTGAAAAGTTGGAGACAACAAAAAAAAAAACGGAGTGAAAAGTTGAAGAATGCAAAGACAATGCACATTGCATCCATCTGGTAAAACTGGGTTAAAACTAATGCGACATGGTCGAACAATCGGCTCTTATGGGCATAGATTACAAGGCGAACGTCTAATCAATTTTACATGGAACGCCGTGGCTCGGTTATAACAAATAACCTCCACCAAGTTAAATCATTCCTTGCACAGTATATTTAATTAATTCACAATAATTCCATCGATATTGAAGCACCCGATAGCACACTGCGTGCATCAAGTGAAGCGAGCTGTACGATTTTAATATGAATTTCCATTTCGCATAAGCGTAATTTAAATCGGAACCGAGCATTAATTGTTATTGTTTAGCAGTTGAAAAAAAAACGCTGCGATCTGATAAAATAAGGAATTCAAGCTCACATTTATATTTTCAATATTCAATTGACTGAACAATTTCTACGTTAAGGTCTCGAGCGTTTTAATATCTCATTATCGACATTTACGCGACAACTATTCAAAACCAAACAATAAATATTAAATTAATAAAAATATTTCATTAAAAAAATTATAAGATATCCTTTTCCAAAAAAATTCTCTATAATAGTGATGTAAGTTAAGAAAAAAGAGACCTAATTATTAAAGGGGGAAGCTGGTCTAGAATTTTGAAGAAACCGATTTTTTTTTTGTCTTAAAGGTACTTTAGGGTCATAAAAATAACATACCAAAGGATGGATGTCGGCAAAAATGTCTAAATGCCCAAACTTTCGCAGATTAAAGGTATATACGCATTTAATATTATTTTATAGTACTTAAAACTTTAAATGCGTTTTTCTCGAAATCACTTTTTTTGAACTGGCCGAAGACATAACTCGAGCAAATCTTCACCGATCTATACGAAATTTTGACAGTACATTCGAAATACCTTTCTCCGGAGACGTACCTAGGATTTTTTTTATATTGCATAGTTTTTTTTTAATCAACAATTTTGTCGTTTTTTTTAGTGAAAATTTTAATGTTTTGTTCAAACGTGCACCATTTCGCGAAAAAACAAAATATCGAAAAAATCCTACGTACGTCTCTTGCTGTTCTTATATAGAAACTAAAAATTTTCAGGATTTTGTTCCAGGACCAAAATTAAAGAGGTTACATATTCGGCCATGGACCCGTCTAAAAAATGAGGCACCTCCGAAGAAATGCTGGACAGCCGCCATTTTGAATTTAATTGACACGAAAAAAAATTTATTTGTATATTAAAACCTAAATTATAAAACCTGTCTCACAGATTTTCGATTAATCTTTTTGTTAAATCACAAAAAATTCATAAATTATGCTCATTTTTAGAGTATAGTATAGAGAAGTGATTGCGAACCTATGACTCGTGGGTCGAACCTCGCAAGCTTTTCAACTGACCCCCGATGTCTAGGCAACCATTTGCTTATTTGGTTTGAAGAAAGAGACTTCTATAGCAATTATATCGTTCCTTCTCTGTTTCACGTGACCCACGAGCTGGTACTTAAAAAAATATGAACAAAATTTGATCTATACCTCAAAAAGGTTCGCCTTCTCTGGAAAGAGATTACAGTTGCGTGTACGTGTTCGTATATTCGCATAAATTGTGGACGCGTTTTGTTAAATTTAAAAAATTTCCACAATCAAAACAAATGAACATCTTTAAATCTCGCTACCCCATTGGCTAATAGCTTCTTGTATTGAGTAGTAAGTGTGCTTTTATTAAGGATGCTACATCGATTTTTTCAAACATCGGTACATCATTCATAAATATCGACGTTTTAACATCGATATTGAAACCCGAAACAACAATGATACACTATTCTTCATAAGAGATGTTTTATGAACGATTTTTTATCACAACACTATTCATGATCTACAAATACACTCATAAACTGATATATTTCTTAGTCACAGGCGAAGATTTGTGAGCTCCTATAACAGCTATGCAACATTGCTGATAAAAACATCGAAATTAGAACATCGATATTTTTAAAAGTACAACATCGATATTAAAGCCATCGAAGTTTATGAACGATATATCGATCGGTTTTACAAATATTTAAATATATTTCCATAAAATACTTCTTAAATAATAAGATACTATACCTTAAAAATGTAAACTTCGTCAATTTGTTATGTAACACGAGAGATTATAAACTAAGGGTAGGTTAGGTTAGGTGAAATTCCACTGACGAATGTTTCACTTTATGAAATATCGATGTTTTAATTTCAACGTTTTTATTAGCAATGTTGCATCCTTAGTTGTTATCAGATATACGTACATTCCTCAAAAGATTGATAGATTATGATTAAGCTTATTGATAGTTATGGGAAAAACTTTACTGAAATATTTTTAAGAACGTAGGAACAGTATGAAATGAATCTTTATATACCTGAAATTGTTTTATAATATAATATACCAATTGGTATTAATCGCGGAAGTGAAAAATTATGTTTTTCATATATTATTTTTCATAATTTTTTATTAGTATCTTTAATTCTACAAAGAATCATTAAAATATATTTCCGGAGCCGATTTAACATTTCTATAGTCTAAGATCCTTTATATTTTAATTTCAAAAAAAATCCAATAGACAAGATTTTAGTTTCAATAGAGTTAAAATTCAATTTAACCATCACTATTCAAATGAAGCAGTAATGAGCTTTCTGAAGCTTTTAATCCTCAACATTCTCCATGTCAACACTTTAATCAAGAAATATCTCATGTCCCCAACAATTCAATAAGTTAAAATCCACCCAAAACTCGTCTTCTCTCTGTCTTCCTCGAATCGATTCTAAATTTAATTCAACCCCTAAAAAAAATAAAATAAAAAAACGCGGTAGCTATAAATTAAAATTTAATACGCATTGACAGCCATATATCTCAATAAAGGCAAGAATAAAAATTTCAATAATAGTACAAACGTGCGTTGAATCATTTCCTGGTGGAAATTCTAACAGAAAAACGAAACCACTATATATATATTTGCACGAAAGCCTTCATCCACAATAGAATCAGGAGCAGCAAAAAAATAAAATGTCTCTAAATCTTCCAAGCCGATATTATTTTTAATACCACAAATTAACTATGTCAAGAAAAACCGCTTTCCGCATTCGTTCTCTCGATGTCTATGCTCGCAAAGAAAAAATCAACATTATAAATCAGAAAATAATTCAGTAATTCAAAACTCCAATATGCGGTCGAGTTATTTAGAACAGAAAATCGACAAATAATACCACTCGATAAATTATTACTGGGAGAAAAAATAGCATAAATCTCTCGATATTTTCAAGACTATTTTAATTTTTACTTTTCTTACCCGAGTGAATTGCAAATAAACAAATATTGGTCGAACATTAAATTATTAAATCAATTTTAAATGTGGAGTTTGTGGATGGAATAATTGTGGTTTATAATCATAGATTTCAAATACACATGATTGAAATTTAGTTAAGATAAGCTTTATGTGTGAGGGTTTTAGTGATCAAAGCTCATTCCATCGAAATTTTCGCTCGCATAAACTTCAATATGTGAAATTAGCATAGGTAATGTTATCTTTATTCGATAGGAAGAGTTGGTTAAATATTTGGAAGAAGTTTAAGTTGAAACTATTTGAATCCATTTCGGAAATTGCTTTCCACATTGTAATTTTCATGTTCAGAAATATGCAGATGAATTTGTTCGTTACATTTTAAAAGTTCGCTAAAATTGTTTGTAAGAGTTGAAATTTGAATTTATTTAGCTAAGGATCTTAAGGGTTTCTAAAACAATTGAAACATTTTACTATGTGGAATGTTATAATTAAAGAATGTTTTAAAATGAAGAAGTTATCAGTTAGGATAACAATATATAAAAAGTTAGTATAATTGATCACTAATTGCTGGAAATGGGAAGAATTTCAATCTTAATAAAAAATATAATAAAGTAAAGCATTGATAATTGTTACTATAACTGGTTACAGAACTAATTTTGAATATTAGGATATCTTTCTTATTCAACTATAAAAATTTCTTATATATTTCTACACAATGTCAAATACAAGAGCTTTTAAATTAAAGTCTTCAAATGGCTTCACTATGCTCTTGCTTAGCTATGTACGGTATATAGGGTATATTTACGCTATGTAGGTTATATCGATATTTCGAAATATCTTAGCGGAAATTATTAAAATGATTAAGGAATTAAGCATTTGGAATCATATTTATGATTTATTTTAACGAAATAAACTTATAACTTTCATTTGATTTCTTTCTTTTAAGACAAAAAAAAGCTTGTTTCTCTTTACCTTTTTACAAATCAAAGAAAAAGTAAATTTTATTTTATTTTTTTTGGGATTTTCTTTTGTATTCAATTATCTTTAAATGTCTTCAAAATTTTGATTCTAAATATTATTCGTATATAAATCAGGAGTCGTAAGACTACAATGCTCCCGAATTACGTATATTTCAACTTAAGTATTTCTAAGGAAATACTCGGAATATAATTTTTAATTCACGAAAGTTTTGTCATAATGCTTAAAACTCAAGTACAATAAGTAAAACCCAAATAAAAATTTTAACAGTAATTAAGAATTTCTAGTTTAAAGGTATTTCGTAATAGAAATAATAGTTTTCAGAAGTGTGAATTTGGAAGTATGAACGGCAACGGAAATTTAGATATGACAGTTTTATCAAAAACTTTTCTTTAAAATTGTATGAAGATCATAACTTAGCCACATTTGACTCTAAAATTTCCAATTTTTGAATTGGAAAATTCGAAATTTGAGTATTACAGTAAATACTTTAAATATCTTTCAATTACAATTAAACTTATAACTTTGAATAAAGATCAAAAAGTAAATTTTGAAAAAGAAATTTTATACGAAATATATGGGAAATTGAAATTTTTGAAATGTGATACTATGAAGAGGTGGTTACAGAAGAGGTAATATTTTATACTTTACAATTAATTTACATTGGAAATTTTTTTTTTTTTTAAAAAATCTTCTTAACAAAATAATTTATTATACAGATTATTTTAGTTCGAATCTTATAAAAGAACATTAATCGAAAAATTTGAAAACATTAAAAAGGATTTTTTACTTATCAAAGCTTTGCCTTAGTTCTGTCTAATTTTTCTATTTTGATAAATCTGAGAAATTATTTTTCTTGAAAGAAATTAATTTCTGGGAAATATAAATCAATAATCCAAAAAGCTTTTATTCGAAAAATATAAAATCTCATATCTCATTTGTAATATTAGATTTTTTTAAGAAAATAAATCTCAGTCTTGTCTCTATAGTTTATATTCTATTAAAATGAGTATGGTAATATGAGGTTGAAACTTAGACCAACCAACCACAATAATTTTCCTCCAACAATACATGAGGGATTCAAACTTCAATTGAGATTAACTATCATATAAATGAAAGCAAAAATAATTTTTTTGTTGACTTTACTCGCTTTTTGCTTGATATATTTCTCACTAATTGTAAATGGGTCTCTATGACGCTGCATTCCGCAAATAAACAGACGAATCGATTACTCAATATACACAAATTGCAATAGCAAAAACAGAAAACGTTTGTAACGACTTAATTGAGTGACTTTTTATTGGCTCGTGGAATTTATACGGGCAATAGTTCGTTCATTGCTATCCACTAAATGTGTTTTCATCGTCGTTCCAAAGCAAAAAGATACAAATACCATACAATAAAACATACAAGTTTACACAGACTCTTCTCTATTCGATTCGTTTCGAACTAGACGTTACTGAATTTACAGCCTCACTTAAACTGGAGGAAATCTATCGATTGCCCAGCAGATCGAAACGAATAATTTTGAATGTGAGATTTTAAGAAGTTGGAGGAGGTAATGGCCCAATGCAGAGGTGTACTAATTGGAAATGGTGTCTAGAACAAATATCACAAAGATATATTTGAATTTGAGACCATGAGGGATTATCTTGTTCTTTGTTTCAAACTAGTTTTGCGTCATTAAACCAAAGATTTTTTTTAAGTAAATGGACAAACTTTCAATGTACCTACTTATTAAGTTGTTTTTTGTATGAAATTTTCGTCACTGTTGAAATAGTGCTGAGACCACATGCCGTACCTGTACCACTCTTGATACGCCACTGGCAGAATGATTAGGGAAATAATTCGTGCAAGATCTGAAGAAGCACGAGGCCAAATTGGTCTCAAGTAAAAAGAATATGTGGACTGCATATATGAGGGTCAGATGTGGCTAAATTACTAAGTAGTCGGTGAATTATTTTGGCATGGCGGAGCTTGAGGAAGCTGACTTTATCGTTGCCACTGGGACGGAATAGCGATGAGAATAATTTACATTCGTAACAATTCCTACTAGCAATAGATTGAAAGTTAACAACATCTAACTTTAAACTTCAGCCAGCACTCTCAAAGTGGGAACAGTAGTTTTATATGCAAATGAGGGACCGTCATTTCAATACATGTTGAGCCACGAATGCCTTTTTGTCAAGCCAAGTTTGTGCAACTAATCCACGTGGAGCATTTTGTCTTCAGCAACAAAATAGTTCTTTAATTAATCACCACACCGTCAAGTCTGATTTATTCGACTGAGCTTATTTTTGTGCCGTCAGTCCTCCTATATTTTACAATCAAAAGATGAGTACGATGCCTCCCAAATCTGATTAACATGTCTTCCAACAATGCATTTGCATCGCTCAATTTATATATGTCACAATACAAACGAATCTAAATCCCCAACACAAACAAGAGAAACACCTCGTCCTCGATTACAACAAATAATTCATACAAATCAATCATAAATTCTGTCTTTTCCTTCACCCGGCAAAAATGCCACCATTAAAATTCATTGCATAGTATTACACGAGCAATTTATGAACTGTGGGCTTTAATGTCTTGAATACAAATTTTAAGATGTTCCAACTTTGCAGATTATATCTCATTATGATTTAATATTAGAGATGACGCGTTTTGCTTTGTTACATTAAAATAATCCATGTTGTTGTTTTATACCGAAAAAGAACGATTTGAATAAATAAGCGACAAAATTTTTATTTTTTTTCAACGTTTCGCAACACAACAAATCTTCGTTGTAAATCTTAACATTAACAATTCATATTATAGATGGATTTTTTTAGAAATAAAAAAAAACATAAAAACCTTAAAATTTTCATTACTTTCGTCAAAAATGAGATATTTGTGGTCACTTAATATGTTTCATCGCTAAAAAAAAGCTCTGTAATAATCATTTTACAAATTTTTTAAATATAAAATCAATAAGGACAGAAAAAAGTTAGAATTATTTACAAAATACGTTTCACCGTTAAATTTTATCATTACTCTTTTCTGCGTTTTGAAAATTTTTACTCTTCTTTAACTAATTTTATAATGATGGGAATTTGTGAACAATCACTTCCCTAATAAATTGTCAAATTTATAAATTGGAATCTTAATGCTTAGTTGAGAAATCAAAAAGACAAGATATTTATTACTTGAAAGAATTACTTTCCTTGGTTATCTTAAGGACTATAGAAATTCACATCACGAAAAAAATCTCTACATTTTTAATGAAACTGGTTCATTTAAAGTATCACAATAAAACAAAACTGAAAGATTGGTTTCAAAATTTTATTGCCAATTTATATCCTTTTATTTCTTATAATAATGTAAGTTATGAAATTAATTTAACTTCGTTAAAATTGGCAATATGTTAAGCATTATTTTTTTTGTCGTAACTTCGTAACCAATTGATTTTAAGTTAAAATCTTTTTTAAGTTTAATCAAAATAAGAATTTTTCGCTGACTTTAAAAGTTACACTGTGTACACAATATATAGGATATATTGCGGTCCAAATTATGTAGTATAATTTAATATAATACTATATAAAAATCATACCATAAACATAAATTTGAACAGAAGTTAACAAAAATATTCGTGACGTATTGCCCAGATACGTATTTCAATTGCCAAGCAATCTTCATTAGTGGTCATCAAGTAGTTTGGATCACTCCGTAACTGCTTATGTTTGAATGTCTGTTCAAATTTATGATTATGGTATGATTTTTATATATTATTATATTAAAGTATACTACATAATTTGGACCGTAATATATCCTATATATTGTATACACAGTATTTCAAGTTTGATTCTTAAGAAGTAAACATCGGATTATATGCATTTGCATGTTTGAATATGCAAATGCATATAATTAAGTTTTTATTGCATATCTTGACACTTTTTCATTGACAAAGCTTATTTCGGTAGTTAAACGTGTTAGGCGTGTTGTATTATCCCGTCAACATGTCCCCCTTACGTCAAGCTCTGAAAGTATTGCACCCAATATTGCTTCATATTACCTGTTTAGGCCACGGATTACATTGAGTTGCAGAAATAATCAAAAACGAGTTCAGGATAGTCAATAAATTAATTTCTTCTACAAAAAAGTGCTTTTATAAGCACTATGGCGACTACAAGCATATATAGAGCAACTATCAAATGTAGCTCTACCCCCAGAATCAGTATTAACACAGTGGGGAACTTAGTATAAACTTTATTGCTTTATGCTGAATATTTCGAAGCCATAAAAGAAGTATTTGGAAAATTTGACAGACCAGACACCATTGCAATCAATTCATGCATACTTTCATTTGAGAATTCTAAAATCCAAAAAAAAAAAATGCTCTTAATGCAACAAATTTCTGCAATATACTCGATGCAATTGAGAAACTAGAAACATTCCTCTGTGCAGTCCATGGAAATATTCGATAAAATGGTTAAACAGAGTAACACATTTTCGAGTAAGCAATTGCAATATTTGGCAAATCAAATGCTATTTTGTACAAAAACCCCGTCCTGAAGGGATAAAGAAAATTGATGCATTTATAAACGGCACTTCTGAAGAGATCTCCGAAAATTCCGCCATTTCAGGTTCTGTCCGGTAACGTAAGTAGACAACGAAAGATAATTTTCAACTTTTCACCATTTTTACCTTTATAGTCTAATTGTGAATCTAAACCATCCAGGTTTTCACATAAATACACACAAAAATATTTAGCAAAATAGGACCGGCGATCTAGAAGGAGTTCTCAGGCCTATACACACGAACAGAAGAATTATATGTAATAAAATAAATATAATGTGAAAATAAACGTAAATTCTAAAAATACATGGTTTTTGATTGTGCATATTTTGTGCATATTTTACACTTTTTAAGTGCATATTTGCATGCATATTTTGGCAATTTGATTACATATAATCCGATGTTTATTAATAAGCAATATTTATATTTCTCAATTTTAAAAGAATTTCGATCGTTTGTCCATTACACACGGAAAGACCTCCCCAAACGGTTCTCAGGGATTATAAAAATTAGTGAATTGTAACGATTTTCGATAAACAAAATATAATAATTTTCTAATGACTTTTGTTTACAATTTAAATATTTAAATTTAATTAAAGAATATTAAACATTTAATTTTAGTTTTTTTTTTCTTGTATAATGCCTTCCCTTCACATTAGCCCTTATAATTGCATCGATAATGTAGTACACATCATTTCATCAATATCTAAGAATTTTATATGTTATTTATATGTTATATATTATTTATATGTTGAAAATATGACATCACTTGGGTTTCTCATCAAAAAGAGGGACAACTTTTCAATTTTATAGCCAACACACTAACAATAAAAGCCCTTTTACATTTTGGTAGTACCTATTAACTTGGTCACAATAAGCGGTTTTTTAGCCAAAATATTTTTTTCTCTTTTTAATGATTAGTATAACTATTGAGCATAGTTTTATTTAGTTGAGGATAGTTTTATAAAATGTTTATTTTTTAATATCCATCATTCTAAATTTAAAGAAAATGAGAAGCAACAGAAATTTTAAACTCATTTTTGTTATCAGAGGATGTTTTTACAAAAGTGGTTCAACTTATATTGAAAAAAAAAACAACTTACGGAGCTATGTTAAAGGTCATTAATAAAGCACTTAAAAACTTTATTTTCTGATAAAACTAAGTGAAAAAATCGTTAAAATCCTTCAAAATTTATAGACCAAAATCATCTGGTTTCATACGTGCGCGGCCATAATCTCCTCCACGAAGCTCAACTTACACTTGTTCGGTTTTTGATGTCAAAAATAAATTTTCGTCCTCTCAACCAACTGCTTCGAAAAATACGTTATCATAACCCATCTACCAAATAATTTATCGTGAATACATTTACAAGTAATGAAATTTATAAACGAAACTGAATATAATATGTTAATTGAAAACAGTAAAGGCCCAACGACATGACTTAACTGAAGGCAACTCTTCTTGTAGCCAGTATCCCCGCATCTTATATGGTGAAAACCGGGGCTATAAAACGGAAACCGAACATCAATTTAAATCTTAATTACGGTAATTTTTCACTAATGTGGTAAGATCGTAAAATTTTATAACTCACAAACCTGTTGTTTTCATTTAACATTAATTTACATTGCCAAGTGATTGAACTAATTTGTTGATAACATTTAATAAAAACTATTTACATGTTTAAATAATCAAACACTTGTGTTGGTAAGTGTCTATATGCGAAGCGTAACGAATTCGATTGAATAAAGTTTAATGATTTCCACTCACATCTCTGACAGATTGCAATTAAAAATTCCGTCTCTTCAATTACCAACCTCACACGTTGTCTAATTGCCAGCAAAATATTTCAGTGCAACGCAATAAATTTCGATTTATGACTGCAACTATTTCACTTTGTCATGTACGATATTTCCTACAAGATTCTGACCACTAAGACGATTCCGACGCTCACCCTTATTGAAGGGTTGTGAGATGTTAAGGTTCATTGCTCTTGAAGGAGCACATTGAATACCGCCAAGGGGTACGCCATACCACTTCTAAATGATTCAAGTACATCCATACAAAATTTTCCGACTGAACGACTTATAACATACAGTTACAGCTGAAGGGTTTTCCTAGACAAAATTTTTGAAACAAACTCCAAAGCAAATACTCTCAACAATCCACCACGAAAAACCTCCGCACAGAACAAATTTAAATCATTTTCAAAATCGATTGAATTACTAATAAAACATCGACGTCAAACTCCAACCAACTCCATTCAAACGCGAAAAGCTGACCAGCATTTTCTTATTTGCATATTGTAACTATTCAGTGTATGGCATCAGATACAACTTGTTTCCTCAATGTTGATTCATACTATCATATCACATTTTATGGCTTTGCATCAGTTGCGAATAAATAAAAACTTTTTTTTTCCCAAAATAAAATTGACTTCTTGACTTCGTGAAAAGTAAAAGAGTTCGCAACAAAACTTGGTTTCGTTGGAGTAAAGAAAGAAACGCTGATGCCGGAAAATGATAAGAATGTGTATACGACGGTCGCTCTTCGAAAACAACTGGAATACAAATAAAATTTTCGAGTTTAATTTCATATTACGAGCGCCTAGACTTTTAGAGTCCGAGGAAACTTTATTGGCTTGTAAATAATTCCATTAGCAGCGCATTTTATTATTCTAAGCTAATTGGCGTTAAAAAGACAATACTGATTTCAGAATATTGTGGTATGAAAGCTTTTCGTATGTTATTGGTGGAAACCTTAAAATTATATGATGGAATATAAAACTTTTCGTTTGTATATGATAAGAGCATATTATTGACGAGCATTTAGTTTAAGTTTAATAAAATTGTTGGGTTCAAAGCGATTAATGGCCTATTTTTTGGAACCAAAACGAAACTAAAAAAAAAATTGATTTTTTGAGAAAATTCAATCGACATCTCAAAAATAATGGAATTGGCTAGAATGAATTGAGTCTTCTTTGTAACTTACACAAAAAATAAGTTTAACTTAACCTTATTTTATTCAAAACTGTTTGTTCAATAGATATCAGGCTTCTAACGTCTGTTTTCCACGAAAAAAGCTTGGAAAAATAAAAATAAAAAATTAGCTTGTTTTAGTAAAATCGAACTTCAAGTAAAAGCTAGTCAGAGTTTTGTTTAATTAAATACACAATTTAGTTCTCAAGCACAGCTCAACAAGTGGGACTAGAAAATTATCTTGTTTTGCAGATTCTTGTTTATTTAGGTAAATATTTAGGTAAAATATAAATACTTTCATATTCATTACCAGATAATCAATATCGAAGAAAATGTTTCAAAACTAAAGTTCAATATAAGAAATAAAGTCTTAAATGATTGATTTACTCGGTTTATGTCCATTATTAGTTGATTTAGTTATTTTCATAGGATTTTTTTTAACTAAAAAATATAATCAAACTTTTTCTTAATAATTTTTATTTAATTTTTTTTACGATGGTTCGTCCCCTTTCGAGACTTACCAAGTTTGGTTGAGTATTAGATCAAGTCCCGAAAGGTGACGAAACGTCAAGTATAAAAATGAAATAAAAATTATTAAGAAAAAAATTGATTTTTTTTAGTCTTAAAAAAGGCCCTATGAAAATTACTAACTTATATGATTGATTTCCAAACAAACTTAAAGGTTGACTTAAAGCATAATTCAGAAGATTATTGTTAAGATTAGATTTACAAATTAGATTTTTTCGCTAACTTTGAACATTTATACAGTTTAAACAATGTATAAAATATATTGTAGTCTTATTTAAGTAATATATTTTACAAAAGTAAACTATAAACATTAACTTGAACAAAAGCTCAGACAAATAAATTTTACGCACTGCTCAGATACGAATTTAGATTGCCAATATATCTTCTTAATCTATTTTCTTGGCTTTTCGATTGTTTTCAACCTAAATACTTATGAAATTATGAAAAAATTTAATATTTTTACAGCTTTAATAGGTTTCCCGACTTTTCCTTTGACTTAATGAAATTTCCAGAAAGTTCCAAAGTTTACAGATTTGCCAGATTGACCGGTCTCTATCAAACATTGTATTCTTGTGATAGCACAATAAATAGCACATTAATATTATGAAAAATCAAAAAGTTTTTGATTTGTGAAAATTTAAAGATATTTAAACTTTTGTATTGATCAGAAAATCCAATTTCAAGTCAAAATTTCAATTCTAGATTGTAATCGTAAGGCCATATTTCAGTTGCGATATTTTTGACTAATTTATTTTATATACAAAATAAATTTACTATGCTCCTTTAATCAAATTTGTTTCAATCATAGAAAATTATGTTTCGTAAAAATATTGATACTATTTAAGTCAATGAATCAAGTTTCTTTGTGTTTAAGGGAAAATTTGGCCATCAAAGTGCCAAGAAGACATCATCAATCCGTCAAAAGTTCAATCGCATATAACTTGGTTATATAAGGAATGATTTTCGAATCAAAGATAGTTTCGGGCTCGTTAAAATGTATTAAACGATCTACTATATACTATCGAATAAAAAAAAGTTAAAAACTATAATTCTTCTCCACATTTCCGATAATATTCCATAATCGACTCTAGAAAAGAAAATGAAAAGTTACATGCTTTTTACGTATAGTTAATTCCTACTAGACCAGTTTTAACTTTCGTGTATTCCCGAAACAAAGAAGAATATTTTCTCATTGTTACTTTCATTAACTGGTAACAAAAAACATAGAACTGACGTACCAAGTTTTTCTCATAACTTTCCACATGTATGATATCCTATAAACGTCCGTTACGGACGCTTATGTCACACGCACATGTCACATATGCTAACGTTTTTCACATTAAAGACAAGAAGTATAATAATGCGACGGTACGTTTCCTATCCTATTGACCAATACAAATTTCCTGACCAATAGATTATTTTTGGTTTAAATAAAGTTACTCTATCAAGCTTATTTTTTTAGCACCAAAATTAGGGTTGGCCGTTTAAGAATCATAAATACCAATAGATTGTGTACTTGGTAGTAGTTTCCTCACCAGAAATTTTGAAATACATGGACAAAATCAAGCTTATTTTTTTAATACCAAAATTTTAGTTGGTAACTTAATAATCATGAATACCAATAGATATGGATACTTCGTAGTAATCTCCTTACCAGAAATGTCGAAATACATGGAAAATTGAGGTCCTTATTTCTTTAGAGTTTAGACTTTAAAGACTTTAGATTTTTTGGCAAACTTAATACTGGTATGATCGACAATTATTCTTCTTATTTATATGCGATCGACTATGAAAAATGGGTTAAATTAAAATCAAATACAAATTTTTATACAAGAATGAGAGAATGAGTAGAAGGAAGTATTAGAAGCACTATTTAGAAATCCGTAATATCCGTTGTTGAATTGATGCGTGTTTAATTTTAAATTCAAGTTTCATTGTCTGCTAAATTTTAAGTACACATTTTCAGTTAAAATATGAAAATTATCAAAAAAAATTATTCAAAATGCCTGCGATCGATTTTCAATCAATTTTTTCGTGATCGACCGTTTGCCTAGACCCCTGGACTAATGTCTACGTTAGCCGATACCTACATATAGGCAAGGTTTATAAATTACACAGGTTGCCCTATCAGAAAAAAAAAATGACGTCATACGAAGAATTTTGAAATTTGAATCAGTCTGAAGATATGCCCGAAACTCTTCTGGATACGTCACGTAGCGTATGAGGCCACCTGTGTATTTTATAAACCTTGCCATATAGGTATTTGATTCACTATCGGGCTTTTCAGGACAAAAGATTGGGACTCTAGGGGACCCTAGAAAAATATAAATTATAATTATGATAGAAAATTAAGCAGAGCACACATTTTTCTGGCCTAAACAGAATTTTTTTTCCCCAAAAAATTGTATTTTCTCTTGAGAGAAATGAACCACTGAATCTAGGCTTCCGAAAATAAATGAATAATTTCAAAGATAAAAACCATTTCCATTTTTATATATAAATAATATTTGCACGCATATTTAAAAAAAATATGACAAATCCGTGTCATTATAAATGGTTTTCTTTGATAAATTAACGTTGGCCTAAATAACTACAACTTTTTCCCGTTTGCCACCCATTTCCCGCACATATTTCATTCAAACACGAGACTTTGCAGCATCATACCGTCGCTTTTTTCTCCACTCTTCTGAAAAATACAAACTTATCAAAAAACGCCAGTGTGGAATCGCTTGCAAGTGTGCTTTTTGTGTACAGTCGAGGAGCTCGGGCACTGATAAAAATAGGTTGGCGAAGAAAAAAAAAAGCACGATGGCGATGGCGATTAATTCTGGTGTTGGGTAAAAGGTTAGACTAGACACATAAATATTTAAATATTTAAATAGCACAAAACTAGTGGTTATACAGTGAGGCAAATGCAAATAAATGATTCAACATTTTATTCAAAAACAAAGGAGATGATGATGATGGTGGTGGTGGTGGTGGCGAGGAGGCAAAAAGAAGAGTGCACGAGAACTCTAGCTGGGTTCTGGTATATCTTCTCAGGTTCTTTGTGAGTCACTTTTGTGGCGAATAGTGGTTGAATTACAGTTATCGAATACAATAGCGAGTAACGTAAGGTATATTCGCGGTGAACTGCATTGTCCTTCTGCTCCGACCAAGATACCAAGATGTTTCGAGTGGTACGCCAATGCCATCCATTGCAAATTCATTCCTATATATATATCTATATACTAGTAGGTAGAATATTATGCTTTGAGAACTTTATACAAATGAGGATTACATAAATATAATACACTTGCTATGGTTGTTCTTCTATCTAATTTATGCCGTTTCTTATCTCCGCTCATTTCAATTTGGTTTTGTTTCGATTTGTCTCGGCGATGAAACGAAAATGATTGATGAGATGAACATTCTTTCAGTGATTGGTCACTAAATTATCGCTTCAGTAACCATTTACGATGACTAGAAGAACAATGTGATTTGCTTCGTTTATTTGATCGCATCTTTGTTTTCCATCTAATGGATTTTAATGGCTTTCTAAATGGAATGTTAAAATACTGTCAATAATTTAATATTGCTTCTAATCTTCTCCAATATAAATAACCATTATTTTTAATATGCTATATCAATTCAAAAATAAAATCAATTTCCAATCCAAAGCAAATAAAATAGTTTAGAATTTCATTAGGTGTTTTTTTTTTTCTAAATTAAATAAAGCGTCAATCTAAGGGCGTGAATTTACACGCCTCGGCAAATAATCTTTGCTTTGTTCAATATTTACTTTTGTCTGTTGATAGTGTCTGGTTAATTAGTTCAATTTCCGTTCTATTAATGACATTTATTGACAATAGAAATCCGAAGGTAGTTTCTGTGAAAGCGGTACAAAGTTGCCTAACTATTAAATCTTTGATTTTTTTCCTTGAAAATGAGTGAGGTATTCAGAAAATTTACGTTTTGACTTTCGATAATTTTAGTTATGGAACCGATTCATCATTGTAAAGTGACAGATTAATTTTTTTTACAATTTAAACCTTTCAAAATCTCAATCGTAATCTTGAAAAGTTATAAGAAAGTGGAATCAAGGTTTAAAAGTAAAGATTGTTAGTTTAAATTATCCGTAATTCTAAATCATTTTTCCTTGAAAAATATTCTTAAATATTATTTAATTAAGAAGTACCTACCAGTGATTCATTTATAAGATTTCAAAAAATTAATTTCCTTGTTCTATGAGAAAAAATTCTTTCTTAAGATAACCGCAAAGCTTTGCAAATTTAGTAAAAAAATCTAGCTTTACCGCGAAGACTAGCGTATACCGCAAGACTTCAAAAAAAAAAAAAAAAATCTAAGTCCTATGGATGTTTTCTAACGCAAAGTTTGTACAGCTTTGAAAATGTTTCCATAATTTCACCAGTTATTATACTAGCAATACTTTTGTGTCTATAAAAATGGTTTGTAACATACCAACTAAACCAGGATATACAGAATTTTTTCGACCTAAATTCTCTGATTTTCCAAACCATTTGTTGAAACCAAATGTTTCCTATATTCACGTTTCTAATTTTAAGAAATAAAAATTCATTTAACATGGAATGGCGACGCTCATTAATGACGGTAACGTCTCCAGGCTTATTTTCGAAGAAAAATTAACGCAAATGATACCGCTGGTCAAAAATCCGTACCAAAACGTGATTCGTTAAGGATTCATGGACTTATCCGTATACACCTGACGATTTTCCGAACCCAAGATGCGGCCATTTTGTTTTTTTACATAACCATCCAGATGAAAATGAGATACATCTAAAGAGAGAATTTTTTGGTAAAAATGTTCATTTTATCCAAACATCCGATAGACCATTGGGCGACTTGAAAACGCATTAGGAGTTCGTATGGCTTCAGTTTCTGAACAAACTGAATTTCATAAGGCTTCAAACCAAGATCTTTATGCAAAGTTTTCACCAATGAAGTGCATATGATTGTTAATTTTTGAGAACTACAGCAACCATGCAACATGCAACCAAGAGCAACAGCAGCAATATTTTTGGTAGATGTTACTAAGCGATTACATATACGCGTTATTTTATCCAATAACTAACCAGTTTCCCGGATACACTCTACAAATTGATCCATGAACTGCACCAAAGGTAATTTTTTTGCCAATTTTTATTTGCAAAACTTTAACAGTTTGGGTTGCTGGTTCATTACTTTCAAAGTAAGATTTCATTATTTCCCAGTTTTCTCCAAAAGTAAGATGACTCATTTTGAAATTTTCAAAAATGAAATTATATTCCTAGAGTGTAATAACACTATTCGTTTGAAACTCAAAATAATCAGTAGTTGAAATTTCAAACATTAGATGGACCATTCTTTATATCAGTCTTTCTTAACCTGAGGTAAGAGAAGATATTTTTGACGGTGCGGGAGAAGCCCATAACAAAATAATTTATGAAATTTTTTGATAATAAATTTCAACAAAAATGTTTTTTCTAAACTAAAAAAAAATTAATAGGGTGCGCAAACCTATTTTCAGGTTCAAAAGGTTACGGCTCATTGATAAGGTTAAGAAACACTCCTTTATGTTAACCAGTCATTTTTTGAAAATATCAAAGAACTTAAGCATGTTTAAAAAATATTTGATTTCGAATTTAGACATTAACATTATATAAAAGTTTGTTACTAACGTAAGCTTCGTACTTTGAATGCTTTACAGCAAATGTTCTCTTAAACATTTTTCATTTAGACCCCTATGAAACTCTTATTATTCTATGACATAAAAGAGTATTTAATATTTCTTTACCACTAAAAAAGAATGCCTAGTATAAAACATAGTTTAAGTGCGTACTGTACCAAGTATGCAAAATCCAAATCATAAAACATATTTTTGAAATAATTGAAATAGAAATTCTTAAATTCAACGACTCTATGAATTTTAATCATAAAATATCAGTTAATTAGTGAAGAATTGTTTAAACATTGTTTATTTAACGAAAAAGTGATCATAGTGGATTATTTACTGTTTTGGACTTTTGCTGGAACAACGACAATATTGTGGGATATAGATGTTAGAGAAAGTACAGCTTTAAAGCTTTTAAAGCTTTAAGAGTTAAAGGAAAAGTTTCATACTTTTAAATGTTTATATTTTTCAGAAGCAAAGTAATTTAACATTCAAATTGATATTTCAGAGAAGTTTTTTTTTGGAAAATCTTTTAAATTTATCAATAAATCATTCACTGGAGATGTTAAACTAGATCAGAGCAATAGATTTACATTTATCTTCCCAGTCGTTATTCGTAGCCTCTCAAAATCTAAATCAATTACGTCCAACATTATAAACTTTCCAAGGGCCAAAACCCTCCAAAGTGCCAAACCGTTCGAAAAAAGAGCTTCTTTCATCGGACAAATCGGTGTCATTTTTCAAACAACTGTCTCGAATCGGAAATTTTAAGGTTGTATGTGGCTCGTTGGTTAAACGCAAAGCCCAAACCATCACGCAAAGCTAAATTGAAAAAAAAGAGTACGATCCGTGGCCGTAAAACATGGTCGAGCCTCGGTTGCGATAATTTGAATTTGTACAGTTGTGGTTGTGTGGTCGTTAATCTCGTTTTCGTTGCCAGAGAATCAACGGAACAGATTATTTTCGCAATTTGCAACAAGAATCAGCCGTTTTGTTCATTTTTCAGACGAAAATTATCGTGCAACTCGCTAACAAGAGCGAAATTGAAAGCACCAACCTCCTTCGGTTCGCGGGGTAATATTCGGAATCGGGTAATATTCAAATATATTCAATATTTAAATTTTACCACCTCAACTTTTAGCGTATTAAATTCGAGTAAAAATCTCCCTTCTTAACGACGCAATTAATCATTTTATGATCAAACGGATCGTTTTAATCTCTTGCCTTCAATTTTTTTCCTCAATATATTCCCTGATACGGGCTGCGTAGATAATTTTCAATTAAGCCAAAGCCTAAGCCTAAATGAACACAAGGAAAATTCTTTAATAATTTCTCAGAAATTTTCATATGAAAATTGAATAAAATTTCGTTACGCAAAACGCTTTTTACCTACTTTCTGCAAAACTCCCTTAATTTTTCAATCAATATTTTTACTTTAAATTTTACATAACATTAATATTTTTACTAATTTGGAACTCATTTTAATTGAACAATATTTTGCCGAATTATTAGAGATATATCCTACTAAATTCGATAGGTATAAATTATTATTATGAATAAGAAGACAATTCAGGTTGTTTAAGATCGGTTTTTTTGTTTAATGTTTTTTTAATATTCAAATTAGCTACGTTTCGTTACGTATCATAACTTCATCAGGCTTCTTGAATCACAAAAAATATATTAATTTCAAATTAAATTCAACAAAATAAATAAAAAGTTATACTATATAAAATTATTATATATTACCATATAAGATTATTATGAATACTAAATGATAAAATCTGAACCGATTTTTGAGACAAAACAACTTAGAATTTAGTTCTAATAAAATTTTTAAAAAATAACAAATTTAGCTTAAGTATTTAAAAATATTTGTAAGATTTCATTCGTCAAATTTGATCTCCTATAACTCCATACAAAACTCTTCAAATTTCATTGTACCAAAACAAAAATTTAATTCCTGGCTGTAAATTAAATGTGCTCCCAAAATTATAATAAAAAAAAATTTGCTAATTGACTAAACATTTCTTTAGCAAAAGAAAATCATAATACGTAGTCCAGGAGTTAATTCTCCATTTTGACGAATTATCAGAGATACATCCTAAATTTGAGCCACAATTATTAATATGAATACTAAATAACTAAACCTAAACCAATTTTTGAGACCAAACAATTTAAAGGATTAAACTCTAATAAAATAAAAAAAGTTTCAAGAAAATCAGTTTAAGTATTTCGGCATATTTCTACGATTTCATTCGTCAAATTCACTGTACTATAACTCCATACAAAGCTCTTCAAGTTTCATTGTACAAAAACAAAGTTTTATTGCTGGGCTGTAAGTTAAATATGCTCCAAAAATTATTATGAAAAAAAAAGTTACTTAAATGATATCAAAATATTTCTTTTAGCAAAAGAAAATCATAATCCTCGAGTTGTCAATCCTTTAGTTTTTTTCAATTTTACTTCAAAACCTCTTTTAAATATAGAGTCAACGTTTCGTTCAATACTTAAAACTTTACTTGAAGAAAACTTATAAAACCAAAGAATTTTCAATAT
Organism: Sisyra terminalis; assembly: GCA_958496175.1. Classification (NCBI taxonomy): domain Eukaryota; kingdom Metazoa; phylum Arthropoda; class Insecta; order Neuroptera; family Sisyridae; genus Sisyra; species Sisyra terminalis. Next base: position 12,803,255 of record OY292275.1, read on the forward strand.
AATTTTGTCAAAGTTTTTTGTATTTTTAAACTTGTAATTATTACGTAAACTAACTTTTAAAAAGTCTCAAACAGTTAACAAAACGTTGACTAACATTTGTATAAGATTATGGTAAAATTTCAGACCCTTGGTGATAATTGGTTAATACAAATTCTCGAAGAACTATGATCAAAAATAAGCAATAAAAACTTGATTTTTACTCGCGACGTTTCGGCTCCTTTATTGAGTCTTCCTCAGGCGTTCATAAACAATCACTTTGGTCAACAATAAACCTTGTCATGATTCATTTTTAAAGATACGGTACAGTTGATAAAAGTAATAATAAAAACTTCCAGGATACGTAAAAATTCAATAAAAAATTATTAAAAAATTAGTTAAAAATGATACTCTTACTTGTAAGAATTTTTAACTCGTACTTGTAACTCGAATTTGTATAAGATATTTTCAAATAAAATATTCACTTAATTTTGATAATCATTGTAGAATTATTATATGTTTTGCCGCAACCGAAACTTTTTAGTTAATTTGGCTATACGTAGTACTACTGATAAAAATCTTGTCTTCGTCTATAACTTTTTTCAAGAATAAATCACATATTTTATGCGATTAATCAACTGATAAATAATCAAATTTAATAGCCAATAAGTAACTATAACTAAACTTTTTTCTTTTAACATCATTAAAGCCCTGAAACAATTTTTAAACTTTGATCCACGTAAAATGAAAGATAAAGTATACACCGCCAATAATGAAAGACTTTCCTAATACCTTCTATCAATTATAAACCATTCAACAAACTAACTTACGAAAACTTTAAACACAATCTCATTATATAATTCAAACGTATCCAAGTTGGAATCAACCGAAAAAAAAATCGGTCGAAAAGCAAACCGAGAGAATCAGACGGAAGTTACACAAACCCTATTTCGTTCAACAGTGTAATTTTCAATTAAGCCACGAATTAACTTTAATGAAATTCATAAAGAATTTTGAATAATATAATTATAATGAAATCAATTTTGTAAAGAGTTGAAAATAATAAAACTACATTAACGTACATTAAATTGATCAGAAACCTGTTTTTAAATAGCTAAGTAGTATACCCAAGTAAAGAGAAAAAAAAGAGTATGAACAAGAAACTCGTTCACTTTCGATTTTCTTGAAGATCTCGAAGAGATCTGTTGAAAATGGTTTCGTAAATGCTAACGAAAAAAAAAGTAGCATGACAACGATTTACATATAAAAATAAATACACATATAAATCATGCGAAATTTGGGAAGAGTAGAAAATAAACAACAGCAAAATTCGATGACTAGGTGCAATACAATCGTAACTACTGAAAAATATTTTCATGTAAACCTCAATTGAACTAGGAAAACTTTTTTGTGGATTGTTTCAAAAGTTTTATCTTTTCAACAAAAAGTATTAGGAATTCTTGAATCGTTCAAAAAAATGCATTGTGAATTTCATTTCCAAAATGCAAAGCCAATATAAGACGCATAACTAAATACAAATTGCATAGTTTAAAGCTTTTTAGATCTACGATTTACGTATACCTACGGATTATGGATCCCGAAAATAATCAAAATGAATTCAAGAAGAAGCATATCGTCGGCACAATAGTAAAGTCACGATTCTGTTTTTTTTTTGCGAAAATTGGTTCTTTGGTTAAATCTTACATTTGGAGCCTATAGTATACTATGGTAAATTTCCGAATCTGTATCTTGATCAGTTAATTCGAACAGTATATATATATAAACATTATATTCGATATAATCGCGATTTGACTTGCGTAAACTTGTTACTATTTGCTCTCCTGAAAAATTTAATTTTGACAGATTTGCAGCTTTACCATTGTTGATATTTCCATCAAAATTTTTGCAAAATCGAAAACTTTTGCGGTTAGTGTTTATACACGAGGAAGTGAAAAAAGTAGTTTCGTTTGTTTTGCACTTTGCTATCGAATAAGAAATTTGATTTTACTTACCGACAGTCTTGTTAATGTTATTACTGCTGGCAAAGCCGGTGAGTTTCCGCCATCCTTTTTTACTCCAAAAGCTCTTGCTGCCACTTCCGGTGGTGGATGTGCATTCGGGAGGACGTCGAGACGTGGATGGGCCATCCGATGGGGATGCCACGGGGGTTGATGAACGAGGATAACTACTAAGGGCAGAACGGGGCCTAGCAGGCCCTCGGCGTAAACTGCCCACCGCACTTTGATAACTAGCACCACTGCTACTACCGCTAAAACCACTGTCCAAATCTAGCAACGGATTGCAATTTGCCGGCGATAACAATTCATCGGTCGGGCCTACACTTAACAAATCGGCTAACTGGTCATCGCGTTCACCATCACGTTCGGCTTCGTCACTACCTTCATTGGACGATGGTGACGGCATCAGCATTGCTTCCACGGACAGGTTGAGTTCGCCGAGAATTCGCCGATGACGGGATTGTACACGACGCACTTCCTCTTCGACCAAGCTTTGGTTTAGTGAAATTAGCGATTGTTGTAGTGGCGTCCGCATGCGGTCGTGTTGACGGGCACAACGGGCCATGTCCGAAATTTCTTCGTAGATATTTTCCTGGGTGCCGTAGCGGGTGACATACGTGTGTCGGCTGGCACGTGGTGGCATGTGATGGGACACGTGGGACGGCCCTGCCACGGGGATGTTTACGTGGCGCGTAGCCGGGCCCGGCTCGTAATACACATACGAGTAGTCGTTGGGGTCGAAACGCACCACATGCGAGACGTGTTCGGGCGAAGACGAGGACATGTTGATCGCGAGAGCCTCGCCAGCGCACTGTCGCGGCTGCTGCGACGACGGTTGTCGTTCGCCGCTTCCAGAAGTGAAGCGGCCTGCGCACGGCGGCGGATACTGCGGCGGCGGAGGGAAGTGCAACAACATGGGGCGGCGCGCGTGTGGTGGACTTTGGGGTGCACATCGTCTATGGGACCCCGCCGAGTCCCCACAGCCACTCGCTTGAGGATCATGGGACTGCCACATTTACCTGCAAAATAAACACACATCAAGTGATGAATGGCCACAACATGATTAATTGCTGCTTAGATATTCTCAAAACACCCAATCTTTTTAACTTCCAAGAATCCTATTGCAAATTTTTTGACAACCGTTTGAAATACTCAATTTCTATTCATCCAAAATTATTCAATCTTTGTTCTATTTCCCTTTCAATAATTAATCATAATTAGACATCGATTATATGCACTATCAAATTGCCAAAATATGCATTAAAAATAGGCAAAATAAGCACAATTTACGAATTTACATTTTATATTTATCTTAATACATATATAATTCTTCTGTACATATGCACGTTAGACATTTTTATTTACTACGTTTTAATTGAAAAGTTAATTGAAAGTTACATTTCTATATATTTTGGATACTTATTAATCATTGCTCCCTATTGAAATTGCACCGTTTTGAAATATCATCTTTGCTTGATTTACAATACAAATCTTTGACGGGAACTGTAAGGGTTTGTCCCACTTTTCGATGCATTAATCTCAAAGTCTAACCTTTCTATGGTGAAGTTATCTAGATGTTAGATAAAAATTGAACATTTCAAAAAAAAAAACTTTTATCTTTACTTTTAAATTGAGCTATCATGGACTTTAAAGAAGTTTTTGACTTCTTGCTTAATAGTTCTAACGGTTAGCGTTAGACGTCTCGATTTACTACGTTTTATTTGAAAAGCTAATTGAAAGTTACATCCCTATATATTTTGGTTACTTATTAATCATTGCTCCCTATAAAACAACAAAGGGGGAGGAAATGGTGCAAAAGACACAACAAAAGAATGATGAGAAATCCTTTTTAAAATCTACTGAATTCAAGTAGGCTTCAAGATTGGTTACTGTCCTAATAACCGGTAACTATGGACTGAAAAAATCTCTTGCATACTCTTCGGGTATTGTAAGGCCCTTCGATGTACTAATTTATGTTACCTTAGTTACCTTACATAAAGTATATAGTTTTAGTTTAAGTTAGTACTGTGATCACTAGATATCGGATTATATGCACTATCAAAATGCCAAAATATGCTTGCCATTATGCACTAAAAGTAGGCAAAATATACACTATCAAAAAACCATTTATTTTTAGAATTAACGTTTATTTTTACATTATATTTATATATATATATATAATTCTTCTGTACATGTGTACAGTACTGAAATTCTCCTAAGCCACCAAACCTATTCTCCAGAAATTTTCTGTGTATATTTGAGTGGGAACCTGAATGGTTTAGATCCACTATTGGACCATATAGATAAAAAGGGTGAAAAGTTGAAAATGAACTTTCAAAGCCAACTTACATTAACGGTCAGAATTTGAAATTTGGTGGAATTTTCGAAGATCTCTTCAGAAGTGCCGTTGATAAATATATTAATTTTCTTTATTTCTTCAATACAAGGGTTCTTATATAAAACTACAATTAATTTGCCACAAACTTATTTCGATAGTGAACTTAAAAATGCGTTACTCTGTTCAATAATTTTCCCTTATATTTCCAAGGATTTGCACAGAGGAAAGTTCCTAGTTTCTCAATTGCATATAAAATTCTCAATTGCATATTGTATATCACTGAAATTTGTAGCAATAAGACCATTTTTTTTTTTTGATTGAAGGATCTACAAATGCTAGCTGCTTTGAATTGATTGCAATGACGTCTGGTTTGTTAAATTTTCCAACTTTTGAAATTTATGGCTTGGAAATTTTCAGTATAAAACAAAACAGCTTTCTTCCAAGTTCCCCACAATGTAATAATTGGTTCTGGGGGTATCGTTACGTTTGATAGTTGCTCTTTATATGTTTGTAGTCGCCATAGTGCTTTTAAAAGCACTTTTTTGTGTAGAAAAACTTTTTCTACACTACTTTTTCCTGATTTTTTTCCACAACTCTATGTATTCCGAGGGCTATACAAGTATTGGGTACAATACTTTCAATGCTTGACGGAAGGAGGACTTGTCGACGGCATAATACAACATGCCAAACACGAATAACTACCGAAATAAGGTTTAACAACGAAAAAGTACTAAAATATGCAATAACATTATAAAAATTGAATTATATATGCATTTGCATATGCAAACATGCATTATATATGCATTTTATGTTATTTATAAAGAATAATAATTTTCAACTTCAAGAACTTTGGCAATTATTATATATAAAATATATCGTGTTCTAATTTAAGAGTGGTTACTAAATGACCACTAAGACAGATTGCTTAGCAATCGAAATACATATCTAGGTAATAAGTAAAAAATAATGTCCGACCGAAACTAGTCTTTACGACCGAAACCGTTATTCCTCGTTATTCGTTATCCAATATCTGCCGTATATAACCGTTTATTTCACGAACTCAGTTTCAATTTTGATCGTAGTTTTGGCCTAACGACAGCCGAAAATCATTTTTTGGCCGAAACTAGGCCGAAATCGAAACTTTGGTCGAACACTAGTAAAAATACTTTTGTTTGAGCTTTTGATGAAATTTATGGTTAAAGTTGACTTTAGTGAAAATTATCGCTGTTTGTACAATGCAGAGATACAAGTAGTTCATTTTGGCGGTGTAGGATAACAAATAATACTTTACAGAGGAGTATTATATCAACGTAACAATAATACTACTAGGGAACAATAACAGATACGATTTAATGACGGTAGGGTCTTTAAAAAGTATTCCGTCACTTTTAAAATTATAAACCACCCGTATAATTCGTCTAAAATAAGTTTATTCTGGGAACACTTTCTTGATAAAATCTAGAACTACTTAAATACTACAAAATTGACAAAAAAAGCTACTTAATTTAGAAATTTGATGAGGATTACCTTTATATTACTTAAGCGATTGTTATAGATTTACAAAAGTTCTTATCAGCCGATAAATTGGTTGTGTCCATATTTTAAACAATTTTATTTATTTTTAGTAGGAACAGTGGACATGAAAAGATGTAGATCCATGTACTAATTATTAATTTTGCGACACGTTTCGGTCTTTTATTAGACCTTCATCAGGCTTCTAAAATCATACAAACACATGTATTACAGAATCCTTCAAACATTACTAATTGTTAAATTCCTTTAATATGAAGTACACAATATACATCACAATAACATCGAATTTTTTTCTTTATCGTACACATAATTAATAATTATATTGCAAAATTAATAATATGTACATGGATCTACATCCTTTCATGTCCATTATCCTACTAATAATAAATAAAATTAAGTTCTTATCAGTATTATTACTAGTTTGAAAGCACAAATATGGCAAATCGTATAGTTTTGTTTCATACAAAATTAGGGAATGAATGTTTCTATAAATGAAAATAAATCAAACAATTTTCCAACTACTCAGTTTTGTAACTCAATCTTTTCACTGTGGCTCCAAAATTCTATGAAATATGATCAAATTTTCTCTATTAAATTGTTTGTTTTAACTACCACTCAAACACGATAAACTAATAAACTAGTTTCCGAGCTTAGTTTTGTAACTGAAAAATTCATGAACATTTTCGCTGAATAGCAATTATTTATATCATCTCGTATTTCATGTCAATATTGTAAAAGTACTGAAATAGAGTTGCTTTCAATTCTGCCCCATTTTCATCCATTGTTGATGTTTTTTTGTTTGTGTCTTTTGACAAACTCATTTCGTTAAGAACCAAATAGATGGGTGACACAAAATAAAAACGTGACAATCAATAAAAGAAGTTCAGGAAAAGTGTTCTAGAAAAATTCGATCTGTTCGGAAAAACGATGATATGTAAAGTTTTCATGTAGTGCATCTCATGCAATTTGTGAAGTTGAAAAAGCAGTTCAAACTGAGCATGAAGAGATTTACGACAAAAGCTCTGTCCAAATCTGCTTATATGCCATTTTCACTTACATTATTGTAACTTTAAAAGCAGGACAATACGGACAGTAACAGGACAATACGCTTGAAATTAAAAACTCAAAAAAAGTTAAAAGGAAAACTGTAATTAAAAAAAAATCCTTTATTGATTTTTAAAAGCATCGTTTTGTTTTCTTTCGTTGTGAAATTTGCTTGGGCGTTGATCAGAACGATAAGCGTACATCTTAGCACCGGAAACAATGAGAAAAGATAGGGAAAAGCAAACAAGAACACACTATAGAGACGTTTTAGTTACGCTACGTTTTAAAAGACGTAGGTAGTAATGAAAAGAGCTTTTCAGACCTCACGGTAAAATCCAGCCAAACACAAAACTGTCATTTTCCTACGGGAAAACACTTTGAAAAGTTCCAATTGAAAAATACAAATATCCAATTTGAATATTAATGTATTCGCTTGCACTTAATTTAATTAAGATGTGCCAAATGATTATAAATTTTATAAAAATGGCAAGTGCCTCACCCATAAAACGTCCACGACTCGAAATGGAAATTTATTTAAAAAAATTATTTATGGATTCTTTTAGCGCTAATTTGAGTTAATGAATTAATTTTCTGTAATATTCTGAATTATTTATATGATAGAAAGGAGAATAGAAAAGCTTTTGTGTGAGTTTAAAATATTAAGTTTGCAAGTCTTTTTTTTTCGGCGGTTAGAAAAGTTTTCGTAAATCTAAAATTGTCTGCGACTTTCAGAAAGAAGTAGACCGAAAGTAATATGGTCGTTTAAATTTTAAGTTAAATAACTTATTATGAAAGTAGTTTTTTTTTTGTGCGATAAAATTTTCGTATATTTTTTCATAATTTTTTTGAGGTTTCACGAAATGTTCAACTTTGATTTATGTGAGAAATAAAAATGGGTTTTTAAACATGAAAATGACATAAAATTTAAAAAAAAAACATATTTTTTTTTTATTAAGAATTTTAAAATGCAACTTTCCAAATTTTAATTCATATTTTTTGAATGATAAACCCGAAAAGCACGCAATACAAATCGTCTTGGCTCAGCAGTGGTAGAGCAGTTGGTTACTTAAGCCACTAAGCAATAATATGAATTTGGAAACTTTATCAGGTTAAGATAAACCAAAGTACAGTACAGAGTCTAAATTATTATTCATTTACTGCATTTGAAAGATAAATCAATGGTGTTTAAAAATCAATGTTTACTAATAATATTTCATCAAATTATAAATTTACAGATGATATCTTCGATGAACAACTCATTTTTGTTTATTTAGAAGATTGACCTCTTCTATGATTTTTGCTATGTTTTTTTAACATTATTCTACAATAAAATGTCAATACCATTTATTTAAAATTAAAACAAATTATTTATTTTTTAAAAACGAAATAAATCTCAACATCTACAAACTATAAATATCACACTAAACTAATAACAGAGAAATATAAACATCTGGTTACATTAGTTGGTTTATAGAAAATTGTAGGAAATAGTTTTGGAACGAATTGAAAATAAAATTGTTATTAAAATGACAGCATTAAGAAATATTAGCCAAGAACCAATAATTTTCGATTACCGAAAACCGGTTATGGTCAATAAAAAACAAGTATAAAATATTTTAATAAGATTTGTTATTAAATTTCATATATGTACAGCTTTCTAAGGCTTATTTACCGTCGCTTTACTTCTAAGATTTTTACCGACTCTAGGTTAATAAGAATTTGTAAATCGAAAAATATCAAAAATTAGCTCGTTACAAGATTCGATGCCAACACCTAGTAGTTTTGGAGCGGCCACCTCGACTACTCGGTCACTAAGTTTGTGCAACAATTATAATACAAAAATTACTTTAATATCTTTGTTGACTTTTCCTATTTTCTAGTAGTAGGAAATTCATCCATATTTAAGTAACTTACTAACATACGAAATTATAATACATTTAGTTTACCAAAGTTTTTATGTACAAACAAAGTGGATGAAAATAAGAAGGGGGGGGTATCAACTACTCCTCTTAGGAAGATAAATTTTCGAACCTCAATTCTTAATATTACTACAGGTATCCTTTACCCAATATTATTCGAAAAACTTAAAGAATAATGTAAAGAAAATGTGGGAAAATATTCAGTTAAAAGTCTTCTTCTTTTACTCTTCAGAAAAATCCTGATATACCTAACCAATAATTAAACAAAAGAAATTTGGGTACTTATTTTTATTGTAATTTAACTAACACCGTATAATACAAAGAAATCAAAGAAATGCTTCTTAATTCAGAAAGTAAAAAATGAATGCACACTTTTGTACACTTTTCAAACTTTGTTCAACAATTTAGAAGAGCTTTTTAGGAACTCATTGATATTAGAATAGCAAAAGGAATAAATGCTTCAGAAATTGGGAAATCTTCCACTTTGAAAGCCAATATCTTAATCCAAAAAGAGTAAATTTCCCAACAACGCGGTACTCTTATAACGTAATTTTCATACCAATAAAACTTGGGATCAAATTAGCCAAGGTTTTTAAGAATTCGATTCCTTTATTTCTTAAATTTATGTAATTATATTCTTTATTTTGATTTGATATCCAGCGAGAAAAAAAAATAATTTTAATACAAAGCAGAGTGAATCAATGTTATTCATATGTGCCGGAACATTAGGATAGGAAATCAAAGTTCTTCCCCAGAAAATAAGAACAAATTTTTTTTTTTTTTAATACAAAGAATAAAATATTCTGTGAAACAATAATTGAGAATTATGGCTTTTTTAAATTTAATGCCAAATATTAAAAATACATCTACCTATGCAAAAACTACCGGTTTTAAGAAAAACCCCTGCCGGTGCCCATATGATTTATCTGTTTATATTTTTTAACGTATTGTAATTTTAACAATACGGCACAATTATTAAAAATATTAAGACTGCTGAAAATGAATCATATTTTCCATATCATTGTTGGAATTGGCACGGTTGATTTACGAAAGTTTTTTCGTTCAATTTAAAATATTTTGAAAGTAAATAAACTTTTGTAAATCGAAGAAACACTTCTTAAACTTTTCCCAGTGAATTTTTATTCTAATTTAGTGCAACCATAAAAAAAAACGTTTGAAAAAGTGATGTACAAAAGATTTTTTCTTGAAGAACTTTTGAAACACCATTAGGAACTTAATCATTATCGATTGTTTAAAAATATAAATATTTATAAACTTCAAAGGTAGTAATTCAATAAATTGACAAGGGAAAAACTTTTTGTTGTCACTGGATTAAAAATTTAAGTACATTCTATCTCACCACGATATCAAATATGTAAATGGATACAAAGCGAATGAGTTAAACAATAAATTATTAGCTTTTTATTTGCATATTGCACACAATAAAATGTAATGTATTTGCATTAAAAACTCGCAAACATCAAATTCAATAATTAATTGTAATTAATTTAAAAATCAACTCATTTTTCCATATGAAATGCATAACACAGATAATAAATTGAAAATTTAATAATGCACATATTCGCATACAAACATATAGGTAATATAGATCCATTTTATTACTAATTAAATTATAAACAAATTACATAAAATATTCAAAAGCTTCACATGCTGTTTGAGCTTAATTGACCAAACGGCAACTTTGCACAGAAAAGCTCACCACCTCACACAGCCCCCACCACCACCTTTCGTTACTCACACACGTAAACTTTTTCCTTTGAAATTTTTTCCACCGAATTTTCGACATTGTTTGTGACGAAAAGATTGAAAACATTGCAAACGGGTTTGAACAATTAAACTTGAATAAAAGCAGATAATCCAATAATGTCCGTCGCTTCAAAATATGTACGCTTATATGTGCATTTGCAGCAAATTTGATGGATTTATAAATGAATTAGATTCTCTTTAATTTTTGTCAGCACGAAAATGAAATGAAATGTTGAATATTGTGACGTTAATGTCGGTGACATTTGTGGAGAGAGCCTGACGTCGTTTTACTCGACTTAAATTGTGTTTGGAGTAATACATCATTCGTTTGTATAAAATCCACATAAAAGTACATATAAAATAATATTAATGTTCTGTTACCGTCAGCGAAATTAATTTTAAGGGAGCATTCGAACATATTTCTCGAGATTTTATAATAGCAAGACTGGCGAAATTCCATGTTCAAATATGCGACCGACTTCATTCGACAAAAGCATTCATTTTACTTAATCTATGAATGTGCGAATATTAAAGATCGCTCCAAGCTTACAAGTTGGCAAAATCGTCGCAAATATAACTAGAAAATCGCTGTTAAACAGACTGACGCCCAATATTATATGCAGAAATATTCGATTCATTCTGGATAAGTGTCTTCATATTTGTGTATTTCCAAAATTTAAAAATATATTTCCTTCTTTCACTGAATTGATGTTAGAGTTACGTCTCATTTACGAAACTATTCCGAAATGCATCGCTTCGTTTTTTCAATGTCGTGGTCTTTTCCCACATTTTATCAAGCGTAAAAGTAAAACTTATTTAACTAATGTGAATTTGTCTTCGGAGAATGGAAATTAATTTTATCTAAAGAGGGTCGAAAGAGACCAAAAAAGGAACAATAACATTTTGAATCCTCACTTTCTCAACTTCAGTTTTAAAAGGATCTTCAATTAGTTTTTCATCTCACAGATAGTATTATGCTAATTTTGCCTTAGTAAGTATTATTGTCTTCAGTATATTGTTTTTGTTTAATTTCTAACCGACTAATACTCACGACTTCGTCTTTGTATCATAAGCATTTCAGTGTTTAAAACGGTATCAGGCTTCTTAATCCCTGACAAAATATCCCAGCGAAAATATCTCCAGTCAAAACATCCTCATTCAAAATATTCCCAAACAAAATACCGCTTAGACAAAATATCCCTGACAATTGATCCTTCGATTATTAATCAATATTTTTTTTGTCCTAGCTTTTTCCTGAAAAAGAGTCCCCAAATATAATTGTTCTCTTCACAGTTTCTTACTTTCATCCCTATTATCATGGAAGAATAATATTAAAACGCAATCGTTTCCTTCTCTATTGATTATTTTTTCTTCCTCTTCATTATTTTTTTTTTTAAAAAATATTATTACAAGAAACTATACACAAGGAGTCCAGAGGTAAAGCACCCCATTCTTAAAATATGATATGATTATTTAATAATGGCCCAATTTATTCACGAATTAAGGTAAAAAACAAAATAGAAAATACAACGTTGCCAGATATCGATATTGCTCAAAGGGACTTTAAGCAGGCTTCGTCTCTGGACCACTTGGGTATAATTTTTAGGATGAAAAGTATGTAAAACTGCGGTTGTAAGCAAAAAATTTTTTTTTCTTAAATCAAAATAAGTATCGATATCCCGTACACTAAGCTTGATATCAAAAAAAATTATCCTTTCTTGAAGGATTCTTTGAAAGCTCAATAAAGGAGCCGAAACGTCGCATGTAATAAATAAAGTTTTAACCGATTCTTTTTGATCCTAGTCCTCTGAATATTTTATTAATCTATTATCATCGAAGATCTAAAATTCTACAATAAAATTATCCTTTCTTTTCAATTAGTTTCGTCGAGATCTATAAGAATCTTCAAATTATGGAACCGGAAGAACCATGTTTTGCCTAATATTTCGCTGTCGGGATATTTTTTCAGAGTTTTTTATCTTAGAAATGATTTTTTTTTGGGATATTTAATCTGTGGTTATTTTGTCAGGAGATTAAGTATCATGGCATCTTTGAACTAATAGAGATTTTCACACGAATAATGAAGGATCTCAAGAACAGGAAAAAGGTCACCAATAATTTTCTTTTATAAAGGACTGGTGATTTGTCTAAAAGTTGGGAATCAATGACCAATACCAGAATTTCTTAAGCCATGGGTTGAGATCCTTATTGAGGTCGCTGATCCTTCAGTAGTTATCAAAGTTTTGTTAAATTTATGGATTGAAGAAAAACTTTTCATTTTGAATTCAGACTGTCTTAAAAAGCAAAAGCGAAAATTGTTTTTTTTATGTTTCTTTCAAGTCAAAAACGAATGTGGAATATTAGTTTCATTTTATGATACACTTAAATAATGAATTTACATTGGAGGTCATTCATAAATGACTTAAGGGAAATATTGCAATTTTCGCCGTATCGTAAGATATAAGTATACCTTATTGTAAGTAAAAATAGGAGAAGTAGAAAATTTACAACCCCCCCTCAAGTTTCTTACGTTATTTTAAATATCTCTTTTATGGAATGTTTTTTTGGGTATACGAATAAAAAAAAATCAAACGAGTATTTATTTAGAGGCTTTATGTTACCGAAATAGGAATTGAAAGTTTAATTAGGCTTGAAAATGGTTTTTGTTAGAATTTCAAAAGAAAGTGTACAACTATGTTCATCACCGAGAATAAAAATACAAAAAAATACTTTGGAAATTTTTCATTATTCAAAAGAAAAAAAGGCTGAAACCCTTTCTTTTTTTTCACGTGAAATTATTCCCTATATTTGATATCACGTTCTCAAAGCTGAAGACATGATCCGGATTAAATTGAGGGGATATGCTTGCAAAATTGGAGCATACAAGAGATTATTGTCTTGTAATAATTAAACAATTTAATTAATTATTAATTTCAATATCGAACATTTTCCCATTCGACAGTTTTGCATATCTGAATGCAGCTGATTTCGCTCCAAATCGAATATAATTACCCAATAAAGCCAACATCATTACCGACAATTACCGTATCAAAAAGGAAAATATAGGTCGACAATTTAAAAGCTTTTTAATACCGGAACTATAAAAAAATGTATAAGATTGTATGTGTTTAGTTTATTACCAAATAATTTCCTTTAATTTTCATTTATACTTAATATGAAAATGCTTTGATCTTAAAAATACAACCGGATGATATTCTATACGAAATAATAAAAATAGAAGCTTTTTTAAATGTAAAGATCAAACAAAAAGGTTCATTTTTATCTGTTTTCAAGTACACAATTTGATCCTCTCGAAACGCTGCAAATCGGAAACATTTTCAGTTTCAGTTCAAAGACTTGAAACTCCCATATTATATGTTAAAAAGTCCAACCATTAAAGCAACTTGTGCAATAAAAAACATTTTCTCAATTATATTTCACAAAATCCCAATTTAAAACTGGAAAACTTGAAGGTTTTCGTTGTGGGCATATTTATATATAACGTTACAAAAGTTGAGAAAATATGAAACAAAATTAAATTTATAAGTCAGAGGGAAATGATTAATATGTTTAAGTTTTCAGGTGCAAGAATATTTTTGAAAGAGTATACCAAAGGGTTGTGAAGCCTGAAGTTTAATGGGGAAAAAATGCAGTGATTAAATAAAACAGTGGCGGATTTTTTGAAAAGATAAAAACTTTTTTTTTTGGTTTTATATATTGCAGTGAAAGTTTTTTATTGATTGAATAACTTTTTTAAATTGTATGCTACTTAAAATTTGGTTTTACCTTTGAGTAAACAACAGATCAAATGCACTCATAACAATATATGTGTGTCTCATTTGATGCTCAAATGATTTACAAGGAAAGCATCTTAGGAAAATTATATGGAGTTATAATATGTATAACAGGCCAAGTTAAAGTTTTTCCCAAATTTACAAGAAACCATTAGTTAAAGATCTTCGGTAGCCTAAAAACCAAAAAATTATACGATTTTATGATTTTATTCGATAGTACTACAGGAATACTACAGGAACCGTCAATTTTGGAGACTTCGATGAACTCAAAAGTACATTGTATATTGTAGTATTAAGTTTATACGACAACGGAATTTGGTAAGAGGCGGGGGTGTAGATATATATGCTTTTTCGCATTCAGATCATTTAATGCTAAGTTGCTTAATTTTTATGTTCGTACAGTTGAATAATGACGATACTTTTGAAGTCCCATAATGGGTCTAGTATGGTACCCAAGAATAATCAAAAAAACACACTTTTCTAGGGTTGCTTCTTTTACTCCTTATGATCAATCGGGATGTAATTGATCTTAAATTCTTTATTGATCTCTCGAGTTACGAAAACAAAGATGAAGGGTTGTTCCTCTTCTACTCCAGTCAATCATCAATGTAAGAAAAAGTTTTTTTTGTGAAACTCCTTAATCTCTACAAAGAGAAATTCATTTGTATAAAATTTCTATTGAAAGGTTCTTCTATAATTACTCATAATTTTTTTCATCGAGTTCATCAGGACGAGGTTTGAAGAGCCTCAAAACTACACCTTAAGGTTTATTGTTTTCTCTGGATCCCTACTCCACTAGTTATCACCCGAGAAGTCGAAGAATATTCTGCAACTGATAACCACGATGCTATTTAACTAGTTCAGTACTAGGATTAAAGGATATTTTCTCATTATCCTCATGTTTAAGACTGCGAATAAAAAAAGTATCCCTGAAATTGGAATCGGTTTTGCAGTTCAATAAAATGGACCCCCAAATTAATTAAGTTTCGTCAGTTATTTCCTGACTTCTTCAGAGTTGGCAAACGTCTCAATTTAAGACATATTTTTTTCCATTTGGTAGTGTTTTGGTTTTAAAAACTAATCTTCTTTCTTATTCTATTTTCTTAAACTATTCAATCAACTTTAAAATTGTGATACACATTTATTAAGAAATGTCAAAATTGTGAGGCTTATTAATATTTTTGGTAACTTTAAATTAGAGATGCCACGAATAGTGATTTGGTCGAATACCGAATATTCGGCGAATCTCTTGGCCAAAGCGCCGAATATTCGGTGACACTTAGTATAGTTAACGAGTGAGGTTTAAAGTTTAAACTTTGTTTATAATTTATACTTTAACTTAATAATTTATGAGGAAGTGCGAAATCGTTTGCTATCAACAAACGCTGAAAAACTTGTTTTTATTCATCATAACTTACCACTGATAGATTTTAAGTATTAATATGCTATGGTAAAATAAATTTATAAGTTAAAAGCTATTGGTGAAATAAAAGCCTTTGTGAGTAATATTATGCATTTTTTCCTAATTTACTGTTTGGTGTGAATAGTCGAGCACCGAATAGTTTTCGAATAATAGTTTCATTTCTAGTTTTTATCCATCACAACGTATCACAGATTGATTTTTATTTTGTAATAAGTGTAGAAATTTATGATTAAAATAAATATTAAGAGGATCGGAAAGTAATGTCATTACTGAACCTATCGACATTCAATTACATTATCGGTTTATAAGTAATTTCAAAGTCGTACCTAAAGACATTTTCTGATTAGCGTAACTCACAAAATATTAAAAATATTTATTATTCTAAGCTCTATACTGAAATGCTTAAATAAATTTCCAAAGGAATATAAATTCGGTATTATATGCTTTGAAATTAAAGCTTGTGTACAAATTTTGTGTTTTAATTTTATGCTAAGAAAACGTAATTGCTTTCCGTTTCCCTATATACATTTCTGAGTAAAATATGTTTTATTTTTTTTGATGATTTGGTATTCGGTATTCGGCCGAATTGTAAGCAATATTCGGCCGAATGCCGAATATTAAAAAAAAGTAGCTGAATACTGAATAGTGGCCGAATATTCGTGGCATCTCTACTTTCAATGGGATATCCGGCAAAGAGTCTAGAAAACCATTTTTTATAGGAAATCGAAAGTTCTACAAAAAAGGCATGTTTTTGAGGTAAAAAAAAACTAAATAAATATGAGCTTAACAAAATTTTATTGATGATATCAATTTTCATTTTTTCTTAAGAAATTTTTGCCTCGTTAGGCTTCATTGGCAAGCCGTTGCTGGCCTGATGACTGTCAAGTGTGCCAAATATTATTTATTTAAAATCGAATATAAGTTTATGTGTTCAAGTCAGAGTAAATCTTGAAATTTACATAAATTGCCTGTACATAAAACATAACTTTCCATCGAAAGCTCGTGCATTCTTTGTAATGCAAGCAGATGCATTTCTATAGCGTTGGCTCGATGCGCTCGCCTAAAAACCCATGCACAATGTAAACTACTTGCATAATTGGACATCCCTCACAGTGTATTGGACATATTGCATAAATAAACTCTAGATATATTGTGTAGATTTACGTAGAGAATAGTGTTGATCGAGTCTGAAAGATGGCCGTGTTCGTCATTCAATGTCAGCTTCATGAGCAATCAGTGTCGAGCCGCATTAGCGGCGACTCTGAAATCCGCCTAATCCATTCATCAAACGCAGACATTACGATACTTATCTATCAGTTCCAGCTTCAAATGCACATTCTCTCTTCCATACTATATATTTTACCAACCTACTTCAATACTTGCACGTTTTCCCTTCTTCGCCAACTATCCAACTCTTTGCCAACATCATTGACGCTGACGTCGTCTTCAAACTAAATCTTTGATCGTTAACTCGGCTACAATTATCCTGATTAATAAACGACAACTCACGCTCCATATACATATAGTATATACCTTCATCCCGTACCAGTCCTGCCAGTCCACACGTAATCCTTGATCACACAAACTTCACAAGACTTCATGAAAATTAATAACCGACTTATCTACCTCTCAAAATTTTAGCCGTAAATCTTACACACAGGAACTAATTAACGATTGTTTTGAAATTATTTCCACATAGATACCATCTTTTGTTGGCAGTTTTAAGTAATTAGCGCTGCATTACTTATTTCACAGTCTTCGTGACATGAATGCGACGCCACTTCTCAAGATTCCACAAAAGAGTTGATTGAGTTCAAATCCCTTTAGTAATGAATGTTATGGATATAAATAAACAATATTCTGAAAACTTGTTAAGACCTATTTAAACGACATAAATACCTTTTCCTGGATTAATTAATTGAACAGTCTTTGAAGCCAATATTAGTGACAAAAGAACCTTGTTTCATATAAATGAAGATATATTAGATATATTAAACTATCGATTTCCCTTTAGAAAACATTTTAAATATCTACCTTTTTCTCAAATTTTGGCACAAAACAGCTACCAAAAATGGTTAGTTAAAATAATAAAGTTTGGATTTATATAGTATATAAATTAAAAAGCTCTTAATTTTGAATTAAACGATTACAAAAAGAAAAATTTACAAAAATCAAAAATGGAATTTAAACACGAGTGTTTGGCTCAAATTTACAAAATATGTTTACAACACTGTCATTATTATTTACGATTGCATAAAAGAAAATAAATTTAATAAAAATTGCAAAAACTATCCAGAAAATTACTTTGTAAACTATAACCACCAGTTTTCATTCTTCAACTACAGATTGCAAGGATAGACACTAGTGGTTCTAATATCTGTATAAAGAACTATCTTAGATAAATCGAGATATCAGTAATACTACAACAAAATACAAGATTTTCCGTAGTCTTAAAGAAAATTAAAAGTTTGAGAAAAATGTTACATCAAAGGCTAAAACCCATTTCTTTATGGAAGCCAAATAAAAAACCTATTAGTAGAATTTCCTTCTTAGAATTCCTATGCAATTTCAATTCAGATATTTGTAATTTTAGATTTGTTCTGAAATTTAGATCCAGAAATATTGAAAATTTCATTTTACAAATTCATTCTTATTGTTTTAAGTCAAGTCTCATCTAATAGATTCATGGTTGCAATAAAAATATTCAGAAAATTTTCTACAGAGAGAAAAAAGGGGAGTTTGCTCAACTTCACAATGACAAAAATCGTATGTTGGTAAAGAATTATTTACTTTTATAGGCATAGGTATTCCACTATGGAAAACTCCTGTATTTTATAGGAATATCTCTTATACATCTTAAGATTTTATTCTAACTTTACAGAGAAACAAGTACGGTGTTAATATAAGAAAAAGGCCAATAATAGCACAAGTATAGGTAGTTATTGTTTTCGCTATGTTAACTTAGGAGCTTCTCCTATATTAACGTAATAATCCCATAGAAACCCCAAAGATTCCATAGAAATTCCAATGTTCACATAGAAATTATTCCTTTGTTCCCATAGAACAATTCCAATAGGAATTTTCCCTATGCTAACAAATCAAAATTTATACAGGAATAATTCCATAGGAAATGTAAAATTGTTTATAGAAATTATTCCTATGTTAACATAGTAAAATTTGCCATAACTACATAGTTATTTTCACTATACAAAAGTTAGAAAAAATTCTTATGTTTTTTTTCTCCGTGTATACATTTGCAAAACTTAATTACCAAATTAACATTTCTTCAAAAACAAACATTTTGGAAATTTCAAATATTACTTCTTTATCAAGAACTACAAATTTAGTTCTAGAACTGCATCAGATAAATTCGATCATGGAAGAATATTAAATTTAAACGGGAAGAAAATTCTTGTCCTTAATTTTGTTGCCAAATTACTAAAATTCAGATATTTTGTGTGTACATTATCAATTGGGTCAAAACTACTACCGGATTGGTGTAAAAATAAAACTGGTAATATTTTAAAATTTCATTTTTGTATCACTTTTCAACAAAATTGGTTCAACGGTTTAATTTTCAAAATGTAACAAATAGAGAGAATCACTGTTTACAAAGTTTACAACGTATGGTAACTAAAATGAAAAACCTACAATTCATCAATAGTTGAGAAAAAAAACGTCAATTTGAATTCGTAATCTACAGTATCATAGCAGAAAAGATACAGTTAATAAAAAACTACCACTTTAACCAAATTCTTCGAAGTTTTTAAGTCCGTAAGACTTTATGAACTTATTGCATATTGATTTCAAATATGGTTAGTTACCAATGCACTAATTTAGGTAAAAAACTTTGATATTTTACAATTAAAATTAGGTTTGTTTGGAAATAAAATCAAACCACAATAAAAAAGACGATACCTTTTTAATTTACACAAAAAAGAGGGAAAATATGTATAAACTAAAATCGGAGAACCTAAATAAAACATCCTTAGTTGTGAAAAAGAGGGAATAACGTAAAATTATACAAAAGGTTACAAAAATATGTAAGAAATCTCACCCAAATACTGGATAAGTTATTGGTACAACGGTTTCCTATAAGTTATTTTGAAAAATTTAACAATAATAAATCAGTAAAAAAGATTATGTAGCAAACATGAATAATATTTAGAGAGATAACTATGTTGCTCCAATTAAATCATTTGAAGTAAAAAACTAATCAACGTTACAATCTCCAACTACTCAATTCATAAATTTCAAGTTTTTAAAAGTAGAATAATTACTTAAGTAGAACTTTTCTTGCGAAATTATAACACAAAAAAAATACTGTAACTCAAGGCTATGTTATCTTGGAACAAATATAAAAAGTATTTGCATCAAAACCGAGTTAGTAAATGTCTTTTATAATGAATAAATTATAGAATATAAAGTAGTTAAATTAAAATGATGCAACAAAGCAAATACTAACAATTGTAGCAATTACCAACTAACATTCTTCAAATGTTATAGTTAGACATTTTATTGGTTACATAACAAAAATTTTATTTTATTTTTTTTGAAGTGAAAGCATTTTTATTAATGTCTCATAACTTCATAAATAACATTAAAATACGCTCGTATATTATCTTTTTTCAGCTGAAGATCTAATATTCCTGCAAGTTTTCATCGGACACGCTTTTCTCGTACGAAGTGCATTTAAACCAAATGAAATTTTACCCATTTACTCCAACCATAATGAATTCTATTGATAAATCGCTAGAATTTCTTAACACTGAATGCACAAGAAAACGAACACAGTTTTATACGAAATAAAACATTTTACGTCACACGAATTTGAATGTAATTTTATTGTAACAACATTCGTACGCTCTATCTACATCAGGAAACTCCACTTCCAGGTGTATTAACAAAAATAAAAACCTCATGTAATTATGTTCTAGAATCCACATAAAAGGTGGGTAAGGTACACATTATAATATAAATTCAACATTTTCAAATGCAATTCGCTTCGAAAATCCTTTGTTTTGCAAATACGTGTTCGTACATTAAGCTAAATATCATTTTTTGAAACTTATGAAAATTGTATTTTCGGAAAATAATACATTATTTCACAGTGTTGAAAATGTGTACTTGAATTGTTGCCACTCTAATAAATCGGAATTTATCTGTAGGGTATATTTTCCGGATTTTTTTCCACAAAATATCAATTTCATTGTGTGAAATTGTGATTATTTTCTTCATTGTATACACACGAATGTAAATACAATTTAAAGTCAGTGGTTCGAAAATCAATTATTTTAATATCAAATTTTCGAAAATCAAATGTTCGAAGTTATGAGCTTTGGTAACTAACCGTTTTTTTTTTTTGAACTTCGAGAAAATATTCTCCTTAAAGCTCCAAGCAAAACTCTTACCCAACAGGGAGATATTTTTGAGGTATTAAAGCTCGAAATTCCTTTATAAACTATGAACGATATAATAAGAAGAAAAAATAACATATTTATTATTTTGTTGTACCCAAGGATTTGTTAATCCGTTAACTCCAGAAGGCCAACCCAAAAGCTTAGATGGGCTTCATAGTACATCGCTTCTACATTTTATATATACTTAAGAATTTTTTAACTACTGAAAACTCAACATCTAATTTTCCAGCCAAAGGACAATACTTTCACTAGCGAAAAGTGCATATAAAGTACAAATAAGCTTATCGAATATTAAGTACAAAAGCTGTACGGAATTTTTGTTCCCATCATTTGATATTCGAATTACTAACTTTTGAACAATTAATCTCCCATAAATCAATTATCATTTTTAAAAATTGACTTCAAGTAGATCACTTAAATCTGTTGGAAATTAATCAAAATAAAAAGTGAAGAAAATTTTGCTATTCACCCCCCCTCTTTGAATATCTCAATATTAGTACTTGGCTCAGTTACAACTAGTGTATTTCTTTTGTCTTGTTCTGTTTAGTCCAACCACGACATACCGCATAACTATAACATATTAAATGTATAATAATATTACTCAATACATTTCAGTGCCATGATGTTAATATCAATTTATAATTAAACAAAAAATTTAAGTGATAGTATCTTGAAGACTTTTTTTTCCATTTAAGTATTGTTACAAAAATAACGATATGGTTTCAGGTTCTTAACATTAGCAAATATTTCAATGCATTCAATTTTATCAAAGTAAAAGGACATACTGTAAATTGGGATTGTAATACCGGGCTACAATTTCAAAACCGGTATTAGGTATTTTTAAATCTTATTACCAGAATACCGGTTATAATACCGGTAGTAGAAATTTTATATAAAGAAAGAAAGCACAGGCGTTTTTTTAATTTTTTTTGCCAGTTACTTAAAGAGAGTAAAAGAGAGTAATCACAAAAAAAAAATTCTTACTTATAAATTAAAATATAGTATATTCATGTTATACTTCTGTCCTTGTATAATACAATACTCAACTTTGGACAGTGAGAAATAAGGACCAACTTATTTGTGGAATATTATTTTATTTTCGAGTCTACGTTTCGTCAAGTAATTCTTAACTTCTTCAAAGCTCTACAATGAAAAATTAAAACATTAAAATAACATACATGTTAATTTCAACAAATTCAATAGACCAACAAATTATTATAACAGTTGGGTTATATTGTAATTTAGACTTAAGACATCTGTGGAGTAACTTTTAATATTTGACAATTTAGGGGTTAGATTTTAATATATTAGTCTATTTAATTTGTTGATATTGATATGAATGTTATTTTAATGTTTTAATTTTTCATTAAAGAACCCTGAAGAAGTTAAGAATTATTTGACGAAACGCTGGCATAAAAATAAAATAATATTCCACAAATAATTTGGTCCTTATTTCCCACTATCCAAAGTTGATTGTAATAGTATATAAAGAATTACAAAAAATTAAAAGAACAACGAAAACGATATACAAACTAATGAATACCGGTTTTACAAAATTGTACAAATAGCTCAAAATACCGATATTCGGTATCCCGATATACCGGTATTGCAATTCCTAACTATAGGTAATGAGGTTGACCAAAAAAACTACAAAATTTCACACAGTTGCATTTTATTTTTTGGAATTAATTCGTCAACAGAATAACGTTAAAAAATGTAACAGATATTTAAATATTGTTAGAATAAAGTGAGGCTATAGATTCATACAAATTGGTGACCAAACTTGAATATTGGGTGTATAAGTCAAGCCAATATATCTTGATATTAAACAGCAATGAAAACTACAGCTGTTTACAGTGATGTAAATCTATTTTACTATCTCCAAAAATAAAATAAACGATAAATTACTATTGTACATTTTATAGGTAACAACCTCGAGTCGTGATAATTTGGTTGGTGCCAATAATGAAACCTGAAAAGAAAAGACTTTGGATTTTTTTCAAGACTTAAATTCATTAAACTAACAAGCTTTGTTTAATTGGGTTAGTCGAAATATTCGGTGCATAAATTAAAATAATTACTCCCATTTATTAACTAAGAATATTTCGGGGAAAAAAATGTAAATTTTAATTTTCCTCGACCGTTGAGAATTAGATGACAAAACCAAGTCAATCGCCACTATTAATATTCAGTCCGCGTACGAAAGTAAATATAAAACTTCATCTTTATATCGTCATTAGATTAAACACGTTTTACCAAACTAACACCGCACTAAAATCGTTTCATAACATTTCATTCCCATTTTTCCATATTTGATGGCACAGAACTCTAAAAGCACGGCATTAGACCATAAGAGCATAATTTATTATTTTGTTATCATCATTTGAATCACACCCTGATTTTTATATTTCGAAACTCTTCCATTCGAACTCTCTCGATTTGAGACACAAGGCACTTGAACACAAATCATAGATTTCTCTTTTAAATATTAAAAATAAAGAGGTGCTTGAAATGATTTTAAGTGTCTATAAAAAAAAAACCAGAGGACTTCCTGGAATATCCTCTATTATTTTCGTAAATGGATTCTCTCTCTACCCCATTACGTTTTATTTGAAACATCAAAAGACTCCACTTTGGAGAGCCGGGCACTAAACAACTGGAATTATTAATAAAAAATCCATATTTTTCAATTTAATTTCGAAAAAGATTTGCCAGTTTTATTCCGCGACGGATCATCTTTCGTTTACAACCAATATAAACCTTTATTCAGTTTAGCTAGTTTTAGACTCGTAATCTTTTAAATGCAACATAATTAATTTTTTTACTATTCTTTTAAAGGTCATAAAAACGAGGAATTTTTCATAAAAGAAAAGAATTTTATGGCACATTATTTAATTACTACAAAAAACATGTCAGGGAATTTGATACGAAAGCAAAAAAAATAATAAAACTTGAATGATAAAATTCAAATTTCCTCGGAAATTAAATTCGATTCGCCGCCGTTCAACAGTGGTATATAAATACAATGTAGTGTTCCATCGGAAAATATGTATATTATTGTACATTCAGCTTTATGATTTTTTAATAATTTCAAATTTTATAGATAATTTATTACAATGAACAAGTGGAAAGAAGTTCGATGAAAATAACATTCAAGTCATGCAACAAAAACAAAACGTAGGTTGTTTGTCAAAACTGAAGAAGAGTTCAGACTTCAACGAGTCCGTTAGACGTCCATCAGGTTATAAATAATAGAAAATAACACAGCGAAACGATACTAATTCCATTATATGATGAAGAATGGAATATTCAGAGAAACAACAAGAGATTTAGCAACGTCATCTGTTTGGATTAACTACCAATCACAGACTAGCTTCTCAAAGGATTACACTCAAGATGTACATTATTTATTTTGTAAACTACGAAGAAGTAAGACCTGCAAGGGCTAAATGAATATTTCATCCCGAACAAGAAAATCCACAACTTAATGTTGACTTAAAAATCTAAGAATATTAATTGAATTATATTCATCTAATTTATATTCGTATTATGCGCTCTTTTTCTCGTCTACTTCCTGCATTGTCATTAACATATTAATTAAAATTGAACACTAATATACTTCATTCTTTATAATTACAAAGAAAAAAAATATTTCAAACATCTTAAGAGCCATTAAAAGCTTAATTACATTTCAGATATTTACTCAATATTAAGTATTTACGACCCTCTTAAATCAAGAAGCCCAAAATATTCAATTTAAAATCTTCAAAATTAACTATTCATATTGATTAAATAACTATGAAACTCTTCAGATATACAACTGCTTAAATTCAAGAGATCATCAAAGTAAAATGCGTTTTATAAACCAGGATAATAATTTTTGTATTTCGTTAAATAGGGATGTTTTTTATTCCTCTAGAATCTAAGGGTCGTATATCACTAAATAAACAATATTTTATACCATTCCATGTTAGTCCTATTTATAATAGCTCCTTTCACTTTTATAGTTCGAAATAAATGAATACTCGCCAATACTTAATCGTATGGCTCCGAAGAAGGACTTTAAAGGAAAATACTCTTAATTAATGGAATCATTTCGGCAATTTTTCTACCAGAACGGTCAGAATTAAAAGAAGGCAATTTTTTTTTATTATGGGCTTAAAAGATAAGTCAATAGATTACAAGTAAATTATTTCATTATGCCATCGGAATATATTCACCCGAATACTATAAGTATTAGTCAAAATTAAAAGAAAAATTGATTGGCAAGTTGTACTTACCAACAAAAGTACTAATATATCTCAAAAATGTTAAATTCAGTTGCATATTTTTTTTATATTCTTTGATTATTTTTAATCCTTATGTAACTACCTGTAATATTTTAAGGTGTTTTTACCCAGAGTACTCAGGCTACGTATTCGTTTGCAATGCAAATATTTCCGTTAGTGTAGACGTTAATGTATTCACAAAGCAGATTATTTATTAGGTTGCATATTTGCATTATTTTTGGCAAATATTTCATTAAATAATTGGTTCTATTTAGTCCCAAATATAACCAAAAATTGCTTGATTTTATCAAACTCCCTAACACTTATTCTTCTTCTTGTTCCTTCTCTTTCTAAGAGATTAGAAACCATTACGGCTAATTTTATTTTTGCAACTGTAGTACGGTGCAAGCCAATTGAACTGCAGTTGAACCATTCTTGTAGATTTTTTAGCCAGGAAATCCTTCTAAGTTCTACAAGCTCCGACTAGAAACGCACAAATAATATATTAGAAAATAATATTATTCTTATTATAACATGTTATAATTAACTTTATATCATAAATATCAATATCATTTTAGAAATGAATCATATATTTAGTATTTAATAATTCGGCTAACTATTCTTAATTGTTATTGACTTTTTTTCATGATTTTTACGATTTCCATGATTTAATATTTTAGAAGACAAATTAGGCACGTGGGTACTCAAACTAAAAGGAATTTAACGCTCTGTTGATGTCCACATTTGCAATTGTTATGAGAACATAAGGTTGGGTCCTACTGGATAATTAAGTTTGGGACCATTCTGGAAGATTATGCATAGCCCCGTTGTGGTAATGAAGCCAGGAACAATCGCGACAACTACGCTTGGCTTCGTATTATCGTTCCAGAATTACTCCAAGGTAGGGTCAAGATTGTTTGACAAACTTGGCCCAGATTTCTGCATAGTTTGGCCAAGGCTGGATCTATCCTGAGCTCGCCATATTTTCCTCTCTGGGATACCGCTTTTTCCTTAACTTTTTCCTTGCATACTCATTTCTTTGCAAGACAAAATTCCCAAACCCTACAAATTATAGCCTATCAGAATTTTTGTTTAAAAAAACTATTTCAATTAGCACTGTCTTATAGCTTCAGAAGTATGTTCATGGTTCAACAATAGCATACACAGTATATAGCAAAAAAACAGTAGGAAATAGAGCAGTGTTGTTTTCAAGAACTCAAATTATTTTTTAGGCAAGAATATTGCCTTTTAAAAAATTTCTAGAAATTTAGTTGTAGTCTTAATATTTTACATTAACAGTAAGCAAACTCTCCATTTACAACAATTATCACAAGTTGCGTCATAAAAAATATCACTACCAAATTGTTAATTGAATTATGTTATACAATGTTCAATGAATTTGTACAAAATGGCTAACTGCATAATAAATGCAGAAAGGGAAAGATTTGTGATGTTATTAAACTTTAACATATTTATATTTCACAAATTTAACTTTTGATTCATTTTAACGCATTGAAAGCTATCAAATTATATTAAAAATCACTCTTATCAAAAAGCTTTCCCCTTCTACATATGCTATGTATTTAACATTATCGTAAAATTCAAGTATGATATTTGTTAAGTGTCTAATTGGTAAAAATTAATACTTTTTATTAATAAAGGAGGAATTTTTACTATCCTTAAATTATTTCGATGGCAATAGCAATTGCTAATTCCCAAATATGAAACTTAAAGTTCGTACCTAATTTTAAAGTCCCGAATAATTTAAAATCAAAAACTAGTTGTTATATTTGTAGAAATAAAATTTTTAATTGTTTCTGGAAAACCAGTGTATTAATTTGATATAAATTAGCACTAAATTAATCGCAATAAATGGAAGTAAGCTCAACGATTTATTTCATCCCTCCGAAAAATACCCTTACACGAAACAGTAATTTTTTCAAATTAATTAATAGCCCACCACGGCTTTAAAAATTTAATTTGGCCATGACGTTTCTTAATTACAGTTATTTGCAAAAGAGCCCAATTAAGGGTTGCGCACATTTGAAGATATGCAATTGGATTGGATCGCGTCGTCAGTCACACTGAAAGCTTTTGAGATTTGAGATGAATTGTATTTTTATATTTTCATAGAGGAATCATCACTCAAATGAGAAGAAAATGTAAGTGGAAATCACGCGTTACCCCTTCACAGACACAATAATTGTATGTTTACTACGGCCCCGTAAAATTCAAGTGGCAGCTCATCTATTATTTCGCCACCCCTTCATACAAGAGAAAATCACCCCTGCCATGTTAAAAACTTGCCTCGTACTCACCAATCATACTCACAAGTCCATTAGAAATCGCAAGGGAGTTTTATATGACTCGAATGAGCGGAACCGAACAAGTTGAGCCGGTAACAAAGAAATTTTTTTTTTCAGATTTTTTTTCATGTAAACAAGTCATCGTCTCCCAACGATTTGCAGTTATTAATTAATCGAACAATCAAGCGATAATTTTGCAAGCAGGTCTCTTGACTCGACAATAACGCGAAGCCGTAGTGAAACGCATAAGAAAATATATTATTCAATTTTAAAACCATACGCTACTTTTCCCTCACTAGGGTTTCTTAATACTACAAGCAAACATTCCCCATGAGGCCAAAGATCAATGTTAAATCAATGTTAAACATTATTTGCATTTTATATCTCTTAAAAAAAATGCCACCAGATTCCTCAAAAAGTTTCAAACTTGCAACATTACCATTGGTTATTTTGTTCACTGCAACTAAATGCATTTTATCAAGATTTATTGCTATTGGAACGAAATTGCAGATTATCAGTTTGGCAAGCTGTACGTTCGTTACAGTTTCCGGATACTAGAGCAAGGGTGGCTGGCTCCCTTCTTTTTATTTGTATGTTAAGCATTTTATTTATGCTACTTTTTTCACGTCCATTCATACAAATGTGAACTAATGATCAAATTAAATGATCAGTCTATAATGATTTTTGTTTGGGTCATGGGACATTAAGTGCTTTTTTTATTCAGAAGCTCAAGTTGAATGTAATTTGTATATTCTTTTGACGTTAATGAGTTGATATTTAATTGAAACATAAATAACATATTCAACAAACAACAAAGTCTTTGTCAATCGTAAATCAATTACTATATCAAATTCTGAATGATAAGTTATCGTAAAATCATCAATATGAAATATTGTAAGTAATTTGTTTAAATTGGAAAATTAGTCCTCAATAATTGTCATAAATTTTTAGACCAATAGAAAATGGTATAAACATACAGGGGAAATAATTTAAAACTTTAAAATTCCATAGAAAATTATGAGGAATTATTTGCTTCACATGTATTTTTAAGTTTTTTTATCTATATGCCTTCATTTACTAAAGAAAGGTTAAACCAATTTTGAGGAAATATGATTTTAAAGTACAGTGCATTGGTAACTACTAAAAAAATTATAGATTATTGTAAAAGAAAAGTTAGGTAAAACATCCCCTGTTATAACTCAGAGATGAAATAAAAAAATCAACGTAAATAAACGTACCATATATGACTGAGGCCAACCGTCAACCCCCTTACTGTAATAAAAACCTTTTTTTTCCAATGTTTTGGTTTCCAATATGATCAATAATTTTTTTGAAATAGCCAAAATGAATATGTACATATATCGGTAATACGTATTAGAAAAAAATTATAAATTTTATTAAACTACTCAAGAGTGGCAAGTATGATTCAATTAAGACGCAGGTTTCCGACCCCGCGTACAGTGTAAAATTAAAAGTTCTGTTAAATTTTATAAAAAGAATTATTTTTTTATTTTAGTAAAAAGTTAATAAAGTATACGATTCCTAAACTGTAAAAATCGGGGTTTCGAGATTAGACTGGATATTAATGGAAAAAATTGCAACAATTGGCTTTTTCACACAAGAACCATAAGTATCATCAAGGAATTAAAATTCAAACAGACGAAGTTGGGAAATCGTAGGAAATAAACTACATATAAAGTATGAGGGTGATTTCTTTTACTTTTTTTTTTTTTTGGTCCCATCCTGAAATTTTGTTGAAAATACCAAAAAAAAAAAATTCTCTGAAAGTTTGAGCCCTTAATATTAATTTTAAGTCCTCGACCAAGACGTGTCAAGATTTCCCATTGAAAATACACGGAAACTCTGATTATTTATTTTTAAATTTCTATATCTCAACGGCATTTCATGGGATCGCTTTTACCAAGGATGGTTTTTTCTCAGAATTAAACAAATATATTGAACAAAACATATAATATTACAGAGAAAGAAAAAAAGATTTTAATAAGTTTAAATCAATGATCGGCAAAAATTTCACAGAAAAATCAATTCAAGGCTTAATATCTCGTTTAATATTGATCTTAGCGATTTGGTTTACAGGACCTTTTTTGTAGGAAATCAAATTTTCTACCAGTTTTTCGTTTATAATTTTTCCGTAGCTCTTGTTATTTACGAGATAAATGCAAAAAAACCGCGAATTTTATGGAAAAATTAGGTTCAGTGGCCCGTACTACCTCACCGGTGTGAGTTACGACATTGTCGCAATGGGCACTTTTGTAGAGCGTTTAATTCTGAGAAAAAACCATCTCCGGTAAAAGTGATTCCATGAAATGCCGCTGAGATATAGAAATTTAAAAATAAAAAATCAGAGTTTCCGTGTATTTTCAGTGGGAAATCTTTACACGTCTTGGTCGAGGACTTAAAATTAATATTAAGGGCTCAAACTTTCACAGATTTTTTTTTTGGTATTTCCAACAAAATTTCACGATGGGACCAAAAAAAAAAGTCAAAAAGAAAATCACCCTAATAAAGTATATAAAATCAACTAAAATAGTTCTATCGACTAATTAAGTTTTTGATAATATTCATGAGAAAGCATAATTTTACCATTTACTCCTCATGCTGAAGGACGTTTTACAGTTTTATCTATTTGTTAATGTCTAAAAATCCACATTATTGATGAATACCGGTTTGAAAATAGGATAATATCTTTATCCAAAAATGTATGGCTCACAATGCAATAATGCATTTTCTTATCAATTATTTCCAATTTATTTGAATTTGACCAAATATAAAAAATTAAGCCGATTAACAAAGCCACTATGATGAAAACAATTTTAGAATTCACTTCCAAACTCTAGCAGCCAGTTCCTCAATATTTTTTAAATATTTTTCAAGAAAGAAAATCCACTTTTCTTTTATGCGATTCTTCCTATTGTATAACCCTTAATATTATAATAATTTCCACGGTTTTTAATTTTTTCAATGGACTTTGGTGAACAATTCAAATATTTAAATATAATTTATAATATAATATATAAATATATAATTTTTAGTAAATTTTTGAAATCCATTAAAACTTTGCGATTGCAGTATAATTTCGTTTAAGATTCCCGGTCCCTTCTTTTTCATCGAATGATTCCTATATTTCTTTTGAAGACTTCCCCTATTGGAGTAGGAAAATTTTCGCTCAACCAATATAGATAAGTCTATTAACGAAATTTGTATTGTTCCCTTAAGCCATCATTTATGATATATCAGCCTTTTTTTAATTATGTAAGCCAATATTATATTTATTATATTATTTTCATTTGCATACCTTTAACTGCAAAAATTTTGAAAGATCTTTTGAGAAACACTGGCTGATAAAAAACAAATGGTTATAGTTTTCATTAACTGACTTTATTTATTCAATTCTATTCTTCTATTCATTCATCATTATTGGTTTTTTGCTAATAAGCCATAATTTGAAATATTTTAAAATCAAAAATGATTTTGAAAGGGCATATAGGATGTCTCAACTTCGGAATGATATTTAAAAGGTGAGTAGACACTAATAAAATACTAAAATCCTGAGATATATAAGTGAAAAAATAAAACATTTTCTTTTTAAAATTTAACTAAACAATTAATAATTTCCTATATTTTTGTAAATATTTTAGGAAAATATTTTTCCATAACAATCAGTATGCTTAATATAAGAATCTATTCAATGCCATAAGTGATAAGTGCCTAGTTAATACAAGTAGATCAATGCACGTATATCTGATAACAACACACACTATATGCAAGAGGCTTTTAGCCAATGGGATTACGAGGTTTAAAAATATTCAATTGTTTTGATTATTGAAATTTTAAAAATTTAGCAAAACTCCTCCCACTCTCAATGCGAATATACGAATACGTACTTGCAAATATGGAACGTTATATGCACTGACGTCATTCGGGGTAAATCGATACATTAATTATAATTAAAGGGTTCCATTTAAAGATGATGTAAAACAGACAGTTAAGAGTTAAAATTAACTTTATTTAGGTAAATGGAAAAAAATATTTAATTAAAATTTAAGATTAATAAAATAATTAACTGAGAATATTATTATAACTAAGTGCAATAATATAATGAACAGTGTATAAAATTGCATTAATGGGTTCAAATAAAAACAAATTAATCGAATAAAATACTTTCATTAATCAAATAAAAACATTATGAAATTAATAATCATACATTCACAATTGTTTCATAGTTATTATTTTTATAAAAAACCCAATGTTTGCCAAAGCTATGATATTTACAACTGTAGTTACCAATTACTCTATGTCCACAACATCCCTTGTCGTTGCATGTAAATCTTATAAGAGATTATTATTTTCGAAGGTTAAATAATAAAGTTAATATCAAAAAATAGTTATAAAATCAAAGAAACTTAAATTTAATTTAAATTGCAATTTTAAGTTCGACTAGTGAACTTTAAGTTAAATCAAAAAATTTAATTTTTCAAAACCTTGAATCAGTTGAATTTACAAACGACAAATCCTTTTATAACACTAAATTAAACATAAAAATATGTGGCAAAATTAAAAATGACCTTTTCAGATATAAAGTTAAAATGACATGCATTTACGTGCAACGTTTAGAACATTTCGCTTCATATTAGAGTCAATAGACCAGAAAAATACGACCTACCCAACCATACAATCACGAATAAATATCATTTCCAACTAAATAAAGACTCGAACCAGAACTTCAACTCTACAATGAATGTAAGAGATTCCTCATCCGAGATTGGCTTACAGAAATTCAATTCAATGTACGAGGAAAATCGCAATGCCACAAACTAATTTACCAAAAAACTATAAACTCTCTTGCAAAACACTGAAATCAAAAAGTATTTTTATAGAGATGAGAATGTTTTTGAAAGAATTGTTTTATTATTTTGTGAATGAAATACGCTGAATTTCAAACCATTGTTAAGATTAGCGTTACTTTTATTACGCTTATTCTTCGTTTTGCTTTTCTCGGAATTTGAATATGATTCGTTACCAGCCAAACAAAATAGTGTTGATTCTGTAAACATAGACTGTTAGAATAGCATTTTTCTCGTAACATTTCCATTTGTTTCCATCAAAAGAAGATGGTATTGGAGAAACGCTCGAAAAACTCAAAACCTATTTTTTTTATAAAAGTTATATTTATGACTTTTAATGAGACTTAATTTTCTAGCAATTTAGTGGCTTAATAGAATCCAGTACCGGTTTATCTCGATTATTTATCCGAAAACCTCTGACCTCTGTATTTGTACGCTTGTAAAAATCGGTGTGTATAATTTTTGGTGTCGGGCAGATATTCACAATGGGAGCCACATTATTAGAGGCATATTAGAAAAGCATTAGTCGAAAACGAGGGAAAAACAGACATGCGAGATGTAATTTCGGCCAAAAGTCAAATATTTGAGACGCGAGTCAAGTTTGGAAACTTTTTCGGCTGATTCGGTTAAGGTGTTATTTGGCTGTGACTTTGATTGAAACTGGAAAGGTCAAAAGTCAACGTGTTGGAATCGTGACGCTGGTTGTGATAAATCTAATATTGGTATTTTCGTGTGTTTTTTTTTTCCGTCTGATAAAATTCTTTCCGGCTTTAAAATATACTTCTATAAGTCTATGAGAAATAGAATAAATATTAGGAGTTTTTTTTTTTGGTGTGCAAATTAATGCTTTGGTACTTCTGTTTGAAAGCAATTATAGGGAAGATAAGGACTTGGTAATCGTTTGCCTTTGGCAATTTTTTCCTTAACTAAATATGATATAAGTTTGGCGTTTGCAACATTAAGCCTAATACAATTTTAAGGGGAAAGTGAGATTTATGTGCGATTAATGATGTATGTGCGATTTTCTTGAGGCATCAAGGAAAACTTGGTAGAAAAAAATCAGTAAAACCGTATTTTGATTAACACATTTTTTGTTGTCCGTTTTTCGAATAAAAAAGAATACCAATTTTTTTACTACCAAATAACTTTACTTAAATAATATAATCCTCATTATTATATCAATGGCTTATTTTCATAGTGAGAGCTGCATATATACCCAATTTTTGAAAAATGTTTCATCTTTTGATTCGAAAAAATCAACCTGTGCTTGTTTGGTATCTTCTTTATTTTTGAATTTTTACCCACCAAAAAATTTTGTAAAGACAAAAACAAATGGTAGTCGGGGGGTTCTATATCCGGGGAATATGGTAGATACGATAGAATTTCCCTGTCTAGTCCTGCATTTTTTTAACGAGTCCTTAAAGCAGCATGTGACCTGGCATAATCATGATGCAATATGATATCCTTCCTATAGAATATGGCTGGCCTCTTTTTTTGGACTGCCATATTTAAGTTATCCAGTCGTTAGCAGTAGTTCTCCGAATGGAGCTTTTCATTTGGTTTTAAAAGCTTATAGGGTATTGGTCCTATATACACAACATTCTCTTATTTAGAGTAAAATGTGATTTAGAGGCGGAAGGGTTAGGTTTTCCGGGTTTACAATATGCTCTTTTCCTACCAATGTTATCTTTAAAAATCAACTTTTCATCTTCACTTTTGATTTGGTTCCAAAAGGGCTTGATTTTTTTCCGAGCATGTAGAAATATGACGACTCGATCGTCCAAATTCTTCTGAGTTAATCCATATGGCACCTATCTTAAATATTTCCACATCAATCCTTTTTTCCCAATTTGGTTTAAAATGGCTTGCTCAGTTGAATTAAGCCTTTCTGTGATCTCCAATGCTGTAAGAAAAGAACCTTACACCAACATGTACCAAACAACATCATCGTCATTGTGTCAAAAAATTAAATATATTGTGGTCTTATTTATGTAATATAATTAACAAAAGTAAACTATAAACATAAATTTGAACAAAAGTCCAAACCAATTTGCTGACGTATTGCCCAGATACATATTTTGATTTCCAAGCAATCTTCTTCAGTGGTCATCAAGTAGTATTGGATCGCTCCGTAGTTGCTATGAAATGAGTGACTCACTGAAGAAGATTACTTGGAAATCGAAATTTTACGATTGGAAATACGTATATGAGTAATACGTCAGTAATTTGTTTATCTGAACTTTTGTTCAAATTTATGTTTCTGGTTTACTATTGTTAATTATATAACAAAAATAAGATCACAATATATTTTGTATAATGTATAAACAATATAACTTTCCAAAGTCAGCGAAAAAATCTAATTTGATCATTTTTTTCTTGTAATAGTAATAAAT
This sequence comes from Sisyra terminalis, assembly GCA_958496175.1. Lineage (NCBI taxonomy): Eukaryota > Metazoa > Arthropoda > Insecta > Neuroptera > Sisyridae > Sisyra > Sisyra terminalis. Next base: position 12,838,319 of record OY292275.1, read on the forward strand.
TTATAAGAAGCGGCTTAGTAATTTACCCCACAAATTCTTCGATTTGTGATCTCTATTGAATTTTTTTAAAAATTCTTATTTATGAATAATTATTATGTCATAATAAGACTCAGCTTGTTTATTAAATACAATGCGTTTTAACAGTCTTTGGATGTCATCGTCAGATAGTTGGGGAAAGAAATAAGACATTAAAATTAAAATAAGAAAAGAAAACCAATAAATAGTGCTGATAGTCAATATAGGATCAGCCAAATCAGGTCATTAAGGCATTTTTTTATTTTGATATCTAATCTTTGATTTTCATTTCACACACCTGTAAATTTTCTAAGATTTCTTCACTTTTAATAGCATCGAACATACCGAGTTTTGTGCTTATGATTCACGGACACCACTGATATTCGAAGAATCATTTCGAATACTTGTAAAAGCTTACGTGAAGTATGCTCTCAGGAAATCGCAAGGTTTTAAAATATTGAAATTGGGGATATCGACGTGGAGAACAATGAAGATGGGAAACCAGCGTAAAAATTTGAAGATATCGAATTGTAAAATTTGTTGGATAAGAATGGTTGTCAAAAGTAACATCTTATGATAGTGGATTTTAACCAAGCTTTAGCACCAAAAATGACCAGAATATCAAAATTGGAAATACAAAGTGATCTTGCTGAATGATAATTCCCCTGGCCACACAGAAAATCGAGGCAAGGATAGGATTAAGGGATTCAGTTTGAAAATACTTTCGTATGCGTTTTACTCCCCGAACTCCGCTCCTTCAGATTATTACTTATATGCGTCGATGGGATGCCCACTTACTGTACAGCACTTCCCATCTAACGAAGATCCTAAAAAATTATTCGATAACGAATTTTGCTAAAAAGATTATTGTTTTTCAGAGAAAAATTCCGGTTTCATATTAACACACCTAGTACATAAAATCTTTTATTGACTTAGGTATACAATTCGTTCATTAAACTTTTTTCAAATTATAAAGTTTTTTGTAGAAAATTATTAAGCAATAATAGCAGAATGTATGAATATTTCTGTAGATTTTTTTTTTCAAATTTTAATAAAATAAAAATTGCCAGAAACAACGTACGTCGTTAACTTGGAAATGTTTAAATATTATTTTAACCTTTTAACGAAATTAAACGTATAATACGAGTCGAGTTTCGCACACATGTACAACCATAGTTTTTAAGGGTACACAGTTATGCTGATTTCAACATTTAGGTTGGCTTTTTCCAAAGTTAAAACAAAATTTACATATTTCAACAGGAACACGGTCGTTTGATTTCAAAAAAAAAATACCTACTTGAAAAGTTTGATATTATTTCTGGATATTTATTTTAACTTGTACGAAAAAAAAACGCAATGATATTACACGTAAAAAAGACCAGAATGGAAGGGGTGTGTAACGGATGCTATCGATTGAAATTTGCCTACCCTGTTTTGTGTTTAGCTTAAAAGTTTGTTTTTTTTTCTGCTATTGTGAATATGAGACCAGAAATCATAAATCACAACTTTTTCACCAGTACTTTTCTACGCTTCTCTTCAGCTCTTATGCCTCCTCTCAAAACATTTCATATCACAAATCATAATTTTCAAACATGACGCAAGACAAAAAAGAAAACCAACTAGCGGTTTTTCGGGAAAAATTTGTATAAATAGCGCTCGATATATAGATTTGTGCGTTCATGAATTATTCAAATATATATTAGAGATTTTGTTTGTTTTATGTGATGGTTATGTTTTTCTTTTATTTGACGAAGACGGTTTTCTTTATCAAAATGCAAATACATTTTCGTTCTGTAAATGCGGTTAAGAGGATATTTCTTCAAATCGACAGATTTGAACAAATATTTGATTTCAGTCGCTCATCAATAGATAATTTCAATCGAACATTTTCCGGTCAGAGTCTTAAACAAATTTATTAAGGACCCAAATAAAAATGGGTGATGTAGGTGTGTTATTCTTATGAGTTGATGTTCTACTTAAATTTTTCATGAACTCAAAGAAATGTTTTTGTTACAAGTAATATTCTATTTAAATTCGAATATGATTGATGTCACGTCTCATTAATATTTCATACTCTTTTTGCCAAATTCTTGAATTTTCTTTTGACAGTTGTTGAATCCATTAAAGCCTCAGCTCAAATGTGAAATATGTTATCACTCATAAGTGCTCTAAAAATCAAATTTTGGGAACAACTTATTACTCCCAAGACATATAAAAAAGAAATTAATCGATGGAATTGATTTTTCTTAAAAAATTTAGATTATCAAAAATTTCATCACAGTGTAACAAAAATAAAACTCTGTATTATTTAAGGAAAGATAAGGACTTCTAACAGATTAAAATTTTATGTTCCCTAACTTATTTAGAACTAAAATTCAAATTAAAACAATAATCCACCCATTTTTCAAAAAAGTACGTATTATATCTATAATATTGAATGCTACTTTACTCAATTCCATAAGATTTGATTTTCATAATACCAGGTCCAGTGGAAAATCTATTCAGAGTAAACCATATTCAGCACTCAAAAATTATAGTTCCATCAAAGTAACAAAGTAACTCAAAGTTGTGTTATATCTGAAATTTTTGAATTCTTTAAGTGGATTAACGATTTTTGAAAACATACATTACTATACCTATATAAGAAAAATAAAAAACAAAGATTTTGTTTATATTTGGCACACTTTAAATACTTTCAATTGAAATCTTTATAAAAATAGAAACATATATGCAGTAGGTGTACTATAAAATAACCAACACAAAAATGAAGATGGAATAATATTCCGTATCCTAAGTCCAAATTAGTTATTTAAAAGTACATACTATCTTAAGTGCACAAATGATAGTTTGACTTTCAGTATGCGCAAGACTTGAATAGTTCAGTAATATAAGAAATACAAATATAGCAGATATACAAATATAAGAAACGAATTGTTAAGCTTTAAAAAGATCACCCAAACTTGATTTAAGCACTTTTAAGAGCTTTTAGCACTACCTGAATACCTGAAAAATTGATTTAAGATAATATAATACTATAATCTAAACTATCATACTATAGTGATACTACACTGTAGTTATAAGGTGAAGAATGTTTAACATAGCGTTTTTATCATTGTTTAAAACATTTGAATCATTTCCCATTGTTTTTATTTGAAAGGTCTATTTAAACAATTTTTCAGGTGTATTATTTATCATATCTTAAAATTTTGTCAACCATTTGTATTTTGAGGAACAACTTTAAGCAATTTAAGTAACACCTGACGTATAATTCAAATCACAATTTTGAATTAAACATTCAAGAAGTTTGTATTCCACAGAAAAAATATCAAAGAACATAATCATTGTAATCACAAATTCTAAAAATCGTTAATTTTTAAAGAACCTATATGATTAATGTATTAATGTACCGAAAAAAATAAATGTCAACAAATGGCATCATTACTTTCTACACAAGAATGAAAAGAACGTACTGTAAATTTTTGCCCCTTTACTTTACTCCCATTAAGCATTTCCTTGGATTGTAGTTTAAATAAGATTTGCTGCATTTCTAAACTGGACAAGTTGTTTTTCTAATTTAAATAGACTTTTAATCATACCAAATTTCTTCCGAATTGGAAACAACGATATAAACAGAGGGTACGTTGGCAATAATGGAAATCCTGATTGTTGCATTATTTTTGATTATAGGGCCAACTTCCATACAAGTATGAATGGAACAACGACGATGCTTTTACTTATATGAAAATAATAGTTTTTTTTCAAATTTATTCACCAAATATTAACCAAAACACTTGTTTTTTCCAGTAATTGTTCATTTTGGTCCAATATGTTCTAACAACTTTCTGGCAGCAATTTAATGCTAATAAATTTTGTGGTTTTTTATGACAAAAAACTGATCTTAAAAATTTTTGGTCATCTTATTTGACGTAAAGGTTTTGCCATCTAAAAACCTTCAAATAAGTTTGGTAACTTTACTAAAGCTTTTGCAGCTTTAATAAGATATAAGCCCACATCTCTATAAAAATTTTATCAATTTGGAGTTATAGGTACTTCTAACAGAAAGACAACAGCAGGAACTAGACAAAATATAATTCAATTATAGATTTATGCACTATAAAATATCGGTTTTTTAAGCCGAGTCAACCCCCCCCCCAATAATTTTACTATCAAGTAGTGCAATTAAATACTGAAAAAAATAAAAAAACCAACTTAAAAATTCGCAAATTTTATGAACCTCAAGTTTAAATTGAAGCTTTTTGATAGTAAGATTGACTATAGCCTCAAATAATCTAAAGTAAATTTCAAAGTTTTCTGGAATCGATCAATAAAAGCATTAAAACAGAGTTTACCTTTTTTAACATACTTCATCCATATATTCCTCCTGATAAATATTTCATCTTAATTCGAATTTTTCTTGAATTGTTCATCAATTGAAAAACGGTACTTTTTAACATTCATTTTTGATCACTGATTTTCATAATTCGAATGGTAACATTGTACTTCAAAAATATATACTTATATTCTTCTTTAAATGTCTTCGGAATAATAATTATAAAAATATTAACCAAATTTAAACTATCTTTAACATGTAAAAAAAAACAAATTATACGTTGCACTGTGAATAATTGAATATTCTACACTTGAAAACCATTAAGCCAACCACTATATGTGTAGGTATGCAAAAACGCAATGCCTGTATTATAATTTCGGTTCAGAAAATCAATAATAAATAAAGCAATTCATTTTTCAAAAATGGAACAAACAAGTCTGAGCGTACTATTGTTTGATCAAAGATTAAATCGGCTGACTTTTTCGAGAGACGAAAAAAAAATAAATAACAGACCACAATATATCAGTCATAAAAAGTAAAATATTGAGGTAGCCCATAACACATTTGTATATAAATAAGAAACCACTCCTGAAACTCGATTGTCTACTTAACATAAATTAAGAAAATATGAGCTTTAAATCATTTTATGAATGAAATGTTTTATGTATAAGTCCCATTTTTTTCCTCCTCTCTATATTATAAAATTCATTAGTTCTATAGTTCACCATATGCCATTTGCGACTGTGTGTTTTCACATACGAAATTTATGCGGCAATGTTATACTAATTAATTGAAGAAGAGGAAGAAAAAACATGGTTACCACCATTCATTTTTGTATTATTGAAATGGACAGTACTAAAGAATTAGTAAGTTTAACACGAGGTTGTATTTTGCAAAGTGGTCCAATGCATGTTATCCAAATTATTTTTTTCTGACTTTCATTACCCGACCCAACACTTTATACCCACACTAAGCATACGTGTTAAAATATATTTCCTTATAACAAATCGTAACTCAATTTATTTAATGTTTTTTATTTAAATAAGCAACGATTCTGTTGAAAAAAGCTACAATAACAAAAAGTCAGAGAAGAAAGAAGAGTTTATTGCCACTCTTTGGGACTGGAAACAAACGTTAAGTAACAACGTAAACAATACGATACTGAAAATGTAAATATTTAAATGTAAAAAATATTTAAAAGATAGATTTGTCCTGCTACTTTTTGTCTAAGATGTAATTTTACACCAACAAAAATTAATTACCTATTAAACTTCGAGTTGGGAGGTCTTCCGTTTCTACGAATTGCAATGGAGAGACTGCACAGTTCGGCTTGAAAACCACTTTTTCATCAGATCAACAAACGAGCGCGAAGAAATTTTCAAAGTATTAATCAAATGGTATGGGATGAAGAAACTTAGCGAAAGAAATACGCCTAATCCTACGTGACGAAATTTAGAAAAATATACGCTAGTATATGCTAGTAAGAATGAAAAAAAAATTATGTATATCTTTCAGCTCCAAATTTCAGATTTTTAATATCAAAAATAAAAGAATTGTGTAACTGTATACCTAATACCAAAATTTATTAACAGCCTCGTAAAATACTTCAGAAAATAAATTTAATCTTGGAATTTCAAATGTTTGCAACAGAAAGAAAATCTAAAAAATGGCAAAAAATTTACAAAAATTGTTAATACTAACGATTTTTTTTCACCAAATTCATCAATTTAAAAGGAATCATATCAAGTTTCAAGAAAAAATAAAAGAATCTTGTTTTGCGTTTTTAATTTGGATAGCAATTCCGGAGAATTTAAAAAATAAGTAAATTTGAATATTAAATTCATAGTTTTTTATTCAAATTTCAAAAATATTATAGAAACCTTTCTTACCCTTTTTTTTTGACCAGAAAAATTAAAATTCAAAAAATGAACCAAATATTTTAAAGAATATATATTACAGCAAACTTATGATTGTTTTTTTTCAACGTTTTCATTAGAAAATAGTCAAACCGCTCGATCGTTGGAAGATTATTGGTTAAAGTTTACTAAAACAAAGGAATAATTCTAGTAATCCTTTAAATTAGTAGATTTTGTGATCAGTTTAAGTAAATGTTTCAAGAATTGACTTGGGGTTTTTACTTAGATCATTATAATTCTATTTTTTTTATTCAAAATTGCGTTAAGTTGCATGAAACTAGAGCTGTACTAGTACAAATTCAGTTTGCTTTTCACAAAAGCAGTGATGCTTAAATATTCAAGTATTTTATCTTTAGTAAAATTCAACGAATTAAAACCATTTTCAAACTATTAACTATTACTTACTATTAGTCCAGTGGTACTTAACCTGGGTTCAATCGAACACCAGAGATTCGGTAAGTCAGTCTCGCGGGCTCGGCGAATTCTTCATACTTTTATCAATACTGTGCCTCCATGTATCAATATATAAAAATTATTTTTCCAATTAAGAAGAGATCAGTGAATGCAGATATGAAACTAGTGTTAATCTATACCTCTAACAAAGTTTAGAACCACTGTCGTCGACTGATCTGTTCGTGACCTTCTAAAAAGTACAATTGCAAAGCTTTCATCAGTTTGTATTATGTATCAAACTTTGTTTTGTATAAAATCGATCGCATTCCAACATTATGTGAAAATACAATTACCACATTTTTCAAAGGTTAAAATCAGATAATAAAACCTTAAATTTAAAATGTATAAGACCAGTTACATTCCAGCATAATGTGAAAATGCAATTAATACATCTTTTGAGTGTTAAAATCAAGTAATAAGATCTTGAGTACCAAAATGCAAGTGAGTACCAATAGTTTGAAAACTTTAAAAACTTTATGAGAAATTTATGGTGACATTTTGGACGAAAATGAGTTTCGGTTATTTGGTATAAGTACTACATAAGTATTAAACTTTCATACTAATTTAGTGAAATGACGTTATTTAAAATGTTATTAGAATGATATAAAAAAAAACTTATATTTTATTTCTTAGTATAATTTTAGATAAACTTTTTTTTTATATTAACAACACTTTGATTATTAAATTTAAAATTTCGATTGTTGATTAACTCTACATTATTTCATATTAAACATTTTATTGAGATAAAACTTTTAGTTGCGAATGCAACGGGCAACTACTAGTTGTATATAACAGAATCGGCCATAATACCATGCAGATACATAATATTATGTTTTTAGATGATTTACATCTAGTTTTAGGCCATTTTCCTTTCTTTGAAAAAATTAAAAAGAAGATACTACACCATTATTCGGTGTTTAGGAATTTTAGCAGATTGTTTAGGATTAGGATCTTCAGAAATCCAAAAAAAAAAAACAGATCATTGCCTTTTCTTAAACCGCGTAAGCCCCAAAGTCGATAACTGAAAGTAGTCAACCGTTATATAACATCCGTACTAGTCGTGCACTGATATATTAAAGCAAACATTCGAGATCACATTTAATATACGAGTGCTACATGTACCTAAGGTTAACCAGATGTTTTTAGCGAAATGTAATGAAACAAACAGACCAGTTTTAATTAATCTTTTTAGAGAGAAAATGGCGCAAATTCACTGAATGAACAGTTAAACAAAATTAATTTGATTTAATATGAATAAAAGGTAAGCACATTTCACGTAGGTACGGTACGTGCTAAGGTAAATCTGGCCATTTGAACATTCCACACGACTGTAAAATTGTTTAAAAGAGATCCAGAGGACCTGTTATCTTCGTGCAGATTGGTATCGATATGAAATTAAAATTAAACATGAAACTATTACGATAATAGACAATAATGCAAATGAGATAGAGGCGCGACGAAGGGGTTCGCATTTATATATAGGTATTATGTATTCGTATATGCTAATATCGTATCTTGTCAAGAAGTCCACGGCTCAGCAGCGATCAAGTGTTGTACGATGTTAAATATTATCAGTGACTGTTAATCTGCGGCTCGAGTTCTTCACAAGACGTTTATTCTGTGTAAATATGGTTCACATGATGATCGTCATTGATAGAGTCAATTAGTTTGTGACCCAAGCATTTCTAAAATTATCGACATGCATTCCATTGTCACTGAATGGAAATTATTCAATTTGATGCAGCTGTTTTCGACTTTTTTTCTTCCATTGCATCATCAATGAATTTATTTATGTCTCCCAATCGCAATTCGTGAATGTGGCAATTTTCATTTGCGCGAAACTCTTCTTAATTGTTAATTAATCAACGCAAGTCGTAACATTTTCAGTGCTGCCGAGTTTCAAGTTTCATTGAACAACCTAAAGCTCTCGACTTGCATTGCTATGCGGGTGCAATTTGTCGGAAGACGCATCGTTAATATGAGAGGTCTTATAAATGTCGCGATGCAAATCAAAGTAATATTTACTTTATCACTTTTCCAATTGATGTGCAACAATTACACTCAAGTTGCGCTGGAGTCATGGATATAGTGCATTTATATGCGACTTGAGTAAATAATCGGCAAATCAATATTTGATATTAATTTACATTTTGTCATAAAACCTAACAACTTGCACACATATACATTGTAGTCATGCATATATTGCAACAAGGTGACAGTCTGAATTGAACGAATTTGCATGTAATGCATTTTCATATTCATTATATTTTCATACTTCGATTTAAACAATCTGCACATAGAAAATAGTTCCATACTGCTGTTAATTGGACTTTAATTTATACCGTAACAACGCCTAGGCTTTCAAATATTTTTTTTCCTACATTGTCTAGTAATTATCTTCTGGTTAATATACATAACATGCAACAACTCCAAATAAATGAGGCATTTTTTTTTTAATAAATGCATTTATTGTCTCCTCTACACACTAGCAAATGTTAATTTAACAATGTCGTTAAAAATTTTAATTAAAAAAAAATTATAATCATATACCTGAAGTACATACGTACATACGTGAAGCATGTACCATATAAAACAATTACATTAAAGAGCAAATCTGTTCAAATAATAAAAGCAAATCTCGAAATTTCATAGAGTACGTCTATAATACAATGCGATAAAATTTCAACATTCAACGAACTGCTATCATTTTTATTCAAATATATGCATCAAATGCATCAAATATGTTCAAAACTCAAGTACATTTCATTTTAATGATTTCAATTATACAAACTAGCAGGAAACTAAATAAATTTTTAACACCTTAAACTCTAGAATTTCCTAGTTAGTTCTCCCATAAAATATTCTCATCAAATGACTTTCCTTTTAAAAAATCACCGCCTTTTTTTACTTCAAAAAAAAACGCCAGAAACTTGAGTTAATTTTAATTGAAAGTTTTCTATTTCAGTTTCAAATGTTCCCATTTCTTCATACTTGCAAATTAATTTAAAGTAAATGTTGAACTATGTACTACGAGCAATTATAATTAGGTCACTAATAATTTCCGAGTAGTTTATTTAGGATCTGGAACAGCTCTTTCAACTTCGCATTTGAATGAGTCCTCTAAACGCAATGTATATTTTACGATTCAATTGGCTGGCCTAAAAAATCAACGAATTAAGCCATACTAATTCCGGAGGTAAAAGGAATCAATGGGAAAATTTCTTTACAAGTAATAAAACAAGCAGAAAACTTGACGAAAAGCTTTAAATGGGAGAGATTAAAACGGTTTGAATTTTTGAAACTTAATTATAAAATTATAAGCAAATAACCTTTTCTAATGATTAAGTTAAATTTAAACTTGGTCTTGTATGGTTCTTCGTGTGCTGTAACTACGACTATCAATATGTTTTAAGCCAAGAGCTTTTTTTCACAATATTCAATACATTGAATTGGGAATCGATAAAAAACTGCTCTTTTTTTTTACAAAGATAAATATTAGATTTCTTATAATAATGAATATTGTAACGTGACGTCTCAAAACTGTATTGAGATGGCGTTTATTCGTTCTTTTAATTTCTTTTGAAAATAAATAATCACTTTCTCACTTAACAATCACTTTTTTTATTACACAATTACGCTTGTCAAAACAATCACTTAAATGACAATAATCACTTTTAATTCAAATCACACTAATAATCGCTCGGTAATCGCTTTGTTGTAACGGAAATTCACAACAGAATTTCTATACAAAACTATCCCTGGGCTTGAGCTGAGCGACTTATATACCCGCAACCCAATATTCTAGAATATACTCCAAAATTCGCGAACGTTCCACCAACTACTAGATGTTTCAAGAATAATCTATATGTACATTCGCATTGGTGGGAGAGAGATAGAAGTCACTCAGCCAATCGCGTGCCGGCATGGCACAAAAAGAGAGACAGACTTTGTCCCTTTCTGTTACAATATTTTCAATAATCTTTAAGAGCCTTGTTTTCCTCTTTAATGAAGAAAAAATTAAATGCCTCGAAAATGGAATCAAAGCCCACCCTTCTTTTAACTCTGAAAAATATTTCTTTTCCACTTCCGATTATCGACAATCCCACCTCTTTAATATCCCGACAAATATTTATATTTAAGAAACTATAGTTCCTTTATTTTTTACATTATTGAACAAAAGTTTAATGCATTTAAAAATTTACTTTTTTTTACCTTTATAAGGGAAATATAAGTTATGAAATAACTGCAAAGATAATGCAAGTATTTTTTACTAGGAAAAATCTACGATTAGAATACTATACGCTCTGTATCAATTGGTAACAATTGCAATCATTTTATTATACCAAATTTAGTACAAAACAAATTTTATGGCATTCCCGAATCATCAAATTAAATTGAAGACTTAATTTAGGCTTCGACTGCTTATAAAACGAAACTGCTTTACTACCTTTCACTAAATCTTCTACCATGCATTTCATTGGCCCACCAATGAAAGCAAGATTCGCAAAGCCCTTTTAAAGCTTACTTTTAACCCTCAAAATTTTCTACTTTCAAAATTTGTATTGATCAAATCATCTCAAGTTACTCTTTATGAATATATATCCTTTATTTGGTGTAATTCAAATGTTAAAATGCAGCCAAAACTGCAACAATCTAAGCCATTTTCTAAGTTCTGCAACTACACAAAATACACACCATACATATAGAGTTGCAATGTTGAAAACGAAACTTGGAAATTTACAGTTTCAACGACTAAAACAGTACCTTATTAAACGTTTAGCGCAATAATTCACAAGTTTGCTCACATAATTAGCCATGTATTTCCATGGTTTACTTCCACGATATTTACGACTGCACTAATCGCATTAAACGTGCTCCACAACAAATGCATTTGTGTATATGTGCAAGTTACATATAACTATTCACACATTACACAACAATTAGAGAAGAAAATAAATAAAAAAAATACTCCCAGTTCATCTCAATGTCGATAGTAGGTATTCTATTGAATCAATATGGCTTGAATAGAAGCCGAGTTTTAGAAATTGTTTCACCCACTGCTTGTAATACGACGATAATGCCTCTCGAAAATTTATTGGAAATCAGCAATAAATCATGTTTTAAGTAACGTTTATTTCCGGATAAAACTAATCTTGCAAATGTTACGTAGCATTCGATGCAATAAATTAAATATTAACGATAAATAAACGCTTTTGTCAGACCCGTAGTGATTACAAATAAATAAAAAACATATATAAAAAAACCAACAAAATTGTTTTGGAAACGCAAAGATTTATACCATAGAATTAAACAAAAAATTATTTTAAAAATTCACTTTATGTTCTTAATTTTTTTTATTATTTGTTCGAAGAAACCACCAATCTTAAATGTAGGATATTCAGGATTCCAAATATTAAAAAAATAAAATTGTGCAATTAAAATCTATTGTGGAGCAAATTTAAGTTTCTAGGGCTTGGATATATATTTTTGTGCACACACGATCAGAATTTAAGCTACTTTATCTGAGAAAATCATATGAAACGGTATATTCCATTGAATTGCAAAGCCGAAATGCACAAAAAAATATTTTAAATTACAAATTTTGGCACTAAGCAACAGAAGAAATTTCATTAAAATTTGAATTTGTTCCCTTTGATCTTCAGTACTGCAACATCTCAAGGAAAATATATAAAATAAACTATTACAATCAAAATAAGATTTTTTCGCTGACTTTGAACAGTTATACTGTGTATACAATATATAGAATATATTGCGGTTCAATTTATGTAGTATGATATAGTTATGATTTTTATATATTATTATATTTAATTATACTACATAAATTGGACCACAATATATTCTATATATTGTATACACAAAACTATTACAATTTTTTTATAAACTAAAGTATTATAATAATACAGATGTCGCAATGAGATGATAAAAATGAAGATTTGATCAAATCCCAAAAGTACATAATCAAGTCACGATCATCATTCCGTGAATTGATCATTTACCTTAGGGATTCCATCAAATTTCCATTTCCCTACAACGCAGTTATAGATTGATATAAAAAATATATATTTTACATGTTTTTCTGCAATTGTTCCAGCACCATAGTACCTATGCATCAGTGGACACTGCTATTGGTCACAAATATCGATAAATCATCGAGATTTTGTGGGATAAATTTGGTTTTAGTACACGTTTAACTCCTCTTAGATAAAATATTTTTTTCGAAAATTATATCGAAAATATTGTTCAAGGTGACAAAAAAAAATATCAGGAAGGTTGGAGCCCTTAATATTTATATTTATATTAAGACGTCAATCATCTTTAATTTCGATTTTTTATTAAAGATGAAATTAAAGATGATAGACCTTTTAATATTAATATTAAGGGCTCAAGCCTTCCCGATATTTTTTTTTGTCACCTTGAACAATATTTTCGATATACTTTTCAAAAACAAAAATAGTCAATTTTTTTGGCTCAGTCTAGTATACATACTTCCAAATTCGTCTTTTCAAAAAATACACAAAAAACATAACCGATTTTATAAGTTTGCAAAACTTCTATGTATCAAATGTATCAAAGTTATAGTTATTAAGGATTAAATCAAAGTTAATTATTACCAGAAAAATGGTAAATTGTGAAATGCTAGATAAAAGAAATTTCAACGCCTTTACACTGAAAAAGTGGCACTGATTTTTCGACTTCCCTTTCGTATTCATATTCGTCGTCGTACGACTGTGAAATGTCATTGAAGTGGACTTGGTTGGAAGACATAAAGACACACAACGTGTTTGTTGTCGAGTGTGTAGCATTCCATCGCCAAGTCGAGTTAATTTTGCCAAAGACTTTCAGTGTAAAATACAAACATATGTGACACATCAGCCGTGAATAGACCGACAAGCCAGACAGACAGTCTTGCACATGCAACATTTGCATTCTTCCACATAGAGCATTTGAAAACACACATTAAGATGCAAGTTTCGCATAATCGAATATACATGCATATAGGCTTTCAGCAAATGTTCACGCGAACTCAACACTCCACCACCAAATACTCCTCACACTAATTTAAAGAACACGAAGCCGAGAGAAAAATTAACCAGTCTCCAATAATTAGCCGTTAAATGTGAATTGATCTGATTAATTAGCCTAGCGAGTTAAATTTATCAAGCCACAAAGTATAAACATAAGAGTGTACGTTAATGAGCCGATTTTTAACTCAACAGAGCAATTCCTTTCAAATCAAATAACGGAGCGTTTAATTTTCAAAACCGAAATTAACTTTTTTTCAAGCCTATTCTTTATAATCTTATGCCATTAAATTAACGAGCTCATTTTTCCCTTTTTCAAACCAAATCAAACGAAATCAATTCGTGATTCCCTCATTTATGGGTAAAAAAAATATCGGAAAAAAGCATTTGTTGAAAACAACTGGCTCGCATAATGGAACCTATTTATTTGGAGCACAAAGTAAAAAAGAAAAAATCTTTGTTGAATTTTCATTTTCAGGCGTATTTCTCCCACAAACTAAAACCAAAAGCAAATATTTTGTGCATAGAATCAACTGAAAACATACAAATTCAGAATTGTTAACATATAAAAATATCAATGGATCATTTTAACTTCAAACATCAATTTTTTACAATTAAAGTTTTCGATTTTAATTACTTTGTTTAACTTTTTTTGATCATTTTCAGTGTTAGTCTCAAACTTTTGTTATTAAATATTGCCGCGAACTTGGTACATTTTAAAATTAGAACAATGGAAATAATATGAGATCAAAGAAGTTTCGAAGATGATGATCTATGGGTGATAAAACACATTAGAAAGTTTGGGGACATTCTATTAGTTTCCAGAAACAGGTCCAGTTTTTATATAAGGACGTTGACAGACAACACAGTTTAGTTCAGTGCAGAACAGAACAATTCAGTACAGTCTGGAATCGTTAAAAGAAAACGTGTATGCAGGTCACAGGAGAAAGAAGTGAAGCCTTTAAAATTGTGAAGTTTAAGGTGTTGAGACTAATGTAAAATTTCAGCATTAGGATAATTGTAGGGTTTAGTGATAATATTGATACCAAATTTAAATCGTTAAAGTGTAGAATAGAAGACTCATATTTAATTTTTTTTCTCAAAAATGATTGGAATTATAATCTCTCTCTGTTAATTAGATATAGATTTGGGTACATGGATAGACTGTGTATATGACGCCATATAGAAAAAAGAAAATTCTAGGGTAGTGTACGAAGTGTCGTCTACGTGGGTATAGTTTTTATGGTAACTAAAACAACAGCTGATAATTGAGTACCGATGAGCGCCAGCTTACAAAATTAAGCTTTTGCCTTTTACTTACTAAGGTTACTTCTGTTTCCTACACCAGAGAAGAGAGACTAATATAAAGAAGTCACTTCTATATATAATTTAAACGTGACCAATATAGGCGCTGTTGTATTTTGCTTAGTTCACTCGAAATTTGTGCCTACGTATACGGCGCTAGTAGTAATTTCTAGTGCGATTTTTTGTCTACTATACAGTGTTCTATCTATCAAAAACAGATTAATGGAAAACATGGAAACACTGTATATTGCTTTCTATCTTATTCCTTCGTTAAGTCCTATAGATTTATGAGTTTTTCTCTTTTTTACTGTCGTTTTTTCGTTTCATCAAATTTCAAATCACAACGATCCTAAAGAAGTTTTCACTTCAAAATAAAAAGTAAAAACAGTTAAATATTGTTGCGTTGTTAAATAAATAAGTATGAAGTGTTAAATATTTAAATAAATATATATATATATATATATATAATTTGAATTATTTTTGTTGTCTTAAGCACAAATCCAAAGAACTCATCAATATAAATAAGAAAAAATGTAACTACATATATGATTATTATAAATATTTGAGGTTTAAAGTCCTTAAACGAATTTGTAAGACTCAACACACAATTAACCCTCTTAACCCTTCGATTTCTTGTTGATATTTCATTTCAAATATATAAAGAAGATTATGCAAATATATAAAAAAGATAAAAGCAATGCACATTTGTAGTTGTCAAAAGAAAAAAAATTGACAGAAATAATTTTAATTTTTACACTTCGTTAATCTTCCGAACATTATAAACCATCACAAGTTTAATTCATCGAAAAAAAATATCATTACAGTTTCAAATAACATAAAGTGCAGTGAACAATGCATAGGTATTAGGAACAAACTTTTTAAAAAGTATAGAACAAAATACATAGAAAAGTAAAAGTGGAACTTTTATTAAGGTAAAACAATCTAACAAAAGTTTCTACTACTAAAATGCAAAGAATTTTTTTCCATTTTTTTTTAAATTAGCCTTCAAACCCCAACCAAATTAAACTTTTAATCATCTCCTGACTATTAAATGGGAATCTCATTAATAAGACAGAAGCCAATTTCAAATATTTTGATGGAATTTTATGAAAAAATTACGCGAAGGGATTACCATTGGTTAATGACATACAACGTCATTAGTATGCATTTACACATTGCTATCACATCATAAAAATTCCATCTGCAAGCCAAAGACATAGACCACCTACGATGACACAGTCTTTATATATATAAGCGTTGCAAAAGTTGCAACTGCATAGACAGTACACCACATAGACACCAGCGTAATTTGATAAAAGATTAAATTAAATGCACAACTTTGCTGCTATTTTCGTTCTTACTTATACTCACAGCACGAAAATTAAACTTACTGCTTTACAGATCTCTGCACTTCACCTTCAAGAAAATAATTTCTCTTGGAGCAAAAATAAAAAAAAAACACGAACAGAAATAACTTCTTATTAATGTCAACCCCAAACTAACACTTGTGATTCATAATTTTTAACTTGTGGCATACCGAGTTAATGACTCAAATTACTCCATCTAAAGCATTTAATTTAAAAAGTCAAACATGAGAAGGAAGAATTAGATTAAATGTTATTCCACCATATTTATGCAAACAACGCCAATAGTCGTATAATAATTTTGTTAAATCGGCCAATATTCGAATTAGATACGCATTTGGGAATAGACAATGTCGCTCTATTTAACGCAGCAAATCAACCCCGGAGGGTATAACCGAAAAATTTTAATTTATCACACTAAAATTATGTTGGCGAGAGGCCATAAGCATATGGTGTAATTAGCACCGGTGCCACTTTCCCAGGGCCAAATATAAACTAGTCGCGAAAAAACACAATAAAATTATGCAAATAATTAATTGAAAATGTTAATGGGAAAATTGAAATTGATTTGAAAAATTCAATCGAGTCGCTACATTCGCGAATTGCGAACGTCAATGGGTGTCGAGTAGTGAATATGCAAAATACAAATATATTTTTTTGCATAAATTATCGCCACTTTTTGTAACAGCAAAGGTTCTCATATTTGGACTAGTTTCAAGTTTATTATTTAACTATTATTGTTAAAAAATTCCCCTAAATAGTTATGCATTTATAAAAAAAAAACATTGAAATAAATCGAATCAACATTTAAAAATTATTGTACAGAAAATATGTTTCATTTTTCACTACTATAATTAACTGATATATAATTGATATTTTAAAGGGAAAATGGAAAAATTGTTCAAAACTGCATCAAAAAATATTTTCAGATTAAATTCATGTTTACAATATACCTATACTGACCTATACCAATAACTGAAAATGAGAAAAACTAGCGTCCGTACTCTTACCACGTTATCCGATTATAGTGTCGAAATAAAAATTCAAGAATTAAGTTAAATTTTGCCATTTTAAGGCAGGGAGATTGGTCATGATCTAGGTGGCATATTGACAATGATTGTTTCAGAAAAGACTTTACTATAAGAAAAACACCAAAAGAATATTTTTAAATAACTAAAAAACTTAGAAGTATTTGACTTTTTCTATTGACTAATAATGAAAATAGGTGGCGGAAAATTTCCGGTCGGTCCAGGGCGGCAAAATCGCGCGCTGCGCTACCATTTTAGGGAACGATGTGGGTAATATCCAAAATTATATTTAAAACGTGTTTCGTTACAAATCAAGGATGTTAAAAGTTTGAAATTTGGAAGAAATTTTGAAAATGAAAAATGAAATTTCGGATCGGAATAGTTCTACAAATAATATTATCGATATCGGTATCAGTTTCGATACTTTTCTTTATCGGATATTAATTAGTTCCCGCTAATGTTGTGGAACTCCATATTATTCCTATCTCAATTTTTACCAACTTGTCAAAAATTATCACTTCTTTCATTTAAGGGGGTTGTCCCGTGTGAGGGGTTCAATTTTTTTTTTTTGCATAAATTCCTTCTATAACATGTCTAAACTAAAATATGGCAGTTAAGGGATCTAATAAAGAAAATTAAAGTTGTAATTCACGACAAAAATATAGAAGTTGCTATAAATTTAACCATACTTGAAACTTTAAACACATTTTTTTCAAAACCGACTAATTTCCAATTTATAGGGTAGACTTAGCCAAATTCCATTTAATTAAATGGCTAGCCATATGGTTAAATAGACGACATATATGATACTTAAATCTTTAAACTCTAAGCACTGCAGTAAAAAACGCACTTTTGCTGTATAAGTCGATCCTAAATATCTCTATAAATTAATACTTTGTGTGAAATTTGTATAGGAAATCCATTTATTATTTGTAATCTTGGAATTTAATTAAAAACCACCATTTGGTTAACTTAACGGTTAATGGTTAATGTATCTAATCAACTATTTGTTTCGTTATATTCAACTGATGCATCCTGAAATAAATATGAATCCACCAATCGTAAAAGACCTACTTTTCTTCGCATTTTCAACTGCAGCCCTAAGAAAAATGAGCGATTTTCATGGTTCATTCTATACTTCAATAATGTTGGATCTAAATATGGCATTCAAATTCCAAATCTTTCTACTGTAATACTTCGTACAAACTTGAATAAATATATGCTTGCCATGATTGCAGATAAAAATAATTACATTACAAAATAGATAGAAGGTAGAAATGGCAAATAACGCTAAGAGAAAATTAAAGGGACGTTAATGGTACAAACTTTAATATTATATATCGACAAAAAAGGTTTTTTCTTTTTTTAATTTTCCCATAAGAATATTCTACATAATCATCGCATATTCTTCGTCAAAACTAAGCTAAATACTAATTTAGTTAAATCTCTTTGAATTTTTATATCGACGATTCATTAATTTTCCATATATTTGAGTAGATGTTTAATCTAGTAAATCTTTTCAATATTTAATAGCGACTGTAAAATAAACACTTGAAAATCGAACGATTTTCATGATAAAAAATTATAAGATATTTTTATCACCGATTTTTTATAACATCTTAAAATTATATACCTAGTATTTATTATTAATTATTTTAATTTTTTTTTAAATAGGAAAATATTTTTTAAATTATCAAGGAATCGTTGAAGCAAAGAACTTCAGAAGTATCCAAAGGGTAGCTTATAGTCTCAACAAGTACAAGAATATTATTTGTAAACAAACTATTGTTCATCATAACTTAATGCATTTTCCAAGACATGTTGTTGAAGATAATTTAAAATAATTATTTTCCTTATTAAATTTATTATTATTTATTCAAAAATTCAAGAATATATTACAAAACAGAGAAACGTATAAGTAAATAAATTAAGAAAATTATCTTGGGAACAAAAAGAGTGAATCGGTAAATTTGCATTGCTATCCCGTATTCAGTATAGCTCGAATACATACATACGTGTGCACACTAACATCATTCATCGTAACTGGATAATGAAAGTATGCAAAGAGAACATTTACCTTAAAGCACCAACTTTAAGATTTGAAACATTGTTTTTCAACAAGTTTTCAAGCCATTAGGGATATATATGTACGAGTATGCCCTACGGAACCTCTATTAGTAACGAGAACCAGCCGATAATGCAATTTCCTGAATAAATAGAACAAGGTGCTTCATTATAGCAAACATGAGAATGTTACGTTATAACCCAGCAACTAAAGGGGGGCAAAGACGAGGCTAAAATCCTCCGTTATCGTTTTACCATTATCTTTTCCTCTGCACTTTATTACGTTTTCTCTCTTTTCCTTTTGTACTCCTACGTTTTTTTTTTTTAGAAACGTAAAACATTCAATACCATTTCAATAACTTGGTGGATCATTTTCAAAGTTTATACCCAAGTAGTGTGGATGTACATTAGGGTGTCCGTTATTTCCCAAATTGATTTTTTTACAGCGATCGCCCCCTGAATTTTTAGTTTGAGATATAAAAAAAATATCCAATACAATTAAGCTCTTAAAATCTTGATTAAACCGTACCGGAATCATGTTACTTTTACCATTTAAATAACATGGGATTATTTGACTTTTTACTTTTAATTTTTTTTCTCAGAAATAAATGAATAAAAAGATTTAAGGTTAAATTGTTCTGACGTAAAATTTAACGCTCTACAAAAAAGGTCTCTTATAAATTTTCGATTAAATCACTCCATTAAAAGTTATTCAACATTTAACTTTTTAACGACAAATCAATCGACTATAGGCTCAATAAAAATGATGTTGACTACAAATTCTAAGAAATTTCTCATAGATGGCGTCAGGTAAAATAGTAAAAATTCGAATAATAACTAAACTTTTGTCGATAGTCTCATTAATTAGTATGAAATTCACTTTGTAAGTACAAAATATTGATTAAAGTACGAAAATTTATCCTGGATAAATTGATTTTCACGACTATAGCGAATTCGGATCTTATGTCACCGGTTTTAATTGTCAAAAAATGATTTTTTGTTTGTTTAATTTTCTGTTCAAGCCATAAAATTAACACAAATAATCACTTGCGCTCTAATGATAATAATTTTTATCTTCTCTTCCAATGATTTTATAGTTAAAAAAGTAAAAATAAGCAAAAAGTTGAAAATATTGCAAGATTTATATTAGGCACAAGTTAAATGTTGAATAACTTTTAATGGAATGGTTTAATCGAAAATTCATAAGAAACCTTTTTTGTAGAGCGTTAAATTTTACGTAAGAATAATTCAACCTTAAATCTTTTCATTCATTTGTTTCTGAGAAAAAATATTAAAAGTAAAAAGTCAAATAATCCCATGTTATTTAAATGGTAAAAGTAACATGATTCCGGTACGGTTAAATCAAGAAATTAAGAACTTAATTGTATTGGATATTTTTTTTTATATCTTAAACTAAAAATTCAAGGGGTGATCGCTGTAAAAAATCAATTTGGGAAATAACGGACACCCTAATGTACATTTTTATTTACCTCAGCTTATGTACCCCAACATTAACCTCAAGTCCTCCACCTATAATTGAAATTAAAATTGCATATTTTCTTTCAATTAATATCTTTTTTCGAGATGCAACCAATCCAGTTTTTGTGTTGCTTTGATGTACTAGCAGCTAATTATAATTTATTCATTGCGATCTCAAGTGGATTCGTTGGATGCTTAAATCCTGAGGCTAATGCGGTGCATATAACGAAAATATCGCAATGGCAGTTGGTGTTTTTGTAACGCGTGTGTTGTTTTATCTTTGTATTCGAGGGCCGAGGTACAACTTCACAGAACCCATAGTATCTTATAGAATACGATATTTTACTTGCCACGTGTTTTATCTCATCTGCAACAGTTTTAAACTCCTACATTTAAATACAATCTATATCCCACTGTGTTAAGAACAAGTTCTTTTTATTAATTTCAAAACTAACGTGCACTATTAAAATATTAATTATTGCCTTTTATCATCATTAAAAAAGTATTAAACGTAGTATTTAATTTAGCTTACTGTAATGTCTACTTGGGCTTGCTTCTTTGCTTACTTAACTTGCCGTTGTCTCGAGCATTTAATTAATTTCATTTTAACTAACTATGTTACATTATAACTTCTTCATTTAGTTGAAACGCTTTTTGCAGCTCTTTGCATTTTGATAATTTCACCAGTTAAGAGGAAAAAGTTGGAAATCTAACATTGTTTTCAGCGTTTGTGTTTAACATTAAAACAAACTTAGACGCAAAAGAAAAAAAAACATATTAATTTAATAATTAGGAGTTTTAGTTTTCAGATCGAATGATTCACGAGTAAATGCGCACTGTTATTTCAATGTCCGTCCAAAGGTTACAAAACTTTTACAAGAAAAAAATAATAATTTTTGCATTCCATTTCAATGGTATCTGGAGATTTAATCGCTCCCTAAAGGTGCAAAAACTTATGAAAGAGATCACGTTTTTACAACGAGTTTCAACCCTTAATTTTCATCTCTTCCACAATTTTTCACAGTCTACAGTTGAGAAAATTTCAAAATGTGTTTTTCGAAAATCGATTTTTCTTGTTTCAACCTCTAATTTCGAAAAAAAAATATGGAAGAAAACACGGAAAATATCGTTTTTGTATGCAATTCTGGAAGTATGACGTTGTTCGGAAAGTAATTAGTTTATTTTTTTGGGAAAATGAAAGACTATTTTCTTATAGTATATATTATAATTTCAAGATCATTTTTTTGTATTTTTATGGCAAAAAAAACCATCCAGGTGATTTTCAACCTCCTTACTTAATGTAAAAGTTTTGCCGTTTAAAATAATCTCATTACTAACTTGATAACTCGCCAAAAGCTTTTGTAGCTTTAATGAGATGTAATGCTTCACTTTTCATACTCTTTTAATTTGGAATCTTCGGATTACTATTGCATCTAGTCTCTACAAAAATTTTTAAGATGGCAAAAGCTTAACGTCAAATGAGGAAATCAAAAATCATCTGAATCAGATTTTGTAATTAAAGAATGAAAATTTATAAGCGTGAAATTATGCTCGTGCCTAAAAGACGATAAATTAGATTGGGCAAAATATAATCCAATAAAATATTTATACGTTATGAGAAAACTGTTTTTCATTTTTCCAAAAAAAGAAAAAAAATTAAATGACTTTTCAAATAACCAAATATTTTGAATCTAGTATAAATCTAAGAAAATTTGTTTTCAAAAACCACAAAAAAAATCTTTACACCTCAAATACAAATCCCTGGATCTTTTTCTGGACATTTTTATTAGACCTTTTCAAATTATTTTATCTGATATTATACCCGAAAGAATATGCTTTGAAGATTTGATGGAAGTTTTATTGGGGATTCTGTTTTCAAAGAACTTATATTAATTAGACAAATGGTTCCCACAGAAAATTTTCTATAATTTTTTTTTTCAAAATTTTTGACTTTTAAAAATCGATCTAAAAATCAATTCAGAAGTTTCGAAAAACCGCCCAAATATTTTTTGGTTTTTTTGGTATTTTTTGAATCTTCGCAAAGTTCAAATTATAAACTATATTGAAGTTATAATAATTTAAACGAAAAATTCGTGAATTAAAGAGTACACCAAATAGGTTTCGATTATTTGAGATTATAAAAACAACCATAGATTGTATTTGTGGTAGTTCAATAAAATTTTATAGTTCACACAATTCAACAAAAAAAGAACAATCAAATTATATTAAACCTTATATTTAACATTAGACATTAACTTTGAAAGGATTGAAAGAAAAAAAAAAGAATAGATGATACATGTTTCTACAATTTTTTTTATCTTTCAACCATTATTTTCAACAGAATACTGTAATTTGAGGACCATTCTTCACCCTATAGGGTGAAATGTATGCAAGAAAAATCAAGAGGGGACAAAAACTGTTCCTCATGTCCTGTGCGTATTTGATTACCCCGGTCTGGCTTGAAAATATTTGTACAAAATATATTTTGTATGTTTTCAAATTAATTTCGGGACATTCGTCATGAAAATTCTGAAAACTACGGATTAATACCAACAAAAGTCAATGAAAAAATACATCTGACCATTACATTGTAGAATATCTATATCTTTATTTTCCAAGTTAAGGTATGACCAAAATTTTTTGAAACTTATTGGTATATGATTTAGAGCAAAAAAACTGAAGAATTTCTTTTTCCCTCAAGTTTCTAAACTTATATGGCTGTAGGTTTCTTTCCTTTTTTAAAGCTTTGCATAATAAATTATTCAGTGCTTAATTTTCTTTCCTAAACTAATCTAAAAACATATTAATTACATTTCAATATCATTTATGTCTCGAAATATTAAATGTATTTATTCCGTCCATTCCTGTATAGAATATTATTTTGGACCTAATTCTGTGATGACTATGAAATGACCAAGGCAATAAATAAAATTATTGATTTTTATATGGAAAATATTATTCCTATTACGAAAGATTATGAAGTATTGTGAAGAAAATGAATGAATCAACCAGAACAGTAAACTAAGTCTACCTAAGAGAGATTACATAGAATGGAACTCCAATATCAAAAAGGATTATTACTCCAGCAAATAAGCAATATATTTATTTACCAATTATTATAAATATAGTTTAAGTACTCATATCATTTACATAATGTATAAAACATTTTACAAATGCAGTTTTAATAAGGAAAGAGCTATAAGATCGAAGTGTTTTAAATCTCATACGACGAAAATGAATTATCACAATAAGGAAAGAGTATTAAGGTCAATGTGCAAATCTCAACCAATATAAGGATGAACCTATAATGCGACGAATATACTACACAATATAAACCTAAACCATAACATATATCAATAATAATAAAATAATTATTTACAGCAATGACATGAATTATAATATTTAAAAGTATAATAAAACGCATTTTTAATGTCGAAGAGGTTTATTCCCATAAACCGTCTTATTATTTCTTACTTCTAATTTCTCATATTTTTTTTTTCAGATCTATGGGAAAACTCCATGTTGGAGGATTCTCGACGTAATAGAATTGTAACAAAATATTTTAGTATCCATTTAGTAATACATGAGCATATGAAAGCTTAAACTTTCAGTGATTATTCAAATTCTAATACCTTCGCGTATAATAATGTACCTAAAAGAATTGTTTTTATTTACTTTGCAATCAAAAACATAAAAAGTATATTCATTTTCTAAAAACGGGAGAGAAATCATATACGTTTACTAAAACCAATATAAATTTTGGTCTCTTCAATGACTTTTTCTCTTACGTATCATTTTTTTTTAAGATTTATATACCTAAAGTCAAAAATATTGCTTATAAAAGGAAATAACTGAAAATATCAAGTATTAATTTTTCCATTTTATGTCATACAGAACTGAAAATATCAACAATTTCAGAAATTTTTAGGTTTGGAACTGCATTATGCTATAATAATAATAAATTTTTATTTTCTACAGTTAATTTACACGTGTAACTTCCAAATTTAAAATTTTACTTATCTTAACATTTTTATTTAACTTAAAAGTTCCTTTTTGGGTTTCCCACAATATTTTACCTTTTAACTTTTGCTACTCATTTCCCTTTGTTTTGTTATTTTGATTTCATTAAAGAGGTGCCCTTTTAGGGGGGGGAGGGGAATTCAAAAACTCCCTCTATCATGCATTATGCTATAATTTTACTAGCAAGTGACCCAAAATAACAATTTCTTTTAACGTTTACTACTGAGTCATTTAAGCTTATTTATGAGTTTGTTATTTTTTAGTTTTTAATCTTTTAGTCATTATTACAACGTTTTCTCCACAAAAAGGACTAGTGCAAGAATTGATTGCTATTCAAAACCACAACGACGAAATATTTATGTGACTTATATTAATTTTATTCGGAAAAAATGAAAATTAAATTAATTTTTTATTAGTTTTTAGTTGAGTGGTTGAGTGGTTGAGTAAATGACTTTTGCATTGATTCTTGGTGTGCTGGATGAAAAAGTTTACGTTTTTATTGTACAACGGGACAATAAATTATGCATACTGCCGTAAGTCACCAGTTGAAAATGGATGAAAAAGTGATTTGAAAATATGTCGTGATTCATGTTCTGTTTTGTTTGCTTAGATTTATTGTGTGCTCGCGTAAATTTTCTCTATGATGTTTTCGTTTTTTTTTTTTTTTATTTTCGCCGTGACGACGTTGTCAAATCAAATGGTACAGTATAAATAGAATAAATGGACGGTGGTGATCCGGCGATGCGGCACCGACCGTCGCGTGTTTCCACTTGCTATTATGTGCCTCAAGTGTGGATTTTGACGTCGTCGGCGTCGCCAAAGTTGCCACTTATCGCACGGCTCGCCGCACGCCAATGTTTATTTTCACTAAGGGAAGACGAAAATATCAATTGTGCTTTCTGCAAAACATGTACGATATGTCTCACAACTGTTGTCCAATACCACATTGCCGTCATTCAAACCAACATTACTAATGTCCATTCACCATTTCATAAACCATCTTCTTGTAGGGGTAGTGCGGCAATTGTAACAGTAGAGGCGATAGTGGTGGAGTTGTTTTTAATAAGAAGAAAGTTTTAAGATACCTCTTTCCGAAAGCTTTTGAAATACAACTATATCAAAAATGTCGGCTTATACCTGCAAGTGAACTAATATATGTGATGTAGTGTTTTTGTTTCAATAATATAAGTATTAGATGTACCGGAAAATAGTGTACCGCAAAATCTTTTTACAACTATTGATTTTAAATCTATGATATAATAAGCCTCAATAGTATCAACGTTTTGTATAAAAATGTGTACTAAAAATTTAATAGACAATGAAGTTTGAATTTAAAACTAAGCACACATCTTTTCTACAAAGAGTATTACTGATTCCCAAATAGAGCTTCTATTACTTCCTTCTACTCATTCTCTCTTTAAGGGATAACATCAAAAAAATCAATTTTTCATTGTCTTATTAACTTCTACAGCATCTCTAGAATATTGTCCTAAATAAATGATAAAACTCAGATCTCAGCTTTTATTTTTTTAAATAAGAAGACAATTCAGATTATTTAAGATCGTTTTTTTTAATATTTTTATTATTCAATTAGCTACGTTTCGTTACTTATTGTAACTTCATCAGGCTTCTTGATTCACACAAATAAAATATTTTTAATTTAAATTCAATAAATAATTAAAAATATTTGATTTGTGTGAATCAAGAAGCCTGATGAAGTTACGATAAGTAACGAAACGTAGCTAACTGAATAATAAAAATATTAAATAAAAAAAAAGATCTTAAATGATCTGAATTGTCTTCTTATTATTGTCCTAAATTTTTAAGTTGAACCGAGGTATAGTTTTGGAGATACAGCCTTGAGAAGCTCAGCACGCCATAGGTATATCGGTGCAGTTGATCGTCTATTATCGCGTTTTTCCCGAAACTGTCTTTTCAAAGTTGGTTGTCAAAATTCCTCCAGAACTACTTAACCGATTTTGATGAAATTTTACATAGGTCTTCGAGGTATAATTCACCAGGATTTGGACGAAGGATTTTTTTTATTACAACTATTTTAAGAAGAAAAATGTAAAGCAAATTTCACTGAAATTTGCATTTTTTTGTAAAAATGTTTACCAAAAATCGATTTTTCATTTTTTTGTTTCTTCGTTCAAATTCTAGTTTATGGTCTTAACGATTTTAACTAAAACACGATTTTTTTTCACTTATTTTCACGAGTGATCCTTTCATGAGTTCTACTGTCTACGTGGATACTGGAAATGACGTCACAATGGCGGAGTTTTAAATATTTTTTTACGAAAATTTCAGAAATTCTTTGGCAAATGTGTAGGTTTAAGACTAACGAGACCATAATACTGGGTACAGCTTTTTTCCGAAGGGTTACCGGAAATGACGTCGCAATGACGGAGCTTTAAATATTTTTCTTCAAAAATTTCAAAAACTCTTTGCCAAATGTGTATGTTTAAGACAGTAAAAAGTTTAAATAAAATAATATTATTTTTCTTAAAAAAGAAATTGTTGAAAATAGGCCATTTTTTCTTCGATTGAACCCATGGAACCTCTTAAATATGTACTTGTTTATAATTTAGCCCATTTTTCGAAGTCGATCGCCTAAAAGTTAGAAAAATTATTGTCGACCATACCAATATTAAGTTTGTCCACCTCTGTTTTATAGAATTTTAGCTAAGAAATTCTCTAAAATTTATTCACTGTACTCGACTTGCGAATCTTTTTTTAATGCTTTAATTATTTATTGTTCTTAAACCAAAAAGGTAATGAGAAAACATTTGGTACTAGCATCTTTTGCAAGTCTTTACCATAAGCTCCTAATCTTCTTTTTATATTTTGAATACATCTTCTCTTGCAAAATCTACACCAAGGGCTAATGGTTGAAAAATTCTTTAATAAAATTTTCTTGTAGTGAAACGATCCTAGCGAATAAAAAATAATTCATTACAAAAATGAATTCAAAAATGGGCAATCTTAATGAATAAAAGTTATTCACAATAGCCGTGTTGACCATATCGGTACTTCCGAAATTATAACACTCGACATTCATATATTTATATACGAATTGGCTCCGGCTACAAACATGACACATATGCGGAATATTTGACAAATTATTCGCCACCCCTCTATGTGTTTGATTGGAAGGGTTCACGAAATTCAGTTATACATTAAACACGAAACGGAAGCAATTGCAATCAACGCGCTCTAATTCATGGGGCATATATAAATCACCTTTTTTTTCATTCATTTTACGTTTTCATTCAAATATTTCCAACGTGTGCTTTTTCCAGCTTGTTTTAAATACGTAAAATAAATTCTAGTTTGTTCGTAGGTTTTTTTTTTGGACAAGCCTTAGGCAATGTAGCGATATTACGATGTTAACACGCTCGATCGTCACCGTTAACGATATTTTCAACTGATTTCAGCGAATTTAATTATTCATAAATTTAATTATCATGAATAACAACCATCGAATGGATAACTAGGATTATTATCAGTGAACATCCAATACTATAATATTTATGATTAATAAATATGGTAAATTATATTGAAATCATTTAACATGACACAGAAAATTTAATGGAAAAAGCTCAAAAAGCTTATTTTTTGGAATAGAAAAAACTTACAAAAAAAATGTTTTATGCTTTTACTAAGCTTAGTAATTATATTCGCCTGTTTTGGATATCAGTCGGGATTAAATTTCGGAAGCAAATATTAGAAATTTGATATCCAAAACTATTCCCGACTCCAGTAGTAAAGAACCTCAACCCAAAGATCAGATATTGATCTAAAAATAGTTTTGCATGATCAAAGAGATGTTCTAAAAAATAAAATTTTCTCGCAACAATTTCTAGCCAACTTTTTTTCTTCTATTTATGGATAAAGTAAGAAACAAAGCGCAAAATTAAATAACTTTTCTACAATGATAACCTTAATTTAAAGACTGATCAACCACCATGATCTCAGTTACAGCGGCAGGTCGTGTATCCAAATGCATTCAATAAGAGTTCAACATGCTTTTGATGTGAACTTTGATGTGGCTAGATTAGTTAAAAAATAAATAAAACACGAATTTTAAATTTACTTACAATTAATTAATAATACGATTAACATTATTAAAACTCAATAAATTGGTTGTGTCCATATTTTACATAATTTTATTTATTTTTAGTAGGATAGTGGACATGAAAGGATATAGATCCGTGTACTAATTATTAATTTTGCGACACGTTTCGGTCTTTTATTAGACCTTCATCAGGCTTCTAAAATCATACAAACACATGTATTACAGAATCCTTCAAACATTACTAATTGTTAAATTACCTTAATATGAAGTGATATGAAGTTAATATGAAGTGATGTATATTGTGTACTTCATATTAGGTAATTTAACAATTAGTAATGTTTAAAGGATTCTGTAATACATGTGTTTATATGGTTTTAGAAACCTGATGAAGGTCTAATAAAAGACTGAAACGTGTCGCAAAATTAATAATTAGTTCATGGATCTATATCCTTTCATGTCCACTATCTTCCTAAAAATAAATAAAATTATTAAAACTTTAATTTATTTATTGAATTTAAATTGAAAATATATTTTTTGTGATTCAAGAAGTCTGATGAAGTTACGATACGTAACGAAACGTAGCTAATTTGAATATTAAAAAAATATTAAATAAAAAAAAACGATCTTAAACAACTTGAATTGATTTCTTATTTAATAAAAACTGAGACCTTAATTTTATCATCTATTGTTAAAACTATTAATGGGATGGATGGGCTTATTAGATAGATATGGTGACCCTCATTTCTTTTTCAACGTTAATTTTATAGCGATATTTATTTTTTATTACTGTAACCGCCGAAAACCCAGCTTTACAATAACAGTATGTTGCGAATGGGTATATGATAAAATTAAAGTATGTTGCGATTAATATTCGATGAGCTTTACCACTAAGCAGTAGATATTTCTCTTTTATAGATATCCAAAAATTTTAAAATTCCATGGTATCAAATTTCAGCTTTAATGTATTGTTGTGAAAATTCGAGAATTGGAAATTCAATGAACTTTGGCGAATTGTTTAATTGATTATTTTACGGCTTCCTTACGACAACATCGCGGTTCCCCAAGGAGCCGCGGCTCACACTTTGGGAATTACTGCCCTAGCATAATAAAAGTATACAAAACATGCCTAACAATTTAAGAACAATCCTAGTTAATTAATATTTTTATACAATAATGAAATAAACACATAAGTGTACTAAATGTTCTTATAAATTCCCGAAAACATATTTCCCTGAGTTTGCATAACGTTTTACTTAGTATTCGAGATATTGTTGGTATCCAGAAAAACAAGCATGTATTTATTGCATAAAGATATCTTAGAATACTTATTAACTGTTGATGAGGAATGTCAAGGTGTGAAGAAGTTCACTTGAAAATAAAATAAGATATTTTTTTAAAGTAAAGTTACAATAATATCAAATACTTTTGTGAAGTTTGATACTTTAATTACGGTTTTACTAAGTCGAAATATTCCAATTTATAAATACTTATTAAGTTATTAATTACGTTTAAATAAGAATACAGTAATAAAAATTTCAATAACGTAGCATTCTTGCCAGATTATTTCTTATATTGCAGATTTTTAATTTGCAGTGATAATTTTTCATTTTTTAAATATTTTCATTAGTTCCCATCCATTCATTCAAAGTGAGATCAATCAGATAAAACAAGTTCAACTCAGCCAAAAACATGCCCTAAGCCTGAAATAATGAGGACATTTACCGTATGTCATTCTTTTAACTAATTAATAATCTCTCTTCTTTAAAAAAAAAAAAAACGCCGAAACCTCAAAAGTGCGCACCTTTAATGAAATTATCTACATCCATTCGAGCATAAGTCCTCAAAATCAATTAATTAATGTCTTTAATTAAAAGTTTACCCAAAACATAAAATGACGACTTTTACTCATCATAATTAAATGAAATATTTTGTGACTTTTCAAAGGAAATATTTAAATGATTTAAATTCACAGCAGCTGCTTTGTGTGATTTATATTGAAATAATGGGTATTATAATATAATAAACATTAAATTACAGAGAACAAAAGTTTGGGGGTGATAAAACGAGTGGGAATAGGAAAAAATGTATCTTTCATCAATTGATGTTGATTGCCAATGTTTTTTCAGCTGGAGCTCAAGGATAATTTTTCGTGTTCTTTTCTTTGGTCACAGATGGTGCACCACTTGAACATAACTCGAACAATGAAAACGAAATGATGATTCATTTTTCAACATTTTTTCTGTTGTGATTTCAACGATAAAATTTGAATTTTTTGTAATGTTCACATACATTTATTTATCAAGTAACTGCAAGAACCATGAATAATATGACTGCTTTATTCCAATGCTTAAATTCTGCTTAATACTAAATACGTTTCAACGACAAAGGAAAAACATAAATTCCCTAATATTCAAATATTTATTTCTTCCATCTTTCAAACAAAATAAAAACATAAAATGCTCTTAAAACTGAACTGTTTAAATATACAAAAGCTCACCAAAAAAATGTGGAACCCTTTGTTTTTTTATTTCTTTATTTTTTTCGAATTGCCTCAATAAAAATAAATCCCAAATAAATCAAATATCTGTTGTGATTAATTCCTTTAAAATCTCTTCCTAGTATTTATTAGTCATTGAAATCGTTTAGATATGTAAATAAGGCAATGATTCAATTGATTTATTCAACAAATTCGTTGAAATCTCTCCAAGTCAAACATAAATCAAACACAGAATTAAAATTCAAAAAAGTTTTTTCAAGAAAAACCAACGAGTCAGAAGTTGAGATATTTTAGAGAAGTATTTTTTTTTTCATTTGAAGCATGCAAAGTTGGCAGAATTTCACATGTGCATTATTTTTTTTTAATTATAACATGGAACGCAAAATATGAAATCAGTTTCCCAGATTTTCAAGTGGTAAATTTCAAATTTTGGATACAAATACAATGAAATCTATAGTTTGAATTCCCTTAAATTTTTTCTGGGTGACCACAAAGAAATAATTTTAAAATTCCCTGATAGTTCCGGGTTTTTCATAAAATTTATTATAACTTTCCATAACTTGAAAATCTTACATATTATATGTTCCAGATATTTAAAATTTTCACCTAATTTTCCCATTAAATATGTATTGAATGCTTAAGTAGATTCCAAAAATACCATTGGTTAAAAATGTAAATACAATTATATATGTAATATAAAGGATAAATCAGAATGTAGTAGACCAAACAAATTGGCAAGTTTTTATTTTATTTATTCCAATTTGCAACTTTTCGTTGTGTTCGTTCTATGTGTAACAATTTTTAAAAAACATTCAATTAAAATCATTATTTAATTGAATGTTTTATAAACATTGTTACACATAGGTCGCCTGATGAAGTTGGAATCACACCAACGAAATGTTGTAAATTGAAATAATTAAAATAAAACACTGCTAATTTGTTTGGTCTTCCACATCGTGATTTATCCTTTATATTATACATTGATTTAGACCTGAAAGAATAGAAATCTAAATATGTAAAGTAACTGTTCTAGTCATAAGGATAACTCCTACAGTTCTTAGCCAATCTTGACCAAATATGGTACACTTATTATTCGAAAGATTACCTTAAATAATATTGATCAAAATCAAATCGCTAATTTAGAAATGGTGGTCATTAAAAATTTTGAAAACTATAAAATTCTGGTAACAAATTCTTAAAATTATGAAAGTTCCCTTATATTTCAAGGTTGAATTAAACTTCCTGGTGACTCCGGGTTTTTAAGGTTTTCCAGAGCTGCGTCCTGTTTCACCCTGTATTTACTTTGAATAATAATATGCTTGTTAAATTAAAGCTAAGTACAATTAAGGATTATCAAAATTGATTACTTGTACGAAAGATATTTTAATGATACGTTATAGGTATGCAGATACCAAGAATACACTAAAATCTTGAAAGTTTCAAATCACTACATCAACTAATTTTTGTGAAGAAAAAGAAAATAAAAATTTAAAAATAGAAAACATTTTTTTTAGAATTTACTTATCTTGATCGAAAATTTTAATTTAGGGGTTTAAATTTAGATTTAGGGGTTGAAAATGCATAATTTATTAAAAGTTAACAATTATATTGCTTGGTGAAAGTATAGAAAAATATCTTATCATAACTATCAATCAGCTTCATATATATTCAGTACAATAAGTGACGAGAGGATAGTTAACATAAAGAGAATATTTTAAATCAATACACAATAAAAAGAATAATAAATACTTGGAAATCTGGAAAATATTAAGGATATTTTATAAATACCTTTCCGGGATTGATTCACTATATGATTTACATATATGCGTTAAGCTTTAGGTCCTTTTACTTAAATTACAATTAGATCAAAACCAATACTATTGGCACTAAAATTTCGGATTTTCAAAATTTGATAATATTTCACTTGCTCGAATTAAAAAGATGTGGTATTGATTAACTGAACACTATTTTAATTATTACGTGGATCACTTTTTGACTAATTCAAAAAAAAAAATCAATTAATTAAGAATAAATAAAGTATGAATACCTCTATCAATGCAGTAACATCTAATGCAGGTCAAACGTAGCGATGCATGAGGCGATTAGCCAATAGGAATGCTAGATTTATTGATGTTCAATTGTTTTGATTGTTGAAATTTTGAAAATTTAACAAAACCACACCCATATTCAATGCTCAATGTCATATTCAATGTTAATTTTCATGTTAAACAGAGCAACTAAAATAAAGCACGAAGGTGGTTTTTATTTAATTTTTATTTTTTCACTATGATATACTCCTTTCAAAGTTTTGAAAATTTAGGTCTTATAAAGTTTATAAAATATTTTTAGAGTGGTACCAATATTGTTTAATGGTTAAAGAAAAAGTTTTTAAATAAATTATTATATTTTTATAGATTTCTTAAAGCTATAAAACTGTTTTTTATTTTTTTTATAAAGAAGGAATTATCAACCTCTGTAGCATTTTAAAATTTCAGATCAATCGGTTAACTAAATTGTTAGAAACAAAATTTATATCTGTTTTTTACTGATTTTTCTTTTTCCTAAAAATTGATTGAGATAGGGATTTAAAACCTCCAAGATCATAGTATTTTATAAACGTCTATATAAAACTTGCCAAGTATCCTTAAAATATCTTTCCGAAGTCGATTTACCATACTTATACATCTAAGCCCCTAAAGGCCCTTTTATGTAAGAAATGAAATAGTTTAGGACAACAAGAGTAAGCTTATCAGGTCAAATACAATAAAAAGGTTTTTTGAACCACCCACGTCTTGGTTTTTTCAAAATTCCTACATACGTTTTAACTCTATAATAATTCTTTTATGTTTTTCGTCCCCTTTAAAATATTTCTGACTTTGTAACTCGGTTTCCGTTTACTTGTAGTAAAAAATACGAAAAAAAATTGAGTTACACAAAATAACCGAGAGATTAATTCAATTAAAAATTATTCCATCATTAGCGCTTTCTTAAAATTTTCCACCTTATACCACAGATTTTAGTTTTACTTCTATTAAAGATGAATTCAACCCTCTTAACTACTACTTTCAAGAGTAAGTACTATGGGTACTAGGGTGGTCCTTAATAGGGATGTTTTTGAATTTCTTTGCTTCCAGAGACTCAAATGCTTCCAAATTGATAAAAAAAAATCCCTGAAAATATTAGCTCTTAATATTAACTTTAAGATAGTCCGCTTTCCAACTTAAGTTTCTTATGGAAATAACATGGGAAAAATTTAATTTGTTCTTTAAAATTCCATAGCTCAGTGACAAATAAATCGAAAGTAATTAATCACGTAATGTTTATTGTAAATTTAACGCTCTACAAAAAAGAGCTCTTATAATTTTTTGCTAAATCTATTGGCTTAAGAGTTGGCTTATCTATTGCCTTAAGAATGCGGCACTAATGGTGAATTAAAATATAATGCATTTTTTAACTGAGCAACGGAAAAATGGTAAAGTTGGTTACATAGCTAATATTGAATATGATGACTACTACTCAGCTACTACTAGAATAATATTGTGTTTGCTTCTTTTTGATCATAAATACAAATTTTGCATAAAAAAGATATATTTCCTAAAAATAAGTATTTACTTAATTATTATAGCTGATAATATTAATAATTATATAATACTTAAACTTTGAGCTCGAATAACTCTTAAGCCAATAGATTTAGCGAAAAATCATAAGAGCTCTTTTTTGTAGAGCGTTAAATTTACAATAAACATGACGAGATTAATTACTTTCGATTTATTTGTCGCTGAGTTATGGAATTCTAAAGAACAAATTAAATTTTTCCTATGTTATTTCCATAAGAAACTTAAGTTGGAAAGCGGACTATCTTAAAGTTAATAAAAGAGCTCTAAAAGAGCTCAAATTTTCAGGATTTTTTTTTAATCAATTTGGAAGCATTTGATCCCCTGAGAGCAAAGAAATTCAAAAAGGTATAGGTAATCAATCAATATAAATCAATAAGTATAACAGAAAAATACTCTTTTTTCCTAAATTCATATTTTTATTTTTATGAATTGGAGCTATTGTTTAAGTAACCATTTTAAAGCTTAAATAATTAGTAAATATAAGAAATTTAAATATCGAGAGCTGAAATAGCAACAATAAGAACAATAAAACATTTAAAAGCGGAAAAGTATAAAAGAGATATATCAAATTTTCTTTCAACTACAATCATAAATTCTCAATTTTCGGTAAACTAAAAACTCCGCATTTTTTAAAAAAAAAAATCATGTTTGTAATTTACTATATAAAAATAAATGAAACAATTTGCTTACCAATTTAATTGAATTAAACACCCATGAAAATCTGTAAAACAAGAAAAAAATGATTTAACACAAAACACATTTTACACATATTCCGTTTTAAAAAAGAAATTAAAAGATTAAAATAAATGAGTTGGCCAAAGAAAACAGAGCGAAAAAATTATGAATAAATTTCTAACACTTGGTCGTATTATATTATATTTTTAAAACAGAAAATAGTAAATATATCAATCCACACGTATTTTTTCCCTATCCGACTCTCCGAAAAAGTCCCGGCTTGTCATCAACATTTAATTAATGTCTTCCGAAACCACAGAGTGATACAATTTCAGAGTCCAATTGATTGATTTATTATTTCTATACTGAATTACCAAACGAGTTGTTCAATTCGAGACACTTTTTTTTTGTTGAAGTCTTGAAAAAAAATAGGATAACCCAGGCAGCTAGAGCATTTATTTTTAAATCTTTTCAAATCTCAGACTACAGTCGACCTTTGCCCTAGTTTGAAAAACCATTAAGACGTAATTTTTTCTCCTATTTTGTCAAAGAGAAAAACTTTTTCTTGCATTTCTTTCTAAGTGGAGGGTTCCATAATACTTTGGTTGGCTAAGGCTTTCGTTCGTTCATAATTGAGATGAACAGCTCAAGAAAATTCAGACGATTCGAAAGTATCTTCCCGAAATATTTTAAGCAATTTTCACATGGATTTAGTATTTTGTACTATATCTTTACTAAGATACCAATATAGTTATTGGTTTTATCTGATTTTTTGTCTGTCTTCTTTCAACTTAAATAATTTTTGCATTTCTTCCGTTTTTCAAAGAAGTTACCACCCACACTCGAACTAATTGTAAGATATCGATACTCTTGATCTAAGCTGGGTCATGTGTGTGTTCATTTAAATCTTTGATTTTATTTTTTATTTAACAAAATTATTATAAATGTATTTTTTTTAATTCATTACCATCCCCTCTATATATTGATCACTTTTTAACTCAATCTATTTTTATGAAAAATTTTTAGCAAAACAAAATTGATTGATTCGCCTACGGTAGGAAATTCACTGTATAGATACATATAACTTAAATAATCCTACGAAGCACCATTGGATAAATTCAGAAAAATTTAACCACATGAAACTCACCATGATTGTTAAACTACGAAAATTAAGAGAAATTTAAAAGTTAAATAACAAATTTTTATTGCACCACTGTCTATAAAAGAAATAACAACACCACAATTATTTCCAATCCCTCTTCAGTGCCTACTGAAGAAGTGATATCACTCCTTTTAAGAATCCCCTTATGAAATTATTCATTTCTAAAGGCTTATATATCGAATTTTGAGATTTGATTGCAAAAAAATTTGGTTCATGTCCCTTTTAGAACCTTTTAGAAACCCAGTAACGTCGCATTATCTACTATCTTTTAATGTAATTCGCGAATAAATCGGTTCCTAATAAAAATGTAGCCACAAAAGAGAAAATTATACTATGTTAGAACTGTTTAAGCAAAAAATTAACAATAAAATAAAAAACAAAATAAAAAATACAACGTTGTCAGATTTGACGGTTCTAAAAAGGACATGACCAAAAATTTTAGTAGTTAAAAAAACGATTCTCATAATTCATGGTAAAGACAAATTCAAACAAAAAGTACCAACAATACCTAAATTTAACACACAGAAGAAATCACAAGCTCTCTTCTGTCCTTCCACCTCAATAGATTTGGAGATATCATCGTCCATGTTTCCCTGTCCTGTGCTAGATATTCGACTTCAGGTAATAAGTGGCCAATCAACTCATTTACATGGCCAAACCATGGTGTGAGGAATTTTTTTTCGCTTTGTTTGCCTTCCACTTTCTCTTCAACTATTAGTAGTTCCAGTTTTCCTACTAGTTTTGCTACTCCGTGCTCCGGGTTTTCAATAAAAGTTCAAGAGTAAATAATTTTAATTTAACATAGTTAATTCTTCACATCAATTTTTTTTCTTCAGGTCAGCAATGCCTTAATGTTGGCAACCCTACCTACTAATGACTCTACCATGTTAGTTTATTTCTTGCATTTATTAGTTCTTATCTCCGTCCATGAAACTCTTAATAAGTACTTAAAAATAATTCGAAGGTTTAAATCTTTTACTTATCTTTTTTTAGGGATAAAGCTTCACTTTCGTAACGATTGGAAAAATTAGCGCATTTTCTAATTTTAGTTTAGTGTTTTTCCGGATGAATATACTTTTCCATATTTTTCGGCTAACGCTTTACGCCATTTGATTTTATCACTGTATTCTCCAATATTAGTGACCAGATTTTCTAGGTATATGATTTTTCGGACTGCTAACCGCTTATTTCTCTGATTATCAATAAGTTTTTACTTTGTCTGAATTCTGTAATCGCAATTCTCAGATAGTAAATCATAAATTAAAACAAAATACTATATCACTAATTTCACAAAGAAAATTAATGGCTTTACTAAGGTAATGTTATAAATTTCATTAAAAATTGTTCCAAAAAACAAAGATTTATAATATTTTATTTTTCACTTTGGTTTTTCCAAATAATTTTTCTCCTTTTTTTTGGTAAAATGGGATTAATAAATTATAAAGGTAGCCCTGTATAAATGTTAAAGAGTATATGAAGGATATTTTATTGCAAACAATAAATTTTTTCCTCTGGCACAAAGCGTTTAAATAAAAAGAGGTTGAAAACTTTTATTTCAACACTCCAGACCCATTATTCCATATTATCATATTTCTAATATTAAGCACAATATAGGGCAGTTTGGGAAGAAATTCCATTAATCATTTAGTTTGGTTTGATCATAAAAACTGTCGGTTTATATATGTACATACACTATATATAAAAGATAATAACGCAATATCGTTGAAAATAATTACTACTTTGCGAGGCATTGAAAAAGATCAAAGTTTTCGCATTTCGAGGAAAAACACAAACTCTGATTCACATCCAAAATAAACACAAGTATGACTGGTCTGGTCGGATTTGAAGAGACGTGAAGGGTGAAAATTATTTGTTGCTTTCGTCAACTTTTTAAAAGCAATATTAATTAAAACACGCGTCTACACGTATCACTTAAGAGAATATTTTTTCCATCAAATGTACGTATGTACTTCTCGCAGGGATATTGTGGGAGACATGAAGGAAAAAATTTCTAATTAACAGAATGAAATTCATAAGATATTCTTCAGTTTCGCGTATGTTGAGTACTTCACTCGGTGGCTAATTAGTAAATCACGTAAACAGCGAGCGTTGAAGGGTGGTAATAACTCTATACACAGACAAGGGAAATACATGAATGATCTCTTTTAGTCCCACTGTAGAAAATGGATAGTACTAGTGGAGAGATTTGCATATATGCATCACATGCAAAAAAATACGTTTTTTATAAAAAAAAATACTCCATCTCATTTAATGAGGACTCCACCAGATATGTACTCATCTCAAAATTTATATTTATATGAGCATTAGTTCATTCAATATTGTTAACAAAAATCCCTCTTAAAATTTGGTAAACAAAAATTTACCAGTAGTACTACACAGTTTAATTAGTAACTTTGGTTACTCTAACCAATTAAATTAAAAAATCTAACTCATTTATAAACTACCAACAAATTTTAATATTCCAGAAAAACATAGACAACATACAGGTGTAGTAAAAGCGTGTTGACCAAATTTCTTTGTAAACTATTCTCCATTTTCCGAGCAATACCAAAATGCTGGTTTTTCTATTCTAATTTCTAAGGTTCTCTCTTTTGAGGCTCTCTGCTCTAAGAACTATTGCGCATTAGATAACATTATTTCTATTATTATTATTTTCTGAATTCCAATCGACCAGATTTCCTTTAAAAATTAATCTCACTAAATAAACAATTAGGTCTCTCTGGATAATTTCCAAGTTCTTGCCCAGGTGAATCCAGGGAACTCATTTGGCGTCAAATCAAAGATTGTTCAATAGAATATTAAAAGCCATTTCTTTATTCACGCCTTGTAAATCAGTTTTTTTTTTAATTGTTATTTACCGTCGCTTTTTATAGCTACTTAAGGTTTTTAGTGACTTAAGGGTTAATAAAAATCCATAAACAAGAAGTATTGAAAATTTGTTCGATACAAGGATCGAACCCAACACCTGCCAGTAGGTTTGTAAATCAGGTTAGGAAAATTTTTGATTTTCTTTATATAATTTGTAGCAAAAAATAAATAAATTTAACAATACTGCAATTTTACCTTTACAGGCCTGTCGTTATTACTATCACCCCTTAATCTATGTGAAAAATTAATTATAATTTTTTTTCTCCAATATCCATAAAAATGAGCTTTGGTGATCTCAACAACTTTATTTGCAGTTATATGTTGAATTTTGCTTTAAAAAAGGTTCTTATGAATTCAATTTCCTGCCCATAACCAACTTGTGTTGAGTAATCTTAAGTAATTTTTAACAAATAATTTTTATTAATTTTTCACATTTTAATAATTTTTAAGTCTGCGTAAAAAGAAAAGCAGACACCTTCTCTTTACTGCTATTAAATGATTCAAAAAATATAATCTTCGTGTCTATCTACCATAGATACTTATCAACTATTAGTGGTACCGGAAAGTATTTTAGTTTTCTTAACATAAAATAAAAATGCTAAATGTTTTAATTTTGAATCAATGATGTAATCTCAGCCTCAATACTATTAATCTTTTGATATATTTCATGCAAAATTTTAATGCTCAATTAGTAAAAATATCTACTAAAGAAAATATCGGTAGTCACATTTTGCAAAATGCTGTAGTTATTTAAATAAATAGAAATTTGATGGAACAACTTTGGTCGATTTTGGTGGATAACGCAATATCCTTCTTTTTAGTATAAACATTGCTGCCGATTTGTGGTGATTAAAATGAATGTCCCTCGGGGAGTTCCGAATTTCTCAGAACCTGCTGAACGGTTCTTCTCCAGCGAATACGTTCTTTTGCTTGTCGTTCTGCAGACACAAAATTCGAATTCACGAGTTTTTCCACCACTTCTGTCAAACAGGTCGGTGATCGCCTTTGCTTCTTTTCCCCTCCAAGTTGTTCCCTTCAGTACCCACCCTATATTTATTTAAATTTTATAGAATTTTTCTTGTACATAGAAGTTTTCCATTATGGACAGAATAAAGTTTTCTTTGTTGGCAATTCTTGGCAACTTTTGGGTACTTGGATTTGTAAGATTCATTTGGAAAATTTGAAATATTTTCGACATAGATTTAATGTCACTTCCTCTTTTAAGATATTATTGTTTTAGTCATTCTTGATTGGTACGAATCAGACCAAAATTATTGAATTTGAACTTAAAAAACTCATTTTGCAATAATGAACATCTAATACACTTGGATAAATATTGAAAATGTTTTTGGTAGAAACTTTGGGTTTAAACCCTGCAAAACTCGAAGATCATATAACACCGAATAATTCCGTTATTCCTTCGAGTCTATCCATTTCTATATAAATTTTAGAATAATAGGTTTTTTTAAAAATTTTACGAGTCAATTAATCATTCTAATCATAAAATATCTTTAATGCATGAGAGACTTTCTATAGATTGAGAAATGACATTATTTGCGGGTCCTCCTAATATATGATTTGTCAATAACGCCAGTATTATAAACGAAATTATGAACAAACGGCTTACGAAGAACCTCAATGTTTATATATGAAAATTAATAAAAATATTTTATCAAAGTTTTTCTTTAATGTACAAATAGATAGCTTTTGATTTTTAAAACAGCACTCAGCATAAACTTAAATACAAAGAATTACCGAATTTTAAAAAAAGGAGTTAAACAACTGCAATTAGATTTCCCCGATAATTTGTACATTGTACAATATTGGACATGTATGGAGTAAATGCGATAGTTAATTAATGTAAATCACAACAATGACTTAATAAATTTTTATTTTAGCATTCATTTGAACTTAATGGCATAGTATAAAATATATGAACGGAAGTCAGAAAAAATAATGTAACAATCGAAAAATGTCCACGGCTTTATTTTTTTTAAGAGCAACATTGAATCCTGACATTGTTTCCGTTCATAAAATTACCCCAAAAAGTTATGACACAAGAAAAAGATAGTTTTATTTTAGTTTGATGTATATCAGGAGCATAAAAATGTAATAAATAGAAAAATATAGGAATATACAGAATAAATAATAAAACAAATGGCCCATCCAGAAAAGCTTTGTAGTTGCAAATTTAAGCTTATAAAAAATAAAATTGGAAATAAAGAATAATAGGTACGGTATTATCAATGTTTGTTTTATACTAGCAAACTATTAATTTAATAATAACCAATTGGGATAGAATAGAAAATCTTTAAACACATATTTTAAATTTTGTTTTCAAATAATTCATCACTTCAATACTATTTTCCGGAAAAAAATAATCTTGGAAAATTCAAGTCTAACAAAAACGATTTATTTCACTTTCTGTCTGCTTCCTGAACAAAATTTCAGTCACAAAAACGAAGATTTATGTCGAATATTAATTAAGCAATAAAACCTTTACTGGCCATTAAATAATTAGCTTGTGATTTATTTTATTACAAAATAATAATAATAAAATAGTTACTACTTTTCCAAATTACAAAAATTAAAAAATAATTCTAAAGATATTATGTTTTGAACATTTGGCTTCGTTATTCATTAATCTGATTTATTTATGAAAAAAAGAATTATAAAACAATTAAAGTAAATTGATAAATAAAAAATGGTTAACTTAACTCAGGAAGTTTTTAAATACTTTTTTTATTAAATTTTCAAGAATCGTCTAATTACTTTTTAAGCAGGTGCTTGACTGCTTCTGTTTGTTAAAAATTCCTCATTAATTTTAATAAAAAAAAATATGCTTTGTCTACAAGAAAAACTTTTTTTTATATTTTGAATATTTCACCCTATTATCATTGAAGACCACCAATATTACAACACATCATAAATCGATTTGGTGACGCTTATTATCATAGAAAAAAACCCTTTTATTTTCGAGGTCGTTAAAGAACAAACCCACAATTATTGTTTTTTTCTCCACAAACCACATTATCTCGTTTATTCACTAGCAGACCCAAGCCTTAGATTTCCCACATTTACCAAACTAAACTTTTGTCTTACAAGCAGCCAAATTCCAACCCGAAAATAATTATTTAGAATTATATACAAAAAAATCAATCACAACACCAAACCCGTAATTTTCAGACCAATTTAATTTGAAAACACACGCCCCAAAACGTTGAAAGTAAAACTATGGCGCCTGCAACATATAATTGTAAGATAATTCCCTCTCATCTAGTTACAGGTCGGGGGACGTAGATCAAAG
This sequence comes from Sisyra terminalis, assembly GCA_958496175.1. Lineage (NCBI taxonomy): Eukaryota > Metazoa > Arthropoda > Insecta > Neuroptera > Sisyridae > Sisyra > Sisyra terminalis. The sequence continues at coordinate 12,881,561 of OY292275.1, forward strand.
GTCTAGCAAATGCATGGACCTTTCAAATCCTTGAATTTATCTCTGTTTTTTTTTCTCTTTTCATCTTTTCATTTGAAGTACAGGAAGTATTACAATCACGTAAAATTTGGGGTCCAAATATCAACAACAATTTTTACTATGTCTGAATTCATTTGGACAAGTTTTAACATCAAAGTAATGGAATTAAATAAATAAGAATCCATAAAGTTACATACATAAATTACAAAAGGCAGAATTAGCCATTTTCATACTCTCCTCCGCCTACAGAAAAATAAAATAGTATGCAATTTTATAAAAACACTAGCTACAAAGGAAACGTTTTTTTAGACCAACGAATGTTCTCAACAAAATTATATTGTGATAAGCTCGATTAGAGTTTGCTAAACTTAAAAGCTGTAAAAGCAACACAGGAAGCCTCCAAGAAAAAAGGAAGAAAAAGAAGGATTGAAATCTCGAATATATTAAACAGAGAAATAAACTGCCCCGATTTAAAGAACCTCACCAAGAATTAACGCTGCTGAAGAAAAGAATTTAATCTCTTGGAAAACAAAAAAGCACATTATTATGTCATTCTAATTTCCAGGAACAAATTGGGGCATCTGTGATTAATCGAAGTGTCTTAGACTGGATCTTTTATATAATGTTGATATTGGAGCTACTAGTTCCCCATAGATGTATTCTGTAAGTCCAGACCGGTTTTATTACGGCTTTATAGATCTTCAGCCTACTGTTTAGGAACAGACCTGAATCGCTCCTCAATATCCACCAAATTTTGGTCCCCAGCTGTTATCATTTTATGGCTATATGTCTGTACCAGGTGAGGCATCTATCCAATTAAGCCCCGAGATACCTGATCTCGTCCTTCTGGGGAACTTGTTGGTTATTTATGTAAGCTGGGGAACATAGGCCCCTTCTGGTAGCAAAGGTCACATGGACGAACTTAATTGATTATGATCCTCTATTTTCTAGACGAAGAAGTCTCCTTCATGGAAATGTGGAATTGCCATTTTTCAAAGTATGAAGCTACTTTTCTGACTAATGGATTCGGATTTTTTAACTTCGTTTTATGGATGAGCCCTTTATGTCAAACTCAATCCAAGACTTGACTAATTTTAAGAAATATTGCAGAACAGTAGTTCTTTTAATGTAGGGATTTTGTTATAGTTGCAGCAACTCGGTGGACCTGCTCGATTGTAACGTGCTCCTGACAAAATCTAAACTATGTATGACCGATATGACCTCCTTTTCTTCTAATATTGGCTTCAGTTTTTGTAAAAGAAATCTATCGAATACTTCAGATATCGTAGATAAAAGGGCAATTGGTCTATATAAAGAGACCTTCTTGGGTTTACCTGGCTTATAAACCAGGATCATTCTAGCTACTTCCCAGGACGAAGGGTAGTGTGCTGTTCTCATGATAGTGTTAAATAGAGTATGAAGAATGCATATACTTTCGCCTGGAAGTTGTTTGATCATGAGTCCGGTTAGCTGATCGTGCTCGGGACTTTTTCTGATATTTATTTTATTAATTTCGGTTTTAATTTCATCCAGTACTATTGTTGGCATAGTGTAAGGTTCTTCATAATCTATTCTTTCCTCCTCCAAGTATTCTTCGCTATTACAATTCACAGGGAACACTTTTTCAATATGTTCCGCGAAAAGGTTTCCTTGGAAATACTTACATGCGAAACGTTTGACAGTTCCTGCGTAAAATCAACTTTGGATTCAAAGAAAATAAGGGTAAGAAGAAAGGAAAATGCTTGAAAAGAAGAAGTGTGGTATTTGCATCACAATATTGCGAAAATCAGAAATTTATGTTTATTAAGAAAATAAAATTCAATACAACGTAAATCAAGGCTATAATGAGCGTTTATGTTGAATTCACCACGAGAAAAAAAAAACATATTTATTGCACTCGAAGCGGTTATTTAATTAATGTGGCCAATAATTCAAAGCCAATAAAAGTAAAATTCGGCAAAAAATCGCAACTCAACCGAAATAAATCATACACAAAAAAAAATCAATTTACACGCCAAAACCAATGGGTGGCTTTGTCATTTATTTAACCATAAATAACACGCCATTTGCATCGAAAATATTCACATCGAACATAAATTTTTCCAACAAAGAAAATCTGCCATCAAATTAATTACAACTAAGCAGTTTGCATATATATATAAATATTTATAAATAAAAGTTCAAATCTCGATGATTGCACGCTTTTTTTTCTGCAAATTTAAAAGCTTGATTTCCCCAGCTTGAAAGCGCGCACGACTGTCTCTCGGGAACGGAAGACTAATATCCTGAAGTATTTACAACAGGATTCACCTTTGTGTAATGCTCCACCGTCCTCGTTGGGTATGAGTAATAAAAATATATGAAATTTTAATAAATATTCCCTATAAAATTTTCATATAAAATTATCCTTGCAACTTGTTCTGAACCTTTTGAGCAATGAATATTTCTCCTTCTTGAAAATATGACCTATTACGTGCAATACAATTGTTAAAAATAGATTAATAGTTTTTATATTTTTCCTTCAAGCGCCATAAATTAAATTATATACAGCTTTTATGGCGAGCCACATGCAGGTGCCATTACATAATACTTATATATTACTAACAAAATTATTAAATTATTACCAAGTTAAATAGCAATATAATTCAAACTTCCACCGGCCGATCGAAATAAAAAACAAACTTAAACGTAAATTTTCGTTGTAAAGTATTCCACTTTGAAACTCGTAAAAGACTCACTCTCTTGTTTATCATAAACACTTTATAAAAAAGTTGCCTTTCATCTTTCCCATATTTTATATTCATAATACCATCTTATAAAAATTTCTTCTTAAAAGGAGAATTAATCCCAAATTTACATGACGACACAAAAGAAACTTTACACTCGATTCGAAAGGAAATAAACCGTGTAAGATTCTCTATTTTCTTTAATTGTATGTATTTGAAATACACGAAAATCAATAAAATTAAATTACAATTGCATGGCACTATAGAAAATATACAGAAATACAACACCACCAGTTGGGTTTTATCTTCTTTTTTTCAGTGTAAATCCCAAGACTTATTTGCATTTTATTAGACAGTCAAATTAGTCTTACATGGACCACACACGTCCCGTTATTCTAATTCTTATTTAATTCCGTAAATAAGTCGATGTTTTACGACTTTTTGGCCGTTTCCAAGATATTTATGTACAGTTTATGGAAACGTAGAACAAATACAAGGCATTTGAATACGACCTACGAACAATTGAATAAGTTATGAATTTTTTTCCCCAAAATTATTTGAGGATTTACAATCGAAAAAAATAATGCTTAAGTTTCGTCTTTCGTTTTACGGTTATATGATTGGCAAAAAACAGTGGAGCAAAAAATTCAGATTTTTTTGTACTTTGAGATATGTTTTGCTCCTGTTTTGAAAATAGGAGTCTTAGCTTTATTAACGACAGATTTTTTTTTAAATTTATGTAAGGTCAAATAAAAATTCAATATTTATTTTGTTCTTGAATTAACAAAATTGTTATCAAATGGGCCATAGGCTGCTTTTATCACGTAACAGTCGGTGCATAACAAATCAGAACTCTTACGCCCTCTTACAAAAGCTTTGTGCAATGTATAAACTATATTGAATTAAGAAATAAATAATGCAAAACAGTAAAAATAAAGGGTGGATTTCAAATATTTAAAGCATTGGCTATGTCTTTATATTTCTTATAACATTTGTCATACTATCCTCTTTAATATATTTTTTTTTATTTTTTCAGTTAATGATAGATGGTATGACTTATTGGTAGTACGTTTAGTTACTATTACACAACAAACTAAACAATTTAAGATATGTTTGTGGATGGTTCAAAACCAAAAAACATATCATTATAAGATAGCATTTGCCTATTAGAAGAGGTCCGAAATTGAGGATGAGAACTAGTCTGTATCGACATTATATCGTACAGTTTTGCTTTTAAAGCAGTGCCCCTCATCATGATAGCGTAATGATCGAAAAAATAATGCAAAAATTTCTTACAACTTATCGATAAATTGGTTATGTCCATAATTTACATAATATTATTTATTTTTAGTAGGATAGTGAACTTAAAGGATGTAAATCCATATACTAATTATTAATTTAGCGACGTTTCGGTCCTTTATTTGATCTTCATAAGGCTTCTTAATATGAAGTACACAATATACGAGTACATCTTAATAATATCGACATTTTTATTGAGATGTATATTGTGTATTTCATATTAAGAAGCCTGATGAATGTCAAATAAAGGACCGAAATGTTGCTAAATTAATAATTGGTATATGGATTTACATCCTTTAGGTCCACTATCCTACTAAAAATAAATTATAGTTCCTATAACTTAATCACTTTTAATAACATTAAACATGTCGAGTTTTGGGCCTAAAAAGTACGATTCCTGAACTGCATTGAATTTCCATAAAAATTTAAATCTAAACTTCTGCGAAATCGCTTACATTGGATATGCTTTTAGAAAAAATGGAAATATTGACATAAAAAACGAAGAACGTGGAAGACCACCAAAAAAATTTGAAAATATCGAATTGTAAATCCGTTCGATGAAAATGGTGCACAAAAGCAACAACAACTTGCGATTGAAAATTTGAACCAAGCTTTAGCGCGAAAAACGGCCAGAATATCAAAATAGGCAATACAAAGTGATCTTATTACTTGGTAATTCCCCTGGTCATAAAGAAAAACGAGGCAAGGATATGATTGAGGCATTCAATTTGGTAATAGTTTTGCATGTGACTTATACCCTAAATTTGGCTGCTTCAGATTACTACTTATTTGAGTCAATAGTACTCGCATTTGTTGAGAAGCACTTCATACTTACGAAGATGAGGGATGAGGGATTTTGCTCAAAAGATGAACAATTTTTTTAGCATGGTATCCACTAATTGTCAGAAATATGGCAACAAATGTACAATGTATAGAGAGAATTATTCTGAATAATTTAAGTACACATTTTCAAGTAGAATAAATGAAAGCTTATTTTTCAGACAACAAATCCGGTTTCATATGTAACATACTGAGTATAAGCCATCTGGTGATTATTGCAATCTTTTTTAATTTTTACTAACCCTATAGTACAATCGTGGAAGTGAAATTTATAAAAGAACTCTCCAAAAAGTTTGTAAAAGGCATTTTTTTTTGATTATTTATTAGTTTATATGGTCCCAAATATAATTTTAACCAGCAAATCCGTCACTAGACTCCTCCCCAACTAATATTTCCAAAAAAAATTATAGTTTTTCTTTACAACTTTTGAACCGTGCTAGATACAAATAAAATAACTATTATCAAAATAAAAGTTGAGGAAATTTTCTACAAAAAAATATGTTTTAATTATTTCTTCAATGTACTGTAGTTAACGCGGCAATAACGGTTGAAAATTATTAAAAATTATTGGCATCTTAGGAAAAATCGGAAGCCAAATGATTTATCTATTTGAGTGCTTTATTTCTTTAGCTGGGGAAGTTCCAAAAGATACTAAATTTTTATTAGTTTAGTAATTTTTTGTTTCAAATATTGAAGAACTTTACTCTTAATTATGAAGATATCAAAAACTTAATCAAATGTTAACTTACTATCAAAAACTAATTACAGGATGAAATAAACAATCTTAGACATTAAATTTTTGATCGCAAAGCATTTTGAGCATAAATATATTTAGTAATTTTTAGTTAAGGTCATTAAAATTGATTTTTTCGGTAAAAAATCGGCAATGATTAATTTAAAACATAGTTTTTTTTATATTTTTCATTGAAAACATTTTTCTAGTCTCAAATTCATAGGGATACCGAATACAAGGAATAAAAAATTAAGGCTTAAATATATTTTGAATTAGTACAAACATTTTATAACATTTTAAACATTTAAAATTATTACATAACATTGAATTATTAGTTATGTAGTAAATTGTTAATTACCAATAAGTACCTACTTATCGATGATATCGATCACACACATGTGGTAAGTGATTAAGACTGCAATCAACGAAACATACAAGATTCCCGTGATCATATGTGAAGATATTGACGTGTTGGTAATATTGATGGCTTTGGCATCCGTAATAAAAGATCATTAAGTATTAAAAAGTAAGACTGATTTTTCGACTATTTATATTATATTTAGCCAAGTTATTGGACAGAGAACGCCATCTTCTTACGTTTTCCGAAAACTAAAAATCCAATTTTAATAAAATTACTTACAGCCGTTTAGATACTTAAAGGCTGTAAGTGGATGAGCAGAATTGGAAATTTAATTTATTAGATACCCATAGTTTTACAAAGAAAACCCTAGCGTTGCCTTTATTTCGCAAGCAATGATCCAATTAAAATTCAAAAGCTCCAATCTGCGATCTCGAATCGATTAAATTTGCATTAAAAATACAATTGCATTGTCTATGAACACGAATTAACGGGCAAAGTAATTTGTTACGTTGCAATTTTATTTATTGCTTCGAAGCGAATCAAAACAAAGAAATCCATTCAATTACTTGCATGACAGATTGAAGAGCACGTATTTATTAAAGTCTTCCACAGCCGTAGCATACCAAAGGGTTGAAAAAACAAACAGCTCAAATGGCTGCAGATTGCAGATGTTATCTGACTATATATATATATATGTATGTGTTTTTTTTTCAAATGCATTCAGATCGGATAGATTCGATAAAATATTACCACTCATTACAATCCAATTTGTGTCAATTGTCGAGTTTCAGTCGTTCATAAAACCCGTCAGAGAAATGAGCGATTTTTATATGCAACGAAAACAAATGTTCACGATGTAAGTTTTTCCGAAAGTTTTTCCAACAACAATAGTTTTTCTTCGAGTTCTATCGAATCAAACATCACGAACTCAATTTCTCACAAGTATCAAACTATTGTAGTCTCGGCAACGTTGTCCTCAAGTTTATTTTAAACTTTCTTTTCCCTGTCGTCAAGAGCAACCCATAGAGGTGTGATCAAAAAGTAAGGTGACTTTTCATTTTTTTTTAAATTTATTCATTTTTTTATCTAAATTTATTTGATCCCCCTCAAAATAATCCCCTTTTGATACAATACACTTGTGCCATCGCTTTTTCTAGTCGTCAAAGCACTTTTGAAATGCATTTTTTGGTATTGCCTTAAACTTCTTCTGCGATGCAGCCTTAATCTCCTCAATCATTGTGAATCTTCGTCTTTTCATGGTACTTTATAATTTTGGGAAGAGGGAAAATTTACAGGGGGCCAAGTTCGGTGATTACGGTGGTTGAGCATGATTGGTATGATGGAATTACTATTTTTGGCCAAATAAGTACTCACTAATAACGACTTGTGCGCAGGAGCATTATCATAGTGCAAAATCCATGAATTTTCTTTCCACAATTCCGGCCGTTTTTTCCTTATTGATTCACGCAAATGCCGCATAACCTCAAGGTAATATTCCTAGTGTACTGATGACCTTATGGAAGAAATTCTGGCTGCATAACGCTATGATAATCAAAGAAAACTGTTATCAAAACCTTCACATTCGAACGAACTTGGTGTGCCTTTTTCGATCTTGGCTCTTCTGAACGCTTCCATTGGGATGATTGGGCTTTATTTTCGATGTCATAACCATATGCCCATGACTCGCCACCAGTTATAACCGTATTCTTCGGACTTGGCCCCCTGTGACTTTTTTCTCTTCCCAAAATTAAAAAGTACGGTGAAAGGATAAAAATTCGCAACGATTAAGGAGATTAAGGCTGCATCGCCAAAGGAGCTTAAGGCAATACCAAAAAGTACATTTCAAAAGTGCTTTGACTGGAAAAAACGCTGACACAAGTCCATTGTATCAAAAAGGGATGTTTTGAGAGGGATCAAATACATTTAGATGAATAAATGATTAAATTTTTTGAAGTGAAAACTTCTTTAGCATCGTTGTAGCTTTAAATTTTATGAAACGGAAACGGAAAGCGGCAATAAAAAGAGAAACATATACATAAATCTATAAGATTTAATATGAGAGAGAATGAGGTAGAAAACATTAGTATTTCTTATGGTTGTATACGCCTGCGTATTACGCTACTTGAGACTGGTTTTCATAGCGACCAATAATAATCGTGTTAAATTGCTTATTATAATTTTAAGCATAAACATTTCATTATTTTAATAAAATTAATTTTCAAGTTTTCCGAAAATGAATACGGATTATTGTCATGATTATCAAAAAAAAGTAAAGAAAACAAGGCTATAAAGACGTCAAAAGGTTCAACAGAACGTGTTCGTGAATTTCGGGCACGCCGAAAAACATTATTAAATAAGAAAAATAATAGTTTTTATACGTTTAATAATGATTCGACTGTGCAAAATAGTGAAAATGATGCTAGTAAGTACTTAAATATTTTCTAATCGCATATTTCGTCCTTAATCACGAAAATATCAATAAAATAAAAGCTAATTTAAAATCAATTCTGATATCACATAATATTACGAACTGTTTTTCAGGTGCTACTCAAATGAATGTACAGCCGATTCCTTAGGTACTCACAATTTCGTTAAAATAAAGCTGCTCATGAAGAATTTCGTTAAATTTTTTTTAACAACATGTTCGGTCATAATATGTGCTCTTTTTGTGAACGATTGTGATTCCAACGAAATTCAAAACTACAACGCCCAGGACATCAAGATCTTTTATGGAGAATAATTGAAAATTCTAATGCAAATGATAATATTTTACTGTGCTGCACGTATTTTCAAGTAATCGAGAAAAATGTAATTCCAACGATGTCCAAATACAATAGTTTCAAATATTAAACGATACCTACATCTTTACCACCACTGGATTTATTTCATACTTCCACTACCATAAGCTCTCATATCATTTATTGAAAATACAAATTTGGATTCAGGATAAATTTATGTAATATATATGTTAATAAATCGTAAAATTATCCCTACAATTATCCTACTTATAAAATTTTACATTCGTCTCAATATCTTGAACATCTTGAAGTTCATTTTTTTTTTTTTGAGGTTTCACTTCTACCACGTGTGAACTGTACATATGTGTTGTATGTGTTTTTTTTTTTTTTAAAATGAAAAGTCACCTTACTTTGTGATCATACCTCGTATATAGTGCATCCAGTTGGGCTACCGGTTATGTTTTCACCGTGGCAGATTATTTGAAACAAAACTTGAAAATTCTAATAACATAGTTGAGAAAAATGTGCCACAAAGTTAGATGGGTGCAGCGGTTGGTGTGCAATTTTTGTGCAAGTCAAATTTGACACAGAAATGGATTTATTTCCTCGGTGCAACCATCTGAAAGTTTAGTTATCTAATTATAGGTTCGCTCCACTTTGATTGCTGCCTACATCTGTTAATTGCAACCACACAAACCGACACCGTCTCGGCCGTTTAAGCCGATATGTTTGAAGTTGATGTCGTTTTAAAACTTATTTGAATTAACACAGGTCAATAAACGCCAGCAAACGCAAATCCATTTCAAAAACAAACTCCATGTCTTTCGGAATAATCAATTCTAATTGATCTCCCTGCACATTTCCATTAGACCATTTCCTCGCTATTTTTTTTTTCAACGCAATGTCCAACTTTCACCGGCTACACATATGCACGGGTGGTACATGTGTGGTCGGTTCAATTAAACCAATAAAACAGTCGTTTGCAATTCATTTAATTGACAATTTGTCAACGTCTTGTTTAAGAGAGTGGCTCAAACTCAGCTTGAGCTCGGCTACATGTAATATTATTTTAATTAGCTGAGATGTATGCTATAACAGGAAAGCTTTGTTAGCAAGTGATGTAAAAGATCAAAGAGAAACCTCCCACTAGAGAATTGAGAGGGATATCTCTTACCAGACGAATATTAGCGTATGTCTGTGTGAAAACACACATGTTTGCATGTTTACTCATATTCAATACACTGACAAATAGAAGAGTCGTCTCACTAATGTTTGCTGAAAGATTAACAATCATTTCTTTACCTTGTGTTTAAATGATTAACAATTAGAACACACACGACAGACATTCTCATTACGATATCTTTTCGCACATCTCTCAAACATGACAAATCTATTACATTTCCGGCAAACATGCGTAAAAGTCTATTCAACTACAAAGTCGTTTCTCGGCATTTTTAATAGCTCATTACATGAGCTTGAAACTTAAAAAGACATGATTTTGCAAAGGCGTAGGTATACTATATAACAAGAGGACAGAGCATTTGATGTGTGCTATGTGCTACGTGCAAGTTTTATTGCAATCTAATATTTGCTCATCTAACAAGAAAGCGGTTATTCATCAAGGCAATGAATGCAGAGGTGAAGAGATTTCTTGTTTTTAAAAGTGCAGATGGATGTGAACTAAATGACAACTCTGTGCCAAATTTCAACAGATAAATTTAGTTTGTGAAGAAAATATTTGAAGTTTTCAAAACTTGTTGACAAATATCAAACATGCAATTCGTTTCAGTGAATTTCATGACTTTGTCAACATATAACACAAACTTTCTCATTACTGATTAATTTTACTCGCTTTTGTTGGATACCCATCTACATTTTTTGAAGATACCATAATTTTTAGCGGCGTTATGTAAAAATAATCAGACTACTACTTTATGGTGCCTATCAATGGATCCAATTGGAAAATGTTTTTCTTATACGATGACGATATATAATAAGAAAGGGTTTTTGATAATTCCTCTCCTAAAAAAGTGAAAAATGGTGGCAAAGTTTGTACGGCATCACGTCTATTAAACAATCGAAATTTCAAATTTAATTATCAAAGTATGGTCGTTATAGACGAAACGTTTTATCGCTTAAAATAAAACAATGTTGGTTTATTATTAGAATATATATATATATATATATATATATATATATATATATATATATATATATATATATATATATATATATATATATATATATATATATATATATATATATATATATATCTGAAAAAGGTTAAGTTCATAAGTGAGCATTAAGTTTTTTGGCTTTCATATAATACATTAGTGAGCGAATATCGACTAGCGAGCAATTCGGCGAACTAAAAAAATGGTTTAATTATATAGTTGAAATTCAGATATTTTTAATTTTAAGTGCAAAGATACGCAATGGTTATACTTGATTATGGAGGAACTGGGTTTCGTGCAATTCAACAAATTTTAATTTCGCGGTAGTTTTGTACATTGCAGTAGTGAAATAGTTTCGAGAAAAGAGTTCATTCGAGAGTCGAGCCAATGAAATGAGATTTTTACTAATATTTTAAATATCTAGGCGAGTGTTTTAATAACTTTTGACTGTTTTAAGTTATAATTATGACTGACTTTATGGAACTTAACGATAGTTTTTATTTATGTATGGATGGTGATTGATTTACGGATTAATTGGTTCACGGTAGGTATACCTACCGTAGGTATACGGTTTTTTTAGTTACTTTTTAGATATTTGTAATTATTTTTTGAAAACTAAGTGATCATTATATAGAACTATTTTATTCTAAGTAACAGTTTATTAAATGTATATTTTTAAAGTTGGCAAAATAGTGTTCTTAAGTATGATTCGGTAAAGGTATGTTTTCCGTAAAAGAAATAAGAAAAATAGTAATTTTCATATACCACTACAAATAGCAAATTTAAAAAGAAAATATAACCTACACCTACGTTACGCAGACGAAGTCGCGGGGATCAGCTAGTAACTCAATAAATTTACGTATTTGGCTTCAAAATGCACGCTACTTGGCATTTTTAATTAAATTTTGTACATGCTTGTGTTGTCCTTTATACCTTAATTATACTACTTATTAATCTATCTTAGAGTTACATGTTTAAATCTGGCGTGCAAATCACCTTTTTAAAAAATTAAATATCAGGAGTTAATTAGCACATTTTAATGTGCACTTATTTATACCCTTTTAGGAGAGTGATTTAAATGTACGTCGAAAATGGTGAAAATCACGTCAAAAAAGTGTGTTTTAACGTCAGGTAATAAGAGGAGACAGTTCTTTTATAATATATACAGAAAAATATTATATTGGACATCTATGTTTAAAAAAAATGCAACAATAGTTATTTATCAGCATTAAAATTTAATTTACAGCTATATAATGTAAAGTTATTTTAAATATAAACAACAAGATCAAAATATTATAATAAGTTGGTAAAAATATTTAGATTTGCAATTTTGCAATATGTCCGCCAATTTAAAAAAGATTTTTTAATTATAAATTGATATTATTATTGATATACCTGGCAAAATTGTCAATTTATAATGAAGCTGGCCGATTTTTTAATGTTGAAAGTCCTTAAACTTTTTCCCCTCAACTCACGTTTTCAAATTCGGTGCCCCTCATAACTTCAAAACTACCGCACCGATTCTTTTGAAATTTTGAACACTATTTCGGTAGATAATTTACGAGGTAACAATGGAGAGTTTTTTTTTTCAAATTTGTAAATCATTTTCATTTTACAATAACAAATAATCCAATTAAGTTGAAAATTGAAATAGGAAAAACTCTCCAAGCTTTACCTGGGAAAGCTATTATTTAACGAATGAATTTTGATTATTTGATTTCAGATGATCCAGCACCAAGTTATGAGTGGTACCACAATTTTACTTTTTTCCGAGAACGTCCGAAAAATTATTGTCATTGCCGTATTAATTAATATTTCTTCGTGAAAATTTTATTTGATATTCTTCGAAAGTCATACTTTAGTGTACCGTTAGTGTTTAAAGTAAGAAACTTTAACTGTGACCCCATAAAAAACATGCCTTTATTAGTATGAATTACCATTCCGTCTTAAAAGAAATATATTTTTTTGAAATTATTCAATGCAACATGTAAAATAATGCATAAAAAGTCGATTAATACTTTATATTTTTCTGTATTTGAAATGAAAATCAGTTTCAATTCATAGACAAAAATTGGTAAAAAAAATGTATCATTACTATTATAATCAAGAAACAGTTAATTCATATATATAAAATACCTAAAGAAGTCTATTGTGTACAATAATCTGAAATATTATACAGTGTATTCTATACCCTAGATTAAATATAAATATTACCTTTGTAAATGAAACGTCATTTGAAATATGACGTCAATTTTTTTCTTAATAACTACATCAATCGTTACTAATTTAAAAATACATAATACTCCTCGGATACATTAATAAAGTTTAAAGAAATTAAATTACTTATAATGTCGAAAAACACTATACCAAAAACATAACTTACCATAAAACTTCATGTTATAAGTTTGATTTAAATATAAAAATAGTATACTTCATATAGGTAATAGCATGTTTAGCATACTTTTTTCATGTTAAACTACAGATATCTACTGTAGATATTAACCCTTTGTTACTACTTAATCTCATGGAAATTCAATTTCAAATATTTTGTCTTAGACTTACTATTTACGAATATTTTGTTCAGAATCAAACCTTGAAGTTATTGTTAAAACGTTGAGTTTTGATTATTTTTATATGGCAACACAGAATAGCCTCGATATACTGAAATAATTTTCAACTATAGAATATTAAGGTTTCACTATAATTCCATCTTTCAGTAAAATTAAGCCTGGTATATCAAGGTGATATTGTAGCACCATAAAGCTTCGCTTTTTCACCCTTTACGCCTCCAGGCAATGAATTGGTTGAACTCTGAATAGTGCGTGGTATATCATTTCATTTTTTTTTGTTTGATCTTATGTGTATACTAAGAATACCAAAGCACTTATGACATATTTTAAAATACAATTTCTATATACCTTGTTAAATTTTACCTGTGTAGTAGGTACACAAACGTATAAAAGTCTAACCTTAACAAGTTAACATATTTGAAATAAATTTTCTCCGATTTGCATCTAAGAGTCTATTTTTATATTTATTTTACAATTAATCTAGAGATTACATCAGAGAAAATGTTTTAACCACAATCAGAAGTAATTTTATATGCGTCCGTCTTTTTAATTTAAATGGTTGTTCAATTCTCAAAGAAACTAAAGTTTTTCTTCGTGTTTTTGTATAAGTTTTTCGGGGTTGAAATTTCAATTTGTTTATCTTGGCTCAATCTTAATTAAATTATAATTGGACGAACGCTATTTTGAAAGTTTCTCGTTAAGATAACGCATAGGCTAAATGAGTGATCTCGATTTCAAAACCAAAAAAAAAAAAGTATCGTACCACATTGAAAAAACGACAGGGGTAAACGTTAAATATGTCTGCCAGGAGGGGACGTTTTGGAAAAATAAATATTAAAAAAGCATAACAGTGAGAGAGCATTTATAATTAGAAATGCAGAAATAAATTTCGGCTTTTAATTATTCCAAGGGTTGTAAATTTGGTGTCAAAATTTAAATTGTTTTGTGGCGGTGGAATGTGTGGGACGAGGCGACGGATCGAGGAGGAGAGTATATTTTGAGTGATAAATTTGATTTTAATTTTTTTAAGAAATGTTATTTAGACGTTGTTGAAAAATGTTTCAGGAATGCTGATTAATGTTCAAACCGGATTGGTAATAATACGGCGGTTTTATTGTAGCGTAAGTGGACGGGAATACGAATGGATAGGTACGGTTTTCTCAATTGAAAAATAAGTTGGTGTCCTTTAAATTTTGGAAAAAAAAAGTCTTCAGGTTGTTGTCAAGTTGAGTGGTTTTCTGAGTGGTCTAAGGGGTTATTTTTATTTTTAGTTTCGAGTGATGGCATCTTTTGTTGAAGAAAAAGAGACATTTTTAGTTAGAATTGTTTTCATATTGTTTGATTTGAAAAAAAAATCTTTTCATTCCATATTTATTCCAAATGCAAGTATATTTTACTTGCGAAGTAAATTGATTATAGGTAGATCAAGCGATTTTTACAGTAACACTAAAATTTTGATAACTAATTTTAAAATTAATTATAAATGAGCTAAAAGTAAATCAATCAATGCAGAAAAACTATCAAAGTTTTTTAAAAAAAAAGCACTAATGTTAAAACTTGTAACTATAAAAGTGCAGATTCATTTCGTATTCTCAACTTTTGTTAGGATTTTAAAACATGAAAAGATAATAACTCTTAATAATAATAAATATTTTGGTAAAAATTTTAAATGCTTTCCAAAAAGGAGACAATTATTTGATGATTTCTAAAACTTCTTAATCAATACTTGAAGCATATTTTTACATCATAGAATATAACAAATTTGAAATTTTATTTAAGTAAAACAGCTTTAGAAAGCTTGAAGAAATATAGCTATCGCTACGTTATTGTGCTTTCTGATTTCAAGATATATTACTAATAATTTTTATTTAAAATTTACAGGCCATTTGCTTGGCCTTTATTAAGTATTCTTCATTTGATATTTTTTAAAAAGAACTGTATCTTGTAACTTAAAAAGTATCTTAGACATCGATAAGTAACTTAGGTACCAAGATATTAAGTGCAGACTTTTATTGTGTTTTGTTCTATAAGTTTCAATTTATATATCTTATAGTAATCTTTTATAGTTTTTAAAGTTTGTTGTGTTTACAGGGATTTAACATTTATACTTTCTTTTTTCCTAAAATAGAAAATAATACGTTACGAAACTTACTTCATACATAACATACAAAATAACTAAAAAGGTATCTTTTTAAGTATCTTAAAGTAAGTATTTAAGTTCCATTTTTTGGAGAGCAACTAGATAACCAAAGTAAATTCGGAAATTGTTTAAAGAGTAACTTATCTAGTATCAAGATACTTTCCCAAAAAACATTTGACAACTCTGGAATTACATGTGGGTGATCTAAGATCTAAGATTCTGCCAGACAAAGAATCCTATGGGAATCACGTCTTTTGGGAATGCGGTGCTCTGAATTAATAGAGACATGAAGAACTGGAGGCATCAAGCCTTGGAATTGAAATAGTCGAAAAACACCTAGTACATCGGTTGCCACTTGGTTTTAATTAGGTAAAATAGGAACCCAGGAAACACCATAAGTCCCAACGCTGAAGACGAATTAAAGCTCAACTAACCTTATCCTGGAAATGCCAACTTAATAAAAAAAACTGTTAAACTAAATTTATCTGTTAAAGAAGCAGGAGAAATTATCCACCATCTTCTTCACCCTAAAATGATAAGCCTACGAAAATAATAAATCGTTATTAACGATGCTTGATTGAACTTAATGTCACTACGATAATGAGATTTTAAATCCGAAAACTCGAATAGTTAAATTAATTCTACTAGAGCTTGTTATTTATATGGAAATATGGAAACACGGTACCTAATACATTTCCTCTTTCCTCGTTGGTATACCTAGCAATCGAAATAATATGTATTGGCAATTAAGCTATGTGCTCTGTAAAAAAACACAGCAGAAAGCCTAGACGTGGTTAAAAAAATAAAGATATTTCGTGTCTTGAAGGACTAGCCGAATTCGTTAACGTTAAATAAATAAAAACGTTACCTCTCAATTTACACTTTATGTGACACGAGCAAAAAATGTGATCGACTTATAAATATTTTATTAACCTGAAAATGTTCAGGTGAGAGAATAAAAGCGAGCCCATCAAAAGTTTCATAGTTCGAAAAACAAATTACACCGAAACCATTTAAAATAAACTTTTATGTTGAAATTTCCAACGAATCGACGTGACGAAGAAAGCATTTGACCTGTGATATGAACACTTTAAATATTAGATATTAGATAAATAAAAGAGGGAAATTCTCAATATTGGTATTGTATTACTGTCAAGCATTAAATCGACTCAAGTATTTTCTTTTGCCTCCATCATATTTTATATGGAATTTAACTACTTGAAACGTCTTTCCGCCACACCGAATGGCCCCATCTTGAGGAATATTGAATTTCAACACACAAGCCAAGTTTGTCGTTACCGTAACAAACACAATCAAACTAAAAACCGATCTCAATAAATATTTGATTCGGTAATTATCCACAACAATGCGACGGAATTGCCGGGTTTTTTTCATTTTCAGATCGACAAATCGATTCAATAAGTAATTAAAACATCTGCAGCCAGTCGTACATATTTCAAGTCCCTATATAGCAAGAAATCGAAATCTAAGAAAAGGCAGGTGTGCTCAAAAGACCAGTTTTTTGACGTGCTAAAACAATTAATACCAAATTATCGCCGGCTCAAAGAACAACAAGTAAAAACTTTTAAATATCTGTGTATATTATAGTCTTTTTTTCCTAGTCGTTAATAAAAAAACAACACCAAATACTAACGGTGTTTCAAGATACTGTTCTAGTCTTTTAACAAGAAAAATGAAAGATTTTAACAATTTTTTTCGTTGATTGTTTTTTTGTTTATTAGAACTTGATTTGATTTTTACGTTAGTATGCAATCTAAAATAAAAGAAAAAAAAAGGTTTTTAAGGTTTCTTTCGGTATAAAAAAACGCCTCAAGACCTAAAGAAATGTCCACTTTTTGGGCAACCACTCATCCCATTTTGAATAAATAAATCTTTGTACATTTAGGGTCGATATTTTCACATCTAGATAGTGTCCTTTATCTTCCAGATAAAATTATTTGGAAGATAGAAAAAACATATCGCACCTTCGGCAGAACAAGGGCCCTTATTTAAAAAAAAAACAAAAGCTTTTTACTGTTGTAAACAATGCACTGAAAAAGAATATAGTACATAGTTTATGTCATGCAAAGGTAAACAACTTTAGAGCAATATTAACAGAGCTAGACCATATTGGACCATATTGAATGCCAAAAAAATCTTAAAATGGCTCTCCTATAAGATTACAAAAACTTCAATTGTGCCCTTGTTCTACCGAAGGCGCGATATGAAATTTTAATTAAGAATTGTGATATGAGTAGGATTTATCTAGCAAATTAGCAAATAAGGATGGAAAATATTTTTAAATTTTCAAAAATTTTTCACTATTTCATCCCCCTCACCACTACGTTTGAACCAATCTAAGTTCTGAAAGTTCAACTCCGGCAAAAACCAAATATTTACCAAATGTATAATTCATTAAAAATTTGTTCTACGGTTCTCTGGAAAAATGGACACTAGTCTTAAAAAAAACAGTTAGAAAAAAAATTTTTTGCATAATAAATTGTAGGCATTAAATTTTCTCTCTTTTTGATCCTTCACTTTAGCGCTCTTTTTTGCCATCTAAAATCGAAAAATATATCTTTGAGCCGACCAATGGTAATAAGAAAATATGATAATTCCCCCCTACAGCGAAATTTTGAAGAAAGGAAAAGATCACTTAAGGTGACATTAATTTTGAATTTATCAGTAGAATTCTAGATTTGATCAAAACGATATTTGATCGGGAAAATCAATATTTTCCCTATCCATTTCAATTCTGAAATATTAAGAATAGTTTTTATTTTATTTTCCTATTCTACTATATCAAAAAGAAAGTCATAAGACTCTAACGCAATGTAAAGTTTGCTGAAGATCCCTTTCTTTATCCTGGGGGCTTTTCTTAAAAGATCAACTGCACTGCGCCCTAAAAGGGTTATTGCATCCCACCTTGTTTCTAATGCTAATTTATCAGGTTTGCTTCTGAGATAAATATTATCAGATAATCAATCTTTATAAGAGCTGAGACGCCTTTAAGTCATGGCTGGATAATCAAATAGTATGTGGAATACAATATCCTATCCCCCACATTTCCTACATACTTGACTCTGTATTTTTCCCTATAGGTAGTTTGGAGGTGCTTTCTCAAATTGCAGTGTCCCATTAGTAGACCCTTTAAAACTTTGATATCCTTTCTTCCTATGTTCAAAACTCTGTTATTTTTATCTTTCAGAGGTTTCTTTATCATAATCTTTGAGAATTTGCCTCCTGATTAATTCTTCTTGGATTTTATTTGCTCCTTTTAAGTCAAGTCGGTTATTTTATTTAGTGTTGTGCACATCGGCACTCCTATAGCCGGTTCTGAACCCATAAATTATGTACTTGAGCCTACCCTTGCAAGCTCGTCGGCCTGTCCTCATTACCCTTAATGCCAAAATGCCCCGGCAACCAAGCAAATGTTACTCTTTGTTTGATGTCGCAAACTGGAGGAGGAGTGTTTTGCAATCCCAGACCAGTTTGAAGTTCGTCTGGTAAAATTAAAAAGTTAGCAAAACATTTTTGTTAATGTGAAATTAAATAAGTATAGTGGTACGACGAAATTTCTTTACATCATACAATAACGAGTTAATGTATTGTACATAGTATACAAGGGGTTAGAAAAATTAATACTGGATGTGATCGACCATAATTGTTCTTATTTATACACGATTGACTTCGAAAAATGGGTTAAATTATAAACAAATACAAATTTGAAGAGAGAATGAATAGAAGAGTATTAGAGGAGTATTGTAGGTAGAGTACTATAGGAGTATTAGAAGCACTTTTTGGGAATCGATAAAATCTGTCGTAGAATAGACGCGAGTTTTATTTTAAATTCAAGTTTCATCGTCTGCTTAATTTTTAGTACACATTTTCAAGTTAAAAATTTGAAATTTACTTAAAAAATTATTTAAAATACCTGCGATCGATTATCGACCTGTGCGTGATCGACCGGTCGATCGCGATCAACCATTTGCCCACCGCTGGTATACAGTATAGTATAGTATATTATAGTATACATAATACAAGGTTTATAAAATACACAGGTGGCCTCATGCGCTACGTGACGTATCCAGAAGAAATTCGTACATATCTTCAGACTGATTCAAATTTCAAAATTCTTCGTATGACGTCATATTTTTTTTTCTAATGGGGCAACCTGTGTAATTTATAAACCTTGTACATAATACACTATAAACTTACGGGAAATCGTGTACATTTTTACAGTAATATACACAACTTGCCCACAAAAGTAGTATTATATACTGAAATTATATCAATGTTTGATTACGTACCAATGTTTGAGTCTAATTGGAATTATTGTTTTATAATCATAAAGAACATTTATGTTCTATTGTTACAATAAATTGTTACATATTGTTACAATTGTTACATTCTATTGTTACATAAAAAAAAATTAATGGATAATAATATATATAAGTCTTTGAGATTCAATTAAATTTCTTTATTACGACGCGTTTCGATAGTTTTAAACTGTCATCATCAGGTAATAATACAGAATAATTATAAATATTATTCTGTATTATTACCTGATGATGACAGTTTAAAACTGTCGAAACGCGTCGTAATAAAGAAATTTAATTGAATCTCAAAGACTTATATATATTATTATCCATTAATTGATTGTGATTCGGAAGTAAATAAAATACTTATCAATGTTAAAAAAAATATATTTGCAAAACTAATTATTGTGATTTCAATGTAATCCTCCAAAAATAAGATTGTATTAATTTTTTAGGAAACTTTTTAACGGTAGTAACCAAGTTTACAGATGCCTTTTTAATATTTTTAAAATGAAATAAGTATCATACAAATTTTGGCAGATTCTTTATTTGCCCCTTTATCTTTAAAAGAATTCGTTAATATACTTTTATAATGTTTTAAAAATTTAAATAGATAAGTTTTTTTGGAAAATTTCTCAAGAAAATCAACTTTTGATTGATGAAAGACCGAAATGGTAACTGAATGAATTTTTGTACATTATCTTCTTGATCATGTCTTGTTTATAATGTTACAGGTCTAAGTTGGTAAGCTCTAATACAATTCGTTCCAATCAATGTTAGAGGAAAACGTACGTGAGACAAGTCAACTTTCTCGTGAGGGGAAACAAATAATAAAAGTGCATAATCACTAGGTATGTAATCTTAGTTACGTATAGCTGGAGGCTGTTAGCAACGTCTGATGTCGGCTTTTCTGTAGCATATAGATTGTATTTATATTTCGCTTGCCTAACACATTTCGAAACATATAATAACACAGTACAAGTCTCTGAAGCGAGTTCCTCAAAGCACAAATATAATTCCAAGCAAATACATAAAAATCGGACGAGAAATGAAGCTTTGCGTTTCGTGGTGATTTGGATCTAGTTGAGGCTGTGTTTTAAATACACACAATGGGCCATAAATTATTCAATTGAGATTAATTTATGATGCCTTTTCGCAAATTAATTATCGCTTTAATAAAGCGTATAATTTATTTCAGTTCATTATCGATGTGGGGTCGGAGGGAATCAAAATGGAGAAAAAAATCGATGATGAAAAAATCGGGTGAAATTGATACGCCCACGTTTAAAAATTGTATAGGATTTCAGAAAAAAAATGGACCGTTGAATACTCGATTTAGTCAGATAAAGTGTAACAAAGAAGATTAAGATTTTTATGGACTATAAACGTTGGTAGTTACGATGAATGTTGGTCGTAGTTTACACCTTATTGAACCGAAATTTGGGAAATGACAATCTATTTTTATCTCTTTTGCATGATAACAAAAATATTTCTTTTAATAAACTTTTGATTTGTAGATTTTTTTTCTTATAGATTTCAACTGTACAAAAATCCGATTTAAAAGAAAAAAGTTTTCTGCACTCTACTAACAAAATTTTAAGCTTCTTCCCTCTGTAACTAATCTCCTAATTTCATTCCCAAAATTTATCTATACATATAAAAGAAAGTCGTGTTAGTTACACTATTTATAACTCAAGAACGGCTGAACCGATTTGGCTGAAAATTGGTAGGAAGGTAGCTAAGAACTAGGCGAAGGACATAGAGTACTTTTTATCCCGTTCCGATTTCCGATCCGTCTTGCATTCGCCATGACTGTAAATAAATCACAAGGCCAATCCTTGAAAGTTTGTGGTCTTAATCTAGAACATCCATGTTTTTCCCATGGTCAATTATATGTGGCATGTTCACGGGTCGGAAGACCCTCTGCGTTATTTGTTTTCGCGCCTGATAAAAAAACCAAAAATATCGTTTATCACAAGGTGCTACACTGAAATGTGAAACCCATGCAAAAAAGTAAATGGAAAATAAAAAATCACTGAATTAATAGATTTTTTTATATACAATTATTCTTATTTAAAAAGTAAAAAAATGTGATCATTTGTTGCCTATAGGGCGGAACAAAGCTCGCCAGGTCAGCTAGTAAAATATAAAATAGAAAGTGAAACTTAGTTTCCTACCGGAATCTAACCATTATTTTCCAAAAGTTTTACACAAAAAAAAATGTGAAATTATAAAAGCTTTGATACTAACTAAATTTTAAGCTTCATTCCTCTATAACTAATCTCCTAATTTCATTCCCAAAATTAATAAAATATAAAATAGAAAGTGAAACTTAGTGTCCTACAGGAATCTTAATCATTGTTTCCCATAAATTTTACACAAAAAAGGGAAATTATAAAAGTTTTGATTCTTTGAAATAAAGCTAAAATAACAGGTATTTTAGTGGAAAATATTGAACACGTTGGAAAATAATTCAGGGTGAGTTGGGAGGAACACACCACCCCTAATGAAAAAATCCCCATTAAACAGATAAAAAATGCAAATAAAAACTCATGTTCTGGTATTATCTGATTTTCATTTGTTTTTAAGTTATCGCGTAGTTAAAAAGTTATCTAACGTTTATTGATTTCAAATTCTCAAATATTTACACAAAGAGTATGCTATATATTTTCAAAGTTCAATACTATTTGAAAACCTTGTTTTTCCGATAATGAGTTAATAAGTTAGAATGAATTATTAAGTCGGATATTAGATTAATCATTCGATATTGATAAAAATTGAATCTAAAAAATTAGCAAATAAACGTTTCGATAATTATTTCTGCGATATCAGAACCTTATACATTATCAGACTATTCAAGATATGAATTATTTCCTAGCCTCAAACATATCGTGGGTATTTTAGATATAAATTTTTATCAACATTTTTTAACTATGGTATAACCTGAAAACAAATTAAAATCTGATAAGAACTTATGAGTTTTTTGCATTATTATCACATACCTCACCTTTTTAGTTTAACCATTTCATTCAACTCGCCTTATAGTTTATATAACTTACAAAGGTTCTATGATAGTTGCTCACTACAAAATTCTTCACACGAAAGTTGCCCACATAAAAATTTACTCACAGAAAAAATAACTCACACAAAATTTGCGTACAATGATATATTCTAAGATGGAAATTAACCTACAGCAAAAAATATTGATTTTTGATTAACTTAAGCAGGTGAAAAGCTTCCTTATTTTTTGCACTATCGTGGTTTGGCAACTAAGTATGTATTAGGTTGCCAGATACAGCCAACCGAAAAAAAAATCCTTTTTTGCGTTTTCAAACTACGTAATTGGATGTAATTTAGTGAAATTTTAGAAGTTCTAAAAAAATATTTATTTTTGATTCACTTAAGCAGGCGAAAAGCTTCCTTATTTTTTGCCACTATCGTATATTGGCACCCAAATATTTATTAGGTTGCCAGATACCGCCAACCGAAAAAAAATCCTTTTTTGCGTTTTCAAACTACGTAATTGGATGTAATTTAGTGAAATTCTAGAAGTTCTAATAAATGGAATTTATCGTTTTATTACTGTATTTCGTTTTTATATAGGTGCTATAGAATTTATTAAAAATTTTAACACCACAAATATCACGGTTTGGCATTGTATGTCTCCAATTTGAATACCCAAAACCCCAACTATTTCTAATTAACTTCTAATCAATTGACTAAAATTTTAATCAATTTAATGTCCATTTTAAGATAAAAATACAAATAATAATTTTTCTAAAGAATCGGACCCCTTTGATCTTCTAATCAAATTCATTTCACATTTCCATTTCGGCGCTTCAATTCAAACAAATCGCATTGCTTAATTTCCAAACTTTCCAAAACGAAACTCCCATTTAACTATTGAACAATAAATTTGTTAGGTAATCCAAACTACAAGTAGGACTTCATTAAAATTGTAATTATTGAAATTTATAAAAAAAATAAAAAAGAAATTTAAAATTACTATTTATACTGACTTCGTATTATTTATGATTTCCCTGGGCTTAAAGTTAATGAAAAATGAAATGATTTGTGAATATTTTTTAAAAGAAAATTATGAACTTTTGTGGAATGAAAACCGATGTGTATGGTCGGGTTCAAGGAATTTCAATGTATTAAATTAGAACTATAACTACAATTTGAAAACATATCATTCCAATTTATTAGTTTCTTTAATGGTTTTACTATTACCGTCTAATGTACAATCACCATAATTTTTCTATTTACTCCATCGGCTTATTGTTTAAACTTTATGGACGTAGACATAAATTCCAAGTTTTATTATTCCCATCGAGTTCACAAACACTAATGGAACATCTTCCACATCGCCGTCATACACTATACGGATGAGGACTTAATAATATATTTTCTCAAATAAAATTGTTAAATCAAATGTAACGAACGGATTTATGATTCTTTTATTTCATTTGAAAAATGATAAATACTTGAAACGATTTTTATATATGTGTACGTGGAAGACTCATTGTCAAACAATTACTGGAAAGAATTTGAAAAATTCAAGTGGAACACTGTCCCACTTGATTTGGTCGAGAAATCAAAGATAAAAAAAATCCTTTCTTTTATAATTTTCTTGTTTAAATAAAAACAACACAAAACATGCGCAGCCAACGAGAGGAACATTTGAAAAAATAATAATGCGATCCCTGAAAAGACATGATATCATTTATAACTAGTACAAAGAGACGCGGAGACGAGAAATAAAAATATTATTTAATGAAAATATGAAAATGTACGAGTAATCTGTATACAAAATTCAAACAGTAGAAACATTGCGAGAGACAGAATAAAAAAAAATATAAATATGTATAAAGTTGTTAAAATATTCCCTTATTCTTTGTGTGCAACATTTAAATGGCAAAGAAATAATAAATAGTCGCAATTATTCAGTGTCGTTTTCATGTGAAGTGAACAAAGAGTCCGCTAGCATGCACAAAAACAAATTGCAAAACTTACAGCACAACCCCATCAACCCCGAGAAAATAATAAGCCTTCTAATTTCCAACCCTTTCTGGCCAGAGGACGAATATGGCAGCGAATCCAAAGAGCCGCACTAGTTGCACTATCTGCCTATTTAAAAACTAAAGAGTTCGTTCTCTTGTGAAATTTTTCCTCTCGTCATTGTCATAAAGCAATTAAAATATAATTACCACTTACGGCTTTACTCTTTTATGCACTCGGTGATAACTATTTTATATATGTGCCTACGTGCTAATACAAAACTATAACGAATCGAGAGGGACGAGGGACTTATGAATGTGGATTGACGTAATGTTTGAATAAATTTCTATCGATTTCCTGTCTTATCTTGTCCAGAAATAAATAAATGGAAATTGAGAAAAAAAATTGTCATTGTTCCATTAAAATAAATAGAAAGTGTGATAAAACATATGACGAGGATGAGCCAACTGTGGTGACCAATAAGGTGCCGCGCATTTACGATACAAATTAGAACCTAAAAGACAGAATTTCTCAATGGTATTTAGGTATGCGGTCTTGTTAGATATTTATTAAAGTATTTGAATCCGGATTTTAGGGTTCTTTGTTTGAATCACGTTGGGGTCACCAATTTTATAACTGTTTAAGTAAATCACGATGACAAATCATGATTCTTTTACGACACTTGGAGTTAAAGCAGGCTATTCACGCTCCGACTTGCAGTCCAACTAGTCGGACTACTAGTCGGATCTTCTAGTTGTCCCTCTAGATGGTCCGACCAGTCTGACTAGACATCCAACTTCCAACAACCCCATTCACGATCCGACTTTAGATCCAACTTCGAAAGTCGGACCACTAGTTGAACTGTAAGTCGGAGCGTGAATGGACTGCTTAAGATTTTCTAGGAAACAAATTCAATTACTTTCGTACTGATGCACGAAGCAAATGATGCTAAAATCGACTGAACGATCCAATTGTAGCTAGGAAACCAACCATGAAACTGCGATGTAGAAGGAAATGGAAAATTCTAGAAAATAAAATGTGAAAAGGAAAACTAGAAACTCTAAGGAAAAGCAAAGAAAATGGATTGAAATTCTAGGTTTTTTAAATAAAGAAATGAATTATTTCGATTTTAAGAACCTCGCCAGGGAAAGACATCGCCGTAAAGGAAAATTTAACCATGAAGGAAATTAATTCTCTTCTTAGGCAAAAAACGAAAAAAACCTTATTATTACCTATTGTATTTACTTCATCAAGTGGAGAGACATTACTTTCAATCCTACATTTGCCGTAAAAACACCAAAATTATTACCTTAAGCTTCCATCAAAAAAAAAAATAAAAAAAAAACTGTTTTTAGTTCTAATCACACGAAAGCCTAACACCTTCGTTCAGCGTTCCCAATTTTTAAATACTTTCAAACCCGGAACTCATTGATGCTTTTCATTATAAAATTTCAAGAGAAAAAAACATTCCCGCAATATCAACTTCAACTTTAAATTCCACACCGAATTGTGAAATAATTTTCATAGCGGGGGAGGGGGAGGCATATCCCCAGATGACACATGAAAATGGGACGGAATTCAACCATGAGGGAAACTAAACCTGCTTTGAGGCCAAAAACAAAAAAAACTTTACTATTTCTACTGTATTTGCTTTATCAAGTGGTGCGATATTACTTTCAATCCTACATTTGCCATAAAGACACCAAAAACATTACCTTAAGCTTCCATCAAAAAAAATAAAAAAAAATATATGTTTTTAGTTCTAATCACCCATAAGTCTAACATAAACTTCGTTCAGGGTTCCCAATTTTGAATAGGTTTTAAATATGGTTTCCCAATTTTTTAAATACTTTCAGACCCAAATAAGACAAGGTACAACCCTGAACAAGGTATGTCCCTGG
Source organism: Sisyra terminalis (assembly GCA_958496175.1). Lineage (NCBI taxonomy): Eukaryota > Metazoa > Arthropoda > Insecta > Neuroptera > Sisyridae > Sisyra > Sisyra terminalis. The sequence continues at coordinate 12,908,381 of OY292275.1, forward strand.
ATGACATATGACAATGGAGCGGTATATTGGCATTGATAGTTCCATTAAAAAATTTGCTTAGAGAAAAACACAAAGAAGATAATTTTAAATAATTCAAGAATTTAAAAGTTTTGACTTTTTACCAATTTTCTGAATTCATAATGAAAATAGGGAGCGGCGAATTTCCAGTCAGTCTCGGTGGTGGAAATGGATTCCACGCCACTTGATAATCTGATTATAAAATTCATAAGGGATGAAATTTTATACTTGTTTTACTATAAAATACTTTAGAGAAGGATTGGAACAAATACTCGAAATGTTTTCTCCATAAGTTTACCACCAGAAGAAATCTGATTTTTAAGCTTCTAATATTTTATAAGAATATATGAAAAGAACAAAAACTATCAGACCAAAAACATGGTATAAAGCAAAAACCGAAATGAAATATGGACAGAAAATAATTTTGGAAACAAAATATGAACAGGATTTTTGTGTTTTAAGCATGCCATTCACACTCCGACTTGCAGTCTAACTAGCAGTCCGCCTTTCGAAGTTGGATCTAAAGTCGGACCGTGAATGGTGTTGTTGGAAGTTGGATGTCTAGGCGGACTAGTCGGATCATTTAGGTGATCCAACTAGTAGTCCGACTAGTTGGACTGCATGTCGAAGCGTGAATGGGCTGCATAAAAAACACCAAAATTCTAATTTATTATTGTTTATTATTAACCAATATGGATATAACTAATATTTATTTTTCAGCAGAGTATTATAATCATGCTAACGTCAATCAGGGTACCGAAAGTCACCAAAACCTATGTTATTTTATTTTGCTTCAGAACCCTACAACCTCGTTTTAACAACCACAAACACAAATATTAAACAAACAACCTTTTCAAATCAAACTAACTGACATTACATTTATGTCAAAAATGATTAATTACACCCCCTTTCACACCACCCCTTTAATAAAGACAAATTTTCCTACACCCCAAATTTCCTTTTTAAATTCGCCATTTGACCAATCCAATGAAAAACAAAACCTTAACACAAAATACTTTTCACTTAAATGTTACGACGTTAAAAAAATTCCAAACATACTCATTAATTTTACGACAGTAATAAAATCTGGTTAAAACGTATTTTTCTCAAAAACAAAACAAAAATGTGATAACAAAACTATTATAAGGTAATTGTAATGTAATAAGAAAAGCCATTGTACACTAAAGAGTTAAAAGAAAAAAATCTATAAAACATAAATATCAAAAATAAAAAATCCTTTTAACATTTTTTTTCATGAGATCATAAAAACCGATCGAGCAATAAATACATCTGAGCGGCATTATCAACCGATCAACCTATCTAAATTCCGCGTTTAAGCCTATACACCACTCGTAAAAATCGAATTAACACATTCATTAAAAAACATATTAGTCGAAACGATTTCCACAAAGATGCGATTAATTGATTTTTTTTCTTAAACGAAAATCTATCGAAGTCAACTCTCGTCAACCGGTGAATCGTGACTTTTCCCTAATAAAATTTATATTCCAACAAGCAGGAATAAAAAGCAATAAAAAATGCCACTGTATCTCATCGCTTTTGGTCGCTCAACACGTCATAAACCTCGAAATTAATCTTGATTTAAAAAATTAAATATTAAAACGCTAAAATCAAGCTTAAATCGTTATAAATTTCAGTGGAACGTCGCACAATATAATCTGTTTAGCTCTTTGTTATATGACTATGAATTAATCAAGCTTTTAATTTTGGCTTAATTGTTTCATTTTTCAATCTGAAATATAATAATCTCATACTTCCAACTTAAATATACAGCAAAAAGCTATACTTGGTAAATTTAAATTTTTGTTATTTATTTTTTTTTTAAATTTTCGGATAAATAATTCGATAGGGAATTTAGAACTAGAGTCAAAGAGGAAACAACAAATAAGTGCAGACATCCCGCAAGAAAATTTACTAGGCCCTATTCTTTACATTTTGTATTGATACCGCCAATTTGCCATCAATCGCTTATACTAAAATAGGAACTTTTCCAAATGACATAGTCATAATGACTAGAAGTTAGAATCCCAGCATTGCAATAGCCAGTCTACAACACCATCACAATTTAGTAAAAACCTGGACAGCAAAGTGGAGGATTAAATTAAATGAAACAAAAACTGGTCTTGTTAACTTCACTTTTAGAAGGAGTAACTATCAACCAATTAATTCAAAAGGCAAAACTATATTCTAGAATCCCAGTCATTAAAGTATTTAGGACTTCATCTTGACAAAAGGCTAACCTGGAGAATTCTTATTGCGAAGAAAAAATTCCAAACCATGCAAAAGTTTAAATGACTGTATTGGGTTCTTCGGTAAAAGGTCAAAATTGTCAATAGAAAAGAAAATCCTTTTATACATAGATGTTAAAAGTCCAATTAAGTCCTATAGCCTGGAAACCTGGGCTTGTGCTAGTAAATCTTCTATCTCGATGCTTTAGGGAGTTCAATCTAAAATTCTACGAAGAACTGCAGATACACCGTGGTATGTAGCAAATAAAACCCTTCACCGGGACCTAATCATAAAGATTCAAAGCTCGATTGGGTCAAAGAATGAGGCTCACCATGAAAAATTGAGAAACCACACCAACCCAATAATTTATCTTCTACTGAATAAAAAAGCGACTCAAAAGGAAGACACCAGATGAATTAATGGATGTGCCACGCTAATCCTTCATGAGAGGCATGAAGGGACTCCGCTGGGAGGTCATTTATCAAGCCATTCTTACCGCCAATAAATTGGCTCAGAAGTAACTAATTGTCAATAACATTTTTAAAAAATAAGTAATCGATACGAAAAATATTTTTAGCCCCCGATCGCCATGTATGTTAGGTATAAAGCTTAATGAATTTATTCAAAATCACATTGAAACTTGGGAGCTCAACGAAATAGCAAAGAATTGTTCAAAATTTGCCTTTCATTGTAATTAGGGATTGCAATACCGGTATACTGACTACCGGTATTTTGAATCATTTGTATTTGTACAATTTTATAATACCGGTATTCATAAGGTTGTATACCTTTTTTTCGGTATTTACTACTAATTATTTACATTATTTCCACTACTCTTTACAAGAAAAGAGACTAACCAATTCAAATTTAATCAAGTTTATAGTAAATTGTCTTCATTTTTTTTAACCTCAAATCTATCCACATTCAAAAGAATTTGGTAGAATCATCAAAGATGATGATGATACTTGTGTTGATAATGAGAATGAATTGCTTCTCAAGCAGGCCATTCACGCTTCGACTTGCAGTCCAACTAGCAGCCCGACTTTCGAAGTTGGACCTAAAGTCGGACCGTGAATGGTGTTGTTGGAAGTTGGATGTCTAGTCGGACTAGTCGGATCATTTAGAGAAACAACTAAAAGATCCAAATAGTTGGGGTGCAAGTCGGAGAGTGAATGCTCTGCTTTAAAAAACATAAGAGTTATCGATAGTTAAAAAAATGTCCACAATATAATACAGAAATCAATTATATCCAAAACCACCCGTTCCAATTACGTTCCAGGCTTCAGATCACATTTCAAAGATTTATAATAGTACCATAGACTGAATATTAAAACTTTTCGTGGTTTAAGTACATACGATGGTTGTTGTTCTTTTACTTTTCTGTGACTCTTTATATACTGTTAGAAATTATTTTTGTGACGTTTACTCTTTCTAATTAAACTGGCAAATAAAACAAAGAATCACCTTTGATTTCTTTCTTCTTCTAAAATTCCTACTACCGGTATTAAAACCGGTATTTCGGTATTAAGATCTAAAAAATACCAAATACCGGTACTGAACTTTTGGTTCAGTATTCCAATCCTTAATTGTAATATAGTTTAGTATTTGACCTCTTTTTGGCGTTTATTCCCTAATAAGATGGTTCTTAAAATAAACTATAAAACGTTTCTTTTGGGAAATCGTTTCCACTAAAAATAAAAAAGTTAAGGTTTTCAAACTAATTTTCATAAAAAAACAAAGCTATAATTATTATACATGTCGGTCGATTTTTACTATAAGATTTTGTATTCCAAATGATTTTAGTTTGCAAGTGTTTTCTTTGTCAATAAAATCTATCCTCTTTAGCAAAAGATAAAACTAATTCAAACGCTGAAAAATCTATTACTGCATTTTATCCGTATCATTTCCTCTATGGCGGACAAAAGAGATCTATAGGTAACATTCAAATGCCTTTGAAATGAAATGTATTTATCACGCAAAAAGATGAAATACGTTGCAGTTGTAAATTCTGAGTAGTGGTTTCGTAAAACCACTTTTTTGTGTAATTGAAATGAGATTTTCCAATGAAAACATGTAATTAAAACGAAACGTTTTCTAAATGAATTTCTTCCATATCAAATATCTACTTAATTATCTGGAATGAAATCTTCAAGAAGGGTTCAATTAATCACTTGGTCAGTCAAATGAGTGGTCCAAGATGCCTGAAATCAATGAGTAAGCATTTCCACATCTAAAAACCAACACAAATAGTTCAGTGTTCCAAAACGGTTGACTAACTCTTGCGCTTCACGTAATATTGTCTATGTATACCAATAAATAAATGGGCATACATGGAAGATATTACGTGTCTTTATGAATGCATTTTGTTCTGTGCACTCTATGCATATCTCGTATATACATGTACTGGATATTCATCCCGGACGAATGAAACCCGTCGGTTACGCTAGCGAGTGGAATAAATTTCATTTGGTGAAACGTTTGTCAGATGCATTACAATATCAACGAGGAAGACAAATTGCACAAAATCTTAGCATGTTTGCAACGACCAAGTTGTTGAAAGCATTCGTATACCAACATCTTATGCGTGTTTGTCATACTGTGGTCCCATTTGTCCTCTGCACTCTTCCACACTTAATAACTACGATTCCAGCGACCCGATTCCAACACACGCCAATTCCTTCTCACATTTTTTATCGAAAATCCCAACAGCCATTTGCGCAAAAAAAAAACGAAAAAAAAAGCATCCAACCACTAACCAGTTCTGTTCCTCGGCCAAAAAACTTTTAATGAGAAATCAATCTTGCCGATTTCCGCAATTTAAACGGGCCATAAAATTAACTAACAATATCAAATAATTGAAATACGATAAGATTTGACGAAAAAAAAGTATAATAAATTGGGATGTTTCAAAGAGAATATTGTCGGGAACAATTAACCGGGAGACTTGTTAGCGACAGTATAGGAAATAAAATGTTTATGACAGAAGAGATATTAATTAGTAAAAATATTAAAATTTGAATGTTGCTCGTTAGGAGATGAAAAGGTTTGGAATTTGAAATCATTGAAAAGTTAAATATTGTAGTAATTAAATAATAATGAGTTTATAATTTGATTTCAAATATCCAAACGGTAATTGCAAGTCCAATAATAACTCTGTAAAAGATACACCTCGCTATGAAATCTAAACCAAACTTAAAAGTAATATTGCACGAAATTGTAAACTTCCTTGATTAAAAAGTTTCGAATCTTAGTAAACGAATTTTATAACATTTAGTTTGTTTTTAATTCCATTTAAAGAAATATTAAAACTTACATTACTTGGATAATTTTCACACACAAATGAATAAAAATGATTATTAATTTCCATAGTTTTTTGTAGATGTATGCTATATCAAAATAAAAGCTTCAATTTTACAAAAGTATAACCTGTAGAACAAAAATTTGTCTTTTAATTTACACTTTGCTTTTAAATTTTTGCAACGTTTTGCAATTTACTACTGCTTTTTCAAGCGATTAAAAATAACAGTATAATTGTATTTAGAATATAAAGGATAAATCAGGATGTTGGGGACTAAAAAATTAAGCAGTGTTTTATTTTAATTATTGCAAATTGAAATAAATAAAATAAAACACTGCTTAATTGTTTGGTCTCCTACATCCTGATTTATCCTTTATATTGCATATCGATTTAGACCTGAAACAATGGAAATGTATAAAGAATAAGTTTTAACAAAATGTCATTTACAGGCACAACTAGTCGAAGTAATTTTTATAGGTAGCTATTAGATACATTTAAAAAGACTTACACCAAAAAAAAAAAACTTAAATTTAATATAAAAGTAAATTTCTATAACTAATTATGTTATACTTAATTTAAATTTACCAAAGTACCGACATAAAACGCATTTGGTTAAAATTCTTTATACATTTGTACAATTATTTATAATCGCTTGAAAAAGCCGTATTAAACTGCGAAAGGTTGCAAAAAATAAAAAACAATGTGTAAATTATTTAAAAATAAAAAAAAAATCCTCAAATTCTCGAAACTACAACAAATTGAAGATAAACTACAGGATCGAATCAACAATAAATAATTAACTTTTGTTTAATTGCCAAGGTACGTTTATTAGCAAATATATTGATGATACATTCTATTTTGAAATCATTTAACAATTTACATGTCTCTATTTTTTGCAATATCATTTACTATTAATATTAAGTCAATAGTGCCATTGTTCATTAAAACGGTAATTTACGATCTAAAAAGCATTCATTCCAAAAAATCTTCATGAGAAATTGCAGTATTAAATACCTCTCAAATTATCAATAAACCAAATAAGACGTATTAAATACATATAATACAAAAGATATATCACAAAGTAGTACAATCCTTGTTCAGTGGACCACATATTTTATAGCCAAAAATTTTGGTATTTTAAAATTTTTAAAACCATCGCAGTTATGAAAAATTGTTATAGAACATTGTTTATAGGAAACTTCTACAGCTTTCATTCTGATAACAACTATTTTACTTGTATCTAGCACGGCTCAAAAGTTATAATAAAAAAATATTATTTTTTTTTTGGAAAAGTTAATTTCAGGAGGGGAAGACGGCGCCTCTCGGTGACCGATTTTTTGGTTTAAATCATGTTTGGGACCTAAACAATCAATAAATAAAAAATGTACTTCTACAGACTTTTTTGGGGAGTTCACTTATGAATTTTACTTCCACGATTGTACTAATAAGAATTTTTTATTGAAATACAGCACAAAACATAATTATTTTAGCCCTTACGTTAATGACCAATTTTACTGATGTTTTAGCAATCTTTTCCTTCCAAAGAAATGAAAAAAATAATAAAAATAATATAAACTTACAGACCAGACAATTTAATTGACACTCTTGTCGAAACACTTACCTAAAACAAAAAGAAAGACAATTAATACTAAAATGAAAATCAAACTTTTAATGTTTAGCTTGTTATTTAGATTCTACATTTCTTATTGAACAACGTACATTGGTCAAAATTTAAAGTTCTATGATTTGCTTAATATATAATCAATAATATAATACACAATAAGAAATCCCATTATAAAATCTCGGTAAATTTGGATACAGAATTTAGTTTGGGGGAATTTGATACACAAAATAAAAAATTGATAAGATTTTTGCATATTATTAATTAATTTTTGTGGTTGAAAACTACTATGTAAGTATCCATTAAAAAAATAAAAGATGTCATTAAGAGGATTACAAAATTTTGAAATTGGTTTAAATAAAATATTTTGGTTATGCGTCAGGAGTAAGAAACTTTTACACCCATTGGCTTTCCTATAGGGTATTCCCGCCTAGATCTCGAACAATTGATCGCTACCCCTAGAATTGAAATAGAATACATATTTTTAAACCAAACGCATTTCACAAATTTTACTCACACAGAAAATAATCATCCCTTAATTTTGCATACCGTAGCTGCGCCTGACAAGTAGGTACCATATACGTATTATTATTTAAATTAAGTAGTAATAGGTAATTATATGTGTAAATAGTATGTAAAATTTTGTAATACAATATGTATAGAATAAATAATTTAGAGATTTCATTAAAATATTGGAATTACTTGCTTTTGTTTACTAAATAATATGTTTTACTGATGTTCCAAAACCTTACGAAAATCACATATGGAATTTACCAGGCGCAGCGACGATATTACAATTTTCAACTCTAGCAAATCTCATTGGAATAATAATGGCTGGAAAAAAATAGTGTTATGAATATTTGAAGCGATAATTTTCATGAAAAACATATTTAATCTTATTATACATTGTTTTAAGACTTCAAATATAAACACATTTATTTCTAAGAACGTGGTTGCAAGTGCATAGAGTACCACATTTGAATCACTTCATGCTAAAAGGGGCTTAACCATAAATAATATTTGTGGTTATCATAGAAATCATATCTACTGGAGTGCTCTCAATGTCTTAAGCTTTATGATACTCAACCAGATTTGTTGTATGGAGACTGACTAATCTCTAAAGAAGATCAAGTTATTGAAAATATTTCCCCGTTCGATTTTTGAAATCAACTCAAAAATTGATTTCTTTGACAAAGGTCCGTATAGCATCAATCGATTCATTACAGTAATCGTAATGCTGCTGGTGCTAGCAAACACCATTCCTTTTGGAACTCCTATCGCCTACTGTGATAGAAATCAAAGTTTTCTTTAGCAAAGTAATACGATATTGCGTTTACAACGACATCTATATTTATCGATTTCAAAAACAAAACCATTTTTTTAAATTTCACAAATAAGTAGCTATATTTTAGTATTAATTGAAATAATAAATGATTGTGTTCCTAAGAAATCATTAAAAGTATTACCTAAAAATCAATACAAATTAGCAGTTAAAGTCGTTAGTGTTTCATTTTTTCAATACTATCAAATTTCTAATTTATCATTGTCGACTTTACAGTCTCAATACGGAAACAAATATTTTTTTTCTTCAAATTAAATAATCAAAACTAACTTTAAAAATTCTTTTTTTTTTCCCTAAACACAACAATCCAAGTTTATATTTATCTCTCACGAGCTTCGTCGTACAATGCTAGAAATTTCGGAATTTGTTCGTTTGCCTAATAAGACTGATACAAATTGTTTAATTTCAGGAATGTACCAAATACTCAAATACTCTTGTCCCTCTTAATTATTCCCAGTGACATGTGAAATTGTGCGACATTAATATCGAAATAAATGTCTCATTCTTGCCGTTTGAATGTGTTATTGTCAGTCGTCCACATAATGGTCAAACACACATTATAGTACATATCGATTTGCCGTAAGTCGCTTTTCAAATAAATCAAATTAATCTCTTTAAAGAAATGCCACTTGGCTTCGATTCCAAGAAAATATTTTCTTGAGAAGTTACTAATTTATTAAAATGGGTGTAACTTTAAAAATTTAAAGGTACAGAAATTGTTTTAAGATAGGTATCGTAGGATATTTCAATGGCATAGTGTAAATTTTTGGCGGCCTAGGTCAACCAGAAATTCGCCCCTTTTTTTTCTATATTAGTCAAGACAATTGGTAGAAAGTCAAATACTTATTTATTCCTTATATATTTAAAAATTTAATCTTTGTGTTTTCTTCAAATCTTTTATGGAATTTACCTATAGCTTGCCTGAAAAAGGAGAAAGCCTATACAGACGTATACAGATGCTTAAAAATACGAAAGGATTCCACTTAGGAGAAATTTCAATGATGGATATACCGTAGCAAGAGGTTAACACAGGGATAGGCAAACTTAATACTGGTACGATCGATAATGTATTTTTTCTTATTTACTCACGATCGACTCCAAAAATGGGGTAAAATAAAGACAAATACATATTTAGAGGGTTACTAGGAAAAAATGATCTATTTTAACAAATTTTTTCCCATATAAAAAATAAAATATTTTATTTAAACTTTTTACTGTCTTAAGTCAACACATTTGATAAAGAATTTCTGAAATGTTCTTAAAAAAATATGTGAAACTTCGAAATTGCGACGTCATTTCCAGTGTCTACGTTGACAGCAGAACTCATGAAAGGATCATCCGTGAAAACTAGTGAAAAAAAAATCGTGTTTTAGTTAAGACCATTAAGATCACAAACTAGAACTTGGACGAAAGAAAAAAAACAGTGAAAATTGGATTTTTGGTACACATTTTTACAAAAAAAATGGAAATTTCATCGAAATATGCTGTACATTTTTTGTCCTTTAAATATTTGTAATAGAAAAAAATTCTTCGTCCAAATCCTTGTGAATTATATCTCGAAGAAATGGGTAAAATTTCATCAAAATCGGTTGAGTAGTTCTCGAGAAATTTTGAAAACCGATTTTAGAAACACAGTTTCGAGAAAAACGCGACAATAAACGAGCAGCTGCATCTATATACCTGCGGCATACTGAGCTTCCCAAAGCTGTATTTCCGAAACTATTGCTCGAATCAACTTGAAAATTTAGGAGAATATTCTAAAGATATTGTAGAAATTAATAAAATAATAAAAAATTGATGTTCGATGCCATAAAAATCATGTAACCCCTTGAGAAGAGAATGAGTAGAAAGAAGTATTAGAAACACTATTTAGGAATCAGTAGTATTCGTTGTAGAATAGATGCGTGTTTAATTTTAAATTCAAGTTTCATTGTCTGTTAAATTTTTAGTACACACTTTTAATCAAAATAGGTTTTTTTTCGCTGACTTTGAACAGTTATACTGTGTATACAATATATTGAATATATTGCGGTCCAATTTATGTAGTATAATTTAATATAATAATATATAAAAATCATACCATAAACATAAATTTGAACTGAAGCTCAAACAAAAATATTTGTGACGTATTGCCTAGATACGTATTTCGATTTCCAAACAATCTTCCTCAGTGATCATCAAGTAGTTTGGATCACTCCGGAGTGATCCAAACTACTTTATGAGGAAGATTGCTTAGCAATCGAAATACGTACCTGGGCAATACGTCACAAATACTTTTGTTTAAACTTCTGTTCAAATGTATGTTTATGGTATGATTTTTATATATTACAATATTAAATTATACTACATAAATTGGACCGCAATATATTCTATATATTGTATACACAGTACACACTTTTAATTAAAAGAATTGAAATTTATCTAAAAAATTATTTAAAATGTCTGTGATCGACTGTCGACCTGTTCGCGATCGATCATTTGCTCATCCTTGGGTTAACATTAAAATTGACGACTTCTGTAAGATTGTCACATTTTTTGTTCGGTATCCCTCATCTGTAGTATATCTATGAAAACCTGGAAACTGTAATTTCATGAAAGCTCAATTCACTGACAATACCGCTGGTTATTGAATGAAGTTACTAATTAATAATCGTTAATGTGAACAGCTACCATAAATTCGGTGTCATTTCGTGGATAATTAGTTAAGTTTTTGCACGAATTGAATACGTCCGTACACATGTTGGTGGTGGATTGATATAAAGAGTGACATAGATGAATATGGGGTGTATTTTGAATTCGTCGTGATGTCTGAATGTGTTTTCTGTGACGCTTTGGAAGCTTGCTATTATATTCTTTGCAGTCATCAATTCAGTGATGCAGACTAATTTAGTACTTGATGAAACGTTCTTTCAGCCACATGCACTCGGCATCGACGACAAACATTCCCGGCTCTAATGGCCTGCCTTGTGATTCCCGAATTTGTATCTGCCACAGCTTTACAAAATAATATACCCGTCGTTATGTGTACGATTGGCTCATAAACGTAGCGTAATAACGAGAATTCTCAACTATCTTACCATAGAACGGGTTGTAACTTTTCACGAGCTTCTTTATGTCGTAATTTTTGCCCAATTTACATTTACGATTACTCGCCTATATCGTCATCTCTAATGCAAGCTCTCCTCTTCCATTGTTCACTCGGTACCGAGAAAAATATCTTGGCTATTATCTAAGCAGAAGATCGCATTAATTTCCGCAAATGACAAGCCCGAGCTTTTAAAATTTGAATCAACCCCCCATGAATTATTACTGCATTAGTTCACTCAACTTGTCGCAAACTCATTGATACCAGCATATACACATTTAGAGAACACGCCAAAATATTGGAATACTTATATTCTCTTCCAATATATATGAGACGTGAAAATAATGCAAAGAACCGTACGAAAGCTCGCAAGCTGTCAAAATATTATTGAATTCGTATGATTCTACTTTTTCGCATATAAAATACCCGGGGGATATTTAGAGATTGCAAACTTGTTATATAAATCATAGCCTTTTCTCACTTTTCTCCACATTTTATTTGTGTCAATTTACAAGACTTATCATGCGTGCGTAAAATATTATTGAAATCATTTATAATAATATTTCAAACATAATATTGGCGATGTTAGTGGATGCAAATTCACGATAACTTCATTTCTGATAAATTTCTACACTACATTTTTTACTTGTAAATAAGTAACACATTTTATATTTTCAACGGAAGTTTCAATATAATATTTTTATTGATATCAATTTTCTCATACAAAGACGATTCCCAACTTTCGCTGTTGTTCAATACTTTTTTTTTGAAATCTGCAATACTTAAACAAGGACAGCCCATCATTGGATCCCTAAACACCAAATTATTTTAAGGTTTGGAGTACCCAGTTTTATTTAGGATTCAAAGAAAAAAAAATTATCTTCTATATATCTTGACCAGAGTGCCATTTATTTCTTAAGTCGAAATTAGTTACAGTACATACTATCTTAAGTGTATTTATGATAGTTTGGCTTTCAATATGTGAAAAGCTTGTAATAGGTTTCGCTTTAGAAAATCATTGCTCACTAATATAAGGTGGAAATGTTTACTTTGGCTCTTTAAACAGATCACCTGAGCTTAAATTAAAATCCGAAAAATGGACTTAAGATATTATGCCTTTCAGGTTCATATATAATTCGTGGCATAATGGTACAATGTGGTGAATCAAGATCATATTTGTTGAACCTCCATCTATAGTTAAATGTCATTCTTCGCCAGCACCACCATAAATAGCACCAAAGAGGCCATTGATCTAGTGTAGAAAATAAAATAAATAACAAAAAGAAAGATCACATGATGCTTCCCAGTTTAACCGTCTATGTTTACGTTTTGCATCAATAAATGTGATATGGTCTTATGTTAATACACCTTCTATCTATAATGCGATGAAAAAATTGGTATATATTCAGCACATGCTGCTACCTCATGTATTGATCTTCAAAATAATGTTCTGTTTTCTTCTAATTGTAATTTACCGTCGCTTTATAACTACCATGGTCTTTAGCGACTCTAGGGTTTATAAAAATTTGTAATCGAGGAATATCGAAAATTTCTTCGATACGAAGATTAAATCCAACGCCTACCAGTTTTGGAACGGACCCCTAAATCACTTGGCCACCAGTAGGCTAATATTCATTTGAAGCAGTCTTCGAATTAATATTGTCTAAGTTGGAAAACTAAAACTGAAATATCAAAAGCACTTGGTAAAGCGATATAGAGTGCTGCATTATAAGGATCGAAATATAAACTATTAAAAATAAAAAAGGAAATATACTAACACTGAATGTTGTTTTGAAGAAAAATAGAGGCGTACATAAAGATCAATAAGGTAAGAATGTTCATTTGATGTGTTAACCACAAGAAAAGCTAGTTGGATCACATTCTGAGAAAGAACGAACTCCTATTAAATACGCCGTTTATTTTGAAAGTGAGTTAAATCCATTTCAAGAACAATCCCTATAGTATTATCATTTTTAACCATAGGAATATAAAATACTAAAGAGGAGGGAATAACTGGCGTTTTTGTTAACAACTAAAGAGAAATCAGTAATTTCTAATAACTTAACAGTTAAACAATTAACATACTTTGTTCTAGTTACAAGAAGAAGAATCACCATATAGATCGTCTTTGAAATGGGCTTACGCCACTTTCAAAATAAATGAGTCAAATGTCAGAAATGCAAAACAAAAAGCACCTAGAAAAAATAAATAAGAATTTAATTCCTAGATCTGCAAAAGATGCATGAACTCCACCCTGAGCTCTAGGAGCCTACTAGAAACAATCACTACTAAAAGGGGAGTAGGTAGAAAAGCATACACAGTAGAATCTCTATAAGTCGATCTCCTATAACTCGAAAAAATTGGCAACTTGAAGTCATCCAGTGCTCCCTTGCAAAACTTCTATAAGTCGAAAAAAATCAGTATTTCAAAAGTGGTACATTTAGTAATTCAAACTTAACCAGACAAGGATAGTTCCTATAAGCCCAAAAAAAAAAATTACTGCATTCCCTAACTCAAAAATGTTTGTTTTGTTCTTCTGTATAACTCGTGATATACTATACGCTATGAACTTGGGATCGACTGGAATTGCAGCAGAAATTTACTCGACACCAATTTCATTTTTAATACCAAAATAATGATTTACGTTTTAAAAAAAAAAGGAATAAAATTTCTAATTTAAAATTTTAGGTATATGTATATTATACACATAGAACTACCACGTATGGTTTTCCAAATTAAACTTAATTTTATTTCCTTTGCGATTCGATTTAACGAGATTCCACTGTGTATTGCTTTCATAAATTGGTAACCATGAGTAATAAAGTGAAATCGCTTATACCAGCTTATACTAGAAAAATGAAATTAAGAAAGCAAGATGTACCTATACGACCAAGAAAAATATAGACATCATTTTAAGAATGGGGAACGTTTAACGATAGATCTAATGATATGCTTAAGTATGAAAAAAATGAGGAAAATGCAAATTTCCAGAAACCGAATTGTAGAAAAAGTAACAGCATAAAGCACAATGTTTGCTCAATATATTTACTTCCCTATATTTTCAATATTATATTCAACATTGACACATAACTACAATTTTTTTAGTCAATAGCATCACATTCACTTTAGGTATTTACTTTATTCCAATTTTATAAATTTAGATATTAAATTCAACTTAAAAATTACACTTAAAACTAGTTATAATAATTAAACTGCACGATTATTATTTACTACTGGTCGACTCATACTTGCGTTTGATTTTTTTCTGTTTTTTCTTCTCCAAAAGAGCTTTGTTTTGAATGATTTCTTTGCTGAGTGTCAAAGCTTTTTGAAACTTTTCTTCAAGTTTGGATTTAATTTGTTCCAAGTCCAACGTTATATGTTCCAGGGTAACCATTTTTCCGAGCATTTTTTTAAAGTTACACTCTTGTTTTGGGAGTAAAAGCGTTATGGCTATTCCTGGCTGTCCAGCTCGACTTGTACGACCAACACGATGTACGTAAGTCTCGAGGTATTTTGCAGGATTGAACGATAGAACACAATCGATATTTGGTATATCGATACCACGCGCTAATGCATCCGTAGAAATAAGAACATCGATTTCTCCATTTTCAAACTTCTTTAATGTGGCCATTCGATTTTTTTTATCCAGAGAACTCAAGCTTCCTACAGTGAATTCATTTTGAGCCATTTGGCCAAGAACGAGAGCTAATCGTTGAGCTTCAATTTTAGTAAGAGCAAAACATAGCACTCGATTAAATTTACGAGTAGTTATTAAGTAGTAAACTAGAATAGTTTTTTCATAGATATTACAAATGCAATATTCGTTGGTCAGTCCATTGGGAATCGTGTATTGTTCCTCAGCAGTAAATAAAATTGGTTTCAGTAAACCAATACGAGCTAATTTTTCTGGATCTGTAGTCATTGTGGCTGAAACAAGAATTTTTTGTGGAAGATTAGGATGTATTTCCAAATTCTTTAAATTAATGTTTTTTGGTCGTAGCATAATGTTTTTCATTTCGGAATGCCGATGAAGATGATAAATCCAAAAATGTTTTTCCTGCTCCATCATCCGGTCTGCTTCATCCAAAACTAAAAATTTTAAATGGTGCAAACTGAATCCTGGAGTTGAATGTAAATGCTCGACTAATCTTCCAGGGGTTGTGACGATAATATTCGATTTACAAGTCAAGTTTTGACCATTTTTTTCAATTAAGTTTTTCTGTTCGACTTCCAAAGGAATAAATCCAGAAAGTAGTATCACTTTTAGGTGGGTTCCAGTAGTAAATTTTAAAATTTGACTATAAATTTGGCTGGCTAGTTCTTGGACGGGTGCAATAACGACAACTTCAATTCCGAAACAATATTCCTTTCTTAGAACTGATATTATTGGTACCACGTAGGCTAAAGTTTTGCCACTACCGGTTGTGGCTGATATGCAAATATCTTTTCTCCAGAATGGTTTTGGTTTTTGATTTTCTTTGATGATATACGGAATGACTGCTGTTTGAATTGGAAAGTAATGAGTTATATTATTTTCACGAAGGACATTTTGGCAATGTTCGTCAACCATAGAAAGACTATGGATTTCAGACGTTAAACTCTGCAAATTTCCGTGAACAATATAGGGATGAGCAAGCCATCGAGGTAAAAATCTCTTCACTTTTTTCCTCTTTGCACACAAATCTTCACCCAATATTTGAAATTGAATTTTTTCTTCTACCTTTTGATTAACGTTCTCATCTTCAGTGCACAAATTTAGTGTTTTGACCAACTGATTTTCCTGGGTTTGCTCTGAATAATTTTTCGATTCATCTTTAGATATGGTGGATAACAATTTTTTTGGGAGAGGAAATTGTTTCAAATATTTCAATTCTTCACGTTTACGTCTTCGTTTTTCTGATTTTCGTAACAGTTTATTCCGAAGACTTATTTCAGTGGTTTCGGCATCAATATCAACATCGTCTTCGTTATATCTTTCAATTAGAAATAGTGACATGTTATACTTTTTTTATTAAAATTGATTATTTCAGGTTATTTTTGTGTTAAGAAATGAGCATTTCGCAGATGTTTGGATAGTTAATAATGGCTTCATATTCGTGTCAGCAAAATTTTCAAATCAAGTTGTTCGTGGAAACAAAAAAAAAAAGAAAAACAAAAAAAGACAAGTAAGTTTATGAGAAAGTGAAAAAGTCAATGTTGAAATATTTTATATACTCTTTGTGCTTGAAACAATAAGGTAAAAGCAATGATGATGTTGCGTTTTTCGATGACCAGTTATTTCTTTTATTTTTTGCTTAGACCCCAACTCTATATTGTTAAACTGGCAATGAATTTTTGAATAAACTGCCAATAAAAATCACTTGTTGATCATTTTTGTACTGAAAAGCTATTAATTTTATTAATATTTAATCAAATTAACTGCTAACTTAAATACTGTTAGTTGATTTCCACCACCGTCTTCAAAACCGACACTGTTTTAACGATTTTTTTAGCTTTTGGATTATAAATTGTTGAGATAATGTCAGATTATGTTCTCAAACTAGTTGCAAATTTTTTTTTTTTGAATTTTAAAAACAAATTAAGTTTTCGAAATAATTTGAATTATTTTTAATAATTGGTGCACGTTGGTCCACTGTTTTATAAGAGTTTGATGATCACATTTGCAGAGCTTTAAGAAGCTGCAAAAAACTGATCTAAAGTTGGCAATTAAATAGTAGCCAGATGGAAAAATTCAATAAAAAATGTGGAACTATTAAAAAAACATATACTTGGCAGTTAGAACAATCAAACATGCTTCAAAATTATTCAATTGATTTAAACGCACATGGCTTTTTAATTCAATAAACTTCTATTTTGAATTTCTATATTTTCTAGTAGAACATTAGATAGAGAATCATAAACAGCTCAGTGGAATAAATTCGAACTTTACAATATCTAATGTAACAGCAATTATAATATTTTCTAGTTATACGTAAACTTCTAGGGGCTAGGTGGTTCCAGTTATATAGGTAGGAAAATTTTTGAATCATGTTCCTTTTAGGTCGGTCAATAACTGGCAACTTCGCATTTTAAACTTTGTTTTGAATTTAATTAGAAAATAAATCGGTCCATAATGAAAATTAAGCCACAAAAGAGAAAAATATACCATATTAGGTAAAACTTCAGATCCTTGGTGACAACAGATTAATACAAATTATCAGAGGACTAGGATCAAAATAAGCAATTAAAACTCGCGACGTTTCGGCCCCATTATTGAGCCTTCCTCAGGTGTTTATAAACAATCGCTTTAACTTTGTCAACAATAATCCTTGTCATGATTCATTTTTAATAGATATGGTACAGTTAATAAAAGTAATAATAAAAACTTCCAGGATACATAAAAATTCAATAAAAAATAATTAAAAATTAGTTATAAATGATACTCTTTAAACTTAACCATTTCATGCGGTTCAGAGTCTCAACAATGCTGAGTGATTAGGTTAAAAGAGTATAATTTTTAACTAATTTTTAATTATTTTTTATTGAATTTTTATGTATCCTGGAAGTTTTAATTATTACTTTTTACAACTGTACCGTATCTATAAAAATGAATCAT
This sequence comes from Sisyra terminalis, assembly GCA_958496175.1. Taxonomy (NCBI): domain Eukaryota; kingdom Metazoa; phylum Arthropoda; class Insecta; order Neuroptera; family Sisyridae; genus Sisyra; species Sisyra terminalis. The sequence goes on from OY292275.1 coordinate 12,926,593, forward strand.
GACAAGGATTATTGTTGACAAAGTTAAAACGATTGTTTATGAATGCCTGAGGAAGGCTCAATAAAGGGGCCGAAACGTCACGAGTAAAAATCAAGTTTTAACTGCTTATTTTTATCCTAGTCCTCTGAGAATTTGTATTAATCTGATACCATATTAGAATCGAATTAACACAAAAACCGCAAATAGAATAAAAAACAAAGTTGAAAATGCAACGTTATCAAATACTGACCGACCTAAAAGGGACTTCAGCCAAAATTTGTATAATTTATCTTTATATTCCAATTAATAAGTCCGTAATTTCAGTAACCATTGCAAATGTGATATTATTGGTACAATTTAAAATATTTGATAGAAACAATGATTTAATGAAATTTCTATTTTAATGAGATCTTATCAAAAATCAATTACCTAGGAAACGGTGTTTTTGCGGTGGACTTATGTATTGTTTTTTTCAATTAATTAGCCTTCTTAATTGGCATCAATATTCAATACGTGGTAAAAAGTAATAGTAACTAAGCAGATAAAACTTCCAAACCAAAAATTCCAGAAAAAAAAAACCTAACGTGAAAATCCCAAAGACCTCGACAGGTCTCAGATTCACTCTATCTTCATTTTACCTCTTTAGAAGTTGGGTATGTAAATGTATGGGAGATCTTATATACAACAGGGGATACAAGTAAATGTAAAACCAAAGGAATAAATAATTAAGATTTGTATATCATTGGAGCAAAAATGCATGTACAATCATGAATCAATTTTGGAACCACGATGTTAACAGTGTTTAATTTTTAGAAAAACCTAATAAAATAAAATCAATTGCAAATGTTGATAACTAAACTAAGATCTATAATGTTTTTTAAATATTTTTTTTTTCATTTAAGTTTCAATGTTGCCGTTGGTACAATTTATCTCAATAAATTATAGATTTCAAAGGTATAGAAAAACAGAAAAGCATTCAGCTATTTCATATTCACGTTTTACTATATTTATTGGAAAAACTTTCTCGTTAATCTTATTTTTCCTTGCAAAATATTTGATAATTGTAAACTATATGTTTAAGGTAAACAATTTTAGATATCAAATGAGATTTTCAATTAATTCTACAGGCAAATTTTTATTTAATTTCTGCTTTGAAATCTATATTACTGATTTATTTTTATCTATAGCAAAGCGTTATAAGATAACATAAATTTTCCCTTAGTTTTTCTTTCAATGTTGTATTTGCTTTTGAAAAAGCATTGTTAGAACCTATAGATATACTAATGTATAATACATACCATGATACCATATAGATATACATACATACAATTACAAGAATCTATATCGTTTGACATTAAAAACATAGCGAACATTACGAATCCTTTTTTTATTCGCCTACGGTGATCAAACATGCGGTTATGTTTTATTTCTTCTTACCTTATAATATTTATTAAATATCTCTACAACGATTGTGCTTGGTTTCTATAGGTAAATACCATTTCCCTATTGTGATTGTTATGACCAGACTATGAATTGTATTTCCTATTTTTTTAATGCATCAAAAAAGTTATAAAGTAACAAAATAAATAAATTTTTTTGTATAGATAGTCATTGTAAACTCAAATATTAATATTTTTCAAGTGATTCTTTAAGATGAAATAACGAAACAAGTGGGCACACGGAAAAATTGAGTGTTACATTAAAATTTATAGACAGTACTACAATATGAAATTTAATGTGTATATTTTTCAATAATCAAAAACAACTTGTTTATTATATCCATATTTATTTATTTCAAATTTCGTTTATAATATTTATTTTTTTGAAACTCCTGGCGAGTAGAATAAGTTATACTTGAATTTTTGGGTATTACTTAAATTCATACAAATTATTACTTTAATTTTGTTTTTGACACCATCTGTTAATATTATTTATTGTAGCAGTAAACCTTAAGTATTATCTACTTTACATTTTAACTGTTTAACATATCTAAAATATTTTTACTGAAATTCCTTGGCAGATTGATCCAAATTTTTGAGTACAAAACTTTATTAAAAAAAATATTTAATACAAAATTAAACGGCAAATTCAATTGGAGAAAAGTTAATCTACTGGGAAATGTAACTATAATGGAATTATGATATTTTAGGCTTATTAAACCCGTGGACTAGTGTTAGATTTTCTGTCTCAATTTCCTGGTTTTTAAAAAAATCGAGTCTCAACAGGTCTTAGGGGAGTTACTATACATTTTTTTTTAATGGACTATTGTAATTTGCACCAGTTCAGCAGTGTGTCGCTATACCATGGTGGTGATAACAGACATTTGATCTTTATTGGCGTTTAAGTAGCTGGAGGAGTCGAACTTCATTCCTCTGTCTTTTTTATTTTTTTATTTGTTGACTGTTCTTGACCTTATGTTCTAGCAACTGCTATTTCTTGAAGCTCTTGAAGGAGTTTCCGTTTCAGCCTTCTTTGGTTTATAGTTTTCCCCAAGCCTAGTTCTACTGCACTAGGACTGTTTTCTAAGCCGTTAAGGAAATTCCTTGTGAGTTCGATTAGAAAGTCTTTTTTGTATGGGACGTTCATTTCATGATGAATTTGAATGTTTCTCACATACCATGGAGCTTTAATGATAATTCTCAAGACTTTATTTTGGAACACCTGTAAGTCATTGTGATTTTTCTTTGAGGATTAAAGTCAAACTACGCAAGAGTATATGAGAAGTGGTCTAATGACTGATTTCTATATCATCATTGAACATTCCATACTTATATGAGACCTTCTGTTGTTAAGTGGGTATAGTAGGATGAGTCGAGTATTGGCTTCTCTGATTTTACTTGAAATGTTAATTTCGAGTCCAGAAATATGCCCAGATATTTAATAGGCATTTTTTTCACACTCCACGGAATTTCCATGTGATCCAGCACGATAAGCTCCAGTTGGTTGGAGAAACGTCTTAAAGTTTTCTCTCTAAGACAAAATTTAATTTTTGTAATGCAAAAAATGCATCATTTTAAGGATGTTTCTACATAAACACAATTCGAGTTTAATGCATTTCTTATTAAAGGCTTTTACTATACCTAGAACTATATAGAAACTATTGAAATTTGAAGTTTAATTTTCTTAATTATTTTTTAAAGAGGTTTACATTAAAAAATTGTATGTTGAAAGAAAAAAAATGGTTTATTTGTTTTCCTAGTTTTTCATATATTCTAATGTAAATCCAAAATAATGCTTGCGACCAGAATATATTTCAGTTATCTTCTTTTTTCCAAAAAATGAATATTTAACAATAAACACTGTTGCTAGTAATTATTTTATGTAATTACAATACTGTTTTTCTTACCCCAGTGGAAAATAATAAATAGAGGGTTAGAGATATTTTCACCTATTTTCACCTATTACCAGCGATTTATTAATCTTTTAAAAACGCCAAAACACAAATATTCCAGTAATTGAAATATTACAAAAAATTGTGTGCATTTAACCCAAAGCGAAAAATAAACTCAAACACTTCATCCACCATCATTTCCCACGAAAAAATACACTAAAAGCTTCAACCCCCTTGAAGTTCATTAAATTTTTCATATCGCTATTTGATTGTACCTCACCCCCGTGTTTCTCCATCATGTTTGTGTTAATAACTCCCAAGGGTTGAGAAACGATGACCCAAAGTAAATAATTATTCTCTTAATTGATTCAAATAATTAACGCTCCGTTTACATCAACAAAAATGCAATTATTCTTTATTACATCACCCGCCATTACTGACCGTCATCTAATTAAACAAAAACATAAAAAGATTAATTAAAAATCTCCGATTTACAACCGACAAACATAACTTGCAAATTTCTACTCGACAAAATCGACAGGGAGTTTTCACCAATTTATTGTAAATTTTCTTTAACAACTTTTTGTTCTAAAATGTGACTATCAAATTCATATCGATTGAACGTTAGTGTAAGAAATTTAAACTTTGTCCCATTTTCATGCTAAAAACTTTTTATGAAGGTCTTCTCATGAAAAAAATCGGCCATAAATTTAAATTAATTTTTAACTTGTTTTTCATACACTGTATAGAAGTTGAACAAGTATGTACACGAGTATAAAAAGAACTGTGAAATAAAAATTAATTTCTTTGCTTGTTTCGCAATATTTCAACATGAAGACTTCTTATACCAGATGAATGGCCGATTAATTTTACATCAATCATTCTCATTGAGCCAACACAAAGACTGCTTATATTCCCGAAAATCAAAAGTTAAATGTCGACATATGTCCAATTCTGTTAAGATAATAGATAGATATTAACTGAATAGCTATCAGTCTTTGCTAAAAGTTCAAGCCTTTATTGAATTTGTTAAAGATAAAAATTTATCTTTGCCATACAGCGAACCGAAATGTTGACCCCGATTGAAGATTAAAGTAATGCATTAATCTTTACGGCTAATATGTAAATATTCAAAGATCTAATAAGTTCTATCTGATAATTATTTCGCGAACTACTCATCAGATAGATCCGTCCTGGGTTATTTTTCTTTATAAAACCTTTCAACGTTTCAACGCTATCGATGCATAGAATCAAAGTAAAAATCAAATTGAACCGATGAAAAATGATCGTATGGAACGATAATGATGTCAGTTTTTGAATTGAAAAATATTGTTAAAATGTATTTTAAATTCATATTTTGACCTTTAACTCCATAATTGTATTTTATTTATCTCACACTATGTTCTTTGCAGACGATTTTTTTCTTTTTTTTCCACAAAAAAAAAAGCTTATTACCTATTAGTGAAGGTTAGAGTAGTTTCACCACTTTTCGTAAATCAATGAATCTAATTTAGTAACTTGATAATATTTTTCCATAGGTACTTTTTCGTCAATTTTAATATTATGGAATGTATAAATTTCAAAGCTTAACAAAGTTTCAAAGCTTATAATTGCTTTAAGCTTTTCCGTTTGTAATCTGTTAATTCTTCAAGACCGATGACATAAGATTGCCAAACCAGTGATATTTTTTCTACCACCACCATATAATAACAAAAATAGGGGAAAACATAGCTCATAGTTCGCAAAGCGAGTGATGGAGGCTTTTCTTCAGCAATGGCATTGGGGCTTTAAAAAAACTCTTCCAAAAATTACTATTATTGCACCTGCCAAAAATAGTTTCCACACGTCTTAAACATTGCGTTATATGTTTGGCACTAATTATAGTCAAATCTTTTTTTTTTTGTGGTAAAACATAAATTATGAATAACTTCTATGATTTCAAATCATTCCTTGCATTTAGTCCAAGTTACTACCAAAAATATTTCTACAATCCATGTTGTTTAAGTCCTTGTCTTTTTAGATACAATAATTAAATTGTAGGCAATAAGGATGAAGCTTCTTATTGAGTATTTAAATATTATTGATTAGTATTTAAATAATGGTATTGAAATTTAATTATTTTTTTGATTATATTTCACATTAATTAACTAAGATTTATATAGACTTAGACTTATGAATTGTAATTTATTTATTTATAATTTTGACAATAGTTGTCGCTATTTTTAAATGTTATGTATTTTCATTATAGAGCCCTGAAGAAGTCAAAAGTAACTGACGAAACGTTGTCGATAAAATAAATAAGATTCAATAAGAAGCTTCGTCCTTAATGCCTATAATTTAATTACTATTTCTACAATGTTTAATAAATATGCTACCGTTTTGAGACAATTGCGATACAATTTCACATGTTATTGTTGCAAAGAAGCTCCTAAAATGCTTTCCTCTGAACAATGGAAGTAAATAATAATTCTTTTTTCCAAAATTTGTATTCGGTAAGTGTGAAAATTAACCACAAAAAATACAAGTTACAACGCACCAAAATCGTTCATAATCGTTAATGTTAGAGATACAAGAAAAATTTCAGGTTTGGGCTACTGAAAATCCTGGAGTGGTATTCCAATATAAATTGCACTCTATTAAATGCACGGTTTAGTATGGAGTAATGTGGTATAAAATGATAATGGCAATTCACTGACCATAAATGCAGAATAATTTGAGGCCATGCTTCAGAATTTTGTGGGACCTATTGTGGAACGTAGACCAGAACAGTGGTTCTAAGAAGAAGGCGCTACCTATCATACAACTGAAGCTTTATTAGAAGTTGTAAGGGTCATTTTTGGCGACCAAATAATCTCAAGAAGAAATGTCGTGGATATCTACCACGGTCTCTGGACCTCACGGTCCCTGATTTGTTTTTATGGTTATATCTGAAGGGAAAAGTTTTTTCAAATAAATTGTAGACAATTCCAGAACTTGAGGAAAATATTCGTGCCGAAATTAGGGCAATAGAGTTAGAGACGTAAAGAACTATAATGAACTATGTCATTGACAAAGCTCATTTGTGCGAAGTGGAAAATGGTCGACATTGAAAAGATATTATAATTCGTACTTTGTATAAAGAAGGCTCCAAGATATGTTCTTTATTTTATGTTTTAAATTAATGATAAAAAATAAACACCAAACACTTGGTGATCGATTAAAAACCCCTTCCTGACTTTTGGGTCATTCTGTACAATGAAAAATGTGCAATGAACTTTTAGAAATTACCCTTATATCACAGTTTTCTTAAGTGTTGCATTCCTTGCATGAATAATAATTCTAAGTTTAAATCTCAAATTGCAAATAAAAAGGTTTTAGTGAAGGACTTTTGATTTGAATATTAATTTTTAGTATTAAATGGTCCAAGAAATAACAGTATAGATTGAAGATGGAATTCTCCATAAATTTTAAATTTTGTATCAATCTAAGAGTAAGAAAATTGTCATACAATTTGTCTCTTCTAGAACTTTTCAAAGATTCGGATTTTTCCCCATCGAAATTCGGGAAAGTAGAGTTTGACATATGTTATATAAAAAAAAATCATAAATGGTATTGGGAAATTTCAATAAATTATCATTCTGAAAAAGTAATATTTGTAAATTTAGCTGTAATAAGAAATGAAAAGGAAAAATTTTATGTGTGGGATAATAAGAATTTAATTAGGGATTGTTTTTCTACGGTTCACCAGGATAACCTTTGGAGAACCTCAACACTGCAGCCTTAGGCTTATTGTGTTTCCTGAGTCCCCGTAATTCATCTATTGTAAGCCAAAAAGCCGAACAAATCTTAGCATCCAGCGAACATTATGGTATTCGAATAGTTCAGTCCTGGGATCGGAGACCCCCAGCTTTTTAGTCACCATGAAGACAGAGTACTGCATTCCAATAGAACTTGAAAAGCAATTTCCTTCTCTGTCTAACAAAATTTGCATATCAGATCTAACAGTACCTCAAACAGTATGCAGATGCTTTCTCAGCCCATAGTTACCGATTATAAGGCCTGTCACCAATCTGGTATGAGATCTACTTAAATTTAGAATTTCAGCGGTTAGGTTTTCAGTAGGTTTACTATGGGGTTACATTTTAATTGCATTTTTTTTTGAGGTCAAGATGTTTCTAATTGAAATATTTGTGTAAAATTAAAATGTTTATAATTTATGTAATGATTACTTAGGAATTGATCTTCGACCAAGACTTAGTTGTAAAAAGAGTACCTAGTTTAATGTTTGTATGGCTAAAAATTGGATAGGTAATTAAGTAGTAAGGGTATAAAGTTTCAAAGAACTATCGCTATTAAAAAAATGTATTGTTAAGAAAAATATCAAAGAATTTTTTTGTTTCTCAACATTTCAAAAAATGCACTTAGGCGGAAATAACGCACTTTCAATATAAAGAGATTTACGTGAAATGGAAATAAGACGGAAAATTTCAGCATATGTTAAGACTTGTAGGTCCTTTCTTACAATACTAAAGCAACACCATTAAGAAATAGGAAGAAATCTCTCATAAAAACATTCCTTAAAATTTGTGTTAATGATTAATCTTAATTAAATTTAAAATCGAAAACTAATCCTTCCGCTCAAAAATTTGAACATTCAAGGTTGAATTAATCCTTTAGCAATTTTAAAACGATTTTTCTTATTGTTAGCTAAGACTTTAACAAAAAATCTTTTAATTCTACTTAATCATTTGCAAACTCAAACTTTCACCCAACAAGGAAGTATTCGAGAAAACTTTCCCAATTTTTCAAAACAAACCCAATCGATTTGCATATTCATAACGGTTAATCCAAGCCGAAGCCCTTTTCTCCAAACATATGCCACGATTACATTAGATTACAACAAAAGCCCCGCGGCCTACAATCTTGCCATTTCAAGCACAGTGACGCTTATGATTCAATTTCCACAAGACCAAGATGCACTTTGCATCAATTCATCTTCCTCTCGATAAACCAAGCGTTCATCTAACGGAAAATCCACTGATTGATCTTCTTGATCACACGAAAATTTCCCTCCAACAAAGACGTATTATTCCCGTATTGTTCCCACCCCACAGCCATTGTAATTATTTTGTCCAGAAAACTACACATCCGTAAATATCCCACCAGCCATCCATTATTCACGAACCACTTTTTCATTTATGATTCCCATATAAATTTCTAACAAATTTGTTCCAAGTCCCTACAATTTACTTTTCAAAATAAATAGTGATTAATTTCCTCTCTAGGTAAAAGGCTTGATAAATGACCCCGAGGATAAACACGGGACGTGGTTTATATATTAATTTATCTATTAAATCCTCTTTTATTTAAATCTTTAAATCTCGAAATTCAATTATATTCACACAGAGGAATATTAACGCTTATCAAGGAAGCATTAAATAAATGATAAAAGAAATATATTGGCCTCACAGAGATAATAGCTGCCATCTATGAATGTGAGACAAATTAAGTAGAACCTTTTAACTTTTTAACAATCCCCTAATCCTAATGGAAGTTTTATATTATAATACGTTTTTTTTTTTAATTAGAAGAATACTAATACTATTTTCAAGAGAATTCCCAACGTATTATGGTTATTGTATATGTCACCAACCATTAAAAAAAATTCTTAAGAAGAGTAACTTAATACACTACCAGTACTTTAATTATGTTAAAACCATTTCAACTAATTTAATTTAAAGAACAAAGCTATTCTCTGCAAAATTATATTGTCAAGTTCTTCCTTTACTCTTATTTTCTAAATAAATTAACCAACTTTAATAAGTTTGTAATTAACGATGAGAGTTGCGGACTTGGAATGGTTTTAAAAGGAATCAAAATTTTGGATAGATTTAAATAAATACGACTCAATTAATTAAAGTGGAGGAAAAAGATGATGGATTTGGTGGGTGATAGAAATCAAAAAGCGTGCAGCCGAAAATATTTCATGAGGCACGCACGAGGAGCACGAGGGGCACGAGAAGTACATATTACACAATGTGAAAGATAGAGGCGAAATTCAAAAAAAAAAAACGCTCGGTTTGAATTAAACCTTCTCTGTTTGAAGTGCATTGTTCATTGAAAAAGGTTTGAAAAGTAATTCAATGAAATATTATTCCTCTTATGGCACACAAAATGTAAAATATAAAAGGAAAATCCATTACGAAGCTTATACTGAAATAACGATATCACTGTCACTCGACGAGATCATTTTTCATGCTTCATCCCAACTCATTTCAAATACATGGATAGATATTTTCAAAGATGTACGCAAAGTATTAAACGATACCAACTAGCATTGTCTTCTGTTCATATAAATTTTATAATATACAGACCCTTTTTTCATTGGAACAATGTGATATGATTCGCGAATTTCAACGCCAGTGTCAAATTTCAATATTTTAATCCCAAAATTTATTAACTGCCATTAATTTTCATTTATGAAATGAATATTAACTATCATAAAGAATTAGGAACTATTCAAAATATGTAGAATATAAAAGCAGCAATTGCTTTTTTAGAAAATAGAAAGTATTACAACGGAAAAGTTTCAATAATACTCATAACAATACATTAACAATAGGTTTCTACTTACATTCAAGTATTCAATGTCTCTCAATTAATTTTAATTTAAGTGAAGAGAATTATATTAATTCATTCATTTAAATATCTATAGGAAGAAGTAACAATTAATCATTGATATTTATTTAAAAAAATGAAACCGAATTTAGTACAAAAATAATAAGATTAAAATATAAGCTAAGTAATTATAATTATAAGTTTTATACTATGTTCCTTTTGTATTCACTTAAAACGATACTTGGACTTTAAAAATAAGTTTTCTTTTCTAGGCCTATGTGCAGATGTTTTTGTTACACCTCTATAAGTGCATATGTTGTATGTATATACTATTTTTGTATCCTGGTAAATAAATAAATTTTATTTATTTTTAGTAGAATAGTGGACATGAAAGGATGTAGATCCATGTACTAATTATTAACTTGGCGACATTTAGTGCATAATTTAGACATAACTTAGTGCAGTATACAAGCCATGATTAGTATCATTGCCTTTTTTAATAATGTTTTAAATACCACGATTTTAACTAATTTTATAAATAATTTTGATGTAAATAAATTTTAATATATAAAAAAAATTAATTTAAAAAAATTTGTAATGTATGTGTGCGATAAAGAAAAAAAAATCGATGTAATTGTGATGTATATTGTGTACTTTATATTAAGAAGCCTGATGAAGGTCTAATAAAAGACCGAAACGTGTCGCTAAATTAATAATTAGTACATGGATCTACATCCTTTCATGTCCACTATCCAACTAAAAATAAATAAAATTATGTAAAATATGGACACAACCAATTTATCGATAAATAAATTAAATATTTAAAAAAAGCTTTCAATATTGTATTTTGTTAAAAACTAATTATATTGTATCTTAAAGAAAGTCCCAAATTTTGAAAGCATTCCAAAGGACACAAATCTTTTACTTGTGGTCTTGCTAACAATAGAAAAAGCTTTACGTTAACCAAAAAGAAATCTATGAAACAGTTTTATAGTTGAAAAGAATATAAGTGATTTTGTACAAACTATATGCTTGATTGTAAAAAATAATAACACTTTATAGATCAGAACTGTAACGTATGTGAGTTTACAGGGTAGTTGATAGTTTTCTTTCCTACCAAAATCCAAAAATTCCCAATATTATTATGTATTAAATATACATTAATGATTCTTATTTTCTGGATACTTTTTAATATTTGATGTTTTTATTAAATTTTTTGTACAACGTTTCACCACTTTCGCAGCTTCTTCAGGTACTACAAACATACAGTAACAACATTACATAATTAATACAATAAATACACTTAAACACAAAATACACTTAATAAAATACCTCACACTTATTAAAAAGTATCCAGAAAATAAAAATCATTAATGTATAATAAAACCATGGATAAGAATACCAACAATGTTTTGTATTAAATTTTGAAAAAAAAAGGACAAAGGATATAATAAAAAGCAGAAAATCCCAATTTTTAGTTAAGAAAAATGTATATTTCGGCAGAAAAAAAGTTGTAATTTTAATGAGCAAATGAAAATCCAAAAACAATGAGTGTGCTTTTAGATCTTCTGTGACATAACAATTCATTTATTGAGACCGAAATTTTAATAGATCATTGAGCGGTTGTTATAAACACAATAATAATTTACCCAATTTTTCACATTTTCCACATCGGAAAATATTTTTATACCCTAAAAATTACTCTACTTTTTTTGCTACGGAATAAAGGTTAATTGAGGGCCTTGGTGCAAGAGTCAGGTAGGTGCCAACTAGCAAACTTTTGGTAAGAGCCAAATGAAACAAAATAACACACCAGGTAAGTCCAGGTAACATTCAATAAACGTTATAAGTAAACATAATCAAATTATTATTAATTATCTTGCATATTAAACAAGGATTAATAATTAATAAAATAATAATTTCTAACAATGTTTCTCGAGTTTTAGTGGCCAACGATGTTGCCTTTTCTACATTATTTGCCACACAGGACAGTGCTAATTTTACATTTGTACCTGATATTTGCATCAATTGAAGGAGTTATATTGTCTACAGTAAAAAATGCAATAAAACAAAATTGAAAAATTTGAACTTACCTATTTCTTACACCAAGACCCTCAATTGTGTGTACTGAATGTAAACACTAAGCTTTGCATTAAACCATTTCAATACTTTGTCTTTTAATACAACTAAGAAAAACTGTTTTTCCAAACGACCTAATTCTAATAGCAATGTGAAGCAGGATCCATTTGTCATAGAAAAACATCCGTAGGATTTTGAAGTTTCTGTACTGTGACGTCATTTTAGGGTCGGACCAATAGGAACTTGTTTTGGGCATTTATTATTTTTAGTTTTCTTTTTTTGGTATTTTTAAATGAATATTTCTTTGATTTTGTCAAATATAGTTAAAAATTAACAACTATATGATGTTTTAATATTACTTTAAAACATCTTTAAGACATTTTAAATAATTTGAGAACATGTGCATTATTTTATTCTTTGGTTCTTTCATGAAAATCTAAACTAAAAATAATGCCTCTCACCAGAAAAAAAATCTGTGGAAAATGTAACCTATGTCCCCTTCCGAGCCTTGTGTTTATATTTCTGTATGGTTCATTAACATAAAGCTAAATAGACTATATGGAAAATATTTTTTTTTTGTTTGTTTCAATTTAATTATCACTTAGACCCTTATGGCATTTTCGCATCTGCACAATTGTTATTTTAAATTTCTATTCGAAAAGTGTTCAACTCGTTTTAAGCCCTACTAAAACTCTTTGTGCAAGATGTGGGTTTTGGATTGGAAACCGTGTTTTTTATGGTGGTACCTTTTGTTCTGTCTGCCATTATTTCACCATCTTTTTGGATCACATCTTCAGGACATAAAAAGCTCCGAAGCTTTATAGGCTTAAGTTGTTAATAAAACGAGTAGAAAAATAATTCTAACTACTAGAAGATTTTTAGCAATCAAGTAACTCCAGAAAATCTTCGTCTATCATGGGACTTCAGACCTGGAAGTTTAGTCATAAACGCTAGCTTTTTGAAATTCTTTTTGATATCACTCTCCTATTATGAACTTGTAAATTTTTGAGACTTCGTCCGAATTTGTTAACCTTTAAAGGTTACCATCAATGTTATTATATAGAGGTACCTCAATGAACAATAGATACATATGTTTATAGGAAGACCAATCATATTCAACATTATCCTTAGTAAAGGACTATTCTGAAATCTCAACCATTTGGATAATAGGGTGCACTTCAAAATCATTAAAATTTTAATGGAAAGGAGATTTTTTGTGTATATATTTCTTATATTATTGTAAAATTTCAGATCCTCGGTGATAATAGATTGATAAAATATTTAGAGGACTAGGATCAAAAATAATCGGTTAAAACTTTATTTATTACGAGCCGAAACGTTAATAAATAAAGTTTTAACCGATTATTTTTCATTCTAGTCTTCTGAATATTTTATCAATCTATATTTCTTATATAATAGTGTTGTGGTTACCAAGTTACCAAGGTGCAACTAATTGATCTAAAATTATAAATATTCAATAGTCACTAGGGATCCACATGCAATAGATAATCAACTTTATTCTGCAACCCCCGCAACTTACCTCCATTTAAACACGTACGCAATAATATATACAAATAGGATTATTTCTTTTTTGCAACCAATACATTATTTAATTCTTTTCAAATACTTAATTATTTTTTTCCCCATTATTTTAACCTTTTTTATTTGATAAATGATCCTTTCAGCATTCTACCGATAAAAGAGAACAAAAGCTTTAAAAATATTTCCCTGTAAACATTGACAAAAATAAGTATTGATTTTTATTATTTTTTATATAATTTTAAATTGTATAACACACTTTCTTATCATTTTACTAATTAATTATGAAAAAGGAGGGTAATATTTGTCAAGTCACTGTCGTTTATTTTTTGAAAATTAATGCGTTTAAGGGTGGAAAATATTTAACATAAAATAAATAAAAAGTTATCTAGAAATTACATTTTATTTGGTTTATTAAAATTTGCAAAAATTAAAGTAAAAAACATGTTTGAATAAAATATTGGAAATTAGTTTCATTTAAATATGTTAACAATAAGCTTGTTTAATCAATCCGATATTATAAAAGTGTTATGGGTGTAATCTAAAAAAAGAAGTAATAAACGAATACAAATACGGTTTAAGAACGGAAAAACTAATTCAAAACCTTTCATTTGGCAAAACAATCCAAACAATATGTTTTCCTAATTTCCATCAAACGTTTCTGTTAAAAGCCAATTTTATTTAAACATTTCCTCGAAAAAAGTCTATATTCGAGTACACAGCATAGGGTTGCAATCAATTAACAAAAAGCAGGGATTGAATAAAACCAATTTAAAATATCGTTAAAACGAATGAGATTTTTAGTTTGTTGAAGTTAATAGGAATCATTTCCAACTCATCCACATACTGATACACATGCCATCGGATACACATACCCCCATACACCCGGAATGAAATGATCCACCCAAAAATAATGAGGCCTCGCATACAAAATTGTGAAATATACGCACAAATCCACCCTTCGCAAATGCTAATTATATTAGCAGCTTGATTAAGATATTTCAGTTGCATAATTTCAACACGAAAAAATGGTAATTAGAAGCGATTTTAAGATGGAACAAAGAAGACAAGATCGCTTTGATCGTAATTTATTTCAATATTCATGAAAATCAAATGTTAAGTGGTTAATATAATTCGGGTAATTTACAGTATTAATGTTAAAAAATGTAAATTGAGAAGGTTTAAATTTTCAATCATAAATGAGGTAGTGGTGATAGATGAATGGGGTTGACCCAAATATGTGAGTTTGTTAATTAGATTTAAGCTGCGTGGAGATAATTTGGATGGTCCTTCTTGGTGGTGGATGTAGCGTTCTAATAAGCACGCTTGGTGAAAGTGAAGAGGAAGTTGTAAAGTCGTGCGTGTCGTTGTCGAGGGAAAATCTGACAATGGGGTAGCAACCCCTACTGTATGACGTCGGGTACCACAGTACAACTGTCTATAGCAAAGACTCTCGTTAGTGCATAACGAAACGATAGCCGTCACCAAACACCCAGGAAGTCGGCTTTCACTTGACATCATATTCGTTAGCTTCTGTCGTTACAACCAAAGACAATCATTCATTTTAACATCGTCTTTGTCTTCCAATACGTCTTTTTTATTACCCCATACATACAGACCCACCACAACACAACACTACAACTTGGCATCAATTTTTCCATATCCGCCACTCCATTGCGTGTTTGGATTGTTAATTTTGGAATTCGGTCTCGAAATGTTAATTCAAATTAAACGGTGGTGATTATTATTTTTAATATTTACTACGTCTCGTCTAATTAAATGATTGAATCAATGCAAAACATTTTAATTTTTTCAACCAAATTCGAGGAATTAACTACCTGTTACAACTTCCTGTCTTTGATTAGATTAATATCTTAATTTGGAAGAATTTCAAACTAATTGTACAGTCAGTTCGTTGCTTCAATATATCCAATTCTCTCTATATGGCTTTACTGTTTTAAATATTTAGGTAAACGTTATCCAAAAGTTGATTCCTTGTCTTCCCTGTCGTTTACTATACAGTACACTATACACTTATACAAATCAATGGGGTATAAGCTTGGATCAGGAACGTCGAAATTTGAAAAAAATTTTTGAATGGTTTCGATATTATTCCTGTACGTATTATTCACTCGAATGCAGTTTGTACGTAAATTTTGACATGTCAGAAATAAAGTAGTGATTGTTAATTTAAAATATGTATTTATATTGTATTATGTACAATTAAATTTTCTAAATAAAGTCTACTTTGGGCAAGTCCACTTCAGCACACCCACAATTTGGCAACGTTGCATTTTCGACTTTGTTTTAATTTAATTCACGATTAAATCGGTCCATAATAAAAATAATCGTCGCTTCTTCATTTCTGGCTTGTCAAAGTTTACGTACAAATTGCCTTCGAGTGAACAATACGTATCCATTCGGAATAGTTATCTACAGTTCGGAATATCTCGACGTTCCTGATCCAAGCTTATACTACCATCAATGGTTCTACCTCGAAAATTGTTCCAAAGGATATAGGCCGATTTGTGTGGTAAAAGTGCCCCCGCGGCTTTTTCGATTCAAAGTCAGGGGATCGTTTTGATACTAAATAAAAAAAATTAAGCTAAATTTTCAGCTTTTTATCGCAGTTAAAGATTATTAAAGATGCACAATTATTAGAGCTAATAAGAATTATTGCATAAAAAATAATTTTTAATGACAACTTCTTCATTTTCTAAATTGTTTAGTGAAATGTATATATATTTTGAGATGAAAAATAATTATCTTCATATTACTTTACCCAAAAAAATGAATAAGTGTGCTTTAGCATGAGACATAAGAAAAAATCAGTTTTTATTTCTTTCCATAATGTTCAACCAAATCAACATTTTGAAAAAATTACTGAGTATAGAGGAGTCCTAAAGACGTTTTTTGAGAAAATTTGGCGGTGGACACTTTTCAAAAACGCACTCAAAAAATTAAATTTAATTTTGTTTCGGTCCTTAAAAATCGACATTCCATCTGAAAATAATAGAAAAAATATTTTTCCATGCCTTTTACTCCTAAGAATTAAAAATTAAAAAAAATCGTAGGTTATTAATTTTAAATTTTATTACTAAAAAAAATAAAATCGAAAAATGAGTTTCTTTCGAAATACTCGAAAACTACTTGCGATAAAAAGCTGAAAATTTGGCTATTTTTTTTTTATTTAGTATCAAAACGATCCCCTGACTTTGAATCGAAAAAGCCGCGAGGGTACTTTTACTATACAAACCGACCTATCCCCTTTCTGAGATTTTCAGGTCTTCATTGTTTTACTACCGACATGGTTCAAAACGAGCCTAGATCATTGATATGTATATATGGATAGACCGTGCTACGGAGTATAGATACCAGAAGTCCGAACAGTATAGGCTTTTTCACAAAATTCATGTACACAAAAACCGACCCAGATATCTTTTCTGTCACTTATAGCGCTTAAATTCAAAACTTACTAAAGTTCACTACGGTTTTAAGAAGGTATTCCAATCTTGCAATGCATAAAGGAAAATGATCAAGATGTGGTGCCACCAGAAAATACCATCTTTTTCCGAAAATAAGACACTGTCTTACTTTCTTTTTAGGTTCAAAATACATGAAAGGCTTATTTTCGGGAGAGATTTTCAAGTACAATAGGTAGATTTATATATTTTTGTTTAATATTTATTTATATACAGATGTATGTACTTTCTGTAAGGTAACAATGGTACCATATGTTAGTACTTTAAACACTCTTATGGCGGCGCCATCTATTGACACATTTGCCATTGTGCAGTAGATTAAAATTTACAGTTTCGAATAACAACATCACTTTCCACCTAATGACTGACGTCAAATAGAAATTTGGAAAATCTAATGTATTGTACGAAGCGCCGTCTATGTGGGTACACGTTGGTGGTAACTAAAAACAACAGCTGGCAATTGAGTCCCTTTGAGTGCCAGCCAATACAAATAAGCGCTTAGAACAAGCGCTGGCATTTTACTAGCTTCGATGCAAAAAGAAAAGAAGAGAGACTTCTATATATCGATCTCTCTTCCAACACAGGCGCTGTTGCATTTCGCTTAATTCATTCTGAATTTATACCCACGTAGATGGCGCTGCCATAAGAGTGTTTGAAGTACTAACTTATGTTATCATCGTTACCTTACAAAAAGTTCATAATTGCTGGTGACGCCACATGTTAATACATTTTCCTTTATGCATTGCAAGATTGGAATATCTTCTTAAAACCGTAGTGAACTTTGGTACGTTTTAAATTTTAGCGCGGTAAGTGACAGAAAAGAGAATTATCATCTGGATCGGTTTTTGTGAACATGAATTTTGTGTAAAAGCCTATGCTGTTCGGACTTTCGGTATCTATACTACGTGGCACGGTTTTGCTAGTGCAGTTTGTCATTTACTGTACAGTTCCCTATTCATTTACACAGACGAGTAACCAAGATCCATAATATCCAATCCTTTCTGGAGGATTGTATTCCACTTGAAAGATGATTGCAATTTCCTTATTTCTTTAGTCTACAACAACCAGTTCCCAAATATTAGCAGGAAAATTTAGGAAATTATGAATGAGGAAATATTAGCAACGTCAACAATATAGAAATATTTCATCCAAGTTTAAACCGGATAAAAGTATTTAATCATTTAAGTTCCTATTTGACAGAAGAAAGAAAACAGGAAGCTGAGGCAGGAGAAACCAGAAAATACAGGTAAATTATAAAGTTGAATTGGAATAAGATGGAGTACGATTTGTTAAAAATACCGCGGAAAAAGCGAGTTCCACTGGCTGGGACAAATAGGAGTGGTCCAATGAAAATTAAGAGGGAAAAATTGGGATAGTTTGATCATTTTTTTCTGAATAAATCAAGGAAGAAAGTATCTAAGATTGATATAATTTCCACGAAAGTGCAATCCCGTGAACCTAATTATAAAATAGCAGACATAGCTAAAATTAATTAACAATTTGTAAGTGAAATCTGGGCACAAAAACTTTTTTTCGGTATCAGAAACAAATGTGCTTAATACATCGAAAAATGATTTAATTGTGTGCAAGGGCGGATTCAGGATTTTTTCTGGGGGGGGGGTCACAATATCATCTTTCATTTGCAAGAGCGTGAAAGAGATCACGAAAAAAAATTCACAATTCCAGCCAGAAATAGACTAGAGTTTCACTAGTGTTCTTTCTTTTATTTTATTCATATATTTTCACAACTTTAATAATTTGATTTGCTTCTAAGTGTGTACTGTTATGGAATCTCCACAGTTCACAAAAATACCCTGGGGTATTTTTGGGTAAAATACCCCCTAAAATCTGCCGTTGATTATATGGACCAAGTTTTGTTCTGTATGCAAAAATATAAAATTGACTATATTTTAAAATTCCACGGTTAGTATAACAAGCAAAAAATAATTTCAAAGAATTGAGAGTTTCATGACTATTTCTAGATACAACACAGAACTAAAGAAATGTAATTTTTCTTTCATAACGTCCCCAATAGTACCTAGCACTTCTGGAATATTTTCGTTGTACTACATTGTACTTCCATTAGCCCACTCGAGATTGCAACTTATATATATGGATATATTACTCTTGTGAGGGGTAATTTACATCCCCGTGTACAATACTTGGCAACGGCGTTCACTAGCCGATGTGCTATAGAAGAATTCAATGACTAGATTTTAATTCCATGTAGAGGTTGTGAGTATTGTTTAAGTGCTTTAAAGTGAAATTTGTATGCAAAGTACATGTTCTAAATAACAAGAAAGAAAGCAGATCAAAAGAAGCGTTCATTTCCACTCACTCCCACAAAGAAAAATCCTTAGATGTGAACGCTCTATATTAAAGTGCTAAAAAGCTTCTCTCTCTTGGTCAATTCAGATGGGGATATTTGAAAACATTAAGACTAACACTTTGTATATCTTTTGCTTCGTTTTTTTTTATATTTCAAATAAAAAAGAAATGTACTCATAAAAAATAAGATGAAACATCTCCTCTTTAACTTGAGTTTCCTTTAAGAAAACGTCAATTATGCTAACGAACTAAATATTTATGTATTCCGTGAAAAGACGCCATACATAATTGCCTTTGAATTAAATAAACGTTTATTATAAAGATTTTTAATTAAAATAGATTTTTCCTTGATCTCCTCTCATAAGCCCTTAAATATTCAACAAAAAATATACTTTTTATCTTTCACAAAAATTACGTGTTTCCACAATGCCAATGGCAATCAAATGCTTAACTAGGATTTTTCTGCAAACGACCAATTCCCATTACAGTCCTATTCGATGACTCACTAAATTAGTACAGTTTAAAAATTTTAAGCAGCCATTCCCATTGTTTTATATTGTTACTGTCAAATGTTAAGACTAAAACAAAGACTTGAATAAAACAAATCGACTTATATTAAGGTGAGTCGAAAGCCTCTTTGGCTGGTTTTTTTTTTATTTAGACTTTCTCATCAACTTGTGTCACAACAATTCCACATAGTTTAAGGGTGGTTCAAGACTTTTAAGCTCCACTTGAAGAAAAATTTAAAGTCGCTGGAAAAGTCAAGGTAATTACTACCGAGAAAAAGTTCTTGGCAAGCTATTGCCAAACAACCAATTCTTTGATCATAAATATTGAAAACGTTTCTACTGAATTAAAAAAATCTCTTTATAAATATTTGATAAGGGTTTCAAAGCTTAATAGGGACTTTGTGATAGATTTCAATTGATTTTTTTAATATTACAGGATTGGAATAAAAAATTCAATTTGTAGCTATTTGCTATCTATTCTAGTCCGGTCAATTAAGACATTCATCCTTGCATAAATTGATACAAGCTGAAAATTTTAGTCAACGTTAAGGACACCATTATAATGAAATTCTAAGAAGTCTCCATCAATGCCAAGTTCGCAAACATAAGTCTTTTGGATTTTTTAATGAAATGGTTAGTTTTATCATAAAAATATTTCAGACAAAACTTGTAGATCATGCAATTGTCTACAAAAATTGTCCTCATATTTTTTTCATAATATTAACCATTTCCGAGAAAAAACGACTCCAAAACTTACTTTAGTTATATTCTCTACAATATACACATTTTATGCCATCTACGAAGTAGTGTACTTAGTGCGTCTTATAATAACACTACTTTTTACAGTTGCAAAAGTATTAAGGAAGTTTTCTAGTGCAGATGGAGGTAGAATGAGAAGGGTTTCAATACACTATTACGTAGCTTCCACCCCATTCTTCTGGGTCCAATTGATTACCAAATCACACTTGAACCTGATAATATACACGATAAAAATATCGAGGAGCAGAAACCACAGATGAAGGACAAAAAGCTAATTGTACCCATTTTTATTACATGTATGTTTAGCAAAAGATACATAAATTGTTTTTGCAAATAATTTCTTTTGATGCTTCATATATAGAAAGAAGAAAGCAAATTCCGTTGGTGATTAAAATTCCTAAAGTATAGTTGAAATCTTCGAAAATTTTTGCACTTATAATATAATTTCATGTTTTAAAAAGCTTAAAAGCTGGTTTCTTATCCCTCCGAAACATTGCTGATCGGTTAGACGATTTCGTTGGTGTGGAAAAATAGTCTCTCTCACTCCATCCGCCTCTATTCCATGCAAATTACAACTACCGTTGCATTTAAATTACTAAGCTCAACAAATCTCGCCTACTCACTCTTCAACACCAAGATTGCATTTCATTGTATTTAAAGCAGCTGATCTATGTCCGTAACAATTACCAATAGGATAGAGCCTAACGAGTTCTACACTAGTGACATGTTAAAATAATATATGATTTTTATATTTAGGATACATGCAGACTAAAAGTTTTACTTATGTTATGTGTCCAATGATGTAAGTAGACAGCATAGTCTTGCTTATTACGGAGAATGCAACTAAAATTTTGGAATCCCTCTTTCTCAGAAATAATTAAAGTGGTGAAACAAGTGTAAAGGAAGTTTGTGTAGAAAATTTTATGATCTATTTTACTGAAAAATCCAAAACCCCATTTTACGAATTTTGAACTTGAATAAATTATTTTACACTCATGGGATTGATAGGAACTTTACAGTTTCATTATATTAATGTCTTTAACTTTCATGCAAATTTTCAGCTTGATGAGAATTTAGGCAAAGGTACTACTATTTTTTCGACCAAATTGATCAGGCTATTTACTATCCATGAGTTATAAATGCTACTATAGCTAAGAATGAACTAGTTATTTAGACAAGGTGGGTTCGGATTTTTCTTCAATGTAAATTCTCTGACTTTCGTGACTACAATTCGGTTTTTCCTAATCTTTTTCATAAAAAAAAAACTTTTCGACTATAGAAACTTTGGCCTTTTTTGTTTTAAAAGATTGTAAAATAAAATCAAGCAGCGTTGTGGTATTTCCTATGTATTCTGTTTAACTTTTTACATTCTACGTACATGTTCTTGACATCATATTCTTATTTGTGAATAAATTAAAAATTGCCAAAACTTTTTGAATCCTGACTTATCAAATTTTCCGGACTGTAGAATAACCTGCTAAAGAAATGTGCTGTTCTATTCTTAATAAGAGTACTAAAGAAAAAGTTAGAATTTTTTTTAAGCCTTTAAACCAAACTCCCTCCCTCTAAAGAAATAATACAGATAATTTAAAATGGTAAATTGAAAAAAAGTTTTAAATGAATGACAAAAACAAACCAATTTACTTCAATTACAGAAAAATATCAATTACTCCAAAATTATCGGTATCGTGATAGTAATTGAATAAATTTGTCGCCCATCACCATCCAACATCATCCAAACGTTCTATACAATAATATATTATGCATGACACGTTATAAGTAATAAAATTGCGCCCATATAATAACGTCTTACGGCAAACGTCCAATTACGTTAAATTGACAAATAATTACATATCAAAGTCTCAACCAAATATCCCTTTTTTCATCCGCACCAATTTCGTTAGAACCAATAACGAAAATTAAGAAAGAAAACTCCGGAAAAGTGAACCCTCACGCTCATTAAAAAATACGAAATTTTCCACGTGAAACAATTAAGCAAATAATGCCGGAATACTTTAATTACATGTGATAATTAAATTAAGTTTAATTTGAAGAAAATTGGTGCAAAGCCATGAAGAAGGACGAGTGGAATAAGTGAAACAAGGAAAAACTAATAATAGCAGTTTCGCATTGAATTCCTTCAAGTGCATTGTCAGTAATTGTACGATATAGAAAACAAAATAAATTACATACATACAAGTAAAACATGAGATTGAAAATTAATGCTTGCATTCCTTATAACCGCACATGTACACAAAACTTTCGCAATTGGATATAAATCAAATTATTCAAATGAAAATTTCCCTATCTTTACATGGAACGTAAAGCTCAGCTTGATCCCCATTGTTTTCCCGGTAGTTGTCTTAGATTATAAATCAATCACTTTATTGTAAAGCACTCATATATGTGTCGGAAAATGCAATTTGCATTTGGTTCAAACTATAACTAGTGCAGAACACTTTAACTAAACTAATTTTTTGAACTCATGTTATGTCTCAATTTTATTTGATTAATATACATACAAGTACCTGGGAAAACTTAGACTAATAACTTATACCGAAATAAACAAGTGATTTATTTCGGGTAATCACACTTCAAAGAAAATTTCCAGGTCAAAGGTTGCAAAAATTTCTTAACTCTCCAACAAATTTTAATGGATAAGAATGAAAATAATTGTATACAACTGGGCTTTAAATCAAAAAAATGCTTATAGGCACCCATTGAAAAAGATGCCCCGATAACATCTAAAACGTTCTAAATAAAATTACATTCTTTGTTTTTAATGTTGCGTAACACAATATGAAATTGCATAACTCGAACAAAACGAGGAGAAACCCGTTTTGGGATCGTAATTGCCTTCAATTCGTTTAATTTGCCTCTAAAATCTTTCGGACATAGTGCTAGGCGTATACATTTGAATGGACCACACGAAAGACGTTTAGTGTTAAACAAAATTAAAAATCGAATCATTCTCGCCATGAACTCGTAAAAACCACGTGCAAGGTTCCATTTGTCGCTGTGAAATACGGTTGGGCAATAAAAGTGTATTTATTTATAAATATCTTCTTAGTATTAAAAGTCGTAAGGAAGTTATGTACCAACGAAAATACACTGAGATTTCTATTAATCAGTTCTTCAAACGCTCAACTATAAAGACTGTAACTTCAATAATCAAGTTTGTAATGTAGCAAGAATAATAAACTTTATGTTTATTTTTACAGTAAATCAAAATTTTCGACGTTAAAACATCTTATGACTTGAACATAATTTTTACGTATCTTGCGAAAGAAGAGCATAGGATGAGACTAAAATAGTAATCTCAAGTTTCAGAAAAACATTTTTTTGATTTATTTCTTAAACTGAAAACAAAGAAAACACAATGAATCTTAAAGATTATATACTGATGAAAAAAAAAATAATGAAGTAATAACTTAATCAGGAAATCTTCAATATCAGATTTTATTTAACTCTAAAAATTAACAACTTCATTAAAACTTTAAAAGGTGATTAACGAAAAGAATCGAATCCCAAACGTAAAACTATTGAGAGAAAACATGAACGATTAAACGATTGTCAATTCAGTAATAGAAACAAATATTTAGAAAAGTAATTTTCCAAAGAAAAATAGGTGTTTGATATTGAGAAGGAAGGCCAAGAAAATTATAATTTTTGACTTGCTTAAAATAATAATGAGCTTCTTTAACTTGAAAAACCTTGCCAAAGATAGAAAGAGCTGGAAAGAAGAGTTCAAACACGCGGGAACCTGAACTTACTATGACGAAGAATACAAAAGAAAATAATCGAAACAAACTCCAATATGCTGTTGCACGAAAAGCACGTAAATTTTGTGGTTGAGAAGATTGTGCATGTTTAACAACAATGTCAGAGGAATTGTATTTGATCTACCTAATAAAATTCCTTGTAAGTTGTTACATATATTAAAATCAATTAAACCATAAAAGATTGTATTTTAATTGTCACATCAAAACTATTACATGAACTAACATGAACATATGTGAAGTAGGTATTGGTAATATTTTATTTTTTAGCGATTTTTTTACGATTTGGAATAAACAATTTTAGTTATAATCAAAAATTTCAGACAAAATATTGATGTAACTTTAAAATATCTAAGATGTTTAGACATTCGTTCTTTCCTTTTTCCTTAATATAAATTTAAGAAAATTCATTATCTGATTACTTAAAAACTTTATCTAATACGTTACCAAACTTAGTACATAGTATACAAAATAACTAAAAACGTATCTTTTAAGTACCTATAAAAGTAACTTAAGATAAGTTTATAAATCCCTTTTTCTTAAGAATTTTTAGATCTCTTAAGGAACTTCAGATATTTTTTAAAAAAAAAAAATAGAGATACTTTTCTAGTATCGAGATACTTCCCCAAAGTATATTTGATAGCTCTGGCTATTATATATATATGTTTTATTAGTTACGAAAAAGTATAATTAGTATAAAATAAACTTTTCAGATTTTAAGTCCAAAATGTTTAAAAAAGAATCACAAGGAGTTATGAACATTACATTTGCCTTTAAATTATCTCATTTTATTTTGCAAAAATGCTTATAGAAATCGCAACTCAGGAATTTGTCTGTAACGAAAAAAATATTATTTTTTATCAAAAACAAATCTCAATCTGGTTTTGTAAAAATCAATTATATAACAATTTTGTTCTAAGCGTTCTTCTTGACATAAAAATAAGACTATTCTTGCACATATCCATAGGAATATGTCTTTTTTAAATATAATAAAAATAAGATATTATTAAAACAAAACCATTCTCGAAGAAAGTATAACAAAGAGTTGATATTTAAAAAGGATATTATTGTATTTTGAGCTATCTATTTTTAAATATTTGAGTCAATATTGGAAAAATAAACATTAATTTCTCTTAATTTTGGCGTTAAAATAACTTATTTTTTCCTTAACAATCTCCAATCAATTCATTTTTTTATATACGAGTAATGCGTATTGTATAGGCAAGTATAAAAGAATTGGGACTACAGCGCCATCTCTTCTGAAATATTCAAGCTGTTCAGGACATTCTCATACTCAAACCAGAGCTTTCACGGCTTTCACCCCCTTCCTTTTACAGGCGAA
Source organism: Sisyra terminalis (assembly GCA_958496175.1). NCBI lineage: Eukaryota > Metazoa > Arthropoda > Insecta > Neuroptera > Sisyridae > Sisyra > Sisyra terminalis. Next base: position 12,952,317 of record OY292275.1, read on the forward strand.
GCTTTTCAATCAAACTTTGTGCAAAAACAATGAAACAATCCTAGAAGCCACTCGTAATTCATTATAATTCGTATAATTTGTTACCGAAACAAAATTATTAAAAAGAGTAATTTAAAATTACTCTAAAATCAATTAAATAAAAAAGCAATTGTTTAATAGCCGGCTGGTGCATTTCATAAAATAAAAACCAAAACTAGAAAATTCAAGAAAGTCCAAAAATTGATATTCATTTAAATATCTTACCATTATTTTTGAAACTTTGCGAAAAATAATCAAAGGGCCTAGGGGTATAAGCATTGTGAATCAGCCCTGGAAAGGTATTTTAATGCTTTGTAGATATATGTGTATAAATAATTACTATTAACTAAAAATATTAATATTCAAGAAGATTTAGATCTCTATTTCAGTTGATTTTTGAAAAAAAAAATAAGCAGTGAAAAAGATAAAACATTTTTCTTTAAATTTACTTATCCGATTGATCTGAAAATTCAATATCATTTAGGGGTTTCTAATACCTTTTTTAACCATGAAACAATACTGGCATCGCTTTATAACTATTTTTAAGTGTTATATACTATATTTAGTAAAAAAGAATAAGAACTACTTCCATGCGTAATGGTAGTTTCTTATATTTAACCTAAATATATGCATTGAGTATTGAATCTGGGAGTGGTTTAGTTAAATTTTCAAAATTTCAACAATCAAAACAATTGAAAATCTTCAAATCTCGCAATCCTATTGGCTAATAGTCACGTACATTGAAGCTTGTGTGTTTTCACCAGATATTAGTGCATTGATTGATTTATTTAAATTTAATTTGTTCTTAATTAATTAATTTCATTTGTTTAAAAGCCAAAAAGTAACCCAAATGATAACGGAAATAGTGCTCAAGTAATCAAGATAATAATTCTTTTGTTCAAGTAAGTGATATGTTATTAAATTCTAAAAATCCGAAATCAATCTTAGTGCCAACAGTGCTGGTTTCAATTGACAATTGAGATTTTTGTGAAAAATTAATAGTTTTAAAAATACTTTTTATAGATCACATAAATCTATAAAGATGATAACTTTTTATAACAAGGTATCAACCCCGAAATTATAATGAAATTTTAAACTAAACGGTTCTAGTAAATTCAATGAAAAAAATGCTTTCTTTTTTTCACTAATTATTTTTTTCCACAAAAGCTAGTTGAAATAGGAGATCTAAAACTTCCAGGATCTGAATGTCCTAAACACTTACAAAGTATGATTGAAATATCTTTTTGAGGTCGATTCACTATGGTTATATCTCTAGGTCCTTTAAAAATAAAGTTTTGAATTTTCCGACAACAATTTTTGTAATTATTAAGTTTATACATCCATAAGGAATTTTCCCGGTTATTTTCCCGATTGACTTTTTCGATGGAAATCGTTTCTCCGCAATTAAAAAACCTTTATCGAATTTAAAACTATTGCATATTAAATGATAGAAAGGTAATAACAAAACTCCATATTTATCGTTATAATTCAATGAACAATCGGAAATTGCATATAAAGATTTACAAATGTTTAAAGTAAAAAATATACAAAATTGAATTTAGTTATCATCTTTAGATAGTGGGAAATAAGAAGCAACTTATTTGTGAAATATTATTTTATTTTCGTGCCAACGTTTCGTCAAATAATTCTTGACTTCTTCAGGAACTATTTGACGAAACGTTGGCACGAAAAAAAATAATATTCCACAAATAAATTGAGCCTTATTTCCCACTATCCAATTATTGTATCCGATTATTGTATTACAAGGACAGAAATATAACATGAATTGAACTTAGTGTACCAAAGTTACTCGAAAAATAAAAGTAAGGGAAAAGCTATTCGAAAGTATAATTTGGGAAAATGGAAGAGAATATTCTATATCATCGCTGAATTTCCACTGTATAAATAACTAGTATGAACATGAAGCCGAAGAAAGCAATTCAAAGTAGAACTGTCGAAGTAACAAAATATTTATTGAAGAAAGGTTTAACTTAAATAAATTACATTTTGAATATTTTTTTCATGATTTAGTATTCGTTAAAATTCGCTTATTACACCATTTTAGTATTTCCACTGAAAAAAAGAACAATTGACAAATAACTTACTTTGTCCATATTTATTTTTCGATTTTTGTGAAACAAAATCAAAAAATCAGATCTCGTAAATTTAAAAATTATCACTAAACGAACGCTCTAAATTTCAATTGAAAATTTTCCAATTTAAAACTACCCTCATACTACCCTAATTCCAAATCAAAACGAACCGCGTACAAAGTTTAATTCATAAATATCAAATTCCTACTCATTTCAATTAACAATAGTTACACCATAAACGAAAAATACATACCAATTTTTCCAGCACAATACAAAAACATTTTCATTAAAAATACGCCACCATCATTATTGCCTACTGGAGATTATAATGAAAAATGTGAAATTATTTATTTATTTTGTGTTCTTTCAATTCTAATAATGCTCAAAATGTTTTTTTATTATATCATTTTTCACTCAACTATAAATATTAAAGTTATTATGATTGTAATTTTAAATATTCAATAACTGATTTAATTGTCGTCAAATAGAAAAATAAAATTCTATAAATTATGGGTATAAAATTCTATATTAAAATATCCGTTGGTATTAAATGGAACAATAAAAACAAAACCTTTTAGAAGATTTTTTGTTAAATATTTTTATGGGTAAATGTGCAGATTTAAAATAGATACTTTGTTCTTTCCCTTTTTTTGGAGTGTATTGAATTACATCCCTTAAACTCAACAGGTAGTCGTTAATAACCTACCATTGGGTTCGTCGAAAAATATTATTACAGAAGCTTACAGCTGGAAAACGGTAAACGATCTATTACATCAAATATTTGATTTTTTTCGGAGATGTTTACAACAAATTGGTTTGGTTAAAACTGAAGAAATTAATGATGGTATGTGGAGCAATATCGTTCATGTTTGGGCCTCATAAAAATCTTCAAGGCAATAAAATTTATTGAAGAATCTCGTTCAAATTAATAGACCACCCTTGTATAATTGGGGCTGGCATGTGTGATTAGTTTATAAACGGATGAGATTTCCAAGGTGTAGAGCTAATTAGTTGATGCGTTTGTAAACTTTTAAAATAATGAGTACTTACACAAATATGATGTAAATCCTTTCAGCCGGTTATGCTGAATTACTTATAAACACTAAGCACAATCGTTTAAACTTGAGAACCACACAAGACGAAAATTCACCAACCTGAACCAACCAGGTGTAGCTAATTCCTAGAAAGCCGAATAATCGACACAAGGCACAAAACACATAACAAAATATTTTGATGTTTGCCACAAAAGGAACACAACAGAACCAGGCTGTTTTTAATCGGCGGAAATACACCAGGGGGGATTTGTATTTTCACTGTGGTTGGTTGGGGTACCGGGAACGTGGGAGCGAAACACTATCGAAAATCCTAGATGCGGGCATCACGGGAATAATATAGAAGATCGTTTCGATATTTTGTTTGATCATAAAGAAGGGAACACAGCTCCGTTCTCTTCAAATAGAGAACCGTGTCTGAAAGCGATTGCTTGAGTCGAGTTCTTAACATTTAGCAGTTTGCCGAGAATTCTCTCCGAATGTCTTCTTCGTCTTCTTCAACAGCCAAACATCACGACCCAAACTATTGGCCGAACGCATGGTCACTCCTCACTACAGGTGGTGAACGGCTAGCCACAATTCCACTACTATGTTTTTTTCACAAACCAGTCACAACCAAAATGCGTTTGTGTTTATTCTCGTCATTTACATTTCTTTTATCTAAAAATACAAATACTTTATTTGATTTTAGAAAAAAAAATCGAGAAATATTCTCAGAAATATGCACAAAAATGGCCTACATTCCACTCATACATGTGCTATAAATGGTGATTCCAAAAATTTAAGAATTCCAAGAAAAAAAAATTAGTCTTTTTGGAATCATTTCAATCGATTTCTTTTAAATTAGGAAACTATGAAGTCAAAATGTTCACATATTAACTTTCTTACATTTTGCTTTTGAATATTGCGATTATTCTCACCAGTAAAGGTTTTTTTAATACTAAAGACTAATAATAATTCCTCAGTTTCACTATTAAGACAATTGATTGTTACCAACGCATAGAGAGTTTACTTACTTAATTATATCCCGCATCATTTCGTATGTGCACATCATATAATCAAATCCAGTCATTATTTTATGTGAATTGGGAATTTGAAAAAAAAAAAATTATTGATTTTTTTCATGTATTTTCAAACTTTATTATTAAAATATTAAATAAAAAAAAATAAAATATTATTAAATAATATTGATATTTAATGCAAAAAACTTAAAAAAAAAATTTCAATTAATTATAAACGATTAAAAATTGATAAAATTTAAAAAAAAATCACGTGACTATAAACGCGCCATGAGTGGTCACCATAGTTGTGACATCATAATGTTATACATGGGAGGCTAGCTCAATGTTAATTTTGTGTTATAGCTATTTAATAACAGTACAGCGTTTACAGCTAGTACACGTGACTAGACAATAATATTGAAAATTTATTGCTAAAAAACGAGTCGTTAGTTGATTCCAATTAGCTATGTGTGATAAAGGATTTATAAAAGCAAAGTCTGATAATATTCGTGATGTTGATATATTTATAATAACCAATTTAAAAACATTTTGTTAGGAGTTGTTTTTGTAGTATTCGTACATAATGGTACAAAACAAGAACGATAACTTTTAAGGTTCGACATTTTCAATATAAATTTCAATATTTAACTATCACAACAGAATTAAATCAATCAAAACACTGTACTTATTATTTCTGTATCAACTGCAATGAGTGACAACTAACATTACGACGTCACACGCGCTCGGGTTTGTTCGGGAGCTGTCGGCGTGTTTTCGGTACTAGATTCAAAAATTAATTTTTATTTTGAAATAACTTTTAAATTATTGCGAAAAAAAAAAAACAAAAAATAGTTTTGCTATAAAACTTATATATGATCTTTCCATTTATCACAAAAAAAAAATCACAAACCCAATTTGGTTGCCTATGCTATAGCAAAGCGACTAGAGTCCGCAATATTTTTTAAATTTTTTTTGAAATATATTTTCTTAAAGTGAAATCAGGTACGGATTTATAATTTTATTTCTAGGGAGACCAATAATGTAATAATTGTGCAATAATACTTATTTCCAAGAAAAAAAAATACTTACCAAAAATGGATTCCGTATGCAATAAATAATATTTGCATTTGATGAATGATTCTTACAAGCAACCTTTATAATGATTTCAACATTTCGATTTTTTTTTTGAGAATTTTTTTTTGCTTTCCACGTTGTTCCCATATCTACAATCATGATTAATGTCTATGTATATTTTTAATACTTTGTATCTCCACAAAAATATTTGTCATGATGAAAGTTGACCCAGTGGGGTCCCTGTGAGTGGGTCTCTCATAAGCCTGGCTACCAAAAACTAGATAAACTAAGGATGGGTATTTGACCATAACAGTATCAAAGGTAATGAAAAGGCTGAAGCCCTTGTTCGGAAAGCGTCCCAATCACTCTTCACAGACCCAAAACCTATACTTGGGGTTACAAGATCAACCGTGAAAAATATCATCCAGGAATGAGTTTACGAAAATCACTGAATAAAATGGAAGAACATTACCGGAAAAACCCAGAGTAAAAGGACAATGGGAAAACCATCACAAATATAAACTACTGAAATGAGAATTTTTTTGAGAAGTACTTCGGGTGTGAGGAGTATGAATCGATGGGGGAGATGATTGCATTTTCCTCTTGAATTTACACACGGGCTAAATATTAGCTGTTGCGGTTCATTGGCAGTTCAACTTGTGGTCCGTCTTTCGAAGTGGGATCTATCGAAGTCGGACCGTGAATGGTGTTGTTGGAAATTGGATGATTTGATCTAGTCGGACTAGTCAGATCATTTAGGCGATCTAACTAGAAGATCCAACTAGTAGTCCGGCTTGTTGGACTGCAAATCGGAGCGTGAATGGCCTGTTTAAGAACCGCAACAGCTAATATTTAGTCCGGGTATAAATTTAAAAGGAAATTGCAATCACCTTCCTCTATCGATTCAAAATCCTCACACCCGAAGAGCTTTATCTATTATTTATTGCATTATTATTTATTTATTATTTATATTCTTACAAGCAACCTTTACAATGATTTCAAAATTTCGAAATTGTTTTGAAATAAAGCTCTTCGGGTGTGAGGATTTTGAATCGATAGGAGGAGGTGATGGTACTTTCCTCTTGAATTTACACCCGGACTAAATATTAGCTGTTGTGGTTCTTAAGGAACTATACAGTGTAGCGTTGTCCAACTTATCATAGCCCTCGGGCTATATTTTCTTCACCAAACATTTTGGGGGTCAAGAAGGTTGATAAATGAAAAATCAGTTTATGTTAAATAATAAAATATTTTATTTTTACTAAAAAGAAAACTTTAAAATATTCATAACATATTAATGAGAATATTGTGTCCGTAATTGTTTAGCAACAATATCTAAAAAAAATACCTACTTTAAATTCAAATTAGATTTAAAAATTAGATTATTTAGGCGACTTGAGCCAACTTGAGCTAATGGTGGTGGTTATAATTTTTAAACTTTATGAATATCTCTATAGAATAATAAATAAAGGGAAAAAAAGGGGTTCGATTTAAATGTAAGTCAAAAACGGTGAAAATCACGTGAAAAAAGTGTGTTTTAATGCCAGATTATAAGACAGGACAATTCTTTTATAATATGTACATTAAAATATTATATTGGACATCTATGTATGAAAAAAAAATATTCAGTAGATTTATTGTTCATTTAAGTAATGAAAAGTATTTAATAGGTGGATAATTCTCATTAAATCTGGAAACTCTTGTCCTTTTAGTTTTTACACAATTCTAATTGCCCTATGATGGTATTTTTTTTTCTTTAACAAGAACATGACTTTGGCTAATGGTGATGGTTATAATTCTTGAACTATATGAATATCTCTGTAGAATAATAAATAAATAGGAATGCGATTTAAATGTACGTCGAAAACGGTGAAAATTACGTCGAAAAAGTGTGATATAACGCCAGATAATAAGAGGGAACAGTTCTTTTATAAAATGTACAGAAAAATATTATATTGGATGTATAAAAAAATGCGACATTGGTTATTTAACAACATTAAAATTTAATTTCCAGCTATATAATGCAAAATTTTTTGAAGTATGAACAACAACATCTAAATATTAAAATTATTTGGTAAAAATGTTTAGATTTGCAATTTATCGGCCAATTCAAAAAAAGTCAAATCAAAAAAGACTTTTTGATTCTAAATTAAAATTGATAAATTGATGCTATGATAATATTGATATACCTAGCAAATCGATTAATTTTTAGTCAACAAACAAATTGTTTTTACAAACAGGCAATAATAAACAAACTCCTCTTGTAAAGGCAGCAGCACTTTTCGTAAAAAAGTGGAAAGTAACATTTCCGGATCGTTTTACTTAACATTTAAGTCTACTGATATTTGTCAATTTTGATTTTACCCGAGAAATCTTAAAAAATTTTAAAAGACAACAGTTGAGTAATCAGAGTAATTCACAAAAAAATATCGAAAGCAGTTATTAATAATTTCAAGTTATAAAAATTCATTTCAACATAAGCTTTTTCCTAATATAATTACAATTAGTGAAAAACGGAAATTATGATTTATTTATTGTTAATTTGGCCTCATCAACTAATTCCTTTCATTTATAACGTGAGACATGAACAATTAGTTTTTTTATGTGTTTAATTATGCAGTTCCAAAATTTATGTATAAATTATTGCACCAAATATTTTCGAACAGCATTTATTTTCCTTGGTTATTTTCAACAAAAAGTTCTCTAAATTTAAGAAAAAGGATTTATAACTTCACCAAATTTGATTAAAACCAAACAAGTAGGTATTAAAAACCACAATATTCTACAATGTATGTAGTTCTAAAAAATAATTCAATAACACTGCGAGTCTAAGGAATTTATAGTAAAGAAATATGAAAAAAAATCAAACGTTCTTTACCTCTTTAGAAATACTTTGAACTATACGTATTAAACATATATTGTAGAGTTATATAATTTATTTTTGTGATTTGTATCACTTTTTGTGCAATGGGTAGAAAAATATTTCTGTGGGAACAAAATATGGTTTAAAATATCACAAATGAACTCAAAAACTACACATTAAAAACACTTTTCAAATATAAATCGGTATTCCTATGACCCGGTTTTTGAAAAAGGAATGATTCTCAATGGCTTTTTTTCGAAAATAAATCAATAAAATATTTTTTTTCGTTTGATTTTTTAGTTCAAAAAAATATGAATTGATAAATATTCAGATGAAAAGCTTGAAAGTAACTTTCGTGTTTGTAACTATATCGACAACTTTTTTGTTCACCATTAAGATTTTTTCTTTAAATGATATTTTCCGTCGCTTTATAACAAAAGTCTTTAGCGACTCTAGGGTTAATAAATATCCACAATCGATAAATATTAAAAAGCGAATACGGAGATCGAAACCCAACATCTACCAATATTGGAGCGGTCACCTAGAATACTCGGGGCCACCAGTAGGCAACCATTAAGATTATTGTTACTATTAGAAGGCCTATTAATCCAGAGAACTCAAAACTTCTATTTTTTTTTTTTGTTTTAATTAGAATCTAAAAGCTGCAAATATATTTTTTATTGTTTGTAACTTATCCAACCTAAATCGGCGACTTCTTTAGGTAAATAAGGTTGCTTGTAATTTAGCAAAGCAAATGAACACAATTTTTATAACTTGTTTTGAATTTTGATTATATATCCAACTATTTATAGAGGGGGGTATAATTTAATTTACTAATATTTCAAAAAAAGTTCGCAATTTCAATAACAGCAATAATTAAAAAAATAAATAATATCTTTCTTCAATATGTATGCAAGATTCTACTTAAGGAAAAGTTTGGTCGTTATTTTCGTTATAGGTACATAAATATTTTTATCGCTGATTATATTTTATTACTTTAAACGTTTAAAATACCTCTTCTTATTTCAAATTGACAAAATAGCGGATTTCCCTGTATTCAATTTGAAACTTTACCTCATACATTTTTATTTTTTTTAATTGTTTTTTTTTACCGTCGCTTTTCAACTACTAAGGTCTTTTAGCGATTCTAGGATTAATGAAAACCCGTATCAAAAAATATTGAAAATTATAATTTCACCTATTGTTTCATTCGGAAATATTTATAAGCTATTATATAGTATGTAAGATTTAAAAATAATTTTTCATTTCAATGAAACTTTTAACTCTTTTGAAACTAAAGATGTAGCATTACCATTTTTTGAGTTGATAAATTGTTGAATAACTTACAATTACATTAACTCAAATTCGATATTAATTTGGTATTGACGATTAGCTATAGATGTGTTATTATATTATTTTACTGTGGTTTTTAGACTTGAATTATAAAGTCTACTTCAAAGCTTAATTGTTTCATTTGTAGATTTTTCAAAATTTTTAATCTTTCCAAGTTAAATTATTTTTTTTTAATACTCGTAGTACATTAAATTAATGAACATGAATGAAACTCACTTCTATAAAGTTCTAATGATCTTTTAACTGAAAACCTTCTAAAATAATAAATCTTAAAGAAGAAAAAATGGAAATAACACAGGAGTTAAAAGCGTTAAATAATTCTTTTCATAATAGTCAACTTTATACTTACTTCTAGCTGGCAAAATATTACAAACTTGAAAATTATTTAACCGAACCCAATTAAACCGGTAAACTATTCAATTTCTACGATTTATTCCTTCTATTCATTATCTAGAGTCTAAGTAATGGTATCGTGTTAATCAGGATCTTCGCTTTAATTTTTACCATTACCATTACCGAAAGTTTTCAAGGATAGTGGTAATGAAAATATTATTTTAAATAAAATGATTTTATGCGCATTTATATATTTTTTTTATTTAGAAATTCTTCCAAATTACTTAATGATTTTTTAATCTTAAAAATTAATCATCGAAAATTTGGCGAGTCATTCTCCAGATTAATTACAATTAAGACAAAATCTTTTAATTCTAAAACTGAAATAAAAATAATGCTTGGATTTTTGGACAAACAATAAACCAGATCAACTTATTATTAAAAGAACATAGGTACAGGTACATTTACAGGTACAGTTACATTATGTAACAGGTAGTTTTAATTAGCATTAATGAATCTTAATCTCAGTCATTATGTTTGAGATCCTTAAATTGTTAATTATTTGAGTAAATTGGCTCAATATGGTGATCAAAACTAATTGAAGCATGCTATAGATTACTCAAAAATTTTAGAAGCTCACAAATAGATCAGGGCCGGTTCTTGGGTTTTGAGCGCCCTGGGCAAAACAAATTTTGGCATCCTTTTATATAGCAATATACAAATTTGCGAGAACAACAAAAAAAAGACAATTTCATATTTGATTCGGCGCCCCGGGCAATCGCCCGCCGCTTTATTGACTCCTGAAGTAGATATGGGAATTTTAATGCTTTACTTACCACCCAAATGTTCTGTACTTACGAACCAATACATCTGTTCCTGTTTCAATTATCTATTTTTTAGTAAGGCTTGTAAGCTTTAATAAGTTTATTAATACGTAATGCATTTATACTAATAATGGCGGTCCACCATTTTATTTTTTATGATTACAAAAATGCAAATATCATAAAGACATTTCGAGCTGAATGCGACAAAGATGATAACTTAATAAACTTAAAATAATAACTAAAAAAATAACTTAATAAAATTAAAACAAATAAATTATAACAAAAACCCAATTTTTCTACAATTCAAATTTATTTTTAGACTTTATAAAATTTATTTTAAATCTAGTTTAGAAACTAGTGACCTAAATCTTCCCACCAAACCTGAACCTGCAGTTCGCAAGTACTCATACACAAATTAGTTCGTTTTATTAATAATAAATATAAAAGGAACAAAGAAATAGATTTAAATTTGGGTTGTAATTTAATATAGGAGTTGTCTTGTAATATTGATATTAATTCCATTTTTTACAATTAAAACCGAAAAACCGTATCTTTTAAGATACTTACAATAACCACCTTTTTATTTCTTAACCTCTGAACACGAACATTTCTTTTCTCTTAGAAAACAAATAAATGCAAGACTGATTTTGAACAATTAACAAAAACCTTGAAAACTTATTAAATCAATTAAGCCCATTAAAATACAGACTTATTATAAATCACCTGAAACTAGAGATAGCATAAATAAAATCACAATTCATGATGAAGAAAAGATTTTATTACATTTCAACGTAAACCACCATTTGATAATGAACCGTAAAATAATTATAAATATAAAATTAACACAAGGTAAAAGATGTGAACTTTTAAATTGAATTTCAAATTGGTAAAAACTGCATTAAGAAAATATACTAAAAATAATATCAAAAAACAATGTATAAGAGTGACAAATTATCATTGGCGTCTTTCTATCTACGCCTTTAAATTTAACTGCAACAAGACTGAGGATTTGGATCTTTTCCAGATCGTTTCGTAATGTTGACACGAGTAAACTCTTCGGCCGTAGTTGGATGAATTCCGACTGTATCCATTAACGCCTTCATCGTTAAACCGCATCTTTAAATGAAAATAAATTAGTTTTATCTGAAAATCAATTCAAACTTAGATGCTTACTTCATTGCTGCAGCAAATCCTTGCATAACTTCTCCGGCTTGTGGTCCAATGAAATGTAAACCTAAGACTTTTTGATCTCCTTCAAGTAACGCGACACATTTTAAGTAGCAATGTGCAATTGATTTTTGTGGAATGAAAAATTCGGTTGGTTTATAATACGCGTGGTAAATCTCAATTTTGTCTTCGCCATGCCTTTTGATAGCCTCAGTTTCGCTCAAACCCACACAACTATACTCCAAAGGAGTGAATACTGTTGTCGCCACATTATCATAATCCATTTGAATTGAACTACCGCCGAACAACCGTCGTGCCAGTAGTTTTCCTGCGTGAATAGCTACGGGTGTCAATTCTGGTCGTTTCTGTAACAAAAAAATAAATAAAATTAACTAATGTCAATTAGTATTTATATTCATTACGTCAGTTCTCTGACATAGGAAAGTAAGTAAGTACAACGAGAGTATTAACTGAACTAATCTCTAATGTATGGCTCAATCTCGAAGAACAGTTAATAATTCAAACATTTCAAATGAGACAAAAATAACCAATAATTATAATTTAGCATTCTCGATTTTAATGGACATTTAATTTAATACTTACATACAACACATCTCCAACAGCAAAAATATGAGGCACATTAGTTTGTTCATTTTTAACATCAATCTTATCCTCTATCACGGTTACGCCTGCTTTATCCAAATTTAAGTCTTTTGTCAAAGCCCGACGTCCAACCGCAAACAAAACTGTATCAAAAACATCACTGTTGATAGTAGGTTCCATTTGCATTCCTATCCTAATCGGCACCACTTCTACTGACCAATCAACCGTTAGTTTTCCATCAGGATTTTTCGTTATTGATTTCGGTAAACATTTGTGTAAGAATTTAATGCCCTTCAACTTCATCGATTCTGTTATCAACGAAGCCATTTGTTGATCAAATTCACGAAGTACCACCGATCGGACCATAACGGTCACATCGAAACCTAGCCCATGTAAAAATCCAGCACATTCTAAACCGATATCTATCATTTTATTAAGGAAAAAAAGACCAAATCATTAAATAAAAACAGTTAATTTTAAACATTTTAAAAGGATACATCCAGCGCCAATGATTAAAGTCTTGCCTGGTGGCTTTTCCAGACTAAAAATATCATCACTAGTTATACCATATTCAATAGCACCAGGTATTTCGGAATATTTTGGACGACCCCCAACGGCAATTAAAAAGTATTTTGCCGTTAGTAACCGCTCTCCCTGTTTCGTTGTTGTTTGAATAGTATTTGGATCTTTGAAACTACCCAAACCATTTATATATTCTACTTTCCTAGAAAATTAACAAATTAGTTGAATTTTAAAGCGTTGATGTAGTGTAACTTACTTATCTCGAAGTTCTACTCGGGTGACCCAATTGACTGATTTTACATGATTTTGGACAGCTTCTCGTAAAGCCTCCCAACTATGATGAATATTGTCCGCTTGAGGTAACTGCCAGCCATAAGATTGAGCATCCTTTAAAAAAACACATTTATTTATTTTTTTTCAAATTGTTATTTACCATCACTTTATAACAACTAAGATCTTTAGCGACTCTAGGGTCAACAAAAAATCCGTTATCGAGAAATACCGAAACTTTGTTTGGTACGACTTAATTCAACACATAACAGTTTTGGAGTGGTCACCTTGACCACTCGGCCACCGTAGGGTTAACATTTATGAATTATTTGGTTAACAATGTTTTTAAGCAAATACTGAACGCACAAGGAGTAATTAAGTAATGTGTGAGTTAAATCTATAGATATATAGAATATATCGTTAGCCTTTTTTATTTGATTACTCTTTCAATTTTCTCTTTTTTAGTCTATATCACCGTTTTTAATGTTCGTTCAGAGGTTCTTTGATTGAAAATAAGATTAATTTAATCAAGTATAATTTTCTTTGTGAGTCATTTACAAAAACTCGGGTAGATGATGAATTAATGAATAACCCAGAAAAAGACAATCTTAATTCTAAAGAGTCTCTAATCGACTTTCAATTTCGACACTAAATTGGAGTTTTAATTCAGACATTCGATAGAATATCTGTCGAAATTAAGATCATAAGCTTTCTGTACAACCTTCAGAAGCGATCGATTTACTAGAGTTTGATGTAATATATATGAATTAACTGATCCTTTCAAGACAAAGAATTGTCTTAAAAAGGAGTTTCAATGTCGGTTGGACTCTTATTCTAAAAACGAACTATTTTTTGTGAAAATCAGCGCTCTATTCTATATTTCTATGGTTGGATTTCGGTAGTTCTGGTTTCTTATGGTGCTTTTTTTATACTAACATGAATTGCTTCTCCAAGAAGTGCGGCTTGGTGCATTAACTTTTTCGGAATGCATCCAACATTGACACAAGTCCCTCCAAGTCCCCATTTGGTTCCCAACGGAGTCGGTGTCACAAAATCCAGCACAGCCACTTTCGCTCCCAGACTAGTTGCTTCTTTGGCGGCCGCAAGACCTCCAGAGCCTCCACCAATCACCACCAAATCATAATCATACGAATCACCTATCAACAAAAACCAAATTGATTAACCATTTAAGAAATATTTCACCAATAAAATACTTGGAATAAGTTCATTAGTCTCCATTTGTGCGGGTGGAGCCACTGGCTCTACTTTAGTAAAAGTTCTATTACAGCCACAAACGTATTCCAATAAAGACATTTAATTCACTAATATTAACAAAAGGAAAAAACAATAAAACGAAAAATTCTTTAGAAACTGAAAACGAAATGATCATATGCAATTACTAGCATAAAAAAAAATAAATCATAAGGTTTTATTTTGTAATTTTTCGAGAGTGACATGAAGGAAATTTTATGTCTAATGCTTATCTAATTAATCGATCCTCTTATATATTAATGAACTTTGATAAAACGTTCCAATTGTATTGAAGTTGAAAATCTTTTGAAACCCGATATGAGGAAAACATAATTTTTGATAAAATAATTGGTCTACATTATAATCGTCATGTTAGTCACTTCAAGGACTTAAGGTGAAATTATCATGCAATAAAATAATTAAATAGTAAGGTTGAGGTAAACGTAAAAATCAATTTTTAAAAGGCATCGAAAATAGAGAAATATTCTGGGAAAATGAATGTGCTATTTGTAATATAACCTCACTTACTCATTGTATAATTCACTTGGAATTAATTGAACAAATCACATAAAATTTAATACCTATTTAAGATTTTAAACAAAGAAAAAATAATTAATCAAATGAGTAAATATAAATTCCTAGAAAAAATGATTGGAAAAGATTTTTTTGACATTACTAGATCTGACGCAATAATAAGTAAATGGATTTATATGGGGTAGTAAATATGGTTACTTACGTTTCTTAATTTTTTTATTAGAGTCTAATTTTTTAGCACTAAATAACCGATTATTAATCAATAAGAAATTGTTTTGTGCAAATAAAATTCGATTTCCCCGAACTAAAATCTGTCGGATATGAAACCCGGCAAACGGCGCCATACTTCTCTCACTAAGTCGCTCTCTTTTTCCCGATCCAAGCGCAATAATTCAAAGGTCAAATTATTTATTGCTATTTAACATCAAAATGAAATCAATTTTAATAACAGGATGCAACCGCGGAATCGGTCTTGCCCTAATTAAAAACCTAACGAAAAAACAAAATCCGCCGTTACATATAATTGGAACTTATCGCAACATTCAACAAGCCAAGGTAAATTTCATTCTCAAATTATTTTCCACCCAAAAATGCCCTTACTAATTCTCCAAAAATCATTAACAAATACCACAAAACCCACTTACCAATAACCGGAGCCATTTTTCCAACTATTTCCCAACAACGGTTTCACCAAACTGACTTCAAATAAAATGTCGGACTTAACCACACTAAACTTGGCAAACCCGCTTCAAAAACCTTCAACTGTTTGCCGTCGTCACGCAAAACAAGTGAAACACAAATTTAAATTAACCGCAAATTTAATGTAATGGTAAAGATAAACCAAAGGAATTAGAAAACAAGTAGTTTTTTAAATTTAAAACAAATGAGACGAGAATTTCATCTGCGCAATGCTTTTATATGATGGCCCCACCATACCTCTTTTTTATACTTGATCCATCTTGAGTTCTTGACAATGTTATATGAATTATATATTTTATCTAATCGTTTTAATAATGATCTGCACATTTTCCTTTGGTTCTAGAAAATATTTTTCAACTAATGCAATGATGACTCATTTTCCTTTTTCCTTTCAGGAGTTGCAAGAATTGCAGGAGAAACATAAAAATTTGCATACATTGAAAATAGGTAAGATAATAGTAAGTAGGAGTATTATAAATATAAAATTTGTTATAAATTAATTAATAACGAATTGCTACCATTGTAAAATTAACATTTCCTTAATAATTAATTCTAGCGAGGTATTGCGGTTGTACACAACTTATATATTAAAAAGAAAACTAGTATAAAATAGAAGCAATAGGATTATAATTATATAAGACTTAACATTTTAATTTAAAGTAACCCAGAAATATTTTTATAGGCCACCTAGCAAAAATGTATTTGTCTTAGAATAACTAACGTAATTAACCGCATAAATTAGAATTTAATTAAAATCTGAATCAATGAAAAACCAGAACTTGGAAACGAAGCTGGGACAAGTACTTTAATGCAACCGGGTCATTAAAATTTATACTGATTCCTAACAATCTTATATTGAACACAGTAGAGTATAATATTTAAAAATTATTAATTTTATCATGTCTTAATACCATAAAATTAAGGTTCAAGTTCATTTTGGCACACCTACAATCTGGCAATGTTACATTTTCGACTTTGTTTTTAATTTAATTCGCGATTAAATCGCCCCATAATGAAAATTTGGCTCAAGTGTACTTTAGCACACCCACAATCTGGCAATGTTGCATTTTCGACTTTGTCTTTAATTTAATTCGCGATTTTTCTGTTTATACAATTCTAATATGGTATAATTCTCTCTTTTGTGGCTAAATTTTCATTATGGACCTATTTAATCGTGAATTAAATTAAAACAAAGTTGAAAATGCAACATTGCCAGACTGTGGGTGTGTTAAAGTACACATAAGACTAAAATTTAGCCACAAAAGAGAGAATTATACCATATTAGAATTGAATTAACAAAAATATCGCGAATTAAATTAAAAACAAAGTCGAAAATATAACATTGCCAGATTGTGGGTGTGCTAAAATAAACTTGAGTCATTATATTTAAAATGGGTTTAAGTTTTAATAAGCTCATAAGTTATAAAAATTTACACTGGAGCTGGAGTCGTAGCGAGAATTAAACATTAGATCCGGAGCCTAATCGAATTTAAAACAGCTCCTCAACTCTTATAAAGAATTATGTAAGAGTATCTCCGTTTTTATTTATTAAGTTGGGTTTTCGTGGATAAGGTTATTTGAGCCTCAGGGCTGACCATGTTTTCTGGGTCCTTACTTTAACTAGTTACTTTACCAAGCAGCTGGGCGAACATAATACTTAAAAACTATTAATTTTATCAAGTCTCAATACCATAAAATTATATATAAAATGGGTTTAAATTTTAATAAGCTCATAAGTTATAAAAATTTACCCTGAGGACGGAGTCGTAGCAAAAAATAAACATTAGATCCGGAGCCTAATCTAATTTAAAGCAGTTCCTCAACTCTTATAAAGAATTAGGTAAGGGTATTTCGGTTTCTTTTATTAAGTTGGGTTTTCCTGGATGAGGGATGATTTGAGCCTCAGGGCATACTATGCTTTCTGGGTCCCTACTTCACCTAGTTAAAACCAAACAGCTGGGCGAACCTCAGCACTCGTCGCACGAAATGCTTTCCGATAATATCAGTTCCAGGAATTGTTATCCTCAGTTCTTCATTTCTCCATTCATTCAGAACATCACATTCCCATAGAATGTGAAAAGCGATATTATCTTCTACAGAACCTACATTTTGGGTCATTCACAAATAATCCCATTGTGTTATTTATCATGTGTTATTATCACAGTAACCGACTATTAGACCCGTTACCACTAAGGATTGCAATCCAGCAAAGTGGGATTCCGCGGACCAACGGGATCCGACTTAATTCTAGGCCCTGTGGAATTTGGAACGAAGATGATCGAAGAATTGAACGAACTGGCAGAGATGCCCTTAAGAAGCTGTCTTGAAGAGATAAGGCTGGTCGGTGTTTCTCTTGAAGATGTCCAGAGCTGACTGATATTGTATGCGATTTTTCGGCCTATTTATACGATCTCTGTGTGTGGGCATTCCTTCGTTCCATGTTTGACCAATCATGGATCGTGTCCTCTCAGTCCACTGTTCGTCGTGTCGGCGGAATGTTGTCTGTACTTTCCAGGATAATTTTCTGGCAAAAATTGCTCTTGGAAAGTTGTTAATGTTTGGCGCTTGCCGCCACAAACATTTCATTTCTTATTTTCTTCAAATATTAGGAGTTTAAGACCCTCAATAAATAAAATGTAATCATAAACCAGAAACTAGTTTACCATTACTGAAAACATATTTATCCTTTTTTTTCTAACGATTTTGAATGTTTTGTAGTTCAACTGATTGATAGCATAACATTATTAATTAAATTTAATAATTTAAATTAGTTTTAGTAGGCCAATTGTACAAAGATAATAATATACGTGAATATTAGGTAGATAACTTAATTTATCAGTGAAACGTATGAACTTATTTGATAAAAATTAAAACCAATAAATTCAATAGAAAATGTAATGATTTTTCCCCAGATTTGAATGATTTTAACGCTTACGAAAAATTTGCTAAGGATGTGGAGGATATTGTTCAGGATAATGGACTTAACGTCCTATTCAACAATGCTGGAATATCTTCGAAATTCACCCGTTTGCAGATGGTTAAAGTTAACCAACTCACAGAATCATTTATCACTAACACGGTGGCTCCAATAATGCTAACAAAGGTAAATATTTATGTTTGAATTAGTAATTATAGATTTTCCACCAACAATTTTCACCTCTTTCAGACTTTATTGCCGTTACTAAAAACGGCTGCAGCCAAGAACCCAAATGCGGTTGGAATCAATAGGGCTGCCGTTATAAATATGAGTTCAGTGTTGGGTTCGATCACGGAAAATACCTCAGGAGGATTTTATCCTTACAGATGTGCAAAAGTAAGAAATTAAAAAGTAATTATTTAAATGGAACAAGAAGGCTTTGTTTGAATCAATTGAACCATTGCCAGACCAAAGCCTATTGTTGGTAGAACTAAATAGCTATTGATTTCCATTAAACCTTGAAATATCTTATTTTAATGATTAAAAATGTAATATTTATAGATAGTACTTATGGGTTTAATTATTAATTGATGTTCGTTTTAAATATTCTACGTAAATATAACCTAACTTTTGCTCACCTTTGGGTTCGGATGGGGGTTCGTCCTTTAAAGCTCCGTACAGTGCATTGTGAACACTTACAAATTCTTCGGGCATATGATATTTTCCCGCCATAATAACTTATTGTTCATAAGTCTAAATAAAATTAATAATATTAATAAAAACTACAAGCTAACCGGTATTGACAACAAAACTAGACCTTGAATGCATTAAGCATATTGTCATTGGTCGTGCTCGTGCTAGTAAGAGCCGTTTACATATAGGCAAATAGAGTTACACGAAAGTGGTTTTGATCACTGATGCTTAAGATTTATTAATTTATATCATTTATATTATTGAAGCTTTTCAAACTTTAAAATTTCAATTTATTGATAATTTCAAAATTTCATTTTTAAATTTGCGAAGATAAATATCTGATCTATAGAAACCTAAGCTTTTTAAATTAGAGCTTTTGCAGAAATTCGCATTCGCAAGACTGTAGCATCTTCCTATAATCCATCTGAGATTAATCCAAGTTTTGAAAGTATTTTTTTTTTCTCTAACAGATTTAAAAACACGATTTGAACTTATTCTCAGTTCTAAGCCAATCACGTAATTATTTTCACATAAAAAGTTTAATTTCTAAAGTCATTGGGTCGAGTATATGTATCAAGTGAATAAATCGAGTGAATAAACTGTACAAACTAGGCGAGTGGTTGAGTAGAGTGAATAAGTTAAGTAAATGAGTAGAGTGGTTAAATCAAGACAACTCATAAGAAGTGTTGGAGTCGATTATGTATTTACATATTGACATGAAGAAAATCAAAATAATGAATCTCCCAAGTGTGATTTTTTTAAATAGTCTTTGAAGCCTGTATAGAATATATTGCTGTTTCCAATTTTATCAGTAGTGTTCTATTTTACTCAATTACAATTAAATTTTAGTAAGAAAATTCAAAATTGGCGAATTAAGTTCATTTTCTTATTCACCTAAAAGCAGATAATTTGGCCGATCAGTTATTATTGATTTATAGTGTACACTCTATACAGCAAACTTCTATTTAACGCAAAAATCCATAAAACATAAACATTGCTTAAGTTTGTTTGGTTTGCATTATTACCCTTATGCAGAATCACTCTATATAGCGTAGCTACCACTTTTAATAGCGAAACAATACATTATTATCTAGAGCTTAGAAGAATTGCGGATATGGTATGTAGAATTAAAGGGGCGAAAAATCTTACTTCTAGTCTATATAAAGTCCTGTATCCACTAGTTTACGTAACGCTAACAGGTTCTCTTTTTCTTTTTTTTTTAAAAAATTACTCAAAATTAACTTAACCCAAAATTAACAATTTAACAATATAACTTGTAGTCTCCATTCAACAGATTTACTGTTGTTTATTTCCGTTCTTTACAATCCATCAACAAGTTATTTTTTTTTTTCATCTTGAAATTTGATGTTTGATTTCAAAATAATGAAATACTACACAATCAATATTTTTTTTTACCTCAACTGCAAGTCCAACGTACTTTACCGTTGCACTAAAAATTAACCTGTTCCAATTGAAGATTCACATAGTGTAGCTTTAGGCGGCACTATGTCGCACTAAGCACTGGTAATTGGAAAAGAACCTATATTTTTCACCAAGTTATTTCGCCGCCTACTCTCAACCTCTGAAATTTTGGTTGACTTATATCAATCAAGTAATCTAACCCTCAATCCATACCTCAAAACTCAATTTGAATGTTAATTAGTATTGCCTTTGATTTTTTTTTTAATCTGCCTACTCTTCAATTTAAGTTTACCTGAATTAAGCCTATGTAAGTGAGCCTTGGATAGTCTGTCGACTACCACATTAAACAACCGTCCAGTTGTCTGATTTTTCGATATATCATTCGTGTTAAGTTTTTTTTTTTTCAAATTTTTAAAGCTCTTCTATGTGTGTTCAAGCATCTGAATTACTTATCATATTACTCTTTTATGTATTTTTATTCGCAGTCCCACTCATGATCTCTGAACTTCTTATAGTTGTGGTTGTTGCTGTGAATTGAACATCTAAAAATTACCTGGGTTCAAATCTTAAACAATTCAGATCTGACCTCTACTCTCTTTAAAAAGTTTCAAATCTTAACAAGATTAAACTTTTAACTTCTATAACAATCACAGCACTCTAAATTTTTATTTTAGTCAAATATAGATGGTTTAAAAGTAAGAACAAATTTCTCACATTGTTTTATAAAATCAGACTTCGTGGCGTCTTCTTCATATCTGATTCTCATATACTCTCAATATCCTTGGCAAATTCTGTCATGCAGATCAACTTTGCCAACCATTTATTCCAGGATTATGAAACATTTTCAATTAGTTTTTTTTTTAAATTAATGGACTTACATGTCATTTTATTTGCCATTTATTTGTTTTTGTTTACTTTCTAGTCATTCTCTCTCTCTGAATATCTTAATTCTTAAATTTTTCTCTCTTTTACCTCTTAATATACCTTTCGGTACCACGTAATCTCTGAATTTTAACCAATTGAATAATGTTTCTTGCTTCTGAACCAAAATAACCGAACCACCAAGTAATTTAGTTCGAATCGAGAAATTAGATTCTTTCACCGGGCATTCCACGCATGCACACCACTCGCCGATGTTAAATCCCGCGCGTTACCACAAAAGCTGGTCAGTTTTGGGCTGCGCAAGCACACACGTGGGTCCCGAATGAAATCCTGCCAATCTCCCTAGTCAACGAACAGCCTACACCGAACACAAGCTTCAACTGAACATTGACCCCGGAATTTACAGAATTTGCTCGCAATTATTTTTCTATTTGACTCCAATTTTCAAGCCTGTAATGAACAGGAAAGCCCACAGAAGCCAGCAATCCGATATCTGACCGCAAGGCAAGCCAGAACGGGACGCCAAACTCAAGTGAACAATTCCAACCCACCATTAGCATAAAATTATAATAACTATTAAGCTAAATCCTGCATTTGACTAAATTTCTTACCATCTTATATCCTCTGAATAATTTTATTCATCTTCTGAATTTCAAAATAATCCTCTGAATTCTTGTTTTTTTTTTATTTATTTTTAAAACACTGATGAATTTATTTCCCAGCATTTATATCAACTTACATCTTAAACTTCTCAACAATAAGATGAACATCTTTATCAACCACAATTTATTATTATTATTATTTTTTTTTAAATATTTTAATTGTTTACATTTCAAATACATTTAGATCAAAGCTTTGGTTGTGAATGAGAATCCCTTTTTGCATCTATCCAAGAGAGAAAGAGAATGTAGCATGCATGGGGCGAAGGGCATTCGTCATTTCACAAACCAGCTCGGGTAAATTTAAAGAGCCTTTAAATTTCCCTCCGTTGATTTCAAACGTACGTCGTTTCTTTTTATTTTCTATCTCTCTCTCATAAAATGGCGATGTGAGTTGCGCAACGTGCTAAGACGCGACGCTTACATGCAGGCAGGCCCCCCGCAACTTATCCAAACACAAGGTGCACGGACTTGTTACAGAAAGCCCCCCATAAACACACATACCACCAGGCTCTCCGAACCAGGGGGTGTCGACTCGATGATAATTCATATGTCGGCACTCGGAAAAAAGCACCATTTTTATTGAGCATTTTACTAGACCAGTTTCACCATTTTGGATGAATTTACGAACTAGTACAAAATATGAAAGAAACTTAATAGAAGTTATTGGGTTCTGATATTTGTGATTTGGAAATTTACAAAATTATTACAACAGGAATAAAATTCTATAGAATAAAAATACAAAAGATTTTCACATATTTTTTTTATTTTCCATACTATTTTGTACAGACATAATTTTCATATTATTTTACACATAGATAATTTTTTTTATTTTTAATCTCACATTCGATGATGGTAGGTTTTCGTTTCTTTTAGCATTCGAAGTTCCAAACACGCAGAAATCTGAAATAATAATAGTGATTTTAAAATTTTAATTTATTTAAGAAGTAAAAAACATTTAATACCTTCCAAAATTGAAGACAGTTTTTCCATTAAACATAAGTCGAGCGGTATTTTCAAAATAGTTTTAAAATAGTATTTTCAAAATAGTTCATTGTTTGTCGAGAAAAATAAATCTTCCTATAAAGAAGGATACGAAATCATAAGTACCAATACATATGCAAAAAAACGCACTACTACATTTACTAAAGTGACACCTAAGGGTGTCGACTCTTTTTCGTCAGAACATGTAAGAACCCATGTAAAATTGCAAGAGAGAAAGCCATAGACAAGGATGACGAATGTATATCACATAGCGTATGCTATATAGCGTTTTAGTGTATGTGTGTTTATGCTAAGACGCATATGCATTATTAGCTGCATTTTTCTCGAAATCCTTGTTAATGGATTAAAATTTTACAATTTATGATCAATTATACACTTACATGTTATCGCACTGTGCTGTTATACTGTTCCAAAAACAAAAATCAGTCAAAAATGTAGAAAATTAATTCATTTAGTAACTTAAACTTGAAACACGTTCTTTGAGAACAAGTCAACACAAGTCGTAAACGACTTGTCTACTTTACTGGTCTTGACAAAACCGACCAAATATGACTTAACGCACTGCTTGCACATGCTTATTGATGTTATAAAGGAACAACAAGATTGGACGAAATGACGACACGTTTTTACGTTATCCTACGTGATTGGCTAATTGTTTTATACAATTGTAGTAGTGTCTTATATTATGTGGTATTCTTTTCTACCTACAGTGAAGCACAATAATTTATTTTCCTTGCTCGAATTTTCTTTTTTGAAACACTTGCAATATACCACTTGCAGTATACGTATACTGTGACGAGATGTTAACTCTGCAATGGATAATTGTGAAATAGCTGTATAGTGTTTGTTGCGGGTAGAAAGAGATAGAAGTTCCAATGCTGATTGAAAGAATGAAGTTCATAAAATACAAGGTTTGTAAATTACATAGGTTGCTCCATTAGAAAAAAAAATGATGTCATACGAAGAATTTGTAAATTGATCAGTCTGAAGATATATACGAATTTCTTCTGGAAACGTCACGTAGCCACGATGAGGCCACCTGTGTATTTTATAAACCTTGCATAAAATTAAAGTTTTATGAATTCATCTTAGTTTTAAATATATAAATAATGTATCTAATCAACAGTACGTGGAATTACATTTTTGCTTCTGTTATAATTATGTTAGTATGAGAGTCGAAAAAAAATACGTAGTTGTTTTGCGCCATCGAAATAAATCTTGAGGGACTTGTAAAATTTTTCTTGACGCTAATTTTTGGAGAGGAATTTAAAAACATGATAAATAAACTTATTTCAGTAGGAGACTCAAAATAAATATTAGATTAGTCGATTTTCTGCGCCACAGGATTATATAATGTAATAAATGATAATAAAGCAGTTCTTTGTTTTGTATTTCTAGCTTCCTTTCAATAAATTTAAAAATCATCATTGTTTAGTAAACTTACTTAACCTTGAAAACAATTATAAGAATCGAAAAACCACTCGTTTGTTCTTATGAGCACCATCTATCACATAAAAATAAAATCTTAGCAAATAAATTCCTTATTGTTGCGAACAATTTCGAACCAAAAGAGAACGCTCCTCCGCCGCGATTCCAAATGCACCAATTCTATTGTAGGAAAACATAAAATACTTTCTCCGAAGTTCTATCTCTTTCTACCCTCAACAAACGATCTATACAGGTATTCCACAATTATCCATTCTCAAGTATGGCTATCCTTGTCTTATTTCAGAGAGTTAACAGCCCGTGCTCCGAACTTCGTATAAAACCATATTCTAAGCCTATTCTAAGCTCTCTTCTTTGCATATACGTATTTCACACACATTTACACATATTCAACTAACCTTTTGTCTCTATGACAAAATATGCGTCATCAAAAATGGCTATTTCTCTGGATTGAGGCGTCTTTGATAATCGATTGTTGCCGGCTTTTAATAATAATTATTAATATTTATTATTTTTTGTTTTCTCGAACTACAAAATTGTCCTCCATGCTGTCTTCTTCTTGATATTTAATTTGTATTTTAAAAACTACACAAAACTTTTAAAGTTTTAGTTTTTATTGTCACTTTTTTTCACACACATATTAAAATATCCGCTTTTCGTTCCGGCTCTGCTACCATGCAGGAGTCATGGGTATATATTACAACAGAGGATCGAAATAATATAATCACACGAATTACGAATTGATATTCTCTTTATTTCTCAATATATATTTCCTCTCATTGTATGTACCATGTACTTGCTTTGCTTGCTGAACTCTATGTCACTCACTATGCTGATTGGGCAAATCTCGACTACCCTCTCCTTAAAGTCCGATTAGGCTGGTTCTACAATTAGTCGCTTGTCGTCTGTCGGGCGCATGCGTGTTTACTTTGACAGTTGTTGTCGTTGACGTGAGTCGTTGTCGTGGACAGAGTTGGCCAATGCTCAACTTTTCCCGACTTACGACAAACGACTTATTTTTGTTGTTCTAATTTATAAAACATGGAAACCATGGATATTCATTGTAAACAACTCCCAAATATGGATCGTTCGCATTTAGGTTGTGTCAAATAATTGTTTATAAATAAATAAATGTCGTTCCGCAATTGTAGAATGCATTGCCGTTTATCTCCCGACTGACGACTCACGACAACCTACTAGGGACTCCCGTCAACGACAAGCGACTAATTGTAGAACCAGCCTGACCCGTTTTTACCCGACGCAGGATCAGAGTGACCAACTATATTTTAAGAGCGCCAAATATAAAAACCTGTTTATAATCTCAGTTTTGAAAATATAAAATGAACGAAATAATTAATTATTAATTAAAATCTTTTATTTTATAAACTTTTCAATTTTAATTTTTATTTTTTTATTTTTTATAAACTTTTATAAATTTTGTGTCAACACTTTTATACATTTAACATTTAAAATCATTATAAAAGTTATAACTCATATTCTATATAAAATAACTAATGTTTAAACATCTTTTTTATCCTAAATATTAGTATTTAACGTATTTAACATTTCATTATTTGGCTCAAAATTAATAATATCATTATCTTTAGATAAAAAATTTTTGGTAATTAAAATTGACTTTAATGTATCAGTCGATAAATTATTTCTATGATCAGTTTTTACATTTTTAATGTCACTGAAAATTCTTTCAACTGATGCATTAGAAAACTAGTAAAAAGTATATATTTTTACTTAGGATGTATTTTAGAAAACGATTTGATTGGTCAGTTGATCGTGAGAATCACCCTGCATGATCTGGTACCGCGCAAGCGCTAGCTG
Source organism: Sisyra terminalis (assembly GCA_958496175.1). Classification (NCBI taxonomy): domain Eukaryota; kingdom Metazoa; phylum Arthropoda; class Insecta; order Neuroptera; family Sisyridae; genus Sisyra; species Sisyra terminalis. The sequence continues at coordinate 12,978,834 of OY292275.1, forward strand.
TAATTACTAGCGGTAAAATTTAAATTTGAATATATGGAAAAATATTTTCTGTATATTCCATACTTAAAAAATATCCCATGTTTATTATCCAATGGCTGATTACCCAATTTTACCCGCTCAAACTCAATTACCCGCATATTTACCTGTTCGATGTCAAATTACCCGAAAAACGGGTAATTACCCGGACATTGGCAACACTGATGTCACTAGACGCAAGTTACTACTCTGTCTTGCAAATCTCGCGCATAGCCGATAGCAGCGCCACACATACACGTTTCGACAAAGCTATTTCTTACAAATCTACTATATCCTGATCCTGCGAATCTCCAGAATTTTGTATTTACCACATTCATATTTTGTGCATAAAGATTATTGATTAATGTTAACCTTATAAACAAAATAAATACATCAATCAGCATTTTTCAATTATAGATTAGTTAAAAATTTTAAAATTTGATAATTAGCACTTCTTTTTACATTTAAACATGTTATTTTTACACTTGAAAGTATCTTAATTAAGAGATAGTTTACTATTCATACTTCTTCTAGAAAATTTTTAGTAATTCAGAAAATTTCAGAAAGAGTTACTTTATATATTTCAGAAATTTTCAAGTTATTAAACTTTCTACAGTTCTCATAACTTAATATTCATTTAAGATTTAAAGAATTTGAAGAAGTTAAGAATATTTATCTTTATAAAATTCTTTTGGGTACGATTTGTTGACATTAATTACTATCTGTTAACAGAAATTTGTTGAAAATATTTGATAAGATTTCATAGTTTTTTTTTCTGAGAACTTCAAATCATTGTAACCTGATATCAAATGTGATATAGTTATTGATAAAATAAATTGAAATTTATGAAAGTAATATGACTAGGCAATCAATGAAAAACAAACATTGTTAATATCATGGAGGTAAAACTCGTGAATTCTTTGAAGTACAAAAAAAAATTTTGCTTGTGAAAAAATGGAATTTGTTAAAAAAAACATAAACACTTTTTAAACTCAGCACTCTGGCTTATTGGCGAAATATGTATGGTATACTTCATTACAATTTAGACTAGTTCTCTACGATACAGAACCAATCTTTTCTGAGTCTTCTATTAGACTTCTTTCAAAATGAATAAATAAAATGAGGGAAATTTTAAAGGAAAATATTGCATGAATGTTAAAATTTCAGGCTTTTGGGGAAATTGCTTTAAAATATTTCACTTTTTTTAGTCTGCCCTAAATGCTGCGACCAAATCAATGAGCCTCGATCTCAAAGGTGACAATATCTTTGTCACTGCACTTCATCCAGGTTGGGTCAAGACCGACATGGGTGGACCAAACGCTCCTCTAGAAGTTGAAGCAGCAGTTGCAAAAATGATCGAAACTTTGGAAAGCTTGAACGAATCAAACAATGGGCAACTTCTACAATACGACGGTAAAATTTTGCCTTGGTAAATAAAATAATTACGGATTTCATATTATATAGTTTATAGATTGTGTGTTTTTTATTGAGTGAAAAATAAAGGTACATTTCAAAAATTATTAAATCGTCATGAATTTAATCAGACCACCATATAGCCGTTTCAGGACAGCCTAACCATACTTGTGGAGCTGGCAGTGGGGTTTCTTCCACAACAGTGATTTTTGTATTATCAAACCTCCAATACAGTTGATCTTTGAAGAAATATGTTGATCCTAAAATATTTTTTTTATTGTCTTCTCTTATTAGTTTAAAATATTCCTTTACCATCATTCCAAGTTACTGCAGCATCTAAATTCGTAGGAACCCCTCGCCATCGTTTAATATGCATTGGATATCCTGGATCTAATCTTCTTTTTCTATCATCGAATCGCCAAAATATATTCCCTTTATACAAATAAGTTTTCTTATTTTTATCCCAAACTTGAACAGCATCCACTGAATCAACATCCTTAGAAATTCCATAGTCAGTTATGGGTCGAGGACTTCCCTCAACAAATTGATTTCCATTGAAAACCCAATAAACTCTGCCTAAAATTTAACGAAATTATTTTCAACAAAAGACTTTTAAAAGCCTAAATTACCAGTGAATAGGATAATTTGGCCATCATAACGTTGATAAGCTGCATCAATTTTTTTTATATCTGCAGGTAAGCCACTGAACATGTATCGAAACTGTGCAGGATATCCAGGTTCTACTATTCCCCGTTTTTTCATTCTCCATAGATACTAAATAATTAAACTATCTTACTAAAGATTTCCTATTAACATTTCATTCCTTACCTCATTTTTAAAAACGAAAAGCTCTTCTCTAAACATTGCAACTGCATCAAAGTTTCCTTGACAAATATCAGGTATTGATTTAGGGGTTGTCGTTGTTTTTTGCTCGTGATTTTTGTGCTCATCTACTGATTCGTCATCTCCTGTATAGATAATCGTTCTGTGGGTGGTAGAAGGATATATGGGTCTCATTGTTGTCGAAGTCGTCGACGGAAAAGTTGTGGTTGTTTTATAAGTAGGTCTCGTTCGTCTGGTAGTAGCTTCTGTGGTTGTGGAAGATGTCGTAGAAGTAGTCGACAAGGTAGTCGTAGTCGTATGTCTTGGTCTTTCAGTTGATTGTTGCTGCGCTATATAATCTCCATCTAAAGGCCTTTTAACTATATTTCAAATTAATTTTCAACCATTTTTCAAACGAGATTTTTCACTTACTATACAATTCATACATCGCCAAAATATCATCATAGTCAAGATGAGTAAATTTTGTATACTTATAATAGGGATACATAACCGAAGTAGGAACAGGAGAATGAGCTAATCCTAAGGAATGTCCCAATTCATGAACGGCCACTGTAAAAAAGTCAACCAATTCCCTTCCTTCTCTAAAGTCAGTCGTCCAATTTTCGTCATCGTCAAAGTGGATATCTCCACCAAAACTATCCATTTCGTAAGGATAATAAGCATGAGCTAATATTCCTCTAGGACCATCAAATGGGAAGCTAAAATCGTTGATTATAATTAAAATATAAATTAACTTAAAAAAAAAGTATTGTAAATGATGTTTTTATAGCATTCTGAAAGAGTGAATCTTTTTAAATAAGATCCAGTATCAAATTAAGCCAATGAGCTCAAGCCCATAGCCCTCATATTAGAAAACTTAAAATTACGTTTTATAATACAATGCAAAATTACGGTTTTTGATGCAATTTTATATAATTTTTTATTAGTATGATGTACATATATATCTAAATATAGGTCCCACAAAGGTTTACCAGTTAGTCTGCGTAAGGTAAAAAAATTGCAACAATTGGTCACTAAATTTCATGCATGATTTAATTACCAGAGAAATAAACTAATTAAATGAAAAATAAAAAAAATATTATTACTAGTCTCCATGATATCCGGTTCCAAAAGCGACAATAATATCAGCAGAAGGATCTCGAATTGGTTTGAAATTCAAACGTCCATATCCACCCCAAATATCCAGAGCTTTTTGAATCAGTTCAACCACCGCTTGTTCTCCTAATTTCGGGCTCCAATTAGCAACACTATAAGGAATTGTATTTTTCGGAAAATGTCTAACATCACAACAAGTGTACCTACAAATAAGTGATATTTCTTTTACGCCATCCAGACGGTCCTAGGATAAATCGTTTCGATCTCCGCTGATCATTCCTTTCTTTGCGACTCAAATCTGGCACACCACATCGCGGAGTTGCCATTAACTAAAAACGATTTAAATAATTCGCTAATAAAATTTTTAAATTCTATTTAGTGCAATATTACCGCAATGGTAGCGTTATCGATAACGCCCGTTTGTGGCAATCCTCCAAAGCGTTGCACATTTTTAATGGCGTCAATAACGGCATCGCCGTGATAAAGCGCCTCCGAATCGGATGGGCCGGATTCCAAATAGCCATATTGCTTCATGAATTTGAACTAAAAATTAATAAATCACTGCTAAGATTTCCTTATTTGTAGGCATTTTAATAATTGGTTTTGTCTTACCGCCTCCGCTGAAGGAATGGTATTGAGCGGAATTGTTTCCAGATTATCGGAATCATTTCCGTATTTTCTACTTATTGGAGCACTTTTTACAAATACTTCACAAAAAATGATCCAAACAAACAAAAATTTCGTTATTTCATGCTTTGATTTCGTCAAATACATTTGTGCTTCATTAATGATTTATCTAAAATATTGTGACTTGATTGATGAACTTTGTTAATCTAGTGAATAACTGCCATTGAAAATGACCCAATTTTTTCATATTTTTTTGCACTTAAGAACATTAATCTTTCATTCGAAAACAGTTCAGTAAAAAAAAATATTAAATCAAAATATGTAATAAAAATAATTTATGCATAGCCATACCCTAATATTCCTTGAATATAAAACACAATCCTATCTCACTAGTTAAACAATGAAAGAACACTGACCAGATAATTCAACTCCTTCTCATCTTTACGATTGGAGTTAGAAATAAAAAAAAAGTGTGGAAAATACCCATTTTATACAAACAGATAAATGATTAGTAAATCTGAATCATCGGAACCACATTCCAGGTATTACCTTTTTGAAATGATAAATATAAGACTTTGGAACATAAATCTTCAAAGATATGTTGTTTGAATCGTCCTCTGGAAAAAAATATTAATCATTGAATTGAATTTCTTTGAATTCCGGATGGCCTCACAAAAAGCTTTGTGAAAGATTCGATAATTAACTGTTATCAAGTAACAAGTTCGTTAGCACGTTGTGACGTCACAATGGAAGAATCGGAGGGTATTTTTATGGCCAATTCGTTTTATGTCCTCAATAGTCGAAATATTTTCTGTATGAAAATAGATGTTGAGGCTGATTCATTCGTTGGAAGAAGCCACGGTAAGTTTCTTCGGTTGTGGTTTGTAAGAATTTGTAAAACTGCAAGCGCCACATTGAATGAAAATAGGCCAAGCGTCATAGATTGAGTTAATAATGAATGGGATTGTGAGTAATTTTGCAAATAATTGTTAATTAATGGAAATTTTAAAAAAATGAGGAAAATCAAAAGTTTTTCCAAGAACAATGTCTTTTCTTGTTAAAATAAAAAATTTAGATTCAGCATTCAGCAATGAATATTTCCAATCAAAGAGAAATAATCCATAAGTGTTCTATTTATCAACATTTCCGATTATGCAATCTCAAAAATGATTTTGTTTTTTTTTTAATTTTGTAAAAAAAATTACCCAAACCCATGGTCACTTTTGAGCTTACGTCACATTGACCAGAGGGACTTGCGAATGGAATAATTCAAGACGTAGATTATAGAAAATTTAAATAGTTGTTTTTTCTCCTATAAAAATATATATCTACATACAAAATTAGTGTATCGAATTTAAAAAATAGTATCGAAGGATATTTTGAAATCTATTTCTTTGTTCAAACTTTTTAGTAGATACCTAATTTCTCTTGATCAATTTGATATTTTGTTAAATTATCCTTACTAAATACCATATTTATCAATTTAATTTTCCTGAAGAGGAAAATTAAAGCAAAAAAATTAAGATTGTTGTTAATTTTCTCAGAGAGTTATTTCTTTTTAGAATTTTTATTTGTCATTTACGACAAATAAAGGCTTTACAATTTAAAAAGCTGTAGCTTTGTTTTTAGAAGTAAAACTTTTCCAATGATTGAAAATTTCACTTTTAAAATTACTAAAAACCAACCATTAACTGTTATTTACCGTCACATAACAATTACGAACGTATTCAGTACTCTAGTGTTAATAAATATCCGTAAATCGAGAAATATCTAAAATTTGCTCAATACGAGATTCGAACCCAAAAATTTTTCAGAAATCAATAATGATCTGGAACAGTGGTTCCCAATCAATTTCGGACCATGCCTCACCTAGGCATTTCTAAAATCCGGATCGGCATTTCTAAAATCCCCTCGTGATATTTAAATCTTGTTATTCAAAATTTTACGGTTATTCACCTAAAGAAAGCTTAAAAGGCCATTAACTTGGTATCTAAACAAGCTTCCAAAGAATAAGTCATCCATGAAAGAGAAAAATAAAAAATTAATGAACAGTTAAATAAAGATTCCCAACATATAATAGAGAACTGAAATGTAGAAATAGCAAATATTTAAATGAATCATTATTCTGAAATTAATGAACAATAATTCACTGTTAATAACTAAAAAGAAGTCTTGCATTACCGTGTTACAGCATAGAGTTTTTTCTGTTAACAGTTCTTGGGCACTTTTGGATAATTAGTTGGTTGGCCAAAATTGATTAGCAATCTTTGACTGTCTGAAATGAATTTGGTACCACTTCCCCCTTAACATTTTATTGGTTATTTTTTCTTTTCTTCCTTGGTTCCTGTTGGAGAACTGAAAAGTATCGAATTTAAACTTAAAAACTCATTTGGCATTAATAAACATCGAATGTATTTAGATGAACATTGAAAATGTTTTTAGTAACAACTTGACGTTGCTACCTTGTGAAACTCGAAGAGCATACAATACTGAATTTGTATTCCTTCGGATTTTTGGTTTTACCATTTCAGAAAAATAACTTATCAGCAGATAAATAGTAATTGCATGACTATAGGTTTAAAAACGAAATTACTTTCCGGTACAACTAATATAAATACTTGTAAAGATCATTTGACCGCCTGTAAGCTTTTTTTTTCTTAATTTGAACTGACTAAAAATATTTTCAATTTTTTTTTTCATAACAGTAAAATAGTTATTTTTAACAAATAATTTAAATTAAAAACTTCCTTATCAAAATTTAAATTTCAATTGTTAGTAAACTTATTATATTTGTCACAACAATTACATTCCCCGTTTTTTTTTCTCTTCTTGTTTATTGATCCAATTTACACCGATTTCATATTTGGCCTCTTTCTCTTTAGTCATCTTTAGTCAACAATTACTATGGTAACCCGTTAGTGTCAGAGGGAAACCTGTTCATATTTATTTTGAAAATTTGTTTAACTAGAACAAATAACTTTTTTTTAATATTTTTCGAAATGGAGGAGACTGTAATTGAAAATATTATACCAGGGGCTGATTCCTCTCAGAGTGAACATGAAAGCGAGCATGAAGAATCAGTTCGCTATCCTTTGAAATCTTATTCAAGTTCATGGCAAACCCGCAGTAGTTTTGACCGTCGCCAAAGCTACGAACAGCATAAGTTTATTAAAAGGGATACGAAATTCACTCCTTTTGTACGTAAACTTTAATATTCTCCCGAAATTTGAAGTTTTACTATGTTAATATTTCAGTATTTACGATGGACGTACGGAAATACCAAACATATACCTCCGATAAATCTTACTACTGTAAATCGAAAGCTGGTCTTTTATGCCAGTGCTCATGCAGGAGTTTTGCATGACTACGAAGCTAATGAAATGCGACTCTTGCAAGGACATGTAAGAATATTTTTCCTTCTTAAATTTTAATTATTCCATCAGTTATCTTACAAATTTAATTAGCCAAATAGAATCAAATGTATTTCGGCCGATGAACAAGGACGTTGGGTTTGTACCTCCGACTCAGGAAAGGATAATACGTTGATTGTCTGGGATACCCAAAATTGGTAATAAAAATTACACTCTTAACATCTTAAAAAATATTAATGAAACATATTTTTTAGTTTTCCTATATATAATATTTTTAATCCACACGGGGAGGATTATTCGCTTCAACTAGCCGCCATGAGTAAATCAAGTAAATATATTGTCACAATAGGGGAAGAACCAAAACCTATAGTCAAAGTTTGGTTTTGGACTTACGGACGGGAAACTCCTGATGGTAATTATAATCTGTGGTCCACTTAAATAAAATTAACTTCAATAGGATAGTGATACTAACGCGAAAAGACTCAAAAAAGGAATCCTAAAGAAATAAGTTCAATTGCCTTGTTTTTTATAATGGCATATAATATTTGCAACGTTGTTTTATACAATATCTATAATACGTATAACACTTAGCGACTATATATGGTAATTACGAACATTGCAGTAAACGGAAAAACCAAATTTTGAACATAAAACTCACTAATCATTTAATACCCATTATCCATAGTGATCCCTAAGACCTGCCAATCGTCCGTTGTAATAAATTGTTTGGTCGAATTTTTATTGCCAAACAATCGTTAAGGCTTAAAATTGAAGAAAATTATTACAACTAAATATATTATATATAAATAATATTTCCCAATCTAAGCAATTGTAAAAAACAATTGTCTAGGTAAAATTGCATATATGCACCTGGGATTATGTATCGAAATTTGAAAATGTGGCTAAGAGTAAAGTTGGAGGGTAATTATATATTTTTAAAATTTACTTATTTTTGATAATTATTAAAGTTTTGGGTCTTTGAAGCTTATAAATAGATAAATAAAGTTTTGCTGATCTCAGGGTTTTAGTAGCCCACTACGGAAATGAAAATCTTAAATCTAGCCCTATTAATATACTATTTTAGCCCCCCTTGGTTTAAGCTCGAGACATATTAGCTACATAACAGTTGTATTAACTATTATATTATTATGGCCTTAAAACATTCAAAAGTTCTAACAATTAGATTGAAGAGAGACGGAAGACGTTCCAGAACACTTTTCGTGAGATTCTAATGTGAGATAGAAAAAGATAGTAATCATTCGAATCTACGAGAAATCTCTGGAACCTTCCAGAAACTACAAATACGTATATAAGTAAGACGATTGATCGTTGTCAGGGCCGTATCGAAACAGTTACGACAAGTATCAATTACGAATAAGTTAACAGTTACAACTGTTAAAATAATTGTTTAAAATAAATAAATAAGGTGATTAATCATTTTCGAGATATACCTGAATTCCGGGTTTAAGCGATAACCGAATTGTTAACCATTTTAAATTCTTTTACAGGCTCAATTACTTTAGAAGAGGGTTACGGAGAGGCCCAATCAATTAAGTTTAATCCAAACCATCCAGATCATTTTGTTATTACGTTCGGTCATAAAGTTGTTTTCTTTAACTGGGTAAATATATAGAATAAGCATTTATAATTAAATATCAAACTTTGTTTCAATTAAAGAATCTCATCAAGAATATTTGGTTCAATGTGATGACATATATCAAATGATTACAATATTTGGCTTTTTTTTTTTAGTCGGAGAACAATCTTACATGCCACACTCCAAAGTTGAACTTAAAAGGAAAAGGAAAATGCAATGATTCTACGTACATTTACCGTTCCCATAATTGTATTACATGCACAAGTTTGGGACGTGCATTAATTTGGGCTAATACCATTTATACATGTCCTTTTGATGAACAACCCGTTGATAATAACAAATTTTTGACGAAAATAATTCGGATCGAACACGACAGTATCAATGTTTTGAAATCCTGTGATGGGTATTTAAATTTATTATTTATTATCAGTTTTTATCGGTGTTTTTTTTTGATCTGCACGGTTTTGAGTTGCTAACGATAAATTTCAATCAAAAGAAAACTTTAGCAAAAAAAATTTAAAATCATCAAACTTATAACCATTAGCAAAGGATAAAGGAAATTAGCTATTTTCCTTTCTAATATAGTAGAATATTACAATACTAAATAAATCTATAGTGTTAACAAATAAAAAATATAAACAGAAATCATTAGACATAAAATGGATTTTAGATTCTTTTCCTTGTTTGTCTCCCCCTAACAAAAATAACAATAGTTCCATAGATGAAACTAATGAAAATTAATATTAACGTTAAAATTGATTGTTGTAATTTTTTCGGGTTAGCATTGTTATAACTGGAGATAATAGAGGCCGCGTTCATTTCTATGACAGTACCATGAAGCTGTTGTATTGGTTCCACAAAGAATTTGATTCTATTTTGGGATTGAGCCCCAATCCGGATAAACGATATTTCAAATTTGTCGATCCTTTCATTATGGAAGGTACCAAATAGATTAATTCATAAGATTCATTTTACAAATGGCCGTTCAAATTCCTTAAATTTAGAGGATGATGATACCGAAGATGAAGAATGCGGTGAAGGAGAAATGCCAGAGAAAAACCGAGCAAATTTGTACGAAAAGCTATACCTACAAAATGTTCCCTCAGATGCAACTTTAATAAGAAAACCTTTTGTAATGCGAGATTTTACTGTTTGTTAGTAGTAATTTTCTTGTTATCTACCTTGATTATAGAAGAATCTTACTGTTTAACTTTTAGTTACTTCAAAAGGACAAATTATTTTGGTTAAATTTTTGGAAAAAGAATGTCAATATCTTACAGATATGGCAGATACTTGGATCACAGCGATTACCACACATAACGAGAAGTGAGGATACTTTTATCAATAAACTTTTAGACACTTACATATATGATTACTTTAAGAAACTTATTGATTATTGGAAATGCTGATGGAAAACTTCAATCTTATAACATCAGAAGCAATAGTGTAGTAACCAACTATATATTACCTTCTGTTCCTCGAGAAAGTCCTAATGATCCGGACTTTTCAAGGGAAATTTCAGCTATACAATTTTCGCCCGGAGGAGTTCATTTAGCATGTGGAACTCGTACAGGTGCTTTATGGATGTTGGATCCTTGTACATTAGAACCTAAAACGGGGAGACCTATTATTAACACTCACTGTCTTATCAAAAAGATTGCATTTTCCAACGATTCTACTTTTATGGCATACTTTGTAAGTCATACATTTGGGATCTAAATATAAGATGTCATTTTTATTTTTCTTTCAGGATATTTCAGAAAAAGTAGTTATTTATCATTGGAAAGACGAACTTAAAGATTGGATTTTAATTGGAAAAATGCATTCTCATTATAAACCAATTCGAGACATTTTATTTAGTCTAGAAAACGATCCTGAGACTAATATTCCCAAACTGTTTACAATTGGAGAAGACAGAAGATTAGTTCAGTATGATTTGCATAAGAGGTAAAAAATAAGAAAAGTTAAGAAAAAACACGAATTTAGGTAATTTCTTAACTTATAGTATGGAAAATGATGAAATCGTACTTGGACTTTCGGAGAGAGTTGAACAAAGTGCAATTCCATTGTGCTTTGTTTGGTCGCCGATTAAAACTAAGGAAAGCAATTTCTTTTTGGTATCAGATAATCAAGTAAGAAATTTATAGCTAATAATAAAAAAATGGTTTTAAGAAATCTCAAATATTAACAGTATAAATTTAAATTGTGGAATGATACTACAGCGATGACCCATCGAACAGTGTTAGGTCCAACGTTTGGAGCTCCCGTTCAAATGATGATAGTATTGTTATCGATTTCTTATATTTGAAAAATTAAGTTGAAAGTGCTTTCATTTTTAGAATTTTCCTGATATTCCAGATAATCCACAAAATCCCTTTGGTAAACCTTATATAATATTTGCCACTGATAAACATATAGGTATACACGTCCAACCCCCGACTGGGAATCCTTACGGCTACGTCGGAATGGTGGGACATCCCACGCAAGTAATAAACTATAATGCGTTTTTTGATTTTTTATCTTTTGATTTTCTTTCTTTTATAAGTTGCGTCAAATAGCCTTAAGCTACGATGGAAAATTTTTGTTCACACTTGGAGAAGATGATACATGCGTATTAAAATGGCAGGTTAATTTAAGGTAAAATTTTACTTTTCTTATCTACACTGAAAAATTGAATTAAAGAAGCCTATTGTTATTTATTTATAACTTCACCACTGATTCAATTTTTATTTCAGTAATATTAAATTATAAAATAAGAAGTTATTCAACTGATAAATCATAAATAAATAACGAAACATTCGTGTAATTGAAGTTTTTTTTGTTGATCTTTTAGGACTTCAGATATAATGCATAAAATTGGGGGTGAAGGTCTTGAGCCATTCTACTGTTTAATAGATGGGGGCCAACAAGGATGGCTTTTCAATGAAGTCAAAGACCTATTTTATTATATGCAAATTTTGCACCAAGGCGAAAATACTGCAGTACAAAGGGAAGTTTCGACTGTGATTCCTATATCGGAAATTCCGGATTTGATGCGAGCGGTTGGATTTTATCCAACTGAATATGAAGTTTATTTTCAAATGATTTCTGTAATTAATAGCTTTCAATTCTTTAATGTTTTTTTTAGGTGGAAAATATGATTATTGAAGTAAAGTATAAAAGTTTTAATGAGTCTAATGTTTCAAGGGAAATATTTACGGAGATTGACTTTGAGGATTTCGTCAAATTGTATATTAATCATAGGCCGGCGTTTGGGATTCATTTGACCGCAATTAAAGAGGCATTTGAAACATTTGCTTCTTCGTATAATTCTGATGACGATCCTGAAATGTCTCGTGGGGAATTTCTAGATATTTTATGTTATACAGGTGAACACATTTAGTACTTTAGACTTTTATGGCTGTATACAAAAATATATGTTACAAGATTGTAAGTTTAAAAATGAGAAAACATTTGGATTTTTAATCGGCTAGTGTTTAGTCGGAACGTCTTATGTGTTAGTAATATTTATTGTTCTATTTCATATCGTAAAGTATTTTCTTCAACTCGTTTTAACCATATAAGCTTATAAGTGAAAAAAGCGTTAGACAAAGTTAGACCCATTCTAATATGGCTTTATCAGGTGTCAATTCGTATACCCGGAATGTCGTTCATTCTTTTACACACCTAAATATATTTGAATTAAAACGAGTTTCTAAATATTTTCCGAATAGAAATCGAGTAATAAGCGTAAATTTTCGCCCTTGTTCAGCCCAATATTTCATTTGAAATGAGAAAGTGTTTTAGACGATACTATTTTTGTTTTCTACTTTTCTGTAAAGTACAGGGCAAATGAATGAATGAAATTTATAAAATTTAAAAAAATATATTAACAAGAATGGATTCATACGAGTCTTACTCTTCTATATGTTGAATTGATCCTCAACTCATTAACTCAACAATGCGATTGGATCACTAGATTTACTTATTCGACTTAATTTCTGTTACCATTTACTCGACTATTTAATATATTTGTTCGTACCATTCTTTGCAAATTACAAGATAATCTTTAAGCAGCTAAAATTAGTACTTTTTATTTAAAAATTTCAGACTTAAAAAACAGTATAGTAACTAGCTTTACTGTAGCGTTAAGTGATAAGAAGCTGAAAAAAACGTAACTTGAAAATGTTACAAAATTTCTGTTTTGTTCTATGAAAATAATTTTAGTTTATATTTAGAAAAATAATCAACTTGCTACCTTTAGACACAATTTTCGTTAAGGGCGCTCCTGGAAAAAATCGTTTGCAACGAATTACATATAATTTAAACTTAGAAACTATTAACAAACCATAGAAAGTATTTCACAATTTTCTTATTTTGGCACAAAAATAAGTTTTATTTTATCTTATTTAGGAGGTGTCTAAAAGTGACAAAATAAGCCTTACGTAATTTATGAACGATCCCTAATTATGATGAAATATATATTGAAATATTTCAAATCAAATAGCAACTGTCTGTATATAAATAAATTTTTAAATTTTCTCATTTTGTTTTTGTACCAAAAATGATACCATATTAAAAATTAAAACTAATAAAAGCATCTTTGTAGAAATCAATATGTTAATATGTTAGAAAAACCCCGATTTTTATTTGAAAATAAAATTTTAAGTTTAATATAACAGTTTTTCTGAAGTTTTAATAATTTTTTAGGTGAATGTTTTGCTCCAGAGACCGTCAAAAGTTACCTAACTGCTTTAGTTCATTTCACTGAAGAAATCGAAGACAGCGCAGAAGAAGAGGATATGTTTAATTTTTTACCAGAGGTACTTACCAAATAGTAAAACAAAACTCAAAAGGATATTTCCATAAACTTCATCTTAGTATAGCCCCCAAATAAATTAACTTTTTATGGTTTTCTTCAAACAAATGTTTGCAAGGGGAAGCTCTTATCAAATTTTATGGCGAATATTGTCCTTCAGTTTTGTAGGATTATACTCGTAAAAAAGGATTAAAGGACAGCTTTACTTACCATTTTTGAAGTCTTAGCTTTCTTTTTAACTAATCAAATGGTAGCAAAGAACAGAGCCGGCTCTAGATTAGATATTTTACACAAAAAGAGGTACAATTACTTTTTATAAAACTGTTAAATTGTAATAAAATTGAACTAATTGTTTCGTAAATTTTCGACAAATTTAAATAATAAGCCATGATACATCTACGATTCTAGAGCTAGTTCTGTCGTAATATCCAACAATTTCTAAAAAGGACCTCATTTTAAGATAATCAACAATAGAATGTTCGTCGAAGACGTACTAGGAATTGATTTAAATCGAGAAGAATTATGTAAATCTCCAGTCGCCAGTGACGAAGAATCACAAACAAATTCAAACGCACTTCAATTGCCAGGAACCTCCGCAGTATCTATAAACGATACAAGTAACACCAAAAACACCACCTCCAAGTAATACCAATTGACATTTATTATGTACATTTACTTAAAATGTGTACATTAAAAAAAGAAACGAAATTGCAGTCTTGGCCATTTGGCCAAGTAATCGTATCTTATCGCTTATAAAAAAAAATCAAAAAATGTAACAAAATATCACTAGTCAAAGTATTTTCAATGTTGAACAATTAAAAAATTGCTAATCACAAAAGTCTCAATTATCAATATATACAAAAAAGTAGGATACGAGAAAAGAACCTAAATGGTTCAAAACCCCCATATTACAATAGACTAACAAAAGTTTAAAGTTTCAGTTCCTTAAACAATTTCAAATTTTTATTTCCAATCCAATTTAAGTTTATTTATTTGTGTTTAATTAGTTTTTGATTAATTAATTAGGAAGTACATAAAAATAAAGATCGTTTTAGACGAGGCTTGATTATTGACCAAATTTGGAGCTGGAAATTGTCAGTGACTGGGCTATAATGCCATCTAGCTACCCTATTTCTTGAATATTTTGGATAATTTTGATTTATTTTGTACTTATTTAATAATTCAAAAACTAATAATTCACAAATAACATGGATTTATCACAATCGTTTAAGAAACATCTTGTATATAGAAATACTTGAAAAAATTCTTTAAATTTTTGTTAGCTAATCGCAATAGAGTTGAATAATATTTAAAATCTTTCAATATTTAAATAATATTGAGTTAAGTCTATGTTTTGATACAAGTGGAAATCAAAAATGTTAGACATCTGTTTTAAAATATTTTGCGAAATTTAATCATACTATACATTTATACAATTAATTAAATAAACAAGCGTTTTTTTTCATTTGGTTGTAACCCAATCAGTTTACGACCTATTTATTTAACACTGGATTGATTTTTTTTTCAAATATATACAATACAAAGTTATGAATCATTTAGCCATCAATAATTACTACATATTACTATCGTATGATTTATCTCAAAGTGATGTTATTTTTTCCAAACGAAAAAAGTTAGGTTGTTTTAAAATCACAATTATTACGTTTTACTTATAAATAAGAATATAAATATTGAATAGTTTTCGCTCCTTCAAAAGATGAACACGATTACATTTTTATTTTAATATTTATATGCGACACAGCTTATATTTTCACATAAAGGTTTTCTTTTATATTGTAATACTATGTAAAGTATGTAAATTTAGAAAAAATTCTTTTGCGATTTGTTTTTTAAATTAAAATAACATTATTAAAAAAATATTTATATACTTGATACTCAACAAGTTAACAATTTGAAAACAATTTCAATAAAAAGGAAAAGAAACTGGGCTTAAGACATGAAGTATTCGGGGCGTGTGGTTTGTTTGCGACAATCGGGACAAAACCATTTACCTTTTGGAGGTACCATGATGCCAACACATTCGAAATGAAACCATTCAATCGCACAATTCTTACCATCACAAGCGATCATTTCAGAGACTTCATCGTAGGGACACTGACAGTAACAGTATAAATTTTCGGCCGGCCGAGGATGTAAAACACCCGGATGAGGAAAAGAAGCAGGTGGTCGAGGTAAAGTTTCTGGTTGACTGATATGAAGACGCCCGTCGTCACTATCGACTTCGCTATCACTGGAATCGCTCGAACTAGCAACGACAGTAGCTGGAGTTTGGATTAATTGAGTTGTATACCATTGAGGTGTGGTATATGTAATTGGGGGAGTTTTAACAACAGACGGCCGTGGAGGTGATGGTAGATCTTCCTTATTCCACTGCAACTGAGGCGGTTCAATCGGCTTCACTAGTCCACCAGGTGTTTCTTCATCACTCGTATATCCATAAAACCTATTTGGAACCCTCCGTCGTTTCGACAATCGTAACGTACTATCGGTTTCCGAACCACTTCCAGCATTACTATTAAGCGGCGTCGTTACAGGAGTTCCATGCGAAACAACCGGTGAAGAAATTTGATTTTGGTTGTAAACCGGAGTTGCTATCTTTGGAATATTGATCGTGACACTTGTAGGTGGTGTGGAAATTTTTAATTTTGGAGTACTCGACAAAGACTGGTTAACAAAATATGGATTGTTGCTAAAATTTAAGTTTAACCTGAGTGGCATTATTTCATGTTTTGTAGGTGATGAGCGATTCTTTTGCGCTTTCTTCCGCTTTTTCGACTTAGTTTTAACTTTCTTCTTAACTGGCTCCTCGGGGATGATAGGCGTGGTCGATCGACTTGTTTCTAAAAATGATCCGTTAAATGAAGATGGTCCATTGACGTCCATGAGCAACTGATTTTTCTTTTCCTCAATCAATTTTTTGGCCTGTAGATGAGGACTTTCGTCGTAAAAATCTTCATCGGTGTCGCTTTCGTCGGTGTATAGGTCTGATTCGTAAATGTGGATTTCAATCGGGGCTGTTTTAACCACGGGAGATTCTTCTGTGACGTCAATTATTGATTGTTCGCTGATTTTCTTTTTGAGTTTGCCTCGTTCTTTTCGCTTCTGACGGCGCTCCTCGTTACGTTTTCGACTTTCAGAACTTGAGCTATCGGAATCAGAACTGGAAGATGAGCCCGAACTTGATGAACCAGAACTATCGGAACTGGAACAACTGCAGTTGGAACCGCACGTGCATGAACTCGAATCACTATCGCTACTTGACTCACTATTGGCTTTTTCTTTCTTTTCCTCATTCTCTTCCTTCACAATCTTTTCTTCTACCTCAACAGTATTTTCCTTAATTTCTATCGATTTTTCTTTCTCTTCAGTTTCTTCCTTCAAATTCGTCTCACTTCCTGGTTCCGAATAAATTACACAGTAATCATGCTCTTTTGAAATTATATCCAAAAGCTCCTCCAATTGTTCCCGTACTATTTTATCAGTATCTTCTTCAATTAAATCTTTTTCAGATTTCGTAAGTTCTGTATTTGTTTCGTTAGAAATGTTGACTGAATCGATTGAGAAGTTTTCCCGTTTTCCCACTGAAGCTTGATAGTTTTTGAAATTATCCCAAATTCCATCGACCACTGGAGCTGGTTTTTGGTCTTCAAGATCATCGTTAAAATTAGAATTATCATCGATGTTATTGGATTCTTCTATTTTATTAACTATTGGTTTTGAATTGGTTTCGGTTTCGGAATCGCTGCTATCACTTTCGGATAAGTTTAGGGCTGGTAAGTCGTATACATCAACGACAGGCTTCACCTTCGGCTCCGCTTCTGTTACATTGGAAATTTCTTCATTAACAGGTGATTTGGGTTTTGGGTTTTCCTCGTTTATCACAAGATGCGTTGAGTTTTGAGATTCGGGAACATCGGCTTCGCTTTCTAAAGTTGGAGGGTTGATGCATTCCGTTGGTGGAGGTTCTCGATGTGCAGTTATATGTTTTTCTAGTAACTTTTTCGAAATGAATTTGTCACTACAATTTTCTTCAGTGCATTCGTAAGGGGTTGTGTTGGTGTGCAGTCTTTTGTGAACCTTCAAAGCAATGGCTTTTGAGAACATTTGGTTGCATTCTTCGCAAAGAAAACTCGTTGGCGGAATACAAAAGTGATAGACGTGTGGCCACCTTTTTTGTAAGCACTTTTTGCAGAGAACGCTTTCGGTACCGTGTTTCCAAAATAAATGCTTGGTTATGTCCGGTTTGTTTCGGTATGCGATGCCACAACGGTAGCAGAAGTGATGAAGTTTGTGTTTCCACACGTGGTTGGAAAGTTTTGACTGATTGTTACAAATTTCTAGGCATACGTCACAGGCATGGTGTTGTTTTCGGAGATGAACCATGAGTCGGAAAGCTGAAGGAATTCCATCGGTTGGACATAGACAACATCGAAATCGCACATCACTGTCATCGTAGGTTCCCGGACAAAGATGACACAGTAACTCACTATAATTATAAAATGTTGATTTGCACATTATACAAAGTAATATAGTTTTTTGATGCATCTTTCGATTGTGGAGGTATAATTCCTTGTGTACAGTCGTTACAAATCGACATTGAAAACATTCATAGGTACGATCATATGGAACCATATCCTCGAGACTTTCATTATCGTAACTCTCCAAATTGAAATACATAGCTTGAAGTTCAGAAAAACAGTCGCGAATTCGCGCAAAAAATGTTTCCGGTAAAAGTTCTTCGGCCGTTATACTGTCGGCGGTAGCCGAAAATCGATGTTCCGCGATCATGTGCAATCCTAACTGTTTACCGTTGACGGCAATTTTCCGGGCGTAGTTACAATAAACGCACGTTAAACACGTAGCACGAATAAAATCCTTGAGCAAAGACTGAATCGACACCTTGTCTAGCGGGGGGCGCAGCCCCAAATCAATAATGGGAATATCCGGACCAGCCATTGGATAACTATCGAAACTTTTATTATTAAAATTAACATTTTCCTTATCGTGGGATTTGTCAGGATTTGTACTATCGTGCACTTCGTCCGTGTTTGTCAATACTGTTTCGTTCACTTCCTCGTTAGCCGAACCATTGTCGTCCACTTCCATCGTCAACTTATAACTGTCATCACTTTCACTGTCGGAATCTACAGGTGCTTGCACTTTAACATTTGGAGGAATTTTCAGTGTGACTTTGGGAACACGCCTACTTTCGACCGGAGCTGGTGAGGACATAACCTCATTTGATCTGTCACTACTGTCACTAATGTGCTCCTCGCTGACAACTGGCTCAATTTGAGCCGCTTCATCACTTTGATTTGTTAATTGCTCTTGTTCCGTTGGCACAACTGATTTAGCTGATCCACGTGGTTCTTGATCGCCAATATTTGAATTTTTTCCTTCAATCGACTCGCTTTCATTACAATTTAAATTAAGCAAATTTGATGAATCGTCATCTTGATTGCTCAGGAAATTCTCATTATTTTCTCTGTCACTTTTGCTGGTGTCGTCTTCATCGTGATCGAGTCCATTTACCTTCTTCGTTTCACTAATTAAAAATGGCCTTGACTCATCGGAATCTTTTGAGTTTTTTATTTCAGAAGAATTTTCATTTGACTCCTCGAGGCTTGAACTTGTTGATTTTCCATTATCTTGCAAATTCCATGATTCATTCATTGAATCGAGATGGGTATCACCGGTTATGTGTTCACTTGGCAAAATTTTATTTTTTAACTTATTACTTAACTTACTTGACTGTTTAGGAACCGTGTTTATTTTCAGAGTTAATTTTTGGCTTTTATTATTTTTTTGACTATTACTTTTAATCGAATTGTTTAAAGTCTCTGTGGATTTACCACAAGAAATGCTAGAACTGGATGTGTTAGCTATGGGTTTCGTATCCTTATTGGGTAGTGGTTCACAGATGTGTTCTACAAAATTGTCTTTTTCCGTAAACATTTTTTCACACTCACAACACATTACGTAAATCTGCCCAGCATAATCTTGAAAAAAATTTGATATTGTCTCATAGGTTTTGGCAACAATGTCATGCTTTACAACTAGGTGATTTGATAGGCGTTCGGCTATTGAAAATAGTCCTAGACAGATTAGGCAAATGTAGCGACGGTGGGCGGCTCGCATGTGGAGGAAAAGTTTCCAAATTTCGAAGTAAACACCGCAGGCGGAACATAGATAGACTCGACGGGTGATTTTGAAATTGGTGCTTCCCGCGCCACTTGATTGAACCTCCACCGACGACGATGGTCTATTGTCGAGATCGTAATTTTTCTCATTACAATTCTCTAAATGATCATTTAAAGCTGTTAACGTAGGAAAATTTGACGTTGAGCATTTAATACATTTAAATTTCACAGTTGGTTGCAAACCTAAATATTGTGCATACTCCGATTTCGTGCTATGAACCGAAGAATCCTCAAGCCTTGTTTTCAACACTGCATCGCCGTTCGCTATTTCTGGGTATAGAAGGGATATTTTTTCCGATGCTTCTCGACTTGTTAAATACGAAACTTGATTACGGCTTATAAATTGTATCGTGTCCCGATCTGTTTCATAGTTTACAAATAATGAACTGCTTAAAAATTGGGAGAACCTTTCGAAATATTTAACCGAATTTTCTATGTGTTGTTTTTTGAATCCTTTAAAATCGTATGTGTCTTCCACATGCTTTCGCTTCTTCTCGACTTCCTTGATCGAATGATTTGAGTCTTCCGATCCATCATTTTCACTCTCATGCAAATTTCCATTAAGTTTTCCAATGTGACATTCATTTAAATCACAATTTGGTGATGCCTCGTGGCTCGACTGGGGAATATCCTTTAAACTCACATCTTTACAATGTGATGTAATTTTGGTATCATCTTGATTTTCCATACCTCCGCACGTGTCACGTCTGAAAAATTAAATGAAAATTACCAAACTAATATTTCACCATTACAAATATACATAGTTGCGGAAGAAACAATGAATGGTAGCATCGTGACAAGGTCTTTCGGAATGAGCCAAATATATACATCACATTCGGGAGTTGTTTCAGGCTGAATACTAAATTGAAAGTAGATGCGCTATGCTTTACCTGTACATCAAATGTTGCTACTATTAATCAGAACAAATTCACAGATATGTTTTTTCATTAAAACACAAGCGGTATTGTTTCAATAAATATAAATTCTCCCCGCCTAAAGACGATTGAAATGGCGTCATTTGCCAAAAAGCCACTGAGATGATTTCTTCACGGTATTCAGGTTTACCACCTTGGAGTAACGAAGCCCATTGGGGTTATAAATCGAAAATCTCTTATTTTCACATAATTTCTTACGAGAAATCTAATTATAAGCATAAGATTTACTTCTAATGCGTCCAATTTTAAAAAAATGCCAAATTTCATTGAAATTCTTTATTGATTTCTGAAAAATGAGTCAAGCATTAGGGGTTATTAATAGATTGTCAGCTTATAACGATTGCCTTTATGCCAATTAAAGACCAAATCCTATTAAACTCAAAAAATGGCCAATTAAATGTGGAAATGCAATTAATGCAATCAATAATTAAAATATTAAGCTCATATTCTCTATAATAAAAGTTCGCAGTTAATTATAGCGAAAATTCCCTAGAACTCATTTAAATATTCATGTACCAACATAAAATTGGCAATACGGATATGAATCTAGTGAGAAATAAAATGTGTAAAATATTTTATTTATTTACAACTTAACAATCTAAAAACCATATAAAACAATAAATTACGGAAAATATATCACACTATAATTGCGGACTTTCTTGAGCTGCTTTATACGCATTTTCTAGAGCACACGATATTGTTTGCATATCGCCTTCGATAATTCGAGCCCAATTTTCTATGTCCCCGATTTCTTTCAAAGCACTACTGTATTGTTCGACCAAATTAAGCCATTGTTGAGTCATTTTAGAGAATTCGA
The DNA here is from genome assembly GCA_958496175.1 of Sisyra terminalis. NCBI lineage: Eukaryota > Metazoa > Arthropoda > Insecta > Neuroptera > Sisyridae > Sisyra > Sisyra terminalis. The sequence continues at coordinate 13,000,566 of OY292275.1, forward strand.
TGGCTCCTTGATGCAGACGTTTGGCTTCAGCGTCCAATCGTTTTTGATTTAAATAAGATTGGGCCACTCTAAAACAGAACACAATGTAAAAAATAGGAAAACTTGAACTTGAGGATTACTTACCCAACATTTAAATGATCGACTAAAGCTCGAGCTAATTCATCTGCAGCTTGAACTGCTTCCTTTCTTTTCTTTTCTACATATGAAAAAATATTAAAATTATCATTAGAAATTATTAAAGGGATTGTCTACCTTGTTCTTCCTTCTTTTCTGCTTGTTTTTCTTGGTGCTCTTTTAACATAGACGCTAACATGCTTGCTGAATATAAATTTCAGAGCCACAAAATTAATTATTTTTATTTATTTTTTGCTTATCAATAATTTGTCAATTCTATATTTTCTTTTAAAACTGAAATTTGAAAAAGTTGGCAACCATTAATTGTAATTGGGATAAAGAAAATCCCTAGACTTGGTTTAAACAAGGTAGCTTAACTATTTGTCCATACTTCCAACAAGAACAAAATTTACTCAAGTTTTTCTGATAATGATAAAATCCCTATAATTTCAAAGGTTTTGTAAGTTTGTTTCATCATATTTACATAGTCTGCGAATTAAAAGGTAAATTATTTTAGTTTTTATTTGGAGAAATAATAAAAAATAATTCGTAATATATTATAGCGATGTCACTTAATACCACGACAGAACTAGTGGAGGAAGATGCAGCCGATTTGCAGTTTCCCAAGGAGTTTGAAAACGCCGAAACATTGCTAGTGTCAGAGGTTCATATGCTCTTGGAGCATCGGAAGGCCCAAAATGAATCAGCAGAAGAGGAGCAAGAATTTTCGGAAGTTTTTTTAAAAACATTAACATATACTGATAGATGTAGAAAATTTAAGAATATTGAAACTATATCTGCTGTTAGAAATCTTTTAATGCAGAAAAAGTTGCACAAATTCGAATTAGCAGCACTTGCCAATTTGTGTCCAGAAACGCCCGAAGAAGCCAAATCTCTTATTCCGTCGTTGGAAGGGCGATTTGAGGATGAAGAATTACGAATTGTTTTAGATGATATTCAAACAAAACGAAGTTTACAATATTAGATATAAGTTTTTAATGTTCTCAGTGTAAATAATTATGGATTGAGTTAAGTCTCATTAATTTATAAGCTCTGTAGTATACAATTTTGATATGTAAGAATACTATTGTTAAATATCTCGTTTGGGTATTTTTAAATAAATTAAATTGAAACTTTAAAAGTATGGAAATTTACTTTCCGTTAATCATTATATATTATTTCAGTTATGGAAGATCCGATATCACTAAACAATTACTTGGCTGAAATACGTAACTGATGTTTCCTTTTGAATAATAATTCACTGTTGAGAAAAAATCTCATTTTATTTACATAATTTGGGAACTCTTTATAACTAAAAAAATTTCTTAAATTTTAGGTAAGTATATCGCGATTAATAAGTCTCAATTTTCGGAAATCCTATAATTTTTAAAAAATAAATATTTTTCCATATAATAGAGAAACCTGAAATTTTGCATTGATGTAACAAGTATTGCCTATATAACATTTTCAAAGAGACTAATATTTTTTTCAAAACCTCATCTTTTATAAAAAGTTACTTAAATTAAGAAACAAAAAAAAAGCAATCAAAAATTGAATAATGCTAGATTATAAAAATAACAATTCAAATAAATTACAATTTTGTACTTCGTAGATTTATAAGTTTATAGTTTATAAGTTTTGTTTCCAATTCCCCAAAACGAGGAACTTACTTTACTGCTGGCCGAATATATACCTATAGTTGCATAACATAAACTAACTTTAACATGCATTAGAAATTTAATATATTTTGTATTACTCTAACTATTGGGAAATAATATTATTATTTTTATAAATCCCTGAGAGTGATGAGGGTGATATATGAGAGTGATATGTGATTGTATCATAGAAATATCCTTCAAATTTTAAATACGGAGCCTTAAAAATAGCTATACAATGGTACTATATCATATTGTTGGAAATTTAGACTTGCACAGTCAGAAAAAAGTTTATAACTATTAAACTAATAAAATTCATACTATCGTTACACCCAATCTCTATATCGTCTAATGATTTTTAAAAAAACTTCTTAAATTTGCGGTTTTTTAATTATTTATTATGTGTCTGATATGATTGAGAATGGAAGGTTGGAAAATTTTTCTCAAAATTTATTTATTTCCAGACTAAAAAATTGTACTCCTAAATATACACAAAATTTCTAAACAATTTCACACAAATTCCCAATTATATCTGCTAAATTTGTATTCCATTTGTTTCTAATTCTTCTATTATGCGTTGTATATTGTTTTCGGTAGAACAGGGTAGAACTGTTGTGGAACTATAAGATTTTTCTTACCCTTACGTTTGTGTTATTATGATTGCATGTAATCCATGTAATTATACCGTAATATGGAAACACATTTCAGAATTAAAACTTACCTGTTTTTAAATTATTAAATAAAAAAATAGCAATTTTGATCTGAAAAGTAAGACCACATCATTAACCATCTAAATCTCAATAACATTCATAAAAATTTTCCAAAAATTACACTTTTCAAATTTCCACTCTGATTGATAAAGTATAGGCATTTTCAAGGCAGTTCTCAAAGGTGTATTATAACTTTCATTATAAATTTGGTATATATTAAAAACGTACGAAAATGCCTATAATTAATGCAAAGGTGATACTCCAGCAATTCTTATTGCCGATATTTTTCAAAGTAACCAAACATGTTTTTTTCGTGGAGGTCAATGAATTTTAGGAATTTACTACAAAAAAACCGTCTCATAAGGCATAAACTATAAATAAAGGCCATTATTTGGTTTAACAATTTTACACATCTCATTTAAATTAGATTTAAAATAAATTAGCGAAAAAAACCTTTAATCTCTTGCATCCCCTAGAGAAATATTCAAAAATATTATGAAACACTTTCATTGCAATGAAAAGAAAAAAATAAATTTGATATGTATATATTAAATTATATGTTTTTACGATAAGAGTAAGTTCATATATCTTTAAATTTACTTATTTTTTTGAAACTTTTTAAAGAAATTGAACAATAAAAGATTTTTTAAGCAATACAACTGAGATTTGTTTGTAACATTAGTAATAATTTAGATAAGTTAAGAAAATTGTGTTCAAAGCTATAATAAAAGAAGCGATAAAATTGAAGAAGACCCCAACATAAATTTAACTTGAATTTACCAAAATGATCCCCCCATTGGCTACATTAATTTCAAGTTAATAAATTGGTATTTTTAACTATAATCTGTACGTGTTTTCGTCCACATTTGGACTACTATTAATTTTTGAAATAAATTCTGTCCAAAAAAAGAAGCTACAACTCATTTAACTTTCACTCTCGTAAAATGAATGAAATACGCAATTTATATATATTTTTTTCTCGGTAATTAAAGTGATTTTTCCATTGACAATGTAGGTATTTATATATTTCGAAGGAAAATCTTGAACTTGAATTTTTATTGTATATTAATTAATTAGATTTAAAACATTCGCAATACAATATATATAAAATAATTTAAGACCTTGTTCCACTAGTTTTTTAACGCTATTTGAATAATAAATAAAATAATACAAACTAAAGATTTTTTTTGCATATTATTAAAATTATCAATACTTTTTCATGTGATATGCAAATTTTATTAAATGGTTCATAAAGAAATATTAAACAGGAATATTTTAAATGTTAACAGTTCTCTACCCATTGATCATTTAGTTTGTTTTTTTTTATTTAGTATTTTTAAATATGAATGTATATATAAAATATTCTAATTCTTCAGACTATTTTGGATTAAATAAAAAAGTAAATAAATAAAAGTTTGAAGTATTTATGGGTCAATAACCGAAGGATACCCAAACCACAACTATCCATAAAAGATTTTTTTTTTTTTGGTTCGTTTACACTACTAAAATAATAATGTTTGATATTATCGATAATATCATACTTATAACACAATATTTTTAAAGTTAATACCAAAAATATTTTCGTTTTTCCTTTTATAGTCGAACCATTGAATAATTTTTTATTACTCTATTATTATATTAGATCCCAGTTTCGGATTTTTGTAAATATATTTCTTTTAGTTAATTTTCATTATTCTTTTTTATTCATATCTTATAGTTTTGGATGTATCGGTGGTGGTGTAGAATTAAAACCGTTATTATTTTATGTCAAAACACTTTCAAGTAACATTTCTCGTCTTATTATCAACTTTGATAAATTAAGACATTGTAAAATGTCAATGAAACACAAAACTTTATCTTAACGAAACATTAAACAAAATTATTAATGGTTACACAACGGCAATCAACACGAAGAATTACAGCTTTATTATTTGATGAACTTTGATGAAACATGGTTCAAATTGATCCTGAGAATTTGGACTCTAAAGCAACCCTAAAACTCTAGCATGGTTATCATCAGGTTTCACCTACTTGACCAAAATAAACGAAGATGCTTGTTTTCTATTTCGTAGAAGCCAAGTTTCAGGATTATTTTTAATCAAGTTTCATCAGAATTTGCCTAAAATGAAGCTTTAAGTGATAGTAGACAATTTAAATTTATAAAGAGGAAAAGAAATATGTAAAGAAAATTAATAGAGTAGAAAATTACAATGAATGTGAACTATATATTAACATAGAAAAGACACAATTTGGCGATTGGCAGGGATGAAAATTTTTAAACATGAACCAAAAATCATCAAATATATAGAAGAAAATAAATGCGTTGGAGTAACAATATCAAAGAATGAGAATAATCAAGAAGAATTCACAATCATTTTTTTGAAAGATTTCCCGGAATTATTTCCTCAAAAGATTTTTCTCTGCGTTTTATTATTTGGTGTTTAGGAATGTACTGAACTCGTTTTTGTATAATTTTGATTCGGTGGGGTTGAAAAAGTTTAGAAAAGTTTAAATAAAATCCATTTAATTTATCCAAAAAAAAAAAATAGTTTAGTCTTAAAATTTCAGGAACAAGTTGTACGTAGAGGTGAATAAGTATAGAATTCAAGTTTTATAAGTAGTGTTATGTTTTGTCTAGTTCTGTTCTGTTCGATCACAATGAAAAAAGATATGATGGAAAAAATAAGGAAAAAACCTTCATGAACCAGCTAGAGGAAAATACAATAAACGTAATTGTAAACGAATACATTAAACTAGGAAAAAATCAATACTGTAGAAAAAACTATAAAAATAGATGTTGTGGGCTAACATTAAATTAAATTTCGTCCAAATGGATATAAAAATTATATACTATCACAAAGTACATTAGAGGGCACAATCGAAAGAAAATTCTGTCTTTACTTTAAACCTGTGAAAAAATTAAATAATATCAGAATCCCATTGAGGATTTAGGACTGGAAACACCACCGATCCAGAAAGTGTGGAAGACAAAGAAGAAAATGGTAATTTGTAGTGGAGGAATCAAAGAAAAGAAGCGATGGAGACAGATCATGGAGAAAAATCAAAAAGAGCACCAAAATACACTTAATAAATCAAAAGTTAAGTCTACCTTAACCCATTTTGTTTGATTTATGTTTTAGTTGATTAAATTGATTAAAGATTATATTGCAAGTATCAATTTTCAATAAAAACGTTCAACAATACGATGAAAAATAAATAAGTTTAAGTTTTAAGGAATTTTTGGATTTTAAAATTTCCCAAATTTGATCGACTTATTGATATATTTTGTAACCATTAAATTTTATTGTGTTGACTTCAAAAATGTATAAATAGATTTGATACATTTAAATATGTAATTACTGTTTTAATTTTACATTAGTTGCATTTCATTTTTGTCTAAAGGTGACTTCAAATTTATTATAGTAAATATAGTTCGTTTCCAGATAAAAAATAATCAAATGTAAATATCACAATATCGAACACTCCTTAATGGAAAATTAATGTTTTTAAACTGGTGCATAAAATATTTAGTCGATTATAATTCATAAGACAAAGTTCAATTTCTATTGTTGCCAAAACAAACTTACTTTTTTCGATTGAATTCAAAGACCTTACCTACATTACAGCTTTTTTTCTGTCTGCAAAAAATATAATCAAGGACTTAATTATATGGCAGTAAGTTCATTATGGCGTGTAAAGCCACAAGGTATAAGCAGATCTATCTAGTAAAAGCGGCTACGACTCGGGCGTGAATAATTGCAGGGTTATTTTCAAAGATTTATGGCAAATCTAAAGAAAGAAGTTATAATAACAAAGCCTGAGGTTACTCCAACGTGTATGTGATCACAATACTTTTGAAACTCAGGACCAATGGAGCTTTGCATGGGGTAGCAACACTCTTGACAGGTTTTTTTCCTTCCAGTTAGCAGCAAAAAAACACCCAACCATTTGACAAATTAATGTTTCTGTAACCAGATATCCGAAAAAAGGTTCTTAATCGCCATATTCAATTTGAGACGTCTTAAGTCCTAGCAACATAAAATTTAAATTCGTACATTTAAAAATTCTTGTTCTGCAACTGGTAGTTTACTAATTTACTAAAATGATTATGACGTAGATAAAGTCATGCAAATTTAAACCTCACCTTTGAAAACCTAATTGAATATTACTTTTATCCGGCAATAAAATGCTCTCCCCATTTCAAGCTCATTAAAAACGGCCTAATATTATAAAATATTGCCATTAATATGCGACCATGTTCTTTTTTTTTTCGTTCTGGTCCAACTGATTTCCAGTTATTTAAATTGTAGGTCCATTAAAAAATCATCACATACAAATCAATTTAAGAGATTTACGAGAATAAGTGTTTTGCTTCGCCACTTTAAAATGAGTATTTATCGATATGAACGATATGAACTCGACGATGGGAAATTAATCACAAAGAATATTTATGAGCGATGTTTTATACTTAATAATTGAGCAAAGTCAACCCTGTAGCCATTGGCGTAGTTAGAAATGTTAGATTTAAACGTAATTTCGTAAAAATAGTATTACAACAGATAGTATGATAAACCCTTTGCAAGATAGTGTTAGATTAACGAATTTCTTGAACCTGCCGGACTATAGAGAACTACTACTGATCCCTTGTGGTTTAGAATCGATTTTTTGAAAAGTTCCTTGTAATCCGATAGCTTACGGATTGTTACGGATCTAGAATATTCGAAAGTTCTAACAATTAGATTGAAGTGAGGCAGAAGCCGTTCTAGAACACTTTCCGTAAGATTCTAATGTGAGGTAGAAAGAGATAGAATTCATTCGAGCCTACAAAAACAGTCTGGAACCTTCCAGAACGAGGCAAATAGATATATAAATAAGGCGATTGACCGTCACCAGAACAGTTACGAAAAGTTAACTGTTCCAACCGTTAAATAATTTTTTTTATTTGTTATTTACTGTCGCTTTATAACTACTAAGGTCCTTTAGCGACTCTAGGGTTAATTAAATCCGTTATCGACAAATATTGAAAATTTGTGCGATACGAGGATCGAACCCACTACCTACTAGTTTTGAAGCGATCGCCTAGACCACTCGGCTACCAGTAGGCTTCGTTAAATAATTGTTAAAATAAATAAATAAATAAGTGGGTGTTAAGTGGTATATAGTAACACCATAAATGGTGTTAGTGTTTTATGTCCTGAAACAAATCTTAACGAATCCGGCAATATAAATAACCGTAAAACGTAACAATATGTAATAAGATGCAATACATGTATGTACTCTTATAAGCAGGTCCAATTATAGAGGGTAAGGTATTAGACAAGACCCGGATTATCGGGGACCTACTGTATGCCGGTTTCTAAAATTTATTTTGGAAGGAAAACGAATCAAGGTGTTTATCAACTCAAATCTTGTTTCATTTTTTTAAAAACATTATTTCAGATGGATATACCACTGAAATTGGTTCATTTTTACTTTTGAACAATTGATATTACCCAAAAAATTAACTCTTGATTTCTAATTGTTTTTCCAAAAACATCTACTCTACGTTTTTCATTTCAAATTCTTGGAGATTGCTTGGGCAATTATTATTATTATTATTTATTATTGGGCTCCAAATTTTTAGACTCCACTTGGGTACCCTCTCCTGGAAATATGAAGCACATAAAATCTGAAAAATTCTGATAAAACTTTTTTGTGTATATTTTAGTTCATTTAAAAAAAGATGTTCTTCAGTCAATGATAAAGGGGTTTTTGAAAAAGAAAATAAACTTTTGTTCCAGTTTTACCGTTTTTTGGGGTTGACTGCTCCCTTACTGGTGTAAAACGGATGCTTACAAAATTCAGTTGTAAGTATCCAATTTTTATTATCTGATTCCATTATCAAATAACTTTTTAGAGGCAGAATGAAATAACGAAGCATATTCGTTAATATGTTATGATGTGTATCGAATCTTTTTCTTACCGTAAAAGAATGAAAACGGTGAATATTTTCAGTATTATCGATAAGAGTGGGTAACCAGATTTTTTAAGATGGTATATGGTCAGTGGTTCACCCTTGCTTCCCCTAGCTACGCCAATGGTTGTAACTCCTACTCATTTCATACTGTGAAGAATTTCCACTGATATTTAAAATTTACAACAAAACCTTGAAATTTCCTGGTGGTACAGCGATAACCAGTTCAGTTACGACTTATTAGCCTTTAACAATGTCAAGATAATACAAAATCTTTGTTTTCTGATAAATTTTCGATATCAATCATAAATCTTTTTTGAATCGACATATTGTTATTAACAGTTTAATAAACATAGGTAGGAACATGCATAATTTTGTTAAAGATGATTAATGACCTGAACGATTCAGCTTAGATCTCGACGACTTCGGAGAAGATAAAATGTTTCAAACTCATTGTTATTTGGCCAAGAAAATGTCAAACGACTATTTTGTCAACACATTAAAGGTGAATATCGAGTCCAATAAAAATAAATGGTCAAAACTATTCACAACTTGAGAAATTTGGGTGTTCACTCCCCAATCCCCAGTCGTTGCAAGCTTATAATTATGAGCATTTCTTATTTGTAAAAAAAAGAGGAAAAAAATATGCATATCATATACCCTACACTATATGTTAATTAGGATTTGAATGGCTTGAATTCTTGTAATATTGGCCATGTTTTATAATTGGTTTTAAAATTAATAGGATGGAATGGCGATTCTCGTAAATTTTTTCGCGTTTTATTAAATGATATCAAGTGTATCTTTTCCTAGACCTGGCCGAATCGTTTTCGAGTTATTCGAGATGGTTTTTTTTCGGATTTGTTTTTATTTTATTGCCAATAAGTAATTAAAAATTATTCTCGGTAAAATTTATTTACTTTTATCCTCTCTTCTTTTGATTTGGGTGGTTATTTATTTGAAACATCTTCAAGTTTGGGATCGCCGTATTGGAATCAAAACTGCCGAAAATTACATAAAATTTAAAGATTATTATAAAGTTAAAAACCAATTTGGAAATATTAAAGAGGAATTAATGTTTATAATGTGAACAAACTTTTATTGGTTTATTTAAATTATTTTTTATCTGCAATCATTTCAATTAGCAATCGATTGGAATCAAAGTTTTAAATTATTTTTCCGCATGACTCATAATCAGATAAAAGTAATGTTTCAACGTAAGTGTTAATCGATTGATATCAGAAATTTTAAGGATGGATTTAAGAATATCATTCTCAATTCTTTACAATATTGCTATCTGACATCATTCAGTAATAATTCAAACATAATTATAATGATTTTAGTGAGACATTTTTCTTTAAGGCAGTTCGCAATAATTGATAATTTTTAAAAACAAAGCGTAAAAAATAGCGAATTAGTTTAATTCAATTAAATTATGAATTTACTAAAAAAAAGTAGCAATACTACTTCTAGTCAAGTTTAAAGCTCCTACTTAACAGAAGTAAAACAATCCGGAGCATTTTCCTAAACCCCCAGATCCCCATTCCGTAACTCTGAATGACGATTTCCCAGAATAACTTTTCTCAAACATCATTTCCTCAAATGAATTTTTCTCGAAATGTTAAACTATTTGCGATTTTTTTTATTTAACAAAGAAATAAAGTTAGAAAGTTAAAGTAAGAAGTAAGGAAAAGAGTAGAGCTTGATAAATTTTATGGATAAGTTCTGCAGTATGTCACAAGCTTATACTTTATTGAATTTAATTTTCTTTTTACTCTTATGATTTGGAGTTTGTAAGCTAACAACTTGAATTGTGGATCTACAGGATAATTATAGGATACACTATTTCTTCTGTCCGATTTATGAATTTCTAGTTGGCAAAAAGGAGAAGAGATTGTTTGTTTCTCTGGGCTTATTTCTGGTTTTCTTCTGGAAGAGTTTGAAACATAATGGTTAAAAGAACAGTTTGATTTAAGTATACGAATTTATTGAATTTTCCCATACTTGAAATTACGATTTTCTCGTCTAGTGAATCAAAAATATACGAAATTAAGTTATGTATACCATATATTACTAAATTGAATAAAGGGTAAAGTTCTTTTGACCAAAAATTTCTTTACGATTAAAAAAAAAGCATAAAATTACGGAAAAACTTGTATTTTCCAGAATGAAGCAAATTTTGGTATTTGAAATTGAATTAGGTAATAAAAAACTCAAGGTTGGTTTTAAGAGCTTTGGTTTCATTGAACTTGTAGGTATTAATATTGAAGGATATTATGATATAACCAGGATGCTTTCCTAGGGGTTCGCAGGGGTTTACACGAATCATTTGAGGTAAATGAAATGGTTCGTGCGAACCTGCTTAATCAGAAAAAAAAATAAGATTTTCATTGATGGATATCATTCTGACAGGTAAAATAGCCAAATTAATAGAGCAGAACATATCAAATTTGATGACTTTAAACTTAATTGGTCATCCATTGAAAACTTGGAACGCAGTTCCCTATGGACCCTAAGTTGGTTAAGGAACCATAATTTGGCAGATGATACCAGGGTACCAAGGTAAAACAATCCAAATCGACAGTATATAGAACAAAACAAGTTGCTAATTGAAAATATTTTAAATAATTTAATTTCTTTATCCACAACGAATGCAAACCTCTTGGTAAAGCTTTGAGAAAGTATCACTGATCACTGGATAAAACCACATTAAAGTTTAAAAATATTTGATTGGGGATTAATATTTTAATTATCTCTTAATTAAATTGTCACTTTAGATTAAGAAGAATTAAAAAACGATCTCAAAGAGATTGCCGTATAGTTTACATTTAAATTTGAAAAAAGCGACCGGAATGCTGGAAATTTCAATACTGGGTTTTGTCTTTATGATACTATTGACTTTAATCGTTGATACTTTTAAGCAATTTTCAGTATTAAGTAATTTTTAGTTACTAGACCCCTACTAGACCCTGTAGGGTCTTTAATCATTTATGAACCATTTCTAATATAATAAGAAAATGTTTTAACTTCGCTACTCTAAAGTTGTAACTATTGTCTCAATTTTCTTACAATAAATAACAAACACAGTCCTTTTTAACAGTTAGAAAGCTTTGGGGTGGAGGACGATATCACCCCCGTTTGAAATATGGGTATTAAACTAAAATTTTCTTGTTATTGACTTGAAATGGTAGTATGTACTACCACTAGTTGCGTTTTGATTAGTGTTCAACACCCAAAATTTCGTGAACCAAAAAGTTTTCAATAACTTTACTGTTTTAAGTTTCTTCTTCGTTTTTAATTGATATCGTACATGACGTTCGTAATAAGCCTGATATTTAAGCATCTCTTGGCTATAAAGGTACTTAAATTTCGTAAGAGTTCAATCCAAAACCGATTACAGGAGTGAATCATAGATTAACTTTGGTGAAACTTGATTCGCGTGGACACATTAATATTTGCGGTTTTGGCTTTCAAAATTTGCTCTTTAATTTTATTATTATTCCCTTTTAATTTCAGTTACTTATTGAAAATTCCGAGAAACACTTGGTTGTGATTGAGTAATAATTGAAGGAATAATTCGACAGCAGTTTGGCGATTGAACTTCGGAAAACTGAAACACTTTTGAGTGGTTGCCTCGTGATTCATGAGACAGTAATCCATTGTGACAATAATAAAGTATAATTTGATCCAAATCTGTTGTTGTTAGTTTGGGAAAAAAGGCGATGTAAAGCTGTGAACATGGAGCACGGGGGCTGATGGGTGTTGTTCACAAAATGTTTCAAATTCAGGTGGGGCTACGACGAAATCGTTGCCGAAACCTGTCATCAGAAGAGGGGTCTCCAAGTGGAGAAGCTATCTTGAACAGGCCTCGATATAAAAACAGGACCGCGATTAACGTGCCTCAATTACTGGTTTAACATTTCCCAAGGGCGTACACCCCTTGAATACGAACTTAACAATTATTATTAATCCGAAGAAAAAACATTGTTGGCTTTCATTCCATTCTGGACGTAATCCTATTGAAGTTGTCGTGAGTGGACGTGGTTTTGTGATATGCGAGCCATTACGAGCAACTGCGGCTGTAAAAATTAATATTAATTTGTTAAGGTAGGACTGTGGTGGTTTTTCATTACTAGGCCATTACCATTTGATATTTTCAATGCTCTCAACACAACAAAGAGCTCACTTCATCTACCAAAAATCTTTCAACTTCATTAATTACTCCAATTAACAAATATCTCTGTCGCTTCAGGTGACACATTCTATAATATCTAAATCACTCTCCACTTCTGAAATTATTTTTAAATTATTTGATAAACACGAGAAAAATAAAAGTGTGAACGACCTTTTCAATGTAATTCCTTTTGTTATTTAGAAAATTAAATAAGATCATAAAAAAACCAATGTCTTGACTTTCATCTTAAAACTAATCGAGGGTTTTCTAAAGATATAACAATTGTATCAACCGTTATTCATTGTTGCCTTAATTTGACTGTTATTGTTTTGATTGTTTGATGTTATTTAAATCTAATTTCATTTAAGTTATGATTAGAAATAGTTAAACGATAGGGTCTATTTTTAAATGAATTTATTTCGAAAAATGAAACCTTGTCTATATAAAAAAATGTTAACTTAAACTAGGACAATTGATCAAATAAATTAAGCTCAAAGGAAAATAATTTTGTTGAAAATTAGCAATAATGTGTTATTGAAAGCAAAAATGATTCCCATTTACATATATCTTCAATTTAAAAATAATTATCGAAGGTATCAAAAGCTCCATGCTTTTCGGCATTATTTAAATAAAGGTTTTTTGAATTCATAATGCTTCCTAATTGTATCTTAAGGTTTTCTGAAAAAGATAGTAAATTATTTTGTATTAAATGGTTTATTGATTCCAAATATTTCGTGTAGGTCAAGGTAAGCACAAAATTAATTATTTTTGACAAAAAAGATGAAAGATGAAAAACAGATTATATAGCGATTTCAAACAGTAAAAAGATAGTTTAAATACATTCCCTATCATAAAATGATAATTAGGAGCTACTTTAAGTATTAAATCTTTTTGGTTATCTCAAAGCTTTTCAAGGCTTCTTACGTCCAGCGTTTATTTAATGTGCAGCTGAAGTTTAGTTGTAAATTTTTATAACAGATTTTATGTAGGTGGTTGCATTTTTTTCTTATTTTTTCTCTCTTTTCGTAGTTTTTCTTATTCTTTTAAAAAAAGTTCAAAAAAAATCAAATACAATTGCTCAAAATGTAATTGGAGCTGTACCTATAGATATAGCTTTTATAGCTTTTTAGATTGGTCAACATTTAAATTTTGATCCTCACCTAATTCAAAATTGATTTATTATTACTTTATAATTAGAATCAAGTTACGTGAGAATTAACTGCAATTTATATTACAAGGGATTTATTCGATTATTAGCCTGAAATTTGACCCTTTTTAACAACTTCCGATTTTTTCATCTATAAAATAGTAGTTCCATAATATAATAATATTAATAATAATATTAATTAATAATATTAATCAATAATATTAATCTATTTCCAATTCTTGCCCTCTTTATCTGTGAATTAAATTTTTTTTTACTTAAGAAATATAAAAATTTATCATTAGAAAACATGATTAATGATTGAGCAATCGACGATAAAAAACACATAATTGCTTGACATTAGGAACCATAAATTTAGATAAATATAAAAAAATAAGTAAATTAATTTATTCAACTAATTTTTGGTAGAACTTGAACCAAAATTAATTGGAAAATATTGGTTTCAATTATTTCTATTTTCGACTAAAAACTATCTTTTATTAATAAAAAAACCACTAAAAGCTTATTTGTATGAATATAATTTATGGTCTTTAGCGAAAGGTACGTGTACTTCACGGCAAAGCAGTCTTCTAAATAATATTCGTTTATTTATTAAATTTTTCAATCGTTAGAACTTTATAAGACTCAAAAAATAATGCATTATAAAAAAGAAGTATTTTTCCAAAAAAAAAATTGGGAATTGTTTTATTGTGTTCACATTTACAACGCTTTTAAGCTACAATTAGTCAAAAGCTACAGTTTTAACTTTACTGAAGCTTTTGCTTATTACTTTTCAATTATTGGAAGTAAAGCAATATTTAGTTTAAAATAAAGAAGGATACATATAATGGGGGGCATTCCACAAAGGATAAAAAACGTATGAAGCTTTGTTTATAAGTGAGCTTTAAGTTTGATCAGAATAATTTATATATAATTTATCATTGGATTTAATTTTTTTAAATTTTGATATTTCAATAAAAAAATCTTTTTAATTGAATTTAAATTAAAAATATATAATTTTGTGAATCAAGAAGCCTGAGGAAGTTACGATTAGTAACGAAACGTAGCTAATTGAACAATAAAAATATTAAATAAAAAATAAAAAACAAAAAGAACTTAAATAACCTGAATTTTCTTCTTATTTAAAAAATATAAAATCTGAGATCTGAATTTTATCATCTATTGGATTTAATGAAATTTTTCAAAAATAAAACAAATTATTATTTGTAGTTTAAAAATATTTTTTTTTGAATAATTTCATCAAGTTATAAAAGTTAGCACGGTCATTAGTTTCAATCGTTGAAGAATGCTAGGAAATTATTAAATGGAACAACAAAGACTACGCTAACTCTATAGAATGATGTAATAATTTTTCCAAAATACCATAAAAAGCGATTTTTTTTAATTCTTAGTCATTTTTTCAAAGGCATTAAAGTTTTAATTAAAGGGATCCGAAGGGGACAGAGGGACCAAAGTTGCTTTGCAAATATGCTCTGAAATTTTAAACAAATTATAGGTAGAATATAATTTAAGAAAAAGGATAACATTATAAAATGACGAGTTTTTTAATTTGGTGTGTTGTGTTCAAAGTAGTATTGTTGTTATTTATAAAACCGTAAAGGCTTCTTATTAAAGCATCACGAAGACTGAATTCACAGGCATCTTCTTAACCTACGTACAAAACAAATACAGTGGACCCCCGGTAATCCGACAAACAGTTTGCAGGGCAGAGTCGGATTATCGAATTTTTCGGATTATAAAGTACTGCCACAGACTCCCTATAGTCCGGAATTTTTTACGAAAGAGTACCTTGTAATCCGACAAATTACAGATCCAATGATAAGATTCTACATGTTATATAAGTACATATTATGTACTCTGAAGTACAAATCATACTTCATTATGTATATGTCAAATTTAGTAAATTAAACAACACAATAGAGAGCTTACTTTAGCTATGTACATTAGGAAATAATTGTGTACAAACAAATGTACATACAAATAATCAAAAATTATTCATTTTATTGGTATTGATATTATTTTCTTGAGAAAAGAACATCAATATTTATTGTTTTATTATAAGCATTTTTTATTACATTAAAGGTAAACAAAATAATACCTTTACCTATTGTATGAAGAAAATTTTCTTAATAGTAGCATTTTTTTTCTCTGTGTAGCGAAGATTGTCAAAAAAATATTCAATACATAATAAATAATAGACCATGTCGGATTACAGGAGGTGCCGGATTAGCCGAGGGCCGGATTATCGGGGGTCCACTGTATCAAATTGTCTATTTTTTTATTAATTTTTTTTTATTTTTTGTTCTATTTTAGAGTATTCTTAATACATATAGTCATAGAACTACCTGATCGACGTTATAACAGGAAAAACAAATTAATTAGCCTTCGAGTCGAATATCACTGGTGATAAGTGCATATTATTACTGATACGTGAATAGGTATATACTATATGCTATATATCCATACTGTGAATATACGTGAATATATACATACTATGCCTGAATTTTAATGTGAAGATTACCTAAAATTTTAATTCTTTTTGTTTATACAAAAGAGCTTTTAAGTTGAACTTTATATTCTATGTTATAATTTGTTAAGATAACTATTATTGGCGGCAGTATCGTCCTAGTTTAACTACAATCGAAAAATCAACTAAAAAACTGAAAATATTTTTATGGTGTCATAAATTTTAAGAGAGTCACATTGAAGCCTGTCATTACACTTTAGTCACACAAAGAAAAGTGTTTGATATTCTGCAAAAAAATCATGTGTTTTCCTTGAAAGTGAATATTCAAATCGGAGGACTTAAATTCATTTTTTTTCTGACTTATGAATAATTTCGCAACTACCACTTGTAAACTTGTTAGGCTTTTTGTTACTAAAACTGCATATATGACACATCCATTGTTTAATGATTATTTAAATTCACAATACTTCAACATTTACAGTAACAATACCTCCACATTGGCATCTTCACGTAGTTTCATTAAAATGATTTATCACACATCGCAAAATTACCATAATAATTAAAACAAGAACTTCAATATTCATATGCAAAGAATGTAAAGCGACGAATAGCAAAAAATGTGTCTGGTACCAATATGCAAATGCTATGATAATCGCAGGGAATAGTTTGCGATTTTTGCGAGAAAAATGATTGTCCTAAATCAGTCATTGACTTCAGATATCGAAGGTAAAAAATCTTCGCCAAACATTGACGGTGGGTAGGTGTGAGGAACCGTTGACTCTAACTAAATATAATAACATTACAAAGACACATTAGAATAACAAATAGCTATGTTTGTTTTGGAAATTTATCTTTGATTTCAATAAAAAGTTGTAAATTTTTTTTTGTAGATAAATTTTGTAAAATATTTTATTCACTACGAGTAAATATTTCAAGTTATTTATAGACAATCAATGAATAGCTTTATAATCAGACAAATCGAAGCTACTGGTTACTACATAAGTAAAATATTAATTTCAGATGAAAGGCCGGATATTAATTTTTATTTGCATAATAAACAAGAAGAATCTCTTTTCAAGTCTTTTAATGTTTTATCTCTACACTATACACACAAAACCATTGAGAATTCAACATTAATGATTTGTATTTATTACCAAGAAAACATTAAATTTAAATATTTCAATATAAATTGGTAAGAAGTACTAATTGAAAAAAATTATGAAAACTAAAGGAAACGAATATCTCGTGTGATATCAGTTTCAATATTAACAGAAATCTAGCTTATTGTTCGTTAATTTATCGATTGATGTGGGATATCTATATCATTTAAATATTTATGTGGTCGTTTGATATTAAATTTCATTGTAAAATAAATTTGTCAAATTTAGCGAATGTTCTCATAAAACCTGATCAGTTCATCTAACATAGTCATACCTATTCATTTTCAAGACACTTAGTGTGTTAAAAATGTTTTTTTTTTGGGGTTTTGAATTCTAAATTCATAGATAAAAGAAAGATTTACATAAAAAAAAATTGATTAAAAGTTACGTAGGAATATTTTTTCTCAGTCGAAATATCTATGCAAATTTATAAGTGATTTTAACAGAAATAAATATGTTTTTATCAGCGATTCTTCAATTTTAGTAGTAATAATTTTTTCACATTTTAAATTATTGTAAAATTCTTTTGGAGTTAAAAAAAATCCCGGTCAAACGAATTCATTGAAATTAAATTATTTTTTAGTGCCCTCTTAATTTTGATCTAAGAAATGGAATTGTTAGCGTTATCTTTAGTATGTTGTTCTACCCAAAATTTAGCAATTCAAAATTTTTAAACCATATTATATGGAGTTTAGTTTTTCTTCTCATTGAGATTTCTGTGGAGGATATATCAGGATGTGGTATTTAATATTTAGATACTAGATATGTTACTTTTTAAGGTACTTAAAAGATACTTCTTTGTTACTTTGTATACTCTGTATGAACTACTTTTCGTAACGTATTGGGTAAAGTTGTTAAGTGATTAGATAATCTATTTCTTATCTTTAATAGTTTAGGAAAAATAAAAGTATGTACGTCTAAACTCTAAAACAAAGCATACTTAAAAAGCGATCAATATAGGAGGTACATATTGAATTTTATACAATTTATTAAAATAAAGCTTTAAATGAAATAGCAAAATATATAAAAACTCCAAAACATACCTATACAGTTAATTTGAATTAAATAAAATTTAAACAGTTAAAATTTGTCAAGACCAAAGAAATTACAAACATTACCTATATTGTACAACCCGATAGTCAGATACCTCATTTTATTATTTACTTCATACTTTACTTTTACCTACTTTTTGTTATCATAGATACTTTTCGGGATCGAAGATACTTTTCAAAGTTACAAGATACAGTTCTATTACAAAGTATATAAGACACTAGTTATATTTTGTTAAAAAATTAAAGAACTAAGATACCATATCCTAGATAGTTCAAAATAACTAAGCTGCTTCAAAATGAATAAGACACTTTTCGCTGAAAGCTCTGCACTATAGTTTATGTATATTTTTCGTATATTTTACGTATATTTTTCAGTATTTATACGAAAAAGAAATATTACAAAAGAATATAGATATCAGGGAAACGAATTTTACACACTTTTTTCCGTTGTAAATTTAATTCTTATTCCAATCTTGGATTTACTCGTACCTTTCTTCATAATTGTAGTTATAACTTATAACCTTGTCAAATCCTTGCCGAAAGCTCTTCAATGAATAACGATACATCTTTATTAAGAATAATTTTCAATAGTTCATATATTCTAGTAAAATGAGATTACAATTAAGAACATATGTAAAAGACAAAGCTTTCTATAATTAAATTTTTCTGATAAGGCATAAAATAGAGCTTTAATTTTTGATGAATCTTTATGGAATGAAAGGTACCTATCCTAACATTTTTGTCCTCAATAAAAATAGAGCAATTTTTCACAAAAATCATTTTGCAGTTAATTTCGTAAATAATTTTGTGAAATAAAAACGCCAAGATAAAAGTGATTTAACTATTTTTAATAAGGTAATATTAGTGCTGGGTTTAGAAAATAGGTACTTTAAGCCCAGGTCAATAAATTACCACAAAATTTTACTATTTCATCCTTCACAAACAGGAATATCAAAATTTTGAGTTCAAGACTTTGAAAATTTTATATATTTGATGAGTTTAACTAAGTACTTGGAAAATTCGAAATTTCGAAACAGTGCCAAACAAGTTGTAAAACTTTGAACTCGATTCCTATGGATATACATACGAAAATACACATATAATGGTACACACATTTGGTATGTACATTCATAGGAATCGAGTTCAAAGTTTTACAATAAGTTGAGAAATTAAGTACTATTTGGAAATTTCCAAGTAGTTAAATTAATCACATGTTTAAGGTTTTAAACATAAAATTTTGTTATTCCAGTATGTGAAGGATGAAATAATAAAGCTTTGTGGTAGCTTATTAACCTGAACCAAAGTATCCATTTACTAAATCCAGCACCGATATTACTATAAGTACCTATGGTGACAAGGGCGGATTTAGGGGGGGGGGGGCACGTGCCCCCCCCAGGGTATTTTTTGTCTACTATAAAGATTCCAAACAATGTATTAGAGTTGTTAAAATATATGAATAAAATAACAGAAAGAACATTAGTGAAACTCTAGTCTTTTTCCGGCTAAAATTGCGAATTTTTTTCGTGATCTTTTTCACGCACTTGCAAATGAAAGATGATATTGTGCCCCCCCCAGAAAAAAATCCTGAATCCACCCTTGTATGGTGGTATACATATAACAATAGTACTGTGATATACATGCTATAGTGATATACATACCAATGATTTCTAAATTTCTAAGTGTGCAGTTGTACATAAACTGTAAAGGTCTGAAGTTAATTTGGGAATATCAAAATCATGTTTTGAGTAGATGCCCTGTTTCTTTAGTTTTTCCATTAGAAACATTTTTCTTTCAAAGAAAATAATCACAAAAAACAGTTCAATTAACCAGATAAGTTTTAGAACTGCACAATATGTGTCTTAAAACCTTAGGTTTTCCTTTATGGACAATTTTCGATTTTTTCCGAAATATAATCCAACAATTTTGCATACGTATTAGTATCTATTATTGTCTTACTATTTTTTGTAGTAATATTTGAATTATCTTGATTTTTTCCATTTAAACAGAAAAATATGAAAAGAAATCTGCTAGCAAATAGAATAATTGCACAAATTAGGATTAAGAACTGTATAAATCATAGTTTGACAACTCTACAGTTTATGTAGAATTGCACGTTAAAGAATAACTCCAGGATAACAATATTACTCAATTTGAAAAAAAACAACATACAATTTTAATATTTTTTCAAGAAATAAGCTTTTCTTTTCGACAAATCTGATATTTCGATAAGAATTTGCATTTTCCTTGTGTTCTCCTAAAGGTCTTATCACTGTTGCCTTCGTTAATTTACACTCTTCAACTCTTTAAAAATCAACATGCGACCACCGACTACTATATATTTCGCGTGCTGAATACAAATCAAAAAAATGCAAATGTTTTAATTGTCTTCGAAGTGGTCGTTTACCCTCCCCCACATTAAAAAACGAAGACATCCTCAGACCTAACCATGGCTTATTGATGATCTTTCTTTATCGTATACATCTGAAAAAGCACAATTGTTTGATTATCGCCGAGTTATTGAACACATACGTTTGACCATTTACTACTGACATAAGTAAGTCAATGATACAACCTCGAGGACAGTTTTAGTTCTTCACCATGCATTGTTGCAGTCAAGAGCATCCAATCGCATACTATTCATAACTTGCGTCCGTTCCTATCCACATTACATTCCTAGAATCTCGTGCATTTGAATCTAATTCTTGTGATGTACCATAAAAATATTTTAAATACTGTCGGTCGCTATGACGAGGCTCTTTTTATAGTTCGACTCGTTTAAATTTAAATCTAATAAAAACATTTTATTATCAGGGGTAGCTGATGACGTGTTAAGTCCAACTTCCGCATTGCTATGGGAAGGTTTTGGCAGAAATCGGCCGTTATTTTGGTAAGTGTTTTTCAATATTTTTCGCCTTATATCGCTTAGATCTTATTTTTTTTATAAATATTTGTCGCCTATCAGCTCTTCAGTAGTGCTTACTCATTCAAAACATTCACTGACTCATACAAAAGTGCTTCAGGAAAATCTTCAAAGATATTAAACCTGAACCCACAAAAAAATTAAAGATCATCAACCCCGTTTCATTTCTTTCCAATAACATCTTCAACTAATTGAAAAATAAAACCATAATTGTACCAAATTCAAATACTTCAGTCTCAAAATTTATATCTACTAATGATATAGCTACTTTATTTAATTTAGCATAACATCTCTTGAATCTTCTTCCATAACAAATTGTTTTATTATCTTATCATGCGATCGTTATAGATAATATCTTTTAAATATTAAAATATTATAATAGGCGTATTTATATTATAATACTGGAATTAAAAATCTTAACGTTTGTTCTGAGATTTATAAGTTTTTATAACAGTAGTTTGAGGTGGTCTCTCCTCAGACAGATGACTGGACAGAATGTCGACTAATCAATCTTTTTGTATATTCGTATTATACTTCCATATGAAAAGCTTCGATGATAATTTAATTTATTCATTTTTTTTTTATTTAAATTAATTAACATATCTGTAACACTTTTATTATATGAATCTTAATTAAATCATCATAAGAAATTAAGGATTTTCAAACGTTTAAATTAATCTCTTGTCTTAAGAAAGTCAATTATTTATGGCTATTTTTTGTGAGAATAATTAAGAGAGGTAGGTAAGGGTTGATTTATGTTAATATACCTACAAATTATTTTAGACGGAATAAATCTGCACATCCTCTTAAAGTTTCAGTGCTTTGTTAATTACTTCTAAACTTTTTTTCCATATTCATATTATGTTATTTTTTTTCCTATTTAGATTTTATTCTTGATTATTCACTTGACTGAATTTGTAAGGAAAAACTTTTCAGGGTTGGATTTGAGCTCGTAGTCATTGTTCTAATTATAGTTTTAGTTTTTTAGATACGTTATTTCAATGCGGGAATTAATGAAGTGTTAGCAAAACTTATTTTTATCGTATTGGAAACACTATATTTAGTGGAAAATAAATTTGGAACTCATTATTAAGTTTTCTTTGAAATTTTCTAAAAAGTTTTGATTTTCAACCAATTCATCCTTGTTTGTTTTTATAGTTTATATAATTCATATAATTCATCCTTTCAAAAATTGGCACCTAAATGATAGACCACTTTAACAAGATTTTCTATCATTTTTTTTAGATAAGTCATATCCTTACTCTATTTATATATCCCCCAACTAAAAATTATGACCCAAAATTAATACAGAAGTGATTCGTGTGTATTAAAATAACCAAATTTCGACTTCAGCAATCTTAAGGATTATTAAAAGTTAAATATACTTAACTGCAAAAATTAAATTGTAATCTGGTTTAAAACCACTACTTATAACTCAACTATCCCAAATTATGGGTATATTTTTCATTTTAACTATATAGGTAAAATAGATTAGCAAAAGTATGAAATTGCATCTGCATTGTATACTTTTAACTTAGCGTAGTTTTAGCAGTATATACCAAATGCCATCTTCCATTAAAAACATGTTTTGATGTGTTTGATTTTTGAATTGTAAACAGACAAAACAGAACATGGCAAAACAAAACATTACCATTAAAAGTTGACATACCGTGTTGAATGATTCATAACTCAGGAATTTAAAAATAATACTATTGGGGTATATAAGAAAAACGGAAATGAATTAAAACTTGAACGAAATAGATACTATGTTCTGTTTTGTCATACAACTTTTTTCAACATATTATTGTTAAAATATACATTACATTACGATAAAAAAATTTTCATAACTTTTGTCAAATTATTAAATGTCGATAAGTTCATAATATGCTAAAATTCATTGTTCATAATTGTATTGACAGAGATTTATTTAATATTGTTAACATTAACGATTTTCACACTTTTAAGAAAACTAATTACAAAAAAAGCTTTAATATTAATTTGTCACATAAATAATTTATGGAGAAAAAGGATTAGTTGGTCAACCGAATAGGGGGCTGAGCTTTCTAGTCACTAATAATTAATTGTAATCAAAATTATTAATCAAAAATATATTACCCATGAAAATTTGAAAATTGCTTTCCCCTAAAATTTACTTCTTTAAAATGGAAGAGAGTTATGATTAGATTAAAGAAAAAAATAGTTTAGGCATTCAATTTTAAAAAATGGTTTGTCTATATCAGGAGTCGGTAGGAGCAGCTCGTGAGCCGCATGCGGCTCTTCCGATTAACAGAGATGCATGGACACCGTTCTAATTAAGTTTTTAAAGAAAACATCTCTAATTTTTTTCCTTAAAATTCACTACCATATGTGGTATTTGTGGTTCTCGGGTTCCTTTGTTATTCTGTTTCCATGGAAATTAGGATCTTTTCACTTGACAAATTATTAATCCCTGGTTTAGATGAGTACTTGATCAGCCATTCAATTAAGTAGCTAATTAAATAAGGTGGTCTTTACAACTTTATATGAATCAACATAAATTGTAATTATCTGTTGGGAAAAGTATATCAATACTTTATTTAAACTGGATTAATACCAAAAAAGTATTAGTTTAAAGTTTGATTTCCTGTACATAGGAAATATAAAACATTGACGAAAAATTAATTTTTTAACATCAAAGTAACACTACCTCTGATTAATATTTTTTTAAATTTTACTTTTAATTGAGATATTCAATAATAAGAAAACATAATTGACATTTTCTGGAACTTTTCACATAATTTATTGAATAATTTTCTTTAGACTACATCAATTGTAGGAAATCGGTGTTTAATCTAAAAATGAAACGATAAATGTGAAAATTTAGGAAAATTTAAATTTTTCGATAACAGTTTATATAATTGTTATGTTTACAAAGCAGGAAACGAAATGATTGATTATTTTTCAAGGGATTCAACAAAAAGTAAAGTCTACATATCTGCGAATTTTCCAAATATTCCAGTGATTTTAAAATTTCCAGAAGGTTTGTGTTTTCGGGAAATGTAAATAAATCTCGGAAAAATAAAGAAATTTTGTTCAGCTTAGGAATACAATACTATAGTATTGTTAAATTGTTAAAAAATATTGCAATTCTGGGATATCTTTGGGAAGTTTAAATTCCTGAAAAACCCTTAAATAATGCAGTGCAAAATTCTATTGCACTTTTGGGAGCAATAATAATTTAAGAGAAAAAGTCTCATGAATTACATACTGTTATGGATTTTGTGTGGACAATGTATACAATTGATATGTACTTATATATTTTACTCTAAGTCCCTGATAATTTTTTACAAAGGCAGTAAAATAAATTAATTATTTCATTGTAAATAATTAACGAGAAACAACTAAGATTAATCCAATAGGAACTAAAGCAGTTTTTTTAATTCTTCTCCTTAAAAAAATAAAATAAAATAAAAATCAAGTTGAAATCCTTTATAATACTTTAATACTTCTTTCAACTCATTCTTTTTACGGCTAATTAGCCAGACGTTAATCCAAAACACATGCAAATAAGCATTCAATTCTCTTCGACTCGTATTAATTGCATTAATTAATTATAAAAATATTTAAAAAGGAAAACTTGTCCACTTAAACGATCAAAATGGAAACGAACCTACTTCTAATTTCCTTAATGAAATCACACATTCAATAACGCACACAATACGCAATATCATATACCAAAAATTAAACCAGACCACATTCATTTTCCATTCAAAATTTCCATATTAATGATATCAAATATTCAAATTAATTTTTTGTTTGTTTTCAACATTGTTGTGCTCTTACTTTTAAGCAATTATAAATTTTGTTTTAGACAAATTGCGAGGTCGATATTAATCTAAATTTTCTAACACACGAAAGGTTTTCGTCTTAATTATGCATGTGCCGGGTTTATTGATCCCCAAAATCTTAATTAGTTTTAAATCAGAGACTAAACAGTATATAGCTAACATGTTTCTTATCAGTTTGGTCAAAAAATTACTGAGAAAAATACAAACATTAGTGGTCAGTCCCCAAAATGTAAATTGGAAGACAAATTAGCTAGAAATTCAAGCGACTCATACGCTTGATAAAAGTCCTTTCATAAGTTGTGAAATCATTCGCCAATTGAAATTCATTTTTTTTACATTTCTACTGATTGCTGAAGA
Organism: Sisyra terminalis; assembly: GCA_958496175.1. Taxonomy (NCBI): domain Eukaryota; kingdom Metazoa; phylum Arthropoda; class Insecta; order Neuroptera; family Sisyridae; genus Sisyra; species Sisyra terminalis. The sequence goes on from OY292275.1 coordinate 13,026,120, forward strand.
TTTGCATAATTGTTTAGATTCTTCATTCTAAAAATAATTGAAAATAAATCTATGAACCGTTAGTTCTTAGATATATGTTGAATAACTTATTTTTTATGTTTTGGTGTGCGTACGATGCCAATTTTCAGAAATTTCAAGTTTCAGGCTTTTTAGCATACACGTTTTTTGATAAGACTAAAAGCCAGTCTAAGGATTTATTCTGTCCAACAGTTTAACATGTGTAGATCATTATCGAATAAGTTTGTCCGTTAAGGATTTTAATAGGTACCCAAAAAGTATTTTAGTTCATCGGAGAAATGCAGGAGTTGATGCTTATATTAATTAAATCAATCGCATTTGCAGTCGAAACACGAAACATACATACATTGGCCATTCTAAGGCCATTTTGGCCAAGATTAAATAATCGATAAAAGACACCTAAAATTTTGTAATTGTATTAAATCACAATGTACATTGATCCGAGAAATGCGAAAACATGCTTGGCAAAACCCGTTTTTTCGTGGATTCATGTTATGGAATGAGTCTGTCAAACTATGGGTAAGCGTTACCTTTGCTTCTGAACTTTTACCAATAAATTATCATCATGGACTTGTGGAAAGAAGTAGAAACAATAACAGTTGGAGACGATGCAAAAGGTCAAAAACCTCGCGGTTTGTTTGTTTTGGCTGCTAAAATCAATTTCAAGTTTAAGTTTTTGGATTGTTTGCGTTTTGGGGTAATGGTTGATGACTGATGATTTATTTCGGAAAGATGAATGGTGAATTCTTTGTTGCGGAGAATGCAGTTTGATGGTCATGGAAAGCTCAGCTTGGTGGCGGCGATGCAACAATGACAAGTTGAATTTCAAACCTGAAATGGGAAAGGTTTTTTTGGAAAAAAATATGTTTTGGGGCAATGTTTTATTCTGCTTGGCACGCGTTTTATTTATGACTTATTCAATTTTCCAAGATTTATTAGACAGTTTTTGTATTTTAGTACTATTAGCATTAATTTATACTTTTTGTACGCCAATTTTTCATTTCCAATTAAACCTTTTTGCCGGTGTTTTTTTTTCTTAAATACACGGTTTAAATATGAACAAATTGTACATTTCTAATAACTATTTGCGCAGTTTTATTATTACCACTTTATGTGTCACTGAACAATTTTTGTCTTATTTTTTTCATACTAAATGGAAAATATGGAAAATAGGAAATATTTCACTACAGAAAAAAATATAGCTATACAAAATGTAATCCAGAAGTTCCTAAGTAAGTTGAAAAGCTGCGCGAAAAAAAGCTGCGCAGAACCTTAAAAATAACGACTTTTATATTAGTTTTAGAGTTTAAGAAGTCCGTAAGTTATAAAAAAAGCAAACTATTTAACTGCTAGTATTTGAATTTATTGTAGGTATCTAAAAGTTTTTCGCTGATTTAAACTTGGACTTTTATGGAGGAAATAATAGAAAAATGATTTATTAATAACAAAATTCACTACTTAACTTTTAACTTTTATATTTCATTTCTCTTATAAACTTTTGTCTCTTATTTACCCTCTCAGGTTTTCCAAGGGTAGTTTTTCCCAAAATATAACATACGTACATCCAGGGATACAAGGAGAGTTTAATGGGGTTCGTGGAACTTCATTATAGGCTTTACTGGGTGCGGCTAAACCCTTCAACAACAGAATCAAAAAAAATAGCCATTTTTTGACGAGAGATATTTTCTATTACTAAAATTATTTAAGTAGTGCACAAATCCCGAAAGTTTTGGAATTAAAACTGCGAAATGCTAATATATTTTCTGTCAAACATTAAACTTTTACGTTTTTATGCTATTACGAAGCTTTTCTAATGGATTCCAAAATTGATACAAAATTCCAGTTTCTTAAGATCAAGCAGTTGTAAAAAATGTTAGTAAAAATAATAATAGTTGATCAAAATAAAAAGTTAATAAATTCATTTAATTTAATATAAGACCTCCTAGGCTTCGGACCAAAATTTAAATGCTACGTCTCCATAGTCAAAAAAGCAAAAGAATACTCCCATAAGATAAGAGAACTTCTAATGTAAAAGTCTGAGATCTTATCATAATGATGAATAACTTAACTATGTATTCAAATTTGCCACATAGTTTTACAAGTGAATATTAAATCTCTATTCAATTTAAACCCGATAATGGTTGCAATTTTTTTCCGAAAATCTGGCGAATTTCTTTTGAATAAATTAAAAGTTACACTTTTTTTATTATTTTTGTTTAATGAATTGTTATTGTAGAATATTCGTCAAATTTTGTCACTTTAAAAACTTTAAACTAAAATTGCATAAATTTTTATGATTATGAGCATAACTGTTCTGTTCAAATTTCATTATCTTTGGCGAATTGTCGACAAAATTTTAAATTTGGAATTTTTGATTTTATTTTTATTATAAATCGTGGATGTATGTGAAACAATTTGCCTACGTTTTGTGCATAAAATATAAGATTAGGCGTAGTTCATTAATTACAAAAAAAGAGCTTTTAGTGAAAACAGAGGCGATACTACGCCGAAAATCTTTGCCTAGATAAACATTTGATTCTTAAAATGTTGAAAACAATTTCAGCTTTTTAACTTTTTGCTGATTATCGTGTTATTTTATATTTTATATTAATCATCAAAACTTATTTTTCATATCAATAAATTGATTTTTTTCTCCAATGTTATTCTCTCCAATTTCCATTGTAGTTAACGTTTTCATTAAGTTAGTCTACTTCTCCAATTCCCGCAGCCTACAGGTATTTGTTAAGTATCTACATTTAGTTGCAATTTACAAGTTAAGAAGCTAAATTACGGTAAATGATCCTGAGACTTTTGGCTTAACCGAAATAGGGCCATTTTCCAAATCAACCATTTTTAGTTTATTTTTAGAGACAATATCACTAACATATATGTCACTAAATTTCTATAGTTCAAACCATGCAGGAATTTAACTTCTTTTTGTATTGGGGCAAAACTTAATTCAAAATGATTTAGAGATTTTTCTCCCAGAATGTTTCTTTTAAGCCGCAATTTTTGTGATAAATCAAACTTGTTATTCGATTTTTTTCTTCAAATAAAATCTCAATGATTTGATAAGGCTAAAAGTCTCTGGATCATTTTGAACTAAGTTTAATCAAGATTTATCCAAAAATGCAAAATTGTAATCCCATATGGCAATTGACTGGTCTTAGCCATGAAAATAATTGTCTTAGTACTTTAAAAGAAAATTATTTTTTGATTAATAGTTTTAAATTATGAAAATCGCTATTACAGACGAGGATCGAAGATTTAGCGATTTTTATTCCCCCATAAACCAGTCAACTATAATATGAACCGTAATATTTCGGCATCGATTAACATTTTATCGTTTTCACAATTTAACACGTGTTATTGTCCTATTAGCATGTTATTACATCAATTCAATTGAACCAACCTTATTATTATAAATAAATAATCATTATTTCAACGATTACGAATCTTTAAAATGGCTTGGTTCGTCTTCTTGTTAAAGAAAAATTCGACAATAAGTATTAATTACACAGACGGCAATTACCTTAATAACAAGAATTATCTTTCGTCTTTATCATGTCTTCGTTTTCACCAGTTTGTATTCTATAGCGAAAATAATTTTACCTTCAACTTAAAAAAAAATTATGGCTATAGTCCTTAGTAGTACGTATACTTGTACGTTTTTTTGTCATATTTTCTGTGTGTGATTCTTTTCATCATTTGTTATTTGATCTCTGGAAAAAAAATCGTAAAACCTTGTTAGTCCAATAAATATTTCATTCATATTACAAGTCAATAAGAAATTATTATACTCAAGAATCAAGAAGCTTTCCTCAACTTGTTTTTCCGCTTTAATTTCTTTGTTATGGTCACAGAAGTAGTGTTATCAATCCACAACCGGGCAGACGACCTTCGTTTGGATTTTTTTTACCTTAAAAAGAAACAAAAATTGTAATCCAAGTACTTTAGATTGCAAATTGAGATAAAAATTGATTGCTTAATCCAAATTTTTTTACAGGTCTTGATTCTTTTTTGTGTGCACCAAACTGGTTCCCGGTCGCTTCGCAACCGGAAAAGTCGATTGCATTTTCCTCCATTGGGACAACCCTCCTTTATACGGGATGCCGTTGAAAGTCCACCGAAATTGACAGGTTATTCCCAACGAATATCTACTTTCCGGGAAATCGATGAGTTTGGAACCCGATCACTTCCATTGCGAGAAGCTGTCGAAAGTCAACCTCCAAAGTACGTAAAAACATTTAGACAATATTCATTGAAGTTTATCAGAAATGATGAGAAAAACCAGTTTTACCAGAAAATGATCGATGAAAAAAAATTATTTTCAATAATGACATAATTTTAACTAAATGATTCATCAATTCTTTAGAAAATAATATCATTTACATATTTAACAAGTCGTGAAAAGTAATAAAATTTCTCAAAAACAACTCCGGAAGTTACAACTAATACTGCGTCATTTTTATAGACCACAATTTCGAATTCCGTTGAGAGATGCCGTCGAAAGAAGGCCAGCACCGGACGCATCTTATCGCCTGAATATCGAAGAGGATAATATTGATACCGTACAGTATCAATCTCCTTGGAATTACAATTTCCAGACGTATGAAGTTCCAGCCAATGTTTATCGTTTACCACAGCCAGTATTGCCGATTTATCAACAATTTCAACGCATTTCTTATGCGGAGCCCCAACGATATTCAATCAACAACCAATATCAACAACTCTTTGTTTCACCTCGAGGTCGCTCATTAGATTTTTCACGTGAACCAGTACCAAGTTTTGGTTCGTTAATCAAAAGATATACAAAAGATGAATTAGCTCATAAAAATATCTTCCTCAATGATTTTTTTCTGGGCTGAATCACCATTTCTTTGGTTTTATGCCCTTTTTAATTTAACTGCTTTTTAGGTCGTCGCGTGCCATATTTTGATGGTACTAGAAAGGAAAGCCAAAATTATAAGTTGGTGTGTTATATTGAAGGATGGTCAGCTTACTGGAAAGAACCATTATCCTTCACTCCGTCGGAATTGGATCCTTTTGCGTGCACTCACGTAATATACGCGTTTGCAACTTTAGATCCCCATACCCATACCATAACTCCTCAAGATCACGAATACGACGTGGTTCGTGGAGGCTATCGTGCTGTGACTGGCTTGAAAAGAAAAAATCCCGACCTAAAGGTATTGATTTCCGTTGGCGGTGTTCGCGACCAGAATGCAAAGAAGTTCAGCAACATGGCAATGTCGGCGGTGCGTCGCCAAAATTTTATCCAATCACTTATATCCTTCTTGACAAAATATGGCTTCGACGGTGTTGATTTCCACTGGCAATATCCCGCATATGAAGAACTTGGTGGCAGTCTACTCGATAAAGACCACTTTACTAGTCTAATCGAAGAAATTAACGAAACTTTCAGCCAGTACAAGTGGTTAATTTCAATCGGAATTCCAGCCTCCCGATTTCGATTAGATGATGGCTATAATCTTCTTAAATTGGCCAGAGATGTGGATTTTATTATTCTTCAAGCCTACGATTTACATAATGAACGCAAAGCGTTAGCGGATCATCATTCTCCTCTTCAGCAACGCGATCATGATAAAGGACTACAAATATTCTACAATCTTGTAAATATTTTTTTTATATCAATGGATTCGATAATTATTCAAACTTACTGAAATTATTTTAGAAATATTTGAACATTTGAATATTTAATTGAGTTAAAAATTAAGGCTTTAAGCCAACTTTTGGCACCTTTTTGATTTATGCGTAAATTATACGTCTACCATTTGAAATTTTCGGCACTTCGGGCGGCAGGGTCCTCCAATTTCCCTCTCAGATAGAGTCCATTGGCTACTTATTAAAAAAGATAAACTGCACAAATTAAGTTATGGGTTGATTTTTTCTTAGAAATAAAATTGATTGGAGGAAAAAACCTGAATTTTATTAGTTAAAATTCGATTGAATTATAGATTCAAAGTTTGGAATGGGATAAGTTAAAATACAAATGTTTTGTCTTATAAATTCACAATGATTATTCCACTATCCAATTTGTATGAATTTTAATTGAAATCAAATATTTCAATAATAAATTAGCTACATTTGTAATTGAGTTTTGCTTGAATTAATTTTGATTCAATCAAAACAAAAAATAAAAAACATTCGCCCCAAACTTATTTTTAAAGAATTTTCATTATTTCAGGTCTAAATCAATATGTAATATAAAGAATATTAATAACTTTAAGACTTAATAAACTTAAGGGTCACCAAAAAATCAAAATTTTCCTTATATTACTTTCTAAGTAACACATTCAAAAATTATATTTTTTGAAACAGTTTAGTAATTTTTTGGCATTGGGAGCTGATTGGGTTTAAAGTTACAAAAGAGGGAGGAAAATTAAAAAAAAAAAATCAAGAAATCGTTCAAAACTTTCGTTAAATTAGTACATATACACCAAAAAAATACCTTCAGTAAAGAACCAAAATAGAGGGTTGGTTCTCAGGGAGTGAGAATTTTGGAAAATGAGGAAAACAATTTCATAAACTTCGATCAAACTTAGTGAATTTGTTTATTTACAGATTTATTTATCTTAAAATAATGCTAGATATTTTGGCTGGTTATTTTGGGGGTTTTAAAAGGTTAAAAATTTCAAAAGACAATCCGCATCTAAAAATTGATCCAGAATTAGATTTTTGATCCAGAAAACTCAATAAAAACTTTTGGATTTCTAATGCGAGTTTTTATAGGATCAAATAACTGTATGAAGCAAATCCAGACGTTTTAATCATTTACTGTTTTAACCCCAATAATGTAATCCCCAAAGTTTGAAAAATTTAGCTACTTTAAATTATAGCCTTTTCAAAATGATTTCAAAATAAACGCTTTTAATCAATAAGCTCACTTATTTGAATCGGATTTCACGAAAAAAAAAACAATCATTTTCCGAAATTCTCACCCTGTTAAAAACCCCGATATTCCAGTGAATATTTGGAAATTAAATATTTTTATTTAACCCAAACTATAAACGGTTCTATGAGAAAAAGAATATTTCCTATTTCCATCCCCCTCTTGTGATTCTGGATTCAATCATTTCCCACCCCATAAATATTGTTAAAAAAATCAAAATCAACCTAATTTCTTAAAATAATATACTTCAAGTTTGGAAAATTAAGAAAAATTTTTTACTAAAAAAATTTTTCTTTTTATATTTCTCAACTTTATATTTACAGGACTACGCCATTCGATATATTTTGAAAAAGAATATCCCTCGATCAAAACTGATTATTGGAATTCCAATGTACGGAAGATCTTTCACTTTGGCATATACAAATAGTACAGATCCTGGTTCTCCCATCAAGGGACCAGGACACGCTGGATATTACACCCAGTCTCCCGGATTGCTCTCCTACTATGAAATTTGCGAAGGTATTCAAAATGACGATTGGCAAGTTCAAAGAGACTCCTCTGGTTCGCCATATGCCGTCAACAATGACCAATGGGTGGGCTATGAAGACCCGGAAAGCATACAAAATAAGGTAAATAACTAAAATTACTATAATAAAACATTTCTTACAAATAATAGCACTATCAATGAGGTAATTCTTTCAAGGACTAATTTTTAAAACAAAAGATTTAAATTTACGATCTTCACTACCTCTATTTGGAAGATATGAATAAGACTAAATTACGCTTTCAAAGAAGTATTTATTGTTAAAGGTCAATGTAAGAAGAGAAAATGCATTTCTATTTTGAAGAAAAAAGTAACTTTTATCTTCGAACTACTGCCAAAATTTGGTTCTCATCTCATAATTTAGTTTTTGGATTTGCATATGTGACTAATCGAAAAGTTCTCACAATAAATAGAGTCACTCGTTTAGAATTTCCGTATCAGAATTTTCAAAGGTTAACAGTTAATAGAAACGCGTAAGGATCGCATTGATGCGATGAATACCCGATTACCTTGGAAGCCTTTATTCAAATTTACGATTTATTTAAAAATTAGATTCGTTAATATTTTGATCATTTATACTCTTTGATTGATTCGGATAACATTGAAGCATGTAACTAATGACTATGTGGTTATTATATTTGATTTTTGTGGGTCTCTGAAAAAATGTAATCAGATTGTTATTAATTTTTTTAATAATTACAGGTTTCGTACATGAAGGATTTGGGACTCGGAGGCGCTGCCGCATGGGCTGTTGATCTCGATGATTTCCAGGGAATTTGTGGAACGAAATCACCCTTATTACGAGCCCTTAAAGACTCGATAGAGGGTAAATTATCATAATTAAGTTTTAACGAGTTAATAAGTGTCTATAATACTTTTAGGTGAAACAAATTCTGAAGAAGTAGAAAATAATTTACCCGTGAAACCTTTGGGAACATGTTACAAGGACGGTTTGTACAGTGATCCTAGTGATTGTTCGGCTTATTATATATGTCGAAGTGGTTTCTCGTATCACTTGGCTTGTAAAAGCAATATGCTTTTCGATGTTAAAACGGGTCAATGCAATTACGGAAATGCTAACCAGTGTCTGCCAGGTCAAAGTGTTCTAGTCAGATCCAATTTGGACGAAGAAAAAAAAGTTGTGTGCTATATAACGAATTGGGCATTTTATCGTAAAGGCGATGGAAAATTTGTGCCCGAACATTTAGATACCCGACTGTGTACTCATATCGTTTACGCTTTTGCTAGTTTAGAACCCGATCAGCTTATGGTTAAAGAATTTGACCCTTGGGCTGATTTAGATAATGGTAAAATATAAAATAGCCAGTTTCTTCTTTTATGATTGTTTATCATTTTTTTAACTTTATTAGATCTTTATGAACGAGTAACATCGTTACCCGATGCCAACATTTTATTGGCTTTGGGTGGGTGGACCGATTCGGCCGGTGATAAATATTCTCGATTAGTCAGCGATGGATCTACTCGAAGAAAATTTGTGTTGGGTGTTATTTCATTCTTGCGAAGACACGGATTCCAAGGTCTGCATTTAGACTGGAACTATCCAAAATGTTGGCAAAGTGATTGTCGTAAAGGACCCAATTCTGATAAGCCAAATTTCACTAAATTAGTTCAAGTATGTTTTCATTTTAATAAAATTAATCAAAGAAAAGTAATTTTACCTTTCAATTTCAAGGAATTACGCAAAGAATTCGACAAACAATCCCCACCGTTAATTTTAGCTGCAGCTATATCAGGATATAAAGAAGTGATTGATGTGGCCTACGAATTAGCTCCACTAGGACAAGCCTTAGATTTCATGTCTGTTATGACCTACGATTATCACGGAAGCTGGGAACAACGAACAGGACATGTCAGTCCTTTGTATGAACGACCCGGAGATAAATATCCTCAGTACAACTCTGTAAGTTCCTTAACACTTTTAAAAAAATCAAAACCTAATTTCAAGTTTGTAGAACTTCACAATGGATTATTTAGTAAGAAAAGGAGCACCTCGACAAAAGCTCTTATTGGGAATTCCATTTTATGGGCAAACTTTCACATTGGCTCGTCATGACGGAGATTATAGTGTGGGTGCTAAAACTGCTGGTCCTGGAGATGCTGGGGAGTTCACAAAACAACCTGGAATGTTATCTTATTTTGAAATTTGTCATAGAGGTAAATATCTAAATTCCCAATAATTTCTTTTTTCTAATGTTTTTTTTCTTTTTTGAATAGTTAAAAATAACAGATGGCAAGTCAATCAAGATCCATACAAAACCACAGGACCTTTCGCATATTCTAGAGATCAATGGGTTGGATATGAAGATCCAATGTCAATTAAAGAAAAGGTAATGTTGTAATTGGATGATAAGAAAACAGAATAAGAGCAAAGTAAAACATATCCAATTTAAGTTGTTACCGATATAGATGCACATTCTTCAAGTGTAATTCTTTTTAAATTCCCGAGATTGAAAGTACACGACATATATACTTCGACTTCTATTAGTGGTTCTATGTTTTACCATGTTCTGTTCTATCTGGTCACATATTCAATACTATGATAATCATTTGTAATCTCATTGAAATATTTTAGACAAGATATATTATGCAAAATGGATTTGGTGGAGCCGTCGCTTGGACAGTAGATCTTGATGATTATCTCAATCGTTGTTGTTTAGAATCATTTCCTCTTTTGAAATCTATAAATCGTGGTTTAGGTCGGTTTACTGATGCTGAACCACTTGGTGGAGATTGTACTCGTCCACCAGCTCCTTCAACTCCTGTAGCCCCAACATTGACCACTGGTGTTGATACTGGTATAAGATGAAATGTTTGTAGCTAAATTTTCGAAGTAACTAATTGGGATTTTTAGGTGCTATGAGTACTACACCGATGCATGAACATAATCATGATAAAACAACGACTTGGCCAACTTGGTCAAGCTCTGTCAAACCAACCACTCCAAGTAGTACCTGGTGGCCACAAACTTCAAGCTCCACCACACCAACGACCACATCTACGACAACTACAACGACTACGACTACTACAACTCGAAAACCAACTACTACAACTACTCAAAAACCAACAACTACTACTAGAAGAACAACAACATCCACAAGACTTCCTTCAACCACAATGTGGTGGCAACCACCAGAAAGTAAAACAAATTAAGACACACATTAAAAATATCATTAACAACTTAATTGGAAATAGGTACAACTATCCCATCTCCTGCCGTTGTTATGCCCGAAGTTGAAGAAAAACCTTCATCAATTTCTTGCGAAACAGGACAATACTCACCCGATCCACAAAATTGTAACGCCTACTACCGATGCATTTTAGGCGAAATGAAGAAGCAATATTGTGCCGGAGGTTTGCATTGGAACAAATATGCGTTAGTTTGTGACTGGCCCAGTGAAGCGAAATGTACAGGAGAATATTCTCAATCGTTTACCGAAGAGGATGAAACTACCACTCTTAGACCAACCAAAGCTACAACTACAACTCGGCGAACCACAAAAGCTACTACTACAACTCAGCGAACCACAAAAGCTCCAACAACCAAGCGGCCAGTAAAAGTTACTACTACAACAACCACGAAAAAACCGCAAGAAACGACTCAAACAGTGCTAGCCGATCAATCTTGTCAAACAGGACAATATTATCCAAACGGAGATGACTGTAATAGTTTTTATGTTTGTGTCAATGGAGTTTTAATTGCACAAAAATGTGGACCAGGATTGTTATGGAGCCAAAGTGCAACAATGTGTGATTGGCAACACAATGTCAAATGTTTCAAAGATGAACCAACTCAAAGCATTGTTATGACCAATAGTAAATATTTAGATTATTTATAAATTTTCCAATAACAACTTTTCTTTTTAAGCTTTAATGATGAAAAATCGACCAGACGGTCCTTGTGACGGTGGAAGCTTTGCCTCATATCCTCCAAATTGTGGCCAGTATCTAATGTGTTTATGGGGCAAATATCAATTACGAAGTTGTGCTCCAGGTTTAAATTGGAATAATGTAAATAATAAGAAGAAATAATTTCGCAATGAATATTTCTGTATTTTTTTCTTTTTTAGGAAAATAAAATGTGTGATTGGCCAGCTCATGCGCGATGCTCTCCTCTTTCTGATGAAGAATTTTCAACGGGTGGAAATGACAATGAAAATGAAGTTGGGAACACTATATTACCAGAAGAATCCACAGGAACATATACAACTTCAACTACCCCAAGGATTAGTACTTCTATTACTACAACGACAAGAAAAACTACCACAACTACAGAAGCTGCAAATCCCTTATCAGGGCAGTACAAGATTGTATGTTACTTCACCAACTGGGCTTGGTATCGTAAAGGATTAGGCAAATATACTCCAGACCACATAAACACCAATCTATGTACCCACATCGTATATGGCTTTGCTGTTTTAAACTATGACGAATTAATCATTAAACCTCACGACACCTGGGCCGATTATGATAACAGTATTTTATTAAAAAACTAATTGTATTATATAACAAGTACTAATCTAAAATTTTTTTAGAATTTTATCAAAAAGTTACAGCACTCAAGTCTCGAGGAGTAAAAGTAACACTAGCTTTAGGGGGATGGAATGATTCTGCAGGTGATAAATATTCACGTTTGGTCAATAATCCTGCATCAAGAGCCAAATTCATCAAGCATGCCATCGAATTTTTGCGCAAACATAACTTCGATGGTCTTGATTTAGATTGGGAATACCCTAAATGTTGGCAAGTAAGTTTGTAGAACATAAATAGCAAAATAAGCATAAAAAACATGTTTTTTCTGAAAGGTAAATTGCGATAAAGGACCTGATTCGGATAAACCAGCGTTTGCTGCTTTCCTACGGGAACTTAGAGCGGCGTTTACTCCCGAAGGCTTACTGCTATCTGCTGCTGTTTCGCCAAGTAAAACTGTAGTTGATGCTGGTACGTAGCTTTTATCTTAAATCATTAGTACTTTTTCTTATTTTATTATTGAGAATCACCAGTCTTATTATCATAAATATTTGGATTAATAAACCAATAAAACTATTTTATCAATAATCATATTTAAAACTTTTACAAATATCAATGTTTTACAGGATATGATGTACCTGCAATTGCCGAAACTTTAGATTGGGTTGCTGTTATGACCTATGACTTCCATGGTCAATGGGACAAACAAACAGGACATGTCGCTCCATTATATTACCATCCTGATGATTCGGTGGCATTCTTTAATGCGGTATGTCACTCTTATTAAAAATGTCTTCAAATTTTAAAGTTTCCAATTTTAGAACTACTCAATTCATTATTGGATCTCTGAAGGAGTTCCTCGCGAAAAGATTGTAATGGGAATGCCATTATATGGACAATCATTCCAACTAGAAAATGCTAACAATAATGGATTAAATGCCAAAGCTCCCGGACCTGGACAAAGTGGAGAGTTCACCAGAGCAGCCGGTTTTCTTGCCTATTACGAAGTAAATATCTTCTATTAATTTTAATAACTAAGCATTCTTTTCATCATTTTTCTTTTAGATTTGTGATAGAATTAAAAATCGTGGTTGGACTGTTGTTGAAGACCCTGAGCATCGAATGGGACCCTATGCTTATAAAGGAAATCAATGGGTGTCTTTCGACGATGCGGAAATGATTCGAAGAAAATCTCTCTACATTAAACAAATGAAATTGGGAGGTGGAATGATTTGGGCACTTGATTTAGATGATTTTAAAAATCGTTGTGGGGAAGGATCTCATCCACTTTTGAATACAATTCGTAATGTTTTATATGACGAAAGAGCAAGTCCAGAACCTGATAACAATGGAATTGTAACCACTCAAAAACCAATTTCTACGCATGCCGTGACTCAAACTACAGTTACTACAACAAAAAAGCCTTTTGCAGATGAATTAACGACTGCAACTTCTGCGTTAACAACTGCCATAACGACTCCTCAATCAGGCACTGATCCAAACAGTCGCTATAAAGTGGTTTGTTATTTCACCAATTGGGCTTGGTATCGACAGGGAAATGGCAAATATTTACCATCAGACATTGATCCAGATCTTTGCACTCATGTGGTTTATGGATTTGCAGTCTTAAACGGCGATCAACTCATAATTAAACCTCATGATTCTTGGGCAGATTTCGATAATAGTAAGGAAATTCAAACATAAAACCGTTATTTTTTACACTCTATCAAAATTTCTATGAAACAAACATTTTTTTCACAAAATTGCGATTCAACAATATTTTTTTATATAATTGTATGACCAAAATTCGGTGTACAATTCATTGAACTATAATAGTGCTTCTAAAAAGCTCTTAAAAACTTCCAAATTTATCTATATTTTATTAATCCAACTCTTTTAGAACCAAGGATATTATTATGATTTGGTTTAGATACGATTATAAAATTTGCTACAGTAATGGTCCTTGTTTGTATTAATGAAAATGGTTCTTTTAACTGTAAATAGTTTAATGTCTTAACAACATTAAGTATCCTAAAAGAAGTTAAGATAAATCTGGCAAGTTTTTTTTTTTGGTTTCAAGATCTCAAGTTAAAATAAACCAACAAAGCATTCTTCATATATTAAGATGTTAAAATTGTTTTTTTTAGAATTTTACGCAAAAGTAACAGCGCTCAAATCTAAGGGAATCAAGGTTCTAATCGCAATCGGTGGTTGGAATGATTCTGCCGGAGACAAATATTCACGATTGGTGAACAATCCAGCGGCTCGAAGGAAATTTATTAATCACGTTCTCAACTTTATCGAAGAGAACAATTTCGATGGTCTCGATTTGGATTGGGAATATCCAAAATGTTGGCAGGTTGATTGCAACAAAGGACCTGAATCCGACAAACAGGCATTTGCTGATTTTGTCGCAGAGCTTCATGAAGCTTTCGCACCCAAGAATTTGTTGTTGTCGGCGGCGGTATCCCCTAGCAAACGTGTGGTTGATGCTGGATATGATGTTCCAGCTCTTTCACGTTATCTGGATTGGATCGCGGTTATGTGTTACGATTATCACGGACAATGGGACAAAATCACAGGACATGTCGCCCCAATGTATGTCCATCCAGAAGACAATGACGTCACGTTTAATACAGTAAGCATAAAATTTGAGATTGATTTCAGAAGTATAATTTTTTTCGTTTCAGAATTTCACAATTAATTATTGGATTTCACAAGGTGCTGATAGAAAGAAGATTGTCTTAGGTATGCCATTGTATGGACAATCATTCAGTTTAGCCGACAACAGTAATGTTGGGCTTAATTCACCAACTTATGGTGGTGGAGAAGCTGGAGAAGAAACTCGAGCTCGTGGTTTCTTAGCTTACTATGAAGTATTATATTTTATTATAACTTAAATCGAAAAAATTGAGAGTTTTTTTTAACTTTTAGATTTGCGAAAGAATTAAAAAGAAGGGATGGAAAGTAATACGAGATCGTAAAGGCAGAATGGGACCATACGCATATTTACGAGATCAATGGGTGTCGTTTGATGATCGCGATATGTTAGAATATAAATCAGAATATATCAAATCAATGGGACTTGGTGGTGGTATGGTTTGGGCATTGGATTTAGATGATTTCAAGAATGCATGCGGATGTGAGGAATATCCTCTGCTGCGAACCATCAATCGAGTGCTTCGAAACTATTCGGTACCTAAACCACAATGTTCCTTGGAACCAAGTAGAGTGTATCAAGATGAAACCGTTACAAAACCGGTCATTGTTACAAAACCGACAAAACCAACCAGACGACCTGAAACATTTTACCACCAATCAACGACTCCTCAATCGCATGGCTCCAATATATGTGAAAGAAATTTATTCGTTCAACATGAAGCAGACTGTAGTAAATACTATCTGTGCATTTATGGAGAAGCACAAGAACAAACTTGTCCTGATGGGCTTTATTGGAACAAGGACCATTGCGATTGGCCAGAAAACACCGATTGCACTTCTAATGTAATTCCAGGAGTTGAATCAGATACTGAAGACATCACACAAAAACCAACTTACACAACAACTCAACAAACAACAACCACCTCATTAAAACCGGTAATTACTACTGCACCTATAGAAAAACCAACTCGACCCTCTTATCCTGAAACGGATATCGGAAGTTCGGAATACAAAGTTGTTTGCTACTTTACGAATTGGGCTTGGTATAGGTAAGAAAACATAGAAATTAAATGATTCAGTTTTAATAAAAATATTAATCAACTAGACAAGGAGATGGCAAATATACTCCAGATGATATCGACACTTCTCTTTGTACGCATATAACTTATGGTTTCGCGGTTCTTGATCCAAACACCATGTTAATAAAGCCACATGATTCATGGGCCGATATTGATAACCGTAAGCATTTATTACTAAGAATCAAAATAACAGGCTAACTCTAATTTTTTTAAAGATTTCTATGAAAAAGTTACCAAGTTGAAGGAGAAAGGTGTAAAAGTTTTAATCGCAATTGGAGGATGGAATGATTCTTTAGGCAACAAATATTCTCGTTTGGTCAATGATCCAAGTGCACGTGCTCGATTTATCACCAATATTGTCGAATTCATTGAAAAATGGAACTTTGATGGTCTTGATCTTGATTGGGAATACCCAAAATGTTGGCAAGTGGATTGTAGTAAAGGACCTGAATCAGACAAGAGTGGTTTTGCGGCCCTGGTGGCTGAACTTAAACGAGCGTTTACGCCACATGGATATTTACTTTCGTCTGCCGTTTCGCCTAGCAAAATGGTTATTGATGCGGGCTACGATGTACCTTCACTTAGTCAAAACTTTGATTGGATCGCTGTTATGACCTATGATTTCCATGGGCACTGGGACAAACAAACAGGACATGTGGCACCTTTGTATTACTATCCTGGGGACACATACGACTACTTTAATGCTGTAAAATTCTTATCAATAACAGTGTAGAGAAAAAATGCTAATTTTATTTATTTCTTTTTATAGAATTTCTCGTTACATTATTGGATGGAAAAAGGTGCACCGGCTAAGAAATTGGTCATGGGAATACCGTTGTATGGTCAATCATTTAGTTTAGCCGATACTTCTCAAAGAGGCCTTAATGCTAAGTCATATGGACCTGGAGAGGCTGGTGACTTTACTCGAGCTGGGGGATTCCTTGCGTTTTATGAAGTAAAACTATTCCTCATCTGTATTATTAAATCTCAACCTTTTATGAATCATTACCTCTTTACAAAGAAAAACCACCCTTGTACTTTAAAACTACTTGTACTCTAACACCCTCTTAGAAAGCACCAGCTTTCATTAAGAAGCTTCAATGCCTCTCGTTGGAAATCACTGATCTATATTTTACGAACTGATTATTTTCTATAATAATTGACTGAGTTGATATTATATTATGAATGCCAAAATATTTAATAATTATTTATCAATAAAATTATCTTTTAATTTTTTACTTATAGATTTGTGAACGAGTAAAGCAGAGATCATGGGAAGTAAAACGAGATCCTGAAGGACGAATAGGACCATATGCATACAAAGGAAACCAATGGGTGTCTTATGATGATATTAGTGATGTTCGACGAAAGGTAACTAAAAACATTCCTAAAGCTAAACCATATTTAAATTAATTTTCTTCTTCTTCTTTGTTTAGTCTCAGTTAGTGAAGCAACTTGGTCTTGGTGGAGGCATGATTTGGGCTCTTGATTTAGACGACTTTAGGAACCGATGTGGATGTGGAAAGCATCCATTGTTGAAAACGCTCAATAAAGAATTACGGGGAATTTCGATAGATACGCAACTGCAAGACTGTACATAAGCTAGTGATTTAAACTATAGTACTCGTAGCATTTACATGTATATTTAAAATAAGCAAATTTTATAAAAACATAAATGTTGTCAGGCTCCACTTGAGCTTTTTTATTATTAAAATTTCTATTACTGGAAATTAAAAATTTCCTATTTTGGTTCTACTATTTTTTAAATAAAGAATTTAAAATAAGGACTTTAGTTTGCAAAAACTACGTACCCTATATCCTAATGAATAATAACTTTATTTTCTAAAATACTTCTCAAGGGCAGCCAAGTGTTACTTACTCGGTTGCGAAATAACGTTACTATTGTTAGGAAAATGTTAAGATGTGTGTATAAATCATACAGTAACTAAGTAATTATTAATTTAAATAAGGAAAAGATTATGGTAAATTTAGGGTTTCATTTTTATTTGCAGAAATCCGGTTCAAAACAAATTATAGTGATTTGGAATCATATGAAACACGTAATATTTATTATAAAACTATATTTGGCTCATGCTCCATTTAGCGATGTCAGGCAACGTTTTATTTTCTCTTTTTTTTAAATTTAATATGCGAATAAATTTGGCAATAATGAAATTTTGTGATCTGATGATAGAAACGTTCATGACGTCATACTTTTCTTTCTTCTGACCACTTTTGAAGCTCCTTAATATTGACTCCTGCAAATATTAAAAATTATAGTTAAATAAGAAAAAAATATTTTCTTAAAAGATGATTTAGTATATTTACACAAAAATTGTCTTATAAACCATGCCACAGACAACTATAATTCTTCTATCTGGAGACTTACTCTTTTTGGAGTACTTTAGTCTTAGGTCCACATCCCCCGCGTTAAAAAAATAATTTTGAAGCAATTATCCTGGGTCTTAATTAGAATACAATTTATAATTTAATGGGAATTTCAAAGATAACAGTTATATATCTCTATGATACTGAAAGTAAAAGGTTGGTAAATAAAGGATATGAATATTCGTCTTTAAATTAATACAACAATTAAAAAAATATTATTTTTTTATTGAAGCTAAGAAATAACGTACAAATACAATATATCGATTAAAATGTACTATATATATATAATATTTTAACGAAATCTCTAAAAAAATAAAATTACTACAATTATTTGTTATAATCCATTATAATGAGAATGATGAGTATTATGAGAAGAACTTTTTGAAAACACTGATTTTTTGTTCGATTTCTTTATGTTTTCAAAAATAGACGGTTCCCTGGAAAAAGTAAAACTATTAAGAACTATAACATCTATAAAAAAAATTAATAAAACCTAAAAAACGAAAGGTGTTCCTCCAAAGCTGTTCGACTCGTACATGCTCCCAATTCTGGCCAATGCTCGAGTACATTTCTCAAATATTCCTCCAACATTTTTCTTCGTTTTTCCACCAAACCTAAATCCTATTTTGGGAATAAAAAAGATGTATACAATTGAAAAATTTACAATATGGGTCGAGCTTGTTACCTTATTACGAATTGTTTTTTTTGGAGGAAACGGATATTGGTTGATTTTTGGATCTAATTGCTTCAATTCTTTGTGTAAAGCATAAAAATGCGAATATCGCCTATAAATAGTCCATTCGTTGTTGCCGGCTTTTATGTGTATTTGGTACACATGATGAGTATCTGATCCACTCCCTGCTAAAAATGCAGACGGTATGGATAAATAAACTTCGCCTCGTAGGTGCGAATTATTTTCAAAACTGGAAACTTTTCCAGAGTCTCTCAGTTGATTTTTTAAATGAGTAATCACGTTGTCTTTAAAGTTTAATTGTTGTTGTAAGTATTCGTTGAATTCCATTAGTTCTGCATGCATTTCTGCAACCTAAAAACCAATTAAGTTTTTACAAACCAATATCTTATAAATCTAAGTTATATCATACTTGAATTAATTTGGTTTCATATTGCTTAACTTCATCATGAGCGTTTGGAACCTCTAAGTTTTCAGTGTTCAACGTGTTTAAAGTTTCCAGACTTTTACGAGCATCACTATTATTATTTTTTAACATTTGTACTGCATTAACATATCGTTTTATTTGAGATTTCAATGTTTCATTTTCCCTATTAAAAAGTTAAAAAATTATAATCAAATATGACTTATTTTACGAAACCAAATAATTCCGTGTATTCTGCTATATACAAAATCCATACACAGGGGTATATATCAACGAGAATAGTTGTCTGCCAGGTGCCACAAAGGACAGTGCAATCTCACTAATCCGACACTATGAAAAACCAGTGGGTGCCGGATTATTGGGATGTTCGGATTACTGGATTATAGTGAAAAAGTCATAGGTAATGAATAAACAAAGCATTTCATAGAGGGAATAAATGTAGAGGGCGAGGGAGGCATGTGCCGAGGGTGCCGGATTATTGGACGTCCCGATCTATCGAAATGCCGGATAAGTGAGATTATACTGTAATCCCCTTTCTTTTTAAATATAAACTAAGCCTTTATTATTTTAAAAAGTTTAGTTACAAAACTTAAATCTTCTTTGATATTGTAAATATTCTAATGTTTTATAGTTTTTTTTTCGATATTGAAAAATAATGTCCAAAACACTCTCCCTATTTACTCCATTCTAGATACACCAGTGACCGCACGAATTTATTTGGTTCCATATAACAGTTACGATGTATTACTTAATTAAAGCTTCTAGTTTACATTCTTCCCCTTCGGCTTCTTTTTCCGAAATAAATAAATCATTCTTATTTTCAAAGGAAACATTTTGAGGCACTTCTTCCACAGCAATTTCCACTTCTATGTCATCCACCGTTTCCACTACATTATCAGCGCGTTCAATCGGTATCAAGCCTTCAGTTTCCCCAGTTTGTTCAAAACCAACCGGTTTAAGCAAACTTTGCATTTCTTCGTTGTATTGCTTTTCACTTTTCTCAATTTCTACTTGATCGATATTTTCAAAGTGTTCGAACTCGCCACTCCCCTGCGAACAACTGTCCTGCGAACTGTTCACCGTTGAAGACATTTCCGAATATTTTTCGACGCTAGAATCTCCGTCGTCGTCGAAGGTAATAATTTGCTTAACTACTCGTCGATTTTGTTTACGAGGCAGAGACCGATTTCCTTCGGGAACTTGAGTAATAATAACTGGTTCACTTCGAATATTCTTTAAAAAACTTTTAGTTTCGACGTTTGTTGTATTCAAAACCTTGTTATCGATATTTATCGCAAAAAGAATTGAGTTAAGACCTTAAATTTTTCAATATATCAATAAAAATAACTTTGGTTTAGGTAAACTCTATTCAATTTTACCTGCAACCATATTCGTGAACATACTACTTTTTTCCTGATCTCGCATTAGTGCCCAATCTTCATAGTGAGCTTGCAACAAATCATTACTATCGAGCATACAGTGAAAATATCTACAGCGAAAAAAATATTTTTATTTTTTTTATAATTTGAAAAATAACTTATTTGTTTTAAATTAATATGTCCAATCAAAGGCCAACAGATAATATGTTATCGTATTACTTTCGATTCTTTCAATCTTTTCAATGTTAAGGTTGAATTTTTAAGATAAATGAAGAGTAGGTACCTTTCTAGAGAGTGTTCATTTAATGATCCACGAATCCAGGCTCTTCCTCTTCCAATATCGGTAGAAATATTTTTTAATAAGGCAAATCTTTCACGTTCGTGGGGAGTTAAAAATAATAATACAAAATGCCAAAAAACTATAAAAAAAAAGATTTGATTATACCTAAACTGGTTCGGTAACTTTGAGCTATAAATCAGAACGGATTAATTGTAACGATTATGAAAACAATGAGATAAACTTTTGATTTTTAAATAAGAACCTGTTTTAATTAAATGCTTGCACTGAAAAAGTTTTATCAAAGTATTAAATATTCGTAATGAGACAAGAAATGAATAGAAGTAAACAAGTTAATATGTAATCTAAAAATAAAATTTTACAAAACTCAAAATATTGAACGATATTTATCCCATAACTATTTTGCAAAATGAATAAAAGATCCTTTAATTAATAGATAAATAGATAATTTATAAAGTAAATTTCATTATAGAGAACTGTTAAAATATTTTTTTTCAAATTTTCAATCAATTAAAAAAAGAATTGTAGGAAAGTATCAATGGTAAAACATTGCAAGTGTGGTTTATAAGGATGTTATGAGTATAGAAATTAAAAATAAAAACATTTGTGATTGCAGAAAAATACAAACAATATACAATATATACACGTAATGTACCATAGATTTATTTATATTTTTAGAACCATAAATGTTTCAGACATTTTAAACCAATTACTAAAGCAGAGAATTGCTATATTCAAAAAAATATTTTTCCTTAAAAGTATATTTCTCGCAGAAGATCAATAATGAATGAAGTATTATATCAAAATATTGAATCATTAATAAAAATCGTAATTAATTCTTAAACAATACTTGATATGTGTCTAAACAAATTGATTTTTGTGTATATTGTTATTTGTTAAAAACTTTTTGAAGTTACAAAACACTTTTAAATAAAAGAAACTTTACTGTAACTGAAGCTTTTAGGATCATACAACTAATAAAATTAAGTAGCAGTTTCGTAAAATTTCCTAGAATGCTGATTAACTAGTGTAGGAAATAGCTATAAATTATTAAAAAATTAAGGTAGTACGATCGCCGAACCCCACTAGCTGATATAATCACACTCCATTTTCCCTGCGTGGCACACTATTTAGTCCATTTAGTCATTTTTAAATCGAAAGTTAAACATCTAAACAATTTGAACAAATTATTGCGATTAAATGTAAGCTGACTGAAAACTTTTCAACAATCACTTCAAAAATCCTTTTTTCGTAATTATAACACCTTAATAAAGAAATCAATTCCTCGAAATCACCAATAAATTTGTTCCGTAATATTTTATTTACAAACAGAAAAAGTTCAGTTATTTACAAACATCAGAGGCGAAATAAATTTGGGGTTCTTGTTTTGATTTTTTCTTTCTAATAATTTATGAACCTGGTTTTGCGATTAAGACTGATTCTGGTAGAAATCATACTCACATAATATGTCATATACTTACATACGGAAAAAAACTAATAAAAATCTTTGAATTTCACTTCCCATAATGAATGATCTACCTATAAGTTGGTACAAAATTAAGTCTTTGTTGCAAAAGAGTCACGGCGCTCGTACTACTTTAAATTTTTGAAAGTGTTTTTTAATAGGTATTTGTAAAAAGTATCTAATGAATTCTGAAATGAATTGTTTGAGAAGAATGGAGAAAATTGTAGAAATATTGAAAAAATCTACGAAAAAAGCATAATTATAATAAGGACAGACTACAAGTTAACTAAATGGGTAATATTATCAGAAGAAAACAGTAATACAGTAGATACAGTAGTTCATTGTTACTCTAGTTCGGTGGCCGTGGAAATAAGATGGAAAATAACAAAAATAATGATTTTTTGAAAATGAATTACTGTTTTTTAAATATTAATTAAATACCTGGTCCATCATTTAAATTTAGTCGTCCGGATAAAAGAGTAGAGACTTGTTTAAGTGTTGACGCAGATAGCTCGGAACTGAAGGCTAAGGGGCGTAAGCCGTGTGATAACACCGCTTCTAAATTAGCACATAAATCAGCGACTTGTATGTCTTTTTCGGATGCTAACTCCGTTCTTCCTCCATACCGAATTTGGCACTTTTTTACACTATTTAATAAATCAGCAAACAATTGACTCCGTGTCTCCGAGTGATCGATGAGAGACGACTGAGAAACAATTGCTGACATGAGCCGCAAAGTCTATAAGAATAATTCAATTATCAGACAATTATCAGAATATTCATACAACTTAATATCTAATTTTTCAAAAAAAAAAAAAAAACACATACCATAACGATACGGAGATATTTTGTTTTGACATTTGACCAGGGTCAAACCAATTTTCCTTTTATTTCGCTAAAGATAAAGTTGATAAGCGTGAGATTGTTGTTGCTGCCAATTTATCGAGTTTTAGTAATCACATTAGTTTCGATGACGTTGTCTTTAAATATACAAATTGGATTTTTTTAAATTTTCCTGTCAAAATCTTTGACAGCACGTTTGACACATTTTCCCTTCAAAAATGACGTTTTGCGTTCTTGACAATTTGCTACCAACTAGATAATAGTGAAAACTAAAGTTACTATTTTCCTCTCAATTTTTTTATACCTTTAAATTTGAATTTACAACAAAATACAGTTGAAAACTATTGTAAGCAGTATTTATCCATAATTTTTTATAGGAAATGATATTTTGAGTTCAAAAAATTAAACCAAATAACTTGGTTTGTTATTTATATTATCGATATTATAAAAATAACAGCTTTATATATTTACAATATTTGAAACGTTTAAAATTATTAAAAGACCAACAATATTGATTTAACAATATTTTTTCGTTAATTTCTTCAAACATGTTTATTTCTGTTGGTTTTTTTTGTACCCCCTTTGGCATACTTGGGTAATTCAGTTTTGAATTGTGTAATAAAAACATCACAAAGCCTGTATCCCCTGTGCTGTAAGTTTCGGCGGGAGAAATTGGCGCGTTTTATTATCTCTTCGGAACTCGATAGCATCGGGTCAGGTTTCAATTAAAATTTTATTTATAAAATATATTTCTATTCTTTTACAATGGTTCCAAAACCATCCAAGGTTTCGAAGATGTACGTGTTCAAACGAGGTAATGTAAATTTATATTGTTTAACCTACTGAACAAAACTAAAATGGAATTGAATTTCAGATGGACGAAAGGAAGAAGTTCATTTTGATAAAATTACATCTCGAATCCAAAAACTATGCTATGGACTGGATATGGATTTCGTTGATCCGGTAAAATATTTATAAACTCAAAAATTTTCTTCTCTAATTTCATTTGCATGCCTCAAATTTCAGTATTTTACTCCCACAAAATTACGTATAATCCTACATTATATTAATTCCAACGCTTAATTATAGGTGAAAATTACTCTTAAAGTCATCAGTGGCTTATATTCAGGAGTCACCACCGTTGAACTTGATAATTTGGCTGCCGAAGTTGCAGCTACTATGACGACTGATCACGCTGATTATGCAGTTTTGGCTGCTCGAATTGCAATATCTAATCTTCACAAGGAAACAAAGAAAGTCTTTAGCGGTAAATACTCTAATATGATAAAAAAATAAAGATAAAAGAATATACTTATAATTTCAGATGTAATCACTGATTTATACAACATGGAGAATGAATATACCGGAACGAAAACTCCAATAATTTCCGACTATCACTACAAAATAATTAAATCAAATGCTGATCGTTTAAATTCGTCAATCATTTACGATCGAGATTTTGCTTACAATTATTTTGGGTTTAAAACTCTTGAGAGATCTTATTTGTTGAAAATTAAAGGAAAGGTTGTTGAACGTCCGCAACATATGTTGATGCGAGTTGCTGTTGGAATTCACGGTGAAGACATCGATTCCGCGATTGAAACCTACAATATGCTTTCAGAGAGATATTTCACCCACGCAAGTCCAACTCTCTTTTCAGCGGCTACCGTTCGGCCACAACTATCATCCTGCTTCTTGTTAGCAATGGCTGAAGATAGTATCGAAGGAATATATGACACACTAAAACAATGTGCATTGATTTCCAAATCGGCAGGTGGAATCGGTGTTCACATTCATTGCATTAGAGCCAAAGGCTCATACATTGCAGGAACCAACGGAATTTCCAACGGTTTGGTTCCAATGCTTCGTGTCTTCAACAACACCGCCAGATATGTAGACCAAGGAGGAAATAAGCGTCCAGGAGCCTTCGCCATCTATCTCGAACCTTGGCATGCTGACATCCTAGAATTTCTAGATTTAAAAAAGAACACTGGTAAAGAAGAAGTGCGAGCCAGGGATCTCTTCTACGCACTTTGGATTCCGGATTTATTTATGAAACGCGTAGAGGCTCAAGGTGATTGGGCATTAATGTGTCCACATGAATCCCCAGGACTTCACGAATGTTGGGGTGAAGAGTTTGAGGCACTTTATCTTAAATATGAAGCTGAAGGACGATACAAACGCAAAATTCCCGCTCAACAAGTTTGGTATGCGATTATCGAGGCTCAAGTCGAAACAGGCACTCCTTATATGTTGTACAAAGATGCGTGTAATCGGAAGAGTAACCAACAAAACCTTGGAACCATCAAATGCAGTAATCTTTGCACCGAAATTGTTGAATATACCTCCAAAGATGAAGTGGCAGTTTGCAATCTGGCTTCAATCGCATTAAATATGTTCGTCAATTCTGATAATACCTACGACTTTAAAAAATTAAAGGAAATGACCAAAATAGTAACACGAAATTTGAATAAGATAATAGATATTAACTACTATCCGGTTGTCGAAGCAAAGAATTCCAACATGCGGCACAGACCTATTGGAATAGGAGTACAAGGTTTGGCCGATGCGTTTATTATGCTGCGTATGCCCTACGATAGTCCAGAGGCGGCTTTATTGAATAAACAAATTTTTGAAACTATTTACTATGGGGCTATGGAAGCTAGTTGTGAACTTGCAGAAAAAGAAGGACCGTATTCTACTTATGAAGGTAGTCCTGTTAGTAAAGGAATTTTCCAGTATGATATGTGGGAGAATAAAGAACCAACAAATCTTTGGGATTGGGCGGCACTAAAAGCTAAAGTTGCCAAACATGGAGTTCGAAATTCTCTTCTATTAGCCCCCATGCCTACTGCATCAACCGCGCAAATTTTGGGCAACAATGAATCCTTTGAAGCGTACACATCTAATATTTATACACGTCGAGTGCTTTCTGGAGAATTCCAAATTGTCAACCACCATTTAATTCGAGACTTAACCGCTTGCGATCTTTGGGACGATGAAATGAAAAACCAAATTATTGCCCATAACGGTTCCATTCAGAAAATCGATGCAATTCCAGAGCATATCAAAAAGATTTACAAAACCGTTTGGGAAATTTCAAATAAGACTGTTATAAATATGGCAGCCGATCGAGGAGCTTTTATTGATCAAAGTCAATCATTGAATATTCACGTGGATAAACCCAATTTCGGAGTACTTTCGTCAATTCATTTCTACGCCTGGAAATCAGGATTGAAAACCGGAATGTATTATTTACGAACAAAACCAGCTGCGAACGCAATTCAATTTACTGTCGATAAGAGTAAAATGAGAGCACCAGTGACTAATGGTGCTGCCAAAAATGGAAACGCAGAACCTGCAGTGGCTGAAGACAAAAATATGGAAACTTTGGTTTGTTCCTTGGCAAATAAAGATGATTGTCTAATGTGTGGTTCTTAGATAAATTTTATTTTAAATTGTACTTTTCGAATTTTTAATTTAATAAGTAATTACTAATACTTTGTATTTTAATATTAAATAAACGATTTTTAATTAACTAAAAAATTTACAAATATTTTCCAAACCATTTATGATCAACAGGAGAAAGCCATCGATGGCAGCCTCCCATATTATTTTGAATTATATATTTAATTGTGTAAGGGTTTATATTGTCTCGTTCAATTCGTTCTTCTTCTTCTTTCATCTTGTCCAACATTTCTTGCGATACAGCTTTCGCTTTGAATGGTAACTTGGCAGCTACTTCTTCTAAAAATCGCTTCACTTCAACAAATTCGCACTTTCCAGCCAATTCTACTATGATTCTCCCTGCTTTAATTGGGGTTACATAGTGGTCAATGGCTCCTTTTCCACCGCCCATTCGTTGCCCTTGACCTTTTTTTGTGACCGGTTGCCAAGGAGCGTCAACACGCCAAGTGAGAAACATCCGGTTTGGATCAATATGACGACCTAACGTTAACCGAATCATCTCTGTGTGCCCCCAACGCAACCGACCTCCTCCTAAAGCCTAATTATAATTTTATAAATATTAAGGAAGTGATTTATATAAAAGAATCCAAACCATTATTCCATATTGTCTATGTTGTAAAGTATTATGAAGGAGTTCCGGACCTCTCATTAGTTTCAGTCGTTTTTGCATTTTCGGAGGTCTAATATTGGGTGGATATTGCGGAACTTTGTCCATGAATTTGAGTTTTGGTCGTTCAGGAAATTCAATATCTAACAAAAAGATAAGCGAAATAGGAAAATATGTGAAAATTTTATTTTTAAACAGCCTTACGGTCATATTTGATTGGAGGTTGGAAACTTTTTAATCCAGCAATTGGCATAAACTGGAAACTAGTGCTACCTGAAAGTTAATACTTAAGTAATTTCTTTAATAAAATTTTTATTAAAATTATTACTCTTAATTAATTGAAATCCTTTCGCTATTTTCAACATTTTAATCTTTTTAGGTTAGAAACATACAGAAATTACCAAACTTGACTAATATTTAATACAGTTCAACGTAATTTAATTCTGATTTCCATTTGAAGTGCTCTGGGATGACAGTACGAGATAAAACATACACAAATATAAGGATAGTAAAAGAGTACACACAAAACATAAACAGTTCAAGTGGATCGCATTTAAAATTTCAAGCGGTAAAATTGATATTTGAATTGTTTGATATAAGTTAGCATGGAGTCTTGGCAACGAACAGTTACTTCTGTCTCAGATAAAATATTTCCTGGTTTAAATGATTTCTCTAAACACAAAGTTACCTTCAATAGTAAGTTTTTCTCTAACAAATTATTGTTAAATTATTACTTTATAAATTATTATTTCAGAATGGATGTCGACTAACTATTTGGTACTAAAAATGGGATTGTATTTCAATGTCATTTTCCTACCATTTTGGATAGTTGTGGCCCTTTTCATGCTATACATTAAAGTAAATTTCCTTTTTCAAATTTCTCCCACATTATTTAATTAGAAATTATTTTTTATTTAGTTTCAATGTTTGTCGATGATTTACCAAGCGTTAGCCACAACAACGCTAATTGCCACAGCTTGTCTAGAGGTGGTTCGACTATTTTTAGGATTTTTCGATACAACAGTAAATAAACTTACCAAAGAAAAATTGTAACATTAAAAAAAAACTTTTATAGATTTCAGATTTGGCAGGATTTTGGATGTTATCGATATTGTTACAATTTCCTTTGCAACTATTTATTTTATTCAATCCAAATTTCAAACTTTTTATTGTGGAATATGTCGTGCAAGCCGTTATGGTTTTATTGCTTTTTCAGCAGCTTATATCGGGATATAGGGCTTTAAAGTCGATAGCAGAGTATCAAGCGATAAAATTTCGCTTAAGACATCAAACCACTAAAAATGACTGAATATTTATTTCATAATTTATATTTATAGATCTATTATTTTATAATCAAGTTTTACACAATAAAAATATGGCGGAAATTAAACATATATAAAATTGTTTCAATATAATAAAATTCAACAAATTGTTATTAAAACATAATCAAAAGCATTGCTACACTCGAGCAAGAACTTCAAGATTGTTGGTAATATAAAATTGTAAAAGTTCGTTAATGCAAAGAGATAAATTTGTATTGTAGGCTTTTATATCACAGATTAGTTGTTCTTTCGTTGCTGTATTACACGTCATTTTGATCAAGTCGGATTTTCTAGGAGATATTTTGCATATTAACTGAAAAAGAAAATGTTAGTTTTTTCTTATTTATTTTTAGAGATTTGCCTTACATTAAATAACCGATGGGCTAACCAGCCATGATATTGTTCTAATGTTTCACCATAAGCCATTCGAAGAATTCCTGAAAGATCTTCGTTTGTATTTTGTTGTTCAAAATCATTTACTAGGCCTTCTATAAATCGACTGAAATAATGTAGACCACTAGAAAAATAAAAATGAAATAAATAGTAAATTTAAAAATTATGAGGTCAAAATCCCTCAAAAGGGATTTGAGCCCAAATAATTTCAAATGAATGTTACAATTTGGACATCGATTGAAAAATACAGAAGTAATAAAAACGTAGAGAAAAAAATTGTTAAAGTCCATTGAATTGATTCTTTGGCTCAGGTCCCTTTTAGGTCGGTCAATATATAGTACAATAAATTTAATTGGTGTTATCTATTTTCTACTTTGTGTTTTATTTTTTTTGCGATTTTTTTGTTATCTCAATTCTAATATCGTATGATTTTCTCCTTTATGGCTAAATTTTCATTATGGACCGATTTATTCGCGAATTAAATCAAATACAAAGAAAATTCAACGTCGCCGATATTTACCGACCTAAAAGGGATATGAGCCTATTTTTTAATGTGGGACGTTGAATTCCTTAGAGCTGCTATTGAGCAAGTTAACGTTCTTAACGTTGCGTGTAATTTAAAGAAATAACATACTTTACTTAAAACTACATGACATGAATCGTTTGTAAGATTCAACGTTATACGTTGAATCAAATAAGCAATTCAACGGTCATGAACAGTATTTTTTTCTTTGGATGCATATAAAGTATTTTAAATACCGTCGAAGCCACATTAAAGCATCCGTAGCCAACATTTCCCCTTTTTCTTTTTCATTGATAATCAATTTTTGCAGGGAGGAATTTTCTATCGGATCTTTGCTGTACACTCGTTTTAGTTTCTTGAAAAAAAAAAACAAATTTTTAGATAAATTTCTATAATTTTTCTTTAAATATTTACCTCAATATTTCCACTAATGTCATACTTAACGACTCCAAAAATTTTCCCGAATTTATCTAAAAGAAAAATTCAATTGGTCATATTATTTTTCTTAAGGTTGCAATGTAAATATTTACCTAGAAGTTCAACAACGCCAGTCGAGGCGTCGAGAAAGTGTTTCGTGTCAACTGATTTATCGATTACCTCTGGGAATTGGACGGCAGTGGCGAAAAATGAATAATTTGATGGATTTTTATTGCAAATATCCAAAGTGGTCATAGTAATTTCCCTTAATTCATGCGACGAGTTCATATGAAAGCATACGATGAATGACGTTTCTATGCACAATATATATATAACAAAGTGCAACGACGTAAACCTGTTTTTTCAAATACAAATTCCAGTTTCAATAGCATAGTCATTTAAAAACTACCTGCGGCTCTTTAAATTTGTAAATAGATAAAAATGGGGCTACACTTGTCTGCGGGGTTTCCGTACAGGTTGATTCTTAACCTATATGATTTGTAATCTATTGAGATTTGACCTTAACATTGGAAATATGAACGGAAATAAATATTGCTAGCTTTAAGTTAAATCATTTAGTATATTTTTTAAAAGACGAACTTAAAGAAAAGGCCTTAGTAATTTTAATTTGAAATAAATCTGGAAAGTTACATAGAAGTTCTTTTTAAAAATAGATTCGGATAACTGTATTCCCTGTATTCCAATATTCTCTGTTCCCAATATACTTTTTGTTCAAATGATACAAAATTCTCAATAGTTTTATAATTCATTATGATCTCCTCATTATACATACAAGCATATGAACGATTACTATGAAAATGGGAACAATTAAGGGGATCTAGAACTTTCGAATTGTACTTAGAAATTTCGAGTTGAGATTATTATCTACCTTCTGATTCAGATTAACACACAGATAGAATTAGAGGCTCAGAAGGAAATCTATTTAAAATTCTTTTTGGACCCTACTACTCTAATAATAATTTCAAGGTGGAAGGAATAATTTTTCAAATTCCAATCTATATTTTAGAGAAGATCAGTATTCAAACCACTGTATGACCTATAAATTGTTTTTCCAAAGCTTTTCAGATTGAATTAATGTAAGCTTTACAAAAACACAAGAATATGTCTTTGAAATTAACGCAAATCGAAGTATGCATAACTATTAAAAAGCACCATTATTTCTTGGAACTGAAATCCCCTTGAGAACAATTAAATCTGGCAAAGTTACATTTTCGTCTTTTTTTTTAATTCAATTTGCGAATAAATTAGTCGATGATGAAAATTTAGCCACAAAAGAGAAAAATATACCAATATTTGAATTTAATTTACAAAATAATCGTGGAAAGAATAAAAAACAAAGTCGAAAATGCAGCACTGCTAGATTTAGCTGTTTTAAAAAGAACTTGAGCCTTTTTTGGCACTTCTTTAGTTTCCAAATGCTTCCTCTGAGAAATACAACATTGTTTGGATCATTTTAGTATAATTGACTCGATTATTTTGAAAATGGTGTAAGTCCATTTCAAGGACGGTCTATATGGCGATTCTTCTTCTTGTTACTAGAACAAAGTATGTTAATTATTTAACTGCTAAGATTTGACAAATTACTGATTTCATTTTAGTTGTTAACAAAAACGCCAATTATTCCCTCCTCCTTAGTATCTTATGTTCCTATGGTTAAAAATGATAACACTATAGGGATTGTTCTTAAAATGGACTTAACTCACTTTTAAAATAAATGGTCCATATATTGGAATAAAAAAATAGGTCTCTTCCTCAAGAATTTATTTTTAGAGTACTCTGAAATTATTCTAAGCTCCTACAAAACGATTGGGGATGAGTTTAGTCTAAAGTTCAATTCAAAATGCTTACTAAAACGATTCCCTGAGTTTGAATTGATAAAGCCGCAGGAACAGTTATCCCATACAAACCCTACTATACCCTTTTAACAAATTTTCATACTGTTTTCAATAAGTTTAAAAAATATAAATTTTATTGCAATAATAGTATCTAAGAGTGTGCTACAGTTTTTAAAATATTTCCATAACAGTCTTCAACAAAAATTACATGATTGTGAGTTTTGATGAAATATTCAGCAGGGATCACAAAATTTTTCACTAAACTATTTTTTGAAAATTCCCACCACTCCACTAGTAATTCGGAATCAGACGTTCGAATTTCAACGATTTGTATTCCGTACGTGGAACTTATTTTTCTTGTATTCTTATCAAAACTAATTACTGCGTTCTTATCTTCTATACCGTTAAACCATCTGTAATGAATTTAAACAATTAGACTAATTAAATATAAATTATTTTACAAATGTTAATACTTATGGTAATTCAGGATCGTTGCACAGTTTCGAGCTATCACAGTTAAATCATTTCGAATAATTTTATCTTGAACCGATCCACTTTCGGTCACTATTAACTTATCGTTTTTTCGTAAGGTTTCTCGAATTTTCGGTGGAACTAATACAAAAACTCGATTTATATTATCAAATCCACGACCCATAAGTCCATGGTCGGAATGACCTAGATCAAAAGTGTGGCCTAACTCGTGGCACACTGAACCCAAAGTTGTTGCAAAGCATGCCCCAAAAGTTCCTCTGCAACAATTAAATCACAACAATAGAAAATAAATCAAGCAAAGTTACTTATTTTACCTATAACAACTATCATCCATCAGTTTAGTTGGATCAATTTTATCCTGATTCAAAAAGCTCTTTTCAATATCTTCCACCCTACTCGGCCAACAATATAGACATGCTGAACCAAAAAGCGCTAATCCTCCACCACCCAATGCTACATATCCGTCAGTAATTCCAACAATTTCATCATGTGTTTTTCGTTTCAATAAATTATATTTGTTGCCATTATAATGAGTCGAGGAAAGGAAAGCCAAATATTTCCTTTTTGAATCAGCAATCGACGATGTCATAATTTCTTTGGCTAGTTTCATCCACAGTTCTTCTTGTTTCATTTTCTTAATTTCATTCACTTTGATTTGACTATGAAATAAATAACACTTTGGAAAATCCAAGTCCAAATCACTTTCAAGTTGGAATGTTTTTCGACCTAGATTTCGGTCATTCATTTTTTCAGCAAAGAATGATTGAATCATTCTGGAGGCTGTATAAATTTTATCACAGGCAATTTCAGGTGTATTGTTGTTATTTGCCGATTGAAATTTTCCATTAGATCCATTTGGTATAATATAAAGAGGGACTATTTTATAAATGGTGGTTCTAGGTTTGAAATTAATATTAAAAAGTTTTACTGTATTGCAAAACTTAAAAACTGTTTGATTTTCTCCCTGGTTAATCGGTAAGGTGGTTTTAAATTGGTTTTGTTGCATTTGAATTTTGTAGATTACATTGTTAAGGCTTATTGATATAGTGTTGTTACTGCAAATGGGCAGTCTGAAACTTGTCTCAACAAATCCTTTTATAATAACCAAAGAATAAGATATGGTTTCATTATTTTTTAAATTTTCGATTGTTATAGAATGTTGACAATCGCTGATATTGTCCATTTTTAATTTAAAAATAACAATTATTATTTTTTAACTTAGTAATTTACTGTTTCTTTTGAACTTTCTACTTGTAACAATTTTTGGTGAAAGAGCTATTCAAACAATAATCTTTTTGTAACTTAATTTTTTAAATATAAAATATGTTATAAATTGTTTAAGTCATTAATAAATAGATTTCAATATCAACTGGAATTAAAAATATTAAATAAAATTATAAAAATATTGTAAATGCACTTTATTATTCACCTAATTATAAATATTTTTTAAAAAACGTAAATTTAAATATTTTATATTATTTACTATTTTAAATGATTTCAATAATGAAACAGAAAAAAACGTGTCAAATATAAAGATTTGACATCTGTCACTCGTAGGCGCTACGGTCGCTACTCCCATAAGAGATCATTGGGAGTCAATAAGCGCCTTCCACACCGATTATTGGAACTAAAAGCTTTTATTTTAGCGGTAGTTTTAAATTGAAATGAATGACTTGATTGTTGATAACAATACGATAATTTGACAAACATTTTCCATTATAATCTTTGTAATTATGTTTAGTAATTATATTAATTGTATATTTCTATTTGCCATTTGTTACATCTACGAACTGAAACTAACTTTTACTTTATATATAAATAAAATATAATGCAATGTAATGTATCAATCGGCTAGTGGTGTATCGAACATTGATCTCCCAGATCTCCCAAAAGGATAATACTTTCTTCAATACAAATAAAACTGATCTTCAATTTTCAGGTAAGTTGAATCCGATGAATCTGTCAAATTTATTGATTTAAATTAATAAAACAAATCTTACGTCCTTTTTATATTAAGTTGTAAACTAGGGAACTTTTGCTGCAGCCAAATTGCATAGTTGAATAAGTGGTTGCCTAACATTTACAATTTATAAAAAAACAAATAATTACAAGGATGACTATTTTTGATAAAGGTATTTTTTCTTGATGATTTATAAAATAAGATCCATACATGAATTACAATATGAAAACAATTTTATCCTGTGTGCAAAAGAACAGCCGCACTATCGTTTCAAAGTTACAAAAAGGACAATTTTAAAGGCCATAAAAAGGATATAAGGGATATTTAATTTCGTTAAAATTAATATGGATATTAAAAACCTTAGCATCCTTAATCGTTATGAGTAATAATACTTTGCCATAAATAGCTAAATCCTTGGGAATTTGAAACAGGAATTTAAGAAGGAAATGCATACACCAACATTGGTCTGATATTGGTCGTTTTCGGGAGGTGACTTTTCCTTATAAGGACTATCTTTATCAATGGATTATAAAACAATTCTCTTACGTGAGTTGTAATGTGAAAAAAATTGTATCCTGTGTGCAAAAGGACACCCGCAATATCGTTTAGAAGTTTCAAAAAGGACAATTTTCAAAGGCATTAAAAGGATGTTTTTTATCGATGAAATTGTGATTCTTATTTGAGACAAAATTATCCTTAATCGTTATGATTAAAAATAATTTGCATTGAAAGGCTAGATCTTTGAGAATTTGAAAGGGAATTTAATGAGGTGGAAATGCATAAACCAAATTTGCCCTGAAATTGGTTGTTTTCGAGGGGTGCCTTTTCCTTATAAGGACTATCTTTATCAATGGATTAAAAACAATGCCCTTACGTGAGTTAGTTTTTATCCTGTGTGCAAAAGGACACCCGCAATATCATTTCAATGTAACAAAAAGGACAATTTTCAAGGGCTATTCCGTTCCGGCTTATTCCGTGAATGGGCTTGTTGGCTGTATTCTAAACTCTTTATTCTGAAATAAAAATGTAATTTTTCATGTTTTAGTAAGGCGAAATATTGCAATATAAGACTTAGATTCAGTTTTAAACTTGCGTACTTATTATGTAACTATAGTTTATTTCAAATTCAAATTGAAGAGACATCATAAAGATTACATTAAAATAAATGAATTTCCCTAATAAACGTAGGATGATCCTCTAAGTGTATCATTGACGAGCAGATAATTGAATTCAGTACATATGCACCAAGTTTGTACTGAAAGACCTCATAAATAGCTTATAATAATTTAAAAAAGTAAAGATATGTTTCGTGGGACATAAACGTTTGACTTTATCAAAAGTATACGTTCTGGACATACTTCACATGAAACAATGGGAAAAATAGTTTAACATATAATTTTTCAATAAATTCGTTTACTTATGACCTTTGATTTTCCAATAAAGCATATCGTCGGTCTACAGTGTTAACCTGCTAAGTTCATTTTTGATGAGTTTTTTTGTTCCATTAGGACGGGAATTCAAAATTCTATCGAGCGATAAACTAATAAATCACTTTAAATATAGAAATTCGAAAATATTGCATGAAACGAAAATCTGATATCTGTACTAACTTATGAAGCTTATATTCACCGTTTTCCTTCCCCTGTAAGAACTATTAAAATGGACTTAGCAGATCAACACTTTAGGCGGACAATTCAATTTTTTTTCTTTGATAAAAATAATTATATTATACGTATTATACTCATTAAAATAAAAAGAAGGGCTAAAAAAACATTATTTTTAATAGATTAAATAAGTACTACCAGTAATCATTTCTTTAAATAAAAAAGGCCAAGGCTTTCATAAATTACATAATTCTATCTTATTAAGTCCAACATAGGTATTACAAAAAAATTTAGATAATTGAGAATTCTAATTACCGAATAAATCTAGGAATTGAAATAAACGTTTCGCGTTTCATATTTTTGCAAATACGCGAAAGATGTGTCCAACTTAATTAGTCGAACCATCAAATTATAGCTATACCAATTTTATTAAAAAAAAATTCATATTTTTTTGCAAACCGTTCAAATATTGTTGACTATAAATTAATGATCAATTTTCACATTTTTAATAATTTGATACAATTTTACCTACAATCTTTTAAATTACCTACAATTTGTAAGGCCAAGGATTACCCGATTTTACGAACATATCAAATTAAATGTTGGAATAATTAAATTTGTTTATAACCTACTGTTAATATCGGTTTTAGTAAATTGAATGCTATCAAAACACCTAATAGTTTCACTTATTTTATGAAGAAATTAAAATCAAAATAGCATTAAACGTTATTCTTTTGAATGATAAATTTTTAATTAAATGGAGCTTAAAATAAATTTCGTTATTAATAAGAGAATTATCTTATTTACTTTTTTGACTAAAAAGAGTACATTTATACTTTATTGAACATTTTACTTTAATGCAAATATAATTAAAAATTAAAATGTTAACAGGAAAATGTTAGGATGTATCTTCGAAATGACTTGCAATATCATTTAGGTTGGTCACCTCTTATTTAAAAATATGCTAATTTTTTGATAACTTAGAAAAGAAAATAGATATTTAATTGAAGGGAAAATTAATATCTAATTAATGAGTATCCATTAGTTTATATTAATCGGCCTTCTTCTAAATGCTACTTTTGTTATTAATAATTGAACGTAAATACTAAATAGATACCCGTTTCTTCTGAAGAAAATTAGTTAAACTTAATTTTAAAGTTTCTATCAAATCAAGAAATCTGTCTTTAAACTAGAACCAAAAGTAAAAGCAGAATAAAATATTGGTATAACTTTTTAGATTAGACTTGTGGCCTTCTTTATACATCTTTTTGCGAAACACTAAAATGCACCTGAAAAAAATACTATCGAAATCGTTAAATCTGTTCTTGAGTCATACGATAGAATTCAGGTAGAAAAAAAATACATTCAATTTTTTCAACTTGTGTTCTATAATGTTCAATATTGTGAGCAAAACTGGTTAAATTCCAAACTGATGTGGAATTGCAAGTAATATTCTACTTTCAACTGGTGATATAAAATAACATAGTAAAAGTTTGAAGGCGAAAATGCACGAGAAAAAGGCAGATTCAAATATGCCATTAATGGATTCGGAACCAATTGTAAGTGAGTATATAATTGTAAGTACTGATTGTACACTTAAACACTACAAACTGGATTCGAATCCCTGAATGATATATTTAAACCTGTCATTCGTACACATTTTGGCCTTTAAGCTTTTACTATGTTATTTCATATCACCAGTTGAAAGAAGGGTTGTTTGCATTCCACACTAACTAACAATTAAATTGGTTTCGTACTTAACGTGTGGAACCCATACTGACAAAAACCATAACAAAAATGAAAAGTACTTCAATTTTCATTTTATCCTTTACTAGTTGATGCTCGCATCTTCATCTGCGTGACGTCTATGATGGTATTATTTTTTTTTTTGAAATTTGCAAATATAAGGTTTATAAATCGGAAATTTTATATTTATACGAAAAACGTATTCGAATCTAAAAATTAATAGGTTAACGCTTTTATGCCTTACTTTATCAAATGTTGATTTTTTTTAAAGTCACTATAAATATTCTATTGATTTTTAGAAAATAGCCAATGAGACTCAACACGATTATTTAAAATGATATTTTTTACACCTTACCCATGCTTACTATATATTTAATCACTCGCAAATCAAGCAGCTATTCTTTAAAAATAATGTCATAAGATCGTTTAGTCGGTCGTAAGTTGAAATGTGACTTAAGGGAAACAAATAGAAGAATATTTCAAAATTCCCCTAATTTTAAATGGATATATTATCTTGAAACGGTTATTGAAATTGGATCAAAAATCCAAAAGCATAGAGTCCTAGTTTTATGTAAATTAGTAGGATTCCCGGACACTGCTCTCATTCCTGAATGAATGTTTCTCCCAGAACTACTACCCAACTGGGTACAACCTCGAATTTGAAAATTTTTAACAATTTTAAGAAACCTAATTCTCGATCATCACGATCACGTACTCATATAAGAATAATCATAACATTAATTGTTGTATATATTCAACCACTACATAACGGTTCATGTATATTAATAATATTTGAATTTTATACAATGAAACAATATGGAACTATTCCGAGCTCACCACATACGATTGACGTATCTATAATATATGAAAGATGTATGAAACTTAAAAAGTTCCCACACATATTTTAAGTTTCATACATCGTTATAACTTGCCAGGCTTCATAATTTCAAAATACCACCTATTCTTCAAAATAACATTCGTTCTCTATCGGTAGGGACTAGGGACCACTAATTTTGTGTACGAAATTGTCGGTAACTATTTTTTTTAGTTCGCGGGAATTCAGGAGTTGTGAGTTGTTCACAACAATAATGTACATAATTTGAATTTTTGCGTTTATTACTTATGGAAGTCGATACTTATAAACGTAGCTCTATGTTTCCCTGATATAACTCGCAAAGTATACCAAAAATTTTATTTGGTTTTGGATGAGAAACCCCGGTTCAACGCACATAAGAATATTTGAATATTTAGCGATATATCAGCAATACTTAGCCATTATGTTACGTATTGTAGGCGATCTGAATGCTCAATTTCATTATTAATCTTTTATTTTCAAAATGTTCTAAATATGCAATCAAAACGATTGAAATACTAATAAATTAATCATTTTTAGTATAAAATTACATTTGGCGTATCGTTAGCAATAATGAAAACGTCTTGCATTAGAAAATGTATGTTTGTAAAATAAAATATAAGTCAGTAAAAATAAAATTAACCTTCCTGCGATAATTTCATAATTTACTATTTTTCTTATACTAATAAAATGTACATAAATAAATGCAACTACAGTGTAAGCTCACTAATCCGGCACTATTAAAAACCGGAGGGTGCCGGATTATTGGAATGTTCGGATTACTGGATTATAGTGAAAAAGTCATAGGTAATGAATAAAATAAAGCATTTCATAAAGGGAATAAATGTATGCACAGGTATAGAGGGGCGAGGGAGGCGTGGACGGAGAGTGCCGGATTATTGGACGTACCGATCTATCGAAGTGCCGGATTAGTGAGATTATACTGTATTACCGGCAACCAGACTAAAAAGGCTGTATCAAAAGCTCAGCTTTATTTAAAATATTTCCTCTCGAAAACATCGCTAGCTCTTATACGAATACACTGTATATGATATGGATACTTTAAATTTTGCCAAAGAAAAAAAGAAATAAATAAAAATACGATTTGCATTATTTTAATCATATAAGCTATAAGGTGATATGTATTGCCTGCGACTTCGTTTGTATTTAGTTGTATGTAGTTAGCAAGCCAATAATACACCTATTTTAAAAATATGTTTACGCTAGGCCATATTTATATTATAATTATTTTTTT
Source organism: Sisyra terminalis (assembly GCA_958496175.1). Classification (NCBI taxonomy): domain Eukaryota; kingdom Metazoa; phylum Arthropoda; class Insecta; order Neuroptera; family Sisyridae; genus Sisyra; species Sisyra terminalis. Next base: position 13,065,807 of record OY292275.1, read on the forward strand.
ACTATTTTGTTCTTGAGCAATCTTTTGGCTTTTATTAGCTACAATTTTGAAGAAAAATAAAACAGAAATATGTGGAAAATGGACCCAAGTCCTTTATATAAGGAGCGAAGATGTTTTGTTACCACTAGGGTCGCTACTTATTGTTGCCAATTAATGAAATATGTCTTAGTTTAAATATCAATATTAAAAATATTACTTAATTGTATTTAAGTCATATTTTCAGTGATAAAATCATCAATTACACGTGCAAAAATATAACTATAAGGGGTCGCAAATGGCCCGCGGGCCGTAGGTTGCTCATCCCTGCTTTAAACGACTCTTTGTTTAACATTATTTATTCTTATAAATTTATTAATTGTTGATAGAATTCAAATCTCAGCTTTTAATAAATAAGAAGACAATTCAGGTTGTTTAAAATCGGTTTTTTATTATTTAATATTTTTTAATATTCAAATTAGCTACGTTTCGTTACGTATCGAAACGAATTTATCTATTGATTTTAAATTGAAAATATTATATTTTTTATGATTCAAGAAGCCTGATGAAGTTACGATACGTAGCGAAACGTAGCTAATTTGAATATTAAAAAATATTAAATAAAAAAAAACGATCTTAAACAACCTGAATTGTCTTCTTATTTATTAATTGTCTTATGATTTATGTAAAATGAAGAAAAATAATTGAAAACGTTAAACTATTTATTACCGATACAAAATGTGTATAGAATTCTTAGCAGAATCCTTAAAAACTTCATATTACATCACAAGTTTTGTTATAGGAAATTATTTAACAAATTTCTTTTGCATGTAAACTTTGACTTAATGGAACTCAAATGGTCTTTTTTTCAAAATAAAATAATTTTAATTATTTCTGCATAATCAAGCTTACTAATTTTAAGTAGTTGAAGTAGATATAGACTACCGTTATTAGACTTGCGAGAAGTTATAGTTTTATAATTGAAAAAAAATCATTGCATAGTTTGTATCTATATGCAAATAATATCCAAATAAAATGCATCTAAAGAAATATTTAAAATTTAAATCATTTATTAAAAAAATCATCGATACTGATTTCCGTATAATATTTAAAGAAAATAGTTTATTATAGATCTTCATAAATTTGAAGTTTTTCTCGTAAATACCGAGTTTCTGTTGGATGAAATGTATTGATTATACGCAGTTTTCATTGCGTTAAATCATCACGTGTGTAACCAAAATATTCAAATTACTTAAAAAAAAAGTAATCAAATTGCCGAAAGTATCAAAAATCAGGCATAATACTGTTTGGCAAATCAGTATGCTTGTAATTATTAAAGCTGGAATCTAATTATAAATCATCATATCATAAAGTATGCTAAACAAATTAATAACTATAGAAGTTACAATTTGCAATAAAAATTTATTATCCATCACATTTTTTCTATGGTACTCACTTGACAAAATAATATTGAATTAAATGAAACACGTAAGCCTATGGAAATGCGATCGAGAGGAATAAATGAGCCTAATTACCCTTTTAAATTTTTCGCTTATTTCAGATACATGGGATGTGGAGAGAAGAAACGTAGTTGAACATTAAAAAAGTGGATCGAATTATTCATTAGATCAAATTCGATTAGCATGAGGCGAGCAATTAATGTGAATCGATTTGTCCGATCGAGGAAGACGGCAAAGGGGCCAAATGCATTGGATCGACGAAAAACAATGCTTTTATAAAAACAAGTTTCAAACGGAATAATGATTTTTGATCGATACTTCATCAACTTCATGGCTGGAGCACGGATCTAATTTGTATCGATGTCAAATTCAGATTGATTTTGAATTTATAAGTTTTATTTGTTCAATTCTGTTGGAATTGATGCGACGAATTATTCATTAGATGCTCTGTGGTGAACTGTTGGCATTTTTCAAGTAAAAAAAATCTGTATGTCTTTTATGGGACAATACTTCGAAAAGAAACGTCGCAATTTGGGAGATAATAACGCAGTCCTACGATTTTCAATAATTGATTCGGAAAATCAAATAGCTTATTTTCTACTGAAAAGCTTTCATGAAACAGAGCTTTTGGAAATTTTATAATATAAAGGATAAATCAGGATGTGGTAGACTAAACAAATTAGCAGTGTTTTATTTTATTTATTCCAATTTGTAACGTTTCGTTGGTGTAATTCCAACTTCATCAGGCAACCGTATAAATATTAGATAGAAACACATAGTCCCATGATTTAAAATAAAAATTCCTACGTAAGACTTGTTGGTGAAACACACCGAATTAAAATTAAGTATTGGCATATCAATTACCAATAGCTATGGTTAAAACTTCATCAGGCAACTTATAAATATTAGATAAAAACACATAATTCCATGATTTAAAACAAATTCATACGCAAGACTTGTTGGTGAAACACACCGGAATTAAAATTAAGTATTGGCATGTCAATTACCAATAGCTATGGTTAAAACATTCCTAATATTAATAGATCTTTATAAATTACAATTGACAGCAGTTAAAATTATTAAAATTAACTTATTACTCGACGAAACGTTGCAAATTGGAATAAATAAAATTAAACACTGCTAGTTTGCATGATCTACCACATACTGATTTATCCTTTATATTATACAACGATTTAAACCTGAAAGAATGAAAATCAATAATTCATCTTTATAAGTTTCCAGATGTATAAATAACGATAGAATCAGGATTACGGGTAATTGGAAAAAATAGTTAGATCAGTTTAAACTATCATTGATTGGCAACATTTCACTTTATTCTTAAGACTTTATCAAGCTTAAGAATAAAGACGAAACGTTTCCAATTAATGATAGTTTAAACTGATCTAACTATTTTTTTCCAATTACTCGTGATCCTGATTCTATCGGAAATCAATAATATTTTATAAAAGATATTAACCAGGCCATTCACGCTTCGACTTGCAGTCCAACTAGTGGTCCGACTTTCGAAGTTGGATCTAAAGTCAGACCGTGAATGGTGTTGTTGGAAGTTGGATGTCTAGCGCATCATTTTGGCGATCCAACTAGATGATCCGACTAGTTGGACTGCAAGTCGGAGAGTGAATGACCTGCTTAAGATTGGTCACCTAATTATCCATTAGATATCTTTTCTTTTTTAACTCAATGACACCAGTTATTCCCTACTTCTAGGTTTATTTAATTGGTGGTACAAACTTTGTAATTAAGGGTTGAGATTCATAAAAATCAATTAGATATTTAAATTTATACCATTTAAAAGATCTTAAGACATCAGTTAAGTTAGCTTTCTTTAATGAGATGATTGACTCTCATTTCCTCGGATTTATGAACTAAAAACTAAATCTAAAATTATAATATCTATCTATAAACCTATATTTTTTTTCAAGCAGATTTAAAAATAAATTAAGGCATCGAATTTTCAAAGTTCTGAATACTTTTTAATGCCAAAAGTTCCATTGCCTATTGTTCTGAAGTTAAATTATTTTTTTATAAACTGTACCCCAAAATGCATTAGTTAACATATCCGATAGTTTCTATATCATTTTTTGATTCTATATACTGAGGGATGTACGAGTATATTCTTATTGTTAACGTTATAAAATAAAGTGAAGCTCTTCCATTAAATACTTTGATCATAATTTTATATTAATAAATACTTTTTTTTTATTATTTCCAACGCACAATTAATTAAATTAATAAATTAACGGATAAAGAAATAATCTAGTAATTTTGTTTTTAATTTTCGTAAAAGTATTACAAAAACAGGACTAATTTAACATAAATAGAGTGGTTAACCGAAAAATAAAGATCATAAGTTACGAAGGGCAAGTAAAGAGTACTTATTGTACAGTAACAAAAAAGTGTATAATGAAACAATGCAACAATGTAAGGACAAGGGACTTATGTACAAATTTAATTTGTAATTTTTGGTTAGTTAGTTCCTCCAGTACAACTCTTGATTGAAGATTTATGGACGAACTATTATTTATTTTTATTTTATTTTTTATAAATTGTAAAAAAAATACTCTAAGTACATAAATAAAATTGTTATTCGAGTCGCACTTTTGCGTGTATCACGCATAAACTACTAAAGATATCCAAATTCATGAAAATTAATTTTTCGTTTCTATAAAAGAGTCTAGGAATTTTTTCAAGCTAAAGTATAAAAACTATTAAACGTCATGCTAAATATACAGTGAAAATATTTGCCAGTGCATATTTAAATAATAAAGCAAATGTAATTTAATTTTCGTGTGAGCTTTATACTCTTAAACGTTTATTTCGTAACTAATGTTGTGTTAATGGCATTAAAACATGGAGATTATTATAGAGGAAAAACTATTTGCTATTTTGCTATTTGATAAAACAAAAGGAAATTTAATTAATGTTAAAGCTTATTAAAAATGAAGATGAATTTCTGGATGGTGGTGAATAAGTTTTAATAGCAAAAGTTTTTGTTCTGTACTGTCAATGGCAAAAATAAACCTTATGATTACGAGTTTATATCGTGAAAAAAAATTAATTTTGCTAAAGACAAGAGTTTCTGGATCATATTAACTTCTAATTTATTGATTTCCTTTATTTTAGGTCTAAATCGATATGTAATATAAAAGATAAATTAGCAGTGTTAAATAAAACAAAACACTGCTTAATTGTTTGGTCTACGACATCCTGATTTATCCTTTATATTCTAATTTATTAAAATACATCAAAAATGAGATTGCAATTTTTTGTAACGAGAAGTATGTTTTAACCATAGATCTTTTAACCCATCCATTTTTAACTAATTTTTCCTAATTTTACAAATTTAATTTGCACAAAGAGTCTTTTAGAAGTCGTACATAAATACTTCACATATTAGATGGTAATAAATATTTCGGTTGCTTAATACTCTTCCTGTATACGATATAATTAAATTAAAGAGTTGGTTTATTGAAAAAATAATTATTTGTGATATATTTTACAGAAAAGTTGATCAAATTGTGAAATGCAATTTATGAATACTTTTATTCACGTGACGGCCCTCCTGGTCAATATCAATAATTGAATTCATAGATAAAAATATTGATAGAAAATTAAAAGTATCTATTGGGAACTTATAACTTTAGTTGCGACGTCTGGTGGCCAAAAAAGTACTAGTTTTTGTTGTGCTTTTTTATGTACGATCTGATCAAGTATTTAACTACAATTAAATTAAAAACTTTTACTTTTACTGAGCTTTGAATGGTTAAGGCAGTAAATCACGTGAAAATATAGAAATAAGTTTTCTCACTAAACTCAAGTCTGGTAGCAATTTTGTTTACGTCAAACATTTGTTCGGAAAGAAAGTAAAAATTTGTTTCTTTTTTCGAAACTGATCCTGATAATTCGAGAGGCTATTTTATATGACAAAATTGTAAACAAAATTTAAAACTCATTACATTATTCCATGTATTTTTATTATTTTACCACATGTAATTAAGTAAATGTCGAGATTTAAGACTTTTTTCTGCGTTAATAACCAGGATTTGATTCAATCCAGTCAAAAATTTCTTTTAAAGAAACTAAAAATAAGTTAAAATAATAACACTAACTCAATGTAAACTTATGGGTTATTCTTTGGTTACACACAATACGTAGACATGCTTTTTAAACCGCACCTACTGATTAGTTCTTATTGGGGTATAAGTAAAGCTGACTTATTATTAAGATATGATAAAATCAATTTTAAAATCAGAAACATTAAAATAAATTATAAAATGACAGTTTATTTAGAAAGGTGAGGTAGGGTTTACGCTGTTGGCTATTTCTTTACATAAATTTTTCCTAAAATTTAAAAACCTTCCCCAAACTTAAAATGTGATACAGTAAAATATTACATCGTAAAAAAAAATTAAATAGGAAATAAGAAATAAAGAAAAAATAAAATTTAATATTCCCCAAATTAATTGCTTGGAATTCACCGCATTGTTCATTTAAATCCATACATTACATGAACCAGGGTCTCCCAATCCCAACGAAAATACGGCTCATGTTTTAGGGACGTCAATATCTAGTAACGTTACATTTTCTACTTTGTTTTTAATTTTATTCGCGATTTTTTTGTTAATTCAATTTTAATATTGTATGATTACTCTTTTGTAGCTTAATTTTCATCATGGCCCGATTTATTCGTCAATAAATTTAAAAACACAGTAGTAAATGCAATTTTTTTAGATATTGACGTCCCTAAAAGGGACATGGGCCGGAAAACCTTATGCGTTTGTAATAAAATATTACAAAACTATAGATACATCGACGTATTAAAAAAAATCGAGAAAAAATTAATTCGGGGGAAATGATTGGAAATCTGGTGAGTAAAATCAATAAATTTCAAAACATTCACCTAGTAATTTTCTTTCTTTTTTTGGAATGATTCAATATTTAAATTTAATTATTGTAAAAGCCGAAAAGGACAAAAAATAATAGATACTGATATTGGCGGAATTATTCACTAACATTTTTCCTGAGATATCTAAGTTATCAGGAACGTTTCCTGTAATCAAACCAGCTCTATACAAATCGTAAATTTCTAGGGAAACAATCGATGACAAATCGCGTTATCGTGCGATTTACCTATACGAATATGAACCGAAAAAAATGTTCGGTATCACCCAACAAAACGGTCAACAAGTTTCAGAATCGATAATGAATCAACGCCTCGACTCGATAACAACTTGTCACATAATATAATTCTCAAAAATAAATATAAAAGGGACTAATCGGCAGGCAAGCGATCGTATAAAATAAAAATCTTATCTGAGTTTTCGCGACCAGCGTAATAATCCATATTCTCACCCATACACGAGGAATTATTATAGGAAATCTTATAAATATTAATGAAACTGGCGTTTTATAATTATTGCCGTGGTTAGTAAGACAGAACAACGTTGGTCTTTCGGGTGGTTGTTTCTCCTCAGTGCAATCGTTCGAGGAGTGATACACTTTAAATTTTGCCGTGGAACCGAAAAGAATTTGGGGTTAATTAGTGGGACAGCGATTATGAGTGTGAACTGCAATAATGCCGATCCGACAACAATCGGCCACACTGCGATGCCGGTTAATGTCGCCCAAAATCGCACGGCCAACACCATTTTCTCATTAGTTTTCAACGAGTTGTTCTTGTTGTCGTGCTCTAATGAAAATGTAAGTAATTTCACTCAACTTCTCTCTCATTTACTCAATAATCATTTACCATAAACACTTTAATCAATACAACGAAAACTGTTTTTATTTTTGGAATCTAGTGAAGAAAGTTTTCATATCTATCGATGAAATTGATAGAAAATAAAAGTGGAAAATTTCACATACAAATAAATAGCACAAAACAGATAACTTGACCATTAGTTTGGTTCGTTAATTCGCAAGTTCTTGCTGAAATTACCAGAAGTTATCTTATTTGATAATTCAATCAAATTGGAACTCGGATTAATTTCTTTCCGGAATTCGAAAGTAAAAATTATGATGGATAATTTAATTGAAGTTTATTTTTTTCATTTTTTGGTATTCTCTTTGCAAAAATTTACAGATACCTAAAGTTCTAGTTTGTGATTGTTGAATTTAACAGTAGAAATCTTAAAGCATAGTTTACAATTGTTGTGATCGAATATTGCAACTAACAACAATGAGAATGGAAAAATTTAAATTTTTCTTTTCATTCGTTTTCATCTGAAATTTAAAACTATTCAGGTTGTTTAAGATCGGTTTAAACCGATTTAAATATAAATAAACCGATCTTAAACAACCTGAATTGTCTTCTTTAATTAATAAGCTGAGATCTGAATTTTATCATCTATTTAACACTACTAACAATGATGATTTTATATAGATCAATAACTATTATAACTCAGTTTAAAAATTGAAACTTGAAGATTTAAATAAGACAATTAATTGCAATAAAAATAATTCATTTGACTACAGTTTTTTGGTTTTTAAAATTTTCAACTTTACTGATAATATGAAAGTTTTGTTTTATTTATTACTATTATAAGTATACGGAGGAAAATTAAAGAAAGGAATATTTTTTGACGGCTTAATAATTTTTGTAAAAGAAGCATTTTATGATTTATTTTTAAGGCATCTATTGAGGCGAAAAATATTTAAAAAAAGAGATCTGATTCATTGTTTGATTGTAGCCAATAAAACCACATTCCGGAAAAAAAGCATACAATTTTGCTACGGATTAAAGTTTCAAGTTCATTTTGATAGTAATTTTTAAAGATTCATTAAATAATCAAGATCTTGTCAGCCTGATTTTTTAGAATTAATAAGAAAATTTTGGTTTTACAGTGGAAAAATTATGTTCTATTTCGGTCAAAAATTATCTTTGAATTATTTTAAACCAAGTTTCAATATTTATCAAAAATTGAAGCTTCAATCCTGTACGACAATTAATCATATTTTAACCATTGATATTTTTTGTCATTTTCTCCTAAAACATTGTTTGTAGACTTTGAATGACATTCTACCATAAGTAAAATCAAAAACATCAAAGTATTGCAATTTTATTGAAACCGATTTTAATTAAAGGTTCAATTCAAATGGGAAATATAAGTCAACGAAAAATTCAACTGTATCATAAACTATAGGTCTGTCACAACTAAATTCTGTTGATTCTTTTTTCTAAACAATTATGGTTTTATCTAGATAGTAAAATTTATTTTCCAGATCAATTTTATCTGGAGGATAAAGAAAACATGTGTATTTACACCTGAGAATAGTAAAATTTGTAGGATTTATCTAACAGATAATTTTTTATCAGTTAAAAAACTGTTTTACGAAAATGGTTTATCATTCCATGAGTGAAAATGACGACACTTTGAACTAAAATATTCCCCTTTGCAGTGCAGCAGAATTATTCTATCGTTATAATTGTTTAAATAAAGAAATTGAGTCATATGGTATATACATAGGTAACTATTCATTAATTAAATTATTGTATCTCCGAAATAATAAATAAAATATTTATCAATGTCATAATTGTGCTTTTTTTCCCATTGGAAAAAAATAAATGATAGTGAAATTCTTCATCTATTTGCTTAAACGTATAGTTGATGCATGAACATTTTAATCGTTGATTTCTTACAACTATTGTTAAAATTCAAATATCGACATATATTCGAATTTTTCCAACATTCTAAAGTTTCATTCATTTATCATCTTACAAAATTTATTTTCTTACTGTTAGTACTGGGTTTTGGAAATAGATCAAAAAAGCTGTTATAATGCCGTTTCGTGCATTGCGTAATGAAAAAGCATCCTTTCAAAGTACAAAATATGTATCGAATAAATCCCCAATATTTTGATCCTGGGTAGAGAAATATTACAGTATTTTTTTATTGTTTTACTTGGAACTTTAATTCCAAATGATACTTCTAATTGAAGTTACTTTATCAGTAATTTGATTTATTTACTGATTTAACAATCTGAAATCCAAAAAAAATAGTCAAAAGAAGTAGCATATTTGTTTATTTCTAGGAAAATCAGTATATAATTTATAAAAATAAATAAAAAATCGTTGCAGCCATCAGTATGGTTTATAGTTTAAAATTATAGAAACGGAAAAAAAATGTTGCAATTAGTAAAGTATTTATTTGTAGCTGTATTGGATAGCTATTTTGTTCTCCGAAAAGATTTAAGAGTAGCGTGTTTTTGCTATAACAATATTAATATAAACTAATAACAATATTATAAGTTTAGTTTTCAAAGTTGTTCAGTTTAACCTTTCCGGCTTAGTATTCTTTAAGCAAATAAACATATAAATTATTGATTTTGAGAAAATTGATTTACGTGAATTGAAATGATCAAACTCAAAAAATCTAAATATAAATTTATTAAGAAAAGTCCGTCGTTATTAGGGTTTCTTTAAGTTACTAAATATTGTAGAGTTTCAAATCCTCGATGATAATAAATTGGTAAAAATATTCAGAGGACTAGGATCAAATAATAATCAGTCAAAACTATTTATTACATACGCGACGTTTCGGCCTGGTTATTGAGCCTTCCTAAGGCGTTCCGAAATATCATAGCCAATTCTTTATTTATATCAAAATACAAACAATTATTACAATGAATTCTTTCATACCGTAAATAATCCTTGTTAAAAATAATCATTGTCAAATCATTTTTTATACGGTACAGTCGGTAAAAACAATTATAAAACTCCCAAGATACATAAAAAATTTTTCAATAAAAATATATAAAATAAAATTTCAATAAAAATAATTAAAATTAGTTAAAAATGACGTTATTTTAAATTTATATTTCAGAACGCCTGAGGAAGGCTCAATAACCGGGCCGAAACGTCTCGCATGTAATAAATAGTTTTGACTGATTATTATTTGATCCTAGTCCTCTGAATATTTTTACCAATTAATTACTATAATATAATTTTTTTGTTATTTATCGACGCTTTATACGAAGGTCTTTAGCGACTCTAGCGTTAATTAAAATCCGTAATCGAGAAATATTGAAAATTTGCTCGATACGAGGATTGAACCTAACACCTACCAGTTTTGGAATTGTTACCTTGATCACTCGGGCATCAGTAGACTTATAAACATTGTATTTGAAATTATATTTACAAAATTTCTATAAGTTTTTGAATTTCTCAACAGTGCTTTTAAGGCACTTTTATTTGTTGATAAACTTTTTAGTTAAATTTAACGACAAATTTCAAAGAAGCTTTTTCTTTAAACAAGCTTTTTCTTTTATCTTATGTTTTACGAGTTTATTGATCAATTACCTACGGCTTTTTCATTAATAAAGCTTTTTTTTTACATAAAACTGTGCTACTTCCTTAAAAACATAAGTTTAATTTAGTAATATTTAACTAATGGAAAAATTAATCATTCAACCTGAAATTGGTATTATGAACAATGAGCTGGGTACTATGAGACGTTGCTTAATACATTATCTGGTTTCGCCTCATAAACGCAAAAATGCCACAATTCTAGTCTTTTTTTTCCTAAAATTTTTAAGAAATTAATTTTTTGCACTTTGCTGCTAGTTTAAATCAGAACTTTTTTTTAATTTATTTCCAAAGTAAAAAACTTAGGTAATATATTTAATGAAAACCATTTTTTTTAAATTTCCGTTGTTAAAAAGATTATGAATTTTAATTTCCAACGAAAAATCAATAAAATCCTTTCCTTGTAGTTGTATCACAGAACTACCAAGTAATATGTTATAATGTATTTTTATCTCTGAATTTTTGTTATTATAATATTTTATTATGTTTATTTTTTTTAAAATACTTAATCGAAAATTATTGAAAAAATACCATAAAGTTGAGCTGAAGATCACAAAATCAAGAGGAGTCTTCATTTCAGTTAAATGCAAATAATAAACAAAGTTCAAAAACTATTGAACTATCAAATTATAATCTGATGGTTACTTTATCAAACGTTATGTATCTATCGAGAAAAAAAGGTACGAAATTCGATTCCAATAAATCTTTAACATACCACAGTAAATCTGTAACTTACAAAATTTAAAATTTAACAAAAGGACTTTCTTAATACTTCATATAATCTAGGACCACTTTTCGTCTAAATCTAAATCGATTATTTTGCATTAATTTATTTGATACAAGAAAAGTGATCACCAACTATGTACTGATTGGTCAGTATTACGAAGTATTATTGAGTAACTTTTGGCGTAAGGGAAAATAATCAGGAATTTACCATAGGCAACTAATTGAACATCAATAGAATTCAATAGATATATAATTTAAAGTAAGTACATTGTTGATTGTCAAAATAAGATTTTTTCGCTGACTTTGAACAGTTATACTGTGTATACAATATATTGGATATATTACGGTCCAATTTATGTAGTATAATTTAATATAATAATATATAAACATAAATTTGAACTTCATCTTTTGTGATCATTTGTGATGATTCACACGAAGCAGTTACGGAGTGATCCAAACTACTTGATGACCACTGAGGAAGATTGCTTGGCAATCGAAATACGTATCTGGGCAATACGTCACGAATATTTTTGTTTGAACTTTTGTTCAAATTTATGTTTATGGTATGATTTTTACATATTATTATATTAAATTATACTTCATAAATTGGACCGCAATATATCCTATATATTGTAAACACAGTTGTTGATTGTGTTTCTTTTGTATTTCAGTTATTATATTTGAACTTTAATTTAACAATTATTTTGAAATAGTAACTTACTGCTTTCTTTGCTACATTTATTACGTCATACGTATAATATTGCGAAGGTAGGGTATGCGGGTTGCAAAGGTATTGCGAAGCTAAATAATAATACTAATAATACTAAAAGCTTGAATCATTGATCAATGATCAATCATTGTTCAATCACAGATCAATCATTGATGTAAGAGTAACAATCCAGTTTCAAACCCCATCTTTTCTTAGTGAAAAGATGAAAAGTAAAAAAACGTACACCAATACAGGAAAGAGCTTGGAAAAAGCTTTTTTAAAATATACAATGAGTAAGGCATATACTTAGTTGCTATCTTTTTACTTAAATTTTATAGTTAAAATCAATTTTATAATTTAATTATTTAATACAAAATATAGATTTTCAAAGCACTTTAGGGAATTTGATTAAACTCTATTAAATTTATATACAAAGGAATATAGGATGGTAAGGGTTGGTATTTTGTTTTTTTTTTTTTTAATTATTGTTTACCATCGCTTTATATAGGGTCTTAAATAAGCGACTCTTGAGTTGATAAGAATCTGTAATCGAGAAATATCAAAAATTTGCTCGAATCAAGGACCGAACCCAAAACTTCCTGGTTTTGGAGCGGTCACTTTGACCACTCGGCCACCAGTAGGTTTGGAAAATTTGAGAAAACAGATTGAAAAATTTAGTAACATACCTGTAAAACTACAAAAACAGTGACTTTAGGTTGGTTAATATCAGACAATGTTGAATTATTTACTTTGTTTTCATTTCAACACGCGATTTTTTTTGATAATTCAATTCTAATCCGGTAAACGTTTTTCTTTTGTAACTAAACTTTCATTATGGGCCGATTTATTCGCGAATGGAATAAAAAACAAAGTAGAAAATACAATGTTGTCAGGTACTAACCGACCGTAAAAGGACATGTACCAAAAGAATAATCTCAAATTCATATTTTTTTGACAACATCTTATTTTTGCTCATTTAAAAAAAATGATTAACTGAAAATTGTCTCTAATGGTAAAAGCTCTCGAAATTAAGTATAAATAATAAAAAAGTCAAAGTTTATAGCGATTGTCTTTTTAATTTTGTCAAGAAAAAAAAACAATATTTTATAATTTCTATTTTATTTTTGGATATTTATTAAATTGCTAATGCAAGTCTTTTTCCATCGAGCCCGGAAATAATTTTAAGAAAATAATCTCAAAAGATTAATATCCATGATAAAACTAATAATCTTTCAAGGAAATTTTATAATTTTTCCCAAGTTCCACATTTAAGCTAATTTTCCCCCAAGTAAAAACATTCAATATTATTGATTCGGTAGTTCTAAAATTAGAAGTTAAAAAATGGTTTACTAAAAAAATAAATTAGTAAAATGAACTTATACATATATAATTTTACGTGATTACTTCATGGAAATTAAAACCTTGAATTTACCGCCTTAGATCCACCCAAGATAAGAACATTACCAAACAAATTCCTTCATATCTCAATTTCAATCATAAAAAGCTTAACATTCGCTTGAATTTTATCTGGAAAAGCCTCCCGATAAAATCAACTCGCACGTAATCGATGGAATGTCCACTTGGTAATTTCCAATAAAAATTACGTGAAACTATAAATGAATCATTGTTGACAAAAACTAATCTTATCTGAAAAATTAAGCTGGAAATGGAAAAAGGCGGCGAAATTAATATCGTTGGTGTGCAATATGCGAGGTAATTGATAACGAAACGTCATGGATTTTTTTTGCCAAGTCCAACAGACCTGCACGTGCAGACATGGAAAATGGCTTAGATTAACCACCGGTTGTGATGCGGATGGACGAACTGGGAGATGATTTTCGCATGCCCAAGCACTTTTTACCTCGCACTATCATTACATATATACTTAGTATAGTCTCCGTTCGATCAGTTCGAAAAAAAAAACGCTCGATTCGCATCATGATCGTCCATGTGGTGCAGGAAGTCGCGAATAATCCTACGGAAACAAGTCATTGAATGTGTCTCTTTTTGTTCTGACCTCATTAAAAACTCGTACGTTTTCATTCCGACGGAATTCCGGACAACTCCTCAACGAACCCAAACTAGTTCAATTCACAAATTTAGAACCTTGACCGTCCGTAACAAATGGTGCAGGAAAATCCTTGCCTACCAATTCACTATTCATTGCACATAAATTTCAACCCCTTACCTCCTAAACCATGCAGTTTCATAAAACATACATTTATTTTTTTTATCTTATTAATGCGGTAACAATCATCAATATACTTATCTCATGTTGATGTGGGGAAGAGATAATGAGGTGATAGCCCTTTCAATTAATGACTCTACTATAATTTTTTTTTCATTTCAGATTGAACATTTCATCTCCAATCATTTGTTTGTCATACTAATTACAATTGTTACACTGGGAGCTGTATACTATTGGATTATTTTACCTATAAATCGAGTTAAGGTAAATTATTTTCGTTTAATAAAATTTAAATGAAAAAATTTGATACATACAAGTTGAAAGCTAAAGGGAATGTTTATGAAGGTTATGGTGTATAAATTTGTGATAGTTCTAAGTTTGAGAAAAATTTCAAGATTGGCGAAATAAATGCGTTCTGATCCTGATTTTACAACAATTCATTAAATTACCCTATATCCAATCGATGAGAAATCGTTCGTAGAGGTTTATTAAAGAAGTAATTAATTAATTTCGAAAAATTAATTATTTAGTCATTGATATAGTAAAATGTAAAGAAAATATAGCGAGATTTAAAATCAAAAAAGCAGTTAAATTTAGAAAAATACCTTTTTTTTCTCCATTTTTTTGGTCTGGGGGGGAGGTTTTGTTAACTTTTCTTTAGGTATACTTACTCTTTTATTATTGAACAACATTTTGCTAAATTTAACTCCACTTTTAATTTCAAATTTCGTTAAAAACCGTATTTTCTTTACATTTTACTGTATCAATGACTAAATAACTAATTTTTCGTAATTAATTAATTACATTTAAACTGTTTTGTCCCAAACGAAACGGTTTCTTTCACAAACCTATTCGATTGATTTCTCATCGATTGGCCAAAAAAAATTTCGATAAATTCAAACTTTAAAATTTTGTCGCCTTATCGATATAGGCAGTGGCGTAGCTACCTAGGCGCTAGGCAGGGCAGTGCCCCGGGGCCCTCAAGCTCAGGGGGCCCTCGAATCCTTACCAGAAATCGAATTACCAGATCGAACTGAACTTTTGGAAATTCAGTTGGAAGCTCACCAATTATGTAAGGAAATAATGAGCAAATATGGAGGGCTAGAATGCGACCTGACGGAAGTATTTACAACAATGTTATTGTTCTTTACAATTCCTGTCACTTCTGCAGCAGCTGAAAGGTCATTTAGCAAATTAAAAATAATAAAAAATTATTTAAGAAATAATATTGGGCCAAACTCGACTCCGATATTTATCGCTAATAGCAATTGAAAACAAAACCGCATCAAGCCTGGATTTAAATGAAATCATTGATACTTATGCGAAAACTAAAGCTAGGAAAAAATTGTAAATATAATTGTTATTTAGTCAGTTGGTAGGTCCGACCTTTATATAATGAACCCTTTAATCTTCTCTATTTCGTTTTATTAGCCAAACCTACACCAAGTATTAATTGTAATTTATGTTGTTACTGTTTAATATTTTTATTACCTACCCTGCAGTGCACAAAAAAGAGCTTAAGTAACTTAGCATTTTTAAAGTATTTGTATATTTCATATTTTTATTTGATAAAACCTTATCAGTTTACATAGCAGTCGGGCCCCATTTTTTAATTTGCTCCAGAGCCCTTGGTTACCTAGCTACGCCACTGGATATAGGTTCATTAATTTACTAGTTATATTTTCCAGAAACATATAGTTGAATCAATATATAGATTTTATTTAGTCAATGACTATATAATTCACACTTGGACATCGGGTGATGTGGGTAAGGATGTGGGTCAATGCCAAATTTTTTTTCATTAGCCAACGGTTGATCAACAATAAAGAAATTAATTTATACCAGAAAAATGCATATTAGTTACGCCATTGTAATGCAACTTACGTTTCTAGTCGAAGGATTAAAGGTGGATTGAGCTTTCAAGTTAGAGAAGGGTAAATAGTCGAGGTCTAATCGGAATAGGCTCCAATTCCGTTACAATAATAAGTCTAATTTAGTCTAATTTAAAAAATTGTATTTTATTATTATACATCAAAAACCTTTCTAATCATTCTAATCAATTATGACTCCCTCTGGATCCTTCCTTGCTAAAAATTAAATCAATAAAAAAAAATTAATAGCTTGATAGCAGTGCTGGATTACCCATGAAATTTGTAAGATTCCTACATAGATTTGAGTAATTAATTGAATTAAAATTGAACATTCAAATTAATCGGTAATTTTTGTTGAATTATTTTGAGGCCATTTTTATTATTTGTACATTTCTTGCTAAAATAACAGTTAAATAAATCGATTAGTGCATTTGTTGTTCAATAGTTACTTTAAATTTTGAGGATACAATTTAATTGTTACAATAATTCAAATGTGGGTTACCTTAATCGTGATTTCCTATGAGAGCCTAATTATCATTAAAAAAGGATCTTCCTATGATTCTTTGACTCAGTAGATTGATTCTAAGTTTCTAGATCTTACTTCATCTTTATACAGTTCTGCCTTATGCGCCGTTATTCTTTGATTTTTTTTTAAATATAGTTTAGTTATTGTTGAAACTCATTGTTAAAATTTTACAAACATTCTACATTTCAAGTTTTGTAATTGTATTAATTTTTTAATTATTGAAAATATGATTAGTCTTCTAAAATAAATTTTGTTTTATTAAATTGGTAATGATTCAAAATTTGATATGTGTGGGATTAGTCAATAATTATTTTGGTTTATTTTTGAAAAAGGACTTCACCGAGATTGGATATAATGGAATTGGACCAAAACGACTTAAGGCTCATGTTATTAAAAAACTCCAAGAGCAACGAGAGGTGGGTGAACTTCCGCCACCGTTCCCAAATGGTTGGATTCCTCTAATTGAATCAGATGCTGTGAAACCGGGACAATCTAAACATGTATCAGCATTAGGTAACAATAAAACAATTTATCAATTGAGTAAATTTATATCTTTCAAATTGATTGATAAGAGTGACTCATAAACATAGGGCCTCGAAGAGGTCAACCATTTCCGATTAAAAGTTTACTTTGCTTAATAAATTTGCAATTCTTCTATTTATCCAACCTCTTACAAACTTTCCATTACTGTTTAAGCAGAATAGACACGAATTCACGTTATTACTTTGTTACTTTAGGAGAACATTTCGCTATATTTCGCAGTGAGGGTGGAGAGGCGTATATTCTTAATGCATACTGTCCACACTTGGGGGCCAACATGGCTGTCGGGGGTGCCGTTTATGGGGACTGCATCGAGTGCCCGTTTCACGGCTGGAGATTTTCAGGCCAGGATGGCAAATGTAAATCAATTCCTTACACTGAAAAAATTCCAGAGTTAATACAAGTAAAAAAGTGGCATTGCCACGATGTAAACGGTTTCATTTTCGTTTGGTTCCATGCCGATGAAGAAGAACCCATCTGGAACCTTAAAGAAATTCCGGAAATTCGTTCTGGAAAATGGATATATCGAGGCCGAAATGACTACACTGTAAATTGTCACATTCAGGTATAAAAAAATTATTCGTAGTTCTCGCATATTGCTTTTCGTATGAGATAGAAGTTTTATTAACAGAAGTAATTCTAAAACTTTTTATAGGAAATTCCTGAAAATGGTTGCGACGTCGTTCATTTATCAGCAATTCATGAGTTGTCGGTATTTTCGGGAAGTACTTCCGTTTCAATTCCAAACAATATTTTTTCATGGGTGATGGGAAGTTTGTTAAAGCACAAATGGTCGGCAATTTGGGAACGCCAAGAAGAAGCAAGTCACAAAACAAGGATTAAATTGCGGCACGACGTTTATGTTTTAAACAAATTCACCATGCTCTCGATGGATGCAGTTGTACAACAAGTACTTTACTACTTAAAATATCTCTTCATCTTTTTCTAAAATCATTCTTTTAGATTGGTCCTGCATATGTAGAACTACTGCTGCATACATCATTTGGACCCATTCTAATAATTCAAGCAGTTCTTCCCGAAGGGCCCTTACAACAACGAGTTATCCATCGAGTATATTGTCCTTGGTACTTATCGCTCTATGGCAGCTTTGTACTTTTTGGTGAATCAATAATGGTAACCCTAAAAATTTTCATCATATACCTATTCAAAGATATATCACATTTTAATTATTTAGTTCGAACGTGATGTACTCATTTGGAATCAAAAGAAATATCTAAACAAACCATTTTTGGTAAAAGGTGATGGAAAAATAAATCAATATCGCAAATGGTACAGCCAATTTTTCTCTGAACATAGTAAAACATATCAAGAATGCCGGAAAGATTTATACGACTGGTAAATGGACTGATTGAAAAGGAAATTGAACCAACGACAAACTATTTTTCCTTACTAATAGAATAGTCTCAGAATATCTTACTAAGTATCAAGTTTACAGAAAGATTCTATATAACTCCAAGACTTAAATGCATTACTTTGACCTTTGAAAACATTCTAAAAAAATTTCCTGCCTACTTGCGAACATGGAAAAGAAACTCATTTTTATCTTTTTATTTTTTATGTAAAATTTTTTTAAGTTAACTTTTAGTTGATGCTTTTTGAAGTTATGTGAAACAGTCATCAAAACTAGAAACTATATGGAAATGCAGAAGACGAGGTGTATGCTTCAATTCGATTGTTGAGAAAGCACAGACATTATTAAGCAATGAAGTCGAAGACAACGACTCATGTTAAATAATGAATATGAGTTTAATTATTTTTCTAGTCTTTACTATTTATGTACCTATTTAATTAAGTAATAATTGTAGAAAAAAAATCTATTTTATCTGTATGTTTTATAAAATAAAATATTTGTAAATGTTAAAAATAGTTTTCTTTTAAATCATTGTATTACTTATATACATGTTCGTCTACTTCCCCAAATGCATGTGGGTTACATATATTTAGAAAATTCGGTTCATTTATCGGAAAAATATAACAATATAAATGATTATTCTGCAGCTTTAATAGCTCTGAAATTTTTCACGAATTTAATCGATCGATGCCTTTGGATTCTGTGAATTGGGAAGTTATTTTCTTCTCCAAAAGAGAAATAATAGATCCAATTTAATCGTAAAGTTCAGGGTAAGATGAATCCATGATACATGAATTTAACAATTGATGTTTTGTAATTGAGTACCTGATAAAGCTACGAAAGTAGAAAAACGTTGAACGAAGATGAAAACTTCAAATAAGTATTTAGTATCCAAAAAAAGAGATTCATTTACTGTTATAGAAACGATATAAACCATGGATAAGAACGTGAATAATATAAACTAAGCTTAATTAAAATTATTAATTATAGTTTACTGATCAAGACTTTGTTAACTTGAATTGCTTAATTAATAATAACTAAAATATAAATGCTTGTTGTTCATATAAACTATCCGCATACAGAAAAGACCACCAGAGATATTCATTAAATATTCGATTTTTTCAAAGTAGATAAAAAATATTTTTGACTTGAGCTTTGATTTAAGGATAAATTTTGCAGCTTAAATTTTTAATTAAGCCACATTTTGTTTCCGTTTTAGTGTTGTTAAAGAAAGCCAATCCGTGTAATTCGATATTGAATTAATTTGATAATTTTAATTACCAATGTGTGCGGCTTTAGGGATCTTAGTATAATTCTTTTTAATACGAATAATAGATGCCCGGTAGCCTAAAAAAAATTAAAGTATTCAATTAATACATATTTGCAATTGAATTATTTTTTGGGAGTATTTCAAGATGAAATCCGGGATGTACAGATTTTTTTTGCTGTGATTCTTATACTTTAATAGAAAGATATAATATAATTCCCTACAGTTTTCAGAGCTATTAAAATTATAATTTAATTATAATAATTCCCTACAGAATTCGAGTATTGTTGTAAAAAAATTAACTCAATAACAAATATAAGATTACAACGATTACAATGTCAGGTCCTTTAAACATTAATAAGTGCAAAGAAGTAATAGGCTTACGGGCAATTAAACTAAATGGCTAATTTTATTAGTAGTATTTTTTAATCTTAATTCCTTTCTTTATTTAAAAAAAAATCTTTTTAACTTTTGCCTATTGTTGCCTACTACGCTTACTATCCTTATTATTGCTTATTATTGCCTTATTATACTCAATTGTCAGTTCTTTAAAAATTCAAATTTCTCTCCATAGAATTATACTCATTTCTAGTAATTTTCATTGAAGTCTATGCTCCATTGAATATATTCATGTCATTTAATTCGAAATTGAATTGTCATCGCTAGAAGCCGATAGTTTAGCAGACAAGTTATTTGTATTATTTAAAAAAAAAATGTTGTTAAATCAAGTGCAAAAAAATATTTCCGACTATGCTGGTCCCGTTCAAAAGCAAGGATTTATGCCTTACGCTGATAATGGAGGGTAAGAATAGTTTAAAATAGGTTATAGAATGACGGAGTATGTAATGTGAATTTGTTTTATTTCTTTAGGAGCATTGTAGCTATTGGTGGTGATGACTATGTGATAATTGGAGCCGATACTCGTCTCAGTACTGGTTTCCAAATATACACTCGCGAACAAAACAAATTGTTCCAGCTATCGAAAACAAGCGTTTTGGGATGTTCTGGATGCTGGTGCGACGCTCTTACCTTAACCCGTATTCTCAGCGCTCGTACGCAAATGTACGAACATGATCATCAAAAACCGATGACCACCACAGCAATCGCCCAAATGCTATCCACCATGTTGTATTACAAACGATTCTTCCCTTACTACGTTTCTAATATACTAGCAGGTTTAGACAATGAAGGAAAAGGCTGTGTATATAGCTACGATTCCATAGGCCACTGCGAAAAGGCATATTACCGAGCTGGAGGTTCCGCTGGTGCTCTTCTGCAACCCCTACTTGATAATCAAATCGGCTTGAAAAACATGCTCAATGTCGAGGAGGCAAAAATACCCAAGGAACGTGCTTTGGGAATTTTGAAAGATACTTTCATTTCAGCAGCGGAACGTGACATCTACACTGGAGACAGTATCTACATTAACATCATTACAAAAGACGGTATCACCGAAGAGAGGTTCCAACTTAGAAAAGATTAAATTGTCTCATCTTATTTTTATAATTATTTTATAATTCATTCTGGAATACTTTAATAAAAGAACATTCGTTTGAAATGTTATTTATTTTTTTCAACACGTACTTTGTACCCTAGTAGTGTTGAATATATTTACAACTTAACTACTTAGTTACCTATCCACGAAGATTTATTACTACTTTCAACCCGTTTTGTATTTTTTTTTTGTTGTTTACCGCCGCTTTATAACTACTATGGTCTTTCAGCGACTCTAGGGTTAATTAAATCCGTTATCGAAAAATATTGAAAATTTGCACGATACGAGGATCGAACCCACTACTTACCAGCTTTAAAGCGGTACCTTGACCACTCGGCCACCAGTAGGCTTGTAAACTTTTAATGATCAATATTACACCTAGTACTTAGCCAGTACACTGTCTTGTATTCCCATTACCATCCACAATAGCAAATCCAGGAAGGCTAAAAGATTCATACCCCTCTCCTCGAAGCATCGATGTCCATTCGTTCAAATTTGTGTGCTTTTTAATTTTTTACCTTGATAATACTTATCCTTAGCGAAATCAAGACCTGAACCGTAAGTAAAATCAGATCCACTTCTGCACATCCCTTATATACTTGATAATTTAAGACGTAAAAAATTTTGTAGACTGCTTACATGTATGAAAACTCAGGTCAATATTAAAAAGGCATAATAATACTCTCCCAATATTAGAGCTACGAAAAATCCTAAAATCAAAAAACAAACCAATTCAGTTGTAATATATATATATTTTTTATAAATAGAACAAGAAAAACTTGTGTAACATCTTTAAATAAAAATGAAATAATTTGAAAAAATAAATGATAAAATTGATACAAACAAATAGATTGCAATTGAATTTCACAAACGGATTGACTAATAAAAAGAATTAAAATAACAATTTTTAATGGATAACACAAAAATAAAATTTGAAAAATGATAGACAATATACAATTTAGTGCATTTATTTGTTAAATAAGTGGCTTTCGATTCTTAAACTATACTTATGCATACCGCCATAAAATAAGACAAATTTACATTATTTTTTTAAATATTTTACTCACAATTGTATTTTGTGTTATTTTATATAATATAGATAGACGATTATATATCACAGCTACATTTAATATATAATACAAGGATTGATCGAAAATTGCCTCGCATTTATATAAAAACCAAAAATCAAAGAAAATATCTCATCTTTGGCTTCAACGTTAAATTCGAGGAAATTTTGAATGTCCACAACTTATTATAGGGATAGCGTATATGTATTATATTTCGTAAATCGGTGCTATAGAAAATAAATAGAAGTCTTCAATTTTTAGTTCTACATAATAATTTGTAGTTGGATTGGTTTAATTATAAATTTTTGGCCTTAAAATTATCGGTTAGTCTTAATTGATTTACGCTAATTAGTAAAATATATCAACTAAAACATTATTGTGCTTTTAATGAATTTGTGTTATCGATGCATACTAAAATAAAATGATTACAGCATTAGTGATTCATTCGTGTCTCTCGTTTTCTATTTATTGTCCACACCACAAAATTCAAGTCGTGTAAAATTTTGTGCCTCAAATTTTTAATATCTACAATTTTTAGTCAGTACATCAAGTCCAGTCTCGATCGTTTCCTTTGAATATTAAATGGTGAAATGATTTTTAAATGCTATTGCGTATAAAAAAATTTCAATCGTAGCACCGTAGCTGATCGTAGCTCTTTAGGCTTCAATAGCAAATGAGTTAATTATAGGCCGAATTTTTGGTATTCTTAACAATATTGTAGTGTAACTGGCAATTAATTCCATTAAAATATATCCTTATAAAAGCGCGTTTTATGATTAAGCATTTGGTTTAAAGCTTGCGTATAAATTTTAACTACCAACGAGGACTATCTGAGCTACCAATTAAATGAAATTAAAAATTTTTGCTCATCTTTTAATTACAATAATTCTAAAAGCAAAATTTTCGATTTTAATATTTCGATGTATCAAATTTTGTTACTAGAACTTTATTTGTAAAATTAACTAATTTTATGGAAATTCTCGACTGGCAAAATCACAAATAAATTTGAATTGTAAAATTTTTCCCGAAAAGACTTGACTGTATTATATTACTCTTTCTGTGTTCAAAAAAACAACTTCCTTAGAATGAATATTTCACTCCAATTTTTTTTCTAATTTCAGCTAAAATTTGGGGTAATTCAGTTTCTAATATCTAAAAGTAGAGAACTTCCTTAATAAAAAATTAAAAAATGAGCAAAATGAAAAATAAGCTCAACTCAAATGTCTCAAATACATAGAGTATATAAAATGCGATTCAATGTTTAAATTGAATTCTATAATAACGTAGATTTATCCGCAATGTTATAGAGATGATCCCAAAGTTCTTTTACTATTTAAAAACAAATTATTGTAACATAATATAATGTACCAATCTTGAAGTGTTTTTTAATGAGAAAGACAAAATCTTTTAATGATAATTTTTAATAGACGATATCTAAGGATCCACCAGTGTAACATGGATAGATAAGGAGAAAGTTGTTAAGAAGGAAGAAGGTGTGGTTTCTTCCATACTAGTAATCCAGGTATACAGTACTCTTATGGTGTAGGAAGACGTTTATAAATGGGACTATGGTTTATGGTTCAAAAGATTAAGAACTTAAAATTTAAATTTAAAATTACCCATTTCTTTTATGAAGTGAAAGTCTTTATTGTATTTTTCCATAACTGGACAATAAATTCAATATTTACTAAAAAAAAGGTGAGGGTTATTTAAA
The DNA here is from genome assembly GCA_958496175.1 of Sisyra terminalis. NCBI lineage: Eukaryota > Metazoa > Arthropoda > Insecta > Neuroptera > Sisyridae > Sisyra > Sisyra terminalis. Next base: position 13,090,043 of record OY292275.1, read on the forward strand.
AGATGTTGTCTTTCATATTTAAATCAATAACACTTTTAAGGTGGGTTAATTGTAAAATGAAAATACAATAAAAAGTATTTGTAAAAGATATTTGTCTCGTGCTCTACCAACGAATAAAAGCGTATTTCTTATCTAAATTACCTAAATATGTTTGGAATGATTATAACTTGAAGTCGGAACTTCATGTTTCTTTATATCACACAAACTAATTGATTTTTTTTTACATAAAACATGCATAAAGTTCGGAAATATTGCACCATTTCCCAATCTAAAATAAACACCGATTTCGCCGCCAAAAACTCAGTCTCAGCATACCCTGACAGCATTGATATGTGAAAAAGGCATCGAATTTAGTCAAACTTAGCCCATTGCGATTGATTCATGGCAATCGATTGGCTCGGCTTGTCGGCAACAACATCGAACGGATCAAATTGATTATCATTAGCGAAAAATTTGTTTTTATTATTTTCTCCATTTTGTATATTGAATTTATTGAAATCGATTCCATATTCTTGAAGCAAATCCTGATCATTGCTCACCGCTGCGTTTGTAGCCGTGGATGAAGTTTGCGAAAATGATCCAGGTTTTTTGTATGGCGAAACAATATTTTTCTTTTCCAATTGTAAAGGTTCAAAGTATGAATATAGAGGGTTTGAAAGTCCGACTTCTGGTTTTGGCGGTGGCTGCACAGGTGGTGAAGTTTTGTGTTTCGATAGCAACGGATCGAAATCGTCTATACTATCGCTACTTGGGGTTGAATCTAAACGTATTAAATCCTCAGTTGGATTTGGCTAGAATCAAATAGAAAAGTTAATTCCAATATCACTTATGCCAGCAGCATACTATCGGCGAAACTATCCGAAATTTCACGGAGATGAAAATGTGTTACTCATTATATTAAGTATTTAACATAAAACATTTAAACAAGAGTAGAGTATACTATAAATATGTGTTAATGGAAGCCAAACAATATCGGATAGATAGATGTGGGTTTTCGTGAACTCTCGTTTTACATAATCTCCTTAAGAGATCTATTACGAGTATGCTCGCCGATAGTGAGCTGCTGATATAAAATTAAAAACGATAGGTTAGTACAAAAACAAAATGGATGACAAAAAACAAAAAAGAACGAAGAAAGCTAATGGAGTGCATGGGACACTAGATGTTAATAACGTAAAATCAATCGCCATGTGTTTACCTTTTTATTGGTGGGTGCAGTGAAAGCTATCGTCGGTGGAGGTGATAACTTGACCATATCAACAGAATTAGGAGATGCAACTAAAAATACGGAATCCCCATTCTCACTTTTCACACCGCTAACGACAAACGGCGTCGAACCAAAAAGGTCCGTTTCGACCATTTTGCCATTTTTCATTGGATTTTCAAACACATCGTCATCATCGGGAGACGAGTCTAGCAAATTGTTACTTGATTGCTTTTTCTTCAACAAATTGGCGCCGAATAGTCTCGAATTTGCCGATGATGACGGAGTTTCAAATACATCCACCAAAGGTGGATCGAAAAATGTACTATTTGGTGTATCAAGTGAGTCGAGGAGGTTTTGTGTTAGTGACGAGGATTCAGGACCAAAACGAGATTTCGACTCGGAGGACGTAAACGGAGATTTGGATCTTGCGTTAAACGCCGAAAACGCCGAATTGCTTGTCTTATCCCCGTTTGTCGACGGCCCCCACCAACGATCCGTCGAATTCGAGGACTGATCTACTGTCTCTTGCTTGAAATTTTCCAAGCTCCGAACCGGTTTCAACTGGAAACGATGTCGATATACAAAACATTTAAGCCATTTTTTCAGAACAATTTTGGTAGGACTTGTGACCCATCACCGTGAAATATCAAACATTCAAGAAATATTAAAACAGAATAAAGCCTTGAAACATCTACGGTTATCAACCAAGAGGAAATTTTGTGACTAACTTCCCGAAAATTGAAAAAAACTTACCGAACGATCTACGGGTGGAATATTTAATTGACGTTGATTTAAAACCTCTTGCATCTCTCGCAACAAATCCATATTAATTGGTGCAAAACTCTGAATATGATCATTTTCGCTAGTGTCAGGTGATGTAGGATTTGATGGCGGACTTAATGGACTGTATGATGAATTCCTTTAATAAAATAAAAAATTGCCATTAACAAAACAAATATTTAATATTAAAACTTTAACAACAACAAAATCAATACAACTCAAATAATTTCACACCTCAATTCTCCAGGTGGTTTCAAGCCATATAACGGAACTTTTCGATAAGTCTTTGTGATAGATTTTCGCTGAGAGGACGTTGGCGAATTCGGTGCCGATCTAGGTTTAGTATATGGCGGGGCCGAGCTATCATTGTCATCACTATTTTGATTTTCTTTAAATTTTGATCGCAAACCTTTATAAGCACTACGCATCCCTTTACCACTCTCTTTCACCGATTTAACTGCAGACTTAACCGCCGGATTAGCCTAAAAACATACAACTTAAAAATCACAAAAATAAAAAAAATAAAAGACAAATTTACCTTATCTTTAACGTTCTTAATAAATTCCCGATACTGTTGTTTAAGTTTAGAACTTGACTTTTCCGAATAATTACAAGCTTCACATTCAAATTCGTCCGAAAAACCAAGACCTGAATTCAGCATCTGAAGCCGATCTTCAATAAACTGCGAAAAATATTTTTTTGTAAATTTCAAATTTAAATGTTTAGAATAATTAACACAGACCCGCTAATTGAATTGGGGACATTTTTATTGCTTACCTGTTGAAATATTTGTAGTTGTAGCATTTTTCTAAGAAAAGGTTGCATGGAGGGCGATCGTGACTCGATGAAGGCCTCCGGATTGAACGTAATTTTCTCGCCTTGCTGAAATCGCAGCGCATCCCGATACCCTCCAATTAGTTGCACCAATGCCCGAAGAAACGCACGTGATACTCCATCCCCTAACAATGCCGAGCGATTCTTTAACTGACGCTTCAACGAGTTCACCTAAAAAGAAAAAAAAAACAGTAAAAGTTATTCTAATCAAAATACAAATACATACAATTTCTTGCGGAAGACTTTCTAAATCGTCAAACGGCGTTTCCACACTGTTATTGTCAGCATCTAGTATCACCACTTCACCAATATCAGATTTCCTCACCATCTGTAATTTTATACAGAGTTTTTTTGAGCTACGCTCTGATTAAATAACACAAATGAAAATATTCCTTATTAATTACCTTTAGCACGCTATCAGGCACTCCTATGAGGAACGGCATGGGGGCCAAAAGGTAGTCTTTTAGTGTCATAGGCAAAACGGGAATAAAAATATGTTGCCATATCATCGGATAGATAATGTCGTTGGCCGATTGAACACAAGCGCTAAGTCGATTTAATTTCTTTGAGGTAAAAATTATTCGTCTCTCATATAACATTGACGCAAAAATCACCATCATGTTATGACTATCGACAGCATTGTAATATTCAGTCAAATTTTTCTAAAAACCATAAAAAATAGCATTAGACATATTTTTGTTTTCTCTAGTACGAAAGTAACTTAAGCCATATATCTTAAATACATTCCATAACTCGAAATCACGAAACAGAATTTAATCTATCTATAAGCAGGCCCGAACTTAGAATTTCACTCAAAGAGCGACAATATCCGATTTATTTTTTGTTACTTTGAAAAAAATTATTCTAAATAAATGTTTTTGTGGCCCTAGAGAGTAGAAGTTACTTTACTGTTATGAGATTTTGGATAAATTTTATATTGCACATTTTTAATAAGATATTTTATTTTTCATATTGGAGGAACGTATTTATTGCCACCCCTTTGTACCCGTGTTTGTTTATAAGTCAAAAAAATTATCAATAGAACTTGTGTATCTAAAATATTTCCCCAAACTACATTATCTTCAATTTACCCCAATGTTAAAAAGTCTACTACTCTAAGCGAATTTATATTGTCATCCGTTTCGGAATTAATCATCTTTTGTGAAAACTAATGCAAAAGTGTATACTGTATAACAATGGCAGATCTAGCGGGAGACCCAGGGCTGAAGCCCTTACCCCCAAAAGTCATAGTTCTCCCGTGAAAAATTAACAACTAGATGAAGTTACTTAAGAATTTGTGAAAAGTTATCGAAGGAAATTTGCTATACATTAGGTAAAACAAAATTTTTAGTACTTATGTATTGTTTATCTTGATAAAATCTACCCTTAGCAGATTCAAGCCGCTCCCAAATGAAATCCTAAATTCGTTACTGTAATACAATAGTTAGCACTAGACAAATTGAAACTTCGATAATTCGAAATAAATTCTATTCCTCTCGCAATTCGAATAAACCAAGTTCTTCTATAGGAATTTTTAAAAAAAAGTTTCCTTATGAAATTTTTGGTTCATTCAAGGAGGCAATTGTTAACAAAAAATATTACTTCATTGAAAAAACTTTCCCTGAGTTTTTCACCTCGAAATGGAATACTTCCACTAAAACTTCCGATTTCCGGAGAATCTAATAGCTAAACTTATAAAAGATTACGTATTTTATTTGATCCAAAAAACTTTCAGAAAATGGTTTACGTAATGATCAATAATAAATACATAAAGTAAGTAATAATGACAAAATTGCGGCCCGACATTAATATTAAGAGAAGTAATCTTCTCCTATTTATCCTAACAAGATCAAACGATTTCGATCCTTACACTTAAATGACGATTAATTAAGGTTTTTTTGATTGTTGTAATTTAAATATAATCTTACGTTTTCTGGTATACTTGGCAATTGGAATAAACTAGGTGCTTGGCACGTGAAAGTCTAAAAAAGAGGAATTTTAATTATTTTAAAAATTATTTTATCCGTGTAAAATGTATGCTAACATTCATGCCCTTGTTGAATTTCACTTGATAGGTGAGTCCTGGATCCGGGACCGGGGCATTGTAAGCTGCCGTGAGAAAATCCCATAACTCTTCCGATTTGGGACTTTGCGTGAGAACTGCGATGTTATTCAGAAACCTTTAATGACAAATGAAATTTATATACGTAGATATTATTAAAATGCACTCCAAATTGAAAATGCACTTCATCTGGCAGTAAATGTGAATACAAATACTCACTGATAAAACGCCGAATGCCACGGAAGAAAACTTAACACTACTAAGGCGGTTTCCGTTTTATGATCATGTCGGCAAAATCCAAACGTCCATTTCGAATCAATATTCGTTAACACAAACGAATAATGTTGTATAGAAGTACTAAAAAATGATAATGTTAAATAAATAAATTTTCAATTAAGGATTTTTCGGTCAATGCCGTAATTTAACTATTAATTTTATCAATCATTCGATAAAAAAGAAGGAACAAAAGATTTATAACAATAAATCCACTATCCATTCTTTATTGCTGAATCATTCAAAAAACCATTCTGGTCTTTGTCAACAAAATAATCTCAGTTGAAATAAAAATAACTCGTTTCAATGTCACAACAATTATGCGTTATTAAAATATTTACTTAATACCTTGAAACCTCTGACTGATAGATATTCATTTTCTTTCCAATACTCACTTTTCAAATTCGCAAGGATATGCGAACGAAGTGACCGATTTTAGGACCTCTTGGTCGCTGTAGCCCTCGGGAAACTTTTGGATAATCCATGGCTCTTTGTTGCTACTACGTGGTACGACTTCACAAAAACATTCGAAGAAGTGTCTCACATTATCCCTGTGGGCCGAAAACGGAAGCATTTAAAGCTATTTTAAATTCTAGACATAATTCCGATAAAAAAGAATTATATAGAAAGCATTCGGAAGTTGGCTGGAAATTACAAATATATTTATATAGATATATAATGGGGAAAAAATCATCAACCGCACCCAATTCTAATTTTATCTTTAATATTATGTTAAGGGGATGGGTTTATGAAGGGATGAAACTGAAATGCCATGTTATTGAACCCCTGAAAATTCAAAAGTTGGTTTTTCTGTGTCACGCAACATAAAATATTTTCTGGTATCGTTTCATATTACATTTTTATCCCTTGGGACTTCATCAGAAAATACTTATTGAAAATCCAAAACCCAACTTATCGGTGTAAAAATAAATCATTTTGTTTTTGCGAGTAAGAACCTTGTGGTTATCAAAAATTAAAACCTTTTAATTATCTTTATTTATGTCGTATCATGTCACATTTTTTCACGTACATATATTATTTTGGAATAAATTCAAAGGAATTAGCAGTTAACTAATAAAATTAATTAACTTTGCATGTTTTGTATAATGAGTCCCTTTAGTCGTGTGCTTTATTTCACTCTCATATCTCCATATTACACAATTATACGAATTATAGCTAATAAGTTTTTGGAATACTAAGACAACAATACAAAGAATCTCTATATATATCAGAAATTTGCGCTTTTAAGATCGAAATTGCAATAAAATTGACAATCGCATTGCAATTTAAAATCAAATACTCGAATCTATTTACTGTAAAGAAAAGAAAATACACAAAGCAAATTGGTTGAAGAAATGTATTGTACTTAAAATACAGTCGACTCTAGATTATTGGAAATTGAAGAGACCATTAAGAAATTAGGACATGGAAAAGTTCGAATTAATGAAAATTTTGGAAAATTTAATGAATAAACGGTGAATGGTGTATAAACTTTCTGAAACTTCTTTTAATTCATCTTAAATGCAATTTTATATTGATAATACTATTGAGGTACCTTTAAAAGTATCTTAATAAAACAAAACATCGGACGCAATAAAAAAAATTTTAACAGTATTACTATAACTTCAAACGAAATCAATAACTCCAACTAACTAAAAAATTGAACTATCAAAAGTTTATATTAGCCAGTTTCTTCTCTACTACTTTATTGTATCAAGGACCTTTGCCCCAAGAACCCCCTACTTGTTTCGCTTTCTAAGCCAAACTTTTACCAAGTAAAATACAATGTGTAAAGTAGTGTAAATTTAGAAGATCTTTTATTATCGCACTAGCAAAACCACAGATCAGCTCTAATATGAGTTCAAAGAAACCCTTATACCTTATAATACTGACTCTCAAAAACAAGGTAAACTTAGAATGGGTGCCAGGCTATAAGGGAATCAAAAGTAATGAAAAGGCTGATACCCTTGCACAGCGCAAAGATCTTGGTCACTTGATCACTTGGAGTCACAAGATCGGTAATAAAAAATACCATCAAGGAATGAATTTACAAAGTCACTGCACAACATGGAAGAATCTTACTTGATAAAAGCACAGTAAAAGGATGATGGGAAAACCATCACAAAAACTAACAACTGTAATACTTGGTCTTATAAGAAAACAGGTCAGAGTGGTAGTAGGTCTAATAACCGGCCACTGTGGAATAAGAAAGCACCTGTATGCCAAGGGATTACATGTAGGTAACCCAAAATTCAGGTTCTGTCAGGCAGACAATGAAATTACTTCTCACGTTCCATGGAAATATGGTGTTTTGAATGAATGAAGACATGAGGAACTGAGGATATCAAGCTCTGGAACTGAAATAGTTGGAAAGCACCTAATGCTAAGGGTTGCCCAACTAAAAGTTAAAGATAGTGGTTATTATGTTTGGTTTTCATTTACACATATGTGTTTACATTCTTTATTCTGCGTCTTTGGCAACATACATTCATATATTTATCTATTAAGATATCGATCATTATACAGTGTAATTTCACTAATCCGGCACTATTAAAAACCGGAGGGTGCCAGATTATTGGAATGTTCGGATTACTAGATTATAGTGAAAAAGTGATAGGTAATGAATAAAATAAAGCATTTCATAGTAGGAATAAATGTAAGCACATGTATAGAAGGACGAGGGAGGCGTAGGCAGAGGGTGGCGGATTATTGAACGTGCCGATCTATTGAAGTGCCGGATTAGTGAGATTATACTGTATATTCTAAATTCGTCATATTGACAACTAACGCCTTTATATTACGTTAATAGTATTAACTTTGTGGGTAACATTCTGAGAGGAAAGGAATTCATACTTGTTGTAGAAGGGAAATTTGAAGATTCCAGGAAAAAAGAAAGAATGCGCATTAAAATCCTTTTTAAAAAGAGGAATGAACTACTTCGATTTAAAGAACCTCGTCAAAGATAGACAATTAGAAGAGTTAAGAATTCTACCACACGGGAAACTGAATTTATCGTCCGGCAAAAAACAGAGGAAAAACTGTATTTGGGAGTCATATTGATCTTAGTATAGGCTATGCTAAGTTCCTGGTAAAACAACAGGACCCTAATAAGTGCCCTAAAGCTTTTAGTTTGCGTATATTTTAAAAAAAGCGTAAACTATAACAAAAAATTGTTTTATACAAAAATGCAAAGAAATTTCATTTTCATAATTTTTTTAAATGTAACTACTCTATAAAACAATTAGTATCTTTTTATTGGTTCGTAAGCCTTACTTTTGGTACTATCATATAATTTCTAAAAAGTTTAATAAGTTGTTGAAAAATAATTTAAATTCAACAGGTAATTTGCTAGTACAATTACAAGTTACTGTTAAATGGTCAATGGTTTCAAACATGGCATTTCCATTAAATAATGTCCAGTTTTTTCTTCAGAACTAATTCCCTGAATCTCTTTGAGTTTCCAGACCAGTATTCACTTTTTATCATGACTTTATATACAAAAACTTGTCAACTAGGGATTTCAATTAATTTTGAGAAAGATATTGTAAAGTAAAACAAACAATATTGTGATTTTTTTCGATATATTCTATTGCATTTATTATTCAACGTACAGATTCTTAACTTACGTTTATTTACGATAAAATTTTAATCTTTTCCAATATAAATACTAATGAATAAATTAAAAATTTCCATAATTTTTTATTAAGTTTTCTCCTGGTCAAATGAAACTCCTTGAATTTTCAGATTTCGCCGAACGATCGAGACTCTGAGTGCCTATGTGTTCTGTTTAATATCATTTAACAATCTTTTTTTATGTTTTATTTATTTTAAGCATTCTTTATATTTGCGTAGATTTATGTATGCATAGATAAATGGTATATGTCATTTGTACTATTTTTTTTTATTTGACTACAAATAAAGAATTACAGTTTTATGTGGTCATACTTAGTAACAGGCTTTTTTACTAAAACAACCACCGAAAGTAACAACACTTAATAGTTTCGATAATCTTTTCAGAATAATTTTTCTTTCTTCTTATTTGATCCTAAATCTACTACAGTTAAGCTTTTGGAATTTAAAACCATTTAAAAACATAATCTTCATCAAATCGATAAAGTGGTGTTAATTTATAAAAAAAAAAGGAATCAAAGACTGAAATTGGATTTGTCACGCAAACTTTTCCATTAATTAACGATCATATTTTGCAATTAAAAACAGTGTTTAAAACATTCATAATAATTGCAAATTTCAATTGAAATATTCAACGATATATTTCGATATTTTTCTTTAGCATTAAAAACTTCTTTTTATATTTTTTTTAATCATGTGTTCATAATCCATATGAACAATCAGCGGCAATCCAGTTGGCCGTGACTTATATTTTTATGCCAAATTTCAAATTTTGGCGTCAATTCAATGAGATAGATTTCTTACATCATTTTTTTTCATATTTAAACAATAAAATCGATTTTAAGTGAGAGGCTTTAGTGAATGATTGTACAAATTTTGCAACAATATGTTTCCAAATATATCAATTTGCGATGATTTTTTTGCTTGAAATTCCTCGAATTTGATATGGAAATTGAATAAGATACGAAACAGAATATTGCAACGACCCAAATCTCTTAAGACTAATGACTTTCACTTCCGTCTAATTAATTTCAAGCCAATCGCCAAACAATAGTTGCAACATAAATGGAAATCTTTTTTGTCATAGTTCTACAGAAGGATGAAAAATTTTCAGTCGAACCAAATTTAAATGCAAATTTTAGGTGGAAAATTCAAAAATAGAAAAAATTCCAACACGTAATATCATAAGTCATAACTGTTTTGATTGACGTCTGCAACACTTATTTTTGATATTTTTAGAAATAAAACGAAGGATAACTTGAAAATTTTGCCCTCTCGCAATAGCAAATCTAAAAATTTAAACTTATTCGCAATAAACTAAAGTTTATTATTTGATTAGTAAATGTCACAATGACATTTGGGAAAAGCTTTCCAAGAAAATTTTCCAGGGGGAAAAACCTACCTGATTCGTGATCCCATATTTTAGTCGTAAGCACATATAAATTATCCACAAGCATATTGTAGAACTAGCACAACATTAACACCAACGAAAAGTGTCGTTAATCAAAAACTTTTCCTTTTAGAAATTTTCTTTTTGCTTTCCTCACCGAAACTGTATTTTCATATAAACACATACACAAACCAATTTTGACACTTGAAATCAGCCAAACTATTTTCTATATTTAGGAACTGAATTGACCCAAATCGCCAATTTATTAATGGGGTACTTTAACGCGTATTTTTTTATTTATTAATGAATATTACGACCCTAGCATTATTCAAATCGAATATCAATGGGATTGCGAGTTGTAATATCCACCTATTTTAATTCATCATCAGCTGTGTATGTATGGATGATTACGTTGGGGCTGGTTCACAAGAGTGCGCAACTGCGATGCAAGAACACAAATGAGTACAGTATAGTAAAATGTTTCTCGCGTAAAATTTTACTACATACATATACGATGTATATACAAGATATACAACGAATGCATATAATTTGGTAATTATAGGAACAAAAGGTTGTTCATTGTAACAAAGTAAATATTTTATTGACAAAATCTCAACTTTTATTTAATTATTTTGATAATAAATTACTTTTTGGCTTCTTCCACTTCCGGCAAAAATGTGTTAAATGCATCCAAGGGCGGATGGGGGGGGGGCACATGCCCCCCCCAGGGTATATTTGTGTACTATGGAAATTCCATAACAGTACTACATACTTAGAAGCAAATCAAATTATTAAAGTTGTGAAAATATATGAATAAAATATCAGACAGAACATTAGTGAAACTCTAGCTTATTTCTGGCTGGAATTGCGATTTTTTTCGTGATCCCTTTCACGCACTTGCAAATGAAAGATGATATTGTGCCCCCCCCAGAAAAAAATCCTGAAACTGCTCTTGAATGCATCCGTAGAACATTCAGATGAATATTGTATATAATATGCATAGATGTTAAAGTAACAGAAGAACAGTGACGTCATATAACACAATTTTCAAATGTGTTGACTGCTTTTAAATGAAATGTTGCAAGCGCAATTTACAACTAAAATGGCATTTTCTGCACTTAGCACATCTTTGAGCTAAGGTATCAGTATGCTATATGAAACCGTAAAAACTGTTCACAATTTTTTACTGCCTCTCTCCCTATCTAAGATAATATAAACAAGGTATTCTAATACTACAATGCATAATGGGAAAGGTTTCAAGATGTGGCGCCGCCATAAGTGTGCCTAGAATACTAACTCAACGAAACTATGTACTTTTAAGCTTTAAGCTAACGGTTAAAATTAGCACTCTAGACATACTTGTGGCAACGCCACATCTTGATACATTTCCTATCGAGCATTGCAGGATTAACTTCTTATATATTACCTTATCCTCACCTGTTGTTCGATACCCTCCGATACTGTCACATAAGTACAAGGGCGGGTTTAAGGGGGGGACACGGGGGCACGTGCCCCCTAGGGTATTTTTGTGTACTGTGGAGATTCCATAACAGCACATACTTAGAAGCAAATCAAATTATTAGAGTTGTTAAAATATATGAATAAAATAATAGAAAGAACGCTAGTGAACCTCTAGTCTATTTCTGGCTGGAATTGCAAATTTTTTTCGTGATCTCTTTCACGCACTTGCAAATGAAAAATGATATTGTGCTCCCCCCCTCAGAAAAAAACCTGAATCCACCCTTATATGAGGGTACTTATACAAGGATGTTTAAAATTCTCGAACATCCCTCCTTATTTGTTTGTCTAAGATTCGTTTTTTATTAATTTTAAAGAATTAACCTCGGTTTAATGAACCTCACCAGGGGTAGGCGAGGCTGAAGCAAAAATTTCACCCACGCGCGGGAAACTAAATCTGCCGTTAGGCAGAACACAAAATGAAAACCTTCAAAACCTTTTTAGACGTTAAATTAAGCGTTGAATTAAAACCTAATGAAATGGCCTTATAAAAACTTGCATGCAGTAGCTTATGTTTGTAAACTGGCCTGAACGGGCTTTTAAATTCTTAAGCGATCTGCGCATGTAAAGATGGCACACTTTTTAAATTAAGAAAAATAAAAAAAATAAAAACCTCTAATATTTTATCAACTTTATCAATTAAACGATAAATATTATGTTAATAACGTATATTTCCATAGTGAAGTTGAGATTTCCTCTTAAAATTGTTTTCAAATTCATTTTTTTTTCCAATTTAACTCATTTAAAATATTTTGAACAATGTTATTGAATGTTATGTCGCTTATAGAGTTTATAAACCGCGAAATTTAAATTGGAAACTAAATTTCACGTCTAATTAAACTTCACCATCATTTATTTTGATGAACAGTGTCAATAAAGTTTTCTTAAAATTTATGAAGGAAAACTATTGATTTAAAATTGAGTTACGGTGGGTTATTCGGTAAATTAATTTGAATTTAATGCATTTCTAACGTTTCTAATTTAATTATTCTCTGAAAATAGCTGCAAGTATTAAACGTCAAAAAAAGAAACGATAACGTCGATAACGCTGATTAACGAAAGAATTTTTTAAGAACTATAAAAGTTAAAGGTGGTTTAATTTATATATTATTAATTCACAAAATGAAACTTGATTTTCCTCATATAAAAAAAGTATTATTAACAAGGGCTCAACATGATTTGCCACCCACATTTTTCTACGTTATCATTCCACTGACGTACTTTTTCGAAACGTTCTACGTTTTCCCCGAATTTTACGCACTGTGGAGCTTTTGGTATAACTGGCACTTATTTTGGAGTACCACACTGCTTTTCAATTTGGTGACCAGTGTTGCTGCAATGCTAAAAACGAATTCTTCGATCCGAGGTGTGCAAATTCCGATCGATAAAGATTCGCATTTTTGCAGTGTCTGCGAATCTCCGATTCCACCACGGGCATTCCACTGTGAAATTTGTAAAATTTGCATCCTCAAACGAGACCATCACTGTTTATTTACAAACTGTTGTATCGGATTGAACAACCATCGCTATTTTCTAATGGTTTTGTTTTACGCGTTTTTGGGTACAGTGTATGCGTCCTACTTTAATGTGTTTTATTTCAACAGCAAATTGGATTTGACCAGTTTCTTTTTTCTGGTTAGACTCTTTGCTCCAATGCTTGTCATGTTGTACGATTTTTCAATGAATCAAGTCTACGTTCTTATGTTTGCCACTAATTTATTCGCTATAATCTTCAGTGTTGTAGCCTTCGGCTACAACATCAAACTACTCTATAAAGGAGCCACATCCAATGAAGACACAAAACGCAACTACAAATATAATTTGGGTTTGGTTGAAAATATCAAACTTGTTTTCGGAGAAAACTGGAAAATTGCTTGGATCAGTCCTTTCATCAAATCAAATCTCCCGACAGAAGGAATTCGATATATAACCAAGCAACATGATTATTAAATGTTAAATTATATATTTAGAAAATATATCTAAATAGGTTTTTGTGTATTGTGATCAATGCACTTTTGGTGTAATTTTCCACAAATTTGCACAAAAACATTTATATTAATAAGAATATGTTCAAGACTTTTAAGTGTACTTACTGTAATATTAAATGTGATAAAATTTCTAGTCTTAATGTATTTTTTACTCTTTTACTCTGTATAAATTTTAAACTGTAATTGCTCTCTTAAAATAAATAATATATTTTAATGTTTCATGTAACAATAAATCAGTAAAAATAATTTATTTTCCCTCTTATGAAATAATGTATTTTAAAATATCTTATCACCCCCCTTTGTTTTGGATAGTAAATAATTGAATAAATTCTCTAGTTTAATCTAATTATATATATTAACAAATTTTTGTGTAACATCTGTAACATGATCATTTTTATGTAAAAGAGCAACAAACATACAGACGAAGTAAGCGCATACAAACCGTAACATTGAATATATCTATTATAAAGAGTAAAAACTTGACGATTGAAGATTTTTATTTTATTTTTCCAATTGTAAATAGAAACTCTTTAAAATCGTTATTTCATTATCCGCCTTAGCCGCTAATTTTATTTTAGTTAAGCAAAGACGCATATCTTGTTAAAAGGTTTGTACCTCGACTATAATCCGTCAATGAGATAATCGAGATAACCTGTCATTCGCAATTTGATATAAAAAATAAAGCTGAATTAATTTATTTTTAGCAATAAATTTACCAATCAAATAATAATCAACAATAAAATTTTTTAAAAATATGTTTTTTTCAATATTTTAGAGTCATTAAAGTGCCAAAAACATGTTATGTCAAATAAGCTGAATCTGTCAAAAATATGTGTCAACTGTCAATACCATCAGAAGTAAAGAGAATTTCCAAAAAATAAAATTGAAATATTACCAATCTAGTCTATTAGTTCTATAAAATTGATTCATATAGTTCCAAAATATAGTTCTACACTAAGAATTCTGTAATTAATTTAAAAAAATGGTGCAGTTTGAGCAAAAAAATTGATTTTTTAGTTTGGGGTTGATTTTTTTAAAAGAAAAAAATGCAGGGTGTTTCAGTGTTCGATCCATATGATCTTCCGACTGAGTTGTATGTAAAGCCGTTGGCGTTGATCGCCACGGCTGGATTGGATTCCGTGAACAATGCCGTGCATAAGACAATTTGGGATGCTTTATCGTCAAATCGGCGACCTGACCGAGTCCCAATACAATTTAAGTTGTTGAGTAATGCACATGAATTTCCGGTGTTGAAACCCCAAAGAAGCTCCTACGAATGGTATATTCCTAAGGGAATTTTAAAGTGTAACTGGATGAACAAGCACTTAAATGAACTTCCGGCGGTGATAGTATTGTTTTACGATCTGGACTGGAGTGATCCGCAATGGAATGAAAAGCTGATTGAGTGCTCATCGCGGGTTCAATCGATGAGGTTTGGATCCAATAAACCGTTTTTAAATCATTGGCTTAGTTTTATTTTTTTATTAGAGCCGCAGTTGAGGGGAGGAATACGCGCATTGCAGTGGTGTTAATTCAGCAAACACCTCCGATGCCGGCTAGCGAAGATATATTTGCATCAGAGCGAGCCGCTGCCCTTTGTATGTGTTGTGGCCTCAACTCTAAATGCTTATTTGTTTTACCTCTAGGTGACCACCTCCATGGGTATAATGAAACAAAAATATTGTAATTCTATATTAATTGATTTTTAAATTTCCAATTTAGATATACGGCTCGGCTTGAGAATGCTTTCTATGAACTTGCTCAGAGTTACTATCAACACGAAATAAGAAATATCAAATCTCATCGCGATCATTTGAACAAAACTACTCATCAATATCTATTCGTCAGACATCAATTTAAAATGGGATTTTTAAGTGAATTTAAGCAAGATCTGCAAACTGCTCATAAGTAATTCACAAATATTAAGACAAGGCATTATTACTCATTCTTTCATCGTATGAAATTAAGCAAGTTGGAGCCAAGCAATATTTTTTTTCTGATATTTTATTGAGACTCATTCCGTTCTAGTCTATTCTACAGTTACTAAAAAAATAAATGCTTAAAATATGCAGAAAAAATATTTTGCTATAGTAAAAAATATGGAATAAGTTAGACTGGACTGAGCGATGAGTAATTTCTACAAAAAAAATATTGATTATCTCTAATATTCTGATTTTTTATTTATTTATACTAGATGTGTCTATAATCCTTGTCTAAATTTTTCTTAATTATTACTAATTAATTTCTATCTCGAATTTTTTAATATTAGGCACTACACTCACGCATACAATAATCTGCAAGAAATTCGTATTGTGGATACAAACGCGATGGAAATTCGAACGATAGCTGGTTTTATCAATTATAAACTTTGCAAGTTAACATTTGCGTTAAATTTACCACGGGACGCTATTTCGCAGTTTCGAACCCACGTCGATTATTTCAAGCAGAGAGCTGGTTTCAAAGAATTGGCCTTCGAGCACTATGCCTGGCTTTCGAAACAGTAATTAATATGATTTGTATAGAAATAAGACCTAAAACTATTAAGTATCAAGGCTGAGGAGTCGATGATGGTATTAATAGAATAGACATTTTTTCATTAATTTGACCAAATTTTAATCAAAATACCATACATTTTTTATTTATTGGTAGATTCGTAAAGAGTTATGAATGAAACAAAGTATTTATTTACGCTATTTATAAATTTATTTATTGACCACCTTGTTTATTTATCAGTTGCCCATCTCTTGAAATAAATCCTGCAGAGTTAAGATCTTTAGGTCACTTCTAACTACTTTTAACAAACTGTAAATCATATAATAATTTCGAGTATTGGCCTCAGTGTCGGTATAATAATTTGTCTTTTTGGGATCAGTGTGGGTATTTTTTTGTCGAATCCTTAGGCTTGGTATTTAGTTGACCGAGAACCAGATATCCAATTTTTTATTTTTATCAAAATTGATTTTGACACTTATAGGACAATTTTTTTTTAAATTCATTTTTAGATTTTCACTTTTTGGAGAGCTTTTTGACGAAGCTATTCGATTAGGTTTGCCGGCTGTACAAACACAACATCCAGGCTTCTACTACCAACAAGCCGCGTATTATGCGACCTTGCGAAAAAAAACCTGTTTAGAAATTTGTCCGGTAAATTTAATATTTGAAAACGGACAAAACAGAACATTTCATACGTATGTTTGATTTAAATATTGTTTCTTTCCAATAAACATATCCTCTGAGAGAACTTTTTTAAACTTTCAAGTTTCGGAGCTTATGTCATGCAAAATTTGAGTTCTATTGGTAGTGTTCTGTTGTGTCATGTTCTGTTTTATCATGTCACAGGTTTAGTTTACAATGCAATAAAATTTAACAGGTAAATTCGCCGTATCCTAATCCCGATCCGCTGGACGGTGAAAATAAACTGGAGCATTATGGACAAAGGCCATGGCGGCCTGGCAGAAGAAGTGCCGAGCCACCTGATCCAGCTTTAGAAATGGCAGCAATCAATGCGCTTCAGTGGAAAGAACGTCATAATGTCAATCATTCTGTACATTCGATTTACTTTTGTATGTTTTTGAAATATAATTTTGGTTTTTTTAGAGCATAATTATTGCACTATACGGAAATGCGATATCACAGTTCAAAACATATCGCTGTCCAAGAATGAAACGAGCGTTGGTCGTCCAAATGGCTGACGAATGTTTTTGGTCAAACGATCATGGAAAAGCTTTAACGTAACTTACTGCAAATAAATTTGAAAATTAAAATTAAGAAAATGGTTTTAGGCTTCTTTCTCACATGCTTTGGGATTACCGTTCTGAGAAATGGTATTCGATAATTGCGCCATTGCTCCAAAGAGCTGTTTGTTGCGCTTTTTTGACTGGAAATGTGAAAGATTATATCCTTTTTAGTATAGAGACATTAGCTAATAGTATAGTCTTACCTAATGATTATAAAATTGAAGTTTTGGACAATTTACTAAAAGTTTTAAAGGTTGAATTGAAAAATCGTGTAAAAGAAAAAAAAATACATATGATTTTTTGCAGAAAAAAACTCCGGGTGCTCCGAAAAGTATTTCAGAGGCGGCAGTGAAATCTGCTAATCATTTGTGGTCGATTGAAAATTCAAAGAACGACCCAAACCCTATAACGATTGAAATGAACAATATAACTTTATTCTTCCAAGCAAAAGCTCGTTTTACCAGTAAAGAATTTCCGGTTCACGAAGAAATTTTTGTTGAAATATTGTTAAGGTGGTTTTTGAGCTTTAATTTTATAGTTTTTTTTTAAACAATATTATTTTTAATTCATAGAAGCAATTGTTGTCAAAAGATGAGTTTTTCCAAGGCCTTAATTGCGATCAATTCACCGAATTACAGCAAAGAAATTGAAATTGCCGAAGGCAAAATGATAAATGGGTTAAAAAATCCAAAGCTTGAATTTGAAAAAAATGAATGCAAAAAATTTTTCGTCAACTTTAAACCGAGCATGGAGGATGCAGGAAAAGAATTATTTGTATTTTAGATTTTACGAATTTGAAAATGGAAATCAGTGTGAATAATTTTTAGATTAGTGGAATTTCGTTGTGGTTTGGAACGGCGTCTTCTAACGAAAGAGGCGTCATGCTCAAGTTCAATGGTTTGGGAAATGAACTTTTTACAGCCGAATCAACGCACCACGAGTTCCAGTGCCTTCAAAATTCGCCGAAAAATATGCCCAATTTTTACGATATAGTGGCGCGTACTTCAGCTCAAATTGTTCTACGACCGTCGAATTTGAGCATTCATATAAATCATGAGCCGCCAATTTTGACTGGAGAATGGTATCCGATTGATATTAGTTTGAAAAATGAAGAAAATAAAAGTGTTAATTCGATCGTTGTCGAAATTAACGCTACTCATGATATGAATGAAAAAACAGGTTTGAATTTTATTAAAATTTGAAAGAGTTTTATCCATTTTTGCTTTTTGCAAGCGTATATATTCTTCCATTGTCTCAAATGCCAACCATTTCCAAACTAATTTAAAATTATTCCGGTGATATTTAAAAGTTTTTTAAAAATTTTAGAGGAATAGAAATTTGCTTTTTCATGTTTCCATTATCTTTAAAAGCTTATTTTTATAAAGTTGAGCACCAATCGGGTTGAACAAGTACATAATACAAACAACATTAAATTATCTTGAAAGGAATTGATTCTGAATTTGTTTCTTTTATTCTTCTAATTTTGGATGTAAATTCTAACTTTAATACCGAAATTTGGAAAAACTCTGCTTCTATCGTTTTCAGATTTTATAAAAACCACCTATTTTTTGTTCAGTTTTAGTTGAAGTTGCTCAAAAGATTGGACAAGCCACACCACTTCCATTAATCATAAACTTTAGTAAAATTCAAGAACAAAGCTCTGAAATTGTTAGCTTATTTATTAGAAGCAACAGTCCCGGAAATGTTTTGTTCAGCATTAAAATAACATATTTTATAAATTTAACCAACGACCAACTTTGTCCGTGTCTGAAACAAAACGATTCCATCATCAATTGTACTAACACATGGGAAATCGACTGCCAATACCTGACGCCTTTGATGGAAGAAACAAAAAAGTGTTTCTTAAACGAAAACTTCTCATGCTGCCCATTAGTCAAGAACATATCAACGTGGCCGATTACCATTGAAAAAACCGAACTTCAAACAGTAATAAAAAATAAATGAAAACACTATTTTATTTTTTTAATCTTTAATTTCTTTTAGAGTGATACAATTAAGTTGCTTAGCAATTTAAATAGTGATAACGAAAATGTTTTACTTAAGTCCGAAGATAGTTATTCGGATATTTTCCTAATTCGTTTAATCAAAGCCTCAGGAAACCAAACGGCAATTGGACAATATTCTGTTTATTGGAAAAGGTAACTAAAGTAATCTTCAAGAAGTCGTAGAGAAATCGGTTTTTGTTTGCAGAAAAGATGTTGCGACTCCCATGAACGTGACGACGTTTGCACTTCCGGTAATCAATGCGGAAGTGGCTCTCTTCAAAATAGACTTGAAAATCGTATCCCAGGCGACGGTTCACCAGCCTATTTCGGCTGTTTATCGCTTATATAATAATTCAGATGAACTAATGCAACTTGATATTTGCATGGACGCAAGCGACGCGTTTATGTTTGCAGGACATAAACAGGTAGTTACTTGTACTTTTCTAATAAAAATTTTGTCAAGATTGATCGCAAAAGATCGATATGAATGGGCGGAACAGTTGCGATAACTGATAGATATTTGATTATTTTTCTTCGAGTTATTCCTTCGACGTATCCATTAAACGTATAGGCTGTTAATGCAATTGAACAATCGATAAAAAGGTGATTTTCAATCAAAGTATTGCGATATTCCGAATTAAAAACCGCATCTTCATCTAAAATTATCATGTTTGTAACCACATCTTTAAAACGTAAAAGAAATAGTTTAAAAACCGGGTCGAAAAAATCGTTCGAAATAGGAGCGATATTGAGTTTTTCTGCGATTAAATGTACGAGAAGTTCGATATTATGATAGCGCGATTGTTGAGGAAGGGAGAAGTGTAACGTTTTTAGTATTACATTTTCGGTAAAGTTGATGGATGATTTCTTGGGTTTATCGTAAACGTCCTTATTGGGTGAGCCTTCTATTTTAAAGGCAAGATTAATGACACCGAGAAGAGTGTTGCTTGTGGTTTGAACTATAGCCTTTTCAGTGAGGTGATTGTAACGATCCGAATTGTCTTGGGAATATTTTTTCGCTAACGTAAACAAATTTAAAATGTAATTGTCCAGGATTTCAATAGCCATGGCCAGTTGCGGAAGACCAACTTGAAGATGGTTACAATATTTTATTAACGCTAAAATAATGTGTTGCGAAGCATTAATGTTGCACATTCCAAAAACGGGGGATTGCTTGTATTTTTTCTTGATTTGCCCTTTTAACCAGTCTTGCAAATAAGGGTGGGAATTAATCTCCGGTTTTGAATTGTCCATTTTTGTTAAGTTTTATATTTTTGTATTGTTTCATTATTTTTCAGAAGCAAATTTCGATTTTGCCAGACAGTTATTTGGAGTTGAAGTATATTTTATATCCATTGGTGCTTGGAAGAGTTTCAATACCGAAACTTCGTTTGGTCATTTCTAAGACTTTATCGACGTCGATCAATCAAAATCATATAAACGAAATCGTAGAACGATCAATTGTATCAATGATTTTCGTTTTGGTAATTTTCAATGAATTAGAAAATCGATTCTTTGAGTGACAAATTGTTTGTTTTAGCCCAAAGCTAAGGGAGACTATTCGGATTGGTTTTGAGGGATCAAATTGAGAAAATCATTCCGTGACTTCTTCAATGCTCCAAGTTACTTGAACAGATTGCGAAGGAAATGCTACGCATTGCACTTGTATTATCGCTTTTTTGTTAAATATATTGATTAGAAAAATATAAAATACATTAAATATTTTCGCCTTTTCCTGGCTTTCTTGAGTATTAATTAACAATAAGATTGAAGTCTTCCCTTCAGTCTCTTTTCGCGTGGTAAGCTTGTCATAACAGCTGTCATATATGATATATTATAAATTGATGGTAAAATCGATGTCTTAAAATAAAATGTCAACCGTTACGCGAAATAACTTTCAAACCACATATTTAGAAATCGAAACTTTAATTAAAACAGCAAAGTTTATTGCGATTGATTGTGAGTTTAGTGGACTAACAACGAAAAATTCGTCGCAATTGAGGTTAAGATTGATATGAAATTTACCGGTAAAGTAAGTGAATTTTTCTTATAATTTGTTTTTTCTTTGATTTTTTAGTCTGTTCGATACAAATGATGAAAGATATAGAAAGTTGAGAAGTAATGTGACCGATTTTGTGCCAATTCAGATTGGATTGAGTTTATTTCAATATGAACGCGATAAAAATAAATATGCGGTGAACACTTATACTTTTTTTACGGTGCCGAAGGCATTGGGGGCGATGGATCATCGGTTCTCATTTCAGGCTTCATCAATACAGTTTTTGTGTCACTATAATTTCGACTTCAATAAAGTAATTACTAATTGACTAATACGTAATTTAAATTGCAGTATGTATGAACAATCGTATGAAAACTACTATATACTCCGTGTATAACTATACCCCGTTGTATAATGACTATTGTATACCCCCTACGGAGGGGGCGATATCGTTCCATATGAGTATTCTTATGTTCAGATGAAAAAGAACTTGACAAAATTTTTATTTCTGCACCATTCGAACTACCTTATCTAAACTAATTTATAAAATTTTAGGGTCTATTTGTATATTTTAATCATTTTAATTATTTATATAATTTTTGTATATATGTACAACCTAGAATTATAGTTTTGGAAGGACTTAATTCTTCAAGTAAGCATCATATAGAAATTTAAAATTTGAAAAATAAACACTACGTTAAGAATAATTGCTTAAAATACTATATTATAAGTGATGTACTCCTTCCTAGTAAAGTTTAATTTAAGATTTGTTACGGTAGGATTTCGTTGTCTGGGAACTCCATCTTGATCTCCCTGTTAAAAAAAAGCATTTTAAATTGAAATGGTTTTAATAACTTTTTTGAGCATTTTTAACAAAAGGTTGCATGTAGGGATTGCAATACCGGACCAAAAGTTCAATACCGATTCAGTATTATTTAGACCTTAATACCGGATTACCGGTTTTAATACCGATAGTAGGAATTTTCGAAAAAAAAAAGGTAAACATTGGTGTTTCTTTGCTTTATTTGCCAGTTTAATTAAAGAGAGTAAATATTACAAAAAAACAATTTCTAACTTATAAATTATAACAGTATATAAAGAAGTCACAAAAAAGTAAAAGAACAACGAAGATCGTATGTAATACAATCATAAAAAATGTAAATATTTAGTCTGTAGTACTATTACAAATCTTTGAAATGTGATCTTAATAAATATAATGCATCAATTGTACCGTCATTAAGCCTGGAATGCAATTTTGTTTAAAATTACGAAATTTCAAAAATACTCTTTCGGTATCTACGCTAGTTGATGGTATTGTTAGCAAGGCACGATATATTTTTTTCAAGTACTTCTAAATCCCTCATCTTTAAGTATATCAAACACTCGTCGGGTGGTTTTGGATATAACTGATTTTTGTATTGTATTTTGATTTGTTGACATTTTTTTAATTATCGATAAATCTAATTTTTCTTCAAGAAACAATCCCTTTTTATTATCAACACAAGTGTTATCATCATCCTCGATAATTCTACCGAATTTTTTTGAATGTGGATAGGTTTGTGGTTCAAAAAATTAAAGAAATTTTACTATAAACCTGATTAAATTAGAATTGGTTTGTCTCTTTTCTTGTAAAGAGTAGTGGAAATAAGTTAAAAAGATTCTGGTAAATACCAGAAAACCGGTATACGGGTATTACACAATTGTATAAATTGCTCAAAATACCGGTATTCGGTATCCCGGTATACCGGTATTGCAATCCCTAGTTGCATTCTAACAAGGTGGATAAAAATTAATAGTAGGAAAAAAAATTATTACTTTTTTTATTTCGTTACAACGTCAAAAATACAATTGCACAAATCTATTTATTAATAATCACGCTATTAAGATTCTATAATTCCTTAGAAGTATTTTAAAGTCATTAAAGACATTTTGACCGTAATGATTTCAAAATGCCTCTAAATGTCTTTAAGAGGTCTGCTTCTGTAATGTTAATTAGCATATGTTTAAAAGTTTAATGTTTTCTTTTAACCAATATTGAAACTCATAAACTCATTATTTATAATAAGCTATTATTCTTAGTTTATTTTTGCAAATAAGAAGTAAGGAGAGATATCGCCTTCATGACTGAACAAAATTTAGCCGTTTAACAAATGTTAAATTCGTTTTATTGTGAAATATCAGGGTTGGATATACTTTTACTAGATTCCGGCTCAAACTTGGAGCTATATTTTTTTTAAATTAAAGCTTTCGTTCTGAAATCAATGACATTTGACTTTGAGTTCGACTCCAGCTCCCATCTAAATATCCCAGTTAACTTCAATCTCTAAGATATACGGTTCTTAAGATGCAAAGTAGAGTATGAACATTTTTTTAGTAGGAAAAATTACAACTGTTCTCATATTTTACATGACGAAGTTGAAGATCATATGGTCATTATATATAGTTTGAAAATCACATAAAAATAATAGCAATGTTCGCTTAAATATCAAATATAAATGATTCGGCTCAAATTCAAGGCTTTAGGAGATTACTAGGTTTTCAATTAACAAGGCTATTGTAAATCATTTACAATTATTAAAATTTCTAATGATAATAATTAATCAATATTTTTAAATATACAGCATCAGTATTTAAATTGCATAATTTCAAGATCTTTAATTGCTGGAATTTAAAATGAATTATCAAATCTCTAATAAATGATGTCCATATGTTAAGAAGTTGTCTTCAATTGAAGTTATTTTCAATTTGAAAGGAAATAGGTATCCCAAAAAATCTCATTTTCTTAATAATTCCCAGTTTTTAATAAGCTTTGTATTTTTATAGGCTACACAAAATGCTTCACAGCATAATCTATTATATTTTATTTAAATTTCAACAATGCAAGATGGATTTTTTTTATACTTTAGCTCTTTTCCGATGGAATCCCTTACTTAACTAAATCACAAGAACATACTCTTCGAAAAAAGTGTGAAACGGATATTATTCAAAATTTCATTGAAGCCGAAATGGAATCTATAGATATGAGCCTTATAGATAACGAAGTCGACTCTATTTCCCAATGGTTTCAACAGGCCCAACCTGAGCAAATTTACACTGTTTCAAATGTTTATTCAGACGCAATAAATTACAGTTTACGCAAGGAACTCAGTGTGAAATTTCCAAAGCAAATCGTTTCGTTTTTCGAAGACAATCATGTAAGGAACTCTGTAATGATTTTTCATTATTTTTTCTAGCTCTGTTTTTTAGTTAAAGATTAAAAAAACGTACAACGATTTGATCGAAGAAAATTTTGAGAAAGATTTGATCGATTCGGCCATAGGATTTACAAAAGTTTTTCGACTGTTGTCGCAAAGTAAGAAGCCAATTGTGGGACATAATTTATTCCTCGATCTTCTATTTTTGTTCCATTATTGCGAGGAAGATCTACCAACTCGATACGGATCCTTTAAGCAGAAAACCAATGCGCTATTTCCAGTGATTTATGACACTAAATTCATCAGCTACGAAATTTTACAAAAATTGCCGAAAGACTCAAGGTGGCGTTCAAATGGTCTCGAGGATTTATATAGTTTCTTCCTTACTGCAAAAGGATGGCAAATTGCTTCGAATTCACCACAAATTGAGCAAAGAAATCCCACCGTTCATGCTAATCATTTTCACAATGCCGGATTCGATTCATTTTGTACTGGATATTGTTTTGTGAGGATGATTCACTATTTAGCAAGTGAGCGACATGAGCATTCTTTTGACCGGTTAATAACTAGTTTGGAACATATGAAAGCAGCTGAAAGATTTCGTAATTGTGTTAATATAATTCGAGGAAACTTAACTCATTTTGTAAGTGGTTATTGAGGGAGAATAGTACAATGGTTTTGTGAAAAAGATCTTAGTTGCAATACAAAGGACTGCTTTTTTTTAACTAACAAATTATAGCGATTTTCATGCGTCGATTTTTTTAAATCGCTGTGGTCGAGATACTAGCTTATTGAAAAACACTATCTGAACAAATTTGGCAGTACTTTTTCGATTTAATGTATCCATATGAAATAGTGATAACATATAGTCAATAGATACCGTGTTTGTTATTCATTTTTTCGTTGCTACTTTGTATGTTTATTTTTATTTCGTTGCTTTTTATTCATTTTTTGGTTTCCCATTCCAAATACTGATTTTAGCTTGTTTAAATTTTGATATTTTTTTTAATTGTTGTTTAGCGTTGCTTTATAAGTACCAAGGTCTTTAGCGACTTGGGATTAATGAAAATTTTCTCGGATTCGTACCCAGCAGCATAAGCTAACAGTTTTGAAACGGCATTTTTGACCACTCGGCCACTTGTAGACTTTCATTTTGAGCTTTTTTATACTTTTTCAAATCGATTTTTAAAATGTTTTCTTTTTATACAATTTTAGTTTCCGCATATCTTACCCAACATTACTGTTTAACATAATTTTTTGATTACAATATTTACACATAAAACGTGTTAGTCGTGTAATATATGACTCGTTTATTTTGAAAGTGGTGTAAGTCCATTTCAAAGACTGTCTATATGGTGATTCTTCTTCTTGTAACTAGAACAAAGTATTTTAATTATTTAACTGCTAAGTTTTGACAAATTACTGATTTCATTTTAGTTGTTAACAAAAACGCTAATTATTCCCTCCTCCTTAGTATCTTATGTTTCTATGGTTACAAATGATAACATTATAGGGATTGTTCTTGAAATGGACTTAACTCATTTTCAAAATAAACGGTGCATATTATAGATTAGCAGTATTTGGATCCTAGTGAATAGAAAAAACGACAAACATACATTATTAGCTAGTAGCTATTTATAAAATGTATTGTTGATTGTGGGGAAAATCTAGAAAGCTTTTTATAAAGAGCTTACAATAAAAGATTTATAATAAAATCAAAAGTAAATTAGTTCTTTTTTAGCGAATTGATGGACCTGATCCTGTTTCACAAAGACCTCCATGGCTTCATGTGGTTACCAATGGAAATAAGTTAGATGCCTTTGAGGTAAACTTTTCTTATTAATAAATTAATTGTAATGTGGTAACATGAAAAGTAATTGTCTCCAAAGACTTCTTTTTGAAGACTTTGTCTGCGAAAAAAAGTCCGATGAAATTTCATTGCGTGAATCACACACTTGAGCAATTAAATTTAGAACGAATTTCTCGTTGCCAAAGATCGAATCTCGTTAAATCTTATGCAATGAAAAGTCTCAAAAAAAAAAGTTCAATAATCAATTGAATTTTATATGAACGAATCTGAATGTTGAGTCGCCGTTTTTTTTTGCTCTTAAATTTTGATTTATTTTGAGTTGCTCTTTGCTTGTTGCAGTTGGTGAAAATATTTGGAAAATTCGGCTCAGTGGATGTTAAAATGCTGACGAAAAAGACTGCACTTGTCGCGGTCGCCACCAAGCGTAGGTACGTTGTTTAAATAAATCGTAGCATTTACGATGATGTGAAGATTACAATTTTAAATATTTCAAATTTGATTTAGTGCCCAAGAAATATTAGAGGCGTTCAAGTCGCACAAAAAATTCACAGTGACGACATACAGCGCTTTGTGGCATTCGCCGCGCATGAAAATTTGTCTTCTGTAAGTATTTTCAAGGTGGAAACCCCCTCAAGGAATTCCACAAGATTTAATCCCTATAAAAATTTACGTTCCAATATCCTTTTTCTTTCAGCACTGGAATATTACTGCTAACCGGAGTATTTTCTTCTATTTGCCCATTTACGAAACCGTTTAAACTCTTCAAATAAATATGATTTTTTATATTGATTTATTGTATTTTTTTGGGATTGGGGATGTATGGGGCATAGCTTGTTTGAGAACACCGAAATCCAAAGATGTTTGGGTGAAAATGCGAAGACAGGTGAGTTGACGAGTCGGGGACCAAAATCGAAAAAAGTTATTTGCGGCCAACGAAATTCGTTCGTCGTGGAAAGAAACGACGCGAAGTTATTTCTGCTGAGGCCGAATCGCTTGCCACACGCACCCATAATAGCTCATCGGAGGCGCTCTTTCCGCCCCCACATCACCCCGCGTTACGATCTATACTTATCAAACGCCCAATTCGTAATATACGATGAAAAAAAAATGAACATTTTTTTCATGAAAATTCAACGACATTTGCACCAAGCCAGGGGAATTACATTGAAGCGACCAATTTCTCCATTTTGTTTCCTGTCTGCAACAACTTATTTTTTCGAGAAAATTTACTATATTTTTTTTTATTTCAACTTTAACTAAAAGTTTCCAACCACAAAGCTCTTACAGAAGTAATATCGTTTTTTGAAGTTATACTTCTTTAGCGGCGTTATGAAAAAATAATCAGACTGAATTTTTAATGAAATGTGACGCCATTACTACAGTAGGAAGTTGTTCGCAAACGGTTAGCGAGAAACTTTATGCGGGTGAAAGCTGGTCGATTTTTGGGAGCGATTTGCATAATATTCAAACGACTAAACCAACGTTTGTCGGTAGGGGGAACAAACCGAACTCTCATCCCGAACCAGATACGAAGTTTAAATATTACAGCCATTATAGCAGGCTAAAAGTCTCTGCCACTTGTATTTTCTACTTAGAACATAGACATCGCCGAACTAAATATTTTCAAGTTGTACAGTCTAAAAAATATCCATATTAATACACTACTAATAATTTCCCGCCCAATAAGTCCAATATTGAGACAACTGACAAATGATAAAAATTGGCTATTGAATGATTGAAATCAAAATGACTGTTGAAACCATAGCAGTAATCATTTAATTCAAATTTGAGGCAATGATTGTATTTCACTCAAACGTATGTCTTTACAATATTTGGACTCCGTCTTTGCCAATGTATATGCAATATGCATACATATTAGGCATACTACATACATTTTTTAGAAATTAACCAATGCAATATTAAAAATAATGTAAGAAAAGTTGATTTACACATTATATTTTTCAATATATGAATTATGGTAAAAATCAGTTTCAATACATAGATATATGAATGGGTAAATAAAATATACAATTACTATTGGATTAATATATTTTATATGGTAAATGTTTTTGATAATTATTTAATTATCAGATTATGAATATTAAATAGTAAAATTTGTATACTTGTTATACAGAATGTACAGTCAACTGTGTATACTTACAGTATTTATAAATAAATAGCCACTTTAATCTTTTATTTGAAAATCAGTAACTTTCCGTGAAATGTTCACAGCCCATCACTGACACTATTGATAAAAAGCTAAAATTAGTAATTGAATGAAATCGAAATGGCAATTGAAACTAATGACATAATAGTTCAAATTTGAGACAATAATTATAATATTTGTATTGCACTTACATGGATGTGTTTACAACTTGATATTCTTTGTCCTGGTCTTTGTCGCAACACATGCGTTTGATTATTATACATTTTGATATTAAAAGCAAGTTGCATTTATAATTGTATCATATTTTAGTTATCACAAACCACTTATAACTGGTGTGCCAGTTCAGGTACTGCCAGAAGAGGCTACGACAGTGGATTGAAAACGTCTTTTCAATTATACCAAAGAAGTATAACTTCTACCGTGCGCACATGAGTACATACATCGTTTTTGTTTTGTATTTTCATCTCCCCATCCCGCTTAGTAGCAATTTCGATATTCTTTAGTTAATGGATCTTTTTCTTCAAATAGGTTTTTATTGTTCAAATTAAAAGTCATAGATAATTTCTGTTTCTATAATTCGAAAGGTTATTTCAAGCATCTTGTACTTAGTATTGAGCGATATAATTTTTCATTTAGCCAAAAAATTTTTCATTAGGAGTATCTTTTTTGCTAAATCTAAAATCTGGGACTAATTTTGCTCAGAAAATTTAAAAGAAGTTTATTTTTCTGATAATAATTTTGATATCATACTTCGAGGCCATGTTGTGTTCTTGTTAAAAAGACAAATATTTTGTAAATGCGAAAGAGACCTGATGTCTCCTTTTTTCAGTATTTCCAAGCTTTTATGGTTTTTTTCGCAAAAGCTCATTGCAAAATGTACCAAACTTTTAGTCTTGTGTCGCCAGTTTAAATGTACCAAAATACGTTGTTTTTATATATTGGACTTTTCGTAAATAATCATTAGATTGCAAAGGGAGAAAAAAGTCCCAAAAGTTTTAAAAACTAAATCAAATATGTATATGATTGAACTTACAATAGGGAGACTTTACCGAGTTATAATTGTTCAATAAAGCAAATAATAATTGAGAATTTTGTACCATTGGAACAAAAATATTTTGAGATAAAATATTCCAGTTATATTCCAGTTTTACGTACAGATGCTTTGCATCTCTGTAATATGCCTACTGAAAGTAAAATAAATAAATTAATTTTTTTTTTTTTTTTTTTTTTTGTTTCGTTTATTTGCACCATCTGCCTCTTGGCAATAATTGCAATGTGTCACACTTATAAATTAAATGAAGAAATAAATGAAATAGTAAAAAAAGGTATATATTTCAAATTGGGACTTTTTAGGTACAATTGCTTCGAAAATATTGTTTAATATTACCAGCTGATTAACATTTTGGGTTTCCTCTTTTATTGTAACATTTTTGGATTATCGAATCAATCTATCAATATTCTATATCTAAGTAATCGAAACACATCCGTTCTTTATTTCGTTAATCGATGCAGAAAAGGTCACTAAAACAATGTTTGCTTATTTCGATGCAATGCCAAACTTGCAAGGGTTAAAAACTAGGACTTGAAAGCTATTTTTCAAGAAAATCGAAAATAAATTATATCTAAGTTTTGTTGTCCTAACAATAGTGTGCGGTTTTGGTGATGAAAATTCGTATTCACGGACAAAATGCCTGAAAAAAAATTAAGTTGCAAATCGACCACTCGAAATGCAATAACTCTTGCGGATCTCACATTTTTTACCAAAATTCGCGTGTTTTGACTGAATGAACGTCGTGTTTTTGGTCGAATGATTAATATCGAGAGGATGATATATGCGTTACGTTCGTACGATTTTCGAAAAGCCACATTTTATTTTTGGTTTTGTTGCTCAATAACGGCCGCCATTTAGGTTACATTAGGGGGTCACGGTTGTAGTAACGACTGTAATAGTTACTGGTTGAAATATAATTTTTTGGCCGGTGCGACAAATTTTGGCAATGGTCATCCCGATCGACGGCGGATAGAAAGTGCATTAAAAAGCTCATTACAGCAGTCGCTTTGCACGAATTTCGAGCAATTCTCGTTCAAGGCTTTTCGGCGGATTTATCGATTCGCGTAAAAAGCGCTTACGACAAGGCTGAGATGTGGCTTTCGTCGTCACAATAAGCCGCCTATAAATAAGTCGATTTTGAGGAAAAACTTTTCGGCAAGGTCGTCGAAACAGTTGATGAAATTTATGGGGAAATATTTGATAATTTCGGAAAGCTTTAAAAATTTGTCTTTTAACAATATGTTTAAACTTGATTTCATCCTTCTTCAGGAAAAGAGAAACAAAGAAGTTAAAATTTAGAACTTTTATTTCAACAATGAAACTATTAAGCTCATTATTATACTTATTACTTTATACTTATTAGGGACAGCTTTAGTTTGTTTTATTTAAATATTTTACAGAAATACTAAATATTACCAAGTCAATTTTAATTTTTAATACTATTACACATATATATATATATATATATATATATATATATATATAATAGTATAGTAATATAGTAATATATAATAGTAATAGTATATATATTATATACTATTACACATAGTAGAGTATTTGAAAAAAAATATAATGTTTAATATCTTATAACTTATATAGAGTTAAACTATTTATCATAAACAGTGAAGATTAATGTTAATTTTAAAGTAATTTTTTATCTTTTAAGTAGCAATATTATAATTGCCTTTAATATTTTTTTAAACTGTACAGTGTAGAGCATATTGTAGTGTTTTATGTTCTCTTTGTAATAATCATCTTGTAATTATTGTGTTCTCTCCTGGTTACTCAATCCTTTTAGTTTCTGCCATTTGATGTGGTGTAAAATTTTTTTGGTTCCTCAATGTGTTAATGACAATTCATATGTTATAAACCACCTAAATTAATTTTAAGTAATTCTAGTAATATTTTTAAACTTTTATCATATGGTTTTCTTTACCATTCTTATTTAATGACTAGTTGAACCCAGCAAAAGTTGTTCTGCCAGTCTATGGTTGGAATGGTAGTAAATAAATAAATTGAGTTTAGGAAAAAAAGCTTGTGAATTATTATAATCACCTTCCTTATCAACCCGCAGCATCCCTTGCTGTACCAATTATAATTTACCTTCAAGATATACATTAATCAATTACGCTTTGAAAAAATTTGCTCTACCTCTAAAAATCATTACACCATCATAACAATAAAGTATTGGCAGTTAGCGGCTGTTGTATTGACCGTTGAAAAAGCCGTTTTCTTGCAATCGCAGGTAAAAGATAAGAAAAAGATAAAAAAAAAGATAAGAAAAAAACTACCGCAAGAAAAAGATAAAAACAATCTTGAAGTGGATTGTGTATCGTGTATAATTTGAGCTAAATCGATGCAGAACTTATTGAGTTTTCAAAATCTACACAAAACCAACATAACAATTTTATATATGTAGATAAAAGATATATAATTCATTGTATATTTAAACCAGAGGTTGTCAGAGGTGGCCAACTCGCGAAATGTATCAGACTTTTATAAAATGTATACATTTTATAATGACCAAATAGGTGAAAACCAATATTTTAAAAATCTTTATAGTGTATCTAAATTTAATATGGAGAATTTGAGATATAACTTCAAAAGTGGCCCGCAGAGTTATGATGCATTTCCGAAGTGACCCGCATTATAATTTGGGTTGACCACTCCTGATTTAAAATATGCTGATTTTTTGATATCTTAAAAAACATAGACATTTAATTAAAGGGTCCAATTTATATCCAATTAATGGGTGTTCATTTATTTATTTGAATCGGCTTTCTTTTAAATGCTACTTTTATTACTAAAAATTAAACGTAAATAGGCAACCTTTTCTTCTGAAGAAAAATTAGTTGAACTTGATTACAAAGTTTCAATCAAATCAATAAAGCTGTCTTTAAATTGGAACCATAAGTGAAATCAGAATAAAATATTGGTACAACTATTTAGATTAGACTTATTTGTGGCCTTCTATATACTTTTTTTTTGGCGAAACACTTAGATGTACCTGAAAACAAAATATTATCGAAATCGATTAACCTGTTCTTGAATTCTGCCATAGAATTCAAGTAGACAAATATTTACGTTCACTTTTATTAACCTTTGTTTCATAATAATCAATATTGTGACCGAAACTCACAAATTCCAAGCTGGTGTTAAAATTGCAAAGAATTTTCTACCTGCTCTTAAGTGGTGATATAAAATAACATAGTAAAAGCTTGAAGGCCAAAATGTGAGAACAATGCAGACTCAAAGGTATCATTTATGGAATCGGAAAGAGGTGTTAATGTGATTATGACAACAAATAATAAATACCTCAAACTGGTTTCAAATTTCTTAAACGACGTATTTAAAGCTGCCATTTTCTCATTTTGGCCTTCAAGCTTTTACAGTGTTATTTCATATTATCAGTTGAGCATATACTTGAATTTTTCGTATATACCTACAATTTAATAATATTTTTAATGTTTTTACAAACAATCCAAATTTCAAATTTTATTTTATAGTTTCATTAAGTTCTTTTGTGTATGGTAATAATATGAAATACATTTAAAAAATAAAGCGTTTTACAAATTGCCTGCGTTAAAATTGATATGTACTTGATTATATTATATGTAAATATTTTTTTAATAAAATATCAGAGGACCCAGTGAACTTCATACCACCTAAAATTGAATTGGGAAAATTAATTGATATTGGTAATATTGCTACATTTTTAATTATATAATTACTAACAATAACAATAATTATTAACAATTGAAATAATAAACAATGTATTTTACTTATTTTGGTTTACACCTATAAAATCATTCAACATGTTAAAACTCATATGCATACAAAAATTTCTTAAATTCTCACCTATTCATGAGTTTCAAGACATCTATAGATATTTCTAAACATATTTTTATTTTTGTCTATTTATATTCCTCGAAATTTCATTATTCTTTTAATCAATTTGATCCTAAGGTCGCTATTAGTCCGGGACTGGAAGCTTACTGGAAATGTTCCTGTTTTCTTCAGTACTTTCTTAAACATTATATTTATTTTATGCACCAAACGACGTCATTTGAAAACAATTGTTATATTTTTGAATATTGTTCAAGGAGTTTTTAGAATAATTTCCTATTCCATAAACTAATGAGCGTAATGGATCTGGTGGTGGGACCAATTGTGGTAATTTTACTTTTCCACCAGCATAACATAACCCAGTAGAATCACTGCTGTATTTTAATGCCTTACAATATTGACAAATGATTTTCATTTCCCCAGTTGTTGCAGATTACAATAAATGTTAAGTAAAATATTTAAATATAAGTATAAATATAAGTTAAATATAAGTAAATGGCAGTAGTACTCATTTGCCTGAAGAACATTGTGGAAATCAGTACAACCCGGAAAAAAATAAAATAAGAAAAAGCTGAAAACCTAACAAATGAACAAGTATTTAATAGAGCCGCTTTGAAACTGTTAGATCTCGGGTTTGAATTTCGTAACGAATACAATTTCAATATTTCTCAGTTTATGAATTCTTATAAAACCTAGAGTCAATAATGAGCGCGATTACCAGGGGAATTACAACAATCATTACCTTTGGAAGCTTTTACATTTTACAGGTGAAAGTCAAGAAAGTTGGAAAATTATAGAAGATGTAGAGCAATGTATTAGAAACCTTGGAAAATCTACGGAAAAATCTTTGAAAGTATTGTTTGGAAAAAGTTTGTTTATCAGCTTTGAATATGGAAGTTTGACTTTGGAAGTTTCGAAAATAAACGATTTACGTTGAATCTCAAGGTTTTGATCCGAGCGAACCGTCTCGACGGGGATAATTGGAAGAATTTGCGGCAAATTCGAACGTAAATCAAAGCTAATTATAAATGAAAAACTTGAATATATTTTGAAAAATAGTTTGCCAATTGCCCTTGCGACCAGTTTAAATGACAATGCTTATGTATATCACATTTTTAAATGACAGTTTCGCTCGTTAAGTAACGCTAAAAATACCGTCGCTAAATGACAAGTCAATATCAACGCGGAACGACGGAAAAAAGAAAAAAGAAAACAAGTCAATTCCAAAGAAAAACTCAAATCCGTAACGGCGTATTCTTTAACGCCTGAAAACCCCTCATAATCTAAACAATCGAAAATTGCGAATGCCAACGCAGTAAAGTTTAACGCAATGACGCAACGGCTAAGCGGAAATTTTCGTATGACATAGTAAGATAGAATAATGTCTTATAAAATCAAAGAGAGATAATTCGACACAGTGCAAGGTGAAATTCGACCGAGGATCTCTATATTTGTTCTCTGAGTTAGGTGATGTTACTTATTTTTTTCAATCTGCCCCAGTTGGCGAGAGACTACCGTTTTCTAAATTTAAATTATTCTATGCCAAAGGTATTATAATTCATTAGATATGCTCTAAACGCGACAAATTCTTCATCATATTAAGAAAAATTTCAAGAAAGAAGAGTTTCTCTCAAAAAAAACCCACACAAAATTAAAATAGATGCTTATGAAACATATAAATTAATAAATGGAAAGTAATAGTTAAAAAAAAAATAAGAAAAAAAATAAAAAAAATTTGGAGATGCCGGGGATCGAACCCGGGGCCTTTCACATGCAAAGCGAACGCTCTACCACTGAGCTACATCCCCTGTTGATTTGTTTTCAATCTGAGCAGTATCTAAATAAGCTTCATTTTTCCCATATTGTCTTTAGAATATATAAAAATTATAATAATTTTCAAAATATAAATATTTATTTAGTTTAATTTAATTCTATTTTGAAAATTTCAACATGTGATTGTTTAGAATGACTGAAATGACACGTTTTAATAATAAACGTAACTATAACATATTTGTTCATAAAACATTGAAAAGAAAAACAGAAATGAACAAGAAAAATAAATTTATCATTCATATGCGTGTCATAAAATCAATAAGCTTGTTTAAATATAAAATAAAATCGAATTTATGACGAAGAATTTTAAATTCTTAAATAAATAAAATGGCGTTGGAATGATTGCCTATACATCAAGGCGATGGAGATTTGCCGTGGGAAAATCTATAAAAAGCCTTATTTTTTGCAATCAACTGTAAAACCAATATGAATAAATTAATAGTAAAAGAATTATCTGTTTTATCTTTGAAGAAGTTTTATGTTTTTAATTTTACCATTGAACTTCAATATATAAAATTGATAAAATTGAAAATGTCAATGATATCAATATACTTAGGTATTGATG
Organism: Sisyra terminalis; assembly: GCA_958496175.1. Taxonomy (NCBI): domain Eukaryota; kingdom Metazoa; phylum Arthropoda; class Insecta; order Neuroptera; family Sisyridae; genus Sisyra; species Sisyra terminalis. The sequence goes on from OY292275.1 coordinate 13,125,933, forward strand.
ATTACTGTGGGTAACTCTATCCGCTCTACTCATACGTAATTTTCCGAGTAGGCAAAATGTCCATTTGATATTTGAAAAAAAATAGCAGAAAAAATGAAGTATGTTCAATTTTTACGTTGAGATAATGTACGTGATGTATGAGATGATGTAATATGTGAAGATAAAGGTTTCAAAAATGTTATTTTATTATTTTTATTCCTATAATTTTATTTTATAGGAATTTATTATACGGGTGGGCCAGTAATGGATGGAAGATCTGACTTGGGGGAAACTACGATTCCTCCAACGCCACGATTTAATAACAGATTCTTATAGATCTCGACGAAATAAAACGAAAATGAAAAATAATTTTTTTCGATATCTTGCTCAATTTACGATTTATCTATTCTTAAAAATTGGGAAATGACTTTTTTTTTTACTTTTTAAGACGGGTTTCTATGAATTTTCTTGAAAAAAAAAGAAGGTAAATATTAAATTATTCAGTTCTCCCGACGGAGGATCTGTTCTTTAAGCATTTTTTGGGATATTTTTTTGAGGACTAATGAAAAAAATAAAATTTTGGGTTTTTATCAATTGTTATGTTTTCAGTAGATCGTAAGTTACAGCGTTCTGAAAACACCCGTCTTTTTTAGTTCATTGGCTTATGCAGTGGCATAACTAAATTTTTGTTGGCCCATTAGCAAATTCAAACTAAAGAGACATAACTATTTTTTTTTATTTCAATAGTTTATAGAAACAAAAATTACTTTTTTGACTTCTGAGCAAAGACTGGAATAGATATATTAAATGAAATATGTATACGGTTAAATGCTTTTTCTAGATTTTCTAGTTAGAAATGTTCCATTAGAGTAGAGGTTCCCAATCTTTTTTGGTTTGCGGCTCCTTTAATACATCGGATTTTTTCCGCGGCTTCTTTAATACAGCAGATATTTTTCAAAACTTTTGACTTTCCCGAGAAATTGGAAAACTCCCCTTTTTAAAAGCGATTATCCAAAAACCGGTACTATTTTCCTTGTGATAATAACAAATATCAAATTTCAACTATTTCGGTAATATCCATACTAAGACTGGACAGACATTTTCCAGGAAAACCCGATGTTGCGCTAATTTGACGTTTAAAGCTTTTCTGTAAATATTAAACTTTTGAATTTTTTTTTGGTCCATGAAATTGATGTTTTTTTGTCGCTTGTATATTTTCCCGGAAAAAGCAATTTAAAAGTAAAGCTCGATTTGGGTCATTTTCCAAATATTGAAATTTCAATTTTTTTTTTTGGCGCCATTAATTGGTATTTTTTTGTCGTTTGAGAGTTTCAAAAAAAAAACCTCCATAGATTGCATACTTTCTCAGACAGCACTATTTAAAGAAAAAGCTGGATTTGGGTCATTTTCCAAATATTGATTTTTCCAAAAAAAAAATTCTATTTTAATTGATGTTTTTTTGTCACTCAAGAATTCTGCAAGAAACTTTCCCGGGAAACGCTATTTAAAGATAAAATACTATTTGGCCTATTCTTTAATATTGAAGCTTTAAAACTTATTGAAGCAAGCTAATATTATATATGCTAATGATAAAATTATTTCAAAAAAGCATCAACTAATGGTGAAAAAAGTTTTGGAATAATCAATATCTGAAAAATGACCCAAATCTAGCTTTTTCTTTATACAGTGTTTTCCGAGAAAATATGCAAGTTATGAAGTTTTTTTTTGGAACTCTCAAACAACAAAAAGCTCCCATTAATGGTGTAAAAAAAATCAAAATTTTAATATTCTTAGAAAAGCTTTGAACGTCAAGTTAGCACTACATCGGGTTTTCCTGGGAAATAAGCGAGGGAAACTTTTTTTCCAGAGCTTTTGAACGATAAAAAAAACACCCAAATATTTCGTAATCATTTTTTTTCAAATCCCAAAAATGTAGTACTAACTTGATGGATGTGATTTTAATTTTTTTTTTAAATGAAATGAAAATTTTTTATTTTACGAATTATTTTCGTAAATCATCTGTAAAATAAACGAAATTTTGGTAAGAATAAAAAAAGATCTTTAGCTAGTTCTTTTAGCATTATAAGCATTTTGCCGTGTTTGATTTTGATAGATATCAGTTGGTTTAATTATTGAATTGGAGTTAATTTTAGTAAAACTAAAGTCGATATTAAAGTTATAAAATATCACAAATATTTAGATGTAATATAAAAATAAATGCTATAAAAATCTTTCTAATAACTTCTTAGAAAATTTATGATCTCTCTTTCGATAATTACTTGCGTTTTATTGGCGATTTAATCGATTTAGAGTCCACTTCTTCCAAGTTTGCATCATTAACTTGAAATATCATATCAAAATCAATGAGATACTCAAATAGATCAAAAAGTTTTTGACGTTAAATCATTTTTTTGCTGGCTACGTCATTCATTACGCTTTAACGGGAATCTCATAACACTCACTTTATAATCTTGACACACGAACAAGAATCTTCCAAATTAAATATATCGCAACTGAAAAGTATGAAATGTCTAAAAATATTTCAACCAACATAAATCGAATTATAAGAATAATGCAAAATTTTCTCAGTATAATTTCAAGCATTGAACCCTGAAAAGTGGACATTTGATTTGAATATTTTGTTAATGCTGGTATTTTTGAACGATGAATCAATTTTTGTCGCTTTGATTTATTAAGAATAATTGTTCTTGAAAATTACCAGGTCTCATTTATATTTACGAAGATGTGAAAATTTTATAATATAATTTGGCATTCGTTCATTTCGCGTAGATATCTATAGTATTTTAAATTTTACGCGATTTCACGCAGACATTACGTCCGAAAGTCAAGGGCCGTCTCTACGTCAATTAAATTGATTGCGTTAATTTTAAAAACGAAAATATTTTCCACGAAAACCAACCGTTGGTTGGTTTAACGAACTTTCAGCGCTTTTCAGAGGTTCGAAAATGTCCACTTTGCACCTCGGATCCTCGAGACTCTCATCTATAAATATATATTATATTTCAGCCATCGGGGACACATTGAAGTGGCTTTGTTACGGCAAATTTTCTTCGGTAAATGTCCAAAGTGATTTAACATGCTGTTATTGGTACACGGCTTATTATGCGAGTTGGTCTAATACAATATATTGTGGCAGAAACTTTGTATATATAATAATAATAATAATGGTAATTTATTTTGATTCTGGTATTTTGGCAACGGTTTGCGTTGAAAATTGTTCTTTGTGTCCCGGCACATGCAACACGCGTGTACCTACGTAATAATTTATCAAGATTGTTCCCAAAAACCTACAATTGATGGAACCTTGAGTAACCATTGCCAATCTTGAAATTTACGATGTCCTCATCAATATTTGATCTATGAAATTTTATTACCTAAACGAACAAAAAGTATAGCAATAAGTTTCAAAAGTTTGCAATTAAATAAAGTGGGTATACTCAAGTATAATAAAGTTCAGTGGTGCGTTGCACCTGATAAGGTGATATGAAATTATTGCTGCATGTTTATAAACGGCTAAAGAAGTCTAGAAAAATTATTCTTATTCAATTATGTCTGAAAAATGTTTAGTAATTAAGGGGGGGTTAGAGTTTCAAGGTAAAAAAAATACCTTTTTTTACGAATTTTTTTCTTAAATATGGATTGAGTAATTTTGTTCGGACCTTTTGTACATTATTGAGCAAACTTTCGACAATATAGGGTAATTTTTTCATGCAGAAATATTGAAGCATAAGCCGGTAACAGAGCTTCCCCCAGAACGTCTTGAGAAAAAAACAATTTGCGGTGTTCACCATAATTCGGCTGGATATTATTTGAAAATAAAAAACCACGAAAAATTAGTCAAATTATGATCAAATCTTCCCCCCAACGTTCTCTGATAATTTTTTTTTTCATTTCAAAATTTTTGGCGGCCATTTAAAGTGCAAACTGTTATTTTCCAATAAAAATTCCGCCATTTTGGGGGTGGAAAACACCCTTAATGTAAAAAAAGAATTTTTTACTAAACGTTGGGGGGCGGTATTTTATATGTCAAAAATGTGTATAAAGTTTGAAATGAATCGCCCGCAGCTGTTAGAGTTGGAGCGTTAAAGGCCAGGAGATTAATAAGACAATAACTTTAAGAATATTGCTTCTATCGACCTAAAATTTTAAGGACATATTCTTGAAATGTTAAACAATAAGATAAGAGAAAAAAAATATCGATTTTTCGAAAGTAAAAACTCTACCCCTCCTTAACTCATTTTTTTCGAAAATCAATTGTTTGAAATACAAATATCAAAGAATTTGCATTCAATTCAATCGTGGTCAAAATGACAAAAATGTGGATACATCTTTCCTTTTTTATATCAACACCAATATTATATTATAACACCATATTTTATATTAGTGAAATTCTTCAAATTTATTTGAAGATGATATTTTTTTACTGAGTTGAACAATTTTTCACAGCAAAATCGAAAAAAATGAGCTTTTATGTACCTACAAGAAAATTGTGATCATTTCATCCATGATTTTCAAACGCTATTTCAACGATACTTCAAAAGAAGTTTTTAGTTTTATATACCTATGCACCATATGCGTTAACAATGTAATTAAAATCGTGGGTATACTGTATTTGAAGTACTGTTAGACAAAAAGATTAACTGCTTTTCACAGCTTATTGGAGTACAAAGTTCTGGATAGAAGGGGACTCAAAGAACTGGAGGTATTCAATTCTAGTATTGAACTACTTGAACATCATTTTGGGTTTGGTTCCAAGATTTGAAACAGGGATTCACGGAATACCATAAGTCTAAGACAGTATTTTTGAAATTCTTTAAATTTTCACCTTAAAATACAAAGAAGTGGTATGAATCCAGATCTTCAATTTCGTAATGATACAGCTTTGAAAATTAAAGTAGGAATTGATGAATAGCCAATTCGCCCGATTTAGTTTCCTCTGAATTGTAGCTTTCCTTACATCTTAAGAATTTTTTCCATGGAAGAAAAGTTTTAGCAAATAGAGGTAATAGTTAAATTGGTTATTATCATAGGATTTTGGACTAAAGAATAATATCAAATTTTCTTCTTAATGATTTATATTTGATTTTGTACAACGTTTCGTCGTCTTTCGGGACTTTATCAAGTACTCAATCATATATCATTAAAAGTCTTTTTTGTTAATTAGTCATTAATGATATATGATTGAGTACTTGATAAAGTCCCGAACGGCGACGAAACGTTGCACAAAAATCAAATAAAAATCATTAAGAAGAAAATTTGATTTGATTTTTTAGTCCGAAACCCTATGATAATTATCAATTTAACAAACAATGGACATTAATTGAGTGAATCAGGTAATTGTTAATTTTATGTAAGAGTTACGGAAAAACACTGCAGTAATTGGTTCACTGTAAAAGATCATCTGAATAAGCGTATTGAAGTAGCGCAAACATATACTAGGAAATACTAATTTTTCCAGCTATAAATCCGTTTTTTCCTTCCATTTTCTATTCGCAAACTTATCGAATAACCGAATTAACGGATAAAAAACTATAATAATATAGATTCTAAGTATAGAAACTGAGTAAGTATAAAAAGTTCTAATTGTCAAAATTTTCGAATGTTCTAACAATTAGATTGAGATAAAATTAACAATTAAATATTCGAAACTACGAGAAGTGACTGGAACAGTCTCGAACCTTATAGAAGCTGCAAATGGGTAAATAAAGAAGGTCCTCCACCGTCGTTAGATCAGTATCGAAAAAGTTACAAGTATCAATTACAAAACAGTTTCGAATAAGTTTAACGGTTACAACCGTTAAATTAATTGTTAAATAAATAAGTTTATTTAATTATAAATTTAATTATGAATATAACAATTATAAGGGCAAAGCCAGGGCCAAACCCTTATAATTACCAAAGATAAATAAAAGCATACCACAAAAAACTCAAAATATATAGCGATCTTTTTATTATAATATTTATAATATAATAATTTACAAAGAAAGATTAACAAGAAGGAAATAATTAAGTGGATCACAACGATTGATGATTCAATCTTGTTTATTTTTACCTTTTATACTATAAATCTATATCCATTTGTCATACTTGTTATCGGTATAAGTTTTTGGTTATTAGATTAATAAAAATATTTTCCAGGCCTATGTACAGGTGTTTTTCTAACACCTCTATAGGTGCATACTTTGTATGTACATTGTACATGTTTATATATCCTGATCAAATAAATAAATAATAAACGTGTGTATTAATTAAAATAAATGGTGTTATTGTTTTACGGTCGAAATTTTTTTTAACGAATCCCTCTATATAAATAACCGTAAAAACGTAACAATATGATAACCATTTATCCGATTTTTATATGTTTATTTTCCAGACCTATGTACAGGTGTTTTTGTAACACCTCCATAGGTGCATACTTTGCATTACATTCATGCTTATCCTGGTCAGATAAATAAATAATAAACGTTTTAAAATAAATGGTGTTACTGTTTTATGTTCGAAAAAAAATTCTAACGAATTCGTCTATATAAATAACCGTAAAAACATAACAATATGATAACCATTTATCCGGTTTTTATAGATTTACAGATTGATTTATTTAAAGCTGGAGATCTAAATTTAGCTTAGGATTCGACTCAAGAGGCAATAATTTTTGAACTGTGGCTCCTACTATGATTCTGGAGTTGATGTTTCATAACCGATTCGGCTCCGGTTCCAGTTCAAGATATTAAAATTTAGGCGCGTACTTCTTTTTGGTCATAAATCGCTACTTTTAAATGTGAATTTAAAAGCCATGGGGTTTCAAAAAGGTATGCTAAAAGTTAAGCAAATTTTGAGAGGCTTCGATTTTGACTGCTCTTAAATAAATATTTTGGTTTCTGGTATGCCAAAATTTTCCGTTTCCGATTGGTTCAACTCCAGCTCTGGCTCCCCAGCTTTAAGTATAACTACAAAGACAGTAAATTATAATATAGCCTAATAATTTACGATACAAAAATAATAAATATAGTGGGAACTAAATTGATCCAAGAACCCAGATAATTCTTTTCAACTAAAGTCCTTAAATTTACAATTATAATAATTTACAAATAACACCAAATTTGTCGACCAATTATCTAATATAATTATTTGTCAATTAAATGAATTAAGTTTTCAATCACTTAAAATCACTTTGAAGTTTTAACATAGCCAAATCAATCCTTTTACGCCAACCAAATTGTATTTGTTACCCTAAATGTTTTAAGCTTTAACTTTATGCCAACAATGAAACTTTAATGAAGATTATAGCAATTAATTATTGCACGCCAAAGCTATCGAGTCATAATTTGCATCTGAAATCGGGCGAAATTATCTTCTTTTTTTTGAGGTTGGGAACATTTTTGGTAAGCAGGTGCATTTATTTGTTGGTGAGTCCAAGTGTTCGTAAAAAAATTGAAATATTGAAATTTGTGGCTCCCGCAATGTAAGATCTGTACGAAAATAGTGAGTGATCCAAGTAAAAATTCGGCATGGACCATTGCCAGAAAATATTTCTCAGATCTTTTCGACACGATATCCACGATAGTATCCCCAAAGTTGACAAAGTTTATGTGCAACAGATTCCCGTAATCAATAGTCCGATGTTGCATTTTGCGAGCCAAGCTTGCGAAAAATTTGAGATTTTCACGAAAAATTAGCCAACAAAACTCGCCTCACCTACCAAGTTGGATCAATTTAAAAATGTTGCATTTGCGTAACAGATTTCGCAATTCGACGAATTCGAAACAGTAAAAATTTGAATGAATTGAACGAGTTTATCGATTCCTCGAATGAGATATTTTAAACATGGCCCAAACGTAAATATTGTTCGACTTTCGCGGTTTTTTCATTGCTTAAATTTTTATGAATTTTTGCGGTGTGAAAATCTATTTTTAAGGTAGACCCGCTGTCGTGAAAAATAATATCAATAGAAATAATTTATCTTGAATTTCGGTTCATTTCTTCGAAAAAATCGCAGAAACTCTCCCCAGAATATCAAATGACCTTTGAGACAATTAAGTTTCCCGTGAAAGGCCAAACTTTGACCATGATTTTCAATAACCAATTGTTTATTTTAGACGCACAATTTCAACGATAAGACCTGCAAAAATCAATCTATCAGAGTGGGAAAACAAAGAAGAATGTTTCTTTTTGGGAAATATTCAAATAAAATTTCGATTTATCGAAATCTGTCTTCGATTTGCTCGACAATCTAACACAGAACAATAAAACTGATTTACAATGCGATTTTTACATCATTAGCGTTTATGTTTATTTCGAAATTGAGTTGAGTTGTCTTTGTTAAAACTAAATGTTTTTTCTTGCCAATATTTTAATTTTGTTTGTCTTTGAAGACGTAAGATTAATTGAGATTGCAATGGCTTATAAAAATCCTCGAACAAATACACCAACAACGTTTTTTTTTTTTGTCGAGAGCTGTTCTTACCCATGGCTATAATGACGGAGACTCTATAAACAATTAAGATAATTTATTTTCCCTGTTTCCTTGACCAGGCACGAACTTTGTATACTACTATAGAAGAGGTAATTGTCGATTACTGTTATTTACCCCTCATAAGTGGGCGAAATAATTTAGTGTTTCATCTCGAAAAAAAAGGATAAATCTAGTTATGAGTTTCAACACTTGATTTCGCAAAGTATTTAAAAATGTTACCAATTCTTGTTCTAATAACTTTGGGTGGATACAATTTTGTAGCTCTAAGAGTGCATTTTTTGGGAAAATTTTTTGAGGCAACAAAGAAAATCTTACGTTTCTTCTGAGAAATACACAAAATGAGTCTATGTGAATTGCGATTATGAAAGCTCGCAGTACTTGGGGGTGGAGGTAATCCACATTTCCTAGAGCTTTTGAAAACTATATGCCAAATTATGACGTCCATTAAGTTAGCACTACACTTTTGGAATTTAGAAAAAATAACTACGGAATATTTTGGTGTTTTTTTGCAATTCAAGAGTTTTTCAGAAAATCCCTATGTAGTGCTAAGTGGACGTTTAGAGCTTTTCTATAAATATTAAAATTTCAAAAAAAATTTTGCGACATTAATTGTTGTTTTTTGTTGCTCGAGAGTTTTGAAAAAAAAAATTTTGTTACTTGCATATTTTCCCGGAAAAAAACCATTTAAAGAAAACCCTGTATTTTTACATTTCATAAATATTGAAAATCAAAATTTTCTTAGTAAAAGCCATTTAAATAAAGAGCTCAATTTAGATCATTTTCAAAATATTGAAAATTTCATCATTAATTGGTGTTTTGTGTCGTTTGAGAGTTCATAAAGAAAAAGCTTCATAGCTTACATATTTTCCCGGTTAAAGCCATTGAAAGAAAAAGAAAAAACAAATATTTATTTTCCAAAACTTTTTTTCCAATAATTGGTGTTTTTTTGTTGCTCGAGAGTTCTGAAAGAAATAATTTTATCACTTGCATACATAATATTCGGCGCTTTCTTTCATAACTTGTAAAGCTTCAATATTACAGAAAGGTCCAAATGGAGCTTTTTGCTTTAAATAGCGCTTCCCGAGAAAATATGTAAGTGATAAAATTGTTTCTCGCTGAATTCTTGAAGAACAAAAAACACCAATATATGGTGAATTAAAAATTTTGAATTTTCAATATTTGTGAAATGTCTAAATACAGCTTTTTCCTTAAATGGCTTTTTCGGGAAAATATTTGAGCGGCAATTTTTTTCTAGTACTTTTGATCGACAAAAAAAACACCAAAATATTTCGCAGTTATTTTTTCCACATTTCAAAAGTGTGGTGCTTACTTGATGGAGGTAAAATTATGTTTAAATACTTACCAAGCGGAAAAAATTTCTAGGAGTAAATCTACGTTTATTTCTATGTAGCTTAGAGAATCTAATATACCTGATATTTGTAATCAGCGATTTAAAACTTTTAAAATAAATGATGGAACTCATTTGCAAGAAAGCTAGGAATAAACTCTCGAATCTACGGGATAAGGTTCCTAGACTTGGACGTGCATCAAGGAGGACTCAATATTTATGGTCAGTAACTCCGAAAAGCTCCGAGTAGCAAACATTTTCAACAGAAAATGAAAATTTCATTAGTCACTTAAAAAATTCATTTTTGGATTGCACAAATATAGTAACACTTGCACACACTAGGTCTACCTTTGCACTTTAGTAACTTTTCATTCTTTCCAGGATGGAAAAATATCTTTCTCCTGAACAATTTATCGCTGGAATTCAAAAAATGCACAGAAGAATGTCAACATTAGGGTACACATCTCGAAGATTCCATGATGTATTCCATATATTTTCGGATTTTTTTAGTATTGAATCTTTAAGAAGATAATGTAAAGGAATACATTCATTTACGAAGGTCTACTTTAAATCGTTAGCATAGTATATTGTTTTAGATAAGTACGACGTATTTCGACTACCAGGATTCGCATAAGGCTTCAAATGTTCTGACAAAAAACGATCAAATTTAGTAAAAAGTTCTACGATTTTTAAAAAATTACCATTAAGAAGATCTCCGATTTGTTCTGAATGTACCCAGAATGGCAGTTCTCTAATTGCTATTGATTTAACAAAAGAAAAATGTGATGTGATAAATTGAAAAGTAAATTGTATAAAAACATATTTATTATACTTTACAGAAGATATTCCTTACATTCATGGCGAAATTAACTCTAATTATTAATTAATAATTTTAAATTTGCATCTGTACATTAAAATTTGGCGTTCTGAAAGCTATGCCGCCCCTAAAATCGTGGCGCCCTAGGCCTCACGGCTTTAGGCGTAAATCCATCATTGCATGTTGTAGAAAAACAAACTACAGGGACTTAAGAAGAAAGGAAGTAAATTTAATTTATAATTTATAATCTATGTGGCTTTTTTTCGATACTCGTTTTTTATTTGTCGGATTTTTTCAATATATTAATGCTTGTATTCGTCCTTAGCATCATTTCCTATTTTGTTTCCTCAGAATCTGTGTTATAACTAGTAAACAATAACGCATAAATTACGAAGTTTGGAAATCGCAATAAAATATTGGTTATTTTCCAAGACAACATTGAAAAGCTCTCGGACAAGGTGATGAATTAGTTTTATGTCGAAAAGTGTTTGAAATCTCGATTTATTTACTTAGTTCTTAGGATATATTTTTGTTATTAAAAATTATGAATATTTAAAATATAAAAATGAGTTTTATGTGAGATTTATATTGGCGGTCTCTCTATAAAATTTGTTTGTAGATGTGTTCGGAAAGCTTAATATCTCAAGCAATTTATAAACTAAATGTCAGTCTATTTAAACGATTAAATTGAGTTTTCTATAATAAAAGTTATGTAAGCGGCGTGATTTGTATAGATAGTGGATTATTTATAAATCTAATTGAGAAAAAGCTTTTAATTATCTTCTCACATTCACGTGGAGTTTGTTCTAGCCTTTCACCAAAATAAAATATCGACACACAATAATATAAATGGGCTCTGCTGGAATTTTTCATCAGTATTGATTTGTTATTCTTGGCATTTTTCTGTTGTGCGAATGAATTAATTTTAGAAATGATCCATTTGATGCGAGTTTTTCACTTTATTTTCGGATGAGATTGATTCGATAGATCGAGACTTGTGACAGCCACAGAGAATTGGAAGACAAACGTAGTGCGAGCTTTCGAATGACAAACGAGTTGGACACAAAGATATATATTTTAATTGTGCAATCGGATTGAAATAAATGCATTGTAAACGAGAAAATCGATCATTTGTATCAAAGAATGTTTGTTTAGTCATTTGATTTTGAGATGCACTTTTATCTTAATCGTAAATTTTATGCACCAAAACTTTCAAAATTCTGCTGTAAAGTAATGGATTGATCAAAAGACTTTAATTTATTTTTCCGGGGATTTTTTGGGGAATGGATGTACCGAAATGTACACCGATACACCGAAATGTAGTCCACATTGTGCTCTCAATGCAGTTAGTGGAGCGTCGATAGTATCCCCAATATTTTCTTTTAGAACACTTGGATTTTCCCATTGTTAGTTTCAAATTATTGGGACCAGAGTGATTGCAAACCTCAAGACCTGTAGATCAAAAATGTGCAGTCTAGGTACTTACAAATGATTTTAAAAACATCTCATTGCGTACCTAATTATTTTTTACGTAAAGATATCATATTTAACAGGAAAATATCAAAATAGGTCTTAATTTAATCAATAAGTAAAGGAGATTTGAAAAGGATAATTCTACACAACGATACTTTTGAAAAACGTGCTTGAAGAAAAGTTTTAATGAAAAGTTCATTACTTTTTGTTAAAATAAAAATAAAGAAGAAAACTCAGATTGTTTAAGATCCGCTTTTATTAAGTGTTTATTTAAATTTTCCGAATTAGCGACGTTTCGTTGCCTATCGCAACTTCATCAGGCGTCTTGGATCATAAAAAAATTTCAGTTTCATTTCAAATTCATCTAATTCATGAATAATTAGTATCAATATAATATTTTTATTTATATAAATTCAATTTGTTTTAGTTCCAAGGATTTGAGGATTTTTTTTAAATTTTTTAAAATAATTTACACTTTGTTTTTTATTTTTTGCAACATTTTGCAGTTTGCTATTGTTTTTTTCTTCTATAATTAATTTTATTATTGAAAATGATTCAAACTTTCCAAAGTACCACAGTAATTTAATATATTATTATATATCAAATTAATATATATATATAAATATATTATGTACAGATGCTTTACATTTCTATAGAATGCATGCTGGAATTAAAATAAATAATAAATAAATAAAAAAATATAATTGACATTTTGTTAAAATTTATTCTTTATAGATTTATTCTATTATTAATAATTCGATGAAAAAGCAATAATAAACTGCAAAACATTGCAAAAAATAAAAAGCAAAGTATAAATTATTTCAAAAGATACGGAAGATCCTCAATCCTTGGAACTACAACAAATTGAAGACAAAATACAGAATCAGAATCAATAATAAATAAATCATTTATAGAGATATAAATATAATAATCGCAATTTTATCCGGCGATGAAGTTGCGATAGGAAACGAAACGTTACTGTTTTGGAACATTAAAAGCGGAGCTTAAATAACCTAAATTTTCTTCTTTTTTTTTTAATAAAAAGCTGAAATCTGAGTTTTTCATTTGTTCAAATTTAAGACATTAAAAATGAAAACAAAGTAGAAACTTAAGGATCTACTAAAATCTTATACATATTGTTAGTATGCAACCTAAACTAGCTTTTACAACTGAAACCGAATTTCGGTTTCTTTCATTATTTATTGTTAGTTTCGATCGAAACCGACACTAAATCAAATCTCTAATTTAGTACCAAAACTTACTGGAACTATTATATAAATTGAACGTTTGAAAGGTTGAACATTGAAAATTAGATTCCAAAGCTCAAAAATTTGAGATTTACATTGTAAAGAAGTAGTTGTAAATTTTTCCGGAGGGAATGAGATGCATAAATGTTATCACGTGTTATTGATACACGACAAAACAGAAAATACCATTTTTATGTCATTGAAGTTCAATTTCATTTCCATTTCTTTCTAATTTACGCATTTTGCAAGGATATATTTTAAATACATCAATATGCACACTTTTAATTTTTTAAGCATTGTTCTGCTTTGTCATGTTCTATTGAATGCGACTATAACATGTTACATGTGGGAAGATAGTAGCAATGGATTGTTTATAACCACATGATATATTCAAAAAAAATAAATACCGGTTTTCTTGAAAATTATATGGAATAATCCATTGCATATCAATACAAAACAAATCATTTCTCATGTCAGCATCATTTACCTGACACATGCGCAAGAAAACATATTAAAAACTGAAAGAATTATTCAAATTTTCATTAGTTTAAACTTGCTCAGCACTTCCACAACGTTGCGTAGAGTATTTGAACTTCTTCTGGTGATTTTCTTTACTGTGATCTTCATCAGTTTGATTGATTCTAAGACATTTTCACATGATATTCAAAACTTTTGCATAATTTAAAGATCTAAAAAATTGTGATTTCAACTAGCGAAAAGAGATGTTGCAGAAACAGTGAATTTAATTCGGTAAAAGATTTTTACCGTATTTCTAACATTGTTAGGAAAGTAGAAAAAAACTGGCAATTCTACTAATACCATCAAAGACAACTCTTAAAATGCTTGGAGTTTTTGGATTCAAAGCCGTGTGGTTGATGGACGATGTTACCAACATTTCGTAACATCTTTGGGTCGCATTTTCAAGGAGTAATTCCTCCGAAACAGTTTTGGAAACATAAAAGCTTAAGTCTAAAGCTATATTCTCAAAATTCAGTTTAAAATCAGGTCTAAACTACTTAAAAAATTCTATCACTGAATCGTAAACTTTTTCCATGGTTCAAGACTTCAAAATAGTAAAAATAGTAGCAAAAATTATCGATTGATAGTAACATATCTATAAATAATCTTTTTACAAAATCAAGATCATTTAAAAAAAAGATTTACAAGAATGTCGGTTCAAGTTCAACTTACAGCACGATAAAGCTCCATTTTCGTCTCACATTTAAATAATCCCAAGAGCTTTACGAAAATCAATATTCAAACTCAAAATTTCTAATTTATCTCCACCACAAGCGGCTAAGTAAAACAATGGAAATGCGCCAAGTCAAACAGCTTAATCCATTATTTAAAATTCACGATCCATCGATTAAAGTTTCAAATCTCACTACAAAAAAAAAAAAACGCAAGCAATTAGGGGCCATTCTAAATTGTTTAAGCATTATTTACGCGATTTCAGCCTTATACTTATTCAATCATTTTTCATTCCCGAAGCTTACCGCTCTTTTATTTCGATGGACATAAGCTCTTAGCATACAATTGCGCGTTGTATATTTTGAGAAATGAATTTATACTTTAGCGGACCTTCTGGCTAAAAATATTTTTTGAATTATGATTTTTTAATGTTTGTTTTCATTCTCTATTGTTGTAATCTACGATTATTAATGGATGCCCATACAAAATAACTTGTTTATTTGTAGCTGGTATTTTGAAAATGTTTCCTTAGGAATATTTTTACCTATTTAATGTTTTTACCATCAACACATGATTTTATGTTAATTTAAGATTTGAAATTTTTCGTCTCAAAATATTTTCGTTTCTGAAGACAAAAGTTTCAACTGGTGAAATTGTCTCACATCAGACTTGAACTCCGACGAAGAAACAAATATAAATTAAAAGTCCCAGGCCTTAAATTTTCGAGTATTCTGTTCCAAGAATAGCTCGCATGCAATTATAATCGACTTTAACGAGATAGTTGCGGATAAAGCTGTGCCAGGATTTGCTAAATTACTAATAAAACACTTTTATTCCTTAAAATCGTTGACATGTCGCAAGGGTATATTGCTAAACGCTTCAAAAATACAGGACCGCTCGTAGCTTTTGAGGGGCTCAGAGTAAAAATAATATGCCGGGAATTATTCTTAATGTAAAGTATTAGTGAGAAAAAATCCAATGAAGAGAATAATTCTCAATTTATTCTTTGAACTGAACTCAACAAACTCAACAAAAAAATATTGTACCAAAAATTCCAAAGAAATACAAAAATTTTCATTCCATTTTCCTTCAGATATTCAATAAACTTTTTCTAATGTACCAGCTTTTCTGTTTGTGTCTTATACTGTAGAGAACCAATTTCCCTTTAATTTTCAGGAAAATTACGTTAACTGGAGAACTTTGAAAGATAACATTGCCCATGCCACACTAGGCATGCACCATGCCTAGAAAAGGTTCAAAATTTTTAAGCTTTTTCTCTGTACTTGCGTATTTATAAACCTAGTATAAACGGTTGAAAGTTGTTTGGTTTTCCAAATAAAACAAATTTATTGATGAGATGAAATTTTTGCGGCCCAGTTAATATATCCGACGCAAAGTAAAAATAAATTAGAAATGTGAACTAGAAACGCCACCAGCATATAAAACTATGATATATTTTATTTATAAACTATACTAAACTGTATTAATAAAACCTTCGTTGGGTTTATTTTGAAAGTGATTTTAGCCAATAAAATTTCTGCCGAAATAGGAAAGGTAGTAGCAGAGAATAGATGTATCAGGACGTAAACAATAATTTAGCTTTCTATAATTAATGTTTATTAAAAGTTTAATAAAATATACTTTTCAAAAAAAAATAAAATATTTGTCTCTATAAACATTGATTTTTTTTGAGGCCCCCCTAAAGTTATGCATTTTTCTATTGAGTTTGACACCCATGGTTTAGGTATATACCGTTGAGTAAGCCCGCAAATTTTCTTTTTTTATATTGTCCTTTTTACCAAAGTGAATTAATATTGAATTTCGTATTTTAATACAAGTAATAAGTATGAAAAATGCAAGTGTTTTCTTAATTGTGTTTATCCAGCTACCAAAACATCCGCTATTTCCCAAACAAAGCACTATAAAACCAAAACTCCCAATATTCTAGTATTAACTGGAAAAAATTGAAAAATAAAATCATAGATCTCCAAAAAAAAGCTCTATAACCCAAAAATCTCAATTGCTCAAAATTTTACTGGTGTGATACCTATCAAAATTACTGCTTTAGAATTGGAATGAGAAAAAATAATCGATTATTTCTTCAATAAAAATCAATTCCCGAGAAATAAATTCTTTACCCGTGACAGGATTCGAACCCAAATCCTATTGGTTCTAAAGAAGGGATGTGATTATATTGAAAAAAAATCGCTTAATCAAAAATTGATTTTTCCAATTATTCGAAATAATACCTCCCTTTTGCCTTCTATATATGTTACGGTAAATGCGATGAATTAAAAGTTATTAAAAATTATTTATCATAATTAATAATTACCACAAGTTGTAAAAAAATAAGTACTATTACCACTCCGGTACTCCATACCGCTCCGGAATCTTATTTGGAGTCAGAAGAGTTGCAGATGTAAAAATCGACAGTGAACATAAAAAATCGATTTTTAATTAATCTTTTTTTTGTAAGATTAAAATTAATTGGTAAAATCGATTTTTTATGTTCACTATCGATTTTTACATCCGCAACCCTTCCGACTTCAGATATGAATCCGGAACGGTAAGGAGTACCGGAGTGGTAAAAGTACTTACTTTTTTTACGACTTGTGGCAATTATTAATTATGATCGATAATTTTTTATAACTTTAAATTCATCACATTTACCGTAATATATACAGAAGAAAGAAAAACAGGTATTCTTTCGAATAATTGGAAAAATCATTTTTCCCAAATTGGTTATTTTTGTAAAGAGAAAAATTAATTTTTGATTAAGCGATTTTTTTTAAATAAGCACATCCCTTCTTTGAAATCAAAAGGCTCTGGATTCGAATCCTGTGACGAGCACATAATTTATTTCTCGGTTTACTGAATTAATAAGAACTCTAGAGCTATTTGAGATAAATCAATTTTTTTCCAATATTCATAAATGATAGTTTGTGGCATTATTGTACTCACCTGGGTCCCACAAAATTCTCTTGAAATTTGTTTTGAAAAAAGCTAATTTTTGATAAAATTTTAGGTACAAATTTTGGATCTCAAATTATGATTGCACTAAAGTTTTATACAGGGAGAAGGAATTTATTTTTATCTACCTTTTTGGAAAATTATCGAATTTTTATTCTCATTTTATTTGAATACATAGTTAAATGAATGCTTAATGGTTACAAAATTCGTTTTGTATTTTGGGGTTTGGGGTAGTTGTCTCGGTTGTTCGGCTCTGCAAAAATATGTTAAATATCATTAAAAAAGAAAATCGCCCACAAAACGGTTTGAAATTTCAAATTGTTAATGGCACCATTATTTCATCCCATGTCCACAATGATAACAACAAACTGTTAAGTTGTTTATTGTCTTTGGAATGATCTCATTTCGAGCAAAATGTTGCGTTTGTATATTGTAATATTCAAGTATGAGTGGAAACTTGTGTTTTCGTTGCGACAGGGTATTTTTAGTTTTTAAGCTATATTTACGACGAAATTTCGTTATATTAAAACGACGATATTATGCACTCATGTAATTGTAATATATGCAAATTATATGAATGTAATAATTTTCGAATAAAAACGAAAATGTTGATTTGTTGATTCAACGAATTATTTCTCTTGGCATTGAAGTGAAATTGTAAATCATAATTTATTTGGTAAAAGTTTCACAATACCACATTTTGGCAGAACTGCTCGAGACTTTATGGCTCGTTTTTTTATCGTGTGGGGCTGACACTTCATTTTTACGATTGAAAATGATTCTTCTTCAAAGAAATCGATCGAATAACCGGCCAATTGTTCCGTGTAGACTTTCAAGGAATAAATGTAGGGCAATTACGTTTATGAGTCGTTAACAGTTTTATGATTAAATTCATAGGGAAGCACATCGACCACGGACAATAAATTTTCCTCAATTATTCATAAAGGTAGTGTAACATCGTATAAAATGCAAGAAAATATGACTCTTTTCGCTCTCCATCATCACATTAACATTCCTCTTACAAATTCAATAAACACAAACGCATGGAATTTCTTTCAAGTCGAATTAATTATTTATAAAACCGCTTTTTCCAAACGCATCGGCGATGAAACATGAAATTATTGTTTCGCACCATTGATTGAACTTGAACTTTGTCATTCTTTTATTTGGCATTGATTTCCTTGCTTTCCACTAATCCCCAATAAACAAAAAGCCTCAATTTTGAAAGTTTCCTCTTTGGTATTTTCGGTAGTGTATAAAGACTTTTCTTTCGATCATTCGCTAAAAAAAGATTTTTCATTCTTTAAGCTTTATTATTTTTAGATATTTGACTCATAAATCAGTGAAATACAAACGAAAAAACCGATTATTATGAAGCATATATTTTTCAAATAAATTGCTTCAGATTGAACATTTCAATTGGTTTTCATAGCCAAAATTATTTCCTGGTTGCTGAAAGTAACACTGCTCCAGTTTGAAGATTGATTGACAAAAAAATAAATGGCACAGATTAATAAAAAAAATGGTTATTTTGGATGACTTTTGAAAAGAAAAATAAACACTAAAAATAACACTTCATCTTAGACATTGTCTTTCCATTTATAGAATATATAAAGGATTGTTAAGAAGAAAAAAGACCCAACTCAAAAATTTTTATTGAAAAGTTCTTAAATCCTCTTAACATTAAAAAATTAAAGCTTAAATTTCAGAGTTTGTTTTGTGCAAAAACTTTCGAATCGACGTATTTGTACGATTGTGATATGAATTTTATCCAAATTTAGTGTAAAAAGTGATCAATCAACCTCTTTAAACCACCTTTAAAAGACGATTTGAATTTTCAAATTTAAATGGGATCAACTTCTATGTATACCCTATCCAACAAAAAAAGAATTATGAAAAACGAATTTCACTGTGGAAAATACCGACTGGTTTTATTTGCAAAGAACAAATATTCGTGTTGAACTGAGAGTTTGAATTTTTTTTCGTCAATTAAAAAATAAAATATGTTTGGATTTTCCCAAAAAATTCTCAAGGGGGATGGTACATTATTTAGGTCTTTTCACAGTGACGACCGACACCTTAGGATCGGCCCTGGGCAAATCGTATTATAGGAACGTATGCACTGTTACAGGCAATTAAAACAATCTTAGGAAAATATTTTTTTAATTTTGCTAAATTTGAGGTTTTATTTTGATTTCTAATTTAGTATCAAAGTCAAGATGTGTTTGCTATTAAGGGTGCAAAATGCAGATACAATGAGAATTCTTTGAGGTTCCATATAATTGCCAGTTGCTCCGGTTATTGTTCTTCCGCTATAGTCCACTAGAGTAGCTATCAGAACTTTCTTCAGCTTTTCAAAAATCTTTAGCCTGTATAAACTATTTAATTGAAAACAAATTGTTCAGAAATTCTTACATCCATCATCATTGGTTTACATTTAAAAATGTTAATATTTTCCCATTTTTTTTCGAACCATAATGCCATTTAATGAAAGAATGAAAAACGGTGTAGTGAATAAGAATGCGGCGGATTACATAATTATAAAATAATATGTTCTTGTATAAAGAAACAACTAGTCCAAGAAATATCGAAAGGACTCTTTATTAAACCGGAAACGAATACTGACCCCCACAGAACAAGAACTACAGTAAACGATATTGAAATAAGAGAAAGAAAGGGGAAGCACTGGTTCAAATGGCTCAAATCAATAATAGATAAAAGTATTATTAAGATTTGACCTACAACTACGCGTACTAAGTACTACACATAAGGCAGGCAGGAATATTTTCAATATTTCGTTACATTGATAAGGCGGATTCTTCACTTGGAATTTGAAACATTTTTTTTTTTTTTTGGAAAAACTAGTTGAAATTTAAAGAAATAGAGCTCAACGATCGTTATAGTTGAATTTTATTTATAGTAGCCACCAGGACTGGAGAGATGGCCTAAGATAGTGTAGAATCCAGTTCCGGCTCCGGGGCCAATGTTTGTTTCCTTTTTCTGCTTTTTCTGGTCTAAATTGTTATAACTTATGAGTTTACTTTTGATCTTAAGCCGATACCACCAACCCCAATTTTAATGCAATTTAAGAGCATTGAGATTTGGCTAAATTTTTCAGGTTTAAAAAAGTGTTTTTAATTTTTTTTTTTACTCAATTTGCATTGTAAGTAGTGCAATGGTCGAGTAGATATTCTCTTGGAGGAATAACTCCAGTGGCCTATCTCATATATAGTGGTGTTAAATTCTGGCACTATTTATCAATGCTGTTTCTGTTTGGTTGATCCAAAATTGCTCATTTCCTTATCTATTTGTCATCTCGCTGTTGTTGGGTAGGTTTAATCTCTGGAAGTTGGGGTGATTCTCCAACTTCTGATCTCTTCCTTCACAGTTCTAACTTACAAATCCTAGTGTATTTGTAGTAAATAATTATTAGGGTTTTTGATTGATATCTCTGTATTATGTTAGTTCCCGAATTTGAGGTTGTTCCCCAGAGTTGAATTCTGCACATCCAGACTGGCTTCAATATCGCTTTATAAAGTAGCAATTTACTCTCTATTGAGATACGTGATCTCTTGCCTACTATAAGTCAATATTTTTTTTTATTTTCTGGTTTAGTTGGTTTTTTTTTGTAGTGTTATGTGTAAAGCTTCTATCAAAACGCATTCCAAAATATTTTACTTCAATACATTGAAGCGATAGTTCCCATTCAGATATACGAGCGGTCACGTGTATCTCCTCATTGTGAAGATAAAATGAACAGATTTGACTTCGTTTTGAAGTATTCACTCATTATTATTGAATATAAAATTATTAGGAGTTGGAGTTAGCATACATTTTTTGGATTCCGACTCCAATTTCCGCAAATATCAATATTTTGGCCATAGCTCCTTCTAAATTTTTCGGCTCCCTTGCCCAGGTAGTGGGCATTAAATATTGAAGTTAGACTTTTAAAGACATAGATTTACTACAATACAGAGGTGTGAAAATTATTAGACTCAAGACAACTCAAGAGAAAAAATACACATTTTTGTTTTTAATTGTCACAAATTTAAAAATTACAATAATTTCACTCATATAATATTTTGTGTGGTACCCTTTATTGTTTATAATTTATTTTTCTCATCCTGGCATGCTCTATACTATTTTTTTCATTTATATTTTAATATGATGCCAAATCTTAATGAGTTCGGTAATCAGATCCACCCGTGTTGTAATAGTTTAATTTTTTTTGTTTTTTTCTTCACAATGGCCCAAAAATTTTCTATGGGATTAGCATCAGGACTATTTCCTGGCCAAGAAGGCACATGAATGTTAGAATTTTTGAGGAAATCCATAACTTTTATGGCTTTATGGCAAGGAGCTCCATCCTTTGCATAAAGATAAAATTTTCTTCCGGAAACCACTCTTTAGTTTGAGGCAATAACCTCGTTTCCAAAACTTGTATATATTGGTCTTGCCTTATAGTACCTTCTACAATGTATATCCTACCGGTACCCTTTGGTAACATGCAGCTCCAAACCATAACTGATGTTGGATGTTTTACAATCTAGGCGATACATTGCTGGAAGAAAGTAAAAATCTTCTTTTTAGTCTAATAATTTTCACACCTCTGTATGTTGTTTCTGTTTAAGTTAACTACATATTGATTTTAAAACGGTATCAATTTTGAAAATGGGGCTATTTTTTTTTTTTTTGTAGAAGAAGTCTTTTTATAGAAAAATTCAATTTATGTCTCGAATTATTTCGTGGTTCTTTAATTGAAATCAAAAGGTGGCACCTTGTGCTCTTAGTGATCTAATTTGAGATAATCTTCGAGTGAAAATATTCAATTACCCATCATAAATTTTATTGACAGAATTCGGGCACTGTGTGCAAGAGCTTTGTCCCAGCACATTCGTTAACTAATTAGTTGGTCAAGATTGCGGTGCGTTTTAATTAGAACTTTTCTCGAGTGAAAAACGGAAACAAAGAACTTAAAATTTGTTTTGTTTTTTTTTTTCAGTTGAGGTTGAATGCAGAACTTTTACTTTTTGACAAACATCCAGTTAAAAATAATCAAGGAAATGGAGCGAAATTTATAGAGGTTGAAACGTATAAGCGCCTCGCGATTATAAATTACAATTAAACGTTGGATAACGACAAACAAAAAGTGAGACTATTTTCGAGAGATTGTATGTGATCTTGATAAAAGCAAAAATATCTGGCCGAATGGTGTATTGTATAAGGCCTTTTGCATCGCCGCCACCAACAGCCATTTGTTGTGCGGTTTGGACGATTTGGACGGACGTGGGACGGTTTTTACGGGAGCATCGCCGGGCCCGATTCTGGCTTCCTGCCCATTCCTGACGTCGTCGTTCTGTTGCTGTTTCCCGCCACCAAAACGCCGTCCTTATAAACAGAACTTATAAAAGGAACACTCGCACAAAATCCAGTGCCCGTTCGACCAGCAATTTATGCGTTGCTGTATTCGTTTTTTTCAAAATTTAACAATGTGCATGTGGGCCTAAACTAGCGACAATTACAAGCCCTTATCTATATTTAGTATTGTACATAATAATTATTTTTCATACTGGGACCACAATACACAAGTGATATTTTATAATTTTTAATTTTGGTAAGTTGTAGTGCTGTGCTCTAAGAACTTTCACTTCAATTACCTTATGTAATGTGTGCGTGCGTCGTTTTAAGGATACTCTCAAAAGGATAATTATAAATTATATTGTTCATTCCCGAATCCTCTTTTAATCAAAAATTCAGTGCAGTGACTGTGGAAATACAGAGAAGTAGCCTTTTGTGTATCTTCTTACTAATACTAAAACTCTGCGTTAAAAAGCTTAGTTAGACATATAACAATCTTTCAATGACCTAAAAAGAAATATTTTCTTTCTTAATTTCAACTCAATAAAAATCGAATGAGTGCCAATCTTAAGTGAAATCTTACATAAATTCAAACCTTAACACTCAAAGCTTTGAACTCTAAGTGTGCATTGATAACTATAATTGCATCGAATGAGTTATTGCATTTTTATTCAAAGACTTCAAAGTAATTAAATGCAAAGATAATTTTTCGTTGAAAAATTACAAAGTTTCAATGATGAATCTCTTTGAATTACTTCAAAAGTAGGATAAAAAAAACGATAAGATTGCCATATTTATGAAAATACACGAATTATAAATGTTCCATATCGCTTTCTTGAGAAAAATAAAAAATCCGTAATTTTTCAAATTATCAAATTTTAATCTTAAATTTCAAATTTAACAAAGAAAAGTCTAGATGAATGGAATCATTAAGAGTCCCGTTTACTTATAGTTTAAAATTTGTAAAAAATGGTTGCGTAACAAAACAGAAAAAGGTTAAAACAGAACATGCCATGCTCATACTGCTTAAATTCCACAAGCGTTTTTTTCGATATACTAATCTTTTAAACTCAATTTTTAAATTCGCAAGTTTCGAAGAATATGACATGCGCACTACAAGTTCTGTGTGTAATGATCTGTTTTGTCATATTCTGTTCTGTCCGGTTACTGTAAAAAATTACCTTTGAGTTCAATTTAAAATTTCGGCTTAGGTCTTTGGTATTAATTAAGGTAGTAATCAATAAGAAATGGAATAAAAAAAATGAATAAATTTATTTCAAAAAGTTGTAATTAGAATCAATTATTGAATGCAGAATTGCAACAAAAAATAATCAATTTCAAGCAGTCATTAGGCCCATAGCGTTTAGGTTTGAGTCTTAGCTAAGTGCTATTCGAGCCCTTTACAGATTATTAATAGAATTCAGGTCATTTGAGGCAGTCTTTTAACTAATTATAACAAATTATTTTCATTTTCTATTTAAATTTTGGCCAACATGTAATCTTTTCAAAAAAATCTTTTTAAAAAGTTGGCTTTCGCAGAGCTTTCAAAGCATTAAGAAGCTTTTAAAATTTCGCTTTAAGAAAGACAATGGTGACAATAGTGAAAATAATCAAATATAAGAGCTTTCTCTAAAGGCAAATATTTCATTTACGATGGTTTCCAAAAGTTCCTTCAGTATTCTAGAGCCATTCTTAGCTTTTTTAGTTCAAACTATATTAATTTAATCTTAATTTTACTAATATCAGACTTACTAATTATAAACCATTATCCCATTTAACTTAGAAAGTCCATACGATTACGTTTAAAAATTGAGGAAGAAAAATTTATTTGAAGTTCTTAACATGTGAGGCGAAAGTATTGATGAAAGCTACAGCTTTAATTGTAATCGATTTGAGTTTTAAACCTTAATTCTTTTGGCTTCTTTGTCTTTTACTTGTAGTAGTATGTCAATTGAATCTTTTAATTGAAGAAAGTAAGCACCAGGCAAAATATTATTTCTAAGGAATTGTGAAAGAAAAGGAAGGCAAGAAAAAATGTTTTTTTCTGTTCTTTGAACTTTCATTACAGTTAATTTAAGTCATTGAGGAAGGGATGAACAGAAGGGAGCCGGTTTTATTTGTATTTTTTTTTTTTAAATTTTTAATTGGAGTTAGAGTTTTGTACAATTTGCTTTAAATTATCATAAATCAATCACGTTTATAATACCTCTGAGAATAATAATTGTAAAATAATTACATTAAAGTCAATAGAGCAATTAAAACGCGGTAATTAGAGTTGATTAAAGAAATATGCTGATCGAGCGAATTGATTTGAAAAAGTCGCAATAAAAATAATAAAGTGATTACACAATAACAACTTTAATTAGGATTTAGGTCAATCTGTGCTCGAAATGTTGCAATAAAATAGAGGTAGTCTTGCTGGGAATATTTGATCGACAGCCAAACTATTTTATGAGTGTTCCCAACTTGTAAGGCACTCGTTCAAGCACATCATCCACCTGGCGTGGTGGCCTTACCTCAAACCTTACCTCGAACCTTACCTCAATCCTTACCAAACTCGAAAACGATATCATCATTATTTTTGCATCTTGTCATCGTGTCGTTCTATCGACACATTAAATCATAGCGATGAAAATTCGTCGATTTTTCGCGGAAACATCAACTTGTCGAACATTAATGGGATTTCGGTTATGCAACTTCGGGCGTTACGTAAAACTGACCTTTCGGAAATTTGCCACGGCTAAGTTTATCCTCTTAAGACAATAAAATCGACTAGAGCGATATATTTAGCAATTTGTGAATATAATTGGCATGATTTTCAGCTTGGCAAAATATATTTTCCTCGATTTATGTCAATGTCGTTACCACGTTCTACCACGTTGAATCTAAAATCAAAAATCACTGTCATAAAATTGAAATTTATTTCTAATTTTATCGAAATTCTCCTATTTATTCCATCATATTAATATCAAAAACATATCTTCATCGAGGTTATTTTCGAATGGGTAGTTTCACGATTCTATTTACATCGTAAAGCTCAAATAAAGCGTCACCGAAAAGTTCAATGTAATCTCCCGCATTTGAAAATCACTCACTCGAATTAAACGACCAAAAGACGTCACTACAATATAAATATATAAATCGGATAATTGAAATACTTAAACCTTTCTTTTTTTTCAAATCGATAAATTAATTCAAGTTATTACCGTAATGTTTATAAACATATTATATTGTATTCGCGGAAAATTTGTTTATGAACGCTTTTAACGTTGCATATAAGTATGATTCAGTTTGGCAAATGTAAACACTGAAAAGCACTAAATTTTCTTCTGACTAACTAATGTTAATGATCTTTCACGCCAGTTTGTTGTTGTTTTCCGCATATTTTACAATATGCTCGTAAAGTCTATAATTAGGCTACGTTGAACTCGGGTTCATTCCAAAAATGAAGAATTGGAATTGGAAAAAAACACAATGGAAGAGATTCGTCCCATTTATCCTTTGATTCCTGTTCTCAATGGAATTCTAGTATTCTATATAAATGACCATTGGTCTGCAATTTATTGATTTCTCTTAAAAGTCATTTTCGGGTGGGAAGCCTTATAATTTATCAAAATAAATAAACGAAAATTGATTAAACAAATACGAAATTCCATCATAAATCAAGATCTTAGTATCAAAAAGAAAGAGTATTGTTTGAAAACGGTGAATGTGTGGTGAATTGTAATAATTTAAAGAACATGTGGATAACTTAATAGCTATTACTCGGTCTTTAAAATAGGTAGAGCAATGACGGGGTCGTTCTTCCGAGTGCTGGGTTTTTCTTCTGGATGATTGCTTGGATAATATTGCCTTATAAGTTATAAACTAACTTTTATTTCAATAAATAAAAATAAATTAAATTAACTATAAACTTATACTTTGCTTTACATTGTTTCTTTTAATCTTTATAGTCCACTTTTTCTATTGATCAAAAATAAGTTAATCTGCGTATTTGTGCCACTTTTTTGGAAAGTGATCTAAGTCCTTTTCATGAATAGTTCATGTACCTATTATTTTTTTAACAATGAATACATACACAAAATCAAAGAAGTTACTACTAGTGTATCGAAACCGAATGTTATATCAATAAAATGTAGTGTCCAACCGAACATTCGGCTTCCATTGCGGCCTAATTTCGGCAAAAAACGAGTTTCGGCTGAGTTTCAGTTTCGGCTATCGTCAAGCCGAAACTGAATTAGTAAGAAGAAAATGTTGAGAAATTATTGTTTCTCACTTCAATATTGGATTCTTCAATTATGAATACTGATAATTATTAGTTTCGGCCGTAAAAATAAGTTTCAGTCGGCCACTAATAATATGTAAAAAAATTATTAATACAAACATCGGCAAATCAAAAGTTGGTGTAGGGACTGTTCGTGGATTCTTGGAATGAACTTAGACCACTTTCAAAATAAACGACTCATTTATGAATTGATGTTTCTTAGGCTAAAGAATAGTTAAAATAAAATAAAAATGAAGTAAATCTTGGCAAAAACCTCTATTTCTCGATTTGAAATAAATTAGAACATTTCTAAAGCGATTTTTTCTAGAAATTGTAAAGTAAAAAACTAAAACAACTAAACGAGCTAAATAACTTAAAATAAACTATAAAAATTCACATAGTTAAAAACTATAATTTTCTTTTACAGTATATTTCTTATTCAATATTATTGTTTGCTTAAATTTAGTGACTCGAGTGGAAAATAGTTTTAGATTTGCTTTGTCGAATTTATACAAGTTTTCCTTTGAGTTTCCACTGCCTGTTATTATATCTGCTATAGAATTTTTCATTACAGTTTTTATCGAAATTGAGGAAAACTAAAGTCTAAAAATTTAGTATTTCATTTATGGTAATTAATGAAAACAAAAAAAAAGCAGAATTTTCCGTGAAACAGAATCTTATAGATGAAATTTATGTTTTTGTGTGACACCTGTAAAAAAATTAAAAAATATTGTTGAAATTTTAGCAAAGGACCCCTAAAAACAAAAGGAATTTTCGCAAGTAAAAAAAATCCCTCAAAATTATTGATATCTGTTGCCTACGAAGCCAACAATAACTTAAGAAAAGCTTGTACAAAGCAAAATTAGCGGTGGGTGCTTCTATAGCTTTCATTGATTGAGCTTTTGATTTCTAATCATCATTGTTGAAAATTAAAATGAATCAGTTTTCGAAAATCTTTGCTAATAGTTTTATTTTGGTTTCAAAATTTGTACTGCAATACTCATACAATATACGCACATTTTATTAACTAATTATTTAGAGATTAAAGATACCGTTTGAGTCGCGATAAAGACTGAAGACCAAGACATAAGACTGTAACAGAATACTAAGACTATTTCTTTCCTATTATTCGATTTCTTTCGTGACGAGAAGTACTATCGTAAATATTCAAAAGCACAAAAAGAGTTTCTAATGACAACCGTTTTTATGACCAAAATCGAAACTGGGTTTTAGTTTCTAATGCGGTTTCAGCAAAAACTGATAATTTCTTTAAAGGAATGGGCACATATTTCCTTCTTGGAAAGTTATTATAATAGATATGCATAATTAAATTCAATTCTTAAGCAGGCCATTCACGCTCTGACTTACAGTCCAACTAGTCGAACTACTAGTTGGATCGCCTAAATGATCCGTTAGATGTCTAGTCTGACTAGACATCTAACTTCCTACAATACCATTCACGGATCCAACTTCGAAAGTCGGACCACAAGTTGGACAGCAAGTCGAAGCGTGAATGGTCTGCTTTACTTTCGATACTTAACTATGTCTGATAATAGTTTTAATTGAAAAAAATACGGCTAAAAAGTAGCTCTTTCTTAGAAAACTTTTAAGACCACAATTTTTTTAAGATCATCCTTTTTGGTTTCTTTATTTTTTCATAACTTGCAAATATATGTTTGTAACCACAAAAGAAGTTACTTGAAAAATTAATAATTTTGTTGGTGTAAAGAAGACTCTTTTTGGAACGATGCAATAGAAACTTTTTAGTTCTCTATTATGCCAATCGTTTTTGAAAGCTACTGGGAAGCTTTTGAACGTAGTTTGGATTTTAGTCATTGATTTGGAAGGTTTTTTGTTAAAGTTGAAATTCCAGTTTGGTGCTAAAATCAAAAATTGGTTAGATACTATCTCAAAGTAATAGATTTTATATATTTTTTGAATATTTATAATGCACATGAATTGCGTTAAGAAAGGTTGAGCTATATTCAAAGACAAGTATTAAAAGTTAAGATTCCTTTTCAAATTATTATACTTAAGGGTTATTAACACTTTCAAAACATGTCTTTGTATAACAGGATGAAATATTATTAAATGCGATGAAATCTAAAGGATCTGAAATTATAAATCTCTCGTTTAATTTTGGAAATCAGACGCAATTGTTACGATATATATTATTCTTCTCAAAGCTGCAATGTCCTCTGGCTGGTAATTTATTTGTCGTCTCACCAAGTTTTAAAATAAAAACGGAAAATTAATGAGGAAAGTGAGGCCAAAATGACACAATTATATAACATACATTCTTCGCATTTAATCTTAATTATGTTTGTCTTGTTTACAAGACGAAATAGCAGACTGACCGTGAAAAATTTGCGCGTGGCGTTAAAAATATTCTATTTTTTTTTTGCGTTTGGTAGCTTGAATGATTTTTGTCGCTTTGGAACGATTGACTTTGGAGCGATGATCGATTTTGTGCAGAAGTGGTTGATTGAGGAATATTGTTGGAAAGCGTTGGATAGTGGATGGCCAACTAGCCTAGTAGCAAGCTGTTGAGGTTCTATCTTTGTGATGGTATTTGTTTGCAAGTTTTCTTATTGGTTCATAGTTCAGCATCTTTGCCAAAATAATTAAGAAAGTCGCGATGTGCCGAATGCTAAAAGTGTCCGCTCGAATCATTTTGGCAAAGTGCCTTAGGCCCGGGACACTTGGACACCGTGCCGCACTAACCTTAGTTCTCTAATCATTTGTCTTTCATCCCATTTTGCTTCATGTGCTGTGTCGTCTTCCCAAAAAAAAATTGAAAAAAAAAACAAACTAAACAAGTAAGTTTTAGTGGCCGATTGCTCGAGTTTTGTAACTTCTTCGTGTGACTTTTCCCTACTAATTCCAATCAAAACATTATACACAAATCATTTCGATTTTCGTTTAGTGCTGGAAATAGCGCACATTGTCCCCACCATATTCATATTCTGAATTTTCCATTTACAACCGTGATATTTCTATCATATTCTTCATTTAAATATTCGGCCGATAAATTGCTTTCGGAAATGTTTGGAAAACTCATCAAAACGGTTGCTCGTGTATGTTTAAATTTAGAATTTTGGTGATAGTGCGATTCTGAATTAATCTCAGAGCTATTTAGTATGTAGCATTGAAAAAAAAAACGAAAATAAAACTAAGCAATATTATTGGGATAGTAACCACGTGAAATCGATGATCAGAAAATATCTCTTAGAATTGCAAAAATATTCAGCTGTTCACCCGAAATTTCAAATTATTCAAACCACATTCCATAATTTAAATAAACTTTGACTAAAAATATAAAAAAACTGCTTTACACTGACTATTAAACGATTAAAATCCACAAAAATTTGCTACTAAATTGACTTTTCCAATAATTAAAGATCATTAATGACAGTTTTCTATTATGTAAAAGTTTTGCTAGGGTTACTTATTCTAGATACAATAAGTGCTAGGTAGATTTAAAAAGAATAACTTTATCTTGAGTTTATCTCAAGATTGTCAATTGTTTTTTGCGATTTTGATTTGAACATTAATCAATCGTTATTGACAAGGCAAAAGTCGTTAAATAATGATATATCATTTCATTAATCCAAAATTTATTTCATCCAATTCGAAAGTCAATAAATTTGAATTTAATGATCCATATTTTTGGTTTTGTGTGACAAATTAATCTTGTGATTTTTGGATAATGACTATCTAGTCCAAATGATTTCAAGCTTGATCAAACGTATTCATTCTAATTGTCAAGGCAATTGGCAACAATTGGTAATTAATTGAAATTTTGAACAGGGGGAAGGGGAGATACAGCGATTATGTAAAGCATGTTTATTCAAAAGCTCTGGTTTTACGGTTATGTAGAATTTCTTTTAACATTTAAAATGAATTACTTCCGAAGCTTTTTAATAACAACAAAAAGGCTTATATTTTTCATTAGTTTGCTTGAACACTTTCAAAAATGGTGTCTTATTATTTATAAAGGTACTTTTTGCATTTTTTTATTAAAGTTAACGATGCTATTAATTTTTTTTTAAATTAGTATAATTGGGTGCTGGTTTTTCATAGTTGTAATATCCCTAAAGAGTTATATCCCTAAGAGTTATCAATAGTAGTGCACTCATTAAGAGTCGTAATGAGAGTAGGAATAATGTTGTAGTATCTGATAACATTGATTAATTGCATCTTAAATAAAAAAAATGCAAGAGTATTTCAAGCTCTTAGATCCAAATACAGGCCGAACCAAAAAAATAATGTTGAGCTTTTTTGCAAAAGCTTTCGTATTTTGGTTCCAAATTCATGAAAAAAAATGAAGTTTATTGAATACGTGTTAAATAATTAATTCTATTCTCTAAATTTTTTAGTACTTTATGGCTTCATTAAGGTACTAATATAGTTGCAATTTTAATGGATGAGGTTCCAAAAATAGGTTTTAAACATGCATTTGCTGTATTCAAAATCAGTTGGTTAGAGTTTATATAAAGTTTATATAAATTTTAAAGGTTCTGACCCTTAAGAATCTTCCGGAGTACATTAAGGTTCAAGTCATCCCTATACATATGAATTGCATATAATTACATTTATAATTGATCCGGTACTAGATGCTTCCTTAAAATTTTTATTACCTGCTCAATTGAATTAGAAATCCCTAATTGAAATTTAAAATTGCAATTATACCAAAAGTAAACCTTCATTTTTAGTTTTATTTGTTCTTTATTATACTCGTATCTGTAACGTTAATGAAAATCCTTTGACCGTTGACTAAATAATTCTTTGCGAATTTAAGCATATTGTAAGAATATAATCATTTGTATTATCTGAAAAACTATAAAAAACTTACTACTATGTTTGTCTATTTTTGTCGCTATATTTTTCTTTTGGTTTTTTGATAAATACTTCCAATCCCATGAAATCCAAATTTGTATTTCTGTTTTCTTATGAGCCCAGGTGTATATATCTTTTAGGCTTTTGATTTTATTAAAAATGATCAGATAATTTATTCAACTAAATCTAACGGTTAGTTTTCAATACTTAATTTCTATAGTTCTATGAAAATTTTATGTTTTATCCAGAACACTTTGGTGTTAATTTGAGAAACTCAAATTTCTTTTGAGTCGAAAAAGTAGAATTTATGTTCCAACAATAAAACAGATGGTTACAACAACGGGAAATCATCTAATATGTCAAAACATTTTTCGAGACGAAACTTTTAAAATGTGTCCAACTTATGTGAGAGGCACTGATCGACATTTTAATGTTTTGTAGTTTTCAGGTGACGATTTTTCGGGTAATTCAATCTTTTAACAGAAATTAAAATCTCTTTGAACTGTTGGAGTTAAATATAACATTAATTGCTGTTACATAAACAAAAATCGGGAATAAGCCGAGAATGAAATCTGTCATAACGATTGATTCATGCTCTTTTTTAAATCACGGATTTTAAAAAAGAGAACCAAG
This sequence comes from Sisyra terminalis, assembly GCA_958496175.1. Lineage (NCBI taxonomy): Eukaryota > Metazoa > Arthropoda > Insecta > Neuroptera > Sisyridae > Sisyra > Sisyra terminalis. The sequence continues at coordinate 13,158,546 of OY292275.1, forward strand.
CTGAAATGAATATAATATTCAGAAATAAAATTTTATACTTTGATATTCCGTGGTAAAAATACCTCTAGCTTAATGTTTACATCTGATATGTCCAATGGCATTGATTTCTGATTGATTGCAGGTATTTAATTTATTGGTTTTTAATGGTATGGAATCCAAGATTTAAAGATTGATTGCAGCTGTTGATAAGTTACACATTAATTCGGTAAATTGTAATATTTTTTTAATATTTACGATTTAGAAGGAAAAATTATATTTTTTTTCGAAATAAAAACCATTTTTAAAATTATATACCTATTTTTAAAATTGAACAAACCTCTCTTGCAAAAACTTTATGAAGCACATTTTTTTCTTAAAATTTTGTACTGCAACTTATAGAGACTAGTTTTCAATAAAGATGGGGGCGAATTATGTTCTTACAAACATTAAAGCATTGTTCTGCATTGGACTATATTTCAGGTAAAATATTGGCGTCTTCAGGAAAACCTTTTAAATCGTGCTACGCCTAACAAGTCATAACATTTAGGTATTTATTTGTCCAAATTCCTATAATATTTACTTTAGTCAATTGAAAGTTAAGTATCAATGGAAGTCAAATTTTTTCATAACTATATTCAGAAAGTTAGGATGTCTAGAAAAATAATAAATTAAATCACACATTGTGAAGGATTTAATAACATTTTTGAACTATTTTAATATTAAAAGAAAAATGGGTAGGGATTTTTTTCAACAATTTAGGAGGAAGCCTATTGGTGGCCGAGTGGTTAAGGTGACCGCTCCAAAACTACTAGGTCTTGGGTTCAATCTTAGTATCGAGCAAATTTTCGAAATTGGTCGATTATGGGTTTTAATTAACCTTAGAGTTGTAGAGTTGCTAAACACCTTAGTATTAACCAAGTGACGATAAATAATAATTAAAAAAAGGAGGAGAATACAAAAATACATTGTAAAATAAAGGTCCTATCTTATGGTTAAAGAAAAGATAAAGTGAAGACATAGAGAGAGTAAATGAATATTAGTTAAAGTTGTAGCCTATCGTTATAGCTTTATGGTTTATTGAGGATTTTACTTTTCAATTTGGAAAATAAACAATGTTTTTTCTTAAGCACTACTAGTTCATTAGCCTTAAATTCCTTAAAATATTTATTTGAAATATACTTCAGACGATTTTTATTTTCGTCAATTTGTTGTAGTTCCGATGATTTAAAATCTTTTGTATTTTTAAATACTTTACACTTTGTCTTTTTTAAAATAAAAAACAAAGTTTAAACTGTTTATAAATAAAAAAGATCTTCCAATTCTCGGAACTACAATCAATTGAAGATAAACTACCTGATTAGAATCAATAATATATATATGTATATATTAAAGAATTAAATTATCAGAAATTTTATAAATAAATAGAAGAATTTGGGTGCATATGGCACAAATGTAGATACAATGTTTACATAAATTTTGTATACAATGCGACCGTCAAAATATGGTTTACATTTTTTACTTTTTGATAAGGATTCTTTTTTATTTCCTGTTATTATCAAAAACTATTTAATTCATTAATTAATCCCCTTCACAAATGTATAATTAAATTGCTCTGTTTTCATATAATAAAGAAGAGTCGTTTAAAACAATCGTTAAATTGTTCAATATTATTACAAATTGTTCATTGTTCGCCTTCAAATCTCCAAATACCATCTAAATAATTTGTTATAATGGATACATTAACTAAAACTGCTTTGTTTATGTGAATATTGACAGTGTTAATATCTTAACTGTAACATTAACATGTGCAACTGAGAGATAAAAAACAAATATTATTTTTTGGTTTAAAAATTTCAATTTTAAATTCCAACAATGACAAAGAAAATTGATACTCTTTTGTAACTATGAATAATTTTTGTGTAAAATATCAGACCATGTGGAATAAAATTGTTTGTATTTTCATTTACTTGGGTTACATTTAAATAATTCAAATAACTAGAAATATTTTTAGAACTAATTGAATGGATTTTTTTGTCTCGAGAGACTTGTTTATGCGGCTGATATTATTTGGGTCCATTAAAATGACGTGTTAATACAAAGAAAATAAAATATATTTTAATAGTAAATATTAAATTTGATCAAATAAATGAATCAACCAATAAAAATAAACATTTTCACTTGGACGATTTGAAAGATTTGAATGTTCGCGCTGTGGCGCGCTGACGTATGCCCGGCTTGTCCAATCACAATCAAACACATGTGGTCGCACTATCACGATGTCGTTGCATCAGCTGAACGAAAAATCCTATATAAATCGGCTTTAATTGATGAATGATGAAATTTTTACGTGGCTCTTGCAATTGCATAGTAATTTAACGTAATTGTAGGTGTTTTTTTGGGAATTCCTTGAGAAAAGATTGACATTTTTTTTAATTTGAATTAGTTGTGTGAGTTTGGCGACAGAGGGCGGCACTGGCGATCTGGCTCCGTCATATCCTTTATCTCGGTCGAGAATAATTTTGACGACAGTTGTGCGGAAAATGAGGCTTGGAACGGATAAAAATTCGTTTAGTTTTCATTATTTTGTTGTTCGTTCGTCCTAGTTTAGATCTCGATTTTTTTGAAAATAAATATATTGTGAATAGTGTAGTTCTAGTTTTGTAATTATTGTATCAGATCATAGGCAAAGTGCATTGAATGCACCCGAATTTTAATTTAACCCAACGTAGAACGGTAAGAATTTGTTTATAAAACTAATTAGCGATTGTAACCACAAAATTGGCTCATTGGTTGGTTGTTTGGAGGAACTTTTTTTAGCTAAGCCGAATTTGTTGTGTACTTATTTAATTATTGGCCTAGTTATCTAAGTACTTTAAGGTTATGTCTGATTTTGAATAATGCGTTGGCAATTTTAACAATACAGGCCATTGACTTAGTCGGGCACCCAGTGCCAATAATATGGTACGTAGAAAATCCCGGGTTGCATGGAAAATTGGGCTGTGAAAACATTGACGTCGCCTTGAAATGCTAGTGACGTCCTCAAAATAAAAGCCATGTGTGTTTTTTACCGAGCAATTCGCCGTGGACGGCGTATTGTGGTGATCAGGGGGCTTCTAGAGGAAAGTTCATCGTTTTTTTCTCTCATCAAAATCAAAGGAAACGCATCGAACATAAATTAACGCACATCGAAGATCAGTTATTTATATTTCCAATAAACATTCCCAATCATTTGGAAGCAACTTGGGACGACGCACGTCATGGCATCGCATGTTGTGGCTTGGGCCAAGTTAAAAACGTCAACATCATGAGTGGGAGACCTGATGTGTGCGTAAAAACGTTTCTGACAAATCCAAAAAGCCGCAGGCAAAAATAGCACAATCATTCCGCTAGGTGGAAACAGAAATTCCGCTGGAAAATGCGGAAATCGCTCAAGAATCCCAAAATATTTGTACAATAATCCATCGAAGATATCCCAACAATACGCTTGTAAATTTTCGATAAAATCATGCGGGTGGTTGACAAAAAAATTAGCCTACGCAAATAATTATTGGTTTGTTCGTATATAAAATGCTTACTAATCATAACATTTTATTTCCTTTACTATCAACTAATATTTACACATATTACACAATTTAAAGCCAATGAAATTTATCGTAACTCATTGGAAAAGATTCTTATGAAATACTTATCCATAATCGTTTGTTATTTCTCTAATTCTTTAAACCTAAAGTAAACCAAAAATATCTCCTTGTTAAACAAAGTATTGTAGATCTTTGAAATTTAAAAGTTCAAGTAAAGTAGTGTTTTTCAATGGGGGGGGGGCGTTCGCCTCATAAATGGGCAATTCGGAAATGAACTTGTCCAATATTGAAGTTAACTGAATAGCGACATTTATTAGCTACTTAAAATTATATGGTATATAAGTGCAGAGGGTTTCCCACTACTGAATTAGGCGATATTATAAGTTCTAATTATTTAAGAGAGGAAAACGTGTTAGTGTTATTTAAATGGCTTTATATCTTGTCATGGCCGGTATGGGTGCCGGCACAAAAAGGCCATTTGCCCCCCTCTGGAATTTCAGAAATTTGTATTGTTAGTCATAAGAATAATTAAATTTCGGGTCCTTAAAATAAAAATTAGAAATAATTCTTTTCTCTGATGATTGTTTAACTGGCTCTTTTACAAAACTTGCAATTTTACACTCTTTTGAGAAAATTGCTCTTCCTTTGGAAAAATTTCTGTTGGTTACAACATTGACAAATTTGGCTCTTTTTTCGTGAAAATTAATAAGTTCCCACCGTAAACACCTAAATATTATTTTTTCGCGTTATGGTATATTAAGTTTCTTGCCTTGAGTGAAATCTTCCTTCAGTCGTTGCTTATATACCCAATTTTCTCGAAGAAGTTCAGAATTTCAAGTTTTCGTATTCTTTTTTCTTGGCTTTTTCCTATTTTCCTTCTAAAGCATCCAAAAGGAACTCTACTTGTCAGAATGTGAATTATTTACATGGTTTTCGTTCTTATCGTCACATCGAATATTTGAATTTATTCTTTGGTTCCTTTGTCTTCAAATATGGGTCGTTTGTTTTGAAAATGGTGGGTAACAAACCTTAAGGATCCACCTGATTAACCTAGGTGATTCTGAAGGACATGGAAATATTTTTTTTTTTTGGTATAATTTTTATTTATAATTTTTGAATCAGATATAAATATATGTCTAACAAAATTTATTACAACTCTTAAAACTAAATCTAAAGAAACTAATTATTCCTCCCTATACCTTTATGTAGAATTGGATGTGGAAGATGGGTCCATGGCAATATAATAACGTAGAATCAGCCCGAAAATAAAATTTTCTGTAATTTCAATGATATATGTAAAATCAAAAAAAAAAAAAATCATTATTTCTGAAAATTTTAATTAATGTATTCTATAAATTCCTGATTTATACTCTTTTGATTCGCCGGTTACTGAATTCACTAAAAAAAAAAAAAAAAAAAAAATCCTCCCGCCAACTACCCTTGTTTATAGAACAATAAGGAATAATTGAAGAAAAATCTCTTAAAACTATAAATAATAGCAGAATAATTTTTATTTTAAAATTGAGTCGCATTATACAGAAACTATATGAGTCAGCAAATTCAAATTATTTTTATAATTTTTTTCTTAGGGAATTAGAGTGAAATAGACGAATTAGAGTAGTGCTAGTTTTACCACGTATTGTATTTTTTTTAACAGTAAAATATAAAAAAATCATTAGGAGAAAAATGACTCATGTGATTTCTGCAACCAGAGATACAATTTTAAAGGTAAATTCAAAACCAAGAAAATAAAAATGCGTAAATTGAAACAATGAACAAACTTGATATTTATTTGAAATAAACTTAGTGTATTATGAAGTTATTATGTAGAAATAATTTATAATTGTTTATAATATGCGCACATTCATAAAACTCATAAAAAATAGATAAAAATTGTGAATTAAAATCAATGGTTTATGGCATATAAATATTCTAGACTCGTATAATCTTATGCCTTGTGGCTTCCTTAAAACGTAGTAGGTATATTTTTTTTTAGTTTTAAGTTATTTTTAAGTTTTTATATTGCGATTTAATCATAAACTATAAGTATACCTATGTATAATTTATCGATTTATTCTAGATTTCTGACCTTATTGATTAGATACCAAATCACTATCAAAATTTATAAAAAATTAAGTGTTAATTCGATCTAATCAAATATACCACTTATATATTTTTGCGAGATTAAACGTTTTTTTTTTAATTTTATGAAAAATGAGTTGAAATCTAAAATAGGCAATACTTTTCTTTAACCGGTTTCTATTACCAATTGTGATAATATTGATTTATTGAAACGATTTTATAATTATATTTAATTAATAATTTACTTGTAAATTGATTTATTATTTTTTTTTCTCATTGAGAAAGTTGATTTTTTTATTGTAAGAAGCTTTTAAAGCGAAAGATTGAAATTTAGATGAATTGAAATGTTATAAAAGTAGGTTACTCATTATATTTCAATTAGAGAGGCAAAATTGAGACCATTTGGAGTTATTTTTATCTGAAGATTTGAGAATATTTGACTGTTAAAAAGTTATAGGTATTTTTTAATATTTTTTATTTCTTATTTAACAGTGAGGCGTCCAGGAGGAAATTTTGTGAGAAGGGAAAAGTGGGAAAATTTAAATTATTTTTAAATCACGTGTTTGAGTTTTAAAAACGGAAAATTGGTTAAAATCAAACTAGATTTGTTCGTTGACTTTGAATTGTTATACTGTTTATATAACATATAAAATATATTGTGGTATTTATGTAATATAATTTACAAAATTAAACTATAAACATAAATTTGAAATAAAGTTCAAACAAATGAATTACCGACTATGGCCCAGATACGTATTTTTGCCAAGTAATCTTCCTCTGCGGTTATCATGTAGTATTGGATCGATGAGTAATTGTAATATGATGAGTCGTGACTCATCACATAGATCCAATACTACTTGATGACCACTGAAGAAGATTGCTAAGCAATTGAAATACGTATCTGAGCAAAACGTTAGCAATTCATTTGTTTGAACTTTGTAAATTTTAGACTACATTATATTTTATATATTATATAAACAAAAAATTGGTTATCTTTTCGGTTTTAATATTGTACTTCCTCAATTTTACTTAGAACAAACTTTAGAAATTGTGTTGAATAACTTGAATTTACAAGCCTTATAATATAATAGAACTGAAGACAAATTAATTCACTTCAAGAGATTTTACTACAATAAACGATGTGTAAAAGAAAGCGAAACATTGGAGATTTTTGATTCATATAAATTTCTTTATGTATCCGTATCAGAGCATTACAAGACTACACTTTTATATTTATCTCCTAGATTTCGATTGCTATTGACTTAAAAAAAGTTATAGCTTAATTTCCAAATTGATTAGTATATTGGTTTAAATGGTAAGTTCCAGCTAAGTCTTTTGAAATTTTTATACTTCCCGATATAAACCTACATAATTTTAAATAGGCACTGAGCATTGTTATGCGATTGACTTAAGTCGATAAAATTTAATTTTTGAATTCCCTCCCCCTCATTTGACCATCGAATTGCTACCTATCGTAAACATCACATTAAAAAATTTTTGGGTCTTTAAATGGAAGACCTAAGAGAAGAATGTGTAAACGTAAACGTACTATAAAATTTTTTTAAAAACGCATTTAAGTTTGAAAAGGAAACCAAAAAAAGTTATTTTTTTGGTGGAATTTCAGATTTCTTCTTTAATTTTATTATTAGAAATTGAAAATGGTTATCTTGATATCTATACAGTGAATTAAATTTTTATTTTAGGTCGCTATTTGTTTATTTTTATCGATTCTTCTAATGTATATTAGCTTTCTAATATACTCGCGGGTTGACTTGCGGAAATGAGATAATACGAAGTATATGGGAAATGAACAATATAATTTAATCATTATAATTATTAGTACTTATTATTATGAGGACATTTATTCTTTCAAATAACAAAAATGTGGATGGATTGAGACAATGGCGTTTACGAACTGCTTAAGCTCTTGCAATATTTCGACTTTGTGATTTGTCTTCTGTTGTTAATAATTGTAAATAAATATTCCTTATGTATATTTTCGTACATTACGAATTCATTTCCCAGCACATTTATTTGTTAATAATACTAAAGTGCCTGATGAAGACTAAATAAAAAGCCGAAATACTTCATAGTCGCTATAGTTTTAGTCTATCCATATTTTACTGTTCCAAAGGATGAATCAAAATAAATTACTCATTTTATTTGATTTTTAATTATGATTTTTCTTATAGAACTGACGACAAGCACATCAACTCCGCACGATGGATGACGCCCACGCAAAAACTGTGGACGAGGTGTTAAACTACTTCAGCTGTGATGCTGAACGAGGTTTAAGCGCCGATCAAGTTAAAAGGAACCAAGAAAAATATGGACCTAACGGTAAGTGGAAAATTTTCTTTTTCACATGAAAATCTCACAATCTATCTAAAAGCTCTTTATTGAAGGTTAAGAAGGTTAAGGATATAGATAGTAAATGGATGGTGTGTATACATAAATCGTTTAGGGCAATAAATTAATAATTAATTAAACATCAACAATTCAAAATTGTAATTTGATTAACTCAATTGTTTGATTCAATTTGAATCCATATTATTTTACTCAATGAAATTGTTTCGAGTGGAAGATTTTATTTAGATTTATTTTGATTCTATACGCTTTATTTTAATGAGGAAATAGGAGAAGGAAAACATTGACTTTATTCAGTGATATCTGATAGGTTTTTTTTTTGAATAGAGAAAATATATTATTTTACTGCTATTGTCTTCATAAAATTGAACATCATTAAATATCTTTTAGTAAAAACAATAAAAGGAAAAATGCTATCCAATCTGTTTTCAAAGGATTTGTATTGTCTTGAAAATGACTTGTCTTTGAAATTCAAAATCCGATCGTAGTAAATTAGGCATTTAATAACGAAAAAAAGCTTTTTTTTTGTAATAAAAGAGATTTTCTTCGTTATTAGACTCAGGTTAAAAAGATTATCAACAACAAAAAAATATCTTTTGGAGGATCACAATGAAAGGAAAATATTAGAAGTTGTGAAATTTATTTTAAAAATTAGATAATAATTTAATTAAAATTTGACACCTTATTTGACAGGTGAAATGTCATTGTTGTATAATAAATAACTTAATATGTGGCGTTACTATGGAAACGAATATAGAGAAGCTTTTTGCTAGTAAATGTAAAAACGGGAAGCTTTCCCGTTTCAAATTAATAACGTTCTTGTCTTTGTCTTCAAACATAAAAATTTCATATTAAATCAGTGGTTCTCAACCGTAAATTTATGATTTCTCAATATATTTGCTACAACAAACCATTAAATCATTTATACATCTTAAGAAGTTATGCTCAACAAATGTAATGTTTGTTTTAAGATTCCGAGAAGAGTCAAATAAGCCCTTCTATTACCATTGACTATGAAGTTTGTTATATTAGATAGTTGTCTTAAAATTACAGAAATGAAATAAGGATTTTGATTGAAAATTTGCCTAAAAAATTAAAAATCTTCTACTAAATATCTTATTAAAATATTTATAGTATTTGAATTTTGATGTAGTACATCCTAATACTACTTAATTGCCTAATTTAAAAGGTAGTTTTGTAATTAGCACAATTAGCAATAATATTGGCTAAATTTAATTTTCAGTGGAGTTTATTTAATTATTAAATTCGAGTTATTTACTAACTTAATACTTAAGGATAATACAGCAGCTTGTCTGGTATAATATTCAATCAACATCCGTAAAGGGACAATATCATCCCGGTTGAAAACTGGTGCTTTTAAAAATTCTTCGGTTTTCTTAAATCGTCTATCAATGAATTATTGTATAATAATAATGTTATAATCTACACAAAAGTTCAGGGTTTAAAATTGTTTATTTTACCTTGTGTACTCTAATTAAGCTGCTTACAATATACCAAATATCTTAAAAAAATTAAACATTTATTAATTCCCCCGTTTGCTTGAATTCTCTTCAGGGAATTATCTTCCCAAATATTCTTAGACATGAAGCTTTTATTTTCAATAAATTAACTTAAATTTTATTTATTTGCTCCACTCATAAAGTTGTATTAATAGCGAAAATAATCAATCATTTATTATATTTTTATGCTAATTTTTATGTTTTAAGTAGATTTTTATATCCTTAAATGTTATTCAATTAGCAAAAATTTCGTGCCGAAATGTTTTATACACAATTTAGACTAACTGACCTTTAGAATAATAGCTTTCTTGCAGTTATTATTTCGCGAATTAACATATAGTGAATATTGGAAGTTAATATTTCTTCAGTATTTATTAAAAGTTAGCGACTCAAGGAGTAAACTAAAGTTCAATTCAATTTCTAATGTAATTTTCTTGCTTTAATATGCTAAGGTTATAGAAATTAATAGTTTGCTTAATTTGGTTAAAAGATTTACTATTGGAATAGGGGGAATACTTTTGAGGTTCTTGATTAATTTTAAAAATTAAAATTATATAATTTTATTTGATAAAAATCTTTAACACAAGTTATTTTGATTTCAAATTTTGAGGTAACTTATTGGATAAAAAAGAAGAAGGTGTTGAAGAGGAAATTGAGCCAGAAATTGCAAAAAATATTATTAGAAACTACACAAGAAAACCAATTAAGAAAATAGCATAAGAAAATGGTATTTTTCGAAATCGAGCCTATTATTACATTTTTATAGTCGATTTAGAAAAAGAAAAAAAGACATTGACCGAGTAAAATGAAGGTAGCTTTGTGCGTCACGTCAGTCGCAATGGCATAATGACAATACCAATACCTATCATAAAAAAAATATTTTACAATTATTATTTTCTCGTCTCTGGTTATTTTTGTCTTACAGCATCGAAGTGTGTTTGCTGACTCGCTCTCACGACCTTGCCACGTCAAAAAGAAAATTATCCAATACGTCTCTGAAATTCTGAATATTTTCTCGTAGCCAAAAGACATTGGTGGAAAATGTAACGTTAACCACCTTTGCTTATTTGTCGTGTGCGCCCATTTTCCGGTCTAGAAATGAGACACATATCAGAAGAAAATTCCACAGTTGCATTACGCAAAGTTTACCAAAGCCACCACCAACCGGCTCCAATTTCCACAAGTATTTAGCACACGGCCAAAACGCAGCAGGATAACCGAGACTTGATCAAACGAAAGTCAACGTTGAGAGCTTCAAAAGATTTTTCAATTTGCATGAAAAATGAGATGATTTTTAAAAATATGTCAACGTAAAACTTTTGGTTTGTAAACATACAGTAAAATGGACTACAAATTTCAATTTTGAACTTAAAAAAAATGCTCATTATCTAATCCAAAAATCTCAACATTTATGAGTCTAATGCTCAATTAAGCTTTCAAAGCTCGCATCGCTCCCTATATTGGTTGTAACCAAAAATTTTAAAACCTTTTTAGTAGTTTCGTAACAATTAATCTAAATAGTACAACATTGTAAAGAAGTTGACATGATATGTGGACAAAAAGGGCGACTAAATCAAGGTTTATAAAATACACAGGTGGCCTCATGGTGGCTACGTGACGTATCCAGAAGAAATTCGTACATATCTTCAGACTAATTCAATTTCAAAATTCTTCGTATGACGTCATTTTTTTTTTTCTAATGGAGCAACCTGTGTAATTTACAAACCCTGCGACTAAATCACCTGGAAAGTTTGGTTATTATTATATTTAATTTATTCACGTTCTTATTCATGGTTTCTTTTATAACATTAAGGGTTGGTATTTTCACATCTAGATAGTGATATTTATCGTTTAGATAAAATTTAAACCGGAGAATAGAGAAAACATGCGTATTTTCACTGAAGGATTGTGATATATGTTGGATGAATGTGTAGGAATTATTTGACAGATAAATTTTTATCTAAATTAAGTCGCTATCCTACGGATATAGTTTGTCTATCCATGAGTGAAAGTACCGGTCCTAAATGAATCTCGTTTTTTGGATACTCAATACTTGATGTTTCTATTCCATCATCATATGTTTCGCTACTTTTGTAGCTTCATCAGGTACTCAATTATAAAACATCAATTGTTAAATTCATGTATAATAATCTCGGCATTATACGACAACAATAACATGGTACTAGTTACTAGTATTGTCTTGTAAAATTAAAATATCTTAAAAATTATCAACAAAAAACATTTAAATAAATAATTTCTATTAACAAACACAACCTTAACAGTCTCTCGATCTCATGCCAATGTATTATATTTAATGCAAATAATAACATTTTTTGGGCTTGTAGAACAAAAATTAGACATATTTTTTTAGAAAGTTTAGAACTATTAGCATTTAATTGGAGCTTTAAAATTGTTCTTTTTTGAAATATTTTGGTCTCCTAAAAAATTCGGCTGATACTTATGATAAGTAGTGAAATACAGGTATTATATTCTGAATAAATTAAAAAATAATTTGTGATACCTATCAATTCGTTGAAAACCAGTTTCCTTTTTGTTTAATCGTTGATTTTTTTGATATAGAGTGTTTTTCTTTTTTTCAGTTAGTTATATCTTATCACCATATTATAAGACTTTAATCCCAATTGTTCAATCCCAAATCACTTATTATTTTATTAATGAATTTTGGTTTTATTTGATTCGTTGATTTCATCAGTTTTAAGTTTCTTTTTATTGAAACTCATTTATTGCGTTATTGATATTACATACTACATACTTAATCAAAGATTTGTAATACCAAAGGAATGATCTTCCTTACAAAATTATTAACCATTGTTTTATATCCAGGGTATTCAGTGGTCAAGTAAATCTGGAAAATCAGGGAATTTCATTGATTTAGGGAAAAGTAAGGGAAGTCAGGAAACTTGAAAAAATTCTATAAATGTTTTATTTCTTTATAATTTGATTAGCGTAGCACTTTGAATAATAAAATACAATTGATCCAAGTGATCAAATTGAACCAATTGATCCAAGTCTTTAGGAGAAGTTTTTCACAAATTAAGAAAAGTTAGATAAAATTGGACATCCTAGCATCATTTGAAATCTTTATAGTGTAATAATAATTCGGTTTTTATTATCTTACATCAAATTATGGAGCGAACATGTGCAACTGAAGTCAATGTACTAAATTATGCATGTTCGCCAAAATTCACTATTCAGCTTTTGCAGAGGAAATGTAATAATAAATTTCATTTTATTCATAAATTTAGTTTATGTTTTAGTTGTATTAATGTTGTACTATCCCAATGATGAAAAACGTGTAGGTTGCAGATGCTTTTCAATACTTACAAATTGGATTGGAAAACCCTATTTTGATAGACTGTTAATAAGTTATTATACCTACAAACCAAATGTATCTAAATTTGCTTATAGAAGTTAAAAAAGATTTTTTTTTAGAAATATTTAAATGTTTGAAACTTTAACGTGAATATAAGACTGTTAATCAAAATTCTAGGAATGCACAAAGTGGTTTGCACATTCTTATAGGTTTTAAAAATGTTAATGAAAATTTAAAATTTGCACCCCAATATTATTTGATGTTAAGTTTTGCAGAAATAAATATTTTATACGTAGTACCTATATTGTAGCCCAAAAATGTTTTTTTTTTTTAGAAGAATCAGGCGTAAATTATGTAGTATAAATTGCGTGCGTTTACCCTTCTTTTTTTTCTTACCCCCTGTGAAAAATTTATATTCGTGCTTTATCACATATTTGGCACAAATTTTGCCTTATAAGAAGATTATTAAGGTTCTTTTTGCGTGAACGATTTTTTTGTTTTTTGAGTATTAAGTATATCGCTGTAAATTCTTATCTACCTTTGCACGCTTTGCCAAACTTAAACCCTTTACTTCCTTTTATATTTGATATAATTTATGAATACCTTTTTTTATCTGAGAATTTTTTGAACTGAATATAATTAGTGTAATGAACATACAATTTTGAAAAACTAATGTTACCATTTCTTAAAAAAATGATTGTAGAAAAAATTATATCAAAAAGATTATTTTAAGCAATTTTTACTTTTCATCAATCATATATTTTCTGTTTTACTTAATAACAAGTAAGTAGTTGTATTCGGAGGACCGGAAAGTAATTCCGTTTTTAAACCTATAGACATTCAATTGCCATTTATCTCTCATGAATTAATTGAATATTGTTCTAAAGATATTTTACAATTACTAACTCGTAAAATATTAAATTTATATTGAAAAGGTTAGATAAATACCCGAAGAAATAAAAATTTGCTACCAAAAACAGTTTCAATATTTATCCAAGTGTATTAGATGCTAATTAATGCCAAATTAGTTTCTTAAGTTCAAGTTCGATAATTTTGAGTTTCCCTACTTGGAATACCAAGAATGATCAAAAATTTAAGCAATTAAATGTTAAAGGAGGAAGTGGTACCAAACCTTTGTCAGAGTAGAAAGGTCAAATATTCCTCATCAATATTGATCGACCAACTAAGTACCCAAAAGTTTCCAAGAATTTTCAATAGAGAAAACGTTTTTATGCAACACGATAATACAACTCCTCTGTACAAGAAAAACCTTGGAAAAAAATAATAAATTAAGGGTGAGTAATTTTACCTTACTCACCATAATCGCCCAAAGTTGTTCCATCGAATTTCTGTTTAGTTCAACAGTTTGCTTATATACAGGATGATTATGTTTTTATTGTTAAAAAACATTACTTTCCGGTCCCCAATGGCTGAAAGAATGAAGTATGATTTTTATAAAATATTCCTTGTCTCTAGTTCATTGTTAAGTTTCAAGAAAAGCTGTTGATGAAATCCAACTTGAAAGATTAAAAATTTTAAAATTTTTTTTTTTACCGAAGAATTTCAGAATTCCAAGTTTCTCCACCTAAGCCATTTGTTGAAATCAGATTGATGAATTTAAACTTTAAAAATCATTTGCAGAATTAAAACATAGGTAACATTAACTTTAGAAACTTTCAAACTGAGATTTAAATTATTTTTAGCGAGATTGTTAACTAATACACTGGTTAATATTATATTGTTAGTTATTATCACATTACTGTATATTATAATTATTTATTTCTAAACAATATAATATATTGTAATCTTGTTAATTTAATATAATTAACCAAAGTACTGTATAATCATAAATTTGAATAAAAGTTGAAATAAATTTGTTTTTCATGTATTTCCCAGATACTTCTTCAGTGGGGATTAAGTTATCTAGGAACATACATCAAAAATTACTTGATCACCACTGAGGAAGTTTGCTTGGCAATCGAAATACATATCTGGATAATACATCAAAATACATTTGTTTGAACTTTTGTTCTAATATCTAAGAATTGTTTTAACATGCTAATTATTTTACTGATTAAGAAAATCTATGATTCCACCCCAAATATTTAACAAAATCATGCATGGATAATCCACAAACCGGATAATCCGCACACGGATATTTGAGGATTTACTGTAGTTTGATAATTTTATATTAAAAATGACACTATTTAAAAATTTTCTTCGTTTATTTGAACATTTTAATAATCTATTGAATTAACAAAAAAAAATCTATTCCTTGTTTGAATTTGGTCCAAGAATTCTCGAGCATATTCTTCATTTTCAAGGGACCGTAGGTTGCAGATTCGTAGGTTGCGTACTAAGAGATTCGCGTGGATTAGTACCATAACGGGAGTTGTAAATAATTTTAAAAAAATCGCAATTTGATCTATCAAAACTTTCCATTAAAAATGAAAGACTTGGGCTAACCATAATGTACATTAAACACATATGCTTGGTCTTCCACACATACGCATCAAAAAAAAAGTTAATGTCGCACTTTGTTTCTTCAATAAAACGCCCAAATATTTACACTAAACCGTTTTCCAAAGTTTTCAATCAATAAAACGAACTTTATTTTAAAATAGCCGTCGTTTTTCGGAAAATGAAAAAAAAAAATACTATGGCGTTCATCATGTGAGCTATTTAAAAGCATGTGAAAACATTTTTCTTTCTCGACACGTGTCATTTCAATTTTAAAAAGCATTTGCTTGGTCGTTGTATGTATTTAATAGACGAGAAAGCTTTTGATATTAATGCCTCTAGTTTTCTTTTTTTTTAATAAAAAAGAAAAAAATGCTTTGACGTCGTGTTGCCATCATCATCATTAAAGTACGTGTCTAAAAGCTAAACATGCAGCTTTGTACAATAGCCCAATTAATGTTTTATTTTTTTTTCTACCGTTTTAATGAATAAAACTCGAAACATTCAAGTTTGAATAAACTGAGCAAATGTACAGGAAAGGAAAATATTTTTTTCTTTTGTGCAAAAATTTAAATTGCATATTATTTTTAGAACATTTTAATTAGTTGGATTGTGACTCAGTTGCGAGTGGTGGAAAGGAATTAATTTGAAATTGGATTTCTGAAGGATGTTTTATTCTTAGTTTCATAAATCTTCAAGTGGAAAGACGAGCTTCGATGCTTGAAACGCTTGCTTATTGGTTTAGATAGGTCAAGAGCTTTCGCGAGCTTTTGTCAATTGCCATAGGTCGCGCGCCATTGCTCTTTTGCTGTTTCTTGATTTTGTAATCAATGTGTCAAGGTTGAGATTCTTGAAAAATTTGAAAAATATGGTGTTTTTTTTACAACTTAAGCATTTTCCGGAAAATGTAAATAAGTGAATAAAGTATCATATTTTGTGTAACTTTTCTGCATTTAAACTTTAGAGCTTTTGAAATGACTTAATTTTTATGATTTCTGTAGTCAATTTTACGCCAAAATCTAACTTCGTTGAAGTCAGAATAATATAGTGAAAGATTAATTTTCTGACTAAATTTACATTCAGGCTCATATCTGGAAAAATTGTAGGGTAAACCAATGATGATTTCGATACTTTTCCTCTGTTTTAAATTATAATTTAAAATTGATGTAATATCGAAGTTGCTAATAAAATACTTCCTAAATTAAGAAAAGAGAAAAAATAATGCTAAGAAAGTTCTGAAAGCTCATTGGAAAATAAATCTCTAAAAAAATTATATAACTAAAATTTTTTGAATATCTTATATACACAAATCTTATGTCACGGTGTTTGTAATCAAACTTCTCCGAAACGGCTGGACCGATTTTCATGAAATTTTTCATGTATATTCGGTAGAAATGAAAATCGAAAATCGGTAAAGTATATTTCATACCTCTAGGGAATTAGGGTGTCCCTCGATATCTGCAATTTTTTACGCACTTGTCTATATATTATTTGTAATCATTGATGGCTGTGACTTGTTTTGAAAAACACATAGTAATCGTTTGATTTTGACATTCTCATTTATTGAATTTATGCGTAAAAATAATTATTTAATTAATTCATATTTTGGGTGAGTGCTATAAGTGCGCGTCATTTTGACATTTCAATTTTCATTTTTTATGTATTACAACGTAGTACGTGCATTTGTGTACGATTTATTTTAATTTATAAAAAATATTTTATTTGTATGAGCGATTGATCTTATATAAGCAAATTTCATAAAAAAATAATACCATCGTAGACGTCACGCAGACGAAGTTGTGGGTATCAGCTAGTAACGGATAATATAAAAATTGAAGTACTTTTCATTTTTGTAGTGGTTTTTGTCAGTATGGGTTTCACACATTAAGTTCGAAACCAGTTTAATTATTAGCTAATGGGGAATGCTAACAATTCTACTAAAGAGATTTTTACTAAATAGGTATTTTTTTTCTGAAGAAAAATTAGTTAAACTTAATTTCAACGTTTCTTTCAAATCAAGAAAGCTGTCTTTAAATTATAACCAAAAGTAAAACCAGAATAAAATATTAGTACAACTATTTAGATTAGATTGTGACCTTTTAATTTTTTTTTTGGCGAAACACTAAGATGTATCTGTAAACAAAATATTATCGAAATCGATAAACCGGTTCTTGGTCGTACGATAGAATTTAGGTTAACATTTAGACAGGTAGTAATTTTATCAATTTGTGTTCCATAATGTTCAAAATAGTGACCGAAACCGGCCTTAGTCCAAGCAGGTGTGAAATTGAAATGAATTTTTCGTGCTTTCAACTGATGATATGAAATAACATAGTAAAAGCTTGAAGGCCAAAATGAGAGAATGGCAGATATAAATATATCGTTTAAGGAATCTGAACCAGTTTGGGGTATTTATTATTTGTTGTCAATTAAAATCACATTAACACCTGTTTCCGAATCCAAAAATGCCATCTTTGAATCTACCTTTTTCTCACATTTTGGTCGTCATGCTTTTATTATGTTATTTCATACCATCAGTTGAAAGCAGGTAGGAAATTCCTTTCAATTTCACACCTGCTTGGACTTAAGCCGGTTTCGGTTACTATTTTGAACATTATGGAACTCAAATTGATAAAATTGAACTTGAAACTTTCTACCTGTCTAAATGTGTTTACCTGAATTCTATCGTACGGCCAAGAACAGGTTTATTGATTTCGATAATATTTTGTTCTCAGATACATCTTAGTGTTTCCCCAAAAAAAAAAAAAGAAAAAAAAAAGAAGGTCACAAACAAGTCTAATCTAAATACTTGTACTAATATTTTATTCTTGTTTTACTTTTGGTTATAATTTAAAGGCAACTTTCTTGATTCGATAGAAACGTTCTATTTAAGTTCAACTAATTTTTCTTCAGAAAAAAGGGTACCTATTTGATATTTATTTTTAATTATTAATAATAAAAGTAGCATTTAGGAAAAGGTCGATTAAATAAATTAATTGATGCCCATTAATTAGATATTTATCAAACCCGTTAATTAAATATCTATGTTTTATTTTAAGATAACAAAAAATCAGCATATTTTAAATCAGGGGGGGCTAACCCATATAATATTGCGGGCTATTTTGGAAATGGATCCTAATTCCGCGGGCCACTATTAAAGTCATATATCTCAAATTCTCCATGGTAAATTTTGATATTCTGTTAAAATTTTCATCTGTGAATGTTTTTATATCAATAATATACCTGCGACCACAAAAAACGGCATTTTCAATGGTCAATACAATAGCCACTAACTGTTTATACTTCATTGCTATGACCTTGTAGTGATTTTTAGTGGTATAGCAAATTTTCTCAAAGCTTGATTGAAACATGTATATCTTGAAGTTATAAAAGATACAGCAAGGGATGTTGCGAGTTCCTAAGGGAGAAGTTTTTAATGTTCCAAGAACATATTTTTAAGTTCAAGTTATTTCTTTACAGCCTTTATATATAGACTGGCAGGACAACATATGGTGGGTTTAGCTAGTTTTTGAATAATAATTGTGAATAGTGTTTATTTTTTCAGAAAATTAGGGAAACATTACAGTTTAATCTTTATTAAGATTTAACATTTTAAAGGTTAAACTTTAAAAAAGCTATTTTAGGTTTAGCGTTATTTAACATTCATCAATCTATGCCAGTTTTTTTCGTCTCTAACTTCCGTAAACATAATTGGTTTTTCGTTTCGTTCAACTCGGTTAATGACTGTATAGGAAATTTAGACGTCGGTAATTTATTTTTAAGGAAAATCGTTTTTTTTTTCTTCGTACTTTTGCTGGGAATAAGAATTTAGTCGATTTTTCACTTGAATATACCTATAAATACGCAAGTATAGAGGTATTTATTACGTAAATGAAGTTTGTGGAAATGGCAGAGGGAAAATAAGTGGCAATAATAAAACGTTGAGTCAGAGAAAGTAAATGTTGGCAAAACGCCCGTTTTCACCACTCAATTTTATGTAATTTGAATTCTGCTATTTACATAATTACGGTTGGATTTTTTTTTTATAATTTTTTGGTGACTTTTTACACATTTTTGATCAGTTGCGTTTATTGTAGTTGTTAGATGCGATTATTTAATTAAATTATTGAGGTTTTGAATGAAATATACTTTGATATTCTCGTGAATTCTAAACTCTAATTATTTTTGAAATGTTAGTTTAGTAAAGGTTTAAACCAATGTTTTCATTGGCAAAAAGTGATTAAAACATCTATTGCTTTCTTTTTTATGATAAGAAAAGCTGAGGCTAAAAGTTAAGGTTATTTATGTTTACATTTTTCAATGAAAATCTCAAAAAAAAATTGTTATTGTTTCAATATTAATGGTATACCAATAAAGATATTTTCAAAGTTATTTATAACTAGTAGCTACCTGTGAAATATTCACAGCTAACCCTGACTCAACTGATAAATGACAAAAATTGGTAATTGAATGAATTCAAAAGGACAGTTTCTTCACATTTGAGATAGGGATTTTTTTTTTCACTAACAAGTACATATTTAAATAGGTATATGTTCTCTGGCTTTGCCGACATACAAATATAGTAATATCCCGCTTTATGTTGCTCTGCTTAACGCTGCTTTAGCATTACGCAGCAGTATTGTGATTTCCCAAATTATTACGCAAATTACAGTTATGGTATTCATTTCAATTTAAAACTACCGCTCCAATATGGATAGAAAAATTTAATTCCTTCCTTTTTACTGAGATTTAAATTTTAATAGAAGTTCAAAGGCAGGACAAAGTGTCATTGATACGGTATATAGTTATCGACAACTTGCTAAACGAGGAAAAGACGGAAGTTTCGTTACAAAAAAACAAAAAATATCAAATCAAATTTTATTTTTTCGCCGATTTTGAACAGTCATACTACAATACTTATATACAATATATTTTGGTCTTATTTATGTAGAATAATTTACAAAATTTATAAACATAAATTCGAACAAAAGTTCAAACAAATTAATTACTTACGTATTGCCTAGATACGTATTTCGATTTCCAAGTAAGTCACGAAGCGATCCAATACTCCTTGATGACCCCTGATGAAGATCTTGCTTGACAATTGAAATACGTTTCTGGACAATACGTCAGTAATTCAGTTTTTTAAACTTTTGTTCAAATTTATGTTGAAAGTGTACTTTTGTTAATTATATTTCATAAATAAGACCTCAAATTATTTTATATATTGTACAAGCAAAGAATATCAAATAAAAAAGAACTTTCCTCGTCATAAACATATCTTCATAAGCATTTTATGAATAAAATTCGATATTACCAATAAATAAGTCTATACTCAATGTATTAAAAATTATTTAGCAGCAAAATTTATATAATATATGACACAAAAAAGAACTGATAATTTTTTTTATTCTCTGTTTTTTTTTCACTAGTCTCGATTACTTATTTACATGTGTAAGTGTTAAAATGGTTCGTTTAACGCTGTTTCATTTAGCGCTGGAACTTATTGGAATGTACCCTCGGGTTATACGAAGGTTTACTGTATATTGTATACATTTGCCTATTATGATATTGGTTATCAACAAATGATTACACATTTACGAGTTTTGGTTCTAGGCATTTTATTAGCCATTTTACCCCGTAACCTCCTGTTACATGAATTTGTATACCACGATAAAAAATTCTAGCTATGTTCTATATAACATGGTTAAAAATGAGACTCTCATTGTACTTTTAGAGTGTTAATCTGCTAAGTATATTTTAACAGTTGTTACAGGGGGAAGAAAAAAGTGAATTTAAACTACATAAGTTATTACGTAAAGCAGGTTTTCATTTTATTGTTATATTTTGAAGTTTCTATATTTACAGTGATTTATCAGTTAGTTGTTCGATAAAATTTTGTATTCCCTTCCTAATGGAACAAAAAGAAATAACTAAAAATGAACTTTGCAGGTTAAAACTTTATGTCGATGATATTATATCCTTTAGTGGTCAATGTATTGTAAAAATGTGCACTCAAAGTGCCTTATTCAACACGAACTCATATAACACGAAATGTATCTAGGGAATTTGGGGGCGGATATATATCAGATTGATTAATAATTGCTTCAAAAACGTACCTTAACTTAATGTTATTGTTTTAAAAAAAATCATTGACATTCTCCAAGTACCACGACCTCCTTAAGTGGAAAAACATATTTTTTTCTTTGTGACTATCTTAAGACGTCACATTGTTTTAATAAAGTCATCCAGATGTGGTTTTATACTGTACGTGTGTGTTTGATAAAGCGTTAGTAAAACTAATAATGGGATGTTAAGATAAAAAAATGTTTACTTTTGCGATTTAAATGGACTGAGATGTAAGAAGTTGTAAGGGATTTTACTTGGTAATTTATGTAAATTGTAACGATGAAAAGTTTTGAGAATAATTTTTCTTCGTTAAGATTTTCGTTCGACTGAAATAAATTAGAATTTTCTTCTTTTTTTTATTATTTATTTATTCATTTTACAAGCATGGTTTTGGGATTGTGGTAATTACTTTATTTTATCGAAAAGGAAAAAGTTATCAGACTTTTTTTGATTCCATGTATGTAGATAATGGTAGAATTAAAAAAAAAGATATGTACTAATCTGTGAGTTTCGTTGAAGTGAAACGTTTACGATTGGTGAGTTCGTTTATTGAATTAATTAGTTTTATCTGTCTGTTACGCCACAAAACTGTTAATTATAGAACTAATTTGATAAAATTTGTATGGAAAAAGTTATATTAACATATACGTAGTTGTGGAAAAGGTATAACGAAATTGTTTAGTTTGATGCCAAAATGGAAATAAAGCTGTAATACATTATCATTTTTTTCAATAAGAATTTTATTTTTATGTTTACCATAAAGTTTATAATTAGTAAATTATATTACTTGAAATTAGATACAATATAAACCAATATTTTCCAGCTTTGGGTTTCCACCCTAATGGCAGGCAATTTTATAGCTAAATGAGAATTTCGAAAATGTGTTAAAGAGGTTAAAGAATTTTAGGGAAGACCTAAGTGGGGTACACCATCAGGAAGGTTGGGCAACACTGATGTAAACTGTTCAAAACTATTGCAAACTTTTTTCTAATTTTTTTATTTTAGTTAAATTTTCTTGTGGGGGTAAATTTGTTTAAACTTTTTAATTTATTTTTGTATTTAGTTAGTATTCAGGTGGTAATATAGTGTTTATAGACTTTGAGCGACAAAACTTTTCGAAAAAACAATCATTTGAATAACTCAATTATATGTAATCGAAAAGAAAAATTATGATATCACAACGGAATACGAGGAATTCAATTTTTATATAATTACAAAAATTGTTTTATTATGCTTTATGAAATTGATGTTACATCATATGATCATATGATTTGAGATGTAAAAATACTGTGTTTATTAAAATCTGTATTTTATAAAATCTGTGCCTAAACTATAGTATCTATGCATTGTTTCTATAAAGCAAAAGCTAGTATTTTGAAAAGTTTAGTAATTAAAATCTTATTTTTCCCGCGTAGTTGAACTTTTTCTCCTAGCGATGCTTGTTCCTGGTGATGTTTTTCAGATGGACAAAATTCATAATTTTCTTAACAGAACTAGAACTTCAAGTTTTCTTCCTTTTTTTGGAATCCTTCCAATTTTTCATTGGTATCGAACAAGCGTATGTAACATACAGCTCGTAAAATTCTTAAATTTTAAGCCTTCTAGGTATTTATGATTACTGCTATTTGCTATACTATTGCTATTCCTATACTATTGGACGTTTCCTTTGGGTCGCTGCGAAAATAAAAGTCTTAAATCTGACCTTCCACAAAATCATGTTGGATACTTCTTCTATAGAACATAACATTTTTACCAGTTAAGAACCAGAATAAATTTTGATTCCTTTAAAATAAATATCTTCCGAGACCCAGCTCTAAGCCCAATTCTTCTACCATGGTTCATTCAACTTTAGCCTATTTCACATAAGTATTAAGCATTTATCGAAGGAACCATAAGATTCTTCTCTGAAGAAACATGAAACTTTCGTTTAGCTGTATTTTCATATTCCTTGCAATATGGTATACATTTTTTTTTTGTTATTTATCTTCGCTTTATAACTACCAAAGTTTTTAGCGACCCTTACCTAGATTAATATAACAAAATTGTAAATCGAGAAATATTGACAGTTTAAGGATCGAACCTAGCACCTACCAGTTGTGGAGCAGCCATTTTGACCACTCGGCCACCAGTAGGCTTTTTTTTATTAATTTTATTAATTAGGATTTCCAGGATGAGGTTAGTTGAGTCTCAATACTGTAATCTTAGGGCTTATTGTATTTTCTGGATCCCTATTTTACTAAGTTAAAATTCCGTAACTGGGCAAACCTCAGCAATCGACCCATCAGGTGCTTTTTGGCTATTTCAGTCCTAGTTCCTCTTGTTTTCGTTTGCTTAGAGCATTGCATTCCCACAAAACATATGAGGCAGTTTTATCCTCTGCCTAGCAGAATCTGCATCTTGGATCACCCATATATAGTCCCGTTATATGCATGTGCTATGTATATTGCATTCTGTCTTGCTTTCTTGTATGGTCGAGTATTTCAGTTTCCGGAATGGTTTTCCCATAATCTTTTTACTGTGCTTTTTTCCGATGATATTCTTCCAGATTGTGAAAACCCCATTCTTTGGTGGTGTTTTTTGGTTTTGTAACACCAAATACATGCTGTAGGTCTGTGAATAGTGTTCTGGATTTGTGTCGGATAAGAGCATCAACACTTTTGTTGCCTTTAATACTCTTAGAGCCTAGCCCCATCCCAAGTTGCCCTTGTGTCAGTAGGCTTTAATATGGTATTTGCCACAATTTGAGCTCCTAGTGTAGTTACTTATTTTTTTAAAGTAAGCTAAAAATTTGATTTAGTTTTATCAAAATTATTTCACATAAACTAATTCTCCTGGAATAGAGTAGTTTTCCGCCGAAAAAAATTATTGTCACATCATTTATTTATATTTAATATAATATTGGGACATAAAATTTATACAACACATGGGGAGAAACGTTCGTTTAAAGTACACATTTTCTATGAAAATGTCACAAAAATTTGCCACAGAAAGTTATTTATAACACATTTTTTTTTCAATTGTGAAGTTGATCGATTCTGTTTGTTACTGTTGACTAATTTTATTTTACATGAAAACAATTTTTTGTCCATGTCAGGACATATTATCGGTTCAAACAATCAATCCATCAATTAACTGCAGTTTCACAAAAGTGCATCGTTCAACTTTGATGTTGTTTTTTTGCTGTTTTTATTGTTTGAAATTCACTAGAACATAAAATTTAACACTGCAGCGCCATTAAAATGGAATCAATTTTATTACAGGCTTTTGTAATAAACGTACAGTCAAAGTTGTTCTTGCATGGTGGTTTTGTTCGTTTATGGAAAATTATATACCTTAAAATTATATTGTTCAAAGTGCGCTTGTAATATTTGAAATAGAAGTTCTATTTCAGCGAAGTCACGGCCATTTCTAGAAGCAACTCTTTCAGTTCATCTCTGACGTCAATTTAAACACGTCATCATTATACTCTTTAAGATGTTTGATTAAGTACTTTTGCGTCATTAATAATAAATTAGGTATGGGTACATAACGATGAAAACTATGATTCTAAAGCTCCTATTCTCTATATTGTCGTTGCAATTCGTTTGAAAAATGACGTCCTTGAATTATAGCATTACGTTTCCAAATTATGTGAATATTAAATTCTTAGAAAAAAAAACGTGTTTTAAATACGGGTGATTATCTATGTTGGATATTTTAAAAATAATCTGAATTTTGATTAGACCAATTTTAATGTACCTGTATATGTAATAATTTAATTGTACCTATGGGATTTTATACAGGAAAATGCGTTTAAAGTTTCAAATATTAGTTTTATAAAGTTTGTGAAATAGCGATTGAATTGACCGTAGAAAATCGTATGGATGATAAGTGAATTATAATGCCATGATAACCGCAAAATGAGTGAAGGTTACTCGCGCTGGTGTTTTCTACGCAATTCACTTATATGAAATTTTGATATCGCGGAATAGTTTATTGATATATTTAGACTTACATTGAATAGGAAAGGAAAAGAGTATCATGAAAGAATATAAAAAAAAAACATTCAGACAGAGGGGCATGAGGTTGATGTTTTATTGGGTCAGATTATATGCGAAAGTAATTAAAATTAATGATGAATTGCGCAAGAAAGAGTCGAATAATTCAATTATGCAATTAATTTGAAGAAATATTTGCTGAAGTGTATATTTTTTTCATGGCTTATGAGGCGACCTGTTTGTCTATAGGTGATATACCTGAGTTGAAAAAAAATTAGAACTTTTTACTGGTAGTTTAAAACAATCGTTAAATTTAAAGCATTGTTGAAAACAATTATTGCTTTTTTTGATAGAATTTATAATATTTTCTATTTGTCTAACAAAGTAGGCTTTCATAGAATTTGAGTTAATTTCTTAATAGTTACATTTGACCAGATTTTAAAATAATTAGAAGAAATATTTTTGTTGCAATTTGTTTTTTTGCAACTATAATAACACATTTCTTAACATAGATACTTAAAATACAAATTATATGCAAACTTATAAACTTTTTACACGTATAAGTTCATGACAAACATACTAATTTGTATTTGGCCTAATACTTTATTTTAAAGAAACGAAAATATTACTTTCTTACAATTGAATCGACATTAAAATTTTTTATTTTTTTTTTAATAGTTAAGTTCTTATAATTATTACAGTTTCGTTTTTTGATGAGTTTGGTTCTTAATGGTCCCGAGATTCTTAATCTTGGTAGAATAGGACATTTTTCCAAAAATTACTTTTGTTTGATGATATTTAGCAATGAGAGATTCTATTCTTGGTCTCAAACCAAAAAAAGGATATAAATGCTTTTCCCATATATCCTTGATTGTCCTTTAATTGCCAAAAGTTTATGATAAAATTTAAAGAAAAACCAAACTATTACTAGAAAATAAGTTTCCTAAAATTTAGATAATCAGCTTTTCAAATGAAGATTTGGTATTTTTATATTTTTCCAGGATTATTATATTTTGCTCCTAATTAATATAAGTTAATACATCTGTGTTTCTTATTTAATTTTTTTAAATATTGAATATTTGAACTTTTGAAATTTTTTTGTAAAAGTTCTAATATTGTTACTAAATTTATAACATTACGAAGAATTCCATGATATATACCTAAAAGATGATTTGATACTAAATTTGGCAATAAATGTATTGTTCCAAAATAAAAAATTGATACACATTTTTCAATGGAGTACGGAGCCCTATTTTTAGATTAATAGGGGTGCGGTTCACTTAAAAGGTTAAGAGGTTGAGAAATACTGGTATATACCAAAAACTATTGTTTATTTATGGTATGGCTTACATAAAAGCCTTAATACGTTTTTTTTTTTTGTATTCTATAAATACAGATGAGGGAAATAATACTATTGCTTATAATTGAACCAATTTTTTAACTTTTCAGAAAGAACAATTAAGAATTTTTTTTTTTATTTTAAGAATTTTTTTTAGTAAATTATGAATTACTTCATAAATAGTTATATAAACAAGTATTCGTTTCACCCATATGGCAAATGGATTAATTATAATAATATAAAGAGCTGAGAAAAGTGATCTAATATTTGTTGGTTTAAAATGTTATTACAATTTAACATTAAATAACCAAATAAAAATGGCATTTATCCCTTTTGGAGATTAGTATTGGAGTAGCCATGATTATATTTATTACCAGAAGGAATAGAGGTAAATAAAACGATAAATCTTTTAAACAAGATAATGACAAAATCTATATATCATTTACTTAAAGTTGTCTTATATTTTACCGTTGAAAGTTCTGGGTAAACTATTTCATTAAAATAATTTTCCTCTTGAGTTGAAATTTTAGGATTCATTTTGCCAAGGGAAGGCAATCTTGCCAGGTTATGCCAACTTGAAATTACAAATTAATTAGATAATATAAGGTGAAAATTAAAAAACATATCCATAAAGTGTAGATATCAATTTGATAGAGGAACAATATTGGAATATTAGGTGTAAAAATATATGCCTTAATATGCTATTGATTTTCATTGGTTAATATATGAACCGTTTTCTTTGAAAATGGGATAAATCCTTTTTTCATCAGAGTGGTAGTATTAAATTTAATTTGCTGTGAACTATTTTTTGACAGTACAAAAAAAAATTATCAAATTTTAAAATAAATAGGTAATAAAGTGCAAATACTTAAATATTTCCTAATAAGAAAACAATTTATGTTGTTTAAGATCGGTTTTTTTATTTAATATTTTTATTATTCAATTAGCTACGTTTCGTTACATATCGTAACTTCATCAGGCTTTTTGATTCACAAAAATAAAATATTGTCAATTTAAATTATTTAAGCTTGTTTATAGTTTCTGTATAATTACTATATAGTGCCCGACTATAACTAATTTAAATTGACAGTATTTTATTTTTGTGAATCAAGAAGCCTGATGAAGTTACGATATGTAACGAAACGTAGCTAATTGAATAATAAAAATATTAAATAAAAAAACCGATCTTAAACAACCTGAATTGTCTTCTTATTTAAAAAAATAAAAGCTAAGATTTGAATTTTATCATATATTTCCTTATGTTATAATATGTACTTAGTTGTACCAGTTTCGAAAAACAAGGTTTTAACAATAGATTGATTATTCAATTTAGATGAATTTTCCAACGAAATGCGAAATTCTTTTGAGAAAAATTTGCAACATTAAATACAAAGTTCTCAAGCGGCTTGTGAAATATATTAAGCTAGTACTTGTGGGAATTGAAATTCCCGTAATTTAAGACAGAGAAATGAAGACTGAAAATCTTCGGAAATTGAATAATCGGATTTGCCGGTAGTCTTTGGGAAATTTTCAATTAAAATTATTTCTAAGACAAAGCTTAAAAAAACGGTTAGTTTATACGGTAAAGAAACCATTTTCCTAGTATTATCGAATTTCTTTTCTGATGGCAATACTGTACAAGTAATAGATAGAATACAATGGTTCAACTCCAATAGGGAATCGAAAATTATCTTACAGCCTGACTTTTGTTAAATTATAAGGAAAATAAAGAAATTAATCACAACAGAAGGAAAATGTTTTGTGCCAGAAGAAATTTTTTTAATTATGTGTAAAAAAATCATAATAAAATGAAAGCGTAGGTGCTAATGGAATATAATTTTTGGATTATATGCCTACATTTATAAATTAATTATATTTCTCATTCTGAATCAACTAATTATTTTCTTCGTTTTAGATCATTTAATAAAAGCGTGTCTTTATAATATTATTTTTCTACAGATGTTTCAATGTTCAGCATAACAGATCTATTACGATAAAGTTATTTTTCCAACTCTATAATTTTTTTTAGTTACTTTTTATTTTTTTTTAAATATTTTGAAGCTTATTTATAGTCATTGTATAATTACTATGTTGTGCCCGACTATAACTATTTTTTTTTACAATTGAAACCGAATTTTGATTTATCCCTAAGTCCATTTGGTTATTGAAATAACGGTACAGTTAATAAATGTTTACTAGCCGATTATTTCCAAGAACCACACTATAGTTTACGAAAGTAGTTTTAGGTTCGGTTGTGGTAATATGGAGATTTCCTACTGAAACCAAAACTTCAATTTAATACAGAAACCGAACGTGAAAATTCGATTGATTTTTAATGACTTGACTAGGATTATTAGGCTCCATTAACTACAATTCTGGAAATGAAAATTGCCTGTTAATTGTGGATTTCGAATTCAGAGGTACTGGAGTAGGCTGTTAAGGCATTAAATAGTTGTAAAAGCACAGATAATTACTTGTGTAAATATGAATAATATTAGCTGATTTTCATTATAAAAATTATGCAAAGTTTTCTCTTTTTAAAAGATAAGTTAAATTGTATTTTTCCGACAATTTCAATAGTAAAATTCAGTGACACACAATTGGTCGTTTCTGGCAAGAAAAATATTTTCTCAAGCTTTTCTTTTCAAAATAATTGAATTTAATAATTTGTTTTATTTAAATTTTGGAGTTACAAGTTTTTTATAAGAAGGGATATAGGAAATATCAATTAATGAATAATAATATATGTCCTATAGCTCAATAGTTTCAATAGTTCCTGGCTGTCATCAGCAGGTAATATATATTTTATATAGATTACCTATTATTTCCTATATAGATTACCTATATTTTATATAGATTCGTCGTAATAAAAAATTGAGTTAGAGGACATAAATTATTATTAACATTAATTTAAAACTGTGACTCGGAAATAAATAAAATATTTATCAATGTTAAAGCAAAAATCATTTGTATTAACCGTGTTTATTTTAATACTCATGAAGAAAATTTACTGTAGTTTTCGGTATGTTAAATTCAAAATTGGAAAGATAAATTGAATTTTTTTGATATACCTTGATGTTTTGGCACAGTAGCCAGAAGTCGTGTGGAAGAAAATTGGAAAAATTTCATAACCGCGATGTTTGTTGTCGATGAGATGGTACATGGTCGGTCATTTGGCCGAGGAAATTTTGTGGTGGTTGCGAACATTGAGCGACTGATGTTTATTTTTAATCACAACGGCATTTTGAATTTTCAAAATTATTACTACTATTATTATTATTATTATTGTACGCTGAGAGTTGGAAGAATTTTAAAATAGAAATGAGCCTACACTTACACAAAAACACACTCTTCTACATTAAATCAGATAGAAAATCAAAATAAAATACTCAAAAAAAAATATTATGTAACTTATTTTTTTTTCAAATAAATTGGCTCGTTTTTGATTTTTTTTTTTTGAGAAAAGAAAATTACATGTGAAAGAATGTTGATATTTATTTATATTATGAAATTATTTTATCAGCGAAACATTTTCTTTTTAAGTGTAATATTTGTTGGAGTGGTAAATAAATGATAAATAATTAACAAAAATTTACAATTTATTTTCGTTTCTTTGTGTAAATTTTTATCTTAAGAAAATCATTATTGTTTTAATTAAATCTCTGGTTTGATAAAATATTTTGGAGATTTTCTTAAAAATTTATTATTATTATCCAAAAAAAATTGTACAATAGCAGATAAGGAGGTTTAATAGATGCAAGTTAAATTTGATTTGTATGTAAGCAAATAATAATTGTTTTAAATGTTAAGTAAATGTTGGAAATGTCGTCTCGTCCCGTTTTACTGTGTCTTTATTTTATTTTTCATTTTTCACGTTTGTAAATATTTGGGTTTTTAGCTTTCACACCAAATCATATGAGTTACTTGTTGGTTTAAATATTATTGTGAGATTTTCTTTAATTGGTATTCTTTGTCAAATAAATCGTTTACTAATGAAAATTCTTTGTTTTTGTTTCAGAATTACCAACTGAGGAGGGTAAGTGGTGGTTAATTGTGTTGACCAATTGATGATGGAATTGAAAAGAGATTCTCTTCAAAAGCGTTACAGTTATTAACTTTGGGACTTTTCCATTTAGATTTTGCTTGGCAAAAAACTGCTTTTCTTATAAATCGATTTTTACGTTTGACCTATAGTACTGAAATTTTGTTTTCATAGTTAATACTTTAATGGTCGCATAATACAATACAGTATGGTAAATATTACAATATGGTATTACAATGAAGCCAGAAAGTATTTCGTTTTTCAGGATAAACAACAGAAGTTAAATTCCCACAGTTTACTACGTAATTGTTATAATATTTTTGTATTAATTTGAATGGAGTATATTATTTGCCAATTTGTAGAAATTGATAACTTTAGAGTTGTATCACTTTTGTAACCGGAATGTAATATATTATCAACAAAGTTTGTTGGTAATTTGGCTAGGATTTAGTATAGGTATCTTTGTTTTTGTTAGGGAAAATAGGATCTTAGCAATAACAATTGCCAACTCCACGAAGTAAAGATGCAGGGAGTCCGAACGGTATAGGCTTTTTCACAATATTCATGTATACCAATATCAAATCAAAGTTCTTTTTTATGTCACTAGCAGCGCAAATATTCAAGACGTATGTAAAATACTAAGAAGGTTCCAATCTTGCAATGTATGATGGAAAATGATCAAGATGTGGCACCGCCACTATTGTGTTTGCAGTACTAACTTAAACCGAAACTATGTACTTTATGTACGACATAAGTTAATACTTCAGACACTCTTGTAGGGATGCCATATCTTGATACATTTCCCATCGTGTAGAAAATTCGAATTCACAGTTGTTTACAACAACAATACTTCACGCGTAACGATTTAAATGCAATAAGATAATATAAAATCTTGAATATCAGCATGCTCTTCCGGTACTGAATCTCAAATTGATGCCATTCTTTCAATATTACGTTCGGATTCCTGGTATCTAGTTTATGACTAAATTGAAAAGCGCGGTTTCTTTTTCTTTTTTTTTGTCTTTTTTTTTTTAACGGCGATTATTGTGGAATATTAGTGTTTTTAAGTAATGCATTCACTTCTATATAAACAATTTGATCTCCGTAAGAGTTCTTAAGGAAGTCTTTTATTAGATTTAGACTTCTTAATTTTCTTACGAAATAGTTCTTCAAGATGTCCTGTGGACGTCGGATGCACCACTTCTAGATCAATTCGGTACTTTTTCAAATTTTTTCCAAGAATGCTTTTTTCTGACTTCAAAAGAAAGAACTTTAGCGGATGTCAAAATTAAAAGCTTTTTCTAATATCACAGTATAATTTATATCCAAACGGCAATTGTCAACGAGGTTAATCAAATGTCTCATTTTTTTGACAAAATGATTAACTGATTACTCTGAACTATTTTCAAATTCTCAATGCATAAATAATTATACCAATTTTAGGTAAATAATTGTTTCTGAGGAATTTCAGAACTACTATGAGGAATGTAAGCAAAAGAAAGTACTGTAGCATACGCATGCATTAAATTTAATCCAACTAAACCTCAAAAGAAAAGACTTCATATTTTTGAGGTCTTAAGAAATCAGAAAAAATACTTTTTTGTTAAAAGTTCTATAAAATGAGTTCATTACAATAGCATATTTGGACGTCTTTGAAAAAACTTCCTCAGGAAAGCTTTCAGATTTATTTGCTGCTTAAGTTATTGCTTCGTAATATATAGCAGTGTATAACCGACAATAGCTATAACATACTAGTTATTAGCCATAATTTCACCCATCAGATAATCTAGTTTGCTGCACTTGCTTTTAGAACTCAATGATTCGTAAATCATTACTTTTTAGTTGAGAATAAGTGTTAATAATAGTATTATAGTGTAGAACCCGTTAGGTTCCATCCTAACGGAAACTATTACGGACAGAGATCAGCTGTTTTAACTACAACGAAACGCAACTTTGGTGGAGAAGGTGTAGTCATCTACATGTATCTTAGGATATGAATATTTAATAGCATTCGTTAAGTGTCTTTTTTGATTTAAATTTATGTTTATCCCACAAAACTATTTGATCATAATTTCTTTTAAAATTTCTAATATTTTAATACTGAAATAAATGCATTTTTTTTGTCCAACCAAGAATCTTGACAAAAAGCCCAGCGAAATATTCTATTTTAGTCAGAACATTCGAAGTAAATTAGAAAATGAATTAATTTATTCTTACAAAGTGAAACTTTGCATCTAATAAATTTTGAAATTCAAAAGGAAAATTTTCCGCCCATATAATAATTTGAACAGAATTGCATTTGGCATAAGAACGGCGTTTGGTGTTTGAATTTGACATGGTTTCATGCATAAATTTACGAGGCTTCGTCACTTATGAATCGAAAGTGACTTGGTCCATTGAAATGTAAAACGATTTCCGTTTTACTTGATGTTATGTGTCGCGGTTTTAACTCCAGACTTACGAAAAACGGAAAAGCAGTCGTCGCATTTGTTTTGGAAAAATCCGTAGAGCAGATTTCCTTTCGCCGAATGTTCTATGTTGAATGTCTTTATTATTATTTAGACTTATTTTTTTATTTAAAGTGCACGAGTTATATGTCTAATTATAAACGCGGAATACCTCAAAACGGAAACATAAACTTATCTTAAAATAGGTCTAACTACATCATGAAAATCATGCTGCATGTCAATTTAAAATTAACCTTTTCAAGTGGTTAAATACGTTTTTGAATGGAACGCACATGGAATAGCTATTTTTAACTAGTTTTTCGGCGTGGAGGTTTCTATGTAAATTTATCGCGATAAGAAAAGCACATGGTTTTACTATATGATATTGCAATGTGACACGCATTGGCTTATGGCTAATTTGAATTTGTTGATTTATTTTTTTACCAATTTAATTTAAAAATAAAGTCTCGTGGTTTATTTGATTACGCTATAAGACGATTGTATCAGTTTACTTGATTTTATTCGATTTTTAATTGAAATTAAATTCTTTGGCATTTATTTCATTGAGAGATTAAACAGTTTTCGATGTATGTACAACCTTATATCACGTGATTTGAAATTAAATTCCGGAGAAAAACGAAATTTATATTATATCTGCTTTTTATTATTATCCGGATACATGATGTGCCTCTTTTTCTATTACAAATTACATGTTAAACTTAAAAGTCACATACTGTAGATGTAATGAACAACAGTGTTCAGTGGTCAGGGAAATCATGACACTGAAAAAATCTGGAAATTCTTAATTTCTTCATTATTTGGTTTAGTATTTAGATTGCGAATGATGTAGATGCCATCTTCAATAAGTAGAAACTTCTTGGTAGAAAAATAAGTTTCACATAATCACATCAACGTATCTATTGGAAGAGTTCTTATAAATAAGGTCCGGGAAAACGCTAATTTTGGTCTGGAAAGTCAAGGAATTAGTTGAAACCTTTTAATTTGAAGTTTTTGCCAGTAATATTTTTGGAAAAGCGACATATGCGTAGTTTATATCCTAATCTACATAATTAAAATATTCGAATATTTTGCCATCAAAGGTTTTTTTAATCGATAATTACCGTCGCTGTATAACTACTAAGGTCTTCAACGACTCTAGGGTTTATAAAAATCCGTTATCGAAAAATATTGAAAGTTGGCTTCATACGAGGATCAAACCTAACTCCAACAAAGTTTCTTTATAAATATTGCAATTTTTTATTCCATTACGAAATTATTGTTTTCATTGTCTTATTTTTCAATTAGTAGTATAATTTTTTATTTTCAGAATTTGAATTATTGCTAAATGCCAAGTATACATTTATTTGATGTAACCATTTTGTAATTTTATTTTACTTTTATTATTTCGTGTGTTGGTTATCAGTCGGTTAGTGTTATTATATTACCCATTTTAGTCTTTTACAAAAATAAGACGTTTATAATATGAAAACTAGTTTTGGGGTCATTCTTATCCATTTGTTAGCTTGTAAATTTTTCATGAAAATCCGGAGAAATGTTAAAGTTTATCACTCTCATATTTATTGTATTGTTTGAAAGGCGTTATTTTACGAAGTGATTTAAGAACTGTTGGAGATTGGAGTTCACCTATGATAACAATAAAAACTTATGACGTCAACGATTTTATTGCATATTATTAAAATTGTGTCATAAATATGTTCTTGATCATGCCATGTTTTTTTCACAGTAATTGTTTAATTGTTGAGTTTATTAAAACTATAAATTTCATGAAAATCCAAAAATTTAAAGATCTTGCAATTGGACAAAGATATGTACGATTTTGAAGGTCAGTTGTGAATGAAATTCGATTACTATTCGATAATTACAATAATCAAATAGACATGAATATTTGGAGAGAACAAATAATATGCCGTATGTAAATAGAAAAGTTGCTGAAAATTTTCCTATGTTTGCGTTTGGGGGATTTCTTTTCAATTTTTTTAAACCGATACGTTGCAAAACAAATTAGTAGAAATAAGATCTAATTTTTTTTTTTCTATAGGAAAGACGATATGGCAACTTGTTTTAGAACAATTCGATGATTTGCTAGTCAAGATTTTATTGTTAGCCGCTATTATTTCATTTGTAAGTTTTTCATCGATTTGCCAATTTTCTGGAGGACATTGAACATTTCCATTATTTTCAGGTCCTGGCTCTTTTTGAAGAACATGAAGACTCCTTCACTGCTTTTGTTGAACCTTTTGTAATTTTACTTATTCTTATTGCCAATGCTGTTGTCGGTGTGTGGCAGGTAATTATGTTTAAATGATAAAAGTATGAATGGTAATATTTCAGTATATTTTTGTTTGTTAATTTTTGACCTTTCCCAAATTTTTCAAAAGTGTTATGACCATTATATTAATATGTCCTTGTTTTATGATTCAATATATAATTGGTCCGAGGAGAATAATTAAGTAGTAATTGAATTACATGCTCCGCTATTTAATTTTATATAACTTCCCGTAATAATGTAGGTTAATACAACATAATATAACACGAGAAATTCCTATTTACGATAGCATGTGTTTGTTTTATGATAAAGTCGCTAAATGAATCTTTCATTGATATTTTAAATACCTTGGAAATAAATTTCGTTATAGGAACGAAATGCTGAATCTGCTATTGAAGCCTTGAAAGAATATGAACCTGAAATGGGTAAAGTTATTCGAGGCGACAAAGCCGGCGTACAAAAAGTCCGTGCTAAGGAAATTGTCCCCGGTGACGTCGTTGAAGTCTCCGTCGGTGACAAAATTCCCGCTGATATTCGTTTGATTAAGATTTTCTCAACTACCATTCGTATTGATCAGTCTATCTTGACTGGTGAATCGGTTTCTGTAATTAAACACACAGACGCCATTCCCGATCCCCGAGCTGTGAATCAAGACAAGAAAAATATTTTGTTCTCTGGTACGAACGTAGCCGCCGGCAAAGCCCGCGGTGTCGTCATCGGCACCGGCTTGAACACCGCCATCGGTAAGATCCGTACTGAAATGTCTGAGACTGAAGAAATCAAAACTCCATTGCAACAAAAATTGGACGAATTCGGTGAACAATTATCCAAAGTCATCTCCGTAATTTGCGTCGCTGTCTGGGCTATCAACATTGG
Source organism: Sisyra terminalis (assembly GCA_958496175.1). NCBI lineage: Eukaryota > Metazoa > Arthropoda > Insecta > Neuroptera > Sisyridae > Sisyra > Sisyra terminalis. Next base: position 13,194,966 of record OY292275.1, read on the forward strand.
ACACTTCAACGACCCTGCTCACGGTGGTTCCTGGATCAAGGGTGCCGTATACTACTTCAAAATTGCCGTCGCCTTGGCCGTCGCTGCTATCCCTGAAGGTTTACCCGCTGTAATCACAACTTGTCTTGCTCTCGGTACTCGTCGTATGGCCAAAAAGAATGCCATTGTACGTTCGCTTCCATCTGTCGAAACCCTTGGTTGCACCTCCGTCATCTGCTCTGATAAGACTGGAACACTCACCACTAACCAAATGTCCGTATCTCGCATGTTCATCTTCGAAAAGATTGAAGGCAACGACAGCAGTTTTACTGAATTCGAAATCACCGGCTCCACTTACGAACCCATTGGAGAAGTTTTCCTCAAGGGTCAAAAAGTCAAGGGATCCGAATTTGACACCTTACACGAACTTGGAACAATTTGCGTTATGTGCAACGACTCCGCTATTGACTTCAACGAATTTAAACAAGCTTTTGAAAAAGTTGGTGAAGCTACTGAAACCGCTTTGATTGTATTGGCCGAAAAAATGAATCCATTCAACGTACCCAAAACCGGACTTGACCGACGAACAACCGCCATTTGCGTACGACAAGACATTGAAACCAAATGGAAGAAAGAATTCACTTTGGAATTCTCCCGTGATCGTAAATCCATGTCCAGCTATTGCGTTCCTCTTAAATCATCTCGTTTAGGAACTGGACCTAAATTGTTCGTTAAAGGCGCTCCTGAAGGTGTCTTGGAACGTTGCACACACGCCCGTGTCGGAACACAAAAGGTACCACTTACCACCTCTTTGAAGAACCGCATCTTGGATTTGACTCGCCAATACGGTACTGGCCGAGACACTCTTCGTTGTCTTGCTCTTGCCACCTGTGATAACCCAATGAAACCTGAGGAAATGGACTTGGGAGACTCTACTAAATTCTATACCTATGAAGTCAATCTTACATTTGTTGGTGTTGTTGGTATGTTGGATCCCCCACGTAAGGAAGTTTTCGATTCTATTGTCCGTTGCCGTGCTGCTGGTATTCGGGTCATTGTCATCACTGGCGACAACAAGGCTACCGCTGAAGCTATCTGCCGACGAATTGGAGTCTTCACAGAAGACGAAGACACTACTGGAAAATCATACTCTGGTCGTGAATTTGACGATTTACCACTTTCAGAACAAAAAGCCGCCTGCGCTCGGGCTCGTCTCTTCTCTCGTGTAGAACCAGCTCACAAATCCAAGATCGTTGAATTTTTGCAAAGCATGAACGAAATCTCTGCTATGGTAAGTTTAGCATTTAAGTGTTAACAGGATTTCGAGGCTTATTTATTTCATTTGTTGGATTAGACTGGTGATGGTGTCAATGACGCTCCAGCTTTGAAGAAGGCTGAAATTGGTATTGCTATGGGTTCAGGAACTGCTGTTGCTAAATCTGCCGCTGAGATGGTCTTGGCTGATGACAACTTCTCATCCATTGTCGCCGCTGTTGAAGAAGGTCGTGCCATTTACAACAACATGAAACAATTCATCCGTTATTTGATTTCATCCAACATTGGTGAAGTCGTATCTATCTTCTTGACGGCCGCTCTTGGTCTTCCCGAAGCTTTGATCCCCGTTCAATTGTTGTGGGTCAACTTGGTCACTGATGGTCTCCCCGCCACTGCTCTTGGTTTCAATCCCCCTGACTTGGACATCATGTCGAAACCACCCCGTAAAGCTGATGAATCGCTCATTTCTGGATGGTTGTTCTTCCGTTATTTGGCTGTTGGTGGGTATGTAGGTGCTGCCACTGTTGGTGCTGCTGCCTGGTGGTTCATGTATTCACCTGAAGGACCTCAATTGAACTATTATCAACTTGTAAGAGATCTCACTACAGAAGACTGGAAATTTGAGTTTATTTATTTTATTTTTTTTATCTAGACTCATCACTTGGCTTGTATTGGTGGTGGTGATGAATTCAAGGGTGTTGATTGCAAAATCTTCACTGATCCTCATCCTATGACAATGGCCTTGTCTGTACTTGTAACCATTGAAATGTTGAACGCCATGAACAGGTAAATTGAAATAATTTGATTTTATAGGAATTATTCGAGATGTACTGATAGTACTGTATGGCTAACGTGACCATAATTTTTTGCGGGACACTTGTAAATTTTAATACGAAAGCTGGGAAACCATATTATAATTTTGCATAAAATGACAACACTAGAAATATAGTAAAACTCAGTGCTTCTTTATTAGAAAAAACATATATTAAATAGAACAATTAAGATAATAATATGTGTGGTCTGTTTATTGCCGATTCACAAAGTTGTGGCAGCGATAACTAGCTAAAATTTGTAGATAGGTACTTATTTTTGTATGATTTTTATCCATATACTATAGGCTTATGGGTTTTACACTATAGGTATATGTATATTTACGGTATACATAACGTGACCATAACTCTTTTGCTTCAAAGCGGGACACCTGTAAATTTTAATACGAAAACTGGAAAACCATATTACAATTTTGCTTAAAATGATTACACTAGAAATATAGTAAAACTCAGTGCTTCCTTATTAGAAAACAAATATTATACGGAACAATTAAGATAATAATGTGTGGTCTATTTATTGCCGATTCCCGCAGTTGTGGCAGCGATAACTAATTAAAATTTGTAGATACTTATTTTTGTATGATTTTTATCCATGTATATGTATACGGTATACAGTATACCTGCATAATGATTTTGGTTGTGATGAATTAAAACCTATCACAGGTCACTTTTTCTCAAAGCGGGACATATGGTCACGTTATGTATGGCCTTATTCAGTATATAGTGATGTTCTTTTAGTAATGTTTTGTCTGGTAAATTTTATCAAGCCGATATTACGAGTACTGGCGATTAAAAGGCAAGGCTCTTTCAGTGTAACATTACGTTGATATCATTCAGAACTTTCAGTACATTTCAGAAGACACCTTGTGGAGCAAATGATGAAAATTCTACCGTAGTAATCTATATCAAAAAATTCTAAAAAAATGAATATTTTTTTCTTGATAGCTTGTCTGAAAATCAATCTTTGGTTGCTATGCCTCCATGGTCCAACTTGTGGTTGATTGGTTCAATGGCTTTGTCATTCTCGCTTCACTTTGTCATCCTCTACGTTGAAGTTTTATCCGTAAGTGTTGGAAGTTTTTCGTAAAAAATTTAAGTTGATGAAAATAAGATGAAAATAATGCAATTCTTTTTCCACTAGACTGTGTTCCAAGTAACTCCATTGAGTGGTGAGGAATGGTTAACTGTAATGAAGTTCTCCATCCCCGTCGTATTGTTGGATGAAGTGCTCAAATTCGTCGCACGAAAAATCACTGATGGTGAGAACCCCATTTATACAATGCACTGGATGGTCCTAATGTGGGCCGTTTACTTTGGCCTGTTATATGTGTGTCCTATATAAAGAAATAAATAAAATAATTCAGTGACTGCTTTGTTAGCGAAGAAGTAGCGGGCGATGCAGCAACGCACCCGTGTTTTACGTTTACATATGCAATTTACGCTTGAATACGCGCGTATATGCATATGTATATTGACTTGTGTGTGCGTGTGATTTTTTTTAATTTAATTTAAAATATCCTAATCCTCAAAAATCATTATTCTATTCACCTACTTAACGCTCAAGAACTTGCATTGTGATTATGCATTTAATTTACAAAACAAATCAACTTTCCCTTAACAGACGGGGACAAGTATTTATTTAAGAAAATAACAAATTCTAATGAGAAATTTATATTTGGACTTGAGATCAAAACGGTTTCGTTGTTTTTTTTTTTATTCAAACGAAAGCAATAGTATTGTAAATTAAAATGAAAAATGTTAGATTATATTAATAAAAAAATTTGAAATCAAAAAAAAAAATATTGTGCAGTGGTTTTAAAAATCGTTAAAATTAGTATTTAAAAAAAATGTATTTTTCATTGTAATCATTTTTCTTTTAGTTAATTTAAAAAATTATGTTGATTAAAACAAGAAAATGGCGTCGTTTTCCAAAATGAGGGCCGCCATTTTGATTCACGTGTGTCAAATTTTTTAAGTGCGACTTATAAGCCAAGAAATTTGTGATAAATGATTTTGTTTCATTGATTTTTTTATGAAAATTTATTAATCAAATCCATATCTGTTATGGCAAAGAAAGTTTCAAACGGGAGCTTTGATAAGAGAGCTTTAGTAAATTTAAGCATAACAAACCGCCATTTTGGTGTGGTATACTTGTTGATCGTTTATTTACATTTGAAACTTAGTTCTTTGAAATTCCTCAGCATAATTTTTTAAATTTCACTCAAATTTTCTTAAAATAATAACCATTTAATTTTCCTTATTTAGGTCTTTCAAATGGTGAAATTATTAGATTATTTTTGGTACTTGAATTTACTTGTAGATAGAGAGTGCCTTCGTATTTTCTTTTGATTTAAATTTATTTTTCGTTGGAAATTGTTTGCATGATGCTGCCAAGACACGATAAAATCATTTTTTTCCGTTTTCATCACCTTTTTTTTCCAGAAAGTAACCCATCACATTACTTACATTAACTCGATTATTTGCATTATTAAACGTTTTGATTTTTTAAAAATTTTTTTTTGCATATTAATTTGCTTTTTCGCTTTTTTTTTAAGGGCCGTTTATTGATTTTTAATTATATTTTTGTTGTTGTAATAATTGAATTAATATCGCAGGTGATTCATCAGAGTTGAAGGGATCAACCAAAGGACTTAAAGTGAACAAATCCTTAAAAGAAGAATCCTTCCTCTAACATGTTCCATATTATCATTTACGTTTTTAATCGCAATATTATTTATTAACTTCTTGTTTTTTACTTTATTTAAATTGTAATTTGCTCAAAGAATTCCTCTTTTTTTTGGGTAAATTTTAAGTTTAAGGGATAAATTAAGGATTCAAAAATATCTTCATCATAAAGGCAAGTTTTTGTGTTTGTTTTTTTTTTTCTTTTTGGTGCTGCATTTAATTAGCTTGGAATATTTTTTTTTGTAGATCGAAGGTTGTAACTAAGACTGAAAATTTTGAAAAAAAAAATGTTAAATTTTTGAAGTTTTTAAATTTGTAGTTTAACAAGGGTGAGTTGTCAGTCTAAAAAATATGAAGAGAACTTGTGGGAAAAATGAATTTTTCTTTTATTTTTCAATAATACAAACAAGTTCGTTATTAGTTGAGATTTTTTTCCAATAGATACAGTGAATGACAATAAATATTAATTTTTCATTTCAGTACAGTGCAATATAATTATTGATAAATTTTTGATCATTTCGATTATGTAAAATGGGACGATTTGATTTTTTCCGTCAAAAAATTAACGAAATTTAAACGAAAACCGTCCATTTTGAGACTAATTTAATCCAAAATGATACATAATCAATTGATCAGTAGAAACTGGCATTTACTTTTTTTATAACTCCTGCTTCTAATGTTTTCGTAGTAGTTAACTGACCAGAATATATTTTTTTTACTATTTTATTTAAACTCGTAAGCGTACTAAAGGAAAAAAATACTTGACATTGCGCAAATAAACGGACGAAAATCATTAATTTGATCAAATTGCTCCTTACTAACCTTGGAAGCAATCGTTATAAAAATCTTATTTGATACATTTGTCTGAAAAAGTATTCTACAGGCTTAAATTGAAGATTCACCTAAAGTTATGATACATTCAAATTGAGTCTTATATGTCTATTACAGTGGTCCATTGCCCTTGGAAAAACAATACCCTTATTCATGAATGTATCAGAACCATAGGTGCAAGTTATCAATTTCATCTTTCCAGAATAACTTAATGTTTGCAAATGAATTAAAAACTATAACTTTGTTTGAAATTAATAACAATCATTCAAGTATACCAACTGAGTAATCTATTTTATAAGAAGAAAAATGTGAAATTTGCGTACTTATAATTAATTTAAATTAATTGAAAATTAGTAGAAGTGTGAGAATAATGTAAGTAGTGTGTGCGTGTGTACGTTTTCTGTTTTAATATTTGATTTGATTTTACTAAGTTTTCTCGAACTTTAAGCGGAATTTTGAGCTTTTCAACATACAAATTTTTAAGAACTGGACGACAAAAAACAATCTTACTTTATATTTGTTACGGGAAATCCAGCCAAATTAATGAAACAATGAAGACTTACCTTTCTTATGTTGAATTTGAAGCCAATTTGCTGAAGTCAGTTCTTGGAAATTGAAAAAGAAATGCTCGAGTGTTCATTTCGTCATTACTCTAATTACATTTAAAAATATAAAACACACACTAAAATTTTTTTCTTTGACATTAAATATTTACATTTTGTTGAAATATTTAAAGAAATAAGGCATTTTATTGATATTGATATACTTTTATCAAGTTTGTATTTTGAACTATTTTTTTTTTCTAAGTAGCAAATTTTTGATGGTCATCTTGTTAATTTATATTTTTAGATATTACATACATATACAATATTTATATATAAAAAATATATTAATATAAATGATAAAATTAATAAAGTTTAAGATGAGAATAAATATGTTTAACGTTACGTGAAGATGAAGAAAATCTCGATTTAACTGTAAATATTTTTCTTTCATTTTGATTGGTTGAATTTGTTAATTTAATAATGCAAATAAGTGCAAATTTTCGATTATTTATATGTATATAAATTACATATTAATGTATTTAAATGGTAATCAATTGGAAAGGTTTGACATAATCGGAGGAGGATATCGATCGATTGATTGAATTGATTTGAACTAAGTTATTGACTTGATTGTATATTTTGATTGATCGGTAAAAAGTTTAAATAAAATTTACATTTATATTTATTACAAAGATACTTATTACATCTACATAATCATCATTCATTTTGTTTTATTTTTATTAAAATTCTAACATGTTATATAAGTTTGTTCTTTTAACACAATTGGTGTGTTTTTTTTTTTTTTTTTTTTTTTTTTTTTGATATTTCCATATTGAAGCTCAAATTTCGAGGGATGAGACACGGAAAATTTTCAAGTAAGTAATTAATTATTTTCTAATTTTTAAATTGAATCCTTTTTTTTTAAATAACGAAAAAATCACTGAAAAAATAATTGAAAACTTAATCATAAAAATAAGCCCTCTTGAAGATTTAAAATAGAGAATATCTTTCAAGTTGCATTCCTTTATCGTGGATTTTTTGTTGAGCAAATTTAATTTTATTTGAAATATTATCTAATTTGTGTTTTTAACGTACAATTTTTTTATCAAATTATAAAACACTAACATTCCTTTTTTGATATTTTCCCTTGAATATGTATTCATCAATGTTGTTCTTTTATTACAGTTGTATGTTGCAGTTACGCAGTAATTGCTCTTTTCTGTATTTAATATATGTTTAGTAATATGATTATCCTTTTTTAAGTTTGTGCTAATTGACAAAATTGGATGTGAAATCTTGTGAAGATCATTTTACCCCGTAGTACCTGAAAATGTGTTAACTTTGTGTGGTTGATCAAGAATCCGTAACTTGAACCCAATTTAAACCATAAAAATATTAAAAGTTTATATTTGAATTCATTTTGAGAAAATCGAAGGATTATAGTGATAATGTAATTTGATAATGCGTTTTGATAAAGTCGAGAACCGCTAAAACCAGTAATTATGATATTGAGAAAAAGGAATTTTGTATGCAGGTTTTAAAATCGACACAATTTAATTTCAAAACCGTTTAACCGGATTAAGATTAAGCAAAATAACAACGCTTATATCTTTTGTACTTTAATGGAACTATCCACAAACATTTTTTTTTTGAGTTTAGTTGACATTTTGTTCCAAATTTAGACTATAAAATATAATATTTGCGAACAAATCTCGTACGTGTTTACTGTAGACTAATAAGAATGAAAAGTAATTAATTGGTTGATAATAATTGATTTACAGTTCACAAATTTTCAAATTGTATCAGAAACGTAGTTTTAAAGCCATAATTCAGTTTCCTGTGAAATATGATTTGTGATTTATTTGGATTTTTTACTTAACTTTTATCCCAAAAACATATATATTGTCACGTCATAAACGTCATGTTGTCAATTTTTTCGATTGTAATTATTAATTCAACAAAATTTGTTGCATAATTGAAGAAAGAAAATCGATATCAAAGCTTTTTAAACTTAAAACAGAAAATGTGAAAAATATCAAAAACAAAAGAAGTTCTAGAGCTTTATGAACTTAATTGAGCGCCATCTATCCTAGAAATTGCGTACTATCTAACTCACTGTTGTAAACTAATTTTCTTACAATGTGTTAAGATTTTTAGATAAATATGAATATTTTTAAAAAATATTTTTTTCCTTCAAAAAATGATTCAAATACGGTTCATCACTTCCTATGATTTGCCTTCGAAGACGTCCAAATCTGTCGAATAGCACCCAAATCAAGTGTGAATAATATCCTACAAAAAAAAGGTTCTAATATTTTATGTTGATTTTTCCCACAGTCTCACCAACTGTTAACCAAGAGAAATAAGCAAACACGATTCGCACGTGCCCCGGACCAGAGACATCGTTCCATATTCCCGGGTCTAGCATATAATAATCCACCAAAAAATTCACCACCACCCCCGTGTGTGCGTCCCATCAACAAAAACTCGTGTTGTCTTTCTTTTTTTTAATAAAAAAAATAATTATTAAATACAACATCCCTCATTTCTTTGTCTTATTAAAGACAAATCGTTTGTAATTAATCAAAAAATTATCATTCTGAAAAAGTCATGTAGTTAAGGGTTAAGGATTGTATATTAATCTAACAAAATTGCATTGAAATCCTAATTGTAACAATTTCGAAAATTTAAAAAAAAAAGTTTAAATTTAATAAAAATTAAAAAGAACAAGAAGAAAACCTCTTTGAAAAGTTGTAACCTAATCTGAGCTTTCACTAACCAAAGCCTTGCTAATTTTTTTCGCTTGTGTTTCAGTAAGTGACGTCGTCATTGATAAATGGTAAAACGTCGCATCGCCTCTGTAAATTTTCCGCTTACTCTGTAAATAGAACAAACGATTGATAGAAAAACGACTTAAATCGACACCAGCTTGCTTGATTAACTGCGCCATTCAATTGTCTCTAGAAAGCACTAACGCTTTTCAGCTGTTTCAAGACTTTCCCTTGTTTCAAACAAATGGCGACCAGGGCAACTTCTAAGTTTTTCTTTTCTTGTTTTGATCATACTAAATGTATACATTAGTCTTCTTCACTAATCTTTTCTTGTTACAAAAATTTTTTTAGAGTTATATCAAGTAAAATTTAGTCTTCGCGTAGTGTAGAGTTTTTGGTGTATATTTCCCATTTCATTATGAAAAAAATCTTAAATTTGACTTTATTTAGGCCTTTCGAAATATCTGGCATATTTCGATCAAGCAACAACACCCTCTATTGCTATTCAAAACTGAAACGTTGATCGTTTCTAATTTGAATTTGCCGCGTCAAATTTGAGATTTTCTGTATTTAAAGAAGCGCACCTACACCTACATTCGTTTAACAATTTTAAATAATGATTAATTTGTAAATATGATAATTATATAGAAAAATATATATTATAAAAAATAAAAAAAATGTGAGATTATATTACAAATAATTAATACATATATAATATAAAATAAGGACATCTCGTTATAAATAGGAGCCACAATCACATCTGAAAATTTTGCCACAAAACTCATCGAAACTCATCGAAAAGAATTCAAAAGTTTTCGATAAATTTCGTTCAATTTTGTTTGAAAATTTTTGCTCTTTTTAGCCTAGTCGACTCTGCAGTTGGCTGTTGGCTGAAAAATAATAAAATTCAAAAAAATTTAAAAAAAATTCATATAAAAATAAATGACAAGTAAATTTAAGAGATTTTTCTGTCCATCCGTATATTGGATTTGAATAACGCCGTTTCGTTTCGTATCGTATTTCGTGTATCGATTTGTGATACAATTCATTGTAACAAAATGTTTTGTACATAAATAAAGTCTGGTTGTTGGATGGTTATCGTTTTTTTTTTCTCTTTTTCTTTTTCTTTTATTTTATTTTTCAGGTTTTGTTGCAGTGCGTCTTTTTTCAGCCTCTGCATCTAAAAGCTCATTTGTTTAAGCTTTCCAATCGTGGCCTGGAGTCTTACGTTTTCCTGGCTCAAAACTTCAATTCGGATTTTGTTGGCCTCAATTTGCTCAGACATGTCCTGGATAGGGTTTCCCTTCACTAAAAAATATGATGAAGTTATAATATAAAAATGTCTATTATTATCTACTATCCTTATAATCACTGAATAAGGAATTGATTCGATGATAATCTTTTAAAAACTTATACATTCTTAAGTAACCAAACAGAAAAAAGAAAATTCTAGTAAAAATTGAAAATCATATCCGTTTTCATGAGAGGGATTACAAAGTACATAATAAATGATCACATGTTCCCCTGGTTGGTGACCGTGCGGAGCCCAAGGTAGCACCTATTTCGTCTTTAAGTAAAGCCGTTTTTGAATACCATATTTAAGCATGTCAAAGTAAAAAATGTTGAGCATATAAGATTTTTAAAGAAGGATAGTCTACAATTCAAAAATATTTATCATCATAAATAGAAGAATTTAACCGTCCGAACAAACAAGTAACTTGGTTTACTTATGTCCTTGCACCCACCACTTCATCCAGTAATTGTAAAGTAACTTATGCCTTTAGGCTTCAAAAGCTTAGAAAAATGTGATAAAATATCACCATTTTATCACTGAGATATATAAACGAATATTAATGGAAGCACTATTTGCCCAACTAAATATTTTTCGTCTTATGAATTTTTATAAACTTTAGGTCTAGAGCCACTAAAGGAACAGCTCACTAATAAAAAGACAACGGCAAATAATAAAAAAAATATTATAGAATAAAATTCAACCTTTATCATTAAAAGAATGAGTTCTATTTAACCACCAGTTTAAGATTTGATTAAAATAATAAATTTTGAAATAAAACTTCTAAATCATAGAAACTATAACTGATGCCCAAATAAAATAAATAATCAAAGCTTTTGCTTTGCAGACTACTTATATGTGTCCAGAATATTTGATTAGCTTGGGACTTAAGATCAAAATATGAAAAATTTAAAAGAAGATTTCAAAAAATATGAAAATTTATCATCCTGAACTATTTAAAGTAAATTCAAGCAGAAGACAAGCACAAAGTAAAAGAACAAAAACTTATAATAACGGGTGATATCTTGGAAAATTAAATCTATATATGACAACTATTGACTTTATGCTATTCACAGTTAACGTTGAAGTGACAATATTCTAGCAGCTACATTTGCAAATATACCAGCAGTAATAGTGACTGAAAAAACGTCAGAAAAATTTACTCAAAAGTTTCAAAACTTTCTTAACAACATAAAGGAATGGTTGAAATCAATACTAGTTTAACAGAATATTTACTGGTGGACGAATGGTCAAGATAACGACTTCAAAATTGGTAGGTACCATCTGGGCTTAAATCTCGTGACGAGCAAATTTTTTATATTTCTCGATTTACGGATTTTTATAAGCCCTAGAGTCATTTAAAGAATTGGTTATAAAGCAAAAGCAACTTAATACTTTAAAGCTTATACCATTTTCACGATGTGAACTGTGCAGATTTATCTTTCTGTAATAGTAATAGTAATCAGCTTAAAGCACAAAATGAGTATTTAAGAATTGAAAATTTTAAAACTGAGAATATCAGGATTTGAATTTTGTTCCTAAATTATGTCATCTACAAGAAAAGAACCGCCTCGGTAATTTTATATAGATTCAAAAAAATTTAGTGATAGTAAAATTCTTGTTTAAATTTTTTAGATAAACTATTTAGGGTCGGTATTTTCTCATCTAGATAGTGATATTTATCGTCTAGATAAAATTTTATCCGGAGAATAGAGAAAGCATGCGTATTTTTACTTAAGGATTGTGATATGTGTAGGAATTATCTGACAGATAAATTTTTATCTATTAAGTTGCTATCTTACGGATATAGTTTGTCTATGAGTGAAAGTACCGGCTCTTAGAATAATAATTACGTATTCAAATTTCAGAGTTGGATTTTCAAAAGGCAAAAATCAAAATCATATAATTTCGGTATTTTACTCAAAAATGAGAAATGCTTCATAGATGAAATTTAGAAGGTTATAAAATTGCAAATAAATAATCAAAGAAGTGCCAAATTGTTCCAAATATTTTGGATTTAATAAAACTTTTTACTAGAGATGGAAAAATATCTTTGAAAATAGTTATTTTCGATACATATGCGTAAAGTGAGGTTTTCTAGTAGGATGAAATTGATGCACGAGTGCGCTGTGTACCGCCACGAGGCCGCCAGGCGAGTGGGGGTAGGCGCACGAGATCAAGTTGTGTATTATCAGTCCCTTTAGCAAGTGTCTCAATTTCGTCCTACTAGGTACCTCACTTTAAGCATAAGTATCGAACAAAATTTTTGTAACGACTGCTTCTAAAGTTCAACAGAAAGATATTGAGAAATTAATTATTGTTACTTATATATGAAAAATTTCAACTCTATAGTAAGAATAATTTATAGAAAAATTATGAATAAAAACAACATTTTAGTTTAAACTACAGTCTAAATTATTACCTATATTAATTATTTCTTATCAAAGTTTATTTAAGTATCAATTTATTTTACTGTTGCACATTGTTATTTACTTTTGCGCACGGTTTCTCTACTTTCGCGTACAAAAAATAAATTTTTGACTCCGATTTCTCGTTAACTCATTTAAATTATTAAAACCAATTAATGGATTGTAAAAATCGTTCCTTTTCGATTTTAATAGAATCTTTTATAGAATATAAACAATGATATATTTAAATAATAAAATATTATTAATAAGAAGTATTTTTTCATAGTAATGAATTGTTATTACGTTATAAATTAAATATTTTATGAAGGTAATAGAAACAAAACTTAACTTTAATCAAAATAAAGGAATAAAATATTTTCTAGCCTACTGGTGGCCGAGTGGTCTAGGTGACCGCTCCAAAACTAGTAGGTAGTGGGTTCGATCCTCGTATCGTGCAAATTTTTAATATTTCTCGATAACGGATTTAAGTAACCCTAGAGTCGCCAAAGAACCTTAGTAGTTATAAAGCGACGGTAAATAAGAATTTAAAAAAATATTTTCTGATTTTATGAAATAAGTCTGAAATAAAGAAACAATGAAAGTTATTCAATAATACTCCTAATAATATCGAATATTACTTTTTGTAGTAAAAGTAAACCTACTCGTCTGTAATTAAAGCGGTACCTGTTCTGGTTAAGCCCAAAAAAATAATATAATTACGATGAACTTGAATCGATCGATTTTGAAGACAAAAATCGACCATAAAAAATAAAAACCTTTTTTTTAACGAAAGAAAGTGCTTCCTTCTGGTCATTCATAAATCAATTAAAATTTTCAATCAATTAAAATATTTTGCAGTGGTCAAAACCAATAATAAACCGAAAGTACCAGAGTTATAGAATATGATGGGTGTGGCAGTTTATACCATTCAAGTTGTAAAAGCTTTTGGGAGGGCACAAAACTTGTGTGAGGTCAAATTTCTCCCCATAAAAACATAGGGAACCTATATATCAGGGTTCGAGGTTAATCCTAGGCCTTTCAAGTGGGTCATTAACAATTGAATTTGGTAAATTTTTCCTTTCACCGATCTCATGTTTTGTTATTCACCGATTTGCATCAACTAATTATGACTTGATCAGCTTCAATGGGTCTTCCAGACCGTGATGCATCTTCGACATCAAAATTGCCGAAATGAAATTTTACAAACTAGTTTTGGAACTGGCGTGCCGTCAATACTTCTTCTGCATACACTTCAGTTAATTTTTTTCTTGACTGAACAGCATTTTACCTTTTCTATAGTGAAAAAGTAATATATGAGGAAAATTCTGGTTTTTGCTCTCCATATTTAAAAGGACACGAACCAAAAACTATTACGTAGAATCACTTGAACTTTTTCACATACAAGCCTTGCTATATGAGCTCTCAAAACATACAATGATTAAACGGTTTAATTATAAAATGAGTACAAAATAATACAATTAAATCTTTTGTCGGGAAAAAACGAAATTACTTTCCTAACAACCCAATATTTTAAAAAAGATCGATTTTTATATTTCAATAGACTTGCTATTAATAAAGAGGTCATCATAATTATATTTTGATTATTGTTAATAGGTATAACATTTTTAAAATAATATTTCTTTTACATAGGATCTAAATAAAAATAATAATATATTACACAGCACAAAATTTGAAAAAATAAGGACAAAGTTATAAGAAAAAGCATCTTATAGGCTTGCCAAATTTTCGTGCTACATTCTCAATAAGGTCACATCTGTTTGCAATGCAATCATATAAAAGCTCTGAATATTTAAATTCATTCGAATGCAAGTTCGTAAGTATGTGCTATACAATTTCCTATATATTACCGTTTTTCTTTTTCAACTTAAATATACAATTCTGATTTGTTGGGATACATTTTCACCATTAACTTACTTGCTTTTTTATTAGGAATTTGAATCTTTTCCGGGTTTGCTATTATTTTCTTTTGTTGAGCTATCAAAACCTCAATTCTATTCTTTAATTCTTCTTTTTCTGCAATTGCTGTTGCAAACTGTGTCTCATACTCTTGCTAAAAATTAACACAAAAAGGAAGAAATAAACATTAATTTGTTTTTATATTTGTTCTTACTCGAATTTCCTCAACTTCACTCTTTTTAATTTGAACTAATTGTTTAAAATTGTCACTAATCACCCCAAAATTGCGTTGTTCCTCCTCCAAAATCTTTACGTTTTCATTAACACGTAGTTCCAACTGTATTGCCTTCTCCATAATTTCTTCGATGGCCTTTTTTTCTTCTTTATGTTGGAAATTTTTCTGCTTATGATACTTATTTTTCCAAAATTCAACTTGGCTATTTAAAGTTTCCATTGTTGAATCTTTTTCACTGGTAATTGCCGTAATTTCGTCGTATTTTCCCAAAAGTTTTGTGTTCAAATGCTCGATTTGGTCTTGCGCTTCCAAAAGCTCTGATTGCAATTTTTGAATTTGGAAATTCATTTGATTTTGTTCATCAGCCATTTGATTCTGTAATTTGGTATTGGTAGCGATTTCACTACAATTTTTTTCCTTGAGGGCCAAAAGTTCACGTTGCAGACCCTGCATGGTTGTCTGGAGCTGAAGAACATGTGCTTGCTTTTGATTATTTTTTTGTTCCAATTCTTTATTGGTTCGTTTCAAACTTTCAATTGCAAGTTGATCTAAAAATATTTTAAAATATTTTTTTTGAAATATTCTCAATTTGACCTTACCTTTTTTGATTAAATTTTCCGACCCCTCCAATTTTTGCTCCAAAAATTTATTTTGATCCAAAAGTTTTGCTCCTTCTTGTTCCAACTGCATTTGATTTCGAAAAGACATATCGACCACATCAACTGTTAGTATTTTTAGGTCACCTCTCATTGCTTTAATCCATTTTTGCATCGCACCCCATTGCGAAAGTTCAAAAAGCTCTTCCCCAATATTTTGCCTAAAAGCCACTCCTGTCAATTCAACGATCGAATCAAAATGTTATCTCAATACCTTTCGAGAGCAATAAACGAATCCTTTGAATATAACTGTACAGTTTTTTCGATTTCTTTAAGTAATTCTTTGATGGCTTCAGACGCTACATTGCAGCTTTCACAAAAAACAATGGATGATTTAATTGTTTGAACTTCTGCACAAGACATTTTAACCTTGTTTTCAATGTTCTCGAATTCCTTCTCTTTATTTTCGAAATCCATGAATATTGGAAATGCTGGACTATTGGTACGGTGCCAGAACATTGCCAAGATTGAGCTCAATGCCAAATTTTGTGGTTTGCGTACGTTTTGTGGAACTTTAGTCTTTTTCATTACATCAATATTGATCACTATAGAGTTCAAAATAAAATGAACCCTTAAAGAAATTATCGATTAGTTAAAAATTTACCTTTTTTATAAACAACAAAAACCTTCTTTTTTTTTTTGGTAGCAAAAATTATACTTTTGGAAACTCTTTATTATAATTATATTCACTATAATCGATATATAGGCAAATCGAATAGAAATAGGAAATGAAAGAAAAAGATAAAATGTCCGATGCTAAAGACAATAATTCCATGGCAGTTCATATACTGCCAAAATTAAAGATGATGTATCATTTGTGAATACATAACGAAATTTATACAAAGGAGGATAGCAGTAACCATAGTAAATATAGCATTTATTTTATTCTTATACCCCACTTTTGGCTCCTTATCTATTTTTGCGGGAATGTAATAAGACCGCTAAAGTGCAGTTTTTGAATAATTGGTAAAAAAATTGCTGTTAAACTTTGGCACTGTATTTAACTAATAAATTACCATATTTCTATCGATGCAAATATCCCTTATTTTTTGCAGCCAGCTTTAGGTTTATTTAGATAAGTTATGCAAATACAAAGCTCTAGCAGTATTTTAAACAGCTTTGAAAAGTATAAGATTTGCGTCATCAGTTACAATGAAAAGTGGATTTTTTCAATGATTGAAAGACGAACTTTCAAAGGCAGATTCAAGAATATCATTCATGGGTCCAGAACCAGCCACAAGACTACCGATGAGTACAACATTAAATCGAATAACCAAATGGACTCAAAATGAGTAAATAAAATCCTAGATTAATCCCCCAGTAAGTAAATTCACAACGGCAACGATAAAGAAACCTCTGAAAGAACATAACAAAAGACTACTAAGTTTAGGAAGGAAGGACATCAAAATGCTGGTTGGTCTATTAACGGGACAATGTAATTAGAAAAAGTATCTCCAAACTATAAGGAAAATGCAAAGTCGTCTCAACTCTCTTAGTCCATCTGGATATGAGCTGGGAAATATAAGCAAAGATCCAATTGGTTATCACCTAAGATTTATATCAGAAGCAGATCTGACCAATTGGAACTAGAAACAAAGCTGGGACACAATAGTTCTTACAGGACGCAGCACGTAGGAACTCTTAGGAAAGGCCCTCAGTAGAAAGAAGAAGAATTATTTTTCTAATTCAATCGTTTTATAATAAAAGGAGTATAGCTTTAAGTTAGTACCCCAAAATCAAATTTCAAAAAATTGATAAAAGATCCATTCTAAAACTATAGTATTTGAAGTGCTAACTAGCAGTAGGTATTCTTCATTGAAAATATCTCATTACTTTATGACTATAATATAATTTCTTAAACCCTTTACTGATATTGGCCTTAGAAAATTTTTTGAAAGATTCCTAAAATTACCGCTAGATAACTACTTATAGTTCTGGACGTGAAGTCAGTGGTTTATTGAAGTTTTAATCTTTGAAAGTATTTTATTCTATAAATTTTACATTTCTCACCTATCGATAATCAGTTCAAGCAAAAGTATATAATAGTTATCCGACGTTGGTGTGGCATCGTTCAAGAGTTTTAACGAATCTATGCTACCGGCTGTTCGAGTTGGGAAACGCCAGGACATACATGTGGTACACTTCTCCTTATTGACACCCTCGTTTGCCAAAATTTTCAAAATTTCCCGCAACTCACAGTAGACGGAATGAACCAAATTGGGGTCACGTAAAAACATATTTACCAATTCTATTTTTGCTACTGAACTAGAAAAAAAAATCGTCACCCTTTTGACATTTAAAGTCAAAAGTGACTAAGATCATGGCCGCTGGAATATAAAGAGGGCGAGAAAACTCCGTGGAAGTTTTGAAGTAAAAACTTCTTTAGCATCGTTGTGACTTGAAATTTCATGAAACGAAAAAAGCGGTGGTTAAAAGAAAAAAATATATAAATCTATATGATTTAACGAACGAGAGAATGAAATAGAAAACTTTACGATGTTTCTTATGTATGTGCGCGCATGCGTATTACGCTGCATGGGAATAGTCGTTCTAACAACCGTCTGGAATTGTGTAATGTCAACATATAAATTTCATTATTATTTCATTATCGAAAAAAAAAAGATTCAAGGCTACAACACGAAAAAAAACGCAAATAGTTCATCAACGAGTGTTTAATAAAATACACATCAGTGATATCGCTAATTTTTAAAAAGATAAAATTCCAAAGATTTCAAGTGGAGATTTTAATGTAAAAATATGATATAAATAATATAAATATGCTTTTTGAAGTGAAAACTTTTTTAGCATCGTTGTGACTAGAAATTTTATGAAACGGAAACGGAAAGCGGCAATAAAAAGAGAAGCATATACCTAAATCTATAAGATTTAACATGAGAGAGAATGAGGTAGGAACATTAGTCACATTAGTATTTTTTATGGTTGTGCGCGCCTGCGTATTACGCTACTTGAGAATGGTTTTCATAGCGACCAATAACAACCGTGTTAAATTGGTGATTATAATTGTAAGCATAAAGATTTCATTATTTTAATAAAATTAATTTTCATGTTTACCGTAAATGAATACGGATTATTGTCATGATTATCAAAAAAAAGTAATGAAAACAAGGCTATAAAGATGTCAACAGGTTCAACAGAACGCGTTCGTGAATTTCGGGCACGCCGAAAAGCATTATTAAATAAGAAAAATAATAGTTCTTATACGTTTAATAATGATTCAACTGTGCAAAATAGTGAAAATGATGCTAATAAGTACTTAAATATGTTCTAATCGCATATTTCGTCCTTAATCACAAAATTTCTATAAAATAAAAGCTAATTTAAAATTAATTCTGATATCACATAATATTACGAACTGTTTTCAGGTGCTACTCAAATGAATGTGCATCCGATTCTTTAGGTACTCATAATTTCGTCGAAATAAAGTTGCTCATGAAGAATTTCGTTAAAGATTTTTTAACAATATGTTCGATCATAATATGTGCTCCTTTTGTGAACGATTGTAATTCCAACGAAATTTAAAACCACAACGCCCAGGACATGAAGATCTTTTATGAATAATAATTAAAAATTCTAATGCAAATGATAATATTTTACTGTGCTGCATGTATTTTCAAGCAATCGAGAAAAATGAAATTCCAACGATATCCAAATTCTATAGTTTCAAATATTAAACGATACCTACATCTTTACAACACTGGGTTTATTTCATACTTCCATTATCATAAGCTCTCGTATCATTTATCAAAAATGCAAATTGGGATTCAGGATAAATTTATGTAATACATATGTTAAATCGTAAAATAAATCCTACAATTATCCTACTCATAAAATCTTACAATCGTCTCAATATTTTGAAGTTCATCTTTGGAAGGCTTCACTTCTACCGCGTGCGAACTGCACACATGTGTTTTTTTTTTGTACCCTAGAGTCGCTGTAAGTCTCAGCAATTATAAAGCGATGGTAAATTAAAACTTTAAATAAGAACGGCATGATGGGCTTTTATCCTGCTTTGCTATTAAAAAGTGTAACTTTGGAATAATTAGTCTTTACGTGGGAAAAATTGTATCAATCCCATAACTGAGATATGATTACCGGTCGTCATTTATTTTTAATTTTTATCATATTTTGTTAGTTTAGTGATTATAAAGCGATTTTTTTTTTTGGACAAAATAAGATGGAGGAAATTTTCAAAAGACACCCAGGAAGACGGGTAGTGTCGGATTCGCATGAAGCGCCTACCGACTAAAAACCCCCACCTTATTGGTTACCAACCATTTAGGTTCTAAACCAGAAGTGGAAGAAGAAGGTCCAGCAAAAGAATTGCAGGACACTGACGCCAGGGGCGAAGCTGAGCGAAATTGAGGTACTTCAGGAAATCAGAAGGCCAGGCCTTCAAAAGCGGTCGGTTTTCTTGCATTTGAAGGATGCCAGAGTTCTGATAGTGGGGTTTGGGTGAGTAGATATGGATTTCCGTAGGTCAGCTGCGTATAGTCGGGCTGCTTCGGGGATAGTATGAAGATTAGTTTCCTAGAGGATGTGTTTATTACGAACAAACCATGGAAAGTTTAAGGCGGAACGGAGTAAGCGCCTGTATGTGCCATTAAGTTTTTGGATCTTATTAGGGGTGGCGGAGCCCCAGATAGGAATGTCATACGTACAGATGCTTCTGATGATGGCGTTGAAGGCTCGTTTCTTGGTGGACTGAGAGACCTTTGGGTTGTTAAAGAAGGGCTTCAAACTGACGAATGCACCAATGGTCTTGTTGTGGAAGGCGGCTATTTGCTCGACCCAGGTGAGACGCCTGTCGAAGATGACGCCGAGATATTTGGTGGAGTTGCTCCAATTGATGGTGTGGCCGTTCACGATGAGTCTGGGAGGTGTACTTTTACGGCGGGAAAAGAAGATGGCCTCGGATTTGGTTGGGTTGATGTCGAACCTCCATTTCCAGTACCAGTCGAGTACCTTCGGGATGAATCCGTTGAGATGGGAATTCGCCGCTGCGGATGACCCTATTTATTATAAAGCGATGATTAACTAGAACTTTAAATAAGAACGGCATGACGGACTTTTATCCTGCTTTGCTATTGAGTCAGGATTTCTCAAGCGGGCCACTAAAAATCGACTATTCGATAATAATATATCTATGAGCATATTTTGGTAGCTTTATAGGTTGAAAGTGATACCCTAAAACGATTTTTGAAAATTTGAATTTTTCAAAACTTTATGAGCGAGTAAAAATTTCGAGTACCTAATTTTTTTTTAAATTATAATATATCAGTAAATAATTACTGGATTTTAATGAAACTCGGTTTGTGTGTTAAGGAATAGCAGAGGAATAGAAATAAAATAGTTAACGTAAAAAAATTGATTATAATTAATTAGTTTTATAATAAACAAATGGCAATTTAATTAACTTCTCGGTGTTGTAGAAAAAAAATTTTTTTATAAAAATATTCGTTGAACTATTAACTAAATGATGGCACAAGAAAATTTTAGTGCTCTCTTACCAAGAAAAATATATGAACAAATGAATGTGCTAGACAGCGGCCGAGGTGGACGCGCTACGCCTACACCGAGCTATCGAACATAATTGCAAAAGATCTTTTTTTTTTATTTTCAAATAAATTGCACAATCTGCATAGGGTTGCAATAAGTGCATTCAATCCATAGACAATCACATGTAAGCACTAGTCCCAGTAGATTAGTGCTGCATAAGTACAAAATTTTTAATAATCAATAGCAACAATAACAATAATAGTAATTCTTATAGCTATAACAACAATCATAAAAACAATCAACAGTAACAATGAGAATGATAATAATAGTCTATAATAACAATATCAATGCTAAAAGTAATATGAAACATTAATATATAAGTAATGTATAAAAATAAAGCTATATAACAAGGTATAATAATTTGGCAATAAATAATTAATAGGAATATATGTTTAGTTACAAAATCTATCAGGCAAATCTATTACATTCCATTTGTGTAACCTTCTTATCATCTCATTGTTGTCCAATAAGTTTATTGCGAGATGGTTGGAATGATCGTCTAGTTTTGTCAGGTATTTTTTGCTAAACCTTTGAATTTCCTCCTTTACAGATGGCATTTCTGTATCTTCATGTATTTTTTTATTGTTTACATACCATGAAGCACCGATTTGTCGTAGGGTCTTGATTGAAATCTTTGTAGGATTTCAATGTTGGAATTGGTTGCAGTACCCCACAACTGTATCCCATATGTCCATATGGGCTTGAGGATGACCTTGTACAAAATAAGTTTGTTTTCTGTTGATAATGGTGCATTAGACTCCATTAGCCAGTACATTTTTTTGTATTTTTTATTTAAATGTTCTCGAGTTTTTTTGATTTGCACAGCCCATGTAAGTTTTTGATCTAAGTGCATTCCCAGATATTTTACCGTGCTCTTTTGCGGTAGTTCTGTGCCTTCCATTGTAACCGGTGGACATATATTTCTGCGCAGTGTAAACATTATGTGTGTAGATTTTGCGCTGTTTATTTTTATTTTCCACTTTTTTGTCCATTTTTCTACTTTGTCCAGGTTATTTTGGAGCTTTAGCGAAGCTTCATTGGGTTCATCTGCTGCGGTTACGATGGCTGTGTCATCAGCAAATGTTGCCACTAATGCATCTGTTGTATTTGGCATATTGGCTGTGTAAAGGAAATACAACAGAGGTCCCAGTACGCTACCCTGGGAAACCCCGGCTCTTACTTTCCTGGGAGTCGTTACTTCCGATTGCAAAAGATCTGTGATTAAATATAATAAATCAGTAAAGAAATAAATTCTAAATTGTAAGAAATATTCAATAATGTCATTTATTTTTAAAGTTTTATTTAGCCTCGAAAACTACAGAAGGTAGAAGTATGTTCGATAGCTCGGTGTAGGCGTAGCGCGTCCACCTCGGCCGCTGTCTAGCACATTCAATTGTTCATATCTTTTTCCTGGTAAGAGAGCACTAAAATTTTCTTGTGCCATCATTTAGTTAATAGTTCAACGAATATTTTTATAAAAACATTTTTTCTACAACACCGAGAAGTTAATTAAATTGCCATTTGTTTATTATAAACTAATTAATTATAAACAATTTTTTTTACGTTAACTATTTTATTTCTATTCCTCTGCTATTCCTTAGCACACAAACCGAGTTTCATTAAAATCCAGTAATTATTTACTGATATATTATAATTTAAAAAAAAAGTAGGTACTCGAAATTTTTACTCGCTCATAAAGTTTTAAAAAATTAAAATTTTCAAAAATCGTTTTAGGGTATCACTTTCAACCTATAAAGCTACCAAAATATGCTCATAGATATATTATTATCGAACAGTCGATTTTTAGTGACCCGCTTGGGAAATCCTGACTCATTAAAATATACAACTCTGGAAAAATTTGTCTTTTCGTGGGAAAAAATTGTATCAATTCCATCCACTGAGATATGATGGCCGGTTGTCATTTATTTTTAATTTTTATCATATTTTGTTAGTTTGAATATTTATACCGCTTTAAAATGATAAACAATAGTTCAGGCAAATCGAAGAGGTGTAGATAAGCGGTATTCTCGCGGTTTTGAGTAAGGAAAAAGACGCGATGATGGCAATGACTTGTATGTTATCGCCTGTCAAAGACTCGTCTTTGTCTCATCCTCAAGCATTGGAGGCAAAAAAATTTATAAAACTTTTTTTCGAGTTTTCTAATCGAGCAAAACCGCAAGTCGTTGCCAGATTATCGCACGCAGCTGCGAGCGATTTTGTGGATAGACCGCAGCTCGCAGTTGCATATAATAAAAACGGGGGACTCAGCCCCATTGAGGCATTTGTGCTTCGTTCGCTTCGCGCCCCCGACTTGATTTTCATCGCGAAATTTGAATCGCAGAAGAAATTGAGGCGAACACGAAAACGAGGCCTCATTATTATTTCATTGTTACGGTTCGGCTGGCATTATTGGGACGATAACAGTTGCGCACGAGGAGTGCTCGTCGAAAGTGCCGCTTTCGAAATCCATGTCTTCCCTCTATACGGCCGCCAACAACCCAGTTTTCAACCCCAATCGCGCGATATCACGCCTCGTTATATTATATGTATAAAATTGTGTCAACCGCGAACTTAATTTCGCCCCGTGAACATTCTCTAAGTAGATCGATTTGGATATAAGGTAATTTTTTCTGTAATTAACATTTACTTTCAAAAAACTACTTCTAACGCCTTAATTTCAATTTCCTGGATGACTAAAACAACGTAAACATTAAATTTCACTGTTCCAAGAAAAATTAACGAAAAATTACTCAATTTTTTATGAGTCAATCTCGGTCTTCTATATTTTATCATAATGATTCATTATTCCTTCCGTTTCTCGATTCATTTTTCAACCCTTAAACTTTTGAATTGTTAAAAATTACAAATCTTTTTAAAATTTAAGTGTCACAATCGTTAAAAGTTTCTGAACAGTTATTAAAGTCCTCACTCCAAGGAAGTGTTAACACAAACTTTCAAAACTTATTTGTGTCACTTAATTACTTAAAAATAGCCTTTTTTATTTTTAAATTTCAAGATTTGATAAATCAAAAGTTTACTTAAAGATTTTTTCGCTAGTATAGCTTAAAAAAATTAGTTAGTACCTTCTTAAATTGAAGGCTTAAATAAGGCTTAAACAAATATTCCTTTCTTTATTATTTTTTACTTTATAATCTAAGATTTATGCATTATCTATTGTTATTTTTAAGGATCAATATTTGGTGAAACATTAAAAACTATAACTGTATGAGGTGATGTAAAAATTGGCAATAGTTTATTGGAATAAATTTTTGATTTTTGAAATTACAAAATATTTCAATTGTGTTGTGGAGCTTTTACTGTTACTTTCAGTTAAGAGCTTCCCTAAATAGAAACTTCTGTTGAAAACCTAAAGATTTGGCTTCTAATCTTCAAGTAAAAAGCATTTATTTTACTTTTTTCCGCCAATACCGACGAAATCTATTAGTAAATCTCTTTCAGTATGTAAAGAGCTTTAAAAACTTTGTAAAATGGTAAATGGTTACAAATTTGTAATGGTAAATTACCATTTTGAGTTTCAATATGAGCTTTAAAAGTATTCCAAACCAAAAAGTTTCAAAGTTTAAAATTTCATTTTTTTTCCTCAGCTTTGATGATAATGGATCTAAAATCATTAAATAGACTTAGACCACTTTCAAGAGAAATTCCACGATTCATATTTTTAGTACTTTTTTTGGAAATATCAACTTTGAATTTATTCGAATCAATATTTGTTAATGACAATGAAAACAACAATACTTTACTACAACCAATTCTTAATAATTTTCAAAGTTCCACACCCAAAGTATAGATAACAGATCGGTTGAGATTGTTTTGGCGTCCTCAAAAATCTGGAAATATCTTAGTTATTATTTCGGCTACTAAAAGCAGCAAAGTCACAAAGGTACCAAGAGTACTGAATTGGTATTGATAATCCGCTATTTGTCATTCCTGTTTTTATTTTTATTATAACAAGTTGAAATCAAGAGCTGTTTGTTAAAAATTATTAAAAAAAATAGAACTTAATTTAAAGAATGTATATTCTGAAAACTAATTTTCATCTACACGTAAATATTATATTAATTCTTCTGCATTTTATGATTTTTTTTATCACCTATATTTTGCGGTACTATAGAGCAGAGCTTTTCAAACTGGGAGGCGCGGCCCCCTAGGGGGCTCTGAAACTTTGCGCTACAAGGGAGCGTAAAATATTTCTATAATAATGATCTATAATGATCTATAATAATGATCTATAATGATGAATAATAGATACATAATTAAAGTATTGTTGGTCACTAAAGTCTAAAATTTTAAGAGAGAGAAGCCTTGATTTTGTTTTAAAAAAGTTTGCATTGTACTAGACTCCTCTGCATTGTCTTAATATTTTGCAATCGAAAGGTGCACATGTTTAACCTTACCCTGTTTTACTTTTGTTATTCTATTATCTATACTTCGTGGTTCTATACATAAAAATAACACAACCATCATAATTTTATCCTGTCCGTCTCTTCTACTCGAAGACTATAAGCGTTGAATTTATTGAAATTTCGTGATTAAGGACGAACTATGCGATTAGAAAATATCTAAGTACTTACTAACATCATTTCACTATTTTGCACAGTCGAATCATTATTAAACGTATAAGAACTATTATTTTTCTTATTTAATAATGCTTTTTGGCGTGCCCGAAATTCACGAACACGTTCTATTGAACCTTTTGACGTCTTTATAGCCTTGTTTTCTTTACTTTTTTTTGATAATCATGACATTTACGTTTGCCATTTACGGCAAACATGAAAATTAATTTTATTAAAATAATGAAATGTTTATGCTCACAATTATAACGCTATTAGTTATACAGAGATTAATTTTAAAAGAAAGATATATTCCATGAATTATAATATAAATGTGTAAAGAAACTATGGAAAAAAAATTAAAGGCAGCATAACGTTTTTAAAAGTTAGGAATGAAAAAATAATGTTAGTATTATACTAAGTGAAATATCTTTGGATAGGTTTGAAAAATAAGTACAAAATTTCATTCTTTTTTTCATTTTATTCAATAGGTGCTCCTAAAATCGGGTGTTTAGGCTAAAAATATTTTCCAAATATTTTTAATTTGAATAAAATACGTGCAATTTTTAAGAAACGAAATATTTTTCGATAGGTACATGTTATATATTATTTTTTCTTCCTTTTAATTCTTTTGTAGGAAGAGTTTTGATATTTTTAAACTAATATAGAACAGTACTTATCAAAAATTTTCAAACCACGGTCCTTTTAATTAGAAAAAGAATCCAAGGCTCCACTCCTCAAAAATTTTATTCTTTATTGACCAATATAAGTTTATTTATGCACCATTATTCATTATTATAGAAATATTTCACGTCTTCCTGGCAAGAGTACCAGGACCTACTTTGACCCTCCCTCCCGTTTTGAAAAGCACTGATTTAGAGAGCTTTCTTTAAGCCCTTTCCAATGATTTGTTCATAACAGTGGTACTTTTTATTAGTATCATATAACTCGGCAATTACTTGAAATCATTGAAGACTAATGAAATTTGCATAGCTAACTGGAAGTAGATCGTAGAAAATCGGAAGTAGATGTATAGATGGAGAATCTTCCTTCTCCCTCGAAAAAAAATACTTTTAATAGTAAGGTTTGTAAAATTCAAAAATAAAGCAATGTAAGAATTGAACAAGGAATACATTATATTTTTATATATCTATTAATTAAAAAAATCTTCTTGAACACATAAAATTTAAAAAAGAAACAATTATAAGCTTGAGAATAAAATATTTCATTGAAAATTATTCTGAGATTTATTCAAAAACACGCAATTAATATACAACGCAGCCATAAACTTGTAATTTCCATTTTTAATGTCTTTGTTGTTGTTGATTTTCCACGTTGACGAACCTCTCCACATTAAACATTCGTGCTTTACATAATTTCCCTATTTTTTTATTTTCTCATGCTCTTTTCTTCTCCATCTTTCATCAATTCGACAGACTATTGCAAGCTAATTTTCCGACTCGCACCTACTTCATCCACCATCATTTTCCTCCGATTCAATGCTACCGTAATTAGGACAAAGAAATAAAATTACATCTCTTCATTTTTTCCACCAACTAGCTAACTAGTTTTTTTTATTATTATTTCTAAAGAAGGCGAAGAATAGGAAGGAAAACACAAGGTTTATTTTCCCTCGTTATAGATAATTTAACGTTTTTTTTTTACGACCTTTATGATTTATCGATAATACAAAAATATGTTTATGAATAGGATTGGGAATACGAATACCGAAAAAAAATTCCATTGTCAAATACCATGAAAAAGTAAAGGAACATAAAGATTAAAAACCTTAAATTTCTTAATCGTCTAAGGATGAAAAAAACGAGGTTAATATAAAAAAAATTGATCTTCGTCCTTTATTTTCTGCCTATTTAAATCTCATTAGCCATTTAAAGATTTTCATGTTTTTCTAAGAACCAGGAAAGGTAAGAATTTAAAGTACAAAATAACAAAGTAAAAGTCAAACATAAATGCAATTTCATTGACAAAACTAAAAAAGACAACTCAAATGATACACTTATTAAATTGATAATTTTTTCCTCACACTCGATTTCCGGTTCTGAACTTTTTTCTTTTAACCCAGGAAGATTTTTATGGTTCATTTCTCAATTATTGACTTAACAACGAAATTTTTGTTTCTATTTTCTATGGTTTTCTTATTTTAATTGGCTGATGTAACTGAAGAAATTTAATTAAATTTAAATTTAGAAAACTAAAAGGTCTGTTGGAAAAAATTAAATCAACAGAAAAACTATCAACTGATCGATAAGTTATGTTTAGGTATTATATCTCAAAAAGCTTTATTGCTTGTAAAGAACCAACATCGAACAGTCGTATAGACAACACAGTATGTTTTATAATGTCACTTAATGTACACTTTAACGATATTTTGTAGAAGTATACATTCACTGTCTTTAATATATATACAACCTCTGGCCATATTAATAGACGCACTATAGGTTTTGTATAAATCGTGAAGTTAAAGCTTTTTTATTTTGGGTCCATATTTTTGATTGGGTTTAACTATCCTGTACAAATTTTATTTGTTACGCTTATTACCAACTAACCTGACCAAAAATCATATTTATTAAAAAATAAATTTTTACCATCAAATTAAATAAACATCTTCTTAATTATGGCGAGCTGAATTGTTTAATATTTAATTGAAAGCCCGTTTACTGATATTTAAGTTTCCATTCTGCGCAGTATACTATCATAGTAGGACAATACCGTCTGCTGTATTTGTAGATGATGATTCCATACGTGAAAATTTTTTTAAGGGCTATTTTTCTGATGTGACCACCTCTTGCTACTTTTTTTCAGCAACTTTCACATATTTTCAATGGGTTTCAAATCATGGCTATTATCCTAAAGTAGGGTAATAGGGATAGTAAACAAGGTTTTACTCTTATCCAGAAAAT
Organism: Sisyra terminalis; assembly: GCA_958496175.1. Lineage (NCBI taxonomy): Eukaryota > Metazoa > Arthropoda > Insecta > Neuroptera > Sisyridae > Sisyra > Sisyra terminalis. Next base: position 13,223,458 of record OY292275.1, read on the forward strand.
ATATTTTTTAAAAACCAATACAATTTTTTACAATGTAAAAAGTAAACAATATTAAATTTAATTTAGTAGAATATGTACATTTTGTATAAAATCTTATGTGCGTCTAATAATATGGCCAGGGACTGTACACACTAACTAGTTAATTTACGATATAAATTCACTTTATGGTCTTTTCTTTAATTTCACTTTATTTATGAATAATTGATTCTCTTTAATCTCAAACGAATTGGTACATTTTTCCATCTGTTCAATTTTCGATTAACGTCATAGTTTCAAACTATGGATCCATCAAAACTAACAAATAAAATAATTCTTCTTTTCTCTTCTTCTTCTTCTTTATCGTTGTTCTAGGGGTCTCTCCTAAGAGTTCCTCTGCGAAGAATTATTATACTCCAGCTTTGTTTCTAGCTCCAATTTGTTGGGTCTGCTTTTGAGTTAAATTTCAGCAGACAGTCAATTGAATCTTTAACGGACCTTACATGATCAGTAATACTGTCAGTATCCTAAATTAATGACAGTATTACTTATCATTTAAGGGCAATACTGATGGAATTACATTGATATTGAAGAAATTCAAAATTATTTAATTCTCTAGTATCAGTACTGGTTATCCGTAGCCGCGCCTGGACATGTCTCTACAGTTGTAGGGATTAAAGGGATACTGTTATTGATTTAAGGGTATTACTGATCAAAAACTTATCAATATCTTCTTTGAAATCCCATAATTAAATCAAACATTAATATTATAAAAGCCTTATTGTAGAATTTCAAATCCTCGATGATAATAGATTGATAAAATATTCAGAGGACTAGAATCAAAAATAATCGGTTAAAACTTTATTTATTACATCCGACGTTTCGGCTCCTTTATTGAGCCTTCCTCAGGCGGTTCTGAGACTATGCAATGGTGAGCGGTTGAGTTTTAAACTAATGTAAAGTTTTAACTGCATTTTTTAATTATTATTTTTATCGAAAAATTATTTGTTTTTTATTGAAATTTTTACATATCTTGGAAGTTACTTTTACTAACTGTACCATGTCGACAAAAATGAATTATGACAACGATAATTATTTACAAACTTAAAACGATTTTTTACGAACATCTGAGGAAGGCTCAATAAAGAAGCCGAAACGTCACATGTACAAATAAACTTTTAACTAATTATTTTTGATCTTTGTCCTCTGAATATTTTATCAATCTATTATAAAAGCCTACTGGTAGCCGAGTGGTCAAGGTGACCGCTCCAAAACTAGTAGGTAGTGGGTTCGATCCTCTTATCGTGCAAATTTTCAATATTTCTCGATAACGGATTTAATTAACCCTAGAGTCGCTAAAGGACCTTACTACCTAGTTAAAAAGCGTCGGTAAATAACAATTAAAAAAAATATTATAAAGCTGCATTTAAATTTGGTGGTAGCGATATATGTTCAAAAAAATAAACTCAAAACTTTTAAAAATTAGATAAAAACCGAAGATGAGGTTTAAGTTTAAAAAAAAAGACTCCGGAGCTGGAGTCAGAGCCGAAACTCACCATGGAAAGTCCCTAGCACTGGGTAAAAAAATCATCCAAATGAAGTTTCAGATTTTAAATCAATGGCCTAATGATTGGAATTGATTATTGCTTATAATTTATTTCGAAATATTGCCAAATATTTTTATTATTACTTGAATTATTTATATAGCAGCTTAATCCATTGATTTTGTTAGTTTTTATTCTAAACTACAATTTGCAGTCATTACATAAAAAAAATTAAATTAGTTAAATTTCAAAAAATTTTACGTTGGAAAATTGCTTCCGAAATTCATTATTTTTATTTAATCAAAATATTTATGTATTCATCCCCCATTCTTGCCATACACATACATAAGTGCAAGGAAATCAAAGGGTGAAAAATATTCGCGGTTATTAAGCTCTCGAATAAATTGGAACGTGACTAAGTGCATTATTTAAAAGCTCGTTTATTTCAAATGACCTACATTATTGGCTACGATATAGAGCCCCACTTTGCCATAATTTGAATTTATATCACTTATATGCTAAATATCCATACACAATACACATACGATACAATATAATACAACATAGATGAGAATCTATCTATTTATAAAGCTCCGCGTTATGATATGCTTGGCAAAATGAAACACATATATTTTCGTTAAATCACGATCACTAAATAATTAATTAACGTCACGAAAATAATTGACACGACGACACATTACAGCTCAGATAGCTTTCAAAATTTCAATTTAATCTGCAAATTAATTTCATTATAGATGAACGCCGTTTTCTGCCTATTTCCTCTTGCCGTTCTAAATATATGCCATTAAAGTTGCCACTCCTAAATCTATATGTTAGCAATATAAAATTGATAGTTTCGGGCGTTTGAGCTTTAGTTTTTGTTGAGCTTTACGATAACGGGGGGAAAATGGTGATCAAAATTCATACAATGCCGCGGCAATCATAAATATTTGAACGTTTGTAATCTTTGTAAAAGTGCCATTGTTGGCTGAATTCGACCCCGAGCTCAATACAATTGGGATTTGTAACCTAGAAAGAGGCAAGAAAATTGATTTTTTTCCGCACATTATTACAGTTTTGGAGTACCGAATGATGTTTATTATCTGGAATGAGGATTATTGCTTGCGACTAAAAAGCGAGGGATGCTGTGGTATATAATTGAAACTTCTAATTAATAAAAGAAAAAAAGATTGAACTAATTCAATAATTTAATAATAACTTATATTTCAACAGATTACTTTTGATAGTATAGTAGCTATTCGTTTAGCATTGAAATTCTGATCACCGAATTTTGCATAAATTTTAAGAAAACGACATGTGTTTCGTATGAGCTTTTCATTGTCATTATAACTATTGAAACCTTTAACGATTTGATATATAAAATAAATTTCTAGATTACATTAATGCATAAATTATAGATTTTATTTTTAAAAACGTTCATTGTTCCGTCTCTCGAATGAGAGGTATTACAGAACGTTATCTCTTTAATTATAACTAACAGAAAAAAACATCCGGATTGCGGTGAAATTTCCGGTTTCAAAAAAAAGAAAGTGTAAACGTTTCATGTAAGTATTTGTTAAACGAAATCAAGAACCAACATTTTTTTTTCCATTTTCATCACAATGTAAACTTTTTTCTTAAGTTATTTTTGAATTGCCTTTCAGACTCTGGAAATCATTCGTGTTTCAACAATGTGGGCTGAAAATTTTCTTATCAGTTACGTTTTTTGCACTTGTATTTCATCAGTATGGAGCATGAAGAGTTTAAATTTCAAATATCATAACCAAACGGCGTTAGAATCATTTTTATTTGACTTGAATACAACATATCCGGAATTAATCAACGTATATTCGATAGGATTATCAACAGAAGGTAAGTGAATTTAATTTTAATAGACCATAAAGGATTTTATTAAAGTAAGGACAAACGAATTTTTAGTTCTGAAAAATTCATATTTTGGTAAAAAAAAAATAGTTTTAACATTAATGAGCAAATGAGAGTCCGAAAACGATGAGTGCGCTTATGGATCTTCTGTGACGTCACAGTCCATTTATTGAAACCGAGATGATATAAACAAGCCATTGAGTTGTTGTCAAAAAAACAATGATAATCAACAAAATTTTTCACATTTTCCGCCACGGAAAACATTTTTTTACCATGAAAATGACTCAATTTTTTTCTATGGAAAAAAGGTTAATTGTGTTTATTGTATGTATAACTATGCTTTACATTAATCATTTTAATAGCAAGTATTTTAATAAAAATAAGAAAAATTGTTTTCCAAGGGATCAAACTATAATTGCAATTTAAAGTAAGATCCAGTAAATAATTTTCTAAACATTTAAAAAATACTGACTAGGCAGGAAAATGAGCAAATTATTTTATTTTTATTATAAAATATGATATTGTATATGAGTTTATAAAAAGTTTTTAAGAAAAACTTTATTTTTGAACTTTATTTTTAAAAGCTATAGAACAATAACAATGAAAAATCAGCACCATAAAGGTATTTGGTCTATTTTTGAGGGTATGTTGATACTAAAATGATACGTTCATACTCCAAGCTTCCGCTTTCTATATCTTTTTATTTGCGAATAGAACGAAAAAAAACCGATCAACCAAAAAGTATTTTTTTCTCAACAATGAGTGAACCAATCTAACTGAAATTTAGACATATTATAAAAGTATTTAAGTATATCTATGCCCAGAAAAAATAACAGCCTTTAATCTTCATTATAATTATTTGAAACCCAGGATTCTTTGCTTTTCTGCTCAGATAACTTATTGTGATTTCTAAACGATAAATTAATATACTTTTTCTTCAAAAAATTTCAAATACCTAATGCACATGGTTTCTATCATTAACATTTAGTTTAAACGATTTAAACAACCTTATCTACAATTTATGTTTATATACATTTGCCATAGAAAAACATCAATGGGGTTTTGAAGTTTGTGTCTTGTGACGTCATTTTAATGTCGGGTCAATCGGAACACTTTCTTGATATTTTGAATTTAACGTTTCTTTTTGCATTTTTAAATGCATATTTCTTAGGTTTTATCGAATAAAGTCAAAAATGAACAGCTACATTTAACTTATTTTTAGAACATGTGCATTAGGTCTAGTTAAATGAAAGTTATCAACATTTTCTAGTGAAGATTTTATTTTCTAACAGTTAAATTATCTTATAAAGAAACTTAAGATAGAAATCTGGTTTTGAGTAAATTACAAATGGTTTCATTGTTTTTATATCCGTTATTCGTGTAAGTGAATGCCTTCGTCATGGTCTCATTCTAATAATTGCTCAAATCAACATCTTAATTAATCACAGGACCAATTCGATTTTCTGAATATATAAAAATGTTGACCTTAAGAAGCTTCTTCAGCAAAAAGTGAACTTTCTATGATCTTACTAAAGTATTCAATTTTTTTTCTTATTTGCTTAGAGTTCATACTAATTGTTTTTCTGGGAAACTGTTTTGCTTAAATATTAGGTTGTTCGGAAAGTAATTTCGTTTTTTTTCTGTGATAATGAAAGACAATTTTTGTAGAGTGAATAAATATATTTAAAATTATATATTGGCCGTATTGGCCATTCTCGTTCCTCGTAATACCTTTTCCCATTTTTCTGGCTGTAGTATGATTTTTCACTAAAAAATTTTTTGATCTTTTTTAGCCGAAAACTGATCTTGGAGGATTTTTGACTTCTTCATTTGAAGTAAAGGTTTTACCGTCTAAAAGATTTTGCAATAGTCAAAACCTATAATAAACCGAAGGTGCCAGATTTGTAGAATATGATGGATATGGCAGTTTATACCATTTAAGTTGTACAAGTTTTTAGGAAGGCACAAAACTTGTATGAGGTCAAATTTCTCCCCTTAAAAACATAGGGAACCCATATATCGGGGTTCGAGGTTAATCTTAGGCCTTTCAAGTGGGTCATTAACAATTGACTTTGGTAAATTTTTCCTTTTACCGATCTCACGTACTGTTATTCACCGATTTGCATCAACTAATGATTTCATTGTGACTTGATCAGCTTCAACCGGTTTTCCAGACCGTGATGCATCTTCGACATCAAAATTGCCGAATCGAAATTTTACAAATTAGTTTTGGCACTGGCGTGCCGTCAATACTTCTTCTGTATACACTTTAGTTAATTTTTTTCTTGATTGAACAGCATTTTACCTTTTCTATAGTGAAAAAGTAATATATAAGGACAATTCTGGTTTTTGATCTCCATATTTAAAAAGACACGAACCAAAAACTATTGCGTAGAATCACTTGAGCTTTTTCACATACAAGCCTTGCTGTATTAGCTCTCAAAACATACAATGATTATACGGCTTAATTATATATTACAAAATACAATTAAATCTTTTGGCGGGAAAAAACGAAATTACTTTCCCAACAACTCATATATAAAAAACATTACCAAATAAAAACAGTAGTGTAATGAAAAATTAGTTTTAATCCTTTGAAATTTAAAAAAATCATTATAATTTATTTATAATGAATTTGGTTATACTTATTAATTAAAGCTCTAGTTTATTATGACGAAAGCTTTTAAAAAACTAAAAATATTTTTATTAGCTCAAAACTTTAAAGTTTTGTTTTAATCTCTTCCAATAACTTTGTTAATTAATTTCCTAATATTAATATTACCCCAAAGAAAAAACATTTCAAAATCGATTAAATGATTATTCAATTTTGATATTTTATAAATCTTCTCAAACTTTAAAGCTTTTGTATTTAAATTCATTATATTTTTTAAATTTTTTGTAAAGCTTTTTACAGGAATTAACTTTAATGAACAGAAACGTCTTAATTTTTTAGTCTTAAATTTTTAAATCCATCACTGGCACATATATCACATAATATCGAATGTTAAAAGCTCTTTAGCCTGGCAGGAAGCTTTTATCTGTAACCGGCATTTTCCACCCTCATCGCCGACGTTATCTAGCATATACAAACACCGAATGAGAAATCGATCAAATATTGTCAACATATCAACACTCTTCTTTATCTTATGTCAATCAGAAACGTCTTATCATACATAAAAAAATATCGGAAATATATCCCAACTTTCCCACTTAAATTTCTTTTATTTCAGGGAAAAATCTCTGGGTCGCTCAACTCACCGCCTTCACCGAGACGAGCGACACATTGGGGGTGCCTAATGTGAAACTAATCGGTAATATCCATGGGGATGAAACAGTGGGACGAGAAATTCTTCTTCATTTGATCGATGTAAGGCTTTATTTATTCTAAGTGACAAAAAAAAGCTTTAATGATTCGGTTTTTTAAGTATTTAATCGCAAGTTACAAACAAGAAGATCCGGTGGTGCAATGGCTTTTAAACAATACGATAATCCACATCCTACCCTGCATGAATCCTGATGGATTTGCCAATGCTGTTGAAGGCAAATGTTTAGGAAACGCTGGGCGTTTCAATTCAAAAAACATCGATTTAAATCGCAGTTTTCCTGATCAATTTCGTCGCAATAAATACAACCCTCAAGCGGAAACGAAAGCCATACAAAAGTGGATGGAACGAATTCCATTTGTACTATCGGCGAGCCTCCACGGCGGTGCTTTGGTCGCAAACTACCCCTATGAAAACACAAATGAAGAAAGTAAGTTTTTAATTTTCCTACCCAAATTTTTCCAATTTCTTAAGCCAAAATTTAAATTCTCAAGCATCACAACCAAATTTACCACCATCATTGACACCCGACAATGATGTCTTCGAGTATTTAGCGCACATTTATGCAGACGGGCACCCTACTATGCACAAAGGTGCTCCATGTAATACCCAAAGTCGCAGTTTCGAAGGAGGAGTCGTAAATGGGGCTGCTTGGTATCGCATCACCGGTGGAATGCAAGATTACAACTATGCCAAACATGGTTGCCTCGAACTCACCCTTGAAATATCTTGTTGCAAATATCCACATTCGCGAAAACTGCCATCCTTCTGGGACGAAAATCGAGAGGTAGTCAATAAAAATTAGTTTTCAGTAAATAATGTGCTTAATTATTTTAGGTTCTCATTGATTATATCAAGCAAGCTCACACAGGAGTTAAGGGTATCATAACAAATCAATACAATAAACCGGTCGTCAACGCCACGTTAAGCATTGTTGGACGAAATATCACGTTTAAGACTTCCAAAAACGGAGAGTTTTGGCGAATTTTAAGACCAAGACAATATTATTTAGAGGTAAGCTTTTCTCTATGAACATCATTTTTGGGTAACCCTTTGATGGGTTACCTCTACCTCTTCTCGTTTTGAACATAGCGGATTTTTTTTCCTTAAACCTTTCCCTAGTTGACTATAGGAAGCTTCATAATACGGGTACCCACGTTTTCCTTAATACTCCTCTAAACATTTCCAAGACTTCTTTCAAATTCATTCAGCTTCAAATTCCTTCGGTATGATGTCATTTAGGCTTATGTCCGGTAAGTTGTGTTGAACCCCAGTGGATAATTGAATGGAAAGTGGATAAGTCCTTGAATTCCACTATACTCATATTATCTGCTATCCTTGATTAGATATAGAATCTGAAGGGAAATTTACTAGTAATAGCCTCCGAATCAATATTACAATGATATTGTAATTAATAAAAACTATAAATGACCATATTTTCCAACTGTTTCTTTCCAAGACAAGTTGGACTAATCTAAACCAAGTAAAATAATGCTAGTCAAACTAACATAATCTTTTAAATCTTCTTAAAGATATCTACTACTCAGGTTATCTGTTTTTAATCTTTCTTGTATTTCCCAAATTTGATCTTACCATTCGAATATTTACTACTAATCTACGAGTAGATTCTCTTGCCAATTTATAATGATTTTATTACTATACGACCACAATCTTCAATCTCTCTTTAACACCGCCAATACTTCTTTTCAATTCATCCACTCCACATGGATTCTATAGTTTATTTTTGGTTCCAGGAACCGTAGGAACTGTAGGTATTTTAACGTTATTGTTCTGTTCTAGTTCTTTGATACTGATACCTGATTCTTTGATACTCACCCACATCATTTTTGTTTATCTTTAATCTGCTAATCTTAAGATTATTTTTTCAGATTAAAACTGAAAATTACCAGACGCAAATTGTTAAATTTAACGTTCGAGGCATTTACGCCAATCCAAGATGTCCAAAACCAACGGTTTTAAACGTTAAACTGGAGCCTTATTCGAATTCGGTTGAAGTTCGTTCACCAAAAGAGCTTCTGTCGCCATTGACAGAGCGAACCACTTCCGAAAGTGCCCTTTTCACGAACACCCTGGAAGATGATGGGATTATCGACGTCCAAGACCCAATTCTTCCCGAGTGGAACGTTCAATTTGTACGAGACCAAGACAGCGGACAAGTGAAATATTTACTAAATATTTTCAATCTTTTCATTTTATTAGTTGTAGTCTTTACGGTATAGATTTCAAAAAAAAAAAAATAGGCTTAGAAGATCAATACGATAAATAATTTCTGATTACTTCAATTGGAATAGGTACTCAGAAATTTTGGTTAGTATCTCGAATCAAAAGAAATAGATTTGTATTTAAGGCTTTTTACAATGATCTCAGCACTTATCCTTATTTTTTCGAATTCGATAAAGTATGCATTAGGTCTTATTCTTAAATTCTTAAAGTTATCATTCGGTATAAATATGTGCATTGGCTATGTGTTTAAAATGGAGAAATCCGTATTAATTAAAACAAAGTAATTAAAATTTAATTGTTTTTAAATGCTTTTAATAGTTTTTTTGAACATATTTAATAATTGGTTGCATCCTAACAAGGTTGATTGAAAAATAAGTCAAAAACAAGGTCAAAGACATAAATATGGCCGGTGATCAGACATGCTACGAATCGCTACCGCCAACCATTAACTTCTATATATCTCCACATATTGTGTTCTATTTCATAGCATACATTTAAATCTTTTTTATTTCGCTACATCAAGAATACAACTTCTTAAATGCATTTGTAAATAATAACGTAATTCAGATTATATTAGTCTACTGGTAGCCGAGTGGTCTAAATGACCGTTCCAAAACTAGTAGGTAGTGGGTTCGATCCTCGTATCGTGCAAATTTTCAATATTTCTCGATAACAGATTTAATTAACCCTAGAGTCGCTAAAGGACCTTAGTACCTAGTTAAAATGCCATGATAAATAACAATTAAAAAAAAAGATTATATTATTTTCAAAACAGCTAAGAATTGAGAATGTATTGAAATAATTTTTTAAGATTTAAATATAGGTCACAATTGAATATGAATTTTTCCGCGTTTTACAAAACAGCTGAATTCATGACTCCTCCTTCAAATAGATTCTATAATGGTCTTTTCTAAACTCACCAGGTGGCGATAACAGTTTTGTAGCATCAATTTATTTAGTTTTCGGTAAACACCTTTTATTTAATTCGAATAATTTCGATTTTATATAATTTTTAGTGTTCGACCGAACTTTCGGTTTCGGTTTCAGTTTCGGCCTAGTTTCGGCTTAGTTTCGGTTTCGGCTGCCGGCAAACCGAAACTGAATTCGTGAGATGAAAATTTTAAGAAATTTTTGTTCCTCACTTAAAATATTAGATTCTTCATTTATGAATACTGATAATTATGAGCTCATTAAAATTATTTTTAATATTTTTTTTTCAGTTCGAGGGAAAACTGCCCAAAGATTAGAAGAATTATTTTGTTTTTAAAATGCAAAAAATAGTACTTTCTGTTTTGTGTATCTAAACATATACGGTAAAAAATAATTTTGTTTTATAACTTCTTTTTTTTATTATTTTACCTATATTATTCGTAACTAATATAAAAAAGAAATTTTAGGTGCTTTTCTTCCAAATCAATCCCTTATTTTAGCACAAATAATGTATTTGAAACAAGAAGTAATAATAATTTTTGTTAGTGATTAACGCAAGTATTAGATATTAAATAATTAATAAATACCCATAGGACTTAAAAATAAACTGACTAATTATGATTAATCTTTTTTCCAACAGTTGAAGGCATTGTAATGTTCAAAAAATCTATTAAAAGTAATTTAAAGTTATTAGAGGCATTTTACTTGTTATGACTTCAAAATGCTTCTAAATGTATTTTTAACAGGGATGCTTTGATTTTTATATGCTTAGGTACTTGTTTAATACTTCGCACAAAATTTTTTGTATGGGGTAAGTAATTCAAACCAACTCGGGAGTAATTTTACTATTTCGTAATTGAGAAAATTCGCACTTGTAGCCATAATAACTATATAATATTAGAAAATATTAATATTTAGTAAACTTTTGTTTAAAAGAAAAAATCGATTTAAATTCAAAGGAAAAACGATTTTTTATTTCTCAAAAAAATTAATGAGCCTTAACATAGCCTTTTAGTCGAAAAAGAGGACCATTTGATGTCGTATGAATTCAACGACCAATAATATTAGCAATAAAAGAAGTTTGCGAGTAGAACTGAATTTTGCCTTCGCTAGTTTTTATAAGAAAATTATGTAAATAAAAAATTGAGGAATTAAATAAAGAATAAAAGAATACAATTTTTTAAATTAAGGAATTTCATTTTTTTGATTTTCCCTCAAATTTCATCACAGCTGTCTAAGAATGTTTAAATTTAAATACTTTTTATTTTCCAATAAAAAATAAAAGGTTTTTTGAAAAGTCAAAAATTTCAAGTAGTTTTAGCAAATTGTTTAAATGTTACGTTGTTACCGAAGAATGTTACGATATGGACATGCAATAAATGCACGCTCGAGAACAGTGCGAACAATTTCCAAGATGAAACCAATTCCGGAAGTTAAAACTCGAGGTTGTGAAGAAATTAAAATCCCGGTTCCTTGGGGACATATTGCGGCTAAATGGTGGGGAACACAGAGTGTGCGACCGATCCTTGGAATCCATGGATTAAAGGTTCTTGCAGGAATCGCAAATTGAATAAAAAGTTAAATTACAATTTGTTTTAGGATAATTGTTCTACTTTCGATTCTTTGGCACCATTACTTCCGAGTCATGTTGGGTTTTTGGCTATTGATTGGCCTGGTCATGGTTACTCGTCTCATTTACCTGCCGGAATAAGCAACAGTTGTACTCTGACTCCAACCATCATCCACATGATAATCAAATATTTCAACTGGACATCCATTTCGCTAATCGGCCACGCATTTGGTAGTGGAGTTGGTTTCGTCTATGCCAGTATATTTCCCAAAGCCGTCGATTTTCTAATCGGTATTGATTCTCTCCTACCACTTTACCATCGCGCTGATCAACTCAGCGATCTTATGGCCATGGAAATAGAAAAATTCATTCGATACGATTCGAAACAAAATTCCAATATCAATTTTCCACATAAACTTTCCTTCGATGATGCCATTTCAGAGAAATGTAAAGAGTCGTTAAACTCTCTCAATAAAGACCATGCACTATGTCTTCTTCAACGTGATCTGGAAATCTGTCCCGAAGACCGTGAACTGTGCTACAAGACTCAAGATCAAAGAAACGATTGCCGGTTTCCAGGGTGGTCTGTTGGGCAGTTAAAATATTTCGCAACAAAAATAGTATGTCCCGTCTACAATTTAAAAGCAAAACAGTCACCGTATTTGGATAATTCAAGTATTTATTACGATGCAATTGGGGTAATTAAAATGAACAGTAAAAATTGTAAGTTTGTCGAAATTGATGGTAATCACTATGTCCATTTGACTAATCCTCGCTCAATTTCGGCTCTTATCAATCCTTTTATAACTGAGTTTTATAAGTACGAATAATGAATATAATGGTTTATTGTAAATGGTTTTAAAAACTTTTAAAGTATTTAATAAACAAAGTTCTTTGTCATCATTTTATTAAACAATTAGGTTTTTCGTTCATTATACATTGACCTTATCAAAAATATATTACAATACTAATAAGCTACATAATTTACCAAAAATAAACTTAGGAATCAAAATTAAAAATGCTTTAGTTAAGAAATTTTCATTAGTGGTCATCAAGAAGAATTAGATCTCTCAGCAATTGCAGATTCGTGACAAATCACGAAATCTGAAAGATCGATTTTGATATGGTTTTATTCATAATTGAGGGCCATTTGATCTTTCCCTCGTTAACCAACTACTAATTCTAAAATCTATTTCTCATGAACTGAATAATTGTTTCTTGAGTCGATAAATTTTTAATTCGCCTTCATTCTATAAATAAAAAATTAAGCTTGAATTTTTATGAAATATTCTAGCGATTTATTTCTTATCTGTAATTTATGTAAAAATGCTATTAGTTCGTATCGGTTCGTATAATTACTTTGCATGTTGGACAACAATGAATGATTTAAATTTTGCTTGTTAGCAAATGTTCATCAAGTTTATTGATGTAAAAAGCCAAAGAAAAATATAATTCTTAATTTTTTTTCTTTTTCGACATCGGTTGTGAGTTGTCATCATCGGAGGATGATTCTGCATTTCTAGTGGTTTTCGGCTTCAAAAAATCGGTAATAAGCGATTATATGCTTTTAGTGTATTATATCATTATGTATTTCCTTACAGATTCCAAAATTTGTTGTAATTCCTTCTTGAATTTCAAGCTTCTTTCCATTATAGGATCCTTTTCAATAAAAAAAATCTAATTTAATAGCCAATGCCAAGCCTTCATTTATAGTTTTTAATTTAAAATATGTAGCTACCTTGATGAAATTATTTTCCGAGTCTTTAATTGTGGTAGGATAATTCAAAATTTCGATCAATTCTTCCTCGTTCAACCAACGATTCTCTAATATTTCTTGTATATTATGAATTTCCATGTCACTAAAACCTTCTCCTCCAATACCACGACAAATACTTATTGTCCTTTGATATTCATCTTCTATTGGTGGTAAAAAATTTCCTTCCGAGACTACTTTTTTTAACAAGAATTTAAAGTTGATTGTTTTATTTCTTCAGCGGATGCAGAAACAATATCGACACAATTTCGAATAGAATTTTTTTCCCATGCTTCTGTAAGTCTTAAATTTTCACTTTGATCGATGTCTACTATTTTTCAAAATGTTCGACAAATGTAATAAGCTTTAAATGTTGAAATTATACCTTGGTCTAAGAGCTGAATTAACTATTAGGCGGTAAAAATCATATTTCAACATTAAGATGTTTTAAATCTTGCGGATATCTAGGGATTACAATCCAGCAAAGTGGGATCCCGCGATCCAGCGGGATCCAACTGAATTTTAGATCCTGCGGGATCCCGCAATATCTTGCGGATCAGCAATGCGAATCCGCAAGCATCAGCCGGTGCAAATTTATTCAAATTGCCGTCTCTAATCTACTCAGCCATGCGTTTTACGAGCGATGTTGCTGTTAGGGATTGCAATCCAGTAAAATGGGATCTCGCGATCCAGCGGGATCCAACTTAATTTTAGGCTCCGCGGGATCCTACTGTTACGAAGTCAATCCAGCAAAAATCCCGCGGGAGTGGAAACAGTGAAAACATTGGAAATAATAAAATTTTAAAATCAACATTGTCGTTCTTCATATAATCTCTTGCATCAGATATAAAACAATTGTAAAACCAATCTTTAACAATAATACTTATGGTTCAAGCCTTTTTATCGGCTCTCCAATAAACAGGTAAATTCATTTTATCACAACCATTCAGTGTTCGGGGGGCGTAAAGATCGATTAATAAAGAATGGGTTCATCATGAAATCTTCAGAAAATATTAATTAATTAATTTATTTTTCTAAAATCGTGTTATGAGAAACGTGTTGTGCAAAAGATATGCCACAATTTATACATCCGTGTAAATAGAATAGTGTTATCTAAAACCATGTTATGTGAGGCTCAAGTGCAATTTCAATAACAAAACTATTTGACTAAAAATTCTTCAAATATATTTCTGCATTAAGGTAATGTATTAGTAGCTATCTTATTTAAGTATATGGCAAGACTACGATTCTTCCTGGCGCCATGATTTAAATATGGGTTTTTATAGATCTCGTCAAAATAAAACGAAAATGAAGATAGCTCATTTAGTTTACGAGATATCGAGACTTAAAAAATTGAAAAATTATTTTTTCACTTTTTTTTAGACAAATTTATTAATATTTTCTTGAAAAAATAGGGAAATACTTATAATCGCAGTTTAACCAAGGGGTCCAGAGACGAAGCCTAAAAGCAAATTTTTATGGCTTATGTTTCTCTTAGCAACATTAATGTCTGGTAACCTTGTAATTTCGGTTTTATTTTTAATTTAATTCGCGATTAAATTAGGCCATAATTAATTAAACATCTACATTTTTGTGGTAGGCCTCGCCTCCCATCCTCCATTAGGGCCCCTCGTTTATAGTTTTTTTAGCACAAAAAATTATAAAGCTGCGGTTGTAAGCATTTACCTTTTATTCATGAAAAATCTTATGAAATTTGTTTAAAAAAAAATTTTAAAAAATCTAAATTTTTAACTATCGATAATTATTTCGTATCTCTCGTATATACTCGATAATAAATCGATAAATAAATATCGATAACTATCGATATCTCGTAAACTAAGTGAGATACCTGAAAATTGTATTCTTCATTTTCGTTTTATTAAGTCGAGATCTATAAGAATCCATCGTTAAATCGTGGCGCCGGAAAAATCGTAGTATCCCCAAGTTTATCATCACGTTTATAAAATTTTCCTCTTACTTTGTCTTTTTTATAAATCGTTGTCTTTATAAAGGTTTCTTATTAAAATAGAAAAAAATTATACATATTTTTTGCGTAGATAATTTATGTTGCTTTACCTTTATAACATTTACATGTACCGGATAATTATCATACTTATCGTATCTACTTTAATTATCTAAAAAATCAACGCACAATATACGCATAATATTCGTACAACGCAATAGTTAAACCAAGTTTAACTAAAATTAAAACTAACCAGCTAAATCTATAGCTAAAGTGGCTAAAGTCATATATTGTCCTATATTATCATTCCTGGCTATGATAAACTTCGTTCTTCCTTTGTCTTTTCACTTGAGTCAACTTGAGTCAGGGTGTCTGCACTCTATGCGTAAATGTGGCCAAAAAGAAGGGCCAGGGCCGTCGTTTCTAGTTCATTGTTAGTGACCATTTTCTCTAGAACGTCTGGCACGATTTGGTACAAGGAACTGATACATTTATACAACTCTATAGTAATGGTTTGAATCATTGCTAATTTTTAATTATCAATCATGAACATGAAAATATATTATAATTAGATATCTGAAAATAAAGAATACAAAAAGCTATTTTATTTAATGATAATCAAATTTAATAAATATAATCAATTATAAATAAATAATGTTACTTATACAAAGTTTTAAGATAGTAAACATGATAAATATTTTAAATATCAGCTAAAGAATAACAATTAATAAACTGTCTGCAACTGAAAAATATAAGAAATATAAGTAATTTTGGCTTTTAGACTTTGATCAAAAACTCAGATTTTCATCTTGGTTCATATTATCTTCAAAACCGAAGATATATGATCTTTTACTATTGTAATAAAAACCTGCCACATTACTCATTTCATCAAACGAAACCACAAATCCGTTCGTGTCATTAGAACCATTTCAAAATAAGTATTTCAAATTAAGAAATATAGTAAGGTGTGACTCCTGGTTATAGAGCATTTATATTTGATGAAAAACGGTATACGTTAACAATACGTAGCAAGTTCGAATAATGTATCTTCTCAAAAACAATAGCAGAGCTGTTTTTCTCTGTTTGCGAAATACTGTTTCCAGTTTATAATTTAGTCTTCTGTAGTTCCTACAGTTCATTTATTTTGTTCCCCATTACTCTTATCCGGTGCTGATTGAGACTGTCTTTCTGTTATTAGTACATCTTGAGGATATGATTCTTCGACGTCTTCGTAATTTTCGGGTTGGGATAATTCAATGGCAGTGGAGTTAAGATCTAAAAGTTCAATTTAAAGTTATTAAGATTGTAATATGTTCATTGATATAATAATTGTTCGTATTCGAAAAAACAATATTTTGAATATTGAAAAACTATTTCTACTTCATATTAGTAAAGTTTTATTCTATCACATTATATTTTTTTCATTATGAATAGACAAATTTAAACAATTTTTTCTTTTGAATAATTTTGTTTGATACAATGAAGTTTAATTGTTGCTTTCATATTATTAGTGTTACATATTAAACAGAGTACTAATCTAAATTAATTGTATACAATATATGGCTTTTAAATATAAAATTTGCGTATATTATTTCAAAATTCATTTGGGTAATTAGGTAATTACGAATGGATATATTTTTTCAAAAAAAAAAAAATGGTTGGCCATGAGTTCTGGCCCTAACTGCCTGTAATGTAATTTGTATATGGTCCTTATAATAATAATTTAAGTTATTTTTTGGGCCCAAAGTACGTTAGGCTCTAGGTACCAAAGGGGCAAGCGACCAAAGCGTTATATAATATTACACGGAGCAAAAGGACTGTGCAAAAGAAAGTTAAAAATTTTTTTTCTTATATGAAAAAACGTGCAATATAAAGTTTGTATTAACGAGCAATTGGGCCAGAATTCATGGCCATCCATACTTTTTTTTGAATAAATATTTACTAATTTTATAAATTTCATATGGGTAACTATGGCAATTACATATATTTATTCAAAAAAAGTATGGGTGGCCATGAATTCTGGCCCAATTGCTCGTTAATACAAACTTTATATTGCACGTTTTTTCATATAAGAAAAAAAATTTTTAACTTTCTTTTGCACAGTCCTTTTGCTCCGTGTAATATTATATAACGCTTTGGTCGCTTGCCCCTTTGGTACCTAGAGCCTAACGTACTTTGGGCCCAAAAAATAACTTAAATTATTATTATAAGGACCATATACAAATTACATTACAGGCAGTTAGGGCCAGAATTCATGGCCACCCAGTTTTTTTTTGAATAAATATATTTATTTGTAATTACTATAGTTACCTATATGAACCTAAAAATAGTAATAAAGAAATTTTAAGCCAATTTTAAATTTAAAAGATTAAGTTAATTTAGATTGGGACTCGATTCAACACATAATTGCAATTAATTTTAAGCAACTGCAAAACTTAACTATTACAAAATATTGGTTTCCCAATTTTTCTTTTCTTTGAGCGCAAACCTATATAAAGTAAAATAAAATTGTTTCAATGATGTGAAGGAGAAAAAAATGGCTTTACAATTCTTAATAGCGATAAAAGGAATAAAAACTTAACAGACGTTTTGTTTTATTAAACATTACGAAGATGTTTGAATTAAATTGAATATTAATTCTGACTTACCAGAAAAATCATTATAAGCAAATATTTTCCATTGCATATAACGCCAAAAAATTGTTGATGTAAATTTTCAAAATATGGTAATTATTGGAATTTTAAATTGCTCCAATTCACTGTTGTCGCCAGTAAAAATTATTCCTCAAATCTTCTGATAGCGAACGGTGTTTTTTGCATACCAAAACCCAACACTACATTTTCTTCACATAATTAAACCGTTAACCAAAAACTAATAATAAAAATAAAAATGTATGAAAAAGAAAACCAAGTATAAGAATTTTACTATACCTGGATAATAAGTGTCACCGTACATGTAAATGTACATTAAAATTCGTTATATTTAATTTAATGACTTAATTTAGTTACTGTACTTCAGTGTTTAATGTCATTAAATGTTTGTCGTCACTAAGATTTTAAAAAGCAAAGACAATTCATATTTGAAATTTCATTATTAGTCAAATAATTGCTAAAAATAGTTATATTTTTGATCACTAGAGGTATTGCAGTATTCATAAAATGATTGTAGACTACAATAACTATGAAGTAAAATACGAAACATATATTTTATAACAGACAAGTGACCAACTAAATACAGGGGAATACAAATTTCCTGTCTGAAATCATGTGTCTCTCTCTTTGAATAAAAAATTATATAGCGTTATGTCGCTTTTTGGCCCTGCTGTTTACGCCACAATTTCCTATGAAGTGCAGACACCCTGACTTGAGTCGTACGTATTAGCTATCTCTGTTTACAATACGTCAGAATTGTCTTTGGTTTGTTTATTCGTTTGACATTTCACGATGATTGAAAAAGTTATGACCAAATACAAAGGTTATTTATAAATAAATATTAATATGTCTTAGTCTAATTTGCTTTTTATATTTTTCTACATCAATCACTGATAATTTCACTAATTTATATTACACATAAGTAATTGTTTTTGAAATAGACAAATAACCTCAACAAAATGATCAAACAATTCAAGCTCTTTGTCCATCAAAAAAATTTTAGTAGTAAGTTAAAAATAACTTTATTGGTGATTGGATTTACTAATTAATTTTTGAATAGTTGAGGACTTGATTATTAATCCCAAAGATTATCCTGGTGCTAAAGAAGGGGACATAGTTGAAATCTACCAGACAGAGGATGCAGGTCCCCATCTTCTCTTGCAAATTACAGCAATGCGGGATGAGAAATTAACGGGAAGAGGTATTGTGATGGAAATTTATAAGTGAGGTTTTGAAAGTTTTAAACTTTTAGAAACGATAAGTGTGCAACAAAGCATTGCCACTGCATTCCAGTTGAGAACATATGCAGATGTCAATGTTCGACTCGTTAAGGCTGCCGATGTGGCATTGGATTCCGTCGAAATCACATTCAAAGATCAGTACATGGGTCGTTCAGAGATGTGGCGCATCAAAAATAGTCTAGTAATTATGAAAATATGTGAGGATAAAGAGCGTTTAGTTAATATTTTATTCGTTTAGGTCAACACATGCGTTTATATGAACAAAAAACTTGAGTTTTGTACAGGAATGATTCGTTGCCAAGTATATGAAATGTGGTCGCAAGGCGACCGAGTCGCTTGTGGAGTTATTACGGACGACACTAAGGTAATTTATACCGGAAAAACATTGCTCCATTATATTGCAGATATAAATTTCAGATTGTATTTCGGTCATCAACCAGTATGGTCTATCTTTTTCTCCAAATGTCGTCCGAAATGTGGGATTTTGATATTCATGGAGATTTATATTTCGAGAAAGCCGTTAACGGTTTTCTTGCCGATTTATTCACCAAGTGGAAAGTAAAGACAACGAAAAGAACATTTTATAAGTTACTACATATTTTCTTTTTGAATCCTAGATACATGGAAGTAATCATGAAGTAACCATAGTTTTATTTTCAAGAACCTTTTACAAGGCGAACAATGTCGACGAATTTCCAATTTATATGCGAGATTGTTTACAAGTTGACTATCGAGGACGTTACTATGAAGACTTTTATCGGTGAGTTAATTTATTCTTCCAGAATCACAAAATCAAGGAATGTTAAATTGCTCAGGGTTGCTGTTCAAAACGAACGCTATGACGATTGGTCTCACGTGTTGGTGACTCTTCGGCGTCTTTTTTCCGATTACCAACGCCACGTTCTGCATTATCACGACCGACCAAATGTCATAATTCCTCCGGCTACCAACAGCACTGCAGCTCAAGGAAATTTTTTAGAAGTGTTAAATATGTCTTTGAATGGTAAGGTACCAAATGAAATATGCATTGGCCTACTGGTAGCCGAGTGGTCAAGGTGACCGCTCCAAAACTAGTAGGTAGTGGGTTCGATCCTCGTATCGTGCAAAGTTTCAATATTTCTCGATAACGGATTTAATTAACCCTAGAATCGCTAAAGGACCTTACTACCTAGTTAAAAAGCGTCGGTAAATAACAACTAAAAAAGTATGCATTATTGGTATTATAAGATAGTAATCTCAACCATACTTATTTCTTCGAAAAGTTAGAATAAATTAATCAGAACTAGAAATATTGACAAATGCCTCAAGATTTGTTAAAAATATGCTGATCTTAGGACTTAGTTGTTTTGGATAATGTATGTATTAATTTTTTTTAAATAGTCGGTTTGTTCGTTTAATTTGGTCGGTGTTTAAAATAACATTTCACTGTACTTTTAAATCCTTAAGAAAATATTCTTTTAAAAGAAAAAATATTTTTTTTAAGATATTATCCTGGAACTTCAGAAATGAAGTGAAATTTTTTATCTTATTATCATTTTTAAACATTTACCAGAATTTTACTTGTGGACTTATCAATTTAAAATTTAAATTTGATAATGTCTATAATAGTGGAGTTTGAAAAACGTATATATGTGTTATCTTGTACGAGTTTCCTAGTCCCATAAAAGTCTAAGAAAGCAATAAAGTTATAATTCAGTCGAAAAATAGATGAAACAAACTATAAAGAAGTGCTTCGCGTCTTTAAAATTCCAAAAACGCTTAAACCATTTGTGCAATAATTTTTATTATAATTCAATCGTGTATACCTAGGGCAGTATTTTTTAAATAATGCGAAAATATTTTAATGTAGTTCAGTAAACTTAAACCCTGACGGGAAGAAGACTACTTATAAAGACGTGTAGAACAGAGTGTTCATATTGTATGCTAACCGTGCCTTTTCCATGATCTCACCTACATCTGCGAAAAGGATCAATTAGTCATTTTTTATATGTATTAATGATTTAGATTCTTCTCCCAAAACTAATTTATACGTAATCTCTTTTTGTACTTATAAATTTCAAGGAACTCTTTTTAATTTTCTAAATAATATATCGGATTTATTATGATAAGATTTTAAACTATTTACAAAACTATCCTTTTTTATTTGGATGCTTTTAGTGTTTGAAAAACATTACATGGAACGCAGCCTAGACCGAACTGGACAACTCAGTGTTGTAATAACTCCAGGAGTTGGTGTTTTTGAGGTTGATCGTGAACTTACAAATGTGACTAAACAACGCATTATCGATAATGGTGTCGGTAGTGATTTGGTTTGTGTAGGAGAACAACCTCTCCATGCCGTTCCATTGCTCAAATTCCATAATAAAGACTCCCACATGAATATTGTCGACGACTATTCGATGCCTCATTGGATCAACTTGTCGTTCTATTCTACTAACAAGAAAGTTGCTTATTCGAATTTTATTCCTCGAATTAAACTACCGCCGAAGTCAGCGTCGCATATTCCAACGAACTTGAATCCGATTAAGTCGAAGTTACTATCGGAGGAAGAGTATATTCATAATTCGTTTTTTGATTATGATGCATATGATACACAAGTGTTTCAACTTCCTTCGACTCATGGTACTAATAGTTTGCAAAGATCGAATCAACGTCATGTTAAGAAAAATATAACTAATTGCGATAATGCTAGAGATTTTAAAGTTTTGCGACGTAAAATGTCTGATCCGGATATTCATCACGTTAATGAGTCGCATAATACAAATGCAAAAACGCAAGCGATTAGTATTCCATCGTCGACATTTGGAAATCATGATAGTCCATTTATTTCACCTATTGTTGAGGAAGAACAAGTTCCAGGGAAAAAGGGAGCTTGGACAACAGATGTATTGTATAATGAGTTAAGCCCGCCGTGTCGAGCCGTCGTTGGTTCGGCTGGATCACCCCCACCGGTGGTGCCTACCACAGGGCTTCGTCCTGGACGCGCCTTAATCAACCCCTTTGACCCCTCTCACGTTACCATAAAGTTAACATCAAATCGCCGAAGGTGGACACATATTTTCCCCAAAGGGCCTACTGGAGTCTTGATTCAACAACATCACTATCAAGCAGTTCCAACTCAGTCTTCAAGTGAAAATTCTTTAAACGAATTTAATACTAATGCGAGCAGCCCCATGCCTAATCATTTACATCGATCGAATTCGATTGCAGCAAACGATCGTAAATACTTTCATATCATTTAATTAATGCTCAGTCATTTTCCTCAATCAGAATTCCCGATAAGCCATTTTCGCGGTAATGAGATTATTTTATACTTTAATTTTAAATTATATGATATTTTTGTGTGGAACGAGACTACGTCTCGATCTCGTCTCGTTTTAAAAATGAGACGAGACAACAATATACACTGGTATACTTAAGGGGGCAGTCTGGTATTTCAAAACATATTTTTGTTTTTTTGTTTTTAAATTTAGCTTAAAAATATTGGATGCTATGGGAGAAACAAAGTTATAACATTTATTGTTAATTATGGCAGTATTTTCAAGATTTTTCAAAGTCAATTATATTTCTTAATGGAAAAAATCTTATGGACCATTTTGTGTATCATTATATTTGAATTGCCTATATAAATGTATTACATGAGTCAAAGTTCCCAACACCAACAGATAAGACGCACAATATCGAGTTATATATTCCCCAATTTGCCTACATTATGAAAAGAAGCGATATATATCG
Source organism: Sisyra terminalis (assembly GCA_958496175.1). NCBI lineage: Eukaryota > Metazoa > Arthropoda > Insecta > Neuroptera > Sisyridae > Sisyra > Sisyra terminalis. Next base: position 13,246,272 of record OY292275.1, read on the forward strand.
AATCAAGCGATATTTTTATTTATTTGGGGAAGAAAATCCGGAAAAAGGCTTATTGGGAACTCTTATTAAGGCAAAAAATCGGGAGTTGTGTAATTATTTTACAAAAATAATCAAATTTTTTTCTCAGATAAAAAACGGCCAAATTTTCTTAATACAAAAAATGGACCAAACATAGCCCCATCGAAGAGTTTAACTCTTCTCTGGGGTGCAACTGGTGAACAAGAATGGACTCCTGCGTTGACTACAGGTAAAACGCACTGATACGATCAAGTATTAAGTCGAAATAACCAATACTGATTTTTAAAATATTCATTTAACCGTTTTAAGTTTTTAATTTAGATTTTTGATTAATATAAAAGTGGCACATGGAGTTTTATGTTTGCAATAATTAAAAAGTTTTGAACAGTTTGTGCCAAACAACACACAATTTAATCAAGGAGAGGAACTATAGTTTGATGTTATGTACATATCCATATATTATTATTTTGATCGCTTGCTTATTAATTGTATGAAAATATCAAATCAGTAGTTTTCAGTCGTTTCACATACATATTGTATTATCGACGAGGTTGAGGAAGTCGCTTTTTAGCGATTTCGAAAATCATTTGCCATGCGGCGTCTCGACGGTTTAACATAAATATGTGCATTTTATTTTTTTCATGGTTATTTCGTTGGATGCGTTTCTTCTATGTGTTCATCACGTCGCCAGTCAATGAAGTCATTATAGGTTTGAAGTTATATTTGAGTAGAGTAATTAGATGCAGACATTTTTTGCACCTCTCGTTACACTTTATATAGTATAGAGTGACTAATATTTGGTATCATTTTTCATATCATTCTAGTGGATTTTTGAATAAGTTTTTTCATTTTTAAATCGCAAATTTTTCCGGTGTAATTGGTACGGTTGCTTAGCAAAACGTTGAAGCTCATCTTATGGCATTACTATCAAGCCTTATAGTTTTACATATAGGACGTAGAGGACCTTAGTAAAAGGTTTATGGGTTGTAAATTAAGCTTTTTGTCCTTTTTGTAGCGGCTGATTTGGAAAACAACACATTACCAATTTTTTACAAGAGCACGACAAAGGACCATTCATAAAGCAATTTTAGTATTGCAGTAATTGAAATACTAAGCAAATTAATAAATTTCATTGTTTCACCCTAAGTGCTCCTAATTATTTTCTATTCTAAATTAACACATTCTCCCTTATATTTTTTTATCACTTATGTAGCGTACTTTTTGAGAAATACATTCTTAACTAACTTTGGTCATGTGTTGTTTCTAGAATTTTTTGTAATTTTAATGTATATATTGGTAAATATTTGCTTTATTGCAAGACAATATGCAGCCAAAGATAACAAATTGAAATAATTGTTTTATGTGCTTATGTATTCGTTTATTGAACTAAAGTGTAATTTAAAACTCATTAAAAATAGGCAGCCAAAGATAAAAGTAAATAGTATTTATGCTTAAATATTAATGTTTAAACCGTTATTTCATGGAAGACAGGAAGAAATATTTGCCTCGTGAAGTTGATGTGCCAAGGTTAATAGTTCATTAAAATTTAATCACAATTACTTCACTTATCCATTGCTTTATACTCATTTTGCGGAATATCACTTCATTACGAGAAAAATGCAACACACTTATCAAGTGTCCTTCTTTTTACAAGGGCTAATCCTATTTTTTACTGAACTTTTTCCTTGAAAGTTTGATTTGACAAAAATATTAACAAAATTGAAAAATTCATGCATTTTAACTATATAGTACATGTGAGAAACTACATGTTGAGATAAAAGTGAAAAGAAAAGATTGATATATGTAAAGAATCGACCACAGATCTACTTAATACTGATTCGAGAAATCGGCTATATCCGTTTTCATAGGATATCCATTTACACATTTATGTGCCAACTTTGGAGAACATATTTGTAGAATAATTCATAAATTGAACTATCATTCCATCAACACTTTATTCAAATCTTTGATTTGTATTAAAAAACCGACACAACTGGCTCTTTCGTCAATATATAGGCAACCAACACACTAATTTCCTCTTTTAGGGAGATAAAAGTTTCAATCTAAAAGTTTAAACCACTTTTCTTGCCCTCATTTTTAAAAAAATCATTGTGTAAAGAATTACGTATATGCGCTATATGTAGTATATAATTATGCTATACGTAATGCGGTGAATCTAGTGAAATATAAAACCATGGGGACAAATAATAATATGGGTTTTTGTATTATAGGTAAAAATAATTGCATAAAGAGTATAATCAGACTTTTGAGAAACAATTTTGACTCCCTTTCTACACTGCGGATTCAAAATTACTCAATAGACTGGCTTATATGTGAAGGGGTTTTTGCCATTGTTAGATTTATATGGGGAGTTACGAATTTGTGCCTTAAAACCCATTGTCTAAAGTCGACATTGGCCTTTTAAGTATAGTTAAGGCAGGGTCTGAAAATTTTTTAGAATTGATCAATAAAGCCACGACTTAAACAATACCAAAAAATTTCGAACTTATTTAAATTTTCTGGAAGTTTTTGTTTCGGATCTAGAGGAAATAATTTGGATTTCAATAATTTTAAAATTGAAGTTTTTTTTTGTTAATTAGCGGTTTTCAGATTTTTTAAAAGCTTCTAAATCAAATAGTGGATGGAAAAAGCGATTTTAAAGCTTCAAAAAATATGTGCAATATTATGTATTTACAAACGCTTGATAGTAATGCAAAATGTTACATTTCAACCATGTAAAGTATAATGTTTGGTGCGGAAAAATGGATCATTTTCGTAGTTTTGGGAATTGGTTTTTTTATAATATTGTCCGTGAAAATTTTGTATATTTCGTCTTTTGTACACATCAGCATTACATGTGCTTTTATGCGGAGCTACTCGAAAAAGCTCTGTACCAACTATGTTCCAGGCTTTAAGTGTGCTTTTAGTAACTCCGTTTAAAAGCGAAATTTAAATTTTAAACTCTTTTCTCTACGATGCCTTTAAATTTGAATATTTGAGGCCGTGGGCGCTGACAGAAATTTTTCCAAAAGAAGCAACCATTTTTTTTTTGTAGAAGGGAATGTTTTATACTTTAAGTTCGCATAAAAATATGATTAAAGTTACAAAATTTAGCAAATTTTGGTTTTTACATACAACCAAACATTTGGTTTTTACATTTTTCATAAGCAAGAATTATCCGATTTTTATGTGGAGTTAACTTCGCATATCTACATGTGCCAATACGTGCCCCTGCTAAAAATGCAAAGGTGTTGAAATCAAATTTTGGTACAATCGTTTGAAAAGAGTTTGAAATTTTTTCTTGAGTATTTCAGCTTTCTTAGTGTCTGTTTAGGCAAACAAACGTTGAGAGCGTCTTAGGAAAAAGTCAAGTTTTTCGTGCAGTTTGTTTCTTTTTTTCGAAAGTTTCTTAAAAGCTTCTTTCGGTTTCTACGACGCACTCATCAACTACTTTTGGTGTTCGGCCATAAAACAATGTTAACTCAATAACTTAATTAACTGCACGCTGACTTTAATATGGTAATCAGGAGGTAAAACGTCGCTCTTAAGACTTCATTGCATTAATTTAATCACAGGGGTACTAAAAAAGGAAGTAGCAAATAAACTGTGAAACGACATTTCATTTTTTCACACCCCCTGCATTTGCATTAAAGCAACATTTTATCTCGTCCAAACTGCATGAATTAATTTCACATATCTGTATCATTTGTTACTCTTTGGTTTTGTTGAATCGCCAAACCAAGTGGCAATTGCTAACGCTTGTTTGCCCTCTCAGGTGTGGATTGGAAGTCGCTTACAATACCGGCCTGTTTGCCGATTACCACCGACTATTTCCCCGATAAACGTGCGTTACAAAACGACTATTTGGTTTCTGATTATAATTTATTGCCTGATGATGTCAACGCTGATTTTGCTCAACAACGTGCTATCTACAAGAAGCCTTTAAAGACGCGTGAAGTCTTCAAGGAGTTGATTTCACAACGCCTAGCACAGGGTTTCCAGCTGATCGTTTTGCCGAATCAAGCAAAAGCGGCAGTCCCGATCACTCCAGGTGCAGTTGGAGCCCGTCCTATCGATTTAGATCCAATTGAAGAGTATTTGCTATCAATTGGACGCGTTTTTCATAAAATTTCTTTGACTGGAAATGCCATCACGGTCACGAGATATCGACCTAGGTATTTAATTTTCTTTTACTTAAATTTTTTACTTCCAATTCAAGTAATTTTGACGTATTATATATATATATATATATATATATATTTGCCAAGTGCGATATAATTTTCTTAAGTATACTTTGGAGGAACTTATTGCAGAGGTGGGTTTAGGTAGGGAATTCATGGGCTCTAACGTTCAGAACCTCATACAATTAAAGTCTTCTTACTCTTAAAAAAAATAAGGGGACAAAACACCCCTAAGCAATTGGTTCATTTTGAATATTATACATATTTTACATATTAATGTCTCCGTCTGCTTGGAACAGTATTAAGTCACTATGAAATCAAAAAAATAAGCATGTACAGGTCACACGTGGTAGAAGTGAAATTTTTAAAAATTTGAGCTTCAAAATAATTAGACGAATGTTAAATTTCAGGATTAGGATAATTGTGGGGCTTAGTCATGATAATATTGATACCAAATTTAAAACCCAAGAATGTTGTATAGAAATGCTATCTCTCTCTAGCTGGCATTTCACTTTAACGAAGTCATTCGAAATCATTGATGTATGGTAAATATAAAATATATGGTACATCTGGTGTGAAATATAAGAAATATCTAATGTGGTGTACGAAGCATCATCTACGTAGGCATTGTTTTTATGGTAGCTAAAAGCATCAGCTGGTAATTAAGTGCCGATGATCGCTAGCTTGCACAAATTAGCACCCGAAATAAACACTTGCATTTTACTAGTTTTGATTACTTCAGTTTCTCACACCAGAAAAGGAGACTTCTGTATATAAGTCTCTCTTCTAACGCTTCCAATACGGGTGCTGTTGCATTTTGCTTAGTTCAGTCCAAATTTGTACCTACGTAGACGGCGCTAGCAGTTACTTCTAGCGCGATTTTTTGTTTATTGTACACTTTCAGGCATAAACTCTCAAATAAAATGTTTCCTGAGTTTTCTATTTAATGTCTAATTAATTCTAATTCAGGGGTCCCCTTTTTTGCTCCCAAGAGCATATTCTCAAAAGTCGGTTGGGCGGCGGGCACTATTTATTTTTTGTGGTATATTTACAGTTGGACATAGTGGTTAATACAAATGGGTAATGCACAAAAAGTATTTAGTTCCAAAAAAAATATAAAAATTCTGAACATTAGGCCGAACTAGGAGAACGCATTACTAGAGGGCGTTCTTACAGAGATATTGACAAATAAAACTATACCTGGAAGATGCTATTTCAACTTAGATTTTTTTTTCACAAATTTTTATTGTAAACTTTTTGTGCCCGTACAGTAGTGGGTACACATAGAACCGTCAATGGGCGACATGGTGCTCGCGGGTATAGGGTTGGGAACCACTGGTCTAATTAATTGAGATTGAGACTGGTTTCGTTAAGAAACATGTAACATTTCAACGGTTTCTTAGTGTATTATGGCTGTTTATATACTTCCAGTAATTCAGGGGAATCTGAATCTTGGGATAATGTATCACCATTCTTAAATCTTCATATTTTTAGGTAATTTGGTAGTTAAATGATCTAGATTAATAATCCAAGAAGTTTTGAAACATTTTAAATAGTTATTGAATGAAAGTAATAGGATTTTAAAGGTTTATTATTGTTATTGTAAAATTTCAGATCCTCGATGATAATAGATTGATAAAATATTCAGAGGCCTAGGATCAAAAATAATCGGTTAAAACTTTATTTATTACATGCTACGTTTTGGTTCCTTTATTGAGCCTTCCTCAGGCGTTTTTTTTATTTTTTATTATATATATAAATCGGCCTCACGATCTAGGTCCTATAATCCGATTTGATGACCGGAGCTGACGTGATGGAGATCACTCCCAGTGGAGGAATCCCCCTATGCCTCTACTTGATCACTAGGCACTTTTCTTTTTAGCCTTCTTTCATTTTGGTGCTCCAAAAGTGGCGGAATCAGGGGATTTGAGTGTTGACTCAACTTTCCAAAATGATTGGTGGTACGTACGGTAATGGAGTCGGTGACTGATGAGATGTGTAAGTCTCTTCGGAGAGTCTCATTTGTGACATACCATGGAGCATCTGCCAACTGTCTCAGGATCTTTGATTGGGTGGCCTCGATTAATTAAATGCTTGACTTGCTGGCAGAGTCCCACAGCTCAATACCGTACGACCAGATTGGCACTATTACTGCTTTGTATACAAGTAGTTTATCCTCAAGGGGAAGTTTAGAGCGCCTACCAAACAGCCAGTATAACTGTTTGAACCTCTTGTTAATATATTTTCGTTTTTGGATGATGTGAGGTTTCCAAGTTAGCCTCCTGTCCAGATGAACACCAAGGTATTTGACGGTGTCGGACGATGGGATCTCAGTTGAGTCCAGATTGACCGGGGGCCCGTTCCTTTCCTGAGAGTGAAGGTCACTTGGACTGATTTGGACTTATTGATAGTGATTTTCCATTTTTCAGCCCAAGTGCCCAGTAGGTTTAAATGGTGCTGGAGGTACTGAGAGGCAATTACGGCGTCCTCGTGAGCAGCCATAATCACCGTATCGTCCGCGAATGTCCCCGTCAAGGTGTTATTTGTGGTAGGCAGATCCGAGGTATATAATAAGTATAGTAGGGGCCCTAAAACACTACCTTGAGGTACTCCCGATTTAATCGGAAAGGAGTCAGAGCACTCATAGCCTACTCTTGTATTAAAGAATCGATCCTGAAGATACGATCTGAATAGTTTCCAGAGGTGAGGCATACACTTCTTTATTTTTAAAAGCAGGCCGTCGTGCCAAACCCTGTCGAACGCCTGGCTAATGTCTATAAATACTGAGTAGCAGTATTTTTTTTTGTTCAAAGGCCCTATTTATTTGCTCGACCAGTCTGTGGCATTGTTGGATAGTGGAATGCCGGCATCTAAAACCAAATTGGTGACTAGGGACTTTTTCGGATATTGCATGTTTAGAGATAGAATTCGCCTTTCTAATAGTTTGGAAATGGTGGATAAGAGGCTAATAGGTCTGGATGAGGAGACTTTATTGGGATTTTTGCCTGGTTTAGGCACCATGATTATTTCGGCTGTTTTAAGTGATCGAGGCCAGTACTGTAGCCGCAGAGTGGCATTAAATATATACAGCAGACACAAAACTCCTCTTTCGGGAAGTTCTTTCAAAATTTTTGTGGTGATTTGGTCATGTCCAGGAGCTTTTCTGTTTTTTTAAAAACTGAATTTCTAGTTTAAGTTGACTAGGCCTAAAAAACAATGGTTTTGAACTCGTTCCTTCTTCATCCTGTAGGAATTTGGTTATATCCCGGTCAGGTTGGTTCACATTTGCAAACACTCCAGATAGATATTCGGCGAAAAGGGATGATTTTTCTTTATCACTACGGGCCCGAGTGATAGATTTAGGAGTTTCTCCTTGTATGGGGGAGATAGCGACTACTGGTTTGGTCACTGACTTGATAGGTTTCCAAATCGAGTGGTCATACCGATTGAGGTTGGTGATATAGTCCTGGAAGGAACTATTTCGGTATTCTCTGATAGTCGCTTTTACCTTGCTGGATAAATAATTAAATGCAGACCTATCTGCCGGGCTGTGGCTTTGCTGCCATTTTTTCCTAGCCTTTCTTTTCTCCTGGATCAGGCGTTTGATTTGGAGAGGAACGCTGCTTTGACTATTCGACGGGCTGGCTGAGAGAGTAGCTTGCTTAGCAGCTTCTCCCAGAATTTCAACAAACTGATTAGTCAGGACCTCTAGCTCATTTGGATTTTTAATTGATATATTGAAATTTATGTTTTCCATAATGTATTCTTTATATTTATCCCAGTTGGTTGATTTTCTGTGCAGTCGGTGCGTTTTTTTGAGACATAAACAAAGTTAAAACGATTTTTTACGAACGCTTGAGGAAGGCTCAATAAAGAAGCCGAAACGTCGCATGTAATAAATAAAGTTTTAACCGATTATTTTTGATCCTAGTCCTCTGAATATTTTATCAATCGTTTATTATTGTTTTCTTTTTTTTATTTAGACATCCCTATCCTCCATTTAACTACCACTATCGCTATCGTTTTCATGCGCCTCATCATGACACCTACGAGGTTTCTTGGGTATCGTTTACAACGGAAAAGCTGGAAAATTATAATTGGAACTATTTGGACCATTACATATGCACGCGCGGGGATACCGACTTTGCCTTGGCCGAGCCATTGAAATATTGGCGATTTCGGCTCTATCTGATGCCTTTGTCACATCCGGCTACCAAGCAAATTTTGGAAAATAATACACCAGGATCATATTGCGATATTTACTCGACATTAAACCACAATAACAATGATCACTCGGCTTTGGTTGATGGATTTTTGCGGTTCATGGAAACAATTGTGAATAAAGTGAAACGTGTGACGAATCAGAAGCCTCGAGTAAGTCTACACCTTTAATTTATTAATGATTAGATATTAATATTTTTTCGTAGATTAAAAGCTCAGGCTTACCATCAACGGCTACATTGTTTTTCCTTTTTGTAGCGCATGCCTTTTTCTTTTTCTTTTCTAACATTTACAGTAAAACAAATAAGAGTAAGATTTATAATTTATTTTGAAAAATTTTAGTATTAAGGTAGTGGCTTAAATTTTATTTTTTTGGTGTGGCGTGAGTGAGTGTGGCATGTTTGTAGGCCTCGATCAGTTTAGCCTCCGGGATTTCGGGGCAGCAGATGCAACTGCAGGTACAGCGGCGTTACAGCATGAGCGTCGTTATGCAGACTTCTTCCATGCAGCAGGTATATTGGTTGACCAATTGAAAAGTTTACAAACATCTTTATCTAATATTTTATTTATTTTTTCAACTTTTCATTTAACTACTAACAATTAACATATATAACTATCTAGCGTTTGATGCTTTTTCGTAAAATATGAAAGGTCAACATGAAGATGAAAAGCTTATTTTTTTTCAAATAGATTTGATATGATATGATCAATTGTTTAGCTAAATTTACATGAAGAAGTAGAATTTTGCTTGCATTAGATTTTGCTTGATACTTTTTTTGAATAACTCAATGCTTTTGTTCAATATCAGAGGTACTTTTTTGGTACTTTTCAAAATTGATTACAGTAAGTTGATGGGCTTATCGAAATGTGATCTTAAATAAGAATTTGTTGCATCCTGTTGTTCGGAAAGTAATTTCATTTCTTATTTTGTGATAGTGAAAGATAATTTTTGTATAGTGAATAATTATTTTTTTAAATTATATATTGACCATTCAGGTTCAATACCTTTTCCCATTTTTCTGGCTGTAGTATGATTTTTTACTAAAAAATTACCCCTCGTCCCCTAAAAGTTACCCCTAAGTCACCATTCGAAAATGATCAATTTTAAGGCAAATTTGGAATAGAATTTACATTAAATGGCTTGATCCTTGGGAAATTAACGAGGTGAAAATGCATGCACTCATTTTTCCCGTTAATGAAGAGCATTCTTAGATTTCTGGATTTTGTGGAAGTATGTGAATAGGACAAAATATTGTATATTAAAAAGAAAAAATACTTTTTTTAAAGCTCAGTTTACTTAAAGTGCAGTTTGGTTTCGTTTATTTCTTCGGTTATTGTAGTATCAATTAAATATTACGTCCTGAAAGCACTTTTGTTGAATATCACAATTGAATCTGAGAGGTTTTTGGGCTTTTTGGGGGTCGAACATTTTTACGAAAAACTGCTGATCTATATTTCCATTTCAAAATCTTTGGCCAACAAAGCCAACCATTTTCTGCAAAAATAAGACAATCATAAAATTTACCGTTAATGAAAAGCATTCTTTGATTTCAGGATTATGTGGAAGTATGTGGATAGGAGAGAAGACTGTATATTAAAAAGAAAAAATCCTTTTTTTAATGCTCATTTTATTTAAAGTGCAAAGGTGCAAACCCAACCCAAACTTAATACTAGTTAATAAGTGCAAAGAAGTAGAGAGTAATCGGAAACAAATCGTTATTATGGTGGCCGGTCAATGTGAAGTATTCGGAAATTCTTTTTTAAGATGTTCATCTCTATTCATTGAAAGCTCGATCTTTCATCGCCATATGGTTTTCTGGATATGGTACCCGCATCGCCGGTGCTGCAGCCACTGGTGCATCTACCATTGCAATTCGCTCATTGGCTTCAGGATTCAAACGCATAGCATTATCATTGACATCTGCTCGGCTGACAACAACTGTAATAAAAAAAAAATATTTTGTAATAGATACCAATAGATTAGCTAATAGAAATGTTGAAAACGTATTGTCAATATCACATTTTAGAATTTGTAATTAAATATATACTTAAATTATGTTATATTGAGTATAGTTATGAATTAACATTTCTTACATGCTGCATTTGAAAGCTGAGCAGAATACAGAGCCAAAGCTGCCACTAGTAACACCATTGATATTTTCGCCATTTTACTGCCGTTGTTTTTAGATATTATTAAATTTACAGAGTACAACTTTTCGAGTTATAATATCAAATTGCGGTTTTCAGACTGCTTTTATATCAATAATTGAACATTGAAAATATTTTTCTTATCGAAAAAAATTTCAAAGGATACCTTTATCTTTTTCGTTAAACAGTGTCCTTTACATTCTTGAATATTTTTATAATTTATTATTTATGATTTTATTTATATTTATTACTATTATTTTTTATAATTAATTCTTTGGACAATTCTTTTAATTTATGTTCCAATTGAAAATACTAATCAAGAATTTGTTGTAATTTTTCTGTCAAATCATTCACCTCCTATTATTGAAGAACACCAATCGTCCTTTATTCTGAAGCAGATTTCTCCAGCCCTATTAGATATGGATGCCTCTAAGCGGATGACTGACTACGGAACTTAAATAACTCGCAATTTTGAAAATAAAAAAAAAAATCTAAATTTATACGAAACTCAAAAAAAAAATATAAAAATTATTGTAAATTTATTTAAAAAACCAAACTTTGACTGATTTCTATACATTTTAAAATCCTGAGCGATAACTTTTTTCTTTGTTTTTTAATTATAAAAGATAAATTAGCAATCTTAGGTACCAAAAAAAAAAAAAAAAATCACTAAACAAATGTGTACCATAATAAAATAAGATGTGTTCTTTAACTAAAATAGAAATTTAAGGCAAAGCCACTAGATTTGAGGACTTGATGAGAGCCACCAACCAGCATTTTCAAACTTAGTTCATTTGTTGCATAAGTAGAGACTGGCAATCACCTAGAAACTTAATAGTTATTGATATATGTAGGTCACAAAATGGAGAAAAAGCAGTGTACTAAGCGTAAATGAGTACCAAATTGCGAGTTAATAAATACCGTAATCAGTCATTCGCTTAGAGGCATCCAAATCTAATAGGGCTGGAGAAATCTGCTTCAGAATACAGGACGATTGGTGTTCTTCAATAATAGGAGGTGAATGATTTGACAGAAAAATTACAACAAATTCTTGATTAGTATTTGCAATTGGAACATAAATTAAAAGAATTGTCCAAAGAATTAATTATAAAAAATAATAGTAATAAATATAAATAAAATCATAAATAATAAATTATAAAAATATTCAAGAATGTAAAGGACACTGTTTAACGAAAAAGATAAAGGTATCCTTTGAAATTTTTTTCGATAAGAAAAATATTTTCAATGTTCAATTATTGATATAAAAGCAGTCTGAAAACCGCAATTTGATATTATAACTCGAAAAGTTGTACTCTGTAAATTTAATAATATTTAAAAACAACGGCAGTAAAATGGCGAAAATATCAATGGTGTTACTAGTGGCAGCTTTGGCTCTGTATTCTGCTCAGCTTTCAAATGCAGCAGGTAAGAAATGTTAATTCATAACTATACTCAATATAACATAATTTAAGTATATATTTAATTACAAATTCTAAAATGTGATATTGACAATACGTTTTCAACATTTCTATTAGCTAATCTATTGGTATCTATTACAAAATATTTTTTTTTTATTACAGTTGTTGTATTTCCCTGGAGCCGAGCAGATGTCAATGATAATGCTATGCGTTTGAATCCTGAAGCCAATGAGCGAATTGCAATGGTAGATGCACCAGTGGCTGCAGCACCGGCGATGCGGGTACCATATCCAGAAAACCATATGGCGATGAAAGATCGAGCTTTCAATGAATAGAGATGAACATCTTAAAAAAGAATTTCCGAATACTTCACATTGACCGGCCACCATAATAACGATTTGTTTCCGATTACTCTCTACTTCTTTGCACTTATTAACTAGTATTAAGTTTGGGTTGGGTTTGCACCTTTGCACTTTAAATAAAATGAGCATTAAAAAAAGGATTTTTTCTTTTTAATATACAGTCTTCTCTCCTATCCACATACTTCCACATAATCCTGAAATCAAAGAATGCTTTTCATTAACGGTAAATTTTATGATTGTCTTATTTTTGCAGAAAATGGTTGGCTTTGTTGGCCAAAGATTTTGAAATGGAAATATAGATCAGCGGTTTTCCGTAAAAATGTTCGGCCGTGTTCGATGTGAACAATTTTGAAACAGTAACAGCCAATTAAACCCAATTTAATAACCTAGGCCTTAGTTTGCCCCTGTTACCTACTCATGTTTTATATAAAAGTTGCCACTTCTTCGAAATCATTGATTTAATAACTTTGCTGTATTTGATTTTATTGATATATGAGCTTTTATGAGATGAATTAGTTCTTAATTACTAAACAAATAAGAAAGAGTTTTATTAAACATTTTTAACTTAAATGAATATTATATTATTAAATTTTAAAGTCTCTATGCTGAACAATCATGTTGAGAAGTTCCAAAGAAGTTATTTTTTTTAGAAAGATTTGTTATAAGTTTTAGTAATAGATGTAGACGAAAAGCTTTTCATATTTTTTTTTCAAAAGATAAATTGTATTTGGATTTATCATTGAAAATTATTATATTATTTCTCTGTGTATTTGTAGTATATAAAAATATATTGCCTTTCAAATATGATTATGTGCAAAATATCAAAAGTAAACTTTAACAATTATTGATGCAATGATCACAAAAATATTTTTCATGCCTTGTTTCACGGCAGGGGTGTACCTACCGAAAATGGGGCCTAGGATAAGCACAAAGTAGCTTCATTTTTTTAACTGAATATAAAGTAAACATTTATCAATATTAAGGTGGTTATCCCGTGTGATGGATCAAAAAAAAAACGATTTTTTAACATAAATTGCTTCTTTAACATGTATAGAATAATGATTTAGTGATTTTTTAAAGTTTAAATTTGTTATAAAGATATAGAAATCGTTATAATATGAACCGTACTTGAAACTTTAAGCGCGTTTTTCTCAAAGCTATGTTTTTCAAACTTGACTGGAATGAATTGAAATAATTGAAATTTTTTCTATTTTTTTATAACAAAGAACCGATGATAAAATTCAAATCTCAGCTTATATTAAATAAGAAAACAACTCAGGTTGTTTAAGATCGGTTTTTTTTTATTTAATGTTTTTTAATATTCAAATTTGCTACGTTTTGTTACGTATCGTAACTTCATCAGATTTCTATAAAAACATTTTGTAGTTATTTTAATTTTTTAACAAAGAACTCATGAAATTGGAACATCTTCTTCAGAAGTCTGCCAAAAACCCAATATTTCATATTTTCAATTGATTTTAGTTCATTCCATGTTTTAAAACTTTCAGTTTAAAACGCCGTTTTTTTTTTTTACTTCCGATAAGCAAATCAGCCAACATCCTGAAGACACTGACAAATTAAAAATAAAAAACTCCAAATTCTATCTTTTCATTGGTCCTCTAAAAAAAATACTTCAAAAACTGGCCTTCATACGGGAGAACTTCCTTAAATAAAAAAATAAAGAGCTTAAAAATATTTTCTTAATCTGCTAGTATCAACTTAAGTACATTAAATTACTTGAAACTAATACCCTGATTTATTCAGAGTCAAGAATGAGTGAAGAGTGAATTAGATAATTAAATTAATTAAGTGTGAATAAGTTGAAGAGTGAAGTTGGGGGGGATTAAAGAAGTTGAGAGAATGGTAGATAAATGATTCGAGTGATAGAAAAGTAAAATAAGTTTAGTGAATGAATTGAGTAAAAGTAATAAGGGAATTGGTAAGCGAATGAAGCGAATAAATATATGAATCGTCGAATAATAAGTCGAGTATATAAGTTGAATGTTGTTGAAAGGTTAATCGTTTTAAATTTTGTGCCTTGTTTAAATGGAGCCCAAAAACCTTTGCCCTGTCTACCCACCGAACATACAGACGTGTGAAAATTATTAGACTGAAGAGAAAAAAAAACACATTTTTGTTTTTAAATGTTATAAGTTTAAAAATTACAATAATTTCACTCATCTAATATTTTGTGTGGTACCCTTTATTGTTTATAATTTATTTTTCTCATCCTGGCATGCTCTATATTATTTTTTTCAATTATATTTTATTTCCCCATCGTGATGCCAAATCTTAGTGAGTTCGATAATCAGATCCACCCGTGTTGTAATAATTTTTTTTTAATTTTTTTCTTCACAAAGACCCAAACATTTTCTATGGGATTATCATTAGGACTATTTTCTGGCCAAGAAAGCACATTGATGTTAGAATTTTAGAGCTCCATCCTGCACAAAGATAAAATTTCCTTCCGGAAACCACTCTTTAGTTTGGGACAATAACCTCGTTTCTAAGACTTGTATATATTGGTCTTGCCTTATAGTACCTTCCACAATGTATATCCTACCGGTACCCTTTGCTGACATGCAACTCCAAGCCATAACTGATGTAGGATGTTTTACTGTCTGGGTGATACATCGCTGGAAAGAAGTAAAAAATCTTTTGAGTCTAATAATTTTCACACCTCTGTAGACCATGGCCTTCAGATGTACATTCCAATTGTCAAGTTATTCGTCATCCAGTATTATCCAATAGTATTATAGGTCTCCCCCAATTGCTATATATGATGTTTCACGGCTTGGCATTTGAAAAAGTACTTATACTGAAACAATACGTTTAAAACTAGTTTTATAAATTATCACATTAAAGTTGTATCCAATATTACAATATATTTTTATATATTTTAAATACTATGAAATCAGGAAAAAACATTTATTTGATTACAACGTTCAGATTTAGAATCATTAAAATATTGAAGTATTTAAATGAATTGTTTATAATAATTGAAAAATTTATGAACAGACAGGTGTTGGCGGTGGATCCCCGTTTCGAGAACGACTTGGAAGTAATCGATTGCCGGATAAGCCACGACCAAGGTGACTTTATCAAGTTTGATTTTCCTCTGTAACAGTTTCGTTTCAGATATTTTATTTCTAGCATGGGAATGGCTTGTTTTTTCCAAAACACAAAACAGATTTAGCGCACTTATTTCTGAATGTGTATCAAATTGCTTAGTGTTTTTCTTTTCCACCGCACAATTTTCTAATGCTTGGGATTTTTCGCTGAGCTTTACTTCCGTTTTTGTTCGTAATAGGTACGGGTGATTTGATTTTTCAGATGTGTGGAAAGTGGAATGTTTTTTTTTTTGCTCACTTTTTTAGCTAATGTGAGAATGTTTTTTTTTATTCAAGTTTTGTGACTTTTTTAAAGATAACTTTATAGAATTTCAGAACAAGCTTCTTTGTTAATGGTTATGGTTTTTAACGGTTTTCAATCAATCATTGAATTTCAGTTTGCTGTCGCACGAGTGGTTGAACGCTCGGTGCCATCAACCCCAGCCAGGTAAAGTTTAAATGTACCAAATATTGAAAAACGGAAATATTCCGTTTTTTTCCTAAAATATAAAATCGGATCTCAAAAAAAATAAATAATCATTAGTCTTGTTTAAGATTTTGGTGAAGAGAAATCCATGACCTTTGAGTAGGCTCCTGAATTTTAATTCAATTTAATAGTATCTTTTTAAGCTCTAAACTGCCAATTTTTCATAAAAAATATAATTACAACTACTACATTTCTAATTATTAAAATATTATAATTAATA
Organism: Sisyra terminalis; assembly: GCA_958496175.1. Lineage (NCBI taxonomy): Eukaryota > Metazoa > Arthropoda > Insecta > Neuroptera > Sisyridae > Sisyra > Sisyra terminalis. The sequence goes on from OY292275.1 coordinate 13,262,437, forward strand.
AAGACACGAAAATGATTGACGAAACGTCTAAACGTGGGGCTTGAATATACTTCTCGAACGTGCAAAATTCTCTGTTTTTATCTGTATTTTTATTTGGATATAACTTTAAGCTAGGTTCAAAATTAAATATACGAATAATTATTGGTACTGAAAACTTTTCTCCCACAAATATGACTTTTACTGTTTATCATCTGGACAACTGATTCTTCATACTTCGTATTTCAAATGAGTTAAAAATATTTAGTTTTTGCATGAGTTGAAGATTGCTTTGATAACATAATGGAGCAGGTTTTTTGCAAAAAAAAAGAAAACGCTATTTCTAGTGTAAGTTCACAATTCCGACAAAGGGTGTAACAAGGTTTCTATGTGAAAACTGCCCCCGCGGCTTTTGCGGTACAAACTCAAGGGTTCGTTTTGATACTTAATAATACAAATTTAGCCAAATTTTTAGTCAAAAACCTCTTTTCGATTTTATTGTTTTAGTAGTAAAATTTAAAATTAATGGCCTTCGATTCTTTTCTCATTATTAGGAGTAAAAGGTTTGGATGATCATTAAGTCTAGTTTGATAGCCCCGTGCTCTTCAAGTGATCACATCCTTCACATGGTCCACCTGTAGGTCGTCGTGGATTCTTACATTATTTGTGTACCATGGTGCACCGATTATTGTCTGCAGAACTTTGGATTTAAATCTTTGTATTATTTCCACTTTTTAGTTGGATGCTTTGCCCTAAAGTTCCGCTCAATAGGTCCAAATTGGTTTTATTATTGATTTGTATAGAACTAATTTGTTTTATATGGTCAACTGTGACTTGTGACCAATCAGCCAATACAACTTTCCGTAATTCTTGTTAAGTTGCTTTCTTTTTTTTATATGTTTTGTCCAAGTTAACCGTCTATCCAGGTACATTCCCAAATACTTGACATGATCCGTTTGGGGTACCTCAGTATTATTGAGCATTACTGGCGGGCAGTACTGTTTTCGGTTAGTTAAAGTAACATGGGCTGATTTCTTTTCGTTAATAGTTATTTTCCACTTGTCAGCCCACCTGCAATACTTTGTTAGAGCGTACTGGAGTTTGTTAGAAGCCTCAGCAGGATCATTTCCTACTGCCATCAGTGCATTGTCGTCAGCATAAGTAGCCGTGATTACTCCTTCGTGGAATATTATGAAAAAAAAAATAAAAACTATTTTTGTGAATTTTATATGTTTAAGCACACTTGAACTTTTTTTCTGTAAAGAAATATAAAGATAATTCTTTTTCAATTCAAAATATATATGCAACTCATCAAAATGTTTAGAAAATTAAGAAATTGTCTTTAAAAATTACTTTTCTATGCAAAATTCATTTAAATAATAATATTTTTTTATTAGATCTAATAATTGCATGGTTGGGTGCTGTTCTTACATTGCAGCTATCGTATGACCCTATGACCCTACCGTATAATTATAAGAGCTAATAATAATGTTAATAAGTAATAAATATTAATGTTATTTCAATGAATTTTTGCCTTAAAATGTAATTTTTAAAGAGAATTTCTTAATTTTCTATATATTTTGATGAGTTTTATACTTATTTTGAGTTGAAAAATAATTATCGTTACATTTCTAACCGGAAAAAAAAATTAACATAAGATTTGAAAAAATAGTTGTTTTTTTTCTCATAACGAATGTAAAAGAGTACTGTAGGTTTTTTTTTAAGAAAATTTGGTGGTGGACACTTTTAAAAAACAAACTCAAAAAAATTATTTTATTTTTGTTTCTGTCCTTAAAAACCTACATTCCCCCTGGAATTGATAGTAAAAATATTTTTTCAAGCCTTTTACTCCTTTTACTAAGAATGAAAAAACAATCGTAGATCATTAATTTTAAATTTTACTACTAAAAAAAATAATAAAACCCAAAAAAGAGTTTTTTTTAAAATACCTACTCGAAAACGGTTTGAGATAAAATGCTAAAAATTTGACTGTTTTTTTTTTTATTCAGCATCAAATCGATCCCCTGAGTTTGAACCGAAAAAGTCGCGGGAGCAGTTTTCACATGCAAACCCTTCTTATACCCTTTGGATCAAAAACGGCTTTGGTTGGGTTTAAAACTCCTTTTCTTCCAAATTTAAAAAAAAATATCTACTTAAAGCTTTATTAAATTTGCACGCTCTTAGCGACATGTTATGATCATGCTTAGTTGAACCTTTTCCGCATTTTCTTTGAATTTTCTTCATAAGTTTCGAATGTTAATATGTCGGTATTATATCCAGGTCGGGCTCGAAAGTGGAACGGGGTCGCGTGTCACCCGCCACCGAAGCCACGTTACCCACGTCGCCTGAAATATCCGTAACGGTTGAAGAAAACGAAGATGGTGTCATCACACAAATGTCGCTCAAATCCGATAGTGAATTGTCTGAAATTCTATCGGAAATGCGTCATCCGCATACGGGCGTCGGTTTCTTGGCCCGATACCAAAGTTTGCCTAGTATGACTTTCGTGAGTGCTCATGCCGTTTCATGGTTAATAGCCAATGTCGAGGGCTCAATCGGGATCGACCAGGCCGTTACAATTATGCAAAAAATGGTCGAGCAACACTTAGTTTGCCATGCTTCTGGTGATTTCGGAAAAGCCTTCGTCTTTGGATTTTATCTATACTATATTGTTGATCAAGATAAAGGTACTTAATTTAGTTATCTGGATTCCTTCAGTAATTTTAATACACGATTTTTAATGAAATTTTAGAAAGTGGAGATTATTTTTCTCCTTTGGGGGATTTGCAATTGTTTGAGAATGAGTGGTTAGAAGTGGAGGTACGAGAACCACGAGGATGGGGTGGTGCTGATGCAACTCATCGGGAAGCTTCCGTTCCACATTTCTTATGTGATACAATTCAAAGTAGCTACTTACAATGTGATGCCGATAGCGACAGTAAGTAACCAAAAAATCTAGAAACAAAAAAACAAAAACCTTGATGATAGAACGATGAAGTAAAGTTTACTTTAACTACTTCTTTTCTTTATAATAACTTGCGTAGTTACCGGAAATTGATCAATCGCGTATCGATTGTGTAATGAACGTTTGTGGGTGATTCTCATTAAATTCCGAAATTAGGTAGAAAAAAATTTATATTTTTTTTTTGTCAATTTTGTAGGATTCGTGTAACTAGATTTTACCAATATAGTGGTCCCCAGAATAAATTTATTTTAGACGAATTATAAGGATGATTTATAGTTTTGAAAGTGAGGGAATGGTTTTTATAGGCTAAACCGTCATTAAATCTTGTCTGTATTGTTTGATAGAAAGCAAAAAGTTTGGGCCCTAACAGTATTATTGTTACTTTAATATAATACTCCTCTGTAAAGTGTTATTTGTTGTCCTGCACCGTCAAATTTAACTACTTGTATACATTATACTTACAGCGATAATTTTCACTAAAGTCATTATGAATGACTCATCTTTAAACATGAAAAAATGGTGTATTTAAGGATTAAATAAGCAAAGAAATAGGAAAACGTCAAATTCGTCTAGTTTAAAAGTCATTACCTCATATATCGCCATTCTCTTGGTTCAATTTGAAATGAGGGAATGACGAAATGAAGTATAACTGGAAAAATATCGGTACATAAACTTTTGTTACTTCTGAATTTTTGTGTAAATTTACTGCCGCTGACAACCTACATTACTGTGCTATTGTTATTAAAATATAGAAAATACTTCTCTTTTTCTTCAATGTCAGGGAATGACGACAGAAAATGTAATCTTGAAAAAATCGTCTAATTTTTATTTTGGGACAGATACTTAAACACGTATAAGATGACTTAAATATGAGGAATAGTTGATAGTATTGCCACCATAAAAAATCGATAAGAACGTTCGTGAATGATGGGTTCATATTAGAGGTGCCAAGAATAGTGATTTAGTCGAATACCGAATATTCGGCGAGTCTCTTGGCCGAATCGCCGAATATTCGGCGACACTTAGTACCGTTAGCGAGTGAGGTTTAAAGTTTAAATCTACTTTATATTTTATGATTTAACTTTATAATTTATGAGGACAAGCAAAATCGTTTGCTATCAACAAACGCTGAAAAACTTGTTTTCATTCATTATAACTTACCACTGATAGATTTTAAGTAATAATATGCTATGGTAAAATAAATTTATGAGTTAAAAGCTATTGGTGAAATAAAAGCCTTTCTGAGTAATATTATGCATTTTTTCCTAATTTACTATTCGGTGTGAATAGTCGAACACCGAATAGTTTTCTAATATTAGTTTCATTTCTAATTTTTACCCATCACAACATATCACAGATTGATTTTTATTTTGTAATAAGTGTAGAAATTTATGATTAGAATAAATATTAAGAGGATCGGAAAGTAATGTCATTACTGAATCTCTGTTGACATTCAATTGCCATTTATCGGTTTATAAGATATTTCAAAGTCGAACCTAAATAAATTTTCAGATTAGCGTGACTAGTAAACTCACAAAAGATTAAAAATATTTATGATTCTAAGCTCTATACTGAAATGGTTAAATACATTCCCAAATGAATAGAAATTCGGTATTATATGCTTCGAAATTAAAGTCTGTGTAAAAATTTTGTGTTTTAATTTTATGTTAAGAAAAGGACATTGCGTTCCGATTCCCTATACCTATACATTTTTGAGTAAAATATGCTTTGTTTTTGAGGATTTGGTATTCGGCCGAATATTGCTTACTCTTCCGAATACCGAATATTAAAAAAAGTAGCCGAATAGACTGAATACCGAATAGTGGCCGAATATTCGTGGCATCTGTAGTACATACATCGATTGTTAGTAAAGGTGCGAGGGAATGATTTTATGGGACATATATAAAACATATCTTTATAATAGTGTCTTTAACTTTTCATTCCAAACTCAAAAGTTTTTTGAAAAACTTAATAACCTAATCGATTATTCAAATTCGCAAACAATTTTTTTGAAAAATGTTTGATTTAAAAGTTTAAAAATGTTTTAATCTCAAATTTGGGACATAGTGACGGAATGATTTTCTGGGTACTATTTATATATTATAGTGATACTCATATGGTTCAAAAATTATAATCAACACCATTAGCCCAAGTCAGCTCAAGTAGTGTTCTTTTAAAGGGAGAAAAATACCATCATAGATCACTTAAATTTTAGTAAGAACTGAAAGGATAAGAATTTCCATATTTCATGAGAATCACCCTTATAAGTATATACCTATATGAAATTTCATTTAGCATCTATAATTAAATCAAAACAAGTTTCAGAACGTGTGCTTTGGCTTCCAGTCATGTATTGTAATCAAACTTTAGAACAGAAAGATATTGTAACGTTTTTACTTTCATTTACTCTGGACGAGTTCGTTGAGGATTTGTGTTTTAAGACAATAATTTATTTGATACACTTGTTTATTTATTTACTCTAATTTCTTTGTATATACACTTATTTATTTTACAATAATCACAATGTCACTGATCATATTTCACTTAAGTCCGCCACTTACGATCCAACGCCGCTGTACGATTTTGTCGGATGCAACAAAATTGGACATAATTTGATCTCCGACCGAGTTGGTGCGATTTGATTGCAGACAAACCAGTCTGCTACAGTGGAATCGCATCCGACAAAATCGTACAGCAGCATTGGATGGACAGTGGCGGGCTTAAGAATTAAACTTTGTAGATCTTCTCGTAAATAGTATTAACTGTTTTCTGTCTTTTATTCAAATTAGCTCCTTTATATAAACACATGCATTTGGAAACTGATCCAACGCTGAAAAGTGATCGAATTGAATGGGGGCATGCTCGATATCAAACAGTATATCGTTCTGATCAACCGTACGAGCTTGTTGTGCAATGGGTCACTTCTTCAGGTGCTATAATCTCTGATCTAATTTTCGTTTGGGCTCGGAAAGCCCAAACTTGCGGCCTGCAAATGATTCCAATTCCGTCAGATCTTCTAGCACTTCCATTTTTAAATAAATCTGACCCGCTGCGCGGCCCCATTTTCATTCCATTGGAAATCGACTGTCTGCTGAAGAATAAAATGTTTTTATTCGAAGGTACAAATGTACATAACATTAATTGTAATTTATAACTTATTGAGTGTTTGGTTAGAATTTCGGGAAGATACGTGGCCAGATCGATTATTTTTATTCCAAGAGTCTATTGTGGCAAGGTTTGGATTCATGGCATGTTCGATTGAAACAACAAATTCGACAGATAGTACAGAGATTCATGATCGGCAATACGTACATCGGTCGGGGAATTCTTTTATTTTGATTCCAAGTCCGTCAGCGTCGAGACCGAGACAACGTCAGGCTTCGATCAACCAGAGGCGTGCTGGACCACGGTACCCAATCCATGCCGATACTCTACCAAGTCCCCACCATGCGTATATAACTCGACACGTTAGCGGAAAGAACAAAGATGAATACGATAACAATAAAAAAGTAAATCTGAAGAAATTACCGAATAACATAAATATTAAACTAGCGCCAACTGTTTTGTATAAATCTCTTAGATACTTATTTCGATTGTACAGCATAATTACTAGTAGTTTTGGATTTTCCTCAATTATTTTGTGATTATTCACAGCTTGGCAATCGAAGTACATATCTGGAGACAATTCGTCAAAAACATTTTCTTGAGTATTAGTTTTTAAAAAAAAAATTATTTATGTAAAATATTTAATTTTCAATATAATTTTGTAACTAGATGGGCTTTTTGTGGTCGTGGAACCCCATGTTGTCGCGGCGGTGGAAATCGAGCTCAATGCCAGCCGCTGGAGATGAGGTTTTTCAGAAGCAAATACTTCAAGATTTCCGCGACTTTTGTAACAATAAAGAGGGCCGTCTTCGGACTTACTGGGAGTCGTGTTGGGAGTTGAAAGAAATGGCCTCTTTTAAACCATAAGCCCCGAGGAATATCTTTTATAAAATTTTGTATTTAACCTTGAAAATCAATGTGATATAAATAAAATTGTGGATTTTTCTACAATTGGTACAACAAATAGTTTACGCTTATGCAATTTTGTTAATAATTATGATTCTTATTTTTTATTAAATTGCCATCTTTTATTTTATGTTATGAAATTGTTAACGCAGGTAGCTTTCAGACGCGGCAAGGTTTCATCATTTAATTTGTTTCTTATTAAATTCAAGATTTAATTATTAAATCAATTCTAATATCATATAATCTTCATCCTTGTTCCTAAATTTTCATTATGGTTCGATTTGTTAGCGAATAGAATTAAAAATAAAATATAATGTGAAACTTTTCCAAATTTTGGCGTGTCTATTCGTAACCTGTAACAATATTTAATTATTTCTTTTTATTGTTGTCTAAAATAAAATAAAATATTATAATATAAATTGTTTGGCTCAAGTCCCTTTTCGCACAGTCAAATCTAGCGACCCTTCAATGTCATCCTTTAGCTAGCCCAGATATAGCTCTTATAAGCAAAAGTCACCCCTTGAAAACGACAAATTTTCGGGCTAATTGGGTGCATGCATTTTCACCTCCTTAATTTCCTCTTTAGATTTCCTACGGATCTAGACAATAAACGCCAATTGTTTTTATGCAATACCGTTAAGAATGATTCATTCTTAATTATTAAGCTCAATTTTTAACGAAACAAAACCAGCCTTTATATACTTTTTGTGCACTTGATAATTGTCTATTTTAAAACTTTGAAACGATATGGTGGATGTTCTTTTGCACACAAGACAAAAAAAATTTCACATTTCTGCTCACGTAAGGATATTGTTTCATAATCCGTTGATAAAATATGCCATTATAAGGAAAAGTCACCTCTCGAAAATGATCAATTTTAAGGCAAATTTGGAATAGAATTTACATTAAATGGCTTGATCCTTGGGAAATTAACGAGGTGAAAATGCATGCACTCATTTTTCCCGTTAATGAAGAGCATTCTTAGATTTCTGGATTTTGTGGAAGTATGTGAATAGGACAAAATATTGTATATTAAAAAGAAAAAATACTTTTTTTAAAGCTCAGTTTACTTAAAGTGCAGTTTGGTTTCGTTTATTTCTTCGGTTATTGTAGTATCAATTAAATATTACGTCCTGAAAGCACTTTTGTTGAATATAACAATTGAATCTGAGAGGTTTTTGGGCTTTTTGGGGGTCGAACATTTTTACGGAAAACCGCTGATCTATATTTCCATTTCAAAATCTTTGGCCAACAAAGCCAACCATTTTCTGCAAAAATAAGACAATCATAAAATTTACCGTTAATGAAAAGCATTCTTTGATTTCAGGATTATGTGGAAGTATGTGGATAGGAGAGAAGACTGTATATTAAAAAGAAAAAATCCTTTTTTTAATGCTCATTTTATTTAAAGTGCAAAGGTGCAAACCCAACCCAAACTTAATACTAGTTAATAAGTGCAAAGAAGTAGAGAGTAATCGGAAACAAATCGTTATTATGGTGGCCGGTCAATGTGAAGTTTTCGGAAATTCTTTTTTAAGATGTTCATCTCTATTCATTGAAAGCTCGATCTTTCATCGCCATATGGTTTTCTGGATATGGTACCCGCATCGCCGGTGCTGCAGCCACTGGTGCATCTACCATTGCAATTCGCTCATTGGCTTCAGGATTCAAACGCATAGCATTATCATTGACATCTGCTCGGCTGACAACAACTGTAATAAAAAAAAAATATTTTGTAATAGATACCAATAGATTAGCTAATAGAAATGTTGAAAACGTATTGTCAATATCACATTTTAGAATTTGTAATTAAATATATACTTAAATTATGTTATATTGAGTATAGTTATGAATTAACATTTCTTACATGCTGCATTTGAAAGCTGAGCAGAATACAGAGCCAAAGCTGCCACTAGTAACACCATTGATATTTTCGCCATTTTACTGCCGTTGTTTTTAGATATTATTAAATTTACAGAGTACAACTTTTCGAGTTATAATATCAAATTGCGGTTTTCAGACTGCTTTTATATCAATAATTGAACATTGAAAATATTTTTCTTATCGAAAAAAATTTCAAAGGATACCTTTCTCTTTTCGTTAAACAGTGGCATTTACATTGTTGAATATTTTTATAATTAAAAGTTTTTGAATAACATTTTTTAATTGACAAGTTTACAGGGTCTTATTGTTAAAATTGTAAACCGTCGACGCGAAAATTATTTGTAGCTATAATTCTTTGGACAATTCGTTCAATTTATGTTCCAATTGGAAATACTAATCAAGAATTTGTTGAAATTTTACTGTCAAATCATTCACCTCCTATTATTGAAGAACACCAATCGTCCTTTATTCTGAAGCAGATTTCTCCAGCCCTATTAGATTTGGATGCCTCTAAGCGAATGACTGATTACGGTACTTATTAACTCGCAATTTGGTACTCATTTACGCTTAGTACACTGCTTTTTCTCCATTTTGTGACCTACATATATCAATAACTATTAAGTTTCTAGGTGATTGCCAGTCTCTACTTATGCAACAAATGAACTAAGTTTGAAAATGCTGTTTGGTGGCTCTCATCAAGTCCTCAAATCTAGTGGCTTTGACTTAAATTTCTGTTTTAGTTAAAGAACACTTCTTTTTTTATTATTGTTCACTTTTGCGTAGTGTATTTTATTTTATTTTTTTGTACCTAAGGTAGCCAATTTATCTTTTATAATTAAAAAAAAAAAAAGAAAAAAGTTATCGCTCAGGATTTTAAAATGTTCAGAAATCAGTCAAAGTTCCGTTTTTTCAATAAATTTACAATAATTTTTATATTTTTTTTTTTTTTGAGTTTCGTATAAATTTAGATTTTTTATTTATTTTCAAATAATACTGAACCAAAAACAAGTGGTGTAATATTGGAATACATTAAATTTAACCAATACTCATATAAAGTTATGGATTAAGAAAAAACAGTTTGTCATTCAAGACTTTTATCACTTATATTATTTTTATATTTTTAAAATTTTTATAAATAATTTTTGTAGTTGAAAAATTTGAAAAATACTTAGACGATTCGCGCCTCTAAAAATACGAACCTGTAAACTTATCGTTTAAGAAATGTTACCGAATATTTTAAATAATGGAAATATCCAAGAATGTAAAGGACACTGTTTAACGAAAAGAGAAAGGTATCCTTTGAAATTTTTTTCGATAAGAAAAATATTTTCAATGTTCAATTATTGATATAAAAGCAGTCTGAAAACCGCAATTTGATATTATAACTCGAAAAGTTGTACTCTGTAAATTTAATAATATCTAAAAACAACGGCAGTAAAATGGCGAAAATATCAATGGTGTTACTAGTGGCAGCTTTGGCTCTGTATTCTGCTCAGCTTTCAAATGCAGCATGTAAGAAATGTTAATTCATAACTATACTCAATATAACATAATTTAAGTATATATTTAATTACAAATTCTAAAATGTGATATTGACAATACGTTTTCAACATTTCTATTAGCTAATCTATTGGTATCTATTACAAAATATTTTTTTTTTATTACAGTTGTTGTATTTCCCGGGAGCCGAGCAGATGTCAATGATAATGCTATGCGTTTGAATCCTGAAGCCAATGAGCGAATTGCAATGGTAGATGCACCAGTGGCTGCAGCACCGGCGATGCGGGTACCATATCCAGAAAACCATATGGCGATGAAAGATCGAGCTTTCAATGAATAGAGATGAACATCTTAAAAAAGAATTTCCGAAAACTTCACATTGACCGGCCACCATAATAACGATTTGTTTCCGATTACTCTCTACTTCTTTGCACTTATTAACTAGTATTAAGTTTGGGTTGGGTTTGCACCTTTGCACTTTAAATAAAATGAGCATTAAAAAAAGGATTTTTTCTTTTTAATATACAGTCTTCTCTCCTATCCACATACTTCCACATAATCCTGAAATCAAAGAATGCTTTTCATTAACGGTAAATTTTATGATTGTCTTATTTTTGCAGAAAATGGTTGGCTTTGTTGGCCAAAGATTTTGAAATGGAAATATAGATCAGCGGTTTTCCGTAAAAATGTTCGACCCCCAAAAAGCCCAAAAACCTCTCAGATTCAATTGTTATATTCAACAAAAGTGCTTTCAGGACGTAATATTTAATTGATACTACAATAACCGAAGAAATAAACGAAACCAAACTGCACTTTAAGTAAACTGAGCTTTAAAAAAAGTATTTTTTCTTTTTAATATACAATATTTTGTCCTATTCACATACTTCCACAAAATCCAGAAATCTAAGAATGCTCTTCATTAACGGGAAAAATGAGTGCATGCATTTTCACCTCGTTAATTTCCCAAGGATCAAGCCATTTAATGTAAATTCTATTCCAAATTTGCCTTAAAATTGATCATTTTCGAGAGGTGACTTTTCCTTATAATGGCATATTTTATCAACGGATTATGAAACAATATCCTTACGTGAGCAGAAATGTGAAATTTTTTTTGTCTTGTGTGCAAAAGAACATCCACCATATCGTTTCAAAGTTTTAAAATAGACAATTATCAAGTGCACAAAAAGTATATAAAGGCTGGTTTTGTTTCGTTAAAAATTGAGCTTAATAATTAAGAATGAATCATTCTTAACGGTATTGCATAAAAACAATTGGCGTTTATTGTCTAGATCCGTAGGAAATCTAAAGAGGAAATTAAGGAGGTGAAAATGCATGCACCCAATTAGCCCGAAAATTTGTCGTTTTCAAGGGGTGACTTTTGCTTATAAGAGCTATATCTGGGCTAGCTAAAGGATGACATTGAAGGGTCGCTAGATTTGACTGTGCGAAAAGGGACTTGAGCCAAACAATTTATATTATAATATTTTATTTTATTTTAGACAACAATAAAAAGAAATAATTAAATATTGTTACAGGTTACGAATAGACACGCCAAAATTTGGAAAAGTTTCACATTATATTTTATTTTTAATTCTATTCGCTAACAAATCGAACCATAATGAAAATTTAGGAACAAGGATGAAGATTATATGATATTAGAATTGATTTAATAATTAAATCTTGAATTTAATAAGAAACAAATTAAATGATGAAACCTTGCCGCGTCTGAAAGCTACCTGCGTTAACAATTTCATAACATAAAATAAAAGATGGCAATTTAATAAAAAATAAGAATCATAATTATTAACAAAATTGCATAAGCGTAAACTATTTGTTGTACCAATTGTAGAAAAATCCACAATTTTATTTATATCACATTGATTTTCAAGGTTAAATACAAAATTTTATAAAAGATATTCCTCGGGGCTTATGGTTTAAAAGAGGCCATTTCTTTCAACTCCCAACACGACTCCCAGTAAGTCCGAAGACGGCCCTCTTTATTGTTACAAAAGTCGCGGAAATCTTGAAGTATTTGCTTCTGAAAAACCTCATCTCCAGCGGCTGGCATTGAGCTCGATTTCCACCGCCGCGACAACATGGGGTTCCACGACCACAAAAAGCCCATCTAGTTACAAAATTATATTGAAAATTAAATATTTTACATAAATAATTTTTTTTTTAAAAACTAATACTCAAGAAAATGTTTTTGACGAATTGTCTCCAGATATGTACTTCGATTGCCAAGCTGTGAATAATCACAAAATAATTGAGGAAAATCCAAAACTACTAGTAATTATGCTGTACAATCGAAATAAGTATCTAAGAGATTTATACAAAACAGTTGGCGCTAGTTTAATATTTATGTTATTCGGTAATTTCTTCAGATTTACTTTTTTATTGTTATCGTATTCATCTTTGTTCTTTCCGCTAACGTGTCGAGTTATATACGCATGGTGGGGACTTGGTAGAGTATCGGCATGGATTGGGTACCGTGGTCCAGCACGCCTCTGGTTGATCGAAGCCTGACGTTGTCTCGGTCTCGACGCTGACGGACTTGGAATCAAAATAAAAGAATTCCCCGACCGATGTACGTATTGCCGATCATGAATCTCTGTACTATCTGTCGAATTTGTTGTTTCAATCGAACATGCCATGAATCCAAACCTTGCCACAATAGACTCTTGGAATAAAAATAATCGATCTGGCCACGTATCTTCCCGAAATTCTAACCAAACACTCAATAAGTTATAAATTACAATTAATGTTATGTACATTTGTACCTTCGAATAAAAACATTTTATTCTTCAGCAGACAGTCGATTTCCAATGGAATGAAAATGGGGCCGCGCAGCGGGTCAGATTTATTTAAAAATGGAAGTGCTAGAAGATCTGACGGAATTGGAATCATTTGCAGGCCGCAAGTTTGGGCTTTCCGAGCCCAAACGAAAATTAGATCAGAGATTATAGCACCTGAAGAAGTGACCCATTGCACAACAAGCTCGTACGGTTGATCAGAACGATATACTGTTTGATATCGAGCATGCCCCCATTCAATTCGATCACTTTTCAGCGTTGGATCAGTTTCCAAATGCATGTGTTTATATAAAGGAGCTAATTTGAATAAAAGACAGAAAACAGTTAATACTATTTACGAGAAGATCTACAAAGTTTAATTCTTAAGCCCGCCACTGTCCATCCAATGCTGCTGTACGATTTTGTCGGATGCGATTCCACTGTAGCAGACTGGTTTGTCTGCAATCAAATCGCACCAACTCGGTCGGAGATCAAATTATGTCCAATTTTGTTGCATCCGACAAAATCGTACAGCGGCGTTGGATCGTAAGTGGCGGACTTAAGTGAAATATGATCAGTGACATTGTGATTATTGTAAAATAAATAAGTGTATATACAAAGAAATTAGAGTAAATAAATAAACAAGTGTATCAAATAAATTATTGTCTTAAAACACAAATCCTCAACGAACTCGTCCAGAGTAAATGAAAGTAAAAACGTTACAATATCTTTCTGTTCTAAAGTTTGATTACAATACATGACTGGAAGCCAAAGCACACGTTCTGAAACTTGTTTTGATTTAATTATAGATGCTAAATGAAATTTCATATAGGTATATACTTATAAGGGTGATTCTCATGAAATATGGAAATTCTTATCCTTTCAGTTCTTACTAAAATTTAAGTGATCTATGATGGTATTTTTCTCCCTTTAAAAGAACACTACTTGAGCTGACTTGGGCTAATGGTGTTGATTATAATTTTTGAACCATATGAGTATCACTATAATATATAAATAGTACCCAGAAAATCATTCCGTCACTATGTCCCAAATTTGAGATTAAAACATTTTTAAACTTTTAAATCAAACATTTTTCAAAAAAATTGTTTGCGAATTTGAATAATCGATTAGGTTATTAAGTTTTTCAAAAAACTTTTGAGTTTGGAATGAAAAGTTAAAGACACTATTATAAAGATATGTTTTATATATGTCCCATAAAATCATTCCCTCGCACCTTTACTAACAATCGATGTATGTACTACAGATGCCACGAATATTCGGCCACTATTCGGTATTCAGTCTATTCGGCTACTTTTTTTAATATTCGGTATTCGGAAGAGTAAGCAATATTCGGCCGAATACCAAATCCTCAAAAACAAAGCATATTTTACTCAAAAATGTATAGGTATAGGGAATCGGAACGCAATGTCCTTTTCTTAACATAAAATTAAAACACAAAATTTTTACACAGACTTTAATTTCGAAGCATATAATACCGAATTTCTATTCATTTGGGAATGTATTTAACCATTTCAGTATAGAGCTTAGAATCATAAATATTTTTAATCTTTTGTGAGTTTACTAGTCACGCTAATCTGAAAATTTATTTAGGTTCGACTTTGAAATATCTTATAAACCGATAAATGGCAATTGAATGTCAACAGAGATTCAGTAATGACATTACTTTCCGATCCTCTTAATATTTATTCTAATCATAAATTTCTACACTTATTACAAAATAAAAATCAATCTGTGATATGTTGTGATGGGTAAAAATTAGAAATGAAACTAATATTAGAAAACTATTCGGTGTTCGACTATTCACACCGAATAGTAAATTAGGAAAAAATGCATAATATTACTCAGAAAGGCTTTTATTTCACCAATAGCTTTTAACTCATAAATTTATTTTACCATAGCATATTATTACTTAAAATCTATCAGTGGTAAGTTATAATGAATGAAAACAAGTTTTTCAGCGTTTGTTGATAGCAAACGATTTTGCTTGTCCTCATAAATTATAAAGTTAAATCATAAAATATAAAGTAGATTTAAACTTTAAACCTCACTCGCTAACGGTACTAAGTGTCGCCGAATATTCGGCGATTCGGCCAAGAGACTCGCCGAATATTCGGTATTCGACTAAATCACTATTCTTGGCACCTCTAATATGAACCCATCATTCACGAACGTTCTTATCGATTTTTTATGGTGGCAATACTATCAACTATTCCTCATATTTAAGTCATCTTATACGTGTTTAAGTATCTGTCCCAAAATAAAAATTAGACGATTTTTTCAAGATTACATTTTCTGTCGTCATTCCCTGACATTGAAGAAAAAGAGAAGTATTTTCTATATTTTAATAACAATAGCACAGTAATGTAGGTTGTCAGCGGCAGTAAATTTACACAAAAATTCAGAAGTAACAAAAGTTTATGTACCGATATTTTTCCAGTTATACTTCATTTCGTCATTCCCTCATTTCAAATTGAACCAAGAGAATGGCGATATATGAGGTAATGACTTTTAAACTAGACGAATTTGACGTTTTCCTATTTCTTTGCTTATTTAATCCTTAAATACACCATTTTTTCATGTTTAAAGATGAGTCATTCATAATGACTTTAGTGAAAATTATCGCTGTAAGTATAATGTATACAAGTAGTTAAATTTGACGGTGCAGGACAACAAATAACACTTTACAGAGGAGTATTATATTAAAGTAACAATAATACTGTTAGGGCCCAAACTTTTTGCTTTCTATCAAACAATACAGACAAGATTTAATGACGGTTTAGCCTATAAAAACCATTCCCTCACTTTCAAAACTATAAATCATCCTTATAATTCGTCTAAAATAAATTTATTCTGGGGACCACTATATTGGTAAAATCTAGTTACACGAATCCTACAAAATTGACAAAAAAAAAATATAAATTTTTTTCTACCTAATTTCGGAATTTAATGAGAATCACCCACAAACGTTCATTACACAATCGATACGCGATTGATCAATTTCCGGTAACTACGCAAGTTATTATAAAGAAAAGAAGTAGTTAAAGTAAACTTTACTTCATCGTTCTATCATCAAGGTTTTTGTTTTTTTGTTTCTAGATTTTTTGGTTACTTACTGTCGCTATCGGCATCACATTGTAAGTAGCTACTTTGAATTGTATCACATAAGAAATGTGGAACGGAAGCTTCCCGATGAGTTGCATCAGCACCACCCCATCCTCGTGGTTCTCGTACCTCCACTTCTAACCACTCATTCTCAAACAATTGCAAATCCCCCAAAGGAGAAAAATAATCTCCACTTTCTAAAATTTCATTAAAAATCGTGTATTAAAATTACTGAAGGAATCCAGATAACTAAATTAAGTACCTTTATCTTGATCAACAATATAGTATAGATAAAATCCAAAGACGAAGGCTTTTCCGAAATCACCAGAAGCATGGCAAACTAAGTGTTGCTCGACCATTTTTTGCATAATTGTAACGGCCTGGTCGATCCCGATTGAGCCCTCGACATTGGCTATTAACCATGAAACGGCATGAGCACTCACGAAAGTCATACTAGGCAAACTTTGGTATCGGGCCAAGAAACCGACGCCCGTATGCGGATGACGCATTTCCGATAGAATTTCAGACAATTCACTATCGGATTTGAGCGACATTTGTGTGATGACACCATCTTCGTTTTCTTCAACCGTTACGGATATTTCAGGCGACGTGGGTAACGTGGCTTCGGTGGCGGGTGACACGCGACCCCGTTCCACTTTCGAGCCCGACCTGGATATAATACCGACATATTAACATTCGAAACTTATGAAGAAAATTCAAAGAAAATGCGGAAAAGGTTCAACTAAGCATGATCATAACATGTCGCTAAGAGCGTGCAAATTTAATAAAGCTTTAAGTAGATATTTTTTTTTAAATTTGGAAGAAAAGGAGTTTTAAACCCAACCAAAGCCGTTTTTGATCCAAAGGGTATAAGAAGGGTTTGCATGTGAAAACTGCTCCCGCGACTTTTTCGGTTCAAACTCAGGGGATCGATTTGATGCTGAATAAAAAAAAAAACAGTCAAATTTTTAGCATTTTATCTCAAACCGTTTTCGAGTAGGTATTTTAAAAAAAACTCTTTTTTGGGTTTTATTATTTTTTTTAGTAGTAAAATTTAAAATTAATGATCTACGATTGTTTTTTCATTCTTAGTAAAAGGAGTAAAAGGCTTGAAAAAATATTTTTACTATCAATTCCAGGGGGAATGTAGGTTTTTAAGGACAGAAACAAAAATAAAATAATTTTTTTGAGTTTGTTTTTTAAAAGTGTCCACCACCAAATTTTCTTAAAAAAAAACCTACAGTACTCTTTTACATTCGTTATGAGAAAAAAAACAACTATTTTTTCAAATCTTATGTTAATTTTTTTTTCCGGTTAGAAATGTAACGATAATTATTTTTCAACTCAAAATAAGTATAAAACTCATCAAAATATATAGAAAATTAAGAAATTCTCTTTAAAAATTACATTTTAAGGCAAAAATTCATTGAAATAACATTAATATTTATTACTTATTAACATTATTATTAGCTCTTATAATTATACGGTAGGGTCATAGGGTCATACGATAGCTGCAATGTAAGAACAGCACCCAACCATGCAATTATTAGATCTAATAAAAAAATATTATTATTTAAATGAATTTTGCATAGAAAAGTAATTTTTAAAGACAATTTCTTAATTTTCTAAACATTTTGATGAGTTGCATATATATTTTGAATTGAAAAAGAATTATCTTTATATTTCTTTACAGAAAAAAAGTTCAAGTGTGCTTAAACATATAAAATTCACAAAAATAGTTTTTATTTTTTTTTTCATAATATTCCACGAAGGAGTAATCACGGCTACTTATGCTGACGACAATGCACTGATGGCAGTAGGAAATGATCCTGCTGAGGCTTCTAACAAACTCCAGTACGCTCTAACAAAGTATTGCAGGTGGGCTGACAAGTGGAAAATAACTATTAACGAAAAGAAATCAGCCCATGTTACTTTAACTAACCGAAAACAGTACTGCCCGCCAGTAATGCTCAATAATACTGAGGTACCCCAAACGGATCATGTCAAGTATTTGGGAATGTACCTGGATAGACGGTTAACTTGGACAAAACATATAAAAAAAAGAAAGCAACTTAACAAGAATTACGGAAAGTTGTATTGGCTGATTGGTCACAAGTCACAGTTGACCATATAAAACAAATTAGTTCTATACAAATCAATAATAAAACCAATTTGGACCTATTGAGCGGAACTTTAGGGCAAAGCATCCAACTAAAAAGTGGAAATAATACAAAGATTTAAATCCAAAGTTCTGCAGACAATAATCGGTGCACCATGGTACACAAATAATGTAAGAATCCACGACGACCTACAGGTGGACCATGTGAAGGATGTGATCACTTGAAGAGCACGGGGCTATCAAACTAGACTTAATGATCATCCAAACCTTTTACTCCTAATAATGAGAAAAGAATCGAAGGCCATTAATTTTAAATTTTACTACTAAAACAATAAAATCGAAAAGAGGTTTTTGACTAAAAATTTGGCTAAATTTGTATTATTAAGTATCAAAACGAACCCTTGAGTTTGTACCGCAAAAGCCGCGGGGGCAGTTTTCACATAGAAACCTTGTTACACCCTTTGTCGGAATTGTGAACTTACACTAGAAATAGCGTTTTCTTTTTTTTTGCAAAAAACCTGCTCCATTATGTTATCAAAGCAATCTTCAACTCATGCAAAAACTAAATATTTTTAACTCATTTGAAATACGAAGTATGAAGAATCAGTTGTCCAGATGATAAACAGTAAAAGTCATATTTGTGGGAGAAAAGTTTTCAGTACCAATAATTATTCGTATATTTAATTTTGAACCTAGCTTAAAGTTATATCCAAATAAAAATACAGATAAAAACAGAGAATTTTGCACGTTCGAGAAGTATATTCAAGCCCCACGTTTAGACGTTTCGTCAATCATTTTCGTGTCTTTATTAATTATAATATTTTAATAATTAGAAATGTAGTAGTTGTAATTATATTTTTTATGAAAAATTGGCAGTTTAGAGCTTAAAAAGATACTATTAAATTGAATTAAAATTCAGGAGCCTACTCAAAGGTCATGGATTTCTCTTCACCAAAATCTTAAACAAGACTAATGATTATTTATTTTTTTTGAGATCCGATTTTATATTTTAGGAAAAAAACGGAATATTTCCGTTTTTCAATATTTGGTACATTTAAACTTTACCTGGCTGGGGTTGATGGCACCGAGCGTTCAACCACTCGTGCGACAGCAAACTGAAATTCAATGATTGATTGAAAACCGTTAAAAACCATAACCATTAACAAAGAAGCTTGTTCTGAAATTCTATAAAGTTATCTTTAAAAAAGTCACAAAACTTGAATAAAAAAAAACATTCTCACATTAGCTAAAAAAGTGAGCAAAAAAAAAAACATTCCACTTTCCACACATCTGAAAAATCAAATCACCCGTACCTATTACGAACAAAAACGGAAGTAAAGCTCAGCGAAAAATCCCAAGCATTAGAAAATTGTGCGGTGGAAAAGAAAAACACTAAGCAATTTGATACACATTCAGAAATAAGTGCGCTAAATCTGTTTTGTGTTTTGGAAAAAACAAGCCATTCCCATGCTAGAAATAAAATATCTGAAACGAAACTGTTACAGAGGAAAATCAAACTTGATAAAGTCACCTTGGTCGTGGCTTATCCGGCAATCGATTACTTCCAAGTCGTTCTCGAAACGGGGATCCACCGCCAACACCTGTCTGTTCATAAATTTTTCAATTATTATAAACAATTCATTTAAATACTTCAATATTTTAATGATTCTAAATCTGAACGTTGTAATCAAATAAATGTTTTTTCCTGATTTCATAGTATTTAAAATATATAAAAATATATTGTAATATTGGATACAACTTTAATGTGATAATTTATAAAACTAGTTTTAAACGTATTGTTTCAGTATAAGTACTTTTTCAAATGCCAAGCCGTGAAACATCATATATAGCAATTGGGGGAGACCTATAATACTATTGGATAATACTGGATGACGAATAACTTGACAATTGGAATGTACATCTGAAGGCCATGGTCTACAGAGGTGTGAAAATTATTAGACTCAAAAGATTTTTTACTTCTTTCCAGCGATGTATCACCCAGACAGTAAAACATCCTACATCAGTTATGGCTTGGAGTTGCATGTCAGCAAAGGGTACCGGTAGGATATACATTGTGGAAGGTACTATAAGGCAAGACCAATATATACAAGTCTTAGAAACGAGGTTATTGTCCCAAACTAAAGAGTGGTTTCCGGAAGGAAATTTTATCTTTGTGCAGGATGGAGCTCTAAAATTCTAACATCAATGTGCTTTCTTGGCCAGAAAATAGTCCTAATGATAATCCCATAGAAAATGTTTGGGTCTTTGTGAAGAAAAAAATTAAAAAAAAATTATTACAACACGGGTGGATCTGATTATCGAACTCACTAAGATTTGGCATCACGATGGGGAAATAAAATATAATTGAAAAAAATAATATAGAGCATGCCAGGATGAGAAAAATAAATTATAAACAATAAAGGGTACCACACAAAATATTAGATGAGTGAAATTATTGTAATTTTTAAACTTATAACATTTAAAAACAAAAATGTGTTTTTTTTTCTCTTCAGTCTAATAATTTTCACACGTCTGTATGTTCGGTGGGTAGACAGGGCAAAGGTTTTTGGGCTCCATTTAAACAAGGCACAAAATTTAAAACGATTAACCTTTCAACAACATTCAACTTATATACTCGACTTATTATTCGACGATTCATATATTTATTCGCTTCATTCGCTTACCAATTCCCTTATTACTTTTACTCAATTCATTCACTAAACTTATTTTACTTTTCTATCACTCGAATCATTTATCTACCATTCTCTCAACTTCTTTAATCCCCCCCAACTTCACTCTTCAACTTATTCACACTTAATTAATTTAATTATCTAATTCACTCTTCACTCATTCTTGACTCTGAATAAATCAGGGTATTAGTTTCAAGTAATTTAATGTACTTAAGTTGATACTAGCAGATTAAGAAAATATTTTTAAGCTCTTTATTTTTTTATTTAAGGAAGTTCTCCCGTATGAAGGCCAGTTTTTGAAGTATTTTTTTTAGAGGACCAATGAAAAGATAGAATTTGGAGTTTTTTATTTTTAATTTGTCAGTGTCTTCAGGATGTTGGCTGATTTGCTTATCGGAAGTAAAAAAAAAAAACGGCGTTTTAAACTGAAAGTTTTAAAACATGGAATGAACTAAAATCAATTGAAAATATGAAATATTGGGTTTTTGGCAGACTTCTGAAGAAGATGTTCCAATTTCATGAGTTCTTTGTTAAAAAATTAAAATAACTACAAAATGTTTTTATAGAAATCTGATGAAGTTACGATACGTAACAAAACGTAGCAAATTTGAATATTAAAAAACATTAAATAAAAAAAAACCGATCTTAAACAACCTGAGTTGTTTTCTTATTTAATATAAGCTGAGATTTGAATTTTATCATCGGTTCTTTGTTATAAAAAAATAGAAAAAATTTCAATTATTTCAATTCATTCCAGTCAAGTTTGAAAAACATAGCTTTGAGAAAAACGCGCTTAAAGTTTCAAGTACGGTTCATATTATAACGATTTCTATATCTTTATAACAAATTTAAACTTTAAAAAATCACTAAATCATTATTCTATACATGTTAAAGAAGCAATTTATGTTAAAAAATCGTTTTTTTTTTGATCCATCACACGGGATAACCACCTTAATATTGATAAATGTTTACTTTATATTCAGTTAAAAAAATGAAGCTACTTTGTGCTTATCCTAGGCCCCATTTTCGGTAGGTACACCCCTGCCGTGAAACAAGGCATGAAAAATATTTTTGTGATCATTGCATCAATAATTGTTAAAGTTTACTTTTGATATTTTGCACATAATCATATTTGAAAGGCAATATATTTTTATATACTACAAATACACAGAGAAATAATATAATAATTTTCAATGATAAATCCAAATACAATTTATCTTTTGAAAAAAAAATATGAAAAGCTTTTCGTCTACATCTATTACTAAAACTTATAACAAATCTTTCTAAAAAAAATAACTTCTTTGGAACTTCTCAACATGATTGTTCAGCATAGAGACTTTAAAATTTAATAATATAATATTCATTTAAGTTAAAAATGTTTAATAAAACTCTTTCTTATTTGTTTAGTAATTAAGAACTAATTCATCTCATAAAAGCTCATATATCAATAAAATCAAATACAGCAAAGTTATTAAATCAATGATTTCGAAGAAGTGGCAACTTTTATATAAAACATGAGTAGGTAACAGGGGCAAACTAAGGCCTAGGTTATTAAATTGGGTTTAATTGGCTGTTACTGTTTCAAAATTGTTCACATCGAACACGGCCGAACATTTTTACGGAAAACCGCTGATCTATATTTCCATTTCAAAATCTTTGGCCAACAAAGCCAACCATTTTCTGCAAAAATAAGACAATCATAAAATTTACCGTTAATGAAAAGCATTCTTTGATTTCAGGATTATGTGGAAGTATGTGGATAGGAGAGAAGACTGTATATTAAAAAGAAAAAATCCTTTTTTTAATGCTCATTTTATTTAAAGTGCAAAGGTGCAAACCCAACCCAAACTTAATACTAGTTAATAAGTGCAAAGAAGTAGAGAGTAATCGGAAACAAATCGTTATTATGGTGGCCGGTCAATGTGAAGTATTCGGAAATTCTTTTTTAAGATGTTCATCTCTATTCATTGAAAGCTCGATCTTTCATCGCCATATGGTTTTCTGGATATGGTACCCGCATCGCCGGTGCTGCAGCCACTGGTGCATCTACCATTGCAATTCGCTCATTGGCTTCAGGATTCAAACGCATAGCATTATCATTGACATCTGCTCGGCTCCAGGGAAATACAACAACTGTAATAAAAAAAAAATATTTTGTAATAGATACCAATAGATTAGCTAATAGAAATGTTGAAAACGTATTGTCAATATCACATTTTAGAATTTGTAATTAAATATATACTTAAATTATGTTATATTGAGTATAGTTATGAATTAACATTTCTTACCTGCTGCATTTGAAAGCTGAGCAGAATACAGAGCCAAAGCTGCCACTAGTAACACCATTGATATTTTCGCCATTTTACTGCCGTTGTTTTTAAATATTATTAAATTTACAGAGTACAACTTTTCGAGTTATAATATCAAATTGCGGTTTTCAGACTGCTTTTATATCAATAATTGAACATTGAAAATATTTTTCTTATCGAAAAAAATTTCAAAGGATACCTTTCTCTTTTCGTTAAACAGTGTCCTTTACATTCTTGGATATTTCCATTATTTAAAATATTCGGTAACATTTCTTAAACGATAAGTTTACAGGTTCGTATTTTTAGAGGCGCGAATCGTCTAAGTATTTTTCAAATTTTTCAACTACAAAAATTATTTATAAAAATTTTAAAAATATAAAAATAATATAAGGGATAAAAGTCTTGAATGACAAACTGTTTTTTCTTAATCCATAACTTTATATGAGTATTGGTTAAATTTAATGTATTCCAATATTACACCACTTGTTTTTGGTTCAGTATTATTTGAAAATAAATAAAAAATCTAAATTTATACGAAACTCAAAAAAAAAAAAAAAAAATTAAAAATTATTGTAAATTTATTTAAAAAACCGAACTTTGATTTCTGAACATTTTAAAATCCTGAGCGATAACTTTTTTATTTTTTTTTTAATCATAAAAGATAAATTGGCAACCTTAGGTACAAAAAAATATAATAAAATACACTAAGCAAAAGTGAACAATAATAAAAAAAGAAGTGTTCTTTAACTAAAACAGAAATTTAAGTCAAAGCCACTAGATTTGAGGACTTGATGAGAGCCACCAACCAGCATTTTCAAACTTAGTTCATTTGTTGCATAAGTAGAGACTGGCAATCACCTAGAAACTTAATAGTTATTGATATATGTAGGTCACAAAATGGAGAAAAAGCAGTGTACTAAGCGTAAATGAGTACCAAATTGCGAGTTAATAAGTACCGTAATCAGTCATTCGCTTAGAGGCATCCAAATCTAATAGGGCTGGAGAAATCTGCTTCAGAATAAAGGACGATTGGTGTTCTTCAATAATAGGAGGTGAATTATTTGACAGTACAATTACAACAAATTCTTGATTAGTATTTGCAATTGGAACATAAATTGAACGAATTGTTCAAAGAATTATAGCTACAAATAATTTTCGCGTCGACGGTTTACAATTTTAACAATAAGACCCTGTAAACTTGTCAATTAAAAAATGTTATTCAAAAACTTTTAATTATAAAAATATTCAAGAATGTAAATGCCATTGTTTAATGAAAAAGATAAAGGTATCCTTTGAAATTTTTTTCGATAAGAAAAATATTTTCAATGTTCAATTATTGATATAAAAGCAGTCTGAAAACCGCAATTTGATATTATAACTCGAAAAGTTGTACTCTGTAAATTTAATAATATCTAAAAACAACGGCAGTAAAATGGCGAAAATATCAATGGTGTTACTAGTGGCAGCTTTGGCTCTGTATTCTGCTCAGCTTTCAAATGCAGCATGTAAGAAATGTTAATTCATAACTATACTCAATATAACATAATTTAAGTATATATTTAATTACAAATTCTAAAATGTGATATTGACAATACGTTTTCAACATTTCTATTAGCTAATCTATTGGTATCTATTACAAAATATTTTTTTTTTATTACAGTTGTTGTCAGCCGAGCAGATGTCAATGATAATGCTATGCGTTTGAATCCTGAAGCCAATGAGCGAATTGCAATGGTAGATGCACCAGTGGCTGCAGCACCGGCGATGCGGGTACCATATCCAGAAAACCATATGGCGATGAAAGATCGAGCTTTCAATGAATAGAGATGAACATCTTAAAAAAGAATTTCCGAAAACTTCACATTGACCGGCCACCATAATAACGATTTGTTTCCGATTACTCTCTACTTCTTTGCACTTATTAACTAGTATTAAGTTTGGGTTGGGTTTGCACCTTTGCACTTTAAATAAAATGAGCATTAAAAAAAGGATTTTTTCTTTTTAATATACAGTCTTCTCTCCTATCCACATACTTCCACATAATCCTGAAATCAAAGAATGCTTTTCATTAACGGTAAATTTTATGATTGTCTTATTTTTGCAGAAAATGGTTGGCTTTGTTGGCCAAAGATTTTGAAATGGAAATATAGATCAGCGGTTTTCCGTAAAAATGTTCGACCCCCAAAAAGCCCAAAAACCTCTCAGATTCAATTGTTATATTCAACAAAAGTGCTTTCAGGACGTAATATTTAATTGATACTACAATAACCGAAGAAATAAACGAAACCAAACTGCACTTTAAGTAAACTGAGCTTTAAAAAAAGTATTTTTTCTTTTTAATATACAATATTTTGTCCTATTCACATACTTCCACAAAATCCAGAAATCTAAGAATGCTCTTCATTAACGGGAAAAATGAGTGCATGCATTTTCACCTCGTTAATTTCCCAAGGATCAAGCCATTTAATGTAAATTCTATTCCAAATTTGCCTTAAAATTGATCATTTTCGAGAGGTGACTTTTCCTTATAATGGCATATTTTATCAACGGATTATGAAACAATATCCTTACGTGAGCAGAAATGTGAAATTTTTTTTGTCTTGTGTGCAAAAGAACATCCACCATATCGTTTCAAAGTTTTAAAATAGACAATTATCAAGTGCACAAAAAGTATATAAAGGCTGGTTTTGTTTCGTTAAAAATTGAGCTTAATAATTAAGAATGAATCATTCTTAACGGTATTGCATAAAAACAATTGGCGTTTATTGTCTAGATCCGTAGGAAATCTAAAGAGGAAATTAAGGAGGTGAAAATGCATGCACCCAATTAGCCCGAAAATTTGTCGTTTTCAAGGGGTGACTTTTGCTTATAAGAGCTATATCTGGGCTAGCTAAAGGATGACATTGAAGGGTCGCTAGATTTGACTGTGCGAAAAGGGACTTGAGCCAAACAATTTATATTATAATATTTTATTTTATTTTAGACAACAATAAAAAGAAATAATTAAATATTGTTACAGGTTACGAATAGACACGCCAAAATTTGGAAAAGTTTCACATTATATTTTATTTTTAATTCTATTCGCTAACAAATCGAACCATAATGAAAATTTAGGAACAAGGATGAAGATTATATGATATTAGAATTGATTTAATAATTAAATCTTGAATTTAATAAGAAACAAATTAAATGATGAAACCTTGCCGCGTCTGAAAGCTACCTGCGTTAACAATTTCATAACATAAAATAAAAGATGGCAATTTAATAAAAAATAAGAATCATAATTATTAACAAAATTGCATAAGCGTAAACTATTTGTTGTACCAATTGTAGAAAAATCCACAATTTTATTTATATCACATTGATTTTCAAGGTTAAATACAAAATTTTATAAAAGATATTCCTCGGGGCTTATGGTTTAAAAGAGGCCATTTCTTTCAACTCCCAACACGACTCCCAGTAAGTCCGAAGACGGCCCTCTTTATTGTTACAAAAGTCGCGGAAATCTTGAAGTATTTGCTTCTGAAAAACCTCATCTCCAGCGGCTGGCATTGAGCTCGATTTCCACCGCCGCGACAACATGGGGTTCCACGACCACAAAAAGCCCATCTAGTTACAAAATTATATTGAAAATTAAATATTTTACATAAATAATTTTTTTTTTAAAAACTAATACTCAAGAAAATGTTTTTGACGAATTGTCTCCAGATATGTACTTCGATTGCCAAGCTGTGAATAATCACAAAATAATTGAGGAAAATCCAAAACTACTAGTAATTATGCTGTACAATCGAAATAAGTATCTAAGAGATTTATACAAAACAGTTGGCGCTAGTTTAATATTTATGTTATTCGGTAATTTCTTCAGATTTACTTTTTTATTGTTATCGTATTCATCTTTG
Organism: Sisyra terminalis; assembly: GCA_958496175.1. NCBI lineage: Eukaryota > Metazoa > Arthropoda > Insecta > Neuroptera > Sisyridae > Sisyra > Sisyra terminalis. Next base: position 13,289,708 of record OY292275.1, read on the forward strand.
TTCTTTCCGCTAACGTGTCGAGTTATATACGCATGGTGGGGACTTGGTAGAGTATCGGCATGGATTGGGTACCGTGGTCCAGCACGCCTCTGGTTGATCGAAGCCTGACGTTGTCTCGGTCTCGACGCTGACGGACTTGGAATCAAAATAAAAGAATTCCCCGACCGATGTACGTATTGCCGATCATGAATCTCTGTACTATCTGTCGAATTTGTTGTTTCAATCGAACATGCCATGAATCCAAACCTTGCCACAATAGACTCTTGGAATAAAAATAATCGATCTGGCCACGTATCTTCCCGAAATTCTAACCAAACACTCAATAAGTTATAAATTACAATTAATGTTATGTACATTTGTACCTTCGAATAAAAACATTTTATTCTTCAGCAGACAGTCGATTTCCAATGGAATGAAAATGGGGCCGCGCAGCGGGTCAGATTTATTTAAAAATGGAAGTGCTAGAAGATCTGACGGAATTGGAATCATTTGCAGGCCGCAAGTTTGGGCTTTCCGAGCCCAAACGAAAATTAGATCAGAGATTATAGCACCTGAAGAAGTGACCCATTGCACAACAAGCTCGTACGGTTGATCAGAACGATATACTGTTTGATATCGAGCATGCCCCCATTCAATTCGATCACTTTTCAGCGTTGGATCAGTTTCCAAATGCATGTGTTTATATAAAGGAGCTAATTTGAATAAAAGACAGAAAACAGTTAATACTATTTACGAGAAGATCTACAAAGTTTAATTCTTAAGCCCGCCACTGTCCATCCAATGCTGCTGTACGATTTTGTCGGATGCGATTCCACTGTAGCAGACTGGTTTGTCTGCAATCAAATCGCACCAACTCGGTCGGAGATCAAATTATGTCCAATTTTGTTGCATCCGACAAAATCGTACAGCGGCGTTGGATCGTAAGTGGCGGACTTAAGTGAAATATGATCAGTGACATTGTGATTATTGTAAAATAAATAAGTGTATATACAAAGAAATTAGAGTAAATAAATAAACAAGTGTATCAAATAAATTATTGTCTTAAAACACAAATCCTCAACGAACTCGTCCAGAGTAAATGAAAGTAAAAACGTTACAATATCTTTCTGTTCTAAAGTTTGATTACAATACATGACTGGAAGCCAAAGCACACGTTCTGAAACTTGTTTTGATTTAATTATAGATGCTAAATGAAATTTCATATAGGTATATACTTATAAGGGTGATTCTCATGAAATATGGAAATTCTTATCCTTTCAGTTCTTACTAAAATTTAAGTGATCTATGATGGTATTTTTCTCCCTTTAAAAGAACACTACTTGAGCTGACTTGGGCTAATGGTGTTGATTATAATTTTTGAACCATATGAGTATCACTATAATATATAAATAGTACCCAGAAAATCATTCCGTCACTATGTCCCAAATTTGAGATTAAAACATTTTTAAACTTTTAAATCAAACATTTTTCAAAAAAATTGTTTGCGAATTTGAATAATCGATTAGGTTATTAAGTTTTTCAAAAAACTTTTGAGTTTGGAATGAAAAGTTAAAGACACTATTATAAAGATATGTTTTATATATGTCCCATAAAATCATTCCCTCGCACCTTTACTAACAATCGATGTATGTACTACAGATGCCACGAATATTCGGCCACTATTCGGTATTCAGTCTATTCGGCTACTTTTTTTAATATTCGGTATTCGGAAGAGTAAGCAATATTCGGCCGAATACCAAATCCTCAAAAACAAAGCATATTTTACTCAAAAATGTATAGGTATAGGGAATCGGAACGCAATGTCCTTTTCTTAACATAAAATTAAAACACAAAATTTTTACACAGACTTTAATTTCGAAGCATATAATACCGAATTTCTATTCATTTGGGAATGTATTTAACCATTTCAGTATAGAGCTTAGAATCATAAATATTTTTAATCTTTTGTGAGTTTACTAGTCACGCTAATCTGAAAATTTATTTAGGTTCGACTTTGAAATATCTTATAAACCGATAAATGGCAATTGAATGTCAACAGAGATTCAGTAATGACATTACTTTCCGATCCTCTTAATATTTATTCTAATCATAAATTTCTACACTTATTACAAAATAAAAATCAATCTGTGATATGTTGTGATGGGTAAAAATTAGAAATGAAACTAATATTAGAAAACTATTCGGTGTTCGACTATTCACACCGAATAGTAAATTAGGAAAAAATGCATAATATTACTCAGAAAGGCTTTTATTTCACCAATAGCTTTTAACTCATAAATTTATTTTACCATAGCATATTATTACTTAAAATCTATCAGTGGTAAGTTATAATGAATGAAAACAAGTTTTTCAGCGTTTGTTGATAGCAAACGATTTTGCTTGTCCTCATAAATTATAAAGTTAAATCATAAAATATAAAGTAGATTTAAACTTTAAACCTCACTCGCTAACGGTACTAAGTGTCGCCGAATATTCGGCGATTCGGCCAAGAGACTCGCCGAATATTCGGTATTCGACTAAATCACTATTCTTGGCACCTCTAATATGAACCCATCATTCACGAACGTTCTTATCGATTTTTTATGGTGGCAATACTATCAACTATTCCTCATATTTAAGTCATCTTATACGTGTTTAAGTATCTGTCCCAAAATAAAAATTAGACGATTTTTTCAAGATTACATTTTCTGTCGTCATTCCCTGACATTGAAGAAAAAGAGAAGTATTTTCTATATTTTAATAACAATAGCACAGTAATGTAGGTTGTCAGCGGCAGTAAATTTACACAAAAATTCAGAAGTAACAAAAGTTTATGTACCGATATTTTTCCAGTTATACTTCATTTCGTCATTCCCTCATTTCAAATTGAACCAAGAGAATGGCGATATATGAGGTAATGACTTTTAAACTAGACGAATTTGACGTTTTCCTATTTCTTTGCTTATTTAATCCTTAAATACACCATTTTTTCATGTTTAAAGATGAGTCATTCATAATGACTTTAGTGAAAATTATCGCTGTAAGTATAATGTATACAAGTAGTTAAATTTGACGGTGCAGGACAACAAATAACACTTTACAGAGGAGTATTATATTAAAGTAACAATAATACTGTTAGGGCCCAAACTTTTTGCTTTCTATCAAACAATACAGACAAGATTTAATGACGGTTTAGCCTATAAAAACCATTCCCTCACTTTCAAAACTATAAATCATCCTTATAATTCGTCTAAAATAAATTTATTCTGGGGACCACTATATTGGTAAAATCTAGTTACACGAATCCTACAAAATTGACAAAAAAAAAATATAAATTTTTTTCTACCTAATTTCGGAATTTAATGAGAATCACCCACAAACGTTCATTACACAATCGATACGCGATTGATCAATTTCCGGTAACTACGCAAGTTATTATAAAGAAAAGAAGTAGTTAAAGTAAACTTTACTTCATCGTTCTATCATCAAGGTTTTTGTTTTTTTGTTTCTAGATTTTTTGGTTACTTACTGTCGCTATCGGCATCACATTGTAAGTAGCTACTTTGAATTGTATCACATAAGAAATGTGGAACGGAAGCTTCCCGATGAGTTGCATCAGCACCACCCCATCCTCGTGGTTCTCGTACCTCCACTTCTAACCACTCATTCTCAAACAATTGCAAATCCCCCAAAGGAGAAAAATAATCTCCACTTTCTAAAATTTCATTAAAAATCGTGTATTAAAATTACTGAAGGAATCCAGATAACTAAATTAAGTACCTTTATCTTGATCAACAATATAGTATAGATAAAATCCAAAGACGAAGGCTTTTCCGAAATCACCAGAAGCATGGCAAACTAAGTGTTGCTCGACCATTTTTTGCATAATTGTAACGGCCTGGTCGATCCCGATTGAGCCCTCGACATTGGCTATTAACCATGAAACGGCATGAGCACTCACGAAAGTCATACTAGGCAAACTTTGGTATCGGGCCAAGAAACCGACGCCCGTATGCGGATGACGCATTTCCGATAGAATTTCAGACAATTCACTATCGGATTTGAGCGACATTTGTGTGATGACACCATCTTCGTTTTCTTCAACCGTTACGGATATTTCAGGCGACGTGGGTAACGTGGCTTCGGTGGCGGGTGACACGCGACCCCGTTCCACTTTCGAGCCCGACCTGGATATAATACCGACATATTAACATTCGAAACTTATGAAGAAAATTCAAAGAAAATGCGGAAAAGGTTCAACTAAGCATGATCATAACATGTCGCTAAGAGCGTGCAAATTTAATAAAGCTTTAAGTAGATATTTTTTTTTAAATTTGGAAGAAAAGGAGTTTTAAACCCAACCAAAGCCGTTTTTGATCCAAAGGGTATAAGAAGGGTTTGCATGTGAAAACTGCTCCCGCGACTTTTTCGGTTCAAACTCAGGGGATCGATTTGATGCTGAATAAAAAAAAAAACAGTCAAATTTTTAGCATTTTATCTCAAACCGTTTTCGAGTAGGTATTTTAAAAAAAACTCTTTTTTGGGTTTTATTATTTTTTTTAGTAGTAAAATTTAAAATTAATGATCTACGATTGTTTTTTCATTCTTAGTAAAAGGAGTAAAAGGCTTGAAAAAATATTTTTACTATCAATTCCAGGGGGAATGTAGGTTTTTAAGGACAGAAACAAAAATAAAATAATTTTTTTGAGTTTGTTTTTTAAAAGTGTCCACCACCAAATTTTCTTAAAAAAAAACCTACAGTACTCTTTTACATTCGTTATGAGAAAAAAAACAACTATTTTTTCAAATCTTATGTTAATTTTTTTTTCCGGTTAGAAATGTAACGATAATTATTTTTCAACTCAAAATAAGTATAAAACTCATCAAAATATATAGAAAATTAAGAAATTCTCTTTAAAAATTACATTTTAAGGCAAAAATTCATTGAAATAACATTAATATTTATTACTTATTAACATTATTATTAGCTCTTATAATTATACGGTAGGGTCATAGGGTCATACGATAGCTGCAATGTAAGAACAGCACCCAACCATGCAATTATTAGATCTAATAAAAAAATATTATTATTTAAATGAATTTTGCATAGAAAAGTAATTTTTAAAGACAATTTCTTAATTTTCTAAACATTTTGATGAGTTGCATATATATTTTGAATTGAAAAAGAATTATCTTTATATTTCTTTACAGAAAAAAAGTTCAAGTGTGCTTAAACATATAAAATTCACAAAAATAGTTTTTATTTTTTTTTTCATAATATTCCACGAAGGAGTAATCACGGCTACTTATGCTGACGACAATGCACTGATGGCAGTAGGAAATGATCCTGCTGAGGCTTCTAACAAACTCCAGTACGCTCTAACAAAGTATTGCAGGTGGGCTGACAAGTGGAAAATAACTATTAACGAAAAGAAATCAGCCCATGTTACTTTAACTAACCGAAAACAGTACTGCCCGCCAGTAATGCTCAATAATACTGAGGTACCCCAAACGGATCATGTCAAGTATTTGGGAATGTACCTGGATAGACGGTTAACTTGGACAAAACATATAAAAAAAAGAAAGCAACTTAACAAGAATTACGGAAAGTTGTATTGGCTGATTGGTCACAAGTCACAGTTGACCATATAAAACAAATTAGTTCTATACAAATCAATAATAAAACCAATTTGGACCTATTGAGCGGAACTTTAGGGCAAAGCATCCAACTAAAAAGTGGAAATAATACAAAGATTTAAATCCAAAGTTCTGCAGACAATAATCGGTGCACCATGGTACACAAATAATGTAAGAATCCACGACGACCTACAGGTGGACCATGTGAAGGATGTGATCACTTGAAGAGCACGGGGCTATCAAACTAGACTTAATGATCATCCAAACCTTTTACTCCTAATAATGAGAAAAGAATCGAAGGCCATTAATTTTAAATTTTACTACTAAAACAATAAAATCGAAAAGAGGTTTTTGACTAAAAATTTGGCTAAATTTGTATTATTAAGTATCAAAACGAACCCTTGAGTTTGTACCGCAAAAGCCGCGGGGGCAGTTTTCACATAGAAACCTTGTTACACCCTTTGTCGGAATTGTGAACTTACACTAGAAATAGCGTTTTCTTTTTTTTTGCAAAAAACCTGCTCCATTATGTTATCAAAGCAATCTTCAACTCATGCAAAAACTAAATATTTTTAACTCATTTGAAATACGAAGTATGAAGAATCAGTTGTCCAGATGATAAACAGTAAAAGTCATATTTGTGGGAGAAAAGTTTTCAGTACCAATAATTATTCGTATATTTAATTTTGAACCTAGCTTAAAGTTATATCCAAATAAAAATACAGATAAAAACAGAGAATTTTGCACGTTCGAGAAGTATATTCAAGCCCCACGTTTAGACGTTTCGTCAATCATTTTCGTGTCTTTATTAATTATAATATTTTAATAATTAGAAATGTAGTAGTTGTAATTATATTTTTTATGAAAAATTGGCAGTTTAGAGCTTAAAAAGATACTATTAAATTGAATTAAAATTCAGGAGCCTACTCAAAGGTCATGGATTTCTCTTCACCAAAATCTTAAACAAGACTAATGATTATTTATTTTTTTTGAGATCCGATTTTATATTTTAGGAAAAAAACGGAATATTTCCGTTTTTCAATATTTGGTACATTTAAACTTTACCTGGCTGGGGTTGATGGCACCGAGCGTTCAACCACTCGTGCGACAGCAAACTGAAATTCAATGATTGATTGAAAACCGTTAAAAACCATAACCATTAACAAAGAAGCTTGTTCTGAAATTCTATAAAGTTATCTTTAAAAAAGTCACAAAACTTGAATAAAAAAAAACATTCTCACATTAGCTAAAAAAGTGAGCAAAAAAAAAAACATTCCACTTTCCACACATCTGAAAAATCAAATCACCCGTACCTATTACGAACAAAAACGGAAGTAAAGCTCAGCGAAAAATCCCAAGCATTAGAAAATTGTGCGGTGGAAAAGAAAAACACTAAGCAATTTGATACACATTCAGAAATAAGTGCGCTAAATCTGTTTTGTGTTTTGGAAAAAACAAGCCATTCCCATGCTAGAAATAAAATATCTGAAACGAAACTGTTACAGAGGAAAATCAAACTTGATAAAGTCACCTTGGTCGTGGCTTATCCGGCAATCGATTACTTCCAAGTCGTTCTCGAAACGGGGATCCACCGCCAACACCTGTCTGTTCATAAATTTTTCAATTATTATAAACAATTCATTTAAATACTTCAATATTTTAATGATTCTAAATCTGAACGTTGTAATCAAATAAATGTTTTTTCCTGATTTCATAGTATTTAAAATATATAAAAATATATTGTAATATTGGATACAACTTTAATGTGATAATTTATAAAACTAGTTTTAAACGTATTGTTTCAGTATAAGTACTTTTTCAAATGCCAAGCCGTGAAACATCATATATAGCAATTGGGGGAGACCTATAATACTATTGGATAATACTGGATGACGAATAACTTGACAATTGGAATGTACATCTGAAGGCCATGGTCTACAGAGGTGTGAAAATTATTAGACTCAAAAGATTTTTTACTTCTTTCCAGCGATGTATCACCCAGACAGTAAAACATCCTACATCAGTTATGGCTTGGAGTTGCATGTCAGCAAAGGGTACCGGTAGGATATACATTGTGGAAGGTACTATAAGGCAAGACCAATATATACAAGTCTTAGAAACGAGGTTATTGTCCCAAACTAAAGAGTGGTTTCCGGAAGGAAATTTTATCTTTGTGCAGGATGGAGCTCTAAAATTCTAACATCAATGTGCTTTCTTGGCCAGAAAATAGTCCTAATGATAATCCCATAGAAAATGTTTGGGTCTTTGTGAAGAAAAAAATTAAAAAAAAATTATTACAACACGGGTGGATCTGATTATCGAACTCACTAAGATTTGGCATCACGATGGGGAAATAAAATATAATTGAAAAAAATAATATAGAGCATGCCAGGATGAGAAAAATAAATTATAAACAATAAAGGGTACCACACAAAATATTAGATGAGTGAAATTATTGTAATTTTTAAACTTATAACATTTAAAAACAAAAATGTGTTTTTTTTTCTCTTCAGTCTAATAATTTTCACACGTCTGTATGTTCGGTGGGTAGACAGGGCAAAGGTTTTTGGGCTCCATTTAAACAAGGCACAAAATTTAAAACGATTAACCTTTCAACAACATTCAACTTATATACTCGACTTATTATTCGACGATTCATATATTTATTCGCTTCATTCGCTTACCAATTCCCTTATTACTTTTACTCAATTCATTCACTAAACTTATTTTACTTTTCTATCACTCGAATCATTTATCTACCATTCTCTCAACTTCTTTAATCCCCCCCAACTTCACTCTTCAACTTATTCACACTTAATTAATTTAATTATCTAATTCACTCTTCACTCATTCTTGACTCTGAATAAATCAGGGTATTAGTTTCAAGTAATTTAATGTACTTAAGTTGATACTAGCAGATTAAGAAAATATTTTTAAGCTCTTTATTTTTTTATTTAAGGAAGTTCTCCCGTATGAAGGCCAGTTTTTGAAGTATTTTTTTTAGAGGACCAATGAAAAGATAGAATTTGGAGTTTTTTATTTTTAATTTGTCAGTGTCTTCAGGATGTTGGCTGATTTGCTTATCGGAAGTAAAAAAAAAAAACGGCGTTTTAAACTGAAAGTTTTAAAACATGGAATGAACTAAAATCAATTGAAAATATGAAATATTGGGTTTTTGGCAGACTTCTGAAGAAGATGTTCCAATTTCATGAGTTCTTTGTTAAAAAATTAAAATAACTACAAAATGTTTTTATAGAAATCTGATGAAGTTACGATACGTAACAAAACGTAGCAAATTTGAATATTAAAAAACATTAAATAAAAAAAAACCGATCTTAAACAACCTGAGTTGTTTTCTTATTTAATATAAGCTGAGATTTGAATTTTATCATCGGTTCTTTGTTATAAAAAAATAGAAAAAATTTCAATTATTTCAATTCATTCCAGTCAAGTTTGAAAAACATAGCTTTGAGAAAAACGCGCTTAAAGTTTCAAGTACGGTTCATATTATAACGATTTCTATATCTTTATAACAAATTTAAACTTTAAAAAATCACTAAATCATTATTCTATACATGTTAAAGAAGCAATTTATGTTAAAAAATCGTTTTTTTTTTGATCCATCACACGGGATAACCACCTTAATATTGATAAATGTTTACTTTATATTCAGTTAAAAAAATGAAGCTACTTTGTGCTTATCCTAGGCCCCATTTTCGGTAGGTACACCCCTGCCGTGAAACAAGGCATGAAAAATATTTTTGTGATCATTGCATCAATAATTGTTAAAGTTTACTTTTGATATTTTGCACATAATCATATTTGAAAGGCAATATATTTTTATATACTACAAATACACAGAGAAATAATATAATAATTTTCAATGATAAATCCAAATACAATTTATCTTTTGAAAAAAAAATATGAAAAGCTTTTCGTCTACATCTATTACTAAAACTTATAACAAATCTTTCTAAAAAAAATAACTTCTTTGGAACTTCTCAACATGATTGTTCAGCATAGAGACTTTAAAATTTAATAATATAATATTCATTTAAGTTAAAAATGTTTAATAAAACTCTTTCTTATTTGTTTAGTAATTAAGAACTAATTCATCTCATAAAAGCTCATATATCAATAAAATCAAATACAGCAAAGTTATTAAATCAATGATTTCGAAGAAGTGGCAACTTTTATATAAAACATGAGTAGGTAACAGGGGCAAACTAAGGCCTAGGTTATTAAATTGGGTTTAATTGGCTGTTACTGTTTCAAAATTGTTCACATCGAACACGGCCGAACATTTTTACGGAAAACCGCTGATCTATATTTCCATTTCAAAATCTTTGGCCAACAAAGCCAACCATTTTCTGCAAAAATAAGACAATCATAAAATTTACCGTTAATGAAAAGCATTCTTTGATTTCAGGATTATGTGGAAGTATGTGGATAGGAGAGAAGACTGTATATTAAAAAGAAAAAATCCTTTTTTTAATGCTCATTTTATTTAAAGTGCAAAGGTGCAAACCCAACCCAAACTTAATACTAGTTAATAAGTGCAAAGAAGTAGAGAGTAATCGGAAACAAATCGTTATTATGGTGGCCGGTCAATGTGAAGTATTCGGAAATTCTTTTTTAAGATGTTCATCTCTATTCATTGAAAGCTCGATCTTTCATCGCCATATGGTTTTCTGGATATGGTACCCGCATCGCCGGTGCTGCAGCCACTGGTGCATCTACCATTGCAATTCGCTCATTGGCTTCAGGATTCAAACGCATAGCATTATCATTGACATCTGCTCGGCTCCAGGGAAATACAACAACTGTAATAAAAAAAAAATATTTTGTAATAGATACCAATAGATTAGCTAATAGAAATGTTGAAAACGTATTGTCAATATCACATTTTAGAATTTGTAATTAAATATATACTTAAATTATGTTATATTGAGTATAGTTATGAATTAACATTTCTTACCTGCTGCATTTGAAAGCTGAGCAGAATACAGAGCCAAAGCTGCCACTAGTAACACCATTGATATTTTCGCCATTTTACTGCCGTTGTTTTTAAATATTATTAAATTTACAGAGTACAACTTTTCGAGTTATAATATCAAATTGCGGTTTTCAGACTGCTTTTATATCAATAATTGAACATTGAAAATATTTTTCTTATCGAAAAAAATTTCAAAGGATACCTTTCTCTTTTCGTTAAACAGTGTCCTTTACATTCTTGGATATTTCCATTATTTAAAATATTCGGTAACATTTCTTAAACGATAAGTTTACAGGTTCGTATTTTTAGAGGCGCGAATCGTCTAAGTATTTTTCAAATTTTTCAACTACAAAAATTATTTATAAAAATTTTAAAAATATAAAAATAATATAAGTGATAAAAGTCTTGAATGACAAACTGTTTTTTCTTAATCCATAACTTTATATGAGTATTGGTTAAATTTAATGTATTCCAATATTACACCACTTGTTTTTGGTTCAGTATTATTTGAAAATAAATAAAAAATCTAAATTTATACGAAACTCAAAAAAAAAAAAAATATAAAAATTATTGTAAATTTATTGAAAAAACGGAACTTTGACTGATTTCTGAACATTTTAAAATCCTGAGCGATAACTTTTTTCTTTTTTTTTTTTTAATTATAAAAGATAAATTGGCTACCTTAGGTACAAAAAAATAAAATAAAATACACTACGCAAAAGTGAACAATAATAAAAAAAGAAGTGTTCTTTAACTAAAACAGAAATTTAAGTCAAAGCCACTAGATTTGAGGACTTGATGAGAGCCACCAAACAGCATTTTCAAACTTAGTTCATTTGTTGCATAAGTAGAGACTGGCAATCACCTAGAAACTTAATAGTTATTGATATATGTAGGTCACAAAATGGAGAAAAAGCAGTGTACTAAGCGTAAATGAGTACCAAATTGCGAGTTAATAAGTACCGTAATCAGTCATTCGCTTAGAGGCATCCAAATCTAATAGGGCTGGAGAAATCTGCTTCAGAATAAAGGACGATTGGTGTTCTTCAATAATAGGAGGTGAATGATTTGACAGTAAAATTTCAACAAATTCTTGATTAGTATTTCCAATTGGAACATAAATTGAACGAATTGTCCAAAGAATTATAGCTACAAATAATTTTCGCGTCGACGGTTTACAATTTTAACAATAAGACCCTGTAAACTTGTCAATTAAAAAATGTTATTCAAAAACTTTTAATTATAAAAATATTCAACAATGTAAATGCCACTGTTTAACGAAAAGAGAAAGGTATCCTTTGAAATTTTTTTCGATAAGAAAAATATTTTCAATGTTCAATTATTGATATAAAAGCAGTCTGAAAACCGCAATTTGATATTATAACTCGAAAAGTTGTACTCTGTAAATTTAATAATATCTAAAAACAACGGCAGTAAAATGGCGAAAATATCAATGGTGTTACTAGTGGCAGCTTTGGCTCTGTATTCTGCTCAGCTTTCAAATGCAGCATGTAAGAAATGTTAATTCATAACTATACTCAATATAACATAATTTAAGTATATATTTAATTACAAATTCTAAAATGTGATATTGACAATACGTTTTCAACATTTCTATTAGCTAATCTATTGGTATCTATTACAAAATATTTTTTTTTTATTACAGTTGTTGTATTTCCCGGGAGCCGAGCAGATGTCAATGATAATGCTATGCGTTTGAATCCTGAAGCCAATGAGCGAATTGCAATGGTAGATGCACCAGTGGCTGCAGCACCGGCGATGCGGGTACCATATCCAGAAAACCATATGGCGATGAAAGATCGAGCTTTCAATGAATAGAGATGAACATCTTAAAAAAGAATTTCCGAAAACTTCACATTGACCGGCCACCATAATAACGATTTGTTTCCGATTACTCTCTACTTCTTTGCACTTATTAACTAGTATTAAGTTTGGGTTGGGTTTGCACCTTTGCACTTTAAATAAAATGAGCATTAAAAAAAGGATTTTTTCTTTTTAATATACAGTCTTCTCTCCTATCCACATACTTCCACATAATCCTGAAATCAAAGAATGCTTTTCATTAACGGTAAATTTTATGATTGTCTTATTTTTGCAGAAAATGGTTGGCTTTGTTGGCCAAAGATTTTGAAATGGAAATATAGATCAGCGGTTTTCCGTAAAAATGTTCGACCCCCAAAAAGCCCAAAAACCTCTCAGATTCAATTGTTATATTCAACAAAAGTGCTTTCAGGACGTAATATTTAATTGATACTACAATAACCGAAGAAATAAACGAAACCAAACTGCACTTTAAGTAAACTGAGCTTTAAAAAAAGTATTTTTTCTTTTTAATATACAATATTTTGTCCTATTCACATACTTCCACAAAATCCAGAAATCTAAGAATGCTCTTCATTAACGGGAAAAATGAGTGCATGCATTTTCACCTCGTTAATTTCCCAAGGATCAAGCCATTTAATGTAAATTCTATTCCAAATTTGCCTTAAAATTGATCATTTTCGAGAGGTGACTTTTCCTTATAATGGCATATTTTATCAACGGATTATGAAACAATATCCTTACGTGAGCAGAAATGTGAAATTTTTTTTGTCTTGTGTGCAAAAGAACATCCACCATATCGTTTCAAAGTTTTAAAATAGACAATTATCAAGTGCACAAAAAGTATATAAAGGCTGGTTTTGTTTCGTTAAAAATTGAGCTTAATAATTAAGAATGAATCATTCTTAACGGTATTGCATAAAAACAATTGGCGTTTATTGTCTAGATCCGTAGGAAATCTAAAGAGGAAATTAAGGAGGTGAAAATGCATGCACCCAATTAGCCCGAAAATTTGTCGTTTTCAAGGGGTGACTTTTGCTTATAAGAGCTATATCTGGGCTAGCTAAAGGATGACATTGAAGGGTCGCTAGATTTGACTGTGCGAAAAGGGACTTGAGCCAAACAATTTATATTATAATATTTTATTTTATTTTAGACAACAATAAAAAGAAATAATTAAATATTGTTACAGGTTACGAATAGACACGCCAAAATTTGGAAAAGTTTCACATTATATTTTATTTTTAATTCTATTCGCTAACAAATCGAACCATAATGAAAATTTAGGAACAAGGATGAAGATTATATGATATTAGAATTGATTTAATAATTAAATCTTGAATTTAATAAGAAACAAATTAAATGATGAAACCTTGCCGCGTCTGAAAGCTACCTGCGTTAACAATTTCATAACATAAAATAAAAGATGGCAATTTAATAAAAAATAAGAATCATAATTATTAACAAAATTGCATAAGCGTAAACTATTTGTTGTACCAATTGTAGAAAAATCCACAATTTTATTTATATCACATTGATTTTCAAGGTTAAATACAAAATTTTATAAAAGATATTCCTCGGGGCTTATGGTTTAAAAGAGGCCATTTCTTTCAACTCCCAACACGACTCCCAGTAAGTCCGAAGACGGCCCTCTTTATTGTTACAAAAGTCGCGGAAATCTTGAAGTATTTGCTTCTGAAAAACCTCATCTCCAGCGGCTGGCATTGAGCTCGATTTCCACCGCCGCGACAACATGGGGTTCCACGACCACAAAAAGCCCATCTAGTTACAAAATTATATTGAAAATTAAATATTTTACATAAATAATTTTTTTTTTAAAAACTAATACTCAAGAAAATGTTTTTGACGAATTGTCTCCAGATATGTACTTCGATTGCCAAGCTGTGAATAATCACAAAATAATTGAGGAAAATCCAAAACTACTAGTAATTATGCTGTACAATCGAAATAAGTATCTAAGAGATTTATACAAAACAGTTGGCGCTAGTTTAATATTTATGTTATTCGGTAATTTCTTCAGATTTACTTTTTTATTGTTATCGTATTCATCTTTGTTCTTTCCGCTAACGTGTCGAGTTATATACGCATGGTGGGGACTTGGTAGAGTATCGGCATGGATTGGGTACCGTGGTCCAGCACGCCTCTGGTTGATCGAAGCCTGACGTTGTCTCGGTCTCGACGCTGACGGACTTGGAATCAAAATAAAAGAATTCCCCGACCGATGTACGTATTGCCGATCATGAATCTCTGTACTATCTGTCGAATTTGTTGTTTCAATCGAACATGCCATGAATCCAAACCTTGCCACAATAGACTCTTGGAATAAAAATAATCGATCTGGCCACGTATCTTCCCGAAATTCTAACCAAACACTCAATAAGTTATAAATTACAATTAATGTTATGTACATTTGTACCTTCGAATAAAAACATTTTATTCTTCAGCAGACAGTCGATTTCCAATGGAATGAAAATGGGGCCGCGCAGCGGGTCAGATTTATTTAAAAATGGAAGTGCTAGAAGATCTGACGGAATTGGAATCATTTGCAGGCCGCAAGTTTGGGCTTTCCGAGCCCAAACGAAAATTAGATCAGAGATTATAGCACCTGAAGAAGTGACCCATTGCACAACAAGCTCGTACGGTTGATCAGAACGATATACTGTTTGATATCGAGCATGCCCCCATTCAATTCGATCACTTTTCAGCGTTGGATCAGTTTCCAAATGCATGTGTTTATATAAAGGAGCTAATTTGAATAAAAGACAGAAAACAGTTAATACTATTTACGAGAAGATCTACAAAGTTTAATTCTTAAGCCCGCCACTGTCCATCCAATGCTGCTGTACGATTTTGTCGGATGCGATTCCACTGTAGCAGACTGGTTTGTCTGCAATCAAATCGCACCAACTCGGTCGGAGATCAAATTATGTCCAATTTTGTTGCATCCGACAAAATCGTACAGCGGCGTTGGATCGTAAGTGGCGGACTTAAGTGAAATATGAACAGTGACATTGTGATTATTGTAAAATAAATAAGTGTATATACAAAGAAATTAGAGTAAATAAATAAACAAGTGTATCAAATAAATTATTGTCTTAAAACACAAATCCTCAACGAACTCGTCCAGAATAAATGAAAGTAAAAACGTTACAATATCTTTCTGTTCTAACGTTTGATTACAATACATGACTGGAAGCCAAAGCACACGTTCTGAAACTTGTTTTGATTTAATTATAGATGCTAAATGAAATTTCATATAGGTATATACTTATAAGGGTGATTCTCATGAAATATGGAAATTCTTATCCTTTCAGTTCTTACTAAAATTTAAGTGATCTATGATGGTATTTTTCTCCCTTTAAAAGAACACTACTTGAGCTGACTTGGGCTAATGGTGTTGATTATAATTTTTGAACCATATGAGTATCACTATAATATATAAATAGTACCCAGAAAATCATTCCGTCACTATGTCCCAAACTTGAGATTAAAACATTTTTAAACTTTTAAATCAAACATTTTTCAAAAAAATTGTTTGCGAATTTGAATAATCGATTAGGTTATTAAGTTTTTCAAAAAACTTTTGAGTTTGGAATGAAAAGTTAAAGACACTATTATAAAGATATGTTTTATATATGTCCCATAAAATCATTCCCTCGCACCTTTACTAACAATCGATGTATGTACTACAGATGCCACGAATATTCGGCCACTATTCGGTATTCAGTCTATTCGGCTACTTTTTTTAATATTCGGTATTCGGAAGAGTAAGCAATATTCGGCCGAATACCAAATCCTCAAAAACAAAGCATATTTTACTCAAAAATGTATAGGTATAGGGAATCGGAACGCATTGTCCTTTTCTTAACATAAAATTAAAACACAAAATTTTTACACAGACTTTAATTTCGAAGCATATAATACCGAATTTCTATTCATTTGGGAATGTATTTAACCATTTCAGTATAGAGCTTAGAATCATAAATATTTTTAATCTTTTGTGAGTTAACTAGTCACGCTAATCTGAAAATACCTTGAAGGATACCTTTCTCTTTTCGTTAAACAGTGTCCTTTACATTCTTGGATATTTCCATTATTTAAAATATTCGGTAACATTTCTTAAACGATAAGTTTACAGGTTCGTATTTTTAGAGGCGCGAATCGTCTAAGTATTTTTCAAATTTTTCAACTACAAAAATTATTTATAAAAATTTTAAAAATATAAAAATAATATAAGGGATAAAAGTCTTGAATGACAAACTGTTTTTTCTTAATCCATAACTTTATATGAGTATTGGTTAAATTTAATGTATTCCAATATTACACCACTTGTTTTTGGTTCAGTATTATTTGAAAATAAATAAAAAATCTAAATTTATACGAAACTCAAAAAAAAAAAAAAAAAAATTAAAAATTATTGTAAATTTATTTAAAAAACCGAACTTTGATTTCTGAACATTTTAAAATCCTGAGCGATAACTTTTTTATTTTTTTTTTAATCATAAAAGATAAATTGGCAACCTTAGGTACAAAAAAATATAATAAAATACACTAAGCAAAAGTGAACAATAATAAAAAAAGAAGTGTTCTTTAACTAAAACAGAAATTTAAGTCAAAGCCACTAGATTTGAGGACTTGATGAGAGCCACCAACCAGCATTTTCAAACTTAGTTCATTTGTTGCATAAGTAGAGACTGGCTATCACCTCGAAACTTAATAGTTATTGATATATGTAGGTCACAAAATGGAGAAAAAGCAGTGTACTAAGCGTAAATGAGTACCAAATTGCGAGTTAATAAGTACCGTAATCAGTCATTCGCTTAGAGGCATCCAAATCTAATAGGGCTGGAGAAATCTGCTTCAGAATAAAGGACGATTGGTGTTCTTCAATAATAGGAGGTGAATGATTTGACAGTAAAATTTCAACAAATTCTTGATTAGTATTTCCAATTGGAACATAAATTGAACGAATTGTCCAAAGAATTATAGCTACAAATAATTTTCGCGTCGACGGTTTACAATTTTAACAATAAGACCCTGTAAACTTATCGTTTAAGAAATGTTACCGAATATTTTAAATAATGGAAACATCCAAGAATGTAAAGGACATTGTTTAATGAAAAAAAGAGAGGTATGCTTTAAAAGTTTTTTCGATAAGAAAAATATTTTCAATGTTCAATTATTGATATAAAAGCAATCTGAAAACTTGCTTTTCATTAATGGGAAACTTTATGATTGTCTTATTTTTACAGAAAATGGTTGGTTTTGTTGGCCAAAGATTTTGAAATGGAAATATAGATCAGTGGTTTTCCGTAAAAATGTTCGACCCCCAAAAAGCCCAAAAACCTCTCAGATTCAATTGTTATATTCAACAAAAGTGCTTTCAGGACGTAATATTTAATTGATACTACAATAACCGAAAAAATAAACGAAACTAAAATTGTGTTTAATTGACTGTTACTGTTTCAAAATTGTTCACATCATTCATTATTTCAGCCGTCTGAATTTTGTTTTATATTTATTAAAGAAAATAACGTTAATGTATTGAGTTTTGCGTTTAATATTCCCATCTTCCATGGGTTTACCCTCACAGCTGAAAAATAATTAGTCATTATGGTAATTAGAAAAAAAAAAATAAGTACCAAATATTTAGGGAGTAGACTAATGTGTAGACTTAGTAGATTGAATGTTTGTACAATAAGTTATCCAATGTGTTCAAATCATTTGTAGACGATGGGCTAAAGCAACATTTACATTACGTTTTATGCAATCAAACTATAAATTATACATTAAATGCAAAAAAATATACCAAAAAAAAAAAAAAAAAACACATATAAAAACGAGTGTTAGGCGATTGAATAAATTTGTGATATAAACAATTTTGAAATAGTAACAGTCAATGGAACGTAATTTTAGAATTATTTATTTAGTTTCGGCAATTTTAGTATCAAGCATACATACTGAAAGACGTTTTGTTGAAAAAAACGAAAAAATAAGAGAGTTTTGGGAGTCAAAATCGTTGACGTAAAACCTTTGAACTATATTTTCATTTGAAACTTCTTGGCCAATAAAAGAGAACTATTTCCTCAATAAACACACAATTTTTAAGCTTCTCAAAAGCTAAAAGAGTTCTTTGATATCTGATATGAATAATTATGAATATGAATAACTTTTTGGGTGTTTTAAAACATTTACATTTCAAAAGGATATATCGCTGATCCACTAATTTTGTCATCGCTTTTTACTCTTTTTACTTATATAGTTCAATTATGAATCTAAAAAATGCAGGATCCTATTCAAATACACACAGAAAATTTCTGCAATATAGGTTCAGCGGTTTAGGAGGAGTTCTGCTTTGTAAACACGTACAGAAAAATTTTATAGATAAAATTGCAATTCGCTCATTGGCATCAGAATTCAAACGGATAACATTATCATTGACATCCGCTCATACCCAGTCCGTTATAACTACTGTAACAAAAATAAATATTTTGTAATGGATACCAATATATTAGCTAATAGAAATGTTGACAACGTATTGTAAATATCACATTTTAGATTTTGAAATTAAATATGTTGGTACTTAAATGAAGCGAGCTTTCAATGAATAGAGATGAACATTTGAAAAAATAATTTCCGAAAACTTCACATTGACCTTCACATTTGGGTTGGGTTTGCACCTTTGTACTTTAAATAAAATGAGCATTAAAAATAGTTATTTTCGATACATATGCGTAAAGTGAGGTTTTCTAGTAGGATGAAATTGATGCACGAGCTGAAGGGACTGATCATACACAACGCACTCGATCTCGTTGTGTATGATCAGTCCCTTTAGCAAGTGTCTCAATTTCGTCCTACTAGGTAGCTCACTTTAAGTATAAGTATCGAACAAAATTATTTGTAATGACTGCTTCTAAAGTTCAACAGAAGGAGATTGAGAAATAAATTATTGTTATTTATATATGAAAAATTTTAACTCTACAGTAAGAATAATTTATAGAAAATTTATGAATAAAAACAACATTTTAGTTTAAACTACAGTCTAAATAATTACCTTTATTAATTATTTCTTATCAAAGTTTATTTAGGTATCAATTTATTTTACTTTTCCGCACTGTTATTTACTTTCGCGCACGGTTTCTCTACTTTCGCGCACACTTGCCATTACGATGAGAAAACGGCTCTTTACCCCCGCCACACAACGCACGAAAGTTCAACTTTAGAAGCAGTCGTTACAAAAAAGTATTTTTTTCTTTTTAATATACAATCTTTTCTCCTATACACATACTTTCACAAAATCTAAGAACGCTTTTCATTACCGGGAAAGTTGGGTGCATTCATTTTTACCTCCTTAACTTTGCGATTTAATTTCCCAAGGATCAAGCCATTTAAAGCAAATTATTTCTATCCATATCGGTTAAATATGATGCATTTTATAATATTTAGCACAGTTTCAACGAAAAAAAAACGTCCCTTATATCCTTCTTAGGCATTTGGAAATTGTTCTTTTTAAAATTTTTAAACGATATTGGGGGTTTCGTTTGGTACACAGGATGAAATTTTTTTCACATTACAACTTACGTAATAGGGCCTACTTTTATAATTCGCTAACGAAATTAGTTATTATAAGGAAAAGTCACCTCTCGAAATCGACCATTTTTAAGGCAAATTTGGTGTGTGCACCAATAATTTGCAAATTGCAAATTATTTTTATCTATAACGGATAAGGATGATTTAGTGAAAAATGTTCATCTCAATTTCAACAAAAAAATCATCTCTTTTATCCTTTATGTGAACTTGAAAATTGATTTTTTTCATCGTTGGAAACGATATTGTGGGTGTCCTTTGGCAAACAGGATATTTTTTTTCTCATAACAACTCACGTAAGGGCTTTGTTTTATAACCCGTTTATAAAATTAATCCTTATATGGAAAAGCCATCCCTTGAAAACGACCATTAAGGCAAATTTGGTGCATGCGTTTTAACCTCCTTAATTTCCCGTGTAAATTTCTCAAGGATCAAGCCTTTAAATGGAAATTATTTTTATGCATAACGGTTAAAGATGATTTAGTCTTAAATACTCGGCTCAATTTCAACAAAAAAAAAACATTCCTTATATCCTTTTTGTTCACTTGAAAATTGTCCTTTTTGAAACTTTGAAACGATATTGTGGATGTATTTTTGCACTTAGGACAAAGAAAATTTCACATTACATCTCACGTAAGGGCCTTGTTTTATATTCTGTTGATAAAATTAGTCCTTATAAGAAAAATCCACCCCTTGAAAACTACCAATTTTCGAACGTGTGGGTAGTATGTTTTTTTTATTGGCATCATAAAAAATCAAACTTCAATTTTGATGATTTTCGTGAAAAATCAACGATGGTTAAGCCACGGTTTTTTTTTTATGAAACATTTTTTGGTTTCTTTTAACTTTTTTTTTTGTATTTATTAAATGTTTTTATATATAACTTTCTATGCATTGGTGTATTACGCATGATTTTTTTTTATTAGAAAATTATAAAGATTCGTTCAAGACATTTGTGATTTTATTTTTTTGCAACTGCTACAGTAAATGTTTTTTATTGATATCATTTCCATCGACCTATCTTTTTTCGTAGGAGTCTCAAATGTGCTGCCGTTTAGAGCACATCTCAGAGCCTACCTGTACAAAACAATTTATTAAGAAATCTTGTTTCAATAAGTAAATTGTGATCATGAATTGTGATAGTGATGGAGCTGAGAATAGCGCGGTTAACGTTAGGGTCAAAAAGAGAAAAGCGATCGTCAGCAACGACCAAACACCGACGTTTTTGTCTCCAAACAGATTTGCACCATTGGAAGACAACGCACAAACCGACAATAACAGGTCAGATTTCTTCAATAACAGATCAAATAACACCGACAAAACAGAAAATAAAACAAACCAAACCAAACCACCACCAATATACATCAACAATATAAACAATGTTAACTCGTTGTTTTTGAATTTAAAAGAATTCTGCACAACCGAGTTTAAATGCACAAGCCAATTAAACAAATTTAAGTTAACAATGGGCTCAATTGAAGATTATAGAAAGGCAATAAAATACCTTCAGGGCCAAAACGCTCAATATCACACTTATCAACTAAAAGAGGAGCGCAACTTTCGCGTTGTTATTAGAGGATTGCATCCATCTAGCGACACAGGCATGATAATGCAAGAGATTAGAGAAAATCTGGGGCTCAACCCCGTAAAAATGACCCCAGTTTTTCACCCAATTAAAAAAGTCCCACTACCTATGTTCTTCGTAGACTTGGCACCCAACGTAGACAATGAAAAAATATACGCAATTAAAAAAATATATTACTGTGTGGTTAAGGTGGAACCACCAAAACCAAGACGTACTGTGGTGCAGTGTATCAGGTGTCAAGCCTACGGCCACACAAAAAACTATTGCAGCAATCAACCAAAATGCGTTAAATGCAACCTAAATCAAGCAACGGAAGATTGCAAGAAGCCGAAGGAAACGGCACCTATATGCACAAACTGCGGCGGAAAGCACACCGCCAACTACCGTGGCTGCCCAATACACCAAAGACTACAACAGATGACCGGTGTTAGGAAGAACCAACAAAGAGAACCAAACAAAGAAAACATTCATCCATCAAGGATCAGCTATGCAGAGGTAACTGGAGCCACTTTGAGAACATCTCCGAGTCATCACACCCTCACAGTCGCATCAGCAGTCCCACCAACTGAAACAACTAACCAACCGAAAGGCGAAGAACAGTTCGTCTCATTCTTAAATGAATTCAAATCCATGATAACCCCACTAATATCCCTTCTCACGTCCTTAGTATCCGAACTCCTACCTAAACTGATTCGATGAATAATTTGAGAGTAGGACCCCTTAAAATCTTGCTCTGGAACTCCAATGGAATAACCAGACACAGAGACGAACTTGAAATATTACTTACTGACAAGAACATCGACGTTGCACTATTGACTGAAACACATTTGACAAATGAACGTACTTTTTACCTACAAAACTACAATATTTATCGGTGTGACCACTCTAGCGGTAGAGCTCAAGGTGGAACTGCCATATTGGTCAAAAAATATTTACAACATAATGACTATCAAACAAGATCCACTCAAAACTACCAAGCAACAGTAATTACCCTCAACTCTCTTGCTTTTCCAATAACCCTATCAGCAGTGTATTGCTCACCATCCACAATTATCACGCAACCGCAAATTGTATCGCTTTTCGAGTCGTTTGGAAACCGATTCTTGGTGGGTGGAGACTTCAACGCGAAGCATCCACTCTGGGGCAGCAGACAAACCAACTCCCGTGGACGCATGTTCCACAACATAATTTCCTCTAAAAGATACACAATTTTTCCTCCAAATCAACCCACTTACTGGCCTTCCGATCCAGCCCGAAATCCCGATGTAGTTGACTTTTTTATCGCTAAAGGACTGGGGGCTGTTTACTCCCTCGTCGATGATCTAAACGACTTGTCATCGGACCACACACCAGTCCTACTTACCCTAAACTTAGCTCCAATTCCGAAACCTAGAAATCCCACTCTAATAACGGGCCCAATTAACTGGGATCGCTTTCAAGATATCCTAAACAGCTCTATAAACCTTAATATTTCTCTCAAATCACCAGAAGACGTGGAGAAAGCGGTAGATAACCTTACTAGCAATATCCAACAAGCCGTCACACAATCAAGCATAAAAACCAAACCAAAACCACATAATTTCAATCACCAACTCCCAGAAGCTATTTTAAATACAATCCGCTCTAAACGAAGAGCACGAAGTAGGTGGCACCGCACAAGATATCCACAAGACAAGACTGTATTCAACCAATTATCATCCCTTCTCCGGTCCCAATTACGTAACCATCGGTCCACTCAGTACTCTAAATACCTGGAGTCACTCTCACCTCACGACGGTTCCCTATGGAAAGCCACCAAACAACTGTTGAGGCATCACTCCGTCCCATCTGCCATTCATCTGGAAGATGGTTCCTGGACCAGATGTGACCGGGAGAGGTCCGAAACATTTGCGAGGCATTTAGAAAAGTCGTTCACTCCCCACCTGAACATTTTGGACACAAGTCATGAAAACGCCGTAACACACAGCATTCATACACCCCTTCCTCTTGAACTACCAGATAAATCCTTCTGTCCATCAGAAATAAAGTACCTTCTTGATAGAACTCCACTGAAAAAATCCCCAGGCGCCAATCTCATCACAGCAAAAATCCTTCGCTACCTTCCTCGAAAAGCACTAATGTTCCTCACTTTAATATTTAATTCCATACTACGAACAACGCATTATCCTAAGCAATGGAAATACTCTATTATAATTCTAATACCTAAACCAAACAAACCCACTTCCAATCCCTCATCCTACAGGCCGATTAGTCTCCTTCCTACTTTATCAAAAATTTTTGAAAAACTAATTCTTAAAAGAATCATTTCCTTATTGAATACCAAAAATATAATTCCCTCCCACCAATTTGGTTTTCGTTCCTCGCATTCAACAACGCAGCAATGCTTCAGAGTGGTAGACGCGATTTCAGCGGCACTGGAACGGAAGCAATTTTGCTTAGGAGCATTCTTGGATGTCGCACAAGCATTTGATCGTGTATGGCATCCAGGGCTTCTATGCAAACTAAAGACCATCCTTCCAACTCAGTATTTCCTAATCTTGAAATCTTATCTCTCCGATCGCTGCTTCAGAGTGAGATGTGGTACAGAGTTGTCCACTCTTACATACATTCAGGCAGGGGTTCCACAAGGAAGCATACTCGGACCAATCCTCTTTACAATTTACACTTCTGATATACCTACCCATCCCGATACCTTAATTACAACATACGCTGATGACACAGCGATTCTTGCTACCGATCTGGTCATCAACCAAGCAAAAACTAAAGTGCAGCAACACCTTGAGCTCATAATACCCTGGTGTAAAAAGTGGCGTATAAAATTAAACCCAACCAAATCCTTTCAAATAACATTTACATTGAAAAGACAAACATGCTCTCCTTTGTATTTACTTAATGACGAACTACCAACTACTAAAGAAGTTAAATATCTAGGCTTTCACCTTGACAACCGAATGACATGGAACCCTCACACACGACTTAAAAGAATAGAATTGAACAGACGTTATGGACTACTACGATACATTTTAGGACCTCAACATAATATTGACATCACCACTAAACTGACTATCTATAAAACAATATTGCAACCCATTTGGACTTATGGAGCGGAGTTGTGGGGGTCTGCTAAGCCCTCAAATATCCTTCGAATACAATCATTTCAGTCGAAAGTTCTTCGACGTATATTAAATGCCCCCTTTTACGTTAGTAATCAAACCATTCATAATGATCTCCAAGTTCCTTTTGTTTCCGAAGTAATAAGAAAACGATTTCAAAAGTTTCATTGTGATCTATCCCAACACTCGAATCCTCTTGTTACAATCCTATCCTCCTCAACTCATCCTGACAATCCTCCTCGTCGCCTAAAGCGAAGTTGGCCCAGAGACCTATTAGATGTATAGTCCTGTTAGAGTCCCAGCACTGGCTGGCAACTCACTTCACGTTTCTTGTTTTTGTGACTCAGATTAGCCGAAGGATCGGCTCTGAGAAATAAAATTTTATCTTTTCATAATAATCAACACATTTTGCTAATTGTATACCTTTTGTACAGATCACAAAATATATTTTAAATAAAAAAAAAAAAAATATTTTTTCGTTTCTGTTGGAGTTTGGAGATAAATACCTTTATATTAAAATTGTTTAATTTTTTAGCTGTAAAATGCGTTGATTTTTAAGTGCTTCTGTGAATTTCTATGTTTATAGTTTATTGTTATTAATTGTTTTTTTTTTTGCTTTAGTAGTGCAACAATGGAAGCAGCCAACAACAAAGAAGGATTATTCGTTTTGGGATCGTTGCTCATCATGTTACTGAACGTTGATGGATTGTTGAACAATTAGTGAATTTTGTGAAGTTAATAATTTGAAAGAAAAAAATTAATGATTGTTTTAATTTTTTTTTTTTACTTAATATTAAGTGCGAAGTGGCTAAATCAAAGATAGTGATATCTTTTATTGTTAATAGTATAAACTGCAATTTGTTTAATAAATACTAATGTGATGATTAATATATTTAAATAAACATAATGGAAATTGTATTTTTATTAAACGAACAGCAAAAATATTCTTGCAGAAATATCAGTTGTAATAAATTGTGTATTTCAAACAATATAAGAATCAAATAAATATTTTTTAATTGAATTCAATGTTTCATTTACTACCTAAGTTTTATATTTCAGAATATAAGTAAATATCCGTTATTTCAGGATTTTTAAATTTATACAACCATTGATATAAAATAAGAGTTTTTGAGATTATTACAATGTAACATATTATATGGGAAAAATTTTCAATCAATGCTAAACAGTTTTTATAATTTCTCTCAAACAACTGTTAGTTTACAATGATAATTATTATTGATCTAAAATTTTCCTATTCCTGAAATTTTCGAGTATTAATGTCTAGACCATTTTCAGGGATAATTGCACACGAAGTTAACTAAAAATGTATTCTTTTATTTGGCATTAAATATATTAGCGATTTTTTCAGAAGTTTATTAAAATAATTTGGGAAATGTTTAAATTTAAGTTTCAATGTTTTCCATTAGTATCTTGTTGCAGACGACTGGATATGAGTGTTGACCCCTAAGCCGAGGGCTTAGAGATTCGGTTTTCGGCTGAATTTTTTTTTTTTAATTTTGAAATTAATTATGATTTCTTATGGGATAATACTATTACTTAATACCAGTATTTTTTTTCAAAGTTCTTAAGGTTGAAATATATTCAATCAATTATTTCAGCCAATTGGAGCAGGAATTATCGATTGAAAGATTAGTAGGTAGTTGTTTTTCCTTTCTATACTCAATTATGGATACTATGACATCATTAAAGCTTCATAAAAAAAATGAAAAATTATCAAATAGAACTTCAGATATCTATGACATACATAAGAATCAAGAAACTTAAAATCATTAAGTCTGACATATAAGGTCATTTTTCCAACGAAAAATGACCTTATATTGACACATTTCAATGTCAGTAATTCTATGTTTTCGATATTATTAATAAACATAAATACTGAATTAATTCTCATCAAATGTAAATATTAGTTGTATTGAAAAAAAAAAACTACAAAAGACCTTAAAATGTTATGTTTTTCGACAACTTTCCCGATCTCAACATATGGTTCGAATATGATTGGGAAATTCTAACTATTTCGATTGAAACATTTATTAATTTTCTACATATCTTATAAGAATTGTTTATATATGAGTTTTAAAGTCATTTACATATATCATCTGATAGCCGAGTCGTCATGGTCGCCGTTGCTGTTGTCGTAGTCGAAATCCCTGGTTCGCATCCCGATTGGTCCCGGATTTTTATAATTTCTAATAATTGATTTCTATTCCTTACAGCTTATAATATATTTAATTAACATTAATCGTTAATTCCAGACATTGTTTCATCGAAATATTCGATCGAACAGTTCCAGCCTTTCGGGGTAGGAAATGATCGATCGATCGATCGGTGATGTAATATATTTTTCATTTTATTTTTGCACAATGGTTTTGTGACGTCACTCAATTACATATATATGACGTCACACATACGTCGCCATCCAATGACATCACCCAATGACGTCATTCTCGAAAAAAATCGAAAAATGAACGAATTTTCGATTTTCGGGAAATAGGATTCTGAGAACGGCTTAGTTACGTCAAGGTAGGCATAAAAAATATATCCTAAAGTCAATTTTTTCGTTTTTTTTGGCAAAAATTTTTCGGCCGAAATTCTGAAAAATCGAAAAAATAGGCCAAATTTCGTGGTTTTTTCACTTTTTCCAACTTTAAAGCCATTTGTAGCGATAGCTATCGATCGTAGGTTAACAATAGTAGGCTCATTCGATAGCCCTTGAATTACTCTATCGATGGTGTAAATTTGATCCCGGAAAAGCTTAAGGGGAAAAACTTTTTTTTTTCAACTTTTCAGAAATATCATTTCGTCGACCAAATGTACGTCGATTTTTTCCGCAAAATTATTTGTCGAATTTTTCGATGAAATTCGCACCATAGCTGCATTACAAAACCATCGAAACATAAATCTAAAAAAAACCTAAATTTTTCGATGTCGTTAATGGTTTTTTTCAAATTTTAAAATTCACCTACTGTGCTAGCTAAAGCTATTTAAATACAAATTTGTTTTATTAAATAAAGGATTAAGGACCTAACAATTTTCCAATGTGGTTCTAAATCTTTTCCGATCGTAACATGGAGCACCTTTGGTTAAAATTTTTCCGGAAAATTCCATGAAAATCGTTCTGGGGTAAGAGTTTGATCGAAAGATATCCTTGAAATTTTCCGGAAAAATTGGACAATAGGACAATAGGTGAATTTTAAATATCGAAAAAACCATTAACGACATCGAAAAATTTAGGTTTTTTTTGGATTTATGTTTTGATCGTAACGTAATGCAGCTATGGTGCGAATTTCATCGAAAAATTCGACAAATAATTTTGCGGAAAAAATCGACGTACATTTGGTCGACGAAATGAAATTTCTGAAAAGTTGAAAAAAAAAGTTTTTTCCTTTAAGCTTTTCCGGGACCAAATTTACACCATCGATAGAGTAATTCAAGCGCTATCGAATGAGTCTACTATCGTTAACCTACGATCGATAGTTTTCGCTATAAATGGCTTTAAAGTTGGAAAAAGTGGATAAAAGAGTACAATTTGGCCCATTTTACAGATTTTTTCAGATTTTTTCGGATTTTGTCCGATTATTTTTCGCCAATAAATGAAAAATTACATAATTAAAAATGGTTTTTAGGCTTCCTGCAGCGTAACTAAGCCATTCCAGAAATCCCATTTCGTTAAATTCGAAAATTCAAGGTCCTCCCCCCCATTATTAAAAAAAATGACGTCACAAAATCAATGAGCCAAAATAAAATGAAAAATATATTGCGTCATCGATCGATCGATCATTTGCAACCCCGAAAGGTTGGAACTGTTCGATCGAATATTTCGATGAAACAATGTCTGGAATTAAGGATTAATGTTAATTAGATATATTATATGCTGTAAGGAATAGAAATCAATTATTAGAAATTATAAAAATCCGGGACCAATCGGGATGCGAACCAGGGAGACCTCGACAACAGCAACGGCGACCATGACGACTCGGCTATCAGATGATGTAGGTAATTGACTTTAAAACTCATATATAAACAATTCTTATGAGATTTATAGAAAATTTAAAAAAAAAATCGATCGAAGGAATTGGAATTTTCCAAA
Source organism: Sisyra terminalis (assembly GCA_958496175.1). Lineage (NCBI taxonomy): Eukaryota > Metazoa > Arthropoda > Insecta > Neuroptera > Sisyridae > Sisyra > Sisyra terminalis. The sequence continues at coordinate 13,318,576 of OY292275.1, forward strand.
AATATTCTAACCGTAGCTGCTCCATGTTAAAGTTGGAAAATTTGAATAAAAACATTGCAACATTTTAAGGTCCTTGAACCTTTTTTTCGAAAAAAACAATTTTGTATTTGAATAGCATTATCTTACATAATATATAATACATTAATATCTAATTAATTAATTAACTTTAAATTTATACAATAGAACGAGTTCCTAGGAATTTTCCGGAAAAATTTTAACCAAAGGTGCTCCATGTTACGATCGGAAAAGATTTAGAACCACATTGGAAAATTGTTAGGTCCTTAATCCTTTATTTAATAAAACAAATTTGTATTTAAATAGCTTTAGCTAGCACAGTAGGTGAATTTTAAAATTTGAAAAAAACCATTAACGACATCGAAAAATTTAGGTTTTTTTAGATTTATGTTTCGATGGTTTCGTAATGCAGCTATGGTGCGAATTTCATCGAAAAATTCGACAAATAATTTTGCGGAAAAAATCGACGTACATTTGGTCGACGAAATGAAATTTCTGAAAAGTTGAAAAAAAAAAGTTTTTCCCCTTAAGCTTTTCCGGGACCAAATTTACACCATCGATAGAGTAATTCAAGGGCTATCGAATGAGCCTACTATTGTTAACCTACGATCGATAGCTATCGCTACAAATGGCTTTAAAGTTGGAAAAAGTGAAAAAACCACGAAATTTGGCCTATTTTTTCGATTTTTCAGAATTTCGGCCGAAAAATTTTTGCCAAAAAAAACGAAAAAATTGACTTTAGGATATATTTTTTATGCCTACCTTGACGTAACTAAGCCGTTCTCAGAATCCTATTTCCCGAAAATCGAAAATTTAGCGAATTTTCGATTTTTTTTGGGAATGACGTCATTGACTGTCGACGTATGTACGACGTCATATTTATAAATCAAAAAAAAAACAACGTAATTGATCGATCGACCACTTCTCAACCCCGAAAGGTTGGAAGTGATGATCGAATTATTCGGCTGAAACGTAAGTGAGAATATTATTAACGATCTAAAGTGATACTTCAAGCTGTAACGAATATATAGAAATTAGAAATTGGTTAGTAGAAATATAAAAATCTTTTACCTTATTGGGGGATCGATCCTTCGTCTTTCCGTTTAGTAACATATTCCGTGCGCTTATCGATTCGGCCATTGGAAGATATATGTAATGATGGTTTAAGCTCATAAATAAAGATTTCTTAATCGATTGAAACTTGAAAAAAAAATTTCGATCGAAGGAATTGGAATTTTCCAAAAATATTTTAACCATAGCTGCTTCATGTTAAAGTTGGAAAATATGTCCATCGACATTGTAACATTTTATTGTTCTTCATCCTTTCTTTCGGTAAAACAAATTTGTATTCGAATTGCATTATCTTGTTTATTATATAATTCTTTAATATCGAATTAATTTAAATTTGTTACAATCGAACGATTTTCGTGGAATTTTCCGGAAAACTTTTAACCATGGCTTTTTCATGTTACGTTCGGAAAAGTTGTCGAACCACATTACAAAAAACAATTTAAGTTTGCATTGCATTATGATGTCTAATATGTAAATTTGTAAAATCGAAATTTCCTTTAAGAAAATCGACAAATAATAATGTTTTTCAATAATAGCTTTAATCGTATCATAATACATCTATGTGGTAAATTTATCGAAAAATTCGACTACAAATTTTCGAATAAAATTTCATAAAATCGTCGACCATTTTATCGTTTATTTGAAATTTCTGAAAAGTTAAAAAAAAAGTATTTGTTTTTTAGGTTTTCCGGGACCCAATTTACACCATCGATAGAGGAATTCAAGCGCTATCGAATGAATCTACTATCGTTAACCTACGATAGATAGTTTTCATAAAAAACGGCGTTAAAGTTGGAAAAAGTGAAAAAAAGTATCAATTTTGGTCGATTTAAGAGGATTTTTCTTTCGGTCGAAAAATTTTCGCCAAAAAATTGAAAATGCTATTTTTAGATATGTTTTTCAGGCTTCCTAGGGCCTACGTAAACCATTCCCAGAATCCTATTTCACGAAAATCGAAAATTTGAAGTCCTCACCCTCTTTTTGAATTTTCTCATGATTGACGTCATTAGGTGCCGTCACTTATTTTCACAAAAAAATCCACTCGACATTTAGTGACGTCACTAAACTAGTGACCAAAATTAAAATGAAAAAATATAACGGCGCCGAACGATCGATCTTTCCAACCCCGAAAGGTTGAAACTGTTCGATTGAATATTTCGATGAAACAATGTCTGGAATTAAGGATTAATGTTAATTAGATATATTATGAGCTGTAAGAAATAGAAATCAATTATTAGAAATTATAAAAATCCGGGACCAATCGGGATGCGAACCAGGGATTTCGACTCCGACAACAGCAACGGCGACCATGACGACTCGGCTATCAGATGATATATGTAAATGACGTTAAAACTCATATACATATAAACAATTCTTATGAGATTTATAGAAAATCGAAAATCATTTTCGATCGAAATAATTAAAATTTCCCGACCATATTCGAAACATATGTTGAGATCGGGACAATTGTCGAAAAACAAAACAATATTGAAAGTCCTTCATCCTTTTTTCGAAAAAACAAATTTTTATTTCAAAAGAAATTCTTCAAAAAATAAAAATTTAAATATAAAAAAAAAGGATAAGGACATCAAAAAGTTAAGTTATTTTTCGGTATTGTCAGTATCGTATTATTCGATAATCAATCGAAATGCATTTTACTTACTTACCTTAATAATAATTAAACTCTTCTAGGTATTCTTACTATAAAAATAGCTCTGAAATATAAATTCAAGAAGATGGGTGGGATACATCGAATTGAAACAATGTATTCAATTAAAATAAATTTATTAATGTTAAATATCAATTCAGTTATAATGTTATACAATATGAGTTTTTCCATTTTTACAATAGTTTATATAATTTATGTAAAGTATTAATTGTTACAACCATATAGATATATTTTGGATATTTTAATTTTCTATCTTTTTAACCACTTTATCACTTAACGTTCACTGATTAATTGAAACACAAAATACATCACTAATTGTAGTAAATACATTCGTGTTCTTCTCGGTAAATACCAATTGTGGGAATGATATCCTTGATGATTTGATTGAAAATTCTGGAACTATCCGTATTCATTCCTCAAACGTCCATTTGGAAATGATGAACAATTCAAATCCATTGAAGAAATCGCGGTTGTCGTCGGTAAGATTCCCCTGAAAAGAAAATTTCAATTAAAACAATATTAAGAAAATTCAGTAACTCTGACACTTACTAAACATTTATCTCCCAAAAGGATGATACTTTCATTAACCCAAACAAAACTGCCCTTGTCCTCCCTTTCCAGGAAAGTTGATTCTGTAAAAATACATTGATTTATATTAATAAAACAAATCATATGTCCAATTTATAAGTTGTAAACTAGTGAACTTAAGCCGCAGCCCATTTTTATAGCTAAATAAATGGTTGCCGAACTTCTACATTTTGTATAAAAACGGATAAATACAAGGATTGCATTTCTTGATAAGGGTACTTTTCTTCGACGATTTAATAAATAAAACCGTTACGTAAGTTGTAATGTGAAATTTTTTTGTCCTAAGTGCAAAAGAAGATCCGCAATATCATTTCAAAGTTTCAAAAAGGACAATTTTCAGTGCATAAAAAGGATATAAGTGATGTTTTTTTTTCATTGAAATTCAGCTGAATATTATAGACAGAATAGTAAAAAGCAATCGTTTCCAAGGATTTATTCTTTCAATCGAAAAACTATTTTTGCTGTTACCTTATAAAGGTATCCAAATATTCCCAAATGGTTTCCCAAACTACTGGATGAAGTTGGAGCTTAAATAGATGTTGAACCGTGGGAAAGTATCTTCGATAAAATAAATGTCTTCTGAAAATATTTATTTCAAATGAAATAGTTGGTACTCGTTTCAATCGAGGGCGCCATCTACTCCAAGTTCATTTTAAACATACCTTCAATTCTTACTATTGTGAAAGCATTAAAATTTTCATTGATCAAATACTTTAAATCTACTCACTTTTACATTAATAGCAAAGGGTCAATTTTTTAACTTTTGTTTAAAATTCATTCTGTTTAAATTATGAATTAATAATTATTTTATAAAGCATACATAAAGCTCGTGAAGTGACAAAAATAACTTTCGTCTAATGATTATTTTTAAGTACACATAAACTTAAACTATATATTTAAACTTGCAGATACTCTAGCAAATAATGAGCAGGGCTAATGCCTGTTATTTCTCGAATATATATTAAAATAATCCAGGACTTGATATGACTATATGAATTGGCTATACGTATTTTATATTTCAACAAAAAAACTAAATTTTAATTCAGATCATTGCAGCCAAAGACTGGCCATAAATCTTCATTGGCCAACAATGATTTTAAGGGGGGAAGCTGGTCTAGAGCGTGAAAAAATGGACATAATTTATGAATTTTTTGAGACTCAACAAAAAGATCAATCGAAAATCTGTGAAAGAGGTTTTATAATTTAGATTTTAATATACAAATAAAATTTTTTTCGTGTCAATTAAATTCAAAATGGCGGCTGTCCAGCATTTCTTCGGAGGCGCATCATTTTTTAGACGGGTCCATGGCCGAAGATGTAACCTCCTTAATTTTGGTCCTGGAACAAAATCCTGAAAATTTTCTGTTTCTATATAACAACAGCAAGAGACGTACGTAGGATTTTTTCGATATTTTGTTTTTTCGCGAAATGGTGCACGTTTGAACAAAACATTAAAATTTTCACTATAAAAAAACGACAAAATTGTTGATTAAAAAAAAACTATGCAATATAAAAAAAATCCTACGTACGTCTTTGGAGAAAGGTATTTCGAATGTACTGTCAAAATTTTGTATAGATCGGTGAAGATTTACTCGAGTTATGTCTTCGGCCAGTTCAAAAAAAGTGATTTCGAGAAAAACGCGATTAAAGTTTTAAGTACTATAAAACAATATTAATTGCGTATATACCTTTAATCTGCGAAAGTTTGGACATTTAGACATTTTTGCCGGCATCCATCTTTTGGTATGTTATTTTTAAGACCCTAAAGTACCTTTTAAGACAAAAAAAATTGGTTTCTTCAAAATTCTAGACCAGCTTCCCCCCTTAAGTCAATAACATCCTTTCTTTCAACGCCACTTATAATCACTAGATCTCGTTTTTTTAATATACATATAGTTTTTGATTTATAGCTTCAATAAAGTAAAGTATAAATATATAAATAATATTGACGGAACAAGCTCCACCACTTGCCTAGCGAGCAATGAGCCATGCTTACCACTTTCGTATTTCCCGTCGCAGGGAAACTCTCCTGAAAAGAATTATAAAAAGGGTGCTACAAATAAGAAAACTGTAAAATATTTCAATTTTTATTAATTATTAAGACTTAAATTCAATTATTATAATATCACGACTAAAAATATACATTCAAAAATAATGATGTCTATAAAAGTAACACTACTTACATAGAAATATAGAGACCTTATTAAATCTAAATGCTTTATAATAATTTAACGTAGGTAATTTGATTTTTTTTTTCACCTCTTACATACCGCCAATCATTCACTGATTCGTGTCTCAGCTCTTCGAACAAACAATTCACATTTAACAACTACAGAATTAACGCAATTATATTAAGTATATAGTTTAATGACCATAATAATTACCATATTATGCTTAAATACGTCAATTTTACTTATTTTTCTCCTTATTAGCAACGAAATTACAAGACAAACGGAGATCAATAGATATTGATAAGTGTAAGAATGGATTTCTATCGAGTCTTTGATAATCTATTTTCAAAGTGGCATTGATTGTCACCAAGTTGTTCGTTGATTTTGATTTGTCCCTATTTATCCCGAATATCTTGTAATTTAAACAGTTTTCAACGTACTAGTTTAATTATTACATATTTATAGTTTCTTTTTTTTATTAATTGTGTGAAAACTTGATTATTTTATTAAATATAATAGATATATTACTGACAGCGATTTACGGGCTGCTTAATTTTATTATAAAAGCAAGAAGCCCCTTTTTTAATTAGATTCTTATCAATTAAATTCGGTGTCTATATTCATTTTTTTTTTTAAATTTTTTCTTTTATTTTGGTTTCCGAACTGTTTTTGAACGATTAATAGTTTTTCTGTCTTTTTTTTTAACTTTATTTTATAAAAAGGGACTGAAGCCGTTCATCAGACATATAAGAATATAGGCCTTTTGGAAACATGTCGCCATTATTTGCGACCTGGGACTTGTTCACAGGCGACTGTAAATGCGGCATAATGTACAATATTTTAAATAAATTAAAAATAATTGGTATTTTTTCAATAGTTTACTCTATAAAAATATTTTTTAATAATCGGACTTCTACAATACAATACAATTCCTACTTAATTACACTGTAAAATTATCTGTAACTATAAGTGAGTATCAGTAGCGGCCTTTGGATTGAAGAAATGATACTGGACAAGATTAGAACTAAGATTTTTTTAATAAAAAATCATTTAGTGATACATATTATGGAAAAATAAAACAGTACATTTATATTCCTGCGTAAAATCTTGAGATTTGCATTAAAAGAAAATCATTTTTTTTAAATTCTAGAACTTTATATGCATAATTCCACTTTGTGGAATTAAAAAAAATGTCTTCAGTAATATGCAAGTGGACAGCAAAGGTTTTTTTTTCCAAAGTCTAGAGGTCTTCTTAATAAGTCAATCTATTCACTTCATAAACATAGTATCTTATATATTAAACGATCTTTTCTTGTATGTATGTATATATGTAGGGGAAAGTAGTACGAGTTGATCCCTTGGGATAAGATGATCCTTTAAGATTGTGTTGAAATCACTAACGCTATCTAGTTTATTTCACTAGTAAACATAGCTATGGACACCCCAGACCACTCAACTATTATTCAAACAATGCTAAATGTACTTGAGGATTTTTTTATTAAGCTTAAATTTAGTATTTGGGCCACGGGAATATAGTCACGTGCTAGTAAGTTATGTTAGTAAACTCTGCCTGGGGGATCATCTTGCCATTGTAAGGTTTTAAAGAAAAGGAAATATTTCAATGAAACCTCAATTATTTTCTGGTTTTGAGTATTATGCAAGTTGGATAGATAAATATACTAGTAGTAATCGCCTTTATTTTTCATTTACCTTGAAGAATATATACTTTACAGCGATTCCCGCTTCAGGGGATCATCTCGTACTACCTTCCCCTATGTATGTATGAATGTGACTAATACTGAAAAAAGACAAATGCTTTTTTCAATATTTTTTAAGAATTACGCATTTTGTAGTCTTAAATTCATTTTATGCAGATTGGTTTGTATTTATCAATTTCTTTTTCATACAATAGCAAAATAGGTTCAGCTTTCCACAAATTAGGGTTTAAAACTGTACAATTGGTTTGAAATTAAATATTAAAACACCATTTAAAGGATAAAAGTTCAAACTTTTTGTTTCTATTTATTTTAGGTTGCACCAATGAGTTATCATTGAGTTTTGACCCGTTAAAATCTGCAACTTTCCAAATCTAGTCCAGGAACTCCAAAGGTAACCAAAAGAACTAAAAACAAATCTATCAACCAATACAAACAAAATAATGATTTTTTTTCTTGTGAAATTTTAAAGTATTCAAGTATTCTTTTAGGTTATCTTTGGTAACAATAACGTGCCATCAATTATATTCCATAGCAAATCATTAATATTCACTAATTTTTTCAGTAGTTTTAACTGATTTTTAACGAGTAAAATATTATGTTGAAAATAAACTTCTTTTTTTTAAATTTCCAATGAGATTTGTAGTGATTTTTAAAATATTGTACATTGTTAAAAAATAAAATTTAAAAAAATAATTTGATATACATTTATTATAAATTTATAATAAGATTATAATTTGCAAAGATTTAATTAAAACAATGTTTTTTGGTTGTTGAAGAAAAAAAAAACAAGTAGATATTTTAGATTCAAGAAAAACGAATTGATTTGTACACTTATGCGTTATTCATTCCCGAGAAATTCGATATTTCGTACCATTTCATACTTGAAATTTTCTATAACATGGTTCTAAACCTAAAACGTTTAATAGCGCAGCGATTTAAACTTATTTAATTACATTTTATTCAATATAAGAAATACGAAAATTTACCTCAGAATATATTATAAAGATATACATATACATAGGCAAACTTGTAAATTTATTACTTTATATAATAGTATTTAGAAAATATAAAAGACATAGTTTGAAAGAAGAAATAATAAAATTAATCAATAAATATATGCAAAGATGGAAAAAATATTTGATTAAGCGCAAATTTTGAATGCACTTTTTTTTGGTTACTAGAAGAGGAGCTTTTTTTTGATTGGTTTATTGCAAATTATTCTACGTTTTGTTGCAATAACATATTGTCGTTAAAATTATTATCTTAATTAAAGTATACGTATGCTTAGTTTACATAATTTTAAATGATTTTGAGGCAAAAAATTGCAATTGAAATATATATGAGTATATGTAAAACCCGTCAAAACACTTGTAATTCTTTTTTTGCATTATTTATTTATCTTCTTTTTAATATATACGGATACGTTTCATGCTTGTGAAATTGTTATTTTACGTAAAATATGTAGTGCCCGACCGAACTTTCGGTTTCGGTTTCGGCCAAAAACCGAATTTCGGTTTCGGCTGTCGTCAAGCCGAAACTACGACCGAAACTGAATTCGTGAGATAAAAATGTTAAAACATTATTGTTTCTTACTAATTATTTGATTCTTCAATTATGAATACTGAAAACAATCAGTTCAAAAATTTTCTTCTAAAATTATCTTAAACATTTTTTTTTTCAGTTCGAAATAAAACTGATCATAGTTTAGAAGAAATTATTTTGTTTTTAAGATATAAGAAAGAGTATTTTCTATTTTATGTACCTAAACATATGAGGTAAAAAGTAATTTAGTTTTGTAACTTTTTTTTAATTATTTTATGTTAATCGTAACTAATATTAAAAAGAAATATTAGGTGCATTTCTTTCAAATCAACCCCTTTTTCAGCATAAATAATTTATTTTAAATAAGAAATGATAATATATTATGTCAATGATAAGCTCAAATATTAGGGACTAAATGATTAATGAATACCTATAGGATTTAAAAAAAAGACCAACAATAGATTGATAAAATGCTCAGAGGACTAGGATCAAAAACAATCGGTTAAAACTGTATTTTTTTTACGAACGCCTGAGGAAGGCTCAATAAAGAAGCCGAAATTGTTTTTGATCTTAGTCCTCTGAGCATTTAACCAATCTATTATATATCACCGAGGATCTGGAAATTTACAATAATCTAAAGACCAATTTTAATTAACTTTTTTTTCTACGAAAACATGACCATATATGGAAGTTTCGGTTTCGGCCGAAACTAATACTGATGCCGAAATTCGGATTCGGTTTCAGTTTCGGCCGAAACTAATACTGATGCCGAAATTCGGATTCGGTTTCAGTTTCGGCCGCAAAAACTAGTTTCGGTCGGACACTAATAATATGTACTTGGACTCTAGGGGATTCCAAGAGATGTTTACTTGTCGACGAAAAATTGTTTACTTAGGGGTTTTAAAGTAACCAACGTATGAAATAATCGACTAATGGGACCCTCTACTGAAATATATTCCACCGTTACAAATATTTTTTGTAGATGTAGAACATATATAAAAAATAAGATCTTCACAAGCATGTAATTTATCCTTGCAGTATGGTTTATGATTAATATTGCAATTTAAAATTGCAAATGTGCCAGTGGGGTAATGGTAAGTTTTGACAAAAGCACATTAGTAGAAAAAATCTAAACAGTCTGATTATTCGGTTCATAAAATGATTATTTTTTTCTTTTAAATAAGTAAATTTATAAAAAACTTTCGTATCAAAATTTCTCTTTCTAAAGAATTTTGATTGATTTACGCATGAAATTATCGTTATATTTAAGTAAAATTATGCAATAAAAAGCATTGAAAAATTGGTTTTTATTTTTGCTCTGTTAAATATTATGCAACTGTGAAATTTTAAGGGGGGTATGGGAATAAATTTAATTAAAAAAATAACTTCATTTACTCGGTCTATTTTTTTCCTTTTTTAGTTTTAGTTTGTGTGAGTTCTGTGCGATAATTTTAAAACAAATGCTAATTTATTTAGTTGTTGGACATTTCCGTAAAGCTCCCCGTGCAAAAGCTCTGTTCGCCCTCGTCGAAGACATTTCGTCTGCCCATGGTTCGTTGGAAATGATGAAGGCAATGAACGACGAAAAACATTTATTTACATTAGAAATGGGTTTGGCACGCAGCCAAAAGAGTTTTCCGAGCATCGATTTCTATAGTCTGCTTATATTTCTGTGTAGTTTAGAGGGCACATACCTAATACATAAACTCAAATTCATCCACTTACCCCATTCCCACTAGAAACTCTCTCAAAATTTCCCACTCGATTTCTAAATTAGGTTATAATCAAATATAAATATTACACATACATATATGTATAAATTGTACAGACTTAAGAAAAAGATTTATATATTTTTTTTTAAATTAATTTTCATATTTTATACAATATAAAAATGGACGATTTTTTTCAAATTTAACCTAATTTTTTTTTCTTTGAAAAAATCTTCTTTTTCTGCTCCATTTAGTATGTTTATTTAGTATAAAAAGTAGAACGAGTAATCGAAAATATTCGCTTGAAAATAAAAACGAAAAGTTTAGTGAACAGCGGTTTTAACAATGAGATTGATGCTTTTTAAACATAATTTATTAAATAAATTACTTCTTTTGTTCATCTTTAGAAGAAAATTTTCGTTGCATTTTATTTGTAATTTTTTTTAATTTTCAAACAGTCTTCAAACTATGAAAACTATGAACAAAATATTGATACCTACTATATATTTAAAAAATGGTAAAAGCTTTAAAGCTCTTTACAGTTGAAAAAAAGCACGTCAATTTTAAAGTTTGTTAGTGTTGCTTGAAAAAAAAGTCTCTTTTTAGTCCTTAACGTTGAGATAACGACTTGGTGCATTGAAATCACTAATTGCAAGACAAAAAAGAAAAGAGTTTTTCAGGACGAACATTGTCGCCAAAAGAAGAAGCTCCTATCATTTGACTTGTTCCCTATTATTTTTTTTGTAATTGTTATTTACCGTCGCCTTACTAAGATCCCTTAGCGACTCTAGGGTTAATTAAGTACGTTATCGAGAAATATTGAAAATTTACACGATACGAGGATCACACCCACTACCTACTAGTTTTGGAGCGGTCACCTAGACCACTCGGCTACCAGTAGGCTTCCCTAATAATTGTTCATAACAATGAAAGCAGATGTATAAGAGGTACCTTTTAATTTCTCCAGATATCTTAAACTCTTAGACGTTGAAGTAGCCAATCGTACAAGGGAAGCATTACTCCATTACAATAACCCCTTTGAGTACAACTTTAAGATCAAATAAATTTTTTTACGCTGACTGAACAGTTGTATTGTTTATACAATATACAGAATATATTGTGGTTCAATTTATATAGTATAATTTAATAAAATAATATATAAAAATCATACCATAAACATAAATTTGAACAGAAGTTCAAACAAAAATATTTGTGACGTATTTCGATTTCGATGCCAAGCAACCTTCCTCAGTGGTCATCAAGTAGTTTGGATCACTCCGTAACTGCTTTGTGATGATTCACGTCTGTTCAAATTTATGTTTATGGTACGATTTTTATATATTATTATATTAATTTATACTACATAAATTGGACCCCAATATATTCTATATATTGTATAAATACTACAGCTTTAAGAATTTTCTCGTAAATAAGAATTGTAGAATTATCAAAAAAAAAAAACAATGAATTTCTAATTGAAATTTTGAAACATTTTTTTGACTTGCTTCGCATGTACATTAATCGCTAATAAACTTAAGTTTTGTATAAGTTTGAGAATATGTAAGGATATTTTTCTTTTAAATTAAGGGGGTTCTCCCGTGTAATGGATTGAAAAAAAAACTTTTTTGTTCGCATAATTTGTTTTCTTAACATGCCTAAAATATAGCAGTAAAGTGATTTTTTTAAAATTTAAAATCATCACAAAGATACAGAAGTCGTTATCATTGACCGGCTAATTTCCAATTTATAGAATAGACTAAGTAGGGGAAAGTAGTACGAGTTGATCCCTTGGGATAAGATGATCTTTTACGATTGTGCTGAAACCACTAACGCTATCTAGTTTATTTCACTGGTAAAACATAGCTCTGGACATCCCAGACCACCCAATTACTATTCAAACAACGCTAAATGTACTTCCTGTTGTGTTTGAGGCTTTTTATAAAACTTAATTTTAGTATTTGGGCCACGGGAATATAGTCTTGTGCTAGTAAGTTATATTAGCAAACTCTGCCTAGGGGATCATCTTGACCATAGGGGTGTTCAAGATGATCACTTTGTAAGGTTTTAAAGAAAAGAAAATATTTCAATGAAACCTTAAGTATTTTCTGGTTTTGAGTATTATGAAAGTTGAATAGAAAAATACACTAGTAGTAATCACCTTTATTTTTAATTTACCATGAATAATTTATATTTTACAGCGATTCCCGCTTAAGTGGATCATCTCGTACTACCTTTTCCTACATGTAGACACATCAAATGAACTAAAATCATCGATAAATTTGGAGTATTGCAATTTTTCTTGATCAACTTAACCGTGTAATTATAAATTTTTCTTCAGATATCTGCCAAAAATCCAATTTTCTAATTTTTCAATTGATTTTAGTTCATTCCATGCTCTTAAACTTATAAATTAGAACACCGTTATTTTTTTATTTCAGCTTAGTGAAATGGGTGTCTTTGGAGCACTGTAACTCACGCTCTACTATATATTTTGGGCTAAAAATTTATATTTATACAGTTAAAATAAATATAAATCATTGATAAAAAATTCAAACTTCTATCTTCGATTCTTAATCTATCTTTGATCTTCTATCTTTGACGACTTTTCATTGATCTTCAAAAAAAATCCCACAAAATGCCTAAGAAATAGGCTGATCATCCCTTAAAGATTTTTTTTTAAAAGTTATTTAGTGAAAACCCCGAAATGCTTTTGTCTTTTAATAAAAGAACTAAAACCTAGTTTGGTATTTTAGCAGCAAGATTGACTCAACCATTTTAAAGAAGAAAAAAACATTAAGGATAAATAAACATAAACTACTAAACATTAAAACTTTTTTTTCCAGTATTAGTTAAATCACTTCACCCAAACAACGCTTCGTCATTAAGGGTTTGAAACATTAGCAAAACTTTAACGAACCAAAATCAAACTGATTAAGTTTGCCGAATCCAATAGTATTGAATGGCTAAGCTTTAATAGTAGAGCTTTCATAGTTCAAAAACTGTTTGAATTATTGAAATATTTAATTTCATAAGATTACTATTTACATTTTAGTTGATATTGAACACCAAAATCTACGTGAAAAAATCCTAATGGTAATTGGCAAATATGAGCTTTTTCACCAATTGATTTTTCTTAAAAACACTAATTACTAGTTGAAATTAACAAAAGAAAGAAAAAAACATTTATTCGTAAATAGGTACTTGATTAATTAAAGTACAAATTAAAGGTATCCTAGAACAAATATAATAGTCAACATTTCGAATTGTTTTTATCCATATAAGAACTTATCATCTAATTTTTAGTAAATAATTAGTTTTATTGCGTTGAGCGAAGCTTTTTTGTAATTTTTGTATTATTAAAATGTTATTCACTTATCTAAGTATATAATAGTCGTAAGGCAACCATCAAAAGAACAGTTTTCACATTCAATGCTACTAAACTGATATTTTTTTAAAGAACATTAGTAAATTTTGAGATTTGGAAATCAATTTTGAAGAATGGAAAATAGTTTCAGTGAATTCAAGTACTGTTTGAAAATTTTGACAATTGAAAATTGATGGTTTTTCGTACGTTAAACTCGATTGTTTAATACAACATTAAATTTATTTTATATTTAGGGTTTTATAATTGACGAAAAATGATGCGCGATTTTATTTAATCATTTTGTTGTTATTTGTTATTAAATTGCTTAAACAACTAGAGGTATTGATTAACTTTTTTCCATTTTTTTTTAATATAGGTATATTATTTATATATTTTCATATGGTTTTTCTCCCATAACAACATTAACAGAGTTTATATGTTTCTAGTTTAAATATTTAGAATACGTATGTGAGCTGATTTATCACCAAAAAAAAAAAAAAAAACGTAGAAATTTCAACAACAAAAAAATGGAAAAAAAATCTTTGAATTTCTTGATGGATTTTTATTTTGAATTTATTTTTTGTCCCCGAATGAATCGAATGAATTTGTTATGAGCCGAAGAGGTCACTAACATTCGTGACTGGTTTATCCTTTGTCTTCGTCCAGTGCCTGATGTCGGAGTGGTTTCACGGAAAGTTCTATGTTTGATTGGTAAATCGATAAAATCCACTAAATTTCTGATATTTTATTAATAAATAGTTTTGATGTATTGTATTGGTACATAAGGTTGCCTTGTGCCTTGTGTAGTCAAGGTTCTTTTCGGGTTGTCAACAAATGGCGAGGACGAGGGGGGAAAACTTGCGATCGTGTAAAAAGCAAGTTGAAAAAATTTTCTCAGACGTGAAATTGTAAATGGAACAACTGAATTATTCAAAGATTCTTAAATATTTCAAAACTTATAATTACTTTCAAGTGACAGAAAAATCAAAACTTTTCATGTTTCAATTCTCTTAGTTTGTTGTTGGGGTAGGTACCCCTTATTTACAATATTGATTATCACATTTTTAATTTTATATATTATAACATTATTAAACGATCTTGATAATATAAAATCAATCAATTCTATAACAAAATCATTTGAGTAATGGTTTGAATATTAATTCAATGAAATCGATTTAAAAGTAGTTTTCGAAAATGAAGAAAATTTTAAATCCTATTATATACACTTTCAATGTTATAACGGTTTATGTTATAAGCCATTTTATTAAAAGTTCTTCCACAGCAAGCATATTCTCGTTAAATTCAAGAAAACTAAAACTTTTCTGATTTTCTTGGCTTTCATTTCTTGGTATGGATCAATGATGGCAAACTCTAAACCCTGGGATTATAATTTGAATCAAAAAGTTTATCATATTATCACATATTCATATGTTAGTTTTCATCAATGTTTTATACTTCAACTTCTTATGATCTTCTATAGCTGATTATATGTAAAGCCACATTTAGTATGTAAGCAAATAAAGGTCACCCCAAAATATAAAAAATTTTATGTACGTTTTTAATAATATATTATTTTAACTGTGACCATTAGTCAATAAAATTTACTGAAATGTTAAAAAATCATTAAATATTTTGTAGAAAATGTGGATAAACAAATGAGTAAACTTTAGTGAACCATCAGGTTTACCAAAGATCCACTAGAGACTTAAATGCGTCACTGATATTTTGTGAACCATTAAGTTTACCTAAGGACCTCCGGAGAATTCAATGCGGCTTTGCTTTCGCGATTAATTAAAAATAAACGAATTTCCACCCCAATTTAAAAAAGCTTTACCATCATTGACATGAATTACATCATTCTATTAAAGATCCGAAAAATGTTCATTCATTTTCACATAAAAGTTTTTTTTCTTTATGCCTTCTGATAAATATCAAAAAACCTTATAAAAGCTTCTACCTGGCGAATCGAAAAGTCACGTGACCTGAATAAAAGAACTTTCAATGTCAAAATTTGATTGAAGATCTCTGATAGCTTTTTGGTTCTGATATTAAAGACAAATTATGTTTTCTAGTAAAATTGGAGACAAAACGGAAACAATCTATAACCTATGATGATCGATTTAGCTTATTTTGAGATTCGTAATTAAAGCCAGATATATGAAGGATATTGTTTCATTTTCATAGTGAAAAACCCATAGAAAAATAAAAGATAGAGCCAACAAATCATTGATCCTTTGTCACTGTAATAGAAAGAGAAAAAAAATTATTGTAGAGCTTTTTACTCATCAAAATCGTTAGTAGGACATTCTAGATTCTTCTCTTGTAATTTTACAGTATATCAGCTCTTTTATTTTGTTCCTCTATTCTCTTCATTTATGTTCTACTTTCGGAGAAAGATAAATACTTTGCAACACCTTTTTTCAGCATTAAATGGCAGTAACGTCAATTTTATAGAATTCTCGATACTTTGTCACCTAGCTATCTTTTATTCCTCTATAAAACAACTCAATAATTTACAGTTCATAAGTGACTTTAGTCGTAAATTATATTTAGTACTTTTCCTGGTGTTTTATAGTGTTAATCTTTGGATGAATTATTTTGCCACTAATCGCTGGAAACGCTTCAAAATGCACTTATAAATTATACAATAGACTAAGGGCGTTATTGCTCCATAGATTGGGAAAAAAACATTCAAAGATAAATATAAATATCTTAAAATTTCATACTACTTTTTTCGTTTGTAGAATATTGGCATAGAGATAAAGAATCGATCGTTCATTGGGTCTAGAAAAAAAAATAAATTCCGAATAATTTGTTGTGTCTATTCTCCCTATAGAAGAGGTTATACAATATTAATCAAATAGACAAAATTTTCCACATTTCCAATTTCTTTTTCGTCTGTACCCAAAAATAGGTTCGTTTATCCTGTATTACACAACCCCATATTCATTATATAATATAATTGTACTAAGTGGTACTAAAATAGTTGTAAATTACTTTATTGCTATTTTTATTGAAAATTCGAACATTTTTTTTTCCTAACAACAAAAAGCGGAATGGTGTAATAGACAAGAAAATAAAAGGCTAGTGAAAAAAAAAACAAGGTACCTAATATATTTTCCCTGATATATCCTAAAATATAAGGAACTAGACTTAAGACTTAGAGCTTCTTAACTAATGCAATAATAAAAAAGATTTAATTAATGAATTTCCGAATGAAATAAAACACAGTTATTGTAAAGTACTTAGCTACTTACTAATTAAGGTACTGCAACGAATGTATTTGCATACAATAGTGTTAAAGATTGGCGTTTTCCATTGAAAGCCTTAACTGTATAGCATCTCTTGGTTTTTCCCTCAAAGCAATTAAAAGAAATTTTCACTGAAGTAATTAATTGGTTTAATATTCCTACATTATAATAATATATCAAATGCAAACTGGTGTTTTTCATAAATATCAACAGAAATGTATAGAAAGCTCTTCGAAAAATCCATCAAGAAAAATGAAATTATTGCAACTTTTAGAACTATTCTAGAAAAGTTTATATTTTTTTTTTAAAATATATGGTAAAGAAAACAGAGCACTTGGCACTAGATTTCAACGATTTTTTTTATACTTTAAAACGACAAAAATTGATTTTTAATTTGATTAACAATTTTTTAAATGACTAATTTTTTACTTAATAATAAAATTTGATTTAAAGTCTTTTTAAATTCACTTAAGTTTATGATTTAAAAATCACTTTAATAATTTAGTGGAACAACAGAGTAAGGATTTGGAAAAGCCGATGGTGATTGATGATTTTTGGCATTTTCTGTTGCATCTTGGAATTTTCCTTCGTAAGCGTAAAATTGTTTAATCACTTGTTTTTTTATTGAGTAAAAAAAATAAAAGGAAATTATTTAAGTTTTTATTGAAGATAGTTTTTCACTTTGGTTTTTCTTTTTTTTTTTTTAATATAAAAAACACTCGAAAGTCACATCGCATTTCATCCCATTGGAGATCAAATCGCCAGCAGTAGCAGATTTGTTTTGGTTGTGGATCTGTTAATTTCTGATTTTCCGGGGCAGCAAGAAGATAGGAGAGTAGGAAAATCGAAAAAGAAGTCGGATGGAATGAGGAATCAGTCGTCCCCATCCATTCCAATCAGTTCCGCTTGTAAACGTCCTTTGTATCTACAGCAAATTGTCATACAAAATATTCGCAACGCCAATCGGAATTGTGGACTTAACGACAATAAAATCAGTGACTTCCAAAACGAATTCAACATTCCCATCCAAACTATGGCGAAATGAAGAAACGGAATTTGAAATTTCACTCCCGTAAAGTACTCGTAAAATCGAATTCCTGCATAAGGTGTCCACGATATCCAGAAAACGGTGACGAGTACAAAGGACATTATATGACTTGGATTTGACAGATTTTCGGCCAAAGCTGTCGCATACTCCTTATCATGGATCGGCTCACCACTACGTAGTTTTCTAACCATTGAAAAAATATACGAATACGTGTAAATGATAGTAATGAGACTAGGACCTAGAACCAGTATGGCTAGCGTAACTGAATACGCCGCCATACTGCCCCAGTCCAGCATACAAATGTACGCTTCTCGATCGAACAAAGGCTGATTGAATCCAAGCAATGGCGGACAACAAAGCATGGCGGCCGAAATCCATGTAAACGCCATCCAGCATTGGCACCGGGTTTTCGTTTGCACAGTTTCGTAGCGAAGCGGTTTTCGGATCGCCAAGTATCGATCGACGCTGATCCACATAAAGGTGTATACGCTGACTGCCCAGAGGGTGACTTCCAGGTACCCAACCAGGCGACAAACGACGTCGCCATATACCCATTGTTGAACTATCGCCGGGTAAACGGACAATGGTACGACGAACAAACCACATAAAAGATCCGCCACGGCCAGTGATAACAAATAATGATTGATGACTTCATGAGGACCTGAAAAGAAAATTTTCTTTTAATGGAAAATCTATACATTCAATAATATTTTCGTAGTCTTATGAATTTTTATAATATTCATATTCTGTGAAATTATAGAAAATTTATAAACTACACAAAGTAGCAGAAAAAAAAATCCACAAAAACATATTTATGTCTAGTCTAGGATATTAAGTCACGCATTCGTAAGAAAGGACAAAAAACTTGTTTTGCTTTGACTATAACATATATTAATGGAACTGTTAAAAATTTACGAAAAACACAAAATTTAAAAAAAAAATATTATTGGTATACTATTTATAGATTACTGGTCAAGGGAGACGTAACGGATGGCGAATATAAAACACAGCGATCCCTAATAGTATACTGGAATTCTCACAAAAATTTTCAAGATAAATTAAAATTTATTTATGAAAAAATACTACAAAATAAATTATTTTGATATTTTTTTTCATTGCATTTATATTTTCATTGAATTAGACATGTCTTTTATCTGTAACATAATTTGGAAAAATATTCGGACATTTAATTAGGACAAAATAATTATTACCTGATGATGACAGTCAAAAACTGTTGAAACGCGTCGTAATAAAGTAATTTTTTAATTGAGTCTCAAAGACATATACATATATATATATATATATATATTATCCATTAATTTATTGTGACTCGGAAATAAATAAAATACTTATCAATGTTAAAAAGAAAAATATTCATCAAAATTTTTCAAAACTCCTCAGTTTAGATGTTTCTGACCTAAAAAAGGCAATGATTCATTGGTATATGTTTTCATTTAGGTCTTTTTTTTTAGAGGAGAGAAAATTAGAAAATTAGTTACCGAATTTTCTTTAGTCGTTGTCACTAAAGGGGTGTGTGGAGTTTCGGACTACGTACCAAAATAACGTATTTTACAATCATTATCATTAACTATGCTTAACAATAATTAATGTTGAACTAGTGATAAAATCATTAACAAAAAAAA
Organism: Sisyra terminalis; assembly: GCA_958496175.1. NCBI lineage: Eukaryota > Metazoa > Arthropoda > Insecta > Neuroptera > Sisyridae > Sisyra > Sisyra terminalis. The sequence goes on from OY292275.1 coordinate 13,338,365, forward strand.
AATCATTATCATTATCTTTTACAGTTATGTATAGGGATGCAAACGGTACATCGATTTTTTTAAACATTGATACATCGTTCATAAACATCGATGTTTTAATGTCGATGTTGAAACTCAGAACATCGATGATACATCGTTTTCCATGAGCGATGTTTTATGAACGATATTGTATCATAGCACCATTTTTCGTCCCATTCATGATTTACAGATATACAAATAGATACCTCCCTCAGTCATAAACGTAGTTTTGTGAATTCCAACAATTTATAACGCATGAGATTAAATACTAACGATTGGGTAGGTTAGATTAGATTGTAATCCAACAACATTAAATTATAAGTTGATGAAGCTTACGGGATCGTATATTATTATTTAGAAATATTTTTTTGTAAGACATTTAAATTATGATCAAATAATTTAATCGATGTTTTTAACATCGATGTTTCACTTATAAAAATATCGATGTTCTAGCATAGATGTTTATATGATCAATGTCGCATCCCTAGCTATTGTTATGAAGTATTTGTATAGTACAGGAGTCGTTATACATTTTGATTCCAAAGCTTTTAGTATCCAAAGTTTCCCATTACTATCGAACAATCAAAACTAAAATTATCAACTATTGTGAGTATAGCACTGTAGTGCTTGAACATTATTTGGGAGCTTCGGTAACTGAACGTATGAATATAGCATTCATAAGCTAGGATTTTATACTTTACGCTATTGGTAGGTAGTACCTACGTAAATACTTTTGTACCCAAATAAAAATTCCTTTATCAATTTATTTTCGATGAAGAAACTAAAGTTAAGTCAATTATAATAACATTCAAAAATGTTGCATACCTTAGATATGTGTTATTTGTATATAAAGAACTATTATTCCTATTCCTCAATCGCCCCTATAGATAAAATCGACCCTCAATATTGTTAATTTGGCTCTTAAAAGTTTATAAGAGTCAACCAATTTCTTTAGTACAGTTTGTGAATATGATTTTGGATTGAGTCCTTAAAAACTGTACTTGATTTTTTCATGACTTAATTAATAGCGCAGATTTAAATATGTTTTTCACTTTTCTTATTTAAAAAGTTTAGTAAAAGAGCACAAATCGTAAGCTACAAAAGAAATACTTGAGCTTTTTTGTTGCAATTATTGGTAAGCTTGCTTCGGTAAAAAGGGTAAAAAGCACAACCAAATGATAATTAGGTAAAGTAGAGCTTAAAACTTTGAAATTATAAGAAAGATAAAAAAGAGATTTCAATGATGACAAATTACACTTGAAATAATTATCTTAAGAAATTTTTATCATTTGTTTACATTTATTTCAAAAGATCATAATACTAGAAAATATCCTACGCTTATGAGTAGATACTTGCACATTAATCACTTTTAAAGCCGGTATTTTCACTCGTGTATAAAAAAATTATATTCTTTAGATAGCTATTTAATAAATAATAATTTATCTGCTAAATAAATCCTACCAATATACTAAAATGAATATATGCATTTGGAAAGAATTCAGGTATTTTTCTTCTTCATACATTTCTCAAAGTTTAAAGTTTAGATTTCAGAATATTTTCCCACTCAACTATTCAATTCAAGCTATTTCCTATCTAAAATTGAAACATGATTCTTCGAACAAAATAATAGGAAAAATAAGAAAGTGTCGTAAACGGTGTAGTTTAATAAAAATAAAATCGTGAAAATATTCAGTTGACTAAACTAACGTTAGCTGGAGTTGAGAGATTCATCCGTACAAAGAAATCCTTCCTTGCTATTCTACATTCCATTCCTCATACCGGAATTTAAACAGCGTCTACAGAAAATAATGTTAAACGATTTTTTCTTCAAGAAGAAAATGAAAATTTGGACCAATTCCTGCTATTGATTTTTTAATGTATGTGCTTTTATTAAATATATTTATTTTCGTTTTAAACGTTAAAGCGCTATGATATTATTCAAAATTAAATACATTAGGTTGTTCGGAAAGTAATTTCGTTTTTTTTTTTTGGTGATAATGAAAGGTAATTTTCGTATAGTGAATAAATATTTTATTAAATAATATATTGGCCATTCTGGTTCAATAACTTTTGTTATTTTTCTGGCTGTAGCATGATTTTTCACTGAAAAATTTTTTGATCTTTTTTAGCCAAAAACTGTTCTTGGGGGATTTTTGATTTCCTCATTTGAAGTAAAGATTTTATTCTCTAAAAGATTTTGCAATTGTCAGAACCAATAATAAACCGAAGGTGCCAGATCTGTAGAATATGATGGGTTTGGCATTTTATTCCATTCAAGTTGTAAAAGCTTTAGGCGATTAACACAAGTTATATGAGGTCAAATTTCTCCCTATAAAAATATAGGGAACCCATATATCGAGGTTTGAGGTTAATTCTAGGCCTTTCAAGTAGATCATCAACAATTGAATTTGGTAAATTTTACCTTTTACAGATTTCACGTGCTGTTATTCACTGGTTTACATCAACTAAAGATTTCATTGTGACTTGATCAGCTTCAACCGGTCTTCCAGACCGTGGTGCATCTTCGACATCAAAATTTCCGGCGATCAAAATTTTACAAACTAATTTTGGCACTGGCGTGTTGCCAATGCATCTTCTGCACATACATCGGTAAATATTTTCGTGATTGAACAACATTTTACCTTTTCTATAGTGAAAAAGTAATATAAGAGGAAAATTCTGGTTTTTGCTCTCCATATTTAAAAGAGCACGCACCAAAAACTATTGCGTAGAATCACTTAAGCTTTTTCACATATAAGCCTTGCTATATTAGCTCTCAAAACATACAATGATTATACGGCTTAATTATAAAATGAGTGAAAAAAATACAATTAAATCTTTTGTCGGGAAAAAACGAAATTACTTTCCGAACAACTAATAGGTTTTCTAGGAAAATGTACTTTTGTAAATCAACATATTTCAGAGTGATTAATTCGGTATTCAAAATATTTTATTAAAACATTAACTGAAGCCCACATACTACTAATTGGGAAATTGGTTTTCCCTCAATGTGCTCAATTATCCTGCGGTGGTATTACTAACAAAGACAATTTAGCACATCAATCAAACAGGAATGGAATTGGAAATTGTCAGCTCTAATGAGATATTGTGCATAAGTGAAAATGACTTCAAAGAGATAACAGAAAATCATTCATAAAATTCATCAAGGATGCAATAAACAGAAACAGGCAATTCCAATTGTCAACGTCAACGGTACTAAATAGAATTACGAAGATCCATCGAAAAGATTTCATTGAAAACAAGGGAAAAATAGTAATAGACATAAAGGACGAACGAGAGCAATGTTGAGATCTCTTAAACAGCTGTTGATTGATAAAGATTGAAGCTTTTCGGTTTAAAAATGAATGAAAGACGAGGACATTGATTAATTGAGCATATTTGTCATGAATTAAATTTGCGGAAAATAACCGAATGACAATCGGTGAAAGAAAATTGAGAAATTTCGATTCCTCTACAAGAAATGGTAAAAGAAAATTGAATTGTTCGGAGTATTTTTTTAAAGTTAAATAAATAGTAAAAAAAAATTTTTCCGTAAGCAAAAAAAAACGATTTTAAAAGTCGTAAAACTGGTATTGTTATACGTTTCTAGTTTGGGAGCTTTTGGTATGTTTTCAAGGAGAAACAAAAATTTCACATTCTATTATATTTATGAATGTCCCATAGGAATTTTATAAAATACATAAAGCGAGGCAATGCCAACCTTGGCGGAAAGTGGAAAAATAACGTTCAAGTTGTTGAAGCTTTCCCCAAATACAAATATGGAAAAAGCTCAAGCTTTTTTTTGCTTCTCTTTTCTTTAGGTGACGTATAAAGGTTTTTGTTTATGTAAAAAATTAAAACCAGTTATAAAAATGACGGATTTATAGTTTTGGTGGAGGCAATAAATAAATCAAATGTGTACTACAGTTTTAAAGTCAAAAACAGTTTTCTTCAGGGCCGACGTGAAAATTTTACAAAATGTATGGTTTTTAGAAAATTCTTCGATATGAATTCGTTGAAATTTTTGTATCATATTGATAAAGTAAAATTGAAATAAATTAAAAAGGTTTTTGTGAAAAAGAATGCATTTTACTTTCATGCGATGAAACTACTTGTAACTATTGCATTACATGTGCCTTTATACTCTTCGAATTGTGTATTTTTTGGTGATTGAAATATTTTACTATAGTTTTTATTATTAAAACACAAAACCAATTGTTATTAGAATATTTAAGTTTAAGCCATATATTCACAACTATGGCTTATCAATTGCTAAAAAAATAATAAAATCAGCAATATTTCTTTAGCGGTTAGCCTTTTGATCGTATAGTGTTTAAGATAGTTGTTATGGCTCCTAAATATAGAGTTCAAATCCTGTGATAAAAACATTCGGTGAGGAAAGTTTTACGTTTTCAATTTATCAAATTACGGGAAATTTAGAAGATTTTGATGGTTGTTTTTCATAGTTTCATTATTTATTTCTTCTTTTTTTTAAGGATTTTTTTTAAATTTTTGTAAAACACGTTTCAGCGGATTCCCAACTTCTTCAGGTACTAATATAATTCTTTATATCATAATTTAACTGTCTGTTACCTTGATAATTATAATTATATTAAAAGACTAACACTCAAAGTTTGAATTAAATATACAATTTGATTTTAAGATTGTTAAATTAGAATTAAATATTAAATTATTAAGATTGAAATACGTAAAACAACCATTATACCAATAATTACCAAGGTATAATTGTGTTTTTAAGGATTATATTTGTACCGGAAGAAGTCGAGAAACTGATGAAAGATGTAGAAAATTAAAAAAAAATCCTAAAAAAAGAGAATATAAATAATCATTTACAACTTTGGGGGAGAAATAATGATAAACAAATTTCTTTCAAAATCTTCACGTTTTTATTCATAACAGAAAAGGAAATGCAAATGATAATTATACGAAAAAAATTAATGAATGGTAATATAAACAATAAAATGTAAAGATTTAAAGGAATACAGATAGGATCGTAAATATACGCCTTAAAGTCGACTAGTAGAATTTATAAGTACGATAAGGTACTTGTAATTCTAAATGTGATATGAATGAAGCATTTTATAGACCAAAAACAAGATTACTCAAACCAAAGGGTACCTAAAGAGCTTTGAAGTTTAGTGTCGAAAAAAAAATAGAAAAACCAATTCAACAATGTAAAAGTATTGGGAGGAGTCAATCACCAAATATCATCAATGTGATGACAAAAAAAAAGAACTAGAAGATTGGACCACATTTTGAGAGGAAAAGGACTCATATTGCATGATGCAAAACCAGAAATCTCCTAAGAAAAAGATTCCATGATATTTGATCTTCGACAAAATATCCCCAAAAAATATCTCTAAGACAAAAAAAAACCAGACAATATATCCAAATAATGGAATATTTAGCAACAGCTCTAAGGTTCTTCCGGAACCATCATTTGAAGATGAATTCTCATAGATCTCGATGAAGTATAATGCATAGAAGAACATTTTCCATTGATATCTTGCTTAGTTTACGAAATATCGATCCTTAAAAATTGAAAGATTTTTTTTCACTTTCTAGACGGATTTCTTTCTACTTAAAAAAATATAGTTATCATACTTACAACCGTGGCTCCATCTAATTAGTTTAATGCTAAAAAAACTATACAAAAGAGATCTAGGGGCGAAGCCTGCTAAAAGTTCCTTTCTGCTACATCAATATCTGCCAACGTTGCATTTTCTATATATTGTTCTTAATTTTATTCGCGAATAAATTGGGCCAAAAGTAAATAAACGTTTCAAATATTCTTGTTTGATTTTGAGGGGTTTTGATCCTGGGCATCTTGCTATAGATTTTTGAGATAATATTTTTGAAAATAAAGACTGTCAGCTGTGCTAAGCGGCTAGATTTATTAAGAGTATCATTTATAACTGATTTTTATTGAATTTTATGTACCCTGGAAGCTTAAATTATTATTTTTAATTAACTGTACTGTATTTATAAAACGGATCATGACAAGGATTATTGTTGACAAAGTTAAAGCAATTGTTTATGAACGCCTGAGGAAGCCTCAATAAAGGGCCAAAACGTCGCGAATAAAAATCAAGTTTTAACTGCTTAGTTTGACCCTAGTCCTTTGAGAACTTTCATTAAGTAGTTATCACCAAGGATCAGAAATTGTATCAAAATTTTTAAAAATAAAAAAAATTTAAGAGACGAGAAAGGAAAAACATTTAAAAGTAAAGGGAACGATTACAATTGGGCGTTTTTTTTCCAAAAAAAAACAGGGTACATAATATTATCAATCAATAATTAAAGGATCTATTGTCGGAGATATTTTGTCATAGCGATATTTTGTACGGGGATGTTTTGTCTGGAGATATTTTCACGGGGATATTTTGTCGTGGAATCACGACGCCTGATACCATAAGCAAAAAGTAAGAAAAAGAAAATTCTTTAAAATAGAATAAATTAAATAAAGAATCAAGTAAATTGTGATAGAAAACTTTTATAAAGTTTTTAACAATAACTACATTGAAGATTCAAATATGGCGTCGGTTAAATGACCACCATCGTACTGCAGTTACTTTAGCTTAAGTTTTTAATGGTTTGACCACACAAATTTCGGCTAATTTGGTAATTATTGTTCTTCGAGTGTTAAATTCGGACTCTTCCAGAGTTAGGAGCCAATGTAAGTCAACGATTTAATGTGAATCTTAAATCAAATATCAGATGGCACATTTTTGAAAATTGAGGAATTAATACTGAACTTTTAGTGCAACTGTTTAATAAATACCGATGCTAATTGGATTTGGGAAAAAATAGTCTAACAGTACGGTTCAATCATGAAAACCGTTTACGGTAGTTTCTCTATGTTAATTTAAAAATAAGGATATTGCTATGCCATAAATCTAGCTATTGAAGATGTGTTTTGTTTAATAAAATGGTAATTTACCACGAAAGTTGAGGAAGGTAGCGATGATGAGGACGTTGGATACGATGATTGCTACCCCCATGATGAAGATGATGGCTGCTTGCGTTAGGGACTCCAGGGTGAACACGATGTCAGTGTCGGTGTCGGTATCAGTGAGAATAATCATTGTGCCATCGCGGAACATGGCTCGCGGGCCGAGATCGGTTCAGAGGACCTTAAGGACCTCTGGCGCCGCGACGCCGCCACCGCGACATGGCGCCGCGGATCACCTCGGCCGCCAATCGGCGTACTCCACACTTCGGATAACGAGCCCTAAATTGGCTTTGTTTTGCGCTAATTTTACCCTCCCAATCGAGTCGAAATAGTGAAAATAGTCGTGGAGATTTGGTCGCGTTTGGTGATGCTTTTGATTACCGGCGCCGGTCGGATGCACCACGTCCCACATCGGGCTGGGGCCTTCCGTTCAACCAAATTACTGCAATCATAAAACAAAAGATAATTAGATACCTGCTACTAAATATCGATTCCAATTTAACGAACTCATAAAAGTGATATCTCCTCCAATAAATAAGCTCCATAAATAAACTTGAAAATTTATTGGTTTCTCCATTTAGAAACACCCTCAAGTTGGAAAATGGAAAATTCTCACTTACGAATTCCAATACAATAAATTTCGTTTCAAATGCTGATGGGAATGGTTCGCTGGTATTATCAAAGATAGTTGCAACTGGGATATGGGGGATGGATGATGATTGAATATTTAATAATTTATGAATTTTTCATTGGCACACATTTCCATTTTCCTCGAAAATAATCAATACTCAAAGATAAAACGGAAAATGCTAAATACGCAATAGAATATTATCGATGAAATAAAAATGCCTATAAAGGGAAATTGGGGGAAAGCGATTGTTTGACCTGGGCGAAGAACAACCTGGAAAAATCAGGACCAAAGGGAGAAGTGAAATTATGCGTAACTAATATTGGAACGCAACGAACGATTTTTCCAATTTACACTAAAAGGATTTCAGTTAAAATTTCTGCAAAATATTATCAAGTTTCCTCGTTTTCATCCCTTATTTTCTTTTATACTATACTTATGGATTTTTTTTCTTTCATTCAGTCTCGAGACAACGAAACGAGTCTATAAAATCCAGATCAGTGTTGTAAATGATGCCGCGACTCCTCGGCTTCGTTCCCTCGTCATCCCAAGATCTAACCGTTCCCAACTGCCTCTCAACCCTCGAATCCTCATTTTCCAACCTCTCTTTCATATTGATCACGTAAAAATCACCCATATTCCTGTATGTGAGTTCAACAAAGACAATTGATGCAATGTTAATGACGATATCCACCCACGAAACAAAGACACGGGATTATTATAGAACAGAAAGGACAAAAAGTATCATTTTTTTTTTTTGAAAAGGTATTCTACTTTTTCTTTCTCACGTATGTTACGGAGTTTTCATCTAAAAATAAATATGAAAGACGATAGAAAAGGCGATTACGATTTTTGAAAAGGTATTAGTAACACTTGAAAAATTGACCTGACATCTTGAGGACTTACAGAAGATTAAAACTTTTTTTTAACTCTAGCTTTTATTGTCAAAGAAGTTCATTTTTAATATCATAGAACTGTTTGAAAGAGATAAAAGTGTATTGAATCCCTTTGGAAAAGGAAAAATATTTAAGACATCCTCAATGAATATATTCCTAAGAAATAATACCAGAAATACTATGATATCTTGTTTAAGTATAAAATTTGAAATGTGGAATTAATTTCTATTAAGATGCTTATTACTAGTAATCTATACTAATATATAAAATTCTTACGTCTGTCTGTACATTTCGATTTTGAACCCAATTTTAGGGTAAATATTTGTTTCAAGAGGCCCTTACTCCGAATTTAACATTTTTAAAATTTTTGTCTGTCTGTCTGTGTGTCCCGATTTAACTAAAGAACGGAACAACCGAATTTAATGCAATTTGGTATTAAGATACAACACAATTTCCCACAGACTATCGGCTACTTATTATTCCAAAAAAATAATAAGAGAAGGTATTTCCAAGGGATGAAAATATAATTTTTTGCACTAGACAGGTGAGTTATGTATCATTGGAAAGGTAATTAAAAGTAAGAAAATAATCGGTAAAAACATTTTTAGTTTAACTGATAAAAAGCTCAGTAAATTCAATATAAAGTTTAAAAAATTGCCTCTTTGAAATATAAACCTTTATATATATAAGACACATAGTTGATGTTAATAACGATGTTAATAGAGATTCCTACTAATATTCAAAATCTACACCCTAAACTTCTGTTATTTTAACGCGAGTATTTTGATAAATTTCGACTTTTTTTAGTCATAATTAAGACCGACTTTATTTATGTATAGATGCTGATTGATTTACGGATTATTTGGTCCACGGTAGGTAAACCTATCGTAGTTATACGCAATAGACATGCTCTTTTTAGATATTTATAAATATTTTTTGAAAATTAATAAATTAAATTCGAAAAAATAGTGTTTTTAAGTATAATTATGTTTTTCGTAAAAGAAATAAGAAAAATACAAATTTCCATATACTACCACTACAAGAAGCAAACTTAAAAAGAAAACAATCAACACCAACGTTACGCAGACGAAGTCGCGGGGATCAGCTAATAATACAATAAAAATAAAATAAGACAACGCTTGCTAATCATCATTTCGATACCAAACATAATTTTATGTTTGATGGAGTTTCAATTTTAGATAGTGAATTTAATTATTTTAAGCGTTCGTTGAGTGAAATGGTTTTCATAAAATTAAATAAAACAATAAATCTAAGATCTGACACACAGAACCTAAGTTTAATATATAACGACATCCTAGGTCTGAAATGATTATCTTTCGAATTTGAATATTTTATTTATATTTTTTAAATTAATATTATATTATATATTTTGAAGTGCGTAGCTTAACAACTATGAACTGATGTTTTCAGTTGGCTGTTAGACTTGTTAAAAAACCACATACTTGAAAGCTAAAAATCGTTTTTACAGTTTTAATTTTAATTTTACATTTTTTAATTAACGATTGTTTAAACATAATTGAGGTCTGTTTATAATAATATTGTTATAATGTTGTTAATATTGTAATACTTTCAGAGCTTGAAAAAGTCTTGATAACAAAGACGAAACGTCGCAAAATCAATGATTGTTTAAATTAATTTCACTATATTCCAATTACCCGTGAACCTGATATTATTATTGTTGTTATTTACACTAGAATTGAATCTTACATAAAATGGACTTATTACTAGTATTTGATTAGTAGTAATTGACAATTACTTGACTAATAACAGGAGGACTTCGTGTTTATAGTAGGTTCTTGATTGCGTAATAGGCATCAAATTCCTCATACGGTACTGCTGTAGGAATGCATTAATTAGTAATAGGTATTTTGTGGTACAAGGGGGAAAATTATCATATCATTCTAAAGCACAAATAAATTAAATTTAGGGTGACGAAACATATTTCTCTAATAACAATTAACCTAAAGTGTTTTTTTGTACAAAACAAAGAAGAAAGTTTTTTGATAGATTTTTTTCTGTAATATTGCTTATACCAAATAAAGAAGACAACTCAGGTTATTTAAGATCGGATATTTTTATTTGATGTTGTTTTTTTAATTTTCAAATTAGCTACGTTTCGTTACGTATCATAACTTCATCAGGCTTCTTGAATCACAAAAAAACATTTTAGTTTGATAAATTAGTAAAAATATTCAGAGGACTAGGATCAAATAACACCGGCACACAAAAAAAAAGTGCTCTGTACTTTTGACCGGACCTACATAAATCTACGTATTTTGACCCCCTGAACACGAATCCGGGGTCGGTTTGACCCGTACACCCTCAAAAATTCGAGAAAACTTTAAAAAACCGAAAAAAATGGTTAAAATCGGCAGTTTTACTGACATAAAAATTTTTTTGAACTAAACCGAGCTTGATTTTCATGTTTTTCGATCCGCTGAATACAAATTCGAAGTTTATGTAGACCACAAGCCGTTTTTATTGTAAGAAAATTGCAAAAAACCCTTAAAAGTTGTAAAAAATTGCGGCTATTGTTCTAAAATTCGAGATTATATGATGAAAATAAACTTTTAAATCTCTACAAAGGATATTTTGCATATTATTCTATTTCTGGAATATGATTTTGAAGATTATTTGGTCAAAATCTTTAGAGAAATTGAAATTCCCCGCAAAAAATCTCTGAAAATTACAAATGGGCCAATTGCTTTCATTTCAATTCGTCATTTGCTTATATCGAACCCGTCTGTCTTTAAATGACTTATGTACAGGGCTAGTTAGTTATGCAAGAGTAGTTTTTAAGCATTTTTGAATTCTTGTTTGGACGCTTGTGTCTGTAACCAGGGCACCTCCACGTGGTGACGTCGGGCAACAGAACCGTCTGGCAGAGTCCCTGGGTTAAAGGCGTATATGCCGTCATGGCAGGCACAAGCGAAAAGTGTTTTACGATGCAGGGATTCGGAACCCCAGCGTCGGCGTCTGGTCAGAGTGAGAAAGTAGGCTCGCAGGCGTGGTTATCAAACGACTTGGTGGTTGACTTGGCTTCTGAAGAGTTTACTATGACAAGAAGTGTCTCTCACATATGTAACAAAAGCTCCAATTGGTTTTGTTACATTTGTGGAGAGTTTGAAGTATCGAAGTTCCGTAGATCTTTTTCAAACAAAATGAAAAAGATAAATTAAGATTGCTTCGGTATCCAAATTACTAACTGGAATGCAACTTGGGTACCACATACTATTTGTAATCGGTGTTACACGATGCTAATTCGTTGGGAGCAAACGAGAAATCAACAATGTTTGAAATTTTCGAAGCCCATGATATGGGCTGCACCAACAAATCAAAAAAAACTGCTATTTTTGCATGACAGACGTCGCAGGTTTTACTTCAATAACCAAACATAAAATTCAATATGCTAACGTAACATCAATTGTACCACCAGAAAAAAATTTGGTTGAACAAAAAACTGCAGCTTTTGAATCTATAAATGAGAATCAAGATACGGTTTTATTACTGCAATTTCTCGCAATTTTCAAAGATTTTTTGCAATTTTCTTACAATTAAAACAGCTTATGATCTAAATGAACTTCGAATTTGTATTCAGCGGGTCAAAAAACATGAAAATCATGCTCGGTTTAGTTCAAAAAAATTTCTATGTCACCAAAACTGACGATTTTAACCATTTTTTTCGGTTTTTTAAAGTTTTATCGAATTTTTGAGGGTGTATGGGTCAAACCGACCTCGGATTCGTGTTCAGGGGGTCAAAATACGTAGATTTATGTAGGTCTGGTCCAAAGTACAGAGCACTTTTTTTTTGTGTGCCGGTGTAATCAGTCAAAACTATTTATTACATGCGCGACGTTTCGGCCCGATTATTATTTGATCCTAGTCCTCTGAATATTTTTACCAATTTATCATCATCGAGGATCTGAAACTTAACAATAATTTTAGTTTGAGTTTTAACTCCAAAAAAAAAATATGAGTTTTTTTAATTTAAACTAAAATGTTTTTTGTGATTCAAGAACCCTGATGAAATTACGAAACGTAGCTAATTTGAAAATTAAAAAAAAAGCAAATAAAAAAGTAAAAAAGATTCGATCTTAAGTAACCTGAGTTGTTTTCTTTATTTAATAAAAGCTGAGATTTTAGTTTTATCATTTATTGCTTATACCTTTTAGCATGTACCAGATACCTAAAGGAAAGTATATTGAAGGTTGTTCACAATTTGTATGAATTTAAAGTTCAACCGTGTTAAATCATTAAAAAAAAATAATAATGCACATTTGTTTTTTTTTCGTTTGGTCGTTTTGTATTACTCACCCCAAAAAATAAAACGATACGTGAAAATTAAATCGTGTGAATTTCTGTAGTAACGATGATATCAATAATTGTGGAGTTAAAACTAATCAAACGTTTTTTCGAATACCAATACTGTATTAGTTTAAAGTCAATAATTACTATGCATCTATATTCAATGAACCGTTAAATAAAAAATGCAAATAAGTGCAAATTTAATAAAAATTTTAATTAATTGACCCAATGATTACGAAACATATAATATCTCTTCTTTGAATTTGTAGAGAAACTCTCTAAAATAGATGAAAAACTTTTGGGGATTAAAAAATTATAAAATAATTGGTTTAGTAAATAAGATACTATTAAGGTAGGTTCTTTTTAGAACTCCTTAGTAGAACCAAAGCCATCATAATTTTATAAAGTTTGTCTTCTTATAGGTCAAAATTACTTTATATTATTTTAAATCCGAAATTTGGAAGAAAGTGTATTTTACAAATCGCTATTGAGAACTAACCACTTCAGTCATGACATCTGGTGCCCAAAAAAGTTATTAGTTTTTGTGTACACTCTAAAATACAACTATTTCAAGTAGTTAACTAAAATTAAATTAAAATCCTTCCAGGAAAACCTATGTAGTGTTAACATGACGTTTAGAGCTTTTCTATAAGTAAATATTAAAAATTCGAATTTTTCTCTACGCCATTAATTTTGTTTTTTAAAGCTCAAGATTTTGGAAAGAAAAAAATTTGTCATTGGCATATTTTCCCGAAAAAGCTATTTAAATAAAAAGCTCGCTTAAGGTCATTTTCCAAACAATGAAGTTTTGATTTTTTTATCGCCTTTAAGAGGTGTTTTTTGTCGTTTGAGAATTCCGAAAGAAATAATTTTATAGCTTTTATATTTTCCCAAAAACACTGTTAAAAGAAAAAGCTCTATTTGGACTTTTGTCTAATATTGAAGCCTTAAAACTTATAAAAGCATGCGACGAATATTATATATCAGTGAAAAAAATATTTCTTTTGCGATTCGAATAACAAAAAAACATCAATTAATGGTGAAAAAAGTTTAGGAAAATTCAATATTTAAAAAATGGCTCAAATCAAGCTTTTTGTTTAAACAGTGTTTTTCGAGAAAATATGCAAATTATAAACTTTTTTTCTTTCGGAATTCGCAAACGACAAAAAACACCAATTAATGGCGAAAAAAATCGAAATTTCAATATTTGGAAAATGACAAAAATCGAGCTTTTTTTTTAAATGGCGTTTTCCGGGAAAATAAGCCAGCGACAAAATATTTTGTTTCAATTATCTTGAACTACAAAAAAACACCATTCACCGGCGTAAATTTTAATATTTATAGAAAATCTCTAATCGTCACGTTAGCATTACATAGGGTTTTCCTGGAAAATATGTGAAATATAATATAATGGATAATATATATATATATATATATATATATATATATATATATATATATATATGTCTTTGAGACTAAATTAAAAATTTTTATTTTATTACAACGCGTTTCAACAGTTTTTGACTGTCATCATCAGGTAATAATTATTTTGTCAATTTTAAACAAATTATATCAAATAAAATACTTATCAATGTTAAAAATGTGAAATATGTTTAACGACAAAAAACACCAAAATTTTCCGTAGTTATTTTTTCCAAATTCCCAAAAATTAATACTAGAACATGATGGACGTAATTTATTTACGATTCAAATTCAATGTTCATACATATACATGTAAGGGTTTTAATTTTATAGAACAAATAAATATTTTTTAAATAGAAAGAACACAATTTAATTTAAATCAATAACTATATAGCTTTATTCATTTACTTATAATTAACTATGACAATATCTTAGTTATTAAAATTACACGTTACTCTTTCAATTCATTAACACATTTCCTTACTCCTTGATAAAACCACCCCACTATTAAACTCCCCTTTTATTACACAAATATAAAAACGAGGATTATTTTTATTTTTGTAAAGTAATGATAGAGTTGTAGGTCATATTGTTATCAGTCTTATAAGCCGATGATCGAATAATAATGCAGCATTAGTAACGTTGGTTGAAGCCGTAATAATGTCTTCTGAACCTCTTTCTCTTAAAACCCCTCAAAATAAATACAATAAAATGATGCTTTTTACGTCCGAGTCAGCGAAAAGCCAGTAGGATAAAAACGGACTTAGTTAACATTACCACCCCACTATTGGTTTTCTTTTTATTTATTTTTTGCTAATAAAAAAACAAGAGTTATAGTTTTCTTGCGGTTTTGAAGAAAAAATAATAATAAAATGGAATTATAATACAATTTTATGCTAATAAATATCGCGTTTTGCAATAAATTACCCTATATAATACGGGTGAATACTTATTCCTGAGTATATTCTCTTCACTCAAATTACGAAATTATGTTAATGAAATTGAGGCAAATTTATTCGAAACTAACGCGCGAATTTGCGTTTCATTATTGTTTATCAAAAATGTGTATACCTATCGGCTTAGGTCGTAAATTTAAATTGAAAAAAATTGATTTGAATTGTTGTGTGGAAACAAAATGGCGTAATTGCATGCACTGGTAGTTGTTTTTTTTTTTTTTGGTGATAAATAAAGCCAAGCGAACGGGGAAAACTGCGTTTTTTTAATGTTTTTCCTCATTAACAAGTACCCACGTGTACGTGGAGGGTACTTTTTCATGCTTTAAACTTAATCAAGACGGAAAAATGTGAAGTAATTTTCTAGTTGGAGTCGTTGATTGGATGAATGATTATCCTTTCCTCATTCCCACCCGTTGTCGGGACAGGGTAAATTATGTCGCGTAATTACCCCGATTATTTCCTCTATATGATTAAACAAGATGTAGTCTATAAAAATTTAAACCAAGAAAATAGGTTAATGCTTGTTTTATTTATCGAGTTAATAGAAACCAACAGGCTTTTTTTTCTAGTGTCGTACTAACAATAGGATTTTTTTATTTATATTGTTGCAAAGAAATTGCGATTGAGGGGCAACAGGTGAGAGTGATGACCTTTATTCTTACAGTAAAAAATAGGGAGTCATTTTATCATCAGTCATCTCAACCCCATTATATCCCCGGCTAAATTTTTTGCTTAAATTCCTCATATTTATGACAGCCGTAACGCTATATGTCATACATAAAACTAGCATTAAAAAAATCATAAAATAAATTTAAATCAATTTCGAAAACAAATCTTTCGAAAATTTAATACAAATTTATTAATCGATTTAATTTGTCAACCAAAAAGTTATGCAAAACTTTAGTGAATAAAATGCCTTTATTTTACAGCTCATTTCAGTCCCCCCGTGCTTTCCTTTACAATTTCATACATTTCCATGTCAAATAAATTAGAAACAGTCATAAAATATGTTTTACATCATCAATAAATCATTCAAATCGTAGTGCCGCTATTATTAAGCACGTGCCAAATCCTCAAATGTTTCCTGTTTCAATATTCTGATTCCCGATAAATCCTGATTTAAACTACATTATTAATCAAGGACGCACTTATATAAAGTTTGATCCATGTTTTATCATCATATAAATAGTACTCGTAACATGGATATTGTTAAAGCTTCAAAATAGTAAAATTGATTTATTCTATTATTAAGCTGCTCAATTCGAATTTCAACCCTTAACAATTTTTCATTGAAATTAATAAGCTTTAATTTTTTAGATTTACATTTCCGTGTTAAGATATTTTCATTTAATTTAATTTTTATTAAAACCGTAAACGATTGGATTATAAAGCTCGTTACGTTTTACACTTGGCAGTTTATCCCTATATTTATAAACTAGAGCAAAGAAGAAATTAGTAATTACATTAAAAAAAAAATAGAGTTGAGATTAAATAAATTAGAGATATAACACAAATTTTCTTCTTTTTTCTTTTCCTGTAAACTGTTTTTATAAAGCTTGGCAGTTGGCAGATGGCAGCAACCATTACATTATATGACGCTAAAAGCTCACTTTATACGTGCACCAGTAGTAATACTGAAGAAATATATTTGACAGAATTTTCTCATCATTTTATATTTTCTATTTACGACATCAATAGTTCAAAAGTTTTTAATTCGATGATAAATTCGAGTTTGGTTTATTCTTCTATCAAAAAGTTGCAACGACAAATTTCTAAAGACAAACTAGAAATAAGAAAATAAATATTGACAAGGAGCTTTGATACTTTTTGTTAAGTTTAAAAGTAGAACAAAGATTGTAAAAATCTTATTTCTTGTAGACCACTTATAGGTTAATCTAATATGCATATTTTTGTAAGGATAAAGCTCTGATAGAAAAATTAGGTTAATTTCTTGGTTAACAAATAAAATTATACTACGAGTAGTAGTTTTGATTTCCAATCAGATTCAAGTTAAAGTTTTTCTTAAGATTTTTTAAGTATAAAAAAGAAAGAAATCATCTTTAGGTTGCCTGTTATTTTGAAACCAGAAAGTTTCATTGTTTTATGGAATATACCTATGTACGAAAAATGAATATTACTTTATTACACAAAATTCCAACTTTAAGCATAAAGATTTGACCTATTTTTGGAAGAGATTTTTTTTTGATGAAATTTAGTTAAGATAAAAATATAAAACTAATTAGGACCAAATTTTAATTCACGCAATAAAGAGTTGGTTTTCCCAATTTAGTACATATTTACAGCTTATAAAATGTTGGGAAAGGTTCTTTTACGAACGCTTTTACAGATAACCCTTTAAATAAAAGCTCTACTGGTAATTGAATATTAATTTTTAATTGTAGGTAGTTCATTCCAGGCGTTATTTGGTTAGGTCAACGATTAGATCTGATTAATTTTTAAATCGTATGGAAAAACATATTGATAAATTTCTTTTATTTTTGTTAAAATAAATTAAAATCTACAGTTAAATTTATATTCGAGATTATATAAATTCTCGATTGTATATAACTTTTATTTGTGTTTTAAATTGTATACTTATAGCATATAAACTGTACAGAAAGCTTTTTATACGCAAGCTTTCATTTTTCTTGTATAAAATTCTTTAAATAATAACCCTACAGAGAATTAAACAATAATTTGTCAATAATGAATTTTAAAATCGTATAAAAAAACATAAAACAGTATGACAAAACTGGCAAAGAGATGTAAAAATGAAATTTTAATCAAAAGTAAGATTTATATATAAAGTCTCGATTATATATTACGTTTATTAGTTTAGGAGATAGTTAAATGCGTTATGAAAGCATAAAATTTAAATGTGAAACGTGCATACTGTTATTTTTCACAAAAATCGTTTCAAATGGTCACGTTTTGGCTGTTAATATTGTGAGAAAATCAAAACAAGTTGTTCGAGAACACATATAAATTATTCATTTTTCTTAAGATATTTAAGACGAGTTTCAATACTTGCGGATCATTTCAATAAGAAAATAAAAACCAAACTGAAAAGAAATGAATGGAAATCCAATATTCAGAAGTATTTGCACGTATTATGCAAATAGTATTCAGACAATTCCGTTTAAATTTAATAATCGACGTCATATAATTACAAATAGAGATACAAAATTAAATTTATATTTCCTTGCAATTATACTTTTTTATCGGGGTTTTGAAACAAAAAAATAATTAGAGGGAATTGTTAAAAACATTACTCATCAAAGCGAGCTTTAAAGTAACAGTATGAAGTTGCTCGCAAACGGTTAACGAGAAAGAACGGTTCAAGCGGTCGAACCCTGGCCGATTTTTGGGAGCGATATGCATAGTAGTAAGACGACTAAAACACTTTATCACATCGATCAAGTTAAGCCAGCACTCGCATATGTTTTTCGTTTGTTTGAAGAGGATTCGCTCATTCCGAACAATCCCGAATCACAAAGGAAATTATATAGCTAACGAACAGTTAGGAACAGTCAGATCGGTTAGAGCCTTTAAGTGTCGGTCAATATTATTGTACAATATGTAGGTTTGTGCAAAATATTGTATCGTATGGAGGCGATATTGACAGTTGTGCAATATAATTAATTGCATATTGTAATTGCCATTGAATTTGCGTTTTCACACTAGGTTGGAATGTAACCGGTTTGGTTAACAAACACATTTGAATACTCAAGATTTTATTGCCTGATTTTAACCCTCAAAAGATGTGTTAATTGCTTTTTCACACTAGGTAGGAATTGCAACCGATCTTATGTATTTTGGTACTCAAGGTTTTACTACCTGTTTTTAACCCTCGAAATATATGTTTATAGCATTTTCACACTTCGTTGAAATGTGACCGGTTTGTAACCGGAATGTAACCGGTAAAATCTTATAACTGGTAACAGGCACCACCGGAAGAGGCTATGACAGTAGATTAAAACCCTATTTTAACTATACCAAAGAAGTATAACTCCTCACAACAGAGAGAATTTTATACTATGTTATTTTCAATTATTCAATTGAAATGTGGTAAAACTTGGAAAATATTTTTAATTCCATTAGCCTCGACTATATTGTCGTTCTAATAACACCGTTATTAGGTTGTATCTTACGAAATGTTAGATTTTTATATGAATGTATAACAGTATATGGTCAGCCGAAAGTGTTAACCTACTAGGTCTATTTTTAAGATTTTTTTTATTTTGGTTCCATAAGAAAGGGAATAGAAAATTCTATCCATAAATAAACTTATAAGTTACTTAGAATATATAAATTTCAAAATACAACATGACACGAAAACTTGATATTTGTACTAATTTCGTTCTCTTTTTTCCTTCCTTTGTAAAAACTGAATATAGACTTAGCAAGTTAACACTTTATTTAATTTAATCTAAATATGCTTCATTTGCTCTAATACACTGTTCCAAAGGAGATTTAAATGCATTTATTCAAAGAAATGCAATAAATTATTATCTTTACAGTCAATAAATTCGATTATAGAATTTCCGAGTGTCTTCATTTTCATACAGTTTAGCTCCAAAAACATTGATAACTTGAATACAAATTACTATTTTTAAAGTACCTATATTATTCACTGGATTTTTCGGAAACCAAATATCATTTTTTTTTACATTTACAACAGCTTTTTAGGCTAAGCAGTATAAAAATGAAGACATTCTGAAAAATGCCAACGACAAAAAAACACCAATTAATGGAGCAATTTTCATTTGGAAATTTTAAAATTTATGGAAAAGCTCCAATCATCAAGCGAGAACTAAGTAGGGGTTTCCTGGAAAATATGCGAACGACAATTTTTTCTGGAACTCTTGAACGACAAAAAACACCAAAATATTTCCTAGTTATTTTTCCATATTTTAAAAGTGTAATGCTAATTTGATGGAGGACTTTTATAGAGTAAGTTTTATAATAAACGTTGTACATACATATTGAGATTTAAGTATGGAACTTTTAATGTAAACTTTTAACAAAGCAAAGCTAAGTAAATTATCCAATACCTACACTAAATTTTAAAATATAATTTTCGATGATTAGGTATTCGGTTGTGAATATTAAAAATTAAATATTTTGTACAGCCATTAATGGTTTGACTATTATATTGAATGATAAGATAAATAAATTAGAAATTAGTGAAAATTTTGCAAGGATCTATACTCCAATACCCATAAAAAGTAATTAATTCAATTAAAACTTGAGCAAATTCAGTTAGTGTATACATTAACGTGGTTACGCAACTGCATAAACGGAGAAACAGTCACATTTTGCTATTAGGACGAGCTACAAGAAAAAACAGCATTCATCTGCACTGACTATCGACCTTCTTTGTCTAATTTAGTGATGAAGATCAGAATAAGGATATCAGAAAAATTATTAAGGAAATTAAATTAATGATTCTTGACGAGTACAAACTGGTCTAAATATGAATATCACTAGGGAATTTCTGATAATGAAGTTGCAAACAAAGTAGCAAGGGTAGTTATGAAGAAAGGGGGTGTAAATTCGTTGGTGTGTTTCATCAATGATGAGACTAAAATGCAAAAACAAGGATAGGGAGAGAGTATAACTTTACATAGAGGGATTATTACAAAATTTGTTGATATTCTAATGGTGTTTCCAAGAAATTTACCCCAGTAAGGATAAATTTGAATTAGCGAATTTTAGAGTAATTCATAAGTATCTTCTGAAGAAAATTAACAAGGAACAAGTTTTGAGATTAAATTTTTAAAATATCTATACAATCGATGTACAGGCGATTACATTCTTATAGACTGTAGAATTTATTAATAATTCAATTCACAGAAAAGCTTTAGTATTTTTTTCCTAAGCTTTTCATGAAGAAAACCATTGATAGCAGGAATAGAGTCAAAATTTCCATGAACGCTGAAATAACGCCTGGAAAAATCGACGAAAACAATATAAATTCATAATTTCGTCATACAAATTAATCACCTCGCAAAAGTGTAGTAGAACAATACAGGTTTGGACTAAAGTTACGGAAGATTAATGAAAATAAAAACGAATCTAATCTTGTAATTTAAACGGAAAATTGGGCCACCTGTGAACCATTTACATAATCATAATTCTGTGCCTAAAAATTGTGATTACTTAAATTTTTCTTTAAGTTTATTATAATGAAAATAATGCTCTAACCACCCACATATCTTCAACTCGTTGCAAATAAAAAAATGGTGACCCTGAAAATAAATATAGACATTGAAGTAGTTAGTAAAAATGAAAACAAAACCTACTCATTAAAAATAAGTTAAATATTCAGAGAATCAATCTTTGAGATAATCGAAAATATCGCCGAAATTTATTATTTTTTACGTAAAATAAGTGCAAATAAAAGTTTTATGTGATTTATAAAAATTGATACTGAAAGGTTTAAACTTGCCATGAGTCTTTAGCTTCTGATTCTGCTTTTATTATCCTCAAAAACCAAATAAAAATTATCTTTTTAGGTCATCTTTGATTCAATTCGCCAATAAATCTATTTGATTGCAGACGTTCCGATAATGATGTAATATAAAAGAAAATGTAAGATGTTGATTTTCTTTTCAGTTTAAAATTGAAAAATGCATTGAAAAAGGTTTAACTAACATCAAATATTTCTATCTTTCTATTATCGCGATACGTAGTAGCTATATTAATTTTTCATATCAAACTTGAAATAAAGTTTGTATTTTCTGTTAACTTTTTATACGTCAGTTTCAGTTGCAATGTAATTTACCAAATGAGTGCACATTTCCTATCAAATGCATCGGTGCAACAGTATTAAAAACAATATCGTTGGACGGCTTGACACTGATAAAGCTCGGAAGCTTTGTGGAACCGAGGGAATAGAATTGCCTTGGGTTTAGTTTAGTTTATATCGCTCTCACTAAAATAAGTTTTAATTAATTCGAAATATCGAACGGATTTTAACAGGAACACGGCAACGACCACCCGGGTGTCGGTTCCACAAAATGAATATTGGGACAGCAGAAAAATGGCAGCGCTCCACAATTGGGGAGTTGGAGAAAATGAGAGGGATTTTTTATGGGATAGTTAAATTAAAAATGACAAAAACATCTGTGCGAGTCTTGATGAACTCGAATAATTAAACTCATTTATCACGGATAACCCATTTTGTAATTAAATATCTTTTTTCAAGATCACACCATTTTATTTTCTGTCGTTAGTAATCACAACACTTTAGGTGGAAAATTTAAAACATTGAAACTTTTCACCAAAAAGTTTATACTATCTAAGGGAATAGTAGGGTTTCCACCAAGAAAACCAAAACTAAGTAGATCACTACATAACTTTTCTTCAAGTGCTTCATCGTATTTACGTATTTGATAACTCAAATTTTCAGGATAAGATGAAGTTACAAAACTTTTTTTTTAATTGTTATTTACCGTCGCTTTATAACTACTAAAGTCCTTTAGCGAGCCTACGATTAATTAAATCCGTTATCGAGAAATATTGAAAATTTGCACGATACACGGATCGAACCCACTACCTATTAGTTTTGGAGTGGTCACCTAGATCATTCAGCTACCAGTAGGTTCAATTACAAAACTTCTTAAATATCCTAAGTTCATTTGTCAAACTCTTATACTTTAAACTTTATTTTTATCAGAAATACAACAATTTTACCATTTACTAATCAAAATTTCTAAGTATTTCTCCAGATATTTTCTGAAATTCTAGGAGCTAAAGCTAGACTATAGTTTACAAGTGAATGACAAAAAATATTTAGAAATTCATAACGCTCAGCACTAAATAAAGGGGGATGAAAATCTGTCAATCAGAATAGATTATTTCTTGAAATTGTAGAATGCTTCTAGAAATTGTAAATACAGCCTAGGATTTGTCCAGAAACAACTAAAAAATAAAAAGCCTATCTACTAGGGTGGTCGTTAATGTTAATGTGTTTTCGAATTTCTTAGCTCCCAGGGGCCCAAATGCTTCCAAATTGATAAAAAAAAATCCCTTAAATTTGAGCTCTTAATATAAACTTTAAGATAGTCCGCTTTCCAACTTAAGTCTCTTATGGAAATAACGTGGGAAAAATTTAATTTGTTCTTTAGAATTCTATAACTCAGCGACAAATAAATCGAAAGATACTAATCCCGTCGTGTTTATTGTAAATTTAACGCTCTACAAAAAAGATCTCTTATGATTTTTTCGCTAAATCTATTGGCTTTAGAGTTATTCGAGTTCAAAGTTTAATTATTATATAATTATTAATATTATCAACTATAATTATTAAGTAAATTAACGAAAAATCATAAGAGCTCTTTTTTGTAGAGCGTTAAATTTACAATAAACATAGCGCGATTAATTAAATTTGTCGCTAAGTTATGGAATTCTAAAAAAGAATAAATTAAATTTTTCCCACGTTATTTCCATAACAAGCTTAAGTTGGAAAGCGGGTTATCTTAAATTTAATATTAAGAACTCAAATTTTCAGGGAGTTTTTTTTTATCAATTTGGAATCCAATTTATATTCCAATTTATGGAAACCAATTATTCCAATTTACATTTTGTTTATATTTTGTTTAATTATCCAATTTTTCTTAACTTTGAAAAATTTATATTTTGGCACAAAATTTTTTTTTTAATATTAATGAGCTAATTAAAGTCTGCAAAACGATAATTGCGCTTATGAGTGTTCTGTGATATCACAGACAGTTCATATATTGAAACCGAGATATTAACAGACTATCGAGCAGTTGTCATAAAAAAATAATAGTTTATTCAATTTTCCACATTTTCCGCCACGGGAAACATGTTTCAACTTTTAAAAATTACTCAATTTTTTTCCTATGGAGTAGAGGTGAATTGTATTTGATGTACGTAAAAACTATACTTTTTATTATTTCAATACTAAGTCTTTGATTACAAAGAAGAAAAATTGTTTTTCCAAACGATCAAACAAAAACTGCTATTTGAAACAAGATCCAATGAATAATTTTCTAAAGAATAAAAAAAATTTGATTCAGGTGGAAAATGAGGAAAAAATTTTTAAATTTTTTATAAAACGTGTGTCATTGTGTATGGATTTATAATTATATTTTTAAGGAAAACTTTATTTTCGTCATTAATCAAATTTTATATGAAATTTGGAGAAAAACACATCAAATAATTTTCCAATAGTTCAAAAATGTTAATTAAAGCGAAAAATGGAGAAAAAGTCATGGAATGGTTACAATGAACAATTGGCCTTAGAAAGGTATTTAGACCATTTCGAAGATTATGTTAATATCTAAGAGATACATTAATATCTAAATTATAGTTGTTTAAATTTTCTTTACTTTTTTACATATCTTCTATACTTTCTTTTTCTTTACCAAACGATAAAATAAAAAACATAAACCAGAAAATAATTATTTTCTCTACAATGAGTATTCCAATTAGGCTATAATTTAGACATATTATGAAAGTATACATAGGCTACATTCAAAAAAAAAAATAACAGCCTTTAATATTTATTATAACGATTTGAACCAGATGATTTCTCTACTTCTTTGCTCAGATGACTAATTGTTAAGTAATTTCAGAAGGTTAAATTAACATACATTTTCTTCAAAAAATTTACGAAGTGTAATAAAATATGCCTAACTAAACTATATTTTAAATTAAAAATAAATATTTTGAATGGGTCCAATCATTAACATTTCGTTTAAACGATTTAAACAACCTTGCTATATGTTTTAAATACATTTGATATAGAAAAACGTCCATGGGATTTTGAAGTTGGTGTCTTGTGACGTCATTTTAATGCCAAGCAAATAGGAGCCTGTTTTAGGCATTTTGAATGTAACTTTTTTTATATTTTAAAATGAAAATTACTTATATTTTATCAAAGAAAGTCAAAAATTAACAGCTACATTATGATTTAACATTAGTTTATAACATGTTTAAAGCATTTTTAGCTATATTTAGAACATGTGCCATAAATCTATTGCTTTATGAAATGGTAAAGCTATACTTTTTGACCAAGATAAAGTGTCTGTAGGGTCAGAAATTAGGGGTTTGGTTCTTCATAAGATCTGAAAACCTTTTAATAATTTTTTAAGCTTGCGAGTGTTGACTATCTATTTTACATTAAATATTTTAAGTGGGATGCTTTTAAGGTCTACCAACGTATAAGATAATGATGTAACATAAACATGCGACACTTAACCAAGAGTAGATTGTTTAGTGTTTAACTATTTCAAAAATTTATCAGGCATATCTCTTTTATATAATGACAAAAATGGCAATTTTTTTGGTGTAGCATACAACCATTTTTAGAGCCAATTACGTCAAAAAGCAATTAAAGAGTGAAAGAAGGAAGTAAATTCTGAAGACAATTAACACAAAAAAATTGTGCTCTAAATTCCCTAAAACTTCCCGTCCACATAAATTCAACGTTCAAAATGATGTTTTCCCGCTTTGTCCTGTCCCCATATATTTCGATTTTAATGACGTGTTATATTCACTCAGTTGAGGAAAGACAGCTCTTTAATGGCATTTAACGTGCAACAAATCATCCCCTTTCACATCCTTGAAATTTCTCCACATTTTCAATATGTCACAATGCAAAGCTGTTCCACGCCCAACCCTCCATCCCCCATTAACCTCCATTTAAAACACGTTTTGGCACAACTCGCATTGCAAGCCGAACAAAAAATTGCCAGGAATATTAAAAAATAAAGAAAATATCAAAATCATTATTTCAAATGAAAAAATTGAATTTTATTACATACTTGGTTTTGAATGGATAATGTATGTAAATCGGCGGGCAAAATGCCCGACAGGGAGTTCGAGGCCATTGTAAAGCTATTCAGAAAGTTCCAGAGCGTCGGGACTCGTACTCGGTGTTGAAAGCTTGAACTTGGCTTTTAGTTGAAGGGGTTGCAGTTGTAAGACGGGACTTGTTTGTCTCAATGAAAGAGTAAAACTGGATGTGGGGTGGTTGCAAACCGGGTGGGTTTAATGGTTCAAAAAGAATGGGGTTGTATCGATAACGTTCATTAAATGAGGACTCGGCGAACGTTTTGTAATTTTGTACCAGGACGTACCGGTTTTCAGATTATAATGATTGCGCAAAACGAAATTTCCAACAATTGAAACTTGAAAATTCCATGAACTTACCTTGTCTTAAATAATTCATTTATTTGTCAACCATTATCGTAACGATGAAAATATTCACCAAGGTTAAAACAATTCTTCGGTTACATAACGGTTATTCCATAAAAGCTTCTCCATTGGCTTTTAGAGCTTTTTTATTACACTCTATATGTATTTGCAATACCTACGCCATAAATGTACCATACCTATTTGTCTTTACGCATGTGTATCTTTTACATAAAGCCGATTAAAGGTTTTTCTTATCACAGAATTTCTCACCGTAACAATTTCGATAAAACTCAACTGGTATTTAATGGATTGTAATATAGCGTTAGGATTGGAGGTGTGATTTGGGCCACGTGTGGCTTAATGATGAAGTTTAACTTGGTTCTTAATTACGTCGACGTTTCGTAATTGGTATCAGGCGAGCCATTGCAAGTTTAATTATAAATGTCCGACATACATAAATAAAATGAATTGAAAGCTCCATTTTGATTAGAATTATATCCAAAAAAAAAAATTTATAGTATGAGAATAATCAAACGAATTACAGCCCTCAAGGAACTGTTAACGTGGAAGAAACTCTATTAGTGTTCACAGCAGGGAGGCCTTTTACTCAATGCTTGATTTCCCTTAACGAAAAAGGTTTTTAACCTCAAAAACAATCACTCTGCGAAAAAGCTTTCCGTTTCAGAGAATGAAAATCTTTAGTAAAATTTTTCCGTAATATTAAATGCAAACATATATTTTTGGGTTAGATCAATATATTGGTTCGATTAATTGGAATGAATCTTGTTTGTCTTTCTATTAGGTATTTCATTTTAACTTATTCAACCGTTGGAATTTCAAACAGAAAAGTTTTTTGTTGGGAAAACAAATATCTGCAGAGTTGAAGTTTTAATTGGTTTTCAAACATTTTCTAAATAAGGGCCTCAAACTGTATTCGTTCCGTTTCTGGTTGATGAAGTAAAACTAAAGCAAATTAAATTAACTTATATTGAGGCTTTTGATCAAAATTTTCTCCAAGTTGTCAAAGTATTGAGAAAATTTGTTTCCACAATAACACCTTTACAAGTTCGAATTAACGATATGCAGTAGTAAAATATACCTATAAGGCAAAGCTGAAACTTATTCTGTATAGCACAGTTTCAAAATTTTCAGATTCAAGAATTGATTGCATTTCTAAAGAGTTCTCAATTTCACAGTTAAAATTAAAATCTGCACCTTGCGAAAAATTCCCAAATATCTCAAAAATTTAAATTCAAAAGTTTCAATTTTTTTTTTATACCATGGTATAGTAATCCAAATAACAACAGTCCTAATCATTACCTGTTCCAATGCATTGGACTCAATGGTGTTTTGTTAATTTTTTTTCCTCCTCCTCATATTTGACATATGTGCTCAAAAAAATTAAGATATGTTCTCATATGTGCTGAAAAAATAAAAAATAAATTCATTAACTGAATTTTAGTACCGATTGCACCATCGATATTAAGCCGATATTAGTCATTTAATCAGAATCGTAAGCTTTCTAGTTGTACATCAAAGCGAGGGATGTTTCATATTATCAAATGATAAAAAAATTACCCCTCGCTTTAATGTATAACTAGATAGCTGATTAATTTACTAATATCGGCTTAATGATGCAATCGATACTAAAATTCAGTTCATGAATTAATTTTTTACGTTTTAAATGCATTTTATCAATAGAAGCGAAGTTTTTAAAATATTTTTTAAGTAGTTTTATATTCTCCCATTTAATAATTCATTATATTTTTAATATCAATTTTGTTAATCATTGTCTCAAATTAGAAATAACTAGTTGTCATTTATTTCATTTGTCATTTCAATTATCATTAAATTTACTCACTTTTACATGCGCCTGCAAAGGTAGACACCAAAAGTTTTTTTGAAAATTAAATATTAAATTAAAGTAAAAATACTTGCACGTTATTAAATTTTGCGACGGATCCAAACATTATTATGGAGAGTTAGCAAATGTGCCAAAATTCAGTACGATAAAGTGCTGGGAAGTAGGTGAAAAATAAAATTATAAATTCCGTACCTTGACTAATAATAACGACAAAGTAAGTTAATATAAGCGAAGTAAATAGTAATTAGGCATTTAAACTTTAAAAATTACAATAACTAAAATCGATCCAGCAAAGATATGGAAGATTAAAATTTAAGTGGAATATTAGAGTTAATGGTTGAATATTGACAAGTATCGAAGCTTTTCCAAGGAGACCCCAAAATCTTTAATTTCATTTTTATGACTAAGCAACTAATTACATTTAAGCCTTATTTTACGAAATTTAGCAAGATATTATATAGCACAAATTACCCTATAATTCTTTATTAAAACCCATTTTGATTTATCGCTGTAACCCTATTATTACTGTATATTCTCTATATGGATAATTTTTACCACAATCGAAAAGTTCAAGACAATTACCCCTAAATCTAATCTGAATATAAATTGTAAAAATTAGGAATCATTATTATAAACGATTTTCACTATTAATTTTAACTCATGTGAATATCTAATTTTGAGTAATGAAATCTTATGCTCCTGTTGTAATAACTTCTTTAAACTTATTATTAAAATTAATTATACACAACTGACAGGTTTCAAGTTGAGAGTAGCGAAATTAATTCAACAATTTGGTGTTATTTTCTTGCATAATATAATGATATTACTTTGAAACTTTCAAGACCTGACGTTGTATTGCAAATTTATATGGAAAGATTTTGATTATTTATGGATAGTCTAAAAAATTGAAACGGCGACGATAAAAGGGGTGCAATTGGGAGAAGCGTATTCATCTTGGAGGTAATTTATTGTTATCACGCAATCGATGGCAGTAGATGATTATAACGTTCTATGATTTATGTAATAAATCAAATTGCACTAAATTGTTTTTTGATTTCAAGCTGAATCGCAACTAACGACGATAAAAAGGATGAGAAATGAAGAGTAAATCATGCATAAAATGCTGAAAATTTATAGAGTTGTTTACGTTGATGGTTGTCGAAATAAAAAAGTTTTAATTTTCATTCTGTTTTTGAAAGTTTTACGGCACCACTCCTTTGATAACTTCATAGTCAACCTTGAACTATCCCTGTTTGTGCAATATTTCACATCTTTTCTTTGTTCCCTTATTCGCTTTTATATGTGAAAATTCGTCTTGGAAGGTGTGGCAACCATTGAGCATTTCCTCACTTTTTTCCCTCCAAAAAAAAAAAAATTCTTTGTCTCCGTAACTAGTTTCGGCTTTTCGCCTTTCTATTTCCTTTTAATAGGATTTTGTTACTTTCAATACGAAATAAATCTGAATGGTTTTGTGTCTGTTGGGGGAGGTGAAGGCCAACGCTAGCCGCCCCAGGAGTAAAAGAATAATTTTTTATTTCTTTTCTCGACAAAGTCCTACTTCATTCAGTTTGACCTAGTTGGCGTCAACCCATGATAATAATGACGATGATTTATCCTTCTCCACCGAAGCGATAATACCCCTAAAACCGCTTTTATTATATGTTTTTCGGTGCTTTTCGTTCTTTTAAATTTAATCCTTTGGAAAATTGTATAAAATAAAATAATTAAAGTTACTTCTCGGAAAGTTTCACTGTAAC
This sequence comes from Sisyra terminalis, assembly GCA_958496175.1. Taxonomy (NCBI): domain Eukaryota; kingdom Metazoa; phylum Arthropoda; class Insecta; order Neuroptera; family Sisyridae; genus Sisyra; species Sisyra terminalis. The sequence goes on from OY292275.1 coordinate 13,368,374, forward strand.
GTAAAAATGGAAAAATGGACGTAAGCGTTTAAGATTGTCATCCGCTTTCTCATACCAAAAAGATGAGCTTTTCCCGTGTCGGAAGAAAATTTTTATGTAGTGCATTTGTAACTTTGTAGGGTTCCGTACCTAAACATTAAAAAAGGAATTTTTCTAACTTCATCTTATCTGCCAATCCATGTATCAAATATTTTATTCAGAGATTATTGGCTAAATGTATTAGATATAATACAGAGCTTTTAATTAGAATCTGACTCCAAAAAATTCTATCAAATAATTCTATTTCCATCCTATTCCTACTAGGGGTTTAAAAATTTTGTTCGTAGATTATAACGGAGATCATAACAAACAACTGCAGCTAAAATATTTAAAAAAAATATTTCGGAAATCTATTTTGATTATTTAACTTTGTTTCGTACATATTATGAATTTTTCTCCGACTTTATTAAAAGTCCCGCTTTGGCTTTAGATCCGAGTTTTAAAAAATAAATAGGTCCAATAAGTTAACATTCCACCTTTGAAAATTGTAGGAAATAATTACGACATATTTTGTTGCTTTTTTGTGGTTCAAAAAATTAATTTGCGGTCAATTAAAGCTTAATTTGGAGCATTTTTCAAATATCGAATTTTTCAAAAAAAAAATGCATCATTTATTAGTATGATTATGTGGCTTAAGAAATTTGAAAGAAAAAACTTTTTTGATGGAGTATTTATATTATTATATTTATTTTTTGAAAAATGTACCTAATTGAGCTTTTTCTTCAAACGACGTTTTCATGGAAAATATTCAAGCACTAAAATTTTTCTACCAAATTTCTCGAACCACAAAATAACATCAATTAATGGCACAAATTTTTTTTGGAAAATCCAACATTTATAATGCTCCCAATTGAGCTTTTGTCTAAACAGCATACTCTCGAGAAATATGCATGTACAATTGCTTTTCTTTCAAATTCCTGAAACCAAAAATTTACACCAAACAATCGTGTAAAAAAATCCAAATTTTAATATTTATAGAAAAGTTCTCAACGTTAACTTAGCACTTAGCACATTGGGTTTTTCTAGAAAAAATTTTTAAATCAAACTTTTGAATACCCAAAAAAGCGACAAAAGATTTCGTAGTTATTTTTTACTAATTCCAAAACTGTAATGCTAACTTGATGGACATAAAAAGAACCTAAAATATCTGGTTTCAACTTCAATTTCGATAAGCCCATCTACTTAACATCCTTTCTACATAAATAATTACTCAAAAATAAAATTTGGAGAAAAAATGTTTTAACAATAAATCCCTTCACAAAAATGCACCACTACCTATGAATTAAAAAAAAAGAATAATATATATTACATAATCGTGTTAGGTATCGTTAGATGCATCTTTTGGTAAATAATTACAAAAATGTTATAAAGCTTGCATTTTATTCTACAGCTGGCAAGGTATTTGTATCAAAAATCTTTTTTTCTAACTATCGTTCACATAATAACTTCCAAAAGTTTAACGACCTTAAACCTTAAATCGAAAAATATCGAAAAATTGCACGATACCAAACGAACTCAGCTCCTTCCAGCTTTGGAGCGATCATTTTGGCCACTCGGCCACCACTAAGCTTATATATTTGCTATTTTAAACATAAAAATATATCTCCCTTCTTCAAATTATATAAACTATATATGTAGAGTAAAACTCAACAAAGAAAATGAGAAATATTTTAAAGATATTTGGTTTAAATAATTTACATTTAATAGTTTTTAAGAAATATTTTTCATTTAAAACTTCTTTTCCCCTTAGAACTATTTTACTTTATTTAGGTTTACCGGTTGTACTAGTACGTATACTTTAAGAAAGCTTTTTAATAGGGATGGTTTTCACTCGTTTCAATGTATAGTTTGATGGCATTTTCCGTACTATGTACAATATTTTTAATTAGATAATTTCCTATTTACCTAGATGATGCTTTTCTGAAATTTTCTTAACTCTATTATCTAAATGAGAAATTCTCATTTTTTTAGGCCATTAACATAGTCTAGGATGTTAGTCGAATATAATAAATTATTACTTATTTTTCAACACAAATATATTGGTGGGGAGTGTTGATAATGAAAGTTTAAAAAAATATATTATATATGCATATTTTGAAATATTGATGGAGTTCGCGAGCATAGTTGGGGACCACTGGTTTATACGTTGAGATAAGAATTTCTCTTAAAACTGGTTTACATTTACAAACTTTGTTTGATTCCAATTAAATATGGTAGACAATTAGACAATATAATTGCTGTAATTTCGGCAATACATCGTAAATTCAAAAATATCGCAAATATTGTGATATTTACAATCGTAAATTCGTTTATTCGTAAATATATATATTTACGTAAATCCGTTTTAGACACTACAGTTGATATATGTAAATTGTATTCGATGAAAATCTTATACGATCCAAATGGATCTCAAATCTGATCGAAACAATTAAAAAAGGAATAAATGCAAAGCTTCTTTTGATCTTTTAATTACTTGAAATTATTTTATGTCAATTTTTTTTTATTTCCACTTAATTTGCACAATCTGCCTCTTGGCAATAATTGCAATTTGTCGTCTTGTCCTGCTCTTGAATTGGTTGTGTCCACCAACACAACTCAATATTTATGTCAATTTTTAAATGAAGAAATTATATCATCGAATAAAAGCAATTGAATAAACTTATACGAATTTTGAGGATGATTTTGACATTAAACCACCAATTCCCTTACAAAATTTGAAGATGTTTGCTTATACAATTAATACGGTGAGTCGTTGAAAACTTTAACGTTGAAAACTGATCAATTTTTTTCACAGAAATAGTCCACACAAAATTAAGGGTTTGACTTCTCTAAGGGCATAGGACGATAAGTATAGTAAATCAGCCCCAGAAGGGTATTTGGTTCATAATTTCAGGGTATGTTGGTTTTATAAAGATACATTGATTCAGCAAGTTTCAAATCTCTATGTATGTACCTATTACTGTTTCTTCAAAAATCGACAAAATCCTGGAAATCAGAAAAAAAAAATTCTCTGAAACTTGTGAATCGATTTATTTGAATTTTTGATGTTATAGGAGCTGATGGTAGCTTCTAGAAAAAAAAATTATGAGCTTTATCGGTTTATAAGATCCATGAAAAAGAGAGCTTTTTCTTTTCATTTCAATTTTTAACTATGATAAAATTTTGGAACAATTTCGAAACTATTTTTTTCCAATTCCCCATCCAATTTCCTTTAAAATTATGTGTTTTTTAAATTCAAAGTTCAAATAAATTGATTCACAAATTTCAGAGAAATTTTTTTTTTCTGATTTTCGGCAATTTTCGATTTTTGAAGAAACGGTAATACATAGGGATCTGAAACTTGCCGAATCAATGTATCTTAATAATACCAACGTTCCCTGAAATTTTGAACCAAATATCCTTCTGGGACCTTCTGGGATTCACTATAATTATCGTCCTACGTTCTTTATCTACCACAAAACAGGAAAAACATAAGTTTTTCCTGATTTTCTTTATGTATTATTATTATGAAGACAATTATTAGATCGGAACACAATATTTTAATCATGGTAAAAATTAAATTTGGGATTCCAAATTTAAACCGTGTCATGATCTTTAAAATAAAGCGATGAGACAAATTTTTATTTCTTAAAAGTTTCATATTTTCAATTACAAGTTATTCAATTTTCATTGATTGAAAATTGAAAAACGCGGTTTTTGAAATGAATAATTCGATTTTATATTAAAGAAAAGGCATTTTTATACACTGAAAGCTTATTTTCGCATGAAAAATTGTTTTCTTCTTTTTTTTTTTAAAATTGCCTGCCTTATCAAAAGAAACCATGTATGGTGCCTACATCAAAAATTCAACTTCATTGAATTTCATATATTCATACATACATAAGTAAGTGACTTCCAAGAGCATATGAGATATTCAACATTGAGAAATTTAAAATTATGAGAATGGATGAGTGGTTGGTTGACGCTTCCACCAACGTATATTCAAAATTTGCGTGGGCTTTCGATCGAATAGAGTTTGCGGTTTCCATCTCATGTTCACTAAAATTATTTCACAAACTTAATAAAATTCATTACCATTAATCAACACGTTTAACACGTTTCAGCTTTCTGCCACATTCACTTCTCAAATGCTTTTCTGTCTAATTAAAAAAAAATCTACTTTGATTTTTCCCGATTCGTTCCAAAGCGTGGCTTATTTTTCAAGGGTAGTTGCGAGCATTTTCATTTCTTAATTAGAAAAAATTAGCATTATCGATCCGATCCCTTTTCAATTTTCCCGTTTGTTTGTAATTAAAAAATAATTATGTCGTAAAAATATTCGAGCGTAATTTATCAAGTGTCATTCGAAAATCCGGTCGTAAATTGAATCAAAGGTTAAAAATGGAACGGGGAAAAAAAGGTAATAAAACATAAAAGGTTGAATTCGAACTTTATATTACACTAACATTAGGCTTATTAAAAAAAGATTAATTGAAAACAATTTTTTTTTTCACAGAAAACAAGGCCAAAGAGATAAAATTTAAACGAATTTCCAGCCTTTTTAGCATTAATGCCGTTTTATTTCATTTTTGATCTTTTCGTACATAAATTTTCCGCCAAGTGCTTAACCTTATTCTATGGTTTAAAATGTTTGAATATTCATAACTAGGCGTTTCCTCAATTATTATTATAACAAATTATAATTGTATTATAAGAGCTTCACAATTATAATTGTCCCCTTGGTAAGCTTTTTCAACAAACTTTTGATAAATTAACGAAGCATTACGATTGATAATGGTCTCTTGAGATTTCATGAACAATCGCAAAATTTGTTTTGCATTTTCAAAAATTTCCCGTTGTTTTCCTGCTTATTCCTGTGGGGTAAGAGTTGAATGGATTAATCCTATTAATCCCTAATGGCTTTCTTTGATTTACATCCAATGAATAAATTTCAATTTCATATCAGTTGATATTGATTTTACCTTCAATGACAAATGCTATTAGAATAATGGGTTGAGTATATCGAATGTTATCGATTACTATTTACAATTACCCAATTATTGAGGACAATAAACTGTATTTTATAATTGAACAAGTATAAACAATGTAAATCATTTTATGATAAAATCACTTAATACTTCCAAATGGGAATAGATAGGATATTAATGCAGAAAATCCATTTTCAATGTTAAATATTTTAAGCAATAGAAAGGCTTTTAAATTATTTCATACAATTGCTTAGAATTAAATAATAAATCATTAGCTTCTTAATATTTTAATATCTGAATAGTATATTTTTTTTAAAATTGTTATTTACCGTCGCTTTATAACTACTACGGTCTTTTAGCAACTTTAGGGTTAATAAAATCAGTTATCGAGAAATATCGAAAATTTGCTTGATACAAGGATCAAACCCAGCATCTACCAGTTTTGGAGCGGCCATCTTAACCACTCGGCCACCAGCAGGCTTGGTATAATTTAATACTATACTTTTAATGGTATAATAATTTTTTTTAAATAAGAAGACAATTCAGATTGTTTAAGATCAGTTATTTTATTTAATAGTAAAAATATTAAATAAAAAAACATTACAGTATTTGTTATGTATGTGTGCGCCTGCGTATTACGCGGCTTGGGAAAAGTCGTCCTAACAACCGTGATGAATTGTATATTTTTTACATTAACATTTCATTATTTTAATAAAAATATTTTCAAAAGATGCGTAAAACGAATACAAAATACTATCGTGATTATCTTATCGAAAATAAAAGGAAAACAAGACTGCAAGGTTAAAAAGACCCCAAAAGGTTCATAAACGAAAATTTAATAAAATAGACACCAGAGGTATCGCAAATTCTTAACCTGATAACATTCCAGCTTATACAGTTATTTCATTTCCGCAATATACTACAAAAAATCGTGTGTATAAATGGTAGACAGTATAAGTATACTATTTATTATACTAGATGATAAAATTCAGATCTCAGCTTTTATTTTTTTAAATTAGAAGACAATTCAGGGTGTTTAAGATCGGTTTTTTTATTTAATAGTAAAAATATTAATAGTAAAAATATTAAATAAAAAAACCGATCTTAAACAACCTGAATTGTCTTCTTATTTAAAAAAATAAAAGCTGAGATCTGAATTTTATCATCTAGTATAATAAATAGTATACTTATACTGTCTACTATTTATACACACGAAATTTTTTTGGTATATTGCGGAAATGAAATGACTGTATAAGCTTGACTGTTGTCTTGTTAAGAATTGGCGATACCTCTGGTGTGTATTTTATTAAATTTTTGTTAATGAACTTTTTGCGGTCTTTTTAACCTTGCAGTCTTGTTTTCCTTTTTTTTCGATAATATAATCACGATAGTATTTTGTATTCGTTTTACGCATCCTTTGAAAATGTTTTTATTAAAATAGTGAAATGTTTATGTAAACAATACACAATTCACCACGGTTGTTAGGACGACTGTTCCCAAGCCGTGTAATACGCAGGCGCGCACATACATAAAAAATACTATAATGTTTTCTATTTCATTCTCTCGTTCGTTAAATCTTATAGATTTATTTGTATCTCTCTTTTAACTGTCCATTTTCGGTTTCATAAAATTTCAAGTTACAACAATGTTTAAGAAGTTATCACTTCAAAAAATACATAGTTTATGCAGCTTTCACAACCACGATTTATTCAAAGCAATTCTTGAATCACTCGAAGTTGGACACCCCTAAGGTTTATCAAAATTTATTATAAGATTAGCCTTCCGGTGGCCGAGTGGTCAAGGTGGCTAATCCAAAAACTAGTAGATGTTGAGTTCGATTCTTGCATCGAGCAAATTTTCGATGTTTCTCGATTTACGGATTGTACTATCCCTAGAGCCACTCAAGAGCATAGTAGTTATGTAGTGACGGAAAATAACAATGAAAAAAATATACGATGGCTTTTATTGCCCACTATTATTTACATCTATACCAATAAACTATATTTTAATTTTAAAATTAACAAAAAGTGATTTTTTTAAAGTGATATTAAAGATAATGAAATTTTCTATTTATCTCAAGGTTATATACGTTTATACTTTTGATGAAAATATATACAGTTAAACTTTTCTTAATCATAAAATCTTAAACAATTAAGATGAAGCACAATGTGCTTGAAGATACAATTGCAAAAAGTTTCAAGGTTTTCGTTTCATATTCGCAATATTTGAATAGTTTATGAAATATCTATATGTAAAATTAAAATGAAATAGATATTTATTGTTAGTTGACTTCAAGAAAATGTAATATACTTTGTTAAATTTTATATAGTAAGCAGAATGGTTGATCAACGTTAGTGTGACTTGTTCTTGGAGCAATTGTAAAGTTTGCTTAATATTTCTCTCTAAATACATTATTTACAATACAAATATAATTATTGTTGAAACTTCTCAAGCTCGAACCTCGATTTCGGATTGTTTTCATCTATCCATGTATTTTCTAGTACAGCAAGTTATACGATTGTTATGAAAATAATTGTCTCCTGAAATGGAAAAGCTGCGCTTTTCCACAACTCTCCCGTCCCCACTCACAGGCGTCCCTTTTCCCTGACATCCTACAACTATCAACCCAACCATGCTTTAACGGCTACTTGAGCTGTAACGATGCAATTCTTAGACGGCAAAACTTTCCGCAAACTTATCCCAAGTAAATAACTGTCTTTGCATCTTAATGTTTGCCAACTTTTCCAACACTTTGTACCCTCGCACAACTGTCTTCGTTTTGCTAAGCAACTGCTGTCGCCATCGGTGGCGTTATTATTACAGACAGTTTGAGGATTGTTTGAAAATTGAGGAAGACAAATCGAAATTGTCGTTTCCAAAGAAAAGAAAGATAAAAAGCGAAGAGCTTTTTGTAGCCGTAATAAAGAAAAATACAAGTTTTATAGATTCCAAGGCGAATGAAATTTAATGTTTGCTGTTTATAGGGTGGAAGTTAGAGAAATAAAAGACATCACAAATAGCATGAACAGGAAAAGATTTTTTAAAATTATGACTTGCATTGTGACACTTAATGCAATATAAATGCACTTTTATTACATGCAGAAAATGATAAAATAAAGAAACCCTTTATCAAAAGGAAATTACCATGTCCTTTTTATATTCATTACACTGATTTATTGCAAACATGAATTTCGTTTTTCAGTTTTCAGTATAATAACTGCATTTACTTAAAATAGATTTCTAATATATGTACTTATGTTGTTCTGTTATCAGCTGCAATTACTTTTACCACTACCCTTTTCAAATATTAATTACAATCAATGTCTTACGTTAGCTATCAATTTACATATTTAATTTTGGACGGTGAAATTGTTAAAAATAACTCTTATTAACTTTTCCAGTTTTGGTAGATGAACAAACTTATATATTTTTATCGATTGTAAACTTAAACGACAGTTAATTTTATTTACCAAAGAACTTAGATAATATAATAGTTGTTTTCAGGTTAAAAATAGTTTTTAATAGTTTTGTTTGATACCCTAAACTTTAAGTAGCTGAAATTGTATATTTTAAAGGTTTATCTACTCCTATTACCTTTGGTGAAAATAAAAGTTATTTTCTTACTACAAGTCTAAAGTTCTTGCTACAAAATTTAATTTAGAGAATATTTTTGTAAGGACATAGAAATTTTCTATAAGTAAAATGTTTTTAACGGAAAAAGAATAGGGAGATTAAAGTTATGAACCAAAAGATTCAGATAAAAGCTCAAATCAAAAAAATCCAATTCAATGTCCATTTGTCCCTATTTTTGTAACATTCTTTTGTAGAGCTACATATGTGATTATGTTTACAATGGAAGACACCCTAGGAAATTATAAAACTTTGGAAACAATTAAAACAAATAAAAATACTACCGAACAAAATGGTATACATATTGCTGTGGACTTCGAAACATTTGAAAGTTCTAACGATTAGATTGAAGAAAGACGGAAGACGTTCCAGAATACTCCATGAGATTTTAATGTGGGTTAGAAAAATATAAAAATCATTCGATTCGACAAGAAATGCCTGGAACAGTCTGGAGCCTTCCAGACGTGGTAAATAAGTATATAAATAAGGTGATCGAATAAGTTAACAGTTATAATCGTTAAAATAAATAAATAAGTGTGTAATAATAAACATGAGTGTACTAAAATAAATGGTGATTTTGTTATATGTCCTGAAACAAATCCTAACGAATCCGTTAAAATAAATAAATTAATCGTAAAAACATTGGATAAAAATATTGGAACTTTTGAGGTACAATTTAAAAAGAGATGCCCATTAGTTGAAATTTGGGAAATTTAGTATTTCATTGATACAAAATCTATAAAAATATACAATTTTCATATGAAGAATGATATCTTGAACTACAAAGGAAGGACTGGTACTTTCATATCCAAATTATATGGGTTAATCTTTACGGCATAACCCGAAAGCTCCAAGAAATATGTATTATCATTAAGATTTTTTAGTTATGGTGTCGAGGTTGAATCAGTAAAAAATAAATTATCATCTCCTCTGGTAGAAATTCTGTAGAACTAATTCTGACTTCTGAGAGGGGGGCGGGAAATAGAAAGTATAATTTTAAAAGCTTATCTTATACAAGCTTTACCCTGGTGTTTAGGACAAATCCTTCATTATAAAAAATATTATTTTTTTTGGAAAACCTTTCAAATGTAATGAATCTTTAGGTTGCAGAAATATAAATAAATATGAATTCATAAATGAAAATGACAATTTTTTCTACAAGAATTGTAAAATCTAATTAAATAAATCAAGGTATTGGGCGTACTTCATCTGAGGTATTAAGAAGATAATTTCATGGTTGTAGGTAAAAAATAATAAATACATTAGAGATCCTGCTATATTTGCAATATCTAGGTTCAACTTCACTTGAGTTTTTTAAATTTTTCAAGTTTGGAACCCCATGACCTCCGTTATTCAAATTTTACTAGAGGTGTTCGGTTTTTCCGGTCACGAAATATTCAAATTAATTTTTATCCAATACTAACGGAAATATACAAAAAATATCTTTAAAGTTTACTATAGGTCTATGAGAATATTGTCATAGAATGCTTCATTCTGGAAATTTTTTCCTTCTGTTATTTGTAGCGATACTTGTTGAAGAATAGTTAACATCTGTATATTTAAACATTTAAATACAATCATCTCCTATGTTAATTACAGTATTTAAACTTTTAGAAAATAAATTGATTTTTCATAAACACTCAAAAGAATTTACAGAAATTAAAAGATTAAAAAATTACAGAATTGGTACATAGTTATGAAAACATCTATGAATTGGGATGTTTCTGAAGTGGACTTAAACTATTTTCAAAATATACGCCTCATATATTTCCCGATCATTTCAATGTCTGATACAATAAAATATTCGTATAAATTTAAAACTTGAAAAGGACTCACCCTCTCTTTAATGTATTTTTAATGTTTCAGAAAAATAAAGATTTTTATTTTAAATACGTAGACACATTAAATGCAACTGCACAACTGCATTTGGTAATATAGATTTCATTAGTGTTTGCAAAAAAAAAGGTAATTACAATTATATTCCAACCACAAATGAAAACCGCAATTTTTCTCCACAGGAAATTTAATTTCAACATGCGGCTTATTATTTTTCACATCCGTCATTAAATGAAAATCTGCATTACACAAACGTCGAGAAACGTTGAAACTAGGTAACATATTTATATGACTTATCATCAAACAACAAACTATAAATAAGTGAAAATATTTTTAAAATAAAATGAAAAATAATATCATTCAAATATTTTCTGAAAGATATATTGCCGTTGTGCAAAAAATCACAAAGCCGATATTTCCAACGGAAGCTATACAAAGTGATGTAAATCAGTCCAAAAAATTGTCATATAGAAACAGTGAATGTCAACTTGGAATTGATCAACGCTATAAATTTTGATAAGTAGATATTTCTTTTAAAAAATGAATGCTGTTGAAAATAAAAATATGAAATATTGATGCCACCATAACATCTATATATAGATAAGAAAAGGTTTAAAAAATGACAAAGAAAAATATCAAATAAATTCTTATCAAAGTAGTCTTTTAAGAAGCTTATAGTTTCACGAAAGTACCGTCAGATAAAAAGCATTTCCGGCGGAAAGATACGCACGAATAATTTTAGTGGCTGTCTTATTATTTGAATTAATGCCCTTTTTCCACAATAAAAATTTAGTAGGTATATAAAAAACAAAGATATGGTATAGACCAAGAGGCTTTAAAATTCAAACTTTTGTATGTATACATGCGAGGGAGGATTTTTAAATTCGTGAAATTCATGAAGCCATAACCCATTTTTTCGACCTAGTGTAGTGAAATAAATTATTTAAAGATAAAGTATTGTTTCTTTTATCCATAAAACATCCGACAACATGCAAAAAAAAACTATGTAACATACTTTTAGGAAACAAAGATATCTTATAACATTTTAAAACATTCTAGAACTCTAAACACTAATATTTAAGGTAGCAATTCCCAACCTAATGTATGTATACTCCTGGGGTTACACGATAGATTGGTAGAGCATTTTTTTTTTGTTTAGGAAATCAAAAATTAAATAAAATTTATAGTACTACAAATACATAAAAGATAAAGAATCTGGTTACACAAATATTTTTAGCTCAAATAATGGGAACAAAACAAATAGCGACATTGAGACATTATTTCTTTAGATATATTCTTCTTTAGATAAGTGCTTAAGCACTAAAGAAAAATAAAGAGAAGACAAGTTTTGATATTTATTGAAAAAAAATGTACTGTAGAACTTAAGTTGCATCAACCTAAAACTTGATTTTAAAACAAATAATAAATTGAAATGATATGGAGCTTTTTTTTTGGTTCAAGAAATATATTTATAAAGAAATATATAAAAACATACTACTTTTTGAAGTTAGTGGGAAAAAATAAATAAATGGTATTACGGAAGTTGATTTTAACTGTTACATTCATTAAACAATACACAAATCTGGACTGAACTAAAAAAATGCAACTGCGCATGTGCCAAATCAGGTAACATCTCTTATATATCAAATATGAAGTAAGCCAAGTACTCGAGATAATGTATGAGTTTTTAGGACCCAAAGAAGCTTTAATTTTTTAAAATTTTGTTAATTAGTTTTGCATTTTCAAGCTACAAATTGCCTATTCGTTTAAATTTCAACCAATTTTTCAATTTACAACTTAGATTTGTTAAAATAGTAATCAAATATTTTTAATCAATATAATAATAGGTCAATGTTGGTATACATATTAGCAAAGACAGACACGTAAGAATGTAAACACGTACATGGGAGTGAAAACCAAATATGTCTCAAATTCGAACTTAATAATTGCTGTATTTTGTTTCTACTGTAATTTTGAATTCATTCAATTGTCAATTTTGGTCATTTGTCAAGCTTGTCAATGTGGAAGGTGGATAGTTCACGGGTATCTACTAGTATTTCATAATTTTATGATGCAAATATCGTTAAAAACTCTAGTTATAAAATAAGACTAGTTGAAACTTATTTTCAGGCAACATTAAACATTTACAAAGAAATATAACTTCTTACGTTCGTCTATAAGTACATACATTCTTTTTCAATGCTACAAAAACATATAAAACATATATAATTTTCATGCAAATAGAATTCGAATTTTCTGTTAAACTAATCTGCTGAAATTTGGTACTAGGGAAGTTTTGAGTTAGCTGAATACAAATTTAAAGTCCATTAAGTACTTAAATGAACTAAGATGCTCAGAAACTTCATTTTTTTAAAAATTTTTGACTTATTTTCCGCAAAATGAATCCAAAATTTATACTCTTAGGTTCAGAGGGGAGAGGGTCACATTAAGTTTCTCGGTGTACTTGAAGGCCTAGGAACCTAATGTACTTAAGTTTTTTTCAAATTTTGCGCAAAATGAATCATAAACTCATATTCAGGAGACTGGGGAGGTTTGTGGGGGTTACCTGACTCATTATGCGTGAAATTTAATAAAAAAATCAGTTAATTAAGTTGCTGAACCTTCAAGTACATCGACGGATGTTAGGGACCTCTTATTTATTATCAGCAGTAACCAACACGAGGCTCGCGGACCACTTAAAACTTGACTTAACCATTCCATAAAATTTCATTTGTGGTCCGTAGAGAATAATACATTCCCAAAATGGTCCACAATATTATTTGGTTTTGCCATCCTTAATCATGACTGTAATGTAGTGTGGGGGCTGCAAAGGGGACCATAGTCCCGAGTGACACATAAGAATGGGGCGACATATTGACATCGATAATTCCGTAAAAGATTTTGCTTTAAGAAAAACACGAAGAGTATATCTTTAAATTATTTAGAAGCTTAAAGGTATTTAAATTTTTACTAATTTTCTTAACTTATGATAAAAATAGAGGGCGACGAGTTTCCGGACTGCCCCGGGCGGCGAAAGCTCATACCACATCACTGACCCTAGAGTATAAATTTTGGACTCATTTTTCGCAAAAATTGACAAAAACTTCAAAATATGAAACTTCTAGACCCCAAAGTACATTAAGAAACTTAACGGGCCTTGTACTCGTAATCAATGATCCTAATCATCCCTTAATAACAAAATTCAATCAATTTTGTTAATTTGTCCGAAAAAAAACAAATTTTTTTTATCTCCTTCAAATAACACACATAATTAATGCTTTTTTCAATGTACAAATAAAATAACCCATTTTTATAAAATAAATTTAAAAACCAAATGCAAAAAGTTTTAATTAGATTTGTCTTATCCCTTCTTTTTCAAAATTTTCGCCTTTTTTATATTTCATAGAAATTACTTCTTATAAATAAGAAGACAATTCAGGTTGTTTAAGATCGGTTTTTTTAATTTATATTTTTAATATTCAATTAGCTACGTTTCGTTACGCATCGTAACTTCATCAGGCTTCTTGATTCACAAAAAATATAATATTTACAATTTAAATTCAATAAATAAATAAAAATCAAGAAGCCTGATGAAGTTACTATACGTAACGAAACGTAGCTAATTGAATATTAAAAATATTAAATAAAAAACCTATCTTAAACAACCTGAATTATCTTATTATTTAATAAAAAACTGAGATCTGAATTTTATCATCTACTACTTCTTATAGCTATTCTTAAAACAAAAAAATACCCCATTTAACCCCAACAATAAAATAGTTCTCAAAGTTAATATTCATCCATTTTTTATACAAAAATTACCTGTAAGATACGGAATATTTACCTTGTTGGCTTTTATTTGAGGTAAATTGGTCCTAAAGCTGTTCCAATTCTTTTGGAACTATTATAAAAAAAAATATTATTAACTAATAATACCATCGCTTCTTATCTATCTTCTTATCTATTTCCTTATATTATTTTAATTCTAAAAAGAGTAAGGATGAGAAGAATATCGAAATTTAATTTCGAAAAATAAATCTTCCACTTGACATATCCTCAAGTTAAGCAAATTCTCCGGATGACACAGTAAAGGTTTCCAATTTAATAGTTTCAAATTTCCTCCTTTGAGACGAACCTTTTTTAGAAAGGTTGACTCTGATTTATGTAGAAAAAGTATAAAAATGTCAGTAATTAGAAACTATCCGCCGGAATGTCTCTATGGCGTGAAAATTTCAACTTTTCTCTAAAAATATCATTATATCCATTTAAAGTTTAAGTACTTTTTTATTCATTAAATATGTAATTAAAATAAATGGTTTAAAAATAAATATTTGCATTTTTTTTTTTTATAAAATTGCTAGGTTGAAGAAAAGAACATAAAGTTTTATAATAAAAATGCTTAAAAAATGGGGAAAAAATAGAGAAAAAAATTATTATTTGATAATGTTATCGTCAGGGGAGAAATAAAAGAGAACGTATATTAAAATAAACAACGATTAATTCTCAATACGCAGTGAAAACTAAAAAAGCCACCTGGTCAGTGAAAATGGATAAAAAGTTAACTTAAAATAGAATTATTTACATAATAAGGCCAAACTGATCGATTTTTTTCATTATGTATACACGCCATAATAACGGTAGGTTTAATCGTTAAATGTTGTTCCCTTCAAAAAATATCACATATAGCTATACATATATAAAAGAAAAATCGTATTTCCATTGAAATTAAAACTCTTGAAAGAAATTTAAAATGCACATTATACTTAAAAAGTTTTCAATTTTGCGGATAGAATTTTCCAATTAGATTTTATGATTATATCTCTCATCGTATTTTACGGTTTGTTTTCTGGAACATTTTTATATTCATCATTTTTATTGTTATTTGAAATTGACTGCTTAAGGGATGACGGAGAAGATATTTGTTTATTTGCCGTATTCCCTTCGTTGGTGGCGAGGGCTTTACGCATTTTTACGCGAGTGGATGGAATAAATAAAAATAAATGGGAAAACGCATGGGAATGTAAACTTGATATAAAATTTAAATCATGTCGTGGGAAATGCAATAATATTTTATTAAAAATAAGCGGAAAATCCTTGATAGATGCGATAAAAAATTTGCCAAAATCACTTTTGTATATAGCAGATCAAGAATTTGGAATGAGATTTGCTATAGATACTCAATTTTCGTGGTGAATTTGCATTGTTCATTTAGAAAAATATTCGAGGAAATTCGAACTAATTTATTGGCCGTAAGAGCCATTGAAACGAAGGAAAATATTGATTTTGGCTAAAGTTGTTCAAAGGCTTTTGCTTCTTTGATTATTATATCTCATAATTCAGTCGAATGGCTTTGATGTACGATATATTCAAATAAAATTATTAAGTCGAAAGATTCGATTCGTTTTGTACGGTTTGATGATGGAAAAGCGATGATAATTTAAAATGAATTCTTGTGGAACGACAAAGCATTTTCAATTTCCAATTTCGTATTTTTTTTTTATAGAAAATAATGAGGAGTTATTTAAATTTGATTTCAATATTACAGTTTATGATATGTTCTCATTTTGTTAACAATTTTGTTAATCGGAGCGAAAAAAAAATCAATTTGGACTTTTAATTTTCAATAATACTCCACAGAAGAGTCACAATTGATGTTATGTTAGTGTACATTACTAATGTCAGTTTATTTCTGTATTTTTATCTGTTTAATGTTCAACAAAATTTATTGTAGAAGATCTATTTATTTATAGAAGAAAGTGTTAACTCAATTTTCTTTTTTATGTTTTCTTGGTAAAATATTTCATTGATGCAAAAAAAAAATGATAGATAAAGTGCTAAAGCAGTGGTTCTTAATCTTGTTGAAGGTACCGACTCCCATCAGTTTCATACGAGCATCGAATCCTTTTTCATTTGAAAAATAAAATAGGGGTTTTTCAAATTCAAAACATAGATATAATATATTACACATTAGTAGACAAAATAAATTCAACTATTAAAAATCCACCAAGCCTGCGAGACTGACTCACCGAAACCCTGAGGTTCAATTGTTCCAAATTAAGAACCCATATAATATAAAAGCTTCAAAAGCTTCATCCAATATTTTTTGGGTAGCTACTTGTTAGTAAAAGTAAGTTAACATCTTCTGATTCTAATAGTTCCAATTATTGAAACACTAGTGACTTGTTTCTGGTTCACAAAAATTCAATTGGCTAATGTGGTGAATTTAAGTTTAGAAACATCAAAAGCTGTATATTTTCAATCAAAAAAATTTTAACAATTTCTCAAATATTAGTTTTCAAAATTGAAAATTATTGCCGTAGGCCTTCTAACAAGCCATCCCGGACTTTTCTGCAAACCTTTTTAAGATATACAATTCTTTAGTACAGTGTTTTTTAATCAGTGGTCCGCGGACCCCTAGGGGCCCGCAAGTAAATATATTTGTGTGGAAATGTGAAAAAAAAATAATCTTTGTGTTTCTAACATAAATGGAACGAACATTTTTGTTATTTTTTTTATTAAAGGGGTCCTTGAAATTCTGCTTGATTTCCTTAGAGATCCGTTGACTGAAAAAAGCTAAGAAACGCTGCTTTAGTATATTATTTAGTGATAATTCATAGAATTTAACCTACATAAATCAAATTTTTGAAGGAAAAAGAGCTATAAAAGTAGAGTAGGGTAGAGTGGGGCTTAAAGACCCATGGGTATGAAGGTCCACCATGAGTATCTAAAATACGAGTGGCATATTGCTCTATTTAACTATAATGGTAGAGATGAGGAAGTGTAAGAAGCATTTCGAGGCTACCCTGGCAGTTAAGCTACATCACAGATAGGAGGAGATTTACGACGGCATCTCGATATTTTTAAGAAAGTAAAATTTGCGTAACGTAGGTGTAGATTATGTTTTCTTTTCAAATTTGCCATTTGTAGTGGTATATGAAATTTTTTTTTTTTGATTTCTTTTACGAAAAACATAATCATACTTAAAAAATAAAAACACTATTTTGTCAACTTTAAAAAGACACATTTAATAAACTGTTGCAAAGAATAAAATTGTTCTATGTAATAATCAAATAAATAATTTTTAAAAAATATTTATAAATATCTAAAAAGAGTATGTCTACTGCGTATAGCTACGGTAGATATACCTACCGTAAACTAAATAATCTGTAAATCAATCAGCATCTATACATAAATAAAAAATATCGCCAAGTTCAATAAAGTTGGTCTTAATTATAAGTAAAATGGGGTGACCATGCGATATTTTTCAAATAACTTAAATTTTTAAACTTGTGATATCTTTCGAATGGAATGTTCAAATTGAATAACTCAAAAAGTTATATAATGTTATTGAAGCAAACTTAAATATGAAGTCATTTATTTTGATAAGGATTAATCTCGAAGTACAAATAAAATAGCTTTTATAACGGTGGCATTTATATATATTTTTTAAATGAAAAAACACTTATTGTGACATAACTATAATAGTTAGACATATGCTGTCGCTCTATTTTTTGTAGATAATGATATGTTCTGCAAAATCGTACTACATTATTTTGTTCTATAACCAATAGTTTTCGCAGCCCACGCGATAAAAGAATGTTTTTTGGTATTTTTTTCTTCAGATCTTGGGTTACATTATTGGAGTTTTAGTATGAATCCCTAACTTTTTTGAAACTTTAATATAGCCTATGTTCATTGGAAATAGTGTAGCTTCCCAACAGTAAAAGAATTTTTCAAATCGGTCAAGTAGTTTCGGAACCTATTCAAAGCAAACAAACAATCAAATCTTTCCTCTTTATAATAATAGATAAAAGTTTTATGTTATGTTTAAGATGACTGTAATAAACTTTTCCAAATGAAAATTCAGAAATATTTCATTGATTCAAATACTGTTATTAATTCATAACACCTGTTAAATACTTAAAATAAATACTGGAAAAGACTTTTTGCCCCTTAGTAGGAGACAGACGATAAGGTCTAGAAAAAATGTAAACTTACAAACTTCTACCATATATGGATGATTCCATTAAAAATTAAATTAAACATGGCCCGATATTTGTTTGTTTGGTTAGCATTATACGTTTCAAATTAGTAGGGTTGTATTTCACAATATAATACGGAATAGTAAAATTTGATCTTTAAACCCCACCCTACCCTGCTAAAAATTCCAGTTTATAGTAAAACAAGAAACTTACATTTATAAATTTTCTGGGGTGCAACAGTCGCGCATTTTCCACGTTTGAGCCAACGCTATCGAAAAGTTTACAGAAAGTCAATTCTACCGAAATATTTCATATAATAATAAGCAAAAGTATCTATTTTTGTTTGATTTTTTTCGTAAATATAAAAATAAAATTTGTATTAAAAATAAATCATTAACGCCCACTAGCCATATGAAAATAAAAAGATTGGCTCTGACTTTTATTGGCGAAATAATTTAAAACTATTTTTTCCTTTTACTCTAGTTATTCGATAGGCACAATGCCAAAAATGTAAGTTTCATATCGTAAATTAGTCCCATTCCTCCGTTTGTGGCCGACATAGTGCAGTTCATTTCATACTAACCCGTCTGGCCCTTCTAATTTGCATTATATTATTGCATTATAATTGTGTTGCATTCAAGTTGCATTCGAGTGTTTACATTAAAGACAAATGAAGCCATTAACTCGGCAATGGCTACGGATTGGAGGCATTGAGGGTGCATAGGAACGCAGGATAATTTGAATTTATCTAAGCTATTAAACACTCGAATAGGATTTAATGGAATGGACTGAGTCAAACAATGCTCAATTCTGGTGGTTTTATGTTGCAAATGGAGCGTTGTTTTGTTTGAAAAACTGAATTATAAATCAGACATTAAAATATATATCAAATAGGACAATGGGGATTTTATAGCTGTTATGATAGGGGCAAGGTCAAGTGAGCTTTGAATTTGTCAACTGTTTTATTTATGATGTTGATTGTTGATCAAGTGTTTGTTTTTATTTTCCCCAAAACAAAAGAAGAAATATTTTTCTTTCGAGTCATAAAAAGTCCGCTTTTGTGCAGCAAATCAGGAAGGAAGAAAATGAGGTGCATGATGCTGAGAATTTGTTGTTTTTATTTTCATAAGATTGAATCAAATATTTCGTATTGAGCCAAGAGAATATAAATTTCTTGTCTGATTTTCCATTCTATTTTTAAAATGTGATATGCTTCTTTAATTTTCTTTCTAGTTATTTAAAGATATTCCGTTGCGATAATGGTGGCACTGTATCTATGTATTTCTTTTTTTCGCAGACGGACAATACAAAAATAGTAAATACTATTTGAGCAAAAAACTTTCACGCTCTATTTACGTTTGTTTGAAAGAAAAGCATGCGGTAAAATGAAAATTTGTCAAATGTTATTATGATATCTCGTATTCAAAGCTTTTGATTTCCTTTGATATTTATTTTTAAGTTTTTAATGCAGATTTTTCGTTGCTTTATTTTTAAAATAATTCGGATTTCTTTGCTGGAAAATTTCAAGAGTTTAATTCAACGAAATGTTAATATATTCCAGACTTTTTTTCTAAATAACGTAACTCGATTGTTTCTTGCAAAGAAACTAAAATATTTTTCCAAATTTAAACGGTAAATTATCAAGAGATTTAAAATAAGACAGTAACCGTTGAGATAGCTTACAATTAAAGATTAAAATGTACAATAACAAATCAAAGTGATTTATTTTGTTTAGATTAACTTTTCGTAAAAATAAATTGCACCATATTTTTATTCCTAAGGATCATATTCATTCCCTGACAGAAATGGTATTTAATGATATTTTGGATACCACTAGCAGCAATTTCGAAAATAAAGTAAATTTTCCAGTTGTTCTAGAAGTCGAACCCAAAGCTTTGTCGAAATATAGGTAGAAGGTAGTTTTTATTAATTTTTAAAAATTCAAAATTTTATATCTAAAAAAAATATTTTTTAACAATGAAATTAGGTGGGCTGACAAGTGAAAAATAATTATTAATGAAAAGAAGTCAGTTCATGTTACTTTCATTACCCGACAACAGTACTTCCCGGCAGTATTGCACAATAATACAAAGGTATCCCAAACGGATCATGCCAAGAATTTGGGAATGTACCTGGATAGATGGTTAACTTTGGCAAAACACATAAAAGAAAAAAAACGCAGCTTAACAAGAAATACGGAAATTTGTATTGGCTGATTGGTCACTAGTGACCATAGAAAACAAATTAGTTCTGTACAAATTAATAATAAAACCAATTTGGACCTATGAAGTGGAACTTTGGGGCACAGCATCCAACTGAAACATGGAAATAATACAAAGATTTCAATCCAAAGTTCTGCGGACAATAATCGGTGAACCATGGTACATGTAAGAATCCATAATGATCTACAGGTGGAACAAGTGAAGGATGTGATTTATTGGAGAGCGCAAGTTTATCAAACTAGACTTAATGATCATCCAAACCACATTGCCTTGAATTTGCTTGATAACAGTGCGGATGTTAAGCGTCTCAAAAAAGTGTCGATACTTGACCTGACAGACCGATTTTAGTGACATTAGTTAGTTTTATTATATTTAAGAATACAAATTATACTATAAATGTTTAGAATATTTTAACTGTTGTTTTACTATAACTTTTAATGTTAATTGTGTCATTGGACACAACTAACCCACAAGTGTTGTAAGTATGACATATTATTGCCAAGAGGCAGATGGTGCAAAAAAAAATTATAAATTAAAAAAATAATGAAATTATGATTTAAAAATTTTAAACAAATATTCAGTTACTGTTATGAGCTTTATCGAAACTTGAGGTGGATTTACAATTTTACCAAAGAAGTAGCGATTTTTAATCAATTACTTGTATATACTTTTGAAAATATTCTTTCTACTTAAACGTTTTTTGTGATTAAAAAGTCAATATTTTTTTTGTTTATGTATTGTGATATATTCCTCCAAATGTAGGAACTAAGCACCCTTTCAAATTTGGATTATTTTACTGGGTTATCGAAAGTTTATTCGAGCGGGTTATTTAATATTTTCCCAGAACCATAGTTTTTCATTAATGCAATTATATAATTCCAATAAAAACATAAGGGGACTAACTTTTGTACAAACTTTGATCGGCTTCGCCGATAAAGTATTTGGCGTTTAGACGCATTACAATTTCTACAAAAATTTAAACGAAGATTAAACGGATATAAAAGAAATAATAAGAAAACTTATATTTGGTGTAGAACTTAAGATTATTTTAAATGGAACTATAAGTAGTTTTTCATTAAAATATAGATAAAAACAATTGACAACTGGTGGACGAGTAATCTAGATACCCACTGCAAAACCCGAAACTGGTACGTATTGGGGTCGAATCTCGTATCGGGCAAATTTTCAATATTTCTCAGTTTAGAATCACTAAAGACATTGACTGTTAAAAAGTGAAAATAAATAATCATTAAAAAAAAATTGCAATATTAAAAAATCAGTATCAAAGATTATAAGAAATTTTCTTTTAAATTAACTAAAAGATATGTTTTAGTCAATAATAATAGCATTGGTATCTGTTTAGATTGCAACATTTTTAATGATAAAGTCAACAATTCTACTCGTACTATATACTTAACTTCCCCCTCAATTAATATTTGTGGTTTTGGTTGGATATTACTTTGGAAAGATCATAAACTTTTGAAAAGCTTTATCGTTTCATGTTTCTAAATAAATAGACAAATTTTCAATGATTTCCTGTTCGTTTATTATTCTGTGTTTGCTCTCCATTATTAACTTCCATATTTTTGTTGCAATCGAAATTTAGGAGTTATAACCTAGATAAATTTGTACAGTATATCAATTAATTTGCCAAATTAGGGCGATTTAACATTCTAAAGTTAATGTTTTCTACAAGTGAGCTTTTTTATTTAATTAAGATAGATTAAAATTAAGAGATAAAGGTAAATGGCTGCATTTTATAGAAAATTGAAGAATTGCTTTACATTGATTATCATAAGTCATATTCATTATTATTAAGTCCATCAGATATCATTTAAAGTTTTAATTTTACAATTTTCCCAGCTTATAATTAAGTGGATTTCTTTTTAATGTTTTAGTTAGATTCAGATTACACATTTAATCAAATTTTTATTTTTATAACTTTTAAAAAATTAAAGAAAAAATAACGAAATAAAACGTGTGAAGTTTTTATATTTAAATAAGTTCCCGTGATTCATATTTTAAATAATAAACTGCGAAGTAAGGAAATTAAATTTATTTTTACTTCAGTAGACAAAGCTATTAAATTTGGCGCCTCCGACTGCTTGCCAAATTGCAATGAAAAGCTTCTATCGCTTTAACACTTCTTACCTTTTTTTACTTTTATTTTTTCTTTCTATTCCAACAAACGTTCATTATCTTTGACAGTGTAGAAATCGCTTGAGCAAAAAAGATATTGGAAACTACTGATTTTCAAGTAATTTCCCATTACAGTCGTCATTATCTTACCAAATAATAGTTCTTTTTTACTCCACTATCTCATTGAAGGAAATATGGGTCATGTCAATTTATTTATTAAAGAAAAAAAGGTCATTTGGGGTTCATTTAGTAGGAAAAATTGAGTTTTTTTTAATTTGATAAAAAAAAAATTTAAGAGTCATTAATTATTACCAACAATTTGCCTACATATTTTACGAATTATCACTTAAACAATTACTCAATATTGAATGATATTTTTTGTTTTAAGAAAATCAATATTCATACAAAAAGAAACTAGGGCTTATGGTTGAGTTATAGTATTAAATAACCAATAAATAAAATAGTTTAAAGTCGTTTTCTTCAAAAAATAAGATTATTTTTTACTAAAAATTGATACTACATCTTTATAACAACTGAAATTCTTATCGATTCTAAGTTAGTTTTTAAACCATGGAATAGAGCAAATAAGATACTCCTTATAGGTTTTGCATTCAGAATTCACTAGTTGCATAGTTATCCACTTGAATAGTACGTCCCCATAAGCTTTCGATCCATACTAATAATATAAAAATTCTTTGGTTGGTTCATTTTACTTTTTATTATCTGTTTTTTTTTTGTTTCTATAATAGCTTTTTAGAGACTTCAGCGTTAATAAAAAACCGTAATTCAAAAAAAATTTGAAAATCTGCTCAGTACCTACCGGTATTTAACCCAGTAGTTTTTAAGTATCAGTTTTGGAGTGGTCACCTTGACCACTCGGCCACCAGTTGACTTTCATTTTCTGTCATTTTATTCAATTTTTGAGTTAATATTAAGATATTTCAACTCTTAATTTACTCTTTTTAAAATTTTGTTCCTTCTCTGCCTGTAGATATGTCTTCTTTTAACTTAAAAACAACTGAACCAATTTTAATAAAATTAAATATTTGGGTTAAACGCATTGATTCACTAACAATTAGATACACAGAACCACGAAAAAAAATATGATACAGGATATTCGTATAAAATGGGAAAAAAATTGTACAAAAAAGATTCATGTGAGATGATATTGAATAGGTTTTCAAAAGTTGACAAAATTTTTAAAGAATATTCTGAAATACATTCACATTCCGAGAATATAAAAAAAAACGAGTTTTTGAAAATTATCATGCGTATAGCCCTTTAATTTTAGCTGATTTCATCAAGCAATTTCGGAAAATTTATTTAGTATTTTGCACAATATTTCTTCTTATTTTAACAAAGAAGGTTTTTTGCTAATTTAAAGTTTGATCAATTGTTATCAAATTTTTTGCAGTACATGCATGCACCAGTTTGTGATACAACATTAGTTGCTCTATCTAACAAAAACTGTCCTAATTCCTGCAATTGCTCCTTTCACATAAAATCTAGGACATGCAACATGGCTAATATATATAATTGGTTTAATGTATTTTTAATTTGTTAATAATTATAACGTGTTTTCTTTTGATTTTTGAATTTTTTTAAATAATTTTTAAGACAGTTATATTATCATAATTTCAGAAGAATATTATACCCATTTATTTATGACATTGATAACCAAAAATTAAATTCTATTTTTTTTAAATTTTTAACAAAAATTGTTTTTTTTCGAGAAGGTTTAAGATTTATTCAATATATAAATGTGTCTAACTTTTTGCTTGATAAATGTAAAATTTTTGGGATCATTTTAACTAGTGTACCTTCTTTGGAATTAAATACAGATAGCCCTTCCACTAAATGGTATCTTATAACATGATTTCGCTACAACATGGTTTATAAATCGCGGAAATCCTCCTACAACACGACGTCCTATAACACGGTTTCACTCTAACACGATATGAGAATTATAGAAAACTTTTTACAATACTAGAAATTGCTTAATCAATCGAAAGCGGTTTTGTGAATATTTCTATTGATGAAGTTCAAGATTTATTAGTGAAAGAAGACATTAGTGAAGCAAATTTGATGGAAATGACATCCAAAGCTATAGATCATACTAGTTAATAATTTAAAACTAAAAAAAGAAGGCTTAAACTGAACTAAAAATCTCGTGTGTTTTTGTAATCCATTTTTGCCTTTTTTTTTAATTTAAAATAGTTTCAACAAATCATAGTGTTACCTATATGATACATAATATTTTTTTTTTTGTAATCGTTTTGGTTTGATACGATTTTTTCAAGATGTTCCATACTTGGAGCACTGATGCATTTTAAACTTTTATTGCGTCATGCATAATGGAATGGGGATAAAATTTCAAAATGTTGCAATATTGGAACACTGGGCAAAAACGGTTTAATACAGGCCCAGCCATAGAAAATATCCAAAAATTCAAAAGGGAGCTTTGAAATTGTTTAGGTTAATACTGAAAAGTTTACAAAAGCCTGGCAGGAACTAGCAACCATAATAAAACTACAAATTTTTTAAGGAAAGAGGCAGATGCAAGAACTTTCAATGAACAAAAAAGTTCTGAAAGTAAAAAAATGTTTTCGATTGTTTATTTAATCAATTTTCGAATCTCAACTCCCCTTTTTGTACTGACTCTCGGTCTCATACAACACGGTTTCACATAACACGGCATTTTCTATGAACCTTTTTACCATACCTTAGATATCTGTAATTTTTTAATGTTTGTTTGTAGATTACGCTATAATTTGTTACTCATTTAAAAATATCTTAAACATATTAAAACTAAAATTAAAATCCCTATAATTTCCGAAATTTTAAAATGTAATTTTAGAAATTTTTTATAGCCGTAGATAAAGCGAAATTAATTTCTCGTATAAAGAAATAAAACATGAATGAACAACAAAACATAAAAAAATGCCCATAAACTCGGTTATATGAAATTATTTCAATAAAATTTCGATAATTGGGTTTTAGCACGAAAAAAAAATATGAACACGACCATAATTAAGTACAAAGGAACAATGAAGAAAATGAAAGAGTTCAGGTCGTAATAAGAATAATATATAATTGACTGGGGATGATTCAAATGTTACCGAAATGGGGTGTTTAATACTACTAAAGTGATACATTAAAAAACACACACAAAACTGAAGGGAAATTTGAAATAATTATTTTTTCAAGCTTTATTATAGGGGACTTTTAATGACAGGTAATTGTGACTTTTACAAATGAGCTGTTTTTAAATGATAAATATTTAAGTAGAGCTTTTAGAAGGGTTATTGATGTTACATGTTTTTTAAAAAAAAACGGGTCAAGCAAGAAATTTTTGTAGGTAAGAAGTATAGTTTTGGATAAGTTCAAAAAATTTCAAGGTTTTCGCGCCATTAAATCAATATTTAACCTTATACCATAAAATATTTGGCTAGCGTTAATATTTGATAAAATTATCACGAACTCCATCCTGCATAATTTATTTCATGGAAAATCGGCCACTTAACATTATAGAAATCCACTTGAACGATCATAAAATTGGGTTGGAGAAGAAAAACGCCCTAAAATTCGCCGTGTATAAGCTTGAGGACTTAAAAAGCTCGGTAAATCGAACACACGCGTGTGTAACGCATACAAAGTTTCTTGTTGAACAAAGAAGTTTTTCGAATAGAGAATTTATCGAAGGAATTTCTTTGACCTCGACGAAAAGAATGGTTTGGTCGTAAAGATACTGGTAAGTACTAACCTGAAGGTCCTTTGATCGTTGCTCTGTATTCCCGGGACATGGACAGCCACCTGGAGCAGACCGTTTTGGGATAGATTGGGGGTGGATTATGGTTGGTTTGAGTCGAAACGAAATTGAATTACATTTTGAACAAAGCACAAGTGTGTTTTGCGTGGTGATCGGTTTTTCAGTGGATTTTCTTGATTGCAATTTGTCGGACACGGGATAATTGTCTCATTGGGGATGAACGGTCGCGTTCACGCCACACAAACACCATGAAGCATTCAATTTTCCGCGCTCGATTCAATCTATGAAATGTGCTTTTTTTCCACGGGAAAATTCACATGGCTTTTGTGAAAAGCCGCCAGCACAACAAGCACGTACACAATCGGCACACATTAGTTGCGAGGATGTTTTCGTGACGAATGCCGTGTGATGATTTGTAAAGGGAAAATTATCTTTTTTTCGTTTGTGTCGAAAAACACGCAGCGCCACTCGTTCATTTTCTTTGGGATTCGCGATCCGACGATGTCGCTAGTGATAGTGCTGCTGCTGCTGTTGCTGCTGTATCTGATGTTGATTGTAAGTATATTGAATGTACTATGTTGTTTTGTTTTATCGACACGGCACGGGTGGAGTAGTGTGTCAGCTCCGGGTTCGACTCCGGGAGTGAGCATATCAACTCCGGGACGCAGCTAACCATGTCGATCGCCGGCCCCGGCCGTGAACGTCCCAGCAGCGTCGCGACGCACGCGCCAATATCATCCACAGTGGCGGCACGATTGTCTTTGTTTCTTATCGTATTCTTGATCCAAAACACAAACTTAAAAATCTAAAAAAAATAATCATTAATTAATTATCTTTCTCATTTAAAAATAGCCTTGTAATAATTCTATATAAAACTTTTTCCAAGAAAAACAAAACAGTGTGTATACTTTTGTACGCGCATTAGGAGTTATACTTCTTTGGTATAGTTAAAAAAATGTTTTAATCAACTGTCGTAGTCTTATCTGGTAGTACCTGAACTGGTATACCCAAGGGCGGATTCAGGATTTTTTTTTCTGGGGGGGCATAATATCATCTTTTATTTGCAAGTGCGTGACAGGGATCACGAAAAAAATTCGCATTTCCAACCAGAAATAGACTAGAGCTTCACTAATGTTCTTTCTTTTATTTATTTTCTTTTATTATTCATATATTTTCACAACTTCTAAGTATATACTGTTATGGAATCTTCAGAGTACACAAAAATACCTTGGAGGGGGCACGTGCCCCCGTGCCCCCCTCCCTAAATCCGCCCTTGGGCATACAAGTTATGAGATTTATGATTACTAAAATATGATACAATTTTAAACACAAATTACTTTTCATATCAAAATATAGGAACACGGGGTGGAATGGGGTACCGGGGCGAGATAGGAAATGGAATTAGCGCTTGCTACAGGTAACAAAAACACATAAAAAACATACTCAATGTTCAATTAACTGTTCTGCGTTTTAAGAATTGGCTATCCCCAGTTAAGAGTGCAGTTGTTTTTATTTTTATCAAAAGTCGAAATAAACGTTTCCGAATTCTAATTTTTGCAAAGTAACACTAAGGTAATTATACTATGTACTATTTTTTGTTTGAATATTAACATGACATGTCTGTTAAAACATACTGTTGACTAACTAAAAGTCTAGTGATAATTCAAATATAACCAATATATCCTGCCATAAAAGTCGTTCTTGTGTGAAAGGTGCTTTGGGGCACAATGGGTGGGGCGGAATGGGGTATACCATTCGGATAGTATTTCCCATTCAGATAGACATTTTTATTTTATCAACAGATAGTGCATACATATACAAGGAAAACTAGCCGACAGTTCATATATAAGAAAGGTCGGAAGATGCAGAGGTAATCTGCTTATACTGTCAGGATTTATACTCCAAATCTAATGAAAGCTGGTGTTCCTGCAGTATTTGTCAAAAAAGGCACATTTGGCTTGTGCTGGAGTAAATACGACGATTACAGTGTCTTCATCTGCGAACTATGCCAATAACAGGTACCCCATTGCGCCCCAGGCTCATTTCCCATTGTACCCCAGGATATGGGGCCGAATGAGAAATTTCCATATGTTTTTGAAACCTAAATTTTTAATATTAATTATTAATTTAAATCAATAAAATCTTTTTTTACTTGTAGAGAATGAATTAAATAAATATATAAATTACAAAACAAATAGATTGCTCCTTTAAACCTCTCGTAAATTGTAATTAAAGCTTAGGTACCCCGTTCCGCCCCAGGTTCCCCTACATCATAAAAAAACATATGTGTTGCGGCAAAGACAAGGAGAAAGAATATAAATTTTTAAATACATCCATGTCAGTGGAATACAAATATAATAATTATTGGCTCAAATTTAATTTCAGAAACATTATAGTCTCATGATTTAAAAAAATTTACGTTGAACTTCTGATGAAACAAACAAGAGTAAAAATTAAGTAGGTACTTACATGTCAATTATCAGTACTTATTGTCAAAAATTCTTAATATTAATAGATCTTTATAAATTACAATTAACAGAAATCAAATTATTAAGATTAATCTATAACAATGTTTGATTTTTGTCAGTCGCTTACTACTGCTTACAACTAAATACTTTTGGAATATACTTGCAGAAGAAGTATGAGATCATTGTCTATATTTTGGTCTCATTAATAAACTTAAATGCAACCGAGAATGCCCGTGCTACCTAGGGCAATGATCTCATACTTGTGCAAGTGTATTCCAAAAGTATTTAATTGTAAGCAGTAGTAAGCAACTGACAAAAAAACACATACATAGTAATAGATTAATTTTAATGATTTGATTGTTGTAAACTGTAATTTATAAAGATTTATTAAAATTAAGAATTTTTAACAATCACTACTGATAATTACCATATCAGTACTTAATTTTAACTCTTGTTTGCTTCATCAGAAGTTCAATTTAATGACTTTTAAAACATGAAACTATGTGTTTTTACCAAATATTACAAAGTATATATTTTCGTAATTTAATAATTTTTTTAATGTATATTGTTTTAATAATGACTTTAATTGTATGTCTTTTAAAATTGTTACACATAGGTTGCCTGATGAAGTTGGAATCACACCGACGAAACGTAAACTATACCAAACTATCTGACGTAACGTTAAACTATGTCAAGAATATTCAAACATTCAAATCAATCAACAACAATCAAATACTCACCGTCGCTTTAGTGGCTCTAAGATGCATTAAAAATCTGTAAGCCGAGAAGTATTGGAAACTTTTTCATCACGAGATTCGAATCCAACATCCACTGGTTTTGAAGCGGCCACTTTTACCTCTCGTCCATGTTATTTAGGTTAACAATGCAAACTTAGTTAAGCATTTCTCAATAATACTTTCTAAACATTTATTTGTTATAATTTTTATGGTTATTTACCGTCGCTTTATAACTACCAAGGTCTTTTGCTACTCTAGGGTTAATGAACCGTAAATCGAGAAATATCGAAAATTTGCTCGATACGAGATTCGAACCCAACATTTACCAGTATTGGGGCGACCACCTTGACCACTCAGCCACCAATAGGCTTTATTAATTTTTGATATTGTAACCCATATCCTGGATCATCCATATATTCCATTTCCATTTATACGTCGGTTCCTAGCTTGTAACGCATTCTTTCCGAAAATTGGGTTTTTTTAAAACACTTCAAGAGACTGTTTTGCCAAAAGCTGGACGTCTGGTCACCTTACTGAGGAATAAAGTAAGCAAAAATTTATTAATCAATGTGTACAGTTCCAATCTACTCTTTAAGTTTTGAAATGTATTGATTGCATACATGAAGAAAAATTCCAAAAAAGCTTAGTGTTTCTCAAAGACAATAAAGTATATTACCTATATGGTTTTGAGTCCAAATTTCTCAGGATAATATAAAATTTTGGTCAAGACAGTATAGAGTTTTCTATTGTCCACCATTGAATACATAATGTGTGCGGAAAAACTTTTTTTGGAAGTGGTTTTTTTGCTAATTTATGTGATAAACAATATAATTATTATGAATGACATTTTTTCACAATTTTTTTAAATTTCAGTAAAAAAAAAATTCTATTTTATATTTTTCATGAGATCAAGCGTTCAAACTTAAAGATATTACTAATCGAGAAACAATTTGCTATTTATAGAGGTTGAAATTTATTCCACTGATTATTGGTTTAAAAACCATCTTTTATTTAACTTCTTCAGGCTTGTAATTTTTCCAACAAGATATCTTCAAGTGTTGAAACAATTTATACTTAATTAAGTTTGACTTAAAAACACAAATGTGATAATTGATAAACGGATCAAAAGGAAATACGGCGACCGTTGAAAAACCGATTTTTTTTCAAAAAATAACGGTATAAGATGGTACAAAGGTGATTTAAAAGTTAAAGGCAAGTAAGGTGGAAAGAGATCCTGTCTAATTCAAATATAAATGGAAACGATTTAAAAGAAGTTTTTCTTTAATTTTACTTTATTTTATGGCACTTTTTTAATTATACCATGAAAACTTTAAGTTCTTTATATCTATATCTACTTCTTGGAAAAAAAAACTACAATTACATTACGGTTTGGACATGTTTGATTTGAAACGATAGCTTTTTTTTAATTGTTATTTACCGTCGCTTTATAACTACTAAGCTCCTTTAGCAACTCTAGGGTTAAATAAAAATTAAAAATCCGTTATCGAAAAATATTGAAAATTTGCACGATAGAAGGATCGAACTCACTAAAACGATAGTTTGTTTTTCGTTTTTCTTGTCTACCTATTTTCCCTTTAATTTATGATAATAGGTTGAAATCTTTGATTCAAATGAGATGAGAGCTTTGGTTGTCCTCAAAAATTAATATTTCGAAGAAAATTTTCTTTGATATCACAGAAGACAAATCAATGAAAATATAAATATTATAAATATATTCGCAACTACATATCAACTACAAATATATTCCCTTTTTTGGTAGGCCGTTAAGTTTTCTTTATACAGGACAAGGAGGATATGAAATATATAAGGAATCATAGAGAAGAATTTGAAATTTAAGTCCTTACAATAAATATGGATAAGATAGAATACTTATGTTTTGGACATCAGGTTGCAAATTTAATTTTGGGAGATATCATTAAAACCTACAAAACTTTAATATATACTTGGGATCAACTGTTCACCGGAACAGTACTGCTTAATAGATGTAGAAATAAAATGGCGCGGAGAAAACAAACTACAAAAACATTTACCAAAAAAAAAAACAATAATTAATCTGTTAAAGTATAATCCAAAATGATAAATATTCAAATAAATACGACCATCAGAAATAAAATAAGAACAGTAAAACCATACAAATTTAGAAGATGATTAGATTAGATGATAGATTAGATTAAAAGATACATGAAATTATAAAATAAGAACAAAAGAAATATGGTGCCGAATGAACTGTTAATACTCCATGGCAAAGACACTAGAAAATAGGGATTACAATGATATGGTAATGTCTAAAGAATTCCAGGTCACAGATGACCAAAAAGAGTATTAAATTGGAATGATTCTCCAGGAAAGACCTGAAAAGGAAAATCAGATGGGAAACTTATATTGGATAAGCTA
Source organism: Sisyra terminalis (assembly GCA_958496175.1). Taxonomy (NCBI): domain Eukaryota; kingdom Metazoa; phylum Arthropoda; class Insecta; order Neuroptera; family Sisyridae; genus Sisyra; species Sisyra terminalis. The sequence goes on from OY292275.1 coordinate 13,400,578, forward strand.
TGACAGAGAAAAATTTAAAATAGGAGATTGGAAAATTACAGAACCTGGAAGGACAAAACGGCAAACTTGTAATGTGAAAATCCCGAAGAAGAAGAATGGGCAAAACTAACAATCGAGACGATATGTGATTTCAACAATAAGATACATGTCAACAATTTCCTGAAATATAATGTAATGTAAATCGTTTATTAAATGATTATAGGACAATGTCCCCTAATGACCAGAAGGCAAGTACATAATAAAGTGTTAATAACTTTTAACTCCAAACGTAGCCAAAAAAAATTTAATCAATTGCGGGATTTTCCATACCCGTAATTGACTTTCATACCCGTAATGTTGACAAACGAAATATTCAAAAATCCTACTCCTTGAAAGTAAGGGAAATAAATCCAAATCTACCTTAAACGAGTAATTTTAATCAAAAAATACTGATCATTGAAAACAGTTTGAGGGATTTTATTGCCTAAACCCAAAAAGCGAGGTATATTTTTTATATACAGTATAATCTCACTAATCCGGCCCTTCGATAAGCCGGCACATTCAATAATCCGGCACCCTCCGCCCACGTCTTTCTCTTCCCCTTTACCTGTGCGCTCTAAGAAATGATTTATTTTATTCATTACCTATGACTTTTTCATTATAATCCAATAATCCGAACATTCCAATAATCCGGCACCCTCCGGTTCTTAATAGTGCCAGATTAGTGAAATTACACTGTATATTTTTTAATTGTTATTTACCGTCGCTTTATAATTACTAAGATCTTTAGTGACTCTAGGGTTAATAAAAATCCGTAATCGAGAAATATCGAAAATTTACTCGATACGAGATTCGAACCCAAAACCCATCAGTTTTGGAGTGGTCATCTAGACAACTCGACCATCAGAAGGTTTTTTTATATTTATTTTTTTCAATACAAAATTTTGAACCTCAAAAAAAAATGTCCTTTGTTTTATAGATAATGTTGATTAAAAAATCTATAAGTTTATATAATAGAAATGATGATGAGCCGTAAGTAATCTTACGGTTTTCGTGAGCTGAAACATTTAATATTGATTTTATTCACGAAAGAGAGTGTTTTGATTCTCCGCCACTGCAAACCCACTTTCAAGATAATGACGTCATAAGGCCAATAGACGGGAACAAGAGGGATAACAGCGAACTGCGACGTCATTGTTCGCGCGCCTGAGTTCCAAGGAGTTTGTAACAATAAAGCTCATACAGAAAAATTCCACGCAAACGAACAAAGATGAATCAAACGCAGGTATCGGTTACACAAGCGAAACAACCGATTCTATAGGGAGACACTCAAATGAAACAAAGCTCGGAAAATGAAACTCGTAATAACAATATAAAACGAATTACGAGAGCTTTTCTCTGTTGCGGTTTCGTTCAGGGAAGCTTTGAGTAATAGACAATAATAATAGCGGCAAACGACACAGAAAACGTTTTTTAAATTGTCATCTCCACTTGGGGGTAAAATTTTAATTTATAAACAAAGCTCTTGAAGCGTTTAATTTTTCGAATTAGTCGAAATTGTCCAAATACTTGGAAAAATTTCAGTGTCGAGTAATTAAAGTCTTTGCCAGATCGTTTACGTTTCGTCCTTTCGTGTTTATTGTAACGGAATTTTTGACAATATTAATAAACGCTCGTCAATCATTATTTTCATGGAGATTTTCCAGACCGAGAATTTGAATTTAAATGTCGAAGAAGGGTTAATGATGATTGATAGTCCCATTTACCGAGAAAACAATTTGAGCTGGCGCCGTTAGTATTAGACCGTCCAAATTTCGCGTGTTAATTTCTTTTTTTCCAATATCAATTGAATCGGATTTTTTACGAAAGTGACGCCTTAAGACTACGTTTTGATATTCGACAGAAAAATAAGTTTTTTTTTGTAAAAACAACCATAGAAGATACATATTTCAAGCTTTTTTTTATTTAACCATAAACATCTTCATATACAGTCAAAGCATTGTTTTTAATTATACCTTCAGAAAAGGTCTCTTTTTCAATGTGGACGATACCCCAAATAACTACTACTAAAGTACTACCCGAATGGACAAAAATATGAAAAACGAGAATTCTTCACATATTTTTAAAAAAATTTAAACAAAAATTTGCAGTACAAGTAAACACGTGTAGGGCTTACTATACAGGGCTATAGGGACCACATAAGGGGCCATCCATAAATTACGTCACACATTAATGGGGGGGAGTATTATCGTAATGTGACATAGTGCATCAAGGGGCGAGGAGGTGAGGGGAGGTCAAAAACTTTGTGACATCACATGTTGAAATTTAAAATACTAAAACACGAAATTTATATGTGAATAAAAAATTTAAAAAAAAAATCGAACTTGATCTATATTTTTAATAATTTAGCACTCTCGCTTAATTAGTCACTTTTTGTTTCCTAACTAGTCATTTTTTCTTTTTGTTATTAGAAATATTTGACTTTATATTGATTTTATTGAAGATTGCTTAATAAAAATAAGAAAAAAATGAAAACAACTTTTTTCTGTTGATTATTGTTAAAATAAGTTTGAAAAATGTGTGACTTCACATCAGGGGGGAAGGGGTTCAAAAAATGTGATAACTTTTGACAAGGACGGGGGGAGAGTTTAAAAAGTTCTAAAATTCGTGTGACGTAATTTATGGATGGCCCCTAAGGGTCCTAGACACAAAATGAGACACCACAAAATATGAGGAAATAATCCTGTATGTCCTGAAAGACCTACACTAGTTTCGATGGTGGTTAATCATTTCAATAATAACACCCACAAAAAATAATTATTTTAAGGGGGTATTCTGGTCTATAAATTAGAAAAAAACGATTTTTTTCCATATTTTCAAATTTTAGACCTTCAAAAATAAGCCCTTAAACGGATTTTTCAAAATTCGAATTATTTTCGGAGATACAGCGGATTTTGTGTTTATCTGAGTTATTCTATTGGAATTGTTTCTCAAACTTCAAACGCGTTTTTCTCAAAACTATTTTTTTTAAGGTGGTTGACATGATATCTCAAGTTCTTCTTTACCGATTCCTTTGAAATTTGATAAAAATCTTTTTTATACATCTCTCTATCGCTCCTATCTTGGATTTTGGAAAATTACAATTGTAAGTATTTTTTAAAAATTCGAAAAGGTTAAAAAAACGAGTTAAAATTATTTTTTTTAAGTCAACGCCATTTTGTGAATTTTTCTTTTTTTTTTCTTTGGCAATGGTCAGTCCGATAGCGACATCTTTACTTATGAAGATTTTTTTTAATTTCTTTGTTTTGGATTACTTCAAGGGTTGGAATCGTCAACCAGGGAGCATCGTTTTTTTGGTCGGCTACAGTTCACGGGCCTGTAATTCGGCGATTTTTTGATATTTTTTTCTTTTAATTTTTATTTTATATTCTTCAAATATCAATAAAAATCATATAAAAAAATACATACTAAAAATGTTTGTAATTTTATTTTATCCTAGTTTAAAAAATGCCTAACATTTAGGCGTCTAGACCAGAATACCTCCTAATTCAAAAGTTATATAAAATGTGGAAAAATAATTTTGAATTCTTATCCCACAATTCAAATACCTTGCCTATGTATTTAAAAAACCATTTCCTTTTTGAATATAGTTTTAGGAGAATAATTCCACCAAATCACAGACCATTTTCCTTAAAAAAAAACCTTACTATTTTATTTTAAAAACCAGAACTTTTCCGTGAAATATTTAAATTTTCATAGAAAGCTCTATTCAGGAAGTAAATTAGGTGGTTTCTGCATTTTAAAATGCGCTATTTATTTGCCAAGCGATTACTTCTCAGGATAATATCTACTTGAACTCGGCATTATATAGCGGAAGAGATTATCATTTAAGAATCTGAACTAGACAACGTCTCTCAGCTTCTCTGGAGAGACTTTCCTCTTATCTATAAATTGTGACCTTTTGCTTTCTGAACTTCTATCACATAAAATATAAAATCGTTGTCGTTCCATCCCTTTAGCTTGAATGTAAGAAATTAAATTAATATCTCGTGACTATAGCCTCAAGCGCTCTAATGTCATAATAAGAAAGTTCATCCACATTTATGTCGCTAAATGACAAAGCTTTCGCATTCATCAAGACTTTTAACCTTTTCTTTTCACATTAGCACAAAGGAAATTCTGTGATGATATTAAAAGTATTTGGTATGAATTTTCAATTACCAGTCGAGAATACATTTTTGAAATTTTTCAATGCAACTAACTTTAATGCAATCATATAGATGGTGTACCTACAATATTGGATGTAATTATATTTAAATTCTTTGAATGCTTTAAATTTTTCATTTGAATTACTTTTGTAAAAAATGTTTTTCTTTATTAGAGCTATGTAGGTATTTGGCAATTAGTTTTAATACGAGGAACAGGTTTAATGCAGTTTTATTAGTTACATTAACTTACTATGTACTATGTAGCATTCCAGTAATACAATTTATAGTATTACATTAGGAGTGAAAAGTTTCAGCTAAATGCAGTTTAAAAACTGTACATAAATTGTGTGCATAATTATGTAATGAAGGTAGAAAGAATTATGAAACACAAAACTTTTAATGTATAACAAATCAGCCGGATGTGGTTGACGGCCCAGGAGTTGCCTATCTCCAGCTAATGTAAGTAGAAAAATAGAACTTTAATCAGCTATTTCTCAAAACTCTATTTTTAAATCCACTTTAAATGATATAATATAAACCAATTTATTGATTGTACAAACCTACTTCATATTTCAAACTAGATTGATTAATGATTTATTAAAGCTTTTTTTATTTGCCATTTTCTTAGAAAAAATTGAATCTGCATTAAACAACTTCCTACCAAAAATTCAAGTTCAAGTTCAGTGTATTTATTTGCTTACCAACTGAACTTCTTGGCTAACTGAAAATATTTGATTCTTTTTAATTTAAATAAAGCAGACTTTAGTTTTCTTGATGATTTTGTGATAGCTGCCCACTAAAATTCCTCACATGAAAATTAACCACGAAAGGTAGCACACTAACATTGTTGTTCACACGAGTTCACAAAGTTGCCCTCTTAAAAATTTACTCACAGAGAAAATTTCTCGGAAAGAAATTAACGCACAATGATATATCCTCACATGAAAATTAACCCAAACCAAAAAATATTTATTTTACTTATTATTTAATTAAATTTTATTTTATTTTTACATTATTCACTTACTTGAAAAAAAATAATTTGTTTTTTGAAAAAGTTATAAAATTAAAAAAAAAATAAGGTCTCAGGTTTCTTTTAGTGACGTCAATATCTGGCAACGTTTTATTTGCTACTTTGTCTTTAATTTAATTCACGATTTTTTCATTAATTCAATTTTACTATCGTTAAATATCGTTATACTTACAATAAAATAATAATAAATCAACTTTTTTTCCTGTGAATTTATTTTCACGTGAGGATATATTATTGTGTGTTGATTTCATTGTGAGGAATTTTCTATGTGAGCAAATTTCTATGTGGGTAAGTTTCATGTGTGGATTTTTCCAGTGGGCAAGTGTCTAGTCACCTTTCTTGATTGTTGCAATAGCATTTACTTCCGAAAATTTAGATTTCAGGGCTAACTTTTAAAAATTTACAAATATTAATTTCAAGAAAATATTCCAATAATCAAAACCCTACATAATGGGGACCCTAGGACTATAAATCGATGATATAAATATGATGATATAAATCGGTGCCGAAAATATATTTTATGGATACTTTGTAGGTATGTAGGTATGCAAATATTAATAAAATACTAAGATCTAAAAACTTCAGGTCTTTATATCAACATGGTTCTTGTAAAAACAGAAAACATTTTATTTTAGAGTTTACTTTATCGATTGATATAAAGTTTTTACACAAGTTAGAGGATAACAATGCTTTTTTATAAAAAATAAAGATTAAAATAAAGATTTTAATAAGGTATATAAAAAAAGATTATAAAAAAATAATATATTTTTGGAAACAAGATTTTTAATCATGACACAATATTGATATCACTTTAAAAATATTTTTAGTCTTTCATACTATTTTTATAATGTCCGATTCTTTTATCAATTTTTTGAAAGGATACTACCAAGAAAAAAAATAAATAAGAACCACTTTCGCGCTTGATGTCAATCTACATTATAATCTACAATATACATTGAATATACCATTGACTATGGGAATAGCTTTGTTAAATTTTCAAAATTTCAACAATCAAAACAAATGAATATCTTTAAATCTTGCAATCCCATTGGCTAATAGCCGCGTGTATTGTATAACATTATGGTAGGTATGTGCTATATTAGTACATCGCTTAAAGCTCTCTATGTATATTGACTAAGCATCGCTCATTACACTTAACATTTATTGAGCTTATTGATAGTTTTGTTTTTTTTTCTTATTGAAATATTTTTTTAATTGTGGGAAAAATAGTACGAAATTAATATTTATATACTTGAAACTATTTCCTTTTTTTGTAAGTATAATTATGTACATATTTTTATTAAATCAAAAATTACCGAAAACAGGTCAACTATTGTGAACGGACTCGAATTATGTAGCGTTAATCAAAAACGGTAATTGGAAATTTGTAGTTATCAATAGTACAATCATCTATTTTACTAAGTTAAATTTTTTGGTATATTTGGTATAATTTTAAAGGGTTTTAACTATTGAGCCTATGATAATAAACTCAGTTTTTATAGTCATATCAAAACCATGGATTCATATTTCACATTTTTTTCTTAATTTATGGTAGTTTTACTGATAGTATTATTTATGATAGTATTTAATGATATTTATAACATTTATCGTTAAAAACCAACGATTGCAAAAAAATGCACCATAAAATTTATTAATTTTTACCAAAAGAGACGGCTTTATGAAATTTTACTTCTATAAATAGCAGTAACGGGAACAAAAAATAATATTTCTACAAACAATTTTTATTTTTATCATAGATCCTTAGATTTATACCGATACATTCTTAGGAGGTATAACTTGCATAATCTTACTCTAACTAATTATATTCCAAAAATCCAAATGATTTTATAATTCGCTCGGCTTTCTTTCATTGCAGGTTCTGGTGATATACGCAATACTATAAACGATTACTACGAAAATGAAGAATTATCCTATGAAAGTTGACTAAATGGAATTTTTGAGTTAAGATTTTTTCTCCCTATCAAAGGAATTATCTTTTTCACTTTTATTCTTAAATGGGACTTTCTTACGAGACTCTTCTATTATATTTTTAGAAATCTATACAAATCGAATCTTCACTTATATCTTAGTTCATACAACTAAAAAGCTGTCTAAGCTTTTTCAATGAATATTTTACAGATAAATGAACATTTATATATGTCGTATGACTCAATTTTTTTATTTCTCTATTGAATACAACACGTTTCAACAGTCTTTGGCTGTCCTTATCAGGTAATGTTTATTGTTTTAATGAATATTTTATAATCTACATTTCGAGACAACTAAAACTAAAAAAATTATACGAACATTAAAACACGAATTTACACGTTTGGCAATTAAATATTTTTTTTTAGTTTTTCTACATCCTATTTTGTTTTCAATTTCACAAAAACTATAATTTTTTTACAAATATTGAGTTTCCTTCGTTACCTACAAACTTTTAATTCACATATTTCAATATTTAAGGATAAAAGTTAAACTTTATTGTGGTAGAAAGTTTTTAAAGACAGAATCGGGTAGATAATAAGTAAAACGTTAACTCCGTAAAACATTGACCATTGAAAGCCTGACCTGTTTTCTTACGTAACTGGAAAAGTACTTTTATTTCAATTTCTCATTCTACACATTGAATTTTTTTACAGTACAAAGAGAAATTGATAAATTTATCATCAAACTTTACGATGTAAACTCAATTCGAATTTTTAACATTGAAAAGAACAAAGTTTTGCAAAGCCTTATTTAATTCATTTTATTATTTTTTTTATATTTTGGTACTATTTCATCCCTTTGTGGATCCCATTCATACATTCCACAAACATTTTCATTCTGAAATTAAAACTGGGTCATTGGAACTATGCACTTTTCACATCACGTTGTAATCCTTTGAAAAAAAAAACATTATTATTCATTTGAAATCTGGCCAAGGCTCATCGTTTATGTTTTTGTATTTGAAGTATTTTTGATAAATTTTGTTTTCCCTACATATAGATATATATGAATTGCTGCATATATAAATCAATACGAAACAGTTTTATTCATTCCCTTCGTTTACATGATTTTTGGTACCTACCTCAAAGCGAGAAGCGAGCCTGGGATCACATAGAAATGGGAACACGAGGTCCTGTGGGTGTGTGTCCTTGAACCAGTTTCACATAGCTGCGTTCACATCCTCATCCTTGTCCGCGTTTCCTACATGCATCCATGAACCATTTCCCATTCGTCTCACAATCCCCGTCTAAATACAAAACTCGTTCCATTTTAGAAATTCATTTCACATCCCTTTCTTCCAAAAACGTGAGAAGCTGTTGTGAGAGAGATAAGGAAAGGTCTCGCAATCCTGTTTCCGTCTCATTTCAAAGAAAATGACGTCATAAATGGGATTTATTCGGGAACGTGATGTTTGGTTCTTGTCTCAACGTTATTGTTATTTTCTTGTTGGAGTGTTAATTATTTTGCTTGCTAACGCAAGTAATTTATATTTATAAACTTTACGAGATTTTAAAACGATGAGCTTTTATAGTTCATAGTAATTAATTTTTCATCGATTCAAATTCATCGTAGCCAACACATTGATTCAAAGATTTAGACTACGAGGCATTTTTCCATTCAACAATTAGCAAAAAAACGGGATTAAATCGAGGGTGACAGATATTTTTAGAACGACCCTGAAACTGTCCCTAGGACACAATTGTAAATTTCATTCATGAATTGAGAGAATTTTCCCCAGAGGAGCATGTAATTGGTAATCGCAATAAAACAAATAAATGCATAAAAACGAGAACCAGGAGTGAGGAATTAACGTTCGTAGCATGTAAAAAAAGGATAAAATGCAGTCTTTGCGTTATTGGAAAAATGATTTAAAACATTTATACTATTGAAACTTTTTGCCAACATCTGCCGAATACATAAAATTTTGCTGAATGTTACTGGAAAAATTCGGTTCAATTGAAACAAGTTTTATGGAAGGTTTTGATCGATAGAGAAACGAAATAATTTATGTATCTGTTGCGGTGAAATAAAAAGACAATAAAATGTTTCGAGACAAATTTTATGATCAATTTAGCCGGATCTTCTTTTTCGACCAAAAAAAAACATATCATTTAATATACTTAATCCTACATTTTCGTATTTAAATATTTAAAACCTTTACTTGCAATATTCATGCATATATATTAAATAGAAGTGGGAACAGACCATAGTAACAACAATGATAATAATAATTCCTTAAAATCCCGTGCATAATATGTAAATAGGATTAGAGAATAAAGTGGCTAGTCGCTGGCTATATTTACTTTTGTAATTATAGAAATGCATTACTAGAAATGTATTATGTCTCGTATTCTAAAATAATAGCTTACACTTCAGTGTAATATAAGCATCTTGTACGAATTAGATAAATGGTACATCATTCGTTTATGTACCAATAAAGTAATAACATATAATAACATTCGTATTTCTTATTTTTACAGTAATTTTGAATTTATGTCAACATTTTAACAAGGTCGACAGATCACTCATGCTCTAGTTATTACCATCAGTTTTATAGAGCAATATTGTTCTGTTCACATATCCTTCCAAAGCTTACCAACTTGGAACAGTATAGCACATATTAAAAGACCTAGAACTCTTTATTTTGTATTTTTTCTTGAGAAATTAGGTGAGCTTTTTGCACTTTTTTTTTACCAACAAATGGAAACCAGCAATTTGCAAAGGATTATGATCGCTTGATTAAAAGAAACCATGAAAATGATGGCCTAGACTCGGAAATGGAAACAAAGCACCGGAAGAAAAATAAAAGACATTTAGAATGTTGAAAAATGATCGAAGAGTTCTGTTACTGATTTTTGGTGCGTGATATAAATAAAATATCAAAAATATTGTGAAATATCCAATACGTTGCAGTCGACATCTAATGAATGTTAACTTTACCATTGCATTATGCATCACGCATAGGGTTTCAACATATGTTTCCAAATGTGTTCCAGTTTTACAACTTTCTGTTCCTGCTTACGAATCAATTGTTTCAGTAGTCTTTAAACAAAGAAATTGTAATACATTTTTCCAGCCTATTTTTCACTTGTCAAGTGATTGTTTTAAATTGAAATTTGAAATTTTGAAATTTTTCCAACTTCTGGATGCGTTTCTTGTGAATTGCTCTAAGCTATGCTCTAGAAAAATTATTACGGCATCCCAACGTTGTTCCTAAATCCAGCTAGTTAGGCTTGCTTCTGAGATAAATCAAAACAGGAAGAAACTGAATGTTGGGGAATGTTACTAAGTTCAAACTAAAAGTCAGGTAATGGCTATAAATTAAATTTGAGCAGTCAAATAGAACGTAAAAGATAATTTCATCCCCTTTTCCCCATTGCATGAGTTTAACTCAGTATTTATCCTTATGATCCATTATATTTTGGAGATGTTTCTTCTGTTTAAAGTATCCTGTTTACAAGTCTACTACCATTCTGATTTCTTTTCTTTCCAAGTTTAGAAGTCTTTTGTTGTATTTTCTCAAAGCATGTTTTATCATAATTTTTTAGAATTTCCCTTCCGAAACTTGGGTCATTCTAAGTCTATTCAATTACCTGATTTAGTGTTTTGTATATCAGTACACTTATAACAGGTTCTGGACCCATAAATGACATGTTTAAGTCTTTTGAATCTAAACTACAGTGTAATCTCACTAATCCGGCACAATTAAAAACCGGAGGGTGCCGGATTATTGAAATGTTCGAATTACTGGATTATAGTGAAAAGTCATAGATAATAAAAAAAGCATTCATAGAGGGAATAAATGTATGCACAGGTATAGAGAGGTGAGAGAGGCGTGGGTGGAGGGTGCCGGATTATTGAACGTGCCGATCTATCGAAGTGCCGGATTAGTGAGATTATACTGTACTTCCTCATTGTCTCTAATGCCAGTATATCCTGATACTCAAGTAAGTATTACGTAATTCAATTCCGCCAGCTGAGTGAAGAATGTTTTACACTTTCAAATTGGAACACTGTGGAAATAACATAGGAGAATTAAATAGCTCTTATTGCCATGTGACTATCTGAAAAGATTTTTATTGTTTTATTCAGTTAATATTTATTTTTTTATGTTTATCTATATATATATGTATATATATATATATATATATATATATATATATATATATTTTATGTTAAAATAATATAAATTGGTAAATGTACAAATGTTATTCATAAAATAGAATAACAGATCAAGACGAATTGGTGGAAAATCAGTCGATATAGGAAATATAGACTTTTTATTCTTTATAATTTGGATCTTCCACAAAAAATTAATCAAGAAGAAACATTTCTTAGATTATCACTCCCAAAATCGTCCCCTAGGAGACTCAATTAGGGGTCGGCAACCAGTGACCCGCGGTTGTATACTTGGCGGCCCGTAATAGATTTATAAATTATTTATGGGAGCGGGAAAAGGCACAATTATTTGGATGGTTCTCATTAACTACCGATGAAAGTAATGACGTTTCTAATACTGCCCAGCTTCTTATATTTGTACGTAGAATCGATGAAAGCTTTAATGTATGTGAGGAATTATTACAGTTATGTAATTTAAAAGGAACGGCTACAGGGGGAGATTTATTTCGCCAGAAAAGAAACCAAAATTTTTATGAATAAAAAAGATAAATCTGTTCCGGAAATTAAAGATCTTCAGTGGTTAATAGACCTTGGATGTTTGACGGATTTAACTTACGAGTTAAATATGCTACATGTAAGGTTTCAAGGAAAAAATAAAATATATGAGAAGCACACATATGTAAAAGCATTTCAAATGAAAAACAATCTATTCATAACACATATCAACGAAAAAAAAACTAAACCATTTCCCGACTTGCAAAAAGGCTATGGAGGAAGCTGGAGAAAATTTAAATTGGAAAGCGATAAAATAAAATACATTTTAATACAACTACAAGATCAGTTTAGCAACAGATTTGGTGGCTTTGAGTAAGTTTCTGCCAAACTGAAGATTTCCACAAACCTTTTTTCTTGTGATATTGAGGATGTACCTAATTATTTACAAATAAACGTGATTGATCTCCAATCTAATGACACCCTCAAAAACTCTTTCTTTGAAATCAAAGATCTTATCAAATTTTATGCAGTTTGCCATCAAATTTTGACTAATTGAATAAGTTTACTCTGCAATTAATTACAATTTTTGGTAGTACTTATTTATATGAACAAACCATTTCAATTCTCAATTACAAAAAAAAAAATATACTTCTTGTCTCACAGATGAACATTTGAGTGCTATTCTACGAATTGCAACTTCAAACCTCGAATCTAACATACAACATAGTTCCTATGTGAACTTTTAATAAAAAACAAAAAAATGTTTTCGAATTTTTAATATCAGAAACAATTAGAAATACCTAAAATCAATATTATGAACAAGTGCGACCCGTCTTTATTTCAAGTTGCCACTATGTGGCCCTTTCCTGCCAAAAGGTTGCCGATTACTGCCCTAGGGTACCCAATTTAATACGGTTCTTCCGTGTGGAGTGTTTATAAAATCGATTTTTTTTTTTGGATAAATTGCTTCCTTAACATATCTAGAATATGGGACAAGGTGATTTTTTAAAATTTGAAAACTTTGTAAAAATACAGTCGTAACAAAGATACATAAGTCGTTATAATATTAATCGTACTTGAAACTTTAAACGACCGACTGATTTCCACTTTGTAGGGTAGATTCAGCATATGTAGACATGTGCAATTTTCCACATTTTCAATTGATTTTAGTTTATTCCATCTTCTTAAGCTTACAAATTAAAATACCGTTTTTATTTTTGTTTTTTACTAGAAATAAGCCAATCAACAGAAATTGGGGAGACAATGAACATACATTTTCTGGAGACTTGTGTCTTCGAAGCACTATAGCTCACGTTCTACGGGAGATATTTAGTCTTAAAAAATATATACGCTTAAAATAGATATAAACTAATGATAAGAAACTCAAAGTTTTATATTTTCATTGGTTCTTAAAACAATCCCAAAAAGTGGTTCAAAAACAGGCCCTCACACGGGAGAACCCCCTTAATACTCAATCTACTCAATTATTTCTAAATTATTTTGGCATATGATATAAGTCATAAACTATAGTAGCTTTAATGTTCAAATTTCTTCAACTTTCAGTATTTTAATAACACATTAAAAAATGTGCAGACAATAAGAATATGTTTGCATCATAAATGCAATTATCATTGTTTTTTTCTTTTAATGGTGAAAAGATAGCGCCAACAGCTTGAAAATGTTAATTGAAAAATTTAATACGTTTTGTTCACGAAAAGAACATAAAAAATGCAATTTCAATAATATATAGAGCACAAATCGAGATAGACGAATATTTCGAAACGAGACAGACTTGGAACAAACAATTTTATCCGCATTGGCATTGACCTCACTCGTCCATTTCATAAAATACTACCCTGTACAGATTGATATGGTACATAAATTTCTTTCACATACAATAGCAATGATCAAAACAATTTAAAACGCTGAAGTTCGCATAGATTTTCTCGTATTTCGAGCTTTGTACAAAATATTTAAGCTTTGAAAATAGACTCATCCTTTTCATCCATATGTATCACACATTCAGTGGAATGGGGAAGCTATTCAATATTGTATTAGATATACGTTTTGATTTATTTGCCACCTTAATGCCAATCATGAAATGCATTAGAATTTCCTACATAAATATAAAGACCGTGTTTTATCAGTTTTTATCTCCAGATAGACATAAAAAATAATTTCTCAAGAGACAAAACTACAATTTTAACTTTTAAATGAAATATTTCACGTTTACAAAAATGTTATATTTTTTTAATTAGAGTTAAAAACTTTAAAAAAGTATTGTATATGTGTGTATGTTAAAATGTCATTCCACGAAAGTTTTAATTAAATTCATGCAAAATTCGAAAACTTTCTACTCTTAATAGGTCTAGAGTCGTTACATAAAACTTTCAACCCATTTAAACTTTTATTTAATAAAAACATGGTATCGGTGTAAGTAGATAAGTAGATATGAAGATTGGTATATTGACATTTTCATTGGATAATCAAATTATGGAATGATTTGAGATTTAATTGTAAATTTGGTTTGCAATAACGTTGGTGAATGTCCTGTGGGATATGTTAAACGAAATTCAACTAGAAGCAACAGTAGGTAGTATGTTAGCTGTTCCTTTTATGTTAAATTATAAATGTTTTGCATTGCAAAACGAATTTCTTGAATTATCAATTAATAAATGTAATACAAAATTTATACATTCTGAAAATAAATAAATAAAACGTATAGGTAGTTACTTATTTATTAAAAAGTACTTACGCAATGCGTCCCATATTTACCTATTTGTTCTGTAGTTGGGACAATATGCAATATTTTGATTTAGAATTAAAATAAATATTCACTTTTTAATTAAATACGATTCATTTCACTGACATTTTATATCATCAGGAGAATAAATGAGATATTAGAATAATCCAAATTTTCTATCATGAAAAGCTAACAAAAGCTCGCACATTTCATCAAAATTTATCAAAACTATATTGTAATAACTTTGCTTTAATTAATGTATACCTTCACCAACTGTTAAGGTATTAAGTGACTCTAAGGTCAATAAAAATCCGTAAATCGAGAAATATTGAAAATTTACTCGTCATAGGATTCTAACCCATAATGTACCATAATTTCGGGGTAACCTTGGCCTCTCGGTCACCCGTAACCATGTCATAGTTTTTTTACTATTGAAGATGTGAATATAATGTGAATCCAATAAACTCAATATTTTTTTAATTTTCGGTATCGAAAAATTAGTTGCTCAGCGTTTGTAGAAAACCTAAAATTTGATCTCTTAATTAATATACAAACAACCTACCCCCTCATTACAGTTTTTCATTTCTCTATACCTACATAGAATAAATTCCACATAAACATTAATTTCAATACATATTTTTATGGAAAATTAAGGACTAAGCCAATTTTTATAGTTTTTTTTTTTAATTAATCCAACCATTCAAACAATATAAGACATCAAAATTTTAAAAAATATCGATAAAATATATATAGATAAGTTAATTTTCTATGAAAGTAGAGATTGTTTATTTTCAAATTTTCACCAATCAGAAAAATATAGAGTAAAAATACTTTCCTTAAATTTACAGTTTCAGTATCATTTGAATGGTTGGATTTATGGAAAAATTTTATTGAATCTTCTTTGGAAACATTCAATTTTCTCAAATAATATGTATTGAAATTTATTGCATATTGATTAACGATATTATATATAAATATCATAAATATAGAGATTAGAACAACTGCAAGGGGTGCAATTAATTTTAATACTTAGAGACAGTGTTTTAATGTTCAATAATTAATTTTTCGGTCAGCTTACTTGAAAATGTTTTGTTGGCCTTAAATTGAGGATATATAACTTTGTATGTGGGCCACAAGATCATAGCACCCCGGCGCCACTCTCGTAGCTATAATTAAGGGATGATTACCACCCAACCTACACGTGCCAGCGTCCATCGCTGTAACTGCTTTAAATTAAAGGATAGTATGGTAATACACTTAACTAATTTGTAATTGTTAGACGCAATTATCAAAACTTTCTCGAATCAACCCTAAGTTTCTTTAAATGCTAGTAACTTTCAATTTATTATCTTAAGATATTGAGCTAAAAAATTGTGTAGTTTAAATATTTTATTTTCCTTTTTTCTTGAAAATAGGAAGTAGCAATAAATATAACAAATTATTTTGCAAGAAATTATAATACACTGAGTAAATATATGAAAGAAATATTTTTGCGTAGCAGAAAGTTTCAGTAATAACTTCGTTTTTCTCAATTTCGCTTTTGAAAATAGTAATTTTTTCTTTAAAACTTTTAAGAATTAATCAATTCACCAATTTTAAAAAAGCTAAAAAATACTTAAAAAGAAATCACCAAAAAAAAAAACATTTAATTAAAAACATATATAAAAATAAATAATTCAGAGCAGTAAAATTCAATACATTAATTCTCTCTCAAAGATAATAAATCTGCTGTTAAAGCATTATCTTTTAATCTAGGAGGCCTTTTTTCCACATGATTCCTTAAATTAATTTGTGAATTTTTTATTTTCCAACAGTTGCCAGCAGAAGGATCTCTTGCTAAAGAAAATACTTGCTCAAACATACCAACACAACTGTTTTCTGAATGTATGGTTCCACAAGCCAAAATCGTTACAAATCCATGGGGACTGATTCGTCCATGTGCTCCTTCTTGGTTCAAATTAGGATTCAAATAAATTCCATATTTTAATTTGATTTCGTATAATAATTTAATAACGTCACTAGCACTGTTGTGAACTTCATTTTCCGATTCAGAATCTTTAGATATGAAACGGACTTTTAAGCTTGCATCTCGCCAAAAATGATCCACGTCAATTGGATTGGAATCGTTGAACATTGAATAAAACATCTTTGAAAATTTTACAGCCATTTTCTCCAATGAATTTGGTGTAAATGTCGATTTTTTGAGGAATTGTTGTTCAAATTTTACTGTTCAATATATAAATTCACTCGAATTTAGGAGGTTCTACTATTATAATTTAAATTCTTATATTCTTCTTTTGTTATTGATATAAAGTAACATGTGTATTCGTTATGTTGCTGGCGTAATGAAATAAAGTTTTTTCCTAATTTTTTTCAATTATTGCCAGGAGACAAATTGTACAAAAAAAAAGTACAATTTTTTCCCTGAAACTATCTAGAATAATAATCAATAATAATGATGAGAAAAGGATTTTTTTATTGTTATTTACCGTCGCTTTGTAACTACTAAGGTCCTTTAGCAACTCTAGGGTTAATTAAATTCGTTATCGAGAAATATTGAAAATTTGCACGATACGAAGATCGAACCCATTACCTACTAGTTTTGGAGCGGTCACCTAAACCATTCAGCTACCAGTAGGCTATCGGATGTTTTATGAAATACTAGTAGGAGCTCAGGATAGTTACTCCCAGCAGATTTAATTATAATATACAACATTGCGTTAATGACAGGAGCTAGACTATATTAAATTACGCTCTAGTTCTGAAGTGAGTAATTTTAAACTTGTGGCTAGAGCTTCGGTTGAAATCATCGTTAATGTCGAATACCAAGTTAAATGCAATGTTATGACATTGATAGTTGATGTTGATAATATACATGTGGTTCAACAAAACTATTTTTAAATATTCAATCTAATGTTTTCAACAGTATTATAAAGAACTCCACTAAAATCAACAGTTTAACTCCAGCTCCTTCTAAACTGTCCAGCTCCATGACCTCGAACTTCAGCTCCGATTCCTCAACACTGGCTAATGTTAACAAAACTTGAAAATTAAATAAGCAATATTACTTATTCAATATTTATTTTTCTCCTAAATACATAGACACAAAAATATTTTTTGTATGTATCAATGTAAAAATGTAAAATACATGTTTATACTATCTACTAGAATAGTATTGCTTCTAGTCACTCTTTTACTTAAATATATAATAAGTATAAAATCAAAAACATTTAAACATTTTTGGTAATCTCAAAGAAAAATAAGCTTCCAGCTTATTTATCAACTAAGCCCCATTCAATACAAAACAAAAAGGCATTTTCATTTATCTAAACGATAAAACGTGTCATGTAGTGTTGTGTTAGCTGCCCGGTAAATAAAAATATTAAAATAAATTTTTGCTTAAAATTAACAACAAAATATAACTTTTTCACTTAAATATAAGACATTTCTAATCCTCTACTGTAGGCTACTTCAGCATCATTTTGAAAACTTATAGTTTCAGGTGATACTGAAGACATTCTTTGTTCATCATCGTTTATCGATTGAATATCATCGTTTTCGGTGGACGGAGCAAGAATATCGCTCGTTGTAAACTCTTCTGGAATTAATTCTAATCCCAAAATAGCTCGAACTGCGTTTGTTAAATGTGATGCTGTGATTATTTGTTGATAAATTCCTTCTGCTTTAGATAACGTCCATTGCAGTTCGATGTGTAATGATAGGTCATTAATATGCTGTTTGATAATTGATTTATTAAAAATTGATTTATTTTCACTTTGAAATAAGTTACCTTTAAAATTTCAGTGAATCCATAATTGTTATTCATTAATGTGTCACGTTCAGTATCCAAAATCGCTAAACAAATCAATAAATGAAAATTTTTACAAGGCAAATCAGTCCATAGAACTTCCCAGAGTTGCATGGTATCTTGTTGAGATAATTCTCGTTTAAATAATACTAATAACCATCGAAAACAGAAAAACATATTTCCTGAATCATGCTTATCTAAATACATTGTTAACTCAGGGTCAACAAATGCTAACAATGTATGCAATTGCTCCAACTGTTCCTTCATTCCTGCTTGATCCATATCAAAATTACGGCACTGAAAAAAGTTCAATAAATTTCAAGATAATTTGATTTCAAATTTTTACATACAACTTTATCCATAAATCCAACGAAACACCAGAAAGCATCAACTTCATTGGCAACCAAACATAAAATAGGGGATAAAAGGTCGCTCATACCCTGTACATATCCCAAATCAAAATTGTACATCACATAAGTCATTAGTATATCTGATAGTAACTGTAAATGAGGATTATTTTCTCCGGCATAGAACGT
Source organism: Sisyra terminalis (assembly GCA_958496175.1). Classification (NCBI taxonomy): domain Eukaryota; kingdom Metazoa; phylum Arthropoda; class Insecta; order Neuroptera; family Sisyridae; genus Sisyra; species Sisyra terminalis. The sequence goes on from OY292275.1 coordinate 13,419,485, forward strand.
AATTGTGCGATCAGTTCGATTGACATCCTTTTCTATCAAACTTTTTCTTTCCCGATAATCGGAAAAATTGTTTTCCTGTGCTGGTGTCATACTTCTCCATTGCAATTTCATCGTAAAATACTCCTCTACTTTTGCTTTATGTAGGGTGATACGTTCTTCATGAGTGGCATTCCAAGGAACATAATTTAACAAATATTTCCACACCTCAAATCGTAATGACGGAGTAATACCCTGGAGATAATAATTATTTTAAAATACACACAATTTTAATAATTTCATTTTTACTAACACCCCGAAAAATTATTTCCTTCAAAGTAGCGACGTCGACAATTCGTCCATTTTCATCTTGAAAAGATGTCCATTGTTCTGGAGTTAATGGATGACTTCGAGTTATGGCTTTTCGAGGTGGTAGTTCTGGTTTAGCAACATGAGCCACTACTTCATATTCTCCGTGGGTTTGAGTTATGGTTGCTTCGTCAATATTTGTTAAACTTCGATTTAACAAATCGGTTATTTCGGCATCCTCGTAACGTTGTTCAGGCCCTCGATATACTATAATTGAAAACAAACAATTATATCAGAAAGGTCTTTTGGTAATTATGTTCACTTACATATATCACTCAATTTAGAGAAAGCTTCTAATGTTGTCTCATAAGGATTATTTTGTAAATTTTTCCAAAATTTCGCAACGAATGCAGAATTATCAGGAAATAGATTCAATTCGGCGAAAGATTGATCCAAAACTGTTTGATCGGGGGGAGCCGGCTCATTGTCGATATAATATGTATTTTTTTCGCGAGTTGGAAGCAACGGAACTAAGCCTTTTAAGGCCGCAACAAAACCATCAGCGTTGCCATGTTGAAAGAAAAATACATAGGAATATTTATCCAATGTGGTGAAAACAATTTGTTGATATTTGCGAGTAATTCGAAATAGTTTGATGTCTCTAAAATTTAAACATACTACGCGTTTTGAATTGACAGTAGCATCACTTGGAATTGTATTTCCACTTAATGTTCGTTCTCTTTGTTGTCGAATTATCGCTGTATTGACCAAAGCCCATTCTTGATCCTGATCCTGAACTTCATCAGAATCAACTGTAATGCTGGTTGCAGTTATATTTGACGGTTTCCACTCAATACATCTACTTATAAATGCTCAAATTAAATCCCACAATTGTAATAACAAAATAATCCCTACCTTTTGCCATTTGTATTAGCGTATTCTACAATACTCAACGTTCCCGTTGAATTAATATCGTTAATGTGAGAAGCAGGGGCTGCCTTAAATAAGACACCGTCTTCAGAATATAAGTTCATTGCATAGGTTTCCTCCATTCTTGTTAATATTAATTTAAATCACAAATAGAAATAACTCTAATCTTATTAAAAGCCTTATCCGCCTCCGCGTATGATTTTCACAAAGTGTATGAGTACTGCAAATAAATTGCCCTTCTTATCCAAATAATTAATTCACAGTTAAATTAAAAATCTTACCAAAAATATCACATTTGGAGTATTAAAATCACTTATTGACCATTAATCACTAGAAAAATATTTCCTCATTGACATCTTGTTCTGTGTTGTATTTTTATGTCAAATGAGATTTGACATATGAGTGTAAACACTGAATTACACTTAGGAATTAGTTAATAACAAATCGATAAAAAGAGCGATTTAAATTACACACTTTTCGTAATTTTTAAAGAAAATTGAGTAAGAAGAAATGTTCATTTAATTTATTATCATAAAAGAATCGTGAATCACAAATGACGTCTTAATTGAAGTGGATGAATAAACACGATAAACACAGAGAAATTGTTTTGTAGTGGTAAATAGTGTAAGTACAGTGTAAACTACGTAATGAGGAAAAATTGGGGGGAAATTCAAACACATATAATACAGAAAATTTAAAAAGCCGAGGATCATGCCTCTTTTAGTGACATCAATATCTGGCAAGGTTTTATTTTCTCCTTTTTTTTAATTAAATTCGCGATTTTTTTGTTTAATTAATTCTCCCTGTTAAAAAAGGCATTTAGATGCTTTTTGAAATCATTACATTTAAAACGCCTTTTATAATTTTAAACTACTTCTAATGACTTTTAATGGGGTTTTTCTCTTAGGTGAAAACTTAAGTTCGATTAAGTAATATCTAAAAATCAGTTTTTTTTTTATTTTGCTTATATACTCCATTTACTTGTAAAACTGAAGCGGAATTTAATTCACCTGCAATTGAATAACAATAATATATCCAATACATGTACAAGATGCGTAACATACACGTACGATGCATACTAAAATCAAATTCAAACAGGATTGTCTCGTTTCAACTCAACCAATACAAGTTTCCAATCACAATGAATTGAAAAATCGATAATATTGTACCTATAGTACTATCTACATGCTACAAATTATGAATGGGTTGTACCTATTTCAATTATGATACTATTATTATGATACAATTATGATAAAACTTTGAAGCATTCTTCCAACTAAATGTTTTAAGAAAGAAAACCAAAATTCAAATTTTAATAATATAATAACTAACTACTAGCTATGTAAGTGGTACCAATTGGGTATATTGTACTAACTATGTATTATAGCAATAATTTTTCAATCTTCATATAACAGTCTAAGTTACAATCGTTACAATAAAGAAAACTTTAACTTGGTTGCATAACTGTGACTTACAATATGCTCACAATTAGGAACGCCGAATTGGTACATAAAACCCATAACACCCATTTAATTACCTCCAGGAAATTATTATTTCAATTATACAATTTTTTTGGAATCTTAGACATTGAGTCAAATTTCAAAGTCATAAATAAACTCATAAATCATAAGCATTCTAATCGTTTAAACCGGAGCCGCGGGGTTTTTTAAGAATTGCCATCTATTTTTCCCCAACTACAATATACAATAAACACATACAATATCGTAAACTAATCTCTATCCTAGATTAGGATCTACAGACGCTGCTTGGATGGTTTGGCAAGGTACATCACACTTTAAATTAGAAACAAATTGTAAACAAAAGTATTTGTATATATATTATAAGAGCAATAATTTTTTTTATTTTTTAAACCGGAGCCGGAGTCGAAACAAGAGTCAAACGAATTAAACATTGGCTTCACGGAATTAGACTCCACAGAAAAAATAAATATCATTAAAAGATTATCCAGGATATCGATGCGATAGTCGATCCTTTCCTCATTAAAAGATGGAATTAAAAGCTAATAGAAAGCCGGGAAAAGATGCAATCTCCTATCTTTGATTAGCAATTGAAAAACGTTATTTTAACTAATTTTGGGATCGTCGTAACGACTGATAACGACCAAAATTTGATAAAATATTTGGATTAGATAAATTTTTAAAAAAATTGATAAAATAAAACAATAATTGCTACTCTTTAATGAAAATTCCGTATTCGTGGCTGTAAAGCTTTTATAAATATTATTAATGCTTTAATATTAATATATCTATTAGCATATGTTTTATTTTCTTTCTCATATTTATTTTTTTGAAACTTAGTAATAATTTGGCAATATTTTTCCTGAACTATAAATTTTGATATATAGTAATCAGAATTACAAGGTTTGATTGCGAACATAAACTGTCCTTATTTAGAGAATAATTTTCGAAACCTTATGTGCTTTTAAATAGAAATATGTTTATCATGTTTACTTTAACTTTCTTTGTGGTATACTCGGTCTATTTAAAAACTATTATAATAAGAAACCAACAGTAAAAAATGAGAAAATCTTTGTGGGAGATTATAAGAAATATTAATGAGCGTCATTACATTGTTTTGTATAGTATAATAGGTATAGCGTCCAATTGTGAATATTTTAAGTTTTATGTGGGAATTAAATTGTACTTAAGAAATAACAGATCATTACGAAAGTATTTAAAAAAAATAAAAACAGTTCAAACAGTCATAATTTTCAGTGCAGTGTTGCAGAATATCAAAGGATAGTTTGATCGATTAAGCTGCAGCTTTTTTTAAAAAAAGCGGGTTCACGCAAAACAGTATGGAGTTTAACTGAAGGTCATGTTTTGACGGATCTTTTAAATGTTAAAGCTAGGTGTTATTTAACACATTTTTAACATCACCCTTCTATTTTGTGCTTTAACATAATAAATTTATTTTATGATGAACAGTTTTTGTGATTTTATTATACAAACTATTTATGGTTGGGGTCAGTATTCGTGTTTAAAGTGAAAGTTATATGTGAGGTTATGTGTGTTTAAGATTTTTCTCTTTTATTTTCCCTTCTTTTCCAAGTATACTGGCCACAGTTATCAAGTATTTTTAATTTAATTTCTATTTATCACATTGAAAATGGTTGTTGTACGTACACATCGCCGCAATGTCCGTATATTGTTGGTGGGAGACCCAGGAGTTGGAAAAACTAGCTTAATATTAACATTAGTGAGTGAAGAATTTGCCGAAGATGTTCCTCCAAAGGCTGAAGAAATAACAATTCCTGCTGATGTCACTCCAGAACAAGTTCCCACAAATATCGTTGATTACTCATCAACCGAACAAACAGGAGATCAGTTAGCAGAAGAAATTCAACGAGCAGACGTTATTTGTGTGGTATTTTCGGTTGACAATGATGAAAGTATTGATAATGTCACATCCTACTGGCTGCCTTTAATTCGCGAAAATTCATTGGATCACACATGTCCTGTAGTTTTGGTTGTAAATAAAGTAGATCTAATTGATTATTCTACGATTGAAGTATGCTCACCTAAGTTTTCCTTAAGAGTCCAATGTAAAAGATTTATTTTTTAGGCTGGCTTTAGCATAATGGAAGATAATCCAGAAATTGAAAGTTGCATCGAATGTTCGGCGAAAACTTTAAAAAACATATCGGAATTGTTTTACTATGCACAAAAAGCTGTTCTTCATCCGACAGGTCCTTTATATGTGATCGAAACAGAAGAAGTAAGTATAAATTTAATTGGCCACCACTGTTTGAATATAACTGAAAATAATTTTTGCAAAAGTTAGTGTAGATTTTGTAGTTTAATTAAATTCAACGTTTCGTCAACTAGTTGTTGACTTCAAAGAAATCTTATTAATTGAGTGTGACCATGTGCTGACTCATATGGTATATGGTAACGATTTGAAATAGCTGGAACAAATTCTCAATCAACCTTCAAAATCTGTCAAAATTTTTACTTAAAGTAAAACCATAAATTCATTTAAAAAAAAGAATCCAAGATTAGCAAGACTAGTAAATCAAGAAATAAATTCTTTGCTCGTCACAAGATTGAAATCAAAGCCTTTTGGTTCAAAACCCATTGTTGTGACGACTGCCATCAATAGATAATCAAAAAAATTGTATTTTTTTAGCTAACAGAGGAATGTGAAGAAGCACTTAAAAGAATTTTTAAAATCTGCGATCTTGACAACGATGGCTTATTGAACGATTTTGAATTACATAATTTCCAATGTTGCTGCTTTAATAAGCCACTGCAACCTCAAGTTATTGAGGATATTAAAAATTTGCTGAAAAAGAATATGGATGACGGCATTTACAAAGATTCGGTTACACTAAAAGGGTTCTTATTTTTGCATCGTCTATTTGTACAAAGAGGACGTACGGAAACAATATGGGGAGTTTTAAGAAAATTTGGATATAACGACAGTCTTCGAATGTCTAAAGAATATCTGTTTCCGACGTAAGTAACTAATTAAATTATGAGTGAGAAAATATTATTTACCGGTTTATTGTTTCAGTTTGAAAGTACCTCCAAGTGCAACGACTGAATTATCAGACAAAGGTCAACAGTTTCTCACATATTTATTTAAGCGACACGATCGTGATAAAGACGGAGCCCTATCTCCAGTCGAAGAAGAAGATTTGTTTAGTGTATGTCCACGTGCGCCTTGGGGTCCTGATTCGTATTTTTCTGTTCCAACCAATAAGCATGGATGGTTAACTTTACAAGGCTTTATGTGCCAGTGGATGCTTCTAACGCTTCTGGATCTTCCACGAACTCTGGAATATTTAGCTTATTTAGGATTTAATATTATTGAAAACGAATCACAAACAGCCGCTATTATCGGTAAAATATTCCTATTCTTTTCTTATTTTAATCAATCACACTATTGAGTCTTAATGGCAAGCATCATGAAGCTATTTTTTTTTAGTTACAAGGGAAAAGAAACTCGACATTGCCAAAAAGAAATCAAGTCGAGATGTTTATCAATGCCATGTGATTGGACCAAAAGGTTGTGGAAAATCACAATTATGTTTGAGTTTTTGTGGAAAAAATACGGCAACTCTTGCGAAGGAAATGAAGGCGAAGCCTTCTTACACTATTAATACAGTACAAGTTTACGGACAAGACAAATATTTAGTTTTACGAGACATTAATGTTCGTAATATGACTGACCCGTTACTACCTGATGAAGTCAATTGTGATGTCGCCTGTCTTCTCTACGATCAAACAAATCCTCGCTCTTTTGAATATATCGCTAGAATTTACATTGTAAGTTTGAATTAGTTTATTTTTGTAAGCATTTTAGTAGTCAATAGTTCTGCTGGCTTTTTTGACCGACGGAAAAAGGAGATTCTTAATTCGACATGTACATTCTCTTTTTATGGATTATAGTTCAATTTTAATGATTTTTTTTATTCAATTAAGTTTACATCGAAATTGATTTCATTTGAATTTAAAAGCCCATAACGTCTTCTAAGGGTGTAAAAATAGGGAAACATTGATTGCTTTTACACTAATCTCAGCCATAAAAATACGCTGACAAAAATAATTTATAGACATTCTGAGCTCTAAAATAATAACTTTAATATCATTAGTATTTACCAATTATAATTACTGATTAGTCGAACTATTAAGTGCAATGATTTTTACTACCTAATTAGTTACTACCCTCTATTGGCTGATTTCTACTGCTATTATCTGTACCTTTTTTTTGCAGAAATATTTTGCCGAAAGTAAAATTCCAGTTCTCGTAGTGGCAAATAAATGTGATTTACTTGAGATCAAACAGGATTATCTTCTACAACCAGAAACTTTCTGTTCTAAATACAAACTTATGCCGCCACAATCATATAGTTCAATAAGTGGACATATAAAAAGTGATGTTTTCGTAAAACTAGCAACAATGGCAGCCTTTCCGTAAGTATAATTATACAATTAACTATATTAAGTTCTTCGAAAAAATCGGAAAATTGTTAATCAAAATATACAAATTTTAATAACCCAATGCGTGTTTTTTAGTCGTTTTCAAGCGGCTTGGATATTATTTTTCAAACACAGGTTCGTAGTTTTTCAGTCGCCAAATTTGAAAGAGAAGAGCGGAAAGCATTAGCAATTAATATTTTGTTGTATTTGATATTTTGTAGCTTTGGGTGTGAAAGAGACGAGATAAAACGCGTAGAACTTTTGCATGAATTGGTTTTTGATTTCTTCTCAATTCTCACTCTTTCTTACACTCCCTCTGTACAAAGTGATTTGGACCTTTTTTTATCAATTGGTGACTGTTATGTTTGAAAATTTTTTTACTCATCAAATTTCATCGTTTTTTTTTTTCTTTTTAATTTTATCGCAACATGAAACCTAAAGTGTTTCAATCAAAATTACAATTCCTGTGTTTATAATTTAGTTTGTTAAAAATTTATGAAAAATATTTTACTTTGAAAATAATCTCCGATTAAGTATGCAGATAAATTTTCTATCAAGAAAGTTAATTTTTAGCTATTTTAATTTTACCAAGTTTCTTGTTTCTCTTGTGATTTCAGTCCAATGCGCCGATTGGTGCACATGTTACTATTGCGTCCACAACCTTCCGAATGGTTCATTTCATTATACAGGTTCAATTTTTATTTCTCAGATTTTTAAATTTAACATTTCAAACATTTTTTTCTATGAATGGAATGAATATATTTCACATGTCCTCAATTTTCTTCCAATTTTGTTCCTCAATTCTGCTCTTTCTTTTAATTGGTGTGTGGAATTCATGTATGAATTTTTATTTCTTTTGGTATTACCAGCACTTATAGTTTTCTATAGTACCTATTATTTTCAATTTTATTTTTAGCAATTTAAAACTTTGCCAAATATCAATTTAATTCAGAATTAATCAAAAATAAGGTAAATTTTATCAGAGATAATACACAGTACTGTTCCCATCTGAGCCTTAACATACATATTACTTGATGTTAAGGGAGCTTGATAATTGGCAAACTTTTAAAAGTGTTATATGCATGTTCACAACCAATTCGTTTAAATGTAATTAAACCAACCAAAATGTTCGTATTAATATATTTTTCTTTAATAGACACCTTCGTCAATTCGGTGTAATGAATAGCGAAAGCACAACCTGGTGGAAAGCTGGGCTTGGGATTGCGGCAGCCACTGCAGTTGGTTTCATTTTCATGAAAGTCTTGCACAATGATAAAATCAGATAATTTAATGCACATATACAAATAAATATCATTCTTGATATAATATACAATATTTTAAGTTTCCTACTTTATGTGTAAAAAAGTGTTCTGTTTTAGTTATTCTTAGTTTTTAAAATTCGTATTATTCTAGTAGAATAGCCAAGAACAAATAAAACAACCAAACAATTATTCAAATATTTGTAGCGTAAAGGTTTGGGGGTTAGAGAGAAATCAAAATTAGTTGAGATAAAAATTAATGATACATCACGACCATCCCTTAATCTTTTTGGCTAGATGTGAAATAAATATAAAATTTGTTCTAATGTAAATCTAGTCATATGTTACATATTCAGCAAACTACTTAATCTAATGTTAAATGATTGCAAATTAAATTCTTAGAAACTATAATCGTAAGATAAATGTCTCTTGTATTCTGTTTATTTTTGGGGAAGATATAAAGACAGTTTTTATTTTTATTACTTAATGTATCTTTAAAATCAATCGCAATAATATTACTGTATGTTTGGTGCCTAATTTAAAAAAAAAGATAAATATTTTGATGATCTCTAGTCAAGATTTACATAGATAATTGATACCGTGACAAATTTTACTTAAGATGTATTATTTTCTCTATAATATAACAAATAAAAAATATATTACAATAATGAATTTGTTTTATTGCTTTATCCAATTTTTACGAAGATTTACGGCTGTCTAAGGTACAACCTACTACTAACATGAGAATCTGTATGTTCTTATTTCAACAAAAAAATTCTAAATGACAAATACTGAAAAGCCTAGTACAAAGAACTTAATTACACAAATCTAATTCTCAAGTTAAAACCAGCCAAGTTTAAGCCATTTTAGGGAGTCCATTAATCTTATTTATAATCAATTTTGTGACGAAAGTAATGAATTTTTATTTACTCTATTGAACTTACTATCCTACACACAGATTATTTTACACAATATATTTATTGTGTTATTCAAAGATATATTTACTAACGATGGCAACTATATCTTTTCCAATCAAATTATGAAAAAATTAAGAACTTTTAGCAAGTTACCTGACTTTTCCTGACCAAGTGGAACTGATTTTTCAGCCTTCCCTGATCACTGAAATGAGTTAATTCATAAACTTCAATCAGCTTTCATTGAATATCCCAAATTCCAATAATAATAAATAATTCCAAATTCATTGAATAAAACTGAATAAAATTGGAGCTCTTCTCTTAATTTTGTATGTCGGCTCTAACTTGCTATAACATGATTCGATATGATTTGTGATTGCGATTTCTTTCGATGTCAAATATCTTCAGAAAATTATAATATAAACTTCATAACAAGAGTCTAGGCTCATATTTCCTTTGCTCAATAATTCTTCCGTTCACATCTTCGTAATGACATTCTGGCCATCACTTTACTTGCAAATCGTTGCATTCAGCATACCCAAAGCTGTGTTGGTATAAAATTTTTATAAATAAAAATAAGTTTAAAATGACAAGTTTATATATAGTATAAATGCATATTGGAATTTCTTTTGGAAAAATTAAATAGTAAGAGTTACTTATACGAGTTCTGCATCTCCAAACTTCAGGGATGGTCACCCAAAAGAGCCTGTCATGTATTTGTTCTTTAATTGAAAGTAGAAAAGGAGAATCTATTCTCGGAAGAATTCAAAAGTCATAAATAATTATTTTGTAGGAATTTTATTAACGAAATTTTACAAACTAGAAGAAAAATCCTAAAATTTTTCCTCCCAAATGTTTCCTTCTGGCTTCTTCGTGGTCCATGATACCACCGCTTGTAGTTAATACAACATATCTGAAAAAAAAAATATTCATAATTATAACTAAAAAATGTTAACATCGAAATCACGTTATTATATAAGTTTTATTTTTATAAGGATATGTTTAAAGCAAGATATAACAAATTAACCCAATGGCCATCAACGTATCGCCGGTGATATCGTGACGTAACATGCTGTATTATATGTTTATGTAGGTATGGTGATATGGAAATCAAATGTGTGTATTCTTCACACATTAGACTATCAGAGACATCTCTTGAACTTAATAAACTATTATAATATCTTTGTCATAATATAATTAAATATCAAATAAACATTGAGATATTATGTGATTTACGATTCTTTGTTTTGCTGCGGCGTACAATACGTATTTAGGATCATACTATGGCGTTGAAAGTGTTAAATGAAATCATCCATGTATAGGAAGAAATGATCTCAACTTATAAGGGGTTCTTTAGTATTCGAATTCATAAATTGCTTATCAATAATTAATAATTTAGACAAATACACCAAATTTAAATACCGGTAACAAGCTATGTGAGAAAAATAGGAACCAGAGACCATACAATCCCTTTCCAGTCAAAGACTCTAGAACTTTCTAGGTGGCGATAACGGTTCTACGAGTAAAAGAATGTGGAAAAGAATTTATTAAGAAATTAATTTCCAGAACTATACGGCTGAATAAGTATTTCTTTTCGTTGATTTTATTCATAAACGATTAGAAATCCATGCTTCTAGCTTGTCGATACATATGTTTATACTTCTATTCCTCATGGTGATAACATGTAATATTATAAAGGATACATAATTCTAATTTCTACCATTAAATAAGCATACATACCCAAACTGACGTGACGGTAATAAATCATTTGTCCATTTTTCAATGTCATTTATAGGTACGTCGAATCGAGGAGAGATTACTCCACATTTGTTTAATCTGCCGGTGAGATTAACGACTATTTTCCCAGATCGATGGTCGTCGACGATTTCAAATTCTCCAATATAACCGTGTTTCATCATTACGGTTAAAAATTTGATTATTACTTTGGAATTTGGTCGAATCAATACTTGACGTTTACCACGTTTTTCTGCATTATTAATTGATTTGAGAGCATCGCTCAACACGTTCATTCGCACCATGGCTCTAAAACATAATAAACATAAGTTACAAAAATATCAAGAACACATTCCACACTCTTAAAAACATTAGGCTTCAAATTGCAAAAAATCCCAACTTTGAGTATAAAACCCGATAATAGAAAGCTGTTTAACGCTGGAATAATAATTCTTTCGTTAACTATATAGGTTAAACACGACATTGCCATACCGCTTATGTATCACATATTTTGATTACTTAATAAGAAAGAAATATCTTCACAAAACCAAAATTTCAAATATATGGATATCTATAAATGCACTTAAATAATAAGATCACGAATTTTCATTTAGATTACCTGGGATAATATATTAAATTCTCAGCGAGACATTCAATACATGAAAGTACAGGGAAAAGGAAATTTTATTATTAGTTCACAAAATGAACACGATAGTGTGGCGGCGCCAATTTAAAATTTCATTTAAAATTCAATCATTTTTTGAATTTGGTGATGAAATACGAGTAAATAAAAGAATAAAACTAATTAAAATAAAGTATTTATTAGTTTATTCAAAACTATATTTCGGATTTAATCAATATTTAAAGTTTCAATAAGTTTTAATACAAATCTATTGTTCTGCTGGTTGATTGAACTAAAGAGAGAGATCAATATCTGCTTTATATGAGTAAAACTACGACGGCATTCGAAATAATTTTTAACACTTTAAAGATGTTTAAGCCCATGGAGACTAAAAAGAATTTAATTAGATTTAATAACATATAATGCATTTAAATAATTCTCATGAAATCTCGGAAAATCTTGTCCTTTCAGTTCTTACAAAAATCTAAGCAACCTATGATGGTTTTTTTCCTTAAAAAGAACATTACTTTGGCTGACTTTGGCTAATGGTGTTGGTTATAAATTTTAAACCATAGGAATATCTCTATAAAATAATAAATAAATAGTACCCTAAAATCAATCCCTCACCATGTCCCAAACTTGAAATTAGCATATTTTTAAACTTTTAAATCAAAAATTTTTCAAAAGAAATGTTTGCGAATTTGACTAATCGATTAAAAACACATTGGATTTTCAAAAACCTTTTGAGTTTGGAATGAAAAGTAAAGAACACATTTTCAAAGATATTTTATATGTGTCCCATAAAAGAAAATTATTCCCTCACACCGTTACTAACAGTCGATATAAGAACGCATTTGTAATGATTCATAAAGGCTCTCATAGATTTTTGATTGTTGGCGATACTATAAATTATTTCACACATTTAAATCATCTTACACGTGTTAAAGTACCTGTCCTAAAATAAAAATACCAAAATAATTTCAAGATTACATCTTCAGCCGTCATTTCCTAACATTGAAGAACAATAGAGGTATTTACTATATCTTAATAATAATTGCAAAATAAAGTAGGTTGTTAGGATTTAGGGACAGTAGACTTACGTAGAAATTCAGAGGTAACAAAAGTTTATGTACCAAGATTTTTTAACTTATAGTTCATTTCGTCATTCCCTCATTTCAAATTGAAACGACACAATGACGATATATGAGGTAATGGCTTTTAAACTAGTCGAATTAGACTTTTTTCATTTCTTTGCTTATTTAATCCTTAAATTTATTGTTTTTTTCCTGTTTAAAGATGAAAATATCCTTCATATAGATTCTATAGACTATAGTGAAAATTATTACTGTAAGTTACAGAGATAGCGTAGTTCATTTGAACAGTGCAGGACAATAAATAACACTTTACAGAGGAGTATTATATTAAAGTAACAATAATACTGTTAGGCCCAAACTGTTTGGACTCTATCTAACAATTACAGATACGATTCAATCACGGTATGGAGTATAAAAACCATTCCCTCACTTTCAAAATTATAAGTCATCCTTATGATTCGTCTAAAATAAGTTTATTCTGAGGACCATATTGGCAAAATCTAGTTACACAAATACTAGAATATTGACAAAAAAAATCATATTTCTAAAAATATTTTTTTACCTTATTTCGGAATTTAATTATGACCCTTTTACAACTAACTAATTAAACAATTCAAATTCATACTTTTTGCTGTTTGAAACCAATTATTAACACATATAATGCCAATCAGTGCCATAAAACGTTGATATAGACCAGGAATGTCAAACTAAATGAACGTTTTTACGGCCCAGTTAATATATCTGACGCAATGTGAATTAGAAACGAAGCCAGCATAAAAATGTTTAATATATTTTATTTATCAATTATACTGTTTTCATAACGTTCCCGTTGGGCCAATTTTGAAAGTAGTCTCAGACAATAAAATGTTTCCCGAAATAGGAAAGATAGCAGCAAAGAAGGGATGTTAAGTATCAGGACGTTAACGATAATTTAAATTTTTATAATGCTTATTACAATTTACTATTCAAAATATAAATATTTCTTTCTATGCACATTTTTTTAGTGGTCCATCTAAAGTTAAACATTGTTTATTTGGGCCCAAGTACGCTTTTGAGTTTGACATCCCTGATATAGACTAATTCATATCTTCAATGTTCAATCGCTGTTAAAAATAAGCACTTAGAGACATTTTGAAAATCATTAGGCATATTTGAGATTCTTTTAATAACTTTTAACGACTTCTAATGGGTTTTTTGAACACTTCAAATGCCTTTTTTAAGTAGGGATCTGATCTAGAAGGCAAATGTCTCCTAATAAACAAATGGAGTCATTTTTTTTTTAAAATTTGTGTAAATTATCTAAACTATTACAAAGAAAAAAGTTTTTTTGTACATTAAATTGTAGAATTTTAGCTAAATGATGTTTACCATTAATAAATTATTGTTTTAATAGAATACTTAGTTTCTATTCGATTTACTTCACACTCATGGCTATTATGTTTTAGAGGCTATTTTATTATTGAAATACGTAAAACAGGTGTTAGTATAAAGATATGATAATTAAGATAGATACTATGTCTTTTGATAGAATGTCCAAATCGTCCGAATGCATCATTGGACACCTGCTGTTCGTATATTCCGTATATTCGTATCAATCGGATTGAATATTTCTCAAGAAAGTATCTTTTTAAAATTAAGTTATTTTTTGCAGTTACCTTAAAGATGATTCAGCCAAAATTTGTTTAGAATTTAACGATAAATTCCATGATAGATATGTTTTTCATAAAAATCGTGAATTAAAGTACCGAAGCTTTTTTTATGGAAATCATATGATTCTGGAAACTTCCTGGACACGTAAAACAGGGACTACCGGGATGTATTTTACTAGCTAAAACTTAAGTCAAAGATAATGCGATTTGAATTCAAATACGAACGATTTAATTAACAAAGTTAATTGTTGTTATTAACTGAAACAGCGTCGAAAGCTTCCGAATCCGAACACTAGCGCCATCTGTAGCAATACATATTTTGAATTCTATCAAGTGCGGCCTTCTTGTCTAGTCTCCATGTTTACAACGTTGAATTAATTCAGTGAATGACATTTCATTTACTTTTATTTAAAATAGTGATTCCTAGTAAAACGAATTTTACGTATCTAAATCATTAGCGTTCGTAATTAATTATAAAGAAAAGTTGTTTAGCACAAAACTATTTACAGATTGGTACGTGTAAATTACAATTTTCATCATGAAACGTTAACGAATTGTTTAATTATTGAAGAGGTTACCGAACAAAAAATCATCTGCTTTACTTCCTTTTTTTAAACAGTCAACTGTTTGTTCGAATAATTTTAAAATCGAAAACAATAATTACCGTTCAAATGGCAGTGGTTCCAAGTCGAGCGCGAGTTTATGCCGATGTCAATGTGCATAAACGAAGGGAGTACTGGGACTATGAAACTTTAAGCATTCAATGGGGCAACCAGGACGATATTCAATTGGTTTGCAAACTAGGACGTGGAAAATATAGTGAAGTGTTCGAAGCCCGCGATGCGAACGATGAGAAAGTTGTGGTTAAAATATTGAAACCCGTAAAGAAAAAGAAAATCAAACGTGAATATAAAATATTAGAAAATTTAAGAGGCGGCGTTAACATTATTAAAATGTTAATGATGGTGAAGGATCCTGTAACTCGAACACCAGCCTTGGTTTTCGAATATGTAAACAATAGTGACTTTAAAGTACTATACCAATCCCTAACCGAATACGATATTCGATTTTATAATTTTGAATTACTAAAAGCTCTAGACTATGCCCACAGTATGGGCATTATGCATCGAGATGTCAAGCCCCACAATATCATGATTGATCATGTCAATCGAAAATTACGGCTCATTGATTGGGGCCTGGCCGAATTTTATCATCCTGGACAAGAATATAATGTTCGAGTTGCCTCCCGATATTTTAAAGGACCTGAACTGTTAGTGGATTATCAATATTATGATTATTCCTTAGACATGTGGTCAGTGGGATGTGTTCTTGCTTCTATGATTTTTCGGAAAGAACCATTCTTCCACGGGCATGATAATTTTGATCAATTAATACGAATCGCTAAAGTACTAGGCACGGCGGATTTGGAGGACTACTTAGCCAAATATGATATTGAATTGGATCCTAGATATGAAGAAGTTATTGGGAAACATTCGAAAAAACGTTGGGAACGTTTTGTTCACAATGAAAATCATCATTTAGTTTCTCCAGATGCTATCGATTATTTGGATAAGCTATTGAGGTATTAAATAGAAAATATTCCTAGAAAGTCGTACATCAAAATTTTGATTAGGAGTCATTCTTACATTAAGTAAGGCTTAATTTGCGTTTTTACAATCCCGTTTTATTTCCTTAAAGACATATTTTTTGAAAAGAAAATTTTGATCTCTATTGTTCCTAAGTCTTACGTAATTTTTGAATGATACTTAATCCAACCTAAAGGCTTTTTTAGTTGCAATTTTTAGTTTGCAGTTTAGGATAATGTAGATGTTATTTATTTTAGCGATTCTTTAATTTGGTTGATCTCATTTGTTCATATTATGTTTCAAAAATTGCTTATTTGCAGCATTTCCCAGATATCACAACCCCACTGTGTTAGATCATCATATGTGATCTTTTTATGCTTATGAATTCACGTATAATATTGTATGACCTAAGACGTTATTTATATAAATTGTAACAATTATAAATTGTAACAAATTGTAACAGAAATGTTGAAATTTCAGATTATTCCTTAGAAATGAAGTTTCGATAAAATAAGTATTTTTTTTTTCAGATACGATCATGCAACTCGGTTAACAGCCAAAGAAGCAATGTCGCACAAATACTTCTGCCAATTTGTATGAACAATATAGGATAAACCAATATATAATTCTTACTAAAACCGACATGTGTGTTCTTTTTACGTGTGTGATAATAAAAAATTACAAATATCCATGTGTAGTAAAAGATAATGAGCTACATAATTGATAACTATTAAATATTTCACTCAGACATAAAAGAAATTTTCATTTTTTTTCTTGATAAGTCAACACAGACATTTAACGAAAATTAAATCTCAAATATTTTTTTGATAATATTTATATTTAATTAAACATATTTATTTTTACATTAACATAATTAAGTTAATGTATTGTTGAATTATTTATTTGTGGAATGAACTCGAAGTTTGATTGTTAATTTAAAATAATTAAATTATTGAACGAATGAATAATTAATTAAGAGCATATATTTTTAATTTTTCAACTGTTAAAATTTTCTAGAAGGGAAATCTATTTCAAAGCCGATTTTCAAAACATTGTAAATAAGGCTATTGACTATCTTTTAAATAAGCTGGTTTTATAATTTAAACTGACCATTTTTTGTAAGGAATTAAAGAGAACTTTTTCAAATAATTTTGAATTCCTATAACCTAAGACTACTCTACATTTTAAATGTTTTTTTAGAAAAAAATAAAATAAAAAGAGGATTGTGTTAAGTTAAATAGACCTCTCCATATACTCTGATTTAGTTTAAAATGCTTAAAGCCTTAAATGATATGTGAAAAAGCAAAAAAAAGAAGGATAAATTGAAGGAAAATCATTCCAATGATTGGCTTTTAAAATATTGTTTTGAGTAATTGTTGAAGATATTGTTGCATTTTAATGAGAATTGATTTATAAATGTTAAATTTTTATCACTTGTTTTTTGTTTCTTTTGTAAAGAGAGGATCTCATTTTTTTAATCTGAAAACTTTGAATGACAATTTAGTTTCTTTAAAAACTTTCTACTATTGTTTAATGTGTATTTTCTAGTCAAAAACTCTAGAAAATCTAACAGAGATTTCAAAAAAAATAAAGTTAATAAATTGTGCAATTGCCGGGACTGATAAAACACCAAAAGAAAAAAAATATATACATAGAAAAGACGGAGTATCTTAACATCCTAATTTTGTATTCGCATAAAAATGTAAAGAATAATTTTATAATAAAGATATGTTTTGTTAAAATATTTATGTTTTTTTGTTGTTGTATAAGAGAATTCATAATCATAAGTGAAACAATTATTTGGGACGTCCACGACCCCGTCCTCCTCCTCCAACTTTGGTTTTCTTATTCGATCCTTTTTTAGAATCTTCAGTTTTGCGTTTAGGGGTGGTTGATACGACTGTAAAAAAGTTATCTAAACGGCCTTGAGTTGTACCAGTTCGACCTTTCATTAATTTTTTCGCTCCATTTCGAACTCTAGTTTCATCAAATTGTTTGTCGCCACATAGGAATTTCACCAAACCTTCTTCGTCTGGATCGGCCCATTTAAACTGAAACAAATAATAAACCTTAAAATATGGAAATGACTATTTTTATAATACTTATTTACTAGCTTTTAATTCAAGAATGGCTAAACAGATTTTTGTGAAACGTACTTAGATTCAATCTAAGGCTCTACTTACAATGGAAGATATATAATTAGACACAGATGAAAAATAAGGGAAAACATTTCTTACATATAATTGAAGGTTGAAACTAAAATAAAACCAGCATACATAATCATATTGGGTAAGACTTATTCTCTTTAGAAGTAAGATTTTCATAAGATTCCCCTAAGGTTATCCTCTCATCTTGCTATAAGTTTTGATAACCCTATAACCATAAGCCCTATGAGATACATCACATAAAATTACCTCAAGATCATCTGGATTTGTAATTTCTGGTTCCAAAAACAGCTGTCGAGCTTCTTTAAAAGACCAGTCTGTTGGTACTGTGTATTTCTTTTTATCAAGTTTTTCTAAAATTGTTTCAAGATTTCGATGTTGGATTATTAAATCTATTGCTCTTTTCGGTCCGACCCCTTTGATCGAATCACAATAATCACATCCTAACATAATACATAAATCTATAAACTAAAAAATCAAAATTAAATTTAAACGAATTTTTTATTCTAATTTATATTACTTCAGCCTGGGAAAGCTTAAGTTCATCTAAAACTCGATCTAAATGAAACTCTTGAACTGGTAATTTTCGAGCTTCACTCGATGTAATATGTCGAACCAAAACCTTAGATCCAAAAGTCAATGCATCCATATCTTCGGTAGCTGTTGCATATACTTTACCGGCTTTCACCTAAAACATTAATCAGAACGATAATTTTAATTGATCGAGAAATTTTTTGTATGAATATAGACGAAGAAAGAGCAAGACACGATAAATAAATATTCTATATCGTTTTGCCGCTAATTCTAATTTCTTCAGGTGCTTGACCCTGTAATGATTGCATTTTATTGAAAATTTTATTAACTTAGGGCTGAAACATTATTTAATTGCAAAAAGAATTGGTAATAAGAATCGCGAAATATGAAATAAACTCAAAAGATTACCAAAGCAGCACATTGGGCTTCAGCTTCACAAGGGGCATCCACAAAAGGAATCCCCATTAATTTTAATAAGGTTTTGGCTTCTTCTGCATGTTGTTTAGTAACTTTTACCAATCTACGATTAAACTTGTCCATATCATTAACATCCCCCGATTCAGTAGCTTTTTCCAAAGCCTTCTGAGCTTCTTCCCGACGTTCAGCACGTTTATTTAGTTCCCCTGATTTCATTTGGGGTGGTTTACCATCAAAAACGTAAACTGGTTTAATTCCTACAGTAAAATTAATAAAAATATAAGTACTTTCTTGGTGAGAAGTATAAAATCCTACCATTTTCAATAAATCTAATAGTACGATAAAATGTTCCCATCAGATGTGATGTAGTTTCCCCATCGACAGAAGTAAGTTGAGCACCTTCTGCCCGTACTGCAATCAAGAATTGATACAGACACATAGAAGCATCAATAGCAATTTTTCTTCCTAAAATATTAAAACAATAATTGAAAAATTATTTAAAAGTCGTTAAAGTTTTTTCATACCAAAATAATTTTTGATTTCATATTCTTTAATGGCTGATGGAGCGACATCAGCTATTAATTTTGATAAACCCAAAATACCCATTGCAGTTCTCAATCAATTAAATAAAATGGATTGTTAAAACTTATCATTCAATTTGCAAATTAATCAGTTTTGACATTACCGCACTTAAACTTTCATAAGTTTACTGAAAAACGTTGTTTTATTAATTCGCGGTAAAACATTGAAGAACTTGAAGAGTATGCGCATGGAATATTGCGCACTTTGTGACGATCATATTTATCGACATTCGTAATGGAGCGTTTTTTAAAAAAATAATTTATAAATTATTAAAGCACAATGTGTTAGATATTAAAGATTAAAAATGGAATTAATTAATTGTCGAATGCTCAATTAATGATGTAAAAACAATTAGAAACAGATAAGATACGTATAGTCCTCACTTTGTATGTATGAACTATATTGTATTTTATTGTAAGCATTGTAAGTCTTGCAAATTTTCAATCCCAAATTCTCAGAATCCATTAAAATGCAATAAAAATAGTAGGTTTTTAAAAATTGAATCATATAGCGTTAATAATAATTCATTAGGTATCTAATTGTGACTTGGAAATAATAAAATACAAAATCATGTGATAGTTTAACTTTTATTAATATAGGTAATTAGGTAAATTTAAACAGTCAATATTATAAACTTTGTGATACACCTAACAAAATAATGAGATTCATAATTTGTATAACATCATATCATGGGTCTGGTTATGAAGCAAATAAATAAATGTGTTCTTAAATTTTAATAAATAAATTATGAAATTCAACTACTAGAATCAGACTTTTTATTTTTCTTTTGGCGTTTCATTTTAACTTTCGACAACAGTTCATAGGCTTGTTGAATCTCCATAAATCGATCTTGAGCCTTTGCTCGTTGTTCTGGATCTTTAACTTTGTCTGGATGCCATTCTTTGGATAATTGGCGCCACTTTGATGTAATTTCCGATTGACTGGCATCGTGCGATAATTCCAGCACTCTAAATGCATTGATTTCACCATGCGGATCCGATAACGCGATTATTTGCTTCCAAACTTCATACCAGCCGTGATGCTGAGCAAAATCGTAAACTTCGGTGAAGGAATTTTTCAAGTCGGTCCACCAGGGGGATGTGAGGAAATGAGTAATTGCCTCATGAACAGGAATTTCGTCATCATCAAGAACTACAGTGCAGTTGAAGTAGAGGTGACATCCCCATAGAGCTAAGTAAAGTGTGGCACATAATGATAAAATTGCAACCCGTCTGTAAAAAGTATAAAAAAAAATTATTAAAAGTTACAGGAATAGTAGTGGGTCCAGATTTTGAAAGAGGAATGTTACTAGATATCGCTGAGGGTAGGATTTATCAAGGTAAACAATTAAAAAAATCAACAAACAAATATAATTTTTCACGGGAGGATTGAAATGTGTTTAGACGAAGCTAGAGCCCTTCAGTTCCACCCTGGATCCACTACTGAACAGAAATATTTACTTGAAAAAAGGTTTTTGTGTGGGTGGTGTTCTTCGCCAGTCTTTCGATAAATATTCGAACGCAGTAGCTGATAAAAGTACCATGGTAATCATAAAATTGTTAACATCGTAAAAGTACCAACGACTCAAGTAACCGATGAATGAGGCAATTAAGCAAAACCAAATTGTGCCTTTTTGTCGACCAACGTTTCCAACAGTCCACACACCTATAAAAAAATAAATATAATGTCTTCATCTTTAAATCTTAAAGTACTCTTCCCATATATACTAATGGTAAATATTTCGTTTCTTTGTAAATTAAAAGTAAATTTCGGAAGAATAAATAAAAAAAATAAGAAATTATAAGGTAAATATGAAAATGTTCTGTTTTTTCCTTGTTCTGTTTTGTTCCAAATTTTACTTTTAAAGCATGAACCGAAGACATACTCGCTTAATTAAAGCAAGATATATAATGGAAACAGTTATTTGTTTTCAATTAAATAAATTACCTAGTGCTCCAGCCAGGGGAATTCCCCAATTCAAAAATTTCCAATTAATGCCCCAAAAGTCTTCGGTAGGAATAGCCATCATGTAAATTTGGGCCCAAAAATATCCCACTGTTATCATCGAAATGAATCGATTAAACGAAAACGGAGGCTTCTTGTGCAGTTTCAGCATGGGAATAAAATAGGCCAAGAATTTCGGATCGTCATTGGCGTTTTCCACGTATTTGTGAATTTTAAATCCATCGCTAATCCATCCAATTCCAAAATATCCACCCAAAGTCGTTGCCCAAATGAAGGCTTGAAAATCCCGACCTAAATAAAAGTGATGCAATCCAAAAATTCCTCCGAACAGCCAACAGACGTATGCCCAGAAGACACTCTTGCCTCTTTTGATCGGTGTCGGTATCGGTTCCGTTTTGGTACCATTTTTTAGTTTTCCGTTCTTCATTTTCAAAAATCACATAGAAATAAACCCACTAATTGTTTCTTCACTGTTTTCAGTATTATTGACGAAAATTTGAAACAATTTTGTCACTTCTGTACATTTCTTAGTCGAATAATAACATCCTGCACGTCACTCCACAAAAATCACAGTTATGTCCATTTGAAAACACTAACGTGTCGTTTCCAACAGGTGGAAGGGATGAACTTGAAACAGAAAAACCGGACGGATTATCCAAAATCTTTTATTTTCACTAATTAGCAAAATTTTAAACCCTTTTAAACTATTCCTATTATAAAGATAACAACCGAATTCCTAATGAGATAATAAAAAAAAAATCATTTAATCAAATAGTAGCTGTCGAGAAAATTTTCAATTAAAAGTTCTTCAAGTGGAACGAAGATAAAGAAAAATATCTTCTCCAAATTCTTTGGGTACGGTTTATGAAAAAGAAGATATAGAAGTACCGCAAAGAAATGAAAACAGAAGGTTAAATAAAGAGGTAAACTACTGACCTGAAGATTTGCGTAAGAACGACGAAGACGAAACAATGAACCTGTAATTGCGTTTTGGTATAGTCTGATTAATAACAAAGGGAAATTTCAAGAAATGAATATATTGTCTTAATTCATAAATAGTAATAATTAATTATCAATTAGTAATTGACAGCAAAACCATAAATTCTTGGATTTTTTATTTTAGATTAATTTTGATTAAATATACAAAAACTGTTAATCATTTAGTGTGCAGAATAGGTGTTGCAATTGTGGGTGGTAGATAACGAATTTAATTCTTTTTCAAATGTATTTTCGTGTTTTTCGACAAAAAATAATATGTAAAAGCCTTGAATAATCCATTATTTGAACAATTGATTGATTTTTTTCACTAAAATGATTTTGAAATTGGTTCACTTTTGGTTGGTTGAAATTGTTATCGTTTTTACCAATTGCATTTCTAAGGTTTATAGATTAGCTTTGCATATTGAATTTTGTTCCAAAACTAAAAATTTTAGAATTAATTCAGTTGAGATGGAAAATTTTGCTTGTGTACTCAGGTTTCCTTTATCAATTTAGTTTGTTTAGAAACTTTTCAATGACTCAGATTTTAGATCATTTGTATAATTGTAACGTAAACTTTTTATAAATTACATTTTCTTATCTATTCATATACTACATAACTTATATACTTTTGATGTATTGGTTTATCCCTAGTACCTACGTTAATTGTGTTTAAATATTAAGAATGTTTGTCGTGGTGATTAGGTTTACATCAAAATTTGTTGTATATTAAACAACAATGTATACAACAGTATACAATGTATATCTACAAACATAAAATTAAAAGAAATGAAGAAGACCCGAAAGGCTAAACAGATGATCGAATATTTTGAAGATTTAACAACTCTGTAATACAGTTAATAATATAAGTTCTAGGAACAGAAAAAAAAATCACTTAAAAATTAAATAACCCTGTACGATTCCGGGAATATAACAATATAAGACAATATATTTAGAGACGATAAAAATTATTGAAATCTTGCAAATTATTGAAATATATTTCAAAAATATTCGAAATATGTAGGTTCGATGAAAACTTGATAACTTTTTTATGGCTGTTCCCACTGTTTTTGATTGTGAGTATTTTCATTAATATTAATGTCTTGCGAAATTCAATGAAATTTTCGTCGAATGTAATTATATCGACGAATACTATTGTTATTGTTTGTTAATTTACTGAAGATTTTTAGTAAATATCAATCAGGTTCACAACTGCTTAAATGTATAATAGTTGTACAATAACAAGGGCGATATGGTACAAATTATTAAATTTGAAACGCAACCACCATTCATCGACGCATTGCTGGTTGCGTATATGTAATGTTTAATGGGTTTAATGAAAAATACTGTACATTTTAAGGAGCTTCATTTTCCTTACGACGGTAGATTGTTGTAACAACATTTCTTCTAATTAACGTTTACTCTATTCTGGTTAAAAATAGGGTGATTTAAGAGATTTTTTTCTTTAGATTGCATTTTCTGTTCCACAAATGTCCGTATACAAGTGCCTGAATAGAATATTGACTTAAGGGGTTGGTTTTTCACGAATTTGAATACAATGTCATTGATTTGGAAGTCATATATGTAATTTTTGAAAATGAAGACTCGAAATAAGAGGAATAAATCATTAAACATTAAAAGTTTGAATTTCAAGCGTTATCGAATTGGGGCAAATATAATTACTTTAGGTACTTGTTTTTTCCCCTCAAGAACTCTGGAATTTGGATTTTTTTATGTTTTTAATTATCGTTGTGTGAAAAAATCTTAGAGTTAATATATAAGATAATTTTTAATTCAAAGAGTTGATGAAAAACGAAGTCTAACGTTTATAGAAATTGGTCAGAAGTAGCTCATTTAAATGGGTTGTTTTTCTATATAATTGTTGATTAAATCAAGGGGTTTTGAAAAAAGCTATTAGTTTGACTAATATTGCAAAAAAATTTTCTTCTTTGCGTAGCATAATAGTCACAATTTTATTTCAAAGAGCTAAAAGTTATTCCGCTATTACATGTACTCGTACTGTGTATATTTGTACAGCTGTGCTTATATTGCCTTGCTTTTTTCATATTAATGGAAAAATATAATGAAACCTCATTTAAGAGGAAAATTAAACTAAAAAAAAGAGCATAATTCCCAAAAAGTGTTTTATTTACAACTACACAAATAGATTTCAAAAATACTAATCATGAATTCCAAGAAAATGTAAGAAAGAATATGAAAAAAATATCCTTTAAGTTTGATAGCTAAGGAAATGAATGGAGCATATTATAATTGGGGTATAATTGACGCTTTTTAAAAAATAAATAACTTTATTCACAAGTAATTCTTTTAATTCCATTTACACTTAATATATTTAAAATATAAACAATTATTCAGTCTTACACAAACTGATTTCGAAAGATTTGATCGTTTATGGATCAAAGATTTTATTATGGTAGATAAAATGAATTTTTTTTTCCAATAATTCTATCGTAATTTCGATTTAACAAAGAAAGAAAAACCTTTTACAAACATTATCTAACAACATTGGCTCGAGCATTTATAATGCTTTATAGTATGACTAGAAATATCTTAATAAAATTGACAATACAGATTGAAAATATGTGTAGAAATATAGAATGTTAAAATTATAAATATTAAGTTTACAACATAGATTTTACAACAATCATGTGTGATATTTTATTAACAATGTAACTTTATCATTTGCAAGGAAATTTTTGCTATAGAAGATTTCAGACTGAAAACTTATTAGAAAACTAGTACTGGAAAACATAAAATATCAAGTTTAGTACATAGTTATGTTAAACAAAGTTTCATTTTATAAGTTTTGAAATCTTTACGGTTCTTTTTACTTATGCTTTTTCAATTAGAAATTGAATTCTATGATAATGATATCATGAAAAAACGGATATATAAAAATATTTTTAATAATATTTACATAGCTTACAATTATGTTATTTCTTTTTTTTCACTTTCACTGATTTACTACTAGTAATAGTGCCGTTTGAAGGCCCTGAAGTAACATCAATATCTTCCACTAAACTTGTCTGGGATTTATTCAAATTGTTGAATAAACTTGAAGATGTAGTAATAGTGTCCCCATTGTTATTAACCAGTGTAACTTGAACTTTCGGTACAGTTAAGGGTCGTATCAATGACTTAACTGGTGGAATAGTGGTACAAGCACCTGTTGGTAAAACAGGAGTGCTAGCACAAAGGGCGGCTGTCGTCAACTGGGAAACAAGTCGGGAACTGGCCGAATCCGAATCGATATTGTTATTGTTTTGATGTGAATTGGACGAACGGAAAACCTTTTTAATCTTGGACTTGATACCTACAAGAGGAAAATAAAGAATCATTTGTATTTTATAAGTAAATGGAATTGTACTATTTGAGTGGTGGACTATTGTTGAAGATATGGGAGGGGTTGTTTGAGTTGTTGAAACTTTTGCTGGTATGATTTTCGATCCGATATCGGGTTCAGAACCCCATCGTCCATTTGTTCCATTTCTATCAATCAATCGATGTCTTGCAAATTTCTCAATCACTTCGGCACATTGGTAACGTCCGCAAAATCTGGCCCATTGTTCGGCTCGTAGACCTCTTCCCAAATCGCGCATTGTGTGAGATGCACCTAAAATTAATTATTAAATGAAATTAGAAATTTTGGAATTGAAAATACGAAAGAAAAAAGCATTGGTAAAATAAAACAGTATTTAATTTGGTAAGGGATTCAATTTTGGATTCTATCCTACTTTGGAAAGTTTCCTAGTTTGCAAACTTATATTTCCATCTCCTTGGTTCATTTCCTTGTTCAGTTGTATAGTTAGTTGGAGAGGGGAAGGCTATACTTATGGGAAAATGATCGCTGTCCTATAAAGTGCTCAGTGGTTTCCATGTTAGGTTCAAGGACTAATCAAGGCCCTATCAAGGTTGATAAATTATATATATATATATATATATATATATATATATATATATATATATATATATTATAGATTTATCTTTATAGTTTGATTGTTATAAATTTTGTAATTATTGGTACTTATTAATATTATTATCATCATTTTAGTTAAAAATTATCAGAATTGTATATTAGACATCAAGCTAAGCAAATTAAACCTTAAAATGTGAATATTAAAATATATTAGACAATAACTATTATAATCTAATCTGTTAAACATTGACATGTATAGTCGCTAATAACCAAAGTAGTTGAAGCGACTTTAAAAAAAGCTAAATAAAGAAAAAAAGTATTTAGTTGACCAGTATTTCATAAAAGTATGATTTCACTTGATAGTGTCAGTAAGATTTATTGATAAATGAAAGTTTAAGATTAAACTTGGACCTCTTTAAATATGGATAGTTAATCAGAAGACACTTAAGCGTGCTAAAAATGATGCTATGAATGAGATTGAAATAAGCAAGCGATTTCTGGCTATTTTCTTAAATTAATCATCTAAAACTTTTTTTCAAAACTTTTTAAAGATATCAATTTTATTAGTGTTTTATCGTATTTTGGATAATATCTGATTTATTAGAAACCTGGAAAGTCTAGAATAGCGGTTTTAATTTTTTTTTTCATTGGTGTAAACCCTGTTATATCATTACTAACTTGCATTATTGATTCAATGGATACGTTTTTCTTCAAAGATATAAAAATTAATGCTAGATACTTATACAATTTCTTAGTACTTAATTGTATAATCGTTGAAATGATGTAAAAAAAGTATTATATAATCCAGACACTTCATCAACAAGTTCAAGAGCAAAAAAAAGTGCAAAATAAGATCATAGCACAAGTTAATAAATTATAAATTCATAAATTGTTTACCGATAAGAAGAGTCTATATTTACCAGCAAATAAGAGCAGTTTGGCACATTTATTGCGCCCTTGGAGGGCCGCTTTCATTAGGGGTGTAAATCCTAGATTGTTTCGGGCGTCCACCTCAACATCTGAACATCTACTCACAAGATAATTCAAGCACTCCACTTGACCTGAAAAAAATGAATGTTGATGAAGATAAAAAACATTTGAAAAACATCCTAAGATGAAAGCACGTGAGATATTCACGACTGGCTGTAATTACAAACATAG
The DNA here is from genome assembly GCA_958496175.1 of Sisyra terminalis. NCBI lineage: Eukaryota > Metazoa > Arthropoda > Insecta > Neuroptera > Sisyridae > Sisyra > Sisyra terminalis. The sequence continues at coordinate 13,447,242 of OY292275.1, forward strand.
AGTCTAAGACTCATTCAATATTAACGCGAATAAAAAGTATAAATACTTTACATTTATTATTAACAAAATTCTAAAGAAACCCTTAAGAGTTTCAGTCTCATTAGTTTCGCTGGTCAAACTTTCCACCCACCTGCTTGAGCCGCGAAATGCAGGGGTGTGTTCCCCTCGTTGTCTGCTTTATTGTAATCAATACCAGGGATTTGCAGAATTGATTCGAGAAGATCAATTGAGCCATTTGAAACGATGTAGCTAATTGGAGTCTGGAACAATAAGTTTGAATAAAAAATTTGTTGTTTTTAAGAGACAGAGATCCTGGATTTTTTTTATTGATTTTAAAATTTCTTGAATTATTCAGTAGTTATCAAGTTATAGATATATCTCAAAAGTATCCCCTCCTCAAGTTCAAGTTAAAATTCCTCTCGGCTAGGAAATAATAAACTATAATAAAATAAGAACCAAGAAGAAAAAGGATTCACCGTTCCCTTAAATGAAACCACAGGTTCTCCAAGAAATATCGGTCGTATTGTACCTTAAAAATTCCTTATTAGAATGTAAAATAAAATATTTTTTCTCCTAAAAAGTCTGATAAAAGTTGAGTTGGTACATCAAGTATTGGCCAAAGTCTGCTAAATGAGCTTGAAGCTGACTTTTTCCTATCCTTTTTTGGATAAAGTTGACTTTAGTTAAAAATTGAAGTTTAAATTGGCGATTTTGTTTACGTGGTAATATGTTATAAGTAGACATCGGATATTTGCATGTTTGCATATGCAAATGCATATAATTCAATTTTTGTAGTGTTATTGTATATCTTGGTACTTTTTCATTGACAAAGCTTATTTCGATAGTTATACGTGTAAGGCGTGTTGTATTATGGCGTCGACATGTCCCCCTTATGTCAAGCTCTGAAACTATTGCCCCTAATATTGTTTCTCATCACCTGTTTAGCCCACGGATTACATTGAGTTACAGAAATAATCAAAAATGAGTTCAGGATAGTCAATAAGTAAATTTCTTCTACAAAAAAAGTACTTTTAAAAGCACTATCGCGACTACAAGCATATAAAGAGCAACTATCAAACGTAGCTCTACCCCCAGAACCAATATTAACACGATGGGGAACTTGGTATAAAGCTTTATTGTTTTATGCTAAATATTTCGAAGCCATAAAAGAAGTAGTTGGAAAATTTGACAGACCAGACAACATTGAAGTCAATTCAAGCCAGCGGGAATTTGAGGATCCTTCAATCAACAAAAAATATTGTTCTTATTGCAAAACATTTCAGCGATATACTCGATGCAATTGAGAAACGCAATTGTCCATGAAAATATTCGAAAAAATGATTAAATAGAATAAGGTATTTTCGAGTAAACTATTGCAATATTTGGCAAATTAAATGCAGTTTTGTATAAAAAACCCCGTTCTGAAGGGATAAAGAAAATTAATGCATTTATCAACGGTACTTCTGAAGAGATATCGGAAAATTCCGCCATTTCAAGTTCTGTCCGGTAAGTAGACGACGAAAGATAATTTTCAGCTTTTTACCATTTTTATTTTTATGGTCCAATTGTGAATCTAAACCATCCAGGTTTTCATACAAATATACACAGAAAATTTCAGCAAAATAGGTTCGGCAATCTAGGAGGAGTTCAGGCCTATACACACGTACAGAAGAATTATAACTACTAAGATAAATGTAATGTGAAAATAAACTTTAATTCTAATATTATAAATAGTTTTTGAATACGCATATTTTGTGCATGTTTCGCCCTTTTTAAGTGCACATTTGCATGCATATTTTAGCAATTAGATAGTGCATATAATCCGATGTCTAATTATAAGTAAAAGATATAAGTTGCTGTGGAAAAAAAGTTAAAAAAAGGATATTCTGGAAAAATTATGTTGAAGTTGGGAAATTCAATGTCATTCTGTAAACTTAATTCCTTTTATGCTAATAGTATTGTTCATTTAATCATTACGACTCGTTTTAATGTTTGAACTTAAACCATACTATGTAAATTATATTGGTCTTATTCTGAATTACGAATTCTACTTTATATGTATCTATTCATCATTCTCATTCTTCGCTATTGCAATTTCCTACTTCAAACAAACTCTTTTTCATATAAGGACATGGTGGAAGTGATTTTATTCTTCTTTTGCTTGGCTTCCTTAAAATACGAATTTTTCTTTATTATTATTGACTGGAGTTAGCAAACTCTGGTTTACTTTTTATAAGTACCTAATTCTATATTACATTATATATCATAGACCAAATTTTGGTATATATCAATTTTGATTTGTTATAAATTTTTTTGAGGTAATTGTACAAAGCTAAGTTAATTTTGATATCAATTTTTGGCCAAAATTAGTTTTTTTCCCATGTTAGAGGGTAAAGTATGTTTAAAATTTGCTTAAAATTGCTCAAAAGTGGATTAATTGAAACTGTCATATAATCTAAATGTTGTGATATAATCTAAACTAAATATTTCTATCATAAACATTTAGTTTGAACGATTTAAACATCGTTACTGTTTATGTTTAAATACATTTGTCATAGGAAAACGTCCGTTAGATTTAGAAGTTTCTATACGGTGACGCAATTTTAATGCCGAGCCAATAAAACCTCATTTAAGACATTTTGAATTTAACGATTTTTTTTTCCATTTTTAAATAAAAACTACTTCAATTTTATCATTTAAAGTCAAAAATTAACAACTAAATTATGTTTTTAATATGATATTAGTTTAGAACATGTTTAAAACATTTTATAATATTTTTAGATCATATGCATTTGCTGTATTAGGCTTTTTGAGTGATGAAAGTTTGTGTGATTAAATTTTGCATCAATTTTTTACGAATATTAAATAAATAATTAAAACTTTTATTTCATTGAAAGAAATTAAGAAATTTTTTAAGAAAAAAAACACTAAAAACTTTATTCAATTAATAAATAGTAATATATGTCCTATGGCTCAATTTTTTCTTTATTACAAGGTGTTTGAACAGTTTTTGGCTAACATCATGAGGTAATATTAAATTTGAATCAAATATTAATAATTAAAACAAAGGAAAATTAGATTTGTATTTTTTTGTGTTAGAAAGTTTGAAATAGTAAAATATATGGTAGACTTCTAAGTTCTTAATGTATATCTGCTTTAATATGCTAACGCTTAAATTTATTTTAAAATTTCTGTCACTATTTTGGTTCCTTTTGATAAAGGATAATTACATGGAACCTGTGTCATTCAGTGGATAAGTTGGAAAAGGTTTTGTTTTAATTGAAAATGACAAATTGGTGAGGGAAAGCATTTTAGCTTAACAGGCAAACGTCAGACTGGTATTAATATCTTTAAATTAATTGACTAAGATTGGTAATGTGTAGTTCTTCAATTGGAGTCAAAAGATCAATAGAAAAGTCAAAAATCAACCGACAATATTAAATACATACGTAATATAGTCAATTTTTCCTCTCAATCAATTCAAATTGATATAATATGTAGCACTAATTGGATTGACATCTATTTCCTTGATGGATTTTTAATTAAAATGTTGGTAATTGAAAAATTAATTGCCATCCGAAACTTTTATAAAACCATTTACGTGTTTTGCAGTTGTTTTTTTTCGTTTATTCATTTACGTCAGTGATTTTAAGTGAGCTTTAGTTTATGCTTCGGATGATGGTGAAGAGGAAAAATGTAATGGTAAATAAATAAACTTAGCAAATATCACACATTTTTAGCGTTTTAACGATGAGGTAATTGAGAGTGAAATTTTGAAATTTTGCAATTGTTATAAAAAATAGTTTACGATTTGAATGGAATTAAGTAGGTTGAGCTAAGGACAGGTTTACTAAACGTAAATAAACATGAATGTTTGGAAATATTTAAATCGATATATTAAATTGATGCCAAATGCGTCATTAAGACATTAAGTCGGAAAAAAATATCGATAGAATTTGAATCAATGTTTTGAAGAAACACAAAAAAATGTGAATATTTAGAATTAAGACGAAACATTCTGGTGGAATAAATCGACAGCCAACAGATCAAGATTTCTTTTATACGTACATCGAAAGTTTACCTATAGTTAATTTGTTATATCATCGATTTTTTCGGGTAACGATTTATTTGTTTTAGTTGAATACTTCGATTTTTACACTCACGTCTGGATTTAATATTATTGAATGTAAAGAATGTATGTGTGCAAATATACATATATTTAAATAGTTTAAAATAAATCAATCATGAATTTCGGGAGAAGCTTTGATTACATTATTTTTTAAAACAAAAACGCAAGAATTTGGTTAACGAATTTGATGGAAATTTGTTATAATTTGTAGAAAAATTTATGTAAAGGAATAAAAAATGTATTGATTTAAAAATTGATTAAAATGATTCATTTAAATTGAAACTTAAGTACTCTGATAAGCGAAGTCTTATATAAGTATACCAATGCGCATGGGCAAGAAAAGCTTGTAAGCTCTACGCAATAACAATTCTTATAGAGTTTACTTCTGTTATCCCAAATCTAAAGCAAATATCCAACTTGAATTAGCCAAACACGATTAATTTAAAAAACATTTTCGGAAAATTTAAAAACCAGAATAAATTTCGTTTTTCATTTAAGCAATTCTTCAATTTAACTCACTGAAATAGCATAAGCTTTGACTATTCTAAACCTAAGTGAAGAGAAATTCCCTTCTTTCGTATTAAGTATTAAAATTTTTAAATACAAAAGGTTCCAGAAAAACATAAATTTTTAAGAACTTTAAAGTAAGGATTATATATTAGTATTTAGAATATATAAAAACTGTTATTGCTAATACTATTATTTTTTCAAATTTAACGAACCCTTGTAAGTGTTGTTCGGATTCGGAACGGTTTTCATCACATTATAATACTGTTTTGAACTTTCCACTTAGCTAAAACCTTCAAAGGGTTTCAAAACAGTAGTATGATTAAATACTAATCAAATTATAAATATATTTAAAAGGGCATTAAGTTTTTATTCATTTTTTTAAGAAGCTTAAATTGGGAGTTTTAGTTAGAGTCCTATTTGAGTCCAACTCTTTGATTTTCTGATTTAATTACTTCACCAACAAAAAAGAAAATAATAATAAAAATTTATTCAGCAAATTTTAATAAGTTAATACACAATTTATTTATTTGTTTATATGATTTACCAGAACGATACACAACCATCAGTTCTATTTTAACCCAAGAGAAGAAAAAATGTTTTAGTTTTTAAAATTTTTGGGTTTTTACCGAAAGATAAACATTTTAACTGTTAAGATAAAGAATTATTCGATTTACCGATGTAATGCTCAAATCAACATAATGAGAACCAATAAATTTTTATTTTTTATAAATACATTATTGATAATTGTTTTGTTAATGTTTTGACAATCTTTGTATATATAAAATACAACGTCTCCCTGTATGCTTATCCGCTTAAGGTTCGATCAGTTGAAAACTACTGGTCCGATTTTAGTAATTATTAATTTGTAGTAATTATTAATAATTATTTTTTTGTAGATAAATTATTATTAATATTATGGTTTTAGTATACCTTTGGTTTTGATAACAAAAAGAGCTTTAACAATTACCGTTTAAGCAAACCGATAAAACAAGAATCATGGTTTTTGCAAAACAAATGTTATGAATGTCCTATTCCACTAGGGTTATATATGTTTTTTTGATTTTCATCCATAAGGGGTGAAATAAGGGTTTGTTGTATTTTTTTTTTAATTTTCATTTATCAACTCTCAATTTAGTAAATTTTAATCTGAAATTTGTGCAACTATATTAGTCAGAAATTTTGGCCACTATCCACTATCACGTCTATTATCTTTTCTCCACGACTGAAGGGATAATATAAAGTTGATTTTTAAGTCTTAACCTTAACCTTTGAATTTTGTGCCGATTAAACCAATATTCGTGAATTTTCGACAAAACGTCTGTGAAAAAGGATGATCTGAAGGCATTTGTGGAAGAGAATCCAACAGTATCCCCGAAGGAACTTGTTACCTGGATGAAAGTTGACCATACAACAGTATTGCAACATCTTTCTAAAATTAGAAAGGTGAAAAAATGGATAAGTGGGTACCAAATGATCTAACCTAGTGAAATAAGCTGGACCAGTTGAACGTATGCCCATCGTTAATAATCTGATATCGTAGATGTCGAGATTTCATTGAAATATGAAATTTTGCTATTGTTTTTTGTAGGATTAGTTACATCAAAGAAAACACGATATTTTTATTTCATACTAACACAATAAAGAGGTTAAAATGATATTTTTTAGGTATGGGAATTATTTTTATTTCAATAAGAGGAATTGCAATAGCTTACAAATGTATTTATCTATAATTGATAGTCAGTAAAGTTTTTATGTCAGGCTGACGAAGTAGCAGGTATCAGCTATTTATTAATAAGCTTTATACTTTTCAATTCATTCTTAAAATAAATTTTCAAAATTTCAAATAGGTTTTTCCTACCAGCAACTGGACATTAATAAAAATCAATATTTATTGCCAGGTTGAAACTATTATATATTATGAATTTCAGTATTGGAGACTGAAATATTCAAATTTTAACGTTTTATGTGGTAACTTTATGATCGATAAACTGGTTAATTAATTATTGAAATGAAGCAAGTTAAGTTAATATATAAATTTATTACATTTCACAGAATTAGGTAATTCATAGACCCAAAACAGCGACTTAAAAGTTAAACTTTAATTTTGAAAAAGCCACCGAAATGGAGATGAGCTTAATTTTTTGAAAGCTCTAGATATCTTTTTTACATACATTTTCAAGTATTTCAGAAGTATTTCTTTCGTAACATTTAATTAACTTTGGATTTGTGATAGAAAAATAATTTAAGTCATCAATTATTAACAAACTATAAAAGCATTGCTTTTTTTTAAAAATCCAATACTAAAACACAGTACTAATACAGTATTTTGTTTTACTGATTTTGTCATACGAAGTAGTTGTAAAATTGTTATTTATAATTGTACAGCTTTTGTTAAAAGAAAATGATATCTGACTAACGTGAAATTTGATATATTAGTTACAAGTTTATAATACTATACCACTTAGGGATAAACATAGTTTCTAAGTGAGGATATCGATTAATATTAGTTATTAGAATGGTAATTTGCTATACTCATTGCAGTTGTATTCGCAATGAAAACAATTATTAGTCAAATTCTCCCTCCTTTTTATTAAGGTGTCCATTTTGTTTCTGATATTTACTTTTTGATTAAAAAATTGAAAAATTGATTTGATAAAAATAATAACAATATCACAATCTTTAGGAGTTACAAGTGTAGAAAAGTTATGCTAAATTATGGTGCTTTTTTAAAATGTACAAGTCAAATTCGTTAATGATACATATTCAGAATTAGAAGGTGAAAAGCTAAATATATCAACCATTTTTTTAAACTATAAAAATAACTATTCGAAGAACAAACTAAGTATAATATATTTCATTTACTTCGCCGTATTTTTTTACTCGAACAAAACAGTTAATAGAAAAACCACACCGATCGTAAATTTCCGGGAAAGCAATTGAAGAAGATGCCTGAGAAAAGTTAATTTCAAAGCAATCGGAAATAGTGGGTAGAAGGTATTGAATGGAGGACAAAGTATCAATAAATACAATAGAAAAAAATAAACTATAAAATATGTTTGTGATGTGCGGAAATGGATTTTTCAAAAATCCTCTTTTTACTTATAGAAAAAGCTCATCTTTTGATATAACAAAAAAGAAAATATTGAAGTTTTCTTTATTTACCTAAAACATTTTTTAAATGTAACATGAAAATTTTTTGATATTCAAACTTATTTATCTTTTTTGAGATTGAAATAACTGAAGTTTATTTTTCTTTTGGAGTTAAAAGGTTGAAATAAGTTTTGAAGTTAAAATTTTCTTTTTTTTTTTAATTAAATTCCATCAAACATTTCTTCAATTGAAAATATTATGTGTAAAAGGTACACTAATAAGTGAACTGAAATTATCAAAGCATTCCATTTACAACAATGTACATAACTGGGAATATATAAAATTACATTTTCCTCGAATTATCTCGTAAACACAGAAATCCATTATGGCTTAAAAGCTCGGCCGCCACGTGGGTCTAATGGAATTAGATTGACTCATACGACCACCTTTCATGCATTTCCATTACATATATTAATATATTTCTCATTTAATTTTGGCAAAATCAATCATAACCTTGGGCTATATAAAATCACAATTACCTCTTTACCTCGCGTAAATCTCATTAACATTCAACTTCCGCTTAGATCAATCGATCATATCGTGTCTGCTTTTCGATTGAGACGACGCATCAATCGAAAAACGTCACGTCTTCATCTTGGCCGAAATCTTTTTTTAACCGATCAATAAATCAATGTAAAACATGGCCACGGATCGTATAGATCCGTGACCAAAGAACGCTCGGCCAAATACAATTGGAACAAATTAAAAATATAATGTGTGATATTTTTAGACGCAAATCAAAAACAATGATCGATCAATTCGAAAATACGTAACGTTAAAATGACGAAAACACAGATATACTCAACGCATGTGACATTTTCTAAAATTATAACTCTTTGATAATTTATTGCTTTTTAGATTTGAACAAAACAATACATTAAAACAATAGAACTGTGGTATTTAAAGCTATTGTTTTAAACATCAAATGTTTTTATTTATTTATATAAAACAACAAAAACAATAACGATTTGAACCCTCAAATTTTCCTTTACTTTAACAACTTGTTAATGATTTGTTTGCATTTGATTTCAAATGTAAATATTTCAATAAAAACAAGCATTTGCATGATGGAATTTGTTTTTTTTACAAATTACTCCAATATTACAAAATAACATTGTAAATAAATACGGAATATTTTGTACAATATTCCAAATACCAACAATTTTCTTTTTTTAACTCATAATTATCATTAATCGTTACAATCAGAGCCTATGAATGGTTTTAGAATGGATTTCTATGTGAATACCCATGTGGTTTCCTATATGAATTCCTATAGGAATCCACATAGGAATATCAAATGATTTTCACAGTATTACCCTTAAAAATATGTAGGACAGCACGGTATTATTCACCAGAAATAATTATTATGTAATTCATTTTTTTTTACAAAATATAAAATTAAGTTTGTCATCTAGTGATAATTAAACGATTCAACATCCGAAAGGACATTGTCGTTTTTCATCTTCACTAAAGATATCTCGCTTCTAGTTAAAATTAAAAGGATATTTAAAAAAAATGGAAAAAAACGCAAATTTTTTTTACGACTCCAACGTTCCCTTTTAAATTATGAAAGTATATACAAGTTCAGGGCGTCGATGGGAAAAATGAAACTTTAGCGTATAATATCTCGCATAATACCGTGGGTGAGGGGATGACAAAAATATTAAATTACAACTATAAAAATAAAGTTAGATATGTTTTTTTGCTATAACTAGAAGTATTGTCTTTAGTCTTCCCTCTTCAAATCTCATATGACTCCATATAAATCCATTCTGTGAAAGCATCTATAGGTATCCATATGGATCCTTTGGATTAATTTGAATTTTGGGTAAGCATTACGACAAAAAGAAGTTCAAAAGAATCTATTTAAAAAGGAAATAATTTGTATCAAAAAATACAAATAATAAACGTAATTCTGCATTAAATGAAAAATTTTCAATGAAGGTCTCAAAAATTTCGTATAAATTTTATCTAAAGAGCAATAAAAAGTCATTGGATTGAAAAATTGCCATATTTTTTTACTTAAACTACTATTTTATTTTCTAGGATTTATCATTGAATTTATGCCAACAGTTAAGGGTATTAGAGTCTAAAGTATTAATGAATATTCAACCTTTAAACGTAAGACATATTTGTAGTAGTATTGTAGTATTGAGTTGTAGGCACTAATGTGATAATTACATAGAAAAAATTACTTAACCACATAAATTTGAGTCATAGTTTAAACTAGGGGTTGCCAGCCAAATGATATTGAGAGCCACTTTGAAAATGTATCATAATTCATAATTCAATTTCAGCACTTTAGCCTTCATAAAATACATTTTTTTAGTTAAAATGCGGTGAACCTTGCAGGTCAAAAAATGGTCAAGAAGAGCCTCATGCAGCCCGTGGGCCACTTCTTGGTCACTCCTGGTTTAAACGATCACCACAACGTAATCATATTATTATGGTTATTTTAGCAAAAAGATGAACTGTCTTTTTTAAAAGTTAGTACTTTTGAAGCTATTACTTCTTAGAGAGCTTTTTTATACGCTGGTCTTAATTTTAGATGTTTTTATCAAAATCTGAAATTAGGCATGCCACGTTAATGCTTAGGCATTTATTAAACTGCTTTGGTGTAAAATTCATTTAAATATATAACTTTCTTTTGTAATTTCATGTTTGTTACCTGAATTAGTATATTTAAATGTCTATTTTTGTGAAACTTGCAATACTCCAGAATAAAATCAGTTTGTGGAGGATATTTGATTCAAATTGGTGGGTTGTTTTTATGTGAAAGTACAACAAACAAACTGGGGGGGGGGGCACAATATCATCTTTTATTTGTAAGAGCGTAAAAGGAATCACGAATCACACTTTTTGTAGAGCACTTTTTTTTCTATAACTTATCTCTATAAAAGTTTTTGATATTTTTCACAGGTTCTAAGTAATAAAAAAAATATTTTTTATGTTAAAAATATAATAGTTCAGGGAATATTATTAATTTAAAACAATAAAACTACGAATATTTTCAGTTTAATGCAAATAACTTAGGACCTGTGAAAAATATCAAAAAATTTTATAGAGATAAGTTATAGAAAAAAAAGTGCTCTACAAAAAATGTCCTATAAATTTTCTCATAAAATTGATGGTTGCGTTAAAAAATTGAAAAAATATTAAAATTTCTCTTTAGTTCAACTTTGACCTTTAATAACTTTTGAAGGAATAAATATATCAAAAACTTGTTCGAAACCTTTTTTGTAGATCGTTCAATTTTCAACAAGAATATACCTTGGTCATTCCGAAATATTGTCACCAACGTGAGCTATAAAATTCCAAAGTGCAAGAGAATATTGTTCCCATGTTATTTAAATGGAAAATCGAAATTTGCGATCCGGCACCTCTTAATATTAATATTAAGAGTTTAAACTTTCACAGGATTTTTTTTTGTCATTCCCAACAATATTTTCGATATAATTAAGAAAAAAAAACATCATTTTTTTTGGATCAGTCTAATGTACTGTTATGGAATCTTCACAGAACACAAAAATACCTTGGGGGGCATATGTCCCCGTGCCTCCCCCTCCTTAAATCCACTCTTGCATACAGTACAAATACGTTTAATGATTTTATAGTTGCTACAGTTCCTTGAATATCTTATGAGTCAATTTCTTTATAAAAATAACTATTATAACTATAACTATAAAAGTATCTATAATTATATTGTCTCAAAATATAACAGAAAGTAATAACTATGTAAATTTGGATAGGTTTTTGAAAACAATGAGATTTTAATTTTCAGCTGGTTTCAATGGGCAAGGTTTCAGGGAACAAATCTTAACAAGTGATTGAAACAGCTCTAATTTAACAAGTGAAAACTGTATGATTTTACCAATTTAAAGTATGAAGAATAATTTAATTTATTTCAATTGAATTTTATTAAATTTTACTAAAAATTCATTAATTTTTTATCAAAAATTTATCACAATTATTAAGAAAATATCTTTCATGTAAACTTCAACTTTAAAACAAAAACAGTGAAGCAATATATGCCTAGTTATCGATCATAGTATTGCATTAATAAGAGATTTTTTTCCATTCTTCCAAAAGCTAGTCTAATGATTAATCATATAGGTCATTATATTCTTGAAGACGAACATTAAATTTAAATAAAAGAGAGACCAACAAACAAATAAACTATACAAAATGTGATGAGTCAATAAAATATTCTCATAGTAAAATGTTATCACTCTAAAATAGTGCATTATAATATAATATAATAGACAAAATAATTATAACTTGTTGATGACAGTCAAAAACTGTTGAAACGCGTCGTAATAAAGAAGATATTAAATCTCATAAGACATGTATTATTATCCATTAATTTATTGTGACTCGGAAATAAATAAAATACTTATCAATGTTAAAAGTGCATTATACATCCACACCATATAGATATCATTGATTTGAATAGCAAAGACGTACTCGTATGTTTCATGAAAGTGCATTAAAATGTAAAAAATAAAAGGGTTGACAAAGCGTTTGGATATTGCTTCAATTTATTTGTATACTTTTATATACATTTAAAAACGAGTCCTACACATAAATAGCTTGACACAAGAGTTCAATTATTGCAAACTTGTTTGATCGTTTTAGAATCGATTTTTTTGTGAATGTATAACAAATCAAACTTCCCTTTGTTCCACTTCTTTCGCTTTTATACACAGTAACCCACCAGGAAAACTGCTCGATTAATGAGATTATATTGTTCAACATCCACATAACACCATATTGTTTATTATTTTTTGTCTCCGATTTCTATTTCTATATTTTTGGCACCGATTACTGCACACATAATTACAATACGAACGCATGAATTCAATCTGAATTACAAACATAACAAAAACGTAAAAAAAGCCAAACGATTTATGTACATTTTCGCAATTAAATTCGGCGCCAATATGAGCTTTTCTTTTTAATTCGGCTCGTGCTTTATTGTTGTATGTAATTGGGCTTTTCAATATTTGAAAATGGGTGTGATTTGGTGGTCATTAAAATGTTTTATGAAGTGCCAATATAATAAAATTTACCATTTTTTTTCGATGTGAAGGTGCTAAAAATAGTAGTGACTTACTTGAAAAAATTTTAAAAAAATCTATCAAAATTATTATGTAATTTTTTTTTGTATCTCAATTTCCGTGTTTAAATTGGACTTGGTTTTTCTTTCAAATTTAGAAATAAAGCAACACGCTAGGGGAGGATTTGGTTTTTTGTGTAGGTTCCGGTTTTATTTGTTTTCATGTTGTGTTACGTTATTGTCATGTAACTATTGTTGGATTAAATTTGAAAGTTGAACTTACCCTTCCACCACTATCGACTGCATTTAATTCCGACTCAGGGATTCCGGTTAGGGCACCTTTTTTAAGTATTTCCTTGAGTTCGTTTTCATCCCCGTCTTTGGCAACTTGTAGGAGGCGACCTTGTTGAATTTTTTCGTTTTCGTGCTTTGAAGAACTGGACGAAGAAAAGTTGAACTTTCCTCCGATTCTTGATGCCAATGATTGGCCTGTAGAGCCCATGGTAGGGCGAGATGTGGGTGAGGTGTTTTGCGAAGACGTGGTGGTATGTGTCAACGTTCCACGTATATATTTCCCGGTGGTATGAGACCCTGAACTACCACCATTACTGGAGTTTGATTTCGGGTGATTGTTGGAGGCGATTGTTGCCGGATTTGTTGGAGTAACACTGAATCGAGATATGCGACGTTGTTGGTTCAAAAGCCATGTGTTTTTCGTTGGTGTTTCGTCGTTTGTCGAGCGCAGTGGATGCTGTTGATGATGCGTCGACGTACCAGATGACGATGATTGAGATGACGCCGTCGTTGTTACCGTCGCACTTGTAGACGTCGTTTCTATTTCTTGATGATATATTGTTGCATGAGTCAAGTGGCGATTACCATTGTTGTTCAAATTATCGAGGGACTCATACGACGAATGTTTCAACGTGACCGAATTTTCTGAAGATAAATCAAACCGTACACGACGAGGCTAAAAACGAAAATTCAGAATTTCAGTATATCTTCAAAACTAATTCAAAAATATCTTAAAGATTTCATTTCTTCAAAAATACATTACCTGTATACTGTATACTTTTGGAAATAGCTTAAAAGTCTAATTATATATCATAAAACTAAAAAAAAAAATGAATTATAACTACCGGTCTTGTAACAGTCATTTCATGTAAATTCGGATTCGTTATGGATCGGCCGATATGATGAAGTTTTGGCTCAGGAGTTGGAGCAACTCGAAGTGGTCCAGAAAGAGTGGTGTTTGCGCCCACTCGTCCGTATCGTAATGAGGGGAGTTCAGATACTCTAGGTGACATATTCCTAGAATTTGGACTTGGAGTCATAGCCTGAAATTTTTATAAAAGTATTCATTACTAATCATGAGACTCATGCCCCAATTTATGAATGACACGAATTTTGTGCAGCTCTGTCTATTTATTCTTTTGTAACAAATAAATATTTTTATAGAATTTGGTGTATAAATTGCCTTAACTCTTATAATGGACCACCTATAATTTATCTTCTAAAGCAGGGGGTGGACAAACTTAATGTTGGTATGATCGACAATAATTTTTATTATTTGTATACGATTGACTTCTAAAAATGGGTAAAATTAAAAACAATTACAAATTTAAAGAGAGAATTAATAGAAAGGAGTAATCAAGCACTATCTAGGAATCGGTAATATTCGTAGTAGAAAAAAATGCGTGTTTAATTTTAAATTCATGCTTTATGGTCTGCTAAATGTTTAATATATATTTTCAATTAAGAGATTTGAAATATACCTAAAAAATTATTTAAAATGCCTACGATCGATTGACGACCTGTTCACGATCGACCGTTTGCCCACCTCTGTTCAAAACGGTTACGTTTTTTTGTTAATAAGATATCTTAAGATGAAAGTTGAGGTTTTTATTTTTCAGTGATCATTTTTAAAGTGCAACTTATGAAACTTTAGCTTTAACTTTTAAGTAAAGACAACAGAAAAACTTAGTTCTACATTAAATCCTCATAGAAGAGAAAATTGTTTTGGGCAAATAAAAAAATTGAGTCTTTGTTGGTGTTTTAATAGGTTTTCCCGGTCAAAGAAAAGCTCTTCAAGTACACAGTTGTCATTTATCAATGGTTCAAAAATCAATTATTCTAAAGATACATTTCTCAAGCTGATATCTTTTATCTTTTATCTTATATCGTCATTCTCTTAAATTAAAAAATATTGGTCCAAGGAAATTATGTGTGTTAATAGACTATGTGCCATATAAACCATATGTTAATATGACATAAGACATTGTTAAAGTGAGAAAAACCCAATTTTTAGTTGTAAAAACTTTATATTTTGGCCGAAAAAAAGTTGTAATATTAATGAGTAAATGAGAATCCTAAAACGATAGTTGTGCTTATGGGTCTTCTGTTCCACCACAGTCCATTTATTGAAACCCTGATGTAAACAAACCATTGAGTGGTTGTCATAAAAAAAACAATGATTTACAAAATTTTTTACATTTTCCGCACAAAAATCATTTTTCCACCCTAAAAGTTAGTCTTATTTTTTTCTATAGAATAGAGCTTAATTGTGTTTAGTGTATGTAAAAACTAAGCTTTTCATTAATCATTTCAATACACTGAGTCTTTTAATACAAGTAAGAAAAACTGTTTTTCCAAACGATCAAACTATAATTGGAATTTTATGTAAGATCCAGTGAATAATTTTCAAAGATTTTAAAAATACTGGCTGGAAAATGAGGAAATTTTTTTTATAAAAAATGTGTCATTGTGAATGGATTTTCATTTTTTAGGAAAAATTTTTCTTTTGGAAACAATCAAATCATATATGAAATTGGGAGGAAAGTATAGTAAATAATTTTTTGATAGTTTCAAAATATTGACTAATGCAAAAAGTGCAGAAAAAGACTTAGAATAACAATGATAACAGTGAAAAATCCGCATCAGAAAGGTATTTGGACCATTTTTGGAGGATACATTAATACTTAAAGTTTCAGCTTTCTATATCTTTTAATTTGCGAATAATGAGAAAAAAACATAAAACAGAAAATATTTTTTTCTCAACAATGAGTACAATAGCTTGACTAAAGTTTGGACATATAGTGAAAGTATAAAAAGGCTATACTCAGAAGAAATAACGATGATAATTTTTCCACTTTTTTGCTCAGATGACTAATTGTAAAGGGTAACTTAACATACATTTTCCTTAAAAAACTTACGAAGTGTAGTAAAACATATCAAGCTTAACTAATTTTCAAGTACTCTAAATGGTTTCAATCATTAACATTTAGGTTGAACTTTTTAAACAAATTTACTATTTGTATATAATTACATTTATCACAGTTTCTGTACTGTGACGTCATTTTAATACCGGATCAATAGGAACTCGTTTTAGGTATTTTAAATTACACAGTTTTTTTTGCATTCTGATATGAATATTTCTTAGACTTTATCAAGTAAAGTTGATATGAACAGCTACATAATGTTTCAATATTGGTTTGGAACATTATTGAAACATTTTAAATTATTTTTAGAACCAGTGTATTAGGTATAGTGGGTAGATTTTAAGTTTTAAACGGACATTCTGAGGTTCCAGATATGAAAGAGGTGTTGTTTTTTCAAAGTTGTTTGGGTATTTATCGGAGCAAAAGATTTGTATAGGAATCAGTTCCGAAAAGAAACTTTAATGATACTTAAGAAATGTGTAAGTATGAAGTGATAAAATACTAAGCCCATCAAAGTTTCAGAGTTCTATCTTATTTAAATTTTGTCCAAAAACAAAAATCATAAGTGAAAAACAGAAAAAGGCAGAAAATAAAAAGAAATAGCTATGAAATTAAATAACTAAATATTTGATTCTTCGAGTCGCAATTGAACTAGTGACTCATAGATTACAAGGGTAAATCATTTTTTACGCATAAAATATCAACGAAAAATAACATAAAACATAAATGAGAAACCCAACAATTA
Source organism: Sisyra terminalis (assembly GCA_958496175.1). Taxonomy (NCBI): domain Eukaryota; kingdom Metazoa; phylum Arthropoda; class Insecta; order Neuroptera; family Sisyridae; genus Sisyra; species Sisyra terminalis. The sequence continues at coordinate 13,464,050 of OY292275.1, forward strand.
ATTGAAAATTTTCAAGGTGAAATTTCCACCGTGGATTCGTGTTAAAGCGTATTAACAATCGAGTAAATTTGCAAATTAAACGAATTACAAGCTTTTGACATATATTTGCCGCTGAAATAGTTTATGGGGCTAATGTAAATTTTAAGGGGATGAATCGTTTGCAATAGAGTAATACTTCGTGCCATCTCACATATCTAATGTGTAAGGGGTTGCTGTCTATTCGGGTGTTCGAATAAGTGGTAATAAGGCGCCTGGAACAAGAAGTATGAGACCACGTCGTACCACGTCGTACCGGTTTTCGCTACCCCATTTCAACCCTCATTCCCTACTCATAAACCTATTGTTAAGCACTTATATGAAAATTACAGGTCTGAATTAAGAGATGGTGGTAACTTTTTTGAATTTAAATTTTATTTGCGAAAATAGTAAAAGAAAATAAGGTGAATAGCAATTTAAATTAAAGATCGTGAGCTTTTTAAAATATTCATAGCTTTTTTAAAAATAACAAACAATAATGAGCTTGTATTCTACAGCGACTTATAGAATTTTAACATATTGAAATTACCAGGAAAATTATTTTTAATTTGAGTTTCCGAAGTATTCGAAGAAATAATAAAATCGATCGTTAACAAGTTGACACAAAGTATTAAAATTTTATTATTTATTAATTTTCCGTGTAATTAATTAAAATTGAAGAACTTTTATATTGATAAAAGACGAAGAAATAGAAGTTTACCAAGAAAAACTTTTAAATGTAGTTTCACTCACGTAGGTAAAACTATTTTTTTTTCAAGATTGACGTATGATGGGTTGCCTATAACTTGCTAAAGAAGTTTTTTTTAATATTAAATGTGGAAAATGTGTAACTAGAAAGCATTTTAAAAGCTTTCATTTTAAAATAATTTTATTTCAAGTGCAAGTCAATTTTCTTTTTTTCTTCTAAATATGAAAGCTTTGTTTGGTACTACTTATAAAAAATGCTATTAACCACCAACAAAAGATCAGTGTATGCGAGTATTAATAAATAATGAATTCAGCATGAAACTACTATAGAAAATTTTTAACGTTGGTTTGAGAACTATGTATTAGGTATATGTGCGTGGAATGGTATGATTGGTACGATAAAATTAAACTATGCAGATGAATTATTACATGAGTATTGAATGCAATTTTTTGCAGTAATATGAAACTATTTATCAAAAATTAGTTTTATTAATTAAGAGTAGTTTTAGGAATCAAGGCAAAAAAAAACACATTTTTGTGTAGAAATTTTTTTTTTCAGCTAAGAAATAACTATTGATATAAATTAGCTTAATGAGCGTAGGCAGAAATTGTCCAGAAATTATTCTAGAAGAGATTGTCTTTTAAATAATTCAAATGCAACCTTCAGGAGTTTCAAAATAAACTTTTTCCTTTTGTACACATATATAAACATATATAAACTTTTGTACACATATATTAGCGTCCTAGATGAATTTGAACTCAAAAGTATAATTTGTAGTTTTAGGTAACATTAAGACAATATTTTCTTCACCAAAAGGATATATTACTTTCAAAACTAAGGGTTAAAAAATTAAATAAAATTTAAGGTCTTTCAACCAATATGGTTTGATGGCCTAGAATCTTTTAAAAATTGTAAATTAATGGTTCAATAATGAAAAGTATGAAAATAACTTTCCCGGTGTTTTTTTTCAAATTCGATTTTTACGATAAGTTTTCCCTCCAATCTGGTTCCTTAATTAAAATTTTCACAAAATTTAAAACCCTGCTCGATCTTATATAATTGTTAATGTGCAATTTGATAAGCAATAGAAAATAAAAGATAAAATAAAATTTTATTGTATTTCTTTTTAGCTGAAGCAGTTATTCGGATTGCATATAAACTTTTACGTATATTGAGTGATCCATGTACAAAAAAGAGTATTAAATTATTCTCCTTTCTTAATTATTCTCTTATTACTGAGAATCACGACCATTAACAACTTGTACCACAAATTTTCCCATTGACTATGATTCGAGGCTTTATTTATGGATCTATAAAATGAAATGCCAAAACCTTTTAAATCTTTTCAGTCCATCGGATTGGAGAGCATTTCTGGATTTTTGTCCCAAAACAATCAAAATTATTAAAAAGAATTAAATTTGCGAAACAGGATACAATAATCAAGTGAATGGAAGTCGAAAGCTCAATTATCAATTATTTATTTATGGACTTAGTCAATGTTTCTCAAACTTTTTCATATCACAGCCCCATAAATTAGAAAAAAATCTAAGACTCTCCTCCTCTAAAATTTGAGATTTTAGTATCCAGCGGTACTTTATTTGTACTAAATTTCGACTGATTTGTGTAGGCTATCGTCCTTCTGATCATGTGCTTTTGATTTTTTTTTATAATACTGAAATATTAGGTTGCTATTAAAGTTCGGAGCATTTTAATGCATAAATTTCAAACTAAAGTAACTTTCGAAATATTTATCGAATTTCATCGAAATTTGTGGTACATTTTGCTATTTTCTTGTCAGTAGAACTTTGCTGTAATAGTTTAACCTGGCTGTAGAAAGGTGTAGTGGATAATACTAGCCGTCGACCATCATACTTTAACCATAGTCTTGTTTTGATAGCTTTTCGCTTTTGGGAAGTAATTGGGGAGCTTGTCAATGTCTAACTAATATCCTGAACATTAGGGATTATAATACAGCATTCAATTTTCGTCATACGTTATAATTAAATCCAAAAACGGATCATTATGGTTGAGCATAAGCATGGAAAAATAAACCTCAAAACACGACAATTTATGGCGATCGTTCAAAATACGCGGCCCTCATTTTTCGACCTTCTTCACCTTTCCAATGCATTTTAAACCATCATCAACAACATTGTGATTGACCATTAGTTCATTCGAAATTTTTCGAACCATTTCGAACCAATTTTTTGAACCAATGGGTTCAATTTCACCAGACTTTTCAAAGCCTTGTTTTGGTTTACTGTAGCTCTACCACTTCGCGGCCCATTTTCGAGGCTGAAATCTCCAACCTTAAATTTCTGAAACTAACGACATACAGTGCTTTCCCCAACCTTATTATGGCCCCACACTATTATCAGTTACTATTATCTATTTTCAGTGTTAAGCAGAAAAATTGCTATAAAATGGTGAATAATACCATATTATTCGTTAAGTATTTTATTTTAAAAAATGCGTCAGTGATTACATGCAACAATACGTTCAGAACTTTCATGATAACCTAATATTTCGTGATTCCCTAGTCAGAAGCTTTTGGGTCTTCAAGGGGGCTTCGCCTAGCAGTTTGAAAACCAAAGGACTAAGTCACCATAATTTGATTCTTTTGAAAAAAATGAATTTCAATGATAACTGATCCTTTGAAAGCTTTCAAACAGTACTTTAATTAAGCTTATACCATTTTTTGTTTTTGAGCTTTCCGCGTGGTTTTATTTTTTCTTTCAATTTTATCTATCCTTAAGGACTTTTTTCAGACCCAGATAGTCTATTTTTCTATTTATAGAAAAGCAAGGATTTCAGCTTTACTTCTTTCTTATTTCTTTGACGCATTCAGTTATCCTTTTAATGGTATTCTATGTGACAACTATGTATTACTTTTTGTATATAAACACAGATTCCATCAATTATAGTAATGTAAATATTTAATGTTTAAACATTGTTACATTTTCGCAATTCGTACGGTCATTCTGCATTCTAATTTTGGGTGTTTAGTGCATTTACTATCTGCTCGTTAAAGTTATTTTTTGTGAAAGATTATTAAAAGATATTCTTTTCAAATGAATATTTATTTTAGTCGGAAAAATCTTATGACCGAAGTCGTTTTAGCCGAAAATCTTTACTTAGTGACTTGCAGTAAATTGCAGTTTGATAGTTGAAAAGTAATGGATCTTAAGATATTAAGGTAGTCACGGTATTTGTATATTGAGTCATCCCACCTGAAACCATTAAATTTAATAAAAAAATATTTTAATAAGAAAATTAAGAATAACCTTTGGGGTACTAGGACTACTAACCACCGTCGGTTATTTATTTTTATTGCATATTTTTTAATAAGTAGTCATCCGAAGTCGAAAGTTGATCAATATCATACTTGTACCTAATGGGCTCTAGCTTTTTACTCAGAATAGATATTAAAGTAGTTATTCTTTTATTTCATAGGGACGTTAATGTACATTCGATATTATAAACCAAAACTTTACTATCACTATTATAAACAAAATGGCGACCATATGAATTTTACACAATTTTCAGTCATTATTACAATTTTCAATTGGGTCCTGTGGTAAATTCGGTGCAGATTAAGAACTGATAATTATTATGAATAAATTACAAACCCATTCAATACCATGAAAAAATCAGCGTTGTCTTAAAATAATATTTTCTATGAAAATTTTTTTTTGGGAAATTGATCATTTTGAAAATGTTCAACTTTAAGCCTCAAAAAGTCATGCGCAGGAAAAAATTATAGTCTACTATTTTGAGAAAACACAGTCTATACCTATGTTAATCATGTCCAGTTAGAGCTATTTTGCTATTTTGCTATTTTGCAATTTTCACTTCTCTTGAAAATATGAATATTTTAAAATACCATTATTATTGAAATCAAAATAAAGGTAATATTATGTTACATCCAAATAGGTAATGGGTTTTTGATTTATTAAAACTATTATAAACGTCTTTTTATAAGAATAATATACTTTTATTCATATTCCAAAAGCATGTTTATACTTTTATACTTTTTGAAGTCCAGGTGCTTAATAAACTCAATTTTAAGTACAATATTTACATTTCACTAATGCTTTTATTCTGTTGAGGAATTACAGTGGTCCAAACATATTTTCACGTTTGAATTACTATAGTGTATTATACTATTGTTATTGTTAGAACTGTAGCTATTATATTGTGTTATACTTATTATTACTGCTATGTATAATAAAATTTAGATTTAATAAGTATGACAACTAAAATTATAAAGCTAATTTGAAAGTTTTAAAAGAAAGTTTTCTTAGTGTTCAAGATGCATAGTTTTGGTAAACTCTACTTTAAGTATAATAGTTGCATTTTACTAATGCTTTTTTTTTGGTGCGAAACTACTTCGGTCCAAATATATTTTCACGTTTGAATTACTACAGTGTATTGTACTGTCGTTATAATTAGTGCTGTAGTTATTATACTGTATTATACTTATTATTACTGCTATGTATAGTAAGATTTAGATTTAATGAGTATGACAAACGAAATTACAAAACTAATTTAAAAGTTTTAAACGAAAGTTTTCTTAGTAATCAGGATGTACAGTTTTGGCAGATTTTTCTAAAAATTTTATATTTTTGGTACAAGAATTAGTTAATGGAATCAATGACTGAGGGATCAATTAATTACAAGGGATTTTTTTTAACTTATACATACTTTTTTTTTCGAAAAAAAATCAAATGAAAACAAATCAAATTGATTGTATTTTTTCAATGGCCTTTTCTTCCCCTATTATTTCTTCCAATATAGCAAAATTGGGTCGTGACCCATAGACTGAGATACACTATAACACAGTTCCACAGATTTGAAAAAAATCTCCAAGGTATAAACTAACTGTTTTCTACACCTACAATTTCTTTATGGAAATTGAACATCTCATCTCTTCTGTTTTATATTCATCGAAACGAAAAAAAAAAAGAATTCATTTCAATACTTACAATTCGCATTTTTTCGAAGGCTATTTGAATATTTGATGAAGTGAAGGTTAAATTTCGATTATATTTCAAAAAAAAAAAAGTTTTTTCTATGCCTACCGACCCTCATTCGTCTTCTATCATTTCCTGCAAAATTCCTTTTTTATAACCAATAATAATTTTTCGTGTTTATAATTCAAAGCGGTGGCAGCTTTGCAGTGTTGGAATGGCGTGAAATCGGGGGTGGTTTTACAAAACCTTGAATATAACGGACATATCTGTAATAGTCATAGTTAGCGCAGTCGGTGTTGGAAATATTGCGTGTCTGATTCCTTTCAAGGGGGATAAAATTTTCACCCTTTCCCCTCTGCTTTGTTCTCTTTTGCATTTATTCTTTCTGCTTTCCAAATTTTCATTGATACTTCATCCCATCCTAATTTATTTCGCTCTGGATATAATTTGCATAATAATTTGAATTTTGAATAGGAATTTAAACAATTTGAGTAGGTCTATATGTTATGTTGCGATTTAATCAGGTCTTAAATCAGTGTGATAAATCACAGAACCTTAAGTAGATCGGATATTGTTTTGATACTTGTGATAAGATTGAAAATGCTTACAATGTTGTGAAAACAAATAAAAGCATAGAAAATTTGTAGGTAGAAGAAAGTACCAATAATATAACTCCAATATCATTTATTTAATGATTTACGCAAAACATTAAGTAAATGTTTTCAAGTTCATTAAGTTTTATTAATTTTAACCCTCAGAAATGGTTGTTTTATTCTTACCCTTAAAGTTTGGCCAATCATCTTTTCTAAAGTTTGCATTTATAAGGTCATATATATATAACGACCCCCTGGACTGAAATAAAACTATGTCAGTGAATTCAAAGACGTATTTATGACAACCTATACAACCCTTGCATTTATTTTTATATTTTTACTAAAATTGAAACTGCACTCCCTTGAACGAAACTTTGCTACCCCGTGGGGGTTGTAAACCGCAGATAGGAAAACACTCTTTTGGAGTCTCGAAAAACTGTTCAATTATTTTTTTTAGTTATTGGTTTATTCCTTTCTTTAGTTTTCTTATTCCCTGTAATTTTGTACAAGTTTTGTGGCCAAAATTTTTTTAAAACTTTTAAGACATTTGATATTTTTAGACGTTAGTAAATTGTATCTTTATTGTGAAGCAGGAAAAAACGTACAAATAAGAATTTAAAAAAAATCCCAAATTTAGATTGGAAACAATAAACTAAGTAATCTGATCTAAATATTCTCTTCTTTAAGAGATTGCAGAGATCATTTAACTTCCAAGAAAGAAGAGAATAATTGTCCAAAATATAGGATAAAAAAAAATCCAAAAGACCATTTATGGCTTTCGGTTATATACCATTTAGAATATTAACCCTACACCGATTATCCAACAAAAGTTTAAAGTTTGAATTTTCCATTATTTTTTTTGCCGATCGATGGAAAATCGTTCGTAGAGGTTTGTAAAAGAAACCGTTTCATTTGTGACAAAATAGTTTAGTAGTAATTAATTAATAACGAATAATTAATTAATTAGTCATTGATATAGTGAAATGTAAAGAAAATAGGGCTTTTAGCGAGATATAATAACAAAAATGAAGGAAAATTTAGAAAACTGTTGTTTAAATAGGATAAAAAAAAATTCAAGAAAACCATTCAGGTCTTTGGGTTATATACCATCTAGATTCTAGAATATTAACCCTATACCAATTAGCCCACAAAATTTTAAAGTTTGAATTTTCCAAATTTTAATTTTCGCCAATCGATGGGAAATTGTTCTTAGAGGCTTGTGAAAGAAGCTGTTTCGTTTATGACAAAATAGTTTAGTAGTAATTAATTAATAACGAAAAATTAATTATTTAGTCATTGATACACTAAAATGTTAAGAAAATAGCGTTTTTAGCGACTTACGATAAGAAAAATGCAGGAAAATCTAGAAAACTGTTGTTTATTAATAAAACAAAAAGAAAATTTAAAGAAAACTTAACAGAACCTTCCCCCCAATCAAAAAATTGGAGAAAAAAAGACTTTTTATGAAATTATTTTCCTTAAATTGTATTTCCCTCGAAACTTTCTAAAAAACAAAAATCGAGACATATTTAAAGACGCTTTTCACTCAAATATTTTTGTCGTGTGTGAAAATCAACTTTTCCTACAATACATTATTGAATATAAATTTGTTAAGTAGAACACTAAATGTTTTTAAGGATTCGAAAAATATTTTCCATACTTTCCGATTTAACCACCTTTACTAAACTGCCAAAAATGAAAACAACCATAAACACGCTTTTTACACTTGCATTTTTATCGTTTGTGAAAGTCAACTTTTCCCATAAAAAATTATTGAATATTAACAAGTAAAATATTTGATTTGTGAAAAGTTGATTTTCACAAATGATGAAAATGTATGTGTGAAAAACGTGTCTCAATTTTTGATAATTTGGAAGAGAAATTCGCCTCAAAAATAAAATGTGCAATGGTTCTAATTATTTTTGCCCTTTAGAGGGCCTCTAACTCATTTGGTCTAAGTGATTTAAGGAATAGATAGATGCGGTTCTGTTCATTATACTATTACATAGTATGGAAAGTTTGGCTTCACAAAAATAAGAAATATGTAAGAATTTTTTGGGTTTCAAACATTTACCTGCATATTAAGATTGGACGAATATTTCAAATGTCATTTATTTATAATCACTTTAGAATATCATCAAGTGGAATTTAATGAACAATTTTCCCTATATAAGTAATTACTGACACAAGAAAAAAATACTTTAAAACCTAATAACATTGTACCGTTTTGTTTAATTTATTTTCAAAATAATCTTTTATCCAATTCTACTTCTTTGTCTCACAATACGTGTCTAATGTGTTGTTATTGAATTTCTTTTGATTTGCATTAAGGATGAGGTTTGACTTTTTATGTTAAAATGGCACGCTTTAACCAAATAAACGTAATTCGATGTGATTTGATTTTATCTAAAGCGTAAAAAAAAGGTACGACAAACCCCCAATTTCGATTTAATATCATTGCTTTGCTTACAATTGAGCATAACAATTACGTACCAAGGGAGAAGGTCGTTTAAATTTAGCGCGTTTTCAAGGAAAATATGCTCATGCTTTTCTTTTGTTTTTCACAATTTTTTTGGTCTGTACTTTTCTAAGTAACGACGACTGTTAATGGGAATGTCTTGAATGATTAAAAACTGCCACTCTTTTATAATTACCTCAAGCCTTTTAATCTATTTTACTTATAGCTTGTAATTATAACTTTTTTAAGTTTTCCATTATCAGTTATGAAATTATAATTAAATAAATAATTAATTATGAACTTGAAAACGGATATTTTATGTAAAGAGTATGAGAAAACTTATTTTAATTTGTAAATATAAAGTTGTTTTATTTTTCTTAATAAATGGCTGCGTTTGGTTTTGTGTTATATTAATTAAGCATAAAAGTAGGTTACTTTGTATTTGACAGGAATTTACCGAAGAAGTGGAAAAAAGAGGAAAATTGCCTGAAAATTAAGCATTGATGTCAAAATATGTTTCAACAATAACAATATAATGCATGTCGAGTTTCAGTTGAACAAAGCATGGGGGAAAATAGGTCACATCCGCTTTTCCGAAAGGTGGGAATTTCAAAAATGTACTTAACGTCCGTTACTGTAGTTATGCATTTTGATGAGCTTAAAGAAAAGAATGAGGTTTGGGTTAAGGTCAAGTTTAAAAGTCACAGATTATAATAGCATTACCAATGCTCATTTATTACACGTTTCTAATGTCGGACACCGAAGAAAAAATGACCATCAGTAATTCCTAGTAATTTCCTTAGAAAACTTGCAAAAGCTCTTATCACAATAAAGCTTTCTGTTTTATTCAGTTCGATCGCCATTAGGCTACAATAAGTGGAGTAAAGAGGCAATTTGGGTGTCTATAAGTTTCGTATGGTGGTGGAATAATGAAGTTACCTTCCTTGAATTTTCCTCGTTTTTCAGGGGAAGTTTTGCGTGTTTATTTTAATGGCTTAACGTTTACCTACATTTAACATATGTAAAGTATTTTGATTGATAATTTTATTGGTTTTTATTCTTATATTTGATTTTATTTAATCGAGAGAAAAATGAGTTGTTTTTTTTTCACTTGGTTTTTTTATCAAGGATAAAAATGAAATGGAAATGAATTTTTTGGAAAGTAATGATTTGCTGAAAATAGAATGGTTGTGGAAAAAAAAACTATTACTGTTGTTACAGTTCACATCAATGTCATACTATTTTTTCCAGAATGCAATGTAATAAAAAAAGTAATCAAATAAATAGTTTTTTTTTTTAATCTTGTATTTCGCAACAAAATCAATTTTAAAAAAAGCAACTCTTTTACTGAAAATATGACACCAAAACATGAAAATGAAATCTAGAATTATTTTATAATTTTCTGCTGGTAAAAATAATGAGTTTTTTTCAATTGGGGTCGTTAATTTTCATTTTTATACACAAGTATATGAGGTATCATTAAAATTATTTTGAAAAATAGTACTTAAAAGTTTTTAAGGTATTATTTATTAGATCATTACAAAAAATTTAAAAACCGTATACTATATCTTACTGTTTACAAAAAGAATAAAAAATTCCAAAAAGGAAGAGTGTCAACCCTTGAATATTTTGATTATAAAGTTCATAATAAAAATTTGGGAGAATTTTTTTTTATTTGCTTGATAATTTACCAGTAAACAAAGTATGTAGGATCAAGTTACAACTCTTTAGCGAAAGGGTTATGACCAGTTATGATAACCGGATCCAAAGCCATGTGTCAATTCAATGGACTATAGTTAACGATTCGAAAGCTTCGCACCATATTACGCCCTGAAGATGCTACCCGGAGAATTTGCAAAACGCTGATGACATCATTCATCAAATCACACGGCTTTGAATCTGAAAATCACATTCCTTTTACTAAAAAATTAGTGCCAACAAGTGCTAGTTCTTCAGCCACATTTTGCTTCAGTGTGGGACCTAATTCTCACAAAGATTCTCTACCAAAGTTTCCAGCACTATAGTGTCTTACCTAATCTCTACTAAATCAGAGAAATTTTAGCAAACAATGATTTGATATTTTTTTAATTGAATAATTCACTTATTATAATAATCTTTTTATTGTTCTTAAAAAATGCTTATTTTTGAAAACTAAATAGATATGAATATCTAAAGAACCAACTAAGATAATAAATAATGGATGAACAGAAAAAAGCAGATAGTTTGAACTAAATACCTTTTTGTTGTCTTAACCTTGTTGGAGATATTGAACTTTACTAATTTCATATGTGGATTCACCGAACTCATTTTAGTTGGAAAAATAAAGTATAATTTTTTATAATATTTATACTTTGGTTATATGAGTAGAGAATGTGTCTTGACCACCGCCAAACCCGCGAGATTAACTCATCGAACCCTTGGTGTTCGATCAAATCCCGGTTAAGAAGCACTGGTTTAGAATATACTACAGGGAAAAGAAAAAAAGGCCAAATTCAAGTATTTCAAGCGTGGTAAATGGTTTAAATATTGAATGGTAAAAGAATAAGTTTCTTTATTTACTTAAAGAAATTGGGGAGATTTGGCTCCTTTATATCGTTTCACGGTAGCTATGTTAAAGAGTGGAAAATGTTTGAGTGAAAACTTAAATATGTTTATATTTTATGTACTATAACGTTTTTCTATCTAGCAAATGAAAGGGTTGTAAAACGGGTTAAGCTGATTTAACTTTCAACATGTCTCCAATCGCTTATGGTATAGTCTAACGATATTTTTAAATTAAAAATACATAGTATACAAGGTATCCTACCAATTATACTCGTAAGCTATAATACAATAAAAGCAACAAGATTTTCGTTTACTTTCTGCAATTGTAGCTGATTAACGGCATCGATTTTAGCTTGGTTGCTGAATTTAGCATTCAAGTACCTAAAAATAATTCAATGAACTCAATTCATTCTAAAATAAGAGGCAATTAACTTAATAATTTTTAAAATTATTCAAGTACCGAATTTTATTGTGATTAATGCAATTGCTTCACAACCAGTGGCGGATTTAGGTCCGATGTCGCTCTAGGCCCCATTCAATATGCTACCCTTGTTGTTCCATACCAAGGTGGTTATCAAGATAAAACCTCTAATTTTTAAATGTTTAAGTTATAGATTATTTGTAATTAATTATAACAAAATTTATGAATTTAAAAATGTTTTTTTAAATATTTCAAATATAAATACAGTTCATAGCTTTCTTCCAACTATCACTTATAATATAAATTTCTTTTTTCTAGCTTTGGTTCGCGAAAAAACGTCGATTATATCATAGTAATCGATTTTCTTGCACTAATTGAGGTACAATAGATAACATGCCAGGACATTAAATAAATCTTGGTCCACACTTGCATGTTAGTAACATGTTAACTAGTTAACATGTTATAAGAATTTTTGGAGTTCATAGTAATGGATTTTTCATGATTATTTAAAAATAAAATGGACTTATAATTATGACTTTCACTTGCTAATCTCTTAATAGTTCTTACAATTTCCTAAGAAAATTGTTCTGATTAACTTGAGGTCATGAGGAATTACCGATTCTCGAAAACGGTATTTTTACTTATTTATCTTATTAATACGTCATGGAAGATGAAAAACAGCATTGTTGAAACTATGACTTTTGGATGTAAAGCCCCATACCGTTTTATCATTATTTAATTTGGATAGCTACGAAGGGCTAGGTCTTTATTAATAATAGTTTCTACATATAATGTATATGCATAGTATAACAAAGGATTATAAGAAATAAACCAGAAATAAACTATACAGATCCAAACATTTGGATATACTAAAAGAAATACTTTCGTTAAGGAAAAAAGGTAACGAAAAGTTACTACAGTTATTAAAAGATTTTTTTTTTAATAAGATTGTAAAGAAAATTTACTTTTTATTTATTTTTAAATTTAAATTTATTTTTTCTACCTCCCGGCAGTAATTTTTTTCTCATATGATCAAGTGAATCATGGTTAATTTTCCAACCAAAAAGCTTTTCTTAAATGGGAAACTTATTTAAACATTTTTATTTCTAAGCAAAAAATACCTTGTTTACAATACATTAAAGAAAAATAAGCAATATACAAATATTTTCTTTCAATTCAACATCATTGTTAAAATATTTACCCGAAGATAGAAAAAAATTTAGCTTTTGAAGAATTGAAATCGAAAAAATAAGAAAGTTCAAAACACAAAAAAATTAAAATATAATATTGGAAAAGCAAGCAAAAAGCTTTCCCTTTACTGCTGTTTTTCTTTAATGGATGAAAACAAAAATGATTTGAATAGAAATGTAATATAAACATTTTCCGAACACAAAAATTTACATTTTTATTTTAACATTGCAATTCCATTGGTGATTGATTTTTAAAAAAAGCATAAAGTCGGTAATAAAATGTAAAAAAATGAAATGCTAAATTGGTGTATGCAATGAAATGGAAAGATTTTTTTCGGGTCATCTTAAAATAGTGATAATTTACTACCAAAAATTAAAGAAAAAGGACACTTACTATAAATATTACCTCTTTAATAGCCGGATTGTAACGGTGTTGTTGTACATACGATGGCCGTGTAATCACCATTATTTCAGTAAAATAAATAACGGCAATTTTCCAGTCAGTCGGCAAAGATAAACTATAAAACTTTACGACATTTTCAACAGCAATTATACAAAGTAAATAATTGATTTAGGTCAGAAAAAACACAGAAAAAGTTTTTTTATATAAAAACAAGTGAAAATATTCAAAAGTGCAACAATTGATTTATTTATATTCAGTATTAGTTTGGTGTTTCGACCACGTTTTCCACAACTGAAGTGTTGTGAGATCGAGATTATTGTATTCGCGGGTTTATTACGTTCGAACTTATAACAGTATATGTGAGAATATACTATATAGCAACACGACGAGTGGCATGAATGTGAAACTTGTGTGAAAAGTATCTTTACCCTTTATGAAAAGTCCCTGAAAACATTTTAACCCCAATTCACTAGTTTCACACAACCAAAATAGCCATCACAGTATTGAATAATCTAATTTAAAGATTGTCAAGGTTTCATCTTCATTATAATAGTCAATTATCCTTCCTCTGAAATACACAGGCAGCTCCGGACGTGCTACACCCACTTGTAATCAAAACATTACCCTGAATTTTTTAATTCATTCGACTTATTTTACCCTCAATAACAATTTTAAAACAGTACCTTCAATCAATATGCTGTAATTTCTAAAGGCGTAATGAAAAAAGTATAACTAAAGGTTATTTATCAATGTGATGGGAAAATTAATGTAACTGATAAATATATTATATGAAGTTATATCCAAGGGTATCATCAGGTAATTAGTTAACGGGGTGAAATATTAAAGAGTTCAGTCATTAAATTTTTAATTAAAAGTTTATTTCCTGTTTTTGTAATACCAAAGACAAAAATTCATGAAAGTTAAAGTTTGATGAATTAAGAAAAAAATCTCACCTAAAAGCTTTTGGGTCTTTGTGAACTGTGATTCTATTAGCGACAGTATAGAGGAAAATAAAGCTTTCAAAGCCTTGATAGTCTATTGTTTTTTTTTTGAGCTATTAATTTTTATAAATGCTAAATTCAACGTTATAATGCAAAGAAAATAACAATTTCATAAATTACCCTCTTTAATTTCTTAGTTCCTTTTAAAGCTTAAAGTTTTTTTTACTAGTCTTAAGTGGTATTTAAAGAGAGGATATTCAATAGTTTGTAAGAATAAAGAGAGTTTCTAATAGTTGCCAAATTGCAAAATTTACCAGAAAAAATGACATTAAGATCAATTGAACTTTAATTAGTGCAAGAAATCGATTACGAAGATATAGTCGACGTTTTTGTGAGAACCAATGCTAGAAAGAAAAACTACACCATACCTATATCATAAGTGATAGAAAAAAGCTTCGACTTAAAAATCTTTTACTTTATGGAAATTAATAAGTTATATTTAAAACAATATAAGTAAATTCATAAGAAATTTTGTTCAAATTGATAAAATTTTTAAATGTTTGAATATTAGATGTTTTATCTTGATAACCACCTTGTTATGGAACAACAAGGGTGGCGTATCAAAGGGTGATATCGGTCCTAAATCCACTATTGGAGAAAAAAAAATATTAAGACTATATAATGCAGGGGTTTTTGACATTTTCTTAATATGATTGGTTATTATCGTAGGATTTTGAACTAAAAAATAAAAACAAATTTCCTTCTTAATGATTAATATTTGATTTTTGTGCAACGTTTCGTCGCCTTTCGGGGCTTTATCAAGTACTCAATCATATATCATTAAAAATTATTATTGTTAAAAATATATTTTAAATTATTGTTGAAACATAAAATCGACAATACTTTAAAAACACAATACTTTTTCTTAAAAACGATAAAACTCGACAATAATTTTAATTATAATTTTAACAATATTAACTTTTAACGATATATAATTGAGTACTTGATAAAGTCCCGAAAGACGATGAAACGTACAAAAATCAAATATAAATCATTAATAAGAAAATTTGTTCTATTTTTTAGTCCAAAATCCTATGATTATTATCTATTTAGCAAACAATGGACATTAATCAAATGAATTTGTTAATATGAGCGCCAATAGAATTTTCTTAACAAGAGAGATGAATAAATTTTCACATATGGAACTCAATTTATAAAAATAGAAGATCATCATGTATGAAAATATTATTTGGATAAGACTTTAACACTTCCTCGATTACCAAATACAAACATTTCCTATCTAGGTACTAATGATTATTTGTTTGATAGGGGTCGTTCATAATATACGTTAGTATGTGCAGATAATTTGCATTTCCGTCAATACAAGTAAAGTAAAAGACAAAAATATATATCACGTCTATACTAAAAGAAGAACCAATCTTGAAATTCTTAATTTAGAGATAATGGCGTTTAAAAATTCATTTTTAAACTTCATAGTATTAATAGAATTTACAATGGGTCTAAACATTTTAACAATTGTACATATTTCTATCGGAATATCCTCGGGGGTCAAATAAACTTTGGTTTCTATTGGCTGAAAAATTTTAATACTTTTCAAAAGTTAACAAAAACTTCCAATATATTTTTTTAACAACAAAATACTTAATGTTTTACATACGGAATTTTTTCCAGTAAAACCTGGATTTTTTTTTTTTTAATTAAATCACTCATCCAGTAAATGTGCGATATGTAAAAGGAATGTAATATATATATCGACAAAGATAGAGACAAAGAATGTATTAAAACATACGTGTAAGTGAAAAAAAAAATTTGAGCGAAAATCAAATATAATAACCATTGCCTAAAATTTGAACCCACTGATGGTTGTTATTTGGTTCAACTCTCCTTTTGGTTTTATTCAATTGACAACTTTTGTCATTTGTCAGGTTTGGCTGTGAATATTTCACGAATAGTTATTAGTACTTTATTAATTTTTATATTTACTCATATTTGTACGAAAGGCGTTTATTTTTTGTGACGTAATATTAATAGGGGTTCACAAAAAGTGTAATGCAGCGCAACGAAAGGTAAAGAGTGTCGAAAAAGATTAAATTTTTAGTGAAATATTTAATGAACAACCCCTTATGTAAAATAAAACTATATAAAAAATCAAATGAATACAGACTTCTACATATAAGTGTGCCTGATTTAATTTATCATCGCAGATCTAAAAAGTTTTTATTAGATTTAAATATCGAACCATAATACAAAACTAAAGATTTTTTTTTGGTAAAGTTTTTTTAAAGTTTTCGAAATTTATTCTTTGAAAATATTTGTTTTAAAACCAAATAGCTTAAATCTACGAAAAATCATAATTCTTTATAGTTTATTAAAGCAAACAAGGGATGAAAGCTCCTTCATTTCTCTATTGATGTTGCTCAGGATATCTGTATGCTATCTGATTTTTAAATTAGTACTTATATAAACCTCAATAGCTGAAAAGCACTTATTTTCTCAGGAATAAGTTCTCTTTGACATTGTAATACATGTAGAATTTGGAAACATAAATAGAACGATAAGTTGACTGTTATATGAATATCCTTTTAGGGACTAAACTTATCGTTTACATATTGTGTTTTTGTTTTTGTTTACGTTTATGGGTAGGTATATTTATATTTTGTAAATCCAAATTCAAAATTAGCTACTTTAAATATTTCATCAACTATAAATTTGAGTTTCGTATTGAGCTTGAAATTGTAAAAGTACACAATATTTAATAGATCTGTATTCAAAACTTTTCTTAAGAATTGTTGTTTATTATTTGAATAATGAGTTTTGAGCAAACATATCTTAATTTTTAGAACCAAAACACTAAAGAGATTAATATTTATTTTAGGATAAAAAACATAAAGTTATAATATATGCTGTGATTGTAATTGCTATTGGGAAAGCAGAAAATGAACTTATAAAATAGTATTTTTTTGATAACTTATTCCATGCTCCAATAGGTATAAAAAATAAATATATAGTTCGTATATTATCAACAAAATTTTAAATTAATGGTCAACAATTACTGTCATATTGATACCATATGTAAAATATATATATTTAGATTCATATATTTAGATCAATCTTCAGCAGTTGTCGTTAAGTAGGACTGGATATTTTTACAACTATGAGCTGATTTAATGTCATATCAAAATATTGCAAACATAGTGAAACATATAGGTAAATAAAAAATATTAGTATTATAAGATAAATGATATATGTTGAAAAATGAATCGATTTTTAAGTAGGAAGGACAATGTTTACTTTTTTTATGCTTTTTTACAATGTATTTTTAATTATTTTTTCTGGGGATTATGAAAATACTTTATTTGCTTTTAATTGTATCAACTTATAATTAAAGCCTTCAGTTGAACAAGGTGCTAACTTTTTTTTTCTGCTATATTTTCATGGTCACAAATTTCGTTATAAACATTAACATGTTAATTAATGAAACGTAAATGCCTGAAAAGATTTTTGATATTTTTTTTATTTTTTTTTTAAATTACTTCCAAAAGTAGAGATGTGAGAAAACACCTTGATTCACTGAAAATTTAAATTATAAGCAGATATAGTCAAAGGTTCATTCAATTTCCTTCATTTCCAGAAAAAAAAGGATAATTTAAAATACTTTCGTTTTTGTTTCAAAAATCAATTAATTAATTAGTAAAATTTATTGACAAACGTCCTTCCTTTGCTTTTTATGTTATACAGAGGATTTAGCAAAAGTAGGAGATCAGCATAAGAAAGGGTTGAAGGAGATGTCCTAATTTTTTTAGCCTATAACAAATGTAAAGGGAAAGATAAAAGCAAAGCAAACATTGCATGTTAATTATTTTTAATTGATTAAATTTCGTCGCAGTATATCTTAGCTTTTTTATTTTGTGCAATAGACCATATGCACATTGTTTTTTAATAATTTTTTGATCATTAAAGTACATTATAAGAGTGAGAAAAAACATTTTTTTATTCTGAGAAATTTATATTTTGATAGAAAAAGTATTAGTTTTAATGAGAAAATGAGAGTCTGAGAACGATAAGTGCGCTTATTGATCTTTAGTGACGTTACAGTCCATTTATTAAAACCCAGATATAAACAGATTAAGGAGTGGTTGTCGTAAAAACCATAATAATTTATACCATTTTTTGCAAAGGAAAACATTTTCTTACCCCTAAAATTACTCCCAATTTTTATATAGAATAAAGGTTATCTCTGTTTATTGTATGTAAACACTAAACTTTTCATTAATCATTTCAATACTGAGTTTTTTACTATAAATAAGAAAAACTTATTTTTTTAAAAAATCAAACTATAATTGCAATTTCAAGCAAGATCCAGCAAATAATTGTCAAAGAATTTAAAAAAAAATTAGGTTGGGAAATGAGGTATTTAAGGAAATCCTTAGTTTCGTAATTGATTAATTTATATCTGAAATTTGGAGAAAAGTATAGCAAATGATTTTTCAATAGTTCAAAAATGTTGACTAAAACGAAAAGTATAGAAAAAGACATAGGACAGTAACAATGAAAAATCGGATCCAGAAAGGTATATGGATCCTTTTTGGAAGGTATGTTAGTATATATATCAAAAAATCAAAACCATAAATCAAAAAATTTTTTTTTCTCATAAATTAATGACATAATTTGTTTGAAAATCAAATATATTATGAAGTTTATAAAAGCTATGTTCAGAAAAAATAGCCTTTCTTCTTTATTATAACTATTTAAAATAGACGATTACTTTACTTTTCTGCTCAAATGAATAACTGTAAAGTGATTTCTAAAGGGTAAATTAACATAATTTTCTCTAAAAAATCAACGAGATGTAATGAAATATGCTTTTACTCATTAAATTTCTCTTAAATCTTCTCATTAAATAAATACTATTGGTTTTTAAATACTTTTGTCCCAGAAAAACGTCCGTGAGATTATAAAGTTTCTGTACAATGACGTCATTTTAATGCCAGGCTTATTAAAGTTTGTGTAAGGCATTTTAAATTTATTGCTTTTTTTTTTTGCATTTTTAAATGAATATTTCTTATATTTTGTCAAGTAAAGTTAAAAATTAAGAATTTCATTATATTTTGATACTAGCTTAGGACACTTTTAAATAATTTTTAGAGTTTTTGTATTAGGTCTATTCTACACAAATATCGTAACTTTTAATTATATTTCTAAAGTTTTAAATTAAATTTTGTTAATAACATAATTTTTTAAAATAAAATTAAATAAATCAAGAACAACAATAACAGTTTCCCAGAAATCTATTAAAACTCCATGAGAAGAGGATTTCATGTAAGTTATTAAATAATATACTCCTTGAAAATTGCACATTTTATCAAAAAATAAACTATCTTTGAATCACAATTTTAACACTTAGCTTAAACGTTTGAAATTTATTAGACGTTTATTAATGTCGTTAAAATCATACCATAATTTAAGTTACATTTCTGTCATATTTATGATTTGAATAAGTTATATGAATCTTAAAATTGTTTTAAGGTTTTCACTGAGCTTTTGGTAACTGTAAACTTTACATTTATGCATTGAAAATTATTATCGGGTAAGGTATTTTGAAAACCTAAAGGTATGTTGAACTTTTTAAAGTTTAAAATACTTATAAACATGGAAAATGAAAGTTCCTATACATAAATTTGTATGAGAAATATTAAGGTACGGAATGTTATAAATTCGCCAATTGTACGTATGATTTTTGTTTGATTATTGATTGGTAATTGTACGTATCCAGTGTTGGATTGAAATGAAATATATAAATTTATAAAGAAAATAAATAAAAATAACTTTAATTAACTTTAATTCGTTGCAAAATATTATATTAGATAATACGCACAACCTTAATTATAGATTGAAGGAAAAACAAATGTCACAATCTTGTAATATGAGAGAAAGCTTCAGTGCTATTAAAAATTCTTTATTCCAATTCTGTGAGTATTTGTGAACCATCTGTTAAAATCATATCACGTTCAGATTCAATAAGCTGAAAATAAAAAAATTGTATGATATTTTTAGTAGGAAAACATAGATATAGTATGAGATATAAACCGGACAAATTAAAAATGTGGGTTGAAATATTGTTCCGTAGATGAATATGTAATTATAAAAATAAGCTCAAGGCATTGAGTTGGCTTCATTTTCTTCGTATTGTTAGAATATAAATTCTACAGTAAATTGAAGTTTCAAGTTTAACTGCAATGAAAATATGCTTAATTATTTTCTTCTTTTATAAAAATGATGATAAATCTTGAAAGTTGAGGAAGTGAATGTGTTCACTCTAAAAATCAACTTTACAATTGAGAAAAATATTTCCTATTGAATAAACTTTTAATTTAATCAAATAAAAGTTTTAAGAAATTATTATCTAAGTCAAATCTATAATTTTATCAATAAATTTTTGTTATAAATCAATCTTATAAATTATTATTTGCAAATTATCTCGTATGATGTTTAAAAAAACGAAATGAAAAAGGAATAAATGATTTTGAGATTGTACATGAGATTGTAATAATCTACTAAATCAGGCCATAATAAAAATTTACCAATATAGCAAATTTTACGTTATTAGAATTGAACTGACAAAAAAAATCGCAATATAAATTAAAAACAAATATAACGTTGCCAGATATTGATGACACTAAAAGGGACATGAATGACCAATTTAATATTTCATCTGAAAACTAGCGAATTTCTAGCCCAATACTGGCAAACTGACAAATGGCAAAAATTGGCTATTGAATGAAAACGAAATGCCAATTGAAACCAATGACAATAATCAGTCATTTCAAAACCAAGACAATAACTATAACATCAGTATTTCACTCACATGTATATATGTTTAAATTTTTAGTTCCCTGTCATTGCCGCCATACGTAAATTTGCCTATTTATTGACAGTAAAAGCAAAAATTGTGTTTAAAATTGTATCTTATATTTTAAGTTAACTACTAATTACTGTTGTACCATTTCAAGCACTACCGGAAGACGCTATGGCAGTGGATTAAAAACATATTTTTAATTACGGCAAAAAGTATTACTTTTTTATTATTCTGAAAAATATTTTGGCATATCTTTAAAAAAAAGTCGATTTTTTGACCTAGCCTTTTGCATATAACGTAAAACATATTGACGTAAAAACAGATTGTCTAAAGGAAGCTGAAAGATGGTACACCAGGTGGTACTATAATTTTGGATTTTTGTTATTTCTAAAATATTTAGTTGTTTTTGTTTATTTTGTTATTTAATTTACCTCAACGATTTCATCTAGTTTCCCGCTAATAATTAGCGATTGCAAATAAACAAAACTCAAAATTTTAAATAAATTGACTATTATATTGCCTACATATTTACACATTGTTGTACTTTTGTTTATAACCGTATAAAAAATTAAAAAATAGATTAGAAAGCTTTTGGAGATTATGATAAAATTTCAGATCCTTGGTGATAACAGTTTAATATAAATTTTCAGAGGAATAGGATCAAAATAAGCAGTTAAAACTTGAGTTTCATTCGCAACGTTTCGGCCCTTTTATTGAACCTTCCTCAGGCGACAAAGTTAAAGCGATTGGTTATGAACGCCTGAGGAAGGCTCAATAAAGGAGCCGAAACGTCACCAAAAAAAATCAAGTTTTAACTGCTTATTTTGATCCTAGTCCTCTGAGAATTTGTATTAAGCTCTTGGAAATATAAATTTGCATCAATTTTTTTGTTTGTCAATTCTTATTTTATGACATGTTTCAAAATAACTTTAAAATATTTATCTTAATGACTTTTGACTAGATTTTTCTACGTCTTACTTTTAAGTCGCAATTTAAAAAAAAAAAATAAAAATGTATAATAAACTCTTCTAAAATATTACTAAATAAAATGACAATATATGAAAATATTTTCGCTTATAAACTAGAAACATTTCAAGTTTTTTGACCCAACTTAAAGTTTTGTCATTATTGAGATTTTGGCATGATTTAAATTGGCATTCTGACACGATATTTACAATATAATGTTACTAACATGAAATTTATGTTTATTATACTTGAGCGATATAAACTTGTTGATAATTATTTGTCAAGTTCATACAAAGCACGTGTCTAAATGGGTAATTTAGTTATCTAATTTAATGTCTATTTTTAGATTAGGTTTTGAGGAAAGAAATTAAGTAGAATTCTGGTTTTTTTATTTGGGTAAAAATAAAAAAGAAATTAAAAAAGTCAAAGATTTTCGAGACCAAAGTCGATTATCTGTGGCAAATGTGACAATCGCATGCGATTTGATAATTCGCCTATCAGAAGCTTTTGAGCTTTTGTTGTCCCTATATAGAATGTGCATTAAGCTGCAACGATTTTTATGCATGTATTGCATGTCTCACGTGATCTTCAACACTATTCGTGTGCTCGAATTATCTTCTCTTGTCACATATGAACAACAAACGATACGCCACTTGAACAGAAGATTGTTAAACATCTTGAGGAGTTGCACAAAGTAAGAATGTAAACGAAGATAAGGCGAAAGAGCTTTTAGCGCTGACGATGATGCAATTTTATTAATGATCCATGCAATGCTCACCATTATAGTCCTTGTTTTTTGGGGAACAACTAAAAAGATCACATCAGAAACACATCCACATGGTTTGCATTACGTTTTTACATTTACTAGATTATACACAAAATGTCAAATAATAAAACAAATTTGCTGAGTGAAAAATTCCACACACGTGTTCAAATGCGTTATTTTAACGTCTGCTTTTTTTATTTGCAAAAATCAACAGTGAAAAACTTTTTTTTGCGAAAATGTTTTGTGGTTCATTTTCCACGATTATTACGTTACTGGGAGAAATCGTAATCGCATTGAAATGATTTGAAAATTTTCATCTCCCGTTGAATGAATATGTGTGTGAGTTTATGTTTGTGGTCATGTACGACTAAAAATAAATATTTAATATGGTCTTCGATGTGTTTTCTTAATTTTTTTCAGTGGATTCGGTCGCATCAGCACACATTGGCCTTTCGCACTTCAAATCGGCGCATATTGGCACACAATTATTATACTATATACAAAATGATATAAAATAGCCAACATATAGACACGCTTGTCTACAGAATGATTCATATTGTTTTGGAATTTAACAATTATTGATTAATTTGATTTATGAGTTCTGGAAAATTTACAAACTTGAAAGTAATTTTAATGGATGCTTTTGAAATTCAAGAGCATTGAAGGATAGGTCAATGAGCGTAAATATCAAGGTACTTAAATGTGGCGTGTGTAGATTTGTCAATTTCGAACTTTGATCATTTTCAAATTGCACCATAAGCGTTTCTTTAAATTTGATTTATTAATCTCAAATCTAATTCAAAGCTAAAATTTTAATTAAATTAAAAAAATGCATACAATGTAATATTTCATTAAATTACAAAAGGTTTTTTTACGATATAAAACACTAAAATTTTTGAATTTTAATTGATAATTTATAACTATATCATTTGAATCATGTTACATAAAATGAAAAATGTTTATCGGAAATTCAATTTATTTTTTGTTGATGCTAATCTTTTACCTTATTACCTAAATAAATATTTTGTGTTGACAAATTGTTGGTTTATAATTTTCTTCTATTAATTTTTCACAATTTTTTTATCATTTGAGTATAAAATTATTCTAGCTTCCTTCTGTTTTACTTTACATCTAATTAAAAAGGAACAACTTATATTATAAATAAAATATAATTATAAAGAAAATCAATAGAGCAACAAATTGAAGTACAATAAAAAGTGAAAAAATGGTGAATCGAAATTTCTATGATCTAGTACCTAAGATTGGCCTGGGAAAACGCTGACAGTATCCAAGCAGAGGTCAACACCATTATTATATGGTTATAGAAAAACATGAGAAGAAAATATCATTGTAAAATTATACGAATTTTCTTAGCCAAGCGTTAGAAAGCACATACAAAGATACAATTTATTGTCTGCAGAGATTTATCCGTAGAGCAGACCTGAATAATTAGAACTAGAAATCTAGAAATAAAGCTGGGATGCAATACTTTCCATAGAACGAAACGTATATGAACTTTAAGGAGAGGTCCCCAGTATGAAGAAGAACATGTAGGAGAAAACGTAAGATTCATATAAGAAAAAACCTGAAAAACATCAATATTTATTTTGATAGTTGTTACATGCTAATAAAAATTTCGTTCTACCTTGAGGTGATTGAAAAATAGGTGGAAATGAAATAAAAATCCATTAGTAAATAGTTCTAAAAAAATCAAAAATTTAAGTGTTTTATCCATTAAAACTTAAGCAACTTTTGAAATGTAAATCCTTGAATAACTTTAAAAGACTAATATGCTTACTCGTGGCCGAGTGGTCAAGGTGGCCGCTTCGAAAGTAGTAGGTATTGGATTTGAATTATGTGACAAGCAAATTTTCAATACTTCTCGATCAAGGGATTTTTATTAACGGTAAAGTCGTTTAAAACCTTTCCAGGTATAAAGCGGCGATAAATAGCGACGACAAAAGAAAATATATTTTAAACAAAATGAATTTACTCTACTATTTTCCAAGTACAATCTTTAATTATTTTTTTTACATTAAGAATGAAAATTGAAGATTTAAATTATTCTATACATATCATCTACTTTTCAATACTTTTCCAATTGTTGGCAAAATGTAACCAACGAAAAATGCTCCTTTGATTTTTTTATAGAAAAAAGCTGTTTAACTTCTAAAGCCCTAAGGGGCGCATATTTAGTTATAAAATAGTTTGGTAATAATTGGTATAGAAATAGAAACACAACTTTATTTAATAATGCTATTATTATATATTTATTATTGATTCCGATCCTGTAGAATGAAGAATATCTTCTATTTGTTTTAGTTCCGATAATTTTTGAGGATCCTTTATTTTTAAATAATTTACACTTTTAACATTGATTTTGAAAGTATTTACTAACGGTGTTAAAAGTTGATGAAGAAACACTCCTATTTTATAGCCTGGAGCTTTTATGTAGCTTACAAAAGGTTTAAGTTGGCATCCATTTTTATGAACTTTTCTGAGTTCATATATTTTAGAGGGAACTGAATTGAAAGTTTTAAATTATTAGCCTGTTAAGCATCAATAAAATAAAAGATCCTCAAAAAGCCTCAGAAGAAAAAAAAATTAAAAAAAAATATTTCTTGATTGAAAGCTCTTGATTTTAAGAATACAATTGGGTCACTTGAAGCTTTCTAAAGTTTCGTTTAACTTATTTTTCAGTTTTATAACATATTTGTTAAGCCTTCTGTATTATGAAGAAATATAAAACAAAGTTTGAAAATTATAAGCCAAATATTACATGTCTCAGAAAAATCGGGTTATTTGTACCTTTGGTACATCATAAAATATCGACATATTGCATCTATATTACAAAAGAAATCGTTTTAGTGACGATTATTTTAAATTTGAATTTCAGATCGACAAAAGGTAAGATTGATTCGCAATGTTCTAGTTCTAGTTCCTAATGGTAATCCTATATTTTAATTTACATTAGTAACTAGGTTCTGTGTTCCTTTATTAATATTTTGTACTTTTTAGGTCATTTACAATGACATAATCCTTAGTTATTGTTTTTTAAATGTTAGTAGAGAAATGTAAGACTAATGAAAATAAATAACTAAAAATGAAAATTTGCATTACTGATTGAGGTGTACTGGTGCATTGATTGATTAATTTTCCTCTGTTAAGTATAGGAACTATTTGTGGTTGATTGGGTAATATTTTTAACAAATAAACAACAAATGAGAGCATTTCGTTTGTAATATAAACTCTTAAACATTTTCCACTAAACAATAAACGTAAAATTAATCATTCTGTGTACGAATATAAATAATAAGAGAACACAACGTCATATTTTGGCATTCGGTCAAGGTATTTTGGGTGGACACTGTTGTAGATTAGTTTGTCACCTAAATTAAACAGTTTCCACTTTTTCTTTCGCCACCCAAATAAAATCACACCGATAACGACGGAAATGAATCAAAAACCATCTGGATAATCTTTCATTTTTGATTTTGAAATTATTAAATTTGAAAAATAGCATAGAAATTTCCTATAATAAAATGAGAAATGGCGAATATTCTATTGTATTATTATTGTTTTTTATTTTCTGTTTCGACAGATGTGTTCAGCCACTGAAAACTGCGCGTAAGATTTATTTTAGGAAAATCAAAATTCATTTAGTATTGGTTCTAAAAATATTTAAATATATTATTTTTGTAACCAACTTATGTACCTACGTTATACTTTTGGCAAAGATTTGTAGCTTATACCTAACTATATCACTAAAAACGAACTCATAAAATTATCAAATTTTAAGAGCTTACAACTTAATTAATGAATACAATTTTTAATTAAAAGAAAAATATATTATTGTTATTTTTTTAGAATTCATTAACGCATTGGTTAATTAATGCTATTATAATTCGGATTGTAGATATAAGTGGTACCTAGATAGAGATATACATAACTTTTTTTGTTCTGCTGAAAAGAAACTTGAAATGAAAATATTTAATGGGCTTACAAATAACTGAAGTAAATATTATGAGATATTTATATTTTTTGTACTATTAAAATAGAATTGCCCGTTTTATCAGGGAATTGGACGTAGCATCATCATTCAAATCAAACACTGGCTATAATCCAATTGTTAAAATGTCGAATCTGAGCCAATGACCTCCAAATTGAATGTGTGAAACAAATCAACTATAATAAAGCCTTACTGTTTCCTTAACGTAAGGAAAAATGCTTTTTATATTTAAAGTATTTGTATTTATAAATTGTGACTTGAATAATTGAGTAAATGCCTAAATTAAAAGCTGAAATTTTGAATATTAATAAAAATAAATTACAACACTCTCTTCTTTCTAGAAAAAATAAATCAAAATATACAACAAAAATGATGACAACTCCTTGAATCCTAAGTCATTGTTGACCCAGTAGTTATAAAATGACAAAATAAAATATAAAAATGTATTTAAAACTTTTTTCTTGTGGTTTTTAGGGTATAAATTTACAATGAGAAGTATCAAAATACAAACTTCAAACTCTTTTATTAATTTCCTAACATAACAATTTAAATATCTCGTAATAATTTGAACAGGGCTGCCTAATAGTTCGCATAGCGGAAACGAAAAATATATATGAAATATGCGGCCCTTAGGACTTTTTTCGTTGTTTACATTTTGGCAACAATTGGAAATGTATTAAAAAAGTAGATGATATGCATTAATTTTATATTCAACGTTTCCCAACGTTCTTCCCTCAACGTTTCTAAAAAAAAGTTTTTTTAGGTGAATATTATTAATATTTGAAGTTGCTTAAAATATTCATGAACTACTTTTTCTATATGATAACTCAAAACTGGAACAAACAGATATATCATATATTCTTAATTAACTTCATTTTAATAATGTATAATATAAAATGAAAAACTATTATCCACTATGCTATTAACAAAATGTAAACTTTTCAATAATAAGAATCAGAACTGCACATTTTGCTAACACAATGAGAAGTTCAAAATTTTATCTGTGTAATTCGAATTGCATTTTGTTCAATTATACTCTCTTTGATTTTTTCATAACATCCAAATACTAAGGGAAAATTGAATTGCTATAGAAATATATTTTCAAATATATTTTGGTACGTTTTAATAATTCTACTTAAATTAGGTTTTTTTACAATCTATCAAACTTTGTAATGGGAAACCATGCTCCCAAAATAGCTTAAAAGTTATTTTTTAATAACAAATTAGTCACTTTTTCATTGAAATAGACTATCGAATCTTTAACGGTTGTATAAGCGAATGCATTTTAGGAAAAAAATATTAGTAATCCGAACAAAAACGAAAGAGTTTCAGACTGCTTTTGAATAAAGTGAAAATTCCTTAGTTGGTGAATTAGAAGAGAAATGAGATTCATATAAGATTTTATATATTGCAAGATTATTGAAGCTTACCATACCTAGGTGTAAATCGTGCATTAATATTTTGCGTTAAAAATATCCTTTTTATATTACATACCAGTTCCAGATGCAATAAAATTACAATTATCATAGCATATGATACAAAATATCTCATCATAGGTACATTTGTAAAAGGGACAATTTTTTGTTCTTGTTAAAGCTGGAGACATTAAGACAAGTTATGCATGAACCATCTTTAAGAAAAAGCTCCCCGTTAAGTTTAATTTAACACAGGAAAAATTGAAAAAAAAAGAAAATTTTATATTTTAAAACTCATTCACAGAATTTTTTTTCATTTATTACTTTAAATTTTTATACAGTTTTTACATAATGTTTTTTTTTCTCATAATAAACATAGCTGTACAGTATTGTGGGCAAAGCCATTATTTATTAACGATTTTTATACCAAGCGTTAATATTGTATTGTATGGTTATACCTTACCTTATTCACTCTTAACGTTAAAGTACTCTTAATTTTTTTTCAAAAATATTTTCTAACAAATTTCAACATTTTTAGATTACTGTATACATATTCTTTTACTATTGGGTTTAACTTTCCATCAAACAAATATGGTTTGAATAATAAATTTGAAATAGACAACTATTTTTTTTTGTTGACAAAAAGTAACTTTTCATGGCAGTGTTAAACTTAAGATCTTCAAACATTAGGTAAAAGAGATCGGGAAGATCGAAATTATTAAAATTACATAAGAGTTTTGGACTTTTTTTTCTTTTCGCACATTAAAATTATGTATACTATCAAATTTAAATAACGAATTTTCTCTAAATTACAACAAATTATTTCGTAATCACTAGAAAGTGTTTTTCACTAATTTTTTGGATTTCCGGCAAAATATTACATTTATACATTATTATCGCTTTCAATTGTGTAACTTGAAATATTAAAAACAATTTAAAACCGCATCTAAAACATTTAAATGGTCCTAAATTTATTTTCGCGCGTATTTTTCAGTCTGTGCTAAAATATAAAAGGGACCAAAAGGCCGTAACTTACAACGAAAATGATAAAATAAATATTTCAAAATTGATTATTTAGTATAATTAGTGCTCTGTGAGTTATCATTTTAAAAGCATTTTTAATAATTTAAGCCTAATCAGCCTAGTAAAATTCAATTCACAAAACCAGAACAAAAATAAAACCCCCAAATTTTCCTAAGATTTTGAGAATATCTTAATGAAACTTTAACTCACAAAACCAAGAATATATTTTATGGTGATATAAAGTTTATCAATGTTGTAGCAACAATTAAAAATGGCATTTTATTTCTTCCCTGAAATACATAGTAGAATATGTTGTAAATGAAATAGTTGGAATTTTATACTCATTGTTTTTTAAGTCAAGGGAAACGGTTATAATGCTCAAGTAACAGCTAGTTTCTGGTTAGTAGTAAAAATATAAACATTTAAAAAGTATGTTTAAAATAGGTTTTTATAATTTCTGATTAAAATTTTCTCTTATATGAATAAAATGATGGTAATTTAAATCAAAAAAAAATATGGCGTAATCCACATTTGGTTCAGCTTAATCATTAAAAAATCAATCAATTTGTAAGTAAAGCCTACAAATATAAATTTTCACTTATTTTTCACAGAAATACTGAAGTTTTATGCAATAATGACACGGAGATTTTACCACACAAAAATGAAAGTGTTAACTTTATAATTTACAACTATACAAAGATATTCCCATTTTTTGAAAAACCTAACTATTTTGTGATTTCCAATGAATTTTTCTAAGCTGACTAGGCTATTTGTAAATTATTTTAAAATTTCTTCTTAAAATATTAACAATAGTGTCGAGTTATATATAATGATAGTTTGAAAACAATCCTTGAATTGAAGTGAAGATTATTCAGTATTCGGTTCGTTGTGTACCACATTATTAAAATATTTTTTCAGCGATGAAGAACCAAATAAATTATTGAACAAAATATTATTTTCAAAAATATTTTTCTTATTTCAGGTACGAATTAAAATCATTCACTTCTATTGCATGCACCTTGTATCCAAAATTATAAAGTTAATTCAGAACAAAAAAATGTCTATTGAACCCAAGAAGCTGGTACCCATAATGGTTCTGCTTCTACACGGTTTACAGCCGTTACCAATTGTTCAAACGACAATGCTAAATCTGCGTTAACGATCTGCTCGTCGAATAAATGGTCATAAAGGAATTCAATTCTTCGGGCAGCATGAATGATTTCATGGAACTCATCATCTGTGAATCCTCGAGAATTGTTAACATCAAACGTGGATCGAGCATGTACCGAATTTCGCGATTCTTTTAAAACTTCTAACGACGGTGGTTTTATGTATATTATGTAGGGTTTTAATTGTGGCGTACGCAACATTTTTAAGGCTTGATAATGAGGATTAACGATTGTTACAAAACCACCATTAACTAACATCCGAACACTATCCAAAGATGTGCCATACAAATTTCCCTTGTACTCTCCATATTCAATAAAATTACCCTTTTCAATTTCACTTTCCATATAAGTACGTTCAACAAAGAAATATTCCTGTCCGTTAACCTCACCCGGACGTTTTTCTCTGCTTGTATCTAAAAAAAAATCGCATATTAATTGTCAAATTTTTCAATTAGTAGAAATGTATATTTTTACATGGCATTGGTGTTTTGAACTTTTTTGGATTCGTTGCAATTAAACGGCGTTTCAGTTCATTCCGTCCAACTCCTGGTGCCCCAATTAGGACAATGGGTCTAAAAATTCCTGGACGAGGATAAAGTTTGGCTACTTCCTCATACGTTGGAATCAATTCACGATCAAAGTCATCATTTTCTGCTGTGTCATACATAATTTTCTTAGTTTTCATAGCAGAACAACGCGGCGATTTAGGCGACTGGGGTGCACAAGACAATGTAGGTTCCACAACATTAGAGCATAAGCCTGACACCCGTCCGTTAAAGTTACGCACATAAAAAGCAGCAGTCCCCAAATAATTCCCAAGAGGAAATCGATTGAAAAATGGCAAAACACACGAAAAGACGAACACACCAAAAAGCAATTATTTCATTAGAAAACAGAAAAACAAAATGATACATTGATTAAGACGGGTTTATTAGTCAAAACTAGGGGTGAGTTTTACCTTCTTCTTTTTCTTTTTGGTTTTGTGTACGCTCATGAATTATTCTTCGTTCTTGTAAAGCTCGACTAGGAATTAGTCCAGCTCGCATATTGCGATCGCCTTCTCGTCTTGCTTGCCACCTAAAATTAAATAATAGATGAATTTGTCTTTTCAAATACAATTTAAAAGAACCTACCAATAAGCATCGTCTTGTGAAACTATATGTAAAACATCCCCTTTTTCAAAATCAAGACCAGCTTCTTTACAAGGAATATAAGGATCATTTGTCGCTGAGTAATTGAAATGTGCTCTTACTCGAACTTTGCTTTCCCTAATTCCCATTTTTCCATCAGCTGGTACAAGTTTGAAAGTTATTGTTCCCTCAGAATTTTGCTGTAAGCAATCAAAAGTACAATCAATAGAATAATCACAAATATTTTAAAACAAAAAATACCAAAATAGTAAGAACATCAGTAGGAGTTTTTCCTTCAACGTTAATATTGTTAACTTCAACAACTTCATCCCCCACATGAATCAACCCTGAACGATCCGCAGCGCCTCCATGCATGATTCGAGCGATGACAATTTTTCCTGTTTCCTCATCTGTTTTGATTGTTGCTCCCTATATTAAATGAAATCAAAAATCCAACTTAAAACAAGTAATTTCTACAAAAAAATTTTACATAAGCAACCAAACTACAACAAGCGTTTGTGTATAAATGGTTTCATCGAATACTGGCGAGTATGGGCTGTAATGTTCCTCTTGTGTATTAGTGCAAAGATGAAAATTGAAAAAGCGACAAAAGCTTTTTTTTAAATGAAATTTTGAATGCGTGTATTTGTGTAATTTTGTACTTACCACAATTGGCTCAGCGCTCTGAGCCCCGCTCTTGAAAGCAAAGTAATAAAACAGCCAGATATCACCAAATTTATAATAATAATGTAATAAAAACTCAAATGAAACATAAGAAAACTAAAAACATTTCTAAAAATCAATAAGATACTAGAGACATTCACAATTAAACACAATCTAATGTTCTCTATATTCTAGGTAAAGTATATGTCATTGTTGAAACAATATTTTTATTGATTATTTTAAATTGGAATCTATAATTTGATTTAATTGTGATAAATTTCTATTTTATTAAACATATCAATACTAAGGGAACGTAAAAAAAAAAAACTGAAAAAAAATTCAATAGGTAAATTCAAACAAAAATTCTTACCAATGGTTCGTTACTCTTAACTAATTGTACAATTTTAATTGTTTCTTCGTCCTCATCAACTTCCAAAGGTATTTCCGGTAAGTGTGGGTAGTAATCTTTTTGGGCGACAGCATCATGTGCGCATAAAATGCCCTAAATAAATTGTAAACTTAAATTTAACGTATAACATATAAATTGGGCATGTCGATTCTTTATAAAAAGAGTAGATCTTTGATTCAAATTCATTTTCGGCATTACCAATTTCGATAAAATTGAGTTTGCATAAATTATTTTTCGATTAATTTTAATTTTTAAAGAAATAAAAGCTCTGAAGTAGGCAAGAGTACGATTCTTCCGGCGCCGCGATTTAACTACGGATTCTTATGGGTCCCGATGAAATAAAATGAAAATGAAGAAATAAATATTTCGATATCTCGTTTAATTTACACAAAAGAACTTAATGAAACTATGAAATAAAATTTGAAATTTGGATTGTGTGTAAAAACATTAAAAATATTATTAAATTGTAGATATATACGAAAAATTCAAGTATATGCTCAACTGATAATATGAAATAACATAGTAAAAGCTTGAAGGCCAAAATGAGAGAATGGCAGTCTTAAATACGTCGTTTAAAGAATTTGAAACCAGTTTGAGGTATTTATTATTTGTTGTCAATTATAAATGCATTAACACCTCTTTCTGATTCTACAAATACCACATTTGAATCTGCCTTTTTCTCATTACTATATTATTTATAATTGCCAGTTGAGAGCAGGTAATATTATTTTCAATTTTACACCTCTTTGGAATTCATCAGGTTTCGTTCAAAACAAAGATCATTATGGATCAAAGGTTGATAAAATTTAACGTAAATTTTTGTCTACCGATTCTATCGTATGATTGAAGAACAGGTTTATCGATTTCGATAATACTTTGTTTTCAGGTAAATCTTAGTGTTTCACCAAAAATAAGTATAAAGGTCTCAAAAAAGTCTAATTTAAAGTTGTACCAATATTTTATTCTGATTTCCCTAATGGTATCAATTAAAAGACAGCTTTACTGATTTGACGTAAAATTTTTAATTAGGTTCAACTAATTTTTCTTCGGAAGAAAAGATTGCCTATTTAAGTTTAATTATTAATAATAAAAGTAGCATTTAGAGGAAGGCTGATTAAAATAATTAGACGGACACCCATTAATTGGATATAAATTGGACCCTTTAATTATATATCTATGTTTTTTTAAGATATCAAAAAATCACCATATTTTAAATCAGGCCAACCCAAATAATATTGCGGGTCACTTCGGAATTGCATCATAACTCTGCGGACCACCATTTAAGCTATATCTCAAATTATCCATACTAACTTTAGATTATTCCTATATTGATAGTTCGCAAAATATTTTTAGGTGGTCCGCGGATATAAAAAAGTTGAGAAATTATGCTTTAAATTCAAATTTCTCAGCTTTCCAGATTCCCTGACCGCTGAACACCTGACGTTCATAAAATTATGCCGTAACAATTGTTACATTTATTAATATAATAAAATATAACGAAACATTGTTATTATAATTCATAATAGTAGGTATAATATTCTCTAACATGGTATGAGGTGTTAATAGAATTGTAAGAACTTGTAATAAAAAATACACTACGAAATATATTTCATAGGTGTTTTAAATAAATTTAGATTCATACTCTTTCAGAATCGACAAGCCTAATAAAAATCAAACTTCAATCCAACCTGAATATGAGGTCGCTGAAGAAGAAAGAACAATTCTTTTGAATCTTCAGAAACGTGTGTTTTCGGAGCTAACACCTCAAGCACGTCCATCATAACTTGCATTGAAGTAGAAAGAAGAGGAAAAAATTTCTCACTGGCAGTAGTTGATAAAATTTTATTATGGGCACTGACCAAAGCGTGAAGTTCTTTCGATTTTAACAAATCGTTTAGGAAATTGAGCTCATCGCCTGTTGATGGAAGTTCATGGGCCTCGTTTAACGAAGTAAGTAATCTTGAAAGGGCTGAAATCATGAAAAACGATTTTCTTCAACTGAACATTATAAAAAAGATAATATTGATAACAATTACCTTACTTAAGAGCAACAATGCAAAAATTTTTTGCTACTAACAGTGCAAAAGCAATAAACTACGTTAAAACACAAAAAATAAATAAAACACATGTAGGTATTTGTAGGTCAAGATTGATTTTATTAAAAATGATAAATAATACATAAACGTTTTTAATTATAAAGAAGGTATATTCAACGTATTATGTTACGAACATAACAAAATATGATGAAAAACTCAGGAGAATTAATAACAATGAAAAAATTCAAATTTCCACTTGAAGTCAATTGTTGGTGGATAACTTAAAAATCGAACTTTTTTTTTTTCTTTATATGTAGAATTTCATAAGTTACAAAAGTTATAAGGAACTCGTTTATGATAAATAGGCATTAGAGTGGTGATAAGAAGAAAGATCAACTGAATAACTTAGAATAAGTATTTTTAATAGGAAATAAGTTACTTTTAATAGGTATTGAATAAGTTAGAAATAAAAGTAAGATAAAGAATTGAAGTTCTGCACAGCTGTTAAGGAAAACTTAAATATTTCAACTTCAAACTTCAAAAATTTAAAAACCTTGCGGAAAGCAAAAAGCGCTTGATGAAGAAGTGCAACCTAAATCGTAAGAAGTTTTTTAAGAAGAGTTTTCTCGAATCTCCAAGAAAATCTAACCATTATAATTAGTGCCCAACCGAAGCCACAATTTCCATATAATGGCGTGGTTTCGTAGGAAAAAAAGTAAATTCTAATTAGCCTGTCTTTATTTTTAAATCCTGTAGGTGTTTACTATTCATTTAGTCTCTAATCTAATTTGATCATTACCATAAGATAGTATTATCACTTTTTATTTCAAATTAATTATTTGTGCTGAAATAAGGGATTCATTTGAATAAAATGTATCTAATATTTCTTTTTAATATTAGTTCCGAATAACATAAAATACAAATAGTTACAAACCAAATTAACTTTTACTTAATATGTTTAGGTACCTACATAAAACAGAAAGGACTCTTTCTTACATCTTAAATGTAAAATAATTTCTTCTAAATTTTGGTCAGTTTTCTTTCGAACTGAAAAAAAAATATTATAGAAACTATTTAGAATAATTTAAATGAACTAAAATTAATCATTTTTCATAATTGAAGATTCTAATAATATAAGTAAGAAACGATAATTTCTTAACATTTTCATCTCACGCATTAGGTTTCGGTTTCGGTAGTAGTTTTGGCTTGACAACAGCCGAAACCGAAAGTTTGGTCGAACATTACTTCTTATACATAAAAATTTTTTAAACCGAATAAACAGAGTTTTTTTCATGGTATTTTTCTAACTAGGCATTAAGATTTAAATAAATCACTAAGATCAAGTAAGGGCAAGAAGTTTAAATGTGGCAGAATTTCAAAACGGAACTTTAAATAAAAAGTAAATTTTGTATGAATATAAAAAAAAATTATGGTTTTGTTAGGCCATTTAAATTATAATTAGTGTTAAAGATTTGTAAAATAATCTAAGCAACACCATAAATCATTAAATTTTTCCGACAATCGATTCATGATTCCTATCATCATTTTAACAAGTACAAACATTTTAACTTATTGCGTTTCCAAAATGCTCTTGTTGTAGTATAAATTTTGTTTAGTGGAAAGAAAATTTTTGCGAAACTTTTCCTATTTTCTAGAAAATTTGGTTCTTAACAACGATTTATTCATATGTATGTTATTCATTAAGTTTAAGTAATTGTAGCAGATTGTAGTAAAAACAGTCTTTTAAGGACTTTACAATAGTGAAATAGGTTAAAAAGTAAATCGGTTGAGAAACAGAGGGTAGAAAGAAATTGTTCCCATTACACAATTCCCACATTGGCTGAGTAAGGAGCCTTTATATTAAATTCAAACCGAATCCATTTTTAATGAGGGTAAGTAGGCGTCAAGCTTAAAAAGCTTTAAGAAACGACTCTCATGCTCTATCATGCCGTGTCACAAATAATCTTTCTTCAAGCATTTATATTTATTACATGCAGGCTATAAATAATACTTGAATATGTAATATAAGCAAAAAATTAAATTCTTCTAAATCAATAAGCTTCAATGCTTTAAACATTTAAAGAATTAAACAACCAAACCTATCAAGAAAGTCAACAAATTAACAATTTAACATTTAAATTAACATTTTTTTTTTAAAAAAACTACATTCTATTGTCCTAATTATAAATTATTTCTTGAACTTCAATTTAGAGAGAAGTTATATAAATACCTACCTACACACCATATCAACATATAATACATCAATTATTTGTAATATTTGTAGGTCTTCATTGAGTTAAAAATGCTTTTTGATACCAAAGAAAAACAAGGAAATACATTTCAAATTTACTAAATTTTATTGGTATTGAAAAAAAATATAATTATATGAAATAATTGCCTTCCAGAACAATAACCGAAGAAACATAAAAATTTACGAATAAATCATTAAACAATTTTAGTTGAAGGGAAAACATAATTAGTAAATAGTTTCTTTATTAAACTTGTTCTAAAGTTATTAATGGATTGGTTATAACGACATTTAAGACATTAAAAGTACTAATTAATATATCAAATGAACAGCAAATGTAATGTTAATACTAAGTAGGCAACCACGTTTGAATAATCACAAAGCAGCTGCAGAAAAATCCAATAATATACTGATAATTACTGATAAGACTTGCTTAGCAATCAAAATTCGTATCGGAAAACAATACTCCAGAAACATTTTTTGTATAGGTACGACCGTAGCATAAGTTTAATGATAGCGATTTGCTTTTTTTGCAATTATACTTCTTTAGTGGCGTTTTGAAAAAAATAATCAAACTAAAATTTTAATAGAATTTTTAATAAAATGATTTTTAGGAGCAATTTGTATAGAACTAAAACAACTAAAATACTCTATTGAGGCAATCTTAGTGTTCGCATATGTTTTTCGTATGTTATTAGGGGGAACCGTTCAATATTAACACAATTGGCAAAAAGCAAAAATTAGTAATTTATTGAATAAAATCAAAATAGCTGTTGCCACAATAGCAACAATCATTCGTATTTCACTCACACGTTTGTGTTTACAATATTTGTTCTCTGTTTTTGCCGGTATATATGCATACATTTTACATACGTTTGCCTATTAGTATTATGAGAATTAAATGCATTTAAAAGAAATATATTTTTGGAAAATTGTTCAATGCAATATTAGAAATTATATAAGAAATGTCGATTTATACATTATAAAACATTATATTTTTCTATATTTGAATTAAAAATCAGTTTCAATAAAAGATACAAATCGGTAAATAAAATATACAATTATTATTGTATAAATATCATTTTTAGGATGCTGCTTTTTGAATTGTTTAAACATATATATACATGATATTTTATGGCAACGGTCTACTTCTTTATGGTATATTTTTTGGATAAGTACTTTTCGAAGATGTGACCCTTTTATTGATAAACGATTAATTCATATGGTAATTAATATACAATTTGTATAAGTAGCCAAATGTGAATACATATTATACAGAATCTACAACAGTTAATTGCGTATACATACGTGGCCTATGTATACATAGCCAATTTAATATTTTATTTGAAAAGCAGTAACTTTCCATGTAATATTCTCAGCCCAACCCTTGACACAACTGACAAATGGCTGAAATTAGCAAATGAATGAAATCGAAATGACAGTTGAAACTAATGACATGATAGTTCAAATTTGAGACAATAATTAAAATATTTGAATTCCGTTCATACCAATGTCTTTACAACTGTATATTATTTGTCCTTGTCTTTAACGCAATACATACCATTGTTTATTATTATACAGTGTTTTGATAGTAAAAAGGAATTCCATTTATAATAGTATACTATTTTATCTAATCTATCACAAACAACTTGTAACTGGTGTGTTAGTTCAGGCACTATCGGAAGAGGCTACAGCAGTGATGTGAAAAAAACATTTTAATTATACCAAGGAAGTATAACTTCTCAGGTGCGTACATGAGTACACACATGGTTTTTACATGGTTTTATTTGCAATCAGTCCCCAGTACCCGAATTGCCTGGCAAAAATTTTATAATACCATTAATGCTTTTAATTTATTTAATACACATCTTAAATTTTAAGGATTTTTGTCTTTGGGTCTTGAATCTTCAACTCATTACTTTCAATTTCAATATTTTTAATGAGGTTCTTTGACTCCGATTACTTTTGATCAATCAATTTTAGAAGATTAACAATTTCAAAGGTTTTTTTTTGTCCATTTCGAGTATATAACAATTTTGATTTGCAAAGGTAATATTATAACAGTGTATATAAGATATTCGATATTTAAATGTATGTATAGGCAACTGCAATACATAGTTGTAAACTGGTACACAATTTCACATTATCATATGTAAGTAGAGAAATGCCAAAAAAGTTCATTTGATGTTTTTTGCTATGATCTAATTTTATTGATAAAAGAAACCAAATATTAAACAAAATAAATGTTAATGAAAACTTTTTGTTGTATATATAAAGTGCATGCTTAAGGTAACAAGGAATCAAAAGGAAGAAATTGGTATCAATAAATATAATTTTAGTTGGAAATTTGAGCTGTTCTATTAATACCAATTAACGTTAGGTGAATTATTATAACTAATTGTTACAATTATATAAAAAAACACATGCAAAGCACAGCTAACGGTGACAAATAATGCCAATTTCACCAACCTGGATCCCATTTTGTTGTACCTTCACCATTAGCCATTATTAAATTGATATTAAATAAATGATCCCAAAATTACAATTTAAACTCGAAATATTCAATTAAGTAACAAATATTTTATATAAATAATTCTACTAGGTTATGTAACACAAGCCAATAATTCAAGAAATTAAACTATACTGGCTTAATGCCAAATGAAATTATCTTCCCTATTTTAAACACGCGTCTAATCAAATAATGTCGACAAGAACTCGTTTAAGATTACAATAATAACAATGATAAATAATCATTTTGTTAACGCAGCAAATTCTTTTCTTTCTGAAACCGAGTTCGGAATCCGATGCGTAACAAGGTTGGGCTTGGGTTTTTTAAAAGAGGATGCACACTTGTTCGTGTCAGGAAATCAATAATTAAATTCCGTACAATAAAGAATTCAATGAATTTTTACTATTGAAAAAGTTTTATGAACTTATGAATTAATTTGAAAATAAATTAAGTCTGTTTATTGATAGTTTTCAGAAAAAAATTCTCCAGTTTCGAAGCAACCACCATATTGGTTTTTGTTTATTTAAATAATTTTGACGTTTATAGGTTATGGATTTTGTTGATAATTTTTTTTGGGAAAATTTAATGGTTTTTATAAGGGGATTTAGGATTTAAAGGTGAAAATGGGAGATATTAATATTTTTTGAACGATTGAAGAAAATTAAAAGGGAAGACTTTTGAGAATGTTAAGTATGTTTGCTGCATTATCGGCTTTCCATTTAAAATCACATGTTCCAAATGCCATGTGTTAGGAACTGTCAAAATGATTAACACTGCTAACGTCAAAAGTGACGTTTGTTATCAGAGGGTTGATTAGAAATGTGCAATTTATTTGCTGATAAATCGATTGTAGGGTAGTAGAAATGTTTGGAATGGAAATTAAAATGTTAAAATTTACGAAATCAAGTGGCCATTTTGAAAGGCGCCGAGACGGCAGCGCCGCTATTTTCGACGTTGGCCGCGCCACGACGCGCCGACCGCATGCCCCTGACCGCACCACCGACCGCCACAGCCTATTCCTGTAGGGACATAACGACGCTTTGGGTTGGTCAAAGCCCCACAGCTACCATCACGTTTCACCAACACAATGAAACAAGGCGTTCGTAGGTACACGGCATTTACATCGGAATGCGTTCGTATGTGTGCAAGATCGTAGTGATCTTTGCCGAACAAGCATTCCGTCAAAAAACGAATTCGTTCTTCAGACTCCAACAAGTTGTTGATTTTATATTTTATTCCATTAAAATTTATTTTTTGTTTAAATATAAGTTTTGCATTGGTTTTTCGTTATGTTTCAATTGATTTGTGTTGATAATATTCATTAATTGTTTATTTTTTCTTTGATATTTTCGTCGTGTTTTGCTTGTAGAAGTTTTCTTGTTTAGTTGTGTTTTGTTTTTTTTCTTTCTGAAGGTGAGCGTCGTTTTTTTCCAACTTTTTTAACATACAATATCATTACTTGGAAATTATAAACAAAATATTAAACTTCCTTTATATAAAGGTTATGAAATTATAAAGTTTATCTTTTAAATTTATTTTTGTGAATATAATTTTTATGTGGTTATGTTTGACACACCTGTGGATTCTTAGGAACTAATTACCATTTTTTTAAAGGGATGGCCCATAGATAAGTTTTATGGTAATTGTTAATTATATTTGACAAATTGGCAGGTCTTTGTGATTTAGACTGATATTGTATAAACAAAATTGGATATTATTTTTATTTATTTTCTAAAATTTAAACGAGGGGTTCCTCTCATTAGTACCAATAGGTTCGAACGTGCGTTTTAAATTAAAACGTTTAAAAATAGAATTTTCTGGGGGGAAATTTTAATGAAAATAACACTGGAAATTTAAATTAAGTTATTTTTTTTTGTAGTTCTGTCAGTTCTCTTTGCTTGCAATTTTCTTTTATTCTACAAATATTTTGTGTTTTTTTTTTCAATTTTCAATTCAGACTTTTCAAATTTAATTTTTTAAAATATACAATGGAACACAAATGAAAATGTATAATATTTTTCTTGAATGAATAGTGCGTTTATTTCGTAGAATGAAGAATTTTTTTTTATAATAAATTCTGTAAAAATGGAAATATATAAAGCATCACCACGAAATTAACGTTTTTAAAATTTTACACCAGAAGCATTTAGTCAAATGTTATCACTTTTCGTTAAACTACGTATGTTATTAAACTAGTCGACCAATTTGATTACTTTACAATTTTGGTACCTCTTTTCTATTAGTAACCTAATGTTTATCTTATATAGCAGAATTGGTCAACCCAAAAAGGTCAATACATACAATGTAAAATCCAATGACTCAAGTCCTTTTTAGGTCGGTCAATATCTGGTAACTTGCATTTTCTACTTTGTTTTTAATTCTATTCGCGAATTTTTTGAGAAATCCAATTCTAATATGGTATAATTTTCTCTTTTGTGGCTAAATTTTCATTATGAGCCGATTTATTCGCGAATTCAATGTTGCCAGATATTGACGGACCTAAAAGGGACTTCGGTCAATCCAATTATTTCGAAGAAATAAAATATACACTTTACTTTGTGTAACTAATCATGGTTTTTCGAACCATATATTTGATCACTAAGCCTGCATTTATCCTATGAATCTAAAAATCAAATAAAAATTATTAGTTTGTGCTATTTGTTTTTAATTGCTCAATTTTTCCATTTTAAGTATTAGGCTTAGGCTGTTTTTTTGCTTTGCTCTCTAACCTTCAATACTCCCATTAGGGATTGCAATTCAGTAAAGTGGGATTCCGCGGGATTAGAAAACCGTGCGGGATTGCAACCCCTAACTCCAATAGCTTTATTTTGCAACAAATCCGCATTGAATCTTCTGAACTTAAACTATAACTTGAGTTACAATTTTTTTTTATATAATATTGGGATTTTAATTTTCTATTTTACCATCCAATTGAGATATTGCAAAAATTAAGACTGAAATAGTTGGTAGTAGCTATGACGTAGAGATATTTTTTTTTAAGTTGTGATAATCTTACTACAGTGACGTAATGGCAATTTTCCTTTTTCAGATCCTTTATTTAATTTTTGTGTTGGAATGAACTTTTATAAAGGTATGTTTTCTTTTATTTTTAATTTGGGTTTGGTTTCTACTAAAAGACGTATATATTTTATTTTTTTCTGTAAATTTTTAATTTTTAGTATATTTTTTTACGAATATTGTAAGTAAAATGAATATTTTCAAAATTTAGCAAAGCCATAAACCACGTTTCTATAAGGATGTTCACTATAAAATGTACAGATGGCGCCAGCATTATAACACTATTTGTTTCATATTGTTCCATCAATTTTCAAATTAGAATTTCCATTTTTTATTTACCATTTAGTTTTTATATTCTCTCGTGTCAATCTTACGTTGTTTTATATTTAATTTGTTCAACACCGAATATTTTATGTTTTAATTTTGTTGATCTACATGCACATAACGACAAAACCATAAAAACATTGTGTAACAAAATTACATTTCGCGTTTAAATGACGGTTGGTTTTGATCATCTCGCGGCCTTCTCCCTCACCCATTTGGTAGCAAAAAAAATTTAAAAAAAGAAAAATAAAATAATATATAGGTTTTTTATACTGCCATGTATTTTATTTCGTTATCAGTAATACAGAACGATAATAAAAAATAATATATTTTTTAACGACAACAATAATAGTTTGAAAATGGCGGATATCGAATGGCGTATATATGCTTACGATCTATGGCTGTGTTATTATTATTATTATTGAATATTGAGGGGTGCGCAACATTTATTTACAGTCCTCTCCGCATTCCATATAACAATAATAATGTCGTGTCTATTACAATATTTGCAGAAATACAGAAATATATAGATATCAACCCTCACCCGTAAATAAGCCCATTTTCCCGCTTTTCGGTCTAAAATAATCTAATAAATAACGGTATTTTGATACACATTTGGGTCGTTAAAATATGCCTTGTTGATGACGACTCACCCGTGATAAATTTGTATATAGATATAATATTTATATGGGGTTATTAGGAGAGGGATAAAATACTCATTGGGGGTGTAAATAA
This sequence comes from Sisyra terminalis, assembly GCA_958496175.1. Classification (NCBI taxonomy): domain Eukaryota; kingdom Metazoa; phylum Arthropoda; class Insecta; order Neuroptera; family Sisyridae; genus Sisyra; species Sisyra terminalis. The sequence goes on from OY292275.1 coordinate 13,507,594, forward strand.
AATGGCTAGATTGGATGTTGTGTGACAATGTGAGAGAATGCGTGAAATGTTCGTTGATATTTCGATATATCAGTCGTAAAATCGTAAATATTGTCGTATTTATTAGGAAAGTTATGTGTGATATTATTGCGTTTAAAACAATTTTTTAATAAGAAAGAACTCTGCCGCTACTAAAAAATTGTTTAAGCAGAATAGTTAAATTTTAAAAAGAAATCAATACTTTCTTAAAACTCTTCCTTTATATGGCAATAAATTAAAAATGTATTATATTTTCAAATTTCTTCTTAAATCATGCCAAATGCTTTTTCATAATTAAAGTTTGATTTCCGAAAAGACAATGGTATTAAGTCGATATTCAAATTGAAATAAATGTTTAATACATATATTTGCCTAGTTTTCAATAATTCATTGCATTATATATACATTTGTAAGTGTTTTCAATAAATATGATATGCATAAAATTTTACTTAATTTATCTATTGTGCGAAAATATGAAAATAGATTCACATGTTTCCATTGTATCTATATTAAGTGGAGAGTAATTTATAAATTTCACTGTCAGTAAAAGTTTTTCCTTATTGTTTTCTGGAAATCAGAGAAATATAATGCATGTTTAAACATTTCAAATATTTTAATTGAAGTGAAATTTCTCATATGGGGGTAGATATCTCTTGTAGAGGGACCTTGATTTCAATGGCATAATGCTAAACTTGAGATCCACAATATACTGTTATGTATAAGTAATTTTGTTTTTCTTTTGTTTATTCGAGCCTGGACAAAACAGAACATTAACTTACCAAGCATGAATGTTTTACACTCCAAAATTCACGAATATAAAAATACTTTTTTTAGTACTTGCAAGTGAAATGGAACTTAAATATTATATGTTCTGATTTGTAATTCAATCCTTTAAATCATGTTGATCCGTAATCCTGTAGGTATGATTATTTAGGAATGAGTTTTGAAGAATTCTAACACAATTCTTAGATTTAATACCAATGTATTAATATTCAAATAATTTTACACAAGCTTTTGTCTTATTTTGGTTTGTTATGCAATAATAGACCACTTAATTGCTACTATAAGTTTGCTACATCAAATTTCAATAGTGTTCTCAAAATCATATAACAGTAATTTGAAAAATTGCAAATGTGCACTTAAGAGTACGGTCTTCGACGAAAAAATAAATAAAAAAAACATTTTAAACGTTTTGTAATTTTATTTGGCGACATTCGAAAGCTTAAAATTAGATTTAAATATGGCCATGTAAAGGATAAAACGCTAAAGTATCAATTTCGTAAATCTTTGCAGATCAAATTAATTAGTTTGTCAATTGAATTCACCTTGCTGTAAATAAAATTCATCCTTTTACAAATTAAGAATTTTATTTAGAATAAAATTGATTAGAACTTGTACGGTTTATGTTGCAAAGGTGATACCACTTCAGTACAATTTTCGGTACAAGTCTTTGATAAAAAAACAACGACAAATTGCTATTGTAACAAAAAAAAATCTCTAAGGATAAAAACATGCCTGAAATTATATTGAAACCAAAAATAATTTTTCTTTTAAATCAAAGACTATCAAAAGTTAAGTTTGAATTGTTCCACCTTTGTAGCAAAAGGGGAAAAAGTTTTTTCTAATTATTTCCATTCTAAATAAAATTTATTCTTTTGCAATGAAATCCTATTAAAATGGAATGGATTTAAGTGGTTTTAGTTTGATTTAATTAACTAATGAAATTAAATTTAACTTTGGTCATTACTGTAGCAAAGATGTGTAGATTACCTGAAATATTTAAGCTATTTAATGAGAAAAAATCAATGTTCTAGAGCATGGGTCGGCAACCTTTTGTTGTAAAAGGGCCAAATATTTTTCATGGGGCACAGTGCGGGCCGCACTTGCAGTAAGTATACCTACAATATTTATGTACAAATATTTAAGTTTTAAAAATAAAACGCTATGTGTCCGTCATGTGCGTTGCGGCGAGAATCTTGCGGGCCGCACCAAGATGTCTCGCAGGCCGCATGCGGCCCGCGGGCCGCAGGTTGCCGACCCATGTTCTAGAGTACCTACAATTAAGTCCTATATATTATACTAGAGAACCCGGTGAACATCGTACCACCTAGAATTGAATTATGAAAATTAATTGATACTAGTAATATGTCCACATTTTTAATTTTTCATATGGATATAAATAAACTCACATGCTTAAGCTTAATTATAACAAATTAAATGCGTTTCTTACATATACGTTTTATTTTACATATTTGGATTCATACCCATAAGAACATTGAACACATTAAAACCCAAATGTATACAAAAATTCATAAAATCTCACAAATTCATAAGTTTTTAGACCTACATAGATATTTCTAACCACATTTTTATTTTTGACTCTTTTTGTCCCTCGAAATTGTATTTACCTATTAATTGTATTGTCCTATCCTCCTAAGGTCGCTATTAGTTCGGGACTGGATGCTTACTAGGAATATTCCTGTTTTCATCAGTTCTTTTTGAAACAGAATATTTGTTTGTTTTGTTTATCATTAACACTTCAGCACATGGTTAAGGTGGCCCACCGCATTAGTAGAATGTGGCTTTTGGGATGTGCGACCATGATATCCCAATATTATTCTGGTGATTATTTTTATCCTTTTTGTGCTATAGTATGGAGTGAATCATAGTCTCTTTAAGCCGTTGTACGATGTGTAAAATGTGTAATATATTAGGAGTTGTTGATGAATTAGGTTCTATTATTTTGGTATACTTTTCATTTCTTTGCACATATATTGATTTGCTTACAGATGTTAAAATAACGAATGAAAGTTTAATTATGTTCCTTCTTAATTAAATTGTATGATTAAATCATAGATCATGAAAATCAGTTCTACCATTCTCCAGTTATAAATAGTCAAACTAACACGACTTTGTTGTATGTACCTTTTTAGATTGAAGAAAAATAAATTCATTAATTAACATTGTAGTAGCCTTTTATACTTATAATGTTTTTGATTACTTATTGCTATTGCCATTTGCCACAATTTGCAAGGTATTTATGACGTTTGCCCAAAACAACATTTTCCTAATTCTATAAAATTAAGATATTTTTACAAGCATTTCTTTCAATCAGTTTTACACGATGATTAAAACGTTTGGTTTGAGGAAATCAATTGGCAATCGTTTGGTATCAAGTGCAAACTGTAAATTGGATGAGTAAGGACCTCCCAACCAAATTCCTGGAACTTCTTCCGGGTCATTAAAGCCCTGTAAATCTTGGAGTTGTCCTGCTGCAACGCAACATATTTTCTGGTGATCAATTCTGCTTTCTGTTGGTCAATTGTTACTTATAATTGGTCCAATATTGGGTTAAAGAGGTCTGAACTAAGCTCTGAATTAAAGTTGTATCATACACGTTGTAAAAATTTCCCGACTATTATTTCTTGTTTGGGAACCATTTAGGCCATTTTACCAGGCTATAATTGTTGAAATTTTTGATTTGAATTCTGTATGAGATCCATTTCTAATTGTCTCTTACCATTTTTTTAGAAAAAGTTCAACTTTATTACGTTTGGCAGAAGATTCGCAGATGAAAATACGATCCACCAAATTTTGGTATCAACTGTTTTGGTTTTCAAAAACCATGCATATCATGGTTGATTTTCAGTTCTTTGGTGATATTATGATATATTCTGGCGATATTTTGATTATTTCTAAGATTTCATCGATATATTTTACAAAAGATTTCCCAGATTGAAATGCATCCGTACACTTTACTATAAAATTAAGTTCCCTGATTTTCTTTTTATCTTTATGAAAGGAAAATTGGAAAATGTATCGACTTTTTCTCTGTCTATTTTCATGTTTAATGAGGTTTTCCTCACGATTGAATTGATCAATCACCCACAATGATTGTACATTTTTCTTATGAACGAATATAAATACAACCCTTCATAAGGAATACAAAATCAGGTATGGATAAATGCTTATGGATAAATTTTTCGGTGAAATACTAAATTATTTTATTCCCAACCTAATGTGCAGGAGACAAAAGAAGGGGAAAACCAAGCTACCACTTCTTCATCTCAACTGTTCGTTATTTTGTACATAGTGTAATTCCCCTGTAAATTCGCACACCCAAGTTGAGAAACATAATACTAACACTTTTGGTTTTGTGTAGCTAGTTTATTGTTTCTAGAACAATATCTTTTTAAACAATTTTTCTCAATATGCATTACTAACGATAAGAAATAAAATGCACATTTAAAAATAACGAAAACAATTTTCTCGCAAACCGTTATTGTTTCCATTGGCTCGATATTGGTTCACGTCTAGACTAATGAAAATTTTAATATTGAAAAGATTTCGTACTTAAAAATCTATAATAAAATTTTATGTCAGTAAAAAGCTCTTCCGTCTTGATTTTTTTCCACAATTTCTCGCATCTACATTCATAATATTCAATCAAACGAGGTGTTTTATGGTCGGAATATGTTTTTGCACGTCAACCGCAATCGTTTATACACCACAACCGATAACGATAACACAAATAAAATAATAAATACTTTTATTATTTCGTTCATTTTCTTTTTCTGCTTTCAATATCTAACATTTATATGTCTCTTTTTTATTCATATATGTGTAAAATATAAATAAAGATATAGGTTACGTACATATATGTATGATGAGGTTTCCTCTTCGTTTTGGCTTAATGATTTTTTAAGTGAATATTTTTATCATTTCGCATACGAATATGAATAAGTGAACGTATGAGGGTAAAATGGTACCAGAGAACTTGATTATGGCCTGATGATACCGATGATAATGATGACGATGACGATTATATTCAATCTTTTTTTATTATTAAATATTTTTTTTATTGTTCTCGATAAATTCGTTTTTATATCAGTGTTAACGCATTTTATTCGCTACTTTTCGTTATTTTATCCAAACCAATTTAGTCGCAACCCCTATATTTTTCATTTAATACGTTGTTGTCACAAGGCTTTCTCTGCTTTTATAATTTAAATCGTTTTTTGTTCTTTTTCATATTGTCGTTATAAATACGTGTCAATTTTTACAAATAATAATATATGATGAATAAATATATCAGTATCAATTAATTTGTTACGCCATTAAAACATGATTTTTTTATTCAGAGCATTTGAAGCTTTTTCTTATTGGAAATAATGTTCATATATATTTTTTCTATCGAATCATATTTCTTTTCAACTTTATTGAACTTTTATTAAAAAAATATTTTTCATCAAAGATAAACTGAAGAACTATTCGTTGAATGTTAGAAAACATAATTACTTCAAATACGAAAAGATAAGCTTTAAAGATATGGTTTGGTTAGAATCATAAAAGTAGAAATTAAGAGTTTGAATTTATATATGGTATAGTGCATAAAGGCAAAAAATAGTTATTTTTGTTGGAACATGTTTGTTCGTACTACAACTGTGTTGCTATGAATTAAAATTAATTTTAGTTTATAAAGAAATATATGAAAAATATTAGTTAGAGAATAGGCTAGAGTAGAGTAGTTCGTGGAATCTCTTTAGCAAAATAAATTATTTGCTTTCATTTTTCTTAGGGTACAAATCTATTGCGATCCTCATAACTCCAGAATTTGATTTTTCATAGCTTTATGAATGATTTTTTAAATGTTTAAAACTTTCTTATAGTTCTGAAGTTTAATTAGAATAGAAATAGAGAAAGGAAAGATCAAAATTTTCCTACCTTGGGGTTTGAACTCAAATTTGTGTTTTACATCAAAAATCACCAATGATTCAATTTCCATTTGTGGTCATTTGGCTTTTGTGCATTGATATATATATATATATATATATATATATATATATATATATTTTATATATATATATATATATATATATATATATATATATATATATATATATATATATATATTTGAGTTCAAACCCCAAGGTAGGAAAATTTTGATCTTTCCTTTCTCTATTTCTATATATATATATATATATATATATATATAAGAAAAATAAAAACCACGGTTTAGTAGTTATTTTTTAATAATCTATTGCAATAGTTCGAGATTCATATTGAATTGTAACTTATTCTTCTTATTAGAAAATTTTCTAGAGTATCTATTCATTCCAGATAGCCAAACTTTGTAAGGATTAATTTTGATTAATTTACTTTCCCATTTTCCATTTCTCACAAATTACAATATTTTAATACTAAAAATTAAGTTTGATTACATATTCCTTGACTCATGCAATTTAAAGTTGTCACCTAAAGTCTTTTGTGTATAATTTTCTTCAAATTTTCCGCTTTGTTATGGTTTCGTTATCCCCTCATCCCTATTTCATCATAATTCAAATTACGTCTTTTCCTTTAAAAACAGTAGAATCTCTTTAAATTTGAAATTGTGGAGTTTCTTATACTTTAAGCAAAAGGTACCTTAAATAGGATTGAACTATCCAGAGCTTTCTGTACAAAATTTTTCAACTTCATTCTGCTTTGTCTTCTTATATAAAAATGATAGCTACCCGGGAAATATTCACAGCCAACATTTGTTAATGAAACAATTGACAAATGATAAAAATTGTCAATTGAATGAAATCGAAATGACAGTTGAAACAAATGACAACAATCAGTCAAATCGAATTTGAGACAATGATTGTTAAATTAGTTTTCACTCACACGTATGTGTTTAGTTTATAGGCATTCTTTGTTCTTTGTCTTTGGCGAAATATCATACATAGTATTATGTACATACGTTTGCCTATTATATTGGTACTAAATTCTTTTAAAATGGTATTTTTTATTTTGTACTTATTTTCACCATTTCCACCAACCTTTAAGTTTTAGTTTATTTTTTTGGGTGGGGAATATTTTATGGAGGATTTAACTGTTTTTGTGATTATAAGAGAAAATATCGTATAAAAATTCATGCTGGTTTCATAGTTCTACTATTCATGGTCCTTTACCTCATATTAATTTTTGGTTCTGTATTATTGTAAAAATTTAAGGGCATAAGTGTAGCTATGTTATCTTATCTAAAGATTTAATTTTGATTTTTACAAAAATCATCTAATTTGAAAAAAATATGTTATGGTTTGTATGTTTTTAAAGTTGCATTGAAGGTTTTTTGGGTGCAAACTTTCCTATGTTGAATTTAAAAAGGTTTAATACTAAACCAGCGTTTTAAGGTTGATATGTTTTCTTAAGGAAACTAATATAAATTAAAATAATATTAGCAATATTATTTTTTTCTGTACGATGAATATTTCAATATAAGAGCGGTGTAAGGCCATTGAAAAAGTGAAACTTTCCATCGGATAAAAAAATTGAACCAAATCGATAAATGCAAACGAAATAATAATATGTAAATATTAAAAAAAATTGTCACCCTTTTTGGGGGAACACACACACACACGCACACACGCATATAAAAAATACAGCTCCCGGAGGCCCCTGGCAACAACCGCCATCGGCCTGGCTATCTCCCAATGGACCCCCATCTCTCTATTCACTCCTATCACCCCCTGATTATCTAAAATAAAATCATACATAACCCCTTCAATCTAACGTTTAGTCTTCAGTGGTGAATTCACGTTTTAAAAAATTTACGATAAGAATAGCACTTGGGGTACCTTGAGGCAAATTGTAAGATCGGTATTCGGTGTGAAAAGGTTTGAATTTTTGAAATTTTTTGTGTGATTTTGGAATTTGTAGAATAAATGTACATGCAGACACGTGTGTGATGATAAGAGGGGGGTGGGGCGGGTGAATAACCCATTAGTGTATACACGAGGGGCCCATCCCGATGATATCTGCAAAATTTCCAGGTCCTCGATTGATTGCCTGTCCCATATTTAAATATAACAAAAAAAAAATTGAGGGGATGTTTTCGAATGAAGTGGAGGACTCGGGGTCGAAAAGTAGAATTAACACACATACATCCATACCAATTGTAGGGGTCGTTATGCGTGTTTGTTGGTCGACGAGGGAAGGTTCGGGCATCGTGTCAGTTATGTGTGTATGTATGCCAGGAGTGCAAAAATTGGGAAAAAATGTGCAAGTGAGACAGCGAAAGGAAACTGAAACGAGAGAGGATATTACTGAATTAAGGGGTGAGGACATGGGCAAGGGTTGAAATTTTGCAAATGAGACTTAGAGGCGAAAAAATGGTAGAATGGGAATGTTGCGGGGATGATTCACTCTGTCAACGTACCGAAATTGTCAATTTCCATATCGAACCCCGACACAAGTTTACCTTCTGTATCCCCCGAATTTGGTGGAGGACTCGTTTTGTGTCTCCAGACCAGAGACGCAACCCCTGATCGCTCGCAACCTCCAACAGGCAACCCAAAAAAAACATATGTGCTATGTGGTATGAGGCAATTACAGGAGGCCACTATTACACACGTGTCCAATAAACATTAACGCCACCCGATCACATCTTCCTACAATCCCATGTACAGCATCCCATCCCGACTCCCTTTATGTTAAATATACATTCCCAGTACAAAAAAAAAATTACCGATGGATTTTTTGTAAAATTCATAATTTCCTAATTTAAATTACGCGTAGCTTCGTGCGAATATATGTTTTTTATGTTTTGAATTCATGAAAATCCCGGGAATTAAAAACAAATATATATTTTCCTTAAAAACTTCCAAATTCAATTCAATCAGTAATAGATGCCGTGTTATGGATTAACTATAACTATTATTTTCCAAAAAATCATACGTTAAATACTACTTTCATTTCTGGGAAAAAACACTTTTTTTTTTTGGAAAATTTAATTAATCGACCATCTAAATATTAATAAATCCAATAAATTGAATTAAAAATAAATTGTACCTCCAGAATTGAATTTGAAATTGATTTAGTTAGTAAAAGTCCAGTTTAAACATTTTTGTTATTATATTCTCTGTTGTATATAAGTAAATTATATTGTTGATTTAATTTGTTGAAGCAATTTTGAAAATTTTCCGTTTTTTATGGGATAACTGGCTACATATTACATTTTTATTTTACTTTTTCATTTTGTATTTAATTCGCTTTAAAAGGGTAAAACGTAATTTCACTAATTTGATTTGAAAAAATAATTTATATCTTTAAATTATTGACTATAGTTTTGATATTTCAGTTATATCTAAATTAATTATGCTACAATTTAAAAAAAAAAACTACCGCCTTTTTCTGAATACTACTTTTATTATAAATAATTAAACGTAAATGGGCAACCTTACCTTCTGAAGAAAAATTAGTTGAACTTGATTACAAAGTTTCTAACCTATCAGTAAAGCTGTCTATAAATTGGAACTATAAGTGAAATCAGAATAAAATATTGGTACAACTATTTAAATTAGGCTTGTCTGTGACCTTCTATATACTTTTTTTTTTTTGGTGAAACACTAAGATGTACTAGAAAACAAAATATTATCGAAATCGATTAACCTGTTCTTGAATTGTACAAAAGAATTCAAGTAGACAAATATTTACGTTCACTTTTATCAATCTTTGTTCCATAATGATCAATATTATGACCGAAACTGATAAAATTCCAAGCTGGTGTTAAAATTGCAAAGAATTTCCTACCTGCTCTCAAGTGGTGATATGAAATAACATAGTAAAAGTTTGAAGGCCAAAATGTGAGAAAAAGGTAAGCTCAAAGGTGACGTTTATGGAATCGGAGAGAGGTGTTAATGTAATTATAATTGACAACAAATAATAAATACCTCAAACTGGTTTCAAATTCCTTAAACGACGTATTTAAAGCTGCCATTCTCTCATTTTGACCTTCAAGCTTTTACTACATTATTTCATACCATCAGTTGAAAGTAGGATAGTTTGAATTCCACTCTAGCTTACAGTTAAACTCGTTTCCACTTAACGTGAGGAATTCATAATGACAAAAGTCATAAGAAAAATGATTCCTACTCGAATTTTCATTTTATCTCTCATTAGTTAATTGCCTATTTTAAGTAATTGTAATTAAATTCAAATCATTAATTTGCCTATCCGTTTAAATTTAAATCTTTAAAAGTTGTTAAGATAAAATCAGTTCATTTTAATTCTATTACATATCTGTGAATGCAGTTTTAAGTTAATAATCATTCAATTATCAAAACGAACATATCATCAAAATGAAGGGTATAACTTTTACAGGCATACTATATACTTGTATTTTTTGTATATATACAATTTAGTAATATTTCTAACGTTTTTACAAACAAACCAACTTTCAAATTCATTTCATGGTTTAATTAAGTTCTTTTGTGTATGGTAATAATATTAAATACATTTAAAAAATAAAGCGTTTTACAAATTGCCTGTGTTACAATTGTTAAGTATTATACTTGATTATGTTATATGCAAATATTTTTTTTATAAAATATCAGAGGATCCGGTGAACTTCGTATCACCTAAAATTGAATTGCGAAAATTAATTTATATCAGTAATGTTGCTACATTTTTAATTATTAAATTACTAACAGAACAATAATTATTAACAATTAAATTAATATACATTGTATTTTACTTGTTTAGATTTACACCTATAAAATCATTAAACATGTTAAAACTTATATGCATATAAAAAATTCTTAAATTCTCACCTATTCATGAGCTTAATACATGCGTAGATATTTCTAAACATTTTTATTATTGAATACTTTGTATCCCTAGAAATTGTATTATTCTTTTGGCCAATTCCAGTCCCAATTTTTGGGACTGGAAGCTTACTGGGAATGTTCTTGTTTTCTTCAGTACTTTCTTAAATATAACATTTGTTTTATGCTCCAAACGACGTCTTCTGAAAACAACTGTTATATATCAGAATAATGACCAAGAAGCTTTTAGAATCATTTTCTATCCCATAAAATAATGAGCTTAATGGATCTGGTGGTGGGACCAATTGGAGCAATTTTATTTTTCCATCAGCACAGCATAACCCAGTAAATTCACTGCTGTATTTTTACGCCTTACAATATTGACAAATGATTGTTATTTCCTCAATTGTTCCAGATTACAATAAATATTAAGTAAAATATTTACATATAAGTAATTGGCAGTACTTTTGTAAAGTCACAAAGCCAAGAAATGACGTATTTGTTTTTTTTAAATATTTATTGGTACTACTCTGCCTATTTGGCCTATTTGACAAGTATTAACAGTTTACAACAGTATATATCGAAAATATTATTTTTTGTTAATTTTACTATTTTGTTACAACTTCTTCCTGTTTTCTTACCTTTAAACTTTTAAGCCTTCTACAAATAGTTCAACACCAAAATGTGCCAAAGCAGTCCAGACATTATAGTCCAATTAATTTTTATATAATAAAATTAAGAATTACAATCTTATTAATATCTGCAATTATTGACTGATTATAGCTAACTTAGCCAATAGCTTAATCAAATAAAGCAAAGCTTTAGGTAATAGTTTGATTTTTGTCATTCCCTTGGCATTATAAATGCCAAGGAAATAATAATACAGAAGGGAATAAATATTTAAATTAAACTTCTACTCTTCAATACATTTATTTTTACTGTATATAAACATGAAAATTTGAAGTTATTAGGGGAAATAATTCTATAAATAATTCTTCGCACAAAAAAGTTTAGCAACCTGAAACATTTTTTCGCTTTGAAAACTTCAATATTACGAATTTGTTAGAAATTAATATGCAATCTTCGAAGGTAAAAATTCGTTTCTTAATGCTTACATTCTATCGGTATTTTCATAATTTCATGTGGTCTAGTAAGGTGGAACTTACTGCAAGTGATTCATAAAATTTACTATTATTTTCATGTTTGATATTATTTTGAAAGATTGTTCGATTGAACTTTTATTATTAAAATAAAAATGAGTGTTTCTCATTTAGATAGTAACTCAAAATTCTTATAAAAGTTGATAAGGGGACAAGCCAGGGGAATATACATGTTACATTCCTTAAACACAACTCTAACTAAATATCAGATGTGGAAAAATTGATTGTTTACAGCTTTAATAGAACAAAAAATAATATTTTTTTATTTATTTTTAGTAGGATACTGGACATGAAAGGATGTAGATCTATGCACTAATTATTAATTTTGCGACACGTTTCGGTCTTTTATTAGACCTTCATCAGGCTTCTTAATATGAAGGTCTGATTAGGCCTGATGAAGGTTTAATAAAAGACCGAAACGTGTCGCAAAATTAATAATTAGTACATGGATCTACATCCTTTCATGTCAACTATCCTACTAAAAATAAATAAAATTATTTAAAATATGGACACAACCAATTTATCGATAATATTTTTTATTTGTCAAAATTAACCTATTGCGGTTGTAACTCGAACAAAGAAATATTCATAGAATCATCCAAATGTGAAGGAATTATTGTTAATCTTGTAGTTTTATTTAGATTTTCTTCTTTAATTTTCTTTGTTTTAATATCCGAGTAAAACAGTAAAAAAAATGGCAAACAGGTGGCTTATTTTGACCTGTTGATATTTAGAAGCTTTTCCACATATTGTCGGAAGATTTTCTACTTTAGTTTAAGATTTTTATTTGCGTTATCTTGGTTTACTAAATGTCATGTCAACAATAACATTCATTTTCTGGAATTCGTTTTTAAAAATAACATACCTATATACATTAGGTGTAGAAAAATGGTCATCGGTATTTACTCGTTTCCCATGACGCATCCCATTTCTCCCTTGCGACTTTTCCACGGCTGTAAATGTCGACATCTCCGTGTTTGTAAATTTTTCCCAACATTCGTCGCTCTTCCATTTCGTGCAAGCAATAATTTCATTATTCGACAAGTGCCTTTACCTCGATTTGTACTAAAGTGTATTTTTGATGCATGTTAGGGATGAATTTTCAACCCCATTTATATTTTTTTGATTAAAATGTAAAATATATGGGTGTATAACATATGGAACCGTATCTCTCTAATGGTCTGTTATTTTTGATGTTTTTCCCATCCTAACCTATCGATATTTTCGTTTTTTTTCAGTTTGCAATTGGAACGAATGTGACCTTCGTATGGAAGGGTGTTTGGTAGATATGTTGTCAGCAGTTGCCTTCATTTGCAACCCTTTGTGAGTGATATCTACCCTGTTTTAACCGACCACCCTTAAATCTTTATAATTCCATTGATCAAGCATTTCTGAACTAGTTGTGTTCTTTATGAGATATTTGACTGTTTAGAAAATCTTTTTAATTTTGTTATGATGATGATGATGTCACGTTTATTGGAGAGTGAGGCGTTGGAATATGGAACGAAATAGAGGGTGATTGTGTTACAGATGAATATTTTTCTGTCAATCAAGCAAGCGTTGAATGTTATATCTCAAAGTTAATATGGTACAAATATTTCGATAGGTTTTTTTTTTTTTTGGATGGGTGATGTTTTGGGGATGAAAAGAAGTGGTGTTTAGTTTAAAGAGAATTTTCATGATATTTCATTTCTGTTTATCAATTGTGTCTGTCTTTGTCGTACTAAAAGTGATTTGTCCCTATCGTTTCATATGTTGTTGTTGATTGGTGGCTGATATTTCGTTTTTTCCACAAATCGACAATCGTTTTGCATGGCCTACCTCGCAAATCAGTTTATGTACACACATTTTCAAACATTTGAACCCCATCCATGCCATCTAACCTTCCCCCAGCTTTTCTACGTATGTGTAATATGTTAAGAGGTGGTGGTGATGTTTTTTTTTTGGGAATGGATTCGAACGGGTGGCACATTTAGGCAGAGAAAAAATGGAACACATCATCGTCATCAACAATAATAATAACACGAACAACAACAGAATCGGCCACACAACCAACCACATACACCATTGGCACTTGGAAAAATTCATCCCTTAAATACACTATGTGTGTTATGTGGCTCCTATCGCACTCGTTCTACTCTATTACAACCCCTTTCGTATTATGTATATTATGTACGCAATATACGCACAATATTATCGAATCCATTTTTCCTAGTCCGATTTTGGTATTTTTTGTCCCTCTCCACATTCCAGGGGAACATGTACGTCACATATCGAAACAGAAAGTTACCCCTACATTTTCAAAATAATGATATAATGGCGGATGTTTAAAAATGTAACGCACCAATCAGGAATGTACTGCTTTTACTCGTTTAGTTTTATTGGAAAAAAGATTAAAGTGTTTCTTTATTCAAAATCAATTTTCAACTAAGAAAAATAAACACCATATTTACCCTGATTGGTCATTAAGTTATGCAATCAGTAGATGTTGATGTAATGTGGGTTGTCTATACGGCAAAAGTATGAAAACATTCTTATTTAAAAACTGGAGGTTATTTTTTTTTTTTTTTTGTGGGAATGTAAGGGTGGTTGAAGATAAAAAATTAATCGAAAAAATAATACAATAATCGTTTACTACGCTGAACTGATAATTCAATCGGAATTGCAAGTGAGGAAATCAAAAAAAAAAAAATCTAAAGTATTCTTTGGAAAACAACAGCAGGCGGGATTTATGCAAATTTTAAATGTATTATCTTTCTAATAACAACTTAATAAAAACAATTTCGCTGTAGAAAATTAAAATGAAAAAAAAATAGAATGTCATTGTGATGTACGAATGTCTAACTTAATTTTCAAATCTCCCGCGTGGTTCACCGCCGTCTCCACCCGAGCACTTACTGTGGAAATAGCGTTATTTTCAATAGGTCGTGAAGGGCTGTTGTGCCGATTTGAACGCAAGGGGATGGTTGTTTATTATTTTTTTTATTTTATTATTATTATTTTTTTTTTCTAATAAATATCACCCTCATCGATACACGCATTTGCAAATGGGAACGCGCAACGAACGATTGCAATTGTTATGAAATCGTTCATTTGTCAAACCAAAATAACAACTTAATCTAAGCAAAGTGGAATTGGAAATTGGAAAATGAAGGGTTGGTTTTGAGGACACTTAGCGTTTGCATTTATGCAATTTGTGACGATGATTGTGACTGATGTATGTATGTATGTATTTGACTATGGGGAATTTCGAATAGGTTTTTTTAGGTTTACAAATCGAAATTTAATGATTTTTTCTTCCGCTTTTAAGAGACTGCACCGTTCGTGCCTAAAGGTTGGAAAAATCATATTTTTAAATGAAAATTTGTGTGAAATATTTGCACTTCTTTATTCTACCAACCAGAAAAATTGTACAAACGCCAACGGTTAAAAGAAATCATAACTTATAAAATTATTTATACTCTCGATTTGTGTAGAATCAAACGTTACTATACTTCGCTAATACTTCAGTATGGTTAAATAAATTCTTATCAAGCAAATATTCATATGAAATTCCATTGTGTTTTATCTATAATCTATATAATTTGGGTTACAAATAAATGTTTTGATTTTTTTTTTGCTAAGAAACTAAAATAATATTATATCTAACTTTTTGTTTAACCAAATGAACTGGACAACCATCCTAACCAGCTAGCCCTCAATTTGCTCGACAATAGCACCGAGAATAGAAGACTAAAATGACCCCCAATTTTGGAACTAACGGACCCCGATTCAATTAAAAACTACTTAATAAAAAGTAAATCAAATTAAATAATTTAATTAATTAAAAGTGGATAAAACGAATTCTAGTGAATAAGAACAAATAATTAATAAATAAATATTGAGTGGTGTTGGTGGACACAACCAATTGAAGAGCAGGACAAGACGACAAATTGCAATTATTGCCAAGAATTGTGCAAATTAAGTGGAAATAAAAAAAAACTTTTTGTTTTAAAACTGAGTAATATAAACGATATAAATATTTTTTTTGCACACAAAATACAAAATGCAATCCAATTTATGCCAAAAATTCATTTAGTACACCTACAAATTTTACTTTCATCTGTTGCATATCAAATTAAATTGATTACTCAAAAACGGACATAAATATTTTCTCTCATAAATTATTTTCAAGTCTTGCAAATTGGTTCATCAAAATTTTTTGATATTTCTTATACAAATAACTATTTCATTCGCTATAATATTATACGTAAGAACCTAACATTCTTCATTTTTATTCATTGAAACTTTAAAACGTATTTAACAAATTGACATTTGTATGGATTTTCTTTTTGATTTTATTGAATTTTGTTTTGGTTACTACATAGATAACGCACTGATTTCTCATGGTTTTGTTGACGAGAAAAAAAATATAACTTGTTATATAAAAGCGTATCATTTATTTTTAAATAAATCATGTTCGTAAATACAAAAAAGACAATAACAGTTATTGTTAAGCGAAAATCAGAGAAAAATATCAAATGTTTGACGTTTCAATTATTAAAATTGTTTAAACCGTTCAAGCTTCAATGCAAATGTGTAAACATCACTGAAAAGTATTGCATTGTTCTAAGTAGAAAATGTATTTTTTGTAGTTTTAATTTTTAAATATATTAATAACGAAAAAATTATAATCATTTAATGTGTTGTAGAGGTTTTAAAATATTTATTTATGACAAAGAATTTTGAAATAGCCACTTCAAGGTGTGGACTGTGTAGGTAGATATTTATAGGATTAAACAATTTGTAATACTTTAATCTTAATTTATCTATGATTTTTCTGATATAAAAAAAAACGAAGTTGGTGTAAAAGTAAACGCAAAAATTAATGCTCTTTTTATATAATGAAAAAACATTAAACCTAAAAAACGTATTATTAAATTGTTATAAAAAAATATTTTCCGAGGAAAATGAAAAAAATGTTGCTATATTCGACGCATTAATGGATCCAAATCAGTGTTTCTTATCCTTTCAAGTGAGCCGCATCTCTTTGACTCTGAAAATAGGTCTTCGCACTCCATTGAATATATGCTTGTTTTTTTTTTTTTTTTTTTAGTTTAAAGCAATACATTTTTTGCGAAATTTATTATCGAAAATTTTATCATTTATATCGTTAGGGGCTTCTTTTGCAACCCCAAAAGTACCTTTCAGAACCTCCAGGAGTGCAGGCGCCCCAGGTTAAGAAACATTGGTCTAAATAGATCAAGAGTCCACTGTAATATTGTCTATTGCAAAGGTTAATTTGGTTTATTGGTTTTATGCTAAAGTTTTGAGAGTTTGATAGATTTGACTCCGACTCCAATTGTTCTAATAATACTATTACCCAGAAAATATGGTGTAATATGCGAAATTATTTCATTTGCTTTTTTGGGGTTGAAATAAGATGATCATTGATTTGTGGTATTTTTTCCATAAACATTTTCCTATATGAAGTTTTGTCATAGCTTTAATAATGTAGTGAGAGAATATTCGGTGATATATTTTGCGGTGGACAAGTGACCCGGGAAAATATACTAAAAATACCTGAGAAAAGAAGGGACTTCTAAATTATAGAAATTTATCAGGAATTCAATTTTTTCTATTGGTTAAGCTTAAAACACGGTTTGATTTTAAAGAGAATGACAAATTTTTGGTTGCCACTTTTCTTCACCCTCGTTTCAAAACCAGTTTACTGGGATTATTTCAAGTGCAAAGAACAAAACAAAAAATGATTTTAGAAGCTTTGAAAATGTGTTGTGCTCGCCCTAGTAGTACTATTAATGATGATTCTTCTCCACTTTGCAAGAAAAGAATTATCAATGGAATTGTTATAAAATCGTTGAATTACACGATAGTTTTTGGAACTTTTTTGAAGAACTTGCTACAGAAAGTGCACGCAAAATATTTAATGATAATTACGGTAGTAACATGGTAATTCAGGATTAGATTTTCGCTACTTTTGATTATTGCAATGTTCTATTTATAACTTACTATTTACATTTGAAATTTTACGATGTTATGAAAATAAAATAGCAAGTTATAAATAGAACAAAGTAATAATAAAATAGGGAAAGTCTAAAATACTGAATTTCGATGTTACTATTGTAATTTTCATTATTTTTTTTTCCGTATAAGATCCAAATTTTTGAAGGAGTGGAGAAGAATTCCAGAAGTCCAAACTTGACAGAATTCGTTAGGATTTATGTTTAGTCTCCTGGCACTAGTATATAGATTAAGAGGCTACTTTCAGAAGCAAGTATAGTATATGAAGAAAAACGCAATTAAACGAAAAAAGGCCGAAAGAAATGTTTTCAGTGATCACAACTTACTACTGATAGATTTTAAGTAAATGTTGGAGCATACTATATTTTATCAATAATAGAATTCCTATTTTCATCTCAGGTCAGGTTGACCACAGACCTGGAAAACTAGAATTAGCAGAGAATTAAATTCAATCTTGAAATATTAGGGAAATAATAAAAATATTGAGTAGTTTTAAGAATTTTAAACCATTTATAACACTAGTGATCCGATTTTGCTCATTTTAAACTCTTTCAAGTTAATCTTCCGAAGAATTAATGTATCTACTAAGTTTGACCAAAACCGGTTGAGAATTATAGAAATTATATTGATGACATGGAAGTTAATATTACATGTACTTATATAAATTTTTAGCCAATGGTATTTTTGGAGCCTACTCTGCTAAATAATACATGTGGTGGAAAAATTAGGTCAACATTTCACCATGAGGACATACAATAGTTTTAATTCATGGAAAAATATAAACAATATCTTGGAAAGTCTGGAATTATCAGGGAATTTTAAATGATTTTTTTGCGGTCACCCTGTGAGGTGTACTTTAATCATACTTTCCTCCCTAAGCCCTAAAGAAAGGGTGGTATAAGCTTGGATCAGGAACGTGAGATATTCCGAACTGTAGATAACTACTCCGAATGGGTACGTATTGTTCACTCGAATGCAATTTGTATGTAAACTTTGACAAGCCAGAAATGAAGAAGCGACGGTTATTTTTATTATGGCCCGATTTAATCGCGAATTAAATTAAAACAAAGTCGAAAATGCAACGTTGCCAAATTGTGGGTGTGCTGAAGGGGACTTGCCCAAAGTAGACTTTATTTAGAAAATTTAATTTTACATAATACAATATAAATACATAATTGAAAATAACAATCACTACTTTATTTCTGACATGTCAAAATTTACGTACAAATTGCATTCGAGTGAACAATACGTACAGGAATAATATCGAAACCATTCAAAAACAATTCTCAAATTTCGACGTTCCTGATCCAAGCTTATACCGAAAGTGTTTAACTTGTCTTCGGTTATCTGCCCAATCATACAGTACATCGCTTGTGAAATCGCTTTTGAAGACTTGTTGAGTCCTCTAGGACATTTGAATTTGTCACCTGATGCTATATGTCGTAATTAGTTCAATAAAAGAATGCTTAAACGACTTAAATAAAGTATTACCTACAATTAAAAATAGTTTTTATAAATAAAATGATTGAAGATTCTTTCAACGCTCATAACACTAATACAACTGGATGGATTTTCATAAAATATTTTTCCTTAAGTTTTTCGAAATTTGTTATTTGTTATAAACGAAAATAATGTCGATATTCTTAATAAATATCGAGTAATTAATATTGATAAATATTTTATTTATTTCCGAATCAATTTTGCACTAATATCAAATTCACCAGAGAAGAACTTATCACATTAAACAAAGGCACAGAATTCAATTTACCGAAATTCAAAAATAACACTATATTGCAAGAGTAATTAATTTTGCAGTTTATTATTCACAGTGATGTGTTACTTTAGTTCCTTACGGTGGTATTTCATATGCCACGTAAAACAATATCGTAGATAAATGAAAATGAAAATTATAGACACAATATAAGAATGTATTAAAAATTTATCAGAAAGGGAGGCATAAAAGTTAAAACTATTGAAATTTTC
This sequence comes from Sisyra terminalis, assembly GCA_958496175.1. NCBI lineage: Eukaryota > Metazoa > Arthropoda > Insecta > Neuroptera > Sisyridae > Sisyra > Sisyra terminalis. Next base: position 13,527,362 of record OY292275.1, read on the forward strand.
AGCAAACTTCTTCATTTTGATTACATTTATAGCTCTATTTTATATATTATTCCTATAGTGAGAGTTTACTTGAATTTCTTTTACTATTATAAATACCGGAGGAAGACATATGTTTTCTTATGTAGGCGACATTGTGGACATCATCCTGGTTTGCCTATAAAATTTTCTTGCTTAAAATTTATGTACCTACTTATTAAAGTTATCCGGGTTTTCATATTTGTATTCACTTAAACCTCATTCCCGTAAAATATTCAAACAACACAATACTCTTTGTCTATCCAACAAGCAAAGTTAATAAATTCAATATGATTACACATAAATCCATAAATGCATTTAACCACAGCTTTAGGTCAACCACAGGTATTTATACTTACCTAATTAAATCGTGGACTTGATATTTCATAAAATGGTATGAGGCTTATTTGTGAAGGAAAAATTAAAGCCCAAGCCATTCGAATTGATTATTTCAGCGACCATGAAAGCGTTTTTACTGTATTAGGTATTGTACTATTTGCAGTACCTATGCATGCAATTATTTTTATTATTTTTACTCCACAAATCCTTATGTGTGTAGATTGAATTTGATTAGATCATAAAAATATTCGAGTATTTTAATAACTTATAACAACAAGCTCGCCTTGATACTGAATTCAATTAATTATTATACAGAAATATTAAAAAGATTCATAGTCGATTTGGAACTAATGTGAGATCTCGTATAACCTGTAGTATACGTAGATATACCTTTACGGGTAATGTGGAACGAGTAAATCAAAAATGAAAAGGTTTCTACTTAAAAATGATTTAATTCAGTAATAATTGACTGTAATTTCTCGTTCTTCATGTTCGTGTTATGGAAAACTCGTAAACGAATTTAGATCAATTAAAATTCAGCTCAGCTTTATAATAACAGCAAAACGGCCCTCGTCAATATTGTTTTCGTACGCAAATGATATTTCTTTTATTCACCATTCGAACAATTATACGGAAATGATCAAAAATAATATAACATTTTTTTTCGGTTGACGATTATAAAATACTGATAATGTTAATGTTCATTTGAGCTGTAATCATTGTGTTTTTTTAATTATTATTTTTTATTTTCATATCAAGGAAAATATTTTCACAAATTTATGAATAAATAATTAAGTGTTTCTTTTTTCATTACGCTGTTAATTGTTATTCAAACAATGGCATCATATTTACATTTTTTTAAAATTATTATTATTATTATTCAATGAATACGAAAAAAAAAATAATGGTGAGGAGAGCAGAAAAATTGGAAATGTATTCTGCTTCAATGAACCGTGAGTACATTTATATTGAGACGTGTGGTATATGCATTTTGAACGTTGATTTTTAATTTCGATTTGATTGATAATTTATTTAACATTAATTCGAGTATTATTGTGAATATCAAGTGAATGGTTTTTATTTTTTCACACCAATGTTTGAACAATAATGTAACAGTAAATTTAACGCAATATATTAAAAGTCTATCGAGGAGAATAATGCAAGGGTAACTTCGTAGGGTTGTAATAACTTTTACTAAAGAATTTTCCTCAACGCTGATAATAGTATTCATCAAAGCTTTTAAAGCATTTCAAAATCGTAAATTTATCAAAAATTTAACTATTCAAGTTGTTTGGGTTTCAACATCGATGTTTACGAATGATAAATCGATGTTTGAAATCGAGATATCGTTTGCATTCCTTATATTCCTTAATATTTAATGCTAAAGCCATGATTATCATGTCCTTTATTTAAAAGAAAGGAAATATCAATGGGAAAAGTATGGCAACAATTAATCAACTAAAAAGTAGGAACAAAAACATATAAATCGTTAGAATAAATGTCAATATATTGCTCAATTTTCTAGCGGTAAACAAATGAACCGTTTATTTTGAAAGTGGTGTAATGCAATGTTCCAGTATTCCTTCTACTTCCAAGGCACAAAATTAATTTCAAAAATCATTTTGTTAATTGATAAAATTATTTACTTAAATCGTTTAAATTTAATTTACTCAGCGAATTGTTATTTGACCAGTATGGTGATATCGTTTCCTACCTTAAGGTTTTACTTTTAATCGTTAGCCATAGAACGCTGTCACTTGTAGTAAAATCAGCTGCAATTATTTGGAGTTGAGTTACGGATAGATGCAATACTACCTGATGATTACAGAAGAAGATTGCTTGAGAATCGGAATACGTATCTGAAAAACAACGGCAACAAAGATGTTTGATTCAATATTTGAACCGTTTATTTTGAAAATGGTGTACGTTAACTTTGGTTTGTTAGCATATCTGTAAAAGCAAAAATAGAAGTTAGTTATATTAACTGATTTATGGATAATATGTAATTTAATTACAAAAATTTAGCTCCAAATGAACTAACACACCTTTCAAAACAAGTCAATTGTAAAAATCGTTTAATTTCTATCTTGAAAATTCAAAAATCACCGGAAATTTATTCCTTATGAATCAATATCGTTTTCAAATAATTTAAATATAATATCGACGTATATATTAGCTTAATTACAAACGCTTACTTTATAGTTAAACTTTATATATTTTATGTTTTCATAGTATTTACTTGGTTTTCTTATGGCAATATTTTGAAATATTTATGATGCACAAGTTGAAGTATACAGGGTAATGACTATTCCCTATCCTTACTTATAGTTTTCATAAATAATAGGTGTAGCATCGTGATACAAAGGGAACAATCCATTGTGGCGATTTTCCCAAATATATATAGGTGTATTAAATTTCTTCTTAAATTTTATTATTCTCCGTCGATGGTTTCTATAAAAAAGTGTAATTTTCACACTTTTGAGAAATCTCATCTAAAATATTTTCAATTAATTCATCTTTTCTGTATTAGTTTTCTTTTTTATCGGTTTTTCCGATTGCGTTTTGCATATTTTTGTGATGGCTCATAATAATGGAGTTATACCACTATTATGATTAATCTTTACGCAATTTCGGTTATAAGTCAAATTTGAAATGGTTCCAGTGTTAGTATTTTTAAAGGAATTAAACACTGTTTTCTTATAAATAAAAAAAAATTGACTTGCACCGTTTTCAAAACAAACGGTTCAAATATTAAACCAAACATGTTTGTTGTCCTCTTTCTTCAGATACGTATTCCGATTGCCAAGTAGTCTTGTTATATTTGTTACATAAAAACTTATTATATAAAGTCTGGGTAAATTACAATTTGCCGAACAAATTCATCGTCTTTATTATTAGTTTTTCCGATTACTTTTTGCATACTTTTGTAATGGCTTATGGACATTGGAGTTGCACCACTATTATGATCAATCTTTACGCAATTTCGGCTATCAGTCAATTTTGAAATGGCTTCAGTGCTTGTATTTTTAAAGAAATTAATCACTGCATTTCTTACAAATAAAGAATAAACAATTGACTTACACCATTTTCAAAACAAACGGCTCAAATATTAAATCAAACATGTTTGTTGTCGTCTTCCTTCAGATACGTATTCTGATTACCAAGTAGTCTAGTCTGTCTTTATTACATAAAAATTCACTATACAAAGTTTGGGTAAATTACAATTTGCGGAATGAATTCATTGTAATAGATTGAAGAAAATAACTTTATTAACTAAAAAAAGTTTTTTGAAATCAATTTTGTACTTTGGAAATAGAAGGATTAGTGGCATATTGATAAATATTCAGAAATTATTAATCAAATTTTGGAGTTTATTATTTGCTAAGTTTTCGTTCCATATTCGTCCATTATACATAACGATTTTTAAAATTCGCTGGGAAAATCATTGGTCTTAATTCTTCACTTATCTATTACTCCTATAATTTATTGTTGAGTATAGCAGACTTGAATCAACTTGAAAAAAATTGTGAATTAGTTCATTTAGTTCTAAATTTCTAAGGTTATCTTTTGATTGGTGGTATATTGTAATGATAATTGTAAAGCACTACGTAAACAAGGTTTATAAAATACACAGGTGGCCTCATGCGTTACGTGACGTATCCAGAAGAAATTCGTACATATCTTCAGACTGATTCAAAAATCTTCGTATGACGTCATTTTTCGTATGACGTTTTTTTTCTAATGGGGCAACCTGTGCAATTTATAAACCTTGCTACGTAAACGGGTATCTTAATCTGTATTTAGTTAGTACTATACAATGCATTTCATTGAAAATTTGCCAGAGCCTATGAAAATTGAAATTGTAGACGAAAGTTCTAATGATTTTATCTATTTTTTATATTTTTTTGGTTTTAATTTTTCGGTTTTAATGCAATATTGTTCTCATTTGTATTTTGTGCATTTCGATAGCTTGCAATCCTTAAAGCTTAAAAAAATATTGACAAAACTTTATTCCAAATATTCAAATACTAGAAACACTGAATTTTCGTTTAGGGAATGTTTCGTAAAGTGTGCAATAATGTTTTTTTTTTTGTGACAAAGCAAAAAATAATAAATTGTAACACAGTTTTCGTAGGCATTAATATCATACAGCATGCTTAAACGCATACAAGCATAAACGCATTCATGCAATCGATTCCCACCTCCCTCATGTATAACCTCGTAAACGTGTACGTTAATTAAAATCTACACGTATCAAAATATTTCAGGACACATTCGCATTATTATCAAAGATCGTAAATAACGATTGAGTACCCCATTCCCATATTGATATGGCAATTTATTTTATTGCTTGCGTATAATAAAGTGCACTCTGAAATGCACACATAACGTAAAATGCAACGAAAAGCTGCTCTTACGTACGAATGTTGCACACTCAAATGCTTGTGTTCTTTTTTTTCATCTTCAAAAAAAAAATGTAATGTTACATTAAAAAATCGAGGTAAAATTGAAAAAAATCACTTAAATTGATTTTATCTGAACAAAATTCTAATGTTCAAAATAATATAAACAAAAACTAGAAAATATGCATGATATAAAATATTTGTGCAATTAAATATGCAATAGTACAACAATACCAATATCGTGGGAACTTTCATCAAAACTCGTTTTTTATCGCAATGAAAATATCGTAAAAAAATGAAAAAGATAAAAAATAATATATACTAAATGAATGGTATTTGATTCTATTATAAGAAAAATGAATGAAACATTCGATAAATAGTACCATAGCAAGTTTGTAATTTATTTTATGAATATTGATATTTTTGAAAAGTTTCAATATGAACTAAATTAATTTCACTGTTGGTTATTGGCTTATACTAGTAATATTTCTTCTTTAAAAATATAAATACTATGAAAATTTTCTCCCAAAAACTGTTTAAGGAAATTGTAGCCCCTTTTAGGCAAAACTTCAAAAAAAAAATTTTATTTTTATATCTTATTCTAGCATCCCTAGTTGTTTTCCCTGAAGGATAGTTTTTCTCCGCAAAACTTTTTCTAAATTTTTTTATAACTCAAGGGATTCGTTTTATGGTTTTATATAATTTTAGTTCGCTGGGGTTACTCACTATACCTATAATAACTACATCAATATTCCTATTTAAGTTTGGAAACGTTTTATGAATTCAACAAAAATTGCTCAACATTCTACTTTTCAATAATTTTGATGAAATTTTTCTTTTGCTACTTTTTTTATCTAACAGATGGCTCTGTTTCCCGTGTGGTTCATTGGGTAGTCCATTCTATTTTTTAAAAGATTAAGGGTTGCAATTCGTTGTAGTGTCGAAAACACTACACTATGTTTTCTTTATTTATAGTTTTAACGATGAACATGATTTTCTTCTCTATAACTACATTATTTTAATAAATTTGTTTTATCGAATTATTTTGACTTTAATTTAACAAATATGAACAACTTTAAACATTTTACTAATAATTTGATATATGGAAACTTAAATGTTTAAATATGATCTTATACAATTTCTGTCGAACATTTTTTTTCGAATATTCAAATGAAATTCGCACAGTTGCTGTATAACGTTACGATCGAACACACTGTCGAAAATTTTTTGAACTTCCAATGCTCTTAATCGTTTTTGCTTTGATTTTAAAGAATTACATACCTTACCTACAACTTATAGTGCTATTCAAGTACAAGTACCTATGTTCTATGAAAAAAAAGGATAAAGGACCTTCAAATATCGCTATGAATTTCGATAACTTAGCTAAATGTAACATAGAACAGCTAAGATTAAAAAAATATTTCTGGAAAATTCGAAAAAATCATCCATCTGGTGAATTTTTTCCGCTCGATTTTCATGGAATTTCCTAGAAATATTTTAAGTATAGGTATACTATATATATCGACTTTTCTGTCATGTACCGAAAACCCAAACTGGTTGAACTATTGTGGCGCCAAATTTCAATTTTTAGGCCGCATTGTCGTCCTTTATTTTTCATTGTATCCTTTCAGAAAACTTATAAGCCTATTCATAGCAATGCAATTGGGGGCAAGCTCGGTTATAATTTTGTTAAATTTTTTAAGAGAGAATGTTAAATTCAAAAAAATAGTACATCCAAGAAGGAGATGTTCTCCTTGTAGAATACAAGCTCATTTTGAGAGGAAGCTTTATGAATTTTCATTTAAAATGATCCTTAGACATTTAACATTAATAGATTTGGGAAATTTTTCCAAAATAATAATTTTTTCGTTCATTTTTTAAACTATTGAAATCGCTGTGCAGGATTCTAACTTCCTTAAGTAATGATTTCTTATGAAATTTGTTTCAAAATTTGGGAAACTTTTGACCTCAGCGTAGTAGATCATTTTGTCTGGAATTTGTCGTTTTGGGTTCCGCAATTTATGGACTAAGAAATGGATAAAAAATAATAATCTTGAAGACAATTTGCTCTATTTTGCAAGGATAATAATCTCAGAACTCTTTTTGGTCAAAATTTATCAAAATTCTTCCAAAAATTAATTGTAATCCAGCAAGGTAATCGACAAGTATTAGCCATATAAATGTATCTACGATTAATCCTTAACATATTTAAGACAATTTGCTCTATATGCAAGGACAATAATCTGAGATTATTTTGGACCAAATTTTATCAAAATTCCTTCAAAAATTAATTGTAATCCAACTAGGCAATCGGTAAATTTTAGCCATATAAATGCATGAGCGGCTACTCCTTAACAATTAAATAGAAATTATGCTCATATTTTTCTCGATAAAAATTATACCAGAAATAATACTAAGGAAGAATTAATTGGTTTGGTGCTTTTTAATTTGAGTAGGAGGAGCTTTTCCAAGTGGAATAAATCGAGTTATTGAAATCATAATTAAAAGCTTTTTTTCAAGTTCATAAGCAATTGGCAATTTAATATGTAGGTTTCTCAATTTATGAACAAAGAGTAAATGTTAAAGCTCACAAATTACTTTCTAAGCATTTCCTTTGTATTATTAAAACTTTCTACTGATAAATAGTTACATAAATGAAAGCATTAATTTCAGTTGCAAGTTTTTCATGCTGTATTATTAGTTTCAAGAGTATGAATAAAATCCGAAACATCTAATTTGAAAGGAAATTCTGTAAAGAAGTTATCGAAAAAATGAACTACGAGAAGGCAGATAGTAATACTTGGAAACTGATCATCTTTTATTATAAACGTTTTTTCTCGTATATTTTTCTGATATTATTTAAGTTGGTTTCCTCGTCTCGAAATCGTTTTCTGTGTTTATTGTAAATTTACATGCGAATTGTGCAGCACGATTTGCGCTCTATAGAGTATGGACCGCCTCGGATGCTGCCACCATTGCCGCCACCGTTTCCTTATGCACTCCACGTTGCAGATCAAGCAGCCGAAGACCCAGCACTGAAGTTGCTTTTTTATTTTTTTTTCCGAAAACCGAATAAAATATCTACTTACGATATAATTCATATATTATTCTGTATATAAAACAAAAGGGAAAAATTGAATCAAATTATCATGAGAAGAAAAAAATAAAGGCAAATAATATTGCTGTTCGTATGCAAATATTATCGGTAATAAGTATTTTGTTGACTGACGTTGATTGGCCCGCGGCCATTTTGAATAATTGGGATATGTTGATGATTTGAAATCGATATATCATTAAATTTAATAATAATATAATTTCTTAGAGAAATAAAGCGAAAATTCCGCGCGCGAAATTATTCAGTAGCCTTGAGTAGGCGGTCATTTCGTGATCGTGAATTGCATACGAAAAAAATTCGCATATATAGTATAATCGGAGGAATGAAATGTGCAGTTTGTAGGTACACGTTTTGAGAGGTATCGACAACCGATCGACTATAGCCAAGTCTCATCATCATCTTATGCTTCGATGAGCAGAAGCACCTTCTACCAATCGTCATGCCGAAGAAGAAACGCAACCTTTCTTATTCGCTTATTACAATCGGGGGGTCTTAATCGCTTGTCGATATTTTCACGATAATTTCACGCTTGTAAAAATGCATAGATCATAAAGTTACAATATTATTTAAACGCCATTATTTGCATGTATTTCTTCAAAACTTAAAAAGTTATGATATTTTTGCGTAGAAATCCATTTAGCAGCTGAAATACTAGAGGAAAGTTACTGTGATTACTATAAGAAGAATTTTAACGCCAAACTAGTGAATTTTGATAGTCAAATTTTCGAAATATTCCTATTCAAAAGACACTAGTATCTTACGACTATAAATAATAGAACTTTAGTGAATTAGTTACCAATGTTGAAGTAAAAACTTATGATCAGTTAAGGAGGTAGTGAACCCCTTTTTTATAGTTTTTCCATTTATATAGTTTTGCGTTTAAAAAGTATTCTCCCAAAATTTCAAAGAAAATTCCTCTAATTGGGTTAGAAGTAATGAAGTATCTTAAATGCTTATTTTTCAAATCGGTTCCTATTCGGGAAAACGAATCAAGATATCAACTTAAATATTATTGCATTCTTTTAAAAACATGTTTTGTAGTAGATGTGTTACAGTGAATTTGTATTACCAGTGAGAACATATTCTTACTGGTGAAAATATATTAGGTAGACCTTAGCGAATTAAAAACATAATAGAAGTTTTAGTACGTATATAGAGACAATACGTGTCCATAGGGACAGTGTATGGGCTTCTATTATTTTTTAATTCGCTAAGGTCTACCTAATACATAATATATACCCCTAATATATTTTCATTAGTATGAATATTTTGTCAAATTGTAAGTAATGTTTGAATACTCTTACTTTGGACTCATTGATATTAGCAAAAAATGGTGTGAAAAAGCACAGGTTTTTTATTTTTTATTTCGAAAGTATTTTTTGATTTTTTTTTTTTTTGATTTGAATAATTTCCGTTTTTTTTACAAGTATCTACGAAACTGATACCTTTTTTTTATTTCTTATCCTTCTGGAGCGATGCAGTTGTAAAGTTTCAAAATTTCTGGACTCCACTTTGGCTTCTCGTGAAAAATTGCATTGGTGTTTGATTTTATTTCGCAATTGTTTGCCAAAATTGATCAAAGTGTAAAGTTGAGAATTTTGATCTGAAACGTCAAAAAAATCAGGAGTTTTGCAAAATAATTAGATACCCTGAATGTAGGGGTCCAAAGTTTTTCAAAGTTCACGGACTTTCTTCTTTTCCTTGTGCATCTGCAGCGCTGAAAATTGGCGATCATTATAACAAATGTCTTGACGTATTATTTAAAGGATGCCCCAAGGAGCCTTGAATGCAATGGTTCCCCGTTGTCTTTTACATTTGTATGCCATTGACTCTTGCTACGTTTTCCGCTATTGGAACCAATTTCTCAATCCTAGAAGTAAAGAGTGCCCAACACTAAGCTCTGATGAGCTTTTCTGGAGTTCGCGTATTCCAGCTCACATTCGGTCCCCTATTTGTTTAGCTACTAAAGGAAAGTTATAAACATAATATTAAACAAATGTTTTTCTGTCGTATGGCTTCAGGTACGTATTTTGGTTGCCAAGCTAGCTTCTTCAGTGGCCACATTTTGAATATTTAAAAGTTGATCACTTCTGAACAATTGAATGACGCGTAAGAAAGTTGATTGACAACCGAAATAGCTGCCTAATTATAGATTGTTAAAATATTATTGGTTAAAAATTTGCAAAAAATTGTACTTGTTAATGTTGTAAAAATCATAGCAAAGATGATCAGCTTAAAACATGAAACATTCTCATATAGCTAAAATGAAATAAACCAACCCCAAAAGTTTCATGTACAGTCTTTTTCGTTTTCCTGCTTAGAAGCTTAAAAGTCATACTTATTGCAATGTTTCCCAAAGTGGGTTCCACGTCCAATAGAGAGCAAAAATGGATTTGTCCAATTGTGTAAGTCAAGTATAAAGTAATTATTAGTAGCTTCATAAATACTTACTTTAAAGAGACTTAATGATGAAGGTACCCAAAAGAGTTTGGGTAACAGTAGTTTAATAACACTTCTGTACATCTTTATAATTTTTGGTTAATGTAAAATGTATTTTATGAAAATACTTCATCTCAAGCTTTGGTGGGTTATAAAGAAAGTTTTTAAATTATGATTACTGAATACTCAAAATTGAGCAAGCTTTGATATCTGAATTTACTTATTTTGTTGCTAAAGTTAAATTTATTCATAGTTCATGAAAATATGTACTGCTATAATTTGTATACAAAAAAAAAAACGTAAAATTATACTGAGAAATACAATTTTTTTGTATACGTGTTAAAAATACAGTTAATGCAATATATAAAAGTTAATTATAAATATATATTTGATTAAAAGTTCAAACAAATGTATTACTTATGTATTGCCCAGATAAGTATTACGATTGCCAATCTTTCTCAGTGGTCATCAAGTAGTATTGGATCGCTTTGTGATTACCATATGTCAATGATGCTATGGGCAATACATCAGTAATAAAGTTTGAATTTTTATTCAAATTAATATGTATTGTTTACTTTTGTAAATTTTATTACTTAAGTAAGACATCTATATGGTTTATATGTTGTATACACTTTACACAGTATAACTGTTCCAAGTCAATGAAAAAATTTTATTTGGTGTTAAAAATGTTTCAATTTTAGAAAGCAAAGGTGATAGATGAAATTTCTATACAGAAGAAAATGAAATGATTTGTTCGGTATAGTTTATTCTATATATATATGAAAAATGTTTATACCTTCTAGTTTTGGTTTCATGTAAAATATATGTGTATATATGTAAATTAGGGATCTATTTTATACCTATATTCAGTTTCGTAAACGGTAAAATAAATACAAGTTTTAATAATGATAATAATCGTCAACGTTATAACACCTACATATTGAATAATAATATTAAATGTTATCACTAGGTATTGAATAAATAGAGTTCTATTTTGAATAATTAATTTTATTGGTTCATTAACTATGCATTTTTGTTATATTGTTTGAAAAGTTGTATTGATCAATATTTCAAAAGGTAGTTATTTTTGGAGTAGCGTTTCTTTCTAATTTACTTCTGTGTGAAAGCTAAATAAATTTTTTCCTTTTTTATATTGCTACTTCATTATATAATTTATTAACACAGAACAGAAATGTATTTCAGTTACAAAGTTAACCATTTTACATTGCAATTTCGTAATTTCGTTTCTTTCACTATAATCAATTTGCCTACGTTTAATATGTGCTGAATTATAATATAAGAATATAAAGTTGAAGAAAAAAAAATCGGTGTTGAAGAGAGAAAATCAGTTATTTGAAATGGGGTGAAATAAGAACGAAAGGCGAGCAGCTCTTAGCCAAATGACCTCAGTGGGTTCCCCATACCTCACCTCCCTGAAAAATCCCTATAATCCTGATTTAATAATAATATGGATAAATGCATGCACCCGTTCGTTTGTCGATAGTTTTCGATTTTAATGGTTCACACGCATGCAAACGTAACGTTTTCTCGTTTTGTTGCAAAAAGTAAGAAATTATTTATAAGCGATGAGGGCGAATACGTTTGGGCCTCCGCCTATTTATTAGAATATTTATATGAAACTATTTATTACACTAAGTGCATTGAAGTTTCAGTCTCAGGCGATTTGATCCATCATCTATCCTATCATTACAGTCGAATTTATGTTTGAATCTTTAACTTTGTTTTATTTTTGTAAATGAAATATATTAGGAATTGCACAAGGGAGTAATAGCAATGAAATTATTTGCGATAAACGCCAATTTAAATCTCCCGAGCATCATTTGCAATTTCATATATTAATGTTGCTTCTGTATTTTTTGTGTGTGGCTAATTTCAAGTGGATAGAACACCGACGTCATTGTTTATAGAATTGATTTGAATTTTTTTACATCATTCATATTATGTTATAGATAACATATGACGAATGCAACACAATAGAATTGTGATTGTTCTGAATGGAAAAAATTGCATGGACAAGAGTACAAAAAAAGAAGGCAAGAAACGAAAAATGGGAAAAAATGTAAAATAAAATAGACAGATCGTGGTAGCACGTTTTGGTTGTCATAGCGACAATGTCTCAAACAACGTGCTTGTCATACTGATTTTCCATAACAAATAAAGATGAATGATCGAAAACCCATACGAATCCGAGAGAAATAGCATTGGGATTTTTCTTCTCGGGAAATAGAAAAGAAAATTGACGATATTTATCACGGGGGGTGTCATGGGATTTATGCATCGCTTGCCACTGTCTTTCGGTCATTTAAATCAAACATCCAAGATTACCTCAATTCCAAAATGTTCCCTCAATTTCCGTATTCTGTCGTCATTAGATATATTTCATTATACATTTGATTAGAGCGGTAAATTTAAATTTCAATTTATATTAATAACATGATCACGATTATTACACCCTTATACTTGTGGCAAATGGCAAACATTAAAGAGCCTATACGAACGATAAAACATATTTTTTGATTCACTTGACTTTAATATTTGACTTCAAGTGTAGACTAGCATGAAAATTGCAGGCCAGTTTTAGGCACCGGGTTTTTGAATAAAAAGTAAAAACGGACGATGTTATAATGTCTATAGCAATTTTTACTGGTGAATAATTCATGCCGGGTTTGTTGAATTGTCACGAATATTTGGCCACGTGGTTTTATATTACGACCCATAAAACATATCCATATAACATCCATCATTTGACTGTATGATACTGCTGGTATCGAATTAAATTTTATCATTGTTCGTATGAAGAATAAACACAAAAGAGCTGTCAATTATCAAACAAAACTTGTCAGTTTCATAATATTATCAATTGTAAATTAGCATCATTATTATTAGAAATTATAATTATTATAACAATATCGACCCTCCGCTCCATACGTATTTATCCGATTTTTTTTGAATAATAAATTATTTTCCTTTAACAATCCGCGATTTTTCATTTGCCTATTATTATCATATTGTTATTATTATTATATAATTGAAATTATTTCGTTATTTTCATTTCCAATATAATAAATAATTGTTTTGTAATTATGTTTGTGGATGCAACAGTTTTTCCGGATTAATTTCACTTTTTCCTTTTCATTTCAAAAGTTATAATAGAAAATAATAAACAAAAATGCAATTGTTAAACTTTTGTCCCTTTTAACAACTAAATCGATTTATAAAAGTTCCAAATGATAAATTTTGTATTGGTATTATAAGTGACAGAAACTTTTTTAAAACGTAGTTTATTTTCTACTATATTGTAATTAGATGACTAATGCTCGACTAATTTGCTGATATTAGGAAAATTTTACTTATTATTCTGTCTTAACTACGATTATAACTTAAATTTTTGCTAAAAATTTTAGTTTTGGTTTATATTTTAAGATTAATTTTACAAATACTACAAATCGGTATTGCAAGATGACCACGGAGAAATAATTTTGAAATTCTCTGATAATTCCAGGTTTCTCACATTATGTTTCTCCATGGTTTGAAATATTTATTTATATATTTCATATAGTCCAGATATTTGATGTTTTTTGAAAATAATTTTTGTTTATTAGAATTAAACAACATGAAATATTTATCTCTCGAATTAATGATAACACAGTAAACTGTTTTTTTACTTAAAGCTCATAAGTTCAACAATATCGGTGGTTAATATATATCTCAGCGATTATTTAGTGAAAAAAAAAATATTCAATTGAAGCTCTAGAGCCAGAGTTAATGACAAGGCATCCTTAAATTTTGGGAAAAAAATTTAGGTTAGTATGGTTTTATAGAAATCATTGTACTTCTCGTCAAACTGAAATTTGGTGCAATTTTGACCTAATTTTTCCTTCACATACGTACTCATTAGTCGAATAGGTTCCTAAAAATATCATTAGCTAAAAAATTATATAGCTACATGTAAATTAACTAGCCTTGTCACCAAAATAACTCCTATAGTTCTCAACTGATCTTGATCAAACTTGATACACTTATTCTTCGGATAATTATCTTAAACAAGTTTAAACATGAGCAAAATCAGTTCACTAATTTAGAAACGGTAGCTATTTAAAATTCTGAAATTTATAAAATTCATTTTTGATGATTTTATTTACTAATAACTATTGAGAGAGAAAAGTTAGCTTATTTTTGAAAAATTTAAATTTGAAACAGCAAAAGACAAAAATTTCCTTATAATTCGATGATATTTTCAGATATTATTGAAATCCCTGATAGTTTCAGGTTTTCCAGGTTTGAGGTCACCTGAATTGAAAATTTAAATTTTTTGTTTAATATTCTTCATATCACAGAGGTGTAATATTTTCCTAATTAATTTTTTAAAAAGTAACTTTATATATATTGCGATTCTTGTCAATTTTGAGAATTCGATTCCATATTGACTAATTTATATTCTTGAATTCGCACTTTTCTTTTTAATTCTTAAATTAGTTTTTCTGAATTCTTTGAATTTTCTGCGTTCCTTCTTTAATTATATGAATAATTATGAAAATATTAAATTTGGTACATCTGGATAGATAAAATATTATAAAATTGGTCAAGCCTGAGGAATATAAAAATATTCTATAAGTTTGGAACTTTTGTAAAAGTAGTTGGAATTATTCTTTCAAATTGTGCAGGAATCATCATTTCCTTTAAAATGACAACTTAAATATTAATATTTAAGTATTAATAGCGATAGACTTGATTTCCACTATAAAAAATGGAAATAGTTTACAGTATGCAGCATGTTTTAACTTTTATCAAGTTAGGAATTTTATTACTTCATATTCTTTTATTCCTTATTTAAGCACTAAGATTTGATCACTTTGAAATCACTAGAATTTTTTTATACTCTGTTATTTCGATATTTAACTTTCTTAGGTTCATACTTGTGCTACTTTTTCCTCCTATTGATTAATAACGACAGTAATTTCCGCTATATTTTTTAGTCCAATCATTTAAAATTGGATACTTATAAAGTTATAATACTTTTATAATATTTATTAAAATACAGCTTTGTTGTTGTTAAATATGGTTTTAATTACCTTGCAAAGAAAAACAAATGAAAATATAATTTTTATAGTGAGCAGCTATTTATCGCTGTAATTTGCTCTCTATTTACAGTTTACATAAGTAACAATGAATTTGTAAAAATAAACTTACATTTGTATTGACCTAAGAGAAAATTTTATTGTTATTGTAGTTTAAATTGTTATTTTTTTAAAGCTACTAAATTCAATTTTTTGATACAATATTTTTGTAAAATACAATGTTATTTTTATAAAAAGGCCTTCATAATCAGAATTAAAAAATATTAAAAATAGATTTCAGCACCTTTAAAAAATTCATAAATATTTAAAAAAATCGTAAACTCCAGTTTAAGTAAGAACGTTTAAGTAAGAAGTGTTGTAACCGAAAAATATGTTGCATAGATAAAAATTAATTAAAAACAATTGGTTCTAGTTGGAAAATTATTGTTCAATAAATTGTGTTGGGAAAATATATAAATTTGGACACGAAAATTAAAAATCATTTGCAAGTAAACGTAGGAGACATGGATGGCGAAATAGAGAACAATAATTTGCAAATCGATTATCTATAAAGCAGATAATATAAATTTTTGCTTTGTCAGATTATAATTATCGCTTATTTATTAATGTCCCAAAATTTTATTCGCACCTACCTATGATTGAAGTTTTGAATTTCAACATTTTTATGAGTTCCAGTTTATTATAAGTTTGTTATATCAATGTTATTAATTAAGATTATAAATTTCGGATTTCTGCGATAAAAGTAATTAACTTCGATAAGTTATTGCATATTATGTATTGATAGATTTTCTAGAAGTATTTTTTTAAGAAAATTTTATAGTTTGTACAATTGCAACACCGTATAGATTAAACTATAGTACAAAACAAATAAAATTGTATAAACACCATAAAAGTTTGCTTCTAGTAAAGTATTTAGTTTATGATTTAAAGTTATCAATTTTCGAATAAAAATTCGATAAAAATTAAACGTTTTTTTCATATCGCCAGTTTTTGTAACACTGGATTGAAACTCAATAGACCATATGCAGATCTTTTTTATTTCTTTTAATTAATAAAGGACATTATGAAAGTGACGAAAAAACAATTTTTAATTGGGAAAAATGTTTATTTTTGCAGAAAAACCGTTTTTATATTAATGTGCAAATGAGAGCCCGAAAACGATAGGTGCGCTTAGTCTTCTGTGACGTCACTGTCCATTTATTGAAACCGAGATATAAACAAATTATTGAGCGATTGTTACAAAAACACAAATAATTAACACAATTTTTAACATTTTCCGTTACAGAATTTTTTTTTATATTCTAAATATTACTCTCAATTTCTTTTATGGAATAAAGATTAATTGTGTTTAGTGTATGTAAACACTAAATTTTTCTTTAATCATTTCAATGCTAAGTCTTTTTACACAAGTAAAAAAATTTTTTCCAAACAATCATACTGTAATTGCCATTGGAAGTAAGATTCAGTGAATAATTTTCTAAAGCTTTTAAAAATATTGAATTGTCTGGAAAATGCGAAAAATTATTTTAATTTTTTTCAAAATTATTTGTCACTGTGGATGGATTTACAATAAATTATTAAAGAAAACTTTATTTTCGCAATCAAACTAACATCTGAAATTTGGAGAAAAGTGTATTAAATAATTTTCCGGTAGTTCAAAAATTTTGACTATAGTTAAAAGCTTAGAAAACCCATAGGACTAAAACAATAAAAAATCAACCCCAAAAAGGTATTTGGGCCATTTTTGTAGGGTAAGTTGGTACTGAAATGATACGTTCGTTCTCCAAGTTTTAGCTTTCTATACTTCTTCATTTGCAAATAAATCGAATAAAATATTAAATGAAAAAATCATAGTCTTACTTCAACAATAAATAAACCAATTTGATTGAAATTTGGACATATTAGGAAAGTTTATAAATGCTATATTCTGAAAAAAAGGACTATTTGAAACAGATGATTTTTCTACTATGCTTAGATAGCTGATTGTAAAGTGATTTCTAAAGGATAAATCAACATACTTTTTCTTTGAAACATACGAAATACCTGGGCACACTAAATTTCCAATACTGTAAATGGTTTCAATCAAGAACGTTTGATTTAAGCTACCTTACCTTTTGGGTTTATATACACTTGTCACAGTTCGTGATATTTTGAAATTTCTGTACTGTGACGTCATTTTGATGCAGAGCCAATAGGAGTTGGTGTTAGACATTTTGAAAATAACGATTTTTTTGCATTTTTAATTGAGTATTTCTTAGATTTTATCAAGTAATGTAAAAAATAAAAATACATAATGTTTTGATATTAGTTAAGAACATTTTAATACGTTTTTATTTGTTTTTTGGACATGTGTACTAGGTCTAGTCAAATTTAAATATTTTATCTTAAAATTGACACGATACTTGAATTTTATCCACGTTAAATCTCGATTTAGTTTCGAGATTTAATCTCGTCTCGTGTGCAACTTGAAACTCCAATTTATGCCTTAACGTTAATACTTTTCTATTAGTAAATTTCGAATTCTGTTTACATGAAATTTTCGTTAATTAAACGCATTTTCACTTATAATTCTTTTAAAATCTAATAAATTGAACCAAAAGAAAATTTACATTCCTTACTTATTCCTTTTATAAAACGACAATGTAATCTCTTATCTCGTATTTCTTCCATTTTTGACACATTAACTTTCAGTAAAAGAAAAAAAAATCATTTTGAAGGAAAAAATCTTTAAAAAATTATTTTTAATTTCAGATCAAAGTTCTTCTCTCAAAAGTTATCACAGTTTCGACTTAAAGTAAGTTTTACTAAATCACTCGTATTTTTATATTTTCGTACTAAAATGCAATGAAAACTTATAAGAACCTATTAGGTTGGAGACATATTTATTATTGAAAAAAATATAACTATTGAAATACAATGTATAACTGCAGATTAGTAGTAAGGATGCTATGTGAGCTCAAATTCCTAGTCTCTGGTTTTCAGGTTCATGTGGTACTTATCAATAGAAATTTTCCAAATTTCTCATTTCAATAATTTAATAAAATGAAAAGCTTACTACTTTGATTTGTAATTTTACTTTGGTTTTACCGTTTTTACAATCACATGCCTACGTATACCTATAATAATGCATATTTTTACTTGATCCAGTTTAAATCGTACCCGGTATTTCATTGCGAGTACATTGAAAATAGAAACCTTTCTAGTTTTCTTTTTCATCCTAGTTTTTTCTTTCAGTTAGTAGTGTGTGTACATATATTTTTTGTTTGATTAAATATGTTTACGTTTTCGTATCCATAATGTAACGTATGAATATATAAATGTGAATGCGAATGAAAATAATTAATATGAAATATGTAGACTCGGTAAAATGGAATCGAACGGGAGAACAAACGCCAGAATATTTAACAAAAAAAATGCATAGTAAATATCACATATATGGCCTCAAAGCTGCGGCATATATGTGAAGGTATAGGTTAGAGCCTACGAGTCCTCCATGTGTGCCCTATCCATGTCCCTGTAGTTGCGTTTTCCTATCGTTTTACTGCTATGCCTTTCTATTTTCTCCCAACCTTTCAATATGCCCTCGAAACGAACCGATACCCAGAGATATGTAAAAGAAAGGTGAATAGTGCATTTCATTAAATATATTATGGATATGGGGAATATGTGCATAAAGTATTATGTCACGACAGGCCCTGGCACTATGATTTTCCAGCCCCAAACGTGAAAATTTCTCTAAAATTCAATCCTCTACACAAATTAACGTTAAATTTTCAAAATATTATTCACAAATTTTACTTTTAAATGCTTCTTCTGATATTTCCTTACGAATTTTTCCTGTAACTCTTGGAAAATATTTTCGTCCTGTTTCTCCCTGTTCGTAATTCTTTACCGTTTATATCTCTATATGTAATATTCGATGATGTACGATATCACTATTATAAAATCCTAGAGAGTAGAATACAGTTATTGCATTCGTATATCTCATACACATCAGCATAAATTAATATTCTTCTAGTAAAATTTTATACAAAAAAACATATTTTTTTTTGTTCGGTGTCGTTTGAATTTCTACATATGTGTCTTTGATTTGAGAACGCATATGCACATGTAAATAGAAAACAACAGTAACGTTTTAATGTGTTGAATATCATTTTAAATGCATTTTACATACGAGAATGTTGTTGTTATTATTGTTGTTGTTAGAAGTTGGGTTGTTGGCGATGGTGGTCGAGGATAATATTAACATTTTTTTTTCGATTCGAATGAAGGAAATGTTTAATGGAATAGTCGAGGGAAAAATATGTGGGAAAGAAATATGATGGATAAAAAATATAAACGCTAAAATTGTTGCTGGAAAAAGAATGAGATAAAAGTCAGAAATGGGGTGTATTGCAAGTTTGAGTTTAGAATAACAAAAAGCATGATTTTCTAGGATTTTATATTCTAGCTTTCTGTTCAATTTATAAATACTTAAATGTATTGCTTCTGAAAAATATTGGTTCAATTTGGCTTTGATCTTTTTTTGCTTTAAATACCTTTTTTGGGGACCAGTAATTGTACCTGAAAACCTATTTTTGAATGATAAAAAAATCATGTAAAATTGTAAGACTTTTATGACTTTGTATTTTGCATTATTTTGTATTATTACTAAATCTGAAAAATCGATCCAATTTTGTACTCTGAGAATTCAAAATATGCATTTTTCAGCTGAAAAAAGCTTGGGTTTCACTATTAGAGGGTGTTAGAGAAAAACAGGTTGGTAGAAGTAGGTTCAGAGATGCTATTCATGGATTCGGAACCAGTTATAGATGGGAGTGTAATTTTTGCGTACATAGTACATATTGGACACCATAATGCACCTAAACTGGTTTTTGTATCCATCAATGACATATTTGAACCTAAATCTACCAATTGATCGACTTTCTAATTTTTTCTGTCGCCTAAACGTTTCAAGGCCTAAATTTATCATCTTGTTTTATATCATTAGCTAAGGGATGAATTGTTGGCATGTCCTGAATAGTTTGGAATTGAAGGGATTAATCGCATAACGTATAGTTAAGTTTTAAGTAAGTAAGCTACTTAAATAGTTTTTTTAAACCTTATATACTCTCTTAATGTACAATTTAATGTAAAAAACAGTATATACACTAAAAGAAGCGATTAAGTTCAATATTGGTGTCGAAGTATTTTAAAATGTAATTCAAATGTGAAAATGCTATGTACAAAAAATTTTGGTAAATTTATGATTTATAATATTCCCTACAGTATGATTGCCCGGAATGTTTGTGCCCATTTTCGTTAGGTGGAATAAAGAGAAGTCTGAGTTTTCAACTGAAAAATCTGTGATATTCTGGAAAAACGAAAAGTTCTATACGATTAAGCATTTGAAAATTACACTTGGGTCTGATTAAGGGTTTGTACATTGTTGTTTTTATTGTTTTTCATCTAAAATAGCTATACACTTAATCTCTCACCCCTAATTCCTATAGTAAGAGAATAATGGGGGGCAACCATCAACGAAAATATTTTTTTCACAGTACCTATTGAAGATATCTTCTTGAAATTGAAACTATACATGACTATCAATAAACTAATGATACTTTTTTTTTAATTTTCGCAGTATTAGAAAATTTTAAAATGAGAAGTAATTTTTTTGGGGGTGTTTTTTTATACTTACCCCCCATGTGACATCTAACAAAAAATATATCTTATTTGTAAATATATCTTACTAGTTAACTATTACACGTTAAAGTTACTAAATGGTCGAATTGATGGAACATAGCTATAGCTAGAACATAAGAAAATGCTATTTTAGACCAGTTTTCAAATGCTCCATCGTTTAGATCCTTTTTAAATTGCTGGAAAGATGAGAATGGTTATAGAGGTAGAGAACAGAAAGGTAGTTTTACAATTATACAATATTTAATCAAAATTTAAATATATTGCGGTTTAATTTTCTTTCCAAATCGGTACGAACTTTCCAGAATGCCTAATATACAATAAAAATCAACTAGACTCAGGCATGTCTACTAGAATTATAATTGGAGTGCCATCTGGATGGAAAACTTCCAACTTAAAAAAAGCTTATGGCTTATTAACCGATTTAAGAAATAGTGTAGATTTAATTGATTTTGATTTTTTCCCACGTTAATTTGGTTTATTTTTGGTAAAATTTATCAAAGATTATGTAAAGAAAATGTATCATGCCTTTTTATCACTGTAGCATTGTTAAGGGATTGATCTTTTAGCAAATGAGAAATATGCTATTATTTAAGGAATTATTTAAGGAAAATAAGTATGATAAAAATTTTAAAGACAGAAAAAAGGTAACAAATTAGTAAACCTACACGAAAAATGGAAAAAATACCTTGATTGGATCAAATAGGAATAGTATTAAGAATGTTATTATACATGTATGTAGTTTTTTTTTAAGTTGGTGCCTAGTTTACTTAAAAAGCAGCTGGTTTAACACATCTTAATTGAATTGGTATATTGTCGTTTATTTTTTAAAAATCAAAATATTACATTTAAAATTATAATATTAGAACTTAAAGGAAGTTTTTAATACCAAACCAGTGGATGGAATTGACATCTAGGGCACCAATTTCAAAGTCTTGCTAGATATGTAACTACATTTTTACTTATGGTTGTAAATAAACCATATTATTAAAATAATTATTTCATAGACAACAATTAATTTATCTATTATATAAATCCTACACATTTATCCAAAACTTATAATGTTTTCTCCATCCTCTGAATATGATTTATATGGAAGATCATTGTCACTAACTTCATGTGATAATATCGAATCCTAGTGACCTTATTAATGATTTATTTAAGTTTAATTCAATTAAGGTATTTTTTAATCTTCAGTGGTTTTTTGAGGTCGCTTCAATTTTATACACTTTTTTCCAAGTTTCTTGTTCGTTTTCTCAAATACAATTCCCTTATTTTTTGTATAAGTTGCTCTTTAAAATCTTAAACATACTATATGAAGTATAATTATTTTATTCTTCTGATTTCTTATTTCTTCAGTTTTGGTAGGAAAATAACTTTTGAAAAATTTTTCGATTATTTTATCAAGGGAAATCATTTTCACTCATGGATAGATAGTCCTTAAGATATTTTTAAGCTTACTACTGAATAGGTAAAAATGTATCTGTTAGATAAATCCTATACTATTTTCCTGCACATATTCTCTATAACTCTTACGTGAAAATATGCATCTTTTTTCTATCATTTGAAAGATAGATCTTATCATTTATATGTTAAAATTCCGACCCTTAGTAATAAAGTTTTAGCCAATTAAACTCGATCATCTTTGAATTAAATATAATATTTATTTAGAGATTTGATTTTTTTAAATATCATATACAATGTACATGAATTAAATTTATTGTTTAAGGAAAGATATATCAAGTTCTTGTTTCTTTGTAGTTTCATCGTTCATAAGAAAATGAAATTTAAAAGAATGTTATTAGGGAACCTTTAATTAAAGTAATTATACATTCTACCTTCGACTTAATAAATCAGGTCATGTTTTCAGAAGCTTGAGATATGTACAAATCACACTACATTTGTATTGTTCAAATCCTAACTTTGCCTATATTCAGACTTTCTTATTATTAAAGTGGTCCGACAAATTTACATTTATTGCACATAAAGTATCATTTACGAAGGAAGAGGCAAATATATCTGCACAGTACTCAACCTCTTGTAAAAGTAACGAATTCCAATGCAAGGTAAGAATTAAAATCAGAGGTTGCAAATCAAATTGTAGCTATTTAATAATGCAATTTTCATCTATTCTATAATTTTTCCATTATTCTAAATATTCAACCAATTTAACTTGCGTTTCATAATTCAAATGTAACCCAGTATTCGTTATGAACTTTAAGCTCATTTTTAATTCAAATCTCATAGTTATTATTTGAATTTTTACGTCAAAAAATTACAGTAAGTAATTGTGTAAGGTCCATTTGTATATTTTTAGAAAAAAAAAATATCCGTTAGAAATGAAAATATCGTGACTGAACCCATAAAAATCGTGTCGATCACATTCATTTGAATCATAAAATAATCTTAATAATAAAATGCACATACTTAACAATAAATTAGCCTCAGTTTGTTTCTATTTTCGAAATTAAAATATTTATTATAAGCATCGGATGCAGCATTTCATCAATAATAACAGTTACATAATTTGTTTGTAAATTCTATTTAATGAGAGCAATCACTTATGGAAAATTATTTATTTGCGTATAAGTTTAACTTTGATAAATATTTTAGTTTATTATTTCTGAGGCATAATTAATTAATAGTTACTTAAAAAAACTGTATTTAAGGAGAATGTAATTTAAAAAAAATGTATTAAATAAGGAAAGAATGAAATTGAGTCAAACGACATAAATAATTATTCATTAATTGCACATAAGCTAATATTTTATTGTCATTGGTGGAATTTTAATATTTCATATTAAAACAAGAGGAGGACCCGGTAAACTTCTTACCACATTAAATGGAACTGCGAAAATTAATTGATATCGGTAATATTGCTACATTTTTATTTATTAATATAGATACTATTAAATATACATATTTATAAATTACTTATAATATACTTATAAATTTCTTAATAAATATGGATTATCCTTCATGACTTTATGTCTTCATATATGTCAATATGTATACAGAATAGAGTATGACAATATAAACCCGGCAAGGTGGGTTGAAAGTTACCCGAAAGGAAAGTTAATACCTAAATTCACTCGATTAATGTCCATTTTTTGTTAAATTGGTTATTAGCATAGGGTTTTGGACTAAAAAAAAATTTTCTTCTTAATGATTTTTCTTCTTTATATTTGATTTTTGTACAACGTTTCGTCGCCTTTCGGAACTTTATCAAGTACTTGATAAGTAATTGATAGATAGTATCAAGTACTTGATGATTATGTAGGGTAAGGTGGGGTTTTAAAGGTCCAATTTTACTATTCCGTATTATATTGGGAAAACCAACCCTATTAATTTGAAACAAACAAATATCTGGCCATGTTAATTTTGTCGTTTGTCTCTTTTTGCCCCTTAGTAGGGGCAAAAAGGGATGGTTAAGGGGAAAAAAGGTCCTTTATTTATTTTAAGTATTTAACAGGTGCTATGATTTAATAACAGTATTTGAATCAATGAAATATTTCTGGATTTTCAATTGAAAATATTCTTTCAGTAATTTTAAACATAACATAAAACTGTTCTTTCTTTATAATAATATTGACATTACTTGTAACATAAGAAATATTTTTTTATACCTTTATCTTAACTAAATCAACCTCATCATTTCCTGATTCACAATTATAACAAACGAAATAAACGAACCTTCGGTTAGAAATATAGTTTTCATGGGCTCATTGCTTGCAAACATTGCATTAAATCCAATCTTTACATGGCTGGGTAAGGAAAAGGTCCAGGTGGACCTTTTTACCCTAGTTAGGTTCAAGTGTTTTAACTAGGTTATAACTAGTTTACTGTTTAAATAATTAAATTTAAATTTAAAAACTAATAATTAATCCTGAAATACCATTAAATTTCATGTACTATTAAATTATGTTTTAGTATAGTCAGAGCAATATTACTGCTGGAATTCGAAAAGAATAATAATTAAAAATTTTACTTTCGTAAAAGTATCGAGGTACCATCGTAAATCTCCTATCTGTGATGTAGCTTAACTGCCAGGGTGGCCTCGAAATGCTTCTTACACTTCCTCATCCCTATCATTATATTATAGTTAAATATAGCAATATGCCACTAGTATTTTAGATACTCATGGTGGACCTTTATACCCGCGGACCTTTAGGCCCCACTCTACCCTACTTGATAAAGTTTCGAAAAGTGACGAAACGTTGTACAAAAATGAAATATAAATCATTAAGAAGAAAATTTAATTTTATTCAAAATAAAATCTTAGTTCAAAACCCTATGCTAATAACCAATTTAATACCTAATATGATTGTATTCCATTTGGAAAATAAAGATTTTTCAACTTAAATTATTCCTAAATTAAAATGAAAATAAAAGGTCAGGGTGTCAAGTAGACAATTAATTTAACCCCTACTTACTTTTTTGGATGAAAAATCTTTTCCAATTAAAATTGTCATTAAATTAGAAAGAAAATTGTTCAAGAAAAATATCTTAGTCATTCCGATCTGAATTAAAATTTAAATTATTCCGGCTCTGTAAATAATTCAATATTTCTAATTTAATGATAAATAGACAAACGGGATAAAAAGTCCCGTGCGTCGCGTTTATATTCTCTTTGTCTCTACGATTTTTTAACGACGTTTATGAAATTTAGGCGATGTCGAAACCAATCGTTCCGACTCATAATTGTATTAATAAATATTTATTTTCATCTCCTCCTTTTCCTCTTTCAGATCTTTTCTCTGGTCTAATAATAAATTATCTTCGCTATTAAATTATGTATAATCCGCTTTCATTTATCGTCCGTTTATTATTATATATTGTTACGTTGGCAATAATCATGCTGCCATCTTAAAGGAAAAATATTGTAATGAGCGGGAATAATTCTTGTAATTTTTCTTCCCGTAATCGACCGTGGTTGAGGGAAGTGCCCCAGTATGCAAGTGCAATATTAAATAAATAAATAAATTCGAATAATTTCGAAACATGTGCGGGAAATTCATAAAAAAAATTGTTGGTAAGTAATGGACGGAGGAAAAGAATGGGAGTTTTATTGGACGATAATTAAGTAATAATAAATCTGTACGATAATTTGCTTTGACGTCTTCGTTCATATCGGATCGCCGTTCTGAACTCGAGTTTTAATTTTGTTATTGATGATGTTGAGGACCTCCCAAATATTGGTTTTACTAATAATTCAAATGGAAATTATCGATGTATTTACGACGTTTACCTCGTTCATGACTTACCATCACAAAATTTGCGTAAAACAATGAATTATTTGTGTAAATTTTTATCGAATTAGTTCGATGAAATTCCGATATATGTAGAGTATTGAATCGCTTATGAAATATTTGGCGTTTCAAGCCGAAAATTAATGGTGACTTTGAAAATATTTTATGATCAGAAACATTTTTTTCGAGTGTATAATTGTATGTCTGTCTATAATGATAATGATTACAATAAATTAAGATAACGAAATAAAATATTTATAAAAATAAAATATCCAAATATACGTCCGTACGGCCTAACAACACGTTAGATAAATGTATGGGAAAATTATCCGTTGTCCATTATTCATAGGGAAGAATTCGAGATATCAGAAAAAATTGATTTGGATTTATTGATATGGATATGTGTGAGAGTGAAATGGGAGATTAAAGGCATATAATAATAATAATAAAATAATAATAATGGATCAGTGGAATGGATTCGAAAGGAACGTAGTCGGGCGGTCAGTAAATAATATTTATTTATTATTTAATAATGATTTGAATTATCTGCCCTCATATAAATCCAGTTTTATAATTTCAATAATATTTCATGTTGAGCGTCAGCATTATCGCAATCGGGCGCAGCATCTTAATATCATCTGCAACCCAATCATGTGCATTATGGACAATCATCATTATCTTAACGTTTTATTGGATTTCCTATTAGAATGTTACCATATGTAAAATCCTAATAGCTTATTTGAGTTTTTATTTTAAACAATGTTTGATTGGTTCTAGTTGGTGGTTTTAATTGTTGACAGTGGCGGCAGTTTTGAATTTAGTTCAAGTCGACTAACATGATATTGGTTCACGTTTTGATTCACACAAACCATGTGGCAAACTGTTTGAGTACTGTGGAAAATTGATTTAATATTTTCAATCAAATTCACATTTCATACCTATTAACCAGGAACAAAATCGGTTGCGTCGCGGTAGTCGATGTCTTTGAACTTGATTTTGCGCTTTTGAATTTTGAGCCATTATATTTTCTAGCCCTCAAACTTTGCTTAACGAATGTTTCATAAACATGACTGATAAACAATTTAATTCATAGTATTTAAGTGTTTCATTGAACAATTTATGGTGTTAGCCATGATAAGATAACGAAAAACCTTGATCAAAATTTATTTTATAATAATATATAATTATATTTTTAGGGGGTGTTCTTTCTGATACTTACAAGGTTTTATTTGGAATGTTATAATTTTTCATTAAAACAATAAAGTAAATGTAAAAGTTTTAAATTATCACTATAAAAAAAGGGTTCACAAAAAAAAAATTGGAATTTAAATCGAATTAGTTCGATTGATTTTTTCAAACAATTTGTCGGCTATAACGGTACTTCAGGATTTCCTCAGAAACGTATTGAGCAATGCGTTCACCCTTTTGCTGCACCCTTTTGTGTTTCAATTTTTAAGTTTGGGGCCGTTCATAAAATACGTCACGCTAAGTGTCACACTTTCTGTGACCCCCCCTAGAAATATTTCGTCACAAAACTAAGACCCCCCCTGAATATGATAAATTTTTCAATTAAAATTGCACAAATTTTGAGAATTGAAAATATTTATTTAGTTTTTATAATAAAATTTATAATATATAGTTTATAATATTTATAATAAATTTTTGACGAACGTCACGTTACCGAACCCCCCCACTTCTGTCACATCATATCACACTCAGCAAAACCCCTCCCCCCTTGTATGCGAACGTATTTTATGAACGGCCTCTTAAGAAAAATACATTTATTATCAAAAGTTTAACAACTTTTATTGTTAGGGGCTTCTCCCGCTGCCTACAAATATATTTTCGCACTCTCGGGCGAGAAATATTGTTAAACAGTGATTAAAAGTCAATAATTTTATTACCGATTCTGTTTTGTACTTTGATAAATCCTGTTAATAAGAAATTCCATGAAAATGATAAATATGGTTGAAATCATAAATATTGCATTAAGACAACTTTATAACAATAGCAGTTAGGATCTTAATAATATATTTATTTTCTTATTTTTAGTAATTGTTGAAGAAGTTACAGCTAATGATGAAACATGTAAAAAATTAAGCATTTTCCGAATACAATGTATTTCTGTTGCTTTTCCTTTTGAAAGGATAATCATATATGAAAATGGCGACCAGATACTTACCTACTAGGCAAATCCTCACACGAAAATTGCTCACATAGAAAATTCTTCACCCAGAAGTTAACGCACAATGATATATTCTCACCTAGAAATTAACCCACAGGGAAAAAAACCATTTAATATTTAATTATTTATTATTTTATTATTAGTATCGTAATAGTGTTGTTAGTATAACGATATTTTACGATATTAAAATTGAATCATCAAAAAAATCACGAATTAAATTAATGATAAAGTAGTAGATGAAACGTCGCCAGATAATGACATCACTAAAAGGGACCTGAGCCCTTATTTTCTTTAAATTTATAACTTTTTCAAAAACCAAGACTTTTTCCAAGTTGGGTCGTATTGCATTAAAATATTAATAATAAAATAACCATTGGTTAAACAAAAAATAAATATATTTTTCTGTGGGTTAATTTTCATGTGAGGATATGATATTGTGCGTGAATTTCTGTGTGAGGAATTATTTCTGTGAGTAAATTTCTATGTGGGCAACTTTCATGCTAGCGACATACTAGTGTGCAATTTTTTGTGGACCATTTTCGTGGGAAGAGTTTTCTAGTGGACAATTGTCATAGAACCAAGAAAAATAAAGCACTTTTTTACAATGCCAAATATTGTGTTGGGAACTTCAGAAGTTCAGAAGATGCTTTTACTGTAAGAGATTTTAATGGTTTTCATTCTTTTATTGCTTATATACTTTTGTGTTGAGCCAGAAGTAGCAAAACGGAAAGGTGTTGTTTTCTACCATGATAATAATGCAAAACCTCATATATTTTTGGTCATTCGCCAAAAATTATAGCTACTGGGTTGGGATGATGGGATATTCTCCAAGTATCCGTGATCTTGCGACTTCAGACTACTATTTATTTCGTTCTATGCAAAACACCTTCAATGGAAGAATATAATAAATTAAATTGAATTTTTCGATAGCAAATATAACATAAATTTTATAAAGAAGCCACTATGACACTGCCTGACCAATGGTAAAAGACCATCAACAAAAATGGACAGTACCTTTTTGAATAAGCTTATATTTTTCAGCAAAAATTATGAATTTTTGTAATTATTTAAAACCCGCAACGGCTTAGTTCCCAACCCAATAGTATTAAATCGTGATCCAGGTAATTTCTAATCTTTATAGTGTAAATAAAACTCTGGGAACTTAAGAACTTAGGTATACAAGGTGGGACAAGGTAATAGTTCTTCAGTCCACTCTTCTTTACTCGTTATGTTCGAAAGTTAAGGTATTCTTACTTTTAATAGATGTAGAAAAGTTGCAGTAGTGATTTTTTGAAAGAAACTACTTCTTGTCCTCATTTCTTCTCATACTTTTTGATGTATAAATTTAAGCTCTTCTAAACTTTGTTTTAAAAACAATAAATAACCTTTTTTGAGTTTTCTACAATTTACAAACCTACTGATGGCCGAGTGGTCAAATTGGCTCCTCCAAAATTAGTAGGTGTTAGGTTCGAATCTCGTATAGAGCAAATTTTTGATATTTCTAGATGCACGGATTTTTATTAACGCTAGAGTTGCTAATGCCCTAGTAGTAATACAATCAATGGTATATAACATTAGAAAAAACACACTCTCAACTAATGATGAAAATTGCAATACAAAATTGATACTAAGGATATTTTCCGAAATTATATAATGTTCATAATGTAAGTCAATCGTTTTTGTATTTAAATAATATAATACAAGGGTTTCAGGGTAGCAAAAACTTTCAAAGTGAAAATGCGTTTAAACAACGCTCATATATGCAGTTTGTATGCAAAATGTATGAATGGAAACAAAAACTAAATGTGGGCCACTAAGTTATGTAGGTTTATAAAGGGTTAGGGGATTATTGTTATTGGTGTTTTCATTTTCAATGTTGGGAGGTTGGAATTAGATGGCACACATGAGATTGATAAAGCCAGATAGATGAGGACTATCTCTACATTTTTGAATTGATAGTGAAAATTGTAGCGAAAGAGAAAGTGTGGAATGCAAATGATTTCATTTTGTCACCCTTGCGTGCGATGCTATTCACCCCTTTCAACCAATAATGAGTAGCGCAGTTAAATACAGTTAATCGTTCTATTTTTTTTTTAATTGCACACTGTTTATATTTTTTAAAGCGAAGATTTTTTGATTGAAAAAAACAACAGTTTTCTTTTAGTGAAAAATTGATTTTTAAATTGTCACGGATGTGATGAAAATGAACAGAACACAGTGGTTAAGTGTGGGTTTTTTGGGGGTTAAAAAATTCATACATGGCGGTGTTTGTGTGTCGAATTTTTTAAGGGTGGATATAGGGGGATGGGGATTCGTTGTTGATCGTGATTTTTGGACAGAATTTTTTTTGTTGCCTGTCGATATTATAGATTAATAAAAAGCACTTTATTTCTTTTTTGATTCCATTAAAATCTACCTCCGTCCCTTGTTGGTTTCGGGAGCAACTCGTTTGTTTCTCTGCCAAAGCCGAGCTTCTGCCGTCTACATATATCTACTTGGGGGTGTTAAATGTATGAAATGTAAAAATTCACACCCTCTATAAAACATTTTTAATTATTATATCGTTCGTTCGATCGTACGTTTCGTTCGGTTTGTCCGTTTGTTCGTGTAATTCATTGCGATCGACGTTGGATGATGAACTCGAACGAATGACAAGAGTTTCCATCCCCATCCAACCCCAATAGGGAAAAATTGGAAATAAAAATGGACAAGGGCTATTTTTAATATTTTTTTTTATATTTTATTCTGTCGAAAATTAAGGTTGACATTACAATAACGCTGTTGTCACCATTGAAATTGTTTTTATTTATTTTATTTTTTTTTGTAAATTAAAATGATTTTTTTCTTTCGTTTTTTCCAGATGTCTCTGCTAGCAACCACGCCATCATCTTCAATTTTCAAATTAAATCTCTAGTGGAAAGAAATTCTCGTTAAGAGGTAAGTGATTTCACTATTGATTTTATGTGTTTGTTGGATAGGGAAATAACCGCACATAATTCTATCAACAAATCGTTAAAAGATTTCTAATAAAAAGAAAAGGTTGTATATTTATTCCGATGACAATGTGCATTGAAGCATTGGATCTGTGGAGGCAAGAAATGCAAAATGCAATCGATCTTGAACGTGAGAAGGATATCGAAATTGGATCGATAATTATCGATCGATCGAGTCGAGATTTTATTGTCTTGGGTCTCTGTATTGAGGACTTGATTCGAACTTTAGTGTGCGGGTGGTATTTATCGTTGGTATATGACTTCAAATGTGAGGACAGAGAGGAATATATATCTACATATGTGCATAAAAATGGTACCATGCTTTATATATTGAACATATGTATAATAATATGACCACACACGCTGCTACTGAGTTGCAGTTGTCACATAAATACAGTTTTCGAGGAAATATCAAATTCTTTTTATACGGAAAGTATTATTTATTTTCTATACAGCAGAGAAATTTTCTTGATTTCCCATGAAAATATCATTAAAGTGGTTTGGGAAAATCGATTTTATTACTTTTAATTTTGACATTGATAGAAATCTTTTAAATTTTGCAACTGTTTCCGGAGTTTTAGCTGAAATTTTCTCTTATGGCGTTGTTTTGCTTTTCCTCAAATATTTTCACGACAATCTATTTCGTAATTATTTCTATCATAAGATAAGAAACTTTCTTTACCTCATATTCTTCTAAGTTCGTAGGGAATGTATCCACTTTAGTTAAAAGCAAATTGTTTTTATAATTGTTTCATATTTTAGTTATCCTAAACCACTTACCATATAACTGGTATGTCAGTTCAAAAAATACCGGAAGATTCCGGGGGTGGATTGAAAATATATTTTTAACTATTCCAAAGAAGTATAACTTCTCAGGCGCGTACATAAGTACAATTACCGTATTGTATATTTACTATATTTTTTTTTCACTATTTTCACAATTTTTTTCACTATTCCACATCATTGTTGCATGATTAATTACTGATAATATGATCATTGATTTTATGGAATAATCAAACATGAATATAATTTGATTAAGTATACCTAATATAGCAGAGACCGAAATTTGTTATGTCCGATAACTGAAAGGATATATTCAATTGGTTGCATTACAAAGTAAATCTGTATACCACTTGTCGAGGTACTTACTTTAGTATGCCTTACCAAATAATATTATTTAATTAATGTTCAAATATCCTGAATTGTTTTGTGTTGAATAACACTCGTACATACTTCAAATATTCAATAGATGAGTTTTAGCTGAATTAAATCGGAAATCGATTATTTGGTAGAAGTTTTTTTGAGCTTTTCAAAGCTCAAATAAGTATAGAATTTTTTGTTAAAGATTTTAATTTAATACATTAGACTGGGCCAACAAAATTGACTATTTTTTTTTGTCACCTTGAACAATATTTTCGATGTACTTTTCAAAAAAAAAAATTGTTAATTTTTTTGACCCAGTCTAAAATACATAACTTATGAATTATCTAATTTCAAAATTGATTTTTAGTTTAACAAAAAGAACGAGGATTTCAAAAGAAACATCTTAACATTTTTTCGATTTGTACGCGTACAATAACCCATATATAATTTTATAACTCGAGTTATCATTAAAAACTAGTTTCCCGCTTTAATGCCACGGAACAAAATTGAAATTTGTATCACCAGCTTTATTTCTATGTTAAAAATTAGTTCGAATAATTCATAGCTATTGATATACTTGAAACATAAAATATACCGTGTTAATTACAATTACTTTTGTCGAAGAAAAACATATTGGTCGCTACTGCAATCATTGCAGGTTTTTTTCAATTTCCATTTCTCACGTTCGTTCACATACCGATATTATTGCTCCTGTATAAGCTGAAGGATATTGTTAAATAAATACCTACCTGCACAAGTTCAACTTGTGAATCCTATTAACCACGGCAATTTAAAATAATATACACACAAACCATATTAAACGATTCAAAATATGAAAATACATGCCTTTGCGATATTGCTGCGATGATATTCACTAATAACCACTTGATTATAACCACCCACAAATCCTTGAATTTCTCCGGATTTAAAAGTCGGATTTGGTTCAAATTTGTTGCAGTGCTTAATTAACCTTTAAGTTTGCGTAACCTGTTACCTAAAGCTTTTTGTTTAGATTTTAACTTTTTAAAGTGGTTTTTTACTACAAAAATTGCAACGAAGAAATAATTTTCTAAAACAATTTCACCGTTAAAATAACGATGAAAACTACGATTGTAAATTTCTTACAACTTTTATAAACATGCAACTGAAAAAGAGATAATTTGAAATTTATTACATAATATGTTTAATCAATGTTCTTATAATTCAGAAACTATGAACACAATTTTGATAAATGAATTTTATTTAGTTTCATTGAAAAACAATTGATCCACCGTGCAAACATACCCGAATTTAATTCTGAACTGTAAAAATTATTATAAACTTCATAATACATAAATATAACGTGGAAAATCCCTGCGTTATAAGGAGGAAAAGCATGTTTTATTCGAGGAACTTGGAATCGTGTAATATGAAAACATGTTATAAGAGTAAGGTGTTGTAGGGGAGATTACTGTACTTTACGAGAAAAGAATGCATTACAACAGCTTTTATTCTTCAACAATGCTTCTCCATTTAACGCAGGTCATCGAATTTAAGAAAAATTGCGATTGATATTTGTAAAAAAATCAGGGTTTTTTATGTTTTGTCTATGCAAATAACACCAATTTCTAAAAAATTAAAATTTTTGGTTTTTGAATTTCAATTTACCAAGAGATTTCTTTTTAACGCCTTGAATAAGAATCTGGGCTCTAAAAGTTTGTAGATGGTCACGATTTTCCTTAATTCATTCATTTGGGGGTTTCAACATGGGGTTAGTATTGTCATGTTAAGGTTTATCGCAAATCCTCTGTTGCAATCTCCTCTGCAAATTTTGAGATGCAAATATGTAATTTGACGTATTAAGCATAGCATTGATTCGAAAAATTTTTGTAGGATAAATTTTTTACTAATAATCAATGATTTAGGGATGTAAAAATGCGACGTTCGATGTTTTACTCCTAAAAGTGTGAAGTGAATTAACATAGAAAAAAAAATGAAAATCTCTAGGAAAATGCACTACGAACCTTAAGTAAGAATAAGTATAATATAAACCTGTGGTGTCAAACTCAGAAGCATACTTTGGCCGAAATAAACAATGCTTAACTTTAGGTGGTTTGCAAAAAAAAATAATATTCATAGAAAAAAATATTTTTATTTTGAATAGTACATTGTAATAAACATTATAAAAATTTGATAAAATATTCAGAGGACTAGGATCAAAAATAATCGGTTAAAACTTTATATATTACATGCGATGTTTCGGCTTCTTTATTGAGCCTTTACGAACGCCTGAGGAAAGTTCAATAAAGGAGCCAAAACGTCGCATGTAATAATTAAAATTCTAACCGATTATTTTTGATCCTAGTCCTCTGAATATTTTATCAATCTATTATCACTGAGGATCTAAAACTTTACCATAAAATTATAAAAATTTAAAGTATCGCTAACGTCCTGATACTTAGCAGCTCTTCTCTGCTGCTATCTTTCCTATTTCAGGAGATGTTTTATAGTTGATAAATAAAGTATATTATAATTTTTATGCTGGTTTCGTTTCTAATTCATATTTCTATTTTATTTATACTTTGCGTTAGATATATTAACTGGGCCTCTAAAAGTTCATTAAAGGGCCGCATGCCCCGTGGGCCGCGAGTTTGACACCCCTGATATAAACATATAATTGCATTACTATATGTATAACTTATAACTTATTTCTACTATTTTTACTTTCAAAAAGAACGTTTTTTTTAAGTTGTTAAAATGCAAATTAATTGCATTTTTGGAGAGTAGAAAAAATCACAAAAATATCCCCATTCACTCTAAAAATATCCCAGTGACGTACCGTGATGATTGCCGAGGAGATCATGGCCCAGGGTGGCACATGAAACAGGGCGGCATATTGGTATTGATAATTTCATAAAAAATGAAAAACACCATGAGTAAATTTGTAAGTAATTTGAAAATATTTGACTTTTATCCAATTTTTTTGACTTATGATGAAAATAGGGAGGCAGCGAATTTTCGGTCGGCTCTGGGCGGAAAAATCGTACTCTATGCCACTGCAAAATCCTGTATCAGCAACTGAGATTGTTAGGTCGCTGAAGAGTCACTAATCCTTATAATTTGAATGTTTTTCATAAGGAAAAATAGTTCATTTAATTTTAATTTTTGATTAACATTAAATATTTTAATTTTATATTAAAAACGTGTAATAAAATTATTACGTGCAAGCATTGATGCTAGAACGGATTTAATTACTATGCGATTGTATATTGGTATGCGTATGCAAGTATGCATGCATTTATTTGCATCATATGCACCATATACGATGCATTTAATGTGTTTTATATGCGTTTGGTCGTACATATTGCGGATATGTATGTAAGTAAACGTATGCGTGACAATTGCGTTATGGACGCGTGTGATATATTAGTATGAGAGGAATTGATCTGTAGTGACCTACAATACCACCCAGCCTTTTATTTCTGCCACAAAAGTATAAAACCGAAAACAATTTCGACGGTTTGGATTAAAGCTTTAAACGTCGTGTTTCCTTTGACTTTTGAAAAATATTGTTTTCTTGTAAAATTATATAAAATCATTGGTGCAGGCCTGCGGGGCTTTCCACTAATATATTTTTCAAATATATTAAACGTACAAAGAAAACATTTTCAACTCGACCGCCATTTCACCGCAAACGTCTATTTCATCTTTTTTTTGTCCGTTTCGGCCAAACGTCTATCAACTCTTCTGATATGCACGGAAAAATATCAAAGACAATTTTTCACATTATATATATATATGGAGAGAAGAAAATATTTTACATGATGACATTGGAGTGGAATGGGGTAAGTTTGCATATGTGTATGTGTCCATCAAGGCATTCTTGACCGTATGGCATACAATCATAAACCATCCCCATAGTGTCCCCAGTCGCCTACAATTCTGGACGCCCGTCTAAATCGCTGCAAGCATTCCAACAACCACAGAATGCAATTGTCCTTTTCAAAATATACTCAAACCCTGTCAGCGACCGTTGCACGGCCCTTTCTCGGTTTTCCCTCCACAGCTTGTCTGCAAAATCATCCCGACTTCGTCATACCACCCCTTTATAGAAATACACTGCAAAAAAATTTGCATGGAAAAAAACTGATTTATTTCTCATCTTCCACAGTACCTACATATACATTGATAAAAGTCATATGCACATCCTTCCTCATCCCCCCGGTTTTTATTTGCAACCCTTATAAATTCGAGCACAAAGAAATTTATATTCCACATTTCATATGTGTGTATTATAAAAATATGAATGTATTTTCAACTCTTCTCGAGAAAAATTTTCTTCTCGTTCCAGTATCACTTCGCCATACTGTCCATACTGTCCCTGGTTGATACTTTCCCGTTGAAAATCTATTTGTAACTCGAACGATTTTATCGTTCATCTAACATTAAATTCTCGATTCTATTTTTCTCCTAGATATACATTTTCTTAAATCTAGCAACTTATAAATTTTTTTCTGCCTTTCGAAAAAAAAATCCTTCAAGTTACCACCCTCAAATGCGCTTCATTGTTCTCCAAGGCTAATTGAAGTATGTTCCAGGTTAATTTTTACAATTACAATTTTTTTGTGTTTTACATTCCCATCTCTAAATGTCCTGTAACGCGCATTTTCTTTCCTATTATTGCGGTTCATTTTTCATTTATATCAACATTTTCATTTATAATTACTTCTTTTTCATTCGGAAAATATTACATTTTTATGAAAAAATATGTTTCCTTTTTCCGAATGGAGGGGGAGAAGAATATGAGTGTGGTTTATGTGATGAAGGGTGAATAAAAAATTTATTTATACAAAAAAATGTACCTATGTATATCATACATGAATCAGCAGACTCTTCCTCGTTTTCTTCTCTTTAACAAACGGTGAGGAGAATCGGGATTTTGAAAGGACGATGAGTGAGAGATTGCGGTGGACATGTCGGGATCGTCGTGGTAGGCCATAAACGGGGGTTTGGGTTCCAGGCTTTTTTATCCTGCGAGCACCGCGACACATCTGTCATGACCAAATGAATTACTTATGACCAAACATTATCTATATGGATATGTTGATGAGAAAATATTGAAGGGGTTGAGTAGCCACTAAGATAAAAAAAAATAGGGAAAGAAATGATACGTTAAAGTATTTTTACAAACGAAAGACATAATAATCTATTATGGAAAGTAGTTCTTAGGGATAGTTATTTACACAATTCTGAATAAATGATGTACAAGTACGTTAAAATTTTGGTTTCATTAAAATAAGTCAATTATTGAATTGGTTATTATTATAGAGTGTTAGACTAAGGAAAATAAATCAAATTTTCTTCTTAATGATATTTGATTTCTGTACAACGTTTCGTCGCCTTTCAGAACTTTATCAAGTACTCAATCATATATCATTAAAAGTACTTGAGTTGAGTACTTGATGAAGTCCCGAACGGTGACGAAACGATGTACAAAAATCAAATATAAATCATTAAGAAGAAAATTTGATTTGATTTTTTAAGTCCAAAACCCTATGATAATAGGTAACCAATTTAACAAACAATGGACATTAACCGAGTGAATATGTCAATTATATTTTGATGACGTTTAACCTTTGTAAATATTTTTTGGTTACAAAATAATTGATTTCAAAGTTGAAGTTATTATAAAAATGACGAAACAAATGGAGGGTTGCAACGATGCCATGGAATTTGAAAAGTTAGGGATATTATTTTGGTGCGCCAAAGAAATTTTCGAACGTATGGAAAGTCGGATTTTCCAATCTTTTTATTTATATACTCCGAATTTTTAGCGGTGGAACGCATTTATAAATATTTCAAATCACTATGTATGATATATCCAACAAATTTATAAATCCTAAATATGTAGTAGTACTTTT
Organism: Sisyra terminalis; assembly: GCA_958496175.1. Taxonomy (NCBI): domain Eukaryota; kingdom Metazoa; phylum Arthropoda; class Insecta; order Neuroptera; family Sisyridae; genus Sisyra; species Sisyra terminalis. The sequence continues at coordinate 13,565,924 of OY292275.1, forward strand.
TAAAATCTAATGTTTACCTACAACGTTTAATTAAAGGTTCCAAGATATTTGATCTTCCGAAAAAATATCTGCAGACCAAATATCCTCGGACAAAATATCCCTAAGACAAAAAAAAAACGAACAAAATATCCTGGCTACAGAATATTTGGTAAGACTACGGTTCTTCCGGCGCCACGATTTGATGACGGCTTCTTATAGATCTCGGAAAAATAAAAATGTTTTTGAAGTGAAAACTTCTTTAGCATCGTTATGACTTGAAATTTCATGAAACGAAAAATCTATAGTTTATAGAGATAAACATATTACGCTGCTTGGGAATAGTCGTCCTAACAACTATAAATATTGTATTATATATAACGATCTTATCGATTGAGTTTCTGGAGACCAAATTTATTTGAAAAATGTGTAGCAATCGAACTGTATCAAAAATAAGATCAAAAGCAGTAATTGACCTTAAATTACGTAATTACGAGTACTTTTCGAGCATTCAGTTGCGATTAGCTGTTGGTGGGAACGTCCTCCTTTTCTTTTCTTCAAGGTTCTCCCATTGATTTTCGATCACCCATCTGTGATTGATTGTTGGAAGGAATACCTTTTTTACGTTGCCCTCAAGGTTCGCCCACTGATTTTTCATTCATCCAGTTATGATTGGCCGTTGGTGGGAACGCCCTTTCTATGTTTTCTGCTTGATTCTTCCACTCGACATAATTACTCGTATGTCAACGATATATCTATTGATCATATTGAAACTGAATTATTTTTTTCTAATTAATTCTTATATCTTTAGTTACCCATAAGCGTCTGAAGTCTGAGTCTGAAAAAAAATATAATATATATGTGAATAAAAAGTAAAATAATTTTTGGTATCAATATTATCATAACTAAACTCTACAATTATCCTACTTTTTTTATACTTCTCTTTATATACGAGGTATCGATTCTTAAACATTGAAAAATGATTTTTTTCACTCTTTTAGATAGGATTCTCTAGATTTTCAGAAAAAAAAAACCGAATTGTTTAAAACCGCGGCTCCATCTAACTGTTTTGTGGAAATCCAGATCCAAGGAATCCAGGGGCGAAGCCTTTTAATAGTTCCTTTAAGCAGCATTGTCGGGGATATTTGTCTTAGTGATATTTTGTTCGGGGATATTTTGTCGGGGATCAACATGCCTAATACGTTAATTAGAAACTGGTCCTCAAAAACGAATACCTACTTTTTCTTATATTTTAAAGTATCTATCATTAAAGTAATGAAAAAACTATTTTTCATTTAAGGCCAGTATTTTATTTATTAGATAAAATTTATCTGTTAGATAAGTCCTATATATTTATAAATACGAATTTTTTCTCTATTCTACGTATAAAATTTTATCTTGAGGATAAATACCACTATCTAGAGGAGAAAATATTCCTTAATGGTATAAAATAAATGAGAAATATGGTTAGAGCTTTTTTTTAATTTGTCTACGGTTAAACAAGGGAGTTTTTAAATTTATTAAGTGTGTTATAAAATGATTAAAAATATGCGAATTATGAAATTGATATAAATTAAAGCAAAGATAATGTTGTCATAAACATTACAGAAATGGACATTAATTGGCCCTGAAGCAGCTTTGCTATGCATGTATATGCATATAACAAGTCCCACATATACATTTGTGAAGGGCAAAAGGATTTGAGCTTGATGTGAAGTTTTGTTAATGTTAAACATTCTCAACGTCATTGTCAGTAATGTCATTCTGTTGGGCCATCGAGAGGAAAAGGAAGCTTGGGAATTTCGAGGTGTATCCATATAAATGGGAATTAGGGTGTGTAGCTGAAAGTTCACATATACAGTAATACAGTGTTGGTGAGAGAAAGAACGGAGCGAAGCTCATAATTTGCTAAAAGATCCATCCGAGACCACAAAGGGCCAATCTTGTTTTGGGGCAACCTAAATAGATTATAGTACCAAACTTATTAGACATGACGAAGGATAGTTTTCGAGGAGAGTGGACACTACCATTTACAGCCAACAGTACGAGAGTACTTAATTTAATTTCAATGGAAAACTTGATTTTTTAACATTCTTTTAACAACCCCTTTTACTGTTAAATTATTTTAAAAATCATAAAATTTATTTATTCATTTCATTTAAGTCAAAACATGTCGGCGTTTTTTTTTCGAAAGTAAAGAGAAAATTTTTACAAGAAGAAAATAAAAATATACACACCCATATACCTATAAATACGTAGAGAAAATACAAAGGGGTGAACACAACAAATATAAATGCATAATTAATGTGAACCTAACCTCACAATTTATAATACAAGAACAAACAAAACACAAAATTCCGGCTCCGTTATTTTCCGTTTGAGACACAACGAGCGCTGTGCATGTAAAAAGCGGGAAAAATTGTCGAAATACTGTGCAAAGCTCTCGACCACCTTCGAAAACTTTTCGCCACTCTCTTTTTTATTGTGCTTATTATTATTTCACGTGATATTCATTTATTTATTTGTTTTATTATTGTTAATTATTAATTTCACTTGTTTCATTTCAAACAAAGCTCTGACCTCTTTATATACTTTCATATTTATTTTATTTAAAATGTAGGTGTATAAAATGTATTTAATAAAAGGGGTAGATTTCACTTGTAGAAAGACGTAACCTTGTTTTGATTTATTAATAATTAATACACTTTGTTTGGTTATTTTTTTTTTTTTAGAAAAATATTAAAAAATATGTACTTATATAAAAGTTGAGGAAATTAAATATTAGTTAAAACCAAAAAAGTTATAAAAAACATGCAGCAATATTGATTCGGTGGTAAAATAACTTTTTCTATATTCAAATAATTTATTTACAAAAGAAGTTATTTTCATTCTATGCAACTTTTTAATATATAAATAAACTATGTTTAATTTCATATCATTTAGATAATACCAGAAGTTTTCATTCATAACTCGGTTAGTTTATAAGTTGAATATACGATGCATAAATCGATCAATTAACAAATATAGTTGATATTTGATTAAATATTAAAATGAGTATAGCTTTTTTGCGTCATTTTCTTACATTATATAGTAAAAAAAATGGAAATATTATAACTTTATTCTTTTTTCGGATATTCCAAAAAAACTTTTTGATACTATTTACACGTTAAAACTTGTGTCATTATGTAAGCTATTCTTACTGATTTTCATACATACTAATTAATAACTACCTTTATAATATTGGAGTTATGTATGCATTAGTAAGTTTCAGCCTATCCAAAAGCTAAGAGTTTGAATTTTCGATTAACTATCCATATTTACTGAAAATAAATTTTAGGCAATAATTTTTAATGTTTCAAAAGTTTGAAGAATTTGTACTTGTTTTCCTCATGAAACTTCGATAGTATGTAGAAAATATTGGAAAAAGCTGTGCTTTCGGAGACTATTATATTTAAACTTGGAATAACATTATTCATTTGAGAAAAATTCTACATTTTTATAGTAAAGTAATGTTAAAAAAGTGGTTTTTAGTATTAAGTTCCAAAATATAGGCTTTATTGGGTTTCTTTATAAAATTTCAGTCCGTTTGGTGACTTAGTTATCGAAGTGCCTGGGGAAATAAGCATGTTGAAATAGTCCCAAAAAGATTTTTTGATGCTTCTTTGTAGGTGTATTAATCTATAAAGTACTAAGAATTTTTTAAAATATTTCAATTAGATGATTTTTTGTCACAACTAACAATCAATGAGCTGCTACTAAGAAAGTTTTGGTAGTTAGTACATCTTTTAATCATTTAGATTGGAAAAATACATGTTTCAAAAAAAAAAATAATTAATTGACAATTGAATCGAAACCACCACTGTTTGCACAAAAATTTATGATTTGCAGAATTTAGTAACATTTCTTTTACTTGAATTTAATAACTGTAATCCTGATTAGTTGAGTATTAACACTATTTTAATTATCACTTGGATCATTTTTTTGATTATTCTTTGGCTTGTAATCAAATGAAATTAGTTAAGAACAAATGAAGTATAAATAAGTCAAGCAATGCACTAATATCTGATGAAAGCACACCCACGTCAATGCACGTCGATATTAGCCAATGGGATTGCCAGATTTTTAGATGCTCATTTGTTTTGATTGTTGAAATTTTGAAAATTTAAGAAAACCCCTCCCGATTTCAATGCTCAATGCATTATATGCATTGTTATATTATATTCAGCTTTAGCGGAGCAATTATCACTAAGCGCGAAAGTGGTTTTATTATTTTCTTTCATTATGTAGTGCTTTTTCCAATAATCTGAAAAAATTAAGGCTAATAGAAAGTTTTGGGAACTTAAAAACATATTTTCAAGTTCTAATTGTAATATTTGAGTAACACCAATATTGTTTCATAAATTTTATAAGGCTCTGTACATTAGTTGTCAATTTTTTATAAAAAATGTATTTTCCACCCTTCAATCATATTAAAATTATAGATCAATCGGTGTAAGGAAAAAATGTTTTCTACTTTTTGAAACTTACTATTTTTTGAACTTTACTTGAAACTTTTTGGATTTTAGTATTTTATTAGGACCTACAATATATGCATACTTACAAAGTATTATGTATATAAATTTCAATCTAAACATAATGGCTTTTTTTTCTTTAAAAAACGAAAATAACACAATGATATCGAAATACGAAGTATGTAGGTATCCAAAGACGCAATACTACGAAAAATCATAGTATTTTTGTAAATTTTTTTTTTTTTTCATAAATAATTACGGACAAAAGACACTGTTAACAAACAATAGTCTTTATTTATTTCAAAAATCGCTAATATTTGTTTCAAGTTCCTGAGTAACTGCTATTCGTTTTGATCAATAGTATTATCAGTTTCCCTTCTATAATCAAATTGAACATCACTTTCATTATTTGATTTTTAAGTGTATGGCATTTATATATTAAAGAGATTCAAATTCTATTCAATATTTAAAGGCAATGAAGTATCTACTGGGAACCAATTAGAAGCAACGCTTTTGGGCCCTCGAATGTAGGGGGTCCCTTTTAATCCCCTTATATATTGGCTGGGTTTTAAACTAAAAGAAGCCATTTTGCGATTTTCTTCAATGGAAGATCATTCTGTAGAAGTAATAAAAGATTAAATTATCGCTATTGAGGTTGAAGAACCAAGTTAATTAAACACTAAGTTAATTGATTATTTTTCGGCTTGAAAATCTAGACGAAAAATTATTGAAACATATATGTTTCATTCAGTATATCTATTTCAGTTTTTCCTCATACGTTAAAAATAATTTTAGAATAAAATTTTCTTTTGTATAAATCATTGAAATAAAAAAAAAAGTTAGTAGGGGTCCCATAGTTACCATTTGCTAACCATAGGCTTAAAAATCTAATTACACCTCTGTTAGGAGGTAAATTTGTTCACTATTTAGGTACAAGATGAAGAAATATATTTTAGTAACTCCGTAGTTTTTAGAGATTTATCTCACAAGCAATGGACCTGACCGAATGGAACTAGAAACAAAGCTTGAGTGCTATAGGACGATTTTAGGCCTCAGTGTAGAAAAATTCTTAGGAGAGGTCCCCAGTACAATGAACAAGCATTGATTGTTATAGATTTGTAATACGAATCATAGATTTATGAAAATTAAGGATTGCGTAGTTATCACTATGACATGTTTTATTAAAAAAATTTCCACATAATATTTAGATATTGTGATCCATAGAGCTTAATAAAGTTCAGGTTTTTCCTTTAGATGTCAGGCATTAAGTTAATGACAGGGACCACTGGCTTTCTACGGAAGTTGAAAAGCGTATGTAATCGCCATACCATTAGACAAAGCTTTAGCGTTTAATATACTTGCAAAAGAGATAAATAGTTCATATCATTAACTTTATATTTCCCTGTATTCTTCTTAATCAAATCTTAGAACATGTCGGTTTTATTGTAGGTAACAATATTTCTAATGTAAAAACAAAAATGTTGAATATACATGACATCAATTTTATTTTGTTATGAGAAAATCCTTAAAATATTATTCGTTAAAGACTAAATTGCTAGAATTTTAAACCAAAAATTCCATTAATCCGACTTATAAACCACATATCATACATTCTTTACATACTTAGTTACTAAAACGATAATTTCTAGAATAAAAGCTCCTTAAAGTAAGCTAGGGTAATACACACGGTACAAAATTTCGGCCATTTAATACTTTCCATTTATGCAGAGTCGTTGGTCCTTGGTAACAGAAAAAATATATTGCAAATTTGGTTTTTCTGGATTAATCTGTTATTCCCATTCCAGTTTGTGCGATTCGTTCTTTTTTCTTATTCATAGTCTAGGATTATAACTGATTACAAATCAAGCTTTTAAGTTTATTTAAAATTTATGAAAAAGCTAAAATATCTTCCTTATTTCTTTTATGATTCATTAATTTATCTTTCATATTTATTTATATACTTATCCCAAGTTGAAACCAATAATAAGACGCTTTATTGTCAATTGAAAAAGAAAAGAAAATGTTTCCTTATTTTTATCGATATTTTAATCCTAATCAATAGTTTAACTTATTTTCGTTTTCTTATAATATGAAAGTAAAGTTAATGCGTCACCTAACAAGCTTTTATCAAACAGCAAATTTATTCGAACGTGATAGTTGCGATTTGAATCAAATGGGACACAACGATGCTTGAAACATTGAACTTTTCAAAAAGCTTGCATCGGAATCACCACCCCTGTGCATTTGTGTTGGTACTGTATAGGGTCGAACGGTGGGCACTGGTGGGTTCTCAACACGGTACGAGGACCCACCGCTAGAATTGAAGTAGAAATTTCCGTAAATAATATACGAGCGACCTTTAATAAATTTATAAATAACTTTACTTTTAGTTTTGGCTCAACTCAGTATGTACATTACGATTGCATGAGAAAAGAGAGCTTTGACTAAATTGGACAAAGTTTGATAGAAAAAGATCGGAGAAAAAAGAACGAGATAAATGTTCCTTCAATATAAATAACTTATCTATACTACAATTAATTAACTGAACAACATTTTTTTTGGGGTTACCATTTTTTTTTATTTTACGTAAAAAAATACTAATAACTTTTTTTATTGTATTTTATAACGGATGTGGTAAAGCACAACATAAAAATAAGAAATAAAAGCAAATTTTTTCACGAGTGTTAAAAAATAAGGAAATGAAAGCTTTTGTGTATCAAAAGCGCAAAGCTTTTCGGATAGTATTATTGAGAAAGAGGTGCATTGGGGTGGTTGTTGGGAGCAGTTATATTATAAAAGAGAGTCGAAACATAAACCTGGGAATATCAGAGAGTGGGAACTAAGGGTTGGTTTATAGCAGAAGTACCCTTTACTTATTAATGTTTAACAACAATGTCTAATTCACTAGGTCTTATGTACATACGTAAGGGTGAGAAAGAAGATTGTCCTTGGTTGGGGTTGAAGGAAAACGACGGAAATGAGTAGTAAACATTGAGATAGAAGTGAAAAAGAAATGAAGAATAAGATAAAGAATAAAAGATTCAAGTTAAAATAAGGAAATGTGAAAATCAGTGTGAAATTTTTAATTCTTTATTTTAAAAAAAAATTAAGAAAAGGGTCTGCTTAAATGAACTTTTTCGAGTTTAGGGATTTTACTATTAGGGTAAACTAGTGAATTTATGGGTTGGAGGAATTGAATTAGATAGATTTATGGTAAGGGATGGTTTTTGATGTCATTAATATATAGATGGTTACCATTCTTAAAGTGTAAGGAATGAATGGGGGATGTAAGACAGAGACATGTTATGAAACTAAGAATCAAAAAGGAAAGGCATGGAATAAAAGGACTGAAACTCATGGCAGTATCCTTATCCCTCACTCGATTCATACATCAATTATTTACGTAAACACTACTGCACTTCATCATGTGATGGATATTTCACCCCTTCATTCGGATGTGGAAAATAGCGACATCCAAGTTACGACCAACTGAGATTTTTAAGTTTCACTTACAAAAAATAGAGAATTTAAACGTATAAATCATTGTGCACTTTTTGTTCATCTAATTAAATTTATTCGCGAATTCTATGGTGAGATATTAACTATTGATATTAATAAGTGCGAAAAAGGAACAGAGGGTTTTTTTTTATGAGAAAATGAGATGAATGGAAAATGGGTGTTTGATTTTCCCAATAATTTCTTTTTGCCATTAAGCCACGCCGAGGAGCGAATGCAGAGAAACGATTCTAAATATAATATAAATGTATATTATATATATAATACAAAAACCGTTAAATTATTACTCGCGATCCAGTGTGCCTCGGCGCACAAAAAAAATTACATCAACTTTAATATTAAATAATTAATTTTAATACAGAGGCGCCCCGGAGTTATAAATTTGTAAGCTCTTTTAATATTTAAAGAATAGGAGGTAGTTGGCTGGGGATGGCGAATGTATATTTGTGTTGGTATATATATGTGCACGTTAGAAGTATATGTGCATAGAGGGCGCTTGTGCCCCATGTTCTGGAACTCAAGGGGGTTGGTTTGTGTGTGTATTTGTACGGGTTTTAGGGGTCGATTTGAGGAGAGAAAAGCTCTTTCTCTTCTATGGTTTTAATACGATGACGTTTCTTGTAGAAAATTTGAAGACCTCGAAAGTGTATGGTTTTTTTTTTTGGGTTATTAAAGCAGTTGATTAGTCAATTAAAAATATTTTTTAAAATGATTAAAATACAAAACCTTGGATGTCTTGTTTTTGCGACCCCTTTGACATTAAATTTTTTATTATTATAAATACTAATGTGTACGGGTCAATTCAAAATATTAGTTGATAATTTATATTGGCTTTTATGTATTATATGACGCATTTTTGCATTTTGTCCATTGTTATTTTAGAATTTTGCTTTAATATCAAATTTTACGGAGTTGATCGTGCATTAATATTTATTATTTTTGGAAAATTATGCATTGGCATTGACTCATATATGTAAAGCAGTTGCAAAAAATTGTCTTTATTTATAATTGTCGTTTTGAAGTTCTATTAGTTTACGTACTATCTGCCTGTTTTCCGCGTGGTTGTACTCTTCCTCCTAAGTGTGATAACCTATGGCAAAGTCCAACATTATTTAGATCAATTTTTCGTCTGTTGAAGTAAAAAAATGGACAAAATTTTATTTCTTCATTTTCAAGAAGTCTTAAAAAAATAAAATAAAAGAGCTTTTAAAAATTTCTTCCATTTTCTAAATTTGAAAATTATAAAATTCCTACGCTTTGTATTATAAAATTTCTATGACTATATCCAAGCGCACCTTCTAATGCATTAAGTTTTCATAGCGATATTTTTCTTTAATGTGTTTTCTTTTAAAATTATACTGAATTATTGATTTTTATTGCGTTGAAGGGTGAATTTTCCGCATTTAAGCGAGCATATAATATGAAACAGGAAAATATATTCGAGAAAATGCAAAAGGAAAATAAGTCAAGTTTCAATTGTCCGTTGGTGGTTTATTTGGCCACGTGTTTGTGTAGACAACAGACATCGATGATGATGATAGCGGTTAAAAGTTTTCATCTAGGGTTGGCCACCTCCAACTACCGACACATCATAAGAAGAAATCTCTGCAATTTTTTCATTCCCACCCCCCTACAAAAATTACATGAAAATGAACCCTTTAAGTTCAGTTGAAAAAAGACGTGGCAGAAAATGAACGCAAAAGAAATCCGAGAAGATACAAAAAAAAAATGGGTGATGAGAATGAGACGAGATGGGAGCTTTCTGATGACGGGAGAAATTTTTTTTCATCTAAATGCTCGGCTGAAAGAGTGGGAATTATTATTTATGAAAGTTGTGAATAAATTTATATTTTTTTAGCACAAGAAATTTTTATTGGAAGACTGAGATGCGGCTACGATGCTGCTAATTATAAATGTTTTATAAAAATATATAAGGGTGCGAGATGATGTTGAAAGTTTCGAGGAGGGTGAAAGTCGATAAACTTGGACTAGTCTACCGTACTTTCTTGTACTTTAAAAATATATATTTCTACAACTTACATAAATTTCAATGAAAAAAAAAAACGTAATATATATTAATAGATAGAACTTGTGTAGCCATATAAATATTCTCATAACCTTGTTTGGTTTTCGTCAACTTTTGATAATTAGTCAGCAAAAAAAAATTTAAACACTTTTATTTTAAATGTTAATAGAATTAAATATTCGCAATTGTTCACTACAAAAATTAAGTAATAATTAATTTCATTGGAAACTAAATCAATTTCAAACGGTTTTAAAATTAAAACGACGTGATACTAAGCCATTTGTGTCACAAGGTCAAAAATTTATATAATCTTTCTAGTCTGGCTTTATTTTTAAAAAAAAATCACTAAAATAATTAACACGTTTTTTATTTCATTTGGGAAATTAGCCTTTGCTTAAAATTAGGATAGTAACAATATCCCAAGCTTGGCCAAGCATTGAACCAAAGCTGATAGTATGAGTAGTAGATAATATTTCAACTAGTAGCTACCCGTGAAATATTCACAGCCAACAGAGACACATCTGACAAATGATGAAAATTTATAATTGAACGATTTTGAAATGACAGTTGAAACAAATTACAATAAATTAGTTCAAATTTGAGATACTGATTATTATATTTGGTTTTCACTTTCTATATATATGTTTATATACTTTGTTCTCTGTTCTTGCTGAGATACATATCAACATTTGCCTATAATTATATTGCTTTTGATATTTTAATTTATTCCAAAGGTTGGGCAAAAATTTAAAAAAAAAATCAGCAGAAATTGACTAAAAGAAAATGAGTACCCTCTTTTGCCCTACTTTTGAAATATATTTATTTAAATTTCGTTCAGTACTAAAATATATGAAGGAAAACATCGCCAATCATCTTACTAAATAAACTGTAGCTAATATTTAAACTGTACAAGTATAGGGTGTCCCATAATTTACGCAAGATTTCGTGTTCCATCGTATTTTTTCATTGAATTATAAAGTATATAGTTTAGGGTTATGTATGAAATAGCATATCGGGCAAATGACCACCATAGGTTTGGAGGAAACTCAAGGAAATTTTTACATGTGGTAGTACCTATACACTTTTTATTGTAATCACAAAATCTTCGATTACTTTTCTTTTCACAAACATTTAAATAAAAATATTTCCAGAAATTCATTGATAAAAATAAAAATCATTATTAATTTGCAATAAGTTTTCCAGCTTCTTATTATTTATTCAAGGCGTTATTATGATAAATAAATCTTTCAAATCCAAATAAACGTTAGTGGTGTATTTTTCGCATTGATTAATAATATATACAAAGGTAAAGTTAAATGTATTATTAAACATAATAAGTATCTTTTAGTACATCAAAGTTAAAAAATAAAATAGAAAATATTTATTTTGTTCACAGAAATCAATATCGAAACCACAGAATTTCATTTATGGGATAATAATTTATTAGAAAAGGACGAAAGATGACTGGTATTATCTTTACCCTATTTCATTATTTTTATATATATTTAATGGCAAAAGAATAGAGAAAATAACAAAAATTGATTTTATAATTTTAAATAAATCAGTAAGATGTTTCGTTTGTATGTGATGTAAGTATATGCGATGGTTTCGGTGTAGATAAAGTAGAGTTTTTCCTGAAACTAGGGGGTAGACTTGAACAGTGATGTTTGGGGTGCACCTATTTTTCGATTTGAAATAGTAATCGTACAACATAATCTAATAGTAAAATCAAATTTTAAATTTTTTGGTAAAATGGAAAATAATTAATCAATGATTTTTCCTTAAATAAATCACATTGTTACAATTTTCTGGATAATGAGTAATTATAACTATGCAACTAAATATTCAATTCTATATTTATCTTAAAAAAATAGTTGAAAATTAAGTAAAAGAATCATAGGAAATATTTTTAAACGTACAATGAAGGAAATAATGAAACAAGTAAATTAATAAATTCATCATTTTTGCACTTAACCGACAAATAGGAAACTATAAATCTTATTAATTGATTATGGACAAAATCAAATTATAAAAAAATATTTTTAATTTAAACTAAGTGTAAAAATCCAGAAGTGTTTTCAAAGATTGTACTTTATGGCCATATATTTCAAAAATCATGGCATAGTAAAAAAAATCCAAAATTTTTTAATTTAGTTTAAATTATTGTAAATGGTTTTTTTATACACTCTCTAAAGCGAAGTTCTTCAGACCATGGTTGACCAGCCTCAAGGTTTATAAAATACACAGGTGGCCTCATGGTGGCTACGTGATGGATACGTGACGTATCCAGAAGAAATTCGTACATATCTTCAGACTGATCAATTTCAAAATTCTTCGTATGACTTAATTTTTTTTTCTAATGGGGCAACCTGTGTAATTTACAAACCTTGGACCAGCCTTTCTTTTCAAATAACCTAGGATTTCAATTCTTCTTGAATCTTTCATGTTTACTTTCTGTACCATCGCATATTTAAGTCCTTTTTTCTTGAAAAAAATGTCTACCCTTCAATGAATTTGATATAACTTATCCCGTAGGAATAAATTTTTTTTCCCCACAACGTCTTTTAACAACGGCTAGCCGTCATCGTCAGGTGGTATTTTTATTTGTTAATTTGTCGATTGTGATTGAAAATATATTGTTAAAAATTGATTTTATAGTTTTCTTCTTTTCTTTTAGTATAATTGGTAGGAATGACTTTTCGGTATATTTTGTTAATAATTGAGATTTTGCTTACAGCTATGTAGTTTTTTATGTTTAAATATTCTTCACATGCTTTGGTGTTACGAGGGAATTTGGTAGTTCTGTATTTATATTTCTTGTCAGCATTCATTATCGTTATTTTTTGTCGCTAATATTTATATCTTGAGTTTATGATTCGGCTTTTTTATCAAGAAATTATCAAATTCCCACAGTCTTAAAAATTGTTGACATAATAATTATTACTTTAAAATAACTTCAAATATTTCAATTATTTTTTGAATTAAAACATTTGCACTATAAAATTCGTCGTTTCTTAACGCTAGTCGTTCCATAATAGAAGAATTGAAGATTCAATTGAGATTTTCACATTTCATTTTGATTAAGTAGTTCTAAAACATGAATGAAGATGTCGCACTATGTGTAACTTACTAAGTTTTTTGCTAAGTTAAGAGAAGCTTAACATAATTTTTATCATATTCTATTCTGATTCTATCCACCCGGATCTTATTCTTTTAGATTAAAAATCAGCAAAAAAATTATTTCTCATAATATTTAAACTGTAATTAGCAAGGAAATGTAAACGATTAATTTAAAATGAGAATTTTTTTTACTAGTTTATCAATTATTTTGTACTTCCCCTTTCTTTTTTGGTGTCTAAAAGCTAGATATTGATAATAATAATCTTCTTGACCTTAAAGTAATGTATCAATTTTTTTATAAGCCAGTGTTTCCTAATCTTATTTTTACTATGTCTCTCCTCTAAAGCTCTTTAGGCTCCTTATATATTGCCATTAGGTGTTTAATAGTGGCTGGTTAGTTTAAAGTTTGGATAAGTTCCTTTTGGAAAAGTGACCTTCCCCATGACTATCAAATTGACTTCTCTTGTGAGACGTGAATCCCATATTGAGGAACCCTGATTTTTGAGCCTATCGTGCTGGATCACGTGGAAGTTCCGTGGAGTGAGAAAAAAACGCCTGTTAAATATCCGGGCATACTTCTGGACTTGAAATTAACCTGGCAAAATCACATTTCAAGTAAAATCGGAGAAGCCAACACTCGACTCATTCAACTATACCCACTTATCAACAGAAGGTCTCGTCTAAGTATGGAATGTTCAATGATGATATACAAATCAATCATTAGGCCACTTCTCACATACTCTTTCGCAGTCTGGCTTCCATCCTCAAAGAAAAATCACAATGACCTACAGGTGTTCCAAAATAGAGACTTCAGAATCATCACCAAAGCTCCATGGTATGTGAGAAACAACCAAATTCATCACGAAATGAACGTCCTATACATAAACGACTTCCTAGTCGAACTCACAAGGAATTTCCATAACGGCCTAGAAAATTGTCCTAGTGCAGTAGAACTAGGCTTGGGGGGAACTGTAAATCAAAGAACGCTGAAACGGAAACTCCCTCATGAGCTCCAAGAAATAGCAGTAGCTTGACCACAAGATCAAGAACAATCAACAATTAAAAAAATCAAAAAGACAGAGGAAAGAAGTTCGACTCCTCCAGCTACTTAAATGCCGCTAAAGATCAATTGCCTGCTATCACCACCATGATATAGCGACACATTGCTGAACTGGTGCAAATTCCATAATAGCTCACAAAGAAAATGGAATTATAAAAAGCCAAATGTTGGTAATTTTTACTAGTGATAGTTCCATTGTGGATTTTTCAACGTTGTTGTGGATAAACTGACAAATGTAGAGGTGTACGTTAAAAATATTAATTTTCCATAATAAAAGATTGCTTATTAGTATTGCATGCGCAAAATACTGAATATTCAAGTTAATTTTTTATAAAAAGAAATATTTAATCCTTCATTATTGTTTCATGGAGCAAAGATTTTAAAGTTTTTAAAGCAATTACATACATAAGTATACACATGCATTTAACAGTCTTTTAGTAGGGAGTCAAATATTAAAAGGATTCATAATTATTCAGTTACCCCTTATTACTGGTATTTAAAAACGATAGTAGGCTTTGGCAGTTATATAAAACAAAATTCAATCAACGCCTCCTACTGTTTCAGCCATTATTCTAATTACTATTAACGATGAAGCCAGAAAGGCTGTGGATGGCAATAAATTAATATTTATGTCCTTTTAGAGAAAAAAAGAGGGAAACTTTTCCATTCGATTTTAGAGTCACTTTTCTTATTAATATCGTAAATCAATGAGCATGAAATGGGTGTGAGACACTGAAACGGGAATATTTTTATTTATTTAAGTATTTTTTAATAAAACGAGAAAAAAAATTTGAACTTTTCGAAGCATTTCGAAACATTTGGATCATAATTTATTTGAATGGGGCAACTTAAAAATTGGTAAACACTGATTAAGGAAACTCATTTTCGGATTCAATATTTCTTGAAATTTGTTTGCAAAACAGGCGATGAATTATAACAAAAATAATCATCATAATAATAAAAATAATAAAAAACCCAGCGAAAAGGAAACGGGCGCGTAAAGTTTTCCCATTATACATTTCTGATTAAAAATCGCCATATTTTCGTTCATATTTAAGAGTTTTTGTGTTTATGTGTAAGAGAAAGTATGGGAATGTATGTGATGTTAGGGGAATATTGGGAGAATACTTTATATGTATATCTATGTATGTGTTCGCCATGTTTTTACACGTCACGGGAATATATTATGGCGAAAAATTTATATCCAAACGGCCGTCGCCGCGACATTTAATATTTTCTAAAAATGTATTTTTCCACGCGAATAATTCATAGCGCTTTTTTTCTACCCGACAATTAGTTAAGTCGCTTAAGGTGTATGGAAAATTGGCGTAGGTAGGAAAGGGATGAAAACTTAGAAACGATGTCTTTCAGGAGTAAGGGATGAAGTAAGAGAAAAGTACGACGAAAACACTTGTTGTAATTTCTTATGTAGAATTCTAATATGGGCAAGACATAATTTTTATTTTTCCACCCCAACCGAAAATTTTTCTCTTTTTTTTTTTTTTTGAAAAACGAGGTATGGTATATGTATAATATAACGTATATATTACCTTGGTTAACATTTATACCGGGCTTATTTATTGGGGGATGGGGTGAAACAATGTGCTTTGACTTGCATAGACGACCAAGAGGAATGTTGTGTCGCAAAATTTGTAAGGGTAGGCGAGGTAGACGTGGTGTATAAGAAATATTATTTCAATAATAATTTGAGAATTTTTTCTTTTCATTACTTGCCTTTTTCTCGCGTCGCTAAAGTGACAATTCTGGTTGGTTTATAGTTTTCATTAAGTTCGTGTTTCTTGTTGATGACATTTTATAAATGGGGATGAAAATGTTTTTAAGATGCGAACGAAAGATGGTTGATTGCATCGTAGTCGCGGTTTATTTTTTGAGCTTTTTTTATAGTGGAAAAATTTAGTATAAATTCTACGTTTATTTTACAAAAGCCTTTCATTAAATTTATATAGTTTTATCTTCCAATGTTTCTCTATTATTATTTAATACTGAGTAAATTGGGAAGGGGTAAGTTGGGTAAACTCACGTGATTTTCATTTAATTTTAAGAAACTATACATTTTTATTTAAATTTTTGGCTTTATTACTTTTGTATCCAACTAGTGATTTTAAACACTTATTATAAGAATATGCAATGTTAGAATTACGAAGTATAAATAACAGAAGAACGAACGCTGTATTGCAAAGTGGTCCACAAAATGAGGACATAGTGTAGAGGACTCTAGTGTCAATAGCTTACATCTATGAATATAAGCGCCAAAAACATTTTACAATTCATACAATTCACAAGAAATTAATAATTTCAATGGAAAATTGTTTCATAAACATAAGTAGAATTAAATAATGAAGAATTTATGCTATATTAAAGGTATTAAATTATATGAAGAACATGAATGTAACGTTTTGACAGCTTTAGCCTTACTTTGAATTACATCAAAAAAACGAACAACCAATAACAATTCAGTACATAAAATTGGCCATGTTTCTTAACGATAAAGCGCTATTTTTGAGGACACGTGAACTAACAAATTGCCTATCTGGTTCGTTCTCCTGTTATTTATACTTCGTGGTTAGAATCTATTATTATAAAGAGGAAAGATTTGATTGTTTGTTTGCTTTGAATAGGCTCCGAAACTACTTGACCAATTTGAAAAATTCTTTCACTGTTGGGAAGCTACACTGTTTCCGGTGAACATAGGCTCTATTAAATTTTCAAAAAAGTTAGGGATCTATATTAAAACTCCAATAATGTAACCCAAGGTCTGAAAAAATTACCAAAAAACATTCTTTTATCGCGTGCGCTGCGAAAACTATTGGTTATAGAACAAAATAATGTAGAACGATTTTGCAAAACATATCATTATCTACAAAAAATAGACCAACAGCATAGGTCTAACTATTATAGTTATGTCACAATAAGTGTTTTTTCATTTTAAAAAATATATACAAATGCCACCGCTATAAAAGCTCTCTTATTTATACTTTGAGATTAATCCTTATCAGAATAAATGACTTCATATTTAAGTTTGTTTCAATATCATTATATAACTTTTTGAGTTATTCAATTTGAACATTCCATTCGAAAGATATCACAAGTTTAAAAATGTAAGTTATTTGAAAAATGTCGCATGGTCACCCCATTTTACTTATAATTAAGACCAACTTTATTGAACTTGGCGATATTTTTTATTTATGTATAGATGCTGATTGATTTACAGATTATTTGTTCTACGGTAGGTATACCTACCGTATCTATACGCAATAGACATATTCTTTTTAGATATTTATAAATATTTTTTGAAAATTAATTGATCATTACATACAAATATTTTGTTCTAAGCAACAGTTTATTAAATGTGTTTTTTTAAAGTTGGCAAAATAGTGTTTTTAAGTATGATTATGTTTTTCGTAAAAGAAATAAGAAAAATAAAAATTTTCATATACTACAAATGGCAAATTTGAAAAGAAAACATATTCTACACCTACGTTACGCAGACGAAGTTGCGATATAAGTATAGAAATAATTGAAAAAAATATTTTTTATTTTAATTGTGATAGTGATTTCACGTTAATTTTCAAATTTATGGAGGTAATTATATACCTACAAATAATTATAAACAAAAAAAAACAGTGTGCTTACTTATGTACGCACATTTGAAGTTATACTTCTTTGGTATAGTTAAAAAGATATTCTCAATCCACTGCCATATAGCCTTTTCTGGTAGTGCCTGAAATAGTACACTAGTTATAAGGTTTGTAATTACTAAAATATAATACAATTATAAACATAATTTGCTTTTTATATCAAAATACACGTGTTGCGGTAAAGACAGTGACAAAGAATATAAAATTGTAAACACAGTGGAATACAAATATAATAATTGTTGTCTTAAATTTGAACTATCATGTCATTAGTTTCAACTATCATTTCGATTTCATTCATTTGCTAATTTTAGTCATTTGCCAGTCGTATCAGTGTGACTGTGAATATTTCACGGAAAGTTAATGGTTTTCAAATAAAAGATTAAATTGATTATTTATACACAAATACTGTATGTATACATAGTTGGAAATTTTTTACATTCTGTATAATATGTATACACATTTGGCTACTTCTATATCACTGATTATTGAATTGCTAGTATTGGAAAGGAAAGAATAATAAAACAACCCTTCACCATTTATTACGTACTATAATTCACCACTTTTACCTCTCATAATGTGGGGTAGATTTTTTTTTCTGTAACTTAATTTAAAAGATTAATTTATGGCAAAGAAGGTGTAATCTACTAAATTTTAAGCCAGCTTTTCATTGTCTCCGTTAAATATTCTAACCACCGAAATCAAGGGAAATATTGCGTCGCTAGGTCGGAGAAAATTGAGAGAAATATTTGGCATGCACAAACGTTAAATATTTAACCTTAAATATTTGCCAAAGTTAGAGAAGTTTTATGTTAACCATCAGTGTGCCTCGTCTTTTCTTTCGCTTTTAATTTATGCTATTTCTCGTATCAATGTGACTTCTCTAAAGGGTTGAAACAAGCGTTTTGGGGGTGAAAAAAAAATTTTTACTGAGAGAGTATTGATTTGCTCAAATAATTAATGTTTTAAATGGCTTTGCTGATTATTCATTAAATGACAAAAATAAAATTTGAAAATAAGCTCTGTATTATCTACGGTAAATATGGAATTGGTTATTAGAGAATGAATTATTAGGGTTGAAGGATGAGGGTTGATTTTTGTTTAAAAAAAAATGTAATTTTAAAATTAATTACTTTTTCTTCGTGGAAATTTCATAATTTTATCTACCTAAAATATTTGATGAGAAGATACAATAGTGATGGGGTTGTATTTTTTTTTTTGGGACCAGAATTTTTAAGGTGAAATTCTCATTTTGTGTACGAACTTTTTAAACTTGATTAAAATACGAGATGAATTCCTGGAATCTAGTCGATTTTTTTTCGAGTTGTCGGGAGGGTTGTTTCAGTTCGGAATTGAGAGTATTTTTCAGGAATAAAAATCTTTAATATAGTTCATAGATTTAATTTTTTCCGTGATGTTGTTCGGTGTAATTAAATTTTTTTTCTTTCATATTCCGTTCCTTCTTCTTCTCTGGTAATTTTCTGGATCGTGAACGCTCATTACTCAAAACATGAATCTTAAAGGGGATGCAGAAATTAGAAGAACAGGAAAAATCGGAAGACGTGGCCACCGGCTGGCTCCATCTTATACATTCCCCTCGACTCATTCCCATCTATCCCGGTTATCCCTATCCCGTCGACGTATGAGAGAATAATATTTTCGCCCGGTTTGATTTTTCGAGTTAGACGAAAACAGAACGATCGAAGGGGCTCGCAGTCTGAAATGTTTATTTTATAAAATTAAACGAAGTGAAATTAGCATCCATACATATTACACAAATAACGAAAAAGTATAATGTGCTACATTTTTTATGTCATTTTATTAAAAAAGTTTTATGTCCCCCGTCCGCTGGCTTTCAGATGTTAACGCTCCAACGGGAGAATGAGAGCCATTGTGTTATTAATTTATATTCTTTATTTTCGCTGCTTGCTAACAACCCCACTAAACTCTAATAATGTTCTTTGTTACATTTACGCGAATTCCAACTTTCTCATCACATTTCAACAACCATCAGCCGCTTTTACACCCTCGGTGTCGTCGGCTACATCCCTTCTTAACGATAAGCCACTTGTCTTCTATTACCACGTCGATGTATTGTCAATAACTGTTTTGTTCCACGTTTACGATTTGGTATTCATTTAAAAATTTCCAATATTTACGAGGTGTTGTAAAGCCCAAGATTCGGTTTATTTGAAAAATAAAAATAATGGTACTAGCATAAATCAGTATCTACTTACTGATTGTAGGATATACTACAGGATGGAGGAGTTATAGGCATTATGGAAGTACTTTAGGATGATAAAACATGATACAATTTTTTTTAAAAAATTTATTGGTAATTAGTTACTTCCTGGTAAGAATGGCTTGATGAAGGACCTCCAAATGGAGTTTTTTCCAGCTTGTATCAGTGTGGCCCACCAATTAGTTCAGCTGGTGTCCTTTTGTACAGGTTCTGCCCTTTTTAATTCAGTAGAGAATGAATTATTGGGGTGGTGGGGTTTCTTAATTTTTCAAAGTGAACATCAGTCTTTGACCTAATAATGCTCTGAATGGTCCTTATTTTTAAAGACCTGATGAAGGGTTTTATTTGTTATGTACAATTGTGTGTCTACAATTGCTCTAGGAATTTTAGATTGAGCTCTTCGAAGTATTGCGATAGAACATTTACTGGCACAACCCCAAAGTTCCAATCCTTTGGACCATTTTGGAACAGTAGTAGCCTTGTATAAAAGGATTTTATTTCCTATTGACAGTTTTGATCCTCTACCGTTAAGCCAATACAATCATTAGAATTTTTGGATGATTTGGGATTTTTTTTGCAATATGGATTCTCCGGGTTAACCTTTTGTCAAGGTCAAGTCCAAGGTATTTTACTGACTTTGATTTTAGAATAGCCTTGCCTTTGAAATAAATTGTTGAACATTTACCCCTTTTAAGAGTGAACTTAACAAGAGGAGTTTTTGATTCATTTAATTTAATCCTCCACTTTGTCGTTTAGGTTTCTATCAAGTAAAGACGGTGTTGTAGATTGGCTATTGTGATTCCAGGATTTTTACTTTTTGCCATTATGACTATATCTACGAAAGAGAAAGAATAGGACCCAGTATACTTCCTTGAGAGATGCCTGCTTTTATTGGTCGTTTATACGATTTTCTTTGATTTTAGTTTTAAATTCTCGATCTTTTTGATAGGATTTCAGTAGTTTATAGTACATTGATACGCTTTTCTTTACTTTTCTTAATATGCCATCATGCCGTACTTTTGTTACGTTTTCACGGTTATTGTATTTTTTACGGCGTCATTAGGATTTGTTGCAGGGCATATAACAATAACACCTTTAGTTTAATATACCTACCTTTATTATTACATACTTATTTATTTGTTTTAATAATTTAATAGTTTTAACGGTTGTAACTGTTAACTGTTGGTAACTTTTGAGGCGACAGTCGATCGCCCTATTTATATACCTGTTTGCCTCGTTCTGGAAGTTTCCAGACTACTCCAGACACTTCTAACAGATTTGAATGTTTCTTTCTCTTTCTATCCCATATTATAATCTTATAAAGAGTGTTCTGGAACGTCTTCCGTCTTTCTGTAATCTTATTGTTAGAGCTTTCGAATGTACTAAGTCCGTAACACTTTATTAAACGCTTGGCTGATGTATAAGGCAACCGATGGGAAATATTTTACAAGTTTATTTAAAATATATCTACTCGGTTAATGTCTTACAGTATTGACTTTTAATGACCTATGATTGAGTACTTGATAAAGTTCCGAAAGGCGACGAAACGTCGTACAAAAATCATTAACAAAATTTGATTTTACTTTTTAGTCCAACAAAAAACCCTATGAAAATAACGTAGTTTATTTAAAATTTACAAATATTAGTAACGGTAATAAATTTAATGAAAATGAACTGTTAAATATTTTTTACAATAAAATTGGTCAGTAGTGTTGAGGTTAAAATCCTTAGGATAATTATGAACTAAGTTTCATGAAAATTTATACAAAAATGATGCTGGAATCCAGCACATCAAATTAAAGGTTCTAAACATTTAATAAAGATTTTCATAATGCTCCTATAAAATAAAATAGTCAATAAAACCGATTTTTTTTAAAAAGAAGATGCATAAAGGGTTAATGAAACAACTCCATTCCAAAGGATAATGCAAATAACAATATAAAATTAGTGAATCAAAATCCATATCTTCCTCTTTATTATTTATAAAACTTTTTATATTATAGTTTAGGCTGTGATTTTCTTCTCTAGTTTGTACAAAATAAAAAGAATAACATTAATTAGAAAATTACTTGTAAAATTTCGGTGAAGAAAACCAAAATTTTTGAATTAATATATTTCCTTTATTTTGGTTTATTTTAACAATTTCTATGCAGATTTGGGAAATTAATTTTAAGTGAAAAAGTTAAATTGTTTTTCTTTTTAATAAGTAAGATATAGAACTTAATAGAATGTTAATTTACAACGAAAAAAAAAGAAGAAAAATTTAAATATTAATTAGCTTTTGCTATACAAAATCACCCCACTAGCCGCTTCAACATCCTCATACAAAATAATATAACACATATTTTCTCTTACATATCAACTCTTAATTCATTTAATAAATTTGATGTAACGTGAAATTTAGTTGTGAAATTTACTTGAAATAGTTTCGTATTGCCTCTCTCGCACATAATCAAATCATTAACAATCCCCATGTGTCAGACTTTCCGCCCTCATCCTCCCTTAATTTGTTTCGCGCTCGTTCCACGAAAAGTCAATGTTCCGTCGTTTTCCTTGCCAGATTAATTTGCCCTGAAATATTGTCCTATCTTTGTGTTATGTCTTGATTTGATTCAAATATCGAAGCGCGTCTTATCCTTTTTCACACATTCAATTTTACGTGGAATAGGATTTGAACAAGATTGACGTGCGGGGGTGAAAGATCCAGTGTTGTAATTTCCATCTTTTATTAAAGTATGACGTTTCGTGTGTTTCATCAACCATTAACTCGATGGTCTACTTAAAATGTTGAAACATTGGGTTGTAATATTTTCCTAGTGAATTATTTTATTTGAAATTCTTAACAATATTGAAATCAACATAGATTTTGTTACTTTTTCAAAGCTTTAAAGCTCTCTTTTTTAAACTAGCCCATACTATAGATGTGTTGAAAGAATAGAGCTATAAACTTAGCTGGTAATGTAAAAGCTCAGTATTAAGCTGTTAGCATCAAATTTTTGTTATTGGGTTCAAGCGCAAAAATTTCTATGATTAACGTTAGTTAACATTATCACATATCGTCGGTCTAAACTGTTAACCTGCTAAGTCTATTTTTAATGATTTTTTTCTTATTCCATTAGGAAAGGAATGCAAAATTCTATCAAGTAACAAACTAATAAATCACTTTAATAAAGAAATTTCAAAAAATAACATGAAATGAAAACCGGATATCTGTATTAACTTATGTAACTTGCATTACCTTTTTTCATTCCTCTGTAAAAACTGTTAAAATGGACTTCGCAGGTTAACACTGAATATTACTCTTTTAAAAGCTCTGATAAATTCTTTATGCTTTTATTCTTATACATTATTTTTATAAACTACAAATCTTCAGAGTTAGATTGAAATATTAGGGATTTTGGTAACACTTATTGAGCTTTTCGGCTTAATTCGTCTATCGATATATATATCTATATATATATATATATATATATATATATAAGTAGTACTTCTTATTTCGTAGACAAAAAATTTAAATACTGAATTCAATTTCATCTCAACATCTTTTCTATCCACTATTCTTACCGGGTAAAATGACATTAGTGAAATGGTGTTTTGATAATAATTTTTTGGATTCAAAAATTTTTTTTTTCAAAATTTGATTTCGAGGCTTCACGTTTCTCCTGTCCCCCCTCATATTAACATACAAATGTAATACAACCTTTTTACCCTCTAAAGATTTTCTTTATTATTATTTACCGTCGCTTTATAACTTCTAAGGTCTTTAGCAACTTTATCGAAAATTTGCTCGAAACAAGATTCGAACCCAACACCTACTAGTTTGTGAAAAGTCACCGTGACCATTCGGCCACCAGTAGGCTACCTCTGTATCTTTGATATATTCAAAAATAATTATTTTTCAAATTGTAAAAAAAGAGTTTAGGTACTTTGAGTAAAACACTTGGACCTTATAGAAGAGTCGTGGATTAATGAAATATTGATAGCCACAAATACTTGGTACCATATTGAGAACTGACCAATTTGGTCACAACATCTAGTGGCTAAAAAAAGTTTTAGTTTTAGTCAGCACTTTAATACACAAGTATACAAAATAATTCATTAAAATTAAACTAAAAAGCCAATAAGAATTGTTGACTAGAATAATTATTAACAGTTCCTGGATCTTCAGCTTGATTTTGGTTAATTAAACATTTACATTTTAAGTGAACATTTACGCATCCATGTTAATCAAATTTTATGAAATGAGTCGAATTCACCATTATGAAATGACTTCAAAAGTAATATGGTCCTATGCTACTACATTGCATTAATTCTCAAACTTTTTCATACCACAACTCCCTAAATTAGAAAAGAAAACCCAAGGCTCCCTTACCCAAAAATGTTAGACTTTAGTGACCAACAGTACTTTGTTTATGTATCATTTATTATTATTGTAGAAACATTTCGCGGATCTCTTGCAGGAGCTCCAGGATTCCCTTAAGAGTCGCGCAATCCAGTTTGAGAAACACTGCTATACTAGACTAGGTTCAGCATTACATTTGAAACATTTCCAGATACTTTCTTTCTTGTTTTCTTAATGTTCAAGTTTACGAAACATATAACGATACACTCCACAAATAGCGCTATGGCAATTTAAATAGCAAATTTAAGGGAATCTTTCCTAAGTCAGATGATATGCAAGATATCTTTTATTGATTGTTTAATTTATTCTTTTAAATTAACCTCTATAATAAAAATTGTTTTAAGCCCTACATATTATAGGTAATGATCTTGGAAAAAGTGTTAAATTTTTATTAACCAAATGATAGGTCCAGCATCACATTTGAAACATTTCCAGATACTTCCTTCCTTATTTTCTTAATGTTTAAGTTTCCAAAACATATAAAGTTCCCCTCCTCACATAGAACTTTGGCGATTTTAATAGCAAATTTAAAAGCATCCCTTCTATGTTAAATGACATGCAAAATATCTTTTAATAATTGTAAACTTTTATCCTTTTAAATAAGCTTTCATAATAAAAATTGTTTTTAAGCCCTACGTTGGTAATGATCTTGGGAAAAGTGTTAAATTTTAATTAACCAAATGATAGGTCCAGTATCACATTTGAAAAATTTCCAGATACTTCCTTTCTTCTTTTCTCAATGTTGACGTTTCCAAAACATATAACATTCCCCTCCTCACATAGAGCTTTGGCGATTTTAATAGCTTTAAGAACATCTCTTCTATGTTAGATGATATGCAAGATATCTTTTATTGATTGTTTAATTTGTTCTTTTAAATTGGCTTCCATAACGTTGGTAATAATCTTGGAAAAAGTGTTAAATTTTAATTAACCAAATGACTGGTTGATGAAGATACACCTGCCTGGTCTTGCAAGGGTTTCATTTTACGAGTATATCTTGGAAAATATAAAATGAAGGGAAAAAGTAAACTGAAACACGTGGGCTAGTTTTTTTGTATGCATTTCGTAGCAATATTTTGATAAAATGATTAAGAAAATCAATTGTAATTGATCCTTTATGGATTGGTAAGTAGTCGTATTGAGTTTCAGACGTAAATATCTATAATGTTTTATATGTGTGTTATTAATATATTTAAGGGTTACCCACGGTGGAATAGCTAGCAAAAGCGACGTCATGATGGAGAATGCTGTTGAGTTCGACGCGTACCCCCTTCATTCACTTGGCGTCGCTCGCCCCTTTCCTCATCAATATTTCTCTATGCATTGTAAATAAACGTAAACGTTCACAAGTACATTGAGTTATGAATTATTTGTATTCATTTATGTAAAATTCAGTACGCAATTTGAATTGAAATTCTCGACGGTCGCCACCACCGGCACCACCACCATCTCTGCTGCCGTCTATCCATTGCAACCCCGAACAGAACACAAATCCCCCGGTCTAGCGCCCATTTCACCACTACTTCCATCGGGACATCATTCTCCATCGTTCTCTACAGTCTCGAACTTTCAAACGTTTTCCTCTCGATGAAAATTTCTCGCACTCACTTTTCCTTTGCAAATGTTTAAGGGACTTTTGTCTTTGTTTGGGGTTTAAGCACTCGATAACCTCTTTGCATCGTTGGATTTGACTATTTACCTTTAATACTTGGTTGTTCATTTGTATGAAGACAAACGTCGATTTTTCTGAAGGAAATAAACTCTTTGATTATCTATCACACCTTTTTGATCCGCCTTTACGGCTACTTGTTTTCTCATCTTAAATTGTATGTGTTAAATGTTAATCTTCGGAGATCTATCGCAGAGATTAGAGTTTTAACCACACGCCGCCGTTCTACCCATATAAAAATACCCGGCGGCTATTACACATCCTCCACATATCTATACAATCGGCGTGAGATACATTCAACATTGAGGGCACCGAATTTAAAAAATGTGAAAAAAAAACATTTTTTCATTTAGTCGATTTTTTTTTAGATTTTTGCATTTAACATTTCCATTAAGTTCGATCACGAAATTTATTTAACGATAAACGTGTTACGTAAAGTTAGTTATGGCCGATTGTGTGTGGTCTTGCGGCATTCGATAATACTATGTTTTTAGGGTGGTAAAACGAGACATTTTCGTTCCTTCTTCCCCACATTGTTCCCGACGCATGCTTGATCTTTTTTAATTTAATTTGTTTGTAATCGGATCAGTAGCTGCTGCCGTTTCTGGTTTCGTTCGTATGATCTTTTGCTTGTCGCTTAAAAAAAAATCCAAGCTGACTGTGATTTTGTTCCTTTTTTCCAATTTAAACCATTGTTTTACGTTTTGTTTTACGTTTTTTCATTTTTTTTACGACTTTCACTCCAAATGGTTTTATCTCTTTTGAATATTATATGAAGTGGAATGGGTTTGTCTTTGTTTCGCGTTTGCACTCTTTGAACGATCAATCCAGTGTGTTGTCATTTTGTCCCCCCCCCCCGATAAAAGGGTCGATGTGAAAATGCATCAGCGAAAAAATAATTTTTTGATTTATTTATTTTACAACTTGTAATATTTTAATTAAGGCCTGCTCGAAACAAATCGATTTTCACGCCAAACTTAATCGAGGAAAAATGACCTCAAACTTGTTTCAATTACGTTTAGGAACAAATATTTCAAAATTGCTGCCAATAATGTCTTTGGTATGCAGAAATCATATGTGCCACTTATTTAAACTTCATTTGGACCCTGAAATACATTCTTATACCTTCTTTCATTCAAAAATTCTACGATAATGAACATTTGTCCCGAACAATATATTCAAGCAGTAAAATATATTTGATTAATTTTCTGAAGTATCTCCTTAAATTCATTTATTTTAACTTGAATTTACTTTTAATTCAAATCCCTTTTTTCTTGTCTTCAAAAAAGACCCCTAAATACCTTTTTTTTCTTTTTTCGGCTTAACAGCAGATTCATTTTCCCGGTCGTTGAGCTTTTCCTTCCAATGCCGTTTGTCCTTGTTAAAATTATTTAATCAGAGTAGTTCTTTCTTACTCCTAATGAGTTGAAGATTCTAATCGGTTTTCTGCCTTTTTCTTCTGAATTTTTCTGGATTTTCTTCCAGTGTATATATTCCTCCTAAATATCTACTTAAATTTTAATTCATTGACCTTTAGTTTACTTTTAATTCAAATCCCTTTTTTCTTGTCTTCAAAAAAGACCCCTAAATAGCTTTTATTTTCTTCTTCCTGCTTAACAGAAGATTAATTTTCCCGGTGGTTGAGCTTTTCCTTCCAATGCCGTTTGTCCTTGTCAAAATTCTTTGATCAGGGTAGTTCATTCTTACTCTTAATGGGTTGAAGATTCTAATTGGTTTTCTGCCTTTTTCTCTGGGCGTTTTCTAGGTTTTCTTCCAGTATATCCAAAGTCAGCCTCAATTTACTTCCTGAAATCAATAAAGAAAACAGTAATGTAGAAAAACAGTATCCCAATAGTATGAAGATGCATTTTCAAGCCCTAGTGATCAGTTATAAGACCTGTTACCAATCTGATCTGAGATCTACTTTAATTTAGAATTTCAGCGGTTAGATTTTGAAAAGGTTTTCTCATAATTCTTTGGCTGTGTTTTTGCCCCTTGATGTTGCTCCCCAGGGAATAATGTTTGATATAACTAGTCACTCTTTGATGCTCTTTTTTACGGCCAATTTTGTAACCCCAAACACTGGTTCTGGACCAACGAATGGTGTCGCCGCCTGTTGACGAGCAAGGACATCTGCCTTTTCAGTAGAGTTTTCATAGTTTTACTCTTAATTTGTACCATAAAATATCTATCAAATAGCATCTCCCCCCATATTTTACAAGGTTGACGTATTACCAACAAAAGAAGCCAAAGTAAGCTAGAATAGAAATATTGTTTATTTTACTATTTCAACAATACTTTTAAATGGTAACTTCGACAATCGAGTCAGAATTTTTCAAAATCGTTAGAGCTAATCCAAATTTCAATATTAGAAAAAAAGATAAAGAAAAAATCTTCAAATCTTTTAATGTAAAACTGAATTGATTTTAAAATGATTATTTCATAATAAAACATAAGTGTTTCATGAGTAGAAGTCGAAATTAATGAAAAGAAAGAAGAAAAGCAAATAATTTCCCAAATTTACCGTCCCCCCATTTCGATCTCAATCTTCTATTATATTAAAGGTATGCTTATGTATATAGACTACACTAAAAACTCCTCAGTGGTATTCAGTGACCACTGAAGAAGATTGCTTGGCAATCGAAATACGTATGTGGGAAATACATCACAAATATTTTTTTTTGAACTTCGGTTCAAATTTATGTTTATGGTATGATTTTTATATATTATTATATTAAATAATCCCCCTGGGGCTAGAATGAGCGAAAAAGTAGAAAGAGTAAACTAGTATGTCACAAGATTTTAGTTCGTTTTGAGAGCGCTAGTAGTCTAGTTGCACGACAGCTGATTACTGTTGCTATTTTATTCCGACCCATCCTAGTGCTCTCGTCAAGGTAATCGCGCAACTGTACTACTAGCGCTCTCTGCCGAGTGTGACATTATAGACTCATTTTCTGAAACACGGAGTGGCAGGGGGCTTTATTAAATTGTACTACATAAATTGGACCGCAATATATTCTTTATATTGTATACACAGTATAACTGTTCAAAGTCAGCGAAAAAATCTTATTTTGATTCTTTAAGAGCTTTTGGTTTTTATAGATCAACCGGAACTTCAAAAACTAACTTTTTCAAGAGTTATATTTTTTTGGGAGGGGGGCGGGGAGCTTTTATTTGAATGATCTATCATTTATATCCACTTTCGGTGCATGGTGAGACAAACGAGTCGATGCCATTCCCATTTATGACTAAAATCCCGTTTCGATTGCATACACCTCTGTTTCCATTTTACCCGGTTCGCTTCAGCTCTTCCTGCTTCTCGTTTATTCCAAAAGCATCCCTTATTCTCGCTAATAATATTATGCATGATTATTAATATGTTATAGTATACATATAGGTAGCTAGAGCTAACGAAGCACAATCTATTCGCAACGAAAATTGGTTATCTCACTCAAATATAGAGAAAGTGAGCTTTGCAGGGGCACAAATGATTTATTGATGATCTAAAAGCGTTCCTAAGCATGGTTGGTGCACTTTATAATAAATATTAGACGATGTAATGTAGGTTATGTTTGGTCTAATAACGTGAGTCTATGGACCTTACAACGAAAGGGGTGAGGTGAACATCTAAGAAACACTTTAACTTGTACAAATTAAAAGTAAATTTATAAAACGTCCCTGATTTTTTAATCATATTTTATTAAAACTTCTAGCAATTACATAGTCTATTAAAACATCTATTATAATAGACATACAAAATATATTTACAATTAAGGGCAATTTGTTAAATTTCTCTTGTTAATAATTTCGTATGTTGTTACATATTTTCATTTGCCTTATAATTTAGAAAGAAGGAGGTTTAAATTATATTCTAATTAAATAATCTATATTTAATGTAAATTGTTTTAAAAATTAATGTGTATCAGTGATAGGTATTGATTTTTATCAAATATTAAGCAAATAAATACTAACTGGTAGAAATTTTATACGTACACATAATCTGCCGTATTTAACCAGGCACTATAAGTTATCTTTATAAAATATAATTTATCAATTGATTTGCTCACCTGACTTGTTTGAGGAAAACCTAATTATTGTTATGACAATGAAAATCTCAAAATCTACCTAGAAGTTATACGCAAAATTTGGTCAATTGAAAGAACTGGAGCAGTTGAATGGATTATAAAGCTTTAAAGCTTTGACACCGTAGAGGTTATCATGGTTTTTAGAGGCCTCAACAAACGGGATAAGATGAAACTTTGTAACTTTAAAATAGATTGCTAGGTAGATAGAATAGGTAGCTTTAGATAGCTATATTTTTTTTGGAAACCGGGACCTTCTGTCATTTTTCAACTAATAGCATTTGGATGTTTTTTTACTTATTATAGACATTCTAAATAATGAAGTGTAGCCGAGTTTATCCCGAGGATTCTAACTTTGGTGATTGTTAAGAAAAGTAACTATTACGACCATCTATAATGAAAAACTATTAAAAGTCCCAAAAACCTTTTGTTTTTCAAGGAACTATGAAAAAAGCTTAAAAACAGAGTTCAATTAAAATTTAGTTTTCTACTTACAATATTTATTGCTTTTCACTTTTGATTTACCTTGCATTGTCAAAAATGTATCTTATTTTACTCGAAAGTACCCGAATAAAAAATTCTTTGGGAATGCCCAAGCTAGGCATTTGGCTCTTATTGGATTCCATTGGGTCCAATAGTCCAATAGAGGAATCCCGATTTGGATCCAATAAAAACCCAAATGGGAAAATCTAACGGAAAAAAATTATATGTAGGTTTTTTTTCATTGGGATCACAATGGGAAAGCTTTGAAGAAAGCTCGCTGTGAAATAGAAAAGTTGACTTATGTATCCCGTGATGATCTATTCCGATATGGGGATAAGCTCATAAGGTCAGTACAAGTGTTATAATACAGTTGGTACTCATATACCATCGTCGTAAAGATACCTGGTGTTCATTTAAAACAATTATTGTACACTTTAGTGCCAATAAAGGATTTATAAAGACATAACAACAGTATAAGTTGTTAAATCACCTAGAACCTTTGAATTATTAAACAAACCCCTTACAATAGATAATAAATCATGCAGTTGTCCGAAAGGATATTGAGGAACTTTTACAACGGCCATTGATAGATCCTCCAATACCGCACATGCGTTAGAGTCTAGAGACTAGGGCTAGAAATTTTAAGAAAGAAAAAAAAATCCTTTGCTACCAAAATGCGTACAAAAGATTGTAGGTACAGAAAAAATTACGTGGGAAAATTTATTGGGATTGCCAAATTGGAGCCTTTTTGATTGCCTAATTGGGACCCAAAATGGATTTTCGTTACATTCTAAACTGGGGTCCTGATAAGGACCCAATAGAGAAAATTTTTAGTCGGGTACTAGATCGTGTCTTACCTTTTTTGCACAGGAAATATATACTGCAGTTCTCTTCCACTATAGTTCTATATGACTCGTTTATTATTTTTGAAAGTAGTGTAAGTCCATTTCAAGGACGGCCTATATGCTGATTCTTCTTCTTGTAACTAGAACAAAGTATGTTAATTATTTAACTGCTAAGTTTTTTAGAAATTACTGATTTCATTTTAGTTGTTAACAAAAACGCCAATTTTTCCCTCCTCCTTAGTATCTTATGTTCCTATGGTTAAAAATGATAATACTATAGAGATTGTTCTTGAAATGGGCTTAACTCACTTTCAAAATAAACGGCGCATAGTATACCTAAAACTTATACGTTTACATCAGTACTTATTTGATTTTTATTGCTACAGTTCATAGAGTAAAACGATTTTTTTTTTAAATTTTTGAAGAATCAAAGTTCTATTTTTGATCTTCCATATTTTTTTTAAAATAAACCAACCACAGTTTGCGAAACACCGTCGTAAATATATATTGAAACTTTTAACGGGTTAAAATTATTGTTTGCTAACTCAGTTATAGACTGATGAGATATTATAAGTTCAATAAAAAGGAAGATTTATGAATGACTGTTTTAATTTCTAAATTAAAAATCTATAAATAAATTTTCTTTTTTGATGATTGCCCACTTTGAGGTTTGGAGGATTAAAAATATTAGACAGTTTACAAAGACATAAGTGTACTTGAAAAGAACTGAACTATAATGATTCATTTCTGCAGTGACATTTAAATCATACATTCATTCAACTGTGAAATATTTTTTTTCTTTTTGAAATGCCAAACGAACAAATTTTACTGGTTAATAAAGCAAACATTTTTAAGTCCTGCAGAATTTTATCATTCGTACATATTTTTTATTCATTAGAAGTTGCATTAAAAGCTACAATGTTACACCGTATCGTAAACACAATTCAGTAATTTCATCAGTTGTAATTTGGTACACTGCTAATTTGAAGGATCTTAAGCTTTTAAACCTATAAGGGAACTTTGTGCTCTTAATTTGGTGGTTTACCCTTAAAAGTTTTAGGTTTTTATCGAAAGTTTTCTTCAATAATTACATGTGAAATTGTTAATATTTAAATTGATCGAATCGAGTGTTGGTATTCTAAGTATTTTATTATTTATGATGTAATCAGTCCCGTAATTTTTATTCTTTAAATAGAGTTTTATCTTGTGTTGGATGAGTGCATTAAAATATAAATAAATTTATGACGAACTGCGCTGTTAAAATTAAGATGAATCAACAACAAAACGTTTATATTTTGAATATTAACGAGAGGAGTTGGGAAAGTTGAAGGAAAGAAAGAGATGAGCTGAGAGCAATAAAAGTAAAATAATGGGAATAATTATGATTATAATGTAACAGCCAATATTTTGGGATGTGCAGGAAAGGTATGCGGGATTGTGGGGATGAGACGAGGATTGCACGAATAAATTTTGTGTTGGCCGCGCCAACGATTCCTTTTATCTGTTTAATGTTTGGCTTGCACCAATTTGAATTATATGAGGTTAGTTTTAGTGCAGGTGGTAACGCTAATAATAATAATAACAATAATAATAATAATCGTAATTAGATTTATTTTCATCATTAAAACAGGTAAATTGTACAGTTTATAACTGCAAAACTGTCACCATTAGTGTCGGTACGTGGATGGTCGTAAATAGTTTCGGTTGTGGATTGGGAAAGAGCATCTTTAATGTAGTAGGGTGTGTGGTGTTTGCACTATAGATATCCGAATTAATATTTCTATTCATAAATTACAAAATATGGGTGTGGAGAAGGGTGGCGAGACGGGACATGTGATTGAAATGGGAGCCGGGCGGGAAAATGACAATTTGAAAAGACATTTTCACGCGTGCCTACTTTGTTTGGCGGAAATGTTTGCATTATGGGGAGCACTCGACAGATAAACGTTCAAACGTTGCCGAAATGCCTACTGTCGTATGATTTCTGCAGATTTATTTCACCTGCGGCCGACTAATCATGCGGGAATATTTCATTTATTTGCGACTAATTAAAATAACGAATTAGTATAGTCGCGTTTGTCGGCCGAGGGAAATTATTATTATTTATTTACGGCTTTAATGTTTCCAATGAGATTGTAATGAATGGTGTATGGATGATAGTTGTATGGTGTGCTTTTCTACAATTATCTAATTTTAATTTTCCACGAAATTTCATCCAATTTATTCTTGTTTCAGATACCAAGCTGGAAGAATTCGCCAATTCTCACATTTTTCAGGTAGGTTCAAACTAATTATATTTCTAACATTGACTGGTACTCATTATAAAATTTATTTGGGGAAATAGTCGGCAATAATGTCACATTTTTATAATAATAATAAAACTTTATTTCCTACAATTAATTTACACGTGTAAGTTTACAAATTTAAAATTTTGTTTACTTATCTTAACATTTTTGTTTAACTTAAAAGTTCCTTCTTGTGTTTACCACAATATTTTACCTTTTAACTTTTGCTACTCATTTCCCTTTTCTTTATTTTTATTTTTTTGATTTCATTATTGGGGTGCCCTTTTAAGGAGGAGAAATCCAAAAACTCCCTCTGTCATTGTTAAAAAAAAAACTTTTAAAGAAAAAAAAACATATGTTCTAAAAGTAAGTAAAATAAAATATAATTTGTTAGGTATTAACAATTAATAGGTTAATCTCAATTAATTAATAAAGATTTTTTTTTCCTTTTTCTTTATTTTTTTTTTCTTTTATTATATTAGCCCGTGTTTTATTCTTTTGTGTTTGTAGGTACCACCTTGATCGTAGTGTAGGTCTTTTAGTATGTCCTTATCAGCTATATTTCCCCGCTCATAAAATTTTTGGGCATATTTTTTAATGTGCGTTTTTATAAAGTCTATTTCTAGATCTTCATGCATTTTTTTTTATGTACGTATTTCTTGAATAGTTTCCTACCAGTCTTAGGAATTTGTTCTGGAGAATCTGTAGTTTGTTATATGTGGTTTCGCTAACAGTGTGCCACACGGGACATCCGTATGTTATTACAGCCCTAACCATTACTTTGTATAATAACAGTTTGTTCTCTACACTAAGTTTTGATTTTTTGTTAATTAATGGGTAGAGTGTTAGTAGCAACCCAATGCATTTGTTATAATGTCACATTATATTTAAAAATGACAAATATGGTTTAACTATATTCGTTCATACAACATTTCTTTTCTTTTACCAACATTTTTTACATATTCTTAATCTAAGCTCCTTTAAATATCATTTGGAATTATTACAGACTTTCCCAGCGAATAATCTATTTCTATTGTTAGTGTAGCACAGAAAAAATAGTTTTCTTTTGAAAAGTTTAAGAAATTTCATTATTCGTCAAATCTATTTAAAATATTCTGGCTTTTAAATATATGAAGACTTCATTCATCCTTAACTTTATAATCGATTACTCATAATTGATCGATCTTTTTATTGATTTTTTCATCTGAATAAATCCTTGATTAAACTGATAACAATATTTTTAAGAAAAATAAATTCGATTTCTGATAAATTGGTCACCAATTTTGGATTTTTTTTTTAATATTTTTGGTAAGGAATATTTAAACTGCAGTTTTCTTGAAGTAGGTCGCTTATTTGTTACTGAAGATTTCCTCCCCCTATTTCTCTATCGTCTTAAGCTTTTTTTCTGTTTTTACTTAGCATAGGTTTTAATTTCTCATGTGATGGAATTTTTCCCTTCAGCATCAACTATCCCTAGCAAAGTTTCTCAAATTAAGGTTTACATTACAAAATTTAAATAATTCGACCATTTCGTTTCGTCTACTTACTCTTTTCTTGGAATTTTCCGTTTTCCCTTTTATAAGTATGGATCATTTTCCTCTTAGAATGTAACGCATTTAATTAGTTTTTTCTTGCCATTGTATCGATGATAGTTCTGTACCTGGGACTCAGTATCTTAAGTTCTTAAGTCCATTTTTTGGGTTTTAGTGCTCAGCTCATCTTAACTCAAGTTCAGATGATCTATTTAAAGCCAAACTATATTTTTATCATTTTATATATCTCTATTTAATATTAATGAACAATAATTTACTACAGCAAATATTATCTCATCTTTTTTGCATGTTGAAATCCAAACTATCATTAGTACACTTAAGATAGTCTGTACTGTAAAACTAATTCAAATTTAAGATAATATAACTCTTAGGTTTTAAACTTGGGCTGAAACCTTTAAACCCAAACTTATTTTATTATTGTTAAATACAATTTTTCTTAACCTGAGGGTCCTGTACTCCGGGGGTACGAGAAGGTATTTTTGGGAGTACGGAATAAGGACCCAATATTTTAAATTTTAAAATTTCAATAGTAAATTTCAATAAATTTTGTAAAAAATTTATTTTTCTAAACTAAAATGGTGCAGAGACCTATTTTAAGATTCAAAGCGGTGTGGCTCACTTAAATGGTTAAGAAACACTGGTCTAATAGCTAGTTCTTTAATCTATTTTCCAAAAACCAGGAAAATGTTTTTAAGGTATTATAGTAATCTTAAAGGTAGGGCTGCTAGTGACTCAAATGCCAGAATATCACTTCTCAGGTATTCATTCTTTTTTCTAGAAATTATGCCCTTTGCTTTATGTGATTTATTTCTACTGTTAGAGTTCAATTTTTTATTTTATCACTGCTTTATCTGGAATTTTCCAAAGGAATGTGATAAATATTACGAAACTTCTATAGCTAAAACTTTTTAAGCGGGATAAATAGAAGCAAAGATAATGAAAGTATGTAGTTAGCGTATTTCGAAAATTGCACTTTTTAACCAAATTTTTATTGCAAAGAAAAGCTATGAAAAAATTATAAACAATTATAATAGTAATGGTGGATGAAAATAATAAGAAGATAATAATAATAAGAAAGTAATAAAAAATAATAATTTTATATTAAATTTAAATTGAAAATATTATATTTTTTGTGATTCAAGAAGCCTGATGAAGTTACGATACGTAACGAAACGTAGCTAATTTGAATATTAAAAAATATTATATATAAAAGCCGATCCTAAACAACCTGAATTGTCTTCTTATTTTATAAAAGCTGAGATCTGAACTTTATCATCTATGATGAAAATAATGTTACTGTTCATAAATTTAACAAAATTTTTCTAGAATGTAAGTTTTATTACCATTAGTTCAAAGAAAATAGTTTCTTCTTTTAAAATGTTGCATTTCAATTGTTATGAGTAAAATTTTTCAAAGTACTTATTTTTACTTTGAAAGTTCTATAAAAATATTTTTTAGGTAACTGAATAATTCTGTATTATTTAGTAGTGGTTTTTTGGTGTTTAAAGGGAAATTAAAATAACTAGATAAATGGTTGATAGTTAAAGAGTAAGTGCAGTATTGGTTATAAAAAGATATGCCTGAAAAGCGAATCCATTTTTAATAACCGATTTCTCCTGTTTTTCTTTAATTCATTTGTTTCAAACCGAATATAAAAGTTCAAGAGAATGAAAAATTAATTTTTAAAATCAGATTTATTTTCTTGTTCTCCACACAATATGTCTCTGGGAAAATTATGCTTTTCACTGCATTTGTGTCCTTGTTTATGATATTCCATCGCGAAATGTCGCTCCTTCTCTGTGTATACGTCTCTTTACCTACTCAATGTACCTACCGTATATATATATCTAATATTGTACTCGGTATAATATGAATAATAGAGAATTTCAATCAAAAGGCTACTTACTTATTTAAGGTTCATGCAGTAAATAATAATTTTCGTTTCATATTATATACAGGAAATGGTGAGGTTCATAGAAACGGAAATGGAAGTGTAGAATGGTAAAGAGAGCTTGGAAAAATGTGAGGCTTGAGGAATTACGGCCAAGCATAAAAAGAATAATAGCTGGTGTGTAAGATGGATGCCAAAGAAAGATGAAAGTTCATTGAGCTAACAGAAGAATTCTTTTTTTTTTTTTCAAAATATTGGTATTAACATGTGGGGTTTATTGATACTGTCGAGAGCAGGACAGTGTGTATGTTTGCCGTTGGTGGCTTGTCTCGCTCTTAACTGGTATCATTTTATGGTGGACAAGGGTGTACATTTATATTAAGATTATACATAATATATGAAGAAGACGATGGTTGTTGGCTGTTTGTTGGCCGGGGTGAGACTTGGGCTTGTATTATATTGAGTTGAGAAGAGTGAGCTTTTATACAGTGCACACATATATAGGTACATACATACACGCTAGCTTATAGAGCTTTCCCTATTCCTGTGTATTTCTAGGCTTCGTGTACACTGTAAATAACCCACCTATCTAAGTTAAAATTTGCCTCGTTCAACCTGTGTAACCAAACCACCTCCTTGGTCTTGCCATCATCATTCTCGGTTAAAAGCAGAAGCATGAGTGTTGGACTGCTAAAGCTTTTCAGACTCAATAAGTTCAGCTGGTAATACTGGCCGTGGAAATCTCTATACTGTGTATTCTATGGCCATATCAACTGCTAGCTTATGGGGCTGTGCCTTGTATTTCACACCCCTATATTACATGTACATTTGATATTAATAAATAATCAAGTATACAATCTAAACCCGCCCGTCTTCGTTCGAATTTCATCTTGTCTTTGTTGCACTTTGCCATGTTGATACACATCTATATGTGTGTGTGAATATCTAGACTGTAATTGTGGAAATATATTCGTAGACTTGCATTTTAAATTTACCCATTAATCATTTAATATAAACATGAATTGTTTAATTTATTCAAATCTAACGAAAGGTTTAAAATTCATTACAATCTCTACAAATTTTCAGCTTTTGATTTGTTACATCACTTATTTTAACAAACAAAAAAACGGTTATTTCAAATCTTAAATTATAATTTTCTCAAATACTTCAACCAATTTATTGATTTTCTCACTGGTATCGGAAGGGTATTTTGGTTATATAACCACTTTTTACAAATTAACAATAAATAAAAGGTCCCCCTTTTCGGATTCAGTCTAAAGACTTTAAGATCTTTTATTTTCTATATAGTTGGAAAATTAAGATTAATTGTGATGAAAATTGAAGGGAATGGAGTTTTAGTCGGTTTTAGCTAAAATTCGGCCTAAAAAAACTTTTAAGTCCCAGTTAATAATGAAATTTGAACTTAGACCTCCTAGTTTTTAGAGTGGTGACCACTGAGTTTTACTCCTACCACTAAGCTTTACTCCCACCACTGAGCTTTACTCTCTTTTTTATCTGTAAAACATAGTTTTTTAAAATCACTTGGTAGTTCATTTCTTCTCCTGAATGGAATATTACTTCGAAAATTTGGTCAAATGGTCGGTTTATCTTGATTTTGGAAAAAAATGATTTAAACGTTTTTCTTCCTGTAGGTATCCTTCATTCCCTAACAATGAATAAAATAAAATTCGATGAAAAAGTAAAGGTGGATGATCAATCCCTCCTTGAATGTTTAATAGTTGCTTCCTTCTTATCGTTTTAGTATTGCATATTTTGCAAATTATAATTTTGTTTATGGTTTAAATACTCAAAGTAATAATCTAGTAATATATACATATACTCTTTAGATTTAAAACTGATAGTTTTTGACTTAATCCTCCTTAATATTGGTTCAGTGTTTTAAATTTCAGAATAGATTTCCTGCAAATTTCATTCAGAAAACAATTTTTTTTTCGCTTCTTTGTCATTCACTGTTTTATATATCTTCACTGATACCTATATTTAAATTGCTATAATTGCAACCTAAAATATTCTTTCTTAAAATAAAATTTAAGTGTATTTATAAAAATTTATTGACGTGAAAATATCAAATAGGCGATTTGTGGAACCTTTCCGGGTCGTAACACCAAAAGTTATAGATTTAAAAGTGTGGATCTTTTGCAACTTTTAATTTAATAGATGAAATCCAAAATTGATATATTAATTTTGGTGATCCTTTTATTAAGTTCAAACATTGAAAAAAAATATGTAAAATGTGGTTCAATTAAAGCTTTGGTGTCCTCTGTTATAAGGGCAATTTTATAAGAATAAATTATTAAATAAAATGGGAAAAAAAACCTTCAAATCGAAAATTTTTGTATTGTTGACAGTAAAAATACAGCAGCTAAATATCCAGAAGTACTATTTCACTTCTTTCCTGGATTTACATTTTATGGAGAAGGGAAAAATGGATTAATTGCAGTACCTGCAATACCTAAGTTTTCAAGGGTAGATTAATTTTATTTTACGTTTTAAAGCATTACAAAATGCATGAAAAATATAATAATTATTGTTCTTTTAAAAAAATAAGATATATGATTTAAAAAATTTTAAAGCTAGAAACTTTCACCATTTAAATATGTTTTTATTATTCAGAATAGAATATTTCAATTTGAAGTTATCTCAGTATATCCGAGATAATTAATGTTAAATAATTTTGAACTAATTAATTTTGTTAATGGTTATTATAATTTTGTAAGTAATTTTATATTTACACGAGTGATGGAAAGCCATTTGAAACATAAAAGATAATTCACAAATGTATACCTTTAGAAATTCTTCTTTTTTTTTTTCTAAAAACATTTAATTGTACTTCTTGAAAGTCATTCATAAATTTTTTCACTGGAATTATAGGTATGTATTATTTTTGTAATAATTAATATTAAAATGAGCTCTTTACACAACAATACCATATGTTTACGAGCTTTGACTGAATCATATTTTCAAAAA
The DNA here is from genome assembly GCA_958496175.1 of Sisyra terminalis. Lineage (NCBI taxonomy): Eukaryota > Metazoa > Arthropoda > Insecta > Neuroptera > Sisyridae > Sisyra > Sisyra terminalis. Next base: position 13,606,229 of record OY292275.1, read on the forward strand.
AAGTCACGAGATGGCGCCAAAGTCATACGACAATGATACTTATACGTATAGGACGTATAGTGTCTCCACTGCTGGACCCGTTTTCAAATTTGTGTTTTGGGAACTAGTACTTTCAACTTTCAACAATTGAAAGATAGACGGAAATCTTTTCTTTTTATCTTCTTTTTTGGTTTTTATTTAAGAAGTTCATGATTTAAAAGAAATCAGTATTCCAAAATTCATACCCCTCGATTGATTGTTTGAAAAGGTAAAAAAAATTGAATCATTAAGTGTTATTAAAAAGTATTTAAAAATAATGTCAAGTCCTAAATAGATCACTTGACAATTCGCTAGCCATTGATTGTTGTGGTCTATTTCAATATATTAAAATGGCAATAACGACAATTGAAGGCATAAAAAACTTTTGGAAATCTTTCTTCTTTAGGTTTATCTCAGACTCTTTGAATAGAAAAAGTATGTAAATGTATGAATTTATAAGTGATCGATGTGTCCAATTGTAGCACTGGAGTAGCATTGTAGTTTTATTTGTTCCTTTGTAAGAAAATAAGATCTTATGATACCTTAAGACCATAACCCAGAATATCAAGATTCCAAATAAGTTCAGGATTGTTATTTCCAATAGACAAAGCATTTTTAAAATGCATATTATTCTTGAAACTTAAAGATCTTTCTCCGATTTAAATTTTCTTCTACTTTTTCATATAAGTATAATGATTCTTCTTGTATGTATATTTTGTTCTACGTTTTGCAAATTGGTACTTATTTAGAATGAAAAATGACTCAAAAATTATAAGAAAATATTATCTGCTACAATATTGAAAAAGCCTTCAGATGACTTTTGATGACTAATTAGTCATTACTTAACATAAATTAATTTATGTTAAGTAATGAGGGGGTAGGTAAAGATACCAGGTGTGCACATATAAATAAATTGAATTAAAGAATTTGTCAGATGTTGGAAAATGATATTTGCGCTTTTTTGAGCTTTTAATGCAAGAGGCCGTTTAATATTCAAATGTTTGACAGTTGAATTTTGATGGAGGCAAAGTTTTCTTTTTGCTGCCGTCCTTGTCAGTGCTGTGTGGTTTTAATTTATTTTATAATTAAATGTGGCTCGTACCTTCTCGTACATGTGCATGATCTGAGAAATTTTCTAAATATAAATTATGATCAGTTACATACAGTCTTGTGTAAATGTGTCAGTAGCCATAACACGCCAACATATCCTTGATTCTTTTCACAACTTTGCGTACATTTACCTATATGTGCACGGGTGGAACTTAATTTTTTTCATATCCTTCACCAGGGGCGTAATTACCCACCATATTAGTCGAATCAGGGATACGGTACCTTCCGGCTAAAGGAGCTTTGTACTCCGTGCCTTGCTATGGGATTCGACGGGTGATTCAACTGTTCCCCAAAAATTGGATGTAAATTATTCTTGAACCAATATTTTATTTGAATTTGCCTTTATCTAGTTCTTTTATGCATAAATTGTCATATTTTGTCAAAAATTGTTGTTAAAAGAATTAAGGGTCATTCTCTTTTGTAAGTTTGTAGAAATGTGGCAATAGTTTTCAATAGTTTTCTCATAGATTTTTTTTTATTCTTTGTTTGGTATTTTATGAAATTTTTGAGTTTTGGAATGTTGAGGGGCTACAAGGGCCTAAACCAAACTAAAATGTAAGATGTCAGAAAATATTGGTTTTAAATTTTAAATACAAATATGACAGGAAGACAAAAGTCCCTCGCAAAAAGCTCATTTCGATAGTGCTAAAGACCCAAAGTCTCCAATTTCAAAGAAATCTTTAAAAGGCATTCGTATATGCATGTATTTTATGAAATCCTTGAAGTTTCGAAAGCTCAGGGGTTACAAGGGCCTAAACCAAAATAAAATATAAGATTCCAGAAAATATAGATTTTAAATTTTATGTATAGGCTGGACGACAAAAGTTCTTCACAAAAAAGCTCATTTCGGAAGTCTTAATGACCCAAAGTTTCCAAATGAAGCCATCTTTAAAGGCACACGTATATGTATGGATTTTGGATTGGCATTTTAAGGGTGGAATCTGTATAGCTAGGTGATTTTATAGCAAGTTAGTTTCTTATAGTTTTAAAATATTCTTAATTTGTGGGATACTTGCATTTATTTGGTGAAAAAAAAAATATTATCTACCCTTCTTTAGGGGTTCATCGTAGTTTAGTAAATTGAATAAAAAATGCCCTTTCCCACAAAACTTGATACCGGGCCCATTTACTACTAGGACGCCCCTGTTCTTTACATAAAAATCGCTAAATAAAATGACTATTTAAGTGCTTACATCCCCAGGGACGATTGCTGCTCGACACCGTCCAAGCAACCCCCATCAAATCCAATACTAACCTCTGTCTGAGAAATTTTTAATTATGAATTTCCCATATAAGAGACCATTCATATGTGATGTCCCTATTATTTTTTAATTTGACTTACAGGAAAAATAAGGGAAAATATTTTACAACCACCCAAATAAACCGCCAACATTCCCTTATAATGAGATAGTAATTAAAGAGCAATTTTTTTTTGTATAAAATTAAAATGTTTTTCCATCCCATCTCATTGTTCCTATTCTTGACATTTTTCCCCCCATCCCATTTCTATTTTAAAAATACAAGGAAATAATTGCCGAATAAAAATACATGTCTTGAATAAATTAATCCAATCCATCCCTCTATTAATTCCGTAATTATTTTTATAGGAAACCAATTGATGTTACACATATTATAATGGTAGTAGTGGGGAATTCTTAAGAAAATTTATCCCTTTTTATCCACTTTGAAACATGTTATTTATAGTGGTTGGTAAAAAAGTAATAAGAAATCGTTTTATATGTTTAATTTTAATCTTAACTAATGAAAATGCCAAGGCTATTAAATGAGCTGGAATTTCAGTAGTTGAATATGAGGAATGTGGGGGTGAGAACGGGTGTGGTTTTACGTACTTACAGTAGTATTACCTATAAGCTATTAATTGAGCAGTTTTTATAATTAATTATTTACGATATTATCGATTTAATAGTTCCAATCAGTAGCTCACAATGTAATTATAAGTTTAAAGGAAAAATAAAATTTAAATCGATAAGCTCGTGAAATATTAAAATTTTATTCTATGTATGTATGCTTTTGAGTATAGAAAAGCTATAGATATAATAATAATAAATGTAAGGCTTGAGAAATGGGGGGTGGATGGTTGATTGAACTAGCGGCTTTGTGGGGATTTCAGGAGGTTGGTGTTTTTTTTTTCTATGTGGATATGTAAAATGGGGAAATTGTGTTTACTATTTGGCTTATTACATAATCAAGTATTAATGAAATGGAAATATTGGATAATTTAACCAAGACGTGAAATTAATTGAAAAAAATGTAAAATGGACTCGTTTATTAATCGATTTTTCCCGTTTCTCATTTCCAGAAAATATCAGCGAGACTTTTAAGTTTGAAATTTGCCTGGGCACATATGTTGCATATTATACAATGATCAAAAATTCCTGGGAAAAAAATTTGCATGCTATCGCCTAATTGACAATTCGAATTATTTGCATTACAATTCCATTACATGACCGATATCAGAAGTAATTTATTTTAAAATCTTAATGTTTTTTTTTTTTAAATTATAAGTGTATAAATGTGTGTCTCTTTTCCACGAACCGTTGTATAATTAAATAGAAAATGTATGAATAATTTATGATCTATGAATTAGATTAATACCGAATGTATAATTAGTCAGTCTAGCCTCTGTGTATACGTTAACAGTGTGAATTATATCTGTATCCTACCAAAATTCTGCATAATTTTATAATAATTATCATGATAAAATTCAATCTTTGACTTCTGCAAAAGACAATCATCAACTTTTATTATTAATACCTCAAGCTAGTATATATATAGATCTTAAGTTGTAGATTTCTTAATCTCAACCTCTCAATCCCTTCGTTTATTTAAACCTTAAGCTATATAACTTTTTCAACTTTTGTCTTTCGATTTTAATTTTAATATTCCTTTGTGTATTAATTTGAAATACATAAATTTTATTAATATAATTGATTGAGTCATAAGTTAATACATAATTTTGGTAATTCAAATTATAGAATATTCATTTTCAAAATGTGAAATTTTTTAAGCATACAATTCACTTTATTGTAAGTAAAAAATATTTTCACAGGGAAGTATTTCTTTCTATGACTTACATTTCTTAGAAAGTAAGTAAATTTAAGTCAAATTAAGTGAATATATCTTAAAAAATACACAAATATCGTTAAAATACACAATAATTACGTATGTAGCTCTTTCTTTCTTGTGAAAAGTACGATTTAATGTTCATAAATAAATCGCTAGATTTATAATAAATCTAGCGATTGTATGCTATTTATCCATACAATCGCTAGATTCATTATATTGCAGTGGATTTTAGCGTTACCGTCGCTAACTTCATGGCTTAAACCAGTTAATCATCGAGTAAATTTTCCTTAAGTAAAGACCAATAAACTTTTTATGAAGTTTATAGTACCTACTGCTTAAAAGGTATTGTACGGCTTTAAATCTGCGCAATTATATTTACAGTATGCATTTTTGAAAAAAAAATCTGAATATAGTTTACGTGCACTAGGTACTTGTGGTAATACCTTAAGTGCTAATTTCCAATTTTTTATGTAAACTTTTTCTTAATGATGAAATTACCCAAATCCTATCGTAGTGTATCTTATCTTTTCAAATCTATGTAAGCTTTCGTATCAAGTTGAACAAAAGATGTCGCTTTACGTTAACATTTGTGCTTTTAGCTATTATTTATAAAAGTTCAGGATATTTAAAAAAAACATACAATATATAAATTACCGAAATAACAATGGAATCCTTCTTATTATTTCTGATCATTGTTTTTTTGTATAAAGCTTTAAAAAATCATGTTTGATCAATTCAGGCGAAGTAAGTAGTAGTTTTAGTGAAAAAATAATTTTACCAAGACCAAAAAATTTTTTTCTGTAAACGTTTAGTAATTTATGATATCTATTCAAAAATTCAATACAGATTTAAGAAAAAATATTTATCGCATTGAAGAACTTACCAATTGTACGCACTCTTTGAATCTAAATAGTAGATATCCATATATAATAGTGCGCATCGATCATAGAAGTCCAGAAAGATAGAGAATGCCTTAGAATTATATTGAGTTTTGGAAAATTCTGGAATTTGGTAACTAAAAATTCTCCAATTTTGAATTTCTTTTTAATTTGGGCAGTATTTAGATTAGAAAGTATGTAGACATACATAATTGTAAATAAGCATATTATACCTATATACAGAATCGATTTACGTAGTTGAAAATTCAACGTTTTTGGATTATGTTGTATAACTTTATAAAGGAAATTAACCCAAGTTTCAAGTTGAAAAAATGTTAATAAATAAATTCGGGAAAAAGCGAATGTTACTTTGGAAAATATGGAAAAGGCAAAAAAATAAAATCAGTTAAAAATTTTAAAACTAATGCAATATTTTTTATTTTCTAACCATTGATAAGCACACTGGTACCGCATTATTAAATATTAAAACCAATTTTATACTCGTATATACTAAAATATAATTACTGTATAACTATAATACTATATAACTATAACTAGTCTACTGTATACCTAATTACGTTCCAAAAACATAAAAAATAATAGGTAATATTTTATCATTCATAAATTTTCAAGTAAAATCTTACAAATTATAGTCTACAGGATCACAAAGGATGTGAAGAACTGTACCAAAAGTTTTATATCAAGAACTATAGGTAATAATTTGAAATTAACGGTAATTGATACTTTTTAACATTGATAAGTATAGGGAAATATATTGGGTAAGAATAATAGAAAATATTATCCACATTTCGATTTTAAAAATATCGAAAAGGAAATTCATAAATAAGTTTTTTTATATTTCAAATTTTCGAATTGTATTTTTTTCTGTATTACGAAATAACCTTAAGTGGCTAGCGATTGTATCTTTATGTAAAATATTCTTCATTACTATAAAAACCTGTTTAGGAATCTATTGTACTTAGTTTGTCTAAAAGTACCCAAAAACCGCAATGGCACTTAGAAATTTGCATTGGATTGTGAGATTTATGGCTTAAGTTTGATATTTTTTTAAATACCAAAATATAGAATAAGTAGCTCGAGTGTTTTCAATCGATCTCTACTTTATTTTTGTGTAATTGTAATTACAATAATTACAACTGAAATTGTAGTCAATGAACCTCTTGTAATAAAAAGGAGCAGTATCGCCCCTTAATTGATGTTATAAAGTTTTATGGAGGTAGGATCTACCGCCATGGGGTGGAGAAAGGCGTAACAAAGTCGTTCCTCTTTTGGAAAATATTTTTTATGAAATTTAAATAGATCAATTTAGAGTTAGTGACTTCTTTCTCCAACTTTAATTAGTTTGGTTTATTACCTGTAACAATATACTTTTCTCTTAATCAATTCTCCAAAGGTGAAACTTTTTTAAAGGACAACGGAAAACCATATGTAAAACCTTTACTGAAAATATCAATTTTTGAATTGTTTCTCGAAATTACAATAATTATAACCGGAAATGTAGTCTATATACCTCGTGTTTCAAAAAGGAGCAGTATCGCCCCTTAATGGGGTGGGATTTACCGCCAACTGGGAGGAGAAAGGCGTAACAAACTCGTTCCACCCTTTTTGGAAAATATTTTTTACAAAATTAAATACTATAAAAAATTATTAACCTTAGATTTATTTTTGTAACTTGGAAACTTATCATCTAAAGTTTGAACTATAAGCTCTACGAACCTATGCAGTTCCAGAAAGCAGTGACTATTTTCGATATCCCAAAGGCCCAATTGTTGCTTATTATATGGCTTTTTTTAAATTGACGTATCTTTTACATTTGTCAAATTTTATAAACCTTTAATTTTAGTATTAAATGAAAATATATTGAATAACATTAGAGCTTTATGTAATAAGTCCCTATTATGTAGAGTGTAAAGCTTTTATACAATACATGTCATTAAATTGACATTTGACCTTTGAATATAAATAATGTATCACTCATAGGTATGATTAAATAGTGAATAGTTTCTTAAAATATTTCCCTATATACCTACTATATTTTTTGCCTAAAAACTGTTGGATTGTTTATCTCAATTTATTATTGTTTGCTAATGCAATTTTGATATATTGTTGCAAGTAGGTGTACTTATAATTTTGACAAAGAAGGGTAGAACATTGAATGGTTTCAATTTTTTCGTAGCCATATAAATGAAAATATCATTTTCTAAAAATTTTATTTCCCTATTGATTTTTTATATATAATTTTTAATGATCATTATTTACTTTGAGAGTTAAAAGAAGAGGGCTTTGATTTGTGCGATCACGTGATGAAAAAAGGAGGCGGTGTTAAATGAGAAAATTTCAAATTAACCAATCGCGAATAATAATTATGATTTTATAATCAAAGCCTACTACATTGTTACAATATAATGTGATATATGTAAAAAAGTTATTTATGACTCTTTGTTATTAGTATGCTGACGTTCTATTTGTATTTTTTTTGTGTTTTTTATTATTAAATGAGAAATAATCATGATCGCAAAATCAGGCAATCGAGAGGGGTGCGATACGGTGGTATGATGCCGGTGTTTTGTGAGAATGGAGATTTTTTTAATTTTTTAATACTTTTTTGTACAAATTTCCTCTTTTAATTAATTAACATCTGATTTGTGTGCTGTTTTTTTTTTGTTTTGGGGAAAATTTTTGGAGGGAATTTTACACCTATTTGATAAATTTAATTTAGAAGTTTAAAGGTATAAATGGGTTGGATTGTTGTGTGTATAATGGGTTTTATTGATGGTTGTATTGATGGTTGGGCCCCACTATGGGCCGGTAAATATATAAATTCTCTTGGAGTATATTCAAGTAGGGGTTACTGGGGCCCATGTGGTGCGCGGTGGCGGCGGCGCAAACGCCGCCTTCGGGGGCAGGCCTTTATCGGGGACCAAACCCCCAGAGTGCGCGCCACCCGCCATAAGCTCGTCAGTGTGTTTTCATCCGTCGTGTGAGTTGTACACCGCTGGTCGTTTCCACAATCGAGTGTGGAAAATTTCGTTCGTATCTCGTCGGAAAATTTGCCTCTCAAACGCTTAAAGTAACGATAATCGCTGGAAAAACAAACTCTCGGATGCATTTGCAACTACCCTAAGCAAGAAAAATAGAACAGAGAAAATTCTCATTTGCCCGAGTCACGTGTTCCGGTTAATCGGTCCAAAAGAAAAACCAATTGGAAAATCGCGAAAAACTTTTCGAAATTCGGTTCGTTCGATTTGACATTCCCGCTTCTCGATCGCAATATAAGTTTTGTTACGAAAGATGTTAAGATTTAATGGTGGTGATGTTAAAAGTGGTGGAAAATTCAAAAAAGATTTTCATCGATGATTTGTTACGTGAAAAACTAAATTCAGCACAGAAGACAACAATGAAAATAAGCTCACAACATAAACTTTAACCCTTAAAACTTTATGGTAATGTTGCTCAGGTGAAGTGTTAAGAAACGTAATGCAGTTGAACAATTTCCATTTTTGTGGCTAAAATTTTAGCGAGTGATCGAAATTTCACCACTTTTCCGAAAGAAAAACTTACACATTTGCTATATACATTAACTGTTTTGATTCGAACAAATTGATTAAAGACTCAATTTGGGATGAAAACCAGCATCTTTCGTACAGGTAAAGACCAATGTTTTTCAATGTCACGTTGCCTTACCAAATATTTTCATTTGGGAAAAATCCATGCGTAGTAATATGTTATCGTAAAAGCACGTGGTGCGAAAAATCCAGGCGTGTTTTCCAGCATTGTCAGTTTTCACGTTCGTTTCGTTCGTTGTGAATGAACCGTTTATGAATGTTTACGTGGAAATCGGCGGTGACATTATCAATGAATTGGATTTTCCTTTTCTCTTCATATTTTTCAAACACGATTTACTTATTGCGCATAAAAAAACCATCATGAACCTTTGGCATTTCCTATACTTTTCTGACATTACCTATTGAAACTTACATAAATTGAGAAAAAAAATCCATGTACACCCCTCATCTACCTCAATTATTCAATGAAAAATTCAACGTAAAATTGGAAAATTTTCCTCGATACTTATTTTCCACAAATCGTTAGTCAATCATGTCAACAAATCTTAGAAAAAAAATGGCATTTACTTTGACCTAATTCACAAATTTAGAGAACAAAAAAAATTGTCATCAACTCGAATAAATTATTCAAATTTGATTTTGAAAGGAAAATGGCAGGTGATCATCGATCTTTGTCGATCTAATTTTTTTAAGATATATTGTTAATTGCATACAAAGGCATAGTAATTCATTTTAACTCGTTGAATTGTTGCTTATTTTCTGACCTTTGGAACAATTAATTCTCAGATATTTTTAGCATAAATAATTTATTATTAGATAAATTGTTGCAAGATGCGTCACTGTATAAAAAAGCCTTAATAAATGAGTAATTTAAGTAAATAATTTATAAAGGCTTATAAAGATAAAGCAACAAGATATCGTAACTTGAGTATTTCGTGAAATTTTATTAATTGCTATCATTTGTTCAATGTAAAGACTGTTCCATGTAAAACAATTACCAATGAAGTAATACAATCATTAAAAGTATCTACAGGGCACCTGATAATAATAAAATTTCTTGCCAAAACTTAGCCAAATTGTGCATTAAGAAAGTCTGTAAGAAGTTATACTTATTGCCGCGACTAGGATTGGAAGATCTTAACTAAAAATAAAATTCTAATTTTTGTTAGTAAATATATTTTTCCCCTTAATCATTGCCGATGGCGAAAACTGTATCGCCCATACTCTAGTAAGGATTCCACCAGGACGGACTTCAATCGAAAAAAAAAATAAAGAAAATATTTTATAGTAGGTCCTATAGTAAAAAAAGGTTATTCATATTTTCCATTACTAAATGTCAAAATATTAAGAACAATGCCCAGAAATTTGCATTGTGTTATAAATAATAACAAATTTTGCAGTTTATTTTGAAACTTAGAAGAATGCATTAAGTAGTTGTTTCTTCCTATACGGCATATGACGGAACTACCTTAATCAACCCCTAAAATTTATAGTTTTTTTGGATTCATAATTCATATTTTTAATTCTTAAATCAAGACTAAATCACAGGCGTTCCGGAAAAAAATTAATTCAAATTACATTCTTCCATGATAAAAATTTGCTGAGCTTTTATAATATTTGGTTGCATCAGATATCATGAGAATTTTATATCTATCAATTCTTATGTTCCTCAATTATAAAACGCTTATTTTTAGTCATATGCCTATCATTGTATTATATCCATAAACATAGGTAAAAAAAGCTGTGAGAAATTAGGGGAAGCTTTCGGCAGAAACGTACCCTTTTAAAGCCCTAGTCGATCCACATGACACTTAATTTCTTCACTATTATACAGATTGCTTTTTTAATAATACAATTGATTTTGTAAGGAAGCATTTTTTTCATTTAACCATCTTAACTACCTGTATTTACCTATGTTTTATTATAACTTTATATCCTATATGTACATAGGAATAGAATCGTTTTTTTTTTTATTTGGATTGAATTTATGGCCTTGTAAGGCTTGTCAAAGCATAAACTTTACCTAAGTATACGTCATTAAGAATTCATAAAGCCGGCAAATTTTCTTTTTAATTTTATCGATTTTGCATATTGAACTGTAAAACTTTGTATTCATCCAAGCAAAAACTAATCATTCGATTTAAAGGTGAACTTTTTACAAATAAATTTTCTATGAATGTACAAACGTTTTCTTGGAACTTTTAGTTGAAAGTTTTCTTTTCAATTAATTCCATTGATGAATGAGTTAAACTTAACATGGACAAGATACCTTATTTTGTATTAACTTTAAATTTGAGATCTAATTTTTGTCAAAAATTGTAGCTAGTATATTTATTTCTGATTTGTGAAAAAAAATCCTTAAAACAGGGCAAATGTCAAAAAGATATGTACAAAAAAAGACCACATTGTATAACTACCTAAGCTTTTTGTGATTGTAAAATACATTGTATTGGCAGGTACTTATTACCCATACCTATCTATATCAAAAGGGATAAAAATTAATTATAAAAAATTATTTATTGAAGTCAAAATATTTTTCTTTTTAGCAAGATATTCAAATTATTCTAAAAATTTTCATAATAAAAGTATTCATTTTTGTTTACTTAGATATGTAAGAAAATTATTGAAATTCTTATTTATAACTATAAAATAATGTAATATTTATAACGATAGAAAAATGTGTTAAAATTTATTGGGTATTTTCTCATTTATTTAAACTCATAATTGTTTTGCTTTCTAGTAAAGAAAAGTATTTAATTATCAATTTTAAATACTTATAGTTCAAATAACTTATATTCAATTGATCAAAAACTTTTGAAGATTTCGAGTATCTATAAAATATTATAATATTTTTGTAATATAGATAATTACAATATAATACTTATAAAATATTTATTTAATTGAGAAATTGAGTCATAGGAAATTTATTATAAATTATCAATTCAGACAGTAAAAATGAAATACTTATCAATGACTTAAATTCTTTGTGCAATCCTTAAACCTTGGGAAAAATTGCAGTCAAAAATTTGCAATTAAATAAAGTTTAGTTGCATTTAAATATGTCCAACTATTTTTTAAATTCTCGTTTATATTGTACGTCAAAATATATTAAACTTTAAAATTTAATCCTTAGTGAACCCCTTTTTATAAAAATAAGCAAACAATTCCGTGGAGTGCAAGCATTAGGGGTGCCAATTTCAAGAGGAATTATTTTAAGTTATATCTGTTATGACAATGGGGAATAAATGTATTGTTTTTCTATTATTTTTTGTCTAAAAGTCGAACAAATTATTATATGCTAAGGCCCTGGGCGGCACATGAAAATGGGCCGGCATATTGACATTAATAATTCCATAAATTAATTTGCTTTAAGAAACGCACGACAAGTACATTCTCAAAAAGTTAATGAATTTTAAGGACTTTTTGCCAATTTTCTTGACTAATGATGAAAATAAGAGGTGACGAATTTCTGATCAGCCCCGGACGGCAAAATCTTACGCTACTTCACTGCATTATATTTTTATCAAATGTATGAAATTATAAACATAATAAGCATAATAATATCGAAAAATATTTTTTTTTAAATAAGTCATTTTCAAACATTAAACTCATAACTGGAGCCGGCGCTAATATGTTACTCATTCCTTTAGTAGGAATTATTGAGGCTCCTTTAATTGCTTTTATTCTACGAAATCCTATAAAAATTATAAGATTTTTTTCTGTCATTTAAATTCGATATCTAATGAATTCCTCCGGTATTAAATTGCTGGGAAAACCAATTGGATTTATTTGTTAATCTAATACCAAAAATGATAAGAATACTTTTTATCCAATTGAAGTGGGCTCCTGTGCGGTCCACAATATTCTTGTTAATTGCATACCTTACACTACACCTTAAGATACCTTACACTATTTTTTTCTAGTTTATATAAAAAAATAATATTTTATGTTGTATATATTATGTACCTATATCATATTGGTACAGAATTTGCATTTGTTCCAAAATTATGAATATTTTATAACAATTAGATGAAGAAAGAATAATGGTTATAGTTTTATTATTAATCTGTTTGAAAGTTCCAAAAATAATATCTGATGACCTTTTATATTATAATATTATTGCCTAGAGTTTGATTTGTAAGATTTACAAGGAAGTCCCTTAAAGAGGGCACCAAAATTAATCCTTTTTTTGTCTATTGAAATCAATTGAAATCATATCATAATACCTATTATATGTATATGGTTGAAGGGGACCCATACGTTTAACAGAGGGCTCCCAGCACTTGTATATAGCTTTTATGATCCCTTCATTGTAGTTTCAAAACTTTTTAATACTAAGATTTTTTTCTAATAAACGCTAATTGCCAGCAAAGGTGAAAGCAATATTTCTTAGTAATTGACAAGTTTTAGTCATTAAAATGTGCTTTACTTAAGGCTTTGCTCTGAATAAAAACAAACACATAATATTCAATTACTCTTATTGTTTCTTGGACAAATTATCGGAATAATTATTGGAAATAATAACTTCTGGAATTAGACTTTATGCGCTTTTTTTTACCCATTAGGATTACCTATGTAAAAATTTTCATCAGATTCCATTAAAGCACAAAATTTTCTTTGTGGATTCATAAATGTGCTGAATCTCTTCAGTTTTCAGTGGATTTTTTTTTACTGGATGCATTAGCTCGGGATCTTCTTTAATAAATTATAGCTACTTCTATGTATTCTTAATGTGTAAAGGTTTACTTCTGTTGGTCTAGGGATACATTGTAATTTGATTTGATTACTGACTCCTGAATTTACAAAGCTACAAAGCTCCACCAATCTGACATAGTAAATAAGTTTTCCAAAGTTTGTCATTGCAGATTTCTTGAATTATAGGTTAAATTTATTACAAGTAGGGTTTTTATCAAAATAACTAAAGTTTTAAAAAAATGGTTAGCTTCTTAATAATAGTAAAGCTTTCTTAAATAAAGCTTTTCTTTTATAAACTGTTATCGAATAGATATAAACATTTTTATTGTGGATGATTCATTTAATTACACAAATATTCATTTATGGAATTATGGAAGAATTACTAAGTTCAACATGCGAAACCCGTTGCAATAATATTTATAGAAAATCATATAACTTAGGCCTATAATTGTAGGAAATACCGTATAAAATACATCTTAAATTCCCGATGATTTATTTATTATATTTTTTAAATCTAATTTGATTAATGATTCCACTGAACTATGTAATTATAAAGAATTAAAAAAAAATCTGTCCTAACATTAAAATCGCTCTAGAATAAATGTGAACGTATTAAAACATTATTGAAGCTTAAATAAAGAACGATCAAGAACAAATATTACGACCAATCTAAATTACTCAAAATAAAAATTTCTAGACAGAGAATCAAGTAGAAAAAAAGGGCAGAATAAAACCAATTATTAATTTCACTTAAATATACCTTTCAAAAAATGAAAAATGTGATTTATTAAAACGCAGCTGTCCCACAACTCTAGATCTTCTAGATCGCTCTCCAGATTGTTGGTACCTACCATGTTCCTTCTCATCCGTCCACACAATCGTATCATTATCTTCTGAAAATCTTTCAGATAGATATTTTATTATTATTATTTCTCTTCTTCGTTCGCTACCAAAGCCCTGAATCAAATTATTATTAATAATAATCATAACAATAATCATATTATAATATACTAATTATTTCAGTCGTCATACTAACGTTTTATATGTACATTAATTCAAATGTAATTTGGTTGGAATGGAATGAGAGAATTGTGGAACAGTGATACAATGATGATCATAAATTTTTTCATTTCTTTTATTTCTTAAAAAATATTTTCTTTATCTTCGTCTGTTATTTATATAATAATAATAATAATGTAATAATTGTATACTAATTATATAGATCGTAGAAGGTTCGTATAAAATATAACATCGTTTTATTCGTTACATGGGTCGACGATTTTAGATTTATAAGAAGAGAAAAATTTGAAGGCTAATAATTTTTCTTTGTTTTACGAAGATTAATTTTTTAATGTTTTTTTTTTTAATTACAGGTATAAAACCAAAGTCCAAACTACATAAGTTCGGCAATTCGTCATCGTTTTTGTCGTCACTTACATATCCAGGGGGTGGAGGTGGTGGTAATACAGGGGTTGAAGTGGTTGAAAGAAGTGGTAACAATCGGGAAAGCCCGTCACCACCAACACAAGCGTCGGTGGCGTCGTTGTTGGCGTCGGCAACTGGCAATAATAGCACAGCAAATACGGCGTCATCTTCTTCCTCTTCGTCCCATACCAATTCAGCGGGTTGTAATAACACAGCCGCAGGTCCAGAAAATTTGTCAACTTCTTCAGGCATAACTGGCACAACCATGCAACATTCAGGCACCCCACAACATTTCTGCTTACGCTGGAATAACTATCAGTCGAATTTGACAAATGTTTTCGATCAGTTACTCCAGAGTGAATCATTTGTCGACGTAACCTTAGCCTGCGATGGTCATTCAGTAAAGGCGCACAAAATGGTCCTATCGGCTTGTAGTCCTTATTTCCAGTCCCTATTCTTTGACAATCCCTGCCAGCATCCCATCGTAATAATGCGTGATATCAAATGGCCCGAACTAAAAGCCGCTGTGGAATTTATGTACAAAGGTGAAATTAACGTGTCACAAGAACAAATTGGTCCGTTACTCAAAGTTGCTGAGTCACTGAAGATTCGCGGTCTAGCCGACGTAAATGGGGAGCACGAATTAGTCGGTGAAATCGCCAAGCCACTTCAGTCTTCGACGTCTTCATCGGCTCGTGGCCCAGGTGGCACAGATTTGGCCGGCGGAGGAAACGGAGGAAGTGCAGGAACCGGAAATTCACGAGGTCGTTCTGACTGGGATTCATTACCGAATCGAAATGAATTGTCAGACGACGGAATGTCTCCATCGCCTAATAATATCGCAAACAATAACAACAATTCCAGTTTATCACGTCCCAGCAAAAAACGGCGTCGCCATTCCACAGATCGATGCAACAGTTTAAGCTCATCTCCTGCTGATAGTTTACTGGCTGGACGAACCGGTTTACTGGGCAATGCTGATGATAATACACATGATTCAATGCCAGCTGATTTGAGTCCCGTGCCGCCACCAACGCCAGCGGCGACGCCAACAACACCTTTGGGAAGTTTAGTACAGTCCCCAGCACCACAATCTCATGGCCAGGGTCAATCTGGGAATAGTTTGCAACAACATTCGTCATCCGCTTCAATTTCTATAGCGTTATGTAATGCGGCAGCCGTCGCAGCCGCTGCCGCAGAACAAATGTCACAAATGTCTTTGCCACCACCGCTACCGCCACCCCCGTCACATGGACACCATCAGATGTCACATTTAAATGCTGGCGATCGAGGAGGCGTGGGAACGGGTACCGGCGGCGGCAGTAGCAGTTCACATCCGTCCGTCGACGACATGGAAATCAAACCTGGTATTGCAGAAATGATACGCGAAGAGGAACGAGTGAGTAATGTTTCAAAATTTTTACTTTTCAATTTTCGTACTATACAGTTTAAGTCCATAATTACCAAAATTATCAAAAACAACTTTCGGAGTCAACTCCTTGTACGAGGAAAAAATTCTACTACCCCTAGCTTCATTAGAAGCTATACCAATTGACTTTCAAAGAATAAGAAACAACTTCACAATTTCTTTGAACTTCTTTTCCCCATGCCTCCATGTAGTCGGTGCCGTCCCTTTAAAAAGTTCCAGCACTTATCGGATGAGGATATCACCCCCGTTGGGAATCGTTGCCTTTCTGAAAATTTCACCGAAAATATGTATTTTTTAACAATGACACGTCGTTCATAATGTTAATTAAGGTAAATAAGGGTAAATTGGCGAAACTAAAGACTAAGTATATTTTCTTTTATCCGAAACAACAAAATTAAATATTGGTTCAAATATTTGAAATATGTGGTTCACCACATTTAAAAATTATGGAACGATAAAAATATTTTAACTAAGATTCAGAAGATACGACTTACAGGGGTTATCCCAAAGACTTCAGTTAAAAAGATATTAGCGACCCAGATGTTAGCAAATTCCCATTCAAAACATCCTTTTAATTACCCAGCTTACTTTCCCCATGGTCTAGTTTAGTCTTTCCCCATTTTGCTTTTCGGTCAATTTTTACAGGACCAAGTTTTGAACTCTAAATATTTGAATTCAAACTATGAATCGATATGCCAGAATACTCTATCGATAAGGTCAGAATCGAATTGTCGATCCAAAATCAAAAGTTAAGAGCATAAAAACGAAGGAACTTAGTAGTTAGTCGAAAATATCTGGACAGTAGTAGTTCATAATTTTATCTTGTCTTTGATCTTCTCAAAAACTATCTGAGTTAGTAATTGATTTGAATATTTACTTAATCTTCGATTTCATAAGGCCTACTTTCGTTTTGAATTCGATACAAATGAATTCGAGGATTTCGTTAGTCAAGGTGACATTAGCTTGAATTCATTGTAATTTCCACTAGTCATTTTATTTGAATGTAAGTAGTTGTATTGAAATTATCAAGTGTGACATAAAAATATTGAATTCGAAACAAATTCGATACTACCGATCATTAAATATGTAGAATTAAATTAATTATCGAGCTTTGGGATCCCAAGTTTTCTTTATTTGCGGACCTTTACCATGTCATTTCTAAATCATGTTGGAAGAAAAAATCTGTACTCCTAAAAAACCTTTCGCGCATGCCCAAGAGTATATGGTACAAAAAATTTGTTAATAAAAATAAATATCGACGAGAAATAGTACCCATTTTTGAAAAGCACCTCTTTTAAAATCAGTTTTCTAAAATCAAGAACGATTGCCATGGACGAAACAAATGTCAATCGCTTGGTGATAAATCCAAAATTTAAGTCGCATGACGAAAAAGTTCTTAACCTAACTCTTAAAACTTTTGCAAGGTCAATAAAGTTTTGTACACTTTAAAGAGGTTCTGCTGGAACACAATACCTCTTTTACTGTTAAATTCTAGCATTTGGTGGTCAATTGCTATTGACAATTGATCCAATTATGGACAAAAGAGGCCTGAAATAAGCTCTGTAAGTGTTAGAAAGCGACTTTTCTAGATTTCTAGCCTTCATCCATTTAAATTTTCGAATTATTATATATTTTCATATTTAACCCATTTTTCGTTATTTTTATTACGAATTAGTATATGGAAATATGGTTCAACACGTTTGCGGTTTCCAAATATCAAGCATTTTTTCAGAGAATTATACTCCATATTAAGAATTGCTGATCTAAGTGGAGAAAAGAGACTTATAGAGGGGACCACTAGTTGTCGCTGTACAAAAATCGCTGTCGGCTAATAGAAGCTTTGAGCTTTAGCGAAATGTTAGCCCAAACTTTGTCCACTTTTTTAATATAGATTTGAACTTCTTTATAAGTGTCTTCTCTATTGGTGGTTCTTTTTCAGCAGCAAGTAATATTCATTTAAAAAATATACAATTTGTAGAAATAATAATGTTTTACACTTTTAAAACCAATTTTAATTTGCAAACTTTAGAAACTGAAAGAATCGATTTTCGTATTTGTTATACTAAACTTAATTTTGGAAAAAGCTTCTTCATTTTCGTGGCATCATCATATATTTCGAGAGATTTCTTTAGGATTTGAGGAAATTATAGTAGAATAGCTGGAGTCTACTTTGACATTTTGTGAATACTAGCGTTATGTTAAACCAGAGTTCCCCAAACTTTTTTGTGTCGTAGACCCCTTGCCATGTTTTTCCGTGTTGGGTAGACCCCCTACTTACCTGATATTGATTTCCTGTAAATTTCTAACTGCAGTGAAGTTTAGTAGATATTAAAACCTTAAAGTAAAAACATAGGTACTTTTATAACTTCATAGGTACTTTTATAAATAATGTATATGTCTTGATATTACAAGATAGTATGATGTAAGTAAATAGGTACTATCAGTGTATGTGTTGAGATCCACTATCGTGGACCCCCATTTTTATTTCATGGACCCCCAAATTTTTTTTCGCTGACGTAGACCCCTTGCAGGTTGTCATAGACCCTTAGGGGTCGATATAGACCACTTTGGGAATCACTGTGTTAAACCAAGAAAACTATGCCTAAATCATTATCTTCTTTTTTTTCAAGGTAATAGTCAAAGAAACTTGGTGAAAATATAATAAAGGGCGAATTTAGTTTGCAAACCTCCACAAACAGTGTATTATGCATGTGAAATCTTATCTTTTCGAAATTAGAACTACTATTTTTTGTATTTCCTGAATGATTATGGGCGTTTGTGAAGGTAATAACCTCAATAATAAAACATTTTTTCAAGCAGACATTATAAAGCAACAATTAATTAAAATTATAAATGAGTCATTGTCATTTATATCTGAATCTTTAAAACTTCCAAATCAATGCAAAGTTTTTTTTCGACTTAACTTACAACAGCATAAGTATCAAATTTTTTTTTTCTCAAAATATTGAATAACAAGTGTATCGAAAACGGTATCAATAGTGTCAATAAAAATAAAAAATAGCGATATCATTTAAAAGAAAAAATAAAAGATTCCATATAATGCTTTATTCTGCAGTTTTGATGATCGAATTAAGTAGGTGATATTAATATTAGCTATGGTAATTGTAATCAAAGAATTGTTTGAAAATTCAAAATGAAATTTTTATTTTGCTTAGTTTCAGATGAATTAGTTTCGTAGTCGTAAATATATTTAATACAAAGAGAATTTATGAGGTAGAATATTTAGAATTCATATTGTTTATATAGATATGAAACTAATTATTTTTCTTGTAGTTTTCTAAAAATGAAAATGCGTCACCCAATGGAATTCATAGCAATAGAATGCGTTATCGTTTTTTTTTTGAATATGTTATGTGGAATTAAAATTGTATTTTATATATCATAATTGCTTGAAACTATAGTTATTCCATAGACCTACTTTCCAGTGTATTTATGTAGGAATGGTATGTGTATGTCAAGTCATTTGAACAAAACGTCCTGGTCCACCTGTTGACTCGTTTGGGTTCTCGTCATTCCCCTTTATTCCCATCCAAAGCCCGATATAATGAATGGTCACGGCAAATTTTGATTATCACCACTTTGGACAATATGAGACAAATACTTATAATTACGAAATCTTAATTAACTAATCTACAATACGGTGGCTATTATTTTAATTACTATCAAGAGAAATATTATAAATCAGTCAAGGTATTAAAATATTTTCATAAAATTTCATTAATTTCAGCAAGGTCTGATAATATATATGAGACCGAAACAGAATTTTCTCATTCATACGATTTTTATCTTTATGTATTCATATTCCTTTTCAATAGATAAGACTGGAAAATAAAGCCATAAAATTGAAATTGATTATTATAAAGTGCGATTTTATGAAATTAGGATTTGAAAATAAGAAAATATTTCTTTTCAAGACGAACATTTGATATCACAGAATCTTTGAACGTCTCTAAAATTTAATTTTCATTTTTTTAATACGACAAATTTATATGATCTTACGTCATAAAATATATTTTCTTTGTTTGAGATGTGGTTTAGCCACTAATGTATGTCTCTGTTTTATGGCTTGCGTTAGTAAATTGCTAGTAGAGCCAATGTAATAATAATAATTCATTTTAATAATATCAAAATTAATTTAAATTGCCTCCTTTAAGACGAACAAACGAGGTATTTCTATTTAAAATGTAATTGTGGAGACTTTTTTATTTTAATAACGAGAAAACAGAAACAATTAACGTTTTTTTTTCAAATAAAATAATTGTTTTTAATTTATTCAAACCCATCAACTCATCAAATCTACGTAAAAATATAATTAAATAAATTTTTTTTAGTGGATTTTAATTTTTTTGTTGTTCGACAATTATCAATTTATAAAAATAATGATATTGAAGAAATAAGAGTGGCAAATTTAGTTTTAGAAAAAAATATGATATAGCAAATTTATATTAGTATACATTCATGATTCTTATTTTCTGGATACTTTTTAATATTTGATGTTTTTATTAAATGTTTTGTACAACGTTTCGCCACTTCAGCTTCTTCAGGAACTCTTCTTCAGGCGAAACGTTGTACAAAAAAATTAATAAAAACATCAAATATTAAAAAGTATCCAGAAAATAAGAATCATTAATGTATAATAAAACCATGTATAAGAAAACTAGCAATATATTAGTATATTTATAAGACTTACAAGTTGAAGAAACTAAAGCTATCCTTTCTGTTGAATACGGTGCATTCCTCATGTATAGGTTCAGAAACGATTGTACAAAGTTGGTTAATTTTTAAGTCTTTTTCACACCTAAAACTTTCAAATAAATCAAATCATTTAAATCATACATTTTCTTCTATCTATATATGCAGTTTGACCAATAATATTGTAGATCAATACAATTTTATTCAATATTGTAACAATAATAGTATAGTATTCAATATATAATAGTATAGGTGTGTTTTTGGTAACTGCATTGAAATATATCCTCAACAAAAATAATTTGATTTGAATAAATAAAAACGAAATCAAGGCTTCCTGAAGCTATTTAGAAGGGCTAAAGCCAGTAAGGAATTCCTTTTTGCAATCGGCTATCGTAGGTTTGGCTTTGCTTTCTTATTTTTCCCATAGAAATATAAGAAAATAGAACATCCTAGTTAATCGAATTACAACTGGGAAACTTAATAAAAATACCTACTAGTTATCTATTTGTGCATCTTTTTTAAGGGTTGATACATTTTATTTTTACTTAGTCCTATGTCTTTATGATATTTCTATGGTTTATCACCGAAATTGTTCGTATGTGTATTTATAGAATTGAAATCTTAAAATGATTTATATTTGTTTTATTATATTACTTCGCCTTTGTCTAAAAAATAAGTAGCTTCTCGATCAATAAATATAAATTAAGATTAAGAATTCAGTACTTTTGTAGTATTGTGAGAAAAAAATATTTTCTTAAAACTTTTTTTTTAAGTTTGGAACTAGTTTTCGTTATAACTTACATCAATGAACTGAAAATAGTTATTCTTTATTTGTGTATTACTTTTCAAGAAGTATTAAATTTTATTTTTGGATATTTTTTCTTTTTGTTTAACAGAAGTTTCAAAAGACGATAGTGTGCAAAAAAGGCATTCAAATCATTACAAAGTGATTTCCTCATTTGGTTTTTCTTTAGTAATGGAGTGGCCAAGAAGTTCAAGATTTCCGATTTCTTTTACTGAAATGGGTATTAACTTTCTGAGTTTGTGTAAGAACTTAAGTTTTATGAAAGGAAAGCTTAGAAATCTATAGATAATACCAGAGTTGTCAGAAAAAACTATCTTAGTTACTTTAAAGTAACTTAGTTACTTTCTTAGCATCTAAGTTACTATATCTTAGTTCCTTTATTTTTTGGCAAACAGTAACTAGTATCTTGGATTATTTTTCAAAAGAATATATGTTACTGGTAACATAAGAAAGTATCTGAGATACTAGAAAGTTTCATTTATTTAGAAAAGTTTTATTTTGCTCAAATTAACTGCAGGTTAATGTTTTTATATTTCATTTGGAATTTACTTTTGTCTATTTCTATAAAACTAAATTGTATATACCTCTTATATTAATCTTTTATTGCTTTTAAAGTAAAATATGTTTACAGGGAACAAGAAATACATACTTCCCTTTTTCTTAAATTGATAAATATATGAAATACATTACTTGATTATCTAACAACTTTTCTTAATACGTTTCGAAACGTAGTACTTACATAGCATAGAAAGTAACTAAAAATATATTTTTAAGTATCTTAAGAAGTAACTTAAAATAATTAGGTATTTAAGTTCGTTTTTCCTAAGAGTAACCAGATCCCCAAAGTAACATCGGATACTTTTTCAAACAGTAACTTCTGTAGTTTCTAGATACTTGAAAGTATCTTTGACTGCTCTGGATAATATCAGAGTTTTTCAAATTTTAATTTGCGAGTTTCTGGTTGAATAGGTCCACGAAAAATAATCAATAATGGCGAACCTAAAGAAAAATAATATTTCTTTCCTATAATTCATGAAAATATTTTGGTCCATGGCATTTTGCAGTAAATCTGTTAGTTCTGTCGATGATACAATGCAAATTAAGTGACACCCATAATAACAAATTTTATGAAATACAACAAATTTGGACAACATGTTGTAGATCCCTGGCTTATACCAATGATATCTTAAATGGAAATTCTTTTTAAGATTTGTGAGGGAATAGACTATCTTTTAGATAAATACTTTTTTAATAGGCTGACGGGTAATTTGTGCGATAGACAAATTCGGATTTTTAAATAAGCCATAGTTAAGATTAATCGAAATTTGATCAGTATTGTATCAGTAGATTTTTGGTTTTCAATTGATTATTTATATTTGCAAACAAAAACCCTAAGATAAGCTGAATTATAATTTTGAGGATTTCCCTTAAAAAAATTACTGCGAATTTAAGTTTGAAATTATAAAATAGGATTGCCTATTAAAAAATTGACGTTGTCATACCGTATTTAATGAGCAATTATTGCATGGACACTCGTTTTTTTGCTGGTGATTAAAACATCGAACTTAATCCAAAAAACGAATAAACGACGGTTCTTAGCCAAAGTTAATGATATTTATAAATCGGTTTAGTCCCAAATCTCACCCTAAAATGACCGCTGGTTACATCCCTGCTTCTGTTCAGACGAATGAGTGATCTCATCGTCTACATTATCCGTTTTCCCTTCGCATTGTCATACGGGCATAACTTTGTTCCCAGAAATGCACTATATCACCGACTCACATATATAAACGCAGCCATCCCGTTTCCATCCACTGAGATTTGGATAAATCTAAACTAGCAGAGGAAAGAGGAGATTGCAAATATTTAGTGTGAGGTTGAAGGGTTGAATTGTAATATCGTGCCATTGTTCCGGCTACATTGTTGTCATTAATTCAATATCTCGTAGCCATTTTGAACCCTTAGTGTGCATTCGTTCCCACTATCCATGACCATCGAATGTGCACCCATACCGCATTTATTTATTGCTCCTATCTGACTTCATTGCATGAAAATAGGACTAGGATCATTTTATAGTGGCTTATCATCATTTAAAAGATTTAACCGTTTTCCATAAATTGACGTTAAATTGCTTCCCCATCGAAAGGATATTCTCGATATTATTCCAAAGTAGAATTTTTGCCACGAATAAATTACTTTTTTCCCAAATTTTTAGACTATTTCTAGAATAAAAAGTCAACGGAATTTATACCAATGTTTGTATGAATAATTTGTCACCCTCTTCCTTTTCGTTGCATCATTGTTATGATTGTGATTGTTGAATATTTTCCTATTTTAAATTATTGTGATCATTGTGATTATTATTATTAATATTTCTAATGGGCGGAAGGAAGATGGTGAATAGTTAGTAATAATAATGACCAGTGGAGTGATTATATTAAGGTCAGTTACAGGATGATGTCCATTGTTTAATTGAGATAGATCAGGTTGGATCTCGTCCGTTTCGTTCATTCATGGTGTCGTCTCCACAACAACAATAATATTTTATTAATTTTTTTCTTCTTCTTGCAAATAGTTTCCCCTTCATACGAGTCCCTCTTTCCAATAAGATCCGGTGGGATTAGAAGTTTCCTGACTTCGAATCCTGCCAGTATTATTCAATCAATTTCGTGGTGCGCTTTTGTGCACCGTATACATTTGCATTTAAGAAATGTGAGAAATAGTGTTGTAGAGTGTTAAGTGGTGTTGTTTGGTGTTGAGGCGTGAAGAAGGCGCCGCTCGTAACACCCACGGTCATCTCTGGGTCCACTTTGTGGAATGAAAATGATGATGAATTGCGATGACGAGACCGCGGGACTTCTTCGACAATTTCGGCGCCACATAATATTTTTTCTTTTTCCTTATGTTCCACCTACAATTCATGACTTGATTATTCGTTTTATTCCCTTAATTATTTCCTACTTTCGATCGTTTTTCTTCGCGAAACGTAACAATGACTTTTCGTTTCTCACACTTTATGTGAGATTACTGCTAAAACTAAAGTAATAAGTGATTAAGTATTTAAATCCTTTTATCTTTATCAATTTAAGCTACTTTAGGTGATATGAGGAAATAGTTTTGCACATTAAGACCTTAGAATATAATTGGTATCTATTAAAAAATATATATGGATGCTTTTCATCAAATTGCGAAATTATTCTCAAATTATATAATCATTTAACTATACTTTAAACTCAGGGGTTTCTATCTTACCTAAACTATTTGAAAATGCCAAAAATACCCCAAAAGAAATTCTTAGTTTTTTTACATAGTTTTTTACGTTTAATGATTCCTGACAAAATTTGGTAATCTAATGAAGATAAAATCATCGTTTTAATTCTACGAATATTGTTTTTCCGTAGTACTAAAGCAAAGTTTCAGAATTGATTATTATAGATCTTTTGTATTGACACTTCTATCGAAAATTTATACCAATAATGTGTATACAATATATAAGATATATTGCAGTACAATTTATGTAGTATAATTTAATATAATAATATATAAAAATCATACCACAAACATAAATTTGAACAGAAGTTCAAACAAAATATTCGTGACGTATTGCCCAGATACGTATTTCGATTGCCAAGCAATCTTCACCAGTGGTCATCAAGTAGTTTGGATCACTCCGTAACTGCTTTGTGATGATTCACAAAATAATCACTGGTTTTCTGGTCCTTCCATCGTTCGTAAAGTGGTTTCTGATAGTTTTTTCCTCCAAATTGACATATAAATTGAGGTCAATCCGTGATTATTTTGTGAATCATCACAAAGCAGTTACGGAGTGATCCAAACTACTTGATGATCACTGGTGAAGATTGCTTGGCAATCGAAATATGTATCTGGGCAATACGTCACGAATATTTTGTTTGAACTTCTGTTCAAATTTATGTTTGTGGTATGATTTTTATATATTATTATATTAAATTAATCTACATAAATTGGACTGCAATATATCTTATATATTGTATACACAATATAACTGTTTAAAGTCAGCGAAAATACCTTATTTTGATTATACCAATAAATTAAAACTTTTTCCACACTTCAGTTGCATCTGAAGGATTCCATCGGATTGTCTGGCTTTCAATACTAATCACCACCAACAATGTTGAGAATCCCTGGTTTAACTTACAGGCCTGTCATAGTCATACACGTAATTATAAATAAATGCAGTGCCTGGTAGTGTGAAGAAAACAATACACTTCCCTTTTTCATTTGACCAGAATTTGATGAGTTTAACAAAACGTAGATATAGATGAATTTTAAGGGTTAATATCGTAGGGATAAAATATGAACACTTCAGCTGCAAGCAGGACAGATTAATATGAAATATTCGTGTGGAAACATGAAAAACTATTAGGGGTGAAACAGCGATGACTCCCGGCATGTATGAACGTGGTAATTACTTCAAAGTAATCTAAAACTTTTCCAATTGTTATTTCGAAAATTATCCTCCCTGATGATGACGTTAGGTCTCTAAAAATGGATTTAGTTGAGAATAAAATTGATTGAAGGAAAGACAGCTCGGTTAGTGGCACAAGGGTAAATATGTCTCATGTCTATATTTTTAAATTTGTTTAATTTCGCCTGAATATTTACTACCAATGAAAATCATATACGACTTTTCCCATCACTGTTCAATACTGAATACGGGATTTGCACTGAATTTAAATGACGTGTAAATTAAACACTATCTTCTCTGTTTTTTCTAAGGGTTAAATTACCTTTTCCGAAAAAGGTGTACCTATTGCTATTAAATTTTGACATTTTCACGGTTTATTTGCAATCAGGGTTGCTTCATTATTATATTACGTATTGGTGGAACGGTTTGGTTGTGGGAGGGTTTCATATCTAACCGTTCATTTGAAGGGTAGTTTTTAGTGGTATAAATACGTTTTATGGACATTCAGTAGCTGCAGGCGGCATGCAAATATCTCAACGCCAACTAACCTCAATTAATACAATGTTGCAAGTTGTACCAGTAGTCGCGTCATCATAATCAACATCACTATCGTTCCGATCCCTTACAAAACCCACCCTTAATATACCAATACCCATTCCATCTCAATATAATTGTACCAAACTAACTTTATGTGCATGGGGGGGTGTCATATTTCGTTGTTGATATTTTATATGTTATGTTTAAAATAAAATTTTACTACTTATCGATTTTTACATTAAACTCCACCATATCAATAATTATTTCATTATTTATTGATAAAATTAAACAATAAGAGTTTATAATATTTAATGGATTCGAAGGGTTGTTATCGAAAAGGATTGGTTGATCAAAACTATGGGTGGTTGGACCTTAATTGCTTATAAACATCTCTTTGTATCGTTTGCCGATTATCAATGCGTTCCATCTTTATTTAGGACAAAGATAATAGCTATAATAGTAATAACAATAATGTGACATTTTATGGGAGTAAAGAATGAGAGAAAGAAAATGTCTTTGTTTCAACCACGACTCGTAATAACTAATGCGAGCTTTGCTCGCTTTCTTTTTGTTAATTTATCAAATATAGGGATGAAAATATGGGAAAAGGATGAGTGATGTAAAAAAGGAGAGAAATAGATACCCGAATGGAGGTATGGAGGTGATGTACGTACCTATATATACGTATTCACACAATTTATTTTATGATTTAACATTAAACGGGTTTAATGTATTTTGTTATTGCAATATCACCCTTATTATGAAGTTTGTTTTTTAATGAGATTATTTATTGCTGGTTGAAATTAGTATGGACAGAGAAAAAGAAGTCAAAAATTATTTGATTTTTAAATTAATATTGGCATTGGTTTGAAGTATAATATCAACTTTGGAGAGATCTTGGAAAGTTTGGTATGGTTCACTTGTGCTTTGCGCTTTTTACCCAGCACCTCCACCAACTGTTTGATTTATGTTAAGTGGGTATGTGGTTGGATTTATGATAGATTTTTTATTCAATGTTTGATCTCTTATAAAATGCCACCTAAACGGCTTGCTATTGTGAACCATAAAAACAATAATAGCCAAGTGTTTAATGCCCTTTTTGCCATCATTTATGTCCATGATTTAGATTATTTGAGAGCGTGACCCATACTCACAAATATACACGTGTGGACATGATTATTAATGGCCACCATGTTGTTAATGAAATTCGTGTTTATCACACGATACGCAATATTTTCGCTCGATTCCAGTGTGGGTAATACGATGAAACAAGGTTACAAATATTTGCATGTTTTTTACTTCTTTATTTTCCCTTTGTTATGTCTCATTTCTTACATGGCTGCACCTTTTGTCCACGATTAAAAAATACGTATCGGGTCAGCATATGTTTCTTAATTTTATCCAGCAAAGCATTACGTTACTGTTAATTTTAACTAAACTTTAAAACAAATAACTCAATTGAAACCCATTTTTTTTAAATGCAAACTTCCGCAGATATCCACCGGTGCATATATAGCTTAGGCTGGTTCAAAAAAATCGACTTTTTTTTTTTTTTTTTGAAAAGTATATCGAAAATATTGTTCAAGGTGATAACAAAAAAAAATCGGGAAGGTTTGAGTCCTTAATATTTATATTAAGAGGTCTATCATTTTTAATTTTGATTTTTTATTTATGCTTTCATTTTTGTGTCAATGCTGTCAAACTATCAAGGTAAAAATAATCATCTTCACATATATTTATAGAAAATTAAATTCCCTACAAAAAAAGTTTCTCTGAAAATTTTTGTCAGACACGCCGTTTCCGAATAATCAAGCTTTAAACCTTGATATACATTTTAGATCTTCTTTATTTTGAAATTTTGTAACTAACGAACAAATAAATAAATAGAAATGAACAATATAGATTCTTGAAGAGAATTTAATGCTCTACAAAAAAGGTGAATTAACGTTTTTACATAAAATCACTCTTTCAAAATTGATTCAACAACGAAAAAACAATAATTTTATTTTTCCTTCAACTTTAATTGTGAATAACTTTTGAAAAAGTAAATTTATGTAAAAACGATAATTAACTTTTTTTGTAGAGCATTAAATTCCCTTCAAGAATCTATATGGTTCATTTCTATTTAGTTACAAAATTCCAAAATAATGAAGAAAAATCTAAAAATTATATCAATATTTAAAGCTTGATTATTCGGAAACGGCGTGTCTGGCAACAATTTTCAAAGAGACGTTTTTTGTAGGGAATTTAATTTTCTATAATTATATGTGCGAATGAATTTTTTCACCTTGATAGTTTGACAGCATTGACGCAAAAATGAAAGCACAAATAAAAAATCGAAATTAAAGATGATAGACCTCTTCATATTAATATTAAGGGCTCAAACCTGCTCGATATTTTTTTTTGTCACCTTGAACAATATTTTCAATATACTTTTCAAAAAAAAAATAGTCGATTTATTTTGGCCCAGTCTAATATATCTTTCGATTTGATGGAGGTTGCAATGTTTGAGTGATTTTTTTTCTTGTCCACAAAATTTGTTCTGGGACAATAAATTTAATAGAGTTACTATATAATTCTTGAAATATTTTTATTGCAATTATTATTTGTAATTATTTAAATATTAAGTACTACAAATAACTGTTAAAACGACGTGCAATTACACACATTGCTACATTCTATATTCGCGGTGGTTTGTGCCAAACTATACGTTGTACACAATAACGAATTTCGTCAAATCGGCATAGTTAACTTTAAGTTTAAAGGAAAAATTTTCTTACAGTAAATTTAAACTAAGGGTTGCTTGAAACAAATATGGCAGAAATAAGCTCAAAACTTGAAAATTTCAAAGTTTACAACGTTATACTGATATTACCTAAAGAATATAGATGGAGAAAAAAAAATTAAATACTTCTTGCACCTTTTGTTGATGAACATCTTTTCTGAGATTTTGTCGCCTTTTCTGGTATTGTCGTTGATTTTTTCAAACCGTAACCACCTGTTGCGTACCATATATCTATATAAATTGCGTTACGTCCGTGTTGAATATTTTTAATGTGACCAACAATTCCAACATCACATTTTCCTTTGAACCCAAAGCTTGAAGCTTTTCTCAAACATAGCATTTATATCTGTTAACGGTCAATCTAATCTTTCGGTATTAAACCGCAAAAAAAAAAACCAAACAAAAGGGTAAAATTAAATTATGAAAACAGTAATCGAAACGGATACCAATTCATATAATTTCCAATGGTTGTTATGATATTTTGATGATGTTATCTATGTTTCTGTGTATCTCTAGTTTCAAGTAAAGTTCGATAAATTAGTATTTGGCAGTGATTCGTTGTTATAACATTAATTACGCTGTTAACTGTCGTTAAAGTTGGCTTTTAATGAGAGTTAACGATCATATATTTATTGTAATTTAAATTAGTGATAAGATAAATAATTGCGATATTATCTCTTAATAGATAGGCAATAGTAATTATACAATTATTGATTTAATCAAGTTCGGTGTGGCAAAATTCGCTAGTCATCTATCAATTGTCTGTTAATTAAATTTATTAATTTTATTTCAAATAAATATTTAAATCTAATTAATAATTTGGAGTTTATCAAACGAACGGATTGTTATTAGAAATCAAATATTTTGAATATAAATTAATGTTAAGTATGTACTCATTATGATTTTTTGATGTTACTGTTTTCGATTACTAGTGCAAAAGAAGAAGTATTTTTTTTTTTGAAGAACAATAGCCCACTTGATTACGAATTAGAAATAATAAAATTCATAAAAGATTGTTTAATAAAAGTATGATATTTTACTACGTTATGATTAATTTATTTGTATTGTCAATATCAAATATTTTAAAAAATTAAAAAAAAAATTATATAATGACGAATACTAATCGCAACACGTGAGGTTTTTGTGTCAAAAACATACCAACTCATTTCGAACAATAAGATATACAATATAGTAAAGCTAGTTGAGCACTGTTTTACCTAATTTATTGTAGGGGAAAGGCACTAAAATTGATACGTGTGATAAACCAATAAGATTGCATGGAAACCAATCGACATTCCAAAGAAACCATTTGAAAAAAAGCTTCGAAATCTCCATATGGTTAAATTTTGATAAGCTTTCCTTTTTAATTTGTAAAATAAATTTAAAGAATCGTTCATATTAAGGCTATAGAACTTAAATCCAAAGGTGAATTCAGATTTTTCGCTGAAAAGAGGTTTATAGGAAATTTTTGCACTTACATTCTTCCGTGTAACGGATTGTTTTTTTTGAGGACCAATGAAAAGAAGGAACTTTGAGCTTCTTATCATCTATTTATTTATATTTATAGTTATAGAGTTTTATTTAGAGTTAAAGCGCTCTAAAGACACACTTCTCCAAAAAATGGATGCCCCCTGTTTCCATGATTTCGGCTAATTGCTTATCTTAAGTAAAAAAAAAACGGCTTTTTACACTGTCAGCTGAAAAAAATGGAATGAACGTTTGTAAAATTGAGTTTTTGGTCATTTTCTGAAGAAAAAGTTGCAATTTTACGTTTTTTTTTTGTTATTAAAAAAATAAAAATATTTGGAATTTTTCGATGATTTTATTTCATTTCATGCGTCTACATGTACTAAGTCTACTGTATAAATTGGAAGTTAATCGGTCCAACCCAAGGTTTATAAATTACACAGGTTGCCCCATTAGAAAAAAATGACGTCATCTAAACAATCCGAAGTATTTAGAAGTGTAAATCAGTCTGAATATTTATATGTATTGATTAAGTATACAAAATATATGTACGATTTTGATATACTGTTACCAACGCTACCAATAGTTATGAATTTGTATGCCTTCTGGACACATCAATTGGGGTACTTTGGGCCCACGAGGCCACCTGTGTATTTCATAATCCTTGGGTTCAACCCTTTTCTAGATATGATGGAGATAAGTTTGAAAAACAAAGTTTTGAGAAAAAACGGTTTTAAAATTTCAAGTACGGTTAAAATTAAAACGACTTTTGTTTCTTTGTAACGACTGTATCTTTATAACGACTTTAAATTAAAAAAAAAAAAAAACACTTTTCCATCATATTTTAGATACGTTATGGAAGCAATTTATGCAAAAAAAAATTTTTTTTTTTTTAACTTATCACACGGGGAATCCTCCTTAAGTTATCGAATATTGCAAGGTTTATAAAATATACAGGTGGCCTCATGCGCTACGTGACGTATCCAGAAGAAATTCGTACATATCTTCAGACTGATACAAAATTTCAAAATTCTTCGTAAGACGCCATATTTTTTTTTCTAATGGGGCAACCTGTGTAATTTATAAACCTTGCGAATATTGTAGTGTCTTGTTTTGAGATTTTTTTCAAAAACTGGCGATGGAAAGTATTGTTTTTATAATTTTCTCTATAGATATTAAAGTATTGTACCTATCCATGCATCTTTATAAAAGAAAGAAGATTGGAAATCAAACACTTAATAAACAAAACTAAATGTACCAAATTTAGACAAAGCTTTTATAAAATGAGAAGGTTTTTATATAAAGATATATTTTGGTACAAAACAGGATACTTACCTCCTAAATGGGGTAAGTACACAAAGGTAGAAGTGAAAGTTTATAATAGTAAATTTTCTAAGAAAAGATTAGCCTCAATTGTTTGCCTATCTGTACGAAAATCCCAAAGCGTAAAATTCTTTCAGAATTTACTTTGAGAGTTTCGGACAATTGCTTAATTATTGACTTGGCAAGAAACTCTGGCTTGAATTTAGAGAATAAATAAGAATTGGACAAAAATCAAAAAAGTATCATTTGTGTTACGCATAATGTTTTGTTGGAGATTTCGCCTTCTTTAGGTGCATAAATTTATTGTATTTTAAATATTAAATATAATAATATTTGTACCAATCAAATTAGAAGTTTTTTTAAAGTTATATTTCTTATATCGGTATACCACATATCTTACAAGTGAATAATTTTATAATGATTTTTTATTTAATATATTTTGCCATGGTTTTTATTTCAAATATTATTTCCATTCTGTTTGCTTTTATTTAAATAAATAACATTAATAAAAATTATTGCAACAAACACAATAAAATGCAGCATATTTTTCTTGTACGTTGATAAGAAAGTCTTTATCAATAGAAATATAAATGTTTAAATGTAATACAATATAAACTCTGCTTGGAAACCTATTAAATTTATGTATTTTTCGTTTACATCAATATAATGCAAATAATTAATGAAAGAATCAAATTTTATTAAATATGATTTATCGAAATCGTTCGCTTCGATTCAATTTTAATTTTATATTGCATTCATATAATATATAATATTATAGTTGTAGAAAATGTATAAACGTTGCGAGAGTATTGACCAATTTTTCATGAAGAAAATATCAAGATGGTCGTTGCATGCTTGACCATAATATTTTATTGATATGTAGATATGATGATAAAAATGATTATGTCGACAATATGTACAAGATAGGGGTTGGGGGTTGTTTCTTTCATATATAGAATGTGGGGGCTTGGAAAAACAAACTGAGTAAAATATGTAAATAAATATAACGTAATTGTTTTGACGGAACACTCTTGTAAATAATAGAAAAATATAATTAATATTTTTTTGTAATGATCTTTACTTTTTTTTTATTTTAAAAATTCAATATTATTTTAATGATTGTAATCTTGATTAATGATGATGGGTTTTTTATATTTCAATTTGCAGTTTTCCCTATTTTCGAAATATTCAATTTTCTTATTGTTTAATCAGATATTTGATTATTTTATGAAATCAACTCTTTCTTATCTTTATAGAAATAAAATTTAAGGTCTCCTTTTTTAGTGGCTCAATAAATTTAGACTTACAAATAAATATAATTTATGCTATTCTTTCAGTAGGTAGATAAAGTATTTCTCTGGGTTTAAGTATATATTTGGTTACACTAGGAAATGGATATCATTGTAATAGAAATTTTCATTATTTAAGCCTAAATTTATCAAACCCTTGCAATGCATAAGCCATCTACGTAATGAACAACCCCAATAAGAGATATGTTACCAAAAAATTGTTTTAGCCTGGTTAAGTCACAATAACTTAAATCAGGTAGAAATTAAAAGGTAGGGGTTTCAATAATATTAGATCATAGGTGTAATCAGAATAGTCAAAGAGGGTAGTTGCTTTCCCTTATCAGGATGAATCTTTGTATAAATCAAAATTTGATAAAAACCATAGTGAGATAGCAATAGATTAAGAATTAATTGGGCGAAATCGACAGTTTGAAGTTTGAATTTGATTTTTCTCATACGAATTATTTACTATTCAAATAAACTTAAATTTTTTCTTGGTAAATAAGTAATCAATACTACCCGAACATTAAAGGCATTTTATTTAGCCTTTCTAATTTTGTCTACTAAAACTTTATTGCATAAATATTAGCACTGGTTTTAAAAAATAAAATCTTACCATTACCTCAATTGTATCATACCGGGACCCACTTAAGTAAATGAACTCATAAAAAATGAGGTGACAATATTAAAAAAAAAATAATTTCTTTAATAACAGACACCTCAAAAGTTAAAGACGTCCAAACGACGGGGGTGCAAATTTCTTTAATATTAAATATCGCAAAGTATCTTCAGACTCATACTAAAACCGGCTTAACCTTAAAGAAAGATTAATAATTCATTTTCATCAGATTTTCATCAAATTTCAAACTAATTAAAGTGAAACTTTTTAAGTTTTTAACTAACATTGATTTAATAAATCTCTAATAAAAGTTTGGTCTTATAGTTTGAGTATATAGTTTAAGAATTTTTCATAACAGTGGTCAAAGTATAGATTAATATAGATTGTACTTTCTTAAAGTTATCTCTGTAGAAAAAAAAAACGTGACGTAATTTTTAGCGTAATTACAGTTGAACTTTTATACTATAACGACAATTCGCTTGAGATTTATATTTTCGTTTCAAAAAGCTTTAATAAAAGTTTATTTTGAAATTTTATGACATTTTTTATTTGTAGTGCTTTGGAGTCTAAAATTTAAACAATAAAAATGAGTTTCCATTTGGGATGATTGTCGTTTTGGGTATGAAGTGACCAATGGTAATAATTGAATATAAATCAAAGCTCATTTACTGAGGAAATTTGGAGAGGGATGATTGCTCTTTTTACTGATGTTATGATGTTGTTGAAAAAAAAATTAAAATAAAAATCACGAATTGCACATATTTGTTAGTTGTGTTCAATGTCGGTGTTTCTCTCTTTTCTTATTTCGACGCTGTAGCGTCGTTACGACGGTTATCGTTATCGTTATTGTGCTTTACTTACGCGATGACAAAGTTTTAACGGTTATTTGTGTTATTTCACCAATGAGAAAAGAAGATGAAAGAAAAAGCAGCCCTGTATAGCGGCAAACGTAGATTTTTATTGTTATTATATGTAATTATTTTTTATTGTTCGTATATAATATTATATAATATATAAATTTTTTCCTTTTTCTCAAACCATTCTACAGTCATGCACGCCCGATCCGTAAATGACGTTTACAACCCTCTACACCCTCTTTCCAATGCTCCCAAACCAACTCTGAACTTTTATAATAATAAAAATATAATATAGAATCATCATTTCTTCCCTCTGCTTTTTTCACTTTTTCTTATTATTTTTAGTCATTCGTCCCTTTTTTGTCTTATTTTAAGTAAAGCTATATTGGAATTGTTACTCACTCACCCCTTTGCGGTTGATGCACCTACCACCCCCCATTCAACTCACTCCACAACGAACTCCCGCAACAAAAGACAAATATTCTCGTATATAATGCAGTAAAGAAAATTATTCGAGTGAGTTGCATTTTCATATTGTTATTATTTTTATTTTTATTATCATTATCTAACACAAACATAGAATATTATAAGACGGAATTGCCACTGAGGGTGTAATGGGGGTGAATGTGGCGGCATGAGTATGTTGGGGGTTGTGAGAAGATTGAACGGATGAGTATCGCCTGTAATTGGAATTGGTGTATGTATATGTTTGATACTATGTTTTTGCACCTCCCGTTTGCCTCACCACCCCCGCATATTTCCAAGACAAGGCCTGCGTTTTTCACTGGGTTTTTCTCGTAGATGTTAGAATAACAAAACGTCGTACCCCATCTGTATATTTTCTAATATAATTTAATGAAATTTCCACGACATTCATTCACCCTTGCCTGGATATATACTTACACTAAACCAACTACATCTAAACTATATCAAAACTTACCACCACAACCATCATCACCATCATTTAAATGGAGAACCGAGTATAATAACTATTATTTAAAAAAATAACAAAGGATTTTGTTGCATTTTATTATTTTTATTGTTTGTTATCATCATTTTTTGTTCATTTGAGCACTGCATTTTTCTATTTTTATTTTTACGACTCTAGTGATTTATTTCCATGTATTAAATGAACCATTAAGCAAATTAAATTATATATATAATAACGCAATATTTAAAATGTTACATTTTTTTTACAATTTAAAGAGTAAAAATGATTTTATCGTTTTTTTCCATTTGTTGTAATAACTTAATTGTTACGTTTATTTTATTGGACCAAGTAGTTGAAATATGTGCAAGCAAAAAAAAAATTACTAACACTCATTTTCCAGACATATTTATTGCATTTTTCCAAAATACTTGCAGTTTTGTTAAATTTTTCCATTCAATAGTTTACAAGACCATAATCCTGATGGCCAATATGTGTATTAATAAAAAAAATTGTTTATGATTTTTTTTGAAGTTAAAAAAATACTACTATTACTATACTAAATTTCATCTATTAATTGAAAACTAGTAACTTTCTTGGATGTTGAATATTCATAGCCCAACACTGACAATAGTGACAAATGGGAAAAATTGGCGATTGAATGAAAATGAAATGACAGTTGAAACCAATGACAACAATCAGTTAGTTCCAAATTGAGACAATAATTTATTATATTTGTATTATACCCACATATAAGTGTTTACATTTTCTGGTCTTTGCTTTGTCACCATACATACATTTGCCTAGTATATTGACCTTAAAAGCAAAAATTGTGTTTAAAATTGAATAATATTTTAGGTATTACAAATTATCAATAACTGATAAACCATTTCAGGCACTACCGAAAAAATATTTTTTTAATTAAGACCAACAAGTATAACTTCCCACGAGCATATATAACGTTTTTTATACATACCGTTTTTATTCGTTTGTACGTATATATGTTTTTATAACAACGTATAATGTATAACATACCGTTTTTTTATTGTTATACACTTTTCAGAAGACTAAATACTAGGTTGGTCAAAGTTTTAATTTTCATCTTAATTAATAACCGTAGCTTTATAAATTTAAATCCTTAAAATAATCGATTTCCTCAAGTTCATAATAGCCTAATAGCCAGAGTTCATTGTATTAAGAATACGTGAATTTTTTAATCCATTTAGAATGTTTTTTGTTTCCTTAAAGCCTTTATGGTATGGATTACCACTATACGCTAGTGGATCTAAGTTCAACCCTCGAAATTAATTGAAAATTTTGATTTATAGAGTTCAGAGAAAATTAAGGTAGTAGAAAACTCTACAATAAATAAATCTTTAATATTCATTCATAATTTTTGAAAACTGAAATATATTTTGCTTACATTATGAATCAGAGACAAAGTTGAATCTATACAAAGTTAAAATTAGATGGTAAAATTAACTCCTTTATTCGTGCAGGTGATAAGAGAAAATTATTCCAATGGATAGAAATCAGAAAAAAGATAACATTTTATAGCAGCACATAGGATATAAGACGACATATTTTATAAAATTTGTCAGTGGAGGACAATCAGTGTTATATTCTTTGATAAAGACAAACAACAGACACCTTTATTCCTTGTGAGAAAAAAAAATGTTTTTATATCTGGCGAGTAAGTAGGTTTATTGTTCCAGTAGAAATTAGATTGCGTGTCTTCTTCCTATTAAAAAAGGACCGAGGCGGAATGGGCTTTGAGCCTTGGCCTGACTTTCCATAGTGCTAGATTTCCAGCGATGCTTGGAACTGTACGGAAAGCTGACCTGACAGTACGAGGGTCGCTAATGGGATGAACTCTGGGGGTGTCGGACTTGATATAATATTTGTTTATATTGCACATGCATGAATGTTGTCCGTCTATTTATATATATCTATGTACAACTTTTACATTGTATCCGACAAATTACACACATGCAGTGTGAAAAATTGTGATTACATTTTTTATTTTTGCAAAACTAATTTTATACTTCCACACTTACATGAGACATATTTTTTTCCGATTTTTAATTCATTTACAATTAAATGAAATGATTGAGCAAATTGTAGCTGGGTGATAATATTACCATAAAATGCTCTGTTTTTTTTTTTTGCATTTAAATCTTTATCTTATCAAAATGGTGTTCGACATGTTTTTAAATGCATAATTCTTTCCACCTCAAATGCGTTCGTGACTCACTGATTAGTTAACAATAATTAAAATTTGTAATAAATTATTACCCCGACAGTGGCGATGATACATTTGTAGGCAAAGGCAAATTAATTTCAAATAAAAAAAAAACTTTATTTCAAGTTTGCGTGCACAATTCTTAGCTAGACTTGTTTACTTTTCCTTTTTAAATATTGTAATTATTGCAGTCATTTAAAAAAAATCAGCCCCTCATTTTTCCTGGTGGAAAACAATAGTAATTCCTCTTTTATGATTAATAATTAGATAAATAAAAAAAAATCTTTAAATGCACTAAGACGAGTAGCTACTACTTATAGATTTCGATCTCAAAAAAATAAAACTAGTTCTTCCACATTATATTAATTCCTCCTCTATGATTATCTACTTGATACTCTCAACTTCGTCTGTGTGATATAACGCCCTTCAATAAATAACGTTCACACTCTTTTCTCTTCTAAATACAACAAAATATATTTCCTCTAAAAAAATATATATAAATATTTCGTTTCTTTCCCTAAAGTGTTGTGGTAGGTTTATTTGCAATAAGTTTGTTTAAATTAATTACAAATTTTGTATAGTAGGTAGGTACATATATTTATTTCAACTTTTTCTGATATTCGGAAAACGTTATCTTTTCCTCTAAAACATATTACTTACGCCTTTGCAAAATTATATCTTATCTACTATTGATTTAAATGAAGAATCTATACATTATTATAAATTTGAGTAAAATTTAGGAACTTTACATTAAATTTGTTCAAAGATAATTATTTTATATTCTTTAAATTTACCTTTTCATTTTATTTAAATTTGAAAAGAAAAAATTAACAATTTATATTTGAAAATAATTTTAATGAATTAAAATGCAGTGATACTGCAATTTTCAAATTTAGTTTTTTGAATGGCTAAATTCTTCCTTCGAGCACTCTCTGTCTTTGTCTAAGATCTTTTATGTCATAGAACGATTCCAATTCTTCTTCCTTTTTTCTTGAGTTCTTTCAGTTCCCCTTCTACAACATTCAATATGATTCTTTTTTCTTTGGAAATGTAGTCACCACATCGATGATAGTTCTTTCTTTTTTTTTTCTTTGCATATCTCATTACACATTACAATACTTCTACTTTTGTCGCTCAATTCGATTTTCTTCAATTTCCTGGAACATCAAATTTCAAAGCTCTCTAGATACTTCCTCTATTGTTTTTTAGGACTTATCCGATAACGTTCTTCTTTCCACATTTCAACAAATGTTTCCAAAGTTTAAGTTCCAATGTTTCTAGTAAGATATTATTGTTGATGTCTTCCGTGATTTTGGAATTCACCCATTACGAAATATTTCCATTTTTTAGTTGATTTTCCAAAGTTGGCACATGGAAATTCATTTTAAAGGATATGAAAAGAGTTAGAACCTTACTCATTTTCCACCCTTGATAATTTTCCATAGTCTCGTCGTGAATTATATTTGCAACAATTAATTACCTTTCGACAACTTCAATGCTACCAACTTGAAGCTTCTGAAGATAAAGGAAATGTATTTTTCATATGAAGACAATTTTTGAGAAAAGAAAATTGCAGTAGTCATTATATTTCATTGCAGGATGAATGACTACATAAACGAGAAATATATTTTATTAAACACGCAGATGAAGTTGCGGGTTTCAACTATCAAAGGAATTCATGAGTCAATTATTCCCAATCATTAAATAATAACTAGCTGAACTTTAAATGGAAGCTTTTTCGCTAGTTTGAAAGTGATTAAATTTAATTATTCTTAATATCCAGTTGCTTAAATTTGCTAATGAAAAACTCCTTCAAAAAGTGTGAAAAATTGAGCTTTAATCCTCAAGTTGATTTACTTACACGTTAAATATTAAAAATGCGTAATCAGTGGGTAGTAGGTATATAATTAGGTATCAGAATCTTAAGTATTAGCGAAGGCGAAATTTCATATGTTTAACGGAAAAAATGACTGAAATTCTAAACTTAAATCCCCCCCATGTCATATTTTTGACGTTAAATTTCCACTGTATTAATTAGCTGGGATCCATAAAAAATAAGAAAAATAATTCTCAATGACAAAGGTAATTTTATGTTTCTATGCATTATTGTGCACTTAGGAAAATGTAGGAACGTAATGGAATAGTTGGATAGTCAAGAAGAGTTATTCGAAAACAAACGAATTTGCCCAGAATTTCAGTTATCGGATAGTTTATTAAATAGAATCATTGTATACTATCCGATCGAAATTATCATCAAGGAAATGGGATAAATATTGTGTACAACTATAAAGTTTTATTTTCAGAGCTTAAGAAAAGCTTTGGCTGGGTTATAGCATAAAAAGCTGGAAACACTGTTTTGAAAGTCAGAATTTGAAAAATCGAAATTCCACCCTATTTACACAAAGTTTAAACTTTTGGGGATAAACTTTAGCTTTTTATTTTACTTGCATTTAGTTTTCTTAAACAATCAAAGCTTTAAAAGTTTAGGCTAGAAGGCTTAAAATCGGCTTTGTATTATAAATTTTAAGTATAATAATAAAAATAAATAGTAAAAAACGAGGAGCTTTAACTCTTAGATTTCGTTCTGAAGAAAGAAACTAGTTTTTCACACCTTTAATAAAGTCAAAAATTTCAAAAACAAATCAAATAAAACAGGATATCACTAATTATTTACTCAATAAATTTGCGTTCTTATTCACTTTTAATTACTTAATGAAAGACCATTTGCGCCATATCTCCAACACGGTGTTCATAAATCATTTCACATATTTTATAATCGAACATAAGATCAAACCCATTTATATATTTTATATCAAGAACCCAAGTCAAAATATTAACATTAAAGTCTCAAACAAAAACCTACTAATATTTTCACGTTTTATTTTCATGTGCCTGATAATTTTATATTTGCTCATAAAATTTTCCATTGGAAATATTTTAAATTGCTAATTAATTTTTATTTTATTTAAAAGAAATATTAAATATAATATTTTTAAGTTTCATATAATAAAGGTAATAAAATACATTAAGCTATAAAAGTAAAAGTTTGCTAAAGAAGCAAGAACGTGGCCTGTTGGTCGAAAAGAGATGGAAAAATTCAAGGTGTACTTGATATGTATTTTATATATATATATATTATTTATAAATTACGTGATATTATTTTATATTATTATTGTTATAATAAAAATAATAATATTATTATCGATACAAGCGTAATATGAAGAAAATATAATGTAGGTATCGTATTATTTTTTTGTTAAAGAAAAAAAATTAATGTGTAATATATATGGAGTTTATAAGTCGAGCCGAGGCTGATACATAAATTTGTAATTTATTTAATTATTATAAATTATATGTTGTTGCATTACACATATATGTTTGTAATATATTACAAACATATACAGGGTGGTTAAATTATACGGTATATCCGTACGGTACCGTATAAAATGCAATCTGTTCATATATATGCGTAAATGCATCATCATTCATTTACCAAAGAAGAATTGTAAATTATTAGACGTTGTATGTAAAAGGTGATGGATGACCTTTTTTTATTGAACCCATTTAAGCCAACCAATAAAACAAGGAAAATCAAAGAAACCACTATAAACAAAAGTAGAACACTGAAAGAAAAATGCGCAAACTCGCACTGCGTTTTAGCATTGGAAAATTTCTATGTAAAATTTTTTGATTGAAAACTATTTTATTTGAATCGAAAGTGGATATGTACATGCGGTATAGTGGAGGGAAAACTTAACGAGTTTGAATTTCAATACAAAACAATTGTGTTTCATGTTATCGTTGATAATATAAAAAAAAATCAAAAGTGGCGGGAAAATCGTAAGCTGATACCATAAAAAAAATAAATCGTTTTTGATAAATTTTGCTGAAATTCAGTAAAATAATGTGAGAAAAAAAACAAACTTTTCTTATTGAATTCATAGATAAAAAGCTGGCAAGAGGAAAAGGGGGAGTTAAAATTATTTTGTTTCCATTATTTATTTAACGAAAATTTGTCTTTGTTGTTCGTGGCGTTTCCTTGTTTAAAAATGATGATTATCACTCTTGATATTTTTTTGGTATATAAATATAAAAAAAAACCATCAGCAAAGCAATATAAAATTATTGTAGGTTAGATGTGTGATAAATTATCATACACACACAAGCATCCCGTATATAATACAAGCCGAGGAATATCGGGGAATGAGAAATACGCGGCATATGTAATACACCCGTGTTGCCAACTTTTTAACTTTTACAACATATTATTTATTTTATTGCTTATATCCGAATAATAAAAACACCTCACCTGTGAAATCACACAGATAGAAAATATAAAAAAAATATTCACATAAACAGACAGACGGACATGTATAATTTACACATACACATATACATCCAACTGAATATTTGTATGGAAATGAGGGAGGAAATGTTCTCATAGAGGATTTAAAAGAATAAAACTAATTTAAGAAAAGAATGTATATGTGCTTTTATT
This sequence comes from Sisyra terminalis, assembly GCA_958496175.1. NCBI lineage: Eukaryota > Metazoa > Arthropoda > Insecta > Neuroptera > Sisyridae > Sisyra > Sisyra terminalis. Next base: position 13,648,968 of record OY292275.1, read on the forward strand.
GGATTTGGAAAAAAATTATGGCTTACTTTTTAAATGTGATTCTAATTTGAGTATGAGTTTAAATTTGGTATCTCTTGTTATGAGTAAACATAAAGATTGATATAAAGCCTAAAGGTATAAAAGCATGATGAATCAGCTCCGGAAAGATATTTTAATAATACTACGCTAGTATGTAGATTAGGATAATTCAAAAAAAAAAAATTTTTTTTCTTGCAAACAGGCTGAAAAGTTTTGTTTTGACGTAAAAAGACACCAGTTAAAATTTCAGCTCTTAATATTAATATTAAGGTTGTCCTCATCGATTTTTTTTATTTTTCATAAGAATGACATGGGAAAAGTTATTTTTACTTCTTCTGATTTTTATACCGTTGAAACTATTTAAATAATAAATCTTTTTATAGAGAATTAAACGCTCTACAAAAAAGAACTGATAACACTTTTTGATTAGTTCATGTGTTCAAAAGTTATTCAAGATCAAAGTTCAATTCTTTAAAAATTTGATCAAAAAAAAAATAATCATAAAAATTTAAAAAAAAATCATTTGTTGACTTCTCTCACAAATCAAATTCATGTTTGATAAAAAATTTGATCCCTATTTTAACACTGAAACCAACAGTTTTGGTATAATATACAAAATTCGATCAAATTTTTAAAGAATTGAACTTTGATCTTGAATAACTTTTGAACACATGGACTAATCGAAAAATGTTTTCAGTCCTTTTTTGTAGAGCGTTTAATTCTCTTTAAAGATCATAGCAGAGATATATTATTTAAATAGTCGTTTGAACGGTATAAAAATCAGAAGAATTAAAAATAACTTTTCCCATGTCATTCTTATGAAAAATAAAAAAAATCGATGAGGACAACCTTAATATTAATATTAAGAGCTGAAATTTTAACTGGTGTCTTTTTACGTCAAAACAAAACTTTTCAGCCTGTTTGCAAGAAAAAAAAATATTTTTGATGAATCACCCTAATGTAGATACTAATAAAATACTGAGATCCTGGAAACTTCAGATCTCTATCTTAAATTTAATGATAAAAAAATATTAGTGAAAACTAGGAAACAATTTTAGAGGCTATACTTTTTAGCAGTGTTACAAAAAAAACATGATCAGACTGAATTTTTAATATGCAAAAGGTATATTTACAATAGCTATGCAACTAATTTTGATATTTTTTTATTCAACTTTATCGCTCAAAAATTCATTCAACTTTCGTACGTTTTTTTCTTCTTCTTATTCATACATCGCTCATTAAATTTTAAATTTAAAAATAAATGAAAGAATTCACGGAAAGAATTTGTTAATTTTTTCTTTTCATTAAAATAATTATATTTGCGCGTCGACATTTTGAAGAAATATCAATTAATATTGAAATAAAAAAAAAAAAACAGTCGGTTCTAGAATTCTATTTTCAGCACAATTTCCATCTGTGAAATTGAATCAAAGATTTTTTCTTTTAAATCGCAAATAATCGAATTTACGTTGGCCGCTCGCTCATTAACAACTTTGATTCCTACCTATTTTTCTTTTGTATTCCGATTATGATGTGATATTATACTCTTTTTATTCCTCGGTTTTTTGATTAATAATTGCGTCTATTATTTACATAAAACTCGTGCAATAATAATTATTATTACAGCTGCACGAAATAATTTGATTCGCCACTCGATCTACTCGAACACATTCTCCATTTATATGGTTACCCATTCTTTGGCCCTTCGTTCCCTCATTCTCAACTTCTGAGGTTTATAAGTTTCGCAGAACCGACCTCTAATCAGACCTACCAACTACCAACTAATGCCATAAAACCAAGAAAAAAACATTCATTATAAAAAGAAACAGTATAAAGTAAAATAAATAATAAAATATAAATAATATAAAGCCACATGTACGTGGAGAAATTATCCGACACGTCAGAATCCATATGAGAAATTTGCCCATTACCTATATATAACTAAGGCCCTCCACTACGTTCCATGAACGTATGTGTGTGTGTGTGTAAATTTTATTATTATTATATGGAGAAAAATTACATTTTATTATTTTATTTTATTACTAACATAACAACAGCAATAACTACCAACATGAAAATGTCATGTACCTAACGATATACGTGTGTGAGCCGTATTACGAATATAACACATGTCGTATGACCTCCCCTTTCTACAAACGTATGTCTCATGTATTATGGTAACCAAATACGACCTATTTGACCGTAATTTAAAAAGCAAAAGCACATAGATTTATACATACTACCAACAAATTATTACAACTTTAACCATAATAAACACATTTAATATAAAATTAACTTTGAAACTAAAGACAACGATAAAAAACCGACAGTACAACGAACTTGAGTTTACAGTACTTTTATACAATTTGTCGAAGAATAATAATAAAAAATTAACGACTCTGTCTCGAATATACGATAGTTTTTAGAAGAAAAACGTAGACTAGAAAGTTTAGAGGAAAAAAAAATGTAGACCTCAACCATTTAACTAAAAGATATTAAAATCAATGTAAATTTCGCATTTATTTAACCATTGGTGGTTGTACTTGTAAAATTTCAAGCAGTTTCTGGTTTATATATTTAATCCATTAAATATCTTTTCCCCACACAGAAAAAAAAGATTTGTTATTAAGTTTATTTTGCTATCATTTAGATTGGAAACATAAATTTTCCACAAAAATTTCAATTGACAATTCAATCGAACGAGCACGGTTGGCACTAAGAGTTCTGAATTTTAGAATTTAATAACATTACATAAAATATTTGTTATATTGATTAATTGAACACTATTTAAATAATCACTTAAATCATTTTTTGGATTTTAATCAAATTATATTAATTAATTTAGAACAAATAAAGTGAGACTAAGTCAACCAATGCACTAATATCACAGCATACAGACGTTAAAGCTCATGGATAGTAACCAATGGGATTGCCGGATTTAAAGATGTTCATTTGTTTTGATTGTTGAAATTTTGAAAATTCAAGAAAACCACTCCCCGATTCAATGCTCACTTGCTATATACAATGTACGTATTTAGATAAGCAAGAAACTGACTTTTAATTATTTTTTTTGACTTTATAGTAGATACTCTTTCAAAAAATTTGAAAACAATCTGGCAATATACATATATTCACAGTATACAAAACTTAAAAAAATATTTTGAGAGTTATATGAATATTTTTCATGGTAGTTTTTTTTTCAAACAGTACTAAGTATTTTTTAAAGATTTTATAAAGCTACGTAGTGGCTAATTGTTTAGAAAAAGATTATTTTTAACCCGTAAATCATATTCAAATTTGAGATAATTCGATTAAGTAAAGATTTTTAAAAATTATATTATCCTTTTGGATATTAATTTTTTACATGTTTAATTCACGTTAGCGCTAATAAAATTTAGCCTCTTATAAACATTTTGTTTGTCCTGCAAACAAAATCCTACTCAATAGGATGAAATTCATTTGGTAAACATTAAATTGTGTCAGTTGATTTAATGTGCCAAAGAAATAATTCAAGAAACCTTTAATACGCACAAAAAAACTTTAAAAAAATTATTTAAACTAAAACTATAGGTAAAGACTTTTAAAAAGAATTAAGGGTTTATATATTAATCAACTAACGATACCAGCTTATCAAAAAATGGCTCCTAGTTGGTAAAATGGTAATAAAGTAACAAGTTTTATATTTCATTATCGAATTGTTCATTGTATTTGACAAATCTTCCATGCAATTAAAGAAAAAAAAAACTTTATTGTATCTTTATTGTATCTAGCCTGGCATAACATTTACGGTAGAAAGAGAAAAAGATGGTAGTTTACCATTCTTAGACTTGAAAATAACCAGAAACCAGGGCAACCTGGTTTTTGACATCTATAGAAAACCAACACATGTAGATAGATATGTTATGGCTGAATCCGTATGTCATAATAGCCATAAACTGGCTGTTTTCCATTCCTTGATAAACCGACTCGTAAATGTACCTCTGGCAAAGAATCTGTTCACAAAAGAATTAGAATACATTAAAGGTGTGGCGACCTTTAATGGATACTCTACCAAAATTGTAGACAGAATTCTCAAAAGGGCTCTTTGGAGGAAAAAATTATCAGCAACCACTTTACGAACGATGGAAGGACCAGAAGACCGTTGGTCTGTGTTAACTTATTATCCAGGGATTTCCCAAAAAATCGAAAGGATATGGAAACAGTTTGGAATAAAGGCGGGATATACAACCAAAAAGTTGGGTGGATTTTTCAATGGTTCCAAAGATAAAATTCCGGACATACAAAAATCAGGAATTTATGAAATCCCTTGCACGGGCTGTGATAAAAGCTACGTCGGTCAGACTAGAAGACAAATAGGGGTTAGGTATAAGGAACATCTGGCAAACATAAAATATGCAAGAGTGGAAAAATCATGTGTGGCAGAACATGCACTGGAAACAGGGCATACATTTGCAGAAGTTAGACTTCTAAAAAATGTTCACCGCACAAACAGATTGGATGCACTCGAAAGCATAGAAATTGTTAAGAGAAAGGGAAAGGTACTAAATTGGGAGAATGGTCCAATTCAAAATTCGGCACTTTTCGGGTTGCTTACGAAGGATTTGGTGAAAGTAAAGAAATTTGGGAACACACCCCCCTCCATAACCACATCGCAAAAAGAGAAAGGCACGACATATAAATTGAGGTCAATCCGTGATTATTTTGTGAATCATCACATAGAAGTTACGGAGTGATCCAAGCTACTCGATGACCACTGATGAAGATTGCTTGGCAATCGAAATACGTATCTGGGTAATACGTCACGAATATTTTTGTTTGAACTTCTGTTCAAATTTATGTTGGAGGTATGATTTTTTAAATATTATTATATTGAGTTTATATATTATTATATTAAATTTGTATATTATTATATTAAATTTGTATATTATTGTATTGATTTTGTATATTATTGTGTTAAATTATACTACATAAATTGAACTGCAATATATTTTATATATTGTATACACAAAATCCTACTCAATAGGATGAAATTCATTTGGTAAACATTAAATTGTGTCAGTTGATTTAATGTGCCAAAGAAATAATTCAAGAAACCTTTAATACGCACAAAAAAACTTTAAAAAAATTATTTAAACTAAAACTATAGGTAAAGACTTTTAAAAAGAATTAAGGGTTTATATATTAATCAACTAACGATACCAGCTTATCAAAAAATGGCTCCTAGTTGGTAAAATGGTAATAAAGTAACAAGTTTTATATTTCATTATCGAATTGTTCATTGTATTTGACAAATCTTCCATGCAATTAAAGAAAAAAAAAACTTTATTGTATCTTTTTACAGTTTGAACGTAGCGTGATGCCATTGTCAAAGATGAAATTTTTATAAACACATTTCTTTTTTAGATTTTAGTAGAGTATTTGAAATTCTTTTGGTAAATATTTTCTTTGTTCATCAAATATAGGTGTTTATCTTTTGAATTGTTAAACTTTGGAGTTTTATAAGTTTATATATAAGAGTTTATATATATATATATATATATATATATATAAGTTTATATATTATACATAAAAGAAATGAATTGGGAATCAAGAAAATGAACTTCCATTGTTAGGATTCTGTTTTTCTTTTAGTGATTGTCCATCAGTGTTATCCAGGGTATAAAATCGAAATTACCAGTTGTATTGTAGGTATCTAAGTACCAAGTGTATTAGTACATAATACTCTAAGGTCTAAAAGACTTCAAAGGTGACTAATTGATTGATAATATAAAATATTTTTAAAATTAATGCTTACAATATATCAGAGATTCTAATGGTAAAAGTGTATATGCTATTTTCTATATATAGGTCCTTTTAATATAACAATATCAGTCTTTCTTTAAATCTTATAGGACTTGCTTTAGTTTAATACTTAAAGATCCAAAAATTGCTATTGTCAGTTGATCAATGATATTTCTGTTTTGCTCATAACTTAAAGTAGCTCAATGTTAACTTAAATGTCCAATTAAGTGCTTATAATAAGATTTTTATGACAATGAAGAAATTCTGCTTTCTTAGAACAGATTCAAACAGTAGGAAACGACCAAAAAAGTTTTATAGTTACAGTAGTACTAAAAAACGAACTAAAATAGGATTAAGAGAGAATTGAATCAATGAAAAGAGACCCCGCAGAAATTGTCAAGTACTTTGTGGTTTAGATGCAAAAGTAGGATTGCACGAAAACTAAACAGAATGAAGGAAAATTTAGAGGTATCAAAGAAAGATTCCAAAATAGGAGAATTTTCGATTTGATATATTATAATGGTATTTTTTCAGATTCATTCTTTACTGAGTAAATTATAAATTAAAATCGTTAGTTTAAAATTAGAGGTTATTAAAATATTTTCAGTACACCCTAAGGGTGACACTGTAACAGCTTTTAATGCTCTCTTTTTTCGCTGAAATCTTTCAAATCTTTGTAGCACATAGCATATTTCCCGACTCAGCAAAATTTTCCAAATTTTCCTCATAGTTTTCCTTTCTTTGAAAAGAAGAAAGTTTTCCTTTCTTTGACAATTTCATGTCATCCTTTTTTATTTTGCCATTTTTTGTAACTCCGGATTGGGAAGATTTTTCAGGTCCAAGCAGACTTCCCTTATTCAACGACTGGTCTTATTTTTCCCCCCGATGTTCCCAGTTTTCCTTCTTATAGTAAGAATCAAAAATCGAATTTCCGTAATTTTTAATCCGTATTCCATTGAATACAATTTGGACTTTAAAAACTATGTTATTGGTGACAAGTTGTCATTGAATAGTAAATATACCCACTGACATGATTGTCATTGATTACTCAAGGTCGTCAATGTTATATATTGGAATATTTTCGTGATTCATTGTTTCAAAAAATTAGGCCATCTAATGCATTATCTTTTTTTTTTAAATTTTTCTTTTTCGTTCTGGTCAAATTTATACTAATTACAAAGGCGGCAAATATAAATATTTCAAAAACGAACATATGCGCGAATACATTTAATTGTCCCTTGTAGTTTTGTTCGATTTATAATACATTTAATTTGAAGTACTCAGTCGGTATTCATTTGAAAAATAAATATTTTTATTGTAGAATATAACGACGTAAAATATAAAATGAAAAATCAAATAGAAAGGCATGAACGCGCGGGTCTCCGACGACAGACGCAAAGGACGCATATAGCTTGATAATTATTATATATAAGTAATAATATATAATATTATTATAATAAATATATATTTGTGTCTATGTTTGTTGGGGCACCGTGGATTGAAGAGTGGTTAGGGGGACACGTTCAGGACGTCCAAGTGAATAAATAATAATTATAATTATATTACAAGAACGAGCGGAGGAAGCGGAGTGTTATGGTCGGTCGTGACCCTCTCCTTTGTACATACCAAAAAAAAAATATTACTATAATAATTATAATAAGTATATGACGATGACGTCAGCTTGTATATTTAAATATATTATTTTATTTATTGTCTTTGTTCAAGTTGAATTTTTTATTTTATTTTTATTTTCATAACTTTATTGTAGTTTTAATGGTTAATAATATTTATTGTCGGCTTTATAAGAATAAAAATAAAATATACATTTATTATAAGTTAAAATAAATTAGTCATAGTCAGTGCCGTAGCTAAAACTTTATATGTTTTGAAGTCAGAAGTAAAATGATGTTTTTTTTTTAAATGGTAAAAAAAGAAATTTAAGTATCTTTTATTAGACGTAAACTCATAATTTTTATGCAAATATGAATATTTTATGCGATTTAGTTTTGAAAAACATTCATACAGGTTTGTAATCTTCTAAGCGTTTTTACACGACTGTTTTTATGAAACTTCGTTGTACGATAAAATTGCCATATTAAATTATTATAATATTTTATAAGTAACAGAAAAAAAAAATCAATTATATTTTTTGCTGGATTTTTTCGCTCAGTAAAGTAATGAAACCATAAGAATAGTGTATGATGTTGATTCGTTTATTCAAACATATTTATGGAATTGCAGTAATTTTTGACGAAAGAATTTTAATTATTAATTAAATTCATTACGTGTTTCTTTCACACATACAAATAAAAAAAAGCGATAATAAATGAATAATAGTCTTTTAGAAATTATATTAAAAATGTTTAAATAATTGATGTAATCTAATGAAAAATCAGTTAGATATTTGATTAAAAAATTTTATACAACCATTTTTTTCTGGAACTACCATCTTACTTTGGAATGAACAAAACTGCGGTATAGTACCAACCTTTGGTATTCATAAATCTATTTTTTTCATCTTCGAATTCCATCCGAATAATGAACGTTTTAAGAATGGTTTCATTTGTTTTCATTGGAAAAAATGTGCTCGAAAAATTATTATAATTACAATAAATAAATTAGTATCTGTTTGAAACGGCTGGATCAGTTTCGAGAATTGGCCGCTCTTATCCATCGTTGATCAAATATAATGAACGTTAAAAATATTATTAAATTATTAACAAGAATAATGGTTGAAATAATTTTATAAAAATTCCATTTACTTTATGATTAAATGGAATTGTTTTCCATTCTCTGAGTACAATTTGAGCAAATGATGGTTTTTTTGATTCAAATTCAAAGGGTTATATTTTTAAATTTTGGAGTATTTATCGTGAAAGAATATTTTTCTAGCCACAGGTGCCAGGTACTTTATAAATTACATATAAAAACATTTCATGGCTCCTTGATCACAACTTCATTTATATTCAATGCTTCTTTGAATCATTATAGAATATATTTAAAGAAAAGCCCCAAATTTATTTTTTAAAACGTTTTAAAATTTTGTAATACAAAAAATAATTGGTATAAAATATGAATACTTAGCTTATGTATTACCAAGCATTACCTTCAATACTATCAAATAAGATGTAAAGAATATTACGTATACTTTCTATTAAGTAAGAACGTAATTATTTTCAAATTAAAAATTAATTTAATTAAAATCTAAGGAAAACTGCTTTTATTTTATGAAAAAAAATCTATCAATTATATAATGCAAAATAAATTAGTTTTCCATTTTATAATTTTTGACTCAAAATCGAAAATATTTAAAAAAACGTTATTGGAGTTTCTTAATTTCCTGGTAGTTTTAAATTAACTGTTTTCTGATTTAGGCATAACTGTAAATGGTTACTTATATGGGTATTTTTAAGCATAGAAATTTAGTACATTTACACTTCAGTGTAAATTATTGAGTACATTTTTGTAGAGATTTATAATTTTAGGTTCAAAAATTAACAATAGATAAGTAAAAGTATGAAGATTCCGAATCTTTTATGATTTGGACTCCAAGTCTTGAACCAATTTTCACCAAAAAATGGTTCCAGCTTTGGTATAATTATTATTCAAAAGGCTTCGAAAACTAATTTAAATGCATTTCGATTAAATATTTGATATTTTAAAAAATTAAGTTTTTAACAGTAGTTAGATAGGAATTGAGGGAATATATTTTTGACGATTTCAATCCGACCCCTCTAAAATCATATTATATTTATTTATAGATTAGATTTGCAAAGAAATCCTGTTGAAGAATCAAAAAAAGAAGATAAATACCTTAATTTCTTCCCATTTTTCTTAAACTAATTTTAAATTTTAATATTTTTTTGATATTCTAAAGCCTTTAGTTAACCATTAAGAATTCCATAATTTCATTGTTTTCCTAACCTTGGTTATAAAAATTCATCTGGGACTAATAATAATTGTTTATAAGGATATTTTTTATTCTTGAAACATTTTTCTTGCCAGTTAATTTCCTTAAAATAAATAGTACTATTCTTTGAAATTACGTCCAACTTTGAGTGGTCTAAAGACCACCATCAATAAATTTATGGTTTTAAAGACTGCAAAAACTATTTGCCTTAATTTTTTCCACTTTAATAACTATTTAACTATTTAACATATTAAGCTCAAAGTTGGGGAGCCTATTTTCAATGATCTTTACAATTTTAATTCGGAATAAAGAAAGGTACAAGTAAAAATAAACTACACCATTATTCGATCAATTTAATTTAATTTCTGGTTTTTATGAGCAACTTTTAAATCAATTTTTGCTCACTGAATTGTAAATTCATGGGTTACTTATTTGTTCAGTGTGGCCTAGAGATAGGTTAAGGGTTGAACCCGCAAGTTGTGTTGCCATAGGCATTGAGGTCAAATTAAATGTGAAGATGTGTTTGATTAGCTTGACCATAGACATTTCTATTTATAAAAATCACGCATGAACGCAAATAAATCACCAACCCTGGAAATATTTATTCATAAATTTTCTTTTTTTTTCAAGTTGGGAATCAAAAAAAAAGAATCCCCTGCATCATTTTCAATGCAGGAAAGATACGTCGATATTTTTACGATGATATGGCAGACAAATAATGCAATTATTGTTAAGGGTTGCAGGGGCATTGAACGCGGGCCATATGTGATATTTAGGGCGGCGAAAATAGACTGTGGTATGATGATGATGTTGATGGTGAATGCAAGCTTTTGCTAGAAGGGATGAAAAAATTTCTCTATCTCACCCTTGTTGAGTTTGTCTATAATATGTAAGGTGTAAAATGTGTGCGGATGAGAGAAACGTAGGATGATTCTGATGACGTGGGGGAGGATCACTATGGTGGTGATGATGTTGGCTGTTGTAGTATGCACCCTTAATAGAAGGGTTGTTTTTTATTTTAAATAAAATATATATATATATATATATATATATGTTATACAGGCGAAGATAGGAGAATGCCTTCATATACGTTTAATATTGATCCATTTTTTTTATTATTTTTTTTTCTATGCCCATTTCATTTTATTTTTATTTTCTTCTTGCTCATGCTGACGTTATTATCTATAATTGATGTATGGGGTGAATTGTCTAGCCCTTTCCGAAAAAATATGCAGTACCAACCTCAATATAATTTATAGAATGAACGACCAGACGTTTTAACTGAAATTTATCTGCTAAGCGAAAAATGTATAGTTTCCCATTTATTTTTAGGGACTTATTGAAAAAATAAACGAAAAAAATATATATGGAAAAAAAAACTTTCAAACTTACTCATCCTGTATTTTAAATAGTATGGATAGAGACATAGTGGGGTTAATATATACTGTAATTCTTTATATTAAAATAAAAGAGGGGTTGAAATTTTTTCTTTCTTTATTATTGACTGTCTTATTAGAATGGTAAGACCATGCAATGAGGGTGGATATTGTCTGGAAAGAATATTATAGGTATATTTTTCGTCTGAATATAAAATAAAATTTTTACGTAAATTACGAGTTATTTTCAACCATTATTTTTTATTTTTTATCAACAAAAAAGGAGAAATATAAAAGTTAAAATCAATTTCGCTTTTATAAAGCAGAAAAATATAAACATTTTATTTGATTTTTATGTTGTGATTTTTTTTCCTTTTGGCCAACTAAAAATTCCATTTTCGTTTGCTAATCAAACCAATGATTTCAAATTTAATGCCATTTATTAAAACCAAAATCAAATTTATTATTTTAACACAGAGGGATGATGAAATTAAAAAAATAAAAAAAAAACCCTCACACACGAGATGCGGTTCTATTAAAAATCAGTCAAGTACTTAAGCACTCGAATGAAATATATTATTAATTTGAAAATATATAAATGTAATAATGTCAAGCCAAAAACGTGGAATAAACGAATAAACATTGTGCACACCCCCCTATAAAACCTATATTGAAAGGGTGAAAAAGCGATGATGAAATTATTGTTGGTGTCTGATATGTATCAATAAAATATTTAATAAAATCAAATATACGTTTAAAAACATTTATACTAAAATAAAAAATTAATCATTGACGAGAGAAAAATCATCGTCATCATCATACAAACACCTATATAAACAAATAAATTGGATACATTTTCACTGATATATCCACCAATTTCCATCTCTCTTTCGTCTCATCTCTCGCCTCATCATATCGAACAGAATCCATTCTGTATTCAAATTTAATTTATTATTATATTAATGAAAACGATACATAAAACAATAGAAAATAATATGAAAATATTGAATTATTGATAAATCGTACCATATTTTCATCCTCATCATCTATTTATGTCCACCATCATCTCTGGACCATAGAGATCGACTCTTCACATCCAATATGTATGACAAAAAGTACTCAAATATTGTTTAATAATTGTTAAATTAATTTATTTTCAATTGTTTTTCAATGGGATAGTCGAGAGGGGGTGTAGGCTTTGTTGATGGACCTGTTAGAGTTTCAATTGTAGGCTAGGGGGATAGTTCGAGTGGAAAACTGATTGTGATTTGTTACAGATTGATCATTTTACTAAAATATTTATCAATTTTTATTGAAAAGTAAAATAAAATTTATAGTCAATGTATGAGTACTTATTTGTCCATTCGTTAATATTTTTAATCAATTTTTGACATTTTACTTATTTTCACATGGAAAATAAGGTTTGCTTCAATTAAATTTTATTAAAATCCATCAAATCCAAATAATTTATTTAAATGAATTTAAATCCAAATTGGACAAATTCAATTAATTTGGGTTTTATATTTCATAAATATTAACAAAATAATTTATTAAATATCATGAAAAACACGGTTTAAAAGTTATCGTATCTCATGAGAAACTATTAGATATGTGTTTAAAATATCCTTTATTTTTTTCTTTGTGCATACAAATTAAGACCCACGTTGGTTTTATTTGCGCTTTATGCAATGAAAGCTCAACTTAAAACCCTCGTGGTCTTATGGTAGTAGATTGAGTCACCTACTGTCAAAAGACAAAGTAACTGTTTATGATCAACAAATCACTTGTCACTTGTAATAATGTTACTCTTTAATTTGAGAAATATTCATTTCTACCGCCTTCAATTTTGCATAGGTGTCTTAAAATTTCATATATAAGCGATTGAATTTAATGGTGTTCTTATTTTCAAGCATATCATTTTTTTATATTTTTGGCTTTTTCTTAAAACATACCTATTACACTTTAAGGATGAAAAAACGTAGATCTTACACGGTCAAACGAAAATCTTTAGAAATACACCAATCCAAAGGAAAAGAACGGTATTAAAAATGGGGGGCTAAGTTTAGGTTTCTATTACTTCAAATTTGTTAATTTTTTTTTATAACAAACTAAAATTTTTTGAAAAATCTAAAGTCGAGGGGTTAACTTTTGGAAGCTACATTGTATATACCTACCCAAAATCAATAGGTCTCTAGCTTTTGCTTGTCGGGTTTTTTAGGGACCAAGCTTCAAAGGCGTAGGTATATAGTAACTGGAAATATCAGCGGGAAAGCTAATATTACTATAGTGTTTTTCCGAATGGATATATTTTTCTATATTGTTTATTAGTTTCGCCGATCTTCTGGCTACGCCGTTTGTATTTCTTTACTGCAGCCTTCGGGGTTACTAATTAAGGTTCCTAGATATGTGATCTATGGGACAATGGGACAAATTTGCAACCCTTTATTTCTCTGATCAAAAGTGTACTGAGCCAAAAACGAGATAAATTCGGCAATCAAACGTTTGATAGAATAATGCTTCCAATGCAAAATGAGTCTCAATAAGTCCGAGAAAAAATTTGATTTTCCCAATAGTTTTTCTAATATGGATAAAGCTTAGGGAACACATCCAAATAACCAACGTAAATGCCCATAAACGATTGGGTTGTACTAAAGTTATGAACAATTTTGTATCTTATTAAAAAAATATTTCAATCTTTACTGATAAATTGTTAATTTTTTATTTATCTATTTCAAAAAAGAAATTTAAGATGTACAAAAATAGCGTTTTAATAAGATTGGCACTAATTTTTAGTGATATATCTTAAAAGAATTCCATCAATTTTGCTGTATTTTAATAATATTAGAAAATACCAATTTTTGTGTTTGAGGTTTATGCTTTTGGTAGTATTACCTCATTTCTTTAGCCCTGCTCATTCTTGAGAATATATTTTAAGTCGAAAGAGTTAATTTTCTTAGAAAAATTTAGACTTTGAACTTTATTTCTTACCTTCTTCTTCATCATTTATTTATTTTTATGATGAGACATCAATTCATTTGGCTAAGAATGAAAGTTATTCAATTAATTTTTCTTATTGCTATTGCATCCGGCATGTGTTCCATAATTCGTCCACCTTTAATAGCTTAGAAGTTATAGGGGATCCACAAAAATAAGATTAAGAAATAAGAACGGGTGAAAAGAATAAGGGGTTATTGAAAAATATCAGGAAATATTTTCTTGGAAAGATGATCTTTAATAACAAAAAGAACATTTTTTTCATAAACTGCCTTACTGTCTTTGTAGTTAAAAGCTTTTAACATTCGAGCTTTAAGCTTTATTTATGTCTTCTTTATTTTATAGTTTTATGGAGTTTCTTTTAATTTATTGATAGAAAATTATGATTTTGTGGTGGTAAAATTACAGAGATTAAAACAAAGATATGAATTGTTAAATGGAAATATAATAAACCACTGTAAGATATTTGAAATGGAAGAAAACTTTTCATAATGGTTGGTGAAATGAATTGTTACAAATATACTACATATTGTAGGCAATCAAGACATGTTAAAAGTTCAAGGATAATTTGAGGTATAGAACAGTGTACCTACGTATTTATTATATACTGTGATATCCGTTTTATGGTGGTATTATTGATAGACAAGTGCATGCAAGAAATAACGTTTGGAAAATATTGACTTTGCCTTATTCTTGGCTAATAACAAACTGCATTAAGTGCATTTTACATTTACTGAAAATTTCATAAAGCAATATGCAAATATCTGCCATTGAAACAAAATTTAAAAACAAGGTAAAAGGAGCATTTCCATATGAACACTTGCACAATATTCGAATGTCACATTATCATTGTTATCAGCTTCACACGGGGCTTTAGTGTTCCCAGATTATATTTGACCATAGCGCTCGCGGTGAATTGGTCCACATTATTGCAGCATCCCAAACGGGAGATGAGCTAGGTGACTGTAAAATGGGGGACGGGATAAAATGGTTTTGTTCCATTGACCAATGTGTGGTTTGATGGTTTTATCTATCAACACTGTGATTCTACACATACGAGTGGACATGCATGGACGACATACATTTATATATATAACACGGGGGATAGTCGACGGTTTATGAGGGATGAACGGGAAATAGAATAGTTTTAAGGCTTGTCTCACTTTCACTTGTTTTATCGTACTTTTAACCTACTATTAACAAGTGTATTGCATAATTTTTTTTTCGATTTGAATACAATTCTTCAATGTTTCAAAAGTGATTTTTTGTTTGTGCTTAGGGATTAATGGAAGCCTATATTCCCACTTTCCCATTTTTTCTTTCATGTTGAAAAATAATCTCTTACACTCGTCTAACTTATTCTATATTACAGTTCCGTTATATATTCAAAGAAATGAAGAAAAAGAAGTTCAAGTATTTGAAAACGTATTAGACAAGGACAAAAAGAAAAAGTATTGCAACCCTTTTATATGCATCCTTCGTATTATATTCTATATTTTTTTCTTTTTATACAAAAAAATCTGCACTTACGTTTTTCATTTTCCATCATCCCTAACACTCGTACTTCTTACAACTCGTTTGTGATAGTCGGTGTCTTTTACATTAGAATTCCACCTCCATTATGACACGTTTTTTTTTCCTTAAAAAATTTCTCCACGATTTTTTCTGCGAAAATATGTTTTAAATGTGAAACTATATAAATTTTCTATGACTTGGTTAAAAAATTGCAAAATTTTCGTACAATTGTTAGGTCATCTTTTGCGCTTTGTGTCGCGTCTCACACTAGACTTTATAAATAAAACAACCCTTTCTTTTTCAAGTATTTTTCCGTATGTGTGCTTTTGAACTTTTCACATTGCCAAGTATCATAGGTGAACTGTCTATGTGAGAATGCTTCTTTTTTTTTTTGTTCTACACCGGAAAAAATAGTGAAAAAAGAGGACGAATGCAATTTTCAGATACAAAACAAAGATAGGAGGTGGAATAATGCGTCTAGGATGACAACGATGACTTGGATGTGCAAAAAATTTTCTTGTTCCTGAAACTCAAAGCTCAAAGTTTCATCGTTGTGCTATTTGAAACACAAAACAAGACAAAAACGGAGGAGCTTTACACCCTTGGCTCACCCCATGCATGCCTATGTTGATACCTATATATAAATATTCAGCGACAAACGCTCTACGCTGAAAACCCCCTCGGTGATCCCAATGAGTATATATCAAAGCCTCTTTCGTGGGGAACTAGACAGTAATGTCACACATCCTATGCCTATCTCAATTTTTTTTATATTTTCACGCGTAAAAGGGAAAATGATGGATGTGTCTACGTTCTTGTTCACATAACTGAAGGACAATTTCGCTACAATGCAGAAACCTTTTTGAATTTGATTTTCCTTTGCCTTTAAATAAATCAACAATCAATTTATATTCAAAATATTTTTTAACAAAAAAAAACAATTTACTTCAATATATTTTTATAATTTATTACCAATATAAGACGGTGTTTAAAGTATAAAAGAACATTCAAATGACAAACTTTTTTGTCTGAAGACTCAATAAATCTTCAATATTTTAAATTGTCAAAAGTTTGAAATTAAAACTTTTAAATTTCTGAAAAAAAATACTGCTTTGTTCTTTTATTAAAAAAATATAAGGTTTTATTCACCAATAAACGAAAGTTATTGGAACACAAGTTAGCTTAATCACTCAAAAATGACAATAGTACAAAAAGAGAAAACGATTACTATGTGAGCCAATGGGTTTAGGTTCAATTTTAAATCAAAGAAATGAAATTATTTTTAAGGATATTATGGAGGAAGGTACGTTAAATAGCTACCAAACAACTAAAAATTTAGGAAAATGATCCTTATTTAATTGTTACGCACATGTGAAAAGTTTAAAGCAATTCACTTGGTCGTTAAAAAATGATTGCAATTTAAAAATACTATGATTTTACACATAATCTTATGGAGATTGGGTGATCGAATAGACAAAATTTATTTTTATTTGCAAAACAATGCTACCAGGCATTCCAAACTTTCAAAATATGGACTTAAAACTAATTTTGTATAAGTTTATTTGAAACGAAAGTGCGGCAACATTGTCGTCAACTGAGACGTACTGTCTTTTATATAACACAAGTTGTACATTGGTATGTAAATTTGGTTAGATAAAAATGAAACGTATAATTTAGCTTTGTCACACTCATGAGTAGACAGTGTAAAGCGGAAAAGGATGAAATATAAATAATTTATTTTCTAAATGTTGAGTATGTCACGCATGCTCACTTACATCAAGGGAGAGAGACTTACTAAAATTGCCAACCTATAAACTCGACAGGGTTATTACGTTTGCATTCTTTATAATATTGAATTATTAATTTAGTTTTTATTTCTTAGTTATAATTGTCTTGAAAACATGCTAATTTAAGGTTTTACTTATGATTTAATTATATTAAAAATTTCTACATTCACAAGTTATGAGCATCAAATCAATAATACTTTGCTTCCTTAGGTTGAAATCAAAGCATCTTTAGTCTAAAAAGTCAGTTAAAATTTTTCTATATTTTTGGTTTTTTCATATTTTGTTTAAATTTTTTGATGAAATTTCCAATTTTCTCTTAAACTATATAAAGTTGTTTAAGTATCGACCTATTTATTCGCCTCATGGTACGATATACGACGTAATTATTCGCGAATTTCTTTTTTTATATACTTTTGTCTCCAATTGTACCTCCATAGGTACATTTTTACCTTCATTTTAGCATTTAAAGTAACCGAATTTTGGGTAAGGTATATTTCCGGGCCAAAAGGTAAAATTACTGAATTATCTGAGTATAAAAAATTACAAATGATTTTAAATTAAATTGTTATTTTCCAATTATGAAAATTTAATAAATGTGAAGCCAAAAGTAAATTTACACATCGGTATAAGCAATCAAAATTTTTAATTTCGAATTCAAATATTGTAAGCCTATACATTGTGAACAATACAATTTCTTTTGTGTCTAATTGAGATTTTTTGTTTAATTATATTTTTTGATAATTTTTTGGTGGCTGATTCAAAATGTATGAGTTTTGGGGTGGACTTTTGAGCCGGCCATAAGCGTGCAAGGACGGTTGGGGTGGCTAAGTATTCAATCGTCTCCCTTTAGCACCCGTGAAACATCGTTGGCTGTTGTCAATGAGCAATTTTTTTAACAAGGTTGCAAGGGAGAGCCGGAGTGGCGTTGGCGGAGGAGTAAACAAAAAAATAATCTAATAATTCAAACAAATGTTTAATTTTGCAACAGTGCGGGCCATAAATAAATAATGGCATCATCCATTTCATGGGGGTAGAGAGTGGGCGATGAAGGTGCCAGTTGATAGGGACTGGAATCAGAGCACGAAAGGGGTGTGCGATATGAACAGGGGGTGAAATTGTCAGAAAAATTTGGTGTGAGACGTTTGGAGCCCTCGAAAGTAGCGAAGTGCTCACCCCATTGGAAATTCGGCGACCAAACTGGCCCATTTATCTAGAACGTTTCATGTGTCGATCTCGGTTTAGTTCCCGTTGATTGTCCACCTCGACTTCCCGCACCCCCACACCACAGTTTGTAATATAGTTTTTTTTATGTTGAATTTTTTTCTCATATTTGCCCAAAAGCTTACGCCATCAGTAAAAAATTATTTGTCGCGATCTAGAACACGGGGACGAATAGAACGATAGCAAAGCATGTTTGGGGTAAGGGGTGGTCACACTAAAACAACTATACGCTTCCATACTGTTCTCATCTCGTAAATTTTCGATCGATCGTTATGTATTATCACTCCCGGAATAATTTTTTTTCGACGTTGTCGTCGTCGTTGATCAACCCCATCGTTGTCTGGACGGTTCCACATTTCCCACTTTATGTGTCCAACCGTCGTGCTTGGTAACGAAACTTCAACCCTATGTATTTCACTTTTTTTCTATGTTTCATAATCAATTCAATTACATTTGGGGCATTTGTCATATTTCGGCGAAGTGAAACAATGAAGGAAATTTTAGCAACTAGAAAAAAGCTCATTAGCTTATTAGAAAAACATGGAAATTTCTGCAAATTTTTCAACTAAATCTCTGTTAATCTTATTAAAATTAAATTTTTCTTTTAAGCTTAAAATATTAGAAATTTATTGAAAGCTTGATTGCAAAATAAAAAAATCATGAAAATTTATCAAAGTTCCGGTTATTATATTTATATATTAAAAAAAACATAGGCTTTAACGTTGCTTCGATTCGGTAACAGTTGTCTGGTTGAAAAAAAAATCAAAAGCTCTCTTCGCAAGGCCTCATATTAACGGTTCTAACCTCCTCCCATCCCCATTAGTTTCTATGAGGTTCACCTGAATTTACCATCCCATGCAATTTCTATATTCCCTATATATTTCTGTATTCCCGGATAACGGCATTTGAACGATGGGGTTAGGGGACGCTTCTATCACAGTATGTGTGGGTTCATACTTTTTTTATACTTTTTATTATTTTGAAATATTAATGAGAGCCTATGAAATATTGAATTGGCCGTCCATGATCGTGAAAGGGAACGAGATTGGACACCCTTATTACATTGAGGGTGGAAGTTTTACTACCCTCGCATAACGAGTGAATGTACCATCGACTATACACGTGTAAGAAGCTTGCGAAGAGAAATTCATAACATGTTTGAAAAAATATTTAACATACATCCCTAAAATAAGGAATCTTGAACTTTATTTTCGCTACAATAGATCGTAACATACAGAATCAATAATCGGAAAACGATAGATTGAAGAGGTGAGGGTGGAACCGATGGATTTAGAAAGGATGGACCAGGGTGGTTTTTCAACTTATTTGCGAATGAGAATTGACAGTTCGATTGAAATATTGTAATAACTAAAATTCTATATGCACGTCATAAAAATTTTACATTATTATTTGCTCGAAACGGAACGGCCAAGTGGACGAAACGACTGAACGAGTCGGCGAGGGAATGGATGGAAAAAAAATATCGTACATGAATAGTAAAAGGGCTCTAGCACTGGAGAGAGGGCGAATTTGGAGATTGGGAAATGGGAAAAAAAAATCATGAAAAAATTGCACAACTTTATTGGTACATTTGTAAATGCGTGTATTGCAAAAAATTAATAATTCTATAAAGAATTCAGTGAATAGAGACATTGAAATATTGATAGAAATAGAAATGAAAAAGGTTTTTTTTATTGTTGGCACCAACAAAATTGATTGCTTAAGTATTCATTTTTTCAATTTGAAAACTTACTAATTATTCAAGGGGCACTTATTTTTAGTGCAAATAAATTCATCAACTAATGCAATTCTAAGAATAGTCACTAAAAAGCAATTTTTTAAACAACACTTACTAACCGAATTATGGCTAATGTTTGCCAACTACAAACCTATATTTCATGTCCCATCTTTTAAAATCCATTATTTATCGTAATAATTTGCATTGGTATTAAAAAAATACGGTTTATGTACTTATGTACGCGTGTGAGAAGTTATACTTTTTGTCTTAATTAAAAAAAAGGTTTTTAATTCACTGCCATAACTTCTTCCGGAAGTACCTTAACTGGCACACCAGTGATAAGCGATTTGTGATAACTTAAATATGATACAATTATAAACATAATTTGAATTTTGTATCAAAATACATAATAAGCAAACGTATGTGTTGCGGCAAAGACAAGAGCAAAGAATATAAAGTTGTAAACACATCTATATGAGTGGAATACAAATATCATGTCATTAGTTTCAACTGTCATTTCGATTTCATTCAATTGCTAATTTTAAGCATTTGTCAGTTGCCACATTTCAAGTAACATTTGAGAAGCCAAGACTCGACTCATCCAACTATACTCACTTATCAACAGAAGGTCTCGTCTAAGTATGGAATGTTCAATGATGATATACAAATCAGTCATTAGGCCACTTCTCACATACTCTTGCGCAGTCTGGCTTCCATCCTCAAAGAAAAATCACAATGACCTACAGGTGTTTCAAAATAGAGTCTTCAGAATCATCACTAAAGCTCCATGGTATGTGAGAAACAACCAAATTCTTCACGAAATGAACGTCCCATACATAAAACACTTTCTAATCCAACTCACAAGGAATTTTCTTAACGGTCTGGAAAATTGTCCTAGTGCAGTAGAACTAGGCTTGGGGGAAACTACAAATCAAAGAAGATTGAAGCGGAAACTTCCTCAAGAGCTCCAAAAAATAGTAGTTGCTTGACCACAAGATCAAGAACAATCAACAAATAAAAAAATACAAAAGACAGAGGAATCAAGTTCGACTCCTCCAGCTACTTAAACGCCGCTAAAGATCAATTGTCTGCTATCACCATCATGATATAGTGGCACATTGCTAAACTGGTGCAAATTACATAATAGTCCACAAAAAAAATTATTTGTCAGTTGTGTCAGTGTTGGGTTGTGGATATTTCACGGAAAGTTACTGGTTTTCACTTAAAAGATTAAATTGACTATTTATACATAGATACTTATGTATACACAGTTGACTTTTGTACATTTTGCATAATATGTTAACACATTTGGCTATTTATACAAAATGTATATTACATATTACCTATAGAAATTAACCGTTTATCAATACAGCAAGGGCCACATGTTGGAATAATACTTATTGAAAACATTTACCAAATAGAAGTAGCTTGTCGCCACAAAATATCATGGATCGATATTTACAAACAATCCTAAATAGCAACGTCTTAAAAATGTTTCTAATACAATAGCAATTGTATATTTTATTTACCCATTTATATCTATGCATTGAACCTGATTTTTAATTTCAATATAAAAAAATTAAAGTAATATAATGTATCAATCGGCTGTCCTTGCATTATTTCAAATACTGCATTGAATAATTTCAAAAAATATATTTCTTTTAAATGTATTTTAATTCTCATAATAACAATAATTGGCAAAGGTATGTAAAATTTATGCATATCTTTCGGCAAAGACAGAGAACAAATATTTATATACATAAGTGTGAGTGAAATATAATCATTGTCTCAAATTTGAACAGAATAATTTTCGCTATGGTTTCAACAATCCTCGATTTCATCCAATGATTTAATCCTTGACTTGATTTCATCCAATCAATTGCCATATTTTACCATTTGTCAGATGTGTTAGTATTGGGTGGTGAATATTTCACGGAAAGTTACAAGTTGTGTGTAAATATGGATATTGTTTAGGCTGTAAATTTGAAAATACTTAGTTCGACAATGTCGAGATGTATGTTCTATTTGTTTTTAGTACTATGTAAATCGCTCCCAAAAATTTGTCAGCTTTCTTCCTTTCTTCTTAAAGTTCAGTTTAATTACTTTTTCATAACACCGCTAAAGAAGTATAACTTCAAAAATTGGTTGTTGTTTTACGGTTTTTCTCCAAATGTAAACTTTAAATTAACTTCAAATGGGAAATGGATATAAATTAATTGTTGGTAGTTTAAAGAATTTTTACAAATAAAATTAGATGAAATCAATGGTATTTATTTATCAAACAGAAACAGATATTATTAAACCTCCCGAGTTTCTCGTCCTCCATTATATTCCTATGATTGTCGGCTTTACTGTACACAATTTGATTAAATTCAATACCTAATACTAATCGATTAATTAATTATTAACTTTCTATTGATACAACGTCATCATACACATCATTCGCAACTCCCCGTATTTCAAACAAATCCTGTACAAACTGCATATTCCCAAATTTCCACCCAACACAACGTTCTCATAACATAAAATCGTAGCTACGGTCCAAATATCCCTAGAACCGAATCTATGAACCACCTAAACATTTTACTGCCCTATCCAGGCCGCAATCAAATCTTTAGTTCTATTTCTCTCAATTATTGGCGTTAATATAATTTATCTTCTCACTCACAATTAGCTCCCCAAAACTAGCTACAGCAAATGTTTGAATGCTACTGTCCCTTTCTGAATCCATGTTTATTTGTACCAATCTATATAATGTCGAGGTACATGCACAAATATCAACAAACATATAATAAAACATTTGTTTGAACTATTTAGAACAGGGGTTGGATAAAGAAAATATTCAAACATGGGGCGGATAGAATTCCATGCGATTTTATAGGTATTCTTATGAAAATTAATACACAGAAATCAGTTCAAGTTCAAAAATGGAAACAGATAATCAAAAAGCATTCCAACTTAACATTACTAGGAATGAAAGAAAAATATACTCAAATAATAAAAAGTTAGTGTTTTTCAACAAATAAAACACTTTTATAAATAGGTAACCTATTTATAAAGTTGCACTTCATTTACCGTTAATTAAGATGGCATGTTTCTCCTTATTAAACATACTTTTTGCAATTAAAATAAGTTTCAACTGAAGACGTTAATTAAACACTGTTTTTTCTCTTAAGTTTTCAATTTGAAAGTACTTTAACGAACTTTTAGACCATAAGTTTAGAATAGAACTTATCCATCCAAACCCGTAGATAAATCATTGGAATTTCGGTAAAAATATTTAACTTATTGTTTATTTCTTTAGTATGGTGCAAGACCTAAGAAAGTGAGATTTTTTTCAGTTAAACTTTCCTATTATTGCCAAGGGAATCTGTTTCTAAAAATGTAAAAAAGGGTTATTTTGGCCATTAGTTTCGGGGTTGCTGGTGGGCTTCCATATTGTGCTTTCAATAGAAAGAGTAGAGGGATAAAATATAATAGGTGAAAAGGAGTAAGGGAAAACTCCTTTTTAGTTATAGTATATATTTTACATGACTATGCTTAGAAGTGGAGGTCGTCTATTATTCTCAGGGTTTATCTAACAGATACATTTCTATCTATTATTTCGCTACCCTACGGATAAAGTCTTTCTATCCATGATTGAAAATACCGACTCTTAAAGGTAACCCTATCATACTGTTTTTTCATCTGTAGTTAATATCAAAAACATTTACAAAGCTCAAGTTAAGTCTTTGGGTTGATTTTTTTTTATATAGTAGTTTAAGTCGGTATTCTAGTTGATTTAAACGGCTTTAAAAGTACACCATAGTGTGTTGATCCTTATTTTGACTTTGAAATAAGTAATCTTTTCTAAAGCTTCGCCTCTTGAAAAAAGCTCAAAACTTTGAAAAAATTGCAGTTATGTTTTGTAAACTTAATATTTTTGTTCAAAATTCAAAGCGGATTTTATTGCCGTATTTTAGGTCCTTTAAGTGTGAATGTATAAAAGATTAAACAGTTTAGTTAATACGATGAAAATTTTTTTTCTTGTTGGAAAAGTATCAAAAGTGCACTATCTTTACCCTTCTTCGTATCAAGGGTCTCAATTTTTGGGTTTTCGCATTCTTTTTTTTTGAATTTTATAATCTTCTGAATGGCTATTTTATCTTCTTAATCCATAACATTGGAAGTATCGAAAAATTTGGATTATAAAGGAAAATTAAGAAAGTAAAAATTAGGATCCTTAAATTGATAACTACAGTAAATACGCAGAAATTTTAGAAGTATCGGCAATCGAATTTATTAATAGAAATGTTGAAAATGTGTAACCTTAGTTAAATGACCGAATTTCAGATTAATATCTTTCAAATCAATTAGATAAAGTGTTTTACTAGTGGCAAATAAAGTTATCAAATATTAAAAAAGAAGCTTTCAAAGCTTTGTCTTTTGTGTGCGCATGCGCTTGCGAATCAAAGGACTAAGTACTTATAGATACTTTTTGCTTTTGATACATTAACTTTGAGATGCAAAAATGAAATATAAAACTTTGTAATCGTCTGTTTCACAAATTATAATACACGAGCAAATATACACATATATAAATACTCAGTTTATTTAATTGATGAATAAAATAATTGAATTGAAATAAAGCTAATTTCAATTTAGTTTATACTTTAATGTAGGGTTGTATGTGTATGTGAGTAAATGCATGTGTGCTCTTGTATTTGTTGTATTATTCACATTATTATTTCATTCGAATACAAATGCACATACAACACATTTCCATTGATATAAAACAGAAATGACTCACATGTACATATATCCTATACCGTATAGTATAGTCGTACATAATACACATGCATACGAGAATTCTACACGTGTAAACGCGTATAGATGTATGTTTATCTGAATTATTCACATATGTGTGCCTAAACATAATGTATTATTTAGGAAAAAAAATTAAATAAATTATAAAATAAATTTCCATTGAACACAATTGATTTATATAATACAATAGAAGTAATTGAATATTAGAGTAGATTTTAAGAAAAATACCAAACTCATTTAAATGCGATTTCGATGTTTTTTGTTTAATTTTTAAAAATTAGTACTCACTTTATTATTGATTCAGCAAATAAAACACTTTTTATTTAAATTTCTCTTATTGTTAGTTTCGAAAAAAAAAAACGTTTTTCTTGTTATGTATTGAGCATGAAGAAATGAACAGGAGGTATGAGAAATTATTTTTATGCTACATATTTTATTTGATATAAAGTAATATTTTGCTGAAATTTAATATTAAACATGTGTTTTTAGCTTACATGACGCAATATGAAAAAAATGGTGAAGAAATATAGATGTTTAATTCGAATATAAGAATATTGATTTATGAGAGAATTTTTTTTTTAATTTTCTACTGATACATTGTGAAAATAACTATATTATATTTAGACTTGTTTCCATCTATTGTTTTGGCAAGTATATTTTTTTTTCAATTATTCATAAGAAAAGTTTAACA
The DNA here is from genome assembly GCA_958496175.1 of Sisyra terminalis. Taxonomy (NCBI): domain Eukaryota; kingdom Metazoa; phylum Arthropoda; class Insecta; order Neuroptera; family Sisyridae; genus Sisyra; species Sisyra terminalis. Next base: position 13,674,805 of record OY292275.1, read on the forward strand.
TTTCGTTTTTAACTTTCTGAAATTAAACGTTTATGTTAATTTGAAGATTTTTTTTTTAAATTATTGAAATTGCTTTGGTAGACAACAATTAAATTTAAAATCGTGTGGTAATCTTCATGTTTATCAATACTCTAGTTTGATTTAAAACTAAATGCAACTGAAGGTATCCATTAAGTTCAAATTTAATAGTTCTTAAGTGATAAATTTGTTGAAAATCTTTTGGAGGAAAAATATTTTTAACAGGAATCCCATGTTCTAATATTCAAATATTTGTTTATATTGTTTTGAATCAAGGTTTAAAATAAGAATAAAATGAAGAAATGCTTCGGAATGAGGAATTGTTTTTGAAAAGTTTCATAATTATCATACATACTGATACATACTATTGAATTAACGTTAGTAAATTTTGTGGTGCCATCTTTGAAAAAAAATTGACATTTTCTTCTTCAATTGTCAATGTAAGAAAATTAGGTTATCTTACTATATTTCTTACTAGTGGCAAATAGTGAAATTAAATTGTTAATCGTTTCCAATTGTTTTTTCTTGAATATTTGTAAAATTATCTAAACTTATTATAAAATAATTCCTCCTTTCTACTTGCTTTGGATTCTACTTAAGTTTCTAAAAAAAATTAATCATTAATTAAAATCCGTCATCAATATTTGAAGTGCATTGATATCACCGGTCGACATGAATTTTGGGTCTGTCTTCTTAATATAAAATTTTGATTTTTCCTCATTATCAATATAAGAAAGAAGCATTTTGTGCATCAAAGTTTACTTTTGTAGAAACCAGACTCATTTTTCATAATTGTGATATCGATAATGTGGTTTATAAATTTCTTCACCATAAGCCGAATACTATTACAAACACGTGGTTGGTCTATATGTTCCCCAAACATATTAATGCTTACTGATCCGACTTTTAATTACAGATTATGAAGTGGTAATCCAGAGAATTCCAGCGAATTCCAGCGAATTTAAAAATTTTATTGAATTAAATAGAAGTCACCATGTTAATTGAAACCTGTCTACGTATTTTGCACGGGCTACATAGGGTAATAGTTTATTGTTTCCCATTATACTAATCATTATAAAACAGCTATTGTATTGTTGGATATGAGTCAAAGAATCAATAGAATCTGATTTATTTCTCGAAACCAATGAATGTAGTGGTTCTACATGTAATGGTTGATACTAATAGCGAAAATTCAACTTGGGCACTAATACAGTAATGTGAATATAATGAATTGTAATGTGAATATATGTGAAAATATTGTCCAAAAAATTCAAACCTAAAGGGTTGTAAATATTATATTTAGGGAATTCTTGAGATACTCATAAACGAACCCAGGAACATAAAAATTAGTTACATTGTTTTCGATCAATAATGCATATTATTAACGAAATCCAAGAAATTATTTCGAAAATATTTTCATTACTGAAAAGTATAAGAAAACTGGGTCTTATTTTGAAAGTGGATGTAAAACCATATATTCAATTAAAAATCAGAAAGTTATTGTTAAGTAAAAGTAAAGAATTTAAACAAAACGAATGAAAAAAAGACAAAAAAATCATAGTCAAATTAGTAACAATTCCCTAAATTATTTCTGTACTGGTAGCTTCCCGTGAAATATTCACAGTCCAGCACTGAAAAAACGAACAAATGGTAAAAATTGGCTATTGAATAAAATCAAAATAACAGTTGAAACTATGCAACAATCAGGTCAAATTTGAGACAATAATTGTTTTTCACTCACATGTATGTATTTGCAATATTTTTTCTTTGTCTCTGCCAACATACATAATTTATGGTGCCCACTAGAAAAATCATCATACGAGATTTGCCTACAGAAAGTTACCCACATAGAAATTTGCTCACAAAGTAAATTCCTCACAAGGAAATTAATCCACTGGAAAGATATTTATTTTCTTAATTATTATTTTATTGATTGTATTGTTAGTATAACAATATTTAACAACATTAAAATTGAATGAACAGTCGCGAATTAAATCAATGACAGAGTAGATACTGAAACATTGCAGATATTAACGTCACTAGAAGGGATATGAGTCCTTATTTTTTTTAAATTTATAACTGTTTCCAAAAATAAAATATTTTTTTTTAAATAGGTTAGTAGTGTATTACAATACTTGCATTAAAATAACAATTTATGGAAGAATCAATAAAATAAGTATTTTTTCCTGTGGGTAAATTTTCATGTGAGGATATGTATTATTGTGCGTTAATTTCTGTGTGAGGAATTTTTTATGTGAGCTTTCTATATGGGTAAATTTTCCTAGTAGGCAAATATCATAGAACCATAATTTATTTGTTTGGCTTTTATTGTTATGATTTTCGAAAATTTTAAAAGCTCGTCATATGCATATCGCAGTTACCATTGAAACTTCATTTGAATCCTATTGTTCCTTTTTCCAGCTTTGGAGTTAAAATAACGACATACATATGTAGAAGTTTTAATAAAAGTATCCCTACTTAATGTCATTTCATTAAAAAGGGAACACAAGTTTGTTTCCAATCCTTTTAGTTCTCCTCAAATTTTTGTGCATTATCACATTTCTATTTACACGAAACAAAGGGATTTAAACAACTTTGTCACATTTGCTGTTTGCTTAATTGAACTCATGTGTTTACAAATGTTAGGCTAATATGATAAATAGTTGGACAGCATTAAAACATATTAGAGATAAATCTATTAAAAATTAACAACAGAAACTTTAATGCTGCAAGTTGATAATATGATTTAAAACTCAATCTTTTTTACCAAAGACTAGAGAGATGGGAGCTTTGACGGGAAAAGCCTGAATGTGCGCTTGTGTGTATTTTATTAAAAAGCTTTTCTCTCCGAGACCGAACCACAAACTCACTTGTTGATTTTATAAATACCTCTCTACAAATATATGTGTAGAATTAAAAAAAAGCAAGCTCAGGGTGCGAAAATTTCATCCCTTAAATATATTTACAAAATACCTACACAAATATATTTAAATCGAATATATTTGCTTTAAGCTCTTTTATACAATTAAAAGATTTACCTTTCGCTTTTTTTTTAATATTTGATTTAATGTACATTTATATGAAATGGATTAAATTTAAATGAATTTCTTTGCCTTGTTAACATTTATGTGTAAGGGGATGAAGCCAACTGAATGATAGATACATTCACTGTGATTCGAAGATAACACAAATAGTGTTTGTAGCCTACTATGATCATCACGACAATCCCGAATTGATCCCACAGGATCAACACTCGATACATTCTTGATCACATCCCTTGTCTCGTCCTCTTGTCCAGTTCCATATGTGCGGCCTAATCCGTTCAACCACACCATTGAAGCGGATGAGAGGTTTTATATACGGCTCGGTGTATATCTATATCCTTGTTTCAGCCCTTTCAAATTAGGATAGATATTAAATGTATGATAGTAACGGGGGATGATACGGCTCGAATATTATTGATTGAGATCAAATTATTGTTGAAGTGAATCAGATTCTATATTATTACGGGAGTAATATTTGCATTAGATTGAATTAAAATCGAGATAGGACAATTGGTTTGAGGATGAGTGCGAGATATAGAGGGGTTTTTAGAAGTGGACAGAGTTCGATGGGGGGTAGTTGATTAGTTACAAGGAGGCTGGAAATGAAGTTGGATATGCCCTGGTGAGTCATCGGAGGATTGGTGATATGGGAAATGGGAATAGGTTCAGGGTGGAAAACCAATGGTTGTTTCCCATAAAGGGATGATGGGATATTGTGTTTAAATATAATTTGTTGTTATAATATTATGATTTATATTTGAATAATGATGGAGATGAATATTTTGTGTATGTGTGTGAGCCTTCAGGGCATATCAAATTACGGCAATTAATTTGATCACCAACCAAAACAATGCAATCATTTTTATTTATTTATTTTTTTTTTTGGAATAATTTTGACGCTTTAGATTTTTAAACAATCTTTCATTCTAATTCGTTCAATAAACTCTAATTAAAGTAATGAGCAGTGCGCTCCTTGCAACCACATTAGTACGATAATTAGTCAATTAATAAAATCATTAATCAATAGATTGGTCGTTTGAGGGGTTATTTGAGATGATTCTGGACGGTTTGGTTTCACTTCTTTGTTGGTTGTTTAGTTTCGATGCGATTGTTATCCCTGTTCATTAGTGTTTTCCGTGTGGATTTCAAAGTAGTGCATGGATTAGAGAATTGTTGAAGTAATTGGGGTGAGAGGGGTAATAGATGTATTAATATATATGGTTGTAATTAGTTTTAATTGAAATTCAATGTCATTAATGTTGGACAATCTGCAATAATCGAATTTGGCAAATATGAATAATGCAACTTGATTTTTTTTTAAATAACTATGTTTTGAAGTTATACTTCTTTAGTGGCGTTATAAAAAAATTAAAAAAATATAGTAGGAAATTTCTCGTCATCGGTTGTTGAGAAACTTCAAACCGGTAAAAGCCGGCTGATTTTCGGAAGCGATTTGCATAGTACTAAAAACGTAATCAAGTCGACAGAGTTGACCGTTAGCAAAGGTTTTTTGTTATTCGGTAGGGAAAACCAACTGAAATGATCGACAACGAAATTAAAAAATGTACTAGGAAGATATAACGGTCATAACAGGCGTCGTCACTTGTAATTTTATATTTAAAAGATCAATATCGTCGAATTTAACATTTTCAAGTTTTATAGTATGTTTTATATATATTTTATATATTTTTTTTATATAGTATGTTTCAAGTTTTATATATTAATATACAAAAGTTTAAATGCATTTAAAAGAGAAGTTTTTTAAGCTTTTCAATGCAATATTTAAGGAATGCAAGAAAAGTCGATTGATAGTGCACTATGTTTTTCCATATTTGAATTAAAAATCAGTTTCAATGCATAGATATAAAGATATAGCTGTAGGTACACGCAATTGACTATTTAGACAAACAGTATTTATATACAATTGACTATTGTGCATGATTGTTTATGACAAAAATCCACTTCTATATGGTAAATATTTTCGATAACTATTTTTTGAATAAGTGACCCATGGCTCTATTGATAAGCATTTAATCCATATATGGAAGATACAAGTTTGTATAAGTAGTCAATTGTGTGTAATATTGTGAAATACTATATAGTATGTATAAATAGCAAATTTGGCTCATTTTCCTTTTTCATTTTCTACTTTGGTTTTAAATTTATTCGCGAGTAAATCAGGCTGTAATGAAAATTTACCAATAAAAGAGCGACATTGAATTAACAAAAAGAAAATCGCTAATTAAAAACAAAGTAGAAAATGTAACGTTGATGTGGCACCAATTTAGTCTATTATTTGAAAACTAATAACTTTTTGGGAAATATTCCCAGCCCAACACTTACAAAACGGACAAATGACAAAAATTGGCAATTGAAAGAAAACGAAATGACAGTTGAAACCAATGACAACAGTTAGTTCAAAATTGAGATATTAATTATTATTATTCACAAGAATGTGTTTCCTTTCTTTGTTCTCTGTCTTTGTTCCACCATTCATACATTTGTCTATTGTATAGACATTAAAAGTAAATATTGGGTTTAAAATTGCATCATATTTTAGTTATCACAAACTACAAATAACTGATGTACCATTTCAGGCACTACCGTAAAATGCCTTGGTAGTGGATTAAAAACAAATATGTATAACTTTTCACGAGCGTACATTAGCACAAATATCGTTTTTTACTTGAAAGTTAAGGGGTGATTTCAAAAGTTAATTGCTGAAGGAAAAATAGTCTCAAATAATTCAATTATTCGGCTAAGCGATGCGTTGATTTTCATTAACGTTAGCAAACGGGTTAAATATGTTGGGTAAATCTATTAACCTGGCATAACCATTAACTTATTTACGGTTTTGGGTAAATGAAATTTCTTATGAAATTTTCAATTTTATTGAATTCCTTAATATGAAATCGATGTTGAATGTGCGAAATGTGGAATATTTCACATTTGAAATTTACCACTGGCTATTTGCGGTTATGTCAAATATCCATAGCCATATCTATTTGGAACTGTGATAATTGAAGTAATTGATCTATGAATGTGGTCGGTGCAGTTCAAAGGGGGGTTGATAATAGAAAATGGCGGTTCTTGAAGAGGACGGGTGGAATTTTGAGTTAATTACGGCATTTGAATCAATGCTAGGTGAAGAGCTGTTGTTAATTTTTTTCGGGCTTTGAAGTGAAATGTTAATGAGTGATATTATAAATGTAGGGGGATAATGCATTTGTACGTTATTGTAAAGGAGAAGGAAAGGGTGAAAAAGGAAGATAACTCAATTATATTTTTCACATATAATTTTTTCACGGAATAAAATTTTCAGATGAAATTCGATTATATATTTTTATGCTTTTGCATCTGTTTGAAATTCGATTAAAAATAATTTTCGTTACTGTTCTGATGGTGGCTGTTGGTGCTGGGGCAGATTTCGCTGTCCTGGTGATTGGTGATGGCTTGGTATAGGAAAATGCTGTGTGCTGTTTCAGCCATGCTCTTGACTATCATTTTTTAATATTGACGTTTTTTTCGTTTCGTTATACGAAGGGGTTGAAGGGTTGTTTTTAGCAAGACTCATCGTGTGGTCCGTAGCTGGTGTGATGAGGGATTCTGCGTATGTTTTTTTTTAATGCAGACTTGTTTAATTGTTGTACGACGAATCACCCTCATAGTCACATAAGGTTTTTTTTTTCGGATAGTAAACGTCAATGATTTTTTATTAGGTTTCGTTTAAATTGAAGGTATGATTTAGATGAATGTTGTTCCTGTAGGCACAGAGAAAAATGGTCCATGGAGAATACGGGGATGAGAAAAATATTCCCAGTTGAATATGACGTTTGTCGTTTGTGTCGTTTTTAAATATTGTAATTAAATTTTATTTTAATTTTTTAATTTTTACGTGTGTTATTTTCGTTTAACATTTATTGAAATGTCCAATTTGGTATGTTTGCGAATATCTCTTTTTTATATCTCTCTATTCACTCCCGGCTACCGGCTAAATCACTCCTGTGTTCTGCCTAAATCCTGTACGAATGAATCCTCCCTTCAATCAGGGAGCGTGTTTTGGTTTACAACATATTAAAACGGGAAAAAAATGTATATTTGTTAATCAAATTATTTCGAATCGTGTATTCAATTTATCAAGAAATCATGTTTTTATTTGAACATTTTTTTTTTGGTAATTTTGGTATTTTAAAATTTAAAAAAAAAATTTACTAATTAATTTCTTTTTTTTCAGGTAAGTACTTTCACAAACTATTTTTGCATCTAATCTTTTACTTCTCCCATTTTGTTCTGAGATATCAAGGTAAGGTTTTGTAATTGATTTTTCTGTCAAGTAATACGTCTAGATTTACGTTCAATTGTTCATCTTAATAAAATTGCCATACTATATCATTATATGTAGCGACATTGTTGCAAATTGTTATTTTATAATTTTCTAACATTTATTTAAAAAAAAAATATGCAAATCAACGAACAGAAACGTCGTTAACTGTAAAATTTGCGTACGGGCAAATTAGTGACGATGAAAAGGGGTGGTCGGGAGGTTAGTGGAGTTTATTAATAATATTTTATTAATTACATTTATAATTAAATGTCATTACTTGCACGCCATTTATATTTTTCGAGATATACATGCGGTCAAATTACTTTCATTAACAAATGTTCTAAGTATTAATTAATAATAAGAAAACGCCTCGAGTACAGTTAATGGAATGGAAATTTACTAGCTATAGTTAACCTGGAATTTTTTTCTTTTCAAAAGAAATGAGAAAATATGTACGCAAGTTTTAAAGAGACGTTTTTTCAAAGCACATCATCATAACATATGAAAATCAGGTCAACTTATACGATTTTTTTAACTCTTATTATTTTAATTTCAAGTTATAACTCCTATTTACTTTATAATTTACTATTATTGGTAACATGTTTATAAATCCCCATTTTAAAAATATTTATAGGTCAGACAAATTGTATGGCCAACAGGATGTTTAAAAAAACCCAAATCAAAATTTCATTGTGTCAAATTTTTATTTTTTCATCATTAAGAGGTTGCACATTGCACTTTTTCCTCCCTTAAGGGTATAAATGTTATCATTCCATTTTGGTTCCATGACGTTTTTCGGTTTGTCTCACCTTGATGAAGTGTTAACCATGCCAACAAATGATTTGGTGTCATTAATAGTTGCTGTTTTGAATGGACTCCGTGGAATAGAATGACTATGTTTGTGCTCCCTAAGAAAAACATAGGAATCTTCTTTACTTTTATCAAATTTTTATAATTGGTCAATGACGCATAATAAAATGTATCAACACAAATGTTTTCTGATGATTTATAAATACTTCAATTGGAAAAACCACGACTGAAGTTTAAAAATAACTTTCAGCTTATGAACTTATCAAAATTGATAAGATTCTATACAAAAATATGTCATCATAACATTAAAATCATGTCAAATAATACGATTTTTACTCATATAATTGTAATTTCAAATTATAACTCCTATTTATTTCATAATTTACTACTATAGTTTGTCTATAAATTCCCATTTTAGAAAGCTTTATTGTTCAGACAATTTGTATGCATAACAGGATGTTTAAAAAATCTATTCAAATTTTATTCAGTCAAAGTTTAAATTCTCTATTTTTTCAACATTAAGTGATTAGGTTTCACATTGCACTTTTTATTCCGTAAGGGTAGACATGTTCTATGTGCTTCTATTTTGACTAGATTTCATGAACTTTTTGGGTTTTTTCACCTTGATGACGTATTAAATCTTGATTTATCCATGCAAACGTCGGTACAACAAAGTAATTTTGAATATCTAATTATTGTTTTTTTTTTAATGAACTGCGTGGAATGGAATGGCTATGTTTATATTCTTTAAGAACAACATGGGGATCTTCTTTGTTTCTCTAACAAATCAACGATACAGTATAAAAATAATACTCATAAACGTTTTTCCAATGATTTATACATACTTTAATAGAAAAAGCCACAACTGAAGTTTAAATATTACTTTCAATCTATGAATTTATCAAAACTGATAACATTCTATACAAAAATTTGCCATCATAACATATAAAATTCAGGACAACTTATATGATTTTTTATTCAGATAATTGTAACACATTATAGTAAACATATTATTGTAATTCCTTTTTTAATGGATTTCATGGATTTTTCGGCTTTTTTCACCTTGATGACGTATTAAATCTTGATTTATCCATGCAAGCGTCGGTACAACAAAATAATTTGGAATCACTTATTGTTGTTTTTTTGAATGGACTGCGTGGAATGGAATGACTTTGTTTTTGAACCCTAAGAATAACATGGGAATCTTATTTGTTTCCCTGAAAAATTAACGATATATTATACAAATTTTCAATGCAAATGATTTTCTAATGATTTAAACTACTTATAATAAGAAAAGCCAAGATTGAAGTTTTAACCCTTACCACTCCAGAGCATTTTTCATATGAAATTTTAACAAATCCAAGCATTAAAATGCAAAAATATTAGAAAAAATTAGTATACTTTTAAAAAATTGAAAGAAAAATTTCCAGTGAAATAATGAATAAAAAGTTTTAATTAAGTTTAAGAATTATATATTTATTGTCATATAAATTTATTAATCGGAGTTAATCGGCAACATTGGAGTTGTTTAAATATTCTCTATGTCGCCGTAGCGGTGCCAACGGAGTTCTAAGGGTTAATATTACTTTTAATCTATAAACTTATCAAAAATGATACGATTCTGTACACAAATATGATTGTAGGATATTCCGTATCCAAAGACATTTAGTCTTAAAATGGTATGGAATTTTATTGCGTCTAGGGAATAGTCTGGAAGTTCATATTTTTTTGACAAATTGATTCTTATTTATATTGAAAGAGATATAGACGTCGCCGTCAATAAGCATATTATGAAAAAAATTGTATGCAGAATATAAAGTTCAAATGAATGTAGAAGAAAAATCGCAACGTTTTAAATTCATGGAAAAACCAAATTACGGTTTAGAAAGTTAGGGAATACGGGCTGAAGGAAAAAAACACACCCCAATTCTTTGTATAATTTGTCGTTGACTGTTAACTATTCTTCTTACGAGAAATATAAATTTGCAATTCATAATTAGTAATTTTAATATCAAAAACATAAATTTTAACCAGGTTTTATTCACTAGAAAAAAAGAATTCCCATACATAAGCGTAACTTATTATCAAATTACATAGTTTCTTAGCAATCTACGAAAATAAAGTTTGAAAAGTGTTCCCTAAAGCTCAACAAAAGTCGAATATAGTTTTGTTGGTGGAAGCGCTGGGTAATGTGGTTACATTTTGTGGCGATGGAAGTTGGTCCACCACTCTGTGGCCAACCGCTTCAAATTGTGAAGCTATGCGGTTAAAAACGTATCCGTGTTTTATTTGTGTATATTATAATTCATATCTTTTCACTTCATTTTTTTTTTTTACATAGAAATTCCTAAAACGATTAGCGTGCAAATGAATAAAACGCCACGTTTATTGGTTTTAGTACCATTTTGTCGACGGATGGGAGCAATTGGAACAAATAAAAAGAGAATTGGAAATAACAACATTGAAATTCTGTTTCTTTTAATTATTTTTTAAATTTTTTTCCGTTCCCAATCCACTTTTTAGCGTTAATTTACTGTTTGACTCTCCGATTTAAAAAGCACAACTCATCCAACATTTAATTAGAAAAAATTTCCGGTTTGAAACAACGCAATTTTTTCATAAAATTTTATTTGTATTTTCCCGCCAAAATGTAATTATTATCATTATTAAATAAGGGGGTTAAGTCATTTAAAAGTCAGGTGGCGGCGGCAATACTACCTATATGAAACGGTGGATAAACCGCGCCTCCTGATGTTAAGGGTTTTGTGTTCGGGGGTTGAAGCTGTAGGACTTGTATACAAATTAGTAGGGATGAGAGTGACGACAGATATGCGGAGGTGGCTGGAACAGAATGGGAAGAACGGGGAACAGTGTGTTTGGATAAATACATAACATTCAGAAAGCGGGCAAACAACACAATATCCGACGCCACTCGTCCGAGAAAACAACTACATTAGAGGCAATTTGACAATAAATTAATCGAGTTATCTACATTAAACACAATGTGCAACTGCGTTGGACATATTCGATATTTGTTTGATAGAAAGAGAAATGTTGAAACACTAAAACAATTTTGTGTACGAGTATGAACATTGCAAATTGTGCACTGTACGGAAAAATGGCACATTTTCACATCTATTTTCTTTAAAATCGTTACTCAAAAAAAAAAAAACAACCTTCATCAATACCAAATTGTGACGCTTACATTTCAATTTTTCATAAAAGCCGTCAATATTACGATTTTTTGTAAATACTTAAGTACGAAAAATTAAATTTGTTATTCAAAACTAAAAGCTTTTGCCAGTGTTGCCAATGTGGGAAAGACCAATCGAAACCTCATTCATTCATCTTGTTTTTTGTTACTGTTTTTGTCTAGTTTTGCATAAGAGTAGCGATTCATTTACTGCTTTACAAAATTACTAAAAATATTTATATCTCTAAAGTATATATAACAATTAGGTTCTTTTTTTTTCTTTCTTTTTTTTTAATTAGATTCAGCGTTTAAGTAAGTTCTTCGATAACTAGTTATCTCCAAATAATTTTTTTAAATGGCCAATCCACGGTTTAAATTTCCTGAAAACCAAATTTTAATGTCTAGGTTTACTACTTCATTTCCAGGAATTTTTGGAACCGGTCGTGGATTAGTTTATTGATAACGGGGATTTTGATATCATTATTTATTACTTTATTTTTAACGTAGTAGAGAACATTTGGAATACTATTTTAAATTAAAAAAAATCCAGGAATTACTAAGGGTTTTAATTGCAATAAAACTTCGGTAAATAAAGTTTTATAAATAAATTTTTCTTCATTTTTTGAAGTGAAAACTTCTTTAGCATAGTTAGGATTTGAAATTTGATGAAACGAAGAAGTGACAGTAAAAGGAGATCAACACATAAATCTATCGTACTTTAGAAGCAAAAGAATGGGATATAAAACCTTATAGAGGGATTCGATGATTTGCACTGATCTGTTAATGGTGAATTACGCATTTTACATGATGTACAGTAAAAAACAAAACACTTTAGATTTAACTGCCAGCGCCGTCTACGTAAGTTCATATTCGGAATGAACTAAGAAAAATGCAACAGCATCTTTGTTGGAAGCATTAAAAAAGAAACTTATATATAGAAGTCTCTCTTCTCTAGTGTAGGAAGCAGAAACAATAGAAGCAAGTAAAATGCAAACGCTTATTTGTGCTAACTGGCGCTCTTTGGCACTCAATTGCCAACTGTTTTTTTAGTTACCATAAAAACTGTACCTAGGTAGATGGCGCTTCGTACGCTACACTAGATTTTTTTATTTCTATTTGACGCCATATACACGGTCTATACAAATAAAAATATGTATATATAAATGATAATTAAAGAAAGATAAGATTTCTGAATCAATTTCGAGGTAAAACTTTTAAACATGAGTCCTCTGCGTTTTAAACTCAATCATAAATAAACCCTACAACTATTCAAATCCTGAACTTTTTCAGGATTTTGTCTTATTATCTTAAAGCTCACATTTTTGAAGGTTTCACTTCTATTACGTGTGAACTATCCATACAATTTTTTTTCAAATTTACCTTTATTAATCTTTATGATTCATTTCGTGAAATGTCCTTTGCTTCATTAAAATATTCAATATCCAAAGGTATCGTGAACAAAAAAGCCAAACTAAGCATTTTCATTTAAGACCAGATTCTGACCTGAAATGATTTTATCCGCAATGTTAACATATTGTGGTGAAATGGAAATTTGAAAATCTTTTGCAAAGTTTGAAAAATAATATTATTTAATTTTTAGCAGGAAAGTTGACTTAAAGGATGTAAATCCATACACTAATAATTAATTTAACGACGTGTCGGTCCTTTATTTGATCTTCATCAGGCTTCTTAATATAAATGTACTAAGAAGCCTGTTCTTAACATAAATATATTAAGAAGCCTGATGAAGGTCAAATAAAGGACCGAAATGTCGCTGAATTAATTATTAGTATATGGATTTACATCCTTTAAGTCCACTTTCCGGCTAAAAATTAAAAAAAATTATGTAAAGTATGGACACAATAAATTTGAAAAATAATTTTATTGTTATTATATAGGTCGAAAACCCCAATGTTCTTTTAGTTACAGACTAATTACTTTTAATGGTCTAATGGTCCTCATAGGTTTAAAAAGCCTACATAAATATATTTCTATTTCACACTCAATTTCTTTATAGCTTTCAAACGGTTAGCATTGGATAGAATTTGAGTGATTAGTTCTTGGAAAATTGCATGAAAATGAATATATAATTATTTATGGATGTTTTTACTGAATTGAAATATGTCTGGCCTGTTTTTTTTTACCAAATTAGATGTATATGTATATGTGAACTAAACGTTCCCTTTTATATTCAATATTTTCATAATAAACCAATAGGAAATTGAATACTGAAACTGTACTTTTCATCATAAACTCCTCCTCACAAAATTGGATGTAATAAAACAGGCAGTGTGGTGACAAATAAATTTCGGTTTAAACCGAGATAGAACAGGGATCAGAGATGCGAAACAAATCGGGGAGTGCAACGAAAAACGTTTAGGGTTTTGCGCGACGATAATATTTGACGGAAGGAAAAGCCTCCGGTGGTGGTGTGACGTTTCGCGTCACTACCTCTTGGAAAATGTCGTGTATAGTACCAAAGTTTAATGGCAGAACACGCGTACTACTCGAAAACTAAGCACCCGAACCCATCACCCCGTCAAATCCACCCCTTTTGGAATTCTCAATTTACACCATAGCCAACCACCGTTTTCTGATTAATAAAATATTCGTCGGAGATGACAATTTTCCGACACGAACTAAATTTACATATTATAGACAAGATCCTTCATGTTAAATTGCATCATCTAAAAAAGGCAGCACTTATATAGGGGGTGATGCGATTTGGAAACATTGCACAAATAGTTAGTGCTCAATTTCTCTAATTCAATTGGTTGATTATAGATTCGATAATCATTTTCTGATTGGTGGTAGGGAAAAATGTGGGAACTTCAAAGAATTTAACTTGAATGTTAAAACAAAATGGATGTATGACTTATAATTATGGTTTCTTTCTCCGTTTTTATCATTATCTTGATTATTACATAGCTGCGACTTCATATGTACAAATCTATATTTATAGGTTACAATTTATTGAAGTTAGTTCTGTTTGAAAATCGATCGATCTGGAATGAAATACTGCAAAATTATTACTATTTGCTGTAATTACGATTGGTATTTGAATCAATTATTATTACATTCCTGTAAGTGAATGGGCTACATCGCATCGGTAGCAAATAATTCTCAGATACGTTTATAATTATTTCGTTTTAAAATACCATTTTTATTCGATTATTTCATGGAGTTTTTATCAAAAATTGATGATTGCCAATTGAACGTAAAACTAATTTTGTTGGGTGAATTAAACACCATAAAGTTCGTAATTCTATAAGCGAATAATTTCTCTCTCTCTCTCCTCCTACACCTGTTCCCATATGATTGTGGGGTCGGGTTTTCTGGTTCTGCCTCGCCACACCATCCTGTCATGGACCTCATCCTCGGAGACCCCGCACGACCGCATGTCCTTCTGTACCACATCTTTCCACCTTGTCTTGGGTCTGCCCCTAGGTCTACTGCCCGGGACAGACATATGTAGTGCCACATTTCCAATGTATTCTGGAGGTCTTCTTTTTACATGTCCGAACCATCTCAGCCTATCCCCTTGAAGCTTATCTGCGACGTCACGTACTCCTAGGCTTCCTCGCACATACTCGTTGCGGATCTTATCCAGCCTTGTGACGCCGCACATCCATCTGAGCATCTTCATCTCCGCCGTCTGCATGGTTCGTACATGTTTTTGAGTTGTTGGCCAGGTCTCACCGCCATATAAAAGGACTGGTCTTATCATGGTTTTATACACCAATCCCTTCATTTTTACAGGCATCCTTTTGTCGCAAGTTACTCCAGTCACCTCTCGCCACTTGAGCCAAGCAGCAGCAGTACGGTGCTCAATGTTGTGCTCTAGGTTACCGGAACTGTGCAGTATGTTGCCCAGATATTTGTATTGTTGGCATTTCTCCACAACTTGACCATCAATTACAATAGGGTCGGTATTTGCATTATCATCATTACATGCCATATACTGGGTTTTCTGCACACTCAACTTGAGTCCCCCATTCGTCAATTGATGTTTCCAATCTTGCAGTGCCTCTTGCAGTGATTCCTTGCTATCCGTGCAAATAGCCACGTCATCAGCATATATAAACGTCCACAGTGCCTTTGTTTGTGCTCTCTCACTAAGTGCATCCAGGACCAGGCAGAACAGATAGGGGCTCAGTACTGAGCCCTGATGGACTCCCTCTTCTACTGCTATGTTTTCTGTTACCCCCACCGGTGTTCTGACTACAGCTTTTACTTGCTTGTACATGTCGCCAATGATGTTAACATATTTCTCTGGTACTCCCTTCTTCCTCAAACTCCACCAGATAACATCTCTTGGTACCTTATCAAAGGCCTTTTCCATGTCCAAAAATGCAATGTAAAGTGGTTTCTTTTTGGAGCGATACTCTTCGGCTATTGTGTTTAGGGCGAACATTGGATCTATTGTTGATAAGCCTGGCCTGAAACCATAGTGATTTTCTGAGAGTGAGCATTCTGTTCTAATTCTGTTGTCTATCACTCTCTCATAGAGTTTCATTGTGTGGCTCATCAACTTTACTCCTCGGTAATTATTGCATTCATATTTACTTCCCTTTCCTTTGTAGATTGGGACAATAGTGCTCGATCTCCATATATCTGGGATAGTAGACTTTTCCATCATTCGGTTTAGCAGAGAAGTTAGCACTTGTATGGCCGGTTCGCCCAATGTTTTCCATACCTCTATTGGAATACCATCTGGACCAACTGCTTTTTTTATTTGCCATTTTTTTCAGGGCATTCTCTACCTCCATTCGTTCTATCGGTGCCACTAGGCCATAATTTTCAGGCACGTTCTGCAGTCTTAATGCCGATGGGCGTGCACTAAGCAGTTCTTTATAGTAAGTTTGCCATGTCCTTACTATCTCCTCATCTTTGTAGAAAATATTTCCATCTGGCCCTTTTATTACCCTACATATCTCCGGGTCCTTTTGTCCTTGACTTCTAGCTTTGGCAAGCTTATATATTTGCCTTTGTCCCTCCTTAGTTTCAAGCACATTGTACATTTCTCGGGTAGCATTCGACTGTTCCACTGCAATAGTTTTCTTTGCGTACTTTTTTGCTGATTTATAAGAATCTCGATCTTCTTGACTCTTGGTGGATTGCCATGTTTTAAATGCACTTTTCTTTGCCTTTAATGCTGTCTGTACATTTTCGTTCCACCACCACGTTTCCTTGAAAATCATTTTTCCTTTCTTTGTACGTCCCAAGATTTCATTTGCAGCTGTCATGATTGATTTGTGTAGGTTTTCCCAGGTTGTGTTTATATCCTCTTCTACATTTGGTATCGTCAAATTTTCTATTCGCTCACGGAAATCGTTTGCCCTTTCTCCTTTTAGTAGCCACCATTTTGTTATGTTTGGGTAGCTTGTCGGTTTTGGCTTTACGACTTGTGTAAATGTCATATCCATGACAACTATGCGATGTTGAGGGGCAACACATTCACCTGGGATCACTTTGCAATTTTTGATTCTACCGATGTTTGCCTTGTTCGTTAACATGTAATCTATTTGCGAGACTGTATGACCGCTTTTATAGGTTATTAGCTGTTCTGGCTTTTTCTTAAAGAAAGAGTTTGCAATGGCGAGGTCAAATGCCATAGCTGTACACAGTATGGTTCTTCCGGCATCATTGAGGGTTCCATAGCCATAGCCTCCATGTACTCTGCTATATGATGATTCTTCCACTCCAATGTGACCATTTAAATCGCCTCCAAGCACTATTGTTTCCTTTCCAGGGATTTCTTGCAGTGATGATCCCACTAGAGTCCAAAACGCATCTTTATCTTGCTCACTGCAACCCGCTTGGGGCGCGTATGCTGAGACGATATTTACGAGCTCCCCTTGTATGATGACTTTAATATACATAAGTCTATCTGTTTTGCGTTTTATTTCAATAATGTTTGCAAGGTGTTCCTCTTTAGCAATTACAGCTACTCCATTTCTACCCTCCTTAGAGCCTGTGTACATCAATTTGTAACCCTCTCCTATATTCCGAGCTTTAGAGCCAGTCCATCTTGTTTCCTGTACACAAGCGAAATCAACTCTCCTCCTCTTTAAGAGACATGCGATCTCTTTTGCTCTTCCCGTTAGAGTGCCCACGTTTAGAGTGGCGAATCGAACCTTTAGGTTACATTTAGGGACTAACGTCTTTGGCCGAGTTCGTCCATTTCTCGGTAGCCCTCGCCTATTCTTCGCAGAGGTAGGGCGATGTATCTGCGCGTCGTTTTGCGGCGACGCCCTATTCGTCTGTCCGAGGCCTACACTGTGTAACCTTTCCATGTTATTTAGCTATGATTGTGACTTTATTATTCCAGTGCCGATTGCTATCTGACGCACAAAAACCTGCCATTTAGGTCAGGAAGAGTCTCTGGGTATTGTAGATGTTGTACCCAGTTTACAGGTATTTAGCCTGATATACAGCGTTGTCTGGTTATACCGCCAGATGCTCGGTCGCCAGAGCCTCGTTTGTTATCTAGCAGGGTGTACCAGCGTGCAGGTGAGGTTGACGATTGGGTCGGCTAGATGTTAGTTGCCATCACCCCTTACACCCCAAGCGAATAATTTCCTGTGTTGAAATATATTAAATCTCTAAAATTTAAATTCAAATAAACATTTGGAAAATTTCCCTAAACTAGGTAGTTATTCCATTTTTACTCTTTTTGGAAAGTACATTTTCATAAAAATTCCTCCATAATTTTTTTTAGAATGCTATAACCTTTTAATTTTTGTATAAAAGTTTACGGTTCTTGTGTAGTATCAAAATATTTGGAACTGTTCGAAAACTAGAACTATCCTTACCACACTTAAACTTATATGCTTGGATGACTCTTTTTGTATTGTGGTTAACAAAAACATAACTATGTTTTTCTTTTTCATTTAAAAAAAACATAGAAAATCTATTGACCTGATAAATTATATCTTTTTTTTATCAATTTCTTTGGTTAATTACTTGTTAAATGAGTCCAAAATATATCACAGTCATGTACCTATGACTCCTCAGAATTTAAAGCTTATAATTTTTTTTCTCTTTATAAAATACCTACGGAAATAAGCAACAATTAAGTGTATAAAAAAATATTGATTAGAACTTTAAAAGATTAGCTTGTGTTTCATTTTCGTGGGTCCCATCATCGAAAGTTCATGAAAAGTATTATTCTTATAAATCTTTAAATTTATGATTGATTTTTTAGAAGTTGTAATAATAAATTGAGATTTACTCCCAAATTAAAATAATGAAGCTCAAGTGATAGTTTATACGCGAATATTCGGCGAATTTTAAAAAAAAGACAGTAGAAGATAGATAAGTACGTATAGTAGTCTAGCAAAATCCGATAGACTTTATACTGCAAGTCTATACAATGTCTGTAAATAAATAAATAACTTGAAATTAAAAATGTCTTCTTGAAACATTAAAACCCCTTCCTTAACATCCCGCAGCATCTCTTGCTTATAGTCTACCTTCAAGATACATATTTTTCAATTAAGTTTGAGAAAAATTGATATACCTTTGAAAATCACTACACGATCGTCGATAGCTATGTATATAAATTAATAAGCCATTGATAATCTTTTTATAAATTTTTATTATTATTACTAGTTTCGGAAATATTTTTTTTCTTTAGAACTTTTTAGGATATATTGACCACAATTTCGCAGTAAATAAAAAAAATAAAACAATAAGGTATGAATTCATGGTCCTATACATGCACAGCAAATACGTTAATCACTGTGCTAATAAGGTGTTCAATGTTCCTCATGATTTCTAAACTATAAAAATATTTATATTTCAAAAAGACACTACGTAGATGATAGACAAATTTTGTCACTGCTTTTCACCATTTTCACTTATATGGCTCAATTGTAAATCTAAACCATTCTGGATCCCACTCAAATATACCCAGAAAACTTCAGCAAAATAGGACCTGGATTAAAATAGGAATTTGTTTCGGAAAAAAAGGGGTGATACCATCAAATGCTGAATGCAATGATATGCTGAATTGTATGAGGACTTTGTTGAAGTTGGTGTCCAGTATGGTCCCTGTCGTTAGAGGTCCCAGATATCAGAATATCCCCCTGCGTTGATTTACTCTTACTATTAATATTCAATCAAAACTTTCGTTTTTGTATAAGAAAGACATGATTATTCACTCTACAAGAGATATTTTAATTTATTTTTAGTAAGGGATGGTTATTCACTCGCCTCTATTTTGCCTATGAAACAGCAATGCCTGCAAATGAAATATTTATTAATGACTCTCGTATTGATTTTGTCTATAATAGTTTTTTTAGAAAGACATATTCAAATATCTTTATTTTTGATGTTATTTTATATTTTTTTATGTGAATTTCTGGCATATTTAGAAATTTATGGGCCAGAGGTTCTTTACATAGATTCAATTGAATCCCGAGAATTCGGTGAGTCAGTCTCGCTAGTTTAAACCAGCGAATAACCATCCCTTACTAAAAATAAATTAAAAAACTCTTGTAGAGTGAATAATCATCTGTTTCTTATACAAAAACGAAAGTTTCGATTGAATATAACTGGACACATATGGCCTATGCTTAAACATAGACTTATATTGTTTATACAGTTTATAAAGTATATTGTGATCCAATTTAGGTGGTATAATTTAATATAGTAATGTATAAAAATCATACCATAAACACCACAATATATTTCATATATTATATAAACAGTTTAACCGTTCAAAGTCAGCGAAACATTTTTATTTGATTATACATTTATATTGAGTTTAAAAAAAACATATTTTATTTTTCCAAGGGTTTGATGAATGCACATATGAAAGTGATGGGGGTTAATACCACCAATAAGACTAAAAATCACTGTTCTAGACAATAGGGTAGATTGTTAAAAAATGTTATCTTATTTGTGTAACTATTGGCCATTAGCTTTATAAAAAATCAATTTAAAATTCCTCCTAAGTTTTTGAGTAGAAAACGTATTTTTTTTTCGAATAGTCTTGATCAAATTTTGAATTTTATTTGTCCTATGCACTTTTGTTATAACCAAAAAAATATTTTTGATTTTAAAGTATTTTTTTTAAATACCATAAGTGAATAGACCTTGCACATTTTCGTCATCGTGTTGCAGAAATTTAAGAACAAACGTCTATTAATTTTCATGAATGAATTGTTTATCTCCCACTTTAATTTCCGAGATTAAAGGAAATGCAAATCGCATACAAAAAATTTATTGTTATGAGGAAAGATCGAAATTGCATATCTTCCATTAAAATTTATTATAATATGAATACGTTCATCTTCTTATGCAATAAAATAATAAATATATTACACGGAGACTAGGAATTTCGAGACAAAGACTTACTGGCAGAGACAGACATCAATGTAGAATAAACATTTCAATAAGTTTATAAGCAAGGCTGCGATCTGAGCAATTCGCCCAGTGCAGAGAAACGGAAGAAACCAATTGTATTAGATAAATACAGTAATTACCAAGATACAAAGATTATAAATAAGGACTCATATCTCGCATATATTCTTCATGACCTTAACTAGATAACTTGCACTGAACCATCACAAAAAAATATAAGACCAACAATACCTTTAATTAAACCATGGCGAAAATCAAAATCCATGATTAGTGTGGTATCAAGCTCAAAAGCTCTTTTATCATCCTGAAGATTTTTTTCTGCTGATTTTTGTTTTTATATTCACATATATGCGGAGTAAGTAAATAATAAATGGATATGACCTTAATGAATATCAAATCGTAATTGTTCAAATACATTAAATTAAAGAGTAGGAGGGTTGGATAGGATATTGAGGGTTGGGGGACAGAGTGGAGAGCACCTAATATAGCACATCTCTTTCCTGAATATCGTTCTTGGACATTTTCTATTTTCGTTCAAGTTTGATTATGTCACGGCCACCAATGTCGTAGCAAAATTGCAATAATAAAAATATGTATTATTAAATGAAGTAAAGCATTGATTATAATAATAATAAAAATATATTATTATTATTTAGAAAATTATTGTTGTGTAATGGAATGATGGAGTGACGCGACTAGCGGTGGGTGTTTGGGGAATTATTAATAGCAATAAGAATTACTTTTTATATAGTAATAAATTTATTGCTCAGTGCTGGTTAATTGTTTAATGAAATAGTATGAAGGTACAATAAAGTTTTTCTTGTAAATTTTTCTTATTAACTGCGTATTATTTTCTTGAGTTTTTAATAACAGTTGTTTATCGAGAATAATTTCAATTAAATTAATTAAAAATTCAATATTTGTTTTATGCATTTAATATAATATTCCATTACATAGGTTTCAAACGTAAAAACTAAAAATATTATAATTGATTTCAAATGTAAATTTATTTTTTTTTGTCGTTGCAAACATTGTACTTTCTTACGTGCAAAAATTTAATGATTTAAACTTTACCCCAAATTTTCTTGTATAAAATGAGTAAATCAATAATTTGAACCCAAATTCTTCAAATATTTGGGTTTTTAACCGGTTTTGTTAAAGTTTTTCGTAGGAAAGTTTCCAAGAAGATCCGAACTAATTTCAATAATAACAAGTATTCTATTGAGTTGGGTTTTCATTGGTTACTGTACTTATCACGAAACAAGTGTATAGAGTGGCGAAAAATCATGCAAGCTCTTTGGAAATTTTAGAAATAAAGAAAAGAATAGTATTCTATAAAGTTTATTGGTGTAAACCAAATATTTGACAAAATTTGCCACCAGAAACTTATACACAAAACGTACATTGTATTTTCTATTATTTTTGCAACAATCCTAAAACCTTCATGAGGTACCGTAAGAGTTGTCCATATGTAATACATACTATGCATTTTCTAATTGCAGAATACATTTTGCAATCATTACCATTGGGCAATACTAAAAAACTCATTATTAGTATTATAACAGTATTGTAACGGTATTGTAACAGTCGTTTTTTCTTCCCAGGATCCTATGCATGTAGAAAAATTCCTATCAGAAACATCCGAAAAAAACAGTAAGATTTTAAGGTCTACATACCATGATATGTTTTTCCGGCCTATCTTTGTTTTATCTTCTTTTACCTGATAGTATGCAGGTGATTATACTTGTGACCCTACAGCATATGACTAAAACGTACAAAACTTCATAGTTCAAAGGACTTTAATCCAGTCTTGCCGTAAAAATGATTCAAAATTGCTGAAGTATTACAAAGGAATCAAAATTAACCTATCAGAAAGAACACCTGTCTTTCCATATACCTAAATAAACCGCTAGTTCTACAGATTATGGAGTAAGATATCTAGGACTCAACTTTGATAGATAGAATGGCAAAGTCATCCCCTGTAAAATGATCATTTTGATGATACTGAATGTCAAGTGATAGTTTCTAGATGCTCTTGTACATTTGTACATTCTAATACTCTAGTTTTACGTAATGCTTTCTTGAAGCCTGTTTAGATTAATATAATTCAAAATTGAGAAATAGTATCTCCGACATTGAAATATGTATGGTCAGAATGGTTTCTTTTGTAAAATCAAGCTTGATGACTTCTTCAGCAAAAATATTACACAATACACTTACTAGAATTTATGAGAATTTTATGTTTGATAAATTTGCAAAAATTTTAGGAGTTCCCAAAATGCATGATAGGATATAGAAAACGTACTTACCCTGCTTCCGGGCCCAGAGATACTTTAAGGATTTTAGGCTTAAACATTACAAAATTATGACATTCTTCAATATTTAGAAAATGGTAGAAGGTAGGTATAACTAAACTCTTTTGACCCATTTATACGATTATTTGGGTAGTTAAGATACTAAATTGTAATTTTTCTTGGGCTCTTCAGAAAACTTGTTAAAAGAAGAAATGGACTACCCCAATCTAGATATAAATAGTTCAACTACGTTAGAACATTAACTCCGAACCAGACACAAATCAGAGAAATAAATTGCAAAAAAAAGATCCCGTGTTATCCCTAATTTTTAAACTACAGAAAATATGTCAATAGAAAGTTAACGAACTTAAAAAGACGAACATTGAAAAAAAAAACGTCTGTCTTTTATATATTCGCAGAAATTATGTTAAAAATGTATATATTTTTGACTATACCAATTTAGTTTTGTTAAAACATGTTAAATTATAATATTGAATCTGATTTTTTTCTTGTACAATAATTTTTTGATTGTATTGAAGTCTGGTTCAAATAAAATTCACCAATGCTTTACAGAATTTATGACATTAAAAACAGTGATTGGCTTCTTAGAAATTAACGAACTTTGAAATCATTTTAGTTTTTGTACTATTAAAATAAATTTCCACCATTAAAGTGCAGACAAATTTAAAAATATTATTATACAATGATTATAATATGGCCCGAACTTTAATTAGCTGTAGACCTTGTATATGTGTGATTTTTAAAGGTTAATATGGCCAATGATGAGCCATCGTTTGCTAATGATAATAATTTATTATTTTAGTAAAATTATCCCCGAATCAAATCTGACGTATACATAAGTATACGGTTCCATGCGTTCCAAGTTTGCTTTTTGAAAATTTTAATTTATACGACTTTATATACTTTACATTTATGGTCTCTTTAGAAAGAATTCCTTCCAAGATGATATTTTATTCGTTTTTCTTTATCTGTTTCCATTTC
Organism: Sisyra terminalis; assembly: GCA_958496175.1. Lineage (NCBI taxonomy): Eukaryota > Metazoa > Arthropoda > Insecta > Neuroptera > Sisyridae > Sisyra > Sisyra terminalis. Next base: position 13,698,859 of record OY292275.1, read on the forward strand.
TCATTTCTGTTATATAGAAATTACAAAATGATTATATCGTAGGTATATAATATACGTATGCGGACAATTATTATTATCGTATCTATTATTTTGTCCTTTTCTGTTTAGTTGCCAACGCTATAGACACTCTGTTATTTTATTATTAATTTTATATTATAAATTACTTCTTGGAAATTAAGAATTGTATTCGTATAAAGCAATGTGAGGCTACGTTTTGATAATACATCTAATAACAATAATCAAATATCAAAGTATTTCTGATTTCATAGGACTCGGTCGTATTGGAATCGCCAGGTTGGATTTTATCTTTTCAAATTATAACTTTGTTCTTCAAGTTTATCATTATTCACATTTATTTTCTTAATTTTAATTTCAATAATTCCGATATCTCCTTCTCTGCTTATGAATTTATCACGTGTAATGCATCTGTTTCACTCCCTCGTATACTGCCGGCTCTTCTCTTAATTGGTAAATGAACAAGAGCAATTATCTTTTTAAATTAATTAAATAGAACAATAATAGTTGACGTCCAATTAGATGCAATAAAAATTAAATGAGTTTTTCTATTTTTATAGTTTCAATCAGTGTTTGGTAAATTTATTTTCGTCAACTAAATTAATAAGGGGGCATTACGGTTCGAAAATGTATAGCTAAATGAACACTTTGTAGTTGATTATTTTCATAATTTTTTCTGTACATTACTATACATGTTATATCTTATTCTACATTTTTTTATCGAAATGCATTTTAACCACCAATAACCATATATATAATAACCAATAACTCAATTTCTTTATTGAAACATCTAAAAAATCACTTGTTTGATGGTTTCATTGTACGAATTATAGAAGTAGAAAAATATTGAAATCATTCTTAGTTGAACTTTCATTTTAAATCATATATATAAATTGACTATCTTGCCGTGCGTCCGTGCCAAATGGGCTATGCGCATGCGCTGTTATCCCCACTTACGCATTCAAAACGTTGGTAGGGGTACTCACTCACTAAGGTATTTATTTGAGAATACGTATTTCGGATTTTCAGGTTTACAATATATGAAAGCCAAAAAACTTAATGCTTACTTATAAACTTAACTTAACCATTTTCAGATATCAGAGTTTAAATTTTTAAGCAGATCCTAAGTTTTTGTATCTAATAATAAATCAACTTTGTTTTATATTAAGCAGTAATAACGTTTCGTTTTTAACGGACTTTGATTGATTATTACATTTGAAATTTCGATTGTTTATTAAACGTTATCCCTTACAAACTTTGCTACCGTTTTTCACTCTTTTAGGGGAGGAATTTTCAAAAACCCTTTCTTATTATATATCTGCATCTTATAAGGAAAACATTTTCCAAATTTCATCACACAAATGGGCACTTATATTTGAAAATACAATGTAAAACGAAAAAAAATAATGACCGTTATGTTAGTTAACGTGACTAAAAAGCTATTCGATTTCGCACATTTGGACGTTGTACATACAAAATTGTTGGAAATAGGTGGAAAGCGTGGAAGTAAATTCGAATATTTTATTTATTTTCAATAACAATAATTGGTTTTCAAATTGTTCTAAATACCGAAAAAAAGTTAGTATCGAAGATTTTATATTTGAATTGACAGTGAAATATATGACAAAAAATTGCTACCTTAATGTTTTCAGCCGAATATATAATTACTCCAGATCACAACCATTGGTTCATAAAAAAAATAGATTTAAACAATTTTGATTGTTGAAAAACGAACCAAAATTTAAAATCGCCTATTTGGTATAAGTACTACTTTCATACTAATTTAGTGAAAGGACGTTAATTAAAATGTTGTTATTAAAATGATATAAAAAAAAAACACTTATATTTTATTTCTTAATATAATTTTCAATAAACTTGTTTTATATTAACAACACTGATTATTAAATTTAAAACTTCGATTGTTGATTAACTCTACATTATCTCACATTAAACATTTTATTGAGATAAAACCTTTAGTTGCGAATGCAACGGGCAACTACTAGTAACATATAAAAGTATAAATTTTTCGAAAAATATTTAGCAAACTTTTTTATAACAATGTTTATTTCCTATAAAAATACATTAAGATTCTATCAATTAAACAATTTGTTACATAGCTATAAAATTCAAAATTTTATCGAAGTAAAACTTCAGTTTATCAATGACAGACTTTCTTTTATCTGCTATTAATATTTCTTTAATAATTGTAAGAAGGTACAAAAAAATGTGTTTCCAATTGTCGGGGATTTCTCTTAAGTCCCGAAATATTTTCTGGCGTTTGTAAAAACGAATACATTTGGATAAAATGAAATTTTAAAAGTGAAGTGTAAATATAGATATTTTATAGTATTTCGTACATTTATTAGCATCGATAGACTTGAAAATTTGATTTAACTATGATTTATTTATAATATCTACAATTATAGAAGTAAGGGGGCAAAATCAAATTTTCTTTGAATAATTTATGGGTGTAAAATTTTATTTTTAGCAGTGAAAAAAGACGATATGTTCACGTGGAAAATGTTAAATTTATTGCTCGTAATTTCAATAAATAAAATTGAGAAATGTGTATGGGAAAGAGAAGAGAGCGCTTGCTACTCTGATGTTTTGTGAAAAAAAAAATTTTTTTAGTGTTTATGTATGAAATAAATCAGCCGCTATAAATATGTTTTATTATTTTTAATATTGAATATTATTCATAATAAATATAATAAAAATAAATGCGATGACGTGTAAAACTATTTATTTCTTTTCATTGCTTCAATCTAACGATGGAAATTGCGTCATTTCCATTTTTAACATTTTTTTATTGTTTTGATTTTTATAATTTCAATCGCGTGTTGAAAAAAAATGTAATCCCATTTTTGTAGATTCAATACTCTGTATCGGTAGGTACATATATTTTTTTCCCAACGCCAATATTATAAAGAATATCGCAACATTTACACATATTAATATTCAAACTGCAGTAATTTATAAAAAAACACTAATAAAAATTGGTATTCGAACCTACATGCATTTTTTTTTAAATTTATTAGCGTTTTACTCATCAATTTATTTTTTTTAAATTCAATTTAAAATTCAAACGCTTTTATAAGTGATCAATAAACGTGGAATTTTATGTCAATTTATTCTCGGTATTTTCGTAATACTTAAAGGAAATTTGGTTTTGATTTACGTTGCAAAGTCTCGATTGCGAAACGAGATTTCAATTTTAGGCTTTTACCATCTCGAATTCGAGATGAAACGAGACGAGATACGAATCTCGTCTCTCATTTCATCTCGTTTGTGTCTCTAAATTGTTGGTTTTGGGATACTTGCGCCCAGTTACAGTCCCTGGTCATATTATTAGATGTTGTATACACAATGTACATATTCTACTAAATTAAATTTAATATTGTTTACTTTTTACATTATAAAAAGTTGTATTGATTTTTAAGAAAAATATTTTCTGGATAAGGGTAAAACCTTGTTTATTATCCCTATTACCGTACTTTAAGATAATAGCCTTGGTTTAAAACCCTTTGAAAATATTTTGAAATTGCTGAAGTAAAAAGTAGCTAACAAGGTGGTCATAACAGAAAAAAATCCCTTAGAAAAAATATTCACGTATGGAATATCATCCACCAATACAGCAGACGGTATTGCCCTACATACAGCATACTGCGCAGGATGGGAACTTAAATATCAGTAAACGGGCTTTCAATCAAATATTAAACAATTCAGTTCGCCATAATTAAGAAGATGGTGTATTAACTTAATGGTAAAAATTTATTTTTAAGTAAATATGATTTTTGGTCATGCTTGTTGGTAAAAAGCGTAATAAATAAAATTTGTACAGGAAAGTTAAACCCAATCAAAAATATGGACCCAAAATAAAATAGCTCATAATTCAGGTGCTATAAAAAACCTATAGTGCGTCTATTAATATGGCCAGGGACTGTACATCATTAACCTGATATTTTTTCTTTAATAGTATACTGTAATACGTACGAAATAGTACGGTATCCTAACCCGGTAAGTTAACCCCTTCTTATACTCGCATTACCTAAAAGTCTTGGATAACACACTTTTTATTTCTATAGCCAAAATTGCTTTAATCAATGTCGTTCTTGATTTTTGAATCATTTTGTATATGAAATTATTACATAAGGGGACTGAACTTTTGATATAAATGATTAATATTTTATTTTAGAAATATTCACGTAAAATGATGAAATATTTGTCTAGTTTATCGTAATGCGTATTAAATCATAACTACCTTTGTATATTGCATGTGAAATATCTCATATGTACATATTTCCAAGTAATTCCACAGCTGCTACATTTCCCTGGTAGCGTTTGAAAAAAATTTTTATGAGCCATCCCAAATGTTTCTGATATATTTTAAATACAAATTATATTTATTTATCTGAAAGAAAATTCATAAAAAATAATAAATATTTTCATAAATCTTCATATATTTCACAGCCAAGTAATATTTAGAGTAAATATTATCATTAAAATATGCGAGATTATATAAATACGGTGATAACCCACCACCGTCAACTGTGTTTTTTTTTTATTTTTAAATTGAATTTAAATAATTAAAGGATGAACGGCTTGAGGTGGTTTAATTTGTAGTGAGGGTGGTTTATGAGATTTGTCTGTAAGATATCTCTCGTTTCATATGTTTGGTAATGTATTTTACCCCGACATAAATTATTGTGTTATCTCGGTGAAGAGGCGGCGATGACAACTTGTGGTCCGCCTCCAAAGTGTCTACCGCCGCCGATTATATTTAGGTGAGTTTGAAGAAAACGGAATTAACGGCTTCCACTTGGAAATTATGGATGGATGGATGGATGGATAGATGGATAGACAGATATAGCGGGTAAGGATGATATAGGCGGAGGCAATAAAAATGTGTTTAACACACGGTTTAAAGTCACGCGTTGCGTGTTAAAGACTTCTTCAGAATGTTTTTTTTCTCCTCTTTATTTCATATAGATCTTAATCAAGCAATTTTACTGATTTGTGTGATTGTTTTTTTTCTTCCAAGTTAAATTTAATTTGCGTTTTGAAATCATTTTATTGGTTTGTCTCCTGCCTCTGTTCCATGCCAGTTTAAAGCTCCGAAGAACAACATTAAAAGTACATAATTAACTCGTGCCTTAATAAAAATTGACCCTTAATTTAACACTTTCGTTCATGATTCTTGCATATTACTACCAGTAGAAGATCGTTTTAGAGAATTTCTCCTTGATAACCATCTTATCTGGAGACCAGAACTAAAAGAGCTTAAAAACCTTGCGAGTTTTTACTCATAGTATAGGGAACTTCAATCTTCCATGGGTTTTTTTCCCTTGATCTGGGGGCCTCTCATGCGAGTTCCTCTGCGCTGCGTCCTAAAAGGACTATTGCGCCCCAGTTTAATTTCAGTTCCAGTTGGTCAGGTCTGCTTCTGATATAAATCTCAGCAGACAGTCCACTGTGATCTCTGTGTATGTTTCCCAGCTCATGTCTGGGTGGACCCAGCGAGTTGAGACGACTTTGAGTCATGGCTGGGAACTCAAATAGTACGTGGGAGGCAGTTTCATCTTCCACGCCACATTTCCTGCAAGCTGCTGACTCTGTGTTCTTCCCTATAGTTTGGAGATGTTTCCTCAAATTGCAGTGTCCTGTTAATAGGCCTATCAGCGTTTTGATGTCCTTCCTTCTTAGATTTAGAAGTCTAATGGTCTCCATAGGTTACCAAACACAATACCAAATAAAACAATATATATTGGATTAACATTGGCAAAGAATTACCAACAATTCTACACAACTTCCAATCAGAAGCTTCATTCAAAAACATCCTTTTATTTTGATTATAATAATCATCATATAACTTATATATTTCTTTAAAATCTCATTTTAAAGAAATTGAGAAAGGAAAGTAAATACTACACTATTAGTAGTAATAATCACCATTTACCAGTTACCAATACCTCAACTAGCGATAAGTAAGTCGCGCATGTTTCTATATTTTTGGTATCAAATATGTACCTTAATTCGTACCATAATGAATCACTTTGTCCATGACATTTATATATTACTGTCAGAAGAAGTTTGTTTTAGAGGATTTCTCTTAGATAACAATCTTACCTACAATTCACATATAAGACCAGAACGAGAAGAACTTAGAGAGCTTTCAAGCTTTAACGAATAGTGTGAGAACTTCAATCTTCCATGGGTTACCCAACATTCTTACATTAGGTACCTATATGTTGGTACATTTTGGTACTGGTAAACATTTACCAAAAATTCTACATCATTTCCAATCAGAAATTTCATATACATTTTTATAATAGTAAACAGCATATAAATTTTATAGTTTTTCAAAAAAACGTTTTTTTCTTTTAAGTCATATTGCTGCTACCCATATCGCGATATATAAGTCATTCGTGTTTGTATATTTTTGGTACCAAATACATATAAATATAAACCTTCGGTTTCGGATATATTTTAGATTCATGTTTCGGTCGAAACCGAAAAGAAAAACCAAAAATTCTTATTTTAACATTTGGAACATTTGAAAGATCATAAGAATTTTTTTTAGCGCCATTGATTTTATTAGAATTGACCTTTTAGGCGTTAAATCGCTGTTACACTAATATTTGTTTGCAAGAAAAGTGTATTAAATTGGATCTTAGTCTATTGATTTATGTAAGCAATTGAATAGGCTTTAAAACAGTATAGAATATTTTGCTTAATATTGGAAATTTTATGAAAAGACCATCAAAGAAATAGGAGACGTCGAAATGTAAAATATTAATTTATTTGAACTTTTCTACCATTTAAATTTTTACCTAGAAATTTATGCTTGATTTGGATATCTTAGTTGTTCAAAATAATAAAAATTTAGAATTTCCCGATGAAAAATTCCGCTTTTTCTCCTACTAATATTTTCAGGACTGCACTTCGTTGGTCATAGTATATTTTCAGTAAAAAGAGATGGAGAAAGATAAATTAAAAATAAATATTGCTTTACTGCACTATATCCTTATCTCGTTTATCTTCTTTTACTGAGAATGTTTTATGCTACCAAGAGACAATCTTGAAAAAAATAGAACTTTTCGATGAAAACTCCCGCGTTTTTTTACCAATATGTTTTGGATTGCACTCCGCTGATCATATTATATTCTCTTAAAATGAATTTTTCTTTACTAACTTCCTTCTTATCTCCTTTATATGTTTTTTACTAAGAAATTATTGTGGTTACTAAAGAACCAACCTGAACTTATAAGATAAGAACCAAATTATTTTCTAAAGAAATTTTAGCTTTGGATATTTTGATTTTAGTATTGTGATACTTCGTTAAATAATTACAATTTTTCTGACACCTAAAGTTAGCACTAGTAATAACACCTAAGTTAGCACACGTATAGTATTGGACCCTTAAAATCCTTATATAGTGAAATTGATAGTTAAGGTTTATGTTATTTTGAATGAAAATGGAGTGTTATCATCTCTTAATTATCACTAGTAACTTCCCATGAAATATTTACTGCTAACATTGACACAATAGATGATAAAATTCAAATCTCAGTTTTTATCAAATAAGAAGATAATTCAGGTTGTTTAAAGAAAAACGATCTTAAACAACCTGAATTGTCTTCTTATTGACACAATTTACAAATGACAAAAATTGGTAAATGAATGATATTGAAATGACACTTGAAACAAATGGATGACAAACATATGGCAACAACATATTGTGTCATATAATATGATTAAAATTTTTGGGTGAATGTTCTTGGTTTTTGTGTGCAAGATATGCTAGTTGGTCCACATAAAAGTGCATAATATATCTTGTATATTTGTACGGAGCATGTGCAGGTCTAATGTGGGGATCAGACGTCACTTACTCCACAGAAAAATTCATATTATAATTTTTTTTGGAATTTAGGCATACAATTTTTTTTTAAATATTTAGCGAAAGCTTAAGCAATTCTCCAAGTTATTTGACATTTTTTAAAGCGGTAGTAACCAAAAATTATTTTAATAATTCACACGGAATTCCAGTACCTAGTTGGTACCTCTGATGATGCTTTCGTAATTGGTATATCTTTGATTCAAATTAAGGGTGCAAATTTTTAAGTTTTTGCAAAAATTCTTTTGCTTATTGTAACTATATATCTCAGTACAGATTAATAATAAAAATTAATAAAACTGCCAATCCTCTGTTGGGGTTTGAATGAGGAGATTTGTGAAACTATCTGTTGCATGTCATCTTCTTGTCGTGTCGTCAATTTAATACCGTCCGTTTCCATTGTCGCTTTTTTCTGTTTCGAATAGACGGTTTTATCTTTGTTGTAAATGAGATAATTCAATATTGGCGTCGCGTATTCCTTCAGGAATTTATTATAAGTGCTGTCACGTTATCCTCCGTGTTTTCCTCCATCGTGCGATAATCGCAATAAGTGTGGATGAATCAAGTTCATGATCACATCGCTGACAACACTTTTACTTTCGTTATTTCGTTGATTTTCACTGTTTACTTCAATTATCGTTATTCGTAACTCTAATTTATTTAAATATTATAAATTAAAGATTAATGAAGTCTGACGATAATGCTTTAGTTGTTACTAATTGAATATATATTCAATTTAAGTATTGATTTGATATAATACAAACGCAGGAGTGGTGGTGATTTACGTCGAGTGGAACAACCCCTTGGGGGTGTTCATTCTCTCCAACATATAGCTCACTACATAGAGATATGGAATTATGGACATAAATACATACAAACTTAACCTAAACTTCCCATCATACATAGCTCCTCCACCTACTAGTTCATAGTCCCCACACCACCTACCATTCATCCTTTCAAATATCATCATTTTCCACCCTTAAAGCAAACGTTCGCCTGGCCTATTTCACAATTTAATGTAAATTATAGTTCTTGTTTTTATGGGAATAAGATATATGGATTGTATTTATTTATATTTTTTAAAACAGTAACTGCTTCAGCTACCCTCATTCACTCGAAAACGTAATATAAAATGAATTGTAACGGAGTTTATTGGAGTTTTTATATTACTATTGTAATTGCATTATCGAACTCTCCTCTATAATTATAAAGGATTGAAAACAGGGGAAATGAAACTCTTTATTTTTTTTTTGTAGTGAAATTTACCGAATAGGTTGGTCTATATGAGAGTTATGTTCTTGTGCATTTTTTATGAGTGCCAGTACTTAAAAATAAGTTAATCTATTATTAGAACAATTATATATTATCAGTTTTTCATTTTTCCAATTCAAATTATAAAACCAATAAGAGGTCAAGTTATGCATATAATTATGTATTAATTTACCGATTCTTTCCGATGGTTTTCAATAAAAATATGTCTAAATGTAGAGAATTATTTCATAAATTTTATAGTGAGCAATTCGATATGGTCAGTTGGATTTCTGGCCTTTTAAATTTTTGTGGGTTTTCTGCAATTTTACCATTTTATCGTCAAAAATATTTAACTCTAAAGCACTGATAAAAGACTTTTTGATTACCAATCATTGCCGGCAAGTCTTACATTTCATTAGAAGTAAGGAAGCACTTCCTTGCGTAATTTGTTGACCTGTTTTTATGTTTTAGTAAAAAATATTGTGCTCTGTTTCCTCTAGGTCAAATTTTTGTTTTTGTTATCTTCCAAATCAACTTTGGACTCTAAGCTAATTAAATGCTTAATTAATTAATGCTAATTAGATGCTAAAAAAAGGTTGTTCAGAGATTGCAATTTGTTATAAGGAAAAAAATTATGAATTAACAAAAAGCGAAAAATTAAACAATTAGCTTAGATAGGTGATAAAACTCAGATCTCAGCTTATTATTAAATTAAAGAAGAAAACTCAGGTTTTTCTAACAGCGTTAGATGTTTTATTTTCCAAAATAGCGACGTTTCGTTGCTTATCACAACTTCATCAAGCGTCTATAAAAATAAGAAAAAAATGATGAAGTTGCGATAAGCAACAAAACGTCGCCAATTTGGAAAATAAAACACCTAAGGGATCATAAAAACCTGAGTTTTCTTCTTTAATTTAATAATAAGCTGAGATCTGAGTTTTATTACTTATCTTAGCTAATTGTTTAATTTTTCGCTTTTTGTTAATTCATAAATTTCTTCCTTATATCAAGTTCCAATCTCTGAACACCTTTTCTTTAGAATTGCTTATTTCTATGTTCTTTAGGCCAGGGAAATCCAATCTACTTTGAATACAGTTTTCGATTCGAATTCGTCTCTTCCCTTTTCTTGGGTGCTTCTGTAATAGATCCCTTAAGATTAAATATTGATAGTTTAGTTATCAAGAGGTATTTTTTTCCATCTACTTTTAAAAAATTAAAATTAAAATTTAACCGTTTTGCCACTAAAGAAGCCCTGGTCTATAGTTTTATTTTATAAAACTCAATATACTTATAAAAGTTTCTTCATGATCCAACGATTAGCTAAGGAATTCATGAAATACTGTGTCCTCTACTGTGTCTTTTACGGCTAAAGTATTCGTCTTATTGGTTTCCTTACCTAAAAATAACTAATTATTAAAAGCAAAAAAAAATTTCACCTCATAATTTAATCCTCTATCTATTTCTTTCCAAAGAAACCAAAACCTTATTTGAGCTTTTGTCTTAACGTTAGATTATAGAGGTTTATTACCTAGATTCTATGTAATCCATGTTGTTTAAGTCCTTGTCTTTTTAAATATAATAATTAAATTTATCTATAATTTTGGCAAAAGTTTTAGCTATTTTTAAATGTTATGTATTTTTATTATAGAGCCCTGAAGAAGTCAGGAATGAGTGACGAAACGTTGGCGAAAAAATAAATAAGATTCCACAAGAAGCTTCGTCCTTATTGCCCACAATTTAATTATTATATTCTATGTAATGTTTCATTGATATATGACTTGTTTATTTTCAAAGTGGCGTAAGTCCATTTCAAGGACAGTCTATATGGTGATTCTTCTTCTTGTAGTTAAAACAAAATATGTTAATTATTTAACTGCTAAGTTTTCAGAAATTACTGATTTCATTTGAGTTGTTAACAAAAACGCCAATTATTCCCTCTTCCTTAGTATTTTATGTTCCTATGGTTAAAAATGATAATACTAAAGGGATTGTTCTTGAAATATACTTAACTCACTTTCAAAATAAACGGCGCATATTTCCAATATGAAATATTACCCTTCTAATTACTAATCAAAAACAATGAAGGAAAATCTTAGTTTAATTGCAAATTTGATTTGGTTTCACTTTCCATTCAATTAGTCGTTGAAATCGTGAATTTTCACCATTTATTTATTATTAATTTTAAATTTTGCTGTCCCTTTCGGTGTAATCATATTATTTTTTGTGCTATTTATTATTAAAAGTAATAATTTTCAACGGTGTTTAAAATAACAAATAAAAATAATAATAACAAAATAATGGTAATAGTACCCGTGTGAATAGCCACCCACCACCACCACCCCTGTCAACCTACCCGGTTCCCTCATTTCCGGCATCCTAGTTCTCGTGTAAATTCACACATTGCACGGCTCACTTCATCATCATTCCACGCGAAGCTTTTGGCCACCCTTTTTCAATATAGTTGATCATTGTGTGCAATTATTTTGATTGGATACCGATGAATTTCACACGATTGGGATGAAAAGCGTGTTTACTGAAAACCAACCAACGCGAACCTCTATATTATAACAGTGCTATTTAGTAGGGCCATAATGCTCTACCTTGCACCCCCTGCCAATCTCCTGGATCCCTTTCCGCGACTCTAGGTGCCTACTGTGTTACATGTGGCCGATATTGTATTTCCCGCTTATTGGCCGATTCATGTCATAAATACCTGGCTGAATATATTTATCCTTCTCACCCTTTAAAATCTTTCCATGCCAACGAGTCCCGTGCCGGCCAAAATATAGGTGCTATATATCCCCATGCATGTTCCCATTTCTGGCGCGTATTTAACATTTCACACATATAGGAAAATAAATGACTGGATGTATATATATATATATATATATATATATATATATATATATATAAAATTTACAATAATAACAAAATATTATTAACAATTTCAATCCACAACAACTCCGCCTGCCACCCACACAAAACAATTCACACATAATCGTAAAACTTCATAACTCATTTCATGGTTAGTTCGAATTTCAATAAAATATATATATTTGCATGGCGATCGAATTGTTAAGAGATAAAATGAGAAATGTTGGGGGTGAGATGAAAAGGGTGTTGGATGGTATGTCGAAAAGGTGCATATATTTAACATTTCGTTCATGTATGTCACTGGTTATAGGGCAAAGGGATGAAAAATCCACTCAATGGATTGGGATCCTGGGTGGTGGTCATTTACAGGTTAAATGTTATAATATTTAGTGTTTGGTTAAATATTGGTTTTATTCATTCACACTTTGCGTGAACGATGGATAATGACTAAATTTACACATTAGCCGACAATTTATAAATAAATATGTCCATAGAGTGACGGGGGTGTAAAAAGTCATATATGTACAATTCTCTGGAATTATTTATCCAATTAATCTATGAAAACTATTGATATCCTTCCCCCAATTGACTTTTATTTCACAAGTACTACGTGATTTTTGGTTTTTAAAAACTACTGAAAAGATTCTTAGTTTTGTTATAACTTAAAAAAAATATTTTTTTCGAAAAAAAAATCACAAAAATTTGTTGTTTCCCAAATCCATAATTTAATCCCCTTTCTTTTTTAATCATCATAAAAATGTATAATTGAACTGGTACTGGGTAACATTCAAAAAATATTTCTCATTCCGATAATGTAATTTTATAAATAATTTCCATTCTTCTGACCCTCTCATATCATTTTGGCTTTTCACAATCGTGGCGATTTATAATTTTATCACTCATATCCACCCACTATTCAAGAGGATACAAATTTCAATTGAAAATTTGTCCCATTGCATATGGGATGGATGCGGATTGTGTAATATCTACGAACTCATTCCCATTCGCTGGACCCATCCCCTCATTAAATTGGGGGCTATTCTCTCTGAATTTTATAAATATGTGTGACATTGTCAAAATTTTGTTAATTTATTACCAATCGAGTTGGCTTTTGTTATTGTTGTTCATTTGTTATTGAATTGGCGTTTGTTTTCATTGGTGGTGAGTGAAATAAATATTAAGTTGCACTCAAATTATGGGGTCTGCGTGAGAAAAGCGAGCTTTTGCATTATGTTCGTTCAAATCTAATGAAAAAAACAGTTTTAGAGTTTTTTAAGATAAAATTTAAAAAAAAAACAAATGAAAAGGGTATTTTTTGGTATTTCACCCCTCACTTTCGATAATTCATTAACTGTGTATTTTAGGGGATGTACTTGGTGATTCGGAAAACTTCGGTGTTCCTAATGGTTAATTTTTGGAAAGGATATATATGAGTGTACACCCTTAGAACTAAAATAGGTTTTAAACATATATTTTTGAAGATATTTAAAAAAAATGTTTCATAATCTTCTACTTATGTCATTTAGGCCTAAAAAAATAAGTAATGAAAGAAATAAACCTACTTTTATCATAAATTATCAAATTTAAAACTTAGAGTTTATAAAAGATAATAATATTTACATCTTTAACGACAAATTTGCGCCTTCTAATTATATAAGTTGAATCAATCGAGTGAATACTTTAATGAAGCAAATTTCACTGAAACGTTTCAATATAAAAATGAATGAGAAAAACAAACATTGAATAAAAAGAAAAAATAATAATATGAACGTGTTTAATCGAGTTTGAGATAGTAAATTTAATTATACTTTTATCACTTTTCATTATTTATCCATTACTTTTTCTTTGACAAAGAATTACCAAAGAAATACCAATGATTTTTCACCCAATGTTGGATAAAATTCCATAGCAAAACTATGATACTTTATTCTGTTTTTTGTTGTATTTCCTATAGCTGATATCTTATAAACCTTTTATTGATTTATAATCGATATAAGTTGTAGTATTTTAGTCGATGGTTTATAACAGTGTACTTTATCTGTGAATGTTTAAAGCGGCATTTTTCACGTGTGTTGTTTACAATTCTTGCACAAAATAAAATTTTAATTAGTTTTTTTTTTTTTTGTTTTATAAATTCCATCTTTATCATTTAAATAGAATTGCATTTAGTACCTGAACAAAGCAAAGAGAGTCTCTAAAAAATCATAAAACAATCAATTTTACATAAGGAGTTGTGGGGTGGTTTAAAACAACCCCTGCAAACGTTATGCTTGGAATTTTTGTCCAAATAGTACACTTTGTTCATGCTTTAAGTAACTGCTGGAAAATTTTAAAATTTCTCCCAAATATTAGCCATTTAGGGTTCATTCAGGTAAATATTAAGGGCTCACCTTGGAAAAAAATTGACCAAAATGAAGTCTTTGTGACCCTAAACAAATGGCTAGATATTAAGACTGGAAAGGTGATTTTGAAACTTTTCTTACTGATGATGAAATATGATGTCATTAACTTTGTATCTAGATTTCAGGAATATAGTGAGTCCCAAATTTGAGTAATAACAACAGTAATAAAAGTTTACAAATTCAAGTTTATATTGTTTTAAACATTTTCTGGGAGAAATCATGATTTTTGTGCTTAGCACAAATTTTACAGCCAACTGGTGGCTGAGTGGTCAAGGTGGCCGCTCCAAAACTAGTGGGTGTTGGGCTCGAATCTCGTATCGGGCAAACTTTTGATTATCCTCGATTTACAGATTTTTGGTAATCCTAGAGTTACTTAAGACCCTGGTAGTTATAAAGCGGCGATAAATTACAATAAAAAACAGTTTTACGGATATTTTTTACACGAAATGATTCTTTATCGACAGTTTTGAATGTATTAACTCCCATATGGTTTTTTTGAAGAAAGAAAGAACTCACCTACATGAAAAAGGAATAAAAGTAGGGATTTTTTTTCACACATGAGAGCCCTAGGATAATTACATTTTTTTAAACATGCTTTGCATATACTTATGTAATTTTTATTGACTTGTGAGCTATAGAATTCGAATTCATGGTATATAACAGAATGCAATATTTATGAATGATAAAGTCACATTTTTCCCATGTACCATCTATAGTTTTTCCATCGAAATTATGAGTAACAGTTTTCTATCTTCTACATGTATACATTAGTACTTGTTTAGAATGAAGCTTTCATATATTATAGGGACAGTATAGATCCACAATATGGGACTATTTTAATTTTTCTGATTTTTCAAACAATTTTTCTTAATTTTGTCCCGATTTGAAAAAAAAAATTTAAAGGTAACTATTTATTGAAAAAATCAACGACATAACGACCTATGTACATTAAGCTTTAGAAAAACCAGTGCTGAAATTTCAGCTCAAAAATAAATCCGTATTTTCTTTTTCCATTCTGAATTAAGTTTGTCCAACATGCTATTAAAAATATAATGAAAAACACCAGCGTGTTGGGGGAAGGGTCTAAAAGCTTCTACAGAAAACAATTATTTCAGCCAATTTACTAATTCTTTACTTAATATTACTTAAAAGTAATTACTTACTTTTCTTGCTTGATCAGGAAAGATTCTGGAAACATTGTAAGAAATGATACAAAAAAGAAAACGTATTGAAAAAGAAACTAATATTAACAGAAAGTCTAAGTTGTAAAAAAGTTAAAAAAGCTCTCTGTCTTTTTACCTCTTATTAAAGCTACTAAAAAAAAGCTTTTATCATTAAAAAAAGAGGGAGACTTGGAATGCAGTATTTTTAATAAATGGAGACACAAGGAACTAAGAATACCAAACCTTGTTACCAAAATAATCAAAAAAAACACCAAATACGTTAGCTACTAAGATTTGATTAGCTACTGGATCTCAAATGGGTGAAATAGGGACCCAAAAAGCTCTGAAGCTGCAATGTTGAGGTTTACTTAACTTCACCCTGGATAATTCATCAAAAAAGAAAAGAAAGTGGGTTGACCTTCATGATACCGGAGGAAATAAGGGTTTAAAATCTTTAAAACATGGATAGTTCAATTCATAATATCTGTTATTTTATTTTAAATATTGTAGACTAGCCATAAACGTAAAACAATATTTATTTACCTTAAGACCTCTTAAGTTAATTACTTGAAATTTGTAAATACTTAGTTTTATATTCTTTCTAACTCCAAATTATCATAATAGCGTTTTGTGTTTCCTACAGACATTTAAGTCAATATTTTTCCAAAAGGAAGTCGTATACATTGGTTTTAATTATTCTAAAAAGATTTGTGACGTTTTGTTCGCGTTGAAAGGTAACAATTTACAATATGATATATTGCGTTGTTGTATTTACAAGAGAGGGGGTCTATATTAACAACGTGAGGAGATGATTGAATGAGATATAGAAAAATTTTCTCGTTTAAAAATATAAGTAAAAAAAAATAAATAACAAGCAACAACGTATTATTTCAAATACAATTGTAATTTTATGTTAATTTATTTAATGAACTTATTACCAATATAATACTATATTCATACTATTTTTCTTGTTTCCCTTTACTTAGAATAAGAAACAATATTATTCAACGATAACTACAAATAAATTATTGATTCAAACATTTATTCCTTCAATTTACATTATATACAATTTCTTTTTGTGTTTTATTTTATTTAAGTGCAATTAGTAGTAGAGAAAAACCATAAAACGCAAACGCTAGTTTCTTATACAATTTCTTAAGAGTTCGTTTAACTATAATTCTAAAAAAAAAATATGTAAAAGGAAATATTTGTAAAAAATTACTTTAACACGAAATAGTTATTCGTCTTTATTGTTAAATATAATTATTCAAAAAAATACATATATGAAGCACGTGTTAATGTGTGAAATTCCGATATTATTCTCGACATTGTTTTAAATTCCACCTATTTTTTTTCTCTTCATAAATTAACAGAAAAAAATTTAAATAATAATTAAATTTTAAATAAATAACGGAAATGAGAGTTTAAAGTAATAAATACTAAAAAATGTTTAATTCTTAAAAAAATAAATTTCGAAGGTATTATAACGTAATGCTGTAAATATCTATACACGTATATAAAATATGAGTGTTTAATTTGAATATTTTATTATTCCACGTTAAAGCAACTTTATAATTTTGTTATATTACTATTGATTATATAATTTTTTGTCTACGTTTCTCAAGGAAATGATTCCATAAATATCACATAATAATAATAATTGTTATTGTATTCAATTATCATGAATATTTAATAGAATCAGTTGGAATAACCTTCAAATTATATTATTTATAATTTACAAGTAACTAAATGAGAGCGCCGGTTGTGTTCGATTTAAAACTTCATATTTTATGTGGTCAAAAATTATATATTATAATATGAGTAGTAGTTTATGGCTTTTATTGGAGCTGATCAATTTATATTTCAAATGGCAATCGACCATAACTATGATTGTTACATTGTTATTTTATTTCTCGTATTATAACCGAACCATGAGCGTAGCTAACAAGAATTACACTGAGGGGTAACTTCTATTCACTAAGTACTATAGTTAACCGGAAAATCACAAAAAGTCTTTTGAATCTGATGTTAACATTTCTGTTTTTTTCATTATGAATAATACTATGTTTTCATTGAACTGCTAATACTAAATTCTGGACTTTTGAAGTTGGAAAATTCGTAGAAAATTCGAAATATTAATTATCCAAAAGTGAAAAGCAAAAGTTTTTCTAAGTAAATGAAATTTTTGCTTTTTAATTATGCTTTATTCTATTTTTAATCGTTTAAAAATATTGTGCATAAGATATTGGATTGAGGTCCATAAAAATCTTTATTTAATGAATTTGAAGATGATAATCAAAAATCTATGTTACGAGATTTGAGTATTGTAAAATGATATACTTTTAAATCTTTACAAAATTTTATCTATTGTACGTCCAATTTATATTACCCTCACCCTAGGTTTATCATTTTGCTTCCCTGTAGTTCTTTGGCTAATGATGCCCTTGTCTCTATTTCCAATTGAAAGAAGTTTTGATTATCAGTCTTTGTTCATTAAATTACCAAATGCTAATAAAAAATAACAAAAAAATCATGTTTCGTTAAAAAGCCATTGCTTTAATAGTATTTCTTAAGCATTTCACATTTGCTGGGATCTCCAAATCAAACCAATGTTTTGTGAATCAATAAAATTAGAATAAGAATCACTTAATTTTGGGAATTACTTATGAATTTATTCGGATTTTTTTAGTTTCATTTTTTTCGGTAACTTTCATACAGACAATTAAAATGATTATATGGTTTAAACTTTAGAAAATTTATACAAATTTTTTTAAAATATTTTCAGACCACGATTAAGAATCATTGGTCCAATACACGATCATTCCATTCTACACAATTCGTTAGTTCGATTTCCTTTAGTGATGTACTTTCGAAGTTTTATTGTGAACTTTGTGGCATGGAATGATGAAATTTTGGAACTCAAAATATAAATATCAGTCTTTTTTCGTTTATTTCTGTCAAATACCAATAATAAAAAAAACTTTTTTTAGTAACAATCCATTGTTTTGGTAGTATTTTTTAAACATTTTACATTTGCGGGGATCAAACCAATGTTTTGCGAATAAATATCCCTTAGTTTTGGGAATTACTTATTAATTTATTCGAAACTTTTTAGTTACAATTTGTTTTTGTTAACTTCAAAAAAGGCAATTAAAATAAGTAACTGGTTTGAACTTTAGAAAATTTCTACAAACTTCTTCAAAACATTTTCAAACCACGATTATGAATCAATGATTTAATACACGA
This sequence comes from Sisyra terminalis, assembly GCA_958496175.1. NCBI lineage: Eukaryota > Metazoa > Arthropoda > Insecta > Neuroptera > Sisyridae > Sisyra > Sisyra terminalis. The sequence goes on from OY292275.1 coordinate 13,717,704, forward strand.
TCATTCCATTCCACACAATTAATTAGTTCGATTTTCCTTGGCGTTGTATTTTCGAAGCTTTATTGTGAACTATGTGGAATGGAATGATCGTGGGTGTTCAACTCAAGAGACTGATGAGTTGACATTTATTAAAGATGTAACCCCAAAAAATAGTTTTTATTTGGCACAGGACAATTTTGGAATTCAAAATATTAACTTGCTTTATCTATTAACTTCACCAGTTATATTATTAGGTTGTCCGAAAAGTTTGAAAAACGGTAGCAAAGTTTGTAAGAGATAACGTTTAATAAACAATCGAAATTTCAAATGTAATAATCAATCACAGTCCGTTAAAAGCGAAACGGTATTACTGCGTAGTATAAAACAAAGTTGATTTATTATTAGAAACAAAAACTTAGGGTCAGCTTAAAAATTTAAACTCTGATAAGTAGATATATCTGAAAAGGTTAAGTTATGTTTATAAATGGGGATTATGTTTTTTGGCTTTCACATATTGTAAACCTGAAAATCCGAAATATGTATTCACAAATAAATACATTGGTGAGTGAGTACCCTTACCAACGTTTTGAATGCGTAAGTGGGGATAACAGCGCATGCGCATAGCTCATTTTGCACGGACGCACGGCAAGATAGCCAATTTATATATGAGATTGGTGATCTCATCTCCGGTAGACCTTGAAAGCTTTAAAAAGCTTGAAAGTGTTAAATTGAAAAGTATTCGTTTGAGCTTTCCGTGTGTTTAAGATAATCATTTATGAAATTCGATACTTTGTTTTTTTAATGCATAATTTACTTTGATACAAAATCAATTAATCAAACTGCAGGTATTTGCAGTTGGTGAATTGTTAGATTTTTCACTTATTTATTGAACAAATAATGAGATTTGTGGCATTGGTTTTTTGCGAGCAATAGTAATTTTAATCCATTTTTCTCCATTAAACATGAATATATTTCATAGCTGTGCTTTAAAACGTTTTAATGTAATATTCATCAAATGATTCATTTACAAGAAACGATCTGTGTCTAGAGATATGCGTCATGTGGCAAACCCAACAAACCTATGCGGCGACCTCTTTTTCCAAAAGCGTTCACCCCTCATCATCCCTTAACACCGCAATTCCACCCCACACTCATTGTTACGACGATAATAAAACACAAATGTGAAATGTACATCGGAAATAAAGTATGGAGGTAGATGTTGTCGACGTTCGCTTTGGGAATGACTTATTTCTGTCTTAAATTATTTTATCTGTTCCAAATCTTTTTACTATTGTGTATTTACAAACTATAATCAAGCTGTAAACCGACAATTTAGTAGTTAGTGAAAGAAGACGGTACTTTTCTATTTGAGACTCTCCGCTTTGGGTTTTCCTACTGGATAACGTTACTTCCCGTTAAATGGAGAACTTTACAAACTAGCTTTTGCACTGGACAGTGATGTATGAATAGGGGATGACGGCTCAAGGGTTGAGAAAAGAAAATTATCTTTCGGACACACCTTACTAAAGATATCTCGGAACATCTATTATTTTAAACTTCTGTGATTTTAACCGTTAATTAACTTACTAATATATTTTTTCTTTGTTTTAGGTAAGTACAATCTATACACTATCTTCCACAACAAAAGGGCAGAACAATTTTTCAAATGATATACAATACGTAGGTATATACAAACTGGTATTCAAATTCAAACAGTGAGTGGTTAATACTTTATCATTTATAACTTTTGAAAACAAGACTTTGATAGATACACGCGAATCGAATGAAAGCCAAAGAAACATATTATCGAAATCGGAAAGATGGTCGAGAAATACAAAGGGGTAACTCCCATTATACGAATACAAAACGAACGGCTGCACCTTTTTAATATAATATTAGCCTTCTATATATATTATAATAATAAAATATAAATGTATTCAGGCTACTTGATCAATAATCATCAAATACAGAAATACTCGTTTTAACGTTCATATATTTATAATGTGCATGCAGAAGTGGGGCCGAGCCCGGGCCAATAATTATCATATAATAAAATACAAGGTTTAACGCTAGAAATCATCCAAACGTAGATATTTTACACACGCAAATATATATTTTTTTTTGTGTAATTTGCAAATGGTATCGGTGTCGTAAATCTATTTTTGAAAATTCCATGTATAAAATTCGCCGACTTTTCCTGTGATGTCAAATAATTCTGTCGGACTGTACATTTTTATGATGGTCAATTAGGAAAGGGTTTTTGCATAAATTTCTAAGCATTCGTGTATAAAAATTTCATTACATGATCAAAATTTCCGATTCAGTCTTTAGGTTTTACACATATGAAAATAAAACATGGTTTATAAATTAACTATGAGATAATAGTTTCAAGAAATTTAGTTATACATTTTAAAGGAATTACTAAAAGCTTTGAACTTGAGCTTTTCAATTTTAAAGTAAGATCTCTGTTTTGAATTGGGTTGAAAGTTCACAACTTTATATAAATGTTTCTAATGCTTTAAAAGTAAATAATTCCGTTAAATTTTTTTTTATTGATCATTCATAGATTTCGTGAAAACCAAATCATTTTTAAAGTTCAACATGTAAATTTAAATCAAAAGCCATTTAAATGTCACTAAGAAAACTATAATACAATAGATTTTATTATTACATTTCGGAAAAACAAATTAATTTGCTTATTCTGGTGTTAAAGTGGCTTATTAATATTTCATTCCTAAAGCAATTCATTCCAAATTGCAAGGATTGATAGTTTACTTATTGACGAATATGGTAAATACGGAATTTACTTAAGATATTTTCTTTTATAACAGTTATGCAAGGAGAAGAAGTTTCAAATGATTATCGTTGCTTTTACTACTAGGAATTTTTTTTTAAAAAAATCAGAAACCAGTAAAAGGTATATCTTTAACCTAAAAACAACCTACCCTGTCTAGTCCAGATTTTGTTTTAAGTTATTCATTCTCAATATAAGAAGGCATTCACCAGAAACATTAATTTTAAAATAGGCAATCGTTTGTTGTTCTAACAATAAAATGGATGGAATATTTAATATTTTAACAAACCACTTATGATAATTTTACCATTGAATATGATGTGGTCAATTTTTAATTTGAATGACCAATTTGTAAATAATGAAACCCTAACTTTGGATAATCATCTACCATTGTGCAAATGGAAAAATAAGAGGGTAAAAGCTCTGCTTAGTTATAATTTTAAGACAGCAAACGGCTGGCAAACGTCAATGAAAACATAGAAATGGGATTTGTGTGATAAAGAATGCAAAGATGTCTAAAATTTATAGAAATAAAAAATGTTTACTGGTGAACGAATATTTATGGCTGTCACATTGAAGTTAGGAAGTGTTGAGTTTAATTCTCAAGATAAGTAAATTTTTCTTGGCTTACAGCAGTGGTTCCCAACCGATTTTGGACTATGCCCCACCTAGAAATTTTTAAAATTCTAATGCCCCCCTCTTCGTGATATTTAAATTTTATTATTTACGGCTGATTACCTGAAGGAAGCTTAAAATGTTATTAACTCGGTATCTAATCAATCCTCCAAAGAATAAGGCATCCTTGAAAGAGGAAAATAAAAATTAAAGAACAGTTAAATAAATAAGGACTCCTGATGTATTATAATGGAGAACTGAAATGCAGAAATAGCGAATATTTGAATGTAACATTATTCTGAAATGAAATGAACAACAATTTACTGTTAAAAGCTTATTCTCGAATTTCCGCATAGTCTTTGGTATTGCCAGCCGAAGGGTGTACGTCCTGCCCATGACCCACCAAAATATTGCCATGTCCCATCGGTGGGGCTTGCGCCCCACGTTGGGAATTACGGGTTTACAGGTTTTTTTAAACCCTAGCGCGCTGCAAATCATATAGTTATAAATCAAAATAAGTAAAATATGTTTCTTGTATTTGTTTTCTCATTTTTTAGCACTATCGGCTTGATAGTGCAATGAGTGTAAGTGGACCAAGAAAATATTTTCTTGGAAGGATAATTCGAGTAGCCTATTTCCTACATTGGTGGTATTAAATTCGGGCGTTATTTATCAATACTATGTTCTATTTGGTAAGTCCAAGATTTCCCATTTTTTGAACCTATAGTCGCCTCTCGTTATTGTTGAGTAGGTTTAGTACCAGGGAATTGGGGTGATTCTCCAACTTCTGTAGGTATTTCGAACTCCATTTTTTGATCTCTTCCTTCAACATTCTTATTTGTAGATTCTCGTGTGATCGTTACTTATTTACCACGAATTTGAAGAATAACTCTTAGGGTTTTTGATTGGTATCTATGTATTATTCTGAATCCCGAATTTGAGATTGTTCTCCAGGGTTGTACCTCGTACGTCCAGACTGGCTTCAATATCACTTTATAAAGCAGCAATTTACTCTCTATTGAGAGACGCGATCTCTTTCCTATAAGCCAATACATTTTTTTTTTGTTTTTAGGTATTGTTGGCTTTTTTTTTTTTGAGCTTTCTTTTCTTTCTTAACTTTCTACCAAAATGTATTCCAAGAAATTTGACTTCATTGCATTGTGGCAATGATGTCCCTTTCAGGTATACAGAGGGGTACTTGTCTCTTCTCATTGTGAAAGTTATGTAGACGGATTTACCTTCGTTTATCCCAATTCTCCATTTCCAAGTCGATTCGCTAAACTTTTACAGGTGCCTCTGGAGTTTTATGCTGGTCATTTATGCATTGTTGTCTGTGATTAGGATGGTTTTTTCGATTATAAATGTAGCTATATAAGTTTCGTGTAATATTGGCATATCGGCTGTATAGAGAAGAAAAAGTATTGGTTCCAGTACGCTATCTTGTGGTACCCCGGCTCTTATTCGTCGAGGGTTAGTTAGTGTTCTCATAATTGAAGTAGGAAAAATGTTATTTAAATTGCATTTCTATAGGTAGATAGAATTATATATCTATAGTAAAGATATATACATAAAAATGTATGTCCCATATGCCGTATACCATTAAATCGCAATCTTCGTATTCTGTGATTTGTGGTTATTGTTCGTATTCAAATGTGGGTTAATACTTCTTCAGTGCATTCGCCTTTATATTATTGAGCGAAATTCGTTTTTGATAAAAAAAATACTTCCTTTATTTTGGATCGAAACATTTTGTTTCACAAGCTAAATAAATTACATTTAAAGCGTTAAGGAATATGTTATACATTTAGTTGGTAAATATGGCTTTACACAGGGGAGGCTAGCTCAATGTTAATTTTGTGTTCCTCCAAATGGCTATCTTTCGGGCGTCATTTACTGAGGGCGCTAGTGTAGCATAGTCGATAATAAAGATAACTACTCTTAACCAATTTTAGAATTTTATGCGCCAAATTCAAATTTAATTTTTTCCTGAAATATTTAAAATATACTAACGAAAATTTGATTGAAAATTAAATTTTATTTATTAAAATTGAAATACAAAATATTACATAATTTCACATTGTAAAATTTAATTAAAGTTAATTACAGACATGCTAAAATATATTTATGGTACTTAATGGCGTCAATGTCGTTAGTTTAGAGATGACAGTTGAATCCTGGAAATTGTCCTTTTCTATCGCTATGAATTGTGATTGCCTAGAAAATTCGTCGAATCCTTGCTGAAACAAATTTATTCTACTTAAAAAAATAGATTCAAAATTTCAATTTAAATCATATTTTTCCCCATAAAAAAGTGAGTATTAATTAGTAAATAACTAATACATACCTTCGTAATGAATTGGGAAGTAGAAAAGTGTATTTGATGTTGATCTTTTGACAAAATGAACACAACACTGCTATTAAATGTGAAATACGTTATCCATGATGGATATTGAAAAGAAGACCGCGATTCCAAATAATCAAATTCGGCACTTGCTAATTAGCGGTGTCAGTTTTATTTTAAAGTTAGCCAAAAAACTTTCACCCCCGTAATTTCTTAACTATCAACTTCAACACTTCTACCAACTTTACACTTTACGCTAGCTAAAAGTTCCTTAAAATTTGAAATATTGCTTACCGTGCCATCTGCATTTGACGCCCCAACTATTAATTTTTGGTAACTAAGTTTGCCATAAGAGCTTGACCCCCATGGCTTTACATTTCTTATAAATTTGGCTTATAATTATGGCTTATAAATTTCAACACTCCTAAGGTGTTTTTGATTCGAACTTATATTTGCGTATAATTACGATAACAAAAGATTATAGAGGGTGTAAAAATGCAGATGTTTAGAACTTCTGCAAAAAATCGAGACGATAACAGCTTTCTTCTTTTTCAATCTACCAGTAATACATTATTAGAGGGATGAATCGAGTGAATGTTTAAATATAGAATATGAGCGTAAGTGCCTCATACACAACCCTCTTAACCTAACGTGTCCGTTTTCACCTTACCATCAAGACTACCGCCTCCTACTATCTTAAATTAACGCTGAAAATCCATAAACATACTTGCTTCATACATACGAGGCCAACCAACCCCAAACGCAGCCCGAAACGTCTGAAACTGTTCTTATATCCACCCCCTGCTCCTTAACCTCTTTCCGCCCGTTTTAAGGTGATTATATGTTCATATATCATTTTATAATTACCACTTTCCAATGTTGAGTTATTTAGAATTGAATAGTAAATTGGTTGACCGTTAAAATTAGTGGATAGAAGGAAATAAAACGCGGGGTGGAGACGCGAATACGTAAGGGTTGGTCGCTCCTTGTTTTAAAATTGAAATTAATTATTTATACAATACTAAATATGTAAGAATTATTATTTGAGAAGTTCTATAACGAAAAGAGAAAGCACAATGGGGGGAGCAAAAATAAAAATTCAAATAAAAGATGGACTTTGCTCATATATCTTTTTCTTTTTGTTTTATTCTTTCTGTCCGCGTAATATTTCATTTGCATTTTTACATATTTATAAATATAGACTCTCATTCCCTTAATTTTTCACCCCTTATTAGTGCTGTGCCGTTCGTTCGTTCGTTCTTATTATTATTTTTTTGTATTGTTATTATTTGTTACCCGTTATTCTTTTCGTAATATTTATATTGCAGTCTATCATTAAATACAAATTTTATTATTATTAAAAAGGAAAAAAAAATTATCAGAACTACATCTCATTTATGGTGACCACCAGATAACCCTTACACCACCTTACGCGAGTGAGAGAGAAACGTAATGATATATTTCATGTACAGTGTCTCGTTTTCACTCATATGAATGGATATTAAGTTGGTTGTAATCAAATAGTCTCTTATATGTAATAACAAAATAAAAAAGGCATTAATTATTCGTCCCTTGTTTTTTTATGGAAAGGGATAGAAAAAATTCTTGTATTAACGAACATATTTATTAAATACAATATGGGTTTGAATGAATGTATGTAGAGATACTCCTACATTAACACGGTTAGACTAGAAATGTATACTGAATACTTGTAATAGTAATATTTTCGAATGGCAAAGGATATTTGTAAATGCAGCTTTGATAGAAGATGAATTTTTCTACTTTATATCTCCTTGTATGTGGAAAATTCTTACTAAAAAATCCATACTGCTAAGGTCCAATTATCAAAATAGTATTCATTCAAATAATACAGTATATATTTCTTTCCCATATGCACAATAAATTAACTAGAAAAATTCTTCATAATTTAAACTTAAAATATCAAAATAGTAATAAAATATCAAAAAAGTTTTATCAAATTTTCGATAAAGTTCAGTTGGGGAAATGATAGAAAAGGATTTTATATCCTTCAAAAAATTTAAAAGATTGTCATCCCCGTATAAATAAGGAACCTCTATATAATTTTATGTGGGTGTTTAAAATTCATATAAATGTGCGCTAAAACATTTACAGAATGAAATAAAACAATCTTTTTTTGAAACGATAAATTTTATATATATTTACTAAATGGTAAAAAATACATTTAAATATGGTAAACTGTAGTTGGTAAAGGGGTGGAATGGTGGACATTAGAAATAGAAAGGTTGAAAAATGAAAAATAATGTGTCTGGAGACTGAAACTGAATAAATGGGGGATGAGGGAATTCCAGATAGGAATCGGTGGTGTTTTTTTTTTTATATTTAATAAACGTCTTTACATCGACAGCATTTTTTTCTAATATGATTTATCTAAATCGAAGAATTTGTCTGTCTTAATATAAAAAAGTCAGCCATTGTAGTAATTTGAACAAAACTATACGTCTGTTTATTTTTATAAATCTATAATTTCGAAATTTGAATATTTACCAAATACAGCATATAAAAAAAAGTGAAATTTACATTAAAATTACATATTTATACCAATTTGATAAATATTTCTCGTCCATGTTTCGTCCCTTTTTCGATTTTAAATAATTTTTTTTACTCTAACGTATAATAAATGGTAATAACAATAATATTAAATATAGGGGTGGAAAATGGTGTTTTGCGAAAGTTTTTTTTTTAGATAATAAAAAGTATAGATTTTATATTATAGTTCTCATTGTTTGAGAGAGATAATGTAGTGAAATTGGTTTAGGGGTGAGAAAGATGCAAAAAACGAAATAAGAAATTTAAATAACTAAGTATAGAGGCATGATGGAAAATTTGTGTGGCCAAAACCTCGGACTACTTCAGTCCCATAATAATAAATATCGATTGTGTTCTTTATCGTAATCGAAAACTTTTAGATTGGTGAAACAAAACGGTTTATTAAAATAATTATCGTTGCTGGCGGTTGTTGGAAGGGGTTAATGGGGAAGATTGTTCAACCAATGTTAACGGGATTTAATTCAAATTTTATTTATACCTGAATTTTAAATGCAATTTTTGACCACTTCTCATAGTGAATTTGAATTTCATAAATTAAGTACTTGATAAAGTTTTTGAATAATTTTTTTATTAGTTTTGTTTAATTTTACAATTGAATGGATTTTTAAAGTTATATTCTTTACATATGACTAATGTTTAATTATTCTGAGGTTTATAAAATTATAAAAAAATATTTCTCAAAGTGATTATTTTCTTTGAAAATAAAAAGTTAAAACAAATTTTAACAATGGATAGTCTTCCAACACTTGAGCACCCTTTAAATTTACATTGATAACATCCAGTTGGCCCTGAAAAATTCGATTAACTATAAATCAGATTTGTCGATTATTCATTTGTTTCTGTATAATTTCAATGAAATTGAGATTCTTGTGTTTTTTTTTTATATATGTATATAATACGGTTAGTAAAGGATCAGAAAAAGGACCAAAGACAAAGGAAATATATACTTTTTAATTCTTCCCACTTTTGGTGATAAACGCCAGCAATCCAAATTTTTCAAGCTTTAATTAAATAATTTACCATATTTACGTTAAACTGAAGAAAAAATAAAATTTATTTCCCTTCTTTCAGATCTAAATCGATGTATAATATAAAGGATATATCAGGATGTGGTAGACCAAATAAATTAGCAGTGTTTTATTTCATTTATTTCCATTACTACGTTTTGTTGGTGTTATTCCAACTTCATCAGGCTTCATTAATGAAGTTGGACTAACACCAACAAAACGTTGTAATGGAAATAAATGAAATAAAACACTGCTAATTTATTTGGTTTACCACATCCTGATATATCCTTCATAATAAAACTTATGTTCCCTTTTTTAATTTTTTTGTAGAATCTGTATAGTACTTGTATTTTAAGGTATAGCATTGGCATCCAGGAAGCTTAAGCCTGGTCTATGACATCATATTATATTATTTAATGCCAAAAATGTAGGATTTTATTTTTATAACCTCCTAAACTCGTAAATAAATTTTAAGGTAAAAGAACAAAAATATTGTGCTTATTTTTTTAAAAAACACATATTTATGGTTGTAAATATTATTGTTATCTATATAAGCTTAACTCCGTATATAGCCATACTTGTTTTTAACCGGAAATCAAACAAACTTTGATTTTCTTAAAAAAAAAATCGGTATTGAAATTAAATGCATTTAAGAATTGAAATTTTGAAGTTACATCATGTTTAATTATTTTATATGTTTATATCCTAAAAAACGTTATTATTGTACTGTTTATTTTATAAATCGGTGTCAAGTCAATAAACAAATTAAATATCTTTAGTTAATTTAAAAAATACGCAAATAGAAAATTAGTTTGTAAACATGACGCAAAATTTATATACTAATTTCTTTATTATTTTTCAATTTTTAGAATTTTATATTATTCTTAGATATTTTGGTAATTTTCATTAGGAAATGCATTATCGTTGCTTAAGAATGCAGTATGGCTGTATTTAACCATTTTTATATATAATTTATTTAAAATCGTTGACAAAAACAAGAAATTCAAACGCAACATGAAAATAACAAGTTTCATAAAGTATATTTTAAAACCATTTATTAAAAGTTTATTTGGAAATCAATTACAATAAATATTTATAATTATTTTTTATATTCTCTTTGTCTTAATTGTGCACTTATCCATCTGAAGTCCATAATTTATAAATTAACTAGAAAAATTATTAAATATTGTCTACAGAAAAAAAAAACATTTTGTCTTTCTCATAAATATAAAAATCTAATGTTATTTCATTTTAATAATAACCCAACTACGACTAATGATGTTCGTCATAATATTTTGTAGTTGGTAGTTTGATAATAATCATAATAGTAATAATATGAGGTAATTATGACATATTCCCATCTCATTCTCTATGTAAATTGCATTTGAAATTTTTAGATATTCTACTTAAACACTAAGGATTATGTATTACCGGACTAAACATTTTTATTCCACATTAGATTTATTTGGCGCCAAAAAAATTGAATAAAATTGTTTTGTTTTCATGAAAATATATAAGAAATTGAATTTCACTTGTAAATAGTTCTTATTGAAATTGAAATTTATTGAAAAGAGTAGAACGACTCATTCTTTATTTGTTAGGTGAAAGAATTTATTGAAATAAACAAATGTTTTTTTTTTTAATATTAATATTTTAAGTAGAAAGGGAACGTGTAGTGGAATAATGGTTATATATGGTTTTTTGACCTTAACATTTATGTATGTAAAATATCCACTTTGACTATCAATAATGTTTGAATAAATTGTAATAAGTAATGTTTGTTTATTAGAGAGTTTTAAAACAGTTTTTCGTGCTAGGGAAAATTCATTGGAAGTCTGAAATAACAGCGATGGGATACCATAAGTTTGTATATTAAAAATGGTGTATTAACATAATATTTTAATCTTTTTGTTGTTGAAAAAATTTCAAAATTAAAAATATTATTTATCGCCATACATTTTTAACCGTACTTGTACATAAAACACGTAGAAAATAAGCTCTTCATTCACCTGCATCCCTTACAACACGTAAAGCTTGAGAGCTTGAACGGGAAGGGTGGATGAATGAGCCATAGTGCAGCACACTATATTATGACAACTTATTAACACTATTCTACAAGTTTAGTGGAGTATATGGGTGAGATGGTGGGTGCAGAATGGGAATGATGCGAATTTGAGTTTTACTGGTCCCGGAGATTGGTGCGGGATAGCGGGGTGGTTCCGACCGGCATATATGAGACGCGTTAGACATTCATACGTAGACAACATGCATAGATATGTTGTAGATATACATTCCACCCCTGGTATCATCCTCATTCTGGCAGCCCCTAATCTCGACCTGTCATCCCCGCAAAATCCCCATACGGCCACCAATGTGATGTTAAAGGGTTCGTAGCCCGAAGTGTATGGGACTATAGCACGATGACGTTAGAAATGTCGGGGCGTTCAAGGGAGCTAAAAGTCTGATGGGTGAGCGACTCCGACTGATGGAACTGGTGGCTATGGGGATGGAAGTATGGGTGGTGTAATACTATTTTATTTATGTATTTTAATTATGAATCGTGTGCTTGAATGTTAAAATATTCTATTTTCTTGTTAAATTATTCGAGATTTCGCTTTGTCTCTGTCTGCTTCACATACATACATATATTATAAACTAGTGTTAAAATATATTATTACGTCTGTCCTATTAAAGAAAATGATATATTTAAGAGGAAAATCATACTTTGAATTATATTTTCCGTATATAGAATACAATTTTTTTCAATAAGATCGAGTGAGATAGAATGTGGTTTTCATTGTTCCAGAAAATAGTAAATACAACGATTTGATTTATATTATTGTTGCCCTACAACTTTTGATTTATATTTAATATAGTTCACTTTAATATTTAAATTTTTTCCTCCTTACCCCACTTCGGTTTTAAATGTAGGTATTATTAACACCGATTTCTAGAAACGGTAAATTTATAATCAAGAATCAAAACAACATCTACAATAATATTTTCTTAAACTTATGAATTATAAAATCCATGTTTCTTTTCACATTTTGTCAAAAATTCATAAGTGGTTCACTTATAAATTAGAACAATTTAAGAACTGTTGGTTTACTTTTCACTAAATCGTAGGACATAATTGAGAATGAAGATCATACATGTGTAAATAGTTAGGAGAAAATGGAAGGCAAAAGACTTAAGGAACTGCGCGACTTGTGGTATCAAATATTTACTTGGGAAGTTTTTTCGGTGTATTTATATTTTATAAATAAATTATTAATATAAATCATTCTGGATAATTGACTAAAACGGAATGAGAGTTGCAAGCTACAAATTATGTTACACTATTTGATTATGAAGATATTGAAGAGAGATGCCTCATCACATCAACGTGAATAACATATAGCTAGAAAATGTAAACCAATTTAAATATTTAGGAAGTATCCTCATTAAAGATGGAAAATTCACTAGTGCTATGATGAAAATTGTGTTTAACACCAAGAAAAAAATATTTTTAAAAAGCTTAAAATTCCAAAGGAGTTATTAAAACGCTATTGGGGATTGTTGCTTTACATGAATCGTAACCCTGAATCCTAAGAAAACAAAACAGGAAACATATGACGAGTTTTGAAATTAGGCACTGGAGAAAATTAAATAGAAAAATCGCGTCATAAACGTAGAAGTTTTGGTAATAATCAATTACGAAAGTAACTATAGTAAACTATAAATAAAATCGTGAATCCTGATTGATTGACTATTGGATCAATGCACAATTTCAACTGATGATCTTAGAGACCTGAAATTTGAAGTGTGTATTCCTTATGTGATGTTTGGATCCAATAAAAAAGGATTTTTGAATATTCCTCCCCTAAAAGGATGAAAAAGGGTGACAAAGTTTGTATGGTACCATAACACGTGGTTTGATCAACAAATTTCAAATTCAATAATCAAGAGGCCGTTAACAGAAAACATAAAACTACTATAAAAATTGAATACCTTTTTGGATTTGAATTTTCAGTAAAAATATTGTCGTTATAAAAGAAAAAAAACAATTTTGATACATATTGTTGATGTTGTTCGAAGGGTAAGAATGCCAGTAACAATCTGTGGACAATTTGATGCTTACGGGTGATGCTATGATCTACCTTGTGAAGTTCCTTAATATACTTGATCTATTTGGTCTTTCGTCTCATACACTTATCCTGAAAGTGGAGGCCTTAGTAATTCTACTTAGAAATTTCAATTCACTGATATTATGTAATGAAATCAGGTTAAGTGTGAAAGTCTTATGTGAAAACTACCGCGGATACTACTTATACCATTATAGCAGGGTTTCTTAAGGGGGGAAGCTGGTCTAGAGCGTGAAAAAATGGGCATAATTTATGAATTTTTTGTGACTCAACAAAAAGATCAATCGAAAATCTGTGAAAGAGGTTTTATAATTTAGGTTTCTATATACAAATATGAATTTTTTCGTGTCAATTAAATTCAAAATGGTGGCTGTCCAGCATTTCTTCGGAGACGAATTCCTTAATTTTGGTCCTGGAACAAAATCCTGAAAATTTTTAGTTTCTATATAACAACAGCAAGAGACGTACGTAGGATTTTTTCGATATTTTGTTTTTTCGCGAAATGGTGCACGTTTGAACAAAACATTAAAATTTTCACTATAAAAAAACGACAAAATTGTTAATTAAAAAAAAAACTATGCAATATAAAAAAAATCCTACGTACGTCTCCGGAGAAAGGTATTTCGAATGTACTGTCAAAATTTCGTATAGATCGGTGAAGATTTGCTCGAATTATGTCTTCGGCCAGTTCAAAAAAAGTGATTTCGAGAAAAACGCATTTTAAGTTTCAAGTACTATAAAATCATATTAAATGCGTATATACCTTTAATCTGCGAAAGTTTGAGCATTTAGACATTTTTGCCGGCATCCATCCTTTGGTATGTTATTTTTAAGACCCTAAAGTACCTTTTAAGACACAAAAAAATCGGTTTCTTCAAAATTCTAGACCAGCTTCCCCCCTTAATCGCGTTGGAGGTACTACTCCCCACCATTCATATACTCGTTTACCGAACTCTTCTTAATTGAATAAATAAAATATTAGTTAATATTATTAGCAGTTAATTTTTAACTTGAATTTTGCCATGACAATAAAACACAGGGTTATCACTAAAAACATCAGGAATTGATTTGAAGGACGACTGCTTCCTATATGGTCAATTTTAAAGAATTGCTCAATAGTAAGTTCACCTACCGACCTGGTGTTGGTAGCAACTGAAGAAACAACCTGGAATATCTTGTATAAAGAGCTACTTTAAGTGAGTACTTGTTTATATTAAGATACTTTTGTTGAGTATTTCTTTAAATGCTGCATTAAAACCAACTAAGAAATTACGTAGATTATTAGTCATAATAAATTAAGGAACTTGAAAGAAAACGTTGATTTTATACTCTATAAAGATTAGTTACCAAACAATTTCTTAAAAATGTGGTTATACCCTTCGAGCATATATCTTACATATTAAAAGACATACTCCAATCATATTTTAAAAGGGAAATCAGAAGGTGCTAAGAAAAGATTAAGGAGACGAAATAAGATCCTGGATTTATTGAAAAAAGGAATGAACTCCTTTAAAGTGAAAAACCATGTGGAAAACTGGCCTTGCCGATAGACAGAAAACAAAAGAAAATGTATGTATTGTCCACTGAAAATGAAGAGTTTAAAAAAATCATCGATGGTTTACATTCCCTGGAAAAGAAAGGAGGGCCATAAAAAGAACATGCATTAAACAATCTTAGAAATTTATTTGAGATAATGAACTTTATAATCACTTAAGTTGGTCTTCAAAAAAAAAAAATAAAAAAATAAACACCTTTACTTATAAATTCCACCAATTTCAGTACCAAACAATAACTCTGATAACAAAATAATATTATTCAATAACTCTTAAAAATGGTTTTATACATCAATTCTGTAAACGTAAATATCCAAAAGGCAAATTAATTAGACGTGATCGTTCGAAAATATTGATGATTGGTCGTCAAGATAATTGACATTTTAGTTATTGTTTTGAACTAAAATAGTGCCATTAGCTCTTTCTAATAAACTATCAGTCATTAAAGGCTTCACCAATCCAAACCTCGTAAAACACAACCCAATAGTTCCCCTCTTATTGCCGATTTTTCCTAATAGACTATTCAAAATTTTATTTATTATTCTCAATATGATTAAGATAATTTTTATTGGCATTGGTGTATACACAATGGATCGTTTAGTTTTCACTTAAAAACTGATATTTTACTTCATTTTTGTCTTAAATTTGGTATAAAATTTGGTAATTTTCCATTGATTTATGTGAAAAGTTATCTTATTTAATTTAGTACAAGTACCTTTAATAGGATATTGGTCTCTATAAGAATCGGAGGTGTGTGGATTTTTTGTTGGAAATTCTTTAGTCTTTGTTTTATTTTAATTTATATTTAATTTTTAATTTCGGTTTATTATATTATATATATTTTAAATAAAGAAGTAACCTTTATTAAATTTAAATTTGATTTTTCAAGAGATCGACCATCGTGCACTTGTTAATTTCATGGCCTTCCTTATATTCCAAGTAATTATTAATTTAATGTCGACAGAAATAAAGCAATTACATTTTATAATAATAAAAATAAATATAATTCTAATAATAATAATAATAATAATTACATATGTACAACCTGTGTATGTAATAGTAATAATAATAATGTATTCGAGGTCAGTCATCGCACATATATATACGAGAAAATAATATTTTAATTTTACTTATTATTTTTTTCTTTTAACCAACCAATATAGAAATGTGATTGTATGTGTGAAGTATATTTTTTCCATTAATTTTATTATAATTTTTAATTTTTTTTCTCTATTTTAATTAAGGCAAAAAAGCAGTCAGCCGGCCGGCTGGTTAGGTAACTCGAGCAATGGGCACAGCAGAGGTCTCGTAAAAAAATCGTAAAATAATGTTGTAATTATGTGGTGATTATTATTTTTTTTCTCAGAAAAAAAATATATGATATCATATAAAATAAATCTTTCATAAAGAAAAT
Source organism: Sisyra terminalis (assembly GCA_958496175.1). NCBI lineage: Eukaryota > Metazoa > Arthropoda > Insecta > Neuroptera > Sisyridae > Sisyra > Sisyra terminalis. The sequence goes on from OY292275.1 coordinate 13,734,120, forward strand.
TTGAATTTCATATTTTGATTTTCTATGTTTTCTTGCGATGAACGAGTTAAAGAGAGCTTTTTGCGTGGAATAATTAGATAATTTTCTTTAGCTTTCTGAAAACATTTTATAAGTTTTCCATTTAACCACTTGTAATTAGATTTTCCAGTTAAGTTTTTTTTTGCTCATAACAATTTTATAAATTACCAACGTTTCCCATTACAAATTCGTTTACTGCAAAAGGGGCACACTTGTACAAAACTATTGTAAATATGTTCCTCTTCTCTCTAATTTAGGTAAAAGAAATACGAAATCTTTATAATCTGCACTAATTTCAACACATGCAATTAATCTTGCAGATACTTATTAGCAAATGTGTACAAAAAGTAATAAAATTTTAATAGTTTCAATAATTTTTTTTAAGGAAAAGCCTAGGAAAATCAATGCAAAGTAGTGATTTTATTTTTTTAAAAAATAATATATTTCTTAGTATAATTAAAAATTTCATTCGAGAAATAAATATCAAAAGTTATATCAGTAATTAAGCGGCATATTTGTTATTTAACATTCCACCTGCGATATATATTATATTATTAAAATTATGAAAATATTTTGATTAAATTAATGGAATTCAAAGTCACTTAATTTTATTCAAAATAAGTAATTTAGTTAATATCTTTCAGTGAAATAAAAATATAATTAGTAAAAGAATACATTAAAATTATAGTTAAGAAATCACCTAAAAGAAATTCAATGACAATTATATAACAAACCTCTTATTTTAATATTTCGGTATAAAATAAATGAAAGAGAAAAGAAAGATTATTTAAGCAAAATAATTTCTGAAGAAATCAAAAAAAATTTTAAGTATTTTTACTTCAGAGTAGCTTGAATGGGATAGCCCAATGGAGTGGGTAATGACGGATAAAAATCAACGCCAACATAAAAATTATAATCCGTAAAGATACTTTCCCCTTAGTAGTGATAAATGGTGTAGAATTGCCAAAAAAATTTGTCAATGAATACCTGAGCATGCATCTAAATAGGTGGCTTACATGAGGCTTATAAGGGGTCATATAAAAAGAACTTGAGAAATGCTAAATTAAAAATACAAAAAAATATATTGGCTGATGGGAAAATCATCCTCATTGTCGGCGGAAAACAAGCTTTTTATCCACAAGATTTTATTAAAGCCTATCTGGAACTATGGTATCCAACTCTGGAGCACTGCATTTAATTCTAACGTTGAGATTCTCCAGGGATTCCAATTAAAAATACTCCGACAAATAATTAATGCTTTTTGATATATAAACTACATCAAAATGCATGATAGTACAGATACATCAATAGTAAGGCAGGAAATTCAAAAGCACAGTCGATAATACCTAGAGAAGCTCAACGACCATCGTATCAACTTTGTGACAAATATTTTTTTTTAAAAAAGATTTAACCATCGCATAGTACTTACAGAGCGATTCAATACTACTTGAATGTCACTGAGGAAGATTGCTTGGCAATCGAAATACATATCTGGGCAAAATGTCAGTTATTCATTTGTTTGAACTTTTGTTCAAATGTTTGTTTATTTTTTGATTAAATTATATAAATAATGCCATAATATAATTTATATATTGTAAAAATTGAAAAAAATAGTTTTTTAATTTTTATATTTGTTACTAAAAAAAATTTGACCTTAAATTTTAGAAAAATGCTGTGGAAATTGCTATTCAAAACCCAAAAATTGGAAAAATAGACAAAAATTTTCTCATAGTCAAGATGTTCTAAGTACCACAAACGATTTGCACTATCTGGTGTATGGTATAGTTACGTGGAATAGTTGGCGCAAAATAGTACAGGAACAATAGTATTAGTTTGGTTTGAAAAAAACTTATGTTGGCAGTATTGTTTTCTAGGAAAAATTGAAAAAAAATGTGCAAAAATATTTCTAATAGTTTTATCTCATCATTTGTAAGCTTTTTTTTAATCTTAGATTTTGGGCTTTACTTTTCGGGTGTGACAAATACAGAGATTTAAAGATGTAGTATATAGTTTAAGAATTGTAACTAATACATACTTATGTCTTACAAAACATCTTAAGAACTTCTAGGGGAGTTCCTTATATTTAGTCTATTGGAGAATTAATATCAATATTGGCGCCCTGAGTTCCTAGGAACTTAAGAGTCTCAACATTAGATCCTTTATATATAGAGTTCCTAACATAAAGTCAATTTGTATTATTTAAAAGTTTTATAAAAGGTTTCTCTATAAAAATATGCTTGCGATTTCGATGAAACATCATTTTTAACTTTGCATGCATTGCATTTTTTTTGAATCATATATGTACTTATCTATTAAAAAAATACCGATGGGAAAGATGGGATTTGTTTTTAATTTTTTATGTCGATTTTAATCTCGTGTAAAGTTTGATATATTCCTAATATGATGGATTAAAAATCAGGAACGAACAAAATATTCCATGGAAAATACCGGAATGGTGTAGGTATGAAGAGTGTACTGTTCTTCCATACGGTACATTCATATGTATGTAGAAGTATGCAAAAGATGAAAATGCGCTGTAGGAGGAGATGGTGATTAATATATTATTAACATAAAACAAGAGTATTAAAATGAGAAAAAAATGAACACAGATTTTGATCACAAATGTCAACAGAAAATAAGACAAAAGAACGTGAAAGGATTTTTCACATGCCAACCGCGTTCGGTCTCCTCTTTATTCCTTTTTCCATTCTCTTTTTATTTTTCGTTCGGTTTTTCATCTCTTATGTTGAAGTAACAGCTTAATGCCAACAATAAGTTTATTTACATTTGATTTTTTTTCTTATAAAATAGTTACAAAGCACTGCTTTCGATATCATTTTTAATATATAATTTTTGTGGTTGACCCTCACTTGAAATCGGAATATAATTTCGAAATCAATATCACAAAATTCTTTAAGTAGTCCATGTTAAATTTCTATTCACTCTTGATGGAAACTTGAGTTTGGCTTTGTTATAGACATGAGACTGCTGGTTTTGCTCGTGATAATGTCGGGGGTTGATTGGGGGATTGTAGCGATTTATGCGGGGATGGTTTTGAAGGTTGGTTTCAAGTAAAATCATGTAATATTAAATGGGTGCAGCCAATGAACGACATGTTTACATTAAGTATTAATTTTGTATGAGATATCGTTCACAAATCTATTGTTTTAGAACGTGGAACGTTGTTAATGTGGATAAAACAGGACAGAAATAGTCGGACGTACGTTTCTAGCGTTAATGTTGCGCGTGAGCTTCCGATTCTTACGAAATCAAAAATTCTAATTCCGTTAAATTTGTGTGCATTAACCAGTCTCATTTAATAAAAAAATGCCTAACATTGGAGCTGCTATACAAAAAAGACACATAAACATTTTTTTTGTTAACAGTTGCATTAAAATGCAACGAAAATCCTTCAAATTTTTAGAAGCTTGGTTGGTGAACTGATCAATTTTCACCATTAACTTTATAAAGGCTTTTTCCTATTAATACTCTTTTAGTTCATATTTATCAAATATATATGTGACAAAGTTGGACTAGTCCAATCTTGCATGGACGATATCTTCAATTTTCAATTTATTCGGTACCTGAAATGTCCTTAACTCTTTTCACACACTTCAGCATAAGTAGTTGAAAACGGGTTGGCGAATACTTTCCGAATAAAATTTGAATATCAAACATACAAATGGGAAATGGTCCATACTTGTTCCTTCACTAGTTGAAATAAGGACTGGAATGGGTTGAACTATTAACCGTTTTTTAACAGCTAATATTATCGATGAAGCTTTTGTTGACTTTATCTTAGTTATTTAGATAACATTTTGTTAAAATTTTATCAACACTAAGAGATCAAACTTTGAAAAACTATCAAAGTATTGTAAGAAAATAGAACCGTCAAATTATCCAAAAACGCGGAGTATTTAGCTTAAGATCATACAACAGCTCTGGCACTATAAACACAAGGCTTATAAATTACACAGGTTGCCTCATTAGAAAAAAAAATGACGTCATACGAAGAATTTTGAAATTTGAATCAGTCTGAAGATATATATGAATTTCTTCTGGACACGTCACGAAGCGCATGAGACCACCTGTGTATTTTATAAACCTTGCTATAAACAAGTACTATAAATTAGTACCTGTGGTAACAATTTATAAGTTTCTCTTTTTATCGTTGAAATATTTTAGTATTACAGGAGTTCTCTGAATTTTCGATTTTATTTCTTTAGTGTTACATGATAATTAAACTCGTTTTTTTCTGTTAAGACACATAACTTAAAATTCTTCAATACAAAGTCCTAAATTATAAATTTGATTCCATTAGTTTCTTTGGATTGATGATTGTGGTTCCTCTGTTATATCAAATGAAAAATAGCGCCAAAAAATAGCTAAATAAGCCTACTGGTGGCCGAGTGGTTAAGGTGTACTGCCCAAAACTGGTAGGTGTTGGGCTAATTGTTAATTACCATGCCTTGGCATACAAGCCTGGCCTAAACACTTGGAGCATATAAATATTAATCAATGATATATTAATCATTTTGTAGGATGACCTCTTGTCATCTTTTATTACTTGAAAAATTCTACGTTGAAAGAAGCTTTGAGTTTAAGGAATCGAAGAATTGGTGTAACCTATTTTAAATGGTCTGATTGAAATTGAAAATTTTGCCATTAGGTACAATGATTTTCAAGAGAGTGAAATAAATAATAATTCGATGGTACTAAGGGCTTTAGGGTGGATATGGCATCAGCTCCCAATTGAAGTCTGTTAATTTTTAACGGCTTATCAATAGGGTATAGGGTCCGGCATTATCCTGATGGAACATTACGTCTTTGCGATTGGCCAGTTAAGGGCATTTTTTATTTATTTCTTCGTTTAATTTCGATAGTTGACAACATTAGACATTCGAATTAATAGTTTGGTTTCTAGAAAGCAGCTCAAAGTATACTATACCGTTGTAATTCCACGACACATAAAATATAATCTTCTTTTGATGAATATTGCTTTTGGATGTCGATTGTGGAGGCTCATTTTGCTTGGTCCTTGATTGTTTTCGGATTACGTTATCGTAAAAAATCATTTTTCATCACTTGTTATGATTCAGGTTATGATTCAGCAGAGTCGCGTATGTTAGTTCATATGGTAAAATGAATTTCCTTTAATTAGTGAGGAACCCAAACACCTGGTGTGTTTACGTAATAAAGCTGTTATAAATGCAAGTAAACGGTTGAATTTGATTTTTCGAGCTTTTCTGCTAACTCTTGAGTTTCCATAATCCGGTTAGTTTTGATTAACGCCTTTGTCATCATCAGTAATGGTAAAAACGACATTACTTATTGAACAACCAATTGTTGAAGATCTTTTGCCATCTTTTCCAGTAGCAGAATGATTTCATCTTGATAATATTCTTGTATTTGTTGGCAAGTGATCCAAGTTATCAAAAGCTTTTACAAGTTCATAGTATATACAACCACATTCATCAGATTCCCCAGATCTGGTACGTTCCTATTATTATTTATAGTGATTTCTTAAAAAATTGACGGATAATTAAGCCTTTAATTCATATGAGAAGATTGAAAAATCACCTGTTTAACTTTTTAAATAGTAAAGTTTTTTGATAATTTCATAATTCATTATAGTATTGATTTATTATAACAAAAACCGTCTTTCATTTTTTGAAAAAAATTACGAAATTATTTTCTCATTAATCTTATATAATCTCTTGAGTAAATCAAAATTTCTGTTTTTGGATTCGGAATTCGTTTTTTTCGGCTAAGATGAATAATTTGAATTCTTTTTTGAGATGTAAAACTATTCCAAGTTCCAAATTGTAATTTTTTTCTATTATATGCTTACCACTAATTAAATGGAAAACCACTAACTACTGGTTGTGGTTCCTCTAATACATCAAAAGGAATATAACTGGCAACTTTTATAATTTTTATAAAAATAAACTCAAAATTTGATTTTGTACTTACATTATTTTGTACAACCGATACCAGTTCGTGAATTCTGATTATCTATTTTTCACGGTCAGATTCCAACGGTTAACCATATAGCTTTTACTGTATTACACATCTTGCCCAGAATTACTTATATATTTTTAATATTAGCACTAATATAAAAAATTTAAAACCCATAAAGACGTTTAACGTCATCTAAATTTGGCTAATGAGGCCCCTTAATTTTTTTATTATCATTCAAATCTAACCTTTCTCGGTTTGATCCCCCATCCTTTCGAAACACATTTACGACTTATGCAAGTCTTCCATTTACGTCAAGTTTGCTCCAATTAACTCTTTTTTATCGTTTCAATTCGTTTTTATTTCCACTATTTTTATATTATAAATATACAATAAAAAGAATTGAGTTAATTTAATTTTTATTACGTTAATAACCACAGAAAAAAAAATGTATAAGAATGATTAATATAATAAATTTCTTCGTCTCTCGTCTTCACCACCGTACTCATAACATAATAATGATTGTAGACATCGAGACTATTCCCTTAATGTTAGAAAGAACTTTGGCGTCCTTCAAATTTAAAAAAAATATATTATTATTATTTATTATTATAACAATTAATTGTAATGATATAAAATTATATAGCGGTCCAACAGTGTGAGCCATAAGAGAGCGAACAAGAAATAGAGATGAATTACGCCCTTATTTTATACAATTTATTCTTGTAGTAATTTTTTAAATTATTTTCTTTTATAAGTTTTATTTCATTTTATTATATTATAAAATTATTTAACTGCGTTATATAAAAATAATTTCGTTAAAAGCTTTGATAATCAACCGCTATATACCACGAGAAAACAGACGCTATCGAAAGTCGAGTTCATTAAAAAAGGCTTGTAATAAAATTTTATTTAATAATAATAATAATAAATAATTAAAATAAAAAGTTTGTTGGTACGAATGGGGGATTGCGGGGTGTAGTGTCATCTTTTTCACAGCCTTCTATTTTGTCGTGGCCTAATAAAAGGAACGTCTGTAAATAATCAAAAGGTAACCTTGATCTTGAAAATATTTCATGTGATATTAAAAGTTATGTGTGTAGACTTGGATGAGATCATCATTTCTTCAATATAACGTATGTACCATTTGCAATGAAACCTCGACGAATTATGAGCGGAAAATGAAAGGAATACGAGTCATGTATAAATGCCTCAATTGAGAAAAAAATTTCTCGTAAATTTTATTTTTCAGTTTCGATGAAAATGAGGAATTTTTTCATTGAAAAAATCAAAGCGTTTTATAAGTAATTTAACAATGCAATGGAAAATTATTGCGAAAATATGTATGACGAACCTTAACGTTATCGGTTTAGGTAAGTTTATATAACAATTATTTTATTCTTTTTGTAAAACTAATAACTCCAATTTATCATTGATTGCGACACTTTTGAGTCATGCTTTAAATATTGAAATATTGTTAATGAATGGTTTTGTTTTATTTTAATTGTTATTATATTGAGTAATATTTTTCCATTTAAGAAAATGAAACAAATTTAAACATAACAGGTAGTTTTAGTAATCATTTACATCTTTGGTTCCGAACGTAATATAAATTTAGACCACCTTGACGAAGGAAAAATTGCTACGATCCTGATTTTTCGTAGAAACTTTAAGCTAATTTTTCGTAGGTATAAGATTTTATTAATAAGGAAAAAGAACCTTATTGTTCAGGAGGTTCCAACCTTATGGACCTCGTGGACACCATGCGGTCCCGTTGATAGTTGACATATTGTGCCATTGATGTTTTCTACCATAAAGCCTTGAAAAATTCAAAGCTCGACTGGGAACCTTGTCTTAAGGGTGTTTAGAAGAAGAATTATGAGAAAATGGGGAATTTTTTTATGTTTATAAGTAGACGAGTTTTAAATATAATTTGAATAATATCTTATAATTCAATGCAATTAAAGTATCAGATAGTATAAATTTTGTGGTAATTAAAGTGTTGAACTTTAAATTATAGACCGAAAATGTTGAAATTCTAGTTTTAATTGACAATGTTCAGTGGTAAAAAGAGTCCTGCAAGAAAATAATTTTTGCACTCATGCGTTGTAATCTCATTAAATTTTTAGGTTCACTGTTTTTAGCACAAAATTTGAAATTTATTTCAAATATTGAATAGAAGCCGATATCTTTAGGTACAAGATACTAGGGGAAAAATTATACCAAACTGCTAATTTTCTGTTAAAACATTATCGCTATAATATACATTGCCTATTTCGAACGCTAATGTGCATGCGGTTTTTAAGTTCCATTTTCACGGATACAAACGCATACATAAGGATGTTGAAGTTCCCAAAACATTCTATATATTAAAAAAATTTAATTTAAACCTTAATGTTGCAATTAAATTTTAATAAATTTTAATAGAATACTTTTGTTACTATCAAAGTACCTGAGACTTAAATTAAGTAAATTTGGGTTGATATGGTCAAATTCAGGATAATGTGGCTCATAAGTTTTCTAACGATTAAAATTTAAATCATTTAATGAATATCATTTCTGTATTGTCCTTTATTTATATATTTTCCTCTTCTTTTGCCACCAAATTTAGTTGGAATCCTTATTACATTTTAAGTATCTTTAAGTTTGTTCTAGTTTCTTAATGTTTCACAATTTTTTCCCGCGTAACAATCATTGACTACATTGCATTTTTTATTGAACTTTTATATTGAATTATTCATCGAATTCAACTGGAATAACTTCGGTGATTGTTCATCACATTAAATAGGTACTTTGAAAGAAATGGCATCATTTCCGCTTGGATATAGAAACTTAAATAGGTTTCAATTCATTCAAATATTTTATTTCTTTCTTACGAACTATTCCTGGTCTTACTTAAGAACTTAAAGTACAATCTTATCCGTAAAATTCTGCATGTGAATGCAAAAACCAAAATAGCGGAAATGTTCCATCATTACTAATATTTTTAAGATTCTTACTTTAAGGATAAAGAAACATTGAAACCATAAGCATGCAAAAAGCACTTAATTTGAAAGCCATTAATAAAAGCATCAGAATTGTAAAATCAATGGTTGTTTCAAATATTATTTTATTGATTTATATTAAAGCCAAGAAATTTTGAGGAAAAAAAGTAAAATTATATATGGACTTATGGGTATAAGCATGATGAATCGACCCCAAAAAGTTATTTTAGTAATGCTTAGTATGTAGATACTAATTAAATACTAAGCTCATGAAAGATCTCTACCTCAAGTTGCTTTGGTGAAAAAAGAAATGCAAGTGAAAAACAGAAATCATTTTTTTTTTCTTAGAATCTACTTTACCAATAATTCTTAAATTTTAGTATGATTTAGGATTTTTTATATACTTTCTTTATACTGCCTGCATTTTTTCAGATTTATTGAAAGAATATTTCATAGTGCAAAAAAAATTGAAATAAAATCATTTCCGTGTTTATTTATTTATGTGCATTGTATCATTGAGCTTTAAATCTGGGCGTGACTATGTTAAATTTTTAAAATTTCAACAATCAAAACAAATGAGCATCTTAAAATCTCGCAATCCCATTGGCTAATAGCCACGTGCATTGACGTGTGCCTGTTATCATCAAATATTTGTGCAATGTTTGATTTTTTAGCACTTTATTTGTTCTTAATTAATCATTTGATTAAAAGCCAAAAAGTGGCTTAAATAGTGGTTAATTAATCAAGAGATTAAGCATTTTACTCAAGTAAGTGAAATCTTATTAAATTCTGAAAATTGGAAGTCTTAAAGCCAACCGTGTTAGTTTCGATTCAATTGTCAATTGAAATTTTTGTCAAAAATTTATGTTTCCTACTTTTAACTATAATATCAAGAAATGTCTGGTTAAAAATGTGTTTCTTGTAAATACATGCAAGAAAGAATTCGTCCAATATTATTTCATCTGTCTACTGTCTGTTTAAAATTGGTTTTCATTTCAAATAAATATTTTAAGACAAAAGTTAATTTTCTCTGTAGTTTTCCAATGAAAAATCAGAAAAAATAAACTCCAGGTCAATTACCTGTTTAATAGCATTACGTTTTTATTAAGCCAACGTTTAAGAATCTTAATTCGAAAACAGAAAAATGTTTTATATGCATACGCCTTTCATAATATCCATTTGAAAACGTTATATATCCTCTCCATTTAACAAATTAAAAACCCAAAAACTCAACTGATTATTTTCTTCTTGAAATCAAGCAATAAACACATTTTCACATATGTTTTCACGTCGATTTAATTTTCTTATTTTAATAATAAACAGAGAATTTTTATGACTCTCGATTGCCACTACAACGCATAATAGTTCATATATATCCTAACGCCTCTGCCATAAAAAACACACAGAAAGTAGACGATGATGGGAAACGTTAAAATATCTAACAAATAAAGAATTAAAATAAAAATAATATTATAACTAAAGAAATCATCAAACTCGGCAGAACACGAGCGCACCCAGCAGCTGAAGCAACATTTCTTGAACATTGAGAAAAATGACCGAGTGGAACCCCATAATATAATAAAATAAAAATCAATTATAAATACAAAGAACAAAAATTAATCCTATTTATATAGCTCCAACGAAATGGTACGAGTATTGCAGCCAGCGTTGCTTGCTTACCGTTTTCTTATTTTAATCGATATTTATGACCATTTTAACCCTATTACGTTCGTATATGGTCTCAATAAAATAGAACAATATCAATCTAAAAATATAAAAATAATATAAAATATAAATAGAAAATAAAAAAGCGCTATACGTATACGGGAAATAACAGCTGCTTTTAAAGAGAAAGCGCGAGAGATTTTCTTCATTGTGACTTCAAAAACTTATATGAATCATTAATGTAAAAGCATCTTATAAAAATAATATATTGCACAAAAATAAAATAAAACACAAAAATAAAAATCGTATACGGCGACGGTAACATGAAGTTTTAAAAACTTATCTGAAAATATTTTATGGTATATATTGAAGTTAGTCCATTAGGTTTTCTTTTTAATAAATAAACTTACATTAATTTTTAAATGAAAAATAAATTAAATTATAATTAATATTTAATATGTTATCTTAATTGATGTGCGAGACGAAGACGAAGAGGATGGAAATAAATTAAAAAATAAATAAACGGCTTCAGTAAGTGTTCGGTAATTATAATTTCATGTATCAGTTGGAGTATTTCATGGACTGAAAGTTAAACTGTTATAAGATATACAAAGAAAATCATATGAAAATATTTTTCAAAATTTTTAAATTTAGTTTTCTCTTCAACCCAAGACTATATTTTTGTCTTTTTTCTCCATTTTTTTCCAAATTTATGCCTCATTGGTTTTAACACCAATATTATTTCATGAAAACCGAGGCAATGCCAGATCTTTCCAGCACGAATATAGATGTGGACGGAGGGCCGATGGAATCCCTCTTTTGTTCAACACCCAAAATTTATTATATTTTATTTCCGCTTTTATTGCATCAATAACATATTACAACTTGATCAAATCTTTGGTTTAGAAAAAATTAGAAAATTGTTAAATTCTCAAAAAAATAAACACATTTTTCAAAATTCTGTGTCCCGTCTTTGTCTCTCATATAAATACTTTAAAATTATACTTTAATCGTAACTTTACACGAACTTTGTTCGTAAGTAATAATATAAGACATTTTTTTGCGAACAAAGTGAATTCTATTAATATTTTCAATGTTTAAGCCTAGGTAATGTTAGCGAATACAATATGTCCAATAGGGTGTCCCAAGCTATTAAGACCAAAAAATTTTTTTCGAATTCTGATGCCCATACCCTTTATTTTTTTCTATTTAACCCAAATAACAAAAATATTAAATATTATCGCTATCGAAGAACGATAACCCGTGCCGAATTGATCTCAAAGTTTTAATATAAAATGTTATGTAGAAACCATACAGGAATTTAAGATCTTTGTTAATTTAGTAAATAAAACACTGCTTTGTCTGTATCTTATAATTATTAAGTATTTATTATTAAAAGGACATTATTCATTAGTTTTTCTTTTCAACATTTGCTTTTTTAAGTTAGAATATAACTTGATTGTAACAAAGTTATCGATGATTTTCTTTGAAATTAAAAATAAGCATACTATTATCTTATATCTTAATAATAAATAAACCTCATATTATAACTTGCCAGACTAACCGTAAAATGAGTCACTAAACTCTTCTTTCGATGGGATATAGCGTTTATTCATTGTATAATTTTTACTTTTGGGTTTTGATCTGCATCATCATTAACGGGCAAGACTGACAATTCATCTATTAAATACCACAAATGCTGGCAGAACTTCTGTAAAGCTGATTTTGAGGTCCATTTGTCAATTTTTGCGGAAGCTTTCTTGGCATTTAAAAAGCATAAAAAATCGCCAGGTTAGGTGCTTTTAAAGCTAAATTGCATTGCAGTCAAGGTTTAGCGTTAGATGTCAATAGTTGATGCCAGTTAATCAATTCTCAATAGTCATCTTGAGTGATTTCTTTAGTTAAATACTAACATTCTGATCAATTCTGATACATTGAGGCTTGATAATTATTCTGTACTACTCTTTATTTTCTTGACATGATTTTTTTCCAATTAGCACGGAAATTTTTCAACAATCGAATGTCAAGACTTTTTAATTGTCTGGCTAATTTTTTCTTCAAACATGCATTTGAATATTAATTCGTAGACGTGATGGTACCAAGTAAAAAAGAGCATTTCTTTGTTTAGTTCCTGCTCAGGAAGCACAGAAGTCCCATTAATATAACCTGTATGTAAAGCAGTAGTATCACAACAGAAAATGTGCACTTTATTTTCAAGATTCCAGTCAATAATGGCGTTCCAAACTCCCGATTCTACTTCCTGAAGAGTTGTCCAATTTTGGTACAGCGATAAGTTGTTCTTTATTACCATATGAAATAACTATCAGTAATTGTTCTTCTTTTGATTTTTATGCATTTAAAGCCAGGAAGAGTTTACCATCCTAATGGACAGTTACAGTATCCGGTACTCATTTTGGGAATCGATTTTCATAGCTTCTGGTGCTCTTTTTGCGTTTCCCTACGAATTCTTTGAATGGAGGAATTACTTATGAGAAATTTATCATTGTTATGTCCCAATAGTTATTATACTATTGTCCCAATAGTCCCATTGTTATCAGTGTCTCAATAGTTGCTTCAGTAGTAAACACACAATTTCTTATACTGAATTGACGCTTACCTAATACTACCACATGTTTTGGAGTTATGAAATTTTTCCTGGTAAAAATTTCATTAGGGTTTTTAGTTTCAAATAAAATTAGGGGGTATGCGTTAAAAAAAAGAAGTTTGGTTTTTTTTGCGACACCCTAATGTCCACCCAGCATGAGTTTTTCAAAAAAATATTTTGGTGGGAAATTTTGACAAATTTTTTCTTCAATTTTTATAAAAACTGGCAATTTTTAAAGAAATTAATATAGTAATATAGAATTGAATTTAGGAAAACTAGTCAAAAACTTGATCTTTTTTCAATACTTAGGTACTATACATTTTGCGAAAATTAAGTCTTATAAGTCTATGGTTATTATAAAGTTATTAACAGCAAATAAATAAATGCGTTTAGAAAGATAAAGGAGATAGGAGGATAAAGGAGGTTGTAGGTTCCTAAATGGGGGTTTCAAAAGTACACCAAAGGGATGAAGGTCATCCACATACCCCAGTTAGATAAAGTGTCCATAAAAAGCTCGATTTTTCCTAAAGAATTATATTTGTTTTATTTGTTTGAAGTGTTTAGAAAAAATCAACGTCAAACATTAATATACTGGAATTAGTTATAAGTATGTTTGGCAACATTACGTAGTCGTAGGTTCAGTTATTGCAAAAAGTTTATATTAATTAGCAAAGAAAAAGCCCTCAGTTCAAAAACTATAAAACAAAACACTATCTCATATTAAATTTACACCAGCGTTTCAATTAAATTTCAATTTACTTAAATATTGTTAGGGAAGGATTTGCTAAATTTTCATTTTTAATAAATATCTTTTATGCTTGGTACCTAGTAGATAAAATTTAAAAAAATCATCAGAATTTTTAATAAGGCAAAAAGAACATCTTGAAAATACATTGTAGAAAAGTTCATTATTGTAAAGCTCATTTACTTCAAATCGAAAATATGATCTCCCTTTTATCATAGATGTACCAGTTGAATACATTCTAAAAAGCGCCCGACGTGGCGGACGGCTGAGGTTTTATGTTATTTAATATTATATTAATGAATTCTATTAGAATTTTTTAATACCATTATTGCGATGAAATTGTTCATCCCTTAATTCAAAAGGTACGAGAATGAAATGAATAGTTTAAATTAAACTTTATATTTACGATTGGCAAAAATGTACTCCAAATTTATCAGTTTTTGAAGCAATGACTACCTTGAATAAAGAGTGGCATTACCATATTATATTAAAATAGTTTCTAGTTTTCACGAGAGTAAACTGATATTTCGAGGAACATGCAAATATTGTTAAATCTATTGTGTAATATTGTTTTTGCTGTTAAATTGTTAGATGTTATTTTGATTAAAATTTTGAATATTTATCAACTATTTTAAACCAATGTATTCTTGAAATTTGATCATGAATTCCCATCTTTCAGTATTGTAAAATTGAACACTGAAATGTTGCTTGATATTGCCCGTACAATTACCTGTTTTATAGCCGAGCTATGTACAAATTAAAGGATACACCTTTTTAATTTCAAACTAGCAAAAAAAAATCAATTGGTTAGTATCAAATTACATTTGCATTAAAAAACGTCAATGGTGACAAAATCGATCATTATAGTTTTAAAATATAAAATATGGCCCTTCAGTGTCGAAATAAGCATGGGGTCAGCGATTTCCAAAATTGCTTGCACCAATATACTTATACTTTTATGACTTTGCAAAAACATTATGAATTTTTTAACGAGAGACGAATTTACGAGCGAAATTTGATCCTATGTTGAAGATTTTTATTATTATTAATCAATAATTGGAGTTGAAATGCGTTATTCTTCTCGAATTCAGTTCCATCAAAGTAAAAGTTAAACAGGTTACTACTTTTGAAACTTACCTGCGGGGAAAAGGAATGATGAGGTGGAAGTGGTCTAAGATTTTCATCCTCTTCTTTTCTATAACTCTTATAGTTTTCTATAGAAGAATGTCAAAAATATAATGTCGTATTTTATTTTTAAACTAGTTGAACCCGACAGACGTTGTCCTGCTAGTCTATGGTTGTGAATGTTTGTTAATAAATAAATCAAACTTAGGAAAAAAAGCTTCTGAATAATTAGAATCATCTCTCTTATCAACCCGCACCATCCCTCGCTGTACCAATTAACTTACTCTCAAAATATACATTTACCAATTACGTTTTGAGAAAATTTGCTCTACCTCTAAAATTCATTGCACGATCATAACAATAAATTATTGACAGTTAGCGGCTATTGTATTGACCGTTGAAAAAGCCGTTTTCTTGCGGTCCCAGATATGTTACTAACGCAAGAAAAAATAAAAACAATTTTTGAAGCGGATTGTATATCGTGATAAAATTTGAACTTAATCGATGCAAAACTTTTTGAGTTTTTGATATCTACCCAAACCAAAATAACAATTTTATATATGTAGATAAACGACAGATTATTCATTGTTTATTTAAATCAAAGGTTGTCAGAGGTGGCCAACCCACGAACCGCAATAGGCACACCTTGACAATTTTTTCGACTCGCGTGATCCATCAGACTTTTATAAAATGTATACCTTTTATAATGACCAATGTGGTGAAAACCAATATATTAAAAATGTTTACAGTGTACCTATCTAAATTTAGTATGGAAAATTTGAGATATAACTTTAATGATGACCCGCGGAGTTATAGTGCATTTCCGAAGTGACCCGTAATATCATTTGGGTTGGCCACCCTTGATTTAAAATATGCTGATTTTTTTATATCAATTTTTGATATAGTTTACGATTCTATAAAGGACATATAGATAAACATTCATTTTTATATATATTGATTAAACTTGATTAAAGTTAGTGTGTCATTTAAGTTCTGATTTTTAATAACTTGTCGAGTGCATCACTTATATATAATAATAAATGATTTAACGTAGAAAACTATAATTTTTGTGCTTGCATTTTCTAATGTTATCGATGACAATCAAAAATTTCATTATGAGTATTTCACCAAATTCATTAATCAAACAGCATGTGAGAATGAAAAGAAATTGATGGGTAGTTGGTAGGTATGGCTTAGGTTTTTAAATATATTTATTATAAATTGAAAAGTGTAGCTTTTTCTGATAATTTATCTGGAAAACATGAAAAAAATATTTCTGTATTTTGCCCTTGAAGTTTCACAAAAAGTTGAAATTTTTATCTTTTTTGATTATTCATCCATTGTTTATGAAGCCGATTTTCACTTTGTATTCACATTTACTGGAAAAAAAAAACTTTCAAATAAGTGAGAAATTTAAATATTATGTCGCCAGGTTTTTATGGAGTGAAATATCCAACAATAAGGGAAAGATGTGAGACGAAGCCATTTTTCTTATAAATTGAAAATGAAATGTAGAGAAAAGTTTTTTTTGATGATTTTTCTCTCCTCGTTAGTCTGTGAAAAAAATAAGAAAAAAACTACAGAAAAATACAAAAAAAAAAAAATAGCGAGGAAAAATGAGAAAAAGAAAAGTTTTTCACAAATATTTTGTCTTTATATATATTATATACATGTGTAGCTAAATTTACGAAAGCGCGCTCCAACCGTATCAATTTTTCGTTAATATTTTTCGTTACGTTACATTCGTTCCTGAAACTCCCGTATTTTATTTTATTTATTATTATTTTGTCCTGTCGTTCCATAAAAATATTTCACACAAAAGCAAAGAAATGCCAACTAATATCGGCACAACAGAGATGAAAACATACCGAGAATTATTCCACCTTTTGTTCTTTTTCACATTGTCGTAGACGTATTTCAATTTATTCTAATTCGTTGCAAATGATGAAAAAGTATTTATGCGACGCAATAATATTATTATTTTTTTATATTATTGTTCTATATGAATGTGAATATTTCCTGTGTAGCCATTTTTTATTCTTGAAAAAGAAGGAAACAGGGAAAGGGAATGGACTCACTGTTATGCGCCGAGAAATTCTAAATTAAATTAGAAAAATATTCTTCCATTTCCAAGAAGATTTTTTCCTAATCTCGCAAGGAAAAAAAAAGTTTTAATTTCATTATAATAATTAAAAGGAAAAAAACACTACTCTATTTTCTTATAAGTTTTAATCGATTTTTATAATACCTTCTTAGTTGTTATCAGAAAAATTTATGTATTAATATTCAAAACTATTTTAATAAGAAATAAAATTGGTTTTTTATCATTGTGCCCTAATTGCATTGGTAATTTGAATATGAAATTGATTTTTTTCTCTGCATTTTAATTTTATTCGTTATATTTGTTGATGCACAAGAAGTATCCATCTCTTCAGTGTTCTTATAAGTTTTTTTATAGATTAAAGAAACTTTGTCTTTGAAAATTTACCTCGAATTCAAACGAACGAACGATAATTTATTCTTGTTAATAAAATATTTTCGAAATTGATTCGGTTAAGTTTATCAAGGCATGCATCTTGTGGCGTATTGCAATAAAAGTAAAATACTTACTAAAAATACTTAATATATCGTTAATAAGACCTATTTTGCAATCTGCTTCTAAATCGCAAATTTGGAGAGGTGTAGATTGTGCAGGACCGAATATATTAGCCCAATAGTACATTAAGAATCATACTCTACATGAAGACTTCAAAATTGAATATAAACAAATTTTTTTGCAAAATATTTATCAAAGGTACGCTATTCCAATTATGGACCACCCTAAGCTATTGATTCCAAGAAATCGCTAACAATCAACCCCCTAGGTCTGGCTTGTAGGTGATAATTGTTGGTGTTGGTGAATCATCACAAAGCAGTTACGGAGTGATCTAAACTACTTGATGACCACCGAGGAAGATTGCTTGGCAATCGAAATACATATCTGGGCAATACGTCACGAATATTTTTGTTTGAACTTCTGTTCAAATTTATGTTTATGGTATAATTTTTATATATTACTATATTAAATTATACTACATAAATTGGACAGCAATATATCCTATATATTGTATACACAGTATAACAGTTCAAAGTCAGCGAAAAAATCTTATTTTGATCAGTTCTATGATATTTGATCCCCCGACAAAATATCCGCAGACCAAATATCCCCAAACAAAATATATCAGAAATTCCTTTAGAACCTAAAAACATTTCGACAACGGAATATTTAAATATAATATAAAAAAAGAGATTACTGTTTACATCCACGGATTTATCTATTTACTGAGCTAAAAAAAAATTATGCAAAGTGATTCTAGGGATGAAGCCTGCTAAAATTATCTGAAAATGTCGCATTTCCTACTTTGTTCTTAATTTAATTTGCGCTTAAATTACGCCATAATAAAAAAACTAATATTGGTAAAGATTGGGGCTTTGGATTCTTTCCTGTGAAAAAATCAACCTTTGGTTTTCTTTGGTTTTTACTAGAAACATTTGTAGAATATCTATGAGTACAGGACATTAATTTAGCGTAAACTTCAACCAGCTATACATATTTTTTTCGTACTTTTTATATCCTTTCCTCATTTCATAATTGTAAACCATTCCGTTGTCTCTGATAAAAATCATCTACTATTTGTTATTTACAATTATAATTGAAGAACTTAAAAAAAGGAATCACCAATTCAAGCTTTAATTATATTTTTATACGTTGTACTTTAGTATAAAATTAGATGAGTAATTCACCTAAACTTTTAAAATCTTGAAATCTTGACAGCTATACAATTTTTGATTTTTTTTTTCTTCCATTATTCCATACTAATTAGAATATATTTTACTAATATTCTTCTAACCATACTTAGTAGAATTATGTATTCACACGTATGAAATATAATCAAAATATTTAGGTTAGTTATTGTACTACAAAATTATTATTAATGATTGACAATAATTCTGCATTACTCGTTAATTTAAATAATATTTTATTTAAATAAATCGAAAAATTACAAGATTGACTCTAAGTTAGTAGTAGTACAATTCAATTTTACAATAAATAATTAATAAAAACATAGATAGAGCTTTTTCGTAGAACAGTATGTTAAAGTTTTTACAATATGATTTAAATTTAATATTTATTATCAACTTTTCAATGAACTTTTATCAACAAAGCTAAAGCTTTCCATTATAAAATGGTTAACACTTAAGTTATGAGTGATTTTCCTTGTGATCCATCAGCAGTGGTTCATTTCTTACTAAAGCTCTCAAAACCTTGCAAGTAAGATCTTTTGGTATTTTAAAGCAAAGCTCATCTTCAAGCTTCATATTACTTAAACTGAATTTTTCTAACTATCATTGAACAAAAAGGATTTCAATTTTACACGATTCTAAGATAAAATGCAAACTTTCAGGTATAATTGCATTATGATCATAAAGGGTCATAAAGCATAAAGGATATAAAATATTCTTTAATTCTTTTAGGTTGGGTCCTCTCAACATGTTTCGCTAATACCATACCAGGGTCGAACTACGGTTCTTACCTATGGTGTGGTACATAAGCAATAATTTGTTAGCACATTGCATATTATATAAATTGTATATAGAAGACAATAAAGGGTTTTATAAAAAAAAAAATATAAATCATATACCACTTGTTCTAAAAATTGAAAAGCAGCTTAGATTTTTTTTTTACTAAAATACGACTGTTGTTAAAACGTTTTGACTATTTAGTAACTCAAAATGTTGATTTTTTCTTCAAAAACCATCAAAAGATAAAACTTTTTTTAAATATAAAATGAAAACTTATTGCTTTGCTTAGTGTGGAGGTTTGAAAACAGTGGAACTTCCTACGTATTGAAACTTTATAAATGATATAAAATTCATATATTTCGGATAAAACGGGACCGAAAACCGCGACATAAAATAAAAATCCTAACGTATTCATCATAAAACATTAAAAAAAATAAATATGTATATTTATATAAAGTCGGTCTCATTCAGTGGCGTAGGTAGCACCCCTCGCATATATTAACATAAATTTCAAAAAGCATTATTACAATTATTAAACTCGAGCCAAATTATCATTTCGTTATGATAACTAAAGCTCTTGGAAAGATGTGAAAAGGTTCAAAATTCAGCTTTGCATCTCAGCTTCGCGACTGGGCATTCTTGTTTTAAATTGACTTATTCAAAAAAGTTCAATTTTTACGATGCATTCGAATAGATCTATTTTTAAAATGATGAAGTGCAACGCCCTAATTGCCTTTTCTACTTGACCGCCACTGCTATTTCCATAATATTAAACATGGAGACAGAAAATATAAAATTATACTAAATAAATAAACATACGAGTACACATACACATTGAAAAAGAAAGGCAGATACATATGGATAGTCTGACATATACAAAATAAATATATTTCTATAATATTATGTTGTATACAATTTCCATACATTTTATATAAATATGGAAATGGCGCTGGCGTCGGATTGCCCCTGTTTCCCCGTGCATTGCTTGGCACATGGAAATCTTATTCTTGTCCTCCTTGCTCTCTAATGCGACTTATTTGTGGTTGCGATCATTGCCCCATAAGATTTTCCCGACAATCACTCATTATTCGTTTTTCTTTTTTTTTTCATTTGCACTCCTGGAAAAAGTGTCCTTAAAACAGGAAGAAAAAATTACGCTTTTAATTGAAATTATTAATGCTCTTCGTGTTAATTTTTTGCGTTTGGTTGTGAACGTCCGAAGATAATAAAATAAATTTAAATAAAATGAAAAATCAATGCGTGACGCAGAGAAAAATTCCGCGCCTTATTCATCCTTTCTTTCGGGGGGGGGGATGGGGGTAAGCGCAAAAGGACTTGGCCGAGGGTAACGATTCTATACATACGTATTCAGAGTCATGATGTAAGAGACCAGAGACTGGAATGGGAATGTTGGGGGAAACGGTGGTGGTTTTTCCTGAGGGATTGGCCGGTTGGTGGTAAGTCAGGCCTGATGCGATTCATTCGTGGAAATGGGGGTAAGAGTTAGGTGTCGTCTCTCCCGAGAATGGGGTAAAGAAAATAGAAGGAGAGGAAATACTTTTATTATTATTATTATTAGAAGATTTTTTTATATGTGTTTTAACACAAAAAGTTTTAATATAATATCCATTCTTGGATAATAAAGTTTTAGAATAATAATGAATATATTTCATCCTCTTTAACTTTTTTCTTTCTCATTTTAATATAAACATGGCCATTAAATCGTTTTATTCCAACCCAAATAAGAATGCGAGTAAGGAAAAATTGGAAAAATTCTTAATTTTATTTCAAAATAATATAACTTTATTATAATATAAAATTATATTAAACTTTGTTTTTACAAAGAAAATATAATTATAAAAAAACATTCAACTTTTAGCTATTGAAAAGTTTGTGTTTTTATTATTATTATTATTATTATTCGAGTCCCTTGTTTATTCAAATTGTAATCGAATGGTATACAAAACCTGAGCTTTTTCCCCCATTTTTCTATTAATTTTCCCCTGATGTTTTCAGTGGTGAAAGTGGCCGGTGTGCAAGGGCTTCTTTTTTGTCATTATCGTTCCATTATTGAAGACGACGGAAAGCTTTTTGAAAAAAACTAATAATTTCTCGTTGATTAAATTAAATCAAAACCCCTGTGGTCAATAAAACTTTCTACATAGTTTAGGTCTTCAGTGGCGTACACGGACTTTTTTTTTTGAAAAAAAAATCAATAAACAAATTATGAACTTGATTTTTTCTATTCAATTGCATCAGAACTTGTTTTCAACTGTTGTTAGCATCAATTGACAAAAATTAGTATTCAAGCGAAAATTCAAACTACTATAACCATAAAGACACTGGAAACCACTAGTATAAGGGTTGAGGAGGATTATTTTTAAATTTTATTATCTATTTCAATTTATATTAGGTTGTTCGGAAAGTAATTTCGTTTTTTTTTTGTGATAATGAAAGGCAATTTTCGTATAGTGAATAAATATTTTATTAAATTATATATTGACCATTTTGGTTCAATACCTTTAGCCATTTTTCTGGCTGTAATATGATTTTTCACTGAAAAAATTTTTGCTCTTTTTTTAGCCAAAGCTGTTCTGGGGGGATTTTTGACTTCCTCATTTGAAGTAAAGGTTTTACCGTCTAATCTATTTTGCAGTGGTCAAAACCAATTATAAACCGAAGGTACCAGATCTGTAGAATATGATGGGTATGGCATTTTATTCCATTCAAGTTGTAAAAGCTTTAGGCGAGTAACGAAAGTTATATGAGGTCAAATTTTTCACCATAAAAACATAGGGAACCCATACATCGAGGTTCAAGGTTAATCCTAGGCCTTTCAAGTGGGTCATTAACAATTGAATTTGGTAAATTTTACCTTTTACTGATCTCACGTACTGTTATTCACCGATTTGCATCAACTTATGAATTCATTGTGACTTGCTTAGCTTCAACCGGTCTTCCAGACCGTGATGCATCTTCGACTTCAAAATTGCCGAATCGAAATTTTACAAACTAGTTTTGGCACTGGTGTGCCGTCAATACTTCTTCTGCATACATTTCAGTTAATTTTTTTCTTGATTGAACACCATTTTACCTATAGTGAAAAAGTAATATATGAGGAAAATTCTGATTTTTGCTCTCCATATTTAAAAGGACACGCACCAAAAACTATTGCGTAGAATCACTTAAGTTTTTTCTCATACAAGCCTTGCTATATGAGCTCTCAAAACATACAATGATTATACGGCTTAATTATACAATGAGTGCAAAAAAATACATTTAAATCTTTTGTCGTGAAAAAAACAAATTACTTTCCGAACAACCCAATACTTTAATTCAAAAGTGAAAATATGATAATTGCAACCTGGAACCTTAAAAATTTGCATTAATATTGGCTAACAGCAAATATGTTAACTGACTAAAGTTGCCTTAAAGTTTATTTGAACGAAGCTTTTAGATGTAAGAGAAAGTTTTCTTGTGCTTTTACAATTTACTTCCATTTCTCATAGGTCAATGTGATAAAGTGAAACTTGAACTTACTTTCCCGAAATGATATTTTTAAACTTTAAATTTACTAGCGAAATAAACAATTTAAATAAATTCAACTTCTTTTTCTTTTTTTTGAAGTCATATTTTCCGAGAACTGGTGTGTATTTCGCGTATTATTTTTTCAAAATAAATCTTCTTTTTATGTTATATGAATGAATCAGAGACAGAGAAAGATTGCAGGAAAGCAACGTCTAGGTTCTTTTTATATAATAGGCGTATTATAAATGTTGCACGTAGATAGATCTCTTAGGGGTTGTTAAACATGTCGCGTTCTACACCCTTATAACAATCAACGGCTCTGTATCGCCTCGTCATACTTCCACTTGTCCTATGGAAAAAAGTTCGTCACATCTTGTGTGATGTGTAGGTATATTATTTTCACATTTGTGTATTGGTCTGGTGAATGTTTTGGGGGATGAAATGTACCATGTTTTGGGGATGGGGTAGAATTTCAAGTTGGTGCACACACGCGCGGAATTCAAACATTTGTATTTTGCTACGCATTTCAACTCTTCTGTAACTTTCATCAGCATTTTTTAAGTCTTCCACTCGTTTTCCTTTTTTTTAATTTTCTTTTAAGTTTTTTATATAAAAACGAAAATTAACTTCAATCGAGACATGTTTTTTGCCTAATAATCCCCAGAAAATCGTTAAACACACCAACCCTGTGAATAACTTTAATCATTGGCTTAGTAAAATACGTGGAAAAAATTGTTAATTTCATACCTACTACGTGCAGAGAAATGAAGGCGAAAAGTTTCCTAGCAAAAGTTTTTCATAAAAATAAATATATCTTTCCAAACAAGAAAATATTATATGACGCTCTTTTTTCCCAAAGTAAAACTTGAGCAGGTGAAGGGATGAATGGGAATCGGAGGTAACAAGTGAGGCCGTACAAATTCCAAAAAGCTTCATACCAAAACACCCAACTTGAATCATTTGAAACTTTTTTTTTATTGAAATAAATGTTTAGAGAAAAAAACTAAGCCATAAAAAGCAAAAAATATATGCTCAACTTTTAAAGTTTCGGTAAAATGATAGATGGCGTTGAAAATTTTTTTCTTAAATGTATAAAATTTAAAAAAAAATGTATATATTCTCTTTATAAACATATACCCAGAAAGCTATTTAGATGGGAAAAAAGATCGACCAACGCCATCCCACCATTGTTATTCCCGATTTTCTCTCCATTTTCTCGGCACTACCAAGCCTGTTCCCTAGCTAGCACCTTCTTTTATTTGTAAGGCTGCTCATAAAAATCTAAATAATATATTTATTTATTCATTGATTCAATTCTCGTATTTTTCTTTTACTCGTTTCATTTCTCTCTGTCTATATATTTTTTAGAAAATAAAAAATATAAAAATAAAAAATGGAAAATGTAACATAGAAAGAGGGATATCTTATGTATATGTATAGTAAAGCGAAAGATCGAGTTGGGGATTGTTCAAAGGGAGTTTCGTTAGGATTTGGGGATCGGAAACTTGCATGAAGTAGCCGAGAAGGTAACGAATAAAAATAACATATTATTTATTTATTTTTTTATTAACAAGAGAACAAGAGCCACTTGTACATTTCTTAGTAAACACCAAGAAATTTATAATTTATTTCTTAAAACCGAATTTTACTATGTTTTACCCTTATATTCTTTGAAAATAACTACTTTTGTGTTAAAAAGTAAAAGTTCAACTTCAAATTGATTCGGTTAATAATGTCCGTTGCCGTGGAATTTTAGAACATTTTGAATTTAGGGGTGGAAAACATGGACCACGTAGACGGTGGGAAACCCTGATATATTGGAATGGTTCGATTTGGGGGTTATGATTTGACGCTCACTCTGATCCAATAAATTTATTTTTATATCTTATATCGTTCGTGCCTTTTTCTGTTTTATTTTATTGCCTCCGTTTTTCCTCCTGAGTAACCTAAACGTGAAAAGTGATAATAAAATGGAAGGGAAAAAAAGGAATATTATTCTAAACGGTGGAAAAGGAAAAAGCCTTATTGAAAGAATATTTATTGACATTTTCATGTTTTATTTAATTTCTTCGTTTTTTTTTTTTTACTTTTTATTTCTCCTTTCGCGTCACATTAAAAACAAGTGATTCAATATTTATTTAATTTAATAAAAAATATACGAACTGTGTAGAGCAAAAATCAGCTGGGAAATATTTGCATTAAATTATTAAAATAAGAAAATTATTTTCAAGTGGAAACGAGAGATTATCGATTAAGTTTTACTTATGAAAATATATTTGATCATCATTTATTCATAGAAACATTCGAAAATATTTTATTTCTTTCAATTTTACAATAAAAAAATTTGTTTGAAAATTAAATGATGAAACACTAAAGTTGTTGTCTGTCACTACCCTTATAATATTTACTCCTGATTTTTATCATTGAAAAAAAATACATTAACCCATTGAACGCTAATCGGGTTTTTCGTAAAATGACAAAACCATATAGCCATAAAAAGTAGATAAAAGTAGGCATGTATTGTCAGTACGGCTCAATTGGAATACAGTGGACCCCCGATAATCCGGCCCTCGGCTAATCTGGCACCTCTTGTAATCCAACATGGTCTATTATTTATTATGTATTGAATATTTTGCTGTATATTGAGTAATTTGTCCGATTACAAGGTACTCATTCGTAAAAAAATCCGGACTATAGGGGGTCTTAGCTATTCGCTAATCCGACTCTGCCCTGCAAACTGTTTGTCGGATTACCGGGGGTCCACTGTACTTAATTGTCAGTCACCGGTGACTGACAAAGCGTTCAATGTCAAATCAATTTCACAGAAAAATATTTAGTATTGGTTTTTATGCTTTTTTTAGTCTAAAGCTTTAAAAAAATACTGTATGCATTCCAAGCTATTGGAGGAAACCAAAAATTTTAATCTTATGTACCAAAAACAGTATAAATAGTCTAATAATGGATAGTGCCAAAAAAAGTCATTTTTATGAACTCTCATTTTCGAACTATTTACGGTTTATTCTGAAACAAAAATAATTTAAAGAATTTAAGAGCGGAATTGGAATAATCTATAAATTATTTTACGTATATATTTTATATAAAGGATAAATCAGTATGCAATAGACCAAAAAATTTAGCAATGTTTAATTTTATTTATTCCAATTTGCAACGTTTCGTCGGTGTGATTCCAAAAATAATTGTTTGGTATTCTACATCCTGATTTATTCTTTATATTACATATCGATTTAGATCTGAAATAATGGAAATCGCATATATTTTGTCAAGCTTAAAGCTTTTTAGAATTTGTACATTTGAAAAACGTTTATCATCAAGTGGCATTCACCCTACAGGAAAGGATGAAATTTTAGGTTGAGAATTAGTTTTTATCGGAATTTTCGATCCAATTTTTTACCCCATATGCTAGAAGCTACAGTTTTCAACTATAAAATTTGACAACCAATAATTTTTAGCACTCTATGGCATGTCTCTCTCCTATAATAGTATATTAATCGAAAAAACTATATAAATTCGTTAATTGCATGTTGGGTGAAAATGTTAATAGATATTCTGATGATTTTCTTTCTGTAATGAAAAAACTGTTGGGACAATAATCTTTTTCGTTAGAATCTTTAAGCTAACACTTTGCAGTGGCCTTTTTGCAAGAATCATTATGGAGTTCTTAAGATGTACGCTTAAGAATCTAAAGATTGTATTCTAGAGAAAACCAATTTACCACCACAAGGAAATGGATTAATGGTCTTTCAATTGAATCATTGAATTTCCAGTTGGTCTTTCAATCTTTAGAATTATATTGCGTATCCATCACAAAAGTTAAGAATCTCAGTAATAGCATAAGACTAAAGGCTGGTATTCTCACTCATGGACAGATAGACTATATTCTTAAGATAGCTTTCTAATAGATAAAATAATCTGTTAAATAAGTGCTTCGCCTTAATCCTACAAATATCACTATTCTGAGGTGAAAATAAACGTGTTTCTTTATCCTCCGGATAAAATTTTGTCTATGCCACAAATGTCACTTTACAATCGTTAGAAAAGATTTTCGTTTTAATTTCAATATTCACTACCCCAAACTGGATTATCTGATTTTTTCGTGCAAATGTAAAGAAGTCCAAAATTTAATTTCATTTTTACACAAACGAATAATCTTAAAGCCTTATTGGTGGCCAAGTGGTCTAGCACCTAGGTAACCGCTCCAAAGCTGGTAGGTGTTGAGTTCTATCATCGTATCAAACAAATTTTCGATGTTTCTCGATTACGGATTTTTGTTAACCCTAGAGTCCTTGGTAGTTATAAAGCGACGAAATAACAAACAAATATTTATTTTTATTCAAAATATCAAAAAAAAAAGAAATCCATTTCTCCCCAAAATTTTTATTTATAATTTTATGAAAATTGTTTTGTATTTTTATTTGAATCCTAAACTTAAGATTTATCTTGTTTTTGTTTTCTCCAACTTTCATAAGTTTGCTCATTTTTTAATCTTGAATTTTCACATCTTTCTCGCGAATGTTTATTTTGCAACCACCTACCCTATTTATTTAATTATTTTCCCTCAATTTTTTTTGTGTGTTTTCATTTTTTTAAATATTTATTTATTTCTCCCTCACTGAATATGCAGAGAGAAGCGTGCAGCCGTACACGAATTTTTTTCTACCCCTTTGCGTATTTTGTTTGATTGAAATTTATTTCAAAGTTTGTACAATTTTTTCCATATTCAATCTCTCCTTTTTCTCTACAACTCACGTCTCTTTCGCTCCACTCCCGTGCCGATGTGGGCATACATATCTATACCTATAGGTAGTATGTTGTAGATGTGTATATATATAAATATTTTTTCTAGTATTTTTTTTCATTTTCATAGCACTTTAGTTCGTATAAAACTGATGAAAAAAGTTGATCGAATGTGTTCAGATGGGACGAGACCCCGTAGTTGGGGGGATGGAAATGAAAATCGGGTGGTTTGATGATTTTTTTATTTGGCCATTGGTGTGGGGGTGAAAGGATCGCGTAGAACGTGTATTTCAGACGAATGCATTTTTCCTATAGATTTTTTTAATATTAATATTTTAATAGAAAATATTTCGTTTCTATTTTAATCCGACCATCGCACACGGCCAAGGATGAGCAAGTTGAAAATTTTCTCCATTGAAAAATGCAAACCTTAAATTTATATTTCCCTCATTCTTGTTTGCTCAATATGCTCTTGATATTTTCATGTTTAAATTTTTTGCATACCTTTACTAATTTTTACCATTTTTTTTCAGGTAAGTACCGACTTTTCTATGAATTTCCTCAATAGTAATGCAATCTCCATAAGCGTAAGTTATATTTTTATTTTTTTCCCAATCAAAAATGTAATGTTAATTTTTTCCGAAAAATTCTCTGAAAATTTTAAGCATTTAAGGGATGTTTGATTTGGTTGTACAGTTTTTCATGCATTGAAGGTTGTTTTTTATTCATTTGTAAGTTTAAGTAGATAAAATAAGTTAATTCAGTTGGTAGGTAGCAGGAAGAGGGTTTAATTTCCCAATGATTAATAAAACGAAACTAGCGCAATCTCTCGTGTGCATTTACTTTCTGCATTCATTACCATCCTGATAATTGTAATTCTGATTTTATTAAAGGATTCAAAAATTGGCAGGTATGAGTCCCGAGTTGATCGAGTGCTAAATTATCTATTCCACCTTTAAATGCATGAAAGATAGAATATTTGTTGTTCATTGAACGGAAAGTGTATTTAAATAGGTGAGCAACATTCAATTCCAACTCCACCCCCAATTTTCAAAGAATGGAAATGGGAATTAGATGGAGGTTGCGTTCATTTTCTCTCGTCCTTTTTCTTTCTAGCGCACACAAATATGTAGATGGGTTCACACGAATTGAAATTTTTTATTGGGAATATTTGTTTGTGGGGGTGACGGGGATTGAGCGGGAGCAATATGAGGAGCAATCATGCTTTCATTTCCGACTGATTTGATGTTTTTGCCGGACGTTTGTGCCCTTTGCTCTCCTATGCTTGTGTGTGTTTTCTATTGAATGACCTCTATCCACACATCTCATCCTCGTAGATCTCATCCCCAGTGATTAACATCCACCTTTCGTGACCATCCCTTAAATTACACCGCTTTCCCAAAATAAAAGTTTCTCCCCATATCGTGCATCTCGTTCCCGATTTACGTCGCATCGTATATAGTATCAACAGCCTCCTCCGCCTATTCAGAGAACATTTTTATATTAGGGGATGGATGTTACATTTTAGTTGATTGGTTAGTAGTTAGTTAAAAATTAAAATCTTTCAATTATGTGTTCGGTTGTTCAGTTATCAATTTTTTTAATTTTAATTTTTTCCTTTTTTTTTTGTAATATTTTTCAATCAAACGTTTCGTACACGGATATTGAAACGGGGCACAAAGCTGTAGGAATAGTTGGCTCTAGTTTGCAGAGATGCAGCTTTATTTGTTTGTTGTTTTTTTTTTCCAGTTTACTCTAAAGCTTTTTACGGCAATTGGAAATAAATTTGTAGAAAATATTTCCGTGGAAAATTGGAAGTCGATAAAAAACCAACGGATGATAAATGGAGCGTTAGTGTGAAAGGACGAATAATTTTGCTATTTCTTTAAAAAATAAAATAAAATCGTTTTAATTAGATTAAGAACAGATTTATGCGTTTCATTTTTAATATCTGTAGGCAGTGTCGTATGTTTTCCTACGTCAACTTAATTAAAATCGCGATAAATCATATTTCTCCCTGTCTTCCAATCAATTTACAATAAAATTGCAAAATAAATTTTCAATTTCTGCTATTTGTTTATTGGCAATTAGTGCATTATATTATTAAATCCACATATTAAATATCGAAGCCCCGACAGCTGATGGATTTAATATAAATTTCAAACATTTTATTTTCTACGCTTGTTTACTGCAATTGGGGATGCTTTCCGCTATCTTTATTGGAAACGAATCGGCATTTTCGTGTGCTGTTGCGTCCATCCCTCACCCCACACCAATTTCGGCTACCCTCCTGTGTGTGAAATGTGTAATTTTCCACAAAATTATGCAACACATAGTAATAATTTTATTAATTGACATGAAATGATCTGTACAATTCATCAGCACGTTTACAAAACTATCCACAAGCGCGTCCTCTATCTGTTTTATTCAACTCGACCCATCCAATGCTTTTCGTATGCTATGTGAACTAGAAAAAGCTGCCAACCTCCCATAAAACCCACAATTCGTATATTATCCCCATGTCACACCCTCATCATGGCCAATTTGATAATATACCCGATTATAGTGAACACCGATTTGAAAATAAAAAACAGCAGTGTGAAGTGGTTTTCGCTAGTTATAAACAACTGGGTACCCAATATATTATTGAATAATTCCAGGAAAAAACATAAGTTCTGGTTTCTCTTTAATGTTTTAAACGTTCACCGTTTTCTTTGATAAAACAAATTTACAAATTTAACTCAGAAAAGATTTCTTACAGATTGTCCAATAAGTTCCTTTCATTTTTATATTAAATAAATTCACAAAATTTACTGTTTCTGCTGTGTCGCATGTCTGATCTTACACTAAATTGTTTGGGCCATCATAAAACACTGTCGCCAAATCTACCGTATATTTACAATAATGTTATAATAATTAATAATTTGCAAAACATTGTAAAAGTGAGGACAAACCCTCACTTATCCTTGTCATAAAACCTGCCTCCATCCTCAATAAACTTAATCCCTGTTCAAAGCATCCTACCGCCACAAGAAAAGGTACAATTCAACCACTTCTCCAATCCTCATTACCAAATTTTCCCGCCAAAATAATCTACACCCACTAATCTGAATGTACCAATCCTGTAACACCTTTTTCTATCATCCAAAATTTATCCTTAAGGTCCAACCTCCCAAAAAAAGTATAAAAACCTGTAAATTTTATCATTCACATATAGTTGATATAGTTGCTTTTTCAACATATAGTTGACATATTTCACAAAGTTGTTATTCTAAGACATATCAAAACTTATATATTTTACAATAAACATTATTGTTATTATTTATAAAGAAATTTTATTATTGCTTCATGCAATTTATTCGTTGAAAACCACAACCTGGTTTTTAATATAATATCCGAGGCAAAACAGTCGCGGATCGTACAGTTTCTATATAATCTATTTTGGTATATAAGAACCCCTTCGCTCTATTATCTTTTTCTATTTCTCAGGAAGCTTAACTATGCTTTCTTTCAAAAATTTTTGGACCAAAAATACCAATGTTATGGACCAAAAATAATCCAGGAGATGCGATTTTCCTCAAGATAGCGCATGACCACATATTGCATTAGCGGTAAGAGAAAAGCTCACATACTTTGAATGGGATGTTTTTCCGGATTCTGTATACTTTTCAGATCTTGCTCTATCTAATTATTACTTGTTTTTGTTCTTAAAAAAATGCCTTTTCGATAAACTCTTTAAATCCACCAGCGAAATAAAATCGTATCTACATTATTTGTTGTCCAAAGCACAAAAACTTTGAATAAAAGCATAGTGAGGCTTTCTAAGAGATAAAAGAAGGTAATAAAGCAAAAGAGTTTTTACGTAATAAAATAAATAACAATCCTTAAATAGCGATTATTGTGTATTTATTTCATATTAGAAAAAGGAAAAACACTTATGAGACCTAATGCACAATAATGGTTTCATAGTATCAATTGGTATTTTACCGTTTTTTTTTTAACTTCAGTTATCAGTTTTATAATATATTTGATTTTTAGCAATTATATGGTCTTTAGAGATTATTTGATGGTTCAAAATACCAAGAAACAAAGATTATACATTATATCTAAGAAGATTAAATCCAAGTTAGAAACGCAATTGCATTTCTTGAGAATAATCTTCTTTCATATCTTCAGTGTCTTATAAGTTTTTTTTTTTCACAAAAAAAGCAAAGAATACAAATTACTGATTCAAAAAAGATTTTTAAAGTTTGGCATTAGAAGAAAATATTCTTAGTTTAAACGATTACAGGGATACAATGGTTTTCCACTATAGCAAACCAAAAACTTGCAATTTTATTTGATAGTAAGTTTACTATTTTTTTAAACTTTCGTAAATAAGTCAGTATCTACTGGAATTTGTAGAGAATATTTCAGGTCTTAAACTATTGATATACACCCTTTGTCCACGGCATAAACAAAATTTACAAATGTACTTTTCAGGCTAATAGGCTATTCAATTTTTGTCGCCCTTACTGATCTCTGAAAGACGATACTTTATTTCGCAATTATATTAATTACATTTATTCTATCAGTGGAATCACAAATTGTGGTCTACTGCCGTTATTACATCAACTTTTCCTGTGATTAGCAAATTTTTAGGCCAAATTTGCCACCCCCTAAAGTTTGCCTACTGGTAAATCCGCCACTGGCCCACGGTACTACAAAACTTCGTAGATTTTCTTACATGATTGGTAGGTACCCACCGTTAAACTATCACAGAAATTATAAAGAAAAAAGTTTTCGTATTCTACTGAGATTTTCCAACATTAGTCATTTATAAAGCATTGAAAAATTAATTATATACTCAGCTAAATCGGTCTCTTCAATGAATTGCTTGGCTTAAAAAGTTTCAGAATCACTTCTTTCTTTGAGAACTATTTTGGAAGCACTTCAAAATCAAGATTCTACCAATAAAGGGTCCTTATATTTAGAGATTTGATCCATTTTGAGGACGAGTTTAAAAGTGTCCTAGTAAGTATATTTTTTTAGTTCTGATTATTACATTCTTCTAACAAATCTTAATCCTTAGTTTGCTAAAAAAAAATTCTCACACCGTTTTTAACTATAAAACGATTATCTATCATCTTATTTTCTCAAAATTCCGAAAAATTTACTGTTTTGCATTTACCCGATTTTGTTCGATTACACCAAATCGACAATAAGTTTTACCCAATTAAACTTACGTGTTTTAAACCATATGGCATTACGGCATTATGGCATTGTATGATTTGACCATATGAATCGAACAGAAGAGTATAAATGAAAAATTTATTTCTGTTGTCCTTGCTTATTATATCGATGTAAAAAAGGGTATTTTGTATATTTATTCTGAAAATTAGAGTATTTTATCACACAAGAAACTCACAAAATATATCATATTAGGTATGGATAATTTTAATCCACTAAGTTTTATTAGTTTGCTATTTTTAGACATTTCCGAAATATATTAACGGACAATCGAAATAAAATCCTTCTCCATTATATATGTTAGTTTGCAGGATAAAAATAATGTCTTTTAATACTTTATTGATCCTTTTTCTTCTAACTTTTAAATTAGCATAAATCGACAAATGTATGTTATCGGCTTCTATTCAAAGCGATGACCTAATTAGTACTAGTAATTAGAGACAATTTAAATCACTCTAATTCTCGACTACCATTGATGATTCTTACAGAAAACGCCTCTAATATTAAGCCTTGAATTCCTTATATCTCTATAGTATAACATTTATAAGTAAAATTCAAAATGAAAGTGTTCTTTTTTCTTGATTATTTTGATATTTTCAATGCATGTGAAAATGATATCTATACTTTAATAATGATTCCAAAAAGTTTATGTTGCAGAATTTATAAATTTCATTAGTGTTGGAAGTTTTTAAGAATTTCCAATAGTTTTGAAAATTTACTCAAATATTTGCCAATAGTTTTGTTTCACGAAATGCTATAATAATAAAGGGGAACGTATACAAACTTTGTAGTAAAAACTAATTCGAGAAACAAAACTTGTTACCCTATATTTGTTAAATTAAGTTTCATGAAAAAAATATATGTTTATGGAATTTTTCCATTTTATTTTTTCACAATACACTTTCCATAAATTTTTTGATGGTAGGTAAGTGTTAAATCATCTCTAATATAATTCGAAGTTTTATATAATAGAGAGTAAGAGGGTCATTTTTTGTTATAATCAAAGCTTTTTACAGAAAAGTTTTATATTAATTAAACAAGTAAATAGAATAGAAAAAAATATATATTGATACATGCAACGTGTTGAAAAGGTGTTGGCTTACAAAATGTGTAATATGTAGGTGCCAATGTAAGGGTTAAGGGTAGTTGGGCATGATGGTGATGATGATATTGATGTTGATAGTTTGTAGTAACGGTGTAAAATGACATCCCTATTTACCATTTATTCCATACGTACGTACACGAAATGAGGTGTTATGGGGTTGAAAAACGAGAGTTTGGGGGTGTTTGTCGCTGATTAGGGATTGATGGTGGACATATATGACTCCTACCCTTTACCCGTACGCTTCACGTTTTATGATTGACACATCATATAGCGCACGAGCGATTTGTAAACGCAATGGAAAATGCAACCGGGGAAAAAGAGATAAATTGTTTCACTACTTACTCTACTGGAAAGAAATAGAAACACATAAGTGCAAAGAAATTGGATTTGAAAGAAGTACTTAGATAATTTTTAAGAAAATTGCAGTTTTTAGGGGAAAATTTTAAATAAAAATATGATTTATTTTTGTAATTTATACAAATATATTAGCTAATTTTTGTCGTTGAAAAATTGGAACTAAACACGGAAATAGCTTTCCCTCGTTTTTTTTTTCGATTCTACCCCCATCCCTTTATCGAGCCACATTTGCGATGTAAACTGTCATTGGCCATCAAGCACACGCATATTTTACACATTTCACTCTCGTTTGTATGTGATTTTAGTAATTAATGATAATTTTTGTTAATTACTGTCGTGTGAATTCTACAGAGAAAAAAAATGAGAACATTCACAAAAACAGATATGGATGACACAAATTGAAATTTGAATTTAGAGATTTTGTTTTTAAAATAATGCGAATTGGTGAAAATGAAGCGATGTGAAAATGGGGGGTGGGGGTGGAATGGGCAAGGGGGGAACCTATAAATATTTTCAGTATTTGAAGCCTGTTAAATCAACGCGTGATTATAATTTGGTTAAGGGTGACATTCTCTATCTGAGCATTCCTGAAAAGATAAATAGATTATCGGATAATTTTCGAACAATTGAAAATGGGTTTTGTTCTGGCGCAAACAAAAAAATGAAAATCTTTGAAAAAATATTGGCATAATTGGTTAACAGAGATAAACAGTAGCTAGATAGAGATGATAGTATTTGAGCTAAAAAATAATCAGTTTTGTTGACCTGAAAACCAAAGCTCTCTTACGCACCAAATTTACGCTTGTCAGCTGGCTTTCCCTTTCTATAGATACTATAAAATCCACAATTTTTTCTAAAATTTAACTCTCCGTAAATCATTTATATAAAAAGTATATTTTTTAACTTTTGTGTATATTTTTGGTCTATTTATGATCGTCAATTTATAATTTTTGATAATTTTTCCACACTTGTTCTTCTCACTCTTCTCTATGCTATGTTCGGTTATCTTTTTTAGGCATAGTTTTTAATTGGTTTATGTTTTTACATCAACCACAAATCCAAAACTTTGGTTTAGTTTTAAAGAGAAGCAAAATAAATTCTCATTCCGAATTTCATTTTCATTACATCACCTATATTTCACGTTTCATAATATTAAAATCGTGTTTGCAAAAATTATGAAATCTCTACTTTACACCCCTTATTTCTTCCGTAAAACATTCAAAATTACAAGAGTACAACAACAAGAACATAACGACCAACATATGAAACAGGCATAACATTTTAAGTCCATAATTACACTCCTTCCGCGTCCAACATAAAAATAAACTCATCCCCATTTATCCTTTACATTAATACAAACAGGAAAAAAATATTTACGACCTTATATGTTCTGTTCCCCTTCTACTAGCATAATTATCATTTATTATTGCTATTGTGTGATAAATTATGTTGGAACATATTTTTTTATATTATTTTTTTGTCAGGTGACCATGTTCTAGCTCTTAGTATCATGTCATGACATCCCTTAATTTTTTTTTTATATTATAAATACACCAAACATGCTTCCCTATATTATGTTACAAGCATTTTCGTGTACTGACATTTTTTATAACATGATTAAAATGCATCGTATTCAACTGATTTCTCTTGTTATATTAGCAAAAAAAACCCAAATATTTTTTTAATAAAAATTATGAAAAATTTAACGAATGAATTTTGTAATCATCTAGTTGTTTCTAGTGCCAAGTTGCCATTTATTCATTTTGTATACCATTAACACCAAATAAACACTAAAGTAGGGAAAAAACAAAATTTCCAACAATGATTTTTCTTAAAAACAATTTTTCGCCCTCTTCTTCTCCATTTAAGCTCATTGAAACTTTGAAAGCTCAGTTCCCTAAAATAACAGTAATTCACCAAATACATCAAGATTTATCCCAATCGGTTATATTACTCTGAAGAAAAGTGGACTTTCCACTGAATTCGGTTTGAAAAAAGCTTTGTTAAAGCTTTCTATGAATTTTTAAATCTTAATGACTTTTTTATTGACTTGAAGTTCCTAAAATTGCAAAGAGTAAAACTTAAAAAACTATTAATTTTTTTGGGACTAGAATACTATCTTTAAAAGCTTTGGGTTAAGTGATAACTATGTATCATAAAAATATGCAAGGGGTTGAAGTAACTTGGTTATATTTATTTAAAAGTTTTTTTTAAGTCTTTATTCATTTTTTTGTACTATGTATTAAATTTTTAACACCAAATAAGCACTGATGCAGGAAAATAACAAAATTTCAAACAATGGTTTTTCTTAAAAACAATTTTTCACTCCTTTGTTCTACTTTTAAGTCCATTGTAATTCTAAAAGCTCAGTTCCTTAAAATAGCAATAATTTACCAAATACTCCAAAATTTAACCAAATCAGTTATTTTACTCTGAAGAAAAATAGAATTTCTTTTCACAGAATTCGGTTTGAAAAAAGCTTTGATAAAGCTTTCTATAAATTTTCAAAACATAATAACCTCTTTATTGATTTGAAGTTCCTAAGATTGCAAACAGTAAAACTTTAGAAACTATTCATTTTTTGGGACTAGAATATTATCTTTAAAAGTTTCCGATTAAGTGATAAAATCAGATCATTATACAAAGGGATGAAGTGACTTGGTTATATTTATTTAAAAGTATTATAATTTACTTAGGGTGAAGCTTTTTTTTATTAACCAACAAATTTGAGGTTGGTATAGCCGTCAGAATATGGGCACTTATGTACTCAATATATTGGTATCGTTATCAATAAAAGACGCAATTTATTCCGATTCTGAATCGGGGGTTGAGCCTCGAATTGATGGTCGCACACACTTGTACACATGTGGTAGGTTAGGGGTGGTTTGTTTTGGTAGATCTATCCATTTTTCACGTATATATATATTTCCTATGTCGTATACTCTACATATCCATCTATAACTCCCTCACTTTGGGCCAACCCCACTTGACGTCCTCTCAAACCGCCAATATTTGACTATATTCGCCTGCTATGCACTGTGAAATTGGCATTTTTAATTAAAATATTTTATTTCTCTTTTTCTAAACGTATATAGATATTGCGCTGTATAAATGCGAGTGAGAGACGATGAGAAAAAATAGATTTTTTTAAAAAAATTAGTATATATTTTTCTCATTTTTTTCCCTAGTCGCCTTTTTTTTTCCTATTTATTTTTTTCGATATTTTTTTGTTAATTTTTTATTTTTCAATTCCGTTTCTCTACAATTGGCATATTTTATTTTTAAATTTTAATTACAATTTTTTGTTTATTCATCAATACTTTAGTTTTTCCTATGTATGGGTGTATATGAGAGTGTGGAGGAAGTAAAGGGTTGGGAATAACTGGGGCTATGCACCCCGAGTCCAAGCGTCATGTCCGTAAAATTCAGCTCTCTCGAGTCTATATGTATCGAAAACTACCCCGTTTCTCACCGGCTCTCTAGACCCACCATCCTGACGCTTATACACCCCTTATTCACCCCGAATTCGAATATATGAAATTTAAAATTGTTCGTATTTTTTTCCTCTACTCGCGCGAATATTTATGTCTCTGTATTATAGAATTTAATATTTTTCCAACTTTGTTGTTACGGGGCTCTATGTTTTATTATTTTTTTCCCATGTTTTTTCCTAATAAATTGATACGTATCCCATAAAACGATTCGAGCACGGATAGAATTATTGAGGGATGATTAAATTTGTATAACAATTTATTTTTTATCGTTTCAAAAAATTTTAATATATATTTTTTAAACTAAATAAAAATTCAATTCACAAAGATCCAGCCAGATCGAAAGATCTACCACCCTCCCACATCCCCACCTCCAATTTCAACGACAAATAATTATTCAGGTCATTTATCATATAAATTTGATAGCTACAGTACTAGTTTTCATATAAAATAAGTTATTATACTCATATTTTATCGAGTAAAACCCCCTCATCGTCATCCCAATGCCATTCCCGTTAACCTCAATATCTCCCTTTGGCACCGTCGAAAACCTCGTTCCTTGACCGTCTTGTACCCCACCCTACTCGCCCCTAATAACTTCTACACGTAGAAATTTATTTTCTTTATTGTTTTTTATCAGTGCCTATATTTCTTATTTATCTGGATGCGAAACGGAAGTCAGAGAAAATATAAACTTTCATTAAACTAATATTTTTTTAATAACTTTTTTCTTTCATGTAATATAATTTTTTATTGTCTCATTTATTATTTGTAGTGTTTTCTTGACCTTACACGGACGAAATGTTTTAAACAAGAAGGGTTCTCAAATAAAATTCCCAGTTCCAAATGAAATTTAAATTTTAATCAGTTATTAAGATAAATAAAATAGTATGTTAATTTCGACGTAAAAGTTTCTCTAGCCAAAACTACCTGGAGTATCTTCTATAGATCTTTTTACTGTAAAAATTGTACAATACAAATCGTTGGCCCTTATTTTATACGTGAATAAATACTTAAATTGAGAAAATTAATCAAGAAATATTTAATTTAAAATTAATACAATTAATACTGCATTAATATATCTCCAATTAATATATGATAAATATATTTATCCTCTTCAATTAAATTCAACATAACAATATAAGGAGGGGCTCATTTTAACAGCCACCTTAGTCGAATTATTATCGATGTAAAATCATTATTAGAGGTACTAAAAATATATTCTTATGTATTTCAAAGAATTATTGCATAAAAAATAATTTTTAATGACAATTTCTTAATTTTTCAAATTGTTTAATGAAGTTTTTATGTATTTAGAGTTGAAAAATAATTATCTTCATATTGCTCTACCAAAACAATGAATAAGTGTGATTAAGCATTAGATATAGGAAAAAAATAGTTTTTTATTTTTTTTCTTAATGTTCCACCAAATCAAAAAATTTGAAAAAATTACTGAGTACAGAGGAGTACTAGAGACGAAAATTTGGCGGTGGACACCTTTCAAAAACGCACTCAAAAAATTATTTTTAATTTTGTTTCGGTTTTAAAAATCGATATTCCATCTGAAAATAGTAGAAAAAATATTTTTTCATGCCTTTTACTCCTAAGAATGAGAAAAAAAATCGTAGATTATTAATTTTAAATTTTACTACTAAAAAAAAATAAAATCGAAAAATGTTTTTTTTTTTTTGAAATACTCGAAAACCGCTTGAGATAAAAAGCTGAAAATTTGGCTAAATTATTTTTATTTAGTATCAAAATGATCCCCTGAGTTTGAATTGAAAAGGCCGCGGGGGCACTTTTGCCATACAAACGGGACTATACCCTTTATGGAAAATTCGTTACCGATCATGGTTCAATACCTTGAGAAAAAACTATTCTGAAGTTTATTCTTTTTAACTGAGAAGTGTATAAAAAATAAAAACAGTTTTCATCTGAAATTCTTTTAAGCTTTTGAGCACTAAAGCTCCCGAAAACATCTAAAATTTCTATCAAAACATTGTGCTTAATTTACTCAGTACTTGGTTTCTTTGTTTATTAACTTTTCTCTATCTTTCCGGTAATTGATTGAGGGTAGTTAAAATTTGAGGGAAGTTTTGTCTTTTTTCGAAGTGCACGGTTACGATGCAAGTTTTGAGCTCAAATTTTCCAATTTGTCATAAATTCAATCGCAAATTTCCCAGTTTTCATTTTAGTTATATTGTTACTGTTAATGCCACTTAACATTTCTCTTCGTCCGAACTCTCCCCAGTGTAGCCCCATTCCCGTTTCCCTTTGCATCCCTTTTCTATTAGAACCATAAGATAAAGCATAAAATGGAAGATAAGTAAAGCAAAGCGGGGGTGGAGTGTAAAGATGTTTCTATTCGCTAAATAATGCAAACATTCCGGTTTAAATGTGTGTATGCATTTTGTATTAGTACGCAGATAGCGTTCTCTATTATGTATGAATAGAATATTCTCTGTTGATGGTGTCTGGATTTAAAAGGGAACGAAGAGGAGCACTGTAAGTGCAAGAGTCGAGTGAGAGAAGCTGATTGTTTTATTAACTAAGAGGTTATTTAAAAATAAGAAAAATTCCGAGGAAAATTAAGATTTTTTTTAGACGAAGACTGGAGGAATTTTTAAGTTGTTATCGTTCTGTTGAGTTCAGGGAGTATCCGTGAAAAGGATATAAAGACTACGGGTAAAATATCGTGGCATGGGAAGAGGAGAGTGAAATATACTGTGTTCACATTCTGAATATGCATGCGAACATTGATTGGCAATTTACAACTGTAATATATTAGTCAGTGATTGAGTTTTGGTGTAAAATGGTAAGGGATGACGTGGGTGGACCATTGGAAGGACGTGGAGGAGTGAAAGGTCGTAGTGGAGGAGTCCAGGTCGAGTGTTTGGGATGTTGTTGCTGTTGTAGGTATTGTAGAATCGAAAATGGGAAATGTGAGCAGAGATAGATGGCAAAAGGCGATTGAGAACCATTGTATGTGAGAGATAGAAGATCATATTAGTATCGGGTCGGGAAAACCCACCGTTAGAGACGATACAGTACACAGGGCGACGGGAATGGTTGTTTGGGGGCTGTTGTAATATTCGTCTGTATTATTGCACATATTAGAGACATGCATACATTGTACGGCCTAGCACCTGAATATTACTACACACAACATTAAAATATATACTCAATAAACACACATAGCAATGTATGGAGTAGGCCATCTAATTTTCTAATCTACCCCAAACCTACTCACTGTTTCATCCCCCTTGTATGCATCATAACCTCTACTCTGTCCTAATATTCCCGTCAGCTCCGTTCGGGCTGTTTACTATTAACGCTTCCACGTGTTTATTAGAGAAACGAATCCCTAACAACCACCATTTACCCACCCCATTTAAATCTATCGTTCCAATATTATGGTGTTATTTTGTAATTAGTTTTAACGCCAAACATTAACACGAATTTGTGAAGAACAATTGGCTTTTTCCATTGAGCGCAATTTATAAGCGATTTACGTTTGCAGGTGATTTTCTTTTGATTGATTTGTGAAATCTAATTAAGGCAAACTCATTTTTCGCTAATTTGTCAACGATTAATTTAATACACTACTCTAATAATTACTCTAAATTATCTATATTTGACGACTTGATGAACTTAAAACTTCTTTTATTTATGTTCTGAAGTCATTGATTTTCTTTAAATTTCTTTTTCTTTAAATTAACCCTAAGAAAATGACATAAAAAATAACTTTAAAGTTAATAAAACCTTAAAAATGGATGTCATGTAAGTCAATTATTATAACTAATTACGCAAATTAATTTCGGTACCTTGAAATACATATTAATAGTTTACATCTTAAGATTTCGAACTGTTTTAGTTTCTTATTTTTGCATAATCATTAAAAAACATGAAGTTCAGTCATGCCTATGCACCCCTTATAACTCTTTAAGGGTGAGTTCAGGCGACCATTTCTCTTCACGTAATCTTCTTAGTATAAAATCCAAAATATCGACGATAAAAAAATTCAAATTTTGTCCAATAGGCAAACAATAATCTAAGGCGTCCCTCTAAGGGAAATACATATTAATAGTTTACATCTTAAGATTTCGAACTGTTTTAGTTTCTAATTTTTGCATAGTCAATAAAAAATATGAAGTTTAGCCATGCCTATGCACCCTTTAAAACTCTTTAAAGGTGAATTCAGGCGACCATTTCACTTCACGCAATCTTCTTAGTATAAAATCCAAAATATCGACGATAAAAAAATCAAATTTTGTCCATTAAGCAAACAATAACCTTAGGCGTCCCTCTAAGGCTAATTTACGTAAAATCCTAATCTTATTGTTAAGAAATATTGAAATGGATAGAAGCATTAAACGTAAACGAATTGTAAATTCTTTAAGTCAATATACAGGAAAATATTAATAGTTTCTAACAATTATAATTATCTTTACAACGATAACCTACATTGATATATTTTTTGCTGGTAAAGTGGAATGTTATTTTTAAGACTGGAAACGTTTTTATCTTTATTCCCCCTTGCATATTAGCATCAGTGCTTTTTTCAATGTTAAAAGTAATGTTTTTTTTTTGGTTTATTATTAGGTTTTAATGTTTGCTTATAGGTATTTTTCTACTTAAATTAAACATATTTTCATTAAAAGTAGCTATTAATAAATGTATGCCCCTTAAATCGAATAGCAAAAAAAAAATCAATGGAAAATGAAATGTAAGGCAAATGAGTACTTTAAATTAACATATATTAAGTTATCTTATATCTATAGTATTCTTTCCTCAATAAAATAGGTTATCCCATAGATAGGGATTGAATTTTAGATTAGCAAAAAAGGATGTATGGTACAAATAAGTTTAAGTTAATCGGATTCTTAGAATGTTACGATATCTTCTCTGAAGTCTAGTGACCTGGAATTAGGTTGAAAGAAAATGGCTAGTGAACTATTTATATTGAGGTCACCACCTTTTGAATCTATTCAACAAGTTCTTCGAATTTAGGTTAAATAAGATGATTTTGAGCTGAAAGTTCAGTACGTTTGTAATAGGAAAATATTTAAGTCGCTAGTTCCGAAAAGAATAGTTACCTAAGTAGGGGTTCTCAAACTGTAGAATGCACCCCTCTAAAGAGCTATGATATCCTTAAGGGTGCGAGCAAATCAAAAGATAGTCTTACAAGTGATATTTTATAGAATTAGTTGTCTGGAATTTTTGTTTCTAAATTCCCATTGTGATTTACTTATGTATTGTTTTCAAAGAAGGTACTGCAATACGTTGTTGTACTACATGGGGTACAATGAATTCTATGGTTGTAAAATGCGTTGCAAATGTTGAGAAACACTGGATTAGAAGCAAAAGTGGAAATTAATGTTGAATATTATAAATATAATGAGAAGTGCATTCAATATACCAATATGCCATTTCTCAAATTATTTCTGTCGTTATTAATTGATTCCATTGAAAACAATTGCTGAAAACATTAGCCTTTTATTTAATTTGTTTTCTTGATATTTTTATTGATTTATAAATAAATTGGTTGTAAAAACGCAAAGAATAAAAACGATCAAATAACCAAAGAAAATCTACCTCAAATTATTAACTATGTTATTTATCCAATTTCCTCTTGAATTGAATATTTATTAATGGCTTTAGTGTTTGTTTTGATCGTCCATTGTTATTGTTATTAGGGGTAGAAAATTTAATTGTTAATAATTAGATATATATTTGGGTATTGGGTAATTTATATTGGCGTCGTTTAATATATATTTATTACCTTAT
Source organism: Sisyra terminalis (assembly GCA_958496175.1). NCBI lineage: Eukaryota > Metazoa > Arthropoda > Insecta > Neuroptera > Sisyridae > Sisyra > Sisyra terminalis. Next base: position 13,778,035 of record OY292275.1, read on the forward strand.
ACACCCCATCTAATCAAGTACAGCTATTTAAAATATCTCATATCCTCCAAAGTACGTTTATTACTCCTTTCGATCGATCTGCTTATTTTAATAAAATATTTATAAATTGGGAATTAAAGATTTTTTTTTAATCAAGAACTCGAAGAAATGCTGCCTATTTCTTTATTGTTATACTATTTTTTTATATATAAAAATCAATATAAGTAATTTATTATTTATTTGGAATATAGATAGAAAAAAAAAATGTTTTGAATGTACATGAATTGTTTATAACTACTTCAACATTGTTTAAATATTAATATTGGTCTCATGCATTTTTGATTCATCCATACACAATTTATTATTAAAGAAACGGCTTCAATTTTCCAAAGTATGATTACTAATCAATTCCTATGGGATTTAGCTAGGGATATTAGGGACCGAGTGGTATATAGATTTAAACATGGCTCAGGTTTTCATCGTGGGAAAGGGACTGGGGGTGGAATGGGGGCATTCGTTCTAATCTAACAATTGTAATAGGTAACAATATATAGGTGCACCCATCATAAAACACTCTGGTCTACACTAATCTGCACTAGTCTACACCCATTTCTAGTGTTGCGTTGTTCAATGTTCGTATACATTAATAATTATAACTTTACATAATACGTAATGTAAATTGTTCCATTGTGTATTAATATATAGATGGGGATGATTTTCATTTAATTTTCTATTTGCTGAATCTCAAATATCTTATGATTGTAGAAGAAAAAAAGTATATATATATCAAATATATATTGAGTTTAATAAGAGAATGATGAATAAATAAATTTGATTATATTTCCTAACTTGAAATTATTTCTGTCTGATATTATTAAAATTTAATGGACCATATCAACCCCATCCCCTAAATTTTCTTAGCGTACTAACAAGTTCTGTGCTTGCATTACATATAATAATAACAATATTATTAATAATAATATTTTATTGTTGAAGAAACTTACTTGCATGAGTTGGATTGTTTATACTATCTTTTATATGATTATTTATGGGTGCGACAAAGAGAATATTAGAACATCTAATTATATTACTATGAAAAAGATAAGGACAGCAGTTTTGTATATGTAGTGTAGGGATAGAATATATTTGTCTTGATTATAATATGTGGATTTTACTCACTGCAAAATGTTTAAGGGGGTGAAACAGAAGACGGGCTGTGGTGTTAGGGTTGAGGGTTATGGGTTATGTAATAATAAACATACATATTCAAGGTTGAACCTCTATAACTCTTAATTTTGTGTAACCATTAAGTTGTCGAGAAAACCAACAAGAAAGAATGGCGTAAAAGATAAAAGAAAAATATTTCTAATTTTTTATTATATAATAAAAAAAATAATAGGGGTTGTGAAAAATCAATACTGTGAAAGGGAAAATTATTTATATTAAAAAAAAGGAGCGTAAATTTTCTACATAAAGTTCTGGAATATTCTTAATTTTGTTTTTTTCCTTCGTCATCTTTTTAACTTTCCCCTTGCTGAAGCACAATTTAGTGAGTAATTATTTTGTGCAAGTTAATTTGATGTAAAGAATAAGAAAAAAGGAGTGATGGATAAAAGAATGTAAATTATAGATGAGGCTTTTTACAGGAAGAAGTGTAGCCATCCGGGTGTACGGGTGGGGTTGATGAGGGTTGAGAAGGCGACGAGAAGTCAAACGGGGAAGAGAATTTTCGTTGTCGGAATATTTGTGTGTTGACGATGGGGAGAGATCCTACCTATGTGTGGTACTTTGTAACATCCCTCGTTTTTCCGGAAGGAACATGAGTTGAACAATGCGGATAGAAAGGGGTTTGAGACGCAGGACAATAGGCGGTGAAAATGCCAATATAAAAGGCCTAAACCGTGCGTTCCTTCCGCGAAGACTTGGAAAATGATTGGAGTAGTCATACGATATCAAAATTGATAGATTCTTTTAGAGAAAAGTTTTTGCTAGAAGGAAACTGTTTTGAAATAAATCTGTGATCCAAGAAGGCTAATGTGAATGAAGTCAAGTGGCCGTGCATTTTCTTTTTTTTTATACAGAGAAATGTATATTTTAAATGGAAATGAATTGAAGGGGTTGAGAGTTGGTTGGTGCGGTTGTGGTTGTGGCTGCGATGCTGATAATGCTAGATGGCGGTGGTGTAGTAATGATGATGCACCACCATTACCACCTTGGAACTCTTTCTATGTTTTTTTTTGTTTCTTTTCCATAACCCATCTTCCACCTCGTGTTCCCTACTAAAGCTCTCTTATTTGCTCGCCAACTCTCGACCGTTCAACCTATTCTACACTATACAGTTTCCGTGATAAATTTGTGATTTTTCTCTTCTTTTTTTGTTACACAGTTTAGTGCATAAAATTTATCTCTTTTGCACTTTTATTTACGTTTCAATAAGTATTTGGTGTTCAAAGAGGTATACGAATTGTAACCCCTTGAAACCTTTCGCTTATCATATAACTCTTTCCCTTGTGGTTCAATACCTTGATAGCACAATTTGAAATTTTATTAATTATCTAACTTTGGAATACTTTTGAGTTATAATATAAGTAATAGATAGTTAAATTTAGGTATTAGATTAGAGGTAAATAAAGAAGTACACATTTTCCAGAAAAATCAAGCAAACAAATTGAAGTTCTAGACAAACGTAATCTTCATAGATGCGTTGAAATCAATTGGTGTATCTTTTCCACATGTAATTTTAATAACACCTAAAACTTATCGTTCACTTAGAAATGAATTTTCAAAAAGAATTAATGATCTTTGAGAAGACGTAAGGTCTTCAAAATCAAGTAGTTTTACTGCGTGATTGAATTCTTCCTCCAGCGTCGCCTATCCTTAGCAAAGTTGTTTAAACCGGGGTAATTAGATCAATACTTTATTTTTTCTTTTTTCTTGAGACTTTCCAGTTTCACTTCGATAACATCAAGTTTGAACTCTATTTCTCTAAGAAAGTGATCCATTCGGTTTTTGTTTCTTCTTGTCCTCACATCGACCAAAGGTTTTTTTTTCGTTGACAATATTTCGTTTATCCTAAAATATTTAAGCATTAGTTAGTACAAAATTCAGAATGCGTGGTTAAGACTAATAGTAACAATAATAATAATACCAGGATATCACTGGTAATTGGAAACACAGTTAAATCAATTTAAACAATTGTTGATTTGCCACGTTTCTTCTTTATTCTTATAATAATTAACGAAAAATATTATAATAGCTAACGACATACATAAACATACTTTATATGACAGATAACAAAATACTATTGTTACAAACCAACTTCAAAAATGTCTAAATGATCGTCAAAATTAAAAAAATCCATAATTAAATTTTAAAGTTAGTTTGTAATAATAATATTTTGTTATCTGTCATGTAAAGTATGTTTATGTATGTTGTTAATTATTATAATATTTTTCAGAGCTTGATAAAGTCTTAAGAATATAGACGAAACGTAGAAAATAAATAATTATTTAAATTGATTTAACTGTATTTCCAATTACCCGTGCCCTGATATTATTATTATTTTTAGTTATCTGGAATTGAACTATACATAAAAAAAAACCTAATAGTAACCTTAGTTTTGTCCAAATGACCCTTTTATTTTGAAAGTGGTCTAAGTCCAAATTGAGGACAGTCCATACCATAACTTTTGATCTCTGTGCTTTGGCTCCATATAAAAAGATTTGTACGGAAAGGAACAAGATTGGTAAACAATCCATGATAACTATTTTTTTTCAAATGCATAAAAGCCCATCAGGATATAGCAGCAACTGATCTCTTTTTATCACAGAATTTTTTTTTTATTTCGGATTATTCTTATATTAGTGACATCTTTTTTATTTTTAATTGGTTTTTGGAATTCGATCTTGGTTTTTAGTTTATTCAGTATAATCTCACTAATCCGGCACGTCGATAGATCGGTACATTCAACAATCCGGCACCCTCCGCCCACGCCTCCCTCGCCCCTCTATACCTGAGCATACATTTATTCCGTCTATGAAATGCTTTATTTTATTCATTACCTATGACTTTCACTATGATCCAGTAATCCGAACATTTCAATAATCCAACACCCTCCGGTTTTTAATAGTGCCGGATTAGTAAGATTACACTGTAATATATATTTTTAACGTTAATTTTTGGTTGAATGCAAATTTTAATTCATTTTTTCGAATTTTTTCTAATATTTCCAATATTTACTGTTTTCATACAAAATAGGGTTCACATTGCTCACTGTTTTTGAGGAACCGAATTACTATACTTGTATAATGTACCGTCTTGTATATAATACTAGCTGTGTTAGTACATTTACTGAAGAAAAAAGTAGCTACAGAAGTGGTCACAACAGAAAAGTAGCCCTTAGAAAAAACATTCACGTATGGAATCATCATTCACAAATACAGCAGACGGTATTGTCGTACGTAGCTAGCATATTGCGCAGAATAGAAACTTAAATTAACAGAAATGGGCTTTCAATTGGGTTTGTGAATTTTTTTTTTTTTTGTGATAAATGGAAAGATCATATATAAGTTTTATAGCAAAACTATTTTTTATTTTTTTATTTTCGCAATAATTCAAAAGTTATTTCAAAATAAAAATTAATTTTTGAATTTTTTGAATCTAGTACCGAAAACACGCCGACAGCTCCCGAACAATCACGAGCGCGTGTGACGTCCTAATGTTAGTTGTCAATAATTGCAGTTGATACAGAAATAATAAGTACAGTGTTTTGATTGATTTAATTCTGTTGTGATAGTTAAATATTGAAATTTATATTGAGCATGTCGAACCTTAAAAGTTATCGTTCTTGTTTTGTACCATTATGAACGAATACTACAAAAACAACTCCTAACAAAATGTTTTTAAATGTTCCCCAAGATGGCAAACGTCGAAATAAATGGTTTCAAGCAGTGCAGGAATATTATCAGACTTTGCCTTTATAAATCATTTATCACACATAGCTAATTGGAATCAACTAACGACTCGTTTTTTAGCAATAAAATTTCAATATTATTGTCTAGTCACGTGTAATAGCTGTAAACGCTGTATTTTTATTAAATAGCTATAACATTATTACGTCACAACTATGGTGACCATTCATGGCGCGTTTATAGTCACGTGATTTTTTTTTAAATTTTATCAATTTTTAATCGTTTATAATTAATTGAAAAAATTTTTTTTCTAAGTTTTTTGCATTAAATATCAATATTATTAATAATAAAGTTTTAAAATACATGAAAAAAATAAATAATTTTTTTTTTTCAAATTCCCAATTACCTAAATATTATACTATTCAGCTCGCTATAATTAAGAAGATGTTGAACTAATTTGATTGTATTTTTTTAGTAATTTTATTTTTGGTCATGCTAGTTGCTAATAAGCGTAATAAATACAATTTCTACACGAAAGTTAAGCCCAATCAAAAGTATGGACCCAAAATAAAGTGACTCTTATTCTAGGTTTTATACAAAACCTTTAGTGCGTCTATTAATATGGCCAGGGACTGTAGACATCTTATGTATTTTCTTCTGTGAATTGCATGTAAGAAGATTATCTTATTGTTGAAAATCGGAGAATAGATGTTTACAATATAGTAGATGAGGTTGTAGGAAATTCAAAGGCGATAATGTGGGGTCGGGAAAAATAAAACCAATAAGACGTTATTGAAATTGGAATAAATGTTTTGCACGTATTATGAGAGCTTTTACCACGCAGCGTGTTAAAGGAAACGTGAAAGCTTTATCCGTGAAATGTGGGTGTGTGTGTGTGGAAAGTAGACGAGACCGAAACACACGGATGGTAAACATGGAGAATGTTCGGAATGTTCTCAGGGAGTTTGGTATAGAAAGGTCGGGTGCGTGTGTAGGCCTTAGCGCCTGACCTATCCCAATGCGGGCCGCCGTGTCTGCGCCGCGCCCGCCTGTTATTGTCTGCTACGTGTCGTACAACACACATATACACACGCATAGCTACGTCACGTCGTCGTATGCAGGAATGAGCCATACATGTTTCCAGACATATGAAAAGCGCTCGCCAAGAAGAACACCTCGCAAACCCCGAAAGCTTCGAGCTTTCCCTACACCTAAAAACCGACCAGCAATATCGTCAGATATTTGCATAAACGTCTACGTGTGGGTGCGTACATTTCCAATATTGGTTAGGGACATGTGAAGTTGCGATGGTGATGTTGGTGTCTCTTCCAGTAATGCTCAAACGTTTTTCCTGTTTCTGCTACACTTTATGTACATGTTCGGTTTCTCTGTTTAACACCCCAATGCCCAGTGGCGTGCATTCCATATAGACAAAAAGACACTGCCTACCCTACATAATTCAGATAAATATTTATAATTTTGTTCTGATATCTAGTTTTATTTTATTTACGAATACTATCAAAGCTATCAAATATCAATAAAGAAAAAATCTTAACGGATATCATCTATATAGTATTCAGATTATACCAGCTCATTCGTTCGTTCAATTTCAAGTAAGCGGCTGGTAATATTTGCATTGCAATACACTAGCGCTCCTGGCATTGCCGCGGGAAAGGCACAAACTATTTGTGTCTAAATATTTATATGTGTGCACTCATAGCACACATACGTGTCAGTGTGTGCGTTCGTATAAAAACAATAATACAAATATACAATTCTACACACACAACCTCAAAAAAAGACACTGTCTTCTTGCACACGACAAATTACGATAATTACCGAAGTAGCATCGTTTCTTATTCATTATCGCTGAAATTACAAGTTTGAATTTGATTCATCTCAATAATCGATTTAACGATCAGAAATCTACGTACATTGTTATTATTTAATTCTAATAAATTTTAATAATATATTATCTATTATCTGTATTATTTAATCCTGGCGATTATATTGTATTTCTTTAATAAAGTTTACAAATTGAGTCTGTCTATGGATATTTGTGGTTGAAAATATCAACATCATTATTTAGCCTATACTAATTAGCCAATAAAATTTTAAAGTGTGAATTTTCCGAATTTTTTTTTGCCAATCGATGGGAAATCGTTCGTAGAGGTTTTTGAATGAAACCGTTTCGTTTGTGACAAAATAGTTTAGCGGTAATTAAATACAAAAGATAAATTGATTAATTAGCCATTGATATAGTTAAATGTTAAAAAAATAAGGTTTAAAGCAACATACAATAACAAAAATGAGGGAAAATTTAGGAAACGGTTGGTTAAAACTAAAACTAAAAAAAAGTCAAAGAAAAATATTTTTGGAATTTCAAAAAACACTTACTTAATGTTCTACTTCGTATATATATTTTTTCAAAATTTTTTTGTGTGATAAGTTGATTTTCATTAGTGATGAAAAATTTTTGGAGAAAAACCTCTTTAATTATGTTTCGATTTTTGTTATTGTGAAAAATTTTGGGAAAATATAATTTGAGGAAAAGAATTAATTTCTGAGTTGCCTTTTTTTTCTATTTTTTTTCGAAGGGGGGAGGTTCTGTTTAGTTTTCCTTAACTTTTTTTTGTTTTACATTTAACCAACTGTTTCCTAAATTTTCCCGCATTTTTGTTATTGTATATTGCTTTGAACTATATTTTCTTAACATTTTACTATATCAATGACTAATTAACTAATTATTTTTTATTAATTAATTTATTACCGCTAAACTATTTTGTCACAATCGAAACGGTTTCTTTCACATACCTCTACGAACGATTTCCCATCGATTGGCAAAAAAAAATCAGAAAATTCACACTTTAAAATTTTGTTGGCTAATCGGTATAGGGTTCATTATTTACTCATCATAACGACGAACTAAAACCAACATGCATTTTTGATTATATTGAAGTAGCTTTTAAAAATTTCTGCCTACCCTACCTATAATCTCTGTGCACGCCACTGCCAATGCCAATGTAGTCGGTGCTGATGTGAAACTTGAGCCACAAGTTCTGGTGTGGTGTGGTGGCTGGGCTGGAGTCGTTAACGCCGTTCACGTAGTGGATGTCGTCTACGACAACATTGTCAAAACGTAGGGGCTTTTCTGCATTCTTTGTCTTTTTTGTTGTTTGTAAATTGTTTGTGTCTATGTCCAATTCATACATTTTTCTACTATCAATCTTAAAAGCTCACAGAATTGTGATTGGAATAAATCATTTCAGATTTATTTTTTCGAAAGAAATTTACTTAAACTTGAAGACATGGATAAACCAACTTTATTTTTAACAAAAAGAAAACTAGTTTTGTAGACAACAATCTCTAAGATTTCGTCTTACAGTTTGTAGAATTTATGCATACAATTGTGCGATGGTGATATTCGCTTAATCTTCCACACGCTATTTAGACCAAATAGGATAATGTTCATTAGTTAAATTTAAGGCTATTAGCCATAAAAAGACTATCTTTCAAAGCTTATCAAACCTTATTCTTAATTAATAAATATTAAGTGTCCAGGGACAAAAATTGCAACAAAAAACTACAAGAAACGTTTCAACTTTCAAATCAGCGATTTGATTTCCAAAATTGCACTCTCACCGCACAGGCAGTTGAGAGAAAAAAATGGTAGGAGGGTAATTTAAAAACTAATTTGTTTAAAGATTAAATTAAAAGTATAACTATCAGTAACAACTAAAAACTCGGTATAAGCTTGGATCAGGAACGTCGAAATTTGAGAACTGTTTTCGAATGGTTTCGATATTATTCCTGTACGTATTGTTCACTCGAATGCAATTTGTACGTAAATTTTGACATGTCAGAAATGAAGTAGCGACTGTTATTTTCAAATATTTGTATTGTATTATGTAAAGTCTGTAAAATTAAATTTTCTAAATAAAACTTACCTTGACTCAAGTCCATTTCAGCACATCCACAATCTGGCAACATTGCATTTTCGACTTTGTTTTAATTTAATTCGCGATTAAATCGATCCATAATAAAAATTTATCCACAAACGAGAGAATTATACCATATTAGAATTGAATTAACAAAAATATCGCGAATTAAATTAAAAACAAAATCGAAAATGCAATGTTGGCAGATTGTGGGTGTGCTAAAATGGACTTGAGACGAAAATTTAATTTTACATATTATAATATAAACACATGTTTGAAAATAAACGTCACTTCTTCATTTCTGGCATGTCAAAGTTTACGTACAAATTGCATTCGAGTGAACAATGCGTACCCATTCGGAATAGTTCTCTTCAGTTCGGAATATCTCGCCGTTCCTGATCCAAGCTTATACCAAAAACTCTATATGTTTGGAGGATAAAAAAGATTTAAGATGCCAACGAGAAAAAATATGAGGAAGACTTCTCTTATACCTTTTTTATTTTATTTTATTGAATGTAAATTGAAACTAATATATTTTTGTGTGACTCAAGAAGCCTGATGAAGTTACGATATGTAACGAAACGTAGCTAATTTGAATATTTAAAAACATTAAATAAAAAAAACCGATCTTAAGAAACTTGAATTGTCTTCTTATTTAATAAAAGCTGAGATCTGAATTTTATCATTTAGTTAAAAAAAAGGTTTAGGAAACCTTCGAGAAAAAAATTGAGAAAGACTTTTCTAATTCTTAACGGTATTTGAAGTCGTTAGACCATAAGAAATATGATAATTGTGTTTTTTTTCTGTCTAACAGTTCAATTATTCACGATGTTGAATTGTTCTCTTCAACGTCTATCCCTGGAAAGGTTCTTTAATCGGAGAAGTCCATTTTTCTTATTTAGTAGGTCTATTATAAGTCATCGTGTTCCTTTTTTCTTGGGACATTCCAATTCTTTTTCTACAATATCAAGTAAGAATCCTTTTCAATTGTGAATATGGCCCATGCAATTAGCTCTTTTTTTTTGCTACCATATTAATTATTGTTCTTTCTTAATTTATTGTTATCAATACCTCTACGTTTGTGTCGCGATTCGTCCATTTAATTTTCTTTATCATTTTTCGGAGACCCATCTCAAATCTCTGCAAATAGTTCCTACTTTGTTTCCTTAGAGTCGAAGTTTCCGATCTATATAATGCTACACTCCAAATATAGCACCTTGGCGACCATTTTCTAAGTTTAAGGTCCATTTGTCCAATCAAAAGATTATTCTTATTGTTGAATACGATATTCACCATGGCAAGACGCTCTTTGGTTTCACTAGTAGGTTTTCAGTTTTTAGGGATGATTCTTCCTAAATGTTTGATTGGACCACGTTTTTAAGTCCTATATTCATCACGTTGATGGGAAAGGGCTTTTTTCTTTTCGATATTCTCTTTTTTTATACTTGTAACTAGAAAAAGTAGATAATTTCAAAAGAAGAATTGAAGAATTTGGGATTAAATCATTCATCAGCTTTGCTCATGTATTTGTATGAATAAGAATTAAGCAACCCAATTCACGCTTCAACTTGCAGTCCAACTAGTCGGACTACTAGTTGGATCGTTTAAATGATCCGACTAGTCCGACTTGACATCCAACTTCCAATAACACCATTCATGGTCCGACTTTAAATCCAACTTCAAAAGTCGAACCACAAGTTGGACTGCAAGTCAAAGCGTGAATGGCCTGCTTTAGTTGATAATCTTATTAAAAATTTTATTTATTTTAGGGGGATAGAAGAATTTAAGAAAGATTTAAGTGGGATATACAACAAAAAATTGGGTACAGCGTTTGCATGTCTGAGGAAATCTTATCTTACAAACAATGTTACTTTAAGTAACCATAATATTTTTTGATTCTGACAATAAATACGAAACAAGCGTTAATATTTATTTGAAAGTAGGTTATTAGGTAGTAAATTAAGTCATAAGGAAATTAAGATTTAAAAAAACAATAACTTTGAGTTTTCCTCAAATGCGCTTATTGTTGGCTGTAGAATTTTATAGTTAAGAGAGATAGTTGGTCATGCATACAACACATTCTCTATATATATTATTAATAGCATAATGAAATATGAATCAAAGCTATATAACAGATTTAAGAGTGAGCCTGGGGATGCAATATATGTATGTGTATATAAATATATATATATAGTCAGAGGGCTTTCAAGAGACCTGGAGGAAGGTTTTACTCTTCACATTTATACAATCTTCATATAACTACCTCTAGCACGTCCATCATCACATGCACTTTGTGTAGGTTTGGTTGGTATGAATGTGATGCACCTGTAGTATATGAATTCCCCCGCTTGTATATTCACATACTTGTATTCGTATATAAACACATACCGACACAATATCTATGTAGAAGCTTTGGGAGCTTTGACTTCACGTCACCGTACGTATTATATTTTATTAATATAATTATGTTATACACGAGGTCAAAATTAGCCCTCGTGTGTATACCATTCCCGGAAGATAGAAGTGAAACATCAAAAACGCCATTCCCGAAAACAAAAAAACAAAATAAACATAGGGACAGCACACACAAAACAAATTAAGTTTAAACTGTCCAATTTGGAGCTTTTCGAGCTTTTCTCAATCTCGCGCTTTTAGTTTAATCCTATTCAATTACTTTAATTTAATCATATCGAATAATTGAAAACGTTCCTCTCTAATTTAATCGCGATTTTTAATTCATCAGCATTCTCAAGTAAAAAATCGTTTAATATTTTAATTAAGAAAAAAAGAGTGGAGAAATTTGCAGAAAATATTTTCAATAGTGAATTATACCGCGAGGCAAATCGTTAATAACATTAAGAATCACTTAAGCCCGATCGCGTTCTTTGTTTAATAAATTTAATAAAATTATTAAAGAAAAAAAATGTTCGTTTCGCGTAGGGGAATTTTTTTCTTAAATGAAAATACTTAATTTAATTACACTCCTTTACGGGTCCCATCCCCACGGCCACCCACTGTGTTTGCCAATAACCCATCCTCAACAGGGAATAAATCAGCAGAAAAAAAAATTATCTGGAAGGGTCGTGCGATATGAAAACCAGGTCTGGAATAGAACCGAGGGGTTGAATCAATGGAGTGGGATGAGTTTGGCGGCGTCTACAATTAATTTAATTTATTATATTATTCGCGCTGAAGAACATTTTCAATGTCGATCGTTTTATTCGAATTGGCGTTATTGCTTCTCACTGTTTTATGAACTAAAACGTATGACATTTTCCTTATTTCAACGTGATGTCTTATTTTAACGAACCATTCTTTCACATGTTACCATCTTCTGTAAAACAGGTGCTTTCATGGTTTTGTTTTGAAGTACTATTTTTTTTGCGGTTATTTTAGATTCTTAGTTTTTCTTTTGCTGATAGATTTATTCATAGAGACTACGAATAGAGTGCTTACTGTAAGTTTGTCTCCGTTTAGAACTAAGATTCTTCGCGTATATAAGAGTGCCCTACTAAAACAATAGTTATTTGAGAGCCTATTGTAACGTAAAAAGTAAGAGTGAATAAACAAGAATAGATTGGGAAACTCAAAAGTGATGCGATTGGTGTTTTAAAGATGAACCGAAAATTGCGTTGATTTTATGAGCATTGGTGCTCTTTTTGCCTAATATTCATATCTATAGATATATAGATTATAACTTAAGATTTGAAGCTGGTTTTAGTTGAAATTTAATGATATAAAAATAGAAAGATGACCCTTTAATCACAGAAAAAATAATATACAAACTCTTTTTCAAGCCCACTATTATCCTTCGTTTTATTGGTTTATTTAAAAAATAAGAGTTAAGAATTGATAATTTTTGATTGAATTTTTTCAATGAGCAAGCTGTTGCGAGTGGTGGGGGTTTGTTGGACAGGAAATTTGGAAAGTTAAAAAATTGCATTGGATCAGGGGAAAAGTCAGGAAACTTGACAACAAATTTTGGAAGCTTTTTATGTCCTTATAATTTGATGAGTACTATGAGTACTTGAATTGGAAAAGATGGTTTTCTTATTTGGGTTATCCAGGATGAGGTTAGTTGAGCTTCAATACTGCAGTCTCAGGGCTTATCGTGCTTCCTGGGTCCTAAGGGACCCAGGTGAAGTGGTAATCTAGTAAAGACCAAGCAGTTGGGCAAATCTCTGCATTCGTCGTCCTAGGTGCTTGCAAAAAGTGTACCATTACGTCATCGTTAATCATCGTACTATAACGAAGAACCTGTTTATACTCGTAGAAGGATAAGGATGTTCAATAGAACAGTGGTTGCCAAACTTTTTGACTTCATGAACCACTAAATTTAGATTTTAAATTTCGCGTACCATTTATAGGATTTTTTAAGTGTTTAATACATCTATAAAAGTATATTCCAAATTTCACTGTGAACCAGTAAAATTTATTTATTTTATTGCGGACCACTACTTTGGAGACCACTACAGTAAAATGTGGATGAAAAATCACGACTTTTTTGGATTTCATTTCACAATATTGGTTATAGTTTCTAGTCGATATTTTTTAAAAAATATGGTGTGGGAAAAAAGCTTTTTAAAAGCATTGAACTATCTATACATTTATTTTTTATTTTCAACATATACCATACTAAAGTTTCATACTTACTCCACAGACTTCTACTAGCTCAATTGTTCCAACGGTATACCGGAAACTTTTCTATTCAGATTTCAATACATGGTTAATTTTTTGAACAATTTTATGAAGTTATCTGAGTTTCATCACCGTTTTAGTTTGACCCTCAAAATATAAATGCAAACAACTGGTCTTATTTTTAAATTATATATTTTTTTAGTTGTAGATAAAATTCAGAGGTTGGAAAATCACTTTGAGGACATTATAATCGGAGTTGAATAAAATACAAAGTTTTAAGTAATAAGAAAAGCTTCCAACTACAACTACAAAGCGTTTTAAACGAACTCGTTATATGAAAAAAATCAAGTTTTATTATAAATGTTTTTAAATGCTCACTAACAAGTTGATGTCAGAAGATTGTTGTAAACTTTTTTCTTCTTAGTTATTTTAAATATTTGTCGTCTTAAATATTTTATCTTGAATAGTAAAACATATATATATGCAACGAGTTCATCCACCCCGCGATTATCTCACCCCTAATTTGCATGGGTGAAAATTTCAGTCTTGAACGATATTTCTGAACCCTCCACTTTCTCCTAGTGACCGGCCGATGGACGGGGCTCAAGTTGCTCTGTTTTCTCGGTCAATATTAATTAAATATCAATACACATGTCTTTGTCTTATCGTCTGGTGCTTTCTCTTAAAATTTATATATATATTTTATATATTATATTGTATGGCGTGTGCGACAGAGAGGAACCAGTGGCGTAAAGCGGTGCCGTTTACAACTTGAAAATACGTGGAGATATGGGGCGCGAGAGAAGGATTTTCGGGGTGGTAATAGGGATGGAAAATCGTTCAGATATGAGAATGAGATTTTGTACGCGAGATGGTGGATGGATGGTAAGAGGTAGTTCTTGGATTAAATTCAGAAATTAATTTCTCGGAGAGAGGAAACTTGGCTGCTTGATTATATAATACATGGAATATTTAATACACACACATACACTTATACATGAATATATTTTATATATATATATAAATTAAATTATATATTAAATTTGCCATCTGCGAGATTTCCCCTCGGTCTCGTCTCGTCTTTCATCTCATCTTGAATCTTCACAATCCCATCATACTTCTATTTCTTGAACGATGCATCCAAATTCTCACCCATACTTAAGAAACAGATATTTAACTCCAAAGATAAGTCATCTTGGCCTTTTACCTACCAATTCCCTCTCTATAAATTAAAAATACAATGCATTTAAAATTTATACAAACCTAGTGTTATGCCCAGAAAAAAATTGTCGAGATCTTATTTTACTCATTATAAACTAATTTATAATTTCATTTAATGTTATTGCTCATATTGCACGTTGCCTTATTACGAAGTTAGTATAGTAGCTATTACATAATTCTATTTGCTATTAGTTCTGACATCTTGATGTTAAATGCATCGCATATAACAATCCTTCCCAATCCCAATCCAGACCGTGTTGTCTCGTTGATCTAAGTCACTCCCGGTTTATCCCACACTCGTCATCTCATTCGCCAGCAGTTTTAAAACGTGTTCCTATTTATTTTAAGGCAACTCCGTCTAAATATAAATGCTTTGCTAGCAGTATAAGAAAAACTAACTTTATCTTCAAATATTAGCACAAAATCAACAATAAAAGGGAAGAGAACAGAAATGTATTATTTTAACAAAAACTTTGATATTCATTTTTAATTATGCATCCGTAATCCATCAAAAAAGTTTAAGAATTGTATGAATTTTTAGTTAAACTTAACTATCGCTTATCAATTGCAACAAAATCCAATTTACTTGATGATTACTAAAGATGTCGCAAGGCAATTGAAATCCGTATCGGAAGACGATTTGTAGTGTCCGACCGAAACCAAATTTCGGCATCAATTTCAATTTCGGCCGAAACTTCTTCAAAAAGGTCATGTTTTCGTAGGAAAAAAAATTGATCATAATAAAGCAGTATTTACTTTGAAATCCTATAGATCTAGTCTCTAATATTGGAACTAATCATTAACATAATATATTTATATCAATTCTTATTTCTAATGAATTATTTGAGCTGAAATAAGGGATTGACTTAAAAGAAACTCACCTACATTTTTTTTTTTATTAGCTACAAATTACATAAAAAAAGCTAAAAAACAAAATTACTTGTTACCTTAAATGTTTAGGTACACAAAACAGAAGGTAATCTTTCTTACATCTTAAAAACAAAATAATTTCTTCTAAACTGTAATGAGTTTTCTCTTGAACTGAAAAAAAATATTGATAATTATTTTAATCAACTGATAAATATCAATTTTCTTAATAGAAGAGTCTAATATTATAAGTAAGAAACAATAATTGTTCAACATTTTCATTTCACGAATTCAGTTTTGGTTTCGATGGAAGTTTCGACTTGACAACAGCCGAAACCGAAAGTTCGGTCGGACACTAAAGATTTATTAAAACAATTATTGAATGATAACTTATACAAAAAGTTTGATTAAAAACGGTTTAAAATATTTAAAATACCGAAACTTATATGTCTTGATCATTTTCTTCGAAAATCAAATAGTTTTGGCCCTTGAATCGCGTTTCCTCCATTAAGGTCAATATAAAGTTGTATTTTATGTAAGTTGCACTAACAATTTGTTAAAACATTTATTGAATAATAGTTTAAACAAATTTTTTATTAAAAACGGTCTACAATTTTTGGAACACTGCAAATTATTAGCCTTGGTCATTTTCTTTGAAAATCAAATAGCTATGATCGTTGAATTGCGTTTCCTCTATTTCAAAAGATGATCAAAAAATTAAAAATAATCGATATGAAGTTATACCTAATGTATATGCATTCAATTGCATATTTTTGGTTTGCAGGTTTTATATTTAACTAATCAAGTTTTAGGTATAATGCTTCAAAAATTGATTAATTTTTCTGAAGAATTTATTTTTAAAGTTAATAATACTATTGGAAATTTTTATTTTCATTTGAAACGTGTTTTTCATCATTCAAGCTCGATAATTAATTAATTCATACAATTCTCTAACTAAACAATCTACAAAAATCCATTAATCAAAATTGTATGTTTAATTAAAAATAAAAATTAAACACAACTTGCACTGAAATTTAAAAGAACAATAAATATAGATTTTATTAAAAAAAAAGAGAATAAAATTAATATTAAAAGTATTTCAAATGGCGGTGGTTTGAGGGGGCGGCATGCTATTGTATTTGTGACCGTAACATATACTTGACTATCGAATGCCTTTGCGCTTTTTACCTCCATTCATATAACACAAAGAGTACCAGTTGGTGCACTTTTTAAGTGCACATAAAAATAAAATATTATCATTAGTTAACGAGGTCGAAAATTATTTTTATTTGTTATATTTTCTTATCGGCTTCTGTAAAAACAATTCCATAATAAATCATTTTGAGCGCACACATGCACTACTGATTTTGTTTAGGAAAGAAGGAAAATAATAATTTCTGCTAAAATCATGAGTATGAAAATACCATGGGTGGTCTGTTTTATGAATATTTTAGAAAAAATTCAAGAAAAATTTATAGAACGTCGGTCGGCTAAACGTTTTAGAAAAAAAAAGAAGGCAAACTAGACTGAAACGCATTTATATTTATAGCCTCGGTATATATGGAGGCATCGGAGAAAGTTACGGAATGATAAAAGGGGTTCGGAAGGTGAATTTATAGGAAATAGGGGGCGATGTTACTGCTCAATTATTCCAGACACATTTCAGTGCTGCGAATGGGAAATTGAGTGAAAATGAAATCTCGCGTATATGTAGACGGATGGACCAACATATGGACCCATCAATTTTCCGGGTTATATAACAATTTTTTTCGGTCAAAAAAAAAAGACCATTTTCACACTTGTCTATGAATGGTACGTAGTCATTTTTCACCCTTTTAAAAATTATCGAAGGTTCACCCCTATGAAATTTCTACAAACATCTCGTCGGGTTAGGGGTTTAAATGTGTGTGTGTTGTCGTTCGTGCACTTGACATCGTCCAACGACTGCAAGGCGGCCTTGAAGAGCTTTTGGGGATGAGACACGGGGGTGACAATGTCTGATGAGAGATCGCCTCGTCCCGCTATCCCGAAGGATCGATAACACGAATGCATGTACACCACGGTCACGACGACGGTTGGTCGGTCGGTCGGTCTGTCTATGCACCCTTTAGTTATCCCCTGAAATTCCCATTCCGCGAAAAACTATCTCCCAAATATACAGACACGAAATTTTCCATTTTCGTCTCTTACATAGAAAAAACCATATGAATTCATCTTTTTCTGAACCACACATAAACAAGTTCATATGTGATATACGGCCACAATTGTCATGATAAAGACAGAAGATTGTTTTTGAGGTTAGAAAGTGGCGGTATAAGTGCTGAGAATACTGTAAGAACTTCACATTCGTGGTGCGATATAGTGGTAAAATAGAAAAAGCTCACCCATACCCGTCTAGTTGTTTCTCTCACTAGTGCGTCGTGTGACGCAAATTCCCACCACCAGTCGCCTACGAGCCGAGAAGCTTTTAAAGCTCTCTTTTTTTTGTCAATGTCTCAGAGCTATATGGATGAAATTACCTTTATGTTTACAGCTTTTTGATTGTTGTGTGTACATGCAAATGTTTACAGGTGTGAGAAAGGGTGCAATTCACTCTCGACACTTTTTCATCTTAGACCACTTGCATAACCTTTCGTTTCATTCCCTCATATTTGCGGTTCCAAATCTTGTACATGCACATACCATTTAGATTATTTTGATAAAATTAATTTCAAATCGAGTTATAAATGGGACGTTTGAACAGGGACGGCTTAACATTGGAAACAAAGGAGGCAAAACCTCCTCAAAAAACACTTAAAATTGGTTGATATTTTTATTTTCAACCCATTAAAATATCTGGACTTACTTAATAGTACAACTAAAATTATTTTAGTGCGAAAAATAATATAGCCCCATTAAAATAAATAAAGCTTCAGCTTTCATAGCTTCCTTGATCTTTGTTTAATTGGGATTCTCCTTAATTTCATTCTTTGAATGTGGACAATTATATATTTTTTATTACAAAGGAATATTGAATATATGCAATAAATTAGTCGCGTTTTATTTTATTAATGCCTAATTTGTTTTATTAGGGGTACCGGGAAGTATTGTCAATATAATTTTCAATATACAATTTAAACACATAAAACACAAAATTTTGTAACAACTATTGATTTTAAATCAATGATACATTCACCTTCGATAGTATCAACGTTTTGGCATCTAGTGGAAAAATTGTTAAAGCCAAATCAGTAAAAATCAATTGATTACTAAGGAAAATATAAAAAAAAATACATTTTGAACATCAATTAAGCTTTCAATTGTCTTACCGCTTATGGTAACGATTGAAATAAATAGAAATCCGATAAAATAACTTTGGACTATTGTAGTGGATACGGCAGTATCACCTCCTCCTTAACTAATTAGTTTTTTTTTGGGCTTTTCTTCTGTAGAGATGTCTTCCATTACCGTGTTGCAGCATAGAATTTTATCTGTAAACAATTTTTGGGCCTTACTGGTATACATTTGGCACCATTTCCCCCCTTAACTTTTTATTGGTCAAATTTTTTGTCATATTTCGTCGTTGGTACCAGTTAGAGAAATGAAAATTATCGAATTTGAACTTAAAAACATCTAAAGAACATCGTATGCACTTAGATAAACATTGAAAATGTTTTTAGTAACAACTTTGGGTTGCTATCTTGTGAAACTAGAAGAGTATTCAATACTGATTTTATATTCTTTCGGTTTTTTGATCCTCCCATTTCAATTATAGATTTCGGAATAAAAAATATTTTGTAATTTTTAGTAAGTTGATAAATTACTGTAATCATAAAATTGCTTTAGTACCACTTTGAATTAACTTATAAGTAGGTAAATGTCAATTGAATGAGTATTAGTTTTAATTGACATTTTTTTCCGGTAATCCTAAAATATTTAAAATTTTATAATTTCAAATTTCAGAATATATTTGGAGAAGACTATTATTTTAATGTTTGTGCTTACTTATAGAGATAATAAATATTCAGCTAAAGTCCCTTTTAGAACAGCCAAATCTGGAAACTTTTTTACTTTGTTTTCACAAGATGTGTTTAATACTGTTATCTATCGCAATATAGAGATAATGCAAAAATATATTTCATTCAAGCTTTAGTAGATTGAGCAACAATTTATACCGTATTTGTGCCACTGCAAAAAATTTTGCAACGAGCCGCCACTGTTTTTGAATTATATAGCCTATATATGTTGGCAATTGGCATAATTTGTTTTTTACATTAGTCTTTTGCCTCCAAATGCAAATTGGCTTTTGGTGGGAAATATCGGTCAAAACCAAGTCACGCGAATTTGTGATTTTAATCGGAACTTATACCAATTTTCCAAAGAAACAAATTGATAAATATTACAAAAAATCCCAAGATGAATGATTAATTTAAAAAAAAAATATAAATATTGTACATTGAAAATGATTTAAACTGTTTTATTTTCTCAACAACAAAATATTTTAGTCTTCAGATTATATTTCAATTGATATCGACATTGCATGGCTACCCTTATTTTATAACCACAACACTCACCCCTTTTTGTCTTTTCCCCAAATTCTATTGCAGTATCCGTCTAGCTCTGGAGGGTAAAATAATTCTTTTTCTGTATATACGAGTACCCAACTCACGACTATGTACTCATTTTCCTGTATTTTTTTTTTTTGCTTTTTTTTTGTCAAATGACATTACTGTGCTCGTCTCATTCGAATATTATGTACGATAGCCAATTTAAATAATTGAATAAATGAATAATTTGGACAGCCTGAGCAAGGCGACGAGCCCAATATTGCTATAAATAATTTAAAAAAAAATCTCTCATTTTAGAATTTGCTGTTCAAGAAATAATTCCAAAGGGTGGAAATAGATTTTTACTTTTATCATTCCCTCCATATTGTCGCAATATTTATATTTTATACATTGTATCAAGTAGGCTGTTTTGTTTATAGTCGCATTGGCAATAAACAGTTTGATTGAACATAAGCAAGACAGAAGGGTAGTTGTGATGGGATATTTGAAATCGTATCGAGTAACCTATGAAATTCATTGTTTCGTTTCAATTCAATACTGTTATGTTCACGTTATCCTTGTCATTTTATACATATGTATATGATACATCTTTAGAACTAATAACAAGCCTCCTGATATCCCATCCCAGAGGAGATCTATTCAAGAGTTAGAATATATGAGGAAAGGAAGACGAAGGGGGTGGGTGTAATGTTACGAGAGGATTGAATTATTATAATGGTGCCCATGATCTCCGCCGCCGTAAAATGGATGGCTTGTAATTGTTATTACATATTTATGTTCGATGTTATAAATCAATCAATATTTCCTCAATAGTAATTGCTTCGAGCGGGAGTACGGGGTGAAAGAGATAGCTCTATGAGAGCTATCAGAAGAGGGAAGAGGGTCACAGGTCCTGGTGTGGTAGTTTTGTTATAATTCTCAATTATAATAATCAACATTGTATGTAACGAACATAATTAGCATTAAAATAGTGGATGGTGGATAGGGGTGGGTATAAAATATTTCACACTACGAGCTATTGCATCAAAAAATCGCAACATTAACTTTGAAACCATATAAAAATAAATCCTTAATAAACAAACGATATTTTGAAATTACTTAAAAATTCTTAATTTTGCTACAAATTTCAAGATTAATTTCTGTAAAGTGATTTCCTATAAAATTAGATTCATATTTGAAAATTGATTCCTGTTTTTTTTCCAATGAATTCTTGGGAAACTTGATACTCTTGCGAACTGATCTTCTTGAAAATTGATACTATGGACTTCTGAACTATTAATTTTCCCCTAGAGATTACTTAAAAATGATTAAGGTTTATTTAAATGTTAAAGGTTGAAATTAAAGGTTATTGCTTTAAAAGTTTGACTGTTAAACTTTATTTATCAAACTGATTTTACTAATTTGGTTAAATTGCTCTAACATTTGCAACTTGTTTGACTGAATATTTCTTTGTTAAAATAGTTACTCTTTTTTTCTATTTTGGAACCAAAAAGGGTGAGTGAAGTTTGGAGCCAAAAATGATAAAAAATTTTTTGGAAACTTGCAAGAATCGCACGGTTGAAATACCTTATTTTGCGGAGTTGTAATGGTTGATCCTCAAATCAATTCCGTAGTTGCAAGTAGTGACTCATCACATAGCAGTTACGGAGTGATCCCATACTACTTTATGGTCACTGAGGAGGATAGCTTGGCAATCGAAATACGTATCTCGGCAATATATCAACAATACATTTGTTAGAACTTTTGTTCAAATTTATGTATAGTTTACTTTTTTTATTTTTTTTTTAATTTCCATGATTTGTTTTCTTTTTTTATTCTTGGGTACTTTCGATTCCCTTTTTATGATAATATATTTCGATTAGTTTCTTCTGAATCTATAGCCAATAGTTTTTCCAGTAAGTTTTATTGTTTGGTCCTACATCTTTGATCGTTTTTTCGTCATGGACTTTTCATGCAATCTTTACATTTATAATTTAATTTGTCTCATGGTTTTTCCTCTATTTTATAGTACTTCATATTGAGTTCCTATTTATACGGCTTTTCTTGTTTCCTTAAGAAGAATGCGCTTCTGTATATGTGCGATCTTCCTCATTTACTATGTAATCTATTCTTTTTGCAGTAGCGTAGCATGGGGGTTGCTAGGGGGCTAGGCCCCCGGGTGGCACATGAAAATGGGGTTCATATTGACATTGTTAATTTCATAAAAAACTTGTTTTAAGAAAACATGAAAAATAAATTCTTAAACAGTAAAAGAATTTTGAGGTGTTTGACTTCTTACCAATTTTCTTGACTAATGAAAATAGGGGGGCAGTGAACTTCTGATCTGCCCCGAGCGGCAAAATCATACACTATGCTACTGTCTATTTGGAGTTTTAGTTTTAATTTTCCAGCCAAGAGATAGCTTAGTCTCAAAGTGCTGATTTTTAGGTATCAGACGATAAAACACTAATGGGGGGGGGCTTGAACTTTAAATAAATCGGGTTTCTCTTTTTGAATTCAATACCGATTAATTTACTGCTTTTTGTGCACCCGGACATCTGTAATTGATGAACTACATTAAAAAAAACTGTAATTTAATGTTTCAAGCATCGAAAATAGTAGAATTCATTAACTGCAAAGAATATGAAAGTTCAATTCAAATTGCAGAAATTTTTAAAATTAACCAAGGATTCTTCATTAGTCCTTTACTAAGCGAGACTATACGTATAATTTTGGGTGTACTTATGTATATGTTTTTGTGCCACAAATGTTCGTATAATCCAACAATTCATTTTTTGTACCATACATTATAGCACCTCATTGTTTGAACAATATAAAAAAGTAATAAAAATTTTTGAGGGAAATTTACTTATCTAATTTGTATCATCTTTTCTAATGCCACTTATATTTTAAAAATATAAAATTTTAATAGCAATATCACCATTATTTATATTATAATACAAAGCCGTCTTTGATATGTTGTTTTTGTTGTTGAAATACATTATTAAAAATTTGTTTTATTATTTCCGGTCATTTAAATCAGTGTTGCCAACAAATAATGCTGAATATATTATTTGTTTTTAAATATTTCTCGTGCGTCTTGCCTTTTTACTTGTCCGTTATAAAAAAGATCCGATATTGGCGATCAAAATGAATGGGAAAAAGATAGTTTTCTACAGACAGTAGTCAAGAAGAGCCTCCTCGACTGTTTCATGGTACATGATTTTCACGTCTTTATCTTAAAATAGATTTTTATCTTCGGGCATCTCTGACAATATTACCATTTAATATATTATTATTATTATTTTTGTGTTTGTATGTTGATTTTTTCTCTCTATTCAACATATGTAAATTACATGCCAGGTCAACTTTATTACTTTTACAAATTGTATAATTTTCTATTGTATTATTTAAAGAAAAAAAAATATAAATCTTGCATTGAGGAAAAAGTTTTGGGAAATTTAAATACTTAAGGCTTAATATATCAAAGATATTAATTTTTCTGTTTTTTCTTTTTTAGGTAAGTACTCCACTTTATTCTAATTCCATGTGATATGAGGCATCATTATAAAATGTTTCCAGAAGGGTAAGAAAGATTATAATATAAGATTATATAGTTCTTGATTTGTGCGGTTAAGATAGGAAGTCAGTTATATGATTTAAATATAAAACTATCATTTACCAACAATCCAATGAAGGAATTGAAAATAAAATTATGGAAATGCGGATTAGGATTCGTTTGCAAAAAAAAAAAAAAACGAAAATAACAAAGCTTTAATTTATTCTACGGTTTAAAATGCAAAGTTAAAAATCTATAAATAAAAAAAAATGTGCATTTAACTAAAGTGTAGATGACTAAAAAGTCAGCTTTTAAATTTAAATTCAAATGTTTTAAAGTGTAAAAGATAGCTTGTTGCTAAACCTGTGAGTGGATTTATATGTTTCCACCTCTAAATATAATTATATAAACAGAACAAAATTTATAACGCGATTTAACACATTTGGTCAATTGCACTTGATTAAATTTTTATTTATATTCTTTAATAACATTAGGTATACAATACATGTGTTAAATATTTAAATATCAGTGGTGGCGCCATTAACACATAAAAACAGACTTTCCACCCCCGCCAACTATATCACAAACCCCAATAATATTAAATATTGTAAAACAAACATTAATGAATCATGCGATATCGACATATTCACAACATTTATATTATATTAATTACAATGACATCTGTTTTATATCTATTTTATAAATATAATTTACACCACCTACATAGTCTCTAACCACCATTGTAATGCCTTGCTGCATGAAATTAATAGAATGGATACAAATGCATCCCTTATGTCCACCTCAAATAATATTAATATAATATTATTATTATTATTACTATACACAGCTGTATAAAGTAAATAATAGATCATTAAAACCAAACGGGAATGATGGAATACAATTTCATTCCCAATATTATTTCTGACACGGTCAAGCTATGAAATGGTAATATGGTGAAATCAGGAAAAGTTGGAGTTGGAGAAAGAAAGAGAGTTGTGGCTGGTGAAGGGTTGAAATGCTTTCATATCTCTGTTTATTGTTCTTCGTTATTGCGGGATTTTAACAAGGGTGTTAAGAGAAAATGTTAGAACGCTATTAGAATTATGATGGCTATCGTTTGGATAGGAGTTAGGAACCGAGAATAATATTTGATGTTGTTATCATTATAATAATGCAAACGACATTTAATGTTAATTCACGGAAATGAAACTGCTTTTTTTATTAATTTCGTAAGAATGGAAATATTTGATAACTTTGGGTTCCAAACAAATATTCTTATGAAAAAGTTGATTCTTTATCGCATTTTTTTTGGGTCTTTAACCGTCGGGAAATTCTTTGACATTATTTTTGACCTATTTGATGAATTTTCTAAAAATTTTGGTTCCATTTTGGAAAAACGGGTGCAAATCAATTTTTTACGCCTACATTAAGGTTGAGTCATCAATCATACCAATGTATTTAAAATTTCAATTTCATAATTTGCAACCATAATGAGGGAAAAAGGGGGTTGGAATTTTTCTTTTTTTTTCACATTTTCACTTCTAATTACCTTATACTTGAGAAAATTTTTACTTCACAACTGTAAAACTAGATAAAAATTTAGATTTGACGTTTTTAAGTTAAAGTTCGCTATTATTAATTCACCAATAAAATGATTGCAAAGATTGATCTATAAGTCTATCGCTACATATTTATACCAGTATACTATATATATATATATATATATATATATTTATTACGTCAACGATATATAAACGGTTTGGGTTATCATCTTTCGTATTGCTGCGTTTTTACGGTTATTTATTTTTACGGGTTCGTTAGGATTTCTTTCAGGACATGTACTATTTATTTTAATACCCTCACCTTTTATTACACTCTTATTTATTTATTTCAATAATTATTTAAACGGTTGTAACTGATAAGTAATTCGCCACTATTGATTGCACTGTTGATTGTCTTATTCATAACTAACTTAGCGACGGTTGCCTTATTTATATAGGTACCTATTTCCCAGATTCTAGAAGATTCCAGACCATTCTACGTGCTTCTCGTAGATTTCAATGATTTCTATCTCTTTTTACCCCAAATTAGAATCTTACGGCGAGTGTTCTGGAAAGTCTTCAGCCTTTCTTCAATTTAATTATTAAAAGTTTTGAATGTTGTAAGACCGCGACGGTATTTTGTTATATCTTGGAAAAATTGATCGATATATTATATTAACTTTATTATTATTTCGCCAAATATAATCTTTTCTATGAAATCAAGATGAAAGGGCTTTACACATACATACAAATACGTTTAGGGACGTTAAAAAGATATTTTAATACGATTTTGAAACGAAATTGAAAAAATTATGATATATTATTGTAGTTTCAGATCCTCGATGATGATAAATTGGTAAAAATATTCAAAGGACTAAGAGATCAAATAATTAATTATTTGATCTTAGTCCTCTGAATATTTTTACCAATTTATTATGATATATATTTTTTGAATTGAAAGTCAGTAACACCTATCAATAACATGGTTGAAGTATTATTCTACCAAACTGAAGTCGAAGTTGAGGGTATTGACATATAATAGAAATGGAAAATGAAAGACATAACTTCTCAATAATCAATTAAATAACAAAATTCACGCCAACAATAACACATTCAATATGAATATACTTCAATAGTTTCAATAATGACAATTTCCCTTTTCTAATCTTTCTTTCCAAATTTATCCTTTTCTCCAAAATCATAATGTGGTTACGAATTACAACGCCAAAAATATTGATGAAATTTTGTTCGCATAGGGTTTGTCAAGATTTCGGTTGACAATAATACTTTTTATGAATTTGAACAGTTATATCTATAGAACCAATAACCTTTTAACTCTTTTAACAGAAAAAAATATGTGTTATCTTTTTCGATCTAATTCTTAGTCAATATTCAGTTGTACACTTTTGCAGGGGTGATTTTTTCATATTTCTGGTAAATGTACTTTTTAAGTCTAGTTTAAATTTTTGAACTCTCTTTTCCATTGAACCAATGGCTAGCACTGGTCAAGAAAATTGCAGAAAAACAATATTTTCTAAGGCTTAATTTGATGCATTTTTTGTAAAGAGTACTTGTATTGTTCGTATAAAAATTCTCATTTTTGTTTTCGATTGAAAGCTTTGAAATAAGAATGGAAATTCTTCAAGTCAATTATCTGTATTTACATTTTATTGTATCTAAATAGATATTACTTGTATGTCGATTCGAGAATGCAGATGTACGAAATTGATAGTATTTTCCGTAAAACTCTTTCGAGATCTACGAGTGTAATAGCTTAGATTTCTATGGTCCAATAATAGTATTAATGATTGGCGGTTAGTTTTTTGTACAAAGCCTCTTTTCTTCATCGCCCCGATAATATTTCAGAAAATAATTCTTTTGAAATAAATACATTACACAGATATACCCACACAACAAATACATATTTAGAACTGATACTGATCTTCACTTTATCCGCTCGGATAAATACAGTGAGTAGAAAACATTTTATAAATAGCCTTTGTTTTCCAAAATAAAAAGAATAAAAAAAAAACGTTCACTGAAAAATAACAAATGAATTAAATTTTCTGTGTATTAACGGATGGATTTGTGTTGGAACGTGTTGGGTTAAATGGAGGAGAATGACGATGGTGATGATGAATTTAATCCAACACTATAACTACTTATTATTATAAAATGTATAATATGTAAGAGATATTTATGCAAATTAGCCGATTGTTTGAGGCTTTTGTCTTAATATTTTATTGTCTATTATTTATTATTATTAATTATTTTTATCGTCTTCTCAATATTTCTTGTGTTTTCTTCGAAAATTCTACGTGTTTTCTGACTATATACGTTCCACTGTAATAAGCAGGTTATTTATGCGCTTTCAAGAGAAACTTCAATCAGAAATACACACATACCTATTTCAAGGGACTTTCTTTTTGTTTTTGATTTTTATTTTTCCATTCATTCGTTTTAATAAACGAGAAACTTCTTAATCTTTCCGATAAAGTAATTTGTTAATCCGTTTTAGTTGAATTTTTGTATTTTAAATAATTACATATTTAGATAATTTTTTACTCGGCTTTGTGGTCAAAGCATTGTTTTGTAGAATATACTTGTAAAAATAAATTGATTCGTTAAAAATGATTAACACCTTTGTCTGAAATTCAATAGTTAAAAAAAATTTATCATTGCATCATTTCTATATTTGTTTTTTTCTTATTTAAAGTTTTTAATGAATCGTAGCCTAAATACATAAAGATCAAAACCGTTATGGTATTGTTATTGAAAATCGTGTGTTAACTTACTGCTGATAATATTTCATTATCTTCTCCTGTATTTATTTTTTTACTTTTTTTTTAGGAACAAAGCTTAGTTAAGTTATATAGTTATAGCTAATACAAAAGCATGCAATTGGATACAATTTGTTGTGGAACATTCATAAAAGTGGTCGAATTAGTAATGAAACCTTTATTATTTTTGTTCAAAATTGATTTGATAAGATTTGAAGGATTGAAGATAAGATTTGCTTAGGTTTGATTTTTTGAATATTATACCAAAATTGCATCTACTTCTGGCCCTTAAATCAAAGATACTTTGGGAAAGCATCATGATACTAGATAAGGTTCTTTTTTTAAAAGTACTTGAAATTATTTTGGATTATTTAGTTACTCTTTAAAAAAAGAAAATTAAACACTTATCTTAAGTTAATTTTTAAACGTTATTTAAAAATATACTTTTTAGTTACTTTGCATACTATTTAGGTACTTATTTTTTAACGAATTAAGAATCAGAGAATGTTTTTTTTATCTTTATTTTAAATAAAAGGAAAGTATGTATGTCCAATCTCCTGTAAACTTTAAAAACGATAGCATATTAATAGTAGAAAATATGACAAAAGTATTTATTAATTTTAGAGTTAGACAAAATACATTTTTAAATGAAATAAAAAAATATAAATTTTCATATTTATAATTTTTTTAAACCACATATTAAGGTTTCAAGATATAGGCTCTTGAAGAAAATACATTTTCAGACCCAACTTTAGTAGCACCATAGTAGCATTCCATAAATCCGGTATTTAAGAACTTTAAAATGTATTTTTTTATCAATTGCAATACATAAGTTGTACTATTTGTTGGTAAATATAAAAACATCGTTATAAAAATGCAAAGTATAACTGATAGTTGGATTTCAATATTTTACTTTTGTCTATATCTTTTTACTGTTGCCAAAAAGTTTTGTCTTCTATAATCGCTTCAAAGTTCATGGTACACGGAATTTCACCCCAAATATTACGAATGTTCGACCAAAATTGGCCTCGTAATCGACTTGTTGGCTACCCCTGCTGTAAAGCTTAGGTTAGTGAAACTCAAAGCCAGTATTTTTCTTATGGATAG
Organism: Sisyra terminalis; assembly: GCA_958496175.1. Lineage (NCBI taxonomy): Eukaryota > Metazoa > Arthropoda > Insecta > Neuroptera > Sisyridae > Sisyra > Sisyra terminalis. The sequence goes on from OY292275.1 coordinate 13,807,101, forward strand.
ATAGATCTTATCCTAAAGATAGCTACTTAATAGATAAAAATTGATATGTTGGATAAATCGTACACAAATTCTTAGGTGAAATTACGTTTGTTAGATAGATAGATCCAATATCCAAATAAACATGCAGATAAGAATTACTATCTAGAAGAAGTGAAAATGCTAATCCTTAAAAAACAATCATTCACCATTGTTCACCACCTACGTAATATTTCATTACACAAACTAATCTATTTTTTTCTTGGAATTTTGGTCTAGAAATATTCTGCAACTATAATAATAGTCAGTGAATCCTTAAAATTTCTTATATTTTGGTCAATATGAAAAATGACAAGCTAACAAGAGGAATTCCAAATGTTCTATTACTTCAATTTCTTTAAAATAAAGAGACAATTGTCTTCTGGACGCCTAAACCCAAGAAAGCTCTGGTACCTTTGAAACCACTGCTGTAAAGCATCAAAGATAATAAGCGGTTTAGAAACTCAGCAATGCTGAGCATTGGGTTGAAAATAGTGTTGAAATTTTATGTATCTTGGAAGTTTTATTATTGCTTTTATCAACTATACCGTATCTATAAAAATGAATCATAGGAAGGATTATTGTTGCCCAAGTTAAAGTGATTGTTTATGAACGCCTGAGGAAGGCTCAATAAAGGGGCCGAAACGTCGTGAGTAAAAATCAAGTTTTAACTGTTTATTTTTGATCCTAGTCCTCTGAGAATTTGTATTAAACTGTTATCACCAAAGATCTAAAATTTTACCATAATCAAAGATAATGTTTTCAATTTCTATTAAAAAAATTTCTCTTTGAATTTTCAGTAATGTTGTAGACTATCACTTTGGATGTTTGAATCCATTGCTTTGCTCATCCAATGTTTTTCATGTTAGCTATATTGTACTGTTAAACCCATGGTAAGATTTACGGAACGGTTCGGTTGAAAAGTAAAGTGGAATAAGGACATGTTTTAAAAATACCGAAAATTTTACAAAAATGCATTGGTTGATAAATAATCCAATTTTTTTCTTTCAAACTTTTCATTATTGTTGAAGGAGAACATGTTTATCATTGGATAAAAACACTGTATTTTTCGTGATACCTTTCTTAATAAGACTACTGAATATTAAATCAGATCTCTGAAAAATAAATCAATTTTAATAAATTATAGATTCCATTTTACTTTTTGAATGTTTAAAATGTAAATTATATGCTTCTAGGAAAAAAAATACACTCATACTGTGATTGAATGCGATTGAAAACATCAATTATTCAATATACCGTTTTTCTAAACAAAATTACAATATTATTAATAACAATAGATCAAATGATGAAAGGAAAATGTAAACCTGTAACTATCCGACGGTTTCTCCATTTAACGTTTCAATCGTTTAATAAATCAAATAAAGGATGGAATTACGGAAAAAGATCCGTCGAGCAATAAGCGAAAATTTTTCTTTTCAGTCAAGATGATTGTTTAGTAGAGATAAACGAATGACGTGGAAGATATTATTAAGAAATTAGTTTACGATTAAGAATGATGACAACATTGTTCAATTTTTTTTTCTTTCTGAATAATTTCTTGAATATTTTGAATATAAAATTAATGAGATTTCAAGCACTTGTTTCATAAATGAATACATTACGTAAAACGGGACTTACGATTTTTCTTATTATTATGTAGATTTTTTCGAATTATTTCGTTCCGGTTACGTTTTTTTTTTTTTAACAAATTTCCAAAGAAATCATTCCAATTTTTCGAAAGGCACTTATGTGTTATTTTGCTATTGAAATATAGCGTTTAATGTGTCTACAATTGTTTTGAGCAGAAAACAATTATATGCTTTCCTATTTTCATCAGTAGCGACATCTTTCTTTGTCTCAAACTTTAACGAGGCAAGAAGCTCAGGCACCGCCACAATTCGCATCCCTAAGCGCATAGCGCAGCCATATAATAATATGTAATGTAATTTCTACAAATAATAACGTTTATTGTTATTGTTATTGCTTATTTTAATGTGCATATCTATAATAATATAGGGAACGCATGGGGAATTCAGGGAATGAGACACGGGAAGGTGGTATGTTTGTTGTACAATACTGATGATTATAATCATGATCACAATGATGAGGAGACGATAAGGATGAAGTAATGTAGAACGGGAGAATTCGGGGGTAGTTACAACAAATAAACGAAGAGAGGTAAATTCTCATGTAGAAAATAGCAAATGGGATTGGGATTGAAATGGTTTTACTTATAATCTCTCTTTGTTTGTTCCACCGTTTCTGACTACTGCCGTCCCATTTGCACACATTAAACTTTTATTGCAACAATAATAATAATAATATTGTTACTATTATTATAAAATATAAATACAAACGAACCCGAAACAAAACAAAACAGCAGAGCACAAAAAACTTACAATGGGGATAAATCGGGATTAAGAAAACGAAAAAAAATGGCAATAATCCTGCCAGTATGATAATATTTGGTTTTATCTTTTTTAATTGTTTCAAGTTAATGTTGGAAATTTTTAAAAGTTTTCTTCAATTTTGCCTTGATCTGGACAATTATTGTAATATAAATATTTAATGTGCAGAGTTTTCTTGGATTATGATCTTTTCGGTTTTTATAGTTAGTGCCTAAATTGTTATTGTTATGCTTTGAATGGACATAAATGTTTAGTATTAATAATTGTATTCAGTTTCGAATGGTTTAGGTGCAATTATGAGGCGAAAGAAAAAAAACATTTTTTTATTAACTAAAAGTTTTTTCAATGTTTTTTTTTCTGAGACATTAATATTGTCTTTCACTTATAAAGTTTACTTCTTATGTTTCGTTTAATCTAAAATACCATTTCATTGGTAAATCAAGAATTGTGAGACATTTTACTAAGACATTAAACTTTATTATGCAGAATTGTAATATGCTGTATATATTCAGCAAATTCCTATAGTGACTCTACTGTATTTGACGATATTAGTGAGAAGTTATTATACTTAATTTTCTTGGAAACAAGGTTGTTGAAGTTAATTGAAATATTTAGAAAAACCAAACGGTAAAATTTAAAAATAAATCAAACATTTCCTTTTTCTTATTTTCTTGTAATGAAAATATGAAGTTTTGGCAAATCAGATAAGATAAATGATTGCTAAAAAATATTTGAAATAAGACAATGGAAAATATTCTTTGTTAAAAGTATTGTCGACTCTTAAAGAGAACAAAAACTTTAGAAAAAAAATCTAATGAATTTTTACTGTTTTAGTTATGTTTTTTTCTGAAGATTAGAGTTGATATATATCAACTATTCAAAAGGCTAATAAAACTTCCAATTTTTCATTTGGTGTACGAGTACATATGCAATTGATTTTATTAAAGTTTAACATATTTTTTTTGGAAATGTATTCATAGGTTTTGTCATCGTTTAAAGACATAAACATCGAGAAAAGTATATTTTTTATGAAAAAATATTTCCAGAAATACACGCAATTTGAGTGCTTTGGTCATTTTTCCTTTACTCAATATTCACTAAATAAATTTAGATGATTCCTTTGGGTTTCATTAAAACGTGACAACCTACAAATTGATACACAGAATATTGATATCTTGACTATCAAAAATAAACTTTTGAGTAAGAATATCAATAGACTATATGCCCTTTTTTTTAAATCAATAAAGGACATTATTAAAGTAGGGAAAAGCCAAATTTAAGTTATGAAAACTTTATATTTTGGCGAAAAAAAGTTTATATTTTAATGAGTAAATGAGGATCCGAAAACGATGGGTGCATCTATAAATCTCCTGTGACGTCATAGTTCATACTTTCATGCAATAATAAATTAATTTATTTAATTTTCTAAATATTTAAAAAATATTTTATATAATATAAATAATATAAAAATATTAATATATAAATATATAATATAAAATATAATATAAAATATAAATATATATATATAAAAGCTGGAAAATTATTTTATTTTAAAAAAAAACATGTGCCATTGTATATGGCTTAAATACGTTTTTAAAGAAAACTTAACTTTCGCAAAATCAATCAAATTACATCTGAAATTTGGAATGTATAGTAAGTAGTTTTCTGATAGTTCACAAATATTAACAAACGCAAAAGTTTAGAAAAAGCCATAGGACAGTAACAATGTAAAATTGACTCCAGAATGGTATTTGAACCATTTTTGGAGAGTATGTTATTATTCATATGATAAGTTAATACTCCAAGTGTTAGCTGTGACTATGAAAAGCTGTCTATGAAAAAAACGATAATTCAAAAAATAATTTTTCTCTCAACAATGAGTAGAAATTGTAATCCAGCAAAGTGGGATCCCGTGATCCATCTCAATTTTAGGCTCTGCGGGATCCCGCAGGATCCCGCTGTTACGAAGTCTATCCAGAAAAAAACCCGCGGGATTACAATCCCTAACAATGAGTGAACCAATTTAAACATATTATGAAAGTATATAGAGGCTATACTCAGAAGAAATAACAGCCCCATAAAGTTAGCCCAATATCTATCGATCTAATTAAATTAATGATATTTTTCAATTTGATTTATATCGTTAATCATGACAGTTGAACTAAAAAAAACTCCTTATACTAAATGGCTCGTTATTGAATATTGCATAAAGTAACTAAAATCAATTTTGTTAAAGCTCATTGTTACTAGATGCTGCTTTTGATTGATTTAAAAATGAAATGTTTCCCTCTGGTGTCCATGTTGCATTTTTGTTATTTTCTTATTTTCTGCAAAACCATTGAACAATTCTTTGAACCGGGCAAATGTCTGACAATAAAAATTTAGATTTCCGTTAGTGTTATTTTCATATTCGCATTTATGTTTCAATTAACACAATCAATTGAATCCAGTGTATGTATTTGTCATAAAATCGGGAAACAATAGCGACAAAACTCCCCCAATTCCCTCCAAATCGTTACCATACCCAGAAACTGATATATTCATAAACATTAAAAACCATTTAACAAATGATAAACGTCAATTGTCATGAAAATTTTTTGTGTCTTCGTGTTTCTTTTTTTTTTTTGAAAAAGTTTTTTTTTCGGTACGTTTTTTATCTGTTAACAATTTTTCCACAGTTATTATTATTTTAAGTTTATTTGAATACAATGAAAAAATACACAATATGTGACCAAACTGTGAATATCTGTGATGGCCAATTAAAACAAGGCAATACAAAATTTGTTTAGAGGAATTGGGAAAAAAAATAAAAGAAGACAAGAGACAATATTGGGGAGAAACAAATGAATATACAGTAACATAAAATACATGAAAAACATGAAAATCGTTTGTGTTTTTTTTTTTTTTTGAGGCGGCCATATTTTTTTGCTTTGTTTTCGGAAAAATATTTTTCAAATGAAATTTGGATTGAATTTCAATTATAAAGGTCTTTGTCTTTTGATTCGGTTCAGTGATTTGAACAAGATTATTATTTAAAAAAAAATACAAGTATTGTTTTAGATTTTTTAAAGGAAAAAAAAATGTTGCAACTATTAATTGATTTAAATATTTTTTAAATGGTTAAATATGCGTTTTTTCCTGTCTGATTCTTGCAAATCGATGTTTAATGAAATGAAAGCACTCATCTAATCCGGGAAAATTTTAAACTATCATGCTGTTATTACTACATCCATTCTGATGTTCATCTTTTTTTTTTTGAGACTGCATCGCTCACTTGGATTTTTTTAAAAATCTTCGTATCGGATTATTATGAAATCGATGTACGCTTCATTACAGATGTGTGAAACGAAGAATATGGTGGAAGGACAATTGTAAAAGGGAATTTACTACCATTTTTAAATTATAAAGTAAATTTTTTACAATTTTCATATCTCTCGAGAAAAAAAATGTCTGTAAATTTGAATATTATCGAGTTAATGAACAGCGAACAACTTTGATTGGATAAGTGTAAAGTCCAAGAATTACTCACTGATCAATGATTGGTTATTAAAACAAGACGACTTGTGAGGTTATAAATACATTGTCGTGGTTTTTTTTTATTTTCTAAAGACTGCACAAGTCTGAAAAGTTTTCACTTTGTTAGAATTTTTAAATAAAAATATGTGAGAAATGAAGGGGTGAGTCAAGGGTTGGTTTTCATATGCATTCAATGCTCTTTGTACGTCTTATGTGACACATGCCCTATCTCTAGCAATGAAAAAAGCTTTAATTATGTCAAGAGGACGCCTCAAGTCCTAGACAAAGTGCCTACACCATAATATGTTGTATGTGATATTAAATTTTTTCTTGGCTCAATTCACGTTCGCTTTATACCTATCCATTTTCCTCAAAGTGAAAATCCCATAGCTCGACTGGGATGAAAAATATTAAAATAACTTGTTTTATATCTATATTTTCCTTGATTTCCCATCAAGATTACACTTAGACGAGGCCTAACTTCGTGCTTTATCTTTCCGATATTAACACTTCGCAAAAAACCGAACAAAAATAGATAAATTAACTATTTTAATTGTTTACAAAATAAACAAGAGAAACGTGTGAAACTTTAAAAAAAGCTGTTTGAAAATTACCTCATTGCCTCTCACTTCATTATAAATCATTAAAAAAAAAACGTTTTTTTTTATTAACAAACTTAAACAGGCGGTAAAATTCAAAGTTGGCAAAGACACGTTGTTTAAATTATTTTAAAATACATATATATATATATATATATATACATAATATAACATACAGGAAAATTAGTCAAACGAAAATGGGAATGGTCAAAGGCATTGCGATCACAGCTCGTAATCATCATATTGAGACATCAACGGGCCTTTTAGCATTTCGCCAAAATGTACACAAATCAGAAGGAAATTTATTTAGGAATTAATGGCGCCTTCTATTCGTAAACGAAAATGATGAATCCGAAATGGACGATGGTGTGGCGCGCATTGATGATAATAAATATTAATAATAACATTAAGAATTTTAATGTGAAGCACAGATAAAAATGATTTGGCACATATGGTTTGCATTCGTAAAAAAAAAGAAAATACGCAAATGAAAATCGCTGGGATTACAGATCGTTATGGCTTTAATCAAAAGACTGTTTCGGGGAATTTTTGCGCACAACATTCAATTTATTTAATTAAAAAATATTAGGCCGAATTAAATAGATGAACAAAGTTAAATTTTTTACATTAATTTGTATTTCTTTCTGGCTTTATTTTTTAATAATTAATGATAATGCTGAGTGATATGATCAATTTAGAATAATTACTTGGATAATCTCATCGAGCTTTATATTAATATTTGTATATATTATTTTAAAAAATACTGTTTTATTATTCATTATTAAAGGCTTTATAATTAGTACCAAATTTTACCCACCAAAATCTTTGGGTTTTTTCTAGCTCTAGTGTTAAATTTCTTTCAATCGTTACAACATTCACTAAGTGGTAAAATAATTGAAAGCTTAAGTGGTGCTAAGAATGTTATTTTTAGATATTTTCCTTATTAATCAATTGATTTTTTCTAATTTCGCATTAAAAATTTGCACACGTGATGTTAAAACGTTGATACTATTGAGGCTGACTATACTATTGATTTAAAATCAAAAGTTGTAAAGAAATTTTGTGTTTTAATTGTATATTAAAAATACGAAATTACTTTCCGGTACACCTAATAACTAAACGAAGAATATAAATAGGTGGGAAAATTTGTATTTGTTTTACAAGAGGGCAATTAATAACTTTCAATGAGAAGGTTAAAGAAAAGAAGAGATCAAATATTGTATACGCCTACTTGCTACTAGTTCATACTACCTCGTACACTTGAAAAAAATATATTATTTACTGCGACCAATGAATTTCAGAAAGCTAAATTTAAATTAAAAAGAAAATAGGAGTCAATTCTTCACTATTTTTAACATTTACACAGATAATAGACCTCAAAATTTGAAAATAAGTCAATATTTCTTTTAACGATTCTTAAAAAAATATATTTTTTTTGAAAATTTTTTTGTTAAAGATAACTAGGACTACTTATTTAATCCACATTTTTGGGGTTTTAGTCAGGCGACCATGTTGTGCTTTCAGTTAAAAATAAAAGATATATAAACTATAAATAAAAATTAGTCCTGTTTATAATTCAAGGTTTGTAACCTAGGCTATGATAGTCTATGGTTATGTGTGTAAACTCGCATATATTAACGAAGAAATCTATCCCTTCAAATTCTAAAAATATTCAAAAGAGAAAAAAACACTTCTGTGAAAATATTTTAATGTTTTTATATTGTACTGTTTATATGTTTTATCGGAAATATTTTGAAGATTAATCCTCAACTGTCTCTGGAAAGTGAAATTCTGCTGAAGGCAGGAAATAGGTTTAGAACCTTAGAACGGCGTATTTAGGGTAATTTTCATGATTTTTTTTAACAAAGAAGGAATAAATATATTTTATTGAAACCTTGAAGTTATTTTATAAGTATCAATATTAAATAACATTTACTGAAATTTTCAAGCCTTTTTTTTACAAATCCTGGAGATATCAGCTGCTGCATTATTGTAAGTTGCCACACGGGTGGGCATCCTGGAGGTTAAAATTTTTATGTGAAATCAATTTTTGAAAAGAATTTAATTTATTCTTAAGTATTTCCTTTATTTGCAGTTTAATTATTACAAAAAAATCGACAATTTTTATAATTTTTTTGAAATTTAAAAAATATAAAGAAAATGTGTATTACACTTGGTAGAGATTGTGTATACAAATTCAAAGAAAGTAGTTTCCAAAAAAAAGCGTTTAAAAAAATTGCCAAAAAGGTTAATTTAAAATACTTATGAATTAATTCAAACACCTAATCGGTTAAACAGCAATTCCAGTGCCATATTGTAAGCTTTTCGAGCTTTCGTACTATCCGCGGTACTATTCGACCGCCTCGTTTTACACCTCACGCGTTTGGACTCTGTACCGTTAAGTACTATATTAATCGCTTAGGTATAACTTTTAAAAAGGCCCAATTTTGAATTGAAATTTTCGAATAATTTTATAAGTGATTTATGATGAAAAAAATGAGTTTTTCAAAGCCTTTACACCTACTTCCGTACTTAAAATAAGTACAATTTATATCTTTAATTTTTTTTTTATATGTAATTATTTGCTGGTTTTAAAATTATTAGAACTAAATTTACATTACTCAAAACGTTTGCAAAATAGAAAATGATTTATTTATCCAGTATTTGACCACATTTTCAACAGTTCAAAGAAATTATTAATTGACAAAAATTGTAGTATAGTTTTGTGTAAACTTTTTTATTAAATTTCGTTTTTCATTTTCGCTGGTTTAAAATTAGTTAGTTTTAATAACATCTGTTCTAATGGGGTTCGTGAATCTTAAAAAGTTAAATTTACATTTGTTTATTTGTTTACTCATTTGTAACACAAATTATTATTCTTAATCGTTTCTTGAATATAAAGAAACCATTTAAGATTTAGTACAAAATAATCACTTAACACTCAAGTAGTTCCTTTTTCAAAAATCTTCTGTATATTTTTTCGAAATCGACTTTTACGACTGTTTTGTAATCGCAAAAAATACAAGTAAAGCTACCTTTGTATCAAAACCCAATAAATCTGTAGTTTGGAAATGTATTCGGCATGAGCTTTGAAGTTAATTTTTTTAACACAAAATTGTGCAAAAACAAATTTCTTAAATATTAAGAAATTTTAACTTCTGGGTGCCAAATACTCAAATATTTTTAAAAAAGCCAAATAAATCGCTCAAAACTCAAACTTTTAACATAGACGCATGTCATAAATTTTACCACTGAAGATTAAATGTTTATATAAACACCGAATTTATTGTTATGAATTATTATTAGGGTAGTTAATACCGTCAGGTGTCATTACTCAATTCATCAGTAGTCTAAAGGCAAAGTTTAAAACGTTGCATTTCCGTGGATATAAGTATATTGTCTCGAAATTCTTAAGATTGCGAAGACCCGTTTAGCATTCATTTGGCCATTAAGCCGCAAAATAAGACAAAATGTTTATGTTGTACAAAGAGCAATTAACTTTAGAGCAAACGTCATAAAAATAAAAATTTCGCACAAACACAAGGCTTCGTTTTGAACAAGCCGTATTTTTTTTTCTTTGGTTTTTACGTGTGAGGCGCATATTCGTCGACGTTTACTGTTTTGATGATTAAAATTTCCGACACGAAACATAAATATGAAATATATTAAATATTAAAATTAGTTACAGCAATAACATAATTTATAATTGCTTGAAATCCCATTCGTCGTGCGTTCTAAATATTTTTCAAATTGTATTAGTTGTGTTTGTTTTTGTTTGCATTATACGTGCGCGCTTTTTGTCGAATCGCAGCTTTTCTTTTGCCAATTTACTGGAACTTGACTGTGTTAATTGGCGAGGAAAATATAAAAGAAATCAATTTCGCAAATTATCTCGACTAGACAGCCGGTGAGTGGCTAATAACTTCACACGCGGCTTAATCAAAAAATTTCCCCAAACAAATTACTTGTGTTGTGTTTCTTTTCGTGGAATTTCCACACTTGCATTCGACTATTATAATTTAATATATTATAAAATAATATTAAGTCGGTTCTACGACTGCAAGTAGTGTATGTAACAACACCACCCCCCGGGACAAACCACCCTCGGTTATATGAACACCATTCCAGAGTTGAGGCCATTACCCGCCCCCGGGACCAGCATTTCCAACACTCATCCTCGTCTCATCCCTTTTATTTCACGACCATTATATTATACAATATATTATATTATTATTATATTTGCCGCTAAAATAAATTGTTTTAATCTAAAATAAACGACAGAAATATTAAATAATGGCTGATGGCAGTTGGGGAGGCGGTGGCGCTATGTCGGCATCCAGGAATAGCATTATCGAGGTCGATGAAGTTTTCGTTCTAAGTTTCATGTTGGGTAGCGTCTATATAAGAATTGAATATGTGTGAAGGAAAATTATGGAGTTTTGTCTGTAAAAAAGCCTTGTCTATAAATTATATTGAAATTAATTAAATTATGATTTATGACGCAGATTATTTTCTCTAGATTCTAAACCGAAACATTATATAACGTTATTGATAGTAAAATGTTTCATACTACAATGTTTCACCCAAAAAAAAACCTTACTAAAGATGTGGTAGATAATGATGTCATTTCTTAAGAGTAAAAATGACGAAGAAAGTTTGAAAAATATAAAATAGGGTAGGGTGGGACGTAAGGTCCAATTTTACTATTCCGTATTTTATTGTGAAAACCAAGTCTATTAATTTGATACGTATAATGCTAGCCAAACAAACAATTATCTAGCCATGTTTAATTTAATTTTTAATGGAATCATCCATATAGAAGTTTGTCATTTTACATTTTTTCTAGACTTTGTCGTCTGTCTGTTTTTGGCCCTTAGTAGGGGCCAAAAGGGACGGCTAAGGGGCAAAAAGGACCTGTATTTATTTTAAGTATCTGACAGGTGTTATGAATTAATAACAGTATTTGAATCAATGAAATCTTTCTGGATTTTCATTTGGAAAATTTTATTACAGTCATTTTAAAGATAACATAAAACTCTTCTTTTTTTATAATAATATTGACATTAATTGTAACATAAGGAATATTTTTTTATACCTTTATCTTAACTAAATCAAACTCATCGTTTCCTGAATCACAATCATAAAAAACGAAGTAAAGGAACCCTTGGTTAGAAATTCAGTTTTCATGGGCCCATTGTTTGCAAAGATTACGTTGAATCCAACCTTCATGTGGTTGGGTAAGGAAAAGATCCACGTGGACCTTTTTACCTCAGTTACGTTCAAGTGTTTTTACTAGATCATAACTAGTTTACTGTTTAAATTAGCTAAAAACTAAGGATAAATCCTGAAATACCACTAAATCTAATATACTATTATATTATGTTTTGGTCTAGTCAAAGTAATATTACTGCTGGAAACCGAAGAGAATTATAATTAAAAATTTTACTTTCGTAAAAATATCGAGGTGCCGTCGTAAATCTCCTGTCTGTGGTATAGCTTAACTATTAGGGTGGCCTCGAAATGTTTCTTACATTTTCTCATCCCGACCATTATAGTTAAATTGAGGAATATACCACTTGTATTTTAGATATTCATGGTGGACCTTTATACCCGTGAACCTTTAAGCCCCACTCTACCATATGTGTCAAAAATAACTACAAAAAATTAGTCTGGTTTTACACCAAACAAATTTCTTTAACAAAAACTTCTGGCGAAAAATGAACATATACTCAGATATTTGCAAAAATCATCAACATATTTGGGGGGATGGAATTGACTTTAATAGTTCCATTAAAGATTTTACTTGGAGAAAAATACGAAGATTTTTTGAAATAATAAAAGAATTTCAAGGTATTTAACCTTATATCAATTTTCTGGACTAAAAATGAAAACAGGAGTTGGCAAATCTCTGGTCGACCATACTAATCCCTAGATCCAGCACTTTTTAAAACTTATTTTTTTTTTCAGTGTTTCTTATTTCTCTATCAAAACAATTTTTATAGTACTTCATAGAAGTACTTTAGAGTTCAAACTTTTAACTGCATTTTTTATCAACAAAAATGATGCTCTAATAATGAAAATGGTGTAAGTCCTCCAAAATAAAAAGACTTTTATTTCTAAGCCAAAGAAGTAAAATATTTTCAGGACTAACATCTTTCAATATCTTAATCTTAAATTGCAAATATTGGCAAAAATTTGCCGACTTTTCTCAACTTTAATAATGAAAATTTAAAAGGTTTTCTTTCCTTTACATTTCTATTATTAGAAATAAAATGAATGACTTATGATGTAAGTTAGTATATACTTTTATTAATATACTTTGTGTAAGACCTTAAATCTTGGATGGGAGATTTGAATTTTACGTCAAGTTCGTTGATAATAATATAAAATATAGAGTTTACTTAATGGCCGTATTGCTGTTTGTTTTGTTGACTTTTTGGCTTGTTAATGTCAATGTTATTTCATTTTATGTTTAAAATTGCCAACATAAATATCATTGCCGTTTTATATTAATTTTTATATAGAAAATTTATTTATATATCTGTGTATATTTTAAAGGGTTGCTTCAGGAGGTGGATTGATATGCACACGTATATATTATTATATTCTAGTTACGCGAACAGAGATGGTTATTTAGGGGATGATGGGGGTGTGTGGTGGTGAGTTGAGTTGTTGTAATGGTGTATCGTAATTTATACACAAATACATATATGAATATCTACGTTTTAATAGAAGTTAAACGTGGATTTGTGACTCTATCTTTATATGTATGTGTATGTTGGCGCTTTTCGTTTTGTGTAATTTCATTGCTGTTGCACAATTTTTATTAATAAATTATATTAAATTGTACGGTTATTTTATTTATTTTTTTTAAATCGCAATACATGTTCTGTATTTTATTTTTAATTTAATTTTTTGAAAAAATATATAATCTATTTTATATTGTGTTTCGGTGCTATATTCCCGTTCGTTCCATGTATGTGGGGACTGTTCTTTTGGTTTTATTTGTTCGTTAAAATGTGTTAAACCAAATATATTAATGTCTATCAAGTTGTCCCGCTTTCATACAAACGTCGCTCGGGTGGATGGAATTAAAAATTCATAATTAGATTTTTAATTTTGCGTGAGATTTGTATGTGATTTAAATTATTTTTAATTCATATAGGATCGTATGGATGTGGAACGTTTATGTCCAAGTGTGTTATTAAAAAATAACGCAGAAAAAAGCTCATGGATTTGATTTTCAAAACGATTGTTCTGGTGATATTCGAATGAAAAATTTTAACTTAATTTTTTTGAAAAATCAAGCAATTTTTCTGGAGTTCATTTTGTTTCATGAAACGAAAAATCAAAATTTTGGTTTCAGTTTATCGTCAATCAGGTTCCAATATTATGTGTACTACTCAGATAAAAAATATCCATTCAATTTAAAAAGTGACGTTAATAACATGGAAGTTGTCACAAATATGTGAATATTACTATTAGCAATTACTTATTTATTATATTTCTTCAATTATAATACCTACTTCCAAATTGCTCCATTTACTTAAAGAAATTGAAAACTATTGATATCATTATAGGTTTGTATATATGAAAACGGTTTTTTTTCCAATAAATAACCTTTCCTTACTTCTAAATAAAAAGCTAAAATAATTTATTTTATTAATTATACATTTTGGCCATCTTTCTGACAATTCGTAGGTATTATACCAAAAAACTTGTTCATTTTTTGAGCAAAACCCTTAATCGAGCCATTTTTGTAGATCTTCGTAAAATAGAAAGTGCTGTTCAGTAAATGTGTGCCCCATCAACGCAAATAAGTCACAATCTGAAGAACCCTAGTTTGGGGTGGAAACCGCATGTGAAAGTATTCCAATTAAATGCCTCTATCATTTCTTTCATTCGTTTTTTTGTGTGTCCAGGGGAATTACCATGCAACAAGATCATTTTGTGTAGCTTATTTTGATATTCTGTCCGTTTTTTGCAATAAAGCTTGAATCAAAACTGTAAGCTCACTAAGCTCAAAACTCGAAATGTTCAATGTTGTTAATAATTATGGAGTCTTAGGAAACTTACACTTTTGCGAATTGAAAATTTTTATCAGATACCAAAGCAAAAAACTTGTTTCAATGGCATGGTTTAGCAGGCCTACTATTGGCAGCCAGCACTACCAATCGGCAAATTCCGATTTTATATTAACATACAGTAAATTTTGAAGTTTCTAAATTTTGATAAAATATAACAAAAACTTTAAAGAATGCTTTTAACTTTTACCTCAGAGAAATTTCAAATAATCAACTTTGACACTAAATTATGAGTGTTAAATGTAGCAATTCCCAAAAATAGTATTTGGCAAAGTTTTCCCTTTTATTCCTTGTAAAACTCAAAGCTCAAATATGTGTAATTCCATTTACGTATCTATGCTTATATATCTGTTGATTTTTACATTTTACTTTGGTTTTGGTTTATAAAGGTAATAAAGACTGAATCAGTGATTTCGAATAAAAATTTTTATATAGTTCGGTTATCTAATTTTGGAAATAATTAGACTTTTACAGAAGTTTTTTTTGATTTTGTATCAAAATATCATTGGATAATAATTTTCAAGGAATTATTATATTTTTGGGATATTTTTTGATGCATACAAAATATATTTTTTAATGTTGTTTTAAAAAAAGTTAGTTAATATTCCAAAACCCTTTTACGACTCTAATTGTCTCGGTTTTAATTTAATACTTGCTTTAAAATATTCTTAGAAACTTAAAACTTTTGGAGATTAAAAATACGGTTAATTAGAGTTTGATTTACAAAAATATAATTTTTAAAGAGTAATATGAAAGTTTCAGGGGTCAATTTGTACAAAAGAAATTTAAATAAAAGTTAAATAACTCAATAAATTATCATTTTTTATAAATAAAACCATTTTACTTGGAAAAGCTTTGTTTGGTTTGGAACAACTAAGCCAAGAACAGAAAGCGGTGATCGGTGAGCGAATATTGAATAATAATTCTTAGTTTATAGTCTTTATCAAATAAGATTTTTTTTTGCTAACATTGAACAGTTATACTGTTTATATAATATTTAAATTATATATTTTACTCTTTCTTATGTAATTTATTTTACTTAAGTAAACTTTAAACCTAAATTTGAACAAAAATTCAAACAAATGTTTTGCTCACGTATTGCTCTGATACGTATTTCCATTGCCAAGCAATTTTCCTCAGAGACCATAAAGTAGTATTGAATTGCTTCGTAATTGCTATGTAACTAGTCACTTTTTCCTAATTTTATTTTCCTAAGAAGTAACGCAAAGCATTGGTAAAATCAAGACTGAAACGGATGTCTAATTTTCTCGTAAAATTTTTGTGAAAAAATGTTTGTCAAACTCGAATTGTTTTAGTCAAAATTAATACAAAGTTTTCCAAAAAGCATAATTTTGATCAATTTTTGGCTCAATTTATCCTTCTTCTTACCTAAAAATTTACCTAAATTCTAATGGTTTAGCCCAGGAACCAAAAATCCATCAAACATCATAAGAATCATCATACTCGCAATTGATCAAGAAAATTGAATATTCGTCTCATAAAAATCGGTTTCATGAAAATTTTTTTTAAAGGTTTTTAGCTTTTAGCTGCTTAAAGCAACTTCTAAGAAGATTACAGTGAATCCAAAATATCAAAAGCAAAAAATATTACTTTGAAGACCAAGAATTGAATCTTTAAAATTCAGAAACCCATTGATTTTCTATGTTATTTACATAAATAGGGAGAACAACATAGTATTAGTATTCCCAAAAAATGTTCTACTAAAAAAGTTTTGTTAACATTTATTTTCAAAAGCCGTAATTATAATAATCGCAATAATTATAAGTCCAGTGCCAACCGTAAGACAAAAGGATCCTTTATGTTTCATTTTTTATTACCCAGCTCCTCCAATTCCACGAGTTTGTTATAAAGAAGGGACTAATAGAGATAAAACTTTACAAAAAAAAATCGTCTAATTTAATCCATTACACTTCGTATATAAAAGAGAAATGTCTCAATTTGTCCTACTCTGTCGTATTGTGTTATCTTTCTTTTGTACAAAATATAAATTTAGACGACAAAATAATGTCGCTGCCATTGGTGGTGGTGATGATGATGATGTCCACTGAGCTGTTGGTCGCGCACATAAGCACATTATTATTATCATTACTATTACGATCGTATAATACAAACGATATGGTAGCTCATACGTTTCTCATACTATAAACTATATCTAATAATAGTCTATTATTATAATGTGTTATTATTTTTCTTCGTTTTTGACAAAGTGTGCGTTGGAAAATTTTATTAACATATTCTCGTATTCATTTCATGTCTGTCTGTCTGTCTGTCTATCTATCTATGAAAACGTTTTCATGTCATTCTTTACAGACATCGTCGATTTATTTTCCTTGGGCACAGGTGCACGAAAACGCGCTTTTCTCTTGTCTCTTTTAACGCATTGTTCCCGTATCAACGGGTCCTATATCTGTATGCATTCCGACGGGAAAACTATTTATAATTTATTATTTTGTATAATAGAAACATGTGTAAATATTATATTTTTCGACAACAATGCGATAGTTAAAGAAAAGGTTATTTTCAGCTAAGAGACTGCGTTATAGAATTTGTCGCGACCCATCTTTTCCTCAACGTTCCTTTTATAATCACTTTGAAACTATTCACATTTGATTGAGATGTCGTCAGAAAAAAAAACAGTGTTTGTTCTTATGTACGCACTTGAGAAGTTATACTTCTTTGGGCTAGTTAAAAAGATGTTTTTTAACCACTGCCGCAGACTCTTCCGCTACTGGCACACCAGTTATAAGATGTGTGATTACTTAAATATGATCAGTTTTAAACAAATTACTTTTAATATCAAAATACATAATAAGAAAACGTATGTGTTGCGACAAATACAAGGACAAAGAATATATAGTTTTATATACCTCCATTTAAGTGGAATACAAGTATAATAATTATTGGGTTAAATTTGAACTTCCATGTCATTAGTTTCAACTGTCATTTTGATTTCATTCAATTGCTATGATAATTTTAGTCATTTGTCAGTTGCGTCAGTATTGGGTTGTGAATATTTCACAGAATGTAACGGGAACTCAAATAAAAGATTAAATTGGCTATTTATACATAGATACTATATGTTTATACATTTGGTTACTTATACAAAATATTACATATCGATGGCTGAGCTCAAAAATCAAAGTTTTGAGATAAACGAGCTCAATGTTTTGAACAAACTTTGATTAACTGTTAGAAAATAACCCTTTTTGGTTCTGTTTCATTTTCATAAAAATTATTGAATTAAAGCCAAATAAACTATTTTAAATTTTCTTTTCTACAAAAAAATACAAAATTCGTTCAGAAAATATTAATTTAAAGTTTTTTTTTGAGTTATATCAGGTTTTAACTGAGCCATCGATATTATATGAATTAACCGTTTAACCAAATTAACAGATTGGGTCACATCCTTGAAAAATTCTTACCAAAAACCTTTACCATATAGAAGTAGATTGTTGCCGTAAAATATCATGTATAGATATATATAAACAATCCTAAATAGCAATATCCTAAAAATTATATTTATGCAATAGTGATTGTATATTAGTTTACCCATTTATATCTTTTTATTGAAGAGATTTTTAATTTAAATATAGAAAAATATAATGAAAAATAATGTATCAATCGACTTTTATTACATTATTGTTAATATTATACTGAATAATTTCAGAAAAATATCTTTCTTTTAAATGCATTTTAATTTTCATTATAATAATAATAGGCAAACTGCATCCAAAATGCATAAATTTGGGTAAAGGTAGATCAATATTGTAAACACATACTTGTGAGTGAAATACCATCATTGTTTCAAATTTGAACTAAATGATTGTTGCTATGGTTTCAACAGTCATTTTGATTTTATTCAATTAATTGCCAATTTCTATCATTTCTCATTTGTGGCAGTATTAGGTGGTGAATATTTGACGGAAAATTACTAGATATGTATTATTATGAATATTGTTTAGACTGTAAAATTCGAAAATATTTAGTTCTAAAGCAAGGGTGTCCTGACCTTTTGGTCACTGGGAGCTACTTTTCTATTTTAAATTTGTTTGAGATCGACTATTATATATTTACGATTATATATATTATACAATAGTATAATGTATAATCACCAATCATGTCAAGCCAACTGGTTCGACTTTCGGGATCTATTTTTCCTATTGGATTTTAAGAAATCTAAAAAAAAATTGTCTTGATTGGTCTCGGGATCGATCACAAAGCATGGCTCGCAATCGACCGGTTGGAGACCCTGTTAGAACCAGGGTTCTAACCGTTCTAAAGAATAAATCCATAAACTGTCAAGTGTATATGACAATGTATGTATTTCTTGCCTGTTTGCTAGCTGTAACCTCGTATCTGATTCGGGATTGTTCGGGATAATCGAATCCTCTTCCAATAAAACGAAAAACATATACGAGTGCTGGCCTAACTTGACCGATACAAAAGAGTGTTTTCGTCGTCTTACTACTATGCATATGTCGCTAACTGTTTGCTACCAACTTCATACTGTTACTTTAAAGCATCATTTTCTTAACAATTCACTTTCATTAATGCTTTTTTTTTCAAAACGCCGGTAAAGAAGTATAACTTCAAAGAAAAATTGTATTTACTTTGGAGTATTTGACAAATAGAATGAGTGTTGTGAGAAAAGTCGATCAATTTTAAGCTGACAGATTTATTGTCTTAGTTAAAATTTTAAATTTCACAACAAATAATTTATCTTCATATGCTCATCGTTTTAAATTGAGGAAATTGAGGCGAAAAAATAATGTGAACAATTTATGCCACTTTGAATTATTTGCTATGAAAAATTGGAAAAGTGTAAGGAGGCGAGAATTAAAAAAAAAAAAATAAATGATAACTAGTGAAGCCAAAAGTTCGACTTTTTCCATAACAATATATTTTTAATCGTTTCTATTTTGTATCAATGTTTCAATGTTCTGTCGGCCAATTAAGATCATCGAAAGCAAAGGGAGTAAGCGAGACGGTGAGATTAAACACAACCGAGCCAAGAGCTCACATATATACGAGAGACATTTGCGCTCAACTTCAATATAATTAAGACCATAAACAGTAATTATAAACGACAGCTTAAGTATATAATGAACGGTACGGGGAATAGAGGGCAAAAGACCCGGACTTTGAATGTGTGGAATAGAAATGATGGTGGAGGCGCTCGGTAATAAGTCAGACTGTTAGAGGGCGCTGAGGGTGAGAGGTTATAAGGCGTGTGTGCTTCAACCTTATAGGGGATGATGGGGAAGATTGTTCAAATTACCTTAGAATATGCCGCGTGTTTTTCCTCTTGCTTCTACTTGCATATCAAATAAACGAATCAGACACTGACCAAAGAATACAACTTGCACACTTTCTAATCTAACAAAAACCATATAGATGTAGGCAAAAATAAAAAAATAAAAATAAACACAAGAGTAATACAGACTGACATCCGTATACTCACACATATATATACACACTAAATTATTGATCGTAATTGGAAATAATTACTCGTAAGTATTCCTTTTATTCTTCTCTTCAACTTCTTACTCTTTCTATACTCTAGTTGTATATTCTAAGTAGAAAAGAGACCTAGAAAATAACCGGTAATTAAAATTACAATGTTGGAAAAATGAATAAAAACTCGGAATAATCATAACTGTCCTATGTTTGCAATAATTTACATTAACGTTTTGCATTTAAATCATAAGGGAAAAAACCGTTCAATATTACCGTTTAAAAAAAACTGATTTATTAGTTTTTAATACATTCTAACATTTACTTACAACAAGGTAGTTGGTACTTAAAAAAAGCTGGTCTACTTTTGTAATATAAGTATCCATTTAAATGGGTTGAATCTAAAAATAAGAAGAATAAAAACAGAAATCGATTTAGTTCTTTAAAATATTTCGACAAAAACCGAAAGGTCATGTCTTCATATGAAAAATAGTTAATCATAATTAGTCAGTCTTTACTTTTATATTCTGTAAGTATTTTTTGTTTATTTAGCCTCCGATAGTTGAGTTAATCTGCTAACATGATTTATTATTTAAAATAAAATATTTTTATTATTTAATAAAAAAAATACATCTAATAATAGATTGATAAAATGCTCAGAGGACTAGGAACCTTTAAAGACTAGGAGCTTTAGTTTTAACTTTGCTAAAACGATTTTTTACGAACACCTGAGGAAGGCTCAATAAAGAGCCGAAACGTCGCATGTAATAAATAAAGTACTAACCGATTATTTTTAATCCTAGTCCTCTGAGCATTTATCAATCTATTATATATCATCGAGAATCTGAAATTTTCAATAATACATCTAATATTTCTTTTCAATATTGGTCACGAATAATATATATGTTTAGAGATAATACATATATTTGTTGATATCGGAAAAAAATGCCTAATTCGTGAAAAACGCAACGTTTTTGTCTAATTCACGAACTAGGTAGAATAGTTTGCCGAATACGTGCATTAGGCATCCCTATTACGCGTAATGGATAATATAGATTAGCGCTTCGATGGTATTTTCCGGAACTTAAATATCTATCAATTTATTTACACTAAAATAAACCAAGGGGGGTACTTCGATTCTTCCGGTGCCACGATTTAACGACGGATTCTTATAGATCTCGACGTATAACAAAAATGTAAAATAACATTTTTCGATTTCTTGCATAGTTTACGAAATATAGATACTTAAAAATTGTTTTTTTTTTTTTTAATTTTTTTGACGGACTTTTGAGGATTTTCATGAAAAAAAAAAAAATTCTTACAACTGTAGCTCCATCAAATTGTTTGTGCTTGAATTATAAACATGTGGTCCAGGGGCGAAGTCCTGGTGGAAGTTGAGGGGAGAGGGTGCGAAACCTTCAAAAAAAATAAATCTTTATATAATAGCCTGACTTACTCGCGAATAAAACTAACAACAAAATCGAAAATACAATATTACTTTTTCTTACATCTGAAAATTATTTTTCCTTTACATTATGGTAAAATTCCAGATTCTTGGTGAAATAATTAAACAACAGTTTAATACAAATTCTCATAGAACTAGGATCAAAATGAGCAGTTAAAACTTAATTTTTATTCGCGACCTTTCGACCCCTTTATTGAGCCTTCCTCAGGCGTTCATAAACAATCGCTTTAACTTGGTCAGCAATAATCTTTGTCATGATTCATTTTATAGATACGGTACAGTTAATAAAATTAATAATAAAAGCTTCCAGGATACATAAAAATTCAATAGAAAATAAATTAAAATTAGTTATAAGTGATTCTCTTTTAATCTAAAGTTAAACCTAATTTCTCCTTAACTTTTGTCAGTTTCTCTCGAATTGAAAAAAATATATATTAAAGAACTTCATGAAGCTACAACTATGAATTAAAAATAATTTTGATGAACGGATAATTGATAGTAAGATTAGAACTCATAATTAAAGAATTGTATATTATAAGTGAGAAACAATTATGTCTCATCATTTTCATCTCACGAATTCAATTTCGGTATCGGTTATAATTTTGGCTGGACGAAACCGAAACGGAAAGTTCGGTCGGATACTAGATATATAACATTTGCTATTGTCAGGTTTATTTTTAAATTTAAAATATTTATCCTCTTGAGAATCGAATAATTCTTTGGGTATAAGCTTGGATCAGGTACGTCGAAATTTGAGAACTATTTCGAATTGTTTCGTAACTATTCCTGTACGTATTGTTCACTCGAATGCAATTTGTACGTAAATTTTGACATATGCCAGAAATGAAAAAGCGACGGTTATTTTCAAATATGTATTATCAAAAATATATAACAGAACATAAAAATTAAACAGTTCAATAATACGACAATAAATATTACCTAAGTATATTTTTCATTTGGCAAATGTTTTGGGGTTACCTTTCATTAACAATAAAACATCACAGTTTTTCCCATAAAAAAGTAAACTTTATTTAGAAAATTTGGTTCAAGTCCATTTTAGAACACCCACAATCTGGCAACTTTGCGTTTTCGACTTTGTTTTTAATTTAATTCGCGACTAAACCGGTTCATAATAAAAATTTAGCCACAAAAGAGAGAACTATACCATATTAGAATTGAATTAACAAAACTATCGCGAATTAAATTAAAAACAAAGTCGAAAATGTAACGTTGCCAGATTGTGGGTGTGCTAAAATGGACTTGAGCCGAAAATTTAATTTTACATATTACAATATAAATATATATTTGAAAATAACCGTCACTTCTTTATTTCTGGCATATGTCAAAGTTTACGTTCAAATTGCGTTCGAGTGAACAATACGTACAGGAATAATATCGAAACCATTCGAAATAGTTCTCTTCAGTTCTGAAAATTTCTGAATTCTGAAAGCTTTGAATCCCCGTTTATAAGTGAACTTTTTTTTCAAAGTTAAACCTTCCGATTTGCTTAAGTGTTAATATTGACGCTATTTAACTTACAGCTTTTTTATTTTGCAACTAATTTTCAAGTGTAAGCGAAATCTTTTAAATCGTTCACACACATGTGTAACGCTCTTGGAAGGTTCAAGTAAGCATTAAAAACTTAACTATGCATCCATCCATTCATCGTTATCATTATCACCAGGCTTATACTCCAATGTCTCAAACCCTCTTTGAGCCTCGCAAAACTTTTTTCATTTCCATATAATTTTTTTTTAATATTTTTTATTTCTCACAATCTCCTGCCCCATCCTCCACAACGCTCACCTATTCAACCCTCCATCCCACTCTCCATGCATCCCTATTGAAATGTTGACAATTATTATTTTGTTCAGAAAATATGAAGCTACTCGTATCATATTTATATACCTATGTACCTATGAAGCGACTTCACATACATATACACATTTTTTCCTATTTATATGTGTTGTTTCATATTCAACCCTTTCTTACCGTTTGCTCGTCTCTTACTTTATCTCAAAGAGTTCTCTATATGCGCGAACGAAACAAAAAATATTATATAATATATCTAGCGGTTCTCGTAGGCTGTGCAACTTATAATCAACATTGTGGAAGGAAATTTTTTTCTTCTCCGCCTTCCTTCACATATGTTATATCTGGCAAAACGTCATCAGCACCATTTTCACTGTACAATTCCATCCCGTCACCTACACCATCTCATCCCCATCTTTGCCTCATATAATATCTATATATTCATGTGAAATATTATCTCCTCCTTATTTGTTTATTTAGAGATAAAAAATTAATATACTGTGTATGTGAAGAGTACTCTATACGAACGCTAAGCACAGGGGTTGGGGATGACTACAATTCTAGGCCTTCATGCCGAGCTATTTTATCATATGTCTGAAAGAGCTTTACACTAAAACACATATAAATGCGTCATGCGTGTATGTTAGAAGCCAATGGGGATGGGTTTATTAGAAATGGGTAAAGAGGAGATGATTGACGTCGCAATTTAAAAATTTCAAATACACTTGAAATATTATGACGTGTATTCTGACTTTTTCATAGATACAGTGTGTACAGTATAGGCAATGATGAGGGATGAGATTAGGGGGAGAATCTACTTAAAGCTGCTCTACTTTATGAGGCAATATAGATGCTGTGTTCAGTCTATTGTTGATTCAAAACGAGTTATAAATGGAACGATAGAAACGAATTAGAGTGAAATTATAATTATTTGTGTAGTGGCTATGAAATCTTGCGGGGAGAATATTCCGAAATTGTTAAGTTGGCGATAAATAAAAGTTCACTACATGTTACCATTATTGCCTTTTAGAGAACTGTTTTATAGAGCTAATTTTAGACTTGAACTAGTTCAAAATTTTACTTGCGTATATTTTTTCAATTCAAATGAATATTAGGCTATTTTAGTTTTACTTTAGTTTGCGGAATGAGGACAAATAAATCAGTTTTATCTCATAAATAAGATTAAGTAGTCCGAAACATACGTAACAACTTCAAATGACAATAAATTCTCAAAGGTGAATAAGTTCTTCATTATTTTTATGTACCGATTATTTAAATATAATTTTAATAAATTGTTCTTTATTTTTGTCATCAAAGTTTATAATGTTGAAAACATTTAAATTAAAGTTTTTTTTTGGGTCAACTTTGATGTTGAAATTTAAGGATGAACAAATACATTTGGTGTATTTCCTATAACATGCGTCAATATGACAGTTAAGTTGTATAATTTTTTTAATGAATCGCGTGGAATGGAATGACTTAGGTATGATTTTACCCAAAAGTTAAAAATTTTTTGGGAAGGAAATTTAATTACAATTTTATTGAGTAAGTCTTTTGTGTTACTAACAACTGCAAGATTTCAATCGCTTTTTGCTATGATACTAGGAATTCGTTATTTATCCAATGATGGATTTCCCGAAGGGGATATCAATAAGTATTTTACGTTAAAAATTTGTTGTATCTGTGACTTCAGTGGAATAGTGCAGTAGTCTTATGCGGTTGATTGTTACAAAATAATTTCCTGTAAGGTTGTAAATATTGAAGCAGTTTATATTGGTTGCCTGGAAAAAGTTTAAAATAATAAACAATACGTTTCCAATCAAAGTTCATATTTTAACTGAAGAAAAAGAATTTTTCATTTGCCAACTTTTTCTCAAGTATTCTTAGCATTCTTATTTCAACACCAAGAAAAGCCGAATTATTCACAGAAAAAAACGGTTTCAATCCAAATTATAATTGTTGATTCAAAAAATGAAAAAGCTTTTATTTTTAATAAAAAATAGAAAATAATTATTTCTAGTAGTGATAGCGACAATTTCCTTTCCTTCCTTCATTTATACAAGTTTGTCTGGTTTTGATAGCTTAAGTAAAGCTTTGGGTTGATCCAAAATTTCAAACAGATCCTAGAAATAATTAAGGGTAGTTTTATAATGCATTTAGTTGAAATAGGTTATTTGTAAAGTTTCTTATCAAAACTAGACTAAAATCTCATTTTTATGGCATGTTGTATTTTTTACCGTCGCTTCAGAACAATAATGGTTCTTAGGAAATCTTAAGTTCTTAACCATTGGATTTACCAAGAAGTAAATTTATATTTGTCATTGGAATCCAGGATTAAATGCATACCAAACAACCACCTAGTTTGTGCCCCAAGAAAATTTGATAGATATATTTTATGATTGGTTATTAGTTAACTCTTTCTTGTTATTGGTTAATTTCACTTATAGATTGGGATGTTTTTCTTTTGATAACTAATTTCATTGTGGTCAATTTATATTGTATTCACTCCATGCATGATGGAAACGACATCTGACGGCTGCACTATATTATACTAAATGTTATCCATTATGTGAATTCGTTACCGAACTCTTGATTGTCGTCGTAATTGCTTGGTTTGTCAATGCGTTTTAAAAAAATGGAATATGAATATAACAGGAAAATGTTGGTCAGTGATTTCGACATATAAAATTGATTATAATGCATAATTTTTTGCCAGTAACAACACCTTAACTATTATGCACTATCTTTATATTTAATTTTGACGTGTTTATTTGCAACAAAAACATTACGAGCATAACCTAACGAAATTTTGGCCGCTATTAGCGCTGCGTTCGAGTTGGTTGTCCCCACCATGACTTCGCTCCCGGCGAATAGCTTAATGAAAGCTTCTTCCCTAAAAGTTACTGAAAAATAATAGGATAAGCCTCGTTTTGTAAAACCAATACCACAGTGGATAGTACCCACTCTTTGTAAAATCTTATTGCATTTACTTTGAATTTAAACAGCAATTTTATTCGTTTCGTCAAAACTTTTATTATCTTAGGTTAATTTTTAAATCTCTTGTGAAAAATGCTTTTAAAAGTATACTTTTTGAAAAATATGCATTATTCGATTTTTTTTTGTTACATTATAGTTACAGGCTTTAATCAAATAGGTTTTCAACGTTCACATTAATAGATTAGTTCATACTGAAGCCAAAACCTATTGTGAAAGTATGCAACTCAATTTGTCGAACAAGTTTCTTATTACTTGATTGAAACAAAATTTATTGTACAAGTAAATTTCTTTTTAAAGTAGCTACATAAGAAGATTTACGACTAACCTAAATAAATATTCACTGTATTGATTTTCAGAATCGAGCTTTTCATTATAAAAGTATAAAT
Organism: Sisyra terminalis; assembly: GCA_958496175.1. Lineage (NCBI taxonomy): Eukaryota > Metazoa > Arthropoda > Insecta > Neuroptera > Sisyridae > Sisyra > Sisyra terminalis. The sequence goes on from OY292275.1 coordinate 13,833,858, forward strand.
GTGGCCTATTAATTATGCTCCATAGCAGACATGCATTTTAATCGAGTTTAAGTTTAAAAGAACATTTTCATATGATATATAATAATGATAGGAGTGGCCCAATGCATCTGAGGGTAAATATTTCACTAACAAAAAATATACAAACAAAAAAGGTTTGTTTTACTTTTTATTTATTCCTTTAATTTAACTGAGACACATTATTCATTAAGTGGAAACAAAATTCGTTTGGAACTTTAAATTTAATGAAAAACAATTGTTTCTGTAGAATATAAGTTAACGATTGGTAGTTAAACATGGAAGTATATTTATGATTTGTGAAAACAAACAATTGCTAAAATTGAATGTTTGAAGCAAAAAAATGATAATAGTGTTGAAATTAATGGGAACTTGGAAATTTTCAACAAATTTTATTTGTAACTAAAGTCATAATGTTATAAAAAGCTGCAGCTCATATACCTTACAAGAAACCGCGGTTATTTATGCCCTGAGCTTTGAATCATTTTGTACTTATCATTAGCTGATTAATATTGAAAATTCTATAAATTAAGAAGCCTTAATTATTTTTATATTTGCAAAGATTTGAAATTTTAGATTTAATAACTTGCAAAGATGTTTTTAAATGGTTCACCAAACCTAAATAGTACCTGAAACCCTTTTGTACACAATACATATTAAAATCGTAGAGGGTATATTTTTTTGGCAAATTTCCCATTCCCATTTTTTTTTGCTTTAAAGCTCTAATAATATGCTCATTGTAAATAATATAGTGATCTATGCTCATTGTTTCGTCGAATAGAGTTTATTATAAGTCCTTATCTCGAACATATAGACATAAAATTGCCCCTATATTGCTCTCTCCGCAAACGTATGGATATGAATGTGGAAAAAACGACAAAGTTGAAACATACGTGGCAGTAATGTGAGCGATAAAGTTCGCTAGAAAGGTTGAACGAGCTTTATATGAACATATATGAAAGCAAAGGATTGATAATTGCAAGAATTTGTTCAGGAATGGAAAACAGTTGGTTCCAACTACCATACAGACAAAAATAATAAAAAAAAAATATTTTGCTGGGATTATTACTATTTAGTACATATCTGCCTACACGTAATTGAGGTAGGAATAATGACGATGGTATTACGGAAAAAAAATTCAATGGAAATCATACGAAGAATACATTATCAACTGTGTTTTCTGATCGAAAGATTTACGTATGCATGGAAAATTTTACGGGGACAATAAGGAAATATGATCGCTTTTAATGGAAATGAAAGAGAATAATGCATTGAGATTCCCATTTGGGAATATTTTTGATTTCGAATACCATCACATCGCTTTTATAGTTATATTTTTGAAGGGTTTTTTATGTTAAGATTGCGTAATCTTTGCAGTTGGAAATCACAATTTTTCATTTTGGAATTTCAATTAAAAAATCTTAAAATCTTAGAATTAGAGGATTCAGTGTTTTTGGTTTATTTTGATAATACTAGGGATTCCAGAGATATACTCTATTGTGGAGATTTACTATTGTCTATGATATATAAATTATAAATTTAGCAAATCTTTAACTATAGACATTTTTTAATTTGTTTTTTACCGTCGCTTTATAACAACTATGGTCTTAATATGTCTTAAAAATTAGTCTCATATGAAAAAACAAGGCATACAATAGTTTTCCAATATTAAAATTCCTTATCATTCCAGGAATTATTTTCGTGATTTTCCTGACATTCTACAATAATAGACAACAGTAATTGATTGAATTTTCATCAAATAATAAAAATATTGGGCAAGAAAATTATATTATCACAGGATTTACCGTTACTTTATAACAACTACGGTTCTTTAGCGACTCTAGGATTAATAAAATCCGTGATTGAGAGATATCAAAAATTTACACGATGCAAGAATCGAACCCAACGTCTTCCAGTTTTGGAGCGGTCACCTTGACCACTCGACCACCAGTAGGCAGTATAGACATTTTTGTTAATAAATTTTTGGGGGAAAGATGAGTTGTCAAAGTCTTTTGATGCTAAAATTTTATTTTAGTTTAAGATATTAGTTTGATGTAAGTTTCTAGTGGTTGTTGGCCAAGCCCCATTGCCTTTAATTTTTTACAAACTTGTACTTAAAATTAATGAAGCAATAGGTGCAATTACAAATTCATCATCTTATAAATGGATATGAATGGATGGATTATTATTGTTAGAAAAAAATGATTTAACAATCGACATCAAACAATTTAAAATTTGTTTGACTTAAGGAAGGCTGGGGAAGTTTTTCTCCCCTAAAATTGCAAATAATGTACCTACGATGTACCTACAGGATGATCTTGAATATCTGGGGAAGCTTTGAAAGTCAGGGATTTTCCTGGATCAGGAAGAAATGAAAGAAATTAGGGAAATTTGACAAAAACTTCCGCCAATTTTTTTTTACATAATTTGATTATTATGTAGTTTAGACTCAATTATAAATAAGCATATTTTGTAAAAAAATCTATAAAATATATGAAAAATTACAACTTTGTTGGATTTTATTCCCAATGTGTATCACATAATACTATGTTTAGTCAGTTATCAAAATTTTTAGTCGTAACGTTTTCTACAAATAAGATCAGGAAAGAAGGAAAATTTAAGTCTGGAAAGTCCTAGAATTTGCGTTGAAGAAAAAAAATAGACATCCAAATATATAATGTAATAAATACGCACTGTTGTTTTTTAGATTTTTTCAAAACTATGATTATTTATTTGGTATAAAAGTATCAGGTATTACTGAAAAAAGTACAAGTTTTAACTTTTATTTTACTTTGATTTATTCCATTTGTTGTATGCATCTAGATGTAATAAGCATTGTTTTATAATTTCCCAAGAATTATCTTACCAACTTCGGGATTACTAGTAATCAAAAGTTGTATTTTCCTTGAACTTAACAATCATCTATTTGTTCAATTGTATGATTATTTAAACACTCAAAGGTTTTAAGAAGTTATCAAATTGTTGACGAAAGGTTGTTGATAAACGATTACTTGATTATTCATTGCCTTGCAAAATTTCTGAGCTTTAAAAACCTTTAAATTTAGAATACAAAATTTTCTTCAGAAAGTAAAAAAAAACTCATATTACTTATGCTTTATTTTCTTTTAAAAAAAAAAAAAACAATTATAAATTACCAAACACGTCAGCGTTAATATCCGAATAAAACGAAAGCTCCAAACAGCGAAACGTAACCAAACCACAAATAAACGCTTTTGTTTTAATCTGTAAGCTAATTGAGTCAAACAAAAGACATGTGACAAAGCATGAGGCGCCTTTTCTCGTTCTCATTATAAATATGCCTACCAACATTACGATATAATAAATGGTAATTGCCAAGCTCTCTTCCACCACTGTTGTTCTTACAATATGTATAGATGACAGAAAACACGTCTCAACCCTTAAAATCTTAACTAGTGTAAGCGTTGTCATTGTCAACAAACCGTCTTTCATGTCGTCACACAAATTATTTTATCAAGCCTTCATTTTGCTTTATTTCTTTTCTATCTTTAAACCACCTTGATTCGTTTGTCTTACGCATTTGCCACCACAAACATCACATTTCGTCGAGCAATTCTTCATTTTCCGCACTTTTCACATTCGTTGAAAATATGCATTTACACTTTAGTCAAAATATACGTCTCTCTATTTTATTTAACAGTGACTGCACATTGAATTACATTAATTATAATATTTCCCGAGCATTAATTAAAGTCAAATAAGCTTTAATTTGTCGTAATTTACCATAGAGATTACGTCTTTGGTGGAACACAAAGAAATGAACGAGGAAAAAATAAAGAGGTTGGAGTTTTAAAATGGCATTTTTGGCATTGCTTTTGGGGTTTTCGGGGTTAGTGTTATTGGTGAAGAGTTGGACTAGATTCAATTGTCGCTAGCGATTTGGTGTTTGGAATTTATACCACTTTTGTCTCTTTCCATCTATTTCGTCACATCTTTAATTTATAACAAAACAACCCTTATCGTAACATAGCCATTCAGTGTTTCTGTATATAAATGTATGGATAGTTAAAGTTGGAGTTTGGAATGGGTGAGAATAGAAGGGGGTGTTTCGATATTACATTGTTAATTATGTATGGTATCGATTCCGACTATGATTCCGTTACTCTCTACATCGTAGAAGCTCATCCTCATTCCTCGTCCTCGCGTTTGTTCATCCACAATCCCTTACCCATCTACTCTAAACTAACTATCTCATCCCTACATATATGTACATATTCGATGCAGCATCGGCTCTATGGGGTTGGTGGCGATAGTTGAATTTGTGGTTTAGAACTAAAGGGGTTACTCTTCACTGCCGATATATGAGCACGACAAAGAGGGAAGTCAATATATTGGGGTTTCGAGTTGTTATTGATGGTGATAATTGTATGGACCGAGTTTGGTTTGAATTTCTTCTTCCAGTTCGATCTTTGTTATTACTGTTACAATAAGCACGTGTGTATTCAACCACAAACAATACAACAATTGTTTGATTGTTGACCGAAACAAATTCAGCAATCAAGAAGCAAAAAAATTTAGAATAATTTTTATTTATTCAATTAAACATGCTATTTTCAGCCATGTTATGACGTCAATGTTCTAATAAAAGTGCAAAGGTGCACATTAAACCCCCCTAGTGCATATTTTCATAAGTAACAAACACAGCCTACTTTTCGCAATGATCAAAGTCGCGATTTGCGGTTGTATATATGTTATATTCACAATTTATTTCTCGCTTTTTCTTTCTTTATCGTTGCGCACATTTCTTCTATTTTGTCTTTTATTATTTGTTTGAAAAGTTCAAAAGTGTTTTGTGCATAAAACGCGCAATTATTGTTTATTGTTTTATTATTATTTAATTTTCTCTGTATATATTTATGCTTGTATTCGAGTGCGAGTGAAGTTTTGCATGGTGTTTTCTAATGGATAGAACGGGAATGAGCGAAAGCTTCAATCGAAAGAGTGCCATTTATGTGAAAGCTCGGAATGACAAAAAGGTTTCGTAGCTTTGTGTGTACTTATATAACACACTTTATTATTGAAGAGAGAGTACATTTTAATCGTTTGTTTTCGCACAAGGTGACGATACTGAAACGCATGGCGACGGATTTTCTCAAAATAATAAAATATGTATGTTGGGGATGTTAAAATTGCATGAAGAACAAAGATCGACAGAAATATAACAAAATATATGATGAAGTTTTTGGGAGGAGAAACGTACGTTGTGTGGCACAAGGTAGAAATCGCTATTTCTGTCGGAAGTTGGATAAACAGACGTAAGCGTCGACTATGGTTTGGGAAGAGAGGAGGAAGAGACGGGATAGGGACCCGGGATAGTGTGACTACCGGGAGTGTCTCGAAGCGCCGGCTATATCAATACATCAAAGTCTTTGTATGTGCGCCCCTTGCCTCAAATACGAAACACATACATACACATTTTCACAATAAAATATTAATCCTTTAATCATAAACTACTTAATAATGAATCAAATTAGAAAATGGGATTGCGATAGACGGAGACTTACGGGGAGAAAAGCATTTTCTTTTTAAAAACTGTTTTGTTGGAACACTAACAATAAAGCTGTACCTTTTTTTTCATTTTTTTTTTTTTTTTGTTAAAAATAAATCTTTCCTTAAAACATTTTCACAAATAATTTACTATTTGTTATACGTAACAGAATGTCAAAACTTTTCTCTTTTAATTTTCGAGTTTATATTTTCCTGATTTATTTGTCCTCATTAAAAAAAACTTTTTTTAAAAGCAAACACCTTCCGTAAATGTTTTTGGCAAATTTTAAGGAAACTTTATGTAAAAAATTCCGACCAATCTGTAGAAGAAATTTGTGTTCTCAATAGGAAAAACCTTACCTAGGTCAAAAAAATTTCATATTTAAGTAAAGAATTGTACGTGTTCTTATATTTTCTGCTGAACTAATTGTTGTAGGTACATATGTTCGAATATACATTCAAAGTATGGTTTGGTTTTAAAAATATGTAAATTGTAATTAAAACAATTTTGCTTACTTTTAAAAATTTTCTTTTGTTGTAGCATTGCCAGATGCTATTGATCTACTCTATGTATTTCAATATACCAAATGCATATTTTTTTTAATCATTAAAGAATATCATTAAAGTTGAAAAAACCAAATATAAAAATCTGAAAATTATTTAAATTTTATGAGCAAATGAGGATCCGAAAAGGATGAATGGATCTATGGGTCTTTTGTGACGTCACAGTTCATATATGAAATCCGATATATAAACAGATCATTGAGCGCTTATCATAAAAACCATAATAGTTTACTCAATTTATCACATTTTCTACCACAGAAAACATTTTTAGACCCTAGAAATTACTTTCAATTTATTTCTTTGCTATAGACATTTATTGTGTTTAGTTAATGTAAAAATTAACCTTTTCATTGATCATTTCAAAACTGAATTCTTCAGTACAAATAAGAAGAACTGTTTTCCCAAACGATCGAACTATAACTGCAATTTGATGCAAAATCTAGTGAAAAATTGTTTAAGATTAAAAAAAAAATATTAGGCTGGAAAATAAGAAAAATTATCTATTTTTTTTTAATAATCTTGTATTATTGTGTATGTTATAAATAAGATTGTAAGCAAAACTTTATTTTCAAAATGATTCAAATTATAACTGAAATTTGGAAATTTTTGGAAAAAAATATAGTAAACAATTTTTAAACAAACGCAAAAGGTGTAGAAAAAGCCATAAAACGGTAACAATGAAAAATCGACGCCAAAAAGGGATTTGGGCATGGGATGCAACATTGCTCATAAAAACATCGATATTTTAAAAGTGAAACATCGAAGTTTACGAACGATATATCGATGTTTGAAAAAATTAATGTATTGCTTGCATCTCTACTTGGGACAAGTTTGAAGGGTATGTTGTTATTAAAATGATACGTTTTTGCTTTCTATGTTTCTTTATTTTCCAATAAATCGAAATAATGATAAATAAAAATTCTCTTCAATGAGTAAACCAATCTGATTAAAATTTGGACATATTATGAAAGTACATTAAGGTTATACTCAATAAAAATAACAACCTTTAATAAATTATAACTTTTTGAAGCAAATGATTTGTCTACTTCTTAGCTCTGATAACTATTTGTATAGTGGTTTCTAAAGGGTAAATCGAGACACTTTTTCTTTAAAAAAATTACGAAATGTTGTATAATATACCTAGCCTTTCTAAATTTCAAATAATGTAAATGATTTCAATCATTTACATTTAGTTTAAACGATTTAAACAACCTTACTATATGTGTTTAAATACATTTGTGATAGGAAAACATCTTGAATTTTGAAGTTTCTATACTGTGACGTAGTTTTAATGCTGGACCAATAGGAACTCGTTTTAAGCATTTTGAATTCAATGATTTATTTTTGCCTAAGGTTTTAGTAAGTAATTTAAAATTAACAGCTTTGTTATGTTTTGATATTACTTTAGAATATTTTCGAGATATTTTAAGTTATTTTGGAAACATGTGTATTAGGTTTACTATTGCCGAAAAACAATTGAACAATCATCTTAGTCTTACTTAAACTTTTGATTTTGTATTGAAAAATCAACGAAAATTTATTTATCTAATGATGAAATATTTCAATTCTTATTCAAGTTTCTGTTATTTTTATCAACTATCTTTTCCATTTCTTTTCGTAGACCATAATTAAATTTTCAATATTTACTCTAAATGATACTTTTTTTACTTCTTTTGTTTCAATTTACAATAAAAGAATCGTATCGACAACTCTATTAGGTTTGGTACTGTATGTATTTTCTATTTCAAAAGTTATCAAATTTATAAAAGAAAAAGCTTATCAACTTCTACTTGTTTCGGAAAATATGAGAAAACAATGTACTCTAGTGACATTTTGTAGAGAAATATTGAATTCTTGGATGATTTATAAAAATTAAAAAATATTCAGTAAACTATTTTAGTCGAAACGTTATTTTTATCTTCGTTAAATTTTTCTTGTAAAATTTCTTGTTCGTCTTTCCCAATTTAATCTAATTGGGTTAAATTTACTCAATCGCTAAATAAAAAATGAGCTTCTCCGTTTCCATTCGTATACATTCCCCAGTATCCAACATATAAGCCTTCTCTGTATCACCTCAAAAACTTTGTTTATCGTCCGTCCATTTTCGGGAGTTCGCTATTGCAAAGCTTATTATTACTTTAGCTTAACATTCTTATTTATAATTCATCTGAGGTCGAAGTCCCTCCACTCGGCCGTTTTCCTAGAAAAGGTTATCTCTCTTAGTTGCCTAATAGTCGAATTCTAATAGAGTTTCGATGTTTTTGTCTCTGTCACGCTTGGAAAATGTTCGAACTTCCCTGTTATATTAGAAATCTATCAGGATGTAGTGTGGTTCTGTTTTATGTATGTGAAGAGAGTAACGGTGGTATATCCCGTGCCTCTGTTCATCTCAAGACTAACAGTTCAATTCGATCTCATCCCGAGAATGTTTCTCTCATGACATGTGTTCGATTCCATGTAGATATTACGATTGATCAGACACGAATTAAACTAATAATGTATCGAGGTAAGCAGCATTTAGGGACCACTCACATTGACAGTTTATCTATGTAAAGGGTTGTCTAATTGGATTGAGGTGTGAGGGCTGGAAGGTATGTTTATTAAACATATGTAGGTATATGTGCATTCGACAGTAGCTAAGGGGAAGGTTTTAGTACAACGTTATCAGGGAGCACTAGTAGTTGCGGGCAAAGGTTTCCCGAGTATGGGGCCTCAGCAGGGTAGCTGAATTTCATAGTGACTATTCCTCCTAACTCACTAACTAAACTCGAACGGTCTCAGTACGTTTTAGAGAGCTAATCATGTCTCCGTAAATTATGGATCATTGCATTCAATCAACCATCGAATATTCGCATTGGGAAAGGGAACATTGGAGAGAAGTTGATTGGGAGAGTTATATAGATTGAGCTAACAGGAAACAAATGCCACTCTTAGGCCAATAATTAATCACTCTATCAGCTCAATAACAATAATCATATCAATTTCAAGAACATAAATTCAAACACAATATTTCTTATTTGATTAACCGAAAGAATAAAACAGGATTTGAGGTCTGCGGATTTTTTGCAACCTTACCAATAGTTGGTGGGACAGTATGCGTCCCGTAGGCTACGGAAACAAAATGTAACATGCCATGCTTATTACACGTTCTACATAGTATAAAATATAATATTTAATTTATAATACAAAAGTTTTTTTTTCGTTACGAAAAAGAAAATGAGTCACAATAAAGAGACACCCGCCGGCGACAAACGTCGTCATAAATACTAAATATAATTTGTAAGTCAACAATTTCGAAAATTAAGTGGTTTATTATATGTTGGTTAAACAAACTGAACTGAAACGGGGTACAGTATATATAAAAATAAAAGAAACGGTTACAAAGCCCATAAGGGTATTAATTTTGAACTTTTATTTCAAACCCTGTCCGTTTTAATAATTATATAAATATTATTTTAAGTGTGTTTGTATATATTGTAAATTATGCGAGAATTCGAGCCGTTATGGATTTGCTTCATGGGATTTTTTTTCGTTTTGTTTTTTTAAAATAGTTTTGACTTTGGGCAAGAGGCATTGAATTATGGGTCATTTATTTAAAATAAATCGCATGTGTAATTATTTTCGGAGATTTATGACGAAAAATTATGGTCGCTTAACATTTGAAATAAATTTATTTTCTTTTAATTTTTGAACATATGAGGGTCACCATCGAATCGTTTTTTCCAATTTATTATTGTCAAATATTTTAACTTCTAAGTCCAAATAAGAAAAAAAAATATCCGACTTAAACTATTCCGGAATTATTGTACTTCTTATTTGCCTAGAGCTTTCTTTTGGAAAAATTTTATGTATATTTCTGGCAAAAAAAAATTAAATTTCTGTTAATTTGGAAATCGTTTTAGTTTTACGCCTATTAAAAAAGGATTTTTTTAATAATTTCATGAAAAATATATCAGGCAACAATGTTAAGCTCTGGAAATATTTCAATAATAAATAGTTGGGTACTAACTTTCTTTTTATTGATGTAATCGGTTGGGAATTTTTATCGCAAATATTCTAATAAAATAATGCAACTATTCTACTAATAGTATGGATATTCTTCATTATGTTCTGCCTTAAATTAATTAAACACATAAGGTTACTGTAAATAGCGAAAGCTAATGAGTCCAATAACATAATTATTCCTTGAAAACTCCGAAATATCCTACTATCTCCCCAATTTGGGTTGATATTCTTATCTCAAGTAAAAGAAAAATAGCTTTTTAACATGTAAGCTTAAAAGAATAGAATAAGCTTGAACTAATTGGAAATATAGATATTTGTATTTGCGGCAGATTTCTTCAGAAAACGTTGTGATTTCACTTTTTTTTTTGTTATAAAAAAATATATTAATATTCTGAATTTTTCGATGATTTTAGTTCATTTCTTGTGCTACGTCTTCCCTATAAATCGGAAGACAGTCGACCAAGCCGTTCTTGAACTATGATGGAAGAAAATTTGCAAAAGACATTTTTGAAAAAAACATTCATAAATTTTCAAGTACGGTTAACATTAAAACCACTTATTGTCTTTGTAACGACTATATCTTTAAAACGACTTCCAATTTAAAAAAATCACTTTACCACCATATTTAAGACATGTTAAGGAAGCAATTTATACAAAAAAAAAATCGATTTAACCAAGGACATGGGAGAACCCCCTTAATACATTGTAGTTTCAGGTTTATTGAAAAAGCTCACTTTCAAAAGCTTTTGCTTGGTTCAACTAATTTAAGATCATCAATTCTCCCTACCCAAATTTGTTCTAGAGTTTCCTTAAGTTTTATTTTTATAAATCTATTAACGTTGGAAACCAATATTGAATTATAACTATAAATAAGTTAATTCTTTGTATGAAATAAATCTTCAGTGCAATTTTCAAGTTAAATCTTTGTACTAAAAAAGAACCAAACCAATTTTAATAGAAATTGGCTATGATTTATAGTATTTAAAATATATCGTACCTAAGGATTATTTGATTTCTTATAACATTCATGATTTGGAAGGATATCGCAATATATTACATCTTAATACCCTTCAAAATTTTGGTTTTTGGATTCCTTAAATAATATGTCTATAATAATTTTAGGATTTATTCACCAAAACAATCAAATGAGCTTAAATATCGTAGCTGAATATTTAAAGATAATATCTTCGATATTTTTCTGCTTATTTAAGCATATATTAAACGAAAGAAAGAAATTTCCAATTTTTGGTTCAATTTATATGTTCACTATATTTAATTTTATTAAAAAGTACAACACTTAGAAGAATGTTTTCTTTCCTTTTAAAATGGCATTTTTGTACCAAAAAGCTTTTCCAGAATTTCTTCTAAAAGCTATAGTTGTCAAGGCTTTTACATTATCTGGAAGTGACAAGAAATTTTTACCAAGGAAATTAAAATTAAAATTATATTTCACGGAATGCCAAGAAAAGTTTTGTAATTTTTGAAAAACAAGCTTCAGTCTTAAGAGTAATAAATTATCTTTTAAATGCTTAAAATGATGCTTTTAAATAATGAAAATTCAATCATCAATTACTATTGTCTATTATTGTAGAATGTCAGGAAAAAACACGAAACTTGATCCTGGAATGTTAGGGAATATTGATATTGGAAAACTATTGTATGCCTTGTTTTTTCATATGAGACTAATTTTCATCAATCATAAATTTTTAATTTATTTTAGTTATATGATAGTTTTTTCATGAAAAACAATTACGAAATTAATTTTTGCAATGACAAAATTGAAATTGCAAGTATTAAATTCTATTATTGAGAATTCCATAAATTAAACCCAATTATCTTCTTATTAATGAACAATTTCCTCAATTCTGCTTTGGAACGAAAAAAAAATCACTTTTTTTTTTGGTAAAAATGAATGTTCCATTCGTAAAATTACGTAGATAATTTATTTCACGCTCATTTCATTTTTGAATATCACTCCCATCAGAGTCATTTAACAATTTGCCTATCAGATTATTTGTGTAACGATTATTAATTATTATTTTTTTAAAAAGCTCCCATTTTCACGCGAAGCTTTTAAGGATAAATTTCAAATGTGCTCTCAACGTTGGCGTTGTTGGCCAGTAGAGAAAAACAAAAAAAGGATTTTGGCATTGGAAAAGCGTCAAATAAATAATATATTGGCTCCCATAGATATAGACACATTTATTGAAAATGTTTGTTAAATTAATGTTTGTGAAAAACCGACCAAAAATACATCGGTAAACATGATTTTCCCATCGGGAACTGTTTAACTAATTGTGTATAAATATGGAGAGAATGTGATAGAGAGATGGGAATATTTGCTGATTTTATGGTGGTGTTGTGAATAAGGGGCTGAGGGTGGATAGTGACAGTGCGATTCTACCACCAGACATAGGTAACGTGGGATGTTAACCTATCTGACGGTCCGGACACATATTTAGGACTTTCCCTTCTATAATAGTAGATGTTGCACGATTTTCCTCGTTTTCTCTATTTTAAATTTAAATCGCGGCACATTTAATCACTACTATTGCACACGAAAAATCGCCAACAACGTTTTACATGAATAAACAGATCAAATTATCTGACACTACCCCAATATGAAGTCACACATCTATCCGACAGGGGTGCTATCATCCCTCTAATCACCTGTGGCCACAAAATTTTTATTTGAAACCTCTTTTTGCACCGTTAAAATTTTATCGTGGTCACATCAGTGCCGTTTGTGACCGATAGTGTGGGGGTTGAACGCTAAATTTGGACACCCAATCGAACTATCGAATTGTTTTTGATTTCGATACAAATATCAGAATTGAAAGGAGATGGGAGGGTGTGTAATTGGCTTGACGATTTTATATATAAATAAAATGTGACGTGACTGTGACGTGTGCCGGTGTCTGTTTCTGTCACTGTCATCAATGTGGTTGAACCCTCTCCGTCCAATTATCAACCCTTCAAAATCTCCACCTCGTTGTTGGTAATTTCACGCGCCCTTAAATCTCATCCACAACTCCATATTTAGCTCCATTTATCCCATTTCTATCATTATCACTCACACCTGTTTACTGGGGAAAAGTTTTCAGAATATCTAAACATATGAAATGAAAATTCGTGTTTTGTGTCGCGCTTACCCCATCCAAAAACGCAAAATTTGCCACATGTTTAAAATATGCAATAATGCCCGGCTTAAAGTAAACATAGTGCTTGAATTACAGTCTCGTTAATATTCCATCATAATTTAACGCCCATTACAAGGTTTCGTTTTTTACGAAGGAATAAATATGTATGACTAACCTAAGTTGGTTGAAAATCTTTTCAAAAATTCTCCAATAAACCCTCGTTTTTATATTTTAATCACGGAGTTCTTTCTTTTTATCATTTCACTCATGGTATTTTATTAGCAAAATATATTTATAATAAAACAGAGAAAGAATGTTATTAATGATGAAGAAATAAAATAAACAAACATCTACTTTAATTAGCCCTAACAAATTCCAACAATCAAAAACTTGGCAAAGTAATTGTTCTCTACATATTTACTTCTATTTACCAGTCCCCTTCTTTTGACCTGAAAGTATTTTTCTTTGCCAGATTATCTAATCCTAGTAAATAAATATGTAACAAAAATTATTCTTGAAATCGAAAGATATACTTTTCGTCCATTTTCTGCATTATTCTCTGTAAATTTACTACAAATTATAAATGTTTAGAAAAAAATATTTTTCTCACCTTAAAAGCATGCAATAGAGCCCAAATTGATTTATAAAAAGTATCGATTGTACCCCGAAATTTTTTTCATCCCTTAATATTTTGGAGATCAATAAAGGTGGACACCCATATGAGTACAAATGCCTGAATTGAATGCAACTTAATTGTTGAACTAACACCTACAGAAATAAACTCAGTTTGTTGGGATCTGTATTGAATTCAGCCTGGATTCGTAATAATCCATAATATTTTTGCATATACCATTTGGTGGAAATTTCACAATGGAAATTCGGAAACATTTTTATTTTGTCTTTGATTTATGACGCACGCGTATGGTTGATAAATATGAAACTTTCGCAGTAAATTTTGACTTTTCTAGATCTAAAAAAATAAACGGAATTTTGTCTTTACTTTTAGCAATAACGTTTGTATTAATTATTTCCTTTGGATAATTTGTTAATTCCATTTTAAACATCCCAATTAGGAGAAAATCTAATTAGGAGAAGGAAAAATTAATAAATTGTTTTGAAAGTTTGGGGTTTTCTTAACGTGGATAACTCAATCCAATAAAACTCAAAATCAATTTTTTTAACCGGAGGTGTTACGAATTTCTCTTATTCATAGAAAATTAAACCAGTACAAAAGAAAAGAAACGATTTTTCCATGTCAATTAGCATTGGCTTATGAATCCGTGGTCATCCATTACAAGCTTCCTTACATCCGCGACAATGCCTCGTTAAAATAATCATCGATGGACAACTACCTATCAATAGCTATTATCAACTTTGGATAGAGAAAAACGACTGCAATATTAACTCTATTATTATTCGATAATGTATAATAATCGTATGTATGAATACTAAAAAGAAAACTTAGTTTTTTTTTTATTATTATTGTTGAGAAGCTTTTAAATTCAATAAGTTCGTCATGGAAAATATGTGTAATTACCAATGAATGTTACATAAGTTTGTAATTTGGTTAGAATTCATATGTACCTAGTAGGTCATGACAATTGATACCGAATCAAGTGGAAGAAGTAAATTGATTCGACCAATGCTTTCCATAAAAATATATGCGGAAAATTTAAAAATTTTTTTTTCAAAAGCCTTCAATTTATAAACTATAAATCATTTTTTTTTCTTCAATTTATGTAAAAGAATACATCAAAGCACATAACTTGTAATTGTTGGACCATTCTTTTTTTAAGTAAAAAGACCATTGCTTTAATAAATATTTGGCAATAGTGTTTATTTGTTTTATGATTTAGGTTAAAATAAAATTATTATTCTTAACTTTTTTCAAGGATTTAGCCGGATCTATAGGACGAGTTGGCCCCCCAATGGGAATCTATATTGAAACTTATGATAAAATATTGACTTGTTGTAATTCTTTTTTTCGATGATATTGCAATACTTGTAAAATGTGTAACCCTTCAAAATACTTTTAAACAAATAGCTTATCTTCTTTGCGGTAGTAGAACATAGTTTCTTGGTTCTGTATAATCCAATAGGAAGAAGGCATTTACCAATTAGATATGCTATCCATTTGATGATTAACCATCATCAAGTTTAGTCCTTCAAATTAGAGTTTTTCTATTGGAGTAGGAAATTTTAGTTCCTCAAATTTAAATAAATACGAAGGTAAAAAAGAAAATGGTGAACCTTGGTAGAGATTGTGGACTAATGTTTTAAGGATCTCTGAAATATTTTTTTTAGTATGGTACTAAGAAACTTTCCTTTAGTACAAATTATCAATCAGATATAAAGCATCTGGAAAAATTTCACTTTATTCATAAAATTTGGCCTCAAAAAAAACCTCTTTTTTTAAATAAAATTACTATTTTTTTAATTTTTATTTACCATTAGTGCTTATTTGTTTTATGATTTCGGTTGAAATAACATAATTATTTTAAAATATTTTAAAGGGTTTTGTCAGATCTGTATGGCTAGTTGGCTCCCAAATGGGAACCTATATCGAAACTTATGATAAAATATTGACTTGGTGTAATTCTTTTTTTCGATGTTCTTGCAACACTTGTAAAACGTGTAACCCTTCAAAATACTTTTAAACAAATAGCTTTTCTTTTTTGGGGTAGTAGTACATAGTTCCGTTGTTCTGTATAATCCAATCGGAAGAAGACATCTACTAATTAGATATGGCATCCATTTGATGATTAATCATTAAGTTTAGACCTTCAAATCAGGGTTTCCTGATTGGGGTAGAAAATTTTAGTTCTTCAAATTTAATTTGAACAAATTTAAATAAATTTGAAAGTAAAAAAAAATATAAACCTTGGTGGAGGTTACGGACCAACGTTTTAAGGAACGTTGAAATTTACTTTTTTAGAACTAAGAAACTTTCCTCTAGTACAACTATCAATCAGTTTAGTACAATTTATCAAATTTTGATATAAAGAATCGTGAAAAATTTAACTTTATTCATAAAATTTGGTCTCAATGAAAAAAAGGATCAGCTGAAAAACCTTAAGTAATGTTGGCATGAAAAAATAATTAAAATCGACAATAAATATTCATAGAAGTGCCTATTTATTATTCTTATAATATCACTTCTTTATTATAATAATTACTTTACTCGATTCTTATAGAAACACACTTAGGTATTACCAGTCATAAATTCAAAATGAATGAAATAAATTTAATTGACTTGTTTTTAAAATTAAAATAACAACAATATTATACCTTCAGCTTTATTATCTGTGTAATAATTACCATCTGTAATATTCAAGAGGCACAAAAACAAATATCTTGACTTTTCCTCGTTCTCTTCTTTGCTTCACCTCGCTCTACAATATCAATTAGACCAAGTAAATTTTCTCAATCTATCTGCTGGAAAAATTTATGAAAACAAAAACTAATTTATGTTGTATGCAATGTAATTTCAACAAAGATATTTTTCCTTCTTCCACTTACTGTATAAATTCTAATAATATTACGTTACATATAAATGAAGGGCTACAGTGCTCGCCGACTTTTCCGACGGGGATGAGTATGGAAAAATTACAGAAGAAAAACGATTACATATGTCATATTTATTATTGTTGAAACTGCGTGATTAGACAGAAAATTACCAAGAAAAAGTTAGCTGTGTAATAAAATACCTTCCATCCCCTTAATTTTTCCATTTATTTCAACCCCTCCACCTTGTTTCTTGTAACTCTCATAAAAATAGTAAAAAAATATCATCAAATTATCACAATAGCATCAGCCATTTTTTTTTATTATTTATTAAATAAAATGATCACGATATAATATAATGCATGATAATGTAAATAAATGCATAGATGCAATTGCAACATTGTTATTTAATGCAGCAGTCACCCAATGAAAATTATATTAAGATTAAAATATTATATATATTAGATGGGATTCTTGGTGGAAATAGCACGCAAAATATTTTTCCATATGAAATTATACGTAAAAATATGGAGAACGGGGGAAGGAAAAAAAACTCACTATAATGGCCGTATTTTCAGTATAAAATATTAAGCATGTAAAGGGGGGTTATTATTGCCACTGACTGTTCCATATGTTTACATACATGAGTGTATGTATTTGTATATTTGTATCATTGTTCATGTAATTGCTCTATAATAAATAATATAATAATATCAAGACGGTTATGCATGGAAATGAAATAGCACTAAAAATAAGCGTAAATAGAAGAAAAGAAAAACAGAGAGGGCAAACACTAACATATTATATTTATATTTTATAGACCGAACGAATGTAATTGACGAACTGACTTGCCTCTAATAAAATTACCCTCTGTCGCAATAAAATAATAATTTTTAAAAAATGGCTTGTTGGAAACAATTTTTAAACGCAATAGCAGAAACAATAAAACATCTTAACTGACAATTTCAAAAAAAAAAACTCACAACTTTATTTTTCTTCATAAATCTATGATTGAGTAAAGACAGTAATTTTTACGTTAAACTAGCGACCACAAATGATAACGATCTCACCTTAGCAATTCCAACTATATCTAGATATTGGAAACAATTTGTCAAATACGATGTGGGGAAAGTATAGAACAATGAATGGACCACAAAGTTATCAAGAAGTCTACTGGTGGCCGAGTGGTCTAGGTGACCGCTCCAAAACTGGTAGGTTTTAAAATTGATTCTTGTATCGAGCAAATTTTCAATATTTCTCGATTACTGATTTTTATTAATTCTAGAGTTGCTTAAAGCCTTAATAGTTGTAAAGCGATGCTTAATAACAACTAAAAAAGGCTAGAAGAATTTTTTTCTATTAAAAATGTTTTTCTTAATCTTAAGATGTAAATTGTCAGAAACTATGGATGAATTCGTTTAAATAAATTCGTAATTCTTTATCATGCCTAAAGAAACAGTGTGTTAACATTTTAATTTTGCCCCAATTTAATAGATCTGTATGTATATGCAGTTCAGATTATGCATCATTAATGACAAATTTTGGAATTGTTATAAAATGTAATTATCAATTTGTTTAAAAGACAGAAAAATCATCATCATTTTATATTCGTCGTATTAAAATAACTTTAATTCTCCCTTATAGAATTTTTATAGCTCATTTGGTTAGAGTGAGATATGTGTTTGAATGATTTTCCTTTTTATATAATGTTTGTATATAAGAAATTTGTTTATAAAGAACACTTCTTGATTTTAACTTTCTTATGGATCTGAAAACTGCCAATACAAATGCAAAAGGAGTATAAGAAGGAAACCATACTTTTTTCCTCAATGTCTATTATGGTTGCTTTCGGCTTCGGTTAAAAATCAGCCGAAAACAAAATTATGTATTGACCACTAAAAAAAAAAGAAGACGATCTTAAAGATCCACATCAGTGGCGACGTGTGCGATTTTACCGTCCCGGGACCCATATTTTCATTATTAGGGGTGAAAATTTGTAAGAAGTCAACTACATTTAATTTTTTTAAATTCACTATTATTTATCTATTTTTTCAGATCTAAATTATTATAAAATAAAAAAAATAAGTCAGGATATAAAAGACCAAATTGATCAATGTTTTCTTTTATTTATTCCAACTTGAAACGTTTCGTCAGTGCAATTCCGACTTCATCTTGAAATATTTCATTTATATACATAGTCTCAATACACAAATTATTACATCTGACATTTAGCAAATACAAACAAGAGTCTTAGACAGTCCCTGTCTTTTCGTTTATCAACAATTATTTTTACAAAAATTCTTAGTATTTTACTATTAATCAATAATTAATTAACCAAAGTTTACCAAAAGATGTAACGATTTTGTAAGGGCAATTGGTTTGGTCTGTTACGTTAATTGTATGTACATATATATGGATAGCATACTGAACAGTAAACAGGAAGTCGCAATTGAATCAACCGCAACTGCACATGTATCCAATCGGGGAACTTTTACTATATCTAAAATGTTAAGCAAACCAACTATTTTTAGTTATTTAAAACGTAAATTAAATTTTATGTTTTGATTTATTTTTTTTGAATTCAAAATAATATCCTTTGGTATACATGTCGGCAATGACAGAGGCCAAAGAAATTGTTTATACACATACATGTGAATAAAAAGTTTAAATTTCAATTATCTGAATTGTCATTTGACTTAATTGTCATTTTGATTTCGTTCAATTGTCAATTATTGTAATTTGTCGCATGTAGGAGAGTTGTGAGTATATCACGAGTAGCCTAAAGTATTTTATAATTATAACTATATAAAATCTGTTAAGAGATCCAGCTATGAAACAAGAACGGTTGAATCTTATTCCTAGAAAAAAAAATTACAAAAATTTTTAGCTTTTTACGTGCGTCCTTAAGTATACACACTTTTCTTCAATTTAAAGAATTTTTCTTCTTTTTAAAAAGTTTATTGGTAAGCGAAAACCTTCTGGAATAATTTTATTATAATTAGTAAAAAATGATGTTTTGTACACCTGAAAAATGTATGATTTTTTTTATTTACCGTCGCTTTATATTGATAAGTTTTTTATTCATTACCTGATGATGACAGCCAAAAACTGTTGAAACGCGTCGTAATAAAGAAGAAATTGAGTCATAAGACATATATTATTATCCATTAATTAAGTCGCTTTATAACTTCATACTAAGGTCTTTAGGGACTCTTGGGTTAATAAAAACCCGTAATCGAGAAATATCAAAAATATGTTCGATACGAGGATCAAATCCAATACCTTCCAGTTTTGGAGCGGCAACCTACACCACTCGGCCACCAGTAGGCTTGTTTTTTTTTTTTTATTTCACTTCATTTTTTAACACCCAAGAATAGCGTTATGTTGTTTAGGGAAGCAAAATATAAAATTCTAATGCCAAACTTAAGACAAAACAATAGATACCGTTTTGTCTACTAAGATATGCATCGTATGTTATGATTTTCTTTAATTGTTTATGCATTTTTTAAAAAAACGTAACTTAACAATTTTTTTCTTTTTTTCCAGGCTAAGTTATTAGAGTCTTCTCATGCTTGGCTCGGTGCCTCGACCTCATCCATAGCCGGTAAGTTTACCACTCTTTTTATTAGTTTATAATTTTCATTGTTAATTTTCGCACTTTTAACTCATTGGGACAAAAGTTTTTGCGATGACATATAACGATCATAAAATTACAATAAAATATTAAAAATTCCAAACACGTTTGATTGAAATAACATAGAAAAACCGACATCTACCAACAGTAGCGACTGGATGTGAGATAAAACCGATGAAGAATCGTATAAACGACAAAAAAATGCCGCTTGAAGTTAAAAAATGCACAGAAGGACAAAATGGCGAAAATGCACACAATATCCAACACACACTTGATTTTATGATGATGATATGAATGAGAGAAGTAATTAATTTCTCTCACTATAAAATATTGACCACACACATGGCCTTAGTTTGTGGGAGGTCTTTTTCACTCTCGTTTACATTGCTGCTGAACAATTGATATTGTCCCCGTAATCTCCATAAAACACCACCGTGCCCCCCAAATCAGCACTTTTTGCTACCGTACCTTTTCTTAATTCAATTTATTTGATTTCCTTTACGAATATTCTACATTTGTTGTTCCTTTTTCTTTCGCATTCGCTGCCATGTTCTTTTCTTGCACTTAAGATAATAAAAATCGTTATCAAATGTTACAAAACGATTGAAAGGAAAGAGAATTTAGTATTAACAATAATACAAAATAACAGGGTCGTTAAATTTAAAGATTAAAAACTTAGCTATTCAATATGTTGGATATTGGATTTCTTCCTTTTTCCATCTCACTTTGTCAATGGTAATCAATGAATTTCGTAATCTACGCAATTATTTTCGAATAATAACAATCGATTTAAATGAGAAATAATTGGATAAAATTTATGATCGAATCGATAACTTATTGAAAGAATTTCTCAGTTAATTCTATGAATGAAACAAAATTTCCAATCTATTTTTTTATTATTTATGAAAACTTATTACCAATGCTCATTTCGATATAATCAACAGTTTTATTAAAAATTGCAATTTTTTTCCGAAAACTTTGTATAATTTTGTACGAAAAAATTAAGAAACATTTCGCAGCAGGTCATTACAGAAATAATAATGGTGTATTTAATAATTCGTTTTGAATTCGATAATTTTAGTTTATTTTTCTTTTAATGATTAGTTTTAATTAAAAATTTCACAATTTCAACGTTATCAATTTTGAATTAAATTATGTCAGATGTTATAAAAGAGAAAAAAATATCGCTTGTTTTTTTTTCCCATAATTAACTACTGTTTGATTAAATATTACAATCATTATTATTTTTTTTTTTTTTCAATTAACTACATTTTTTTCGTTGTATTCTTGTATCATTTGATTTAAAAGTTTTATTTTTTCTACCAAATAATTAATTTGTATGACAAGAAATATTAAAAAGTTATTTAGTAAAACATGGCGTTTTTAGAAAAGACGCTGGTGAGTGTTGGTGTGCTAGAAGGAGTTAGGGGAACATTACATTTTTGAGTCAATTTATTACTTTTTTCTGCGTCTTCATTTCTTAGTTTTTTAATTAAAAATATTTTCCGTTCCAATGCTTCATTTAAGTGTTCGGAAAATGAATGGAAAGACTTGGAAGAAATTTTATTTACTGTCTGTATTTTAAACCAATTTAAATTTGGTAAAATTTGATTTTAATGGATTTTAAGAAAGTTGTATCCACCGGAGTAGATACAAGTTTTTTTCCAATAATGTAAATGTTATGTACCCTTGTGCTAAAATGATTGCGTAAATAACTTGCAAAAACCCTTTAAATTTATCTTTGCCATTTAAATATAATTGTCTTTTTTGGTATCATCTATCATCCAAAACGACAAAAACCGTCTGGATTCAATTGGTTTATTTGTTATATATAATCTCAAAGTTTACCATATTCCTTTAAATTAGCGGTCATGTGCAGTACTAGGATGCACGTCTGGTTGCGTCGGTTCTGGTCTATACTTAAGTAGTGATATCTGAGTTAAAAAATTCAAATTTTTGTATGAATAAGTATTAAGTAACACATGGTTCATAAATGTATATTATCTTCTTTCTTTAATAATGAAAAAAAAAATTACAAAATTTCGCCTCTTTAACCATAAAAAGTGTTTATACTCTTTTGTTTAATTTTTTCAAAACTTTTTCTATTACTCAGTTATTGAGATTGCAATACCACGATACCGAATACCGGTATTTTGAACCATTTGTACAATTTTGTAATACCGGTATTCATAATTTTTGTGTACGTTTTTTTCGGTATTTACTAGATTTTTTTAAATTATTCTCACTAGGTATATGTTCAGGGATCGCCATCATAGCAAAATAGTATACGTTTTTGTTTTTATGTAGCCCCAACGGATGAAATTATAAGACTGTGAAAACTAAGTTGGTATTTAAAAAGTTATGGTATTAACCTAACTATAATAATATTAAAAATGAAAAAGAAGAAAAGAGACTACCCAATTATAATAAATTTTCTTTAAAGTTTTTACCTACAAACCTATCTTCACTTAGAAAAATTCGGTAAAACCGGTATTCCAGTATTAAGATCTAAAGAATACCGAATACTAGTATTAAACTTTTGATCCGATATTGCAATCCCAACTCGACTATTTGGATTTTAATTAAAAAATTTCAATAGATTAATTTTTATAAAACTATACTTAATGTTTCGAAATAAGTAGGAAACCGGATTTTCTTCTGAAGATCTTCCATCCAATCTTCCTTTCTTCCTACAAGGAAATGCCTATTTTGCCTAGTATATTCCCTGTTCGAAATTACAATTTGGACATCATTTTTTGATTATTCTTCTTACCATAAAACACATAATAATTCAGTGTTTGTCGAGATCTAATAGTGTAAATACCTACAAATAATTGTTATTTAAATCAACCTTGTGTGCTCCGATCAATCGGAGGGCAGGCGCATCAAATAAATCTAATTATTGTACTGTGACAAAACTGCAAATTATAAAAATTAAAAACAACAAAACTCAAGATAAAATGGCACAACGTACTAACACCTTATGGTGTAGTTTCGGCCATCAAGATACATCAAAACCAAATGCCAAAGAAATTCTAAATTGGATTAACTCGGAATTAAAACAAGTTCGACCAAGTCTAGAAAATGAGATTGTCGGAATACAAATTGAACCGAACGGTGTGTTTATCAAACTAAATGAATCAAGAATTTGTTTGGAAATCATAGAAAAAAGCAAGGCAACGAGCAAAATAAAAACAGAGAATGGTGAAATAATAAATATGAAAATTGAACTAGCCAGTGTTGGCTTTAAAATAATTAGAATATCCAGATTACCGTTTGAAACAACTAACGAGGACATCGTCAAACATCTGAGCAAATACGGACAGATTATCGAAATAAATGATGAATATTGGTCCAAAAACATGATAAAAACAAGTCAACCTGTAAAAAATGGTAATCGGAGGATAAAAGTTATTCTAAAAGATCATATACCATCCTTCATTTCAATAAATGGAGCAAAAGGGCTGGTTATCTACGAAGGACAACCCAAAACCTGTTCTTACTGTGGTGGTTTAAACCATCTAATAGCACTTTGCCCAAAAAAGTCCCCATCTTACAGTGCGGCGGTGAAACGCACAATGCTCGTCAATGAAGATGAAATCGACCAAATAAATGATCCAACCGAGCCAGACCCGATCCAGGCCAGCGCAAGAGGAACACAGGAAGGAGCCACAACCGAAGAAAACAGGAAGAGGCCAAGAATCTCAAGTACGAGTTCCGTAGAAGTAGCTGAAACCAGAGTCGACGGTAATAGTATCGAAGACACCAGAACATATATGGACATAATCAAAGGCGATGAGACAATATCAGATGGGACTGACAGTGAGATGGAAGATGGATCAACCCAGGATGAGGGCCAGACCCATACCAAAACGAAGAAAAAAACAAAGAAGGTAAAAAAGATCGAAAACGAAAAAAAACAATGACACAATCTGGGCAGACCTAGAAAAGGAATTTAACCCTACCGATCCCAAAACCAGTTTCCCAATTAGTGTTAACCAATTGAAAAGCTTACTCGATGTAGTTCAAGGTAGACAGAATATCGATGAACTAATCAAGGAGTATACAAGCGATACATCAGGTTTAATAGACATGTGCAAAGTGATGTATAATAAAATGAGTCGAAGCCAAAAAAACCGAGTAACAAGGCTACTGAAAAGGCTTCAAGATCTGGGACACCCTACCACAACATAAATTATGCTAATTCTACAATGGAACATGAATGGCTACTTTGCGAAATTGGAGCAATTAAAAGTGATCATCCACCAAAAAAACCCTTATGTTATCTGTGTACAAGAAACTAATTTCACTCAAGATCAATGTGCTACAGTAAAAGGATATCTAGCGTTTAAAAAGAACCGAGTGCAAGCACTTAGAGCCAGTGGAGGAGTCGCCTCTTTTATTCAACCAGCAGCCCTACCAACAGAGGTGCCAATTAGAACTAACCTGGAAGCAGTTGCGGTAACTATAAAGAATCCTTTTAAAGCGACAATTTGCAATATTTACATACCAAACAGCTTTGACCTCAGTTTAAATATCCTTGAAGACCTAGTCGCCCAGTTACCAAAACCAGTAATACTGGTCGGCGATTTTAACGCCCACCACTTCTTTTGGAATTCCCATAGATGCGACCAAAGAGGTCATATCATTGCTGACTGGCTACAAAACGAAAGTAATCTTGCTCTTTTAAACTCCGAAAAACCAACTCACTTCAACGTCTCCACTGGTACAACCAGCAACATTGATCTGAGTATTATAGATAAATCCTTTATATTGAAAACTACCTGGACTCCCACCGAGGATCTATACGACAGCGATAATTTCCCTATTCTTATAACGATTAATTCTCAAAATGATCATAACTCCCATCCAACCACTATCCCAAAAAAATGGAAGTACAATCAGGCCAATTGGGAACTATTTAGGAACATTATTGGGAAAAATATAGCATCCCTCATAAATTTATCCCTTCCCCACAATCACACAATTGATAACATTCTTGATAAATTAACGGAACTGATTATAACAGCTGCCGACTCTGCTATTCCAAAAACCAACGGCTACCTACGGAAAAGATCTGTCCCATGGTGGAACCCTGCCTGCCAAACAGCGGTTAAAGAATCTAAGAAGGCATTCCGAAAGTATCGGAAAAATTCCACGCCAGAAGTCAAAGAGTTGCTTATAATTGATTACAAGAAAAAACGGGCTATTGCTAGGCGAATACTTAAGGAAAGTAGAATCAAAGCCTGGGAAACCTTCATAGCATCTATAAATATCCACACATGCACATCTGAAATGTGGAAGAAAATCAAAATAATTAAAGGGTTAAAAAATCACAATAGTCCTATAATCTTGGAAAATGACGATGGAGAGCTTACCCAAAATCCATCAATTACTTCCGCAATATTGGTAAACGCTTTTGCGGCTAACTCCAGCTCAAATAACTACAGTGAGCAATTCCTCCAGTACCAACAGGAAGTAAATGATGAAATGGACGAATTGGAAACATATGACAATACGAATCCAATAAATCGCAACATTACTATTTATGAACTTAAGACGGCATTGTCTCTAGCTGGAAATACTGCCCCGGGACCTGACAATATTCCCAACATCCTACTAAAAAATCTTCCGGAAAAGGCTATAAAATACGTTCTAGACCTTTTTAATTATATTTGGAACTACCAAATTTTCCCTCAAAATTGGAAAAAGGCGATAGTTATACCAATCCATAAACCGGGTAAAGATCCAAGCTCTCCAAAAAGTTACCGACCTATCTCCCTTACAAACACTCTCTGTAAAATCCTTGAAAAAATAATTTCCAAAAGAATTCGCTGGTCCTTGGAATCAGCAAAATATTTCTCTCCCTTCCAATTTGGATTCAGATGCGCGCGGTCAACAATCGACCAGCTCACTAGTATCGATACCGAAATATCCAATGCACTGGTCAATAAATATCATGTCGTAATGGTAGCCATGGATATCGAAAAAGCCTATGAAATAGTCTGGGTAAATAGAGTGCTAAAAAAATTGGAGGAATGCAACATAAAAGGAAACGCCTTAGCTTTCTTAAGAAATTTTCTTCACCAAAGAAAAATGCAGGTCAAGGTAGGAAATACATTATCCCATCAGGCACAACTAGAAAACGGGCTACCACAAGGTTCCGTCCTCAGTGTGACCCTATTCTTAGTGGCAATCAACGATATATTTGAACCTATAGAAAGACCCAGCAAAACCTTTTTGTTTGCTGACGATATGACCATCTTAAGAAAGGGAGTCAACCTACAAACTACCGTTTCAGCCCTACAAAGGGACATAGATGGCTTACACAAATGGAACCAAAGGTCTGGGTTCAAATTCTCTCAGGAAAAAACGGAAGCCATAATTTTCTCGCCCAGAAGAATAACGGCAAAACCCACCCTTAAACTAAACGACTGCCCAATAAAATGGGTACTGAAAATGAAAATTTTGGGTATGAGGTTTGATCAAGGTATGACTTGGAAAGAACAAATAAAAGATTTGAAAACAGGGTGTTTTAAAAGACTCAATATCCTGAAAGCCATGGCATCTAGGGATTGGGGAGCTAATTCGGATACTCTCATGAATACATACAGGGCAATAGTCCTGCAAAAGATAGACTATGGAGCTGTACTCTATGATTCAGCAGCCAAATATCGCCTGAAAACGCTGGACCCTATCCATAACTCGGCCCTGAGGTTATGCAAAGGAGCATTCCGATCCAGCCCTACGCTAAGTATTTTAGCGGAAGCAGAAGAGCTACCTCTTTGCTGGAGACGAAAAATACAAACCATCACGTACGCAGCAAAAATCACCAGGCACCTAGACAACCAAGCCAGGAGTTATGGGATAAATCAGACGGAAATCGGTCCAGATTCTGGTTGCAAGAGAAACTATCGTCTCTCTGTAGGAATACGAGCGGCACGCTATAGACAGGAATTAAAACTGGAAGAGCCGAAGACCTTCACCGTCGACCAACCTCCGCCATGGGAACCCTGGGAACCCAAAATTGAGCTTTCATTGGCTCAGTACTCGGTGGACGAGACCACCCCCGTTATATTTCAAAATTTATTTTTGGAATTAGCCGATAAATATCGCCAATATAAAAGATATTTTACGGATGGCTCAGTTCAAAATGAAAGAGCGGGGTACGCAATTGTAACTGGGAGCGAAACCTACCAAGAAAGAGTGCCGGATGGATCATCCATATTCACCTGCGAAGCAAGAGCCATCCTAAACAGCTTGGAGCTGCTAGGGAAGGAACCCTCAAATATTAATCGAGGTGTTACCTTCACGGACTCCTTAGCAAGCCTTTCCGTCATAGCAAACCCTAGCAATAAAAATACTCTAATTAAAGCCATTCAATGCAGGTTGCGCAAATTGCTGGCAGAAGGGCGAGCCATGAAGCTCGTGTGGATCCCAGGACATCAGGAAATCGAGGGTAATGAGCTGGCTGACGAAGCATCTAAAGAAGCTACGAGGAAGGAGACACCGTCGCAAGGAGGACTCACTATGGAGGACTCAATTAGAGAATGCCATAAACGAAGTTGGGCAGCATGGGATGCTATATGGCAGAGCCATCCTCAAAAACTGCAGAGAGTAAGAAGAACGGTGCTGGGTGGTCCTCCTCTGGGTAACCTGACTAGGAGGGAAGGCATTGTGTCCGTCAGGCTGAGAATTGGTCATACCAAATTGACCCACTCCTACCTGATGACCGGAGAACAGACGAGATGCAGATGTGGAGGCGAGCTAACGGTGGACCATATCCTCGTGGAATGCCAGAGCTACAGGGAGGAAAGAGGGAAGTGGGAATTACCACGGGACATTGAGGAATGCCTAAGCACAGCTAGAGGGATTCGAGCGACCATCGAATATCTCAAAGCGGCGGGGCTATACGAAGACATTTAATACAGTTTTGGGATAGTATGTTGTGTATGTTGAAATAGTGTGAGTGTAAAGAGTCTGGACAAGTGCAACGTGCGAGTGCGGTGTTGCTTCAAGTGAAAAGATTGGATTATAATAAAGTGTATAATAAAAAAAAAAAAAAAACATAATAATTCCTTAGTTCTTTAAATAGTTCCCGGTTGTACTTAGTTATATTCTTTGCTACCTGAAGTATGAAATGTAGTATGGAAATGAAAATGAAGTATGAAAAGTATAAAAATGACACATTCACCAAGAAAAAAAAGTTTCTTTGGCATTTACTCGTTTTAAAAGTATGAATTCATTTTGAAAATGAGATGAAGTTATATAATCTCTAGGAGCCCTCAATATTGAAAATCATAACAATATTCAAGAAAAATTAATGCTAATATATTTTTTTTCGTTTTCCGTTGATTGAGCTTAGTTTTGATGAAAAAAAGATTGGTAATTTTTATATTACTGTGATATCATTTAAACTTATTTTTTTAAACTATACTTTTTTGAGCTTCCATAGGCCACTGCTTTTTGGGGGTTAAATTGCTTTCTAACTCCCGGCAACATCAGTTTTCAACCCCATTATAAGTCCCATTCCATTCTAATGGATACATTTTTTTAAAAATTGAAATATTTTACTATTTTTTTATTTTTAAATCTTGAAAACTCAAGTTTGTATGAAACTACTGCAGCAGTACATTTAAATTTCTGAGAACCAAATTTTGACTACATTTTAATAAACGTAAAATTAGATATCCCCTATCAAAGTACTTTCGCGAATGTATTTTGTATGATCCTTAAATTCATTGATAGTTACAATTAATTTAATATTGAGTACAAAAATGAAGGAATAAAATACTGACAAAGTGTTAATACCAACGATTTTATACTCCAATTTTGTCACATTTATCGCTTATCCATTTTAAAATTAGATTTAATAACAATTCTACGCGTTTTATGAAATGTCTAGAAAAGTTTAAATTAGTTTGCTTTTTTCGATTTCTAGTAGGTATTTGTTAATTTATTTCAAACATTTCATTCAAAAACACAATGGTGTGGCAATGTACAACCAATTCAAATTGAAATTATTTAAAATTAATGTAAAAGTAATTATTTCTTAATTATTATTAGAACGCCTGTTTCGATAATTGACATTTATTATGAATAGGAAGACCATACAATAGTTATAATGATACATACTTCTTTTATTTTCCCTTTGTCTTCGATTCAGTTTGTTGCCACAAATTTTCTAATTTAATTTGTTCTAAAAAAGAATTTAATTTTTTGAATAAAAGAAAAAAAATTAAGTTGAAATGAAAAGATTCTATTTAATCGAAATGTTTGGTACAAAATAGGTATTTCTGGTGGAAATCAGATATGTGATTGATCGTTGGCATCGCAACATTAACTTTTGCTCTTTTTAGCTATGGAATTTTAATGAAACTGATAAATTTGCACATCGTAATATACAACATTTTCTTTACACTTTTCCATTTAGACTTTCCCAGTTTGTTGAAACTTAAAGCACCGACGTGGACCCAGAATCAGCTGAAGGAAGCCATCGAAGCGGTGGTCACGCAAAAAATGCGTTTCACCCAGGCCTCGGCGCGCTACGGAATTCCCAAGGGAACCCTCTACGACAATATTTTGGGCAAATCGAAACGAATGGCCGTGCTCGAAGAGGCCGGCTTAACGAAAAGCGAGGAAGATGCCGTACTCGAATTCTGTTGTGATGTTTCAATTTCCCCGTATAATAGACGCACGAAAAAATCGCTATCGTCCGTCTTGAAATACGTCGAAAAGTTGCGACGATGTCGCGATCCCGAGTTCATGTTCACCGGTTTATCGGGTTTCCGATGGTGGTGGGCTTTTTGTAAAAAGTACAGTATCGTTTCACTGTACTACGAAAGTAACAACTGTAAAAATAATAATATCGGTTCAAATAATTCATTTTAAAAATCACAACACAATTCGACTAAAAAAGTATATATAGTACCTAGACTTAAGTGCCTTATAAGTGTAATAAAATATGCCTTATTGGATATTTTGATACGCAAGTTGCGATCGAATTTAAAAGATAAATACTATCTTCTCGATGATGATAGAGATATTAATAATCTTTAAACTACAAATATAATGCCCCATTTTAAATTTCTAAGGATATACATCATACGTATATACACTTACAGAGTATGTACAATCCTATTTTTTCTACGAAATTACAAGAGATTTGAAGCAATTAGTTGTCGAGCAACTTATATGGAACCACTGCTATACACGTTCAACTGCTACCTATACATGACACTTTATTACATGGACCACATGTATTAAAAGAAAATTTTGCCTTAAAAGTTTTTGACTGTTGGATAATACCACGGAATGATTTTATAAAGACAATGGCTGAAATTCAAAAATTTAGGATACCAAGTGCTTTCTGGTATTTCTCCATTATGTTCTGGGAAGATTCTTGTCCATGCCTAAGTTAAATAATGAACTATTACCCTGGAAATCAGGATTCAAATGATTACTTGTATGTTTGGAGTTAATGAACCATGGAGAATATTGACGACAGCTACTAATTTGGGAAACTTTAGAAATAAATAGTACCTTGTGAAAATTGTGCTGTGCACAAAAATATTTGTTTTATTTCATGAATTATTTATATTTTATACCTATACTTTAAATACTAGCGGAATTGCACGTTTTATTCCACTAACACAATTAGCACTAGAAAGCATTATATTCGTAGTTTTCCGATTTATTTATTTTTTTCTTTTAAGGAATAATAGTTGAACATAGCAATAAAAGACAAAATACTTCTCTACGAAAAGGGTCCAAAATTTTCTTCCATTTACAAAAATTTACGTAGTTTTTAAGTGTTTTTGCAAAAATAATTTAAGATTCCTAAAGTTCACTTTATTTTACTGTTAATAACTATTACGTTTAAGACTGTTAATGCTAACTATAAGTTCAATAAAAAATTATTCTTGATATTTGTTAAGAATTGGCCGCAGCTTATAATTATTATGAAACTTATATATTTCTTGTTTTAATAATAATTGGGTCTACCTTAGCAATAATTTTTTCGTACAGATTTTTATCATTTAACATTTCAACCCATAAAAATGAGATACTTGATATTTATTTAAAATTAATTTAATTATTTTTTTAAGAAAGTAACGTATATAATAAATATCGAATTGTTTATAACTATGGTTGATAAAATTTAAGCTCTCGCAGGTTAGAAATCTTCCATTTAGATCAGAATAAGTCAGAAAAATATTTTTTTAATATTTCCGAATTGGCATTTAATTGCAATTTTTCATTAAAATTTGTTTCTTTATTTTCTGAGACTGGAATTTATATTCCTGCCCTCCAAATTTGTAAAATTAATATATACTTGTAGGTATTACAGTTAACAAACTCACGTCAAAATATTCCCTGGGAATTAATTTATAATTTTTAAATTCTTTCTGTATGAAAAATAAGCGATTTTGTTATTCATTCATCAAAAATTGATACTCTAAATTTGCTCAACACATAACGTAGATGCAAGTTCCTACCTTGTAAATCTTTATAGTTTTTGTATAAATTTATTTATTTTTATCACAAATTAAAAAGATTCATTAATACGTTTCATAGAAAGGATTATCAGGCTTTTGTTCAGTATAAAATTTTTTGGAATTTTTCAACTACAATTTAGTTATTTTTCGTCCCTTAAATTCAATTGCATATAAATTCTTGCCTGTTTTTAATATAAAAAGGATTAATTTTAATATCAAAAACAATGTATAAAGTTCAAATACAAAATGGCTTTCAAGTTTAGTAACTCTTAAACATTTTTTGGTCACATTATACCTTGGTAAAAATCGAAACAGTTTTCAATCTTTTATCCAATAAATGTTTATGCAATTGGTGGTTGTTTTCAATCGGATTCGATAAATGCAGTTTTCCATCGATAAACGATAGCATATGTTGGATGCATGGAAGAAACTAGGAAGCTTTTATACCCATGGTTTTTTGTATGATATATAATTAAATTTTCTTAATTTGAAAAGTTTTTTACCTCTCATTTGCTGTAGTAAATTATTTAGTATGAAATTTAAAAATATTTTTTCTGGCTTAATCTTTTCAGCGTAAATTGATATAATTATATAACAACTTAGTTCAATCCTTGTCTAAATTTTAACTCCTTAAAACAAGTATTTGAAACAATCGATTATTAAGTTTTTTCCAAATTGGTTTCGAAAACATTTTCTCGAAAATTTTTAAACCCAAAATTACCCTTTCGAAACAAAAGTTTGTACTTGTTTCTGTTTTCTGTTGAGCATTTCATATCTTATTTTCTTAAAATATGAATATTTTAGAGCAAGAAGTAATGTTGCTTCTAATTTATATAGAAAGTGGGCATTCCCCTTTGATTAGTACCTAAAAATTTTTAACTAGTAATTATGCAACAATTCGTTATTTTGATGAAATAAGTTTAGAAATGTTATTACGGTTCTCTCATCAAATTTAAAAAGACTCAATGTTGGAAATAAATTAGCTCATTAAACCTTAAAAAATCGAAACTCTTCAAGTCTTAAAACGGATCCGAAATGCTATGAATTCTAATTTTTAAAAATTGAATTATTTGCTTATACTTTTAAAGATTTATTCCCTTAAAAATATATTTCTCAATTTCCAATTATTTTATCATTAGTTTGTAACTATTATGAAAGTATTAGTAGATTTAATGCAAAAAAAAGATGAAACTATCTTAAGCAATAATCGAATGAGGAATTTTATCTTGCCTTATATATTATTCGCTTCATTTTTTTTTTTCTAAAAATAATTGTGAACTATCAAGACTGTGTATTTAAGAAAAAATAAAAAAATCTTGAAAAAATTGCTATGATTAGATGTAATTGTAAAATCAAGAAAGAAATATTCCTTACGTGCCTTATTTTTAAAGCAATTAATTTAAATTAAACAAAATTTATAATTTTTAATTTTCTATTACTTATCATTTAAGAAACTAAACAATAATTGTTAATGATAATTAAATATTAAAATTAAGTTTTTTCGCATATTAATATTAATTAGTTATTTTATGTAACATTCCATTTATATGATGTATATCAATTTAGAAATTCTTTAAGTTTTTTTTTTTTCAAAATGTAATAAATAAAGGCAACATTATTTACTAATTTTTATTTTCCTTTTTCTTCGTAATTTTGATTTCAGATTTGGTTTTTGTAAAAATTGTCTCATCGATGTATGGTAAATTATTTCAATTTTTTCACTTTTTTCTCTATACTAAATTGTTTTTGAAAGATTGAATGTTTTTATGGCAAATTCTAAAATATTTTGGTCTTTTCGCGTTTTCAGCAGACAGCTACCAATACCAGTTGCAGTCAATGTGGCAAAAGTGCTGGAACACCAATCAAAGTTTGGTCCATAATTTACGGTTTCGTGAACGAGGACCGTTGAAGTCTTGGAGACCGGAAACAATGGCAGAAGCCATTTTCTCAGTACTCAAAGAAGGGCTTTCGTTATCGCAAGCAGCTCGTAAATATGACATTCCATATC
Organism: Sisyra terminalis; assembly: GCA_958496175.1. Classification (NCBI taxonomy): domain Eukaryota; kingdom Metazoa; phylum Arthropoda; class Insecta; order Neuroptera; family Sisyridae; genus Sisyra; species Sisyra terminalis. The sequence goes on from OY292275.1 coordinate 13,867,752, forward strand.
CAACTTTCGTCTTGTATGCGAACCGTGTTCACAATATGCTGGGCCCTTCGGCCGACGGAGGTGCCGATTTACGTCCAAAAGGTCGTGGTCGACCACAACGCATCTTACTGGGAGTTTGGCCAGATGAACACATTCGTGGCGTAATACGTGCGGTCGTTTTTCGAGACACACATCATCATATCAAAGAAGAAGCACATCTAACGGGATATCCAAGATTACATGTAAGAAATTGATATTTATTTTAAGTTTTACACAGGATACTGAGACTTTAATTTTTATAGGATGGCTTGAGTATACATAGTTACGGTAATCCAGGATCTTGTAGTAGTAATGGGGGACCTGATCCAAGTGTTTCACCTGGATCAGCAGCTGCCGCTGCTGTTGCGGCTGTGGCTCAAGGTTTCCGCCAACAAATGTGTAGTATTGTAGCAGCCGCTTCTCAGCATCATGGAGGTGCATTAGGAGCACTATTACCTGGAGGAATGGGAGGTTTGGGAGGTGGAAGTGGATCTAGAGGAAGTCCCGCAGATTCAGCTCACGATTTACGAATCAGTCCAACCGCCTCACCTTTAGATACACCTTTATCATCACCTTTAGCTTTGGAACCAGCACTAAACCTAGCTACTCTTGGTGGCAGTGTTGAAGTTGGCATTGGCGTTTCAGGCATGACCTACAAACCTTCCAGAGGCTTTTCATCGCCACGACCAGAAAACTTATTCCAAGTATTAAAACATAAACTCTAAAATGGTTCCTTTCTAAATCATTATTTATTCCAGGATGAAATCGAGGAGTTAGTGAAAAGTCCAATACAATTAACATCACCGCGAATGTCTTTATCAGAACCAAAAGACGTATCGATAAAAATGGAGCCGTTAACTGAATGTCGGGGTGAATGAGATTCAGCCACAATCACTACGTCTAACTTTAAACGCAATGTGATAAATATAATTTTTTAAAAATTAAAGTTAAAATTAATACACAAAACAAGAAAAAAAATATGTGCTTCAATTTAAATTTATGTTTTCGTATAATTTTTCCTCTTGAAAAAAATATTTATGTGGAAAACATTATGATAATTAAAAGTCTATTTTGTTATCCTGACAAAATTATCCAACAAAAATTGTTCTGTAAATTGAAATTTTCCAAATTTTTTTAGGGTTTTAATAATTGTGTAAAAAAAAATTAAGGAAAAAAACATTTTGGACATTTTTATAAAAATTATATAAATATACATATTATATTATGAAAATTTAATTAAATTATTATTATTATTATTATAATCTAGAAGCCAAAGTTCGGGCAGTTCCCGAAAAGACTGTATGCTTATGTATATTATTCTTATATAATTATTATATAATGACAAAAAATTAACAACAAATTCAAATTTTTTTACAATTTATTTAAAAAAAAATATTTAACAGTTCATTTTTTTCATTTTATTTATATTTGATTTCTTTTAACTCTTTGCACAATCACATTGTTAGATCGTTATTTTTTTACAAAGAAATCACGTTTCAAACATTTATAAATATATTCAGTAAGAACCTTCATACTCAATACAAATATCTCAACCCCCCATAGACAATCCTTTAATGTGCGTCAAAACAATAAACGTATAGAAAAGTTAACCATTCCATTTACATATTTTAAAAATAAATTTGTTATTATTGTATTTATGGAGACGCATAACGACGCAATAATTACAAATATTCTAAAGAAAATATTAAAAAGAAAAAACAAATAGTAACAAGGATAAATATAAATGTTTAATAATATAATAGATAATAGGTGTAATAAATATTTATAATATCCATAATTATCTTGTGTCCCCCCTCAGTTCGTTTTACTAATGCATAAAACGAAAGAAAATACGTTATTTAAAGCGTTCATTTAACATATAACTAAAACAATGCAAAATGAGTTTTCGTATGGAAAATTGTATCTTTATGAATGTTGTTGTGCAATACGAAAATTTTTAATTACATAAATATTTCTATAAATATTTAAATTATGAAACATAAGTAAATTTGTGTTTGTAATAGATTTTAACCAATAAGTGTAACCTCAAAATTTACTTTAATTAAAACGTTACTATTGAAAATGTGTAAAACAGGTTTCAGATGATTTTACTACAGGAATATTCTATGAAAAACGGTTAGGATTCAAATGTTTTTGTCCATGGTCTTATACAATATGGTAAGAAAATATTGAAATCCGATCGCGTTTTATTATATTTTTGGCTTTGATGAGGAAAATATATCTGAGAATGGTTCAATTTATTTATTTTTAACATCTTTAAAATTTTATTTGAATGGTGAATTTAAAATATTTTCTTCGAAAAACGGTCTCCCCAATCTACTATATCCATTTGGTAAAGAACAGTGCAACTGCGCATGCTTTAAGGTTTGTTATAAAAGTATAAAAAAATATTTTTATTAGGATACTGAAAACGGTTTTTTTCTGTTTAAATTTGGCTGACTCAACTGCAGTATTTACAAATTCCAAAAATATCAATTTATATATTCGAAGTATTTATAAATTCACCTCATTAGTTAACTTATTTGTTGAACTTAATTCGAAAGTATTAAACATAATTATTACCAATCCTCACCCTTCCATGAAAATAGTAAATGAAAATTCAATATGTAAATCCCTAATGACCTTTTTAGAAAAAGAATATTGTTCTTATTTTTTTTCTTAACACAAATATTAATAATTAAGTATAACATAAAGATAATAGTCACAAAAATATGATTATAATATAAATAATGTACAAATAAACCAGAAAATTCTCTATAATTTTTATAAAAACAAAAAAATATAATAATTACAATCTATAAACATTGATGAATGGCCCAAAGAAGAAAAAAATTCTGTCACCAGATAAAAATATACAGAAAATCTTCTCGTTAAGCAAAGTACAGAAACTTACATTTTCTTTATTTCCTCCAATCACAAAATGTATATAAAATAGCTAGTGCAATATTATTTTCGTTTTGCTTCCCTTTTATCATTTTCGATATGCCCTGATGCAATTTAAATGAATTAGTTTCATTGATATTCAATTCACGTTATTTATGTTAATTATTTACGATTATTAGCTACAAATTATTAACAATGAATACGAAAATTGAGTCCAATCTCGATTGATATTTTCGTCGCTATTTATTAATTTTTAAGACAAATAATCTCATGTAAAATACCTATATATTTTAATGATTTATTTATTTTAATTTAATTAAAATTGTGTAAATATTGAAAAAAAAAATTAGTTTTCACGGGCATTCACTATTCTTAGACATTAAACGCTCGTTTTGTTCATTGATTTATAGTTATTGTGCAATTTTTCGTTTTATTATTTTATTTTTTCCTACTTTTAAATAGCAATGCCAAATGTATTATAAAATAAAAAAATAGGAACAAGTTAAAATTAAAAATAATCAAGTCGTAATAGATTTGTTAGTACTTAGTATTTAGTCGAAAACATAATTGATAATTATAAAAAGTAAGTAAATTGATTGACAATTAAAAACGAGAATGTAGAAGAATGTATTAATTATTAAATATGTGTCGTAAATCATGTGTGCTCTTAACCCCTTGCCTCCCTTCTTAATTTGTTTTCATACATCTTATTCTTAACTTTTTAATTTTGTGTGAATCTTCAGCCCCTTGATTCATTAGTGAATAATATTAATTTGCAAATTTTATTTCTGAAAAATGATGTTTTATTATTTAAGATTACATAATAATAAATACAAGAGATTTTTGTTTACAAATAATCTACTTTTCCACAACATTTTCTTGTAGAATAGAGCTCAAAATTTATTCGCTAATATATCAAAGGGTTAATTTATAATATAAAATCAAAACAAATAAAATGCACAGATCTATACTTTGAAAATTTATGTCCAATATTTGGTGCTCTCCCGAAACAAAAAAAAAACTTCATTAATTTTCTAATTTTCTAAATCTGTATATATTTTCTTAGTCAGCGTTACTTTAATTATTGAAAAAAAATTAAATTATAAAAGTTTTCAAGAGAGGAGATTATAAATTATTTAAAAAATAAAAGTTTGTAAAACTTTATGTACTTGTAGTTTTAAAATTATAATGAAAATTAAATTAAAGAAAAAAGGTTACAAGCGAAATTCACATGTTAAATGAAAATTAAGGAGAAAAATATTTTTGTTATTCTAAAGAAATTTAAAAAAAAAATGTACAAAATTTATATTACTGTGTAAAAATTAAAAGTAACAAATTATTTTAATCAAAAAAAAAAATAAGAAAAACAGTAGTTGATGTGTATAAGAGAGATTGAGTATGTGCAAAGTAAAAAAAAATAATATTTAGAAAAAAATTAATAAATATAAATTAAAAACAAAAATAATGGCCTTTTTGCCAACTGGATTATTCCGGCCTAATCATTTCTATTCAATTATTTTCGGGTTGTTAAATTTTAGAAGAAAATTATTTGGTTTATCTTATTTTTTTTCTGTAAATCGTTGTGGGATATTTTAAATTTGCCGTTATAAGTAATTTTCTTATGAAAATAATCAACACACATTTATTCTACTTGCTTAATATGAAGCAGACGATGACTTAAATGAATAAACTACGTTTATACTTTGCGGTCCTTAAGGCCAACGATTCCCAAACGGTGGGGTTACTTTACGACTTTAAATGGAAAGATTCAAGAAAATCATAGAGAAATGTCATAAAATAAATATTAAATGGAAATTTGCACATTTTCTTTTTTTTTGAAAGATCTGAGATTTGGAAAATCAGAGAATTGTGGAGGGCGAAAAGGGCGAACTTGTAAAGAGAAAATGCCGAAAATGAAGAGTTCTTTTTTCATAGTAATCCGAGGTCTAAATTTTGTTTCTTTAACAGTAATTTCAGAAAATTATCAGTAAAATCGTTATTGTACAGGGGGGCAGTATACCCACGGTATCAAAATAAAAACTTTAATTGAAAAGTTGGGTGCAAACATTGGAAGTTTCAGAAGTACTGTTCTTGGAGAACCAATCGGTCTACTTTAAAAGCTCTTTAGGATTCATTAATTCTAGGATTCATTTTGATTGATATCCACAATAGCATAGATTCTTAAAATAAAATTATCATTTTTACCATTAACGCAAATTATCAACCATTTAAAAACAAATCTTAGAAATATTCTACTATAGAAATTTTAGGTCTTTGATTTTTTGGAAATAAATTTCGAAAGAAAATTTACTTGTACCGGCAAATTTCAATGTATATTCTTCAAGAAAAGAAAATCAATTTAATTGAAAATTTTCATTTGAAAATTTTTTTTGCGTTTCTTTGTTTCGAAATTTCTGTTACACTAAATTTCGAAATGTGGCCTTTGATCTACATACCTTCATTTTAAAGCATTCAACTGAGTGTGCCTGTTTCTACAAAAAATCTAAAAAAAGCATTCAAAATTTCTCATTTACTTTTCCTTAGTAAATTTTCTTTCTTTGTATATATATAACTAAAAAAATTAAAACGTCTAGGCTTTAATGTGTTCAAAAATGTCTAGTAGTAAGTGCCTTTCAGATATCTAAGAAAAAATATTTCTGAATAACTAAATCCAAAATTTGTATAAAGTAATGTATTTAAAAAAAACATGCACATTTTTGTTCGGTCGGAATATCATCCAAATGGCATATTTTATCGTTTGTTGGAAACGTTGAATTATTCTCAAATAAACCACGTCCTAAACTTATTCGAGAATCATTCAACGAATGGAGTTAAAACAGTAAGGGTATAAAAAAAGAAGGGTCGATTCCTGTTTTTTAACAATTTTTTAAAATAATTTTAGGGAATGAGACTTAAGAAAGAAATTTATTAAAATCTTAACATTTTAGAAAACTAAGTATAAATAAAATAAAAACCAATGTATATTTATATATTAAAAACTATTTAAAAAGATAAGAAGGAATATGGATGGAATTTGCATTTATTATTTCATTATTTGGACATTGTATACACATATTTCGAGAAAAACACTTTAGGCCAATTTTTATTTTTATTTATTCAATTAAGTGTAATTGGATAGAAAATAACATGTGAACGTAATACCGGATAATTGTCTAAAACCTAAGATGTTTATTATTATCATGGAAAATACAGTTTCCCTCTTAACGCTGCTTATGAAAAACTCTTCTTGTTTCATGAGGAAAATAATTTATAAAATCAAATATATTTCACTGTCAACGTGAAAAAGATTTGTTCCCATCTAATTAAATTTGTTATTTTAAGTTTTTTCTTTAATCCATAAAATAACAATTTTCTATTTATGTGGGGAAATCTTACCCAAATTGATTTATATAACTAAATATACTTTATAACATTTATCTTTATGTACAAAATTGAATCTCAAAGCTGTAACATTAATGCTGGTGTATTTATATTGGAATAATTTTTTATTCATGTTGTTCTTACAACGTGATTTTAGTTGAAAGTAAAAGTTCTTACTTTTTTCTGTCAATATAACTTTTCTGACTATAATTCTTTTTAATTGTATTTATGCTTTTTTCACTTGAAATCAAATACAAATTACAATTAATAGGATTATAAGGAAATTCAAGATTTTTGAAATTTTCTCCAGAATGCTAATGTTATTAATAATCAAATAAAAAGATAATTAAAATAAATATGATAATTTTAATTAGAATTGTATTTAATTTATTCTTTAGTGTTGCCGCAAAATAAGTGTAAATGATATGTATCGATTATAATTGAAAAAATAAAGTATAATAAAAATATAGTGTTTGTTTTTCTTCAAAAATTTAATCTTTATATCACAAACTAATAATGGTATTAGCTTGGATCACGCAAAAATGGGGAACGGCATTAAATAGTGTTCGTGTTTTTCAACAATTTTTCGGATCTTGACATCGAGCAGTATAATTAAAATATTTTTGGGAAATTCTAATAATTTTGATTGAAAAAATTTTCAAGTCTCAATTCATTTTGAACTGTTTATTTTCACGTCATTTACATATATCATCTGATAGCCTAGTGGTAATGGTCCCAGATAGTGGAGCGCAGATTCCATGGTTCGAAACCCGAAGGGGGTAAGTGTTTTTTCTAATTTCTAATAATTGATTTCTCTTTCTAATAGCTTTTAATACATCTAATTAACATTAATTCTTAATTTCAGACATTTCTTCATCGAAATATTCAATCGAACAGTTCCAACCTTTCGGGGTTGAAAATGATCGATCGATCGATGCGTTTTATTTTTTCATTTTATTTCTGCTCACAGGTTTAGTGACGTCACGCAACACAAGTAAATTTCTTTTTATGGAAATATGTGACGTCACCTAATTACAAAATTCGCAAAAATATTCAAAAAATGGTGGAAGGACTTCGATTTTTCGTTTTTCGTGATATAAGATTCTGGGAATGGCTTAGTAACGCCACGGGAGGCCTAAAAAACAAATTCAACAATCAACAATAAAAAAGTAAATCTGAAGAAATTACCGAATAACATAAATATTAAACTAGCGCCAACTGTTTTGTATAAATCTCTTAGATACGTATTTCGATTGTACAGTATAATTATCCAGTAGTTTTGGATTTTCCTCAATTATTTTGTGATTATTCACAGCTTGGCAATCGAAGTACATATCTGGAGACAATTCGTCAAAAACATATTCTTGGGTATTAGTTTAAAAAAAAAACTATTTAAGTAAAATATTTAATTTTCAATATAGTTTTGTAACTAGATGGGCTTTTTGTGGTCGTGGAACCCCATGTTGTCGCGGCGGTGGAAATCGAACTCAATGCCTACCGCTGGAGATGAGGTTTTTCAGAAGCAAATACTTCAAGATTTCCGCGACTTTTCTAACAATAAAGAGGGCCGTCTTCGGACTTACTGGGAGTCGTGTTGGGAGTTGAAAGAAATGGCCTCTTTTAAACCATAAGCCCCGAGGAATATCTTTTATAAAATTTTGTATTTAACCTTGAAAATCAATGTGATATAAATAAAATTGTGGATTTTTCTACAATTGGTACAACAAATAGTTTACGCTTATGCAATTTTGTTAATAATTATGATTCTTATTTTTTATTAATTTGCCATCTTTTATTTTATGTTATGAAATTGTTAACGCAGGTAGCTTTCAGACACGGCAAGGTTTCATCTTTTATTTTGTTTCTTATTAAATTCAAGATTTAATTATTAAATCAATTCTAATATCATATAATCTTCATCCTTGTTCCTAAATTTTCATTATGGTTCGATTTGTTAGCGAATAGAATTAAAAATAAAATATAATATGAAACTTTTCCAAATTTTGGCGTGTCTAATCGTACCCTGTACCAATATTTAATTATTTCTTTTTAAATAAAATAAAATATTACAATATAAATTGTTTGGCTCAAGTCCCTTTTCGCACAGTCAAATCTAGCGACCCTTCAATGTCATCCTTTAGCTAGCCCAGATATAGCTCTTATAAGCAAAAGTCACCCCTTGAAAACGACAAATTTTCGGGCTAATTGGGTGCATGCATTTTCACCTCCTTAATTTCCTCTTTAGATTTCCTACGGATCTAGACAATAAAAGCCAATTGTTTTTATGCAATACCGTTAAGAATGATTCATTCTTTAATTTTAAGCTCAATTTTTAACGAAACAAAACCAGCCCTTACATACCTTTTGTGCACTTGATAATTGTCTTTTTTAAAATTTTGAAACGATATTGCGGATGTTCTTTTGCACACAAGACAAAAAAAATTTCACATTTCTGCTCACGTAAGGATATTGTTTCATAATCCGTTGATAAAATATGCCATTATAAGGAAAAGTCACCCCTCGAAAATGATCAATTTTAAGGCAAATTTGGAATAGAATTTACATTAAATGGCTTGATCCTTGGGAAATTAAGGAGGTGAAAATGCATGCACCCATTTTTCCCGTTAATAAAGAGCATTCTTAGATTTCTGGATTTTGTGGAAGTATGTGAATGGGAGAAAATATTGTATATTAAAAAGAAAAAATCCTTTTTTTAATGCTCATTTTATTTAAAGTGCAAAGGTGCAAACCCAACCCAAACTTAAAACTAGTTAATAAGTGCAAAGAAGTAGAGAGTAATCGGAAACAAATCGTTATTATGGTGGCCGGTCAATGTGAAGTTTTCGGAAATTCTTTTTTAAGATGTTCATCTCTATTCATTGAAAGCTCGATCTTTCATCGCCATATGGTTTTCTGGATATGGTACCCGCATCGCCGGTGCTGCAGCCACTGGTGCATCTACCATTGCAATTCGCTCATTGGCTTCAGGATTCAAACGCATAGCATTATCATTGACATCTGCTCGGCTCGTGGAGGAAAGTAAAACAACTGTAATAAAAAGATATATTTTGTAATAGATACCAATAGATTAGCTAATAGAAATGCTGAAAACGAATTGTCAATATCACATTTTAGAATTTGTAATTACATATATACTTAAATTATGTTATATTGAGTATAGTTATGAATTAACATTTCTTACTTGCTGCATTTGAAAGCTGAGCAGAATACAGAGCCAAAGCTGCCACTAGTAACACCATTGATATTTTCGCCATTTGACTGCCGTTGTTTTTAGATAATATTAAATTTACAGAGTACAACTTTTCGAGTTATAATATCAAATTGCGGTTTTCAGCTTGCTTTTATATCAATAATTCAACATTGAATATATTTTTCTTATCGAAAAAACTTTCAAAGGATACCTTTCTCTTTTTCATGAAACAGTGTCCTTTACATTCTTGAATATTTTTATAATTAAAAGTTTTTGAATAACATTTTTTAATTGACAAGTTTACAGGGTCTTATTGTTAAAATTGTAAACCGTCGACGCGAAAATTATTTGTAGCTATAATTCTTTGAACAATTCGTTCAATTTATGTTCCAATTGCAAATACTAATCAAGAATTTGTTGTAATTGTACTGTCAAATAATTCACCTCCTATTATTGAAGAACACCAATCGTCCTTTATTCTGAAGCAGATTTCTCCAGCCCTATTAGATTTGGATGCCTCTAAGCGAATGACTGATTACGGTACTTATTAACTCGCAATTTGGTACTCATTTACGCTTAGTACACTACTTTTTCTCCATTTTGTGACCTACATATATCAATAACTATTAAGTTTCTAGGTGATTGCCAGTCTCTACTTATGCAACAAATGAACTAAGTTTGAAAATGCTGGTTGGTGGCTCTCATCAAGTCCTCAAATCTAGTGGCTTTGACTTAAATTTCTGTTTTAGTTAAAGAACACTTCTTTTTTTATTATTGTTCACTTTTGCTTAGTGTATTTTATTTTATTTTTTTGTACCTAAGGTTGCCAATTTATCTTTTATAATTAAAAAAAAAAGAAAAAAGTTATCGCTCAGGATTTTAAAATGTTCAGAAATCAGTCAAAGTTCGGTTTTTTAAATAAATTTACAATAATTTTTATATTTTCTTTTTTTTTTGAGTTTCGTATAAATTTAGATTTTTTATTTATTTTCAAATAATACTGAACGAAAAAAAAGTGGTGTAATATTGGAATACATTAAATTTAACCAATACTCATATAAAGTTATGGATTAAGAAAAAACAGTTTGTCATTCAAGACTTTTATCCCTTATATTATTTTTATATTTTTAAATTTTTTATAAATAATTTTTGTAGTTGAAAAATTTGAAAAATACTTAGACAATTCGCGCCTCTAAAAATACGAACCTGTAAACTTATCGTTTAAGAAATGTTACCGAATATTTTAAATAATGGAAATATCCAAGAATGTAAAGGACACTGTTTAACGAAAAGAGAAAGGTATCCTTTGAAAGTTTTTTCGATAAGAAAAATATATTCAATGTTGAATTATTGATATAAAAGCAAGCTGAAAACCGCAATTTGATATTATAACTCGAAAAGTTGTACTCTGTAAATTTAATAATATTTAAAAACAACGGCAGTAAAATGGCGAAAATATCAATGGTATTACTAGTGGCAGCTTTGGCTCTGTATTCTGCTCAGCTTTCAAATGCAGCAAGTAAGAAATGTTAATTCATAACTATACTCAATATAACATAATTTAAGTATATATTTAATTACAAATTCTAAAATGTGATATTGACAATACGTTTTCAACATTTCTATTAGCTAATCTATTGGCATCTATTACAAAATATATATTTTTATTACAGTTATTATAACGCCCTGGAGACGAGCAGATGTCAATGATAATGCTATGCGTTTGAATCCTGATGCCAATGAGCGAATTGCAATGGTAGATGCACCAGTGGCTGCAGCACCGGCGATGCGGGTACCATATCCAGAAAACCATATGGCGATGAAAGATCGAGCTTTCAATGAATAGAGATGAACATCTTAAAAAAGAATTTCCGAAAACTTCACATTGACCGGCCACCATAATAACGATTTGTTTCCGATTACTCTCTACTTCTTTGCACTTATTAACTAGTTTTAAGTTTGGGTTGGGTTTGCACCTTTGCACTTTAAATAAAATGAGCATTAAAAAAAGTATTTTTTCTTTTTAATATACAATATTTTCTCCCATTCACATGCTTCCACAAAATCCAGAAATCTAAGAATGCTCTTTATTAACGGGAAAAATGGGTGCATGCATTTTCACCTCCTTAATTTCCCAAGGATCAAGCCATTTAATGTAAATTCTATTCCAAATTTGCCTTAAAATTGATCATTTTCGAGGGGTGACTTTTCCTTATAATGGCATATTTTATCAACGGATTATGAAACAATATCCTTACGTGAGCAGAAATGTGAAATTTTTTTTGTCTTGTGTGCAAAAGAACATCCGCAATATCGTTTCAAAATTTTAAAAAAGACAATTATCAAGTGCACAAAAGGTATGTAAGGGCTGGTTTTGTTTCGTTAAAAATTGAGCTTAAAATTAAAGAATGAATCATTCTTAACGGTATTGCATAAAAACAATTGGCGTTTATTGTCTAGATCCGTAGGAAATCTAAAGAGGAAATTAAGGAGGTGAAAATGCATGCACCCAATTAGCCCGAAAATTTGTCGTTTTCAAGGGGTGACTTTTGCTTATAAGAGCTATATCTGGGCTAGCTAAAGGATGACATTGAAGGGTCGCTAGATTTGACTGTGCGAAAAGGGACTTGAGCCAAACAATTTATATTGTAATATTTTATTTTATTTAAAAAGAAATAATTAAATATTGGTACAGGGTACGATTAGACACGCCAAAATTTGGAAAAGTTTCATATTATATTTTATTTTTAATTCTATTCGCTAACAAATCGAACCATAATGAAAATTTAGGAACAAGGATGAAGATTATATGATATTAGAATTGATTTAATAATTAAATCTTGAATTTAATAAGAAACAAAATAAAAGATGAAACCTTGCCGTGTCTGAAAGCTACCTGCGTTAACAATTTCATAACATAAAATAAAAGATGGCAAATTAATAAAAAATAAGAATCATAATTATTCAAATAAAAAACTAAATAGTTAGTTTAGTTAGTTTTCATAATTGTTCACTTTTGCTTAGTGTATTTTATTTTATTTTTTTGTACCTAAGGTTGCCAATTTATCTTTTATAATTAAAAAAAAAAGAAAAAAGTTAACGCTCAGGATTTTAAAATGTTCAGAAATCAGTCAAAGTTCGGTTTTTTAAATAAATTTACAATAATTTTTATATTTTTTTTTTTTTTGAGTTTCGTATAAATTTAGATTTTTTATTTATTTTCAAATAATACTGAACGAAAAACAAGTGGTGTAATATTGGAATACATTAAATTTAACCAATACTCATATAAAGTTATGGATTAAGAAAAAACAGTTTGTCATTCAAGACTTTTATCCCTTATATTATTTTTATATTTTTAAAATTTTTATAAATAATTTTTGTAGTTGAAAAATTTGAAAAATACTTAGACGATTCGCGCCTCTAAAAATACGAACCTGTAATTCTTATTTTTTATTAATTTGCCATCTTTTATTTTATGTTATGAAATTGTTAACGCAGGTAGCTTTCAGACACGGCAAGGTTTCATCTTTTATTTTGTTTCTTATTAAATTCAAGATTTAATTATTAAATCAATTCTAATATCATATAATCTTCATCCTTGTTCCTAAATTTTCATTATGGTTCGATTTGTTAGCGAATAGAATTAAAAATAAAATATAATATGAAACTTTTCCAAATTTTGGCGTGTCTAATCGTACCCTGTACCAATATTTAATTATTTCTTTTTAAATAAAATAAAATATTACAATATAAATTGTTTGGCTCAAGTCCCTTTTCGCACAGTCAAATCTAGCGACCCTTCAATGTCATCCTTTAGCTAGCCCAGATATAGCTCTTATAAGCAAAAGTCACCCCTTGAAAACGACAAATTTTCGGGCTAATTGGGTGCATGCATTTTCACCTCCTTAATTTCCTCTTTAGATTTCCTACGGATCTAGACAATAAAAGCCAATTGTTTTTATGCAATACCGTTAAGAATGATTCATTCTTTAATTTTAAGCTCAATTTTTAACGAAACAAAACCAGCCTTTATATACTTTTTGTGCACTTGATAATTGTCTTTTTTAAAACTTTGAAACGATATGGCGGATGTTCTTTTGCACACAAGACAAAAAAAATTTCACATTTCTGTTCACGTAAGGATATTGTTTCATAATCCGTTGATAAAATATGCCATTATAAGGAAAAGTCACCCCTCGAAAATGATCAATATTAAGGCAAATTTGGAATAGAATTTACATTAAATGGCTTGATCCTTGGGAAATTAAGGAGGTGAAAATGCATGCACCCATTTTTCCCGTTAATAAAGAGCATTCTTAGATTTCTGGATTTTGTGGAAGTATGTGAATGGGAGAAAATATTGTATATTAAAAAGAAAAAATACTTTTTTTAATGCTCATTTTATTTAAAGTGCAAAGGTGCAAACCCAACCCAAACTTAATACTAGTTAATAAGTGCAAAGAAGTAGAGAGTAATCGGAAACAAATCGTTATTATGGTGGCCGGTCAATGTGAAGTTTTCGGAAATTCTTTTTTAAGATGTTCATCTCTATTCATTGAAAGCTCGATCTTTCATCGCCATATGGTTTTCTGGATATGGTACCCGCATCGCCGGTGCTGCAGCCACTGGTGCATCTACCATTGCAATTCGCTCATTGGCATCAGGATTCAAACGCATAGCATTATCATTGACATCTGCTCGTCTCCAGGGCGTTATAATAACTGTAATAAAAATATATATTTTGTAATAGATGCCAATAGATTAGCTAATAGAAATGTTGAAAACGTATTGTCAATATCACATTTTAGAATTTGTAATTACATATATACTTAAATTATGTTATATTGAGTATAGTTATGAATTAACATTTCTTACTTGCTGCATTTGAAAGCTGAGCAGAATACAGAGCCAAAGCTGCCACTAGTAACACCATTGATATTTTCGCCATTTGACTGCCGTTGTTTTTAGATAATATTAAATTTACAGAGTACAACTTTTCGAGTTATAATATCAAATTGCGGTTTTCAGCTTGCTTTTATATCAATAATTGAACATTGAAAATATTTTTCTTATCGAAAAAAATTTCAAAGGATACCTTTATCTTTTTCATTAAACAATGGCATTTACATTGTTGAATATTTTTATAATTAAAAGTTTTTGAATAACATTTTTTAATTGACAAGTTTACAGGGTCTTATTGTTAAAATTGTAAACCGTCGACGCGAAAATTATTTGTAGCTATAATTCTTTGAACAATTCGTTCAATTTATGTTCCAATTGCAAATACTAATCAAGAATTTGTTGTAATTGTACTGTCAAATAATTCACCTCCTATTATTGAAGAACACCAATCGTCCTTTATTCTGAAGCAGATTTCTCCAGCCCTATTAGATTTGGATGCCTCTAAGCGAATGACTGATTACGGTACTTATTAACTCGCAATTTGGTACTCATTTACGCTTAGTACACTGCTTTTTCTCCATTTTGTGACCTACATATATCAATAACTATTAAGTTTCTAGGTGATTGCCAGTCTCTACTTATGCAACAAATGAACTAAGTTTGAAAATGCTGTTTGGTGGCTCTCATCAAGTCCTCAAATCTAGTGGCTTTGACTTAAATTTCTGTTTTAGTTAAAGAACACTTCTTTTTTTATTATTGTTCACTTTTGCGTAGTGTATTTTATTTTATTTTTTTGTACCTAAGGTAGCCAATTTATCTTTTATAATTAAAAAAAAAAAAAGAAAAAAGTTATCGCTCAGGATTTTAAAATGTTCAGAAATCAGTCAAAGTTCCGTTTTTTCAATAAATTTACAATAATTTTTATATTTTTTTTTTTTTTGAGTTTCGTATAAATTTAGATTTTTTATTTATTTTCAAATAATACTGAACCAAAAACAAGTGGTGTAATATTGGAATACATTAAATTTAACCAATACTCATATAAAGTTATGGATTAAGAAAAAACAGTTTGTCATTCAAGACTTTTATCACTTATATTATTTTTATATTTTTAAAATTTTTATAAATAATTTTTGTAGTTGAAAAATTTGAAAAATACTTAGACGATTCGCGCCTCTAAAAATACGAACCTGTAAACTTATCGTTTAAGAAATGTTACCGAATATTTTAAATAATGGAAATATCCAAGAATGTAAAGGACACTGTTTAACGAAAAGAGAAAGGTATCCTTTGAAAGTTTTTTCGATAAGAAAAATATATTCAATGTTGAATTATTGATATAAAAGCAAGCTGAAAACCGCAATTTGATATTATAACTCGAAAAGTTGTACTCTGTAAATTTAATAATATTTAAAAACAACGGCAGTAAAATGGCGAAAATATCAATGGTATTACTAGTGGCAGCTTTGGCTCTGTATTCTGCTCAGCTTTCAAATGCAGCAAGTAAGAAATGTTAATTCATAACTATACTCAATATAACATAATTTAAGTATATATTTAATTACAAATTCTAAAATGTGATATTGACAATACGTTTTCAACATTTCTATTAGCTAATCTATTGGCATCTATTACAAAATATATATTTTTATTACAGTTATTATAACGCCCTGGAGACGAGCAGATGTCAATGATAATGCTATGCGTTTGAATCCTGATGCCAATGAGCGAATTGCAATGGTAGATGCACCAGTGGCTGCAGCACCGGCGATGCGGGTACCATATCCAGAAAACCATATGGCGATGAAAGATCGAGCTTTCAATGAATAGAGATGAACATCTTAAAAAAGAATTTCCGAAAACTTCACATTGACCGGCCACCATAATAACGATTTGTTTCCGATTACTCTCTACTTCTTTGCACTTATTAACTAGTTTTAAGTTTGGGTTGGGTTTGCACCTTTGCACTTTAAATAAAATGAGCATTAAAAAAAGTATTTTTTCTTTTTAATATACAATATTTTCTCCCATTCACATGCTTCCACAAAATCCAGAAATCTAAGAATGCTCTTTATTAACGGGAAAAATGGGTGCATGCATTTTCACCTCCTTAATTTCCCAAGGATCAAGCCATTTAATGTAAATTCTATTCCAAATTTGCCTTAAAATTGATCATTTTCGAGGGGTGACTTTTCCTTATAATGGCATATTTTATCAACGGATTATGAAACAATATCCTTACGTGAGCAGAAATGTGAAATTTTTTTTGTCTTGTGTGCAAAAGAACATCCGCAATATCGTTTCAAAATTTTAAAAAAGACAATTATCAAGTGCACAAAAGGTATGTAAGGGCTGGTTTTGTTTCGTTAAAAATTGAGCTTAAAATTAAAGAATGAATCATTCTTAACGGTATTGCATAAAAACAATTGGCGTTTATTGTCTAGATCCGTAGGAAATCTAAAGAGGAAATTAAGGAGGTGAAAATGCATGCACCCAATTAGCCCGAAAATTTGTCGTTTTCAAGGGGTGACTTTTGCTTATAAGAGCTATATCTGGGCTAGCTAAAGGATGACATTGAAGGGTCGCTAGATTTGACTGTGCGAAAAGGGACTTGAGCCAAACAATTTATATTGTAATATTTTATTTTATTTAAAAAGAAATAATTAAATATTGGTACAGGGTACGATTAGACACGCCAAAATTTGGAAAAGTTTCATATTATATTTTATTTTTAATTCTATTCGCTAACAAATCGAACCATAATGAAAATTTAGGAACAAGGATGAAGATTATATGATATTAGAATTGATTTAATAATTAAATCTTGAATTTAATAAGAAACAAAATAAAAGATGAAACCTTGCCGTGTCTGAAAGCTACCTGCGTTAACAATTTCATAACATAAAATAAAAGATGGCAAATTAATAAAAAATAAGAATCATAATTATTCAAATAAAAAACTAAATAGTTAGTTTAGTTAGTTTTCATAATTGTTCACTTTTGCTTAGTGTATTTTATTTTATTTTTTTGTACCTAAGGTTGCCAATTTATCTTTTATAATTAAAAAAAAAAGAAAAAAGTTAACGCTCAGGATTTTAAAATGTTCAGAAATCAGTCAAAGTTCGGTTTTTTAAATAAATTTACAATAATTTTTATATTTTTTTTTTTTTTGAGTTTCGTATAAATTTAGATTTTTTATTTATTTTCAAATAATACTGAACGAAAAACAAGTGGTGTAATATTGGAATACATTAAATTTAACCAATACTCATATAAAGTTATGGATTAAGAAAAAACAGTTTGTCATTCAAGACTTTTATCCCTTATATTATTTTTATATTTTTAAAATTTTTATAAATAATTTTTGTAGTTGAAAAATTTGAAAAATACTTAGACGATTCGCGCCTCTAAAAATACGAACCTGTAATTCTTATTTTTTATTAATTTGCCATCTTTTATTTTATGTTATGAAATTGTTAACGCAGGTAGCTTTCAGACACGGCAAGGTTTCATCTTTTATTTTGTTTCTTATTAAATTCAAGATTTAATTATTAAATCAATTCTAATATCATATAATCTTCATCCTTGTTCCTAAATTTTCATTATGGTTCGATTTGTTAGCGAATAGAATTAAAAATAAAATATAATATGAAACTTTTCCAAATTTTGGCGTGTCTAATCGTACCCTGTACCAATATTTAATTATTTCTTTTTAAATAAAATAAAATATTACAATATAAATTGTTTGGCTCAAGTCCCTTTTCGCACAGTCAAATCTAGCGACCCTTCAATGTCATCCTTTAGCTAGCCCAGATATAGCTCTTATAAGCAAAAGTCACCCCTTGAAAACGACAAATTTTCGGGCTAATTGGGTGCATGCATTTTCACCTCCTTAATTTCCTCTTTAGATTTCCTACGGATCTAGACAATAAACGCCAATTGTTTTTATGCAATACCGTTAAGAATGATTCATTCTTTAATTTTAAGCTCAATTTTTAACGAAACAAAACCAGCCCTTACATACCTTTTGTGCACTTGATAATTGTCTTTTTTAAAATTTTGAAACGATATTGCGGATGTTCTTTTGCACACAAGACAAAAAAAATTTCACATTTCTGCTCACGTAAGGATATTGTTTCATAATCCGTTGATAAAATATGCCATTATAAGGAAAAGTCACCCCTCGAAAATGATCAATTTTAAGGCAAATTTGGAATAGAATTTACATTAAATGGCTTGATCCTTGGGAAATTAAGGAGGTGAAAATGCATGCACCCATTTTTCCCGTTAATAAAGAGCATTCTTAGATTTCTGGATTTTGTGGAAGCATGTGAATGGGAGAAAATATTGTATATTAAAAAGAAAAAATACTTTTTTTAATGCTCATTTTATTTAAAGTGCAAAGGTGCAAACCCAACCCAAACTTAAAACTAGTTAATAAGTGCAAAGAAGTAGAGAGTAATCGGAAACAAATCGTTATTATGGTGGCCGGTCAATGTGAAGTTTTCGGAAATTCTTTTTTAAGATGTTCATCTCTATTCATTGAAAGCTCGATCTTTCATCGCCATATGGTTTTCTGGATATGGTACCCGCATCGCCGGTGCTGCAGCCACTGGTGCATCTACCATTGCAATTCGCTCATTGGCATCAGGATTCAAACGCATAGCATTATCATTGACATCTGCTCGTCTCCAGGGCGTTATAATAACTGTAATAAAAATATATATTTTGTAATAGATGCCAATAGATTAGCTAATAGAAATGTTGAAAACGTATTGTCAATATCACATTTTAGAATTTGTAATTAAATATATACTTAAATTATGTTATATTGAGTATAGTTATGAATTAACATTTCTTACTTGCTGCATTTGAAAGCTGAGCAGAATACAGAGCCAAAGCTGCCACTAGTAACACCATTGATATTTTCGCCATTTTACTGCCGTTGTTTTTAGATATTATTAAATTTACAGAGTACAACTTTTCGAGTTATAATATCAAATTGCGGTTTTCAGACTGCTTTTATATCAATAATTGAACATTGAAAATATTTTTCTTATCGAAAAAAATTTCAAAGGATACCTTTATCTTTTTCATTAAACAATGGCATTTACATTGTTGAATATTTTTATAATTAAAAGTTTTTGAATAACATTTTTTAATTGACAAGTTTACAGGGTCTTATTGTTAAAATTGTAAACCGTCGACGCGAAAATTATTTGTAGCTATAATTCTTTGAACAATTCGTTCAATTTATGTTCCAATTGCAAATACTAATCAAGAATTTGTTGTAATTGTACTGTCAAATAATTCACCTCCTATTATTGAAGAACACCAATCGTCCTTTATTCTGAAGCAGATTTCTCCAGCCCTATTAGATTTGGATGCCTCTAAGCGAATGACTGATTACGGTACTTATTAACTCGCAATTTGGTACTCATTTACGCTTAGTACACTGCTTTTTCTCCATTTTGTGACCTACATATATCAATAACTATTAAGTTTCTAGGTGATTGCCAGTCTCTACTTATGCAACAAATGAACTAAGTTTGAAAATGCTGTTTGGTGGCTCTCATCAAGTCCTCAAATCTAGTGGCTTTGACTTAAATTTCTGTTTTAGTTAAAGAACACTTCTTTTTTTATTATTGTTCACTTTTGCGTAGTGTATTTTATTTTATTTTTTTGTACCTAAGGTAGCCAATTTATCTTTTATAATTAAAAAAAAAAAAAGAAAAAAGTTATCGCTCAGGATTTTAAAATGTTCAGAAATCAGTCAAAGTTCCGTTTTTTCAATAAATTTACAATAATTTTTATATTTTTTTTTTTTTTGAGTTTCGTATAAATTTAGATTTTTTATTTATTTTCAAATAATACTGAACCAAAAACAAGTGGTGTAATATTGGAATACATTAAATTTAACCAATACTCATATAAAGTTATGGATTAAGAAAAAACAGTTTGTCATTCAAGACTTTTATCACTTATATTATTTTTATATTTTTAAAATTTTTATAAATAATTTTTGTAGTTGAAAAATTTGAAAAATACTTAGACGATTCGCGCCTCTAAAAATACGAACCTGTAAACTTATCGTTTAAGAAATGTTACCGAATATTTTAAATAATGGAAATATCCAAGAATGTAAAGGACACTGTTTAACGAAAAGAGAAAGGTATCCTTTGAAAGTTTTTTCGATAAGAAAAATATATTCAATGTTGAATTATTGATATAAAAGCAAGCTGAAAACCGCAATTTGATATTATAACTCGAAAAGTTGTACTCTGTAAATTTAATAATATTTAAAAACAACGGCAGTAAAATGGCGAAAATATCAATGGTATTACTAGTGGCAGCTTTGGCTCTGTATTCTGCTCAGCTTTCAAATGCAGCAAGTAAGAAATGTTAATTCATAACTATACTCAATATAACATAATTTAAGTATATATTTAATTACAAATTCTAAAATGTGATATTGACAATACGTTTTCAACATTTCTATTAGCTAATCTATTGGCATCTATTACAAAATATATATTTTTATTACAGTTATTATAACGCCCTGGAGACGAGCAGATGTCAATGATAATGCTATGCGTTTGAATCCTGATGCCAATGAGCGAATTGCAATGGTAGATGCACCAGTGGCTGCAGCACCGGCGATGCGGGTACCATATCCAGAAAACCATATGGCGATGAAAGATCGAGCTTTCAATGAATAGAGATGAACATCTTAAAAAAGAATTTCCGAAAACTTCACATTGACCGGCCACCATAATAACGATTTGTTTCCGATTACTCTCTACTTCTTTGCACTTATTAACTAGTTTTAAGTTTGGGTTGGGTTTGCACCTTTGCACTTTAAATAAAATGAGCATTAAAAAAAGTATTTTTTCTTTTTAATATACAATATTTTCTCCCATTCACATGCTTCCACAAAATCCAGAAATCTAAGAATGCTCTTTATTAACGGGAAAAATGGGTGCATGCATTTTCACCTCCTTAATTTCCCAAGGATCAAGCCATTTAATGTAAATTCTATTCCAAATTTGCCTTAAAATTGATCATTTTCGAGGGGTGACTTTTCCTTATAATGGCATATTTTATCAACGGATTATGAAACAATATCCTTACGTGAGCAGAAATGTGAAATTTTTTTTGTCTTGTGTGCAAAAGAACATCCGCAATATCGTTTCAAAATTTTAAAAAAGACAATTATCAAGTGCACAAAAGGTATGTAAGGGCTGGTTTTGTTTCGTTAAAAATTGAGCTTAAAATTAAAGAATGAATCATTCTTAACGGTATTGCATAAAAACAATTGGCGTTTATTGTCTAGATCCGTAGGAAATCTAAAGAGGAAATTAAGGAGGTGAAAATGCATGCACCCAATTAGCCCGAAAATTTGTCGTTTTCAAGGGGTGACTTTTGCTTATAAGAGCTATATCTGGGCTAGCTAAAGGATGACATTGAAGGGTCGCTAGATTTGACTGTGCGAAAAGGGACTTGAGCCAAACAATTTATATTGTAATATTTTATTTTATTTAAAAAGAAATAATTAAATATTGGTACAGGGTACGATTAGACACGCCAAAATTTGGAAAAGTTTCATATTATATTTTATTTTTAATTCTATTCGCTAACAAATCGAACCATAATGAAAATTTAGGAACAAGGATGAAGATTATATGATATTAGAATTGATTTAATAATTAAATCTTGAATTTAATAAGAAACAAAATAAAAGATGAAACCTTGCCGTGTCTGAAAGCTACCTGCGTTAACAATTTCATAACATAAAATAAAAGATGGCAAATTAATAAAAAATAAGAATCATAATTATTCAAATAAAAAACTAAATAGTTAGTTTAGTTAGTTTTCATAATTGTTCACTTTTGCTTAGTGTATTTTATTTTATTTTTTTGTACCTAAGGTTGCCAATTTATCTTTTATAATTAAAAAAAAAAGAAAAAAGTTAACGCTCAGGATTTTAAAATGTTCAGAAATCAGTCAAAGTTCGGTTTTTTAAATAAATTTACAATAATTTTTATATTTTTTTTTTTTTTGAGTTTCGTATAAATTTAGATTTTTTATTTATTTTCAAATAATACTGAACGAAAAACAAGTGGTGTAATATTGGAATACATTAAATTTAACCAATACTCATATAAAGTTATGGATTAAGAAAAAACAGTTTGTCATTCAAGACTTTTATCCCTTATATTATTTTTATATTTTTAAAATTTTTATAAATAATTTTTGTAGTTGAAAAATTTGAAAAATACTTAGACGATTCGCGCCTCTAAAAATACGAACCTGTAATTCTTATTTTTTATTAATTTGCCATCTTTTATTTTATGTTATGAAATTGTTAACGCAGGTAGCTTTCAGACACGGCAAGGTTTCATCTTTTATTTTGTTTCTTATTAAATTCAAGATTTAATTATTAAATCAATTCTAATATCATATAATCTTCATCCTTGTTCCTAAATTTTCATTATGGTTCGATTTGTTAGCGAATAGAATTAAAAATAAAATATAATATGAAACTTTTCCAAATTTTGGCGTGTCTAATCGTACCCTGTACCAATATTTAATTATTTCTTTTTAAATAAAATAAAATATTACAATATAAATTGTTTGGCTCAAGTCCCTTTTCGCACAGTCAAATCTAGCGACCCTTCAATGTCATCCTTTAGCTAGCCCAGATATAGCTCTTATAAGCAAAAGTCACCCCTTGAAAACGACAAATTTTCGGGCTAATTGGGTGCATGCATTTTCACCTCCTTAATTTCCTCTTTAGATTTCCTACGGATCTAGACAATAAAAGCCAATTGTTTTTATGCAATACCGTTAAGAATGATTCATTCTTTAATTTTAAGCTCAATTTTTAACGAAACAAAACCAGCCTTTATATACTTTTTGTGCACTTGATAATTGTCTTTTTTAAAACTTTGAAACGATATGGCGGATGTTCTTTTGCACACAAGACAAAAAAAATTTCACATTTCTGTTCACGTAAGGATATTGTTTCATAATCCGTTGATAAAATATGCCATTATAAGGAAAAGTCACCCCTCGAAAATGATCAATATTAAGGCAAATTTGGAATAGAATTTACATTAAATGGCTTGATCCTTGGGAAATTAAGGAGGTGAAAATGCATGCACCCATTTTTCCCGTTAATAAAGAGCATTCTTAGATTTCTGGATTTTGTGGAAGTATGTGAATGGGAGAAAATATTGTATATTAAAAAGAAAAAATACTTTTTTTAATGCTCATTTTATTTAAAGTGCAAAGGTGCAAACCCAACCCAAACTTAATACTAGTTAATAAGTGCAAAGAAGTAGAGAGTAATCGGAAACAAATCGTTATTATGGTGGCCGGTCAATGTGAAGTTTTCGGAAATTCTTTTTTAAGATGTTCATCTCTATTCATTGAAAGCTCGATCTTTCATCGCCATATGGTTTTCTGGATATGGTACCCGCATCGCCGGTGCTGCAGCCACTGGTGCATCTACCATTGCAATTCGCTCATTGGCATCAGGATTCAAACGCATAGCATTATCATTGACATCTGCTCGTCTCCAGGGCGTTATAATAACTGTAATAAAAATATATATTTTGTAATAGATGCCAATAGATTAGCTAATAGAAATGTTGAAAACGTATTGTCAATATCACATTTTAGAATTTGTAATTACATATATACTTAAATTATGTTATATTGAGTATAGTTATGAATTAACATTTCTTACTTGCTGCATTTGAAAGCTGAGCAGAATACAGAGCCAAAGCTGCCACTAGTAACACCATTGATATTTTCGCCATTTGACTGCCGTTGTTTTTAGATAATATTAAATTTACAGAGTACAACTTTTCGAGTTATAATATCAAATTGCGGTTTTCAGCTTGCTTTTATATCAATAATTCAACATTGAATATATTTTTCTTATCGAAAAAACTTTCAAAGGATACCTTTCTCTTTTTCATGAAACAGTGTCCTTTACATTCTTGAATATTTTTATAATTAAAAGTTTTTGAATAACATTTTTTAATTGACAAGTTTACAGGGTCTTATTGTTAAAATTGTAAACCGTCGACGCGAAAATTATTTGTAGCTATAATTCTTTGAACAATTCGTTCAATTTATGTTCCAATTGCAAATACTAATCAAGAATTTGTTGTAATTGTACTGTCAAATAATTCACCTCCTATTATTGAAGAACACCAATCGTCCTTTATTCTGAAGCAGATTTCTCCAGCCCTATTAGATTTGGATGCCTCTAAGCGAATGACTGATTACGGTACTTATTAACTCGCAATTTGGTACTCATTTACGCTTAGTACACTACTTTTTCTCCATTTTGTGACCTACATATATCAATAACTATTAAGTTTCTAGGTGATTGCCAGTCTCTACTTATGCAACAAATGAACTAAGTTTGAAAATGCTGGTTGGTGGCTCTCATCAAGTCCTCAAATCTAGTGGCTTTGACTTAAATTTCTGTTTTAGTTAAAGAACACTTCTTTTTTTATTATTGTTCACTTTTGCTTAGTGTATTTTATTTTATTTTTTTGTACCTAAGGTTGCCAATTTATCTTTTATAATTAAAAAAAAAAGAAAAAAGTTATCGCTCAGGATTTTAAAATGTTCAGAAATCAGTCAAAGTTCGGTTTTTTAAATAAATTTACAATAATTTTTATATTTTCTTTTTTTTTTGAGTTTCGTATAAATTTAGATTTTTTATTTATTTTCAAATAATACTGAACGAAAAAAAAGTGGTGTAATATTGGAATACATTAAATTTAACCAATACTCATATAAAGTTATGGATTAAGAAAAAACAGTTTGTCATTCAAGACTTTTATCCCTTATATTATTTTTATATTTTTAAATTTTTTATAAATAATTTTTGTAGTTGAAAAATTTGAAAAATACTTAGACAATTCGCGCCTCTAAAAATACGAACCTGTAAACTTATCGTTTAAGAAATGTTATTCAAAAACTTTTAATTATAAAAATATTCAAGAATGTAAAGGACACTGTTTCTTGAAAAAGAGAAAGGTATCCTTTGAAAGTTTTTTCGATAAGAAAAATATATTCAATGTTGAATTATTGATATAAAAGCAAGCTGAAAACCGCAATTTGATATTGTAACTCGAAAAGTTGTACTCTGTAAATTTAATATTATTTAAAAACAACGGCAGTAAAATGGCGAAAATATCAATGGTATTACTAGTGGCAGCTTTGGCTCTGTATTCTGCTCAGCTTTCAAATGCAGCAAGTAAGAAATGTTAATTCATAACTATACTCAATATAACATAATTTAAGTATATATTTAATTACAAATTCTAAAATGTGATATTGACAATACGTTTTCAACATTTCTATTAGCTAATCTATTGGCATCTATTACAAAATATATATTTTTATTACAGTTATTATAACGCCCTGGAGACGAGCAGATGTCAATGATAATGCTATGCGTTTGAATCCTGATGCCAATGAGCGAATTGCAATGGTAGATGCACCAGTGGCTGCAGCACCGGCGATGCGGGTACCATATCCAGAAAACCATATGGCGATGAAAGATCGAGCTTTCAATGAATAGAGATGAACATCTTAAAAAAGAATTTCCGAAAACTTCACATTGACCGGCCACCATAATAACGATTTGTTTCCGATTACTCTCTACTTCTTTGCACTTATTAACAAGTTTTAAGTTTGGGTTGGGTTTGCACCTTTGCACTTTAAATAAAATGAGCATTAAAAAAAGGATTTTTTCTTTTTAATATACAATATTTTCTCCCATTCACATACTTCCACAAAATCCAGAAATCTAAGAATGCTCTTTATTAACGGGAAAAATGGGTGCATGCATTTTCACCTCCTTAATTTCCCAAGGATCAAGCCATTTAATGTAAATTCTATTCCAAATTTGCCTTAAAATTGATCATTTTCGAGGGGTGACTTTTCCTTATAATGGCATATTTTATCAACGGATTATGAAACAATATCCTTACGTGAGCAGAAATGTGAAATTTTTTTTGTCTTGTGTGCAAAAGAACATCCGCAATATCGTTTCAAAATTTTAAAAAAGACAATTATCAAGTGCACAAAAGGTATGTAAGGGCTGGTTTTGTTTCGTTAAAAATTGAGCTTAAAATTAAAGAATGAATCATTCTTAACGGTATTGCATAAAAACAATTGGCGTTTATTGTCTAGATCCGTAGGAAATCTAAAGAGGAAATTAAGGAGGTGAAAATGCATGCACCCAATTAGCCCGAAAATTTGTCGTTTTCAAGGGGTGACTTTTGCTTATAAGAGCTATATCTGGGCTAGCTAAAGGATGACATTGAAGGGTCGCTAGATTTGACTGTGCGAAAAGGGACTTGAGCCAAACAATTTATATTGTAATATTTTATTTTATTTAAAAAGAAATAATTAAATATTGGTACAGGGTACGATTAGACACGCCAAAATTTGGAAAAGTTTCATATTATATTTTATTTTTAATTCTATTCGCTAACAAATCGAACCATAATGAAAATTTAGGAACAAGGATGAAGATTATATGATATTAGAATTGATTTAATAATTAAATCTTGAATTTAATAAGAAACAAAATAAAAGATGAAACCTTGCCGTGTCTGAAAGCTACCTGCGTTAACAATTTCATAACATAAAATAAAAGATGGCAAATTAATAAAAAATAAGAATCATAATTATTCAAATAAAAAACTAAATAGTTAGTTTAGTTAGTTTTCATAATTGTTCACTTTTGCTTAGTGTATTTTATTTTATTTTTTTGTACCTAAGGTTGCCAATTTATCTTTTATAATTAAAAAAAAAAGAAAAAAGTTAACGCTCAGGATTTTAAAATGTTCAGAAATCAGTCAAAGTTCGGTTTTTTAAATAAATTTACAATAATTTTTATATTTTTTTTTTTTTTGAGTTTCGTATAAATTTAGATTTTTTATTTATTTTCAAATAATACTGAACGAAAAACAAGTGGTGTAATATTGGAATACATTAAATTTAACCAATACTCATATAAAGTTATGGATTAAGAAAAAACAGTTTGTCATTCAAGACTTTTATCCCTTATATTATTTTTATATTTTTAAAATTTTTATAAATAATTTTTGTAGTTGAAAAATTTGAAAAATACTTAGACGATTCGCGCCTCTAAAAATACGAACCTGTAAACTTATCGTTTAAGAAATGTTACCGAATATTTTAAATAATGGAAATATCCAAGAATGTAAAGGACACTGTTTAACGAAAAGAGAAAGGTATCCTTTGAAAGTTTTTTCGATAAGAAAAATATATTCAATGTTGAATTATTGATATAAAAGCAAGCTGAAAACCGCAATTTGATATTATAACTCGAAAAGTTGTACTCTGTAAATTTAATAATATTTAAAAACAACGGCAGTAAAATGGCGAAAATATCAATGGTATTACTAGTGGCAGCTTTGGCTCTGTACTGAAATGGTTAAATAAATTCCCAAATGAATAGAAATTCGGTATTATATGCTTCGAAATTAAAGTCTGTGTAAAAATTTGGGTTTTAATTTTATGTTAAGAAAACGACATTGCTTTCCGATTCCCTATACCTATACATTTTTGAGTAAAATATGCTTTGTTTTTGAGGATTTGGTATTCGGCCGAATATTGCTTACTCTTCCGAATACCGAATATTAAAAAAAGTAGCCGAATAGACTGAATACCGAATAGTAGCCGAATATTCGTGGCATCTCTAGTACATACATCGATTGTTAGTAAAGGTGCGAGGGAATGATTTTATGGGACATATATAAAACATATCTTTATAATAGTGTTTTTTACTTTTCATTCCAAACTCAAAAGTTTTTTGAAAATCTTAATAACCTAATCGATTATTCAAATTCGCAAACAATTTTTTTGAAAAATGTTTGATTGCAAAGTTTAAAAATGTTTTAATCTCAAGTTTGGGACATAGTGACGGAATGATTTACTGGGTACTATTTATTTATTATAGTAATACTCATATGGTTCAAAAATTATAATCAACACCATTAGCCTAAGTCAGCCCAAGTAGTGTTCTTTTAAAGGAAGAAAAATACCATCATAGATCTGAAAGGATAAGAATTTCCATAATAATGTAATTTCTCATCTACAAAGAGCACTACTTCCACATCTTTTGTTTTTGGAATGTCATTAATATAAAGTAGATAGAGTTTGGGACCCAGGACAGAACCCTACGGGACACCTGCTACAACTTCTTTGATGCTTGACTTATATCCGTTGTATTCTACATACATTTTTCGATTTTTTAGGTAACTTTGTATTAAGTATATTATGTATGTGGGAAATTTGTAATTGATTAGCTTGAATATGAGTCCAGTATGCCACGCTGTGTCAAATGCTTTCTCTATATCTAGAAAAATGGCACCTGTATGTTTATTGTTATTAAATTCTCTTGTTATGTCATTTACTAGCATTTCTGTGTTATGTTGCTGTCGAAATCCAAATTGTTCTTTTATAAGTATATTATTTTCCTTTCAGTTGAAATCAAACCGAGCTAACGAAAACAAGTCGGCTCATTGTTTCGAGATAATAAATATAACTTATTATTGAAAAACTAATAACAACTAAAAATGAGTTTCATATCTCATGAAAACCTAAAAAAACCGTATAAACGTAAAAAACTAGAAAGTGATTTATCAAACACAATAAACCTAACAAATAGATACGAAATGCTATCAGAAGAACCCATGGAAGACACCGAAGAAGCGACTACTTCTACTCAAAACCTGGACAAGAAAAAACGAAACAAAGTACCGCCAATAGTTGTTTACGGACAACCAAAGGAAACTGAAAAACTAAGAAAAATGCAGGACAGAATGAAGGAAGATCTGATCATCAAGTGCAAGCCAAACAAAATGATAATATATCCAAAAAATCAAGAAGATTACGCAGTGATTGAAAGTGAAATTAAACAATCATCAGTTGAGTATCACACATATACAAAACAAGAAGATAAAACAACAAAACTGGTAATTTAAGGTTTGCCAAACAATGTTTCAACTAAAGAAATAGAAACAGAATTGAATCAACATAAGATTGAAGTAAAAAATATCAAGCAATTAATCAAGAAAAAATCCCAGGAAGAGCAGGACAATGTACAAGAAATCAAAATGCCGGTGTTCATTGTAACATTCCCGCCAAATACACAAAACAGGAATATATTAAAAATAAAAAGACTATGCTACTGTGTGATAACGTGGGAGAGGTATAAAAACAAAAAAAGTGCCACTCAATGTTACAATTGTCAGGCCTTTGGACATGTGTCCAGCAATTGCCATAAGAAGTCAAGGTGCCAGAAATGTGCGGATAACCACAGTACAAAGGACTGTCCGATAAGGTCCAGAACCTTAAATCCAAAGTGCGTTAATTGTGCTGTATGTTTATTGTTATTAAATTCCCTTGTTATGTCATTTACTAGCCTGACTAACTGCATTTCAGTGTTATGTCGCTGTCGAAATCCAAATTGTTCTTTTATAAGTATATTATTTTCCTTTGCATGCCTGGACATCCTAATTTCTACTATTTTTTCCACTAATTTGCTTAAATGCGAGAGAAGACTAATAGGCCGATAGCTTTCCACGAGTGTGGGGTTTTTATTTGGTTTGGGGATTGCAATTATCTTAGCCACCTTCCATTTTTCTGGAAAGTATCCTAAGATCATTATTTTATTAATTATTTTTGCCAGAATTATGTTTCCTTTTCTCGGCAATTTTTTTAGCATAGTACCCGTAATCTTATCGTCACCAGGTGCTTTATTATTTTTGAAGTTTTTAGTTATTCTAGCAATTTCTCCTGGTGTTGTAAGGCGGACTTCAAGTGAACTTATTTTGTTATTTTTAAAATAATTACGAACGTGAGTGTTAATATTTTTTTGATGGGTAATGGGACCTTTATTCAAGTTCATATTATGGACATCCCTAAAGTTGTTGGCAATTGCTTCAACCTTGTTCTTCTCGCTGTACAGATATCCTTAGATATATTATAAACTGTAAGGAAGAGATACCAATTATTAGAAATTAAAAAAATCCGGGACCAATCGGGATGCGAACCTAGGACGACGGGTTCCGGCGGCGACGGCGACGGCGACGGCGACCTTAGCGACTCGGCTATCTGATGATATATGTAAATGATGTTAAAACTCATATATAAACAATTCTTATCAGATTTGTAGAAAATTGATGTTTTTTTTCAATCGAATTAGTTAGAATTTCCCGACCATATTCGAGCCATATGTTGAGATCGAGAAAGTTGTCGAAAAACATAACAACATTTTAAGGTCTTTTGTATTTTTTTTTTTGATACAACTAATGTTTACATTTAATCAGAAATAATTCAGCATTTATGTTTATTAATAATATCGAAAACATAGAATTACTGACATTGAAATGTGTCAATATAAGGTCGTTTTTTGATGGAATGTCAGACTTAATGATTTTTAAGTTTCTTGATTCTTATGTATGCCATATATATCTGAAGTTCTCTTTGATAATTTTTTATGTTTTTTTTTTTGATGCTTTAATGATGTTATAGTATCCATAGTTGAGTATAGAAAGGAAAAACAACTACCTACTAATCTTTCAATCGATAATTCCAGCTCCAATTGGTTGAAATAATCGATTGAATATATTTCAACCTTAAGAAATTTGAAAAAAAATACTGGTATTAAGTAATTGTATTATCCCATAAGAAATCATAATTAATGTCAAATTTAAAAAAAAAATTCAACCGAGAACCGAATCTCTAAGCCCTCGGCTTGAGGATCAACACTCATATCCAGTCGTCTATAACAAATAACAAGATACTAATGGAGAACATTGAAACTTATATTTAAACATTTCCCAATTTTTTTTCAGAAAAGTTCTGAAAAAATCGCTTATATATTTAATGCCAAACAAAAGAATACATTTTTAGTTAACTTCGTGTGCAATAATCCCTGAAAATAGTCCAGACATTAATACTCGAAAATTCCAGGAATAGGAAAATTTTAGCTCTATAATAATAATCATTGTAAAGTTACAGTTGTTCGAGAGAAATTATAAAAACTATTTAGCTTTGATTGAAAATTTTTCCTATATAATATATTGTAATAATTGTAATATGTATTGTAATATTGTAATAATACAATGTAATAACTCAAAAACTCTTATTTCATATCAATAGTTATATAAATTTAAAAATCCTGAAATAACGGATATTTACTTATACTCTGAAATATAAAATTTAGGTTGTAAATGAAACATTGAATTCAATTAAAAAATATTTATTTGATTCCTATATTGTTTGAAATACACAATTTATTACAACTGATATTTCTACAAGAATATCGGTTATTTTTATTCCAAGAGTCTATTGTGGCAAGGTTTGGATTCATGGCATGTTCGATTGAAACAACAAATTCGACAGATAGTACAGAGATTCATGATCGGCAATACGTACATCGGTCGGGGAATTCTTTTATGTTGATTCCAAGTCCGTCAGCGTCGAGACCGAGACAACGTCAGGCTTCGATCAACCAGAGGCGTGCTGGACCACGGTACCCAATCCATGCCGATACTCTACCAAGTCCCCACCATGCGTATATAACTCGACACGTTAGCGGAAAGAACAAAGATGAATACGATAACAATAAAAAAGTAAATCTGAAGAAATTACCGAATAACATAAATATTAAACTAGCGCCAACTGTTTTGTATAAATCTCTTAGATACGTATTTCGATTGTACAGTATAATTATCCAGTAGTTTTGGATTTTCCTCAATTATTTTGTGATTATTCGCAGCTTGGCAATCGAAGTACATATCTGGAGACAATTCGTTAAAAACATATTCTTGGGTATTAGTTTAAAAAAAAAACTATTTAAGTAAAATATTTAATTTTCAATATAGTTTTGTAACTAGATGGGCTTTTTGTGGTCGTGGAACCCCATGTTGTCGCGGCGGTGGAAATCGAACCGTAATCAGTCATTCGCTTAGAGGCATCCAAATCTAATAGGGCTGGAGAAATCTGCTTCAGAATAAAGGACGATTGGTGTTCTTCAATAATAGGAGGTGAATTATTTGACAGTACAATTACAACAAATTCTTGATTAGTATTTGCAATTGGAACATAAATTGAACGAATTGTTCAAAGAATTATAGCTACAAATAATTTTCGCGTCGACGGTTTACAATTTTAACAATAAGACCCTGTAAACTTGTCAATTAAAAAATGTTATTCAAAAACTTTTAATTATAAAAATATTCAAGAATGTAAAGGACACTGTTTCATGAAAAAGAGAAAGGTATCCTTTGAAAGTTTTTTCGATAAGAAAAATATATTCAATGTTGAATTATTGATATAAAAGCAAGCTGAAAACCGCAATTTGACATTATAACTCGAAAAGTTGTACTCTGTAAATTTAATATTATCTAAAAACAACGGCAGTCAAATGGCGAAAATATCAATGGTGTTACTAGTGGCAGCTTTGGCTCTGTATTCTGCTCAGCTTTCAAATGCAGCATGTAAGAAATGTTAATTCATAACTATACTCAATATAACATAATTTAAGTATATATGTAATTACAAATTCTAAAATGTGATATTGACAATTCGTTTTCAGCATTTCTATTAGCTAATCTATTGGTATCTATTACAAAATATATCTTTTTATTACAGTTGTTTTACTTTCCTCCACGAGCCGAGCAGATGTCAATGATAATGCTATGCGTTTGAATCCTGATGCCAATGAGCGAATTGCAATGGTA
Source organism: Sisyra terminalis (assembly GCA_958496175.1). Lineage (NCBI taxonomy): Eukaryota > Metazoa > Arthropoda > Insecta > Neuroptera > Sisyridae > Sisyra > Sisyra terminalis. The sequence continues at coordinate 13,900,983 of OY292275.1, forward strand.
GATGCACCAGTGGCTGCAGCACCGGCGATGCGGGTACCATATCCAGAAAACCATATGGCGATGAAAGATCGAGCTTTCAATGAATAGAGATGAACATCTTAAAAAAGAATTTCCGAAAACTTCACATTGACCGGCCACCATAATAACGATTTGTTTCCGATTACTCTCTACTTCTTTGCACTTATTAACTAGTTTTAAGTTTGGGTTGGGTTTGCACCTTTGCACTTTAAATAAAATGAGCATTAAAAAAAGTATTTTTTCTTTTTAATATACAATATTTTCTCCCATTCACATACTTCCACAAAATCCAGAAATCTAAGAATGCTCTTTATTAACGGGAAAAATGGGTGCATGCATTTTCACCTCCTTAATTTCCCAAGGATCAAGCCATTTAATGTAAATTCTATTCCAAATTTGCCTTAAAATTGATCATTTTCGAGGGGTGACTTTTCCTTATAATGGCATATTTTATCAACGGATTATGAAACAATATCCTTACGTGAGCAGAAATGTGAAATTTTTTTTGTCTTGTGTGCAAAAGAACATCCGCAATATCGTTTCAAAATTTTAAAAAAGACAATTATCAAGTGCACAAAAGGTATGTAAGGGCTGGTTTTGTTTCGTTAAAAATTGAGCTTAAAATTAAAGAATGAATCATTCTTAACGGTATTGCATAAAAACAATTGGCGTTTATTGTCTAGATCCGTAGGAAATCTAAAGAGGAAATTAAGGAGGTGAAAATGCATGCACCCAATTAGCCCGAAAATTTGTCGTTTTCAAGGGGTGACTTTTGCTTATAAGAGCTATATCTGGGCTAGCTAAAGGATGACATTGAAGGGTCGCTAGATTTGACTGTGCGAAAAGGGACTTGAGCCAAACAATTTATATTGTAATATTTTATTTTATTTAAAAAGAAATAATTAAATATTGGTACAGGGTACGATTAGACACGCCAAAATTTGGAAAAGTTTCATATTATATTTTATTTTTAATTCTATTCGCTAACAAATCGAACCATAATGAAAATTTAGGAACAAGGATGAAGATTATATGATATTAGAATTGATTTAATAATTAAATCTTGAATTTAATAAGAAACAAAATAAAAGATGAAACCTTGCCGTGTCTGAAAGCTACCTGCGTTAACAATTTCATAACATAAAATAAAAGATGGCAAATTAATAAAAAATAAGAATCATAATTATTCAAATAAAAAACTAAATAGTTAGTTTAGTTAGTTTTCATAATTGTTCACTTTTGCTTAGTGTATTTTATTTTATTTTTTTGTACCTAAGGTTGCCAATTTATCTTTTATAATTAAAAAAAAAAGAAAAAAGTTAACGCTCAGGATTTTAAAATGTTCAGAAATCAGTCAAAGTTCGGTTTTTTAAATAAATTTACAATAATTTTTATATTTTTTTTTTTTTTGAGTTTCGTATAAATTTAGATTTTTTATTTATTTTCAAATAATACTGAACGAAAAACAAGTGGTGTAATATTGGAATACATTAAATTTAACCAATACTCATATAAAGTTATGGATTAAGAAAAAACAGTTTGTCATTCAAGACTTTTATCCCTTATATTATTTTTATATTTTTAAAATTTTTATAAATAATTTTTGTAGTTGAAAAATTTGAAAAATACTTAGACGATTCGCGCCTCTAAAAATACGAACCTGTAAACTTATCGTTTAAGAAATGTTACCGAATATTTTAAATAATGGAAATATCCAAGAATGTAAAGGACACTGTTTAACGAAAAGAGAAAGGTATCCTTTGAAAGTTTTTTCGATAAGAAAAATATATTCAATGTTGAATTATTGATATAAAAGCAAGCTGAAAACCGCAATTTGATATTATAACTCGAAAAGTTGTACTCTGTAAATTTAATAATATTTAAAAACAACGGCAGTAAAATGGCGAAAATATCAATGGTATTACTAGTGGCAGCTTTGGCTCTGTACTGAAATGGTTAAATAAATTCCCAAATGAATAGAAATTCGGTATTATATGCTTCGAAATTAAAGTCTGTGTAAAAATTTGGGAACCTACTATCGTTTACCTACGATCGATAGTTTTCATAAAAATTGGCGTTATAGTTGGAAAAAGTGAAAAATATCACGAAGTTTGGCATATTTTTGCGATTTTTCAGAATTTCGGCCAAAAAATTTTCGAAAATAAAAACGAGAAAAATTGATTATAGAATATGTTTTTTAGACCTCCCGTGACATAACTAAGCCATTCCCAGAATCTTATTACATGAAAATCGAAAATTCGCTAATTTTTCGAATTTTTTCGGGAACGACGTCATTGGGAGACATCATTGGCTGTCGACGTATATATGACGTCATATCTTTGAATCAAAAAAAAAAACAACGAATCGATCGATCACTTCTCAACCCCGAAAGGTTGGAAGTGATGTTCGAATTATTCGGCTGAAACTTAAGTGAGAATATTATTAACGATCTAAAGTGATAATTTAAGCTGTAACTAATAGATATTAATTAGAAATTGGTTAGTAGAAATATAAAAATCTTGTACCTTATTGGGGGAACGATCCCTCGTCTTTCCGTTTCACATTTTCCGTGCGCTTATCAATCCGGCCATTGGAAGATATATTTATTGTTCGTTTAAACTAATAAATAAAGATTTCTTAATCGATTGAAACTTGAAAAAAAATTTCGATCGAAGGAATTGGAATTTTTCAAAAATATTTTAACCATAGCTGCTCCATGTTAAAGTTGGAAAATTTGTCCATCGACATTGTAACATTTTCTTGTCCTTCATCCTTTCTTTCGATAAAACAAATCTGAATTTAAATAGCATTAGCTCGTACATTAGGTGAATTTTAAGCATCGGAAAAACCATTAACGATAAAAGAAAAAGCTTTTCGATAATCGCTTCAATCGTAACATTATGTATCTATGGTGCGAATTTCATCGAAAAATTCGGTAAAAAATTTTCGACAAAAATTTCATAACATCGACAAGTGTTTGGGGGCGGATTTTTAATTTCTGAAATGTTGAAATAAGTTTTAGTCCTTTAGCTTTTCCTTCATCCTTTTTTTGAAAAATAAATTTGTATTTCAATATCTTCATGAAATAAAGAAAAAAATAATTTTGAAAACAGCGAACAGTAATATCGAAAAGTATTTGTATAATTTGCAATTTGAAGAAATTGCATTTGAGAAAAAACATCCATCTCTTTATTTCTGTGGAAAAATGTTTATCCAGCGGGTAAGACAACAGCTGCAATTGTGTTGTAAAATTTCACAAAGGACAATTTTCCGTATATATTGCAACAATTAACATTTAGACCTGCGGCGCTATCTGTTATGCATCTTGAACAACGTGTATACGTAGCATATATTTCAACCATTTTATCTACCCTTGTTATTATATTGATGATATTGATCCTGATAATCCCGGTCATCCCGGTACTCGTATCCTATCCCATCATTTCCAGTTTCATTATTGTTTATCAGTGCTTCCACAGATGACGCTGAGAGTACTGTTCCCAACTTTGAAGAAATTTTTAAAATATACATTTTCTTTATAAGGAAGCTTTGAAAAGATGACTGTTCAATGAAATTTTTAATAGTATTTTTTATTATAATTATAATAAGTCTTTCTAATTTTCGAAACAGCGTGATGTATTTATATCATAGTGTACATATGATTTACTTATGATTTGATTAGCAATGATTCTATGCTGATGATAAAGCCAATAATTCTATTTCTTAATACTACTTTGGCCCATTATTATTTATCGATCGATATAATTGTTGAAATTATATTTCACTAGTTGATAAGCTTTTTTTAGGTTTAACCCCAAATAGTTCTCCTTTCTTTAATAGCCTATATTATTACTAATAATTAAAAACTATAATTACGTAGTAAACTATCAAAAACATTTCTCGGCATTTTCCTTTTTCTAGTGGTGTTTAACACTGCAGGAAACTCGGGACAAAGCGGACATCTAAAACTTCGACGGGTAATGGAAAAATAAAAGTAAGAAATAATAACAAAACTATAAATGCATCATTATTTATTGAAATTTTAAAGCAATGAAATATACATGTAAATTTCGAATTACGAATAAAATTACTAGTCATTATACAGTGAAAAATGAAGGAGGATCAGAGAATAAAATGAAAGAATGATTTGTTATCATATTATTAAAAATATACCTCAAAACATAAAAACTAATTATTATTTATGAATTGTTGTTTCCATAGTTTATTTTATCATAAACTTCATAAACATACAATCATAAAACTAAAATTTCTTGCACGATAATTATTGCATAGAAAAAAATTCAAATTTAAATGAACGATTAAAATTATTTTTAAGAAATTTCGAAAATAATTCTCAAGTATTTTTGTCAACTTCCATTAATATTATCGATGACAACTATAGTTTGAATTAAAATTTTTAATTTTTTGGAATAACCTGCTGAAAAAAGAAAATGAAAGATTATGAACGTACTGTAATATTGGTAAAAATATTCAGAGGACTAGGATCAAATAATAATCAGTCAAAAATCAGTAAAATCAGGTTAGATTTTATAAAATAACGTCATTTTTAACTAATTTTTAATTATTTTTATTGAAATTTTATTTTATATATTTTTATTGAAAAAAAAATATGAATCTTGGGAGTTTTCTGATTGTTTTTACCAACTGTACCGTATAAAAATGAATTGACAATGTTTATTTTTAACAAGATTAAAGCGATTATTTACGTTACAACAGAAATCATTGTAATAATTGTTTTTTTTTGGTATTAATAAAAAACTGGCTATAATATTTCAGAACGCCTGAAGAAGGCTCAATAACCGGGCTGAAACCTCGCGCATGTAATTAATAGTTTTGACTGATTATTATTTGATCCTAGTCCTCTGAATATTTTACCAATTTATGATCATCGGGGATCTGAAATTTTACAACAATGTACTGTAATTTGTTGTTGAATTTTTAAAACATATCTTTTTTTGTTGTTTTTTTTTAAACATTTTCTAAGTTATATTTACATTTAACTTTAAATATTATACAATATTACACAAAATTAAAATTTTGTTAAGCTTTGGTTTGCTTATTTCCTCTGCCTTTAATCCATTTAAAATTTTGATTTTCGAACCAAAGATAGTTTCGGGTTCGTAACAATGTATAAAACGATAATATAACAATCTACTTCGAATTCAAAACCAACCATTTTTTAGTTAAAAATACCCGTGGGTTAACCATCGTTGTTTTTTCACGAAAATTGTTAAATTTTAAACAAAATAAGATGCTAATTGATAATATACGTCCACCTGTACATGCTGTGCAAATTTTTCTGAAAACAAAGCCCGTTTAAGGGACAAAATCGACCATCAAAGTTTCAAAAGAAATCATCCGTCGAAAGTTCAATCGCATAAAACATCGTTATATAAGGAATGATTTTCAAACCAAAGGTAATTTCGGGTTCGTAACAATGTATCAAATGATAATATAACAATCTAATTCGAAATCGAAACAAAAAAAAAATTTCGCCAAAAAAAACTGTGGGTTAACCATCGTTGATTTTTCACGAAAAGCGTCAAACTTCAACAATTTTTTTTAAGATATACAAATTTTTCCGAAAACAAAGTCCGTTTTAATGAATGAAATATCATAAAATTTTTCAATTCTGATTTTAAATTGATAACTAATACAAAACAAAATCAGAGTCCTTTGCTCCTATGCGGTTGGAAAAAAGAATTATTTTCCTCACCAAACAGTTGCTGATTTAGCTCAAATGCAGCTATAGTGAAGAAAACAGTTTTTGTATATTAATAAACGAAAAATAGCATACGTTATTTTTGAAAATGTATTTCAAAGAAATTATTCCTACATTTTTATATATTATATTTTTTGAAGCCATTCATATGGTTTTGTAAATAGTTTTTCATAGTGGTGAAAAAAATGATTAAATCCATTTAATTTGTTTTTATATTAATGAGTAACGTTTTATTGAAAAAATGAGAAAAATAGATACTTTTAAAGATTTGTTTGTTGATTGATGTAATAAATGTATACACAAATATTAATTTTATCTTAGGAAAGCTTGCTATAATTGTTAATATACTTCATTAAATTTAACAAAATGTTTTACATTAATTAAATTGAAAAAAAAAATAGTCAGTTTAACAAATATATCTGGTATGTTTTGTTTCGAATATGGTGGCAAAACTACGTATATCTACAGCTCGTACATCAGACACATATTGAATTTTCCGAATTCGTTTTCATCAAACTAGGATTTACATTAAAAACTTTTATCATCATCATATTTTGTCTTGCAGATGTTGCATCTTCGCTTTCTTTCCATCGTCATTTGCCATATTTTCCCTGTAATCCATTTTGTCGGGAGTGAAAGATCAATTCAATATTATACATGGAGCTATCATCATCCTATTCATCTTGAGTTTCATCTTTTAGTATATTTATATGTGATGCATCCGTATGAGTCGTTGAAAATATTTTATTCTTCTGCTCCTCGTTTCTCGCACGTATTAATATGTTTTAGTTCGTGCAGTTTGCCAACAAATGTTGCAAGTCTAAAACTGAGAAAAGTTTTTATATTGTATACATTATTGATATTACATATGAAAAACAATATAAAATAATATTCTGTAACAATTGGTGATATAGCGTTAAAATGTGGTAGAAAAATTCAGTTTTTATGAAATCAAAAATACTAAATTTTAGAAAAAAAAAATACATGTAAATATGAATATTGCACTTCATTAAATGTCTATTGTAGACACCAATACAAGCTATGATGTCCATACACACCCCTTGATATTAAATAATGACAAGAATTGCGTTTGGACAATCAGGGCTTAAATATTGGTTTTCATTTCAGCTCCTGAAAATTAAAAAAAAAACAACGGTTCAAATTAAAATTATTACCATAAAGGGGACATAAAAAAAATATATAGGAAATAATTGCCCTTTTTTGTTGATTTTTCCTTGAAAAATATAGATCGACTTTTAAACTTTAATTTAAAGCCGCAAACACTTAAATTATCGATCTTTCGTAACATTATATTCAACTTCTGTAAGTAATCTTCAAATTTACAATTCTCACTTCTATAAAATGATTTAATTTTTATATTAATCAGTTTTAAGAATATAAGAGTTTGTTATATTACGATAAATTATTTAAGAACATAGTATATAGAATTAGGATTACCAATTTTTTCAAACAGAAATTATAAATTCTTCAGACTTACCAAAATAAAATTAGTTTTTTCCAATGCCTTTAATATCTAAAAAAAACTTTTCAGCTAAAGAATTTGATCAATTTTGCTCCAAAAGATTGGGAATAAAATACAACAATTTCGTATTGCTTAAATATAGGTACCTACTCTAATGAACTTATGATTTTACGCACAGATTCCTTAAAAATATGCTTATTTACGAAGAAGTCTTGATTTAATAAAAATCTTAGATTTCCAAAATTTTTTTGACTTTGCTGGACTTCCTGAGAATATTTGAGATAGAATTATGGAATATACAGATATCAGATACAGATTTTTTCTTTTCAAAAAATAAAATATGTTATTTAATCTTTTTATGGTCGTAAACACACACATTTGAAAAAGAATTTCGGAAATTTTTTAATAAACATAAACTAGAATTTATATGAAGAAAAAAATATGAAAATTGGATTTTCGGTAAATCTTTGTACGAAAAAATTTAAATTTCTGTGAAATTTGCTCTTGAGTTTGGTCCAAATTTTGAAAACATAATTTCGAGAAAAACGCGACAATTGATGAGCAGTTGCATCGATATACCTGCTGAGCTTCCCAAGGCTGTATCTCCGAAACAATTCCTCGAATGGATCAACTTCAAAATTAAGGACAATATTCTACAGATGTAAACATTAAGAAGACAATAACATAAAACGATTTTTTGAAGTCGTGAAACCCATGTAACCCTTTAATAAATGATCCATTTACGTTCCAATGTTCAATTTGAAAATTCTTTCCCAAACATCCCTACATTATAGCACAGAAATTAATAAATAAAAACTCATTAATGCAATTTTTTTTATTGAATTTTTACACATAGTTGTAATTATATTCCCAGGTGATTCTTTCATTTACTATTGATTTTAATGAAATATTTGTTACAATTAAACAAATTGAATTTTAAGTTTTTGTTATTTATATTATAAAGAAATTTAAATCAAACCTTTTACTTAAAATTCGTGTATCAACAAGCCCTGAATGACGTCAGAGGAAAATTCGATCTATTATCTCTTCGATATACGTATTTGTATATGCGTTGAGCATTGAATGTGAGTGTGGTTTTGCAATATTTTCAAAATTACAATAATCAAAACAATTGAACATTTTTAAATCTCGCAATCTCATTGGCTAATAGTTTCCTGTATTGGAATGGACATGCTGTGATATTCGTGCATTGGTCTTAAGTCTAAGCATTCCACGTGTAGTATCATATTATAGCTGTTAACCGTTTACAATTACTTACCATGTGCATATTAATCTTATTGATAATTAGCGTAATAGTTACCATATGGAATAAAAGTTTTCTGAAATATTTTTTAAAATATAAAAAAAAAAACACTGAATGAAGTTAATATTTTAACCTGAAATTACTCTCTTTTTTGTGTGTATATTTATGTACATATTCAAATACTTACATGAATTATATTTTTTTTTTAATTATTATTTACCGTTACTTCATAATAACTAAGGTCTTTAGCGACTGTAGGGTAAATAAAGACCCGTAATCAAGAAAGATTGAAAATTTGTTCGATATGAGGTTTTAACCAAAATTTACCAGGTTAAGAGATGTCACCTTAACAAATCGGTCTCCAGTAGGCTTAATTAATAACTTATATGGATCAATTAAAAATAAATATGTACATTGAACACATTTATGAACTTAAACCAAAATAAAACTAACGCAGTAGCAAAAAATTGAATATCTTTAGACTCAATATATATACAAGAAATATAATATGTACCTTTTTCTGAAAAATATAATAAAAATGGGTTTCGCAATATGAATTAATATACTCACCAAATTTCGAAATTTTAAAAGTCCTATCTTGCACCATAAAATTGCATCAGAAATTCAAGCATATTTATAAGTTCCTTAAAAATTAGTAATTATTTATTTTTTTGTGAGAAATAAAGATTTTTGATCCTACGTTCGATTTCTTTGTTGATTGGCGAGGGAGGTCTGTAAATTTTAAATAAACTACAAAGGTGTGAAAATTAATAGACTCAAAAGAAGATTTTTACTTTCTTCCAGCAATATATCGTCCAGACTATAAAACATTCAACATCAGTTATGGTTTGGAACTGCATGTCAGCAAAGGGTATCATACCGGTAGGATATAAATTTTGAAAGGTACTATAAGGCAAGACCAATATATACAAGTCTTGGAAACGAGGTTATTGCCTCAAACTAAAGAGTGGTTTCCGGAAGAAAATTTTATCTTTATGCAGGATGGAGCTCCTTGCCATAAAGGCAATAAAGTTATGGATTTCCTCAAAAACTCTAACATTAATGTGCCTTATTGGCCAGGAAATAGTCCTGATGATAATTCCATAGAAAATTTTTGGAGCATTGTGAAGAAAAAACTAAAAAAAAATAAACTATTATAACACGGGTGGATCTGATTACCGAACTCATTAATATTTGGCATGATACTAAAATATAAATGAAAAAAATAGTATAAAGCATGCCAGGATGAGAAAAATAAATTATAAACAATAAAGGGGACCCCAAAAAATATTAGTTGAATGAAACTATTGTAATTTTTAAATTTATGACATTTAAAAACAAAAATGTTTTTTTTTCTCTTGAGTTGTCTTGAGTCCAATAATTTTCACACCTCAGTAACGTCATATACTTGAGTGGGTAAAATTCTTATATGAGTTTTAGACCGGCAACCCCTGAATAATATAATACAATTAAATTGACTACATTTTCTACACTATTCCGATGTCTTATCTATACATATTTCCTAAATGAACTATTTCGAAACAAAATTAATAAAAAGTATTAATTTAATTTTATAACAAACTCAATTTTTGTATTTATATTTTATATATACAAATAAATTGTTTTGGAAAATAATTATTAAAACTTAGTTGAAGGTATTGAATGTGGAAAAAATATAATAAGGATTTTAAGGTGTTTGCCTAGTTTGAATGAATTTCAAAGGTTTCATAAACTTGAAAACCTCAAAACTGTTTTGTTTTGATTAAAACAATACACTTCGTATCCTTCGAAACTGTCTAAGGAGCTTATAAATAGTTTAGTTACACACTGTTTGCGGAATAAAGCACTGAAACAATCATCGAACGTAACTTATTATCTAACGACTAACGAAAGCTCTTCTGCTTGAACTTAATGTACCGTTTAGAGTTATTGAAAAAAGTTTCGGAAAATCTTTATGAAAGTTTCATGAAAATCATGAGAGTTAAAAAGTCATTAATTAGGAAAGTTAATTTAAATTGCTTTTTTCAAGTTTTTAAAATATATTTTTTTAAATATTGGTATCATTGAGTTTCATACTATACTTTCTTTTAGGCCCAACTTTGGTTCATTGTTTCTGAAATTAAAATAATTAAATGAATCATTTATATCAATAATTGTGCAATAAATAACTAAAATTGAATCATAAATAAAATAAAAACGTTTCATAGAATACCTGTTTTGAGAACTACTGAGTCCATTATACCTACTTCTTTTGAGAAATGTTAAACCCTGATTCCTGTAGCCCACAAACATTATTCCTTGTGTTTTGGTTTTATTGGATTTTTCTTTAAATGGACTTTAATGTTTGTATTTTCAGTACAGCCAAATATTTATGGTCGTTAATTAAACCTGAAACAAATACTGTATATTAAAAAAAACATAATGGTAGACTTAATTATATATTATTGACTTGATATTTTAATAATTAATAAAACAACAAAATTAAATAAGGGAAAAAGTAATAATTGCTCAATATTTTGTAATAAAATAAGCTTTTCTAAAATAATAATAATGAATATATAATTTTTCTACATTGTCCATACCAATGAACCTATAGTATACGATATTTTTTTTTTTTTGGTGGACCATTATGTGAATTGCTCCAGTTTGGCAATAGGCCGCTATATCATGGTGGTGACATCAGGTAATTGATCTTTAGCTTCTTTTAACTATCTAGAGAAGTCAAACTTCATTCCTCTGTCTATGTTTATTTTTTCCTTGTGATTATGTAATTACTGTCTCTTGGAGCTTTTGAAGGAATTTGCTCTTGAGCGTTTTTTGATTTATAATATCCCCCAAATCTAGTTCTACTGGCTTGGATCATTTAAGAAATTACACGATTAAAAATCATTTTATGTATGGAACGTTCATTTCGTGAAGAATTCGGTGGTTTCTTACATACCATACAGCTTTAATGATATAAATAATAATTCTCAAAGCTCTGTTTTTAGAACACTAGGAGTTCATTGTGATTTTTCTTTGAGAATGGAAGCGCGACTGCGCATGAGTATTATATGAGCTTTGTATATAACCATTGAACACTCCATACTTAGATGAGACCTTCCGTTAATAAGTGGGTGTAATTAGAAGAGGCAAGTGTTGGTGTCAATAACTTTGTTACCAAAGAAACTATGGTTTCATAAACATAAAATAACACGCTTATTATATATAACAAAAATGATCATTCTTTATTTTGCTTTTAAAATAAAAAAAAATCAGTTTGAAAAAAGGTTATATGCTCTGGTGACACTATAATAATCGCAAATGATCTGAATGGGCAACAATGACTTACTAACAAATTTGTTAGTTAGTGGAGATTTTGGACTTTAACTTAACACCTGGGAGGCCAAATTTATAAAAATAAGCACTTTGGAGGAGTGTTGGCTGTCAAAAACCACTTAATTAAAAAAGCAAAATCATATAATACCTGGGAACTACGATCAAGGAAGACTGGGATCATTCAATGGAGATTAAACTGCTGCATTGTAAAAGCACGATTTGTGTTCCTCAGAATGAACCCTATTTTTAAGACTAAAGACCTACTAGACCCACTAGCAACTAAAATCTGGCTATTACGATGATATATATTTTCATAAATTGGAATCCTAGACTTAGAAATTCATGCAAGGAACTGGAAGGTTTCAAACTATGGCATAATTTAACAGGCTTTATTGCCGTGGCCTCAGAATACCGTTAATCGATCCAATAACAAATGAAATGACCATACGGAGAATGTGTCAACAAAAAAAGGAATTATTCACAATAAAGCAGAGAAAGCTGGAATACCTTGGTTATATGACCTGAAAAACCCAAAAACACATCGTATATGTCTCATTATGCAATGGAAAATACAAAAGAAAAGAAACGTGGACCAAAAAAAAAGTTTCGTTGCTTAAAAAATTTCGGATTTAGTTAACACAACGACAATCGGTTTATTTAAAGCAGTAAATAGTCGATAAAGTGAGATTTGTCTTCATGATCGTCATTTTAATTCCCAAAATTTAAAAATAAATTTTAATTAGTTTTGATATTATGAACGATTAAATTAAGACCTTGGTATTTTTTCTCGTGACTTCCTTGATTTCGGAAAGCTCTTACGATTTAGTTGTTTTCAACTAAAATTCTGGTGAATTTTTCCTTTCAAACATTCTGCATTTTCTGGGGATAAGAGAATTTGATTTACTTTATATACGTTAGTTCCATAAAAATTATTAATATATTTTTACAACAATTAGTTTCATTGTTAGTAAAATAAATTATTTGTAATTTGTTTAGAGATATTTAGTCAAAGGGATAAATAATCGAGTGTATTTTGTCTGGAATTTTTATCCGTGAATAAAATGGTTTAATTTTTAATAAATTTATAGGATTCTTTATTATTCTCTGCAAAATTTATAAGCGATATAAATTGGCACCCCCAAGATCATGTGATGTCCAAAACACAAAAAATTTGAAATGAATACATGATGAGACCTTCTGAGAGATAAACGAAGGTCATTAGTAAAAAGTAAATATAGTAATAAGTCATAAAGTAAATAATGTGTGTTAATTTCGTAATAAAAATAAGAAAGAAACTTCCTAATAATGGAATAACCTAACAATTGTGTAAGTATGGGGTAAAAGTATTATTTTTTCGGTTAAAGAATAATTCAGCAAATATAATATTTTAAAATTTTCAGTACAAAATTTGCAAACACCAGTTTGCCAAATTAAAACTTGATACATTGGAAAACGGAGTATTGAACTCTACTAAATTATTTAAATAAATTGATTATGATAAGCATGTAGAGTAAAATTATTATAAAAGGGTTGAAACTTTCGTCCATAGGTTTTAACACTTTTAGATATTATATCAATTTCGTGTTATTTAAAAATAAAAGGATAAAAATGGAAAAATTATTCCAAATGTTTGACAAGAGAAATAACTGTTCATCGAACAATTAAACAATTTCAATAATCAAACAAATATTTGATAAGTCTTTAAGAAAATGAGGCTAGAGTTTCATAAGTACATAAAGGAAGAGTTTTATAATCAAACTTTTATTAAAGTTGGAGTTTGAAAATTCTATTTCATTTGAAAAAGTAATAAAACATTTTTAATGTAAAGGAATAATAAATTTTCGAATTCCCTCAAGTAAACTAACTGCTATTCCAGAGATAATATGTTAACCTCACTCTATTCGAAAAAAATTAACATTTATTATATTTTTATCACACGATGCCAATCTAAATTTGTGTAATTATAATGCATTTGTGGTGGTTCGGTGGTTATCAAAGTAAAAAGTTCAATTAAAATGCTGTCGGCGTTAATTCAAAACGAGGGGATGACCAACGAAATTAAAGGATGAGACGCATTTGGGGTGAAACAGGGACAATTACAAAAAATAAAAAAAAATATATATAGAGAGGATGAATTGGGGTTATTATGGAAAAAGTGTGACCAATATTATTATGGCCGGCCGTATTTTTATCAAAGTAAACGGATTGACACTAAAACGTGTAGAAACGGGAAAGTTTTGGGGGTAGAATATCCCAGGGGATAAATTAGCGGCTTTGCCTCGCTTAATTTTTTATTTAACAAAAAGGGGATTTGATTTGGTTTTGTAGAGATTGAAAAATGAGTAGGTGAGCCATAATCCAGAGGCGGCCTCATTTACGATGGACACATAGGAAATTAATCAGTTTGAATTTAACTTTTTTTTTTACAATTCTGGTGTAATTTACCGCCTTTAGTGGAATGCTGGTAGGTTTATAAATATATATAGACATTTTGTTAGTATTTTTGAATACTTTAAAATTCAGCGAAACATTATTTATGATAATTTCATTAAAAAGTACCCAAAAATTCTTTGTTTTTAATTGCTTTAAAAAATAATTCCAAACATATGATTTGCTCAATAGAGTATCATTTTATTATGATAAGGAATTCCAAAAAGTTCGAGAAAAAGTTCAATTATTGTATGAATTATTTTCTGGTTGTACAAAATACAGTTTTGGTGTTTAAATTCTTTATCCAAATCATAAGATTTAAGGGGTTACATGGGTTTAATTGGGGAAAAAATGGCCTATTTTCTACAATTTTTTTGCCATATAAAAATAAAATTTTTATTTAAACTTTTTATTCTCTTAAACATACACATTTGGCAAAGAATTTTTGAAATTTCCATAGAAAAATATTTAAAGCTCCGCCGTTGTGATGTCATTTTCGGTGACCCTTCGAAGAAGAGGAGAGTTCGCGTTAACAGTAGAAATAATGGTAGGATCATCTGCGAAAATAAGGGAAAATAAGTGAACAAAAAAAACGTGTTTTAGTGAAGACCATTAAGACCATAAACTAGAACTTGGACGAAGGGAAAAAAAGTGAAAATGAATTTTTAGTAAACATTCCTGAGGGGAATTATTTGGGATAGGTTTATGAAATATACAGGGATAAGGGGTTACATGGGATTAATTGGGGAAAACGGCCAATTTTCAACAATTTTTTTCTTAACAAAAAATAAAATATTTTGTGTTAACTTTTCATGGTCGTAAACACACATTAGAAAAATAATTTCTGAAATTTTCGTAGAAAAATATGTAAAACTCCGTCGTTGTGACGGTTATTATTTTCGGTGATTCTTCGGAAAAAAGACGTTTCCGCATTGATAAAAGAACTCATAAGAGGATCTTGCGAAGTGAGAAAACTTAACTAGAATTTAGACGAAGGAAAAAAAGCGAAAATTGAATTTTTGGTAAACCTTTGAATGAAAAAATGCAAATTACGGTAAAATTTGCTCTATAGAAATTTTCTATACTTGAAATTGAAAAAAATCCATTGTTCAAGTTTTTGTTAAATGCATCTCGAAGTCCTGTGTAAAGTTTCATCAAAATCGGTTGAGTAGTTCACGAGAAATTTTGACAACCGGCTATGAAAACATAGTTTCAAGAAAAACGCTTCAATAGATGAGTAGCTGCACCGCTATACCTGCTGAGCTTCCCAAGGCTATATCTTCGAAACTAATATTCGAATCAACTAGAAAATCTAAGATAATTTTCTAAAGAAGTTCTGGATATTAATAAGGCACTAATAAAAAAAATAATTTTTAAAGCCGAGAAACCCATATAATAGAAGGTTTGATGACTTCTTCTGCCACTTTGATGGTCGATTTCATCCCTTAAACGTGGTTTGTTTTCGGAAAAATTTCCACAGCATATACAAGGGGACTTATACTTTCGATTGGCATCCCTAAAAACCAAATCGAAAATTTGACGATTTTCGTGAAAAATCAACGATGGTTAATGCACGTTTTTTTTTTGACGAAAAATCTTTTTGTTTCGAATTCGAAATATATTGCTATATTATCATTTAATACATTGATTCGAACCCGAAACTGTATCTGGTTCGAAAATCATCTCTTTTTTACGATGTTACATGCGATTGAAGTTTGGATGGTTTGATGATTTCTTCTGCCACTTTGATGGTCGATTTCATCCCTTAAACGTGGTTTGTTTTCGGAAAAATTTGCACAGCATGTACAGGGGGACTTATACTTTCGATTGGTATCCGTAAAAATCAAATCGAAAATTTGACGATTTTCGTGAAACATCAAATATGGTTAACCCACGGTTTTTTTTTTCTCGAAAAATCTTTTTGTTTCGAATGCGAACTATTGGATGATTTGTCTCAATAAGACTACGAATATTAGCGTTTTGTAGAACAAAATTAAATACTGTACAATTAAATTTCCAAATAGTCATAAAAACTTTAAGAAAAGCGTGAATACCAATAGAGCCATAGTCTATGTTCAAAAATATATTCTTCAATATTTCCCATCTTTAATTTTCAGTTGGGTTTCATTTTAATCCAATTTTAATATGAAATTTTCTTGGCAACAATATTTTTATCGAATAAAGATCCTTGTTGAACGTCACTTTAGTAATAACTACACAAGGATAAACTACAAATGGCCTGTATCCCTATAATTTGCCTTCCTAAACCTTGTATATGGATAAGTACATAAATGAAAACTTCCTCTTTCGCATTTATTTGGAAGCTCAATCTCGTTCATAAATTCAATTTCGTTTAGGCCAATGAAGCCGATCCGATTACATTTGGACACGACACAACACGGCCTCGCATCGCCACGCCATTCCATTTGGCTTACGAGTGCCAATACACCCGTTTTCAACCCCCAATCGTTATCACCATGCGTACGTAAAAATTTCATCCCCTACACACATACTCACATCCTCATCTCATCATCACAGCTGCCCCCAATGTTATCGATACAACAGAAAAACTTCCACTTCTCAATTTCGTTCAAGCAACATTCACTAATATTAAAGCGGAAAAAAGGAAGACATTGGCGGATTTGGTCGCAAATAAAAAAAAAGAATAACGGAAAATGTGGTCCCTAGATAAGTTTTTAAAGCTTCCATAAAAAATGGTTTTAGTCAAGAAAAATTGAGTTTATGACACAGAAAATGATAAAGACGATTGAGCGTTGATTTTTTTACTCTTTGTCCCAATAGCTAATGAAATTACTTTATTTATAATAATCACATTAATTACAAGCTATAACTTTTATCTCTGAATTATTTTAACGTCTTAAGTAAATTGCCAACGACTTCATATTTCATCGTTAATTAGTAACAAAAAAGCTTGTTAAAGATCATAATGTGGGGTATTTAATGAAATTAAATGCCTCATTTTTTTTTCTTAATTTTTGTAAAACAACTTACAAATTATTTTCCTTTGTGGAAAAAATAACGAATCATTTTTTTAATTCACTATGTAAATTGAAATCAACATCAAGAGATTAAGCTGAGTTTTCAAAGCTTATTAAAAATGGTCTTTGTTTATAATGTAATTTGTTCAGTTAATTCCAAAAAAATAAAAGCATTTAAAACATAATTTAATGATGCAGTGAATTAAGTATTGATATTCGGAAAACTTAAGTAATAGATTATTTTCTATGTGGTATTAGTACTAAGTTTAAGAAAGGGTTTCATAATTAAATATTTTATTTAACTTTGGTCAACCTATGCGATAACTTTGGGATATTTTCGAGATATCTCGCAATTGTCTTTTCTTCCCGTCAACCCTTTGGGAGTAAGTATAAATATATTTTAGCAATTTCAGAAGAATAATAATACTAGAAGAATAATATCGATTTTAAACGGTGTTATTGAAAGCTTCTACTGAAGTTTGGCAAAGCATTTTCCTTTCGCTTTGTTTCCTATGAGCTGTATTTTTCATTTCATACTAAAGTTATTACAGTAAAAATCGTTTAAAAAAAGTTTTTAAGTGCATTATTCTTCATACTATATAAAACAATTGAAATAACAAGTAAGTAATAGAAAAGCGTACAATGTCAAACTTAAAAATAAATAATTGAAAAAGCTCATAACGTTTTGATAAATCAAAATAATATTTTTTCCGCTGACTTTAAATAGTTATACTGTGTATACAATATATAAAATATATTGCAGTCCAATTTATGTAGTATAATTTAACATAATAATATACAAATTTAATATAATAATATACAAATTTAATACAATAATATATAAACTTAATACAATAATATATAAAAAAATCATACCAACAACATAAATTTGAATAGAATTTCAAACAAAAATATTCGTGACGTATTACCCAGATACGTATTTCGATTGCCAAGCAACTTCATCAGTGGTCATCAAGTAGTTTGGATCACTCCGTAACTGCTATGTGATGATTCACAAAATAATCACGGATTGACCTCAATTTATATGTCGTGCCTTTCTCTTACACTCGAAAGCATAGAAATTGTTAAGAGAAACGGAAAGGTACTAAATTGGGAGAATGGTCCAATTCAAAATTTGTCACTTTTCGGGTTGCTTACGAAGGATTTGGTGAAAGTAAAGAAATTTGGGAACACACCCCCCTCCATAACCACATCGCAAAAAGAGAAAGGCACGACATATAAATTGTGGTCAATCCGTGATTATTTTGTGAATCATCACATAGCAGTTACGGAGTGATCCAAACTACTTGATGACCACTGATGAAGGTTGCTTGGCAATCGAAATACGTATCTGGGTAATACGCCACGAATATTTTTGTTTGAACTTCTGTTCAAATTTATGTTGTTGTCCCCCCAATTTATGTTGTCTTTTCCTCCATTTCACCAAATATTTCACCTACTGACTATTACCGTAATTATGAATTGTTTTTTAAGAGAAAAAAAAGGAACTGAAAATATATTGTCACAGATCTCAAATTATTTATTAATTCTAAAAATATTTTTTTTTAAAAATAACATAAACGCCTAATCAATGACAAAAAGTCGTAAATGCCAATAGAAATTATTTCCAATAAATACAATTAATAATGAAAAAAGGCTTTTTTTAATTATTATTTGCCGTCGCTTTGTAACTAATAAGCTCCTTTAGCAACTCTATGGTTGATTAAATCCGTATTCGAGAAATATTGAAAATTTGCACGATACGAGGATCGAACCCACAAAAATAGCTTTTTATTCTTTTTTCTAATTCAACGCCTATTTCATAGTTTCCAAGCTAATGCCTTCTATTACTAAATAATTAAAACAAGAATTTGAATTATTTATAAATTTCCTATTTTGTTATATTTCTATTACGTTTAAAAATAGTATTGCATTTTTCATTTTTCAACTATTTCAATGTGTATACAATTAGGCGCTTTACAATTTGTGATTGTGATATTTTCAATGAAAAAAGTAAACACTGAAAATGCATGCAATTATTTATCATATGGAAATGTTTTATTATTTTTTGTTTTGATGTTATTTTTATTTTAGTAGTTGATTAAACTTCACCATTTGTACGCTGTATAACGCAAACATTTAAAGTAATGGACCATTTTTCGAATTTCCATGTTGTAATCTGATAATTTATCGTATTTGCACATACAATCAAACACGCAAAAAATGTTTATGCTGTGCTTGTCATGCTTTTTTAAATGCATATTAATGTCGCTCGATTATAAAAATTTATGGATTAAGACTTTTTATGAATGATTGCAAATTTAATTGAGTCACCCGCTTTAACAAATCGCATTTATGAAAATATACATAATTGGCGGCAAAGTTTTAATAATTTTTCATTTAAACACAATTTGCGAAATTTATATTGGATGATTTTGAATTATACGTGTTATTTGTATTTTCCGTAAAGTGATTATTAAAATTAGTACCTACCTATCTGCACGTACAGTATACTCGGTTCACTTGTACAAACTTAAAGTTGTATAAAACTTGCATAATAAAGTGTAACTTTTTAACAATGTTATATATTGAAAGACGACAGTTAGCTTTAATTGCAGTCGGTAAAAGCTAATTAAATTTTCTTCTTGCGCAACGTTTCTTTTAATCAGAGCGGTGCGGAAATTCCATCAAGACATGCATAAAGAATTTTTAATTTCACAGCACTTAACTCAACAGACCAAGTTAAGACCCATAATTTGTTTTGATCGATTTTCTATTACAACGTAGTTCATACTTTTAACTACAAATACTATGAAATAGTATATACTTATTGTCGTAAATATTGACAATGTTTGAATGAATCAATTTAATTGGCAATGCTTTAGAAAATGTTTTATAAATAATTAGTTTCACATTTTTTCATAATCTTTTAAGCTTTATTAATCTGTTAATATTTTTAATGATAGCACAAAAGAATTAAGTGATTAAAAGAGCTTTAATGATTATAAAACATTCTCAACTGATTATTTATTTTGTTATGAAAGTCCGAATAAAAGAGAGAAAATGACCGAAATAAATTTGAGAATGGTGAAAAACATTAAGATGGTTGAATTAATTGGATATATTGCATTTATCTGTTCTTTTTTATGATTTTGAATTTATGCTTGTGCAATATGATTATTTCTTCCCCATAAATTTTACTTTATTTCAACAAATTTACTTTGTTAAGTGGGCAATAATTTTCATTTTTGTTCGCCAAATATCATTCATGGAAAAAAGTTTTCGAAAAATCAATATTTGAAAAATTAACCAAATCGAGTTTTTTCTTTAAAAAGCTTTTCCCGGGAAAATATGCAAGCTATGATGCTTTTTCTTTCAGATCTCTCAAAAAGATTTCGAAATTTTAACATTTATAGATATGCTCTAAATGTCAAATTAGGAATACATAAGGGTTTTCCTGGAAAATTTCCGATTGACCATTTTTTTTTTGCCAGAACACTTGAACAACGAAAAAAAATACTAAAATATTTCGAAGTTATTTTGAACAACGTAAGGGAATTTGCGATTTTTCTTCATCATTAAATTGGAGTCTACTCCTAAGAGCTTTTTAGTACTGTATCCTAATAAACTATTATATCTCAACATGGTTCCTAGTTCCAATTGATTAAGTTTACTTCTGAAATTAATCGCAGTAAACAGCAAACTAAATCTTTATGTGTATAATGAATGGCCTGATGAATTATCTCGTTCCCAGAAAGGAAAAATATATGATTGATATAATTATTAGGATAGATATAATTTTCAATGATAGGCAGCAGCTTAAAAGCTCATTATTGGTCTTTTACTCCCAAAATGTGGACCAACTCATAAGGACAAACCCATTTCAAAAGGATATTGCATAACTATCATTCTAATTAGACTAGGGCGTATGATCTAATAAAATGATTAATAAAGTTTTTCTAAGTTTCACAATTTGAAATCATTGATATACTTAAGAACAAAGAATAGATATTTAGGTTGCTTTTTTGCACTAAAAGCAACACTTTCTGCATTTCAATACAAAGAGCGATTTTTTGGAAAAGGTTTATTTTTTAAGATAAGATAAAATTTTATTTTTCCTTACTTTTATATCCAGGTTTTAATTGATAACATGTTTTATTATTGTTGCTTGAAAGCTCCATTTACTCTAATTTTGTTTTTACTCTAACATGTTTATCCATTTCCCTAATTATTCATATTTGATTTCATTATAGAGGTGCACTTTTAAGGGGGAAAGTTTCTAAAAACTCATTCTAGCATTGTTAAAAAATAAAGGTCCATTGTTAGAAAAGAAAATGAATCAATAGCCATGAATCAATCGATCATTATCAAGTAGGATACATCTAAAAAGATCAGTAAATCGAAATTAAATTGAGAATTACTAATTGAGGAAAATTGTACGATGATTTCCACTTGCCATATGCACTGGCTAGAAATTGAGGAAACTAGGGATGTGACGTTGAAAAGAAAAAATAGATCAATAGAAAATCGATTTTTCTCTTTTCAATAATTTTTCCTTATATTCCTTCTATTTAAAAGAATGCGTGGTTCTCTTTCCTGTGAATATGTTATGGTAAGTTTAATGAATTAAAAATTAATAATAATTATTTATTACTATTTCACATTTCTAGAACTAGTTCAAAAATGGTTATAAAGGCTTTCGAAAAGATGATTCTTATTTGAACCTAGCAAAGAATCCATATTATGCCCTTGTAGACCATCCAGAAGGGTCTTCATTATCACAATGGTCTTTAATTGAGTATTTATTATGGATAGGAGTTATTGTGGTAGACATTTCGTTTTAATTTCAAAACTAAATATTATTTAGAAAAAAAAAGCTTAAAAATAACAACACAACTAAAAATGTTATTAAAAAATTATTTTTTTTGAGAAAGTTCAAAATTAAGCTTTGTAAATATCTATATTTAAGAAAAGAATCGGTATAATATTGAGTTCAATAGCATCTTTAAAAATTCACTTCAATATTTGACATAAATGTGATTATAGTGTAATCAAATTTGATTTTATTTGCTTAAATACATTAAACTTTTAGCAATCTTCTAAAAATGAGGATAAAGTAATGCATCTTGAACTCAACAAAAAAGCTCTTAAAACATTAAATAAGTGCCGCATTTTTTCAAACAAAAAACCAAATATGTACTTACTGCATTTCTTCGTAAATATAATCCAATTATAAAGTTTTCTAAGAGTTTGTCAGAATTAACGTAAAATACTATCTCTATTAGATGAAGCTTTTAAACAGTTTTTTTTTTATAGCAGATAAGAAGTAAAGAACTTTTTGCAGTAGTATTATACTTTCAGGACCTGAACAAAACAATTCTTTGCATTATTTCAATCGTATTGAGAAATATATTTGGTACAAATGCAGAGGGATGATCACTGCAATAAACAATAATTGAACTCCCAAAAGCGTTTGATAATTTAAGGCAACTTCAATAAAAATATCGGAAAAAGCATCGAAACTTTTAAGAGTTATTTTTATATTTACGTTATTGAAACTTATTTCCGCTCGATAGTTTATTATTTAATGAATTAAACTTGCAAAAAATAGGTCAACTGATTATAATTATTAACGGAAGAAGCAAATCCAGATGACGATGTTTCTAATCTAGTAAAAGGAAGAAAAAAACGAGACTTTTTGGGAAAACTTAATATTCTCTTGCTTTTAGTCCGATAAAAACGACTAGGAAAATTAAATATATTTTTTCTACACATAGTTTTATTCCCAAGGAAATTAGTGTTGAAAGACTATACATGGGCTATGATATAATTTTCAGATGAGAAAATAAAAGGCGATAGGAAATATAGATAAAACCCGACCTTAAAGGTTACTATAATATTTTATTCGTGTTAAGAACATGGAAAATCAGCTCTACCTCTAATCTCATCCTCTTATGATTTCAATCACCCAATCACCCGCCACCACCCCGACTCGTTGCCCTCGATTTTCTTTAACCACACGAAAACATAATAACGAGAACAAGGCGTTATGAAATGTTCAACGAACTATGCCATGATTGTGTTGGGCACAATGATAATAATGAAATGAAGGAGTGATGTGGATGAAACCAACAACGTAGAGAAATCAACTGGATGGAAATAGAATGGGGATGAAACAGAAAGAGAAGAGGATGAAAACTAACTTTTACTACATACTTGTATATGTATGGTACACTAAATTGGACCTGCAGAGGAATGGGTGCATGGTAGGGTTAGTGCACCCACGGCAATGGGCAAAAGAATCGTTCCGAAATTAAAGGTGATTTCAATGAACGATAAAAGAAAAAACCTGAAAAAAAATCCATAAATGAGTTTCATTTTATTTGAACCATATTGACCGGGAAATGTAAAAGTTGAAAGAAAAATATTTGATTGAATGAAGTGAAGAATGCTGATGAGGTGGAAACTTTGAAAATTTCATGTTTGTTCATCCGATATCCGATAATGAACAAATGGGGATTTGATGGAAGAAAAATACATAAGGCTTTCAAAATAAATTGACTTTATATGTTAACTGAAAGTTTCTTTTTTTGTCAAACTAATTTTTATCGTATAAAACACTTAATTAAGAATTTACTTTTTTGTTAACTGATATCCGCAATGTTCCTTTTTAGTTCATTGTTATGTAGACTATTGGTATAAGTTCTTATAAAGAAAAAAAATGTTTAAACTAGAAACTAGAAAAATAAATGTTCACAAACTTTCTTCTATTCAATATCTGGTGTTTTCTATCCTTACTAAAAAAATAAATTCAAGATCACAATTATAAAACAATGGTTTGAAGAATATTGTAACAGAAAGGGACAAAGTCTGTCTCTATCTTTGTGCCATACCGGCACACGATTGACTGAGTGACTTCTATCTCTCTCCCACCAACGCGAATGTAAATATAGATTGTTCTGGAAACATCTAGTAGATGGTGGAACGTTGGCGAACAATGGGGTACATTCTAGAATGTTGGGTTGGGGGTATATAAGTCACTCAGCTAAGCCCAGGGACAGTTCTGTATAGAAATTCAGTTGTGAATTTCCGTTACAACAAAGCAATTTTTAGTGTGATTTGAATTAAAAGTGATTATTGCCATTTAAGTGATTGTTTTGACAAGTGTGATTGTGTAATAAAAAATGTATACAAGTGGTACAGCAGAGCAGCCTGATGCTACCTGACGAACTCGGTACCTTTACCATTTTCGTCTCGTTTTTGAGGTTCGCAGGCCATAAGAGTTTGGTCTCCTGTGTATAGTCTCCATAGGCAGATCCTTTGTTTAGCTTCAGA
Organism: Sisyra terminalis; assembly: GCA_958496175.1. NCBI lineage: Eukaryota > Metazoa > Arthropoda > Insecta > Neuroptera > Sisyridae > Sisyra > Sisyra terminalis. Next base: position 13,925,573 of record OY292275.1, read on the forward strand.
TCTGGGATGCATCAAGATATCAATCCACAATAAGTTTTGAAACAATTCATTATGCGTTTGGGTAAAATAACTAATTTAAGTGTTCTTGTAGTGAAAATAAAATATTTTGAAAATACAATATAAAGTTCCACTTGACCTGAATATTAAGGTAAATTTTTGTAATCAAAAAATGCAAAAAACTATTTCGGGAATCTGAAATAAACGTTTCTAAAAGATGAGAGTTTATTTAATCTCTTTTATCTTTTGGTATTTAAATATTTGACGTAAATATAGCGAGCTTATGTTTTTCCGACACATGTGCTTTTATGTCTTTTCTCTCCCATGTTTTCTGACAGAAAACTTTCGGTGGCAGTATTCACTCTAACCGCATCACAGTTTTTCTTGAGCTTGTGAGCTTTTTCCCACTCAAATGAACATCAACACCGCACGTGTACATTACACGTTGTCAGTTCCGTTATCATCATCCGCGTTCTTTTCACATGATTTGAATAAAATGCAACCTTTTCCGACCCCAAAAAAGCTCACACCCCTTTTCAGCACGCCCCGCTTTTCTTTGGAACAGCATATCATCGTCGAGATTTTGTTCTTGAGAAAAATTATTCGCGTGTAAATTTCAACGGAAAATTTCTCAAAAGAAGGATATCGCGTTCATTTGTAATCGAATCCTTTTAAACTTGTTATGTGCGTAATTTTCAATTAAAACCCTTTACACAAAGTATGGCACCCGCTTTAATACGTGTTACGTAAAGCCGACTAAACTGACAGTGAAAATGCATTAAATAAGCAACTAGGAAGAAGACACAAATTAATCTATTTAACAGGGAAGGAAAATGTTAAATTTTTGGTTAAATTTTCTTTCAAGTTTCAAAACGGAACGACAGAAAAAAAAATGAAAAGGAAACAAACGGAAATTGTACCTGGGTAAATTAAATTAAACACGCGGCGTGTTTCTTTGTAAATAATTCTAATGATGGTTGTTCTTCATTCTCCTTTTTTCCCGCTTCATGTGCGTTCGAGTTTAAGCTTATTTAAAGTATAGGTCCCATATATTTGTACACAAATATAAAAACATATACACAAACGAATGGAAAGCGAGGACAAAAAGGAAGAAGGCAACAAGCATATCTTTTTCGAAGGAAATGTCACAACATAAATTGACGATGAATTTTAGTCACGACAAAAATAAATACTAAATTTTCGGTAAAGTAACACAAATCGACGACGATAGGCGAAGATCAAAGGCAACTTTAGAGGATCGCAATCCCCTGACGGTATCCTCAAACAAATCAACTCGCCTCCCTTGCCACGCTCACCCCCATGCACTGCATCTTCAAATAGAAATTCAGGAACAAAAGTGAGTTAGGTTTTTTGCGATTTTTCTTTTATTTTCTAAGAATTTTTCAAATATTTCATTTTACCATTTTAACATTCTATGAAACAGACATTTAAAATAAATATGAGTAAAAATGTAAATGTACACGACAGATATTCGTAAAGGACCTAGAATTCAACCTTTACATCGTCTGCATTAATAAAATTAAGCTGATTATATGTTTATCTACATATTGTAGAAAACCGATATTTAAGAAATTGTATTAAGAGAAGGAAGAAGTATATCAATGCTTTCAAAACTCACTCACTCCAAAAACCTCTTACAAAAAGGCCAGAAAAGTAATATGATCAATTTGATCAATAAAATATTCTATGCTTTTTAATTTTGAATTAAATATATATCTTTATATTATTATAAAGAGGAAAGATTTGATTGTTTGTTTGCTTTGAATAGGCTCCGAAACTACTTGACCGATTTGAAAAATTCTTTCACTGTTAGGAAGCTACACTATTTCCGGTGAACATAGACTATATTAAATTTCCAAAAAAGTTAGGGATCTATACTAAAACTCCAATAATGTAACTTAACGTCTAAAAAAATTACCAAAAAACATTCTTTTATCGCGTGCGCTGCGAAAACTATTGGTTATAGAACAAAATAATTTGCTACAATTTTGCAGAACATATCATTATCTACAAAAAATAGTTCGACAGCATATGTCTAACTATTATAGTTATGTCACAATAAGTGTTTTTTCATTTTAAAAAATATATACAAATGCCACCGCTATAAAAGCTCTTTTATTTATACTTTGGGATTAATCCTTATCAAAATAAATGACTTCATATTTAAGTTTACTTCAATACCATTATATATCTTTTTGAATTATTCAATTTGAACATTCTATTCGAAAGATATCACCAGTTTAAAAATGTAAGTTATTTGAAAAATGTCGCATGGTCACCGCTCTTTACTTATAATTAAGACCAAATTTATTGAACTTGGCGATATTTTTTATTTATGTATAGATGCTGATTGATTTACAGATTATTTGGTCTACGGTAGGTATACCTACCGTAGCTATACGCAATAGACATATTCTTTTTAGATATTTATAAATATTTTTTGAAAATAAATTGATTATTACATAGAACAATTTTATTCTTTGCAACAGTTTATTAAATGTGTCTTTTTAAAGTTGACAAAATAGTGTTTTTAAGTATGATTATGTTTTTCGTAAAAATCAAAATAGGAAAAATAAAAATTTTCATATATCACTACAAATGGCAAATTTGAAAAGAAAACATAATCTACACCTACGTTACGCAGACGAAGTTTTGGGGATTAGCTAGTATGAAATAAATTGGTGAAATATTAGCTTATACGATCCACAAGGTATGTAATTAACTTAATATTTTAATCAGCCAATGTGAAAATATAATTTTATAAAATTTTTATGAGATCAAGAAATATGCATATCTTCGGCTTAGAAGTTTAACCTGCTAAGTCCATTTTGGCTGTGTTTTCAGGGGATGGAAAAAAGTGAATATTTCCAATAGTACCAGTTGGATAACTTAAAATTATCGAATTTCAACCTAAATACTTTATTTGGCATTAATAAACATCTAATGCACTTAGATAAACATTGAAAATGTTTTTCGTAACAACTTTGGGTGGCTATTCTTTGAAGCTCGAAGAGTATACAGTACCAAATTTGTATTCCATCAGGTTATTGGTCTTACCATTTCAATAAAGATTTCGACATAAAAAATATTTTGTAATTTTTCATAAACTAATAAGTCCCTCTAATCATAAATTGTCTTTAGAAGCACTTTGAAATAACTTATAAGCAGATAAATGGCAATTGAATGACAATATCGTTTAAAAAAAGAATAAACTAAAATAAATATAAAATTTTAATGCAAATTTTCAGAGGACTAGGATCAAAATAAGTAGTTAAAACTAGATTTGTATTCGCGATATTTCGGTCCTTTACTTAGCCAAGTTAAAGCGATTGTTTATGAACGCCTGAAGAAGGGTTAATTAAGGGCCAGAACGTCGCGAATAAAAATCTAGTTTTAACTAATTATTTTGATTCTAGTTCTCTGAAAATTTGCAATAAGCTGTTATTACCAAGGATCTGAAATTTTACCATAATAAATATAAAATGGTTCTTTGACTTGTCTGTCGACTTGACCGTCGCAATTTTGTACTTGGTATGAAAGATTCAAATGATGTCTCACAATTATAAAACTCATAAAAAACTGGGCTCATGTGTACTTTAGCACACCCCTAATCTGGCAATGTGGATTTTCGACTTTGTTTTTAATTTAATTCGCGATTAAATCGGCCCATAATGAAAATTTAGCCACAAAAGAGAGAATTATACCATATTAGAACTGAATTAACAAAAATATCGCAAATTAAATTAAAAACAAAGTCAAAAATACAACGTTGCCAGATTGTGGGTGTGCTAAAGTACACTTGAGCCAAAAACTGTAAGTTTTGTTTAAATTTTTACAATTACCTTTTAGTTAATGTCTTTAGTTTAATCTTAATGGAAACTACAGGGATATTTGGAATCATTTTACATTGAATAAGTCATAATTAAACTCGATTTTTTGTTTCTAAAAGAATTGTAGAACTTAATTAAATAATTGAACGCAAATTAAAAATGCACAAGAACACAGCAATGGTATATGGAGAATATAAAAAGACGTAGAATACAACGCCTTTTCTGTTATTAGAAAAATACGGAAATCACTCATTCAGTGTTAATGCGCTGAAATTCATTCTCACAACAAAAGGTTATATTGTATGGAGTGGTGTCTGTGTATGTATTAAACTTTTTTAATTAAATTGTTCACACAAGTTTCATTTACAGAACAGAAACGAAACGAAACGAAACGAAAAAATTATCAAATGGGAAAAAGTAAAATAAAAACGACTTGGAACTTTATAAAGCATTTTTTCGTTCACAGCTACTTTGCAATCGTTTCGTTGTAATTTAAATTTTACATACCTCCATAGTCCATACACATGATAAAGGTACTTACGAGTACATACAAATGCAATACCAACAAATGTTTTCAATTTGAAAAATGTCTTTTGGTTTTCCTTCCTGTTTCGTTTTTATTGATTGGTACTTTGAAAAATATCTTACTTAGGTAGCTGTAATTAATTAAATTTTTTTTCTTCGGGAATGAGATGGAGGCGAATGGTTCTTAAATCCACGACAATCAATTTTTCATAGTACACAATTAATTAGTTCCGTCAACGACCGATCGAATACAATCGATCTGCGTCGTTTTTATTCAACCCTTGTCGTAAATAAAATCTTTCTGATACGATGTAAAAAAAGCTGTAGGCTTAGTTGGAATTTGCAATTAGAATACTTCCATAATATGAAAGGAACAAAGGAAATCGCAACATAAATATTCTCTTTTGCATTCTTGTTATCTCATAGACCATTAAATCACATTTTAAGATTTATTTAATTTGTTTTTAATTGCTCAGGAAATCCTGGTGTCTTTTAAAATGTAATTGATTTCTTCGAATAATGTTTTATCCATCATTACCCATTATTGCTGTTATAAATGGGAATATTTGCATAACTTTTTTAATTCTTAATAAAGAGTGTTTCAATAAGAGTGCAAGATTTCAGTGTTCAATAAAACATGGTTTTCTGTAGTAAAGTATTGAAATATTAATTGATTTAGAAAATATATATGAGGGAGAAATGTATGAAGCAATTTTCTTTCTAAATGGCCGCCAAGGCTTGGCTGGCATTTGCATACCTTTTTGATGAAATTTTCAGTAACGTTATTGAATCAATGTGGTGGTATTTCATTGATACAGCGTCTAATTTCGGCTTTTAATGCTTCGATGGTTGCAGGTTTATTGACATAAACCTGTAATTTCAGACAATCCCACAGCCAGAAATCTAAAGGCGTAATTCGTAAGGCGTAATCGCAAAAGCGTAATTCTGGTCATCGAATCGGGAAATGACACGACCAGGACCAAACTCGTGCAATATCGTCAATATTCCTCGGCGATATGGTATGTGGCACCATCCTGCTGAAACCACATGTCGTCGAGATCAAAATCTTCCAAATGAGGGACAAGAAACTGTTATCATACCAGGATAACGTTCTCCATTCACCGTTACTGCATTACCTTCATCGTTTTCGAAGGTAAACAGTTCAGTTATCTCTCCAGACCATAATGCACACCATACAGTGACCCGTTGTGGATGCATTACTTTCTGATGAATAATTCGTGGATTTTCTAACCCCAAATGCGACAGTTTTGCCTATTTACGAAGCCACCAAGGTGAAAATGGTCTCATTACTGAAAATTATTTTTTTTTTGCAAAATCAGCAGGTTGCTCAAGGATCCAATTGGCGAATTCTCTTCGCTGTTTATGGTCTATTTTTTCATGTTTACTAACTCCCATCTGTCTACTTTTGATTTGTCACGTCATAATCATGTGACATTATGACTGGCGTACATGGCGCGCAATTCAAAACTTGCGCTCTTTTTGCAACACTCTTTATTTACTTGAAAAAATTGGTTGGAGATATTTGAATAATTGAATTAACCTACTTGAATAATGCGTTTCTTTTGAAATTGAGCCTTCTAAAACCTTGCATGATGGAAAAAGTAAATTCCAATCAAGAGATTAAAATGCGAATCATAGAAACGAGAAATTTTCTTAATCAATTACGAAAAATCTTAAAACTTGTAACTGACTAAATCTTAAAACTGTAGATATTAAAACTCACTTAAGAGAATGCCAGTATATTAAAAATCCAATTTTTAATATCTACATCCAAAGAATCTTGTGTAATTGTAAATATAAATTAGGGGCTATTTTTTGTAGAAGAAATTATTTTTTTAATCAATTTTAATTAAAAAACTTCTACTTCTAGAAAATTTGTATGCTTAATTATTATTAATGGAAATAATGAGATTTTTATGTGTTGGAAAAAAAAATATAGTAGGAAAGGTATTAACCATAAAACAATAGTTGGTAATGTCATACAAGCATTAAAACTTTAATAATACATGCAACGTCATTTTCATTTTCAAAATCTCATTATTTTATGTTAACAAAGCAAGGAGACGAAAAAATAACGCAATATGAGGATGATATTAAATACTCTTGAGATATAATACTTACAATAATAATCAAAAGAAGAATATATCAAAATTTAATAATCTATATATAAATGAATATACTGTAAGAGGATTCGAACGTGAATGTGACGTTAATACGAAAGGAAATCGTGGAAAAATCTCTTTTAACACAAAATCTTTTTAAATATGTCTCGTATTCTCGAGCACTTCGCTTTGTACATTTTCTGTCATATTAATTAATATTATTTTTATTATTTCGTCTCGAACAAGAAGAAATATCAATTAAAGAGACGAGAAAACAGAAAAGATTGCCGAAGCGGCATGAAATGTATTCAAGTGGAGGAATATAAGTAAGTACACATCATATTTTTCATATATTTAGTTTTATTACATGGTAAATGTAATATTTTCATCTTTGACAACTTTGCATGATTGAATAAGGTAAAAAATTGTTTAATCTTAGTCTACTTTTTCCGGGAAAATGCAGCAGATAAATTTAATAATATTTGAAATCGAAATTTTCATGAATTTCATCAAATGAAAAGTATGAAATATCAAACGGTGTCTTTCTAATTTAATTCAAAACTATTTTGAAAAGTTTTCATCTAGTTTCATTATCGTGATTTAATCAAATTTTACAATATGTCAATATTTAATTGATATGAAAAATTCATCAATCTGCCCTTTCAAATAGACCATCTGAACATTATTTTATTTTTTTTTAAATCGATAAAGTATATCGATTATTAAAGTGAGGAAAAACTAATTTTTAGTTCAAAAAAATTTATATTTTAGCAGCCAAATTTTTTTTAATGAAACCGAAATATAAAGAAACTATTGAAAGGGTATATTAAAAACAATAAAGATACAATTTTTCACATTTTACGCCACGAAAATTATTTTTATACTCAAAAATTACTCACAATTTTCTATTTATGGAAAAGAGGAAAGTTGTGTTAAATTTTTATAAAAATAACGCTATTCATTATTTATTTCAATACTGAGGCGTTTATTATAAGAAAGAAAAATATTTTTTCCAAATGATCAAATAATAATTGCAATTTGAAGCAAAATCTAGTATATAGTTTTTTTTTTATATATTTATAGAAATTATAAATATTGATAAGGCTTGAAATGAAAACAAAAATATGTCGTTGTGTATACCATATAAATAAGTTTCAGAAGGAAATCTTTTTTTGCAATTGATCAAATTATATCTGAAATTTAGAGAAAAGTGAAATAAACAATTTTTCGATAGTTCAAAAGTATTGGCTAAAGTTTAGAAAAAGTCATAGGATGGTAACAATGAAAATTTGACCTCGGAATGGTATTTAAACCATTTTTGGAGGGTATGTTGATACTAAAATAATACGTTCATATTCAAAGTTTCATCTTCCTTTGCCTTTTTATTTAAAATAAAAAGAAAAAAACGATAGTTCAGAAAATTAATTTCTTTCAACAATGAATGGACCAATTTGAATGAAATTTGGACATACATTGAAGGTTTATAGAAGCTTTACTCAGAAAAAATATCAGCCTTCAATCTTGGTAATAACTAATTGAAGCAGATGATTTTTCGACTTTTCTGCATCGATTACCAATTGTAAAGTAATTTCTAAAGGATAAACAACATACTTATGCTTTTAAAAATTTACCAAGAGTAATAAAATACACCTGGTCTATTAAATTTAAAAATGGTAAATGGTTTAAATCTTTAATATTTAGTTTGAATGAGTTTAGCGACCTTATTATTAACGTTAAATACTTTTGTCATAGGAAAACTTCCGTGGGATTTTAAAGTTTGTGTCTTATGACGTCATTTTAATGCCAGATTAATAGGAGCTTTTTCTAAGCATTATAAATTTGTCGTCTTTGTTGCATTTTTAGATGAATATTTCTACGATTCTCTTAGGGAAGTAAAAAATTAACAGCTACAATAAATTTTGGTATGAGTTAAGAACCTTATTAGAATATTTTTAATAAGATTATATATTAGGTCTACTATATTAACATTTAAACAAAAAACTATCTAAGCCGAAAGCTCATCCCCTTTGTTAATGAACTTTTATTATTAAGATTTTGTACAGTTTGGATACATTTAAACACTAAGAATTGGTATTTGCATATGTTAATAGCAATATTAATCTAAAAAAGAAAATTTTATCTAGGGAATAACAAGAGCAGTAGTTTTTCTATCCAAAAATAGTAATAAGTGTAAGATGAATGTGTATAACTTAGGAAACAAATAAATTTTTATCATTTAAATAGCTATCTTAAGAATATGGTCCATTTATCCAGGAGTCAAAATACCGGTCCTAAGAGTATCACTGGGGAAAAATTATAGAGTAGCAATGAGATTATAAATGAAAAAAAAAAATCCGATTTTGAAAAATTATTTTCAATCATTATGGATAAGGGAAATTGTTAAAGAATACTCATACGTTTTAGATATTATGAAATTATTATGTGGTATTTTGTTATTACTAGGTAATATTTTCAAGCGAATAATATATTTAAAAATAATTCCACTTATAGTTTTAGAAATAAGTTCTATAGTTTTGTTTACAAGCAATTTTTAAAATGACGAAACTTTCAGCTCAAGTCTTAATACATATTTCAATTTGGAGTTTTGTTTTAAAAAAAATAATTTAAAACTTTCCAAAGGAAATAAAATTTCTACTCCGACACAAAGCGGGGAAAAAATTACATAATAACGATAGAACACAACCATTAAAACATACAAGTTCTTCGTACGACTCCGGTTTTCTTTGCGCGGCTTTGAAATAACACAAAATTCAAATACGGCTGTTTTATTTATTCATGGAACTTATTCCCATATCCTATAACATTTGGCTACAATCCACTTCACATATCAGCAAATTCCCCGTTTCCCATTTATAATTCACCTCTATCAGACCCCCTCCACATTTCCAAACCATTATATTTTTTTTGTTTTTTCGCGGAAATTTCCACCCAGCCAAACTCAATTTTTCCTATTAAATACTTACTAATTTGCTCGTTTCCTGTTACATGAAGAAGTTTAAGCCGTAAATTTTATGACCGTAATTAAGTTATAAGAATTACAAGTACGCTTGTCCCCATTACCTTACCGTATTAGAATTTATATTGAAAATTTATTGCTTCAAATACGCGGCCCCTGCATCAGATTTGAGAAGCCAGATTTTAAAAACATTTTGCCGCCTTAAAGCAGGTGTGCAACAAGGACAAATTATTTCAATTATTAATGAGCTTTCGATTACTTTTTATGACACCATAAATAAAGGAGACATGGTTCATGACGAAACGAAAAATCAAACTGGGGTAAAAATGAGAAACGATAAAATGGTTTTAACTTACCAGATTTATTTTTAATTTTCCCCGCTTTTCCTCGAATCTGTAAAATAAAAAGGAAATAAACTTAATATTTTTATGCGCTCAAAATGACAGTAGGGAAAATTGATTATTCCACAACCAAAAATCGAAATTGAAAAAGAGAAAATAAAATTCGTGTGATAAACGAACAGTTTTATGTCGTTAACGAAAACGTGGAACAAATAGCCCAAAATGAAGTTAGTGATGTTCGTATTAGAGTTCGCTCTGTCTAGTTTTTCTATCCTCGTTTCCAATTCCTAAGTGATTGATGATAAATTTCCTTGTCAATTGTAATCGTTTGATGGAAATCTTAGATTCATTTTGACATCATCAATATCATTATCACTATCGTTAACGTCACTATAATGGAATCATAACGGGCATATAAAACAAGAGTAGCTATTAGGGTGTAAAACTTGGGTGTCAACAGAAGCTCGCTTTTAAGCGTAGGTAGCGAAAGATCAATATCCAATGTTAGTGAGATAATACTTAATCGAAAGAATAGGAAACTTTTTGCTAAAATTTACTATTAAGCAATCAATCTTATACAAAGTGATTTTTTGTAAAGAAAAATGTTATATCCATTAAATTTGGTAAAATGAAATTGGAAGTGGGATGCGATTTCAATTGAAATCACAGAATCTACAATAATGGTCATCAAAAATTTTTAAGTATGTTATCTATTTTAAATTTTCACATAATCATAAATCTTAAAAAATAAATCATTACTGCTATTATTTGACTTTCATATTTATCCTATCCCACAAAGCTTTCTTTCCTAAATATTATCGGGTCCAAATAATAAGTGTAAGGAACTTTCCTTAATGCCAGCTTTTAAAAAGGATTGACTCTGATAAACATATTGTTGCGGAATTCTAACATTTAAAAACTCTAACAGAGGTTCAAGTGAGATGAAAGTTGATCCGAAACTTTATCCAAGAGATTCTAATTTGGGTTAAAACGAGATGGAAATAGAGAATTCCTTCGAGAACTATTGGTTAATTCTAGTAAAAAAGAAACAATATTTTCAAAAATATAAATTTCACAAAGATTGGTTTTTGGATTTTATGGAAACTGGGACATTCTTATAGTGAAATTGAAAACTTAACTTAATAGTTCTTAAAAGAAAACTGAACTTAAAATAATCCGGAAAGGTAAGTTCTTTAAGAAAGAAAAGAAATTGGATTACTTTTTATTAATTAAGGACAATGGTGAGTTCTAAGACCAATTAAATGTTTTATAAACTTCATAAATATTTTGTCTGCTAAGGACCATTATTAGTGCTTTGAAGCAAGAATTCATTGTTCCACCTTAAAGTTATAGTATTGAGAGAATTAATGGGTACATGAACAAAAAATCATTTTTTTTTTTTTTTTGGTTGGTTTTGGTTAAATGATGTTCGGAAAGTATTTTCCATTCTCAGAACCAGAAAAACGTATTCCAATTGAAGAAATGATAAATAGTGAAAAATACATAACAATGTTGAATGAATAATTGGTTCCGACAATGAAGAACAAAGTTCAAACCAACGGCAATGCAATTTTTCAGCAGGACTCAGCTCCTAGCCATTTTTTTTGAAACTATGAAGAAATATTTTATGGACAAGAAGATATGAATTCTAAGCTGGTTCGAAATCTAACTTGATCTGAATACTATTGAAAATTTATGGGCAATATGCAAAGTCAAACTACAAACAATAGACATACGACAAAAATCAAGATGGTGGAAGCGGAAATTCAGGTATAATTTTGACATAAGGCAATTTGGAATATTTTTCTTTTCATACTTACAACAGAAGTTATATTTCGAGTAAACAATATTTTATGAAAAAGTCACATTAATTTGCACAATACTTTAAATTCTTCTAAAGCAGGATAGTTATGTATGTAAGAGCAAAATTAGAAATGGAACTTTTAATAGGGTACCGGTTTTGAACTTAATAACTCCAAGCAATTTAAATGTGGAATATTATTCTGTTGGATTTATTGTCTTTTGTAGGACTAGGTATTATTTATTTTTTTATCTATTATCAATAATTTAAATCAAATTTTATTGCACACGCATAATCCATGATGGTACCCATTAATTGCAACAGTTTCTTAAAGGAAACCAAACTAAAAGAAGATAAAAAATCACTTCAGAAAATATTTTTTTTTGTATCTTTAGGGTTCAAGTAAATTTTTTCACAGGGTTAATTTTTTTTTAAGTTCTGCTTAAAATCTTAACTTGTCCTTGCAATTCATTTCTCTTTTTTTTATTCAGAACTTTTCTTTTTTTCCATTCGTTTAAATCCTTTTCGTTTATTTTCTATTATATGAACCGTTTATTTTGAAAGTGAGTAAAGTCCATTTCCAGAACAATCCGTATACTGTTATCATTTTTAACCATAGGAACATAAAATACTAAGGAAGAGGGAATAATTGGCGTTTTTGTTTACAACTAAAATGTTAAATAATTAATATACTTTGTTTTAGTTGTAAGAAGAATCACCATGTAGACCGTCCTTGAAATGGACTTACGCCACTTTCAAAATAAACGAGTCATATGGAGGTACTATGACATCATTTTTTTTTGAGAATGTGTCTTTAAATATCTTTTCTTGATACCACAATTTAAAGTATTCTAGAAATTACTCAATGTAAAGCATTGCTCTTTGTGCATAAAGCTTTCGGTAAAATTCCATAAAGCACAAGGGGTAGAGATTTAATACTATTAAAATAGTGATTACTTTGCACACCTTGCCATTCAATTTGATCAGTTGGTATCTGAAGATAGCTATTACATATTTAAGCAGAAACTCAATACTTATATTAATGGTTTACATTTTGCAATTTGATGTAAAAAAGTAAGATTTTCCTGATGTATAAAAATTTATGACAGCCAAATATCAAAAAATCCACAGTAATTTACCTTAAAATTGCTATTACTTAATTCAATTTAATGCAAAATCATTTAAAATGTAAACTCTATCATTTTGGTATGATATAACCCATCTGTAAAACCGTTTTTTATACCTTTTCCCCTATGCGTTATATTAAATATACCTTCAGCTCAATATCGCTCCTTTCATTAGTGCCTTGATTAAAAGCGCTTTGTAGATAAAATATAACTTTCAATATGCATTTTATCGACACATTTTTTTAAGAAATAGATCAGATAACACATAAAGCGTAAAATTTCAAGATTCACATAGTTGCAAAACTGTTAACAGTATCACTTCTCATAAAAAGTAACGCAAAATCCTTCCTCACTTTCATCATTACAACGAACTGCAGCAAATTGCAGGGGATAGATTACGGTAGATTATATAACAGTAACTATAAAAAAAATGGATCGCAAATTGGAATTTTTAACGAACTTATATTAAGAAAATGCCAACTTAATTGTCCTCTTTCGTGACAGTTTGTGATTCCCCGTAATTCCCCTGAATTAACTTTATACGAGTTTTGTGTGGACGACTATGAGTAACTTTTAGTATTTGATTGTATATATTATACGATATTCGGTTGTAAACCTGCATAATAGTTACATGACGCTTGCGATTCCTGTAGCCACTTTAACGAGTATGATTTGATATATGTATTGTTGGCCGCATAATGTAACTGGGTGAAGCTTTGAGTGGAATATAACTTAGAGCTTTGATATTCAAACGTATACAATGTAAAGTTAGACGCTTCCGTTATTTTAATGGTTTGTTCAACTCATGAAAATCTTGAGGTCGATTTAAATATTCATTTTTTGGTTTATTGTTAGTCTCTTAAGTACACTTTCATTTCATTACGTTCCTCCCAAATCTTTGTGTAATATTTTAACATCTTGTATCTTCTACTTACATCCTTTAATTGTTAGCTTAATATAATTACAGAAGCTCTGAAGCAAAATAATTAAAATTTAAGAGTTTAAAATTGAAATTTCCTTAACCAATCCCCTAAAAAAATAATTTATATTCTAATTTTTTGTAATAAAGAAGTTAATCGACCAATAATATTAATGGAAAGCTCAATACTGCGGTTTATCTATTTCAGATTACAGACCAAACCACTGTGCTAATTTTGATAAAATTTGGTTTAAAAAGAGCTTTATCTCGGTAAAAAGAGTGTTTTGTAGTAATAAGCTCTTCGTTTTAAAGTTAAAAACGCTAAGTGAAGATTGTAATTTGATTAAAATACAAACAAAGTTCAACTTAACGAATTTTAGACGTTTATAAACAACTAATTCAACTCAATGATTAATACAGATCATTCTCTAACTTTTAAATACCTTTCCAATGATATATAACTCGCCTGTCTAAAGTAAAATATTTTTTTTCATCCCTTAGTTTTTACGTAAGGGATACATTCCCTTATTATTTTTAAGGAATGGCAAGTAGTCTAATGTGTGTAGGTAATTGTGTTATATTTTAATATCAAGTTTCATTAAATTCGGATTTTCCGTTCTTTACTATAGTGCCGTCTAACCGAGCGGTGACCATGAGACATTTTTCAAATAACTTACATTTTTAAACTTGTGATATCTTTCGAATGGAAAGTTCAAATTGAATAACTCAAAAAGTTATATAATGTTATTGAAGCAAACTTAAATATGAAGTCATTTATTTTGATAAGGATTAGTCCCAAAGTATAAATAACAGAGCTTTTATAGCGGTGGCATTTATATATATTTTTTAAAATGAAAAAACACTTATTGTGACATAACTATAATAGTTAGACATATGCTGTCGCTCTATTTTTTGTCGATAATGATATGCTCTGCAAAATCGTAGCACATTATTTTGTTCTATAACCAATAGTTTTCGCAGCGCACGCGATGTAAGAATGCTTTTTGGTATTTTTTTCAGACCTTGAGTTACATAATTGGAGTTTTAATGTAGATCACTAACTTTATTGAAAATTTAATATAACCTATGTTCACCGGAAACAGTGTAGTTTCCCAATAGTGAAAGAATTTTTCAAATCGGTTAAGTAGTTTTGGAGCCTATTCAAAGCAAACAAACAATCAAATCTTTCCTCTTTATAATAATAGATAGATAGAAGCACTGAAGAACTGGCTTATTTATTTTTTGGCATACAATAAGTATAGCGTTGCTACTTTTTAAAGAAGCACAAGTATATTGGCAACTAAAGCTAGGAAAAAAGAACATTGATTCAAAATAAAGTATAATTTACTTTACTATGTCATTTTGCTTAAGAACATACTTTACATTACTTTTAGCAACTTTTAGCAACTTTTAACAAGTAATTATCAATGTTAACGGCTGTACAGCATCTTGACAGTCTATATTTGAATAAATTTCCATTCCTACTTTTACGTAAAAATTCTTACTACTAACCTTTTTTTTTGTATTTTATAAATAAAATGAATCCCAAATAAATCAAATCATGCGAAATAAAGTATATTCGCATACTTTAATTATGTTTTAAAGTATTGAAGTACAATTACTCTAAATAACGTACAATAGTTAATAAGAAAGTACGAAAAGCAACCCCAGATAAGTAATACCGTAATACGATAGGGAATGCTAGTAAAAATATGAGTCGCTATTTTTTTCGAAAAACTTCAGATTTTTTTTTGCTAAATTCACAATAAAACCCATTTTTGACTTGAAATTTGATGCTTTTGTGCTTTGATTATTTCAGTGTTAAGAAGTATGCAAGTATACGAAAAGTTGCACCAAATCGAATGCAAGAAAATTGTGATTAGGTAGCACAAACATTAATGGTACTTTAAATTTCAATTTAAATAAAATTTAGAATCACGCTGCCCAATTTCATTTATATTTATAGCATAATTTTATAGCCGAAGGGTGTACTGCTTACCCTACAGTTTGTGACCTACAATGTAGCCTATGTCAATATTAATGGCTCATAATATAAATTGAAATATAAAATAGTTTTCTACTATTGATTATAGAGTAAAAAAGTTCGATTATATTTTGCAAATATTAAGTGGGTAGCCAAAACTAAAATCCATATCTTTTCGTCTCCGTTCTCGGCATCAAGCATTGATTAAAATATTGGGTACAAAATTATAAGTGCAAACATTGATTTTAAAGATTTTGATATCTTTCCCAAAATTCGAACGTTGTGCTAAGTATAATTTATATTTTTCTTTTGTTGTCTCCGTAGGGTTCTCTATTTTCATAAGTAATTAATACCAAAAATACCAAAATTAAATCAAGTGAAATCAAAAGCTAGGTACCACTGGTAAACTTTATACACCATTTCCATTTTCTCTAAGGTCCTTAAATATTACGGGTAAACGAGTAAATTACTATTTTGCTATTTTCTATGAAACTTTATCAAATGATTCCCAAAAATTAATTTCTATTTTATGAAAGATTGAAGTTGGAAAAAATTGTTTTAAAAATCATTCGTCAAAGTATTCATTAAGTTTCAAATTTTAAAACAAAACTATTTTTTGGTTAGGAAATAATATTGCTGATTAATAATACACCACGCAAATGAAGTTACAGATCAACTATTAATCAAAAAATGAATTTTTATGAATAAATTCCAACATACATATAAACTGAAAACTAATAAGTAGAAAGTTAATCAAATTTCATTTAGAAATTTGGGAATTAATATTCATTACGGAAACAATCCACATCCATCCATTCCGACAATAATTCATTGCAATGCATATGCATCCCAATCGAGTGTTTTTTTTTCAATCATTGAATTTTTCAAAGAATTAAAGCCTCAAAAATCAAATGAAACTGGCCAACATATTAAACTAGATCCGACCGGGGATGAGGACAAAGGATGTCATGTGAAATTCATTTGCATGGAAAGTCGGTAGGTATAAATTATAATAAATGACTCTGACCGTCAGTTTCAATTTATTATCCGTAAACCGGAATTTTATTACAAACCAAACTGATTAAAATTTAATGAATTTTGAGAAATATTTTATTTATTATTATCATTATCAGTAATAAATTAGATAGACTTTATAAATGAGTGATAATTTTTTAACATTTTTTTTTTGCCCTCATTTGATTACTGTGATGGGTAGTTATTATAACAGAAAATTCGGTGAAAAACTGATGTTAAAAATGAGAGATTTATTTGGAAAATTGTAACGAAAATTGTTCGATATTTGACATGACTTTTAATTAGTTTTCATTTGAATGGGTGACTAATTACGGTTATTATCCTGTTTGTGTTGGGTGTTAATAAATAAATTGAATTTTCGTTGCATATTTTTACATACGTTGGTTTTTAATCAAATAAATATAATTAAAAGTTACATGTAGTCCAACGTGATTTTTTACAATTCCATCATATTGCTTTTAAATGCTTAATCATTTGTGAAAGTAATTAAAACCTGAGCTAAATTCTATAAATAATTTTTAATAAAATTCCACTGCTATTTTACTCTTTTAAGTAAGGTCAAGTCAAGGGAACCCCTTATTTCCTCTATTTGATCATAAAGTTCAAGCACAACTATATTTCATTATAAAGCATATATTACCAATTATAAGAATTGGATTGTTTCTAGAACAGAAATGCAATACCTGGAGTTATAAACTTTGTTTTGATTGTGGAAAAGAACAAAAAAATCTAGAAAAAAAATGGCTTTTATTATTTAATATGGTTCCATGATATTTGATCCCTCGACAAAATATCCGCAAATCAAATATTTTTAAAAAATATTTGCTCGATAAAATAAACCCAAAACCAAAAAAAAAACCTGGTATAATATTCCAACAACGTAATATTTAGCAAGACTACGGTTCTTCTGGCAACATGATTAGAAGACGGATTCTTATAGATCTCAATGAAGTACAACAAAAAGAAGGAACAATTTTTTTTTATATTTTGTTTAGTATACGAGATGTGAAGACTATAAAATTGAAAAATAACAACTTTTTATTGTTAACTAAAACTAAACTAAACAAAACTAAACTATAAATATAAATTTGAATAAAAGTTCAAAAAAATGTGTTTTTGACGTATAACTCGAATACGTATTTTGATTGCCAAGCAAGTTTCTTCAGTGACTCATCACATAGTGACAAAGCGATCCAATACTGCTTCATGACCACTGACTAAGATTGTTTGGCAATCAAAATACATATCTGGGCAATACGTCAACAATACATTTGTTTGAGATTTCGTCCAAAGTTATGTTTATAGAATACTTTTATAAATTGTATTACATAAATAAGACCCCAATATATATTTTATATATTGTAAAAAAAGAATAACTGTTCAAAAACAGCGAAAAAAATTAATTGAATTTCATACATAAGGAATTCAAGGGCGAATGCTACAGAAAATCCCTATTTAATTCGCAAATATATTATTATTTGAGATTGGGTCGCTAAGTCTCTAGTCGCTGCCTAGGCTTCTTCTCTGGACCCCTTGTGTATAGTTTTTAACATTTATAGGTTAAGCCACGGTTTTAAACAATTATCGTTCTTTTAGGCATTAGTAATCGAAGGACCCATGATCGGGGATATTTTGTGCTAGGATGTTTTGTCTGGAGTTATTTGTCAGGGGGTCAAAACGCCTGATACGATTCAATGTATATGATTTGTTAAATCCATTTAACAAATTATTCGGGTTCCATCCTCGTATCGTGCAAATTTTTAATATTTCTCCAAACAGATTTAATTAACACTAGAGTCACTAAAAGGCCTAAATAGTTAAAATAGTTAAAACAAAGCGACGGTAAATTAAAATTAAAAAAAATCAATTTAAAGATTCTTTTTCCGATTAGAAGATTGGACAGACTACATATCAAATCTTGTAAGTACGAGAGTATATTTATGCTGGATAAAGCCGAGCGCATAATGTGTATGCAATGTAATGCATAATGTATGTAAGACTCACCAAAATACAAAATTCTAGGTACATGGATTTTAAACGAAATGAAAAAAAAATTATTTAATTCTCTGAAAATTCAAATGGTTTAATCAAAAGCTCTGTTTCTACGGAGTTTACAAGTTCATGTTTTTTACGTGCCTAAGTTTCCAGGAGTTAATTTTGATATTGAAAAATGGGAATTATTATTACTTGATTACAATTAAATAAAAGAAATATCGTTTCGACAGAAAAAAAAAACAATAAATTTACGATATGAATTAAGAAAATTTGGAAATTGATTTTTTTTATTTGATGGTTACATTACTATTAATTTAATATGGAATAACTATCATGTTGCGATGTTCGCAAAAATAGTGAAAAAATCGAAACAAAAATAAAAATTATAAAACTTTTCATTTTTTTAAGCTTTACAGGTCTTTTTTTCTGTCTGCTTAGTTAAAGATACAATATTTTCGGTAGAATGCACCAAAAAATATATACTTAAAAAAAAAGAAAACAATTTTACCAACTTTAATTACCACCAAAACCATTTTTGTTATCAAAATAAATAACTTTTGTATTTACCCATACCCAGTTTTGGTTTAATTTCAAATGAAACATGTTTCAAAAACTTTCTCATCTATTATTTTCTTTTTTTTCTTTGGTATTTCATTTAAAAACCAACCGCCAAAAGCTTATTGCTTTTGAATTTAATTACACCAGAAATTTAATAAATAGATTCGCTTTTTCATCTGAGTTTATATCTCAATTATTTTACAGTATATTTAATATAAAGACACACGTTTAACATATAATTTCAGGAAATTTATTAGAGTGAGTAAAATTTATAATATGGATATTATTCATTGTCCAGATAACATACATAATTTCACTTGAAATGTCGCTCTTTTGTTCACTCAGTGTACACATTGTACATGTACACCTAATATTTATTACACATTTAATATTAAATCTATTTTTTTTTTGTTAAAATATTACACTTTAATTACAATAGTTTTTATTTTAGCCAAGTAAATTATTTCTGCTCGTTGAAAAGGTTTAATTAACTGTGAATTTACTCATGTAGTATTTACGAGTATTCATTACGTTGTTTTGGTTTTTTAATTTATTATTTTTTTTTTTTTTAAGTAAAAAACGTTTAATTGTTAGATTTTCAAATAAACAAGACAAATATTTAATTTTGTAGACTCGTAAGAGTTTATTTGTTAAAGTCTTAATATATTTATTAAGGTGTTGTTTAACGCGCTACTGATTTATTGTAACTAATTTGCTAACTTTGTAATTAGATTCATTCATTATGTGTCTAATACTGTTTGTAAGTAAAAGTGAGTACCTACACTTCTTATAATGATTACGTATATTAAGAGATGGATTAACAACTATTGTTGAACTTTAAGGCTGCCATAAGACATTTTAATGTGATATTTGCATGTTCCAATCGTTTTTCTCTTTTACAACTGTTTAATATTGGAAGTAGTTATTAATTTCCTTAAATTTTAACGTATAAGTCTTGGGAAACATAAAAAGGAGATAAATAATTTGAAAATTTTTTATTTGAAAGTTTAGCTGCTGTTATAATTAAAAGATGTAAAGTTAAACGCAGAAAAATAGAAATATAACTAAGCCAAATCACTTTTAGTAAAAGAGAATGTTATTCATAAGAACCTTAAGGTAGATTAAAAGATATAAGTGCAGGAATTGGACTGGCTTTGCTAGAGGATCAAAGTGTAAAAGTTATAACGTTTCATCAAATAATTTTTGATTTTTGGAGGTAAAAACAAAAATTGATTTCGTGAAAAATCAGCACTATCTTACAACCAAAGAAAAGACAATTATGAAGAACTTCAATTCAAATCGAAGGCAAAACATAATCTAGCGTTTCTAAAATAAAGCAATAGATGATATTTTCATGCAAAATATCACTTTGCACTGTATACAGGTGGCGCTTCACCCCATCTTTTTTAAAAAAAAACATTTATTTTAACTATAAAACTACCGAATTCTAGCGAGAATTTATAATTCTGTAATGGTATAGTTTATATTTATAACAATTTATTTGCAATAAATGATTTTTTAAGTAATTCTAAAATTTAATGATGATATTAAAATTTTTTTTATATTTAAATTTCTTCCTTTATCAACGCATACGCTATGCAAATTTAGACGCGGATAAGCCTGATTTTGTACAATGCTATCAAGGTACTGGATCCTTAAATTTCTGGCCATATGGCTCTATGATTCCCAAAAGCCTAAACTTTTAACACAGAATTGAACTCCTATATAAGTCTCAATTCTCTGCTTACAACATTTGGTTGATAAGAATCTTTTAAAAGTTAGACTATTCTTTTAACCACCTGCATCAATAAATGCCTATCTATAGGCGTAATACATCAAATTGAACTAGTTTCTAACGATATTTCAACCAGGTTAGTTTAGTTAAAAACAAAAAATAAAACATCTACATATTCCAATTTGTGCAAAACACCAACACAATATAATTGGTCGTAGCAACATCACCAGATAATTCGGAAATCCTATGGGGCCAGATTTGGCTCAAATTTGGTATAAAAGGGATGTATTTCGCATCATAATCATTAACTCCCACTAGATCAATTCATCCACACCGTAACTACTATAATTGCGAACAACTGAGTAAAAAGCCTCATTTATTTATTGTTGCTTTCAATTTCAATTTCTATTGTTAGTTTTGCATTTGAATTGATTTTTTCTTATATTTTTAAAAACTGTATAAATTGTTTATTTATTAAATTATTTCGTCACGAATAAGAACAATAGAATTTTGATTTATCTATTTAATTTCATTAATCCTTAACGAACTTACTCGTGGCCGAGTGGTCAAGGTTACCGCTTCGAAACCGGTAGGTGTTGGGTTTGAAGAAATTTAAATATTTCTTGAGTATGGATTTTTAATAGCCCTAGAGTCGCTAAAGACCTTAATAGTTATACAGCGATGGTAAATAAAAATTACAAAAAAAAATCCTTAATGACTTATTCCTGAGGCTTAACGGCTATTCTTTGCTACATTTCAACAATAGCCAACGTTTAATTTTAGACAGAATCCTCATGAATTCATTTTACTTTGACACATATCTTCGCTATATTTCATTGTAAATATTTGAATTTTAACTTCATAAATTTTCTGGTGCTATTTTGAATTTTCTTTCTCTGCTTTTAAACATGAAGTTTCAGTAGCTGCAGGATTAAATAATTCACCCAATGATCGTCAAAATTAGTCGATAATTTTTGTTAACAATTGGTTTCTATTTTTAGCTTTATAAAACATATTATCTAATTGATTTTCATGCCATTGAAGTCTTTTTATTAATTCAAAATTTTTACAAAGTGGTTAGAAAAACCAAAGAAAATTCCGAATGGGGATGAACGATAAAAAGTTACAAATTGTCATATAATTTTAATTTTACGATACAGTGTATAATTTTGTATTTTACGGATTCTAACATTGAATTTGATTAATTTATTTCAAAATTTTGTGACTGGTAAATTTGATGCATTAGCTTTGACCAATTTTAATAACTCTTTGATTATTTCAATAAAATCTCTATAAATTATTACTATCAAAATGCACACAACTAATAGCGATAACAATTCAACATCCATACATAGTCAAACAGGTGTGTTTGATTGTCATGTTTGTGGTCCAATTTACGAATAAATATGGCTCACATTATAGAGTTGGACACATCATGGAGGTTAAGCCTACGAAATGTGCAGTACACACATAGCAAAAGAGTATGAGAATTACGAGGTATTCTGGTCGCTTCCATCTCCTTCCATTGCACTATCAACATCGCATGTAACACAATATGGTACCAAAGTGGCTGCCACTTAACCGTAATTACTGAGCCATATATGAAGTGTAGCCCGAATCGGTGGAATGGGATGAGTATGTGGACAAAGAGGAACGGATGGTTTAGAATACCTACTTGATAAAACACCACAACAAACTCAACTCAATTTCTGAAACAGCCAGTTTGTAAAATACATAATTGTCGTTCTTGTATTGTTTGTTTTTTGAGGTAGCTTGGGATAATGGATGGTGGCGACCACCGCAAAACATTGGGAGGAGTGAGTGGAGGATGTCCCGCGTCCATGCCAGAACACTAACATTTGTCCACATTTGGAACAATGTCAAATGCCATTTACACACTACATGAGAGACCAAGTACTTTTGCGGAGACATTCCGGGACCTAAGAGCGTTCCCTTGGCACTCCACTACTGTTTGTATACCGGACTTCAAGTCCAACATCACCATTCTTAACCACTTTTATTCACACAAAATACACACTTGATGAACTCAAAAGGGCACATATGCATTACCCAACCTACCGTTCATAATAACCCTATTATATTTTCCTATTTTCATATTAAAACCATAGTTCTATTGTTACACAATTCAAGAATAATTTACAGTTTTATTCCAGTTTTAGTAAAAATATTGCTAAGATATCTAATAAAATCATCAAAAAAATTTTTTAAAGATGGAACTACATTTTTCGTTTCAAATATATAATTTAGATAAAACGAGCAACTTTGAACTTATGACGCTTAAAAATATTTTACCAGATGGTAAAGAAAGTTGTAAATTGTAAAAATTGATAACATTTTTTTCTAATAAAAAAAAAAAAAAATAAATATTTTTTTCCAACCAATTCTAAAGTATGATTTTCTAAAGTTTTAATTTCAATGGCTTATTATTCAAAACATCCATACTTTACCAAAGCTTTAAAAAAGCTTTCATTTTAATAGATTTATTGGTTTTAACTTTTTATTAGTTTCCATATAGTAGAGACCGTCAACTTTTGACTATTTCATACACTATTTTAGTGATTCCCAAACTTTTGACATCTGAGTAAGCCTTAAGTAGTTATCGTTACTTAGAATGTTTATCATAAAGGAAAAATAAAATACAAGAACCTTAATTTTGGCAAAGATACCTGTTGTACCAGAAATTACTAGAAAATTACAGATATTACTAAAAATTTTCTTTTACCATTGGAAATACGCATACTGCACTGATCCAAAATTTTTCAAACGAATATTGTGATAAGTTTTTCAGGTTTTATTAATCAATTTAATTTTTTCCAATTCCGCAAAATTTCGTCACGTATCGTGACTTCCTCAGGCGACTAATACATAAACTTATAAGCATACATAAACCTATAAAAGATAATACAATATACAATTTAAACCTTGAAATAGTTCTTGATTTAATTATTTGAATTTATGAAGCAATTATAATAGAACTGATGTGTGTGTTAATTATTTATTTTTTATTTCAAGGTATAAATTGTACATAGTAATATCTTTTATACGCTTATGTATTAGATGCCCGAGGAAGTCCCAGTACGTGACAAAACGTAGCAGAATTGAAAAACAATAAATTCAATAGATCCATAAAACCTGAAAATTTTATTTTATTTATGATGTGATCTATACAATTTAATTTTTTATATGAAACTCCTCCCTCATTTTTTTTTTAATACTATAGAATAAGAATCCCTAGGGCAGTGGTCCTTAACCTTGTTGGAGGTATTGACCTTCAACAGTTTCATGTGTGCATTTACTAAACCCATCTTAGTTGGAAAAATTAAAAATGGTTTTTTCAAATTCAGAACATAGGTTTATTCTTATGCATGGGTCAAATGAGTCAAGGATGCCTTATCTTATACCGAACCTGCGAGACTGACTCATTAAACCTATGGGACTCGATTAAATTCATTTTAAAAACTACTTCTCTAAGGAAATAGACGATTTCCTAGTTACAGAAGAGAAAATTAATTTCATTAAAAGTTTCCAAATTTTTCCTTTTAATTGTACATTGTTTTCTTTTCTATTTAATATTTTATTTTATTACTTTATATATTTTATATAAAAAAACTTAAAGGATTTATATAAAAGACTTTCATATAAAAAATTACAATTTTTTTGTCTTAAAAAATTGTGATTTTTTAAAAACAATTTTTTTGTAAGCTATACTTATCACAAATGCTGGTAGCTAGTATTTTGGTAAATTAAAATATTATTTTTTGTTTGAAAAGTCGAAAATTAAAGATAATAAAATTTTAAAAAAAGCTTTTCCTTCGTAAAGCTTCATCGTTGCTCCTAGGTTGCCACATTTGAGCTTTGAGCTCATTTTCTACCAAGTAAAACCAAGAAAACCGTTACCTACTTGTTCGATGGAAAAGTTTGACTATACTGTCCATCTACAAGTAAGCTCCATTTTAACATGTTTTTTTTTTGAACTTCTAACTTAAAGAGCTTTTTAATGAATATGCTTTATTGTTTTTGTATAATTGATTATTATCAACATCAAAAATTAAGCTTTATTTTTTATAACTATTAATCACGTTCCTGTTTAATGTATAAAGTTTTCGGGTTTTGTTTTGAATTCGTAATTCAAAATAAATGCCTTAAAGACAAAAGACTCATTAATGGAAATGTGTAGGTCGGAAAAGGAAGAAGGAAAAGCTGATGCTGTCGCTACCACCGTCGTCGCCAACTAAAATCTGTTCAAATCTCAAGTGATCATCCATTTTGTTCAAGTTCCTGTTTCCCGAGTCTACTGGGCGATCGTGTGCCGTTTTCATTGAAACGTTTTAATATTATGATAAGAACAAACGCGGGGGTAGAAGGCCATGGGGGTTGAGATAAAACGATGATAATATCAGGCAGATAATACAGAAAATTTAATTGGAATTAAATTCTTCTTGGTTGCTTTCGGTATTTTTTTTTTCAAGTTTAAAACTTTTATTTTTCGTCATTTTATTTACAAATCGAGCATAGTAGTTCATTAAAGTTAGGATGAGATTGATGAAAAATGGGGATGGGGCGTGCTGAGAAGTAAATGAGAAACTAGGAGCGATTAATTAATCACTTTCAACAGTGAAACTTCTCGTGTCCCGGTCGTGTTCCAGGATTTGGTCGGGGGGTGTTTGGCCAATCTCTCCCGCACCAAGACGTAGATCGTAGGTATATAACGATATCATAGCACACTTGATTAACATCCCTCGTCCGTGTTTTATCTTATTCGCTTTTTCCCCGTTCTACGTTCCGCACTTGTGTCCTCAAATGGAGTCGTTTTCTACCTGCTTCTTTCTTTTCGATGGAGAGCTTTTATTCATTCAGTGAGCTTTTTGCGTGAATATTTTTTTTCCCAGCCAAATCTAATATTCTAAGTTAATTTCTGGAGCACTCATCAGGACCCTTCTTCGCCACTTTTCCGTTTCCCATCTTTTCTGCTTTGTCTCTTCAAACAAGCAATGCGTAAATTTTTTTATCTCTTCCATTTTCGACATTAGCTTTCGTTCCGACTCTCTTCAACCATTAATTTCGGACGCTCTCGTTATAATTTTATTTTACACATACACAGTTGTCAAATGGTCTGGCAATGTGTTGTCGTTTTTCCCTCTCCTTTTCCAGCTCTTTTGGTACACTCTTTCGATTCAACATCGCTTGTCCTAATTTTTTATGATGTAATAATTTATTAAAGCGTCGCGTCAAGAGTGTTTGAAATGGGGTTGGGGAAACTTTGCGTTATTATTATAGAACACCATTGTTGGAACAGTGTGTCAAATTTAGCCGGGAATGACAGTAATGGGGTGAAATATTAAAAACCAAGTACGAAAAATGAAAAGTGATTTTTGAGAAATTTTTAAAATTAATGAATATTTTACCGTAAATGTTTAATTCCGTTAAAGTAAACACTTAAAAATAGTTTTAAATCAATTATACATAACAACTTTCATAAATCTGCCAATTCAATTATGAGAAGTGACTACTTAGTATCCATATTTAAAAGTTCAATGATAAGGAGTTTGAAATTCCTGATGAAAGTTACGAGAATTCGTGATGAATTCCAACAATTCCTTGTAGTACTTTCTTGTTTAACCTTCAACCTCGATTGTTTATAAAATAACAAAGCGTTATAATAAGCGTCTAAACTTTACGTTTCGACTGATAATTTTTTTAATGTTATAGTAAAATAGATCATATGCATTTTTATATATTTTTAATCGATAAAGAGCATTAATAAAGTGAAAAAAACCTAATGTTTTATTCAGAAAAAAAATATTTTGACCAGATTTTTTTTAATAGTATTTAAAAAATGAATGTTTGAAAACAATGGGTATGCTTATAGCTCTTCTGTGACCTCACAGTCCATATATTAAGACCGCACTTAAAACAGATTATTAAAGCGGTTATCATTAACAATATAAAAATTTACAAATTTTACACCACGAAAAACATTTTTCTATCCTAAAAATTACGCTCAATTTTTTTCTATGGTAAATTGTATTAAGTGCATGTAAGAACTAAGTTTTTCATCTATTATTTCAATACTGAGTCTTTTAATAAAACGAAG
Source organism: Sisyra terminalis (assembly GCA_958496175.1). Classification (NCBI taxonomy): domain Eukaryota; kingdom Metazoa; phylum Arthropoda; class Insecta; order Neuroptera; family Sisyridae; genus Sisyra; species Sisyra terminalis. Next base: position 13,952,656 of record OY292275.1, read on the forward strand.
AAAAATTGTTTTTTCAAACGATCAAACTAGAATTGAAATTTGAAGCAATATTTAAGGAATATTTTTCTAAGGATTTCAAAAATATTAACAAGACTGGAAAACGAAATAAATTATTACATTTTTTTTAAAAAAATGTGCCATTTTGTATGGTATTAAGAAGTTTTAAAGGAATTCCCAATCAATGATATTATATCTGGAATTTGGAGAAAGCATAGTTTAAAATTTTCCGAAAGCTACATCGAATTGGTTACATCGAAAAGTGTAGACAAAACCATAGAACGATAATAATGAAAAATCAGCTACTGAACAGTATTGGGATCATTTTTGGAGAGTTTTTCGGTACTAAAGTTAACAGTCCAAGTGTAAGCTTTCCATATTTTTTTATTTCCAAATAAATCCATAGCAAAAAGTTGTGAATAAAACGATTTTTTTTTAATAATACGTTAACTAATTTGATTGAACTTTAGGCATATTATGAAAGTATATAGAGGCAGTATCGACTGAGAAAAAATAACAGCCTTCAATCGTAACTATAACTTTTTGAAGCCAATGATTTATCTTCTTTTCTGCTCAAACGACTAACTGTAAAGTAATTTCTAAACGATAACTGGGAGTACTTCTAAGGGTAAATATTTTCAATATTTCGATAAGAATTTTTCATAATTGTATCGTAAATTCTCCTAAATAGAGAACTTTCCTTTTAATAGTACCACTTTAATGTATGAAAATTTGCCCCAAAAAATTATTTTATTGGGATTTTTATAAGAATGACATTTGTATAGATATTTATCTGTTTAAAAATAATTTTGAGTTTTTGATTTTCCGAGTCTACATTTATAAATTTAATGAAATTTTTAAAAAAGGAAAAGCTACTATATTTTTTTTTGCTTTACTACCAAAAAATTATGGAGGACATAAAGTTTCTAGTGTCTGACCGAAACTAGTTTTTGCGCCGAAACCGAATTTCGGAATTTGTCTTAGTTTCGGTTGAAACCGAAACTTCCATATAAGATCTTGTTTTCTTTGAATTAAAATTGCATCATAATTAGTCAGTCTTTTCTTTTAAATCCTATAGGTGTTCATTAGTCATAATCCCCTTATATTTCCCAAGTCCCTAATATTTGAGCTTATCATTAACATAGCATATTTATATCATTTCTTATTTCATATAAATTATTTATGCTGAAATAAGGGGTTGAATGTACTAATTATTTCTTTTTAATATAAGTTACGAATAACATAAAACAATAAAAAATAGTTACAAAACAAACCTACTTTTTACTTTGGATGTTTAAGCACACAAAATAAAAAGTACTCCTTCTGATATCTTAAAAATAAAATAACTTCTTCTAAACTTTGATCAGTTTTCTTTTGAAATACAAAAAAATATTAAAGATAATATTAAACAAAATTTTAATGAACTGATAGTTATCAGTATTCATAACCAAAGAATCAAACAATAAGTGAAAAACAATAAATTTTTAAAATTTTTATCTTACGAATTCAGTTTCGGTCGTAGTTTCGGCTTGACGACAGCCCAAACCGAAACTAGGCCGAAACCCGTTTTTTGGCTGAAACTCAGCTAAAATCAAAATCATCAATCAGTTCGGTCGGACACTATTAATTTCCCTACCATTTTAAAATAAGTGAAAGATAAGTGGAGCAATTTAGAATCATTTCATTGATTGAAGTGAATGAAAATGCCTAAATTTAAATAAATAGATTATAAATTTTTAATAAATTCATCGGGTATTCATGAATTCATTTACATTACATTAGTGTACAATATAATTTAAATTTATTGCGCACCAGAAGCAAGGATATAAAACATTAGTAGAGAAAAATAGATCGGAATATAACAAGGCTAATGAAGTAATAGAGTATAGTAATATCGTTTTAGAAGTCTAACGAAATGAAATTTCGAAAAGTAAGTGAAAAATTGATCACTAGATTGGACTTGAGTGAGTGAAATTAGTTGAATAAAAGTATGCCAAAAGTGGAGGAGTTGTGTAAATTTTTGAAGTGGAACGCAATTAATTCAATATTAGAAACAATATTTGTTTTATTTAAGACCCACGTTTTCTTCTGTTTTCTCTGCTTTAATCAACTTGTTCTTGTTTAAACAGAGCGTACGAGACGTAATTTTGTTCGAAGCAAAATTATTTTATTTCCTGATAGGAACCAATCGCAGTTTGTCAGTCACAGCTCGTTACATTTAAGTCTCGTATAAAGCAGGAAAAACAGGAACTGTTGCCGAGCGCCATCTACAATCTATCCACAAACACACTATCAAATACTTTTCGTGAAAAACACTACACAATGAAAGCGTCACATAGAGACAAAAAGGAACGCTAAAAGTACTATCGAAACCGATAAGGAAAAACGAGGAAAAACACAAGAGAAAGGACTCAATGAAATGTTCAATTTGCTCTCTTCACTCACTCGTTTCTTTGCACATTTCCAATTCCTGCAATCAGTTCCCATAGCACTGTCTTTATCGTGATAGTCCAATCTTTTTACGGTGGTGGCAAAACATTCGTCCCGAACCCGAATTGATCATTCAGCAGCAATAAATTCGCTCGTTCGTTTCTTCACAGTTAATCGTTATTTTTATGTTTTTCGCGACCGGCTCGCCCCACAATCATCCCCCGAGTGTCTGTCCAACAATTCTACCCCTATCCCCATTCGACCCCTTTCGCCATTCCGCGAAACGAGCTTTGCAAAATCAAATAAGTGCTGCCGTCATCCCGTCGATCTTATTCTCACCAGCACCTTCTACAAGTCTGCACTGTTCCATACAAAGTAAATAAAAATGAAGTTTACTGTTTGAAAAGCCATGAGAAGGAAAAACCGGTAACAAACAAAACTGTTTTATTTCTGCTTCATTATTTTCAATTCATTTCTCACAAATTTTCAAATTGAGAAATCTATACGATATTTAAGAAACAATTTATTAGTAAAACAATTCAAATAAATGTTTCGGAAATAAAATATTGAACTTAACCAGGAAAATTATTTTCATCGTAAATTTTATTCAATGTTTTAATAACTTATTATTTTTATTTAAGATAATTTCAATAGATTTTCAAGTTTGTATCGCGACGTTTACAAATGTGCTAACACAAGTAAAATTTATAATTTTTTGGAGTTTTAATATTTTTTACTATAAATAAAATTCTGCTGCTAGAATCTACTAAGTTGAATTATTTTTTTTTTCCAAATCCTGTTAATGTAAGAAATATTTGCTCACCAAAAACTAGGTATTTCATATTTATCTTCTAAAAGCTAAAAACCATAATGAATAAAAAAGCCCCTTAACCTACTGGTGGTAGCCGAGTGGTCTAGGTGACCGCTCCAAAACTAGTAGTAGTAGTGGATTCGATCTTCGTATCGTGTAAATCAGTATTTCTCGATGACGGATTTAATTAATCCTAGAGTCACTAAAGGACTTTAGTAGTTACAAAGCTACGGTAAATAAAACTTAAAAAAAAACTCTAAAAACAATTTACTATGCATTGTTTGAAAGTTTTGTTACATATGGTATTATTGCTTGGAGAGGTAGTCATAAAAATGTAACGAAAGTGTTAATGAAAATACAAAATAAATTAATCCGATTATTATATGATAAAGATGATAAGACAGTGATACTAGGAATTAAGAATAAGTTTATAGCAGAGTTTCTATGTTATCATTATTGTCATTGTAAAGATGAATATAATAATTATAAGGGTAAAGCCAGGGTCAAACCCTTACAATTACCAATATTAATAAAAATATTTCACATAAAAACTCTAAATATATAGCAATTAAGTATTATAATAAGCTACCATAGACATTAAAGTCTTTAAATATAAAAAATAAGCTGAATAAAAAAGAAATATTTAGGTGGATAGTATCAATTGATTTCTAAATAATGTTTAATACTTGTTTTATACTATGTTCAATACTTGTACTTTAAAAACAAGTTTTGATGTAATATTTAGTAAGTTTTCTTTTCCAGGTCTATGCACAGGTGTTTTTGTTACACCTCTATAGGTGCATACTTTGTGTGTATATACTATTTTTGTATCCTGGTAAATAAAAAAAATAATATGAATACAAATTATTTTTTTCTCTTATCCATGTTTTTGCTATGTAAGTTAATATTGTTTATTATTTTACGTTTATATTAACATTTGTTGCATTGAGCTTTTAGAGAACATAAGAATTTATTAAAGGTGACCACATTTCAAAAGCATCAGGATCAGTATGAGGAGATTTGTGCAGTTTTTATGTGAGGAGTTTTCTAGAGGGCAACTTTCATAGAGTCATCTGTGATATATTAAGTAATTAAAGAGCACGTTTTCAAAGATTATTTCCATCAATTGAGGGCTATCTGTGTACTAACAATAGAAAGATTAAGAAATAACGAAATGGAAAAGTGCTCGGCAAAAGAATGAACAATATTCTTAAGGGAAACAGAATTAATCTGGACGGAAAATAAGAAGCATTAATGAAAAAAGAAAATATGAAATAAAATTCTAATGATATTTAAAGAAAAATTTGCCTTCTTCGATTTGAAGAGCCTGAAAGACTTATTAGATTACAGGCATCGCTGAAAGTACAAGTTTAACCACTTTGAATTGCTAAAAAACCAAAAATTAAAAGATCATCAGTAGAAACTAAAATTTAATAAAGGGGAATATAAACAGCATTGTTTTCGTTTTACAGAGCATAACGAATTTAAAAGGTAATTGATTAATTATAATCTTAACCTATAGCAGATAAATATTTTTTTGTGAACATTAATACGTAAGAACCATAGAAGTACAAGTAATAGGTGTTTTACGCTTGAAAATTGAAGTATATCACTAGAAGTTTCCTATTTATTATTTTTCTTCAGTCTCTAATAATTTTAAAATTTCTATTAATTCTACAATGGATCATCAATACATCTTTTAGGGACCGAATAACTAGGTTAATATCGTTGGGCCCTTTAAATATTTAGATCGGAAGCATAATGTTTTTCATAAAAATTTCAATTAACGATTGAATCGAGACCAACACTGTTGACACTAAAATTTCCAATTTTCATAATTTAATAACATTTCTTTTACTTGAATAATTTTTATTTATTTTTTATTGTTATTTATCGTCGCTTTATAACTTCTTAGGTCTTTAGCGACTCTAGCCCGACTAGAAAAATCTCATAAAGACTTGTTGGTATCCGATTGGGTCAACCCGAGAGCGAGATATTAATTTTAACGGTGATCTTGCCCAACAAGTTTCCATTGGATAAGCCCAACCACAATTTTTTCATCTTCATAGTGGGCTTATCCGACAGGTACCCGATTATATCCCAATAGGAATAACCCAATAGGGCTTACCCCATCAATGCCCAGTTGGGTCCCTACATAAGCATGGAGACAATTTCTAGCCGGGAGAGTTACTAAAAATCCACATTTGAGAAATATTGAAAATTTGCTGGATACGGGAATCGAACCCAAAACCTACTGGTTTTCGAAAGGTTACTTTGACCACTCGGCTATGAGTAGGTTAAAATAGTTGTTATTTTGATAAATTGAGCAATATTCAATTTGTCAATTAAATCACTTTTTGGCCATTAATAAAATGAAGTTCATTAATTAAGAGAAAATAAGGTATGAATAATTCAAATAATGCACTAGCACCTGTGGACAACACACTCACGTCAATACACGTGGCTATTAGCCAATGGGATTGTGGAATTTAATGATGTTCATTTGTTTTGATTGTTGAAATTTTGAAAATTTAACATAGCCACTCCCATATTCAGTTCTCAATGCAAAACCATTATACATAACCATTGGCAATAAAAACGCGAAAGCGGCTATTATTTAATTATTATTTCACTATTTAGTACTCTTTCAAAAATCTTAAACAAGGCACTATATTAATAGTAAGTAAGACTAAATATAAAATTTAGAGCGATACCAATATTGTTTCATGATTAAATTTTGTTATAATACCTTATAAAAAATAAATACATTTAGTTATAATACCTATGTTTTTTTCAGATTTAGTGAAGTTGTATAACTTATTTTTCTTAAAAAAGCATTATCAACCCTTAAATCATATTCAAATTTTAGATTATTAGGCAAATTGAAATTTAGGACTATTTTTTTTCTGCTTGTCGTGTATTATTGTTTTATTTATAAAATTAATTGAGATAGAAACCTAAAACTTCTAGAATTATACTTTCAATAGTTTCTTCATACTTATAAACTAGTATTAAAATATCTTTTACGAGGTTGATGCATTATGATTATACCTCTTAGTCCTTTTGCGATTAAATAATATTTGCTTCATGTAAAATGTATATACACTCTCACAAAAGTAAAGATACATAAAACCTCTTATTTTACCTACTTCTATTTAACTAGAATTTATTGGATTAATTTTTAATCTTTTTTAAATGAAAACGCAGCTTTAATATTATAACAAAAAGTAAAAATAATCGAGTAAGTAGTAGCAACTAACAGTATTTTATAAAGAGCAAAATTATAGCATTAAAAACAGTAAGTAAAACAAATATTAATCCAATTATTCGACATTGCATGCATTTCTTTTAGTAAATGGAATTAACGGTGTAAAGAAAACCAAGATACGAGCTTTTATGTATTAAAAGATGTCTCTATCTGAAATTTTCTTCGGTTTCTTTTGCTTTTATTATGACTTTTAATTAAAAAGGAAAATATTTAATATTTGATGAATGCGCTTCATAGCAAAGATATTACCGTCTGCAGTTTTAATAGACAAATCTGTTGCACTTTCCACTTTCGTTGCATTAAATATGTAAATTATTTAAAATTTTAGGAGTTGAACACATTATAAAATCTAAACATTAAACATGATGAGACGAAAATATTTTGTGACTACTACAATAAGGTTCCCTTTAAACATTTATTTTGAAGATATTAAATTCATTTGGGCTGTTTTGGTTGATTTCAATTATTCGTCAGAATTTCAGATTCAATATACTTTTTATGGAACTTTGAATTTCCAAGGATTAATGGAAAAGCATTATCATTATTAATTTTCATTTTGCCATGGTTTTAAAGGAAAAATTTAATAAGTTCTTTGAAGTAATTTATTATTAAATAGCACCAATATATGACAAATAATTAAACATTCTACAGTATTTTAAAAGAGACAAAAGATCCTAGTTGAAAATATCCAACGACAAAATCCTTATTGAGATTGACAGATGCGGATTGGGGACGAAATAATATAGATTCAAAATCATGCTCAGGTTTCCCGGTTACATTAACAGGATCATCAAGGATCAGTCGGGAAGCGTGGAAACAACGTGTGATATCTCAATCTATCACGAAAGTGGAACATATTGCTCTATCAAGGGAAAAGGAGAAGTTACATATTTGCGAGATTTGCTGAATTATTTGTGGGTAAACTGACAAGGTAACAATTTTTAACAACAATTAACTTTCAATTTTGGGATTTTACAAATTCGAGAATTTCTCCTTCTTCTAATTTGGCTTTTTTCCTTATCATTTCATTATCCTTTCGAAATTTTAGAGGTCTAGTCAGAAAAAATAATTGGTGAATTTTTTTCAAGCATTGGTATTTCTGTTTTTTTGGAAAATAGCAAATTATTTCCGAAATAAGCTTGTAGTATTTGAATAGTGCTTGATTTTTTAAATGTTCAGTGGAAAACTGAGGAAATTTTACATTTTTCCGACTAAGAGAAAAATTTAATTTTAAATTCCAGGAATAGAGAATTTTTATTTGGAAACTTATTTTCAAAAATGATTATAAGTGGGACCAAATTATTTCTTTTCTGTGCAGTTACTTCGTCAGTCAATAGCAGATACTAAAATTCAATGTAAATTTATATCGCCAAACACTGACGAACAATTCCATAGATAATACCGTAGACACTTGAAAAGCTTTTGCATTCAATCATCAAACTTCCAGAACATATATGCAAATGTTTAAAAAAATAATCAAGTGAAGTTAAAAACAAAACTAAAAAGCTTTTAAATGCATTTGCAATTTATTGTGTTGAAAAATTCCATGAAGTGCAATCATGTTTTATTATTTGACATAATTTCTATTAAAACAAATGTATGTATGCAATATATTCATATATTATCAATTTCTATTATTTACAAAATGGAAAATTAATAAAAACCTCAATTTAACAAATCTAAAACAACCATAATAAATCAGTGTCATTAAAGCCAGTAGTTCCATTTCGCAATGATGCTTTTTCATTTTATAATTTCCAATAATAAATTATCCTTTATTTAATAACATTTAAAATAAATGCGGAAAAATTAGAGTAATAAAAGCGTGTTTGAGAGATAAAACGAACATAAATCGAAAGACTGAAATAGATATATTTGTAATTCAATGTCTGATTCAATTCAATTTAATGAAAAACAACAACTACAGACGGCAATTGTGAATAGCAATGCATTTTGTGTAATAATTTAAAGATAAATTAATTTACGTTATTTATTTATATGCACAGATATGGAGCAAAAGCTGCAAGTTATAATGCTGAAATAATTTTTTAAGTTTGTAAAAAATAATTGTTAAATGAGTACAGGACTTGGTTCCCTTTTATAAACCCAAATAATTCTCATAATTAGTTTCCTTGTTAGGGCATCTTTTACCCCTGTTCTTAATTATCTGTTTCTGACACATTTTCATTCCTTTATGTTTGGATGTATGTTTCTATATATGTGCATTTGGACTATATATATATATATATATATATATATATATATATATATATATATATATATATATATATATATATATATATATATATATATATATGTGTGGGTTGACCGCCGCGATTTACGAAAGTTCGTAAACGATCGTTCTGTTTCGTACGTTTAAAACGTAATTAGTCCCTAAAATAAGCCTGGACTTCCGTTTTCCTTTTGCCATTTTCGTTGATTCCCACCCCCCGTATCACTTGCCTACACATGTCTAGGAACGTCGAAAATTTCACGCCCTCTAGAATATTAAGTGCTCGTTTGAAATTAATTTACTGACTACATTGTGCATCCTTTTCATTCTATTGTTTTTGGTGCTGTCTAGCATATGTTTGCTTGCACTCTTGGCATTGCATGGCAATTGTCTATGCGGTAAAAATTAAAAAAAAAATGCGCTTTTAAAATATCGATCGTTTTTCGTTAATAAAAATCAAGCGATTGCAAATGTTTTCAACTGGCAAATAAAATCGCATTGTTCGTTTCAACGAGAAATGGAAATGGGGATAAAAAGGGATGATCGTCAAGTGAAAAGGGAAATGATGGGTATAACTTTATTTATCATAAGTGTTTCCATGGAATAAGCTGCGAAAATTCGTGTTTGCAAAACATAAAAAGTTTCATTAAAATTTTTCACAAAAAGAGACATGGATATTTTTAAATCTTATAATTCATATTTATATCCCGTTTTTCATTCCCGAGATTTTCCCGGACGAATCACACGCTTTCGTCTATGTCACAATTTATTTCATATTCGCGACACGTATGAACGAAGGCAAAAAATTTATTCATAATTTACGTCGTCGTGACATATTTCAACTAATTCGAACAGAAATATATTAAATTTTAAATGTTTTTTTTTTCTCGAGAAAATGTTTTTTGTATTGATTTTCCGGTAGATTTCATCGTAGCTTTGCAACCATAAGCTAGAATTTGCCTCCTGTATTCGATGCAACTCATTCTCTGGACAACTCAGTTCGCATAATGGGTTCAGCTTTAATTCCGAATGACAGCTGCAAATACCTTCAACATTCTGTTTCGTTCCAGAAATTGCATATTATATTCAAGAAACGTCATGTACGTGTAACTCTTCCATGATTAAATTATCTGCCAGACTCGGCAATCGCTAAATTCGTAAATAATTTGTCCCGTATCCCTTAAATACGACGATTTTCTATCCCATCTTCCTCCACTTCAGTTCCAGCCAAACTACAAGTCAACTATTATTTCTATTTTTTTTTTTTAATTTTTATCCTTTTTTCTTATACGACGTTACGGAGCTTTTAAAAGCGCCTATAATTCGGATTTATACCGATAAAGTTTGTCGTAAAAATTGAAAATACTCGGGTGGCTTTTAAAAGCTCGCTTCCATTTCATGTCCCTTTAGCCGTTCATTTTGAACGATAGGTGCTAAATCGCTTATCTGTTTCTAGCTGTATAAGAATACACACAAATATAGATTGGAGAAAAACTTTATGTTGTACCCCATAACTTCTTCAATTTATTGCTCCATTAACACCGGTGAAAATTTACTTTTGGCGAATCAGCATCGATGCAAAATGAAACGGGAAAATATTATACAATTTTTTTTTGCAGTTGCGTCGCCAATTTTGCCTTTTTATTTTTATTGGAACGGAACCTTTCACAGCATTTTCCTATCAAATTGTCATATCTAACATTTGAACGAAATGTTTGAATAAATTATCCACGGGTAACGTCATTTGAAAATCAAACGCGTAAAATAGTTGAGCTTATAAAAAGCAGTTATTGACGCAGCTTCTTGCACGTTAATTCGTATGACAGACACATTGCTAAAAGAATAAAAGTCTCTTTTCGTAAAATCGAAATGTCTATTTATTCTCCATAAATTCAATTTTTCATATTCTTCTACAAATGAAATAAAAGGCGATATGAAATAAAGAGAAATATGGGATGGTATGCTAAAATAATATAGCAAAGAAACATGCATAGTGCCCATCCAAAAAATGATTGGGTATTAGGGTGTCCGTTATTTCCCAAATTGTTTTTTTTACAGCGATCGCTCCCTGAATTTTTAGTTTAAGATATAAAAAAAATATCAAATACAATTAAGCTTTTAATTTCGTGATTAAACCGTGCCGGAATCATATTGCTTTTACCATTTAAATAACATGAGATTATTTGACTTTTTACTTTGATTTTTTTTTCTCAGAAACAAATGTATGAAAAGATTTTAGGTTAAATTATTCAGACGTAAAATTTAACGCTCTACAAAAAATGTCTCCTATAAATTTTCGATTAAATCACTTCATTAAAAGTTATTCAACATTTAACTTTTTAACGACAAATCAATCGACCATAGGCTCAATAAAAATGATGTTGACTACAAGTTCTAAGAAATTTCTCATAGATAGCGGCAGGTGAAATGGTAAAAATTCGATTAATAATTGAACTTTTGTCGATAGTCTCATTAATTAGTATGAAATTCACTTCGTAGGTACAAAATATTGATTAAAGTACGAAAATTTATCCTGGATAAATTGAATTTCACGACTATAGCGAATTCGGATCTTATATCACCGGTTTTAATTGTCAAAAAATGATTTTTTTTTGTTTAATTTTCAGTTCAAGCCATAAAATTAACACAAATAATCACTTGCGCTCTAATGATTATCTCTGTTTAATATTAGATTGATGTAAAAAAAATAAATGAATCAAAAATTAAAATAAAACTGGGTCTCCATCGAATAGCAAACATTAGAATTTTATAAATCAAAATAAGGAAAATTGAACCGCAATTGTAACCTCTTCGAAAATAATTACGTTTTTTAACTCATTTACGAATAAGAATTAAGATTTCTGGCCAATAAAGACATTACATGGTCTAGAAGTTCATAATAAAATATAATGTTTCAAATTTTGCTACGTTACTTTCATTGAGTTCCAGAAATAGAATACCAAAAATTTTTGTTAAGAAATTAAATTTTGAACTAATTTTTCTTACAAAGAGTATCATAATTATTTTTTTTGCACTTTTAGCATTTAAATTATAGAATAGTGTTAACCTGGGTTCATTCAAGCTAGTGAGTGAGTTTTGCGACTTCGGCGGGTTCATAATGGTTTTGTTCACTTTGTTCACCAATGTGTAAAAAGTTAAAAATTTGAAATTTAATATATTGAATGAATAATACATGAATTTGGAAGACCAAACAAACTAGCAGTAATTTATATTATTTATTCCAACTTGCATTGTTTCGTCGGTGTGATTCCAACTTCATCAGGCAACCTTGTAATATTTACCACATCCTGATTTATCCTTTATATTACATATCGATTTAGACCTGAAAGAATGGAAATTTGAAATTGAAGAAATCAAATTTAATTTTTAAACATCTGAAAATGTTGGTGAATATGAAACTTGTGGGGGTCAGTACCACCAATAATATTTAGAACCACTGCTATAGAATTTTCCAAACTCATATTTTACTAACAATTCCTGGAGTTAAGGATTCTGAAGAACACAGTTTGAAGGCTACTAGTTCATTAAAATTTGATAATATCCTTCTAGAGTTTATATTAAATGTGAGGAATAGAAAGACATAACAAGTATTGGGTAGTTTCCCTTATTTTGGAGTAATTAACCAATCCTTATTTGAAATAAGCAATAATTGTCATGCGGAAATTGATTCTAAGTTTGGATCTTTTGTATAAAATTAGTTTTTCTTGATACTCAATGGATACTCTTAACACTTTTAAGGAATATTATCATGTTAAGGATATAATATTTTGGGTTTGGATATGAATACAGATATATAAGATTAATAATATGATATCTGTTCAGTAACGATTACTAAAGTAAAATAATTTCTTACTACCCGGTAATTTCTGATATGGATAAATATTTTCTTTGGATTTTTTTTAAAAGTTTAACTGCAAGACTATTAATGGATTTAGAGTCATTTCAATTTGGAATTCTAAGAGAAAAATACAAATAACTGTAATAAAAGATTTATTTTTATGTCCATAAAGTTAACATTACGATGTTGGTATTTAGAAAAAATACTACGAAATATTTTGGTCTTTTTTTATCGTTCGAAAGTTCCGGAACAAAAGTGCTCCATTTGGATCATTTTTCAGATATTACATTTCCCATTAGATTTTTTACCACTATTTGGTGCTTTTTTGTCGTTCATGTATTCTTAAAGAGACAATTTTATCGTTTGCATACTTTTCCGGGAAACGCCATTTAAAAAAAAGCTTTCTTTGGACATTTCTCTAATATTGAAGCTTTAAAACTTATGAAAGCAAGCGACGAATTTTATTTAGGCGAGTGGCTAAATTATTTATTTCAGAACTTTTGAGCAACAAAAAAGCACCAACCAATGGTGAAAAAAGTTTTGGAAAATTCACTATCTGTAAAAGTGACCCAAATCGAGCTTTTTCTTTAAACAGTGTTTTTCGAGAAAATATGCAAGTTTTTTTCTTCAATGAATGACTTAACATTTTTTCGAAATTTTAATATGAGGAGAAAATCTCTAAACATCAAGCTAGAACTACATGGATTTTCCTGAAAAATATGTGAACGATTATTTTTTTTCCAGAACTCTAGAACGACAAAAAAAAATACCAAAATATTTCCTAGTTATTTTTTTCAATTTCCAAAAGTATAGTGGTAACTTGGTGGACGTTTTATTTTCACTGATTTAGATTTTGGGATCTTCTTTTATACAAAATCATTCAAAAATTGTATATCAGATTGGGTTAATGTTTCGGATAGATTATTATTTTGGGTATCCGATAATTTTAGTTGTGGTTTCGAACTTCCATTACACCCCTGAAACTTTCAATAAACTGTTGTTATTGTTACTAGACTATTGCTACGATAGTTAAATATTATTTGAAATATCCACAATGAATATTTAAGGAAATTGAATCATATTGTTTTTTTTTTATTAGACCCATTTTTGAGTCTTAAAACGTTAGCTCCAACCCTTTGTTTATATAATTTTTTTTTCGTTGATACATATTTTTTGAGACTGTAAAAGCAACTGCCATAATATTCCAAATTTTCTTCAACCACTGTTGATGTTTCATGATTTGGATCTTTCCTAAGCCAAGCGTGATTACAGAACATTGTTGTTTAATTCCGAATTAAATTCCGTATATTTGATAAAAACTATAGTTTCATTTCTATTGATAATGTATATTATTGATCTTTTTAATACTTTTAAGTATCGACAGACAAAGTACAAAGCATTTTAGACCTTAGAAACTTACAACTAAAATGAAATGATATGAAGTTTAATAAATCGGATGGTAATTCAATAAAAATTATAAACTACTTCAAGTAGTATTAAAAGCAAAATATCAGAAAGTTTAAATTAGTTTAACTAATTAATTTATTGAAATTTTCAAATCATATTACCTCATGCAGATCGAAATAAAAACTCTACGTTAGTGGTAGCGAAGCTTTCAAAGCTCTTAGAGAGTACCAACCATTATAAATTCAAACAATATCCCACCTTATAAATTCAACTTTACGCTAGAAATACGAATACAAAGTGTATGCCTCAATTTCAATTTAAATATGGAATTCTGTCTTGCAATGAATCCGACATCTACTTGACCGCAGTTTTTTGTTTTTACTTTGATTGACATTCATTTGTTTCACTAAACCTTTCCACTTTCGGGTTTTGTTCTTGTTCTAATTTTGTATGGAGATTAAAAGCTTTAATTAATCGAAAATATTAATTCAGCTAATTAAATTCTGGCGTTAATTTATGATGTTAACTAGTTTATAAACAACTACTTTGTGCTATAGAGGCATTAGTTTTCAAACTGACTTAAAGTTTAATTACTCTGAAATTTTAATTTTGTTCACTAAAAGGATTTGCCGACTATTCATTTTATACCTTTAATGAATTATTATTGGCGGTGTGGGACGGTGATTTATTCGAAAAAGCAACCACCATCTCAATAGTAATAGTCCAAAAATTGACAAACATTACCGAATTGGAACCCTTGGAAATTTTATATAATATAAAATTAGCAACTATTTAAGCTTTCACACGAAAACGCAATTAATTTTTGTCATAATTTTCAACATTATTTAAAGGTTTTTCACCACGTTGGGACTATAAATAGTTTTAAACGTAAACTTAAGCATTAACTTGGGTGTCAAAATTTACACATATCGAATGAAAAATTGATAGAACTTTTTCATTGAAAGGAACCTCCTGGTAGGCAATTATAAATCACCGTTATTAATGAAAAAATACTTTTATACAACGAATGTCCATTTAATTGAGTTTTATTGTAATTTCAACAATCTTGTGGCTTTTATTAATATGGAAGGTAGTTACTTTGTTCCTTGTATGTCTTTGGCAACATTTAATATTGGGTATGTTGTGGTTTGATAATTGCTAATACTATTAGTAATTTATTACTTAGTTGGTATTATTAGATATCGATTTGTAAAAAAAGACAATGAAAATAGATTTATTATAATGCAAGTAATAAACGATAATAAGGGCTTTATCTTGTCATAAAATATAATTATCATATCTTCTTTTTTAATCTGAGTAAAAAAAATTAAAAATCTATTTCCAAGGTATAAATAATTTAAAGGGATATAACTCATACGACTCATACGACGTATTCAAGTTCTACAAATTCCTTTTCATCACATTTCGTTTCGTAAATTTATTCCTTTTACGATCCCATAGAATTTGAACGTTTTCACCACTATTCATATACTTCCATTAATATAACTCATTTTACAAAACGGGCAAATTATCTGTTTTAGAACGAACGAACTGCCTTTTGCGCCAGATTGATTTTATTCGATTAAAGTTTGAGATTTAATGTTAAATGAATTCCGATTTCCGATAAATTCGTTCGTCTCACAAATAGGGTAACGGGTGCAAGAAAGACAGAGTGAACAGTGCTATAGATTATCTTCGTTACGTGAAATGAGTATCTGTGTCGCGTTAATAATTTATGATTTTAAGCCCACCAAGCTTTTCGATCAAAGCTTTAAGTATAAATGATATTGTTTGGTATTTACGAAAGCCAATTTCGTGTAGAACTGTACAGTATTTGAGACAGTGGCGGCTCGGGACAATTTTTTTTAATGTACTGCAGTAAATATTACGATCGTATTAAAGTTATTAATAAGCCCATTAAATATCGTAACTTAGGTATTAAGTTGAAAAAAAATAAAGTTTAATTCAATATTTAACTAGTTTTGGTGCCATATCAACCAAAAGAAATCAATACTTAAACACATTCATATAAGTATACAGACAATAAAGTTAGAAACTATAGTAATTTTTGAGACTAACCTTTATCCAGATCTTCTTTCGGACACATTGATGGTTTAAAGGAAAAAAACCTGTTCTCTGCCCAAATGCTTCCCATGTTAAATTTTGTTTTTCGTTCTGCAAAATAAAACATATTCTTAGACTCTCAAATAAATTTCCAAATTGTGTAATTCAGTAATAAAAATAACAAAGAAATTTGAAATCATGAAGTCAATTTGTACTATATTATCTACATATATATCTACATATATAAATTCATGTTAGTTAGACTGTTTATAACAGAAGAATGGCTGGATTGATTTTCATGATCTATGATTTGTTGGATTCGTCTACGCATAGATTAACAGAATAACTATTAGAATATCAGAAAAATTATGAATAAAATGCGTTTTTTAATAAATAAGGTTTGACATATTCCGCAATTGTTTGCTAACATCACGCATAATTATACATTATGTGTAAACAGTGATGCCTGTGGTTTGGAAAAAAGCATAGCAATCGTTAGAATTTGACTTTTTTATTAATTTTTTTTTATTGAATTTAAGAGTAAAATTTATAATTTAATTAATATTTTGTGTAAGTGCTATTAATAAATCTTATTGTGGTAGCATTATTTTGTACAATACCGCGACCTAAAAAATCTAATGTTTCCATTACGTTGATAAAATAAAACCAATCTTCGTAAAATTTTTCGTGCAGATATTTATAGAACTATGGTTGAAATGGTGATAGGATTTGAAAAACATTTTATTTATAGTTAGTAAATGTATAAAAGGTGTAAAATGTAGTGAAAGGTTAGAAATTATTTTTAAAATGAGAAGCAGTACCAAACACTATGGGAAAGTCAAAATCACCAAAACTATTATGGGTGCCAGGTCACAAAGAAGGTCACTAGAGGGTCGACAAATTAATTAAAAAGGAACATGTATAAACCTTCATTCGCCATTAAGAATTTAGAAAAAAAGATCAATATACATACAAAGAAATGAAGAGTATACCAAAAGAAGAGAAACTAATTCATCATACAAGTCCTAATACATTACATATCGTATGATGGCTAAAAAGCTGTGGTTTACTCCAACCTATAGCAGGGATTCCCAATATTTTTAAAGTACCGTACCTGTAACTTGTAAGCGATTCGATAGTGTGCCGGTAGACCAAAAATTTTGAAGAGGGGAATAAAACGCAATGGAAAACTTTTGCAATAAAGACAAGTAACTAATTTTTATTGCTAAACATATACAACAAATATTATAATCACTTTAAAATATATGTAATTAGTGAGAAGGTTGAACCTGTTTATTATTAACTAAATAAGTAATATCGGGGTCAATGTTTGTAAGTTTAAGGCGAAGATTCAATTCGATGTCCAGCAAAGCTCTATATTTCGTTTTCAACGCAACGGTTAGTGCGTAAAATAAATCAATACCGATTTTAATAGACTTTTGTTTTAAACTGTAAAATCAATCGCATACCGGTAGACATTGGTACACGTAGCCAAGGTTGGGAACCATTGACCTATAGCATAGCAAGGATAAAAATAATAATAAATATCATTGTATCACATTCAAAAAGCTTCACTGTATTAATGCAGAAAAGTGAGCCACCTTAACCATGTACTGAAGTGTCAAATGATAAAAAAGACGAACAAATGTTCTGCTTAAAAAAGTACCGAAGATAATGGGAACATTCCCAGTAACCATCCAATTCCTGACTAATAGTGACCTTAGAAATAAATTGACCAAAGGAATAATACAAATTGGAGGGATTCAAATAACCAAAATTAAAAATGTGCTTCGGAAAATCGAAGCCTTTTTCTAACTCATGAATAAATGAGATTTAACAAATTTTTGAAGACATATGGATTATAACGGTTTTAATATGATCTATGTTCTTCTAGGTATGAATCTAAGCGTGTAAAATAATTCGTTTTTTTTAAATATGTCTCAATGTTTAATAATCAAGCATTAGTTTGTAAATTTAATTATAATGGTTGTTTCAATAAGAGCGCAAGATTACAGAGTTCAATAAAACATGGTTTTCTGCAGCAAAGAATTAAACTATTAATTGGTTTCAAAAAGATATATTTGCGAATTATGTATGAAACAAAAATTTTTTAAATGGCCGCCACGGCTTTGCCGGCATTTGCATATCCTTTTGACGAAATTTTCAATAACATTATTGAATACATGTAGTGGTATTTCTTTGATATAGCGTCTAATTTCGGCTTTTAATGCTTCGATAGTTGCAGGCTTATAGGTATAAACCTTCAACTTCAGATAATTCCACAGCCAAAAATCTAAAGGCGTTAAATCGCAAGAGCGTAGAAGCCAATTCTGATCACCAAATCGGAAATGACACGACTAGGAGCCAACTGTTGCAAGATCGTCAATGTTTCACAGGCGATATGGTATGTGGCACCGTCCTGCTAAAACCACATGTCAAGATCAATAGCTTCAAAATGAAGCACAAAAAACTGTTATCATATCACGATAACGTTCGCTATTCACCGTTCCTGCATTACCTTCTTCGTTTTCGAAAAAAAATGATCCAATTATTCCTCCTGACCATTAAGCACACCATACAGTGACCCGTTAGGGATGTATTGCTTTCTGATGAATCATTAGTTTTCTAAGCCCAAAATGCGACAGTTTTGCCTATTCAAGAAACCATCGAGGTAAAAATGGCCTCATTACTGAAAATTATTTTGTTTGCAAAATCAGCAGGTTGCTCAAGAATCCAATTGGTGAATTCTCTTCGCTGTTTATGGTCTACTATTTCGTGTTTACTAACTCTCATCTGTTAACTTTCGATTTTTTACGTCATAATCATGGGACATTATGACTGGTATACATGGCGCGCAATTCAAATCTTGCGCCCTTATTGAAACAACCTTTACCTATTCATATTGGTAATTAAAAATACGGCAGTATTACTGATATCAATTAATTTTCGCGATTCAATGTTAGGTGGAACGAAGTTCACCGAATTCTCTAGTAAGACATGTACATAAAACAATATATAATGTAGGCTTATCAGAAGTTCAAGTTTTTGGTAGATTTATATAAAGAATGGTACCTGGTAGTTTGACACGTGAAAATGTTGGCATCCTCTGTCAAATAAATTAAATTATGTAGTATTGGTAAAAATAAGATTAATTATTCATTTTCGATTTCAGTACAATGGTTGTCTTTCTTGCAACCATTGACAAGCCGCCACTGCGTTTAACGTAAAATGACGGATAAGTATTAAATATTTTAAAAGAAAACATTTTAGTAGAATATATCGTTTGATTCCACCCATATTGTTCAAAGGGATAAAAAGTTGTGCGTTCATATTTTATCGAGCGAGGTTTCTTGTCGTTAAATTTCTGTCGAAGACATCGATGACTACAACGAATGAACGGGAAAAACGGGAAAAACGGGAGTAGGAAACGTTGGCGCTATTGATGCTTGACAAATGTAAAAGAAAAAGACGAGATAAAGTTTTTCGATCGTTGGTTCAATCAATCTTGCACCGTATGGAGCGCATCATCGTAACATCACTTTCGAAGAGTGTCATTTTCCCTGCGGACGACGTGCCCGTGTCGATGACAAGGTTTCACAGGATCGAATCCGATTACAATCAAATTCACCCCACATCAACCCCACACCCCCAATTGTCACACATACTCAACACAGCCGTATCTTGCGCGGCGGCGGCTTCCACTTCAGTCTTTGCCATGTGGAAAAAAAAAATATAGTTGTGCCCACGGAAAAATGGAAAGTTTCTCTTTTAAATGCTCTTGCTCACAAAGATTTATTCGAATTCGAACTTTGTGCTTTTCATTTTTTTCTTTTATTTTCAATTTGAAATGTGCAAAAATATATGGATAAAAAACGAGTTGATTTTACATTTCTTTTATTTCCCAAGTTAAAACACTTGCCAATTCCGTTTTCCATTTCGTTCTCTCTATCAATTTGTCTATTCACTTTCTTACTTTTTCCCTTGACGCTGTTTTTTTTCCTCAACGACATGTCAAAGAAATTTGAATGAAAATAGAAAAGCAGCTTACGTTTGTTCTTTTTACCTTAAACCAGTTTGACTATAACGATATATATCGTTTTCACAAAATTTTCGTTACAAAAGCAATGAGGAATAAATAGATGTAAAACAAAAATTTATAAAGAAGCTTGTGTTTTGTTAAAAACTACTAAGAAGTTATACCTTAGCCTGTTTTCTGATACTTAGTTTAACTGATACTGTTTTTCTGATACTTTCAAAACTTAGTTTAACTAAATTTAGGTACCTGATGCTAAATCCAAAAACAATAAATTAAAAATTATTAACTTCATATCCATAGCAAAATGATCTTCCCGAATGTTGTACTCCCCAAAAAAAAAAACTTTTCAAAGAATCATTGTTGGTATTCTTATCCATGGTTTTATTATGCATTAATGATTCTAATTTTCTGGATACTTTTTAATATTTGATGTTTTTATTAAATTTTTTGTACTACGTTTCGCCACTTGATGTTTGTAATTGAGGTATTATATTAAGTGTATTTTGTGTTTAAGTGTATTTATTGTATTAATTATGTAATATTGTTACTGTCTGTTTGTAATACCTGAAGAAGCTGCGAAAGAGGCGAAATGTAGTACAAAAAATTTAATAAAAACATCAAATATTAAAAAGTATCCAGAAAATAAAAATCATTAATGCATTTCCAAAGAATTTTCAAAAATTTTTCGATTTTATGAAAATTATGAAATTATGAAAATCAATATAAAGAAAAATAAAATACTAAATTGGACGAAAATATTAAGGACTCAAAAGAATACAATTTTTTTATTTATTGCTTGGTTTTTGAGATATCCATAGCAGATTTCCATAGAGAGATTTTAGATTTAAATCTACTCATAACACCACTTTGTGAATAATGAAAATTGGCGAACTTAACAACACCAAAGTAATTTTCTAACATAAAATTTTAAAACTTCTTTCACATAATTTTTAAATTGGAAATTTTTATCATGATTTCTCATTAATTTGAAGAATATGGTAAAATTTTAAGAAAACCAGATAAAATAAGTGTTTTTCTAATTTTCTAACTGATTTCTTTAAATAACATAAATAGTCTTATATTTCTCAAATAAATAAAAAAATATTCAAGTTTTTCAACCAAAATTGTTATGCTTCAAATTGAATATCGACCTAAATTCCTTGAGTATCAATTTATGGAAAACAAACTGTGATAACGAGTAATTGTATTCTTAATATTCGTTTAATTTTAAAGCGATCAATGTAAACAGTTGCTTCATAAAAAAAAAAAAAAAACAGAAAAAAATCATTTTTATGCCAGAAATTGATATTTATCGTAATAAATTAATACAATATCCGAGTTGCTTATGTGGATTTACGTGTATTGAATCTCCAATGAAATTAATCCATCCTTAAAATAAAAATCGAAATATGTACACAAAATTTATAAAAAATCAAGTTTGGTGAAAAGTTTGTCGAAGAAATGTTTAATCGGAGATTTGACTTGGAGGAAATAATTGGAAATCGTAACAATGTTAAAAAAAATCATTTGAGTTGGTACCAGCCAGAAATTTTTTGACGAAATATAATAAATTTTAAAAAAATAGTAAACTAGAAAACATTTGATTATTTAAGTTTAATGAATAATAATGTATGTCCTATAACTCAATTTTTTTCTTGATTCCATTAAATTATTAATTGTGACTTGAAAATAATATCACTAAATATAATCATAAAATAATATCAATAAAATATTAATCAATGTTAAAATTATTTCAGTGTTTTTCATAATTTGAGACCTAAGACTTTTGGCTAAAACATTAAAATGGAAAACAGAAAATATTATTTTATTCTGTATCTACCTTATAATTCTTTGAAAATATGATTTTTGTAGCACGAATTGATTATTTATCCAGCTTTTAAATAAAAGAACAAACTTAAAATTTGTAATAGTAAAATTAATTAAAAACATTGTTTATAATAGTAACCACAAGAATGGTAATAAAAATGGAATAAAAAAGCATGCTTTCCAAAGTCTACAGATAACACAGCAGGCCATCAAACGTAGATCACAAACAAAAGCACAGTATTATCAAAAAAAAGAAGCTATGGTTAAGATATGGTAATCGACGACCAGTATTATCCGGTATTTTATTGCTAGATCAAACTATGACTATTATAGCAAAGTTCTACTAGGAAGAAATAAGCGATATTTACCGTAAATTTCCATTAAATATAATAAATATTCCAAAACTAATGTACATATTAAATCGCTCAGAGCTTTCATACCAACTTATATTTATTTACATACCAAAGCTTCTGTATATGTCTAAAAATGAGTTTAACGAAAATCTAGTCCTGTAGTATGGATCCATTCGTATATTATCAGAAAGAAGTGTAAACTTGCTTTTCATTCAAAACTTTATGTGTGTAAACACAAGTTGAAATAAATCAAACCTAACCAAGTAAATATAAATAGATTCAGAATAAAGCTGGAAAATTCAAATATTTTTAAATTGACAATTTTGAACCACAACAGGGCTAACAATTTGAAATATTAAACCAAAATTTCATTTAAAAAAATATGTTTATAATCTCTCTTTGCTGCAACTACAATTATAGTATTTGTTTTTTTTGGAAAATGCATAGTTTAACCACAATATTAAGTTACATATAATTCTCTAAATGTTCAAATTAATTAATTAATTATTATTGTTATCTATTATGAAATAACTCAAAATATTATTATATTATTCACATTAACCTATCGTTTCTATCTGTGTTTTAATACTATTTTCCAGTTCATGATTGATGAATATTGGCCGTATGTAATTATAAATATAATTACCGCAATTATTTTGGCCCGTTTTCAATGTTAGGAGAATTAAATTATGTGCAGCTACCCCAATAAAAAATACCCATAATTTATTGTAAAATATCGAATCGTTATTGTCGTTTCAATTTTTCAAATTGTGGATAATTTTAATTAGAATGTTTTATTATTAATAATGAGAGATAATTATTTTAAGTCAATGTATCTGTAATTTAAATCAAATAATTCTTTTAAAAGTAATTAAAAATTGTTTTTATTTACTTAGTTTCGTTTTTCAAGAGTAAGCAAAAGCAGAATTTTAGTTGAATGTTGGAATTTTTTCAATCTTATCTTTAAAACTTATTTTTTATTTAAAAACACACAATTTTATGTAAAAATAAATCCTTTTTGGGGGTGCATTTTAACACACTTATAACTCTATTTTGCCATTACAGGGGACTAATGGTAATAGTTACCAAATTTTCGAGACAAATATGTCCAAGTATCTTTCATAGTAATATATTTTTCTATTTAAATCCTTATTAGGAAAATCAAATTGAAACAAGTACATGGTGCATTTTCTATCCTCAAATAATTTCAAACGACCACAATTGATTTTAACCATCGTTTCTGTGGTTGTAAAGATACTCAAAAAATATTCTTTTAAGGTCATGCCAACCTAATCATTTCTTTTTTTTTCATATATTTTTTTTATTGTAATTTTGCGTAGGCTTTATAACTTCTAAGGTCTTTAGCGACTTAGGAAGATAATAGAAATCTGTAATCGAAAAAATGAGAAATATTTAAAATTTGCTCGATATAAGTAGTTATCAAACCCAAAACCTACCAGTTTTGAAGCGATCACCTAGACCACTCGGCCACCAGTAGGCTTTTTTTATAAATTATTTTTTCATTTTCAATATTAACATGTGTAATAATGCTGAGAGACAAAAATTAAAAAAAAAACACATTTTATTCTGGAAATCATCTCTATTGTTAACAAAAATCTACAAATAGGTTTTTTTAAGACCCAAAAGGTTCCATTCATTTTTCATTGGTGTACTTGATTTAAAAGAAAAAGTAATACCATTTTAGAGCATCGTTAAAGTAAAGAAAATTAATAGCTGATAATTTCACATAGCAGATTAAAATGAATCAAGAATTATTCAAATCCAGTTTATGATTCAATAGAACTGCAAACTGTTACTGTAATTTATGAGGGAAGTGTAAGAAATTGAGCTTAACGCAAAGCATGCATTATGAAGCATAAGCTTGGCTTTTGATTGTCGTTATAACACGTATAAACTCAAGTAGAGAATTAATATGTTGAATATGATAACACATGTGTTAACCCACCTACCATTCCCCTAACTAAATTATAATTTGCAATCTTAACACCTCAATGATTACTAACACAATAATTTTAGCAAAATTATTTTTAAAAAAAGCTGGTTTGTCAAAAGATTTTTTGAATAAGTGAATTTTAAAATAATTATTATGAAACTAAGGTACATTAACCTAAAGCTAGTGGTCAAATTACACAGTTTTGTGATGTATGATCAATGTAACAGGTATCACAAGATATATTTATTTATTCAACTAACAAAAAGAAATCTTATCTACGGTCGCAATTTTATCACCTGCTGGCAATAGCGTGCCGACAAAATTATGAGCTTGCGGGGAGCTTTTTCCTTTTTGAAATATATTTCTAAAACAAATTGAAAACAGTATTTGCTATCTGCTTCTGCTACGTTTTAAGTGAATTTTTCTGGCTTCCTTAGGGGATTGCCAAATTTATTGCACATTATAATACATTTTTTCATTAAGTATCAATTAAAATCAAATATCAAAAAAGCTATTAACTTTGTAGCAAAACACCAAGTACCTTGTCAAATTAAGAATGGAAGATATAATAGATATTTGCTTATATTTTACGATTATTTTTTTCTTAAAAAAATAGAAAATAAATAACCGTCATAATTAAACATAACAGTGAAAAGATTGCCAAGATAATTGTTGAACAGATAATTTTTAAAGATATACCTAGATTTTTATTCTGTTTTCACATGTGTGGAAGTTCAACCGTTGTGATTTTGAAGCAGATAATTTCTACATTGCGTGCGGGAAAAAAACGATAGCGATTCTGTTTTAATTCATTTAAGACTAAGCTTTTCATGGAAAGCAGATAAAGAAAAGCACGGACAAATAGTGTCTATGTAAAACCGTATAAATGTTAAACGATATTGTAGATAAGTATAAAATGTATAGCATTTTTTTTATGTCTAGAATCAAAAAAATAAATTTCCAAGAATAAAGTATGAAGACTTTTCTAAACAGTTATTGGGGTTTTAAAATTGGGAAATATAATTAACAATTTTCAAAAGCGTAACGTGGTGAGTGCAAAAGGATCTATGGCTCCGAGCGGCACATGAAAATGGGGCGGCATATTGATAATTCCGTAAAAGATTTTTCTTTGAGATCAACACAAAGACTTTTTCTTTAAATAATTAAAGAACTTAAAGTTTTCTGACTTTTTACCAATTTTCTTCACTAACTATAAATATAAGGGATGGCAAACTCTCGATCGACTTCGGGACGCTTAATTGCACGTTACGCCATTGATAATTAGTGTTAAAGTTAAAGTTTTTTAGAATACTTTTTCTTAAATTTATAAGCAAATATAATTAGGTAATGAGTTGGTTCTTTGGATCAAGGTAGTTTGGTATTACGTAATACTATCAGTAGTTGTTTGATAGTTCTTAAGTAGTCTGTACTGTATTGTAATTTCTTTATATTTTTAATTTATATTCTCTTGATTTGTATGTGATTATTTTGTTTTTGAATTATAATGCTTTACGGGATTTTCTGAATTTTTATTGTTGCAAATAGAAAATGCTGGTGTCGATTTCAGGAAAAGTGTTTATCTAAAAAACAAATAATAACCCTTCATATAAATTCTAAAGCTTAAAAATTTTTCAAATTTAATGAATGCAAGTATAAAAGACAGGATGAATGGCCAAAATTAGTTTTCAAATTCTGAATTTCCTGATAAGAATCATTGCGAAGATAAGTATTCAAATGGTTTTTGATCTTAACAGATTTTTTTATCAAATTATTCAAAATATAATTATTGGATTTTTAAATTCCAACTTTTCATATTCTTTTCACGAACAATGCTCTGTGTCTACAATAATAAAACTGTCGGTATTTCATTTTAATTGGGAATCAATAATAAACTATCAAAGGTACGTGCAAGGAAAATTTAGAGAGAACTTGTAAAACAAAACGCTCCGAACATATGCATCATCCACTTATATTTTATAGAAAATTTAAGTATCTACAAAAAAGGTCTCGTATCGATTTTATTTCGCTTTCTAGACAGAATGAGCCAATATGCTTTTTTAACGATTTTTAATTTTATTTTTTATAAACGTAGGTAACACGTTTACTTCATTGCAGAAGCTACGTTTCTAAATATATGCACTGCACAAAAATTAGATGCACTCGAGAGCATAAAAATTTTTAAGATAAAGAGAAAGTCACTGCACTGGGACAATGGAACAATTCCAAGTTCGTCACTTTTCGGGTTGTTCGGGAAAAATTTTAAGAAAGAAAATAGATGGAGAAGTGGAAAAACACCTACCTCCATAACTATATCACAAGAAGATAAAGGTTAGACCTATAAATTAAGATTGATCCGTGATTACATAGTGAATTATACTATTGTAGTTTCGACGCAATTTAATATTACTTGATGACCACTGAAGAAGGTTGCTTGGCAATTGAAAAATGTAGCTGAGCAATACATCAAAATATATTTGTTTGAGCTTTTGTTCAAATTTATGTTTATTGTCTACTTTTATAAATTATATTATATAAATAAGACTAAAATATATTGTTTAAATAATATAAGTATTCAAAGTTAACGAAAAAATCTAATTTGACGTCCACTTAAGTATTTGAATAATGTTCGAGAAATATTGATAATGAATTAAACCTACTAAATATACCCATAAGTACTTATAATTGGAACATACATAAACTAACAAATATATGTATTTTCATGATCAGTAAATACAATATTATGATTAAAACTATACATTGATGTATAACGTAAATAACGATGCAAACATTGAAGAGTTCATAGATGCATTAACTGAAAACTAAATTTGTTTATCCCTCATTTCCCAACAAAAAATAAAAAATTAAAACGATCGCTTTGGGTTTTATTTTTTCCCAAAATAATTAATTAGGTAGAAGCAATAAATATCAACCATTTTTTACAAATCATTTTAAAACCATAAAAATTAAAATTCAAGGATGATAAAATAACAAATTGCTTAGAATTATTAAAATAAACCATTCTGGTAACCGAAATATCAAACTATCACATTGTTTTGAAAAAAAACCTATTGATGGATTCTAAAATTCAGTTATAATAGTAGAAGAGGTACTTATTTGGTATAAAACTAGCATAAGGAAGGAAGTTAAGGTACCCAGTTTAAAATCCAGAAAAACACCTCAAAAACATTCAATAAATACCAACAAAGAAGAGGCACACTAAGAAAGAGTTAAAAATTATAACTCCAACTTTTCGATCATTTCAATTAAAATTTTTAATAAAATTTCAACAGTTATAAAATAAAAAAAATTCTTCTTCATTCTAAAACGAAACGAGTTCAAATTGGATATTGCAGGAAATAAAAATCATACAAATAAATGTAATCATTGCTGCCTTAATACCGGTAAAGAAAAAGGTAAAAAATATTTCCACAAATATTAGTCAGAAAGCACACACGTGGTTCTACAACTTTAAATTTCGCAGAAAGACCATTGTTTTTAACAATAAGTTAAGAAGTGGACACATGTCTTTAGTTAAAGCTAAAATCGTTTTAAAATAGTAGATTCTAGTCAATACCCCTGCGGAGTCTGTAGAAAAGCCAAACCACGTCTTTTGGCAATGTAAGCTATACGATGAAGCTAGAAAGGATTTGATTAACGATTTGACAAAAGGGATAATATTTTCACCTTTCGTACTCGAATTCTTAAGCGAAATGATTCCAGTAGCTGTGATTGCTATCCCTTAATTTTTAAACTCCATCAAAGTCAACATTTACGAGTAATTATCTAAGTAATTAATAAGCATTTTTAGTGATGGTTTCAATGATAGGATATAAGTACATATTGGCCGCCATTATTTTGCCTATACTACTCATTAGATGGGTCTATATTTTATAGTTTGTGAGAAATTTATAGTTTGTTGTAATCCCTTCGAAGAAATCCAAATTTGTAGCATTTTGTCATTCTTTGTATCGTAAAATAATAATAATAAAATTTAAGTATTACTAGAGTATTACTACGTGGTAATCTAAAGCAGACGTTAGTCCAAAAAAAAGCAATATTGAGAGTAGAAATTTTACTTTTAATAATGGAGAGAAGTATTGGAAGCACTCCATAACTATAATGGTTCCTAAACCAAACAAACCTTCCTATAGCCCATCTTCCTACAGACCTATTAGTTTACTCCCTCTTCTCTCTAAAATTCTAGAAAAGCTTCTCCTTAAAAGTATTCTTCCTATCCTGGAAACCAAAAATATAATTCCACACCATCAATTTGGTTTTCGCTCCTTTCACTCTACGACTCAACAGTGTTTTAGAGTAGTCGATACCATTTCCGCAGCCCTTGAAAATAATGAGGTGTGCTTTGGGGTTTTTCTGGATGTTGCACAGGCGTTTGATCGCGTGTGGCATCCTGGTCTCTTATATAAGCTAAAGGCACTTCTACCTTTCCAGTATTTCCTTATCCTACAATCCTACTTATCCAATCGCAGCTTCAGTGTGAGATGTGGAGCTACATACTCTGCCTCGTTTCCTATTCTTGCTGGAGTACCACAAGGGAGTATTATTGGTCCTCTTCTTTACATCATCTATACGTCTGATATCCCAACTCACCCACATACCTGTATTTTCACTTATGCTGATGATACAGCAATCCTTTCCACTAACCCTAACCCCATAAAAGCAACCAATAAGTTACAGCACCACCTCGATCTCATCTCGGGATGGTGTCAGAAATGACAGATAAAAATCAACAATGAAAAAAGCGTGATGATACCATTCACGCTAAGAAGACTGACATACCCTCCGATTTACTTTGACAACGACACTATCCCAATTGCTTCCAAGGTTCGTTATTTAGGCTTCTACCTAGACAGCCACTTAACCTGGAACCCACATATTAAATTCAAAAGACAAATACTAAATCAACGATACGGACTATTACGTAGACTTTTAGGACCTAAATCTTCAGTTAATACAAAAACTAAACTCACCATTTACAAAACTCTACTACGACCTATCTGGGCTTACGGAGCAGAATTGTGGGGCTCTGCAAAACTATCCAACATCCAAATTATCCAATCTTTCCAATCAAAAGTCCTTCGTCGAATAATCAATGCTCCTTATTATGTTAACAACCGAATCATACACAATGATCTCAACTTTCCTTTTGTCACTACCTTAGTCCAAGAACGATTCCAAAAATCCCACTCCAAGTTAGTCGACCATCCTAACCCTAATGCCCAAATTATTTCCTCTGAAACTCATCCAGACAACATGCCACGTAGGCTGAAACGACGTTGGCCTCGCGACCTCCTTACAAATTCTTAGAGAGTCCCAACATCGGTTGGGCCCTCTCAACATGTTTCGAAAATACCACACCAGGGTCGAACTACGGTTTTTACCTCAAGTGTGGTATACAAGGAACCAAAATTTGTTAGCACATTGCATAGTATATAAATTGTAAATATATAGAAGGCAATAAAGGATTTAAAAAAAAAAAAACTTTTAATAATTCATATTATTTTTGAACTAAATTGTTTTTTGTACGAAAACGAAATGAATACAAAACGTGAATAATAAGAGTGTCAAATTTGAAATATTCAAATTACTTAAAAGTAAACGCTACAATAATGAAAATCTATCAATAAATCAATTCGAAAAAGTAAAATTTTTTGATTGACACTTGTTCAACCACTTGAATCTCTCCTTTTCTCGTTTTGTAATACCCTTCAGTCGGCGTCTCTCATTTACGCCAAATATTTTCCGGAAGGGGAACTCATAAAATTCAAAGGTTTTCCTTTTTCACTTTCCCGCCGTCAGTCTTCCACTTGGCGCTTTCCTTCTCATTCTATTCTACATAAAAATCACAAACGGGGGGAAAAAAAATGTCGGAATGTAGGTGAAAAACGACATGGGAAAATTCAGGGAAAAATTGAATTGATGTGAAACCTAATTGACTTATTGATTACATAGAATCAAGTGTCCTTTGATGTGTTCAATTTTCACTCATCCGCACCACACTGCCTGTATTTTCATCCTTTGAAAGTCCCAACGTCCGTCACCAGGGCGTAAATACATACATCCAATTTTTATCCCTGGAGACTTTCAAACATTATGAATTCAAACGTCAACCGTTTCCTCTTTTTGCTTCTGTTTCTTTGTATATACCGTTATCACTTGCAAACTTGTTATTAATATCAAAAAATGAGTCCGATAATGCTCGTTGAACCTTGTTATAACTTACAAATTATTCATGAAAATCGGAGATTTTGAATTTAATTTTTAACTAACAATAAGTTTAAAATACATTAAATCCAAAAGCAACCATCACTGAATAAAACGTCTATAACTTGCCGAATCCCGGAAAACTCATTCCCGCAGTATGCCTTTGATTATTCAACCAAATTTGAAATCAACAACTTTCGCTCCACATCGGCAAATATATTCGTCATTTTTTCCCATGTGTGCGTAATTTATTGTTTGAGCCCCTGAATTATAGCGGAAACTCGGGATAAAATAAATGAATGAGCTTGTACATCCTCCGTAAATCATTCACAAATTGCCATTGAGAAAAGGAAGACAACACCCCAGCTATAAACCTATTCAACAAATACTTTCACTAAACTTTAAGGAATTTTTTTCATCGTTAATTTTTTTAAGTTCATTATCACATACTTATATGCAAATTTCTTTCGCGTTTATATTTTTTTTCCGTAACATATCTGCCTATTTTATACATCCACCCACCTATAGCTCGCAATAAATCAGCGTAAATTTACAACAGTATCCAAATTAAAGTCAACATTAACGTTCCGCTTAATTCGCTATCCTGAAATAACAATAAATTTACATACGTACAACGGATCGCTGTGTGTTTTACGTTTTAAAAATAAGACAAGACCAAAATGCAAATTATTCTTCTCATTTGTAATAGGAACGGCGAAAGAATAGCGTCAGCCGCTCGGTATACCTATGATATGGAGCTTTGATTGTGTGTAGAAAAAGTTTACATTTAAAAGTACATCAAATATGTCAGCTTAGCAAAGAAGCTGTTTCAAATAAAGCAAAAAAATGCACTTTGTAATTTTTACGCAAATTTGAGCACAAAGGCATAATTTATGCTGACGTGGAAGACGCTGATTTTATATTTAAAAATAAGTATTGAATTTTTGTTAAGGAAATTTAGACGTTTTTCGATAGAAGCCTAGATAAAAATGGAAGCTTTATTTAAATTAAGAAGATTTAACTAAAAATTTATTTCCCTATAGAGTTGGCTTAATTCAAAAGTATCATCCTAAAAATGCATTGGAATATAAAAATATTTCAAAACAATAAAATTTATAGAATACACAACGATTAAAGAATACACTTACAAATTTGATTATATTTTTTTGTAAGTTTTTAGCACTTACAGAAGATGTCAATTGCTACACTCAAGTTAATGCACATCCTAACATAACAATTTTTGCCACTTTTAACAAAATTTTGTCTTCTTCATCCTCTTTTATTAACTGGGAAGTGTCCTATTTGGTCCAGCTAATGAATATTTCTTCATCATTGTGTAGACCTACCTAATGGTCTTTTGATATCGGGTCGTTTGTTTTAAGCTTCCTTTGCTATAGAGTCTTAGGGTTTCCGGTTTTTTCAACTTTTTTTCCTGTACAAGAATTTTTGACCAGAATTTCTTGAATATCTCGAGAAATTTTAAATTTTTTAATGAATGAAGCTTAAATGTGATATGAAGCTTATACTTAAGATCAATTTAATCAAATAGTAAATTTTTTGCTACCATCATTGCATTTACTAATTAACCAATCTGTATACTTGGCTGGTTCATATATATTGGAAAGACTAGGGCAGTATTAATTTTTTCTTTTATAATTAATGGATTCCCACCAATTCCCAAATGAACTTTAATCATTAATTATTTTAAGAAAAATGAGTAAAATTAAATCAACAATATCACATGTACATGTTTCAATGATTATAAAAACTTGTTTAACATTTCGGTACCAATGCATAAACTACAAATAGTTTTTATATTTATATACTATTACCTTAATATTATAATAGTCTTTCAGGACTATTTTTAAATTTAAGCCTAGTATGCCATCCGAAATTACATCAGTATCTCCTAAAATTATTATCAATTTTTTAAATAAGAAGACAATTCAGGTTGTTTAAGATCGGTGTTTTTTATTTAATATTTTTATTATTCAATTAGCTACGTTTCGTTACGTATCGTAACTTCACCAGGCTTCTTGATTAACAAAAATAAAATATTTTCAATTTAAATTCAATAAAAAAATGAATAAATAATAATAAAAAAGAATCAAGAAGCCTGATGAAGTTCCGATACGTAACGAAACGTAGCTAATTGAATAATAAAAATTTTAAATAAAAAAAACGATCTTAAACAACCTGAATTGTCTCCTTATTTAAAAAAAATAAAGCTGAGATCTGAATTTTATCATCTATTATTATCAATTAATTTTATTTCAGCATTTTTTTCAACGAAATAAAACTTTTACAAATACAAGAGCATTAACAGGATTAACAGTGCCATCTGATAGACGATTTTTTATTTTATGACCAATATTTTTCGATAACGCGTAAACGCGTTCATTTTTCGTCGATGATGATTTAAAATGTCTTATCGTTAAAGCTTTGTACTTTTGGCCCGAGAATTCTCGAGCAGAAACCCTTATCCACCACATGGTCTGGAGTCGTTTCGTATCCTGTATATTAGAGTTATGTCCCCGATGTTCCTTAATATCCTAATTTTCACTTTTCTGAGCATTCTTTTCGTTATTGAATTATCAGCCCTTATTTCAGCGGTATAGGATAATATTGTTCTAACGCAGATTCATGGATCCCTTTTACGTTTATCAACATTAATATGTTAAATTTTCTCTTAGAGAATTGAAAGCAAACTTTTAAAGAAAATAAAATAATATTGTTTTTTTTTTTTAGAACATGAAGCAGTCCAGAATTTCTGGTTCCCTACTCCATGAATACATTCAATGTAAGACTATAATAAGATGTATGTAAGCTTGTGCGTAGGCTTAACTATTGAGGGAACTGTAAATTTTCGATTACCTACTGCTTTTTGGGTTTGGGCTATGCTTTTTTGAAAAAAAAGATTCTACTGTCATAGTACCGTGAAGGGTTCTACGTAATGTTTTTCAAGCAGTTTTTAGAATTTATTTTCATTGAAAACAAACGAAAAAATAGAAGGTTGAATTTTTATAATTCATATATATTTATTTTTTGCGTATCCACTTACAATTTCGGCTTATGGGCTAATCTCAAATGAAAATAAAAACGGCGTTTCAATATAAAGGCTTAAAAGCATGGAACTAGAATCAATTGAAAAAAAATTGATTTTTTGCAGACTTTTGAAGAAAAAATACAAAAATTCGGAATTTTACGATGATATCAGTTCATTCCGTGCGTCTACCATATAAATGGCAAGTCTACCACATAAATTAGAAGTCAATCGGTCGAATTGTTATTGAAATATGATGGAGACAAGCTTGAAAAATTTAGTTTTGATAAAAATGCGTTTAAAGTTTCAATAACGGTTGAGATTATAACAATTTTGTATCATTGTAACGAATTTATCTTTTTAACAACAGTAACCTTTAAACCAAATTTTAAAAAATCATTAAACCACCATATTTTAGATATGTTAAAAAAGTACTTACTAACCTATCATATGGGGGACACCCCTTAATGTAAAAATAGCATGGTGATAAGTTTCATCAGTAATGATAAATGAACTCTTAATTTCTTAGTTTTAAGTTTTAACTACTTTTTATTATATTTCATAATGATTGCATGAACTAAATTTCGAAATGGTTATATATCTGAATTGTAAATTTGAATAGAAAGTGAAGAAAAATAATTTTACTTAAAACCTTTTACATTCGGTAAATAACTGAAAGAGGCAATTTGTTCCCCAAAATAGATAAAGATACTTAGAATAGTCAAACAGCTATTGATTGTTTATGGTGGATTAATATTTTGTAAATTATTTATTTTTTTACAAAAATATATGGTAACAAATTCTATTTAGACGCTGAATTAACTTTTAAATATGTTTACTGAACAGAGAAAAACTACACTATATGCTGCATTAGCGTTTTATATTTTAAAAATAAAATATATTTTTTTAACAGTTAATATTATTTTTTTATGAGATAGAAAATTTCAGAATTAGTTCAACGATATGGTAAATCAAACAAGTAATGAAGCAGACAATATCCGTCAGATGGAATAAATCATTTAAAACCGTTCACATGAAGTATGAAAAAGCACACCAAAATTAAATTGTTAATTTTTCGCTTCTAAATGGTTTATGCAATTGCAAATGCAAATTTTTTAATTAATTAAATTTTAAATCCTTGTCACTACAAAAGTTGTCTTTGTCTCCAAATCAAGCTTTACTCGTGTTAACATTTATTAAATTTTTTTTCCGACTGCAACATTTTCGTTACAACGAAAAAAAATTCTATTCATTTAAAAGATAATAATTTTGATCCAATTAATGTACCAAGGGAATAATTGACTTCAATAATTAAGCTTAAAAAGCTAAAATTTTATCATAAATATATATTTTTATTATTATGAATAATCAAATAAGTTAACAGTTAAAATGAGTCGCTGATGTTTTAACGATGTTAATATTATTTTTTATAGAAAAATTATATAATTTAAAATCACAAAACAAGAAATTCATTAATTTAAATCACAACTAAAAGTGTTGCTTCGTTATTTTTGAATTGATATTTATCAGACAGCCGTTCCCATTATGAAAGCACGAACCAATGTCCGAGTCGAATAGATAATATGAAATCCCCAATTGAAAGCTTAAGCAAAACAAACCAATTCAACACAAATTGGTGAAAAGGTATTGCCGCAATTCTATCTCGGGTAAATTGAGATAATCTGATAAGAAGGTGACTAAGATAGAAATCAAACATAATATAAACCAGGTTATCGTCAATATGCAGGTCCTGGGGACATTAAATGAAATTAAACAGGATTATGACTGAAATACAAATGAACACTATAACTCAAATAGTAATAACAATATAATAGAATCTGTTCGGGAAAATCTTAGCTCAAGAGAAAATTGCCCGGGGCTTGGGTCGCTTGTCAGCATTTGAAATATTGTAATTAGTTTGCCTCCAAGATAATTTATGAGGAAAAAAGTGCAATTTGCAGTTAGTGAATATAATGGTAATAAAACGATGAGATTTGAATCGGTCAATTGGAACCATAAAAAAATATGAAATTTCTAATAAGAACTCTTAAAGAGTTAATTCTATACGTCGTAAAAATATATTCTTGCTAAAATAGGGTTTAATAACATCAAAAATGAAACAATATGTCGTCCATTGACCTTTTAATGCAGTGATTCTTAACCTTATAGGAGGTACTGACGCCTAAAAGTTTCATACGAGTATTTTTTGTACTCTTCTTAATTGGAAAAACAATATTTTTTTCAAATTCAAAACATTGATTGCGAACAAAAAATGGATAAAATCATTAAGAACAAGACCATTAAAACATGGTATCTGCCAAGCCTGCGAGACTAACTCATCGAATCCTTGTGGTTCGATTGAACCTAGGTTAAGATCCCTTTATCTTACTTTATCTGATTTTTTTAAATTCATAACATAGATTTCAAATTCAAACACAAAATAGACAAAATCATTAAGAACAAAACCATTAAAACATTATATCTGTCAAGCCCGCGAGACTAACTCATCGAATCCTTGTGGTTCGATTGAACCTAGATTAAGATTCACTGCCTTAGCGTTTTTATTTTAATTTATTGTTGAGATATAATGAAAAAAGTGATCCATAAAAAAAAAAACAAAAAATGTTTTAATATTGCAAAACAAACTTCCTACCCTGAATCTTCCGGCAATATAAGAACTTTTTTTTCAAAATTAGTTTGCAAAACATTTTTTAAGCAAATTATTATTTCTATAAAATACGATAAACCCAAAAGAAAGACGTCTGTCTTTTTATTTGTATAGGACACAATTAAGAAATTAATACCCCCCACCGTTCGGACTGCTATGAACATAGATATAAACAATAAATATTTTTGATGTCTGTTGTTCTGATTTATCTATTACCTAGATGAATGAGTGGAAAGCCCGCGGCCCGAGAGCCACATGAGTATCACCATGATCATTTTTTGGCCCGCAAGATTTATCATACTTTTACATTATATACATATATATCAATATATATGTTTTTAAGTTGTCAATATAGGGAAAGCCAATATGTTAAAAACGTCAACATTTAATCTTAATGCAACATGAAGAATTGGGGATATATAATTT
Source organism: Sisyra terminalis (assembly GCA_958496175.1). Lineage (NCBI taxonomy): Eukaryota > Metazoa > Arthropoda > Insecta > Neuroptera > Sisyridae > Sisyra > Sisyra terminalis. The sequence goes on from OY292275.1 coordinate 13,989,254, forward strand.
TATATACGGCTAGCGAAGTTATGGTACAACTCGAAAGTGATCCGTAATATAATTTGACTTGGCCACCCCTGGTCTAGATACATTTTGGGTTGTCAAGCATTCTTCCTCAGTAATCATCAAATACCTACTCAGTAGATTATGAATCGATTTTATTATTAAAAGGCAATTAAATGAGCAGTAGTGCAGAACAGTTAGCATAGCACTACGTTTTGGTGCGTATTTTGTCTTTTTCTGGTGTTGTTAATGACAATTGCTGGCAGTAACCACCTGAGGAAGTCATTTTTTTCAAAACTTAGTAATATGTTAAAGAAATTGCTGTTTTTCTATTTCAAATAACTTTATTTTCTTTCTTGTAATTTCATGGTTTGAAGCATTATTTTTATCAGTTTATTAATGGCATTGTTGCCATAGAATAACGAATAGAGAATCATAAAAACTACCTTAATTATCACTTGTTTCACCAATTTGTTTCAGAATCTTGCCGTGATTCACTTTTATAAAACAACAAAATTATTCCTTATTGCAAAAAAAAACAAACCGTAAAAGGTATATAATGAAATTTTTATGTATTTAATATTATAAACAGTACACCGACAAGTCATATATGTTAATAGTTAACATTCCAGTTACCAGTTAACTGGATGACATAACAGGTATAAAATATCTTTATATACATAATTCATCAGTACGTGTGGGTTTGTCACTGAAATTCTTCTAACCCGGCGAACCTATACTGCTTAAATTTTCTGTGAGTATTTCAGTGGGATCCTGGATGATTCATAATTGCACCCTTTTGGTGAAAAAAATGAGGATTGGTGACAAATTTGAACTGATCAATATATAATTTATCGAATTTTCAATTTTAATAACCAAAAGACCATAAAACACGAAACACTTTTACCAAGTATTTAAACGCATTAATATGTACATATAAACAACATGGAAGTGCAAAGTTTGAAGAATTTGTTATGTAAAAACACATATCTATACTATACATATATTAAATTCCAACTACCATGAGGTTAGTGCTTTAAAAACAAGGTAATAACATAGAACGTGAAAATGCAATTAAAAGAGCTAATAAAAACCATAGGAAATTAAATATAAATAATTAAAATGTATTAAGTGATGAACTGATGATATCTCAAAAGAATAAATAATGAATTTGTAATATTTGTATTTCATTTCATCCTTCGGCTTATCTTTTACACGGACTAGTATTTACTATGTATGTTTTTTAAATACATCTTATTCAGGTATAGTAATTGTTTTCCATTGAACAAAATTTTTGGTGTATTGCATTGATACACTTGAAATTCGTAAAATTAAGAGAATTGTTAAAACTAATAGTGATGATTTTATATTATTTGTTTTACTGTCGAAATTTTGTCAAATATGCCAACCAAACGAAAATCAAACGTAATAAGAGGACAACGTCTGCCGGGTTCGCTAGTGTACATATATAATGTGTGTGGGATTTTTTTTTATACATAGTATAAAACAAACACTTATTTGGGGTATATCCCTTATCTTGAGATTGAAACGTTGTGATATACATAAAAATAAGCAGTTTTTCATAATGATTATGTATAACTACTATGTTTTTCCATTATTGAGAAACAAAAATAGGTCAAAATCTGTGATAAAAATAACTACATAATCTTAGGCTGTTAAAATTCGGTATAAGCTTGGATCAGGAACGTGGAAATTTTCAGAACTGAAGAGAACTATTTCGAATGGTTTCGATATTATTTTTGTACGTATTGTTCACTCGAATGCAATTTATACGTAAACTTTGATATGACTAAAATGGAGAAGCGACAGTTATTTTCAAATATGTATTTGTATTGTAATATGTAAAATTAAATTCTCGGCTCAAGTCCATTTTAGCACACCCACAATCTGGTAACGTTGCATTTAAGACTTTGTTTTTAATTTAATTCGTGATATATTTACTCACTCAATTCTAATATGGCCTAATTCTCACTTTTGTGGCTATTTTTTTATTATGGACCGATTTAATCGCGAATTAAATTAAAAACAAAGTCGAAAACGCAACGTTGCTAGATTGTGGTTGTGCTAAAATAGACTTGAACCAAATTTTCTAAATAAATGTTACTTTTTTATGGGAAAAATACTTGTGAAAAACTATGATGTATTATTATTAATGAAAGGAAACTCAAAAACATTTGCGAAATGAAAAATATACTTAGGTAATATTTATTGTCGCATTATTGAACTTTTTAATTTTTATGTTTTGTTATATATATATATATATATATATATATATATATATTTTTGGTAAATAATTCTTTATTGATATTTTTTGGATCAGATATGTCTATATATCTCTAACAAAATTTATTGAAACTCTTAAAACTAGAATAAAACTAACTCTTTGTCTAAACCTCCGTATAGACCTAGACTCTAGAGGTATATATATATATATATTTGATAATACATATTTGAAAATAACCGTTGCTTCTTCATTTCTGGCATATGTCAAAATTTACGTATAAATTGCATTCGAGTGAACAATACGTACAGGAATAATTACGAAACCATTTGAAACAGTTCTCAAATTTCGACGTTCCTGATCCAAACTTATACCAAAAATTCTTTGAGTAGTCCCTTTTCAACCATAAACCAGACGAAATACTAAGCAAAATTACGATACATAATTTAAAACAATCAATAACTACTGCTGATTAAATTTTCAAGCAAATCAACCAATAAAAATATTTTTCAAACATGCAATTTTTGTAGTAATGAAATGAGTATGTTATTGCAACAATTATTCAAATGAGTCAAGTTTCGTTACAGCGAAATAAATCACATTTGGTTCATTTAAATTTCAACAAGTTGTTCACGCAATGTTCTTTCGTTAAATTTTAATAATTTTCCCAATGCATACAGAAAAAAAAACACACAAAAATATAAAATATGAATCGAATCAGCATAACGTTAAGTCATCAATCAGATTGAAATGCACGCAAACAATTTTTCTGTCACTCCATCACTTCAACTTCTATTTCAAAATGGAATTTGCAATATATAGCAATCATAGGGGACTGAAACTATAAGCAAAGAGAAAAGAAGAAGAAAAAAAAACACATCTACTCCTTTCTACTGTTATCAAAGACAAGCGTAAAAAATCGCCTTCCTTTCCATTTCTTCATAAAATCTATCAGGCATTCAAATATTTATTTTCAGACTTTCCAATACGATCGTTCGTTGTTTATCAAAGTATGAAACTGAATAAATAAAATAAAAATGATAAACAGTGAAGTGTAATGCATTTTTCTGTTAGTGAAAATAAAAAAAAAAACGAGTTTAAAGTTTCATACTGCAAGTTGTATCGTTGAGGAAATATTTAAAAGCTTTCTTTTGCGTTAGGGGATGAGAAGAGCTTAGCGTAAAGTAAGTTGAATGACGAGTTCATTGAGCTTAACAAGTTCGTGGCGCGTTTTAACGTTTAATTAAGAACGTGATTACATCTACGAGGATCAGTTTAATAATTTTCTTTTTTTATTTGTAGAACGGAAAATTATCTGTGTATTAAAAGATTTTTATTAACCTCAATTAAAACTTACCATCATTTTATTATTGCTTCAGTACTGCACTCGTTTGTGATCAGACAAAGCCGCGCTTTTGATGCCTGAAAAAAAAAAGAAAAATTTATTAATAATTACGGTTGTAAATATTAGTTTAGCTAGTTACAAAAGCGTTAATTTAAAGGAAAATCTTATCAACTCATTTGTAATCCTAGCTGAATAAAATTTTATGTTTGCAACATAAAATTATCGGATTGGGTTGTTGGATATATGGGACTTTTGACGAAATGATAGTAGGGGTACGGTTCTCAGGGGCTTAATACTCTAATAATCGTAATTTCCAATGTAAAATCATTCGGCACACGTTTCCGAAATCAATTTACAAAACATCGAATTTCGGCGGTTTGCAACGGCTCCTGAAAATTAATACAACAATTTCATTGGATCGTAAAACGCACATACAAACATACATATCCTGCAACTTAATCCCCATCCTCATACCTGTTCAACATATATAATAGGTACATATGCACGTGAACGTGCCAGATAGAATCGTTAAAATTGTCAGTAAAATATTAATTAATTGTTCAATTTGTTGTTGTTGGGAATGGAAAATGGGTTTGTTCCCCCCATCCACATCTATCCCACTTCGTTTAACTTGTGCGATACAAATACAAGAGGAAACCTTTCCAGACAATCAACACTAACAGAAGCAATTCAGATTTGTAAATTTTAATTTGCACCTTAATTGATTTGTGTAATTGAAGTAAAAACTTTATGAAAACAATAAAATTTTTAAAAGTTAGTAAAAATTTAGGTTAAAAATTGGTTGTTTATTTGAAAATAGGGATTGGAAGATTGGAAGGGGTGTAATTTATTACACACGTATGAATATAGTGATATGATATAAAATACAATATGTACACGTCACAATATTGTCTGGCTAATGACCATAGTACTCATTCCAGTTTTCCAGTTGGGATTCCCATGGGAACTAATGGACGAGTTCACATTGTTAACGCAGCTATTAATCGATCCTCATTAATCTGATACACGTCTTAGTGAGTCTGTCGATCATTCCGTTAGTCAGTGATATGTATGGTAAATGTTGAACATTGGTGATAGAGAGAGAAATCGATGAGCAAAAGGAAAAACGGGATAGCTACGAGCTGGATTTGTCAGTTAGTTTGTCACTGAGATTATCACAACGTTCCATTTCCCCGTTTCGGTTTTCGATCAGGAGAATTTCAGATCGAGGCGATTTCAATTCGTTTTGTCCAATTGGAATGGTTTTTGATCACAGCCAGAAGCGATTTGTTAAAGGTATATGTTTCATGTGTTTAATCATTGAAATCATTATAGCCAGCACGTTTCATCCAATATGGCTGGTGGGACTTATCAAGTCCAATATTAATCTCTGCTAATTCCCTTGTTAAAAACTTTAACATGGTTGATGTTACGAAGATGACGAAACCAAATTGACGAACAGGAACAACATGTTTTGACTGGCATATCCAACTTGTGAAATCCTCCACCGACCGTTCCGGGTTTTTGCGGCCGCCACATCACCACACCGCCGCCTTCACAGTGGTGAATTTCCAATATCAGATTTCACAGAAAAAAAGCTCGAAAAGTTCATTAGATGTCATTTCCAGATTAAATTCACGTACTGTATTAAATTCGCTTCATGATGATATCCCATTCCATGACACGTATCCAAGCTCCCGGTTCTCGTTCCAATTTTTCCATACCAAGTCTCGTTCACCGTATGCTATTGGCTGTTGCCTGATGACGATGATGATAACACAAAATAATAATAATAATAATAACATCGGGCGTTAACTTTTCGAAATGTATTCGAATACATATCAAATTTAAAAGGGTGTAAACTTTTGAGTTTCAAACCTGAACTTTGATTCATTACCATAAAGAGTTTCTTTCTTTACACAAACCAAAATATTTTTGATATATCTTCCATTAATACCAAACAAAATTCTTGTTGTAGAGTTTGTAAAACTAATATTACACTCTAACGTATTTTTGTCGTTTTAAACAAAATCGTTAGTAACTTTAGTCATGGTTCATTTAAAAATATTTTTTTTAGTTGCATTAATTTTTTGCTTAAACTTAAGTGTTTTTTTTTTTGGTGAGTGGTGCATAAAATTGATAATAAAAGATTTAATATATTTTTATTTTTGAGTAAAAGACGAAGATTTTGAAGAAATTGAATTAAAAATTATAAAAAAATATTAAAAGGCTTAAAAAACAGATAATACATATTTTTTTTTTGAATATTGACTCAAACTAAACATTGTATTAAGGTTTACAAAAAAAAAAAAAAAAATTACGACAAAAGATTGAAATTTAAAGTTTTAAATATTAGAACGAAAAAACCGAAATATTTTTTTCCGATTTTCCAATTATTTAGAACTTACAAACATATACCTAAGTTAGACACCTTAAGCAAAGGAAGTTTCCCAAACTCTTAAGTTAACAGTTCTTTCTAACGACCAGGAATTTATAAGTAACTTGGAACGTCTCTTTATAGCAATTACTATCTTTAACTACAGATGGATTCTTAATAATTCCGAAAGCCGAAAAATATGAGTTAATACTCTATACTAATCACGAGACTTAAGAACAAACATTACTGATCACCATGTCATTATCTTAAAGAAGTTAAGGAGAAAATCACAAGTTATGAGAAAAAAATGAAATTAATACTGTAGGTAGTCTACTATTTAAACTATTTAGTTATGTCTCTGAAAATTTCAAATCGACTTTGGGGTTATTAATGAAGTAAAAAAATTGTAAAATTGCGGAATTTTTAACTGCTTAACACAGGGTAAATGGAGAAAGTTATGGATGATCGCAATCAATTCGTGATAGCTCTTTTCGTAGAAATGATATTTTTAAAAAAAAATAGCGGTACATTCTTTGAAATATTCCGCATCGATCAATATATAAATCATTATTATTTATTTATTTATTCATTAAGATAGAAAATTGTGTTAAAATTCAATCCAAATGAATAAAAGCCTTATAGAAATATCTACAACACCTACTTATAAGCATAGAGAAATCCTCTAAGCAATGTAAATTGGTAAACTTTCAATAGATCTCTTTTTGTTATAAAAAATAAAGTTAATTATAGAAATAACTACTCAGAAACTTATATCTATTTTTTCGTTCCAATTTTTAAATAAAAACCCAATAATAAGGGTTGGATCAAGTTTTAAGCCAACCAGAATTAAAAATTGAATAGTTTAGATATCGTAAGTTAGGATGCAGCATTAGTTATAAATCAAATCGATATTTTTAAACGTTCAATATCGATGATAAAAACATCGATGTTTATAGATGACATATCGATTTTTTAAGAAGTTTGCTAGAAGCTTGCTAAGAAGCTTGGATCCCATACCAATCAACCTCAACAAACATGATAAACCGAATTACTTCTGCGAAACCTTGGCCAAACGGAATGAAATCGACCCATTTTTCTAACGGATGATGGCTGGGGATGAGAAATGGATCACAATAACATTGAGCGAAAAAAATCGTGGTAAAAACGCAATGAAGTAGCTCAAAAGGTAGCCAAACCATGATTTATGACTAGAACGGTCTTTTTGTGCATTTGGCGGGACTGTAAAGGAATAATCTACTATGATTTGCCTCCATATCGAACAAACACTAAATTCGGATTTCTATTGTCAACAACTTGGATCAACTGGACCCTTTGAAGTTAGTAATTGGTCGGAAATAGCCAAAATTAGCCAACAGAAGACGTGCCATGTTTCACTTATCTAAAGAGACGCACCAGATACTCCGGGAGCTTAGTTGGGAAGTTTTAATGCATCTACCATGGGCACCAAGCGGTAACCATCTTTTTCTCGTATTGCAAATCTTTCTTGGTGATAAGAAATTGGCATCAAGAAAAGATAGTGAAAATCAATTACAAGTTTTTTTGCCAATAAGAACCAAGACTTTCATTTGAGAGTTTTAAAAAACTACTTTTGACATGGCAACAAATTATAAAAAAACGGTGCATATTTGACCTAAATTGGATAATCCGAAACATGTTAAGTAAAGCTTTGAAGTTCTCGTAAAATTAATGGATTTCTTATTCTCCAACCTAGTATTTGGTTTAAGGATTTTCATACGTTCTAGAGTTTCTAAAGATTTTATTTTTTTTGCAAGTTAGTCATTTATCATCCAAATGATGTACGGAATAGTTAAAAACTAGAAAATAGAATCCCAAAAACCAATCAATATAATGACGGTTCGTTTGAATAATAGAAAAAATTTGAAAAAAATCACAGAAAATGAACCAGAAATGAAAATGAACCAGAGAAAATAAGGGAAATCTTTCAAAGTAATAAGGTATAGCAATTTTTATTTTCGTAGACATAAAAAAGTATTCTTTGAGGTCATAAAACTTTGGATTGTAAACAAAAAGTAGGTATAACTATAATCTTTCGTACAAAACTATAAATTCAGAGAACAATGTTAACAAATTAGTTGGCATTTTTAATAAATTGATTGTTATAAACCTTAAATTTGTGATCTGTCTTGTTTATTAATATTTTTTTGTCTTTTTTTTCTAGAAAATTGGTTATTCTTACATGTAGTTAAAATCAAGTGCAATGAATATTTTCTGGGGTAATTATAAAGGTAAGAATGATAAAAAAATAGTGAAGATTTTTTTAAGATAAATATATTTACGTGAAAATTTTCTTTATTTTTATTTAACCATTGGATTTCTAAAGATTCAAAAAAGTTTAAGTCAACAATTTTTTTGGCAATGTTTATTGATTAATAGACATAAAAAAGTATTATTTGTGACCATAAAGTTTTGGGTTGTAAATAAAAAGTATTACTATAATCTTTTATGCAAAACTATAAATTCAGAGAACAATGTTAACAAATTAGTTGGCAACTTTGATAAATTTATTGTTATAATCCTTAAATTTGTGATCTGTATTGTATATTAATACTTTTTAGTCTTTTTTCTAGAAAATTGAATATTCTTACATGTAGTTCAAATAAAATGCAGTGAATATTTTAGGGTAATTGTAAAGATAAGGATATAAAAAAATATATAAAAAAATGAGTAAAGATTTTTTTTTAAATAAATATGTTTACGTTAAAATTTTCTATATTTTTATATTACGATTTAATTTTTAAGGATTCAAAATGCCTAAAATAACCAATTTTTGGGCAGTGTTAAGTGATTAAGTGATAAAGATAATTTTTTACATTCAAAATGAAAAGCAATATGTTCTATATGTAATTCAATCTAGGAACTAGAATTCACCCTATAGAAAAGCAATCGATTCAAAAATTTAAAAGATTTAATAAAAATTATTAAATGATTAATTATTAACGTTTCTATAGTGAATTGAATGATATTTGAAAAATTATAAATTGTCAACAAATATATAAGTTGAAAAACGTTGGTATGCGACAAATGGAAAAAATGTTTTAAACTCAACAGACTTCAAGATTTACTATAAAACTATTTCTAGATAATCTGTGTTGAAGAATATCAAATAGGGGTGGTTTTGCGGTTACTACGGTGTTAAAATCAATAATAAGGATGAACGTTTCACTTCAATGTTTGCTCGGTCATCAGAAAGTCGAGACCGAAATACACAATTATAAATTGAAACGAATTTGTCTCAATTTCTCTCCCGTTTAAAAAAAAAATAACGAGCGGATAAGCGGGAATGCAATTTTTTAAACTTAAATTAAAAATCCCATCCGTATTTCTTAAAAATGATTTTCACGCTTTCATCCCCGTGACGTAGGGTTGGCTTAAATCTTGAAAAATATCGTTGCATAAAAACTGTCTCTGATTTTTTGAGTCAGATTAATAGCCGACTTGTTTTCAAATGTATGCGAAAAATTCCACCCCATTTACGCCCCTTAACGGGAAAAATAAACATAGGCGGCTGCTGAAGCCAAAGTTGACTTGAATTCCCGATTCTTAATATTAGTCCCGTCAATTTAACATTGCCGTCATTTGCTGCACTTTGACGGAATGAGTGATCCCTTCGTTCCCCATTTTCCACATTATCCCTTTGTATACAAGCGAAAATATTCTGTAAATATATAATCCATTCTATACATAACGATATTAATATTTATCATTAATTTAGTTATCAAGAAGAATTTGTTTCTCGAGAAAACATATTTTGCAAGTATACGACTTGATAATACAAAATAATACAAAACATAAAAAAAAGATTCCATTAATTTTGTTTATTTTTAAATGTAATATCTATAGGCCTAACCGAATGTATTTTATGGGTACCTTGCCTTTTTTTTCAAGTCCCTTCAGAAATTTCCTTTCCATTTCAATTATTCGTTATAATATGTAAATAATAACAAAATTATATTCATTCTTTTGGAATAAAAACCCCATCTATTCAACCTTTTCTTTACTTAGTTTTCATTTCCCCTTTTCTTGCGTTCAACCCCAATCGACCGTTTTCCCTTCAATATTTTCACGTTTTTCCATCATCTCAATTTCTTTGTCCTTAAAACAGACTATAAAAAAATAAACACAATCTATAAAATACAAATCTGAGATAAACAAAAGAGTTTTATTCCCATTTTTAATATTTTAAAATTATTTGTGAGTATTGTTAATACCTACAAGGTAAAATTATACTTTTTTTTTGCAAAAAAAAACGTTTTTACACAGATATTCAAGAAGAAGCAAAAATAAAAATGTTTTTAATATCTTGAAAATTAATTTCAAGCTACGTTTTTTATCCTGTGGATATCCGAGGATTCGCAGTCCATTATAATTCATTATATAAAGAATGAGTCAGGATGTAGTAGACCAAAAATTTAGCAGTGTTTTATTTTTATTTATTTACTAGTAGTTGCCCGTTGCATTCGCAACTAAAGGTTTTATCTCAATAAAATGTTTAATATGAGATAATGTAGTTAATAAACAGTCGAAATTATAAATTTAATAATCAAAGTGTTGTTAATATAAAAAAGTTCATCTAAAATTATATTAAGAAATAAAATATGTGATTCTTTTATATCACTTAAATAACAACATTTTAAATAACGTCATTTCACTAAATTAGTATGAAAGTTTAATACTTATGTAGTACTTATACCAAATAGGCGATTTTAAATTTTGGTTCGTTTTTCAACAATCAAACTTTTTAAAATCTATTTTATTTTATGAACCAATGGTTGTGATCTGGAGTAATTATATATTCGGCTGAAAAGCATTAAGGTAACAAACGTTATTACTGCTTAATATAAAACAAAGTTGATTTATTATTAAAAACAAAAACTTAGGGTCTGCTTAAAAATTTAAACTCTTTAAAATTTTTCAGATATATCTGAAAAGGTTAAGTTAAGTTTATAAGTGAGCATTATGTTTTTTGGCTTTCACATATAGTAAACCTAAAATTCCGAAATACGTATTCACAAATAAATACATTAGTGACTGAGTATCCCTACCAAGGTTTTGAATGTGTAAGTGGGAATAACAGCGCATGCGCATAGCCCATTCTGCACGGATGCACGGCAAGATAGTCAATTTATATATATTATTTGCTACGTTTCATTGGTGTGATTCCAACTTCATCAGGCAATCGTCTAATATTTGATAAAAACACATAGTCTCATTTATCAAATATTACAAGGTTGCCTGATGATGCTGAAATCACACCAACGAAACGTAGCAAATTGCAATAAATAAAAATAAAACACTGCTAAATTTTTGGTCTTGTACATCCTGACTCATTCTTTATATAACACATCGATTTAGACTTGAAACAATAGAGATTATAATTTTTCTATTTTTTTATGGAAATGCACCTTATAGTACAAAATTTAATGGACCGAATTTATTGTGTTTTTCTTTTTCTTCTAAGAAGGTCCTTGAAATTGAGTTTGATTTCTTTTGAGGTCCGTAGACTAAAATAGCGTTAAGAAACGCTGATGTAAAGCATTTTTATTTCTTAATGTAAAATTTTGTAGAGGGTGTTACCATCAAGATTGAGGACCCGTTTTTTAAGATGCATTCTGAGAATGAAATAATAAAAGTGGACTTATTTGGGAATATTTGGGGCTTATTGGGTTTAAAGATTGGACAGTATTTTATTATATCAGAATTTGAACACTAAACGTTGGTAAGAGGTGGATATAAACTACCAATAATTTGTAGTTATATCAATAAAATTATGATTTATAATGACAAAAGTAGGTTATTAATTTTAAATTGGATCACAGGAGGATATCATTGGAGTTTTATAGGTGCATAGCTATATAAATGGCCATTGTATGGATTTGGCAGGATTTTGTCTATTCCATGAAATGACATTGTATCATGAATTGAGTTTGAAAACATTTATAATCGTAGTTGCAAAGAAATTATTTTATATTTCAGTTCCACTTACTTTGAGAGAAAGGTCTTGTTTACTCAGAATATGAGAGAAGGATCAAATAGGTATCTTAAGATTTAAAATACAAATTGCTTATTTTTTAAAAAAGAATATAAAGTCTAACGTATAGCAAAGAAATTGAGAAAAAGAGTAGTTCAAAATCAAATTTAAGTGTATGGTTTATTGCTTTCTTAGAAACGACAATATTTTCAAACTTGAAAAGGAAAAATAAAACGATTTTTCACTTGAAAACTTCAATTTTATTAGAAACCGTAAATCCCATCTTCAGGTTTTAATCTTTGCTCCAAAGGAAGCGTCTTTCCAAAGTGGTAACGTTGCGAATTAAATCAGTAAATGAAAATGTAACATGGAGCAAAATAAAATGTTCCACTTGTAACATAAATAAAGACATGATCAGACATTAAATTATATCGGGCGGAGGAGTCTAAGTTATAGAAAGACGGTAATTGTTTTCAAAGTAAAATATTATTTCTTAGATTTTATAATTTATTTTCTTCTCTACAGGAAATAGAGAACGGAAAAAGTTTTCATCCACCCATCCCAATTTCTTCCAGAGAACTTCTTTAACTTGCGCTTCTTTGCTAAACACAAAGTACAAGCTCAAGAACAATTCATTTTCAATCTGTCGTAATTCTTTTCGAATAAATTGTTTGTTTCTCGTGGCATCCCTGGATCTTATCTCCATTTATCATTTAATTTAATTTTTTTCTATTGTACTTTGAAGTTGGTTAAGCCAATTGTACAATCGAAAATCGTGTAACAAAAGTTAAATGTTTTTCTTTTTATCTTAAACAATAAATATAGTTGGAAAATTGGGTACAAAATTAGTTGATTAATTAAAAATTCAATCAATTTTTTAAAGGGCAAGAGTGGATGTAATAGTTATACAAAGAGAAAAATAAATACCATCAATAAATACATGTGGTTTAATAATTATCAGACAACTCGGAAATATTTTTAATAATATAGAACGTTTGTATATCAAAAAAATCAATATTTATTAATAAACAGTTGTTTAAATAAATACAAAACAAACACTAATTAATAAATTTAAAATAATAAATATTTTATCAAATTTAAAATTCATCAAAATTCATTTATTACAGGCAAAAGTTGATTCATTCTATTTCATTTTTGAAGGTACTTTATTTTTTTGCAAATGAAAAAGCTTTGGCCATGGTCTATTGAAATACTTTTACATTGAAACCCTTACTAAAATTTATTAAAATAATAATTTCTTAATTGATTGCTGATTCTTTTCAAAAGTATTTCTAGGCATTTTAATGAAACCGAAAAAATAATTATAACTTTCACTAGTTAAAAGATAAATGTTTGCAAAATTCTTCCATATAAATTGGACGGGGGAAAGTTCGCATTTGGGTTGAATAAATAATTGCACAGAAAAGAAAACTTTCGAGAACAATCAAAGTAAATTTGTATCTTATCACCCGGAACTAGAACTATACATACTACCGGCAATGATAGATGTTTGATTAAATACTGAATTTTATTTCTAGAAATTTCGTTTTTTATTCAAAAACTCATAATAATTCATAAGTAACTCGAAACACAAAAAATCAACGTTAATATTAAAAGTTAAAATATTTATTAAAATTTTAAATTTTTCCAGATAATTTGATCAAAAAAAAAAAAAAAATAATAACCGCCAACTAGCTACTAAACTGGCTCCAATGGTCGCAATTTTTGAACAATAGCAAAGGAATGAAAGTAATTTTGGAGCTTAACAAATTGAGCTTAATAAATTTTGCTATAATTTAAAATAGGAAAATAATTTTAACAGGGAATAAATATTGTATTATCAATGTATAAAACTAAATTAAAGACATAAATTTTATAAAAAATAATTAAAAAAAGTAAGCTATAAAAGTAGGTAAGTATTGACCCAAAGTTTAAACAAAAAATTAACAGTGGTTGCAGATATCCAATAGTACTTAATGATTATTGATAAGGATTGCTTAGCGATTGAAATACGGGTTCATATTTGGGTAAAACTTGTAAAAACTGTTTGAACTTTGGTTCAACATTTACGTTTTAAGTCATTTTGTTAATGATATTTCACATAGTTAAACTTCAATATATTTTCAAATATTGTTAATACACAGTAAACTACTTATTCAAAATTAGCGAAATAAACTTTATAAAATCAGTTGTCCTTTTTTTTGAGAGTAAGCCCAGAAAAATAAATGAACAATTTAAAGATCAAAATACTCAGCTTAATATACAAGGATTCATGAAAAGATAGAAAAAAAAAAGCAATAGAAAATTCTTATATGAAGAAAATGTTAAAAAGGAAATTATATTCTAATTCACTTCTTAATAAAAAATTTCTAACAAAATTGAAAGTTATTTTTAAACCAAATTTATAATTCAGAATAGTATCGAAAAGTTCCTTATAGAAGGATCTTTTTTGTTTTAGGTTTTAGTTAAGGTTGCAATGTGTTGACTCATATACGAGTAAGTACCAATCCATGGAATTTGTAATTATATGAGTAGTTTTTTTTTTAAATAAGAGGACAATGCAGATTGTTTAAGATCGGGTTTTTCTATTTAATATTTTTATTATTCAATTAGCAACGTTTCGTTACGTATTGTAACTTCACCAGGCTTCTTGATTGACAAAAATAAAATATTTTCAATTTAAATTCAATTAAAAAAAATAATAAATAATAAAAAAGAATCAAGAAGCCTGATGAAGTAACGATACGCAACGAAACGTAGCTAATTGAATAATAAAAATATTAAATAAAAAAACCGATCTTAAACAACCTGAATTGTCTTCTTATTTAAAAAAATAAAAGCTGAGATCTGAATTTTATCATCTATATGAGTAGTATGAGAAATGATTAGACTCAGGGGTGCGGAAAGGGATAAAACTGTTTTTTTTTTATAAATCTCTTTAATTTTATGTTAAACGAATATTATTTAAGATCACTTCAGATATTCTTTATGATATGTCAATTAAATACAACGATTGATTTTCAAGAGATTGGCATTCAGAAATTATTAATGAAATCATGGAATGATTCCAAATTGATTTGCAGGCTTATTTTTTGTGTAAGACGTTAGAGTAATTAATCCTTACATAAAAATTTAATTTTTAAATTCGATTATTATCGGCGAATTATATAGACCGAAATTATTATCGCCTAACTGGAATACGGCGACCACCCTATAAGAACCTCGAATAACCCCATTAAGGCAATTCAAAGGTTCTAAGCTTTAGTTTTAATTGCTTTGTACTTACAAAACGTCTTCATAAAAATCAGCTTTACAATAATTATGTTAAGTTTAGCTAAAATATTTAACTTCATTACAAACTTCATTTTTGGTAGTCAGATAGACATAGCAAGAAGAAGTAATTCAATTACATGGGATGCTAATTCTGCTATGAGACAGAAAATATTAAAAAATTGATTACCTTCTAAAAAAATGTTGATTTTCTATCAAATTTCAATAGTCCATGATTATATTTTACATAAGATTGATTTTCGAATTTTAATGGCCCGCAAACTTAACGACTAAAATCTATGAATTTTGCAAGTCGAAGCACAGAATTATATATAAAACCTTTTTTCAAAGCAGATAAATAACAAAGATTTCTTTGAAAGAAGTACAAACACAGTAAATGAGTCCCGGAGAGAAATTTTAATTTTATTTAATAGATGTGGGGGTACTTATAAAATACTAAAATCCTGGAAGTTTTAAACTTTTATCACATTTAATATTTAAGAAAAATAAATAAATGATAACCAGAAAAAATTTTTTTTTGGAAACGAATTTACAGTATAATTTCAAAAATTAAAAATGTTTGGTGGTTTATAATGCCTTCTAGTTATGTAAAAAATAAACAAATATAGAACTTTATGAATTCTATAAAAAAACTAATCTTTAAATACGACTTCAGTTCTTAATGTTAATTACTATTATTTAACCTGAATACTATATTTATTATTTACACAAATATACTCAATAAAAAAGAAAATAGTTTTAGGTATAAAAATATTCATTTGACACCGTTTTTCCTACTTTTTTTAAAAAAAATATTTCAGAAATGTGTTTCTTTAATACATTTAATATACTTTTAATATACTCAGTGAAATAAACGATAAGCGCCTTGTTAATACAAGTAATGCAATGCATTGGAATGCATATCTGATAACAGCACACTCCAATACAACAAGATATTAGCCAATGGGATTGCAAGATTTAAAAATGTTCATTTGTTTTGATTGTTGAAATTTTGAAATCTAAGGAAAACCACTCCCTGATTCAATGCCACAATAAACATAATATACGAGTACGTATTCATCGTATTCCCAATATGGAACATTACATGAATTAACGTCATTCGGCGCCTATAAATACATGAATTATTATTATTAAAGTATTAGATTTAAAAATATTTTAAAATTGATGAGAAAAATTTAAATCTGAGTTTATTTAAAAGGAAAAAATATATATTTCCTTATAATAACTGGTAAATGATAATTCAGTTTAATAATAAGATGTAGCATTGTAAATTAGTAACAATTCTAGAATTTTTAAATTAGTGAATTAAAATACTTTCTTGGTTGAAATATTATTAAAAAAATTGTTTGAATAACAGTTTGAATATTCATTTACCTAAAGTTATATATTTTTATTGTGGCTATATTAATGAACGTATTCAGGTTAAACATTATGCGTAGAAGTGTTTTTTATTTGATTTTTTTTTTCATTACATCATATTCTTTGAAAAAAACTGAAAAATTGTATATACATTAAAAAAATAATATGTTTAGCTTAATACAAATATTTTAACAGTGGTACAAATTATTTCATGTTTAATTTTTTTTTCACAAAAATAAATATTATTTTATCATAGATTTCATAAAGCTTTATAGTTGTTAATTTCAATAAAAAAATTAGACATAATCAACCCTCAGTTATATTCAAGCTTTAGATTATACGGTTCAGTCAATTTAGAGAATAAATTTTTTCCGCTTTTTATCTTATTTTTTTTATAAATGATTTAAAAAATTCAGGATTTCAGTGTTTCAATAGTACCTATACATCTCTTAGGTATCTTTAAAATATTTTTCTGAGGCCAATTTCCCATCCTTATACCCCTACATTCCTAGCAAAAATTTTGATTTTTTAAACTAGTCTTGATAAAGATATCCCTTTTTATTTTTCATCGAGTGTTGAATAATTGGAAAAAAAATTGTTTTGAAAAAAAATAATATCATTTTTTGAAAATAAAGAGCAAAAAAAGAAAGGTATAAAAATAAATCCGTTGAACATTAAACCAGATAAGGACAATTCAATTATAATAATTCTTTTGTGCATTGTGTTTATGAATTATTTTATTCTTTAAAAAAAAAGGATAAACCGAGCAGTCTTAAAAAACTATCCCGTATAAACAATTGTCCGAAATTCCCTCAACTCACATTCCCTACAACGACAAAAAAGACGAATCAGGAAAATTGAAAACACCAATGAAATTTGCATTTCATTCTCTCTCCAGGAACGGATTAAGTCGCTCGCATAAATGCACTTCGTCCTGGAGAATGCAATCTCTTTACTCTGAATCCTTACTGAATAAAATTCAATGCTCTCTCCACGATCCCGTCATCATGACTATCTTCAAAACCATAGTAATTCCCATAGTGCGCCCATTTCTATCCCAATCCTATTTAATACACATGGATCCTTGAAATTCTCAATTTACAATAGAAATGTCGTCGACCGTCCATTGTTTATTTAATATCGCTCTCATTCATTAATGCTTGAAAAGAGAATGGACCAAGATCTTGAACAATACCAAGGATAAATTCATACTTTTCGTATTTTACTCATTTCCCGCACAATTCTTTTTTTTTTCAACCAATCGGACAATTCATAAATGCTTACTCATTTTATTTTAGAATGGAAATTTCTATGGAAATACCAAAATAATTCATTTAGAAATGCCTCAATTTACAATTTTACCATCCGCAAATTTTACCATCTGGAAAACCCATCGCAATGCATCGCAATCCCACAGGAATCTTTATCAGGTACATAACATGTAATATGCACAGATATGGTAGAACTTTCTCATCTTATTTGGGAATCATCTTTGAAGAGAATTTGTATAATTTACTCGTATTAAGTTAAGGCTTGAAATTGAAGGGAAATCGAGATAGGTTTCTGTACCGTTTTATATGGACTACATAATCTTGACAGAATATATAATTTATGGGATGAAAAAAAAAGGAAAAATCCCTGATAAAATGAGGGTAAAGTAATATTCAGGGCGTGATTTTTTTATCGTTATACGTTTTTAGATTAAAAATTTTCAGAAATTTCTGTCAATCACACATATACGTACGTATAATATAAGAATGGGACAAATGACGAAACGGGAAATGGAAGGATAAACTAAGTGCGGTATTTTAATTTGTTATAAATGTCGCGGAATCTGTTTGATATATAGAAACACATAAAAGGGAAAGAATTCAAGAGACAAGTTTCACTGCCAAATTTTCCATGATTAGCTTTAATGTAAAGTCGATGTCAAGTTGAAATAATAAAAGGAATTAATTTTCAAAGCGCCTTAGCTTCCGTTAGGGCTTTGTAAGATAATTATTTTTCTTAGCGAAAAGATAGGGAAAATCGCAGTCCTTTGAGCGAATAAAGAATATTTTGTCCTTTTTAATTTATAAGAATGTTCTCGGGTTCGCTTTCACTGAAATTTGGGACAAATGCGTTTTATTTGCGCCCATCACCGCTCAGTTTCGTTTCCTTCTGTTTTCTAGAGATTGAATAAAGCAAATATTTGCCTCAAATAATTCACAAATAAAACACAATGTCGCGAAAACGGTTTGTTTTTCCGATCAAGTAATTTGAATAAAATGAATTTAAATTACACTAAATTGCTGCGTTCTTTACATTTAATTTAATTTTAAGACTTTGTCATTTTAAAAATGGTTTTTTTATAGAAAAATAACCAAGTGAAAATTTATTTTATTCGCATTTTATTTTATTTATCCAAGAGTTTCGATTGCCAATTCAGTTTTAAAAGGAATATAGATTTTTTTTAAAAATATCAATACAAAAGAGCTCAAAATGTACGGCAATTAAAATAAGGTTTACTTTTTCTTTATCTCTCGATTTCTTCCCAATTTTTTAATCAGTATGCAATAATTTAAGTAGAATTATGATAAATTTCAACATTCTAGATATAATCAATTTTTTTTTAATAATTTTAATTAATTGCATTTCCATGAATCATTTTGGATATCAAATTTTCATAGTAAGATTTAGTACAATTGTATTGAACTTTTACAAATTTTGAAGTTTATAGATTGGGATTTGGAAAAATCTTGCCTTCAGTTAATTATATGTTTCAACAGAAAGAAAAAAGGATTTCTGAGAAGAGAAGTCATTCATGAATAATTTCTATTTTTCAAGGATAATTTTTCACATTGAGCAAAAATGTTTTACTTTTGCAAAATGTTTTCTTTGTTTCCCTTATTACTCTTCTTCATCCTCCAAATCAACCAAAAATAAAATTATTTGTTCTTGAAAGATTAACAAATATAATACTACAACTCTAATAAAATAAAATAGTTTAATTAGACTGATAAATTTATTATTTTCACTTATTATTAATATAATTCCAATGGTTGTTATATTGCAAATGATTATTTTTTCGAATTGCGATTTCTACCATACAGAACTATTTTTGTGGTTGAAAGAAAATTGTTAGAATTTTGAGTCGGGAATTTTGTTATTTTTGAAAAAATTAAAACTTCGTTATAAAAGTAAAATATAACGTGATATACTCACACTTTAAAATTTAATGTCACGCAAATGGAGTTACGTTTATAGAACAATAGATATCCGATTTCCAGAGATCTAAACATTTTCAATACCAAAATCAAATAGGTACTCTGTATTATAAAGAAAATGCAATAATAGTTAACGTTTTTCGAAGATATGATTACTTGTAAAATCGAAAGTGAGCAACAATAAATTGTAGTTATTAATGTAATGAAGTAAAGAAAAGAATAAAATATGGTTCAAAATTTAATAAATTGAATAAATTCATAAATTGGTCATCCTTTTTTAGGATTTTTCTGGATATTTCAAAAAGCTCTTTATATTTATACCATATTCAAGTTTTGGATTATTGCTTCCTTAGTTATTTTTTTCAATAAATATCCAAATTTTCGCACAGTGCAGATTTTTATCATTTCCCCATATTTAAGATAAGAACTGGAAAGATAATTTTGTTACTTTCAAAAATATTAAGCCTTCACACTCTAAAGGAACTCAAAAGGCTTTTTAATTTTACATTTCTAAAGAAATTATTATAATTTCTTAAGTTAAAATTATTATTTCAAAACTTATTCATTAGTGGCAGACAAACCAACTTTACCTTATTATTCCATAGTTTTTATTTACACATCAAACTTGGAAATATTTTTGATATTTTAATTTGTTTTAATGATAAATCCAAATAGTTTGTTAAAAATAAAGTTATTTTTGAATTTTAAAAAGGAAAATTTATATATTGGCAACCAAATCATTTTTTAAGTTTCCCTAAATAATTGAAAAATATGAATTCATTATCTATTTTAGGTAAGGTTCAATTCCAGTATAAATAACATTAATAATATCAGGATCACGGGTAATTAGATCCAATTACCCGTGATCCTGATGTTATTATTAATTCATTGTTATATTGAATAAGCATTAATTGAATCTTTTTTCTTAGGTTCTAAATATTTAAAGTTTTTATTTTATTTAATTGTTAGTACAAAGATGATCCATAAGCTTAAAAGCATGTTATACTCTAAAATCAATTGAAAGTATGGAAATTTGGAATTTGGTGAACTTCTAAAGAAAAAGCTTTAGTTGAAAAAAATTAAAAATATTCGGGTTTTTTATATTATTTTGGTTAATTTCGTGCGTCTATATGTTCCAGGACTACCCCATAAATTAGAAAGCAGTTGACCAAACCGTATATATGATGAAGAAAAATTTTGACAAAAACTTATTTATAGTTACAAGTACGGTTACAATTATAACTAGATTTGTATTTCTGGGGCATTTTTATAAGGGCTGCATTTTTCTAACATTTTATAAATTTCACAAGGAAGAATCCCCGATATAGGAAAGAAATAAGAAATGGTGGTTTTTATCTTGAAGACAAAAAGTTAACCAAACTATTGTTTTTAATTTTATGTTAATTATCTGGAGGGGAATTTTTTCTTTGAAAAATAATAAAAAATTGAGATAAATCGAAAAAATTGTTTTTTTTTTTATCAAATAAATATTTCACTTAAAAGATATCATTTAAAATTATTTTCTGAATAAATATCTAAGAATAAGTGTAGGTTATGGCCAAAATTAAAATATTAATAAGCCATTGGCACGATTGAAAAGATCTTTTGTTAATAATAAGGCTCAAACATTTTCAAATCCTATAATTTCTATTTCATATATTACTGTTTCAGGAGTATAAAAAGATGAATATTTCAAAAACGAATTCAATTTCTGTTTGTAATTCAATCCATATTTTTTCTAAGTCACAGAATTTGATTTGAGTAGTTATTGAACTTTTTTTCGGAATTGATGAACTAAACCGTTATGGAAAAGCGAATTTGTATCTTTCCAATTTTAAACGACATGTTCCTGTATTTATTTTTAAATCTTAATGTTTGATTTTTTGTATTTTTTTAGCCATTAATTATCACGTATGGAATGACTAGATCTTTGAAATTTCTTAGTAAATAATCGAGAACTTTTGGATGAGGAAATTGTTTTATTTTGGGCGTATCTTCAGTAAATATTATCAAAATTTCTGATGATGATTCCAAAAGCCATCCAGCAATTTCAAAAATTATATTGATATTCTATGTACGAGTATAAACCGTAATCCTAAAGATTTTTAAGTTCAAATTCGATAATTTTCATTTCTCCAATTGATACCAACGAAATATGACAAAAAAATTAATGAATAAGATGTTAAGGGAGGAAATGGTACCAAATATATGCCAGAAAGTCGAAGAGCTGTCAAATAATCCTAATCAATTTTAATCGATCGGCCAAATACTCAAAAGTGTTCAAAAACAGTTAACAGATAGAATTCTATGCTGCTACACGGTAATGGAGAAGAAAAGCCCTGGAAAAACCTAATAAATTAAGGAGGGGGGATATTGCCTTACTCACTATAATCGTCCAAAGACAATTCATTGGATTTTTAATTATTTCAAATGTTACCTCATTTACTAAGTGGTACAAAAAATTTAAAGTTTAAGTGATGTTCAAAATGTAGTTTTTTGTGTAGCTTAGTAATCAATTTATTTGTACTAATATGGCATTAAAATTTGGACACTTGATGTCCAAAAAACGTTGATACTATCGAGGCTGATTATATCATTAATATTCTAGTAGATGTAGTAGAATGATGTGAAAGTTCTTTGTAGATCGAACCTTATTTCTGGAACTGCGATTAAAAACGGTCAAGTGCTATGTGTTCCTTATTTTCGTATATGGAACGGAGGGATGGACATTTACCCAGAGTCTGATTTTAGAATAAAAATAATTAATCATATAAATTAAGTTTTAATGTTATTTTGTAACAATGAAATAAAATAAAAGCCATAGAAATAACACAAACATTCATATGTATTCTTCTACAAACGAATAA
Organism: Sisyra terminalis; assembly: GCA_958496175.1. Classification (NCBI taxonomy): domain Eukaryota; kingdom Metazoa; phylum Arthropoda; class Insecta; order Neuroptera; family Sisyridae; genus Sisyra; species Sisyra terminalis. Next base: position 14,011,945 of record OY292275.1, read on the forward strand.
GTGTATAAAAGAATAATAAAATACCAAAAATGTTAGAATTTCATTCATTTGGCAAAAGTTGTTTAAAAGTTTTCAAATCTCAAATAATTCAAATAGTTATAATTATTTCTCAAACAATTTAAGTTGACCGTAACTTATCATTACATTCCTAAAAATCTAATCCCAATCTCAATCATCCCTTTAATTCGTTATCGCTTTATCAAAATGCCATGTTATACAAGTGGACCGTTTAGATAAGATATTTACAATTCCCACATGCGTTGTCAATGAAAACTCCAAACCCAACCTTTCTCCACATAAAACGATCAAAGCCTGCGAGAATTCGAAAATATACGAATCACAGCCAATTGAACGCTAAACGATAAATTAAATCGCATAAATTAGTATTGTCAAAACGCCCAAGAGGCGTTCAATGGGAACAAAAAAAAATGAAAAAAATTCCCACATCAGGGATGTGGAAATATGCATATTAAAAATCCACTTGATCATTTCTTTTTTCTCTCTTGTGTTCTCGATTTGCTGCTTGTACATTTAAGGGCAGATTTTCTTCGTTCGCTCCCCAGGAAACGTTTGTCAGCAAAAAGTTTTACAATAAAAGTGTCTGAATGCGGTTACTTGCCTTATCATATACGACACTTTTGACCTCTCTCATAATAAAAACTTCCAGAAAGGAAAAGAATAAAAAAAAAACACATGAAAAATGGGAGAAACGGGAAACTATTCCGCTATTTAAGTATTCAAATATTTAAATTTTGAAATTTGTTACTTAAAAACTTTTTCCCTCAATAATGTCACCAATTAAAATATACATGATTTAATAGAACTTCCTGGAAAATCTACTCAATTGAAATCGAATGATAGAAAAGCATCGAATAAATTACCCACCCTTTTACAGTTACCGGGAAAACTAAAGTGAAAAGCTTGCACGCAATGCTTTTCAATTAATTGATTAAAATACCTTATTTTTCTACCAAACAAGTTTCATCTTTCTATTTTTTTTTTTTAGTTAAATCAATTAATTTTATTTTTAAATAAAACATCTCAAATTTCATCGCTTGCAATTTCCTCATTTAAAGCTTAATTTGCAAATGGAAAATTTCGAAATGTTTTCAAAGATTCTGTAAAGTTTTCCTCTCTGCTTTGAATAATTGAAAACGATCTTACAACTATTTAATGTATAGAAACTTTAGGAATGAAATTACGCAAGAAAGAATATGAAAAGGACTTGACAAAATTTACAGATATTAAAAGAACTATTAAGAGGCAAGTCCATTGTTTGGTTGTGAATTTTATTCGATTTGACAACAAAGAAAACTTTTTAATTTATTTGAAGAAAAATTTTTTTCAGTTTTAAATGTTATAATTAAAACAAAGAAAATGTTTATTATAGTCTGCTTTTTTGGGCTTGAAATGTAAAATTTATTCAACTCCCTTAACGAGCTTTTAAAAGGGTTTTTTAATTTTAATATTAAGCTTGTTTTTATCTAATTTTTACTGAAAATATTACAAAAAAGGATATTTTTCTTTGTTTTCAAAGAACAAATTAAATCTAAGAATGGCTTTTTTTCTATAAAATCCTTTTTATCAGTTTAATTAAATATTTGAGAAAAAAATTTCAGTAATTGAATGGCAAAGGAGAAAAAATAAGTAAAAATTGTTGTGAATAACTGATAGATTGTATAAGTCAAGGAAATTTATTTCAATGAGATTCTATACAATTTTCTATTAAGATGGACTTTGAAGTATTGCGGAAATAAGGATAGAATAAGACTTAACATTGATTCATAAATCAAGAGTTGCAGTATTTAGTTGAGGGAAATCCGGCAAGCGATCGTTGAAAGCTCCGAATCATTCGTGATTTTTTCAATGGAAAAACGGTTCGATACATTCAAGCTCCAATAATTTATCTCATTTTATGGCCCTATGAATAACTCTTGAAATAAATTTATTCCAACAAATAAAGTAAAAAATTTACATTTTTATGAACGTACAGCAGACTATGAATATTCTTGTTTGCCATATATTTTGGCAGTTTGTTCCAAATTAATGTGTCACAACGAGGAAAATTGCAATGATGGAATCAAGCCAAACGCTTTTTGTCAATACTACAAATCTTCACTTCGATCAGTTGAATAGTGGGAAAAAAATATATATAAATGCATCAAAAGCTTTTAAATATGGTAAAAAAAGTTTAAATTAAATTTCCGACTGTAGAATTTCCGGTTTACCTCTAGCACTTGATTTCAATAGGTCGTTGAATGGGAAAAAAATCAGCAGGAAAACGGAAAACTTGAAACTTTTTAAGAGATTTTTCTCATTTTTTTTTTAATTTCCAGCTTTATGAAAAACATTTCCACAAATATCAACAATTTTTTTTTGTGAGGGCGAGGTTTTCCAACATACATATAACATTTTTATTTCTTGTTTTTCCGCTTTTAATTAAACATAAATTATATATACTGAATAAATAAAATGATAAAATGCAAAAATGGGAATGGGAGCTTTTTTCTATTAGAAGAGTAGGTGTTTGCTAACAAGAACGAGACTAGGATGAAAAAGTTAATGGAAAAACACGTGAAAATGAAATTCAAAGCTTTGTTTTGTTTTCATCGAGGAAAGGGTTTTGGATGTTTTATTTTTGTAGGAAAAACGATAATGAGAGCTTTAACACAACAGTAAATATTTGATTAACGGAATTTGGAATAATTTTCAAAGCAAAAAATTAATTATTTAAAGTTGAAACTTACCTGGTTAGAAAGTAAGTTTTCCGGTGCGCAAATTTTCAAATTCATGCGAGAACTTGCACTTTTTGTTGAAATTTCGCTCACATAAAAGTTTTGTTTTACAAAAAAATGCACTTATGCGAGAAAACTTTGTTTTCGTCCCATTAACCATGCGGAAAAATTTTCCGGACGCTAAGAGCATTGTTTGTTGAGTTTGAAAAGTTTCCTCCGACTTGTGAGTTCAAAAGTACGGGGAAATTCCAGGAAGAGAGTGACGATCTTGTTCGTAGTAGTGTCAGGAACACACTGGAGTAAGGCTCGTGAGTGCGGACCCCGTTATAGTGACTCCCTACCCTAAAAAGGCTACGTTCACACGGGGTGGAAAGCGCGCAGCGCGCTATTCGAAAATGGAGCAAATACGGCCAACATCCCTAACGCCGCATTTGATATGAGTGAAAACGCAAATAGGGGATGTAGCATTTTCGCAATAGAGATAAACAAACCGACGTCGGCGCACCGTCATCATCCGCGAGAAAAGTCGTCGGGATACCGGGGTGGGGCGACATCAAGGGATGATAACATAGGGCACAAGCGTCGAAACGGGGTTTGGGATCGACAACGTTAAATGCTATTTGCATGTTACGATCTTTATAAGCTCTAATCGCGACGAGCTATCACGTTCAACGTAAATTTCCTTCTCGGAAGTACTTTTATCCCATAAAAATTTGATAGTCTTGTGTCAACAAATTACAGAATACACCACAAAAAAAATCGCTAACCGGAGGAATGCTCCAATTTTTAAATATGCCACAAAACTTTTTGACGAATTTCATTGTCGTTTCCCTAATCTTGACGGAAGAGTTCTCAAATTCTCTAAAGATGATAAAAAGCTTTGCAAAAGGGATTTAATATAAAACTTATCCTTTAATCTCATCAAATAAAAAAAATATTTTCTCAATTTAAATTCAAGCTCTCTTTACACTAAAACTTCCTCAACTATTTTTCTATAAATTTATTGCCTCAAATAGAATTTTTAAGTGTCTGCAGTTTGCAAAAAAAGGGAAAAACATATGCAATTAAACAAAATTGATGTTTATGGTTACCTTGTAGCATGTTTTCTTTGTGCTGATATAAAAGCAAAGAAACATTTTTCGCAAAGAGACTCAAAAGCAAAAAAAGTTTTGAGAATTTTCTTTAAGTGGTAAAGATACAAAAGAGGAAACTTACGGCGGTCGGTTTTTCTATTCAAAATGCATCACTTAATTTTTAAGCGAGTTGCAAACATTCAAGATGTTAGTAGAAATAATGTAAGTACATAAGTACATAAGTTCACAAGTAAGAAGAAAAAAACTTTATTAAATCTGTAACTGGAAAAGCGAGAAAAATGCCTTAGTTGTTCATTTAAAAATAAAAAACAAAAAAACAAAAAAACATGAAGATATTGATCAATCTTTTTGAAAGTAAATTATTGAAATATTTTCGCTAATCTTTGTGGGAAATTAGAGATTAATCATGATAGTTTTGTCCTAAAGAAAAATTATAATTTTCTTAAAAAAATGATAGAATATGAACTCTTTTTGAAGTTTACTTTGAAAATTAAATTAACCATAAATCTTTACATACGGAACAAAACGATTGCGGCTTAGAATTTTGATTGAGGAAGAATATTTTGTCCTTTTTGAGAGTTTGTTAAAATGGGGGAAAGCTTTTATCTATAGATTTGAAAAAAAATCAGAGTATCAATATTAATAATTCATATTAACGAAATTGAACATCAACAAGGAACATTGTTTGCTAATATCGCTTGGAAAAGTTACCAACTTGTGTAAGTGTACAAATACCTTAAAACTTAACCGTATTTTTATGGAATTAGTCTTACAATTTTTTTGAAGAATGTAGACAAAATATTTTACAAAATATACGATTTCCAAACAGACCACAAAAGGTCTGAGAACTTTAAAAGTATTCAAACGAATTAATTATGGATATAGAATGAAGCAATGTATGCAATTTTCCCTCCTCAATTAAACGAAATTGAATTATTTCATTTCAAATGTACAATATCATATGAAACTTTGAATTCACCATAAACCATCATTATACTAAACACTTTCATTACTATTCATAATTTCATGACTCCATAATTTCCATGATCACAAAAGAATTTATAAAAATATATCAGAACCAAAAAACTATTTAATGTTGTATTTTAGATTAATTTACTTGTAACTCAAAATGTTTCATAATTTGATAGAAAACTGTCTTCTTTATACAGAAAGCATCACTTAAATTCAATATATCGTCAGCCTAATGTATGAATCTGCTCAATCCATTCTTAATGATTTTTTTTTAAATTTCATTAGGTAGGAAATACAAAACTCTATTGACAGATAAACTGATATGAATGATAACTTTGAATATAAACATTTCAAAATTTTTCCGAAACGAAAGTTTTTAAGTGCTAACTAAATAAGCTTTCATTAGCTTTTTTTGTTCCCTTATAAAATTTGTTTAAATGGACTTAGCCGGTTAATGCTTTAGGCCGATAATATATGCCATTTAAAATATTATCATATTTCATTTTGTATTGCATAATATATCATTTGGTTATTATTATAAGCTTTTAAATGAACTTCCCCTACATATAAACGCAACATACTGATATTTGATTCCTCTTTCTTTTTTCTTGAATGCTCCAAAGCCAATGAAATCGACAGTTATAAGGTCGATTTAAAATTATTTAAACTTAACGGTTAAAATTTATTTTTACACTGTTTAATCAAATCCTAAATTTTGGATTTAAAATTTAATTTATAACGATTTCGTCAGTTTTCTAAATTCTCTTAACTTTTTATACTCATATACAATCGAACCTATCATTAAAAAAAAATCAACAATTTGATAATTTTCAAAAGAATCTTACAACTCATAAGATATCAAGCCGCAGTATTTCATGGATTATCCAAATCCATAAAATACGTTTGCCAATCAGACCGATAGTGGATTATAAACTTGCTTCCTGGATGTTGGATAGTAAAATGGCATCACTTGACATTACTAACTTATATACAAATGTCCTCGTCGAAAAAATAATCAAAATTGTGGAATATAATCTAATAACATCAAAAGTATAGGATTATAAGATAACCAATGACATGATAAACTAATTAAACACCATCTTGAACTACTTCATTTTCAACCATATATTCTTTCACCAAAAGAAAAGCTTGGCCATGGGTTTCCCTATATAACCACTTCGACAAAAATACATCAAATGCAATATTAACAAAAATAAAATTTTATATTACGGAAGATATGTAAATAACACTTTTGCATTATTTAACGGTACTATCCGACAGATTGACCATATGGTATTAGATTTTTTTTTTAAAATAGCCAGAAATTAAAATTTAACTTCAGAACATGAATTAAATGGGATTATCAATTTTTAGATTCAAAAACCACAAACAAAAATAGAAAGTTATCATACCAAATATACAAAAAATCCACAACTATAAACACAATCATCCATAATACATCCTTCTATGCACGAAAGCTCACAACAACCTCGTATACAAAGCGATCAAGTTCCCTCTTAACACCAAAGCACGTGAAGATGAATTCATTATAATTGAATATAGCTATAACCAACGGATACAAAAGTTCAATCGTAGATAAAACAATATCTAAGTATACCAAAGTATCAATCCTTCCAATTCTACCAAAAACAAAAGAAGTATTAAAACCAAGATTCAATCATTTATTTGCAACTACAATCGTCAATTTCCTAAAGAAAAAAATAAAATTAACAACTCATTTTCGACAAATAACATTATTTTAGCAATTCTCAAACCATGGGAGAACAACGAAACTATAATGGCAAATAAGCCCGGAATATATAAAATTAAATGTGCTTCATGTGAAAAATTCCACATAAGCCAAACAGGGAGATCTCCCAGGACTTGATACAAGGAGCATACGTCCAGAAAACTTTGTTCAACAACATCAACATTTTACGAAATATCTATGCATATGAAAATCATATGCATACCATTTTAAAACCAACTTTAAACCTTTACATATTTGCAAGGAAAGATCACATATGAACCCCTTAGAAAAATATAAAATATATAAAGCCTATAAACTGGAACCAATAAATATCGTTCACAAAATATTATTTACAATTGACACAATAAATTTCTACCTAATGATAACAGCTAAGGATCGCTAAAAAATGTTGAAATAAAGATACCGAGTCATACGATATAAATACTAATTCATTAATGGATTTCTAAAACTCATTTTGAAAGAAAAATGTTAAGGTTCTCGAATTAAAAATACAATTTCATTATTAAAAATGCAAAAGAACAAAAGTACTTCTATGAAATTAAGCTTTAAAAGCTCCCTCCAATTACGTGCCGTACAATATACATTTGTCCTCCTGCACATTATAATTAACCAATAAAAAATTACCGTGAGTTTTAATTTATTTCCAAGTTCTAAATAAATTCAATATTTTTTTCGACTTTAATTGAATGTAATTTCAACTTCTCGCATTACAAAGTCATCTATGTGTAGCGTGGCATACAGTCGACGAGGGAGTGAAAAAACAGGGGAAAACAAAGCTAAATAACTGAGGATGAGATGGAATTTCGCTTTTTGAAGAAAATTTTAATGAATTTTCGTCACGTGGCCATTTTGAATTCAGATACATAACTTTCTTTGATTCTAACTTTCTAAAAAAAAGACACGCATTTTTTAAAATTTCACATTCTCCACCACAACCCTTATGTGCCTCAATCGATCAATTTTTTATGTCAAACCAACAACGGAAAATAATGAGGGTTGACATTATTTAATATTAAAAAGATTAATTTAACGACAAAAGCAACCCTTTACCTAGTCGTTTGTCGCATCTTTGTCCTAAAATCAATTTCTAATAATTTTCTATTTACATAACTAAATCGATGAGGAAATGATACCATTTGATAATAATTTTTAGTAAAACTTGATTTTTGTTACAAATATTGCAGGTTTACCACGTAAAAATTTTGAAGAAAAAAGTGGACTCTATTTTGTGATCGAACTTTAATAAGGGTTGAAATTCTCTGTTAACAATATTAGTGTGTAAACTATGTTTGAAACTCAATATAAGTTAATATATAATGAAGCAAACGGGTTTACAACGTGGCCGAGTCGGCAATTAGGAAAATTACGTTTGTAACATGAACGGAAAATGCGGTCAATTGCGAGGAGATCGGAAACGCGCGCCAAACTTTGCTGAAAAACCTTTCGAAAATCGTCATCGCGAAACGATCATAAATAATTATCACAACAATGTCATAAATGAAGAAACCAACTCTTTTCCTTTTATTTCACTAAATCATGTTTCTCATCTCTTGGCTCCGCTTTTTTTTCCACGCTTTCCTTTGCATCGTCTTTTCAACTCTTTCAATTACAATTTCGTTGGTTTATTTTCAGCGAATTTCCTTAATTATTTGCGACAGCAAACTTTTCGAGTTTCTGTTCAGCATAAATAATTATGATTAAAGTTTTACAAAACGAATAAAATCAAGAGTAGCAAAGAAGTGAGATTTGAGGAAAAACTTACACTCCTTAAGGGAAAAACTAAAGAGAAGAGGAAATGCATCGAAGAATTTTTTAAATTTCATTGTGATATATGAGTCATTTTTCGTTAAGATTAATTGAGCTGATTGCTTAATAAGTCTTACATAATTTATAGCTTATGGTATATTTGTTTTAAATGATTCAAAGCTTAAAATCTATAAAATTTAGTCACTCAAAAAATTGTCATCCTTACAAAAGCAGCTGTAATAAAAATCAGTATTTCCACATATTTTTTTTTCTAAACAAATTTTAAAATTATGGTAAAATTAACCATCGTTCCTAACGACTGAAATAGACGTATTAGTCAATTTTTAAGAGAACATATCAAAATGTCATGCATACAATTCGGTAGACTTCAATACCATTTTTTTAATTGTTATTTACCGTCGCTTTATAATTACTAAGTCTTTAACGACTCTAGAGTTGTGTATACAATATATAAGATATATTGCAGTCCAATTTATGTAGTATAATTTAACATAATAATATATAAAAATCATACCACAAACATAAATTTGAACAGAAGTTCAAACAAAAATATTCGTGGCGTATTGCCCAGATACGTATTTCGATTGCCAAGCAATCTTGAAGATCATCAAGTAGTTTGGATCACTCCATAACTGTTTTGTGATGATTCAGCAATCTTCACTGATGAAGATTGCTTAGCAATTGAAATACGTATCTGGGCAATACGTCACGAATATTTTTGTTTGAACTTCTGTTCAAATTAATTTTTGTGGTATGATTTTTATATATTATTATGTTAAATTATACTACATAAATTGGACTGCAATATATCTTATATATTGTATACACAGTATAACTGTTCAAAGTCAGCGAAAAAAATCTTATTTTGACTCTAGGGTTGATTAATAAAATTTTATTATCAAGAAATATTGAAAAATTTCTCAACCCAAATCAACCAGTTTTGGAGCATTCACCTAGACCACTCGGCCACCAGTAGGCCCATACCATTTGCTTATAATTCTCCTATAATTTAATAATGAAAATTCGAAGAAAACTTATCTACAACCTTAAAATACATTCGAGAATTTTTGATTCCATTAATGACATGTGTACTATAGAATCGATAAACATTAATAATGTAAACGGTTAAATAATCATTTCTAAACACATAGTTAAATACCGTAACATTTTCGTTGTCCTGATTTTTTTAAGTTAAAAATATAAAGATTAAAATTTTATATTACTTTCAATATTATTATTTTTTTGAAGTGCGAAACAATGCAAATTGAAACATTCTTATCTTTCCCTTTCATTATAAAAAGATGCAAAAGAAGTTATATGTGACCATAAAATGTGATATGTTATTAATCTTGGTAAATTATGGAGAGGAAATAAGGAGTTAATTTTTAGCATGTATAAATGTGGAAGATACTAAGATGAAAAACATTGGAAAAGATTTATGCTTAAGCTATTGTTTATATGGTACAAACTCCATGTAATAATACAAAAATTTGGCAAATGAAACCAAAGAAGAATTAGAGCTTTGTGGTAGATAAATGAACCGTCATAAGTATATATATGTAGTATATACTGTTGGTTTAAAATATATTAAATATATTAAGTTCCTATAACTAAACAAAAAAATAAGAAATTTCTAACTAAAAATGTTACTTATTGCAAGTATAAGGAAGTACTTGTGGGGTGAACTATTCGTAAAATAAATAGTAAGTGACTAAAGAAATTTCTTTGTAGAATTGATACTTAGAAAAAATTAAAGTTTCTGTGGCAATAAATGGAGCCCTTAATAATTCATCGTGCCGTGAAGTCTAAAATTTCATAATAGATCCCTTAAAAAAAACAGAATAGAAAACTACTTACATGGTTTCGAAATAATATGCTGGAGAAGAACAAAGAAAATCGTTAAGTTGAGTGAAACATTTTTTTAAAAGTCTTGTGAAAAACTGCATAAATCACAATATATTGGCAAAAAGGCATCATGAGTAGGCCGTTGGAAGTTTGGACCTGTTGAAAAGAAAAAAAGACCAATTAGATTTGAAGAAAGTCACGTTTGATTTAAAAAATTAATGTTAAATGACAAATTGTTTTCATTTTAAAAAAAAATCTGAATGATTTTTAGGAAGACCAAAATTCAAAAACTTATGAGAACAATTATAAATGTACACAAAAGCTACAAAAACAAATCTTGCCTTATATTCTTGTCTCGTTGATTAATTTCTTTAAATATAGGAAAATATTTACTTAAAGAGATGAATCTCTATTGCATTACACAAAAATTCAAAAGTTAAAGTTCTGAATTGCATTAATTTTCGGTAATTTGTTGTAACAATCAATATAAGAAAATCGAAAAATAATAAGAAGCTTAAGACAAAAACCAATTTCGATTAAAATGTAAAAGATTTTTCAATACTATTTTGCAAATCAAATATGAATATTAAAAAGAAATAAAAATAAAATATAATTCTTTTGACAAAACTTTTAAAGAAATTAAAACTTCAAGGAGTTTAAGGAGTATGATATATCTATAAATATATAAAACAAAGTCGAGTTTGTTAAATTATTTGTAACTAAAGCATGACTAGACAGATTTTCATGATCTATTATTTATTGGATTCTTCTACGCCTAGATTATCAGAATAACTATTAGAATAACAGGAATATTATGAATAAAATGCATTTTTTAATAAACTTGGTTTGACATATTCCGTAATGGTTTGCTGACGTCACGAACAAATATACATTAATCGAAATCATTGTTGATGCCTGTAGTTTGCGAAAAACATACCAAACGTTTGAATTTTCTTTTTTAATTTATTGAATTAAGTCGCAAATTTATATTTATTTATATTTTATGTGAGTGTTATAAATAAATCTTATTGTAAAAATATAATTATGAACAATACCACGACCTAAAAGATCTATAATTTCCAATATGTCAATAAAATAAAATCAATCTTCGTAATATTGTTTGTGTCGATGTTTATAAAATTATGGCCAAAATGGTGATTGGATTTTAAGAATATTTTTTTTATATTTAGCAAAATCGTAAAAAGTGCAAAGAGAAGTGAAAGGGTAGAAATGATTTTTGAAATCAGAAATAGTGTAAAACATGAATAGAAAATAAAAATCACTTAAACTATTTGGGTACCTAGAGTGTTCGACAAAATTATTAAAACGAAACATATTTAAATCTTCATTCCTCGTTTTAAAATTCGAAAAAAGATTAATTTATGTACAAAGAAATGAAGAGTACCTATATCAAAAGAAGAGAAACTTATTCATCGCACATTTCCTAATATATTACACATCGTACGATGCCTGAAAGAGTATGGTTTACTTCAAACGACAGCACAAAGAGGATAAAAATAATTAGCAAAATAAGATCGGGAGATTATTTTAGCTCATTAAACAGCTACATTGTACTAATACAGAAATATGAACCTCCTAAACCATGTGCTAAAGTATCAAATGATTGAAAAACAAACACTAATGTTCTGTTTAAAAAAGTACAGAAAACAGAAGAAAACAGGAAAATTCCCAGTAAGCATACAGTCCCTGACTAAGGACGAACTTAGAAGCGAATTGGTCAAAAGAACAATATAATTTGGAGGGACGTAACCAGTGCAAAACAAAAAAATAAAAATGTGTTTGGAATTACCAAACGTTCGATCAATGTTATAAAAGGTATAAACCTTAAAATGTAAAATAAAACATAAATTCAAAAAGACAAAATTAATTGGGAATTTTAAAAAAAAATTATTGATTTTTTTAATGTATTTTCAAACTTTATTATTAATAATATTGATATTTAATGCAAAAAACTTAAAAAAAAAATTTTTCAATTAATTATAAACGATTAAAAATTGATAAAATTTAAAAAAAAATCACGTGACTATAAACACACCATGAGTGGTCACCATAGTTGTGACGTCATAATGTTATACATGGGAGGCTAGCTCAATGTTACTTTTGTGTTATAACTATTTAATAACAGTACAGCGTTTACAGTTAATACACGTGACTAGACAATAATATTCAAAATTTATTGCTAAAAAACGAGTCGTTAGTTGATTCCAATTAGCTATGTGTGATAAAGGATTTATAAAAGCAAAGTCTGATAATATTCCTGATGTTGATATATTTATAATAACCAATTTAAAAACATTTTGTTAGGAGTTGTTTTTGTAGTATTCGTACATAATGGTACAAAACAAGAACGATAATTTTTAAGGTTCGACATTTTCAATATAAATTTCAATATTTAACTATCACAACAGAATTAAATCAATCAAAACACTGTACTTATTATTTCTGTATCAACTGCAATGAGTGACAACTACCATTACGACGTCACACGCGCTCGGGTTTGTTCGGAAGCTGTCAGCGTGTTTTCAGTACTAGATTCAAAAATTAATTTTTATTTTGAAATAACTTTTAAATTATTGCGAAAAAAAAAACAAAAAATAGTTTTGCTATAAAACTTATATATGATCTTTCCATTTATCACAAAAAAAAAAAAAAAATCACAAATCCAATTGTTTATAATCCAGTATAAGTATATGTTTTTAATTATATCCATACTAATAGTTGAAAATGTAGCAATACAACTGGTATCAATTAATTTTCGCAATTCAATTTTAGGTGGTACCAAGTTCACAGGGTCCTCTAGTTATATATGCTTATAAATTACAGTAAAACTCCGTTTAACGCTGTTTCAGTGTTACGCAGTTGTATTGGGATTGTCCAAGTTATTACACAATTTACAGTTCTGCAATGTACAATCAATTTATGGTAATCATTTCAGTTCAAAAATAAAGTTAAAACTGATATATTAAAGCCTTTTTAACCACACTCTTAAAGAATTTGTACAACAAGGGCACGGGGACGACGAAGCTAGCGTTACTGAAAATGAGAAGAATAGAGAACTCCCAATGGATTATCTTAAGAAAAAGTTTAGTCACTATAACGGCAATTTTGGATCAATTTACACAAAATGAATTAAATTTTGATACGGGCAACACAAATTTTAACTGATGTCACTTCAACCAAAATAAGGAGATGCAAATTTTATTGGGCTGAGTATCTATACTAATATATAAAATTCTTACGTCTGTCTGTACATTTCGATTTTGAACCCAATTTTAGAGTAAATATTTGTTTCAAGAGGCACTTATTCCAAATTTAACATTTTTAAAATTTTTTTCTGTCTGTCTGTCTGTCTGACTGTGTGTACCGATTTAACTAAAGAACGGAACAACCGAATTTAATAAAATTTGATATTAAGATACAACACAATTTCCCACATACTATAGGCTACTTATCATTCCAAAAAAAAGTAATAAGGGGAGGTATTCCCTAGGGATAAAAACAGAAATTTTTACTTTAGATAAGTAAGTTACATATCATTGGAAAGGTAATTAAAAGTTAAAAAATAATCTGTAAAAATATTTTAGTTGAACTGATAAAAAGCACAGTAAATTCAATTTAAAGTTTAAAAAATTGCCTCTTTGAAATATAAACCTTTATATATATAAGACAAATAGTTGATGTTAATAGAGATTTCTACTAATATTCAAAATCTAGAACCTTAACTTCTGTTATTTTAACGCGAGTATTTTGATAAGTTTCGACTTTTTTTAGTCATAATTAAGACCGACTTTATTTATGTATAGATGTTGATTGATTTACGGATTATTTGGTCCACGGTAGGTAAACTTATCGTAGCTATACGCAATAGACATACTCTTTTTAGATATTTATAAATATTTTTTGAAAATTAATAAATTAAATTCGACAAAATAGGGTTTTTAAGTATGATTATGTTTTTTGTAAAAGAAATAAGAAAAATAAAAATTTCCATATACTACCACTACAAGGAGCAAACTTAAAAAGAAAACAATCAACACCAACGTTACGCAGACGAAGTCGCGGGGATCAGCTTGTTATTAATATAAAGGAAAGTTATGAATGAAAATTAATATCTTTCGCCATTTTGACAGTATTTCTCCTATGTTCTATATCAAATCTGTTTATAATGAGTATAATTAAAATACTCATCTTTAAAATTATTTTTATTATCCAATTACCAAAGTGCGTTCTGATTGTATTTTCTTAAAAATTTGGGAATTTCACTAGATTTAAAAAAATAGATCAAAAAAATTAGCATATCCAAGGCTCAACGGTAACAAGAAACGATAAGAAAAAGTAATATTGTAATGGAAAAGTTCTATCACGAACAAGGAAATTTCAATGAGTAATTTGAAAAATAGGACTTTTTCTTTTTTATATCTGAAATGGAAAAACAAACAAATATATCGAAATATAAAATACCTACATTACAAAGTTAAATAAAATTTTATGCTTTCAAATAAAAATTCAATCAATTAAAAAAAAATAATTGGAAATGAATTAAGAGCAGCTCGAAAAAAACAAAAACAAAATTTACGATTTTTATTTGTTTTTCCTACATTTTCAGTTGTTCTCCTCCTCTTTCCGCTAAGTAACTCCACTTTCTTATCACTCTATTACTCACTCCTGCACCTCGAAGAAATAAATTGTTGTATGATGCTTATTTGTTTTTCGATCATCATTTGTTTTACAATAATATATTTCCAGTGACGTCAGATAATATGATACAGGAAAATAAAAAAGCGTGGAAGAAAACTATTTTTAAACGGGAATTTCAAATGAAAGTTTTTATTTTTAATGCGGTAGTTATTCTTTCATGGGCTTTTATTTTGAATTCAGCTTTGTTAACTGTCGGATAACTCGTTGTCTTGTCATTAAAAATATAGAGGATTCCCTATTAATTTTTTTTAATTATCTTATCGTTTAATCCGCTTGTCTGTCTCTAACAACATCCTTTTTCTCATTTCTGATTTAATGTTTTGCTGTAATGAATAAAAACACTGTTGTTTTAATAATCCTGGAGGAAAATAATTTTTATTAGTTTTGTTGGAAAATAAGTTATAAATGTAATGTGGCGCTTTTGTTCATTTATCATTTTGTTGATAAAGTAAGAAAAGGATCAGTCTTGTTAAGAATGATCACAAGTGAAGGTGGACAATTATTGTTAACAAATGGGCAGAAAACGGTCAAGTGTATATTGATTTAAATTGTATTACATGTTGTCGCCACAAACTGTTGAAGGAACATGGAGTAAGGTGAAGAGAAAGATAGGATCTAGTGGTGAAATAAGATAAGAGAAAGCAAGGATAATTCCCAGGATAATTTTTCATTTCGGTTCGAAAAATGTATGGTTCAACTCACGCTCGTACGAATGGGAGAGCATTTGAAAATTTAAATTTGTTTGTATTTCTAATTATATTAAACGATGATTCCCTTTAGTTAAAATAATATTAATTCGAAAGGGGTTGGCCACGAACAATGATAATAATAATGATAACAATAATACTTGGGGCAGCCACGCTAGCCTCTTCTTTAAATATCCACCCTCAATCAGTCCTAAATAATATTTAAACATCTTTCCGTCCTTCACCTTTCTCGTTAATAATTGCCATAGGATCTGTCTATTTGTTATTCGTTCGTTTAAATGTCTATCGAAGCGTTAAATAAGGGTGATTGCGTAAAATTAATTTAAAGAAAAACCTTGTTTTTCTTAAAGTTAAACAGATTCGAAAAAAAAAATCCAGGGAAATTTTTTTCCTCATTTCTGCGTTCTTTTTTATTTCCTCTGACTTCCAGCTATTTGTTTCGTATCGATTTCTTGTAGATATGTCAGACATTCTCACTCGTATTTTATAACCAGTAACCGTCTCCTATATTCGGTTCCCGTTTCAAGAAAATAACATTTTGAAATTATTGATTTCACTTGCTTAGAAAAGAGCCTCTTTGCTGCCACTACTTGTTACCCTACCTTTTTCAAGTTTGTGAGGAAAAAAACCTGTCTTGTTATTAGGTATTATTATGATACGAGGCATTGGAGTGGAATAATCTAAACTATAGAAGTGGAAGCTTTTGAGCATCAAAGCAAGAAAAATGCATAAAAGGGCCTATGACACTTTTGGAAAATGAGAAATAAAATTACACGTATCAATCATATTCAAAGCGCTTCGGTCTGTACAGTGGCAAGCGGAGCTTTTATAATCTGGGAGTAAGTAGGAATGTTTTACGTTTGAATTTTCAACAACGTTTTATTGTTAAAGTTTCAAATGAAATTACTAAAGTTTCACGGAGAAGCGCGAATGAGAGGAAATTTTAACAATCGTCATACTCTTTTGTAAATTTGATTGAAGTCAATTCAGTGATGTTTGAATCAATTTCAAACTACATCTGTATAATTGTTCCGTTGTTTTTTTTATCTTTGTTAAAAAATAACTTTTCAAAATTAAATTAAATTTATTTGGACATTACCACTTAACAAAAAAAATACCCTAAAACTATTAAAAAAAAAGAAACGTTTTTACAGAAATAAACTTGTATGTCAAAGATAAAGCTCAAAAAGTCACATGAAACAATTGAAAAGTACGTGTTCGATTTTCAATGAGTACTTATACGGATTTAAAACCTGAAACACTAGTAGAAACAATTTACACAACTTCAAAGGGGAATTCAAAACAATTGTGGCATGATTTTGCTAATTGATTTTAATCTGACAAATTATTATTGCTGTTTTATTTTAAATTTAGAAGCTTATTTTATAAACACAAATTCATTTTTTCTATTTTTCCAGTGTTAAAAAAGGATTATATTATCGATTTTTTTAGTTTTATCTGTGCTAGTATATTTATGTTTTTGGAGAAAAGCTTTTCACGTAAGTGTACCAAATGAAAGTTTTTTGATGAATATTTACAATTCTTAAATAAGAAGGTTATATACCATATTCTCAAAGTAACATTTTTATACGATGTGAGAATTTATATTTTTTAGTAACTCATAATAATTTTGTAGTGATAGCTATATCATAATTGTTTCAAACAGTACATTTACGGGTTTGTGGTTATATATAACTCTATGACTAGTAATTGTTTTGATATATTTTGCACTTTGAAATATGCACATTGCACACTCCGATTAGTCATGAAGTTATATTAGTCAAGAGTTGTAAGGAGAGATATTAATTTACTAGAGACTTCTGCTTCGGGAGCTTTCCCAAAAAGCGCTATTTGTTTATTTTAATAACAATTCAGTATATCAACGTTCTAAGAAACCAACCTACCTTCATTTTGTAAATTTTTCTGAAAAACTAAAAAACGATTTGCTAAAAAAAATATATAATATAATAAAATTAATAATTCAAAAATCGAATATAAAATGAAAAATTGTATTGACTAGAAAGCTTTTTAGGAGTTAGTTTTTTGATAATTTAATCTATTAATGAACCTATTAACTAGCTAGATTTATAAATATTTGTAACATCAACTATTATAAAATTTTAATAGATATAAATTCTTTAGTATTCAACTTCATGCAGCATTAATGTGATTATAAATCTTTAATAAAATATTTGGGAAAGTAAAACTGCAAAATTGGCATTCTAATCGTATAGTAGTAACAATTTTAGAATAAATAATCTAATTTTAATTCTAATAATATTTCAAAATAAACAATTAACTTTTTTATATTTCGTAAACAAGATTATCGTGAAATTGATGATAGTCACTGGTTACTGTTTCCTTCAATTCTTGCAATCTTGATATTTTCGATTCTTTTTATTTAAGTCTACCGCGATAGAGTTCAGTTTATTATTAAAAAGTCAAACTATATTTTATTTCAATTTTCCTTTGAAAAAGAAAAGTCCATTTTTCCGACAAATTTAATTTGTTCTAGATTGACCCATAGGTTCAATCTTCTTTCCTTTTTCTAATATGAAATGAATACACAATATTTACTATTTCGATATGATTTAATTTGCTATTTAAGAATCGTTTTGCTCTATTACCTTCATCTATTTCTGAGGAAGCCTCATTATGCCTTCTTTTCAAAATTTTTGAGTTTTGAACCAATGTTATTCCTGGAGATGCGATTTTCATCATGATACCGCGTGACCATATACTGCATTAGTGGTAATAACAGCTTTGATTGAAATGTTTTTCCGCATGTTTTTCTTCATACTGTCTAAATTTTGTTTCATTTAATAATTATTTCCTTCTATCCTTAAAAAACATAATCTCGATAAATTCTTTAAATCCATTAGCAAAATAATCGCACGTTCATGATTATTTGTTGTCAAAACACAAAAATTTTGGAAAGAAGGTATAATAAGACTTTCTGAAAGATGGAAGAAGGTAATCAAGCAAAAAAGTACTTATATAACAAAATATATAATAATACTTAACAATAAATAATAATATACAAAAAATACTGTATATTTATTTGAAAAGGAAAGATCTTATGGGACAGCGATACGATATCTACACAAAAATGCGTTTTTTATGTGCTGCAATTCAGATATGAACTGTAGAACAATTTCGAAAGGTAAATTAGAAAGTTACATTACGCAAATTAGAAAACGAAGTTTTAGAAGAAAAATCATTAAAATTTCAGTGATTGAATAAATTAGACTGAAATTTTTGAAAATGGTCTTGGACGAGATTAACAACAAAAGTAAACTTAAGGTCTTAGTGCATTTGATTGCTTTCATAATAAGAAGTTATGTAATAAAGAACTTAGGATTAGAAGAATTGGTGGCTTGGAATGTTTGAAAATTTTGAAGAGTCCTATAATTTGACTCCGTCAGTCCACGTATGTTATAATAGGGTTTTATATATTATCAGTTAAGTTTTTATTTTTATTGTAGATTTTGGTGCTAGTAGTAGATATACGTAAATGGTGGCAGTTCATGTAAAACCTAACGACGTACTATAGATGTAGGTATAATGTCGTTGTCAAAGTACGTATATTAGAATATTAGTTAGTTATTAGATAGTTGTTAGATAATATCCAAATGTAAATAAATAATTCGTGTCACGGGTAAAATCATTTATAATCCAATGGCTTCTTTTAAGCATAAGCATTAATTAAAACTGGATTTCTTTGGGTATTCTTTAATCTATGAAGAATTTGAAAAAGTCAATTCTGTAATTTTAAAGTTTTAATAAAAAAACACGGTCAAATACTTGGGTATGTACCTTGATAATAGTCCAACTTTGGCTCACCATATAAAGCAAATACGAGAGCTTAAGTTGAAAATATTGAAGAATGTATTGGATGTACGCAAGGTCATCTACTTTTTCCATGGAAAAATAAACTTTTGGTTTACAGAATTTAGTTAAAACCAATAAGGACATACGGGATTTACCTGTGGGGAACTGCTTCAAATTTAAATATTGTAATACTTCAAAAGTTCCAATAGAAAATACTGCGTCAAATAATCAATGCCCCCTGGTACATTAACAATTGCAAAATACATGAGGACATGAAAACACTAATGGTAAACATGAGATTGCATGAGATTAAAAGGTTCAACGAGAAATACCTGTAAAGACAAGATGGACATCCAAACAACATTGTCCTAAATCTACTGAACAAAAGAGAAACCAACTTAGGATTTTGAAGGTGGAAAACCACTGGTCTACCTGGTAGATTTTTACTACAAAACCATTAATAAATATGGATTAGTCTTCTGAGATTAATTCATTCAAGAGATGTTCGAGATCAAATGCACTTATCGCTCAACGTACAGATCGTACAAAAAATGAAGATAAAAAAAATTACACAGAATAAAGTAAGTTAAAACAATAGAGATTAATATTCCAGCTTAAATTTTGCTATTAAAATTCAATTTTCAGTTTAAGAAAGTATTTACAATGCCATGAAGGATTTATATTGAGTGAATCGATTTTGAGAAGATTAACTGCAAAAAATTTGAGCGAGAAACATGAAGATCTTATATCAGAGATTAAAAACAGTTTTTTAACTGTGCAATTAGTGCAATTAACTTAACAAAATGAAGCGCTTAAATGGTAAAATTGCAACTGAAACTTCTGAAACTTACCACAAGATGAATTATATATAGTTTTTTATTGGGATAATTAAAAAAAAATTGATCCTCAGTAATTAAAAATATGTTACTAAAAAGCTTTGAAACTAGAAAATTGAGAAAAATGTTTTAAACTACTATCGATATAGTAAAAAGGCGATGATGTAAGATGTCATAGAAGAAAAACTAGGCACATCCAAGACAAAAAGGAGAAATAGAAGCCTGTAACTTTAAAACAACAAATATCATTTTCTCAATCAGGAGATCCTTGCATCTATGTGGGAAACTAAACCTGTAGTTAATTCGAAAACAAAACAACTACTTCTTTATTGCTTAACTACAATAGGTTAATCATTTTTCCTTATTCCATTATACTCTAATTTTCTGGTAAGTAAATAAAAGTTTGTTGGTTTAGTATGATCTTTCAATAAGCTAGATCAGTGGTTCCCAAAGTGGATTAGACTGTAACTCATCACTAACTAGAATTTCCCATTTTGGAACCCACCTCTAAGCTGTGTTAGAGAAAAGTCTGATTGAAATATCAAATTTATCATATCCTTTTTTTATTCATGCATTATGCAATGGCATATCGCTAATTAGGGTCTATACATTATTCGTTCACGACCCATAGTTTGGGAAATACTGAGCTAGACGAATTTTATGGTACGTATTTAATTTGAAGACCCATTACACCTAATAATATTTTAAGTATTTGATAATTACAGTGCTCACAATTATTTGCATAAATATGGTTCTCTTCAATAGGTTTAGATTGCTGAAAGATTTCAATGCGGAATTTGTTATAAATAAAACTTAATAGAAAAATAAATATTGTGGATTTACTATTATTCTAACCATACACAATATTGGATAGATTGTAAATTCTTATTGTGAAAAAGAGTAAGATTAAAACTTACTTACAATTAGAAATTATTTAAGGTTATGAAGTCCAAGATTTCCCGAATTTTCTTCGAACCCAACAGCATTGTATAGGTATTTTATCCACTTCCGAAATAAGTTCCATTCAACTTTTGTAGATTTCAAACGCATTAAAAATCTATTAAATAATAAAAATAAAACATATTAGTTATTAATGATTGCATTATTCCATTGTAGGATATGTAATTATGGCATTTCCTCACCTGCCGTAGACTTCAATATAATTTCAGAATTTTTTCTTAAATACTCAAACAAACAACGTAAAATGTGCAACAGGAACCACGGAAAACTATTTTTAAAGTATTTTCAATAAAAATATCAATCTATTGGGCAATTTTCGGGATTTATTACGCAATAATTATGACGTTTCACACCGAACGCTACGTGTAGGGACTTGAATCACATAGATGACTTTCAATTGTTTTTTCGAAATGGAAAATGTATTGGTAATGCGATGGTGGAAAAAAAAATCACTAAGACTTCCAGATAACAATTAAGATTTATTCAAATGCATTATTAGGTATACTTTAATGATTTATTTCTTTTGGGAAATAGTTAGATCAATATATTTTTTGGAAATGTTGAAGTTATTTATTTATATATGTTGAGATAATTTAATTTCTTTGAATATCTAACTTTGAAAAAAAATCATTCAAAGAAATGCATTGAAAAAAGGAATTGAAACTTATAAAACTTTTAACCAATTAAAGAAATTGTTTCCCTTGTTTGCTTTACAAATTTAAAATGGTTTTGGAAAATCAATTAATTAAAGATCAACGACACGATTCGATATTTTTACGGTGAGACGTCTTAATTTTCCCTCATATAATCCGGAAAACGTTCCTTAAAAGAGTCACCATACTTTAACGGTAAAAATTACATACCAATAAATGTTTTAATGTTGCATTTGAAACGTTTCCGAAAACTACACATGTTTACGAAACTTTTCGGTTATCATCTAATAAAATGGTTTCATTTAGTTGAACATTACGAAATGAAAACGTAAAATTGTACTAAAAAGCAATTTCAAATGTAAGTTATATTACGCGCATTTATGGAAACAATTCAACGGATATGTAAAGTTTTTCTCACACTACAGTTTATAGCACTTTGTGCTTAAAGAGCCTTTAAATTAAATAATGTTGTCTGCATAACAGACGTCTATAGTTTTAAGATTTGGTAACATTTAAAAATAGTACTCGAAGTGATGAAAAAAAAAATAGAATTTAATAAAAATTAAAAAAAAAAACCTTTACTTGCTTTTATACCATTGCATAGTATTATATAAAAAAATCGAATTAGAACAATTTTGGTAACCCCAAAAGAACTCCTTTTGAAGAACCTATATATATCAAATATGAATAATGAAATCGCTATTCCAAACTTTTTATAAGTCAAAAATTATAATGTTAAATTCTACGGTTTCAAAGCTTTAAATGTATAAATAAATCCTAGTGCAAAATCACTGAATCTGATTTTCAGTCTTAATTAAAAGTATGTATGTATGCGCTTTTATGAGGCGCTATTTACCTAGTTAGTTGAACATTCAAATATTTAGAATATTTAAAGTTTGGAAGGCAAACATATTAACTAATAACAAAAAATGATGCTGACGAATCTAAGGAATAAGTTTAATAAATGAATTCTTTTGCTTCCAATACGTATTCCGATTGCTAAGATTCATTATTAGTGACCATCAAATAGAATTGAATTTGTTTTTGTGTGATAACCGTATCACCATGTACAATTCATGCAATCATAACTTTTAGTTGTGTAGATTTTGAGTTTAGCTTTTAATAAATAAAATTAAATTAAATTTAGGCTAGAATATAGTTCCTTATTGCACAAATATAGTTCCTAACAATTCAATGTTCATTAAAAAGTCATGTTTCATTCTAGAAAGCTTGGGGTATCAAAATTAAAATTTGACACCAACAATTTTAGTTCCACCAGCCTTGGTTTCCGGTAGAGGGTGGAAAAGTGAAGCCGGGTACTTCAATGAGGTGTGAGGCAGTGGACCTAATACTAGCGTCCAATTGAGCGCACCTATTTTTGTTAAAGTGTTTGAAATGGTGTGTACTTACTTTGCTTAAGATGATAACTATGTATAGTTGTAGGCTAATTAAGAGGCAAAAAATGTAGTATTAAATGAACGAATAAATAATTGTTAAATTATTCAAAAATACAAAGGAACATGAACATGGTGTTGGGTTATTCATGGCGCTACGAGTCAATCAAAGTTTCGTCAATAAAAGCTTTGGAGCTTTGAAGTTGATTATGATCATCATGATCATCATATTTGTTCACTACCTTGGTTTATTCACTATTGATTGTGTTTAAAGTGTTTTCTATCAAATTATTATTTTAAATGAAAAAAAAACGCCATGAAATTGATCAATTCCTTAACAGAAGTAGCTGTTTAGTCTTTATTGAACCAGCGGTGTTTTTTAAGTAGTCTTTCTCAGTAAAATATTTATCAGTCAATATTATTAGGAATTTACTATAGTGTAATGAATTGTAACGAAAAACGACTAGAAACCTTGAAAAAAATTGCAACCCTCAATTAAGTGAAGTCAAAAATGATTAACCACTACTGGCTTAACGTTCGATAGAGTAAGGATTCTCGATGCCCACCTTATAGATCTTACAGTTGGATCTGAGTTTACAGAAGTGTGAAAATTGTTTACAGAAGTGTGAAAATTATTGAACTCAAGACAACTCAAGAAAAAAAACACATATTAGTTTTAAAATGTCGTAAATTTAAAAATTACAATAATTTCCCTCATCTAATATTTTGTGTAGTACCCTTTATTGTTTATAATTTATTTTTTCTCATTCTGGCATTCTATATACTATTTTTTTTACTTTTATTTTATTATGATGCCATATTGTAATGAGTTTGGTAATCAGATCCACCCGTGTAATAGTTTATTATTTTAGTTTTTTCTTCACAATTGCCCAAAAACTTTCAATGGGATTAGCATCAGGACTTTTTCTTGGCCAAGAAGGTACATTAATGTTAGAATTTTTTAGGAAATCCATAAATTTTTTGGCTTTATGACAAGGCGCTTCATTTCGCATGAAAATAAAATTTTCTTCCGGAAGCCACTCTTTAGTTTGAGGCAATAATCTCGTTTCCAAGACTTGTCTATAATGGTCTTACCTCATAGTACCTTCCACAATGTATATCCAACCGGTAACCTTTGCTGACATGCAGCTCCAAATCATAACTGATGTTGGATGTTTAATAGGCTGGGTGATACATTGCTGGAAGAAAGTAAAAATCTTCTTTTAAGTCTAATAATTCTCACACCTCTGTATGTTTACAAGAGATATGCAACCAGCCATATTTTTACTGGGAATCTTATACGACTTTACAAATAGAGAATTTAACAAAAATTAGGCTCTACTAATTAATTTATGAAATCATTAACTAGAGTTTATTAAAAAAAACTTATTCCTTTCTAAAAACTTTAATTCTATGAAAAAACCAAGTACATCATTACACAATTTCATCACCTTGAATAAATTTCCTTTGGATAATCAAAACTCATGATTCTCGGCTTACCCATTGTCATGAGACAGGTTAAATCTCATGCTGGGCTTATTTGTGGTCGAATCTAGGCAACTAGAGGCAACCGGTCATTGGATTTGTCACAGATTTGGCGACTGGATCTCCTATGGGAGTCGATATAGGATTTCATCACAAAATTGTCTTTTAATCTATTTTTTTTCTTTATTATTTGAATCTGTGTTTCTCATATTTCCTTATTCACAAATTAAATAAATATTAATCATTAATTAGTTTTCTTTTCTCTGAATAATTTAAACTATAATTATGGTACTTTTAATGATGATATTTTTGTTATTGGGCTATTTTTGCTTTATAAAAGTGTAATTTTAATTTAAGATCACGATTGCAAGAATATGGACTTTGAAAATCTTATTGTTGAAAAAAATGTTCTAAATATGCAAGTTTGCCAGGATGCCAATGAACAAAAGTTGAATATGAGGGGTTTAGTCCGCGCCAAAACCCACCCCCAAATGTCACCATCCCCCAAAGTTGCTACTGTCTATCTGTTTGTCTGTCTGTCCTCTATCTATGTATGTCGGAGGCGGCGGTCGTCTACGGCCCACGGGAGCTACACACATATCGATTTGTAGCGATTCACAGCTCATGCTCAATGCACTAACGTTACTCGCCTGTTCCCTATATATCGGCGGGACGCGCACACGAGAGAGCTATTGTGTTCATTAGTATAGTTGTGCTGCGCCCTCTTCCCACATTGTCTCTTAGATATCATCCATACAGCCTTAAAATTGTCCACAACACTGTCCATCCCTTGCTCAGTCTACACGAACCCCCATTCCAATGCGATCCATCCATTTCCTTCAACTGAAAACCTTCGAAACACATTTCACAGCCCTGTTCACATCCCAGCTGTAATATTTATCCTCTTTATTTCCTTTACGGCTAACTTTCCTCACCTTGTCCAATAACATCTAATTACTCAATTTAATTATACAAAACACTCTTGGGAATTCTTCGCAATTTGCCTATGCTCAAAAGTAAACATATCGTCTCCCTTTAATATACTATCCTACCATTAATACACCTTTTAATCCCAATGATCGTCCAGTGTTTCATGAATTTTTATAATATTTTTCTTTTATATTTTTGACGGAAATTTAAATGATATGACAACATTTGTCCCTGTTTCAATGTTCAAAAAGGTCAGGGAGGTGTTGAAAATAAATTTGTCCTCATTCTCCACGCCAATCCTCTCACACGACTTTTGTTCTGTGCAAATTTCATTTGGTCGAACAGAATGGGAATGAAAGAAATTAAAAAAGGGAAGAGAGGTGGCGAAATCGTTTTAATAGGAATGAGTGGACGAAGAAAATGTAATGGAATGAGTCGAGAAAATTTCATTTCGTTTTGTTATATATGTTACGTAAGTGAAGGAAAAGATAAAAACGGGGATGGTAGATGGCTGGATAGATGGATAGACGGATAGATAGATGAATGGTGTGGTGTAATCTTGGATTAAAGGGTACGCGAATAAGTAGGTTTTTTATACGGCCCATTTATTCTACGCATTCTTATTAACGAAATACATAAATCGTCATTCTAGTCCTGTCTACGTATAAACATAATATATCGTAAAATTGTGTGAATAGAAGGATGTTGCGGATGTATGGATTTGTATGAATCTCAGTGGTAGGCCGCGTAATTTAATTTTTCCATTTTCATTCCTCTGCCTTGCCATTTCCTTACATCACATCAAGGAAATGGGAAACATTTAAAATCTCTACTAATTAATTTATTTTCAGAATCGCACAAAAAACAAATAAGATTCCATTCGCTTGAATTACCAAACGCTATTTTAATCAAAACAGAAAAACACACATTTTTCAACTCAGACATTTTGTATTCTAAACAGGTTATGAACATCATTTTTCTATCACAAATTCTGGGTCAATTTTTCGTTGTGCATTATATGACAATATTCTTTTTCCTGAGTCAGCTGTTTCTAGCTTTACCTAGTCCCCTTGGCTGGAGACAATCAAAGCGAATCTCCCGTTTATCTCAAGCTCAACTAACGTTTCTCTCCACTATCGCTGGCCAGACAAAGTAGGATTCCAGGCGATGATTCATAGATGCAATGTATTGCTTTATGTAATATCCGTCCAGATTTACGGATATGGTAATATTATGATTTCCTCATTCCTTTATACATCGAACGGAAAATGGGAATAAACTGAGACCAAGATAGCGAGCATTGGTAAGAAAAGGAGAGGACGTCAGGAGTCAAATAAGAAAAAATGTGTTTTATTGATAGTAAAAATATTATTATTAATATTGTTAATAAAAATTTTACGAGACTATTACCTAGACAGTTCTGGAGTAGGTATTCATATTTTATAAGTTGGATATTCTTAGAAAACTATAACTTGATAATTTGTATTACTTTTAAAAAATAAATTCAACATTCCTTTACATAAGATACACTTAAGATTTATCTACGTTTAAGATAATAGCCGGAAAGATAAATCATGCAAGTATCATTTATCAGTAAGTAAGACAATACAACTCAATGATCTAAAAAGTAATTTGAAAGTTGTATATGGTCCTAAGGTCTTAGGGCTTTGACCACCATGAATTCACAGAAAGATAATTTAATGATGTTTAAGAGGTTTAGAAGTATTATTGTAATACTATGATCCTAGAAGCTTTTAATCACTATTACAATTAGTTTTTGCGAAGAAAAAACAGGACATGATTGATAATTTGGAAATAAATAGTGCATTTTTTTTAAAAGTTTCATAACTTCATAGTTTTAAAAAAATTGTAAAGAAATAACAATGATAAATAGTATGTATACAATATAAAGAACAAATTGCGGTCCAATTTAAGTAGTATAATTTAATATAATAATATATAAATATCATACCATAAACATAAATTTGAACAGAAGTTCAAACAAAAATTTTTGTGACGTATTGCCCAGATACGTGATGATTCGTGAATCATCACAAAGTAGTTATGGAGTGATCCAAACTACTTGAAGACCACTGAGGAAGATTGCTTGGCGATCGAAATACGTATCTGGGCAATACGTCACAAATATTTTTGTTTGAACTTCTGTTCAAATTAATGTTTCTGGTATGATTTTTATATAGGTATTATTATATTAAATTATACTACATAAATTGGACCGCAATATATTCTATATATTGTATACACAGTATAACTGTTCAAAATCAGTGAAAAAATCTTATTTTAATTATAAATAGGTTATTTATTATTTCCGAGTCATAATCAAAAATTAATGAATAATTATGTATTTCTTATGACTCAATTCCTGTATTGAATACAACACGTTTAAACAGCCTTTGGCTGTCATCATCAGGTAATGGTTATTGTAAATAATAACGATTATCTTCTTCTATTATTTAAAAATGATTTGAGACGTGGATTTGGACCACTTTGCCTCAATTTGGGCTTGAAATATTTGTAAAAGGCAAAGGAAGGTTTAAAAGGTGAGAAAATAGGAATAAATTGTAAGGAAAATAGTAAAAGCAATAAAAAAAATCCCTTATAAACTGTTAATCCCTGTCAAATAGGCCAAATAGGCAGAACAGGCGCTGACACTAATAAATATTGTGGCAACATACAAAATATGGTAGGTATTTATTGGTTTTGTGATTTTGCAAAAGTATTGCGATTTACTAATAATTACATATTTTACGTAATATTAATGTAATCAAGAACAATTGGGGAAATGACAATTACTTGGCAATATTGTAAGGCGTTAAAATACAGCGGTGAATCTACTGGGTTATATTGTGCTGGTGGAAAAGTAAAATTTTCATAATTGGTCATACCACTAGATCCATTATGCTCTTAAATTTATAGGATAGGTAATGATTCTAAAAAATCCTAGGCCAATATTCAAAATATAACAGTGGTTTTCAAATGACGTCTTTTGGCGCATAAAACAAATAATATATTTTAGGAAGTACTACAGAAAACAGGAACATTCCCAATATGCTTCCACTCCCGAACTAATAACGACCGTTGGATCGAATTGGACAAAAGAATAATACAATTTCGGGGGACAAAAATAGACAAAAACAAAGATATGTTTAAGAATATCTATAGATGTCTTTAAACTCATGAATACGTGAGAATTTAAGGATTTTTTGTATGCATATGTGTTTAAACAAGTTTAATTTTTTTATAGGAGTTAATCTAAATAAGTAAAATATAATGTTAATTTAATTGTTAATAATTATTGTTATTATTAGTATTTTAATAATTAAAAATGCAGCAATATAGCCGATATCAATTAATTTTCGCAATTCAATTTTAGGGGTTCGAAATTCACCGAATACTCTGTTATATTATAAAAAAAAATATTGGCATATAATTTAATCAAGTAAGTACATCACTTGATATAAGTTGACAAAATTCCAAACAAGTTTTTCCGAACTTTCCTATTATCAAGATTTTGACTCATATCTCTTTTACCTCTTTTTAAATGTAGATACCAACTATAGCTTAGAAGGGATAAAAATAATTACCAGAAGAAAACAGAACATTGAGGCATATTTAAAAAGCTTATTGTAGTAATTCAGAAAAGAGGATCATCTTAACCATGTACTGAAGTTTAGAATGGTAAAAAATCAAAGAAATATTCTATTCTACTGAATTTTAGTGAAGATAATAGAAACATTCCCAATAATCTTTCAGTCCCTGACTTAACTTAAGAGCCTAACTTAGGAGCCAATTGGCTAAAAGAATCATAACATTATGAGGTGTTTCCAATGATAAAAATGTATTAAGAAATATCTTTGTAGGTATATGCTCAAGAATAAGTGAGATTTTATGATTTTTTTATCCATATGAGTTTTAATATGTTCAATGTTCATAAAGGCAGAAATCCAAATGTGGAAAATAAAACGTATATTAAAAAAATCCTTTATCTTTATCCTAAAATAACCTTTATGGATGAATATGTAACATTTAATTTTGTTCCACATATGTATTAATCAAATTTGTATATTTATATTAGTTAAAACAATTTGCTAGTCTGTATTTCTCTGGTGTCAAAGTACAGGTACTATGTACCTCTTATTGATTTAACTAGAAGTAAAATAAATAAATAAAAATAATAAAAATAAATGCACTAATATTTGATTAAATCATGCATAATTATACGTATTTATTTGTATCAATTTTATAATGTAAATTTCGGCAATATTAATGAATCAATTTTAGGTGGTACGAACTTCACCGCGTCCTCTAGTATTTCAATAACTATCAATAAGCTTATTGACTTATGCTCAGTAACTGTAAGCAATGAGTTAGTATGAGCTTTTGTTAATCTACTTAACATGCTTTCAGCAATGCATTATAGTTACAATATCTCATAACAGCACACTCTTCAATACAAGAGGCTATTAGTGCGATTAGCCAATGGGATTCCGAGATTAATGATGTTCATTTGTTTTGATTGTTGAAATTTTGAAAATTTAGCGAAACCTCTCCCTGATTTAATGCCGATATACATAAACGAATCCGTATGAGCAAATATACATATTGTACATTGACGTCATTCGTGGTCAATCATAATAATAATTAATTAAAAGACTTGATATATAAATACTTTAAAATAAACAGCGCAAACTTAAAATTTGATTTGTTAACTGGGTTAAAAATATTCCATTCTAAATATTGGTAAATTTAATAATTAACAGAAAAGCTTATTATTGATTATTCTATAAAACATTGTAATACGTAATTTCGGATTTGAATAATAATATAAAAATTAAATACTTAATTGAATGAAAAATTTTAGACAACTGTAGAAAAATTAGTATATATAGAATTAGTATATATAGAAATACATATTTGTTTACCTTGAATTATTTTTTGAAAGCATATTTAACTACACTTTATATAATCAGGTAAACCAATCTAGCGATTAATAAATAAATATTTTTTTTCAATAACATATTCTTTTATAGATTTCATAAAGCCTTATTGTTGTTAGATTTTTCATAAAAAAACGCATTATTAACCATTTAAACATATTAATGTTTTCGACCAAATTTCATACTAACAAATTTAGTTTTATATCTGATAGTTCCAGGAAGGATTCATGTGTATTTTATTAGTACTTTCACATCTCTTATCTATTATTTAAATGAATTTATCTTAAGGTTTTTAAAAACGATTTTTTATAAGCAAAGAAATCTGTAAAATCGGGAAATAATTAAGAACTATAAACAAACTAAAGTTCCAATGTATTTTTTTTATTCTGGTTTACGAGAACGAAGTTGGAGAAGCTTTAATACCACGACTTCACTTATTTTATTCCCTAGGGCCCTATTTCACCTAGTGCAAACCGAGAAACTAAAACAATTTAAGCAATCGGTAGACAAGATTCTAATATTGTTATTGTTATTCTATTACGTGAAAATCTTGATTAATTTAAATTCCATCATTCAATAAATTGCTAAATTCTTTCATTTTTTTATGGGCATATTTAATCAATTACATTCTTTTTGACAAATTTAGGGAAATAATTTTATGAAATAAATTTTTGGAGTTTTCAAATACGTATTTTGTGATTAGCAAAAAAATGGTTTTTGATTCCTTTTTTTTCAATACACGAAACATCTTGAAAATGTATGATTGTTTAAAGTTAAAAAGTAATGAAATAATTGACTTTTGGAAAGACATGAAAAAGGTTTTAAGTTTAGGCAGCTAATTGAATTAACATTTTATACTACATGATAAAATTCAGATCTCAGCTTTTATTAAATAAAGAAGACAATCCAGGTTGTTTATGATCGGATTTTTTTTTATTTAATGTTTTTTTAAAATTCAAATTAGCTACGTTTCAATACGTATCGTAACTTCATCGGGCTTCTTGAATCGCAAAAAACATTTTAATTTCAGTCTAAATTCAATAAATTCAGTTTAAATTCAATTTAAATTGAATAGTTGTATCGAATTTAAACTGAAACTAAAATGTTTTTTGTGATTCAAGAAGCCTGATGAAGTTACGATACGTAACGAAACGTAGCCAATTTGAATATTAAAAAACATTAAATAAAAAAATTCGATTTTAAATAACCTGAATTGTCTTCTTTATTTTGTACTACTTTCCAGAATAAATTATTATGTTTTTAGTGTTTTTCATAAAAAAAATTTATACAATTTGGTTCAAATTTTTTTGTGACTTGGAATTAAGTAACTATTAAAACATTAATGACAAACTTTAAAAGTTTTCATTAGTCTCACAAATCCTTGAAATCTTAACATAACAAAACAAATAAATACTACATTATAGTGGAAATTGTAAGTTGGATATGCCCAAAAGCGTAGGAAGGTCAATTGTTTGTTAGAAAACCCAAAAAATCGATCGATATACATTTTGAAAACTATTTTATATGTTTTATTATGATTTTGATACCTTATCGGAAAAACAGTAGAGGTTTAATGGAAGGTTTCTTTTAAGAAGTGACAAAAATCTTTTTATTGGATAAACTTTTCTTTCAAAATAAAAGATCGAAATTCCACTTTAAAATAAATATTGATTTTCCATAAAAATTGTGTGTCAAAGTCTTGTATTTAATTATTTTATAATTTGCTTCAATTGATGCAAACCATTTTTCATTAGAAACCGTAAATAACATTAACCGAATAAAGTTTTATTTAGTCGTTTATTTTTGCCAATCAAAACCCTTATAATATATTTCTCTCTAAAGTATAAAAAATAATTACATTAGCTAATTAATAACGAACAATGTTACTGTTTTACTGACAAATAATATGGGTTTAGGCCTAAATTAATAAATTCATCAGAATGGAAAAGTGTAATCTTGATAATGAGTTGATACAAACAAGTGTAAATATAATTAGATTGTTGCAATATGGTTCTTTCCTAATTGAAAATTGCCAGCATCTGGTACCTAATACCAACAGTTTAACTTCAGCCTTTGTCTTTTATATGAAAATAAAACTCGGCTACATTCTTATTGACGCCACAATTTTTATAACTAAAAGAAGTAACAAAATTTGTTTATTCTAAAGAGTGTGGTACAAAAAAAATTTCATGTAGAAAATTTTTGATAACTTGGAAAAACTTTTATTTATACCAGCCTCATAAAATAGCATAGGGGGTATAAACAAATTTTCTACTTGTATACAACCCTTTGTAATTTTGTATGCATCGTTTTATGTAAGCGCTATATTAAAATAACGCCAATTTATCATAATGAGCCGAAAATAAATTTAACACCTCCCATAATGAAGATTTAAGATTGTTGATATTGTTCAATCTGAAGTACAGAATACTTATTGAAGAAGTTATTATGAAGACGAGATAAGGTTGGTGGATGCAGAAATTTAAGGAAATGAGGTTAATAAGTCTTATTCTACCTCATTCTATCTAAATAATGAATACTTAAAGTTGAAATGAGAGCGTTAACTTTACATTACTTTACATTCATTGTTGCGTTATTACTATCATTTCTCCGTTATGTCTTGAAAGCTTTATGTGAAACTTAAAAATTATTTATTCATGTTTCATATTTCAAACCGAAAAAAGAAGAAGTGATAATCTTCGTTGCTGAAAGAATAGCATTGGTATGTTGGTTGGTATTATAATTTAAAAATATTTGTGAAATTGAAATTTTCTGCAAATAAGAATTTTTGATTTTGTTTCAAATATTTGTATTGGGAAAACAACTTTTGCATTTGCTGGAATTTTCAATTCAAAGTTAATGTTTTGTCTGATATTTATTTTCCTCAATTTCCATCTTAACTCGGGCTTAATCACGTTGGATATTATTCGGGGAAAAATAAACAAATGGAAAAATAACGGAAATTTGAATGAATAATCTGAAAATATGCTAGAAAATAACGAGTAAAAGCCGAAAAAAAAATTTCATTGGAGAACATTTTGTGCTTTCTTCCTCTTTGTACATCGTACGTAAAAATATAATTTCGTGAGCGTCTGTCGAGAAAGAAGAAATGAAAATCAGAGGAAATAGGAAAAACGGAATGGAAATACTGCATAGTGGAACATAAAAGCGAGTGAACAGATAACCGAAAATCGCCTCCGGCTTATATGTAATGTTGTTTTATCAAATGTCTCAATTACAGCCGCGCTTTGCCAAATAACCAAAGTTGGCAAAATATTATGTTAACCTTTTGTTTTAACGGCTGCTACTCGTTCACTCGTTTTCCCAGTCCCAGGCTTTCCGTCAAAAAAAAAAACAGCTTTATTTCAGCCCAGCCTATCTATGCCAACCCATGCAGCTCACACCCTAATTTTCACCATTTTTCGTCTCAGATCTCTCGATGCTATCACATTGGATTATAAAACTGTATAGAGAATAAAAAATATTAAAAAGGGAAAAAGCACATATAAAATTATACATGTATATATTTCATCCCTTCCAACTTAAACACGCGGTAGATTTATAAAATATTTTGCACTCCTATTCTCGCTATATTAATATTATTTATATAGATACACAGGGGGTGAGTTCGGTGCGATCCTTTTTGTCCCGAATGTCTGACACTAAAAATTTAATATGAGCGAAAGTCGTAACATACATGCAAATTACGTGTGAGCTAAAGGGACATGTGCAAAAAAATATAATAAAGTAATATTAAAAAGCGGCATTGAAAACAAAAGAGGCATTTTTTAAAATTGTTTAAAGCTCCCCCATTCATGATATCTCTTTTTTCTGATTAAATAAGATTTAAAAACTACCTGTTGCACATTAGCATCGATGGAAAAATCAATTTATTTCTTTCGCTATAATTTCCTAAACTGATCTGTTCGTTCGTGTTTTATATGTTTATCCGTAGGAAAAATATTTTTTTTCAAGTCGTACAACTTTGGCCGTTTTCATTTTTCTTCTTTCCGGGTGGAAAGTTATCTGGATTTCCCAGTCTCGTTAATTTTCACTTGCTTTGAAAAATGGGGGAGTTGTGTTGTCAGTGCGTGATCACCTTTCAATTAAAAACCAAACGGAAAAGAACAATTGGGCGACCTTACACGAATATAATCGAAAATCCAGAATAATTAACATTTCTCATCCCCACTGTGCCCGTACCCTTTTTCGTTCATTCATCCCCTGTTTCCTATAATTTATTAAGTATTACAATATTCAACACATTGTACGTGTCTCATTGAATTCTATTTCTGTCTTTATTGTTTCGACTTTCGTAACAATGTGCCACAGTCTATACAGTACATGTATTCTTCTATTATCCTTGAAACCAATTAAAAGTAACGTTGAACGGTTTTCACATCGTCCTCGCCCGAATAAAATGTACAGCATTAACTTAAAAATGTCATTCAACTGCGTTTGCCTTTTTCCATTTTATATACTTTTCAACTTTAAGGTAAAAATTCGATTATTTCTGTTCGTGTCACATTTTTATGATATTTTTTTTTTTAGATTGAACACGTGAAGGAAATCTAGAAAATATTGAAAATGTACCCGCGACGCTTCTCAGTCAAGTCTGGAAGATTTAAACTTGTAGATATCTACTCAAAGTTTCACGAGTGGTTCTTCAAAACCTCCATTCTTTGATACTTTATGAAATTTTTTGCCATTCCTTTACAGAAATGAAAAGAACTGTAATATGTAGGTACTATAGTCGAGGTAATTTTTTTTATCGTTTCCACGATAAAATTTACCAAAGAGACATTAGATTAATTTCAAACTTCTAAATTGATATAAGTTTCCACAATTAGGTTTTTTTCTTGTCGAGTTTCATTCTTCTGTTCTTTTAAATCGCTGAAATTGTCAGGCGAAATTACAAATGAAACAAAATGTTCTATAACGTTGTTATGTTGAAAAACGAGACGAATAGCGTGGAAAATATCTGTTGTTTTTAGCGTCATAAATAAGAAAAAAGGCGTTTCTCGTGCAGTATTTAAAATTAAAGTGAGTTGAGCTCATTGTGTTTGTACATTATTTCTCTATTTACCCTTTTTGTTTCAAGCTGGTTATCAATTTCATGAAGTAAATGTAATTTCGCCCCTATTTGTAATGTGTTATTACTTATTGATGTCATTCTTTATTTGTTTATACGTTTCAATATATTTCCTCATGATTTTTTTTTCTGTAAAATTGTTCGAAAAAAAAAACATTTAAAAAGATTGTAAACATGTTAAAAGTTTCACCTATACTATTTCCGTACTTTTTTAGCTTCAATTTTAGAAAAAATTCTTACAAAGTTAAGAAGACTTTAAATGGAAAATATTTTTTTTTAGTTCAATAAAGTTTTTTCTTTTACATCAATCGCTAAGATTATTATCAGCTTTAAGAGTTCTATTGGTTTTTTATTTTAATTTATTCACTTTTAGATTGCAAATTGTCGTATTTCATTCTTAAGATTTGCGTTACCTATACTTCAAAGATCACATAATTATATTGTCGGTTTTCAACCAGAGAAACATAAGTAAAACATAAACGATAATAGTGAATCCGTTTTTAATGTTGAAGGAAAAGAAATATTGTTCTATTTAAAAGAATAAAGTGTTTTTTTAACTGTTTGATTAAAAATCCTTAGTGTAGTGCCTCTTTACAAATTTACAAATTTTACAAAATTGTAAAATTACAAATTTTACTTTTGACAATGAAAATAACTTTTTAGAGTAGAAGTGTCGCTATTCTTTTCACAGAAATAATAAATTATCTCCTAGTTGTGTCGTTTTTAGCAATCTGCACTAACTTGTAATTTGTAACCAAAAGGGAAGTTAAAAAATAAAGTTTTTAATTGATCAATTCAAAATTGTAACAATACTGAACGTATGTAAATACAAAATTCAAAAGATATAGAATTACATATCACATAGTCAAAAAAAATTGTTGAATTAACAACCATAACTATTGGTATTATTAATTAAATACTTTTTATGTTGCATGAATTAATTGTTTGATTTTTTTTATAATGTGTTTCACCAACAGCTATAAGAACTTTCCGGTAGATTTTTTTTGTAACGACTGCTTCTAAAGTTGAACTTTCGTGCGGGGGTAAAGAGCCGTTTTCTCATCGTGGTGGCAAGCGTACGCGAAAGTAGAGAAACCGTGCGCAAAAGTAAATAACAGTGCGCAAAAGTAAAATAAATTGATACCTAAATAAACTTTGATAAGAAATAATTAATAAAGGTAATTATTTAGACTGTAGTTTAAACTAAAATGTTGTTTTTATTCATAATTTTTCTATAAATTATTCTTACTATAGAGTTGAAATTTTTCATATACAAATAACGATTTTTTTTAAGTATTGATATCTCGTAAATTAAGCGATATATCGAGGAAAAAATATTTTTTCTTTTTGTTTTATTTCGTAAAGATTTATAAGAATCCATCCTCAACCTTCAAATCGTATCATCATAACAACTGTCGTTTTTCAATTTGTAATTTAAAAGGACCAATCCAAATAGTTTATTTAATTCGAAAAGTATTTGTGTTCAGCGAAAAGGCCAAAATATTTTTATTGAAACTATTTATTATTGAAAATTTAAAGCAGTTAAAAGCTTACTTCAAAATATGCCGTTCGTGCATAAAATCAAAGAAGCGTCATTCATCACTGTTAATCACTGTTAATTGTTAAACAATAAAAGATGGATCAGTTTTCCTGAAAAGAAATAACACTTACGGCAAAATTTATAGAATAACAAAAGTGCAATTTAGCGGTAACCAAATATAATTTCCATATTATACTATACCAGATAAAAGTGAAAACTCCTTTTCAAAAATAATAACACAAATATTTAAAATTGACGTTTTTTGACTTATCTTGTCCAAAATCGACGATTTAAGATATCAAAAGTATGGCCTTTATAAAAGTTAGATTTTTTTTTGAAAATTCGTCTCTTTTACCCTATACTTGCTTATGTCCTTCATTGAAATAAAATATAGTACTCTTGAATTCCGGACATTCTGTTGGACACCCCACAAGGTAGGGTTTTTTCTCCGCAAAGAAAATACCTGCGGGAGAATCTACAGTGTTTACTTGCAAATTTACTTCCACTGTTTACACCAGTTTACTCCCTCTTCTCTCCTAAGCAGACAGTATGAGGTTTCACAGTTAGTTA
This sequence comes from Sisyra terminalis, assembly GCA_958496175.1. NCBI lineage: Eukaryota > Metazoa > Arthropoda > Insecta > Neuroptera > Sisyridae > Sisyra > Sisyra terminalis. The sequence continues at coordinate 14,049,804 of OY292275.1, forward strand.
CACTCTATTTTAACGATCATAACTTATAGTTTTCGTCGTTACTCTATTTGATCTACTGAATCGGATTTCAAACCACCATAATTTTAATAGCTTTGGTATTCAAAATCCCTCCTTTATGTGACTCCAATGAAGGCCTTGCAATATTGGACCGAAAATTCAATACCGTTTTGCGGTATTTTTGTAACGTAATACTAGAATGGAATGTCGGTATTAATACTTTTGAATATTTGAAAACCGGTAGTAGGAGTTTTAGAAAAAGAATTAAAAAATGCCGGTGTTTCTTGGATTAAAAATTGTTGAGAATATAAATCATAAAAAAAATTAAATTAAAAGAAGATTTAAAAAATCACAAAAAGCAAAGGAACAAGGATTAAGTATTTAAATTTCAAAAATAATTAAGAACCATAGTAATTTTTTGAAATGTGATCTTACACCAACGCACAAATAGAACTGTCGCTAAGCCTGGAGAGAAATTTTATGTCTATTACCAGCTTTCTAAAAAGTTCTTTCAACATCAACGCTAGTTGGTGGTACTGTTAGCAATATCTTTTTTACAATTGTTTTACTTCTGGATATATTCTACATAGATGCATAGCACTTGTGCTTAAATACCAAAAAAAGATAGAGCTACAAATTATATTAACAAAAATAGACATACAGATTTGAGTACTTAATACATGTGTGGAACAAAACTTTAAATTACATACTTAACCTACTTACCCATAAAGGTTTAATAAATACATAACTATTTACGTACTACGTACCTACCATAAATAAACTTTAAAGGTACTTAGCTTCTCAGTCAATAGGTCTTATCCACTTCCCCGTTTTTTTTACTAATTTCTTAGCACAATTAAGAGTTTACAAGATCTATTTTATTGCAACGTAATACGTGTTCTTTTTACCTAACGTTTTATTAATTTTTGGTAAAATTATTTGAATTATTCGAGTATTTATTTGCCTCGTAAAGTGAAGTAATTCATATTCGGCGAAACAGAGTTAGAGCGCTAACAATAAAAGATTGCTTAATTTTTAATGGCACTAACGATTCGTTAGGTATTTTTGATTTCCTTGATTATTTATTTTGTTAAGTTACCAAATGATTCAACGCATATAATGGAATGTATGCATATAAAGCAATAATGGAAAACAGCTAAAGTTGTTCAGCTATCTTGTATAATGGAAGTATTTTGGAAAACAGCTAATTATAATAGATAATTCATATGCGGCAAATATTGTTTGCCTGATCCAACCTGCCAGTCCATTATTTAAAATTTATTTTTTTTTGTTCCATTAGGAATTGAATTTCAAATTCTATCGAGTGGCCCACTGATAAGAAGCTCATTTTAAATATAGAAATGTCTATATATAACATGCAACGAAAATCTTCTTTATGTACCTACTAACTTATGTAGCTTATATTCTCTTTGTTCCTCCCCCTGTGAAAATTGATTAAATGGACTTAACAGATTAACACTTTGGGTCAATCATATGTAAAAAAGGAACAAATTTTTATATAGTAATTTATCATAAAGTTTTATAATAAACTTTAAATATCAGATGTTTGTTTCTTTTTTCGAAATACCTTTTATTCTTTAAATACTTAACAATATTTCTTATATTCGTAAGTATTTCAGAAGTATTTAAAAAAATATTTTCAATTTTTTTTCTGTTGAAAAATGTTATAAATATTGGTGTTATTCTGAAAATATGGAATATTTAAATTTCTGTGTACTATTTAGTTTAACCAAACGCTGTAGTGAAAATTCATTTTTAAATACAAACATTTTTGATTGATCCAACATAAAAACACATCTAATTTTAGATTTAAATAGCTTTTGTGAGGGAGATTAAATTGTAAAAAAAAAATATAAACTGTGGAGAGAATATTTGGTGCTTATTGTGACGAAGCTGTCATAAACAAGTCCCATGATTTTATTTATTTCATATTTCCATTTGAAAGCCAGTAGGTGTGTAAATGTGCGTGTTGGAATATCAGAATATTATGGAACCTTCAACGTACATACGTAGCACATTTTGCTATGAGAATAATTTTGTGTGTAGGATAAACAATTAGCTAACAATGTGGATGATTACGATATACCTACATGACGTTGTGTGTATCTAATTATTGTTGTTGTGCCAGTTGCGGTATATAATATGAAAGACGAGAGGATTGACGGAAAATAAGGATTAGGGGAATTATGTAAAAGGGATGCGATTAAACATCAACTTTCATTGGACAATTAATTTTAACCTTATGGTGAAATTTTAAATTATAATGATGAGGAAAAGTATGGTTTTTTTTATTGAGTAAAAGGTTTAGGGTATTAAGGATTCTTTGTTTCTCAGTGTAAACCTTTTGAGTACTTTTTAAGAAGAAAATGTAGCGAATGTTTCAAGTTATCCTCTTTTTGTCATGAATTATGATTTCTCATTTTCGTTCTATGTACACATCATATACATTTATTTAGGCTGAAGAAATAAGGATAAGTCGTGCTGAAGAAAGAGAGGTTGGCTATAAGTAAAGAGCAAACAAACACAGATCGAATATGGTGGGAATTGTACGAGCTGAAAATTCTGAAAAGGACGAGAACGGGACGACTATTGTGTGCTCCAGCATTTTGTCATACAAATTGTAATATTATTTTGTATTGTGCCTCGAATTACGTCAAGAGATAAAACTGTAGGAAGGAAAGGAAAAATGATGGCTGAAAGTAGAATGAAAATGGGTGAAAAACGCGCGGATATGTAGAGACAATAGAGGGAAACACACGCACATTCATTCCATTTTGGTTTGGACATTGCTTATAGCCAAGAAAAGAATAAAAACAAGGAATTTTTCACCAGCACGAAATTGAGCGCTGAAAATAGCCGTCGAATATTTTCATTTAGAATGAAAAATATTAGTGTCGTTATGTGAAAATAGCGAATTACATAAAGCGATTTTTTTTTTGGGTTTATTACCAAAAAGAAGGAGAATTTTTTAAAACCAAAAACAAATGCTCATATATTTTCATCTGGTTAACACTGTGGCAAATTCTAAATATATTTTTTTTCGTTTTTGTAAAACTAACCCGATCACATTTCATATTCCGCACGTGTTTAAATTTTTCGTCCTTTTCGGTATGTGTATATATATATTCCCTAGATAAAAACCTCCAGGATTCGACACGGGATCATACAATTCAAATCAAGCCAAGCCTGACGACATTCTCCCGCTATCCCACATAATATCGGGAAAAGCCGAAGGATTGGACCCTGACTTTTCTGTGTGTGAAAACGGGACGAGCGCCATCCAATATAACTTGTAGAGCTTGTCATTTTATATTAACCTCATGTCCGTTTTTCAGTTTCCCTTTCCCAACACAATAATATTCCGGGGCTCTCTGATCCGTTCCTCAGGATTCTTCCCTTCAACGATCACGAACGGAAAATTGTTCTCCTTACCATTATTTGAATCCGTAACAAGTTATGAGCTTTTATCTGTTACGTGTCGTTCACGCTTATTACTAGCGGGAAATTTAGGATGTACTCTGATTTTTCCATGCATATGAAGTTTTGGTTTATAAAAATAGATAAATTTTTGGTTTTTATAAAAAGTTTAAATGAATGGTTGCTTTGAAATACTTGCACAAAATATAAAATTACCCCTAGAAAAAAAAAATATTTTTTTCGATAAAGCAACTAAATCTCATTCGATTAATGAAAATAATCTAAAGTTTGTACCAGCATTAAGAAGCCATTATTTTTGTGAACAAATCGAATAAATTATAATTGCTTAGCATTCTAAAAAGAAAATTAAAGGATGAAAAAAAATTATAAAGTAATAGTTTCAAAAATAAAACTAATTAAAAAACAAACGTACAATTAAGGATTTATCAACCCTTTAGTGCGAATTTTGACTTAAAAAAATGTTGAATCAATGCTAATTAACGGAAGCCACATTATTCTGTCAAAGAAGGTCACTACATAAAATTTATTTGTGATATTTTCTTCTCATGTTATTCTGTAGGCATTTGATGATGATGTGCACTTCAGGTTGAAATACTGAGTGCATTTTTCCAAGACCTGTAACTATTGGTTCCCTGGAAATATCTTTCATTATTCCAGTGTCTATCCCATAATTTGCTTATGATATGTCAGTGAATCATACTATATCACTTGGATTTATTTTATTTTCCACTCACCCCTAGTCTCTTTGACTTATTATAGCCATGAAAGGTATTTCAAAACTGAATTCGATTTTCATGTAGTCCTTTATAATCCAGAAGTTTGGATACTCAATTACATGGTTTGTTCTGGCGTTTGCCATTTTTTGTTTCTTGGATCTTCCGCTGTTGTTGATTTACATTCTGTATGATTCCTTTCTTTTCACCACTTTCGACAAAGATTTGAGTGGCAACAAGTTTAGAAGAGCTTCTAAATTTTCAGATCTGCAGTTGGAATAGTGTATATAGCCCTAGTAATACCAAGATAGGCCTCCTTCTATGGTTTCCAGTCTTCTATGTGTTCTCATTTGATCTACTTCCGCTTCTGTTGATTTATATTCTATATGATTCCTTTCTTTTCACCTCTTTGAACCAAAATCTCAATGGAAACAAGTTCAAGATAGCTTTCAAATTTCCAGATCTGCAGTTGGAATAGTGTGCATGGCCCTAGAAGTACCAAGATAGGTCTCCTATGGTTTCCAATCTTCTATGGGTTCTCATTTATTCTACTTTTGGCCACCAGATAGTAGCGCCTTAGGTTTTTATAGGTCTAATTATCATAGTATAGAACCCCCTAATCTTTTTTTTGTCTAAAACACCATGCTAAAGTTACATCTACACATGTTTATGTAGGTAAATAGTGACTTTGTTGGTAATTTTTTTCAAGTGCATGTTCCAAGTAAAGGTTCGGTTCATGATATGATCGTTGACATGTTCACACTTACCAAGGTGTTTATTTATAAATTACACAGGTTGCCCCATTAGAAAAAAAATGACGTCATACGAAGAATTTTGAAATTTGAATCAGTCTGAAGATATATACGAATCTCTTCTGGAAACGTCATGTAGCACATGAGGCCACCTGTGTATTTTATAAACCTTGTACACTTACTAGTGATAATAAGCCTACTGGTGGCCGAGTGGTCGAGATTACCGCTCCAAAACTGAAAAGTGCTAGAATCGATCTTCCTATCGAACAAATTTTCAAGATTTCTTGATTTACGCTTTTATAATATGTAGTATTTTTAATTTGTATTAAAATTTGAAGGAGTACCTTTTATAAATGTGCAGTTTATATATTAGCACGTTAATTTATGCATTTAAGATGTTTCTGCTTTGACGATAACATTATTACTACCTGTTAAATTAAAAAGATAGGAATGCAGTACAAAAAATTTATTCGTTATAGCGCATTGGTTAGAACATGTTAAATAGCGTGAGAGTATTATAATAGTAGCGATTATACTGTTAAAAGTCCCTACTGAAGAATATCTTACTTTATTCGATAAATGATTTAAAAAAAAAACTCAATTAAAATGAGAGTTATAAGGATGTATCAAGAGAGGAAGTATTTCTTAGTTTATCTTAATAGTTTTGGATGATGCAACACAATTGTTAAATCCTATCTTCCTGACAAAAACCCTGGTTACGCCCATGGAAAAATAGAACATTGTTGGTATTCTTATCCATTTTATTATGCATTAATGATTTTTATTTAAAGGATACTTTTTAATATTTGATGTTTTTATTAAATTTTTATACGACGTTTCGCCACTTTCGTAGCTTCTTCAGGTACTACAAACAGACAGTAACAATATTACATAATTAATACAATAAATACATTTAAACACAAAATACACTTAATAAAATACCTCAATTATAAATATATTTTTTTTTTATAAATACATGTAAATTTTTTTTTTCCATAATAATTCAATAATTTAAAAAAATTTAAATAAACAATATTATAACTAACAAATTTACAGACCTGAGATCGAGAGACTCTGTGGAGGTTGTTTATTTTTATATAAAAAAAAAATTTATTATGTAAATTTGTTAGTTATATTATTGTTTATTTAAATTTTTTTAAATTATTGAATTATTATGAAAAATATTAATTTACATGTATTTAAAAAATTTGATGTTTATAATTGAGGTATTTTATTAAGTGTATTTTGTGTTTAAATGTATTTATTGTATTAATTATGTAATATAGTTATTGTCTGTTTGTAGTACCTGAAGAAGCTGCGAAAGTGGCGAAACGTCGTATGAAAATTTAATAAATACATCAAATATTAAAAAGTATCCATAAAATAAGAATCATTAATGAAAAATAGAACATTGATTTTAAACAGGGAATTTATCAATTTTTGTGAATTTTCAGTTACTAATTGCCGCAATTAAAGTTATTTTGTGGAATATTTAGTTAGAAAAGAAAAAAATAAGTTAAGGTAATATTTTTTCTCAGTTTTTTGTATAACTACCTTTTCTAAAATTTATCACACCTGTTGAATTTTCATCATTTTTTCTCCAAGTGAGTGAAGTATATGAATCTTGAAAGCTTTTGAAAAAGCGCTGCTGAAATTATTTTTAAGGCATGTTTTAGTCTAATTGGTAATTAATATGCATAGAGCTTCACATTATAATTTTGCAAATGAATGAGAAAAAAGGCCGTAGATACGTAAAAGGAAAAAAAAAACACTCATACACATTTACAAAAGAATGTGCTCAGTTTGCCGGAAAACGAAGACGTGCTTGCCATAAAACCAATGCTAGAGATAGATTTTCCGTTCTTCTCGCTTACTCTTCTGCACACATATTCTTTCATCAGTGATGAACGTGGATCGATCAAACCGTTTTCCCCGTCGTCCATGTTGATGTTGTCTTCATCGTACTCTTCTACTTCGGCAACATTATTACACTCCAGGTCCAACCACCAGGCAAATACACGGACAGCTAGCGAATATGTGCTAAAACATTTCGCCCATTTGAACCAGCTTTTTATCCCATTCTTCTAGCCATTTCTTCCGTCCAGTTTTGTCATTTTCAACCCGTCCTTTCCGATCCATAAACTAGAGCCCCGTTCTTCGATAAAAACCTTCGTCGAGAAAAACTCGTAAAAATCATTCGTTCCCACTTTATGACATTAAACTCGACAAGAAATCGCAGTCTTAACTACTACACATAACAATACAAAATGCATATGGGTACAAACATGCTTATGTATTTATGCACTTGGATAACTATTGCCTTACAGTATGTTTCTTTGTAAAACAATGGGTATTATAGTTTCTATCTACAAAGGAAATTTAATTTGGTCTCTTGATTTTTCTTAAAAAAATACAATGAATATTCTAATCACAACTAATTAGTGGCATTCAATATTTGTCTTAAGCATTTTTTGCATCTGATGAAAGATATAAACATTGCAAACACATTTTTATTTATTTATTGAATTTAAATTAAAAATATTTTAATTTTGTGAATCAAGAAGCCTGAGGAAGTTACGATTAGTAACGAAACGTAGCTAATTGAATAATAAAAATATTAAATAAAAAACAAAAAGATCTTAAATAATCTGAATTTTCTTCTTATTTATTGCAAACACATAGGGGTGATTTTTGAATCAACTCGAAAAACTACTGATAACATTTTATATCCTGTGTATTTTCAACGATAAATTGACAAAAATGACAATATTAAAAAAGCAGATTTTAAAATACTACTCTTGCTAATTAATGTTGTTTTTTTATTTTTTTGTTAAGTTGGCCCTAGAAACGCTTAATGACCCCCCCCCCACCCCACAAGAGATTAAAAAGAGGGCACATAAATGTTTTTCTGTAATATTATGAATTTTTAATGGATTAGTAAAAATGCTCAGAGGACTAGGATCAAAAATAATCGGTGAAAACTATATTTATTACATGTGACGTTTCGGCTCCTTTATTGCGCCTTCCTCAGGCATTCGTAAAAAATCATTTTAACTTTGTTAATAATTTGATCCTAGTCCTCTGAGCATTTTTATCAATCTATTTTATTATTATTTTATTATTATCTTTTTATACATCATCGAGGATCTGAAATTTTACAATAACTATGAATTTTTACGGTCAAAATGTTACAACTTTATATATTTATGTTTTATCTATTTTTTTTGCATAAGTTAAGTTTAGTTAATAAGATTTCTGCCATAATTATTCCTTCGTGACGATGGTCAGAGGAATGAGTTTTGTTATGTTGTAAAGTTGGACTAATGTAGGCTAAAGACCCTGTAGGTTCAATTCCTATCAAATAAAATTAAAAGTTAAAAAAAATCCATTTGTAAATAATTACTAAACCAATTATATAGAAAACAAAATAAAACAGATAAAGCTTTATCATTTTTTAAAAAAAATATTTTTAAAATGGATTGTTTAGAATATCCCACTATCAAATATTAATTTATAATAATCAAAAAAATATTTTAAAAGTTATACTCAAAAGTTACTTAAAACCATATCTAACGATTAGATTTATCAATCAAACCGTAATAAATTATTATTAGAATAGAACAAAAAATTTGCATCAATTAATAGTAGTGCATATTATATATTAGTGGAGAATTTCTTAATGGCTTTGTTTAGCAATATAGTAGTTAAAAGCTTTTATGAGCCTCACTCACGCCATTTTTATTGGTACTACTTAAACATAAAGCTATACAGAACTGTCCTAGCGATTTATATAGATAATCATGTTTTCGTAAAGTAGATTTTTATCACCAACTTTTCCCGGAAATTTTTCAAGAAACAGTACCCCTTCCTTTCCTGTTAAGTAGCTGCATTAACGAACGGAGTACAGATTAAAAAAATAGATTTAAGGGTTACAAACTTTTTCTTGGATTGAAATAATATTTTTAAATTGATAATATCAAAATCATAATAATAATAATAATAATAATTGAGAAAATATTCCACGAATTCATTCATCTATACCAAAGCAAATACAATCGTGCAATATTACTGGCGCTTAAAATTATTTTCATCTTTACCATTAAGATTTGATAAACGTGTAACCTTTAAACCATAAATAAAAAACTAAACCATATTTTTCATATACTGACTATCAAAGTTCGAAGAATCTATGTTAATCAGAATTTGATGCAATAGTAAGATAATTCCATCATGGATGTTGTAGAAGAAAATCTACAAGGTCCCAAGAAAGTAGTAAGACGGCACATTAAAATCCTGGATTTTTAAAAAAATGGATTTGATTACCTCGATTAAATAATTTGACCAGGGATAGACGACGTTGGATGAAATAATTTAATAACATGGAAAACTAGAACTGCCCGAAAGCAAAATTCAGTAAAAAAAACCTTCAAAGACAAAAAGAAGATATTGAGATTATTGAGCTCTAAATATTTGAATATTTGAGATATTTAGCTCTATGGTAAGATCCCTCGTAAAATTGGTTGATTAAAAAAGGTTTTTTTATAAAAGTAAAGATTCAATGCAATTTTTCTGAAAATATATGCAATTCAGAATACACATGTAGGTATTATTGCTACAGATACCTTAATATGTTTTTAGCCAATGATAATCTATTAATCGAAAGGAATTAGTCTTTCCTTTTATTTTTATTTTTCAATCATAAACTACCTTTTTTATTTTGAAATGCAATTGTGCTTGTTCTAGTTCAAAAAGAACAATTTTTTTTCACAATATTATTCAAACCTGGTAAAACTTACTCCCTTAAAGATACCATAAATGTATCTATAGCCTAAGAATCAACGACTACCTTAGGAACCCTGAAATTCATTGATAGATATTTCTTAAGCTGATTTCCCAATTCCCAATTTTCTGTACTGTTTGTAAAGCTATGTTTGGAAATTTAAAACAGACACCAAGGATACCAGGAATTCTACTTTAAAGAACAACAAAAAAATTTCCTGTAGACTGAAGAACTGAACTTCAATTTTTATCTGCGAAGCTGCAATACTTATTAAATGCTTAGAAACCATCGAAAAAAAACCCAAAACGAAACCGTCGGTCATCTCTTCGGATTCACGATTATGTCTTAATACTCTAAAAAATCGCCATATCAAAATTGGATTTAAATACGCATATAAAAATAAAACAGAACTTATGCTCAGAAACAAGTATCAAATAAAGCTAATTTGGATCCCTGGGCATCATAGGATAGATGGCAATGAATAAAGCGGCAAAAAGGGCAACCATCCAAGAACAACTCGACGACCAGGATTTAGAATTGGATGACTGGAAAAAACAAGTCAAGAATAAAGTTCCAAAAATATGGTACAGAATAAGAAAGAATACACTTCAAAAATTAACTACGTTGAAGGACTCATTCCAGGATATATCCCCGATTGAATCCATGCCAAGAAAATATGCAGTCGCTCAGAATAGGACATACAGGGATGCCACATCAACAAATAATACAGAAGAAAATTTAACTATGACAAATGTGGAGGGTTCCTTACCATGCATAATTTTCTAATCGAATGCACAGCCCTAGTCCATTGAAGAAAGAAGTGTGGACTAGAATATGTTCTTAGAAATTTGCTTAACAACAGGGACGAAGTAAGAAGGACCATAGAATTTTTGAATGTGACCGGCCAACTAAATTAAATTTAAAGTTAAAGTGACTAATATCTTAATAATTACGAACCATTATCAAATATGACTAAACAAATAAACAAAGGTGACCAACAAATATAGTCTTCCAACACTAAAATACATAAACTCAACTAAAAATAAATATAAGACCTAATTAAAATAGTAATAATAAACAAAACAACCTATTAAATAATAATATAAGAGAACTGAAAGTCCCGAAAGGTCTATAGGTGCCTAAATGACTTCAATCAGAAGAAAAAAACTACTCTTATTTGGAAAAATTATCCCTTTTTTTGTCGAAATCAATGTTCCTTGAACTACTTTTTTCTAAGAAATTACTTTTTTAATTTAAAATACTTTATTATAGTTTCCTTCAAATATTTTTAAACAAATCAGAACCTGTTAATTTAAAGGTAAAGAAATCATTCCTTATATTCTGCTTCCCCAATTAAAAAATGTCCTTTTTGAAACTTTGAAGTGAAGTTGTAACTGTTCTCATATAGTTTTCTCATATAATTTTAATACCTTAAAATATTTTCCTTCAAACTTAAACAATTACCTAATATGATCATAATCCAAAAATTAAATTAGTCATTTAATTTTTCAAATTTTTCATCTCATAAAAATTAAATCCAATTTGCTAGCACAGAAATGGAAAACCCGCGCCACAGGTTGATTAACTACCACTATCTCTTCCTACATTTCAATCCAATCTGATCCCGGGATTCCGTGTGCTTAAAGCACAAAGTTCCGACCTTTTGCATTCTCCTGACGCTGTTCTATCACCAATTTCCATCTATTTTCGTCCATTTTCCCTCGAAAGTATAACTCATGGTGACAGCATCCATTCAAGTATGCGACAGTTTTTGACGAAACGAATGAATATTGACAGAGAAAATAATTACGATTTTCCTGGATACTGTTTAAAGATTAATCATCGCAAGAATTAATAATTCCTCTTGAATAATAAGGACGCCGTTTTTTTAAGATAAACTTTCCATAAATCTACACATTTACGAGAGATTAAAAAAAAATATTAAGATGTTGTACACTTGCCGTAGTAAAGGATTTCGAAACGTCAAGAAAAGTGTGATGAGGTGAAGACAGGAATAAAAATATTCCGCTTTTTGAATTTCTTGTTTTCTCTTTCACCCTTTCATTTATTTTTCTGGTTCATTTAATTTTTTTTTTCTTTCGTATATGTCGACACGTTGGGAATAATAATGAAATGGATTATGCGAAAGAAAAATGGGGAAAACGGGTACTGTTAAAAGCTAAACAAATAATCCAATAAATATCTTCTTACATTTCTCTAAATATAGCCAGTGCAGATTTCCCCTTTATATTTTCACTTAAATAAATTTTACATTTTTTGATGTTTTTAGAAATACTCAGTGACGGATTTAGGCTCGCTGCCGCCCTAGGCCCCATTCGATACGCCGCCCTTTTTGATAAAATGAATTTCATGAGTTTTGATCCAATCTTTTTATTTTAAAATAACTTTATTTATTTAAATTTAATTTTTTAAACATAACATATAAACATGACAGATTAATAAGTTATAAACTTTAGACAGATAAATAATAAATATTTTTTTAATATTAATCAATTTAAAAATTTCTTTTTCCTGGCTTTGGTCCGCACAAAAACGTCGATTAACGTCATAATTAATTTCTTGGACTAGTTGAGCTTCAATACAGAGTAATGCAAGAGCATTAATTCTATCTTGGCCCATGCTTGCGCGTAAATAGGCTTTTATTCTTTTTAGAGTGGAAAAAGATCTTTCTTCTGAACAATTTGTAGCTGGAATACTCAAAAAAAAAAATACGGAAAGCAATGTCCACATTCAGATAAACATCTCGAAGACTCCGTGAATGCAATACATTGCATATTTTTTGTGCAGAGCGTACATCTTCTGTATTTGCTAATAGTCGGAGAGCCAGTAACATAAGTTTCATGAAGTGTTTGATGCACCTTGAAATTTTGTAAGGATATTATTAATGGTATGAGAAGTAGGAATACCTATGTTTGCCTAACCCAACGCGGGACACCAGGTACTGCGCATGGGTGAAAGGTGTAATAAAATATAAGTCCAAAAAAAGTGTTTGATTCATAGGCCAACAAACGTTAATCGAAAGTATAGGTAATTTTAAATTAGATTTCACAATGGAAAACACTTTTGAGGGGGGTTACATATAATTAATTCCCCCCAAAGTTGTTGGAAATTCAGATGTTCCTGGATTGCAATATGAAACATTTGCAACGCTTAAAAAATTGTTTGTGAATTATATGGTTACAAGAACGTTGCAGATATTAATAAAGCGCGATTCCAAAAGTTTTGCTGAACATACAAATCTAAAAGTACAGATGAACCTTTTCAAAATATTTTTTAATATTTTTTATCATGGTAATAAACATACAAAATTGACTATATACTATTTATATACTATATTAAATAAGATTTATTTTTATGTTTGCCGGTACTTAAACCCCAACAAAACTGTCTGGCTTTTTGTAATTAATTTCTTAAATATTTAATTAAGAAGCTGTTAAAATTTCAGAGTGAATCAAACACTTAATTTTGTATTCAAAAAAATTAAAAAATTGTATTAATTTTGGGGGGAAATAATTATTTGTAAACCCCCTCAAAAGTGTCTGCCATCTTGAATTCTAATTTAAAATTACCTAAACTTTCGATTAACATTTGTTGGCCTGTGAATCAAACACTTTTTTTGGACTTATATTTTATTACACCTTTCACCCATGCGCAGTACCTGGTGTCCCGCGTTGGGTTAGGCAAACATAAGTAATCCTATTTCTCATCCCATTAATAATATCCTTACAAAATTTCAAGGTGCATCAAACATTTCATGAAACTTGTGTTACTGGCTCTTGGACTATAAGGAATCTTTGAGTTGAGAATGTAAATGAATACACTCATTGCCTAACGTCTCTTCCAAATCGTCAGGATATTTACTGACTAGTTTATTAGCAAAATTTTTTAATTCGTTTCTATCCATTTCAGATAAATTATCAAAAAAATTGAAATTTTCGTAAAGCTTTTCGTATGGATTTTACGCCCGGCCAATTTTACACTCAGAGTATCAAGAATAGGGTAATAAATATTTGTGCGAACTTTTTTTCGCCTCTTAAATTATGGCATTTCAAAAATTTTGCCGCCCTTCAAATTATGCCGCCCTAGACCCCGGCCTCACAGGCCTAGGCGTAAATCCATCACTGGGAATACTATACTTTCGGTTTGAGTAAATTATTTTAATTTATTACGAAATCTTTTAGAGTTTGGGTCGAATGAAAACTGTAAATAGGAATTTAAAAGCGTGAAAATGAAGAATGCATTTAGGGAATGACGGATCAATTGCAATAAAAAATCTTTTCGAACAAAAAAAAAATGCTAAAACGCCGCGCCGGCAAAAGGCTAAGACGAGTTGTGTAAAGCGATTTAGTAAGAGGATCTTGCGACTTGGAGAAGAAAATCCATGTCGTAAAGGCGGAAACCAAGAAAACGGCTTGAGAATGGAGGATGAGGTTTGTGACTTTGATACAGAGGATCGGAGACTTGGCTTATATGTACACTATATTCTTCATCCTCGCTGGGAAAGATTTAGAAAAACACGGGAGCAACAAGAAGAGAAAGCTTTTAAAGAAACCAGGATGAAAAGGTTGAGTCACGATCCCGAAGTGTGGAGACGATACAAGTTTTGAAAGAGGTGTTAGAGAGAGGTTAGTGTTTTATACAAGGAAGCAATCGTCGAACGGTGTCCCGGATCCCACCAATATTCCCATCACTCTCGCACAGCCTATTCCCACACCCGACTACTTTCATCTTTGGCCTGTTTATCCGGAATAAACAAAAATGAGTTATTACGCCTGAAATGTATGACAGTCAATTCAGTGAGTTAACGCCCTTAATATGTTTTTGATTGAGAATCCTGTCAAGTGCCCTCCTCAACACGCTTATATACCTATATTTATGGACGGGAGCATGCACTTCGTACGCCTTCCCATTCTGGAAATTATTCATCTTCTTACGCGAAAATCAATATGATGAGGGGGCGCTACTGTCGTCGTGGCCTCATCTACACAGCCGGATAAAATTTTAGCTTCTTAAAAAGTTTGCGAACCAAAGACGACTTTGCTCTTCCCGAACTTTACGTCATCTCCTTATTTTCTAATAATGTCGGCTGCTGCTCTTCCTCAATTTATCTCATCCTGTATCCAAAAGCTGAAAGGCTAACGAGCTTTTATTATTATCAACATCATCTCCTTAAACAATATTTTTAAAAGTCAAGTCTATTTTGTTTGGCGTAAAGCCTTGAACGTTATTGTTGTATAATAGGAAAATAATTGAAAGTAATTTTCCAACATCAAAAACAATGTTGTCTTTTTAAATTACAAAATGATTTCGATCCCAATTTCGACTAAACAAAAAATAATTTAAAGAGCTTTTCTAATCCTTGAAAACATATTTAATTGAAAACTGATACACGTTTTGATAATGTTTTGAAATAATTTCAATAAGATGAAAAATTTAGACACAAAGTAAAAGCTCATATTCCTTAAAAACCAGGGTACAATTTTCCTTTAACGCAATACGCGCAACCCAACCGTACAGATGCTTCAAATCTGTTTTTCATAGAATTTTCTTGTTACGGTTTCCATTTTAATGATGTTAATCACACCGAAACAATATTTTCCCATTAATGTATTTCCTTAACCCTTTCTGTTTTCATCCCTCACCCGAAACCTTTCCAATCCCCGTTTGAATGTATGTTTTTGTTTGTTATTCATCTATTGCAGCCGTATTATTCCCAACAAGACTCCGGCAGGACGGATTGGAAAACAATGGGTGACATATTTAATTTTACATAAGGCCTAGCAGAAACTCATTCAAACGGTCATTTTATTAATTTGCATCCAGCAATATTTTCATTTTCCCAAAATATTTTACATATTTTCCCAACATTTTCTCTAAAACCAACTTTTAAAATTTTAATTAAGTTGAATGAATCGATATACATATACAAAACAAAGTTGTTTTAGACTTTTAATGACTGAAGAATAGCTGAACCAATTTTTATGATCTATGATTTGTTAAACTTGTCTACGCGTAGATTAACAGAATAACTATTAGAAAATCTGGAAAATTATGAACCAAATGAGTTTTCAAATAAACTAGGTTTGACATATTCTACAATAGTTTGCTCGCGTCATACACATTAATATAATATTTGTAATCATTGATGCCTGTGGTATACAAAAAACGCATACCAAACGTTTGAATGTAACTTTTTATTTATTGAATTTAGGTGTCAAATTTATGATTAAATTCACATTTTGTGCATTATTATAAATACTATTGTGAGAGTATTATTATGAACAATGTCCGAACCTAAAGGATTTAATGTTTCCAATGCGTCAATAAAACAAATCCAATTTTCAGATATTTATAGAATTATAGATATTTATATAACAATAGCCGAAATAGTGAAAGGATTTCAAAAATATTTTTTTATACTTAGCAAATGAGTTAAAATTGTAAAGAGTAGTGAAAGAATAGAAATTATTTAAAAAAAAAAGAAACAGCACTAAACATTACAAGAAAATCAAAGTCACCGAAACTGTTATGGGAACCAGGTTACAAGGAGGGTTAGTAGAGGGTCAACAAATTAATTAAAAAGAAACATGATTAAACATTCAATCGTCATTTTAAAATCTAAAAAAAGATCGATGTATGTTCAAAGAAATTATGATTTTACCTAAAGAAGAGGAACTAATTCGTCAAACAATTCCTAACATATTACACATCGTATGATGGCTTAAAGACTATGATTCACTCCGAACTACAGCTACATTGTACTAATGCAGAAAGGTGGGCCACCTAAGATAAAACATAATAAGGTATTCCAATCCTGCAATGGATGCTGGGAAATACGTCATGATGTGGCGCCGCCATAAGTGTATCTAGAGTACTAATTTTAACCCTTTGCTCAAAAGTACATAGAGTATATAGTTTCGGTGATTTAGTATTCTAGTAACACTTGTGGCGACGCCACATTTCGACAAATTTCCCATCAGTCATTGCAAGATAAGAAAACCTTCTTTAAATTACGTTAGGACCACCTTAATCATGTGCTGAAGTATCAAATGATAAAAAAAACACTTATATTCTGTGGAAAGAAGTACGGAAAAAACCCGGAATATTCCCAGTAAGCATCTTATAACGACCATAGGTACAAATTGGCCAAAAGAACAATACATCTTCAAGGAACACAAATTCTCAAAAATTTGTTAATATTTGTTAATAAAAAAGAATAATTGAAATTTAATAAATTTTTGTATGTATTTGGGTTTTAATATGATCAATGTTTTAAGTGGCATGAATCTAAATTTGTAATATAAAATATATTCTTAAAAATTGCACTTTATTTGTTATAATCAAACATAATTATGTTTATTCAATTGTATCCATATGAATAATTGAAAATGTGGCAATATTACCGATATCAATTAATTTTTGCAATTCAATTTTAGGTGGTACGAAGTTCACTGGATACTCTAGTAAAATTATAAAATGAAGTAGTAATTGAGGAAAAAAATATTGAAATCTTAAAAAAAATATCGGAAGGAAAAACGTTCAATTTGTTGGAAATACTTGCGAACTCATTAAATTTAATTTAAATGATTTTTGTGGAATTCCATTAGGCAATAATTAATTAATATTTACATAAACTGTCGAGAAATTGAGTTTCTAACCAAAATAATTGTTGTTGACTATACATAGTTGTATGATATAATAACGTTATACTTTTTGTTGGAGTAAATATTAAAATATTCCCAACTATATTTGATCAAAAATGTTAAATTTCAAACTGGTAATTTAATTATGAAACAGTCTAATTGAATTAATTTACTGTATAAATCTAGAGCAAGTCTACTTTTAAGTAAATTTTAGTTTAATTCAAATTATTTCACGTAATTTTAATATAATGGTAAAATATTAGTCATTCTTCTGTTTCATACAACCCTGCAAAGTTTCGGCTTGCATGTTCGTGTAAAGCCTAAAAGATCCAAGAAGCACGTAATAAATCAAACTGAGTGATGAATACATTGAGAAATTGAATAAAATTTTCCCATTGAGACTCAAGTGGGGCTCATACTGGATTCTGTAGAGGATCGTAAGTTGCGAGGGTGGTACCATGATAATTTCTGCTCATGCTGATGATGATTATCATGAACGTAGCGTGGTGGTGTAAGTTAAAATATTTTATAATAAATAAATGAATCATAATTAAAACTTATGTTGTAGAGAATCACCTTTACCGAGCTTGGTAAGTCAAACGGGAATGTGGGGACGTCTACGCATGTTAAGGGAGTGATAGAGGAGTTGGTATGTGCTTTTTCATTTATTCCCGGCTCATTTTCCCTAACATATCGCGTATATTATCATATCATGTTTGCTAACCCGGTTTTCAGTCCCTGAAATTAAATTCAATACACCTAATAACACAGGATGTGTGTCGAAATGGAGTATGAGACTTACAGAAAATGTACCTACTCTTTTCTTTGCTCCTACTCCCTGCTTTATTCTCCTTATTTGCAATAATATTCCTGTGGTTTGAACAAGATGTTCTGTTTAACTGAAATACATACATCTTTGGATTTATACAAATAACATGAATATCCAGCGATAAAACGGGAATGGGACAAGAGTTGACTGTAACGATGAGCTGAGTTTGTAGCAAGCATTCCGTATGCACTGATCCTTTGGGATATCGCCAGTTCTAATCTGGAATGTACGGGGGGAGAAATTTTCATAATTTATGTGATAGCTCTGTAGGGGACATTTACGTTAAATATGAGCTCCATGGACGCGAACGTGACGTCAACATCGACATTTAAACCCACACATACATACACATCACAATGAGGATGTGGATTACAATAAACCAATTTTGAGATTTAAGCTCTCAATGTTCTGGACATTAAAATAAATGAAATTTATCGGCTCATCACTCTTTGGACTTTTCATTAAAAAAATCCAATTAAATCCTTTTGGTTCTAGCAAAAATTAAGTCACTTTCAATAACTTCAACAAAAAGTATATTAAAAGATACGTATATAAAGTTGCACGATAGGCGCTAGCTGTAAGTATAATTCCACTTGGGCCTTGGGGGTATAGAACCCTAATCAACACGCGTCTCCCAACGCTTTCTTCCAATTATAACGCAAACAATATCAGCTATAATAAAATTCTATTAATTGTCTCCAATTTGCTCGTTCCACCCGATTTTCCGCATCCCCAATTCACTCAACGTTTTCATTTTTCCAACAATGACACCCTTTAGAATTCATTATTTCCCCGCAGAAGCGTCGAAACTGGTGCAAAATATCTTCACAATCTTTGATATTACTTTTCATGATTGAAAAGTATCAATATATCTTATTTTTTATATTATTATCATCATTACATCATTTTTTCCGTTTTTTTTCCGTCCTCATTATTATTGTCATTATCATAATGATTGTAGGTACGTTAAAGAAGATCAAAAAGTGCGTGACAGCAATGTAAAAACTTTTATGAAGTTGAATTTTTTTTCATCCGTTTTTATAATTTTTTTCTCTCGCGTCCTATTTCATCTTTAAAATCAATCTCTTCTAAAATCAACCCTTAAAAATACGCCCATCTCTGACTTTACCTTTGGCGTTCATAATTATTTCATTCCGAAAATATCTATCATTTAATTTCTTTCGAAATATAGATAAATAAATGAAAAAGAAACTTTTATTGTCATATTTTTGAATTGAAGCTATTAAGAAATGTGGGAATTTAAGCAAAAAAAAAACAATTTATTAATTGTTTGACAACAAAAAAAAAACTTCAATTACCTTAACAATAAATAAAATTTAATTATTACTTTTTCCATGATAATCTATTATCAATGGTAAAACTGATAATCATATGGTAGTGGCATATTTGTTTGCGGGGTAAACTGTTACATAAAGAAAAATTAGATAAGAAAATAACAGAATATGAAAAAAACAAAATGACTTAAAGATATACAATAATAAATATTAATAATTGGAAGCAAAAGCTTCTCAAATTTTTTTAAGAAATCTTTGCAAATATTATACACAATTTTTGTCAAAAAGTTATTTTAGGTAAAAATTTTAATTTTATATTGTTTTTCTTACATTTCTTTCAAAAATAATTTTAAAAGTATTTTTCCATAATGATCAATAAGCTTAACATAAGTTCATTGACTAAGTGTTGAGCGGATAGCTGGTACACATCTAGAATGCATTGAGAGCACAATATCTCATAAAAGCTAACACTCTTCTATGCAAGAGGCAATTAACCAATAGAATTACGAGATTTAAAAATATTCATTTGTTTTGATTATTGAAATTTTGAAAATTTAATAGGGCCACGCCCAGATTCAATTCCAATATACATAGATACATATACGAATGTGTTTTCGCATTATAAAACGTTGGATGTATTAATGTCATTTGGCGGCTATCGATACATAAATGCTAATTAATAAATCAGATTTAACAATACTTTATAAAAGACAAAAAAATTTAAAAGAACGTTTCTTTAAAAATTTCATTAAAATTTAAGTTAAATGAATTAATGAAATAATTAACGGAGAATATTATAACTACTGGACCCGGTAAACTGCGTACTACCTAAAATTAAATTGTTTATTTTTATTTTTTCATATGGATATAATTAAATACACATAGTTACGCTTAATGATAACAAATTAAGTACGTTTTATAAACATTTTACACATTTAGATTCCAGCTACCTATAAGAATACTGAACATATTAAAACGTATATGCATAAAAAAAATTATAAAAGCTCACTGTTCATGAACTTTTAGACATACATAGGTATTTCTTAATACTAAATTTTATTTTTAATTTTTATTCATGTCCCTCGAAATTGTATTGCTCTTTCGGTCAATTCGCTCCTAAAATCGCTATTAGTCAGGGACTAGAAAATTACTGCAAATGTTCCTGTTTTCTTCAGTACTTCTATAAACAGAATATTTGTTTGTTTGTTTTTTTACTATTCGAAGCTTCAGCGCATGGTTAAGGTGACCCACCTTTTAGTATTATGTACTATTATGTACTATACATTCGTACTATGTACCTGTTGAAATGTGCTACAATAATGTCCCAATTTTACTCTGGTAATTATATTTATCCTTTTTGTGCTGTAGTTTAGAGTGAACCATAGTCTATTAGCCATTGTACGATGTATAATATGTTAGGAGTTGTTTGATGAATTAGTTTCTATTCTCTAGGTAAAATTTTCATTTCTTTGAATAAATATTGTTCATTTATCAGATTTGCAAACCACAGGCCCATTTTTTCAAACATTCTAATAGTTATTCTGTTAGTCTAGGAGTAGACGAATCCAACAAATCATTGATCATGAAAATCGATTTAGCCACTCTTCAGTTATAAATTGCCTGTTTAACACGACTTTGTTTTATATATACATATCATAAGTGTTACAATACAATGAACAATGTAAAAAAAATGCAATAATGGTTTTTGAATTTGTCAAATAAGAATCTAATTAATTAAATAAAATTCTATCCTGGTAAAAATATTTTTAATAATTGTATAAACAGTATGATTATTTATACCTGTTTTATAATTTTAAAAGTTGTTGGATGACAAGAGTAGTCAAATACAGCAATAACTTGCGATGGTAGATTTGAACAAAGCTTTTTCGCGAAAAACGTTCAGAAAAAGAAATTAGATAGATAGTACAAAGTGATTTTGCTACATGATAATTCCCCTGGGTTTATTACTTATTTGCATTGATGGAATGCGCACTATGAGAGCAGCACTCGATATTTTCCGAAGATCTACAAAATTGACTCGATGACGGGTTTTGCTTAAAAAAGATACAATTTTTATGGTATGTTATCAACAAATTGTTAAAAATTTTTGGTTAATAAAGGAAATTCTTTAGAAGAAAATTATTATTAGATGTTAACCTTCAGATCTCAGCTTTTATTTTTTTAAATAAGATGACAATTCAGGTTGTTTAAGATCGGTTTTTTTATTTAATATTTTTATTATTCAATTAGTTACGTTTCGTTACTTATCGAAACTTCATCAGGTTTCTTGATTCACGAAAAAAAAAATAAAAAAAAAATTATTATAGAAAAGCTTATTTTGTAGGAAAACAAATCGGATTTACATTTACATACCTAGTACATTAAGCGGAGAAGTGTTTTTTTTTTCAATTTTTAGTAGACTATATAGTAGATAGTATGCAAAACTAAAAAAAAAAAAATTCTTAGACGGTTATCAACATTGTTCTAAGACTAAAAAAATTGTTAAAATTTTGTAAGAGTATAAAGTTAGTTTTTGTTAAAAAACAACCCCTACACGTCAAGTATCCATCAAACAATTTTCCGAGGCTGATTCACTACACTGATACCTCTGCTCTTTAAGCAAAATATATTGTTATATTACCGGTTGACTACTGCAGAGTGATCAAATCGTATCTGAGTGAAAGGACGTTCCAAGTGAAACAAAGGGACGCAGTCAGCGTGCTTGGTCGAGTAAGAGCTGGGGTGCCACAGGGGAGCATCCTTGGACCCTTGCTGTATGTTCTATACACGGCTGGTCTCCCAACAGTCGACGGAATCACTACGGCTACTGGTGGGCCAGCAAATGGAAAATTAAGGTGAGTGAAACCAAATCAAATCACATTACGTTCACCAATAGGCACCAGAACTGTCCCCCGGTGAAATTGAATGGAGTTGAAGTACCTCAGTGCAAACAAGCGAAATACCTGGGAATGTACTTAGACAGACGGATGACCTGGACATATCACATTAAGGAAAAAAGAAAACAGTTGAACCAAAAATTTGGAAAACTATACTGGCTGATCGGGCACAAGTCGCAACTATCCATTGAAAGCAAAATGGCGATATATAAGTCAGTATTGAAACCAATCTGGACGTACGGACTGGAACTTTGGGGTACAGCATCTCACTCCAATATAGAAATCATCCAGCGATTTCAATCCAAAACTCTAAGAAAAATAATAGGCGTACCATGGTATATCAACAACGACCGCATACACGAAGATCTTCAAATTGATAAAGTCAAAGATGTTATTTCAAAGCGTGCTAAAAGTTACCAAATGAGACTGGACAACCATCCTAACCAGCTAGCCCTCAATTTGCTCGACAATAGCACCGAGAATAGAAGACTAAAAAGACCCTCAATTTTGGAACTAACAGACCGATTCAAATAAAAACTAATTAATAAAAAGTGAATCAAATTAAATAATTTAATTAATAAATAAATATTGAGTTGTATTGGTGGACACAACCATTTCAAGAGCAGGACAAGACGACAAATTGCAATTATTGCCAAGAGGCAGATTGTGCAAATTAAGTGGAAATAAAAAAAAAAATTATATGTTCTAGCAAACATACTTTTAAGCCTTGTTAAGGAAATTGGAATATTGTTTTAGCTTTTGCATTAAAAAAAAATAAAAATACTTAGTTTCACAAACTATAGATTTGCAATCGACAATAATGAGCAAATAATCTTAAATTAAAATTCATTCAAAATAAAAGAATATAGTATAAAAGTTCATTTTTCCGCTTAAACATACTATTTTCCGGGTATTTTATTGCGTTTTCTCGTTATAATTTTAGTTATATATATAATTTGATGCTGGGAATTCTCACGGAAAAAGTATAGAAGCATAAGTAAAGTGGTACAGACCGCAACCAATACTTCCCTTAATAGCATTAAGGTGTATTATTACTAAGGGCAAATTGAAGAATAAGAAGGCGTATGGGAAGAATGAGAACGTGTGAAGTTTCGTAATTTGACGTAACGCTCCTTCAAGTGGAACAATATTTTTGGGGATGTAAACACACACTGAGTATGTACACAATCATATGGAAGCCGCTAGAGAGATTGGGCGCAAGTTTGTTTACTTGAAAAACGGGATATGGCAGGAATTGTTTCATGGAACATTCAGTGTAATGGGGAAAATAACGGTGGAGGATTGAAAGGATAAAGTTGGGGAGTGAAAACTACCGACAACCAGTTCTATCCCACTCCAACTATATATAATAAACGAAACCCCTTTTTCACTGTTGTCTCATTTTCGTTGCCCTCACCTCAATCCAACCTTTCGTTCAACCTCCAAACCTCTTTTGAGTCCCTTCTATAATAAATCGTAATAAAGTATCGAGACTTTGATATACTGTTAGTAAATTATGTGGTATCTAATACACCTTTGCCACCACTACCTCATTCATCCCTGTTCTTTACAATATCAACGTGTTATTGGAACCTTTTAGATATTTTTCATTTTGTATTATGTTTAAGACGACGAAAAATGTTCGAGGTTCTTGATTTTCGTCTTTTTATTACGTGTGATGGATATGTTTGATTTTAAGGACCTTTTTCAACACAAGTCACACGCTTCTCGTTTTGACTTTAAATTCACCTAAAATTTAAGTCTTGCAATAAAAAAAAATGCAAGGAAGTGAGTAAAGTATGAAGAATAATATTTAAAATGATGAAAAATATCAAAAAGAAACCTTATATTGTTTGAAGGTTGTAATATTGTAAAATATATCAAGATATAGTAAATGTACCAAGTTAGTCTCAGCATATGTGGAGAGCAATTTTTCTTGTCGCTTTTAAACAGTTTCTGAAAAGTGTATACTTTATTGATTTTACCCTCTTAGTCAATATTGTGTCTATCAACATTTCACAGAAATTGCTATTATAAACGATAGTTCACTCTTAAAAAAAAATGACTAATAAACTTTTTATTAAACTTGTATGAATTTATTTTATAATTGGATGATTTGTACAGAGGGAACTATTTTCTTGTTCTCATTTTTAAAAAAAAAAAGATTTTATCGTTATATTTTATATGCAACTAAAAAAATTAAAAAGTACAACCACGCGGGAAACAAAATGCTTCAATATAAGGCTTCCATGTATGATATTAGAATCTCGCTTAATTTTTATATTAATACTCTAAATTTATACATATTTGTAGTGATACTTGGTATCAGTATGAGTTTTAGATTATTAGACTGATAAGATATTAATGTATTTAGATTAATAAGAATATTTTCCAGGCCTTTGTACAGGTGTTTTTGTAACACCTCTATAGGTGCATACTTTGTATGTGCATGCTTATGTATTCTGGTCAAATAAATAAATAAATAAAAATAAATATTATTTCTTCGAACTTACGTATATCAACTTTATAAGTTACCTTTTTTTTTGAACTGTTTTTAACAAAAATGTATTTTTTTTAAAATTGACTGTTTGTTAATTCTTCATTTGTAAAAGACAATTGGCACAGATCGCTTTATTTCTACCGCCCATTACCACCCATACATAATTGAATTTTCCTTAAAGCTTCTTTATCCTTACATTAAATCAGGGTTTCTACTTAATGTGTATTCTCTTGGTATAATACAATTATTTAAAATACTTACTTTTGATTTGGCTTTCAAAATATAAATGTAAGAAATAGCAATTCTAGGATAAGCAAAGTATATTTTAGTGTAAATTTTTCAAAAAAGATAATTAAAAATAATTAAGATCGGTAATTTCTACAGTCAATGATGTAGTGCGTTCTATTAAAGTACCATTTGGACTTTAGAGTTGAAAAGTTCGATTAATTTTTAACCTTTTTCTCTAAATGGTTATATACCTACTTATAAAATTCTTTATTGGTCCATAAATGTTTTCCTATTCTACTTTTTTTAAATTTATTATTTAGAAAAGTTTAAAAATTTGAGTTCCCGAGCAGTAGCTCTTTCCCTCCAAAAAAATAAAATTTTTAAAGTAAAAACTTAAAATAACAAGCTTTCTGCTTAATTAACCAACTTTGGATAGTGGGGAATAAAGACCAACTTAAAAATAATATTCCACAAATAAGTTGGTCCTTATTTCCCACTACCCAAAGTTGATTATTTTATTACAAGGACAAAAATATGACATAGATCATTTCTGCTTATTTTTTTTGTTGGAATCGGGACCCAAAAAAACCCACCAAGATTTAAAAAAAAAATGTTTAAAACAAAATAAAAATCTTTACAAAATATGCTTAATTCTTTGTGCGTCGACGTTACATTCAGATAATAAGCCCCGATATGTTTTATCGCTTCACTTTCACATTCATTGCATTTCAAAAAAAATTAAATCAAACTTCCTTTAAAAACTCTCTTTTACGCGGAAACTTGCTTATAATAATCCAAAAGAATCTTAAATTTTCTCTTAAAAATTTAATTTAAACTTCTGTCGGAAAAAAAACAAATTACTTTCCGAACAACCCCCTAATTTAGACACCAATATTTTCTCTATTAACTAATTAACCTACCTTATGTTTGTTTTTCAAAAGCAATCATAAACCAGACTGAGAATTTTTTTTACGGAAACTGTATTCTTTCCAAAAATTTTTATGAAACCTGATTTATAGTTTACCCACATATCCACTCATATTACATTTAATTGCTTACGTTGTTTTCACACCTTCGAAAAGCAGCTGAATAGTACAGTATATAGTTACTTAAGTTACTTAAGTTCCTCAAGTTTTCTTCAACTACATTTTTACTTTCTTCAATCCTTTTTAAATAATTCTTTAAACTAATCTCGGTTTACCTGTTATTCATCAGTTAAGTTCAAAATCAGATAGGAACTAGTTTAAGTTTGAGTTGATGATTCATTTTTCTGTCAAACTATGTTCCTACTTATAATTGAAAATCAGACTAATTTGGATCCCGTTACTCTTGTTTTTCATCTTTTCAATTTACTATGTTAAACGTATGCACTTGTGTTGAATCGACGGTCGATAATTTAATCTTATTTACTATAATCATGAAAGCTATTTCCTCTCTCGTAATTCCCAAATATAGCAAGCAGTGCTAATCGTAACAAGAGGTGTCCTCAAGAAACCTTATAACCTTATGAAATATTTTTAAAAAATCTTAATATTCATGGTAATGATTTAAGCTGAAAGGCGTTCAAATCCGCACACAAAAAATTCAAGAAATCGTGAAAGTAGAACCTCAAATATGACTGTTTGGTTTTTATAGATTTCGATCAGCTTTCAAGTCAGAGATAATAATGGCGTGATAACACGTCGTCTATTTGGATTTACATAATATATACAAACTACAACCTCTACATTTATCGCCTTGTAAATATTATATTTTCGTAGAAAAGCTCAAAAAGGAAAAAATCTTAACAATGGCAGCTTACAAATTTTCACAACCATCTTTAGGGTAATACGTTCAAGAAAAGCACCCTACTTTGAAAAAAAATCAAAAAATAGTAAAATGTATAATCCTCAAAAATAGTGCAATTACAATTTAGGTTTCGTTTATGGTTAATAAATTTGTTTGATAACTATGCTTGCATTGTGTGTATTTTATCTCTCGTTTTCTTTTTCCTTTAATCAAGAAAAGTTAAGCGACAAATCTGTAGCGAAAAGCTTTTCCCTGCTATTATATACGTGCTTACTCCCTAATTCAAATAATAACTTTTTTTAAGAGATTCAATATCAATACTTAAGAATGCAATTGTTGTTCACATTTTTAATTTGTTTTTAACTTCTTTATTTTAAAAGAAATAATATTTTCAACAATTAACGTGTAATTAATTTTGAAGAGTGGCACAAGGTTTAATAAATTGTACAAGCTTATAGATGATAAAGATAATAGAACTACTGCGGAAATAAATCGTAATATGTGTTTTTTTCTTTCGTTTTTTCCACCTTTCCGTGTTCACATCTAAATCTAAAGTATTAATCTTTGAACTCATTCCACTTTTTATTGGTATTCAGTTTTCATTAACCATGATTACGGGTAATTTATCCAATCAATCAACAAGTAGTTATATACTCACAATTAAAAGTGTTGTACTTCCGTACAAAGAAAGACCTAAATGAATAGTTGAAATATTATAAATCTACTCAATTCTTTTACATTTAGATCGAACAAATATCAAAATAACTACTATATACAATATCAATATATACTATATCAAAATAGCTCTTTAACTACTAAGGTCTTAAGTGACTCTAGGGTGAATTAAAATCTGGAATCCAGAAACTCTTTTTCAATATTTTAATTTTATTATAGTGATAATAAATAAATACCATAATAAAGAAAAGTATAAGTATTAAATTCACCAAATTGGGATTTTGAAAAAAAAAATATTGATTTTTTTCATGTATTTTAAAACTTTATTATTAATAATATTGATATTTAATGCAAAAAACTTAAAAAAAAATTTTCAATTAATTATAAACGATTAAAAATTGATAAAATTTAAAAAAAAATCACGTGACTATAAACGCGCCATGAGTGGTCACCATAGTTGTGACGTCATAATGTTATAGCTATTTAATAACAGTACAGCGTTTACAGCTATTACACGTGACTAGACAATAATATTGAAAATTTATTGCTAAAAAACGAGTCGTTAGTTGATTCCAATTAGCTATGTGTGATAAAGGATTTATAAAGGCAAAGTCTGATAATATAAGTGCACTGCTTGAAACCATTTATTTCGACCTTTGCCATCTTGGGGAACATTTAAAAACATTTTGTTAGGAGTTGTTTTTGTAGTATTCGTACATAATGGTACAAAACAAGAACGATAACTTTTGAGGCTCGACATTTTCAATATAAATTTCAATATTTAACTATCACAACAGAATAAAATCCATCAAAACACTGTACTTATTATTTCTGTATCAACTGCAATGAGTGACAACTTACATTACGACGTCACACGCGCTCGGGTTTGTTCGGGAGCTGTCGGCGTGTTTTTGGTACTAGATTCAAAAATTAATTTTTATTTTGAAATAACTTTTAAATTATTGCGAAAAAAAAAACAAAAAATAGTTTTGCTATAAAACTTATATATGATCTTTCCATTGATCACAAAAAAAAATTTCACAAACCCAATTGAGTTGATCTTAATTTGTTAACTATTTAAATTATTCAACTTAATACGTTCTGTTTTAATAATTATTATAATGAAAATCATATGGAAACATACGTAACTATGTCTCTAATCTATAAATATAATCTATAGTAACATGGCTTTTCTTACAGTTAGGCACATGCATTGTACATGTGTCTTAATTAAATTGAAAATTTCAAAAAGCCACTTTGTTTATAATAGAAACCATACTATTGAATTTCCGCAAATTTGAAAATAAGCATGTGAAGGAATTGGGATAAAGCCAAAAAAAATCCCATATTTTCTCTAAATCGGTTTTATAATCAAAATTAAATTGGAAAGTTAATGAATTTTTAGTTTTTATATACTAGATACACTTTCAAAAGGGGCTGACTCTATTCTTCGCTAAAACAGTGTAACTGATAACTTACATAAATTAATTAGTGAACTCTGAAATTACAACAAAAGTTTCCATTCAATTATCTTAAATTAACCGTCTCAGTCTTACGTCTTCAATAAATATATTTCGCCTTCTTCATTCTACCTAACACAAACATATCATCCCCCTTACGTAAACATATATTTATTCACCCTTATATCTGAAGATCTATTAAAACATATAGTAAATATAAAAACCGGGAAAATAGGAAGACTAGATACAATAAATACAATCTAATGTACAAGAAAAGTTTAATTAACTCATTAAGTTCAATATTTGAAGTTTGAACAAATGCATGTTAAGGTATTTTCTCCATTTACCCTCATTTGGGGATTGTATATAGCAACACTTTTTCACCTCTCAAATGTCTATAGTAGATTTCTGGGTTTATTTAAATAAATCAATTCGTTTACTTAGTTTTGTTTTTCTTTTAAAAATTAACTAGGCACTATACATAAGTAAGCAAATTATTTTTTTTTGCCTGGAAAAATTGAATTAGGTGAGTGATTTTCTGGATGAAAACGAGATGGGGAGGCCGTACGTGAATTTTACTCGTTTTTTATGATCAAAGTTATTTTATGCCCATGTACTATACACGAGGTATTTTTTTTTCGCTCACTACATAAAATTTTTATGACCCTCAAACAAAATGAAAAAGCTCCATCTAAAAAGCCTGAAAATCAACTAGAAGTAAAAGAGTTTAGCTCTATCAATTCATTTAAATCTCTTTCGTAGCCTATAATCAAAATTAAAAAAAAACAACAACAATGGCGTGTGAACTCACGTATGCCTTGGAGTAGTTATACTTTCTCGGTACAGTATGAAGAAAGCTTTTATTAAGCACGCAAATAATTAATGGAAAGAAACTAATTGAAAGATTTCGGAATTATTATAATGAAGAATTAGAATTTCTAAAATCAAGCAAATTTTTGAAAAATATCAAATAACCAATTAATTTAATTAGAAAGGCGAGAAATAATTATCATTTAATAGTTTGAAAATTGTAGCTGGTGTTTTACGGCGCTGTTTCGTATTGTACGTAATAAATACCGGGTTTAACGACAAAATTTGATGTTCAAGAATTTTATCAATACTTTTATTTACTCTTTTCTTTAGTGCACTGATTCCAAAACTGACGAAAAAACTATGTTAGCATAGTGGGGCGTCCAAATAACAATTTAACAACACAAGTATGGTTACAAACCTACTGTTCGCTTAGTGGTCTGTGACCGCTCCAAAAGTAGTAGGTAGTGGGTTATGGGTAGTGGGTCCTCGTATCGTGCAAATTTTCAATATTTCTCCATAACGGATTGAATTGACCCTAGAGTCGCTAATGGACCTTAGTGGTTATAAAGCGACGGCAAATAACTACTTAAAAAAGTATGGTTCTACTAGTTTTAGGGTTAAGATTTCTGATAGAGGGTCGAAAAACAATAGTAGGGTACTCTAGGATGTTCGAGCTAGAAACAAGGCTGAGGACTTACGCGAATGCCAGAGTAAGTACACCAAACTGTAATTACTGCTTAGTGATTCATTTAGGGCGTGTTAAGGGGTTTCTCCTGTATGATGGGCTTATAAATTAATTTTTTTGCAAAAATTACTTTCTTATCAGGTCTAAAATATGCTGGTAAAGTGATTTTTTTTAAATTTGAAGTCGTTTTAAAAATAGAAATGTGGTTTTTATGTTAACCTTACTTGAAACCTTAAACAAACCTGTCCCTATGTCATAGGCTCTCCCAACCCAACAAAAGCACCGAATTTATGTAAAAAAAATATTTGTTTAACTAAGCAAGCGTTTTATTGCAAAATAAAGAAAAATAATCCCAATTAAACGTGGATTACAATATAAGAAAAATGACCACCACGAAACCTCAGCACAGGGTTATTTTTTGTTGAAATTTTCAATAACGTTTTCCCATAAATGTGGCTGTATTTCACCAAATACGCGTCGTATTTTCTCTTTAAGATGTTCAGCTGTTTCAATCTTAATTGCATGCACTTTTTTCTTTACAAAGTTCCAATGAAAAAAAATCCATTGCACGATCTTGATGGCCAATGTTGATCGCCAAACCGAGAACTGACACCGATTGGAAATTTGGACTGCAGTAATACCTACCATTGTTTCGTATGCTATGTGGCAGATCGCACCATCTTGTTGGAAAAACATTTCTTCCGTAATGATTAAATCCAATTTGGATCACAAAAACTCCGTTTACATGCCGAATAGAAGTTTCTGGATTCTTTGCCAGAGATTCCCTTACTATGGCAATATTTTCGAGGCATCAAAAAGGACGACGACGAACAATGATCTTCTGATCCATCAAGGTAAATTTGGTCTCAAATTTTGTAATTAAACACTATTGATTAATTTTTCAGATTATTCCAACCGAAAATTTGACGTTATTACTAAATAAATACGTTATAAATACGACGTAATAAATAAAAGCAAATAATTAAAAATTCCAAGTATTATCTTTTCATTGGTCTTCAAAAAAAAGGACCCAAAAATGGTTAAGAAACAGGCCTTAAGACGGGATACCTCCTTCAAATAATTGCTCTTATATATATGATTGTTTTTGTTAAAGAATTGTTTACGTTGTCTTGAGAATACAAATAAAAAGAAGAAACCAAATAATATTATTATAAATATACTATAAGAAAATGATTAGAATCGAAAATATGAAAGTTTTTCGATGCTACAATTGAAATGGTAGATTTTATAAAAAAATCATTTAATCAAAAAATACCCTTTTCCAGGCCTGAAAAAAATAATTTGTAAGAAAAAAAAACAATTTTTCTGATACTGTATTAAACCAAGGTACCAAAATCTCCGGAAAACTCATCAAAACGGGTAATAATAACTTAAGCAAGCGGCTTTTGATTATTTACATGTAACTTTGAATTTTACGAATTTTGAACTTACGTAGTATATGTAATTCCCTGCGTACACTATATAAAAGAGCGATATATATTATTGATTTTTTGTTGGATATTTTTAGCAATATATAATGACCAAATTCATTCTATTAATACTTGTTAAACAGTTTTGAGCATTGACAAGTCCCTTTCCCCTCTTATGAAAACAAATCAAGTTCATTATATCACTATAGTACGCTTAGTATGGCTTAGTACGCTATTCGATTATTAGTATATTATTTGATTTCTATTCCAAAATACTCTTCAATTTGTCAAATCGTTTTGATGATTAAATGCGTTAAGAGAATTGACGAAATTTATGCTAGAACGAATTGAAATTCAATAAATCGTTCAATATATCGTCTACACATTACTCTTCTTCGGAACAAATGTTTAAAAAGTAAAATGTGTGGATGAGAAAATTTTCCAAATAACAATTAAACAGAAAACATAAAATTGAAACACAGGCCTGAGAATTCATTCTCCTGTTTTTGTAATAGCATGCCTAAAGAAGCATAATGTTAAAAATTTAAACAACGTTGATTTTGGGATAAATTATTTTTCCTTGCGTTATTTTTATACAGCTAAGGCTTTGTTTCACTAAACAGGTAGTGGAGTGTTTATTTTGATTTAGGAAAAATAAACGATTTTATTATACAAACTGTAGCTGTTGTTTCTCTTTTGCCTTCAAATTGCTCTTATTCATCCCTAAAGGAGAAAATTGTCTCGGATTTGAAAGATAAATTTCAAGTCGCGAATTAAAACTGCAATAAACTAGAAACGCGCGCTACGAAAACGCTACGTGCCTGTGCTGTAACAGCTTAAACCTCAAGTGAGCTATTTGAACTGTTCACTCTTTAAAGACCCCCAACTCTTTCGCCTCCCGAAACCCTATCACGAAGTGTAAACAGAACCTCCAATAGCTTGCGATTCGATTGCAATTGAAAGCGATAAATTTTTAATAACAAATATAAATTAATTCGTTTTCAATCGGGAGAAATACGAGAGACAAACATATTGTTTACATAGCGTATTTGCCAATTTCCATTTAAAAGCTACAACGAAACAACGGAATAACATGTGTCTGATTTTTTTTTCTGTCGAAAAGTTCAATTCAAATTAACTAGACTATGCCTTTTAATAAATATTAATATGAACTGTAATTTACTCGCTTTTCATAAAGTTAAATTATAATATCCCCAGTTGCCACCCTCTCTTTTGCACCCCAATCGCCTTCGACTGGCAGCAGTCGTCGTGTGACGCCTCACCATCTCGACACGTGAGTGTAAATTTCTCACCTCATTTTGCAAACTATAAAATACTTTGAAAAGGAGTTTCAACACAACGACGTCGACGTGAGCTAAACGTGGCTACGACTATGAATCGACGAAAGGAGCAACTCTCCACGTCATCCCCTAGAACCGAAACAACCACCTGAACGAATGTTAAATTACGCGAACTAGTGGTTTTCAGGATAAACTTTTAAGTAGAATCGAAAATTATATTCCAGATACTAACGTTAGAAAACCCAATTGTGAGTTTCCTTTCATAGATGAGAACGTACTTTTTATATTATTCAAATACGGAAAAACTTTGTAAAAATATTTTTGTCCTGTTTTTTTTTTTACAAATGTTTTATTGCAAAAAAATTACTATGGTATTTTCAAAGTCTAGTAATTTTTTTAAAAACATATTCGGTATAAGCTTGGATCAGGAACGTCGAAATTAGAGAACTGTTTTCTAATGGTTTTGATATTATTCCTGTACGTATTGTTCACTCGAATGCAATTTGTACGTAAATTTTGACATATCAGAAATGAAGTAGCGACTGTTATTTTCAAATATGTATTTGTATTATATTATGTAAAGTCTGTAAAATTAAATTTTCTAAATAAAGTTTACTTTGACTCAAGTCCATTTCAGCACACCCACAATTTTGCAACGTTGCATTTTCGACTTTGTTTTAATTTAATTCGCGATTAAATCGATCCATAATAAAAATTTAGCCACAATAGAGAGAATTATACCATATTAGAATTGAATTAACAAAAATATCGCGAATCAAATTAAAAACAAAATCGAAAATGCAATGTTGGCAGATTGTGGGTGTGCTAAAATGGACTTGAGGCGAAAATTTAATTTTACATATTATAATATAAATACATATTTGAAAATAACCGTCACTTTGTCATTTCTGGCATGTCAAAGTTTACGTAAAAATTGCATTCGAGTGAACAATACGTACCCATTCGGAATAGTTCTCTTCAGTTTTGAAAATCTCGACGTTCCTGATCCAAGCTTATACCACATATTCTTCAAAATTGTACCCCAATAAATGCAAGTTATTATGGCTTGAACTTTTATACATTCTCTAATCATTGAGAAGTCAAAATTATGATTTCGTTAGAATTTTTATGCCACCTACCATTTACCTTTAAGAGGTATATCCCTATAGTATCGGGATAGTTTCTAAATTGCTTAATCAACTATCAATCCTTCTTCTGCTTTTTACCCAGAATCAATATTTAGGCCTGTCGTTGACACTTATTGTACCAAGTGGATGTCAAATTGATATTTATATAGGTTCAAAACCCAACATAAACATAAATCACACTTTTGGCTTTCGTTTGTCGTTTAACTAATATTATTCTTGGATTTCTTTCTACATAGCAAATGTCATGATTAAACGAGTAAATAAGAAGACAATTCAGGTTATTTAAGATCTTTTTGTTTTTTATTTTTTATTTAATATTTTTATTATTCAATTAGCTACGTTTCGTTACTAATCGTAACTTCCTCAGGCTTCTTGATTCACAAAAATAAAATATTTTTTTTAAAAAAAAAATATTTTTAAAAAATTAGTAATGAAACGTAGGTAGCTAATTGAATAATAAAAATATTAAATGAAAAATAAAAAACAAAAAGATCTTAAATAACCTGAATTGTCTTCTTATTTAAAAAATATAAAAGTTGAGATCTGAATTTTATCATCTATAAACGAGTAATTTTTTTTTTTTTGAGTATGATTACTTTGCTCAATAAATAATACTACTCCAAAATAACAATTACTATTCTAATACTACTACAGAACTCAATAAACAATAAGTTGAAAATTATTGCAAGGTATTACTAATGAAAAGACTGTCGGGTTTTGGTTTCTAGATTTCATTATAAGTAAGGATCAAAAAATTAGTACGAAATTCAGCGACCGACAAAGACTCATGATTGGGTAACTTAAAGAAAACTAATAGATACTTTTTAAAAAATAAGAGCCAACTAATAAGATTAATTGCTAAAGAAGAAGGATAAAAGAAAGGTTAAAAATTAATGAGAACCACAAATTATATTTTCAAGTTTATATAATATTAAAACTTACTAGTTAACACATAAAGTCCTAAAAAAATACGAAATTTTTTTGGGAAGTCGATGTACTATCAAAGTCATCAAATACGCTGACGATTAAGTGATGCTTGCGAAAATAAAAGTCAAACTACAGATACGGACTACCGTCAATACTGTATCGGTAGGGAAATTCAATGTATCAATAGTATGGAAATGTATTTAGTAAAAAAGGGATGTTATTTTGTACATTATAAATCCTACATTGCGTTACACACTGATACGTTCTCTTCAATTTTATTTATATGAATGTATGTGTATAGAAAAGCGGTAATTATATTTTGTGTTTAACGATCTTGTGATTAAGAAATTTGAAATTTTGATTGTTGAATAGACAAATTTGGTTCCCGTTTTTCACCATTTTCACCAATATGGTTCAATAAATTGGTTAACATAAAATTTCAACAAAATAGGTTCGATGATTTAGCAGGAGTTCAGCCCTGTACACATGCACAAAAAAATTATATTTATAAAAATATATTCATCTAGATACCAAGGCCTCTCCTAAAATGAGATACTAAAATGTATAGGGCATTAAATGTTCTGACAAAAATGGATCGAATTTAGCAAGAAGTTCCACGGTTCCAAAACAATTACCATTATAAGGATCCTCAATTTATTCTGAAACGCCAGTCCTCTATTAACCAGTGATTTAATAATTTAGAAATATGATGGGATAAAGTGAAAAGTAAATTACAGTCTCTGGCCATATTATTAGACGCACTTATGATTTTATACAAAATGTATATGGTATATTCTCCTAAATTAAATTTAATATTGTTTACTTTTTACATTATAAAAAGTTGTATTGATTTTTAAGAAATATACTTTCTGGATAAGGGTAAAACCTTGTTTATTATCCCTATTATCCTATTTTAGGATAATAGCCTTGATTTGAAACCCATTGAAAATATGTGGAAATTGCTGAAGAAAAAAGTAGCTAAAGAAGTGGTCACAACAGAAAAAAAGCCCTAAGAAAACATATTTAGTATGTAATCATCATCCACAAATACAGCAGACGGTATTGTCCTATATAGATAGTATACTGCGTAGAAAAGGAACTTAAATATCAGTAAATGGGCTTTCAATTAAATATTAAACAATTCAGCTCGCCATAATTAAGAAAATGTTGAATTAATTTGATGGTAAAAATTTATTTTTTAGTTAATATGATTTTTGGTCACGCTAGTTGGTAATAAGCGTAATAAATAAAATTTGTACACGAAAGTTAAACTCAAACAAAAATATGGACCCAAAATAAAATAGCTCTTACTTCAGGTTTTAAACAAAACCTATAGTGCGTCTATTAATATGGCCAGGGACTATAAATAAAATAAATATTTTTCATACTTTATTGAAGATTATAAATTCATAGCAAAACTTGCTCAAATCAATTTTTAAATTTAAATTGCTCGTATATTATTTTGTCTCTAAAGTGTTGGCGTTTCGAAAAATTTTCCGCCCCTAAAATCGTGCCTGTACATAACGCAGATGAACTCAAAGGAAAGTTTCCCGAAAATTAGAATTACAGTGTACCGAAATAGTTTCGTTTTAAAGATATTTTTTTATAATTTATTCGTTATACTCCAACACTTAATTTTTATTTTTGGATATGGTCCAAATTGTTTATTAATGGGTACAAAGCTTTTTTAATAACAAATATCAGAAATTGCTTTGCTACATTTCTGATACTGATTTTTTTTTCGTTAAATTCTCAAGTTCGAAAGTTACTAACAGCTTTATGAAAAAATATAATTTAGTTTTTCTAAATCCTATTTTTATGTAATAAGAGTTTCATAAAATTACAATTTAATTTTATTTATAAAGATGTTTCATTTTAGTATTTAATATTCTCGTATGAACACCAAAACAACTGACAGCTTTTTTAATTAACCACGAGACCTTTTACATCGTTATTTATCATTTTTAATTTGATGCTTGAAATTGGATTTTTATGTTTCATTCTCTTAGCTGGGGAATGAGTTCGATTAAATAATATGTAGAGAAGAGACACATCAAATATTACTGATGTTTACCATAGCAAATGAAAATTTGTACAGTTTGCGATGGAAAAATATCACAGATGCGCTTTTCATGCATAGATTAATAACTTTAAATAAATATCTATGTTAGTGAAGATTTTTACTTAAAATTGATGTGGTCTATTTTTAATGGTGCTTTTTTGAAATATAAAATATTACTTAAATGTTAAATTAAAGGGAGAAAGTTAAATGTTATCTTTGATATTTATAAATTGAGTATTTGTTCGTTCAATTCCATTTCAGTTTTCATCAAGATCATTTGTGTACATATGTGAATGAAAATTGGATAGAAACTATCATCATATCATACAGTGAACAATAATGAGATATATCACATATGGAAGCTAAAAGTTTGTCCCGTTGTTCGTTCATTTTGATATATATATATGTATATACAATATGTATCTATGTATAAGTTTTGAATTGATCAAAGCCGCCCCCCGATCAGGGATAATGCCAAGCACGTAACGGGAACTTGTCGAGTATTCATGTGGCGTCACATCAACATCGCAGCGGCTTGCTTGTCGACGACGTCGCCAGACGCCATTTGATGCAAAAACAAAATGGCCTCGTCGACTCTGATGGTTGCATACCATTTACATGTGGTTCACATTTGCATTGGCAAACGAACACAATGGAGAATTAAAGAAAAATAGAAAAACGTGAAAAAAATCTATCATTTCTTGTTCGTCAAGATTTCTTGCACAGCCCCATCCCCAAAGCTCGGGACTCTTACATCATCCCGAGTTCTCGCGTGGCAAATTGTTCAAAAACACAAATCGGTTCACATTTATATTTTTCGCGTGAAATATGAGACGAGTCCACGCGCACAAAACGACGTCAAACGCCGCCGACGTCTTCAGCGTCTTCACAAAGTTTTGCCGTCATGTTCGCGCCGCATAATAATAATTCATGAATGTCGGAATTTTCCATTAGTAATATTTGTGATTGTCATTAATTTCAAACAGTCAAGCATAACGAAATAAGTCAATTCCATCAAAATATCAATTTATCACGTCACACCACACCCTAACCAACCAATGTCTAAAATATTCTAATTGATTTCATCACATATTAAAATTTGATTCAACAAGAACTTTACAATTTTTCCCTTAATACCTACATAAAGTTTGAGAACTTTTGACGAGTGCTTTTCTCTTCTTCATTATAAAACTCTGCTCTGTACTTCCATTTCTCAACACATATTTATTAAAAATGTATTTTAAAGAAGATTTCAAATTATTTTGATTTTACGAAAGAATTTAACTTATCTTAATCAATATTATCAAAACATCAAATTGATGCTTGGTTTAGTTTAATACTTACTTACAGTATCATATTTAAGACACATATTTAAGACACATATTTAGTCTTTTGGATTGGGGAATCAGGAACTTTGGTCTAATATTTTTCATGTTACATTTAATGTGATTAAGGGTCGGTATTTTCACATCTAGATAGTGACATATATCTTCTAGTTAAAATTTTATCCGGAGAATAGAGAAAATATGCGTATTTTCGTTTTAGAATAGTGGTATGTGTGGGATGAATGTATGGGAATTATCTGACAGATGAATTTTTATCTATTAAGTTGTTATCTTAAGGATATATTTTATCTATCCATGAGTGAAAATTTCGGCCTTATTTTTGAAAATCTATTACAAAGTTTAAGATCGTTATTCGTAAGGTAAAGTAGACATGTTTCAAGGACCACGAGGTTACAAAAGAGTGCAACGCAAGAGCTTGACTAAAAACAAACCTTTTTACATAATAAAACTTGTATTGGTAAGTAAACATCGTATACATGAACGTTCAAAATTTAAAAGAACTAGTGTAGAATCCGTTAGGATCGATTCTAACGGAAAGTATTACAGACCAAGATCAGCTGCTTTAACTTGAACGAAATGCAATTTTAGTGAAAAAGAATAAGTGAGTGAGATCTATTTAGCTTAGTAGTTCAAATACATCACAAGTTGTAATATGTATGAAATAGATACTTTCTTGATTATACCTTGCCGGAATCATGTTACTTTTACCATTTAAATAACATGGGATTATTTGACTTTTGACTTTTTACTTTTAATTTTTTTTTCTCAGAAACAAATGTATGAAAAGATTTAAGGTCAAATTTTTCTGACGTGCAATTTAACGCTCTACAAAAAAGGTCTTTATGGATTTTCGATCAAATCATTCCATTAAAAGTTATTCAACATTTAACTTTTTAACGACAAATCAATCGACTATAGGCTTAATAAAAATGATGTTGACTATAAGTTCTAAGAAATTTATCATAGATGGCGTCAGGTGAAATGGTAAAAATTCGAATAATAATTGAACTTTTGTCGATAGTCTCATTAATTAGTATGAAATTCAATTCATAGGTAAAATATATTGATTACAGTACGAAAATGTATCCTGGATAAATTGAATTTCACGACTATAGCAAATTCGGATCTTATGTCACCGGTTTTAATTGTCAAAAAATTATTTTTTTTGTTTAATTTTCAGTTCAACCGATAAAATTAATACAAATAATCACTTGCGCTCTAATGATAATAATTTTTATCTTCTCTTCCAATGATTTTATAGTTAAAAAAAGTAAAAATGAGCAAAAAGTTGAAAATATTGCAAGATTTATATTAGGCACAAGTGAAATGTTGAATAACTTTTAATGGAGTGATTTGATCGAAAATCCATAGAGACCTTTTTTGTAGAGCGTTAAATTGTACGTCAGAAAAATTTGACCTTAAATCTTTTCATACATTTGTTTCTGAGAAAAAAATAATAAAAGTAAAAAGTCCAATAATCCCATGTTATTTAAATGGTAAAAGTAACATGATTCCGGCACGGTTTAATCAAGAAATTAAGAGCTTAATTGTTTTGGATAATTTTTTTAATATCTTAAACTAAAAATTCAGGGGGCGATCGCTGTAAAAAATCAATTTGGGAAATTACGGACATCCTAATGTATTATACACGAATTGTATGTATTATACGTAGTATACTCGGAAAAAAATTGTCGTCACTACAGAAGCAGCTATAAATGAGGTTACTACAAGCTGGAGTAAAGAAATGCTAACTCAAACTTAGAGTAACCTTCACCACGCATGTATTAATGTCAACTACCTACAGTATCAATATTTACTACTAGTAGTACGAGAGTTACGATCCCACGTAGCAACTTCATCTTTAAACCCAAAATAACACCTTTTACTTAAGTATATTTTTCATATAATTTTCCCATGAGTCATTGGATAATAATTAGCACATTTTTAATTCGTGCCTTTTGTAAAATTGTTACTTTATTCTATTTGTTGACTAATTAAAATACATTGTGTATGAATTAAACTTATAACGTTGACTTTGTAAACCTCATGGTGTTGAAATGCACACATTTTACGAATAATAATTTTGATGGTTATTTGAAATTTCTTTGCGTATTAAAAAGAACGCCATCGGGTCTATAAAAAGACCCTATTGCGATAATTTAATCAGACTTAACGTGGATTCCATTATTTACGTATGTTAGCTGGTTCCTGGTTGATTTTCACGTAGTTAAATTAAATTTTTACAATATAGTTGAAAAAGTAAATAAAAAGAAATATTTGGTAACCATACGTTCTGGTTACCAAGTTACCGGCTATTTCTTGTGTATTTTTAAGTGGAATTACAATTACTGTTGGGTCAGGTAAAAAAAAAAAGGATTCAAAAGTAATAAAAACTGTACCCACGTAGATGGCGCTTAATACACCACACTAGATTTTTAAAATTTCTATTTGATACCATATACACAGTATATCCATACAAGGGCGGATTTAAGGGACGGCACGGGGGCACGTGCCCCCCAAGTATTTTGTGTATAGTGGAG
The DNA here is from genome assembly GCA_958496175.1 of Sisyra terminalis. NCBI lineage: Eukaryota > Metazoa > Arthropoda > Insecta > Neuroptera > Sisyridae > Sisyra > Sisyra terminalis. Next base: position 14,091,093 of record OY292275.1, read on the forward strand.
ATTCCATAACAATACATACTTAGAAGCAAATTAAATTATTAAAGTTGTTAAAATATATGAATAAAATAACAGAAAGAACATTTCTTTCAACTCTAGTCTATTTCTGGCTGGAATTGCGAATTTTTTTCGTGATCCCTTTCACACACTTGCAAATGAAGGATGATATTGTACCCTCCCCCAGAAAAAAATCCTGAATCCACCCTTGTATCCATATATACAAATCAATGCATCAGACCCAAAAATATATATCTGACGACGAGGATAGGATTCATCCGGCTACGAAGTATATAACTCAAGTTTAATTTTACAATATATAGCCACTGATGAGCTTGAGGTATCTCGGCGCCTTATCATCCTCTGGCATGAGTGCATATTTTCTTACAAAAAACTAAGCAAAATTAAACACGAGAGTATTAACAAAGATATTTAAGACTTTTCCTTGCATATACATAGGAAACGTGCAAATAAGTAAACCATAAGAAAGCCAGATTTGACTGGTAAAGTTACTATTTCGACAAGTTTTATGTATGTACGAATGTATCTAAGTATTGAATGCTGCTATAGCAGTTTTAAGTTATAATTTTCATAAGAAATTGCAATAATTATATCAAAGAGTATATTATTTCAACGATGATGTTTTTCTAACGTATCGATTTTGCAACATTTAAAATTGACATCATCTGGCATAAGCATATAAACTGTTTATAAAAAATGCAAATAACATACAAAAATAAAATACCTACTATAAAATTTTAAATACGAGCCGCCTCTGTAATTGAAATTTATCATTGGACATACCAACATCAGTGAAAATGCAATAATATGAAACGGAGACATAGAAAAAAGAACGAGGAGGTTGAAATTGAAGACGGAAATGGGGTAAATAAATAATCAATGTCAAAAACAAGCATTCAAATAAAAAAAATTGGCTTGAAAAAATTCAATGGATAAGGCAAAAATAATTTCTTACTATTAGCAATATGACAACGTCAGCCCTTCTTCATTTTAATTTCAAACGATCAATAATGTTTTATTGAAAAGAAAAAAGCATACTGTCTGTGAATTGTGATTTGAAAATAAATAGAGCCTACATATGCAAACTGGATTTCAACATTTATAAATAAACCACACAAGAGAATAAGGGTTGTTTCGTCCTTAAGGAAAGAACACATCCATAAAACCCGGAAATGTCGCGTCGAGGTTTGCGGTGTTTGGAGGTTCTTTGTCGGTGCTTGCGGACTATATGCCAGCACCTCGCGTGCCACACATCCCTCTTTAATCCTACGGGAAATCTGTGACACTGACCCACTGCTTTCAACATGGAACAAAACTGTCGAGCGACAAACGCGCCACATACATACAGAAAAGAAAAGCGTCATCTATGACACGACATCAACATCGTTTTGAATTTCAAAGAGCTTTTTTTTGCAAGCACTGTTGCTTTCAAAGCTCTATATATGGTTGAAATTGAAGGAAAAACGTAAAATATGGTTTTCTACGAGCGCTTCACCATAAATTAGAGTTGGAATATTCAAATTTCGTGTGTAGCGTATGCACAGAAATATGAAGCATCCATGAGGAAAAAGCTCATTTTATATGAGCGTGAAGTAATATTAATTGTTTCAAGCTGTCATTAGAAGTAGAAAAAAGTCATAAAATATTTGAATAGAAATGCGAAAGTAAAATTTGAAAAAACAAAATCAAAATATAAAGAGATATCTTACTCACTGATAAATTAATTAGTAAATATATATGGAAACACGGGGCGGAATGGAGTACCGGGGCGGGACGGGAAATGGAATTAGCGCTGGCTACAGGTGACAAAAACACGTAAAAATCATATTCAATGTTCTATTAACTGTGCTGCGTTATAAGAAGTGACTATCGCCAGTAAAAAATGCAGTTGTATTTATTTTTATGAAAAGTCGAAATAAATGTTTCCGAATTCTAATTTTTGCAAAAGAAAACACTAAGGTAATTATTAGGGTGTTTTTTTTTTTGGAATTATGTTTTTTTGCTCCCATGCCGAAATTTTGTTGGAAATACTTCAAAAAAATTCCCTGAAAGTTTGAGCTTTTAATATTAATATTAAGTACTCGCTCACAGCGTGTCAATATTTTCCATTTAAAATACACGTAAACTTTAATTTTTTTTTTAATTTTTATAGCTCAGTGGCATTTTATGGTATCGCCTTGCTCAAAGTCGGGATTTTTTTACAATTGTATGCTCTACAAAAGTGCTTATTGCGGTAAAATCGTAATTTACACGGGCGAGGTAGTACGGGTCACTAAACCTAGATTTTTCATAGATTTCTCGTTTTTCTCTCAGTAACTCATGAATTACAAGACCTACAGAAAAAATATAAATGTCAAATTTATAGGAAATTTAATTCCCTACAAAAAAGTTCCAGAAAACCAAATTGCTAAGATCTATATTTCTCGAGATATTGAGCCTTGAATTTCTCTTACTATAACATTTTTACTTTAATTTTACTCAATAATCCGTAAAAAAATTATAATAAGAGAAATTCAAGGCTCAATATCTCGAGAAATACTTTTATTTTTTTCCTTTGAAATAGAGGTTAGTTGTGTTTAGTGTATGTAAAAACTAAGATTTTCATTTATCATTTCAATGCTTGGTCTTTTAATACAAAATAGAAAATTTGTTTTTCCAAGCGATCGAACAATAATCGCTATTTGAAGCAAGATGCAATGAATATTTATTTTAAGATTTAAAAAATATTGACCAGGCTGGAAAATTAAGAAAATTATTTTATTTTTGTATGAAACATGTGTTAATATGTATGGATTTATTTTAAAGGTATTTTTATGGTTTTTAAGGTAAACTGTTTTTTTAATAAATTAAATTATATCAGAAGTATGGAAAAGTATAGTAAATAATTTTTCGATAATTCAAAAATGTAGACTAAAGCGAAAAGCTTAGAAAAATTGTAAGATGATAACAATGAAAAACCGATCCCAGAAAGATATTTGGACTTTTCTTGGTGGGTATGATGTTACTAAATAGTTACATTCATTCATGTTGTTAAATTCATTTTCAAATTTCAGATTTCTTTGGCGAACCAATCGAAAAAAGGAAAATTTAGAAAAAAGTTTATACTTATTTATGAGGGAAATGATTTACCTGAAGTATGGTATTTTGTAAAAGCACTTAGAGGTTATTCTCAGGAAAAATAACATCCTTTAATTTCCGTAATAACTATTGGAAGCCGATGATTTCTCTATTTCTCTGCTCAGATGATTAATTGTAAATTGATTTCTACCTTAAATGAACATACTTTGTCTTTAAAATATAAACGAAGTGTCTTTAAAATATACCTGACGTCATAAAATTTCAAACATTGTAAATGATTTAAATAATTAGCATTTAGTTTTAACGATTAAAACAACCTTAATACTTGTGTTTAAATAAATTTATTACAGGAAAACTTTCTTTACTGTGACGTTATTTTAACGTCGGGTCAATAGGAGCTTGTTTTAGGCATTTGGAATTAAACGATTTTTTTACATTTTGAAAAAAAAAATACTTCAATGTTGTCACGTACAATTAAAAATTAACAACTTAATTTTGTTGTGATTTTAATTTAGAACAATTTAAAAATTTTAAATTATTTTTGGACTATATTTGTTGGGTTTTAATACCTTTAAATTGTTGAACAAGATGAGATAAAGAATAAATTGAAAAAAATAAATAATATAGAAATTGAGTCATAGGACCTATATTAGTATTCATTAATTTATAATTGTGACTCGAAAATAAATAAAATATTTATCAATGTTAAACTTAACGGAGTAGATATGAACATACGGAAATTGATCTGGTTGTACAGTTCCTACACATGCTATTACACAGTTTTCATAAAGGTAATTTAAAATTGGTTTCTTATCAAAATTGATACTTTAAGAAATATTTATAATAAACAATGAAATAAAGAAATAGCTTTTTTCTGTGTAAGGGTTTGAGAGTTGGTATTTCTTATCGTTCACAATCGATGTCGTGACGATAGAAAGCAACCACTATCGGAGCTTTCCATGGGACCGATAGAAGGTCTCTTGGCCATTTGCACTTCAATCTTAATAGGATGAGATTAGGAAGACAGAGCTTGGTTATTTGGATTTGAGTTGGTATTGAAATTATCATGAAATTTTTGGAATCGGCCCTGGTTTAAGGTGTTTACAAATGAATATCAAGATTGTTGTTGATAATTTTACTACGGACGTAGTTAGGAACATAATTATACAGAGTTTTTTTGGATTATAGGGCTTGAATACGTTGGATGTGCAACAGCTAAGCAGTTCCTCTAAGTTCTACTCCGTAGGTTCAGAATGATTAGACCGGGGTTTTATAGAGTCAGTTGGCTTCTCGCGTCTATTTTGGAAGTATATCTTAGTATTTGGAGTCCCGTATTTTGGAGTCCTGGAAATCCACCTAGAGTCCAAAGTGTCAGTTTAGTCTTTCTCTTTTGGTCTTTATGGGCATGACCCAAGCCAGTTATTTTTTTCTATGTAAAAAATTCTTAGTAATGTACGTGGGGAGTTGACAATTTGCTCGATGACAATGTAGATTGTTAGGTTTGCCAGTTTTTTGCCAGTGAATGTAGTGATGACGCATTTGTCTTCATGAATTATGATCTTTCATGTTTTACAGCATTTTGATATAAGGTGAAGATGGTGCTGCATTGTTTGTGTGACTTTTGCTTCGTTGCATTCTATGACGAGACTAGTTGTATCGGCAGCGTAATTCGATATTGTGCTGTAAGGATGAGTTTGAACATCGGAAGTGTACACTGTATATATTTTAGAGGATTTGACTTATCATATTGTTTTGAGAAACACCGGCGTGAATTTGGGTAGACGATGAATAATCTGTGTCAAATTTTACGTTGAAGTAGCAATTTGACAGGAAACATTGGATTATGAAGAAATATTGGGAAGGTTGTATATTTCTTAACTAGTAGTTGCCCGTTTCATTCGCTACTAAAAGTTTTATCACAATAAAATGTTTAATATGAGATAATGTAGAGTTAATCAACAATCGAAATTTTAAATTTAAAAATCAAAGTGTTCTAATTATAAAAAAGAAAGTTTATCTTTTATATTAATAAAAGTTTATATTAGTGTTTTTTTTTATATCATTTTAATAACTATATTTTAAATAACGTCCTTTCACTAAATTAGTATGAAAGTTTAATACTTATGTATTACTTATACCAAATAGGCGATTTTAAATTTTGGTTCGTTTTTCAACAATCAAACTTTTTGAAATCTATTTTTTTGTGAACCAATGGTTGTGATCTGGAGTAATTATACATTCGGCTAAAAGCATTAAGGTAGCAATTTTTGTCTTATATTTCATTATTAATTCAAGTATAAAATCTTCGATACTAAATTTTTTCGGTATTTAGAACAATTTGAAACCGAATTATTGTTATTGAAAATAAATAAAATATTCGAATTTACTTCCACGCTTTCCACCTATTTCCAACAATTTTGTATGTACAACGTCCAAATGTGCGAAATCGAATAGCTTTTTAGTCATGTTAACTAACATAAAGAAGATCATTATTTTTTTTCGTTTTACATTGTATTTTCAAATATAAGTGCACACTTGTGTCGATAAAATTTGGAAAGTGTTTTCTTCATACGATACAGATATATAATAAGAAAGGGTTTTTGAAAATTTTTCCCCTAAAAGAGTGAAAACCGGTAGCAAAGTTTGTAAGGGATAACGTTTGATAAACAATCGAAATTACAAATTTAATAATCAATCAAAGTCCGTTAAAAGCGAAACGTTATTACTGCTTAATATAAAACAAAGTTGATTTATTATTAGAAACAAAAACTTAGGGTATGCTTAAAAATTTAAGCTCTGATAAGTAGATATACCTGAAAAGGTTAAGTTAAGTGAGCATTAAGTTTTTTTTGGCTTTCACATATTGTAAACCTGAAAATCCGAAATACGTATTCACAAATAAATACATTAGTGAGTGAGTACCCTACCAACGTTTTGAATACGTAAGTGGGGATAAGAGAGCGCATTCGCATAGCCCATTCTGCACGGACGCACGGCAAGATAACCAATTTATATATATGATATTAACAGTAGCTCCTGTAACCATACTTAATCAAAAGTCTGAACCACATCTAAAAACGTTCTTATGAACACTTTCTTCATTTCCGAAGCCTCAAAAATGGTGATTGAGAAAAACATATTAGGGCTTAAATAATCATCGATTATTTTTACAAAAAATATTAATGTGTTTTATATCACCGCTCTTTTTAAAACAACTTGTCATCTACTTAAATTACTGTTGATGTATTAGCAACTCACTATTTTCGTTTAAGGGTAATTTTCTAAAATTTCTGTTATTTTTCGTTAAACAACCGATGGATAGTTAAAATACCAATATTTACCAAAAATTAGGACCGGAATTAAAGTTAATGACTTATTGAAGCCGAAAATTTTTTGAAATCAGAATATAAAAAAAGATTGAAACACAAAATTGAATACAAGGCTATCAGATAAAACGTTTTAAAAAATTAATCAAAAGCTAATTATTTGCATTATGGTTCCTTGTGGATATTACTTATATGGTAGTTATGATATAGAAAATAGGTTTGTGATTACCTTGGTGTATTAGCATAAGTATTAGAATTAGAGTATTGATTCACACATTTGGAATGGTGTCGGTTTCTCAAGACAATGGTTTTTAGCAGAACATCGATGAAAAGATAGCCGATCTTGAAATTGTGGCCCAATGTTGGAGCAAATTCAATGAAATCAAATTTTGGGTCAGTTAAATTGATTCATTGATAAAATCTGAAATAAAAAATTAATATTAAATTTTTGATTTAATCTTATTTATTGGTACATTTTGATAAATAACAAGCGAAGGTACAAAAATTTTGTACCTCTTTTCTCTACAAGCAATTTCAGGTTTTATTATTGGCCACTTGAAAGGAAATTTAATAAAGACATAAATTTGTTCCAATACAAACATTTTTAAAGCTTTCCTATTAAAAAATGAAAACTGCATTGCACTTAACAGTTTGCTTTTTATTATCTATTATTTTCTAGATCGTGTCCATTTTCTCCAATTAAAGTAAACAACCATAACTTCCATATATTGAGAATTTCATTCATTTTCTTTTTTTCGTTTTTTAAAAGAAAAATACCATTACTTTCCTTTTACAATATAACATGTACAATTTGAAATTACAAGTCATTGTAGTCAAAAGGCTGCAAATATGTGGTACATAAAAATGAGTATTTCTCTCAAAAAGAGATAATTATTTTAAAATTTTGGAGCTTTAAAGGTCTAAAAGCTTCAAGTAAGAAATGATTTGTTAGTAAAGTATATCATGTTTTAAATTATTTACGATTATAAACATGAGAAATTCTACATAAAGGATTTCAAAATATTTTATGTTTATATGATATACTGTGGTATGTCAGAGAAAAATCATAAGTTCTTAAAAAGCACGTTTCTAGAGGAAAATAAAACGGTAGACTCCATCGATCAGAATAGAGAAAAATACTTGTATTATTCTTTCACTCAGTTAGAATTATATGTCTGTCATAGTACAACGAACGAAAAAAGGACGAACTTGAGTGACCAACTACAAAATATTTCACACATCATCGTCGCACTGGTAAAAAAAAATCTAGGAATAAAATCCTAGAGTCATTTGGTGAAAATGTTGAGTATGAGGAAGCAAAAAAAGATAAAAAATCATTATTTCTCTTTATTTTTTTTATTTACTCAGATAACATATAGAGACGTGGACAATAGTCAAGAGAACTTCTGTTATGCGTCCACTTCCTCCTTTTCATTTTCTGTCCACACATCCTCATCCGCCCACTTGTACTACGTATAAAAGCACACAATGGTCATCAGGGAAAATTATTGTAGACAACACGAGTTACAAGTATGAAACTAATAAAATTAGCCCAGAATATAGCACTCGTGTCTTTCCATTTAACAACGTCCACGTAGTTACCACTACACATCTTTTAACGTCCTTGTCTGCCAAATGAATTGCAGCCTCGGAAAAAAAATTAATAGAAAAAAAGGAGAGTTACATTTTACTAACCATTTATTAAAAACCAGTAAACTTGTATAAGATATATTCAAATAAAGGCTTTTTTTACAATGTATTAGAAATCAAAGAAATTTTTGAGAAAGATATCAATTTTCCATTGGCCTCATTGCACTTTTTAATACGCTTTTTAATAATTTTCGTTAATGTTATTGAATTTTTGCTGCATTTGTTTAAAAATATATGCCGTACATCTCTAATTACTGCCTCATTAGTATTACATTTTGCAAGTTGAAAATTATAAGCATTGAATGAGAAAAAAAATCATAAAACTATTGATTTTTAATAAATTCAAAAGGTTTAATTCGTATTAGAGCAAATAATTCAAAAACATAAAATATATTTTATGAACCTCGCTTCTATTGACAAAATTGACTTAAAAAGAAAATAAAATTATGAACTGAATCTTCGTATCGATTGTACTATTGATATTAAGGCGATATTAGCCAATTAATGAGAACCGTAAGCTATCTAGTTGTACATCAAAGCGAGAGGTGTTCCATGTTACCAAATTACTAAATAGCTTACAATATTGTAGAGTTTCAGATCCTCGATGATGATAAATTGGTAAAAATATTCAGACGACTAGGATCAAATAATAATCAGTCAAAACTATTTATTACATGCACGACGTTTCGGCCCGGTTATTGAGCCTTCCTCAGGCGTTCTGAAATATCATAGCCAATTTTTTATTAAAACCAAAATACAAACAATTTTTACAATAAATTCTTTCATACCGTAAATAATCGCTTTAATCTTGAGGAAGGCTCCATAACCGGGCCGAGACGTCGCGCATGTAATAAATAGTTTTGACTGATTATTATTTGATTCTAATCCTCTGAATATTTTTACCAATGGCTTACAATTTTCATGAATAGGTTAATATCTCCTTAATATTGATGGTGCAATCGGTACAAAGATTTAGTTCATAAGTTTATTTTTTTACCTTTTGAGTGCATTTTACCAAAATAAGCGAGGTTTTTAAAATATTTTTATTTTCTCCTTTTTAGTCTTTCACTATATTGTTAATCACTGTCTCAAATTTGAACTAGCTAATTGTTGTCATTTATTTCAAGTATCATTTCGATTGGCATTAAATTGACTAACTTTTATATGCGCCTGTGACGGTAAGCAACCCGGGATTTTTTTAAAAATTTAGTATTTAACCCAACGGCCGACAACGTGTCATCGGTGATATCGTGACTTAACCATGCTGTATTATGTCTATATATGGGTATGGTAGTATGGAAATCAACTGTGTGTATTCTTCACACATTAGACTATCAGTGACATCTCTTGAAATTAAAAAAAAATCTTTTATGATGTATTTGTCACAATATAATTAAATATCAAATAAACATTGAGATATTATGTGATTTACGATTCTTTGTTTTGCTACGGCGTACAATACGTACTTAGGATCACCGTATTATGGCGTTGAAAAGGTGAATAAAAGCAGAAATACTTGATGATTCTTAAATTTTCTGTTGGATCCATACATTGTCTTCGAGAGTTAGCATATGTGCCAAAATTCAGCACGATAAAGTGCTGGGAAGTAGGTGAAACATGAGACTTTAAGTTCCGTTACAAATTAACGACAAAGTGCGTTAAAAGAAACAAAGTAAAAAAGTAACGGATATTGGATATACAAAAATCGAATTCTAAAATCAAAGCACATTTTTTTAATAATTAAATTAACTATTGTAAGAAAACAAGAAAGGAAATGTCTGGAAAGCAATAAGATATACCGCTGAAGAAGAATAGAGAAAATTAAATGGATGTATTAATTGGAGAAAAGTTAACAAAGATATGGTGTTACAGGAAAAGGGTTCATATTTCATGTTGAAGAAAGTAAACTGGAAAGCCACAAGAAAAAGATATGCAATCCAGAACTTATGGTAAAGGACCTTATCATGGAAAGACAATGCTAGAGAGACAATTTAACCATGACGAGTCCATACTTGCTATTAACTAGAACTTTAAATTTATGCGACATTGTTAGACTATTGGAAAGAAATTTTAATTGACTAAGTAGAGATCTAAAGTACTTGACTGTAGCACTTAATAGCCTAAATTCGGCACTGTTAGAAAAACAACTACAGTTGCGTTTTCAAAAAATGTACAAAAAGTATACAAATAGCATAAATAGTACAAGTAGTACAAATAGTATAAAAAAGGATTACTAAGTTAAAAAGATTTATTGAACTTTCCAACGTAAAGAAAAGTTTGATAGACCATCAAATTCATTGTAAAAGAGACAAAATTTCAAAACAGTAGCATTCCTTAAATGATTCTAATATAGATTTAAGAATTTTACGGTCGGTCATAATGAAAATACAACTTTTTAGAGAAAAGGTTGATACTTTCGGATACAAAGCCGCGTGATTTGCTGGACTATATCACCAATATTTCGAAACCTCTCCGGATCGCATCTTCAGGACGTAGTTGCTCCAAAACTGTTTCGGAAAAAGTTTCGGAGCAATTACGCCCTGAAGATGCGACTCGAAGTTTGCGAAATGTTGGAGACATAGTCCAGGAAATCACACGGCTTTGGATCCGAAAGTAACAATCTTTTCGCTTTAAAGTTGTATTTGGATTCCTTAAATTATTTTTTATACAATCCAAGTGACAAATTTAATATCCTCATAGAAAAATAATGAAAACTAAGAAGATACTAATTAAAAATGTTTTTTTTTTTTAATATTAAGCACTGAGTTTTATTATTTTTTTTTGTGTTGTTTGGGTCCTATTTTTTAAAGGTTACTCTTCATTAGTTAAAGATTTGAAAAAGATCTTAATCGTGTCTTGGTCAAGTTTAAGCAGTAAAAGAAATCCTTTTTTACTATTTTCGAATAAAATGATTTTTGCAAAAGGTATTTCCTTTTTCTTCTAAAAAGTAAACCTGTAGTAAGCTGAATAAACTTACTCATAGCCTGGAAGCCAAGAAACGATAAAGTTTATAAAAATAGTTGAACTTTGTACAAGAGAGAAAATTCTGTTGCTCGCTTTCAAAACATTTAGAAATATTTAAAGTGAAGATTTCCGTAATAGATTACAGTATTGTAATATAAATGAGATATATTTTATTGCCAAGACAGAAATAATATGCTACAGTTCTCGTAGAGTATTTTAAGTAGAATGTTTAGGAACGATATGAGAAAAGCCGATCCACATTAGACGATATGGAACGAACATTATAAACGTAGGTACATGTTGAACACAATGAGACAATAGCAATGAACGTGTCCGTCTCATATCCTCTCCCAATCCCCAATTCCACCCTTATCCCCCAAAAAGAGACAACACAACTCGGTCCATATTGTGGCCCTCATTTCATGTGTGTCCCAAAATCTACAATTTGCCGTCTTTGTCGTTTCAGTTGATATTATGTACTACGAGACTTTAATAACCGAGTGGATTGTTCTAAGTTGTTTATTGTGGCGCGATCTTGTCAGTATAGGCGGACGTGAGAGAGAAAGAGGCTTTCCTAGTTAGGGGATGAGAAAAGTGGTAGAGGCATAGAAAAGTGGCACCGAGAGAGAGCGCAAAAGGAATGAGTGCGAATTTCTAGTACCGCGCGCTTAAAATGTAAATTATTGCGCTTTGCTGAATTAGTAATGTAACAATAATACGCCGGCAAAGCCAAACATAATGTGGGCAAATTTCCATGATAGCAACAGCCGTCTTCCGTCCCGCTACACTTCACCGTTATTTTCCTCCTTATCATTTGTCCAATGCGTACTATATTGTATAACTATCCTCATATGTGCAACTAAAAAAGAAAAATGTACACTGAAAAATGAACATTTTTCTCTGTTAATTAAAACAGTTAATTTAATTTATAAATTGTATCACTTTTTTCTAGTGGGTCTTTCTTTTAGCTAACAAATCCTAGAGTAAAAACGATACGTGTATTTAGGTACTGCTGTTAGAAGTTATACTTCTTTAGAACAATATAAAGCTTTGCCTTAAACTTATAATTCATGGAAATCCATAATATGTATATGAGTGAACACCAAAGTCAGCCATTTTCTCAAAATCAGTTTTCCAAATTATAATTTTCTTGATTTTTTATAAATATTTTTAACATAATCTGCTTAGTGTTGCAATCAGAGCTTTTGTTGTATGCTTACTATGGAAGCGGTCTCAGCTAATTACTCCTGTTTATTTTTTTCAAGTTGCCTTTTAGTTTTGCTATTACCTAAAAAGTTTACTGCTAAGTTATAAGGATGATTGTTAAACTTCTCAAGATACTTTCAGCTGAATTATTGAATTTCTTGCTTAACAGTTGGTTCTTCTGGATCGTCATCAATTTTGAAGTTGTACCAGGGAGCATTATTTATTGGTCGTAGTGTTTTAATTGGAATCTCTGTAGAATTTCAACGTTAGAATTAAATGCAATGCCTCAGAGTTGGATATCATAGTTCTAGATGGGCTTCAGCAAAACCTAATAGTTACTGCTCTTGTTTTCCACCGATTGTAAGGATAATTTCCTCATCAACATTATCTTAAAGTTTTTTAGGCTACCAGTTCTTTAGTTCCTTTTATATGAGCTGCCCTTGTAAACCGCCTATCTTGATGCATATTTAGGTATTAAACGACATCTTTCTTTGGCAGTTCCGAACCATTCCCAAAATTTAAAAACAATTTTGAACCTTTTTATCACGAAAGTTAATTTATAAGAAAGAAATGGAAAATAACAGTAAATAGAAAAAAACTGAATTTGATAAGTCTATCAAGGCATACATACAGGCCTTAGATCCATGGGAACCCAAATAGCTACCAGTTGTGATTTTTTCATGATGTATCTTTTCCAATTAGATGCATAAAAAAACCTCCCGAAATCTGATTCAGATAAATGAAAATTTTATTTTACAATCAATGGGCAATTCAAAACGATCGAAATACGTAAAATAGACCTACGTATAACACATTTCTGAGGATTCCTCGATCCTACTGAATTAATTTCACAAGCCAAATTACATTTAGCCAAGGCAGAGTTTCTATACCCAAAAAATGATCGACATACAAATGTTTGCATTCCATACATCTTTTGTTTTCGATTTAACCTAACATGATGGGTTGCAGAAGACGATGCATTATACACCGTGTAACCAATGTAATTTAATTTTCTGGTCCTAAAAGATCAAAGCAGGAATATGCCTATCTACTGATATCAAAGTACGTTTTGTTTAAAATAGTACCATTTATTTCAAGAATAGTAACATGCACGATCAAAATTCTTACTTTGGTTTTATTGTTCGCCCTTTAAGAGTATTAAGTGGCCAAGCTTATCCGGCGAATGGTTTATTCTTTGAGTGATTCATAAAAGCTCACCCCCTGTTTTGTAACGAGCCTGAAAGAACCATCAATACCGAAACAATCTACAATAGATTCGAGATCTTGCGAACTATGGAACTATTAAATCGAAGGCAAGTGGTTGACTTAACCTTCTTCTACAAGCTTGTTAATGGAATAATAGACTCCCCAGAGATCATGGATAAATTTGGATTCATTTCTAGTGGGCTTGATCTAAGAGCATGCAGGTTGCATGAAAATTTTAGGCCCATCAAAAATAATGTCAGCAATGATTCAAGAAGTTGAAAGGATTGGCAAGTTGGTAAGTAATTATTATGCTGACATTAACTTCTTCTGTGAATCATGTGCTTCCTCCTCCTCAGTGGTAAAAGGATTGTTGTTGTAATTGATTCCGAGCTTTACATTGATGCAATGTTGTCGGTTTGCTGGTGTTTTGCAATGCGTCCAATATTTCTTTTCTTTTAATATATTTTTTTTCCTTTGTTTAACTATATGTATATAGCCGATTGGCGTAAATTCTTATATAAATAAAAATAAAATAAATTCAACAGAATCAATTTTTGTTCGAACCAAAAAAATATTATCTATTTTTTTACTTGATTATGCAAATTTTATGAAGTTTAGAAGAATTTTGTATAAGATCTGCGTAATATGTCATCATGGATGCAATACAAAATTAGTGTTCTAAGAAAAACTTCCCGGAAACAGTAGCTCTGAGGCGAGAATTTTCATGTGGGAGAAAAATACATTTTCTCTTCCAAAGTTCTACATTTTCACAAAGCGCAAATAAAATTAATCATCACATCATAGATTTTTACACTTTCAGCGTTTTATTATTCGCATTGAATCCGTTGAATTGTTCACAAATTGTGAAGATGGCGAAAATTCTTGAATATAAATTGAATGCTCTATAAAATTGATTGTGTGTAGAAAGCTTGTGTAAATTACTACATAAGCAATCAGCAGCTTTTTGGTTTTATTAACAATAATAAAGTAAATACCCACTTCACTTCACACAAAAACAGAACTACAAGATATACAATTTCAATTATGCTTTCAAGTTTCACGAGAACAATTTGGATGTTGAAAAGCTCTCGTAAAGCTCTAGTGTATTTGGACGTCAGAAAATGTCCAAGCTGTATGATAATATTGTCAACAAATTCCCAAATGTTTCAACACTCGCAACTTACTTATCTGAAAGATTACCTAATGAAACTGTCAGGTAACTTCTAATTTAATGAATATCGAACGTGTTTCAAATGTACCTACAACTTCGATTTGACAAAACGTAGATTTAACAATAAAATTCACTATTCAGTATTTTTTTTAATATGAATACATTCTTTAAGCATTAAAAAGAATATTCCAGGAATAAAAAGAATCAATCAGAGTTAAATATTCAAAGCAAATAGTTTTCTTGAGCTTCATTGTATTTATTAGATATTTTCATTCTTGGAATTTTTATCATAAGTTACCATGTACAAAACATTCGTTTTCCTTTTTCTTTCACTATCACTTAATTTGAATATTATATTTATGTAAAACGAAAATAATTTCAAATAATTACAGCGGTAATAAATTCACAAGACTCTGTCATAAAGAAATTTTAATATTTAATGAAGTTGTGTACAGCAGAAGAAAAAGGAAATTAACAATTAAAATTTTATGAATTTGAAAATATTTTGTTGCAATAATTTTTGAGTGAAAATTATTCTATCATTAAAATTAACAAGATCTTTTTAGTAAGATATGAACATTTTATTTAATTTGGTAAAATTATAATTTATTACCCAAAATGTTATTATATTATAATGTCCCTTTACATATTTCTAGTATTGTTATGCTAACTTTAAAAAAAATGGAGTAAATATTTAATTGATATAATAATAAAACATTCATTTAACTAAAATTCTCATTTTTTTCGCAATGTTGTAATGGAAGATGCATATTATTGGAAAAGTTTTTTTGGTTATTTACCGTCGCTTTATAACTACTAAAGTCTTTAGTCAATCCACCTACCAGTTTTGAAGCGGTCATCTTGACCACTCGACTACAAGTAGGTATATTGAATATTTCAAAGTTGCCTGATGAAGTTAGAATTACACTGACGAAACGTTGCAAATCGGAATAAATAAAAAAAAACATTGATTACATTTGGTCTACTAAATCCTGAGTTTAATAAATTTTTCGAATACATTATATGTATCAATTGTATTTCGTACACATTTTATGGCTTAACATATATTTTGTTGATTTCTGTGTTATCTTAAAGCTTTATATTTATCTTATACAGAAATTAAAGTTGAACTGCATATACTTTATTAAATTAATTTTGGTCAATTTTGTGTCCAAACAGGATTGGTTGTTCGCGGAATTCATAATGAGTATATACTAGGATGTCCTAAAAAACAAAACTCCTTTTTTTTAATGCATACCCCCTAATTATATTTAATTGTTAAAACGATTGAAAATAAATTTTCATGCACCTAGAACCACTGCAACCCATGCCGACTTTCATCGAAACATACCAATACTTATAAACGAAGGAATGCGGTAGTTAACGTATAGACATACTTTCTATTGCTTATTTGTTTAATAAGTAAAATTATTTTTTTCATTCAGTCAACATGCCCGTAAAATTATGCAATTCTAAAATAGAAATATTTTTAATAGGAAACTTAAAACATTAAATTACTGGCTCAAAACTCCCCTAAAATGGACAAGAACAGGCAGTTCTATTCTGTAATATTCGTGAACTGAATTTATGTATTGATGAACGCGCAAATATATTCGCGAATTAATAATTTATTATTAAAAGGCACATAAAACGATTGAATTTTTACCAAACTGTTTAAAAAAACTAGCGACAACATACTAAACTTAGAGGAATTTACAAAACAAAGAAAACTTAATTCTACTACAAGAAAAATTGTCTTCTGATTCTGATATAATAGATATACAAGAAAATTTGCCCATCTCAACTACTAGCACAAGATTCGATACTAATGAAACTTTATATAGGAAAAATTTTAAAATTCCAAAACAAGTGGTAGTATTAGATAGGCGTCAGTACAGTATAAGCAATTGTGTGCTTACTACTGTAGCATCTTTTGAGGCACTGGGACATAACAATGATAAATTTCTTGTAAGTAATTGCTCTACTCAAAGAATTCGTAGGGAAAAGTGAAAAGAGTACGAGAAGCTATCAAAGTCGGTTCCCACAATGAGTACTGGATACTGTAACTGTACATTAGGATGACAAACTCTTCCTGGCTTTAAATGCATAAAAATTAAAAGAAGAACGATTACTGATAGTTATATCATATGGTAATAAAGAACAACTTATTGCTGTACCAAAATTGGACAACTCTTCGGAAAGGAGAACAGGCAGTTTGAAACGCCATTATTAACTGAAATCTTGAAAATAAAGTCCAAATTTATTGCTTCACATACAGGTTGTGTTAATGAGACTTCTGTGCTTTCTGAACAGAAATTAAGTAAAGAAATTATCTCTTTTACTTGGTACCATCACGTCAATGAATTCAAAGGCATGTTTGATGAAAAAATTAGCCAGAAAAATAAAAAGTCTTGACATTTTATTGTTGAAAAATTTCCGTGCAAATTGAAAAAAAAACATTTCAAAAAAATATAGAGTCGTACTGAAAAGGTGTCATGCCTCAATGTATCAGGATTGAACAGAATGTTAGCATTTTACCGAATAGAGTTAATTAAAGAAATCACTAAAGATGACTATTGAGAATTTTACTGGCATTAACTATTGACATCCAACGCTAAACCTTCATTCCAATGCAATTTAGCTTTGAAAGCACCTAAAAAATAGACAAATGAATCTCAAAATTAGGTTTACAGAAGTTCTGCCAGCATTTATGGTATTTAAAAAATGAATTGTCAGTCTTGTCCGTTGATGATGGTGAAGACCAAAAACCAAAAGTAAAAATTATACAACGAATAAACGGTATATCCCATCAAAAGAAGAACTTCGTGACTCATTTTACGGTTAGTCTGGCAAGTTATAATATGAGTTTTATTTATTATTTAGATATCTGATAAGAGTACGCTTATTTTTCACTTTAGAGAAAAACATTGATGACTTTGTTTCAATTTAGTCATACTCTAACTAGAAAAAAGTAAATGTTGAAAAGAAAAAATACTGAATAATGTCCTTTTAATAATAAATACTTAATAAATATAAGATACAGATAAAACAGTGTTTTATTTACCAGATTAACAAAGATCTTATATTCCTGTATGGTAACTACATTACTTTTTATATTAAAAGTTTGAGATTAAGTCGACACGGGTTATCGTTCTTCGATAGTGATAATATTTAAGTTATTTGGTTCAAATAAAAAAATAGAGGGTATGCGCATCGAAATTCGAAAAAAAATTGTTGCTTTTAAAGATTGGGATCTCCTTATATATACTTTATTGATTAAAGCTCATGATATTTATTAAAAAAAATCATTATTTTTTATATTTTGAAATGCAAAATTTTGTGTTAAGGCTTTAGCTTACCCGATCAATATGTAACATCTATGCGACATGAAAAATATTTTCAATTATCGTAGGACATTTTTTTTTACTAAAATACCTTTGTACCATGAATAAAATGCGGAAAAATTGCAATAGAATATTCGATTTTGTTTCTTTTAACGAAATTATTCGAATTTTCCCACTATCAAATATCAAATAAAAGCCAGAGATAAAATTAAAAGCCCAATCACTTGTTGCCGTGTGTTCCAATAATAATTTTATTTCCTCGCCACACATTGCCAGTTTTGTTAGGGGCTATGCACGTTTTTTTTCCAGCTACTATATGTGCGCATCAATAAATTCGAACGATAATCGAGAAAACTAAACGGCCAACGAAATAAAATTCAATGCATCATAAAAATGGATGAAAATGCGTAATAAATAAACATATTACGTAAAGTTCAGGTCGCTGGAAATATTCCTGTTATTTCGACCACAATATTTTTTATATTTCACGGTCATTAATTTGTAATTTTTCCAGGATAGCCAGTAGATAGAAAAAGAGGATATGAAGCCATCCGAATTTTTCGGTTATGGGAATTATATTATTGTTATACCTTTTGGTTTATACTCGCGCGATTATTAATATACTGGTTTTATAACTTGTTGATGGAAAGTATAATTTTTTCGATGCGTGTGGTGGTTTTTATGTCGACAGTATGAATCATGTGGAAACGTTTCTGTTTTGTGTCGAGTTGCAGAAATACATTTGTAATTCAAAAAAAAAAAAAAAATAAGGGATGAGAAAATGAATTAGGGAGGAATGGGGGAATCGAAAAACCACAAAATAAACAATATGAAATTTTGTGGACTTCAGTGTTGGTGGTGTCGGTAGGAACGGTCACAAGCGTGAAATGAAAATTTTATTTATTTGTATTTGGAAAAAAAATATTTGCAGTCATTTCTCATTTATATATGCTTCACCTACATTTACCATTTGCGTCTCCCCTTTGTTTATAATTTTATTTTTTTTTTAAAAAGACAAATAACTTTAATTTTTGCAAATATTTATCAAAGCACACGGAAATTCAGGGGAAAATTCAATCTTTCATTTTACACAAATAGGCCTTACAAATTTCATGTGTAATACCGTTTATACTCTTATTTTTGTTTCCTGCAATAAAATATTATTTTTTTTTAAAAAAATATAAAGAAAATATGAATCGATAAATTGAGTTAAAACGTTACAGATATAGAATATCAAAACCACACATGAACTGAACAATTGCCAGGAGAGTTTGAAGAGAATGCCACGTTTATCTTTATCGAATATTCCCTTTCGTTCGACAAGTCCCATATTTTCTCTATCTTCCATTTTCTTCAATCCACCATTCCACTTTTAATTTCTTTCGATTCTTGTTCTAGTCGCGTACGAGAAAAACGTTCAATCGTTCAATGTTTTGACGGGAATAATAGACAAAAACACGGCTGAGAAAACAGGGATTGTAAAAGGAAAGAAATTGTAAGAAAAAAACAGTTTTTTAGATAAAAATATAAGTACTAGAAATTTAAATTTTTTTTAGTCTTAAATATATTTGGTGCAAGCAAAACATTTATACAAGTTGAAACGGATTGAAAATCTTGTAAACCGAAACAAAATATTTATCATTGTAAAATTAATTAAATTGAAACGAGCTTTGGAATTATTAATCAAATCCTATTCAAATAAACATCAAATTACGGATAACGGCTGTCGAATAGATTTATTTTCGTTGGAAAATATTAAAATTTCGTTTTAGTTTAAAAAAGTCATTTTGTCTTTCATAATATGTAACACGCTCTCGTCTCATCATGCTCATATAAGATGAAAGGGCTCTTGGGGTTAATATCCATCCATTCTCAATGAGATTTTCCCGACAAAATTTCAGTTAGCAAACGAATTCAACGTGGTCTGTGGTTTGCTTTTCAACTTTTAGTATGCGTATAATAGAAATTTCAAATTATTCAGCATTACGGTTTTACATATAACATGATGCCATAATGCTGAAGATCATTTAAAAAATGTACCAGTTAAACTATAGGGTAGATATGTTGGCTCGTCTATGCAAACCAACTCAATATTTTCAACGTTTTATTTTCATTTGGTGCTTATAAGCACTGGAATATGAGCATGGAAAATCGGCTTTGAAAAGATATTGTGATGGTACCTAGTTAAGAAGTGTGTGGTACTAATAAAATAATTAGATCTTGGAGGTTTTTGACCCCTAAATTAATTAATTTTCGTGAAAAAAATATATTTCCTTCAGAAGTAACTATTCTATTTGATGTAAAATTTCAATGCTTGAGGCCAACAATACCTTCTTAATATAAATCAAATAACTGTAATGCCTCATGAATACTTTAAAAAAATATTTTTTGATATTTTTTTAGTATCAATTGCTGCATTGATAGTTTACTCTAAATATGTACAATGTACATAAATATACATACAAAAAAGAAAATGATTTCAGGAACACAAATAATCATTTCGTATATGTTTTTAAAAGTATTTGGGGAATTTATTTTAAGCATATTAATATATTCAGTGAAATACGCAATGTGTGCCTAGTGAAATACGAGTATAGTGTTAGAGTAATGGATTTCACCCACTACACAATATCAGATACCAGCATTCACTATTCAATGCAAGTGGCTATTAGCCAATGAGATTGCGAGATTTAAAGATGTTCATTTGTTTTGATTATTGAAATTTTGAAAATTTAACAAAACCACTCCCAGAATTAATACGAATATGTGCATCATACGCAATATGAAGCGTTTCGTGCTCAGACGTCATTCGGGGCCTATTGATATAAATATATCGATATGTATTATACTAGTTCGGAAAATAATTTCGTTTTTTTTTTTTTTTTTGGTGATAATAAAAAACAATTTTCGTTTAATAAGCTTATCATATTACTGGCTATCATAACTTTAAATAGTTATTTATTAAATTCGACGAAAAAAGAAAAGGAAAAACGAAAAATCGAGTGTTGGAATTCAAATTTTAGTATTCAAGAGCTTCCGAGACAATAACATGTATTCTAAACAAAATAAGTTTTTTTTCGCTGACGATGAACAGTTATACTGTGTATACAATATATAGAAAATATTACGGTTCAATTTATGTAGTATAATTTAATATAATAATAAATAAAAATCATACCATAAACATAATCTGAACAGAAGTTTTTGTGACGTATTGCCCAGATACGTATTTCGATTGCCAAGCAAATTTCCTCAGTGGTCATTCACAAAGCATATTATACTACATAAATTGAACCGCAATATTTTCTATATATTGTTTACACAATGTATTCTAAAGTTATAAATATTGACCTTTATGAATTGTTTGAACATTCAAATGTAAGAAAGTTTTAATAAATTAAATTTTACTTGAACTATTTTCGACCTCTGTCAAGTTTACATTCGACTTTAGCAAGTTAAAATTTTAAACATATTAATACCAAAAGATTTTTTGGTTCAAATTTTTGGTAGGTAAAATCTTCTATGTCTGAACGTCAACTTTTTTTTTTTTAAAATTGAACAAGTTTTGAAAGTTTAGAAAGAAAATTTACATTGAAAAAAAAAACAAATATAGTTTCGGTTTTTTTAAAAAAATCTTTAAGAATATTTAGTCAATGTTTAAAATGACGAAATTCTTGTACCAAAGGTTTTCTATAGTTTTCCGGAAGTTATAAAAATTAAACTGTTGTTTCGAAGTCTTTAATGACCTTATCATTCTTGTGCAAAAAATTCGATTCGATGTATTTGTACGATTGAGATATGAAATTTTATTCAAATTAAGTGAACACAACCATTATTCAACTTTTTTTTTGCATCTCCAAAAGACGAATGAATTTTTAAATTTAAATGGGATCAACTTTAATGTATATCCTATTCAATAAGAATAGAATTATGAAAAACGGATTACACTGTGGAAAATGCCAGCTGGTTATACTTACAAAAAAAAATATAAAAGTTTCCCAAATAGGAACATTTCATAAACTTTAAATATCTAAAATATATTATAAATTAATGTTAATATCCAAATATTTCTAAAGGCAACTTTCGCTTGCAGATTGGCCCCAAAATATAAACAATGTTTACAAAATTTTATACTTCTGAAGATTTTTTTTTCATTTTCTAAAGTTTCAAATTTCAGACTTATGCCTTCTTCGAAAGCTCATATTCAAATAAAGATAAATGAAATAATTATCTGACAATATTTTTACAACTAAGAGTAATGATATAATAAGCATCGTAAAAACAATGCAATAATGAGTTTTGAATTTGTCAATCTCTATATAGTACAGTTATGGAGATGTTTGGGAAATATTTTCAAAACTCCTCATTTTTTTGTACAAATGTTGATCATTTTTCCAAATTTTAAAATGGTGAAAGAAGGCTTAAACATGATTAATTTTTATTAGTTTGTCGACCCTCTAGTGACTCTCTTTCTGACTTGGTATCCGTAAAAGTTTTGCTGATTTTAATATTCATATAATGTTTAGTAGTGTTTGTGATTTTTAAAATAATTTCTACCCTTTCACTAACTCTTATCACCTTTTACACATTTGCAAAAGAATATTTTTGAAATCCTATCACTATTTCGACCATAACTTTATAAATATTAGCACGGAAAATAGTACGAAGATTGGTTTTATTTTATTGACTAATTGGAAACATTAGATCTTTTATAGATCGTGATATTATCAATAATAATGCTTGCAAAATAATATTATTTAAAAACTTTCACACAAAATATGAACTAAACTATAAATGACATAGGACGATTAGTATAGTGAATATACGGCCCCAGAAGGGAATTTGGTTCATAATTTCAAGGTATGTTGGTAAGTACTATTAGGATACATTTAGTCGGTAAGTTTTAGATCCCTACGTATTCCGTTTCTTCAAAAATCGAAAAAAGCTGGAAATCAGAAAAAAAATTCTCAGAAACTTGTGAATCAATTTATTTAAATTTTGAATATGTTTTAGGAACTGATGGTAGCTTTTAGGAAAAAACTTAAGAGCTTTGTTGGTTTATAAGATCCTTGAAAAAAAGAGCTTTTCCTTTTAATTTTTAACGTTTGACACTTTTTAAAAATAAAAAAGTTAAATTGAAATGCTTGCAAAAATCACAGGCATCAATAATTGCAAATAATGTATAAGAATGCATGACGAGAGCAAACTATTATCGAATATTTTAAACCTAATTTTTTGAAACACGCATTTTATTCATAATTTTACAGATATTCTAGTAGATATTCTGTTAAAGTAGGCATAGACGAATCTAACAAATCATAGACCATGAAAATCGGTTCAGCCATTCTTCAGTTATAAATAGTCTAATAAACACGACTTTGTTTTAATATATTGATATAATGATACATTATTTTTCTTTTACTTTCTATAACTTTTTTTACAGAATCCCCACTACTTTAAATATATATCCTTAACAGGAAAATGGGTTCATTCTTCTTTTTTTATGGACTGTGATATAATTTATTCTTTTTATTTACTAAATTATAAAAAATATTTTTAAAAATAGTATAGTTTAACTCTGGTGTACTCGTACCTTTATTTATTAAATAAAAACTTATTACTTACAACTTTGTAAAACATAAATAAAAGCGCTCACGAACAACAGATCATTTTCCTAAATGCACCCGTATTTTTATATTTGATACGCTGTTTAAAATGATTTCAAATACATTGAGAGTACAAAGTTATGAAAGTTATGGGCAAAAAACAAGGAGTAGAAAATCATCAATCTCCCATTAACTTTGTTTTCTCATAATATATAAAACAATTATTATTACATATCTGTGATTTTTCTCGTCCAACCCGCATCGAAAACTTTTCCAATACTAAACATGTTCAAGCCTTAACATTTTCTCATCAATAACGAGTGAAAGAAAAACTAAACAAGACGACAAACTTTGCGATTTCCAACTAAGCGATTTAATAACCGACAAACAAACAAACAAAAAAAAAATATAAATTTAATATTTTTACCTACCCAAAGCGCTCATATTCATTTCTTATCGTTCTCATCGTCACTACATTTTAGCTATGAACGTAATATAATCTTTTTTCATCAATGACATTTTTTCTCAAAGTCTTCGCTATTTTTTTTATGATAGCTTAGCTCTTCTCGCAAATATTAAAGAAAGTATTTTTCACAACAATATCGTTGAGATATTGTCAATACGAAAACGAATTTTTCACATCGTTTTATTTTCATCTCTTCTTACTTTTCGCTTTTCTATTTTTTTCTTATATTTACATCGATTGGATTCACAAATGTTTCACGGGTATGCAGTTGAAGAAAATATTTTGCACGGAAATTCTTTTATTACCCATCTCTCATTCTCATCATTCAAACACATAATCGGCCTTATTTTTTTTTAGAAAAAAAAAATGGAGAAATATATGAGATAAAGGAATCTCGAGAATTGTTCAAGCTATCTAATGTTATTTGATTTCCCCGTCTTTATTTTTTTATAAAAAAAAGATGTACATTCTTTCTAACAAGCTTTGAAAATTTTTAAGTGAAATTAGCTGTGTAAAGATCAATTTATTGATTTCTCGGCGAAACGGTTTAATATTATGTATTAATATTGGGATGAAGCATGATGAAGTTTTAGTTTAATTTAGCCATCACTGGGATTGGGGATTTAAATTGGAGCATTAATTAGAAATAGGGGTTGATTGAAAGATAATAAGTCAGTTAATGGAAATATATATAAGTGGATGAGATATACAAGTAGAAATACGGCCGCTTTGATCATTAAAATAGACCGGTAGCATGAAAGTTGGAGCTTTGATTAAGTATTTCATTCATTAATCGTAACTTTTTCTAGAATACCAATTAAATTTCAACAAAATTTTTGATTATGTAATCAAACTTTATTGATTTTGAATATAGTGTCTAAACTTTTTCCTTTTTAATAGTACATTTGATTTTAACTATTCCTCTAATAAACATTTTCTATATTTTAACTGTATTAAGTAGAAACGGAAAAAAAATCGTCCTAGTTCACAACTCGATTAAAATACTTTTGGTGCATAGCTCTAATAAGATTCCCAGCAATTTTTCCGAATTAGATTTTCCAGACGACCATTTCCTTGAATTACTTTTACTCCAAATGGTAAATTGGTAAATTTCCCCTTTTTTGCAATTCGTGATGTACTTATTTAAGTTGAGTTCATTTCAGTTCTTAGATTCGGACTTTATAGATTTTTAATTTAATATAGCCAGAAGACTTTGATAAACTCAATATACAGTCCCTGACCATATTAAAGGTGGATCACCGTCAGAAAAAAAAATCGTTTTTTTTTCCATAAATGTCTTCCATAAATGATTGGAATAGCTGACTAATGTATTTTCACTGATAAAAATTGAATAAATTGATAACAACATAAAAAAATATCTTAAAAAACTTTAAATGCGTTTTTCTCGAAATCAACTTTTTAAAACTAGGAGACAAGATTTCTCAGAAACTATCCGACGGATTGACTTGAAACTGGAGGGTGCTATAGTTCAACACGTCTTCTTGGTACTGAACCTCTGAAATTGGCCAAACCTCCCCCCCTCAAAGTGGGAGAGGGGGAAAGGTCCAAAAAAGGTCGTTTTTTTACCTTTTTTTTCAAAGTCGCAACATTTTGTGAATTTTAAATTTTTTCGGATTCTCGAGGGTCAGTACCAAGAAGACGCATTACCAAAATCTACATTCTTTGGAAAACCATGATCCGACTTCCGGTTTCCGAGAAAACTTGTCTCCCGTTTGCCTCCTCATTTTTGAGGACCCTTTTTCAAAGCGCTGTAAAAGGGGGGGACATATCGGGGCAAATAAAAAAAAATAGTTCAAAACTTCAACTTTTACATGCCGAAGACCGTTTTTTAATCTCTCTAAAAAAAAAATAATGGGAGCAGTTTTAAAAAAGTATTTTTTTTTTACGTTTTGACGGTGATCCACCCTTAATAGAACGCACTATAGATTTTGTACAAAATATGAAGTAATAGCTATTTTATTTTGTGTTTGAATTTTTGTCTGGTTTTAACATTCCTATAAAAATGTAATTTATTACACTTATTACCAATTAATCTGACAAAAAAAATCATATTTTCTGACAATAACTTTTACTATCAATTTAATTGTCTGGTTAATAATGGTGAACTTAATTGTATAATATTTAATTAAAAGCTCTTCTACTGCTATTAAAGCTTCAATCATTCGCAGTGTGATGTATATGTAGGACAATAATGTCCACAGCATTTGTAGATGGTGATTCTATTTATGAATATTTTTTTCTAAGGACTATTTTTCTGATGTGTTCACCAATTAAACCACTTTTCTCTCCATCAAATCTCACATATTGGGGTTTAAATCAGGGCTATTAACCTAGAGTAGAGTAATTGGGGTAATAATCAAGATTATACCCATATTTAGAAATTATATTTCTGAAAAATCTTTACTAAGTTTAATAATGTAAAAAGTAAATTGTATTTAATTTAATTTAGTAGAATTCATGAAATTGACATAAAGTTTAATAATTTGACCAGGGACTGTACGTACCTTGGTTTTTAAAATTTTAAATCATGATTTCTTTATTCAACCATAACGAAATGTACCACATTGTATTTCGTTATTTTCTCTATATTTGCAATTTATTTCTTATGAATGAAAATCTTTAAATCATCCTATCATAGGTTTGGAAAAGAGTTTTAAGTTTGAGTGAAATTTCGATAATGGTGTTCAAAGAAAAATTTAATTGATGATACAATCATTGAAGATGTCGAGTTCGAGGAAATTACAAATTTTGCTCTTATTAAATTACAGTTAAATTTTGGTGCAGTGATGATTTTTTTACAGTTTCGTTGGTCAACATTTGATTTCCTCAAATTAATAATATTTTCTGCACTTAACTTCTTTCCTATCGTTTTTAAATGCACCATATTAGGTTGACGAGAAAATAATTTCTTTTCCGAATCTATAAACATTCAATTTCCTCTTAATGGGTTATAAGTTTTTTAAAGTTTTGCAAAAGGCATTTTATGTCTTGGTAGTGAGTTATATAGTGACATTTCAAATCGTTAAAGATAAAAATATTAATTATTTTGAATCTCCATTGAAGTAGTTAAAAAAATGAAGAAAAGAATGCAAATCTCTTCGAGTTTTACAGGATAGTAATGCAGAATCGCTACCAAAAACTTTATCAATATTTTCCCAAGATCATTAATGCCAAATTAGTTTTTATGGTTCAAAACAAAAATTTTATAGTGTCAATCAAAAATAAAAAAAAACTTTAAGCAATAAGATGTTAAAGAAGGAAAAAAATCAAATTCATGTCTGACAATCGAAGATGTGTCAAATAAATCAAATCAATCTTGATCGACCAATGTAGAAAAACTTCCCAAGAATTGTCGAAGCCGAAAACTTTTTTCTGCAACACGATAATGCAAGACTCCATCGCACATGAAATACCCTGGAGAAAATTAATCATGTAGGGGTGGGTGATATTGCATTATTCATCATAATTGTCCACAACTGTTTCATCAAATTTTTATTTATTTCGATGTTTTGAACATTGGAAACAGAAATGGAACGTTAAGATATATGTTACATCCAAATTGATAAAAAAAATTCCTGTAACAGTGATTTTATTAATAGAATGTAACATCTCACTTGTTCCTAGAAATCCATGAATGACTCCTTTAAAGGCCTGTCAAACTGATTTACGTTCCTCTCGAGAATTTGTAATTTTCCTGGATTTTTAAATCCAGCATTCTTTATAATTTTCCCGAGCTTGTGACCCACGAAAGATCCTCTTAATAATTTTTCTATACTTTCAATCCAAAGCTTTAATAAAACATTCCAGATCAACGAAGTTATGACTTCAAGACCACTCAAAAAATAGAAAAAATGGATCAATTTTTACAGGGATAAGATAAAATTTGCAGTGACAACAGGAAAGAATATGTTAATAGAATATATTCCTACAACTGGGGATAGGAAACAAACCAATTCAGGTGTGTAAATAACGGTATTTGTTTAAACCTTAGATATAAATATAATAGATCGGATATGCCACTGAATCTTAAAAACAAGAGCTTAAAGGTCATTTTCAAAAGTACATAAAAATTAGTTATTGTTTCACCCAAAATATTTTCTCTGCTGTACAGTTCAGTGATGTTATTAGTTTACAAGACTCTTGAAATTTACTTAACATAATTTCTAGTCTATTGAACTTTATACTTCGGATTATAACTCTGTCTTAATCTACAGAATTTTCGGACCATAAAAAAAATATAAAATTGAAACTTGTTTGTTTATATTTGACAAATTATTGACTTTATAAAAGCGTCCGTGAATTTCCAAATTTGAATTTCTTTTACGTAATGCATTTTTAATTTTTTTGTTATCATTAATTTAACAACCTTTTGGAAAATACCACCTGGAAATATATATATTGTAGTATATCTACACAAATGAAAAACTATTTTAAAACAAATTCAAGTTAAAACTTTCAATTACAAAACTTACGCTATGGAGCAATAGTTTCCCAGTATAGTTTATCTTCTCTTTTTGAATAAACACTATCAATAGTTGTTACCGAATTTCAATGGTACTTCAGAAATTTAAGGCATTTGATCAATAGCTATCTGGACTGTAAATACCGAAGAATAGTTTAGGTAAATGTATTTACACTATTAAAAAATGTATCTCTTTTACATTTCATGATAATTTTTCATTTTGTTATTTTTTAAAGAAAATTTAATTTTCTCGCAATACTACTCATATTTTGTAACCGAATATAATGCTTTGTTATATTGAGTACTGCAACATTTATTAACAACATTTTATTTAAATAGTTTTCAGGATAAAGAACTACATTTTTGTAAGTTGTTAAGGATTACAGCTTCAATTATTGTTTAAATTTTTATTTAAAAAGATTTTAACGTCAACAAAATATAGAAAGTTATATTTACTTACTTATTTCTATTATTTATAATATATTTGGTTTTTGATTTAACCAATTTAAAAAAAACGGTTAATATAGTTTTAAAATGAACGAAGTTTTATAGCGATTTTGTCCACGTGATTATTTTTAAAAAAAGTTGAAGTTGATTCAAATTTTTCAGTGAATTAACGTAAATCTTATACAGAAAGAAGACATGTTTTTATATGCATTAGTTCTTTTTGAAATTAAGAGGACTCGCTTTTGTTTTCGAGGATTATTTTAATAGCATTATTGTCTACGTAATATAGAAAAATTCCAAGAAATTAAACTGTTTTTGTGAAGATCAAGACATTTTAAGCTATCGAAAGGACAATCACAATATAATGATATCATTGTTGTTTAAAGACAGTAGTAGAGCATCGACTAAGCTACAAAAAAATTTAAATATACTTGCTGATATCTAGAGCAACATTGCGATCAAATACTGCAATATGTGGACATTATAATAAATTTATCTGGTTTCAGCAGAATTGAACCACATTCTTTATTGCTTATAACTTTACCATACAGTATAACAAGAATTTTTTTTATTTAAATTTATATAAAGTCACTTCAACAACGTGGTCATTAGCGACTACATAACAATATCATACAACAAGAATTGTTCCACTAAAAAAGGGATTTCATGAAGAACAGATTGAGTGATCACCTTGCAATTCAAATTTATTCTCACAGGCTTTTTTTGAATACAACTAAAAGATTTAGTTTATGAGAAAAATTCATTAAGCACAATAGATTAAAAATATTAAAGGAAATATCAAATTTCTAAACGACTTTTAGAAGTATCTTCAGTAATATTTGTAACAAATTTAAGATACCCTTAGAACTACCAATGCAACGGCTGCCATTTGACAAACATCGTTTTTAAGAAACAAATTTTTTTTTGCTCACTTAATCTATTGTTACAAAAAAAGGGGAATAATGAATTATGTGTTATTTTAGACAAAATCAAACAAGAAGACAATTCAGGTTATTTAAGAACTTTTTTTTTTAATTTAATATTTTTATTATTCAATTAGCTACGTTTCGTTACTAATCGTAAGTTCATCATTTAAATTCAATAAATTTATTGAATTTAAATTGAAAATATTTTATTGTGAATTAAGAAGCCTGATGAAGTTACGATTAGTAACGAAACGTAGCTAATTGAATAATAAAAATATTAAATATTAAAAAAAAGATCTTAAATAACCTGAATTGTCTTCTAATTAAAAAAAATAAAAGCTGAGATCTGAATTTTATCATCTATTACAAAATCAAACTATTTGACAAAAATAAAACAACATGGCGATGGTATGTGTAGCCTATTTCTGTTTTTATTAAAAATAAAGAAAATGAATTTCAGAATACACAAAGTCATACGTATCGCTCCCTTGAATTCAGATGTGCTTACTAATCCACTCTTGAATTCAAAGTTATAGTTGTAATTTTTCCTCGCATTTTTTTGCTAGAAATTTGATAATTTTGTTTTAGAATACAATAACAGTAATTAATCAAATAGAACTTAATACAAAAAATTGTACAATACGCGTAAAATACTTTAGGTTCAAACAACTAGAACAGAAAACAAACACTAGCATAAAATAAATTTTAGTTTTACAATTTGTCATAAAAAGAACAAATACATCAAAAAAGAATAAAATGAGATTAATAAAATTAAAAAAAAAATAATTAATCAAATATATAACTATTCTTCTTTCAAAATGGGAAAAAATATTATAAAGTCACAAGTTTCTTAATTCTCATAAAAATTGTGATCCTTTTAAAAGCTTATCTTCTAACAACAATGTGAAAAAAAAATAAAAAGATGATAAAATAACAAAACAGGAAGAACAAACGTTTAAAAAGCTGATATTTCAATGAAACGTCTTTCTCTTTCTTGTGCATATGCTCGTAATCCTTGTGCGTAAATATCACAATTTTTATTTTCCCAGTTTGCAAAAAGTATCCGACTGTTGTTTGCCATTTAGTGAGTAGTATGTGTACAACAAAGAGAAGCGCGGGTATGAACAATCCGGCATGTGGATGACAAAACCACGACAAAGAAACGATTCCCAGAAAAAAAAATAAATGCGTGAACAATGTTCAGAAAAAGGAGAACAATTTTTGTCGTTGAATGTTGGGAGTGTAAGTCAGTTACAAGGAAAGGGAAGTTAAGTTTTTGTCGAGTTCACGTTATAAGAATATGGTTGTTAATGACATCACTGCGAGTGGTTTGGTTGGTTTTTCATCGTTCTGTCGAGCTCCCGCACTCCCTGAAATCCCATCACCGGAAGGAAAAGACAGCCGCGCCGACGACGGGAACGATTCACAATACGCGCGATCCCATTCCGAAAGAGACGACGATGGCAACAGAACGGGAGACAAACAGACACCTACATCCATTCCCAATCTCCATCATTTATTCCTTCTTCCGCGAGAATTAGGGGAATGGGAACTTAACGAGAATGGTACCGCATATAATTTGATATTAATGATCTACATTAGCGAATCCACTGCCATCTTCTGGCAGCTTTATTCACTTCATCCATCTTTATACTCAGCCGTATGCGATTTTAAAAGCTGCTTTTTTTGCCACAGCTCTTCCATGCGGCCCCTTGCTAACCAACCACTAACAAACACAAAACGCAACCCTCACTCATTCTACTGCATTAACAGGAACATTCTTATTCTTTCTTATACTCACGAGTTCATTTTATGGCAAATAAATTAGCCGTAAAAAGTGTCACAATGACGGAATTTAAGGTTTTCTTCAAAGTACTGTTGGATTATTACATAACGACTTTGTGTCATTCGGTATGAGGAACGGCAATAAGGCGGAGGGTTGGTAAATGGTTTGTGTATGTGTGAGAGTTTTAACATTGTTACTGGCAAATTTCTTCAGATAGGATATAACAGAAATGCTGAGAGATCTTAAAAACCGAATACCGTTCGTCACAATTCAGAAAAATTGTGAAGTAGACGAATGGAAAAGGTGTCGTCTCACCTTATCCATTCGTTAATCTTACGACGTGAGGATAAATGCGTTAGTATAAGTCAAGACTTGGCTTTTTTTCAACACTAAACGTCCATTTTTTGTTACTTTCCAGCCAGCAGCTCCAATAAACCTTTCCTACCATTCTACGGTCATTTTATCTCCGTGATTTTTCCGATGTAATAAAATTTTTTGGCCATAACCAACGATATTCATCTTATCTCAACTCGAAGTTTTCCTTGGAAATTTAAAGCTTTAGATAAAAGTGATAATATATATTTTTCATACGAATAGATTACTTTCTATTTATCTTGATAATTGACGTTATTTTTACAGTAAATGGAATAAAAACGAAATAAGATAATTTTCACCATATTAAACGACAAGAAAAATTGATGGTTTTCCAGTTTGGTAGAGGAATTTTAGTCGAGTTCATTAGCATACGTTTATGCCATCCTTCTAAAATTCATCGGTTTTTTTTCTTGAATTTTTTCATAGGTATGGATATCAGGGACTCAAAATTGACACGACATATGAATGGGAAAGGATGATCCTTACAATTCAATATCCTCTAGACCTGGCTGTGTCGAGGCTTCTATACAACGAACAATGAGAAACTCTTGACGAGAAAAAAATTTCCTTATATTAAATTTTCGTCCCAAGAAAACATCACACTCTCAAAATAAATACTTTTGACACATTCAATATTCGTTATCCCACACCCCAATTCAGCCTATCACTTCCCCATTTTGATGAACTCTTCTTCATCTTTCTTTCGACTAAAAATACATCCATTCTCCATCGTTCCAATCCTTGATTCTCTCGTGTCGCTTTCTCTATTAAATCGATGTAAATAATTTCTGATAAATCAATATTGGCATTTAATTGTGTCGTGTAAATGGGAGGATCTGTGGAAATATCTGCCAATGCGAGAATAACAATATAGTCACAAAACCCACACCACTTCATCGTGATAGTGGAAGATAGAAGAGAATAGGTCGTCTTGCCAATTCCCAATCCTCTTTTATACCTTACAGG
This sequence comes from Sisyra terminalis, assembly GCA_958496175.1. Classification (NCBI taxonomy): domain Eukaryota; kingdom Metazoa; phylum Arthropoda; class Insecta; order Neuroptera; family Sisyridae; genus Sisyra; species Sisyra terminalis. The sequence continues at coordinate 14,124,108 of OY292275.1, forward strand.
ATAATTGTTTCAGAAAATATGCCCTCTGTTTTCTTAGGCACAGTGTCCCTCCTCAACAACTCCATTTACATTCCCAATTCAATTACCATAGCTTTTATTATCTCAGCCAATTAACAATACAAGTTAAATTCCAAGATAAAAACACGAACTTTCTTCTTCATATCATTAAATTAAGAATTCCATCGTCATGGTTTTGATAGGGTTATATCAAATTCCATTCTTCATCGAAGGAATAGCATGAGGATAAGTCTGTGAAGGGTGAGGTGAGAGAAGGTCGAACGGATGAATCGTGGGTGGTTGACTGCTCTTTATCCATTACTGTCCTCGCTAAAGCCATGAAGAGAATTGGCTATAAAATACATCCTCGTCAGTGAATGAGCTTCGACCGGGCTTGAACCTTTTACAAGCTCTCGGATAAATATCCGACAATGATTTATCCTGCACGCAAACCCGTCATATGTTGTACTTTATGAGACTAATAATTATCTACGTTAAAACACATATCTTCATATGGTTGGCTTGAAAAATTTATCTAGTAGCAAATCTTTGAAAAGTTTTCGCTCAATGTTTTGAATATAAAGCGTATTGCTGAAAATATAAACACTAATGTACCACACAAGAAAAAATTGCGTGAAACCATTGAAAAATTAAGCCTTTTATAGTAAACACTCATAGTTCTTTTCCTTAGCAATGGAATCTAAATTTTGTTTAGAAGTACATAAAATAATACTTTCATTATTACTTATGAGAAAATTTTTAAACAGGAGTCACTAATTGTAAAAACTGTATTTCCATCCTATTATTTTAAAAGTTAATAAGCTGGAATCATTCCCAAATTTTAAGATAAATGTGTTTTAATTTTTTGTTTTGAAAAACTGTTAAAATGTAAATTGATACCAAAAATAAATTTTTGAATAATTTTCAAAGCAGTAATGATTATTAAAGAAGCATTTTTTCTTGTTTAATCTTTAAGAACCCTAACTGTTTTCTTTAATCCTAAACAGAGTTTCCAGAAAAAATGTATCTTAGTCACTTGAAAGTAACTTAGTTACATGAAAGCACCTAAGATACTGTATCTTAGTTCCTTTATTTTTTGCCAAAAAGAAACTAGTATCTTAGATTCTTTAAAAGGAACTGAATGTAGTAACTGAGGAAGTTTTATGGATTCTAAAAAATAATTTAATTACCTAGATACCGAGAGATTAGATACATTGTTCAATGTTATAAGTTCTATGAAATTTAATATAGGTATACCTCTTATAAGAATCCTATCTTTTTTTAAGTGTGTAGTTTTACAGGGTTTGGATATACATACTTTTCCCATTTTCTTTTCCTTTCCTGAATTAATATTGATAAGGTTAACATTATTTGTCCATCAAACAACTTAACCTAATACGTTACGAAACTTAGTAAATCTGTACTGGGCCGGATTTAAGGGAAGGCAACCGGAGCTACAGTCCCAGGGCCTCCGCAATGGAGACTTCAGAAAAAAATTCATATTCAGACTAGTAAACAACTTTCCCTTTGATATTTTTTCGCGTGTTTCCTTTACCTAAAGTACTTTGTACAAACATGATTGTAATAAATATTAACAGAAATCATCGATGTATATTTGGGTCAATGGGCCTCCACTCCTTTGTTGCACCGAGGTTTCCAGACCTCTCAATCCGGCCCTGCATCCATAGTATACAAATTAACCTAAATAGTAGCTAAAGATAAGAATTTAAGCTCTTTTTTAAGAGTAACTAGATATTCCAAGTAACTTCAGATACTTTTCAAAAAAGTAACTTATCTTATATTTAGGTACTTTTCCATAGTATCTTTGATAGCTCTGATCCTGGGTAATCAAATTTAGAAAAAACAACTTGCTTCCAAAGAACATTTAACATTAATAAATCAATTTTTGATATTAAAGATTGATTTTCGTCACCCCTTTTAATTGGGTCGTCTAGCCTCGGTAATATTCCATGGATTGGAGTACGACAGTAGGATTTGGCGACCCTAAGGGATTAAAAATATTCTACAAATGAACCAATTTTAGGGGTTAGAATTTATAATTTATTTGTTATTTTTTTGTAAGCCAGCTTTATTAGTACAGTCGTTCAAGCATAAACACTCATTAAAAAGCACGTAGAAGACATTTTTTTATTTATTGATAGATCAGGCTTCAAATATGATTTCAATCGAAAAATCCATTACCGAGGGACACCGTGTGGCCCCCTCCCTCCCAAAAAAAAAACAATTTTTCCAAAAAAAAAATCAATTATAGCGAATAGGTATATTAAAATTCAAGCTTAAAGTGAGAAATATATTTTAAAAGCTTGTATTTTTAACTCTTTGCTTCCTATATTGAAGAACTGTGAAGTTTAAATTGGATTTATTTCTTGTTAATTACAAGGATATTTTAATTTTATTAAAATTAAGATGTATTTTTGATTCATGTGAAATTAAAACGCAAAATTTTTCGAAACAATTTTTGGCCAAAATTTATTCCATTCACGCCGCGCTATTTCTATTGTAATAAACGATTTTCAAATAAAGATTTGTGTACTGTATTGCTTTTTATCCAACAACAATATCCTGGAACTATTATATTGGATGAATCGAGCAAAAAGAAGAAAGGAAAAAAAATATCATAAGACGAACGAAACATCTGAACGGGAGAAAAATACATTTATGTAAGATAAATATTTGATATTTTACGGCACATGGTGAAGTGGGAAAGAGAAAGTGTATGACGTACTTTTGCTGAATAGGGAAAATATCTGATTTGGGCGTTCGCCTCAGGATATTTCTGTCCGTTTTTTGGTTTGGTTTATTCCCTGCTCTGTCTCGTCATCGTCGCATTTTTTTCTCCTTTTTCTCGCATGTGTCATCGTCCTTCTCGCCTTTTCTGGACTCTTGTGCATGTTTATCACGTCCTCATTCGTCCGGAGATTCCACATACACAAACCCGGCATAAAATTGTTTCCCTTACTTTGATTTTTATCACACAGACATTCAATTTTATGTTCCTAATCCATTCAATTGTTACGATTTTTCTCGATGAGTTTTCCTGGTGTACATAGTATGGAAATTTATGCACTTGGACAGATTCAACGTGCCAAAGTGAGTCAAAAATAGATTTCCCAAAAACAAATTCCTCATAAAATGTGTATCGCATTTCTTTGCGGTGTTCAGTTCATGGGCGTACATAAATATAACTCAATTCAATCATATCATACTCTAGCTATACTATTTCTAATGAAAGAAGTACATGTATCGGTTTTTGATTACCACGATACTCAAAACTTTAGTTATGTTTAATGAGTTGAATCTTAATTTGTGTTAATTTGTACAAATTAACTGAAAATATATCAAAATCTGATCATTTTTGTAAATATTAAGCAATTATTTTGATAATCTAAACTAATTGATTTAATTCTTTGAAAAATATGTTTCAACAACTTTTAACTATTAAAACTTCTAATTTTCGTTCAATAGCTAGTTATCCTTTAGATTAAGATATTTTTTGTTCAAAACATTTATTACAAATACTCTTGTTCGTCTACGGTTCGTGGTTCCAAATACTCGCGAATTGTGTTCTCAAACATGTTTTCATAATTTCGGCAATTTCAAGAAATTCTTAAGCAATGTTTCTACATAAAAACGGTTCCATTCATCCGTAATGGTAAATATTATTTTCATTACTACAAAAAATTATATTACTACTATATTTATAAGGAAAAAAGGTCTTTAGAATTATTTTGGGAAAAATATTTTAGCGTATAAAATATCAAACCTACATAGTCATTTTAAAACTATACTATTAATATGCGGATTTTCACGATTTTCAGGAGCAAAAGGAACGTAACCCCCGCAAATAGCGAGGTGATACTGTATTATTTTAAAAATTATTATTTAAAAAAGGATTTACATTATTGCGTTATGAATGTTAGGTACTTTCTATACGTACTACAGGTGTATTTTTTTCAAATTTGTGACCAAAAAGTGGCATGAAAGCTGTTTGAAAACTTAATAACTAAATACATTATCTATTACAAACTAGAATCGTCCTTAACTAGGATACTGTCCGCCTAAAGTATTAACCTGCTAAGTCCATTTAAACAGTTTTTACAAGGGGAAGAAGAAAAGAAAATGTCAGCTACATTAGTTAGTACAGATATCAGGATTTCGTTTCATATTGTTTTTTAAAACTTCTTTATTTAAAGTGATTTATCAGTTTGTCACTCGATAAAATTTTTATTCCCTTTCTACAGGAACAAAAAAACATAATTTAAAAGGGACTTAGCAGGTTATTACTTTAGGCCGACGATCTGATGGTTAATTTTAGTGGACAAGTTATTAAAAATTGTATTTTCTCATATTTATTTTCTGGATTGAAGTCTAACAACCATTTAGTACTATCTTTGACAAGAAATTGTTGAAGAATTGCAGAAAAAAAGAGATTATAGGAAACAAGAGAAGAATAAATTCTATAACTATAGATGCATTTGTAAAAGTTATATTATAAATTGAAAGAATAAACCATAACTTATAGAATTAAACACAACATTATGACTTACATATTATGGTAAGTTGATACGAAAAATAATATTTTTTTGTTTTTCTCTTTGCTTTCTCTAACCCTGCCTATTTCTTTCTATGAGAAAATATTAATATGAAAAATTATAAAATTATTCAGAATCGCTTATAATTAGGTGTTTAGAATTTAGGTATTTAGATTCGCTTATTACTAGGTGTTTTTATTTTTAGTTTTAAAATTATCAATGTCAATTTTTTTTAATAATCACGAATTGTTCAGCCATACAAGTAAAACTCTGTTTTTTGGTGACTTGAAATTAAAAAAAAAACAATTAGACGAAATACCAAAGATCTAGTCCTTTATTAAAGATCATGAGAATATTTTTAGAAAGTAAAAAAAATAAGTTTCATAAACTATTTTATAAGATTTCTCAATTCTCTAATAAACTCATTTTCCTTTTTAATCAAAAATACAGTTGGAAATACAAAAATTACGTATAAGTTCACAAATTGTAATATGAGCTATTAAATAATGAAAATGTACATCGAGATATGATGCCATTCTGTTTATGTTATAAAGAACGATAACTATTACAAATACTGGAATATTTTTTGATTTTTTATCGAAATTTTATAAATGGGAAAATTTTTCGTGACTAGAATTTATAAAAGTTTATAAACCGAGAGTTTTGGATTCATATCTTTCCAGTTTTGGAGCTTAATTTCCCATTTAAATCTCTGCACCATGAATACTTGTTCACCAGAAATAAAACTATTGATACGATTCTTCAATATTTTTGAACTAATGTTCTATAACAGTTTTGTGTAACTTATGGTTTCCATTGCATAAACCTTTGTATTACTCATGTGTTACAAAAATATGATCTAAGATTTGCCTAGAATAGACTCGAAAGCTTCAAAATGGCTTTGGAAAAACAGTAAAAAATTGAATTAACCTTTGTATCAAATTATGAAAATATAATTTTTTTCATAAAAAACGTGAAAGAAAAGTTGAAATTTGGAAACTTTTTACCCAGACAAGATTGTAGTTTTTTTGACACTACTTCTGCTTACTGAGGTTGTTAAAGTAGGCTATCGACTAAAGTCCTATTTTCATCGAATCTAGGATTAAAGTTCTAGTAAAATCACTGTGGCCTTATAACTGAATAATTAAAATTAATTTTTCATTAGAAACTAAGATACGATCGGTTATCTTTATTGAATTGGGGGAAACTTTTACTATTACATAGCTACAGGACAACTCAAACATACCATATTTTAAATTTGCTCAACTTTAAAAAAAATTTGAAATGTTCATTAAAATTTTTTGGAATAATGAACTTTTTGTTGCTTGAAATACAGTCAAGTGAGGAAAAAAAAATCCCTTAATGTTTGAAATTTGCGGTTTTCCGCAGTATAAAACGTGTTTAAAAAAACCACAAAAATTCGGTAATCGATTTTTAAACTTAAAAAAACTTACTTTCAAGTCATTATCTCATTATTCTCAAATCCTGGATAGATTCATTACCGTGAAAATCCGGGAATGAAGCGTAAGTAAACGATACTCTCACACAAACACCATTTCAAGCACTTCGTCAAATATTCCGCACCTCATTCCATCCCTATTCATTAAGAGGCGTGAATACAAAATGACACTGACGCTTCGTTACGAAAATAAAAAGCATTAACCGTTTTCAATCTCGTTAAGAAAATGTAATTAGCCTCCAACTTTTGTAGTTTCCAGCTGCTTTTTTTTAATAGAAAAATATCTTGAAAAAATCTTTCAATGATCTGATTATTCTCTCGGTGCCCCCGAATCTAATTAATCATTAATTTGTATTGTATAGCTATGAATTATACACGGAGAATGCTTTAAGACGAAGCTGAAGTAAAAAAGGGGAATCCGGGAGATTGGAGGAAATGTCGGTATCAAAGAAAATGTGGGACACAAAATACGCTTGCAAGAAATACTTTCAATGAGAATAAAGTCGACGTATTTGAAACCCCTTTTTGTAACCCCTACCCCAAACAACATTATCTTGGTCTTCATGCTAAGGAAGGGTTGCTGCACGGACTGAGTTTGGTATAAATTCATCACAAAGTGAAGCCGGTGAGTGGTGTTGACAATGTTTTACAGAAATGAAGTTTTACATTTTGCTTCTCTCCTCCATGTCTCGTCTCCTTATTCCCGTACACTTTTCATCATAACCAACATTCGCGTATCAACCCCAGTTCAAGGTGTATGTGTGGATAAATTTTATACTCTTCACGTTATATATTACAATATAATTTCGAAGTAATATAGAAATTAATGTTTATCGTTGACTTTTATTATAATTAAATGTTATACAGACATTTCATGTTTGCTTTATGCACTTGTAAATTCTAGCGTTAAGCCATCCAACAGGAAAACCACAAAGCGAACGAAAAAATGAATGAGGAAAATTATTATGAATTAAAGTTTCATTTTTCAAAAAAAAAAAAAAAAAAAACTTTCCCCGAAAATGATAAATTACGCAACCCTTAAATTACACTGTTTTTAATACAAAGTGTCAAAAGAGGCGCTTTTCTTCCTTCCGTATCTTTCCGTGAAATAAAACTTCCCAGTGCTTGATAACCTGTGACGCGTGTAAGTATGAATGTAATATGGATTCGGAAGACGAATTTGTTGCAGAAGAGTTGGTGGTTGAATGTGGTTCGTTGAGTTTTCTATGGGGATGTTTGTCAGAAATATTTTGAGTAATATATTTATGACAGCCTAAAAGGATTTCAAGTTTAAGAGAGAAATGATGTAGGTTATGCATATTAACCGAGTAAAGCTTTCTCTTACATTTACAATGTACAAATAATGTTACAGTGGTGGCGAAAAAAAATGAGATTTTAAAGATATTTTTAAGAAAAGCAAATAATGGTAAGTCTTAAGCTCTAGTTTAGTGAAAAATGAGCTGAAAAAAGAATGTTTAAAAAAGAAGTATGGGAGCTTTACCATTAGTATGTGTATTGTATATTATAAAGCTACCAGCAAAGATTCATTACCATTGCCAATAAGTAGTTCAAGCTTTTACCACAAAAGGAACAAAGTCATCACCGAAATCATTCTTTGTAATATTAACGACAAAAACTGATAATTGCTTTTGGTTAAACTTAATTTTCACTCAACTAAACTATTTAAAACTAGTAAAAAATTAAAGCCGTAATACAAAATAAATTTTCACTAATCTTTTAACGTTTATACCATGTTAGCTACGGACTTAAAATCAATTCTGCACAATTTATTGTTTTATTCTTTTCCAGTAACACTTGCCAATCTGGACTATTACACATCTAGTTGATATCCTGGATCAGAAGTTGATCAAAAACGCCTATCTGTTTTATCGAAAATAACTATGTGGTGAATTTAAATGTTAGACTCGAAATACGAAATCTAATTAGAGTTTACAGGTTGAGGTATTTGTATTTTCCAGGTGCTTTCTAAAGCAATGAACTTACAAAACAAGTCATTGATTTGTCAAAAAAAGTGACAAAATAATCCAGAACTAAGCATATCATTTAATTTTGTAAATGAATTTTTTCACTATAAACAAAGAATTGCTAATAGAATAACAAAGTAAAGATGCAAGGCCTTAAAATATTCTCCGGCATATCTTTTTCTCTTTTCTCAAAAGCCCTGGAATTGGAACAGTTTTTGGAGGAAGATAGAAAGAGAAAAAAATCTTAAATTTTTTCGGAGTAATTACACTCTAAATATGCATCCCGGGGAAATTGCGAATAGGGATGCAACATTGCTCTTAAAAAACATCGATGTTTTTAAAAGTGCAACATCGATGTTAATAACATCGAAGTTAATGGAAAATATAACAATTATTTTTTGATAGTTTTTATCATAATTTTAATACATTTATATAAACTATTTGTAAATAATAACATACGATACCGTAAACCTGTAAACTCCGTCAGTATATAACCAAATGTCGCTGGATTGCAATCCTACCATTAGCTTATAATCTCATCGACATTAAAATATCGATGTTTATGAACGATATATCGATGTTCGAAAATATCGATTTATCGTTTGCATCCCTAGTTGCGAAACTGTAGCGATAGCGTTTATTTAAATCGCATGCCTTCGGATCCGAAAGCCGTAACCTTTTTCCTTAAAAGTTAAATTTTGAACATATTCTGGAGTTTGTTTAGAACACAATAATTTCTTAGAAGTATAACAAAAAGCTAGGGCATGATTTGGAATCCCTATTTTGAAATTGAGACCAACTTTATCAGTATCAATTGTTGGTAATTCATCCAAACAGTTGATTCCTCGAAGAAACTGCCGTCTTAATTTGAAAACGAATTTAAACTTAAAATGTAAAGATTTCAAACTTATTTCATTGTTAAAAGATCAGTTTCTCGTGTAGTTTCGTATACTTCTAGAGATGTCTCTGTCCCAAAATCTCTTTTGTTCGTTTTAAAATGCAATAGTCCATTTCTCTTTTTAAACAGACCCTAAATTTCAAGTTTACCTCTTTCGTTTTTCCTTTAATTTTTTCAGTTTTTCTTTTAACAATATACAATATGAATTTTGACTTTCTAATTGTTTCTTCATCGATGGTCATACTTTTACCTATAATTTTCTCAAAACTCCTTTTTTTGCTATAAATAAGAATATATAGTATTCATCTAATGAATCCAGAAAATGTGAGGAAAAAATTGCCGAGCATATCCTATTTAATTTCTCACCTTTAGTTCAAAACCTAATCAGTCTACTGAAATTATCTGGGCATTGGCTAGAGAATTTATAAAACCGCAATCAGATGCCTACTGAGATTTACCTTTGAAACAAAACTGAGCTTTTGAAAGAAAGAATAAATACTCGAACGTTATAGCTTATTTGTGACATATGTCCGAAACAAAAAAAGAAGAATCTTCAGAAATTAAAAAATGGAATTTTTGAATGTTAAAAGCAAGCCTAAAAGCTTTGACCTTAATCTTGCATAAAATAATAATTAAAATTATAGATAAGCGATTATAATTAACTAATTTGATTGATGATTTATTTAATTTGACGATACCCATATATCTCTCAAATATGTAAGTACCCAAATTTTTCCACAATATTTGCAAAAAAATATTTTTTTTATTTTTTTACTTTCATCAGCCATGCTTTTATATCATAATTCTAATGCAAGAGATAAAATTGCCCATCATTTCATTTGATAAAATATGGAACAGTGCATTGATAAGGGAAAGAAAGAAGATTTTTCTATAATTAATGAGTCAGGAAATCTCGATTTCTTTTTGTACAAATGTAATGGTGCTATTATTACCCCAAAGTTGTTGAAAGAAATCGTCTTAATATTCTGCTCAATGGACACGACAAAACCGACATACATCGCATCTTTCGTCTTCACTTTTCTGATCGATCTATTCAACCACGTTCTAAACAAAAAGCTCAACTTTTATATAAGAGATGAGACTAAAACTTTGCTGATATCGTCGACCACGTTTCCATCTCAACTTTTCGTCCACACATCCGTTGTATTAGCTAAACTACCTTCTCTGATAAAAATAATAAGAAAAAAGCCATTCTTTTGTACACATTGAACATATTGGATTGTAGAACAGCGATTTAATAAAATGAAAGAATTTAAAAATAAAAAGAAATGTTGATATTAAGACGAAAATAAAATTGGCTAAGCAGTAAAATTAACGGGGGCGGCTAATGTCTAATGTTTGATTTTCTATGCGGTTGATACGTCAGTTCAAGAAAACGTATCTATCATTATGAGCAGCAATGAGTGAAAACGAGGGGGCTAAAGTGGGGAATGGGTTTTAAGGTAAAGACTAATTTACATATCGTCCCCTTATAGTTGACAACGACCTCCATACATTAGTGTCAGTTGACTTCGTCAACTAAGATTATTTTTTTTTAAAAATTAAAGTCTATATTTTCTTTATGAGAAAATTCTGAAAAACATTTACATGGAGAAGTTATAAAAATCTTTCCTCAAGATTCACGACTATCATATAATATCTCTTTGGAGGATTAAGTCTTCTTCAAAATTAAATTTTTCTTTTCTTAAACACTCCCTTATTTATCCTACAATATATATCTGCTAGCCATCTTTATATTTATACAAAATAATATTATCGGATGATAAAGTTTATAGTGGCGTTGTTGGTTAAATTTATAGACATTTATTATTTTTATTTTATCATGAAACCCTCTGTTTCGTAAATTATTGAAATTAAAAATGAATTGAGGAATTCTTTTTATTAAGTTGGGATAGTCAGGATGAGGTTAGTTGAATCTCAAAGCTACAGCTTCAGGGCTTATAGTGTTTCCTGGGCCCCTATCGATAGTTTGGGAATCTAAAAATTGTAGTTTATGGATAAGCAAACCAAATATTATCAATCACTTTACTAATGCAATTCTAATTTGTTAAAATTTTAATGATTGTGAATATAATTGAAACTTTTTGGATTTAATTTAGACTTAAGAATGTGCCACGCAGGTAAAGTAGTGTGTACCAGATGGTTAAGTGATAATAAAAAATAATAAAAGTACATATATTGTTGGAAAATATTACAAAAATATATAAAAATGTAATTATCAAAATGACTCAGTAATTCATAAAATAAATTTAAAGATTTTAGAAAGATATATTTAAGAAATTTACAAGATAATGCAAAATACTACTATTAATTTTTTAAATACTAAATTTAATGACTCTTGATCATCCGGATATACTCTATAGTTTTTTTTATTTACTGTCAATATTAATATATATTAATATTAATACCGACAAATGGGCGTAATTTTCGATTGTGTTTACTTAGAACTTCCAAAAACCGTATATTTTTCGGTGTGATATCAGTTTTAAGTTGATAATTCTATTCGTTTATGAGAAAAAAAAAATAATGCCATAAAAGTTATTTTTTATTCTATTAAGGTACAGAATCCAAAAAATTAAAGACCTAACTTTCGTCTATACCAGGAACCCCCACCTTTTTGCTCCCAAGAGCATTATGAATGCCGGTCAGGCGGCGGGTACCATTTATTTTTTAAGGTATATTTACAGTAGTACAAAGCGAATAACACAAACAGGTAATGCACAAAAAATATTTAGTTCCAAAAATGAAATTACTAAAAATATAAAATTCTGGTAATTAGACCAAACTAGGAGAACACATTGCCAGAGGGCGTTATTACAAGAACGGAGATAAACCAAACTATACCTAGAAGATGCTATTTCAACCTGGAAAATCTTATCTTACCGATGTAATCATTTTCTCTTTTTTCTGATTTTTCTCTGTTGTTTTTAAATATTAAATTTTTCATAACTTTAATTATTAACTAAAATATATTTTTAGTTAAAAGGTAACCGCACAGCGGCGGGTACACATAAAACGGTCGATCAACGCTATGGTACCCGCGGGTTTAGGGTTGGGAACCACTGATCTATGCTCTTTACGAAAAGTATTCAAAATTGGGTAACATATATTTTTAATGGCGGTCAACATTAGGGATTGGGAAAATAGCCAAAAATTTCTTAGTAACTATGATTACAGGAATTATAAATCAAATTTAAAATAATAAATTTATATTTACGTAAAACAAACTCAAACATTCTTTCGTGCAATTATTTGTGAAATGATATTATTTCTTTTTAATAAATTGGAATCCATTTTACTGACGACCAATAAAGTAACTCTCTTCCTTATAATTATTTATATATAATTTAAGTGGCTTCTTAATCATCAAAGTCAGACATTAATTTAAAGAATATCTCATAATAATTTAAGAAATTTTCTCTTGAATTGAATATAAATTTGATTAGAGATAATTATGTTTGATGAATATGAGATAATTTCAAATATCTTTCAAACATAATGAATGAAAAATTAATAAAATTTCATTTATCTTACACAAAAAAATTATAATTTTAAAGTTAATCCTTGAAAATAAGAAAAAAAAATATTCAAAGTTTTCGCAATACACGCCGTTTTTCTCTTATACATCATTTTTGTCGTTGTATTGTATAAAAATCATGATTTAAGAAATTTTTTTATAACATTTTACTAACAAAACGCCTACATGAAAATAAAATTTCTTAACAAGTAATGATGTAATATCTCAACAATATTTTCATTTACGTACAAACACAACGGAAAGACAAACGTATGTACATGGGAAAATTATATGGGTTCACATTCATCTCTTGCATGTATCCTTTGTAAGAATAAAGTGACAAATGGATAGTTTTAAATTTTACACGGTTGTCAGGACGAGGTTAATAAACATATGTACATTTATTACGTGTTTCCGAATGAGTTTTTGAATGAATCTAATGAAAATGTTTGTCAGTGTTTCCGAGATCCCTTACTTAATATTCCATAATAATAAATTCAACATCCCGAAAAACACTCCCCTTTCTGTATTAGCGCCGTTCTGTCAACACTATGGAAATGTAAATGGTCTACATTTTCTATTTGGTAAGCATTTCACTCTACTCTTATCACTCTCCACGTATATATTACAGAAAAAGAATTTCTTTCTTTGCTCAAATTTGTCATTTTATCATAAACATTAAGATTTAGTTTTTAAAAAAAAGGAATATTTTGATGTATCAAAAATTTTGATCTTTTTACATGGAATATATGAAACAGCGTTGAAAAGTGAGATGAATTAATAACAAAAGTTCATATTTTAGCGAATATAAGCAGGTACAAGTACGTGAACTTGCATATTTTTAGAAGTTGAGATCTCATTTTGTTTATCTCGGATTTGTTAGACAACAGAGTATGAAACATCATTAGATTTTCTAGATACTGTTTTAGTCTTTACATATCTTGAAATTTCAACAAAATTTCTCTTGAATGGAATTCATAAAACTAATGCAAAGAATATTTAGAATATATATAGAAAAAATATTCTATTTATTTCAATTTTTAATGTTATATTGTGAGTAAATATTGATGTCAAAATAAAAATATCTATCAATGAAGCTTGAAAAGTTATTTTTGATGAAAGCAAGCTTAAATATAAAATTTTGCGTATGTTTTTTAACAACACTTCTTGTTACATTTATCATTATTAATAACTTCTTAGAAATAACTTTCCATTCTACAATTATATGAACACATCCTACACTAAATTTGGAACACTCTTGAGTTCCTTTTAACGTTCGCTAAACTAAGATGGTAAGAATAATACGGAGAATCCACCAATCAAATTTAAAAATAATGGATTAACAAAAAAAAAATATTACAAAATATTTTATTTTAAGTTCTGTTCATTGAAAATTCAATTTATTTCCAACATTATCTATTGATAGTAGCAATTATAATTCTCAAAAATTTGTTCAAAAGCTCAAAGTTCTTTATTCAGAACTTGAAGAACGTTTTCAAGATTTCGAGAAGGAAGTTAATTATTATCATTTCTTTAATTGAGTCTTTTCCATCACTGAATTCTAAATTTATTCGAAAAATTTCATTTGGAAGTGTGGGATTTCAAAAAAAACATATTTAAGAAAAACATATAACTTGACAACTTTGCAGGAATTTTATAGAAATATAATTAACAAAAATAAACCATAAACATAAATTTGAACAGAAGTTCAAACAAATGATTTACTGACGTTTTGCGCAGATATGTATTTTGATTGCCAAGCAACCTTCCTCAGTGGTTATCAAGTAATATTGGATCACTCCGTAACTGCTATGTGATGAGTCACAATCAAAAGTCTAATTTGATTTAACATTTGAACGTTTAAAAATGTTAGAAATTTAAAATTATTGGTAATTTTGAAAATATCAATACTTACTAAGGAACGTTTTTGGGTGGGATGTTTGACGGTGGCCGCATGCGGTCACCGTGGTCGCACATGAGAACCACTGATTATAAGCATGCACCATAAATATCATCTAACTTTTAACTTTTTGGAGATTTTCACTCATACATATCCATGAATAGTCAAGCAAAATCATAAATTAAGTCCAAACTTATTTCATATGTGCTTATGCACTATTTTGCATGATAATGTTATATTTTCAAGTTTAAACATTTCTAGGTATCAACTAATGTAGGGCTACGCATGGTCAATGGTCATATGCGAAATAAAAATAATCCTCAAATATTAGTGAATAATTATATACCTATAAGTACCATTAATCTACAATTTTGAAAATAATGAAAACTGGAAAAAGAATTATTCTATACCGAATCATGATAGCAAGTAACTGTATTTTTTTATTTATCAAAATCATAATTAAAAACACTTTGAAATAAAGTTGAAAAATTTAGGATAAAAAATTTATAGTTTTAATAATATGATTTCCTATTGAATTTTGAAAAACTAAAATTTCAAATTGTTCGGCATTAAATTGGAACTCAGCGTCAAACAATTTCGTAAAGGCATATACTGGTTTTGGTCTGTTAATTTCGCACTAATTATTTTCCTTGGATGATTTACCAAAACTTGTTTACATTTTTTGAACCATGAAAAGAGTACAAATTTTTAAACTATATTTTCCTATATATAAATTGACTATCTTGCCGTGCGTCCGTGCAGAATAGGATATACGCATACGCTCTGTTATCCCCACTTACGCATTCAAAACGTTGTAAGGGATACTCACTCACTAATGTATTTATTTATGAATACGTATTTCGGATTTTCAGGTTTATAATATGTGAAAGCCAAAAAACTTAATGCTCAGTTATAAACTTAGCTTAACCTTTTCTGATATATTTACTTATCAGAGTTTAAATTTTTAAGCAGACCCTAAGTTTTTGTTTCTAAAAATAGTTCAACTTTATTTTATATTAAGCAGTAATAACGTTTCGCTTTTAACGGACTGTTTGATTATTAAATTTGAAATTTCGATTGTTTATTAAACGTTATCCCTTATAAACTTTGCTACCGGTTTTCACTCTTTTAGGGGAGAAATTTTCAAAAACCCTTTCTTATTATATATCTGTATCGTATGAAGAAAACACTTTCCAAATTTTATCGACACAAATGTGCACTTATATTTGAAAATACAATGTAAAACGAAAAAAAATAATGATCTTCTTTATGTTAGTTAACATGACTAAAAAGCTATTCGATTTCGCACATTTGGACGTTGTACATACAAAATTGTTGGAAATAGGAGGAAAGCGTGGAACTAAATTCGAATATTTCAATTATTTTTAATAACAAAAGTTGGTTTTCAAATTGTTCTAAATACCGAAAAAAAGTTAGTATCGAAGATTTTATATTTGAATTGACAGTAAAATATATGCCAAAAAATTACTACCTTAATGCTTTTCAGCCGAATATATAATTACTACAGATCACAACCATTAATTCATAAAAAAAAGATTTTAAAAAGTTTGATTGTTGAAAAACGAACCAAATTTTAAAATCGCCTATTTGGTGTAAGTACTACAAAATTATTAAACTTTCATACTAATTTAGTGAAATGACGTTATTTAAAATGTTGTTATTAAAATGATATAAAAATAACACTTATATTTTATTTCTTTGATTATTTCTCACTTTGATTATTAAATTTAAAATTTCGGTTATTGATTAACTCTATATTATCTCATATTAAACATTTTATTGAGATAAAACCTTTAGTTGCGAATGCAACAGGCAACTACTAGTATCTATATAAAACATAATGTTTTTTAAAATTTAATTAGAAGTGAAACCATTATTTTGTTGGGGTTTTGCACACATTAAAATCTAAATATATTTGGTTAACCTTACAAAATGATTAAATTTCTAAAATTCATTAAATAATCTCTTGGTAAATGCAATTACTGTCTCTTATACATTTTATTTCAGCTACTTATATTTTGAATTTTCTTGTCAATACAGCCCTTGCTTTCGTTGCGTGTGCTAAAAGAGAATATTCCTATATTTCCTCGTCTATATTCCGTTTGCTCAAACTGGAAAACTAAACTAAATATTTATACAATATATTATGAATGTATTTATGTAATATTATATGTTATATTTGGCAATAAATGTTTGAACGTTTGAACAAGAAGGAAATTGAAGGAAAGCTCCAAGGCGATGGAGAACTTTCCTCGTTTTTGAAGATCGTTTTCGCTGGGAACGTTTGTATCAATTTTGTAATTTGTTTAAAAATTTTATTGCATTTTTATCATTTCCTGTGCCTCATTTTATTTGTACCAAAAATATACAGTTTTATTTCCAATGATTGGTTTTTCGGGGAAAATAATGCGAGACTGAATTCATATGATTTTCCGGTAATTTTAAGTAGTCGCTGAATGAAAAACGAATACGACTCATAGGACACAAATGGATGTTGAAGGGAGATGCTTCAACAATAATTTGGCACACTTAATGCCCCATAAAATCTCTCATAAACATTATTTTTGTCCATCTGTGTTTCATGTGCTTATTCGCTTTTTCTTTATATTCGAATGAAAACTAAAAGAAAATGCGCTCAACGAAAAAAAAACCGTTACATACTTGTAAAAATGGAAGAACAAACAAATGGACGAATAGAGAAACGGAAAAACGGATAAAAACGATAAAATTGACATTTGTGTGAAAGACAATGAAAATAAAGATGTGGAACCGTTTATGTTTTGCTCTCGTATCAAACACGTGAAATAAAACCAAAACACTAAAATCGAGTAGAAGGGTGGCAAAGACCGGTTGAATTGTAGGTGGATGTGTCAAGGGGATAGAAATTTCGTGATGTGGGGGTGGGTGTATGGGAAAACCAGAATAAGAAAAGAGAAAACAGATAAATGTGTTGCCACCCTCAAATGGAACATCTACTCTTAGTTCCTCACTCTTTTTTTTGTATTTTCAACTAAGAAAAATCATTCTTGTCTTTCAATGACCGAACGACTTTCTTGTTGAAGGGTCAAAGAAAAACAATTTGTCATCTACGACATTTAAAGGTCATCAATATAGTTCAAAGATCTTAAAAATATCAAAAAATCGATTTTCACCTGCATATTACATCTTCACGAAAAACTTATAACTTTAAAAAATTATTCTACTAAAAAAAGTATCTCTTCAAAACTCAATAAAAAAATACTTTCCAAACCTAAATTTCACTTTGTATTATAAAATTGAGAATGGAATAAATCATAAGGTTATAAAATGATTCTGAATAAGTTCCTTTTGGTAATGATACTTTGAAAGAAAGAAAGATTTTTATTTTCCCGACTCTTGCGATATTTTTCCCTTTTATTTTATTTACCCATGAGACCTTATTATTATCTTTATCACGACTTATGTGAATATGATTGAATTTTTGTTATTTCAAGGGATTTATTAACGAAATCGTCATTGATTTTCTCCATCAATATAATATTAAAGTACGAATACATTTTTGCTGAAAACAAATATTATTAAATATTCAATAATTGTGGTCTAAAAATAGCCTTTTTTATAAAACTAAAACTATATCATATTCTTTTTAAACCTTTTAAAAGTTACATAAGATTATTATTTCATTACGCAGACTATTTCAATTCTCGTGAACATACAGATTTTGGTTTTTAAAAGAAGAATTTTAAAATCACATAAACCCAGACTAAGGACCTAAGTACAAGAAAATTTCAATGTCCAACTATGCAAACTTTCTGATATAAATGTATACTTATATACCTAAAACGTTTTGAGAAAACCAAAAAAAAATAATTGTGTTAATCATTTCTGCTTTTTTTGAATACACCTAGAAAATGATTACTACTTAATTACAGATAACAGTATAAAAAAACCAAGGAAGGAAAAATTGTAACACCTACCCATGTAAATTGATAATAGGACTTATCAAATTTATAAACAAGTTAATAAAAATGTTATTATAAATTTAAAAAACTATGTATATAATGCCACTATCCTAAATTATTGCGTAAATCATAATAGTTACAAACCTATCGAACAATAACTCCACATATGACCTTTACGTTCCATTATGATAATTTGTGGAGTTATTTAATTTCTGTGTTTTATTACAATTTAGGGGCCATCAATAAATTACGACAAACGCTCACATGGGGGAGGGAGTATGTGACGGTGGGAAATGTGACACCAATTTAACATGGACCAAGGGGGAAAGTCAAAAGCTTTGTGATGAAAATTATCAAACTGGTGTTTTAGTTTAAATATTTCTAATTATAAAACTGAAATATATATAGCATCATACTAAAGGGGAAAGGGTTTCAAAAATGTTACCACTTGTGACAAAAGCGGTGTGAAGGAGGTTAAAATCATAAGATTTGAACATGTGACGTAGTTTATGGATTGTCCCTTATCTTAAAAGCTTTTTAAAAAAAGATCTACTATTTTATAAATTTAAAACAATAGTTTGCTTGTAAGTAGCTTGAAAGTGTTTGCAAATATGTGAGAGAATAAAGTATAGTACACGTTTTTAATTAAAACTTTATTTTTCAATTGAAAATAAAAAGATTTAATTGAATGCTAATTTTCAGAAAACAATAGGGTTCTAAATGGTCTTGTATATTGAATAAATAGCCTTCACGCTTTTGCTAGTATTTAGGCATTTATTTGGGAATTTTTTTTCCATTATTTCGCTGAAATATGATCCTCCAAAGCGTGGATGGTCGTAGGGAGTCGTAGGGTAAACCATAATTGGACAAACCATGTATTTCGAAAAATCTTTACACAAAAATAATATTGTTGAATGATCAACAGTGTTGATTTTAACATAATTTTCGTGATAATACATAAGAATAAATTTAGAGAAAGTACAATACTTCTTTCAAAAACCAGAATCGATAATTTTTCTTTTTTTTCAAAATTCACGTTAGCCGAGTTGAATGTTTTCAACAATAGCTTTTGAAATTAATAAATCTTAAGTGTGATATTATTATCAACAAACAAAGCAATACAGATAGAATATTTTCAAAATACTACTGAAAAATTAAAACTTGCTTGTAAAAAATTATTCCCTTAATTCACAGTCATTTCCCTGAATCGGGTACTTCTAATAACCTTTTCCCCGGCGTTTTGGTGGCCAATTGACCATTAAATCGGTAACTTGGTTTTAATAACTTTAAATTTACTGGAGTCGGATAATTTTTTCACACTCAATATAGATAATTCAGATTGTTTATCTAATTATTTTAGTACATAGCAAGTCCTAGGCCATTATTTATTTGTTGTTCTATCTTATATTAAGTAAGAATTCCACATAATTCCCAGTAAAATAGCATTTTTTATTAGGGATTGAATTTTTATGGAGAGAGTTCATTTTTACCAACAATTTTTAGATGAAAACTTTTTCAATGAAATGTTCAATCAAGAAACCGGGTTTTGGAAAGAGCATCAATGATCGCTTTGTATTTTTATTTTAAAATTAACAGTGCTTTCCCCTTTGTTAAACGTAATTGAGATATATTAGAAAATGTTATTTAAAAAGGATGTATTAAAATAGGAAACGCAATATTTGACTGTGTTTTGGTTGAAGAAGCGAATTTAAATTGTAGAAAACCGAAATATGTACACGAAAAAAGATAATTTATGTTATGATTACGTATTTTTGAAGAAGCAGACACTACCGAAAAATGCTAAATATTCAGAAATATTTGGTTCAATTGATTGCTAGTGTTCCACGTGGTACATGCATGAGCAAACGTTGGGGGATGGAGTTGGAAAATGGAAATTGCACACACCAACCAGCTACTCTGAACTCATTGCCAACAAAGTCAGGAAGGAACAATTTAAAATTCAATTCTTTTGAAATTTTTTGCAAATAAAATTTCTTAAGATTTTTTAACGAGTCTCTCTAAATAGATGTGACATCTTAAAGACGTTTTGGTACTTCAAAGATGGCAAAGGTTATTTTATCATGGTGCAATTAAAATTTTATCTTTTTCGATAAGAGTATAGGCCTACAGTTCAACAATTCCATCAGTTCCCATCCTTCTGCAAACATAACAAAATATCTCTTTAACGTAAAACATGTTTTTGTACATATCGTATCGTATACAACTTAGAAAGTCTATTGTGCTTTGTGGGGGATGACTGTTGTCGCGCCTTACACTTTCTTCCCGTTTATCAGAAGCACCAATATTGCAGTAAGATTCGAGTATGAAGTGAAAAAGTGATTTTCCAAGGTGGTTTGAGTGGGAAGTAAACAACGTGGAGGCCAGAAAAGGAAAACGGTTATGGAAATGCCAGCGCAGCGCGTAGAGAGCGCCTTGATTCACACAGCAATTTGTAATTATAGACGCTTCATGGGGCATATAAAGAGATTTCAATATAATTATATATTGTGTTTCCTTACTTGACATTGTTATACGGCTTTGGGTACGGGTTTGGATTCGAGCTCGGTACGGGGCACCCGGTTGAAACGCCAACCCAGAACTTCAGAGGTGTATGTTGTCATGTACTACGTGCGTCTCTTCTTTGATATTTAATTAAACACTCAGAGTATTGGCTCGTTCGTGTCCTTTCTCCAATGTAGTAAATACAAGCTCATTCCATTCGAAAGCTCCCAGTACCATTAAAATGTTTCTGTTTCAACTCTATGTTGATTTTTATTTCCGTGCTTCTGCACTTCTTTTAATAAACATTTTATTAATTCCATCAATACACACTTGACTTTTCATTCGCTTTTAGCTCGCAATATTGTTTCAACTATGTTTGTACGATAAAAACATATTTCATAAAGGCTCATTAAGTTGATCTATTTGTCACTAAAAAAAATATAAAAGTTCATTAGTTTCTAAAATTTTGCGTCTTTTGGCGCAGCATGAATGGGTTAAAATAAATTGTGTAAAAAATTCAATAAACCTTAATTTGGTTTAACCAAAAATAAAGTGCAACACAAATCAATTACATTTCCCCATAGCTTTTCATCTAATTTTACCTAAATTAAATTGGCTTTTTGTATCGTTCAAAATGGCATCATAAGCATTGCATATGCACCTGTGAAATGATTATTTTATTGACATAATTAACACAAAGATTTACTTACTCGCACAAAACTAACACTTTCGATCAATTATTAAACTCTTTAAGTATACTTTTCAATAGTTTTTAACCGAAACAATCGTGAAAATATCAATAAAATCAATCACAATTTAAGACATTTACAAAAGGCAAACAAACAATTGAAAAATCTGAACATCGACTAGCGATTGTAAATATTTAGCAAGGACTCCTTGGTCTGTAAATTTATTTTGGTTTGAGTCTTTGCTTTCAACGAAATTCAAAATTATTAAACATTGGTAACAAAATTAAGATTTTTATTTTTGGTTATTTATTTTATTTATTATTTTATTTTATTTATTTTAATGTTACTTTTTTCCTCTAGCCAAATAAGGACTTGAGAAATGAATGAACAACTGAAAAATAAGGACTGTTGGTACGTTGGAGCCATAATAACAATCATTCAGTTCAAATTTGAGATAATGATAGTATTTTACTCACACGTATATGTTTGTAATATTTGTTTACCTTTGCCGAAATATATGCATACATTTTACTTACGTTTGCCTATTATTATTATTATTATGAGAATAAAAATGTACTTAGAAGAAAGAACTTTTTTTGAAATTATTCAATGGAATATTTAAAAAAATGTAAGAAAAGTCGATTAAAACATTACGTTACATTATATTTTTTTATATTTGAATTAAAAATCAGTTTCAATACATTGATATAAATGAGGAAATAATTTATACAATTACTATTGTATTAATATATTTTTTGGACGTAGTTATTTAGGATTATTTATATACATATCTAAGGATGATATATGGCCATAATCTACTTCGATATGATAAATGTTTTCGATAAGTATTTTTTAACAGGTGACCCATACTGTATTAATAAACAGTTAATTCATATAATATTTAATATACATTTTGTATAAGTAGCCAAATAAGTATACATATTATACAGAATGTACAAACACTGTGAATGCAATATACATGCAGTACATATGTATAAATAGCCAATGTAATCTTTTATTTGAAAACCAGAAGCTTTTCGTGAAATATTCTTAACCCAACACTGACACAACTGATAAATGCCTTAAGTTAGCATTTGAATGAAATCGAAATGACAATTGAAACTAATGACATGATAGTTCAAATTTGAGACCATTATTATTGTATTTGTATTGCACGCACATAGATGTGATTACAACTTTATATTCTTTGCACTTATCTAACACATACGTTTTCTTATGAGGTTTTTTTTATATCAAAGGTTAATTGTGATTATAATTATATCATGTTTTAGTTATCACCAACCACTTATAACTGGTATGCAAATTTAAGCACTATCGGAAGAGGATATTTTTAGATAATTAGATAGATGATGATTTTTAGATGATAGATTCTTGTTTTACGATCTAATAGCAGCTAAGTATCATGTATGTTTAAAAAAATATCTTGGAAAGAAGATTCCAATGAAATCAACTTTAAAATTGTGAATATTATATGAATACCTCCATCTTAAAGCCTTCAAAACACAGGACAAATGGGACTTGTGTAAGACCATAATCACAAAAAAGCTTTTAATCACCGAAATAAGCACAAATCCATGAATGTATTTGTAATTGAAAATTATTTAAAAATGTATGTAAATATTTGGAAAACATGATTTTTACAAAGAAGTTGAACCTCTTTCGTGTCCATCAGTGTACACACTTTTTTTAAATTGATTTTAAAACTTTAAATTTCATTTTGATCAATGAATATTACGAATGAAAATAACAGTGAAATTCAACGGAAATCAAAAAAAACAACGGGAGATTTTTGTTAATCGTTGATTAGTTGCCAAAAAATCGAATTTAAAGTAGGGTAAAAATAATAATTCATAGTTCTAATCTTGAAAATTTATTTCTAAGAGAAATATTTAGCTGGGAAAATTATGATAATTGTAATTTCTTTGTAACCTTAATACCATAAATTCAATATGGATTACTTGAATGTAATTTATAAATTGGTTGACCTGTTCTACGTTATCCTTCTACCGTTATATAATAATTTGGGATCGAAAGTATGGAAATAACCAAAACCAATGCGAACACGATCTTGTTTAGCCTCTCTTGCTACCGGTCATGACAAATATCAAATTGATTGAGAAACCTGTCAACATCAAAGGCTCAGTAATTTTAATATGGTCGTCACGTTCATAGGTCACATAATAAATACTGAAAAGGGTGAATAATTTCCAACTAATATCAAAAAGTTTTTGTAAATATTTTTTTGAAGCTCCTGTAATTATAATAATTTAATCCCCGAAATTGATTTCCTATGTAGCTCAAGAAAAAATATAGCAAATTTATTTTGGCACTTAGTACTTACATATTTATTTTTTTTATAAAATTTAAAGTTGGAAAATGTTCAAGCTTTTTTTCAGGTTATTAAATGAAAATAATGTTTCATTGTTTAAACTACTGTGATCCTTGTGATGGTATCAAAATTAATGACGATATTCTACTTAATCTAACTATAAGAGCGAGTTCGTTTTAACTATAGGCTTTCGTTTAATCCCATAAAGCTTTGGATTTGGAAAAACAAAATGAAATTTATTTCAAAATAATTATTTCATTTTAATTCCGTCTAATTGAAGGAATTTGTTTATCCATGTTATGCTGCAGTAAAAAGCAGTGAAAGTTTTCCAAACAAATGTTTTCATGAAAATAAATAAATGGCTTATAAAATATTCTTTTA
This sequence comes from Sisyra terminalis, assembly GCA_958496175.1. Taxonomy (NCBI): domain Eukaryota; kingdom Metazoa; phylum Arthropoda; class Insecta; order Neuroptera; family Sisyridae; genus Sisyra; species Sisyra terminalis. The sequence goes on from OY292275.1 coordinate 14,148,322, forward strand.
AAGTTTATTTTATAATGAAAATTAATCAATTTCATCGTTGTTAAGAGTAAAACTCTTAAATTTAATTAAAAAGCTCATCAAATAGTCAAAACTATTAAATGATACAATGATCCCCACTTTATATAACAGTGGATTTAAGTTTCAACTTCACAGTTACTAGAAATTTCTATTTCTGCAATTGTGGAATGTGGAATCACAAAAATTGTTAAAGATCAAAGATCATTGCAGTGATAAAGGAACTAAAAATATCGGTAAAACAATAATTTTAACAAGTTTGCTTTATATTTTTGAAATTTGTAAAAAATACACAATTTCCTTGTAAGTTTTTTCGGAAAATATGCAAACGACAAATTGATATCTCCCAGAACTCTTGAACGACAAAAAAAAAACGCTAAAGTATTTCGTAGTTATTTTTTACTAATTCTAACAATGAAATCCTCACTTAATGAATGTTAAAACTTGAATTGCTTGTAAACACATAAATTTAAGTATACATTGGTTTTTAATCAACTTTGGATTATGGGAAATAAGGACCAACTTATTTGTGGAATATTATTTTATTTTCGTGCCAACGTTTCGTCAAATAATTTTTGACTTCTTCAGGTTTTTACAATGAAAAATTAAAGCATTAAAATAACATACATGTGAATATCAGCAAATTCAATAGACAAACATATTAATCGTCATTGACTATTATTATTATAACTGATTTCGAGAAACTTGTGTTTTGTACTTGATAAGAATAATGTTTTTGAACAATTTCATATTTATTTGTATTTAATTGGGATCTTAACGTATAGTTCTGCCAGTTGGGTTATATTGGAATTTAAATTTATGATATCTGTGGAGTAGTTTTTAATATTTGGTTAGTAATTTATATTATTGACAAATTGTTAGGGTTAAGATTTTAATATGTATGTCAATTCAATTTCTTGAATTGACATGTATGTTATTTTAATGTTTAATTTTTGATTGTAGAGCCCTGAATAAGTCAAGAATTATTCGACGAAACGTTGGCACGAAAATAAAATAACATTCCACAAATAAGTTGGTCCTTATTTTTCACAATCCAAAGTTGATAATTGTTTTACAAGGACATACATGTAACATGGATTGATTTTTTAGTTGTTGCTTATCAAATTAATTTTTTTAAATACCTTTAGCTAACATTATATAGACACCACTGTTTGAAATTCTCATATAAAAAAATATATATCTTGATATATTTCATATATTATGAATGTAATAGCATAGAGAATTATCTTGAATTACCCCATCTATTGCAAATATTAAAGATATATTTTTCGAGGCCGAATTTCAATGACGAAATAATGAATATAGTGTGTTACAAATCATTTTACTAACCTGTAAATATAGCTTTATCGAGATAATTGATCTTACATTTTCTTGAACTAATTTTTATCATATGTGTTTGGAATGTAAGGATAAGCAACTTCATTTCAAAAAGCTTCATCTAGAAAACGATTGAATCTAGTTTTTAACTTTAGAAAAGAACCTTAATATATCATGTAATAATTTATTCCTATAATGATTTATAAATATCTTTAACAACTAGAAAGAATTTTATGAACACTTTTCTTATTTATACTTATGGCCTTCATAATTTGTTAGCAGAAGAAGGAATTAAAAAGACTTTAGAATTTGTAAAAAAATTAAATTATATGATAAAATATAAAGTACAAAAAAAAACCATATCATTGTGCTAACTTCTTACTATACCATTGTACCACATCACAAACATACTATGAGACTAAGTTTATTATAAGAATTAAGTATATATCTTTTATTAGAATTATTAGTTATTATTCAATAGAACTGAACATTTATTACCAATTGTAACATGTAATTTATTTTAGTCATTAATGACCAAGCCGTTATTCTAAATTGAATTTATAAAATTAAATTTCTTAATATTCACAAAAAAATTGACTTTCATACTTGCAAGAGTAATTAATTTCATGTTACAAAAATTAATCAAACTTATTCAGTTAGAAGATTTCCAATACATCTGTACTGCAATTTGGTACTGCATGTACTGCAATCTATGAACTGTAACAATATTCAGTTTATGGGGGGATTGCTCATTAAAAGTACTCAAAAAACAGTTATTATATTTATTAGAAATTATTAAAAATTTACTTCCTAAAGCCTTTTTGTAATACGATTTCCTTAATTTATCCCTCTTTAAAATCTATAATGTTATTTAATTTTTACATCCTGTTTCATTAACGAATGAAATTTTAACTGAATATTTAAAATTGGTGGAAATTAAATTTCCATTATTTAAATTCTGAGGTTAATTGCATTTGTGTGACATTTTTCGTTTTTTTTACAAATGTGACAAATGTCAGTCTTTTAAATTTACCAAAAAAAAAATAAATAAACAGTTAATTATTTTTTTATTGCATGTAATGTATTAAATTCATTTTTTGGGTCCAGAAAATTATAAAGTTCAAATGATGAAGTTTAAAAGAGCATCAAAGAAGAAAATATTTAAAAAAAAATCTTGTGAAATATGAAAAAAACGTCAGATTCTTCAAAAACATCTCAGCACAAATTAAACAGTGATCATCCCAAAGAAAACGCTCTTGTTCTACCAATATATACACCGAATTCAAACTATGCGGTTTTAAATAATTCAAAATCTCGTATTAATTTTGCAAAGAATGATTCCGTAACTAGCATTTCCAATGATAGCAGTACTAATCAAAATGGAAAAAATAAACCAAAAGCATCGGAATCAGTCGACACTATCGTTGATATGCTTCAAGAAATTCCCTTGAACTATGAAACCAAAAACCTGCTTAGTGATGAGTGGCTAACGGATGATGCCACTCAAACTGATTTTTGTACATCTCCACAAAATTCCAAAGACAAAAATCATGTTCACAAAAACGCCAGTTTAAAGTCAATGGCAATCAAACCAGGAACGTCAAAAAGAAAATTTTCTTCCCTATCGTCATCCACTAAAGTATCAGCACTAAGCTCGAGGCAAAATATTTATAAGAAAAAATCTGCATGTAAACTATTGAACCCTTCTTCAACTAAAACGAATAGCCAATCCTCAGTTGAAAAAGAACATATAAGAAAACTGAAACAAAAAAATAGAGAAGTTGAGCGTAAATCCCAAACGTATCATTCAAAAAGTTCAAAAATATGGACCGTATATTCTGGCACTCCAGCTCCACCCAATATGTCCAGTGTACACGAATCGGAAGAGGGAATACAAGGATCGGATATTTCTCCAAATGAAAGCATTAATGCTGACAAAGATTCAACTTATGGACAACCTAAACAAAAAAAAATTTCAATTGTTGATGATAAATCAACGATTTTATATAAAGACGGCAACAAGGAAACTTTCACATCAGAAATCAGCCTGGTTAATACTAATTTTAAAGATTCAAAAAAGGACAAGAAAAAGCCAGAAAAAAAGTAATTTTGAATATTCAAAATGTTATCATCATTCCACTCTTTATAAATTCAAACAAAGTAATAAAAATGAGTTTAAAAAAACGTATTTTTTTCAATAATGGCATTTCCATGAAAAATATGGAATGAATTGTAAATCATTTATTGGGAAGAACTTTAACATTAAAAATCATCAAACTAACTAAAAACAAGTTAATGGCCCGAACTAACACCTTATATTCATTGTTAAAAAGACAATCAAGGCTGTCTACCAACAATAAATTAATAATTTATAAGACAGTGCTCAGACCAGTGCTAACATATGCATGTTCAGTCTGGAGTTCAGTAAGCAAAACCAAGTATCTGACAATACATTAGTCCAAAATAAACTACTAAGAATGCTGGAATCGAGGAACACGATCGAAGAATTAAGGATATTTCGGCTCATGTGTACTTTAGCACACCCACAATCTGGCAATGTTGCATTTTCGACTTTGTTTTTAATTTAATTCGCAATTAAATCAGTCCATAATAAAAATTTAGCCACAAAAGAGAAAATTATACCATATTAGAATTGAATTAATAAAAATATCGCGAATTAAATTAAAAATAAAGTCGAAAATGTAACGTTGCCAGATTGTGGGTGTGCTAAAGTACACTTGAGCCGATATTTCCGCTAGACTTATATATCCTCGTTTTGTCGCGGAAATTTTATAAAAATTGTAAAAGTGGCCCTAGCCAAATAATTAGAAGCATCAGTGACTATTAGAGTGGTCCTTAATAGGGGTGTTTTTGAATTTCTTTGCTCCCAGGGGCTCAAATGCTTCCAAATTGATAAAAAAAAAATCCCGGAAAATTTGAGCTCTTAATATTATCTTTAAGATAGTCCGCTTTCCAACTTAAGTTTCTTATGGAAATAACGTGGGAAAAATGTAATTTGTTTTTTCAGAATTCCATAACTCAGCGACAAATAAATCGAATGTAACTAATCGCGTCATGTTTATTGTAAATTTTACGCTCTACAAAAAAGAACTCTTATAATTTTTCGCTCAATTTATTGGTTGAAGAGTTATCCGAGCTCAAAGTTTAGTTATTATGTAATTATTAATATTATCAACTATTATTATTAAGGAAATACTTATTTTTACGAAAAATATCAAATTTCTTATGCAAAATTTGTATTTATCATCAAAAAAAAAGAAAATACAATATTATTCTTGTGATTTTTCATGACTTAGCTGTAGTAATTCATCCTTCATTTTTGTATTATTCATTATCATCAGATTAAATATTAGCTATGTAACCAACTCAACCATCATTCCGTTGCTCAGTTAAAAAATTTATTATATTTTCATTGACCATTAGTGCCGCATTTTTAAGCTAATAGATAAGCCAATAACTCTTAAGCCAATAGATTGAGCGAAAAATTATAAGAGCTCTTTTTTGTAGACCGTAAAATTTACAATAAACATGACGCGATTAGTTACTTTCGATTTATTTGTCGCTGATTTATGGAATTCTGAAAAAACAAATTACATTTTTCCCACGTTATTTCCATAAGAAACTTAAGTTGGAAAGCGGACTATCTTAAAGATAATATTAAGAGCTCAAATTTTCAGGGATTTTTTTTTTTTATCAATTTGGAAGCATTTGAGCCCCTGGGAGCAAAGAAATTCAAAAACACCCCTATTAAGGACCACCCTAGTGAATATACTTTCGATGACCTACTCCACAAATACAGAAAATACAAACATAAAAGAATAGGACATATTGTCTTATAACAAATTGAAAGCAGAAAAAATATTCGGGGATTTTTAAGAATTGCCATATAGTTTTCCCCAACTCAAATATACAACTGCAATATCGTAAGCTAATCCCTATCCTGAGTTCAGGATCTACAGACGCTACTTGGATGGTTTATGCAAGGTAAATCACACTTAAAATTAAAAACAAATTGTAAACAAAAGTATTTATATATATTATAAGAGCAATAAATTTAATTTATTTTTTATTTATCATTAAAAATCACGTACCAAGAAATGAAAATAGTATTCGGCTTTTGAATGTCTAAGATTTCCCGATTTTCCTTCAACTCCAACGACAAAGTAAATTCTAAACTTAAGAAATGAGTATTCCTATAGCTTTTTTTTAATTTACAACACATTAATATCAGATAATTATTACAATTAAAAGAAAACAAGTAAAAGCTCAATAAATATGCAATAATGGTATTAAATACCACTCACCGCTTTTCATTAAACTACTTAATGCAAACAAATACTATTTAAGAAAATTGTTTGAATTTCAAACTTAAAAATTAATTCGTATCTTGACAAATTCATCCGTTAGCGTAATTTATATTCAAATATTTAATTCAATTGTAAAACTATTTTGATAACTCTATTAAAAAAAGGCATTTTGAAATCATTACACTAAAAACGCCTCTTATAACTTTAAAGGACTTCTAATGACTTCTTCTAATGGGTTTTTTGAACATTTAAAATGCCTTTAAATACCTTTTTAATAGAGAATGCAATGGTGGGAAAAAGTTACTAAAAATAAAAGAAATATTGAAAAATGTTTACTGTGTTTTTATTAATTTTCTTTTTTAAGCATTTATTAACAATTCTTTTAGATAATTTTATTGAAAAGTGTTTATTTGAAGTTTATTTTCAAAGTTATTTAATCTTTATAAGAAAATAAAATTTCCAATAATATCCAAAATTAATAAAATTCAAATAGAAAACATATAATAACAATGTCGGTAACTTTGAAAATCTAAATCGTGAAAACTTAACGTCCATCCAGAGTTCTAAATGGAAAATTCTTGTCATTTGTATATTTTTCTGGTAAAAACGCTTTAAAAAAAGCTCGATTAAGAGTATTTTTTAAATATTAATATTTTTTTTAAATAGCATACTTATTTCTTTAAATACTTATTGTTGCCACATTTTTTGGTCCTCCGATTAAAGTCGCAAGTATAAATGAGTAAATTAATACAAAAATATGCATTTTCCTAATGAAGTATCTCTTCAATTAATGACTCGCATTGTTTTATTTTTTTGCTGAACATTATTTTTAATTTTCAGTTAGGTGAAAAATTATAAATTGCCTACGTTGAACAATTTTCTCTCAATCTCTTCCGCTTTCGTTTTGTCCACCTTTTTATTTCACATGATTCCTGTTAAACCGAATTATTCTGCATGAATCCACATTTATTTGTAATACTTGTGAGCGTGATTAATACGAAGGGAGAATTATATTGAAAATTTTGTAAAGATAAAAAAAAGTTATTGTGCAACAAAAGGAAGGAAGGGACAAAACGCAAAAAGTTTACACTTGAATAGTTTGCTTTCTTTCATTTGAAACCAGAACCGATGTTATTTTCATTTAAGTCCTTAAAATTTAAAAGAAACTTTTTCCTAAAAAATCTAGTTTAAATTTTATTTTTAAAGGAATGGTTGTCAATCGGAAGGTATAATGATGAGATAGATATATTTGCAATATATTTTATTCAGATTATAGTTTAAATTTGACGCAATTAAGTTTGACCCCTTGAACATAAGCGAGGTTATTACGTAACAATGGATACATAATATTAACCCAGCAATTACATAACAATTGTATAATTAAGGTATCAGTATTGTGCTTGATTAGATATTCTAATTGATAGTTCTCTGGAAATATGACAATCCATAAATTTTATTGAATACTTTTTTGAGCGTAAGTCAACGAAAAATAATCGTAGAAATATAAACAAAATTAGAAAAAATTTTTGGTTAACATCAAATAATCGTTTGATCGCATCCTATCGTAACAAATTACTAAACAATTTGAAACAATCAGGTGGTGTAATCAGTATGAATTTTCAACCAAGTTCATTTCCTTTAAATATGTATCTTCGATTCCAGGTCCTATTAAATATCCAAGTTTTGGCTCCTCTAAAATTTTCCAGTCTCATAATTTCAGGCTGCAACATTAACATCGACTTCCCAACTATGGATACATTATCAGTATTGTCTCTAACGGTGGGCTTAACATTTTGATTTACGTATGGTGTATCCATCTCAAATCTATCTAATTTTCTTCTTCCTTGTCTAAAGTCGTATCTGAGATGTGTTGCGGCAAAGACAAGGACAAAGAATATAAAGTTTTAAATACATTTATGTTAGTGGAATACAAATATAATAATTATTGGCTCAAATTTGAACTATCATGTCATTAGTTTCAACTGTCATTTCGATTTCATTCAATTGCTAATTTTAGTCATTTGTCAGTTGTGTCAGTTTTGGGCTGTGAATATTTCACGGAATATAACTGGGTTTAAAATAAAAGATGAAATTGACTATTTATGCATAGATATTAAATACTATACGTTTACACATTTGGTAACTTATACCAAATGTATATTACATATTAAATGAATTAACAGATTAGGTCACATGTTTGAAAAATACTTATCAAAAACCTTTACCATATAGAAGTACATTGTTGCCATGAAATATAATTTATAGATATAAATAAACAATCCAAAATAGCAATGTCCTAAAAATTATTTTTATACAATAGTGATTGTATAATTTATTTGTCCATTTATATTTATGTATTGAAACTCATTTTTAATTTAAATATAGAAAAATATATTGTAATATACATAATGTATCAATCGACTTTTATTACATTATTTTAAATATAACACTGAATAAATTCAAAAAAAAATCTTTATTTTAAATACATCTTAATTCTCATAATAATAACAATAAGCAAACGCGATTAATATGTGAGCATATATTTCGGCAAAGGTAGACAACTATAGGAAACACATACGTGTGACTGAAATACCATCATTGTTTCAAATTTGAGTAAAATGTGATAGACTGGTCACATTTCAACCTAGTGTGAAAATGCAATTAACACCTCTTTCGAGGGTTAAAATCAGGTATTAAGACCTTGAGTACCAAAATGTATTAGACCGGCCACATTCCAACCTAGTGTGAAAATGCAATTAACTTATCATTCGAGTGTTAAATCAGATAATAAAATCTTGAGTACCAAAATGGGTCAGACCGATCACATTGTGGACATACAATGGCAATTTCAATATGCAATTAATTTTATTACTCAACCATCAATATCTCCTCTAAACGGTCCATTTTTTTGCACAAACCAACATATTGTACAATAATATTAACCATCTAGGGACCACCGTCAATATATTGTGCAACCCACAATGCTAAATAATATTGACCGTGTATGGGCCGCTTAAAGGTTCTAACCGATCTGACTGTTTGGTAGCTATAAAACTTCGTTTTTGATTCGGGATTGTTCGGGATGATCGAAGCCTGTTCCAATAAACGAAAAATATATGCGAGTGCTAGCTTAACTTGATCTATGTGATAAAGTTTTTTAGTCGTCTTACTACTATGCATATCGCTCCCAATAATCGGCCAGATTTCGCCCGCTTGAACCGTTCTTTCTCGCTAACCGTTTGCGAGCAACTTTATACTGTTATTTTAAAGTCCGCTTTGACGCCTCATTTTTTTTAACAATTCACTTAAGAAGTATAACTTCAAAAATTTTCTTAATTACAACAAATAAGTAGCACTTCTCCGTTTGCTTAGTAACTTAATTCTTACATGTTTTTTCAACAACTAAAAAACAATTGGAATAATAAAGATACCTCATGCCAATCATTGCCTTTAAGTAACTGAATTTAAATGAATGAAATAACTATATATAGAAAGAAACAAATAAACAACTTCATCCATTACCCAAAAGAAATGGTGAACGTTTACAAAACATCTTCATCTCTGAACAGAAAGCTCGAAAGAACGAAGAAAGAGCAAAAAACTGAAAAATCGAACGAAACTTTTCGCACACTTCCAAACTTTTGCCACGAAGTGTAACAAGTTTTACATCTGTGTACCTTACGTCCAAATTGAGTTTTAAAATTGATTCTTATGAAATAAGAAAGCTTAACGTTTTGCAAGTGTGCTATATGAAAAAGTTAACTTGAAGAAAAGACGGCAGCACGAAAAACATTCTTCATATCGATACAATTCGTTCATATTTCAGAAACTGACTTTCATAAAGTTGCATAATTCGAAAACAACGATAAATATTTTATACATAAAACGCTCGGGGATGACGGCTCTGCTCGTAATTCAATTGATTTTTTTTTCGGATAAAAATATAAGACGACATTTTTACGAGCTTAAAAAAACTTTTTCCAATTTCAAAAACAATAATCGCTCTTTTTTCACGATTATTATAAAAAAGTTTTTTTTTATTATTTTTTTTTTATAAATATTTAACGTGTCTATAAAATACAAAGAGGCGTAACTAGAATTTATTGATTTTGAAAGTATTAGTTTAATTTTTTCTTCTTTAATACAACTTTCTTTGTAAGAGATTTAAAAAGATATTTATTATTAAAGTTTGAACTACAAACAACGTTAAGCAACTACTATTTTTAATAATAAAAAAAAAGAATAACTTAGAAGGTTAAAGAACTAATAATTGCAAATCAATGAATGAAATATATTTTAGAGATTAATTTTAAATTTTTATTTATTTTGGGTGTGGGGGAAGGAATGGAAAAAAAAACAAACTAATTTAAATTTGGCGGTAAGAGTTTCTCATCATCGATAATTATTTGACGGAAATAGCCATGGGATATGGTTAAGGTAGAGGAAAATAGAATAAGGGGCGGACAAAACGTGAGGTTCATATTCGTTTAATCGTCATTTAAAAGTAAATTTCCCATGAGGCTCGCTAGAAATAACAATTAAAATAATCCTCCTCTGTACTTGTCTCCGAACGTATTTACTCGAGCAAAAAACGAGCTTTTAGTCCGTGCAAATTTTGTCCCGTTTTTAACAACGTTTAAATTAGATTTAATTTTTTCCCTTTTACTGTATAAATACCCTCTCCGTATATCTCCTTTTTTTAAATAGTTTTACACATTTACAATTCATTACCCCACCATTATTCGGACAAAAAAAAAACAGTGAAAAGCTTAAAAAATGAAGCTTTCTAGATTTAGAAAAATCGTTTAGCTGTTCCTTGTACATCCCCCTTTGGCCCTCTTTTGCACATTTTTTCTCAAGAAAATTGTTATTATTATAAATACAATGAAAATGATCTGGAAAGATTGGAAAAAAAACCGCAAACGCTCTTCCATCGTCTTGGGATGTAAGCAGATAAAAAATAATAGAACTAAAAACGGTAGGGAAAGGGAGTTCAGATTATTATCGAACGTTGAAGTTTACAAAAAAGTATACATTAAGGTCGTTTTGTTGAGATCGACGACTACAAAGGAGCAAAGGTTGAACTGAATATATTTAAGGGAACTTCCTTATAAAAATATATCAAAAATAACATTAACGTTAAAATAAAATATTATGAACATATCAGGAGTGAATTAATCAAAAATAGAGCCCACGGCCAAACCTAAACGATGCACTATCTCGTCAATTTTCTACACATACAAAATTTGTAATATGAGATATTGTTGCCGCAAAAATCAAGCTTTGATTTTAATACTTGGATTAAATAATTTTATAACTGGCACTAAGCAATTCTAAGTTAAAAACATTCTTTAATGCATTAACCCATCGTATTCAAGCTATGACATTTGAATTCTCACGAGCCGCATGCGGCTCAATATAATCAAACTTGGCTATGGCTCTTGAGTTGTTTATTTTTGCTTAATAAAAACTAACTGCAATGTTGTAATTCCCAAAATAGATATACTAATGTCTAAATTGGGAAAAATATTCAGAGGACTAGGATCAAATAATAATCAGTCAAAATTATTTATTACATGCTTTTTGGTTGATTATTATTGACTGATCGTAGTCCTCTGAATATTTTTACTAATTTATCATCATCGAGGATTTGAAACTCTACAATAATACTAACGTCTGTTGTGAAATAAAAATATTAGTATTTTGGAAATTGCACCATAGCAGTCAATTATTCAGTATCCATCATCCAAAGCCATAGCTAAGTATGATTTTACAGAGCCGCTTGGGGTTCTTAAGATTTCGGTTAATTATAACGGTCATATTATTTTTTTAATACATATATATATAACGTATGGATCTTCTAATATTTGATTTCTTAAAAAAAATTATATCACATTGGGAAAAAAATACTTTAGGTAAGAAAGGTTGTCGACCGCTGTTATAGTACAAAAGTTTAGTTTTAAACTAAAACAACTGAAACTTCATGTACTTTTTACTTTTATAAAAAGAGTTTTCTTACCCATTTAGAATTGGTGGTGTTTCAGGGTACGTGTTCCATCTGCTTCAAATGCACAATTAGAATCTATGTAATACGACTTAAGATCTTTTAATATTAAGTGAACACCTAATTAAATTAAAAATATACATAAGTCCTTTAAATATGACCATACAAACTCTCTGGCAATACAAATATCATTCTGTATAATCTAATTATATTATATAAATTAAATTAGAACGTAGAACGGAAAGAATGGAAATTCTGTATGATCTATATAACCTAAATCCCAATTTTCCAAAGAATTAATAATAAAAATATTTATATCCATTGTCTCAATTTCTTTCTTGATTACGACGTGTTTCAACAGTCTTTGGCTGGTACTATCCGGTAATGATTTAAGAAAATTTAAAAGATTTTAAAAACTTTGCTTCTATTGATAAAATGCTCGAAAAAGTTTAAAAAATAAATGTATGAACTGAATCGTAGTACCGAATGCACCATCGATATCGAATTCGATATCAAATCGATATCGATTTGGCCAATCAATGAGAATCGTAAGCTAAAGTTTAAGTATTATTTAAATTTAATCTTCTTGGTTTGCTAATTTTTTAACTCGCCAACTTTTCTTCTTGAATTAAAAAGTCATGTTTGATTATTTCAATTCGCTAGTTTCCGTCGAGTACGATATATGATCAAAATGTAAGGTTTTTTTAACAGGTTTAACAAAAAAATATTTATTTATTCATCTAAATTTATTTTATTCTCCTCAAAATAATCCCCCTTTGAGACAATGCACTTGTGCCAGTGCTTTTTTCAGTCGTCGAAGCATTTTTGAAATGCACTTTTTGGTATAGCCGTAAGCTCTTCCAGCGATGCAGCCTTAATCTCCTCAATCGTTGCGAACCGTCATTATTTCATCATACTTTTTAATTTTGGGAAGAGGAAAAAGTCACAGGGGGTCAAATCCAGTGAATACGGTGGCTGAGACATGATGAAAGTACTTTTTTTTGCCCAAATAAGTACTCACTTACAACGACTTTTGCGCAGGAGTATTATCATGGTGCAAAATCCATGAATTTTCTTTCCACAATTCCGGTCGTTTTTTCCTTATTGATTCACGCAAACGCCGTTTAACCTCGAGGTAATACTCCTTGTTTACCATACGACTTTGTGGAAAAAAATCTTGATGCACAACGTCATGGTAATTAAAGAAAACTGTTATCAAAACCTTCTAATTCGAACGAACTTGGCGCTTTTTCTTCGGTCTTTGCTTTTTTGGACACTTTGGGAGGATTTGGTTTTGGTTTCGATGTTATAACCATATGCCCATGACTCGTCCCCAAGATTCACCGGACTTGGCTCCTTGTGACTTTTTCCTCTTCCCAAAATTAAAAAGTACCATGAAAGGATGAAGATTCGCAAAGATTGAGGAGAGATTAAGGCTGCATCGCTGGAAAAGATTAAGGCAGTACCAAAAAGTGCATTTCAAAAATGCTTTGACGACTGGAAAAAGCGCTGACACAAGTAAATTGTAGCAAAGGGGGATTATTTTGAGGGGGATTAAATAAATTTAGATTAGTAGTTTTACTATAACCATGGTTCTAAACATTGACCATGGTAATTTATTGTTCGATATTGAAATTATTATTATTATAAAAATAAGAAATGAACCCACCAGAAAAATGAAACTACGGCCACCAAAATGACAATACATGGAATTAACTGCAATGGAAATGAATGGAAATTTAGGAGCCAGAAAACCGAAGTGGATTAAGTCTTGTCTTATATAGGAAATACTCTTTAAGGCGACGAATACTAAGCACAATATATAACATAATATTTGTCAACAATAATATATTTTTTTTACACTATATCATATAGTTATCTAAATTTACCAGCAAATTATGCATCAATCGGGTTTTTTATGTCATAGAGCTTTTTCCCGTAAATCGTCTTCTTATTTCTTATTTTTAATCCTTCCTTTTTTTCAGAACAACCAGAAACTCCATATTTGAAAAATCTCGACATAACAAGTTTTTAAAGCTGTAGTAATTTTGTAGATTTGAATATGTTTTTCCATTTAAGAATATTTTTATTTTCTTTTTACTGTAGCAGACTGTTAGTTCAAAGATCTATTACCAACAAATCCCAAACGAAGTTGCGGGTATCAGCTAGTAATAGATTTTTTTTTAAATGAAAAATCTCCTTACTTTTTGATCACACCTCGTATAGTACGTATTAATAGTTTTGAATTAGCAAGTTCGAACTTAGGCTATTAATAATTTTGGCACTTTTGAACTTAACGATGAAAAATTTTAGCACTAACAAAACGACCGAAAACGTTAACTCTCGAGTATTATTCAGGCTTAAGATATAAAGGCCTGAATGTAGAGCTTTGCATTGTTTTGGCTGTTTTTGGTGGAGCCACGTTAGTGCCTCCAGACTTGGAATTAAAAATTGATTTATAATGGTTACTTTCAGAAACTAGATTGCCTCTTAGTTGTTTAAAGCAGATTTATCACAAAAAAGGTAGTTTTTTTTTAATTCTCAGAAGTAAAATTTGTATTTCTTTTTTTCTTTTCTAGCAAGTTGTAAGTATTCTTTTACTTTACTTATCGTTTCTTATCAATTTTAGTTTTTCGAAATTTTCAATTTTTTGTACAAACAACTATCGTCACAGTAGTGACTCACTGCTCTACCTCTTGGCATCACAAAAAAGCTAAGACTTCACTCCTCATTTCCATTCTCTAGTGCGTCATCACTATCAAACCCTTTTTCTTTATTCTCGTGAATTATTTGCTAGAAAACAGCGATCAATCACGTCACACGAGCTTAAATAGGCAAAACCCACGTTTCGGGTTACAGAAACGGGAAAGTTGGGAAAATAAGGGAGATCGAGTTGCCGTCATCCTCGTCAATATCTGCGCTCTTTTTTGATAGGCAAGTTAATCTTTGCGCCCATCCTTATATGTATGAGAAAAAAAGAAAAATTCGCACCCAAGCCCTCACATTCTTTCTACTTTATACGAAGAAAAGTTTTATAAAACATTTATTCTTTCAATTCCCCCAATTTTCCTCCGAACACAAATACAAATTCGCATGATGAACAAATCATTCAAATTGATTGATCGGCCGCGGGAGCTTTTGGACAAATTTAGAACAAGATTTTCTCAGCATGTTTTGTTTATGCCTGTCGTTATTAGCCAAGGGTGGTTAGTCACAGTGGAGGGATAGAGAAACCGTACACCAACTGGAAACATCCAACAAAGAAAGTTATATCCAATGTTAAATTGTTGTTTACGATTTAATAAACTGACAAGGTGGTTGGGAAATTGAGTCAATTTTCTTTCGTGGCAGCGACAAACTTTTTTAAATATAAAAATGTCTTCTTTATGGTCTGTTGAAGTTTTTTGTGTTTCCCTCTTCGGGAAAGCTTTACTATAAAAACGTGTTAACATAGGGCACAAAAGCTTTCAATTTGATATAAAAATTATTTATTTTCCATTCATCCAGCAGCTTTGCTCCAAAGCTTAGTTTATCTCACATGTTTATGGCGTTTTTCTAAAACTGCATATCAAACGATCGTAGAATGAAAGTTTTTCATTTTTATCCATTTCCCTAAACTTTTTTTTCCCGAAAGATGTTTTTTTCCCCCATTTCACAGTGTTCGTTGATTTCGTCATGGCTTCGAATTGGGTCAATTAAATTTATTTCGCTCGACATTATCTCACACGGTTTGCTTAACAAATTCCACGCACATACAGACAACATTCATTATTCGTTCGGGATTTGAAATGAAGAGGCAAAAGAGACCATTTAGAACTGAAGTGGTAGGTTGAGAATACCTTTCATGTTCGTTGGATTTGGATACGGTTTTTGTTGTAGAAAGAGAGACGTTTTTTTGTTGTTTCTCTCACTTATTTCCTATTTGTATTAACTGCAATTTACCTTAATTGGTTTTCAAGCTGTTGGTGTTTATACAATTAACGCACCTGTTTTCATTACCTGGAGTTTTATTTTATAAATTAACAAACAATTGTTACTTCCTTCTGATCTATTTTCATAAAAAATGAAACATAAAAGCTTAAACGGGAAATTTCTATTGAAATTATAACATTATTTCCGACTACCATAAAATGTGAAATATTCAGAAACAAAAAAAAGCTCTGAAAATCGTCCAGCAGAGTGCCGAACAGGTACTTTTTAAATTATTTATGATATTTTTCGAACGAACCTTATTTTTTTTGGGGAAATCAAAACCTACAGGTACAATATTTGTCATACTTTAGCAATTTTAAAAAAAATCACAATTAGAAAAACAAATTATCGAACAAATTCCGATGTTTTCTGTTAGGTCTTTATAAATTATGATAATGTTGTTACTACAGAAGTTGTAAACCTTTTGTGGTGAAACTAAAACATAAATACTTGGCCTTAAAAATAAATTAACCGGTACCTCATACTAATACAAAATTAAATACTGAAATATACCAATGTATATAAGTAAATCATCACATATCGTGTAAATATTATTCAATAGATTGTATGAATAGAGTTAACCTAGGCATAAATCTGTCAAAAATATAATGAATGCATTGATATGTATACATGACCATGCACATGGCGTTAAACAGAAATAAGAAAAATCTAGTGTAACGTACAATGTGCCATTTAAGTGCACAGTTTTTTTGGTAACTAAAAACCGCTGGAAATTGAGTACCAATTTGTACTAGCTTGTACAAATAAGCGCTTGAAACAATGAAACAAACTCTTGCATTTAAGTTACTTAGGTTGTTTTCCAATTACCAGTGCTTAGTGCGATATAGTGCCGCACTATGCGAGCTAATGCGAGCCTTAAATTGAAACAAATTAATTCCTAAATGCGACAGTAGATTGCATGAGATTTGGTTTAGTTGGAGAAAATTTGAGTTTGACAAATTTTGACAACCTTTAATGGAATTTCAAATAATAAAATTGCGTTATCGTCAACTATTTCAATTAATTCTTAATTTTTTAAATAAACCGTAAATTTTTCTGTCATTTTGTTGGTTATATTTGCGCATCGCACCCGAGAGCACAGCTAGTGCGGCCGTTGGAACATTCAATGCTGAGTATTATGCTGCATTATGCGCTTTTGTGCAGTGATTGGAAAACAACCTTAGTTACCCATACCAAAGAGAGGCTTATTGATAAGTCTTTCTTCCAACAAGGGCGCTGCTGTATTGTGTTTATTTATTTATATACCTATGAAGCGTGTTCTGGAAGTATCCAGATTGTTCCAGTCATTTCTCGTAAGTTCGAATGATTTCTGACTTAGAGAGGAGAAATTATATTTTGTACAAATATGCCATGAAAGAGGTACGAGGACTCAGCATATTGAAGAGTAATGACAATTTAAATTTAACATTGGACTTATAGAGTACGTTCACTTTAGCCATATAATCTTAATGAGTGTACCGGGATAGCAAAAATCGGTATTTTATGCCAATTGTACTATTTTGCGATACCAGTATTCGCAAGTTAAAATACTGTTTTTTCGGTATTTACTAGATTTCTTTTTAATTGTCACCACTATTTGTTCAGGGGGTACCGACATATCAAAATTATATACGTTATTGTTTCTTTAATCTCCTTAACGGGCGAAATTAATTAGACTGTGAATACAAAGTAAGAAATAGAAAACATCTTACGATATTGGCAAAATTATTTTAAAAATAAAAATGAAAAAGGAGAAAAGAGATTTACCAATTCCAATTTCATCAAGCCTATTAAACTATCCACATTCAAAAAAATTTGGTACCGTTATCGAAGATGATGATGAGACTTATTTCGATAATGAAAAGGAATTGTCTATTGAACAAAAATTAGAATTAACTACTACTTACGAAATTTCAACGAAACAAAGAAACCGATTTCTTTGAAGATGAGGGATTTAGAGGTAAACACTTGGTAAAAGTAAGTATATCGCGTATTCCTAACAATACCACAAACTAGCATAGATACTGAAATGTAATTTTTCTACAAAATTACATTCCTGGCTTAATGATACAATTCTTAAGATCAATTTAAAATAAATATAATCGTACCACATACAGAATGATTTTTACAAGTATTATTTACACTTCTTTGTGATTTAAATACATAAAATTTTCCTAGTTGCTTTATTTTTCTGTAATTCTTTTTAAACTCCTATAATCTTTAAGTTATAAATAATTTTTTGTGATGTTTACTCCCTTTTATAATACTGGCAAATAAAACAAAGATACTTCTACGTTTTCTTTCTTTTTCTAAAATTTCTTCTATTAGTCTTCCGGTAAAAAAATATTAAAAAACAATGAACTCTAGTATTGGTCTTTTGGTATGATATTGCAATCTTTAGCGGTGGCTAATTAGCCCAAGCATAACAATTTTTGAGCAACAAAATTTTCATCTATAAGTCATTCGAAAAATTAGTATGAACATACGAGATTATAAAAAACAACCGTCATTTCCAAAATCAAAATAATATCAGCATCGATAACTATTCAAAACATTTTGACTTCTAAGTTGGTTACAAATCATTATAAGGACTTAGTGGTCACTAGCACTTCTAGAGCGGAAATCGTCAAGCTTAGTGACCATGTCAACTACTTGATGGTCTACCTTTTTGACAACAGTGGTGAACATGTTAATATTGTTGAAATGGATCACATTCTTGAAAATTTTGTATAGAAAATAAAACAATATTACTTTAGGTCTACTTGAGATAATAACACAAACTAAACACACGTAGGCATGTGTTAATACATACAGGATAACACTGTAAAATGCTTCAAAAGTCATTACCAACAAAGAAGTTTTACGATATTGTGAGTACCTAAATATTTTTGCCATAAATACTATAGACAAATAAAATTTGGTCGATTGTAATATATAAGCCCTTGTCAAGCCCTTGTTATAAAATTTAATCACTAACCAATTGGGTTTGTGAATTTTTTTTTTGTGATAAATGGAAAGATCATATATAAGTTTTAAAGCAAAACTATTTTTTGTTTTTTTTTTTCGCAATAATTTAAAAGTTATTTCAAAATAAAAATTAATTTTTGAATTTTTTGAATCTAGCACCGAAAACACGCCGACAGCTCCCGAACAAACCCGAGTGCGTGTGACGTCCTAATGTTAGTTGTCACTTATTGCAGTTGATACAAAAATAATAAGTACACTGTTTTGATTGATTTAATTCTGTTGTGATAGTTAAATATTGAAATTTATATTGAGCATGTCGAACCTTAAAAGTTATCGTTCTTGTTTTGTACCATAATGAACGAATACTACAAAAACAACTCCTAACAAAATGTTTTTAAATGTTCCCCAAGATGGCAAACGTCGAAATAAATGGTTTCAAGCAGTGCACTTATATTATCAGACTTTGCCTTTATAAATCCTTTATCACACATAGCTAATTGGAATCAACTAACGACTCGTTTTTTAGCAATAAATTTTCAATATTATTGTCTAGTCACGTGTAATAGCTGTAAACGCTGTATTGTTATAGCTATAACATTATTACGTCACAACTATGGTGACCACTCATGGCGCGTTTTTAGTCACGTGATTTTTTTTTAAATTTTATCAATTTTTAATCGTTTATAATTAATTGAAAATTATTTTTTTTAAATTTTGTGCATTAAATATCAATATTATTAATAATAAAGTTTTAAAATACATGAAAAAAATCAATATTTTTTTTTCAAAATCCCAATTTATTTAAAAATGTTTTTTTTAACTATATTTTTTGATATTGTTAAATTCCGATTATAGAGAATACATATTTTATAGTTGGATATTAAAACACATGCAAGTATGTTACATCTCTTCTTTTTTCCCATCAACAATGACTGAATAATTGATATTACGACAATATTTTAAAATCGCTCTATCTGGATGTGTAATAAAATGAAATTTCATTCTCGCATTTTTTCTCGATAATTTTTTCCTCTGATTTCTGTCGATTATGACGCAATGAATTGATTTGAGAACGAGTGGCTTCAAAACTATAAAGCCTGAGGAAGTAAACGGGGAAGAGAGAACAGAAGGATACAGGATACTGACTTGACACATGTAATTTATAGCTTTGCCATAAATTCCATTTCGATGACGTGTCTATATAGAGATATATACATATAAGTAACGATCAAAAAAAAAAAAAAAATACGAGCCCGTAAATCGTAACTCATTGTGAACGATGGTCGCTGGAGAAGGCTTTGGTCGAACCTTGTTCCCGTTTTTCTGTAATCTACACCAATTTTCTTTTCTGAAAATCACCTCGATTCTCGTCTTTTTATTTCATCCCTCTTGCAACGCTTTTCACTTGAATGCAATTTTATCAATTATATCAGTGCGGTGAAGCCGATTTAAAGCTTCTACGTTTTCCTACAAGCCACACATGGTGAAATGATAAGTAGCAACAAATCGACGAATGGTAGTACGAAAGTAACGTACATTTATAGAGATTTAGAGGGAAAGATTGATAATTAATTTGTTTTTGATCCACGGCATCTTTTGGAATTATTCTTAAATCAATTTATATAAGAAAGACATATGAGAATTTAAGTTATGAATTACTGGAATGGGACGAACGAAGACGAAGAGTGTAATAATAAATTGAAATATCAGAATTTTAAGCAATTTCCATTTATTTATGAGAATTTGATTGATTTATTTTTTTTCTTATATTTTTTTCCCTCCTCGTTACTTCAACAAAAATAGATTGGTCTATTAATCATTTAGCCATTTTGAACAAAACAAATCTAAAACAATCAAAAACCTATTGGAAATAGAATTATTAATTCAAACATTTGGGTTAAATCCCCAAATTTTCTCTATAAAATTGCAGAAAGGAATGTAAAGGGGAAAAAAGTTTGACTAAATCAAATAAAAAAATTATTAAAGAGATTTATATTTAAAGGAAATAAAAAATATATTGAAAACATTGACATTCGGTAAATAAAAGTTGACTTCGTGATTCCTCATCCAACGACACCCAATCTCATTTTCGTGTTCTTTCTCTACCAGCGAATATTGCAATCGAGGAAATATTGATTATTATTACATTTTTATTGCGAATCGAAGTACTAAATAATATTCACGCTTCGTTTCGTCCGTCGAAAACCAGTGAAAATATAAATAACGATAACCAAAAGTGAAAAAATCAACATTAAGAAAACAGAGACTTTGTAAAAAAATATTTTCCACAAACAACGACATCTGCAAAACCTTATGTTTTCCCTTTTTCATCTCCATTTCCATTTTGTGTTCTCATCTTCTTCATTTTTTTTTTGTTGTTTTGTTTGCAGCTTCAATATATTACTGTAATTGATATTTTGTAGTCTATTATGTGTTGTTGCTTTGTTGAAAATTCCATCGTTATCCAATATAGGGATGTGTATGGCATGGTGGGTTAAGAAAAGTCATAAGAAAGGGTGTTCTACCTCCATTTAATTCAATGCAGATCAAATGTCGTTGTCATATCTCAATCATCTCATTGTTAGACAACACCTTCGAGAAAATGGAATGGGCAATAACAAAAACAACCCTTAACTCATGATTCTTACGCCATTTTCTCCTCAGTTTCTATCACTAAGGCGTTTTTATCAGCCATCGTACCGTTTAATGTTTCTTGTTAATAACAAAAAGTATAATGCAATCATTACGTTCATTATTCAATAATGTTAGTACTTTTAAATAAAACTTTCCAACACTTACCTCCACCCACGTTATAAAAAAAAAGTATGAAATAAGAGTATTTTTTCAATTATTATGTTTCCGAGAATTATTGACGATCTTCTATAATTTAAATAATGGACACTGTTAATTGTAATTTATCTTTATATTATGGTCTTTACAGATAGAACAAATTGTGAAACGTCGCAAAAAAACGGTGTTTATAATTTAAATTATAGATGGTTCGGATTTTTGAAATCGGAATTTATAATAAAAATAAAAGTATTTTTATATAAGATTTAAATGTTATATTTGAATCTAGGCATTTAAAATCCTTTATAATTATGATTTCAACTTTAAAAACTAGCCTTAAAAAACCCAAGACTTTAAGGAAAGATATTTTAATGATACTTTCGAAATGTGTAGATGCTACTTAAATATTAAGAACTTAGCAGTTTCAAATCTCAACCCTTATTTTTGTGAACAACCATAATAAACGAGAAACAAAAAAAAACGATCTTAAAGTTCTCTGAACCGTTTGACCTTAAATTTTAATATGATTTAGGGGATGATTATGGCTTTTTCATAAAACTTTACGACTGTAAAGCTTGATGAATTTTAAAAATACCAAAACATAAATAAAGAATTATAAATATAGACAAAAAATAAATAATTTTTGGTATATTTCATGTTGCTTTTCCTATATTTTTTTCAAAATATTTCAAGAAAATATCGTTCCATAATTACCAATAAGCTTAATATATGCTCATTGTAATAAGCGATAAGCGCCTATAGTAGTTAATACGAGTAGAATGCTTTAAGTGATAATGTGCTAATATCGGTTGACAGCACACACTCTTCGATGCAAGAGACTATTAACCAATGGGATTGCCTGATTTACAGATGTTCATTTGTTTTGATTGTTGAAATTTTGAAAATTTAACATTGCCACTCCCAGATTCAATCTTCAATATGCTAATACATATGCGAATACTTAGACGCAAATCTACGTATATTGTACACTGGAATATTTTGTGTAGTGACGTCATTCAGGGCCTTAGAAACATGAATTACAATTAAAGAATTGGATTTGAAAATATTTAAAAGAAATAAATAGCGAAAACATAAAACTAAATTTGTTTAATTGGAAAAAAACATCTCATTAAATTTTAAAAAAAAATTATCAATCGAGAATATTTTTTCTATTACGTGTATTAATATAATAAGCAATGTAAAAATTGAAGTAATGAGGTTTAACTTTGCCCAAAATGATCAAAAAATTTAAATAAAATATTTCCTGATCAATGAAGGAATCAAGTCTAGAGAGTAAGCCACATGCAAAAGTATTTCCCAAATGGATACCTCAATCATATCTTTCCCTCGTTTTTTGTGTGATCAGGGGAATTATCATGCAACATGATCACTTTGTATTGTCTTATTTGATATTTTGGACATTTTCCGCACTAAAACTTGGTTCCAATCGACTATCGCAAATTATTGTTACGTTTGACTATCATTTTCATCCAATAAATCTTACAATTCGATTCTTGAAACTTTTCTGGTTGTCTTCCACGTTTCTCATTCTGCACATTGATATCACCATTTTTTAAACCCCTTTAAGCACTGTGATTTTCTAAGGGTATGCTCAACGTAAGCATCGACAAACATTTGATACGATTACGCAGAAATTTTTGTTTAAATAACAATAAAAAATCAATGTTGTCCTTGGAACGTACTCTTAGGTATAAAACTCGACCTATTAAATGCTTTTAAGAAGAATGAAGTTGTGGGAAGGTTACACTTTTGTGTGTTAAAAATCTTTGTCAAATATTAAAACAAAAAAATTCCATGATGACTTGGTTTAGCAGATTCACTATTGGCCGTTAACATCACTTATTAGCAAATTCCGGTTTCATATTAATACACCTAGTATATTATTTGTTTCAGATTTCATAAAGTACTCGCAAATCATATTAAAATTTTAAATGAAATATTTCTGCCATTCCCACTTTATTATCTTGTGTATATTTTCCGGTATTCTCGTGGATCAGAAACGGCTGCGTGGATCGGAACCATTATGGCTCAATTTATTATTCAGAAAAATTCAACCAAAATCCACAGCAAATGCATTGAAATCCACTCATGTCCCTCTTAAGGATATTAATATTTGGTATTGTTGCAATTTCTTCATTAATTCGCAAATAATTTGAGCCATAATGGTTCTATTCATGCTGACGTGCCTGATCAACGGGAAGTGAAAAGAGAAGATTTTTCCAATCGAAAGTATAACATAACAAATTAACACTCTGGTTATTTAGCAAAAATATGTATTCTGTCTCAAAGTATCAGTTACAGAAAATATTCCATTTAATCAATAAATAATCAATAAATCATATTTAATGATTGCTAGTTGGATGAACGAGGGAAGAATAATGGAAATTATAATTAAAAATTGGGTTGTAGTTCTTGAAAATTTGAGAAGCAGAGTTTTTGTATGCACTTATATAAATCTACACAGTAAATATAAGGGAATAAAGAAAATATACCCAACGTTTTTGAAGTTTAATCAAAGAGGTTGGTAGTAGGAAAAAAACTGGACATTTAGTTCCTTTATGAAGATGATTTTTTTAGTTTGATTTTCTTCTAAGGATAAGCCGAAGATATATTATAAGATATACATTAAAAAATAGAGATATTTTTTCATTGATATTAATAAACTATATACGAAAAGATAATATTTAAGTTTTGATTTTAATTTTATGCTAAGCATTGATATCAATGATTAAACAAAAAAAGTTAAAAGTTATTTTAGCTTTCTACACGTTAGCATTTAATAACTATTTAAAATAATTTTTCAATTTTCTTAACATATGATATTTATTTACGTTTCGGTGTCCTTAAGAATATTTTTTTTTTAACTTTTCCAACCCAAAAACATTTTTACTTTTGCATTATAAACTTGAAGAAATACTTAAATACGAGCATTCACTTTCAGCAGTTCATTTTTGAAAAAATAAAGAACTTTATTTTTAAAATCTCTGAAATTAATTTAAAAAGTATAAAAGACCATCGTTGTAATTTGATTTTTTGTGTAAAAAAATGACTTTAATTGTTATTTACATCACTCGGTTTTCTATAATCACATTCTTTAAATTATCATTTATCTCAAATTTCTTGTTTGAATTTTTTTTCTCGTGATATCGGAACGGATATTCATGCGACGCTGGAAGATATCTGTACAAAAGATTCATTAATTTCTTTTATCTCAGACTCGCGGAAAATACTTCACCGAATCGTAATTGAGAATTTGTCTTTATGAAATTTTAATTGATTTTTAATTAGATTTAGCATAATTTAAGAGTCACATTTCGTTTTATCTTAAAAATATCCCATTTATTTTTGCAACAAATAAAGACGTTACAGGGTAGAGGATATTTTCGTTATAAAACATTTTTATTAGCAGCAGACTTTTAGACCCCATTGATAAAGAATAGGCAAGAGTGTGAGCAAATCAGAAGATTCAGTGCGTGATGTAGTGAACGTCGTAGCATTATAGCAATACCTACAAGATTTGCCTTCTTGGGTTATTTATGCTTCCGTTATACTGAAACTCGTACTGAACGTACATACGATGTTTATTTTCTTCGAACGTGAGTTATCGAGTCCTTTAACTCATGAGAGAAAGCCTTCATACCCTACAGACATTTGAGTCCTATCAACCTCCTTTTAAACTTCCTCAAGAACGCTATTACCAATTGACTATTGAACAAGCCGTTATATCGACATCAGTAAATCAGTGGAAATAGGGAAATCTTCCCACTCTATTTATACATACATATTAATTATGAGAAAGAGGAATAATGTGTGTATGAAGTAAGAAAAGGATCAAGGATAAGAAGTAATGAAATTATTGGAAAATATTTACTAACGTTGAGTTTCACGTTTCTTCTCTTTCTCATGTTTATTGTTAAGAGAAGAAAAAATTTATGTTCAATATTTAATATTTATATGCCTTATTATACCTATATCTTAACGGAATTCTGTGTTTTTGTGTGCTCTATTTTATTGAGGGTGGAAATCGTATAAAAACGAGTATTAATATTCCTTTGAGAAACAAATAATGACCTAATCGTTCGAAACAGAAGCAATCTAAACTGAATTGAACGCATCGAAAAAAAAACTATCCCTCACAAGTCTCATAGACGTCACCCCGAAGATTTATATGGAAGTCGATCTGAAATTTTCACCCAACCCGTTTGTCTATTGAAATAAATGTTCAGAATCGTTGGGATAGCGACGATTGAGAGTCCACTTTACCCTCTTTGGACATTTACTTATTTTTTTTTCCCTCTTTCACCGCTTATTTATGCTCGTGTATTTACCAGAAAAAAAAACGAGTTGAACGATGTGGGTGTAAAAAAAACGGAGGAAACGAAGAAAATTCTTCTATCGCATGTGTCACTTTACAACCTGTCTATCACCGACGGAAAACGTTGAGGAAAAAGCATTTTATCACCATTCACCTGGTATTTTTCATCCCTTATTGTTTTCATTTTTGAGCTCGATGCTATCATCTAATTTAAATATATATTTATAAAGAAAAGAAATCATGTTTTCCGTACATCTTGACATGGTAACGCACACAATATTAAAAGGGCAGCCTGGAGATTTTTTTCTTGTCGTCCTTCGTTTTATAACCCGGAAAATCTAATAGTTAAAACGTCGTTTCCACTAAATGTCAACATTTATTCCGGTGACAAAATATTGTTTCGTCTATTACGTACGTTCCGGGAGCATTTTGTTTGTAATGAAGTAGCCACGATGCTGAATGAAAGTATATATCATTGGCGTAAGATTTCCAAGCTCGGTTTCTTCGCCAAACAGGACTCGGAAGATCGAAAATTTGACGAGATATGAAATAAAGAAAGAGGGAAATGGTCGGTCGCTAGGGGCAGTGAACTCATTGCTGTTGTTAACCAGAAATGAGAGAATGAAGAAAACGGAGATGAAAACGGCAGGTTTATGTCGCGTGTCGTCATGAAGATGTGGTACACCAGGAGGCCGTTATGGGTCATCGCACACATATGAGAGAGTCGCGTTGCTCGCACCATTACCGCGTCCGAGGATAAATCCTGATACGAAACAGTAGGGTTGAGGAAAAATTGTTGTTTAGTTATTACTGAAATGATAAACAAAGCGACGATAAGACTTGAAAAATAAAATAACGCATTTTATCTTTAAAAAAAGCATTTTCCTCTTCTGTCTCTTGTATACCACATGTAGAAGGCTTTTTAAATATATACTCAACTGAGCTTTCATTGAACACTTCAGAAACTTTCATGAATAGCCTCAAGTGTCATTGAATCAAAATATCAAGCATTTGATTCAATTTTATGGAGCTTATATAAATATTATAAACTATAATTTTAAAAAAAGTTTAAATCCTTACTTCTTTCTTATAACTAAGCAAATTATCAATTTAATTTTAAAAACAAATAAATGTGTATTTTGAATACAACATTATTGCTAGGTTTGCAAATTCCTGGTTGCTCTCATTCATGGAGTGGTAAATAATTAATAATGTTCTTGGACACTTGGATTTAAATAAAAAGACGTTATTTTTCAAACTATCTCAACGTTTCGTTGGTATTTATTTCCAACTTCTTCAGGAGAATTTTTGATGTTAACAGCCTCGTTGTAATTACTAGCTTTTTAACAAGATAACCGAGTATAATTGCCACTAGCGTTATCACTCGGTTATCTTGTTAAAAAACCAGTATTTACAACGAGGAGGATGTTAACATCAGAAATCCTCCTGAAGAAGTAGGAAATAAATACCAACGAAACGTTGAGATAATTTGAAAAATAACGTTTTATTATTTAAATCCAAGTTCCCAAGAACATTATTAATTATTATTACTAGGGGTTGCAATACCACGCAAAATTTCAAAACCGGTATTCAGTATTTTTAAAATTTCAATACTGGAATACCGCTAGTTGTAATAATTTTAAAAAAAGAAAGAAACCACAAGTGACTCTTTCTCATATTTTCTAGGATAATAAGAGGGTAGATATCACAAAATATCATTTGAAACTAATAAATAATAATAGTATTTGTGCAAAGAATCTTGAAAAGGTAAAGGAACAACAAACATCGTATGTATTTAAATCACACAAATTGCAAATACCACTATCCAATCAATGGTACAATTACAATTTTTTATAATGTGATATTAATTAGCCTAAAACATTATTTTGTGTAATAATTGGTATTGTATGATGGTATTGTAAACAAGGCGAGATTTTCTTTTTCCATTCACTTACTTCTGAATCCCTCATCTTCAAATATATCAAATAGTCTTCGGATGGTTTTGGATATAACAAATTTCTGAATTATATTTTGATTTGTAGAAATTTTTTTGGTTAACCAGTATCCTGGAATATCGGTATTACAATCCCTATTTATTATTATGTTAAATTAAAGCATTGTATCTAAAAGATATTAGAATTACGATAAGATACTAGTGAAAGCACTTAAACGAATATTAATTTGGAATAATTTAACAACTAACCAAAAATTAACACTACGAAGTTTAAACAAACTGTGGTCTAGACTTGGAGCTTTCCAAAATAAAAGAGTACACAAAGTTAACAATTCGAGAAATACAAAAGAGGATACAAAGGATTTTCCTGAAATCACTATTAGTCAAATACAAGGAATGAGCTAGAATTTTCCACACACTTTTTGTTTTTTAGGTATAGAATCAAGAAATTTTAGAACCGAGTCATGAAAAATTCGATTTTTTTACTAATTGTTTGTTGTTCAAATCACTACAATATGAAAAGAAGTTTAATTTGAAATCAGAACCTGGTTACCTGAGCACAGTCGGTTAAAATTTGGAGTAATTGTTGCTATGGTTACTCTCGTCACTTAATCTTCTATCCTGAGGTGTTCTTTTGAAATTTAACCATAAGGAAGATGGAAAACCACAATTTGCATTAGTAAGTCGTTTCGAATAAAGTTCGTGTCAAATGGTAAAAGAACTAGATGCTTTGAAAGTTGTTGATACTCAATTTTATGGGTTTCCAAAAATATAATACATTACGTCTGTTTGGGAAAATGTTTATGCCTTTATTTTTGGTCAGTTTTTAGCTCCGTAAATCCTTTTTACTTGTTTATAAGTAAGTGTACAATGAAAATGCTATTTAAGATTGGATTTGGTACCTATTCCATAAGGCGCAGGTTACACTTAAGAAAATAAAAACTCATTTTTTGCTAAAAAACTCAAATGTATTTCATTGTCAAAGCCTGATTTTTTGTCTGGATAGACAACCTTGATAATTAGGAACATATCAATGGAGTTTCTGGCAAGGGGTTGAAATTGCGCTGTCTGATAATGGAGGATGAGATTTCTAATATGATTCCTAAGAAAATATATAAAGATACACTTTATACTTTGATGAAAGTGAACTTCTATTTTATATACTTTTACTACCTGTTACAACCCAAACTACATAGACGCTGATAGTTCGTACCTGTGTTGGGGACATTTATGTAGAAACTTTCAGCTTTTATAAACTAACGAATTACAAGCTGTTGGTCTAATACTGCCATGAGAGAATGACTGATCCATATTATCAATTAAATGCGAAAGCTTTTAATTTTGCCCGATGAAGCTTGTATAACTTTCGTTTATATGTAGATACCTTATTACTTTTTCAAAAAACGAAATTTTTCCGAATATACACTACCTTATGACCTAATAACCATGGTACACCAGTGTGTCGAGGCACACAAGGAACACTGTGTAAGAAAACAATATTTGGTAGTAATGGCCTATCCAGTATATTATATTTATATTCTTCCATTTATAACGTTACTGTCCAATGCTCTATGATCAAGGCTACCATCTTTTTCCTTGGTTCCTTTGGAATTTAACACTGTAACCAAAGCCCAAATATTTCAAGTTCCTAACAATTGTCCAAAACTTGGGCTAGACTATACGAGGAAGAACATTATTATTCTTCATTTAAGTAAATAAATATAAAATTTATACAAATACTAACTCAAAACCATTTTCATCAATTCTAATTTACCATATACTAATTAAATACTATACTAATTTAATTTGCTATCTTAGTCCTAAGTTGCACATATTATCAACTACATTCGACCTAATAAAATCTTCATTCTTTTTTGAAATAACGATAACTTTAAAGCCTCTTTAGTGCACATAAAGTAAGTAAAAACTCCAAATTATTACAAACCAAGTAATAAAGCTACTTTTTTGAACAAGTTTTTTATTTATTTGATAGTTTGGAATAGCTGTTTTTGAACAAAATCCACATTAATAAACATATTTTTTTTGTAAATATAATAGCAGAATTATACACGGTTAATTTAGGTATATTTAATTAAAAATTTCAATTTCTTTGCAAGAAAATTACATAATATCTATCTTTTCTTTTAGCTAAAAATGTTTTTTAAAAATTTTATTCCAACGTCTCTACTGAAAAAGTTAAGCTTTCAAATTTTATTAGTTTTTGTGATTTTTATTTCAATGATATACTTTAGTCAACTTTAGTAGTCTCATGATAGCCATAGATTTAACCGTTATGATATATATTCCACAACTTAAATACAAACATGTTCCCGAAAACCACAAAAACGAATATTTAATATTATACTTTAAGCAAAGTCAAAGTCAAATAGTCAAACAAAGTTAATAAATTTAAATATTTTGCTACATTCTATATGTTTTTAGAAAAAAAAATCACAACTCATAATAGGGCAAATTTAGTTTTTCCACTCATGAATATTCTCTTGTAGGTACTATTAATTTTTGTTAGTTCCAAAGTATCACTCCAACATTATTACACAGACAATCAATAAACACACGTGGCGTGCAATTTGCTTATACATAAACAATAGATGTGATCAACATAAACCCCCTAAAGGGTATGATCCTGACTATTGGGGTGAGGAGCTAGCCACATGATGACGATACAGTCAGTTTACAGACCGTATTGATAGTAAAGGAGGACATAACAATGTCGACAATCACTGTTGGCAGACCTGCCAAACAATACACCGTGTTTTATTGCGAAATTATATCGAAGCTTGAACATGATTTCATATATTATGGAGAAGCCACCACAAATTATCACTTATCTGTTTAGTAAAATTGATTTTCTTCATGAAAAATACAAATTGATCAAATTTATCGAAACATTGATATTATGTAAATTTGATTGATTATTTATATTTGAGGCAATAATTTAATTAGAAAGCTCTATTGCATTTACTTTACACGTCAATTTGGTCAATTTAAATGAAGTTAGAGTTGATCTAAGCTAAGCATAGGAGGGTAAATAAGTGTATTTGTTAGCACACAGACAAACATCCACCCTTATTTGGTCCATCCTGCTGAAAACCACCGTTTAATATGTTATATATATTAATGTTTAGGATTCAAAACCACCAAACTATATCCCCTGTAATGTACAACACACAAGATACTAATTTCCTCCTTATTATCTACCATTTACTCATACAGTAACGGAGATTTCGAAAATTGTTATTTCAAGAAATTTCATGTTTCCCACTGAAGTAGTTTCTTCAAATCGGGTGCATGGAGATAAAGTTGAAATGTGTGCTTATGCAATGTTTAAGTAGATGGTTTATTTGAATATCTCAAAATGTTATTGTAAGAAAATGTTAACGAGGAAACTGCTGGAAACAATGCAAGATTTTGTTGTCTTCTTTGCTGAAAAAGAATAATTATATTTGCGGCTGGATGAAAAGAAGCGGTATTTAATTGTAAAGTTTAACAATTAATTTTGAAATTGGATGTGATTAGTTTGTCGTAAATCCGGAAACACAGTGCATTTCCGGTACGAGCATACATTCTGTATCTAAGCATATTTACATGAATTGACAAAGGAATCTAGTGCCAATCTAGTACTGTACGAGACAGTTAATCGCTCTTTAATTTACATATCGCCTTTCGCTTCCTCTATCCCATACCTCAGATGTAAGCATAGTATACTAAATTTTGGACACAGTCCAATAACATTTGTGCTCCTATTTGGAGTGAAGATGTGGTGCGAGATGGGAAGAAATGAGAAGATAGGCTTTCCGTATTTGCCCCGGTAATAGTTGACTCTATTCAGTTCATATTCTCGATGAGGCCCTGCCGAAATCGGACTTTAGTCGACGTCTAAATTGCATTTAGTAATTGGTGCCAAAACATAAGCTTTGATTATCGAGCTTTTGTCAATAATAATTGTGTGATAATTGCATTCCACCTCACACGTCTGCCTTCGGGCTTCGTATTAATTTCAGAGACGATGTTTATAACGTATGCGCCATTATAGGAATGTGCGATAAACGGAGAGAAGAACAAAACTTAAAAATATAATAATTTGACTAACGCCAATATAATTCTGCACCAGTGAATTTAATTTACTTCATACCTACGACAATGTGAGTTATTAAAATTAAACAAATAACATTTCAGCTAAATTGTCTTCTTAATGTTAATAAACGAATAAACGGATGAGTGATTATTTGCTCGGTAATAGATAAAAGAAATTAGAATTTTTTGAATGACTTTTTTGCTAAAACGGAATACAAATGTAATAATGTACTTATAATCTCTAGCTTTCTCAAATATTTGCACCGCGAAATAATTTAAATTACTTTTCTTAATTTTCACAAAAAATTCTTTGGTACTTTTAACCAAAATTATTATAAGACAAAGTAATCACTGTTTGGTAAAACCAAAAAAAAAACTTGAAAATCATAAACTAAACATTTAACTAATGTTAATCGTTTTGTAATAGTATATTTTGTAAGCTAACAAAATCGTACAAATACGCATTTAAATGTTAATCAAAGTAATATTTTAATATTGTATAAAAATAACATTGAAATCAAAGTACTAGATTTTGGTAAAATATGCTAATAGAAAAGCAACAATAAAAGTCATTGGAGTATTTAGAACTTAAATAGAAATATATTGACGAACGTAAAAACAGAAACTACAGAGCGTATTACACGTAACTACAGAAAGTATTAACATCAAATGAAATGTTTTGAAAAATGGAAAGCAAAGTTGAAAAATAGTCCATAATTAATTTAATCGAATGTTTTTATCTGCTTAAGGACCAATATTTTGACTCAGGGATAGATATACCATATTCTGAAGATAATTTAATATTTTAAATTTATCTGCGGGATAAATCCTCCATATTTGTCCAACACATATTGTATGCTAATAGACAAGGAACAATAAATGTTGTTTGAGCATTTAAAACCAAATAACTTATAAAATAAAAATATATAGAGGAACGTAATAAGGCATAGGCGTAACCACAGAAAGTACCAACATCAAATGAAATGTTTCTATGGACCACCATTTTGACTCAGGGATAGATATAATATATTTTTAAGATAGCCATTTAATAGATACAGTTTATCTACGAGATAAATCTAACATATAAGTCCAACACATATCACTATTCTTTGGTAAAAATACGTGTGTTTTCTTTATCCTCTGGGTTAAATTTTATCTGGGAAACAAATGTCGCTATCTAGATGTGAAAATACCAGCCTCAAAAATGAAGCAATTAACTTACCTTTAAAAAAAAAAGAAAATAATATCGGAACATGACTTATAGAACGTAAGGAAAAGGTTAATAAGTGAAAAGGTGAAGTACAAAAAATTGCTCTACCAATACAACACTTCTACCATAGTCGTTGGCTTAAAGTCATAAAAAAAGAATAAAAGTCGTGTATAGTCGGTAGTACAATTTTTTGCATCTCCCCTCTTATTTATTAACATTTTCTTTAAGTTCTTAAGTCATTTTCTAGTACCATTTTTCTATTATACTTTTAAGCAAAGTTAATTGCTTCATTTTTGAGGCTGGTATTTCCACATCTATATAGCAACATTTATCTTTCAGATAAAATTTAGTCCGGAAGAGAGAGAAAATACGAGTTATTAGCTTAAAGTCATAAAGACAGAAAAGCTTCATTCAAATACAAATAATGAAATTAAGCACAGAACAAAAAAGCCTATCGATAAGCTAGTGGTTAAAATGGTCACTAAAGGTTTTAATCTTGTGAAAAACATTTATTTTTTGTTGGTTAACCGTTTTTAATGAACTCTAGAACCACCAAAGGCATTAATCTTTTTAAAACGACTTAAAAAAGGGTAAGAAATAGGGACTCAATGCCAATACTTATAAATCAGCATCAACAATTAAGGCAATTTCACCATTCGGAAGCAACAGCAACTAAGGTCAAAAATATCATTTCTCCAAAAAACGACAATTTAATATTTAATTTTATATACATAATACTAAAATGATTGAAGAGTTTAAGGGCGTGGATTGGTAGATCTTCAACGCAACTATTCCAGGATTTAATAAGTAAAATAACAATAGTTAATCTACTAGCCAATAAAATCATCAGTCAACGATCGTTTCGATCATGACACCTAAAGAAGAAGAAAAAAATTATTATCAAATCTGAAACGCTCTTTCTTAGCAATTTATCGCTTAGCAAGCAACTTTAAATAATTAACTTTATTTGGTTAAAATCTGGCATTTCTTGTTACTTGATTGATACTATTCTAAGAGGCTGATATAATAATGACGTTTAACATCATAAAAACCTCTGCATTTAAATTTGAAACTCTGAAAAAAATTATCACAGTTGGTATTAAGTGCAGAGTTTGTGCTTAGTTTTTAATGTGCATATACTGGAAACATGAATTTCCGAAAGCAAGCAAAACTCTAAGGAGCTTTGAAATTTGATATTAAATGATGATCGAAAAATTAACCGATCATATACATAGAAGAGTCAACGAAAAAAGAACAATAACACAGGACGTCAAAATAAAAATTTATTAAAGCTTCTGTTTTAATTCATAGATTCTGATATTAGACATCGAAAAGTACCTAATTATCGGTTTTTACCATTCAAAGTTTACTTTA
Source organism: Sisyra terminalis (assembly GCA_958496175.1). Lineage (NCBI taxonomy): Eukaryota > Metazoa > Arthropoda > Insecta > Neuroptera > Sisyridae > Sisyra > Sisyra terminalis. Next base: position 14,182,705 of record OY292275.1, read on the forward strand.
AGTTGTAATAAATCAATAAGTAAGTTTTTACAATTTGAACTGATTTATTTATGAGCGAAAGGTAGCACTTTGATCAATTCGGTACCAAATTGCATATTACTTCAAAGGGACACAATACCTACACAGTAGTGAGTGATTACTTGTCTAATATTTTATTTGTAGTAAATTTATTTAGTTATTTAGTTTATTTATTTATTTAGTTATTTATTTAGTAGTAAATTAAAGTAAGGTACAAAAAAAAAATCTTTAACGGCAAATTTAAAAATTTGGGAAGCTAATGAAGTCTATTTTATTCCACAATTTATAAATCAAGATTAAAACGGGTCCGTCATTTAGCCTATGATAACTCCAATACTTTAAAGTTATACAGGTTATAAAATTGGGCAGTAATTGAAGATGGTTGATTTTCTGATGGAAATGCAAGTCGGGTATACGAAATATCATTATCACCTTTGCTTATAAGATAACATAGATGATTCAGTACATTACCAAGAGCGAATATGACCAGATAAAATCAAATTTCAAATAAAAAAGCAGTGTCATGTAGCGACTTATTGTAGTGTCTAAAAATATATTGATGTCCCTGAAACATAAAATTAGACCCAAGTAAGCGATTTGTGGAAATTCCTGATCAAAATTCTTGTTATAATTTTTTTTTCTTATTATTTTGAGTATGAAAATTATTAAGACACAATTCTTTTCTTAGTGAATTCTAAGTGAAAAAACTATACACACGGGAGTATAATTCAAAAAAGCTTAAAAGTAGAATTGCGCAGGCGTCCACCGCTTTTTGTTTTTCAAAGCACACTCACCATTTTATTACGTCATTAGTACCATAAACTTTATAAACGACACACTTATTTCAAGCTTTTCACTGCGTGCGTACACAATTTAAATATAATTTATTGTGTTTAGCCTTAAACATTTCAAACAAGTTGTTAGTAAGTATTACTTTATTTTACATCGCATTTGTAAATATAAAAGTAAAACGAAAGAGAAAATGATGACATGGCGAAGAAAAGAGAACACATTTTTATTTAAATGGCTTAGCACATTTATAAATTTCCTCGTTTATGATGTGTAACGCTAAATTATTGTTTCACCTGAAAAATTCGTTGAATTTATGGAAAACATATACGATAGGATAAAATTGAATTTATCATCGATCTTCGCCAGAAATTCTTTTCTTCACATTTTATTTTACTTTTTTCATAGATGATATATTTATAACTGGTGGCAGAACGTTTAAATTTTTATTATAAAGATATTTTTTTGGTCAACAAAATGTGGGGAAAATAATTCGTTTCCCGAGGGAATAAAAGTGTTCTCTGTTGGCACAATGCCCCATCGGTTCTCGGTTTAGATTGCCCCCATACGTTTTTCGTTGAAATTTACGATTATTCGATGTTTTTTTTATATATAGATAGAGCGATATTTATAATATAATAATCATAATATGTAAAAAGGATTATGGGAGCCAACGCGGATGATGAGAGACAGTGTAAATGCAGAGGAAGGGAACAAATCATTGAAGGGAAATTGCTTTTGGGATAAAAACGATTTCTATCAACGTAACCAAATTTAACAACATTACGATTATCTTATTATTTAATCTGACTTTCACATATGGTTGATAGTTTTTGAATATTTTCACATAGTATTTTCTACTCGTGCTATTTAAAAAAGCACAAAAGATTCAATTTCAAAAATTTTAATGATTAAAAATCATACAATTTATTATTTTCTTAATTCTTAATAATACATCGTAGTATTTAAATATTCGTTATTTGCAAAGCTATTTTTCGTTTGATTTTTTCTATCATAAACATGGAGTTATTGTAATAATTGTTATTTTCTTATTCCTTTGTTAAAAAGCTTTTCAAAACAAAAACGTTGACGTTGCCAAAAGTAACAAAATAAAACAGTTTTCTCAATTATCTTCGAAATTTCATTGATAGTAATAATTGCCAAGAACACCACTAGAAACTTAGAAAAATTATAACTCAAAAAATTTATTTTTTTATGTTGCACTATATATTTGAAATTAAAGCAGCAATTCTTCGCGATATTTAAATATTGAATGGATAGAACGTTTCTAAATTATAAGCTAGAGAAATAGATATGGTAGAAAATTATGGAAAATTAGTTTTAAAAAATTTAAACTTTAATATTTAAAATTTTCTTTTCATTTTGTTGGTAATTTTATAATTGAGTGGTTATATCTTTTTTAAGAAAAATTTATTCAACTTCATTTTTGGTTTACGTTTTTATTCCATAATTTTATTTTTGTGAAGAATCGCAGGGAGACGTACATTCTTGTTACTTCAAAATAAGTTTACGTCTTATCAGCGAATATTTTTTTAATTAACAAAATAATATATTTATCTGGAAACTTTTTCATAAGCTTCCAAGAATAATCTAGCGATACATGTTACTGATTTTTGTTTTTACTTCCCAGTAACATGAATGATATGCAACCTTTATTTATTTCTTTTTTAGTAGTTTCCTTATATTATCATAAAAGACATTCGTGGAAGATATATTTTTAGTACAAACATTCAAATATATTTAAAGTACTAATATCTCTTTGAATAATTGCTTCAACAGTAGAACAATGGAATGAGCAATTAAGGATGTAAACGATAAATCGATTTTTTTAAACATCGATTTATCGTTCATTAACATCGATGTTTTAACGTCGATATTAAAACCCAAAACATCAATGATGCATCGTTCTTCATGAGCGATGTTTTTGAACGATATTTTATCATAGCGACGATTATATTACAAATTATTATCATTCACTAACGTAGATTTATGAACTCTGCCAGTTTATAACGCGTGTGATTATAAACTAACGGTAGACTAGGTTTTATATTTTATATAAATGAATTTAAATGGTGGTAAAAACTATCGAAAAAATCGTAAAATCATTAACTTTCAAAAATATCAATGTCCTAGCATTGTTGGTTTTTATGAGCAATGTCGCTTCCTTACGAACTATACAATACAAAATTATACCGGTTTGGATTATACTCATAGATGGACTACTAGAATTGGATTATACTTGCAGAATCCTAAAACATAAAAATCATTTTTCTAATTGTCATAAATTTTGTTTTCAAATCATTGCAACTTAAATTTGTATTCCCTTAGACAGGCATTCTATTAACTAGTTGTCTATAACTCTTTGTTGTCTATAGTTCTATTAACTCTTTGTATTATCAAGAAAAAAATACTCAAAATGAGAGAAAGTAGGATCTCGTAAAACTATTGTCTTGAACATTTTTACTGTTAATCTAATTGTTGATAATTTAACTAATTTATTATACATTTCTATGCATAATAGTTGGTCAATTTTTAAGACAACAAATAAGAACACTTTTCTTACAATACTTTTGTTAAATCGAATAAAATATAAACTCATCATCATTTAATAAATTAAGTTAATTTTTTTGTAATGGTTTTAAACTATCGATGTTTTGCTACTAAAAATGCAAAAAATACTCTTGATTAATAGTTTAAAGAAGAAATATGAAACTTGCTTATGTAATCCCTTATTTACTGATACCAATATTAAGGTGCAAATAGGAATTGTTCTACCACAATAAATCGATATTAAAACAATAAGTTCTCATCCTTAATACTTTATTGAAGATAAAATATAAATAGAACTGTGCTTGGGGATACAGAAATTTTGATTTTGTATTATAATTAAGTAACGCCCTGTACCGTATTACAAAGCGTACATTTCAGAAAACATAAAGCTCTATGGCCACGGTTAAGCTCTACCAGAGCTTTATGAAACAATCAAAAACAACCGAATGCGGATTATAGGTTTCGACTTACATCGACCGATCACGAAATCCGTTGCGATCTAAACGTATGCATTATGAATTCAAGCTGGAGCAGACCAATGGGTGTAATATTTATAAATAACGATACCTTCTCATTCCCGATTACACAAACCCATAATATATATATATCTGTTTTTACCAACCATGTTGAAATCATCATACGTTTGGGGTTTAGAAAATCATTGGATTGGGAAACGGGGAAAACAATAAAATATTATTTTTACAAGTAGCACGTTCACGATTGTTACTCGAGGAATTACAAACGAAAGAACGTAGAGCTTACGCGGAAAAATGCAAAACGTTTGCGGTTTAGAGATTGGAAAAAAATCCCTTCATCCATTTCATCGGTGGTGGTGGTGGTGGTGGTTTTTTTACATTCTAAATTCTAACAAGTGTTTTATTTTATTCGCGTTATTCGAACCGATATATAACCTCACACCTTATCATTTCGTTTCTTTTTCACCCCGTGTAATCATTGTGCACTCCTTGTCTCATTTCCAAAGTCCATTAAGAAACGGGAAATTTCCTTCAATGACTCCATCCATATGAAATTTTGGAAAGTTTTCAAGTCGAAAACACGTAACACAACGATAGAGATAAGTACAATCGTTACGTAAGAAGTAACCATCACAATCCCAAACGATCCATGAGGCTTGGGTTGAAGTTAGAAATGGGGTGGCGAGGACTTGGGGGTAAGCGACGGTTTTTTGCTGGTACTCGCGTTGATAACGCGATTGTGTCTCGATCTTGGGTAAAAGCCTCGTTTTCTGTTGCGTTCATAACATTTTATTGAGGGCGTTTAGGAAATTCTCACACCAACCCTTTCGCCACCACCCCCGCTCTTATGTTTATGCATTGCATATTATCAGACAAGTTCCAGTCGTGGCGCGTGTATGAATAGCTACATATGAAACGGGAAAGAAAACGTTTATGACCGTTCCGCAACGAAACGGAACACGAAATGATTCGAGGCATACATATATGTACAAACATTTCCCTGATGACGATAATATTTGCAACTACCGTTATCATTTTCACGAATTTCATATAAAATAGATAAAAAAATAAAAGCGGAAGAAAAATAACAATTCTTTCGGGTGTTCGTTGTTATCATCACATTTTTTTTACACTTTTACTGTTATCATTACAATCGAAAACATCGTATTCCAATTGAGTACCATTTTGGAGATTATAATATAACCCACTTGTAAATGCACCACTGAAAATTTCATTGTACTTAAGTATTTGCCGATTACGCACGATTACTATATATATGAGATCCTCCAACGGTTTCCTTCAACCGACGAAATCTCTTTTTCTATTTGTTTTCGTATTTTCGTATTTTACTTGGAACATTTTTATTTTACGACAAAATCAATGTAAAAGGGTATTTGGATAAATGAAGAGAGAAGAGTGTGTCTACTATTTCGAATTTATTCCGCGATAATACGATGAAATGGAACCCTATGGTCGGGTGCCCGCCACCGGGAAAGTGTGGGTTGTTTTCTTCTTTTTTTTTATTCCTATTTTATTTTCTCTTTCTTTAAAGTTCTTTCATCTCGTTTCAATTGGATTTCATTGTAAATTTAATATGGTGGAGTGAGTGGCAGACGAAACGGGAGGAAACGATGCGCGAAAAGCGCGGATATTTCGCGGCCTTTTTATTGTCTCTATGCCTTTTTCTGTTGAGGTCACACAATTATTTGAATCGGTTTTGGTGGCAATGCAGACAAATGTATGTAATCGAATACATTTTCGGTAAACAATCCCTTAAAGTGGTTTGCGTTTTCTAAGGAGCATGGAAGAAGGGAAAGCCGCACCTGTATTATGTTACATCTTTTACGCGTGTTTTTATGTTGATTGAATAAGAATAAACAACAAAAACAAGGATTTTCTTTTGAGAAAATTTCTCCACATTGTTTTTCCAAGCTTGAACTTCTTTATTCGTTATGAGTTATGGCCATTAAACAACAGTTATTTTTAGACGATTAAATGAAAATAATGCGTAATTATTTCACATAACATTATTTTCCAACTTGTTTTTGTATTTTCTTTCAGGAAAAACATTTGTTTATTCAAACCAATAAAAATTTCATTGACTAACAAAAAATCCTAACCAGTATGTAAAAACTATTTTAACGTATATTCTAGTTTACCTTTATCTAAATTTTAGTTTTATATTCAACATTTTATACCCAAAAAACAAGTCAATAATTGGAAATATAATTTTTAGCTGCAAAACATAAGTGATTAGTAAATCTAAGTTAGTTATAAAAAAATATTATTACAAATTGCTAAAATTTTTGTACTTAATAAAAACAAGATAAAACTATGAATTGATAAAGAAGTGGTTTGTTCTTAAGAAGTCACATAAGGATCACTTGTTAGAAATACGATTGCAATAGGATTTTTTACTTATTAATAAAAAACCCAACTCCAAGCTCAATTTTAGCAGTATTTCCAAATTGAAACATAATTGTTAATATCCTTGAAACCGGAAAAAAATTAAAAGCTATGACGGCTTTAAAATAAGAATAACGACCGCGTTTTATTACACAACAACTAGCTGGAAATTAAAAATAAAGTACGAAATATTAGCGTAATGGCTAATACTTGGAATTTTTGGGACAACAACATCATTTAAAATTACCTGGAATGACCTGAGTTAATAAAAAGTAATAACAAGTTCTTTTTATCTATGCCATCTCAATTGTTATATCCACAAAGATAGAAAAATAATCATATTTTGTAAAATAACTCAAGTTAATGAATAATTTATTGATTTTGGTTTCTTTTTACCATCAAAACTAAGTTTTAAGTAAGAATAAAAGTAGGTAGATTAATTTGCTGTGGTTCCGATAATATCGATTGTTGATCGATTGTGTTTAGTAGTCTATATGTAATTGAATGCGGTCGTCATAGAATTTTTCGCCATTTTGAAAGCTTTAATTACTGTTTTGTAACTTTGAGTCTTAATATTTGAGCAATTACTTTTGAAGTTTCTTAGTTTTCTTGTTTCTTCACCATAAAATTGTATTCTTGTAAGGTTGAGATCCTATATTGATAAAGACACGAATAGGACACAAGTTAGAATCTATATTCCTTTCATTCAAAAATATTAATCCAAAATTAATGGAGGATTCTATTGAGTACTGTTGAAGGGAATAATTTTATATTTCTCTGGTAATAATCAAGTTTAGAGGACATTTTTCATATTTGTAGGCGATTTTTTTCTTTAAATAATTTAACTTTCGGTACTTTTTTCAAACATAAATTATATTTGTTTTCTCAATACTTTATATTTGGTTAGAAAAGAAAAACGATGGAAATATAATGAAGAAATATTCTACTTCAATTATTCTAAAATTATTGATAATGAATTTACATGATGGAACATAATTTAATGTACCCAATTATGGAAATGGAAAACATTTTGTTTAATGAATAGTTTAATATTGAATCTGGAAGATAGGAGGAAGACTCCAAGAAAAAAGAGAGTAGTTAGTTTGAAATACTGGAATTATTGAAACAAAGATTGGATTATCCTAATTTGAAACATATTAACAATAGGCGACGGTGGAGGGAAGAATTTAACCACATGGTAAATAATATGCCTTTTTAAGCAGGCAGAAAATAACAAAAATTAAAGGTTCAGCAGATATTTCACACAAAATGTGAAATAATACTAAACTATCAATAGATATTAAAAACATTACTAAACGATATATGTTAGTATTGAATTTTCGCGTTCTCTCATATACATCCTAAGTTTTTCCCGTGGATATTACCATAGTATCTCGAAGGAATATTGCAAACTACAGTCAATGGCCAAGCACAATGGAAACAAAGTAAATTGTTTTTTTTAGAAAGGGGTAGAATTTTAGAATCTAGATTGCAGATATTAATTTTTTTGTGCAAAATCAATCATTGGCTCAGGTGAAAGTAATTAAGGGGTTGAATTTAAGCTTTAGATCACAGTTAACTTTCTAACTTTTATTTCAATCGAAAAAATCGTCCATTTTTATCAAATCTATTTTTTTTGCCAACACAGATGCTCATTTGTCTCGAGAACCAATTGATTTTGTTGTAACTTGGTGCATTTGCTAAATTTTCGACTTTTAATTGAACTATCAAAATAATAACCGTTGCAAATATAGAGCAAAGAACTAAATAGTACTAAGAAAATATTCTTTAATTACTTCAAGACTTACCAAAAATATATCTAGGCTATCATTATTGGACCTTTTTATAACAATGGCCACCAATTTGGGTTGTAATTTTTACATGAATTGCGAGACCTGCTATACATTTATCTTTCTTATTTTTACACACTTTTTACGCCATTTGCCTCTTGGAAACAACTGCAATATGGCATACGTTCAATACTCATGAGCTAGTTATGTCCAATGACACAATTTACAATATTCAATAAGAGGCATTCCAACTATGTCATATGTTATTTAAATTGATCCGTTAGATCAAGTATGGACACTCTTTTGAGATCATTATCCAGCAGGTTCAAAACGAGGGGGTTTGAATGATCATTAAATCTTGCAGTATAGATCCGCGCTTGACAAGTGATCACGTCTTTTTCATGTTCCATTTGTAGATCATCGTGGATTATCAAACCATTTATTTACCATGGTGTACCAATTATTGTCCTCAGAATCTTTGACTAGAACCTTTGAATTATTTCCACGTTGGATGTTATGCCCCAAAGTTCTACTCCGTAGATCTAAATTGGTTTTATTATTGTGTTGTAAATGACAAATTTGTTTTCAATGGTCAACTGAGATCTGTATTCGATCAGCCAGTACAACTTTCCGTATTTTTTGAAAAGTTGCTTTCTTTTTTATGTCTTACCCAAATTAACCCTCTATTCAGGTTCTTTCCTCAATATTTAACGTGCTCCATTTTACTTCGATACTATTGAGCATTACTAACGGGCAGTACTATTGTCTCGTATTATACAAAATATGAAGTAGATATAACTATTTTGTCGCTATTTTAAGTTTACAGATAAGCTTTAAAATTGAAAAAAATCTTTAAAGGTAATAGGTTAAAAATTTGCATTTGTTGAAATTGAAACAAGGGTATTGCGTAACGTCCGCATTTTTATGGACATAAGATTTATATTCTTCTTTTGGTTTGAAAATTTAAATAAAAATTAAAGATAAATTATTTTCTTTCTATTTAAAATAATATCTATAGAGATAATAACGAAGTTAATAACCATAGAGCTTATCAGTTTATAACCTTTTATTTTTCCTCGGGCAATTAATAAATGCATTCACAGTTCACAGTTCCGAATTCCTATTATCAGAGTGAAACAAATTTTTTTGAACCGTTGCCAAATAAATACAAACTCAACCACAAATGGCTATCATTAACGCAAAAAAACTATATATAGTAAAAATAAATAGAACCTTATAATGATAACAGTGATAAATTATATACTTTTGTTATATATAGAATGCTAGGGGAAGAAAAAATGTAGTCAAATCTTTTGATACTCCATGTGTTTGAGATTGAGATTTAAAATAAAATCGGAAATGAATCTAGTTGCGTGAAAATAAGTATAATAATTTTTCCATCCCTTTAGTATTTCCGTGAACGTCAGCATTCATTTTCTGTTCCAAGGATATTTTCAATCGTGTCAGATGCTGCATTCTCTGTATTTTATGCTTAGTGTGAAAAAGGGCTTATGTACATATGAGTGTTAATAACACGCACCATTTTTACGGAAGGAAAAAAAAACGAGCCAACGCCTGGCAAAGTCCGAGATTGAAATTATAAATCGATACAAGACATAATAATGTACACACCCACCAGCCTAAAAGAGAAATCTGACGACTTTGCGGTCCTTTTTCGACATTGCACCACATTTCTTCCTCATAAACGCTTATAACCGACCATTTTTGTCTACCATAAAATCAACGCAATGGAGAAAAACATTTTCATTTCATCCACATGTACTAAAAACCACAAAAAGGCATTTTTAATAGCCAAAGACCCTACTCAAGCTCGTTCTTACTTTTATTTTCATTCCGATCGCATAACATTAAGATTTAAGGGAGGAAAAAAAAGACGAAAAAGCGTCGAATGAACTTTTAATACTTCTAGTTGTCATGACGATTAAATCAATTCCTTCAACATTCAAATTAAATAATTTTGTCTCTCCTCTTTCCAATTCTGTTCAAGTTCACCCCTCAACCACCCCATTACAGACATGTCCTTTTCACTTATTTCACACTTACTTTCACAAAACATGAACATTCTACATTTCAGAACAAATTATCCCTTTCCGATGGTTTCTTTCAATTTCCGCCAATGAATTTTCTATAGCCTGCAAACCTTCAAACTCTTGAACAGGGAGTTTAAAATCATCAAACATGGTTTTCTACGCGCGTTTTATTCGGGATATGGTCGTCTAACATAACAATTCCACACATATGAAGCCTAAATGTTTCCATTTTCCATTAAAAGGCCTTCGATGTGCCCATTTTTAGTCAATAAAAGGCAAGTAATTACTTTTTCCGGAAAAATTATTTCCTGATTGGAGCTCATAGAAATCGAAAGCTCATGTAACAAACATTTAGGAAACACATTTGAAAATTGATGAAAATCTGGTGAAGTAAGAGGGGTTGTGATGACGTTTCACACATTTTCGTTTATGATGTTTGACACAATTCAAATATTTGTTACACAACCCCTATATAAGGGTCAAAAAGGGTGGTGGCTGGAGAACGGTAGAGAGATTTGGTATATTTGTTCTTTGTGATAAATATATTTGGTAATAAATTAATTAAACGTTAAAAGGGGTCGTTTTAGAATGACAAATCGGTCACTCTTTTCAAACGGGTAAAGTAAAAATAAATTCAAATAATACCACTACATTTTTTCTTTGTTACCACCAGCTTATGTTTGATAGTCGACTCAAAAATATTTATCTAAAGAAAATATCGGGAAAATTTCAGAAGCCTACACTTACTTGTCATTGGGGGATCAAAACAAAAACCGTGGAGATTTTAGTGCACGAAGAACCGAAAACACAAGAATGGTTCGGTGTTTGAAACCTATTTTATGACGCTTGTATGTTAACGCATAAATCATAATATACCCGAGGAGCTTTTATTTTTGTCGTGAAACTAAAATGTATTTTTATGTCTCAATAATCCCTTAAAAGAGGCTCTTGGAAAATTCACCTAAATCTATTTTTTATAGTCGCTATTTACAAGAATATAAAAATCCAAAAAAAAAAAAAGTCAGAGAAAATCTTATGTTAAATATTTGCTAACTGGGATTGTATTTATTTTTTGTGAAAAAAAATGATCTCGGAAATCGAAAGAAACTTTGAAACTTTAAACATTTTATATTTTATTTGAAAGCTCATATAAATAAAATACCTACATATTGTTTGTATAACAAGAATTTTCCCATTTCCAACGTCAAGTACAGTTTTATGATTTTTAACGGATATTGCCTTTACGTATGAGTACATAGTCGACTTGTCCCCACAGTTCTCCTACGTAGATTCAATACTTTTTATACAATATTTTATTTGAGAGATATGTACCGACTATATTTTACATTCGCCACATTAAATGTCCATGACAAATCTGATTATAGAATATAAAGTACTTACAGTTAAGATAGTAAAGATTTTTACGAGAAAGCTCTCAGAAAATGTTTTGATTTTCTATTTTCATGTAACATTTGAATTAAAAAAATTTCCTCCTACAATTTTATAATGTTATTGAAATGATTTCTAGAAACTACAAAGCTTAAATGTTTAAATTCTAAAAACATTAATTGTTATTATGTTATTATTGATATTATTCATATCCAGTCTTAAAATAATACTTATTAAGTTCATTGCTTTGGTGAAGTTTTTTTTTTGCAGATTAACCACGTTACTAAATCTCCATACGAAGTTTCGTCTTTTTAAGCACTTTCTCCTTATCGGCCGATTAGTCTATCGCCTGTTTTTTCCAAGATTTTGGGAAGACTCATATTAGACTTAGTCGATCCAATTTTAATAGCAAAAAATATTATATAGAACGGATAGAAAATTCTTTGTACAATAGAAAGTTGAATCGAGTTCCAAGCACAAAATAGCTGCGAAAGTTTCACAGGGTAGTGTTATTGGACCAACGCTATACATTGCGGATATTTCATTGGAAAATATATTACCGGCGACATTTACGGACGACACTGCGATCTTGAATGCAGGTCCAAGCCCCCACATTACTACAAAGAAGCTGTAGGTTCACCATGATAAAATAAAGAGGAATCAGGCTAAACGAGACTAAAATTGGTACTCTGAGGAAGAACTCTAGCTGATTCATTAAAAAAACGAGCACTGTATCCCAAGTGATGTCTCTGTAAAATATCTAAGCTTTCACCTGGATCTCAACTGGAAGATCCACATAAACAAGAATATTGCTCCGACTACAGCACTGCACCATAAGATTGCCTGGATGGTAGACAAAATGTCTCCGGTAAATTTGGCATCCAAGGTAATGCATTAGAAGGTAGTGCTCAGACCAACATGCGCATATTGTGTCCAACTCTGGAACGTGGCAAATCCCAGTGCCATTGAAAAGATCAGAAGAAGCCAATGTAAAATCCTTCGATCATTTCTAGGAGTTGGTCGATATATAAGGAATTACATCATTCAGCGGCAGACTAACGTCGAGAGTGTCATTCAGTTCATTAAGAACTTTACATATCGGTGTGTAAAAAGGGTGGAAAAACACCCAAACAGCCAAGCCCAAAAAGCCAAACAACCCAAGTTAGCATTGGAAACACTAAATAACCCACCCCCATCCCACAAGACCTTTGAATTGGCCCATTCTCCCAGTTCTGTACCTTTATTTTTCTCTTTAGAATTTCTATGCTCTCAAGTACATTATATTTCTCATTAGTATCTACGCTAGTTGGTGGTACTGTTAGCAGGACACGATATACTTTTTCCAAGTATTTACTTCTTAATCCCCCATCTTCAAATAAATCGATTACTCGTCGGATAGTTTTAAATATAACTGATTTTTGTATTGTGTTTAGGTTGATTGAAATATTTTTAGATATCGATAACTCTAATTTTGGTTCCTGAGACAATTACTTTTTCCTATCAATACAAGCTCCATCATCATCTTCGATAACTCTCCCGATTTTTTCTGAATAAGAATAGGTTTGTGGGTAAAAAGTAAAAAGAAAATTGACTATAAACTTGACCAAATTCGAATTGGTTAGTCTCTGTTTTCCTTTTCCATATTCATTTTTAAAACCATTATAAGTTGTATTAATGTTAATGCCCTAAGACATTGTTTAATTCTAACTTTGTATTCACAGCCTAAGTAATTTTACCCGTAAGGGCGACATAAAGACAAAAACATATATTATTTTGCTTTAATGGCGATCCCTGAACATGCAGTGGAAATAATTTTTAAAATTTCCAATGAATACCAAAGAAACGTTTTATAAAGTTGTAAATAACGATGTTACAAAATAGTGCAAATCGATCAAAATACCAGTATTGCAATTCCTAGTTTAGATTCCTTAGAAAATATTTAGAAGTATATCACCAAAATGATTTTATCATGGAAATTGATATGTGCAGTATTATCGTTCAATCGGGTTCAATCATGTTTCTTGATGCATCAAAACAGTGTAGGTCCCTTGTGTTTCACAACGTTTCATCTAATTAGCCTAATTGACCTAAATACTCATTTCCACAGAAAATGCTGTTGCAAAGTGCATCATTTAGTTGCATGTATCAATGCAGCTTTAGTGATAAATTTTAAATAAAAACTTTTAAATTAGAACGAAAAGGCATAGTCAATATCACATGACAATACAGTTTCTAGCTCAATAGTAAAAATTCAATTCATTTTATTTAAAATAAAAATCCAATATTTTATATCACATTTGTGGTATTAGAGTAAAATTATGGAAACATTTAAAGAATATTATTGTCGCACGTTTTCTTGAAATGAAAATGCCTTCGTATTTTTAATGAAAATGAAACAAAGGCGGTCATGTTTAATTAACGTATTTCCAGAACAATTGAAATTAACTATAACCTTATTTCATAAGGAAGTCGCAATAATATAATAAATAATATTCTCTGAATATACGAATATTATTTATAAGCATACCCTACTTTTACTCTCATATCCCATTAAATTTCTATTAAACAATTCCCATCCATCTCTAATCTCTTTTATTCAAATTAACAACGAAATTCCCTATCATGGCATCCACGCTATAGACATATTATAATTAATTCAACGTTAATGCCACCTCTGTAAAATGTAGTCGTTTAGTCGAGACCACAACCATTCTGTTGTCCTCATTTTCCCTCTGACATTCAAGCCAGTCAATTTCCATAATAATGATATAAAAATCATTAGAAATACGCAATTTTCGAAAAAGGTTTGTTTTGAATAAATTTGTGTCGAATATATTTCCACCAAAACATCCCATATATCCTTTAAGTATAGCAATATTAATTTCGAACCCGTCGTAAAATGATCCAGGAGCATTTGGTAAACGGCGTCCTGTGCGAGCCCATCCATCGAAAAGCATCCCCGTGGGTGACCTCATCCCTCCGAACACTTCTCAATGTACCGTTTCAGTGTTTGCGTGTATCCACTAAATAACTTAGTCTTGTCTAAAATTCATCTCATTCATTTACGCCTTCAATGAACAAACCAACAAACGAACAAATGAACGAACGGACCTACGACGTACTGACGGACTAAAACATTTGTTTGATAATTCTATGGATGTCTTTCCTCCCAGGCTCATACTCCTCCATGACCTCTCGTCACTCTACACAGATGAAGAGGAAATGCCTGAAACCGCATTCGCATGAAATAATAAGCCTCTTAATCCTGGCACAGTGCCTTTGGAAACGAGGAAGGGAGACATGTAAAAATTCCCTTTTGGGAAAAACGGGCGTAATGGTAAAGCGTAGAGACGAGCGATCGTGGTGTGGGAGTAGAGGGTCCCTCGACAAATGCCCGTGTCACATTCCTGTAATTAATAGTTTGTGTTGGCATAGTGAGATATAAGAGATATAGAAAACGTCCATATGCGCCTGGTCTAGCATGAAATTTTCCCTCTGCCCTAAAATGAGTCAAAACCCAAACAACACCGTCATCAAGTGACAAAGTTTCACACTACTACAATAATGAGATCGTAGAAGCATTGATGACGACGATATTTGCCCTATACTTACATACAAAAAGAACAAAATCGCGCCGGTAACAAAAACGAAACACACCCCCACAACCTGGCATTTCGCAAACTTAGCAACGTAATGTAACGATTCGGGGTGAACAAAATAATGTAGGAAAGCATTTCAACAATGACAATTTAGAAAACGCGACGGGTATGAATGGGGTAAGCAACGGGAACTGTACCGAACTGTAGATTGTTGAGTTTCGCTTGAATGAGAAAGGCGGGAGTTTTGCAACGAGGTAAAATGAAAAAGATGAGGTAAGAGAACGCAAAATGGTATGGTTTGGGAAAACTTATACGTGTGTGTATGTGTCACGTGGTGGGGCATGAACTACCGTTATTCTGGCGTTTGATTCGCCCAAGCGTAAACAAAACACAAGCGGCAGTTGTCGCCATTGTCGCCTGCAACTGTTTCAACAATCACCAAGTCCCAGTGTTTCACTCACATTATCAAATATACCGACAAACATATACATCCACATTCTTACCACGTTTTCCTCAAGTATACGAAACGGACAGACTAACGAATAGACTGACAAGCAAATATACATGGAAATGGATAGACAGGCAAACTTACAGACTTACAAACACATATACACTCCTTACATAAACTCTATGAAATCGTAGCTACTGTATTTCCTTCATTTCCCTCCCCCACCCAACGACATTAATACATTTATACGAAAGCTTCTGTACTTGTCCTAATATGGGAGCGAAAGCTCACGAGAGTACAATGTCAATGTTTAGGAACATGCTTTTGTTCATATGAAGAGGAGCAAAAGAACTAATTTTCTTTTTGGACACTTTTATTTGGAACTTTTCTAGTTTCTAAAAGCTTTTAGCTTCAATTTGAAAAAAAAAAGTGTTTGTTCTATAATTTTTCTAAAAATAAACTTTTCAATGCTTTTTACTAAACATTTGTTTTATGTTTCATTTTAACATTGATAAGTATTTTATTTATTTCCGAGTCACAATAAATTAATGGATAATAATATATGTCTTATGGGACTCAATTTCTTCTTTATTACGACGCGTTTCAACAGTTTTTGACTGTCATCATCAGGTAATAATTATCTTGTTAATTGTAAATAAATTTCATATATGATAGGTTATTTGTTTTATATAGTTTGTCGTTAAGGATTTATTTGGATCTAGTTTGTGTGCTTTGCATATTTCATATTTTAGACACAACGATCATCAATGAAAATGGAAAGTTGTCATACAATATTGTAACGTGACGTCTCAAAACTGTATTGAATTTCCGTTATTAGTTCTTTTATTTCTTTGAAAATAAATAGTCGTTTCAAACTCAACAATCACTTTTATTATCACTTGTCAAATCCACAATCAAGTGACAATAATCACTTATAATCGAAACCACAATAAAATAACAATCGCTTTGTAGTCGCTTTGTTGTAACGGAAATTCAAAACTGAACTTCAATACTGAACTGAACTCTCGCCCGAAACTTAGCCCTTTATATACCGCGACCCAACGTTCTAGAATGTTCTCCCGTTTGCTGGACGATTCGAGAATATTCTCTTTTGATGGGAGAGAGAAAGAAGTCACTAAGCCAATCGCGTGCCGGCATGACACAAGGAGAGACAGACTTCGTCTTTTTCTGTTACAATGTATACAGAAAACTAACAACAACAACCACCATCCATAAAACATCATTTCATCCAAGAAACCAAAAAATGTCAGCTTCCAAGAGTCTAGTGTACAGAGCGATTAGGTTCTCTCTCAGCACCAAAGCTCGTGAAGAAGAAATTAAGATAATGAAACATATAGCCATTACTAACGGATACGACAGTTCAATCGTAGACAAGAATTTTAAAGATCGAAGTTTACTAAAAAATCCATTCTTCCAACTCCACAAAAAGAAAACAAAAAATATATAAAATTAGACTTCAATAATGTATTCAGTTTTACAATCGCCAACTTCCTCACGAAAAATACTTCATTATCGCATTTTCAACAAACAACAACATGATGAAAATTCTCAAACCATTGGTGAACAACCAAATTACAACAGAAAATAAAACCGGAATATATAAAAATAAATGTGGTTCCTTTGAAAAATTCTACATTGGCCAAACTGGTAGATCTTTCGGAACAGGATATAAGGTACATACACTTCAACAACAACTTCAAATTTTACAAAACACCTTTATGACGAAAATAATCAATGCTTAAATTTCAAAACAAATTTTAAGCCAATACATATATGCAAGAAAGGATCGCATATGAACACCTTAGAAGAATATGAAATATACAAAGCACACAAATTAGATCCAAATAACATCCTTAACGACAAACTATATAAAACAAATAACCTATATAAAATTTGTTTACAATTGAAAAAATAATTATTGCCTGATGATGACCGTCAAAAACTGTTGAAACGCGTTGTAATAAAGAAGAAATTGAGTCTCATAAGACATGTATTATTATCTATTAATTTTAAGTTTAATTGTATAATATTGCTAAATTTTCCACACCAATAATAAGGAATAAACTTTTAATTTTTAAAGGAAATAAAAATTGGCAAAAGAATTTTGTTTCATTCTCTTATGAAATCGTTTTTCTTTTCAGTTTTCGAAATGAAGAGGAAAATAGTTTTTCCCGTATTTTGTTACATTCAAGGATTCTTTTTCGTAGTAGGATTTTCATGATGTTAACCGAATTACCGGAAATTTGTGACTTTAAAAATAAAAACGAGGAATTTCCAGTTTGTCGTCACGCTGTTCATCCTTTCCACCTAAATCCTCTAAATCCACGAATTTACGAAATGTTTGAATTTAATTATAATTTTTTCGATTTTCGTTCTCTATTGTAAACCCTACTTTTAAAATCTCCCTCATACTACCTATATTTATTTTTAATCTTCAATCGATTTATTTTTAAATGAATTTTAATATTTCATTTTGTATGCAAGGTAGACATCGTAAGATAGTATTAAATGTATAATCTCCAATTAATTTACCTCTCATTTTTTGATTTTTTTTCTGAAAATAATATTCTAGGGGAAGTATTAAATGGGGGTGAATAATGTTTATTTGCACATAACCGCCCTATTGCCCTTCTTTATTAACCAACAACAACACGAATAACAACAACAAAAGCAACAACAACAACGATAGCGATGGCAACAAGACGGCATCCACGAGAAAAGCATTTATTCGGGAAGATCTTTGTGTTTTCCTTGGGGAGCTAATAACAAACGGTTCAGTGAAATTGACGTGGTTAGAGGAACGTTTTAATTTGTTTAATCATCCTACCAAAAACACGTTGTATGTGTGCATATTCTAGTTTGTTGTTTTGTCTACAGAAATTGAATGCTGTACATAAAACTTAATTGAAATCAAACCCAGCCAGATGATGATTCTTTTTTCCCAAAAATAAAAAAGTTTTCTGATTTTACTCAGTTTTTTTTTTCGAGGGTGCAATTTGCTTAGACAATCTTAAGGTAATGTTGCATCTTGTTTTTTTTTCAAAGATGAGCTTTTTTAAATAACAAAAAATAATGAATACAAGAAAGTTACAAACTGGGAAGTTTTTAAGTTTTTCTTCTTTAAGTGTAAGCGAAGAAAATTTTTAGTTTTTCCAAGTCGACACAATAGATTATCCAACTATAAATTACTATTGTTTTATTGAGATAATAATCAAAATGTGATCTTTCAGTTTGATTATTTTTTAGAAAATGAAAAATCTAAGAGGGATTTTTTTAAGAAAATTTAAAAAAAAGAAGTAGGATGCATATTCTGGATTTGTTTAAATGAAGAATGAATTATTTTTCAAGGAAATGGATGAACAACTTTGGAGGAAAAAACGGAAGGAAAAGGTGATATTAGGTACATACGAGTATTTATGGTTATTTGTAATTCAAGTAATCCGTTTAATTAAATAAAAATAAATTGAATCACAAAACAATTATCTCAAGAAGTTTAAATTCCAAACATAATGAACTATTTCGTCAAAACAATGTTCGTTGATTTTAATTTCCTAATAAAAATGCTTTAATTATCAACCAATTTACTGGTACGTTTCTGTGCTTTATACGTATATCGTGCTATAAAGAAAAATTACTTTTGATGTTACTTAGTATCATTGATATTTCACACCCAAATTATGTGTACTATGTGAAATGTTTAAAGATGGTCATTAAGGACTTAGAGGTATTGGCATAACCAATGAGCTGCAGAAAGATATATTAATAATAGTTTGTAATAATAGTTTCTAATACCCGGATAGTTACAGATCTCTTTTTCAGCTAATATTTGTGTAAAAAAAATTTAAGTGAAAGATAAAAAACACGTTTCTCTTAGCATTTACAGTCCCTGGCCATTGAATTAGGACCAGTTATATTATTTCTCAATTCCTTGAAACATCGGTTTCTTTAAAGAAAAAGTATTAAAGCTCCTTTTTTTTATTAGAATAAAAAAAAGTGAAATACTTTAAGTTAATCTAAATTAACTTCCAGCTTTACCCGTTTTCTAGGAATCGTTTACTACCAAATTACCTAATACCCTATTAGATATATCATTTGACAATTCTCTTCAAGATCCATATTATAAGGTTTCAAATAAAGTCTGTAATTGTAACTTTTCTGCTAATTCTTCGACTGACTGTTTTAGTTTTATTATTTATACATACGAATGCATGTATATATATTTTTTATATATGAAAAAAAAACAGTTTAACTATTTTAACGCAATCCTTTAAGAGTTAAGTGAGATTGATTTTGAGACTGTGATTGATTTTGGATTAAAATTTTAATACAATTTTGGACTTGATAAAACATTTTTTTTAAATGTATATTGGAACTATTTAGCTTCATAAAATTTATAAAGAAAATAATTTTTTGACAAAATAAAATTTTCATACATGAAATAATATTAATATGGCACAATTTTTTTTAAGTTTTACACACTATCTTTAAAGTACTTGATTTTTTCCATATTCTTACAAAGGTTACTATAAAAGAGAAAAAATAAAATAAAAAACATTTCCACGCTCAATGACAATAAAAATACATATGTGTATTGCACATTGTATATGAGGCATTCAGCATTGAATCTGGGAGGAACTTTCTGAAATTTTTAAAATTTCAACAATCAAAACCAATGAATATCATTAAAACTCGCAATCCCATTGGCTAATTGTCACATACATGGAAGAGTGTGTGCTGTTATCAGATATTAGTGTATTACTTACCATGTTCATACTTTATTTGATCATAATTAATTAATATCATTTGATTAAAAGGCAAAAAGTGATCCAAGTGATAATTTACGAAGTGCACAATTAATCAAGATAACAATTATTTTATTCAAGTAAGTGAAATGTTAAATTCTGAAAATCAAAAATATTAAAGTTAATAGTGTTGGTTTCGATTTATGATTTAAATATTCATGGTATAAAAATTATTTTGATAATATTGAATATATGAACATAATAATATAATATCATTGAAAATATGATGAGCCTCAAAATAATAGTAAAATTTTAGATCAGTCAGTTACGGAAAGTGGAAGAAATTTTTTTTCCTGTTTTTCATTACCATTTTAAGGAAGAATCAATTGAGATATTGAGATAGAGATCTAAGATTTTTAGGATCAGAATATTTTATTTGTACCTACTTACTTATAAAGTATTTTTCTTAAACCAATTCACCATACTTTTACTAGGTCCTCTAATATTTAATTTTATATTTGTTTCTTGAGAATAGTTAATTTTTATTTTGATGCTATTTTGGTGCTCTATCCCCTATTAGTCTTTCTAGAATTCTTATGACCACCAGTATAACCATAGAATTTCAAAAAGTGACTGTGAATTTCATGCTATTTAACCTGAATTTCTAATCGATTCTTCAAATTCTGGATATGTACGTTTTCGAATTGCATCCCTTGCCGTTAAAATTAATTTTCTTTAGGCCGCTGCCTTACAGAGTTAAAAACATTGCCCTTATGATAAATTATGGGAAAAAGTTGTTCTTTTGAGAACAAAAATTTCAGTGAATTTCTTAATAAATATATCTGTAATCCTGTATTGATCCAAAGGCTTAAGCCAAGAAACTTTTGTTCCATATGATCTTAACCGATGAAAATAAAAATGATTTTGTTGATAATAGTAATGAGAACATTTTTAAATGAGTAGAAAAATTGGAGAACCTGATGAGTTATATTAAATTAAAGCAATGAAGAGTGTTTGTTTTTTGGATATGAAATTGTTTCTAGTTTAATAAATTAAAAAGTCTATTAAGTTAAAATCTATGGAAATTTGGTCGAGTTAATATGATCAACCTCTAAATGAAAGTAAAATTTTAGATCGATCGGTTAAGGAAAGTGGAAGAAAAAAAAAAGTTTTCTATTTTTCATTATTATTCTAAGGAAAAATCAATTGAGATAGAGATATGAAACAATCAGGATCAGAGTATTATATAAGTATCTACTAACATATAAAGTATTTTTTTGAGACCAATTCGCTATACTTTTGATAGGTCTTTTAATAAGTAATTTTATATCTTGAGAATAGTCATTCCTTATATTGTTGTTTTTTTTTTTTGGTGCTCTACCCTGCTTTAGTCTTTCTAGATTTCTTATAACCACCAGTATAACCAACGAATTTTAAAAAGTTACTCAGAATTTCTTCCCATTTAACATAAATTTATAATCGATTTTTCAAATTCTAGATATGTACGTTTTCAAATTGCTTCCCTTGCCCTTAAAATAAAATTTCTGTAGGCTACTACCTTACAGAGCTAAAAATATTGATCTTACGATAAATTATAGGAAAAAGTTGTTCTTTTGAGAACAAAAACTTCATAAGATTCTTTAATAAATGCATCTGTAATCTTGCATGATCCAGAGGTTTTAACCAAGAAACTTTTGTTCAATATGATCTTAACCGATGGAAAGAAAAATGATTTTTGTTAACAAATGTAGTGAAGGAAATAAAATGTGAGAACATTTTCATTTTAAATGAGTGGAAAAAATCGAGAAATAGAAAAAGATAGATTTTTTAAATTGTTGTTTACCGTCGCCTTATAACTACTAAGGTCCTTTAGCGACTCTATAGTTAATTAAATCCGTTATCGAGAAATATTGAAAATTTGCACGATAGGAGGGTCCTATTACCTATTACCTATTAGTTTTGGAGCGGTCACCTAGATCACTCGGCTACCAGTAGGCAACTTGATGGGTTATATTAATAATAATAATAATAAAACTTTATTTCCTCCAATTAATTTACACTTGTTAGTTTACAAATTTAAAATTTTGTTTACTTATCTTAACATTTTTGTTTAACTTAAAAGTTCCTTCTTGTGTTTCCCACAATATTTTACCTTTTAACTTTTGCTACTCATTTCCCTTTCCTTTATTTTTATTTTTTGATTTCATTATAGGGGTGCCCTTTTAAGGGGGAGAAATTCAAAAACTCCCTCTGTCATTGTTAAAAAAAACAAAATAAAAAAACCTTTTTAAGAAAAAAAAGCATATGTTTTAAAAGTACCTAAGTAAATTAAATATAATTGGTTAAGTATTAACAATTAATAGGTTAATCTCAATTAAGTTATAAAGACTTTTTTTTTCTTTTATTATGTTAGCCCGTGTTTTATTCTTTTGTGTTTGTAGATGCCTTGATCGTAGTGTAGGTCTTTTAGTATGTCCTTATCAGCTATATTTCCCCGCTCAAAAATTTTTTTGGCATAATTTTTAATGTGCGTTTTTATAAAGTCTATTTCTAGATCTTCGTGCATTTTTTTTATGTACGTATTTCTTGGATAGTTTCCTACCAGTCTTAGGAATTTGTTCTGGAGAATCTGTAGTTTGTTATATGTGGTTTCGCTAACAGTGTGCCACACGGGACATCCGTATGTTATTACAGCCCTAACCATTACTTTGTATAATAACAGTTTGTTCTCTACACTAAGTTTTGATTTTTTGTTAATTAATGGGTAGAGTGTTAGTAGCAACCCAATGCATTTGTTTTGATGGGTTGTATAAAATTAAATCAAAACAATTAAGAATTTTTCTTTTTTGGATATGAAATTATTTCAAATTTAATAAATTAAAAACGTTAAAATCTATTAAAATTTCGTTTTCAGACTCAACGGCATGAGCTTATTTTATACTTTTTACCCTAAACACATTAACGCAAACTCTGATGATAATATGTTCAGACGCTCAGTAGCAAGAATTTTTGATGCGGTTTTTACAGAGCATACATGTTTATAATACAAAAGAAAAAGTTCGTCTAATATTAATCAAAAGCATACTAAATATTCAAAAACCATAATATTGTACTTACAAAACGTTAGAACGTTGCAAAAACGAGCTTTTTTTTTAATTTTCTTATCGCTCCTCTTTTAGCATCTGAACTGCTCTTCTTTTTGTGTTCTATCCACACACTAAATTCATTTGCAATCCACTTTATGCGACATTAATTTATTTGTCGCTCGTTTTGTTAACATTTTGTAATGGAGCAATGAATAAAAAATCCCGTTGTGAATATATTATGAAAATATAAACAACAACAAAACGTAAATTGAAAGCACAGTAAAAACGTTGATGGAACGAAAAAAAAAAGCTCTGGAAAATGTAATGTGAGGGTGGTGAGTAAAAGAAAAGGGTAAACCCCTCCCAAACTTCCTACCCATCCATTCATGTCCATAACTCGGTGACTTTTCCAACATAACGAATGAATTTCTTTGCCTTTCCATCATCGTCATCGGCATCTTCTCAACATCTCTATATCTTCTCATACTTCTCTTTTCTGCACTCTTCACATTTTCTTATCTTTGGTAAAGAATATGCATGTGTGTATGTGTGTGGGTGTGTGTTGTGTATGTTTGTTGATATTGTCGTAGTTCTTTTTATTTTTTCTTGTCTTCCACCTCGTATCTATTTCTTCTTTTTCCCACCCACGACAGTTCTAGACGAGCAATCAAGCTATCCTTGAGGAACACATACAAACCCATACCATACATACACATACATACACACACTAGTTGTATTCCTGCAGGACATTGCGGTCAATATTCCTGAGAAAAACACGCAAGCAATAGACGAGAGGATCTCTTATATTCTTCTTCGTCTTCTTTTTTTTTCACCCCTTTCATTCCTGGCATCACCCCTTTTTACCACCACTACATATCTTATTTTCTCGTTGTTGTACCAATCTCTTGACTCCATCCTCAGATATTCTTTAACTTTATTGCTTTATATAAATAGATATATACTTTCTTGCGTTTTATAGAGTCGACAAATGGTGGCGAAAAAAGGGAACATAATCGGGATGTGCAAGAGAATATTATGTGTGCGTCTCATTTCCTCAAACGATAACAACGACGCCCGTATTTCCCATACCACCCCATCGCACTGATGGATTGAATAATTTTATGACTTTTACAGAAGCGCTTTCAATTATTTCGTGATGGATATCAACGAACTAGCGGTATCAAGATTGCGATGGTGCCGGGGCAGGATTGGTTTTGTACGAACGAACGAAGATGGGTGAGGAAGTTTGATGAAGATTACTTTTAACGATACCGAAATAAAGTAAAGCACTTGAGAAAGTTTTTACATAGTTAATATAAAGGAGAGGTACACAGAAACGATCAAGAAAAGAACAGTGGTAGGTACATGTTGGACCGATGCTTGCAGATTGCTCCGAAAAAGAAATGGGAAAAATCAAATCAGCAAATGAAGAAATAGAAATTAAAAAGAAACGAGCAAAGAAATAATTGACGGATAAAAAATTTCACATAAAAATTGAATTGCGCTATAAATAAGTATCTAACAAACATCAGATATGGTTTCTCAATTAAAATTTAAGAATGAAAATAAAAAAAAATGTAAAATAAAATTAAAGCAAAATAATAAAAATAAAAAAATCAATGTATTGTTACGCTTTAACAACTTCATAAGATATTTTAAGGGATATTTTAAGATAATTTAAATATCTTCTTATAACATTCAAGAATAACGTGTTAAAAGGATTGGAATAGCTGACTAATGTATTTTCACTGATAAAAATTGAATAAATTGATAATAACATAAAAAAATATCTTAAAAAAATATCTTAAAAAAACTTTAAATGCGTTTTTCTCGAAATCAACTTTTTAAAACTAGGAGACAAGATTTCTCAGAAACTATCCGACGGATTGACTTGAAACTGGAGAGTGCTATAGTTCAACACGTCTTCTTGGTACTGAACCTCTGAAATTGGCCAAACCTCCCCCCCTCAAAGTGTGATAGGAGGAAAGGTCCAAAAAAAGGTCGTTTTTTTTTAACTTTTTTTTCAAAGTCACGCCATTTTGTGATTTTCAACTTTTTTCGGATTTTCGAGGTTCAGTACCAAGAAGACGCATTACCAAAACCTAAATTCTTTGGAAAATCATGATCCGACTTCCGGTTTTTGAGAAAACTTGTCTCCTTTTTGCCTCCTCATTTTTGAGGACCCTTTTTCAAAGCGCTGTAAAAGGGGGGGGGTCATATCGGGACAAAAAAAAATAGTTCAAAACTTCAACTTTTACATGCCAATGACTGTTTTTTAATATCTCTAAAAAAAAATGGCAGCAGTTTTAAAAAAGTTTTTTTTTTACGTTCTGACGGTGATCCACCCTTAAGGACATGTTTTCAAGAAACGACTAAAAAAAGATGGAATTTATAATTTCTTTTATAGACCAAAGAAGAACTGTGACTTAATATTCTAAATACTTGTGCTTATTAAATTTGAAGGCAATTTACACAAATCAATATTAAAATATATTTTTTTACTTTTTATCTACCGTCGCTTTATAACTACTAAGATCTCTAAAGTTAAAAACAATCCGTAATCAAGAAAATATTGAAAATTTGCTCGATACAAGAACCAAACCCAACATCTACCAGTTTGGGAGCGGTCACCAAGACTACTCGGCCACTAGTAGGCTCATATTTAATTTATTCTACTTATATAAGGATCCCAATGTGGTCTCTACGGACCCTCAGGGGTCCCCAATATCATTTAGGGTATCCGTGGAAAATTAAAGTTGATTTGGGAGTGCCTGGGAAATATTATGAGTATCGCACAAAATTTATAAATAAATAACAATTCGTAAAATAGTACCTCTTCTATTTGCAAATTTAATAACACTTATTTTAAATTACAAGATGACCAGTTAAATTTAATCAAATCTAAAAGCGTTATACCTCCGTTTGTCGTAAACATTTATCTATACAAGCCAGGATATACAAGAGGATAATGTTCTTATTTTCCAAATTTCTCAAAATTGCAAAATAGAGATGAACATTAGTTTGCTTACTTTCAACACTTAATGACTTCATACAGATCTGAACCAAAAACTTGAAAAAAAATTATTACTTGAATATTTCCGACTGAAGTGGAACCTTTTTGCACCTGGATAAGCTCACCTCCCAAACAAAGATGAATCTATATTAAAACAGGAGCAGCTTATTGAAATACCAACAAATGAAGAACTTAAACAAGAATACCACAAATTCTGGTTTCAAAAACAGATACCCGTTTTATATCCTGCATTATGGGTTATCGTATAGTTTTTAACTGCTTTCACGTCTTCCTATTGGGTAGAATGTAGATTTAGAGTCACTACGAACCTCATCACAAAATAAAGGAAGTGACTAGAAATTAAAGCTCATCGGGATTTGGGATTTCTACTCACAAACATTGAGTCGAACATTAATACACTCATAATATCTCATCAAGTTAATACAAGTCATTTTTGTATATTATTAAAATCAAAATTTATAAACACCATAAAAAATTATTATACAAAATATTTTTTTAAAATTTGTACTTTTTATAGTATAAATTTAAGTAGCTTTTCCACTAGGAGTTCGTGAGTAGGTTTAAATATAAAAAGGGTTCTATGGGTCAACGAAATTTGGGAACCATTAAATTTTTTTATAATCAAGCTTTTGCACAATCGAAATTTGAAGTAATGGATAAATGTATCTATTTTTACATTTTCCCGAAAGCCACAACGCATTTGAAGATAAGAGAATCTAGCCAAAAATCCAAATTTCTCGGGAACTACTTGACGGATTTTGATAACAATTGACTCACTTTACATAAAATAGCATCTTCTGTCAATAAATTAGAATAACCATATTTTTTTTAAATTGGAGTGAAAAAAATACAGAAAATTACCCATTTTGCATTAATTTTTCGATTTCCTCTTTTCCGAAAAAAGTTTAATCTTTAAAATCCTAGTTCAATGCTCAAAACATCTCTTAATAAATTAAATGCGACTAATCTTATCAAAATCCGTCTCAAATCTCAAAAAATGTTTTTGGAGGAAATTTCGGTTAAATATTTTTTGTTACATCTGATGTTATGACTCTTGTGAAAAATCGAATGTACTTTACTTATTTTTTCGAACTTCTCAAGAAATTGTTGGAAATTATTCTGTTTAAGGAATAGATTGAACGAATAAATTAATTTATCTTTTCGTCACTAAATAGTACTCCTACTGTCCAATTAACTACATACTAAAAAAACATAATTTTATAAAAAATTTCTTTGATAAATTTTTCATCCACATTTTTTGGATGGATACATCTTTATACAACTTCTTATCTTCTTACTAAAAATGTTTATGATGCATTAAAAAATATGACGTATAGGGGAAGACGTTTATTTATAAATACAATAAAATATGATCGAACCCATATTTTATGGGCTTAAATGTATCCCATAAAGTTATCACTTTGGCTTCACCTAAAAAGTATTTCAACTAAAATTCTTTTAGAGATGAAAAACAAACATAAAACTTTAAGTTAAATGCACAAAAGACAATTAAAAGAATTTATAATTCAAAAAAGCTTCTCATTGTATAGACAAATATTTGGCTACAGTATAGATAACTAAAGATTTGGTTTTATTTCCAATACAATTTAATACAATTGGAAATCGTCGCAAAATGTCTCGTCGATTTTGAGTTATAGTTGAACAAACAAACAAATAAACATTATTTTGTAAAAAAAGTAAAGAGATACTTGAACAGATATCTTTTTCAAAAATTTACTATCGAAAATAAAATCTCAAAATTTATGTATGATTTAATATTGTGGCAAATAAATTAAAAAACTAAATAAATATTTGCTTTGCGAAAAAAAAGCATGTTGAACACCTGAAATGGTAGAATAATTTATTGATTGGGCATTTGTTTTTTTACTTTCTATACACCAAAAACTCCTATTCTCTTCAAAATAGTACAAACGATTATTAAATTTGATTAAAAAAAAACATATTTCAGCCAAAAACCAATTATTTTTTTATAAAACACTTACAGAGTCTAGATATACAAAATTGGCCAGGATTCCCGAATTTCATTTCCTAATTCGCCATTTCGTAGAATTTTATCATCAAATAACCATTTTGAAAGATGTTCTCAAAGATCATTGCAAAAAAGTTCAACCATTTCATTTAAAATCAAAAATTATTTTTACACGTGAGGAAGAATTTAGAAGAGAAAAAATCATTGGGAAAGAGAATAAACTGTTTTCGAAATTACTACGGAAATTGGTGGGTCAGAGTTTTAGGATTAGTAAGATGGAAGTACCTATAAGATGGACAGAAATTTTGAAATACGTTATTTAAAATCAATTACCAAAACTACTATGCAAAGAATTCAGAAGGTCAGAAGAAGTAAAAGGTTTTTGTGCATTTTTGTGACGGAACAAAAAATATAAGAAACAATTAAAAGATTGGAACTTCAGATTGTCTAACAAGGGTTTGTGACTAGAAGATGCTGGATCTAAATCTCGTGACGATCAATTATTACTTGCACTTTTTAATCTATAAAATTATTAAGAATTCTCTTTATTAAAAAGAACTCTTAATGATTACCAAAACAGACAAAACTAACATAATCTTTAGGAATAGGGAACTTAAAATGCAAAAGAAAACAATATTTTACCTTCACCTTAATTCCATATATTGGTAGAGGATCCTAAATGACGAATACGACTGTCGATAAGTACAGTAAATTATTTGGCTATATTTTGTCAACTATCGTAGGTTTCATTATGCAAAACTTGAAGCCTGATGCCATTGCTATTAATGGAAGGAATTTTAAAAAATTTAAAAAATTATTTGATTAAACTACAAACTCATACTAAATTCATATGATTTTTCCATTTAGTCTTCTTCTTCTTCTTCATTGTGCTAGAGGTGTCTCCTAAGAGTTCTTCTACGCTACATCCTAAATTAAAACCCAAAACCACTAAAACCTAAAACTATTAAAACCTAAAAAGGATCACCTAAAATGCCTCGGCACCCAAGCAAGCACTTTGTTGGTTGTCGCCAACTGGATAAGAAGTGTTTTGTATCCCAGACCAATTTGGAATCCTAATTAGTCACAATCCAGAGCATTTTTATTTTTCAGGTAATATTTACTTTCATGGAGCTTTATTCTATTTATCCTATATTAACACACTTTATTCAATTAGATAGAAAATGCTTCCCCTAAAATCAACTTTTAAAATTGATTGTAAAATTGAATAATTGGATTCAACAGTTCTTTATTAGTAATAGATATTCATTCACTAATTTGAAATAAATGGAAACCCACGTTTTAAATTATTTTTGGAAATCGATAAATTGGTTGTGTCCATATTTTACATAATTTTATTTATTTTTAGTAGGATAGTGGATATGAAAGGATGTAGATCCATGTACTAATTATTAATTTTACGACACGTTTCGGTCTTTTATTAGACCTTCATCAGGCTTCTTAATATTTTTGGAAATATTTTAATACTCATTATGTAAAAAAAGTGTTAAATGTTACCATTTTTACCAGAATAGAGATAAATAAGTATACGATAATTATATTTTATACCATATTCTCTTCCTGTTGACCTATGTAATACACCTGTTAATTATTATTATCCTTAAAAAATTATTAAACTTAGATCTCAGATTTTTAATAAATTAACCATGAAAAGTCAGGTTGCTTAAGATCCGTTAGATGTTTTATTTCCCAAACTGGCGAAATTTCGTTGCCTATTGCAACTTTGTCATGGATCAAAAAAACGTTTCAATTTCAGACCACACTCATCTAATAAAAGTACATACTCGCACCTATATGCATTACATGTTTGTTAGTAATGTGGTAATTGGACTGAAACTGAAACGTTTTTGTGATCCAAGATGCCTAATAAAGTTGCGATAGGCAACGAAACGTCACCAATTTGAGAAATAAAACATCTAACGGATCTTAAATAACCTGAGGTTTCTTCCATAATTTAATTTTTATGGTCCATTTTATAAGCTTTACCTTTTATTTATTTCTATAAACTGAACCAATGTTTTTTTTTCATAACAGGAAATGATCACTCGAAAAAAAAACCTTCCATAAATTCCCAGTAGAGTTGTAACAATTTTAATATTTTTAAGTTTTAGAATTTAAATAAAATGTTTTATCTTCAATGTAATATATCATTTGTTATTTAATATATTATATTGGGTATATACGTATAAAAAAGATCTACTAGCAATGAATGTCTAATAAAACTTTTCTGTACTTTTTTTTGTGCGATAATCAAATCTAAACGTCACACTCAAACCCCCCATGACTCTTGCCAAGAATCATTTATACAGATTCTTTAAAATTGTTTCTTCGTATACAACACGAACCATTTTCACCCATTCCACCCGCTTTTTCTCAAAGAGCTTTTAAAACAATCTCTGCTGAAACGTTGAAAGAAAATCATTCAATTTCCATAACATAATTTAATTATTGTTTATTATTCCACAAAACTCAAAAGAAATAAAAAACATATACACAGGCACAAAACAAATTTTTAGTAACGAAAAAATGGGATGAAAAATCGTAAAATTTGTAATAAAAAATGAAGTACTTTACCGTAAGTGATTTACACACCGAAAATGGCAAATGAAGACACATACACACATGTCTATTTCTGTTCTTTGTTCCCATACACCACATTTGAGAGTTTGTCTCGCATTTTTCTTATTTATTTTTTTTTCCTTCGGAATCCACGAAAAAGACAAAGCGGCTTCAATCACGTAGCTGATATCCGGTAGGCTGCAGTGGTGTCAATTTTCCCCGTCTGTCCTCGTCCTCGTTTGAAAATGTTGCTAATATAATGGAAAATATGCAGGAGTTGTAGGGATGCATCGGGACTCGAGTGCAATCTAACATCTGCATGATAAAATCAACACCCTTTTCCGTTTTGTATCGCTCCATATTTTCATATTTGTACAACATTCACCCCCATCCGACCTTACCAAACAACCCCTCATCCCACACACTATATATATCTATATATTGCCTCTCATCGTCCACATCCTTCCAATCTCTCTCTACGTTATGTATATATTCCCATCGCTACCATCAAACTAGCACTGATCTCAGTGCTGCCGGGAGCATTGAAAATTTATATGGCATACATGAATGAATAGAAATGACACCACATTTATTATAGGAAAATAAAACGAAGGAAAGAGCGAGTGATAGAGCATACGAATCCCGTCTAAAAGGACAGTAAATGATGCAGTTAAACATAGATAACCTAATGGAAAAAAATTGACGAAAATAACCATTAAAAAAAGGGAATTACTTGCGAATATTTTCATTGCCCATTTATGAACGGCAATGAAGAAATTTGTTCAATTATCATTATATTTTTATTGAGTTAAAATACCCGATAACATCTTTATTAACCTCATATAATTTCCTGGAAGAAATCAAAGATTTTATGATTCTTCGTGAATGATTTTTGACCTCGATATAGATACATAAAATCAAATATGAAGGCAATAATGATGCCTCGGTTTTCTTTTTGCATCTTATATTTTTGTCGAGCATAATTTTTCTTTATTCCCTGTGTGTCTATTCACATATGTTTTTTTCTTGTATATGATATAATGAAAATGAAGAAAAATAAGGAAATCGTGATGGAGCTCTTTGATCGTTTGCCGTTTCCGATCTTTGATAATTTTTATCAGGATTTTTTTTTCTAGGGGAAAAATCAAACGTGTATAACTGTGTATATTCTCAAAAGAGTGCAGGCGTGTAATAAATGTAAAGAAAATTTTTTTGAACATCCACGTTCACTTTTCGTCTCCTTGTTCTTATTTCCCTGGATATACATTGAGACGCATTCTCGTTCTTATTATCGTCATGATCACATCACATTCGAGGCGAATTTTTTTGTCATTTAAGCCCTTATGTCGGCTATATTATTTTCGTGAAGAAAAAAACACACGTATTCTTTTTTTTTTTTGTTATTTTCTCTCGTTTTTCTCCAGCGAATTATATGATAGCATCATCAGCGAGGAATGTTTTTTTGGAGAAAAGAAGCAAAAAAAAAAAATATCAGACGACTTTGGTTGGTGTCGCGCATAAAAAGACGAGGTGGTATCTTCGGCTTTCGAATGTATAAATTCCTACCGCAAAATTAGTCGTTTTTCCCTATTCATGTGGAGAAAAAATTCAGACGGACACAAAACACATACATTACTAATGTATATTAGTTTACTTAACATTAGAAGGAATTAAAGTCGAAACAGAGATAGTAGTACGATGTACATAGTATCCTCACCCACTCATCATCCCAATTCGCGCCACTATCCTAATTTGAAATGCAAATTGTCTTAGTTAGAAGTAAAACAAGATATAAATGTTGAAATGTGTTTATGTACGGTGAGAATTAAACAGGCGGGACACGATGAAGAAAATAGAGGATTTGAGAGGCGGAGAAAACAAAGGATGGGTTAACGGGATATACTCCAAGCCGGGATACATGGGATTTGTGTTTAACTCACCCCAATGTGGAACGATCGGGATAACATTTAGCACGAGAAATGATCACAGATCTCTGTATACGTACTTATTTATGTATCCAACTACATGTATATTTAATATCTCTGTGTGCGTTTATTTGTTGTTTTGATTAATGTTTTAATTGTAAGATATTTATATTCAATCAGTGGAAATTGTAATTTAGAAATCGGGATTTCAGGGCAAACAGGAATATTTTATTATGATTTTATTGCTCGGATTTAATGTAAATTTAATTCTTTAATGAGAAATTATTCACCAGAAAACTGTCAGAGCAAGCGATTTGTTTTCAATCTCTAATGAAAAGACATTACCATTCAAATGCGTCAGTTTCATAAGATTATAACAACATTGCGTACTAAGTACACAATTAATAATTCCAAAATTTCTCAATAGTTTCCAATAAATTAGTTGTTGAAGTAATGGCTGCTTCCGTTTAATGAAGAACGCATTCATTTTCAATAAAGCAATCTTTGTATTTGAGGAAAAGATAACAGTCGGAATCTATAAAGTTCAAGCACAGGGAAAATTTGATTTATTGAACGGTTCAATGTTAAGCAAACGTTGGGGTTGTTTAACGTTATTACGTGAACATCCTCTAATTTAGATTTATTTATCTAACAACCGTTTATTTCTGAAAAAAACTATGCATAATTATGTTGTTTTTTATAGAATATATGCCTATCTTCTAATTTAGAGCATTTAATAAGTTTATAATTAATTTTTTAAATAAGAAGAAAATTCAGGTTGTTTAAGATCTTTAATTTTTTAATATTTTATTATT
The DNA here is from genome assembly GCA_958496175.1 of Sisyra terminalis. Taxonomy (NCBI): domain Eukaryota; kingdom Metazoa; phylum Arthropoda; class Insecta; order Neuroptera; family Sisyridae; genus Sisyra; species Sisyra terminalis. The sequence continues at coordinate 14,216,432 of OY292275.1, forward strand.
TCAAAAAGCAACGTTTCGTTATGTAATCGTAACTTCCTCAGGCTTCTATAACAAATTAAAATAATTACAAAATATGTCAATTATACATAAATTTCAAAATTATAATAATATACATATAATATAGATCAGGGAGTTTGCACTCAATGCAAAAACGTGGTCAATAGGAAGGGCCATGGCCGGAGTTTCTAGTATATTTTTAGTGACTATTTTTTCTAGAACGTATGACAACGTATGATACGGTTTGGTACAAGGAAATAATTTTTGTATGCAATTCTGTAGTAATGGTTTGAGTCATTGCTAATTTTAAATAATGAAACTTGGATAACATGAATTAATATAATTTTATTTTAATTAAGTATCTGAAATAGGAAATTATGAACGAGATCAAAAAAAAAAATTGTAATAAAGTAATATATTTAATTTGAATAATCTAAAATCAGTACAACATGTATAATTGTATCATAGTTTTAAAAATATAACAATATAAAATGATTATATATATACAAAATTAATAGAAATTAAACATTTAACATACGCAAATTATAAAATATAACTTATTAAACTATATACAAAGTAAAAATTAAATAATAAATATTTCCTTAAACAATAGTTATAAATCTATACTTAGAATCTAACTATATATTAACTATAACTATATATTATACAATGCAGTTATATGACTCTACTTGGCAGTTTTATCGTTTAAGCAAAAATCTCTCTCCAACATATTATTTCGAATACCTTTCAATAAATGAGGAGGATCGAAAATGTGGAGAATCTCTTTCCCATTAATTAAGTACGATATTCCATCCTCCTCATTATTGGCTAACCTATTTTGATTTGTAAATGTAGTTAATGCTCGTATGGCTGCCGAATTGTTTTGTGCTTGGTCACATATTGTCGCTCGTACGTAAAAGCCTGCATTTTGCAAGGCAAGATTGACTTCTACAATGCATTGTTGTAAGATGTTCGCTCCGGTCACACTATCAATGAAATAAAATGCGACCGGTTGCTTGTAATCATGGAAAATGCCGCGTATCATAAAGCACAAAACATGATCAGCGTAGTTTTTAAATCTGCAGGAACCAATATCTTCAAAACCGAAGATATGATCCTCCTTACTATTGTAGTGAACACCTACCCCTAAACTCATCTCATCAAACAGAAGCACACAATTTTTTATCTTCTCATCATTAGCATCATTTAAAATTAGAGTTAAATTTTGAAAAATAGCATGATTAATTCCAGGTTGAAGATCCACAATCGGCATCTGACGCTGAATGGTGGCTAATGAGGGCATTTCTATTTCACTCGATAAGAAATTGTATGCTTTACTGGGCATTATGCTGGCAAATCTCATGGATAGTTTTTTAAAATTATTCGAATACCGGCAACCCTTCCTCGACAATTGATTCTTTCTGTTCTATTGAAATTTGTTCTTAACAATTTCCTTTAGCAAATCCGAGCAATGTGCCCTCCCAACGACAGTGTCAAAACTGTTTTCCCTCTCCTTATCTAATTGCCGTTTCAATTTTCTAATTTTTCGGCGTAATGCGTGTACAACTTCCTTCTGGTCTTCATCATTAATTACTGTTTGAGACTGGGTGTCGCGGTCGGTTTGTAATTCTTGAAGATTTTGTATTTCATCGACCTCCTCAATTTCTGGTTGGGACGGTTGACTCAGGTTCACTTATGTTGTAATTAAGATCTGAAATTTCAAGCTAATGTTAGGTTTGAAATACTTTTATTTAACTAATAATAAACATCCACTTTCTTGACATAATCTTAATAAAACATTATAATATATTATGTTAAACATAATATGAAAAACTATATTTTAACTATATTTATTATGTTAAACTATAGTTTTTGAAAAACTGAAATTTTTTGTTGACTGCATTTTTTTCCTTAGAAGTTTAATTGTGCTTTAAACAGGATCTATACTCCAATTACATTTAAAAGTATGCAAAAATTTTCGGCATTAATTATTGCCAGTAAAGAACTGTTGAATTTCCTATTTCCCGGAACAAAAAAAAAAAATTAATACAAAGAAACTTTTTCAAATAGAAATGTGTTAACTGGGTATAGTTAGAAGATTTAAAAGTTCTAACAATGGGATTAAAGTAAGACGAAAGACATTCCAGAACATTCTCCGGAAGCTTCTAATTTGGGATAGAAAAATATGGAAAATTATAAATCGTTCGATTATTCGAGTTCAATCTATCGACTTCCACAAGGGGTTATCAGTTACCAGTTACGTTACAGTTTGAAATAAATTGCGGCAACCGTTAAAAGGAATTGTTATAAAATAATCAAATAAGTGGTGTGTAATACAATATATGGTGTTATTGTTATATGTATTAAAACACAAAACGAACCCGTCAAATTCATTAAATTTCAAGTAAAAAGGTAACAATATTTTAATACAAATATTTATAATCATGAGATTTACAAGTTTCAGAATTATGCATAAAAGAGCCCCAATATAAAATAATTAAGTAACATTCAGTAAATAGCGATACATTTAAATGTTAACTATATAATATTTGTTTATTATATGTTATTATCTTATAAATTTGCAATTTTCCTCAATATCCTTTTTTACTTAAAATGTATTGTTACGTTTTTACGATAGGCTCGTTTAGGTTTGTTTCAAGACATAACACTATTTATTTTATTACAAACATATTAATTTATTTTATAACATTTATTTTAACGGTTGTTGCGATTTATTTCGAACAATTACTTATTTTAATTTAATAATTAACTAAATAATAAACTTATTTTAACTAAATTGAAACTTTTTATTTACATTTTAACTATAGTAATAACGAATTTTTTACCCCGATAACTTAATCAAAAAAATAAGACACACCCACCTTTGGCCCCATTGCCGTTAATATATTTTTTTATAAATTTTAAATTTTACTATTTTTATAAATGAAACTTTTTTTAAATTTCTTCTGCACAAGTCCTAGAACCCCTTATGACTTTATATGACCCTTTGATCGTTTGACCTTTTGGTACCTTCGATCAAAAGTCTTTTGGCCCTAATTAATAAATAAAATATTATTTAAGAACAATATTAAATTTATATACAAACTCAATGGGGCCAAAGCTGGGCGTGTCTTATATTTTTGATCAATTTACCGAGTAAAAATTCGGTAATTACCATAGTAATTCATATGAATTTTAAATAAATAAATATTTAAGCAAAAATATAATTCTAATAAAATTTGATATAAAAGTTAAAACTTAGTTGTTAGTAAAATATGATATTTTGAGTAATTGTTGATGCTTCATCTATTTCTTTCATTTAAAAATATCTCTGTTAAAAACATTTTAAAGGTCTTTTGGCTCCAATATAATAAATAAAATATTATTTAAGAACAATATTAAATTTATATACAAACTCAATGGGGCCAAAGGTGGGAGTGTCTTATTTTTTTGATCAACTTACCGAGTAAAAATTCGGTAATTACCATAGTATCTCGTATGAATTTTAAATAAATAAATATTTAAGCAAAAATATATTTCTAAAAGTTAAAACTTAGTTGTTAATAAAATATGATATTTTGAATAATTGTTGATGCATCAATCTATTTTTTTCATATAATAATATCCCTGTTAAAAAACATTTTAAATGTCCAAAATACCCATTAGAAGTTGGTTAAAATTATTAAACGCATTTTAAATGTAATGATTTCAAAATGCCTCTAAATACCATTTTTAACAGGGATAAGAATAAAATAATATGCTATCATTGCTATATTGAACCATTAAACGAAACTTAACTTGAGTTTCCCGGTTAACATTGTATTAAATTAAAAGAAGAATCGTAATTTTCATATGAAATAAAGTAATATTAATTTATAAAATAAATATAATCCATGTCGAATTATAATACCGATAGTTTAGTAACGGTGACATTCGGTTAGAAGTTTAAAACTTAAGTTAATATTTGCAACGATCTTGCGTAATTTTAATTTTTAGTTTAATATTTCGTTGAGCACTTGTCGAGAATGTACTTTTCGTAATACCCTAATCATTTTTCTTGTATTAATCTTTTTTTTTAATGTTCTTTAACACAATGAAAGGAAAATAAATTTTGCAGTCGTATTGTTGTAATAAACTTTAAGAGGATGTTTGAAATAAATTAAGATTTTTGTTACTTACCGGGCAAATTAATAGTTGGAAAATCATTATATGCAAGCCTATTTCCGTAACTGTTTATAGGGCGAGCAAAGTGGTTGGAGCAAATTCGAAATTCATGATAGTTCATATCATTAATTTTTGAATTCCGAATGGCTCCAATTCACTTTTGCCGCGTATAAACACTATTACCCAATTCTTGAGATGGCAGACGATGTAGATTCACTTTTGCACCACATATGCCAATGCAGCATTTTCGTGGCATATTGCACTATTTAACCAAATCTAATAATAAAAATAAAACTTAAGGCAATGAAAACCAAAACATGTAAAAGCTGCAATACCTGGAAAATCAGTTCCTCCGTAAATGTTTGTTAATAATCGTTCTTTATACTGCGATTACTTTATGCTTTATGCTTGATTATTTTATGCTTATGTCATTAAACTGATTTAATTGCTTTGTTTAAGTATTATAAACAGTTCAACAGTTGCTATGGTTTTAAAAATTAAAACCATAATATTTTATTCTGCTAGGGGTCACTAAAACTCGATATTTTTCAAAAATAGTTCCTTTTTTTCCCATTAGAGGTGATGTCATATGTGTCATATTTATAAAACGATTGTGATTTCGAATAACTATGAAGTTAAACACGAAGCCATGTTTGCCCTGTATTTCAGGTAGTCAACTACAGATAGGGGAATGTAAATTCCCCGTTAGAAATCATGCTTCTCTCTCTATGAATTAAAAATTATATAGCTCTATGTAGCTCTTTGGCCCTGGTGCCTTGACCACGATTTCCTATGAAGTGCAAACGCCCTGATATAGATCATATAAAATATTTGTAATTAAATAATAAGTAACTCAAAATTTCAAAATATGACAAATATTTTAAGAGATATTGTTATAAAAATTAAATATATAATAATAAAATTAATTAATAAATACCTTGATTTACAAAATTAAATATTTTTAATTTAATTCAATAAATAAATAAAAATTAAAAAATTACACACTCTACCCATACACATTGCATGTAAATTCAGTGCCGCCTAATGAACCCAACTAACATCCAACCGCACGTTATTCAAACATAGGTCCACCTATTTAAACTTTTTTTACACTATTTTTTTTTTTAAATTTATAAAGCAAATTAGAATATATCCCACTTGAATTTTCTGTGTCTGTTCTAAAATTTACAGTATTATTTAAAAATATGTGAATCATTTCACTAATATTACGTTTGTAATTAACTGTCTCTTTATCTAAAATTTTGACATTATTAAAATCGAATTGATGACCGGTCTCTAGGTGATGAAGACATAACGCAGTATTATCCTTTAATTTATCAACCTTTCTACAACTATACTCATGTTGATAAATTCTACTGCCCAGATACTGTTTTGTCTGTCCAATATAAACTTTATTACATGAACATGGGATACTATAAATAATTTTTGAATTTTTTAATAATTTATCTCTATCTTTTAACTTACTATAAATTTATAATATTTATAATATTCATACAGTGGGGCAAATTTATAGTAAGTTAAAAGATAACGAAACGTTGCTTTTTGAAATAATAAAATATTTAAAAATTAAAGATCTTAAACAACCTGAATTTTCTTCTTATTTAAAAAATTTTAAAGCTGAGATCTGATTTTTATCATCTATTTATAATTAATAACTTATAGAAACATTGCGGTTTCACTACTTTTAATCTGAAATATTAAAAAGTATTCCTCCAATCATTATTGACTATCCAATGACTTCTATTATTAAAGCACATAATTAAATATTAAAAAAAGCTCCCTCGAAACTAGCCAATAAATCTATATCAATTAAACACTATTTTACTAGGGATATTCAATATCACGCAAAAACTATCGAGGTATCAACACATGTTTTATTTCTCCGTGAAAATATTAATTTAACATTGTATGATTATTAGATTTTAATTTTTTTTTTAAATAAATATAACATTACTATAAAATTATACATGTAGAATAGAGTATTGTTTAGATCAGAAGCAGGGGTCCTCAGGAAACAAGAAAGAAAGGATCTTGAAAATTTTTAAATGTGGTACCCAAAAAAAACAACAAAAGAAATGATTGAATTGTAAAATAGTTAAATAGGTAAAAACCAATCAAAGAAGTAGTCATTGATGTAATTATAAAAAAATATGCTTACAGAAGATGTTGGACTCATATTCGATAATTTTAAGGGGTTATGGATAGTTGGAAATTTCAAAAAATCGTTTTTTTTTTTGTTGCATTTTTCGAATGTTACAGTGTAAAACATGTAGTACAGCAACAAGGTTTGTAAATTACCCAAGTCGCTTCATTAGAAAAAAAAAATGACGTCAAACGAAGAATTTTGAAATTGAATCAGCCTGAAGATATGTACGAATTTCTTCTGGATACGTCACGTAGCCAACATGAGGCCACCTGTGTATTTAATAAACCTTGGTACAGCAGTAAGATTAAAACACTATCATAACGGGGACTTGGTTTTAAAATTGTAATACTGTATGATAATTGTAACCCTCATACCGTAAACTTATATGGTTTTTGAATAGATGAGTCGTGGTAAGCAGAAAATTTTTTTAACTAAGTATAAATCTAAGTGAAATATTTCTTAAAACTTTAACGCGTTTTTCTTGAAACGTTGTTTTCAGAGTCGATAAGGAAAATTTCTCCAAAACAGCAGAATTCATCGTTTTCAAATGTATGCACAATCTTCTTAGATACTTTTCTCAGGTAATGAACGAAAGGAAAATATTTTTGACATTAATTTCTATTTTTTTAAGCTTTAACTTTAAAGGGTGATTTTTTTTATAAATAACTCAAATAATTATAAATAACTAAAAAAGCTTAGGAATACATATAAAATACATTTTTGAAAGAATATTTTTCATACAATTCATATGAATTTTTTTTAGAAAAATTATTAGTTTATTACTCTTTAGGATATAAATTTCTACTCATTCTGGGTTAAAATTGTTTTTTTAAAAGATTTTCGTTTTGCATTTAAGTTTTAAATGCAAACCGCTTGTGTAATAAATTAATCCACTACGTACAGTTATTCCGAGAATAATTTCAAAAAATTCAAACTAAACTTTGATTTAAATAGATAGCTCTCATCCACACTGTATTTTAACTTTTAATTAGTTTTTCTGTAAACTACGTTTGTTAGAACATTGTGGTTCTCATATTATCTGTAGCATTGATATTCCACTAATGATATTCAACTAAACACGATTTAATTCGATTTTGTAGTCTCTTTTGTTCTAATTAAAGTAATTGTACCAAAATCAAACGATTTGTTTTAGTAAACAGTATGTTTTAATTGAATAATTGCACTACCTTTTGTTAGAATCAATTTAAATTGCACTTATCGTTTAATAGTTTTGTTTCAATGAAAACGGGGTAACTCGTCGGTTTATAAAAAATATAAACTGATTATGTATAAATGCAATTTTGCTAATTAACTGTTTAAGTTATTTTTCAAAATAGTTTGAATCTTAAAATATATTTAATTTAAAAAAATAAAACAGAAGTACACTGTAACGATGTACTTTAAGAAGAAATGGTAAAATTTCACCAATTAAAAAGGATGAATAAATCGCGTTTACCAAGTCCAAAGTTTTAAACTTGGGATCTCTGAGGTCCTTGGATTCATTATTGGCTTGCGAGTACGTTTTTTTCGTATGGACAATTGATCCAAAGAAATAAAAGGGTTTACCTTTGAGCTGCAACCGCTCTTCCGTTAGATCCACAACATAAATATATAATTCAGGTGGAAACAAAAAAAAAATTAGAACCACCAATAAATGTTAATTAAATTTAATAACACAATGTAAGAGTAAAAGTTCAATATAAATTTTGAAGGCAGAAAACTTCGTTTTTACAAAGATAATTGTTAAATCAACAGATTTAATCTTATGTCGATGATTGGTATTGTGGGTGGAATCGGAAAGATCAATGATATTTCGTCCTTTCAGGTTACCTGTCCTACTCATGATGTGTCAAAAGTCACCAACCATCCAAACAGATCTGTTCCAACAGGATCTGATGACGACTTCGGAACTCCTCTTCAAATACAAGACCTGAACGAAAACATTTCAACCCTACAGATAAGCAAATATTGTCGACCCAATACAACAACTAAATAACTCGGATATTGAAGGTTTTGAGTTTCCAGTTAAAAAGTTATATATCTAGAATGTCTGCATATTTTGCTACAATCTGGTAACTCATAGAAAAGATGTGAACAGTTGGAGGTCAAACTTCTGAAAATACCTTAAACGTTGTTTTTTTCTTTAAACGACTAATTTATATTTGTCAAGTTGTAGTATTGGGCCGATGATATGTTAGCTACAGAATGAGGCCACTTGCCTTCTAACAACTTATAACACTAAGGGGTGAGTTGAGATCACTTATACAGTTTTTTCTTTTAAAAAATAAGCATTTCAAATTACTAAATGGTCTTAACAAAGAAAACAGTATCCTCACACGAAATTGCATACTTGGCACATTTGCCATATTGTGCCTCGTTTATTGCAACGTGACGCCAAGTAATCAACACACTATGGTAAATAAATTTAATTAAATACCACTGACAATTTTATATTATGAGAATTAAATTACATCATTACAGGAGACAAGTGACCGTCATTGTTGTCAATTTTCCACATCCAACTCCCTTTCTTTCCCATTCCTTATTCTAAGAATCCTTTTTGATATTGTGTTTCAGATATTATTGCACCACTATCCCTATGAGCGTACAATGCAGAATTATCCTGCTCTATTAGATAGTTCGTCGTGGTTCTAGTTTTCCAGGTGATCGGCTGTTTAAAATTTGAAACAGGGAGTTTTCCGATGGACTTTTCAATTTTATATGGTGGCATTTACTTCGTAGTCCTACTATGTCCCTAGTAGTGTTTATTTAGTGTTTATCTTTTAAAATAGAAGTCTGCATTATCAAATTTGGCATCAACTTATAAATTTGTCTGATTTTTGAATAATTCACTTGAATTATTTTTTAATTGTAGTACCTAATTATTTTGTCCTAACAGAACCACTTTTCCTTTTTTTAATGCTAGTATGTTGATTTAAATAAAGAAACAAGGGAAGTATAATATTTAAAACCAAATTATTGTGGATATTAAAATCATTCAATAGTCAAAAGCTTTAAATTTATAATAGCTTTTTAACAATTATTAAAGATGTGTGCTTATGTAAAGAACAATGACTAAGAGAAACCTAATCGATAAAGCACAGATTTTTCCAATTTTAAACTTGAAAAATAGAGAACTCTAATAAAGTTTTTCAACATTCATTGAAAAGGGACACACGTGACGCACGTGTCAAAAATGTTTACAGCTTTTCCATGTACAATATACATACATGATGAAAATGAACAAACACACACGTATACAATTTATATTTGCGGTACAGACGCCTTCCTTGTTTCCCTCTTCATTACCACTTGCTCCCATCACCCATTTTACACCATCCGCCCCATTAACGTGAATATATTTCACATGAATTCAAGAAGTTATAACAGCTAAATACTATATGTATTACATCAAAGCACAACCTATCTCTCTTTCTTTCCGATCTCCTTCTTCCGACTGTGTACAATTTCTCCGGTTCCACTTAACCACCCTCATCCTAAACTAAAGTGATGAATAATTACAACTTATAATGATAACTTAAACAAGTTATCGTGTGCAGATACATCGTCTAAAATGTAAAACATTGCATGCAATGCAAATTATTAACGCTGTTAGGCAGCAAAAAATAGCAAAAAAATAATAAAACCATTTTTTTATGTATAATATTTAAGGGTGAATGATTAGTAATTTCCTCAAGTATTAAATTTTTCGAGTCCCTTGGATAATTAGTTGATTTTTTTCTTTAAAAAGAAAACCATGCTTATAAAAAATCAAAAATTACTGTAGGTAACATTGAAACTCTTTTTCAAAATGATTTAAGAGACTAAAAAAATCAAAAAATAAGTAGAATTTATTTTTTTAATTAAATTGTAACCTCTCATTAATAAAATACTAGCTGATCCCCGCGACTTCGTCTACGTAACGTATTTTATTTTTCTTATATATTTACGAAAAATAAAATCATACTTAAAACACTTCACACTCTTGAAAAAGAAACATTTATTAAACTGTTGCAAAGAATAAAATAGTTCTATGTAATAATCAATTCATTTTCAAAAAATATTTATAAATATCTAAAAAGAGTATGGTCTATTACGTATATCTACGGTAGATATACCTACATCTATACATAAATAAAAAATATTGCCAAGTTCAATAAATTCGGTCTTAATTATGACTAAAAAAAGTCGAAAGTTATCAAAATACTCGCGTCAAAATAACCCCATCTCACTGTTTCGATTCCAGAATTAACCTTTTTCCAGAAACTATTATACTATTGCAATGTACAACACAACCGCGAAATTGAAATTTGTACAATGGCACGAAACCCAGTTCTTCCATAATCGTGTATAACCATTATGTATCTTTAAACTTATTATTAAAATATCTAAATTTCAGCTATATAATTAAACCATATTTATTGTTCACCATACACGATTTGGCGTATGCCTTTTGCTCTGGAAAAGGATTTTAAAGTTCTTTTATCATTATGATAATATGATTATTTATCATTATGATGATTTCTGGTTGGAATTGCGAATTTTTTTCGTGATCCCTTTCACGCACTTGCAAATAAAAGATATTGTGCCCACCCCAAGAAAAAGATCTTGAATCCACCCTTGTCTGTTAGGGTAGGAATTTTCAAAAAAAAAAACTTATCATATGCCTAATTCCTATAAGGAATACACCGAATATTAAAATTTCATCAGCCAGAGGGGGTATATAAATACACGATTTTATATATGCACGGTTTTAAAAACGTATTTACTTTAAGCTTTACTATTTTTATTATTATTATCATTACTATTACATTTTTTCGTTAATATTTCCTTACTGAGCAATCCTAAGGATCTATTTACAACAATTTTGTAAAAAAAAAAGTTTACTGTCTAATTATTATCTATAAAAATATTTATATTTCAAAAAGGAAATTTTTTGTACTTTAAATTAAATTACTGTACTTTTTATTAAATCAACTAAAAATATTAATACATATCATTTTTTAACTTTTAAATACCTTTCCAATGATATATAACTCGCCTATCTAAAGTAATTTTTTTTTTCATCCCTCAGTTTTTACGTAGGGGATACATTCCCTTACAATTTTTAAGAAATGATAAGTAGCCTAACGTGTGTGGGTAATTGTGCTGTATCTTAATATAAAGTTTCATTAAATTCGGTTGTTCCGTTCTTTAGTTAAATCGCCAGCGCACGCGATGTAAGAAAGTTTTTTGGTAATTTTTTCAAACATTATTGGAGTTTTAGTATGGATCCCTAATTTTTTTTCAAAATTAAATATAGCCTATGTTCACCGGAAATAGTGTAGCTTCCCAACAGTGAAAGAATTTTTCAAATCGGTCAAGTAGTTTCGGAGCCTATTCAAAGCAAACAAACAATCAAAGCTTTCCTCTTTATAATAATATAGAAGATATAACAGTCAGTAGTTTTCAAAGAAATACGAGTCACTATATCTCCATGGTTATTAATTAAAAGCGCAGTACCAAAAACTTCTATAGAGGAACCAACCAATGATTAGACTCTATAAGGATTACCTAAATAATAAATCACGGGATCCGAATCTATTTAGATGACGAGGAGGATTTTTAGGGTCATTTGTAAGAAAGCTCTTAGACATTGAGGTTGAAATAATCAAATGATCAAATAATTTTTCATGATATTACTGGAAATGGTGTTGTAAGAGGTTAGTGTCGAGCTTTTTCTGGATTATATATTTAGGTACATAGAATGATTGGAATGACAAGATAGAGTACTTTTAATTGAAAAGATTCGATGTTTTGAATACTAGAAAGTTTGACAAAGCTCCATAGATCTACTGCATTAGTCCAAATAAATCTTATTTAATTGTAAATGGTCATTTTTATTTTTGTATTAAATGGAAATTTAGATTTATGAAATCTTCACTATACTACATATGACTTAGTAAATTCTTGTCGTTTTAATACAAAATTCTCCAATAGCTATCGAAGGTGCGTTGTTGTCTATCAATAAAGGAGTAGATTCGGGGCCTTTAAATAAATTTTACCACATTTTTTGTCATTTATTTCAATCGCCCATAAATAGGATCGTGAGGATGTTCCATCGTCTTCGTTGCAGAATCAAGATCATTAATAAGGATAGGGTAAAATCGAAGTTGAATCTTGAAGTTTCGGTAGTTTTAATAATGAAAATATAACTCATTCTAGACGACCCCTGAAAGTTGTTGAAGGAATAATGAAGTTAGCAGGGTTATCGTTGTAAACCACTTAATCATAACACAAGAGATAACATCAAAGTTTCAAAATTCCACAGACATTCTTTCTTTTTCAGCTATATTCGCTATTGATATTTAAAAAATGGTCAACCGTTAATCTTTTAATGATTCGTTACAAAATAAAATTTAAAATCTCTATACGATTATCTTGTTTTTTTTCTTTTATATTCCATTGGGATCACAAAATGAGTTGAAATATTCATAAATACGTACATCGCAACCTTGCGATGTCAACATGTATTGTTGACGTTTAAACAAATTAACGATTTTCTCTATTCACAAGTGGTTTATCACGTTAAAGTATAAAAATACATTTTAAAACTATTGTCGCTATAAGGAAAATGATACGTTAATGTATACACTAACTCGTGAATAAATTAAAGCTAATTTTCACTTTCATGGTAACATTTAAAAATTTACGGTGAAAACTATGGAAGTAGTACAAATTCAGTATAAAAATCTACGTTAATCTGCGTTTTATTTCTCAAAGTTTTTAATAGGCAAGATGAGGAATATTCTAGCATGATAGTCTTTATCATAGAAAATCAATAAGTTTAATAAACACCAAAAAGTTTTTACAACATTGGAAGAATATAATAGCCATGTTTTCTTAAACGAGATTTAAAGATTTTGAGTAATCCTGTATTGGTTCCTTAAAGCATTTTCAACAAACCATTGTTTCAAATTAGATCAAGAAAAATGTCTTGAATTAGCTTTTTAGTAGCAAAAGCTATAACTTTATAATTGCCAAAGAAAATGGAACATTGGTATATATTTTTGCAGCAAGAAAGCTATATTATAATTTGAATAGTTTTGGGTCAAATTTTTATCTGCTTTAAACGTGTTAAGGATTAATTACCTTATTTTTTATATCATAATTACTGTAAAACAATAAAAAAGACTTACAAAAACACTTTTCACATTATCAGGGATGAATTATAATTATTTGTACTTCAAATTTATTCAAAACACAAACTTCAATCATCATATTTATTTTTGACATAATTCGAAAATGTGACAAAGTTAAACAACAATAGTATTAAACAATTTGTTCAGAGGGTTAACATTTATTTTAATGTAAATATCAAAAGATTTATGTCACATTTACATTACAATTTCCATTGTGAATAAAAAAAATCTAATTCGCAAACAATGAATTTTGGTTGCTAAAATTTTGCTTTATAATATTGGCTTTATAATCACAATATTTGCTTTAATATTTTCTTGGCCAAAGAATACTACTTATTAAGGACCTTGATCTATTGGCAACCGTATATTAGATAAAAAATAAGGATTTTTAAACTCACCTTTCGAGGATAATAGAAGATGTCATAATGGGTTTTTCTTTTTAATAGTTATAATTTAATTGTAGTAATAGTATGAAGTTATTGAGGCGGAACAGTATGTGTCGTAGATTTGATTCCATTGTGTGGTTTTATATGTTAATTGATGATTGGTATTTTAATTGATTTACAATTGATTTGAGGCAAACTCAAATTAAGATTAATTGATTAGCAGGAATTTCACCGAAATTGAGATAATTTTCAACTCAATTAATCAATTATGACTTGTCTACGTTTCGTCGACTACTCATATACTTGTCAACTTCATTACGTATGAAAATTTAGCGAACAAATTTGCAAATTATCTGTAAAAGTTGAGTATTTTGTCTTAAATGCATTATAACTGAATAAGGATTTTTAATTTTTTATTCGTCATTAATGAGACGTACTTATTTATATGTCAATACTATTACTTAAATGGAAAAAAGGATTTTACTATGAACATAAACGTAATCAGAGGTGTTACACCTTTCCTGCCAGAATAGAAACCGAAATTGGAACTTCATATCAAGGAGAAACAATAGTAAGGTTTTTCCTCCATCTTCTAATAATTTTTTTTTCTAAGCTCATGTAACCGAATAGTATGAAATATTACAATATTTTTCAAGTGTAACTATTTCTTATCATTAAGGTATTGTATGCAAATTTGGAAAGCATTGCAATCCAAATTTAAATGATAAACAAAATTTCAATGATTCGGTCAGAATTAAAGGTATTATTATTCAAAAACCATCTGAGAAATATCAACAATTGCTTCTCAACCAAATATTCAAATTTAAATTAGTTTAGGTCAGCGATTTCTCATTCTATCCACAAAATTTCAAACCTGTATATGCTAGCGACTATTCCAGAAAAATGCTTAAAACGCCTCGACATCATTTTCAACAATTTATATATTCTCCTTGTTCTTATTTGGGTCATACTATATTTGTTTATACATAATATTATACCAAATGCATATAATTGTAAATAATTGCCTCAGTTTATTGCCCTCATAAAGCCTGATTAAGTCTAATTTTCCCTAAAATATAATTAGATTAAATGATAACAAGCACCCTTTAATGTCAACATTTAAACAAAGGTACATGCATACATAAATCGCTTTTTTATGGGGGCAATTTTAAAGCTCAACACTTTAATTTCTTTTGAAAACTATAATTAAAGGCTGAACGCACAAATAAAAAGTAATTGGTGCCTTTAAAAGGTGAAACCAAATAATTCAATTATCAGAACTGATCAGATTTCTGGTTTTCGATATAAATAAAATTACTTAACCGGAAACCGGAAACGTTCCCAACTAAGGGGAGGAAACAATGGGGAACGAAAGACGAGAGCTTTCGGTAACAGTAAGTCATAGCTGCTCACGAAAATTAATTGAGCGCCTATCAATTTCTCTTGATCTATCGAAACAGAGAAATTATTGAAAAATTTAACCAATCTCGTATAATATATCTATATTAGTTATCATTTGAGGGAGCGAGATGGAGATGTGAATTTCAATAATAATAGGACAATAATTTCTTAGCATGATTGAAATGAATGCGTAATAAATCATAATATATTATAATGACAAGGTTAGAGCTATGTATATTGCTTGTCGGAGATGTTATTAAGACGGAATTGCGATAGGGGTTGGGGTATGGAAAAGGCGTCTTCCCGAACCAGGAACATGTTCAATGCTCATGTTTGTATATATGTTTGTCGTAGTTGAGAATGTTGAAATGATTAGGCGTTGATGAATGGAATGAGCTAAATTGATAGGACGAACGAGTCGGGACTGAACAGGATGAGGAAAATTGGGTGGCCATAGGGTTTAGCATAACAACCCGACGGGGGATGAGAACGCAGGGAGGCTTAGGTTTGGTTTTACCAGAGCTTGTAATATTGATCCACCCATAACGAACACATGTAACGCCACGTGTTTTACAAAACCCGAAGTTGGAACGATGAATGTGGCAGCAAGAGAATGGGAATTGTGAGAGACACGTTTAATATTTATGTGAAAAAATCGTATATTATAATAAATATTTTCATAAATTTATTATTTGCGAATAAAAGAAAATGGTAGAAATGTCGGTGGTACAAAATGTTTTGCGTAAAGAAAAAAAAAGGTTTCACAACAACAATGCATAAGAACTTACACTTCTTAGGTGCAAAATATTAATGGAAATTGACTTTTTCCGGACAGAGCTTAATATCTTAATATTATATATCTACCGTAGCATTAATAGTTATATATAGAACTGAATAGTATGAATTAATTGATTTGAGTTCTAAATACGTAAGCAGAGAAGCGTTGGAGGTTACATACGTCAAGGTATAGTATTGTTAAAATTAATAACCATAAATATTTAAATAGTCATTAAATATATTCTATACAAATATTGATAACAAAATGATACTCAATATGTATGTCGTTCATTAAAAAAATCTTTTGAAAAAGAAGCCCTTTATCAAGTCAAAAAATATTTCTTGTCACCCACGTTTATTATCTTTCAAAGCTCTTTTTTGATGATTTAAAATATCAAAAAAATTCAAATAATTGTCGCTGCAGCTTCCAAATTTAATTTTTCCAAGCACGTGTCATCTCCCACCCTCTGCCCCCACGTAGAATGTGTATATTTATAAAATTGTTTGCATTGAAAATAATTTGGTACCTCTTTATGAGTGGTATCAATAATATGATGGGCCCATTTCCATGCCCTTTGTACTTTTTAATGAGAATTTGAACCAATCAAATGACAGCGTTTCGTGTATTGACTTTTTGTTGTATCAAGTTATGTATTCTAAAATAAGATCATTTAACAAAACTTTGATTTGTATAAAAGTGAAGCATAATATACAATGGAATTTTCATGGCACTTATATTCCATACAGTGGGTGACACGAGTTGTTTCAGAAGTAGGGATAGATTGCGCATTGGTTTTTTCCAATTATTGTTTTTTAGGCCTGAAATTAGTTGAAGTTTACTGATCATAAAATTTATAGCAATCAAATAATATGCAAGTTAGGAAGAACCAAATATTGTATCAGTCTACTGATGACCGAGTGGTATTTTTCGACATTTCTCGATTTACAGTTTTTATTAACCCTAGAATCGTTAGAGACCTTGGTAGATATAAAGCGACGGTAAATACCAGTAAAAAATATTGTATCATAATAATAATAGGTAAACCTATGTATGTATGTCGGCAAAGACAGAAAACGAAGATTCTAAACACATTAGTGCGAGTGAAATACAATCATTGTCTCAAATTTGAACTGATTGAATGATGTTTATAAATATAAAAATATATTGTGGTCGTATTTATGTAATAAAATTTACAAAGGTAAACTTTAAACATAAATTGGAAAAAAAGTTCATACACATATATTACTGATGTGTTGTCCACATACATATTTCGATTGCCAAGATATCTTCTTCAGTGGTTATTAAGTAGTATTGGATCGCTTCGTAGCTACTATGTGATGACTCTCCACATTATAGTTCCAAACAGTATTACTCTTCAAAGCCAGCAAAAAAACGTAATTTGATAGTTGATTGAAATTATGGTTTCAACTGTCGTTTTGATTTCATACAATCGTCAGTTTTTAAACATTTGTCAGTCATCAGTGATGAACTGTGAATAGTTCACGGGAAGTTACAAGTTATCTATAAAATTTAACAAATATGAAACTTTATTTGTATGCTGTTTGATGGACTTGCGTAACTAATGTCTTAATTCCTAGAGCAACTACGTATTTTCATAGGATATTGTGTTTTTATACCTTAATAAATATCAGTAATAAGTTATAACAAGTAAAAATATGCCTTGATTCGTTAAACATACCTATAACGACCTTCACCTTGTTGATATTTTTTTTTTAGTTTGGCGCATTTTAAAAATTAGCTATCATAAACTTTTATAAGGCATCTAGAAAAATTGACTTCAAAAGGATCTCAAATAACTTTTCATAATGATGCTTTTGAGAGGGAAAACTTTAACCTTCGTTATTAACTGATATATCTTATCAAATCCCGAATTTCCCTCCGAACTCCTTTACAGTGCTATCATACCAATCTTTCATTACCCATGTATAATTATAATAACCGTCAACTTGAATTGAGAAGCACAAAATAAGGACTCGTGTTTTCGTATTATTTGTGTGACGTTTAATGCCGCAAAGACGTAAAATTTACGAAAATTATACGATCGAAATGATGCAAAATGACACGATGAGACGCGACCGTTTTACTTTAATGGAATATAAGAAAGAGAATGAGCATCCCACTAGAACGCGACACCACTAAAACTTCCTAAACGCTTCAAATATTTAGAATATAATAATTACAATAATACAAAGCCTATAATTATTGAATTTATGTCTACTGAAAATCCCATCAAGCCGCACTTACTTCCGAATTTCGTCACCATGCCATCTAATGCCATCTCAACGCCGCCACCACTGTTATCATATTCTCCTTCAATCCATTAAGTCGAAAAATTATTTTCAAATCTCAAACTCCCCTAGCGACATTAAGAAATGCAATTAATGTTTCGCGTGTCTTTTTGGAAGCGAGTAAAAACATTTCAGTAGTGGCATCTTTGAACTTACTTGAAACCGCAAACGTTCTAAATGTAATACTTATATTAGATAAAACTCATTTGGAAAGTAATGGCAATGCGAGTGCTTTACGAATATATAACAACCCCCGATCTCTTGTCATTACAGTTGTTGTTTAGTTTGCGAAATTCGATTTTATTACAACGTTCCCATACATATCTATATATGAAGCGGAAATTTTACATTCGGAGAAATTATACTAATTGATATATAAAATAAAGACAATCACTTACCCTCTATCCAGGCTACAGTTCGAATCAAATTGCGTAATGATAAATTCACTTAAATCTTTATTAGTCAAAGCTCTACTACTCTGCCATTTCAAATATCAATTAGTTTTTATAGTCTACGAAACCTCTAGCTAGATAAAGCATTAATAAATATCACGAGTTTCAAAAAAAATAATGGAAGAGTTAAAGAATAAAAGAAGTATTTCATTTTGATTTTGTTCCCTTTTTAACAAAAAGTTCTTTTTTCCAGAGTTATTAATCTTTTAAGTCTTTATGATAAGGTTAAGTCTTTTTGGTCGTCTTAATATTCTACTTCTGTTAATAACTGATCAAAAATGCAATTCTTATTTTTTATTCTTTTTTTGAGTATTACCATTTTAATTTTATCGATATTAGTTATAAATTCTTTAACTCTTACAATCCCTATTCCCTTCACATAAACAACTATTCTTGTTGGTATCCAAAAAAAAACAAACTCTTCACCATTCTATACGATATATTTGAGAGAAGGCGGTACTAAATTAGTAAAACATATTATCGAAATAATATTTTGTTCTAAAAACGTTCAGATGTATGAATTGCATATTTGTTGATACATCGAAAGTTTAGTATTAATTAATTATCGTTTTTCATAATCCAGTAACAAAACTTGGATATTGCTTAGCAGTAGAAATTCTAGTTCTGGTTCTATTTTTCGTCTGTATTGCATTTCGAAGGTCTCGGAAACTTTTATACCTGCTGATGTTATTTATTTTTCTTAGATAAATTATCAGTTATTAAAAATATAAAATTTGCTTTAAAAATTTACAAAATGCTAAGTAAACTTTCTAATATATCACTACCTAATTTGATACGAGTCAAGACGAGAAAGAAGTTAGCGTGGAAAGTTTTATTTTATAATTCAAATATTAGGTGTACCGGGAAGTAATTTCGTATTTAAGCTTATTTTCATTTAATTGCCATTTATCTGCTTATAAGTCACTTGAAAGTGGTACTAAAGACATGTTATAATTAGAGTGAATAATAAACTAAAAAATTACAAAATATTATTTATTCCGAAGCTAATATTGAATGTAAGATTAAAAACCCGAAAGATTACAAATTTGGTATTGTATGCTCCTCGAAAAGATATGGTACTTCTATATGGTACTATATGAGAACTAAATACTACATTTTAGTGCTAATTATGGATAATCCGATGTTTGTAGTAAAAAAATGTAGATTTGATACTCTTTGGTATCGTTGATATTTGTGCCCTAACAATGTACATCAAAATGTTTAAAAAAGGTTATTTAAGATCTAAGGGTATAGCCATGGCGAATAAAACGCGGAAAGATATTTATGATGATTAATGATCCCGTATAAGTAAATAGATATTACTGAAATACTAAGACCCTGAAAGTTTTAGATCTCTAAATCAAATAATTTTATTGAAAAACCAATAATACCTACGTGAAAAACAGGGAGCCTTTATTTCTTAGCCATTTTTCAATCAATTGATCTAAAATTTAAATATGCTTTAGGGTTTTATAATGACTTTTTAATAAAAAATTAAGAATTAGGTGCATTATATAATGAAATATATGATTTTTTTTTCCATGCTATAATATTACTACCACTGTAAATTTTTTACATGCTTACAAAAGAGTGAAAAAAATAAATAAAACCCATTTCCGCGCTTAATTTCATTGAATATGTACATTGTGCAATGAATCTGGGAGGAGCTTGGTGAAATTTTAAAATTTCAACAATCAAAACAATTGAATATCATTAAATCATGCAATCCCATTGGTTAATAGACTCGTACATTGAAGAGTGGACGCTGTCCACAGATATTGGTGAATTGCTTGACTTATTCATATTTATTGTTCCTAATTAAATAATTACAATTGATTAAAAGCCAATTAGTGATCCAAATGATAATTTAAATAGTGCACAATTAATCAAGATAACAATTATTTTATTCAAGTAAGTGAAATGTTATTAAATTCTTAAAACCAGAAATATTAATATCAATAGTGTCGGTTTCGATTCAATTGTCAATTGAGATTTTTGAGAAATATTTATGGCTTAAAAAATATTTTTCTTAGTAGTCCATAATTAATCGAGATGCTATTTTTTTAGTCAAGTAAGTAAAATGTTACTAAATTTAAAAAATCCGAAATTTTAAACCGAACAATATTAAAATTTTTGTGAAAAATATACCTTTTCTATCTAAATGATTAAAGGGCCTGCGGTTTTAATTATTGTGAATAGCCCTCGGAAAGAAATTTTAATGGTTCTTTATTGCTATGTAGATTGTAGGAACAAATGAAATAATAACCTTGGAGCTATATATCTTCGTTTCATTTAATTTTCATGAAAAACAAAACATTTTTTTCTTAAAAAGTACTAGCCCGATTGAGATTTTGATATTTGATATTCATACTACACCTGCTTCCCATAACAATCCTTTACCATTTATTGTTGGACATTTTGCATTCAGTTCTAAACTTATTCTTTTGTTAATAGTCTTTCCTAGAAAGCCATGTTCTATAACTTAAATGGACATTGAACAAAAGCGACAAACCATAAGAACCAATGTAAATAAAATAGAGGAAAAAAAGCTTTCAACGAATAACAAGTCGTCCCGCACACAGTATACTATTCTTATCAGAATCTTCATTTAATTTTTTTCTGCATTCATTGGAATATCTTCCATCGACTGTATAATGAGATCTTATAGCACATAGACTTTCAACTAAAAATCAATGAGGCGTACTCTATAATTTTCTTTAGTTTTCTCATTACTGAGTTCGGGAAAAGGCAAGAAATCGAGTAATAATCGTAATAATAACTTAATGAAACTACAAGAGGAAAGTCCGCCATGAAAGAAGAGTAAACAGAAAATAACGTTTAAATGGAGTACTTTTAGATGTAAGGACGATTATTTTATCGGTGTATATAAAAATGTTATCATTAAATCTCTGTTTTAGCTCTATAATTTAAATTTCTTAATGATCGAGAATGATAAAAAATAATTTCGTTAACATGTTTGTATGAGCTTTTTCAAGCTCTGCGATGTTGTTCCTAATTTGTTTTTTAATTTTCTTTTTTTTTCACAAAAAAACCTTTTAAATACCATTCATATATTTTTATTTATTTTTTGTTGTAGATATTCGATTTCATCCGGAAAGTATAAAGTTCCTCTAATTATTTTTACCTGTTCAATGTTTCATAAATATGCTTGCATTTTTTCGGTTTTTAACCTAAAATTTTTATTGCTTATTTTTTTTTGGGTTGTGGTCCTAAACATAAAGAGCATTAAATATTTTTTACTCATTTGTATTTTGGCAAACCAAACGACAAGTATCAGCTATAATAATGCACAAGGGAATTCAAAATAGAGCTGTGAAAAATTTTTGCATACCTCGACAAAAAGGCATGTTAGTTGATGGTTTTAGAGAATTAAAATTATGCATTTTTTTGTTTTAACTATGCATTTGTGTTTTTAATATTCAAAATATCGTGGGAATAAACATTTTTTCATTGGTTTTGGTGCTTTCACAATACCAGTTTTATATTGCTTCAAACTTTTTGGTTTTTTGTGGAAACAAAATAAAAATATTGACTTAATCATTGTGCATAAAGCATCCAGTCTTTAAAGCATTCCAAGTAATTGAAAATCAGTTTACATTTTGAACTTAAAAATTAACCAATTGGAAATGACAATTTTATAATTTTCGTAAACTATCATAACTCATAAACAATTACTAATATTTTCATTCAACCCTTAAAAATGTGCCTCTTGTATAATTAAAACATAGTTCTTTGTTTTACTTTACATTATGGCAGAACTATACCGCACATAACTGTCTCTTAAAATACTACAAAACTACAAATTGTAGAATTGAATTTTAAGCAAAAATTGCAAAGAAAAAACATATTCTCATTGTTCTTGAACTGAAACTTTAGAAATTCAGTAAAAAATAGGGAATGAAATTTTGAGTTAAAAAATGAGAATAAAAGGAACTTACTTATCAAAGCTCCAATCATAGATTATTGATTATAGGGTTTAAAATATTTTCCTACTCCCATTTCGTTAAATAATTTCTTATTTATATTTATATCATTTTTTTCGAAAGAAGTTGCTATTGTCTATCGAAAAATCTAAACAAGAACTGAAAGAAATTTAATTTTTCCGTAGTAAAATTTTTATTCAGATCAGTTATTATTTCGCTAAACAAGAGCTTTAAAGCCTCCTCTGGATACCACTAGCATATTGATTACCAAAAACTGTTAATGGATATATATATATATGACTTTGAGATTCAATTAAAAATTTACTTTATTACGACGCGTTTCAACAGTTTTTGACTGTCGTCATCAGGTAATAATAATAATAATTATTATTATTTTGTCAATTTTAAACAAATTTCATATAGGTTATTTGTTTTATATAATTTTATTATATATAATATATTATTATCCATTAATTTATTGTGATTCGGAAATAAATAAAATACTTATCAATGTTAAACAAAAACTGTTACCAAAGAAATAAATTCACTATTATTTGTTTGTCGTATGACGTAATTTATTTTTTACAACGGATTTCAACAGCCCTAAGCTGTCATCGTCAGGTTATTAGTAAGTTCTGGTAATATTAACTTTTTAAACGTTACAATTTCTAACAAAAATGAAAAGTTATCATACTAAACATACAAATACGAACACAAGTATCCAAGAAGCGAGATTCCACACAAGAAATTAAAAAATAGCAGTTAACAGCAGCCTCATATGCAGGGTGACCAAGTTCTTTCTTATCACCAAAGCACAGGAAAAAGAATTCAATATAGTTAAACATTTAGCTATAATCAACGGATTCAGCTGCTGAATTATAGATAAAATTTTATCAAAATATACCAAAAAGTTAATCCTTCCAATTCTACTCAAAGAATAGAAGAAAATTATACGTCTAAATTTCAAAAATATATTTGCAATCACAATCGCCGAAATTCTAAAGAAAAATAATATAAATATCCCATTTTCGACAAATAACAAATTCCTCAAAATTCTAATCATGGGAGAACAATGGGAGGAATATGGGAGAAAAATAGTACATTGATCTGATAGATCTTTCGAGACTAAAAATAAAGAGTATAAATCCAGAAATCCTGGTTCATCAACATCTTCAAATTTTGTAAAAGATTACAATGACCCATATGAAGGATCTTAAATGAACACCCATAAAATATATGAAATTTAATATATAAGTTCCACAAACTGGTTCCGACCAATATCCTTAACAACAAAATAGGATTTACAACAAACACTTTGTACGAAAAATCTGTTTACAATTACCAACATATTTGGTTGTCATGAAAGCTCAGAACGTTTTGTCACGTTTTGTGATTTGTAATTTTTGGCGCATTTTTTCAATAAAATACTTAACGAATAGTAAGATGTTATACACCATTTTATAAAAAAAATTCTGCTTAAATATAGATTACAGTCCATTTTTACTTAGCCCGGCTTTTATCCTATTGTCTTAGGAAAAACTGGAACATGTCGAATAAGAAATTTCAAACGTTTTTTTATTTTAATTTCAAATTGGGATAATCCGTCGCGGAACCAAAAACAGCTCGACAACTTAACCTAGTGTGGGGCTTAAATAGTGTCGAAGAAACACCATACGTTGTTGGTTCCAAATACACGCGATGTGCACCCGGATACCCGGTCATTAACATAACAGATAAAAATATTTGTTTTCTTTTTTAAATATTTAACCATACTACGGAATGAAAGGATGGACTCTTGCTCAAAGACTTGAAGATAAAATTACCACATTTGAAATGTAGGAATATATCGCTGAATCCTGAAGATAGCGTGAAGGGATCATGAGCCAAAAAAAAAAGTAGTACTAATGAGATTTATCACCACAAAAACTCTAATGATATCTATAAAGAAGATATAACAAAGTTACCATACTGTACTTCGACTACGTCAACAAATATCTCATACTCCAGCTTATCATTCGGGGTCGGATTGAAGGAAAAAGATTTCCGGAAAGAAGGACAGCCTGGCTAACCAACCTTCGTGGGTGGTTCAGAAAAAGTACTAGAAGACTCATTCACACTACCATATCAAAAATTAAAGCTGCCATACTAATCACCAATATTCAAGATTGAAAGGGCATCAAAAGAAGAAGAAGAAGAACTATAGTAGTTTTTAATTGCAGTTTTAAAGTAGCTGCAGTTTTTAATTGGTTATGCAATATTTATTAAATCATTATTATTAATTCATTATTATTAGCATAATCTTTTCATTAAAACTATCGTTCATAATTTGATAAAGTTTTAATCAAAATAATAAAGTAGGTGGATATTTTTTTTTTCTTTATCTTAGAATTCATTTAAGAGATGTTTTTTATAAATTCAACAATTTAAAACGTAAATCAAAATTTATTGAAAACAAAACAAACCAAATGTATCATGTATTTCAGTACCAATTTTATATTCAACAAATTTCCAATATATGAATACAATCAACATCACTTTCATCCAATTTCATCTTCAATACTGGCAGAATTCGTTATCATCGAATTCCAAACAAATATCACACGTATAGTTTATCTACTGTATAATTTGTGATCACAAAAAAATAAAATACATGTAAATTAAAACAATAACATATCGAAATTAAAAATACAATATACAAAAATAAATAGTAAATACAATACGAATACGGAACAACGCATAGTGTGAAAATGAATATTGGAGACTTTGCATACCCAAGTATTAATGAACAATAATATTTGATTAACACTATGAAACGCACTTTTATTTCAAAAAAAAAAGTTAGAAATGATGTATTGAAAATACAATATAGCCGATGGTGTATAAATATTTTCCTATATAATTCTATTTTTCCAATTCCCATTCCCGATTTTGTCGGAAAACTCCTTTCGATCCCTCTGAAACCTCTCACAATGGTTTATTCATTGAACCCTTCCACTTCCACTCTGTTTATCCCCGCTACTATTTACTAATTAAATAATATAATTGAATCACATTTTTTTTATTTTGAAATGATTCAAAATTAAATTTTTATTTATATACCACACATATATAAATATGGAAAATTGAAAATATACGAGAGAGAAAATTTCAATTGGAAACATTTGGGGAATGAGAAAAGACCGTATATTGAATTAATTAAGCGAATATGTACATGCAGAATAAAAACGGATAATATTTAGGAATACAAAGGGGAGTGGGTATTGAATTTATTTAAAAAAAATTGAATTTGAACAAAAATAAGGTCAAAAATTCAAATTTTCCTCGCGTGTAAGTCGGAAGGAAAAAATCTAATCCTAAAAAAAATAAATATAATATGTATATAAGGGGGTATAAATCGTGTTGAAAAAGTACAATATTGAATTTTAAACTCAATTTAAGATTGTAGCGATGGGTTTATCCTTGTTTTACATATCACAGATAGACACATAGAAACACGAGGATTTAAAGGATGGTTTTCTGACTGGAAAAAGAAACTCATGTCGGGGAAAAAAATTCATAATAATATATTTAAACGATTTTCGTTTGAATTTTCTTCGGGACAAATTCAATAGACTTATTTATATGTAAATTATCCATGTCCCGGAAAATCTTTTTGTGTCTGTGCGAATATGGTAAATGGAATAGAGGTGGAGGGACCGGGAAGAGTCTCGCTTGGATCAAGATATCGCTTACGATATCTCTCTATCCGGGAATTTTCGCCGTGAAAAATGAAAATATTATATAGAAAACAAGAATGGATAATACAAGAAAACTACATATCTGGAATTCCCGTTTCTTACGCCTCGTTTATACATTTTTTGTAAATTTTAATTCGATCGCTGCTCTGATTTGCCGAAACAAATCTTTCGAAGCTTGAGAAAACGGAATTTACGTCTGAGAAAAAAATGTATTTTCCAAAATAAATTTTCTTTTCTCAAACTTTCCTAACTTGATTTCCATTTATTCGAAAGGGGAACTTAGTTCGCACTTACTTTATGAGGTGTTACGTTATATAAAGAGTTAGAATTTATCCCTCACTCTTCCCGGACCAGATTTATCCCTTTCTCTTTTCAGTTCCTCTGCCTGACCAATGTATGTACCATACATATAGAGACGGAAAAGTTTTTCGGTTTTTGGTCGAAACCAACGCTTTTACCGCCGTCGCCACTACTTTAGCCATTCCTACCGTCACCTCTACCGCCATACTGGCACGTCTAATGTAAGTTAAATTCCGAAGTTTGTTCGAACCAACGCCATTATTTTCGTATACACATACTCTTACACAAATACAAATCGGCTTGTTTCAAAATAAAATAAAACGGTTACATAACTCCAAGAAATATCACAGTTGACTCTAACTCTGATTTTTTTCGAAAGAATTTTAGAGAAATGTTTTTGAGTTTGAAAAGCATGAACTTAAGCATACCATCTGTTATTTTTAATTTTAAACGTAAATATTGATGTCCGACCAAACTTTCGGTTACATACAATAATTTAATTGTGGGCAATAAGGGCGTAGCTTCTTGTGGAGTATTATTTATTTTATCGCCAACGTTTCGTCAGTCATTCCTGACTTCTTCAGGACTCAAAATTAAAAATTACTCCACAAATGTCATAAAAATAAGCTGTAAAATGACCCAATTGGTAGAACAACAATTTGATAACCAAAAATACAATTTGGTATTGATAAATAAAAAATTGTTTAAAAAACATTATTGAAAAATTCAAACATACATGGCTCAACTCAATTATAATAATACTCAGTTATAATCAATAATGTTTTTTAAACAATTTTTTATTTATCAATACCAAATTGTATTCTTGGTTACCAAATTGTTGTTCTACCAGTTGGGTCATTTTACAGCTTATTTTTATGACATTTGTGGAGTAATTTTTAATTTTGAGCCCTGAAGAAGTCAGGAATGACTGACGAAACGCTGGCGATAAAATAAATAATATTGCACAAGAAGCTTCGTCCTTATTGCCCACAATTTAATTATTATATTTAAAAAGACAAGGACTTAAACAACATGGATACTTTCGGTTACAGTTTCGGCCTAGTTTTGATAAAAAAACGAGTTTCGGCTGTCGTCAAACCGAAACTACAACAAAATCCGAAACTGAATTCATGAGATGAAAATGTTGAGAAATTATTCTTTCTCATTTATAGGATTAAATTTTTCGATTATAAATACTGATAATTATTAGTTGACTAAAATTATTTTCAATATTTTTATTTTGAGTTCAAGAGAAAACTGACCCAAGTTTAGAAGTAATTATATTGTTTTTATGATTTAAGAAAGAGTTCTTCCTGTTTTGTGTACCTAAACATGCTTAGTGGTAAAAATGAAAATTCTTTTGTAACTTTTATTTTTATTTTATGTTATTCGTAACTTCTATTAAAAAGAAATATTATATGCATTTCTTGCAAATCAACCCTTTATGGAAGCACAAATATTTTTTTTTGTTGAAATTAGAAGTGATAATGAAATATTATGTTCATGATATCATAGACCAAAAGATTAATTAATACCTCTTCAATTTAAAAGTAAAAATTGCCTAATATGATTAATCTTTATTCCTACAAAAAGATGACCTTATATAGAAGTTTCGGTTTTGGCCGAAACTAAGACAGATGCCAAAATTCGGTTTTGGTTTCAGCTGTAAAAACTAGTTTCGGTCGGACACAATTTAATTTACTTGCATTACCTACTATGTTGCTGTTATAAGCCCAAGTATTAAAAAATGTAGGTTTAATCGGTTTACTAGTTTATTTTAGGTTTTCCTAGCCAAACTTGGTTAATGTCTGGATTGTTGTACAATAAAACGATTTTTGGTATATTTATCATTTGATTTTGGTAAATGTTGATTTCATATTTGAAGTTGTGCTTTCTGATCAAAATATTATTTCATGAAATCATTACAGATTCAGCTTTTTTCCGTAAATGATATCTTTGTTTTTAAAATCTTCCCAGAATAAAAATAAATTGATTTTTAGTATAAAACCGCTTCAGTTTTCCAAGTTTGGTATCCAGTTACAAGGGTTAAGAAAAATATAACTTTCCCTCATTTATAATTTGCTAACTACTTCACTACAAATATAATATAACATGGAAGTTCCCAATTTTTTTATTGAATAATTATTGGGGATTTGACATGTATTATCAATTTATTTTTCAAATTTGGAAATTACGTATTATTGTTATCAATAATAAAGGACACGTATTTGAATGTTGCTTCTCCATTTCCGTTTCAAAGGATATTCAAAATACAAGAATACATTGTTACATACTATGACAATATACGCCTGATTGTGAGTAGGTACGATAACCTAATATGTAAAAAGGAAGAGTATCAATATCGAATAATTTTACTAAAAGTAAATCAGCATTGTTGTAAAGAATTCAACTTAACATATCTATTGGAAATCTGTTCAAATAAAGTGTATTAATTTCTTAAGAGATTTATAAATAATAATATTCCATTTCTTATTTTGTTAACACGACTTTATTATTGATAAAACAATAAATTTTATTTGTAATAACGATACATTCAAAAAACAGTCATAAACCAAACAAAAATTAAACTTTTGAAGTATCGTAAATTAATTTTTTCCCCAAAGAGTAGATACCGATTATTCTTATCAAAATATTAATTATAAAACAAAAGTTTTCGTTTAAATATAATTAAAATTATATTTCGTTTAATCAAGCGTTATATTTTATGTCCTTCTGTAGATTAGTTACCATTCCACCGTTGCTTTATCACATTTTCCTGAAATTTTCGATCTTTCCATTTGTGCGAAACATTTATTCATTTATATTATATAGGTTTAGGATGATATAAATCTATCGCATCGGCCAACAAACGCAAATAAAATAAAATAAATAAATATAAAAATGCATAAATTCGTTATTAACACGAATGAATGGGAATTTATTTTTGTTTTTCATTTCTCTGCAAATATTATTCGACAAGCGTACGACCGACATATTGTTTTAATCCAGCTAGGGTACCAGAACCGCCCTGATATAAACCTTCATATATCCCTCCTCAATCCACTATCCTTACACCAGTTATCCACACATTCGACTCCTTCATCCCGTTCCCGTTCGCATCTCGTAATATATCCTATATGTGTTTCACCAGTATTTTTACGAGACCCATTTGACGGGATGGGACAGTGATTACAAGGGATGGGGATTTTTATTTTTCCAATCCAGTTATTCAAGCCCCACCGAATCGACCCATATTCTTTATTAGTATACTATTGTACACACAATTTGTTTGTTTCAACTACAATTTTATACGAATATTTATGTACGTAATGCTTTTTTTGATCTCATTTTTTCTT
This sequence comes from Sisyra terminalis, assembly GCA_958496175.1. Taxonomy (NCBI): domain Eukaryota; kingdom Metazoa; phylum Arthropoda; class Insecta; order Neuroptera; family Sisyridae; genus Sisyra; species Sisyra terminalis. The sequence goes on from OY292275.1 coordinate 14,246,604, forward strand.
TGAATATTCATTATTCTATTTAACTTTAATAATGACTTCTTTTGCTTTTAAATCAATGAAATTAACATTATATAAATGGTTCATTCATCCTTTTTTATAGAGTACATAGTTTAAATACAGTGGCTGATACCCTCGGCTTTTTTTGTATGACAGTAATACATTCACAATAACATAGTCTAAATTTTGCTGACTTCTATGAATAAGTGATTCATTTCGAATTCCCAATAAACTCTTCCCAGAAAATATGTGTTTGTCTTTACACCGAAAAAAATACATTTGCATATTTTGCTAACCTCTAACATAATTTAAAAAAAAAAACCATAATTTATAATGACACTTGTATACCAAATTAACTCTCAAATTGGTCAAACTTTATAAAATAATTTTCGATAAAATTTGGAAAAAATAGTACGATATTAACAGTATAGATATCCAAAACATATGGTTTCAGCAAAAAGCTTTTATAAGTAGATCAATGAACTAACTGCTGAAATTTTTGCTTTGGATTTTTAAAAAAAAAAAGTTTTATTTCAATAAGCTTACGATTATTCACGCAATGAAAAAAAAATATAATTGGCCATATTGATGAAATTCTACTTTAATGTAAATAATAACTATTTTTTTTTTCTAAAAATGTGTTTTGGTATAGAATGGACTAAGTAACGCTTCGAATTTCAACTACCTGTTATTTTTGGCTCAAGAAGTATAATGAGATTTTTCAGGTGACAAAAATTTAGCTTAAGGCTTAGCATTTACAACACGGGAAGCTTTATACTTAAACAAAAAAGGGAAATATTGAATAATTACTTCCAAAGTGGTGAGTGTTTTACCCTCTCTGTTAAATATGTACCTGGAAAATTTGGCAAAAAACGGGCCTTCTAATTAGTTTGTGGATCAATTTATAAAATAATTTCACCAAACTTGATATTTTATGGATTAAACAACCATTTTTGGGTCTTGTCCAGTTCGTACACCCTAAAATATCGCTATTATTGCTCACAATATGGAGGAACATTCAACAACATCAACTCGTCATTGTGCTTAAGAACTAAAAATTTCTCTGGGCAGAATTCTGCCTAAAAACTTATGTATGAAGGCTTACAAAATTCAATTAAACCATGAACTGCAGCCTCATGACCATTCAATACATTTTCGATTTCCCAATAGCCTGAAAAGACTTTTTTTACCGAAAAATTATATTTTTCGATGAGATAAATTTTCACCTTTGGAGGCTATGTAAATTAGCAAAACTGTCATATTTGGAGTTTGAAAAACGCATACCTTATCATTGAAAACCCGATGTACCCACAAAAAATTACAGAGTTACTCCTAAGTGTGATTTTTGGCATAGCATCCTTGGACAATTTTTCTTTGAAAATGAGTAAAGAGTTGGCATTAGCGTCAATGGCTAGCGTTACTGTGCCAAGCTTAACGAATTTTTGTTTCCGAAATTTGACGAGAATAACTGGGACAATATTCAGTTTCAATAAAACAGTAAAATTTTGCACACAATCAATGAAATAATCAGTCCTTTCGGCACTATTCTCGAAAATTGATTATCAGCTAAACCTCTGAAGCCACTATTAGCAACTAAGAAGCTGCAATTTTATCCCGTTGGAATATTTCTTATGAGCAGTTGTAAAGGATAAATGTTATGCAAACCATCTAGAAATAAATAACGTTTTAAAGCATGAAATCGAGGTTGCCATTGATCAGGTAGAGACCCAAACAGTGGAAAATGTACTGAAGAATTGGGTCGACAGAATGATCTACTGTTAAGCCAGGCATGGAGGCTATTTAAATAGTATTGGTCTACATTCATAAATGGAAATACTCAATATTTCTAATAGAGCCGCAATTTTGAAAAAATATTCATTAGTATTTATTTTAAGGCCAAATGAAATTATAAATCTTAAATGGTCCATTCTGTGCAAGTAAAGACTTGGAAACTATTAACATAATAAAAATATGGTACTCATTTCTTCTATTTCCTATTACTATGGTTCTATGATTATTATTTATTTAATTATTTTTTATAAATGGTTTTATCACTAGTTCAACAGAATATTGTTTAACCAAGTTTATGGTTCTATGATCATTTTGTACAATCAAAAAAAGTAATTTACAACTATCTACTCAAAATGCTGTTGCACATATAATCTTTAGAATTTGTTATAATATCTTAAGAAATAAATATTTATTAAATTATTTGACAATTCGTACTTTCATGCCATTGTCTTACATAAAAATACGATATCTTGAAAATAAAATACGACATATATATTAGGTATGAAATATAAGATTTAAATGTAATTCCCCTGTCAAAAATGGATTTTCAAGGACAAAAAAAGTAATTTTAACGATCTGAAATCAAGAATTAATTACATCGCATAACTTGAGTCTTTTAAATAAATAATTAAATGCTTAAATTGTTTTCTTAGTATTAGTTTGACAATAAAAACACCCCATCCCCATATTGAATATTCAAGTATACGTTTTTAGCCGATGAACATTGTTAGAAATAAATCTTCCTCTACTAAAAACTTTCTATCTCTCAAGTTTTGGAGAAAGTGTGAACTGCATAAATATTCGTCAGTTAACATAATTATACTTTAATATTTAACATAGAGAAGCAATGATTTTTATTGCTGAAATAATTATTAGAAAATTACTTTAGGGTGTGATGACAAATTTATGAGGTGTTAGTTATTCTTAGCTTTGAGTCAAAAATCACCAGGGGAATTACATTTGAATCTAATTTATTTCATATCAGATTTGATGAAGATATGTTTAATAAAAAATAATTTATAAAATTAAAATATTGATGTATATCATAAGAAATAATTAAAACTTTTGTTAGAAGTACGAAACTGTTGAATTCTTTTTCCGTGAATTAAATTAAATAAAAAATGAGAGAATATCCCATTTGGCTTCTTCGTCGTATTAACAATTTTAATAGAATTTTAATGGTTCACTAAGGGAATTTTCTGGAGGGTGGAACGGGGTTCGAACGAAGACATTTTGAGGGTGGGAACAGCGTGGTAGTATGATCGTGCACGTAAGATAATCGAGTTGAGATGACTCTAAATAGCTTAATCGAAATTTTCAAGTAGGCAAAAGAGTATGAATATTTTAAGTATCCCCTCAAATACAGGCAGACGCGGACCTCGTTTTTAACATTACATTATCTAACGACATTAATATTGAGGCCTAGTTGTTCTTTTCCACGGCATGTCCTCAACATTATACCTTATAAAACCCTCATCCCACTTGAGGCCATTCGATTTCATCACACAAGTTGACATTTGTACAGGGCGAAAATCCTGTTCGAATACGAGCGCCCTGAATAGGTGGAAGTTAAAAGTGGGTGTATGTAAAGAAGCCCGGAAGTAATTTTCTTTCGTATGCGCTCTTGAAAACTTTTCAACAGTCAAAGCACGAATGTCGTGTTCGGGGAGTATTGTCGTTCTTTCTTCTTTAACGCCAGTTACGTCGCAACAACTACTACCTACAACCGTTACCGTTGTAAAATAAAATGGGAATAACAGGAATAATGGAGAATGACAAAATAATGATTGTTGATAAGGATGGATTTGATGTGATTGAGAAAGTTGGTTATTTTAAAGGCTTAACATTTTTACCTTTTATTAAGTTTTCAAACTTTCCATATTTTGAAACATTTGTTAATTTTACAACTTTCTTTTCAATATCAATGAAATTGATTCGCTATAACTGATTAGTATCCCGATAGGATTTTCGTTTATTTAATTTCTCCTAATATCATTTGTTTGAGAAATTTTGAACTCCTGGATTCTTAATCTTTTTATGAATATTAGTTTGGAAAATTGAAACTAAGTAATGGTTTTTCCCTGATTAGTAGTTTTCTTTAAAAGAAGTTAAAAAAAATAGTTTCAAAAAAGTAATAAAAGAAGAAATCATTAATCGAGCAATTAAAAACATATTCACGACTACGTAAAGTGAACGGTTCTTTGTATAAAATATACCTATTTGTTTTAACGGATTCCAGACTCTTCTTAAAGTAAATATTGGTAAAAATAGGTTTGAAATGATCTTAAGACTTTTGACTTAGTATGTAATCATTTTTTTAAGTTTAGCAAAGATCAGATTTTCTTTTAAAGCCTTATTAATCTCACAAGATGGCAAAGAAAATCTAGTTCCGAAAAATCGCTTTATTTTGATAAACTTTGTTGTAATTAGGGGCATTTTTAACCAAATTATAAGAAGGTTTACCAAATAATAAACCTTTTATACTATGTGATGATTACCTCATTTTTTCTTTGAAAACCTTTAACTCATATATCTTTAAGAAACTCATATATCTATTAGTATTTTTAAATAATAAAATCTACAAATCTATATTTTTTTTAAATGTTACGAAAGTTCCATACATACCATGTCTATTATGTCTATTGTCTATTATGTCTATTATGTCTATGTCTATTGTCGTTGGAATTTTGTGGTATTTTACATAGTAACTATAAATACTGTAAAGGTATGTATATTTGTCGGTAAACTTTTTTGATGATTTTGTAACAATATATAAAAAAAAAAAAAAAAATATACTTTTTTATGAAGAATGATTTTTTTTTTGCTTCAAAAGAAATTGATTTTTAATGGCAATTATTTTTCTTTTAAGTGATGATTTCGAAAAAAGGCAATTCTACGTTTCCATGAAGGAGAATTCTTCGGAACTCCACCCAATTAGAGCAGGAGTTCCACACGGTAGCATCTTGGGGCTGATCCTGTGTTTGATTTTTACATCCGACATGCCATTTGGCGAAAATGTCGTGACCGCCACTTATGCTGATGCCATCACCTTGCTTTGAAGTAATAACAGTCCAAACTGTAAATCTGATGAACTACAAGGAGCACTAATAAATGGTTCCATGAATGGAGGATCACAATCATTGAAGCAAAGTCCGTCCACGTGATCTTTACTACCAGGAGACGACTGTGTCCCCCAGTTTATATATGTAAATAATCAGCAAGTTCCCCAGATGGATGAGGCCAGGTATCTCGAGGTCTACTTAGATTGAGACCACTAATATAAAAAAGCTGTAGTGGATGTTGAAAAGCGATTCGGATCTGTCCCTAAACAGTAGGCTGATGATCTATAAAGCCGTAATAAAGCCGGTCTAGATGAATGGAATACAACTAGGGGAACTGCTATCAGATCCAACATCAACATCATACAAAGGTCCCAGTCACTTCAAGACACTTCGATTAATCACAGGCGCCCCAAATATATCCAGTGCATCAAATATATCAAGTGTATCAAATACAAGGGGATAATTTGAGGGGACAAATTTTGTCATTAGAAACCTATTAGAAGATCTAATTAGAGGATAATTAAACTTATTAGAAGATCTAGGGATTATTTCTTGCTACACTTGAATTTCCACCAAAAATTCCTGAAGCAACTAGCTAAAAATCAATTATTTTATGTAGAAACGCCATACCATTCTAAAAATTGTCGCAAACAAAAATCTCAGATTTTTGAGATCTCCAAAATCAATTGTCTTTAGCAATCTAACGCTGCTCCAATTTTATCCCCAATTTTTAATATTTTATGGAAATGAATGCCACTGGGTAGACTTTATAGGTCGTATTATAGTTTTTCCGATCTGGAACCACCAAAAATCATTCTTCAAACCCCTAGCAGCTTGTGGATTCTTAACGAAATTTAACTTGATCGATTATGGTAATAGGTAATGATTAAGATTGTTTGATTATAAACTCAAATATTAACTTATTTTCTTGATTATCACTAGATTAAAATACAACTTTTTATAATGAACCAATTAACATTTTTATAACGAGCCTTATGGTCTATGCTAATTGGTATTTACTTAGTTAAAAATTGATGCAAAAATACAATAAATAAAATTTCCACCATCCAATTAATCGTTATTCTCGATAAGACATTTTTAGGAGATCATTAAATTTTAAAAAACTTATAAACTATTAATATTCTATTACTTTTAAAGCTACCATCCGTATGATAAAAGCACAAATACAATTTTTCTTATAAATTTATTTTTTTGGAGAATTGAAGATCATTACTATCAAAACCAGCTGAGTATAGATTGACAAACATAGTGAAAAACTTAAAAAAATTAATAAATGTGTTTTGTAAACGTAAAATGTTATTACATTGATGCAGATTTGGAATTTACGAGCACACCATAGAGATTTACATTTCAAAGCTTTCCTCTGCGCTCTATTCAATTTGCTCAGTTACCAACGTGCCATTCACTGTGGTCTAAAATTGACTAAAAAATTTTGGTATTTGTACCTGATTACTGTTGAAATTATATGGCTGCATATTTAAACATTTTTTACTAAATGTTTTTTAATTTAATAAGAAAATTGCAAAAGGCAATTAAAAATCAAAAAACCAATTTGTTTTCCATGTTCAAAATTTAAAATTGCCTTTATTAAACATTGAATTGAGATATTGACATTTTTTAATTAAATTTTAATTTATGTATCGATTTTTTATGCATAAACATATGTATACGGCACAACCAAACACTACTGATTGAGTGTTGCAATAAATTTATATTAAAACAAAATTTTATAACAATACTAATTTTTAAAATTTTACATTCGTAATTAATTTAATTATGTTTCCGAGAACATTCAACTTTGAAAAAATCAGTTCCATTCATACAAAACTTCACAACTTTGCAATAAAAATTAATTTAAAAGTAAGTACTTTCATAAATACAAAGAAAAACTTAACTGCGCTGAAAGTCTCTTTGACAGCTTACAAGAAAAGAAAATCCTTGTATAATTATACCTCTTTAATTCTTTTATATCAACCAAACTATACTCCATATGCATAGGCCCGGAAATCCGGGCGGATGTTTGCGGAAACTGAGAACAAAGAAGATGCCAGTTTTTCCGGACGTCCAGGTCTGCTGTCTACACTCATTTATTTACCTTCTCCATTTAAAAGTTTTAAATCTCATTTTGAGCCGAGTTTAAACGATTGTGTTCGACTGTTGACGAGAGCTTTTCCGACAGTCAATTGTCTAATTGTTGTTTCGGTCGTTGCGTTTCCTTTCTTTGATTGTTAATATCCTACTTTAACTCATTCCAGGTTCATTCTATTTGTGCTGTCCGCAAAGCGACATTTTGCGCGGAAGCGTCTCGTTTTAATAGTCTTGAACGTGTGAACTGTGAAAGCTTACCCCCAAGCTTTATGTACATTTGGAGTGAATGAGTAAGGGAAGTCAACTCACCTTTAGTTTCACACCTCGGCACACCATTCTCACCCTTGCCTCACATTGCCGCGCTCCTACGACGAGCTTTACGAAACGTCGAGGCATAAAAAAGGTGGCGAAAGCTCTGTGAAAAGCTTAAGTGGAACTCGAGTATTTATAAATATTGTCTCTTTTATTTTATTTTTAAATTAATAAAGTTGAACTCATTTTTTTTAATAAGAACTCAATCTCTCATTTATCTTCGGTCGTTTTATGTTTATCTAAAATGCTCTTGGGATTTCGTATTCTTATCTCTCTATTATCATTCAGAGTTTATCTCGAAATTTGATCAATCTCATGGATCATATAAAATTTCAGATATTTGATTTAATCTTCTCCCAATTTGCCGTTTTTATCAAAGAAAACGGAGAAAAAATTACACAAACCATTTTTATTTTATTCAAGAAAATTACGAGGATTTCATTTAAATATGCCTAGACAAAATACTTATCAGTTTCGTCAAAAATTTATGATATTATCAGACGGAAAACTGGTATAAAAACCGATCTTATTTTATAAAAAGTTCAAATACAGTTTACAGGAAAAATCGGAGATGTAAGTAGGTACATTGGAGATGAACGAACGTGAATGGATGGACATATCAGATCGGCAAATTTGATATCTAATCGAATTCAAAGCGGGAGCACAAATCAAACAAATTTTATGGTTTATAACTTCAAAACAAATATAATATCGTTGACGACATAGAAATCAATGTAACTCTTTTATTAAGATGTCTACAACATTTCCGTTGTACAATTTACGTATTCTTTCGCTTTATTACTTTTATTTTTCTTTTTCCTGGTTGGGTTTTTTTTATAATATTGTATTTTTCGAGTTTCTAGACTTTTCACAATGTTTGCTCGCCCTCCATTCTTCTAAAGCATGCGAAATGAAATTGACGAGAAGACGAATATCGAAATATGTACATAGAAAGCATCGACTCGTTTGAAAGCAAAATACCAATGAAACATGTAGCGGAAATTACAAAAGAAGTTTTTTTTTCTTACCTAATGTACACAGGTTTTCTGAAATATAAAATAATTTTAAAACGTATTTACCTTATTCTTATAAAATTAAAATTTTTTTGAAGAAGGTGCGCATTTTTTTTTATATTTCTTTAATATTTATTTTAAAATTATCAGTAAAGTATGTTTTAATCCCTAAAGTAAAGTTCAAGTAAAATTATGGCAAGATTGGAAATACAAATTTTACCACGCATCAAACTATTACTCATCTGTATTTTTTTTTTTTAACTTTGTGTTTTTTTATAGGAATTGAACCCAAATGGTTCCTAGCCTAAAATATTACAATTCTTACATTAATCTAAAGATAATATCTAGTTGACCAATGTCAACCAGAGAATAGAAACTAAATATACATAAAAATTAAAATCAAAATAAATTAAATCATAAAAAGTACGTCAGTATGCTAAGTTAGTTGTTTTCACACACACGTTCAAAATATATTACACACATTCATAAAATATTAAATTGAATTAAAATCATTTCTTTTTAGTCTCTTTAACGCGGGTTGTTTAATAGCTTGAACGGCTAGATCGTTTAGGTGTAGTCCCACTTGTTCCACATATTTATTTTTTAATTTTTTAATATAATTTATCACAATTTCGATATTCAGGTCTCTTAGGATTATTTCATTTTTAACGTATCTTCCCACTCCCAAAAAAGATCTCAGAATCCGCGCCTGGCACCTCTCGATAATCCTTACATTACTGAGTTTTGCAGTCCCCCATAGTTGAGCTCCATAAGCCCATGTTGATCTCAATAATTGCTTGTAGATCAATCCTTTGGAAGATCAGTCAAGAGCTGAGCTTTTTCCCACCAACCAGTTAATCTGGCGTTAGAGAATTTTCAACTGAGCTGCTTTTTTATTTATATGCTCCCGCCAGTTCAGCCGCCGATCCAAAGAAAATCATAAGTATCTCACTACGTCAGTATTTGTGAGCCAATTTATTGTTATGGGCCCCGCATGATTTTGGTCTTAAGGTGAATGTGACCAGTTTTGACTTGGTTTCATTTATTCCAATGCCCCACTTGTTTGCCCACTCGCAAATCTTATCAACATGGACCTGCAACTCCCTCGTGGCAATGCACGAATTGGGACTCGTATATAGCACTGCCATATCATCCGCAAATGTCGCTGTCATGATTTTTTTGTCCCAAGGGAGATCGGCGATGAAAATAATGTAGTGTTGGTCCAAGAACACTACCTTGAGGAACTCCTGCTGAGATATTGTACTTCTGACTTAAAGCTGTTTTATATTGTACATGAAAGGTTCGATTGCTTAGGTAGCTTTCAAGGACGTTAAATAGATTTGGTGGTAAGTAACACGACAGTTTATACTTGAGCCCCTGATGCCAGGCGCGATCGAAAGCCTGAGCCACATCCAGAAAGACACCGGCGCAGTACTTTTTTTGATCCAACGCCTTTCCAATATAGTTTGTTAGACGGTGAACCTGTTCTACAGTACTGTGTTTTGCCCGAAATCCAAATTGGTGATCCGGCACTATACCTTTTATCCTCAGTACTGGGTTTAGCCTGTCAAGCAGCAACCTCTCAAAGAGTTTTGACAGAACAGGTAGCAAACTAATCGGTCTGTAGGATTCCAGTTTAGTAGTATCCTTTCCAGGTTTAGGAACAACTATTATTTTGGCCTCTTTCCAGATGGGTGGGAAGTAGTTAAATTTTAAGATAGCGTTAAAAATTAATAAAATTCCTCCCTTACCTTTAGTAGGGAGTTCTTTTATTAGTTTGGTGGTTATCATATCCACTCCTGGAGCTTTGCCTATGTAAATAATTAACAATAATTTTTTTCTGGAAAATTTTAGGGAAGTTTTATTTCAATTACAAATCTTATTTAATTTATGTTGTCTATAAAAGGAAAAAAAATAAGAGAACTAAATAAGTAAAACGTAACTACCAAAATTAGGCTTTTCAAAAATTGATTAATTAAAAAAATAGCCACATTTAGGGTGGATCTCGCACAAATAAGGGTTTCGTAATTAATTATTCCTTAATTAAGATAACAACAGATTGAATACAAGTAAGTTTCAGTATTTTCAATTTCTCAGAAAATATTCTCTCAAAAACATTAAATGCTTATTAGTTTATACCCATAAATAATTAAAAATTAACTAATTTTAGGTGTACCGGAAAGTAATTTCATTCTTACACCTATAGTCATTCAACTGCCACTCATCGGCTTATAAAATATTTTGTGTTTAAGTGGTACTAAAGACACTATATGGTTATAGTGGCATATAAACTTTACAAAAAATTACAAAATATTTTTTATTTCGAATTCTATATTGACATGGTTGGTCCAAAAATCCGAAGCAATACATTTTCGGTATTATATGCTCTTTGAGTTTCTCAGAGTATCTCGTAAAGCTTTTACTAAAAACATTTTCAATCTTTATATAAGTGCATTAGAAGTTCTTTAATGCCAAATGAGTATTATTCAAGTTCAAATTCGATAATTTTCATTTCTCCTACTGTCAACTACCTTTGATAAAGTTACAAATGTTTTACAAGAATGGTTTTTCCATGAAATATAAATACTATAAAATGCATATTAGTCATAAAATATAAACCAATTTAAGTTAATTAGTTAAAGTTGTACTACGTCCAGTCGTTAATATAAAATTTGGTAATTGATTTAGTGGCAAACCTTTTAATATTAGTAAGCAAACATATGGAAAATGATAAGGTAATGTTTTAAAGTAAGAACATATGGGAGGAGAGAATTGAGAAAATAGGGTATATTTTTAGTTCAATTAAAATGCTACCTCCCAAAGTTTCTGTTTTATAGAACCGATTAAATTCGGGGACTGGTTCTCAAAGAGAACGAAGGAAAGTTACTAGAGACTGAACTTTTATACCATAAAAAATAGAGATTTTAGCTGGTGATTTTGTAAAATATCAAAAATAAACTTTTATTAAAAAATGAATGTTGAATTTAGCAAAAAAGATTCGATTAAAAAGATAGGAAGATTATAAGATGAAAAAATATTTTTTGACTTTTCCATACTTCTAATTTTTCTATAATCCGAATGTACTGGATCACTGGACTGAGCTGTCAAATAATCCTAATCAATCATGGTCAATCAACCAAATACTCAAAAGTACCCAAGAACTATTAACAGAGGAAATTCTATGCTTCAACACAATAATGCAAAACTCCTCTGTAGAAGAAAAGTCCTGGAAAAATTATTAAAATATGGGGGGGACATTGACATACCCATTATAATCGTCCAAAGTTATTACGTTGTATTTCTAATTATTTCGATCATTACGTCGTTTACTAAGTGGTAAAATAATTGAGAGCTTAAATGGTGCTCAAAATGTAATTTTTTTATATTTTTGTTAGTAATCAATTGATTTTACTAACACTGGCATTAAAAATTTGCAAACTAGATGTCAAAACGTTAATACTATTGAGGCTGGTTATATCATTGAGTTCAAAAAAGTTGTAACAAAAGTTTGTGTTTTAATTTTATATTAAAAAAAAACGTAACTACTTTCCGGTACACCCAATACAATAATGAGACTTACTTTTCCCTATAATATATTTTCTTTTTTAAATAACAACAAAATTGTTTTTCATAACAACAATGATTAAATAATAATTATTGCTATGCATTAACGCAGTATTTTCGTTGTTCATTTTTTGAGTTTTGTAAACGTTACTACTGAAATTATCTGTTTTTAATTATATGTATTATGAAATTATATGTATTACTACCTCACAAGCACGATTGTTTTTCAATTGCAATATGAACTTATATAACAATATGAGCTTCCCATTTCTATTTGATTTGCCTGTAATTTGAAATTAAATGTCTAACACTCTTAATAAGTCATGGAAAAATATTATAGAATTATAGATCAGATAAAAAATTTAAACGTTTATGGAAATATTCTGGAGAAGTAAAAATGGCGTTAATTGAAAAATGTTCCATTATTCAAAAATGACTCGGTATTTTTAATTCCAGCAAAATTCGCTGAAAAAATTTTAAGGTCGTATGCCTCTAGTTTATTCCACAATTTTCGCTATATAGATGAATTGGGACGATCAAACCGTATAAAACTTTAGAAGTACATATTTTATAAAATATTAGGTAAAATATAAAAACTTGATATTAAGCTTGTTTTAAAGCTTGTCTGTAATGGAAATTAGAATTAACGTTACACAATAAACTGAATTAAGTTGCACTAAACTTGTATCCTTTTTTGTAAAGCCAAATTACCAGCTAACTTCCCATGACTTCTGGACATCCGAGTATCATGAGTCTGCGAACCCGGTTAGCCATCCGACCAGAAATTCTTCCCGGTACTTAATCACTACAAGGGAAAGAAATCCTTCCTTTTTTGTCTTATCCCATCACGATTATAACAATAGTAGTTGTAATGGATTCAAAACCTGAAAAATATTGATTTTGTTTTCTAAATTTCTGGTCAGTAAAATATAAAAGTTATTACAGCCAACAAATAATTTAACTGTTTGATGGTTGGATCTAAAGTTTTGGTGAAATGTTCTCTTTAAGCTTAAACTATATTTTCATTAAAATTCTTGATTATTTTTCTCATTTCCATTGCATTAATCATGTTTCTTTATTTACTCAAGCAATTTTAATTAATTTTCACATCGCTGAAAGCTATTTCTTATAATTTACACACTTCATTCGTTTAAATAACGATCGTATAAATAACCTCAATAAACTATTACCCGTTCCTAGGTGAAATATCAGCTTGAACATATTAATCATTAACAAGGCGATTTCAGCTCTCTTTAGTAAAATATAGACGCGAAAGATTAGTCTTAATTGCTATTTTCATCCAAAATTATTACTTTTTTCTCGATAGTAATTTTCAGGCCTTAAAAATAATAATCACAATTATTTCTTGGGAACATTAGAGTGGAATGTTATAATTTTACAAGGCAGACAATTTTTAATATTGAGTTTAATTTTTATCTGGAAACGACCTCTTGCTTTAATAACAAACAAGGAAAAAGAAGTGAGATACAACAAGGTGTGAAAGGGGGTGGTAATATCTGCATTTGACGGGAATTATTATTTAACAGGAAATTTTACAAAAGAGACGGTTATAAGAAAACTGATGAAGGAGTATAAGCAGAGATGTTTTCAATATTAAGATTGAGAAAAAAAATCGGATATGATGAAGTATAGAATAGGAAAAACAAAATGAAAGTATTTGTGTGTAGATATTTTAATTTTTTTTCTAAGATTAGAATATTTTTCTTTTCACCTTTGTTGGATTTTTTCCCGAGCTGTCGAGATAGGATTTCATGCACGTTAATTAAAAATATAACATGAATTTTAAATTTAAATATATATGAAGCTGTGGAAAAAAAAAACTTCTGTCATGTCCAATTAAAAAGTTTTTACATAAAATTTTGATAAAACATAACCTTACTGTTAGGAAAAAGTATGAAATTAAGGATCATCTACATTCGTATTCCGAAATAATTAAAATTTAACTTGATTCAGAAATTACGAGAAATGGGAGCAGAAATGGAGACTTTAAGCTCCTGCCTCAGTCCTTCGGGACATTGTCTCGCCTGCTTAAAAGAAAATGGTACGAAAAGATCGTTGTTAATAATTATACTATCTATAAAATGGGAACGAGAAATGAAAAAATGAGGCACTAAAGACGGCAAGAAAAAAAATAACACGCATTTGACTAATGGCTAATTATTTGAGAAATTGGCCATTAATTTTCAAATTTTTTTTTCTTTTATTTGTAAAAAATTTAAATTTCATGCCAAAGCTCTCGTTGACTTGTGAATTAACATAGAAACAACAAAAAGCTCTAATGACCAAGGTCCATTTAATGTCAGAAAATGAACGCATTTTTTTTTAATTTCATCAATTGGAATTTACGAATTTTCCAGAAAAAAAAATAAATTCAAATCTTTCCCGCTTGTTTATTGCCTCGTTTGGACGATAATCGCCCATTCTTTTTTTCTTCTATGTTTGTAAAAAAATCAAAAGGAACGCAGAGCCATGAGATGAGAAACCTCTGAAAAAATCCAAGCTCATTTGTTACCAAATAGAGAGCAAAAAGATTAAAAGAACAAATAAAAAAGGGATGGTCTCATCCTTAATTCCTTCTCTTTTTTTTTGTTCCTTTCTTTTATGATGTGTGTACCGAGATAAATATTAGTAGAATAGAATAGAACGATTTATGTGGAATTGAAATCATTTTGAAAGTTGTTCCATGTAAACGACAGCAAATTTATTATGAGATAAAAAAGATTAATGTCGAAATTTTTACATAAAATGACGAAGATGGAATCGAAAAAAATCTCAAGACACATCAAAAATATTTCATCAGAATTTAAAAAAAAATCGTGTGAAAACCCAAAGAAAAATTATCATAGTTCAATTAATCAAATAAAAAGTCCTAAATGTTACTCTTCAACCCTTATTGTATATTACCTCTGAATTGTTTCATTGTTCCGCACGAAGAACGTTAGAGCCAAAAAAAAAACGAATAATTTTAGTAGGAAGTAATATCTACAATGATTAATTGTTTTTTCCATCCTACCCGAATTCGATATCCTCTTACCAAGACTTTTACAACAATCGAAGGTTTTTAATACTTATCAGTGTTTAGCAAGGATGAAAAATTATACATCAGAAAAGCCAACCAAAAAATGCATGGAAATTCTTACCATGTAAAACTTTTCAATGGTTTCACTTAGAAAATTCATTTTAAATATGATAGTTATTTAAAAGTTTTTTTTATATAGAAAAGAAAATTCATGCATTTTTAAATTATTGATCATTAAAATAAATCGTCATGATTTTCCCCCTCAAGAAACCATAATAGGGACATTTTGTCAAAAAAGGATTAGCTATTAAATTTTATTGAGATGACACACAATATTCTGTCATAAAAGCTCTTTACGTGCTCCAACTACTTTATAATAAACTTAATCTTATAAGTTTTCTCAACCCCAACGATTTTCTCGATAAAAGACTTTGATCCCTAAAAAAATTAATCTCAAGTCTCACCGAAACCGTTGTTGCTTTCATTACTTAACCTGTAATTCAACTGAAATCGATTTAGATCGTGAAAGATCCTCTCAAGTGATGAATAACTGTAAAAGGAACCCTGAATGTAGTATCGCGGAATGTAGGTTTGATGAAGTGCCTACAGTTTTATTCTCAAGTGGTTTCAAATTACTTTGGATAAGAAAAATATTTCGTAGTGTATAAAAAAAATAATATTATAATAGAATGAGCATTTTACTTATGAAATTTGGCAAAAAGAGTAGTACTGTTCATACATGTACTTGTTTGACATTGATGGTTAAAAGTATGAAATTTCTTTTGCCTAGGTTTCCCAAATTTTCGTCTTCTGTAGCGTTTATGGAATATTAAAGAATATTGTCGCTTTTTTGTTGTTGTTATTTTTTATATCACTTTATCTATACTAATATATAAAATTCTTACGTCTGTCTGTACATTTCGATTTTAAACCCAATTTTAGGGTAAATATTTGTTTTAAGAGGCCCTTATTCCAAATTTAACATTTTTAAAATTTTTGTCTGTCTGTCTGTGTGTTCCGATTTAACTAATGATTGGAACAACCGAATTTCATAAAATTTGGTATTAGGATAGAACACAATTTCCTACAGACTATAGGCTACTTATCATTCCAAAAAAATAATAAGAAAAGGTATTCCCTAGGGATGAAAACAGAATTTTTTACTTAACACGGGTAAGTTATATATCATTGGAAAGGTAATTAAAAGTCAGAAAATAATCTGTAAAAATATTTTTAGTTGAACTGATAAAAAGCACAGTAAATTCAATTTAAAGTTTTAAAAATTACCTCTTTGAAATATAAATCTTTATATATAATAGGCACATAGCTGATGTTAATAGCGTAATGGCTTACGTATCTAACATTATGATGCTTCTAATTATAAAGATGTGGGTTCGAATCTTACAGTATTTTTTTTTTACAAAATTATTGTAAGTAGACCCGTAGAGTTGCTCAATAAAAAAATATTAACGAAAAAAGTAATAGTAGTAGTAGTAGTAATAATAATAGTAATAAAACTTAAAGTAAATACGTTTTTAAAACCGTGCATACATAAAATCCTGTATTTATATATCCCCTCTGACTGATAAATTTTAATATTCGATATATTCCTTTTAAGAAGTAGACATCTGATAAGAATTTTTTTTTGAAAATTCCTACCCTAAAAGAGTAAAAGGGGTGACTAAGTTTGTATGAGAAAATGTAGAGTTAATCAACAATCGAAATTTTTAATTTAATAAGTGCAATTAATAAATAAATAATTAATTAATAATAACTTTCTGTTTTTGTTATATCATTTTAACTACAGCATTTTAAATAACGTCATTTCACTTAATTAGTATGATAGTTTAGGTAGTAGGTACTTATACCAAATACCAAAGAGGCAATTTTTAATTTTTTGTTTATTTTTCAACAATCAAACTTTTTTAAAATCTATTTTTTATGAACCGATTGTGAACTGGAGCAATTATTTAACATTAAGTGAGCAATTTTTTGTCATATATTTCATAATCAATCAAAAAAAAAATCTTCCAAACCAACTTTTCTTCGGTATTTAGAAAAATTTTAAAATCAATTATTGTTATTGAAAATAAATTAAATATTCGAATTTCCTTCCACGCTTTCTATCTATTTCCAACAATTTTATATGTACAATATCAAAATGTGCGATATTGAATTACTTTGTAGTCATGATAATCAAAATAAAGGTCCTAATTTTTTTCGTTTTACATTGTATTTTTCAATACAAATGCATATTTGTGTCGATGAAATTTGGAAAATGTTTTTCTGAAAATTAATTGACCTTTATATTAAATGTGTTATTATTATATTAAATGCGTTTATTAAATGTGTCTTTTCAAAGTTGACAAAATAGTGTTCTAAAGTAAGATTATGTTTTTCGTAAAAGAAATAAGAAAAATAATATTTTTCATATGCAACTACAAATAGCAAATGTAAAAAGAAAATATAATCTACACCTACGTTACCCAGACGAAGTCGCGGGGATCAGCTAGTCATTGTATAGAATTTGACTCGAGGGTTAATTAAAAAAATTTAACCCATGAAAACATAGCTTTTGTTCTAAACTCTTTATATTTATCTTTCGAGCACATTTTATTTAAATTTTGTAGAAGTTTACTTTATGTTTAACTTCGCTTCATCACATTCAATTGATCATGTAGGTACTAAATATGAGAATTTCATAAATGTTTGGTAAACAAACTTCGATTAGGCTGAAATTTTAATAGATAAAAATGTAAGGCGGCACAAGTCTATCTGCAAAACACTACTGGAAGTGTGTTAATTGTAGGTGAGATTCATTGTAAAGAAACTGTTCCGGAGTTTATTAATTATTTCAATTTTACGAGGCTAAAATCATTTCAAAATTGGTGCGAAGGTGCAGCATCAGGCTATCCCAGTACAAACAATAGGATGGAATCTACCAATTCCATAATTTAAATAGGAACATATTTTAAGAGATCGTTTACCTGTTTCTCAATTTTTAAATAAGTTTACTAATTAAATAGCCTATGATCAGAAATCCCGAGCTTCAAATTACAATTTGTTTTTTGTGAAACCAATAGCCTCTTTAAAAGAATGAACCAAATCATTGGGCATTACAAAACAAGATAATAATAAAAGTGGATACATGTGTAAGCAAGGAATGATTAGTAACATTAGATCTGTACCTACTAGAATACAGTTAGGTAATATTTCTACTTCATGAAAGGATATATATTCATAGTTTTAAAGGAATATCCTGCTAATTTAGGAGACAAAGCCTTTTTTACAATTTACAGCTTTTAAATTATTTAAACCATTTTTATTCCGTACAGTTTCAAATTGATATCAAATAGTCTGAAAAATGTAAGTCTTACGTTATCGAGCATCATCTTATTACGGAAAAATAGAAACATACAAGCACTAGATTATATTCCAAAAGCTATAAAAATGGCATAAGCTTCTACAAAATTTATTTTTAGATTAGAACTTGTTTCGCTAACATATAATACGATAAAAAGACGTTTATGGTCTTACTTTCATATAATATTATGTGGAAAACAATATATTGTATTTAAGTTCATAAGTAACACTCAAGGAAAATATAAAGACTTTTCTGAAAAAAATAAATAAACTCTAATTTTTCTCGAGCATAGATTAATGTTTCAAATCATTGATTCATCTTAAATAGTAAAAGTCGAAAGTTTCAATCACATTAATGTAATTATCAAGGACAAATATTTTAGTTAAACACCAAAACAAAGTACTGGGTAGGAAGAAAAGTTTAGATATAGTATTTATTTTACTAGGACTTTATATCTATTATATTTAACACAATATTGATTTGATTGGATAATTTTTAATTAAGTATATGCTAATCACATTTTATCAGACACACGAATTTTTAATTTCACAATACATGTAAAGAATGATCCAAAATAACCAAATCCTATTTATTTCGTTATTTATTTAGTAATTTCGTCCTTTTTATTTACTATATAGTAAATAAAAAGGACGAAATTACTAAATAAATAACGAAATAAATAGGATTTGGTTATTTTGGATCATTCTTTACATGTATTGTGAAATTAAAAATTCGTGTGTCTGATAAAATGTGATTAGCATATACTTAATTAAAAATTATCCAATCAAATCAATATTGTGTTAAATATAATAGATATAAAGTCCTAGTAAAATAAATACTATATCTAAACTTTTCTTCCTACCCAGTACTTTGTTTTGGTGCGAATAAATAAAATATTTGTCCTTGATGATTACATTAATATTTATTTAGTCGCCGATGTTTCTTGGACCATACTTTATCCTTGTTAAGCGCAATATCAATTTTCCAGATAACTTTTGAATTCAAAAATTTTAATTAATGACGATAATGAATCAAAATACCACAACAACTAACATAAACTTAGATTTTTGGATAGTGACTCATCACACAGCATTTACGTCGTGATCCAATACTACTCTAATACTACTGTGGAAGATTGCTAGGAAATTGAAATACGTATCTAGGTAATACATCAAAAATACATTTGTTGGAGCTTTTCTTCAAATTTATGTTTAAAGTTTACTTGTGTTAATGATATTTAATAATAAGACTACAATATATTTTATATATTGTATTAACAAAATCAAATTCTTATAATAATTCAATTATGAATACAATGGGCAGATGAGGAAATCTTAATAATTTGAAACTGAAGGAACAGTTAAACACTTGGAGTTAATTAAGTTTACATAAAATCTTAAATGCATCGAAAAATTGTTAATTAATCAGTTAGTGGAATCGAAAATTTGTCTTCTCTGTCATTCTGTTGACTCTACTGTAGTCACCAATCATCTGATCCAATAAGATTCAACAGGATATGATGACGTTTTTAAAAAGTAATTATATGAATCACCAAAAATAGCCAATACAAAATACTACAACAAATAACAGTATAAGACAAATGTAAATGCTTATCTATACAATGCTGAAGACTAATTTTTCATTAAAAAATGGCTATTTTCATATTGCATACGTTTTCTTGGAATAATAAAATGTAAAAGAGGGAGAATAGCAAATTGTATGAACTTTAATGAAATAATCTTCTTATGTTTCAAATCATACTATTTCCTGTGTACCTATATTATTAATACCTTAAAATTAGTTGAAATAAGAAATAACCTTATAGCACTTATATGCTTATTGCTTTTCAAAATCTTCTCATTAACGTGAGTATAACGCCAGTCCTCATTGGAAACTATTTACGTTCTATTTGACTTTCTACCAGAGGAAATGTTTGTGGTCATATTTGTCTATCAGTTGTTTCTGTTTGAAATGGATTTAAACTTGCGAGGAAAACAGTCTTTAGATGTATGTTCACATATACAAATATTCCAAGTTTCAATGTTATGTTTTTCACTATTTTTAAGTATTTACCATCTCCAGTTTCTGAAAAACATTATGTATAGGCAAATAAAATTAAAAGTTTTAAATTTGAACAGTTTACTTTCTTTATAGGTATCTATAGGATATCCTGAAAAAGCTCTTTTTGCGTTTTGAAAGCCAGTAATAAGGTCTGTTAAATTGAATGTTTATGAGTTATTAAGAACTAAGTAATTTGCCAAAAAGGGTTGGTTTAGTATTTTTCATGTGGTTTGTAAAACTATTTAACAATGTCTTAATACTCTTCAAAACAACACTAGATTGTCACTAGAGCCTTAATAACCACAAGTTCTATAATTTGTTTCCAATGAAGCGATTTAAATTTTCTCCATTTGTATTTTGCAATCGTCTAAAGCTTGGACATAAACCACATAGCATTAAAGTGCTATTACCAAATATCGCTTCTTCTCCACTGCCCACACCAATCCAATTATTCCTCTCAAACACCAACAATCTTCCTCTCATTACTGATTAGAACTTATGGCTAATGTTAAGGCCATTGAATTAATTCATACCGGCGCATATGCAATAATAATATCCCAATCCATAACGACGATCATACCTCCAACACTTCGCCACTAATAGCTGCCATATCAATTTCCCCACCGAAGATTAGATAGATGGCTATAGAATATTGTCTTAACAAATGCTATCGAGAATTACATTATTGTAGACTTAACAAAATACGATCGATAAACACCATATTGTTTTACGGGGCTTTTTTATTGTTCTGTAGCTCCAGTGTTTTTCTTCCAGAATATTATTAATAATTATTATGGACGCGACAGAACAAAAGCGATAATTATGGTTATGATGACGGTTCGGGTCAAATTATATGACACATATTATCAAAACAAGGATTTATAACTCCGTAGAAAGGCAGGCAGGGGTGGAAAATTCAACGCAAAAAGCTTCCACTGAGAATAAAATATAGTTAAATTTTATCCCCTAACACAGAACGGTCAAGATTTAACGAGTTTATTCGATACTGTATTGTATGTATAAATGGTAAATTAATAGTAACAATTTTCAAAGAACGTACTTTTCTTCCTCCTTTATTCTTCTGTAGATAATTTGAGTTTTACTGAACTCGATTTTGTACATTTTTATTTCACTGAAGTTGGAAAACTTCAGAAGTGTTTTCCAAATATGTGTAAGTCCACGTGCATAATTCGGGATTCATTCTACCACAATGATGTATCACATACTTTGTCAGTATTTCGATTTTTTATTATCTGTTTGGTTTTGTGAGAATATGTCAAAATTCAAGAAAAAAATATTTAGAATCCTAACTTATACTAGAGTATATGATTTTTGTACTAGAAATAATTTAATATTTAAGTAACAATATGGTTTTATGGAGCATAGGAGTTCGAATGATGCCATATAGCTTACACTTCAAAATTTATATACCTATAACAATATAGATAAAAGTATACCAACTGTATTATCATTTTTAGATCTTACCAAAGCTTTCAACACTGCCAACCATTAGATACTGTTGAAAAACTGTAGAGAAAAGGTATTAAAGTTTTTCCGCATCGGTTAATTAAAAATTACTTAATTCACAGAGAGCAATTTGTTTAAGGAAACAATTCTTTGAGTGATTATAAATACGTAAAAGTTGAGCTTTCGCAAGGAACTATTCTGGGACTACTATTTTTTATCCTTAATATTGATGATATATTTAATCTACTGCCGAATAGTAACTTGGTTTCTTATGCTGACGATACGGCTGTGTTATGTCGTGGTAAGAACCGGGGAAAAACCAATGTTCTTTTATCGAACTGGTTAAAAAAATTGGATACTTGGCTTAGAAATAATCAACTATCGTTGAACACAGATGAAACTACTTTTACTACGTTCGATAACTATATAGATAGTAGGATACCAGTAAATTTGAACGGTTTATTTGGGATAAGGAGTTGAAAAGAATAAATAGCTGCTAATAACTTGGTATATATTTTGACTGCCACATGAAATGGAATATGCATGCTATGAAACTTACAAAAAAAAAACATTACAATCATATTCTATAAATTAAGCAACTACCTCTAAGCTCCAGATTAATCATGGTCTTTTTAAAGGCATAATGACCTATGGAATTATTACGTAGGATGGAGCTTATGATAACTCGTTAAGACCACTAGCTAACATCCAAAATAAGATTATCAACAAAATATGTAACAACAATCGACAGTACTACTAAAAATTAAAGATGCATTTATTGTTAGTGCTTTGTAAAAATGATTGGAAAACACTCCATAGTAAAAGACAGCTTAACACACGATCTAGGTTACTAGTATTGTCTAAAATTAATAAAACGATACATACCAAAAGTGCTTACTACGTTGCAAATAAATACTATAATATGGTGCCTGATACCATGACGTCGCTTGGTTGTTTTAAAAAGATATTGCAGAAAAAGTTGGGAAACTGGATCCAAACTGTTAGCTGTAACTATAAGTAAAATGTTTCTTACATGGTATTGTTAATCTTTTTGTTTATTAATCGTATTTATAAATGTACAATATTGTTTTCATTTCTTCTAGTTCTATGAACAGGTGTAATGCACCTCTATAGAAATACCCCCCGAAGAAAAAATTAAATAACATTTTAAAATGGATTCTGATAAGATCGAAAAGATTCATTCGGGATTCAGATTAGAAGAAATTACGTACATCAACTAAGCACTATATTTTTGAAATTTAGATAAAATAACTACGATATATTTTAGTTTTTTTTTTGGCGTTCAAGAAATCTAGGAAAAAAAATTATCGCTCGAATATTTTCCAGGAAAATCATTTGTAATGGTAACTTGAAGTGTAGAGATTTTCTATAAATCTTTAAAACTTGGAAGTTTTTTTTTCACTCGAGTTTTTTGAAAAAAAAAATTTCTCGCTTTTATATTTTCTCGGGAGAAACTAAAGAAAAAGCTCGATTTGGGTCATTTTACAAATTATAGAAAAATAGAAATATTGTTTACGCCATTAATTGGTGTTTTTTTATTGTTTGGGAGGGCCGAAAGGAAAAACTTCAAATCTTGCATATTTTCTCGGAAAACACTGTTTAATATAAGAGCTCTATTTTCCAAATACTTAGATTTCAAAAAAATTAATTGTGTCATTAGTTGGTATTTTTTGTCATTTGAGAATTCCGAAAGAAAACACTTCATAGCTTGTATATTTTCCATAAAATTCAATGTTTGAAAAATGAACCAAATTGGGCGTTTTCTTTAAATGGCTTTTTCTGGGAAAATATGTAAGCGAATTAAGCGAATCAATGACGGAAAAAACAAAATTTTAATATTTACAAAAGCTCTAAGCATCAAGTTAGTAATTCATCGGGTTTTTCTGGAAATTGTTTTTTCCAGAATTGCTGAACGACAAAAAACACCAAAATATTTCATGGTTATTTTTTCCAAAGTCTAAAAGTGTAGTGCGAACTTTATGGATATGAAAAAATCTCCTAGTATGACTTAAGGAATAAGTCATAAAATACCATACTTTTTGTTCAGATATTTTTTCGTTCACCGTATTCCTTAAAATAGTTCACAACGATTAACATTCTTACCTTCCTATTATATGGTCAAGGAATTAGAGTTTATCATTATTTGCAGTTTTATTGTGTTTAGTCATTTTTCACCTACAGATTTAATAATTTTTGGTTATGCTTATCGAAAATCATTTTTGGCGAGATCGATGATTTACCTGTAGGTTTTTATTCTATACAATAACCCTGCACTTTATTTGAATCTAATTACTTCAACCCTTTGCTTTCAAAATAACTTCTTTTATATGTCAAGTATCTAAAATTCTTTTGTTTGTTCCGCACCATATTATATTATTGAGCTTTTTTACCATTTCATGAATGAATAAACAAAATTTAAAAAAAAATAAGAATTGAATCCAAGCCATCTTGAAATCAAGATAATTTTACAGAAAAATAACTGCAATACTTAACCGGCGAACAAAAAAGGTATCTTTTCTCGGAAAATTTCCCTTTTTACCTTTCTTGATCAAATATCAGATTTTTTACCTCAATCGTGATAACTTGAACGCAACAAAAAAAAAATGTCTGATATCATCAAATATGATAGATTTTTCCTTCTCAACTTATACGTTTTTTGTAAGTGTACTTTTGAACCTTTTTTTTTTTTCATTTCACCCGTTTCAAGAAACAGTAATAAATCTATTCTTTATTTAAAAAAAGAAAATGATAAGAAAAAAGAATTTATGATTTATTGTAGAACGATTTAAGACAGAAACTCACCACAAATCCAGTTCATATCTTTCTCATTTACATTAATAGAATTCTAATTTTATGTATGGAAAAACTATTTTTCCGTTTCTCTATTGAAAATGCTACATTTGTACTTATCAATTTGCAATAAAAAAATATTTTCACTGCAATCTCATCTAACTAGTTTTATCGTGAAATGAAAATGTGTGTCTTTTACGTTAAAACCACATCAGAGAATCTCGAAGTTTATGGCTTTGATTTTAAATGTTAGATGTGATTAAATATTTCCCCTTCACTGTAATATTTCTCATTTAAATACCTCAAAATTAAGCCTGTTTAGATCAGAAAATTAACTGAAACTGATCCTTTGGGATAATGATAAAATAATAAACGACGCTCTTTATCTCTAATTGGGTTCTCCGATATTATCTTTTCACTGGGAGAATATTTGTACTTTTTATTCAAATTGAAAAATGTAGTCATTTCCTTGAAAAAAATGTCATTGTTTGCTGTTATACAAAAAGGAACAGAAAGACAAATTGTATGTATTTGTAAGAGGGAATTTCATTCATTCGCGACGGCGTCAAACAAATCGTTTCAAATATTTTTCTTTAGCGAAAAAGCCGCCCATTTCCCCATTAATTGCCAACATAAAAGACACAAATAAATTTTCCACGTATATAACGATCAATCCTTTCATTATGTATGTTCGCCGAAAACGCACAATATTAATTGGAAGAATGGGTGGAAGGTTAAAAGCGCCTAGCATCGTAACCTAGTCATCGTCACAAACGCACAAAATACGATGAAATGTTCTCAAATCGTTTAGTTTGTCGATGGAACGTTTAGGTTAAATGTGTACGTTCGTTATACGACTTTGCTTTTGAATTCAATTCTTACCTCGTACGACCTATAAAATTGACGTAACATTACAACCCTCGTCACACACAGACACACATTCATCGCTTTTCCCCATCCCTTTCTGCATCAATTGCTTCACAACCCTGAGACTTATCCATTTCAAAACCTCAAATCGTGGCACATAGCATCTTTAATGTCCATGTACATTAGTTCGTCTTCAGTGATAGATTTAAAATTGATTAGTTTCGAAGAACCTTGTGAAAAAAATGGAAATCTTGCAGTTGTAAAAATTATTCAAAAGTTACTTAAAAATCCCTCGTTTAAGATGGAACTTAAATTTTTTGTAACATATTACCTTTCAGAGTGGTTATTTTTGCAAACTTTAATAGTTCAAACTATATTAACAATACATACAAATTTAGTTTTCATAAAATAAACTGCTACTGTTACTAACACCCTATATCGATCAGCCAACAAAATTTAAAGTGTGAATTGAAATCGTTCGTAGAGGTTTGTGAAAGAAACCGTTTCGTTGGTGATAAAATAGTTTAGCGGTAATTAATTTTTTTTTTTTTTTTTTTTTGTTATCATTTTTATTTATAGTTTTTGAATCAGATATAAATATATCTCTAACAAAATTTATTACAACTCTTAAGTCTAAAACTAAATCTAAAGAAACTAGAGTAATTAGTCCTCCCTACACCTTTGTGTAGAATTGGATGTGGAAGGTGGGTCCATCATTGGCCTCGACTATTGATTTCAAATTTACTCCATTAGGTTCAGTGGATCATTTCGCTTGAGTCTCGTGAAACGTTTGGCTTTTAAGATCTTCCTGGTTGATTGGTTCGGGTGTGAGTCCAGTTTTTTCTTGTAGGTTTTACTAATTTTCAAAGTGACTTCTTTGACTGTTTCAGTGTCGGTATCTCTAAGTATTATAGAATTTCGCACGTACTTAGGAGCGCCAATGATGGCTCTAATAATTTTCGATTGGCAGCGGTCTATGATTTGTAAATTTGAATTTTTAGCGGAACCCCAAAGTTGAACTCCGTACGTCCATATAGGTTTTATTATAGATTTGTATATGATGATTTTTGTTTCTAATTTTAATTTTGATTTTTTTCCAATGAGCCAGTATAGTTTTTTAAATATTATATTCATTTGTTCCTTTTTCTTCGAGATGTGTTCACGCCAGGTTAATTCGGTAATTAATTAATTAAGAAAAATTAATTAATTAGTCATTCATATAGAAAAATGTCAAAAAAATAAGGTTTTAAGCAACATACAATAACAAAAATGCGGGAAAATTTAAGAAATGGTTGGTAGAAACTAAAACTAAACAGAACCTCCCCCCCATCGAAAAATAAAGAAAAAAAAAGGATAATTATGAAATTAATTTTTTTCCCCAAATTATTATTTCTTATAATCCTTCAAAAAAACAAAATTTAACATGCTTTACATGCAACAAAATTTACAAATTTAATATGCTTTTCTCCCAATTTTTTTCATATATTGTAAAAATCAAGTTTTCTCACAAAAAATTTTTGAAAATATATATGAAGTAGAACATTAAGTGTTTTTTGAAATTCGGAAAATATTTTCCACACTTTCTGATTCAGCCAACTTTTCCAAACTAGTGAAAATTCACATTTCGGAAAATTCACACTTTGAAATTTTGTTGGCTAATCGATATAGGGTGTTACTAACTTTAACTATAAACTTACGTATCAGGATACATATTAGCAACCAAATTTTAATTGTGTAATGATTTTTTCCTTTAAAGCATATATTACTAGGAAAACTCTTCATTTACAAAAATTATAATTATTATAAGTTTTAAACACAATTACACACTCAAAAAGATTACAGGAGTTCTTATTATCTAATTCTTGGTTACATGGCATATGACTTGAGATAAGCTTGAATCTTATTCTATAATTGTACTGAAATCATATTGAAAACCACAAATGATTTAAAACTTAAACCATAATTCTGTTTTGAATGCATGTAAAATTATAGTGAATATCTATATTTAAGTTTATACATATACCATGTTAAACTGTAATTAATAATTTTTAAAATTCTCTTAGATGCCACACTGTATTGAACGCTTAAATGCAATATCCAGAAATCCTCCTTAGCTGTAAAGTTTTGGAAGAAAATAATAAAGTCGAATTGACTTATTTCAAAAATAAATATTAAGATAAAAAATATTATGTAACTTGAAGTTTAGACGTTCTCAGTAATGCCAAGAAAAAACAGAAATATTTGTCTTATTGTCAGTATCATAAAATCGATTTTTCTTGCTAAAACTGTAAAATTTCCCTTCTCTTTTTTGTATTTTGCTTTTCTTTTTGAAGCAATAGTGACTTCATGGTAACTTTATTGTTGCATATGGCTTAAACAATTATGGTGCAGCTCAAACTGTTTTTAAAATCTAAAAGCTTTCAATGTTATTTAACCAAATTAGAGAAATATTTTTTGTTCTTCTTCTTCTTGATCATTATATTGTTGTCAATGTGTGGTCATTAGTCATTAGTTTGGTTATGTACCTACTAAATTTTTCAAGATTCGCCGAATAATCCTTCTCCAGCTATCACGTTCCATTTTTTTGTCGTACTACAAATGTGAAACTCAATTCCACCAGATTTTCCTCCACTTCAGTCCAATGAGCTTTGTGCTTCATTTTTCCTTCAGGGCGTTCCTGTACCATAGTATCGTGGTGTCCAATTCGCTCGAAAAATCTGATGATTCAATTATACGTTAGCAAAAAGAGTCTTTGGACTAGCTTGACTTCGTTTAAGATGGAAACTTTTGCTCTTCTAGTCATCCATGGGATCCACAACACTTTCCTCCAAATTCACCTTTTTAAGGCTTCAATTCATCGCCGACCAGCTGCGCAAACAATTCAAGTCTCCAAAGAATAGGACAAAATCATAAAAATAAGCAAATTTTAATTTGATTTTAGTGGATTTCGTTAGCTGGCGATCTTTCTTAAATTTGGATAGTTGCGCCAAAGCAGACCAAGAAATTTCAATTTGCCGTCTAATTTCGTGCTCGTTTGAGCTTTAATGAAACTTTTTTTTTATAGTTATGAGTAGTTTAAAGAAAAATGTTAAAACTATCAACTTAAATATAAAAAATTATTCTTGCAACAATGCAGGATTGGTTTTGATCTGATTTTAATAAATAAATGCGAATGTTTTAAAGTATTTTTGAATTTAAAACAAGATTTTTTTTAAAGGAGAATTTCAAATAACAAGAATTCAATTTCTGAAATGAATTCCTACATAAAGCCCTACAAGGGAAGTTAATATCCTCTTTAACTACTTAAGATCCTCCTATCTGAACTAATATTAACATTGATCTTAACTTTACTTAAGTTTTAAATCCAATTACAATTTATAAACATTATAAAAAAAGAATACATAAATTAATACAAACTTTGAATAGTTTATGGGGTTTAAAGTCGTTTAATTTACGCTGTCAATATACCTACCGATTTTCAAAATAAAATCGAATTACCATACGTTTCTGTACCCAAATTGTATAAAAAAAATAGTAGAATGAATTTTTTCAATTTTAAATTTTCTATAAGAACAATTAATTCAAAGTAATAATTAAGAAACTGAAGAAAGAAAGAAAAGAAATTCTTTTTGAGAAACTGGTGTTTGGCATCTAAAAGTTGTTAAGTCTTAACAAATCTAACCGGCCTCAACATGGATTATTATAAAGCGATAAATATAACATCATGATTTATGTATCAGGTATTTTTTGCAACCGTTTTGCGAACTTAAAAAATTATAGAAACCTCACTTAATTTTCATGTTTGAGTATCTACTCTAACTTTCTTCTGATAAGCGCTGTCTTCCATAGTACAAATAAAGCTTCGGCCATATTCTTGTATTTTTTATATATAATACATCTTTAGAAATAACAATGAACATAAAATAATTTAGTTTTATAGTTTTTACAAAGGTAATTGCAAATCATCTGTAAACAAAGATTTAAGGACTGATCAACATCAATTCGCTTCAAAGCTCGCATTAAGCTTCTATCATGCTATAATTTCAAGACACCCGCTCATTAAAGTGTATTCGAGGATGTAAAATAGCTAAGGTAATTCAAGTCGTGATCCATTAATCGCTTAATCTAAAGCCAAAACTACTCTAACATACGATCTAATAAAACCTCCTCTTGAATGTTAGACTTGAAAAAGTGCTAACAATGTTAACATACAATGTCTGAAATTTCTGTTTAAAAATTGACTATGCTGGGTTAGTTTTCTTTCGTTTTAAGCTTTGAGAATTCGGCCCTTAATATTTCTTACGTTTGAGGATTCAATTTCTTTAATCTCTACATCTATTGTTGCACTTTATTCCTGCATACGTTATAATATGAACAACTATTAATTTTTGTACTTAAGGACAGTAATGGTTTGACATTGATAAGTATTTTATTTATTTCCGAGTCACAATAAATTAATGGATAAAAATATGTCTTACGAGAGTCAATTTCTTCTTAATTACGACGCGTCTCAACAGTTTTTGATTGTCATCATCAGGTAATAATTATTTTGTAAACAAATTTCATATAGGTTATTTGTTTTATATAGTTTGTCGTTAAGGATGTTATTTTTATATGTTGTTTTTATAATGATGGATCTAGTTTGTGTGCTTTTTTTTTCATATTCTTCTAGGGTGTTCATATGTGATCCTTTCTTGCATATATGTAGTGGCTTAAAATTTGTTTCAAAATTTAAGCATTGATGATTTTTGTCATAAAAATGTTTTTTTTAAAATTTGAAGTTTTTATTGAAGTAGGTTTTTTGGGTGAATGTTCCGTATATCTTGTTCTGAAAGATCTACCAGTTTGGCCAATGTAGAATTTTTCACAGGAACCACATTTAATTTTATATATTCCGATTTTATTTTTCGTTGTAATATGGTTGTTCTCCAATGGTTTGAGAATTTTCATCATATTGTTGTTTCTTGAAAATGCGATATTGAAGTTATTTTTCTTTAGGAAGTTGGCGATTGTAAAATTGAATACATTATTGAAGTTTAATTTAATATATTTTTTGTTTTCTTTTGGTGAAATTGGAAGAATGGATTTTTTTGTAAATTTCGATATTATTATATTGTTTATATATTAGTCTACGACTAAGCTGTTGTATCCATTAGTTAAACTATGTTTAATTAGCTTAATTTCTTCTTCACGAGATTTAGTTCTAAGAGGGAATGATCACTCTGTACACTGGACTGTTGTAAACTGTCATTTTTCGGTTTTTTGGGTGAAATGATGTTTTATGGATGGTGGTGTTCGTTGTTGTTGGTTTTCTTTATATATTGTATGACAACTTTCCATTTTCATTGATGATTGTTGTGTCTAAAAAGTTGATTGACACAAAAAGTTGATCATCAATCATCAATCAACGATCAAAACCAAACTGATAGATCTTTCAGAACAAGATATAAGGAACATACACCCAAGACACCTACTTCAATAGCAACTTCAAATTTTACAAAACACCTTTATGACGAAAATCATCAATGTTTAAATTTCGAAACAAATTTTAAGCCACTACATATATGCAAAAAAGGATCACATAAGAGCACCCTAGAAGAATATGAAATATACAAAGCACACAAACTAGATCCAAATAACATCCTTAACGTCAAACTATATAAAATAGACCAGTAAAATGTTGTCGATTTGTTCATAGAAATTTCCACTAAATCGAAAGAAGGTGCAAAATTGAGGGAATGTTTGTAAGGGTGTAATACACCATTTGCCAAATTTGCACCTTCGTGCGATGACAGGAAATTGTTAAAAAACAACAACAAACTATAAAAAAGCTGTATTTTATCAGTTTTCTGCTTGCAGATCCCAAACGATTTGGTTTAGGAATACTAATTACACCGGCCCACAAAAAAAGAAGTGCTCTGTACTTTTGACCGGACCTACATAAATCTACGTATTTTGACCCCCTGAACACGAATCCGGGGTCGGTTTGATCCGTACACCCTCAAAAATGCGAGAAAACTTTAAAAAACCGAAAAAAATGGTTAAAATCGGCAGTTTTGGGGACATAAAATTTTTTTTGAACTAAACCGAGCATGATTTTCATGTTTTTCGATCCGCTGAATACAAATTCGAAGTTTATGTAGACCATAAGCCGTTTTTATTGTAAGAAAATTGCCTGCATTGCGAGCCTACCGTCTGTCCCTGAACCGGGTTAAAGGCGTATATGCCGTCATGGTTGTGCCTGCCATAACGGCATATACGCCTTTAACCCAGGGACAGACGGTTCAGGGACAGACGGTAGGCTCGCAAAGCAGGCAATTTTCTTACAATAAAAACGGCTTATGGTCTACATAAACTTCGAATTTGTATTCAGTGGATCGAAAAACACGAAAATCATGCTCGGTTTAGTTCAAAACAATTTGTATGTCCCCAAAACTGCCGATTTTGACCATTTTTTTCGGTTTTTTAAAGTTTTCTCGCATTTTTGAGGGTGTACGGGTCAAACCGACCCCGGATTCGTGTTCAGGGGGTCAAAATACGTAGATTTATGTAGGTCCGGTCAAAAGTACAGAGCACTTTTTTTTTGTGTGCCGGTGTTATCATCCAAAAATGTCTGTGGTAAAAATTGTCTAACTTTTTTCAAAAACTTATAAAAAATCATTGAAGTTGGGGAGTGAAAAATCAAGTTTAAAAAATTGAAAAAAAAAATTTTTTTCTCTCAATTTATAAAACATTCTTTTCTCAACCAGAATTTATTTGATTTGAACAGTTTATTCAAATTTTTAAATTTTTTATTGATTTTTAAAAACCTAACTGAAACTAGCCTCTCACTCGTCCCGAGATCTTCTAAATTTTGAATTCGTGTAAACTCACTTCGTCATTTTACTGGCCTTAAAACAAATAACTTATATGAAATTTGTTTACAATTGAAAAAATAATTATTGCCTGGTGATGACAGTCAAAAACTGTTGAAACGCGTTGTAATAAAGAAGAAATTGAGTCTCATAAGATATATATTAGTATTCATTAATTAGCAATAGTTTACTTATTATTTAGTTTCACTTTCTTTATTGACCAAATTCTTCTTGTAATTTGGAAGTCTGGTCATGAGCTCCAAATATAGTTCTGCAAATATGATCGTTCGGCATTAGTAAAGCGTAGGTATGAAGTTTCTTCTACTTTAACTAAATGTTAATTAGTTTATTGGAAATTCAAGTCTAACACTTAAATCTGAACATTTTGCAATTGGAAACTTGTGTTGCGATGAGTCGTTAAAAAATTGAAAATTAGCTTCGAGAGATGTCCACAACCACTTAAGCAGTCAATACAGAACAGTCAATTTTCACCCGACCCCTAAATAATTAAAGTGAGATTGTTCTCTGGTTGTGTATCTACTTGAATGCATTTCATGTGTGCATTCGATGTATTCGATGTTCATTAACATTTCAGTAATTTGAACGTGTTGGAATTGATGGGGATGTCGGGGTCGGAATGGTGCTCGAAATGTGCAACACGAATGCATTGCGTTGTGTTTTGTTGTTTTGTATTGTCGTCCCCCGATCTCGGAAACGAAAACCGACAAACGAACCAATTCCGAGGTGAGAACGATGGTCATTTCGAATATCTGTAATAGAGTGATCGAGTTACGGAAAAGAGGTGCCATGGAAATGGGGATGAGGATGAAGATTCAGAGGCCGGAAGTGTGGGAAGAAGCTGCAGTTGTCATTGGCACACATCCTCGCTATGTGTACATTTCGATACAGATCCGTCCACAGGGAATTTTTTGTATCGACGTGATGATGAAAAACCCGACCAGTATTTTATACCTCAATATTGGAAAAAAACTATATTTTTCCACAAACTTTTTTTTCAAAACTTTTAATGAGAATCATGTTTCAAAAAGAATAAAATCAGATCGCCTCGTTGTGTACGGAATAAATTAATTTATAAATCACACATTGCAGTTTATAGTTATAACAGGTAGTCTGGTTTAATTTTCCGACTAATGAGAAGAAAATTCTCAGAATTTTACCTACAAATATGTTCTTTTTTTCCATTAAACAAAACTACTATATCCCCTACCCAACCAAAAGTTATTATTTTTAATTAGATTCAAAAGTTCTGACTAAATTGTGAAATGAAAATTATGTTTCAGCAACTTTATTGGCCATTTTTTTACAAAAACCAATGAGCAAACAAACTGATGATGTATGTCTTTAATTTTAATTTTTTTTTAAATAAGAATAAATATTAAATAAAAAATAAAAAACAAAAAGATCTTAAATAACCTGAATTTTCTTCTTACTTAAAAAAATATGTAAATACCATGGTTACACATGTATTTATGTTTGACAGTTAGTATTTAATTAAAGTTGATTATTGACGTGTAATTTAATTATTTTATAGGTAAGATATTATTAATATACTATTATTATTAATTATAAACTAATATATTTTGTACATTTTATAGAATAAATAAATCGGTTATAAAATCAACTTTATAAATTAAATTACACGTTAATACTCAACTTTAATTAAACACTGTCAAACATAAATACATGTGTAACCATGGTATTTACAAATATAAAAGTTGAGATCTGAATTTTATCATCTATATCTTTAACGTCATTGTACCGAAGTTGAATAATGATTGTAAAAATTTTTGGATCGAACCATACATAGTTCTAAAATAATCTCTAAACTTTCTTATTTTAAAAAAAGCAAACAAAATCTTACCACCTCACATCCCCTAAGAAAGAATAGCAGTAGGTACTCAAAATTATTTACAAAAAGAGTTTTTCATCATTTTAAATTTCAGTTTAAAAGTATATTAGCCACTAACGACCTGGTACTGTCTGTTGCTTAAACTTTAAGAACAATTACAAATTAGGCTAGACTATTCTATTATCGTCAGAGAAACTTATAGTACGAATATAAATACAGAGAAATCAAAAGTCAGATGGGTATCGAAGAGAAAAACGTTCCTTTACCATTTTACTACATAACTAGTTATTTTTTTAGGTTTTTAAGAAGCATCGCTACCTAAGATCCACTAGTATTTGGAAAATCCACTAGTAAAACTAAGGAGTCTTTTACAAAAAGATTAATTATCTACAAAACATCTTAAAAAAGATTTCAATATACTCCAAGAAGATATATTGATTTTTGAACAAAAACAATCGCTAAATTTCTATGTGTAAAATGGAGCATTATAAGGATTACAAATCTGGACCTTTAGGTTATAAAACAGATAGTATATGGGAAGATATGAATGTAATGCTAGAGAAGAAAAGATATAACTAAATGGATTGATTGAGTTACAAACGTGGACGCATTGAGAAGAATCAACGAAGGAATAAATACCATAAATGTGGTTACCATTAGTATAGTTAATTGATTGGGTCCCATTTTATGACGAAAATGATTCATAGTGAATTCTATAGATAAGAAATTGAATAGCCCCAAAAACAAGTAAGAAGTTATATTGAAATTATAGACTTGGACTTATCAGAAAGACGTTTGGGATACCAAGATTTAATTAATCTCATCAGGAATAGACGACGATGTAATGAAGAATTCAACCATTCGGGTAACTAAGCCTGCCGTTAGGCAGGATATAGAAAAATGTACCATATACTACCTCTAACAAAAAGAAAACGGTTTGTACGTGCATGAAAAGTTATACTTCTTTTAATCCATGGCCATATCATCTTCCGGTAATGCCTGAAATCACACATAAGTTATAGGTAGCTTAGGATAACTAAAATATGATTTTAAACACAATTTTTACTTTTGAGGTGAATATACTAGGCCATTATATATATATATATACATATATATATATATATATATATATATATATATATATATATATATATTTATATTTCAACAAACACAGAGAACAAAAAATATGCATATATAACAATTATTGTCTCAATTTTAAACTAGCTGATTGTTGTCATTGGTTTCAACCGTCATTTCAATTGCCAATTTTTGCCTTTTGTTAGTGTTGGACTGTGAATATTCCCGAGAAAGCTACTAGTTTTCAATTAATAATTAAATTGGTGGCTCATGTCCCTCTTTTAGCATCATCAAAATGACGTATTAACATGAATATGGTTCAAACTTTCAAATTTTATATCATCATATCAAAATATCAAATTTTAAAACGTTTAATTCAACGTTATCTATGCTTGAAATAAAATTAATTAGCTGATGGTGATTGTTACTTCGTCGTCGATCATTTCAGTTGGTTTCCCCTACCGAAAAACAACAAAACATATGCTAACGATCGACTCGATTGCGTTTTTTAGTACTATCAAAATCGCTTACATAATCGACCAGCTTCGGTTGGAAGTTGCTCGCAAATCATTTTCGAGCAACTTCCTATTGTAGTTACATCTTTAAATATCATCTCTTTTCAAGTACAAATTAAGTGTGAAGATCATTTTTTCATAACACCGCTAAGGAAGTATAACTTTAAAAATGAAAATTATGAGCTTTTTATAAAGCTAACTATGAAAGTTTATCAACTCATTCAAGTTTTTTATTAAATGGGTTTTTTGATTTTTGAATACGTCAATGTTATAAATTGTTTATATCATCTATAAATAATATGCAAGTACAAATGTAAAAATAAAGAAAATTTATTTTTAATTTAGTAACTCTTGTCTTTTCATTGTTCCAATTTAGATTATTTGGTAGAATAATGTTGGTAACATACTTTAGATTTACTTTAAGATTTAACCGCTTAGATAATTTTTTTATTTAGCGAAATTTAAAATCACAATTTTGTTATGGGGGTGAAAATGAGGACTGGTGACACACATGTAGGTAGCCCTTACCTCCTATTCATTTTTTACATAGTGTGGAAACTAAATTTGTGCAAAATTTAATTCTTGTTACACAAAGTTGTACATATTTGTGACATATTTAGTTCTGTAAAATAAATTTTGAAGTATGCGAGGGATGGGGGTATAATCGTATTAAACAAAGGTAATCTGAAATGCACATTAACTCCAGCATCGTAAAATAAATAAAAAAACTCTTATATCCCATTCTGTCTGCTCCATATGAAAAAAAAGAAATTATACAAAATTGAACCTTTCTTGCGTATTTCTGATCCATTCAATATTCCTCTCACATTATTTTAACCAATAAAGTATAGACGAGTTGAAAACTTAAATTGATTAGATTAGAGTCGAACCGGAACGAAGAGAAAGAGGAACGTGACTTGGGCGATGGGCGTTTGGCAAGGGAGTTTCTGCGAACGTAAGGCCAAAGGTGTTGGATAAATTCGTGAAATTTAATGTGAAACAAAACCATAATATAGAAAACGGAAAACAAAAGGAAAAAGGCGGCTTTGCATAAATTGTTTTCATTTATTTAAATTTGAAAATCGTAGTACAATTTGTGTACCGACATGAAATCAAGAGAAAAATCCGTGCCACTGTATATTATAATGTTTTACTTTTATTGGTACAAATAAAATGAACAGGAACGGGAGATTAAGGGGCATTTGATTGTGATAAAATCACAATCAGTCGGCGGCGAGATGCTGATGCTAGAAGTCTTAATCATGAATTATCTGGAGAGTTTTATTTCTTTTTTCATTACGTTCGAATGCAAGATTATGTGTAATAGCAACCCCAAAAATTGATGGCTGCTTAAAAGAACTGTGCCTAATGACTCTGCAAACAGGATCAAACTTAAACAATTCTAAATTATATGATTGATTCGAGGCTTTGTCAAAGCCTTATTTTCTGCGTGGATTTCCCTCAAGCGAAATTACAAATCTTCAGATGAAAGAAAACAGTTGTTTGTATAAAGAAGCAGATATACATTTCAAATATTGATTTCGTTTTTTATCATAAATGAATTTTATTACAAATAAAACTATTGTATGGTGGAAACCCATTTGCTTACTTTCCTTGCTTTGACATATCAAGGCTTAACTAAATGAATTAACTATTCGTAAATTGTGGCTCCAGGTTTAAACATTATTTAAATAAGCTCGAAGATATAACACAACACACTGAAGCTTCCAAGGCATGCTTAAGCAAAGCTTATAATTGGGCTACAATGTTATATGAATCTACACTTTTGTATTTCAAAATAAAATGCAGGAGCTGAAAATAGTTGCATTTACTAAATGAAGACCTAAATTCCATTTAAAAAAAAAGTGCATGTATGCACTGATTTGTGTCTTAAGACCTTACTTTTATATCAAATTTCATAATTCTAATTCAACGTAAACAATCTATTAGATAAACTTTGCATTGTTTTATTTTCCTAGCGGTCGATTTAATTTCTCGTGAGGTTTGTTTTTTCCTTCCCGGTTCTCCTATCCTATCGTAGTTCTCTGATTTAAAGCAAATTTTAGATTATCCTAGAAACTAACAAAAATCAGTAGAATGGAATAGAAAATGGGTTAAAAATAGATCTGTAAGATCCACATTTGACCTACAATTGGTCAAACAATGATTGAAACTTATATACCAGTAGACAAAATAGAGAAATATATCCCTGTTCTCAGTAGACTACAGATTTTAAGTACCGGAAGAAACAAAGAAATTAAAATGAAATATTAATCAAAAATCCTCCTGAAAACTAAAAAATAATTTGTTAACATACAAAAGATGAATATGAATAGCAATAAGTATCATCTATTTGTTATTTCCGACCTTCTCAATATAAATCTATTGATGAAAAACGATAGTAAAATTTTGTATCCATACCTACTCAATTATCTCTAGCCATTGCCTATTAACCTACACCTAATTTAATTTGGAATTCCTTATAATTTATATTACCTACTACAAGGGAAAAATTAAATTCTGAGAAGAAAAGAATTCATATTTTACGTTATAGTTGGGAAACTGGAAAGTCCGAAGAAAAGGAGAATAAAGGAAATTGAGATCCTGGATTTTTTAAATCAGAAATTAACGACCCCAATTATAAAGTTTTATAAAGTAAATATAAAGTAATGATAAACATTTATAATGTTTTATAAAGTATCTTACAATTTCACCATTAAAATTCCACAAAATGTTTTTATAATATAACTATTGTTTTTGTTGAGAAATTTTACGATAATACCTTTGATATTGAACGGAGATTTCAATATTAACTTTGCAGATGGTAAAAATTTACCGTTAATTAAATTTTTATATGAAACATTAAGTTTAAACATATTCAATCATTTGAAACTCAGCAGTACAAACTATAAAACGTTGATTGATGCCATTTTTATACGATGTTTAAATAAATTCGAATCCAAAATTATTTTTTCCTATTTTAATTACCCTAGACCTATTGTATCCTTTTAAGCATATGATTAAATAAATGAGAGTACAAAGAAGATAGAAGATATTGAATAGAATAAGAATTATTGAAAGAAACTATAATTATTATGTCATTAGTCAAAAAAATTACATTATTAAAAGTAATAATAATTTATAGGAAATATATTTACTAAATAAGGGTATAGTCTTGATTATTACCCCAATTACCTTAGTCTAGGGTAAGAGTCCTGATTTGAACCCCATTGATAATGTATTGGATTTGATGAAGAGAAAAGTGGCTAAATCGGTGATCACATCACAAAAATAATCCTTAGAAAAAAAAATTCATAAATGGATTCACCATCTCCTAATTCAGTGGACATTACTGTCCTACATGTACAGTGAGCTGCGAAGAATTTGAGCTTTAGGTAATAGCAGTAAAAGAGCTTTCAATTAAATATTTAACGATTAAGTTCGCCATAGTTAATAAGATATTTAAAATGATCGTAAAAGTTATTTTTCAGACAATATGATTTTTTTTATTACATTAAGAAGTAATAAATGTAATAGATTATATTTTTATAGGAAAGTTAAATCCAATCAAAATTCAAACACAAAATAAAGTAGCTATTACTTCATATTTTGTATGAATCTATAATGCATCTATTAGTATGGCCAGGGACTGTAAATACTACCAATTTATAACTAAGAAATATTATATAATAATTTTAATCAATTATTAAACCGTATTTACAAATGTATATAACTGCTGCTGGGAGTGTGGATAAATAGGTATAGCTGATTTATATTAATGATAGTAATAGATAAACTATAAAATTGTGATTTTTGAAACCACAATTAATCAGAGTGTCCAAAAATGATATAAAGCTTTCCCTTCTATCGATTGTCCTCAATGGTGTTCTCATTTTTTTTACTAAACAAACTTCTGATTATAAATATTAAGATATCAAATAAAGGTAAATTTTAAGATATACTAAGTATATCTATGAATTTTATAAAACTACTATATATTTTATATAAGTGTTAGAAATAATTCATAGAAACCCATTAAAACATTCAATAGATCGTAAGTAATTTTTTCAATGGTTAATAAGCACTATAACTGAACTTACGCTAAGATAAATAAGCATATAATTATCTAAGTTTTAATGAAACTCTACTAAATAAATGCATGTGTTAAGTGTCCCGCTTTCCCCATCCCTCGAACATCATTACAACAGAGAAAATTTCCGTACGAAATTTCATGAAAGTAAAAAAGTCCTGCGGGTGCTCGAGAAATTCCCATATTTTCCTCCCTCTTCGACTCTTCATTCATGTTCCAACTCCCACCAAATGTTGTACACATAATAGTTTTACTAATTTGACCGCGATGGCGTAACTTGTGTAAATGCGACTTGTCTGCCCGACTTTTTATTTGAACGTCATTTACATTTTACACTTTGTCCCCCAATCCACCTCTCAATCCCACTGGCGTCCCGTAATTCCATCCCGCAATCCCATCACCGCCTTCTTGTTCCTTTTATTAACAACCGCGTGGTGCTCATTTTTGTTTTAAATATCCAACCATATACGTAGCCGCCTGCCAGGCTATCCAGCCTGATCCAGCCTCAGCGCGCTTGATTCCAGAAAAGTTGTGACACAGTAGTGCCAACGTACACGTACAATGATGCCAACCACTGTGAAATTAAAATATAAATAGTTCCCTTTGTAAGTATAATTTTGTGCTAGACTCAAAATGATTCCATTATTATTATTATTATTATTATCATTACACATGCATTATCCGTATTGTTATGTAGGAGCGAGCGAAAGCTCCAATAGTCTTTTATAGGAAAAGTTTGTGACTAGAGTAAGATGAAAAATATGGAAAATAAAAAAGCTCTTATTTATTTTAACAAAATAAAAATGCATTTGCCTGGTTTTTCTTGCAAATACATAGGTGAGCTTTAATTGCATTCAACGACAATAAACGTTTGATGTGAACGCTTCATTATTGTTGTTGCTGGCAATTGCCGACACTATTACACCGACATTTTATTGGTGTAATCAAAATGTTTGTTTGTAATCGAAATGAAAATCCAACAAAGTCGGAACAGAGGCTTGTTATTAAGGCAAAAAATCCGCCAAATGTAAGTAGAACAATTTGAATTCAAAACGTGTTGCAAATGAGTTTTGTGTAAAACGAATTCATGAAATTAGCCGTCGCTCAAATGCACCCCGAAATGTGCAGCACAAAAGCTGCATTCCGAACAGAACGAATTGAAAGTGGCGAGAAATGTGGCCAAGCCGGCGTTTCGATATTATTTAAAAATGTTCCGAAAAACGAGAAATGGGAAAATGACTTAAATTACGGCAACGAACTGCTAATGAACAATGTTCTTAAGTATGATAACAACAGTTTGCAAACTAACCTCAATTTGGGGCCGATTTCCACGACGACAAAAGACGCTCGACAACTCACCCTCAAACCACCCTATAACCCAACCGCCATATTCTAAGATTCTCTCGATGCAACCGAGAGAACGTTATATAATATTAAGATAATTAGCATACAAATATCAGTCGTAAGACGTGCATTCATAAAATGAAACACGAACGAGAAAATAAGATACCTCTTCCCACTAAACCACTGTACCAATCACATATTCTCACCACTCCGTTCCTCTACAAATTAACCCTTAAATTCCCAACCGCACAAATGTTCCAGAAAGCATCAAACGTAATCATAGAAAAATTTTAAGCCCTTTCGAACTACTCATTGTTGCCATTACTGGCACGCTTTATTGTTGTTTTGTTTATGCAGCATGAAAATGGCTAAATAAACGTGTCACAAATAATAACAATAATCGTAAAAAGAAGAAAGCGACCCGGAAAGACGAAAGAGGCTTTGGAAAATGTCACAAAATTTCGTACGTGTTCTCCCATTTGTTCTGAAAGGAAATATCACAAATAGAGTTCAGATGAAAAATAAAGGTAGGCTGCAGATAATAAGATCATGCCTTTGGTGGTTTCCAGACAGCTCTGTTGGGATCATCACTATTATTAGTATTTATTATTATTACTATTTAAATAGGACATTTTTCTTAAACATAAAACCAGAAACGAGTCGGGAAGACAATGCACACGTACTTGTATCTATTCCACACGAATTTGCATATAAAATTTTCCTATTCTCCAGTTAATGATAACAGCAATGGGATGATGATAGTATTGTCGATTTGGGAAATATATAATTTTATCAACTTCATTTATCTGCGCATTTTATTTTGCCTGCAACTTTATTTTGTATGCTAATGATCATGTTGTCTGCTTGCTCATACTTTACAGTCGTTATAATATAGATCTATTGAGTCCTTCAATTATTATAAAGATAGTCGGCAATACTAATTGAATTATGTGCGGAGATATTTTATAAGGAATATTGGAAACGATTGTATTTAATTTATTCCTTGCGATTACATTAATGTCAGAAAAATACGTGAATGTAATTATATTAATAAGAAACGATTCAGTTTCATCTTTTTCTTGGTTTCCGATTATAATCAATAGGAAATTATTGCGTCTGAGATAAAAACGTAGTAGTCTGCAAAACTAAAGCTTACATATCTTTGTTTTATATTGGTAAATTATACTAGAAACGAATTTATTGCCACAAAAAGTAAAAAAATTATGATTCTTATGCATAATACAATTATAATATTTTATGAATATAAATCCATTCAAATTTACAGCATCTATTTCGATAACTAACGACATTTTTTCATATTTATTTCGATACAATTTTGATGTTTTTGGAGCTATTATTAATTAAATTTTTATTTTTTAAAAATTTTGAATTTAAACTTATATTTTTGTGAGTTAGTGCCATATTTAATATCAGAAAAACCATTTCAGGGACTGAAATAAGAGAAACATGGACTTAAAAGAAATCCTGCTAAATTTTCTGCATATTGCTACGTTTCAGGGAAAATTTCGGATACACTTCTAGGCACTAATAACATCAAACATCTGATAAAAACGAAGTTGTCGCTGAAATGTAGTGTTATGTATAAATTATACCGGAAAAAATTTGCTGGCACTCCATCCAATGATATTTAAAATTACTTTTGAATAAATTTATATAATTAATTGGCATCTTTATCGTTGTATTACCGCAGAATTTCCCAAAGTTTGGTACCTTTACTCCAAGGGGTAAAGAAATAGTTTAGTAGGGGTACGCCTATAGTGATATTATGCTATACGCGATAAAATATATTTGTAGTCAAAAATTGATTTACCCAAAATATCTTTTTTTTGTCAAATTTTTTGACGAGGGGTACTTAATATTATTTTATGGAAAGAGTACACAGATCTCAAAAGTTTAGGAAACAGAGCTATCGAGTCAATTGTCAGAACAAAATTAGAAGGGAAAAACTGTAATATCTTCTTTCTACATATATGTAGAAAGTAAGAATGTATATTTTCTATATTCTCTTTATAACAAATATATACTTTCATCCCGATACTTCCCTCTTTCCTTTTGTCAAGGATACAGCAGTTTTTTGCACCCTTCTGGAAGTCTGGTACAGTGATCAAGAGAACTAATAAGTCCCTAAAAAGAATAATGTTTTTTTTTTGGAAAAAATTGAATATCAAAACATTAGCTATCCTATTCACTAGAAGACAACCCAACAAGTATAAAAAATACTTGTAAAAAGGAAAAGATAAAATTGACAAAAACAGCTAAATACTTTGGGTTGCAACTGGATTCTAGACTCAACTTTGCTTAACACATTATGCTAGCTAAAGACAAAATAATGGCTAGCGGTGACATATTATAGCCATCGCTATATAGGCAATCCAAACTATCTACCACCTACAAAATAACGATATATAAAACAACACTCAGACCTGTTTTAATATACGCATGTTCAGTCTTGAGTTTAGTAACGTTGAGTTTAGTAACCAAAACCAAGTATCTAACAATACAAAGAGCCCGAAACAAACTGTTAAGAATGCTGGAAACATATTCTGCCAAATACAAGATCTTTAATCTTCATAATGAATTACAAGTACTACCGCTAGACCTGGATATCATGACTTTAACACAAAAATTCTTCACCAAAAATAACCTTAGCTAACTAAATAGTGGCATTCCTACACCACAAAGAAATGGTAACAGGAAAACGAAAAAGATAAGCAATTT
This sequence comes from Sisyra terminalis, assembly GCA_958496175.1. Taxonomy (NCBI): domain Eukaryota; kingdom Metazoa; phylum Arthropoda; class Insecta; order Neuroptera; family Sisyridae; genus Sisyra; species Sisyra terminalis. Next base: position 14,290,551 of record OY292275.1, read on the forward strand.
ATTTGTTATCGAGCACCCAAAAAATTAGACATTACTGAGTTCTTTTTTCGGCCACTAACATTGTCCTGAAAAACTTGACTAACTTGATGTACTAAATAGTTATTGGTTGTTTGCTTTTTGTTATTGTCATTCAAACTGAAGTCAAAGCTGTCAAAACATTACATTCATGTTCTTCATACACTTTAAATCTATCATCAATTTATTTTTATTTAATTTTATTTAATACTACTTATATTTAGAAAGCAATTTTACTTTTAAACTATCAATCCCTTGTGAATTATTTTACGAAAACGTTATACGTCATGCTTGGTATATTAATGAAATTAGAGTCCTCTGCACTGTGTCCTTATTTTGTGGTCGATTTTCCACTATAGCGTTCGTTATCCTGCCATTTATATTTTGTGGACTGCACCCTCGATTACCTAGGCTATAAAACCCAAAATACAAACATAAAAGAACAAGACATATTATCTTCGTAAACAAAACAAAGACAATAATTATATTTTTAAATGTTGCCGTTTTTTTTTCTCAACACAAACAATAATTACTATGTATTGTACAATTCAGAATCCTTTATTCTAGATTAGGATCTACTGATACTGTTCGGTTGATTAATGCAAAGTACATCACATTTATAATAAACTGAAAATAAATGTATTTGTATTCTATATGTTATGAACTAAAAAATATAATTTTACTTTTATTTTCACAAAGTATTGTGCAAAAAAAAAATATTCAACAAAAAATATCATAGAGTAGAAGATGTAGACGTTATACAATGTTACACAAAGTCTAAATTTTGGGCAATTGCTTATTATTTTGCCAAAAATCTATTAACACTGCAATTTGTATTATAAGTAACAATTGAATTCCTAACAATTCGTTATCTGCTTAAAAGAAAGCTCATTAGTTTCATATTAAGAATCGTAAAATCTAATTAATTTTCTCCAAATTGAATTTTTAGATAAATGATTTTTTTGATTGTAAAATAAATACCGTATTCTAGTCAAGAAAAAAGAATAATTGGATTAAACGTTTCAAATACTGTCACACCTTTTTTCTCAAATTAAAACTTTCAAAATACGAACAATCCAAAAAAAAATTGAGCTTTTTAATTTTTCCTTTTAAAATAATTACCAACTCCACAAATCAATTCTGGAATTTGGTTACTTCTATGTCATGCTCGGACACAAAATCAAAGAAAAGCTAAAAATAATGCCACATCTTTGTATGACAAAATATTTACATGATATACAATTTTATAATTTGCAATTTTTGTATAAAATTCTATAAAAACATATAGTTGGTAATTTTGTAACTTTTCAAATATTGACAAACCTCATTCCCCAAATTAAAACTTTCAAAATACGAACATACGAACAATCCAAAAAAAAATTGAGCTTCTAAATTTTTCCTACTAAAATAAATACCAACCCCGCAAATCAATACTGGCATTTGATTACTTTTGTGTCATACTCGGACACAAAATCATAGAAAAGCTCAAATTAACGTCACACTTTTGTATGACAAAATATTTACATGGTGTACAATTTTATAATTTGCAATTTTTATGTAAAATTCTATAAAAACATATAGTGGGTAATTTTGTTAATTAAAAAGATATAATTATCTGTTGTTATGGCATTATTATGGTTTACACTTCGATTGCATATAACTAGCAAAAGATAACTGATAAGTATTTCAAATTATGTTATCATGAGCATTCATAAACAAGCCCTATAGATAGACGAAATGTTTTGGTAGCTGCAAAATTTAGTGCTTACGATACTGTTCGTTTATTTTATGGCACCGTTAGTTTTCATGTGCATTGTGTAACAGGATCGAGATCAATTCAGAAAAATCCCTTATTTTAACAAGCTGACCATTATAAAAGAAAAAATAATCAATAAAATTTACAACAGAAGTATACGTTATTATTTTGTTTATCATAATTGAAAAAAGTATTGTTTTTCCCCCAAAAATTTATGCCGTTATGAAGGATAAATAATTTTGGAGTAAGAAGAAAACTGTTCGATTTTTGCTAAGTGATTTTTGTGAAAATTAATTTTTATAATCTATTTCTCATTCTATTTGGCTTTCTTATATGTTACAACGAATGGCTCTGCTCAAATTCTCACAAGAATTGTTAATAAACGTTATGAATCATAACGGGGGCGCTCACTATTATCATTATCATCCACGTCGGGGCTCAAGCTCTTCACTCCAGTCTCTCTCAAAGCTCATCGTTATCATAAAAACAGGAGGAATCAAGTCAAGTTAGTGCTAACGCTATTTGCTCCTTTCTTTTTCCATCGTATTTCTTTCCACCGGTCCTCTTCTCGTATATCTATTTAGTTATCCTTTTCTTTTTCGTCTTCGCACACATTTCTAATATACGCGACACAAATGAAAGGGTGAGGTGTATATTAACCCAGTTCTAAGATCGCAGATGGCATGCGAAGTCGCTCCCGCATCCCGGGAAAGTGTATGTGTGCAAAGCGGAAGATTTTTAAAATTTCATTTCCGTTTGAAATGTACACGACAGACATTTATATACCTATGTGTATGTGTTATCCTCTTAAGACCAACCCCATCCCATTCCCTTATTCCCAGTGTCGCCTTCAAATCGTTCGTTCGGGTGATTCGACCATTTCCCAGTCGTCAGTGGCGGATGGTGCATAGGCGCTGCGGTATTACAGCACCAAAAGAAAATTGCTTTACGAAAAATTGTCCATTTTCTTCAAAATTAAATATAACAGCATAAATACAATAACTTTTCAATACTTTATCAGTAAAATATTAGTCAAACTTTTTGTTTCCGTTTTACTTCAAAACTACTGAGGAGATTTATATATTTGTTGTTTTATTCCTCCGAAGGGTAACATTAATAGAAATTTAAATAGTCAACTGATGTAAATTTCATATGCAGTGGTTATATCAAACCACATCCAATAAACTGGCTCTCACTTTAATGCCAAGTGTCTGGGTCACCCAAGGATTATGAATTACACAGGATGCCCCATTAAAAAAATAAATGACGTCATCCGAAGAATATAAAAATGTGGATCAGTCTGAATATCTATACATATTGCATAAATATACGAAATATACGTACAATTTTGGTATATTGTTACCAATGCTACCATCAGTTGGGAATTTTAAATCTTTCTGGGTACATCTCTCAACTCATGAGGCCACCTATGTATTTCATAAGCCTTGAGGGTCACTAACTAAGGCAGTAAGGTTTAAATGGACGAAAAAGAACTATTTGACAACAGTTAAAAAATCGACTAAATATTAGTTAACGTCAATATATCATTAAGCTTCACCAACGAAACCGTGGGCATTGGATATTTTATATGTTATTAGAGATATTTGTTATGTATTGTAGGAATTTATTATATAGAATTGTACTGAAAAAGAGTGAAGTATATTCGAACACTATATTCGGCTTGTTTTGCTATTTTTTTCCACCAAGAATCATATGTGCATATAATGAATGGAAACGTCGCTATAAGTTTCAATAAGGTTTAATATTTTTTTACTAAATGATAAGATAAAACTTAGTAATTATGAAATGTCGTAATATACGTAGCAAACCTTCTTTAGAAATCATCATGAGACCTTAAAGAAATTTTCATTAAAATTACCCATTTTTCGTCTTTTGACTGCGTCGTACCACAAAAATCATTAAACTGCGCAGAGTGTTGAATACGAAATAACTAACTTTTAGGTTCCATTAACACCAAAACATCGAATTGTATACCCATACTATTATTTGGATTATCTATCTTTGGACATTGGTACATCTTTGGATTACTTAAAGTACAAAACGAAAAAAATTGTTAAAAACATGTGTAAATTCCCAAATTACGCAATAATTCTGAAGAAAAAGAAAAAAAACTTGGTAAACTATACGTTCCTGACTCCTTTTTCTTTAAAGTTTTATTCTATCTTTGATTTTGAAAAGATTTAGAGAAAACAGTACTTTTTATTGTTGTTTACCGTCGTTTTATAACTACTAAGGTCTTTAGAAACTCTAGAGTAAATAAAAATCTGTAATCGAGAGATATCGAAAATTTGCTTGATATGAGGATCAAACCCAAAACCTACCAGTTTTAAAGCAGTAAACTAAACCACTCGGCCACCAGCAGAGTAACAAGTAATTTTAACAGAGAATTGTAATGTAATAAGTAATATTTTGCTTTACTATATATAAATCATCACCGCAACAATCTGGTCATCAATCTTCTAGAAAATACGAGCCACCATCAAAGGTTGAATTGTATCTCATTTCTAGAGCTATCGTTCAGAAACCCTTTAACACCTTAAGGTACTCCTTTTAAGGGGTCGCAGTCTTCTCCACCTGTTCTTGCATCCTATTCGCTTAATATCCGGGACAGATTACGAATAGATGTTGGGGAAAGAAAAAAAATTATCTAAATCAAATAAGACAATACCTATATTATTGAATTTCTAATAACGGAGAGATAATGTACAGTAAAAGAATTTTACAAACGTTTGGTCAGTAGTCATTACATAACATAAAAGATAAAAATCTCCAAAAATAATTTTTACTTCTTTAGGAATACGGGGTAAAAAGATATCAATTTAACAGTGGTAAACGTAAACAGATATCGGATTTGGAGTCATTGTGTCAATAAAGTCATAAAGAAGTTTTGGCTCAAGTGTACTTTAGCACACCCACAATCTGACAACGTTGCATTTTCGACTTTGTTTTTAATTTAATTCGCGATATTTTTGTTAATTCAATTCTAATATGGTATAATTCTCTCTTTTGTGGCTAAATTTTCATTATAGACCGATTTAATCGCGAATTAAATTAAAAACAAAGTCGAAAATGCAACGTTGTCAGATTGTGGGTGTGCTAAAGTACACATGAGCCGAAGTTTTGTATAATGAAAAATCACTAGAAATTTCTTTGTGAAGAAATCAATTTTTATAAACTTTTTTAATTTTTCTTTTACTATATAGCACCCCCGAATAAAAATATGTCGGACCGCCACTGTTCGCTGCCCACTTTTCGCTCAACTCAACAACGATTCCAGAGAGTCTTACAGAAACGAGTCCTCTGAGGATTGACTGGGTAGTCAACGACGACAACAAGATTTTCTCATCGTCTTCGCAGTCATTGTTTTCCGCTTTATTAAAAACTTTCCTTTTTATAAATTGTTTAAATTAAATTTTTGATCAAAAACAGTAATCATTACGTTAATCAGACAGTTAGAAATGAAAAATAAGCAAATGTTCATATGCATAATTATCTGCAATTACGTTTTATGCGCCGTAGCTTTCAAAGCTCAGCGAGGCGAAACATAGATATTTTTAAATGAGACATAAAGTGCAGCTATGGAAAAAAAGCAGTGAGAAATCCAAGGAAAACAACATTAAAAAAAAAACGGGATGAGCATGGGAATGTTGATGGGAAGCGTCACGGGAGGAGAATGAGACAATGATCTAATGCATATAATCAGTGCATCGTGTACTCCATTTCAAAGCCAACTAACAAACAAGACGTTAAACAGACGGGAAACGGGACACTTTGTCTCATCTCTTTTTGCGTTGCCTTCCGTTTTCTCTTTGTTCCTTCATACAATTTAAGGAAAAACAAACCGCAATTAGAGATTCTAGATCGTTATACGAATTAAAAACGGGAACAAGAAATACAATTGACGTGGAAAAAAGCACAGCAAATGAAGAGGATTTACGTCATTTTTTTTTCGTTTTGGCTTTGGATCCGTCCGGAATGAGCACAGAGACGACAAATGGCCCCGTACCAAATGATCGTTAAAGTTTGCACCAACACACATTCACGTAGAAGGTTTAGAGGATTATCTCGAGTTTATCTGATCAGTCTTAGAGTTTCTCCTATTTCTGGTCGTTGAAATTCCCTTCATCATCCCCCTTCTTCACTGCCATCTCAATCTTCGACCTTTAGGCATCTCGAGAGCTGCTATTCCATTTGCAAGGCTAAAAACACGAACGTAAAACTAGAATGGGGTTCTTGTATTTTAACATACTTGAATCATACTACACTGCTCAAGTCCCTCAACCCTCTATTATAAATTCATATATCCTAGCTTAGCAAGTGGTAGTATCATCCCGGCCTTGTCCCGTAATTTCTTCTTATCATAAGTATGGTTATTGCTTAAGAGGATGAGTGAAGAAGGCAACACTTGCTGTTATCATCTCTGTCTTTCTTTTAGCATATCAACGATATCATTCCAAAATTGCCGTTTGGTCCTGTTTTACATTTGTACGTATTATGAAATATTAAAAAAATTTACATTTCGCATAAGTTTATGAGACAGAAATTGAGAAGTTTCTTTTATTCATTTTCGTCTAATTAATTTTAAAACGTGGTGTAAACTTAAAAGGAAATAAAGAGCACATTCGAAATAAACTTTTTTACGATATTGTTATATTATTGATCTTAAATTTGCCGCAATAGAAAAAGAAACGCAAATATTATTTTAAATTTCAAACCTTTACTACTTTTATGGTAAAATATTAAACCAGTAAAATCTGCTTTTGAGCAAATAACCCAAGTACATCATAATTCATTTTTCTTAAATTTCCCTTTTTCTTAATGCTATCATCAGTTTAGTAATATCATTTGAAAATTCTTACATTTTTTATTTGAAAAAAACTTCTTTTTTAGTTGGAACTTCACGGTTTCAAAATTTAGTGCAAGTTTTAACTTCTTTTCAAATTATTAACGAAAATCAACGCAAAAGCGCCAAGCAAATACCGTAGTAAAAAATAAGTACAAACCATATAATTGTCCAAATTTTTAATGATAATATAAAAGAAAGTATAGAAATTAGTCAAATGGTTTTGTGTTAATGTTTAAAGTTTTAGGTAAACTAATAAATTACAGAACCGGATATTACCTTTGGCAATATTAATAATAATTTCCTATTATACTGTCATCAATTCTATATATAATATTGTCGTAATAAGATTGTCAGAATAGATGCAGTAATTATGACAAATCAAAATTTCTGCAATGATAAATTACTAATTTACTGTTGAATGAATTAGTCTTTCAAAAACTGATCTCTTTTACTTCAAAATTTCTTTATAACTTCTAAAAATCTAAAATTTCTAAATCCTGAAAATTGGTACTCATATGTTTGAAGTAATATTTGAAACTATATATCAGATTTTAATTTTCGTTCACCAATAGATGACTCCACTTTTCTCGAGATTTCTAAGCCATATTTTAAAAAATGTACCCAAAAATCTTAATTCAAAAATCATGAAGAGCCTAAATATTATATATGCTGGGCAGGGCCGATCCTAGCAGATGTGCAGCGTATAGTACATCCTAGCAGATGTGCATATAGTTTCATCAAGCAAATGTTTCTCCAAATTTGTAAAAAAAATAGCTTTTAAAAGTGCTTTGGTAAGACCGACGAAGAAGAAATTTTAAAAATGAAAAACCGAGTACTGGAATACAAATTTAAGTATAAAACAATCACATCTGGATGACCGAAAATTAGTGGGTGAACCTTGAAGAAAACATAAAGAGGGCGTTCCCAACAACAACCAATATCAGCAAGATGTTCGAATGTCAGAGATCGAACCTTGATGAAAATAATGAGTGGGCGTCTCGACAACAGACAATAACAGTTGCATGATCGTATGTCTATGGGCGAACCTTGAAGCAAACGTAGAGAGGACGTTTCCAACGACAGACAATCATAGCTGGACGATCGTAAATCAGAGGACGAACCAAGAAGAAAACAATGCGTGGGCGACCGAACAACAACCAATAACAGCTGCATCATCGAATGTCAGTAGGCGAACCATGAAGCAAACATAGAGAAGACGTATCCAACAACACCCAATCATAGGTGTACTATCGTGTATCAGTGGGCGAACCAAGTAGAAAACAATGAGTGGGCGTCTCAACAACATCCAATAACAGCTGCATGATCAAATGTCTGTGGACGAACCATGAAGCAAACGTAGAGAGGACACTTTGAAAATGCACGATAACTCCACGGGCAGCATATAATATCATTTAGTTAATAGATTCTTCTATTTTCTAAGAAGTGTGAAAGATGAAAAATTAAACTCTTTATTTGGTTATTATGAATCGAAAATTATTTCATCGTAAAATGTATATTTAGAATTTTTCAGATAATAAATCCGAAAACCTAAGAATTTAATGTTTATCCAATTGGTACTTTTGTTAACAGAATTCTATAGCCAAAAAACTCAATATTTATGACGAAATAGTCAATCGCAATGTTGCAGAAAATGCTATGCAAGAAATTTTTGATTTTTAACCCCAATTTACCGTCTTTATATTTCAAAAAGTAGTAAGTATGATTTTTCTTAATTTAAACTTTTTGTCTTTGAAATTTTTTATTGGTGGCTGAATGTTGAAATATTTAATCAAGACAATGCTTTGTCTATTAAAAGGGTAGAAGCCTGAGAGGAGTGTTTTTCAGAAAAACGAACCAATTAATTTTTTGACTCTTGAACAACACTTATCAACTGCTTTGAAAGTTAAAGTGTGAAGTGGAGAAAAAAATGTTCTTTTCTTAAAACCGTTGCGTATAAGGACAATGGAGGGAAAATCTAAATTTATTTCTATTATAAATTTTCACGGCAAAATTTACCTCGTCCTTTGATTGTTTATTAGCCCTAACGGAATACTCGATGCCGATGTAAACAAGAGAATGAAGATTCCAACAACTACTGGGACGTTTCATAGATGGTATACAAAGGGGATGATGGTAATATAAGAGTGAATTTGACGCCTTTGAGCAAAGAAAATGGTCAACGCTTTTCTTACCATTTTCTGTATCATATGTAGGTATGTATATTTTTTTCTTTATCTCTCTCGTATGCTTTCCATTCCGTTCACTTTTTGTCCCATTCTTTCATTCTTCGTCTAAAATAATGTCAAGCTTACCCCTATATAAAGTGTCACACTATAAAGTTAACGCTCGTCGTGGAGATTTTACTGTTTTATATATAAAATGTGTGTTTGTCAGGCCCCTGGGTAAAAGGGCAGTTCATTGAGGAGCTTACTTATAAATGAGAATGGAGAATTGCATCATACATTATTGCTATGGCTTTCTCGAGTCTAAAAGCACGTAACTAGAAAAAGGAATACACATTTGACAAGTTAAGTTGTCAGAAAATTTAATACTGAACCGAAGAAAATAATTACTTGGTACTTATAATAGATAGCTGCCGTCGTATATTGTTCCTTTTTTTTTTTGTCGAAGATGAGAGAACGCGTTTAGTTGAGAGAAAATGACAATTTCTTTTATTTTATTGGGAAAGTTTCAGATTTTGTGTAATAAAGTGAGGAAATTGCAGTCGAATTTTTCATTTTAAATTAAGGGAAATATTTTTCGCAATTTTCCGCGTCAGTCTATTGAGTGGAGGATATGAGGCACGATACGAAAATGTTCTTATATTGGCAATTGGGAAAACAAATATTCTAATAATAATATTTTCGTTTACTTCTCGCAAATTGTTTTTGATGCCATTTTCTGTTTCTTGTTGATGTTGTTGCTATTGACATATGCTTCCCCCCTATTTGAAAAGTTATCGAAAACAAATCACGTCATTGGCAGATTTCTCAAACATTTGCGAAATATATATTGTCTACACTTTGGAAATTTGAGAAAATGATAAAAACTTTTTCACGTAAAATCTTTTTCAATTAAAAATCTGTCCAATTTCATACATCCGAATTTTTCTTATTTAACATATATTCAATGACGATCGAATGTGAGGGGCGGGAGGGGCGAGTGAAAATGTAAAATCGTTCCTATATCATTTCCGAAAATGTAGGGAAAATTGATTGATCGTCTGTCAGAACGACAACGCTATATGTATAATATAAATGATTTATTCATAACTTTTGAATAAAATAGGAAAATGCAAAGAAAATTTTTATTTTTCCGAAGCTCAGCATCCCGCAGAACAAATGGAGAAAAAAATACACACTTCCCAAAAAAAAAAGAGCATATCTTACTAAAAGATTTCAACGAAAAAGATGCTGACACGTTAGAGAAATTTTCACTAACCGACCGGAACTGCAAAGAGAAGAAAAATCGAGCGAGTGCAATACGGAAGAAAAGTCTAACAGATGGCGTTGTATAGTAAGCATTTACTTAGATTATTCCAAAAAGAAAATTCGACTTTTACTGTACCCATGTAAAAGAAGATAAATACCCAAATAAAATCACATTGAGCAAAGCATAAGATTAGAATGCAATCGAGTACAAGTCTCAGATGGTCAAAATCGTAAGAATACATTGTGTTAAGGTTTACGATATTGGATTCGTATCTTTATTTAAAATAAAATCATTGTTTCATTGGTAACAAAATCGTTCTCTTTCATTTGATATGTACAATTTTAAGAACGTAATTTTCAAAAAATGTCCTCGTAAAAGCTAAATTTTTTAAATAAATAAGCTTTATTAGAGCTTGTACCACGCAAAGTTTACATAGACAAGATACTACATGGAAAGTAAATAAAATATTTTTTTTATTAAAAATATAATAATATCCTTTAATTTATTCTCTTTTTATTTGTATTTAATTAAGTTTATATTGAAATTCAGTTCATACATAATTTTTAAATTTAAAATGCGAATTTTAATATTATGCCTTTCGGTCTTTATTATTTCTATATGCTATTTCGGTTTCACAAGGTTTTGGTTTATTTCCCTGAATGATAACTAGACGGAGCAGAGAAGGACATCACAGAGTAGACAAGAAGATGAAAAAATAAGTATTATATACTTTAATTGATTTCACACTATCTATTATATAGAACTACACGATTTTTGTTCCTTAAAACATTGTTCACTTTTGTATCGATTTGGTGAATCATATGAATTCATTTTCTAGTTTTACGTAGAATTTGATACTTTTAATCAAAGCAATTAATTGCAGTTTAAACTCTTTATGAAACTTATAAGTTTTCCCCACTTTTCACAAGCTATGCAACCTTTCGTGGAAAAGCGTATAATTGAGGAAACAAGCAATCCCCTTCTCTTGAAATATGCGAGGCCAACATAATAATTTTCGTCCGATTACTTGAAATTTTGCACTTTTTTGTATGAGCCTACCAAATGGTTTGTTCTTTATTTGATCATCCAATTGACCACCACAGGGATTCACTAAGCAATTTACTGGGCTACCGTCAAGGATATTGGCATCCAGGTATTCAAATCATCAATAAGGAAAAATTTTAAACAACTTTTTTTTTGTAAGCAATATGGTGCTAAATGAAGAAATTACTATTTATCATCAGGATCTTCAGAATGAAGATTGCATTTGAGTTAAAATTTCAAAAATTAAAACTTTAAAAATTAAAATTATTGAAACGTTTAGTTATAAACATTTAAAATGAAAATAAAAGTTTAAAACTGTTGAAAGTTTTGAAATCCGAAAAGCTCCTTCAACTCGAGAAGTAAAATAAGAAATGGTGAATCCTAAAAATGGTAATAATGACCCAATTCATCAACCATAGTGGGTAGAAAATTGGATCTTCGAAATCACTCACTTAAGTATTATACGTAAAACATCGCACTGTATCAAGAGTTTAGATTTTTGAAGATAAAATTTGATGTTAAAAAATAATAGAGAAAATTATGGAAATGAATAAGAAAACGACCCAGATAGCAAAGTTTGATGGGTCCAAGATACATAGGTCGAAGCTTGACTCAACTATACAAAACTTTGGACTACGCTTGTAATCTAGTCTTGACCCAGCCATAAGTCTGGAATGATACCATGGGCCAAAGCGTGATTGCGCAGATTGACTTACGATTCATTATCAAAACTGTGCCATGCTTAATTTTCAAAACTGGCTCAAACTTAATTGGCAAGTATGACTCCAGCATGTTTTCTAATGATAATAAATAAACAATTGTTAGTTGAATAACTAAAGAATTCCTACGGAATATTGAAGTTAAAGTTTAAGATATATTTAACCATTTGTAAGGCTGAGTAGCCCTATGTGGGACCAAGCTCAGGTTTCCGTTAATTAGCCGAAGCTAGGCTGTCCAGTCTTTACCCAGCTTGCTTTATCATTGTCATGGTAAAAGTACAGTAACTAGAGCTTATTAGGTCAAGTTCGGATTGCCGTTAATTAAACGAAGTTAGGTTCCCTAGTTTTCGCTCATGCTTGGCTAATCATTAGCATGGTTAATGACTAGGTAACTCTATCTAAGACCAAGCATGAGTTTCCGTTAATTGGTCGATGTAAGACTCGTCAGTCTTTAGCCAAGCTCGACTTATGACTTACCCATCCGTAACACTAACATAGACCAAGATAGGATTTCCAAAGTTTGGGTTCTAGTGGCCCAAACATGACCTCGTTCAACTCTGGGAGTTCTTGCATAGTGTAACTGTGAATGGATGAAAAAAATAAGATATCAAAGTTAGAATAACTATTAATTTTGGTAAAAGTAACTATAACAGGCCTGTCCCATCCGGGTTACCATCCGGATCGTGAGCTTATTAAATTTTAAGCAGTTTATATGTGGAAATATAAATCTTATATCTGACCCTCCATATAATCATGATGGATACTCTTAAACTATAAGAATTTTAATGGAACTATAAGAATCAAATTTTAGAAAACATGGGTTCATATTGGATGCTATTGTCGGAAACAATTCTGGGAAGATCCAAAATTCGGAGAAAGTCGGAAAAGAGGAATGAACTACCCTGACCTGTAAAACTTAGCTGTGGATAAGTAGTATTGAAAAAAATAGTATGAAAATCTGTAGAAAATATTTTTAATGTAACTGAAGTCGGCAAATACAGTTCTAACTCAACATTAAATCTGAGCTTTGTACTAGTGATATCATAGAGACCACTGAGTGGGCTTAGTATCTTCAGTATAATTTGGGTTTAGGCTTTTTTTTAACAAAATTTTTAAGCAATCTTCCTCTTGCCTCCTGTTAACTATCACATCGAGAAAAATGGAGAACAAAAGATCGATACATGGAGTGACCTTTATGTAGAACAGTTGAGGATCTTTAAACTTACCACTGACATAGAGGACTTTAAAAAGTCCATCGATAGAATTTCCCGTAATGTTTTTAAAATTACAAAAGTATGAAATCCATATCGATATTACTTAATTAATGTTAAAGGCAATATATAAAATCAAGTATATCAACCAATAATAGAATTCTTACCATCAGCTGAAAACTCACTTATTTTTTTTTCAAAACAAATGTTTATCCAGTTTTTGTGTTTATATGGTTACAGTATACGTTTAAATGTATACAAATTTTAATAAATTTGTACTTTAAAAGGTCCAAAAGCTTCCTCTAGCAATATTTGTTTCTTGAAAATAAGTCAACATTTTCTTCCATCGAAATTTCAATTGTAAGTGACCAAAAATTGATTTTTTTTTTACTGGCTGCTATTAAATTTGTACAATTATGTTTATTTTATGAAATACGTCATGATTTTTTACATGTGAACTTATCTTTCATTCCCAGAAGTAGAGTGAAAATACTATGTACAATCCCTTATCTCAATTTGAATAATTTTACTACATCACTTGTCGATAGTTTTCTTTTTCATCTCCTAGTTCAGCAAAAGAAAATCTCAAATTACAAAAAAACAACATATTGAATATCTAAATAATTTTCACCCCACTAGCTTTCTGAACCTCTAATCTGCAATATTCACAATCGATTTCTCCAGGGAATGTCCTAGTAACCATAACGATCGTAACAAACCTCTTGATCAAATCAAAACGAGTGCAAGACGAACAAAAAATTCTCTCTTACATATTTTATCAACATTTCAAGTGTCGAGAAACTTTCCTCGCAAAAAGTTTCCATCCTCATTTAAATGAAAATAAAATTCCAGACGTAATAATTTTCTATAAACCTGCAGATTTAGATAAACACATTTTTTCTCAAATTTTTTTTTTTCTTTAAATTTAATTCGATGTGTGAAACGGTTCACTAACCACACGTTCGATTTACGTAAATGGTAAAGCAGAAAGGTAAATTTTAAAAGTAGAAAAACCACGGCAAATGCAATTTATTTATTTCGATATTACCTGGATGGTTCATGCTGTTTCTCTTCGTAATTCTCTATGCAATCCATAGATTATGTACACTTATATTAATTAAAAGTGTAGGTATTATGAATATTTTCTCTGTTTAAATAATAAAAAAATTATATAAAAATATCTTGATGACTGTGGGATGGAGGAAACGAAACAACTCACCATGGCTAACGTTACGAATGTTTCAAGCGAAAAAATTGCAATAAAAACTTTTTATATACAACAATAAGTAAAGCATGAGTGAGTGCGGCACATAGATAATTAAACTTTGTAATAACTCGTCCAACTCACTACCCCCTTACCCCATTTTGCCTTTGTAAACTGGGTAGAAATGGATGCAGCCAAATGCACTAATAAACATGATGTGCATTTGGATGGATAGGGTCGGTCAAAAGCAAATGAGATACGAACGAATTATGAGTTTTAGTTTAATTAATTTCGTGAAAAATTTGATAGATCCCGAAAATTTATTTGCAAAATTAAGCAAAAGTTTATCTCATGAAAAAAGTTTCAAAGAAGAATAAATAATCACATATATACATACCTTATGCAACGCAACGAATAAATAAACCGTAATTAAGTCATTTCCATGTAAAGAACATCGCTAGTGTTAATTATTTTGTACTGCTCGTTCTCCCATTTTTTCTCCAACCCACCTTTCATCCCCGTATTTCTTTTTCTTTTCATATCACAAAAACACATAAACAGACAAGAGAAAAAGAGACAAATATTCCAGTTAGAGAATACCAGGAAAATTTAGCGACACAAACATAGAACAATTCGTTCACCCATTCCTGGCCACATCTCATCCTCGCCTTATTTTATTATCATTCCAGATATATACGGTCGGGCGTCGTCTGCGAAACCAGGATCGTGGGGAGTCTTGGTTGCATAAATTGTACACAGTAACTGTGTTAAGTAAAACTATACACTTATACATAAGTAAATTGCAAGTGCAACTCAAAAAGCTTCAATACTCCAACAAGTTTCGGCAAGTGTTGAAAATAATTCATTAAAAGGGACTCAAATCTGGGAACGAAACGAAACGAAACGGGCGAATATCATAAAGCAAATACCTACGCTACGAAACTATACAGAACTCGTGCACTTTATGTAAATTGTAAAAGTACTTAACGAGAAATGTGTCGGTACCTGGAGGAAAAACTCTGTGAAAAACAACAATAAAATATATCATTCACCGAGCCATTCGTAGTCCAACCATTACAAATTCAGCCTAGTTGATTTGCTTAACAAATTAACTTTTGAAAAATTGCCAAATTAAAAGGTGGATAAATGGAAAATTAAGATTACCGTTGTTCGTTTGCATCATTTGAATGTCTCCCCATTAAGATTATTGTCGGATTAACTTTATAATTTCTATACTTACAAGGGTTATAAATATTTATTAAGACAAAAAATAGACTTTATAAAAAGCAGTTTGAAACTTTTTCTGCTACACAAATGAAACTATCAAATTTTAGTAATATTACCTACTTTTATACAAGAAAACTTGTCATTTCCATCAAATAAATAAATTTTAGAAAAGAATTCTTATTAAAATGTATCCAATCAATAATTATTTTTAATCAAATTTATTTTTTTCATGTTAAAACCATACTTGAATTATTTTACCATTGTTATTTATTGATTTATTAAAGGTTAAAACATTAAGGCCAAAGGCAAAAGTTAACTCGAAACATGGAAAACTTTTGGCTTCGGTTTTCCTTTGAAACTTGAACTATTTCTTGACAGTTAAATGATCATCTGGTGCTCTTTTGAAACGTGATTGTCCCCCAAAGAAACTGAATTGTCATTCTTAATTTTACAAAATAAAATAATTTCCTTGAGGTTAGAAGTCGATAAATAAGTATTAAGATCATAAAATTATAATTCATTTTGTTTTCAGTTATTCAAACTTAAATATTAAAAGTTTTAAAATGTTAAAAATCGCTACAACTGATATGAATAAGTGGTAAACAGTTGTTTGGAGAAGTGGTTTATTCCATACATTCCGATGTAATTTTTTTTTTATTTTTTGGTTCAGTTTTCATGAAATTATGAGGTAACAAGTCTAAAAGAATTGAAGCATTTATTTTGAAAATATACCACTGCAAATAAGATTGATCATTAACTAGTAATGATCACTTTTTTTTATTTAATATTTTTAATAAAAATATTAAATAAAAAAAAAGAAAAAGATCTTAAATAACCTGAATTGTCTTCTTATTTAAAAAAAAATAAAAGCTGAGATCAGAATTTTATCATCTATTAACTAGTAATTTATTGGCTCTTATTTTTTGCATTCGATATGTGGTTGATCCTCGATCACGACTTGTCCTGAATACCTGAATACTTTCGGTAGCATTTTTAAGTTTTTCATCCCTTATATTCCAGATCAGATATTCTAAATCACTTAAAAGTTTTATTCATTTAATTGTACCATTTTATTTGTACTTTTCTTGCAAATAAGTAGTGGCTTAAAATTTGTTTCAAAATTTAAACATTGGTGATTTTTGTTTTAAAGGTGTTTGATAAAATTTGAAGTTGTTGAAGTAGGTTTCTTGGGTATATGTTCCGTATATCTTATTTCGGAAGATCTACCAGTTTGGCCAATGTAGAATTTTTCACAGGAACCACATTTAATTTAATATATTCCGGTTTTTTGTTGTAATTTGGTTGTTCTCCAATGGTCTGAGAATTTTATATCTTTTTTATCTTATCTTTAATTTTTCTTCGCGATCTTTGGTGCTAAGAGGAAACTTGATTGCTCTGTACACTAGACGGTTGTAAGTTGCCATTTTTTGTTTTCTTGGGTGAAATGATGTATTATCAATGGTTGAGTTCTTCTGAGTTGTTGATTTTCTGTATATATTGTATGACAACTTTCCATTTTCGTTGGTGATTGTTGTGTCTTAAAAGTTGATTGTTCCATTTAGTTCGTATTCCGAAGAGAATTTTATTTTCTGGAAAATTTTGTTTTGATCGGATACCATCTTGACAATCTGTCATGGGTAGTTCCATTAAATAGTATAAATGTATTGACTACATATCTTCCATAATATATTATTTAATTTCTGTTGGTATTGTTCATAATATATTTATTTTCAAAGTGATTCATGTAAAAGTCGGCTAGTAGTCCTGATAAAGGGGAACCCATGGCCAAGCCTTCCTTTTGGTGATAAAATTTATGATTGAAATTGAAAGTTTTGTTATAAAAAGATGGTTAACAAGTTCATTATGTCCCTGATTATCATATAATCATATATTTTTGATGTTATAAGATTATATTCCACAATTTTAATTGTTTCATCAACAGGGATATTTGTATATAAATTAACAATGTTAAGTGATGCCATTTTGATGATCTGTGGTAGTTGTAGGTTTTTATTATTTTTCATAAATTCATATGTGTTACTTGATGAATAATTTTCTTTCAATATGATGCCTGATTTGATGGTTTGTACTAATTTTTTGGCTAATAAATATCCAGGAGCAATTTTGTAATCCACTACCGGTCGGATTGGCATATTTATTTTATGGATTTTGGGTAAACCATGAAGTATTGGCGCTTGAGGTTTTATTGGTTAGAGGATTCTTTTTTCAAAATTCATTTTCAAAAAGATAGTCGCTTTCATTTATGGTCTTGTATAAAGTTTTGGTGAAGTTCGAAGTTCGGATCATCTTTCATGTGAATTATATTTTTATCTTTAATGAATTGTTCCGTTTTGTTTATATATTCATCCTTGTTAATTATTACGATGATCTTTCCTTTATCAGCTTTTGTGATATAAGCGTTATTTTTGTGTATTTTTTCTTTTATATTGTTAATGTTTAATATATAAATCTTAGAAGAATATGAAATATACAAAGCACACAAATTAGGTTCAAATAACATCGTTAACGATAGATTATATAAAATACACAACCTATATGTTTACAACTGACAAAATAATCATCAAGAATTTGAGTCATAGGACATATATTATTATTAATTAATTAATTGTGACTCAGAAATTAATAAAATATTTATCAATGTTAAAATAGAGTAAATGAAAAGCAAATTGAAAACAGAGAAGGTAGAGGAAAATTAAGTATCCATTATTAAGAAATAAAATTATAAGCGATTTTTAAGCAAATAGTTGATGAAAGGGAACAAAAATTCTTTTTGAACCTAAAACCCTTCTCTTTGAGTAAAAAACTACAAATTTTATACGCATTAATATAAAAATATACTAATATTATAAATAAATATAGTTTTTACATAATTCAATGAATCTATCAAATCGTTGATTTGTCAATTGTTTTTTCCGCGATGAGCTTTAGTCTATAAAAATGAAATAAGCTCAAATCGATGGATAATTTATTTTGTACAAACAACTTCTGATTTAATATTTAAAATAAAAAAGCTCTCATGGTATAACAAAAGCTGTTTTCCGATCTTAATCATCCTTTTACTCCTACTCATTTTCTTTTCTTTTATGCACAATTTCTTATTTTCTAAACTCAATTGTCAGTGGATGATTACATTTTCATTTTAGATTTAACGATCTTTTCATTGTTGGCGTAATTATAAAACGATTTCTTGCAACTTGAAATGGCAACTTTCTAATTTAAAACATCAAAGTGTCTACCACTAAATACACACTGAAACAAAGCTTTCAGAATTTTTATTTTCTCTTATTATTATACTTTCGTTAATGCACAACAGTATATTATGTATATCTCGACTCATTATGTATATCAAGCTTATATATATATATATATATATATATGTTTAGTTTTATTTGAAACACTTAGCTGATTACTTTTCATTATTAGCTCTTTTAATGCTTTTTATTAAGTGCATAAAACAACGATGTCATAAATTGTTTGTTACGCGGTTAAGTAATTGTGCCACTTAATGTCTTTTTGAAGTTTGCACCAATGCAATTGTTGCACAATCAAAATAAAGTTCAAAGATCAAATTGTTTCTTAATTAAAACTAAATAGTATGGAAGAAAATGTCGTTAAAAGTTCAGTTACACAAATTAGGTCTCGAAAGAGTAAATATTATCAATGTTATGTGTAATATAATGTTTTATATTTTATATGTAACAAAATTTTTTCGTAAAGAAATTTAAATTTATATTTCTTCATTTGTATTCAATTTAAATTTCTTTAAATTTATATTTATAATGCTTCAAAATGGTAGACGCGATTTCAGCGGCACTGGAACGGAAGCAATTATGCTTAGGAGTATTCTTCGATGTCGCACAAGCATTTGACCGTGTATGGCATCCAGGGTTTCTATACGAACTAAAGACCACCCTTCCCACTTAATATTTCCTAATCTTGAAATTTTATCTTTCCGATCGCTGCTTCAGGGTGAGATGTGGTACAGAATTGTCCACCCTCCCATACATTCAGGCTTCCACAGGGGTTCCATAAGGAAGCATACTCGGACCAATCCTCTTTACAATTTACACTTCTGGTATTCCTACCCATCCCGATACCTTAATTAAAACATACACTGATGACACAGCAATTTTTGCTTTTGATCTGGAAATCAACCAAGCAAAGACCAAAGTGCAACAACACCTTGAGCTTATTATACCCTGGTGTCAAAAGTGGCGTATAAAATTAATCCCTACGAAATCCTTTCAAATAACATTTATATTGAAAAGATAAACATAATTTGGTAAAAATATTCAGAGGACTAGGATCAAATAATAATCAGTCAAAACTATTTACTACATGCGCGACGTTTCGGCCCGGTTATTGAGCCTTCCCCACTTTTATTTGATGCTACTTTTATTATTTGATCCTAGGCCTCTGAATATTTTTACCAATTTATTATCATCGAGGATCTGAAACTCTACAATAAGATAAACATAATCTTCTTTGTGTTTACAAAATGACGAACTACCAAAGAAGTTAAATTTCTAGCCTTTAATCTCGACAACCGAATGACATGGAACCCTAACACACGACTTAAAATAATAGAACTAAACAGACGTTATAGACTACTACGATACATTTTAGGACCTAAATCTACCATTGACCCCATCACTAAACTAACTATTTACAAAAGAATATTACAACCCATTTGGACTTATATAGCGAAGTTGTGGGATTCTCCTAAGCCCTCAAATATTTTTCGAATACAATCATTTCAGTCGAAAGTTCTTCCACGTAAATGCCTCTTTTTAAGTTAGTAATCAAACCATCCATAATGATCTCCAAGTTCCTTTTGTATCTGAAATAATAAAACGTTTTCAAAAGTTTCATTGCGATTTATCCTAACACTCGAATCCTCTTATTACAATCCTATCCTCCTTAACTCATCCTGACAATCCTCCTCGTCACCTAAAGAGAAGTTGGTCCAGAGACCTGCTAGATGCATAGTCCTGTTAGAGCCTCAGCACTGGCTGGCAACTCACTTCACGTCTCTTGTTTTTTGTGACTCAGATTTGCCGAAGGATCGAACCTGAGACATACATTTTTATCTTTCCACAATAATTAATACATTTTGCTAATTTTATACTTTTTTGTACAGATCGCAAAATACATTTTAAATAAAATTTAAAAAAATATATTTGATTTTTTCGGCGTTTTTTCCGATTATTTATAACAAAAGTAATCATAAGAACTGAGAAAATATGAACTACTTATTAATAAAAAAATTATTGATATATTTTGCTTTAAACTTTAATTTGTTTCAAAGAAAATAAGAGCTATTCTATAACTCATTAATTTTACAGTTGAATTATTAACTAAATTTCTTTGAGTATATAAAAGTATTTTCTCTCCTTTAAATTTATTATTCACATTAACGAAGCCAAAGTTGAAATCAGTCTCAACAAAATCATGAAAATAATTTCATAATTCATGAGTATATTATATTTTACTTTTTGCAACAATTACTGAAACGCTGTGTGAAGCATTGTAGTGTATCGAAAACATTAACCCTCAGGATACAAACACAAAACTACCATGGGAGATCTGAAAAAAAGTGACGGAGGGAAAATATAAAATGATTAAAGAGAATTCTAAACTCAGGAGTATTAAAAAGTTCTATTGAAAAAAGGATGATAACCGTGGAGGTGATTAGAAGAAAATCTTACTAAATTCACGTTATTTTTCCGTTAACTGGTGGAAAATTGTACAGTTTGGTTACCGTAACTGTAGCTAACTATTTTTTATGTATTTTAAGTTTGCACTTTTCATCAGGTCTACATATCTTTTGCACTTTTCCTCTTCTGATACCTTGGTAATGGACACTCTTTCATCCCTGTCAATAGCAGTTCTTTGATCCGGAATAAATCCTTTTACGTTCTAGGTATACTTCATAATGAATATTTTAACATCCTTATGACTAATATAGATTCTTTATACTTCTTAATTAAATACG
The DNA here is from genome assembly GCA_958496175.1 of Sisyra terminalis. Taxonomy (NCBI): domain Eukaryota; kingdom Metazoa; phylum Arthropoda; class Insecta; order Neuroptera; family Sisyridae; genus Sisyra; species Sisyra terminalis. The sequence goes on from OY292275.1 coordinate 14,312,042, forward strand.
TGTTGATGAACCATTTGAGCCGAAGACAAAACTGGAATCGAGTCATTAATTTTCCAATGACAGCATTCCAAGTTAGTCGGAAGTTAAAGTAAATCCCAGATACGCTATATTATTCACCACTGGTACCCTTTTTTACTTCGCAGTTATAGAAAATTTACTAGTTTTCTTTTTTGATTACTTAAGTTCTGAAAATCATTTGAAAGATTATTTAAGCTTTAATAAGCTCTTATGGTGTCTTAATGACATCTCATATTTTTTTTAGTTATTAATTATTGAATTTTGGTAGCGATAAGTGATATATTCGATTACCGCTAAGATATTCTTCATGGGATCTTAACGCTGCCTAGTAAAAAATAGTAGAACCATAGTATTATTCCGAAGCTTTCGTAATATTTAGTTTAAGTCTGTTACACTAGATGTCTATAAGAAGAATAAAACTCTGTTAGAAGACCCCTTAAATTCCTTAAAAAAACTATGTTTTGCATAGCATACGAGGGTAGTAAAAAACAAATATGGCTTAAATCAAATCTATAGAAATGTATTTAATAAAGTGGGAATGAATAGTTATCGAGTAATAAATGGAATAAATGTTTCTCTTTTTTTCATAAGGTCAACAAACATAAATCGAAAAATGAATTTCTTTAGAAATTTTTCAGAAGTGAGTGATAATAATGGAAATGAGTTTGGAAATAAATAAATAAGTTATCGAAGTTATCTATGCCTACTTTACAAAATAACAATGATAACAATCATAACAATTTCTGATAAAACACGTAATACACCAAAGACATCAAATACATTGTATAACTACTATTGCCATCTTCGAGAGAATATTAACACTTTTAGCAAATACTTAAACCAAATTTAAAATAGTTGAACAAATGAAACAGATCGAACACGTCGAAACATTTCTGTAAAAAAATATGCCATATATACTTTTTAAGGCACTCAAAAGTTGTCCTTTTAAAAATAATATGGTGGTTGTCCTTTTGCACACAAGATGAAATTTTTTTCACTGTTGTACTCACATAAAGGCCTTGTTTCATAATCCGTTTTCCCAAAATAGTGCTTATAAGGGAAACACCCCCTTAAAAATGACTAATTACGAGGCAAATTTGCTGTATGCAATTTTACATCCTTAACTTTCCGTTTTAATTTCAAAAGCATTCAGCCTCTTTATCCATTACATTTTTTACGGTTTTATTGAGGAGGATTCAGTTAACAATATTCAATTGAATTGGAGCGAAAAAAAACCATCCCTTATATCCTTTTGATACACTTGAAAATAGTCCTTTTTGAAAATTAGAAACGATATTGTGGTTGTCCTTTTGCACACAGGACGAAAAAATTTTCACAGTTGTACATAAGGGCTCTGTTTCATTATCCGTTTTCCAAAATAGTCCTTATAAGGGGATCTCACCATCTTAAAAATGATCGAATTCAGGGCAAATTTGCTGTATGCACTTTTACATCCATAACTTTATGTTTTAATTTCCAAAGGATTCATCCTCTATATTCATTATATTTATATACGGTTTTATTGAGGACGATTTAGTTAATAATATTCAATTGATTTGGAGCGAAAAAGAGCATCCCTTACACCCATTTTTTAAACTTAAAAATAGTCCTTTTTGAAACTTTGAAAAGATATTGTGTCTGTCCTTTTGCACACAGGGTGAAAATTTTTTCACAGTTGTACTTACATAAAGGCCTTGTTTCATAATCCGTTTTCCGAAAATCCCCAAATTAGTGCAAAATGAGGCAAATTTGCTGTAGTCAATTTTACATCCTTTACTTTCCGTTTTAATTTCCCAAGGATTCAGCTTCTATATTGCATTATATTTTTTTACGGTTTTATTGAGAAGGATTAAGTTAACAATATTCAATTGATTTGAAGCGAAAAAATGCCTTCGATTTATCCTTTTCTTACATTTGAAAATAGTCCTTTTTGGAATTTTGAAACGATATTGCGGGTGTCTTTTAGCACATAGGACTAATTTTTTTCCTTATTACTCACGTTGGGGCATTATTTTATTATCTTTTGAAAAAAATAGTCCTTATAAGGAAAAGTCAGCCCTCGAAAACGACCAATTTTATCGCAAATTTGGTGCATTTAATTTCACCTCCTTAAATTCCCGTTTTTATTTCCCAAGGATCTAGCAATTGACTACACATTGTTTTATGCATAACGGTCAAAGCTGAATCAGTCTGTAATATTTAGCTTAATTTTATCGAAAAACAACTACATTCTTTTTACACACTTAAACATTGTCCTTTGAAACGATATTACGGGAGTCTTTTTGCACCCAGGACTAAAATTATTTCACATTACAACTCATGCAAGGACATTGTTGTATAATCCGTTGATAAAATATGGCTTTATAAAGAAAAGTCACCCATCGAAAATGACAAATTTTAAGACAAATTTGGTGCATGCATTTTCACCTCATTAACTTCCCGTTTTTATTTTTCAAGGATCTAGATATTAAATGCAAATCATTATTATGCATATCGGCTATGGATGATTCAGTCTATAATATTCAATTGAATTACAACGAAAAAAACATTCTTTATATCTTTTATGTGCATTTCAAATTGTCCTTTTTGTAACTTTGAAACGATATTGCGGATGTTCGTTTGCACTCAAAACAAAAAAATTTTCATTTAATTGTTTTTTTTTTAATTTTCATTTGAATTGTTCAACATTTTCAAATTGTCGTTTAAGGAATGAAAGCAGATCTTTCGAGAATCTTCAATCAAATTTATCAAGGATATTATTTCCACAATTGGTATCTACCGAGAAGAACACGAATGTATTTATTACAACAATTAGTGGTGTAAATTACGTTTCCATAAATCAGTGAACGTGAAGTGATAAAGTGATTCAAGTTATAAATAATCAAAAATCAGAAAAATCAAAAGCTTTTTATTATATTTATATTTCTATAAGATTGTAACAATTGATATATTTACATAATTTATATAAACTATTGTAAATAATTTATTTACACTATAACACTCAGTGATATATTTTGTGTTTCAATAAATCAGTGAACGTTAAGTGATAAAGTGGTTAAAGTGATAAATAATCAAAATATCAGAAAAGTCAAAAGCCTTTTATTTACTTATTTACTTTATATGTCTATATTATTGTAACAAATAATACTTTACATAAATTATATAAACTATTGTAATAATGGAAAAAACTCATATTGTATTATATTATAAACTGAATTGATATTTAACATTAATAAATTTATTTTAATTGAATACATTGTTTCAATTCGATGTACCCCACCCATCTTCTTGAATTTTATATTTCAGAGCTATTTTTTAAGAGTAAGAATACCTAGGAGAGTTGAATTATTACATCGATTAGGTAGGCACAATGTATTTCGATTGATTATCGGATAATACGATAAAGACAATATCGAAAAATATCTTAACTTTTTGATGTCCTTATCATTTTTTCTTTATATTTAAATTTTAATTTTCTGAAGAAATTCTTTTGAAATACAAATTTGTTTTTTTGAAAAAAAGGATGAAGCATCATAATTTTAAGATCCATATATTTATGACAATATTTATTGTGTTATTGCGTTATATTTTTCCTTTTAGTTTTTGCTCATTGGTTTTGTGACGTCACACAATGTCGAGTGGATATTTTTTGTGGAAATATGTGACATCACCTAATGACGTCAATCATGAGAAAATTCAAAAAAGGGGGGAGGACTTCGAATTTTCGATTTTCGTTAAATAGGATTCTGGGAATAGTTTATATACGTCACGAGACACCTAAATATATATCCTATAATCATTTTTTTCGTTTTTTTTTTTCGAAAATTATGCGGCCAAAATTCTGAAAAATTCCAAAAATAGGCCAAATTTCGTGGTTTTTTTCACTTTTTTCCACTTTAACGGCGTTTTTAGCGAAAACTATCGATCGTAGGTTAACGATAGTAGGTTCATTCGATAGTGCTTGAATTACTCTATCGATGATGTAAATTAGGTCCCAGAAAACCTTAAGGAAAAAAACTTTTTTTGGTCAACTTTTCAGAAATTTCAAATCTCCTATGAATAGTCGACGATTTTATGAATTTTTTCCGGAAAATTAATTGTCGAATTTTACGATAAATTCGCACCATAAATGCATTATGATACGATTGAAGCGAATATCAAAATACTTTCTAGCTTTTCGATACCCTTTGTCGAATTTTAGGCTCAAGCAGGCTCAAGGAACGTTAAGAATATCTAAGAAACGAACCATTTATCTAAGACATACACCTTTGTACTCTCTAGAAATATCTGTAGATGGACATTGACACCAACAATCAGTCTTATCAATAGTTGTGATGGCTGAACATCGCTCACGATTGTGATGTGTTGTTGGAAATTATTTAAGGTAATTTAATTTAAAAAATATTTTCTTTTTCAATTTTGAAAATTAATGTATTTAAAAGATGTTTGTTATTATTGCAATTGAGAACGGTTCTGTTAATTACGACTTATGGGTTTCTATTTCCCTTGTATGAACTGTCAAAAGTTGTCTAGGTGGCACTTCTGAAATGTCATCATTACAAATAAAAATCATTTCACAATTCATTCAATATGTTTGATACTTTTAAATTTATGCAAAATGAGAGTAAACACAACTAATCGATTACAGAATGCCAATACAGGCGCCACAATGGACTGAATTTCTGTCCTGTCCCGTTTGCTGCAATGAATTTGACATTGCACTACGCAGTCCAATAAGTTTGGGCTGCGGCCACACAATATGCAAAGCTTGCCTATCAAATTTACATCGTAAACAATGCCCATTCGACCAAACTACCATCGGCATCGATATAGAAAACCTCCCCGTCAACTATGCCCTCTTGCAACTCGTCGGAGTCCATGTACCGAACGAGTTGGACGAATCCGATTGCAAAATCGTTCCATCCGAACACACACAAAAATATCTTCAGTCCAAAAAATGGATCGAAGAATTAGCACTTTACTTAAAACCATTTTCGTCGAACAATGCTAATATCGGGGGTGGAGGTGGCGTTGGAGGAACCACCGCAAGTTTGCTGTCACGACCAATGCAACGAAAATTGGTTACGCTTATTAATTGCCAGTTGGTCGAAGAAGAAGGCCGCAGTCGAGCCATGCGAGCTGCTCGCTCGCTTGGTGAACGAACTGTTACTGAACTGATTCTTCAACATCAAAATCCACAACAACTATCAGCCAATCTTTGGGCAGCAGTTCGAGCCAGAGGCTGCCAATTTTTAGGTCCAGCAATGCAAGAAGAAGTTCTCAAACTAGTCTTACTAGCATTGGAAGATGGGTCAGCTCTATCACGTAAAGTTTTAGTCATGTTTGTGGTCCAGCGCTTAGAACCTCATTTTCCTCAAGCATCCAAAACAAGCATCGGTCACGTCGTCCAACTTTTGTATCGCGCCTCATGTTTTAAAGTAACTATTAATATCAACATTTAAACATTTTTATTACACCTATGTCTTTTTGTAGGTATCTAAACGAGAAGGAGACTCATCTTTGATGCAATTGAAAGAAGAATTCCGCACGTATGAGGCATTGCGTCGCGAGCACGATGCTCAAATTGTACAAATTGCCACGGAGGCAGGGTTGAGAATTGCACCTGATCAGTGGTCGGCCTTATTGTATGGAGATACAGCGCATAAATCTCATATGCAAAGTATCATAGATAAATTACAAACACCACAATCTTTTGCTCAGTCAGTCCAAGAGCTTGTTATCGCTTTACAACGAACCAGTGATCCCGGAAAATTATCTGTACTTCGACCTTACTTGGAGCTACTAGCATCAATTGATCCAAGTTCAGGTTGGTATCAATATTAATCGAACATGTCGTGGCTGTTTTTCATTAAATATTTAAAACTTTAAATACTTTGCACGGAAACACTTTGAGAAGTATTTCACCTTGGGCAAAGAAGTCAAAAGTGTTTAAATCACAATAAGACTGAAAATGTTAAAGTTAATTATTTGTTTTTTAATTGTTAGCAGGAAAGTGGACAAAAAAGGATGTAAATCCATATACTAATAATTAAATTCTCAACGTCTCGGTTCTTTATTTAACCTTCATCAGGCTTCTTAATATACAGTTTATAATAAACATCATAGATACAGCAACATAGATTTTGATTTTTTACAAAATTTAATAAATTAGGTAAAGCTGTTTATTAGCATAATTCTATGAGTAACAATACTAAGCATATGGCTTGTAATATTGCACAGCTACTCATGGGCGCCCGCAGAAAATTTTCTTAGGGGGGGCAAATATTTTTTGTAATGTTTTAACGTAGTTTAAATTTTACTGTAGCATATTTGTATGGTAAACGAACGGCCACGGTAGTAATGAAGAGCATACTATAGCAACATTTTTTTGTGGAACGCACCCGTAGTGATTTAAAATAAAGTAACATTATTTGACTATTTTCCATCAATCTATTGGGGGGGTATGCAACTACCTTACTTTTAGACTAGATTTAACGTAAACCTTAAATGTTTATTAAACCTTGTTAATTTTATTTTGAACACAAAATAAGGAAAAAAAACATTCAGGTGAAAGACTTCATGATTGTATTTTCTACTCAAATAATGTAACACGGTAAACGTTCCAAAGCATTATCACGCTCTCTTCTATTAGGGCAAGTTTACTTTCGGTCGTACCTCGTGATTGCTATTCAATTTAATAAATAACAATTTAAGAGCATATTAGGGAAAAAATCCATAAAACTTTTCATCTCGAAATTTCATCTTCTTTAGTCCACGTCTACCCAATTCAAAGTATTTGGGGGTCTCTTTGGATTGGATTACATTCTGACAGGCAGCATTTTATATATGTTTATATAAATATATGATTGGCTGTTAATAATAACAGAATAGATCTAAATTCATACAAAAATTTCATAAAACTGAAACCGTATAGGTTTTCGTTAAAATCGTAATAATTATAATGAAGAGAAAAATTGTGAATGTAATTAACATATTTTGTATAAATTCTGTGAACTCTTGAAATCCGCGGTGAACAGCACAACATAACACAGCGAATCGCATAAGAGGCGCGGATTGGATGGTCTTACCCTTTTGTACCATTTCTGCTGTCCACTACTTTAGAGGCACCTTATATCTTATTCTAAAGATGTCTTCTTGCAAAGTATCTAAATATCACAAACTATAAATGAATAATAGTATCAAACTCTTGAACTACGTTAGTAAAATTTAAAAAAAAAATATTTTACAAATAATTATTTCTTATTTCAATTAAATAGAATCTACATCTCCAACATGGGATGAATGCAGTGCTGCTTTGGAGGCAGTTAAAGTTGTTGTCGCTGGGCTTGTGGAATTCATTCAACATCATGGCAGTCGTAAGGTTCCAGATGCAGGTCATACTCACAATACTAAATACAAAATTAGTATGTGTCGAAATTTAACGTTGCGAGGAAGTTGCCCACGAGGTCCTAATTGTACTTTTGCTCATTCGGATGAAGAATTAGAAAAGTAAATAAATTAAAAAATAATAAACAAACAAATCATTTCAACTATTTTTTGTACCTATTTTTCAGATACCGAGCTAAAAATCGAAAAGTCAACGTGAGGAATAATTTATTAGGACGTGATTCACGCGTGGTTATTGATAATAATCATTCTCATGAAACAACATTTGTTACAGCTAACGACGAACTATTATATGCAAATAATCAACCGACTTTACCACCAGGAACTTTAACTTCAGCAAGCATTGCTTCGACTATTCCACGTGTTGGGTATGAATGCCCAACTTACCCAGCTCCGTTTCCTTCAAATCCTAGTCAGATTCAAACACCTTATCAACCACAACAAATATTTGCTCCTACCCCTGGAACGTATACACCTGAAATTTTTACACCTGCAGCTCATAATATTCCATTAAATACGAACTTATATCCAGGAGCACCTACTGCGATACTGACAACACAATCGCAAGCGAATGATTTCGTTAACAATCAACGCCCAATTATGGAAGTTCCGTTACCGAAAAGGCCAAATTGGGATCAATGTATACACGGTGTGCCTACTAAAACCATACCTCACCAAATTTTACAACAACAACAAATCAAACGAGCTTCATCAACCAAAAGTCTTGTTGCACTACAACAACGCAAACAAGAAATATTATCTCAGCTTGAAAAAGTTGTTGGGAAAAATGCGGCTAGTGCGATTTCACATTCTGCTTCAAATCAAGCCCGAGTGTTATCAACGACTGAAACCGAAGAATCTGCATTTTCGATATGGCCAGGAGCTACACCTGGCCCAACATTTGTACGTTCTGACTCGATTTTAAAAGACGATGAATATATTCCATTCGAATCACCTTGTGTCAGTAAATATGGACCAATTTCTCGTATGAACAAAGGTGCAGATCATACCACTGTTCAAGTATCTTCATCGTTTGGAGACAATACAATTTCTACTTCAATAGCTAGACGTCCCGTATCTGTGGCTAGTCCTATTAACACTAATTGGTATGCAGCCACGATCAACGCAAATCTACACTTAGTTCCGACAATTGGAGCTCCACCTGGTGCTGCTCCAGTTGAGAGCTATATAACTGTTGGACACGGAATTGCAGATCTTCCGCAGTTGTATATTCAATGTCAATCAAAAGAATCATTAACCGAGTCGCAACGAGTCAAGCAAATCAGAACTCTCGAACGTCGAATAAACGATTTACGAAACCCTTCTCGAGGGCAAGGGTGTCCTATGAGCGAAGGAGAACGACTCACTCAAGAATTGAAATTGATCGAACAGGGTATTCAAGTAGAACGGGAAAAGGAAGCAAGACTCGTAAGTAATTTCTTATATGTAACTTACTAGATTCATAATTGAGCATAGTAAATTATTATTTAAAACATAGGTTTCTTACCTAATTTAAAAAAATAATGCCGCCCACCTTCCTCAAAACTATACATAATAATTAGTCGTAAGAAATGTATAGGAAAATAAACAGTTTTTATGTTTGGATTCTGCGTGGGAATGTTGAAATGAGGAACCTGAATGCTGACTGAACTGAAAAAACTGAATACTTGTGAAGTAATTTTAACAATTACAAATATTCCAATAAAGAGACGATTTTTTCGAGTAGAGCATATCATAGACCTAAATTTTCTAATTGTAGAACTAAATAGGTACTTCACTGAAGAATAGTCACTTGCCCCTGACCATGTCCATGTCCATGGCTTTATTTTGTTTCCGCGAAGTTAAGAAAAATATTTGTTTTAATAGGGACAGTTTATTGGAGCTGGTGATGCAAGTTCGGCCGATGAAGATACTTATGAAGCGGGTATTGCCAACGATATGCGTGAACTCGAATTACGTTGGCAAACAGAATTAGAGGAGCAGGAGAAACGTTGGTCCAGTGAAGACGACACAGTTAATAAATAATATTTAAAAAAACATAGGAACTATCAACCCAATGGGTTTAGTTTATAATTGAAAAAAAATAAATGTTAATGTATATTCATAGATATGACGATTATGACATACTAATAGTTAGACTGTTTTAAAGTTGTTAATGTTATTTATATATAAAAAAGAACTAAAAATACACTAAGGTACACAAACACATTTACACATAAAACACAATTTGAGTATGATAAATGTGCATTTATTGATAAAAAACTATTTTTCTGTGAAATTTGAAAAGTTATAAATTTTAAAGAAATGCACATTTATTTATTATATTTTTATATAGTAAAGGGTCAAGAAGAAAAGTGGAAACATGTTTTTTCGTAAATCAAAGTAATGATATAAATAAGCATATAATTATTTTTGTTATACTACGATAACTTCCAGTTTTATTGGAAGATTCTCTTTCATGGGATAGTCATAGTACATCTCTGATTTTATCTAATGTGATCATAACACACCTAAAACATTAACTAATGATAATATTTAAAAAAAATACTAGTTAATATGGAATAAATTTATATATCATGCTGTGTATGAAAAATATTAATTATTATTTTATCAATGTTGTTAATTGATATATTTGTATTTGATAATATTATAATCCTATACCCAAGTTTTTAGCATAGAGGTGTGGTATAGAGTGTTCATGTTACACTTTACGCGGACCCACTCTGTGCGCACTTCTGTGGTTTTTAGTAATGATGCATAAGTTTTTTGTTTGAGTAATTTATAATTATAAAATTTAAAAAGAAAAGATCTAATCGATTTGTTGCATTTACTTTTGAAAAGTGCAATGAATTTTTTAAGAGTGAAAATATTTTTCTTTTTTGTTGTTAAGAGAAAAGTTTTGTTTGCTGAAATCTTTATTACATGTAACTATAAATCTATTTTGCATTCACATAAATATGAAAAAGCTGAGATTATTTACGAAATATTTATACATTTTGATTGGTGCTTGAAATTTTTATTTGCATTGGTTTGGAATAAAATTCCTGTGTGATTATTTTCTGGTTTGTGAATGGATTATAGATGTAAAATATTTTTAATACATTCAATTTAGAATAATATAATAAAATATAAATGAGAACGACAATTCGCTTTTGTATTCAAATTATATTTTTTATTACAAATTTATAATAGCTGGATGGAAACTGTTAATTTTCTTGTATTTCTTATTTGAATTGGTTTTTATTTATTAGATAACTTTATTTAAGGATGTTGTATACCAAACTAATTGTGGGTATACGCGCACGACAATGGAACATTAGCAATTACGTAATGATGTTTTTCAGTTATTTATCAAATACCTTAGAAGTATCCATTCGACATATTTGGTTTTTCAATTTTAGGAAATATCTTTTAATAATTTATCATACTAAATATTTTAAAACTTTTATATGTAATTTATCATCAGTTTTGTGAAAACTATGTTATTTTTTAAGGTCTGATTTGCCTTATGATCTTAATTAATTTCGTACCTTTGATTCTTGTTAGGATACAACATCCTTAATCTTATATTAGTAAAATGGCCTTATTTAAAAAAATAGATAATTACGATATTTTTATAACAATTGTTTTAAATACAAGAAAGTTATAATCTCTTTCCTCTCTTCCGATAAAATCTAAGTTGATTTCTCTTAAGCTAAATTTAATTAGTTTTTAGAAATCAATTGGGATTTTGCACAAATCTATTCGAGCTTTTTAATGGCCCAAACACTTAACTGTTCTGCAAAATGATTGTAGCTCTTAATGAAATACTCAGTTTATATAAGTGTAAGCATTCTTAAAGGCGATGTATTTAATTTTATAACTTTATATTCTTCAATAAATTTTGTTAAATGCTAATACCAAAGAATGATTTCTAGTTAACTAAAAGGAAAACATTTTTCTATTAAATATTTGTATGTAAAAAAGTATAGATATAGAATATTTTTGAAAATGAAAAATTTTACTTGCATGACGCTCATGTCAATTGAAAAACCTCGTTATTTTTTTAACGAACTCTCTGTATGTAAAGACTGCAAATAATTACTAAACATATTTATAAAAAAGTGAAAAACTAAAATAATTAACAGTATTGTAGGATTACTCTTTAAACTATGTAAAAAATTCACTGTACATTTTTGAATGAAACTTTTTCTTATTTAAAAATTAAGTCTTAAGAAAAATTATATGTTGAATATAAAAGCGAATTTAATTTAAAAGCAATGTATCAATAAGAATGCATCTTTCTTCCCCCATTATTATAAAAATAAATTTATTTTCGACAAATATTTAAAAAGGAAATGCTTTCATAAAAAATACATAATCATACATGTTTCCTAGAATAAATAAAAGAAGTATATAGAAAAACAAAATAAATAATAGTTAAATCAAAGGGAAGTTAATTTTTTTTAAAAATAAATATATAAAAAAATATTTTTGGCTATTATATCGGTGGTTGCAATATTAGAACTTAGATTAGAACGAACTTGTTTTTCACTCGATTTTAGAGAGAGGTGTATACGTGCTTGTTTAAAATAATTAATATTTTATTTTTATATTATAACATAATGTAAATGTATTAAATAATGACATTAATTAATATTTTAAAGAAAATAATATGTGAAATGTTCGCTTTGTTAGCTGACATTGAATGTAATTATTTATTTTTCTTGTAACAGATTGAATTCAATGTTTTATTGAATAACTAGAATATTGATTATTTATATAAATATGATGGAGGTAAACTCTCATTTCGATTTGACTAAAAAAATATTTTAAAAATATACTAATTTAATGACTTGAAAATCGAAAATGGGCGTTTACTAGTCTGTTTATAATTATTTGGGGCATATTGCACATCATGTATTCCTATGTAAAGTAAATAACGTGGAAACGAAGAAAATTTATATAAATATATTATATACATATTACTGATTACATTAATCGAATTTGTATTACATTGGGTGGAAGTATATTTAATTATACCTTTTAAAACAATTGTAAGAGGACATCAAATGTATATTTAAAAGAACAAAAAAAATGAACTTTAACTTAAAATACAAGCTGTAAATGTTAATTTTTGACTTTTGATCTTTTAACCTGAATGCCTTATTCTTTTTATTTAGAGGCTGGCAGGTAAGTGGACTAACATATTTAATTGAGAATAGACCATTGATTAATGATACAAAATAAAATAAACCAACTTTTTCAAAAAAACTATTAGTCCCAATAAGCGTTCAAGAATATCCAATGAAAACATATCAGAAAATTTCAGTCTTCTTATCCATTTAAGATTGTGGTGGGAAAAAAGTGTCTTAATTGTCCTAAGACATGAAAAAGCGACCACACTAATACAAAAAGTTAGCGACCAAGTCCTTTCTACACCAATATATGCCATATACACCAATATACTCTATAAAACCTGTATATAAATCGATAACGCTTTTCGTTTAGTATAACTTACTAAAATTGTTATTTCCAATACTTTATGTTTTCCATCATTTCCAAATCTATACTAAATTCAAGCCAACTAAAGTATAAACGTAATTAAAAAAGAACAAAGTAAACCAGAACAATAGTTTTCGAGTTATTAATGGACAAAAAGGTAAAGAAATATTGAATTTTGAAGTATTGAGATAAAAAGAGCTTTTTCTTATACAGATATTTCTATTGATTGTTGCCCCGTTAAAACAAAGCACAACATTGCATACCTTTTCCCCAAGCAATTCATCGCACATAACTCAAAATTTAACAGCTTCTACGTCAAATTTTCAGAATAAGATAACGTTACTAAAATGACCAAATCGACCAAATATCTAAAATTTCAATTGTCGAACTTTTATTCTTTTTACTTTAAATTTAATTTATACTTTAAATATGATAATTTTGTCACTTACTCGAATCAAAGCCCCTAAAGTACTTTCCGAAGTCCTAAAAGAGATATTTGGTACACAGACGAGGAGTTACAACAAAACTACAAAATTTGGAACTGTTAACTTTCACTTTACAACCCATAAACAGTAAAGCAGGTGTGTAAATCAAAATAAATCCCACAGTTCTTGAAAATTGAAATACAGCATGAAGGCTAGAATATCAATTACCATTGTTTCATGAAAGTGAGCAGGACGGCCACGAAATAGGTGAGAGCTAGATGCCGTCATAAAGGGCTTAAAAAGAGGTAAATATATTTTTTTTTACTCAATGAATACGTTATGAACCGATCAAACCTCTACCTACTTTGTAACTAAAAAGTAGGGATTGTATTGTTGGAACGTAGGGACTTGGCTTTTCATGAGAATAAAAAACAATTTTAATGATGAAACCGTTAAGATATTGTGGTTCTTGGTTACCTATTTTACATGAAATATGTTTTGGTAAGATAATCAGGATAAACGTTAAATACCGTATACGCCATATATACATTTAGTCTAACGGATTTTTTTCATAGAATTAACAGATTAATTCACTTTATTTCATTTTTTTCTTCTCCAATTTTATTTATTCGCTAATTTATTACATCAATAAAACATAATACGTAATTCTTATCATGTTTTTTTTTTTGAATTTTTTATATTCCTAATATTTTATATTTGCCTACTTTATACACGTAAACGATAACTCAAAAGTAAATAAGACATTTTATCATACTAATGACGTCAGAGACTAATTCAATTCGCAAAATAAAATATAATATGATTAAGACATAAATTGCAAGACACACAAACTATAAATCATATTAACGCATATAGTTTTTGTTAGATCTGTTAGATTGAAATGCTATAATTTCATAAGTTGGATGAATTAGATTTATAGATTAAAAAAAGGTAAAATTTGTAATTGAAAAATTAAAGTTTTACATACTAACTGCTAATTAAATTTAATAATTATTAGTTATAATTAATAAAGGCCTCAATATAATTGTATCAATTGACTGAATTGATGTATTGAGCTTTTTTAAATTTTATCGCATTTTTAGACAGGTATCTGATTTATCAACATATGTGATAGGGTTTATGTCTCAAGAATCAGATGGCGAATTTCCCGTTATTGAATTTGGAGAAAATGACCTGAATTTGTATGAGACATGCTCGCAAAAGGTCCGCATTTGGTAATGCAACCTGTCAATTAAAAAAACATTGCAAATCGTTTCATTAACGCCGGACGTCAAAATTTGCAAACGGTTTCATTATCGGTGAAATAAAGACCATTGAAGAATTTATTATACATCTGATCTTGTTGGCTAATCCCGGATTTTGGTGCATTGCAGTCGTAGCACTCTAGAAAAAATTAGCAAAATTAAAATTTATTATATTTAACGTTTTCGAAAAAATAATCATTGTATTCACTTCTTAAGAATAGGTGACGGTTTTGTGATTTTTAATAATGTGATATTATTCTCTATGTTAGTGTAAATGTATTTGTGAAATTTTATAACCAAAATGTAACCTGTTAATAAAAGTTGTTAAAAATTGTTGGTTCGTAACTAATAATTAAAAGAAAAATAAATTATTATAATTTAATACTATTTAATAAAAACTAAGCAAATAAAATGGTTAATTTACAAGACGGTGAAATCAAAACTCCGTTAAAATTCGAAGAATTGCCCCAAGAAGACGAAGAACGGCTCGAAAAAATTTTCGAATCTATCGATAAAGATGGCAATGGAAAAATTGATATTCAAGACTTAACAGTGGCTCTTCGCGAATTTGGTTTACATCATAAATATGCAGAGGTAATTGAATAATTTTCCAACCTAAAAGTGCATCTGAAAGTATAAGCGGCTCATGCCTAATATAAATAATTTCTTAGTCATCGAATTTCGCTATTTTCAAAGATACAAAAAGGTTAATAACCTGCTCATTCAAATAAACTCATTGCAATTTTTATTATCAGACTGATTTAATTGTTTTACTTTTCAAGTTCAAATCAACAATTATACTTTGTTTGATCATTAAAATCGCATTACTTCATTGAAATACTATCTCCATTCTCCAATATGATATTATAACAATTGACTTGCTAATTGAATTTGATTGGTCAACTTAAATAAATCGCGTATCTTTTGTTTGGCCGTTTGATTAACTTATTGTTAGCTGTTTATTTAACGTAATATTTGTAATAATTAAGGGGTATAATAATGAAATTATATTTCTTAGGGTGTGTCAAAAAATATTACTTTTTTTTCTAAGAAACTCCAAATGTTTCGTTTGGGTTTAAATCAGTTTAAACAATGTTTATTAAAATTTCAGCTGACCATAAGAGGTTGCACATCAAATTTTTTTTTTTGAATTTTCTTAAGAATATCATAGGAAAATGGTTTTTAC
The DNA here is from genome assembly GCA_958496175.1 of Sisyra terminalis. Taxonomy (NCBI): domain Eukaryota; kingdom Metazoa; phylum Arthropoda; class Insecta; order Neuroptera; family Sisyridae; genus Sisyra; species Sisyra terminalis. Next base: position 14,327,827 of record OY292275.1, read on the forward strand.
TTCTTCTGAGTTCTAAAGTTGACTAGCAATGAGTTGTACATAAAACTTACATATATATTTTTGGGGGAAAATAAACGTTATACAAAAAAGATATCCTACAGCTTTTTGATTATTTAACATATCTAAAGAATTCTTTAAGTTAACCGATTTTCTAGTACTGTAAGAGGTACTGAACTCCGCCAGTTTCATATGTGCATTTACCGAACCCTTAATTGGAAAAATAAAATACGATTTTTTCAAAATTCAAAATATAGGTTTACATTTGCACAACGGTGGTAAATCGGAGTAGTGTCTTGTCCCCAACCGAACCTGTAAGACTGACTCACCGAATCCTTGGGGTTCGATTGAACCCTGGTTAAGAACCACTAATCTAGCACTAACTGATGCCTATGTCTTCGCTTGCAATAGCTACTGCGTAACCATTTAGTCATTGCTTTGTTCCTTTGGTCCAAAGAAAAAAACATAAAAATATTATTGCGCAGAACAATTATTTTACTTACATAGTTGTGATAAATCTATAGTAAACATCCCTTTTTAACGATAATGCCTTAACTATTTCCCTTCTAAACGCTTGGACTCCATGGTTAGGTACATTTTGTATGCAATGCAAAGATACAACAATTATAAATTTGATTTACTTACTTAACTTGATCCTGTTCCCCAAAAGAAAGCTTTATCTACAACTTAACTTTTAAAAGATAAATGCAAATCAGGCTAATAGTTCTTAAGTTGATAAGCTAATAATAAGCAGAGAAACTTCGTTTTATACATAGTGAGATATTATAATATAGGACATAGGTGGGGAACCTGCGGCCTCGAGGCCGCATGCGGCCTCCGCGAGGTTCATGTGCGGCCCTTTGCCACCTAGTACAAAATGGTTGAGTTCGTTTCAAACAACTTTGTACATCAACGCCATGACAGTTGCGCGAAAAATTCCGCCAAAGACAGTCATATTGTAACATGACGTCAGAATACTAGTCTGAAACTAGTAAAAAACTAAAAATTTTTTTTTTTATTTTTTTATAATATTTTTATATTATTTTATATGTATATTATATTTAAAATTTTGTAGTATTATATTTGATTTTTTCTATATAATGCAATAAATTGTTAAATCTATAGAAAAACTATAATAATTTCACAAAAGTCACTTTCTTAGGTCAATCAGCTTATGCGGCCTCTCTTATGGCTGCCTAATTTAAATGTGGCCTCTAATGGTAAAAAGGTTCCCCACCTCTGATATAGGAGATATAGACACACTATAGTGCCACCTTTCATATTTAACGTCAACTCTAAACTTTTAAACTAAAAAACCATAAGTTATAAAGTTATAAAATTTTCCGAACCATAAAAGGCACATTTAAACCTCTTATATACGACAAATATACTAAACTTATAATGACATGACTAAAGTTTGAATACTTTTTAAACAAGCTTACTTAATATTGATAATAATAATGCCTTTTTATACCTAAACCCAAATTTGAACCGTTTGGAAAAATATTTTTGATACACCTCATGTGTAAAGTATATTCAAATAAAGAAATGTACTGTATATTAAATTATAGTTGATGAAGAATTTTAAATTAAAACTTTAAATATCATTTAAAAAATACATACATGTATAGCACAGACAGTAATTAATTAAGAGATGTTTATTGATGTTATATCAAATAAACAAAAAAAAAAATAATGAAATTTTAGTTCAAAGTCGAACTTTAATTGATGTGAATTTTTATGATAAAATATATAATTAAATTCTTTAAATTATATCAAAACATGAAATTTTTCCTTTTTTATATATCTTATTCAATATTGTATTGTTTATGCCCTATAACATTCATCTGAAATGAGACATTTTTCGAAGTCAATGCAATACATTATTGCGGCCGTCTACGTTTTACAATCATTTGTAAATATTGTCTTATCTCATTTTCAGGTTTTACATTTATTTGCTTTTGAGTATAATCTTTCATTTTGAAGTTGTACAAATTCGTTGTACCAACTCATTTCACCTTTAATAGCCTTGAGAAGAGAATATTATGAATCAAACTACTTCGTGACTTCCGTGATGAATTTTCAGGGAAATTGCTTGAGTTGATTTTCGTTTAAATGTTAGATTGAAAAGGAAAGAAAACGCTTGAAATTTTACTATTTTATGTGAAATATTTTTCTGTGTAGTAAAAGAGCAAAGAGTAAAAGCGAGGGTGTGTCTGCAATGAAAAATCGATGAACTAAATTCTGGTACATATATATATATATATATATATATATATAATATGTCGGCAGTAGTACACATTGGTCTGCAATTTTACTATAGAAAGAAATAAGGTTTTCAATTTTTATTACATCGATTTCACTGCTTAATGACTACAGTCTAGAATCTTGATTAACGGAACTGAATACATAATTAGTAGATTCTTTCGTGTATCTTATTCATTGTTAAATATTTATCAGACAATTCAAGTTTCTTAAAAGAAAATCTGGGTCATAGGAATATTTTGGCACTGAAAAATCGCTTAGTGACTAATTCAAATATACAACGCTTATCAAAACTTAGTTACTACAGTAATTCGATTTGGAGAGCTTTTTGTTAATTTTTATCTTTTTGTTAGATTATTATAGCATAAACTATTAACTAAAATCTTAAAAATGGTAAACTGTAGTATGAACCATGTAATTATTTAACAAGAATCCGTACTTGGAAAATTAAAAAAAATATTTTAGGTTATTCTGTATAAATCCTATGGCTAAAGTATAAACATATTAGACTAGACATATTAACTAGAGGTTTCCATCGCAAAAGTTTCTAATTAACAGAACAGTTTGTGAAAGGTCTAGTTTTAATAAAATCACTCAGAAATAAATGGTTAATATAATAGTAAATTGTGTTCCCATTTGTTCTTTCTATTCCTTTATATTTCTTCAAAATATAATATTATTCTTAATAATATACAAATCTTTATAATTCAAAAATTCTTGAAAACTACTTTCCTAAAAATTGTTTTGGACACTTTTTACCTTCAACGTTTTCGTATTTATAAACCAAGTGATATAATATCTAAATCCTAATGAAATATCTAAATAGATGATAAAATTCAGATCTCAACTTTTATTTTTTTATATAAGAAGACAATTCAGGTTTTTTAAGATCGTTTTTTTTATTTGATATTTTTATTATTCAATTAGCTACGTTTCGTTACTTATCGTAACTTCATCAAGCTTCTTGATTCACAAAAATAAAAAATTTTCAATTTAAATTCAATAAATAAATAAAAAAAATATTTATTGATTGAATAAATATTCAATAAATATATTTTTTATTTATTTATTGAATTTAAATTGAAAATATTTTATTTTTGTGAATCAAAAAGCCTGATGAAGTTACGATAAGTAACGAAACGTAGCTAATTGAATAATAAAAATATCAAATAAAAAAACCGATCTTAAAAAACCTGAATTGTCTTCTTATTTAAAAAAATAAAAGTTGAGATCTGAATTGTATCATCTATTTAGATATTTCATTAGGAATTTTCACTTTTGGTAAAAATATTAATAAAAAATAACCGTGGAAAAATAACCTGACTCAAAATTGTACCATACTAATTTTTAGATGTATATTTATATATTGAATACAATTTGCGATGGTGATCTATGTAATTACATAGTGTGTATGAAAATGTTTCTTACTATTGAAGTATAACCAATGTTTAAACATACACTAGTAAGCAGTGCGTGTTAATTTATTCATTCTAACAAATTTTGTAATTTGTGATGTTAATTAGGAATTCGATTGTGAGCAATGAACATTGAGTATCGATTTTATTTAGCTGAACGATTCTTTTGAAGATTAACACAATTATCAAAATTGCTCATATATAAATATGTGAAAAACCCTTACAAACGAAATTGAGCTTTCTTTCTTTTCTGTTGAGTTAGGGTTATTCAAATATTCAAAGCTTCATGTTTGTATCAATTGCTCTCCAGGTATTTATTGAATAGAAATTAAACCTCTAATTACGTTATAAGTTCGGAGAATCAATTAAAGTCGGTAATGTGTATGTAACATTAAATATATTGTTTCCGTATTTAATTAATTTTTTTTATTATTTACCTAGACTAGAGGAAAATATTTGCTTTAGCCCCAGTACAAATGTTGGACATACTTTTACGCAGAAGTAAAAAATAAATATTTTTTGTTTGCCAAAAATTATCTCTAGAAAAATATAATAAAACCAAAATTGGGTCTTAGTGAAAAAATCAAAAATGTCCCATTTTTGTACAAGTGATATCTGAAAAAAACCGGATTTAAGCAATCTAATTCTTTGTTACAGAAATTCTTGAAACAATCCGATAAGACGAAGAGTGGCGACGTTTGTTTATCAGAGTTCATCCACTATGTCCGGGAACATGAGAAAAATCTTAAACTGCAATTTTCTCATATCGACAAAAATAAGGATGGTAAGATTTCCTCAATACACCACATTTTTTTCTTCAAAATTTACAATTTAAATTAAATTAACTACACAAAAAATTTACAATATTATTATCTCTATTCTATTGTATGTGTGAAGGTCGTAACATTGAATATAATGGAAAATTCAAGCGATTACACCTCGAACTTCTGGCGAATTTCCTTAAAACAAATGTTACGTATTAATTACAATTGCACATTTGCCTAGATTTTTCTATTTATATCAGTGAGGCCTATTAATAGTTGCATAACACAAATTTTCAGATTATAAATTTGTCGCATTTACAATAGACGTATAAATCATAACTTCTAGACAAAAATTCAAACTCGGCATATTTGCATTAGGTTATAATTTAAAATTATCATAAATAACTTAACAGTGATAATTATAAATTTCTGGTAAAGTAAGTATAATTGAGATTCTTTATTTGCATATTGTTAAATATTAGAACAGATTAAGAAACTAATGCTTCGCACTAATACAATTTCAGAAAAGCTCCAGAAATATAATTTTGTATATTAAAATAGTTTCTATTTGAATTTATCTAGGTATATTCTTTGTATTTAAACGTAATAGTTTTCACAAAGTTAGACGGAATTTTCAACATATTCTCGTTCATATGCGCCAGACTAATCGGGACGTTCAAATTTCATGATATTTGTATGAGTTTTCCACATTATTAACGTGAATTCTTTGGATCATCAATCAAAATTAAATAATTGTATTTGGTAAACTATAAAATGCAGTACTATAAAAAATTGCAAATATCGATTTTATTGAAGCATTTTTTTTTTATCTAAATTCTAGATAAAGGAAAATGATTTGATACAATAAGAGGGAAAAAAATAATATAATTATTAAGTTGATCTTAGATGTTTCACATTCGTGAAATTTTAAATACGATATATGTTGTGGTGGTGAAAAACAAACGCCACATTTTACTTAATTAGTTTAGGAAATCACTTCAGATGTAATTTTAACTATCTTTAATTTATATTTGTTGTACATTATTAACTATTTACAGCTTAGATTATTCTTATTTTTTTACACTAATACTTAAAATTAATCAAATCACACTTAATTAAAATTAGAGTTACGTATGATCCGTTTTGCTTTTTGCCGTTTTGCTCGCACTTGCAAATTGCAACGCCACACTGTATATAGGGGTAGTTTTTAGTGTCCGACCGAACTTTTGATTTCGGCCAAGTTTCGGCCTAGTTTAGGTTTCAGCTGTTGTCAAGCCGAAACTATGACCAAAACCGAAACTATTCATGAGATGAAAAATGTTGAGAAATTATTGTTTCTCACTTGTAATATTAGATTATTCAAATATGAATACTGATAATTATCTCTACAATCTTCAATGCATTATTTTATAAAAATAAACGAATCGAGATACTTTTAAAAACTGCTTAAATTATTTTATTTTTACCACTGATTAAAGTTTAATTTGCTAATTTTAGCAATGGATAGTTTTTTTTTAATAACTTGATTACATATCATTGCTTACGGCGGATTTTATTTAATACATGTAGTATTTAGATTCTAGTATAATTGAATAAATTATTTTTTATAGTGAGTTATATTCATTAACCTTGATTTTAATAAATTTTTTACAAATTTTCATTTAACGATGAAGTTTTATAAACTTTTATTTCATTTTACTTGTGTAATTTTAAATTATTAGTTATCTGGGTTTTTTGCACTCATATTTTTCATAAATTATTGTTCAAGTTTTTATTAAGTTCAGAAATACCAAAGAGTAAAATTAAGAATTAGAGTTCATTTATCCACACAAAAATAATTTTCTACCATAAATATAAAATATTATTCGTAAATATTGTAACCTTAAGAAGTTCTATTTCTCCCGTTCGCTTCGCTCCCAAACGGAGCTTTTTTCAAGTAAAGTTGGAAAGTCCTACTTCTATTACTCTTTTCAATTATATCTAACAAACCGTTTTCAATGGAGTTCCCCGTAATATATCTCATATTCGCCATATTGGCTACCTATGCTTTTTGCTTATGTGATGTAGGTATTCATTGTAAGCTAAAAACGAATTGTTTTATGATATTTTATGTATAAATTAGTGCTTCTAAAACCACTTCTTAGACAACAAAAACGTCAATAAATGGAACCGATAGGACTTAGAAGTGTCGTTCAGATCAGCTGAAGGCCTATAAATTGCTCGACTCTATATTGACGGGTTCATTGGGATTTGTTTTTGGACATGAAACAATGACATCATTTATTTTAATACAAACACGTTTATTATTGCACCTATTTATTTATTTTAACGAATGTAACTGTTTCGTAACTTATACTTGTAACTTCTTCAATATTGACCTGGCGACGGTCGATCGCCTTATTTATATACCCATTTGCAGCTTCTGGAAGATTCTAGCCAGTTCTCGTCGATTTGAATGATTACTATTTCTTTCTACCTCGTATTAGAATCTCACGGGGAATGTACTGGGACGCCTTATGTCTCACTTCAATTTCATTGTTGGAACTTTGAGTATTCTAGGTTCACAACAATAGTAACACTACCTCGCGCCTATTAAAATAAAAGGCGGGCATGACAGAAAAGTTGCATAATAGAAGGATATAAGCGACAAATTGTTAGGAAGATTTGAAGATGTTTTTAAAAAATAAAGACTATACATTTAATGATTTTTTAACTTGAACAATTTTTTCCTAAGTAGTTGAAAAAAGGTTATCCTTTGTCTATCGAATTTATTTATTTCAATAGTTTTCCATGCAATTGTAATTATAGCAGAAATAAACGAAAATCGTAAAAAAATCGTATATAATATTTATTTTTTTCTTAATAATCGCCAGTTTCATATTGATTTTTTTTTCTTGCTTCTCTTTTACTTTTCATTGAAAAAATAATTTTTCTTTCTGGTCTTTACAGTTTAAAGATTATTTCTTTTATGATTATTTACAAAGCGTCAAAATGAGCCAATTTTCTTTAAATAACGCTATATTTATCAATACTTTTAAATACACCTTTTTTGTGAAATAAAAACCCAATGTATTTACCTATATTATTACATTTATTTATTTTTTTTTATTAGGAAAAATTGACTTGGAAGAACTTATTAAGGCTTTCCATGAGTTGGGAGTTCACATGGAAGAGCAGGAAGCGGAAAAGCTCTTACAAAGGTTTGTATTTTCTTTTCAAGCAATGAAAGAACGAAATTCTTTCTCTGATTTTAATATTGTTTTCTTTTTTATAAATTTATAGAATGGATCAAGATGGAAGTCTTAATATTAGCTTTAATGAATGGCGAGATTACTTACTATATGCACCAACCAGTGATATTCATGGACTGATCAACTTCTGGAGGCATTCGACGGTAAGTTCTTCAAAAACCAAAAATTATTACTGTACTTTTAAAAATCTTTGTTTTAATTAACGCTTTTTAGAAAGAAATCAATTGTTTAGAGCGTGAGTGTTAGAATATATTTGTAATAGATGAACGTTTATTAATTTTTCTTTTATGTTTTTATCAGTTTACGGAAATTAATACAAGAAAAGGTAATTAATAAATGTAAATGTATTTTTTTACATTTTCATTTTGTGTTGATTGTATACGTTTTGTAGTTCAAACAGTAGAAATTGTATACATTTTCCTCACTCCTAGCAAAAGATCGTAAAAAAAAAGATAAATGAATGTTTTTGCATAGAAAAACGATTTCACATTAAAACCATTCAAGTGATAAATTTATGCATTTCGAACAACACGAAAGTATTTCAAACGAGTTTTTAATCACAAATAGTTTAGATAATTTAGACTTTAATTTGCGATTGCATTTTTATTTTGATTTTTGAATTCCAATTCATTTAAAGGTATGACAGAGTAACTTCCAATTTGATGCTATTTTTAACTAATGATAACCCTAATTGCGAGATCATCTCTATTTTTTTCATTATATTTTAAATTTAGACTAAGGCCAATGTCTTCAAATTAAAGAAAGTAATAATTTTTAAATACTTAAACTGCTTTAAATTTCGAAGGAATAGTAGTGAAACTATTGAAGTATAACAGTGAAAAAAAATGAAAATAAAAAGATTAATGACTATTAGCTTATTATTAACATTTTCCAACTGTTTATTTATGCTATTAGAGGCCAATTACATTTCAGTTCTTTACTGTCTTAGCAACAAAATATGAAGAAAAAATAAACATATAAACTTAATAGGATTAGGCACTAAGTCGTTATTATTATTTCTTGTATGACCTTTAAATCGTTATCTCCTAAGGCAACGGTTTAACTTTATTAGTACTAAAATCAAGCAGAAATTAGCTGATAAAAATTGTCTGTTAGGATAATAAAGTGCATGAAAAGTTTAAATAAAAACAAAGTTATTTTGTGTGTAAAAATTTATGGAGAAGAAAATATTTATAAAGTATATAGTGAAAATAAAAACATCTTGTTGAAACATCACATCACTGATTTAAATATAAAAGATTGAAACATAAAATAAAATATAATTCATAGTTTTACGAACCACTGTAAAGTATTCGCAGACCACCGCTTAAGAACGAGCAAAACTTATCAATACAAAGCTTGTTTTATTTCAAAATCTTTTAAATTGTTTGGGGTTTTATATATTTTATTTCCTTATTTATATTGTATAAATCCCCATTTTTTGTAAAATTTTCGGCCTCTGCCAAAAAAAAGAAGAAGGAATCAACATCAGTCAAACGCATTTCAAATGCATTGTATTCCTTATATTTTATGCGAAGCGAATATCTTCACTATTTTGCCATGAATTTTTAAGTTGATAATATTTGTGAATATGTTCATCAATCAAGGTTTTTCCTAAATTGTCAGGGTACTGTAATCTATTAGATAAGTATGACGTATTTCGACTACCAGGGTTCGCATAAGACTTTAAATGTTCTAACAAAAAAGGATGGAATTTATCAAGTAGTTCTACGGTTGCAAAAAAAATACCATTATAAGAATCCCTTTCTGAATATCCTGTCCTGGAAAGGACAGAGCTTTATTTACCCATGATTTAACAAATGAAAAATGTGATGAGATAGAATGAAAAGTAAATTCAAAAAAATAAATATTGTACATACTTTATTGAAGCTATTCCATACATTCATAGCAAAATTAGCTCAAATCAATTTTTGAATTTGATTACCCACATAATTATCCCCCCTAAAATTTTATTACCCTTTTAATGAGCTAAATAAGGAATAAATGTACTTTGAACTATTCACGAAATTCGGCATTTCTTCAGCTAGCAAATTCCTATAAAATTCCTGCAAGGGAGTCAAACTAAATTTTTTCTCTTTAATATTCTCTTCTTGAGATCCAATTCTTTCTGGGATATTTTCATTTTCAGTGATGGAAAAGAGCGAATTAAATAAATAAAAATGAATAGTTTCCTCGAAATTTTGAAAATTTTTTTCAATGTTGAAAATCTTAAAGTCGGAATAAAGATCTTTGAGCTGTTCAACAAATTTTTGAAAATTATAATTGCTATAAGTACATAAAATGGGACAGATCATCCCATTTCGAAAAATGGGACAGATTATTTTTTTCTATATGGGATTGCCATAGAAGTAGTTTGTTTTTACAAGCTTTGAGGGGGCAAATCGGGCCCTTAAGCGGACCGGAGGTACTAGACTTAAGACATATTTCGATTACTATAAAAGTTTGTGTATTAATACTTATTTGGAAAATTAAAATTAAATTAATGTCATTTATAATATTTTTTCAACATTGAAAAGATAACAACTTTCAATTAAATTAATATTATTTACAATCTTGTGAGGATTGAACTCCAGAAGTCCCAATTCGACAATCTCAATAAATAGTATCTTTAATCATAATCTATTTTTGTTTCAATGTTAATAAATTCGCAATATTTTTATTTATTTCCATAATCGTAATGATAGGTTTATAATTCGTGAGGGTCTCAATTATGATACTTATAATACTTTACCAAATTAATGTAGATCCAAGTGGATTTTTAATTAGGCTTCGTTTAGAGTTTCTGAATTGCAAATTTAATCTTCTCACCTTTCGTTTGAACTGAAAAGATTCTTTTTTTAACCTTGATAATTTTTTGTAGAAAACAGCAAAAATAGATTTAATTAGATCAATTTTCAAGTAAAAGATCAGAAAAAGGTCATACCGATGTGGACATTTCTGAACTTTACGCCTAGATTAAGGTTTCTTAATTTGGAAAATTTGCCTCGAAATTAAATTGTTCCCGGACATTTATAAAACCGCACTGGAGTAATACTACTGTAATTCAGAATTAATAATAATAAAAGTTTTTTATTGGTCTACTCTACAGTAACAATATATATACAATAAAAGAAATAAAATAATATAATAGTAAAAGCTCCAGACGCATGTCTTTGCCTTTCAATAACTTTAGAAAACATAGAAAATAGAAAAAAAAATAATATAATTCTTAACTATATAAATATTTAAAGATATCTGTCTCAGATCACTGGGAAAGTAATTTAAAATTCAGGTTTTTTAGACATTTCATACTATCCATTTATACCTTCTGTAATTTAAATTTTACGATAATAAACGCAATGGGTGCTCTAAAAGCGTGAAACTTTCTTAAATGCATTTTTGTAAAGCGGATAATATAAAAACGATAACTTTTTTACGTTTTTATAGTACGACATAAGTTATAGTTTCTAAAATATTTTCTTTTTAAATTTCTCGCAAAATTCCCACCATTTTTATTCAATGCAGTTGGGGACCAGAATGGAAAACATTGTTTTATCGTTATCAAGCAAACTTTCATAACTTTCTGGAATGATATCACAGTGTTTTGTAATGTTTTCATTGAATTTTGATTAAAATAAACGTGCTTTTGATTATAAAATAAAAGTTTCTACAGACCACATTTCTTGATCTATAAGATACACAAAGTGGATTAATTTATTCATAATCAGGCCAATATTTTTATTTTTTTCAAAATCACGAGGAAGATAACTATGTAGCATAAATATTGTTGTTGTCCCGATTGGAAATTTGATTTTTTCAAATAAATTGATTAAATTATTTTTGAGTCGTTATTATTGAAATAATTATTATATGTTTTCAAGAGCCTTATATCGTAAAACCAAAAAACAATGTCTACGTCTTTATTGGAGGCGTGTCATTCAAAATTATCTACATAATTAATAAAATGACGTAAGTTGATATTTTGCCACTTTGGAATTAAAAGAAAAAACTAAAATGTTTTCGAATTGAATTGGTGAATTTTGGTTTCCCCTATTTATCAATTTAACCCCTGATAATAGTTGACAATTGACTTTGAAAATACAAAACAAAGTCCATCGCGATCTTTACCCGGATATTTTAGCATTGAAAAAGTGTTACTAACGTAAAATTAGTTAAAAATCAAGACGACCCCCCTTTGAGAAATTGTTTATATATTTCCTATCAGTTAAGGTTCTCACAGGGTCATACAAGCCAAGTGTGATAATTGTTATCTTGAATAAAAAGAAATATAAATCAGTATAATGTGTAAAGAAAAAAATAACTCACATTTCTGTCTCATCTCCTTGAAATTTTTAAAACGCACTTCTGTCTGATGTAACGAATTGTCAACTGAAGACGAGCCAAATTCTAAAAGCAACATTTTTGTTGAAAATATGATTAGACCGGCAAATATTGACACTGTCTATATATGAAGCTTGAAATAAATCATAGTACATGAAAATCTTCTAAGAGATTTGCCAGTACGAAATTGAGACGGAAATATTTGGTATCATTGGAATGTGGAAATTTCATTGAACTTTAATTTTTCTTTGGCTCAATATCAATGTTAAGCTTAAAGTGCGTGTATCCGATAATAATTTTAAGGTGAAATAATTTAGTAATTACGTATTTGTATATGTTTTTATCAAAAATATAATCATTTTACAGCTAATTTATAATTTTTATTTATTAGATAACCATGGATAAATATCCGAAATTCCAAGAAAAATGAAAATAGCAAGGTTAGCGACAAGAAAACATTCATTCATTCAAGAAAGCATTCGTTGTACTTTTTCCTTATAATTGCGTTTTTAACCGATCTTATGCAACTTTAAATTAATTTTTTTTTTGGTTTCTTGTATCTGTAGCAGAACTCCTCACAGTATCAGTATCCAGTTGGGATGATATAAGCCTCCCCCCCAACACAAGAAGAAAGTCTCAATACCTCATTGTCGTAATGATTTTTCTTATTTTTGGGTTTCAAAGGTTAAAAGTTCAAATCCTACTTTGATCAAATTTTCCTAAGTAATTCTATATGGAATTTAACCCAATATCGAACCTTTTAAATTGGCAGAAATCAATTTTTGGGTTCAGAACTCATTATTTAAAAAGCTGGTAATAATAGGGAAATTATGACCAAATATTTAGTTAGCCAATTCGAAATTCAATTTTACAGTTTTTTTCGAACTAATTTTGAAATTTTTTTGCCAATAGAGCATTTTCTGTGTTCTGGTCTCCTGTAGGATTTGAATCTATGATTTTGTCTCCAAAGTATTGAAAACAAATATCTCCGGATTTTTTGTTCTTTTTATATTTGGAATCAATTCTTGGAAAATGAGAAAATCTGATGTACGTCCATGCTTGTTCTACGATTCTATATTGGGTCGAATTAGTTCCCTACCTCCCTGTGAGGTAATTCCAGAAACCTGTAGCGTTTCAATCTATTATTCTCTCCGTTATTGTCCAGAAGGTTAATCGCCTGATGATTGACATGCTCTTTCCAATTTTTGGTATTTTTGACTAAATCTGACTAAAATTTTTGATCTCCTCCCGCACGATGACCACCTTCAGGTTTTTATGTATCTCATGATTAGTTGATATACCACTATTGGTACCTTTCATTGGTATACCATGGAGCGTTCGTGATGAGCCTGAATGTCTTAGGCTAAAAGCGTTGGATGATCTTCATGTTGGAATTGCTAGTTGTTCTCCACAGTTCGATACCGTTCTCGTCTTAATTTTTGATAAAAATTAAAATTTTCTTCACAATAGGATAGTCTGCTATTTAAGGAGGAATAATTCCAATTCATGGAAAGTAAAAGATCTATTTAAAAAAGAAATTTTGAGTAAATATGTGAGAGGAAAAGTTGGGAAACTTTTAGTTCTGGTCGAAGAGAGGGATATAGCTGTTTTCTTCTGGATAGTGTATGTTATGATTTAGAACATAGTTCCCAACATTTAACGATAAAAAATCCAATCATGCCTTTTTTATAATAACAAATTTTATGAGTTTTGTAAAAAGGAAGAAATAGTTTTATTATTATTTAATATTCTCCCCACTGTCTCTAGAACTATTGCCGTCTTCATAGAAATCTTCAGTAATCACTAAAAGATGATATCGCCCTAATTGGAAACTATTGGTTTTGCTAATTATTTGATTCTAAACATTAGTTTGTATAAAACTTTGTTTCAATTTTAATATTGCGAAGAAAATTCAATTTTAAAATTCCAAAACTTAGATGTGGTTTATTTCTTTTAATTTAATACTTTAACGTCCGGTGGTTCTACGTTAGTGTCGGGCGAAAACTATCGCGTAAATGCCGGTGACTTCACGTTGGTGCCATGCAAAATTGGTTAGAGATGAGACGGTGGAGAATGGCCACATTATGATTTATCGGGAAACAATAATGTCTTCGAAGGATCTTACGGTCCAAGATATCGTAGAACAATTTATAGGGTTTATAGGGAACGACTTGATTGAATTTATTAGTACCGAAATGAACAGGTACTACGATTGAAATTCGAATTTCTCGACCAAAATTCTATATGAATTGATTATGAGGATCTTATGAGCATCATCAAAAACCATGGATCAGTTTTACCGGTGCGTTATAAAGAAATGTAGATTATACATGCGGACGTCATCGATTCTCCACAGTTCGATGCCGTTCTCTAAATTGGTCTTAATTTTTATTAAACAAGTATTATTTCTGGAAATGAAGATTTTCTGCTCAATAGGTTAGTGTGATATTTGATATTTGAAGAGCGGAATACGTATGTTTTCTTCTCAATAACACTATAGGTGTGTGAAATTTGGAACATAGTTCCCAACTTTTAAAACTACCTTTAAGATAAAGAAATCCATCCAGTCTTCGTTACAATAATGCATAATACTAATTCAGTAAAAAAAAAGAAATAGTTTTATTTAATATTCTCTCCGCTGTCTCTAGAACTATTGCCGACTTCATATAAATCCTCAGTAATCACTAAGAGTTGATATCGTCCTGGTTGGAACTACTGGTTTTGCTAATAATTTGATTTTAAACATTAGTCTGTATAAAGCTTCGTTTCAGTTGTAATATTGCGAAGAAAATTCAATTTTGTGCTTTATTTCTTTTAACTTAATACTTTAACGTCCAGTAGTTCTACGTTAGTGTCGTGCGAAAGCTATCATGTAAATGTCGGCGGCTTCACGTTGGTGTCATGCAAAATTGGTTAGAGTAGAGACAGTAAAGAATGGCCAGATTATGATTTACCAAGAAAAAATAATATTTTCGAAGGATCTTACGGTCCTAACGTACCTCCAGTGATGCAAACAATATCAAGGATATTTACACTGAATGAATTGTTTGATTTTATTGGTACGGAAACGAACAGGTATTACGATCAAAATTTCATCAGGGGAATTGAATTTAATTTGAATTGATTATGAAGATCTTATGAACATCGTCAAAAATCATGGATCAGTTTTACCGGGGCGTTACAAAAAAATGTAGATTAGATATGTGGACGTCATAGTGTTAAAAAGGCCGAATTTACATGAAAAGAGATCTAAGGCTAATCCATTTTCAAGGCATTTCCTTATTCGTTTTCTGCCTTTTTTTAAAAATATCTAGCTCTAGCATAAAAAAGCGATAAATCAATTAGTGCTCAAATGTTAAATAGTTCATATTTTCATCTCAATTGTAGGTCCATCTTTATATTAACGTTCTCACCCGTAGCCGAATAAGTTATAAGTCTTAGGAAAATCCCAAACCTGATTCAATCATAACTAAAAGCATATCTTAAATTTTATAGAATATAATCGGATGACCAAATTGGTAATCAGGAGTGTCTTATACTTTTGCATCATTCACGACCAATGTGTTGTAGGAAGCACTTTTTAAACCGTTTTAAAATTAGCCTACCATTACCTGTTTTTTTTTTTCGATTCAATTTTTAAGCACCCACTAATGTGCTTTTTCATTTCCAAGGCTTCATTTTCACGTGGTTTGCGTTGTGATGAAAAGTAATTGTTTTCAATTATGGATCCACATGTTATAAAATGCGAGTGGAACTCGAGGTTATAAAACTTAAGGAAATAGATTTCAAATTATCATTGATAATGAAGCAAGCTTTCAATTATTATAATGATTTCTGTTTTTGAAAAATGATTATTAATCACTTAATTTTTCTTTTGTATTTTCTTTTATAAATTACTTTCATTATTTTTAATTTTTGGTTAATCTATCAAAGCAAATTACAAATTTGAATAATAAGGTTTTTAATTTCCTTTATGTTTACACGGATTGAAATATTGAACTTCGATTAGACTTGCAACTAACTTCCAAAAGTTCCAATTAATTTTTATACAAAACAATGTTATTTACTGATCAATATACGTATTTTTAGATTGATCAAACATTTATACGGAATATGCTGAATGTTTTCCCGAATCTAAAATTAAATTTTCTGTTGAAAGCAAGGAAAAACAGCGACCTTTAGTAATGCGACCTGTTTACTGAATCGCATTTTCATTATCATCCATAAATATAATACTTGGACAAATAAACTCTATAGCGACTTTTATTTGCAAATTGGCACAATATTTTCTTCTAAATATTC
The DNA here is from genome assembly GCA_958496175.1 of Sisyra terminalis. Classification (NCBI taxonomy): domain Eukaryota; kingdom Metazoa; phylum Arthropoda; class Insecta; order Neuroptera; family Sisyridae; genus Sisyra; species Sisyra terminalis. The sequence goes on from OY292275.1 coordinate 14,344,162, forward strand.
AGTACCAAGTTCATTATCCGCTTTGTACGTTTACGCAATGAAAATATTTGGTTATCATTTGTAAACATACGCAGTAGACATTTTCAGGGAGACAGGAAAAATAGAGCCACGTTCAATAATTGGAGGGAACAAAATATTTTGTGAGAATTTTCATATTATTTTTCCTCAATTTTTCATACTTAAGATAACAGTTTATTCAAATATTACATCACTTATTTGGATAAAAATTATTTCATGATAACAATTATTATTACAAAATACAGCGTTATACAATATGATAAAAGTAGCTAATTAAAGTTATAAATGACAAAAAATCGCTTCAAAAGTTTTCGTTAAGGTTGAATGGAACTTTTCAATGAAACACATTTATGATATATTGAATGAAGAGTTGATTCAATTGATTGCTTATTTATATAGTCTGGATTTAAAATAAATATCATTCGTTAATTAGTTCATAGAGACTTAATGAACATCAATGAAATCACATCGTCTGTACTATTATATTTAAAAGATAATGAAGACTATGAATTCAAATCAAAGGGTTCAATAAAATATATTTTAATGAAAGTTTTTTAATTGCAGCGAAATAATTAAGAGAAGCAAACTATAAAGTATAATATGAGAGCATATTAAAAGCTATATATATATATATATATTCAACGAATAACTATATTATTCTTAAGAAATTTACATAATCTACTTACTGAAATAGACACCGAAATACCATATCTAAATACTGAGTTTAACTTAAATCCTAACTAAATATTTACTCCTCTACTGCGCAATGATAATTTAAGTAATTACTTTTGAGAATATGACCATATTTATTTATGAATGGAAACTTCCAAATCAATTTTTATATTCAAATTATTTAATAAAAAGTTTACATAAAAAGTGGTTTAAATCTAACATATAAATACGTACAGGTAACCTGTAGCAATTTAAATCTATGGTCACTAATATAAAATTTAGTTGTGTTTATTGTAAATTTAAATTTTTTGTTCCAATTTCATGGTAAAGATTCGTTTAAAGATGCTCTTATTAATTTTAAATTTCTTGTTCACCTTTATATATCTGGCTGCTTGTCTTCTTTCAAATCAATCTTCCAATTCCAGAATGACTGATCCGATTTTGATGAATTTTGAAATATGGACTTAATTTCCCATGCAGGAACCCCGAGAGTTGAATGACGTGGCCATGTTTGAGTAAATACTGGGACCCCAACTTTGGTAAACTTTTAGGTTTGGTAAATCATAGCTAATGCTAATCGATAGACAGCCTTGGCCATGCCGTTGATTAACCAAGTTGGAACAAAGACTGGCGAGCTTAACATCGGCTAATTAATGGCAACCTGGGTTTGGTCCAAGAATCTTATCTGGGTTACTGTTTTATTCACAATAGGGTATATATCATTAGTAAAAAATAAAACGAGGTAATATTCCCTATGGTATGAATGAAAATCCAGCCAACATAATTGTGTAGGATATCCAATTGTTGAGGTACTCATATTTTGGAACTATCAATTAGTATTAGATATAAACCTGAATAGGTTGACAATTTTTTTTTCGATAAAGAAAATCACGCAAGGTAAAAGTATTCAGTAATCCTCAATTTAAACTTACTTAATACCATTGAGGCGTGAACTTTACCTTTTTCACGAGATTTCCTAGCGTTGATTTCAAATTGGACTTATTTTTTTCTTTGATCTTAAAATAAAAGTTTGTTTATAAAAAAAATGTTTATCAACACAAACTTCGTACAATGCAAAACTTTAAAGGAACGTTTTCAATTAATATGAGGTAAATTTAGAAAAATACCTCAAATCACATGAATTTTTTGAATAAGTTCCAACCATTTTTGCGCCAAGAAATCGCAAATCTTAGATATCTATTGAGCTCCGTATATTATAATACATACCTAGTTGCTTTTTAATTTACATATTATGTCAGAGAATTATTAAAAACTCATTTTTGGAATTCGTTCATTATTCCTTTAGAACAGTAAGTCCTTAAGTGATTTAGTCATTAGGATTCTCATTAATCCAGCAACTGAGAAATAAATTCTTTGTTCTGAAGAATTAAGATTTAAATTTAGGATCAAAACTAGTCGCAATAAATAAGGATTTCAATACTTATCACAAAGCTATTATCTTGTTTTTAAGACCATCAGCTGTAGGTGGTTAGGTTTTCTATTGGTGGTTATTTCACTTTCTTTTACCTGTAAATATTACACTGGAAGCATCCTCCTATGCTAATCGAGCAAAGTAATATTTGACCGAAAAAATTAAATGTAGTTAAACTAAAAGCAAATTGCATCAGTCAGTCAAACACAATCAATGAAAAAGCATAACCAAGTTTAAAAGTACTTTTGCTTTAATTGTTGTTATTTAGTTTTTCAAATCTAATTGACCTTTGCTTGATTACTTAGTGCAGTATGTTCTCAGCCTTAAATTGTAAAGGATTTCAAGTTAAAGAGGTAAGATTATTGCAATTTTTGTATCATTTTGAAATTTTTGACATAGGAATTAAGAACTACTCAATTAGGTTACCTTGAACAATGTAAGAAGCAGTAAAAATAAGTTTTGAACAATTTTTTTTTATAAAACTATAAATCAATTGATTTTAAACTATTTCGTGGATACATTTGGGAATTTTTGAAATTGGATCATAAATAATCTTTTGTACAGATTCAAAACAATTTTATGACATTTTTCGCTTCGAAACGAAAACAAGATTATTTTAGTCTCCGAAAATCTCAAATTTGTGTAGATCTCGTTTCGATCGTCTCGTGCACTCCTCTATTAACAGTTATCCAAAAATGATTGAATTTTTTTGTTTTTTTCCTGATGTAGTTATCGAAATTAATTAACTAAGGGGTCTGAAATATTGCAGCTATCCTTCATGCTTTTGGAGTATTAATGAACTCGACAGGTTACATAGAAACTATATAGGTACGCTTTACAGTGTGACCAAAGACCAGGAAAATCTGGAATCATCAGGGAGTTTAAAGAATTTTGAACTATTTCTAAACTAGTGATCTGACGTATTGCCCAGATACGTATAATGATTGCCAATTAATCTTCATCAGTGATTATTAAGTATGTGAGTCATACATAGCGATTACGGAGTAATCTTATACCAAGGTTTATAAAATACACAGGTGGCCTCATGCGCTACGCGTATCCAGGAGAAGTTCGTACATATCTTTCAGACTAATTCAAATTTCAAAATTCTTCGTATGACGTCAAAATTTTTTTTCTAATGGGACAACCTGTTTAATTTATAAACCTTGATCTTATACTACTTGATGACCACTGATGAAGATTGAACCAAAATACGTATCTGGGCAATACGTTAGTAATTCATTTGTTTGAATCTTGGTTTAAATTTATGTTTCTAGTTTACTTTTGTCAACTATATTACAAAAATAAGACCACAATATATTTTATACATTGTATAAAGAGTATAACTGTTCAAAGTCAGCGAAAAAAATATAATTTGATTTTAGTAATCCGATTTTGTTCATCTTTTAACACGTTTAAGTTAATCTTCCAAAGAATACGTGTAAGTTTGATCAAGATCGGTTGAGAACTATAGCAATTATCCTGATGAAAACGCCGGCTATGCAAATATATCAATTTTTTAACCCATGGTATCTTTTGTACTAATTCCACTGATTAATATCTGTGATGGAAAAATTAGGTTTTCAGATTTTACCATGAGGACAAATACAACAGTTTTAATTCTTGAAAAATAAAAAAATATTCAGGAAAATCTGAAACTTATTAGCGAATTTTAAAGTTATTTCTCTGTATGTTATTTGATATAGAATTATTGATTTTATTTGATTACAAAACACTAACGTTAAAATTTATTTTGCCATTTCGGATTATCGAATGCTGGTATACATGGGTTTAAACGAACCTCAGTTTTTCCTCAGCTAGAAAAGTTTCGATTATCAATCTAATTTTACTTTGGTTAACATATAAATAACAAGATTTTGATAATTTATTTAAGATTATTGAGAATTTTGCTTAATACCCCCGGATAAGCATAAGTCTATTTCTAACTATATTCTAAAATTATCAAATCAAATTCATTATAAGGGGAGCTTTTCTATTCTCTATTATTGTAAGGGTGCATTGAAGGGTACATGGGGTATTATTGAAAGAAAAAGTATTATTATTGAAATATCCGCAACGGTAATTTTTTTTTTCATTTCCAACTATAAGAGGTGAAGCAAGGGGTTGAAACTTTTTTTTTTAAATTTTCACTTAACAATGATAATTGGATATTCCTACAGACATCTACGAACGCTTTTGGAGAGGTTGAATAGTAATTTTTGAGATTTGTGTATTATTTTTATTGAAGGAGGGGAAAGTGAAATAATTATGATTCATATTTCTCAAAAGTCGTTAATATTAATCTTTAATATTGTTGACGTATTGTTATATTATACTGACGAAGTCGAGAGTCCCGCCTATTATCAATTAATTTGTATGTAGGTATTACGGAATTTTAGGAAAATTAGTCTAGAAATTTTTCGTTTGTATTTGATTATTGTGATAATTTTGCTAATAATTCTCATATATGTTTAATATTTTGTTTTTCGACTGAATAAGTGACCAAATTTATACAAAAATTTCGCTAGAATATCACTAACAAAAGTTAGTATAGTAATTAGTTTCTGATAGTAAAATGTTCAAAAATTATGATCACGAAAATTGTTTGATCATGCTGCTGCCTACAGACCTCCTGTGAAGGTTTAATACTTATCTATCTGGAACATACTACACAATTGATAAACTTAAACAAACAATTATTAGGAAAATTATTGAGTGAATAAAACGCATTGCAATAGCCAGTAGTAAAGTTTGCCCCCCACGCTACTACGTATTCGATTCGTCAGCGGTTCTACGTCATCCTGCATGCGACACATATCCTATATAGATCTAATTTTAATCATCACTACTTCATTCGGGATTCGTCCACTAATAATACTTTATTCATCTTGGTTTGTTCTAACGGCAAAAGTCTACCAGCCGCGTCTAGATCGTCTAGATCTTTCTCATTCCATCGAAATGATACATCAACTGTTCATTTGCGACATTCACGCAAATCGGAAATATCATTATCAATTATTTCTAAATTTTCCCACTCACTCGTAATACAACGATTGATTGATACGAGACAAGGACAGAGCACTTTTAAATTTCCATCACTCCAACAAATTCCTCGTGGTAGGCCGAGACTTGGAATTACTTGGAATTCTCCGTATGTTCAAGTCGTTCTTTTTGTGACGGACGTCGTAGTGGACGGCTGTACCTTTCTTTTTTTGTTCCACGGGACTTAAAAGTAAGGTACCTACTCAAAAGCCGCCAATATAACCAGATATTGTGGGTGACGGTGGAAATTCCGTGGAAAATCTGTGATTACCTGTTAAATTGGCTAGTGAAAAATTAGTGTTTAATGAGTTAGTGCCAGGAAGTTAGTGTATAAAGTGATTTTATTAGTAAAAGTATATTTTAAGTAGAAATTTTTAATAAATTAACGCCAAAATGATGGAGCAGGAAGCACTCGTTTACGGGGATATTTTGGATGATTTCGTCTTCGTTTTTCGAAGCGTTTTAGATAAGGTGAGGGCTTTTTTGGGTTAAAAATATTTTCCTTATGTTATGGAAGATCAGATTTCTCATGATATAATTTTGAAGTGAAAGTAAAACATAAAAAGTTTCCTTCACAATTACTTAATAAATAAATAAAAAATTATAATGATGTATTAATGACTAATGAAAATTTTGAAATTTCAATTACTATTAAAAAGCATTTAAACCAGAATGACTTTGGTTAGGTTTGGCTTGGCGTGGTCTAGCCTGGCCATGGCTTGGCTTGGGTTTCAATTTTTGGATAAATGCTTGCTAATATGGAGGCCTATTTTAAAATATGGCTGCATTGAAAACTGAAATTCTTGCGTCAAAATTATAGAAAATATATTTCAAAATTAATTTATAAATTGATAACATTTTTAAAATAATAAAATTTGATCCATGGTCCAAAAAATCAAATCAAATTAAACCGATTAAACCTTGTAAAGTTCTTTGTAAGAATATATGAAATCCCTCCCGAACACTATGCAGGATAACGATTTTATTTTTGGATGGAATCATGATGAATTTTAGTTCCAAAAATTTTGGCTTTTGCAATTTTTTTTCGGAATTTGCCTTCATTTGCATACAAATAAACTTTACAATTCTTGTTTTAAAGTTTGGACTACAAAATGAGCCCCATATGGTTTTAAATTGTATTTTTTAATCGAAATATTTGGTGCAATATAATTCTTTACATCCGGCACCAGGTGTAGGTCCCACATGCCATTATAACTTCTGCATTGACTTCCTAAGGGTTCATTAGTATCGCAAAAAAATCGTCATTCAAAAGCCGCTACATTCGAGTCGGGCTCAAAGTTCTTTGAATAAAAAAAGTCTTGACACGTTATTAAGACTTTTTATACTTGCAGAAACTGGTTTGGGGTCCACTTTTAATTTCTGTGAAGCACAAAGAACTGTAGCAGGTTATTGTTCTTTGAAATGTGGCAACCGTTAGGCCTTTCAATGATAACTCGAAGATATGCCTTTAATCTTGCAATGGAGTCATAATGCTTATCATTTGCCATTAGCAACAGAATTTAATTTTAAACTTGAAAAAAAAAAGTTTAAATTTTATCAAAAAAATTGCCGATTTTAGTTAAATGGTTTTAAAATAAATTAATGAAATTCTAAAGGTTAACAAAAATTTAGTCAGCGCCAGAAAGGCTTTTGGAATTGTTCCAAGTGTTATGTGATTCGAGGTTCTAGAATTATCGAACAAGCGCTAGATTTATTCAGTATAATTAACTTTTATTCTATCCAATTAACGAAATGAATTGTTCTAGAAATTCAGTTTTTATCTTTGAAAAATATCGCTGTTATAATTGACAGTTATTAAACATATTTTTCATAAGATAGCGTTTATCGGTGTAATAAAAAAAACTTAATTTTGTGATAAATTTTAGTAATATTACATTTGAAATCATATAACTAAGTCTGATTGTCCTTAAATATGTTTTTAAATAATCAATAGACAATTTAAACGAAAAAATATGTTAAGAGGAAAAATTTTTGCTTGTATAGTGGGAATTCCCAATATTTCGCTTAAATTAAGGTGGTATATATCAAGGTCTAGGGAATTACCCAAAAAATACAGATGTATTGCCAACTTAATATAATTTATTCAATGGATTTAAAAACCCGTTATTTTTTTTAAAAGATTTTTCAATGAGAAAGCTACATTTTTACATAAATATAATCAAATTCGACTGTTCAAATGTCAAGAAGTACCCAAAAAATTAAAAAAACGAAACAACCATTCTATTAGGTACCTAATGAAAACTGTGTATTAAAAGTTCATATTTGAAATTCTAAAAGTTTAAAACTTATCAGAAATTGCACGTAAATGTCTTCAATAATTGCATTTATGCAACTGGAATTGTTTAGTGGGTTTTAAAATTCCATTAAAACTATTTTTATACTTTAGTTATTTAATTTGATAAGACTTTCAAAAAATTGCGTAATATTGAATTTAATAGAGAATTGGTTCAGCTGTTTCTTTTATTGTTTGCTGGATTGTTTGAATACTTTTGAAATAATTTCCTAATTCTATTAAAATCTATTGATATCAATAGTTATTCATATCGAATTCAAACTTTTATTAACTTATTCTCTTCTATGTTCTTTTGAACTGTGTTTTGAAAGGACTATTGCACTCTGGTATTTTCTTCTTCTTTTCTATTGGCTAACTTCGTCTTTAAGGATTCTTGATATTAGCTAATAGTTGATATCTATAAGTAGTTATCTACATATGGTCAATTGGCCATACTGTAAAAATTACTGAGCAAAAATCATCTCAGTAATGGGGTGTTGGTTCACACGTTGGCGAAAAATTCGAATGGTTTCGTTTTTACAATGCATTGCAAAAGATTTTGTCGAAGTAAAAAGTTGGCGGAATAATATTGGTCCTAGAATCTTGTATGAAAAACTTCACAAGTTTCTACTCTAATATTTATGGGACACTATTGGCACAAATTTATTCTGATTGGGGATCCTCATTAATATTTTATTGATCATATCAAATATGACCTCAAAAAATATATTAATTTCGAGTTTGTAATAATCAAACAGGACATAAGAGGTAGTTTCCTGTTTTACTCTACATTTCATGATTCACTTATCATGACAGGACAGTATGACGGACTCAGGATAGACCCACGCTTGGCCAGTTTGGGTCAAGCTTGTGAACCAGCCTTGGTAAAAGTTTGGAATTATAACATGGACTCAAACGTGGTTGCCTAAATCGGCCCACATTTCATTATCACAACTGGACCATGCTTAATCTTCGAGGTTGGCTAAAACTTAATTACCAAGTATCCCAAGCTTATTTTTTAATGATAAGAGATAAATAATAGTAAGCTGGATAATTAAATAATACTTACTTAATATCGAAGTTAATGGTCAAGTTATAGTTAATAATTTGTTACCCTACGTAGGACCAAACTCAGGTTGTCATTAATAAGCCGAAGTTAAGCGGTTCAGTTTTCACCAAAGCTTACTTTACCATTGGCATGGCCAAAGCTAGGTATCCCTATATTGGGTCAAGTTCTGGTTGCTGTTGATTGGCCGATATAAGTCTTACCAGTTTTTACTCAAGCTTGGTAAATTATTGGCTGACCAAAGCTGTCTATCCATTTGTAATCCTAGCATGACCAGAATAGATTTACCTAAATTGGAGCCTAAGTATTAGCCCAAGCATGGCTCCGTCGTTCAACTCTGGGGGTCCAACATGGGTGGATCAATTTTATCCTGATATGGTTTGGTGTTTCCTTGTTTTCTAGAATAACTGCTAAAAATTATTCGCTTCCTGAAAACAATTTTACGTTCATAGCAAAATTCAGAAATTTTTCGGCAAAAATATTTCACTTATAGATTATTCAAGTTATTTGCTTTTCTGTATGACTAATTATTTATTTTATTTTCTGTTTATTTTTTCAAAGGTTCAAAGTTAATACTTTATAAAATTTAGTAATTGTCGACTAAATTCTCTGCACGTGACTGATTTCGTCACATTCTTCATAAATATGAGTTATTATCACGTTTAAATATTAAAATACATATTAAATTTCAAGTACACGAAATATATTGTTTATGACCGGATTTTAATGTTGAATATTGATATATCTATCATAAAATTTTTAGAGACCCCAAAGAAATATATTTGAAAAACTTATTTTTTTATAACAAATTTCAATGTAAGTTTGAGTTTACATAATTTAGAAAAATAAAAGTCGGACATGTTCTACTTTAAATACCAAAACGGTGTTGCAACATAATTGAGTGGAATTTAAAAGTTGCTTAATTTATTATTTGAGTTTTTAGTTAAGGTAATAGATAACGCGAGATTGGTTTTGTTCGTTATATCATCAAGTATGAATGGAATTAAGAATGCAACTTGTTTCGTGAAGGAATATCACTTTTCCGTTATTTAAGAAGTGACGTTAGTTGAACTAAATAATTTAGCGTAGTAAATTCATTTCGAAAATGAAAAAGGCTTACGGTACAAGGTTGACTCGAGTTGCTAGGCTAACTAAATAAATCCGTATCGCAAATGCATTTACGTGGAACAAAGATTTCTGTAATGAGAAATTAGGCAATTGTGCCAAGGTTGGCCTCAGTTAAAAGAGAAAATTTACTATCAGTTTTGTACTGGTTTCATTGCTACTTTCCGGGTTCGCTTAAATGACATTTTCATTCTTCTGAACTTTGATAAAAGTTATATTTTTCATCCAATTTCTATAAATTTCCAGTGGAATATTTTCGTTAATAAATGAGTTTAATTAATCTCTTTTATGACAATTGTTTTATTCCATTACATGATTCCAATGAAGTGAAAGGCCATTAAATTAAATTTCACATCAATGACGTCCGATTTAGAAAAAAATCCGTTGCTTAATACAATTGTCTGCGTCATTTTAATCTTGAGTTTTGTAAGATTGTTCGTTGTACTTTTAGACCAAGTTCAATGATATTGGTGCATTTTTGGAATTTTTAAGACATTATACTTTCAAAAACGAACTGAAACATGAAGAAGAAATGAGGTAATAGCCACAATAAGAAGTATCTACTTGGAGAAATTCTAGAAAAAATCTCATGAAATATTTACTTTCACTCATTTTCTTTAGTACATATCAAGTGGGTAATGGACAATGAAAATTATTGTTATTGACGACTATTGAGTTTATCCAAAAATAAAATCTAATGAAAGAAAATATTCAGTATCCTAGGGCATCCTAGACGATAAACTTTGTCTACTTTATGCCTGAACTATTTTTTGCAGTTCCTTGACTATTAATTTTAAAAATGTTCTCTCCAAAGAATTCAAGGAAAGTCAAGGAACTAGAAAAATCAAGAATACCAATATCGAAAATAGTATACGTTGAATAATTGGTTATATCATTAGTAGTTATCTATATTGTATCTGTTTACTCAAAGTATCCACCGGTTAGGGAAATCTGCAGGAAAGTCGGGAATGTCTAGAAAACCATCAGAGAACTTAGTTTTTTCATAATTTGATTATTAGTTCGAGTAGAAAAGATGTAGATATCATCGTAAATACGAATATTATGCTAACATTTTATTCGTATAATAGAAGGAAAGCTATTAGTCCAAGAGCCAGTAACACCAGTTTCATGAAGTGTTTGATGCATCTTGAAATTTTGTAAGGATAGTATCTATAGGATGAGAAGTAGGAATACCTGTGTTTGCATAACCCAACCCGGGACACCAGGTACTGCGCATGGGTGGAAGGTGTAATAAAATATAAGCCAAAAAAAGTGTTTGATTCACAGGCCAACAAACGTTAATCGAAAGTTTAGGTAATTTTAAATCAGAATCCAAGATGGCAGACATTTTTGATTCTGATTTAAAATTACCTAAACTTTCGATTAACGTTTGTTGGCCTGTGAATCAAACACTTTTTTTGGCTTATATTTTATTACACCTTTCACCCATGCGCAGTACCTGGTGTCCCGGGTTGGGTTATGCAAACACAGGTATTCCTACTTCTCATCCTATAGATACTATCCTTACAAAATTTCAAGGTGCATCAAACACTTCATGAAACTGTTGTTACTGGCTCTCCGACTATATAGCGTTGTTTGATTTTATATCACAATCTTTTGAAGTAAAATTGAGAGTCCTTGTTGAGATTATTTTTTGTTTTTATAAATTAGGCCATAGAAAAAGCGAATTTTGGTTTGGAAATTGGTGGTCAAGTATAAACTGGACAATGCTACTGTAGTAGAAAACCATTTAACTCTCATGTGGAATATAAAAAAGTAAATTTTTGATTAAGTTATTCACTTATTATGATGTTTTGCTTGGAAGACCACTCTCATGGGCACTATACGTTAAAGTTTATTCTCCGCTTAACTTAAATTATTTGTATACTTTCTATTCTTTTAAAGTTAAATTTATCGACCGATTAACTTGAAATTAATTTTGGACTTATTTCACACTAAAAGCATTCAACCAAATAAACGAAGTTATCCTTTATTATGTTTAGTTGCGTATGTAACTGATTTAATGTAGTTGTATTGATTGAATTATAAACGGTAAAATAATATAGAAATGAAAGGAAAAAGCTAAATAATTTTTGAATTTCCAATCAATACTGTTGTAAAATATCGAATTTATATATTGCTGATATAAATTCAATATAGGTATATTTCAATATTTCATAATATTTCTTTATTTTACGAAAAAATCTGATTACAGTTTTTGGCATTGAATTACTCTAGGTATAACCAAAAAGTTATTATAACAAACGTTTCCTCTTACAAAAATAAATTCTACTATTATATAATTTGAAAATGAAATATCATGTAACAATTAGGCATAGATATTTGATTGGAATATTTTTATTTTACAAGTTATATGAAATATCTTTTTTATTTACATAAATAAAGAGTTAAAAAAAGTATGTATTTGAACCGATTGTTTCATGGCCAATAAATGAAAATTGAAAACTTAACTTCTTTTTGATTAACGTTTATTAACTTAAAATTGATTAACTGTTGCTTTTACTCAATTACTTTGCGAACTGCATAAAAGTATTATTAGATTATATATTGTGAGATTATATTATAGTTTGTTGTGAACAGCAGAGCCGAGGTAAAGAGAGCTGAATTGAGTTATCACATTTTCTTGATATTTTCTACACGTGTCATTTTAATATGAGTCTGATGAAAATGGAAAAAATAAATACAACACACATTGCAGTAGATTTTCATTTTTTGTACTATAAGTAAATTATACGTTTAACTCCAATATTTCATTATATCATTGAACCTAAGGCATTGCGAATCTTTTCAATCAGAAAATCAATAGTGATGATGCGTAAAAATTAAGGTCATTTGAAGACAACCTTAACTTAATTTTTTTGCAAAAATCATTGAGAATCAATCTTCAAACTCAATCGCATTAATTACCAACTCTTGTTTTTATTACAGCTGGAAATTGTTTGCAAAGCTCGAAATTGGGTCACATTTTAATTGAAATAAATAGCCAAATTATATTCCAGTGGGGTTGAACAAAATCGTTCATACGGTTCATTGTCAAAAAAATTTCGCCTACTTTATTAATTCTTGATTCTAATAAAATAATTGAAGTTGTCAAGGCAACAGTTTCCTTCATTTGCATTAAGAAAAAAATTGTCAAATTTAGATGAAAAAAAAAACGTGTGTCAGTGTGACAGGATACTTTTCTTAAGATAGCTAATGTATTTTGTTTATAGTTTAAGTTTTCTTTGTCTCGTTTATTAGATAGCATAGTTTTCTTATCGTGAAATGAATAGAAAAAAAATCAAAAATTCCACAGTAGAGGACTTGAAATGGATTTCAAATTGAAAATTGTTGTGATCGTTTTGAGTTTGAGAAGCAATGGTTTCATTATCGATACAAGTTTGTAAACTGTTTTTCTTTAATTCTACTTAAAAATTTAGCCAAAACATAATCCAAGTATTTTAAATTGTAAATAATTGATATAACTTAGCTTTATGAAGCATTATTTTTGAAGGGCTGAATAAAAGTAAAAGCAAACATCAATGATTATAGCATCCATATGCCTCATTTATTTTGGAATATAATTCACAAATGCAAGCTTAATTTGCAAACTTTTATCCCCGTTTCCTAATTGATCATCTTAATAATCTTTAAATCTAAAATATATTAATTTGAAAGTGAAGATCCTGAAAAATAAGGACCAAAATTCAAAGAGGCGTAAATACCCGAAAATTTATAGAATATGAAGATAATAAGGATTATGGAATGGTTTCTTTTGTAGGAGTAACTATTAAAAATTCAACTTTAATTGTGAATAACTTTTGAAAAAGTGATTTTATGTAAAAACGTTAAGAGACCTTTTTTGTAGAGCATTAAATTTCCTTCAAGAATTTATATTGTTCATTTCTATATATTTATTTGTTCGTTAGTTACAAAATTCCAAAATAAAGAAGATAAATCTAAAAATGATATCAATGTTTAAAGCTTGATTATTCGGAAACGGCGTGTCTGGCAAAAATTTTCAAAGAAACGTTTTTTGTAGGGAATTTAATTTTCCATAAGTATATGCACAGATGAATTTTTTACCTTGATAGTTTGACAGCATTGACGCAAAAATGAAAGCACAAATAAAAAAATCGAAATTAAAGACCTATTAATATTAAGGGCTAAAACCTTCCCGATTTTTTTTTGCCACCTTGCACAATATTTTCGGTATACTTTTCAAAAAAAAAAAAATAGTCGATTTTTTTGGCCCAGTCTATTGTTCAGACAAGTAGATATTATATTTCTCTACTTCTTTTACCGCAAACAAAAAAAAAAAATCCTTTGAAGTCAACTCCTAAAAAAATTAGCAAATAAAATATTTCTTGTACACATTGCATTCTATAACTTCGAAAGATATAAGTAACATTTGTTTATACTTGTTATTCCCTACGTTTAAAAATAATTTATTTTATTTGAGCGTAAAAACCATCCATTTACTTTGGACTTTCCAGTGCTTAATTCCTCGAACCAATGCTAAATAGTTTTCTGTTTAAGAACTGAAAATATTTGCCGATTGCTAGTCCATACCGGTTTGTACTTATTAGAGTCAAAGTAAAATAAATTTAATTTTAATCATTTCATTGAAAAGTTAAATTTAATAACTTTATTTACTATTAACTTTACGTTGAATCTCGAAATAAAGTAATGATCCAGTAAAACCCAGCATGCGCTTCAATATAAGTCACACGACTCAACATTATCAATTGAAATTAATTGAGTCACAAGTTAAAAATGATTCATAGTCCATACCATTTAGCGTTTAATGCTTATTTAAACTCGTAATTTAATAAAATTTTATATGTAACAAAATTTATTAAATAAGATGTCGATTATTCTTCAATACAAACATATAAATTAGCATAAATTTGCACATATAGTATTATTAAGACACTTGACCTGTTCTAACATTGAACTTAATTGAGGACATTGGTTTTGAAAATATTTCCCTAATTTCGAAGTAATCAAAACGAATGCACTGTAGTGCAATACTATAAATAGGGTCTCATATATGAACTGCAGTTTACGACGTCATCGTTTTCATTGTTGTGTGTCGTCACCGTAGAGGTATCGATCGTCACGATCCCGGTGCATTTCTCTATCGTAATGAACATTAGGAAGAGTCAAAAGCACTTTGGACGTGCATGAAAGTTGGCTTCAAGATTTATTTTGAGCCTAGCTTGTGAAAAATGTTAGATTCGTGTTGTAAATTTGCAACGGTTTGCGTGGCTAATTTTGCGTGATTGAGTGAAAGATGCGAAGTTAATATGTTATGAAGTGTAAAATATGGATATTCAGTGCATCCTAGTAGATCGTAACCCATTATCTCTTTGATATGTAGATAGGTTTTATTCCAATCAATACAATGGATACGCTAGACTGTGATTTCTATCCATTTTTTTGCATTAAGTTAAGTATTAGCTTCGTTTAAATTGTTGTTAAAGTATGATATATAATGAGATTTAGGTAAATATTGACTATACGTTTCCCAGTTGACTTCGTTGGCTTTTATCCATATCATGCACTTTTTTTGTACTATATCTTATATAAGAGCGCAAAGCTTGTTAAATTTATTCAAATTTATTTAAATGTCAAGGACAATTCAAAGCTTGGTACGCTATTAAACATTTTTTTACTTCATTTCATTAAAAATATATGAAAATCAATTATTTAAATTGTGTGTCCTATTACGAATAAAAAAATAATTTTAATTAATGAGAATTCGTTATTGCAAGCAAAATAGTTGTACATAAAAAATTATCGGCTTTATCGAAAGTTTGATTAGATTACATTCGCTTACATATGTTCATAATGAAAGTTAACAATGTTAAGGTTTCATAAAAAATTCGTAAATTTAATTTTTGTGATATCATTAAATTAATTAAAAACATTTAAATTAATTAAAATACATGAAAATTGTAAAACGTAATTTCTAACGGTGTCACAGGAAAACCATAGATATTTTCGTTAATTTATATGTATACCTTTGAACAAGTTGTATATTCTGTGTCACAATAAATGATAATGATTTATCTTGACAAATATTCCCTTGCCAAAACTTGGTTCAAGTTCATTGATTGTAGTCTGAAATTTCAGTTGTAAGAAGTTGAATATTTTTACAATTCTTACATTATAATTTCAACATAAAGATTACTTATAATGAGCGATAATTTGAAGAAAAAGTTTTACAGATTGAAGTTACTTTATAGTCCTTAAGTATATTACACAAGGACTACATCATTTTTCTCGATAATATCAAAAAGTGAAGTAAACTTCCACCTTATTGCTAATAAGGTGGATAAATAAAAATTAAGGACTCTTTTTAAGTCTCGTTATTGCAAAATTTTAGAGAACAAAGTATGTTGAATACATTACTTTATTCAATTTTGGAAAATTTTCTTAATGTATTTTTCTCGATAATTGTCGATCTTAATTATGGCCATATATTTTTAATAAATTTGTTTTAAATACAAATTTTTGAATCAATATATCTTAAAAATTAAAGTTTCATTTATTATTCAGAAATAGTTTTTATTTTTTTCTTACTGAATTTTTTGGTTTATTGAAATTTTTTCAGACAAGAGGAATTATTTACGATTTTAAACACAAAAGTAGCCAGCTAATATAAGCAGAAAAATCTTCTTTTAAGTTATAAACCACCCCTTTACTAGGTGTTTAAATGACGAAGCTAATAATTCCAAATCTCCATAACAGTATTTTCGTAAAGTTTTCATAAAAGGAGTGAAATTATATGAAGCTTTAATCTCAGTATCGTAAAGCTTTGAATTCGAGTCGAGATCGAAAATTACGAGAACTAGACGAGACTAGGTATTTCTCGTCTTATTTTGTTTTTATTTCTAGTCCTTATCAATGCTAGGATCTTTTTATATGCATTTTTTTGTATACACTTCTGGGAGGTGCAAAGAATTTAAATAATCCGAATAAAAAATGAAAGTACAGTTTTGCAACTAAAATTTAATGTTTACAAATCATTCAAAAATAAATTTATAACTTCTGTCCAAACTAAATTCAAAAAAAGAAAAAAAATATAATGTCACTTTATTAAAAATATATTATTAATTGACGTGAAAAATCATTAATGTCTTTAAAAAATGTCAATATACAAATAAAGAATTTCAAAATATTTGTATTAAAACGGTTAATCTGGCTAGTTTACCTCTACATCTTTATAGTTTACTTCTGTTTATAGTTCTGTGATCTTGAATATTCGGTTAGGAATGTATTCTTAAAAAATTACGTTAAGCAACTTTATTTGTTTATTATAGTTGTGAAATATGCTATAATGAAGTATTTAATTTGTTTATATTTGTTTTTTATATTACCAAAATTATATATGATTCGGTACGAAGTTTAAAACTATAAGATGTTTGCTTTGTTATAAAAATTTAGCAATACTTTTCTAAACACGTATAGTAAAATTTTATTTATTTTAAACTAGTGTAAATTAAAGTAATATAGCAAAAGAATGAAAAAGCAATTTTATTATGGAAATGAAATGAAAAACTATTCTCAAAATTAATTAAATTTGTATAAGGTCTTATCGATAAAAAATAGAGCATTTTAAGTTCAATAACCGAAACAATTACAACTGAGTAAAACTAGTTCAAACCCCAAATCAAATTTAAATATAATTACTTTGATTTTTTATGAGATTATTTAAAATTTATGATTATTTTTATCTTTGAACATTAATTATGTATCCAATTAATAATTTAAAATTTGATTCTGCTAACATTTAAGCTAACAATTTTTAATTCATAAAATTAGAATAATTTTACGTTTAAAAATAATACGAAAGACCCTTAAATACAAAAATTACGAAAATATTGTAATTTTGTTTCTTTGTTGCAACAAATTATCGATCATATGATTAATAGTTCCGGTAGTATTTCAAAATCTGTTTCATAGTACAAAGGGTAAATATTTTCCTTATCTGATTAAATTATGAATTGGAACTATTGAAAGTAGTGCAAAGTTCAGTTAGGAGAGAAATGATATTTTTATAACTAAAAAGATACTTTGATTGGCGTATTTGCGTCGTGTAGTAAGTGTTAATTGGTTTCAAGGAAATTACTACTATAGCGATACTGAAGAATGAAGAAGTATTCAAAATTTTGATAAACGGGAAAAACTGTTAGGAATAAGAAAAACGAATAAGATTTGGTTTTTTTTTGTAATTAAAAATTTTATCCTAGAAAATGAAAGATATGAAAGGTATATAGATATCTATCTCTTATTTAAACGATTTTCAAAAATTGTTCATTAGAAAACCTGTCTCAATATAAATTTTATAATAAAAGTGCATTTGTTTTAATATTTCTAATTGAAAATTTCAATGTCAAAATATCAAGTGAAAATGTTAAAAATTTACAAAGGCTAGTTATAAAACACTATTTTTGTGTTCTTCATTTTACTCTTTACATTTTCTTAGTGTTACCATACGTTTCAGTCCATTGCTTTACTGCCTTATAATGCCACAAAGTGGTTTTTGAAAATCTTCCAAGATTGGTGAAATGGCGAGATTCATGTTCAGAAAATGTTTAGAAAATGTGGATAACACAAAAATTAAAAAAATATTCATACCAAATACTTTTCTTTGTATTTTTTGTCATAAACGACATTAAGATTTTTGAAAATCCAAAATATTTTAAATGGGGTGGCTTGCCGAAAAACTCAAATCAGTAAGCCATTTATTATTATAAATAAGGGATGAAATTTAAATTATACATATTTATTTATTTTTTCTTCTTATAGTACTTGGACATTGGGGAGGATATGAACGTTCCTGATGATTTCACTCAAAGTGAATTACAAAGTGGAATGTGGTGGCGACATTTGGTAGCCGGAGGCTGTGCTGGAGCAGTGTCTAGAACATGTACAGCGCCATTAGATCGAGTAAAAGTATTTCTTCAGGTATGATTGATAATAATTGGTTGTTAAGAAATCGGTGTTCAATTTTTTTTTTAATTTTAGGTTCAATCGAAGAGAGAATCTATATCCATATGTTTCAAGAAATTGCTATCAGAAGGCGGTATCACGGGATTATGGAGGGGTAATTTTATAAACGTTATAAAAATTGCTCCAGAATCAGCAATCAAATTCGCTGCTTACGAACAAGTGAAACAAATGTTAAAAGGAGACTCCAAAAAAAATCTAGGAATCTACGAACGGTTTTTAGCTGGCGCCGCTGCAGGTTCTATTAGTCAATCTGCTATTTATCCTTTGGAAGTGTTAAAAACACGACTGGCGTTACGGAAAACTGGACAATATCGCAGTGTATTCGATGCTGTTAATAAAATATACCAACGTGAAGGTGTTCATGCATTTTACCGTGGCTACATTCCAAATATATTGGGAATCATTCCTTATGCTGGCATTGATTTGGCGGTTTACGAAACACTAAAGAAAAAATACTTGAAAAATCATTCAAACTCCGAGCAACCGAGTTTTTGGCTATTGTTGGCTTGTGGAAGTACATCTTGTGCTCTTGGGCAAATGTGCTCATATCCGTTTGCCCTGGTTCGCACC
This sequence comes from Sisyra terminalis, assembly GCA_958496175.1. Taxonomy (NCBI): domain Eukaryota; kingdom Metazoa; phylum Arthropoda; class Insecta; order Neuroptera; family Sisyridae; genus Sisyra; species Sisyra terminalis. Next base: position 14,363,401 of record OY292275.1, read on the forward strand.
CGCCTCCAGGCGACGGATTGTGTTAGTTATGAAATAGAAAAATGTACAATGAGAGGAGTTGCAAGTGGCATTATTCGTAATGAAGGATTATCTGGCCTTTACCGAGGCATTGCACCGAACTTCATCAAAGTTATACCAGCCGTTAGTATAAGTTACGTAGTTTACGAATATGCTAGTCGACTTTTAGGAGTTAATATGACGTGATGAAGGTGTTTCGTAGACCCAATAATTTTCATATTTAATTTATTGATTTATAACAATCAAATCTTCGCCATTGCTACAATTATTTGTGGATTTATGTCTATTGAAAATGATTCTCCGTCTACATTCTCTGAAACCTGAAGGCACACGGTTCGTCCTCTGTACCAAAGTGTACGCCAAAGCCGCTTCGTTACGAAGATAATCGATACCTAATCGATGATTGCGTCTTAATCTTTCGTTCGATGAACCCAAGTTCTCGAGTACTTTTTTAGCTAGCAATTAAGTTATTAAAAACAACTTCATGGCAATTTTGCAATCGACTAAATATTGTTGTAATGCCTGCGTTATTTATTTTATATAAAACAAGAAATAAATGTTTTTTTTTTCATTTATTTAGCGTATGTATTTATAAAATGAAAGAAAGTGTGAGATTTTATTGTTATATATGTTCTGGACATGTGTTTATATTTTCACGAATGAATTCTGTATATGTTTCTCTTACCATTTTTTTGTATGAATTTATTTTTTCAATTTTCTTGTTACAATTGAAATCTAATTAATAAGTCTAAAACTAACTGTTTTTAAAAATACAATTGTTCAACAAAGAAAAGACACTTAAATCTTATTGCATAAATACGTAACTTGTAATAAACGTATATTTATACTATTTAACAATGAAAATGTTGATTGTTCCTCAAACATTTAATGATAATGCGAAAGCTGTTTTTCTCTTGTCCTTGTTCTCTTAATAGTCGTAAATGGTTTTAATCTTCAACGAATTTCCTTCCTGCATTTATTCAAAATGAAACAATAATAAATTATTTAAATTATTAATCGGAATTTCATTTCACTATATGGTTCCCATCTTTGTTTTCCTTTTACAGATTTTGATTGAGTAGTTTTAAGAAAATTTATTGAAATTTTAATTATATCAAAATATTTAATCATAGCGTCCTAGTAACCAGTGTATATCCTCGTAAATACTGAGGATAAAATTCTTTTGCGTAAGCTTACCTTTTAATGTAACTATTTAAATAATAACGTATAATTTGTTGAATTACCTGCGTTTGTGTATATACTTACATTTAAAATACGTATTCGGTATCTAATTTTATGAAATAATCGGTAGAAGATTACAATTGTCAATATCTTCGTATAACTTCGTTTATGCAATTCTGCGTGTTATAGTTCAGTAGTTCTGGAAAATCACTGAATCTCGTTAAGCTTTTTTATATAACCGATGTGTTTAGTAAAATAATCGAAATTAATCTATTTGTGACTTATGAATCAGAATAATGAACAGTATATAACTAATTTTAAATTCCAATCATTGAAAGAATGAAGTCTTAAACTTTCTTGACAGAAAAAAAGGGTTTCTATAACTCAGTGGTTTTCTCGCTTATTTGCTTTTTTTGTATCTAAGCGCTGTTCTATTCATCTATTTCAGCTGTAAAGAGAAGAAAACATTATGTTTACAAAAATAATGCGGAATGAGCATTCAAAATCATCGAATTGAGGTGAAAAAACAGAAAATTCAACATGACACTTAAAAAGCACATTACTCTATGCTAGAACTTAGTGATGTTTAGCATGATACCAACGAAAAGAGTCATTCTATCTCTATCTGTATTAATTACACGATAAGAGCGAGAGAGACAGGCCGACCGTGCTGTAAATAAACGGGATCACATTAAGTATAGCATTAAGGATTCTATACTGCACCACTGAGGTATATACATAACTACTGAAAGGTCCAATTTTTATATAACAGACTAATTAAACATGTTTGAATCGTATATGGTTCAAGCAGATGTATTCACTTTTAGAAAAAAAAAACAATTTTTATAAGAATAAAAACCAAAAATATTTTATTTGTTCTAACAAATTACATGTAAGTATTTAAATAACGTGGTAAAACTCGTAAAAAGTTGCTTTTTAGGAAGAAAAATGCCCTGTGCTAAACTATATAGTAAAGTATTGGAATATTTGATAGTAAAATATATTAATCTTTAGGTAAGTATTTAGCTGCTCCTTCATCTAAAATCCATTTTGCATTGGTCACTCTAGTTGATGGAAGACTTATATCTCGATCACAATGAATTCTCTGTTAAAGAATATAGTTCTATTATTAAAATATGCAAATAATGTAGAATTAAAGACTAAAGTAAAGTTAAGCATCATTTCTAGTATCCACCCTCTATACTGGAATCATAGTTTAGTTTAAGAAAAAATCGTTGAAGTGGTGATGACTTTAGAAGTTAACTAGAGTTTATCTGGAGGATAACGCTAAACGTCGGAAAACTAACTGAAGAAAACAGTTTTTATTTATAGAAAATTTCCAATAATTACCTTTATCATTTCAGCTTTTGAGTCTCCTGCCGCCAAAAACACAGAACATGCAGCTTTATTTAGTACAGGAAATGTGAATGTTATTCGACAAGGAGGTGGTTTCGGCGAGTCCGTTATGGGCGCGCATGAGATGTTGGTTTCATCCAGTAATTTGTGTCCCGGGAATAATGAACAAGTGTGGCCATCTGGTCCCATTCCCAGTAACAAGAAATCAAACTTGACGAAATTCGAACCATCGGTTCTGTATTTGTCCATCTGGTGGATATAATCTTTAGCGGCTTCATCAGCTGATCAAAGCGACAAAAATACGTCATTAGCGAATTTTGATTTGAAATAAATTAACATTGTATTGTAAGTAAGGAAATTGCAACTGTTTGCACCCGTGCGTTATCCTACCTGGTACGCCTTGTTTGATATTTTTGAATTGTTCCTTGGATAGTTTTTGTTTGAGTCTTTCGTTTGTGGAGAGAGCTGAAATATAAGTCCCATAAGTTGAATCCGGATCGGTTTCGGCTACAACTCTTTCATCACAGAAAAATATCACCCATTTATCGAATTGTGCCTCGATACTATCGACAGTCTCTAAAAAGTACTTAACGCATGATCCCCCTAGAAAAAAATCCTTTCAGTAATTAACCATAAATTTTCTTGTAAGTTATTAGTTACCTGAAACTCCGAGTAAAAAATATTCTTTCGTTTTTAAGGCTTTCGTTTCAGCTTCTTTTAATAATTGTCCAAATTCTTGAATGAGGTGTTTATGGTTTCTGGTTAATATTATACCTTCCATATTTGGAAACATCTCGTTTTTGCAGTAAAATTTAACTTTATTTGATAAAATCACTTTTTCAAGGTCGCACTTCGTTGAACTCGGAGTATGATCCAAGCATTTTCGACGTCATTGTAATAAATGGGGGGATTCAGAGGGCAGGAAATAGAAATGGTAAAAATACCGATATAATTGTTTCAAGTTGGTTTACTAAAAAATAGATGGCAGTATAATGATGAAAAGCTTAGGCAATTGTTCATACATATATAAAAACATGTACTACGTATTACGAATACCGTGTACCCCGTGAACTAACTGATCATAAAAACCAAGTTTTTTCTATTTAAATCATGCATGTTTTAGAAGAAAAATATTCAACATGATGATTTGGTCAGTTGTGCTGGACAAGTAATATTATAATCACGAGTATCGTTTGTTATAGGTAGTATGTACTATGCTCATACATTCATGTACGTATACTGAATATCTCAAAAACGATGCATCGTAGAATGCTAAGTAGATAGCTAGAAAACTTTCGTTATATACCACTAATTTTGGTTGAAATTGGCAGAAAAAAATTAAATATACACAACATTTGAAACAGAAATTTTTTGGTTTTTCTTTCGAGATCAAGAAAATTTAATTAAGCTCTTTTCTTTAATGTAGGAATAGACAAGGGCGGATTTAAGGGGAGATTACTATGGAGATTTCATAACAGTACATACTTAGAAGCAAATCAAATTATTAAAGTTGTGAAAATATATGAATAAAATAACAAAAAGAACATTAGTGAAACTCTAGTCTATTTCTGGCTGGAATTGCGATTTTTTTTCATGATCCATTTCACGCACTTGCAAATGAAAGATGATATTGTGCTTCCCCCAGGAAAAAATCCTGAATCCATCCTTGGGTATAGGCCATTAGTGTTATTCCAGATAGTGCTATTAGTCATTTGTATTAGTTAATAATCTGAAAAAACACCAAAAAAAAAGAAAAGAAAAATATGCTATAGTAAATTAAATTTTATCATTTGATTTACTTGAAAATATTAATGTCACATCCAATAACTAGAGGACTAGAGGCTTTGATCTGAAAAATCTAGATCTTAAAGATCTGAATTTTCAAGGTTTTTCCTGTTTTTCCAAATTTTTCTCTACGCTGGACATCCTAACCGAAGAAAGTGCAAATTACTGAGGAATGGATTAATATAAAGGCGAATATCTTACTTAACGATGCTAATGATAAAACGATTTAAATCACTGATGATTCAAATATTTGAAGTACAGTGTTTTAACAGGCAAATATTAGCTTAAAGCACCCTCTACACGCTCAATATTATTGTGCAATATGGGTTGCACAATATATTGACGGGGGTCCTTAGAAGGTCAATTATTGTACAATATGTTGGTTTGTGTAATATATTGTATCGTGTGGAGGCGATATTGACGATTGTGCGATATTGACAACACAATATTTACCCGTTTGTACAATGTATTTTCAAGATTTTCAAAATCACCCAATATATTGCTCAATTTTTCAATATCGCCCATACACGATCAATTTTATTGCACAAACCAAAATATTGTACAATAATATTGAGCGTGTAGGGGCTGCTTACCGGGGTTCTTATTAACTCTGGAGTTGCTAAAGTCCTTTAAAAGTTATACGAAGACTGTAAATAACAAATAGGGGAGAAAATACGAAATTTATTATTGTAAAGTTTCAGATTCTCAATACGAAATTTATATTTAAAAGAAATTGTTGCGAAAATGTGTCACCGTGTTCAAGGAAATCATGTAGTGTCCGCATCGGATTTTTTTATAGAATTGGGCTTTATAAGGGAGCATAATTCATTTAGCCTTTTTTTTGCCTGAACAGTTTTACCAGTAAATTGCTAACAATATACACTTGATATTTAGTATGTGAACATTTTTGCTAAATAACAATACAAAAAAGCAAAAGTGTATTCAAAATTAAAACAATGAAATGAACATATTTTCTTTTAATTCTGTAAAAAGTGTCACAATGGATCGCATGCATGCACTTCAATGCTCATAAATGTCACAAATCAAATTAACCGATGCCAATATACAGATGTTGAAAAGGGTGGAAAAAAAAAGGACAGTGCTCGCATCAATATCAACGATTCGATTCAATGCATTCGATGACGTCGATAACAAACCCATACTCCAAAAAAAAAAAATTCAATCGACTCTTTTTACGATTTTCACTATTCAGTTGTGTATTGATTGTGTATATCTCGGAAATCAATTTTTTATCATCACATAGATAATGCAGCGGAAATGAAGGGAAAAAAGTACTTTCCCACTCACTATTCTCACAAATTTAATTCTTCTTTCGCAATATTTTGCAAGAATATTTATCGAGATAGCGACATGAATTTATTACCAAGAACGTAGCTACCTGTGCAAATCCTTTAAGTCTGTGTTACAGTTTTTATCGTCCATGGTGTTTTACAATAGAATTTGTCAGAACCGCTTCAACGTGGCGTAAATTTCTAGCTTATTCCCACCGGACTATGTCCTTCCCTTAAACCATTTTCCTCGACTATTACATCAACATCCACTTGCAACATGCATTGTTTTCGTCTCTTAAGAATTCACCTTGCGACCTTTTAAAAAAAAAATTTATAGAAAATTCAGTCTTGATTTTGTTATAAAATAATTTTATTTTTACAATGATATGATGTTTGAATCGAAATTCGACTTGGTATCGAATGGAAAAAATATGCTTCAGGAAATGTTACACGTCCTAACATCGTGACTTCTTTTTTATTTGCGTCAGGAATGTGAAGAGTGACAAATATAAAGGCATCAAATTTTATTGAGATAGAAATTTCTGAAATATTGAAGCGGCATTAATATTGTTAGCAAAAAAAAAATGTGCTACAACAATGGGTGATTTTGTCATATTCTTGGCCTACGGCTACGAAAGGCTGTCGAGTAATAAGGTCAATTTAATCAACAAAATGAGTACCTTAAATTTAAGATTTCTTCTAGTTTACTAAATAGCTTGCGAAAACTCATATATTGAATTTTTTCTTTTCCAATTGGCAAGTTTCCTATTTTATTAAATAGACTCTAAATATTGAATAGCCATAATATGTTGTAAATTTTGCAAACGTTTATCATTAATCAATAGAGTCCAATTTTAAGTAAATTATTAAAGGAAAATTTAATGAACCATTATCAAAATATTTTTTTTTGATATCAGCTAAAACAGGTAAAAATAAATACAGAAATTTTGTATCGTTAAAAAAAATGGAATTGCTTTTTTTTATCAGTTTTTTATAAAATCAATAAAACATGTTTTTTTTACTACAAATTTTCAAAAGGTAAATTGTTGGCTTTATTTCGATATACAAATCGTAAATACAGTTCTAATGGTTATATGAGGTAATGACCATTACAAATAATAACCCATATTTTCGAGTATTTTCACGGTCATTTTTTTTGTGGATTCCATTTTGTGCTGTATAATTTTCTTCTAAGAAACATATTGAATGACAATTTAGTTTCTTCTTTAAATTTTGTTTTTAATTTTTTGTAAAATAGAAAATCCATACGTTAGATAATTTCAGGAGAAAAATCTTTTTCCACTTTGGGACGGATAAAAAGCTACTATAGTGCAAGTATTGGCCAAGATAGACTTAATGCTTTAGTTTTATTATCTATTGAAGCTTAATTAGTTCTGAAAATCGATTACCATGATATAATCGATATTTCTGCATAACCAAAGCTAGGGAGAGTAAGTTAATCTAGTGAAGCTGGAAAAAAGCTGTTAGTTATATTAAGCTGTGAAAAAAAAATATTTAAATTAATAAATAATATTTAAAACAATATATGTTTTATCTAAATCCGCCACTGATTACAAACTGAAGCGAATAACTTCAAAAAATACCAAAACAAACTTATGAAAATGAGAACTTTTAAAATTACATATTTGGAATTTAATACGAATCAACAAATAATTTATGTGTAAAAATCAATAGTTCTACCGATTTGTCTTTATTCGATATTTGAACAGGAAAAGAGCTGTATTTAATTAAAGAGTTGAATTTTCCCTTCCGGACCATTTGTGTTACAAAACCTTGCATTGCTAATACCCGACATATTGTGCTAACTAATATAATTAAAATTATATTACAATTGAAGTGAATTATAAAAATTTCTACTCACTATATAGAAGTTAAAAACATTTTAACGTAAAAGCACCAAAAATACCAATATTAAAACTTTTTTAATCAAAAAGTAGTAATAATACACACGAAGCGATATTAGCTAGATATTACCACTTAGTTCTATAAATAAAAGTTTCAATCAATATATTGGGACTTTGATTATGTGTATTAATTTCGTACCTCTATGCACTATTCTGCTTAATATTATTTGTTTTATTATAAAATTTTTTATATCCTCAAATAAGTTTATTCAAAAAAGTTTTCTTCATTTTTTTTAAACTCAATTAACAATCAAAGGTTTTTTTTTGTTTATGATTCTCTAGGCGTAAAATTACATTGCAGATTTTCTTTGCCAATTATTAGTTTGAATTTTTCAGTCCAGACATACCCACTATTTACATTGCATACCTATCTACAGAGTTATGCGTATAATTACAATGCAGCAAACGTAAATATTTACTGCTGTAAAGTAAGATGAATACGTAAGAAATTAATGAAAATAGTTATTAAAATTCAAAAAATAAACCAAAGAAGAGTTTCTATATATAAAATTAATTAATATCAGTTTGATATTTTTCCTCTTATTATAAAAGCTCATCAAAATATTATAAAAGTAAACATTTTTGATTGTAAGATTCTACTGAAACTTAAGTACCTATCCCCGAAATAAACTAATTAATTACAATTTTGGCATGACGTATGTTACGTATGCAGGTACGTATCTCAAATATATTGAAAACAATAAATTGTAGAAAGCTTCAAATTAAGCTTGTATAGTATCTAGTTTTCCACCTTGTATTTTAACGAAAATCGACTGGATTAAATTCTAAGTACCTATACCAGAACACAAATATTGTATTGGGATGTAGACATTTTAAAATTTTCTCAATTAGTCTACAAAGCTTTCGTTTGAACTTACACAATGACGTACAAAACACCGTACTTATTTTCATTAATTTCAGAGCTACAGCCAAATAAAGATTTATTTATATAATATATATTCAAATTTTATAATAGTAATAAAATATGTTCTATATGAATGATGTAAGCAAATATGCATCGTTTTTTTATGGACTTGTAAGATTGCATTGTGGTAAGGAATTATTTATAAATTGGCTATACAGTTTATATTTGGATATTTAGTCTTCTTTCTTTCCCCTTTTAATGATAAAAAAAGGCCATTTTTATGTAGAAAATAGAAGAAATAAGACAATTATTACTTGCCCTTTCCCTGATACTTTTCGCAATTTATGAGCAGTACTTAATTGAGAAGATAATATTTTAATGCTGAGACGAATTATTAAAAGTATTTAAATGACATAAAAAACGAATATTTGCATTTAAGGAAGTTGTGTGGTGTTCATATTAGATTGTACCACGTTTGAAAAACTAAACCTTGTAAATTAATAAATAATAATGTGTTCAAATAAATGTATTCAACAGTTTTTGGCTGTCATCATCAGGCAATGATTATTTAAGAAATTGAGTCATAAGACATACATTATTATTCATTAATTTATTAATTGTAACTCGGAAATTATAAATAATATATTTATCAATGTTAAATCAAGTAGTTTTAAAGAAAAGAAAAAAATTGATTTTTTTTAAACTTAATTAATTTAAAAATCGTTAAGTTCATAAATACTTGAGATTAAAAATTACTCTGTGTAAATTGTTTAACAATGTGGTTTTAATTACTTACTACACTTACGCCTTTACATTGCAGAATACAGATTTATAATTTTCAGGAAATGTAAATATTTGTTAAATAATCAAAACTGGTTAGAACTAATAAAAAGAAATAGTTGTTAACCCAGGAATTATCGATTTTTTAAAATTTGTTATTAATTTACCTTGTGATATTGCCAATTTTTTTTTTTTTGTTAAATTTTTTAATAACGAAAAAAATATTTTTTATCTTAAAACGTGCTAAATTCTCATTTCATGAATTAATTTCTTGGTTTTTCGCTATGTAAACTATTTAACACTAAGGTTTAGTACATAAAATATTAAGAAAACACAAATTTTTATCATAGAAAAATTTGATAAATAAAATATAAACAACCAAGTAACCGAGTGGTCAAGGTGTCCACTCTAAAACCTAGGTGTAGGTGTTGGGTTCGATCCAATTTTCGATATTTCTCGAATACGGATTTTAATTAACGGATTTAATTAACGGATTTTAATTCTATAGTCGCTGAGAACTTAAGTAGTTATACAGTCCCTGGCCATATTAGACGCACTTAAGATTTCATAATCTATAATATTGGTTACTAACCAATAATATTGGTTACTTTTTAGCTTATAAAAATTTGTATTGATTTTTAAAAAATATGTTATCTGGATAAGGGTAAAACCATGTTTATTATCCCTATTACCCTACTTTAGGATAATAGTCTTGATTTGAAACCCATTGAAATTATGTGGAAATAGCTGAAGAAGAAAGTTGCTAAAGAGGTGGTCACAACAGAAAAATAGCCCTTAGAAAAAATATTCACGTATGGAATTATCATTCACAAATACATCAGACGGTATTGCCCTACATTGACAGTATACTGCGTAGAATGGGAACTTAAATTAACAGTAAATGGGTTATCAATTAAACATTAAACGATTCAGCTCGCCATAATTAAGATGTTTATTTAATTTGATGGTAAAAATTTATTTTTTAGTAAATTTGATTTTTGGGGATGCTAGTTGGTAATAAGCACAATAAGTGAAATTCGTACAGGGAAGTTAAGCCCAATCAAAAATATGTTGTTTTTTTTGAAAAAAGAAAAAAAACTGTTGAAACGCGTCGTAATAAAGAAAAAATTGAGTCTCATAAGACATATATTATTATCCATTAATTTATTGTGACTCGCAAATAAATAAAATACTTATCAATGTTTTGGATCCAAAATAAAATAGTTCATACTTCAGGTTTTATATTAGACCTATAGTGCGTCTATTAATATGACCAGGGGCTGTAAAAACAGAAAACTCATAAAAGGATTCATACAAGAATTATCTATTTAAATGAATTTATGACTTAGCTAAAAATTTCACCTGAAATTTCTTAGTCTTAAATCTTTCAAAAACTACTTTTTTATTTTTAAGAAAAATTTTAGTTTGCGCAGAGTTTTCCAACTCTTATTTTAGCTGTTTAAAGATTTCTATTTTTGTGATAGTTTAAGTAGGAAAATTTCTTTGAAAATTTAGTTTAGTTATAGTTTTGATTTTTCATACGCACTCATTTTCATTGCGCATAATTTGCAGCAAACGTAAAAATTTTCGAGGGGTTGAATTGTGAGGGGTAGTCGAGTTCTCGTGAGCTTTATTATCATTACAATTCTGTGTCAGATGTGCTTGTGAGCTTGTGGCTCACGATCGAGACCCACAGTTGATTTTCACCGACGAACGTTGTGTTAGTTTCGTAACGGCGGCGTGCGTCGTTCCACGTTCGATAAATTCGGTGTTAGACGTCGTATAAATCGCATTAATAATAGTTGGTTACAATTATCGAGGTTCATTTCGATTTTTTCCAAAATCAGATATTTTCCAAAAATTTTCTCTAAAATTTTCTTTTTTTTAACTGTTGTCGTTTTGTCTCGACCTGGGTGCGCACGAGGAATCGACCATGGCCGTTCTGGCTGCGATGCGGGACCTCGACCAGGACGTTCTTCCACTCCGATTACCACCCAGGTACGGACTGTATTCTTCACCACTTCCAACACTTCTTCAAATAATTAGTGAGAGACAATCCCCGAAATCCTCAGTTTTCCAACTAAACATTCCCGAAAGTAATTAAACCAGTCACCGGTAACCGTTATTTCAAACAACTTATTCCATCTATCCGTAAGAGAGGGATGAAAATCGTAAATATTTTATGTCGTATCAAGTCTTTCTTTTCGTTTTGTTGAATCATTTATTGTCCACGTTAATTATTCGCAATTTAAAATGGAATTGTGACGCTTTTCACAAAGCTATATCAGCCTATCGCCAGCACTATCAAATGAATATCAAACTTAAAACGTTTGATCGAGAAAATTCCGGAAAATATAAACCATCTTTATTTTCTTTTAATTTACGATCGCATTTTATTACTGCTCCACGTATTCCATTCGCGTTTTCTTAATTTTTTTCCGAACTTTTATAGCAAAATTTTCCATTTTCATTCGATGGTTTTTTTTTAGAAATTTTAAGTTCTGTACTTATTGTGCAGTTTTTACACCTTTAGTGCAATTTTTTTTAAATATTAAAAGAAAAACTTTACTATCGAAATAAAATCAAGGAAAGAAAATAAGTGGAACGAAATAAAAATATATTTTAGACTTTCACAAACGATTTTTGTAACTACATACTAACATCAAAAAATGCTGTTTTATTTAGTATCATATTTTCATTTTTACTTTAAATATTGAATATATTTGGTTCTGTATAAATCATTTTTTCAATTCGATAATAAAGAGATAAAAAAAAACGAAGCTACAGAAACGAACGAATTAAATTTATTCATTAAAAAACCAATTTTGTCCTTTTACAAAAGCATTTCAAGCATGAAAATAGAATAGATATATGTCAAACAAAAAAATATAATTAGATAAACTTTTCCTATACAATAACTAATCCTGAGCATGTGACCCCCACATCCCACTGATTTGTCTCTGGAAATATGTCTTCTGCTATATTCTCTTCATTTCTTCTATTTATGTGTTATTTGTGCATTGAATTTTTACAATATCTGATTTGTACTATATTTTTGTTTTCTGTTTTCTGTTATTTAGTGTCTTACAAAGTGGAAATTTGAATTCAGATTTCATTAAATAAATGTAAATAGTATTGTGTGAAGCGAGCACGAGAGAAATTTAAATAAATGTTGTGAATTTTATATGGAAAGTTTCGTTTGGTTTTTTCGACAAAAATAAAAAAAAAGGAATATTACCACTTTTTGGTCATTACAATAATTGTTGTCATATGTTTTAATAAAAATAAATATAAGCAGACATGCAACGAACGACGTCTGGTATTATAATGGCGTAAGTATCTTTTTCAAAATTTTTCTCGCAATTTATTTCATTATGGAAGGATGTAGAAAAGCTTACTTATACTGTAGATAGTATTGCGAGTTTGATATCGTTTATTCTTGTTTTGCAACTCATCATCAAATTTTATTCGTCATTTTTCATGTGTACAAACATATAGCTGATGAACCGTTCCCTTATAAAATCTTTGGGGAAGTTTTATTACCAAAAATTTTTTTATAAATCGTAAAGATGTGATGTTTATTCCAATATTGGGTTGAAATCCTGCAAAATGTAAATATTTACACCGTTTTTATTTGCTGTTTGATCACAAACTGTTGACAACTTAAAAATAAAACCGAAGAAAATCGATCTATTTAAGCCTTTAAGATATAGAAAGGTCATAGGACACTGCCTCCAATATTGTAGATCTCTAATATTGTTACGTTTTTGAGGTTATTTTAATGGATTCTTTAGAATTTGTTTCTGAATATACAAAAATAACACAATTTATTTTAATACACCAAGATTTATTAATACAAACTTAATTATTTATTTTAACGGTTGTCGCGATTTATTTTGAACTTTGTAACTTGTTAGCTTATACGTAACTGTTCTGGCGACGGTCGGTCACCTTACTTATATACCTATTTGCCGTGTTCTGGAAGCTCCCAGCACATTCGAACGATTTCTATTATCTTTTTCTACCGCATATTTAAATCTTACGGAGAATGACTTGAAACATCTTCCGTCTCACTTCAATCTCATTGCTAAAACTTTCGAATGTTCTAACTCCTTAACAATATTATTATTTGTTTATATATTTAAATCTAATTTCGAATACTTCACTGGCTGCTTCAATTTTCCAAGAAGAATTTTCATTAACTAAAGGGGAACTATAATTTTTGTGGAACTATGAGACTTGTAATTAACTATTTTTGGATTATTCCACAAATGATATCTTAAATTTAATTGTCTAAATCTAAAGAAGCATTAATCTTAACAATAGTTAGTTTAAATAAAGAAACGCTATGAGACGTTCTCATTAATTATTAAAGTTATACAAGCATGTCTTGACTGAATTTTTTTCACCCTTTAAGCTTACATAAGGGATGCCTTCTGCTATTTTTTTTCCAATAGTATGTACATTTTAAGGGTATAATAACAAATTGCACCTAAATACAAAACTTGATTTAAAGGAACACTTACAAGCAGACAAACATTTAAAAAATTGCCAATTTCGAGTAAAAAAAAAACTTTTTATACAGAAATCGGGAGAAAGATTTAATTGTTCAAATAGGCTTTTAAAAAGTTTTTAAGCTTTGGCATTTATTGACTGTTTATACTGACATTGTTTTATTGTTAAAGCTGAATGTTAATGAAACTGTATTGATTAAGACATTAGACTTGGCTAAAGCTTTGGATAGGTCGTAATTCAATTTATTGATATATGAAGACTTGGTTTCGTCTTTATGAATTATTAACGACCTTTCATCAAATCAAATCTTGAGAATAACTGTCGGAATACTTTATTTATTTTATATAATTTAAAATAGTATCTTGACCAGTAGGTGGGACTTAAAAAAACATGGCTACGTATTGTGTAAAACCAAAGAATTGCCTATAAGTTTACATTGAATTTGTAATATTTTAATTCATTTTTATTTCGGTATTAAATATTTAAAACGTTACTATTGCAGAAAAAAATTTGGGAAGTTTGACAATTACTTATTACTTATGAGGTCAAATAATGAAAATACAAGCAGTAATGATATGAGTTTTACAGCATTTTCTTAAGAATATTCACATGCAAAAGAACTTCAAGAAATTTAAGGATCAGTTTCGAAAGTAGAAAACAATTTTTGCTTTCTTTTCGAACAAATATTTGACGTAAACAAACTACGAGACGTGGATATTGTAAGGTAACTTATTTCTCTATTTTCATGTGATTTACTACAGTAACTATTCATAGCACAGTAAACTATATTTTTTATACAAAGAGTTAATTAATAACTCCTATTTCTATTAAAAAAAAATATTTTATTTTTAATTTAATTTTAGTCAACTACTTGATAAAGTTTTCAACTAAAGTGCATACAAAAACTAGTATCTTTTTGGCCATCAGACGTCGTGGCTAAAGTGTTCAGTTCCCAATTAGGTTTACTTAGATCAATTCAGTTATAACTCTATCAAGAGCTTGTTTCTCTTAATTTGCTTTAGTAGATAAGTGCTATAGGTGTCCATTAATTTTTTATGAAAATCAATTCTAGTCGCAAACTGAAGAGTATTATCGATTAATTAGTGTTGCTCTTGTTTTTATTATCCATTTTTTTCGTATAAAATCAACTATCTAATTCTTAAAAAAGTTTGGCTAGAAACCTATTGGTAAAGGAGTCATTAAATGACCACTTTGAAACTGGAAGGTATTAGGTTCAAATTTTATGAAAAGAAAATTTCAATACTACTTAGTTTACGGACTTTAATATACGTTAGAATTGTTAAAAATGTCAGTTGTCCTAAAGTCATAACACCAGTTCAATAATAGGGAAAGCAGTTTTAAATTTTCGTTGCATTAGTTTATTAACAAATTCACTTTATTAATAGCAGCAATTTATTCATTTCAACAAATATTCAAAATGATCCATGAGAATAATTTATCAATGAGATTTTCACATTTTTCATTTTTTTTTACTGAAATATAAATTGCTTGCTATGTAAAGTCTTTAAACCAGCCATTTTATCCTTTAAATTTAAACACACAGTTTATGCTCATTTTTTTATAATTTTTTATTATGAATTATGCGCATCTGGTGGCAACCGAGTTATCTAATTCATAAGTGGGAATCCTCATGTGTGGAATTATACAGTTAAGAATGAAGAATGAACTTAAAAAAATTAAAACTTTCAGCTAAAAAGTCAGTATAGCTTTCAGAAATTCGTGATCTACAAAGGTTTTTTTACTACCGAAATGATAGGACTATAGGAGCAATAAAATTTAATAGAAAGTTCGATTTTTTTTCGAACTTAATAACAAATGTACCATATGTGCGTTAGCACTTGTTGACTATCAATGCGGCAGTATTAAAATTTTAACATTACAAAGAAAATAATAATTTTCTTGTTTTTCACACACCAGGCAAATTAAGCTGATTTTCGATTAAGATTGTAAATAACATTGATTTTTTTTGTGCCTTTGTACCATTTTTATAAATATTTTTTTTATTGGCCAATCAACATAATATGTACGAATGGGAGCATAAACTTTCATACTCAGAAGTGTGAAATTAACCAATCATTTTATTCATTTTCTGTAATAATCATTATGCTTTCATATAATATTCATTGTAGGTTAATATATTATTATTACTTCATTATTATTATCGTAAAAAATAAAATATGACCTATAAATACTGTTTATATCTGAATAAAATACGGAAAGAATACATATATACTTCTGTATTTATTAAAATATATCAATCAATTGAACGCTATTTGTATCCAAATTAAAATTTCAAATAATGCCTCCCTTAAATATTAAATTTATAACTAATGAAAATTCATTGTACTTACCACTACTTACAAAAAAAACTATCATATTTTGCATTAACAGCAATTATAGATACCTACATCTAGTTGTTGTGAGTTTGAATAAATAATATTGGACAAAAGAACTGAGATTGCCTAATTTTAATTTCGGTTAATTGTACCAATTAACTTTGGGGACTTTTTGTTAATTAAAAGTTATATTTAGTTCATTTTTCTTTTTTTTCTTTTATTCGCCAACATAGAATTTAGAATGGCTCCGGTAATTAAAGCGTTTAGAAATAACCAAGGAAAAAATTTGTTCGGCAAAGGACTATAATTCCAGTTTGTAAATTATTGCACCTTTATTGGGATTTATTAGAAATGCTCGTACATTTAAGTACTTCAATTTATTTTTATAACGAATTATGAAGGTTAATTAAAGGATCTAAACTTCAGGTGGTATAATAATGGCAAATCTAAGTCCTTTAATGGATAATAATATAATATGTCTTATGAGACTCAATATTATATACAATTATTGAGTCTCATAAGACATATATTATTATCCATTAATTTATTGTGACTCGAAAATAAATAAAATACTTATCAATGTTAAACTAAGCTCTTTAATGATTTCTGTAGGAAAGATAATTTTTTCACAAAAATCTCAATTGACAATTGAAACCAGTACTGTTGGCACAAAACTAAGAATTCTGGTTTTCATAATTCAGTAACTTTCTTTTTACTTAAATAAAAGATTTGTTATTTCCCTTTTTAGCTATTAATCAATTGAAATTAATTAATTAAGAACAAAAGATAAGTCAAGCCGTCAAGCAATGCACTGATATTTGATGAAAGCACACACTCTTCAATGCACGTGGATATTAGCCAATGGGATTGCGAGTTTTAATGATATTCATTTGTTTTGATTGTTGAAATTTTGAAAATTTAATCAAGCTCCTCCCAGATTCAATGCTCAATGACTCATATTCATTGCATAATATAAATATTCATTGAAATTAACCGCAGTAATCAGAAAAAGAAGATACTATAATAAAAGTATACAAAAATTTCAAAGAAAATATTTTTGAGCGATACATAAATTCTTTCATGGTGACAAAAAAATATTTTTTCATAAAAATATTTTTTTTTTATTGATATTCAAAGCTACATAGTTTGTAGTTTGTGATAAAGAAGGAATCATTAACTCCTAAATCATACTAAAATTTTAGATTAATCGGTTATGTTTATTCTAAGAAAATAAAAATGTTTTCTGATTTTCACTTATTATTTTTATTTCAACAAAAAAAAAAATTGAGATAGATATTTGAAACTTCTAAGATCTTACTATTTTATTAACGCCTACACACTTACAAAGTTTCCTTAAAATATATTTTTCCGGGGTGTTGAATCACCGTGCTTATACCCCCAAAACTTTAGTACAAAAAACATCTAATAAAAAAGTGTACAATGTACGTACCAGTAGGTTTCTAAATTTGACTACTTAAAACTAATTTAGTTATAGATAAAACAAATTCACAGCTTTAATCATCATTACTGTATAAACCGGTACATACATAACAGTTAAACTAATAAGTCGGTAGTCCTACTGACGATATAGACCTTTAGATGACGGTTTTGTAATCTATAAGCAGTAGATTTTAATCTTGTAACAAGGAAAGAATGTATTTCTTGATTTCTTGATTTACTGAATTATTGAGTACCACAAAGTCGCTAAAGAACTGAGATTTTGTAATGTGACACTAAAGAAAATTTTATTTAATCACATATCATTATTTTCAATAATTTAAGTGTGATTGTTTGGTAT
The DNA here is from genome assembly GCA_958496175.1 of Sisyra terminalis. NCBI lineage: Eukaryota > Metazoa > Arthropoda > Insecta > Neuroptera > Sisyridae > Sisyra > Sisyra terminalis. The sequence continues at coordinate 14,381,274 of OY292275.1, forward strand.
ATTCAGAATATTTGGCAGTTGATTAAAGTACTTGGTCGCTACATAACATATTTTTAACTGTGATATGTGTTTTATTGGTTTGAGATAAAATTACTAACTATATTATTGTGCTATACTGTTTCTTAATTCGCTATAAAGATTTTCTCGTTAAAGTATGCATATTGTCAAAGCAGTGCTAGTTAAATTATCTATTATACCAAATTAAAAGTCATAATTCGTGAAGTTTAAGGACATACTGGTGAACTTAATGAACATTGAATAATTTGGCTATTGAAGAACACATAAACGCAAAAATTCGTGACGTAAAATTTACAATGAGTGATTTATATAATTTGCCTTATATAAAAAATTCAATTAAAAAATTACAAAATTAAAAATGAAAGAACAAAAATGCTAATGTGATGGTGACAAATTAACTAGTAAAGTTAACACAAATTACCGTGGATGAATTAACGTTAAATTAACGTCCTTAAACGGTTAAATATAAATTAAATTTTTAATATGAAAACTAATATAATTAGAAGTTTTACAACATTGAACTTGAAAATATTTAATTGACTAAAAATTTTCGGAAAATTGTTTCTAAGAAAAAAAAATTGAAACGCCAAGTGTAGCAAAAAACAGCTGAATGGAATTAATAAATTGATATTTTTTAGCTATATGCACTAAAGTTTTATAAGCCTTTATCTATGTAGGTATTTACAAAAAAAATACCACAAAAGTCTTGTTATATTTCTATTTTCAGCAAAATTGCTGAATTTAAATTGTTGAATCAAAATGCAGGGATGTACAGTTTTATAATTTACAACTACTATTTTCATATATAATTTATGTGTGTACATTTACAATTAACTTAAATTCAACGTTTTCAAGCAATTTAAAGCTCAAAATATAAAATTAACGAAAAGCTTCATATCGAAATCATTTAAAGGAGTATGGTATACAAAAACAGAATTGCTCTAAATAATTAAGAATTTACCAACGAACATGAATGGATAGTGTCTATTCAAAAACCGTTACAAAGCGTATCAAAAAAGATCAAATAGATTTGCTTCATACTGAAAAGTTTTGGTTTGATCGGATTATTAAGCTTTTATTAATTCAGTTGCAAACATTATATTTTGTAGATTTTATCATAAAGTATAAATAATTAATAAAAATTCAAAAGCTTTTTTATTGTGCATATCGCTTAGAATCGATTGATTCCTGGAAAATAACGACGCAGAAGATAAGCTGCTATAATTTGATTTGATAATTAATAGACTAGTCTAGTATCTATACATATTTGCATACGTTATTACTATAGTTAAGAAATTAATTGTTCTATTTGCGTTTATAAATTTCAAGTATCTGTTCACTCGTTCATATGTACGTACTCAGCTTTATATGGAAAATGTACATATCGCAATTAAGAAATTAAAATATTCCATGCAGTGCAAGAATTTGATTAGGGATTTTTTTTTGAAAAAAAAGCAATAATAGTTTTAACCCAAATTAAAGCTTCGTACATTTATATCAAGGTTTTTCAAGCTTCTAATTCATAACTCATATGCTTAGAAATGTACTGTTTGGTTTTGATGGCACTTCAAACAATGAGTAATTTGGAATATTAATCCGATAATTGGACGATAAAATTTATGATCGATTGAAGTGCCATTGAGGTGCATATGATTGAGTAATATTCTTGTAGAATGTGCAACGCTCGACTAAATTACCGTTCCTGCTCATATTTGTACAGAGGCACATAGTTATTATCACAAAAAAAGCATAACTTCGTCATAAATATCAACGCATTAATTAAAAACCGGTGAACAGTTGATTCATTTCTCCTGTTAACTCATGCAATGTTACGGAATTTTCAAATAATAGGTTTTCGGTAGTTATGAAATGATTTATTTTTTATTGTACAAGCTATTAATTTATTAAGCATACAAATTTTACGATGTCGAGTGAAATATTTAAGTTGTGAGCATTGAAATTTAAATGTCCATAATAAATTTGAAATTACAAGAATAGAACAAAAAACGACTGTACCTTAAAATAGTCGCTAATGATGTATTGACATTTTTCTTATCTGAAGCTCTTTCTTAGTTTTGTATTTAGTAGAATAAAATGATACGAGTTTGTTATGGAAAAGAACTATATTGGTTTGAAATATTATTGTATATAAAATTAAAAATAAATCTTATGACCTGCAAAATCATCATGTTTTTCTTATCACATCGATTAATATATTTGATTACTATTAATTTTCGGTGGAAATCTTTTCGGTTGTTACCCACAAATCAATTTGAATTTTTATGGGACAAACTTGTCTACCAAATTTATAAAATAAAGTACAGTAAACTCCCGATTATCTGTGTGAACATTATCCGGATAGTGGATTATCCATGCATGAAATTTTGGAAAAGTGGTGGAGCAGTCAATGAAAAATTTATTGAAGTTATACTTTTAAGTGGCGTTATGAAAAAATGATTAGATTAAATTCTTAATAATAGGTAACGTCGTCGTTACAGAAGGAAGTTGCTCACAAACGGCTAGCGAGCAACTTCTGACCATAACTGGCCAATTTTGGAAGTGATTTTGATAGTAATTAAAAACACAGTCGAGTCGATCGCTAGCACATGTTATTTGTTTTTCGGTAGAAAAAACCAACTGAAATAATCGACGCTAAAGTAGCAGTCACCATCAGTTGTTATTTTATATTTAAAGCATCAATACCGTCGAATTAAAAATTTTCAACTTTTACAGTTTAAACACATATCATATTTATACACAATAGTTGAAATACATTTAAAAGAAAGTTAATTATTTAAAATTATTCATTGCAATATTAAAAATAATGCAAAGAAGTCATTATGTTTTTCTATATTTGAATTAAAAATCATTTTCAATACAAAGATATAAATGGGTAATGAAAATATACTGTTACTATTGTATTAATTTAATTTTTACTAAGTCGCTATTTGTACATGTTGAAGGTACACATAATTGACTATTTAGATAAACTGTATGTATATGCAATTGACTGTTTATTTTTATTTATACATGATAGTTTATAGCTGCAATTCACTTTTTATGGTAAATGTTTTCGATATGTATTCTTCAACCCAGTGGCCAAAGCTGTATTGATAATTAGTTAGTTCATATATGTTAGATACAAATTTGTACAAATAGTCAATTGTGTATAATATTGCGAAATACTATACATTATGTACAAATAGCCAACTATGTATACAAACAATTTGTATAAATAGCCAATTTGGCTCATGTTTTTTTAGCGACATCAATATCTGGCAACGTTGCATTTTCTACTTTATTCTTAATTTAATTCACGATTAAATCAAACGGCAATAAAAATTTACTCACAAAGGAGCAAATTATACGATATTAGAACTGAATTAATAAAAAAATTGCGAACTGAATGAAAACAAAGTAGAAAATGCAACATTGCCAGATATTGATGTCGCTAAAAGGATCATGAACCACCAATTTATTCTAATATTTAAAACTAGAAACTTTCTGGGAAATATTTACTCCCCAACACTGAAAAAACTGACAAATGGTAAAAATTGGAAATTAAATGAAAACGAAATGACAGTTGAAACCAATGACATTAATCAGTTAACTCACAATTGAGCTAATGATTATTATATTTGTATTTCACTCACATGTAAGTCTTTATATTCTTTGTTCTTTGTCTTTGCCGCCATATATACATTTGCCTATTATATTGACATTGAAAGCTAAAATTCTGTTTGAAATTGGATCATATTTTAGTTATCATAAACTACTAATAACTAATGCAGCATTTCTGGCACTGTCGGAAGATACTATGACAGTGGATTAAAAACATTTTTAAATCGTTTTTTTTTTCAATCAAAAATAATACATTGGGAAAGGTTAGTTAATTTATGTAAGATCTATTAAAAAAATACGAAATTTATAGAAAAATTTCTATAATTCACAGTGGTATATTTTTTGTTTGGTTCAATTGAACTTATCCCATACGTTTATAAAACCCATTATCAACCCAATGTTTTTTTTAAATTCTTTAGTTTAGAATCTCTGATTTGTACACTAGAAGAATTGGATAAAGAAAAAAAAGATGATTTCAAATTATTTCTATATCCAATGTTTTTTTTTTTTTTTGTTGCGATAATAATGTTCAATTATCTAAGAAAATCGCATGCTAATCAACCGAAAATAAAAGATTCGGTCAGTAACGTAAAAATATTCACTAACAACAGGTCGAAGAAATGCGCGTGAAAAGTTTCTAGTGAAAAAGCAATGATTTAACTCTTGACATTTCCGTTAAAAATTACATTTATAATATATAACAATTTCATTTATTTTTCCGGTTTGTGGATTTTTTTTAATTCCTTACTGGGTACGAAAACACGAGTGTTTGCAAGTGTAGGTACGTAACCACCTTATTGTATTGAAAGCATATTTCAAATTTAGTAGGTGGTAGAATTTGAATATTTTCTTATTTTTAATTAAATTTTTACATTTACTTTTACCACGACTATAAAATACGATACAATTTCAAGTAAAGATTTTTTCACTTCACACTTTTGTTCTTAATTCGATTATTCCACATTGTTTAAAATGATGGATTCTTTCAAATTGGTTTTTCACCAAGTCTTTGAACTCTTTGGTATCGATTTTAAAACCATTACTCTCAACGGAATTCATTCGTCAAGGTCGTCAAATAATTTCGAAGTTTGATTGATTCACGTAGTTATGAAATTTCAGAAATAAAAATAAAATCTAGGCTTACTGGTTTAGTTCAAAACTTTTGTTTTAATTACGAGACCACTTAATTTAAAATTAGTTCTAATTTATTTATGAAATTATTTCCCTACTTGAATTTTCTCTGCCAGAGAAACGCAAAATGAAAATATTCGATTAAGTTGTTCTTCTACTTATGCTTAAATATAAATAGAGTAGATATTATTTAGTAATTAGTTTTTAAATGTTGGTATAAATAAATGCAGATATTGCAATATTGTTTGGCGCGGCGATATTGATTATATCAATTTTCAATTAAATAACTATTTAATTGATAAAATTTATTTGTTGGATATATTATTTACATTTATTTATTACGTATCACTATTCTTAGATGAAATACGCGTGTGTTTTCCATCCTTCGGAATAAATTTTATCTAAAAGATTAATGTCATTATCAAGATGTAGAAATACCGGACTGAAATATGAAGCAGAAATGGCTAAAAATTTTAAATTTATTTTTTATATTATATGCATAAAATAAAACTTACTTAATTGAGCAAAACCAGAAGTTTTCTTATCTGAAATACTACAATAATAGTGATTTTACCCGTAGAAATATTCATGTTAACTTTTTTAAGACCGAAATTCACGGTAATTTTTTTATGCTTTGAGCAAAGTTTAGTTCTCAAAGAAAAGTTATTTTCGTAATTATAGTTAATGTATCACTTTTAAAAGGAACCATTAAAAACTTCTTTATAAAAGAAAAAAAATTTTTTTAAAAGAACTGATAAAGGTAAAAATGAATAGAAGTTTTATGAAATTTACCGAGCTAAGCTTTAAAAAATTTCGGTAGCTATTTTAAAGAAACTTTAAAGAAACTAGTAATTTGAATTTCGCACATATTTTATTTTATATTTTCTTCTATAGAACCCTATGTAAAATATTTTTGGGCATAGAATTCTCTGGATTTGATTGAAAAAATCGGCTCTTAGACTTGCTTATTATACAATTTTTTGAGGAGAAATAATTGACTTTTTGAAATTAGCTTGTTTCCCTGTCCAAAACCTTTTTGAAAATTGTTATCGTGGAAAATCTGGAGAAAATCGCTTAGTTATGTTTTTTCTTAATATATAATGTTTTGTAATTAAGTAGGTAAACCTACAAACCTACTGAATTTAAAATCGATTAAAATTCAATCAAGAAGGTAGTACACCCCCTATTGGTGAAAATTAACTTATAAAAGTTATGTAACGGTTTTTTCAAGAGTTCTTTTTTGTATATTTAAATCTAAAACAACATACAGCTTTAGTACATTAAGTGCAATGGGGGAACCTAATTTATATATCCATGTTGTTTAAGTCCTTGTCGTTTTTAAAATATAGTAATTAAATTGTGGGCAATAAGGATGAAGCTTCTTGTAGAATATTATTTATTTTATCGTCAACGTTTTCTCAGTCATTCCTGACTTCTTCAGGGCTCTACAACGAAAATACATATCATTTAAAAACAACACCACATTATTGTCAAAGTTATAAATAAATAAATCACAATTTATAAGTTTTAGTCGATATGAATCTTAGTTAATTAACTTATATAAATTGTGTATAGTATTTATATATATATATTTATATATATAGTATATATATTTGTGTATATTCCGCAATAAGCTTCGTCCTTATTGCCCACAATTTAATTATTATATTTGTGTATAGTGTTCTTTTAGTCACATTTTGTGAAGTTATATTTATATAATATTTTCTTTCATATTCAAAGAAAAACAAGTGTTTATAAATGGAAAAACTTAACCCTTATTTAAATCTACCTTTAACATGTACTTTTTAGGTAGTACCCATATTATCAATATTTTTATAACCAAGTCTCTAGAACCGGATGTATTCTTTGCCATCGATAAATTGAGAAGCGTTTTGAACTATAAGAACCATTCTGCACCATATGAACTATTTCGTTCAATTATTTTATACTTGTAATATTGAATTTTTACCTTTAATACCTTTCTTTAACTCCCTACTTTTAAAAAGAATGCCACAAAAAATAAGATTTTTTTTTCTTGTATGTATTGTATTATACAATATTATAAGCAAGTGAGTAGTATAGTTGAACTCAGTGCTTCGATTAAATATTCAATATTGTATGACATATTGAAATGTTAGCTGAGATATTAAATAATTCCATGAGCTATGAATCATGTTTTTATGAAATAATTTTCAACAATTTCATAATTGGAATAAAATTTCTGTAGCTATAGTTTTCTTTGCTAATCTTTTTGTATAAAACTTTAACATAATCACTTCGAATAAATACATAAGATATTTATATTTTCATCATAGAAATTGACTTAAGTATACATACTAAATTTTATTATTATTGTTCTGAAATCAATAAACGCTAGTAAATGTAATTTTTTAACCCTTTAACACGTAATAAAATACTTCGCAAGTATAAGCTGAGCGACATGTACAAACCTCTGAGAATATAAAAAGCTAAATAAAATTGAGGTGATGTCTTTTAAAAAAGAAAATAAATTTATTCGTTACTAGATGTGATTTTACTGTCTAATAATATCAGCCACTGTATAAAAAAATCGATACTATTTCTTTCCAACTACAATGAAATAAATAAGTGAATCAATTTTTATTGTCTTCACATAAAGTTTTACATTGTTCATGTTTGATTTTGGAGTAGTGTCATAGATACTGTATTATTCTTTAAAAATCACAAAGGAAATATTACAGGGTTATTCACCGGATGTGTAACTTATTCACAAAGTCATAAAAGTTAGAGAAAATATTTTTATTTATTCTGAAGTATAAAATGTGTAAAAATAATCAAAAATTTATTTCGTAATTTAATAGGATTTTCAATTCAAAAATTCTCTGAATTACTGACTCCTTTTAATTAAGAATAGACGAGTAAATATCCAAGTAAATAGTATTCTATGTTTACAGTTTTGGCAAATACAAAATTGTAAAAAGCATTATTTATAAAAAACTTTCATTCGACTGAAATCTAGATATTTTTGTAAATAACTTAAAGAAGACAATTCAGGGTTTTTAAGACCCATTAGATGTTTTGTTTTCTAAATTCTTTAATTTAGTAAAAAGCTTTGATCTGAGCTTTATCAACTTGTAAATAACTTTTGCCTCAAAAGTTATAATTTTTATGGAAAAAATTAAAGCATAAATTTTTAAATTAATGAATAATAATATATGTCCTATGACTCAATTTCTTCTTTATTACGGCGCGTTTTTGTAACAGTTTTTGGCTGTCATCATCAGGTAATGATTATTATGTCAGTTGTAAGCAAATTTCATATAGGTTGTTTCTATTACATAACTTGTCGTTAAGAATATTATTTGGATTTAATTTGGGCATTGTATATTTCATATTCTTCTAAGGTGGTCATATGTGATCCTTTCTTGCAAATATGTAGTGGCTTAAAATTTGTTTCGAAATTTAAGCATTGATAATTTTCGTTATAAAGGTGTTTAGTAAAATATGAAGTTGTTATTGAAGTAGGTTTTTTGGGTGTATGTTCCTTATATCTTGTTTCGAAAGATATACCAGTTTGGCCAATGTAGAATTTTTCACAGGAACCACATTTAATTTTAAATATTTCGGTTTTATTTTTCGTTGTAATTTGGTTGTTCTCCAATGGTTACAGAATTTTCATCTTGTTGTTGTTTGTTGAAAATGCGATATTGAAGTTATTTTTCTTTAAGAAGTTGGCGATTGTAAAATTAAATGTATTATTGAAGTTTGATTTTATATATTTTTTGTTTTCTTTTGATGGAGTTGGAAGAATGAGTTTTTTAGTAAATTTCGATATAATTTTGTCTATGATTGAGCTGATGTATCCGTTAGTTTTGGTTATATGTTTAATTACGTTAATTTCTTCTTCACGAGTTTCGGTCCTAAGTAGGAACTTGAACGCTCTGTACACCATATTGTTGTAAGCTGTCATTTTTTGGTTTTTTGGGTGTAATGATGTTTTATGAACGGTTGTGTTCGTTGTTGTTGGTTTTCTGTATATATTGTACAACAACTTTCCATTTTCATTGGTGATCGTTGAGCTTAAAAATTTTATTGTTCCATTTAGTTCGTGTTCTAAAGTGAATTTTATTTTCTGGTTAAATTTGATCAGATCGGATACCATATTGTTAATCATGGATTCTTAATTTATGCTTATACATTCCAACAACAAACTGAATTTTCTTTTTTAAATGTTAACAGGAACCTTACTTACTAATTTACAAAAATCAATTTCCTTATTCACTTATCAGATTTAATCGTTATTTCTGTCAGGTTGTGATGAATTTTATTAATATATAACTTTATCTACTTTGACCTAGTTGGCTTCTTTGTGTATGGTATAGTCTTGGAACGAATAAATTTTCTTTGCTTTCATAAAATACAATAACCAAATGCAATAGAAAATAACGCGCTCATTTTGTACGTTCATAGTAAAATATTAAAAAATATGAAGAAAAATATTAAATCCACAACACCTGTATCTACGAGTATTACACGAATTTATTTTTACGTTGAATATTTTTCCACGGAAAATAAATTAACTTAGAAATAGATGAACGGAAGGAAAAATGAGGTATTTCACGAAAGTGCGCTTGTGAAAGCTTATAGCTTTTCTAAAGGGTCATTTTTTGTTTTGATAGGATAGTTGGTCTTGAAAGAAAAATTCAATGAAATAACATTGTTAACACGAAATTAACCCTTGAAGTAAAGATGAGGTTTAGGTTAAGTTTCTTTTGTGTTGTATTTGATTATGAGCTACTTTTATTCCTTCTACTTTTTTTTTGTCTTCACTTCAAATTCAAAGAACGTCATTTTAACCTATATACAAGTCTGTCTGGAAAAATTGTTCACATTAAATGAGAAATATTATTTTGTTTTCTTTCATATCTTTTCCAAATGAAAAAAAAATTGTTTTGTATTGTTGGATATTGTGATTAGGTGATTAAAGAAAAAAAAAATGAAATTTTATCATTCGTCAATTTGGCATTAAATTTTTTTACATAAATGAATGGAAAAAAATCTTGTATTTTCAGGGATGAAGCAATATTGATTATTTTATAAATAGGTACATACTCTACACCTACAAAACCAAATCTGTAAAGCTCAAGAAAAATATATTTTATTTTGTAAAATAAGCTTTATTCGTCACAAATTCATTGCAGGTGATAATATGCTTGAACTATTAATTTGAGTATGCTGATTTGTGGGAATTAATTACATAGTTATATTCACTAAAAAATATTCGGTAGGTACTGACAACATGAATTAAATATATTTACTATTCATTAACTCTTATAATTCATTAGTAAGACACGATCATCATAGATAAATCTTTTCCATTTCATTTTTGTTACCAAAAATATAAATATACACACCAGTGTTGTAGAGGTAAAGTGATTTCCATTGTCTGATCCCTTGAAATAATGAACAATGATGATTAAGCATTCTGTCGAAATTATTGTTTCGAAATAATATTATTCGCAAATGTCTGATTCTGTATGGAATTATGAATTAAAAATAATTTTCGTTTTAAAAGCTTATTCCAGTTATACGACTGACAAAAAAGACAATCTATGCAAAAGCTTGCAAGAAAAAAATTTCTTCAATATTTATTCATCAAAGCATTAATACGTAAGAATTGTTAAGTATTTTTGCTTCTTAATAAGTCATGCAATTTTAATTCTGTTTTTGGCTGTCATTTAGCAAACAGTGTCTGTAAAAATTTCCGAATATTCAGACAACTTCATTGATTGATTTTTAATGGTAAGGGAGCTTTTAATTGTTTAGTAACAACTATTTTGATATTGCTTCAATAAGTTTAAATTTTAGACTCTTTTTAAATGATATTCTACTAATTTTTTCAAATGTTAAAAACCATTTTTATAGAGTCTTAAATACTTATTTTTTTTTAAATTTATAAATAAGATGTGATGAAAACAACAAATTTAATCTTTGATATTGTTTTAATCGACTGTATAAACAATTTTGATTTATAAGGTAAAAAATGTAATTAATTATATTGGAAGTGAAATTATAGTTCAGTTGGATCAGTAGATTTCATACAACTATACACCTTAGAAAACAAAGAAAAAATCTATCGGTGACCGAGTGGTCAAGGTGACCGCTCCAAAACTGGTAGATGTTGGGATCGAATCTTATGGCGAGCAAATTTTCAATATTTCTCGGTTTACGATTTTTTATTAATCCTAGAGTCACTTGAGTAGATTAAGACTTGCGTAGTTATAAAGCTATAGTAAAATATAAATTAAAAAAAAACAAGGAAAAGTCATTACCAGCGCATTGTGGTACTAATTCTTTTATAATTTTCTTCATACACTCTTTGAACAATTGGTAGAGCATTAAAATTTTGTAATCGAATTATAGAATTCAATAAACAAGTAAAATAGCTATTAAAATAATCATCTTCTACTAATGTTAGTTCTAATTTTTTTTTATCAAATAAAAATATTTAAAAATTATTTTAAAAACTTCGTTTCTATTGATAAAGTGCACTAAAAAGATATGAAATAAATTTATGAATTTAATCTTCGTACCGATTGCACCATCGATATTAAAGCGATTTTAGCCAATTAACGAGAACCGTAAGCTATCTAGTTGTGTCTATTTAGTCGAACTAAAAACAAATGGCACATAACTCTTTATTCTTTACTACTTTTGGGGACGGTAATGGGAGAAAAAAATATGTTGGACAAGATGTATGTCCAACTACGCATATAGGCCAACAATATTATATTTCTCTTAAATTATCATAATGGCTTGGCTATTTATTCACAGACCGTTGACTCGGTTTGAAAAAAGTTTTTTGAAAAAAACATACTATAGAATATTAAAATAGTTTTAAAATTGTTTTACCGATAATATTACATAATATTTTTCTTGTAAAGTTCTTGATGTAAAATGATGGAAATGTAGGAACTAAACCTACTGAAATAGAATAGTTAGTTTGGCATTCATTATTTTTTTTTATTCATTATATATTGAAATAAAGTATTAACAGGTATAAATACCTCTATTAGTTCCAGAACTTCTAATTGTTTTGAGTTGAACTAATTCCTGTATCGTCACGGAAATCAAGATCCTTGATTGTAGTTAGTTGAATGGGTAATAAATCAATAGCTACAAACATAGTTTCAATAAAAGTTTATTAGATTTTCGAGGGTTAACACTTTTCAGATGAAGTTGTTAACTAATTTATTAAAGCTTTTATTAGTTTTACTTTTAATTATTTCATTAAAGTTTTGTAAGGGATAAGTTACTTTTATACTAAGATTTTTTTTATTCTTTTATTTTCCATGGTAAACATTATTCTTGAATTTTCTCGAAATAACTACGCATAATTGCAAGTACTACAAATCTAGAATAGTCAGTATTGAAGCACTTGCATTATAAAGCGCTACACAAACTCAAGTACTCGTCGTAATTGAAATAAATTGAAAATTATCACGTAAGTATATCGAGCGTTTTTGAGAAAAGAAACTTGAATTAAAATGGATAAATGAGAATAAAGAATATAGAAATAAATGAGGGTCAAGCTAACTAAAAATTTCGACAGTCAATACTTTTAATAATTAAAAAATATTTGACAACAGTGAAATATATTTGATATGTATTTGTACAGTTAAGGTCAATGCAATCTTCGCTAGCATGGTTTGTTTCGAAAGCTCAGATTCAAGCTTGAAGTCAAAAGCCAATGTAGTTTTCAATTAGTTTTGAATAAAATATGGGGTTTTGAAAGAATTTACCGGTAAGTTTTGGTTCATTTCATGAATAACTGGATGACCAATCTTAAAATATGTTTGCTACTAAAGTATTAAGTCTATCCTTCCATCCCTACGGGTTTGATGATATCATCAATTTTGTTTCCCAGTCTTGTGAGTAGGGATGCAAACAATTCATCGATCTTTTCAAACATCGATATATTGTTTATAAAAATCGATGTTTAAAACATCGATGTGGAACTTTCAAAAGCATTGATTTCCTAATATCAATGCTTTTTATGAATAATATTGTATCCCTACCTGGAGGCTTCAGGTAATGAGTAGGTAGTCAGCCCCTTTTACCTCAGAGATCTTTCTGTGTTATGTTGGCATCCTACTTCCCCTTTAACTATTAGTAGTTTCATTATAGCCATGTGCCTGAAATACCGCAAAAATGTTTCACATTTTTTACTTATGAGTCTATCATAAATGCTAAGTTCTTCCAAAATGAATTTATTTCTTAATCTTCTTCCTTTTTTGTCCATGAGACATGAGCTTTTAAGTTTGTATCTGTACATCTCCATAGCTCGAAAACTACATTCTTTTTCTTGTCGGTTTGTTTTAGGGAACAAGCTTTACAGGCAAATGTTGTAATTAGAAAAATCAGTACGTTAGCTATTTTTATTTTAGAATTTTTCCGGAAAATATACACTTTCATATATTCGTTAGTTTCGCCGTCACTATGCTGGGTATTACTTTGCGTCATTTAATTTTATCACTGCATCTTCCAGTGATTATGGTCAGGCTTCCTTGGTATATGATATTTTGGATTCTTTTGTAATTGTTTATTTCACTGATTTTCGGTGATTTATCACTTTGTCTAGCGACAATTCAATAAAAAAATAGGAAACTCTATTTGTTTTGTTCTTCAGTAAATAATTAAGTCAAAGTTCACAGGAAATATTTTGCGTTATGAATTAGTAATGCAGTTGGACCATAACTTTTTCCGTTCAATTATTTAGTGCTAAGATCTCATTAAATATTATTTTTTATTACTCTCGCTATTTCTTTATACATTGAGACCATAAAGATATACCTTCAAAACCTACGATTAAACATTAAGACCAAACAAATTTAATAAATAATACAAGCACCGATAGTTCCAATACTCCAATTTATTGTAAGTGCTTTAAATTACGCATTGATATTTACTACCGAAAAGCATAATAATTTATTGATTTATGAAATAATACATGTGTAACATAACATTTTACTATTTGAGTAATGCCATTATTTTATCAGTCTATAATTTATTCTTTTATCTAGTCAATAATCTTAACTGCAACCACTTTAGAAGATTATAACATTTTTCAATTACCAATTGGTAAGAAGTCATTGTTTTGTAAACGATTTTTCAATGTTTCAAAGAGTATACCTCAAGGTATGCGCAACAAATAACGACTGAATAATTTTCTCGAGTAGTTTCTAATCTAATTACGCATTAATGGCTAATTAATTACACCTCTGACAATCAAGATAATTGAAGTGATACAATTAACTATAAAGTTCTTGACAACATAGTCGTTTAGCTGTTGATGAATTATGAATGAATTTTGGCTCAGACTAAAATGTATTCCTGAATTTTTTAAGAAAAGATTATTGAGATATGTTACCTAGCTTGCAAATGTTTAGTTTTCTTTAAAAACAGGAGGAAAATTTGAGTTTTTTCTGTTATAAATTTTGTGCACGTAGTATTCAAATTACTATTTTCTAGTATACTATTTTGGTAACTTTATTTAAAATGTATGTGGATATGTTTCGTTCTATTTATGAAAATGTAGTTTTTTATTGTACAGGAAATTTTTTTTTCGGTTCGTGTTTGACCGCAGATTTTCTTATTCCCTTATTATAATTGTACAAAAGATCGTAAGGACAGGTCATTCTAGTGATGAAAATCTATGTCATTCTAAGTTATTCAAGAGAAGCCTTTTGTTATTCAACATATTCCGTGTAGGATGCTTTCAAAGGGAAAATGTATATCTACGAACATCTCTTTTAAACGTGAAAAGAAATATTTGTTTTTGATTAAATCAAGTTTTTTTAGATACTTGACAAAATTGAAATTTCTCTATTATAATTTATTGAAATATGATTATTGAAACTGTGAAAAATTTGGCAAACAACACAAAAGATAGATAGGACACATTTCACAGAGAATAAGATATTAAAATAATCCCCGACAAAAATGTATTTTGTGATTGTTTTATCTCGTTAAATATTTGAAGTTTTTTTTTTTTTTAATAAGTTTCATCCAATCCCTCGAGTAGGGGTTGCCAATAGTCATTTTGATATCTTTTATATTCATAAAATTTATATAAAAACGTGAATAATTTATGTCACTTGGGAGAAAAAATAAGCAAAAGACGGTAGAATTGACGTTAAAAAATGAAAACTTTCATTTATGTTTTTACGAGATGGGCTTACACATATAAACGTAAATACGATTATAATTTTTAATATTTGATCATATTTCCTATTTATGGAACCATTTGCAATAAGTTCACTTCCAAATTTAATTTTCTGCAGCCATCATATTGAGATCTAATAACATGCAATTTTGCTCGTGTTTCATTCTATTTTTCGTTATAGGTTGAATCGGATACAATTTCAATGTGGAAAATGGAGTGAACATTTTCTGCTGTGTACTGAATTTTTAATAAATTAACACATTGGGAAAGCAATGGATTGGATTGTAATATATTGGTTATTACTGTCAAACATTACCGATCTATATTCAATAAAAAATGTATATTGGAAATTTCATCCCTTTTGAAAATAAAATAATTTGATTTGTGTTATGCATATTCAAATTTTTGCGTTTAATATTTTACAACACAATGCATGTTTACATCATTATTACAATTTTTGATTGTGTTTCAAATTAAGCACAATATTTTTTTTTTAATTTGTTTTTGACTACTTGTTACTTAAATAAAAACAAAGTTATATAATTTTTACCTCCCTAAATTTATTAAAATATAAAAATATACGATTTCATGATTCAATTTAACAAATTAAACCTAAGTATCTGTTGGATTTATAAACAAAATTTTTTATGGATAAAAATCGATAAATTAAAAGCAAAAAGCATTAAAAATATTAATTAATCAATCAATATTAATTTTTTATAAATGAATCAATCAGAACATCTATTTGACATTGATCATTTTCTTCATATGAAATGAATATATTCAACTATGAATAAAATTGAATCATACATAAGAATAAAGTATATAAAAACCAAATTAGAAAATACAGTCGTCCATATTTACCGTGCAATATATCCATATTTTCATATTATGCTTCATATATTAAGTTACTTATTGTAAAAAATACTTTGAACACGCATTATTAAACCAACCACGTTTCCATAGAATACTATAGATAACCGGAATTTTTCTTTCCACCTATATAGTCTGCATAAAAATTGTGTATGAAAGAAAAATGATGCATTAAAATTTAATTTTAAAAATATGAACTCGTGTGGTGTAAGCCCCGAATCAAAATATTGATAAAAACCTTGGCTTTAGTATAAAAAAATATATGACGAAAGTAAATATTTTTTTTTGCAGTGAAAATACAAATTTTAGCCAAATTGAGTAATGAGATATGTGTAATCTAATCGGCTGATCATTTAATTAATAAAAATGTAGAATTGAAAAATGTATCTATGTTATAAAATTAAAAGCTTTTCTATACTTTATTTTAAACTAAAATTTATTCAATTCAGTTGGTTAGTTTTTCAAAGAGATTTAGTCAATTTTCATAATTCCTATTGATTAATTTGAACACGTTTTTCACCCCTATCGATAAAATTTATTGATAACTAACCAAATGAGTTTAATGAAGAAAATTCTTTTTAAATCAAATTAGAAGAAAAAGAAAATTTATTACTTGAAATATAAGGGTTAAAAATTTAAATAAACTTAGCATTTCTACATTTTGTAGCTTATTAATTTTGTGGCTTATTTAGATGCATGAAACTCAATACATTGAATAATGAACATATGAATGTATAATATGTACGTATTGTTGCATTGACAAAAACGCTTTTGATTGTCTAACGTACATAAAAATCGTATTAATAAATCAATTAATTTTAATTTTCCACTTTAAGAGGCTATTTAGATAACATCAAATTTAGAATTGTCAAAATCGGTCATTTTATGCATGAAATCAAAAAAAAAAAATGGATTTTACGACACTTTCTCATAGTGAAATCTTATCACTAGTTTCTCCACAATTTCTATTAATTCAAAATTCAAAATTGACTTCAACGATGTCAATATATCATTGGATGTTGATGGTTGAACTTTATAAAAATGATAGTTAATGAAAGCTCTCCGAGAAGGGGCAAGAGTATAAAATTTATCCTAAAGACAGAAAAATTTTTGTTTGAAATATTTCTTCTATTTTCTTCTTGTTTGCTTACGAATGCCTTTATTATTAAGTTATTAAGGGTAGAAATTTTTATTCATGAATATATAGACCATATCTTTAAGATAGTTATTTAATAAATAAAAAAATGTCTGTTAGATAATCCTACAAATGATCATTCTTCTAGGTGAAAATAACTATGTTTTCTTTATCTTACGGATTAAATGTGATCTGGAAGATACATGACACTATCAAGATGTAAAAATACCGACCCTGAGTAATATAAATTTGAAATAAACATTCATTTTTTATATCTAGAAGTGTTTAGAAAACAATATTGGAGTTACAAATCTTCCATGTACTGCTATTGCAGTTATTTTTTTTGTCAGTATTAGGGTCTGGTATTAAAATATCTAAATAGTGACAATTATCTACCAGTTTAAATTTTATCTGGAAGAAAAGAAAACATACATATTTTCACCGAAAAAAAGTAATACGTGTAGGATAAATATGTAGGATTTATCTAACAGATAAATTTGTATCTTTTAAAAAGCATTTTTAATAACATAGTATATTTACCCACGAGTAAAAATATCAGTCCTTAGTAGCGTATTAAAAAGAAGCATACGCTTTTAATGTTACCAGTTTAGGTAGAATTGAGCTTTGACTTCCAGCTTCTGGATTTATTGTTTACCAATCTTGTAATAAAAGAAGATTATTTTAATGATAATAATACATAATCAGAGATAAGTGGAAGATGAAAAATAAAATCAGATCCTTGATTCTATCTGTATCAGTTTGGTTATTGGTGTCATAATATTGCACTCTATTCTGTAAAAAAATTATTGGACCCGGTGTAGTATAAATGTTTCGGGGTAAAAATTGGATTGAATTCTGGGTTAAATGGAATATTTATACAGTTATTTCACACCACCCCTCAAAGTGCCGTAAAGTGCTCCAGGTCCAACGGGGTTCTCTGGGTCGCGGTGTATAGTATTACGATTTTATGAACACTTCTTCTAGGTCCTTAATGTAAATACTTGGCTCAATGAATGCCAATATGGTTTGCTAAAATCAAAAAATGATTTTTCCACATTTAACAACTTCATTATAAAACTACACACTTCATTAAAAGTTGTTTTGCATATAGTTTTAATTACTTTTTTGTGCTAAAGGAAAATTCGTTATAATTTTACAATGTTTTGTGCGTTTTGTATATGCAATAATTGGGAAATTGAGATTCTTATTTAAGTGTCCTTTTACGGTCAAAAGCATTTAATAAATTATATCTAAAAACTGACAATATTTTAGCTCAATATTTTAGCCATTAATAAAAGTTTTTTGTGGGTTATATAATTTTTAAATTTTTTTTGGTATATTTTTTTGGCATACTTAATTAAAACTTAAATGAAATAACTCATTATTATTAATGGGATCAACTCTACTCTAAATTACTTTTTTAGCATACTTGGTCAAATTAAAAAAGTGACATAAAAATTTTAGTATTAGTATTTCTTCTTTTTTGTTTACCGAAAGAAAATCTGTTACTGAAAAGTATTGTACCTTAAGACCATTTTTCGTATTTTAACTCTATGTAATCTTAACTCAATATATAACTCAATATGTAAACAACAATATGTAATCTTAACTCAAGCTCAGGTGATCTTTTTATAACCAAACTATTAATTTTTACTTAATATAAGCGAACAATAATTTACAAAAGCAAAAACTATTTCAAGTTCAACGCGTGTTAAAAGTGAAACTATTAAGTATAAGGGCCTTTAAGGTAGTACGTACCTACTATAAATAACTAATTTGGACTAAAGATACTATAGCTCTCAGACACAGAAATTCTAGAAAACTACAATAAAAAAGATAAATGATTATTTCAATAACAAATTATTTGCACTGCATAATTCAATTAATACATCATATTATCCAACGAAGCATTTACCGTTCGTTTTACACATAGTTGAGAACGTCAAACATCAACGCTATTAAATCAGCCTCTCTTCAATTAACAAACGTTGTCATTCATTTAGATATTCTCGACTATTTTGATAGACGGCAAAATATATCAGTCTCAAATTGAAATAAATTGCGGTAATATAGTCTTCTGACTAAATTTAGTTGTTTAAAACTGCTATTTCCGCATTAAATTGAACAATTGTACTAAATATGTGATATTTCCCTCCATTAACTATCTTTTTTTCCAAGGTTTGTAAATTCATTCTCAGTTTAATAATACCTGTAGTTAAATATTCGTATTTTTTATAAATAATTCCATTAAACAAAATGTTTGCTTTTAAGTAAATTACCATTTTTTATATAAAATTTAAAAGTGAAAATTAAATGTTGAAACAGCAATGCTTCGGTCTATGCTTTATTATGCATTTACAGCGTTCATGCTTGATTGATTCAATTAAAACTAACATGGCAAAATAGGATAACGATTTTGTGTTGGTTTGTAAATTAAAGTAAATCAAACTAAAAAAAAACATTGATTTAAAACTTCTGCGTTATTGTGTTTATCTATTTTAAACCGAAAGTAAATATACCAAATCGATTTAAGCATAATTAAAAACACTTCGAAAAAAAATTAAAATTAAAATATACAAACAATCGATTACAACTAAATAAAAAATTAAAAAAAAAACTTTTTATTGGTAATAAATCGAAGACAATTAAGGATTAATCAGTTTGTAACAAAAATAATTCAAAATATTTTGCACCCATACAACGTCAAAATTAAGCACTAATGAAAATTAACATTATAACATATAGAAAATTGTGTAGTTAAATACATTGAGCTTTTAAAATTTTAAATTAGAATTTGGTTTTTACCGCCAAATTTGATTTGTGATATTCCATTAAGACCAGGGATTATTTATTTGATACAATTGTCATTATCATTTATGGTTTGTGATTATTATTGTCTTTATTTGATTCGGTTGCATAAAAAAATAACGCTTTTAATTACTAAGGTCTTTAGTGAATCTAGAGTTTATAAAAATTCGTAAATTGAGAAGTATTGAAGATTTGTCTGTTACAAGATTTGGACTCAATATCTAACAGTTTTGAAGAGGTATCATGACTACTCGGCCACCAGTTGGCTGCCTAAAATAGATTTTGTACAAGTCTGAACAGTTTTAAAAGATTCATGCTATACAGTGGTTAACAGTGGCTAATAACCAAAATGTATTCACGAACAATATATTCAATAAATTCACAAATTTACAACACATCAAAATGTTCATTACTACCCAATATGCAATATAAATACGACCATTTATGAATCAATGGTACGTATAGATTATAGTAGATGTCATTTGTCATTGTCAGTGTTCGAAATTCGAATCAAAATTTTTATTAATGAAAATTCAAATATATAAATTATCAACTCATTAATCAATTACAAAAAAAATTAGTAAAATATTGTCCAATATCTATTTTTGTTTTACTCTTTATTAATAAAGATTGGATTTTTTATCATGAAGATTTAAAATTAAGATGTCATTAAGATTTAAATTCGGGTTTTGTAAGTGAAACTTGTTATCGAAAACTATTGAAACTTTATTACCTATATCTTTAGATAGAAAACAATTTTTGTCAACTAAAAATAGAAACACAAAAATTGAACCACTTATTTTGAAAGTGGTCTAAGTCTATTTTTAAAAATAATTTATATACCTTTTTTTCAACATTGAATACATAAAATTCACATTCAAAGAAGTTACTACTTGTGTATCGAAAACAAATATCATATCAATCATTTGCAAATATTTTTAATACAAATATCAGCATAATCTGGTCTATCAGTTAATCCAGTTTTCGTATGGACTCTCCTTGAAATGGACTTATGCCATTCTCAAAATAAACGGCTCATTTTCTAATCTCTAGATGTAATCTGTAAAACACCATGAGGAATTCATTTAAAAGTATTAATTTAACTTTTAAAGTATCAGTTAGAGTATCAAATTTTGAAGCCTAAGAAGAAAAACTGTAGACTTTACAATAAACAATTAAAATTTAAATATTTAAAATATGATTCTCGATTCAAAATGTATACTAGTTTGGTAAACATAACTTTAGTTAAATTAGGCTGTCCCGTAAGTTCTTTCCTTTTTCTAATATGAAATGAATACACGATATTTACTCTTTCGATTTTATCGAAAGGGGTTCCTAAATAAAAAAATAAATAATAATATTTGAACAGTAAATATTGTGTATTCATTTCATATTAGAAAAAGGAAAGAACTGTTGGAATAACCCATATACTATGGATAATAAGATTCCTATACTTTCAGTGGCTCCCCCAACCTTCCTTATTTCGTGATGAACATTTGAAAGTTAGTAAGAGGCGATAAAACATTCCATGTCCAAAAATTTTCTATATTGATCTTTGAATTTTTCATTTTCTTCATGTTTTCTACAAAATTGTAAGTTTAGTTTTCCGAGTCGCAGAACTATTCTATCCATTACAATGTCTCCTTAGAAAGGTCGTTTGGATCAGGAAAAGTTAGGTTTTTTCGTTTTTCTATAGTTCTCAAGTTGAAAACTAAAACTTTCTCATTTCTTTTTAGGATTTTTCCAGTTCTTTCATCCCAAATGTGATTCCTAGTTAGCCTTTTTTCTTGCTACATCGATATTTTTGGTGGTTTATTTGTTCAAATTTCGATAAAGTTTTTATATTTGTGACTTAATTCGTTTAGTTCTGATTTGCTCCAATCGTCCCAGCGTTATTTATTAAAGTTTTTTAGATTTTTTTAACAGTTCCTGAGGGATTATATTTCCGATTCTTGTAGTGTTTCACTACGCCTTGCACTTCAGCAACAATTTCGGAATAAAAGCTCCATTTTTGTTACGAAAATATTAGATATACACCTTTGTAAAACATAAAATAATATTTAATAATATTTTTCACTGTTTCATAAACAATTACACCGTAAAAAAAGTGTACTAATATCAAACATTTTTCGTCTGCTTAAAACCAGCTGTAAGGTTGGATACGGTGAAATGCGCATGATCTTTAAATCACTCTTGAATAGTATTTATACTTTCTTGTAAACGGCATGAACAATAATTGACAATAGTGATCTAGCACTACAAGGAACTGTATTGAACATTTCATGTTATGCGCATTAACAGCTTAGGTACGCAAAGATAAAATCCCCTAATTTTGATGTGAAATATGGAAGGAAGTTCACTCAACTACACTTACCATTGTTGTGAATGTATTACACATTCTATTCAAATACGCGAGTTTCTTGATACAAGAAATATAAAATTCTTGATTCAAACCGTTTGGAATTCAATAAAGCAAAATAGACTTCACTGAACGTAAATTAGTCAAACTCCTAAACAACTTACAGTATATTAAATAACGAAGATCTATGTACAAAATATGAGAAACTCTTTGATTTATTAGGCTTTGATTTGAATCAATTTCATACGTATAAACTCCTTTATGATTAATATATATTTTTTTATATAACTTCTGGTTTCTTATAAATTGCAAACAACAATCTTTAGACTTTTACAGCGATTTTTAAGATGCTCATTTTCCTAAAATCATCACCTTAACAAAATGTATGTAACTTACCTATATCTAATAATTTCACTAATTATTACAACTGTTACAAGTAGAAATAATATTTTATAAAAACATATAATTAAAGAAATAAAATATACCAATTTCAAAAATAATCAAACGATTTAAAATATTAAGAATAATATTCATATGAATCAAAGAACAATTAGCGTTTTAATTTACATAATTAATGCTAAGCCAAATTTCATCTCTCTTAATTTACTATTAAATAATTTTATTGAAAAACCAAAATAAGGTACGAAGACTTTATAACTGAAGAGATTATTCCAGTATTTGTGAGTAGGTATTATGTAAACTCAGTAAGCTGCAACATTAAAAGCTTCTAAATATAAGCTCCATAAAGCTTTGAGGCATAAAAGGAAGTAACTGTATGATCTAATTGTATATTGCGTTGACAATCAAACAACTTAAAATTTGATTAGCCAATGAAAAGTCTTTGTTACGGGGGACTCACTAAACTTGATAAATTTTAAAATATTTATTGTTAAAAGAGCTTTAAAATCCAGGTATTATTAATATTGATATCTTTTTTTAATTTAATTTTAAATGGAATTATTTTTAAAGCCAACGATAAAGTAAATTATAATAAAATCAAATTATAAACATTTAGTATACAAAGACTGTGGTTATAGTCTTAGTGAATATCCATGAAAAAATTAATTGAAAAATTAACTGAGAACTATATTCTCTGTAGAGTTCAGATTTTAAAAATTACTGATATTTATCTTGCGTTGGTTATTAAAAAAGTAATTGCGGTTTCTTAAATTTAGAAACATTATTTCGGTATTTAAAATTTAGTGATTAATTTAGTGGAATGACAATTAGTCATACACCGCTATTCTTTGGAGAGACCAGAAACAGTTAAAGAAAGCTCAATGCTTTTGAAATTACACATTCATTTTCTTTTTGTAAAGTATATTGCATATTTATTCTTTATTTCAGTATAGATATACTAAAAGATTTGGTATTACTATATATTATCTGGTTTATTGATTTTGTTTTAAAAATAAAGAAATCTTAAAATAACATTTCAATTGAACTTATAAAGTTAGTAATTCACAAAGGCCTAAAGCTTTAAAAACATATTAAAATTAATTTATTTTTTTCAACAAATTTTC
Organism: Sisyra terminalis; assembly: GCA_958496175.1. NCBI lineage: Eukaryota > Metazoa > Arthropoda > Insecta > Neuroptera > Sisyridae > Sisyra > Sisyra terminalis. The sequence goes on from OY292275.1 coordinate 14,404,946, forward strand.
CAACAATTTTTTTAAAAATTTTTCAGGAAAGTTATAAAATTAAAAATTATAAAATTTTTCCATAACAATTAACTTGCTTAATATAATATGTTCAGTGTAGTAAATGAGCGCCTATATTTAATACAAGTAGGTAAATAGCTTTGCAATGTACGAATGTCCGATGCCAGCACCCACTATTCAATGTAAGTAGCTATTAGCCAATAAGAGTGCGACATTTACAGATGTTCATTTGTTTTGATTATTGAAATTTTGAAAATTTAACTAAGTCACTCCCACAATCGAATGTTATAATATGCATATATCAATACGTATACGCAATAGAACGTTTTAAGCAGTGACGTCATTCGGATTCTATCTATAAAAGAATTATAATTATCGGGTTTGAATAAAAAATACTCTAAGAAAGAAAACAATAATTTAAAATTTAGTTTGGTTAATTGGAAAAATATTTACTTAACAATAAAGTTCAACGTAGTAATTAACTGAGAATATAATTTAAACTAAGTGTAATAATAAAATACACATTTTAAAACGTTGTAATAATTGATTTTGAATTAGCTAATTTTTTGGTATATTGTGGGGATGTTACAGGAATCAGTTTATAATGTAAATTGTATGGATCATTTATTAAGTATTTATATTCTAAGTTTATTCACAAGTCTATTTTAGTATATTCCTAGGGAGTCCAGTCAGAGACATCTGGGAAAATCAGGAATTTCATTGTGGCATGGGAAATGTTTGTAACTTTTAAATTTTGTTCATAATTTAATTTGTATTTAGGTGGTACGGGATGTAGATGTACATAAATAACCATATTATAATACGTTTTAATTAAATGTTAAAATGATTTTCAACATTTTTAAATGTTACGTTTTAATAATTATTTTATTTTTTACGGGTTCGCTTGGATTTGTTTCTGGACATATAACACTATCGCCTTTTATTGTAATACACACACATTTATATTACTATAGGCTTAATTTATTATTTTAACAATTATTTCAATGGTTCTTGCGATTTATTTCCAACTTGTAAACTTTGTAACTGGTACTGATCGTAACTGTTAATTTATTCGTAACTGTTCTGGTGACGATCGATCCCCTTACTTATATACCTGTTTGCCACTTTCTGGAAGCTTCCAGTACATTCGAACAATTTCTATTTCTGTCACTTTAAATAGTTCAAAACTATTTGGTCTTATTTCACAATCCTTTGGAGCAAAAATGATCCAAGTCTTTTAACAAGCCCTATTCTGGAAAATCAGAAAAAGCTATAGAAGTTCTATTTTTGTTGAAAAATAATTAGAATAGAGGAGTTTTATAGTGGGCAACTATCATAGAACCATTAAAAGTATATCAATTTTGATTATAAATGCATTGATTTTATCTCAAAAAAATGTGGTTATCCTGAGAGACTCATATAATACAACTTTTATTTGATTCATTATATCATTAGTGATTCCAAAACTAATGTAACGATTCTTTATCTTGTCGAAAATCAAAAGTCGTTTGCTTGATATAAAACACATTGCTATGAAATATAGTTAGGAAAAATAAAGCGATAATAAGAGGATTTGAATTCAAAACATATCAAAATTAATTTATAAACCTACACAACCAACAATGTGTTCAAAACATATATTTACCGAAGAATTTCAAAAGATAAAATACAACCTCAAAATCCGAACATCAAAAGATATCAATCATTAATTGATTAAACGCTTATACCTACCCTTAACAATTATTTATCAGTTTTTTCTTGGAAAGGGCCTACGCGTATAAGTATTATGCGATATTCAATTTTGCTTTGTTCTCTTTTATCATTGATTTGTTTTGTCATGTTTTGTTCTTTTGTTCTTTTTTATCATAAAATATGATATGATATAAACGTATATATTGATTTATGATATGGTTCTATAAATTTAAAGAAATTCGGGGTGGACGTATAAAAAATTAGTAAACGCCGTTGGCATCTTTTGACCAATCACTTTGATTATGCCCCATCAAAAGATAGTAAAGAAAATTTAACAAATACTGTTTAACATTCTCATCCCCAATTTTCCTCATTGTTCACCTGAGGTTTTCATTTCAAGTTTTCTTCGCTCCAAATTTGTACTATAACGAAGAACTGAGAACTATTCTCGAACACAATTTTAATTAGATTACTCGTACATTACAGAGAATTGCTAATTGGCTCTTTAACTCCATCATTGTCACAAGCACTAATTAATTCTTTGTTACCTGCATCCAAGAAAAATAAATAGAATAATACAAAGTTTAAAATACAACCGTTTCGAAATGGTTCCACTTGCAATGTTTACTTTCTTACAAATTGAGGAATAATGTCAAGTATTGAAACATAATATTCGAGTTGAAATTATTGATCGGATGCCTCCTGGAAAGCACACTCGTACAAAAGAAGGTGATATAGAGTTAGGTGTCCAAAAATACATTCATAATATTGAAGTAGAATAATTAATTCATGCGTTCCAACTTTTGGATATTGAGACCAACGGCAATGAGTGGAGTTGGGAAGAAATTATAATGCAGTATGAGAACCGTGGTGTACCTATACTAAATAGTATTGCGCCTCTAAAAATAGTGGCATTTACTAAAAGCTAATCATTTTCTGAATCAATAATCTTAAAAATAGCTCAGCGAAACAATAAAAGCCAGATTTTATATTCTTTAGATATAATTATCTCAAAAACATGTAACAATTACTTTTTCATCTTTTACTTCCACTAGTCCCACGAGTCTTATACTTGCATGAAGACAAACGTGAAAAATTAATGCTTTCTTTATGAATCCCTTGAGTCTTATTATGAACACGATGAAACTTTTTCCACGAATCATTTTCCAAGAAAAGGAAATTTTCTCACTTTAAATGCACTAGTTTTGTTTGAGCATTACCGTTTTTCTCATAAAATCTATCACGTTTCCGTATATACACTTAGGTATTATATTGGAATAATTTTCACATACAAATCAATAGAAATATAATTTCTAGAGCAATTCCATTTACTAAGAGGTATTATGAATCTATTTTTACGTGACGGCTGTCTTATTGTATAGATAATGAAAAACAAACCGTAGTTAAATTATAGGCTACTAACGACATAATGTGATGTATATTTGTCTCACAAGGGACTTTTCTTGTGCAGAATGAGATTTATTTAGGTGTTGGAACAAACTAACTGTATCGTTTTCGTATAAATGGCCTCTCCTATTTTATTTATGCAATGAATCTTTGATAATTTAGAAGTTGGGAATTCTAATTAAAGTGTGGGTAGTAAAGTGTTTTTCCAGAGTAATACGTACAATAAATTGGTTCTAATTCAATTTTTTTTTTGTAAGGATGTAACTTAAATATCAACCAATGTTTTTTACCACAAAGAAAATAAATTAAAATTTGATGTGGCTTATAAAATAATCTTGTTGTTGTGTTTTCGTACAAATACTACCTAAATACTTGTTTTATCAGACAATAACGTCTTAATGTAGCTATAGATATATTATGTTAAATGAGTTTGTTGCAGTAAACTATCAAGATAATGCTGATGGTGTGTTGAAACTACTGACAAGCTTAGTGAAACAAAATAAACATTGAAATGCGGTTCTCGTAAAATAGTAAAGTGATTATTATCTAAAATAAAAACATCTAATTGCAAATGTCTTCTTCGGTTTCCTAACAAAACCTTTAATTTCTTTGTATTGAAAACAAAAACACAATCACACTGGAAACGTTAATTTGTCTTTTTTCTTCAAATTACAGGGAAATTCAAGGCACAAATTAATTAAATTGGACACATATATAAGTTCAATAAGTTACAATGATTGCACCCACTAAAAATAAATTAAAAATTAATCAAATTACGTTTACTTAGAACTAATTTTATAAATGATGATGGTTTCGTTTCAAATTGTATACCTAAAGGACATAGGAATATAGTTCACTGTATTCTTGGTTGCTCTCATCCATGGTGTGGTAAATAATTAATAATGTTCTTGGGAACTTGGATTTAAATAATAAGACGTTATTTTTCAAATTATCTCAACGTTGCGTTGATATTTATTTCCAACTTCTTCAGGAGAACTAAAACAATAACAATACATGTTGTTCAAAGCCAAATTACACAAATACTGAATATACTGAACAGCGGAAATTAATTTGTGTAATTTGGCTTTGAACCACATGCATTGTTATTGTTTTAGTTCTCCTGAAGAAGTTGGAAATAAATACCAACGAAACGTTGAAATAATTTGAAAAATAACGTCTTATAATTTAAATCCAAGTTCCTAAGAACATTATTAATTATTGTTCACTGTATTGTTTACTTGATGTTTTTTGTGGACTATTATGTAATTTGCATCAGTTCAGCAATGTACCGCTATATCATGGTGGTGATAGCAAGCAATTGATCTTTAACGGCGTTTAAGTAGCTGGAGGAGTCGAACTTCATTCCTCTGTCCTTTTTTTTATTTGTTGATTGTTCTTGACCTTGTGTTCAAGTAACTGCTATTTCTTGGAGCTCTTGAGGGAGTTTCCGTTTCAGCCTTCTTTAGTTTATAGTTTCCTCTGAGCCTAGTTCTACTGCACTAGGACAATTTTCTAGGCCGTTAAGGAAATTCCTTGTGAGTTGGATTAGAAAGTCTTTTATGATTGGGACTTTCATTTCGTGATGAATTTGGTTGTTTCTCACATACCATGGAGCTTTAGTGATGATTCTCAAGTCTCTATTTTGGAACACCTGTAGGTCATTATGATTTTTTTTTAAATATGGAAGCCAAACTGTGAAAGAGTATGTGAGAAGTGGTCTAATGATTGATTTGTATATCATCATTGAACATTCCATACTTATACGAGACCTTATGTTGATAAGTGGTTATAGTTGGATGAGTTGAGTGTTGGTTTCGCTGATTTTACTTGAGATTTGGCTTTGTCATGTTAATTTTGAGTCCAGAAGTATGCCCAGATATTTAACATATTGAATTTTAAAATTGAAAAAAACTACGCATATTATTTGTGAGTCATTTGAAGAAAAAAATATATTATATTTCCAATAAATGTAACAATTTTTCATTACTATTGTGATGGAAGGGATTATCTTTAAAAAAATTAGCGAGAAGTTTGATTGACAAAAATATCATTGTTCTTTGTATCTCATAACTTCCTAATTTCTGAAGAGTTTTAGAAGTGGAAAAGACATGATGCTCATGTTCTAAAAATAATTTAAAATATTTAATAATTATTTAAACTTAAATCAAAGCAATATGAAGCAGTTTATTTAAACTTGACTTATTAAAATCAGAAAAACCCATTTAAAAATACGAAAAACTTGTTAAATTAAAAAAACCAAAAACAAGCTCTTATTATCCTGGCATTGAAATTGCGTCACAGTACAGAAATTTCAAAATCCCAGGGACGTTTTCCTATGTTAAATGTATTTAACCACAAATAGAAAGGTTGTTTACATCGTTCAAACTAAATTTTAATGATTGAAACTATTTACAATATTTGAAATTTAACAAGGCCAGGAACATGTTATTACAGTTCATAAATTTTTAAAAGAAAAAATATGTTGATTTTGACTATAGAAATTATCTTACAATTAGTCATTTGAGCAGAAAAGTAGAAAATCATATGCATCAATTAGTTGTAAGGAAGATTAAATGCAGTTATTTTTTCTTAGTATAGCTTTAATATACTTTTATAGTATGCCCAAATTTCATTTAAATTGCTTCACTCTTTGTTGAGAAAAAATATTTTCTGATTCATCATTTTTTTCGATTTATTCGCAAATAAAAATATATTGAAAGCTGAAAATTGAACTAATAACGTATCTTTTTAGTACTAACATACCTTTTATAAATGGTCCAAATATCTTCCTCGGGCCGATTTTTCATTGTTATCGTCCTATGGCTTTTTCTTTACGTTCGCTTTAGTCAACATTTTTAAACAATCGGATAATAATTTCCTATACTGTTCTCCGAATTTCAAATATAATGTGATTGGTTACGAAAATAAAGATTTTCTTAAAAAATTAAAATAATTTTCCTTATTTTACAGCCAAGTCATTATTTGTGAAATCATTAGAAAATTGATTATTGGATCTTTCTCTAAATTGCAATTATAGTTTGATCCCTTGGAAAAAAACGTTTTTTCTTTCTTGTATTAAAAGACTTAGCATTGACATGAATAATGAAAAGCTTAGTTTGTATATACAAGTATACAGTATATACAATTAAGCTCCACTCTATAGAAAAAATTAGAAAAATTTCTAGGGTATAAACATTTTTTTCTTTGTGAAAAATTGTGATCATTATTAATTATTTTTATTACAACCGCTCAATGATCTGTTTATATCTCGGTGGCAATAGAAGGACTATGACGTTCCAGAAGATCCATCAATCGTTTTCGGATTCTTATTTGACTATTAATATTAAAAGTATTTTCTAAAGAGATTTTTTTTCAAATAAAACCCACCCTAACAGTGCCTTTTATCGGTAAAAAAATTGGTCTGTTGCGTTTTCGACCAGATTTGCTTCAAGGGTAATTTTAGTAGGTAACAAATTTGATCCTATGTGTATTTTTTCCTCCTTGATCCAAGCCAAAGCTGGAAGTTCTAAAGCAATGCAAGGGATAGCCTTTCCCCGTTCCATATTTTCTGCACTTTAATTGTGTGAAAGTTATTCTTTATAACACAGTACCATGCTTGTTGACTAATGTTCTGACTTCCTTCTATCTCAGGTTTAGTAACATTTTATCACGTTTTTTATAGATTTCTTAATTTATAGTTTTGGGTATTTTGAGTACTTGTTTTTGAGTATTTTTTCCTTGATTTCTTTGTTCATACTAAGTCCATTCAGCTACTTAACCCAGTTTAGTATACTTTGACAAACTTTTTCTGATTCTTTCTAATTTTCCTCATATTTTTTAAATCCATTTTGCATGTCACCCGCTAGAAGATATTGATCTAAGTAAAACTACAATTACAAAGCTTCTTTTACTACTAGATTTTTTCAAGGTTTCGTTAAAAATAGAGTTAAGTTTTCCGAATAGATAATTGTCGACCGATTAAAGGCAGACATTAGGTGCGATTATAAAGGAATTCTTATGCAATGATTTATGATTCCATGACATGTTTGGATAAAAACAGATATTAACTTGAACATTTACATTGTCAGAAAACTGGATATCTTCATTCTTTTATTCGAATTATTACTTTGTGCAATATTTTAATAGAAAATATATTATTGTAAAGTTTTAGATCCTCAATGATGATAAATTGGTAAACAATATTCAGAGGATTAGGATCAATAAACTATTTATTATAAACTAATAACTATAATAGTTTAATAATAATAGTTTAAACTATAAACTATTTATTACATCCGCGACGTTTCGGCCCGGTTATTGAGCCTTCCTCAGGCGTTCGTAAATAATCGCTTTAACCTTGTTAAAAACAATCATTGTCCATTCATTTTTATACGGTATAGTTGGTAAAAAACAATATTAAAACTCCCAAGATACACAACATTTTTTTCAGTAAAATATATAAAATAAAACCGTTATTCTTTAACTAATTTTTAATTGTTTTTGTTGAAATTTTATTTTATATATTTTCTGAAAAAAATGTTTTGTATCTTGGGAGTTTTATTATTGTTTTTTACCAACTATACCGTATAAAAATGAATGGACAATGATTATTTTTAACAAGGTTAAAGCGATTATTTACGAACGCCTGAGGAAGGCTTAATAACCGGGCCGAAACGTCGCGGATGTAATAAATAGTTTTGACTGATTATTATTGATCCTAATCCTCTGAATATTGTTTAGGAAAATATATGTTTCGATTACTAAAAATGTGTCTGTATTTTTTTTGACTCTATGATTTTTTATCTATAAAGGGAATTCAATATGTATGGATTAATTTATATACATATCACAATATGATATTGGAATAATATGAAGATGTCCTATTGTGTGTCGAATGTTACGTTAACTCACCATATACGCTAGTTTCTACAGATATCATCATCCTCATGTCAAATCTGAAAGCCAAATCTGAAATTGATTTCAATGCTTTACATGCTATACCATTAGTTACAGACTACTTTAGAGTTTCAAGTCTACAATTTAGTGCATTTTAAGTCTCATTTATTTGAGTACGAGTTCTAATATAAACGGTATACCATATGCATGAGAAGTTGACAAACAGGTAGCATATTAACTTCAATGAAATTCTTGTCGTAAGTTTCTTTTATAAAGAGAATCATTCAAAACATGAGGGATGGCATTCCTGAATTTTCAAAGGACTTTGGCGTTTCATTTGTAGCAAGTCAATTAGAGACCAACTTTATCATTAAATTCATCCGAAACATTAATTGGACAGAAATAACCATCCTTTTATTTATGGATTGGTTACTCGGTTTTCTAAAATGGGAAATATTTAAACCGGTTTCAAAGAGCATTTTTCAAAAAAAGTTAAGAAAATTTATTGATAAATCATTTTATTTCAAATTTGTGATTTCTGGTTTTTTATTTGTGTTTATAAAGCATCAGAAATCAGCCAGAGTTTCTCGACCGCCGTATATTAGGAAAATATGAATATGAAGATACGTATACTAGAGGAATATACAGGAGGTCTTGCGTTATATTTATATACTGTGTTTAGAACTTCGTTTTCCGTAGCATAGTAAATCATTAGATTGTAATATTTGACCGAAACTAGTATTAAAGACCGAAACCGAGTTTCGGCATCAGTTGTAGTTTCAGCCGAAACTGAAAATTCCATATAAGACCATATTTTCCTAGAAAAAAGAGTTAATCATAATTAGTCAGTTTTTACTTTTAATTCCTATGGATAGTTATTAATATTTTTGCCATTAATATTTGAGCTAGTTATTAACATAAGACATTATTATCACTTCTAAGTTCAAAAAAAAAATATTTGTGCTGAAATATGAGGTTGAAATGAAAGAAATGCATCTAATATTACTTTTCATTACAAGTTACGAATAAAATAAAAAAATAGTTACGAAAGAAAATTACTTTTCCTCTAATGTGTTTGTTTAGGTACACAAAACAGAAAGCATTCTTTCTAAAATCATAAAAATAAAATAATTTCCTTTAAACTTTGGTCAGTTTTCTCTTGAACTGAAAAAAAAGTAGTAAAAATAGTTATATTGAATTAACATTTTTCAGTATTCATAACTTAAAAATCTTATATTATAAGAGAAAAACAATAATTTCTTAACATTTTCATTTCACGAATTCAGTTTTGGTTTCGGTCGTAGTTTCGGCTTGACGACAGCCGAAACTGAAACTATGCCGAAATTAGACCAAAATTGAAAGTTCGATCGGACACTAATATATTGCATAGGTATTTTTTACGGCTTTAAAGAAACTTATCAATCTATTATATTCAAGTTTCTTCTATATATGTATATACTTTTTTAAGTTTAATGTTTCATGCTTACAAATTCAAACATGGTTTCTTATCCGAAAGTTGTAACTTTGATTACTAGTTATACAACGAATAAACAACATCTAATTCTTAATTCTTCGTGTTATACGCTACTTTGGGTCTATTTATAAAAATAGATTGAAATACTTATATTGCTACGTAATTCTAAATGAAAACCCGTAATTATTTAAATTTCATATATAAAAATAAAACAGAAGTTATAACTACAAGTATATAGAAAATACGAAGTACAGTAATTTCAATTAGGTTTTGTAATTAAAATAAGTTTTAAACTATATGATATACGTATTAAATAATTACAAATCGATTTATATTTTGAAAACAATTGTCTGTTAAGTGTATTTTCCGAGGAAATAATTTCATTCATTTTACCTACACGTTCTATATGAAAATGTTCATATAACGTTCAGTGATACACCAACTGAATAACGTTAATAATTTCATGATAATAATTTAACGACACAATTATAAGTCTAGCATTGAATATTCCGCATGAGATCCATGCTTTTCATTTTACAGTCAAAATAATGAAATTTCAGTTCTTTTGCTTCTGCATTTTTATAAACTTGTGATATGTGTCTCATTTTCGTGAAATTTATGGTTTTTATTTTCGTGAAACTTTCCACTGATTCAACTTTTCCTTTTACTCCTGTACCAATAAATAAATGGGAAAACCTCTCGGGAGTTTTGTTTAACATTTCTCATATTGATACTTGTCCTAAAATACATCGTAAAAGCCAGAGCTATAAAATTGGTGAATTTGTGTGTTTTAAAGACTGTTTTACGAGTATTAAATACGTAGGAGAACCCTTTTAAATCTTCAATTTCATTATAATATGTAAAATAATTATCACAAATTACCTCGTAGATATTTCACGAGGGAACATTTTATATATTGATTTTGATACTGAATTGATTGAGATGGTTATGATTTTCGTTTAATATTACTCAATGTAAGTTTGGGTGTTCTGAAACTTTAGGAGTGATTTAATATTTGGTGATGGAAGAAAAGATTAATTAAATTAAAACTAATTTTCTCGACGCAAATTTCGAAAGTTTCTTTCCGATATTGGTGCGAGTGGCGCTCTGTTCATGATTAATAACTTAAACTGAAATTGAAAATGTGTTCAAATTTTCACATTTTTATCATGTAGCAAAAAAGATAAAGTTGAAATACAAACTATTGTTAGAAGTTTTTCAACCAAATGACCTAATTGAGCTTGGAAAGTTGATTGATAAAAACGATTCTCGTTGTAAAACTGCAATCAAAGCAACTTGAATCTGTTATATCTCTGCTTTGATTTTATCATTATTTTATTCACATATATTTTATGCAAAGTATGCGATTGCATTTCAAACGTACATTTTAGATTCAAAGGTTATTATTTCCTTAAAAATAAAAAATGATATTTTATAAATGCAAGTTGAGTATATCATTGTTATAAGTTACAATAGATATCTTGTAATATTTCTAATAGTTAAACTCGTAAAACTCTCAACGGAAAGCGTATTGCTCCCAAGGGATCAATTTATTTGTTTAAGGAGGCATTTGACAAATAAGCCCTTTTTCTTCAAGCCAATTATTTCGGCTTAATTCAATGTAGAGCCAACCCTTTTTACACAGGTATTCACTCGTACGGTATACTGCACGAAAATCAAACTGTAGAAAATTCAAAAGCATACGAAATTACAAAGTTTTTCAGAACAAAAAATAATATATTTAGATTTCGTATTTAGTAACGAATTTGTCATATGTCCAATATAAAATCTTCAGGGGGTTAAATTTGCAGGTTAAAACCAGGTTAAAATCTTCAGGGAGTAGTCTCAAAAGGTTTTTATGACTAAAATCAAAAATTATTGATGTAGAAAAAAAAATCAATTGTTAATCTGAAAATTAAATACGACCGATACGATAAATATTCTGTTATGAGGTTATGCAGGTTTTATATTCTTGTAACGTAATTTTTGTTTTTAAAAATTTTATCAATGAAATTGCCACAAAAAATTTTATTTTAATGTTTTATTTCCTCCCATTTCGTAAGATAATCATTTTAGCTACATTTATGAAGAAGTTTTTTATTCTTAGAGCTGTAGGTTGATTCTAAGAATCTGTAGGTATAACGTAGGTATATAACTTTTCTACAAAAGAAAAACAAAATTATTATTATTATTTTCAATTTAAGATTATTAAAACACGAACCTAAACTACATGATACCCGTTACTTCGTCAACGTGACATAAAAATTTTCAGCAATGTAAATCATAAATTTTATTGACTATTGATAAATACGTAGCAATTATAATTAGTGTTCGATCGAAATTTCAGTTTTGGTTTCGGCTGTCGTCAAGCCGAAACTACGACCAAGATCGATACTGATTTCTCACTTTCTCACTTTTAATATTAGATTTTTCAATTATAAATACTGTTAATTTTCAGTTTATTAAAATTATTTTTAATATTTCTGCTCAAATTGAAAGAAAACTGGCCAAAGTTTAGAAGAAACTATTAGGTTTTTAAGATGTAAGAATTAGTATTTTCTGTTTTGTGTACCTAAACATATTATGTAAAAAGTAATTTTTTTGTGTAAATTTTTTTCATTTTATGTTATTCATAACTAATATTTAAAAGAAATATTAGTTACACCTCATCACACCAAATCAATCCCTTATTTCAGCATAAATAATTTACTTTAAACAAGGATAGATTATAATTTGTTATGTAAATGATTTGCTAAAATATTAATGACAATATGATTAATAAATACCTTCAAAAGTAAAGGCTGAACAATTATGAGTAACTTATTTTCCTACAAATAATTTATCAACAAACTAAAAAAAGAAAAGCGAAACAGTAGAAGTAATAAGGATTCAAACGATAAACTCATCGTAAGTCTTTTTTTGCTTGCAATAATAAAAGTTAAGTTTAATGGAAAACCATTTACATGATTTGTTGTGCGATTGTACATATACCATTGAAGCACAAATTACCGTTAGTGTATACACTGCCCTGTTAAAAAAAAGACATTTAGAGCAATTTAGAAATCATAACATTTAAAATGTCTTTAATAGTTCTTTCAACGACTTTTAATAGCTTCTAATGGGTTCTTCGAATATTTAAAATGTCTTTTTTAAACTGGGTGGGTATATACCTAATATATCAATATGCTGCAAATGAGCTTTAAACTTTAATTTTAGCAATGAATGAATTATTGAGGTTATTCTTTTCTTCACTCATTCAATGAATTTTAATACTGTTGATATTTATTTATTCCTATATTTATTTATATTTTATTATTATATATTTATATTTATATTATTATATTTATATTATTTATGTTATTTATTTATATTTTTGTAAATATTTTTAAGATAGATTTTTTATTTTTACAATGAACCATTTTGATCCATGAGTTATTATTCGGTATTGTTATTACTAGAACTTTACAAATATATATTCCGGCTTTTGAACTTTACCCATTATCCTAACCTAAAGATATTCATATTTATGAATTTTGTTACAGTACTTGAAAAAGCCCCAAAAAGAGACGAAACATTGTGCAAAATTGAAAAAATATTAATTTTTAAGTCTAAAAATCCCAAGAACTGTAACCTCATTTAAGTAAGAATCGATATATAACGATAATAAGCAATAACATATATCGACTACAATCATACCATGACCGACCAGAAATTGCTTTGACATTGTTCAATAGAGAAATCGCAATTAGGGTTCAATGAATACTCAAATGGGAAGTTCTTATTGGAAACATAATGAACATAATGATTATATAAGGTTTTTCTCTATTAACTTTAATGTGGGACGTAAGTAGGAAAACCCAATGTTAAAAGAAAATTTTTTGGTAAGTTTTACTGATTATATTTTGTGTAGGAAGTGAAATATTGTTTTTAGTATATCCCAATTGGACACCAGGTGAGGCCTACCTGTGATGATTTCAAATAAAATAAAAATATTCAGAACGATTAAATGGAATATTAGTTAAAGAGGTAAAAGATTATTAATTGACGTTAATCCATCTTTAGTTTACATCTCTCGTCTCAGGAATTTTCCTATTAGATCTTGGGTTAAAATAACCTTAATGAAATCTCTTTGGAGTTTCCACATAAAAGTTACCCTAACTATAAAATTAGAGGTCAACGGGTCTTTGCGATAAATCCCAATTTAGGATCCCTATAGGAAAATCCAATTGAAACCCAAAAAGGATTCAGGATCATTTGTTCGTATTTATTAACAGCACACGTAAGTTTGGATTAGAAATGCAATTAAATTGTAATGAAGTATTGTATATTATGTAAATACGAAGATATAAGACAAAGAGATTTGATTGTTGTAGTCACAAATTGTTAAAATGGGTTAAAGCAATTCGGGGATAGCTTTAGATGTTAATCTAGATTATTAAAGTGCAAAATAAGTATTATAGGGGTCGAGAAATTAGGAAATCGGTGGGATCTGTACTTCGAAATGTGAGAAAAAATCTTTAAAAAATGCAATGATTGGATAGTTTTTAAGATATTGATGCCTTATTGATTCGTGATTTAATAATTACTTAATTTTCGTAGGATATTTATTTTATATAATTTTTTTATAAGAATTATCAGAAACTTTTACAATTTAGCAATAGCTTTGTGCTATTTAACGTGCGACGGTTAAGTTGAACTTAGAAATAGTTTCATCTTACCCTTTAAAATTTACATGTAAGAGGGATGAATTGAATTGAAGTAACCGAGTTAAAAAGTGGATGGAGCGTAAATGTTCAAACCCGCCATTCTTGAATACTAAGGCTTACATTAACAATGAATGAACGTTGGGAATTTCTGGTACATTTGCTGTTCTCAAATCTCCGCAAACACAGTAGTTTTACTTTTCTCGTTGCATTTTCTCGACAATTGCATTTACACGGAAATGAAATAGGTATAACAAAAGTTTTGGTTTTGGTACATCCCCAAATAATTGAGCGGAAAGAATGAAGTAATTTGTGTTGAAAACATCGAAATTTTCGTGACTATACTTCTGATACATTGCTGCTTTTTATTTATTTATTACAGCTAGATATTTGCTAGTTTTTTTTTATTTATTGGCTTTCTCTCATGCTCGGCTTACGGCTTTTATTTTACGTTAATTTTTATGAAACGTAATTTATTTCGTTTTTTGTTTCATAGATATCGATTTCGGGACCTGATTATGGGCGACTATGCCTTCAACGATGATGGAGAAAGGTAAGTGCAAAGTTTAATATTTTAATAATTTGAAATTTATTAGCGAATAAAGGAGATGAAAGAAGCTTTAATATTATCAGGTCAATATTCATATTGAATCAAAGCAAAAAAGATTTGAGTTGGCTATAAACCCTTATTATTTTTCCACCTTGATAATTTTAATGATTGGTTTCATTTTATGCTATATTCGGAACCTATAAATGAAATATGATTTAAGAAAGTGAAATTGTATTAAAAATGATCGTTATTTTTTATGAGAAATGAAAATATTCTAATAAAAACGTCGAAAATGCATAGATTAAATCAAAATTATTTTTTGTTATCAGAAAAAACACTAAAATCCACTATAAATTAAATTAAAATTATTTTAATATTATTTTTTCGTAAATCACAAAAAAATTTAAAAATCTATTTCAAACCAAACAATGTTTATTAATCCCTTCGTTATATATCCCTTAAAGTTTATATGCATATTTACACCAAAGAGCTTTTTACTAGAAAAAGAGCAAAAAAGTAGAAGGTGAATGTTTTACGATATTTTCAAGTAACATAAACAAAAAGTTTTACTTACCATAAGGTCGTAAATAGCAGAGCTTTCAAATGGGAACCAAATCCCATATAAATTAGGGAAGCTTTGCAACTATATATTTGCATCGAGTTATTTTCTAAACACACATTTGTTTATTAAAGGCCAAAACGATAAGTCAATATTTGAATTCAAATTAACTACATACTATTTGATCAGATTAATTATAAAAAGAGATTTTAAGCTTATGTAAATAATCATATAGAAAATCAGAGTAAAATGTGAATTAGTATTGTTATAATGTTTATTTGTAAACAATTGAAACGTTTTTAAAACTTTGCTGCTTATGTTTATAAAAATATTGTTTTGGTTCTTGATTCAATTAAAAATTATATTGAAACATGAAAAGTTTAAACAAGGAAAGTTAATTTTGGTTTTAAGAATAACTTTGTAAGAATTAAATTAAACTTTATCGAAACTTAGGTATGACTGCAGTGAAAGTTTTTAAAGATTAAGAGCTTTAGGGTATTTTTAAGCCAAAGATTGTTTATTAATAAATATTGAAAGATATAAGCTTTTTGATAAAACAATAATTTGATAAATAATAAAACACAAAACTTATCTGAGTAATGCCACAGTTTTTGAATCTGATAAGAAATAATTATGTCTCAATTCAAAGTATATAATTAAAAAAAAATAAGAATTTTACTAAATTTTCCGTTAATTTCAAAAAAAAAAAAAAAATAGCAGAGCGTGGTTTCGATCCACGGACCTCTGGGTTATGGGCCCAGCACGCTTCCACTGCGCCACTCTGCTCTTGTTGGTTCCTTCTCAAAATATTGTACCCACAATAAATATTTTTTGCCAGGCAAAAGAGAAATAAATTTAATATTCTAAGAAAAGTATAATCATTAAATAAATCAGCCACTATTACGTAAACTATGTTGACAATAATCATTTCTTTTCCGAAAAAAAATATGACGATCTGTGTTCATTTCCAGTAGGTATGAAGGTTGAAAGCGGAGGATGAAGGCACATCATTAATTAACCATAAAAGGTTTTACTCAGTAATTCATTTTTGACGATGATATATTTAATAATTAGCATTAAATGTTTTATACTAATAAACTTACCTTATTTCATATTCGCTCCTAAAACAAATTTCGAGCCATATTTTCTCTAGATTAAGAGGTTACATGTGTTATTGTCTTATTAATATTAACATCATCTCTAGAATATTGTCCTAAATTTTTTAGTTGATCCGAGAAATAGTTTTGGAGATACAGGCTTGGGAAACTCAGCAGGTATAGTGATGCAACTGCTGTATATGTTTAATTATATAAAAATGCTCTTTTCCTGGTCTAGGTCACTTAATGTTTGCAATTTAAATTATAATTTATAAATTTTTTGAAGCAAATATATTGTAACTGTTATTTACCATCGCTGCTAAACTACCAAGAAGCCTACTGGTAGCCGAGTAATCTTAGTGATTGTTTAATCCTCGTATTGAACAAATTTTCATTGTTTGTCGATTATGGATTTTTATTATCCCTAGAGTCGCTAAAGACTTTAGTAGTTATAAAACGACGGTATATAATTGAAAGTAAAATTATCAAAGTTTTCAGCTGTAAAAGAGTTAATAAAAATTCGCAAATCGTAGTATATCGATAACTTTGCTCGATTTAAATCCAACACCTACCTGTTCTTAAGCGGCCACCTTAATCACTCGGCCACAAGGAGATTTCTTATATTTTTTAGAATATTGAATTTATTACTTAAATGATTTCTAATATAAGTTTAAATGAGAAGAATATATACAGAAAAGTATTTTATGAGCAGCTGCATTATTTCTGATATTAAATATTTGTGAAGTTAAGTACTACAAAAATGTGGTACACAAAACGTTCCCATTTTAAAACCATTAAATTCAAAGTAAAGAGTTATTTTTTATTAACTGCTTCATTTGGCAAATATTGACAATTCATGAAATTTGAATTTGTGTTTAAGACAGCAAATTCTCTTATATTTCTTATAAAATTATGTAGATTATACCAATCATATCGCAATTTGATATTTAAGTTAGGTACATTTACTTTCATTCGATAAAATTGAATGAAATTCAAAGGTAAATTATTTATAAAATATTTATAAGAAATGGCACATCAATGTTATTGACTTTAGGTAGCTCAATGTTTATTTTCTTACCATAAACGTTCTATTAAATTGTTAAACTAAAATGCATATCTCTGTACCTCTACAATATATTTTATTGATTTCAATGTAGATACCTATTTCCCAACAAAAATATTTTTAAGCATTTATTCAGAAGTTGTATTCTCCTTTTCTTCTTTATTTTTTTCGTATACCATACGATAATTTTTGTGATTGTAAGATCATTTTTAAGTTCTCCAATAATCGGGAGTACCTCAAGGTAGTGTTTTAGGGCCCCTACTATACTTATTATATATCTCGGATCGGCCTACCACAGATATAACCTAGACGGGGACATTCGCGGACGATACGGTGATTATGGCTACTTACGAGGACGCCGTGATTGCCTCTCAGTACCTCCAGCACCATTTAAACCTGCTGGGCACTTGGGCTGAAAAATGGAAAATCATTATCAATAAGTCCAAATTAGTCCAAGTGACCTTCACTCTCAGGAAAGGAACGGGCCCCCGGTCAATCTGGACTGAACTGAGATCCCATCGTCCGACACCGTCAAATACCTGGGTGTTCATCTGGACAGGAGGCTGACCTGGAAACCTCACATCATCCAAAAACGAAAATATATTAACAAGAGGTTCCAACAGTTATACTGGCTGTTGGGTAGGGGCTCTAAACTTCCCCTTGAGGATAAACTACTTATTTATAAAGCAGTAAAAGTGCCAATCTGGTCGTACGGTATTGAGCTGTGGGGCTCTGCCAGCAAGTCAAGCAATAAATTAATCGAGGCCCCCCAATCAAAGATCCTGAGACAGTTGGCAGATGCTTCATGGTTAGTCATAAATGAGACTCTCCGAAGAGACTTGCACATATCATCAGTCACCGACTTCATTACCGTACGTACCACCAATAATTTTGGAAAGTTGAGTCAACACTCAAATCCCCTGATTCCGCCACTTTTGGAGCACCAAAATAAAAGACGGCTAAAAAGAAAAGTGCCTAGTGATCAAGTAGAGGCATAGGGAGATTCTTCCACTGGGAGTGATCTCCATCAAGACAGCTCCGGCCACCAAATCGGATAATAGGACCTAGCTCCTGATGGCCGATTTATATATATATATATGTATATATATATATATATATATATATATATATATATATATATATATATATATATATAAAAGTTCGCCAATTAAATGTAAAATGATAATTTAATAATTCTATTTTCTTAAAATATATGATTAAGTAGTACAAATCAATAGATTTAATTGTGTACAAGGAAAAAAAAAACAACAAACAAAAACAATATTTAATTACCTTATCATGAATATGTTTGTATAAAAACAAGCAAAATAAACATTGATTTTTGGCTAACAAGAAAATTCATTAAATTTTCATTCGATAATGCTAGAGGTTGGAAAACACCAACAGCAATATCGAAAATTATAATATAAAATCCTCAATTTTCGAGAGATTTTTCATTCGACATTATTTTTAACAAGTTTTTCCATACATGAGAGAAATAAACAAATAAAATTTTCCCTTTTAAATTGGCAAAGAAAAAATTTTAAGAGAAATAATCGCAAAAATAAATAACAAGGATCATTTTTTTCAGTCGTTTTATTTAATTTTTTTCCAGTTTGAAAAAGGATTTAAAGGTATTATTTTTTTTTGAAAAAATTTACGACTTACAAAATTTAAAAGATAACAGCATTATATATTATCATTACTTCTTCATTCCGTTCTTATTAATAATAATATAGTTTTTTTGAAGAATAAAAATTTTCTGTAAGTGTTTGAATTTTAGCCGTAGGGAAGATAAAGGTTTGAAATTCTTGTTTTGTACATCTTTAGTCTGGTAATAAAGCCCCCGAGTTAGTGGCCGTTTTTAATGATCAAAAGCAGCAAAGTTGATATATTTTTCTATGCTTGTAGCAAGTTATATTAAGATTGGTAAGAAAGCTATATTTTTTTATTCAAAAGGTTAATTCAAAGAAGTCTCAAACGTAAAATGCAACCTTTTTTATGCAAAAAGACCTAGGGAATTAATAGTTATCAATGTTCGTAAAAAAATAGTACAACGATTAGCAAGCTGTCTTAATGTTAAAAAAATAAAAATTAGATTAATTGCAGCTAATCCAAAACTCATCATCATAGAAATACAAATTAATCCTGGAATCCACTTGAAATTTATTCATTATGCAATGAAATTCAAAACCATATAATCGATTAAATTTGAATAGGGGTAGATTTACGGCGCCATTATAATACATAATTAATCCAGTATTTGTTCAATACATCTATAATAGGAATGCAATAAAAAAGAAATAAAAGAAAATGTTTTCTTTACTTTTTTTTTCTGGACATTAGAGAAAAATCCATACGTGGAAATTACGAAGAAATATCCCATTCGGCTTTATCGATTATTAATGCACAGTATATTTGTTTTTTGAATAATTTATTCGTTTTGGGAAAAATCTATTATGAAACTAAGCTTGCATTTTTCAAGCTTCAACTAAAATGAAAACAGGGTGGTGTGTTAATAAATAATTACAGAGAAACTGTAATAGTCAGGTAGATATGACGTGTCAACATTTCTGAAACCACAAAGTGTATTATTCTAATGCATTTTGCAATGGAATTGATTCAATTTTGGCGTCGTTTTGCCGCATAACAATGGAATAAAATTCTGTACTTTTCTTTGTTGTTATTTTCTTAATTTATAGTTACTAAAAAATGCATACAAATAAGAAGTATAAATAATTAACAATCATCAGCAATTAAACAAAAATTTGATTAATAGTTGTGCAAACATTTCGAACAACATAAATCAAATTATTATTTTTTATGTCAAAATATTCAAAATTTTGATTCAGAAACAATAAATGGCTCAAGTGTACTTTAGTACACCTACAATCTGGCAACGTTGCATTTTCGACTTTGTTTTTAATTTAATTCGCGATATTTTTGTTTATTCAATTCTAATATGGTATAATTCTTTTGTGGCTAAATTTTCATTAAGGACCGATTTAATCGCGAATTAAATTAAAAACAAAGTCGAAAATGCAACATTGCCAGATTGTGGGTGTGCTAAAGTACACATGAGCCCAATAAATGATCCATCCGGAATGTAAAATATTTTTCTTAATAAAAAAATAAAACCCCAAATTTTGAAACAAGTTTCAACTTTGAATTCATTACATAACGATCCTTGAAATTCCCAATTTTTTGACCAACCTTTTCCCAACATTTAGTATGCAAATCTTTAAATCTATTTTTTTAATATTTTTTCGTCATTTTAATCTGCTTAGTACACGAAGCAATGAATAAAGTTTATTTTATTGATATAATATCAGCAATACTGGTTGAGCCGCAACAATTTTAGAAATACCAGTTAAAACTTGTAGAATAATTGTTATTGTTTTTTTTATTTTTCGTAATATTTTTTCGTTTTAATTCAGCCACGAGGCACTTTTGTCGTTATATTCGTAAGAGTTTGATCGTTCATGAACGAAAACATAACTTAGTTCTGATCGTTTAATTATCGCTATAGGTTACTAAAAATATAGTTTTTTAGTAATAGTTTCGATAGTGACCCGTGTCTCGAATAATATTGTTTTATGTGTGTCGTTTGTGAATAGTTTTTATATATATTTTTATATTGTATTTATGTGTATTGTTTTAAGTGTAATATTGTATTGTGTCTCGAATAATATTGTACGATAGTAAAGACATTGTGTTTTTGGTTTAATTTTGAACTTGTTCGTGAAGGCAAAACCTGGAGTGCCGTTTTCTTTCCCAAATCTTCATCCCCTTTCGACAGCTTCAGTAAAGAAATGTTTCCGGTAGTTCAGATAAGTCGTTGTTTTTGTTAACTTATTTTGCCAGACTGGACAAGTTCTGGTCTTTCGATAGATATCGATGGTTGAGGCTAGAACCAGCGCCTCAAATCCTTAGGGGGTGAAGCATGGGTTATTCCCGCGCACCACAGCAAATATAAAACCATACAAAAACATATTTTCGTAGTACTAACTAAAAAGAATACCACCAACAATGAAAGAATTAAATAATAAATAAATTAAATAAGCTAATGGACAATGTCGGTCAGTACCGGGCACCATAATGACCTGTGTCATAGTATTCCTTACTTAGTCTTTTCGGAGGATCATTCCTATAGATCCTCAGGCCATGTATTTCCTAATCTTCTTTGTATCAAAGGTTGTTGAAATAGTCCCTCAATTAGTATATTTTTGTACTCATGTTTTACGCTATGCTTCTTGATTACGTCTTTAATCAAAGGCACATTTAGGTCCATAGCTATGGATCGTAAGATATTCGATTTTGATCTTTGAATAATATTGCTATTCGATACTATAGCGCATCCCTAAAGTACAAAGTTCCTGCTCATCCTAATTGGCTTTGTATTGGTTTTGTATAACTACATTTTATTTTCTATTGAAATACCAGATCCTTTTCTTAGAAGCCATATTCTTAGCTTTGGCATCTATTATTATTTCTAGCTACTATGGAGGTTTCCATATAAGTTTTTTGTCCAGTGTGATACCCAAATATTTTTCGTTATCCTTTTGTAGAACAGGATGTTATTAATTTCAATTCCGGGTGCTGTTTTTTTTTTGTGGTAGTGAAAACAATTTGGGTTGAATTCTGAAGATTGACGTTCATTTTCCAGTCTTGGAGCAATTTTTGTAAATGATGTATGTAGGGCTGAAGTTTATAGGCCAATTCGTTTGGATTTTCGTCTATGATAAAAATTGCAGTATTATTTGCAAAGTTAGCGATTATTGTATCTTCTATTACGGGTATATCTGTTGTAATCAAGAGATATAAAAATGATCTTAAAATACTTCCTTGGTGAACTTCTGATTTTATGGGAAGTATTTTGAATGTGCTGGCTTAAAATTTTACCTGGAAGAATCTATCTTGGAGGTATGATTTTAATAAGAGAATAATTTGGTCAGACTAAAGTTATTTTATTATTCTGTACAATGAACCATTGTGCTAGACTTTATCAAATGCATGTTAAATATCTATAAAATACTCCTGTGCATATCAGTTTACTTTCAAACATCTCTTTGATAGGGTTCATTCTCCGGTGGCATTGTTGAGTGGCAGAATGACGTTCTCTAAATTCGAATTGGTACTGGTATTTGATCCTCAAAGGGTAGAGCCTTTTTAATTCGTTTTTCATTAAAATTTTGACATAATTTATGCTAAATTATTAAAAATCAATTGATAGCAAAGTAAAATATCTGGTAATCATATTTTTAGAATCATTAAAGTTTTCATTTTTTTACCACATAGAAAATAATGCAGCGATTGAAATAAATAGAAATCCTATAGAACAACTTTGAACGGTTATAGTGAGTAAAGCAGTTTCACCTACTCTTGAATTATTAATTTTTCTCAGGGTTTTTCTTGTGCAGACGTGTGTTGCGTTTTCGTGTTGCATAATAAAGTTTTCTTTTTTGACAATTCTTGGAAACTTTTGGGTTCTCGGTTGTTCGATCAATATTGATTAGAAATTTTCGACAGCTCTTCGACTGACTGACATGCATTTGGTAACATTTCGTTCCTTAACGTCTTGTTGTTTTTATAATGATTTTTTAACTTAAATTTTTACCATTCTTGGCTGGAACAATGCAAAGAACTCAAAATTATTGAATTTGAACTTAAAAAATCTTAATTGTTTTTCTTCCGATGCGTATCTACTAATGGATGTTTGCGATAACATTTTTCATTCCTTTTTATTTCTTGCGATATGTATCAGCAGCTGCACATTTTATATCCCTATCCACTGTTTGATGTTTTGCAGTCTTTTCCTTCTGATTCATCTCTTATCGTCGATTCTGTCCTCGATTAATAATTGGAGAAATTCAAAATTGTCATTTTGTATGATATGTCTCAGGCATGCCGTTTTCCTCCTCTTAATTACTTCAAACAGTTCACGTTTTTTGTCGACATTTTTAAGAACTTTCTTATTTGCCATTTTTGCCGTCCTAGGTATTTCAAGGATTCTTTTTCTTCTTCGTTAGGTGTCATGATCTTTGACCAACGTATAATATCTTTACTGACTACTTGATTAACTATTGTTATTTTAATCATTGCATCCCGGAACAGTTGCATTGACTATTTGCCAAACCATGCCCTTAGATTCTTCAGCCAAGATGTTGTCCTGCTCTCACTTCTTCTTCCTATAATTTTCCCTAGAATTATTTGGTGTAATAATTCGTATTTTTCTGGGTGTCTTATAACATGACCGAAGTACTGAAGTTTCCGACGCTTTGTGAAGTTCATATACTTGGCTGATTTTTTGAATTTTGAATCGTAATATTTCTTCGTTCGTAATTTTATCTACCCATCAAACTTTCGAAATTCTTTTATACGTCCACATCTTGAAAGCTTCTATTCGTATCATTTAGGTATCTGTTACTGTCCAGGCTTCTACTCTGTATAAAAAAAAATTGAAAAAAGTAACATTGGTGCTTTCTGATTTTTTAATCAATGTTGATAACGCATGTACAAAAGAATTGTTTCATTTTTAAGAACGTTGTTCTTGGTTTGGCAATTCGATTTTTAATTCAACACTTGACTCCCATCTATCATTGATTACAGTTCCTACGTATGTTAACTTGTATACTCGTTCGACTTGGATGTCGTTAATGAAGATTCCCAATTTTTGAATGTTACATAATTTTGATAAAATTATATATTTGGTTTTATTGGCGTTTAATGTTAAACTTTATTTCCTCCAATAGTATGTTAGTTTATTCATTAGATTTTGTAGTTGCATCTCCAAGCATGTAAGAAGTAAGGTATCATCTGCGTATCTGATATTATTAACGATTTTTCCGTTTATCAATATATCTTCATTACTTTCTTCTAGGACCTCTTTGCAAATTGGTTCTACGTATAAATTAGAAATACCAGTATTCTGTGGATTTGTAATTTTTTAAGGGCACTTTTTCAATATTTATCTTTCCTTACCATAGAGAAGCACTGATCAAACGTAGCATTTTATGAATTTCAGTCTTAGGTCGATGTCAAATTCGGAACAGGTAAGCACTCTTCTAAACTTTACAAATACTTGTCGAGTTTGTTCATTACGACATTTTACTTCGTTATTCAATGCCCAGTCTTCCAAGAGGTTCCAAGGTTCCTAGGCACCTGAATTTTTCCACTTTTTCTATGGGCATTGCATCAAAAGTTATGCTTGTGTTTTTAAATGCATTAAAGTTTCTGGAGAAAATCATGAACTTTGTCATTTTTAGTATTGATGTTGATTTCATTGATATTGATTTGCTCTGTTTTCCTATCATATTTACCAGTCGTGGTAGGTCGTGTATATTATCGGAAATCAAGACCACGTCATCAGCATAGCGGATATTATTAATCCTCACTCCATTAACCTTTAATCCTATTTCAATGTCTTCAAAAGATTCCTGTAAAAGCTTCTGAATAAAAACTAAACAATAGTGGACAGTTGGCATTAAAAACTATATATTGCATAATATATATTGCATTATACTTGCATAAATGTTGAAAATTCAGTTTGGTAAAGATCATTATTCAAAAAGAAAATCCCCTTTTGATAAATGCTAGTGTATAAAGACGAATGTGAAAAGTTTGGTCAGTTTTCTCTTAAATAAATTTTGAGGAAAAAAAAATGTTTGAGAACCAAATGATATATGCGTCCAAGGCTACAAATTTAATCATCCGAAAAAACTAAAAAATATGGTTTTACATGTTCTCAACTTTCCCACATAATTTTATTTTATTTTTCTTGTGTCAATTTTTTGTACTTATAAAAAATCAAGTTGATATCTTCTTAATGTATTTATAGTGAAGGAATCACAAACTTGTTTATCTCCTGTAAAGGAAATGGTACGGCATGTAAAGCTTTGGAGATTGATTTATGACTATACTTACCAAAGTGTGAAATTTCTCTATTTTACAAAAAAAAAATAAAAGTTGTCATTGCAAGTACTACACAAAAGAAAATCACAACAGTCATTATTCATTTCACTAGCGTTTTTTCCAGTCTCCAAGGAACAAAGCCCGTGTTTTTCTGCTTGATTAAAATAAATCACTCTTTAATTGGTCTGAAAATTGAAATTACTCACATCATTAAATAAAAATTTATTAAATATTCCCAGTTCAGTTATTTTGGCGTATATCTCTCAAACAGGATTTGACGAGTTCTTTGATTTGAAAAATAAAAAAAATAGAGAGAATAATGATTTCATTTTAAAATTTCAACAAACATCCATCGATCAAACAAGTCGGATGTAATCCTGTTTAAATAATGGAAACTCTGCCTTAATCAAAGCATTAATTTCAATTTAATGGGTTATATTTGTTATTATTTGTTTTGCGTCGACACATACAAATCTACTTGGTATTGGTTTCAAATTTAAAAATGTCTCTTTAGTTTTTAATAAGCGTTGCATGTTTTTCGCGAAACTGGTTTCATATATAATCAATCAAACGTAAAGTATATACGTCTTTGGAATCAAGTTCAAGAAAAATTGTGGAATATACAATTCAAGGTTCAACTGATAAAGTCTTAGATTTATTATGATAATACACACAAATGTGTCTAGTAAAACGACAGGATCAGTGATTACATCGCAAGTGATTTATTTAAATCAGTGAATTTTCCATTTCACTGCGATTTAATGTATATAATGTGAATATATTGGTATCAAGTAAATGTACACATGTAAAGAGTGTAAGCTCTAGAAACAACTGTATTTGGTAGAGCTGAGCTTTGTTCTAGTGAAAATGAACAAAAAAAATATTTAAAGTTTTAAAGCTCTTCGATTTTATATAAAAAATTAAGCTCTAAAACCTGGGCGT
Source organism: Sisyra terminalis (assembly GCA_958496175.1). Classification (NCBI taxonomy): domain Eukaryota; kingdom Metazoa; phylum Arthropoda; class Insecta; order Neuroptera; family Sisyridae; genus Sisyra; species Sisyra terminalis. The sequence goes on from OY292275.1 coordinate 14,431,240, forward strand.
TTTATTGATTTACACATACAACCGTGGGGAAGAAGATATTTGTTCTTATTATTATTATAAACCCTTTTTATTGTTCATGAGGCACATATTTTAAGCTGGAAATTAAAGAAAGTTCATATCTCAAGAATTGAGTTATATTATGCAGAATAGTCAAATAATATTCAAACGTTAATAATAGATTTTCGGCTGCTTACTGTTTTTATTAGAGGAATAACCGATGATGCCTGAAGAAAAAGGCAAATAACCGGTGAAAAGTATAAAATTTAAATAATATTTGATTCACCTGCGTGATTTGTTCCAACTCTTCAAATAATTTATTTTTTAATAAGAACAATTTTTGATACAATCTATTGAACGAATTAATTTTGAAGAAATCAATTGTTCCACCTCCTTCTTGGATTCAAAACCAAAATATTATTTTAAATTGTTGCTTACCTAATCTTTAGCAGCTCTGGGGTTAATAAAAATCCGTAAATCGAGAAATATCAAAAATTTGCTCTACATGAGATTCGAGCCCACATTTACCAGTTTTGGAGTGGCCTCATTGTCCACTCAGCCACTTGTAGACTTAAAATATTTTATTCCATCAAATATCGAATTTTTTAAGTTGACCCCATACAAAGCAAAATATATCGGGAATATCGGGATCGATCATCGGCCATTAGTGGAAATTGAATATCGACCAAAATTGATATTCAAGCTTGACCAAGTATTCCACACAACAAGTATACCACAAATGATAATCAAGCGTAGACCAACCTTAGTTGTCCTATTTGGGTTAAAATTTATTTTTTAGAATTTTTAATATGTTTATTAAAAGAGAAACTGGTTTAAATTAAACATTTTTTGCCAATTTCAAAAATAGAAAAAGTTAAAAATTGAAAAGACATTTTTTTTGAAATTTTCATATAAAACAAAGTAATAATAATAATAAATAATTAATAATGTTCTTAGGAACTTGGATTCAAATAATAAGACGTTATTTTTCAAATTATCTCAACGTTTCGTTGGTATTTATTTCCAACTTCTTCAGGAGAATTAAAATATAATAACAATGCATGTTGTTCAAAGTCAAATTACATAAATTAATTTTCGCTGTTCAGTATACAACTAAAATAAAAATACATAATATATATATATATATATATATATATATATATATATATATATATATATAAAGCCTACTGGTAGCCGAGTGGTCTAGGTGACCGCTCCAAAACCAGTAGTTAGGGGGTTCGATCCTTGTATTATCCCATTAATTATTGTAATTTTTAATTATTATGTAATCTAGAAGTCACTCATGACCATGCTGTTTATGCGATTTTTAAATAAATTAAAATAAATAAAAAAAAATAATAATTAAAGAAATAATAATAATTATAAATGAAAACGAGCTGAACAAACTTTTCTGGTGCTAAAATATATTCTGAAAGCACCCTTTTCAAAAACTGTTATTATTTTTATTATATAAGTAGATAAGAAAAGTTACTTTTAAATATTTAATTTATATGATAAGTAAATTTTTGTAATACCAGCATTAATAAAATTGGGTAATTATAAGGAACTTGAAATATGTTCATAATTCGAAAAAACAAATACTTAAAAGCTAAGTAGTCAAATATTCAATTAGTTAAACATAAGTAACATTAAATCAAAAAAATTTCAAAAATCTCAAAAAAGCAATCAATTCCATAAATGTGAAGTGAATTTTTATACGATTAAATTATAATATTGAACAGAAAAATGAAAAGTTTTATTTTTATAGTGTAGATACTTAAATCACTATTTGGAAAATAAATTACTTGTAAAACACATAATTTTGTTAGCTAAATTCTCTAAAACATTATATTGAAATTTTTCAAAGAAAAGAAAAAAAAAGGAACACATAATGAAAAGCCTTACACTAATCGCAAATGAAGAATAAATTATTTTTTCAAGACGTACGTATTTCTTTGTCAAGATATTTTATTAAATTTTTGTAATAAGATCATGTAAAACTTTTGCAACGCTAAAAAATATTATTCCATGAAAATCGACTCTAATTCTCGTGAAATTTCCAAAGACGTACATTGTACTCCTTTAAGGGCTTCAAGTACAAAATAAACATTTTCCGTGGAAATTCATAAAAGCGGTTCATCCTAATGGGGAATGACTGAAATATGATCGTCAATCTTCTTTAAATATAATAAAAAAAAAAAAATGAAATGTTTATGAAAAAATTAACTTTTCTTGTAATTTTATTTCCAACGTAAAAGTAATAAAAAAAGTCATGTCAGAAAATGAAAATAATCTTATTATGTTTCTTAAATTTTTTATTATAATCAATGAAGCATAAGAAATGAGTTTGAGAGTTTACCTTTAACTTTTTTTAACTTGTAAAGTGATATTTATGTACAAAATTGTTATACCTACATAATTGCACTAGCGGTTCTGATTCACATAAAAGAAAAAATGCTATTTTTTTAATGTAAATAATAAAATATCTAAATTCATTACAATTACAATACTGTAAAAACCAAAGAATATGTACATAAGAAAAGTGTTTACTTTTTCTTTACGGTAGAGTGCCACTTCTCATGCCTTTTCTTATACATTTCCTTCCTCGATGGCTTCCTAGCAGATCAAACATATTTTGGTTCAGTAATTATTTAATAGAAAAACTTGAAAAAAATTATTGGAAATTAACAATTACTCCGGGTAATTTACTCCGGTTTGCCAACCGCTGATGTACAGGAACTTCTTAATTCTGGCATTTGTGCTATGCTTATTGAGACCTTATTTTTTTTTGTCAAATCGGTGCATTCCTGAAAGGCGAATAGGAGGATTAGTAAGGTGAAAATGCCTCAGAATTTCAATTTTGATTGCATGATAAGAGTGGTTAAATTGGGAATGTAGATTCTTAAAAAAGAGTAAACAGTCTTTTTTAAGAATCTTTAATATTTAAGTTTTTAAAATATTTGGGCATCCTTCTGGACTCAAAGTTAACATGGCAAAGCCACATCTCAAGTAAAATCAGAGAAGCCAAGACTCGACTCATCCAACTATACCCACTTATTAACAGAAGGTCTCGTCTAAGTATGGAATGTTCAATGATGATATACAAATCAGTCATTAGACCACTTCTCACATACTCTTGCGTAATCTGGCTTCCATCCTCAAAGAAAAATCACAATGACTTATAGATATTCCAAAATAGAGTCTTCAGAATCATCACTAAAGCTCCATGGTATGTGAGAAACAACCAAATTCATCAAGAAATGAACGTCCTATACATAAAAGACTTTCTAATCCAACTCACAAGGAATTTCCTCAACGGCTTGGATAATTATCCTAGTGCAGTAAAACTAGACTTGGGGAAAACTATAAAACAAAGAAGGTTGAAGAGGAAACTCCCTCAAGAGCTCCAAGAAATTGCAGTTGCTTGACCACAAGGTCAAGAACAGCCAACAAAAAAGAAAGACAAAAGAATGAAGTTCGATTCCTCCAGCTACTTAAACGCCGCTAAAGATCAATTGCCTGTTATCACCACCATGACATAGCAGCAAATTGGGTTTGTGAATTTTTTTTTTTTTGTGATAAATGGAAAGATCATATATAAGTTTTATAGCAAAACTATTTTTTGTTTTTTTTTTTTTTCGCAATAATTTAAAAGTTATTTCAAAATAAAAATTAATTTTTGAATTTTTTGAATCTAGTACCAAAAACACGCCGACAGCTCCCGAACAAACCCGAGTGCGTGTGACGTCCTAATGTTAGTTGCAGTTAGTTGTCACTTATTGCAGTTATACAAAAATAATAAGTACATTGTTTTGATTGATTTAATTCTGTTGTGATAGTTAAATATTGAAATTTATATTGAGCATGTCGAACCTTAAAAGTAATCGTTCTTGTTTTGTACCATAATGAACGAATACTACAAAAACAACTCCTAACAAAATGTTTTTAAATGTTCCCCAAGATGGCAAACGTCGAAATAAATGGTTTCAAGCAGTGCACTTATATTATCAGACTTTGCCTTTATAAATCCTTTATCACACATAGCTAATTGGAATCAACTAACGACTCGTTTTTTAGCAATAAATTTTCAATATTATTGTCTAGTCACGTGTAATAGCTGTAAACGCTGTATTGTTATTAAAAAGCTATAACATTATTACGTCACAACTATGGTGACCACTCATGGCGCGTTTATAGTCACGTGATTTTTTTTTAAATTTTATCAATTTTTAATCGTTTATAATTAATTGAAAAAAAATTTTTTTTTAAGTTTTTTGCATTAAATATCAATATTATTAATAATAAAGTTTTAAAATACATGAAAAAAATCAATATTTTTTTTTTCAAAATCCCAATTACTGAACTAGTGTAAATTACATAAAAGTCCATAAAAAAATGCGTAATTTTTTATTTTTCATTCTTAATCAGTGTTTCCTAACCATTTTTTTTTGGTATGCCTCACCTAAGTTTATAGTTCTATGAACATTACCTGGAAAACAATTCTCTAAATTGTATCGAAAAAAAAGTTTTTGGCAAAATAAAAAATAAAACTTCTTTTTGATCTTTAATTATCAGAATAATATTAGTTTTAATTGGTTAATCCTACGAAATAACTTAGTTACAACAGACAATGTGTTGAATACAATACGTCTTAAGTTATGAACCACATGAGAGGCAATAATTCATCCAATGGAACAAAAAATAAATCGTTAACTGCACAAACGAAGATTTAAAAAAATAATAAAATGCCGCATTGAACATAATTCTATTAATTATAAATGTTATAAATTATGTAATGTTTGATGTAACAATGGAGATATTTGTCTTGGTATTAACTGGATATGTAAAGCTATTGTATATTTGCTTTTTTAAGCAGAAAGGTTTCGTGTCCTAGCCATTTTCCTTTACTGCATTGAATACTTCATTAATAGTTCATTTGCTCTCTAAAGTTATAAAATATGAAAATTTATTAATGCATTTTGTAAATTTTGTGTTATACTCAGAAAATCGAGTTCAACAAAAACAACAAAAACTTCGTAAATCATTATAGACTCAATTCAACATTTTGCATTCTAGAATTCAAGATTTGGAAAAAATTAAAGCTTTTAGTTCCTACTAAAGCATTAAAGCTTCGCAATAAAAACAAGATCCGTTACTTATATTTTATTTACGACTATAAATGTAGAGCCGTTCTCAATATTACATCTGCAGTTCTGATCATACTTCCTATAGCTACTTGTTTTCTTTCATATTTTCCCACATTAAAAGGATTATGAGGAAAGCAGGAAAAATCTCGATAAAGGAAAAAATAAAAGGAAGTACAACTGCGCAATATGTGATTAAGTCTTAATAAAAAAGTTTTAGAGCTTTACAGTTTGTGGACAAATGCATATTGAAAACCATTTGTGTGCGTAACTTGGTTATAATTTATAAAAAAAAAAACATATTGAAGAAAGTTTTGTGACTGACAAATATTTTTTTTTTGATGAAAAAAAACATTATTTGTCGTTGTATATTCCTTATGTTTTGTAAACCATAAAACGATAAGAAATTATTCTCGTTTTATGATTTTTAATCTAAAATCAAGTTAGGTTTCTATGCTAGTTTTAAGTTCAATAATAGTTCAGCGTTTCCATTTTTTCAGGTTTTAATCGATGTATAATATAAAGAATAAATCAGGATGTGGTAGACCAAATTAATTAGCAGTGTTTTATTTTATTTATTAAAATTTGCAACGTTTTGTCGGTGTGATTCTAACTTCATCAGGCAACTGTGTAATAAATTAATACTAACTCTCAGTGGATTAGGATCAAAATAAGTAGTTAAAATTTGATTTTTACTCGCGACGTTTCGCTCCCCTTATGAAGCCTTCCTCAGGCGTTCATAAACAATCGCTTTAATTTTGTCAAGTTATATAAATCTGTTATCTTGTTATCTGTAATCTGTTATCTCCATAAATCTGTTATCACCAAGGATCTGAAATTTTACCATAATGTTGTAATATTTAATAAAAACACATAGTTACATGGTTCAAAAAAATTCCTACATTAGACTTCCAGTACTGAATTATAACTACGGTGTGTTTCACCAGAATTCTAAATCAAAATCCTGATTTATCCTTTATATAATAGTTCAGTATGTTGATGCTATATATCTATATATATATATATATATATATATATATATATATATATATATATATATATTAGAGTGGTCCTTGATAAGGGTGTTTTTGAATTTATTTGCTCCCAGGGGCATAAATGCTTCCAAAATGATGAAAAAAATCCCTGAAAATTTGAGCTCTTATTATTAACTTTTAGATAGTCCGCTTTCCAACTTAAGTTTCTTATGGAAATAACTTGGGAAAAGTTTCATTTTTTCTTTAGAATTCGATAACTCAGTGATAAATAAATCGAAAGTAATTAATAGGGTCATGTTTATTGTAAATTTAACGCTCTACAAAAAGAGCTCTTATGATTTTTCGCTAAATCTATTGGCTTAAGAGTTATTCGAGCTCAAAGTTTAATTATTGTATAATTATTAATATTATCAAGTATAATTATTAAGTTAATACTTATTTTTACGAAATATATCAAATTTCTTATTCAAAATTTGTATTTATGATCAAAAAGAAGCAAATACAATATTATTCTTGTGATATTTCACGATGTAGCTGTAGTAGTTCATCCTTAAATTTTTGTACTTGTTCATTGTCATCAGATTCAATATTAGCTATGTAACCAACTGTACCATTTTTCCGTTGTTCAGTTAAAAAATGCATTTTATTTTCATTGACCATTAGTACCACATTCTTAAGCCAATAACTCTTTAGCCAATAGATTTAGCGAAAAATTATAAGAGCTTATTTTTGTAGAGCATTAAATTTACAACAACCATTACGGGATTAGTAACTTTCGATTTATTTGTCGCTGAGTTATGAAATTCTAAAGAACAAGTTAAATTTTTTCAACGTTATTTCCATAAGTAACTTATGTTGGAAAGCGGACTATCTTAAAGTTAATATTAATAAATATATATATATATATATATATATATATATATATATATATATATATATATATTAGGATGGTCCTTTATAGGGATGTTTTTAAATTTCTTTGCTTGCATGGGCTCAAATGCTTCCAAATTGATAAAAAAAAATTCCCAGAAAATAGAGCTCTTAATATTAACTTTAAGTTAGTATATATAATATATTAATTTATATAATATATAATATAATATAATAATTAAGATATATATATATATATATATATATATGTATATATATATATATATATATATTATATATATATTATATATATATTAAAAAAAATATATTTCCCGTCATGTAAAATTTCTACCCACACAAAATTCTAAAAAATTTAATAGTATTTCACTATGAGTTCTATATATATATATATATATATGTATAGAGCCCACTCATAGTGAAATACTATTAAATTTTTTAGAATTTTGTGTGGGTAGAAATTTTACATGACGGGAAATATATATTTTTTTTAAAAAAATAGGGGTTGGATTAAAAATTAATTAATTTTTCTTGCTATCAATAACATTTTATTTTAATGTTAGAAGAGAATTTTTTTTTGTCAATTTTAATTTTCCTAGAAAATATATGTAACAAAAAATTCTGATGATGTGCTATTAATTTGAAAGCATAATTTCTTATTCATTTTAAACGTTTTTTATAGAGTAATTTATTTGATTAAATAACTACGTGCTCTTTTCATTTCCTTTAATTAAAATCTCAACTTGATAGGAGCCAAGGTATTTGATTTTAAAATAATCAAATCAACACATATAGAATGTTTTTTTCATAACACGTTGTTTTTGTTTTATGTAAAAAACGATGTCAACCTTCTGTTTTAGATATTCATATACAGGTATACATAATTAAAAGTGTCTACATGGTGCGAGTGGGTGTATGGACTTTACAAGGGTTGAAATGTAGAAAGCACTTGTTTGTTACCGTTCATGAAGAGTAATTATTTTTATCTCAGTATGGCATCATTTTGCCGTGAAAAAAACGAAATATATATAACGATAAATGTGATTAATATATAGAACTAAGTAACAGATTGATACATTCAAAGGAACCCAGAAAACGACCACTTTCAATTCAATTGATGTTAGTTTTGTGTAGGTATGTAGTACTTGTGCCAATGAACAAAAAAAAAACATCTTCCTTAACAACTTTCTTTTCATTTGATTTTTTTTTTGTTTAACTAGGCAAATGTCTGGAATGTTAACGAATAAATTTTCTTATTTCCTATTGCAAAAAAAAGATGTAAATCACCATGACAACTGTAGGGCTTTTCACGTCATACCGAAAGTGGTACGAAAAACGAGCGCGAAAAATATTTCGTGTTAAAAACCAATTATATTTTGACATGAAAATTTGAACGAAATTAAACATTTAAATGTTATGCTTTCCAAAATTTACATTATTTTGTTAATTATTAGGTAAAATGAGACTGAGCTTGAGTGGAACAAAAGTTTACAGGTAGAGTATACTTGTACATAAATACATAGGTAGCTTTTATATTCTTGGGTAAATATATATATGATAATGGGATAGGAGTAATGGTATGGTTTCGCTATAGAGTAGATATACCATTTCATGATCAACGCAGATTATACATGCAATTTTCTCGGAAAATATATAAATAAGGTGAATTCAAGAAAAATATTTTCAATTATTGTTGTGTTTATCTGAACGTAGTATGTTTTATTTTTCTTTCGACTTTCATTTTATGAATAAAATATTGAACTTTATGAATAATTCACACTAGCGCAACACTTGATATTGACAAAGACAAAAATTTTAATACGACTTAATTTTTAATGATATTTAAATATGTTTATCTCCTTAAAAATACAAATAAATTATTTATGTTGTCAAATGTAGGAAATCTTTCGAAGACTTCGAGAACAGATAAATAATTTAAGAAGTTCAGTGTTATATATAAAAGAAATAATTAAATTAATAATTGAAATAAAAAAATCTGTACTTTAAACTTTCGTTGTTAGTAGAAAAATGAAGTAATTGTAGCACAGACTTTTTAAATTATAAAAACTCTATTTGGGGGAAAGTTTTAATCTTATTTTTACTGTTTCAACAAGCTTTGGATTAAAGTTCTTTGGTAACAAACGAAAACATTAGCACTTATTCTCTTTATGACTTTGTAAAACTAGAAAACTGCTAACTTGTTGGTTCGATTTTGATTGGTCTTTTATTTTTGCAAAATGTTTATTCCATTTGATTAATTCAACCATGGGTTATTCAAAAATAGGTTTTATTTAGTTTTTTGAGGCCATAGAAAAGAAGGATTATTAAATTTTTTAAAAAATATATAAAATCAATTGAGTTTTTACATCAATGGGTATTATGCAGGAAATATACCAATTAGTACGAGCAATATTAATTAAAAGTTTCAGCTATGAAGATTTTGCCAAGATATGTGGTCTATTTCATCCCCCCTCCTTCTCCCGCGATTTTTTTTTAGCACAAATAGTGATTTGTTTGAATTTTTGCCCAAATTCATTTATATAGTTTACTTTTGTAAATTATATTTAAGGGTGGATCACCGTTAGAAAAAAAAAATTTCGATTTTTTTTTTCCATAAATGTCTTCTTATAACATTCAAGAATAACGTGTTAAAAGGATTGGAATAGCTGACTAATGTATTTTCACTGATAAAAATTGAATAAATTGATAATAACATAAAAAAACTTTAAATGCGTTTTTCTCGAAATCAACTTTTTAAAACTGGGAGACAAGATTTCTCAAAAACTATCTGACGGATTGACTTGAAACTGGAGAGTGTGATAGTTCAACACGTCTTCTTAGTACTGAACCTCTGAAATTGGCCAAACCTCCACCCTCCTCAAAGTGGGAGAGGGGAAAAAATCCAAAAAAAGGTCGTTTTTTTAACTTTTTTTTCAAAGTCACGCCATTTTGTGAATTATCAACTTTTTTCGGATTTTCGAGTTTTAGTACCAAGAAGACGCATTATCAAAACCTACATTCTTTGGAAAATCATGATCCGACTTCCGGTTTCCGAGAAAACTTGTCTTCTGTTTGCCTCCTCATTTTCGAGGACCCTTTTTCAAAGCGCTGTAAAAGGGGGAGGGGGGACATATCGGGGCAAATAAAAAAAATAGTTCAAAACTTCAACTTTTACATACCGAAAACCGTTTTTTAATATCTCTAAGAAAAATGGCAGCAGTTTTAAAAATGTCATTTTTTTTTACGTTCTGACGGTGATCCACCCGTAAATTATATGGGTTAATAAGATCACAATATGTTTTATTCATTGTATAAGCAGCAACAATCAATAATTGTATGAGGGGTAGAAATGTCTATAGGTCATGTCTTAAAAAAAAATGGCAGGAAATTTCAATTAAAATCCATTGTATTTTTTTCTTTTGGTCTTAACCTAGATACCGTCAAAACAGTATGTCGTACATGTAAAAATTAAACTTTTTTCATATAAATAGAATGTCTATAAAAGATTTATAACTCAAACGTGGCGAAACCAAATGCAAAATATGACATTGAAAAAAAGTCCTACAAAAAATCAACCCATACTTACACACTAATAAATTTAAGCCCTCTTGTGCATAATTATGATAATAATCTCTATTTTACTTATTTCGGTCAACGAAAAGAAGAGTAATGAAAATATTTTTCAGCATATCGACGTTAATATGAGATTTTCCTTATATATTTCAGGATCACAAATTTTTAATCGAAAAACCACATTGTTCTTATTGAATTACTTATGTAAATGTCTTCAGCCTCGCAATAAGCTCTTTAAAGATATATATATATATATATATATATATATATTGGCTCATATATTCAATTCGGTTGCAAAATACTGCTATAACTAATATCAGAAACCTACGAAGCTTAACGTCTTATCTAAAATTACATTGAAACAGTTGTTTGTTGAATGGCGAGAATTTCTTTTTTTTTACTTTGACTGTAATGTGTTTGGAAGACTTAACTTTGAAAAGCTTTTAGCATAACTTTTACTATAAGCTTTGAATTCTACCAAAGGAACTTAACAATTACCTTAATCTTTAGAATTATATGTGCTATATTAATCATTTCAAATTATAAATTAAGTTTTTGCTTTGTAAATTCAAGTATTCACTTAAAAGAACATAAAAACAATTATAATTTATTTCTGATAACAAAAGTTAATGTGTTTAGAAAAAAGTTATTTGAATTTTTCTAAAAAACTATGAATTATATTTTTTTTTTAAATTTTCTCGATCCGCAATTAAATTTTTTGCTTATCTATTAAGTAATCAATTGCATTTCGTCATTTTAAATTTGCAACTAATTACCAATCAGAAGGATGTCTTCCTCAGAATATTTCAACTTCATAACTCAATTGCAAAGATTGATTTTCTTGCTAAACTTACCATAACGGAAATTATATCTAATAAAGAATTTAATTAAACATGATGAACACGATAACTACGTATATATGATCATCAACGCTGCAGGAGTGCATTAAATACACATAAACTTTAGTCATTAAAAGATTTTTTTCTATTTACTCAAATGAACTTTATTTTAAAAGAGAATGCATTAGTCTATAATAAAAAGTACCATAATAACAAAGCAAATAAACTTATTTTCTTTCATTTACTATTCTTGTGTTTGCATAAAGATAAGCAAATATCTTACTTTGATATTAGACATTTTATGACCCTTATGTGGATTTGTATGAAAGCTCACGTAAAGTTTTACAAGCAAATAAATATATATCGAACGACAATTGTTATAGATTTGTCCTGCAAACTCATAATTCGGTAATGTTTTGAATTATATTGCGATTTTATATGAGCCGATTTTATTTTTTCAATTTCTTTCAATCGAAAGTGATTTAATACCAAAGCAGTTTAAAATTTTCAATGCCAAACATTGTATGGGTATATGATGAGAAAATAACCGCAGGTTGTTGATATATAAAATTATTCCAACCACGAACACTTTGTTAAGTCGACTCTTAAAGCTCTATGAAGTTGTTTCATATATATATATATATATATATATATATATTTGCCCAATAAACAGACTAAGTTTTATGATAATAAAAGAGATCTTTTCATTTCAAACAAATCATACGATCATTTTTTTGAGATACAGGCTTTGGGGATTATATACTTCATTATTATCACTCAATCAATGCGTTGACAGCATATCGAAAACAATATGAAGGTTTTTCGTGGACAAACGCCAGGGAAAATAAATGTAATTTATTTTACATTTCATCCGATCGATTTCCCTTACCTATTTGTTTGTTTGTTTTTTATTTTTATTTTAAAAAAATATCATTCAATATTTAGGAATACAAATCAAAAATTTGAAATAAATTTTCTTATAAGATTGAATATTTATGTATGTTGCGTTATTTTGGCGTTATTCGTAAAATGCGTGACTTTTTTCTATTTAAAATAATTGGATGAAATTTTGATTTAATCGTTTGCTATAATAAATATTAGTGTAATAATAGCTAAATCTGCTATAAGCTATTCGTTTAAATGTCATAAGAAATTTATTTTTAATATTATTAAGTACAGATATCTGACGCGGAAATATATGAGGTGACCAAGATATATTATAAAACATGGGTTGTTCCATCGCACCAAGTATATACTGCTTATCAATTATGTAATGCTAAAGCAATTACAAAACACAGAAATATAATTACATTTTAACATGGAATATTGATAAAGCTATATAAATATCAGGGGAAAATGTAACAAATAATAATAATTGTCAAGTTTTTTATTTATTTTTTATAATAATTAATTATAAATTAATTAGGTTATGTTTTTTTTTCTTTACTACCAATTTCATTAATATTTAGAACATAAAAATTGTATAACAACATGGAATTATTACCGATTTTTACAAAGCTTTTTAAGGTTTTCGCGAACCTTCAGAGCTGAAATAATGCTATAAAATATTTAAGTTCAGATTGCTTTTGCAAATCCCTTTATTGTCTACATACGAGTATTATTTGTATGTGTAAAATTTTATTGGGAAAGTGGAATTTTCTTTAAGCTCAAAGAACGCAAATTGTACTTTATAAACTATGCAATATGTAAATTATGCATTTGTGTTTATGTTACTTTATTTTTCATTCTAAAAGAATAATTTTATTTTCTGTTCTCTTACGATTTACTATGAGGCGTTACGTAAGTGTGTGAAGAGTTAAAACAATTGGATTATTACATATATAATAACAATAAATGTTTAAATATAAATAACCATAAAAAATTTATAATTTTTGGGAATAATACTTTTCCCCTACAAAAGATTCCAAAAAATTAACTATGACTTCATACATTATAAAAGGAGCTAGGGTTATAAGCGTAGGGAATTGGACTCGGAAAAATATTTTAATGATATACTTCATTAGTATTTGCAGGTATTAATAAAATACTAACTTAACCTGAATTGTGTTTATCCTGAATATTCAGATAAGTGAACACAAAAAATGTAAAATAATTTCAGGTATAAAACATTTCGTTTCATGTTGGTTTTCCTTCATTTTCTAAAAAAAAATCAGGAAAGTATTTTACCAAAACTATCAATAAGTTTAATGTAGGTACATTTGTGCAGTGTTGTATTCGGTAAGTGCCTAGGTATAGTAAATGCAAGGCTTATAAAATACACAGGTGGCCTCATACGCTACGTGACGTATCCAGAAGAAATTCGTACATACTTTCAGACTGATTCAAATTTGAAAATTCTTCGTATGACGTCATTTTTTTTTTTCTAATGAGGCAACCTATGTAATTTATAAACCTTGTAGTAAATGCGGGTAGAATGTTTTAAGTAATGCAAGAATATCATAGCGTACACACTCCAATACAAGAGGCTATTAGCTCTATTAGCCAATAGGATTGCGGGATTTAAAGATGTTCATTTGTTTTGATTATTGAAAATTTGAAAATTTAACAAAGCCACACCCCGATTTAATGCCGCATCATATACGAATAGATATACGCAATGAAACTTGATTTATGTATTGACGTCATTTGAGGCCTATCAATACATGAATAGTTATTAAAGAATTGTATTAAATTTAAAGCAAAAACTTTAAAGTTAAAAGAAATAATTAACTGAGAAAATTATTATTATCTTTATATGTTAATGAATGTATGTTATTTAATATACAATAAATATTCCAAGCTAAGAGAATCCAATCAAGAGTTGAGAACTTGTCAAATATAAATCAAATTAATCAAACAAGATACTATTCTGATTGAAATGTTTTAAGATAAATGTAGGAAAAGCACTTTGAAATAATTTTTTATACAGCTTAAATTATTTTCTTTTTTGTGGGTATATTTAGTGAGGCGGAAGTGGATTATATTTTTTTTCACTATATGATACACTTTCTGAAAAATCTGAAAAAAATTATTTATATTAATGAAAGTATAGTAAAACGTAAAAAAAATACTTTTAGACCGGTACCGATATTGTCTATAGGGTTTAAAAAATTATGAAGATATGAGTTCCTCTAAGAAGCGTATTACGTTCATGGTTTTAAATAATCTATGCAGCGGACTTTCCGAAGTTCAGACCTAACTTCAAGTGGCACAATTTGCAGAAGATGTAACTATACATTTATTGTAGAGGTAGAAAAATCTTCAAAAGGAACCGATAGATGTTAATGGTGATGTTGGTAGTGTGAGGTTTTTATCGACCAAAAAACAAACCACTTTTTGCCCTTCCCGTGGGAAAGTGGCCAGATTGGAATCCGCTTTTGCATTGTTAGGATTCCGCGGGCACCTACCGGCTACCTGTACACTATTGTACTGTCATATACCATAACATTATAAATAATAGCGACTATGAAGTAAGTATCAGTTATATACAGAAATTGCACCAAGAAAAAAATTAGATCTATCAGTTAAGCAAATTCCAAACAAAAAAAAGGTTCTTTGTTTTTCACCCATTATTGTTTTCCCCAAAAACTAGTTGGAGTTGTGATCTGAAACATTTAGGACCTTTGTATTTTATATATACCTACGTACCTCTTCAGTATCATTAAAATATTATCTCGGGTCGATTCACCATTCTATAACCCCAGACCCTTTGTGGCCATTTTTTCTATAAATTTTTGTGTTAGTACACATTTGAGCACATGTTTTATGACCTCAATTTAAATATTGACCATTGCAGAAAAACATAATGCAATCTTATCCACCTGAAGATTATCGAGAGAATAACTTATAGTTCAAGTCACCAGTTTGTAATCCATTTAAGTAAAGGTAAGTTTGCCAGCGAAAATTAATCAACCACAATGACAAATTTGTATTTTTTTTAATAGTTCGTCATACATTTATAGGAGATATAAAAAAGATAAGTAAAGTTGTAGAAATAAAATTTTTGTTTCACTTTTTATAGATTGGTTTTACAAAAAGTAAAACAATGGAAAGCATGTATGGGTTTTAAACAAACTATTAACTTTATTTGGAATTTTCTATGATATTTGTGACTAAACTATTAAACAAAATCTTTTTAGTCTTAAAATTTACTATTTATTGAAAAATCTATGGTATAATAATCTCAAAAATACTCTTTTTCAATTTATTTTTCAAATGGTATCAAAGGTAAATGAAACCTTAGCAAAAAAAATTCCTCCCATGAAGGCTGAGCTAATTTACTGCTGAATACTTCTTAACGTAAATTTGTGAAATAATATCAGTATATTTTTCAAACTATTATTTTTGAGTTTTTATTTTTATTATGAGGAAAATTAGTTTGTTGTTTGAAAGCTAAAGCACAAAGATACAGTTATTAAAGACATACACATCGCATACAAAGTTGTCAAAGAAAAATCAATATGTAAGAAAGTTGGTCACCACTTTTCCGATTTCACGTTTCCGTGAATAAAGCTCGTTATGAAACATAAAAGAGTACAAAAGCTTCATATTTATAATCAATTTATTATTTTTATGACTAATCTAATTAACATATCAAACAGATATATTTTAGTCGACAAAAATACCAATATAAATGAATAAAATTAAATTACATTTTTCAAATAGTTTTTATTGCGTAAATTATTCTTTTTGTTTATTATGGCTTTGGTGTTGACACATCTAATACCATTGAATTTATCTCAAATAAGGAATGAATTACTTAAATTAACTTGACATTTTTCTTTTTATATTAAACAATAAAACAGAGCTTACGTTTTATTGCTATATATTCGTTATATGCCACTAACACAATGGGTGTTTTAAGTGATTTAATTTAGAATTTGGAGAATAATTTGTTGTAATTTATCGCATAGGACTCTGATTTGTCCCATTTATTTGCAATAAAAAATATTCTCCTTACTATTTTATTGTAAATTGGTTCAAGACTTCTAAAATTTTAGCATTAAATAAACATTTCTTTCGTATTTAATATTCAAAAATCACATTTTCGTGTTTTTTTCCGTTTTAAAAATATATAAAATCAGACTTAATTTGATTTTAATTTTCTGAAATTGAAAAATTTGCATAAAAAATAAATTCCTCCATATAATAAAATACATAAAATGTTCTTTAATTATATGAAAACGATCTCACATTATACTCGTTTCCAGTTTATATTTTTGTGACTATATTTCCATGAACAAGTATGCATGAGCTTTAAGCTTTCCGTTATATCGTTAAGAAATTGTAAAGACGGTCGTAATTGGGTGACGTAAAGATATAGCAAATGATATCTTAATTCAAATTTAGCTTTTAGCGACCTGTGTAAATAAGGCAAGATTTACGTTGGCGCTTGTATTTAAATTTCATTATCACGTAATAGAAATGAAGAGGACAAAATAGAGCTAGAGGACAATTAGCAAAAAAGACCGTTGAATTGCTCTTTTCAGACGTAAAATGAATATTAGAGTCTATTAAAGCGACTTTTGGATAGAAACCAAGTCTTCTAAATGGAAATAGGTTATTTATTTTAAATTATAATTTCAAGCTTAAGAAAATTAAAGTTTTGAAAATCCAATTACAAATTTCTGATTAAATAAGAAAACAATTTAGTTTAAACATCATATTAAATAAAAATCAGAAAGAAAATTTTTATTTGAAAAATATTTTCGTATAGTTTATAATGTGACCTTTAAATTATTACAATCGACTTGACTTGAACAGGAAGGCATTCTTCCTGGTCTTTGATTTACTTTACAATCATTACCTTTGAATATTCCCTTGAGTAGATTATTTAAAGGTCCAGAACTTGGAAAGTTTAAGGGTTATGGAAGTTGAACTAATAATAAAACTTGTGGAATAATAGCAATTAAAAAGATGCATAGTATCTTATGAACTTATTAATCAATTTAAGACTAATATACATTAAGCAGATGGTAAAGTTAATTTTGGTTGAAAACTTTTATATTATGAGTAACATTTAAAAAAAACAGAATTGATTATATATAGTATAGAGTGGAAATAAAATATAAATTATTGAAAAATAAGCAGCAATTTCAATTTTTGAATTAATTTATTTTAACTGAGATTTTAATGCAATAATTTTGTTTACGATTGATAGCGATAAACAATATATTTTTGTATAAACAAGTTGTCAATTGCGGTTTTGAACTAAAACGAACCACAAATAATTCAATTAAAATATAATTAAATGTTTAAAATAATATTTTCATGACAAATCGGTTTTTATTATGAAAATCTACATTCTAAAGGTGATGAAAATTTAAAAATATTATAATATAATTTTGCATAATGTATATAAATATTAGTATTACGTAGTAACTATGTACATACTATATTACATATTATATAGTAAATATGCTTATATATAGTTTAGAATTATAAATTATTTCCTTGTGTTAACTCTTTTAAGACTATCATTAAGTATTCCACTGGCATTTACGTAGTTCCTTTGTATTAATGTATCTAAATTAGTATTGTTCACAAAGTTTATACTTCATATAATATGTAGCGGTATAATAAACTCCGAATTTTGTGTGTATTTTATATCATTCAAGCTAACTTTGGCGTATATTTTACCTTAAATAATTTTTTAAATTTTGTTTCATATGCATGAACCTCACAATAATGAAGCTTATATTCATAACATAATAACCTTTATTTTTTGAATACTTTCCTATTCATTTGAATTATGAATATTATTACTAAGTAGTTACTCTTTGTTAATATGAGTGGTCCACTGGTGGACGAGTGATTAAGGTGGTCTCTCCAAAAATGGTAGATACTAAGTTTGAAATAAGGTTACAAACAATTCTTGGTTTACTTAGTTTTTACTCACTTGGTTTCTTAAGCTTGAAAGTTTCTCAAGACTTAAGTTTTAAAAAAAAAAAATTAACAATATTTTTTGTTGTATTTTCGTTAAAATATTCTAAGTTTTATTTATAAAAGCAACCACATTTATGAACTTAATTGTAATCAAAGGCATTTTTTGGTACTAATGTAAGACTTTTGTTAACGCCATTCTCTAGATTGAACTTTTTCCTGCAATTGAGAACTGATCAGTAGACGGAACTTGAAAATATGGCTCCGTATTGTGGACAACTAAATAATTGCTTAAAAGTTTACATTGAGTTGGTATTATTATTTAAATATAATTTTTATTTCCTTAAAAAAAAAAATCCAATTAAGTTGAATCAAATCAAGTTCAATAAACTGTTATTAACGTAGAAACAAGTTTTAAAGCTTGACATTTAATTAATTACTATAAGTTACCACTAATACTACTACTAAAAGCAGTACCAAAAGGGCTGAGTTTTAAAGCGTTTGGCTTAGAATATTCTCATATGAAAGAACCCCACGAAATTCAAGGATTAATTTCGAAAGAAAGAAACAATTTTTGCTTTCGGTCCAAAAAAGTTTATGACATAAGTAAAATTTCGACCAGATATGGTAGAAGTATAGCATGAAAATTTATTTATACATTTTCATGTTGTTTACGACCATGACCATTCATCACGCAGTAAAGTATTTGTTTTTTATTCAGAGTTGATTTAGTAACTTCCACTTGAATTTAAAATTTGTATTTTATTTTAAATTTAATTTAAGTTAACTACTTGATAAATTTGTATTTTAAAGTGCATACAAAAGTTAGTATTTTTTTGGCCACCAGAGATCGTGACTAAAATGGTCAGTTCTCAATAGTCTAAGCCCAGGATATCTTTTAGTATGTATAAGACCAAAAAAGTCTCCAATCCGAAATCTATATATTTAATGTCCAAATTTTTGGCAAGGATTTGGTTGGAAGTTCATTTAAAATTGAGTTCCAGAAAAAGTCGGTAAGCTGGTCTTGTAATCTGCACCCACAAGCCAAATGCCAATTATCCGGTCAGCATTAACTCATCAGAGTAAAATTTTTGATAGTATTGATTTCTTTCTTGTACTTTCCAGAATATCCCCGATATTTTAATGACAAAGTTGAGATTACTCGATACAAAGAACATAGCAAATGGTGGTTGTTACGGTTTCTATAATTTCTATAGAATATCATGTACCTAATTGTGTTTTTTTTTTTTCTATAACTCAAAGTTCAATTCGTTTTCATGTCTCTAATATTTGTTTTTTTAGTACTAGCCGTTTTTGTACCTATTCTTTCTAATTTGTGATGGTTGGTTTTGATTGGAGGTTTTGAATTTTATGAAGCAATCGAGCTAATATTAAAACCGTCAATACGAGCTTTTTTTAAGGATAACGGTTATTTATCCTCAACTAGTTTACTTATGACTGAGCTGGGCCTAAAGAAAAAATTAAGGAGTAATAATGCATCCTTTAAGTAAATTCAATGTTAATTTCTAAACGTCAATTTTTTGTCGTTATTCATATATTCTGTATTTATTAATTTATGGGTAAATTTACACAATTTTATAGCACAAAATTCATATTCTATAAAGAATGTAATAAATATGGGAATAACTTGAACGAAAACATTTCACGTCTATTTAAAATAAAACTAAATAATTTTTAAAATACCCTTTTACGATATTCATATTTTTATGATGGAAGTGAGCTTTTCCATTTTTATGCATGTATACAGTTAGTGTGTATAATATTTAAAAAGAGAATTTCGATTCGAACGTTTTGTGGTGCAAATAAGTCGATTATTTTATTTTAAGGGTAGGTGTAGGTACTCCAAAAGAATCTGTATATTGATTTTTTAAAACTCAATATTCTGGTGAGATTGTAAATGAAACCACCTCTAGTAAATATTGTGTATATTTGGTAGCTTTTAAGGGATAAAAATATTTTTTAAAAACCTGGATAAGAAATTAAAATTAAATGCAAGTCATTTAATTTTAAATGTTTCATTACGAGAAAACGGAAACCATAAAATTTGATTTTCAAAATGATTGACTGTTGAATTTTTAATAGTTTCAAAATTAAAATCAGTAATAAAATCTTTAAATATTTTTTTGTCAAATAATTTATTAAAACTGGAACTTTTTCGCTATGATTTCTCCCGTTTGATAATTCCATATAACCATTTTCTATTCTACTTAACCAATACGGATTATCGAATATCGTAAGAAACTAAATCCACTGGATTTTTGTATGATTGTTGAGTCGTTTTTTGCAAAATATTAACAAATTATATCCACGTTTTTTTCTTAAAAAAATATTTTTTTTGTTAGTAAAAACTGCATCAAAATTAATTCAGTAGCGTCTTAAATTTACCATTACAGACCAATAAAACATAATTTCAATTTATTTTTGTACATTGTAGATGTAGATGATTCTATGGGAACTAAAAAAATATAGTTTTTGCTAAAAGAATATTTTAAAGGTTTCTGTTTATAAGCAATAGTTTACAAAGCTGTAGCACATTTTGGTATATTAAAATATGTAAAGATGAACTCAAAGATAAAATCAGAAATAATTTTAAAAGCCATTAAGAGTATGAAAATTTAAAAATCTTTTTTGTTCAATTTTGATTATCTTTTACTTCTTTCGTCTAGACGAATATATAAAATGTGAAATATTTCGATAAGAAGTTTTAAAAAATTAAATTTAAAAATAATTAAATTAGATTTTGGCAAACATAAAAGAAAATGCATTTATTTCACAGTGGTATATCAAAGACATCAAGCAGAAAGCTTAAAAAGCTCATGCATTGCACACGAGCTTTTTCTATAAATACGCAGACATCTTTTAAAACATGACGACGACATAACATTACGCAGACAATAATATCTGTGTACAGCAGAATCCATGTAAAAGAGGTAAATAGAATTTTCTAAAGATGTAAACGCAAAATTTCTAGAATAAAATTACTCTAAGGTAAAATGTCAAAGAGAATAATGAAAGAATGATTTTGTCTTTATTTGCTAATGTTTTGATGAAGAAATATTTGCTTTTCAACTGAAAATTGAGAGCATAAAACATATTTATTTTGCCACCCACTTACCATTCTACCGACTTCACTTGGAATTAAAAGATTTCAGTGGAAAAATAAATTACTGTGTATGCAATTCTTTTTCTTATTTACTGTGACGTAAATGAGTGCAACGAACTCGTTATCTATTTTTTTTCTTTTTAATTGAAAATTTAATTTCTTAGTGGTGAAAAGTAATCAAATTAGCATTTTATCAAGGGATCTTTCAATCCTAACGCTTTGAGTTCATTTCTCAACCCTTTATATTTTGTGATATTTATAGGATTAATAAATGGTTTGTTGACTTGCAACAATAGTATAATAGGAGTAAAAGTAGTACATAATTTTTAAATAAATAATTAAATAATCTTTTCTATTTTTTTGTTTGTTTATTAGTAATCAGGATATGAAATTATTTATACTTGTTTAAAGTTAGTGTTATATTTCTCTTAAATTTTACTTCCTATAAGAAATTCCTTTGAGAGTAATAAAAGTTTTTCGTTCTAAAACTTGTTAAGAAAAAATTAAAACACACAAAGTTACAATTTTGAAGAACTTTGAATTGGTGGAAAACTTCAACAAATAACTTTATAAGTCTATTGTGGAACAAGTGGTCTCAAGGTGGCCGCCCCAAAACTGGTTAGAATCACGTAAGAAATAAAATTTTAATGATTGTCGATTTACGGATTTTCATTAAATGAAGAGTCCTCATGGTCTTTAAGCTAAAGCACTGTTAAAGTAAATAATCAAAGATTTTTTTTAATAAATATTATTCCTAGTTATTTCTGAATAAAACTTACAATAAAATGTAACAATTTACATAGAACAATATACTTGTTTTATATACTTGTTTCAGTCAAACAAAAAAAATCAAACCAGCAAACACTGGATTCTAAAAACAATTGAAACTATATACATTAAAAAAAATTAACGTTTTAATATTGAATTTTTCTTAAATTTCATTTGTACCAAATGCTTTTAAGAAATTTACAATTGGTTGTTCGAAAAAAGGACAAAATATTTACTTAGTTCCTCCAAATATAATTTAAATAGAGTGAAAATTTTTATGATTTATGATTTATATATTGATTTACATATTTTTAAACTTAAAATATCAATTTTTTATTCTAGTTATTTCCAGTCTGTAAGCTTTCAGAAATTTAAGTTCATACAAATGGGAAAAATAATGTATCATAAAAAATATTAAAATTATGTTTATTTTTAGAAACAGCTAATAAATCAAGTAATTTAAAATAAATTTTTCTTTCCAACCCGTAGTAGTCGTTTCGATGGGAACATTTTTTTCATGGTCATTTTCCTCGTTACAATAATTAAAGTAAAATATTTTTCTTCTCTTATCTGTATTCTATGCCTGCTGTGTAGAAAATCGTTTTCTTTTTTTCGTTAAATACTAGTTAGGCTCAAGTTTGATTCCTGCCGAGATGCTTTAATTAACGAAGAAAATTTCTTCCCATTTTACGAGGGGAACCATGTCGTGACTCCCAATTACTCTCATAAAACATGTGAATTCCATTAAAGGCCTAAATTGTCGTCATTTTTTCCAGCATTTTCAAACTATTCTCATAAGACAAACTTAATAAAAATCTCAGAAAAATTTATGACAACAAGTAGTGGTAATAAAATTATTTAAATTTCATGAATGCTCGTGTAAAATATTTCCCGAAGCAGCAGGTGTTTTGTTAACTTGGAAAAAAATTATAAAGTTTTAATCTTGGAGCTTTATATATTAAATTTTCTTTTTTTAGTGAAATTTTTAAAGCTGTACTCAGATTGAAATGTGTTAAGAATATAAGTGTTTGGAAATAAGAAAATAATTTTTAAGGAAATCGAAAATTGGGGGAAAATGTGTAGTTGGAATAAATTTGCGTGTAAAACATCAATAAAATTTGAAGGTTAAATGTTCAGGATTGTCAGATGATTTCAGATAGTATGATTAAATGGAAAATATCTTTATAAAACATATATTTGAACACATTGAAAAATCTCAAGAGAAACGTTTCAGAAACGAATTTTTTATCTGTAAATATACAAGGTGAAATTAGATCAAATGATAACGGAAATCCCTCGATAGTGTTTTCCTATTACATATTCCAATTTATAAATAAGTAAAAGTTCAAATATTTGAAAAATAGAAGACATTTTTCCTCAGCTTTGGGGTAAAGACCGGTCGATAACCCACTGAACCCATTTACGAACGATCGTTACAACATAGGAATCATAAACGTACCTACACACATTCAGTACGCGTTTCTAGAGGAAATATCCAAATTAATGAAATATGACTAATGCAAGAAAAAAATTCAAATAACACTAGAATACAAACGAAGAACCTTTCATAAAACTTTGATGAACATTCTCAAAACAAGTTCACTTAAGAAAATATTTGACAGCAAACGAAAAGGAAAAACTTTTCGAAAAATGTGATGAATTTCTTTTCTTGATGTAAAAATTTGTTGGACTAAACTTGTTAATATATAATGTCGGTTTTATGGTTTGTACCGTGAAATAGTTGATGATTCAACATTTATAAAGGTGGACGAAACAACTCGTGAAATTCACTTTAAGCTTCAACTTCCAATTTGCATATATTTAGCAAATTTTCTTTGCGTCTGTTTGGAAAAGATAAAACTGAACAGAGAAAGTAACTACAAACCACACACGGTTTTAAATCACCACATCTTGACCTCGAAAACCAGGTGTCATATCTCATCCTTGTCCTTCAAAAGCACGGATTCTTGCTATTGTGAGCTTTGAAAGTTAGATCGGATTTTTTTACTTTGTTATGCTTTTTATATTAGCTTTTGAATAGAATACATGCATTCTTTGAATTACTTGGGTAATACGTTCCGGTTTACTTGAAATCGAGCAGTTTGTAGTTCGAAATCCGGACTCAAAATCTAAATAATGGACGTTTATAAGAAATTGTGGAAAAATACGACCATAATAAATCAAGTTAAATTAAGATTATTTTTATTCTCTTTTAAAGGATCTTTTTCTATTTAATTTTTTTTATTTTTACACATCACGTTTCATCGGTTTTCCAATTTCTTCTGGAACTAATATGATTCTTTTTATAACACAATCTAACTAAGTGGACTAACCATTACTAGCGTCTAATACTAAATAAACTAGTCTAGATTCAGGGGCCAGACAACGCTGGTGTAATTAATTTAAAAAAAATTATTAGTATATAATGGAAAAAAGTTGAAAAAAGATTATCTTTATCTATCTATTATTATAAAGAGGAAAGATTTGATTGTTTGTTTGATTTGAATAGTCTCCGAAACTACTTGACCGATTCAAAAAATTCTTTCACTGTTGGGAAGCTACACTATTTCCGGTGAACATGGGCTATATTAAATATTAAAAAAAAATAGAAATCCATACAGAAACTCTAATAATGTGTGAAAAAATTACTAAAAAACTTTTTTACTTATAATGAATTTAATGAAACTTAAGATACAACACAAATACTCACACACGTTAGGCTACTTATAATTCCTTAAAAATAATAAGAGAATGTACCCCCTACGTAAAAATTGGGGGATAAAAAAAAATTACTTTAGATAGGCTGGTACTTATAAATGACAGACGGGGTTTCAATTTAAAATTATGTTTAATGGATGGACATTGTAATACAGAGCAGTAGTTGTTATTCATTGATAAGAAGTAAAAATCAGTAGTAGAAATTGTATTAAATAAGATGTTAAAATATATAGTCATATGTTTATTTATTTTAAAAGTATGAAATTTAGCTTTAATATAACTTTAAACAAGTTTAGACTTCTTTGAATATTAGCCGTGAATTAAAAATATTTACAACAATGTTTACAAAATTCCCATACAATGGGATCAAAAACTTCAATGTTCGAATTACAACAATTCAAAATTTCAATTCAAATGAGCAATACAAATTTGCATAATCTTTGTAGATTCGGAAGCCTCTTCACAAAACATCCAATATTTACTGAAAAAATCACCTTCAGTGATAAAACCCGTATGTTATTTTATGAATAGCCTTGTAATTAAGCACAGTCATCGCAGTGTGTATAACAAATAAATAAATATAAATATTCAATTATATCCAAAAACTTTAACATTTTTACGTTGCTTATAGCCTAGAAAGGTATTAGTGTGATTTGGTCACTATTTTTTGGGAAAATAAAAAGTAAATAATAAAAGGTAATAAAAGGTTTAACTACTCTAAATTTCCATGAATAACGATAAAGATGAATAGTTATTAATTTTTGAAACGAGGTATAGTTTCAACAAGATGAGTCAATATACCATAAATCTTTAGACATAAGCTATAAATTGAAGTGGTCTATTGGTTGTTTTAATACCTATTCACAAATACCGAAGAAAATTGATCATTCTAACTATGTAAGTTAAAAACGAAATTTTTTTGAGTTTTTGTAATGTATCTATCCAAATAAAACTTTAATTGATTTCAAAACCAATTTTATCCGAATTTGTGAAATAAATTTAGATATTTTATGTGAGAAAGTAGTGAATATTAATTTTTGATTTTTTTTAATTGTTAATTACCACCACCTTATAACTATTAAGGTCTTTACCGACTCTAAAAGAGTAAAAATCCGCAATCAAGAAATATTTAAAATTTGCTCGTTACAAAGATCATACCCAATACCTTTCAGTTTTGGAATGGTTACCTAAATCACTCGGCCACTAGTAGGCTTTTCAGAATTATACTCTAAAAAAATCTAGAGGTGATCAATATGGTGAATTCGTATTTATTACGAATTCGAATCAAAGAAGCTAAATTAGAATCCTTTGATTTTTATCATCTCTATTTCTAATGTCTTTAATAAGAGTTATTATATTTGGAGACTATTGGTACCACATGAATAGAGTTAGTAAAAAAAGTGTCTTCTATGAAAAAAAAAGCTAATTAAAATATAAGGGATAGCTTCCCATATGAATATAAAACAAAAATAGTTTATATAACCAAGTGAGCTAGTTTTAAACCAACCCCAAATACCTCCGAGTCTAAAATCGGCTGTAGGTGTGCCGATGTGTGCAGCACTAAATCAAATAGCCGAATACATTCAAAATAAGTAAATTAAATTTTGGAATATTCAGAAGGCTAATTCTCAAAGGTAATGATAAAGAAACCTCTGAAAGACCGTAAAAAAAACTTTTAAACTTTAGAAGTAAGGACATCCAAATGCTGGTAGGTTTATTATCAGGACACTGCAATTTACGAAAGCATCTCCAAACAAAAGAAATAAATCTTAAGTCAAATGCATTCAAAAACGCAAAAAATGCGACAGGATAATAGAAACTATATTCCAAGTACTATTCGACCATCCAACTATGGCTCCAAGTCGTCTCAGATCTCTAGAATCACCAGAATATGAACTGGGAAATATACATAAAGAATCAGGCGGCTGTCTGTGGAAATTAATCTCAGAAACAAACTGAACCAATTGGAATTAGAAACAAAACTGGGGAGCAATAGTTCTTTTAGAATAGAGTGCAGAAGAACTCTTAGAAAAGATACCTAGAAAGATGACGTTGGAGAAGAAAGTCTTCTTATATAACTTCTATAAACTTCTTATATATATATATATATATATTTTGAAAATGCCTTGGCGATTAACCATTAACTGGATCGCCTTGGCTTTAGGTCGTCGAAGAACTTTCTGGGTATTAAATTATATTTATTATCAGCCAACAAAATTACTTATCACATTAAAAAATGCATCCAATAAATGTATTTTGTAATTCAATATACATGCAATTATTAAAAAAAACAATATAGTATACTAAAAGCAGCTATAAATTATTTAAATTCTTTCCATACGAAAAACGGCGACTACATTTTTTCAAACTTGAACTTTTTTTTTTGACAAATTAACGCAAGGAAAGCCAAATAAAATTAAATCATTTTAATTTTGAAAGTGTTTTGTTGTCTTTTAATTATTAAGATGAATAATTTATATTTTTTTAATTTTCGTTCTACACTCCAGAGTCTAGGACATAATATTGAAGTATTAATATTCTGCCAATATTGTTTTTGCATTGCATCGCAACTGCAAACACTCTTCCCGTATTTAGTTTGGAATGAAATTAATTTACGAACCGAAATCCTAATATTGTTTTAATTGAAAATGTTTGTCTTTTTGCTTTCTAACAAATTGTGAATTGATCGAAAATTAAATGAAAACACGTTACGAATATTTCTCCAACTTTTTGCGAACATCAGTTATTTTTACATTTTCAACATAATTTTTTTTCTGTAACTATAACTTTCATTGCAACAAGGACGTGAAAATGGCAACTTTCCAGTTTACCGAACTTTTCAAAGTCAGCACATAATGGAAAATATTTAATAACAATAATAAGAGAAACGTTGCTTGGTAAACCGCTTCGTTTCCTCAGTGTTCTCGTACAAATTCTCCATTTAATTATGTAATTTACATTATTCTTCTATTCTTATGTAGTGTGTTAAAAAGCTTTTAAAAGCTTTTGAAACTCAACGGCAAATCTATGTCCGAAACACAACTTTATCATTGGCCTCGAATAACTCAATCTACGAGGATTTTCCATCAAACCCGTTTTATTACAGCTTACCGAACAATTGTAATGCGCTTTTTGATACTTTTGAGCCTATAGAAACAAACAATGAATAGAAAGAAACTTGCTGAAATTTTAATTAATATTTCGTAAACTTAACTAAACAAAAAACGAAATAATATAGCTTTATGATGAAAAGAGCTTTTTATGTGAGAAAAACAAACTTACAGTAGGTAAATACGACAGAGAAAAAAGCATAGTAAGCTCATTTAAACAACGAACGTTTTTACTGTTTTCTATGTCACAATTAAAACTTTTAATTACAATTGTTCATGTAATTTGAAATTATCAAATTGGTTGGTAATAAAGACCATTTTATTTCTAATGCATCATTTATTTGTATACTAGTGCATTAAATTTTAACCATAATTAATCAACCATTATGAAAACTATCAACATTTTCAAATTAATTACATAAAATTTAATTTAATTATTTTTCAGTAATGGTTTAATCATTACTCTTATGCTATTAGTATATAACCAGCTAACAAGTTTCAATATTTTAAAACTAGATATATCATTTCTAAAACAGCCCAAAACTCCATGTCAAAAGATAAACTGAGATTTCACTTTTTAATTTCTTGTAAAATTTTTAACAATAAAGACCAAACTAGTTTTGTTGTATATCCTAGCCTCATTTGTAAAGAATACATTGCTTATAGTTTAGAGTTTATAGTTTTCAATTTCTTTGAAGGATTTTCCGAGTACCGTGACTATTGTGTTTACAGTAATAATGCATCCTAGTTTATCGAATGTTACAGTTTTTATGTTCTTTCCCGAAGAAATTTTTTGTTAATCTTATAGAACGAATTTCGAGATGTGGATTTGATAATGTTTCAAACAATTTTCATTCATTTCTTGTGAGCTAAAAGGAGTAATTAAGCGTTGTTTTTCTTAATATTGCTAAGATCTGTATAAAACATATTACTAGATTGAACTTTTGATTTTTAGGACGTATTTAATTTTGTTCTTGTAAAAGTGGACGACTTAATAATAGTAATATAGAAAATGAATCTGAAGGGTTTATAGCCAAAATTTTTTTGACTCTAATACTAAAATATGTACAGAATCATTTAACTTACCTACCTGATTACTATTTACCAATCGATATTTTCTTTCTTTAGTCGTTCTCTCATTACTGAAAATGCTATCATAACTTGTATCCTTAGTGCTTTCCATTGACAACGATTCCGGGCTTTATTTACTGATCCGTAAAACGAAGTGCCGGTGACTTTTTGAACCTGATCACAGTATTGGGTTGGTGAACGTCCTCTGGGTCTTCGTTCTTCTACGTTCCCCGAGACTATTAATCTCTCCGAATTGTTGTCATCCCTTCACGCAATGCGATTAAAAACTTCATTCAGAATATTCGCAAGGCAAATGAGGGAGGACAAAAGGAAGGTAGTCTAGATTCAAAAGGAAAAGAGTCTATTCTGGATTTTTAATTCTTTCAGGATAGACTCGTTTATTCTGCGTGCTGCGCATAGATTTGGAAACATGCGTCGCTAGTACCACAGCTTAAAACGTTATTTTTTTTTTCGTTCTACTGTTTTAATTGTCTTGGTTTTAGTCCCATATTAAAAAATGGAAAATAGCAGTACAAAAATAGCCTCATTTTGACGTGCTTTGTAATAAACCAAAATAGTTCTAAACCATTATATTTTTTGTTTATTTATACTCATAAATTAAAAAAATA
The DNA here is from genome assembly GCA_958496175.1 of Sisyra terminalis. Lineage (NCBI taxonomy): Eukaryota > Metazoa > Arthropoda > Insecta > Neuroptera > Sisyridae > Sisyra > Sisyra terminalis. The sequence continues at coordinate 14,460,978 of OY292275.1, forward strand.
TAAGAATTATTTCTTTTCTGTTTCTGGAACTTATTATTTCACTCTTAATGTGTATAGCTAGATCATTTGGATAGACTAACAGTTGTTCTATATAATTATTTTTAGTCTCTGAATATATCTTCCACTTTAAGTTCGCGTTGGCAGACCAATTTACCTATTTTTTACTAAGCTGGGTTTTCCAGGATGACGTTAGTTGATCCTCAACACTGCATCCTAATTGCAGGACTAATTGTGTTTCCTGGATCTTTATTTTATCTAGTTAAAACCAAACAGCTGGTAAATTGTACCTACTCCCACATATGGTTTCAGAATCTATGTTTGGCATCTCTGACCAAATTTTATCATTGCTGGGCTTTGCCATGCTCCAGAGGCGAGCTCTTTAAATCCATGATGGTATTACAATAATTATATTCATTATTCTTTGGTGATGAGAGATGAAGCTTGAACTTTCCATTTTTTTTGTATATAATGAAAATTCGTTATTTGGTCGATTACGAAGAAAGTTCAATGTAGATTCAGTTACTTAAGAAGAAGGTTTATGCTTTAGCTCAGTGCTTCTCAAACTTTATATATTTGTGACCAAATAGTTTCGAATTATATTTTTAATCGATTATTATTACGTAAAGTCGTATATTTTTCATGTTTTACTAGTAACTATTTAGAGTTTTAATTCATAAAATACTTAATTATTGTGGGTTTAATAATTATCTAATAATCTAGTCCTTATAGTGAACTAACAATACATTTCTAACTTTGTTTTTTAAATTGTAGACAAATTATTTTTTGCCACTTGAAGTTTTTATATTTTTATCAATATTTGCTTTTCTTTATCCAAAATTTGATATTAGTTTAACAAGTCGTATTTCAGAATAATTCTTAGAATTTTTCATAATTATTTGAGTACAATAAGAGTAATTTAAGGTTTTGATCGTTTTGAGTTTTATTAAATAGACCTTGGCATATTTAGTACTGTTGATAAAGTCCTATTAATAGTTTATATATTTTCTTCTGTATTGAACAATAAATCTGCTGTTAATAAGTTATATAATGGATCCTTATCATATAGGCTAATTGTGCATATGGTACATAGTGTTTATGTCCATGGTGTGGTACATACAGTAAACATATTGGACCAGAAACTTGTGAAGTTACCCACAATCGACCAACAATCCAACGACATATTAGTAAAACCTACGGGTCGGTATTTAAATGACACCAAAAAATCTTTCACCAACATGCGAACCATGTTCACTACTTGAACCCATACTAAACATTTTACTACATTGGTTGTACAAATTAGTCACAATTATTGACACCATTAATGCTATGATTGCTTCAGTTGCCCACACCAGAGAAGAAGGACTTTTATATATGGATGGCTCATTTGCTAAATCGATTAAGAAGAAAACCGGTTTCAAATTTCACTAAATAGGGCCTTTGAACAAAAAAAAAAAAAACTGTCACTCAGTATTTACAGACATAAGCCAGGCGTTCGACAGAGTTTGGCACGACGGCCTGCTTTTCAAAATAAAGAAGTGTATGCCTCACCTCTGGAAACTATTCAGATCGTATCTTCAGGATCGATTCTTTAATACAAGAGTAGGCCATGAGTGGTCTGACTCCTTTCCGATTAAATCGGGAGTACCTCAAGGTAGTGTTTTAGGGCCCTACTATACATATTATATACCTCGGATCTGCCTACCACAGATAACACCTTGACGGAGACATTCGCGGATGATACGGTGATTATGGCTATTCACGAGGACGCCGTAATTGCCTCTCAGTACCTCCAGCACCATTTAAACCTACTGGGCACTTGGGCTGAAAAATGGAAAATCACTATCAATAAGTCCAAATCAGTCCAAGTGACCTTCACTCTCAGGAACGGAACGGGCCCCTCGGTCAATCTGGACTCAACTGAGATCCTATCGTCCGACACCGTCAAATACCTTGGTGTTCATCTGGACAGGAGGATGACCTAGAAATCTCACATCATTCAAAAACGAAAATACATCAACAAGAGGTTCAAACAGTTATACTGGCTGTTGGGTAGGGGCTCTAAACTTCCCCTGGAGGATAAACTACTTATTTACAAAGCAGTAATAGTGCCAATCTGGTCGTACGGTATTGAGCTGTGGGGCTCTGCCAGCAAATCAAGCATTAAATTAATCGAGGCCACCCAATCAAAGATCCTGAGACAGTTGGCAGATGCTCCATGGTTAGTCACAAATGAGACTCTCCGAAGAGACTTACACATCTCATCAGTCATCGACTCCATTACCGTACGTACCACCAATCATTTTGGAAAGTTCATTCAACACTCAAATCCCCTGATTCCGCCACTTTTGGAGCACCAAAATGAAAGAAGGCTAAAAAGAAAAGTGCCTAGTGATCAAGAAGAGGTATAGGGAGATTCTTCCACTGGGAGTGATCTCCATCACGTCAGTACCGGGCATCAAATCGGATTATAGGACCTAGATCCTGATGGCCGATTTATATATATAAAAAAAAAATCACACAAAGTCGTATAATTGAATAAAAAAAAAACCAAATTAATATATTACTATTGACTGGTGTTGATTATTATTTTAATAGAAAAGTTATAATAAATGAATAAGATTGGAGTAATTCAAATGTTTCAGCAAATTTTTTTTTCAATTGGTGGAGCAAATGAACCATCCATATAAGTCTCTCTTTCAACCCTTTCATTACAGGCTCTGTCGCATTTCATTTAGTTCACTCCATATTTGTGCCTACGTAGATGGCGCTGAAAATTGTTTCTTGTGCGACTTGTTGATTACTGTACAATGCGTTATCCATTTATATAGATCCGTTATTGGTACAAACATTAATTAATCCAAAAAAAAGCCATAAAAGTTTTTTGAACAGAAATTAAAAATCTTGAATTACTCTTATTTAACCGTTACGGATCAAATTTTCTTATGCTTCTGTACAATTTATTTTTTATTTAGTTCATTTAGTTAATATACTTCCCTAAACAATTCCATTCAAAAAAGAAAAATGTCTTAAAAATATTTTGAGTCTTTAAATTGTTATTCTACTTTGGTTTAAATCTGAAGTTTTTATATTTTTAATAAGTCTTTAGAGCTTTGAGAAATTTATTTGAAATGAATGTCTCGTTTTATTTTTAACCAAATAGAAATCTACAAAATTTAGCTTTGAATTTATTTTAATAATACACCTACAATATTGGATCTATTTTAAGCAAATGTTTTGTTCTAAAGAAAAGTATATAACATAGTTTCTATATGTTGTAATACAGCAAATGCTAATAAATTTACCGATATAAACTCGCTTTTAAGTTAAACTACCCTCAAATTGAACTCTAAACCTTCTATTTCTGACCAAGCCATTTGTTAAACCGAAACAACAATATTCTAATTTTCATTTGAATGACCTTTCAAAGTGGGAAAAGTTGTGTTTTGTGTGGTTGAATATCATTAGTTTCCAATTTTAGCTATGATTCATATAAGTGAAACAGGTAGTTTGTGCGATTCAATTTGCGACGGACATGTTGATTGAATTTGAACGAAAGTTTAATTACTAAGGGAAAAATTAATTAACTAATTATTTGGTAAGCGTTTGATTTTCATTGACTGTAAAACAATGTAACAAATGGGAAATGTTGGTATGGATTTGTTGGTGATATTGATCGCGATCGAAATTGAATTTGAAGAATGTTTCGTGATGTGTGATAAAAATCTTTTGAAAGAAAAACGAATGTTAAATATCGAAATAGGTCAATCACTAGTAATTGCTGGGTAACTATTGCCCTTTCGTGATTATTTACAGTTAGTTAATTGTATTTTCAACACCAAATTAAAAGAGCTTAAATTTAATTTACAGAAAATTTAAAATGGTAGAATTGACTATTAATTTAAAAAAAAGGAACGGTTCTCTTCATTATTTTATTTATCTGAAGTATTCAGTGTTAAATTAATTTTTAAAAGTGTTCTTCATTAACGTGTTTGATTAGTTCTTCCTGGTTCGTTTTTATTTACTAACACTCCCATAATATTTTAAAGACGTCTTTTTGATAATGTCGACCTACACATTTTAATCATCCCTAGCACTTTTGCTCGTTTTCCATACACTTTCATTTTAATTTCAGTGTAGAAAAAGCTTTTCAACAAGGAAAACTCTCCTGAGAATTTACAACAAAAATGCTTTTATAATAATAATCATTGTGATTTTAAAACAATGAAATTCACGTTTTTTTTTTATTTTTACAGCCAGTAAATCAAATTACTCTTAACATAAGTACAAAGGTTGCAGAAAAAATGACGAGAATTCTGTAAAGAATAGCACATTGTGTATATAAAATAATCGCTGTTATCAATGTCACTTTTATAATTCTAAAGAATTTTCTTCCGTTGTAACATGTAAAGAAAAATGTCAACAATGTTGAATTCGGATTGAATATTATCTGAAAAAAAACGGCAGGTATTTATTAAAATTTAATTTTGAAGAGTTTTGTTCACCAGAACAATTGTAACATTTCTGAATATCACAATATTTTCCTAGAACTTGTCATATTTTATTGTAAAAAAATTGTACATTAAAAAAAGGTAATTCAAAATTCTTTGAAAGTATCATACGTTCTACAACAGTATTGAAAGTAAAGGAGCATACTTTACCCCAACTCACTCCTGGGGCGAGAAGGAAGGCAAAAAATTACTTTGCTTTGTTGTAGAGTTCTTTTTTCAAAAGTTACCAATTGGATATCCTTTTTCGAAAAGGGCACAAGTTTGAATTTTAAAACTGTTCAGGAAATGAAAAAAGCTTATATTTTCCTAAGAAGAATATATTAAAAAAATGAGGTATATTTTGGGCTCAATTTAGAAAAATATTTTGATGTTAACGTTATAATATAGTATATTTTTGATATTGAATTCACAATTTTCCAAAAAAAAAAAAAATAAACAAAACAATAATTTGACGAAATTTTTATTCTTAATGTCATAACACAATAATTAATTGAAATACTTTTTTAAACATCTTCCTCTGGTGGATCTTTTCCGTTTGTAGTTGATCTTTGCAGTATTTCATCATAAGATTCTGTAAATTTTGCAGGTCAATATTATTTCATCTTACCAGGGATCAGCGATTTTAAGATGTTTAATATTTACTTTGCCATTAAACTATATATTCTTGGCTTAGTCAGTTATTGCAAGAACTTTTTACTTTTGAAAACACAACAATTTATTTAGAAATATCTATATATTCTCTGCTTATGTAGTCTAATATATAGTCTCTATCTATATAGTCTGATTTTTTTGGAGCAAAAATTAATTCATAATAAGTCGACACTTGAAAATTAACTTAATTAAATTTTCGAGTTCATCATTTCCGTAACTTCTAACTAATAAAGGCTTAGGCTTAAAATTTCATTGAGTCTATTTCTTAAAATCAATTATGTTTTCTGTATTTACTTGTTAACGCTAAAATTCGTGTTACAAGACTAAAATATAAGATGAATATATTGTAAATAATTGTCCTTTTGAAGGCTGAATTTTTTTGTAGAAATAATTAAAAGTATGACCACGTAAGAGAAAATAAAGATGAATGATCAAATTTCTCTGTAAAACAGAAGAAAAAAATCAATAAATATTCCTATTCTGTTCATAATAGGAAGAGCAAAGTATTTATAAGGCAAGCATCTAAAAACGTATTTGCCAAAAAATGCGAGTTGTCTCCTTTTTCGAAATTGCATATTTATTTATATTGCGATTTTGATGAGAAAATTAATGCTTCCATGCTCAAAATTTCAGTTTTTTTCTATAACTTATTACTTCTACGAATTGGTTATTTAATCAAGAAGGTATGGGAGGTGTTATTAAACATTTATTTTGAGATGTAAGGGAGCACATAAGATGAAAAATCCGTTTATTTTTGAATATAAATTTAACGTATGGTGTCAAAAGAATTGACCTAAAAATGATATATATCGCTTTTATACGATAGTTTACATTATTTTATATCATAGAAAACGATTGGTGAAAGCATACCTGCAGTATGACGAAATAAATGTTTGAATTGATTTTGGTATTTTACTATTATAAACATAAAAAGAGAAGTGGTTAATTTCAACGTTTCGTGGGAGTTTGGGAGAGAAATCAATAAAACGGTTTGAAGTTTCAATGAAATCAATATAAAAATTCTTCAAATATTTCTCGTAAAGTGTCAGGGATTGATTCTAAAACAAAGATTAAAAAAAATCTTTAATTCCGACTAAATTTGGTGGATTTGTTTGTTTTCAAGATGAATTATTTTAAATTCCTGGTGTTTTGTCCAGTAGGTTTGTGAACTGAACTACAACAGTAATTTAAACAAATTTGATCTTAAACTTTTAAAATTTGATAAAAATACTTATAGTATTTTTATATAGTATTTATAAATACTCATAGCGACAATGATGTAAGAATTTATGAAATTAATTGTTTATATCGAAGTCTGAAATTATCATTGAATCAAATTTGATAAGAGAAATTCAGAAAAATTGATAAATGCACTAACTAGTTTACTTTTAAAACGTTTTAAAATCATTGGGTCAGATGATTTGATATTCACTATTATTTGGTTCCAAAAATCTTTCATTTTATAAGCAAGTATTTGTTGAATTTAAATAGTTTCAGGTCAATGCTTCCTTAAGAGTAACTTTTTGAATTTTTGTAAGCCGTTTAGCCAATCCAGTTAAAATTTTTCGATTATTAATAATAAATAAACGTAGACACAAAAGAATTTCACAGTATTTGTTTGTGTTTTAAATTTTTCTCCATGTCCCCCTTAGTTCTTCTTTTTTGATTTTTAAACCATATTTTAATAATATTTGAGTTCATTTAACTTAAATTCAAAATAAAATTTACAAAATATAAAGGTCAAACTGATTTAGAGATAAGGTGCTTTATGTTCCCCGTTATATATTTTTTTTAAATAAAAATAATAATTAAAAAATCATAATTGCGTACGGTAGGTACTATAAGAAATGTTAACTATATAACTGTTAATTGTAATAAAACTGTAGAAAACTATATTTTCCCTGTTTTTGTTTCACCTTACTATGAAAAGGTAATGTTTATAAAATTACTTAATTACATATCTGCAGAAAACCTAAACATTAATATAAACATCAAAACTCAACAAAATTTGCTTCAATATTTGCCTATCCGTAGCCATAGTAGTTTGTTTGATGTATTCTATTAGGCTAGACATTGTACAGCAGAGTACCAGGGAAGCAAATGAAGGGTCCACTGTAATAATGATGAAAAAAAGCTCTCAAAAATTTGTAGACAGATGTTCAACCTCACAGAGATGAGTCTGGTTCTGAGAGTATAAATTATGAAAAAAAAAAAACTTCTGACTTATTATATTAAACGACAATTTAATAACTTTCCATTGAAATGAAATGTTTCCATATTTTCATCTTCAAAATAATTTAATGATTTAGTAAATCTGTAAATCTGCTCGAAAGAGCAAATCAAGAAATTTAAAACTTTTACTTCTACAGTTGATTTTATGTTCCACTTAATTGAATCAGTTGACCTCGTTCACTTGATTTAATTATTTCGAATTTAATTTATAAAAAATTTTTTCTTTAAATCTGGAAATTAACAAACTGAAAAAAAATTTTGTAACAAAAAATTGTCAAATGAATCAAACTCGAAGATATTTTATTGCAAATCAGTTTAACAAGTAGATAGTTATAAACAACTTTGTAGGTACTATATTTTCCAATTTATTTCATTGAACTTTTCAGTGTATCAATAATTTATATTTTTCTTGAACACAAAGGAGTTTAAGTATTCAGTTAACTAAATAAATAAATTTAAAGAAACGTACAAAACTTTCTAGTGTGAAAATGTTATTTTTTTTTAATGCTTGTTTGGTTAATTAAACAATATTAATTTTCAAATTTTAGAATGTTTATGATATAATATAAGCTAAATAGTCAATGAAATAAGCAATGAACTCCTATAGTTAATACGAGTAGAATGCTTTAAGTAATGCACGAATATCATCAAGGTTTGTAAATTACACAGGTTGCTCCATTAGAAAAAAAAATGACGTCTTACAAAGAATTTTGAAATTGAATCAGTCAGAAGATATGTACGAACTTCCTCTGGATACGTCACATATCCATCACGTAGCCATGAGGCCACCTGTGTATTTTATAAACCTTGGAATATCATAGCATACACACTCCAATACAAGAGGCTATTAGCTCTATTAGCCAATAAGATTGCGAGATTTAAAAATGTTCATTTGTTTTGATAATTGAAATTTTGAAAATTTAACAAAACCACACCCACAGTCAATCCATATACATATACAAATACGTGTACGCAATGAAGCTTGATTTGTGAGCTGGCGTCATTTGGGGCCTATCGATACAATAAATATTATTAAAGGATTTGATTTAAAAAAAACTATTAAAAATAAAATTATATTCATTAGAAAAATATTCCATTAATATTAAAGGTGAATGAAATAATTAACTGAAAATATTATTACCTTTATGTGAAATAATAAGTGTTTGACCGAAACTAGTTTTTACGACTGAACTGAAACTTCCATATAAATTCATGTTTTCATAGGAAAAACAAGTTTATCATAATTAGTAAGTCTTTATTTTTAAATCCAGTAGGTATTTATTGTGCATTTAGTTTCTGATATTTATATGTTATATCAAATATAGTATTTATGTGTATACAATATATAAAATATATTGCAGTCCAATTTATGTAGTATAATTTAACATAATAATATACAAATTTAATATAATAATATACAAACTTAATATAATAATATATAAACTTAATATAATAATATATAAAAATCATACCACCAACATAAATTTGAACAGAAGTTTAAACAAAAATATTCGTGACGTATTTCCCAGATACGTATTTCGATTGCCAAGCAATCTTCATCAGTGGTCATCAAGTAGTTTGGATCACTCCGTAACTGGTTTGTGATGAATCATCACCAAGTGGTTAAGGCAATACGTCACGAATATTTTTGTTTGACCTTCTGTTCAAATTTATGTTGGTGGTATGACTTTTATATATTATTATATTAAGTTTATATATTATTATATTAAATTTGTATATTATTATATTAAATTTGTATATTATTATATTAAATTTGTATATTATTATGTTAAATTATACTACATAAATTGGACTGTAATATATTTTATATATTGTATACACAGTATAACTGTTCAAAGTCAGCGAAAAAAATCATATTTTGATAGTTTTTATGCTTCTTAAAATAAAGGATTGATTTAAAAACAAATGCACCCAATATTTCTTTTTGATAATAGTTACGAATAATTTAAAATAAAAAAAAAGAAGTAGTTTACTGGTGGCCCAGGGGCCAAGGTGACCACTCCAAAACTATTAGGTGTTAGATTTTAATCTCGTATAGAGTAAATTTTGGTATTTCTCGATTTACAGATTTTATTTGGATCTAGAGTCACTAAAGACCTTGGCAGTTTTAAGGTGACGGTAAATAGCTAAAATAGCTATTGAAAAAAAAAGTAACTAAACAAAATTACTTTTTACCTAATATGTTTAGGTATAAAAAACAGAAAAAAGATACTCTTTATTATGCTTTAAAAGCAAAATATTTTCTCCTCAACTTTGTTTCATTTTCTCTGAAACAGAAAAAAAATTCAAAAGCTTCATAATGCTACAACTGTGTATTAAAAATATTTTTATTGCATTGATTACTGATAATAAGATCATTATTCATAATCAAAGATTCTAATATTGTGAGAAACAATAATTTCTCAGCATTTTCATCTGACGACCTGAGTTTCGGCTTGGAGAAAGCTGAAACCAAATTTAAGCCAAAACTCGTTTTGTTAACCGGAACTTGTCCGAAACCAAAATTTCGGTCGAACACTAGAAATAATATGATGAGCTGGAAAAAAAACTACAATAATGAGATTTTAATTTGTTAAATGAAAATCAATCCATATATTTTCCTGATAAAACTATTTTTTTGAAAAAAAATAGGTAAAACCGTATGGAAACAATATTTATTTACCTGAAATTATTTTTTTTCTTAGAATATTTCAAAAGATTTTCAGACTTCTTATTAAAAAGAAATAATTTTTAAAAATAATAACCATATCCTAGAATATTTAATTGAAGTCAAATTATAATTTTAAATAATTGTTATAGATAGCTATCAAAAGTATTCAGACGCAATTTGGTATCATTACAGCAATTTAGACAAAACTCATTAAAATTAAAATACCTGTACTTAATTTACCATAATCGAAAACGTGCCAAAAATCCTTAAACTTGGCAGCTCTTAAAAAAAAAAACAAATTGAAGACGAAAAATTCATTGAAAACCATTTCAGTGACACCGAATGTTAAAGGAAACTGAAAATTGACTTGGTTGGTGTAAAAGATGGATGTTGTAATGGACCAAATACGATCATATCATACAGATGACTGCATTTGTTGAGTTGCAAAATGATCATTCCCTTGCACGAAATGGAGCATAAATGATGCTTTGTATCTGTCTATTTGCGGTTTTTTTTTAATGAAAATTCCTGGCACTTTCACCAATATAAGCGAAAATGATGGATTTTAACAAGATGATATTTTGCTCGATTTACTATAAACTATTTTAATAATAGTGCAGTCGTTTTGAGCGTCATTATTAAACTTTATATTTTGTGTTGAAGTTACATTTTGTGATAGTAACAAGTCAAATAATTTAGTTATATAAAAACTTTTAAATTAAGTTCGGTGCAAGCGAAATTATCAAGAGAAAAGTTATATTTGTGGAAAGTTTATATAACGATGATTTTTACAGAAGTAAATGGAAACTGGATAAAATTCTAGAATATGCAATATCCGAGAATCGTTAATAAACTTGGTAGATGTAGGTAGTTTTTTTTAATTATCAATAGAAATATATTTTTGAAGTGAAATATCTTCTATATATGAAAGTTTTTACGATAAAATCAGTTGATTCTTTGTTCAACTTATGTTAACTGTGGTTTGGGGAGTTGTTTGGTTGCACGGTTGTTTGGAAAATAAATTTATGAAATTGTTCAACACCTCTTCAGAAACTTATTTTATATTTTTCTCTTTTTATTTTGTGGATGATTCTGAAGATATTTTTTACATTAGAAGTCAATTTTGTATGCAATTAACTTGTTTGGTTTTTATTTGAAGTGCTAAAAAGTTTATGAGTAAAATAAGCGTTTAGCATTTAAAGCATGAGGCAGTATTAAATTTACTCTTCTAGTATTACATTATGATGACCAAGTATTTGACCTTCATCAATTAAGTAATGTACTTTTGAAATTTGGAAAAAAAAACTACGAAATACTTTGGTGTTTTTTTTGTCGTTTAATATTGACGTTTAGAGTTTTCCATAAATATTAAAAATTAAATTTCAAAATTTTTATGCACCATTAATTGATGTATCGTTGTTTCTCGAAATTTATGAAACAAAAATAAAATTGTCGCTTGTCTATTTTACCGGAAAAAGCCAATGGAAGAAAAAGCTTGATTTAGGGTTATTTTCCAAATACTGCAGATTCGAAAAAAAAATTGCGCCATTAATTGGGGTTCCTTGTCGCTTGAAAGTCCCAAAAATAACTTTATAGCTTGCATATTTTCTCGAAAAACACCGTTTAAAGAAAAAGCTCGATTTTGGTCATTTTTAAAATATTGAATTTTCTAAACCTTTTTTCCCCCCTTTTTATTAATGTATGTTTCTTTGTTGCTCGAGAGTTCTGAAAGAAATAATTTTATTTCTTGCATTTATAATATTCGTCGCTTGTTTTCATAAGTTGTTACGGCTTCAATAATAAAGAAATATTCCAATTGAGCTGCTTCTTTAAAAAGCATTTTCCAAGAAAATATGCAAACAATAAAATTGATTCTAGTAGAATTCTTGGGTTACAAAAAATCACCAATTAATGGTGAAAAAAAAAATTGGAAAATTAAATGTTTAAAAATTGTGCTAAGATCGAGGTTTTTCTTTAAATACTGTTTACCGAGAAAATATGCAAGCTGTGAAGTGTTTTCTTTCGGCACTCTCAAACAACAAAAAAGTACCAATTTTTGGCGCAATTTTTTTTTCGAAATTCCAATATTTGGAAAATGATCCAAACTGAGCTTTTTTTTTAAATTGGCTTTTTCCGGGAAAACTACAAGCAACAAAATTTTTTCAAAAGAAATATCATCTTTGTGAAGATTCCTCTGGCTTGCTCAATGCGACTGGGTGTTTCCTGCTACATACTACAATTCTCAAAAATCCTAAATAATACTAAATCATCGTTTAGAGCTTTTCTATAAATCTTGATTTTTTTTTTACACTAAATTAGCTGCTTTTTTGCTCGAAAATTATATCCAAATAAAGCTTTTTAATAAAATGACGCTTTTTTAAATGAAATAATTACTCTCGAGCAATAAAAAACATCAATTATTGGTGAAAATTAATTCCGAAATTTTCATATTTATAATTTGATAAACGATATTTCAATCTTCTGCGAAACATCAATCATTGTTCCTTGATAATGTTTGCAAGTACTTATATTGATTTTCAAAGAATTCACTTATCCCTTATACATTTGTCTACATTGAACTTGTAGTGAAATCCGAAATTCAAAACTTATCTTTGAAACCATCTTTTATTTGGCTATAAAAATGAGTTATTGGGCTTACATTACATTGGTGTTTGATTCTCTGTTACATAATTTGGACTAAAAATTTCCAAAAAATTAATACTAATAATTTCGAATATATAGACAAGCACAATTAAGAGCTTTTTGCTATTAAGTAATGTTTTTAATACAAACTTCAAGGGACAAAATAACAAACCGACACATTTGGGTTGAAGAAGTCTGAATAAATTAGAGCTCACTACAAATATTTCCTTTTCGTTGGTTTCTATTTATTTTTCTGTATGGATTAGTTTGTATAGGACGAATTTGGGAAAATTTAATATGTCAATTTTATTGTAAACAATGGCAAACGTATCTTTTATCAGATATGACCAAAAGTAGAATTTATTTATTGAATATATTAATGCAAAATACTATTTAAATTTTAACAGAGGTAGTTTTATTAGTCACAAAGGACAAATAAATCGTTTCTGTAAAAGACTGTTGGATAACGTATTATAACAGTACTTTTACATATGTAAAACAAACTTAATGATTTCAAAATGATAAAATAATGACTAAAAATTATAAGCTAATAACAAATATTGATTGTTTAACAAAATCTATTAACTACGATGTTTCTTGATTCTGTTTGTTAAAGCTTTAAATTGAAACTTTTTTATTTTCTTAAGGAATTTACTAGAAATTTTTTGACACTAAAACGAAAAATGATCAAGAAACTATTATAATATTTCTAGAAAAAAAAAACAGTTATGTATTCCAATCCAACGAAATTCTTATGTGTGATTCTAACTAGATTTTTGGAAAATTTCACGTTTCATTTTTGGAACGAAAAAAATATATAAAATTTCAAATTATAGCGAAGTACTCGGCGATCTATTTATAAAAAAAAAAATTATAAAAGTAAAGTTAATTGTTTAAAAATTAAATATTGAATTTTAATGAAGCAAATCAAACACTTTTAATTGTTTAAACCGTAATTTTGATAGAATTATACGAATACAAATATAGTTTTTATAAGAAGTGTGAACAAAAGCTTCATATTTGCAAAAAGCATTTTAATATTAAAATAAAATCCCTTTCTCCAACCTTCGCTGAACTAAAAAAATAAAATAATAAACGTGCATGAAAAGAAAAGCTTTTAAAAGTCAAAACAATAATAGTTTGCTATGTTGATGTTATTTTCATTAATGTTCTTTTAGTATAAAAAAAGTTTTCAACACAAGTAAAAGCCAAACTAATGGTTTTTTGTGATTAAAAAATCATAATGTGAGAACATAAAATAATGCATACGCTCAGTTAATATTTCCGATGGGCGCTTTAAAAAACAATTATTAATTTTTTGTTATACTTTGTTTGAATAGTTGCAAAGGTGGCTAAAGGTGTAAAGTTCGTTTATTCATTATTGATATCCTGATGACAAAATTTAAGCTTATTTATTAAAACATCGAAAAGTATTTTTACTATGGTACACCATAGTTTCTATGTAGGTTTCTATCACATCAAATCAAACCACATGTTTCAAGTGAATAAGGTATGTGACAGAAACATATGTACTCAGATATCATGCAGAAGTCAGAGGTCAAAGAAGAGACTGAATAATGATATCTACTGGGAAGTACTTAATTCGATGCAATGGTTTGGATGTCATACTAAATATTCGTGCAGAACAAATTTATTTATAGTAAAATCAATTGGTAAAACATTTCCAATCTACTGTATGATAATACTCCAGAAAAAAGAATATAAAGTTATTCCACTAAATATATTAATGGAGGTTTCATAAAGTGGTAAATAACACTGATCAACAAAAAAAGTTTTCTCTGTGTAACAAGTAAAATTTTGGCTGATTCTGTTAGGAATAAGGTCAAGTAGAGTAGAATTAGTAGTCTAAACTTTTAGATACGAATAGTTTTATTGTAATATGATTTTTTTTACTTTTCTTAAATTACAAATTATTTTAACAAAAATTAAATTTTTATCAATGTTATAATATTAATAAAAGTACTTTTTTTTTTGGTTTTCTCCTATATTTTGCGCCAGGAAAGTCCCTCTGTAATCCCCAGCAATAATCTGCCAGCATAGTTGGGCTCCATTTTCCTTGGTATCGTTTTTCTATGGTAAAAATGTCTTGGTGGAATCTTTCCCTGTGTTGATCACTAGCGGCACCCAAGTTTGGGGGAAAAAAGTCTAAATGTGAATGTAAAAAAATGTATTTTTAAGGACATATTGCAGCCCAATGCTTTATAATTCTCTAACAGTTCCTCGACAATAGTTTTATGGTCATTTGATCTCATTTGATTGGTCATTTGGTCACTTGCCTGATTTGAGGACCTACAAACACACCTTCTTTAATCTTAGCGTCACTGATTCTAGGGAATTTTTCTTTTAGGTATTGAAATTCAGCGCCATTTTTATCCATTGCTTTCACAAAGTTTTTTTTTAACGTAATTGTTTTCCCTATCCCTACTGTCCCATGCACAAAGAAAACAACAAAATTTTGTATACCCAAGTTGCAATCCTAATAAAAGGGCAGCAACTTTTAAATCTCCGCGAATTTTCCATTTATGTTCGTCATATTTAATCTTTTCTAAAAGAAATTTCATTGTTTCGTAGGATTCTTTCATGTTAGCACTATAACCTACCGGTACAGAGGGAAGATTATTACCATTGTAACAAAACTGCCTTTAAGCTTCGTTTTGAAGCATTAATAAATAAACGCCACTCTTTAATTTTGTATTGTATTCCCAAAATATTCATAACACCACAGACATTGATACAAATTTTCACGGAAACTAGACCTACTCAAATTAAAATACATATGGTTTTGTGGAGAGGTTAGGTAGATACTTCGAAATTACTGCTTACTTTTCTTGTTGCAAAATTTTGTTGATCAGTGTAATATATTATTTTAATAAGTTTGAACTAATTAAATTTTCAATTTGTATCTTCTATAATAAAATCTTCTCAATTTGCAAAACAATTATTAGTTGATGGTTTATAACAGATGTCGTCACAAGAATGTTGAGGAGTTAGAAAGGTTTGTTTTCGAAATACAGCACCCTTTGAAACAAGTAAACAAATTACAAAAGTCGAGTCATACTTTTGATAAGGTTTGAAACTTTTTTTATTGAAGTTACAACAAACCACTTGAAATAGCCCAAATTTTGCATTTTATCCTACTATACTTAAACATGATCAGTTTTGTATTGCAGTTGCAAATGCAGTTGCAATTCTTCATAAAAGAATCCTACTTACATATCCAAAAAAAAAATGAAGAAAAACTGTTTTTTTTTAGGTCAAAAAATTTCCCATAAATAATATTGATATGTATAATATAAAAATAAAAACATTTAGAGAAGTAATTATATAACCCTTGCAACTGCGCACGTATCTATATGAATGAAGGTATCTATCAATAAGATGGAAGAGCCAAACTAAAACAGTGTTTTCCGATATCTTTGACATCTTGGTAAAATTATTCAGAGGACTAGGATCAAATAATAATCAGTCAAAACTATTTATTACATGCGCGACGTTTCGGTCCAATTATTGAGCCTTCCTCAGGCGTTCGTAAATAATCACTTTAACCTTGTTAAAAATAATCATTGTCAATTCATTTTTATACGGTACAGTTGGTAAAAACAATCATAAAACTCCCAAGATACATAAAAAAAAATCCCAATAAAAATATATAAAATAAAATTTCAATAAAAATAATTAAAGTTAGTTAAAAATGACGTTATTTTAAAAAATCGAACCGCTCAGCAATTTATCATCATCGAGGATCTGAAACTCTACAATAAAATCTTTGACATCTTTTGATATTTTAGATATCTTTGTACTACTTAATAATAATCAAAATTCGAACATTTTCTCAAAAAAAGCTGTTATTTGTTATTTGACACTGTTGTTTGAGCTATTTGTTGTACCAGATGCAATATGCATGCAGTGCAAAATATCCCCATATCCCATACCCCTAGATCAATGTTTCTTAACCTTTTAAGTGAGCCGCAACCATTTGAATCTGAAAATAGGTCTCTGCACCCCATTGAAATTTTATGTTTCGTTTTTTTTAGTTTTGCAAAAATTATAAAAAACTTCTTAATTTTTATTATTAGAGGCTCTCCCGCACCACCAAAAATACCTTCCCGCATCCCCAGGGGTGCAGGCAACACAGGATAGGAGACACTTCTCTAAAATAAAAGCACAGAAAATTTCAGTTTTTCTATCATTCGCATTGTGGCTATGATTCTCAACGAATGTTTTCCTTTTTATTTTTTTTAAGACAACATTTTTATAAATTCATACTCTTCAAAATACATTAATTTTCAATATTGACCAAAACATTTTCACTTAAAAATTTGTAATTCAATTTCTGGCAACCATTAATTGGTTTCAAAACCAAAGTTTTCTAATCAGAATCATAATATATCACACACTTATTATACTGTTGGCACTAAAACCTAATATGTTCAGAATTTATCTATTTAAATGTCATTTAATTTAATAGAGAAATTGTTACCTTGATTTATTAAGCACTAATTTCATAATCAAACGGATCAATTTTTGGTTTTTAATCACATGAAATTAATTAATTAAGAACAAATAAAATTGCATAAGTCATGCAATACACTAATATCTGATGATAGCGTACACACGCCAATGCACGTGGTTATTAGCCAATAGAATTGCAAGATTTAAGGATGTTCATTTATTTTGATTATTGAAAATTTGAAATTTAAACAAAGCCACTCCCACACTTCATTCAATGTTATACCATTGAACATATTCATGTTAAATAGGGCTAGTTATCATTAAACGCGGAAGTGTTTTTTTTTGTTACTATTGTAGTGTTACTACCTATAACACTATATTGTGGATTAAAATTTTGTGATGAATTAATAATTGATTTATATTAATTGCTTTGTTGTTTTATTTGTAACCCATATTATGAGTATTTTGTAGATATTAGAATAAAACAAATAATTGTGGAATCGGAGAAACTCTGCTTTTGCAACTAGCCTTGTCTGACTAATGTAATATTTTTTTGTTTGAATATCATAAAATTTATGAAAATGAATAGAACTGTTTGCTGTTTCAAGTAGTAATCTTTGTTAAATGAATATTTTTATGTGGAATTATAAAATTTGTATGTGTCCTATACTCTTAGATTATGTTGTGGAAAGTACGATATTACTATTGTAATTGTTGCTATAATTTTTTCCGTGTATGAATATAATATCTACATGCATCGTTACGTTCCGATAAGGAATTATTTTTTTCGAAAATGATATAATTTTTAGTTCAAGCATGAAATTTATCAATTGAAAGTATTAAAAATGGTAGTTATAAAAATTAGATACAAAAAACAGGGAAACATTGTAAAGCATAGTACAATGATAATACATTAGAAGTAGCAAAAACGTTTCAATAACCAATATTTTTCCAAAAACTTTGCATTACTACAGTTGTCCAAAACAAAATCTCAGTTCAGAAAAAAAATTGAAAGATTTGATTTTTTTTTAAATTCAAGCTTTTACGTTTTAACATCGTAATTAAAGACAATTCATAATTCTATCGTTCTACTAATTGGATATTAAATCTGACCACTTTGAACGAATTTCTCTTTGGTCTTTAATACTCATTTGACAAATATTTACTTTAATACACGTGTAGCATTATAGGTAATCTTGTTGTCGTGTAAACAAGGAATTCAGTCTATTACAGTTTCCATTCATTCCTCCTTTCTCCAAGGACTCACCATATTCGATCTTCCCACATCCACATCTCACATCCCATCCTCAATTTTGAACTGACTGGTTCAATGAGCTGTTCACGATAAATTAAATGATGAACAAAGCCTAGTCTGTGCCTTTTTTTAATTATAATTTTAATTAGATTTCGTCATTGTAGAAAATTAGGTGTGAAAGTCGTTTTATAAAATAAAAAATCCCTTAGGATTGAACGGAACACGGGTAGGGCAAAATGAAACATTGAAATAAATTTTGCATTTTATATAAATTTTTCCATATAGTTTTTGAAAGCTTTTAAACAATTTTTTACACTTTGGTGTATGACGTTGCCTACACTTACACCTACTGCATAAATGCACTTGTTCTGTGAATAACAAGGGAAAAACGCCCCCTCATGTTCTTCAATGCTATATGCACTTTCATCTATTGTTAGTTATGCGCCATTTTTTAAATTACATGAAATTTTTAGAGCAAAATTATAATGAAATCATTCAAAAAAAAAAAAAAATCCACCTAGCACATGATTATAATTTATACTTATTTTTTTGTTTGAATAGTACAAAAAGTGGTTTGAAAATGACTTTGACATTAATATTCTGTAAATTGAAAAGACGAAATACAAATAAAAAGAGGCGTAAAATGAATTTTTGATCTCATCATTTTACATTTGTAGAGGCACAAATGTTTTCTCTTCGTTTCAGTTCCGATTTGTTGTCGGTGGAAAAAGATGAGACATGCTTTGTTGGGGATGAAGTAGATGTAATAGGGATGTAACAGACTATGTTAGTGACACAATACTAGCTTACCTGAATTTTATTTAGGAATTCTATCTTACCATAAGATTTCTGTTTTTCTATACTTGTCCCTCATTTTGCGAAGAGTCTTTTACAAGAACCACCAACTAAACATTGTCAACATATAATATAGCCATCGAAATTTTTTAGGTTTTACTTCTTTTAAAAGACAACGTAAAATCTCTGGAGAAATTATTAGACGAAAATATCGAGAAATTCGATAGGTGGAGACGAAGCTGTAAGAACATATAATTTATTTTCATATCGATCTCACAACTTTCCTTCGAACTCGTTTTATAAAAGTTTAAAGTGTTTATTCGAATGAAGTATTTACTTGTGAAAAAAATTATGTGTTTGTCTATTTAAGCGTTAAAAAACATTAAAGAATTAGAGAAAAAATACGGATTATTCGTAGTTAAAGAAATTTAAAATTTATTAAATTCCAATTGAATATGAACGTTGGATAATTAAGAAGTACAGAAGTTTGGAGTTCATCACGTATTTATTTTACGCTTCGATTAATCTGAAATCTGATCAGATTTTAAAACTAAAACGTTTGCGAATTTAGCATTTAAGTTTGTTTTGAAATATGTTTTGATGTTTGCAGTTTGAAAATTATTTTGAAAAGATTTTGTTAAATGTTCATTTTAGTCAAGGAAAATCTTTAAAAAAGTTAAAGTTTATTTAACAAAAGATTTTATATAAGTTTTTCGTCAAACTATATTAAACATTCAAATTCAGAAAATGTTATCAATTTTCAATCGTTTTAACTGAAATTCTTAATAGAAATCAAATGTTTAATGAAAGAATAACAAATAAGTAAGCTTTTTCATCTTTGAACTTTAGATAGAAATAAAATAGTCTATTTATTAAATATAATAAAAGCAAGTAATATACATGATTACTAAATCGTAATAACTAAAAATTGCTTGCTTTTATTGTATTTAATAAGTAGACCATTTTATTTCTATCTAAAGTTCAAAGATGAAAAAGCTTACTTATTTGTTTTTCTTTCATTAAACATTTGATTTCTATTAAGAATTTCAGTTGAAACGATTGAAAATTGGTAACATTTTCTGAATTTGAATGTTCAATTTAGTTTGACGAAAAACTTACTTAAAGTTTTTTGCTAACTAAACTTTAGCTTTTTGAAAGGTTCCTTGACTAAAGGGCAGCTAAAGCAAAACCCTATCATAATAACTCAGTTAACGAAAGTTGTACAGAAGGCCAGGTGACCAATGTTAATAATGAAAGTGAGCCCTAACCAAAGTTTATGAATTACACAGGTTGCCCCATTAGAAAAAAAAATCACGTCATACGAAGAATTTTGAAATTTGAATCAGTCTGAAGATATGTACGAATTTCTTCTGAATACGTCACGTACCGCATGAGGCCACCTGTGCATTTTATAAACCTCGAACCCTAACACCATCAACCATTGAAGATTCAAATAGTAAAGTGTGAAAGCATTAAAGGTACCAAAATGGTATCCACAGCATGAAAATCAACAACCATCTTGGTGACTCTGCAATTCGCTTACAAATACTTCCTTATCCGAATTCCCAATCGACACTACATCTTCTGTACTGTTTGTAAAAGTAAACATGAAAATCGGAAATAAACACCAAAAATACCAGGAATTCTACATTGATAGATTAGTACTAAACGAACAATCGAGATGTATCAATAACAAACGACCAAGTTCCTGCAGGCTGAAGAACTGAACTTCAATTTTTCATCTGGAAGGCTATATCCATTATTAAATTCTAAGAAACCATCGAAAAAAACCCACAACAAAACCATCAAATATCTCCCCGGAATCAGTATCATGTTAAAATACCCAAAAAATTAACATAAATAAAATAAAATAATTACACATATACTAAAAGAAGTAGACCATATGCTCAGAAACAAGTATCCAATCAAGCAAATACGGCTACCTGGAAATTATGGGATAGATGACAATGAACAAGCCGACAAACGTGTAAAAAAGGTAACCATCAAAAACTACTTGACTGGGAATTGGAAACTTGGATATACCATACATATCTCCGATCGAATCCATGTCAAGAAATTACGCAGAGGGTATAACGGGACTCTGAATAAGACATATAAGGATGAAGCATCAAAAAACTTGTATAACGCTAGTAGGAACCTTTACTGTGACAAATGTAGAGGTGCTTACCATTCATCATCTTTTATACAATTATATGGTACAGCTCTTGTACACTGGAGGAAGTAGGAAGAAGTATCGACTAGGGCATGACCTTAGGGATATGCTTTGCAATTTGAACGATGTAGAAAAGACCATAGAGTTTTTGAAAGTAACCGGATTACTTAACAAAATTTACAGTGAAAGTGACTAATAACTAAATAAGTACGAATCATTATCAAATATAACTAAACACAAGTGGTCAATAAATAAAGTTTGTCGACACCACAATGCATAACTCAACCAAAAATAAATATGTTAGACTTAAATTAAAATCCAATTTAGACGATAAAACCATTTATATAAATACTAGTAGTTGCCCGTTGCATTCGCAACTAAAAGCTTTATCTCAATAAAATGTTTAATATGAGATAATGTAGTTAATCAACAATCGAAATTTTAAATTTAATAATCAAAGTGTTGTTAACATAAAAAAAAGTTTATCTAAAATTATATTAAGAAATAAAATATAAGTGTTTTTTTTAAATCATTTTAATAATAACATTTTAAATAACGTCATTTCACTAAATGAGTATGAAAGTTTAATACTTATGTAGTACTTATACCAAATAGGCGATTTTAAATTTTGGTTCGTTTTCCAACAATCAAACTTTTTAAAATCTATTTTTTTATTAACCAATGGTTGTGATCTGGAGTAATTATATATTCGGCTGAAAAACATTAACGTAGCAATTTTTTTGTTGTCAATTCAAATATAAAATCTTCTCTACTAACTTTTCTTCGATATTTAGAACAATTTGAAAACCAATTATTGTTATTGAAAATAAATAAAATATTCGAATTTGCTTCCACACTTTCCACCTAGTTCCAACAATTTTGTATGTACAACGCCCAAATGTGCGAAATCGAATAGCTTTTTAGTCATGTTAACTAACATAAGGGTCATTATTTTTTTTGTTTTACATTGTATTTTCAAATATAAGTGCACATATGTGTCGATGAAATTTGGAAAGTGTTTTCCTTATACGATGCAGATATATAATAAGAAAGGGTTTTTGCAAATTTCTCCCCTAAAAGAGTGAAAAACGGTAGCAAAGTTTGTAAGGGATAACGTTTAATAAACAATCGAAATTTCAAATTTAATAATCAATCATAGTCCGTTAAAAGCGAAACGTTATTACTGCTTAATATAAAACAAAGTTGATTCATTATTAGAAACAGAAACTTTGGGTTTGCTTAAAAAATTAAACTCTGATTAATATGTTTTTTGGCTTTCACATATTGTTAACCTGAAAATCCAAAATTTCATATTCACAAATAAATACATTAGTGAGAGTATCCCTACCAACGTTTTGAATGCGTAAGTGGGGATAACAGAGCGCATGCGTATAGCGTATTCTGCACGCACGGACGGCAAGATAGTCAATTTATATATAAGATAAGTGAACAAACAGTCGGGAAATGACTAGTGCTGTATAAATGACCTTAATCTGATGAAAGAATAGCAAGCGACGAACGACACCTATCTATTACAACTTGTATGGTTATATAACAATAACTTAAGCCGTTTTTAAAGATTTTTTTGAAAAAAAAAGGTCTTCATATGTATTTTCGGAATAGTCAACAAATTGAGCCAAAAATAATTATTCGCTATATACCTATATCGAATTTATAAGAATGAGTTAAGTTTTGCAACCAAAAGGAAAAAGCTAAAACTAACCGTTGACAAATATCATGGCTACAATGTCAAGACATGTATTTGCCTCCACGTGGTGGAAACTAAGTTTACTTAACAAGATGAATAATCAAGATGAATGTCTTATTTGATAAGTAGAGTTTTGTACAAACATTTGTGTACATTTTGTTTTTGAATTTGCTTGATGTTTCTACTATAAATGGATCATTGTGCTATGAAACCATTTAAAAATATATTAACAAAACTACTTCAAAAAATATAATCCAACTATAAAATTAATTATTTTTTTGGTATATAACATTGTCGAATGTAAAAGGTGCTTAAATTGTTTTATAAAACAATGATAAAAAACATAGAATTCAAGGTGAGGGATAAGTTCAAGTTCAAGTTGTGTAACATATGTTTACTAAGCCTAATATAAACTTCATTTAACATTATGTTTTAGTAGGTTTACATACATAAAAATATTTTCTTAAAATTATCTATTATTATCATCATTTTTACATGAAGGTTTTAGAAATAAAACAGAAAAAAAATAAGTATGGAATTTTTTTAATGAAAAACGAAATCAAATAGAATGTATCAAAATTATCTTTTCTCTAAAGTTTACACCTTACTATCCACCAAATACCACCATATCCTATCCACGTGGTATTTTCGCGTCCAATATAATAACGAAACTAGTTCCTATCGATCAATTGCGACGGTAGTCCCAAAAGGCAGTGTTCTAGGACCATTACTCTATCTAATATTAGCAATCTATTTTCCAACAAACAACAAAATAATTACCATCATATTTGTAGACAATACGGCAATTTCCTATGTAAGTTAGAATAGTAAATCGATCCAACATCTTAAGGCCCACCTAAATACCATAACTAACAAAAAAATCATCGAAAAATTCATTCAAAATGAAAAGTCTACAGAAGATTTTGGAATAATTATAATATTTTTTTATAATTATAATATATGAAACGAAAATATAAAATTTGTACGAATTTATAAACGTTACATTAATTTTTTTTCCAGCCTCTGAAAAAGCTGTTAAAATGGACTTGCAGATAAACACTTAAGGCCGATGATATAGTAAAAATAAAATATTATAATATAAGGGATTTTGAAAAACTATTTAAATAGACCATAAAATTTTGGATTACAGTGAAAACAAGCTACATTATTTTTTATTTTGTTTTTGATTAGTTCTACTGTTCAAAGTCTTATAATATACAAACTATATTCAAACTAATGGATAATAATATATGTCTTATGGGACTCAATTTCTTCTTTATTACGACGCGTTTCAACAGTTTTTGACTGTCATCATCAGGTAATAATTATTTTGTCACTTGTAAACAAATATCATATAGGTTATTTGTTTTATATAGTTTGTCGTTAAGGATGTTATTTTTATAAGGATGGATCTAGTTTGTGTGCTTTGTATATTTCATAGTCTTTTAGGGTATTCATATGTGATCCTTTTTTGCATATATGTAGTGGTTTAAAATTTGTTTCGAAATTTAAGCATTGATGATTTTCGTCATAAAGGTGCTTTGTAAAATTTGAAGTTGTTGCTGAAGTAGGTTTCTTGGGTGTATGTTCCTTATGTCTTGTTCTGAAAGATCTACCAGTTTGGCCAATGTAGAATTTTTCACAGGAACCACATTTAATTTTATATATTCCGGTTTTATTTTCCGTTGCAATTTGGTTGTTCTCCAATGGTTTGAGAATTTTCATCATGTCGTTGTTTGTTGGAAATGCGATATTGAAGTTATTTTTCTTTAGGAAGTTGGCGATTGTAAAATTGAATACATTATTGAAGTTTGATTTTATATATTTTTTGTTTTCTTTTTGTGGAATTGGAAGAATAGATTTTTTAGTAAATTTCGATATTATTTTGTCTACGATTGAACTGTCGTACCCGTTAGTAAAAGCTTTATTTTTAATTATCTTAATTTCTTCTTCACGAGCTTTGGTGCTGAGAGGAAACTTGATTGCTCGGTATACTAGACTGTTGTAAGCTGCCATTTTTTGGTTTCTTAATTGAAAGAAGATCCAACTCCGAACTTCACTAAAACTTTATATAAAACCATAAATAAAAGCGACTATCTTTTTGAAAACGAATTTTCAAAAAGAATCCTCAAGCCAATAAAACCTCAAGCTCCAATACTTCATGGTTTACCCAAAATACACAAAATAAATATGCCAATCCGACCAGTAGTGGATTACAAATTTGCACCTGGATATTGGTTAGCTAAAAAACTGGTACAAACCATCAGGCCAGGAATTATATTGAAAGAAAATTATTCATTAAAAAACACATATGAATATATGAATAATACTAAAAACCTAAAACGACCACAGAACATCAAAATGGTATCACTTGACATTGTCAACTTATACTGACTTATACACAAATGTCCCTGTTGAAGAAACAATCAAAATTGTGGAATATAATCTAATAACATCCAAAATATATAATTATATGGTAAAGTTAATAAATAAAGTTAATAGTTTCAATAATCTTTTGTATATTTTAAAACTATCTTTTAATTTTTTTTCTCACAATTTTTTTTTCCTTACAGTGAACTGATATAAAGAACATGAATTGTTTACATTTCTTAGGTTTTTATTACTTAAAAAAGGTCCTTTGAAATTTTTTATATGATGTAGTCTTATTTCACAATAATATATTTAGTTTCAAAAGGAAAAGCTCGATTTTCCTTTTTCTGATGCTATTTTAATATACCTTTTACAGTGTAGATGTTAAATTTAAATATTTATAAAAATAAAAAGCATAAAAACACGAAACAGACGTTTTATATTTCCGAGATGAAGTAATGCAGCTGTACAACATAATATTGGAACAATAAGTACATGCAAGCATATTGCTTTTGCATATTGCACATAATATATTAATAATACAAACGCGTCAAAAGAATAGCTTAGCAACGTTTAATCGTAAATGAAATTTAATGGAATTTCAGATAAACAATTTCTACTCAACAACTTCTTACCTTATAGAATATATATTTTTAAAAAATGTGTAAATAAGTACTAAGTATAAAGATTCTACCATTAAAAAGCAATGTTAAAATAACATTTCATTGTTACATAAATTCTGCAATTTTAGTCAAACCAGCTTGGGAATTTCTCAAACGTAAAATTAAAAAAAAATTAACTCCACCATTTACCATTGCCCCAGTGACATGCTTTTCGATGTCATCTTTTAAATTTGTCTCTTTCGATATTCAAGTAAAGTAATTTACTCTGTCAAACTTTTGTACACTACCGGAAGAAAACAATGTTTTTAAAATGCAAAACATAATGAAAAAACAACTTTTCCATTACATCCCTCCAAAAAAATATAATTATAAAACTGATACAAAAGATGATTGAGAATTTAATTAAAACGAGAATTTAATTGAAGGCATGGCAAGATTACAATGAATTTGCGTTGTTGCAAAACACATGCAAAACCTACGACACGAAAGTAAAATATGTTAATACATTATACTAAAGTTGTATTTTACGAAAAGAAATTGTATAAGCGATGATTAGACAATACTCTTGAAATTTTAAATCTTAATAATAATTCACCTTGTAAGAAATTTGATATAAATTTGTATTTGATATAAAAACCACCGTTCACATTTAAAGGCTTTGCATATGTTGTAAGCCGGAAAAGTTTAATGTTTCAAATAACTCATTTTCACTCTGTTTTCTTGTAAAGACTATTTAAATTTGTTTGAAATTAATAATAGAAAGCTTTTATAGTTTCTAATTACATTTACTGAATGCCAGTTTGGCACCCTGTCAAGTTTAATAATTTGCGATATTACTATATTAATTAATTTTCCAATAAAACGAAATTATATAAGCTTGATGTTGAAGTTACAATAAATGTATAAAAATTGCAAATTAAATGAGTAGCAATTTAATTAGTAGCAAATTAATTTCGTATTTGTTAAGAGATATAAATTGAAGCTTCAAAAACTTATTACCTTTATACCTTAAATTTAAAGAAATGGGCAATGAAATTTATGACAATGGGTAGCATATCAAGGAGTACCATATGGGTACCATATCTTCATACCAGCATTCAACTATGATTTGAATAAAAGAAAATAAATTAAGATTGTAATAGAGGGAAGCAGTAATATTAGGCAGTAAAGACAAAGTTAATGTGTATTAAAACTAAAGGTTAAATCTTTTAAGATTGAAAATGCGAATTTACGAAAAATATGCTTAAATAAATTAAATAAATATTTAATAAATATTTAGCGTAATGATTTTCCATTACCTAATGTGAATTTCTTTTTTTATACCTAAGTAGAAGATAGCCTTCAAGCACTGCCTGACACTGGTGAGGTTCCTTAGATCATGGAAGTTTTTTCCTTTTCTTAACGGGAATGTTTTGGATTTCAATCCTGTTTTTAAGTTCTTCCAGTTTTCCTTCTAGAACATCCATTTTACACCTTTTTCTTCCAACTAAGTCGATTTTTCTTGGCAGTACAAGAAAACAAGTTTATATTTCTTAGCACACGAAAATGATAATTTAAAGTGGGTGACACATTTGTTAATTTTTTGAATCAAGTTTCTTCATATTTGATATACTTTTGTCACTTTTCTTGTTCGAAATAATAATTCTTTTTTTTTTCGTTAATTTTTCTAAGCCTGCAACTCATGAGTATTCTCTCGATCCAGTAACTGGATTTTTAACTTCCACTATTTGAAACAGTTTTAGTTCTTAGGTAAAAAAAAATTAACTATTTTTTTCTGATATTTTCAAATTATTGAATTTAGTATCAATGAAAATAAATGGTTTGTGGGCGGCTTTATATTTTTTCAGCCAAATCAAAGCTACCACTACAGCCATAGCTATAACTATGGTCTCTTTCAATTGAATTGTTAGATGCCTTATTATAGGGAATATTTCCAAACGATTATTATATTCATACAAAAAATATTTTAAGCAAATAAAAATAAATATTTTAAAAAAAACATTAAAAATCATTGGTTTAATTATTTCTTCTTAATTAACCTCATTCAACTAGGTTATTTAAATTTTAAATATTTTTAAGTTGTATTTTTTATAAACTTGATATTTTTTAAAAAAGAAAATATCAAGTAAAACTCCAATATTTATGGTTTTCATTTCATGAAGGTTGTTCCTTTGATGCAGTTTACGATTGATTTTATTAACTTCATAAAATTATTATTCATAGAAACAAAACTGCCAATCATTTCCTTTGTGCATGCGGAATTTCAAATGTAAAAGTATCTTTTATTTCATATTTGTGGGAAAACAATGATGTTAGAGCACAAACAAAGGGATTTATTTAAGTTGACAGAACGTTTATATGCAATTCACGAAAATTCAAAAATCAACTAAAATGAATAATGCCACAATAAAACTTTAACGACTTTAACATGCAATAAACATAAAAGCTCTATCGGAAAATTCCGACACCATGCGGTAGAAATTCGTACTAGATATTGGTGAAAACTAAATTCGGGTTTGTATATGAGGAAAACGTTAGGAAAATCTGCGTCGTCTGCGTTGAGTTGATTTTCAAATCATCTTGTTACTGAAGAAGGATTATATAGAGTTCGCTCTATGTCATATCATCTATTCTGATTTATTAATGTTTATAAAACTACATTTTATCTCTTTACTAATTTTTTTTTTCGATTCTCTCTCAGAATGGTAAAAAACTAATCTTATTTATGCAAATATATAATGATTGCAGTAAATATGGTTGCATTGTTCTTATTCATATAATATTTAACAAAACCTTGTTAAATAGGACAAATTTTCCGCATTTCCATTGAATTCCTCAATATTTCAACCGCAAATAATTTCCTATGCAAAATTATGCCACGAAATACCCTCAACTTTGCACTAATTTGCGCGAAAAATTCTATTTGAATATAAAATAGTACTGTACATGCGCTTCTCTTGGCGGAAAAACGTACACATGAAAAATATTGCGGCGTAATGAAATTTAAATGCATACTTGAATATGATAATGCTGCATATATTTGTAAGTATGAATATTTCACTTAATTTGCTCTGAAATAATCGTAAATCGTTCGAGAAAGACAAGCATCTGAGTATAATGTCTATAGGCGAAAAACTTTCCCGCATTTCCTGAATCTGATGCAATCGATATAGTTGCGCCCTCAACCGCAAAGCGACTAATACCATGTGCTCGTTTTTAGAACGAAACTAACGCCCTTTATACCACGCATCCGTGTTCAACAAAGAAAAGTTTTCGATAGTTATTTCCAGCAAAGCTCCGCCACCAACTGAAATATTCCCACGAGCTCAAGCTTTCTCAACCTTGAAAAAAGCTTCACTAGACTAGATTCCAGCTGACCTTGTCGCAGAAGTTTTCACAGACATTCCTTAAAATCTTTATAATTGCCTTCCCAGTAATTTGTATTCACAATTTAAATATACCAATTTTTATATTCCAAGATATTTAAAATCGAAAAACCAATTCTGCTAAAAGCTCAAAACGCAGCTGTTCGTTTTTTTTTGTGACCTGATTGTTTTATAATAATATTCCTTCAAGTTTCATTAACGAAATTGCACCACATTTTTCTTAAAGACATCATAAAAGCATATACGATTCCGATCAAAAACATAAAAATGGGGTTAATGGAGTAAGTCACAAAATAAAAACGTATATTTTAGTATAAAAGTTGGTGAAAAAATTACCTTTTTATGATGTTTACCCTAAGATATGTGTGCTTTTTTGTTTTATTTCAACAGTTACTTTTGAGGTCGTGGATAAAATTTTTATCCAGCATTTAACATAACCAAGAAAATCTGATTGAGAAAGATAACTTCTCTCTTTCTTATTAAAATAATAAAACCTACACAAATTCATAATTAAGCCTTTATAGCTATGTCTTATAAGCTGCACATTTTTATTAAACTATAGAGTTATTCAAGAAAGAAAAAATAAGTCAAAAATTAATCCACATTTATTTGCTAATATTTGAAAAAGTTTGCATTGAGCTTTAATGCAAAAGATAAATATTTTGGTTACTTTTGAAGAAAATCTCTTTCTATATAGCGATATTTCTTTAAGGCTTCTTACGTGCTCCGTAAAATATGTTAAGGTTCGTGGAGCAATCAATTTATTGAGTCCCCATAAAAAGGAGAACTATTTCGATTTAATTGTTATTTACCGTCGTCTTATAACTACTAAGCACTTAGGTCTTTAGCGATTGAAGGGCTTATAAAAATCCTTAGTCGAGAAATATCAAAAATTTATTCTGTACAAGGATCGAACCTTGTACAGAAATCTGGATTGTGTTGCAGAATAAAGTTTTTTTCTTTTGATAACTCCTGGAAACTTTTGTGGAAATGAATAGTCGACCAAAAGTGGATGGAAATATTTGACAGCTTTAATATAGCTGATATGAATACTCTTTCTTCTCTAAACATTTTACAGTTTAAATTTTTTATCATAATTGATTAGTACATGTCGAAGAGCTCAAAATAATCAAATTTGAAGTTAAAAAAAACTTTTTAGCAAAAATGAACATGTAATGCACTTGAATAAAAATTGAAAATGTTTTTGGTAACAACTTTGCGTTATTACCTTGTTAAACTTCCTGAGGATACAACTGCAAATTTGTGTTCCTTTAGAAATTTCTCTAACTATTTCAATTAACAGTAAAAAACATATTTTTTATTCTTTTACGAGGTTATAAGTCACTTTAATTATGAAATGCCATTTGTATGATTTTGAAATAATTTATCGCCCAATAAATGGAAATTGAATGTCTTTTGGTTAAAAAAAGGACAATACTGTCCGATACTCTTTATGGAAATTAAAAAAATCTGAAAAGTAGTTGTCTAATAAGTATCTCTTACCTTTTAGTAAAGTAAAACCAAGCTAAAATTAAACCAAGTTACGGTTTAAGTAAAACCATAACTCCTGACCACATAATTGGTGAGATATAATGGTTTGATGATTAACCCAAACTGCATATATTGAATAAGTTAAAGTTTCCCTGTCCTATCGATTTAATAATGTACAAAAACGAGTTCTTTATAAGTTATTGCAAAAGGATAAAAAAAATATAGAAAAAAGTTTTTCAAGAAAAATTGTTATATTAGTTATATTTTTGAAGATATAACTGAGAATATAGTAGAAAGATGATAAAATCCTATTTTCTGATTACAATTTATTATTACAAAATTAAATTACTACCTACTATCAAACCATACCTCCTGAATATTGTAGTATCATATTAATGTAATAGACTACTATTTTATTGTTGTATAATATTATATTTTAGAGTCATTAATGACCTTTGTTGTTAAAGAATGACTATAAATAATAATAAAAAAAATTACTACAATATTATAATTTTACTAAGGAAGAGCAAAATCACTTTAGGAATCATTGTTAAATGTTGAACAGCTCAATGAATCTTCAGATCAAATAAATGAAAGCTATAAATACTCGAAATGAATCGCAATTCATCCTGATTCCAGACTATTTTTAAGTTTTAACATTTGAATAATTCATAAGTCCCCGTGTGCAAATATATTAAAATTATCAGCTTTTGGTATAAATCTTTCAAACTATTTAAAAACTATTTTCTTACGATTTGCATACTTAAATCTCATGCTAAAACTTCTTTGACAAAGAAAAATATTCATTATAGTCTTACAAGTAAAGTAATCTTTTAAATAAAGTGATTTGGTTGATATCAACGTGCTTTTTGTGATAATATTATATGTTTTATTATGATTTAATTAAAATAAAAAAAAAATATTAACTATGATACATTTTATTAAATTTCTAATTATAATTTGTATAAGAAATTTCTAAAGTTATTTTAAAGTGTTTAATTTTTGATTATGTTTCATTTATTATTTTACATTTAGTATACATTTTATGAATATCTAAAAATAAACAGTAATTTGCCATAAAGTCATCATAAAACTAAATTATATATGGGAATAATGAATAATTGGTCATGTTCCCAGTTCCAATGAAATTTTTGCTAAAATTACCAATTTTCCAACACTGCTGCTCTGTTTATCAACAGAGGTAATAACAAAGTGCTTAGTTAATCCTGACTTGACATCTATGGCCTCATAAATCATCCAAACTCATAGTGTGCTTGTTTATATTACACACTGCAACCATTAACATTGCTATGGATCAATTTCACAAAATAATTTCCTCTATCTAAAGGAAATACTTAAGATAAATAGAGAGATTTATCGTTGCCGTGAGCAATGGAGATATATTTAATTTTTTTCCATTGCAGTGAAATAAATGTGTTACAACTTCAAAATCTTACATGGCAAGGATTTTTTAAGCGTCAGCTAGGGATTTCAAGCAAATGATCATTAATATTATTTTCGAAATGAGTAAAAACAACGGATTTGATAACTGCGAAAGTTTTTCATTGCTTTTCTTCCATGTGCTGCACTCGGGACTTTTCTGTTCATTTGTAAATTTAAATTTTATTTCTCACTTTCTATGGAAGAAAAGAAATGGATAAGTTTGGAATTCGCAGCACGTAGATCAGCGAGATACATCTAAATCCTTGTAAAAGAGACAAAATAAACAAAGAATGTAAATGTACGTTGAAATGTTCATAGATAGTTTTTCTAGCGAATTTCTTTTGAACGTGCGTAATTGAAGCCAAGCTTTGTTATTCAAAATGCTTAGAAATTCATTGATATTCAAATTAGACAAATAAAACTGCTTATTTTTGAAAACTTTCATAAATTTTTTCTATGTTATTAACGCTGTGAATCAAGATTATGAAGCTATAAAACCTAAAATTTTAATAATGTTGAAATTTATACCAAAAATTTTTTTTAACAAACTTCAGAATTGTACACAAGAAAATATTTTTTGTTTTTCAAGAATTATGTGAAACATCATTGAGTTTTTGGTTCGTACAACCGTTTAGTTCGTTAAAGGTGAACCAAATTGGCAAAAACAAAAATATCTTGACTACTTCAATTGCTATTGTTACTGTTATTGTACTACTGTTTCAATTCTATTTATATAACTATTTTTATCATATATATCGTATATTATTATTGGTATAAAAACTACTTAAGTAATTAATATTAGATTTACAACGCTAAATGGAGATGCATTATATATTGTAATGGGCATAGTTTTCCATTATGTCCTATAGTCGCTAATAACCAAAGAAGTTGATGCGACTTTAAATAATGGAAATTAAAAAAAATATCTTGATTTTTCACCTAGAAAATTTAGATGTACAGCTATTTTTGTATAGATACATCTCAAGTTAAATTGATAAGACGCTTAGTTAATCACTTATAATTAAACATCAGATTACTCGTATATGCATTTGCATATTTATATAAGAAAATATGTAGGTATACAATTCTATTTTTATAGTGATATTGCATATTTTACTACTTTTTCATTGATAATGCTTATTTCAGTTATAATACGTGTTAGCCGTGTTGTATTCCAAATATCCAAAGTATTCTATCCAAAATTACTTCACATCACCTGTCTAGCATACGGATTACATAGAGTTACGGAAATGATCAGAAACAAGTTCAGGATCAGTTTATTTGTTTAGTTTTTTTCAGTTTATCAGTTTATTATGTTAATTGTGTCATTGGACACAACTAACCCGCAAGTGTTATAAGTGTGACATATTGCAATTATTGCCTAGAGGCAGATGGTGCAAAAACAAAATTTGTAAATAAAAAAAAGGATCAGTTCAGGTCAATAAATTAATTCCTTCTTCAATGAAAAGTGTTTTAAAAGTTTCATCCCGAATATATGTAAGTGAAAAGCAACTACCAAATATGAAACACTACCACCAGAACCAATATTAAGATCGTGGGGAACTTGGTAAAAAGTTGTATTGTTTTATGCTGACATTTTCGATGCGATAAAAGAAGTAGTTGGAAAATTTTACAGATCAGATGCTATTGCAATTAATTTACTCCATCTAGCTTTTAAGGAACTTTCAACCAAAGAAAATATAGCTTTTATTGCAACCCATTGTAGGAATATACTCGATACAATTGGGAAATTAGAAAACTTCCCTCTGTGCAAGTGCTTGGAATATTAGAAACAATAATTGGACAGAGTAATACTCTTCCGAGTTCACTATTGCAAAAGGTTCGAAGCAAATTAAGTGAAATGTTGTGTAAAATTCCCGGTCTTGAAGGATTAAAGAAAATTAACGCATTCGTCAACGGTACTGGACCAATTCTGCTTGAAGAGATTTCGAAGAGATCACTGAAAATTCCGCCAAATTTCAAGCTGTGTCCAGTAACGTCAGTTGACGACGTTAGGTAATTTTCAGCTTTTCACCCATAAGATCCAATTATGAATCGAAACCATCCAGGATCCCATTCAAATGTAAAATATTGTGTGTAATAGTTATTTATGTACCAAGGGCGTTATCAAGGTGATAATGCCCGGAGAACGAGATAATGCAGCCCGAGGGCCTCTGGCCCGAGGGATGTATGTCGCTCGATGGGCATTATCACCTAATAACGCCTGAGGTGCATACAAACTTTTATTTTTCATTTAATTCGTAAGAAAAAATACATTGTATCTCAATTCTAAATTCGCAAAATGTATTCAAATCTGTAAATAATATGAAATTTAAATTCCCATGGAAATTTTAAACGGAATTTTAAATAAAATTCAAGCCTTCTTAGCAAAATATAAAATTTGAGGGCATTATGAAAAATAGTGCCTTCAAATTTCCAATGCATTTCTAATAGGTTGTCCTTGACCACGGGCATTATGAATTATAACGCCCGCTAATATATACAATGTATTCTAGTAGGCATAAAAGATTTAATCTCCATACTATTATACTAGAATAATAGCTAAATGAAAAATAAATTAATTTTATTTTTAATAAAATAGATTAAATAAAAGTTATAAATAAAGTTACCTGTAAATTAAAATCGAATTTTAAAGTCAATAAATATATTTTGTGAAATAACTATAAATATGGCAAATGTAAAATGAGAATCATATTGTTATTATTATTTATAAGGCAACTATGGTGAGGTGATTAGTGATAGGTGATTATTTCTTATAAATATACGCAGACAATTTCTGCGGAATAGGTCCAGCAATTTAAGAGGACTTCAGCCATGTACACACGTACAGAAGAAAGATAAGAGATATAAGAAGAGAAAGATAAATATAATGTGAAAATAAATGTAAATTTTAATAACAAATGGTAGTTGCGCCGCAAAAAATACATGCTAAATATACATGCTTTTATTGTGACATAAGAGTTTTGATCGTTCGTGAACGAAAAAAACATTGATTCTGATCGTTTGATTTTTGATATAGGTTACTAAAAATATAGCTTTTTAGTAATAGTTTCGATAGTTCGATAGTAATGGTTTTCGATAGTAATCTGTGCATCAAATAATTGTTTATTCGAGGTACGATAGCAAAAACATTGGGTCTTTGGTTTAACCCTTAGTTAGGCGCATTAAGAAAGTCACATAATTAGTCGCATGGGGTCTATAGTGACCCCAAAAAAATAATCAAAAAGTAGTGTTAAAATAAAATAAAATATACTTTGTATTATCAAAAATACTAACATTCTTTATTATAATTGACTTTTGGAAACAAAAACATAACTTGCATTTAAAATAATTACAAAAATAACAAAACTTCTAATCTTCTAATCATAAATTTCACATTTATTTTTACGTATGAAATTGTCTTGACCCCATGCGCCTATTTAAGGGTTAATTTTTGAACATGTTCCTGAGGGCAAAGCCTGGAGTGCCCAGCTCCGGCGCGGCAGCTGTCGACAGTTTTTTCCTTTGTTTTTTCCCCAAACGTTCACCCACTTTCGACAGCTTCAGCAAAGGCAAATTTCCTGTAGTCCAGGTAAGGCGTTGTTTTTGTTTACTTATTTTGCCAGACCGGACAAGGTCTAGTCCTCCGAAGGCTATCTGTGGTTAAGTCTAGAACCAGCGCCTCGTAGCCTTAGGGGGTGACGCACGGGTTATTCCCGCGCGCCGCCCGAAATGGTTATTTGATTGTTCCTATTTTCGATGTTGCCTATTTTGATTGCCCTTTTTAGTGCATACTTTGGCATTTTGATAGTGCCTATAATCCAGTGGTGTGCATTACATATAGACAAAAAGACACTGCCTGCCCTACATAATTCAGATAAATATTTATAATTTTGTTCTGATATCTAGTTTTATTTTATTTACGAGTACTATCAAATATCAATAAAGAAAAAATCTTAACGGATATCAACTATACAGTATACAGATTATGCCAGCTCATTCGTTCGTTCAATTTCAAGTAAGCGACTGGTAATATTTGCATTGCAATGCACTAGCGCTCTTGGCAACGCCCCGGGAAAGACACAAACTATTTGTGCCTAAATATTTATATGTGTGCACTCATAGCTATATATGTGTCAGTGTGTGTGTTCGTATAAAAACAATAATGCAAATATACAATTCCACACATCAACCTCATAAAAAGACACTGTCTTCTTACAACACGACAAATTACGATAATTACCGAAATATCATCGTTTCTTATTCATTAACGCTAAAATTACAAATTTGAATTTCATTGATTTCAATAATCGATTTAACAATCAGTAATCTACGTACATTGTTATTATTTAATTCTACTAAATTTTAATAATGTTTTATCTATTATCTCTATTATTTAATCCCGACGATTATATTGTATTTCTTAAATAAAGTTTACAAAATGAGTCTATCTATGGATATTTGTGGTTAAAAATATCAACATCATTATTTACCCTATACCGATTAGCCAACAAAATTTTAAAGTGTGAATTTTCCGATTTTTTTTTTGTCAATCGATTGGAAATCGTTCGTAGAGGTTTGTGAAAGAAACAGTTTCGTTTGTGACAAAATAGTTTTGCGGTAATTAAAAACATAAGATAAATTAATTAATTAGTCATTGATATAGTAAAATGTTAAGAAAATAAGGTTAAAAGTAACATACAATAACAAAAATGCGGAAAAATTTAGGAAACGTATAGTTAAAACTAAAACTAAAAAAAAGTCAAAGAAAAATATTTTCTGAATTTCGAAAAACCCTTAATGTTCTACTTCGTATATATACTTTTTCAAAAAATTTTTGTGTGAAAAGTTGATTTTCATAAGCAATGAAAAAATTTTGGAAAAAAGCCTGTTTAATTATGTTTCGATTTTTGTTATTTTGTAAAATTTTGGGAAAATATAATTTGAGGAAAAAAAAAATTTCTGAGTTGCCTTTTTTTCCATTTTTTTTCGAAGGGGGGAGGTTTTGTTTAGTTTTCCTTAATTTTTTTTTTTAGTTTTACATTTAACCAACCGTTTTCTTAATTTTCCTGCATTTTTGTTATTGTATGTTGCTTTGAACCATATTTTCTTAACATTTTACTATATCAATGACTAATTAATTAATTAATTTTTCTTAATTAATTTATTACCGCTAAACTAGTTTGTCACAATCGAAACGGTTTCTTTCACATACCTCTACGAACGATTTCCCATCGATTGGCAAAAAAAAAATCAGAAAATTCACACTTATAAATTTTGTTGGCTAATCGGTATAGGGTTCATTATTTACTCATCGTAACGACAAACTAAAACCAACATGCAGCATTTTTGATTATATTAAAGTAGCTTTTAAAAATTTCTGCCTACTCTGCCTAAAATCTCTGTGCACGCCACTGAATCCGATGTTTACTTATAATTCTTCACATATTTTTTCTATAATTTTACGTACGCAATAGAATCTCTTGGGGGAAGATAAAAAGAAAATAATAAGAAATAGAAAATTAAATGTGAAATCTTTGAAGATAATAAGATTTTATTATTTCAAACCAAAAAAGTTCATTAAAGTTCTGCTGTATGTTTTTTTCGATAGTATGTTCGTATTAAAATATTCCTAATTTAAGAATTTCATGAATTTAATTTTGCTAAAGAGGTAAAAGTTTCAAAAAACAATCGATTCAAAAGCTCCACTAACCTAATATTCTAAATCTTTTTTGTTCCAATTATAAAGAAATTTTTTTATGGAATTTTGAGTTTATACTGAATTAATTTTGACTATTAAGGTAAAGAAAAGATAATACAGAATGTATTGAAAGCCAAATATTAGGTTGTTTGGAAAGAAATATATATTTTTTTCGGTATACAAAGAATGGTTTTCCTATAGTGTACAAATATTTTATTGTATTATTTATTGTTTTATCTAATCCAATAACTTCTGTTGCCTTTCTGGTGGTAGAATAAATCTATGAACATAAAGTTTTTGTTCTTGGACGATAGAAAACTGATCTAGGTGATATTTGACCTCCTGATTTGATGTAATGGTTTTATCTTCTGAATTATGCTATAGTTTCAACCCAAATAAAAAACCGAAGATAAAAATTCAAAAAAAAAAAATAGTTGATTTTGTCGTACATTTCATTAGAGCTGCAATAGCTATTGGATAGTTATCAAACTTGTATGAGGTTTTCTAAACGGCAAAACTTTTACGTTAAATGAGGAGAAAAAAATTTCCTGGATTTGTATTTTGTCGTCCAATTACACAAACTTTACAAGCCTGGAACTATGCTACTACCAGAAAGAAGGCACAAAATAATAATCCAGAATAGACAATACAATAATTAATAAATGAATAAATATATTTAAAAATACATTAGGTATTTGATAATTTTCTTTCATTTACCCAAAAATAAAAATGAAATGAATTACTTTTCAAAGAGCAGAAAAGTTTGAATAAGTTTTAGTTTCAGCCATTTTATCAATCGCTTACTGTTATGAAAAATAAATTAAAGGAATATGACCTGAATAAGGCTTGTTATTAATATAATCCTTTGAGTGCCAACTTATTTTTTCGGTACTACGCTATAAGTACCAATGTATTTCTGCTGATTTTTGAATTGTTTAGGAAAAACAGAATATCAAAAATACTAGGGAAGGTAAATATTCAAAACTCAAGGAAAACTATTAAATGTAGTTCCACCTTTTTTTAAAATGTTATATTACAATTTTTTTTACAAAACATAAGTTCCGTGAGAAATTAAATTTCATTAACAGTGACATTACAGGAAAAGCACTATCGCGCTTCCGGCACTCTTCGTAAGAGACAGGAAAATCGCGATAGCACTTCTCAGCCCTTTAAAGGATAAATATATTGATTTATTCAAGAATAATAGTCGAAATTCGACTAATGTAAAATATTAGTGCGCAGTATAAACTGAAACTGTTTTAAATTATTTTAAAATCTTTTTTGCTTTTTTATTTTTGGATGAATTGGAATATCATAATCGATTTAGACATTTTTTTTAAACCCACATTAGGGAAAAGTATGACAAAATATTCAAACATATTGAAAGTATATCTCTTTTCCTGTTGCGTAAAAAGTTAGTACACATTCACAAAGTTAAACCTTTTGTCGGAAAAATGCCACTAAAGGGACCGTAAATGATAACTTGATAATATTGAATCGAAGTTTGACTTCAAGAAGGATAAAGCAAAGTGAAGTTAAGTGAGCGGAAAATGATAAAATGGCCCATTTGATATCCACAGGAATATAGGTTAAAAGACTTCATCAGAAAGGACTAAAAAGAAACCGTCACATACAATAACGCAGAAGAAATTACCGGAATTTATTATTTTTGAACGTAATTTGGTTTTTTAAATGTCCACGTTTATATTTATCATTTTGATTGTATCTTTTTAAAATTATAAAACACATTTTACTAGTATACATTTTTTCCCTAAAACAAGTATAGGTATATTATCTTTTGTACAATTTATCATCCAATTTTTCGCAAGATGGTACAGAGGAAATTCGCTTTCACAATAATCTAAAACCCTATAATAAACAATAAAAGGATTTACAAATTTATTGCATAAATTTAAACAAATTCCAATAAAAATTTGTCATGTTGAACTAATTTTTTTGGCCAACTGAAAGAATAAATATTTCAAATTTATGAATTTAATAAAGATAATTGTTTCTTTATGCAAATTTCGAGAAAATAAATTGCAAATTAAAACACTGATATTAAAGAATTTCTTTTCTGAATTTGTAAATGTGTATTAAACATAAACGACGCAAAGCATCTACTAGTGTAGGCATGGTAAATTGATCCCGGGAAGATATTTTAATAATATTTCGTAAGAACGGAAGTATCTACTAATAAAATATTTAGATCCTGCAAGTTCCAGATCTCTATATCAAATAGTTTTTGAGATACAAAGTAATAATTGCATAATATAATTACATTTTTTTTCATAAAATATATACAAGACCGATTGATCTTAAATTAAGTTTTACTTAATTTTTTTAATATACATTTTTTATATTATATTAATTGCCCTTCACTTGAATATGTACATTGTATGATATTTAGCATTGAGCATTGAGGGGCTTTGTTAAATTTGAAAAATTTCAACAATCAAAACAAATGAACATCTTGAAATCACGCAATCTCATTGGCTACGTGGATTAACGTGTGTCAGCTGTCATCGGATATTATATTAGTGCATTGATTGATTTATTCATGTAATATTTGTTCTTAATTAATTTCAATTGATTAAAAGTCAAAAAGTGATATTTAAAACAGTGCTGTATTAATCAAGACAACAATTCTTTTATTTATGTAAGTGAAATTTTATTAAATCCTTAAAATAAGAAATTTTAAGACGAACAATGTTGGTTCCTTATGGAACTTAAAAACCTATGGCAAATTGGGCTTGGAAAGAAATTTATAAAATATCCTTAATACGGCTCTAATAGTTACTCGATTACTAATCATTTGTCTTTCATTATAATTTGTATTCATTTATTTGCAATGTGATATTTTATAATTAGTAATTTAAAAGTATATTTGTTAATACTGTTAAGGTGATTCGCTAATTTATAGTGCCCGATCGAAACTAGTTTGTATGGTTGAAACCGAAGCTTCCATATAAGGTCATGTTTTCGTAGAAAAAAATTAATTATAATTACTAAGATTTACATTTACTTCCTATAGGTATTTATTATTCGTTTAGTCCCGTATATTTGAGCCAATCATTAAAATAAAATATTATTATCACTTCTTATTTCAAATAATTTATTTCTGCTAAACTAAGGGGTGGATTTGAAAAAAATACACCTTTTTGTATTAATTACAAATAACATAAAATAAAAATTAAAAAACAAAATTATTTTTTGCCTTACATATATATTTAGGTACACAAAACCTAAAGTATTCTTTCTTACATCTTAAAAACAAAATAATTTCTTTTAAACTTTGGTCAATTTTTTTCTCGATCTAAAAATGATTATAAATTTGATTGGTTACATTTTCCATTTTAATTTTTCCTAAGATTTACCAATTTGGTATTATTTCAAGAGTCAGGTTAGAATTAGAAATTGGGGGAAAAATTTTTGTGGGTAACTTCTAATCGATTTGAACCTTAAAGATTATGGTTTCATCATTCACCTTTGTAGCGTATTAAGATAAGGGCCTAATATTTTGGCAAAACCACCAATAATTTTCAAAATTTATTTCTAAGCTTAACTTAGTTTTGATTAAAATCCTTTAAAGCTTTTTTTAAATATAGAGTACTACGAACCCACAATAAGCCACGATCACATCGAAGGTTCACTTGTCTAGTTAAATTATTTAAATTTCAGATCCTTGGTGATAACAGAATAATACAAATTTTCAGAGGACTTGGATCAAAATAAGCAGTTAAAACTTGATTTTTACTCGCGACTTTTCGGCCTCTTTATTGAGCCTTCATCAGGCGTTCATAAATAATCGCTTTAACTTTGTCAACAATAATCCTTGTTATGATTCATTTTTATCAATTGTACTGTATGTATATTAATGGATCATGACAAGGATTATTATTGACAAAGTTTGACAAAGAAGGCTCAACAATGAAGCCGAAACGTCGCGAGTAAAAATCAAGTTTTAACTGCTTATTTTGATCCTAGTCCTCTGAGAATTTGTATCATATTTATCTGAATTTTAAATATTTGGAGAACTTTTGCTGCCGAATTTTTTTAAAGTAACAATAACAAAAAAATATAACTTTCAAATATGGATGAATTACGAAAAAAATTAAATCATAATTTCCTTATTTTTGACACAACTATAACAATCCTCTTGTGTACTTTTCTACAAGATTCGTTAAGATCAGTCGTATAAAACGTAGTTAAAAAATAAGACAAATTCTTGTAATATTAGTTTTGACTTCTTGCATTAAATTTTATGGTATAATTTCTGAGATGTTTCAATACACGTTATTCAGTCTATTTTTTTTAAATATTGAATTATTTTTAAATTAAAAAAATAAAATTAAAAAAACACAGAAGACTTATACGAAATCAAATGTAGGCAAATGCCTTTTGCATAAAACGAGTGCATTCCATTTTCATTTAAAGCGCTTCATTTGTCAGTTTTTCCCAAAAAGAATAATTTAAAACATTCGCAAATGTAGAAATATTTTTAAGGCAATTTAAAATTGTATTGTTTGGACACTGTTGAACATATGATAATTGTTCTAACTTTTGTCACAGAAAACATATTTTGTAATGTACAGCCTACATTTTGTTATGCTTAAGGTTATTTTAATTGGTTTTGATTGTATTTTTTCCTGTTTTTTTTAAAACACGACCTTTTTTATTAGAGTTAATTTTTCATGAAACAAAAGGTCATTACAAAACAAAAGCAAAAAGTTTAAGTAATGATTAAGCTTTTGATTAAAATCATATTAAAATTAAAACAGTAAGAATATTTTAAAAGTATAAAATCTCTTTATAACATTTCTTAATATTGTCGCATTTTCCTGTGCCACATTTATCCTTTTCTCGTTTTCTCTGCTACTTATGTTGTCAACGTTTCATTCACAGGAGATAATACACGTTGGTTATTTCCATTAATGTAGAATATTCTTTTCTCTTATTTTTGTGTATATTATACCACAGAAAAGTTTTCTTCCACTTTATATTCTCGCATACTTTTCTCATCTCATTTTTGGTGGTTATTTTTTCAAAATTTTCT
Organism: Sisyra terminalis; assembly: GCA_958496175.1. NCBI lineage: Eukaryota > Metazoa > Arthropoda > Insecta > Neuroptera > Sisyridae > Sisyra > Sisyra terminalis. The sequence continues at coordinate 14,504,157 of OY292275.1, forward strand.
TCTTACTTGCTTGTAAATGATATAGTTAAAAATTAATTTGAATAAAATTGGTCTACTGCGCTACATAGTGGTTAACTCATTGTCCAGTATCTTATCACAGGATTCCAACTTGGGAATTTGTCGTTGTCGGAAAATGTTAACCTGAATTTATGTAATATTTATAATCTTAAACACAATGGTTTTTCTAAAACTAATTAAAATTGTGATGAGTTTCGTGAATCACTGGAGATGATTGCGTTGTTTTCACACATGTTATCTACATTTGCAGGTCAGTCTTAGGTTTTATGGCAAAAAGCTTTTGAGAATAAGACGACGCGTAATCGTAAAGCTTTGTGATAAGATACATTAAAGACCAAATTAGTATCAAGTAGTAAAGACATTTGATAATAATTGTATATTTAGTGCTCTTGTAAATTCCGTTCAAATATAAACGCCCCTATTACTTATTATCATAAAATTTAACTGCGTTCTCAAAAAAGTAATCGCTATTTAAAAGATTATTTCTTGTAGAATTTTTATTCCATTATTTTTATTACACATCTTTTATACAGCCACAAAAATTTAACATTGCTCTTAAATACGCTTTTGAGTAGTTTTTAGAAACCTTATTACTTGCCTCTTTATTCATTTATGTGAAGTTACCACTTGGGTAATGCAGATTCTCTGAGGGTTCCGAAGAATTTTTTTTCCACACAAGTAATGATATTTAACAGCGACGTTTCGATAAAAAAATATGTAATAAAAAATATTTTTTTTATGTGTCGTTATGTGGGTTTCTGTTAAGAAAAAAATAGCAAATTAAAATCGTTTTTTTTTTTTAACAGTACTGTTAAATCTGAGTTACTAAATGGGACAATTATCAAAAATTTATTAATGCTTTATTAAAAAAAAAATGAAAAGATAACATTTGTACATTTTAAGAGATAATGGGATGAAGGGTGAGAGATACGGCTAATTCGTACCTCAACTATTTTAATCGTCCTCATGATAGTTCTTACAATAGAAATTATCCCGAAATTCGATTACTATTGCTCTTTGGGAATGTCCATAAACGAGATGAGTATAGGATATGATAAAATTGAATCGTAAAGAACACCCAATTATTTTTATCTGTTAGTTCTTTAATGGTTATCTAATTTACTACTTCACTATCTGGTCGTTAATTTTGCGGTTAACCAATTAATTTCTATAGAAAACCACCAATACTTTAAAATAACAGTTTACCTGTAAAAAGAACTCTAATGCTGTGAAATAATAAACTCAATTTAGTATTTACTTGAAGAAATTAAAAGTTAAATATCTTCTTTTTGTCAAAAGTTTCTTTTCTATTTCTGAACGTTAACCTACAAGTGGCTAACAAATGATATCACTTATGCTGTACATAAAGAATTCAACAGATTTTTGTTAACAGGAAAGTTTGTCATCAAGTGGTTAAAGAAGGATAAAACACAAGTTTTTATATTTTTTTTATTTTCATACATCAAATTAAATAAACAACTCAAGCTTTGTAAATCTCTTATTTAATAAATTTATTAGTAACAGAAAAAGAATCTGTAACAAAAAATGAATTCTGTAATTGGATTAAACCATTTAAAATAAAAAAGATATTTGAATTGCTATGACTTCGAAAAAAGCGATAAAAAAATCACAAGCTCAAATAATTTTAATCTACTTAAAAAAATGGAAATGGATTAAATATTTTTTGTATGATGTGGAGACTTTTGGAAGCTATGAGCTTTCAGAATGCAGGTTTAAAAATTTAACAATTTATTTAATTTCTTATCAAATCAGTAATTACATACTTTTCTTTTTCTTTTTTTACAAAATAGACCAAATCGTTTGAAATCTTATTTTATATTCGATATATCAGGATGTGGTAGACCAAACAAATTAGCAGTGTTTTACTTCATTTATTTCAATTGTAACGTTTCGTTGGTGTTATTTCAACTTCATCAGGCAACTTGTAGATATTAGATAAAACACATAGTCCCATGATTTAAATCAAATTCGTTCACCAAACTAGTTGGTGAAACACACCGAAGTTAAAAAAAAGTATTGGTATGTCAATTACCAGTAGCTATGGTTCACATTTTCACATTGTAAACATTCTTAACATGAATAGATCTTTATGCAAATTTGTTTGGTCTACCACATCCTGATATATCGATTATACATCGATTATACACATAAAACTTCGATTTAGACCTGAAAGGATGGTAATTATTTTCTATGTTAAAAGTTATCAAAAAATGCAAAAAAATGGTTTTTAAATATATCTTACTCAAAACCTACTCTTTAAATTAACGTTTAAAACTGAGCCATTTATTTTGAAAGTGGCTTTAATTCATTTCAAGGACAATCTCATTAGTATTATCATTTTTAACCATGGGAACATAAGATACTTAGGAGGAGGGAATAATTGGCGTTTTTGTTAACAACTAAAATAAAACGAAAATTTGGGAAAACTTAGCAGTTAAACAATTAACATACAGTTACAAGAACAAAAATTACCATATAGACTGTCCTTGAAATGGACTTACATCACTTTCAAAATAAGCAACTCAATTATCGAATACAAATGTAAAATATTTTTACCATCCTTTTTTCTTTCTAAATAATTTTGAATGATTATTTTAATTATTAAAATGAATTTGCATTTTCTTTCTATAAACTAATGGGAGAGTGGTAAGAAAAAGTAGATAGCGATTTTTAAATAAAATTGGCTTGACAACTCATAGCAGTATTGACAAAAACTACCTCTTTTGATAAAAAACACTATTTTTTAAATTGCTTTAAATCTGATTATTTCTAATAATTAAATCTAATAATTAAGTATATGAAATCAAAGATCTCTATTATCTTGTAAAGAATGATTTTGTATGAGATTTTTATTTTTTAAACGGAAAATTATCAACGAAAAAGTACAAGAGAATTGCAGAAGTTATCTTATCAAGATAGCTCAATATCAAATGGGTTTACTTTTAGTTTCCCTTATATATGTATATTTCCATAAAAGTATTCCGTAAAAGGGATTGTCAAAAAAAAATCTTGATAAACAAACATTGTATCTGTAAGGTTTTCTTAAAAAGATATCAAAAACTTATTATTCTGGATAACAAAAAAAATATTGGGAAATTTTGAACCCTTAATATTAATATGAAGAGGACTATACCATTAAGATGTATACAATCTTGAAGGATATTAAATGCCCAACAAAAAAGCCTTTTGAGCATTTTTTGATAAATTTACTTACCTCTTAAAGTTATTCAAAGATATTGTTCAACTGTCACTTAAATACCTTTGAATGAAGTAAATTTATCAAATAAGGTTACGAAATCTTTTTTGTATAACATTTAATATTCTCTAAAACTGTATACAAATTTTGCTCAAAATAATAATTCTTTCATTAGTAACAAACTTTCAAAGTTAATAAATCAAATCGAAAAAATAGATCAATGTTTAAGGCTCAATTATAAGGAAACAATTGGTCTGACAAAAATTTACTATTTGGCTTTTCTTGTAGAACATTCAATTTCCTTCGAATATATTATATGTTTTTCAATTCCCAAAGTTATTCCAGGATAATTGTTCAACTGTGACTTAAATAACTTTGAATGAAGTAAATTTATCAAAGAAGGTTACGAAATCTTTTTTGTAGAACAATTGATTTTCTATAAGAATATAAAAAAAATTTGCTCTAAATAAAAATTCTTTCATATTAGTTACAAAATTTCAAAGTTATTAAATCAAATCGGAAAAATAGATATGTTTTTCAATTATTTTAAAATTAATACGCTTTGGATTGAGAATTCAAAAATTATAATGATAGATCTTTCAATACCATTATTAAAAGCTAAAAATTCACAATATTTATTTTATGTCATCCGGAGTACTATTTTCGATGGATATTTTGACTTTAATATTTTACAATTAAAACTAATTAAAATTTCAATGAATAATTTTTTAATTTTTGTTTTAGGTAAGTGCAACTTTCTTCTTTTCCCGAACAAACTGTAAGTACAAATAAAGCTAAGACTTCCAAAAAGTTAATTTAATAATTTTAAAGGTCAAAATGTTTCAAAATTTACGAAAATTTGTAATGAATAAATTAAGGGCATTTAAACGTATTAATTAATATGAAAAAAAACCCTTGAAAAATAAATCTCCAAGGTAAAACTCTAAACTTATAATTGGATTATAAATTAAAGCAAATTAGCAAATTTTATTTGACTTTTTTATAATCAAATTTGAATAAAAGAATAACTTGAGCAAACAATTTTTATCAATATTTAAATACTGCTGGTATTTAAATTAAACTCAACCATTCGAAATTATGCCTCCCTTATTAATATCCCTTAATATTTTCAATTAGTGTGAGAAAAGAGTGGAGTGTACTCGTATGAAATTTGAGTGAAGTGGATATTTTTCAAAGTAGGTAATTGCAGGGAGTGCTAAGGGAGGGTTAAAATATCAAAGCGTTCAGCATGGAATACCAACGCCCGTTGATTTGGTTTCAATTTTCCACCATTTCCACAACGTTAAAATCATAAAATGCGAACGAAAACGATCAGTATTGATTTACTATTTCCCCAATGTAAAAAAAAAAGCTTTCAATCGGCTCAACCGCTTACAATTTAATGATGAATTTTAACTATTTTGGTTGAGCTTATGTAACGTTTTATTGTTTTTTCCAAATCTGTTTTAAACTAATACTTTTCAACGAAAATCGATTTACTTCGAATGAAAACTGCATTGACAGTTTTGCAGATTGCAATCATTTCGAGTTGGTTTTGTTGGAAACTAAACATCCTTAGTATTTGATGCTAACGATAAAGTGCTAATTGTTTCGAGATTGGAATAAGATTCCAAGTGATGGTATTGCATGGCTAGAAGTGGGTGAAATGGTCATAATTGTTCAAAACAAACATTTGTAGTTGGTTTTAGCTCTCTAAAGAGACTATTATAGATCTGAATGATAAAGGAACATTTGCGGAATTCGTGGTATATTAAGACAAAACCCTGAAATAGCAAGATCTTCTAAGATAACCTTTGAATGGATTTACCAGATAGTAGAATTTTCTCATCTCAATTTTTATCTCAATGTTAAAAAAATAATATCTTATTCTTAAATTTTAAACTGCTTAATTTTCTGATTAACCGAAAAATTTAAATAGAAGTGTAGAAATTTTCTTTTAAAAACATATTTTTTAAGCAAACATGACGCAAACTATTTCGTGTGTACCTATATCTAAAATGGTTTACCCCTAATTTACATTGGAATTATCAAAGAACATATTTGTCGTAGTAACATGCAAACTTATGAATGTTTTAATGAGCTCTTTCCGATTATTTGTATAAGCAGAAAAGTACCGAAGAATAAAAACACTTTTGGTTTTGTATACTCATACATGAAAAATTAAAATTTGTTTTTTGCATAAAATCAATAATTTCAATCATTTTTTCCATGCTTTAAAACAAGTTTAATCTTTCAATATTGCCTCAATTTTCGTCTTCAATTTAATTATTCGTTTACTTTATAAACTTTATGAATGCATTATTATTCAGAATGTTTGAACAAATAATATCTGCGTTTCGTGGAATAAGTAATAAAATTTGAATCTATATATATAAAAAAGTTTGATAATTATACTATTTATAAATGAAGAATGACTGAACCGATTTTCTTCACCCATCTATATTTTGTTGGATTTCTCTACTCTTAGATTAACAGAATAACCATTAGAATATCAGGAAAATTATGAGTCAATTGGGAACTGACCACTTTGGACATGACATCAGGTGGCTTTAAAAAGTAGGTACAAGTTTTAGTATGCATTTCAATATACGAGGATGTAAAGTAGTGAATTAAAATTTAATTGAAAACATTTTTTCTTAATTAAATTGAAAGTTATTAACTTAACTTAAATTAATCGTCAAAAAGAAAATGAATTTATTCTTAAAATAAATGAATAAAAGAGTGTTTTAATAAAAGAGCAGGATTTAAATTGCGCTCCAAGTTTGGCTATTATATAATGTCACAAGATGTCACAAGATTATGACGTGATAAATCGAAAGTAGACAGATGGAAGTTAGTTAACATGAAATAGTAGACCATGAACAGCGAAGAGAATTCACCAATTGGATCCTTGAACAAACTGCTGATTTTGCAAACAAAATAATTTTCAGTAATGAAGCCATTTTCATTTCGATGGCCTCGTGAATAGGCAAAACTGTCGCATTTGGGGCTTAGAAAATTCACAAATGATTCATCAGAAGGTAATGCATCCACAACAGGCTACTGTATGGTATGCATTATGGTCTGGAGGAATAATTGGACCGTTTTTCTTTGAAAATGAAGAAGATAATGCAGTAACAGTGAATGGTGAACGTTATCGTGATATGACAACAGTTTCTTGTGCCTCATTTTGAAGCTATTGATCTTGATGATATGTGGTTTCAGCAGGACGGTGGCACATACCGTATATCTCGTGAAACATTGACGATCTTACACGAGTTTGCTCCTGGTCATGTCATTTCCCGATTTGGTGACCAGAATTGGCCTCTATGCTTTTGAAATTTAACGTTTTTGGATGAACGTTTTTGCCAGAAATCGGCTATAGGATTATCTGAAGATACAGGTTTATGCCAATAAATCTGCAACCATTGAAGTATTGAAAGCGAAATTAGACGCTGTATCAGTGGGTTTTATCCTCGTACCAAGCAAAGTTTTGATATTTCTTGATTACGGATTTTGTTAACTCTACCGCCGTTTTAGACTTTATAAAGCGACGTTAATTAATAATTAAAAAATGCGACTTAATGGAAATCGATCTCTTTCTTCTAAATTGAATATATTTTTTCCAATTTAAATCCTTTTGACTAAAGAATGATGGAAACGCAAATGTAATTTCATATTAAATTATATTTTTTATACTTTTCATCATTAACTATCAGCCACAAATAATAACTCAAAATTTTCTTCAGTGTCACTTGGTTTATGCTTTAAAAGGCAAATAACTCAGATCAATAAAACAAAGATAAAAATAAATAAATAAAAATAAATCCCAAAAAATAATATCAACTCACAAAAAATACGAGCTCTATAAGAATTTTTACTATCGAAAGTGCTCACATCTCAAACTACCTATTTCGTTTAATAACTCAAACTAGTCTACCCAATAAAATATTGGATTTTTTTTCCTCCGCTGATATTAAATTACTCCATTATATATTTAGGGTTTGCAATAAAAATCGAAAATGTTTAAAATTGTGAATAAAAATAACACATGCGTCAAAGTTCGAAAAGTACAAGTTGTTGCAATTGGGTTTATTACACGAGAATATGTTCATCTCGTTTATTTCTTCGGCAGTCGTAAAATTGTAGCGATTGAATTTTTACGGTGCAACAAAAGCAACCGTTACGATCCGAAACAATATAATTAAACCCTTAATTTAGTCATCTCCATTTTTATTAGTTTCTCCTTTTGATTTTTTTATTATTTATCTTTATAAAATCGTTATAGTGAAATTGAGGAATTAACTTTTAATGACTTTAGAAGAAATTTGCTATTTAGTTGGTGAAATCGGTTTGAATAAATAGACACAAATGTTATAACACAGTCAAGGTGTTAGTTAAGGGGGTAGTTATTATATGTAATAGACAAAGCACACATCCTCTTTTCTGATTGGTATATTTCTAGCGTCGTAACTTTAGTGAAATGATTTGAGTCCAAGATCATTATATATAATGTAATGGCTAATCATTATTTATAATAACTAGAGCAATGATGGGCGAGTATAAATGTCATCTACTTTATCACCTTTTCTGCACTATATACTCACACCACACATTATTTCTTAATACACAAAGCTAAGGAAAGGACGAATTTTCAGAAGATTATTTTTCTTGGGGTTGATTTTTAACATCATTATGCATTGTGCAAAGAAAAAAAAATAGAGGTTCTAGTTTTTTAAGCTAATGTTTCCTATTTCATATAATAAAGGGGTTCTTAAATAAAATGAATTGCTTTTCAGCAAATTTCTTTAGAAAAATCTTAGTTTGAGGATAAATATACTAGTTGAAATCCATAGTTTGAAAATGAATTGCCAGAAAGATCCACCTGGTTAAACTTTTATTTTACATATGATATAATTTTTTCCTGTATTTTATACCAAGTAATTGTTTAAGAAAAGTATTGAGTTTTAAAAATTTGGTGCCTATTTCCTACAAATATGAATAATTTTGCATTGATAATAAAAATTTAATATTCAAGTGTATAATATTTTAGGATTTGGCATTTGATCGATCAACTAACATTAGTTAATCAATTAACTTTAGTGAATGTGTTCGATCATGTTGAAATTTTTTTCGTTAAATATTTATACTAACGTTAATATTAAAAAGTTTTGTTTGAAACTTAACTCTCTCAAAACTGCTCGAAGATTACTTGGTTGATTTTTTAAGGGTGGATCACCGTCAGAACGTAAAAAAAAATGACTTTTTTAAAACTGCTGCCATTTTTGTTTTTTAAAGATATTAAAAAACAGTCTTCGGCATGTAAAAGTTGAAGTTTTGAACTTTTTTTTTATTTGCCCCGATATGTACTCCCCCTCCCCTTTTTACAGCGCTTTGAAAAAGGGTCCTCAAAAATGAGGAGGCAAACGGGAGATAAGTTTTCTCGGAAACCGGAAGTCGGATCATGATTTTCCAAAGAACGTAGATTTTGGTAATGCGTCTTTTTGGTACTGAACCTCGAAAATCCGAAAAAAGTTGAAAATTCACAAAATGGCGCGACTTTGAAAAAAAAGTTAAAAAAGCGACTTTTTTTTGGACCTTTCCCCCTCTCCCACTTTGAGGGGGGGAGGTTTGGCCAATTTCAGAAATTCAGTACTAAGAAGACGTGTTGAACTATAACACTTTCCAGTTTCAAGTCAATCCGTCGGATAGTTTCTGAGAAATCTTGTCTCCCAGTTTTAAAAAGTTGATTTCGAGAAAAACGCATTTCAAGTTTTTTTATGTTATTATCAATTTATTCAATTTTTATCAGTGAAAATACATTAGTCAGCTATTCCAATCCTTTTAACACGTTACTCTTGAATGTTATAAGAAGACATTTATGGAAAAAAAAATCGAAAAATTTATTTTTTCTGACGGTGATCCACCCTTAAGCTTTTATTAAAGCTTTTATTTAAGTTTTTGCGTTTCTCTTTAACTAAAAATTATTAATTGAAAAATAATTAGTTTATTTTTTTTTAATTTTTTGGCAATATATTTGTTTTTCAGCACGAAATAAAATGCATCCATAATTTAAAATCATTTTTTTCTGTATTATATACCAAGTAATTGTTTAAGAAAAGTATTGAGTTCTAAAAATTTGGTGATTATTTCCTACAAATATGAATAATATTGCATTGATAACGAAAATTTAATATTCCAATGTATAATATTTTATTCTCATATTGATCCTTGGGAATTGACATTTGATCCATCAAATAGCATTAAGTGATCCACTTTAATGAATGAGTTCGATCATGTTGAAATTTCTTTCGTTAAATATTCATACTAAGGTTAATATTAAAAAGTTTTGTTTGAAACTTTATTCTCTCAAAACTGATCGAAGAATACTTGGCTAATTTTTTAAGCTTTTATCAGTTTATATAAGTTTTTGCGTTTCTCTTTAACTAAAAATGATTTATTGAAAAATAATTAGTTTATTTTATTTAATTTTGTGGCAATGTCTTTGTTTTTCAACACAAAATAAAATACATCCATAGCTTAAAAATTCTTAATTGTAACGATCAGTGTTAGAATGGAAAAAGCCTAAATATTTTAATTTATTTATATTTTAAGCTCTTAAATTTTCCACCAAAAGCTTAGCAAATATTACTTTATATTGGCAAAATAAAAAATCATATAGTTGGGAAATATTTAACTTTTATTCTACATAAATATTCACAAACCAATTGGGAAATATATAGAATCAATAATCAATCATGACAAAAAAGAACTATGTTTTTTTACAAGTGAAAACAGAGATTACTTTTCTTACATTTATTATCTTTTATTTTATTTAATGGCAATTTCTATTTACCTATTTAATAGCATAAAAATTGTAAATGGTTTCGTGTCTCAGTTATCACGCAAAACCTTTCGAATATTTCAAGCTGCTACTTTCTATATTTTTCTTGTAAAAGTCAGAAAATTTTCTAAGAATTTCTTATGAAAAAATAACTATCTTTAGTTTTATAGTTACAATTTGTCAAAATAAAAACCGTAGGAGCTAAGCTCAGCATCTAAATTTAAGAAAATAAAACACTTTACTCTGGAAAACGTTTATTTTTAGACCATTTAAGACTAATTAACTCCCTTGGAGTTGGAAATTTTATGTGTAAATACAACAATGACAATAATTAATTATTATTCGGATAGATGAAGTCGCGGTTATCAATTAAAACTTAGAGAAATGATTGATGAATTAAAAATTAAAAAATCCTTTCCCCATAATAATTTTGATGTTTGTCTGCCAAAAGTCTCGTTTATTTCAACAACTTCATGATAAATGCGTGTTTAAAGTTTTTACGCAAATAAATTTTCCGACGTAAACACACTTTTATACAAACCGAAACTAAATAAATGCCTAATAGATTGTCCTTTGGCCTGTGATTTATCCAATAATCTTCTGTCAAGTTGAAAACTAGTTTCGCAACATTTTTCCACAAAACCAAATACACGATAAACACGATTATGAAAATTTTTCACCATTGAAGCAATTAATTTTTAATTTTCAATTTTGATTTTTTTAATTAGTTCAACCTTATACGCAACACAAACGATTCGCAATACATTGGAAGTATTACTGTTTACAGATTATTTATTGACCTTATGCAAACAAGAATGGTAATTTCCTGAATAAACTTTTAGAAATTTTGATTAAATCAAAAAAAAAAAAATCCAATATCCTGTGGAAGCAAATTTCGGGATATATGGGTGTACAAACATCAACATATTCTGAAAAGAATGATAAAGCAAAATATTTATGCAGTTTTATTTTACATAAAATAACATTTGATCTTACACCTTTAATGAAAGATTTGTTGCAGCAAATATAACAGTTATAAGAAAAATCGATATCCAATTTCGAACGAAAGCTACTTCGCTATAAAAGTGTCAAAATTATGCATCGCCAAAGTTCAAAAGTACCAAAGTTATTTATCGTTAAAGTCCAAAGGTGCGAATATAAAGTATTAATAAAACACTCGAGAATGACTAGCGAGTTATTATAATGGAACACAAATGTAAATATAAAAGGGAAATTCGGTGAATTAAGAAAATCAGCAGCAAGTAGATAGGTACAATCTAAATTATTCATGCACATTGTACAATATTACAAATTGTTGTTATTAAGTATCACCCTCGGATTGGAGTTTTGGTACTCCAATCATAAAAATACCCAATTGGTGGCCCCTTCGCTACCAAACTTATTTCTTATAATAAATATTAACTCTTTGGTTCCATATAAAGGATTTTATATTTCTCTTTGTGCAATTACATATTTCCTTTATATGAAATAAAATAAAATAATTTAATATTTCTTAAGCTTTGACGTTTGATATTTTGATGGCAACTAATAAAAAAATATTATATCTTTTGAACATAACAATAATCATATTTACATTGAATTTACACTCCATGATTCAAAAGTAATATCTAATGAATTAGTCTGAATACATTATATATCTTTGTATTGTATTGAAGTAATTAAAAAATTGGTATTTTCATTTTAACATTTAAAATAATTTGGGATTGTAAAATTTAAAATTTTGACAAATATGGTTTTTAAAGATTATTGTAGATATACAAGGATAATCTTTAAAAACCATATTTGTCAAAATTTTAAATTTTACAATCCCAAATTATTTTAAATGTTAAAATCAAAATACCAATTTTTTAATTACTTCAATACAATACAAACATATATAATATATTCAGACTAATTCACCTTTAAAACACCTTCAGAGTAACGTCATTTTTTTTCTAAAGGAGCGATCTGTATATTTGAAGTGTTGAAAAAAATATTTTTTGAAATATAACGATCTATGCCTGTGCATAAGACATCTAGCCGACATTTAATAATATATTAATTTAAAATAAATATTTGAACATACCGATCATATCGAAAATGAATATATCGATGCAAAAATTACATAATTGGTAAAATATAATCTCAAAATAAATTTTCTTTAGAACAGTTTATTTTCGAACTATTAAATTTAAATGTTCTGTTTCGGTTAATTTATATTAGGACATACAATTAACAGGTTGGGATTCATGCTATTGACAAATACCCTCTATTAAAACAAGGAGGTATATAAAGGTTGGTCAGCCGTTCCTGGTATTTAATGGCCCTAAATAATCGAGAAGGATTTAAGGAGGTCAGAAATTGAAACATTGTCTAAACGATTCTTAAACGCATATTAGAATTAAGGCATTGATAGCATTAATAAAATATTTTATAATGGTTTGGGGAAATTTTTATGGGAATCAATCTTTTTTATGTTGCATATGGTTTTATTTATGATTTTCTTCTATAAAAAAGCTAACCAAATATTTTCGACACCTAAGACGATGAAAATATCAATTATAAGATAAGTGCAAATCTTGTGCTTTGAAAATAAAATTTAACTGATACAAACAACCTTCAATAATCTGCTACATTTTTTTCTATTATTATGTTTCCGAATATTATAGAGTTCTTTGTTTTTATTTTTCGCAACGTTTTACAGTTTAAAACTGTGTCCTCAACCATTGTTACAATAATATTAATTATAAATGCCCTTTATAAATACTGTTCTTTTGTACATCACTGAACTCCTCCTAAGCCACCAGACCTATTCTACTGATTTTTTTTTTGTGTATTTGAGCGGGATTCTGGATGATACAGGTTCAAAGTTGGACTATAAAGGTAAAAAAAGTGAATAGCAGTGGCAACATTTGTCTGATTAACAATCGAAATTTTAAATTTAATTATTAAAAGACCATTTCATTAACACGAAACATAATTACTGCTTATCTATACACATACAATCAATGTGTCAACGTTTCCGTGTATAAAGTTTGTTATATAAATAATAACATCATCTTTTGACTAAATACTACAATTCTGTACCATTGGTACATTAAATTCTTACAACTGTGAAATTAATGGATTAGAAATAAGACATTGACTAGAACGTAAAAATTGAATAAAAGCAGATAAAAACATTAAAATAAATTACAGAACAATTTTTCTTCAAAGAATTCTGTTCATTCATTAATCGGAAAGTTAGAAATAAAATGATGAAAATGTAAAAAGCAATATTATAGATATTGAAAGTATTGTAAACAACGAATTATCGAGAAATGGAAATTCAATTTGATTGGATCTAAACGGATTAAATTTTACTATGTAAATTTTACCTCAATCTCATTCTGGTAAAGTTATTGTTAACTTTGAGAAAATATTTTATTTATTGTATTGACAAACTTGAAAATCGTAAAATTGGGAAATTCACTAATTGTTAAATTGCAAATGGGATGTTTTTAAAGTATTTTTTTTATTGTGGAATTTTTATTAATTATGCCGGCCAAAGGGAAATTCTGACGTCCAGGCAGGATAACGTCTGCCAGGTTTGCTATTATAAAAGATAATGTAAAAAATGTTATAAAAGTATAAAAATGACATTGTTGTAAGTTATACTTTTTACATTTATATTGTTATTTGATAAGGTGTGGCATCCCGGACTGTTGTACAAAATCAAAAATAAAACTTCTTGAGTATTTTAACATAATCTCGTCCTGATTAGAAAACCGTATCTGTCAAGTCAAATACAAATCGGAAGTAACTACTCCCAAAAAAATAACAGCCAGGGCTCCTCAAGGTAGCGTACTGGGACCTCTATTGTATTCCCTTTACACAGCCGATATGCCAAATACAACTGATGCATTAGTAGCAACATTTGCTGATGACACAGCCATCGTAACCGCAGCAGATGAACCCAATGAAGCTTCGTTAAAGCTCCAAAATAACCTGGACAAAGTAGAAAAATGGGCAAAAAAGTGGAAAATAAAAAACGCAAAGTCTACACACAAAATGTTTACACTGCGCAGAAATATATGTCGACCGGTTACAATGAAAGACACAGAACTACAGCAAAAGAGCACGGTAAAATATCTCGGAATGCACTTAGATCAAAAACTTACATGGGCTGTGCAAATCAAAAAAACTCGAGAGCATTTAAATAAAAAATACAAAAAAAATTACTGGCTAATGGCATCTAATGCACCATTATCAACAGAAAACTTCTTCTGTACAAGGTCATCCTCAAGCCCATATGGACATATGGGATACAGTTATGGGGTACTGTATCCAACTCCAACATTTAAATCCTACAAAGATTCCAATCAAGGACCCTACGACAAATAATTGGTGCTCCATGGTATGTAAACAATAAAAAAATACATGAAGATACAGAAATGCTATCTGTAAAGGAGGAAATTCAAAGGTTTAGTAAAAAATACCTGACAAAACTAGACAATCATTCTAACCATCTCGCAATAAACTTATTGGACAACAGTCAGATGATAAGAAGGTTACAAAAATGGAATGTAATAGAATTGCCTGATATTGTTGCTATTGATTGTTAAAAATGTACTTATACATCACTAATCTACTGGAACTAGTGCTTATATTGTCTATGGATTGAATGCACTTATTGCAACCCTATGCAGATTGTGCAATTTATTTGAAAATAAAAAAAAATATATTGTTATTTATGATAGCTTGATACAAGAGTAATAAACTGCGGAACGTTGCGAAAAAAAAACAGTATTAATTTTCTGAATTATAAGAAATCCTCAATATTCCTCGGAAACGTAATAATTAAAGACAAACTTATAATCGGAATTAATTTTAACATTGATAAATATCTTGTTTATAATTTTGAAGTCTCAATTAATAAAAAAATTAATAATAATTTATAATAATAATAACTCAACAGTTTTGAACTAATTGTGACTAATTGTTTACTAATTGTGACCCAAAAAAAATAAATAAAATATTTATGGACAGCCAAAAACTGTTAAAACACGTCGTAATTAAGAAAGAAATTGAGTCGTAGGACAGACATTATAATTCATTAATTTTGAAATTTGTAATAAATTTACAAATAGCTCTATATTTCTTGCCTTACAGAAACCACAAATATATACAATTTTTAATTATACTATACATATTTTATTCATTCCCATATATGTAAAATAAATTTAAAAACTCCATTTGATAACATGTTAATCGTCAATCTAATGACATATTCTTTGTTTTATTAGCTTTGGGTTCATAGGATTTTAATAGATTTTGAGCGAATATCTCAATTATGTGGAATTGCGTGCAAAAGGTTCATTAACAAAAAGCAGACGAATTCATTTAGGCGAAAATTACATAAGTGGAATAACCCATATATTTTTTCATAAATGATATAAATCAAAAGTAATAAGAGGACCAACACAATTTTAATTTGATACTTTTACTAAGACAAGGATTATTCCAATAGTCAGGTTTAAGTATCCAAACTATAAACACTTTGCTGAAAGAGAAAATTTATATCTACTTTAATGAAAAAAAAATCACAAAATTTTGTTAGTTTTTATGCAATATATGTCGAATATTCTAGAGTTACGTACTTCATGTCTCAGTGTTTTGCTTCAGGGATACATATTACGGTATGAAACGAGAGTTATTTATTTATTTTCTACATCGTTATCGTCATCTAATCTCTATGTTGCAATTCAACATGAATAATCCGCGCAGAAAAAGTTTACAGACATTTCTAAAATCGTTTTAACGTTTCGTGATTTTTTTCTTCGCATTAAGCATATAGAAATAAAATGAAATATTCAGTTCGACTTAATTTTAGCAGTTACTGGCAATGAATAATATCCGTATTAGGGTCACGTACTAAAATGAAAATTTATATTTGTATGCACAGAGACACGGTGTCATCATAACAAATTCGCGCTGTACAAATCGAGTACAATGCAATAAATAAATCGTGCAAAAATGCAACGAAAATTTTAATTCAATTACACGCATTGGCTAAACTTAAAGCTGCAATCCTTTTTGAATTTATAAACATTTTTAAAATAAATTATGCAGAATAGTTGGTTCTCTTTTGTCAATTTTGTCACTGTGAACTCTTCATGTGTAATTTAGTTTAAATTATCTGACTTTAACTTTAAACTTCTTGCATTAGCGTTGAAAACTATGTCACGAATTTATGAAGTTAAGCCTTCAATTTGGGTAAAGTGAAATTTTTATCAAGCTTCGAAAAGTTTCTAAGACCTTAACAAGCTTAACGGGAATATCATTGTTAAACTTTTGCCAACACAAAGCACTTGAAGTTTTACATTTGATTAAGTCGGCCTTTCTATTAATGAGTAAAATATTTGATTAGCGGCTTTTGGTATTTGAAATCGTTGTTGCCGATTTTTCTGTTCCCTGTCCCAATATGTGTTTGCTTCTCATTCCTGCGGGCCTGAACCGAGCGAGACACGAAAGGGTTGGTTCTGCTGATCCTGCTGGTCTGCTCTGCGGCACCCGTTCCCGCCCGATCGATCCTTACAAATAATATACAGCGCGCAAGTGCAACAAAGATAGCGAATTTTCCGCGTTACACAGCACTCTACTAACATTTAGAAGCAGCCGCATACATACAAACGTATACACGTGCTTCATACACATATAGAGTAGAGCTTTCGTGGAGCTTTTCTTCTTTATGTACTAACACAACCAAATGTACACACACTTGTGTACAGTATGAAAGCACATTGTGTAACCTATATGGTATTACAGTAGTCTCAGTTTTGGCAGTGTGTATTCGTTAAAACAGGCTGTGAAAAGCTCGATTTAGCTTACGGGCCCCCTATTATTAGTTCAGTCGTATTACTTAAAATAGGTTTAGTTGCATGCGTACGTCACTAATATCACTTACATATAAATTCAAAGTAAACATCGTTACTATCAACAGTCGCAGCATCTCATCGGATAAACGCACACCATAGTCCAAATTCTGCGTCAAAAGCTCCGTGTTTTCACATTTTCGTTAGTTATTTAGAATCGGTCCTTCCATCATTCGCCCCTCTCTGTTGTACGTTGTAAAGTGAACGAGCGTAGAAAAAGCTTTTCGGTGAATGATACGCATACAAAGAGTTTAAATCAAGTGAGTAAGTGAACAAGGAAACCTTGGATCAAACTCATACGTTTCGTTTTTCGTGTGTTACACTCAATTGTTGTGAGTTCCATTGTTGTATTATTTGCCAAACTAATCAAAAGTGTTATAAGTGAAGAACGGATGTGTTATCGTTTTGATTTTTCTTTTTAAAAGTTTGTATACTCAACACTTTTTCCAATAATTTCCCAAAAATTTCCCTTAAAAGTAGACAAAAAACTTTTTGTTATTTGCTAAAAGAAATGACAACCCTTAAATTTAATGAGTTTTGTTTGTTGAAATCGTTTAATTTGTAAATCTTACTTGACAGTGTTTTTCTTTGTGCTTTTCCTTTTTTCATATCATTAAAACTGACTGCAATTAAAAAAATAACTGACGTTAAAGCATTCGTTAGAAAAACCGCAAACGTATAGATTTAAAAACCATAATTTATTATTTAAATAAATCAGGTTTTTTTTCTTGGAACAGACCAAAAAAAAAATTACAAGAAAGCAATAGAGTTTTTAATAAATTAATTATAGAAATCCTTTATTTAATTTTCATCAGTTCAAATCCCAAAGTACTGTGATTTATATCCAATATTGAAATTGCTGAAGTATAAACAAGACGAAAATAAAATTGAAGATTACGGATTAATTAAAGTAAGAAATCAAACAAAAAGATGTTCAAATATTTTCGTGGATAAAAGGAACGATATGAAATAATGAAGAATCTTTTGATGTTCTCTAAAACAATCATTTTATTTGAATACAAGTTATATTTTTAGGAAAATATTTTTTCAAATTCATGGTTCAATGAATTGAATTAATGCTGTTTTATTATTTTTTTTAAAAAAATACATTTGGAGGAAAAATATTAGAAAAATTAATAATTACATTTTGGATATTTTGTTGTTGCTTCTGTATATTAACTATTAGAACTTACTATATTTTAACTTACTTTTAGATAAGTATTATTCAAAATTAAAGTATTTTAATGCCAAATATTAACCAGAAGACACTTTGACAGTTAGCAAAGAATTTTTGTTTAAAATTCAATTCTATTTAACATATTTTTTTTTAAAATCATTTCCATAAATGTAATTCTTATAATTTTTAAAATATTCAAAATCAATGGAATAAATTTATCCATTATAGTTTATTTAAAACTATAGATATAATGATAATATTTTTTTCATTATCCTATAGAAGTATTGGTTATTTGATCAAGAATTAGTTACAGCCATTGATGTTTTTTTTTTTTACTACTGAAATCTGTTTTTGTAAAAAAAAATAATCTATTTGTATTAAATCTCTTTATATAGTTGACAACGGGAAATTAAAGTCATAGTTGAATCATAGAAAAACCTATGATTTTTTTTCTGTTTACTTTCTATGAATAGGTTTACTTGAAATAAAACAATACCCAAAATTCTCTTAAATCTTCGATTTCTCTATTTTATTTGAGTCATAAATAGAAAACATTAAGTTGGAAGAATTAATTAATTCAATATATAAATCGAAACTAAATTTAAGATTAGGCATTTCAAGCAAATAAATAGTTATAAACCCGTAGTTATTAGTTTAATTAATTTATATATGCCAATATTGACGGCAAATATTGCCAATAAAATATCATGTAACAGCTTTAGTTGCAATTTTATTACAATACTACAAGAATTTAATATGTAATACCTACATTTTGTTCAGAACTTTTATTTTTAGCAATTATTATATCAATTTTTCTAGCCCCAATAACAAATGGCATTTATAAATTAGAGTCTAGTAAAACAACTTTAAGTTTTGAAACTAGAATATAAGTGGGTCATGTGGAGATTTAAAGAATTTAATCAAAACAGAAAATTCATTTGAAATCGTTAATAGAATCATGCAGATAAAACGAGTAAAAAATCCGCTTATCCATTAATAAAATTGCACTTTGTAGATTCTTTTTTTACAAACACAGATTTCAATAGTTAAAAATAAATATTATCATCAATGGCTGTAACAAATTTTTGATCAAATAACCAATACTTCTATAGGATTATGTAAAAAAACATTATCATTGTACGTATAGTTAGATAAATTTATTCCATTGATGGTGAATATTTTTAAAATTATAAGGATTACATTAATAGAAATGATTTAAAAAAAAATATATTGAATTGAATTTTAAACAAAAATTCTTTGCTAACTGTCGTGGTATCTTCTGTTTAATTTTTGGCATTAAAATACTTTAATTTTGAATATTATTTAATAGTTAGTTAATATATAGTAAGCTCTTATAGTTAATATACAGAAGCAACAAAAATATATCCAAAATCTAATAGCTGATCACATTTCATCAAACTGTCAATGGAATCAAATCTTAAAGTATTCTTTGATTGTAATATATAGTAGGTATGTGTGAAAATATTAAACCAAATTTACAAACACTAGAAAATTATTAATGAGTCCAATTAAAAAAAATTTTTTGGTAAAAAATAACGAATAGTTACTCAATAGTACTGGCAATGCTTGCTACCGTGAAACCTGTATTGCTAGGATCTCAAGGTTCCTAAAATTTTACATTAATTATATTGGCTTTTCATTTACCTACTTTTCCAAATAGACATGCCAATGACAGTTGTGTTATATATGGAGAGTCTTCTGAATTCTTGAGCTTTCTTTCTAATCCTTTGGTCGTTAATTGGATTCAAATGGTTCACGAAAATATCTTTATCAGATAAATATGTTTATATGGACTACAAAATCACAATTATAGAGGTTATCATTGATACAATCCAACAACTTAAATTTCAGTTAAATGGGAAGAACATTTCCAATAATAGAGGTTTAATCCAAAAATGTGGGTACCTCTTTGTAATAATTATTAATAGTAGAGGTTTCTCACATACGAATATTGAGGACGCACTAAACCCGGTTTCCGGGTTACATTACTAAAACATCTGGAATTACATTATATAAACTTTAATAAAATGTGCTTCTGCGCTTTTTTGCCACAAATACTAATTGCAAAAATAAAATAATTCCTTATCAAAACTATGACCTATGACCAACAGCCCTAGTTATAGTTTTTTTTTGTAATTATTTTATCACTAGTTCAACAAACTATTATTATGCAGAATGTTACTGTCGGGTATTTTTAGATTAACTTAGTATTATTATATTCCTTTATGGTTTGTATAACCTAGTTATTTTTTAAAAATGAAATATAATGAGTTACTAGTTTGAAAGCATTAGCAGCTATAGAAGAATTTTTAAAAAATTACGTTATAACTATGAGTTAAATTATAACAGTAAATAAAAATTGGTTTTCTTTAATAACAAGTGTTTTCAAAAATCATAATTCACAGTTGATACAATATATTCGTGGTTTATTTTGATATTTCATACCGTTTATGATTTGGGAAAAAGTATTGGTATATTGTTAATAGAAATTACCAAAATCTTTGTTGTTTTTAGTGAAACCCCTTTTAACAATAAAATATAAAGAAGATATTCTCTCAAACTAAGTTGTTATTATACCTTTTATAGGGAACTGAGAAATCTGGCCTATTACTTACCTACATAATTTTTAAAAGTTAAGTTGTTTTTTGATCGTAAGAGTTTGCAGATTTTCTTAAGTTTTTCGTTGTAATTCTTCTAAAAAATTATAAAATCCAGTCCACACAAGTTATTAGAGAAAGTATAATTAATTTTCGTATTCATTAATTTCCGTAAAAACAAAAAAAAAGAATGATTTTCAACACATATAACATTTAAGAAAAATTATACTTGTTTTCCCAATATTATTGGTTAAATAAAATCATACCATTTAAGTGGATATTTATACTTTAAATGATGCAATATCAAGACTTTGTTTCATGCTTATGGTAGTTAAAAGTGAATGTTTTCCATCATAATTCCAACGTTGATAAATCTACCATACCATTGAAAAAGCTCTCGTTGCATCGTTGAATGAATGACCCTGACATTTTCACACAAAGAGGCAAAGTATAGCAACTATAACACTACAAAAATTAATATGCATTATTTAAACTGAAATCACAGCCCTGTTACTTGCGGTTGAAAGTAAATTAAAAAAATAATTATTAGCATGTTAACTACCACGTCACTTAATCTTTGATATTATTCATTAGTTCATTAAAGGAGTGGAGACATCGGACGAAAGAGAATTAGTTATCTAATTTAATTTCATAACCTTTCGTCTATTTTATCGTTTATGAAATATTCATATTTTATTAATTTCTACTACCTTTCTACAACACTCAGTTTAATTATAATTAATTTTCGCAACAAAGACAAAGGTGAAATTCGCAAATTAACACAAATAATACACAATATGGCTGTCATAGTAAGATTAGAGTAAATTGAGTTTTCAAGTTTTAAGAAATTTGCATTAATTATTCAAAATGTTTCTACTCAAGATTTCAAGATTTTGGGGTAAAATCGAAACTTGAAATAAAAAATTTAATGTACATTTTTCAAATAATTTAATTTCTTTTTACGTAAAATTATCTTCTGGTATATCATTCTGGCAGTTAGTGATTCAATAACTTCGCTACTATTTTTAATATTAAAACTAATAAATCCTAGTTATATTTGGTAATGATAGGAAATGATAGATATTAGCAGTAACAATTTGAAAAATTAAGTTCAGTTTAATTGGATCTTTGCATTGCCTAAACCAAGCTTATCCTTCATCCGATCCGCGATTTTGTTAAATATTAAGCCATCCTTGTATAATAATTGCTATTAAATATTTCCTTTGGTTCACTACGGAAATAAATATCCTAAATCTACAAAATAATATCACAAGATTCCATCATTCTAGGGTAATCCCACAAAATTATGTTGGACACCCCTGACCTAAACAATCTAATTCGTTATTTAGATTTACGTTATTTAGATCAGAGACAATGCGAGCTAAAAAAACGAAATGTGGTGATTAGGTAGAATCTTTCATTAATTTTTCATCCTATCATCCTAGACCAAGGGTTGGGAACCTTTATTGTTTAGGGCCAAAACTATAATTTTTCTTTTTTTTTTTGAATAAGTGAGCCTAAAGTGCATTGCCACTAAAAGTAAAAAAAATTGATTACATATTTTCTTCAATTTATCGGTTGTGATTACAAAATTTTATTTCAATTTTTTTGAATAGTTTAAACTTAGAGTTAGCCATTTAAAAAGCCATTGGTTAGGGTGAAAGAGCCGCATGCGGCTCGCAAGTCGCCCATTCCCGACCTCTGTTTTAGACCAATTGTATCTTATAAAGTCTTAAAGTACTCATTTGAAGGATATGACCATTAATAGGTACTCAAGATTTTGTCAATAGCGCAACTATAAAGAAAATACTTTTATTTGCTTTTTCTAAAAATAATTTATTATTTTACCTCTTGGTAGTGCAGGAACAAAACCACAAGGTAAATGTAAAGCTAACAACTGTTTTATCAAAAGTAACTTAAGTTTTATCTCAAATTCGTAAACTTTTGTAAAATTTATGAATTCCTGTGGATTTATAAACCTAAAGTTATAGATTCCTTTATATTTAATCAGTTTGTTGTGCAAATAATTTACCTTTTACGTTTAGATAAATAAAAGAAAAAATAACTCCTCTTACTTGCCTACTTCTGTATTTAGTTTTTGTTATAGATTTTTTATGAAGACCACATTTTTGTTTTGTTTTCCATAAAAGCAGAAAATATTTTATTGTAGTTTAATATTTTAAATTTGAGATATAAAACTTTCTTTTTTTCATTTTACTTGGGCAAGAGGCCAATATTTTTTCCTACAATTGTTAAACTGTCGCAATGACAATAAGACGTAATACTACTTCAGAACAATATATTTTATTTTGTACAATTCAGAGCTATACTCAAACCATTCTATATAAATGTTCATTTAAGTTAAAAAAGAGAAAATCTGTGATACATTTCCCACATAAATTTCGTCATAAACTAGGTCAATAATTAAAACTTTTCCTGTTAAAATATTCTATTTTACTATAATTGTGACATCAAGTTTCTCTCAAATAGTTTGCTAAGAAGTTCGGTCCTGTATTATTACAATAAGACTGGGTAAATTTATTTATAAATTCAAATAGTTTGCAAATTTAAACATATGAAAATGTGACTTCTGAGAGCCAAAAAGAGTTCAATAAAAGTGAAGTGGAAATGTCGAAAATTCTCGATTTAACATTTATTTCTCTAGATAATGTGTATATGGAATATACACAATCGGTTCAGCCAGAACAAAGCTCGTGTTTAAGAGATCTATAGCTTCTTGAGAATTCAATTGAAACTTGAACGCTCAAAACCGCACTGATCCTTTCTTTTATAAATAATTAAACTGGACATAGAATGTTGATTTTGGGTGGGAAAATTGCCAAATGCTTTTAGCATTATCTCATATTTTTCAAATTTATATATTTCAAATGAACACAGAAGTTAATGTTATCTCCGCACACAAATGAATCGAGGAAGAGAACGTGTGAAAAATGTATATTACATGTTTTGCTTGCTATAATTTTTGTAGCATTTTTTGCTTATAACCCTGTCCGAGAATATTTTCATTGAATTATATGTAGCTATTGCTTGCCAGAATAAATGAAGTTTTAGTATTATTACAAGTTATCACCATAACTTTTTCAAATAATTAAAATCAGCTAAGGTATTATGAGTATTTTATTATTTTGAAATTCTCGCAAATACTTTAAGTAGATTAAAAAACCTTTCTGTTTATTTAAAACTAAATAAAAATAATGAAATGTGTGCCATAGAAAAGTAGTGGAAAAAATTAAATGCGATATTACATAATTTCCCTATTATTCCTTTTGAATAATGTAAAAATATTTTCTCCTTAAACTTGATGTTTCAAAGAAAATTTGTTTTAAAGTTCAATGAAAAAACATGTCTGGAAAAAAGCAAAAGAAGTTATATAAAAGTATGTCGCATTGAAAAAATCTTTACTTCTTTACTTCTTATTTTGAATTTATTGAAGTGTAATAAAGCTTCCATTTATTTGGCGGGGGCTTGTTATTTATAGTTTCTTTTTTTTAAACATTTTTTCTATTCTTTTAGTTAAAACTTGAACGGAAAGGAGGAAACCAAAAGGTTAAAAGAGTAAATTTTGTGGAGAAGTAATAATGTATTGGTATACGTTACAAAATATTAAAAATCCGTGCAAGAAATACCGATAATACGGTTTTCCTACAAGATTATGTTGATGATCCCTTATCACTAGTTAGTACGGTCGACAAACTTTGTGCTATCCAGAAATGAATGAATCATCGCTAATAATAAGTTATGTATAACAACATTAATATTTTCAACTCTTTTTCAATTTTTAATATTTTGATAAACTTTTACATGTAATTTATAATAAATGATAAAATTCAGATCCCATCTTTTATTAAATAAAGAAGACAATTCAATTTTTTTGTGATTCAAGAAGCTTGATGAAGTTACTATACGTAACAAAACGTAGCTAATTTGATTATTAAAAAACATTAAATGAAAAAAACGATCTTAAATAATCTGAATTGTTTTCTTTATGTTATTTATATACAAAATCGAAGGTATCTAAGGTCTTTTTGTGTCTTTTGGTAAATGCAGCAGTAGTAGTTATCTATAGATGAAAACAGAACAAGTCTAGACTCTAGAATTACTAGTAATTTATTTAATTGTTAAAATAAAGACAAACCGAAAAAAAATTTGCTGGCTTTTTCACGATGCCAATCGCTTCAAAAGTTTGCACAAACGTAATGGCAGTTTTGATTATAGACTAGATAAATTACACTAGCGATACAACCGAATCAATAAAAATGTGTACATTCCTGCATAACAAAATGAGTCAAAGCCAAAAAAAAAAACAATTAGCAAGGTTACTACAATAAAAAAGCTTCAAGAACAAAATCCTTCCTTATAACCTAATGGGTATATTTGTACTACAGTGAAATTTGAATGGGTTCTACAAAAAGCAAGAGCAGCTATAAATATTAATTAACAAAAAACCCTGAATTTGCCTACAAGAAATAAATTTCTTGGGGGATCATTGTGAAAACATAAAAAGATACTTATCTTTCCACAAAAATCGGGATCAAGAGCTACGATCTAGCGAAGGAGTCGCTTTCTTTGCCAATCAGTAGCCCTACCAATAGAGTTCCCAATAAGAACTTATTTGGAAGCAGTTCAAATTTGATTATAGATTTAGCAGTTCTTTGCAAAAACCTAAACCTAAACTTTAGTTTAGTACCAAAGATTTCACCGATGGTTGTTACCAAAGAAACATGTACTTAAAAGCCCTATGGAGAGATATTTAATGCGTTGCTACTTCGAATATTTAGATGTTTTGCTAAATACTAAAATTCGTTAACCTAACCAAAGAAGTCCGATTAAGGATCAAAATCTTTTTTCATTGATTGGGTTGTACCCATTATAAGCCCATCTGTAGAATGCTTTTCGATACTTTGTGAAGTTTTCTGAGTAGTTATGAATTTTGGATTTTCAAAGTTTCTTTTATAAAAAAAGTATTTAAAAATGGCAATACCATTGGATCTTTTGAATCCTTTGGATTTGAAAAGTATGAACTTTGGAAGAACTTATATTTTCATCATGCTACATCAAAGATGGATCGAAAAAAAATAAGTCGAAAAAAAACATAATTATTTGCCTAAGAGTGAGGTTTGGTTTAAGCTTAGAAAAGTTTTCCAGATAAAAGACACAAAAAGATTTAGATACATCACTGATAATAGCACAGTGGTCTCATGATTGTCTTTAATTTACAACAGGTATGACAACCTAAGAAGAATTATAGAATTATAGAGTTATTTCAATAACTTATTAACCACGATAATTGATTCCCAAAAATGCAAACTTTGAGTGTTATTTAAGGGAACCCTAAAAAACTAATACAAAGCTTTTAATAATAGTCATTGAAATCTAGAAGCTCTTAAGAAAAATATTTTCAAGGTTATTCTACTGTTGGTTTTAAAATCCATTATTATATGTTTTAAAACGTCAAAAAAAAATACACATATTTTATCTAAACATAATATTCAATTTAATTCTGGAATAATTTCTACAAAAACTACAATAAATTGAAACAAAAATTTAATGTAAAAGAACGATAAAGAATAATAGTAATTACCTTACTCTGGATTTCCAACGTTCGTCCCTGACGGAAAATGTGTTTTTAAAGTAATTTCTTGTATACTTTTTCTTTGTAGAAATGTACTAACATCATTTATCATATATTTTTGAAATAAATGTTCCGAAATTTGTCTTACATTCTTGTACAATATAATAAACAAGAACATGTAAGTATTCTGCACAATTTCTGCAAGGTTTGTGCTTATTTTATCGTTTATGGAATTGGTTCTCTAGAGTTTTGATAGACTTTACAATATTAAGTAATTTTGTGAAATATTCAATCAAACGGCATTTTTTTGATGAACTTAGTCGCTGATCTTGAGGCATCAGTCTTCAGGTTAACAAACATAATGTTTCATAATTTGCCTTTATTTGCTGAAATTATGATTTTATTTTTATAGTTTTAACGTTATAAATTTACTAAAAATAATCCTATTTAAAAGAAAAACATTAATTTATTTTGCTAAGACCTGAAGTCTCTAGTACATTATGGATCAAGGATTATCAACATGTTTATCATGTTAAATCTATTTAAACAACAATTATTTTACTCAAAGAAGTGGTAAAATATCAAATTTATTGTAACACCTAATATAAAAACAAAGTGCGTATAATTTCTTCCTCAAATATTTATTTGATTCAAAATTGCAATTTCAAAAGAATATTTGTTCTTCGTTATTATTTTTCCTTTTATATTTTTGATTTCCCTTGGTGGTTTCGTTTTCCCATTAAAAGGGAACCAAAGATAAACTATGAAAGGACACAAAAGATTCACTTTTGGTACTCTATATTTCCCTTTGTCACACTTTTAACACAAAAATGGTAATTTTATCTTCAGATATCGACAGCTAAAAGCAACCAACGTTTATATATTAGTCAATATTTTTGACTTTCACAAAAATTTTCCTTAAAAACATTGTTGTATATCGCAAAAAGCAATGAAAAAAGCCACAAAAAATTAAGGGATTTCCATGTGAAGAAATTTATTTCAATTGTGAGTGTTTTGAATTTATAAAATTTTAATGAGAATTCAGTAAAAACCGTTTCGTTTGTGGGTTGTTTATTTAAAACGTTATAAAACTTTATTCCAGTGTAAAAAATTAATTATCCGAAATCTTTTTCGAGCTTATTAAAAACGGCCGGCAACAAGTGGTGGGTAATTGATTAGGCTTATTCTGTAGGCGTAGTCATTAAATAGCTTTTCTTTCAAATAGTCCCAAAAAGAGAAAGCAATTAAAATGAATGAACCAAGTTTTAGGCAACCTTGCATAAATCTTCACAGTATAGGTACTTATGGTATATTGGCTTGACCTATTAAGCTCCCGGATTGTGAATAGTCTTCTAATTTAAAAGAAGGAACCATTCACTGAAATTGAATTACTCTGCTGTGTAAACGACTGCAGTTTTTGCAGGAAAATGTTATCAGAATTTTCTTTCTATTAAAATCTTACGATGGAATTATTACGAGGACGTTAAAAGATAAAGTTTAAGATAATGTTGTCTTTTTTCGCTTCAAAAGTAAATCTGATAAATGAAATCAATTTCAATTACGAAGTTCACTTCTGATTCACCCCAACCACGCAGTTCAAACAAATCAAAAACAAAATTCCAACGTTAATGATATCATTAAACGTTATTTGTTAGATTAATTAAAGGATGCCGACATTGTCGTTGTTCAACTAGAAATTGTTTGAAATTATTTGTGTTTTTATCCTTTTCCAATCATTCAATTTACCAGTACGTTCTGGTGAAAGCAGATGTTGCAGTCATTTTATACTCTTAGTATGAGTATACTATGTGGGTCACAGTAAATACTCGGGAGTGCAATAAACTATAGGAAGCAATGTTAGTTTTCCGGGGATAAAAAAATAAAAATCGTTAATTGAAATTTGTTCAATCAAAAACCGATTTGTTAAAAAAAGTAATGTAGCTTTCCGCATAATAACTAATTGATGTTTTACGTAATACGGATATTTTGCAACTATGTGTTGGTAGTATATATGTGCGAGAGCAAATAAAGCTTTTTATTATCATCGGATAATGCAGATATGCTACCAACCAAATGTTCTATCATTAGTTATTCTTAATGCAGCTTTTCTTTTCATTTATTATTTTCTTTATTTATCCTGTATTCGTTTTCAAATATGAATTATAGTTATAACATTATAAAATAATGTTCCACAGATATTTCTTTCCAGAAACTTTTCAATAGAAAAATTTAAAATGAAATTTTGTTAACGATAAAATGCAATTTGTAAAACTTCAAGGTTTATTAAAATTACAGGTCGACGACAATGGATATTGAGCTTCTGTCAATCAATTTAGAGCAAATTAATATTGAATGCTTTTTCATTGACTTGAAAATCGAATAATTTCCGTTAGAATTTCGAATGAAATTGAAATTGGTTAAAAATTAATGGAAAAGAAATTTCTGAAATTGGAACCTACGTAAAATTGTGTGCCATTTTGCAATTTATAAGTATGTATTTTATGAACCACGGTCATTTATGTAAAGGACATAGGGATATAAGAATGGTGAATCATCCCCGGAAAGTTATTTGAATGATACTTAAGAGATGTCTAGGTATTAATAAAATACTAAGATCCTAAAAGTTTTAGATCGCTTTCTCAATTATTGTGAAAAAAAATAGTGAAAAATAGAAAAAATGTTGTTTTTCTTTGAATTGAAAGGTTAACAATTTTATTCGTAGAAAAATTTTGGGGGTAACAATACTATTTTTATGACAAAACTAAAATCCATAGATATAAATTAATTCATTTAGATAACATTTAAACCCTTGGAACACGTTTGATTACTCTTTGAAATACAATTCTTTTAAAGTTTAACATACCTACTTCTTAATAATATCTTTGGATCAATCCAATTCAGTCGGTCCAGCACTGGTCGCTTGATTATTTTTTTTAATTCTGATTTTTTTTTGCGGTCACCCCAACATGTTGTTGGTAGTTCAAATTCATTATTATTTTAATTTTATTGTTTTTAGTTTTCCAGTGGTGGCCATATTAATTCTACATTTTCGCACTTTTAAGGGTTTGCGGAAAGTTGATTATCTCAGGCCCTATTTGTCCTATCAAAATGAAACTAAAAGCAGTGGGTTCATGAAAATATAAGCTACAAGGTTGTAATAAGATGTTTTCACCTAAATGTAATTCTAAGGGGTGAAATTTCAGCCGAAATTTTTAGCTCTCATTTGTAAAAACTCCAAATTTCACGGAAAGATTGTGAAGGAAGGGAAAGAGCCTACACGTTAACAATTTTTTTACAAACAATTAGGTATTAGTTGTATTCAAAAACAAAATTTGAAGTCTGAGACTTAAAGCCTTTTTAAAATAAAAAATAACAAAATTTGGAAATTTTCAAATTTTGGACAAAAAGGGCCTGAGATAATCAAGTTTCCGCAAACCCTTAAAAGTGCTAAAATATAAAACTAATATGCGGCCACCACTGGAAAACTAAAAACAATAAAATTAAAATAATATTGAATTTGAACTACCAGCATGTTGGGGTGATAGCACTCAAAAAATTTTTTTTTTTTTTTTAAATGGTCGACCAACCATTTCATTTATTTTTGGACCACTTTATTTGGACTGACCCCTTTGTTTCCTAAGATTTTTAAAGGAATACTACAAAGTAAATAAAAATTAATTATTCATACAATTTTTGTGCTTATTGTCAATTACTGTTGCTTGAATGATTGTAAACCAAAATATACTCTACCTACAAAAACGAAAATAATTTCAGCTATAAAGAAATTCATTCCATACTCTTTTTCCTACAATTGCTTAAAAATAATTCAACCAAAAAAGTATTTTTTTTTGTATTAATTTGGCTATTGTTTTACATTATGTTCATTATAGTAATAGATATCTACTTTTAATTGTAATGATATTCCCAGTCAATTACTTCCTTTTTCTTAAAGTTTAATGAATCCTTGTTTATTAATTAATCAACTTAATTTTAACGGATTAAAATATATCTTATGACTTAAAAAAAAACTTAATTTTAAGTTTTTGCTGTTTTTTTTTAATTTTTTCTTTTAAATCTCATCTATTAAATGGAATTCTTCTACCGATAAGCCGCGAATGACGTCAGAGCACAATTCGATCCGTTGTGTATACGTGTTTGTATTTGTACAAGGATTGTGGGAGTGACTTTGTTAAATTTTCAAAATTTCAATAATCAAAACAAATGAACATCTTTAAATCCCGCAATCCCATTGGCTAATAGTCTCTTGTATTGGAGTGTGTATACTGTGATATTCGTGCATCGCTCAAAGCATTCTACTTGTATTAACTATGGGAGCTTATCTACACTGAACATAATATTACGTTAAGCTAATTAATAGCGTTGGTAAAATACGGAAAAGGTTTTTTTTTGTGTAGATATATTGCTATACATAATTCTGTATAGAATTCACAATATGAAATTGATAATTTTTTTTAAAGAGGCATTATTTATTCTAAGATCATATTAAAATTTTGAGTCAATTAATTCGGCCAATTCTAAAGAAAAAACATTCCTATTTTTCCCTTATATTTTTTTTCTTTAAAACTAATTGAGTTATTGTTCTTAAGCTTCCTGGATCATCGTTTTTTATAAGTACCATCTACACAATATTTGTTAAATATCATTATAATATCTTTTCGGGTCCGATTTACTATGGTTATAGGCCTTGCATTTTTAAACATATACGTTGTGTATTGAAAGATATTGAATTATTATTGTAGCAGTTTTTTCTAACTTTTCAAAAATCTGTGGAATATTTTATTTTTAACGTATTTATAACAATCAATTAACCTTTTAGAAGTATATAGAAGTAAAGTTTCAATCAATAAGTTTCAGATTTGATAAATTTAAATCGATTAATAAAAGTTGAAATTCTGCAATTACTCCTTTCATCTTTTGAAAATGGATATTAAAGCTTAATAAATAGTTAAACCTGGTGAGAGATCAAATGTCTCAATAAGGATATTTTCCTAATTGTATTCCAAATTTTTCATTTTTATGAAGATAACATTTTTATTAAGAACAGAATTTAAAAATTTGTTACCATTAATAAAGCTGTACTTTCCCTTTGAATCATAAACATGTAAATTCAACTATTAAGACGCCTTTGATATCATCAAAATTTCTGCATATTTGTTGAGAACTGTTTAGTGAAACGGAAATAAACGGAAGGCTTAATAAATAATTAAACAGATGCACCGTTTCTGAATTTTCATAAATATTTAACATCGATTGGTTTCTGAAAGATACTAAGGGTTTTGATGTTTATTTTAATGGTGCGCATATGTGGAAAATGTTCAAATTCATGCTAATTTTCCTTACATTTAAATCTCATATTCTTATTTCGCTTTCATACTTTTATTCTTCAATTTATTTTCTTTAAATTTTTTTCTCAAGCAAATATGGCTTCATAAATGTGCCTGAGGCTGAACTAAATTGAATCAAATGTTCGGTACTTTACTGAAGTGGTCCCATAATCGATCCCCCAGCAATATTTTATAATGGGTTTATAATCGATTATTGACAATTTGAACCGTTAAATTTTAGTGTCTCATACGTTAACAGTCTATCATCTGTGTTCTAATGAGAAATATAAATTGTTATTTGAAAAATTGAAATTTTGTACAAAACATTTTTATTTAGAGTATCTACTGGTATAATTCAATAGTTTGTTGTGATCGGTTATTTAAATAACTTCCCGGAACTTACAAAAGAATATTTATTTTTGTTTCTTTTGAAATATTTTGAATTTAATAAACCATAAACCATTTTTGGTTTAATTTTTTTTTTAAAATCATAAATCCCTGTAGAATATATAAATAACCAATACTATACTTTGATAATAAAAAAACTAAATAAAACTTGTATTTTCCCCGTTTTATTATGACAATGGATAATCTATATAAATGTGATGCTTCAACTATATTTCCAATATTATTTCAAAAATTTATGTTTTTATTCAAAGTACTTAACAAAGTTGAAAACAATAAAACTTTTCAGAGTTAATCTTTTTTTAATATTGTTTTAATAACCATTCGACTGTAATAAACAGTTTAGTTTTTCGAAAACGTTATTATGCTAATATATATGAAGTGAATAATAATGTTGGAATGATACCTAACAAATTGAGGTAAAACGCTTAAAACTTCTGTTAAATTTTACGTGAATTTGTTAAACTATTAAATTAAATTTATGTCACACATCTATGTGCACCAAGTTTGTATCTCAACACGGTCTGTAATTAAATTTTAGAAGCAGTTTAAAACAAAACTAGGTTTTGTTGCCTTGAATAACAATAAATTTGTTTTTTTCATGTTAAACGATGTGCTTAAAAAGCTCGATAGGTATATGTTACATAATACTTCTACAAAACTACTTTCCGTTCAGATAAAGTTTCAGTTTCATAGAAAAATTGTGACAAACAATATTATGCAAAGATCATTCTGATCAGTTTATGAATAAGCTAGTCGAACTTATAGAACTTTTATGAAGTGATTGCGATTATCAAATAAGAAAAAAATGTATTTTTTCTCTTTGACCTGTAACGGGGAGCTTTTAAAAGACATTTAAAAACCAATTTAAGAATTAAATAAAAATTTTCATCTCACTTTTTTCTTATTGCTAATAATGCAGAAGGTTAACTCACTATCAGCATTTTAATGTTTGGATTTTTTTTTTTGTAAAATCATATAAAAGGGCAGTGAAAGTGACAATTATTCATTCCGAATATCATGGTTTAAGCCAAATGCACTCCCTGTTGTCAAATAAGAGGCGAAAATAAAGATACACATCACAGATAATAATCAAACAGATAACAAGATAATTAAGCAGTGATAACAGAGATAATCAAAAGTGATTGGCATGTTAGTTGTCGTAGAATCACCTAGGGGCTAAATATTGACCATAAAACATTTTAAAGCCAATTACACAAAGAGAGGTTCAAAGAGAAGCTTGATGTTGGATACCATTCCAATCAACACCAAAAATACATGATATATCGAATTTTCATTTGCAAAACCTTAGCCACAACAGAATAAAAAAACCCATTTTTTCAACGTTAAATAACTGGTAATGACTAACGAAAACAATTGTAGTAAAAGTGCTATGGATTAGTTCAAAGGGTAGTCAAATTAGGGCTAACGGCCAGGAAGGTTCTGCTATGCATTTGGTGGGACTGGGAAGGAATAATGAACTATGAATTGCTTCCATATCGACCAAAAACTAAATTCGGATTTCTACTATCAAAAAATGTACCGTTTGAAGCTTACGGTTGATCAGAAAGTCAGAATTGACCTACAGAAGAGGTGTCATGTTCATCAGAACAACGCCAGACCACATACGTCTTTAATCACTCACCAAGAACTCCGGGAGCTTTGTTGGGAAGTTTTAATGCATCCATTATATAGTCCGAACTTGACACCAATTGAATACCATCTTTTTCTAGCATTAAGAAAATTTCTTACATTCTAATAACCAAGTACTAGAGTTTTTCGCCAATAGGAACCAAGACTTCATTTAGAAGTCGTTTCAAATCGCTTTGAGATACGAGTACTTTAACATACGAAATTTTACGTGATGGTAGTAAAACGGAAATTAAACTCGTATCTCGAGGTATCACAGAATTTTATTTAAACAACAAATATCAAAATAAATAAATTTAATACAAAGAATCAATATTAAAGACTTCAAGATTTTATAATTTATTTGATAATATTTTTTGCAAAATCGCTATAAGCGTCTTGTTGATAAAATTTTTCAAGTAACGGTAAAGAAAACACCCGAAGTTTGATCTAAAAATTCAGAAAAGTTGACAAAAAGTAGAAATTGAACATATTGAACATTACACATTGTAGTTTTTTTTATATTTTAAATGTATACTATCATTGGTTTATTCAGAAAGCCACCTGAAAGTTTTCAAAAGACAGGAAAGTATTTATCACTAAAATCTTGATAAATCGATTTATATACTCCAACCAATCCCTATTGATAGTTTTACATTTTCATAAATATAATAAATTCTTTTATCCTTTTCAACATATTTGATTTTCTCAACGACGAACCTAATTTTCCTTCATCACATAAACAATATTTTATAGGAATGGATTTTAACGATTGTTTGAATTTCCTTGGAATGCAATTCGATGCATCTGTATGATAAATGAGACGACCAAATGTCGACTAAATACATTGTCTGAATCTTGTAGCTTTCAAGATAGGAACCGAACGAATTATTTATTACCCTGTATGATGACAAGTGGAAAAGAATAAGTGAAAAAAAATAAAAGATTTTCAACTAAATTTCGAACATATTGCTTGAATGTAATATCAGACCCCATTTAGTTAAAAGAACAGTAAAAAGAGATATTTTCAAAAATTGGTAGGGAAAACATTTACTTTTTGAGGGAAGTTTCATCCCTCTTTGAAGGTCTGATGAGTTTTTCAATGAAGGGATGGAAAAAGTAAGAAATCGTTTTTCCCCTTATTCATAATTCAATTTTTTTATTTGCTAAAAAGAAAAAATATTTTGGCAAAAAATATTTCTTTCTTTGATATTCGAGCTTTTGTTTGTTTGAATATCTTTCAGAAGAAATAAAAGGTATATGGCTTCCAGTAAAATTGAAATAAACTATACACCTGCCTTTATATTTAGATCAGCTAATGTTTACTGAACATTTATCTATCTAAAAAATTGTGTTTTTTTCACATCAAACATTTTTCCATATCATTTATCAAATGATCAATAACCAATTTTTAATGCCACGATAATTTATTAAAAGTTCAGTTCATTATCGAATACCTTTAACATTTTACGCTTGTGTAATTACTCGTTAGAGGTAAATGTTGAACCTGGACTTTAGTTTGCTAGAAGGATAACGTTTCGAATATCAACTATCCATGACGAACATTTACCACTTGGGATTACAAGACTGTTGATCAGGTCGACAAATTTACATCCCTGTCCAATACTAACAGTAGCGCTAGGAATAGTAGGAGAAACTCCGTATTTGGGTCGGAGCCAAAGCAATTAGACAAACTAAGTGTTCTCGAAAATTATTTGGTTTTGTGTCACTTTTTTGGAGCAAGAAAGTTGTTATTTGAACCTTGTTCGACTAAAAAGTTAAAGTTCAAATAACAAACAATAAATTTTGTATTTTTTAGATTAGAGAAAAAAATGTATTCTATAGGAAAACCAATATTTCAACTAATAAATTTTCTCCGTGCATTCGATTATTATTTATGGATTTTATTACGATTCTTTGAAAAAAGATTAAAGTCTTCTATAATACCACTTCATTAATTGAAATAGTTATCTTTAGTGTTAAAAAAACCTTCCAATACAAATAGTTCCTAGTAGATTTAATGTTCCTGAAAATTAATTATAAATTACAGGTTGATTTTATTTGGTAGCAGGTTAATCGATGCGATTTGAAGTTGAGGAACAACTCTAATAAGTATTTTGAGGACAAAAAAATGAGATAAAATGTTATTTTACTTAGTAATTACTTCAATATAGTTACCATTAACGAAAATCTAATTTTCTTAAAGTAGCTTTGAAGTGAAAATAAAAAAAAGTTTATTAACAGGTAAACGTTATCCAAATATTTACTTTCTAATTAACAGAGAATTTTATTAAGAACTAAAGTTAATTTAATTTTGAAGCAAAAGTAAAATGTAAAAAAACTATTTTTATGGTAAATTTCAGATCCTTAGTGGTAACAATTTAATTTAAATTCTCCGAGGAGTAGGATCAAAATAAGTAGTTTAAACTTGATTTTTATTCGCAACGTTTCGGCCCTTTAGTGAGCTTTCCTCAGGCGTTCGTAAACAATCGCTTTAACTTTGTCAACAATAATCCTTGTCATGATTTATTTTATAAATGCGGTACAATTAATAAAAATAGTAATAAGGGCTTCCAGGATACATAAAACTCAATAAAAATTAATTATAAATTATACTCTTAATAAACCTAACCGCTTAGGTTTATTAATTTGCTTTAGTGGTTAGGTTTATTAAGAGTATCATTTATAATTAATTTTTATTTAGTTGTATGTATCCTGGAAGCTGTTATTATTTTTATTACCTGTACCATATTCATAAAATGTATCATAACAAGGATTATTGTTGACAAAGTTAAAGCAATTGTTAATGAACACCTGAGGAAAGCTCAATAAAGGACCGAAACGTCACAAGTAAAAACCAAGTTTTAACTGCTTATTTTGATCCAATTCCTCTGAAAATTTGTATTATTCTGTTATCACCAAGGATCTGAAATTTTACCATAATTTTGAATTCACTTAAATAAAATGAAAATTTTCCTAGACAAGTGAACCTTCGATGTGATCGTGGCTTATTATGGGCTCATGGTACTCTATATGTAAAAAAAGCTTTGAAGGTTTTTTATCAATACTAAAATTTTGCCAAAACAATAAGACAATATTTTAACAAGCTACCAAGTTGAATGATGAGACCATGTTTATGGTTCAAAGCGATTACAAGTTACCCACAAATAATTTCCCCTCAATTATCAACTACTTATTTTGATCCTAGTCCTGTGAGAATTTGTATTAAATACTATTTTTTTGTACATTTATATTCGAAGTTAAATCAAATTTCCACCATTTTTATGGTTTCTAGATTTTAAGATGTGAAAGTCACTAAGAACATAACTCATTAAATTTTGCTTCAAATTCACCAGTCTTTAACAAACATATTCCAAAAAAAAAAAAAACACTTCGACAAATAATTAATGCTCCATGGAATATGAATAATACCAAAATACATTACGAGACAGATATACAGACAATGGGACAGAAAATTCAAAAGCACAACAAAAAATTTTATGAGAATCTCAACAACCATTCTAACGATTTAGCAGTTATCTTTTTAGATAATAGCGAGACCATAAGGCGACTTCAAAGATAGAATCCCACAGATTTCCCTGATAAGTTTTGGGACTAGAAAAAAACAGTTGTAGTCCCACTGGGATTGCTTCCATGATAAGCCAACACACAAAAGCACTTATTGCAACCTATGCAAATTGTGTTTAGAAAAAAAAACACCTGTTAGTAGCCATGGTAACATGTACCAGTATTTTTGAGGCTGCAAAACTTAATAGCTGTAATTCTAAAATCAACTTCAATTTATTTCTATGCAAAATCAATTTAGGGTTAACATTTCCGCAAATTGTTAATGAATTTCAAAAATTTAATATGTTAAAAGGAATAATATAAGAGAAATAAAACTAAAGAAAAAATCCTTTTGATTTTAGATTATTTGAAATTTCATAATTTTTTGGTTTTCTAATTTCACCGTCCCAAATAATTTTATTTACGAACTTGATTTTACTATTGGATAATAGAAATAAATAAAAAACTATTGCAAAAAACGTAATAAGAAAAAAATATGTTGTAATAAAGAAAATAGATATACATTTTATGCTTCCAAGAAAAATATGAAAAAAAGGCTTGGGGAATATTTCATAATACAAGAAATGTAATATTAGCTACTTAACAACTATTTGGTCTCTGAAGAGTAAGACGAGGCACAA
Source organism: Sisyra terminalis (assembly GCA_958496175.1). Classification (NCBI taxonomy): domain Eukaryota; kingdom Metazoa; phylum Arthropoda; class Insecta; order Neuroptera; family Sisyridae; genus Sisyra; species Sisyra terminalis. The sequence goes on from OY292275.1 coordinate 14,542,125, forward strand.
TTAAAGTGGTCAAATGGGATTTGACGTATGTCAAGTTAACACTACACTTTTGGAATTAGTAAAACATTACTACCGAAAATTTCGGTGTTTAATTTTACGTCCGAAAGTTCTGGAAATAAAATTGGGGCTCACATTTTCTAGAAATACCCTATAGTACCCACCCTATAGTGGGCTTACCTGTTTGGAAAAGTGTAATTGTTATCCTACACTTTTCTCATTGTAGTTGGGGAATACTAAAATTTTCTAATAACTTCTTATTGTATCATGAATTGTGCTAGAAATCTCTGGATAAACTCAATACATGAAAACTAAAGATCAATGAAAATTAATGTATTTACAAGCCATTCACAACTTGACATAAGCTTTTTCTCTCATGTTTTTTTTCAATGTAAAATTGTCACAAGAGACAAAGCGGTTCAAACCGTTGAGATCCTCATGGAAGGAAAACTTTTATGACGAAAGTATGAAAAGGTTAAAAATGATCAACTGAGACCAAAATATTGACAGCTGCTGATATATTTACCAGTAAAACTGTATTTGAGCAGTAAACTTTTGAATTATAAATCAATATTAGAGCCGGAGTAGATATATTGCATCAAGTAGTACAATATATTCAATGATTCAGCAATATCAAAAGTATCTAACGTCTGTCACAAACTGCGATATCCGTAAAGTGTTACATATCGGTACTAAGAAATAGATTGAAAATTCTAGTAAAAAACTTTTTAAAAAATTGAGAAAGCTTATAAATCCCTTGACGTTCAAGCCTCTTGAGTACAGCAATGTAAAAATTAAACTTACTACTTATCAATTCTTAGAATTCCTTTGCTGTACAACTATAGGTTCATTTGAAAAAAATTACCGATCATGATCTTATTTAAATGTTTTACTGTCCAAAGATAATTAACAGATAATCAAGGACAAAAAATCAACTAACAAGAGTACTTTAGGTAATCAAAAGTTTGATAAAGTTTGATTAAAATACGAAGTACGAAAAAAAATATCTTATTATTTCATTGCAATGTCATAGCATTGTTATTGCATAAGTATACGCTGTCAGCCATTGGTACGTATATTAATAGCACTAAAACAATAGATCAGTGATGGATTAATTATAAACCAAACTGAAATTCAGTGAATATTCAATTATTTTAATTATTCATTTCGAGAGGTTACATTTACATTTCATTGTTATTTATCTGAATTATGCAACTATAATGATAACAGCATTATATCAATACAAATACTGCTTAAACATCAACTGTATAAGATTTATTAATATTGTTTTCCTTTTAGCCATGTTTGCATTTTGTTTTTATGTGACCATTACGCGTTGAAACATGCAAAAGGGTGGAAACACGCACTTTGTAAAATTCATCCCTGAAATACTTTGGTAACTGATATCCATCCTACACATTGAAGATAATTCATATTTATATGAAACAAGGGAGATGTATCCTTTAACTATTTAAGAGTAAAATATACGACTTCCTGACGATATACTTCCTATTTTAAAGCAATTTTAATTTCGAAAAAATAACTTTTAATTCAGAATTAATCATATTAAAATGTGACCTCATTTTAACATTTTTAATGAAATTATTTTTTGAAAAAATAACACCCCGTAATTCCCTATGGATTAATTTCAAAAGATTCATTACGATATTGTTTTGCATATTAAACTTAGAAAGTATGTTTGAAAATGTGTTAAAACGTGTACCCCAATCCCTTGTACGGACAGTTACATTGTTTGAAAGGCCATGAATTTATGGTGTTTGATGAAAAGCTCATAAAATATTTTTATTTGTTAAAAACAAGTTTTCATATAAAAATTACATTCGCAATTAAATATTTAAAAACTTTAAGCAAGAAAAATAAAGTAAACTTGTAAAAATATTTTTCAAAGTTATAAAGAATGATTACGCGTCAATGTTATTAGTGCTATTTTTTATATTGTCGAAATGTCGTAATATTCGATGAGCTTGGCATATTTATTATCTCTGGAGAATTAATATTAAAATGGTGGCCATAAATTAAAGGATAATATCGGGGTGGAGTACGATTGAAAAGTCATTATTTATGTCCCATAATTTTAAATACGGTAGAAAATAATATCATTCACATATTGGACTTTGAAATATAATTGAGTTTGGTGTTCTAATTTATGATCTTTAGATTAATTTTTAAAAATTTGTTGGCCGCTTATATAAATTGGTTTTATTGCTAAAATTTCCAATTTGGTATAGAAAAAAGAAAAGTTATGTTTCCAAATTTAAAGATAAGCTAACAAAAATAATTTTCACGTGTCTTCTTTCAATTATTGTGCTTTTGTGTTATGTACGAAAATGAAAATATATTTTTTTTTAATTTAAAGTTTCTTTTTCCGAACTTCATTGACTTTAAATCTTACCAGATTTAATCATTTGAACTGGTGTTATTAATTCATAAGTAATTTGGAAAAGTAGCGAGATTTTATCTGCTATAAATCAAGGTTGCAGATGTTTTAATATTTTAAAAATTACTTAAATAATGTTTAAACTACACAAAATGCTTATATCTTGTTTAAAAGTCCTATTAATTTTTATTATACTTGTATCAACTGCAGCAAAATGTATAATTTTAGAGAAGGTAACTTTGGCTCCCGTTTATGGAATTGAAAAAAAGAAAATTGTGTATGATTTTTGTCCCATAATCACGGTGGAAAATATTAACAAAGAAATCAGAAATTTATTTTTCTACTAATATTTATTAACAATTTCAATTTTTAAAGATAAATTATTTCACAAATAACTAAACCATGTGTAATTTTAAGCTTTTATCTAAGATCTAACATAATTTCTTTTAAATTGACCATGAAAATTTTACACTTATACTCAGTGGCAGATTTAAATCCAATGCCTTCCTTCCCCATTTAATATGCTATCTTTGTAACTCCATAACAAGGTGGTTATCAAGATAAAGCATCTAATTCCCAAATATTTAAATCATGAATTAATATTCATAAATTTTATCAAAATCTCTTATGAATTAACATAAATTTTTTTGGTGTATAAATTTAAATATAATTTATTAATTTAATTAATTTTTGTTTAAATTTAATACAACTTAAAGCCTTTTTCCAATTATCACTTAAGATATTAACTTCTTATTCTTAGTTTTGGTTCGGCGAAAATGTTGATTATATCATCGATTTCTTGTACAAATAGACGTCCAATTGATAATAATGCTATGACATTAATTAATCTATCTTGGTCCATACTTCTAAGTTAAACTTTTCACCTTTTTCGGGGTGAAAAAAGAGTTTTCCCTTGAAAAATTTGTCGCTGAGGCTCAATAAATGCGCAGAACAATGCGTCAACATTAGAGTACACATCTCGAATATTCTGTGAATGCAATATATAGAATATATTTTCTATGGAACAGATATCTTCAGTCAAGTTTATACATTTATTAACTAAGGTCTCTTACATGGACGACAGAATACTTGATTATTTAAGAAAGTACAACGTATTTCGACTACCAGGCTTTGCATAAGACTTCAAGTGTTCTGACAAAAACGGATCGAATTTAGAATAAATAAATCATTATGGGGATCTCCAAGTTGTTCTAAAATAGCAGTTCTTTAATTGCCAGTGATTTATTAATTGAAAAATGTGATGTGAAAAATTGAAAGTAAATTCAATGAAAAGAATAATTCATATACAATAGATGTTTCAAACTTTCTTTCGAAAAACTAAGTCTAATCAAATTTTGAAAATTGCGCTGTAGGCCCTTTATACCTCACGGATCTATGCGTTAATTCGTCACTACTAAACTTTCCGTTCTATATAGGGGCATTTCACATAAAGCGGACAAGGAAAAAAAGTGATGTTCTGAAATTTGTTCATATTTGGCATAATTGTACTTCTAGTAAGTATGAATGTGGATACAAAATATTTTTTTCGAATGATGATTATTTGCCAAGTTATACGCTTCTAAAGAATTGTCGTTTTTGAAATTCGTATTTTTTGAAAAAAAAAATTCGAATTATTTTTTTTTATAATATTAAATATGGCGGTTTATATAGAAAAGTAACTGTTCTTTCTAAATAAAAAATAAAACTGGACATTTTTATTTTTTTTAATATACAAAACCGAAAATAAACTTTTCAAATCAGAATTTTAGTAACTTTGACCATTTTTATTTTTGATTTTTTTATTTCAAAATATAGCCTTAAGTACACTTATGATACACCAGAAGTTTCATAGTGGAATCTGCAATAGTTTAGGAGATACAGGAATTAAAGTACATAAGTGTCGTACTGAGCGTTGTACCCTAGCTTCCTTAGGTCAACTGGTTTACGCAACATAACACTTAAACACTGCAATAATTATGTTTACTGTCCTACTTAAGCGTATTTAATACTCTAACAATGTTGTTGGGTAATTATTATTCAAATTAAAATAGTTTTAATTATTACTTTTTACATGTTTACTTTTTTATTTTCAAAAACAACAATTCTTTAGAAGTGTTTAACTTGGCAAATAATCATCATTCGAAAAAAATATTTTGTATCCACATTCATACTTACTAGAAGTACAATTATGCAAAATATGAACAAATTTCAGAACATCACTTTTTTTTCCTTGTCCGCTTCACGTGAAATGCCCCTATAGTAAGAGGAAACAAGAGTCATTTTAATGTCTCTGCATTTAAACTTTAATGTAGAAAGAAGAAAACAAAATTCTTTTAGATTAGTGTTTTTCATTTAAAAAGATATTTAAATTATTTTCGTATCGCTGAGTCCTTTGTGATAGTATTTCGTTTTTTATGTTTTTGAAATATAATTTCCTTTGAATAATTAGATCGTAGAAATGGAAAACTAGATAAGCTTTGGTTAAAATAAGGAAAAGTAAATATTCGTATAATACCTCCTTTCGATTTTAAAATTGCTAATCATCAACCAGTTAAAACTTAACTATTTGTCGATAATAACCAAGGAATCCAAATATACCTTTTGTCTTAAAGTATTTATGTTCCAGTGATACAGGAGACCCCAATTATTATGTGCTTCAATGATTCAAATGATTCCTTAATGCTCTATAGTCCTCCGCTTATATATGTAATTCCATGATTAATCGCTATGTAAATAGGGATAAAGTAGTTCTGGGACTTAAGGTTATGGAAATTTTCGAATTAGGCTTTTTGTTTGATCCTTTCGTGTTTAATATTTTGACTTTTAATTCTATACAGTTTTAGTCAAAAAATTATAGATATTATGAGTTATAGTGATCTGAGCTCATAAATAAAAAATTTTTGACCAAAATATTTTTATCAGGAAAAGGCAGAAGAAAAAAAATGTAAGGTGTTGTTCTCAGTTACAAATTTTGAGTAATTCAAATATTAATTATCTACTCAGGAATGAAGAGAAGGTATATTTATATTGTAACCAGTGATTCACAAACATTTAAGCATACAATCCAAATATTTTTTTTTAAAAATGAAGAATATGGATGAATTATTCATAAAATTCCAGTCAAAACTTTATACACAGCAATGATAGAGAAGAACTTAACATTCCGTGGTTGGGACTTAATAAAATCTAACTTTCAGATCTTACTTTAGTTTGCAACTTTTTAAATTAAAAAAGTTTTGTATATGGTTAAAAAATTCAATATTTGCTTCCTTTTCTATGCTCATACGATTTGTTTAATTTCATTTTACATAGTTTTTGTGGTCGAGTAGTTTCATAAATTCATAAAAAATGATAATTTTTCAAATCTTTGATGGTATGGATGTATTATTTTCAATCGATTAGGATCAAATGTTTTCGCTACATGTGTAACTATGTTTCATTTATGTTATTCAATAATGTTAATTATATCCTTAATTATAAGTAGAAGATATTTTTAAAAGAAAATCGTTATTCCTCAGGTATGAGAAAGAAAAATATACTGAATAAATCATTGGCTGACGATGTCAACCAAAGACTGTTGATTCGCGTTGTATTTAGTAAAGATATAAAGAAATTGAGTCATACGACCATACTAATAAATCATTAATTTAATAATTGGGACTCCATAGCGAAATATGATTTTTATCAATGTTAAGAAAAATATTAATTTTAATTTTAAATTCGATGCTAAAAAAACTTAAGCCTCTTTTTTTTTGTTTTGGGAATATCAAAACTTGGAAATCTACGGATGAATATTATAAATTTTATTTCAACTACAAGTAAAAAAAAAATCTTAATTTTACTTATAAGTTTAAATTTATTTTACACTATATGAAAATTCATTCAGTCAATTTATCTTTAATGGCAGTATTATCTTTTTTAGTTAAGAAAGGTATGAAAGTATTGAAAAACTTTGTACAAAAGTTATATGACCAAAAACGTACAAAATTGTACCATTAAAAAAGATACATTTTCATTTGATATCAAATAGATATTTTATTACAATTTTGAATCTCTTCAATTTATTTGAAACAAAAAATCATTGAAGCTTTTCCAACAATGAACATTGTACGGAGCTTTTCATGACTTTAGCTGATATAAACCGAAGTTGAAGATAACGAACAGATTTTTTCACAATCGAAAATCTGAAGTAATCGTTTTCAAAAAGAAACAAACATTTATAATGATTCCCAAAGCTGTTGTTTTTTAATAGAAGTTTATCACGCAAGAATTCAATTTTCCTTTATGCTTAACCGATTTTTCTTTTGTTTGATTTTCGTCTTTTCTCAGACATCTTGTTTAAATTTATTGAAGTTTTTCTCAACCTTCTTTTAATGTTTGGCCAAGAAACCATTGAAAATACAATTACAGAGCTTTGGATAATCAATGATTGGACCAGACCATTTATATCAGCTATTTCATTTGTTAATGAAATTTTTCGGTCTTATTTTAATAAAAGTTTAAACAATTTTCTTTCAAAAGTAAATTATTGAGTAAAGATGAATCCAATTGTGAAGGGAGGAAATGTTTTTTTTTCATATTGGCGCTTTTTCTAAATAAATCATTAATTTTTTGCAACCGAATTTCCTCCTTTATTGGTTGTTTCTGTGTTCATTTGATTTTTATCTAGTTCGTTGCTATAGTTTTATCGTTATCGATTAGTCCTCAATTTCACGCTTAGGTTATTATGAATGGCCAAAAACTAAGTTTTATTTTTGCAATTCATGTCGTTTTTATGTTCATTTATAGAAATACCGAAATGTACAATCAAAAATAGAATCAGCGATTTATAAGCGGTATAAATTTTCGTATTTATTGCAAATAAACATGAAGAGTATAAAATGTTATGTTATTGCGCAAAGGTATTCTTACACTGGTTTTTGTTCTTTTGCTTTAATTTACGATAACTGTTGGAAGCTGTGTTTTCACTTACAATAATTGGTTCTGAGAAAAACGTTAGCGATTATATTTGTATTTAACAAGCAACGCTATTTTTTTTGCTCTATTTTCGTCTTAGAATATCAAACAAACTTGCTAAAAATTATAAGGATAAAAAGAAGTTTTTTTTTAAAAAAAAAATTCTTCAAGGAAAACACAAAGCGACATTTTGCTTTCAATGAAAAAGAAGCCAAGAGGGTTTTTCTGTCTTGACTTATATTTTAAAAATACATAATTAAGTATGCTAAATATGGTTGTAAATTTATTTAAAACTTTTTTCATTTATTTACATAAAAAAATGGTTTACAGAAACTTTGCAAAAGGAAGAAAATATTTAATCGGTCTTTAATTTTCATTTTTATGTAGAGCTCTTTGCTTTTTTTAGCTAAGTGGTTTTCATACAAATATAAAATGACATTACATTATATTTAACTTGATATGAATTACCAGCTTTTAAATATTTGATTTTAAAAAACAAATATTGGTCCGTTGGTTTTCAGTGCTTTATTCAAATTTGTGTTTTGGTTTCATTTTTAGAGTTATTGTTATTTAAGGTGAAGCAACATTTTCATTAAAACCTCATTTTTAATTCTTACCGTCACTTTCCACTGTAACCATTTTACAATATTTATACACTTTTAATTATATTTTGCCATTAAAATGTGTTTAAACAAGTTGAAATATTTTCGGGAAAATGTTTTACATATATAAAGCAATTAAAATTTTTTAGTCATTTATTGAACACAGGAGATTCAGATTTTTAATTTTTTTTATTTGGAATATAAAACTACTAAGTGCTTTATTTTGAAAATATATTTCTAAGTTCAATATAATATTTTTAACCGTATAAATTTAATATCAACCGTGATAAGGAATCTATTTTTGTCTATCGTTGAAATATATCAATTTTTTAATATATTTCCTCCTATACTAGAATCATAATTCTTCGTAATTATTTTTTTTTTTTTGGTACTTCTTAAAATAGTTTGGACTAGATGAAGGTGTGCTATTTTTGTGCAGTGTTATGTTATGTGCAGTTTTTCAAGAAAAATATTGAAAAATAAACATTTATAAAATAATACTTCGAACTAGTATTTTCCCATCTTGATCTCACATTTATTTTCATAATAACATTTCATGAAGAAGATAGAGAAAACGTGAATAGTTTCACCCTGGAATAATCTGTAGTATGAATTTGTAGAACTTATCAAATCAATATTTTTTTATCAATAAATTTCCGCTGTTAAATTACTGGCACTCAATTATATGAGGTTATTAGTGTGAAAATATAGTTTAAGAGAGACCAGAAAGTACTGCCATTTCTAAGTCCTGAGACATGCAATTGCCATTTATTTACTTATTAGTAATTACAAAGTTGTACCAAAAACATTTTATGGTTGTTAACTCGTTAAAGAATAAAAATATTGATTAATCTAAAATTCATATTTAAATGGTTTGACGATTGCCCAAAAGATTACATATTTGTTATTATATGCTTTTCGAGGTGAACAATACTAACGCAAAGTCGCTGCCATTAACATTTTCGGCTCAGTCCCTTTTTAAACCAACACATCTGGCAACGTTGCATTGTCTTCTTTGTTTTTAATTTAATTTGCGAAAAAAATAAAAAATAAAATATAAAATGCAACGTTGCTGGATTTGACGGTTCTAAAAGATACATGAGCCTAAAGTTTTATAATTTTTGATTAGTAATAGTTTCAGAACCCAAAATTATTGAATTTTACACGGAAAAAACTCATTTGGTTTCAAACATCTATTGAATTTGAATAAATATTGAAAATGTAACTCCTGTTCCTTTTAGAACCGTCAAATCAGGCAACGTTACATTTTCTATTTTCTATTTTGTATTTTATTCTATTCGCGATTTTTTGGTCAATTCAATTCTAATATGTACCAATTTTGTCTTTTTTGGCTAAATTTTCATTATGAGCCAATTATTTGCGAAATAAATTAAAAACAAAGTATATGATGCAACGTAGCCAGATTTGTTGGTTCTTAAAGAAATATAAGTCACATTTTTAATATTTATACAAGTGCATAAGGTGTTTGATACCAAATGAATATTTTTAAGTTCAAATTCAATAGTTTTGATTTCTCCAATTATTACTAATCAAAAATGATAAAACTTTAGGCTCATGTCTCTTTTAGAATAGTCAAATCTGGCAACGTTGCATTTTCTACTTTATACAAGATACTAAGGAAGGAAGTACGAAATTTATATCAGATAGTTGAAGAGCTGTCAAGTTTTTCTAACATAAATTGGTCTATCAACCAAGTACTCAATAGTTCCCAATAATTCTCAATAAATGTTTTACTCTGCGACTTAATAATGCAATACAAATCCAGTACAAGAAAAACCCTGGGAAAAATTAATCAATTAAGGGTCGATAATATAGCCTTACCCACCACAATCAATGAAAGTTTTTCTAGCAGATTTCAATTTATTGCAACTTTTGCGACATTTTCGAAGATGTAAGCAATTGAAAACTTTTATGATGTCCACTATGTGATTTGCAAATATTTAGCATAGTAATTAATTGATTTTTACTAATTTGGCATTAAAAATTTTCATACTAGACGTCAAAAGATTGAAATACTGAGGATGATTAAGTTTTTTACTTAAAGCCAAAATTTGTTTTAAATTTTTTGTTTTATTTTTATATTAAAAAAAACGGCATTACTTTCCAGCCCCTATTGTTTTGAGCTTTTTGTACTCTGTATTTTTCTTACTAAATATACTTTAATATTTGATTTTTAGTGCCTAATGTTAAAAAATAAATACATTTTTAAAAAATTAAGAGTATGAATATTACAATTAGTCATATTTTGTTAAATAAAAAGACAATTCAGGTTGTTTAAGATCGGTTTTTTTATTTTATATTTTTATTATTCAATTAGCTACGTTTCGTTACCTATCGTAACTTCATCAGGCTTCTTGATTCACAAAAATAAAATATTTTCAATTTAAATTCAATAAAAAAATTAATTATAAAAATATTAAATAAAAAAACCGATCTTAAACAACCTGAATTGTTTTCTTATTTAAAAAATAAAAGCTGAGATCTGAATTTTATCATCTATTATTCGTATTGTTAGTAAATATTCAATGTATCATATAAAACGTACAATTTTAAATATGAATGTACAGACACAAACTGTCAGCAATAAAATTCAAATGTGTCTTATCTTGTTAAAATTTCAAATCCACAAAAATCCTTTTAAATTACATTTACATAAATTCATTTTGAACATTCTCTTTTCCTTTGCTTCATAAATTTTAAACAAGTGGTTGTTCTAAATTTTTTGGTTCATGATTAAAGACTCCAGAGCGTTTGGGATTTATAATTTAAAATTAAAGAGGATTAAAATCAGTTTTAACTGAAACAAATAATTTACTAAATTTTACCAAAAAAAAAAGAAGAAAAAACTATATTCCAGGTGAAATGAACGAACTGAATTATCATCGAAATTAAATTGGACGTATATTCTCTAGAGACATTTAAAATTCAATGATTTCAATCATATATATAGGTTCAGATTTTCAACTCTCTTTTAACATCACATCAAATATTTTAGCGAAAAAATTGTTGAAAAAATGTAAAAAAAAAAATTGGTAAAATTAATCATTGAGATTAATTGATTCACATATGTAGGTGTAAATAGCAAAAAAAATAAACGAGTTTCTGGCAGGCGAAGCTTATTCATCATTCATATCTTGCCTTAAGGCATATGTAACTTATTTGTTATATTTGTCAATGGAATTTATATTAGAAAATAGAAACATACCCTTTTCAAAACTTCAATATAGGTGGAATTACATTGAAAACGTGTTTGAGTTTCACATTTCTTGTCATCTAACATTTGCTGTTTCTCACTTCCGTAATCAAATTTAATGATTCCATAATTTTCATAAAAAGCATAGCACAAGATTCTCATAACAAAAAAATAACAGAAAACATATACATGGATACTATAAAAAGAGTCCTTTTTCCAGTGGCTTTTCATAAAACATTGTTATCATAAGGACGTGACCCAGAAGAATATTTTTCCACCATTTATCCCGGAAAATTGTTTTAGGATATGAAAAAAGTTGTTGATTGTCTTTTATTTTTCGTTTCCGGGATAATATTCGTTTCGGACTCGTAAATGGAATATTAAGTGGATATCTTACTTAGGCCTAAGTTATATTCGAAATCTTTTTTTGACGTGGGCGATTTCGTTATTTATTAAATTCACTGAAAACAGTTCGAACGAATTGGTGACCTTTCACATATCCTTCACATTTGTTCTCCTTAAATATTAAGTAACTTACTAAAGGGTGAAATATATACTACAGAAACACTCACTGGATTCAGAAAATTGGATTTTTGCAAGTTATGTGGATAATTTTCGTAGAATTATTATAGAAGATGAGTTTCCTGCACTTTGTAGAAGCATGACTATCGTGATATTGAGGAATAAAGGGAAAGAACAGCAAAGCGTGAATAACAATGATCCGTTGCTTAAACTCCTTGAAGTTATCCAAAACAAAATCACGGAATATATCGCATTAAAGTTGCGGAATAACAATGATATAGGATAAGAGAAATAAAACCAAGATGGGTGGGATAAAAATGAAAAAAAAAACGGTCAAGTGCTAGTTAAAGTCACATGCTCTAGTACTAGACATTTTATAAGTGCTATGAAAAAAATATCCTTAAACTATAATCACGTAATACCATCTTTTTGTAAAGACAATTCATATCAATATCGCTTACAATGAAATATAGAAAAAAAATTGACAAAAAATACTGACCAACTTTTAAGATTTTCATTTAAAAATTCATGAAAATTATTAATTTTTCCCCTATAAATTATCGAGTATAAGAGATTTTTCTGAATCATTGCTCTTGATTACTTATCGTTAAAAAGTTAAACTAATTTTAAATTATATAACAACTCAATCTTGCCGAGTACACTCTATGGTTTGTCTATTCTAATTCTTAAATCCGCTTTAAACGTCGCTTTTGAATATCTTTATTAAAATATAGAATTGCAAATATTCGCATAACTGCTATGCTTGTTTTAGCTTCAAAAGAAATATATTCTCGAACAATAAGTATGCTATTAGCATAACTGCCATTCAACGTAGTAGAAATAAATGTTTCCAGTTTGATGTCATATCTAGTTGCAAGTAAAGATGAGTAAAATGAAATTTATTATTAAAAATATTTTGTTGGAAATTCATATTTTTGGAATATAAGATTTTTTGGTTGAAGCAATTTTCTTTGACGTTAAATCTAGTAAACTGCTCAAGGATATTTCTTGTTTAAGTTATAACATATCAAAGTACCCAAAATGAGAATATAAAGGATGTTTAAAGACGTAAAAACAGTGAAAAATTATACTTTAGAAGCCTTCTTGTAGATGTTTAATAAAAGGAATTTCAATAATTTGAAATATAACCAAAATTTGATAGTCGCTTAACAAAATTATTCACAATGCCACTTTTCATTAAAATTCATACAACATTATATAAATAACCATAAAAAGTTTCAAAAAATTATTCTTATTTTCCTTTTTAGAGAAACATAACTTTTCATATAACATATTTTTATATAAAGATCTTTTAAATTTTACAAAAAGTGGTTTTTATTACTCAACAAACAAAACTCGTTTTGCTAAGGAGATTGCAAACAATTGTAGAAAGAATAATAATGTTTACATTATTGCTTTTTTAAGTATTTGTCTGGATTGTAGTCTGGATTGTAAATAATGTAATAGTTTTATCCTTTATGACCATTCTTAAAGTTTCTTTATAAAGCAATAAATTAATTATCTGCATTTCTTTTTTAAATTTCAAAAATAAGCTTGTCCATTTTTACAGCTGAAATAAATTTGGCTTTGATAAATTAAGAGAACCTTAGACAAAAAGAAATAACAAAAATGGCAATTTCTTAACTTGAAGTTTGAAGAATTAAAAGATGGTTCCCAAAAATATCGGTATGGTTCTGAAAATAAGCCTACCGGTGGTCGAGTGACTAAAATGGCAGGTCAAAAACTAGTAGATTCTGTGTTTGGTTCTCGTATTTTTCCAGAGAATTTTCAGTGTTGCTCAATTTATTGATTTAATTAACCCTAGGATCCAGAAAAAAAAATTCAACTCTTTCTAAATTTTCACTATTTGGTCGTTATATTATAAAAGTGAATAACTTCTATAAATTTGTTTTATTATTTAAGAAGCAGATTTGGATAAAATTAGTTAGGGCTCTGGCTTCAGTTTCGGAGTCAACAATTTTTGAACCAATGTTCAGCCCAATGCGTTTTACTATACGGGAAAATTTTTGAGTTAATAATCCCTATTACCAATCAATTATTGAAAAGCGATTTTCATTCATTGTTAATTAAAAATGCAGTAAAAGAACAAAAACCCGTAATGGTCAGACCATTATTAAAATAGCTTAAAAAATTACTACTTTGACTTTAGATGCAGTATTGTTTAGCATTAATATTTTAGCAATGTTTTCAGTATAATCTTCCAGTTCCATAGCTCTGACCTCCAAAGCTATTTTTCAGTAACCCGAAGACTGTAAATTCTAACCTCATGATCAGGAAAATGATTTTTTTTTTTTTGCTGAAGACTATTTCAACGAATAATAGAACTTTTGAAGATCGTAGTCTAGTGTCCGACCGAATTTTCGGTTTCGGCTATCGTCAAGCAGAAACTACGACCGAAACTGAATTTGTGATATAAAAATATTCAAAAATTATTGTTTTTCACTTCTTATTTGATTCTTTAATAAGAATATTGATATTATTTATCAGTTCATTAAAATTTTGTTTAATATTATATTTAATATTTTTTTTTTCAGTTCGAAAGAAAACTGATCAAAGTTTAGAAGAAATAATTTTGTGTTTAAGATATAAGAAAGAGTACTTTCTATTTTGTGTACCTAATCATATTGGGTAAAAAGTTATTTTGTTTTTTTTTTTATTTTGTGTTAAATGTTACTAATATTAAAAAGAAAAATTAGATGCAATTCTTTCAAATCAATCTCTTATTTCTGCATAAATAATTTATTTGAAATAAAAAATGATAATAATATCATGGTTGTCAATGGTTAGCTCAAATATTAAGGACTAAATGATTAGTGAATACTTGTAGAAATGTAAAGACTGACTAAGATTTTTTTTTCTAAAAAAACATGACTTTATATGAAACTTGTGGTTTTGGTTTCGGCCGAAATTAAAACTGATACCGAAATTCGGTTTCGATCTTAAAAATTAATTTCGGTCGGACACTATCATAACTAGTCATAATAAAGTGACGTTAAAACAAATGGTCGTTATAGTTTCAATGAGAGATATATCATTATCTACGGGGTTATAGTTGTTGAGGCCATGTGGTATTTCAGTGACAAATTATGATGTTTTAGTATTTTTTTTTAATTCCCCTAACCCTTTTCCTTTAAGAAGCTTTTGTTGGACATACAGTCCCTGGCCATATTAATAGACGCACTATAGGTTTAGTATAAAACCTGAAGTAAGAGCTATTTTATTTTGGGTCCATATTTTTTATTGAGTTTAACTTTCCTATACAAATTTTACTTATTACACTAATTACCAACTAGCGTGACCAAAAAATATATTAACTAAAAAATAAATTTTTACCATCAAATTAATTAAACATCTTAATTATGATGAGTCGAATTGTTGAATATTTAATTGAATACCTCTGTACTGATATTTATGTTCCTATTCTGCACAATATGTTGTTTTTGTAGGACAATACCGTGTGCTGTATTTGGGGATGATGATTCCATACGACAATATTTTTTCTACGAACTATTTCTCTGTTGCAACCACCTTTTTAGCTACTTTATTTCAGTAATTTCCATATATTTTCAATGGGATTCAAATCAAGGCTATTATCTTAAAGTACGGTTATAGGGATAATAAACAAGGTTTTACCCTTATCTAGAAAATATATTTCTTAAAAATCAATACAACTTTTTACAATGTAAAAAGTAAACAATACTAAATTTAATTTAGTAGAATATGTACATTCTGTATAAAATCTTAAGTGCGTCGAATTATATGGCCAGGGACTGTAGTATGATAAAATGACTTTAGAATTAAATTGAATCAAAAATAAAGTGCATTTTATCAAAATTCTATTATGGCATGTTTTTTTTCGC
Organism: Sisyra terminalis; assembly: GCA_958496175.1. NCBI lineage: Eukaryota > Metazoa > Arthropoda > Insecta > Neuroptera > Sisyridae > Sisyra > Sisyra terminalis. The sequence goes on from OY292275.1 coordinate 14,557,695, forward strand.
CATAAAATTCATAAAATCCAAATTTATATTTTTTTACTCTGAGGTTCCTCTTGTAACCGAACACTGAATCAATTCTTCCTTTCGATATACCATAACTAAACTTATATTTTATGTTCTTGAACTTCAAGTTGAAAAATTTTCAAGTCTGTTTTCATGAGATTATTTCCCAATTTTCTCTTCGGTTTCAAGTGGAAACAGACTTTTGTTATTTGTTATTGATCTAAATAATTTCTTGAGTCAAAACTTAAATTAAATGAATTAAACGGCATACTTATAGTGCTAGTTTATGAACTATATATTTTTTCATTTATCTTATTTTCAACTAGGTATGGTTGATTTCTTTTTAAAGACTAAAATCAAAACTTTAAATGAGACAGTCAAAGTTCGAATATATCAGAACTCTATTTTATTTTGAAACGAAAATGAAGAAAAAATGGAAAAAGCTGAAAAACTTTTTCATTTAGATAACAAAGTAAATCGATATAGTGATGTGGAACTTCAAAAGTGACAAAATGGCTTAAAGTAGAAAAGCACGAGAAACCGAAACTTGCTACTGAATTTTTAAGATAACATTTCAAGTGTCATCGCAGTGGCTCCACAAAACTGCACGCTGGCCGGAACTAGCGGCGGTGGTAGCAATAACGGCTGTGGGGCGGCAATGACCCCCCACAGCTGGAGCTATGAAATGTTGCCAGACGTACCGGACACCCCAGCAGCAGAAACTGTAAGTGATGACGTGACGGATGAATTTGCCCACGACCCACCGATGACCGTAATTCCACGACCAAACAATGCCCCATGTGTACGTGTTAATTTTCCACCTGATACCCGATCGACGGGTGGAGGCGGCACATCGCGCCGTGTTAGCCGCAGCACCCTATTGCTACCAAAAAGGGCGCGCAGCATGAGTGCTTGGAGCGATATAAGTCGATCGAGTTGTCGGCTTGATGAAAGGTAAGTCTTCCGGAAATAATCTCTTGATTCTAATCTTTCAGGAAACGTTTGTTCATACCTCTCCGATTTTCGTGGACCTTAAAATTACCTCATCTGATTAATGTATGTAGAACACCGGATAACCCGAATACGTATACACAAGAAACACATGCTAATATATAATGAAATTTTCAATCAAAAATCATATCTACATTAAGGTGTCCGTTATTTCCCAAATTGATTTTTTTACAGCAATCGCCCCCTGAATTTTTAGTTTAAGATATAAAAAAATTATCCAATACAATTAAACCCTTAATTTCTTAATTGAACCGTGTCGGAATCATGTTACTTTTACCATTTTAATAACATAGGATTATTTGAATTTTTACTTTTAATTTTTTTTCTCAGAAACAAATGAATGAAAATATTTAAGGTCAAATTATTCTGACGTAAAATTTAACGCTATACAAAAAAGGTCTCTTATGAATTTTCAATTAAATCACTCCATTGAAAGTTATTCAACATTTAACTTTTTAACGACAAATCAATCGACTATACGCTCAATAAAAATGATGTTGGCTACAAGTTCTAAGAAATTTCTCATAGATAGCGTCAGGTGAAATGGTAAAAATTCGAACAATAATTGAACTTTTGTCGATAGTCTCATTAATTAGAATGAAATTCACTTCGTAGGTACAAAATATTGATTAAAGTACGAAAATTAATCCTGGATAAATTGAATTTCACGACTATAGCGAATTCGAATCTTATGTCACCGGTTTTAATTGTTAAAAAATGATTTTTGTTTGTTTAATTTTCTGTTCAAGTCATAAAATTAACACAAATAATCACTGGCGCTCTAATGATATTAATTTTTATTTTCTCTTCTAATGATTTTATAGTTAAAAAAAAGTAAAAACGAGCAAAAAGTTGAAAATATTGCAAGATTTAATATTAGACACAAGCTAAATGTGGAATAACTTTTAATGGAGTGATTTAATCGAAAATTCATAAGAGACTTTTTTTGTATAGCGTTAAATTTTACGTCAGAATAATTTAACTTTAAATCTTTTCATCAATTTGTTTCTGAGAAAAAAAAAATAAAAGTAAAAAGTCAAATAAGCCCATGTTATTTAAATGGTAAAAGTAACATGATTCCGGCACAGTTCAATCAAGAAATTAAGAGCTTAATTGTATTGGATATTTTTTTTTTTTATATCTTAAACTAAAAATTCAAGGGGCGATCGCTGTAAAAAAATCAATTTGGGAAATAACGAGCACCCTAATCTACATGTAAGGGTTATCATCTTCCCCCTATTTTCACCAAGTTGTGGTTTTCACGATTTTTTGACTAATCGTGGGTTTATTTTTTTTTTAAATTTTTAAAGCTACTGAGTAAAAATTTACATCATTAAGTGATAACTTATTCATTTTGCATTGATAAATAAAAAATCTTATTTTTTCTTACAATCAATAGATAGATATGTAACAATATAAAGAAAAACCACAAACTATCCAAAAATTTACCAAAATTCCAATCAAATAGTGACAAAAGATAAGATGATGTTTATGGTCAATTTCTTGTTAAATATTTAATGTAGAATATGGAAATTTGATTTTTTTTTATTTTTTTTACGAAAAACATAATCGTACTTAAAAACACAATTTTGACGATAATAAAAAGACAACATTTAATAAGCTGTTATTTAGAATAAAATTGTTAATGGTAATGATTAATTTACAAAAAAAATATTTATAAATATATTTAATGAATATGGTCTTTTGCGTATACCTACGGTAGGTATCCCTACCGTGAACCAAATAATCCATTAATTAATCAGCATCTATACATAAATACAAAATATCGCAAAGTCCAATAAAGTCGGTCTTTAGTTGAATTATAACAGTCAAAAGTTTCTAAAATACTCCCGTTAAAGTATCAGATGTTAAGGATCTAGATTTTTGAATATTAGTAGGAATCCTATTGCACTGTCTCGATTCCCGAATGAACCTTTTTCCCAAAACTATTACCCTCTTGCAATGTACAACACAACTGCGAAATTGAAATTTGTACAATTCCACGAATTCCAGTTTCACCACAAGCTAGTATAACTATTGTGTAACTATATACTTATTATTAAAATAACTGAATTTCAACTATACAATTAAACCTAATTGAACAGTCTCGAGTTCACCATATACGATTTGGTGTAGGCTTTTTGCATTGTAATAAACCAACTTAAAATAAACCAACCTCGTTTTATATTCAGAAGTAATTACGCTTTGTCTTTAACGTCACTTTGATTTTGGAATTTGAAATTTTGATTGTTGATAAGACGTTATCCCATACAAACTTTGCCACCATTTTTCACTCTTGTAGGGGAGGAATTATCAAAAACTCTTTCTAATTATATACCTGCATCGTGTAAGTAAAACACTTTCCAAATTTCATCGACACAAATATGCACTTCTATTTGAAAATACAATGTAAAACTAAAAAAAATATGACCTTCCTTATTTTGATTACCATGTCTAAAAAGCTATTCAATTTCGTACATTTGGACGTTGTACATACAAAATTTTTGGAAACAGGTGGAAAACGTGGAAACAAATTCGAAAATTTTATTTATTTTCAATTACAATAAATGGTTTGAAATAATTCTAAATACCGAAGAAAAGTTAGCCTGAAAGATTTAATATTTTAATTGATAATGAAATATATGACAAAAAAATGCCTCCTTAATACTTTTCAGCAGAAGTCATAATTGCTCTAAGTCTACAATCTATCTAATATACCTAGTATACAGAATTAGATTATAAAAAGTTTGATTGTTGAAAACAAACAAATATTGAAAATCGCTTATTTGTACTACGTAAACTTTCATACTAATTTAGTAAATTAATGTCATTTATAATGCTGTTGATAAAATTATATAACAAAAGCAGACACTTCTATATTATTTCTAAATATAAATGAACTTTGTTTTATATTAAACGGTAATGTTTTGCTTTTATCAGCACTTTGATTATTAAATTTGAAATTTCAATTGTTGATTAACTCTACATTATCTCATACAATCTTAGTCACAACTTTTCACGTTTTGAGGTAGGAATTTTAAAAAAAAAGAGATTTCGTTTGTTGACGATTTATATGTTTTTCCTCATATAAACTTTGCAACCCCATTTCACCCTGTTTGGGCGTGAAATTTTCCAAAATTCGTCCTTATCTGATGCTTACGTCATATAAGGAGTGTACCTTCCGAATTTCACGACTCTATGACTAGCAGTTTTGGCTGTAGTTTGATCCTCATTCATGACATCAAACGATTTTATATATATAGATATATAAAGGTACCTACCCGAATTACCGGAAAATTTAATATGTTACATAAATATTTTATCAAAATCCTCTCGGAGATCAAGCACAAAGCTATTCCCACATCACAAAGATTAAGCTGATGAATTTTCTTATCTGTCATTTCAGGAAATTTTTATCTATAATTAAAATCATTGACATCCTGTATTAAAATAATACCTACTTGGAAACAAACGAAATTAATCTCGATAAATATACCTATGTTTTAATAATAATAATTTAAGACTTAATACATTACCCGATTGGATATTCAAAACAATGCAGGTAATCGCTACAACGTATTGAATTATAAGTTTTTGAAATATAGGTACAAATACAAATTCTAAGTTCTAAAACTTATCTTATTCTTGTTTAGTTTACTTATTCCAACCATTTCTATTGTACAAACAGCTATACACTATTAAATAAATGTTATTTAAACTGAATGATAAACTATTTAAATTAATTTGCAAACAAAGCTTTTCAATTTAAACTTTAAATTAAATATTTTGAAACAACATAAGATCAGAACAACTTAAAAATCAAATATTTAAAATGATTTTATTATACTATTTTAATTTTAATTAAAAACTTACGAAGAATATGTTTTAAAAGGTAGCATTTCCTATTTTATTATCAATATGTTTTTAGTTACAAATTTGAAGAAAATTGAGGTTTCATATCATATTTAATGAAGGAGAGGATTTGTTCTTCATTCTTCAGCGCGAGAAATTCAAAGTTTAGACACTTTACAGAGGCAATTTAAGTTTTCAAACATCTTCAATTTCGTTATTTCTCAACAAAGTTTGTATTTACGAAAATAAGAAAACCGCTGTCTTTCATATAGTGAAGAGGTGCAGGTTCATGAAATGTTACACTCAATTTATTTTCATTGTTTAAATTGATTTATGAAGTTAATCATAATGGTTGGCTTATAAATTTGATAACCATCTTTTATATCTAGATTATTGTTTTATTGAAATTTTCTCATTACTAATTCATTTGGAGAAATTTTTCGCATAGAAACCGTACATTTAAATTTAAACAAATTACACTTTTTTCTTCACTAACCATTTATATTTTCTTTATATTAAATCGGTTCTCTAATTTATTTATTTTTTTCAGTTTCAATGGTGTATGCGACAATTTGCTTTTCTTTTTTTTTTTGAAATTTCTTGTTTTACATATTTAAAAATATCTGTAATATATGGGGAACTACCTATACAAAGGGAATAATTTATTGCCAAACGTAACTGATTCTCGGAATCGTGATAGCTTTTCCACAAAACCATTAGATTTCTCGAAATTGACTTAAGGAATTGTTGATTTATATTACTCGATAGTCTATGTTTATAAATATAGAGGAAAAATCAATGCTTTTTATGTAAATTTTGAAGAGTTTTCTATAAATGCATGTTATGATTATAAATTGAATAGATAATTTGTAATATAAAATTCTAGAAACTTTTCTCGCCACTTCAAATAATATCATCAAAAAATATTATTATTAAGACTTAAGTTCAATAATTTTACTTCTATCCATAATCCCAAACATCAGAAAACGAAAAAATTACACTAAATAACGAAAAATTCTTGATTAAAGTTTTCAAGAATTGTAGTCGTTAAAGTTTCTACTCAAAAACAAATTGACGACTGTTTAACTTAATTTAGATATTAAATTTTCATTAGTAAAACTAATTAAATAAAAATATATTCTACAGAAATTCTAATTAACGACACTTAATTTTTTTTTTTGGTTTTCAGGCCTTTTTAATTTCAAAAAAAACCTCATATAATTATTTCCCAGAATTTAAAAAATTATAAAAAAATTGGGTTGTAAAACTATCAAATGAAACTATAAAATTAACGCAAAAAGCTTTAACCATGTTTAACTCAAACCCGTTTTTATGGAATAGGTGTTATTGTGAAAAATGATTTGAATAAATCTTTTAGCGGTTCGTTAGCTTTTCCTTTTTGTCGGGAAAAACCTTTATACATTTTGAGCAGTTCTTAATATTACATGGGAAAGTGAAATATTGTTTTCATAATAATTCCATTTTCATTTTTTTTATCTTACTCTTTGTTCTTGCTTTTGAAAATTTCAAATATTTTTTTCGATAATTCAATGCCAATTAAATGTACTAAAGTACCACCAGTGGTCGATTTACTAACAGCTGAGTTGGCTGAAGTCTAGGGCAGCAATTTTTTAAGGAATTCTGTATTGCAAAGTCACTTATGAAATAAGAGTATAAGGCAGAGGGCTAGTGCCATTAGTATACAAGTATGATATAAGCGTTAAAACGTGTTCATATTATAATTTACAAGGGATTAATAGTTTTAATGAAAAATTAAAAAAAACATTAGTAGAATTACAGAAGAAAGAATTAATATTATTTTAATGGTCTTAAAGTATATGAAAAACATGAATGTAATGTTTTGACAACTTTGGCTTCAGCTTAAGTAGCAATATCAAAAAAACGAATAACCAATAATAATTCAGTAAGTCAAGTTTTTAGCGACAATGCGCTGCGAGTGGTCGAAAAAATAATTAAGCAATATCCAAATTTTTGTAGATCCGAGAACTTATACTTAGTGACCTATCTTAAGTGTTCTCTTGTAATTTATTCTTCGTGTAAGATACCTCCAATTGGCAAAAAAGGGCTCCAAGAGTTATAAGGTCGTCTATTAGTCTATTGCTTCTAAAAACCATCCTTCTGAGTATTACAGAAGTTATTATGTTAAATACCCATATACTCAGTGGACAAAGAACCAATTATCAAAACAAATAGGAAAATTCTGAAATAGTTTTTCACTATTTTTGCTTTTCAATTCGTTTTTTCTTTTGCCAAAAGTTTAAATGAAAAAGAAACTAAAAACCCAAATATAATTGATACCAAGCAATAGGCCATTTCTCTGAATTAACAATGATCAAAATTATCCAAATTAGTAAATAGTGCCGTAAATTATCCGCAAGTTACATACCACTAAAGAATCACTACTTGAAATCTCTTTCGTTGAACACACTGTAATATATGTATTTCCATAAGCGATTGACCATTTAATTTTTTTTTAAGTTTTTTCTTAAGGATTTTTATTTCCTAACTTTTGTTTTATTTTATTTGGTAAACCCAACACCAGATATAATGATAAGTCATAATTTACCCGAAAGCTAACTTAAAATTAACGGATGCAAATTGTTTTGTCTATTTCCACAATCAATTTATTAAAAGTAGCATTTGTTCTACAAATCGTCAATTTAAATTTTAAATCTAAAAAGTTTACCCTATTTTGCGCACTAGATACTATCGTTTACTATTGGATAAGGTAGCCGATTTTAAAATATTTTAATAAGCTTTAAAATTAAGTACAAAATGCATTCAAGGTGAAAATTGAATTTCGAATTAACATTTCATCCTCTTACTCTTGAATATAACTCTAATGAAATTATATTTTATATAACAGTTTTACCAAGTTTTTTGGCTAAGTTAATTAAATTTGAGAACCCAATAATGTGTATAAAACTACGTACTCAATAAACATCTTCAACAGTAACTTTCTTTGATGAATAAGACATTTAATTGAAGCCAAAGTAAATATTTGGGCTTACATCTTTTCGAACAGAATTCGTCTTTGTTTCATCGAAATTTCAAGATAATATAAGCATAGATTTTTCGATAGCTAAGATAAATATATATCGTTTATTTTGTGTATCTATTTTGGTGTAAATCCAAACAAAGCTATTGACGCTTTGAAAATGATATGGTGGGATGTCAATTTTAAAGGTTTAGTTGTAAATTTGGAAATATGCATTCATGAGATTTGTGTCAATCATTTAAATTGAAGAGTTTTCCGTTTCACACAAACAATACCATTCTCGTATTCTCACAAGAAAATTCGATTTCAAAACAATAAATATAAAAGGAAATATGGTGAGGAAGTATTTATTTGTAGGTCACCAAAGCTATTGTTGGCTATTGTGAATAAAAAAACTTTTAAAAGTTAAACTTATAACAGTGGCAGTGTTTCCACTTTTGAAGAGTATGAAAATTTTCAAATAAAATAAAAACTAACAAATCAAAGTTTTAACGACCTCCATTCGGAAATTATCATCGATATTTTCGGAATAAGTTTATGAGTTAGCTTATTATATTTGGCATGCATCGTTCACTTTTGTATATTTTACGAAATGTTGTTCTACTGCATCATCATTAACTTTGTTTTAAAATGTTTACAAAGTGATTTTGTTACGAGAATAATGCGTGAAATATTAATTTGAGAAATCACATCTTGAAATCTGCAGTCATGATTTTTTAATGTAAAAAGTGAAAATTAAATTAAGTTAAATTTTTCCTGTTTATTTGTCATAATATATATTAAAAATTTATAAAGCAAGAAGTTTAAAATTCAATATTTTCCCACTAAAATGTCATTTAGTTTAATATTTTTAAATCAGAAGACAATTCAGGTTGTTTAAGATCGGCTTTTTTATTTAATATTTTTATTATTCAATTAGCTACGTTTCATTACGTATTGTAACTTCATCAGGCTTCTAGATTCACAAAAATAAAATATTTTGAATTTAAATTCAATAAATAAATAATTTATTTAATATAATAATACATTATGTATATAATAATAAATTATATAATTATTAATATAATAGTATAAAAATATTAAATAAAAAAACCGATCTTAAGCAACCTGAATTGTCTTGTTATTTAAAAAAATAAAAGCTGAGATCTGAATTTTATCATCTATTTAGTTTAATATTATGAAACAGTACCCCATGTAGTCCCAATCATTGAGAGCAAAATATAACAATTTTGATAGATACGCTCTCTTTAAGAAGCCAATTATTACATAAGGAAAAAATTCTAAATCATTTACGGTCAATAAAATACTAAGATTTCCATTATATATACTGAAATTTACATGCAGCAGGTTATTAATCTGCAAAATAAAAAAGCCTTTTAAAATTATTCTACAAACTTAAAAATAAAAATTTTAATTACCAATTTACACAAAATGGCCATTACCATACATTAGTTTTAGCTATTTAAAAAATGATCGAATTATTGCCATTTTTAATACAAAAAAATATTCATTGTTGTGGTAAGAAAGTTAGACTACATTTCATCTTTTTTCCTATTGGAAAACCTATCCTATCTTTACAGTGTAAATAGAAGAAAGAAAATTAAGTCACTTTTTCTCCTTTACTAAGTGGCCTCTGCCTTTACCATCTGAAGTTGAAATTAAAATTAGCGATAAAAAATTTTAAAAAAAAATAGTCGTTTTGCCTTGATGATTTTTATTACCATTATTCTCGATGAAATCCAGGAAGGGTTAAAAGTTATTAAGGGGTCTGGAAAGTAATGTTGTTTTTATTAAAAATTAAAATCCAACACTTTCGAACCAGTTATGCTTTTTAATCAATGACATAATTAGCCCTTAATATTATCAACCTTTTGTCATTTAGTGTGCAAATTTGAATACCAAATTAGTACAAATTAATTTATTTCTTAGAAAAATATGGGAAAATTACATTTTGAACATCTATTAAGTTATAAATTTAATTAACAAGATTAAAATAAGAAAATAAAATTGATAAAAAAACTTTCATCGATTGTGGTAGTAAAAGTAATACTAACAACCCTAAATTTTGTTAATTTTTCACTGGGCTTTTTTCTACAGAAGAGTCTTGCAATATCGTGTTACAGAGAAAAGTTTTCTTTTTTGACAATTCTTGGAAACTTTTTAAGATTGATAAGATTGATACTAATTAAGATTGATTAGAAATATTTGACAGTTTTTCACCCTTCTCGCATGAATTTATTATAACTTACTCCCCTGGTTACTTATTGTTTAAACTTTATATTCATTCTTTGATGGCATGGGAACGAGAACTGCAAATTATAGAATTTGAACTTATACAAAAGAATTGAACTTATAGTTTGTCATTAAACAATATCAAAAATACTTAGATAAATACATAAATACTACAAATGCTTTTGGTAACAGCTTTGCGTTCCTACCTAGTGCAACTCAAAGAGCATTCAGTGCCAAATTTGCATTCCTTTAGGTTTTTTGTATTACCATTTCAATAAAGACTTAAAAATAAAAAATATTTTGTATTTTTTAATTAGTTTATGAGTCACTCTAGTCATTAAATTTTTTCAGTTGTACTTGAAATAACTTTTAAGCAGATAAATGGTATACAAATGACTATAAATTAAAAAAAAATCTTTTTGGGTTACCTATTAGTTTAAAAATATTGTCATTTAGTTTTCACTGTCATTTATGGGCTTTCCAATGGTTTAATAATTGCCTGTTGGTGGCTGAGTAGTCATTTAACCGTTCCAAAACTGATAGGTGTTAGGTTCGAATTTAAGAGTGAAAATTTTTTGATATTTTCTTGATTTACGGATTTTCATTTATATAAGAGTCGCTAAAGACCTTGGTAGTTCTAAAGCGATAGACAATAACAATTAATAAATATTTTTACCAAAATTCATTTAAAAATAGTAATGGTAAATTACAAGTACGATTGTTGATGAATTGTCACACCTGTAAGTCTGAATTTTATATTTTTTTTTTATGTGGGAGCTTTTATATAAAATAAAACCGCTTAAGAGTGCAGGTTAATATTTTTTGCAAATTTAAACCATGAATAACCGATTTTTATTTACTATATTGCTAAAAACTGCAGATATTAAAAAGTCGTAAAATATTAGAAGACGCTGTTGCCTTAATTCTGCAACCTTTATTGGGGTCAAAAACTTTTATTGCAAAAATTTTACTGTAAACGATAAAAACTTAAATACAACTAAACATGTAGTTTCATACTAAAAAAACGCAATTTTAGTATTGAATTTTAATTTTATTTTAGTCTTCTTTAACATTGGTAAAAAAGAATTAACTATTCAATTACTCTATACCTTTAACCAGCTCGTCTATTTTAATTGAAATGGAGTTATAAACTGTAAATTTTTTTATGTCTTTATTACAAAGCGACGGTGGAACAATTCAGTGCTTATTGATGGACTATATATATGGCGTAGGGGAAGTCCAGGCAAAGTGGACACCTTAAGCTTTAATGACCTATAGCAAGAAAACGTATAGACCTAGAAATAAAACAATTGCTGAGTAAGAATAAGTATTTATTATAATTTTTAATATAATCATCAAAAATTTGGTAACATCAATATTTTACTTAAAATTACTAACAATATTCAAATTGGTACAGCTATCCGCTTTGCCCAATCAACCGGGTAAAGTGGATAGAATCATAGGGCAAAGTTAACACATGGTAAATTAAAGAAAAAATACCGAAATCAATGTAAGAAAAATGAAATTAATGAGAGATATATAGCTACTTAATTATCAGCAAATACGATTGAAGATCGTTGTCCTGTTCGTTGTTAAAAACCTTGCGAAAACGGCCAAGTTGAGCCGTAGAACTACCTTTTTTCTAATGCCTATACAAAGTAGCATAAGGTAGGTCATATTTTCTTACTGTCGTTTTTACTGGAATACCAGCATCACAGTCTGCTATCAAATGCATCACAAGCATCATAACATCCTCACTCCATTTGGCTTGATTAGTTTTCCTTTTATGTTTGTATACCATCTATAGAATTAAGAATGAAAGCCATCAATCAGAAAGCCTACCAGGTAAATTAAAATTGCTATACGGACAAAGTGGATACGTTTCCACCTTGCCCGTATTTTCTTTGCCCAATAGGTACTTGGTGAACCAAACTTAACCTACAACCAAATCCAAAAACAATATCTCAATAAAACTTGCAGTAATTCAACAAAAAAGCAAACACATTAAAAATACAAACAAAACAAAACAGTAATATCACATGTAGATGAGTAATTATGAAAATACTTACCTCGAAATATCGTAACAAAGTATCACTTATTTATTTTAACTATTTTTTTGTCCAACGACGGGTCACCTTACGCTAGCTCTGTTTGTTTACGATTGAGGAATGGAGGACGGATCACGTGACCTACGACAGGCAAATTTGCTCGAGCTATTTCGAAATATTGTAAGGTATTCGCTTTACTCGGACTATTCGCTATGCCTGGACTTCCCCTATATGAAACAATACGTCTAAAATTACAAAAATATTTAGACATTTGTGTTTTTAATCCACATGTGGATGTTTTTAATCCACAAACTAGAAATATATTTTTAGAACAATGGGGTGCATATGGTTACCTTTATAAAATAGCAAAGCTTTAAAAAGCTCAAAAAATTTATTCTAAGTAAAAATTTATAAGACTCACGTCAACAGTTATTAAACGTTTACTTTATATGCCTTAAAGATTTAAATTTTCCTGTAAAGATTGAAGATAAAATTCGCAATTTTTTCTCCAAAGAAAAGCTCTAGAAATTACCTTCGTCGTTAAGTTAAGTTTTTTTAAACGAATCTCACAACTTAAGCCGTAACTACGTACCTATTTTATCAGCAATAAAATTTGTATGAAATGTAATACGAAGCTTACTTCAAAAATGACATTAACGAATATAAACGGAATTACCCACCATCAACAATGCTTTCATTGCTTATCATGCGTTATGTTAAGTAGTTGACGCCTAAAAGCTCAACAGATAAAAAGTTCAAGGCAACAACTTTAATCAATACCATATATTGAAAATTAACGTCAAGTTTCTCGAAAAAATAATTTTTCTATTTTCAATTACATGAATTTCAGGAAAATAGGTGTGAACATAAAAAAAATATCATTACTTAACACGCAAAATATAACGAAAGGAAAATGTTAAATTAAATCATTTCAACAACTTGTTATCCGAAAAGCAATTAGATATATAAATTATGCAATCAAACGCTTCAGATCACAAGTACAATTTAATGACAATTAGGAAATTGCATGATATTGCATTCTAATGCAAGTCGTGTTTTATTTGTTGCATCGTAAATAATTTATCAACGAACCGTTCGTCGGTAGTGTAACATTGGATTCTCAGCACAATTTATTGATGCAAAGCAAAACCAACAGGAAACAATGGTCAATTATGGGACATTTAAATCATTGTTAGAAACTTGAGTGAAATAAGATGTGTCATTAAGTATTGTATAACCTACTTTTGGAAATGTAATAACAATTTTCAATAAATAACTTATTTTCAATTTAGATAAGTAAATTAAAAAGTGATTACTCGAAAAGGTTTATAACTAAGAAGTAAATCTTTTAATTCCCAAGCTTCATTTCTCCTCACATTTATTACTTATTTGTAATTGAATTAATCGAGAAATTTAATCTTTAAAATCTGCATAGAAATTATAAAGTAGCCAATTTGCAGCGATTGTTTGGAGCTGATGCTCTCGGGTGCAGTAGAGATATTCCCGTGGGATAAATGTGACATGAACTCATAGTAATATTGTGTTATGGGAGATAAATATAGAGGACGCGAAGTTCACCGGCTTAGATATTTGTTGTCAAACTGTTTTTGTTAACATTGTTGGTGTAGTAAGGGTAGGGAAATGTCAGAGTCCAAAGCCCAGCAATTGGGGTGAGTATGTCGAGCACTTTGTACTTATTCGTTGTATGTGTGTCCCGCTTTCCCCATATTTGGTGACCCAGTTTTGCAGGAATAGCTCAAAAATGGGAAACGTATTTTCTTATTTCAACTTTATTTGAATAATATGATGGGATGAAATCTAAATTGTGGATGCTTTTTCCATCTTTTATTGTCGTTATCGTTTTTTTTTTAAACTTTGAAATTTTGAATGATTTTTCATAAAAGAACAGCAAAAAAATAACTAATTTTTGTTAAAGAATTGAAATGGTTTGTTAACTTTGTTCGCAAAATTTGAGAATATTGAATTTTTTTATTTTTTTTTCGTAAAATTAACAATTAAGAATGTAATTTTAGGGTGCTTAATATGAGAGGATTAAACGTAAGAAAAGTAGACAACAGTTAAAAGATTATAAAAAAAATAATTCTTGAAAATTTCTCATAAAAAATAGGCTTAAGTAAAAAGTAACCAGAACTTTATGTTTTTTTTAATTTCCCCAAAAAATTTAATAAATATTGAAATGATTTTCATAGTCAAAGAAACAAACCACTTGCAAGAGATTTCCTTGTTTTCCGTGGAAGAATCGATTAAACTGGTTGGAATAGTTCATGCATTTCCCACTTGGAAAGTTGGCGCTTTTCAAAGCGTGTCGTTATTGAAGGATTTTGCGTGTTTCAGAAATCATATGTTACATCTACAAACGCTCAGCTTACGGAAAATTGACACAGAGTGCGTTGATTGACTAAAACAAGCTTTCGGTGAAAATATTTGCTAAAAATTATTTTCATTTTCTTTCTCAATTTTTTCACTTTTGAGTGAAATTTTTAATGAGCTTACATTTGTCAATATTTTTTAAATTCCTCTGAGGCTAGAAATTACATAAAGGTCTGTTAATTAAAAGTCTATCCACATGCCATCGAATATAATATTAAATGTGCATGTTTTAATTATGGCCAACCCATCTTTGCACTTTGAATGCATATGAATGCAATTCTGATGACGGCATTAATTGAGTGCACGATTGACATGTTAATAAATTCACGTATGAACATACAAACACCCTTGGTTTGGCTATGTGATCTTTCAAAATTAACACGTAATAAAACGTGTGGTGTTTTAAAATTTTCCCTTAAAATAAAATAATTTTAAATATTTCATCTCTAAATTATCATATATTAAAAAAAATATATCTTTGGTTTTTAATTTTACAATTATAAATAGATTTTTTTTCATTGCAGATATTGGTTTTTTGAATAAAGAAGAACTGAATATTCATTCCGTTCGATTCTCTGGGCGTATTTTAATACCTAATTTACGATATTGTTTACATTTGACTTAACATTCTGCGACACATCCATTAAAATTTGAATAAAATTCATTTATCGGCAATAATTTGTCCGCATTTATGAAATACGTCTTCCTGAAATTCATATCATTTCATCATTGTTGATATCACCGGTTGGATGCTGCAAATCAATACTCTAAAAAACAATTCATTTCTTGGAAAATGATAAAATTTAATTAAAAGTATTTCAGAGAAAATATATGAAAATTCAATGTTTTTAATCAGAGATTTTATAAATGCACTGAATTGTATGAATTTTAACGCGATAAGCTTTTTCAAATCAATTTTTTCAATGCAAAGCTTTCATTTTAACTTTCTATAAAGGATTAAAGATAATAATATTTTAAAACAGATATTTAAATTTCCATCCATTGTGTTTACTACAGCACTTAATAATCATAGAACCCCATAGTTTTCATAGAAAACCGGGAAGATTTGAAGATTTTCTTTAAAATGTTATTATGTTCCAACTAAATATTTTTTATTTGTAGTATAAATTGAATAAGTATGAATCCCATAATGTGAATCACAGTGTGACCCAGATATTGAATTTTTTTGTTTTTTTTTCTTTCTTTGAACAGTGGCTGAGTTAATTAGTGATCTTTGGCAAAGCTTTATTGTAAAGGCTTCCATCCCTTTCATTGTTGTAAATAAATATATGGGATTCATCATTCCTTTTAACTATCAGAACTTTTATTTCAATAACACAAAAATATAATTAGAAACATCCAATCCAAGCATTAGATAATACCGAATATGTAACTGCTCATTGTAATAGAACTGAATGTAAATTTTAATTAGATATTTTTTTCTTACCCATCAATTATTGAATGCTGACATAACACTTAAAACCGTAAGTTTAAACATTGAAAGATTCTAATATAGAAAATATAAAAAAAAACGAGCAAAAATAATTTTATCAGTATAAACTTCGACTAAGTAATCACATTTTCCAGTGACTAATACAAATTTAATGTGTTTTTAAAATTAATGGATTTTTGTGAAGTAAAATGAGACAAATGACAAAATTTTGCTTTATTAAGTAAATTATCTTAAAGATTTTCAAATGAGCCCTTGCATTTGAAGTCACGCTAATAATTACCTGTCAAAAATAAATAACGAGAAACTAGATTAATATATGGGAAAAAGAAAACAAATTTAATGATCAAAATCAACCCCAAAGTTATTTGCTAATATTTTAAATTGTTGTAAATTTCAAAATATACAAAAGCTCCGAATCGTACGAAACGAAATTGGGTAAGTGAAAGTATATGCATCTTGAATGAAATATGTACGTGAAATACCTTATCGTTCAATAGTATTGAACTTGAGCTTTGAGCTTTTAAACTTATTTATATAGTAGGATAATATCGAAATATTACTAAACAAATTTTAAATTTTAAGTGCTATGAACTACCAAAATTCAATTTTTGATTATAAAATTGAAACACAACGCTATTTTAAAGTCAACATGACATCAGCTTATTTTAATGAGATTTAAAAAACATTTTTTTTAAACAACCGTGATTAAAAAAAGCATTCAATTTTTCATGTCAGCGTATGAAAATTAGTTAATTTTGCTATCAGCTTACTGTTTATGATATTACAATAAACTAGCGTTTTTTCTATTATAAACGCAGCATTTTCATTTTTAAAACATCAATTTAAATGTGTTTACAACAAGAATAGTTGACATGATTCTGAAAAAAGTTAATTATGGAAAAATGAGTGTAAAGTACGGAAATGTGACTATAAAATATAGGCGTTCGAGAATGGTGGTAAAACACAATTTCAATATTTTCATAAATAAATGGTATATGTTATATCTTAAGAGTTAAAAACGCTTTAATAGAGAACTTTTATTATATTGTAGTTTGAAATAAAGTTTCACTTGGAATAAATGTATTTAAAATAATCCTGGAGCAAAAGACATATTTTGACAACGATTTTCCGAGGCCTGAAATAACTAATACGAAACCTTTTTTATACCTAATATTTTCATAGTGGTTTAAACTTAGGAGGTCATCTATTATTATAAAGAGGAAAGATTTTATTGTTTGTTTGCTTTGAATAGTCTCCGAAACTACTTGACCGATTTTAAAAATTCTTTCACTGTTGGGAAGCTATACTATTTCCGGTGAACATAGGCTATATTAAATTTTCAAAAAAGTTAGGGATCCATACCAAAACTCCAATAATGTAACCCAAGGTCTGAAAAAAATTACCAAAAAACATTATTTTATCGCGTGCGCTGCGAAAACTATTGGTTATAGAATAAAATAATAGTAAGATTTTGCAGAACATATCATTATCTACAAAAAATAGAGCGACAGCATATGTCTAACTATTATAGTTATGTCACAATAAGTATTTTTTCATTTTTAAAAATATATATAAATGCCACCGCTATAAAAGCTCTTTTATATATACTTTCAGATTAATCCTGATCAAAATAAATGACTTCATATTTAAGTTTGCTTCAATACCATTATATAACTTTTGAGTTATTCAATTTGAACATTCCATTCGAAAGATATCACAAGTTTAAAAATGTAAGTTATTTGAAAAATGTCGCATGGTCACCCCATTTTACTTATAATTAAGACCAACTTTACTGAACTTGGCGATATTTTTTATTTATGTATAGATGCTGATTGATTTACAGATTATTTGGTCTACGGTAGGTATACCTACCGTAACTAAACGCAATAGACATACTCTTTTTAGATATTTATAAATATATTTTGAAAATTCATTGATTATTACATAGAACAATTTTATTCTTTGCAACAGTTTATTAAAAGTGTCTTTTTAAAGTTGACGAAATAGTGTTTTTAAGTATGATTATGTTTTTCGTAAAAGAAATAAGTAAAATAAAAATTTTCATATACTGCTACAAATGGAAAATTTGAAAAGAAAACATAATACACCTACGTTACGTAGACGAAGTTGCGGGAATCAGCTAGTATTTCATAATTGGTAAAACGAAATAAAATTGAGACTTGAGAAATAGGAGATATGAAGTAAAGTCAAAAATAAGGATAGAATTAGGAACAATACAAACAATATTGCGAACCTTTGGCATCTGATACATGGCAACTTATTTTAGTAGCTTAAGAAAGAATCTAGGATCTAAGTCGGGGTTGATAACTTTTCTTTATTGTGATTATGGTTATCTACTATGTAATTATCAAGGGTGATACTTAATATCACGATTGTAATTTCACGTTTAGAATGAAAATAGTTTAATTTATCCTAATTTACAATCATATAATAAGGCAACATTCATAAAAGCTAGTAATTAAAACAATTAATAAAACAAGAACTACCCACAACAATTTGATAAATTTCCTATCGATTTAACCCTGAAGCTACAAATATTAACTGAAATTGTATAAAAAACCCACAAATAACTATATGAAAGTTTTTTTTTATAATGAAGAATGCTTTTTATTGTATGTTTTTCAAAATTTAAATAGTCCTTAGTGTTTGGTGTTGTTAAACATTGTTATGAATTTTTATTTATTTATTTTACCAGGATAAACACATTATATACATACGAATATATACATTTACTTATAATATACGCAATATATGAACTTATTGGGGTATATAAAACACTTATACATAGGCCTGGATAATAGCTTCATGTTAAAATAAGAAGATAGAAGGCTATTTTTAAAAAGAAAAATTTGGTCTATAAATTTTGTAATTTATTATTGGTGGCCGAGAGGTTGAAGTGGTCGCTTCAAAACTGGTAAGATTAATATCACATATCGAGCAAATTGTCAATATTTCTCAATTTACTAATTTTTATTAGTCCTATAGTCACTAATTACCTTAGTAGTTATAAAGCAACGGGAAATAACAATTAAAAAACAAAACTTTTATATGGATGTGTTTACGGATGCGCTAGTAGCTCTTATTAAAGGAGTTTATCGCAACAACAATAGTGTTTTCAAATTATATTTCTTTACGAACTTTTGGTACTATTTGTTTTTATTTTTGATAGTTCTTTTACGAGTTTTGTATGCATTTTTCTGTGTAATGATAACTTATAGGGTCTCAGGTGTATATGATTCTGTTATTCCTAGTACAGAATTATCATAAGAAAAAAAATCTACTATTTTGTTTTCAATTTTGGCTAGATTACCCTTAGTTATTTTAGGGCAGTCACCCCATGTTTTTATTGTATATTTAAAAACAGTTTCAAAAAAGTGCATGATTTATAATCATATGGTCTTTTTACTCATTCATTTTTTCAACTTATGGAAAATAAATAAAAGAAATTTATTTTCTACTAGATTTCCTATGTGAACGTCCCAATTTATGTGGCACTCTAATCATTTCCCTAGATATTTACAATTTCTTACTCTAGTAATGTTTTCATTTTATATCTTTGACTAAAATAGTTCTGTTATGCTGTATTTTTACAAGTGATAGTTACTTTCTACTAATATACCCCTCAACCCTCTCCACTCTCCAATCTAGTTATTCCATTGGCTATTATTAGTGGTTCAAACCAATCTTAATATGTTGTTACCGGGGGATGTTGATTTAGTCAATTTTTAAAAACATTCCTATTTATTGTGTATACAATATATAAAATATATTGCAGTCCAATTTATGTAGTATAATTTAACATAATTATATGCAAATTTAATATAATAATATTCACATTTAATATAATAATATACAAATTTAATATAACAATATATAAACTTAATATAATAATATATAAAAATCATACCACCAACATAAATTTGAACAGAAGTTCAAACAAAAATATTCGTGACGTATTGCCCAGATACGTATTTCGATTGCCAAGCAATCTTCATCAGTGGTCATCAAGTAGTTTGAATCACTCCGTAACTGCTTTGTGATGATTCACACAATTTTGTAATTATAAACAAGATTGTTTATATATTATTATATTAAATTTGTATATTATTATATTAAATTATACTACATAAATTGGACTGCAATATATTTTATATATTGTATACACAGTATAACTGTTCGAAGTCAGTGAAAAAATCTTATTTTGATCATCCCTATTTAGTTTTAGGTATAATTTTCAAATATTGCCAGATTTTTACGTAAAAGAAATATTAATTGACATTTTTAATGAATTTGACCAAACTTTTTCTGATCAAATTTTTTGTAATTATTTTTGTAACATAAGTTTAAATTTTTATATATTAATTTTAATCTTTAATTTTTAACTTATATTTTTTGGAATAATCTTAAAAGATTTAGATATCTCTTTTAATAATGAAAAGTGTATTAACAAAGAAGTTAAAATAAGAAAAAAATTCTACTCTTGTGGGTCTAGTATATTAACGAAAGTAGTATATCTAGTATATTATTGAAAAAAAAATAAATAAAGAATTCTTAAATGATTTAAGGGAATATTGTTACAAACTCTAGGGATAACAAATTCATTAAAACGTTGTTTTGAATTGAAAATAACTTGTTTGTTTTGTTATCATAAACAATTATGTTTTTTTTTGCTTTCAGGTAAGCAACTTCCTAGCCTAATTAATAGTTCCAGCTACAAGAAATTTTTCAACAATTTCCCTCACGTCTAATCGTACGACTGCTACACAGGTAGGATATATAATTAATAACTCTTAATTAGTTATGAAGTGAAAATCCAACTTTTCCAACATCAATCTGAAAACTATCCATAAGTTGAAGTCGACCGCCATGTAGAGAACTTTCTCTTCGAAAGTACTTTTAAACCTTAATAAACCAACACCTTTTATTAAATTAACCCCTTGAACCCGAGTAATATTCAATCATTTATCGGTTCTTCAATTTCAATCACGGAATAATTGATTTTTAACATGAAACAGCTTTTGCTTTAATTTAATATTTCAATATTTGTAAGAGTTAAAAGCTTTTTTGGAGAACTTTTCTTTCGACTATATCTTTTTTTAATTGTATAACGGAGAGATTGCATTTATTCTTTAGTCAAAGTGTTTTTAGGCTGGATTACGGCCTTTTAAAGCATGTGTTATCATTTTCGTAGCTTTACAATACAAATTTCCATTATTTTAAAAGGATTTTTTTTATCACAAACAAAAACGGGTTCACTCTTTTCTTTTTCGAATAATATTTTTATTTTTCATGAAATTGATTAAATGTCTCACGTTAAGCAGAATTGGGGTTGTATGGAGAATAATGAATGGAGCTTTAAAGTATTGTTATTATTTTAAGAATGGTGCGTCTGAAAATGACAGTTTTGAAACAATTTCTAAGATTGCTACAGCTTTTGATGAAAATTTTCAACGAAAACCGTTGTTTTGGATTAAAACAATAAAAATTTCATAACCATTTTAATAACCTACTTATTGATACGTATATAGTACAAAGTAAGTATAAACTTTCTATTTATTGATAAACAACATAGTAGATGAAGTAATAAATAATTTAATTAAAAAATTTAATATTGGATGGAAATCTTATATTTGAGTTCATAGCAATGATAAATTGAGAAAAACATCTTTCTTTTAATCATTTAAAAGGCAACTTTATTAAGCACATAGTATTTTTGATATATTTTTCTTCAGATTGAATAGATGTTAGAAGTATTCTCTTAATTAATGTCAAAAAAATTATAGGGAAAAAATCTTATTGTATAAATTAAAAGTGTTTATGTTTTGAGATATTTACAGAAACTTACGAGTACTATCGGGAAAACGTCTACTCATTTTTAAGATAGAATTAATAAGAAATAAATTGATGTAGCAAGATATTACATCTTGAGCCAAGTCTTGGAAATTATTTTCCCTTGTCCTTATTATTTGTTGTCTTATCGTAATAAATATTGATTGTTATCTCTTATCATCGACGTAATATCTAATAAACAAGCGTAAGACGGAAAATCGATGGAAAAATTTAGCTTCTATTACATTTAAGTCAATAGACTCGTAGCTATAAAAATATATCATTTGATTGAGGTCTATCACGTTTGTTCAAGAAAAAACAACAAACTGGGTTGGACATAATTATAATCTTATGAAGAAAGATAATAGAATCATTGTGAAAAATACTAGCGTTCTACGTATTAAAGTTTTTTTCTTAAAGTATTGAAAAAAATATTTTATTTTTGTTTTTTTTTGTCGTAAAAAGATACCTAGTATAGCATCAAAAAAAAAATATTTTTATTTTTAATTTTCTATAGAAAATGAGTGCTGTTGCGGGTTTCTTAAAATACACTTGCCATGCCAAATAAAGCAGTGAATGTTACAAAAAAAAAACGTATCTAAGTAATTTACTTTTTCATACATTTAAATTTGATATTCAATAGTATTTTTGGATTTTAATTTGACCTCAATTAATTAAGAATAATAAGAATCCACCTAACGTATGTCAATAACTATTAGAAGTATATTATTGGGACCGTCTAATATGCGTCAACAGTAATTGCCATAATACTTTGATTAGATTATTATTACAGGGTTCTTTTAAAGATTCAAACTGTTCTTTTTTGGATGCTAAAAATTTATAAGTATCACCATGATTGAGATGCATCATTTGATGTAAAAAAGGCCATATTATCATTTATACTTGAATGGAGTTATATAGTCAACGACATAAGTTTAATTTCGATAAATTAAATGGTCAGCAAATATGATGATTCTTAGAATTAAATTAATATTTATAAGTTCTGAATTATCAATGCATGAAACAGCAAATAAATTATCAGAACTTAAAGATAAGAAAACAATATGTGGAAAAATTAATTCATGTAAAAAAGTCATTTTTGGATTGATACTGGGGGTTGTCTACGAGTGGTCGTTACTATAGTAGTTTTCAACAAGGGTAATATTTATTCTCACTAGGGGCTGGCGCTTACTAATGGTATGACATTGTCTTAGTTGTTAAAAAGCATTTTCAACAATTTAACAGCTTTTTTTTTTGTTATATGTAATTTAATCTGAGGACATTTATAGCAGTGATGTTAAACTCGTGCCAAACCTGAGGGTACAGTATACAAAAGTTTACAACTTATTGTACGGCTTTTATTTTGAAAAAAGACAAGGAATATTCGAAACAATACAATTGACAAACATTGTAACGATGTTTGTAGTTTAAAAAAGTATTTTCTTTACTTGGTCACAGATATCTCGTCTTCTTGGGAATTTTCTCCTTACTAATTCGCTGCTTTTGCCCTCCATAATTCTCTAATTTTCCAATCTCCCTTTCTTAGATTATTTTCTGCTCCAACTTGTCAATATAAGTTTCCCATCGTGTAGCTGGTTTTTTTTCGTCTCTTTCCTGGAGGTTCTCATTTTAATAATTTTTTTAGGCCATATGTAATTTGGTTTCCTTTGGACATGACCATACCATTGATATGCTCTATTTTCTAGTATCCTTTTCATAGAGCATTTAACGTCCATTCGTTGCCATGTCTTTCTTCTGTAATTATTTTATAATTTTTGGTTACTTTTGAATATCTTCTAAAATCTACTGTACTTATTTTGTTTCTGATGATCATTTTCATTGGCCATATTCCTAGCTGCTTCGTCCAAAATTATACTTGGGGATATACTTGGGAAGATTTATTTTTTGTTGTCTTTGGAATATGTGTTATTCCATATTAATCCCAGTAATGTTTTTGTAGCTCACTTTCCCCATACTATTTTTATTTCTATATCTCTTCGTAGCAAGTACTATCCCAGCTATGAGTTGATTTAATGGTGATAACAAACAAGATTTATAAATTACACAGGTTGCCCAATTAGAAAAAAAAATTACCTCATACGAAGAATTTTGAAATTTGAATCAATCTGAAGATACGTACAAATTTCTTCTGGATACGTCACGTAGCGCACCTGTGACATGAGGCCACCTGTGTATTTTACAAACCTTGGATTACAAACATATTCAAAAGAGTAAAATTAATTTTTGGGTTAATACTTCATTTTTCGAAATAATATTGACCATATCATCGTTCTTACATCTAAAATTTATTTTTTAAGATTATTTTGAAGTTATCTTTATATACTGCAATTTAACTCAAAAATAATTTACATATATCCCTAAAAGAAATTGACGGTGCATTTAAAAAAAAACGATCTGGATATTGCAATGTTCCAATAAAATCTTCAATTTGAGCTTCCATCATATGATGCGTATTTGCAGCAGGCTTTTTTGTTGTAAAATATAAAGAAATATTACTCCGATGAACCAATAAAACAAGAATGTCATAGTCAATTTAATCCACCCTAAGCTCAACAAATTGGCTTTTATATTACTTCAATAGAATAAGGTTTTGCTTTTTCTTCCATGTACAGCTGGAATTGATTTTCTGAACTAAATTTTCATGGAACACTTGAAACTTAGGTTTTCATTCATTTTTATGTAATGGAAGCAAAAGTAGAAAAAAAAAGGAAACAGCAAAAAACATTGGATATAAAATTTTTGACCAAAATTTTATCTCTGAATATGCCAACAGTAAAAGGATCAAAGTATTTTATCTTTTTTTTTATGCGTGTTATTTTGATGTATGCAATTCCAACAATAAATTTTGTTTTTTCTACAGAAAATTTTTCATAATTTATTTAATTTATCCCCTTTTTGTTCCAGTTTTTGATTAAATCAACATTAATTGTTTTAAAGTAATAAACTTTTTACCAAATTTATTTAGAAAGAGTCATTGAATCTTAAATATTTTAAATTACAACTATTGTGATGAATATTATATAATGTTTTATGGTTACGACGGCGCAGCAGTTTATAAATTTATTTGAGTAATTTATTAGAGTAGTGCAATGCACTAAAAATAAAACCTAAAATTTAAACCAAAATATCAAATTCAAGTAATAAGACGAAAAACATAAAACCACTAAAATTTGAAAATTTGTAATGTCATTTATTGTTAGAATTAAGTTTAAGTAGTATAACAGTTATAATTTTATGCCTAATTTTGAACGATATGTCTATTCATATTCCGAGATAGAAAGTAAAATTTGTAGAACTACATTTGAGTTTTGATGGGGAAATCTCTGAAATTATTATTATGACAATAATAATACACTGTCAAAAGCTTAGTCGTGTTCGGTGAATGGAATTTTGTTTCCATGTCTTATAATAAATATATGCAGAGAGAAACTCCGATCGTAAAATTCTTATAAAATATTTAAAGGTGTATTATGATGCCATTTTCAATTGAACTGTGTAACTGTTGTGCGTCCGTCATAAAACACAGAAGGCATTTCACAATAAAAAAATATATCATGTGAATCATTTAAAAAGGATAATGGATTTTGAAACAAAGGTATAGATCTGACACATTCCAAATTGAAAACAGAGGATCAATTCTTTCTAAGTTTATTACTAAATAAATAAGGTAATAAATTTACCTCAATTTTTTTAAACTCTTAAGTTTTCTGAATTTTATATATAGGTTATTCCAGAAGTCTTTATTTTATAAAATTCATATGGTCACATATTTCGAAAGCAATGCATATTACATATATTTTAAAGTAGAATGCTACTTCTGTTATGATGATAGAAAATCCCTTCAAAGCTTTGCACAAAATGCAACTTTTTCATTGTTAGATATAGATTCGCTTGAATAATTTCAAAAGTATCAAAGTGTTATTCTTTTTGATTTATTTGACTGATACAAAGAATTGGGCGCAAAAATCAAAGGAAGATTTTCATCCTTATTTACGACCATTTGTGTTCAAGAACCCTTTCCATTCTATTCCATACCAAATGCATGCACAGTAATATATAGAGGATTTTCTTTAACTCTATATAATTTTTTCATGAAAAATGGTTCAAATCTAGAGCAATTGGAACACGTTCGTATTGTAAATACATCAATAAATATTTCAACAATAAACTGCAATGAAAGCTCTTGGTTCTTTTGTAAAAAAGTTTACAATCCATTTATTATATTTTTTACTAATTTTATTAATTTTTATGAATTTCATAATAAATTTTAATTAATTTATTTATTTATGCGTATTTTAAAATATTATTTTTGCATATTTAATTATTTAAATTTAATTTTTAATTTATCAATGTTAAAGGCACATTTCAGGTTTATTTTTCACTAATTTTTGCTATTATTTCATATATTACTGGCGAGGCTTAATTTCGTTTTGAATTTTTCATACAAAAAGTGTTGGTGGTTTTAGAAGTGGTTGTTGATGACTCAAGAATCAAAACTACTATACGATAATAAGCAAAATTAAGTATAATTATCAGGTTAGGTGGAATTCGATTTTCAAAAAGTAGTTTTTTATTTATTTAAAATTTTGGCGCACAGCAGCTAAGGCTAACATAAATGTACCTTATATTATAAAAGCACTTTTACCTACTTACACTATAACGACATAGCAACGAAAAAAAAAAAAGAATTTTAAGGAAGCTGAATTTTGGATGTCGCAACCTTAATAGTCTTTCGGTACAAGTTGCATTTATTTATGTTCATCTTATTTATACAAGTAATACAACAAATTTGAAAAAAAAACGATTGCAAGAAAGTCTCTCTTTTTTAATGACATATAGTTGATTTTATAAACATAACTTTATGTACATACATATATAAAGCTTTTATTGTTTCCCACACCCATATTTATCCATAGATTTAAATAGGCGTTTAAATTATGTTACCAAGAAGTATGATTAGAATATCTGAATCAAAGTAGCGAACGATAAATTGAATATTGAAATAATTTGAAAACAATAATTTTTCATTATAAAATAGTGTAACGTGACGTCTCAAAACTGTATTGAGATGGCTTTTATTCGTTCTTTTAATTTCTTTTGGAATTAAATAATCACTTTCACACTTAACAATCACTTTTTTATTACACTTTTATACACTTTTTATTATACAATTACACTTGTCAAAACATTCACTTAAATGACAATAATCACTCTTAAATCAAATCACACTTATAATCGCTTGGTAATCGCTTTGTTGTAACGGAAATTCACAACTGAATTTCCATACAGAACTGTCAACTGACTTGACTGAGCGCCTTATATACCCGCAACCCAACATTCTAGAATATACTCCAATATTCGCCAACGTTCCACCACCTACTAGATGTTTCCAGAACAATCTATGTGTACATTCGCATTGGTTGGAGAGAGATAGAAGTCACTCAGCCAATCGCGTGCCGGCATGGCACAAAGAGAGAGACAGACTTTGTCCCTTTCTGTTACAATAGCATCTGGTTCATTGTTAATAACAATGAAAACGTCTGGCGTTCGTGAATTTATGCCTATCAAATCAAATATATTTCAATAAACAAATAAATATGTAAATAATTTCCTTAAAATTCTTGAAAAAGGAAAAAAAAGATATGATTTTTGATCAAAATTACTTCTGAAAAAGTGATTTTTTAGACGAAATAAAATAACTGTGATTTATAAAAGCCAGCAAACAAAAACTCTTTATTGAAAATTTAAAAAAAAAACATTGGGAACAATATCTTTAAATCCAGCATGATGTGATTATTTTCAAAACCAATTATGTACACAGTATTTCGAACCACAATTACGTGCTTTATATGCGATTATACGTAACTTGATTATTAAATTGCAAATAAACATACCTAATAGTATAACGTTTCCAACTTTTCACATACAAACTATTCAAATTAGGAGCTGATTTCATTGAATGGTAATTGGAAACTTAATTGTTTGGTAGAACGCAATAATTATTATATGCCTACGCTAAAGTAATAAAATTGTTGGAATGCGTTGTTATTATTATAATATAATTAATAGTGTAAAGATTATAAAATATTCATGATGCCATAAAATTCAAGTTACCTAACTCTAATAAATTTCATATTTTCTTTATGTCAAAAACATTCGTCTATGTATATTATACTCGTATGAGGCAGTTAAATTTCTTTCAACTACATATTAATCCTTGTAGTTGTTTTTACTAGAAATGGTATCAAAAAGGAATATTTTCTATGAAAAATATATGCTTCGTGAAATGGGCTCGTTTTATTTTTTGTTATATTTGTTTGAAATTTTGCAAACTTAAATTGTTACAAAAATATTTTGAATATGAATTTCAAATAAACTTCAATTTGAATAGTTGAAAAACAAATAAACTTATAACTTTTTTCAAATCACATTGAACTTGGGTTAAGCCGTAAATTTTTTCACTGATTTCCTCCAACCAAATTTAAACAAAAGTTGGGATAATTAATTAATTATTTAAATAATGAATTTCTTTTTTTTTCTTTATAAAAATGACACAGAAGCCATAACTAAAAAAGTTTCATCATAAAAAAGTGATTATTTTTCAAGGGGTTATTCTCCATTTGTTTTAGAGATTTCATTTTGAGTACATAATTATAAATAATTCTGAATTTTCAGTATTAGTACTTGTATAACAACACAATGAATCCTTTTTATTTTTAAAACAATGAATATTACCAGTTTTCATGCTATTGAATAATTGTTGAAGTGAATTGTAGGTTCACATATCAACGCAGCAATTCCAAACCATTGTTAGGC
This sequence comes from Sisyra terminalis, assembly GCA_958496175.1. NCBI lineage: Eukaryota > Metazoa > Arthropoda > Insecta > Neuroptera > Sisyridae > Sisyra > Sisyra terminalis. Next base: position 14,586,388 of record OY292275.1, read on the forward strand.
AAAACCCTCAAATTCTTTAACCCTCAAATTACAAATCATGCGCATTTCAAGCACTTCTGCCACTGATGAAATCAAATCAATTTTGATTTGGTTGTAATTAAATGCCCAATCACTTGGAACAAATAAACAAACAATGAAAATATTTGTCCCTTAAAAAGAAATCCCTTTTTAATAAAAAATATTTTTTTTATTTCTTTTCTTATAATATTGATTCGATTTTAATTGTAAAAATGTAAAAAATTACTTAAAATAACTAATCAAAATTATTCGGATTTAAGTCGGATTGTATCCCACATTTTTTCATTGGGCAATTTACATACAGATTTGTTAATACTGTATTTTTGATTTATAAATGCCATCCATTTTAAAATACACCAATCATTAGCGTTTTTTAACAACCAAATCACTAGTTCCCTGAAACACGATTCCTACGTCTTTGAAAGTATAAGCTTATTTCAAAACCCATTGTGTGATTTTTTTTAAAAAAATCAATTAAAATGTATAAAAGTACATATTTCAAAAAGTTCTATGTTAATTATCCACCCGAAAACCCCCACATGAAAATTTCCCACAAAAATTTGCACATTAACGTTATTGTTCACACGAAAGTTATCCACATAAAAATTTACACATATAGTAAACTCCTCACACAGAAATTAGCACACAATGTTATATCCTCTCGTGAAAATTAATCCACAGGAAAAAATATTTATTTTATTTATTATTACATTTATGTTATTTAATAATTACTATTGTAATACACTACTAACTTAGTTTAAAAACTTCTTTTTTTTTGAAATAAGGGCTCATGTCCTTTTCAGTGACCCCATTATCTGGGCAACGTTCCTGTTTCTATTTTGTCTTTAATGTAATTCGCAATTTCTTTTTTTAATTCAACATTAATTTCATAAACTATAGTTGTACTATCAATACTAATAGAATGATAATAACAAATTGAATATGTTTTTCCACTGGGTTGATTTACATGTGAGGATATATTGTTGTGCATTTCTGTGTGAGGAATTTTCTATATGTGTAAATTATTATGAGGGCAACTTTCATGTGAGAACTAATGCTAGTGCACAACTTTCTCAATTAAATTTTAATAAATAGGAGCAAATCTTTGACATGATTTGTAAATTTTTATTTAATATTTCTACCTAGAAAAATAATTAAAATATTCTTCAAAGCTATATATGAAACTTTTCTCAGATAAAATGAACAATGTTACAAAGTCATTATTCAAAGTTGATATTAGGAATTTTCCTTGTAACCACAATTGGTTATAGAACCGAAGTACAGTTTTTATGTAATATCAGGACCAGAAATTTGCTCAAAAAAACCTTATCATATACAAATGAATTTTTAATTCAGTTTCAATAATTTGTTAATTATTTTTTTGGAAATATTTTTTAATGTTATTGTTTAACATTATTTCAATTATAATTAGGATCTCTTTTTGGTTTTTAATCAATGACATTAATTATTTTAGAACAAATAAAGAATGATTAATTAAAGCGATATTCTGATAACAGATGACAGCAAACATACACACTGCAATGCACAAAGCAATTAACCAATGAAAGCGTAAGATTTAAAGATGTTCATTTGTTTTGATTATTGAAAATTTAAAAATTTAACAAAACCACTCCCTCACTGTATTAAATGTCATTCAATCATTCAATGTCAACAAATAGTGTACATATTCAAGTTAAACAGCGATAACAATATTAAGCGTGGAAGTGGTTTTTAATTATTATTTACTATATTAAAAATACTGTACTGTACTGTAAAAATACATTACTGTATAAAAAAGCTTGGAAAATCAAGAAATAGTATCAAAAGTATATAAAATTGAAAAAAAAAATTAAAGCGGATCTTAGGTAAATTCTAAGAAAAAAAATGCTTCTGATTCTTCATTTATCCATGTTTTTTCTTTGAAACTTATTGAGATACTAAACTAGGATTTCTAGGACTTTATTATTCAATTAGTACTTGTACACCTTTAAAGTACCATTAAAATATCAATTTGGGATTGATTCACTATCTTTGTGTTTGGGTCAGTCCAAATAAAGTGGCCCAAAAATAAATGAAATGGTTGTTCGACCATTTTAAAAAAATATTTTTTTGTGTGCTAACACCCCTACATGTTGGTAGTTCAAATTCATCATTATTTCAATTTTATTGTTTTTAGTTTTCCAGTGGTGGCCATATTAGTTTTACTAGGCGCAAATATTTTTGCACTTTTAAGGGTTTGCGGAAACTTGATTATCTCAGGCCTTATTTGTCCTATCAAAATGAAACTAAAAGCAGTGGGTTCATGAAAATATAAGCTATAAGGTTGTAACAAGACGTTTTCACCTAAATGTAATTCTAAGGGGTGAAATTTCAGCCTAAATTTTTAGCTCTCATTTGTAAAAACTCCAATTTTCACGGAAATATTGTGAAGGAAGGGAAAGAGTCTACACGTTAAAACTTTTTTTACAAACAATTAGGCACTTGTTGTATTCAAAAACAAAACTTGAAGTCTGAGACTTTAAGCCTTTTTAAAATAAAAAATAACAAAATTTGGAAGTTTTCAAAATTTGCAATTTTCTGAGCTCAATATCTCTGGTGGACGACCAGATAAAAATCTGAAATATCACCGCATTATAGTACTGGATGATAGTATTATGCACCTAAAATTTCGAGTTTGAGATTTGACTAGGAACAGAGGTATTGCAAGCACAAAATGTCAAAATAATGCATACTTCAGTAGGTGACTATAATGTATTTAACCATTTAATGTGACATATACTTGGCAAAAAGAGCATTTTACACAATACAACATATACTCTGGGCTAACTGTTATTCATATCTGAAAATCAAAACATATACTTCTTCCTGAAAGCTAATAAGTTTTACAATCTTTCTGTGAAAATTGTAGTTTTTACAAATGAGAGCTAAAAATTTAGGCTGAAATTTCACCCCTTAGAATTACATTTAGGTGAAAACGTCTTGTTACAATCTTATAGCTTATATTTTCATGAACCCACTGCTTTTAGTTTCATTTTGATAGGACAAATAAGGCCTGAGATAATCAAGTTTCCGCAAACCCTTAAAAGTGCAAAAATATTTGCGCCTAGTAAAACTAATATGGCCACCACTGGAAAACTAAAAACAATAAAATTGAAATAATGATGAATTTGAACTACCAACATGTTGGGGTGATAGCAAAAAAAAAATCAAAATTAAAAAAAATTATTAAGCGACCAGTGCTGGACCGACTGAATTGGACTGGCCCGTTTATATTTTTTTAGGTCTTTACACTCCCGACTATTTGGATCATAACTGACAATTTTTTTCCCCAACCATGTTAAAAACAATTTAAGATGATAAAACAACATTAAAAAATAATCATAAACTTAAAATATTTTTTTTTTTTTAAATTTATTAGTCTTTAAAATTTTCATTTTATCCGGAACTTTAGAAGACAATTCAAATAGAAAAAGTTTGATTAAAATATGATTTTGAAAAATAATATTTTAACCATTGATATAAAGGCAAGAAAAGATAGTGCTTTATAAATTTGTTGAAACAAATAATGGTTCGGTTTTAGTGAAGTCCATTTTTCTTCGTTCTTAAAAGTCTTTCACTGTATCATACAAAAGCCAATTTCTCCTAAACTATAACTAAAACACTTATTATTTTAGAAAATTTTTTAATCTTTGATAACTACTCAGTAAAATGAAGGTACATATTTTCTTATCAAGAGTGTAAATGATATAATTTTACCGATTAGTAAGCATTTTTTTTAAATGATAAATGCTTCGTTACTTTAAGCTATCTTTATAAATCCCTTTAAACCTTCGAAAATAAAATTTATTAACAACAATCTACAAAACTAATTTCATTGAGATTATTTCCGAAAATCCTTAAAAATTTGAACAATCCAAACCACTTCAAACATGCTACTTTTTAATTTCAATTGAGCTTTATTCAAACTATATTCAGCTAACATAACTTTTTCAATATAGAAAGATAAAATCAAATAATCTTAAATCAAAATTAGTATGGAAATTGAATAGAATAGACAATAACAAATCGAGAACAATTCATTTGAATTTAATCGCCGCACCGTTAAGAAATTATTTCAACAAAATTGGTCAAAAGCTCTTGAATATTACAAACTTTACGCTTTCAAATAATATTTGAACCCCAAGCCATACTCAATGTTTAAATTTAAAACATACGAGTAATCTTAATTTTGATATTTTAATTTCGCTTCTAGCTACATACCTAATAAAAAACATCTGGTTTACGCACTGCATTTACTTAACAAAATAAAATTTTAATTAACTTTAAGGCATGTAAAAACGGCTAATCACAAATTTAATGAACAATTTTCCTTGATTTCAATGCTTGAATTCAATTATATGGGCGCAATCTTATTAAATATCTAATTTCCTTTAAAATATGTTGACAAATAAAGTCTTAAACACTTTGCAGTCTCATCCAAAACTATTTTGTTAATAAAAGCGACAACATAATTAAATAGAGGACAATATATGAGATGCGAGACTTGAATGCATGTATCTTTCGAGAAAGTTCATTTAAAAACATGACAGACACAGCATATTGGAAATATAAAAAAAACAAGTATGTTGACAACAAAAGCTTTTAAAAACACATGTGATTTTCTTGTATTTCAAAGTCATACAAAGCCTTGTTAACTATCAATAGAAAGAGCTTTACATTATATTTGACACGCATGTTACATATTGTATAAAGATTCTATCAAAGGTATATATAATATTCGATTGCAATTTGCCACAATAACTTATAATCAAGTTTTCAACAGGAAGACGATCGTCATAAAAGATATATATGAAAGTAAATGAGAGAGAAGGGCTTTTCATTTCCGTAATGTTAGCGATTATTAATCGATCTTTCTAAAAATAGTCACTTTAGTCGCATAGTCTTTTCAATATTTCTCCAACCATCTACTTTTGCTCCATATATTTTACTTCTTGAAACAATTCTTCGATGTCAATATTTCTCACTAAATGGCATTGTTGCGAGTAAAATATCGGTGGTTTTTATATTTGCTATACTGTCTGCTCTATTTGAGTGACAAATTGATGAGGACATATTGCCTAGTTTAATCCGACAGGATATTCTCCCTATGTCTTTACTTAAGTTATACGACAATCTCGTTGCAAAACACTTGCAGTATTTATTTTTCAGGAAAGTTTCTGTATTTCATTTCGGTGAAAATTTAATTTTGAGAAGTTAACTTTATTGTTAAGACCGTTTGAAGGGAAAAGTTGAGATTATTTCGTTGATATGACATTAAATAATGATAGAATTGTCAAGTGATCAAGAAAAGTTAAATTTCAATCACTGCTGAAAGTTTTTGGAGTTAAATAAATTTCAAACCTTCAAACCTTGCATTGTATTTAAAATTAATGGAAATTTTCCCAAGAAAGAGGGGTTGCAAATCGAAATACAAATACCGAAGTTGTGAATTTATCTAATTTATCAATAAAGAAATTATTTCTACTCAAAAGTAAATATTGAGCTTTTTATTTATTTCGTGATTAAACTTTATTCTTTACAAATAAAAGAATTTAATAAAGTTAACATTTGAAAAAATATATTATGGATAGTTCTGTTAACGTTAATGTTAATTCATGTACACATATAGTTATACTATAGTCTAATTAATTCATGTAAGATATAAATACATGAACTTCTTTGCACTGTTTTATGCTTTCATTTTCTTTATTTATTCACTTTTATAATTCCATCTACTCGTTGTTTGATTCACTAAATAAAAATTCTGGTAATTGCGTCAAAGTGGGAGAACTAGAGGGCATATTACAGAGATAGAGATAAACCAAAATTTACCTAGAAGATGCGATTTCAACACGGAAAATTATAACGATGTAATTATTTTTACTTTTATTTCTCTGTATAATTACTAAATATAAATTTTTAATATCATTTCTTGGTAAATTTAAATATTGTTTATTGTGTTCGCAAAGCAACGGTGCCCGCGGGCATAGGGCTAAGGACTTTTTCAGGAGAATTTCAGCAAAAATTATTGACAAAGACCCAATGTCAAAATAAGATTTTTTCGCTGACTTTGAACAGTTATACTATGTATACAATATATAGGATATATTGCGGTCCAATTTACGTAGTATAATTTAATATAATCTATACTAATATATAAAATTCTTGCGTCTGTCTGTACATTTTGATTTTGAACCCAATTTTAGGGTAAATATTTGTTTCAAGAGGCCCTTATTCCGAATTTAACATTTTTAAAATTTCTTTCTGTCTGTCTGTCTGTCTGTCTGTCTGTGTGTCCCGATTTAACTAAAGAACGGAACAACCGAATTTAATGAAATTTGATATTAAGATACAACACACTTTCCCACAGACTATAGGCTACTTATCATTCCAAAAAAATAATAAGGGAAGGTATTCCCAAGGGATGAAAACATAAATTTTTACACTAGACCGGTGAGTTATATATCATTAGAAAGGTAATTTAAAGTTAGAAAATAATCTGTAAACATATTTTTAGTTAAACTGATAAAAAGCATAATATATTCAATTTAAATTTTAAAAAATTGCCTCTTTGAAATATAAACCTTTATATATATAAAACACATAGTTAATGTTAATAGCGTAATGGCTTAAGTTTCTAACATTCTGATCCTACTAATTATAAAGACGTGGGTTCGGATCTTACAGCAAACTCTTTTTTTTATTTTTATTTTTTACAAAATTGTTGTAAATAGACCTTTAGAGTTACTCAATAGTGAAATATTAACAAAAAAAAAATAATAGTAGTAGTAGTAATAATAATAATAGTAATTAAACTTAAAGTAAATACGTTTTTAAAACCGTGCATACATAAAATCCTGTATTTTTATATCCCCTCTGACTGATGAAATTTTAATATTCGATGTACTCCTTTTAAGAATTAGACAACTGATAAGAATTTTTTTTTTGAAAATTCCTACCCTAAAAGAGTAAAAGGGGTGACTAAGTTTGTATGAGAAAATGTAGAGTTAATCAACAATCGAAATTTTGAATTTAATAAGTGTAATTAATAAATAAATAGTTAATTAATAATAAGTTTCTGCTTTTTGTTATATCATTTTAACTACAGCATTTTAAATAACGTCATTTCACTAAATTAGTATGAAAGTATATGTAGTACTTATACTAACAAATCGATTTTTAATTTTTATTTGTTTTTCAACAATCAAACTTTTTAAAATCTATTTTTTATGAACCAATGATTGTGACCTGGAGCAATTATTTATTCTGCTAAAAAACATTAAGGGAGCAATTTTTTGTCATATATTTCATTATCAATCAAAATATAAAATCTTCCAAACTAACTTTTCTTTGGTATTCAGAAAAATTTGAAATCGATTATTGTTCATGAAAATATATAAAATATTCTTATTTCCTTCCACGTTTTCTACCTGTTTCCAACAATTTTGTATGTACAACGTCTAAATGTGCGAAATCGAATTGCTTTTTAGTAATGATGATCAAAATAAAGAAGGTCATAAGTTTTTTCGTTTTACATTGTATTTTCCAAATAAAAGGATATTTTTGTCGATGAAATTTGGAAAATGTTTTTCTTATACGATGCAGATATATAATAAGAAAGGGTTTTTGTTAATTTCTCCCCTAAAAAAGTGAAAAATGGTGGCAAAGTTAATACGGCATAACGTCTATCAAACAATCGAAATTTCAAATTTAATTAAATTTGAAATTTAATTTAATTATATGTATATATATATATATAATAGAGTTTAAATTTTTAAGCAGATCCTACGTTTTTGAATCTAATAATAAATCAACATTGTTTTATTTTAAGCGATAAAACGTTTCGTCTATAACGAACATACTTTGATAATTAAATTTGAAATTTCGATTGTTTGATAGACGTTATGCCGTTATGAACTTAACCTTTTTCAGATATATATATATATATATATATATCTGAAAAAGGTTAAGTTCGTAAGTGAGCATTAAGTTTTTTGGCTTTTACATACTGTACACCTAAAAATCCGAAATACGTATTTTTATAAATAAATACATTAGTGATCGCATATCGAGTAGCGAGCAATTCGGTGAACTAAAAGAAAATGGTTTAATTATATAGTTGAAATTCTGATATTTTAATAATGCGCATAGATACACAATGGCTATACTTGATTATGGAGGAACTGGGTTTTGTGCAATTGAACAAATTTTAATTTCGTGGTAGTTTAGTAAATTGTGAAATTGTTTCGAGAAAAAGGTTCATTCGAGAGTCGAGACAATGAAGTGTGATTTTTACTACCATTCTAAATATCTAGGCGAGTGTTTTGATAACTTTTGACTGTTTTAAGTTATAATTATGACTGACTTTATGGAGCTTAACGATCGTTTTTATTTTTGAATAGATGCTGATTGATTTACGGATTAATTGATTCACGGTAGGTATACCGTAGGTATACGGGTTTTTTAGATACTTTTTAGATATTTATAATTATTTTTTGATAATTAATTGATCATTATATACAACTATTTTATTCTAAGTAACAGTTTATTAAATGTGTATTTTTAAAGTTGACAAAATAGTGTTTTTAAGTATGATTATGGTTTTCGTAAAAGAAATAAGAAAAATAATAATTTTCATATACCACTATAAATAGCAAATTTAAAAAAGAAAATATAATCTACACCTACGTTACGCAGACGAAGTCGCGGGGATCAGCTAGTAATATATAAAAATCCTCATATCTAACTGCTATTGTAACAATTGTAACTGCTTTGTGATGATTCAAATCATCACAAAGCAGTTACGGAGTAATCCAAACTACTTGATGACCACTGATGAAGTTTGCTTGGCAATCGAAATACGTATCTGGGCAATACGTCACGAATATTTTTGTTTGAACTTCTGTTCAAATGTATGTTTGTGGTATGATTTTTATATATTATTATATTAAATTATACTACATAAATTGGACCGCAATATATCCTACATATTGTATACACAAAGACCTAACGATTTAATTATATGTTTTGCTATTTAGGAAAAGAACGAAAGTGCTTTATTTATTGCTAAAAGAAATATTTTGAAAATAATGAAAAAAAAAATATTCACGAAATAATAAGATAAGTATGTCATTCGAGAAAATTTTATTGATATTTTTTTATAATTTTTCTTCAGTTGAAAATAATAAAAAAAAGATTAATTATAAGTTAAATATTTTTAAACTCAAAATTTTCTAAAGAGGCAAATTAAAGCGAGAACTTTTAATTTTTTGCTCTACATATGTGCCTAACGATATAATATTATCATTGTAGTAAGAAATTTTAAAAACTTTTACAGTACCAAAGCTTGGTTGAAAAAATATTAAAGTAATTGTAAAGTATTGAATATTCATTGATTTTCTTTGTTGTCATATAGTTTTTCCCTCTATTTTCCATAACGAAAATGAGAAAAACGTTTATACTGATGCAGAAAAATGCTGATATATTATGAATTAAAAATAATATATTATTTTTTTCTTTGCTTATTGCATGCTAGAACTAAAAAAAAAATCTCACTGAAAATAAGGAAAACACAAAAATGTAATCACAATAAAAGTGCAACTGAGATTCGTGTCCTTTGTTATGCTACGAATATAGGAATGTGAACAAATGTAGTACAATCACTTAGTTGTGCATTGAATTACATTTTGGCAACCATACCGCTTTTTTGGTGCTTCCTATTATTAATGGTCGCAGTAAAATTATAGTGAATAAAGATTGAAATGGTGGTTTTCATTATTGCAGTTCACGGGTAAAGAAATTGGTTCCACACAATGGAATTTATTGAATTGAGAAACAAAGTACAAATTAAATAAAATATTACTTATTTTTCAGAAAATGTGATAATATTGTAATTCGTTACCAAAAGCTTTTTTCTAATACTAACGTAAAATTTTTTAGTGCATGAACTATGTACATATAAAGAATCTACGAAACTACTTCAAAAGACTTTAAATTATTATTACATTGCATTGTTGTGTTACGTACTTTAAGTCTTACACCAAACATTTTTTTCGTTTTTTTACTATGTTTTTAGTGACCAAGAGAAATCAGTTTTTAAAACTATTGTTGTAATCATGAAGACAATCTAATCGAAGCGAAACCAATTGAAATACTAAGATCAATCAACAAATATCGTTAATCGGTTAAACTTTGATTATTTTTCTCCAATTTTTTTCCAAATTTGTGGTAGAAATATTTTCAACTTGAATCTAGAAATCTCCGAAAAAGTACTCTTAAATATTCTTCAAAGCTATTTGAAACTATGTTTGTACATTAAAAGCTGAAGTTCAGCGTTGAAATAAATAGATTTCTGTTAAAATGTGAACAAAGAGGAAAAAAATGAGGAAGTAATTAAAAAAGATATTAGATTACAAAAATTAATTTGTAAATTTTGCAAAATACGCTTATTATACGGTTGGATTTTAAACTTTTATATTTTAAATCTGAGAACATAAAAATAAATACGCTACAAGCTGCAAATATATTAATTTTTATGTACAATTAGTAATAGTAAATTAATGTTAGGTAAAATTTAATTTTTTCATTAAAATGTTTATTTCTATTTTACCTTGCCTCAAATGTCAACTTTTTGCGCTTTTTTAAAAATGGGGATATAGAGAAATCCAGGTTTTTAAATTGATTTCAAACATTTTTTAACAGAGTATAGACAAAACTTGAAAAGAATCTCCTATAAAATAATTTCCATTTTAATAAGGGCCGGTATTTTCACATCTTGATAGAAACATTTATCTTCCGAAAATAATTTTATCCAGAGGATAGTGCAAACATGAGTCTTTTCACCTAAGAAGAGTAATCTGTTTAGGATTTATCTAATAGATAACTTCTCATCTTTTACGTAGCTATTTTAAGGATATGCATTACCTATCCTTGAGTGAAAGTACCTGTACCTACATAATTTTATTGTATGGTTTTTAAGACTGTTTTTACATTGTTGTAAATTACGTTGGCTTTAAAAGCGATTTATCTAGAAACCGGTTTCTTTACAACAGTGGTTCTCACTTAAAATTTTATTTTTGACTGTTGACTATGGAATTTGATTTTGGAATGTAGTAAAAATAGCTGTTGTATTAACATAAAAATAATTCAACTTATAATTATATATTTGAAAAAAAGAAACAAAATAACTTTCTAAAATTTGCCTTTCTTTCGCCTTTCAAGTGTGAACTGTACGGAGGGTTTCTCACATTCACCCACGCCCGCAATTGGTCATAAGCTTACTAAAACCGATATTGTAAAATAGAATTTGTAAGTCATTTGATGTAAATAACTTGACAAAATGCTGGAAAAAACTGGAGTCTTCAATAATTTCAAAAATATTAAAAATTATTTTGTATTTTTGAATTATCAATATTAGCTATGAAATGTATTTTTGTGAAATGTTTGTTGGTGGCCGCAGTAAAATCCTTTGGTGGCCACAGTGGTTACACATGAAAACTACTGCTGTAAAGATATATTACAAGAAATTACTCATATGACCAATTTAAATTGCCTGATTCATATTTATCCAGTAGGGGTAGTTCGTATTTGCCTCATGTAACAATATTTACGGGGTTAAATCAGACCAATGTATACAATATTATTTTGTATAATATAACAGTAAATGAAACTCTTTCGTTAGTTTTGTTGAAGCTACGAAAGTAGCGAAACGTTGTACGAAGATGAAATAAAAATATTTAGTATCCAAAAAAAAAAAAATCATCTACTGTTATAATATATAATTTATTTATGAATTATTGTTAGTCTACGACCATATAGATGAATATGCACATTTGAAGTGACTGGCTGGTATAACTTAATGTAAAATATAAGTAGGAAGAATATCTTTGTTTTTGGATGCAATTTATGTTAAATAGATCATAAACCTATATAATATTCCTTATTCTTATGAGGGAAACGACCTTCTTATTTTAATAAATATAAGCTGTTTATGCACTTGCCTCATTAATGCATTTAACCTACTCAAATTTACGATATTAAAACTTCTGAGTAATTTGAGAAATGAATTTAATATAATTTTATTGCGAAAGTCTTTCCTTACTAAGATATTTGTTTAAATTCACCCTTAATGTTTCCATAAAGACAATATTTTTAAGTAGAGGCTGTTGTTATTAACCTAAGATAATCTAGATTTAAACGGAAAAAAGGGTTAAGAATTTTTCTTGAGTTATAAAGAACACAGCATTAAAAGATCAGGAAGATAAATTTATAGAAATTTTCTCGAAATGTTAAATTTTAAATTTAAGAACGAGGGTGTTTTATTTTTAATATAAAAATTTGGAAAATTTAAAACAGAATTTTTCCAACTCAATTTTCTTCCTGATTGTTAGCCACTTGAGCATCAATTGTGTTCGTACCCTTTGTAGGGGTAGTTTCTAGTTTTGTACGGAAAATGGAAATAAGCCATCCGTTTTGAACCGGCCCAATAAGATGTGAAATTGTGTTATTTTTCTTGATGGTGATGGAGATGGAAATGTAGGTAAGTGGGAAAATTCGAGGGTGACGTCCAGAGGATCGTCTATTAGATCGGGATCCGTCGCGAGGCCAAGCGCAGTAGCGTCTATGTCACATAGGGACGCACTCGCGACGCTACCTGCGCTTCATACACGCCACACGTGATCTATACAAAAACAGTTTTCATTCCCGTTTTCACTCACATACTTTTCATTCAATCATCACATATACAAATAAATCCATTTAACTTTCGTACAATTTTTATATATTTACTAAACCAAACCACGCGCTTTTTACACGGGACGTTTTCGCGAATATTTTTCAATTCAAGTTTTGCAACTTTTGTCGTACTAGTTTTCAAATTTTCTCGCCGGTGAAAAGTTTTCAAAGACTTGAAAAAAGTTTTCCTCTGCCGGAATTTGTTTCGGTGCGTGTGATTTGTCGTTAGTTTTCCTTTTTTCTTTTTTTGAAACAAAAACCAACAAATTGTGTGTGAGTTTTTCCTTTGATGTTTACTGTTGTAGCTAGTTTTGTGTTTGAGCTTTCAAAAACCGTATTAATTTCAAATACTCAATTTACGTTTAGTTGAAAAAATCGCATTCATTGTGTCCGCTTTTCACCAATTCGAATTGAACTTCCTGTTAACTAGGCCAATCGCGCTTGTTTAACCCTTAATTTTAGCCGAAAATTTAATAAAACAATCTTTGGATTAAATTGTTTACCCTCATTCAATTTTTCTCCCAAATATTTAATTAAGCCAAATTTAAGTAAGGGAATCAATGTTAAAACTTTCTTCAACATTTAAACAAAATTTCAAAAACTACCAGAACTTTAATAATGAAGCTTTAATTCTTTTTTTGTTTCAAATAAAAATAAAGTTACCATAAACTTTTTTATAGATAAAAAAACGTTTCTGAACAATAAAACTCTAAAAAGTTATAAACTAATTAATATTTTCTGTTTTATCGTAAAAATATTTTTCAACTTTTGATTTTTAAATATAAATTGCAAAAAGCAACAAATAATAATCAAAGGATGGTTTTTCTGAAGAGTTTACATACTATAACATAAATATTATGCAAGAAAAGTTCATTCTCTTAAAAACGTAGCATTTAAATGTTGTTGTCTTTTTCTTCTGTTGCTTGCAATTTCTTACCTTTTGCATTAAGTAAATATATACTCTGGAAGAAATTCAGGTAAAATATAAGTTTAGTACAGCATCACATGTATCATGAAAGCTTTTTTTTATGAAGAGAAAGACGAAAAATATTCGTTTCTAATATGATACCAAAAAGCTGCAGATAAATTTCTACGACTTTATCTAATGAAAGAAATAACCTTTTATGCATGATAAACTTAGGGTTCATAGTTCTTAGGTATACGATTAAAGTTGCTAATATATCTTACTTCTTTTTTCTATAAAATCTGTAAATTACAAATGAAACGGTACAAAAGTTTCTTAACTATTTTACCGTTATAGATTTTATCCAGCGTAATCAATCTTTAAGTACTCAAAACTTTCAGTCGTACCATAGTGGTTTCATTAATTTAATAAGGTCATACATAAACTAAAAAAAGAAATCATCCCCTTAATTGTTCCATGTAGTAATTATTTTTATGTGAAGCTCAATTGAAGCTTGATTGAATTTTTCATAAAATTCTAAAAGTGGAAAGTTGTTAATGCATTTTTAAAAGAGCAAAGTGCATCCCTCGATGGAAAGTTACAATTAGTAGGAGTTTTAGATTACCAATTATCTTCATTACTTTACGAGATTGTTTCGCTTTGTTCATTGCTAAAATCATTTCCCTTTTTTAATAACATTATAGCGGTAATTTTCTCCCGTAGTAGAACGTACCTTTTTGACATATTTTGAAAGGAAGCTCTTAGCGTTGATGTTTACCTGAGCTTTGATGAATTGTGAAACAAATCAGGCAAGAAAAATTACCCCGGCAAAGTTTAATTTTTCGTTTCAAGGATAAAATTTAAATTTTCTTTGAATTATTGTATAACACTTTTGTGAGTTTTAATTACTCTGAGGACGTTGTTGTTCCTTATAGTGTTAAAAATATTATTATGTAAGTTGCAGAAGATACCCTTAAATTACTACTTTTTTCTTTGACAATTTCTGCATTAATTGACATTTAATCCTTAAATATTTGGCACTTCATTTTGAATAAACTTTCATCTATGTCGGAAAATTTAAAAAAGCCAGTAAGTACTCCATTTAAAGGACGGTATTTTCATTCATGAATTAATTAACCATATACTAAAGATATCATTTTACAAAAGAAAAATTTATCTGTTAGATAAATTAAAGACATATCAAGATAGTTAAGTGAAAATACACATGTGACCTTTATTCTCCGGATAAAGTTTTATCTAGGAGATAAATGTCCATATCTAGATACGAAAAAACGGGCCTTTACTGTTTTTACTACTCAATATCCAAAGCAAATCCATATCTATTCAAAACAATGTTAATTCAAAAATTTTAAAAAAAATCGTTGATGAATAATTTTTAATACTGATTTGTACAACTAATCATTCCATAGAGCTAAATCTCATTTATTCCTAGAAATTAGACAAAAAAGTCATCATTCCGTATTATGGAAGGAGTATAAAATATATCAAGTATCATTCAAACTTAATAGTTTAATATAGTTATAATAATTACCTTTGCTGTAATCTTAAAGATGAATTTATGGAAAAGTATAAAACTTATATAAAGTATTTTTTCTCATTTCTGAGATGGGATAAGATTTTGGCTATTTTATAAAATGAAAACGTTTCCCGTATTGGTCGTTATATATTAATTGATATTGCATGGTTACAAAACCTTTTCTAATTTGTTGAAAAGTTTTATATTTTTAATTGTACATATAAAATCAAGTGCATAGCTTTAATAAATATCTACGCACTCAATCAAATTACTTGAGTTGCTTTCGCTACGCAGGAAAATAAGAACTTTTAATATCTCTCCAATTATTATAAGTGTATTTTTGATTAAATTTTATTTTAATTGACAGTTCTTTTATTAATCAATATTTCTCCACTCGTTTTTGGCATTGAATACCGCAATAATAGCAAACTTTTCTGAAAGTTTACAAAAATATTTCTTACTTTATTGTTCAATGAATAAATTTTATTATTGTTGTTTGTTTATTTAAATTTTAAATCTGTAAGCTGGGTAAGCTAGTTAATATTTAAAAAATTAAGTTAACGAAAAAGTCGTAGAAAGTTGCTGCATTTAAATTTTATTCGAAACGAAATTAATGATATTAATAATTAAAAATAATCAACACCTTTGGTGCTTTGAGCTCTTTGAAATAAGCGTTATCAAACTTTGAAGAATATTTGTACATTTAATTGTTTATTTTAAAGCTTAAGATTTCATATTATTTTTTATTTAGCTTTCTTTAAAGTCGCTTCAATTACACTGGTTATTAGCGACTATACATGTCAATTTTTAACAGATTATATTATAATTGTTAATGTCTAATATATTTTAATATTCACATTTTAAGGTTTAATTCATATTATTATCGTTAGTTAAACTGTTGAAACTTTAGTTTTTTCAATTAAAAATTATAATAACCACATTAGTTGGAATTTTATGTTGAAAATTATAAATAATAGTATTAGCGATTATATAATATTACCCCTAAGAAAACTGCATTTAATGTCACTAAAACAAAAATTAGGCGACAGAAATATTTTTCTTGGATTGATTGGATATTTATGAGAAACATCTTAAGTCTTAAGTGACTGTCAAGGTTCAGAAACGTTTTTGAGTTGTATCAAAGTTTAATCGAAACTTCATCAATTTCTATCCAATCAACCGTAACGGGAAATTATGTCAGTTTGTTAGGATACAAGATTTTTTCTACCATATTCCTAAACTTTGATATATTTTTAATAAAAATCTTACATGTAGCGAAATAGGTAAATTAAAAATTATGAGATATAAAGACACTTAAGAGGCTAAAGCTTAACTTTAGTTTATAAGTTTATGTTTTAAAATGGTACGAAATTGAAAAAACTTAATCCCTCAATTTTATATAGTCAGCTTAGAAAAACTTTTCCAAACGTTTCAGTTTTAAATCCTTAAAATATAAAGATTTTTTTTTTCAAAGACATTATTTGTATACCCATTATATATTCATTAAATTCTTAATAATATAGATAGAAAAAGCATCTTTTCACTGCTAAATGATAAAAAATATAGAATATATTTAAATTTTTCACCTTCTCAAATCAAACCTAATAAAATTTTATATTTGTTGAGAATTAAAAGTTTTGAACTGTAGTAGTTTAATTTTTTTAATTTTGAAACTTTAACTGAAAATTTGTATCCTTAAGAAGTCTCAGCTAAAACCAAATATTACTTCTTAAATAAGGATCACTTCGTTGACTTTAAAGTAATTTCCAAGTTACTATAGATCAATAGTTTTGGTTATCCTGGATCTACTCCTTTATATATTTTAAATGTTCAAAATACGTTTTCTATATGACCAAATTGATTGTTACATACATAGAGGATAGAAACAAGGTTGATAATATTATGCGTTTAAGTTGAAAAGTAGGAAATAAAATGAAAATATGTCGTTATTGTCCTATTATTTATAACTGTGGCATTTTCTTTAAAAAGGACGTAAGTCTATAATCTGTTTTATAAAAATATAATTGAGTGTTATCTTTAATATTCCATAAGCCATGTGGATTTGTATTGCCAAATGCTACAAAGTTTTGAGAATTTATTAAGATAATTTTATAGATAAAATACTTCAAGAAAATTTATTACATTGTCAATATTTACGAGTTTTTCGTGAAAATTTGAACTTGTTCCCCTTCTAATGAAAACAACTTATGTCTTGTATTTTGGTACCATTTTAAAATATTACTTTTCATGATTTATGCCATATTTTAAGGCTTAATTGGTTCAAAAACTCATATAAAATAAATAAGATTTTAATTTGCGAGTAAAAGTGGTAATGGCAATTTGGTTTTTTGAATTTCGGAAGCTTAACATGAGGCACGTTGTATAAGAAAATAATTAAAAGAAATAGTTTTTAACTAATTTCTGAAAAAAAACTTTACGTTAGTAAGAAATTATTGTAGAGTTTCAGATCCTCGATGATGATAAATTGGTAAAAATATTCAGAGGACTAGGATCAAATATTTGATCCTAGTTCTCTGAATATTTTTACCAAGTTAGTAAGAAACTTTCAAAACAATTTTCTCGGTTTAATTATTTCAATTTATGTATTTCAAGTCATAGTTTTCTGACTACAAGTTGCAAGTTTATCTATTTACACCTGAGTTAACTATTGACTATTCTCACAAAGATTTAATAATTTTACCTTTAACTCAACAATCAGTAGAAGTTAAACTTTACTTTTGTATTTCCTTTGCTACAAGAGATACGTTTATACATATGGGAAATATGTTTTCAATCTAATAAATTATTATCTCGCTAAGTTCTCAAGGATTAGCGAAATAATTTAATTTATTTATACAACAACCTTTGCTTCCAAATTTTGATTTGACAAACTCATTATTTAAATATTTCTTTATCTTAAATAAAAAGCTTTCACAAATATACGACGTCTAATAATTCTTTTTAAGACCCACGAATAAAGTTTAACGATTGCCATAAAAATTAAGGTTAAAATATGGGTCATGCTTTAATTTTTCTTTAGCATTATATGAATTATATTTTACAGAAAATAAAATTTAACAATATAAAGATTACCATAACAGCGATATAATCGTCTGCGTTTAATAAACTTCCCTTTAAGGGACATTAAAATATCAAAAAAAAAATATATTCCAAGCTGTAAAGCAAAACCTTGAGTTTTGTAGTAATCAAAAATTATTCTGCTTCATGATTCCTGATTTGATTTGGATATATTTTTCTCCAGTTTCCTTGTAAACAGGAGCTGATATATTCAAGTCAAGGTTTGCAGGCAACTTTGATGAGTTCTGTTTATCGTCACAGGGATGCAATATTAAAATAATATTAAAATTACAAAAATGCGATTGAAGATATTTTAAATTTGTGAAACGGAATATTGAAGATTGGTTTTCGTATCTCTGATTTAAAACTGAAAAACAATTAGGGTTGAACAAATCAAATGTGAGTTGTATATGAAATTTAATTAACTCAATTTTCTCTAACACGATTTTCCGTAACTTTAATAAAAGTATGTGTACAAGTTGAAGAATGTTTCTAACATCATTATTTTTATTAACTTCGATTAGATGGGGAGAAAGAAAATTTTCCACGAAGAGAAAAAAAAATGATAAAAATAATTCGTTTAATTTTTGATTGCTTTTCTTTTGTTCCATTTCTGTCCCATCTATATTTTCTTAAATACGACCATCCGTTCAATTCGAATAACTTGCAATAAGTATCGGTATATGTAGGGCTTTTCTCAGCCACGATAAACGACAAATGAATGCGATTTCAATTTAATATTTAATTTTAATGTATTGTTATATATCACTTTTAGGGTGGAATCAATGTTTGGAATCCCATATTTTCAATCTATTTTTATAACCAACCAATTCGATCAAAGTGCTTCTAATAATTTTTCCTCATTTCTCTTAAATATATCTTACAGATATTAAATCTATTAGAAACTTTAACGTGGTATTGAAAAAAAAAATTTTCTATGTTTATTTAATTTTTACCAAAGAGAAACGAGGAAAAGTTTTTATATTCAACCATGTTATATAACGATATATTTAATTGTATTTTCTTCAACTGAACGATTTTAAAGCCTTATGTATTTGAATTTATTTACGTAGATGAACAAAATTTTTAACATTCTATCTGTATATTGCTTCATTCATAAGCATTATTTATTTTTATTTTATAGAATTATGAACAAAGGTCATAGAGCTATTACGAGCGACGTTTTATAGAATTAACTACCAAACTACAGCCTACAATGAATTTACTGTACATTCGTATTATATTATTGTTTATGGACATTCATTCTACAAGTAATTTATTGATTTGTTGAATAATTGTGATATTCACCTCTTTCCCTATCACTGAAATTATAATGTTCTATGTCAAAAATGGATTTCTTTTAAATAAGTTATATCCTGGGATCGATATGGAAAATATTTGAAACAAATGTTATTTAGGAGTTGTGAATTACTACAGAAACATATTAACGTAATGATTCTCAGGCTAGTCCTTGACCATTAAAAATAAATGTAAGTATGGTGGAAAGAAACTTATACACTTCTTTAACATTGTCTTTCTCAATTTATTTAATAACTATTTATTATTAAGTTTGAAAAATACCTCCTTGAAAATTCCTGGAAAATATTTTATCAGTGGAATTTAGTTGTTAGAAACATAGACAATGTGTTTTGATGTACTACTGGAAAATCATGATGAGCTTAAGTCAAAGCTTTCTACTTAGTTGAGATACAGTATCGTTATTTATGCAAAGGGATTTACTTGAAATTACATGATAAGATTTGGAATAGTAAGGTACATTTATATTCAATTTTGCACTGGTCAAATTAGACTACAGAAGTTTGAGCTCCAACCATCTGGTTTGATACTATCAATTCGGGCACAATGGAAATGCAATTACATCATATAGTAAAGTTCAACACACATTTACAACTAAAAATCGAAATGAACGATTTAATTGAAAACATATCTACTGATAGTTTTAGCGTATTGTATAGCAGAAATTCTATTGTGAAAAGTTTATTTAACCTATAAAAGTTTCAACCCCAGTTTTCAATTCATCATTTTTTTTCAATTTTCATATTGGAAAAGAAAAACGGTTCAATTCAGTTTTTTCTAGGAATTGAAAGGAAGATGTCAATTTGATAAAGTGTATTTGATTTTACTAAGATGATGGTAAATTTCAAAGAATCGAGAAATGTTTTTCTCTTATTGCAGTTCAAAGAATCTTTCACAACAAATTAGGGTATTATTATTGTATTGAAACGTAATATTTGTGAAAATAGTTTTGAAAGGAAAAAGTTTCACACAGTTTTCCAACATACAATACACCGGTATTTAAGTTGTGAAGTGAAGAAAGAAAATTCAATTGTTTGAGTTTTACATTGTTATTTATGTAAATTTAATTTTTCGAAAGATGAAAATTATTTTTTCCGAGAATAGAATCCTTACTTAATATATAATTTTCTACTCCAAAATTTTGATTCTTAACAGTCAAATTTTGGGAACCGCTGATTCTTCTTTTGCTCTATATTCCATACTTTGGTGAACAGATTCGTAAATACACCTCTGGCAAAAAATCTACTTACAAAAGAATCAGAATATACTAATGATGTGGGGAATTTTCTTGCAACCGATACTCTACCAAAATTGAAGAAACAATTCTCAAAAGGGCTTTTTGGAGAAGAAAACTGTCAGAAATCAATTTCCAAACTGTTGGGCTTGTCTAACCTATTATCCAGGAATTGCCCATAAAATCGTGAAGATATGGAAACAATTTGGTATAAAGGTTGAATATATGACAAAATTAGGATGTGTTTTACAAAAGTTGTTAAGATAAAATTTCGGATCTACTAAAGCTGAGAATTTATGAAATTATCTATATTGACTGTGATAAAAGCTGCGTCGGTCAGAATACAAGACAAATAGGGGTTAGATATAAAGATCATCTGGTGAATATAAAATATGCAGGAGTGTAAAAATCGTGTGTGGTAGAACATTAAATAGAAATGGGGTCTACATTTACAAAAGCTAAGCTTTTAAAAAAATGTTCACCAAACAAACTGATATAGTAGAAAGTATAGAAATTTTTAAGAGAAAAGAAAAGGTCATGAACTAGAAGAATTAGCCCAATCAAAGTTCAACACTTTTCGGGTGCCTCACGAAAAATTTAATGAAAGTAAAGAGAAATGGGGACACCCCCCTCTCCAAATCGAACTAAACTCCAGAAAGAGAATGGCACAACTTACAAATTGAGATCCATCCGTAATTATTTTTTTACTCATATAACAGTTACAAAGCGATCCAATACTTCTTAAAGACCACTGAGGAAGATTGTTAGGCAATCGAAATAGGTATCTAAGCATAACATCAAAAATACATTCGTTTGAGCTTTTGTTCAAATTTATGTACATGTATACCTTACTTTTGAAAACTGTAAACTAGGGAGGTGGGCTTTAAGTCGGAGCAAAAATATTGATTTTAGTGGAGTCGGAGCCATTGAAATTTATATTGATTCCAGCTCCTTATTACTTAATGGTGAATAAAAATAAAATTCAACTAATTTCCCAAGAAATATTCATAGCCCAACACTTACACAACTGATAAATTGCAATTGAATTAAATCAAAATGACAACAATTTGTTATTTAACACTCACACCTATGTTTTACCAATGTTTGTTCTCTGTCTTTGCCGACATACATACGTCCACCTATTATTATTATTTTGATTTTTGGTATATCCTAAATTTAGTGAAATATCAATGCTATCAAGTTACAAAATTACATTTAAAATAGTGTAATGGTAGCCCCATATGGTCAAGAAATAAACTCATAAGTTATATCAATCCAAAGCTGGAGCTTCAGCTTAAAAAAAAATCCGTAGATAGAACTGAAGCCTTTCTTTAATTAACGTCCAGCTTCCCAGCCATATTGGTTGAAGCCCTACTGTTTTTATTGCAGAAATGTGAATAAATATTTTAAGACCAAAATATCAACCCCAAACAACTACAGTGAAATATTCATTGGGTGAATTTCTTTAATATCATCGAAAAAAATTAGGAAAGATAAAAGCTAATACAGATCACGTTATACAATTTTTTATCATAATTTGAATTCCATTTGCGTAATTATGAATCTATTCTTAAGTAGTTTCTCATTCAAAACCAAGATTATTGCTTATAATTAAGATTGCCTTGCTACTAAAATGTGTGGGATAAAATCAATTTTAAAGGGAGAAAAATGAATTTTATTTTTCATATTTTTCTTAAGACCGTATTGAAACATATGTTCACATTTTATTAACTAAATATTTGGTGGTATTTTATTATATTTTTAAGAGCTATCAAATTATCCACTCTAAAAAGATTCGTATTGATAATGATGCTTTGGTATTGAGAATTTTTTTTGAAAATTTTTAGTAAAATTTTTTTTTGGCCAGTGGAATTTTTATTTGATTCAAATTTCGTTTTTTGATCAGTTATTTGCATCACCACTGTTAATAAAACTTCTCTAATTCATATACCTCGAAATTTGTGATAAAACAACTATTATATAAATTATCATGAAAGCTCCCGTAACCCCTCCATTATATTGTTCTTCTTTTACTAAAATAAACGTACTCGTCGCTTGACAACATTGTATCACAATTGAAAAGTAAAAATTGAATAATTTAATCAAACTTTGTTTCGTTTAATTTTAATTTGAACACTAAAAGCTTTTATCCACTACTAATTATAAAACAAACACACATACAAAATAGAAGATAGTGCAGTTGAAAAAAAAACGAAAAAAAAACTATTGATTTTTGAAAAACAACCTGCCAATTTTTTCATTGAGAAATTTTGATGTAATCCATTTAATTCTGGTTGCTCTCATCCATGGTGTAGTAAATAATTAATAATGTTCTTGGGAACTTGGACTCAAATAATAAGACGTTATTTTTCAAATTATCTCAACGTTTCGTTGGTATTTATTTTCAACTTCTTCAGGAGAATTTTTGAGGTTAACATCCTCGTTGTAAATACTGGCTTATTAACAAGATTTTTAACAAGATAACACACGGTTATAACAACTCCTTAAGAAGTTGGAAATAAATACCAACGAAACGTTGAGATAATTTGAAAAATAAAGTCTTATTATTTGAGTCCAAGTTCCCAAGAACATCATTAATTAATCCATTTAATATATATATATATATATATATATAAATTATTTATATATATTTATATATACATTTATTGTTTTATACATGTAAATTTTTGTTTCGCTGAAATTAAAAAAATAATTCATTGAAAAAGGGTTAGTACGGTTATTTAGCTTCAACTCAAACTATTTTTTTGTATTGTGACAGTAATTTTATCTAACATCAAAAAATATTTTTGCTTAATTTTCTTATCATTATTTTTATAAGCGTCTCTAAATTTAACAAGTCATTGACGTTTCTATGAGAAATACAATCAAGTCAAGACGTCATTTTAACAACAAACTTCGCAATTGCATTCAACTGTTAACAAAATTATTAAGTTGCATATTAATTTATCGAGAACTGGTACAGTTCTAACAGATGATATACATGGTAGAAGAGCTTCTATTAATTAATACTGTTAATACAAACTGTTAATCCACATACAAAATATAACTTCATTAAATACCTGCTTTATGTCTTATATTTATCCTTATTAAACTTAATTAATTATTACTTCCTTCGTTCTGCCATGAAAAGCTTAAATAAGCTCAAAAGAACTAAATTGAGCAGCTTTCAATCGTTTTTGCTCTTTGCTTTCAAGTAAATTAACGTGTTTACCATTTTCTGTAAATCTTATTTGGTTTTTAAAAAATTATATTTATTTTTATTGTCGAAAAAAATTAATATTGACAAATTATGAAGCTGTTTGGTAAAGTTAAAATGAAACTTTTCTAGGAAAAAAAGAATTCTTATGCGTTGAAAATGTTTTGTGTAACTAATGAATTTTTTTATTTATGGATCTCATGATATTAACAAATTTAAGTGAAGTATTTGTTTTTAAAAACAAAATTTTTCGAAACGATATTATATTTTAATGTAAATAGTTTCCATACAATTCGAGGAATATAAACATAAAGGGTATTAATATTGACCAAAACTAACATTATTTGCTTGGTGAACACAATGCATATGATGGAGAAAATGGTTAGAGATTTTCACCCAAGGGTTAAACCGCAAATTCGGCTAAATCATGCAAAGACGTATTGTTGATTTTAATAATTTACCAGGTTCATGGACATTTGTATTGTGAATTTTGGATTAATATAACAGGTGTTTTGATTGGGTTCTTAGTGTTTTTTTTTCGGTAATCACACCAAATTAAAATTCATTAGAAAAGAATTTGAAAAACTTAATCAATTTTTCAATACATACAAACTCGAAATCGATCGGATCAAACCATTGGAAAATTCAATTTCAGTTTCTATCTTGTCACTTATTATACGTGCAAGGGAATCATCTAATCGGAAGAAATTCAATTTCGATATGAAAAGGAAAGTCAGTTGCGTGTGCTATTATACGAAATTATTGCGCAAATTCGTTAAACAGGTACAATTTTTGTCTAGACTTTGCACATTTTCTTATTTAAGTAACACGAATATAACATAGTTACCAAATAACGCGTACCACATAATCAAACTATATATTTTTTTTTATTTTTTGCTATATTTTATCTGGAGATTTTCATAAATTTTCTATGTACTCGGGCAAAATTGTTTCCAGGCTTTCTTCAACTGTATCAATTTCCAAGTTCTAATTCCAGCTTTTATGCTAATAAAATATTTAACGATATTTTCAGCCGTGAATGTTTCACCCTTTCCCATGGCCTAGGGACCCCACCTTTCCACATCAGCTGCACTCAAACCAATATTGATCGCTTCATATTTGAAGACAAAATAAATTTTAGTGAATTCCATATTTATTGAAGGCAATTAATAATAATTATTACTTACTGGTTATAAAGTAATTAAATGACTAAATATTTAAAGAATTTTTTTTAAATTTAATATTTATATTAGTCAAACTTGCCATGTTTATTCAGCACCTTTTGTCTGAAAAAATCAATATTTACGTAGCAATGGTTTATCACATTATTAAAACTATATCATTTTTAAGCTCATTTTAATCAATTACAGTTCATTTTTCTTTTCCATTATTGCAAATTTGTCTATTTCAATTCACGCATGTATCGACCACATGGCAATATTTTATTAAATTTTTTCCCTTCGTTCCATATATCGTTTTACTTTATTGAGTCTGCCTGATTTGAATAGGTGATAACTATTTTTAGAAAAAGAATATGTTTCCGCTTTACATATAGCTATCACGTATCTACGGAAAACCGTCCCTTCCGAACTGTTTATAGCTTAACATTTGCAAGTAGTACATAAATGTGTTAATAAAAGGTTCGAATTGGAATATGATCGCCTAGAAAATCAAATTAAATTGAGTGAGTTCGATCATTTCTCGATTCTATTTGAATAAGTAAAAGACGACGATTTGTCGAAGAGTTTTTATTTATTGAGACGATATGAGGAGGAATCGAAGAGAATATTGAAATGAAATCTAGTCGGATAAAATTTACAAGGATATCTTCGTATTGAAATTAATCTTTTTGAAATCTCTCGTAGAAAAATAGAAAAGGGATTCAAATGAATTCCCTGTTGTTAAATTTATTCTTGCATACATAAAAAAATAATTTTAAAGTGGTTTTTCATTGGTTGATAATAAAGAATATGTGGACAAAATTATTCATAATAACAAAATATTTTAGTGAAGTTATTTGAAACAAACAATAATAATCGAAAACATTTACACAAACCCCAAATAACTTTATAATTTCCGTTATGTTTTCAGATATAAAATAAATACCTTTAAAATAACTTTAATCTAACAATAACGTAGACATTCTCAATTATAAAACTAGTTTTATTGCAAACAAATTATGAATATTCTACAAAATGATTTCAGATTAAGAAATATAATTTCCCTTTATCAGAAATAACTATACTATAAATAGTTAATGGATTATATTTAACTTCTGGGCCAATAACATAAAATTGCCTAATTTATTTTCTTCCTTACATAACAAATATTAAGGAGGGAAGAATGACTCATAAATATGGGGTGGAGGATTCTTCAGCATTGATGGTTTAAATTTCTTGTGATCTAATTTATTTTGCTTCAATTGCTAAAAATATTTGCACGCATGCTATAAATATTATACCGGTATAACTTTAGCGAAAATATTGGCTCAGCCCTCTTTAGATAAGAAGGAATTTTTTGAAATCGCTTATGTAATGATAGAGTTAAGATAGATAAAGATCTAAAAGAGGGAAATTGGAATAGAAGAAAATTGTGGATAGCAAAAAATGGAAATATCGTAATATCGTATATTGAAATATCGTAAACAAGTGCAAAGAGTGCATATGCTAGAACGACTGTAGGACTGTAGGTACTATACCTAACTTAAGGAAATTATTTATTAATCCATTAGTTAGAATATCAGCTTTAAGTTATTTTCAAACCCATTCAAATGTAAAAATAATAAAACTGATATTCAGTTGTTAAGTTATTTGTTTGATTTTAGTCACATTACAAAATAATGTTCAAATTTCCACTATTAAGTGAAATTTCGTCAAAATCGGTTCAGCAATTTTGGAGTTTAATTTAGACAATTAAAGAAAAAAATAGAGTCTTAGGACTTTAGTAGCGCTAAACAATCATACAAGTTTAGAAAATAACAAGATCTACTGGAATTTAAAACTCAGATCTTACTATTTTATATTTAAAATTTGCACAGCATGTACGGATGGACTTATAGTCCCGATTGGCATCCTAAAAAACCAAACTGAAATTTGACGATTTTCGTGAAAAATCAACGATGGTTAGCCCACGGTTTTTTTTTTAACTATTTTTTTTTGTTTATTATCGCTTAATACATTTTTACAAACCCGAAACTGCCCTTGGGTTGAAAATCATCCCTTATTTAACGATGTTACATGCGATTGAAGTTTGGATGGCTTAATGATTTCTTCTACCACTTTGATGGTCGATTTCATCCCTTAAACGTGGTTTGTTTCAAAAAATATTAAATCATAATAATAAATATGCTTTTTGTAGTAATAGTCTTTAAGAAAAACTGGGAAATTTAAAATTTTAATATTTTAAAAAAATTTATCAAAAATGATTTATTAGGTGTTATTGCAGAAATAATAACTATCAGGTTACAAGATGTCAAGGTTTATGAATTGAAGAAAATATCATATAACTTTTAGTATAAGCTTGGATCAGGAACGTCGAGATATTCCAAACTGTAGGTAACTATTCCGAAAGGGTACGTATTGTTCACTCGAATGCAATATGTACGTAAACTTTGACAAGCCAGAAATGAAGAAGCGACGGTTATTTTTATTATGGCCCGATTTAATTGCGAATTAAATTAAAACAAAGTCGAAAATACAACGTTGCCAAATTGTGGCTGTGCTGAAGTGTACTTGCCCAAAGTAGACTTTACTTAGAAAATTTAATTTTACATAATACAATATAAATACATAATTGAAAATAACAATCTTTACTTTATTTCTGACATGTCAAAATTTACGTACAAGAAGCATTCGAGTGAACAATACCTACAAGAATAATATCGAAACCATTCAAAAACAATTCTCAAATTTCGACGTTCCTGATCCAAGCTTATACCTAACTTTTATATAGATTTAACTGTAAAAAATATCAGAAACAAATTGGAATTTTTTAATTAATCCCTTAGACAAGTAGTAGTTTTAAATTATAATCATATCGTAAATAGTTTTGCTAACAAAAAAAATCTTGACAAAAACAATTTTCAACTTTTAAAACAGCGACGCTATTATTAAACTAAACAAATAACTTAGTTTTGTAACTTTTAATGAATTTATTTCAATCAAAACTAAGTTTTGGCAACCGTGGATGATATTAACCAAAATGTCTGAAATTTTGAAACATACACATTCCTCAACTGTAGACTAAAATTAATAGAACCCTTATCATAAAATTCAATAAAAATATCCATCCCAATTTTGCGATTGTTTTAGCTTCGAATCTTTATTAAAACTTTCACACCTTGATGCCAATTAAAAAGTTATATTTTTCAAAGTTTATTTAGTTTTGCCATACTTTTGTAAGAAAAGATAAAATAAATTTAATTAAATTCATTTTTTTTCTTATACAATAAAAAAACCTAGCAAATGCAAATACTTTTTTAATTAACGTTGAAATATATAACTGAATCAAATAAAAACGAATCATAGCTTTAATGACCTTTTAAATTAATGTTTTATTTAAATCATTCCTTCGTCATAAATTATAGATTTTTTCAAAGTTTTAATTTTCATACACAAAAGATAACATGAACTGCTATGAACTAATTTCAAGGTTTAACATCTATTCAATGTTGGTAGGTTTATATCGAATGACGTATTAACATATTTCTTTTTGTAAAATTAAGAATCACCAAAGTAATTTTTATTTTTAACTTTTCCAAGATTTCCATTTGTTCAGTTTTAAAACAAAATTCTTTTAAAGTCTTTCTACGAAAGAAAAATAATATTTATTGAAGTGGAAATTTGTAACTTAATCATTGTGTAGATATTTGGGGAAGAGTATATTTTACATAAATGTATCAAACATCTTTATAAATTCTCAAGAGAATTAATTTAGGTTGTCGCGAAAAACGAGAAAAAAAGAAAAGAATATTCCGTCTAATGTCCCTTTTCAATTCAAAACATTTTATTGACTGGTTGATGATATTAGTATTGATTTTCATTCCGCTATTCTAACATTAATTTTGTATGAATTTTCTGCATTTATTATTTAAACAATCTATATTATACATACGACAGTGATTATTCAAGCATATACCTACACATAGTTAAAGTTAATCAAATGAATAATAAACAAAGTGTCGCATTAAACAGGCATGAATCAACTGATATTACTTTAGGCTTCTATAATATTTGAATTTAATTCACCAATATTTATTATGGCTACCGGCTATAAGTTGTGTACAGTTTTAAGTTTATTTTAATTGCTAAAAACATAACTGAAAATATGCATTTTCAAATAATTATTTAATCTTTTTCAAAATGACAAAATCCACTCAAATCACTACAAAGCTAAAGCGTAGTCTCAATATCCTCTATATTATATCCGTATCTATATTGCTAATTTCCGTAACCTTTGAGCGATTGATATTGTATTAATATATTCCTCTTTGTTGTTAATAAATCCGCCACTCTATCTTAATTTAGCTATCAATCAGTGAAGCAAAGCATTCACATTAAATTGAGTATTCTAATTTATTACGAACGAACCATCGATTTTCATTCGTGGCCTTTTGTATTTTTGCTTAATATATTGGATTATTAAATCAAAGTTTAAGAGTGCTTGCACTAATGTATACAAGACCGAAATAAATTTGTTTTTCGAAAAAATATTTCAAAAGTGGTCAATGGCTTTGGAAACATTTTTGGTTGTAACGATTATAGAAATTTTGTTCCTCTAAAGAAAAATAATTGGTATTATACCTAATTTATATATATATTTATATATATATATTATATAATTTATAAATATACGCCAAAAAATGTGACTATCTATATATATTTATAAAAATTTAATCTTTAGTTTGTTCAAAATTGCAAATTTCTTAGAGTTCTTTACTGATTGTTACGAAATATACACTGTACAAAGAAGTATTTATATACGGGGATGTTTTTTTAAATCAGGAAAATCAATAGAATCTTTTATCAACAGTTGCAACAAAGAATATTCCGTATTGTCAAAAGAGGTTTATATAGTGTTTTTTTCGTAGAAAATCGATATTTCCAGTAATTTTTTTCAAAAAGTAAATGAAAAATGTACATCATGAAGATAATCTACGAAAAGTATAATGAAGGATACTATGATTGTTAAAGGAGGGTTCAATGTTTCGCTAACATTTTATATCTAAATTTAATTTATTTATTTACAGTCATTTTAATATAGACTACTGATTATTTATAGGATAATGTCTACTGGGGTCAGCAAGTAACCTATAAAATTCTTCTTAATTAATTATTTCTTGGATTTAAACCGATTAAGAAAAAAAATGCGTTTTGAAAATATTGGAATCACGTTTCAATAAATGTGGGGATCAGACCTTTTTTATGTTACTTTGGTTTTTTAACCTTAGATTTATTAGAAAGTATATTTTTGGTATATGAAATTAAAAAAAGAAAAGTTCAAGTTTTTCTAAAAATTCGAGATTTATAAATTGAATTAAAAAATTTAATTTGTGTCAATTTTTGTATGGTTATAATATAGCGGGTATATTGATAATAGACATAAAAGAAATGCAATCTCTACTTTTGCATAGCACAAAGTTCGGGTGAAAATGTCTTAAGCTGCGCTATAAAATAGGAACCACCTAAAAAATATAAAATCGTCAGGGAAATATAGTACTATGCGAATCTGCGAACTATGATACTATTATATCCATTTATCAAGATAATTAACATATCGATTATATCAAGAAATCCATATTATAACTCTTTACTAAACGTAGTAACATTACAAGGAATACATTTTTCATTTAGAGATGTTAATGAAAACATCGAGAAGTGTTCTAAAATTTTGAAAATTATTGGCAGTCTAAGATTTTTTTCCTGTTTTGGAATTAATATGAAGGATACTGGCAAATCACAGGGATTATCCAAAAAAAATTGTGCTTTATCTGATAATATATGGCTATGTTATTTTACGTTTTTATGGTTATTTAAATCGCAAGTTCGTTAGGATTTGTTTAAGGACATATAACAAAAACACTATTAATTGTAATTTAGACACGCTTATTATTGCGCACCTATTTATTTAATTTATCGATTATAACTATTAATTTATTCGTAACTGATATTTATCGTAAATGTTTCGACACTATTCTGGCGATGATCGATCGCCTTATTTATATACACGTCTGGAAGGTTCGAGACTGTTCCAGACACTTTTCGTAGTTTTGAATGTTTTCTATCCTTTTTTCCCCTACATTAGAGTCTCACGGAAAGTAGTCTGAAACATCTTCCATCTCTCTTCAATCTAATTGTTAAAATATTCGAAAGCTTTAACACTTGAAGAGAGTTCGCAACATTCGAGTCCGCAACAGTATTTTCATTATCATTCCTTATCAGAAGTTTTCACAAAAACGCAACAGTTGTCGTCTAAGCATAATAAAAATCAAGTAATATCCCAAAAAAATATGTTTTTTAAATATTGTATAACTACGGTGTCATCAACGATTCAGGAATCCAAAAGATGTATTGTAGTTATTTTTTTTGTATACATTGATTTATTATAGAAAGGATATGAAACTGTTTATACCTTACGGTAGGGGGGAGAGTTTAGGCAAGATACTATGGTGCTAGAAAGTTTGGCAATAATTCTTTGTAGATAGTAGGCCCTTCATTAAAGCAAGATGTTCATGATTGTTAGTACTTTTTGGCAATATGAACATTTTTTTTTGGTCTTAAATTGCATTTTTCTCATAATTGAATTATAAAGATATTTACTTTTTTTTGTACGCCTCAAATACAAAACAGTCTAGATTAAAATACTCCATTGTATTTAAATAAGGAATAATTGAGAAACTTATAGGTCACTTATTTGTTATTCACTAATTTATAGATCAGTGAACTCTTAATAGAATTAAACTAGTTATTTATATTTTTTCCCGAAATACAAAAGAATTTTTGAAAAGCAAAATTGGAAAGGATAATCTCAAATAAACAGAAAAGGATAAAGAATCACTCAAATAGGAATTCAAGTGTTACATAATAATAAAAGTATATACAACTTAATTGCATGTTTAATTTAACAATTATTACTATTATATATTTATTATTGCTTCCGATTTTATAGTTTATCTTCAGTTTGTTGTAGTTTCGAGGATTTGAGGATCTGTTTATTTTTAAAGACAAAGAAAACAACATTATAAATAGAGATATTAGTGAAATGGTTCACATATTACATTTAAGTGGTACAGTAAATCTAAAGATGGACATAAGTAGTTTAAATAATTTTTCTTACCACCTTTTAGATAGCTTTAAAAAGTATTACAACAAAAATTCTTATAATTAACAAAAACTAAATTTCTATAATGAATTATATTGTATAAAATAATTTTAATTTA
This sequence comes from Sisyra terminalis, assembly GCA_958496175.1. Taxonomy (NCBI): domain Eukaryota; kingdom Metazoa; phylum Arthropoda; class Insecta; order Neuroptera; family Sisyridae; genus Sisyra; species Sisyra terminalis. Next base: position 14,618,901 of record OY292275.1, read on the forward strand.
CCAAAGTACCATAGTTGTATATTATTATATCAACTTAAATGACATTTTGTTAAAACCTTATTCTTTATACATTTATACTGTTATTTAGAATGGCTTGAAAAAGCAGTAATAGATGGTGACGTTTTGCAAAAAAATAAGAAAAAGTGTTAATTATTTAAAAATAAAAAACATCCTGCTCAAATCCTCTTAGATCTTAGGTAGAACTTATTAAAATAATTCCAATTGAAACAAATATTACCTGTTATATTCAAAAAAATGTTTCAATCAAACTTAATTTCTTGGTCATTGATAAAAAAATTATTATCTACTTCATTTTTTCTGAGCTTTAATTTGTGATTTTTGGTTTAAGTAAGTTTGGTTTATTGATCTTTTTAGTTGAGAAAATTTTCTCCAAAAAATTCTATTTCAAATTAAAAACAGTGTATAAAGAAATTCCAATTCTCAATTTCATTCCAACGAAAGTCCAACTCAAAATTCGTCTATATTATTAAGTTATCGTCTCTCTAAGTTAATAAACTCAATTCCCGAAACATAAGAAAATAAAAGAAAAAAAAAAGAAATAAAACTCCAAGATAATTTTTTATGTGACATAAAACTGCTGATTCCTTGATCCCGGTTTATATTCCGAAGCATTTTCTTTTGACCACCTGTTGAATGCCTGTATAAAAGAGTACGGACCATTCTTGCGTATGATTACGAGTATAAATTTTCCAGTTGCGTAGCTATTTGATTCGTTCAAGTCTGGCGTAACATGGACTTGGCTGGCAAAAAAGTATTATCCTTGAACGTTAAAAATTCTACTTTATTTCAGACAGTTATTAAGTGGCTTATTAAGTCGATTTTACCTCAAAGCTAACGCTGCAATGTTGTGAAAGTGATACAAAATACGTCAGTCTCTTTGATTTTTAATCCTATTAAAGAGTTTTAAAGCGATTATTGTATCGCTAATTATCCAACAAATACTTAAGCCGAATATAATTAATCGGGGAGAAAACGATCTCGTTTGACGACTTTTTATTTGAATAGCTTTGATGAGTGGCGTTAAGACCATCCTTTGTAAATAAACTTTATACTTTTCTCATGAAAATATTAATTTTAAATTCCCTTACGGCTATGAAATTTATGAATTTGAAATTGGACGGGGAACTTTTGTCTATCTCATTTAAAATAAAACGTTAATTTTTCTCCATTGTATTGCACAATATTTTATACAAAAGCATTATTTCTATGGAAAATTTTAATAATTTATTGTTCATGCATGTGTAATAAATATAGTCAAACAATAAAGTTATAATGATTAACAATTTTCCAAGCGTCCAGAAATAATTCAAATAACAAGCATTTCCATGATAAAATTTTAATTATGAAAATTCACGTTTGCTCAATTAACACATAGATACATATTTGTCTTGTATCAACATTTTTTTCTACACATACCCATCTTTAATTTTTTAACTAATAAAAGTATGATAAAGAATTTTAAATATTCATAAATTTTCATATAATTTTACTTTTTTACCGTAAGACAATTTTCTCTAGGCGAAATTCTATGGAAGAAACTGTTAAATTCTATTATAATGGTTTAATTGTACTCCAACCCTTACAAAAAACGTTGGTGTCTTACGACACTTAAATAAAAATTAGGTCTATTGTTGTAACTTCTAATTAAGAAAACAACTTGATTTACCAAAAATAATTAAAATTTAATTCAAATAGAATTTTTAAAGAACTAATTTGCATCAAAATGAACCTCATAACTACATAATTACCTTTTTTTACTAAACCTTGGAGATTTTTAACATTGAATTTTTAAACTCATATACGTTAAAAGTACACAGGTCGTACACCGTATTTGCAATCCGATGTGCTATTAAAAAATTCTTTAATTAAAAACAGAACTAATTGTTCACAATTTTCCTATTTTCACTAAAATTTCAATTGCAAAGGTAAATATTTAATTCAAATAGACTGATTTTGATTATTTAATTTTCGTTGTTTAAACTTCGTTTTCGTGGAATTTAAAACGAATTTTTCTTCATTAGATAAGTTTTAATATCAAATGTTTTTTTTTTTCAATGTTTGATAAACAATTCTGTTTTATTTCCAATAAACAATTAAGCCTTAGGCCACGAATAAAAAGAGAAATACAAAAGGAAAAAACAACATGGTCGCGGATTCACAGAATTCATTTTGAATGCTGCAAAGTTCTAAATTTAGATTTTTATAACAATAATTATTTATTCTTTAGATAAGTAGATTTAATAAAATCCGTAAGACAATTAACATAAGAATATATTTTTATTATAGAAAACAGGATTCAAATTGAAATTATTGATTTATGCTTGCTTTGCTAGCTAAATGAAGTTCTTTAACCAGCAGAATTAATTTGTTTACATATGAAGAGCTCTTCTTCAAACATTAGTTTGCATTTATTAGGAGAATCGGGAAATAATGTCGTTTCTGAACCTATAGACATTCAGTTGCCATTTATCGGCTTACAAGTTATTTCAAAGTTAAACTTAAAACGTGTTATGTGATATGAGTGACTTATTAACTCGCAAGTCATTAAAAATATTTAATATTCTGAAATTTATATTTAAATGGTTTGACGAATGTCCGAAAGAATACAAATTTGATATTGTGTGCTCTTTGAGGTTTACAGTAGTAAAGCAAAGTCGTAGTAAACATTTTTAATATTTATACAAATTATTGTAAAGTTTCAGATCCTCAATGATGATAAATTGGTAAAAAATATTCAGAGGACTAGGATCAAATAATAATCAGTCAAAACTATTTATTACATGCGCGACGTTTAATAAATAGTTTTGACTGATTATTATTTGATCCTAGTCCTCTGAATATTATTTACCAACTTATTCAAATGCTTTAGATCTTTCATGGTGCCAAAAAAGCTTTGATAAGTTCAATTCGTTAAATGTGAGTTCTCAAACTCGTACCAAAAAAGAACAATAGATACTTTAATTCCTTTAATCATTTAGATGTTAGGGGAGGAAGTGGTACCAAAACCATACCAGACAGTCGATGAGTTGTCAAATATCCCTAATCAATCTTGATCGATCAACTTAGTACCCAAAGTTCCCAAGAGCTATCAATTGAGAAAACTTTTTTCTGCAAAATGATCTTTTGCACAAGTAAAACTCAAGCAAAAATTAATAAATCAAAGTTTGCAAAAAATACCTTACCCATAAGAATAGAAGAATTTAACTTCTTAATCTTCTTTGTTTTGGGGGCCTTTTCTAAAAGCTCTTCTGTGTTGCGTCCTAAAAAGATTATTGTGCTCCAGCTTTGTTTCTAGTTCCAATTGGTCAAGTCTACTTCTAAGACAAATCTCAGACAGTCAATTGAATCTTTGTGTATGTTTTTTTGGGAAGGATGATGGGAAAATCATCACAGAAACTAACAACTGAAATATTTAATCTTTCAAGAAAACAGATTAAAGTGGCAACGGGTTTAATAACCGGCTACTGTGCAATAAGAAAGCACTTGTTTTACAATAGGATTACAAAACTGTTTCTCACGTTTTATGGAAATGCGGCGCTCTGAATGAAGGGAGATATTAGGAACTGGGGATATCAAGCCCTGGAACTGAAATTGTCGAAAAGCACCTAATCCTGTCGAGTGCTGAGATTCGTTCAGCTGTTAGGTCTTGACTAGGTGAAGTAGAGATCCAGGATGCCCAATAAGCCCTAAAGCTGCAGTGTTGAGTTGACGAATCTCATCTTGGAAAACCTAACTTATGGCCGAAAGAGTTCAGACGATTATAAATCAAGGGTGGGCATTTAAATAGTACGTAAGAGATATTTTCCTCTCCTCCACTTCATTTCCTGCTATGCTTGGTTCTGCACTTTCCCTACAGTCTGGAGATGCTTTCTCAAATTGCCACTTCCCGTTAGTCGAACAACTAGCATTTTGATATCCTTTCTTTCTAGGTTTAGAAGTCTTTTATATTGTTCTTTTGGAGGTTTCTTTATGATAAAGTTTGAGAATTTGCCTCCTGAGTAATTATTTCAGGATTTTATTTACTCATTTTGAACCCATTTTGCTATTGGATTTATTGTCGTGGACATCGGGAATCCTATAGCCGGTTATGGATTCATAAATGTTATACTTGAGCTTGCCTTTGCACCACCTCGTTACTTTTAATGCTAGAATGTCTCATTATCTAAACAAATATTACTTTGTATAATTTAACAAATTGCAAAGAATATTAAAAATTCAAAAAAAATTTGTGAGTTTTCGTAAGCAAGCTTTTTTTTCAACTTCATTTCAAAATTGTTAAATTTTTGATTAAGTTTAAAGGTAAAATCTATTTGCCTTGTAATTCCTTCTCTATTTACTTTTAGGCTCACTACACATTGCATATTTATTTAAACCAATCCAAATTTTATTTGCATAAGTCTGATAGATACATTCAACCAATCTCATTGTTTATATTGTAACTCTAAATCGACATTTAATTGCCCTTTTTATTTTTGAATTAGTATGATATATTTTCAACAATGTTTTCCAAGACTTTCCATATTTATTAAAGTAACTTTTAAGTACTTTAGCTTTAAGTACTTTTTCAAGTAATTGACTTAATAATACCATAAAGCTTAACAGCTTTATTATTTATTATTTATTTTAAGAGAAAACCATAGATAAGAAGTAAAAATTTTCAATACTTATTAAGGGGTACCCACCAAAAAAATTTGAAAATTGCTGACAGAATTAACATGTTAATCGAAGGCTTCTTTGACCTAAGAATAAAACCGATGGTTTTTCAAAAACAAATTTAAATTAATTCAAAAATAAATTGTCAGAAATTTGAATTTGTTAAAAAAAACTTTTTTGACTTTCTGATTTTTTTAAGTCTCCCATTATTTACAGATATCAACGCTGTTTTTTATAAAGGTAATATAATATTATGTATTATATAAAAAACAGCTCTATAAATAGGTTTTCTTTATTTATGAAACTTTTATTATTTAGATATTCAACTCTTTTATGCATAAAAAATTATGGAAATAAGATCTTTCCTTTGAAATCTCATGACACTTTAGGAAAATTTTCAATTCAATTTGTATCGTCGAACGTACTTTTGCGGCTTTATTAAAATTTAATATGAATATCATTCAACAATGATTTTCAAGTATAAAGAAAATCCTTTTCCCAAATCGTATAATTTTCAATTTTCACTCGTCGCATTAACATACTTTTTAATCCACCGCAAATAGCGCGAGACCCTCGTAAATTTCGTCGTGGAAATTGTCGAAGGACCTTGGGACGTGATCCCAATTATCACAAATCGGCCCTCATCGTCTTTAATAAATAATGGCCCTCCACTATCACCCTGCAAATAAAATACATGAAAAAAACCTTTTAGAAAAAGTTATTTCATTATTAATTTTACCAAAGCTGCTCCTTTCTCACCCGCATTTGACATGCAAATTCGTTTTTTCCCCAGATTACATTTGGTTTTCGGTAAAATCGGATTACTGACGTAGCGCAACAGTCCATGATTTCTTTTAACTGGAAATAATGAATTTTTAAATAAATTTTTAAAATGAGTTTTTAATCTTACTGGCATTTATGCGGCCCCAACCTGTCGTCGTTGCAATCACATTTTCGAGGTCCTTGTATTTTTCGCTTTGTTCGGGAAGTGATATCGGTTGGACAAATCCTGTGAAGTAAATTGAAAATTAATTCAAATTTTAAATTTATTTTTTCTGTCGAGTACCGTTTAATCTGGCAGGTTTGGGTAGCCGGACTAGTCCAATATCATTAAGGGGTCCTCGATGGTCTGGATGAATCATGACATCCTTGATGTGAAATGCTTGTTCGTTAGTGTATTCAGTAAAGGAAATATTCCAGACTCCTAATGTTAATTTACGACGTTTGGCTCTAATCTCAGAAAATTAAGGTTTAAATTTCATATGAAAGTTTAATGAAATTCAACTTACGAACGCTCAATACAATGAGCGGCTGTTAATATAAATTCGCGTGAAATCAATGCTCCACCACAAATTAACGTTGAATTATCGTAATACCTTGACATAAGGAACGCCTATAACGTTAAAAAAAGTTTCATAAAATTTTCGTTCAATTTGAAAAAAAAACCGTGGTAGCTAGGTAATAAAACCTGAAAAGGAAATTGGTACGGCTCCGCTTCATATCCATTAACTATTCGACGCGTACGCCAATATGTCGATTTTTTACGACCAGCCGAAATCTAAAAATAGCAAAAATAATATTTTACAAAATTGAATTGTTTCTACCCACTGTTTCATATCACACACGTAGTTTAAATAAAACAACACAAGTGACACTAAAATAAAATTTATATTCGAAAAAGTTTTCATCTTTGCCAATTCAAATTTATTCGACACGTTTCATATTTGCGATGAAGTGGATTGAGTATCATCTTGAGAACACTTAAGTTGGAAAATAACGGGTCAACAAGGCAAACCAAGAAAAGAATATTTAATTACAAATTACAGACGTATCCACTTATCATGCCAACATTTATTCACAATTTTGATTCATTTTACAATTGTAAAAGTCCTTCACTGTAATAAAAGGCTTTAAATACGAAATAATTCCTCTTAAAAACAATTTTTTGCTTACTAAATCCATAACAAAAAAACATTATATTTGTATGAGAACTTAACAATTTTTGCGTTGAAATTCACCCGCATTACGTAGAGAAACTTGTATCTCATTAATATTGATCTCAAATTCAATTTAATATAAATAATTCAGGGCAATAAATGCCACATAAACGGTCAAATAAATTGGATGTGATTAAGACCTTGAGCTTTGAACCTTCTCAAGTATTTAAAGATGAAGTTTAAGTGCAACATTCAAGCACATAATATTTTCCAATACTTAAGTATTCATTTGAAAAAGCAGCAGGTTCCCATTTATATTCATAAGTTGGAAATAGTGAATCACTAGTTCGTTTCGTGTTTGAATTTTCTTCGTACGAAAGCAAAAACATGATTAATTCTCATTTAGCATAATTACAATAAAAGTTAGTCGTGCTTGTTAAATCTTCACGCTTTAAGAACGAAACGAACGTGACTGCTTTTCCGTTTATATGGTAATAGTTAAATTTGGTTCTATTATCGTACAAGAGGAAAATATTTCATAGACAAATTTTGAGATTTATAAGTTTGTTAAGATAAAATTTCACGAATTGCTTAAATGGCTGATTTTGAAGATCTTAAGAACTTATAAGTCTTGGAAGGAGCAAGCTTTTAATGTTTCGCAGTTAACGGATTTTATTAACCCTAGAGTCACCTACGCTCATTACTGTTATAAAGCGACGATATATAATCATTTAAAACCAACAAAAAATCATATTGTATTTTGTATGTATTAACGGAATATATTGAATGACTAGTAGTTTCCCGTTGCGTTCGCAACTAAAAGTTTTATATCAATAAAATTTTTATTATAATGTAGAGTTTATCAACAATCGAAATTTTAAATTTAATAATAAAAGTGTTGTTAAAATAAAAAAAAGTTTATCTGATATTTAAGAAATAAAATATAAGTTTTTTTTTTATCATTTTAATAACATTTTAAATAACGTCATTTCACTAAATTGATATGAAAGTTTAATACTTATGTAGTACTTATACCAAATGGGCAATTTTAAATTTTGGTTCGTTTTTCAACAATCAAACTTTTTCAAATCTTTTTTTTTATGAACCAATGGTTGTGATCTGGAGTAATTATATATTCGACTGAAAAGCATTATGGTAGCAATTTTTTGCCATATATTTCACTGTCAATTCAAATATAAAATCTTCGATACTATTTTTTTTTTCAGTATTTAGAACAATTTGAAAACCAATTATTGTTATTGAAAATAAATAAAATATTCGAATTTACTTCCACGCTTTCCACCTATTTCCAACAATTTTGTATGTACAACGTCCAAATGTGTGAAATCGAATAGCTTTTTAGTCATGTTAACTAACATAAAGAAGGTCATTATTTTTTTTCGTTTTACATTGTATTTTCAAATATAAGTGCACATTTGTGTCGATGAAATTTGGAAAGTGTTTTCCTTATACAATGCAGATATATAATAAGAAAGGGTTTGTGAAAATTTCTCCCCTAAAAGAGTGAAAAACGGTAGCAAAGTTTGTAAGGGATAACATTTAATAAACAATAGAAATTTCAAATTTAATAATCAATCAAAGTCCGTTAAAAGCGAAACGTTATTACTGCTTAATATAAAACAAAGTTGATTTATTATTAGAAACAAAAACTTAAAAATTGCTTAAAAATTTAAACCCTGATAAGTAGATATATCTGAAAAGGTTAAGTTAAGTTTATAAATGTGCAGTATGTTTTTTGGCTTTCACGTATTGTAAACCTGAAAATCCGAAGTACGTATTCACAAATAAATACATTAGAATGTGAGTACCCCTATCAACGTTTTGAATGCGTAAGTGGGGATAACAGAGCGCATGCGCATATCCCATTCTGCACGGACGCACGGCAAGACTTTAAATAAATATAAATAAAAAAAAACCAACAAAACTTATAATAAAATCCAGCAATCAAGATTAAGTTTATTAAATCGTTCGAATGAACTACATGTTATATTCTCTATCGTTTGTATTAAAATTTGTTTTGAGTCAAAGACAATTCTTCATTTTTTGGTTGCCACGTATATTCTGTTAATGATATTTCTAATCATTTACTGATGCAAATTTGTTTTTCAAAAACTAATCAAAGTATTAATCGACTTTAACTTTTCATTAATAGCTTACAAATTTCCAAATGGGTAATATAATCTTTGAAAACCTCTATAAAACATTCATCAGTGGTATCAATAATATTAAATAAAGTTATAGAGATGTTAACTAGGATCTTGAACAATTAATACACTGTTATTACATCATAATACTCTTAACGACATATATGGTATATGATTTATTTTAAAAAAGTAAGCTTAAATATAACAAATTTGTCAAACAATAGATCTTCTTTTTTTAATTTTCAAATAAATTGCACAATCTCTATAGGGTTGCAATAAGTGCATTCAATCCATAGACAATCACATGTAAGCACAAGTCCCAGTATATTAGTGCTGTGTAAGTGCAAAATAGATTTTAAACAATCAATAGCAAGGATATCAATAATAGTAATTCTTATAGAAATAACAACAATCATTAAAACAATTAACTGTAGCAAGCAATAGATCTAAAGCACAAGTTTTAAAAGTATTTTAAAATATTCTAAAAGTTTCTAAGCTTATATCAAAACATTATGAATCAGTTGATTATTACCAATTTTCATTCTTTCAGGTCTAAATCGATATATAATATAAAGGATAAATCACGATGTGGTAAACCAAACAAATTAGCAGTGTTTTATTTTATTTATTCCATTTTTTTGGAAAATTTCGTCGTTGCAAATATGTTTTTATCTAATATTTCAAGGTTGCCTGATGAAGTTGGAATTACACCGACAAAACATTGCAAATTAGAATAAATAAAATAAAACACTGCTAATTTATTTGGTCAACCACATCCTAATTTATCCTTTATATTGATTATTAGTTATATCTAAAAAAACTTGGAAGTATTCTTTTAAAAATGCAAAAATCGTTAAATAAAAATTCCTTGAATGGTATACAATAAGTCCGGCATTAAAATGATGTCACTAGACATAAACTTCAAAATTTCATGATCGTATTTCTATGACAAATGTATTTGAATACAAATAATAAGGTGGTATCAGGCATCAAACTAAATGTAAATGGTTTAAACTATTTACAATATTTGAAATTTAGCGAGACTAGGTTTCTTTTACTACACTTCGTTAATTTATTAATGAAAAATATGCAAATTTACCCTTTAGGAATCACTTTAAAATTAGTCATCTGACCAGAAAAGGAGAGAAATCATTTGCTTCAAATAGTAATAACCAAGATTAAGAGTTATTCGATAAATTAGTTGTGTCCATATTTTACATAATTTTATTTACTTGTAGTAGGATAGTGGACATGAATGGATGTAGATTCATGTACTAATTATTAATTTTGCGACACGTTTCGGTCATTTATTAGACCTTCATCAGGCTTCTAAAATCATACAAACACATGTATTACCAAATCCTTCAAACATTACTAATCGTTAAATTACCTTAATATGAAGTACACAATATACATCACAATAAAATCAATTTTTTTTTCTTTATCGCACAAACGATGATATTGTGATGTATATTATGTACTTCATATTAAGGTAATTTAACAATTAGTAATGTTTGAAGGATTTGGTAATACATGTGTTCGTATGATTTTAGTTGAAATTTTTAAAATATCTGCTGCAAATTTGTTCTCTATAATATTGCACTCGAAAAAATTGTATGTAATTTAATTGGTTTTCTATCAAATTTTCTAAAGTTCAATTATTAAATATCCAAAAATCATATTTCCGAAGACATATTTAAACACAAATAATAATAAATAACGAATTTGACTCTAAAAAATCAATTCATGTATCACAAAAGATAAAATTTTGATTATTAAATTGACGATTCATTTTGCTCGATGAAAAAAAGTATTAAAAACAGATGTAAAATGAAAACTTTCAAAGTTAAAACTCAAGTACCTAATTTGAATGAATAATAAAGTTAAAAAAATCTTCAAGTTGTAAAAAAAATATGAAAATCGAAATTTTATATAATAACTTTGTGATTACGCTTATACAAATAACGTTATTTCATCAGGAATAGAGGCACTTACTTTTATGTGAGATATTGAACTTTTTTAAATCAAATTTAAAATGTTTTTAACTTTGATGGTATTGAAAAATCAATACCTTCGTCTTTTAATAAAATATTAAGTTTTATTTTATTTTCCATAACGAAGCTAGGGCTATAGAGTTGGTGAATCGACCACGGAAAGATATTTTAATGATACTTAATAAATTAGAGTTAATAATTAAACACTAAGATCCTGGACGTTTCTGAGCTCTACGGCAATAAATATTTTTGAAAATAATGGAAATTAAGTTTTCTTAAAGAGTTTACGTATCAAATTAACATAAATTATATCAATTTATAGAGGTTGATAATGCCTTCTTTATATAAAATTTGCTGCTATATATTTTTTGAGAATCAAAAAAAAATATTTTTCTCCAACCATGAATCAATTGTGGTATAACTCAATTTTATTAAGTTTTAAATACTATCCGTACAATGTTTGAATTTTTCGAGACTTTTTACAAGTATATTATAAAGAGAAAAAAATTATTATAAATCCTTTTCGCGTTTAATGTCAATGCCTTTTGTTTTAACTAAGTGTGTACATAAATGAACTTACCAAAAAAAGAAAAGAAAGAAAATAATAACAGGTACTTACTATACAAATAATAATTTAATATTGCTTTTCCTGCATTTTTATTTATAATATATCAGAAAAGTATTTTACCTGCACTATTAATAAGCTTATTATAGATTGCAGCAATGCACGAATACCAAAAGACTGCATACACTCTTCAATGCATTAGGCTCTTAGCCAATAAGATTGCGAGATTTAAAGATGTTCATTTATTTTGATTATTGAAATTTTGAAAATTTAACGAAGCCACTTCCCCAATCGAATGTCTTATGCAAATACGAATACGTAGGTATATGTAATAGAATGTTTTGTCCACTGCCGTTATTTGGGGTTTATCGACACATGAATTATAATTAAAGGATAAAATTTGAAAATTCTTCAAAATAAACAACTTAAAATTTAGTTTGTGTATTAGAAAAAAAAATTCACCTAAATTAAAGGGGAACGAAATAATTTACTAAGAATATTATTACTAGTACTTAGATAAGTGTATTAATGTTATATTATGTACCAAATGAGCATTGTAAAAATATTGCGGTGTTACTAAGTGTTTGAATTTGGCACATTAAATCAAATTAATCAAAATAACACTTTAAATAATTCTTTTTATATACCTGAATTTATTTTTTTTTCTTTAGGAATATATTTTTGTACATTGCGCATAGGTTAACAGAAAATGTACATTGTATATGGATAGATTAGAATAAATACATTGGCTAGATTTGATTACATATTAAGTTTTGATTAACCTATAAATCATATTTAAGGGGGTATTCTAGTCTAGAGACCCGAATTTCGAGCGGTTTTTGATAGTTTATAAAAAAGAAGCGTTTGATATTTTTACAATCCATTTTTTTATCATTTATTTATTGATGTTTGAAGAATATACAAAATAAATTTAAAAAAAAAAAAATTCGTGGAGTTATGCATCCTAGAAGTAGAGGGGGAAAAAAAAGGCCGTGTCCTGGTTGCCATAATTTCAATCTCTGTAGTCATCTCAAAAATAAAATAAGGATGAATTCTTAATCTGTATGAATGTAACTATCTTCCGAACTAGCGATTCCAAAAACAAAAAAAAAATCCATAAAATGGCGGCTACTCAAAAACTAGGTCGATTTTTTCACTGATTTTTTGACTTTATCAAATTTTTAAAAATATTAGGAATTATAAATTTTTATTTTTTGCTAGTTCCAAAGATAAACAGATATTTAAGGAATATTCATGCCAAATTTCAAGTGAATCGGCTTGTTAGAACTTGAGATATCTTGACAACCCTGTCGAAAAAAGTAGTTTCCAGAAAAACGCGTTTAAAGTTCCAGTCGTACGCTCAACCGGTCTGCTTGCCGCATCACTAAAACGGCTATTACTTCGAAAATAATTCGAATTTGAAAAAATCCTTTTTGGGAGACATTTTTGAATATCTAAACTATCGAATAATGAAAAAAAAATCGATTTTTTAGAATTTCTAGACTAGAATACCTCCTTAATTTTTAAATCAAACAATTCTTATACTTATAGTTCCTTTTAATGAGAGCTAATAACGATGATTTTTTTTGAGATTATTGTAATACAAGTATTATCGAAAAAAAATCAATTTCCCAAAAGTTAAAATAATTATTGTTTTTATGTTGTTTACTTCAAAAATTGGCTAAATTTGTTTAATTATAATGATTTTTGTTTTACTTTTTGTAATCCAATTTTTTTGTGTTTTTTAAAGTCAATTCTATTTTTATTTTAACTTATAACTACACAAAGAGATCTGTTACTACGCACCTATAAATCTATAATCATATCCATTACATATCTATAAATAAATTTAATTTCTAAGTTAATTACATATCATTCATAGTAAATTTATTTTATTTTGATGTTAAATTAAATACTTCTAACAAAACCTTAAAAAAATTTTAGTAAACAACTTTTATTGAATTCAATTTATTTTTGTAAACTTTAATTAGTAATTAAAACTTTCTTATATTTTGCAAATTAAAAAATGAATATTTTATTTAAACAGCTAGTCAACATTTTATAAATAGGTACGAACGTATGTTCCGTAGTTACTTCCGTTGCAAATAAAATTATTTAATAAAATACTTAACTTTTGCATTCCTAATTGTGCCTTGGGCACCTACTACCCCATTTTTGATGTGATGTTGCAAAGGTATAGTATACCCAAACGTTATTATCCCATATTACACTCAAACTTGTATCTAATATTATAAAGGGTATAATTACAAAAAAAAATCAATGAAGAGACATTTCAAAAAAAATTATATTCTAAATAAAAGTTTAAAATTATTCAAAATGAAACGTCATAATTAAAACACGATAGTTTGTTTCCGCAGTATATGAACTATATTAATGGTTTTAATTTCAAGAAAATTAATGCGAAGGATATTAAACTCTTAATATTATTGTGTAACCAAAAGTAATTATCGATTAAATGTGGGACCTTCATGTTGGCATTACACTTTTGGAATTTGTATAAAACATCAACGAAATAATTTAATGTTTATTGTCTTTCAATGTTTTGAAGGAAAACAATTGTCACTTGAATATTTTCTATAAAAAATCTTTGTTATTTTAACCTCCCGTTTAGAGCTTTTACACAAATATTGAAATTTTGAAAACATTTTGCGTCATTAATTGTTGTATTTTGCAGTTCATGAGTTCTGAGAAAAAAATCACTCGCATTTTCCGGAAAAACGCTAAGTCATGATAAAGTCAGTTTGGAACTTATATCACCATTAAATACATAGTTGAGATTTGAAGCTTTTTGAATTGTATGTATCAACTAAATTATAAATTCATGAAACTTTTTTTGAAGGAGTTTGATCCAGTGCCTCTCAAACTTACTTTATCTGTGTGCTTAAAATGCCTAGCCAAGTATTTAAAGATGGTTCCTTAATTTTTAGAATCAAATTATCAGAAATAAATTTAAAATTACCATGAATCAATTAATGGATAATAATATATGTTAAAACACGTCATAAAAAAGAAAAAATTGAGTCTCATAAGACATATATTATGATTCATTAATTTATTGTGACTCGGAAATAAATAAAATACTTACCATGAATCTTTTAATTGTAGATTCTATGGAAAAAATTGCATTGAATTATTATTACTTTTGATTCAAAATTTTTTTTTAAATTAAAAGCATTATTTGTTCAAAAATAGATGATTTCCAGTAGTATCATTCTAAATTATTGAAAGAAGCAAATTTGCTTAGATTATAACTGTATAAGTTACACAAAACTTTAAACTACTTTCTAGTGAATAAGAATTCTATAGAGTAGTGATATCATTTAACCTCTGAATTGAATTTTCCAACCCGGCATTCATAACAGAATTGCTTTTCTCATAGTTGTAATATAAATCTGTCGGAATTAAATCGAGGCCAACCAATCTCTCGGTATTTCAACAAAGTATTACACCCATGTTACCACAAAAAGATCAGCCTATTTCATTCAATCTTTACCACACATAAAACAGACAATTCGTATTTTTTTTACATATAAAATATATAATTAATGTTTTGCTGAAAAATGTACAAAACTTGAAATATTTATATTTACGCACATGTTTCATTTGTATACATATCTGATTATCTCTTATCAACTTTGTTTGATTATCAAGAATCAGAATCGTTCTGCTTTTGAAACGAACGATTTTATGTAAACATTCATCTGTTTAAAAGGAGAAAACGAGAAACAAACATGGATTTGGAACGAAACGTTTTTTGAATTTTTATCGGAGATATTTTTCAGGGCTTTTTTTGATGTTCCATTTGTAAGAATCAATGATGCTTTAATCAAAAGCTCGAATCTTCATCCTATTCTCATGATAGTTTAGTTGGTCTAGCTGGCTTCAATCTTCCTACGTTTATCTATTGTTGGAACTATTGGACATTTAATCCCATGACGAGTGGTCGGATTCAGCCTCCCTATTAATCCATCTGTGACCCCCCTCTCATGTTTTTGTTCAGGTCATGCTCAATTCAGTTGCATTTGCAAACTTATACGTCAGCAGCAAATTAATAAACGTATGTTTTGAACGTTTCGTGTTTCACCGCAACATTTGAACCGATAAATGCATTTTTCCTCCGAACAAAAGATTATCGTGATTGTAAAGTGCAAAAGCTCATTTTTGTACCGTAATAGCGTACATCACGGTATTATCGTAAGTCGAATAAGTTACCGACGTTGACGAAACAGATAACATACATTTCACTTCTAATCATTTCATCCCTTTTTCCAACCGTAAGTACTCCCCTGATTTTTTTCCAAAAGCTAAAGCTGCTTTACAGTTAATCGCGTATTGAATTTTCTCAGGGGAACCAAACTGCTTGCTCCTGTAACAGAAAGTTCATACGATATTTCGATTCACAATAAATTCCTACTGGACTCCCACAATTCAAACGACTCAGACAGTTACGAACGAAACTTTAACGGATTCCGATTGTAACCAGATGGATTCTGTGGTTGAAGGAAGAGAATAAGATGCATGTTCTTGTTACTGAACAATTCGTCCTGTTAAACAATCCTCACGGGTACGATTTGGTAATTCTTTTCCAGTATAAACAAAATTATATTTTAATGCTAAAAACAAGAAAAAGCAACTTCCATGTTTCTCACCAAATGCACGTTAGAAACACGTCATTGCAATGAAGTCATTATATACTTGGTGCATCTCAATATATTTTATTCAGAGTGTTCGTTACATTAGATTTCTTTGGTCCCATGAGTGCCTTCCATTTTTCTATGTTTATCGTTTCAAAAATATTCATCATCAAGTAAAAAATATTTTTATTATTTATGATGAAAACGTCATATGCATTGCAAGTGATAAATTAGTTTCAAAACCAGATAAATTGCTCCAACTAAAATAAAATTACCTAAATTTGAAAATCAAATATTTAAAAGTCATTTATGCATAGAATTGCATATGTAATAGTTTGTCAAGGTTTAATTGCTTTGGGAATTGTAAATTTTGCATGGACATATTTTTGGTTCATATTAATGTTTTAATTTGAAAATTTTGAAATATAAAATTACCGTGTATTTCATCGAGAAAAGAAACGCGCTTGTTATATACCTACGGCATAAATAAAGATTTTATCCACGATCACTGATGAAGATTGTTAGGCAATTTGAATACGTATTTGAGGATATACCCGATGTAACGCCGAATACCATATTGAGATGACTAATAGAAAGTCTTGAAGAGATTTAAATTTAAAGGCTTTTTTTAAGCCCTTTTTAACCAGATGTTGTTTCGGCTTACGTTTAAAAGCTCTAGCTGTGCCAAATTGTAGATTGATCTTAACTACATATTCAATAATTCATCTCTTTTTTTGTATAATGTAATTTTTGATGGCATTGGACCTATTCAAAGCTTCTGTAGCTTATTGTAGCTGAAATATATTTTGTTTTGATTGCATATACTAGACCATTCAATAAGTCTCCGATCTGCCACATATATAGCAGCACAGTTGACAGATCCTTATAATTTTCGGTTAATTATAACTTTTGTACAGTACGCGTAAAAAAATATGGTATTCTGACCGTTAGTTTAAAAGTTTCAGTTATTTTAGTGACCCCAGGTTATAATTTTTACGACAATGGATAGAAAGAAATTTCGTGTGGTGATCAAACACTGTTTTTTGATGGAGAAAAATACTGTTGAAGACAAATAGTGGCTTGATAAATTTTATGGGAATTTTGCACCAGGAAAATCAACTATTACTGGCTGATATGCTGAGCTTAAACGCGATCGTACAAGCTAACGCTTTGGTCGCCCAAAATCGGCAATTAAACCGGAAAATATGAAAAATATCCACAAAATAATTAGGAAAAACCGGAAATCACAAATTTGTGAGACAGCTGACTTCTGGAAGATATTCTCATTACAATTTTGCATAAAAATTTGGGCAAGTGGAACTTACTTTCGAAATGGGAGCCTCGTTTGCTTATACCGGACCAAATGACAACAATGCACAATTCCGTTCCATTTTGCTTTATTATACTGTCACAATGATACTCTTTATTTATTATTTCTATGTTTTATCTCGTTTACTGTTTAAAGTTTTTTTCACTTCCCACTTATGCAATTTTGTTATCCTGGATCTTATAATTGGTATTCAGTGTTAAACATTTTGTCCTTACTATTCTGCAAAGCATTTCTTAGTTAAACATTTTTATATTCTGCGTTTGTATTGATTTTTTTGAAACTTTGGGAATTTCATTTGAAATTATTAAACAATTAGCTAGTTTGTTTTACTTGTTTTCTTTTTCTCAATTGATTTATTGATTGTTGAAGTGATGGTTGCATTCAGTTCGTTCTAAATTTGACCACTCGGCCATCAGTAGCCTTAAAGAGAAATATGAATGTACCTGTTTTAAGAAGATGTGTAAATAGTTTGAAGTTAGAAAAATATAGTTGAATAAGTTAAGTCTCTGGATTCCCTAGTTTAATTTACAACGATTTGAATTTAAAACATTATTTTCGCTTCGGTTCATTTGAAAAAAGTTTCTATTCACAATTCAAGTTCAATTATACTACACGGAATATGGTAAAGAGGTCTTCTTCAATTCCATCATAATTTGCTCAGATTTATTCCCATGTAAATTGGAGGATTCTCGGTGCGAGTGTTTTGATGTTTGAATCGATCATTTAAATTCAAATTTAAGCCATAGCAATATTCCTTCTTTTTGTTGCGAAGCGCAGTAGGTTCGAGGAAATTCAATTCAGTTTTCAGCTATCAGCACAAATAAAAACGGAATTCCGCTCTTGTTCTCGTACTCGTATGTTAAGGATTTCGCCGAGCTATAGAGTGCATTTGACTAAAAGATAAACTTAAAAGTCATACAAAGTCTAAATATAAAAAGCACTCGAAATTAAATTCAATTTGCCAATCGTGCAAAAGGAAATGAAAATTCTGAATTGCTTTAGATAACGAAGTTGCTTGATTTAAGGTAAAAATATATTAAATTTATATCCTCATTGCAAACATTTACTTAAATCTACATTCGCTCGATTGATTTTATTACAGTACGTACATGTTAATATTTAACCGGTAAATGGTGATTCTTACAAATATTTTAAAATGAAAAAAAATGTTTTTACCTTAAAAATTTGTATCATTAATTAATTTATTAAACATCATAAATTTGATCTCGCGGGACTCGTAAAAGACACGCAAATCTATTTAACGTAGAACTATTTATTATAATCATATTTATCTGCATTTCCTCTTAACCTATTATAAACTGATAAAATAAAATTCAAAGAGTTTTTAGTTCTTTCATCTACATTCCACTTTTATGTGGCTTTATTTATTTTTTTTTTAATTTAAATTGATGTCAAATAAAAACACTCTTTTATATAGAACCTAGGTTGACATTGTTGTGATAGTTATAAAAACTTGATTGACTTAAAAAGGTCAAGGGAAAGGTCAATGACTATTACTCCCAATAACATGCTTTTATTTTAATGTCATTACCTAATCGGTTTACGGCAATGAAACTGAAGCGTCAATATCAGAAACAATATATGAAATTGATTTATTCTCTAACGCTAAAAATCTATTTAAAATATTTAAAATCAATCGAATGTTTGTCATCCCTTTTTTCTAGTTGACGTAACTAAGGGAGTGTTCTATGGTTATCGAAGGTCTTTTCTGACATTTTTCACCCCTACTCTTGGATGGCTTACCATTTATTTATTTTTTACAGAAACAGAGTAGTATTTAAATACTTCTTTATATTTCCAACGAGTGTTATATTCTTCACCACTATTAATTTCAAGTAATCGATTTTGAACTTCATAATAATAACAATCATTATAATTGTTAGATTTTTTCAATCGTTACTTGTCCACCCACCTGGAAAAAACATCAGTCGATTTAATTTTTTTTTGGTATGGATTCATTTTTTCAAAGTTTACCACATTTGAATTCTGGTTACTTTTTCGGAGAAATTTTATATTCTTTTTTTTAAATATAAAGTTTACAACTTTTTAAAATTGATGGATTGTTATTATTGTTAATTTCGATAAATTAGTTGTGTCCATACTTTACATAACATTATTTATTTTTTAACAGGAAAGTGGACTTAAAGGATTCAAATCCATATACTTATAATTAATTCAGCGACGTTACGGTCCTTTATTTGACCTTCATCAGGCTTCTTAATTACGTGTACTTTGTATTAAGAAGCCTGATGAAGGTCAAATACAGCACCAAAACATTGCTGAATTAATTATTATTATATGGATTTACATCCTTTAAGTCCACTTTCCTGCTAAAAAATAAATAATTGTTAATTTCTTTCGAAATTGTGAATTAAAATATTTTTTTTCACTACTTTGAGTCCATGAGTTTTGATTATCCCAACCACGTTGTTATACCTATACTGAATATACTTAAACAAAATATAAAGCAGGAAGACTTTTTTACAATAAAAAACCTATTAACTTTGTTCGTATCTTTAATGTATAATATAAAGGAAGATTTTTACCATATAACATAAAAAGTAAATAAAAGAACTTTGTAAAAATTTTCTTTTGAATAATTGATTTCTCAACAAATAAGAAAGAAAAAAAATATCTCCTTCAATGAGTAGGACAAACCAAAGATGTGCATAATGGAAAGCCCACTCTACCGTTAGCAAGGAATCACTATCAAAGTATACATTAGTGCCATATTGAAGGTGCAAGAATTTGAATTGTACTAAATTAAAAGCAACGAATTATTGGCAAAGATTGGCATGTATTGGTATTCACTTATTGTCTATTATCAAAGTTACCAAAAGCTTATAGTTATCCCAGGAAAACTATAACTCATCTAGAAAAAAACAAATGTATGCAGTTCACACGCGATAAAAGTGAAACTTTCAAAAATATCAAGGTTAGGATAATTTTAGGCTTTAAAAGTGTTATTTTTAAAGCAATAAAATACTTCTGTAAAAAATACACAATTCACCACGGTTGTTATGACAACTATTCCCATAATGCGTAATACGCAAGCACGCATAAGAACCACTGTAATGTTTTCTATTTCTTTCTGTCGTTCGTTAAATCTTATAGATTTATATGTTTATCTCTCTTAACTGTCGCTTTTTCGTTTCATGGAATTTCAAGTCACAGCATTGCTAAAATAGTTTCCACTTCAAAAAAAGAGAGCTTACCAAATTTACATATCAAAGATGTAGGTAAACTACATGACTTGGAGTGGAAGTAAGGATGGGAAAGAGGTTTTAAGCGATTTAATATGATCTAGCTTCTTCAGTATTCATCATGAGTTGGACATCAGAATTTCTTCGTTAAATTTACTTGTGAAAAAAACGTTTCGTTCATTTTCCTTGTTAATCTAAACGAATCTTTATCATATCCAAAGATGGTCTAATAATGAGATTCCTACTTTTTATGGTTTGATCTGGAAGATCTTGGATTTTTAGGAGGTCCAGAGGTTTTATAGCAGTAAATCTTATTAAGCGATTGCCAACTTATTCAACCCGTAGACATTTAAACATATTTTTTGTTGCGATTTCGATTCACAATTTGTTCCCGGACATTAAGCGAATGGGATAAGGAAACAAGTAGGGAAAAACAGAACTCCTTAGGAGAAGTACCTTAAAGTAGTACATGGTCTCTGAATGGTACCTCACTAGGACATACCTGGTCAAAATTTTTAGAAAATTTATCCTACTGAATTAAAGCAAAATCTTTATCCAAACGTAGATCAAGAACTAAGTAACGGATATCACATCAACTGTAGAATAATAGTTCAAAAAAATTGAAACAATTTCCTGCTGAAAACATTCCCACTTTATTTTGATTTTCTTTTATTTCACTTAATCAACTTCCAACTAATGTTGACTATTTAAAACGATTTGGATCAACCTGTCATATGATATGTCTATTATTTGGTTTCAACTCTACTGGGATCTGCTGTATTTAGGAGATCACTCAACCCCCTCCCCCTGTACAGTGTGTTTTTAAAAGGATAAACCATTTTATATTGTTGTCCTTTAAATTTTTTCGTATGACTTAAAAATAGATTCTGGTAATAAATAAACTGTACACAATATGATATTTCTTAACATCTAAAATTTTAATCAAAAAAAATGCACCATATATTGAAATTCAATTTAAATATTTTTTTTCTTCTTTAGAAACTTTAGCCCATCCTTTTTTATTTTTCATTTTTATAAGTTGTAAATATCCTCAAAAGAAATTTTATAAGCTTTTCTCTTCTCATCTGTCGTGTCAAGATAAACTTAAGGACATTCTCTTACTTCTTCTTCAAAGGAATTTCTTTTCTCCTCATAATTTCGAACATTCACGCGATTGAATAATACTTCTCCACTATTGATCACATGATTATTTCCTGCTTAGTAAAAAATAATAATTCAATGCAAACTAATAGGCTTGACTTCTTGACTTCCCAATAAGCTTTCGAAGCTTCATTGTTTGGTTTTGTAAGTGCATAACTAGAGCTATAATTACAATAACGTTAAGTAGGTGGAATGCGTGCATTCCAACGTGATGTAATTGTAGACTCCAAACGTCCAACGTTCGTCATTCTGCCAATCTGAGAACAGAACCATGTGATCAATTGCAATACATTATGTTATATATTTGCGGGGGTGTTACTAATAATGTAAATATCAAATCAAATGGACTGCACATTTCGCATTCATACTAAAACAAATCAATTAACATGTCTTTGACGATATACACAATAAAGGAAGGAAATTAGTTAGGGTGGTAAGCAATGTGATTTTGATTCAATTCGATTTCAAAGTTGTATTGTGGACTCTTGTGATTGATTAATTATAACTGTTTTGTAACTGTCGAACTAATTAACCACATCTACCTACATTCTGTTAAATTTGTGAGAATATGTCGTTACGATGTGACGTATCGTAATTATCAAGCATATTTTACGTATTGACACTTTTGAAAGAACTATTTTGTTCAAATTTACGTAAGACTCAACCTTAATTAAGTTACTCATATATCAATTATAAAAATCGTGTTGAAAAATATTGCGTTTGAAATAATTCTTTTTTTTTAATATTGTTCGCAAATAATTTTTTTTTTTGAATAAATCGTTGTTGTGATGAAATTGTTTTTATTTGCTGGTCAGTTCTTTATTTTAGAAATGTTCTATCCATTTGCCTGTCCCTGGTGAGATTCTTTGAACTAAAATAATTCATTCCTCTTTTTAAATACTTCAGGATTTAAAACAATCATCTTCTCGATTTCTTCGGGCCTAATATTATATAGAATGTATAAATAGCTAATTTAATATCCCTTTTAGTGACATCAACATCTAACGACGTTACATTTTCTACCGTGTTTTTAAATTGATTCGCGAGTAAATCAGGTCATATTGAAAATTTACCTACCAAAGAGCAAAATTTACGATATAAGAATTGAATTAACCAAAAAACCGCGAATCAAATTAAAAACAATGTAGAAAATGCAACGTTGCCAAATATTGATGTGACTTAAAAGGACATGAGCCCCTAATTTAATTTATTATTTGTAAGCTAGCTACTTTCTGGAAAATATTCACAGCCCCATACTTGCAAAATTGACAAATGGGAAAATTTGGCAATTGAATGAAAGCGAAGTGACAGTTGAAACCAATGACAACAATCAGTTAGTTCAAAATTGAGACATTAAAAATTATGTTTAAAATTGTATAATATTATTTTAGCTACCACAAACTACTAATACCTAATGTGGAATGTCAGGGACTACCGGATGATTCTATGGCAGTGAATTAAAAACATTTTTTATGACGCCAAATAAGTACAACTTCTTACGCATTTTTTTGTTTAATAACTCTTGAACGAAAAAAACAACATTGTCCCGTAATTATTTTATACAAATTCCAAAAATTTAATTCATACTTAGAGTTTGACGGTTCTTCAAACCTGTTTTCCAAAAACATATACTGATAAAGCTCGTTTTTAATTATAATAAACCATTCTTCTCTTAAAATTCATCTTTAAATATCTTATGAAATATTATTAATTTGCTTCGCGAAATTCGTTCATACCATAAAAATATACAAGGAAGATTATTATAGGCGAAAAAAGTTTACCTTGTATTGTTAACATAAATGTTTGGTGAATTTTTTCGTGAGGCTTCGCCACTTAAGTACGTACGTTCAGCTATTTAAATTAAAGTTGTTTAAAAATACCATTTAATTAAAGTGGTTTTATCATGACAACTTTATCTTGATATCATTTTTAAAAAGAACATTTTAATAACCCGTAAATAGAAGGACTCAATCGATTTTCAAAAGGCTCGTAAACTCAATTTTGTTCGTGTCACTGGTAAAAGACGTGCTTTCTCAAATCGATAAAATATTTATATTTAGAGATCAACTATCAGCCATTTGACAGTATAAGTTTGGCAGCTTAAACAATTCAACACAAAAAATGTTTTTCCTCTGTTTCCTTTTTCCTGTTTAGATAACGATTTCTGCTTCGGTTTTGAGACATTTTTTGACATTTATCGCAATATCAACTTGTTCCATTTTTTTAGTTAAAAAACAGTTAACGTAGAACTGACAGTTTCCAAGTTCACGAAACGGGCTAAAGTTTAGTCGTAGACGAATGTCTTTCAAGTTGACTTTGAAATTTGAATTATTGTAATTACGAAAGTATGGAATAGTTTACATAATTTGGTCTTTGATAACATTAAGTATGAATAACATTACTGTATCAATTTTAAATGGAAGATAATGTTTCATTTTAAAGATGAAATCTAAAATTATTATTTGTCTCCGACAATATATACCAAATAAAATCATTTAATTAAAGTTTAGTCTAAAAACTACTAACTAAAAAGCATTACCCTTTATAAAATCTTGCAAAATATTTTAGTTTAAATGAGTATCAAAATATTTATAAATCTCATTTTCATTAAAGAAGAAGAATCATTGTTGCAAAACGAAACTTTTTATGAACCAATTAAAAGTTGTAAAGTCTTAAAAAGTATAAATCAAAAAAAAATATAAAATAAATATTTTTTTAAATTTATTATATGAAGACTGAAGACTAATGTCGTTTTGTAACATAAAATTAAAATCCAAGATTTTGACACAAGTTTTCGATGACGTTTTTAGGTTTTCAACCATTTTTGTAAGGGTCTAGAACGAAAAGGAGTGTATTATCAGAGCTATGACTTAAACTTCAAATTTTTATAATGGTATTCAACAAAAATAAGAACAAAATATCATGAGTAAATCTCTATTCCTTCATCAAACTTTATTTTCTTTAAAAGAAGTATTTGTTTTTTTGGAACAAAAAAAGTCTGATTTTCTTTCCTAGTAGGAAAATTTAAGTATGTTTACATAAAGTTTATTTTACGATGAATGCATTGGTTTTTAAATTATTCTGATATCCTTAATAATAATTTGGCAATGTAATTTTCCGCAGACCACCTTTTTCCTTCAATTATACCCAACCGCCCAAACGGCTGCAAGAAAAAGCTGTAGCTTATTATTTTTTTTTTCCAAATGGGTTTGGTGACTATCTATCTAAAAGGAACTCGTAATTAAAAATTAAAAATCAGGAAAATAAAAATTGTAGAGCAACAATGCCTGGGTGATTTTAAAAGAATTGACCCTTTAGCATTATAGAACATCTAATGCACTTTAGTAAATATTGTACCTATATGTTTATTGCAGCAACTTTGGGTTATTCTCTGTGACCTCAAAGAGCATACCAAACCGAATTGTAGTTCCTTTGAGGATTTGTCTAATTATTTCAATATACGAATACAGAATACCGTTTTTTGTTTATTTTTAACAAACTAATTAGTCGCTTTAATCATAAAATGTCTTTTGTACGAATTTGAAATGATTTATAATTCAATAAATGGCAATTGATTGTCAATAGATCCTCCTAATAATATATCAATTTTTTTGGGCTTATCACCCAATCTTGCCTAGAACCGGTATTTTCGCAAATAGATTCGCCATAACCTTTCTTCGCTTAGAGATAGCGAAAACTAATAATTTTTTGGTA
Organism: Sisyra terminalis; assembly: GCA_958496175.1. Taxonomy (NCBI): domain Eukaryota; kingdom Metazoa; phylum Arthropoda; class Insecta; order Neuroptera; family Sisyridae; genus Sisyra; species Sisyra terminalis. Next base: position 14,644,320 of record OY292275.1, read on the forward strand.
TATCCCTTCAAGCTTACATTAAAAGTTTCGACTATAACTAATACGCGATATTAACACAACTAATCTTAATACTAGACCCAAAAGCTATTACTTATTTTGACGAAATTTCATTAATGTACGATTGCTAATGATTTTTGAGAATCCTTTTGTTACTTTAAACAGTATCGGACTTGTTATTTTCAAGTCGCTGTTATATTCCAACTGAACTTTGTTTACATTTATAAACCCGAAAGATATTTCCATATCTTTTCAAAATAACAAACAGTGGACTTAATATTTTTATTATCTCAACCACAATTAATTCCTTGATTTTTTTTTTGAAATAAAAATATTATTTAATTCTTTGTTCTTGATTACAATATTATACCCTCAATCGTTCAGTCTCTTTTTTTGTCCCTAACTATCCTTCAACTCGACCCATCTTGTAGATCCTTAACTTATATATCCCCACAAGACCTTTTAGTTATTATAATTTTGAGTGAATTAGTATTGAGTTTTAAAATTTCTATTCAAAGTAAAGAGCAAAACAGTATTTTTTTACCACAAAGAAAATTTGGACAACCCAACTTAACTGCTAAAATAGGTGGTACATAGTCTTAATGACATAAAAAAGGCAATACCATTCAGTAATTAAAAAATGGAGGGTATAAAGAAGATGTTTACTAAAGATAATTAATAGTTGACATTTTTTTTGAAGAAAAATTTGAAAATTTCTTACTTATTTGTTATCGACAAAAGGCGCCAAATTGGAGCTTCGTTATTATTAGCAGAAACTAAACAAACAAGTTTGTCTAAAATTCTTAAACTACTTAAAAGTTAACGTTTTGAGGATTCATTTGGCTTTTGGTCACAAATTGCTTTATAGTCACCAGGGTATAGAGTTGAAGTTGGGAGTCATAAAACATGAAATTTTGGAGGTGAATTAAGTGAATACTTTTCTCTGGGATATTTAAACATTTGTTTAACCAAAATAGTCAATTTAAAATAGTAACAGATAAAATTATTTTTTAATAAAAATAACAAGTAATAATGAAGCAGGCAAGAAGTAGTATTTTGTAGTAGTATTATTATTCTTTTGTAAGTAGCACTACTTTATTGCAGTTATATATATATATATATATATATATATATATATATATATATATATATATATATATATATATATATATATAAAGTAGAGCAAATGCGGCTCCGAGAGCCGCATGTGGTTCTCATCAAAGTCTGAGAAGATTACCTATAACATACATTTTTATTGTATCCTTAAACAAACTTAGTAGGGGTTGTTCTTTGATTTCATTTAATGCATATTCATTTTATTCAATATATATTTTTGTTATTTTATTTATTTATTCTTTTACTTCTGTTGGAAATTCTATAGATGTGCTTTAGACCTAGTCATAGAACCAGAAGAACCACAAAATTTACACAAAGTAGTGTAGTTGATAAATATATATTTGATTCTTATTAAATTTGAATTTTCTTACTAAAATTTTAAAATAATTATTTTCGTTTCCATAGTTCCATTTTTATGTTTATTTGTTATCATGAATTTCTTGATTGCTTTTTATAGAACTTTAAAAACTGAATTGTGGTTCGCTTAGGCCTCATGTGTGTCCTCCCCTGCTCTATAATAAGTACGTGAAAATTTCGTCTTTGGAAATTTGAAACTTATCATGAATAATAACTGGATTATGACAGGCTTTACTTTTGCATTTATATATGTATTTATTACACATTCAATAAAAGAAATAAAAGAAAATTCGGTTTGATTATAAAGAATTAATAAGATATCAATGTAATATTTTGGAGTTTTGGAGCTACAATAAATTAATTTGATATCTCTTCGGTTTTCTTTTTATTTATTCGAATGCCTTTCAAATGTATACATTTCTGCCAGAAAATTGAAATTTTAAACAAGTTTATGACGGAGTCATAAATAAATGAAGTGCCGGCTGTAAAATTTTATGAAACAAATATGTTTAAAATCAATTACATATAAATAAAATGTGGGTACATATATTAAAAAAATTATAAAATAAAGTATGAATATGAATATTTTATAAAGGATGAACTAATTTTTTTAAAAAGGTTTGAGACAAATTGAAATTTGAAACCTTATGTAACAGGAACTGATAAACTGGCCAGTGACCTTTTTAATTAGCTAATGAAATTTCCTTAAAACACTTTTGTGGATGATTCCAATCTGCTTTTATAGCTTTAGACATATCTGGCAAAACTTGACTCGCTTTATTTGCTTTTTCTTACATTTTATTTATCTAGGCTCATTGTAATTGCCTGTTATATTTTATTTGCGCGCCAAGAATGGGAACAAAGCTTTCGCATACATATCAAATGAATCTGATGAAATTCAAATGGAACATTTTCCGTTGCACTCCCACTTGGTTTCCACGCAAATGTTTTATTTCCTTGCAAACACTTGTAAAAAATTTACTGTCATATAAAATATAATGGGACTATTAAATAGGTAGTCGCAAGAAGAGAAAGTAAAAAGCACCATTAGGGATGGGAAACAAAAAGAAAAATTGATGTTTCCATGTCCAGACGATCGTGCGTAAAGCTCTCTATGTGCAAGTTTGGTGATGAGAAAAATGAGGTTAAAATGGCTAAGTCTTTGGAGAGTATATGGCCGTTATGAAAATAGAAGAAAAAATAAGAAGAAAAACCCGTCAAATAGACACCATGCACAATGACCAGATCCTATGGGAATTTAATTCCGTTCTAATAACATTTTAGGGTTTATTTTATTTGTTTTATGGGCGACAATGTGCCATTTAACAATTCTTTTTCTCTTATGAAAAAAGAAGCTATTTATTTACCACATTTATAACATTGGGACCATATCTTTCTGAAACAACCGTCACATGTCAACGGGAAAAAGAATTTTTAATTTCATTAATAGAGGCTTGACTTTAAAAAAATGATAAACTTTTTCTCAATGTTTCCTTGCACTGCTCTAGAAAAGTCGGGATGAAAGTTTTTACGAGTGTCAAATCAAATCAAGTTTTGATTACTTTTTTCTACTTTTTTACGTCTCGTATTTTCTTTTTTCAACTCCACTTTGCTTTGACACCCCTACTAGAACAATAGCAGAAACTCAAGTGGGGCTCTATTAAAACAGCAGTCGCAAAGTGAAGAAGAACGAGGTTGAAGGGAAGCTTTAAGCCTTACATGGTTTTTTACTGAGACAAAAATGCCCTGAAGGATTTTTTCTCATTCAATTGTTAGTGTTTGTGACACTTACATTTAAAAAAAATAGAACTTTGATATATATGTCTAAATCTAGACATTGTTTTTAAGTAGAGAACAAAACTTTTTTTGTTCTTCTTACTCCAATATTGAAAATATAACGTTCAATATTTTAAAGGAAATCAATCGAAGCAAATATGAATTCAAGTCAAAAATTTAGTGCATTTTGCTATGCAACGTTCATACGAATTTACAGTACAATTCACACGTGTGCATGTGAGCGTAAAATAGCGTCGAAAATTGTGAAAACTCAATTGGAGGAGTTTCCTCGGGAATTTTTATTAAACAACAAGCTCGAAAATGACCTTTGTTCAATTACTCATCTTCAAATTGATTGTGACATTTTGTATTTTTTTTTCAGGATCAAAAAACCAAATCCGTATTCCTACTGGACCAAAAATAATTCGATATTATTTTCAAACCAAGTGGCCTTATACTCCTGTTTGAATTAAGGCCAATTTAAATGAAAAAATTGTCAATTAAATCCTAACCTAAAGACTGCTTATTACAAAAATTGATAAAAATCGTGAAAATTAAATTCGTTCACTTATTCGTGTTGCCACAGGTATAAGTTACAAATGAAAAAAATCAGAAAATTTGATTTTTCATCTTCAAACTAACAAAGTTAGTTTCTAGGAAAACTAACATAATATATTGCTGTTTTAATGTTTAAAGGGAAATTTTCTTTAATTTCATTCGTAGATTTGATTAAATTTTTGAACTTGAATACTGAAATTTTCTTAAGAAAATTTTGACAGAAACGAAAAGTTTTCTTTACGAGGGTTTGAAGATGAAATTTTCATATTTCATATTTGAATTTATTTCGAATAAACATATATATATACATATATAGAACTTGACCAATAAATGTTTCGATGTCAGTGGCTGTTTAATATCTGCCTGTCCTTCTTTTTAGATGTCTTTGTCCAAACAATGTGTAAGTAGTGGTTATAAAAGGATAACACTTTACTATTAAAAGTTTTCACATTTCCAACTTAGAAAATGTCATTTCTTTCAAAACCCAAGGGCCAAAAATTGTTTTCAATATAGTTATTAAGAGAAAACTAAAAAAAAAATATTTTTTTTCGATAAGAACGAATAAGAATTTATTGTTAACTTTGATGTTTACTGTTGATGCAATTGGGGTAATCTTTTTAAACTCTATTTTTGTATTTATATCTCTCAATTACCTAAGCTATAAAGCTCAAAAAAGTAAAACTTTGAGTTTTAAGTTAAGGATTTCTATCAAAAATTTAAATTTTTAAATCATTGTATTTCCGAAAAATTTCTCGAGTTCCGTTGTATTTTCATATCATTCAGGGTTGGTATTTCTACATCTAAACGGAGACATTTATCTTCTAGATAAAATTTAACCTTTCCGACACGGAGGGTTAAAAACTTTCAAATGGTCCAAAACGGTGTATCGAAATACTCCAGTGCTTCTCAAACAAAGTGGAATAGGTTTTTAAATGAAAATATATTATGAGGATGGGGAAAACATCTGTATTTACACCTTTAAATAGTGATATGTGTAGAAAAAATGTGTAGGATTTATCTAACAGCTTTTTATTTTTACTTTTAATTTAACTTTAATTTTTAGATAGATATTTAATAGATAAAGTTTATATTTAAATCTTACACCATTATCTACATATATTTCCTTTCTTAGACAAAAATACATAACTTTTTTTTTTTATTTATTTTTAGTAGGATAGTGGACATGAAAGGATGTAGATCCATGTACTAATTATTAATTTTGCGACACGTTTCGGTCTTTTATTAGACCTTCATCAGGCTTCTAAAATCATACAAACACATGTATTACAGAATCCTTTAAACATTTCTAATTGTTAAATTACATTAATATGAAGTACACAATATACATAGCTTGTATATTGCACTTATAAACTAAATTTGACGTAAACATCAAACGTCTAAAATTGTCACTGGCAAAATTTCGTATCGATCATTTAATATCTATCTACCAGGTCAGGACTAATTTTTTTTCCCCGATACAACTCCTACTTAATAGTTGATTTAAAATTTTAAATGAACTATTAAGTAGATGTTTACGTCAAATTTAGTTTATAAGCGCAATACACAAGCCATGATTAGTATCGTTGCCTTTTTAAAAAATGTTTAATTACCACGATTTTAACTAATTTTATTAATAATTTTAATGAAAATAAATTTTAATATATAAAAATTTTTTTTAATTTAAATAAAAAAAATTTTGTAATGTATGTGGGCGATAAAGAAAAAAAATTTCGATGTTATTGTAATGTATATTGTGTACTTCATATAAAGGTAATTTAACAATTATTAATGTTTGAAGGATTCTGTAATACATGTGTTTGTATGATTTTAGAAGCCTGATGAAGGTCTAATAAAAGACCGAAACGTGTCGCAAAATTAATAATTAGTACACGGGTCTATATCCTTTCATGTCCACTATCCTACTAAAAATACATAAAATTATGTAAAATATGGACACAACCAATTTATCGAAAAATACATAACTTTTCTCTATCCTTTGGATAAAATTTTATCTGGAAGATAAATGTCTCTATCTACATGTAAAAAATACGGGCTCTAAGTCTACTTTAGAAACACTCTCAATTCTAAATGATAGAAACTAGTTTTATCTTTAATCAAATATTAAGCAAAAATAGATGATAAAATTCAGATCTCACCTTTTATAAAATATAGAAGACAATTCAGGTTGTTTAAGATCTTTTTTTTTATTTAATGTTTTTTTCATATTCAAATTAGCTACTTTTTTATAGAAGCCTGATGAAGTTACGATACCTAACGAAACGAAGCCAATTTGAATATTAAAAAACATTAAATTAAAAAAAAAACGATCTTAATTACCAGAATTGTCTTCTTTGTTAAGCAAAAACTTTCAAAGCTTGGTTGACAATGAAGTTAAAATAATAACTTTTTATACTCATCTTCTTGAAAATGTTTTCAATTTCATCCTAGGTAATCGCAGCAACACATATTAATTCATATCAAACAAAGAAAATAAAGAAAATTTTCTTATTTGGTTTTCTTAAACAATTTTTGGTTCCTTAAATATTTTTCGGAAAAATTTATCTTTTTGAGCTCTAAATTTTGTCTGTGTACTCAAAAATTGACCCTTACCAAAAAAATGGGTATTATGAGCTTTGATTTGAGCCCTTATCGGCCAAGGTAATTTTTTTTTCTCTAAATTATAATATCCGAAATTTATAAATTATAATAAAAAGATGAATTTTTGATTTTTCACTTGCTTGCTTTTGCTTTTTGCTTTCATTTTAATATGTACAAAGTACGCAGTAAAACGTTCACTAATGTAGGGAAGTATAACAAGGCAACTAATTACTGCAATTTTATAAAATAACCTTTCATCCGAACTGATTTAAAAGTATGATCAAGTTTCATTGTTAAACTAAAATGTAATTGTTCTTATATTTAATTATAACTAAATGTTTTGATAGACTTCTATGCGACCTTACGCAATTGAATTACCAGCTAAAGAGTTAATTACTCTTGTACGCTTACAAGAAGCAACTTTGATTTTAATATCAAATTTCACATAATTATTTCGTTGTTTAGGTATTGAAAAGTTGGTATTTATTACATGGAATTATTAACTTTTGTTTATGTAATAAATATTCCCATTAGATATCTTATTCACTTTAAAAGTTGAAATTTTCAAAAATGAAAATAAAATTTAAATGGCCAGAATAAAAATCAGGAAACTTAACTCAACTTCTTTCGTGGTAAAAAAATAAAAAGTTTTATTACGGAAAAAATATAGGAACTTTCATTTAAGCATAAAGAAAAACAAAACTCATAAAATATTCAAACAATATTCCGATATGTTTTGATTTCATTTTATTCCCTATTACAATAATATGTGTTGTATAAATATTTCCCCGAACCGAAAAAACAGAGGTATGACTTTTGACTCTTTTTCTACATTCTTCTACGTTTCCACGGACTGTAGACTCATAAATTTGTAACAAAGTCTATAAATATTAAAAAAAAATAATAAAATCTTCTCTTTTTTTTGTTTGTCTTGGACATCTCATATTTCTTTTTCTCCCTTGAATTCCGTAAACTTGAAAATACTTTCCTTTTTTTTTATTCGCACGAATAACGAGCTTGATGCGAAAGCTCAAAAGCGAGTTGTTCTCTCTAGAGTCGAATAATAACGCTCAAGTTTGTATTTATTTCCGAGATCTTATAGAAAAAAATTATGCAGAATCACCTTTACCTCTCGAGAATAAAAAAAATGAGAAGAATTGAGAATATTACACACGTTATCTCGTTTATTATCGTATATAGGTGTTCTTAGATATTTTGGTGAATTTACGATAAGACTTATAGTATAATTTTATTTCCCTTATACTTGTTTTTTTCCTCGATCTAAAAAAATAGAATTTTCAATTTTAGTTTACTTTTTCCACAAGTCATACAATAAAATGCATTTTCCTCTCCATCTGATCTTTCAATTGCAACAAAATCATATTTGAAAATAAATTTTCAATAAAACCATGATTTTTTATTTTCATCCCTTAACGTTTCATAAATAAGTTCTGCAAGCGTTTTAAGATTTTGATGTCATTTTCTCCTGAAAATCAATCCAATCTTTCCACTCTACTGTAAAGTTCACCGAAGATTTCTCGTTCAAAAATAAAATGAATAAAAATGCATTGGCGTTAAAACATAAGATACTTTCCTCTAAACGAGCACTTAATGTTTTTCAAAGAAAATAAATAAAAAAAGCTTTGCATCAAGAAAAATTAGATGCGGAAAATACATGCAAGAAACATGAAAATTGAGTTTTTGTAGGAAAATATGCCAACAAAAGCCACGAAAGATTATGTAAGTGGAAATTAAAAATTGCGATGTTATGAAATTTCTTCGTATTTTTTTAAAGTCATTCTTGATATTTTCCTTATTATTATCATATGATGCAACATGTACATTAACTGAGTGCATTATAATTACTGTCTTATATTTATTATAACTGACGATAGTCGCTATATTATCCTGAAAAATTATAAAAAACTCAATTGTATTTTTCAACTTTAAGAACTAATTAGGAAAATATTTATTAAAGAAAAAGTCCAAGGGGAAGATTTTTTAATGATACTCAAGAAATATAGAAGAATTTAAAAAATACTTAGATCCAGGAAGTTTCAAATCTATGCTCAAATAGTTTTTTGGGATTTTTTTTTATTAATGTTTTTATTACAAGTTCAACAAACTATTGTTATGCATAGTGTTGCTGTCACATATTTTTTGATTAGCTTAAGATTATTTTACTCCATAGATTGTACATTTTTTTTAATCACTTTAAAATACTTCACTACAATTCATTTTATCCCTTCATATAAAACTGCACTTTCCTAGCTATATTGCTAATGACTCAAAAAATAATATTTTTAAATATCACTTTAAAAAAAATATATTTTTTCAGTTAAGACGTTGATAATACCTTTTCTTAAACAAATTAGCATCTATATAGTTTTATAAAATTCTAAAAAAAATTAACTGTTTTTTTGTAAAAAAAAATTTTATTCAAGAAACACTTTTAATTCCGTTCTGAAAATATATTTTTTAAGTTTTATCATGCATACCAGTTTTATAATGTTTTTTTTTTAAGTTTTTTTGAAATAAAATTATAAATTTCAAATATATAAATGAAAATCATCCGCTTTTCATGAAAATTGCACTTGTTATCCTAATCGTGGACATAAATATACTCACAAAAAAGAAAATAATAATTTTTCTAAAGTAATTTCATATTGTATTCCTATTATTTTTAATGAAAAAAAAATCTATCAGGAAATTATTTTAGTTAATTTATTTAATATTTATTAAACGAATCGAAAACTCATTATTGCATTTCTTTAACACTGATCATTGTGCTATTATCCTCAATTGAATTAATATTCTCAGCTTATTATTTCATTTATCTTTTATTTTAATGAAATGTTTTTTCCAACTAAACAAACTAAATAAGTATTAAACTTTTATTGTTTATTTACAAAAAATACCTAAATCTAATCCTTCATATATAATTAATGCATCGATAATCTCCGATTGACGTCATTGCACAAAATACAATACATATCCGTACAATACGTATTCGTATGTCTATGAATTGACTATGGGTGTGGTTTTGTTAAATTTTTAAAATTTAAACAATCAAAACAAATGAACATTTTTAAATCTCGCAATCTTATTGGCTAATATAGCATAAAGCCTTTTGCATTGAAGAGTGTGTGCTGTGATTAAGTGCATTGATTAATACCTACATCTCGTATTTACTATAAGCATTCGTCGTTTACTGAACTGAATATATAATGTAGCGCATTTAATTAAGCGTATTGAAAATTATGGAAAAATAATATCCTGAAAATATTTTGGTTAAAAATATAGGGAAAACCGATTGAAATGATTGCTTGTTAGTCTGAAATTATTTTCTTTTTTTTGGTGGTTTATTTTTATACATAATCAAATAAACTATATTATCGTTCACCATTAAGCGTAGAAGTGGTCTCTATTAATTTTCCACTAATATATTTTTTTTATAGAATTCATAATACTTTATGGATGTTTATTTTTAATTAAAATATAATTTTAACCCAAAATTAAAATAAAATTTTAGATAAACAGTTCAATCAATTTTGAAAGTTATTTTACCAAAAATTAATCGAGATAATGATCTAAAGTTTCAGGATCAATATTTAACTAGCATCTACCTACCTATACATCTCTTAAGTAGTACCATAAAAATGCCTTTCTGGGATCGATTCTATATGCGTATACTCCCAACCCCTTAAACCCTTTATTTGATTAATAAAACAAAACTAGAGCAAAATTTACAAGAAAATTTAAAAGTAAGATAAAAATGCCACTTTGTTTTGTAACAAGTAGTCATTCTAAATGTTTTCTATGATTTCCTTAACTGAAATATTTTTTATTAATATTTTTTTCAAATATAGTTAGTTATATACTACCAACTTATAAAAGCAATAAATCAATTGAAAAAAAATATTTTTTTGTGTTTAAATGTATTTATACTTTCATAGCCTCAGAGACTTGAAACTGCTGAAAACTTTTCCTATATAATTTTTGCCGAAAGCATACTATATGACTAATCAAATAATAGCCATAGTATTCTGTATAGTTTTTTATTGACCACAAACTCAATAATCTTTTACGAATGTTAGAAGTTATCAATGGTATGAAGGTTTAAACAATTGCTTGTAAAATTAAACTTTCCAATTACTTATTTCCTGAAAATCCCGCTCAGGTTGCTAGTATTTTATAATAGGTATTGCAGGAAGTTTAGCTCGTGATTCGCCACTATGTTGAAGCAAAAAAAAAACATGGTATTTTTTTAGAGAGGATTTTGAGAATAAGGATTAGGACTAGAATTAATTGAGGAAACTTACCGGACAGTTATCATCAATATTTCATCTATAACATAAATTAATTATTTTATCAACACAATTGTATATTTTTATAAACACAAAATGTATACCTAATAATACATGCGATTTGATAATCTAAGTAAAAATATGAACCTAGAACGTTTTTTTTTTTTTTTAATTTAAAATCTACAACCATACTGTTATACCAACATACAGGTGGTTTTCATCATAATGATATAATAATTTACTTCTTAAAATTCAATACATGGATTTCCTTACTTTTGTACTGAGAAATGAGCCAAAAAGTTGGTATGGTTATTTACTTGAGTCTAAGATAATTGGTTATGGTTGAATACCTCTTCCCTATCTTCCCTAAACGTCCCTTAAGTATATCGCAATTTGTGATATGTTACGACGTTTTCGTTATAAGTAAGACACAGTTATCTAAGATTAAAAAAATCTATTGATACTAATTTCTTTAATATTTTGATTTTTTTAAATATCACAAAATTTATAAGACCAATGATAATAATTTATTTCAGTGAAAGTTAAAATATTTACTTCTAAAAAATTTCGTCGCAATTTAAAATTTTATTATTGTCCTGTAAAAGAAAAATTAAAAAAATGTGCAAAAGTTACGTACTATGCAAAAATGAAAGAATTGGAATTAAATAAATATTATAAATAAACAAAATAACTGATTTGATATTTATGTTCTTAAATATGAATGAATTAAATATTAAATTTTTTAAAAATATTATTTGACTGAAAATATTTTATTTGCAGTATTTAACATTTGTAATTGCAATTCAATATTTCGTAGTGGAAGAAAATATTTCCATAGCTTCATAAACAAAGTATCTAGTTTCTTTATTGAATTCAGTTTTTTTAAATATAAATACTGCCAGATTAAAAATGAGCAAAAAATAATGAATATTCATAGTATCTCTTCGTTACCATCAACTAACTATTTTTGTCTTTTTTCCATTTTAAAACTGCTTCCGTTTTTCATCCCAATCAAAAAAACTTGCGACATGGAAAATTTCACGCTACTCTCTTACTTTTATGGCTTTTGCAACGTTGAAAACTATGCAAATGCAATGCTTTTCTCTAACCGGAAAAAAGAAATGCAAAAAGCATCACCGTGGCTAAAATCCAGATTCTAAGATTCAACGAATTCAAGACGATGATGATAAAAAAGGCGGAAATTTTCATTCCCTCAAATTATATTAAATAAATTTTACTGTGCTTCACTTGCCGTTGGTCGACACCATTAGCTCAGTGGTGGTATTTAAAATGTAAATATACAATTTCCTTATAATGAAATTGACTTGACTTGGAAACGAAAGTATATTAATTGCGTTTGCATTAATTTGTGTTTGGTAGTTTATTTTTCATTAAGTCTTTTTATCTTCGCCAAAGTTATTTTTTCTGTTTTTCTCATTTGAATGTTGAAGTATTAACAAAAAAGAAAAGCTCATAAGCTTTGCGGAAAGCTAACGAAATCCAACTAAAATGAGTAGAAAATAAATTTAAAAAAAAACTAACTTGTAATCCACAACGGACTTAACTTTACTATTTTTTCAGTCTTCATATGTATATTGTTGCTAATTGAAATACTTGAAAGTCATATTTTCAATTAAACCATACATCGCTGCATTGAGGGTGAAAACGGGTGAAAGTGCAACTAGCCCACTACAATCACTATACATTATGTATGAACATACGATCATGAATAATTCAATCTTGTGTTAGTTTGTTAAATGCAGCCATTATCATGTAATTTAAATGTAATACTACACCCCTAAAAAATCCTTCCAAACATATTACCTTAAATATTTAGTTCACACAAATGTACCAACGTAATTGTTTTTTCGCCCACTATTAAAAAGGACAATGCAACTTAGAACAAAAGTACCCTTAATTACTTTTCGCGAACAACATTAAACTATTTAACAGATACCTTATCTAACATTTAGCTCTAGGAAGCATTGAATTATTAAAATTTAATCAACAGAAAACACATATCAAGGAAAATAAAAAATTTAAACTAAATTCAATTTACGCTCATTCGCCATTCTATTAAGAAATCGTTGCCAATTAAAAATTAAATAAAAAACACAGCTATCGATTAAAAAGCGGTAGTCTTTTTTTCAATTTTGGATTTATTGAATAATAGAGCCACGGAGTACAGATAAAAGAAGTTCGAACTTAATGTTAAGGAAATGGCAACAATTTGAGGTCTTGTATCGCTAGAGCGCGTTACTCTTTACAAAGTACTTTTTTGAATCATTACCCTGGAAGTGTAATTGTTATTAGAAACTGTAAATTCCAATCTTCTGCGCAATGGTAAATGTGTCATGATATGGTGCTGCCAGAGTATCTAGAATACTAACTTATGTTACCTTAGTTACCTTACATATGTATGTTTCGGTTCTAGTAATGCAAACACACTAACGGTGGCGCCACATCTTGACACTAAAAGCCTATACCGTTCAAATTCCTTGTATCTATATTCCATAAATAGAGCTATAGAATCACTTTTTCTAAGTTTATGACACCAAAAAAGAGCCAAACACATGTCAAACCACAAGCAGTAAAAGTTTAATGTAGAATAATAAATGTACCGTTAAAATTCAAATTGATATTGTTCACTGATACTATAAAAAATTAAGTTATTTCCAAGAAAAAAAAATAAAAATCTTCCGTAATTTAGAAGGAAAATGGCACATTGCATTGAAACTAATTTAGGTGAAAGTATGTTAAGAATTTCTGCACCACCCTAATGATCTTTTTCCTCAATTTTTCATTGTTCAATCTATAATTTTATGAAAAAGAAAAGAAGCAAAACTAACAATAATTAATCACAATTTCTGTTATTCTTCATTACAGTGTAGGACAACACTTTGTAGTTTTTAATTTGTAATTTTGTAAAATAAGTTCATGTATAAGTCCATACATACTGTAACGTGACGTCTCAAAACTGTATTGAGTTCGCGTTATTAGTTCTTTAATTTCTTTGGGAATAAATAATCACTTTTACACTTAACAATCACTTTTTTTATTACATTTGTCAAAACAATCACTCAAACGACAATTATCACTTATAATCGAAATCACAATAAAATAACAATCGCTTTGTTGTAACGGAAATTCAAAACTGAACTTCGATACTGAACTGTCTCGAACTTGTTCGAACTGAGCCCTTTATATACTCGCAACCCAATGTTCTAGTATGTTCTCCAATGTTCCCAATGTTCTATCACTAACAAGACGTTTCTCGAATATTCTATATGTGCATTCGCATTAGTGGGAAAGAGAAAGAAGTCACTAAGGCAATCGCGTTCCGGCATGGCACAGAGAGAGACAGACTTCGTCATTTTCTGTTGCAATACTTAAGTAGTGCTACTACTATGCATTTATGCGCTTACAATTACGATTTTTCATCCTAATTTTCATTGTATTTTTTCCGTGTAGATGATTGGGATTTTATACTTACTACTTAAATAGGGCAAATTGGTTTAATTATAAAAAAAGTTAAGGTGAAACTTCTTAACCATTTCTCAAGATTAATCAATTGATACCTTACTTTTTAATGTGCACTGATTTCTTTTATTTCAACCCCAAGTCATACAAACGATGCACTATACCAATTTATTCGTAATTTAATAACAATATTTCATCGCGGTGCATACTGCTAATTGTTTTCTATTAAAAGGCCGTGGCATACAGGTAAAAAGACAGACAAGAAACCTTAAAATATAATTTGAATTTCTCATACCATTCTTCACTATTTACATAAAGTGATATATAAATTACTGTTATGAATAATATACATAACTTTTCATTTTTGTTATACAATTCAATTGCGTAGCCTGCATTTTATGCAAGACCTCACTAACGTTAAGTGCAATTCAATATCAATCTAAAAACTTTTCTTTATTGTATCTAACTTTTCTTACACTAATTAAGTTTTCTCTTTACAAAAAGAAAGAAAAACATCAACAACAAATCAATTCTTCGATTTGTAAGTTCTATTTTAATGGACTATAATAATACAGAAAGTTTTGTAAATTTGCAGTAATTACCTGTAATTACGAGCAGCCTTACTGGAACTGACGATAAAATAAAACAAAACGGGAAAACTTGGAAACATTTCAACAGTAAGTTGGTATATAAGAACAAAAAAAAACCAATGAAGGGTGAACACACAAGTATGTACTAATAGACAATCATGAAATATTTTACAAGAAATTTATATCAAAAACTAATTAAACTTATTAAATTGAAAATTGTAAACAAAAAGCATTCTTGAATATTTTTTTTTTGGATAAAAAGATCATTGCATTTTGACACAGTGTTTACCAGTAAACCCTTTAGCGAAATAAAATTTGTTCAAACACCAAAAGTTGTCTTAAAAATAATATTTAGGATAAAACTTTCTGAGGTTATTCCTTAAGTTTAAAAAGTACTTATAAATCAAATGAATTAATTAATTAATATTTTGCTCTTGTTTAATCTTTAATTAGAATGTTGAGATATTAAGAAACGACTCATTCAAGAGCCCCAAAGTTAGCCACTACCGAAATTAGGGTTTATGAAAATGAGGAGCTATCCATTGTTCTGTTTGTTTTGTGAATTATTACAATAAAATATTTTCATGTTTTAAAATATGATATTCAGAAATTTAGTTAAAAATGCAAACGAAATTACTTAGGTAGTTCAGCAAAAAAAAAATACCCAAATCTTTTAAACAAATTGACAATATTTGTAATTAAATATGTATTCAATAAAGAAATTGAGTCATAGGACATACATAATAACTCAATAATGTATTTAAAATTAAAATCATGAAAAATTGTGAACGAATTTCATTAAAAATTGAATTTGGTCAGATATTAATAATTTTCTTAAATGAATTCTCAATAGGTTCTCTTCACTTCTAAAATTGGATTACGTTTTCAATTAAGAAAGTTCTTCATCAAAGTAGAAATTGAAACGTCTACAAGTCTCAAGCTTTTAATTTCTAAGTTATATATAAGGGCAAAAAATGTCTTTGAGAATGCTCATAATTGATTGGTTGATTAATTAAAATATTCATAAAATTGTATAAACCATTAAAGTGATTAATAGATTCTTAAAACAAAATATAATTGATGCAATTTTAATGGAAAAACCATCTCAATAGCATTAAATTTTGTATCATAAAGCAAATAATTTGAAAAATAAGTTCAATTTGTCAACAAAGTGAAAACTAAATTCTAAAGCAATATATCACTGGTCAAAAATTCCATAAAGTAAACAATGAAAAAGCTGTTCAAAATGAGTTTTCAAAATTGATACATTCATAAGTTGGAAAAGCATTTTATCAATCCCTCCATGGCAATCATCTCAGCTTATCTTCTAACACTTGTCTGCAATAAAAAAGAGAAATCTTTTGCGTCTTCACAAAAATTGCCTCAACATTATTACTATCGTCTTCATCATGATCCGCTGTCTATCGATACATCGAAAAAAATACTTGAAAGCTTTACATGCGTATAAATGTGGAAAGAGTAAAAGGAGATACGTGTTAGCGATAACAAGATTAACAAAAATTTAGCTTTTACCGAGCAAAAGAAAATATTGATATTTATTTTAAGCGATAAAACATTGATTCTGTGTTTCTTTAAAACAACAATAAAATAAAAAGCTTTATGTTTTTAACGCCATTTTCAACTTAAAACACTTCTGACAGATTTAAAAGGAATTATGTTCTGTCAATTTATCAGACGTTAGAAAAGTTATCGTTTTTAAAACTAAATAAATATTTTCACTAAATTTTCCAACTTGTTTTTTAAAGAAATATATATTTTGAGCAAGCATCAAACTGTATTTATAATTTTGCTGAAAAACATATAAGAATATTCAGTAGAATTTTCCGTGCATGAAAAATTTTATTACTATTGAATGAAATCAAGCTCTCTTTAAAATTGGAATAAAACAATTACATTAGTCAGTACTTTATCGCTTTGGTTGCATACAAATGAACTAACAATTACGAAAACGTTTGTAACAGGTAATTTGATTGAAAAATCAAAATTGCATTTGCACCATACATTCAATCGAAAAATTCACGTACTGATGTCTAATAAAGCGTAAGTAGCAGTGAATTTTTTCTCTCCAATCACTGTATAGATTTCATGATAAAACCGGAATTAATTATACTTTGATTTCCGTACTAATTACATTTAAAGCTGCATATACGAGAAAAATTATTTTCCTCTCAGTCTTCTCCGCATCGAAATATGAAAAACCAATTACGATTTATCTGACACAGGCTGTCTGGAATTTATCTCGCTTTTCCCCGTAAAACTAAATCGCAGTTGTCGGATAAAACTAATTACAATATTCCATATTTTATATTAAAATTAAATCAAAATCCCACGAGGAAATAGGAAATCATAAAATTGTCGTATTTTTTCATTTTCCAATCGTATATACGGTTGTGGAACAGTTCACTACAAAAGCGCCATCTAGACTGAAATAGATGCAATATACATTTAGCCAAGACTCACACTAAATTTCCACTTGACACATTAGAAATTAATTTTCATTACATTCAACTGTTTTGCTTTTAAAGTTGAGTAATAAAATGAATTAAAGTTTCGGAAATTCATTTTGAACTTGCAGTTAATTATCGATATGAACTTCCTTTCTAAATCCATTTCGGAAAATCCAGTATTAATTTTTATTACGAGTACATATAACAAAATATCAAATTTTCATGAAATGGTTGAATCGAATTAATGTTCTTCGATTAATGAAAACATTTCAAATAATATTATTGCTTTTTTAGTGCATAAGTTTTTAAATAACTTTCCACGTACTCGTATTTTTGATATGACGCTCTTAAAATCACTTAATAAAGTGAATATGATAATGAATATCTTTTCCAACCATTATGAAGTATATGATGCTTTGATAACCAAAAGTTGATTTTCTTCACCGCAGATTCTAGGCATTATGCCAGTTACGGTATACATATTTTATTTGGTCTGCCAACACTTCTAAAGTAAAGCTACTTAAGTGGCACTTTTTAAATTGATATAAAGAATAATTGATAACACATAGAATAGATTTCTTCCAAATTTGAAACTTGAATCCTAAACAATTTCTTTCCAACTTATGTTCTTTGGTTGATTCGGTCCATTATAAATTATTCTTTTCCTCAATGCATTTCGATTATCTGTTTAGCGTAATTCTCAATGGAGAATTGAAATGCAGCACATTATTGAATTTGGTGCAGTGAATTCGATTAACAATGTCATTGATTAATAATAGTGCGCCTATTAGCTTATTGACTTAGTTCCAATTGTAATTTTTTCTCAAGAACACTAACCATTTAATCAGACAAAATTATTGATTCACTCATGAAAATTTCCATTTTCTAAAGTACTACTTGTTCAAAGAGAAGAAGTGTACTTCAAATCCTATTTGGAATTTTCTTTATAGTTGAACTGAAATCTGTTACAAACAATTTCTAAGTTCTGTCAAATTTCAAAGAATATATAAATTATGTTATCTACTTATAATAAGTTCATGCATTCAAAGGCATTTTTGAAAAAGATTGTACTTTCTTGTGGTAACATTTTGCATTATAAATATCCATGATTTTATAAAACTATATTCTGCTCAATTACATATTGCCGTCTTTTACATTAAATTCTCATTTAGATGTTTGATTATAGTTTAATTTACCTCAAGCATCGCATTTCCCATTTATAATAATTTATTATGTATGTCATTTCTGATTGTTTTAATATTAACGATTGCCATATTTTCCAATATTCGGATGTCTTGACTAAATAAATGATAACTTCTATTGTCATAATTTTCCTTTACACGACATAGTAATCTCAAATGGTACTATAACGTGGCAAGTAAGGAAATTCAGGTTTGTTAACCAATTTAAAAGTTTCGTTTTGAAACTATATGTAGGTACATTATGTCTGTCAGGAGTAACATCTTAACCAACTTGAAATTCACATATATAGAAAAGCTTAAAGCTCGAAATCTCTTTCGTGCTTATTGTGTTGTTCACCGAATGTAACGAGCTACAATGTGAGCTTTAACAAGCTTGAAGCATTGTCAGAGGAAGTCGCATTACTACTTATTATCAGACTGATCATAAAGATATTATGATGATGACCATCATAATAACGAAGATAAAATCCAGCCATTGTCCACATCTCAGTGTTTATTTAGGTCGATTATGAACGGATAGGTAAATAAATTTTAAGCAAATAGTTGCCTTGAAAATACTTTTACATTAATTTCATAAAGAGCACTTAGATTTTAGCTTTGCTTTTTCGTCCATTTCTCTTCATGTTTGCACGTCTATTTGCATGCTATTTGTCGACTCGAAAAATTTGAAAAAATCTATGAGAAATTAAATCGCAAATCGTGCATTTTCCATTAGTGAAAGCTCTAAAGAAAATCGATGAGGAAAAAAAATCAGCGTGCGAAAATCCTATATTTAAAATTTCCAACGGTCAATATTCGTCCACACCCCAATTGACGACATTCAGTGCCAAAAATTTTGCATCAGCGTCATCCTCGCCTACGATTCGCTCGACCAGTGGTCCCAATTTGTCGCGAAATTCGTCGTGTACTCGTGTTTGCTGTTACGTTTCCGTTGGAAAAGCCACCATGTCGATGTTCTTTTTCCGATTGCACAATTTGCGGCGTGAAGAGGAAAATAAGAAAAAGTGTCGACTGGCTGCTGGACGTCGCCAAAGAAGTCGTGGTGGAAGTGCAGCCAGCAGCGGTATCTTCACCAACAGCAGCAATCAGCCGTTGACGGTGGCACCAAGTCGACTTTTTGAACGTGCACCACTTACACCTTCCGACAGTTTAGATGAAATCGCGTTCCAAATACCAAGGTTTTTATATTCAACATTTTTCAGATTACCTTATGTTTTTATCCCTATTTAACTCTTATGGGCAAAGAAAACAAAACAGGACTTAACTATATAACTAACTTTATACCAAAAACTACCAGTCACATGTTATTAACTACGTTTGTCTAGCTTTTAACAACTAGGAAAAATACTTGATTGGAAATTTTTGGTATAAAATGAACTCTAGTCAATAGTTTTTAAAGACATTAAAAATTTGTTATACATCCACGTCCTTTGAGTAATAACGAATAATGAAATACAACACGCCAAACTATCATCTAGGATAATTGATTTGTAAACTGTAACTTTTGAAACCAAATATCTCGAAACTCGATAAAGAGATTAATATAATTTAAACTTTAATGTTAAAGTTTTTGTTAGCAATTTTTAAACATTTTTTTCTAATTACTTAAATGTTTGCTTTAAAAAAAGTTTATTACTGAAATCTCTTAAGTTTCTGCACCTAAAAAAAAGTTTGGGATGTTCCTATTATTTTCTTAAGTCAAATAACAGTTGGGCATTATTGTTCCAACATTAAAATATAAAAATTTATATATTTCTTACAGGAATAAAGATGGAAACTTGAAAAGCTCTGGAAATTCTTTGGTTTCCGCAAATATAGGGGATAGGGTTTTTGGTTTTTCCATCAATGTATTTTTTTAATTTTGAAATGTGATCATAATAAACATAATGCAACAATTGTACCGTCATTAAGCTTAGAACTTGAATACTCGTCAGATGGTTTTGGATATAACTGATTTCTGAATTGTTCTTTGGTTTGTTGAAATTTCTAAGTTATCGATAACTCTAATTATTGTTCAAGAGACAATTCCTTTTTGCTATCATTAGAAGTGTTATCATCATCTTCTGAATATTTGGATTAGGTTTGTGGGTTAAAAATTTACTTTAAATTTGATCAAATTCGAACTAGGTAGCATTACTTTTTTGTCACCATTTTTTAATTACAACTTAATTTTCACGACCTAATTAATTTGACTCGTTAGGATGACATAAAATCAAAAACGTATACTATTTTGCTATAATGGTGATATCAGAACATATATTGGAAATAATTTAAAAAAATTCTAATAAATACTGAAAAAACGGTTTGTAAACTTGTGAATACTGGTAATACCAAATTGTGCACATAGTTCAAAATACAGATTTTCGGTATATCGGTATTGCAATCCCTAATCGCATCGGTAAAAAATCAGCTCAAATTTGGCCGAAGCCAGTGGTTTATATTAGTCATTCTAACATCAAAATTGTACGAGCAAATTGTAAGCTCGTTAAAGAGTTAAAGTATTTATGTTCCTTTTTCTAATGGGCCATTAAGACCTGTTATTTTCATTCATTTTAATAGATAAGAAATTGTCTGTCACCGTAATGGCGATCCATGGGTCAACCACCGTGGGTCAGATACTGACCTTTATACACTGACCAAAATACAAGCTTTTGAACTGACCCACGATGGCTAGGCAGCCATTTGCTTGTTTTGTTTGTACAATGAGATCTCAATAGCACTACTATCGTCTCCTCTCTGTTTCTCCTAATGAGACACTAATGGGCACCTTGCTTACTAGTGACCCACGAGCTAGTACTAAAAAATAATATGAACAAAATTTAACCCTAGCCTCAAAAAGGTTCGCCATTCCTGGTTTACCAGATAATTCCTACATATTCATTCTACACATGTCACTATCCTTAAGTGAAAATACACATGTTTTCTCTATTTCCCAGATAAAATTTTATCTAAAAGATAAGTGCCACTATCTACACGTGAAATTGCCAGCTTTTAGTCAATAAGCAAATTTGTTTGATTTACTGATTTGACTGATTTATTCAAGGCTAATTTTTCATTCAGATCCTTTTTTATTTTGTCAGTCGTTTTTTTTTTCTGATTCCTTCTTGTTTTGGAAAACCCAAGTTTGTGACCATTGTTATATATCAATCACTGCATACATTTGTTTTCATCAGATGCTTATTACTAATAACTAATGCTGTAATGCCAACAAATATATGTATTTGATTATAGTTATTTGTCGTAAATTCCAGAGTGAAAACATGAAATCGTCAGCGTAACTATATGTTATTTTTCAATTAATTACACATATTTTTCTTTTACATTTGGATTAATGCCTCCAAACGATATTTGAAAAAAATGGTAAAGCAAAATAAGATTTTTTTCCGCTGACTTTGAACAGTTATACTGTGTATACAATATATAAAATATATTGCAGTTCAATTTATGTAGTATAATTTAACATAACGATATACAAATTTAATATAATAATATATAAACTTAATATAATAATATATAAAAATCATACCTCCAACATAAATTTGAACAGAAAATCAAACAAAAATATTCGTGACGTATTACCCAGATACGTATTTCGATTGCCCAGCAATCTTCATCAGTGGTCATGTGGCTATGTGAATCATCACATAGCAGTTACGGAGTGATCCAGACTACTTGATAACCACTGATGAAGATTGCTTGGCAATCGAAATGCGTATCTGGGTAATACGTCACGAATATTTTTGTTTGATTTTCTGTTCAAATTTATGTTGGTGGTATGATTTTTATATATTATTATATTAAGTTTATATATTATTGTATTAAATTTGTATATTATTATATTAACTTTATGTATTATTATATTAAATTTGTATATTATTATATTAAATTTGTATATTATTATATTAAATTAGTATATTATTAAATTAAATTTGTATATTATTATGTTAAATTATACTACATAAATTGGACTGCAATATATATTATATATTGTATACACAATGGTAAAGCAATTCTTTTATAATGTTTAACATTTGAAGACAATACATTTGATATTTTCTTTATTATTGTCTTTTTGATCTATAAGGTAATTAAAATACAGTAAACCACCGCTTTACGGACAAAATGCGTTCCTCATAAACTGTTCGTTAATCAAAAATTCGTTAAGCAAAACCGCTATTAGTATGAAATCCCATTAGAAAATGATAGATTCGTTCCAGCTAATAAAAATACCTCTAAAAGAACTCCATTTTACGATTGATTCTCACTAAATATAGAGCGTAAATAAATTAACAGTGCACTATATCGCATAGCATCAAATACTTATTCGAAAGAACGTTTGATAACTATTTTGTGATTCCCTGTACAACAATACCAAACATAAACCGTATTTATGTATTAAAAATATTTTTTATTATTTTATCTTTGGAATTCCTCACTAAAATGTAAGCAAAACAAAAGAAATATATATATATTTTTCGTAATTGCAAATATTTCATCCATAAACCGAAATTTTGATACTTATTTAACCATATCCGTTAAATTGAACTTCTGTTAAGCGTTCGTAAAGCGGGGGATTATTGTAATAAAAAATTACTAATTATTTTAATTTTATCAGTTAATATTGGAAACTACTGAACTAATTTAGTAGAAATTATTTCAATTACATAGGTACAAAAATAATCGAAATAATACAAAAAATACAGGGCACTTGATTGATGTGTGTTAAAAATACTGTTGCAAATTGGTACAACGGCGGAAAAGAAATGATGGCTTAAGGATTTATTTCGTTTTTTTTTTATCAAAATCGTTCATTAAAATAATCCACTTCATTTATTTATTTTTTTATTTCTACACAACATATAGTTTCATCTTATTTAGACACTTTGGAGAAAATCAATCATTTGAGAAAACATTTTTCAAACCACTCAAGCTAGTTTATGTGTCAGTTTGTAAAAGTACCATTTGTACAGAACATTTATTGATATAGAAAAGATTAGTGTTTTTTTTTTTTGGAATAAAAGTTTTAACTCTACCATTTCACTTAACATACCACATGATTAAAAAAAATTGATGATCCATCCCTTCTTGTCTTGCTATTTTTACGGTCAACAAATAAGTGATTTCAAAAGAATATCATCACGAATTATTCATAGCTGAAATCAAAGTAATAATTTCCAGTCTAGAGCATTTTCCATTGTAAAACAAAGGATACAGTCATAGGGGATTATTACGATAATGAGGTTTTATTAAAATTTTTCGCTGAATTTCTCAGATTATAGTCATTTTTTCAAGCAACTTTTAATTTAAACAACGATTATCATGTAATTCAGCTATTATTGTCAAGCGTAGTATTTTGCACCAGATGTCAATTTTCCGGGATTGATTGAAGAAAAATCAATTCACAACCTTCAAGAACCCGTAAATCGGTTGAATATCGAATAAATAAGATTACCACGTTATTCCTTCGTTATTTCAACTGTTCAATGTTCTTATCGTCTTTTTTTTATATTATTTATGAGACGTGATTAATTCCCCAGAAATATGACTCAAACTTATCCGGAAAATTGATCACCCTACGCGGAAACGATGATTGAATAACGCCAACGATTTTATTATATGCAAACGAGACGCACGACTAACGTACAATTGAACCATTTCAATTTTTATTAGCACAAAAAAATATACACCTTTCAAAGTGGTTATTTTTTGTCGGTTTTCTAACGATTTTTTTTTTTTGGTCAATGAGTTTAAATTTTAATAAATTTACATCAATGATCAAAGCTTTCAGATGTGATGAAATAAAAATTGAATGGATTATGAGATAAAATTTTTTTTGAACATTTTTTCCACGTTTTGATTTTCTATATTTTGTTTAATAAAAATGTATAAAATAAAATCAATACTTTCTTTTCGGAAAATTCAGAACTCAAGACTCAGTTGTTTTGAATATCTACATCTTTAAATTCATGAATTTATTTTTTGGTCATAGTTTTTTTTTTAATTATTGTAAAAAAGTCATAATCAATAAGTGAAATAAGTTGGAAAATGGATTTATAACTTATTAAATTTAAATTACCCAACAAACCTCCGAATATGGGCGTTTTAAAAACAGATTTTTTTTTTTTTGAAAATGTCACTCTTTTGTATATTTTGGTTTATTTCTTCTTTCCATTAATGTTGTTCTAATTGTTTGTACCTCTGAGTACATGTAAAAGCTCATTAAAGCAATCTAGCATGATTAAGAAAGATAAAGATATCTTCTGCAAAATAGATTTTTTCAAGACAAAAGACAAAAAAGTATCATTCTTCCAAAGTAGTGAGGTCCACAAAGCTGAATAAAAATTTATTTTTAAGACCTCGAAAAAGCTCCAAGAGCTTATCTTTGAAAATTTTGCATTTTTCTTGTAGTATGATAATTTATAGCGAGTTACACTTATTGGAAAATAAAAATTATTTAATGAAAATACTGCCATACTTTGAAATCTGAGTATTATATTTCTCAATTCAATGTTTTATGAAACTGAAGGGTGTTTCAATTAGAGCGCAATATTTGAATTTTGCGCCATGTTTAACAGTCATAATACCACAAGATGACGTGACAAATCGAAAGTAGACAGATGGGAGTCAGTAAACATGAAATAGTAGACCATGAACAGCGAAGAGAAGTCATCAATTGGATCCTTGAGCACACTGCTGATTTTGCAAACAAAATAGTTTTCAATAATGAGGCCATTTTCGCTTCGATGGCTTCCTGGATAAGCAAAACTGTTGCATTTGGGGCTTAGAAAATCAAGTCACTTTAAGTGAACACAAGTGACACTAGTTTAAGGCAATTCATTCACAAGGGGTCACTGTATGGGGTGCATTATGGTTTGAAGGAATAATTGAACCGTTTCTCTTCGAAAACGAAGAAGGTAATGTGATATAACAGTTTCTTGTGCCTCATTTTGAAGCTATTGATCTTGACGACATGTGGTTTTAGCAAGACGATGCCACATACCATATCGCCCGTGAAACATTAACAATCTTGCACGAGTTTGCTCCTGGTCGTGTCATTTCCTGATTTGGTGACCAGAATTGACATCTACGCTCTTTCGATTTAATGCCTTTAGATTTTTGGCTGTGGGGTTATCTGATATTACAGGTTTATTCTAATAAGCCTGCAACCATCGAAGCATTGAAAGCTAAAATTATACGCTGTGCCAATGAAATACCACCACATGTATTCAATAACGTAATTGAAAATTTCGTCAAAAGGGTATGCAAATACCAGCAAAGCCGTGACGGCTATTTAAAAAAAATATTTCATACATAATTTTCAAATGTTTATTTTCTAAATCAATAAATATTTCAATACTTTGCTACAGAAAACCATGTTTTATTGAACACTGAAATCTTGCGCTCTTATTGAAACAGCCTTTAGCTGAACCCGTCAGATCCTAGTCTATATTATAATGGCTGTAAATGAATAACTTGGATTTAAAAATATGTTTTTGATACAACAATCCCCTTCCTTAGCAACTCACAGCATCCTTTGCTGTACCTTTTATAACTTACCTTCAAGGTATACATTTTTCATCTTAGTTTTGAGAAAATTTGCTATATCTCTAAAGTCACTACACGATAGTAGTAATGAAGTATTGACAGTTATTGGCTATTGAATTGATCGTTTTTTTTTGTGCTTAAATAAATTTGTCTTCAAAATACGTTCGTAGGATTTTAAATTTTCTGTACTGTTACGTCATTTTAATACCAGGCTAATAGAAACTCGCTTTAGGCATTTTAAAATTAACGATTTTTTGTGTATTTTAAGGGAATATTTCTTAGATTTTATCAAGAAAAGCGAAAAATCAACAGCGGTATTATGTTTGGATATTAGTTTAGGACATCTATAAGACATTTTAAATTATTTTTAACACATGTGCATCAGGTCTAACTTACTAACTATTAAATGGTTCTGAAAAAAAAGTCATAAACAATTTATTACTTAAAGTATTGTTCTTTCCTCTTTAAAGAAAAAATGTGGAAAAAAATAAAAATGAATATAATAAATTGTTGGGTAAAGAACAAATAAACTTAGCACTTTCTATAGGGACTTTTTTACTCGGTTTTGATATAAAACGGTTGAAGAAAAAACGTATCGCGTGCCAAATGTCCACTCTTATACGAAAATGCATCTAACAAAGGATAATTTCAAACTACCGACAAACATGAAGAGGAAATTTTAAGAGTTTTGACTTCAAGTGTTATTTATTTAAAGATGGTTATTTTTTCGATAAGAAATACGTGAAAAGTAATATCATCAATTTTTAAAAATCTTTGATTTATTAATTACATATTATTGAAATATTTTACAAAAAATCGAAAAAGTAAAATAAGATTTCAACCATTCCATACTATTACACATATTTGCATATCAAATGTTTGCCAAGGTGTGATACCACAAATTTGTTTATTTTATAAAAATCATGACCGAAAGTAACCGAGAAAAACCATTTTAGCCAATCAATCACATAAACACAAATAAACTTTTATTTCACGACAATGCAAAAAAATAATTCCGCAAAAACAATTTGAAACAAATTTGTCCTTCGCATCTATTTTCTCTTCCTAGTACTGTAATTTAATTACAGTTATTATTGATTGACATAAAGCTTTATCAATGTCGACAAAATTTTCTGTCTTCTCTGATTTAAATTAATTGATTGCGAAACTAAGCAGAACAAGCCCGTTGCAAAATTTCACGGCAATTTTTTAATTATATCTGACAATATTAATTACTTTCGTGTAAATTAAAACCTTTTTAAACGGACTAATTAACTTTAAAATTTTTGTTTCAGGTAAGACGAGAAAAATCTTTCATCAAAGTTCATCACTTCTTTACAATGAAAATGAATGGTAAGAGTAAATAGTTTGTTTATTCGTCGATGGGAAATTTTCATGCGGAAAAATATTTCTGAATATTTTTTTGACCGTTTACCTATTTCAATAGATATTAGTTATCTTAAACCTTAAGATTGTTATTTTTAAACCAAAAATATTAGACTTCATAAAATTATCTATAAGAATCATGTTTTTAAGCTTTAAATATTCATTATTCCAAGAAATTGTGGCCACAAACAATTTCTAAACATTGTCCCCTACCAACTTCCGGGCAATTGTCCTTAACTAAAACTTTTTAAACTTGTTGGTCAAAATTAAACATTTTTTTTATATCTTATCTTGCCCAATCTAATCCAATTAAATATGTTTAAATATTACACTATTAATAACTTAAGTTTAAGTTATTTTAGTCATAAGAACACTATAATTTAATTTGAATTGCACAAATCAAGGTCTAACAATTATCAACTTACAAATATTTTCACTGATACTCTGATTGGTTTTAAATTTTACGGAATCTTCACTCGGTGACCTTTTTATTTTTTATTTTCTTTGATCCAAAAAAGTCAATTTTTTTTTAAGCTACAATAATGACTGTACAGTATACATAATTCGAGTTTTTTATTGTATATACTTAGGGGTTTATCTATAACTTTATTCTTAAACTTCAAAAATGATTTAAAATATCTTTATTTTCTTCATTGTACTGGAAAGGTCTCCTAAGAGTTCTTCTGCATTCCATCTTAAAAGAACTATTGCGCTGCAGCGTTGTTTCTGAAATAAATCTCTGCAGGCAATTGGATATTTATGTTTATTTTCGCGCCCATATCCGGATGACTCAAAAAAGTTTTGAGTTTTAACCAAGCAAATTAAACGGTAGTCGTAAGACCAAAAGAGTTTCACCAAAATTGAGCGTACTCTGACGTAACAAACCCAAATGTATGGACCATTTATTTGCTAAAATACATTCCTTGGTTATGGGGTTTTTGGCTGGAATTTATTTAAAAATATAAGAAAACCATTCAGCAAATGATTAAGAATGAGGACCTAAGGATCAAAGCTCTAATTTTTTAATAAAATTTTATTTTAAGTAAATTTTAATTAGTTAAGCAAAATATTATTTTTTTCTTCTACTAACTTCTTAATATAACCCAATTTTGGCTTTAATGGTTCTATACATCATACGTTAAAGGTTGTTTCTGTTTCTTCCAAATTACTGTAATTCGAAACTTTCTTAATTTGATGTTACGTTTTGCCAAAATTCCATCAATTCATTTACCCTTAAAACATCTTTACAAATTAAAAAAAAAAACATTAGAGTTATTGAATATTTCATCATTAATTAAAAAAGAGATTTTTCCACAAGAAAACCCATAACCTCTATGGAAGTTTTCTATCTTCTTTTCTAGTTTTATTAATATTTTTTTAAATTAAATAGGTTTTTATTTATGTGACCTTATTTTGTAATGCCTAATTAATTTTTAATATATATTTTTCCTTCCTAATAGAGCTATTTTTGTTGAAAGTGGCTATAGTTCATTTCAAATAAATATTATAATTTTTATGTCGTAATAACATAATTTAAATTATTTTTCATATTTTTAATTATAATCACTCTACAACTACATGGTCATTAATGACAACAATAATTTACAATGGGTACAAATGGTATTTAAGTATTCAGTTCATGAGTAACTTGTAAAAAATAAAATGGTTTTATAATTGAAAATGCATCTTGTTAAAAGCACATATTAGCGGAATATTTGAGAGAAAAACATATTTTTCAATAAGAAGAAAATTCAGGTTATTTAAGATCTTTTTGTTTTTTATTTTTTATTTAATATTTTTACTGTTCAATTAGCTACGTTTCGTTACTAATCGTAACTTCCTCAGGCTTCTTGATTCACAAAATTAAATATTTTTAATTTAAATTCAATAAATAAATTTAGTTAAATTTATTTATTTATTGAATAAATAAATTTAAAAAATTTAAACAATTTGAAATTTTAAATAAATTTATTTATTGAATTTAAATTAAAAATATTTAATTTTGTGAATCAAGAAGCCTGAGGAAGTTACGATTAGTAACGAAACGTAGCTAATTGAACAATAAAAATATTAAATAAAAAATAAAAAACAAAAACATCTTAAATAACCTGAATTTTCTTCTTATTTAAAAAAATATTAAAGCTGAGATCTGAATTTTATCATATATTTTTTAATTTTTTAAGGAAATAATGAATAACTAGAAATATTTTCCAACAACGAAAATTTGACCAACAATTTGTGGAAACTTTAAAGTTAATAATTGGCCTACTCTTGATTTAAACCACTTTCAAAATAAATTACTGAATTGTTTGATTATGTCGTAAAAACAGTGTAAAATAATTTTCAATATTTTTTTATTTATAATTACTCTACAACTACATGGTCATTAATGGCTTCAATAATTTACAGCGGATTGAAATGGTATTTAAGTATTCAGTTCATAAGTAACTTATAACAAATTAGTTGGATTGATAATTCCAAAAACATCTAGTTTAAAGTACATATTAGGGGAATATTTGAAAAATAAATATAGTTTTTAGTTTTTTAAAGATATAAGAAACAACTGGAAATATTTTCCAGCAACGAAAATTGGATCATCAATTTGTGAAAACTTAAAAGTTAAAAATTGGCGTACTCTTGATTTAAACCATTTTCAAAATAAATGACTGAATTATTTGATTTAAGGTGTTAACATGTTTTGTTGCGAG
This sequence comes from Sisyra terminalis, assembly GCA_958496175.1. Taxonomy (NCBI): domain Eukaryota; kingdom Metazoa; phylum Arthropoda; class Insecta; order Neuroptera; family Sisyridae; genus Sisyra; species Sisyra terminalis. The sequence goes on from OY292275.1 coordinate 14,674,408, forward strand.
TAATTAAGTATTTGTTTAAATTTCATTGCTTATATATTTGGTGCGCTTCAATAAGAATTGCTCATTTTAGAAAAAAAATATATAATTTTGGTTCTTTTATTGTCTTCATAAAGAGGAAGAAGCTCCACGTATGTAATCGATATCGATTGCAAGTACATCACGCTAAAGGACGATAGGTACTTACTTCAAAAACCGAAGCAATATATTTTTCTTCATTTCCTTTGTATTTCCGAAAGTCTTAAACCCAATTTCATCAAACCGCTGAGAAAAAAAGCTTTTATCAACATTTTTCTCGGAACTAAAATAAAACTGAAAAATATAAAGTTTTATTTCTCAAAAGTCCACGTATAAATCGTTCTCGTAATGTTTTATGACAATGCGACATTTATTTTCGTTTTAATACAAAAGCCACCAATCCACCTGCTCATTAATCATTAACACACTGTATTTACATTGTAACAGTAAATGTTTCATTTTATGAAGTCTTAGAACGCGTAAAAATTTGCGGTATAGACTTGAGTTTGATATTTCACCCTCATCAAGTATTTAACAAAGTGTTTGCCCCAATTTCGGTCACATGTGCCCTTATGGCTTCACAGCACTGAACGTTTGGGTATTTATTATCTATTTATAAATGAAAGCTAGTTAAAGCGTAGCTAAGAGAAATTTCTAACTCAATTATAATGCAAAATAAAGGAGAAAATTGCCAAAAGCTGTTTACCTGAATTAAAAGTAATTTTAACTTGAGAAAAGGATCAAACTATTCGGGAGCTGTTTTAAAAATTTAAGCCTCAAAATCCAAATGGGGCGAAAACTGTTTAAAAGCACAATAAAACCAAGTGACAAGGGACTATTTGAAACCGCTTAATTTTTTATCACCAGTTTTTATGTTGTCTATCAAAGTTTTATGTATTGTGTCCCGGATTGATTTTAACATAAAAATTGAAGAATAAATCAAGATTTTTTTTTTGGGAAAAAAATGATGTGTTAATATTGAAAAGCTATTTTCATTGCTAGTCATCGACCGCCGTCACCTTAAGCTCCATTTGTAATTAGGAAAGCTCGTTATGAAACTAATTTATCACAGAGATCACACAACATAGGTATGGTAGACAGTTCAAAAGTTCAGGGCAGGTGAAAACTTGATGTTGCTAATGGTAGTCAGGGGTTGTTGGGGTGGTTGTTTTATTTTGTAAACCACAAACAGACGAAAGCTTGATTGAAAAAAATCATTTGTAAATATTTCAACTTTACATTTTGTTGTGATTTAAAAGGAATATCCTCAATGAAAAATTCGAAATCATTTATTTTGATTTCCATCAAATAAATAAACCTCTTCCCTTAATTCGTATCCCAAAATATTTAATTATCAGACACATTTTAAGATTCTTGTTAAAATTATTTTTTAATGAGAATATTATAAATTCCTATCATTTGATGCCAATATAAAACAATTTTCATTAAAACACTAAAACTATGACAAAACGGTTATCAGAGTTTTCTTATTTTGATTTTTCTAAAATAAAATTCCAGAAAAACTGTTTTTTTTTTTTCGATTCCCTGTTTTGTTTGTTTCCTTAAGCTTATAATTTTCATTTTATTTTTTATCCTTGCATTGTTTACATTTCAAACACGCCAATCCAAACTCAATTTAAATCTCTCGAAATTGAAACAAAAAAAAATAAGGGATGATTTTGTATCATATGAAAAAAATACGTTTCTACCTTTATAAATTTTTAATGAATATTTCTTTTATTATATTTTATATTTTTTTTTTATTTGTAAGAGATTGAAATGAACCGATAAATAATTCAAATATTGTGTGATCAACGCAGTGGAAAATCTTGAACAATTATTTTCATAATTCATTATTTTAAGTTTATAACTTATTTGCATAGATAAGTTTATAATATTTATGGTTGCACAATAATATTTATAATTAACCATCTGCAATGTCGGTATTTTTTTACTTAATTTACATCATTAAATACCAGTTTCATACTGTAATCTTTGGATATATGTAATGCGATTGCATGAATCGGATTACCAGCTGAAACCCGCAGCTTCGCTTGAATAATTTAATATTATGTTGACAATATGAGAGATATTGTTTAATATTATACTAATGCTCGTGAAATATGTGAATTATTTCATTCATTTTTTTCTAGTTTATTAAAATCATTTGTCTTTCCCAAAAATAAAAATTAAAACTTATTTTTTTCATTATAATATTTTGATGCATTATCTACATTATGGGATCAGCAATTTTATTGTTTTGGAACCATGTATTAGTCATTGGTTAAGACTTATTAAGTTATTTATTATTTTTAAAGAATGACTTTCTTCGTAATTGCATGAATTTCTGGACAATTGTAAAAATTACTGCAAAATCCGTTAAATAATCAACAAATATAAACTGTACATAAACTGAGAAAAGCGTTTTCCTTTTATCCTTTTATAAGTAATATGAATTGATTTAGTCAAGCTTCAAATATTTAATATTATATTTAATTTAAATATTTAAGAAAATTGGGTCAATTTTTCTATTTTGTTTTTTAAAAATATACCTTTAAGTTTAACTGATTATTAAAATACTAAGAAAAGTATTGGTAATCTAACTTAGCTAAAACTAACAATTAAATGTTATCATTTCTATCAATTAAATAAATAAATTTAAATGTAAGTTTAAAATTAAACCTATGTTTTTTACCATAAGGTATAGTCACCAAATTTTGTCCCCAAGCTTAATTTCGCCCCTTGGGTATCTTTTTTTCTAAATAACACCACCTAGTTTATATAATTTGAATTTAAAGTCAGTTAAGTCAGACAACCATTTCAAATGTTTAGCGGTGAAATGTTGGGTCTGTGTCAAGATATTTATAAAAATAAAAAACTTGTCAAGGTAAGTTTTTGATTGAAATACTATCGATAAGGTTTAAATGGTGATGTTCTTGAATTATTTAAACGAAATTTTGCCAAAATTTGATGTTATCGCTTAAAATTAAATCGATTATATTTTCATTTAGGTTATGACATGCGTTTTTGGTTGAATACATGTTGTCAACACAACTGGCAAATTCCTAAAATCGCCCCCTTACATAAGCCTAATATCGCCCCCGGGACGATATTGAGATTACTTCGTTATTCGGCAGTTGTAGTTTTTCAACAATCATTTTTTCAATAAAATATTTAGTGTGGACGAAACAGGGATCAGCACCATGATGAAATGGGAGAAAAGTGGATTGGATGCACAAAATGTTTCCAATGGATGCATGAGGGTTGCGTTGAAAATTAAGGGCCTAACTTTATCTGTTCAATTTGCTTAGAGAATTAAAATTACTTAAAGTTTAAACTATAGGTACATCAATGATTAATAAGTTGGATTATATATTGTTATTATTATGATTATACTAATAATTATATATTGTTAAAAATATAGTTTATGTTTATGTAAGTCCTGATTATTGTGATCTCAATATCGTCCCCGGGATGTAATTAGGTGCCCAAAAAATTATTTTCAGAATGTCTACTTTTTTGTAAAGAATATTTTTGTATAAATAATAAAAAAAAAATTTTTCAAAAAGGGGACGTTATTTGGTGACTACCTTATTGAAATTATTTCACTTTACAAGTTCGCATTAAATACAAATTATTTTCTTTTAAACTTCAGAAGTGTGATTTCATACTTAAAACTTCATTATTTTTTGTAGCAAATAAGTAAAATAACAACCAGTAAATAGAAAATCAAAATAATATAGCAAAAATAAACATAAGTGTGTAGAAAGTGAGTACTTTCTACACGGTAACAAAAAGAATACTATTTAGCCAGTTTCAAACAATGCGAAAAATGAACATATTCAGGTTTTCAATTATCTTTCAATTATTTGGCACTTGAGTTGGGAAGATTGGACATTATGCAGATATTTGTTGTATAATTTAGTACTTCGAATTTGCTATAAAAATTAGAATTTCGATGAATTTTGAGAATATACTTTGTAGCGACATGATTATTGCATTTATAAGCAAAAATAATTTACAAAATCTACCAAAAGTTTTCTTAAATTTGAGTGTTAAAGAACGAAGCCAATACTCCATATATGGCAAGTGTTTACGCGAAAAAAAATTTAAACTACTTTTGTAGTCTTATATACATATTTTTTTTTGCAATTTTCTAGTGGAACTTAAATACCATAAATACCACTTTCAAGGATGAAACCTTTAGATTTGGATTATTTCAATTTGCATTTTTTGTTTTTTTTTTTTTATTTTGTTCTTAGTTTAAAAGTACCTAAGTTTTACTGATATAAATATAAACCATTTTGATAGTCCTCAACCACCTCAAAATGTAAGAGAAACCTTTCTTTACAATGCCTAATAATAAAACATCATATCATATAAATTCACGATAATTTTAAAATTTTAAGCATAAACTATAGTAAATTGAAGTAAATCAAAGCTTTTAAAATATTTGTTCTAAATTATTTAATATTTTTTTTTTGTGGAATTTAAAGCAATTTAATGAATCCTTATTAACTTCTTCATTTCAAATGAATTCCATCTAAAATAAAAATTAATTTCGTAATTACTTTTGTTTTTATCGTTGAATAGAACAAAAGGGTTTATTGTTTGAAACTATCTGATATTCAGTTAAACTTTTGCTGTCTAAAAATCTATAATTCTTTGTTCATTTTCTTACTCCGTTATAATTATTTAAAGCTTTGAATTAAGTGTCCAGACTTACACTTGCTTTTTTTAGAAATTTATTTGCTCTTTTTTACACAAAGAACACAAATTATTAACAACAAAGATAGAAATTGTAATTAAAATTACACTTACACAGTTATCCATTGTATCAGTCCTGCTATACAATTAAGTGTAAGACTTATAACGTTAGTACAAAGAGATTATAATATTTCCACCTAAAATAATATCCCGCTACAATAGTACGAAGTACTAAAGTACTTTAAATGCAATGCATTGACCTTTGGAAAAAAAATAAAAATAAATGAATTTTCACACAATGGAAACGTCTGGTGTTGAATTTATTCAAATTTGGGAAATTTACTACAAAAAATCCTTTTACTGAAATTGACAAGACTTTTTTTTTGATAGATTTTTTGTGAATGCAATCACACAAAATATCAAATATTTGGCTTTTTTTACCAATAAAAAATTATGGGGGAAAAATGAATGGGAATATTGAGAAAACATTATATTTTTTATGAACAAGAAAGAATCTTTAAAACATAATGTGAATTGTGAACTTTGTTGAAGAAAGTCGGGGCTGTGAATCAAAGCTCGGTTTGATTTTTTAATAAACAACATTTCCATCGAGTCATGAATATTTCTAATTTGCATAACCTAATTTCATCAATTTAATCGAAAATGACCCCTTGTGATCGATTATCTTTCATTCTATCTTAGCCGTTATCGGTCACATTGAATTAACATTCACCTACGTTAATAGCGTTCAGATTGAGCTTGAACAAAATTTCACATTAACTAAAACGAAGCCTTATCTCAATTCTCAGTCTACAAACTCCAATGACTAAATCTTCTAGTTTCTTCAATTCGAACGAATAGAAAATCTTCAATTATCCTCACTTACTTGTAACGTTCATTCTTCTGTCTTGTCTAAAAACTTATTTCAAAAAAGTAATCCACGTTCTGTAAATCTCCAGATAATTTACTGCAGTCGACGAACTCGAAAAAAGCAATAGTCTCCAAAGAAACTTAATCAGTTATTGACACTATAACATTAACAAAATCGGTTTAATGTACTTACATTTTTTTCCAAAGCCAATTTTTTCCATCGAAAAATCACACATCTTTTTTATCTAATCTTCAACAACTTAAATCCTATCAATGCTTTTTTAAATTATAAACGTTGACAATTTAGTTTCCCAGCAAATTCAATTTGTTTCAAAGGATTTTCCAGAGATCATTTTCATCTTTCGTGTATGCACCATATTAAAATATTTAAATAAATTCAAAGGAAAATTCAAAACTTTTTCCGGCTCGAACAAAAAACCTCTTTTTTTGTTTTGTTTCGGTACATTATACCAATATCCTTTGAGTAGGTGATGCCAAGGATGGTAATTCAATTTTTTCTATTAAATAAAAGCATCTCGGAAAGTAGAACAAACACAAGACCGAAACTTGAAGAATGTATGCTGAATTATTCTCTAACTTCCCTCATTACTACTTTGATAACAAGATTGAAAGTTTCTGTTAACCAAACTCTAAAAAGTTAACCATTTTCTGATACAAAAATTTTGCTTTAGTTAAGCATTGTGTTAGTGCATAGAAAAAAAAAATACTAAGTTTTTCTCTTTTTCAAGTTAATGTGGGTATTCTTCTATGTAAGAGTATAATTTATTAAAGTCTATTAAAATCTACATTACCAATATTTTTGCAGCATTAATAGCTCAACATTTGTTTCATTCATTAATGGGTATAATCCGTTAATGATAACTTTACCAACCAATTGAATGATTATTTATATATCCATGTTGTTTAAGTCCTTGCTTTTTTAAATATAATAATTAAATTGTGGGTAATAAGGACGAAGCTTCTTGTGGAATATTATTTATTTTATCGCCAACGTTTCGTCAGTCATTCCTGACTTCTTCAGGGCTCTATAATGAAAATACATAACATTTAAAAAATAGCGACACATTATTGTAAAAATTACAATAATAATAATTACAATAAAAAAGTAAAAAAATAATTTTTACAATAATGTGTTGCTATTTTTTAAATGTTATGTTTTTTCATTATAGAGCCCTGAAGAAGTCAGGAATGACTGACGAAACGTTGGCGATAAAATAAATAATATTCCACAAGAAGCTTCGTACTTATTGCCCACAATTTAATTATTATATATATATATATATATATATATATATATATATATATATATAGGGTGTTTTTTTTTCTGGGACTATTATATTTTTTTTGCTCCCATGTCGAAATTTTGTTGGAAATACTTCAAAAAAAAATCCCTGAAAGTTTGAGCTCTTAATATTAATATTAAGTATTCGCTCACAGCGTGTGAATATTTTCCATTTAAAATACACGTAAACTTTGATTTTTTTTCAAAAATTTGTATAGCTCAGCGGCATTTTATGGTATTGCCTCGCTCAAAATCGGGATTTTTTTACAATTGTATGCTCTACAAAAATGCCTATTGCGGCAAAATCGTAATTTACACGGGCGAGGTAGTACGGGTCACTAAGCCTTGATTTTTCATAGATTTCTCGTTTTTCTCTCAGTTACTCATGAATTACAAGACCTACAGAAAAAATGTAAATGTCAAATTTATAGGAAATTTAATTTCCTACAAAAAAGTTTCAGAAAACCAAATTGCTAAGATCGATATTTCTCGAGATATTCAGCCTTGAATTTCTCTTACTATAAAATTTTAGGGGTTATTGAGTAAAATTTAAGAAAATATTGATTTTTTATTCCTTATTAAAAATTATTAAAAATAGGCACTTTTGTAGAGCATACAATTGTAAAAAAATTCCGACTTTGAGCAAGGCGATACCATAAAATGTCGCTGAGCTATAAAAATTGAAAAAAAAAATCAAAGTTTACGTGTATTTTAAATGGGAAATATTCACACGCTGTGAGCGAGTACTTAATACTAATATTAAGAGCTCAAACTTTCAGAGATTTTTTTTTGAAGTATTTCTCACAAAATTTCGGCATGGGAGCAAAAAAAAAATGATAGTCGCAAAAAAAAACACCCTAATATATAATCAATAACAATAGATACATCCTTACGGATAAAAAAGTTATTATATTTGAACGATTAACTGTTGTTTAGATACAAGTTAAAATCAATTGGCAAAAATTAAATCTTGTAATTACAAGTAGCTAACAAAACGTTGCCAATAAAAAACTATTTTGCTAGACTACTAAACCAGTACCTACGTAAAATTTACGTCTTACGATAAATTCCTTTATTATATTTTTTTATTAAATTATTCACGATTATTATTCTTTAGTCAGTAATTTTTATCAAATTTATGTAATTTAGACAAAAAAATATGGGTTAATAATAAATTTTAACGCTATGTTTTATCGGAGTTTGCCAACTCTTTTAAATGCATTAAGGGGTTATACTTAGTTTTAAATCTAAAACAGGTTTTTTTTCAGATTTTCTTTTTGTTAAGACGCATTCTTTTATACAAATACATCTTTAATACAAAAATATTGAGTTTCCTTTCTCCTGTAGACGATCTCATGATGAGTCTCCGCAAAAAAGTACCTTATGGTGAGGAAGATGTCTCTGGTGCAAATTATCTGATTTTAAAAAAAAACGGAGGACCTATTTTTTGGATAGATGAATACAGGTAGTAAAAGAAGAATTAATTAAAATTTTGGTATTTGACAAAATGGTGCCTTCCCAAAAAAAAAAAAAAAAAAAACGATTTTTCGAAAAAAATCACTCTTTGAAGAGGCTTGAAAAAATTGAAATTATTGCCCAAAATCATATTCCTTTGTTCATTATCTGAGGAAAGAAGGAAAAAGAATAGGCACCTAAAAGATTGAATATTAATTTAAAAACAATTGGTTCAGTCGTTTTAGATAAATTTTCCTCACCAATTTTGGAAACACCTTTTCGAGAAAAACGCGTTTAAAGTTTTAAGGGATATTTCACTTAGATTTACACATAGTTTAAAAAATGTTTTCTACTTACCACGAGCCATCTATTCAAAATCCACAAAAATTTACGGTACGAGGGCTACATTTATCATAAAGTATTGCAATTTTAAAACCAATTCCCCGTTGTGATGCTGTTTCTATATCGGGTCACTACACAATGTACATTGTACATATGGTATTTACTTACAGCTGCAAACATTGAAATACAATTTTACTAAATAGTACCTGAATTTAATTCAAATTTCCATAGAATATACTTAAATATATGTACATTCGGAAATTGCAACAAATAAGAGATCGATTTATGAAAATTCAAAGTAGGCATAACCCCTTAATGAAAGTGGCTCCTTTTGATATTTTCATAGGACTATAATGATCAACAAAAATCAAAAAATTATTAAAATTATTAAACAATTAAAAATGCGTTTAAAAGATAATTAACTTATCGAAAAATTAAATCATGTAAAATATAAGATCAAACCATCATCGACTCAAGTAGCGATTCCTCGTGATTCGGTTATATACATAACAATCGAGATATCAATTTATTTTTTCCGCGACATCTATTCGTAATCTGTTTTGGGCTTTAAGCGAATGGGGTGAAAGAACAGATGGAGATTTATGCATCTTTTAAGAAAGGTACCTTAAGGTATTACAGGGTCTCTGAATGGTAGTTCCGTAAATAAAACGCGATTCAGCCTTTGGTAGTGACCCTATTGTCCAGAAGATAGATAGCCTGATATTTGAAGTGTTTTTTCAGTCTTTTTAGATATTTTAAACAGTATCTGGCTATCTCATTCCTTATTGTAGCCACTTTGAGATCTTTATGTATGTCATGGTTGGTCACATACCTAGGGGCGTAAATGATTTACCTCAGAGTTTTCGACTTAAAAAACTGAATCATGTTCATGTTAAAGCCACTAGTGGCTGCCCACAACTGTATCCCATATATCCAGATGGGTTTCAAAATAGATATCTTGCTATCCAAAGAATAGTTGCGCTTTTCATTCAAGATATACCACAGTTTTCGAGAGGTGATAATCAGCTGGCTACATTTGTGGTAAATTTCATTGGATCTTGAAACGTAAGACCTATCTAGATGCATTCCAAGGTACTTGACCTCCGTAGCCTGGGGTGTTACGTGGCCATTTAGAGAAATGGGAAGATAATTTTCTCTCCTTGTGGTAAATCCATATACATGAGCTCCAAATAGTTACTATCGAAATATAGGTGGTCAAATAACTTTAAATTTTATCAAATAAAGGCGGAAATTTTCCAATTAAATGTTACAAAACTTATTCTTTTCAATTGAGTTATAATATATATAGGAGTTATAACAAAGAGTTAAAAAAATAGTACAACAAAAATTCGTAATTTTAGAGTTTAGTTTCTTTTTATGAAATTTAGTTATTTGAATAACTCATCCTTTAATTTCTCAAATTAATAAAAAATAGACTAAATTTTCTGGAACGTAGCTAATTTTTGAAATTAATAGAATAGGCTTTAATATTTAAGCTTCTAAATTTTCTAATTATAAATACCAAAACAAAAAGGAGTCTCATAATTTTGATAATGAATAATCTCACATACTCATTGAAAATGACACTGACGACTGATGCTCAACTATTATGTGGAAAACCGAGAAAATCTACAATTTCTCATTTACAAAGTGCTGCATGTTATGCGCTAATTTCCCTGATATAGTTTAAAGTGTTCAGTAGAGGAAACAATGTAATCACTTTGATTTCAGTTTCATGTCAAAATTGTCTCATATAAAGACAATTATTTTGCCTGGTTTGTGTGTGGTTGTATATAAATATAGTTTAATATTCGTGGCTGCATTGCATTTTCCGTCGATTAGACTCACTATATAAATACAATAACATTGCTGACAAATTCCTTTAATTTTCGTTCATTTTAATATCTCATTGAAATTCATCAAATAAAAAAAAGTACATTAAAATTTTGTTGAACCCTTACAAAGGATTATTTGATTAAGTTGATTGACTTTTTATATTCTTTTTTCTATTTGACGGTAGTTTTAATGAGTGGTTTAATTTTCTCCTTCAGCGTCATCTATTTGTGATAGAGATTTTCAAGTCTGGGGGAATCTAATTCTTGTTTTAAGAAATACAAGATTTTAATTTATCTTTTTCCTTTTTTCCCTTCCAGTTTCATTTCTGCTATTAGTATGAACCATAAAGAATGAATCTTTTCCTCTGAAATTTTGACCTCTCTAGCTAGCTTTTCTATTGGTATACTTTATAAAAGATACCTATTCAAATATTTTAAATAATTGTTGATTCCTATATTAAAAAATTAACGTTGAATTTATGTATACATTATATAACAAATGTTCCGAAGTTTAGTTTTTCATGTGTGTGGCATCCAATTTAAACTAGTTAATTTAAAAAAAAATGACAGCAAAACTGCAACATTTTATGAAATTATGATATAGCAGCATTCAATATGCATTGTATATAAATTTCAACGATAATCACGTCATAAAATCCTTTTATACATTTCTCTTCATATTTGTTTGACTACAAATTATTTGCATACTTTATTCATCAATCACTCAAATTGATGTATATATTCAAGCTTCAAAAAGCTCAAGAAAAACATGTCTACATTAGACAGTATGTTGAGAAGAATTTAAACTAAAATAAAAATCAAAACTCTGCGTTTATTTAGCCATAAAATGTTGATGGCCTTTGAATAAATCAGCAGATTTAGCTCTCCCGGCGATTCCATCATAAAAATACATGTTCAATCTTTACAATCCCACTTAAACTTTACAACCCAAACGACGATTTGGTGACCAAAATGAAATCAAAAGTGTCTCAGTTTGTTTTCAATCTTTTTCGTTTTTTTAGGGTTCCATAAGTTTCACCAATGTTGATGTTTACGAATGATCAAATTATTGAGTCTATTGACATGCTTGATTTTTTACCAAAATTATTAGTTTACTCAACCAATAATAACTAGTATAAAAATGGTGTAAATTATAGTCTAAAATATGTCTTGTCAATATCTAAAATATTGAAATCGAAATGACAGTTGAAACTAATGACATGGCAGTTCAAATTTGAGCCAATAATTATTGTATTTGCATTTCACTAACATGGATGTCTTTAAAATTTTATGTTCTTTACCCTTGACTTTGCCGCAACACATACATCTCTTATTATGTATTTTGATAATAAAAGTAATTTGTGTTTAAAATTGTATCATATTTTATTAATCACAAATCTTATAACTGGTGTGCCAGTTTAGGCACTACCGGAAGAGGCTACGGCAGTGAATTAAAAACGTATTTCTAACTATACCAAAGAAGTATAACTTCTCACACTGTTTTTTTTTTTAGGAAGAAATCAATTAAATTATTTTTGGTTATACCTCTTTTCGTTGATCAACAAACTAGTAGAAAGTAATAAGAAAATATTATCACAATCTTCAAAATTGTTATTCATATGTTATATGATAAGAAGATATACAACATAGCTCAGTTGCATGGCTTATTTCCCTTTATGTCTCCAAATATATCTTATTATATAAACGAAACTGGTCTACTTCCATACGGGTCAGGAATGCAAACGATTCAACTCTCAGTTGATAAAATCTTAAGTTACTAAATGTGTACGTGGTAGATAATGGAAGGTAGACTACTGCCGGTTTAAATATATCACGTTAGAGGCTTTAGTCTTGAAAACCGTGTCTGTATAGTTGTACTCACTGCATTCACAATAACTGGTTTCGGATCAAGAACAAAATATTTTTAATGGAATCTACATTCGTCTACCTGGCCTTATCTCTCGTACACATTTTGGTACTCAAGGTTTTATCACCTTCGAAAGATGTGTTAATTGCATTTTCACACTAGGTTGGAATGCAACTGGTCTTTTATATTTTGAATTCAAGATTTTATTACCTGATTTTAACCTTCGAAAGATGTGTTAATTGCAACTTCACACGAGATTGGAATGCGACCAGTTTTACACAAAACGAAGTTTGATGCATAATTCAAACTGATGAAAGCTTTACAATTGTACTCTGTAGAAGGTCACGAACAGATCAGTCTCGACAGTGGTTTTTAACCATGTTGGAGATGTAGATCACACTAGTTTCTTATGCGTATTCACCAATATCTTCTAAATTGGAAAAAATATTTTTTATATATTGATACATTGAAGCACAATATTGATAAAAGCATTAAGAACTCACCGAGCCCGCGAGACTGACTTACCTACTTAATTATGTCCACCAAAAAAAGCATAACTCGAAGAACTAGACCACGTTTTCCGGTTTTATTTTAAGTTCATCCCAAAAAGGACATAGAACGATAAGTATAGTGAATCGGCCCCAGAAGGGTATTTGGTTCATAATTTCAGGGTATGTTGATACTATTAAGATACATTAATTCGGCAAGTTGCAGAGATATTGCAAGGACGATAAGTATAGTGAATCAGCTCCAGAAGGTTCATAATTTCAGCGTATGTAGTACAATTAAGATAATTAAATCGGCAAGTTTCTGATATGTATTACCGTTTCTTTAAAAATTGAGAAAAGCTGAAAATCAGAAAAAAAAATTCTCAAAAACATATAAATTGGTTTATTTGAATTTTGAATATGTTACAGGAGCTGATGGTAGCTCTAGAAAGTAAATTGAAAGCTTAGTAATCGAGTAAGCTATGTTTCTGTTTATTATATTAATGGATTTTTGCATAAAAAAGTCGGTTTTTAATTTTTTTCAATATGGCGTACCGTTTTTTAAAATTTAAAAGACTCATAACTTTAAAGGAAATTAGATGGGAAATTCGAAAAAAATAGTTTCGTAATTATATCAAAATTGTATCATGGTTAAAAATTAAAATTAAAAGAAAAAACTTTTTTTCAAGTAATCTTATAAACTGATAAAGCTCTTAATTTTTTTTCTAGAAACTACCATCAGGTCCTATAACATATCCAAAATTCAAATAAACCGATTTACATGTTTTTGAGAATTTTTTTTTCTGATTTCCAGCTTTTCTCAATTTTTGAAGAAACGGTAATACATAGGGATCTGAAACTTGTCGAATTAATGTACCTTAATAGTACCAACATACCCTGAAATTATGAACCCAATTACCTTCTGGAGCGGATTTACTATACTTATCGTCCTATGTCCTTTGTCTTATAAAGAGAATGCATGGTCTTGGGGTTACAGATTATGCTGAAGAGGCCGTTTTTTTTAGATTTTTGCAATAGAAGATGCAATTTGCTCGTTAAATTCAATTATATATCAAACGGTTACACGTTTAAAACCTTAGAGGGTGATTTTTTTAATTTATTTTATGCCTTTTTTTACATATAAATATACATACTAGTTTAAACCTTATAAATGTTTAATTTGTAGCATTAGTATTAGATGATAAAAATTAGATCTCAGCTTTTATATTTTTTTAAATAAGAAGAAAATTCAGGTTATTAAAGATCTTTTTGTTTTTTTTATTTTTTATTTAATATTTTGATTGTTCAATTAGCTACGTTTCGTTACTAATCCTAACTTCCTCAGGCTTCTTGATTCACAAAATTAAATATATTTTATTTTTTTTTTAAATATTTAATTTTGTGAATCAAGAAGCCTGAGGAAGTTACGATTAGTAACGAAACGTAGCTAATTGAACAATAAAAATATTAAATAAAAAATAAAAAAACAAAAAGATCTTAAATAACCTGAATTTTCTTCTTATTTAAAAAAAATACTATTAGAATAAAATTATATTTATGACAAAATTCAATTTAAGGAGTGAATTACGTCTTCAATTGCAAATATCTGAAATATATTGAGTAGTGGTCGCTGAAACCAAATATGTTACGCCAAGTCCTTGCTTCCTCTTTATAAGACTAATTTTTGCGGTGAACTTAAATTATAATCGGAAAATGTAGCAAAGTTCTTCAAGTTGAGCTTTTTTTGGTGGACTAACTAGAAGTTTGTACGTAACCCTCGTTACACGAGCTTCACCCGCATTTGTCGTTTTTTTATATAACAAAATAATTTCATACCTGCGAGTAGGACGTATTTCGAGATTGACAGAATAAAAATGCCCCTAATAGCGAAAGCCTTGTCGAGTTTTCCATTGCAATTAGCCAATGAAAAAGTATCATTAATTTTTTTTTTGCCACCTTGAACAATATTTTCGATACACTTTTCAAAAAAAAAAAATAGTCGGTTTTTTTGACCTAGTCTAATAAATATACATAATGGAGTTTAAACCTTATAAAAGTTTAATTTGATTTATTTGACAAAATTCAATTAAAGGAGTAGACTACGTCCTCAATTGCAAATATCTAAAAAATATTGAGTAGTGGTCCCTTAAACTAAATATGTTACGCCAAGTCCTTGCACTCTCTTTATAAGACTAATTTTTGTGGTGAACTTAAATTTTATTCGGAAAATGTGGTAAAGTTCTTCAAGTTGAGCTTTTTTTGGTGGACTAACTAGAAGTTTCACGTTACACGAGCTTCACCCGCATTTGTCGTTTTTTTTTATAACAAAATAATTTCATACCTACGAGAAGGACGTATTTCGAGATTGACAGAATAAAAGTGCCCCTAATAGCGAAAGCCTTGTCGAGTTTTCCATTGCAATTAGCCAATGAAAAAGTATCATTAAATTTTTATGCATTCCGCATTTGCTTTTCCTTAACGAGTCATCTTAATTTTTAATCAGCCTTAAGCTATGTATTTCGTATTGTATATTTTAGACAGGTAATTTTTCACCCTAAACTCTCATATGGTTACCTGAGTGAAATGTTAATTAGAATTGGGCCGAGTAAAACGGTTAAATTTGTCTTAATAATGAGATTAAATAAACGAGCCGTTTGTGAAATTCCGAGTCAAGGTGGTGGATTTTAGGTTAATAAATGAAAGTGGTGGAGAAATTGCTTTTGGATGATTGTACCTATGGTGGAGTGTGTGTGTATTGGGCGCCCCCTTGGAGGCGGCATTAGCCGGGGCGACGTCGCAGTCTGTCGAACGACGCAGATAACGTGCGACGTCCGTTGATGCATCGCCGAAGCCGAAGCTCCAACGATATACCTACGTCTTTTTCATCGTTACACATTCGTCGTAATGCACAACGCTCATAACAACTCTTAACAACAACAAACTTTAACTTCAAAAAAAAAAAAACGGAGCTTTACTAACTTTTTAGCGGCAACTGTGGCTTAAAAAGCTTAAATTTTACCAAAATCAACATTTTTTTTCTAATAAAAATCCAAAAATTGTGCCTTTTCAAACAAACGTGGGTTAAGTGTTTATTTTGTATAAGTGCAAACTTTTGTTTTGTAATCCGTAAGCTGTGATTCAATTTTCCTTTAGTTCGGTAAAAAATTAATGAAAAATTACTTTAAACTATAACTTAATTACTTTAAAAACTTTTTAAACTTGCAAACTATAATTTTTACCCAAACCTCAAGTACTATTACATATTAAAAAATTACAAAAAAATGATTTACCTTCAAAATCTGGTGGAATAATCTTTGTAAAATTGTTTTAAGATGAAAATAATACGCAATAAAAACTTCTGTTGCGTAATATAATTATTTTCAATTTTATGCATGTGGCTGAAACTTAAAAAGGGTAATGCTTTTATAATGTTAATGCTATCGACAACTTTAATCTCAAGTTTTGATGAATACATTTTTATAAATGTTAATAATTTTTGTTGAATAACAAATCTTACCTAATAATTCACTAAAAATTCTAAAACACAATAGTAAAACGATCCCGGAAAATCGATTGTTTTGAATATTTTTCTCCAAATTTCACTATTTTTTTAAAAAAATTTCACTTACGTGAACTTTTATGTGAAAAAGTTTTCATTTATGAATTTGCTATTAGTCGTTGAAAATTGATGTCGCTGAAAATTAAAAAAGGTTAAGCTTTAATAGTGTTAATGCAATTGACAACTGCAATTAAAAAATCTGATGAATAAATTTTTAAAAATATTATTAGTTTTTGATGAATAACAAATCTTGCCTAATAATTCGTTAAAAAGTTCATTAAAAAGTTTTAAAACGATTCCGGAAAATCGATTGTTTTGAATATTTTTCTCCAAATTTCACAATTTTTTCAACAATTTTCAACTACGTGAACTTTTATACGAAAAAGCTTTCCTTTTTTAAATGTGCTTTTGTTTCTTTTTTTGGCTTAAACTTACCAATCTGGAGATTAATTATTAGGCGAAAATCCACCCTTTTTTTGAAAAGCCAACGTTGGTACTTTTCTCTAATTAAACAAAAAATTTAAAGGATTTTATAGCAGCTTAATTTAAAAAAAAATAAAAGTGTTTTTTTTTAAAGT
This sequence comes from Sisyra terminalis, assembly GCA_958496175.1. Classification (NCBI taxonomy): domain Eukaryota; kingdom Metazoa; phylum Arthropoda; class Insecta; order Neuroptera; family Sisyridae; genus Sisyra; species Sisyra terminalis. Next base: position 14,691,427 of record OY292275.1, read on the forward strand.
GACCGAAAAATAATTCCTTTTTATTTAGGATTTCTTTAAATAAAATAAAATGTTCTGGTACTATAGGTTATATTTTTTATTATACTTTTGAATCTTTGTATCATTATGCTTTCCCCCTTATTCGGGGCTACAAAATATTGCTTGGTTATTCTGGGTAACATTAAAAACTTTAAAAAACAAAAAAAAGTCAATTGAAGGGTTACTTCAATCTCAATATCGGATGAATAGATTTTTAAAAATGTTACTAATATTTTTGAATAACAAATCTCACCTAATAATTCACTAAAAAATTTTTAAGAAATCATTAAAACAATTCCGGAAAATCGATTTTTTTTTTGAATATTTTTCTTCAAATTTCACTATTTTTTTCTGCAATTTTCAATAATCTGAATTTTTACGAGAAAAAGCTTTTCTTTTTGAATTTGTTTTTCGTTTTTTTGGCCTATACTTGCCAATCCGGAGATTAATTGTTTGAAAATCCACCCCTTTTTCGAAGAGCTAACGGTAGCGTCCTTCCCTAATTAAACAAAAAATTTAAAGGATTTTATAGTAGTTTCCTTAAAAAAATAATAAAAGTGTTTTTTTTTAAATCGACAGAAAATTATTTTTTTAGGATATTTTTAATAAAATAATGTGTACTAGTACTTAAGGTTATAATTTTTTTTAATATAACTTTGAATCTTTCTATTTTTATGCTTTCCTCCTTATTCGGGGTTGCAAAATATTACTTGGTTATTCTGGGTAACATTAAAAAGTTCAAAAAAGAAAAAAACGGCAATTGAAGTGTTTACTGCAACAAGGAGGTAGCTCCAATTTTGACGGTTAAAATTTGAAATTAAGGGTTAATTGCAATCATGTTTTAACTTAATTCTGAAGACCTTTTTTCATTATATGGACAACGGTTTATTTATATTTATTTATCATATTGTATTTTAAATAATTTTATTATCAAATCATATGTGGAATTAATTATTCATTTTAAATATTTCTGTGTTAACGTTTTCTTAGCACCCTCTAGCACCAATTCCACCATTATATTTTTTTGGTCTTAAGGAAATTGTTTATTATTATTTTTTTTTTTTTTGTAAATTTCAAATTTGGAATTCATATATATTGAATAAAAATAATAAAAAGGTTTTCTTGAATCCTACTTTAATTTTTTTCAAACTAATTATAACGATTTTGTCAACTTTGTGTGGTACACACCTTGTTGCACGCTTCAATGGGGGGAAAAGCTCAAAATAATTATAAAATTAAAAATTTAATTACGGCCAATTTAACTCTTAATTTCTAATTAAATCTTAAACGTCAAGTTGAAATTCTCAAGCCGAATTCATCTTAAACAATATTTTCTGTGTGTTTCGAGATAACTTTTGGTGTTCCCCTTTCCCTGCACCCCCTAATTGATTTATCTTCCGCCATTACGGTTTATTGTTCTGTATCATGAAATTCATGGCGTCCACCATAATAACTCGTTCATAAACTTTGACCTTATACCATTTGATGGTTTTATCCATACATTTTTCAATAGAGCGCAACCAGAGCTGGCGCAGCTCATACTTCATTTCCCCGATTTATCAAATTTTCCATTAATTTTTTGGTTTTGAATGAATAACTTTAAACATTTTTTTAATTTATACCAACTGCGGTTTTACGGTTCCACCTTAAAACGCTTCAAGTTTAATATAAATTGAACTCTTGACAAATCAAATTATTTTTTTTTAAAGCAGAACGAAACTCATTAATTTATTTTTGTAAATTTGAAATATGCGTTTAATTTATGAATTTTTCGTGATAAGTAATTGTTTTAATTACATTTTCCTTTAAATTTATTATCCCTGAAATTAAAATATAAATAATTTTCCTCTGCATTTAACCACCAACATGAAAACACTTTTTTAAAGAAATTGATTAGTTAAACTAGATTTTAATGGTAAAACACACGCATGAAAGATTTTTTTCTTTTCTATCCTATATAAAATTTTAGCCTAATTGCTTGATTTAATTTAAGCATATTTTTTTTTATCAAATCCGAATAACTACATTGCATTTTCCTTTTTTTACAAATTTTTTGATCAGTATTTTCTCTATATATTTTCATGTTTTCTACAATATTATAATAACACAAAAAAGAAAAACGTAAATGTAAGGTCGTCATTAAATATTCATTGGGGAAAGCATTAGTTGATTCGATGGATAATTTGATTTTTTTTCATTAGCCAGATTCTATAGTTCGATAGCAATAATTGAGTAACAAAGGAAACATATTCAAAAAAAAAAAAAACAAGTAAATGAAAAGTGAGTGCGGAAAGCCCGTTGGATGGCTTTCAATGGGAAATTGTTGATTCCGGCGCGTATATGACGAGATGTAAATTTTATTGGGGCCGGTGTTGCGGCGTCCATTGTACGGCCGTATTCGAAATGGGTTCCTCCAGTCGTTACAGCTCCTACAATTGTCTCACCAGTTGGGACAGCTACGATCGCATTCCCAGGTAATGAATATTTACAATGTGTTGTAATTACCAAATCATATTTGAATAGAATGGATTGATCAACAGCCCCGTCAAACGATTTTACCAATAAATATCCGAAATTTCGCTGCGGCAGCGAATATAATATATCACTCAAATTGCAATCACAATGTTGCCGAATAAATTATCTCATTTTAAGTATTTAATTAGTAATTATAGTTTGGTTTGATAATCAATGGGAATACAGTAATCATGTTTAATTCCAGTTTATTGAACTAATAAAATGGGTGTCTATTTATCACTAAAAACAAATAGTGACAACTAAATTCTTTAATACTGTAAATTTTTTATCAAAAAGTTTATATTGAGGCATCAAAATTCAATCACAATTAATAGGATTATAATAATAGTGTAAAATGAAGCTTATTTATTACCGTAAACAAGTTGACGCCAAATATTTTTTTTTTTTAAAAACCGAATGCCAAAAAATTGCTCATGAATTGCTCTTTCGAAATGCACAATTTCTCCACTGCTATGATTAATCATTAATTAATTAATCGTAATTAAAAACCAAAATTTAATTCCCGATTATCTCTAATTATATGGACTTATTTTTATTGTAATTGGTGCCAAAAAATTGCTCATCCTTTTTTCTGATAATAATGATGAATTTTTTGTTCATAAAATCGTTTTTAATTAATTAATAAAATAAATAATTATTTTACGGCTTTAAGCCTGCGAGTAATAATTGTGACGTCATCGTCGCGCGACAATTTGCTTGCCGCTTTTATGAGGACAAGCCATAGTTACTTATTAGGTTACATGGGTATACATCCATGTAAACAAACTTATATTGTTGGCTTAATTATAAAATAAAAAAAGGATGAGCAATTTTTTGGCACCAATTACAATAAAAATAAGTCCATATTATTAGAGATAATCGGGAATTAAATTTTGTTTTTTTTTTATCACGATTAATTAATTAACGATAAATGATAGCAGTGGAGCAATTGTGTATTTCGAAAGAGCAATTCATGAGCAATTTTTTGGCATTCGGTTTTTTAAAAAAAAAATAATATTTGGCGTCAACTTGTTTACGGTTTATTTATTGCATAAATTGAGCAGCAATATTCCATCAGAAAAAAAAATCATTGAAGTTGTCAGATAAAAACAATTAACCAATATTTTTTTTCATACTAAAGGGTAACCATACATGTCTTCTACTATGGATCAGTAGATCTGGGCTTTAGACTAATAACCTATAGATTTTTTTTCCAAACTTTTGTTTTAGTTATGCGTTTTGTGCTTAATTAAATTTTAAGTGTGGTGATGAAGTTTAAGATTTAAATAAGCATAAACCATGAACAAATTTATGCTGATTTATATAAAGGATGCTACGGAGCTTTGACTTCAACTTTGAAAAGTTGGAACTTTAAGTTGGTCTTACTTCGACTCCGATCTTAGCTCCAAAATTTTTGAACTCTGATATTAATTGAAGTTACGGTTATTAACTTTAGTTATTAGTAAAATTTACTTCAATGTTTTAAATTTTTATTAAATCATAACTATTGTTTCGTGTTCCATTATTTATATTTGGTATAAAAAAAACAAATTTGTTAATTATTATAACTATGACTTCATTAGAACTTAAGTTTTCGTGATTTCACCTCTAATTTCGACTCTAATTTTTAAAAATTCTATTTGAAATTTCTAATGATTTCTAGTTTCGATTTGGGTTCGAATAAATGCACCATCGTCTCCAATTTAACCAATTTAAACTGTCAAAATGTATTTAATTATTCACGTTGAAATTTATACATTAAGTGGTTGATGGGTTTGAGGTATAAACGAAAAATTAAATAATTTAAATTCAATAAAAAAAAAATGGGATTTAGCCATTTATAGAATGCTTCAAATGTAATAATACATTTTATTAAAAATATTGATTTTTCATTCCAATTTGTTATCTGTCATTAACTTATATCATATATAAAAGAAGAAAACGTCTTCCAAAGTACAAAATGATTCCCACGGATTTATATGCCTCCTACGCATTCTGTGTACACTATTATTGAAATTTTACGTTTCTATTTTGCATAAATGTGGCCAAATTTTATTCAAACAAAGTTCAATTGACTTTTTCATCGCATAAAAAACAATAATATAATGTTATGTTTTAACGAATTTTTAATTTATTTTGACGGCATATAAGACAAACATCATTTATTTTAATACACACTCGTTAATTATAATTCAATTTTTTATTTATTTTTACAATTGTTGCGAATTAATTCGAATTTTGTAACTTATATTTGTTGCAACTGGTACCTTTTTTGTAACTGAAATGGTGACGTTCAATTGCCTTATTTATATACCTATTTGCCGCGCTGTGGAAGTTTCCAGATAGTTCCAGGCACTTATCGAAATTTCGAACGATTTCTATCCCTTTTTTACCTTACATTAGAATCTCACGAAGAGTATTCTGCATCGTCTTTCGTCTCTTTTTATTCTCATTGTTAGGATTTTCGAATGTTCCAAGTCCGCAATAATACCTAAAGTTTAAAAAAAACAGTTCAACAATTAAAAGTCCTATGATCGAAAAAACCAATTAAACTGACAAGAAATCGCTTTAAGTGGTAATTAAAATTTCTTTTTTTATACGGCACGTGCAACTGTCTTATTTAAACCATATTTTGCCATATCCTCGCCTTACAATCTCGGTATTAAACACTATTTTTATCGCTAATCTCCGAGCCAATTACTGTTTTTTGAAGAAGATTTTAGCATTGATAAAAAATCGTTCCAGTTAATTTTTTGCTATATTTGTTTTTCAACAATCGTTTTTGGTTGCCTTCATTCTAGAAATAGATTACTGTCACCAAAATGCTATGCTTTATTAATTTTTCATTTATAGTGTAAACTGTAAAGGGTAACATTCAAGTTCTATTGTTCTTCAATGTTGTAATATTAATAAACGTTTAAAACCCATAAATTCTTAGCTATCGCTTTGTTTTTCCTTTCAAATATAATACTACCGTCAAAATTAAATGTTATCCAAGTTTAAAATCTTCTAAGTATACTTCTACTTACAATAGTTTTGACTCCATATCTATAGTACATTTAACATATTTTTATACCTATAGTGTTGCATTTTTTAATGTTTCTAATAAAATTAAGAAATCTTTAAAAAGCTCAAATTTTTTATTATAATTTAAAGTAATTTTTATTAATCAAAAAACTGAATAAAATATCTACGGCGTTTAGTCCAAATTTGGACCAAAATCTTATTAATCCTTTCTGAGTTATGTTTTGTATTATTTTTGATACATCTAAAGAAGTTCTAAGAATTTCGAAAATAAATTAAAACTAATATTTGCACATCAAAAATTTACTTGCCGAATATATTTTTTTTAAATTCAAATTGAAACAATTTCACTTTTGGCTAAAATATGAGGTAGATTATTGGGCTATAAAAGTTTTGAATTTCGTTTGAAAATCACTTTGTGAGCTTTTCTTTCTTAACTATAATCATTAATTTTGTTTATGAACTCTCATGAAAGAATCAAGATAAAGCAAAGGAAACCAAAAAAAGTGTAATATACGTAAACGATGAGATTGAAAATATTAGGTTCAAATAAAAACGTTTAGCACATAAAAGTATTTAACAGAGCTTCGGAATTTCACGGTAAAAGGAAATGAGATAAAAAGGAAAGGAAAATGGTGGGAGGTGAAAGGCGTAAATAAGATGTTAAATGGTTTTAATTAAAATTTAATTTTCCAATTTTCCATACATTAACATTTTTTGTCAATCGATTTTATTGCAAAGAATTTCTCGAAATCAATGCGATTGTGAAAGGCGCGAATGAATTTTAAAGATTCTTATTTGAAATTTGATTATTTCTTTTAAAAAAAAAAATTTTGCGATCACAGATATGAAAACAACAATCTTTAGTTCCATTAAATTCGTAGTAGATTTAAATTTTTTAATATATAAAGTTTTACTCATTCGAGAATTTTTATATATTTGAACAAAACAAAGTGGTTCTTTATAGGAAAGCAAACCTTTGTTTTATTGTCAAAGGTCAAATATTTTTCAGTGGGACACACATTGTTCCATCCCTTTTTTACATAAATATATCAAAACCATTATCATTAAAGTTCTTCGAATTATTAAATGAAATCTAAAAAAAAAAAACTAAAATCATATTTCAAGGGAAATTTCAAGAAAAAACGGCTTACAGCAATACATTTAGCTCATAATTTAATAAATGAATCATACTATTCAAAACAACCGTATTTCCTCTTTTAATATTTAAGTGTAACCTGGGCAAAAATAAATATAATTGGTATTTCTTCAAATCAAAACCAAGGAATTTTAAAACTAATTCAAACGCAGTAAATCAAATCTTTGTTTACTTGTATTTAATAATGTAAAGCTTTAAAATTTTGCACTTTCAATGTGTATAATGATACCTAGCGTAGCTCTAGGTCAAATGATAGTTGCACAATTTGAAAATGTAGTTCAGTTCTAGTATCACAAAGCATGTGTTCGTAATTGTTTTCTGATAGTTCTTTGAAATTTTACCTATCGTGTTTCTCTTGTCAACCAATCTGACTCCAATACAAAATCAAGGATTTCAATTTGGAATAAAGAAAATTGATGGATAAACAAAAAATGTATTTAAAAAATTATATAAAAAAAATTAATGTAAAATTGATCCTCTAAACTTGACTGAATTTTCATTAAAAATTTTATAATATTTTATAATATTTATGAGAAAGTAGGACATAAAATTAATGGCTAAATGAGTGATACCTAAAGTGTGAACCGCGGTATAAGAGTGCCGCGAAATATTCAATTAAACAATTCGGCATCTTTCTTGGAATTTCCAATTCTCGAATTTTTACAACAATACATTAAAGTTGAAATTTGATATCATGGAACTTTCAAATTTTTGGATATCTAAATGAGGAATATCCACTGCTTAGTGGTAAAACTCATCAAATGTAAATTGCATTTATTTCCATTCTTTCAGGTCTAAATCGATGTATAATGTGAAGAATATATCAGAATGTAGTAGATCAACTAAATTAGTGGTGTTTTATTTCATTTATTTCAATTGCAACGTTTCGTTGGTGTTATTCCAACTTCATCAGGCAACTTGTAAATATTAGATAAAAACACATAGTCCCATGATTTAAATCAAATTCACACGCCAGACTTGTTGGTGAAAAACACCGGAGTAAATATTAAGTATTGGTATGTCAATTACAAGTAGCCATGGTTAAAACATTCTTAATATTAATAGATCTTTATAAAATTAGAATTGACAGCAATTGAAATTATTAAAATTCTAATTTTCTAATTCTACAATTTAATTAATTTTAATTGCTGTCAATTGTAATTTTCTAAAGATCTATTAATCTTAAGAATGTTTTAACCATACCTTCTGGTAATTGACATACCAATACTTTATTTAAACTCCGGTGTATTTCACCAACAAGTCTGGCGTATGAATTTGTTTTAAATCATGTGACTATGTGTTTTTATCTAATATTTACAAGTTGCCTGATGAAGTTGGAATAACACCAACGAAACGTTGCAATTGAAATAAATGAAGTTAAACACTGCTAATTTGTTTGGTCTACCACATCTTGATGTATCCTTCACAATTCCATTTACAATATCTTATTTGTGCGAAGCTGGGTTTTCCACGGTCATGGTAATGGTAATGAAAAGTAAATATCTCTCGAAAATTAACGTTTAAAAAAAATGAGGCATAAATGGATAATTGTTTTTAAAAGAAGTTTTTCAATATCTCAAAAAAGTCAAAAATCTGATGTATTAAGGGAGCCGCAAATCAAAAAAGATTGGTAGCCTCTGGGGTTGAGAATATCTTGGCTTAGAAAATTGTTTAGTTTATTTTAGCAAAATAGAGCGATATTTCAAAGAAAAACATATTTAGTCTATTATTTTAATACTATAATGCTTGAAAACTATTTTTTTTTAAATTATGGGGAAACAAGTTTGGTCGTAATTTTTCAAAAGAAACATGTTTTTTTTTTGGATTAATACTTTTCATTGATAATTTTTGAACCACATATGGTAGTATTTCCGTATTAGAACATTAAAACTCTCAAAAATAATAATATTAATAATTCTTTGCCTACACACCTCCGTATAGACTTAGCTGTAAACCATGTTGATTTTCAGTTACCTTCGATTATTGATGCTAATATTGTCAATATTCAATTGTTTAACAATCAATTTTCGTCGAGTGCTGGGGTGGCTAAAGAGGAATTACAATTTCTTCAAAAAATCAACTTGTGTTCCTGCATCGGTAGGATTATATATGGTCTAGTTTTAGTTATTGATTTTTTTATTCCATTAAACAAAAAATTTAAATGTTTGTTTTTGGAAAATAAAGTCAAAATTTTTGGGTCTACTAATCTCATTATGTTATGATTTCAATGAATCTTTAAAAACTTTACGATACCTTGCAATTAGCAAATTAAGCTAAATTTAAACATAAAATAAAAAGTGACGATAATATTATTTTATCACATTTGTTAATTCATCGACGTTTTTAATCTCGAAGGGTTTTCATGTCAAAACTGTAAACCAAAACCCTTAATGATCAAATGAAAAATACACTAATTGACATTTGCCAATTATTACTGAATACATATCAAACGATACACATGAATTGAACTCAACACCTGTACCAATTGGAGTTACATTTTTTATATATTGACTCATGTTATTAATAGATTGTCGATGTTAAAAGCGTTTAAATATACATATATAGTTCAGCTCGATAAAATACTAACAAATAAATTGATTATAGCAAAAAAAAAATAATTCCAGTTGGAAGCTTTTGAATTCATTAGTGCAAAACAATTTTCATTTAAATTAAATATTTAATTAAAGTAATTCTAATTTACTATAAAACCAAAGATTTTTCCGTGGAATTTTCTTTTAGACTCATACGATTCTTGTATTAACGGCACGGCACACAGAAGATGTGTTATGAAAATTTGTTAAAGCTCGTAAGTGTTTTTACGTGTCTTTGTTTTTTTGATTTTTTTTTTTTCGTTTTTGTATGTGGTTGTTTTGTGGGGAAAACAAGACATTGACACGCGATTACAACAAAATGTAGTGTCGTTAAAATGGGTGACAAACTGAGAATGAAAAAGGACAATAGCGAAAAAGGACGTTTACTATTCGCAAACAGTACACGAAGCAAGTAAATTAAACTCACATGTTTGCGCAACGGTTTGATGAAAGTTAAATATGAACACGAAATTATTTTATTAAAATAGAGCGATTGTGAAATGCAAGTTGGAATGGAAATTTAATTATGAAATATGGGTAGAAAAATGGGAACGGTTCCGTATTTTTACAATGAATTTTGTTTCTGATTTTTCCAAGTTATAATTTAATCATTTTCTTGGGGTCAAAGTTTGAGTTTTAGTTGTTACTTTCTTATTTTAAACAGTCTACATTGTTATTTTATATACTTGAAAGTTTCGAGCATAGTTCAAGTCGTTCGTTTTTCTTTTCATTTTTTTTAATTTCGTTTTGGAAAATTAGAACGAAACTATTGTATTTCAGTTGGTTTTTAATAGAAACATAAGTTAAATTATTTTCTGCAGAAATTGAAAGAATCACATTGCTAAGTTTAATCTACAAAAATGGTTTATTTGTTGAAAGTTTAAGTAAATTTATTCAAGTACGTTTAATTTAAGTTTTCATGAATTTTAAAAAGATTGACATTTAACAAACATTTTGCATTTACTTACCTAAGCTTTTTTGAAAGAATTGGATACTTTTTTCTTCTTATTACCTACAAAAGTGTTTTTGTTTTCTGGTTAGTTCAATTTTTTTACATTTATTGTAAGCATATACTACAATTTTATTAATCATAGGTCAAATATTTAAATATGTCATATATGGACAACAAACGGTAGTTTGTTTGTGTAATTTTTTCACATTATATAATTGCTTTTCGTTTTCAAAATCAATATTTAGTTTTCCTTGAGACGTCACATTTGTAATAGAAATAATTGTGATGAAATTATTTTATTTTCAATAGTCAAAAATAATATTTAAGAACCTATAGGTGTGAATCCTATGATTGTAGTATTAACAACCATATGAAGGCGGTTTACCCTGAAAATATGCTTATTTAAAACATAATAGCAAAATGTGTTCATTGGAATTTTTTACTTATAGCGACCATTGTTTTCATTCCACGAAAATAGTTTCCACATATTGTTAACTCATTTAATATAAATAAATTGGTATCTCAGTGCTTAAGAAAGCAAACCAAATAAAAAAGGATTAAGATTAAAAAAAACGTTAAAAACGTTAATTCTTTAGTGATTATGAAGGAAAATTTAAATTAAAAGGAAAATTGATACATTGTATCAATAATGATGATCAATAATATCAATAATGATACGTGGTAACAGGGACTCAAAAATTAAATAGCTCCAACAAATTTAATTATTGTCTTTGTATCTAATTATAACATTTTCATGTTTAAAGGAATTGTTTGCTGCAATAATTGTAAAAAAATGCTATTTGATCTTTTTGACTTTTAAATGAAGTCTTAATTGTTATAAGATGTATTAGAATTATGGAGGTTTATAAGTATAACTATAATTGAAAATTGAATATTAATTTTAGATTTTAAAATAAAATTGTAAGAACAAATTACATTGTACAAATTTATTGGAGAGTTAAAAAAAGCCTATTGGTGGCTGAGTGGTTAAGGTGGCAATTGCTACACATATTAGGTTTGATGGTAAAAGAGGGTCAAAGAAAATAAGGCAATCGTTACCAAAAAAAAGCTATTTTGATCTTCTTGCCTTTTAAACGAAGTGTTAATTAATACGTTTCAGAATTATGGAAGCCTATAAGTATAACTATAATTGAAAATTGAATATTAATTTTTAATTTTAAAGTTACATAGTAAGTACAATTTACATTGTACAAATTTACTAGAGTAAAAAATAAGCCTTCTGGTGGCCGAGTGGTCAAGTTGACTATTCTTACATATATTAGGTATTATGGTAAAAATGGATCAAAGAAAAAAAAGATATCGATACTAAAAAAAAATGGTGAAAAGAAAATTGTACCAAACTAAGTTTGAAATAATATTTTTGTTTCTTCAATACCAATTACATTCAGCGAAAGTACAATTTTCTTTCGTTATTGTCTCCAAACGATTAAAATATTAAATTCAGTGAAATATTTCATAAATATTATTTCGTATGTATTGATTTTAGAATTGATGGTAATTTGTATGACTGTCAATTTTCTACCAAAGCTTAAAGAAAAATAAACAAGAAATTTTATGATAGTCATCCCTATGTGTTATTTGTGTGAAAACAAGCATTGCTAATAATATAAATGATTTAATTTTAATTAAACTCTAACTTAAGTATTCTAAAATTGTTCGCTTAGCAAAAAAATCTGTTCTCTTCTTTTCCTTGAATCTTAATTTTTTGGTACAAATGATAAATGGTTAGTGACAGTCATGGGTAAAACTCTGTTCGGTATCGAATGGATTGAGCTTAATCCGATGATAATCTTGATAAATATACGTGTGGAAACTAAATGGAAACGATTTTGTAAGAGTACAAGTATAATCAAAACAACGACGTTTGATTACATTAAAGATTCACACTTAATACTCGTTAACATCCTATTAAACTTTGGACGATCTTATAACCAATTATTGAACTATAGATAAGCTATCGTACCAAATAGTAGGTAAATGGTTCACACAATTTGTAAAAATCTACATTTAACCACAATCTTAAGAGTTTGCTAAAATCAAAAAAAAAAAATCGTCAATGAATTTAAAAGAAATTGAAAACTTTAAAAACTTTTGAAATTATCTGTTAACTTTTTAATGTCTAGACTAATGAACCAATTTCATTTGATACACAGCAATGTTGAATTTCATTAACACTCGTAGAGTACTTTTTTAATCATATTGAAACGTGACGTCTCAAAACTGTATTGAGATGGCATTATTCGTTCTTTTAATTTCTTTTGGAAATAAATAATCACTTTCACACTTTACAATCACTTTTTTTATTACACTTGTATACACTTTTTATTACACAATCACACTTGTCAAAACAAGCACTTAAATGACAATAATCACTTTTAAATCAAATCACACTAATAATCGCTTTGTTGTAACGGAAATTCACAGCTGAATTTCTATACAGAACTATCAACTGGCTTGACTGAGCGCCTTATATACCCGCAACCCAACATTCTAGAATATACTCCAATATTCGCCAACATTCCATCATTTACTAGATGTTTCTAGAACTATCTATATGTACATTAGCATTGGTGGGAAAGAGATAGAAGCCACTCAGCCAATCTCGTGCCGGCATGGCACAAAGAGAGAGACAGACTTTGCCCCTTTCTGTTTCAATATCTTTTTATATTTAATTAGGATTTATTAAGGGAAAGGGGATTTTCATGATTGCCAATATTGAATTTCGATTTAAAATCATAAATAGTATTTTAACGTTATTCGCATCAAACTATAAATTCGTGAAGTGAGGATCATAACTAATATAATTTTCCCACTTTAGAACTGGCAATTTCTTACGGACTTTTGAGCAATTTAAGAAGAATTCAAATTAAGAAATATTTTTTTTTTGATGTTTTTGAATTTTTATTAATTCTTAAGATTGGAAGTTCATCATATATCGCTCCTTTAATTTCTGTTCTTTGATTATTGGTATTTTATTTTTATAAATTTTTAATATATTTTCCTACAATGAAGGGTTAAAAGTTGTTGTTTTTTTTCGAATTTCATCATACGGAAATAGCATACGGTATTAATACTAGGACAGATTTAATCATTGACAAATTGGTCTTAATTTTGATTTCTTTATTGCACGACATTCGACAAATTAAATCAAACTTAATTATATACTATTTACATAGCTATGTCATATAAAGTCAGGAGTTCCGCATTAAAAATATGTTAAATAAATATGTGTGGTTTTTTTTACTTTATTAAAACAACAAAAAGATTATCCTTGGAACAATCTTCTTTAATTTTTAAATGCATTATTCTTCAGTAGAAAAAAATCATTTTAAACCTCTCACTTCACAAAATATAAGAAAATACTTCTGCAACGATATTATAGGAAATAATACCTACAATATTAAGTATAAAATAAAGCCTAGAATAAAATATGCAAAGTTTTTCAGTCTTTTAAAAATTTTTAAAAATTGGACATCATAGGTTCTCTATATCATTAGTTAAATTCCTTTGAAACTCAATGAAGTTGGTTATACCATTTGATAACTTCACCGAAACAATGTTCTTATAAATACTTGTACAACTTTGAAACTTTTACAACACATGTTTTAATATTTTTTTTAATAATATTATTGTTTTAAATAAAAAATATAGGAACTATTTTCATATTGAACTAATAGCTTTGCACTAAAATTTCATTGAGTCAAACATAAATAATTCAACAATATAATTATATCGCCGTATTAGTTTTCTAAATTCCGGAAAACCGATAAATGATTTCTGATAAATTGATACACGAAATATGATTATTAAACACAAAAACGATCGCAAATATAATCGAAAAATTCAATTTCCAAATAAATATATTGGAAAAATAGAAATACTCTATTTATTTTATGTCTTTTTTATATATTCGTACACCAATAAATGTAAAATGTAGGTACATATCATATAAAGCGTGTTCACCGATAGCTATCATTTTTTCCACACAATATGTAACAACAAACAATATTTAACTAAAATAAAATACAAATAATAAATGTGGGTTGGTCAGAGAGACGGCGGCGACAAAATGAATTTTCCAATCGTAAATTTCAAGTATTGATTCGATACATTCGTTAGCGATTAGTGTCATATTGAACATGAATCTATTAATTTACATATTCATATTTCATTGTCTTTGTAGTAATGATATTTGTACTTTCAGAGCTTAATAAGAAATGTGAAAACGAACTTATGTGCAAATAAATTATTTCAACAATAAATTGGCAATAACAATAAAAATTTTATTTCTTGGGCTTATCTATAACATTCTGCGAAAGAACTAAAAATAAATTTGGAAAAATGATATACGTGGAATTATAACCAATAAAGAATAATTTCAAAAATGCTATTAAAATAAAGAATTATTGATCGATTGATTCACCATTTGAAGTTAAAAAAAAATCATGGTAAATTTTTCGATGATAAAATAACTTTTCATGGCCATATTAATGAACTCCAACAGAAGTTTTTCCAGGAAAGATTAGGATTTTTTTAAGAAAAAGACCAAGGCGCTTAATATACTTGTTCATATTTAACCTCGATATGCACATTTCACAATGTACCTATATAAATATAAACATAAAAAAGACAATAAGTTTATGCAAACAAATATTCATTTTACACTATTTTTTCTATAATTATGACAGTTCAAAACTCATTAATGCAATAATTTACAATGTTCATTATAATTTTACACTTAATTGTAATAATATTCTCAGTTAATTATTTCATTTACCTTTTATTTTAGCGAAATGCTATTTCATTTACACAAATTTCATATAAAGTTTAAAATTTTGATTTTAATAAATTTTTTAAATTTTACTCTTTAATTATTATAATTTATGTATCGATTCCCCCGAATGACGTCAGTGCATAAAACGATCCATATTAGCATATGCCTACATATTTTAATGCCTATGTGGATTGATTGTGGGAGTGGTTTGTAAAATTTTAAAAAATTTCAACAATCAAAACAAATGAACATCTCTTAATATTGCAATCCCATTGGCTAATAGCTTCTTGTATTGGAGTGTATATGCTTTGATATTCTTGCATTGCTTAAAGCATTATGCTTGTACCAACTATAGGCCCTGTCTTCGCTGAGCATATATTAAGCTTATTGGTATTTTTTATTATTTATCATCTTATTGGTAATTATAGAAAAATGCTTTCCTTAAAATATTTTATAAAAACGAAGGGATAAGTAAGTGAAAGTAATATATGCGCCGTTTATTTTGAAAGGGAAATAAGTCCATTTCAAGAACAATCCCTAAAGCATTATCATTTTTAACCATAGGAACATAAGATACTAAGGAAGAGGGAATAATTGACGTTTTTGTTAACAACTAAAATGAAATCAGTTATTTCTGAAAACTTAGCAGTTTAATAATTTACATACTTTGTTCAATTTACAAGAAGAAGAATCACTATATAGACCGTCCTTGAAATGGACTTACGCCACTTTCAAAATAAACGAGTTATATATTCTATACCTGATAATTTCTATAATAATAATTTTCTTTTTTTTGTGAATATATTTCTGTTATACTTAGGTTGGACAGTTCAATAAACATTAAGCGTGGAAGTGGAAGTGGAAGAATTTTAAGAAAAAAAATTGTGCTTTTTGTGTGGTAATTTTTTCCCCAAAGCAAAGTAAGTTAAAGATTTGAAACTTTGAGGATCTTCGTATTTTCTAAGCCGTTTTGAATAAAGTATTATTTAATTTAGAGAAACAAGAATTGTTTAGTTATTAGTTATTAACACTAATAATTGGCTCAAGTGTACTTTAGCACACCCACAATCTGGCAACGTTGCATTTTCGACTTTGTTTTTAATTTAATTTGCCATATTTTTGTTAATTCAATTCTAATATGTTATAATTCCCCCTTTTGTGGCTAAATTTTCATTATAGACCGATTTAATCGCGAATTAAATTTAAAACAAAGTCGAAAATGAAACATTGCCAGATTGTGGGTGTGCTAAAGTACACATGAGCCTAATAATTTTTAAAAGAGAAAACAATTTTGAATTGACCATTATCATAAAAAGTATCCTAGTAGCTTTTAGGTATCTAAGTTACTTGAAAGTATCAACGATGCTGCTTCATAGTTCCTTTATTTTTTGACAAATAGTTACGAGTATCTTAGATACTTTTTAAATAGAACTATGTCTTGTAACTAAAAAAGTATCTTAGATACCGAAAAGTAACTAAGATACCGACATATTTGATACAGAGCTTTATGATGTGTAAAAAGGTTCGACTTACTTTCTTATTTTTTATTAATTTTCTATCATTTTTGAAATGTATTATGTTTACAGATTATTGGAAAACATACTTTTGTTTTGCCAAAATTAAGTTAAAGATGAGAAAAAGTTTTTAAGTTTTTTGATTATCTTACAACTTTACCTAATACGCTATGAAAGTTACTAAATTGACATTATTAACTTAGTTTTTCTTATTTATTCGCGATCAACTATGAAACATAAATTAAATTAAAATTGCATTAAAATCAAATACAAATTTTAATACCAATTTAATGAGAGAATGAGTAGAAAACAGTATTAGAAACTTATGTGGGAGTCGATTATATCCGTAGTCGAATAAATGTGTGTTTAATTTTAAAGCCAAGTTTCATCACCTGTTAAATCTTTATTATACATTTTCAATAAAAGATTCGAAATTTACCAAAAAAAATAAATTAAAATGCATACGATCGATTGTCAACTTGTTCGCGATTGACCGTTTGCCCATCCCTGGTATATACTTAAAGTAACTTCGGGTATTTTTTAAAAAAATTAACTTACCTAGTGCCTTGAACTTACCCTAATTATCTTTGACAGCTCTGACTAAAGAATTGCAAGAGACATAGAAATCTGTTAGTTATTGATATGACGTTTTTAACCCAGTTAAAACTTAATTAAACATCAGAGATTTTAAAAATTTTCTTTTAAAATCAAAGGACTATTTAAACACTTTAATATTTCTAAAAGCTGCCAGCTTTTGGAATTGCTTCCACGTTCCAATATCGATTTATATTTTATTTGCTTGCAGCTGTTATCAACAAATGTCATGTTTCACTTTCTTATCTTAAATCGAAACTAGTTATTTAGCCCCGTTGTATTTCCCACGTTTTCGTTTTTATGATCTTCATAAAAACACGTACAGAATGCACTCAGCTACAGCTTCCATTTGTCGTCGTCCATTCGTAAAATCGTCACTCCAATCTTAAATCGAGTGAAACGTCAACATTACCATTTGCTTTTCGTTGACGACAACAAGCACGTAAGAATTTTCCTGCATGCTGTCTAATGTTTAAATAATTTCACGCAACTTTCGCAAAGAAAAATTGTAATACTCGTAAAAAGCGTTCGGTTCGGATCCAGGAATGGTAAATATGTCTTTATTTGAGGTCGGACTTCATTTGCATTTTTCCGTTTATTTTTAATTAAACTTGAGCATTATTTTATTGTTTGATTAAACTTATTCGTTATTCTCAATTTAAATGCAAGCAGAAATGCTTTTTTCATTTGTTTATTTGTGTTGACAGTGCAGGTTTTTTAAGCTTTTTTTAACTAACTTGGAAAATATCTATTCTTGCGTTTATATACCAGTGTTTACTTTTCTTTTGCGATAAAAAAATAATATGTTGATCATTTTAATAAGTCAGTTATTTTTTGATTTAAAAGTCCAAAATTTTTAATTATATTTATGTCGCAAATAGTAACAGTATATTGCGCAGTTAACCATTTTAGACCGTAAACAAGTTGACGCCAAATATTATTTTTTTTAAAAAAACCCAATGCCAAAAAATTGCTCATGACTTGCTCTTTCGAAATACACAATTGCTCCACTGCTATCATTTATCGTTAATTAATTAATCGTAATTAAAAAACCAAAATTTAATTCCCGATTATCTCTAATTATATGGACTTATTTTTATTGTAATTGATGCCAAAAAATTGCTCATCCTTTTTTCTATTTTAACCTTTTTTTATTTTATAATTAAAACAATATAAATTTGTTTACATGGATGTATACACATGTAACCTAATAAGTAACTATGGCTCATAAAAGCGTCAAGCAAATTGTCGCGCGACGATGACGTCACAATTATAACTCGCAGGCTTAAAGCCGTAAAATAATTATTTATTTTATTAATTAATTAAAAACAATTTTATGAACAAAAAATTCATCATTATTATCAGAAAAAAGGATGAGCAATTTTTTGGCACCAATGACAATAAAAATAAGTCCATATTATTAGAGATAATCGGGAATTAAATTTTGGTTTTTTAATTACGATTAATTAATTAACGATAAATGATAGCAGTGGAGCAATTGTGTATTTCGAAAGAGCAAGTCATGAGCAATTTTTTGGCATTCGGTTTTTTTAAAAAAAATAATATTTTGCGTCAACTTGTTTACGGTCCATTTTAGATATTAAAGCTTTTATAAATAGGAGGGTTAAAGCTTGATTCTAGTAGGTCACATTTCCAACAGTTCTGACTTAAGTCTGAAAATATATTCTAGAAAGGTCAAACTATTGAATTATGTCACAACCTTTATATTTCACTAGTTGGTCTTCTACACAAAATTGGGACTTAGAAATCTAACACAATTTTTTTTTGGACAACCTTGCGTTTTCCAAATGAAGATTAATTGAATTCCACCTTTTTGACTTTGACCTCGTCATATATCCTTGCTAATATTATAAACGCGAAGGATGTTTGTTACTCTTTTACCCAAAAAACTACTGAATCTAATAATATAGCTAAAAATAATAATGTTAACTATTAAATAATATAGCTTATATATCAGAATATCATAAAGGCTAAAATTTATAGAGATATTGTGTGAATTGTTTAAAGTATAACATTAAGTGTCAATTAAGTACGAAAGAATTTTGCCATCTGTGAGCTTTTCTGGCGCAGCAAAAAACGATAGTTTGCCGAATATAATGTATAGTTTAGATTTTTTTTAAATCCTTTATTACCTTCTATATATTTACAAGTAATGTATATTAGAAATGTTTATCTGAAATACTCCTACAAAAAAGCCAGTGACAGCATATATCTTTCTTTTATGTGTAAGTCATTATCGCCAAAATAGTAAACCATCAATACATTAAAGAATTATAGTTTATTTCTAATGCACAATAAATACTTTTATCGCTTTTAGTATTATACATTATTACTCGGGTATCATTATCTAGAGAAAAATTTACCGAGAAAAACCGTGAGGAAAAGTATTCTCTATGTATATAAAAATGAATCTTTATTTCCCTTGGTCAACATATAAATTTAAAAAACGACTTAACCATTATCATTTATCTTTTTTTTTAACTTTCTTATGCTTACAGAAGGACAGAAAATTATGAAAATTGCCCAGAAAATTGAAAACAAGCTCTGTATTTCTGAAAAACCCAGTAAACCACGTATTTGTCTGTCAAAACTTACCAAAAATTTATATTAAATTAAGGATTATTCACGTTCTTATCCATAGTTTATATTATAGCATTTAATGAATCTTATTCTTTGGATACTCAATACTTGATGTTTTTATTTCATCATACTTTTTTCATACTTAAACGTTTCGCTACTTTCGTAACTTCATCAGATACTGCACTGCCTGAAGTCCATACAATTCTCTAATGTCCTCCAAAAAATTCTTAATCAGTAAATCGGCAGTATTCACGTTCTTATCCTTGGTTTATATTATAACATTAAATTAATCTGAATAATAACATCAAATATTGAATTCATTTCAAGTAATAATTAAATTAAGGTATGATTATAAAAAAAATACATCAAATATTTCTCATCAAATTTAGAACTGGTTAAACGTTCAAATTGAAAGAATTGTTCAAAAAAAATAATAAACAATTTTTTTGTTGGTAGATACCAATATAGTGACGTGCAAAATTTAAATAGCCGTTAAGTTCTCTGAAGTTTTCCAATTTTCTGCGCAATTCGACAATTTTTGATAGTCAAACATGTGGTTTAGATGATTATACATAAGCACTAAAAGAGTTGGGAGCGGGGATTTTTATAATTACTTGAATTTGATTCTTCAACCACCAATTCGATGTACCAATATAGGTTGCAGAACTGGCAATACTGCAAGTCAAAGATATATACGAGTAATTCAAACTTACGATCAACGTAAAATTCAGTAGAAAAAAAAAACGATTAAATTGAAAGTAACATCTTAATTCTTATCAATCTGCATTCAATTATAACTTGGCAAACATCCTTATGATTCTGAATGGCATGCCGTTCGACTTTAAGCGATTACTATTTCCACTGCGGTTTGAATTTCCAATGTCGATAAATAAATCGCAAGGGCAATTATTAAATGTTTATGAAGTCAATCTTAAATATTTATGTACACTAGAAAACAAAACTTACAATATTGTGTATTAAACAGTATAACGATATGCAGTAAACACTATGCCTCTGAAATATTTGGATAGGACTTCGCCTGTTGGATCAGCTAGTATCTAAGTATTATCAAATTCTTTTTTTTGGTAACGACTGCTTCTAAAGTTGAACTTTCGTGCGTTGTGTGGCGGGGGTAAAGAGCCGTTTTTTCATCGTGGTGGCAAGCGTACGCGAAAGTAGAGAAACCGTGCGCAAAAATAGATAACAGTGCGCAAAAGTAAAATAAATTGATACCTAAATAAACTTTGATAAGAAATAATTAATATAGGTAATTATTTAGACTATAATTTCTACTAAAATGTTGTTTTTATTCATAATTTTTCTATAAATTATTCTTACTATATAGTGGAAATTTTTCATATATAAATAACAATAATTAATTTTTCAATCTGTTTCTGTTGAACTTTAGAAGCAGTCGTTACAAAAAATTTTGTTCGATACTTATGCTTAAAGTGAGGTACCTAGTAGGACGAAATTGAGAGACTTGCTAAAGGGACTGATCATACACAGCTTGATCTCGTGCGCCTACCCCCACTCGCCTGGCGGCCTCGTGGCGGTACACAGCGCACTCGATCTCGTTGTGTATGATCAGTCCCTTCAGCTCGTGCATCAATTTCATCCTACTAGAAAACCTCACTTTACGCATATGTATCGAAAATAACTATTCTTTTTGCAACATGTTAAAGGCAGAATTGTTCCTGAATTCTAAAATTCCAATTTATTGGTTCATTTTACTGAAATTCAAGTTTCAATATCGTAATAAATCAATTTTTATAAAATTTTATCCAAATATGGAGCTGTAGTCTGTTGTGACGATAAGGCATATTTTAAGCAGTAAAATTTTTGTTCTTAATATCCTTAAATTGAAAAACGTTTTTAAATATCTGTTTACAATAATTTTTCTTCTTAATATTACATCCTTTAAAGAAATCACCAATTTTTAACTTTTAAAATATTTGAAACCACGATTTAACCAAGTTTTAACCTTTCCCATATATATCCAAGTTCAAAAGCAAATCGAATTCAAAGTTGTAAATCTTTTCAAACACAAATAACTAAAGTACGAGCATAAAACTTTGTAACTTATTTGAATATATTGAAACCAGCCATGTAGTCTCAAGCAGTGGCAAACTTTAAACTTTAAACAATATTATTAAAACCGCAAGAGGAATTGATAGAAAAACGTTCGTTCAAATGCCAAGTGGCTTTTATTATTATATTTTTCCATGAAAATCCACAACCACGTATCGGTTAATCATTTGTTCAAACCAATTGATGTTCTACTTTGTTCAAGCAATTTTCTCCCGCTTAAAACTTTGTTTGCTCATCAAAAATAAATTTACAGTCTTTGCCCACACATTATTAATGCCTTGAGGACAAACGCATGAATATTTTATTGAAACCACAGTCGAACATTTTAAATAATCCATTTTTTCCATTTTGCAAATTTTATTATTATCTTAGCATATTTAAATGAATGTTGAATACGTCTTCTATCTGGTCATATATCAAATAGAGTTGTGCTAAGAAATGAAGAGTAACACAAGGTTAAAATTTTCCCATTTTTCACGTTTCTTATAAAATATTCAATTCCCATTGGACAAGACAATAAATATAATGAATTATTGATAATACGTGTGCATGTTTTATAATACAGTAAAGGTATGATCGTAGAAAAAGGGAGTAAAAAGGGGACACCGTTCGTTTTATGTCTTTCCTTTCTTCATTTGGAAATTAGGTTAAAATATATTCGATTTTACCAATCGATTTTATCGGATAGTGAGATAAATTTTTATCTGGTTACAGTACATTTCTAATATTCGATTTTTTTAAATTCGAACAAAAAATGTATGTTTTATAAACATAAGCATTGTCGCATATAAAATATTTGCAATATTCAATAAAAATAAATAAACAAAGCCAATCAATAGACTTCAACCCTTTTACAACCGCTTCACTATGCTTTGACGCATTGTTTTTTATCGACCGAAACACCTCCCTCTCAATAGTAGTGATAAAATTTATTTTAATAAAAAATTTAATTGTAATGACAATAATAAAAAATATATTTGTTTCAACATCGATTCCAACATGTGGTTATATATTTATTTTCAATACAAATAAAAAATTGTTATAATAAATTCATTTTATTTGCGGTCAACGTTCTTGGTCTTCATATTATAATGAAATGGGCTTCAATAATGAAACTTTAAAATGGAGAAAGGGGCTGATAAGTTGATGAATGATAGATTGTACAAATGATAAATGATAACGTCCAATAATTCTTCGAATTATCGCAGACAGACGCTGATAACATTTATATTCAAGTACGATTTGTTTTTCCAATAAGAGATTCATGTACCTCAAAAAATCCAGACGAAGTCACATAAATTTATTTTTTGCTTTAAAATCGATCACTTATAAATTCTTCTTTTCTTCATCACGGTTCAAAAATGTTGATTTTTCATTAGTTATTAATGTGTTCTGACGTATTTACTGTAATCGCGGTCGGTAAATTTCAAAGAAATAATGTCATAATTCTTTGAAAATCATTCATCACTATAATTTCAGGTTTTTTAATTGGAAATTTATGATCGCTTTTTAACGTCTTTGGTTAGTGTTCATTTGTGACTAAATTTATTATGGTTTGGATTTATTGATTTGGTTTAATGCAGAAAAGTGCAATAATTTAGTGAGTTGAGACTGTCTTCAATTGATTATTGTATTGTTGATAAACCAGAAGTAGTAATAGGAAAAAAACTCACTCATTGGATTCCTTCTAACTATTCAATTTTTTGGATCAATAAAATGTTAATTCGAAAGTTCCAAAAAATTTTTTATGAAAAATTTGTAGAAAACTATGTTACCACCGAATTATATCTATTTAACAAATTATCTGTAATATTAGAGCTTTTGAAAAATTTGGCAACTGTAGCTAATAACAAATAATCTTCTGAAGTATACTGAAGTTATGCCACTTCATATTGAGAAGTTTGAAAAAAAGCAAATAAAAGTTTATCTTTCCATGTTAAGCACAGACGTTCAAGCATTTACCCTCACCGAAAAGGACGTAAAAGCCAATTTTTTCACTAACTGATAAATAAGGTCCTAAACATAGTTTCCACCAAAACATCCGTTCCTGGGAGACGCCGTGTCCCCTTCTCCTAAAACTAATTTAACCAAGAAAATGATTTCTTCATTATAAATTTTGAGTCGTGCTTGGTACAAATAAAATAGCTATTATCAAAATCTGAGGATTTTTTCTACAAAAAAAGTTCTTTACCAATTTTCCATGCACTCAATAGTTTGACTGGAAATTGATATCGAAAGCACTCGGTTTTTTTGCACTGAATTAGATCGTGCTCTAAATATTGTAAAAACATTGATTTTTGACAAATTTGTAAGTTTTTGTTCAAAATCAAAATGGATCTTTGAAAATGATAACTTATATTTTAATTTCATCATTTTTATAACTCTATTATTTTTAGAACTAAAAAATTATAGACGATAATTGAAAATTTTATATATTTCCCGTTTTTCAATAGCTATGCCCGCAGGAAAAATCGCATATTTTAATATCATCAACCAATGTGAAAAACTCAATTTTAGGGGTCGTACTACGATGTACAGCGCGTAAAAACTTGAAATTGCAATAATAAACAAGGATAGTCCCAATCAAAAATTACTAAATATCTATTAACTAGCAAAATGTTTTGTGTATTAAAATTCAATGGCAAAGAAGTATATTTCTTTTTGTAATTTGTTTTTGATAGCAAACTTGAAGAAGGTTTTGATATCTTTATAACTAAGACTCAAGATTTTCAGTATTTGGAACGAAAAATTACTAAAAATCTAGTAACTTTTGGAACATGTCTAGATAAGAAAATATAGCTCACAAAGAAATACATCATTTCGCTCCTGATTTTTCCTAATATGCCGATAATTTTCAGAAATATCAAGAATAACGTATCAAGATTTTTGAAAATGTAATTTTTTGTATGTTTTCAACCGTCATGTTTACGTTAGCTATGACATTTAAGGAAAGTTAGTAAAGAACCTTTTTTATAGGAAATTTTTTTGCTTTCATTTGATAACAACTATTTTATTTGTATCAACCAAGGTTCTAAAGTTATAATGAAAAAATATTTTTTTTGGAAAAATAAATTGGTACGCAGCGCTTCCCGGTGATGATTTTTTGGTTAGACATATTTGGGACCAAGCTTATCAATTAATAAAATAATTGGCTTCTATTTATTTTTTGGGGGATTCACTAATAAGTTTCATATTTGCAACTACTATTTTTTGTTTCAGAAAAAGTAGTACCTATTTAATAAGTTATGCATGTACAATTTGTACATTAATAAATAAACAATATTAGGAGAACATATGTTTGATCCATAATAATTAAATTGTAGGCAGGAATGCATTTACAAAACCAATAAATTACATTGATAAATTGTTTGAGCTTTACTCTGCAAAATGAATTAATCCAACATCAATTACTTATTGCAAAAGCTGTAGGTTGCAAGTAGAACACAAAAAAAAATTTAAAAAGTATCTTGTGTGATGTCATCATTGGCAAACTGTTAATAAATTACTACTACCATTGTTTGTTATGGTTACTAGAATTCTTAATTGTTCTTTAAATTGAAAATTTAAGTAGTACAAATAAACCTTTTTGCAAATAAAAAGTTTTTGAATTTCAAGAGATAGTAATAATTCCTTCCGTTTTTTTATATCGTTTAGTGATCTTTTCAATGCTTGTTCAAATAATTTGATAATTTACCTCTTTTTTTTGTAGTGGAATTGAGTTTCTAACTTTTCTTTCTACGTTACAGAACAAACTTCTTTAAGTCCTTGTAGGCCTTTAAAAGCTTGCATACCAAGAAGGTCTTATGTCCCATATCCTAGCAGTAGGGAAATTAATCTACATAATATACAGGAAGCGTTCTCTTTAGCTCAAATCCATGTACATATATATACCATCTACAATACGCAAATAAAAATATTTTTAAAATGTCACATCTGCAAAAATATTGTGCAATATAAAAAGCAAATGTTTGTATGTAAGGGCAAAGTTAAGGAACAAACATTTTAATCACATACGTGTGAGTGAAATACAATCATTATCCCAAAAATTGAGTAACTGATTTTTATGGTTTCAACTTTCATTTTGATTTCATTCAATTACCAGTTTGTACCATTTGTCAATAGTGTCAGTGTTGAGCGGCTGTGAATTTTTCACGGGAAGTTATTAGTTATTCAATAATCTCATATTGTTTAATTCATATAACTGAATGATTATCTCTGCGTTTTATTTTTAACATCAGAACTTTAAACTTACACAAAGTTGGGATAAGTATATCTCAAAATTTACCATAACTGTGCTTTGTAATGCAAACTTTTAAGATACACGAATATTCTGATGATGCTTACTTTGGCTTATATCTTAAAAATAATACTTTTGTTCATAGAAACCAGTTACTAGAAAAAAAACTGTTAATTTTTATTTTATTTCTATTAAACACTAACCAAAATAGGTCTTTTCTGACTTTTAGATTATGTAACCATGATATGTTCTTCTGGCGTATTCTAGGTTTTCCTTTGATCTTATTTTGCGTAAGACTCTGTAAGAACTCATACTTACGACCCAGCATGTAGTCCAAGTTTCTGAAACTATGGAATTCTTTATAGTTGTAAAAAATAAATGAAAAAGAATAACAATATAATTTATTTATTTGTTTCAAAAAAATTAGCTTAAAGCAGAAGCAAATACCTCAAAAGCTTTTATTTTTCTTCCTTCTAAAGGAACTGACTAGCCATTTATTGACTGAAGATGCACATTTAGCACAGGACAATGGAATATAAAAAAATATATCACCAAGCCCATAGGGCGAAAGGACAGTACAGAGATTCTTAAAAAAAAGTAATTAATTTTTCCCCAAAAAAATAAATGAGGAAAATATATTTTTAAGCAATGATTAAACTAGGATTCGTCAAATCATTTAATCAAGTTTCCTTTTGATTTACAACCGTTTTACAATGAATTCAATAAAAGATAACATAAATTTTAGCTTTCCATGTAAACAAGCCATAACCACAGCTAATAAATCATTTGGTTTGTTGAATGCGAACTACCTGTTGATAATTCGCATTTGTTTTGGCTGACGGTTTTTATTTCAAACTATTTTACCATACTTTTACTTTTGGCCAAAAAAATTAATTTATAACAAAAAAATAATTTAATTCATTTTGATGGTTTCACCTATAAAAAAAAAACATTAAAAAATCCATTGGCTTATTATGGGAAACCCTGGTACACAAACGTCGATTGTATTAAAAAAATCGTTAAGACATAACTTTCTTTTTTTAGAATAATTTTACTTTTTTTACGGGGTAATTATTAATTTCTTCATAAAAACTATAAAAATGAACTCATTTTCATTTAAGTATATCCACCATTTTATATTTTTATAAAATTGAATTAACTGTCTAGACTGGACCACTTGAATGCGTGCGTGTGGATATGAATAAAAAGTAAGGGATTGTTCTACCCAAATGGGGTTGAGAACATGTTGACAACCTTCTGAAAAAAAAACAATACAAACAATAAAATTTGCTATATAACGATATGCGTACAAATGAATAGAGGACAACTTAATAACAATTTTAATTCACAGTTCTGTGAACTTTAGTTATTTTTTCTTCAACCCTTACAACTGATTAGATAATATTTAATTTTACAAAGGTTAATTTGTAATAAGTTCATTATACTTTGATTAACTTTAATTGAACGTTTATATACTCAGTTTTGTTTTAATTTAATGAAAGTGAGTTAAGTTTAAATTTACTTTTGAACTTTCCGAAAGTTTCAAATACAAAAATTCGATTAAGTTTACATTTGATATTTTAACGCATAAATGAACTTATACTTGAAGTTGTGTTTTAAATTAACAGTTGTATAATTTACATGACCGAAAGCTTCGATTTCGTTTGAGGGTTTAATTTTTTTCGTATATTTCTATGAATTAATCCAAAAATAATTTTGTTAACTTTAACACAGATAATTCCTACAGCTTCTGGCATTCAAACGTTGTGTAATGAATTAGTAATAATCTCTTTAAAATTCGAGAATGATTAATACCTTTGTAATCTGTACCTATTCAACCTTTACAGTATTATTACCCTAAAAGGTACGAAATTCGTAATTTTAATTTTTTATAAACTATCCTTCCATTATATTAATATATGAACTCTTAATTTGACCTTAACTTATTTGTGGCTTAGTTTATATAAAAATTTTCAAAACACTCCTACACTTATTCAAGGGAACTTAAGTACTTTAATGTGCTTAAAACTTCATTGTTGATTACCGATTACCTTTATTATTACTATATATTATTGTAATAATAATAGTATTTTTTATTAATATTTTAGATTGCCTGACGATGACATCTAAAAACTGTTGAAACGCATTATTTTTAACAAAGAAATTGGGTCAATATATAGTTATATAGTTATTATAGATATACATTTAGATATCCTATACATATATAGTTAATCATTTATTAATTGTGGATTTGTGATTAAGAAAAACTATATAAATTTTTCTAATGTTGGAAATCGCAAAAAAATCATGTAACCACAAAAAGTTTCAGAATTATGGTAAGGCAGGATTTCTGTGGGAAAGGATCTAGCAATCAAAATTGGCTAGAAAAAACATCAATAAATACCCCTTTAAGAAAAACAGGTTCAAAAATAGATATATCAAAACTGAAGTACCAAAATTTAGTGGTTAAAAGTACAGTACTTGAATT
Organism: Sisyra terminalis; assembly: GCA_958496175.1. Taxonomy (NCBI): domain Eukaryota; kingdom Metazoa; phylum Arthropoda; class Insecta; order Neuroptera; family Sisyridae; genus Sisyra; species Sisyra terminalis. Next base: position 14,720,005 of record OY292275.1, read on the forward strand.
ACCAAATACTTTCCATTGTTTTCCGTACTAATACCTCCAAAACTATAAGAGCCATATGAGGTGATATAACAGAAACATAGATGGTTGCAATGCATTAAATTAATATTGATTAAAAATGAAATAATAAATTCAAATTAGATTTTTACCGCTGCTTTTGAACAGTTATCCTAATTAAACAATTTAAAAAACATATTGTGGTCTTGTTTATAAAATATAATTTATAAAAGTAAACTACATATAAACATTAACTTGAACAAAAGTTCAAACAAACATTTTACAGACGTATTTGCTCTGATACGAATTTTGATTGCAGTTACGAACCAATCCAATACTACTTGATGACCACTAAGGAAAATTGCTGAGCAATCAAAATACGTATCTGGGCAAATACGTCAGCAATATATTTGTTTGAGCTTTTTTATGTTTATAGTTTATTTTTGTAAATTATATTTGATAAATAAGACCATTATATATTTTATATATTGTTAACGAAATAATAAATGTTTTGGTTAGAAAAATTTCATTGTGAGGTGCAATACTTCAAACTAGATTCTTTCAAAACCAGAATACTTATAATTTCTACAAAAATTTGAAGAAATTAAACAAATTTTAAGTTCAATTATAATTAACGCAAGCATTAACGTCTCACTTTTTCGATTTACAAACGAAAAGGTTAACAGAGTTTAAACAAAACAATTAAAAATACAGCTTTAGCAGAATTAATTAAATTATGAAATGAATAATTCTGGAATTATTTGTTGAGTATTGATCAAAGCAACGCATTAAACAGTTCAAAAGCAAACATTAGATTAGAATATGTTATGAAAAGAGAAAATAAATAGAATATAAAATAACAACTCTAATATAGTTAATAGAAGTTGTGAATATTGAATAAGTGAAACCATTTTTACATCAAATTTCATTTAGTTATTCCAAAAATACGAAGTTATAAAAAAATTTTCTTTACTCATAAAAACTATTACAAACTTAATAAATTAGTTGTCATTCTTATTTTCCATGACTGTATTTAGAGCCAATATAAATTCGATTTTATAAATACAATTAAATAAGCTTATTTAGCATTTCTATTATTGATTTTTCTTGAACTCTTTTGTTTTAAAAGTTGTCCATAAATTATTTCGTTTGCATAATATGACACTGGAAAATTGAAACAAGATTGAATTCGTTTTGAATTTACAAACGCTTATGTACCGAAACTAAATTTAATTTGGTTCGAATCTATCTTATCAAATTTTCCGTCCTGAACCAATTCGGGAACTTATTTAAAAAATGAGAATTGAAAACCTTCGGAATAGAGATGAACTGAAAATGGAGAACATTGCAGTAAAATAAACGAAGGTTGAATTTTAATCTCTTAATTCTTCCAAATTCTCGATCTCTACATTTTAAAACGGTATAGATTGTATTACATGTATGATTACAGTTTGTTTTGGTTAATCCGAATTTGATGAGGGTATTAAAAATTTATATTTATCAGAATAAATAATGATTTTTTTATATTTTTTTTAAAATTATTCTGTCAAAAGCAGAGTGGCAAATTGTAAGATACAAATATCTTTAAAACGGGAAATATCTTTAAAATATCTTTAATTGTTGGTAACAAAAAATTTCTAATTTTACAAAAGAATTGAATTAAATGATATTTGTTCTTAGATTCCATTACATTAATCCTAATTACAAGGAACTAAGAAAATAGGAATTAACTTCACATTTGAAATATACCAAAAGGTTTAAATCAGCCAGATTCACTGAATCAATTTATGCAGACTGAAGATAGACTACTACAGATCATTGATGCAGACTGAATTAATTTTATCATCCCTCATTCATAAAATTTAATTTTACAAATAAAAGCTTAATCCTATCATCGTTACGATGTATACTAATTAATATGGATGTCACTCGGATTGTTCTAAATTTCTTAAGACCTACTGTACGGTTTTTCCCAAGTGATTATGCTCACAATTTTTCCATCACTTCAGTACAACGGGTTGATGGTCTTTCGCGTTTTATTTTCCTTAGTGAAGTCATCCCTGTACCATTCGTTCTTCCATTATATCGAGTGTTATATATTCAACAAACCCAAGTTAGTGAAGAAAGTCTCTGAACTGACTTGCCTTTGTTTTAGATGGAAACATTAGTTTTTCTGATTTTCCATGGGATTTGCAACATTTTTTTCCAAACTAGCATTTTGAAGGCATCAATTCGTAGCCAATTAACTACGCGAACGATTCAAGTCTTCGAAATGGATAATAAAACTGGAAAAATCAGCGTTTTAACCAATCTGATTTTAGTGACTTTCGTTATATGTTGCGATTTTCTATAATTTGGGTAGATGCATCACGATAGACTGAATAATTTCAATACGTCGTTTAATTTCGTGGTCACATGAGCTGTATTTATACAGCAAAGAGTCTAGTTAAATAAATGTATCTAGTACTACGAAACAGCGTATACTTTTCGGCTGATTCTGATGTTCTTTATTGCAGTTTACGATTATTATTTTGGTCTTATTTATATTACTTTTTGACCAAAGTCTAGACTCACGATTTCAAGTTTTCGAATGAGTTCCAACAGCTCTTTCTCACTGTTCACAATTAAGATTGTATTGTTTATGAAATAAGGATTGTAAACGCCTATTGGTGGCCGAGGGGTCAAAGTGGCCTCTCCAAAACTGGTAGATGTTGGGTTCGAATCTTGTATCAATTCTCGAGCTGCTTTAGACCTTGATAGTTTTAAAGCAACGGTAAATAACAATTTTAAAAGAAATGGAAATCACTATCCACCAATTTTAATTTATCCATTCTACTACAAAACGAGTCTCATTATAACCCCACTGTAAACTGTACAAAGTAGGGAGCAGAAAACGCAACCCTGCCGTGCGCTCTTTTGATTATCGTATTTTTCGGATGGGGTGTTGTTGATATTTACCACTGCTTCCGAGCCATCATATAGGTTTTTAACAAAGGAAGTAAGATTAATTGGCCGAATCCAACAAAAGTGTTCCAAAGATTAATTCAATCAATTTGATCATGATTTATCTTAATAAGATTCTATAAAAAAATGGGTTTAAAAGGTACCAATAACACACAAAAATAAAACTAACCACAAAAAAGCTATAACTTACCACATAGCAGTTATGGAGCGATCCAATACTACTTGATGACCACTGATGAAGATTGCTTGGCAATCTAAATACTTATCTGGGCAATAATTAATTAATTTGTTTGAACTTTTATACAAAATGTATATAATTTACTTTTCTAAATTATATTACATAAATAGAACCATAATATATCATTTATTGTATTAACACAATACAATACAATAAAACCGACAAAAGCTCGAGAGAAGATAAAAATTAAAAGATATATAAGTGAATTCGGCTACCGTTTTGTCTAATACTGTTATTTTAGGTTGTGCTTTTCCTATTTTGCTGTAGGTATGAAAGCAAAACGAGAAATGCACTGATTTTTCTAGGTGTTTCTTCTAAAATAGGTTAATTGAGCTTGGAATCATTTCATTTTGATTATTTATGTAAACAAACTGGTGTGAATTCAGGTGTGAACAGGTGTGGATAATGCAATAGGTGTGAACTCAAAGCATGACACATTTCTGAAGAAAAAAAATATTTTTTCTTTTCATAGTAATTGTTATTTTCGATACATATGCGTAAAGTGAGGTATACTAGTAGCATTCGATCGTGGTGTTAGGCGAGCGGAGGTGAACGCATTCGATCTTGTTCTGTATGTATCAGTCAAGGTTTGTAAATCACACAGGTTGCCCCATTAGAAAGAAAAATGACGTCATACGAAGAATTTTAAAATTTGAATCAGTCTGAAGATATGTACGAATTTCTTTTGGATACGTCACGTAGCCCCCATGAGGCCACTTGTGTATTTTATAAACCTTGTGTATCAGTCCCTTTAGCTCGTACCTCAATTTCAGAGTACTAGAATACCTCACTTTACGCATATGTATCGAAAATATCCATTCCTTAACTAGTCCATATCATCACAGTGTCTTCTACTCAATAAAATATAAATGATACACTTTAGAAGTAGCGTTGTGAACCGATTTTTCTCCACAATAATATTTTAGTTACAGAGTCGAAAAAATGTAGAAAAAACAAACTTTCTTTAAATAGAAGGTTTTTATTATCCTTTTTTAAAAATTTACCCTGATTTTATTTAATCATTGCTTTTGATAGATCTCCTTTACTTGTTTTAAATAAAATTCATAATACATTCACTGTCAAGGTATGAAAACCTCATTTGAAAATAAAAATAATAAAGTAAAGCCAACAGTTAAAGCTCTCCAGTCTTTTTTATACTTACTTCAAAATGAGTTTTATATACGAACAACATAAAAATCTACAAGTACAGTTGTTTTTTACATGAAAATAAAATGTAAGGTAACGTTATTTAACAAACATCTAATGTTTTCATCCCATTTTCCCATTTTTTTACGACTCCAAGTACACTCATTACGTCGTAATCACGCACGAATAAAAGTCGTTTTGTCGGTCTTAAATTTGACTAAATTAAAGCACCACGACATCCGTTTCGAATCAATTCAAGTGTCACTGCTCTTGAAACAATAAAATTTCATCATTATTTTTTTTGGAAAATGAAAGCAATAAAATTGAATTTCTTGCCACTTTTTATCGATTTTCAGATGCGTTGTTTGAGTTTGACAACAAAGTTTGTATATGTTATACACAAACATTAGACGTATTTCAATTAAACGAAACCTCAAAGACTTTAAGGGATGCATGAGATAATCGTGTCAAAGCTTCGTTATATTAATTCCATTACATCGGCATCAATTAAACTAAATTATAATTACCCTTGCCGTTTCCACCCACCGTTTAATTATGATTGAGTTATTAGATAAAAACGGGCAGTGAAATAAATAAAAATAATAATGCTTTCTTTAGTTTAAAGACTTTGTTCATACATGACTGATGAAAACTTTTTATTCTTCTACATTAATTCACCTATTGGTACGTAATAATTAATAACCAAAGTTTTCTGGTTTTCCGATATTTTTCTTTGAGTTTGCAATGTTCATAAAACCGCACACAAAGCTCATTTTTCTCAAACATTGAAAGCTCTCATGCATAACAAACATACGAAAAGCAGTAAAATGAAAAAGTTGTAAATATAAGTCTATACATATTTACTTTTTCCAACTTGACTAATAACAAATCGAACGTTTCAATAATACAAAGCGGGAAAGGTTAAAGGTTTAATTATTTTCGCATCAAAGACAAACGATTGAAAAATGAAATTTCTCTGAAAAATAAGTAATCAATCCATCGAATCTATTTGCATACCTCTACGTTTTGATGACATTTCGCTTTTGTTATGTAAATCGGATATAAATTCAATTTGTCAAATTCTATGAAAACAAACCGAACGTTTAATTTATTTTACTCTTTGTTCATTCAAATCATTTGCCTCGCTGAGACCTCCTTGAAACAGCAAAACTCATTCTTTAAAGTTCAAAATTACATCGTTAATGTGAAAATCTTATTATTTTATTTTAGTAAAACGAAGAAAAATTTCAGTGAAGAAATCAACGAAATCCTTGACTTCTGTACTCTCAATATTTTAAAAAACTTTTTCTTATTATTCTGTAAAACCTAAAGATTTCGTATATCGAAATCAGTATATCTGTTGATAAAATATCCAATTTTTCTCAATTTATAAGGGGTTTAACGACTTAATCTTATGATATTATTGAGTTTTGCTGATCTTAGGATATATTCATATGTAGTTATACAACAAAATGTAATCCATTAAAAGTAAGACATTTAAAAAGTCAACTTTTTGGAATACCACATAGACACCAATTTGGTTAATGTGTTCTAAAAATTCATAATATCGATTACTGTATAGTTCATGAGAATTTTTAATTTTTAGGTAGGTAGCGTCTTAGAATGTTATTTTTTTATATTTTACTTCCAGTATACATTGTATAGTGATGCAAAGCATCTGTACAAAAGAGCCAAACATGTTGCCACGTTATATTAATTGTTAGTCATATTAAACTAATTAAGTCAGTTATCATATCAATGAATTTCTTTATTTTTTTTATTTTTATCGTTTTTATTTTACTTCTGGTGGTATTTCAGTAGAGGTGCATTAAACTTGTTCATAGAACCAGAAGGTATACAAAATATATACAAATTTGCGAGGAACTTTTTTTCAGTTCAACCCTGTTATTTTCTCTGAAAAACTATGAAAGAATAAAGCTACATATCATTCAAACGATTGAACGAATAATAAAACTTTTAAATTTATTAAAGTTACAAATATATTTTTTCAACAAAATAAAATGTCCTACTAGAAGATCAGTTTTTCCTATATAATGAGATCGAAAATAAAGCCAAAAGTATGCCTACTAGTGGCCAAGTGCCTTCCCAGCAACAGTCAATCATAGCTATATAATCGAAAATCAGGGGACGAACCTTGAAGAAAACGTAGAGAGGATGTTCCCACCAACAACCAATTACAGCTGTATGATCGAATATCAGTAATAGAACCAAGCATAATGCATGGAGAGGGAATTCCCACCAACAATCAATCACAGCTGAATGATCAAAAATCAGTGAAAGGACAAAATATAAAACATAGAGTAGCCATTCCCATCAACAGCCAATCATTGGTATATGATCGAAAGTCAGGGGACAAATCTTGAAGAAAACGTAGAGAAGACGTTTCCACCAACAGCTAATCACAGCTGAGTGATCAAAAATCAGTTGAAGAACCAAGCGTGAAATATAGAGTGGGCGTTCCCACTAACAGCCAATTACAGCTGTCTGATCGAAAATCAGTAATAGAACCAAGCAGAAAGTATGAAAACGGCATTCCCACCAACAGCCAATTACAGTTAGATGATCAATAAAAGAGCCTTGAAAAAAACCTAGAGAAGACGTTCCCACCAACAGCTAGTCACAACTAGATAATCGTCAATTTTAATTAAAAATTTGTTTAAAAATTAAAATGCGTTCCGATTTTATCAAAGAATTATCTATAGAGACGACAAATAGGATCTTAAGATCGATCCCGATGAGAAGGAAGCAATTAATGCAAAAAAAAAAACGTTTTTATAAACTCATCACAGGAGAGAACTCCCTTAAATTAGTTTACAAAAATACTGTTAAAAATACATTTAAATGTATAAACAAAGGGCAACCATTTTCGAACGTGATAGTAAATAATTGAAATCATACATACCCACTAAATTACAATTAATATCAGTGATACAATTTTTAATAGAATAACTAAGATGTGTTTTTAATTTTTTAAAATTTATATAATAATTAATATTTTTTCCCCTTTATTTTTTAAACTTCCAATCTTTTTATTTCATCGATCTAGAAAAAAGAAAAGCTGTTTTATAGTTTTCTGTTTTATTAAAAATGCAATCAAACATCACGTTCACATTTCAACCAGTTCCTTTATTCCATGATACTCATGGAAAATATTTGTTTGTTTTGTTCTTTTCGACAAGACTAGAAGCTGGATCATTTTTCCGTTTTTGCTTGATTTCATTCGCACGGTTTCATGATCGAATTAAACAATAATCAACATGAAACTCTTGTGCTTTACACGTGAAATATTGAGGACGGGATATTGGATGCAATACTAGAAGCACTTGATTTTTTGCAGACGAGAATTGCAAAACGAACAAAAGTTCAAACGACAAAATCAACTTGTAGATTCATATAAATTTGAACGCAGTAAAGTCGAGAACCAATTCCTTTATTCTTTATCACTCCAAAGGGGATTGTTGGCGTGGTATAAACGGTAATAATATTAGCCAAGTGGAAAATCCACAATACTGCGCTTTCGTATACGTATTTGTTATCTTTTGAATAATGAAATGTTTACAATGCGTTTGAAACCTGTCCAGTGTTTTTTCTTCTTTATTTTCAGTTTCACCATTTTCTACCTGTTTTTCTATTCTGAAGTAAATTATTTTTTCTCCGGAGCCTTTATGTCGTAAATATATCGAAAATTATAATTAATAAACTTCGTAAGAAATATTGTCCTTCGTTTATAATGATTCTTGTATTCCATATTCTCGTAAACATCAACTATTGGAGTTGGCAAGGGAAAGTTATGAATTAGATCGTTTTTTATTCAACAATCGAATTCCTAACTTTGATTGGCTTAAAGACATAGACAATGGGAGATATTTGAACTGCCATCTTCTATGATCTTATGAAATACATAGATAAATAATGATAATTTTGAGATTAAAGATATGTGCACTTAACTTTTGAATTAAAAGAACTAATTTAAGAATAAATTTTAAATGTGAACCATTTATATAGAAAATCTAAATTCATGACTGTACCTTAGGATAAAATTCATACAATTTAAGCTGAGAAATAGCAACTTGAAATAAACTATTTCATCAAATTCATATACTACTTTAACAAAAAAAAAACCTTCTTCAATAAAACTTTGACTTGGATTATAAAGTGTAGACTGCAGATAAGAAGAGTTAAAATATAGTTATTTTCGATACATATGCGTAAAGTGAGGTTTTCTAGTAGGATGAAATTGATGCACGAGCTGAAGGGACTGATCATACACAACTTGATCTCGTGGGGGTACACAGCGCACTCGATCTCGTTGTGTATGATCAGTCCCTTTAGCAAGTGTCTCAATTTCATCCTACTAGGTACCTCACTTTAAGCATAAGTATCGAACAAAATTTTTTGTAACGACTGCTTCTAAAGTTCAACAGAAACAGATTGAGAAATTAATTATTGTTATTTATATATGAAAAATTTCAACTCTATAGTAAGAATAATTTTTAGAAAAATTATGAATAAAAACAACATTTTAGTTTAAACTACAGTCTAAATAATTGCCTATATTAATTATTTCTTATCAAAATTTATTTAGTTATCAACTTATTTTACTTTTTCGCACTGTTATTTACTTTCGCGCACGGTTTCTCTACTTTCGCGTACGCTTGCCACCACGATGAGAAAACGGCTCTTTACCCCCGCCACACAACGCACAAAAGTTCAACTTTAGAAGCAGTCGTTACAAAAAAACATTTTTTATAGTGAATTGTATTTACAAGAAAAACATGTAAAATTTTTCTGGTGAAAACACACCTTAACTTAGATTTATAGAATAGTGCTTTTTATATTTCATAGTTACAATTATTTATCGTCAATTGAAGCTATTCTACGATTATATTAAGATTAATTATCTCCTTAATGATTGTTAAGGGTCCTTAGTCTCAAATCTCAACCCTTGAAATGCATAACCTAATATTTGATTGTTTAGATTATGGTTAAGTATGATTGATTTGAATAATAGCCAAATTGCAATATTCTGAATACTGGATAACAGTATTGAGTGCTTGCGATATGTAAAATGATCAATAAAATAAAGAAGCAAATAAAATTAAAACTTAGAGTTAGAAATATCGTTTTATGATTCAATTTAATACTATTAAAAATATGTTGCTATTAATTCATACCAAAAACTTGCATTCAATTTACCATAATAAAAGAAAAAATGCAATTGTAGTTGTAGATAAAATGCCTTCAAATACACCCTAAAGAGCTTAATGCGGTGGTTCCGGAATTATTGCCCCAAGTGGATATCAACCACTAATTGAAGGAGAAGGGAGCGTTCAGAAAGGATTGATATTTGATGATTAAGGATGAAATTGTTAATTTTCGTTAAAAAATCGATATAGCCAATTATTTTGTATCGGCAAGGGGGTAATGGTAATTTAAGAGTTGAAGATCTTAGCTACGCCATACTAGAGTAACATTTGAAGCATTTTATTAGTATTATAATCAAATTGTATATTTCAAATCGTCAAAAGTAAAAAATTATCGTCAAAAATAATACGAAATGTCTTTTTAAGTGAAAATCCAGAAATGAAATCCAAAAATATTATTACCATGCTACAACTACTCCATAGATATCGTCTCATTATCAAAACAAAAAAATTGCATGTTAAGAAGTTTGAAAATTTATTTTATAGAAAAATATTAATAAAAATCAATAAATTGGTTGTGTCCATATTTCACATAATTTTATTTATTTTTAGTCGGATAGTGGACATAAAAGGATGTAGATCCATGTACTAATTATTAATTTTGCGACACGTTTCGGTCTTTTATTAGACCTTCATCAGGCTTCTAAAAGTATTATATTAGTAAAAATATGTTATCATCTTACAAAAATAAAGAATAAAGTCAATTAAAGAGGAAATATTCTTAAGTGGCTATAAATGCAAAGGGTGATCTCCCGAGAGAACTGATATAAAACAATAGAAAAATAGCGATAATAAAGTTATAGACAAAAAAATATTTCATTTTAATGGTTTTAAAAAATTCTATAGAGTGTAGTCTAAATATTTTCTCATACAGTTATACAACAAATGTACTTAAACATTCAATTTTAAATAGTGTAATGTGTTTTACTCTTTTACAACTTAGTGGCTTATAAATGCATATGCATTTAGCCTAAAAGCCTTAAAGCTTTCCTAAAATCTTATCTAATAATTAAATTCGATTTCATACAAATAAATTCAGAAATACCTACTGGCCAATTGCTAAGTTATGCTTTCTTTAAAAGGAGTACACAAATAATTAAGAGATGCATTAAATTTTGCTATTGGTATTCGTTCTTTTATTGGTTACTAGCTGAACCCGGCAGACATTGTCCGGTTAGCCAATGGTTGTAAATAAATAAATTAAATTTGGGAAAAAGAAGTTTATGAATTATGAGAATCACCTCCCTTATCAACCCACAGCATCCCTCGCAGTACAAATTTTTAGTCTTTTTCTTATCATATTTAACTGAATAAGTCAAACAATAAGCTTTTTAATTTTAATGCTTTTTTCAATTCTCAATTATATACAATTAAATAATTATTAATTCAAATTACTTTAAAACAATAATTTAAACATTGTTTCCGGAAAAACAAATTACCACAGCAAATATTTAAACAAATTCAAAAAAGTAACACTTTTCCAATTGCATATCATTAGTTATCTATTTTGTGAACCTATTGGTTAGTTTTCATCAATGGAAAACGCCTATTCCATCACTGCGGAAAAACTGCATAATAAATGGGAATAATAATTAATTTTTAACAATTATTTGAGAGAATTAATTGAACGGTTAATACAAAAGCATTCATTCGACCGCATAATTGGATGATACAAGAGATGAAATCAAATATTCAATTTCATCGATGGGATTTTAATAATAATATGATGTTTAATTCTACAAAACTCATTTTACAATTGTATAATACGAGTACCATAGTTATTATATTCGTTTTCTGTTTAAAAATTAAAAAACTAAATCAAATATTCTTTTATTTTTTCAGAGTACGAGTCGAATATTACGTTAATGAGAATACATTCAAGGAACGGCTCCAACTGTATTTCATCAAAAATCAGCGATCTAGTAAGTTTCTTATAAATGATAGCATTCGCATTCTTTTCTTTTTGCATTGAAATTTAAGAAAAAGTAACGTTAATCCATTAAAGCTGCACATAAATAATGCAATATGATGGCCAAAGGCTTTTTCATTATATCAAAATCCATATGTTTTTCTCCTTTTCTCCTATTGGACCATCGTTACTAAAGCTTTATAATGCACGTGTTTTGGAAGACTTTTTAGAAGCTTTAAGTATTTGCAAAGAGTTCTGGTAGCTTAAATGTAGCAATCTTATTGCTGTTAATGAGGAGAAAATGTTTTTTTTTTTCAGGCTTACGGATCCGCATCGCCAATCTTCTTTTCAAGCTGCTCACATGTTTTTTATACATATTTCGTGTTGTCACAGACCTAGACCCGACTTACGCCACTTGGTAAGTAGACTTGATTGTTTTACATTTTCAAATTTGTACTGGGGCATTCCATGAGAAATAGGATAATGACTTTGAATTAATAATTCCTCTTATTATTTTAAATTTAGCCCTTACTTATAATAACAAGTATAAGTTTTACTAACATCAAAAGAATTTTTTCTAAAACGATAAAAATCGATTTTTTGGTTTGGCTAACTTTCGAGTACAAGTTTGTACATGTATCCATGGCAAATGTTCTTGTTAGCAAAATTTTTTTAAAAATGTAAAAAATTAGAAAAAATTAGAAAACACCATTATTTTAAAGCTGATGACAATAAAAGCATTAGTTATTATTTAACGGCAACATCATCAGAGTCCAATAATGTAAGACACTGGACTTTATTCTTCAAGAATAATGATTGGATAAAAATTAATTTAAGGGTGGATCACCGTCAGAACGTAAAAAAAATAACTTTTTTAAAACTGCTGCCATTTTTTTTAGAGATATTAAAAACGGTCTTCGGCATGTAAAAGTTGAAGTTTTGAACTATTTTTTTTTATTTGCCCCGATATGCCCCGCTCCCCCTTTTACAGCGCTTTGAAAAAGAGTCCTCAAAAATGAGAAGGCAAACGGGAGACAAGTTTTCTCGGAAACCGGAAGTTGGATCATAATTTTCCAAAAAATGTAGGTTTAAGTAATGCGTCTTCTTGGTACTGAACCTTGAAAATCCGAAAAAAGTTGAAAATTTACATAATGGCGTGACTTTGAAAAAAAAATTAAAAAAACGACCTTTTTTTGGATCTTTCCCGCTCTCTCACTTTTAGGGGGAGAGGTTTGGTCAATTTCAGAGGGTCAGTACCAAGAAGACGTGTTGAACTATAACACTTTCCAGTTTCAAGTCAATCCGTCGGATAGTTTCTGAGAAATCTTGTCTCCCAGTTTTAAAAAGTTGATTTCGAGAAAAACGCATTTAAAGTTTTTTTAAGATATTTTTATATGTTATTATCAATTTATTCAATTTTTATGTATATATGTATATATAGGTCTCTATAACTCGAAATATTTCGAATATCGACAAATCCTTTTAACATGTTATTCTTGAATGTTATAAGAAGACATTTATGGAGAAAAAAAATCGTTTTTTTTTCTGACGGTGATCCACCCTTAATGTTTATTCGGAAATTATAGAAAAAATTTAAGTCTAAACGATATTCTTGTGTTACCGAAAATATATAAATGTATAAAAATAAATCAAATTCTACCTTTAATCAAAAACCTCCACCAATACGTTGCCCAATTAACAATACAAAGATAGAAAAAATATAAAAGTGTCATTAACGAAAAATTTTGTATACACATTTTGTAGGTACTTGTCCCACCAGTCACAATTTTTTTTTTAATTTCTTCTATGTAAGTAATTAGTCTAATACTTGATTAAAATAAAATAATGTGAGATAAATATAGTAGAAGGAAGAAAATTTCTATTGAAAATTTAGTAGTCGAACTAAAATTTGTCTTTAAGTGCACCATAGTAAGAGAGAAGGATTTTTTGGTGTCCCACTAGTCATACTAATTCAAGTGACAATTACAAGAGAATAAGAAGATTTTTTTTTCTATTAAGTGATGTTGTTAATTGGTTATTTTTCTATAAAATGAGATACATTTTATGATTATACTAGTTTCAATCATCTAATTATAGCTCATAATTTAAAGTCAAATGTCCCACCAGTCACAATGGAATGCCCCTACTATTATTGATTTGGAAAAGAGAAAAATCAAGCAAAAATGAGATGTTTTCAAGTTTTAAAATAATAAAAAAATAAATCATATATCAACTTCTAGAAAAACAGCGAATTAAAATAAATAGTAATTAATTAACACAAAGCTTTTCATCGATACAACCAACATATTCAACCAACATATTTCTAGTCAATTAAAATATGTTATAGTTGAGTTGATTGGTATAGTAAATTGTTTTTAGTGAGATTTGTGACATAGAAAAATTTTAAATAAAATTTACCCAAAGAAGAATATGAGTCCTCATTCAGAAAAGGTTTATGTATAAATATATGTCGATGTATAAGGATAGGGAAAAGAGAAAAATTTAATTTGGATAACAGTCACACTATTTACCTTGAGTCATACATTCCATTTACCTGATTAAAATAGTATTTTTTTAAATTTATTTTTATCTCTGGAAAATATGACCTGTATCTTCCCACTCTCATTAGTCCACTGTACAACAAAGAGATATTAAACTCCACTGGAATCCTCAAAATGCACCTTTGACAAATGCTTTTATTTTCTCCGCTAAAATAAACTCAAAATTAAATTATATATTTTTTCTTTAATGTAAATTCCTCAGTTTAACTGACAATGAGGCGTAGAAGTTCCGGAACGGAATTAAATAAAAAGAGGTACAAAAAAAAACATAATTCTGCAAGAAAAACAAGACAAAATGCGTTTTGATAACTTGAAATTTACGACCTATTTTGACATTGATATAATTAACTTTTAGGTGAAATTATTCAGATTCGTTTTTGTTAAAATCATAGTGTCGATTAGGTGTCAAAACGGAGTGCAAAACACTAACAATGATAGAGACAACCAATCTTAGATATATAATTCGGCTCAAGTGTACTTTAGCACACCCACAATCTGGCAATGTTGCATTTTCGACTTTGTTTTTTATTTAATTCGCGATATTTTTGTTTATTCAATTCAAATATGGTATAATTTTCTCTTTTGTGGCTAAATTTTCATTATGAACTTATTTAATCGCAAATTAAATTAAAAATAAAGTCGAAAATGCAACATTGCCAGATTGTGGGTGTACTAAAGTACACATGAGCTCATAATTCGAACTTCTATCCAAAAATTGAAGATAGTTGGGTTTGTGAATTTTTTTTTTTTTGTGATAAATGGAAAGATCATATATAAGTTTTATAGCAAAACTATTTTATGTTTTTTTTTCCCAATAATTTAAAATTTATTCCAAAATAAAAAATAATTTTTGAATCTAGTACCGAAGCCACGCTGACAGCTCCCGAACAAACCCGAGCGCGTGTGACGTCATAATGTTAGTTGTCACTCATTGCAGTTAATACAGAAATAATAAGTACAGTGTTTTGATTGATTTAATTCTGTTGTGATAGTTAAATATTGAAATTTATATTGAAAATGTCGAACCTTAAAAGTTATCCTTAAAAGTTAATATTCCTTCTTCTTCGCTAAAGATTTGAAATCTTCAACGATTATACAAGTGATGCTTTGAGGATCCTTTAGTTCAGTGGTTTCCTGTTACTTTCTGTACCCTTATACCGTTAACTTTTACTTTTAAGTTCTTCAGCTTCCGGGGTCGATTTTTCAACTTCAAGGTCAAATAATAACCAAGACAAAGCACTAGTTCTTGTGGTGTTCATTTATCCCGGCACATATTCCGTCCAGCATCTGTTTAACCGCCATAATCATTCCTGTCCTCAACTGGCATAGGTTTTCACTTCATTGAGTTAAGGTTAACAGGCATTGCTTACTACTCTCCACTATTTTTGAGGATATAAGTATATTTATCGATTAGAATATTACCAGTTTTCTGTACTACGTTATTAAATTGTACCAACAGTTGATCCTATTTAAATTACTTCACTTATACGTCTTGTACCATTTTGTGGATTTTGGTTCCGAAGCTTTACGAGGATGTTTTTTGGAAAAGTCAAAAGTATACAGGAGAGGCTGAGTAACACTCAGCACCTTCTTATAATCACATCACAATTCCGTTTACCAATTAATATTAAAATCAATTTATTTCATAATTGTTATTAAATTTATGACAATGTTTTAAATTAATTTTCTATTACAATACTTTTTGTTGTGAATTGGCTAATTTGTACCCAATAATTCTAATGATTTAAAAACTAGTAATTTTCACCTGGTAAAGTTTGCAATTGGCTGGCAAAACTAAGCTGTTTTGAAAAATTTTTCTTCAGGTGAAAAACCTGTTACAATTTAAGTTTAAAGTTTTTTTCAACCACCATCTGAAAGATGATAGCACTATTACTAGTTTGATTAGCAAACCAGGCCACTAGAAATTATCTGCCTTAATTTTTTAACCATTAATGAGCATTTAATTTACAACGAAACCAATTTAATTTGATGAATTTTAATGTTTATGATATTCAAAATAAGTTATTGAATAATTTGATTCCACTCAACGTATTTGATCAAATTTCAAAATATTTATTCAATTTGGTTGAAATGTTTAGTAATAACGTAACTGTTTAAATCCATGATTATTTGTAAATAAATTTTATTCAAGGGAAAAAAATTTCGAACAAATAATTTTATTGATCCCCAACACATTTCTTTTCTTTTCCGTTTTTTTTTTTTTTTTGACTACTTTTAAGTAGATCAATGCAAAAATGTACTGTAACAACTAAAATGATACAGTTATTTTCATTAATTAATCATATTTTATGATTACACAAAGCAAATTGTGGAAATTACATTTCCTTCATGTGATATTTAGTCAATCTGTATTTGAATATAAATTATTTGCATAATTAAAAATTCATTGTGAAAAGATAAAGTAATTATTTTCATATGGAATTGGAGAGTGGAGGTTGTGTGACATACCCATAATGTATTTATTTACCTGTCTAATGAATATTTTGTTCAATCAAATGTAAAATACATGAAAACACAATTAGTCAAATTGTGATTTTCATTCCAACAATTTTATTCAAAATTATCTCCTCTTAGTTTCAGTAGTTTGTTTCAAATTTCTCCAGACACAATTTTAGTTTTTAATAGAAATTACAAATTTACAAAAGTGACAAATGGAAAAGTTCTTGTCTGAAGTTCTTGTAGTAATTACAATTTAATTATTAAAGATTTGAAAGTTGTAGGTTTTAATCTTAAAACTTTACTCTTATTTTACTCTTCTATTTTTACAGTTGGGGTTGCACACCGGGAAATAAGACTGAATACATAATCTCAGCTAATTTGACGGAAGAGGAATTTCAAGAGAATCCTATTATTAATTGGGATGCGATATTATGGGTGAATCGTCCGGTCGAACTATGGACCGTTCAAGTGATACTAGCTATGATTTCGCTCACCGAAGCTCTTCTACTAGCATATTTAGGATATAAGGTAAGTAATTGCTCAACTTTGCCAAGAAATTGTCGTTAATTGAAAGTGGTTCATTACTAAAACAATCACTTTAAATAGAGTTTAAAATTTCATAAACCGCATTATATTAAAGACCCGTCAAATATATATTAAACTTTAGTAAAATTTTCTAAATTTAGTGAAAAAAAATTATTATTGCAATTTAATTTTGAAGCGGAAAAAGTACCGTCTTTTTCTGAAATAAGGCATCCCCCGAAAATAGGCCGTATCATGATTTTCGGAACTTTTTTTAATATAAATCATCCCCCGAAAATAAGCCATAGTTACAATAATGTGAAAAAAAAGGAGTTCAAACGACGGTTCACGTGCACGGTGCACGTGTTACCTGTATTTTGGCAATTCGTCCTTTTTAATCACTAAAGGTAAAAAAGACCAGATTCTAGGCGTTTCAGGAATTTATGTCATTTAAAGTAAAAAAATCTGATGCACTCAAGTAGTTATAAGAAAGTGGGTTGATTATATGCTGCTACCACTATTGAGGGGTCGAAATATAGGTTTACTAGTTTGGAATTCAGTCAGTACTTGCCCTCCCCCGAAAATATGCCATGGCGCGTATTTTGAACCAAAAAAAAAGTAAGACCGTGTCTTATTTTCGGAAAAAGACGGTATATTTAGATGTCTGAGATGAAAATGATTGTTGAATATTTCAAAAAATATCGAAATTTTCATTAAAATTAACCGATATAACGTTGCGATTTAAAAATGTCTTTAGGCTTTATAAAGCTCTAAATGTTCTTGTACATTTGATTTAGTTTAGAGGAAAGTTAAATATGTACTTGATAGTTATAAATTAGTTATTAAAATGCACACAGCAAAGGTACTATGTATACACCATTGGCCCATTGATATACCAAGAGATTTTCACTATAAATACGAGTAGCAATAAGCAATACAAAATTAATTCTGAAAAGTATCAATAATAATATTTTCCATCGATATTTTCTGTATTGATATTTTCAGGAACAAAACTTTATGATTTAACCGATATTTCATTAGTATTCTATCTAGTTGTTTATTTTTCATTACTGCTGAAATACCACAAATCTAATAACCTTTGGATACCTGGAATTCTGTATTGATATCGATCAAGCAAATTATTGACCTTTTCCTAAAATATCAATATATTTCTATTGACTAATTCATATGCTCAGTGACTTTCTGAACCCAAATAGGATCACCGTTTTTCCCTACAACCCGGTATTTCTATGGGACTTATCTTCATTTTTTAATAATTTTTAAGGGTTATGATTGTTTAAGGCTACCATTTAAAATTGTAAGAAAACCTGTTAATATCAGAGATATTTTAGCGGTTTCAGTTACGAAGTTACGATTACGAATGTGGAGTTATTTCAGTTCTTTTTTTATTAAATTCAGTTTCAATACTTTATGAAACCGACATCATTTTCATAAGTATTCTGTCTAGGTGATTATTTTTCATCACAGCTTAAATACCACAAACCACGAACCTAATAACTTTTGGATACCTGGAATTCTGCATTGATATCAATCCAGCAAATTATTGACCTTTTCCTATAATATCGATATATGTCTATTGATTAATTCGTATGCTGAATAACTTCCTATGCCCGAAAATAGCTACCGTTTTTCTATACTACCCTAAATTTATGGGATATCCCTTCGTTATTAATTTATAAAGGATAAAATTGTTTTAGTCTTCACATTGTTTTTTTAGGAACTTATAAAATGGTAGGTTCTGTAAGATTACATTTGCGACAAACAGTACAATTTAAGGAAAAGGATATCACTTAAAATTGTAAAATAAATGTATTGAAATCAGGGATATTTTAGCGGTTTTAGTAACGAAGTTGCAATTTTGGATGTGAAGTTAGGGAACCTAGTGGAAAAATATTTGGTTACTTGGTAATTATAAAAGCTTTTCTTGTTTAGACTTCCATCCAATTATAAATTATCAAAAATTCTATACTATCAATTTCGGTTAGGATTACGAAAGATTAAATTTTCATTTTAGATATCTGACCGTATCGGTTATGATTACGGAATTTTATTACATCTCTAACAAAAATTAACAGTTTTTTTTGTATGTATTGGGAAAATTATGGTTTATTGTTTGATCCCAATTTTAATTAAATTTAAGATGATATGTAACTCAGGTAAATGTATTGAAAGCCACACTATTAGCCAATAAAAATGCGTAGTCATATTAACTGTAATCCAGATCATATATTCAGTGGCTATCAAGAGGGCGAAGAAAATATTTATCTAAGTCTCAATAAAATCAAATAGTGGACAATTTTCAAAAATATTATTGTAGAGTTTCAGATCCTCGATGATGATAAATTGGTTAAAATATTCAGAGGACTAGGATCAAATAATAATCAGTCAAAACTATTTATTACATGCGCGACGTTTCGGCCCGGTTATTGAGCCTTCCTCAGGCGTTCTGAAATATCATAGTCAATTTTTTATTAATACCAAAAATACAAACAATTATTACAATGAATTCTTTCATACCGTAAATAATCGCTTTAACCTTGTTAAAAACAATCATAAAACTCCAAGATAAATAAAGAAGTATATAAAATAAAATTTCAATAAAAATAATTAAAATTAGTTAAAAATTACGTTATTTTAAATTTATATTTCAGAACGCCTGAGGAAGGCTCAACGCCGAAACGTCGCGCATGTAATAAATAGTTTTGACTGATTATTATTTGATCCTAGTCCTCTGAATATTTTTACCAATTTATATTAAAGATATATATTTTTTTTTTAATGTTCGGAAAATTATGGTTATTGGTTGGCCCTAATTCTAGTGTATCAATGATCAAACTTAAGATGATATGTAACTCAGGTATTTGTATTGAAAGCTGCACTATACCCAATAAGAATACGTAACCATATTAACTGTGATTTAGATCATATATTCATTCATTCATTCAGTGGTTATCAAGAAGGTGAAGAAAATATTAATTTAATTCTTAATAAAATCAAACAATGGACAATGTTCATAGATATTAAAGATGTGGTTTTAGTGGTAGATTCTTAATTAGACCTTAGAAAATACGGCTGCTGAATGTGAATAGATCCAAAAGCTCAATTTATTTGTTGTTACATTAGTAAAAATAAGATTAATATGATACTTATGAACAAAATTCTACGTAAAATATTTCGAAAGCTTGTTTTAAAAAAGTAAAAAAAAAAAACACTTTTCTTACAAAAGAGAAAACATTTTAATGATTTCAAGTCTAAAAAATTTTTTAAGTATGGCATTTGAACAACTTTAACTTTTTTCCATGCAATCAAATCAAAGTATGAGCTTGAAACTTAACAAAACTATGTCAAAGCTTTTCAAATTCCAAAGAGCTTTTACCGTTTCAATCGAACAAACAGTACATACTTTGAAAGATACTCCTTTAATCACTTTATTACTAGTATTTAATATAGGATGATAAATTTCTTTTGAAAGCTTTTATGTTATTATTCAAGCTTTATAGTTACAAAAATCATAGTGAACATTCATTTATAAAAGCTTTCATGTTTATTGTTGTAGCTTTTTTAATTCGATTAAAAAATGTCGACTACACTTTTCATAGGTGTAAGGATTGAAATAAATTGAATAAAATGACAAATTTTAAGTACCTCCCGGTTGTTATATCGTTTCAATTCAGTTTCGGTTTTTTTAAATACATGAGATACGTTTTTTATTCTTTAACCTTTTTCATAATAATCGAAACGGAACATTCATTTCAATGGAAAATCCTTCCAATCTAGTTTACGAATGATGAAAATTCTTTATACGTAATTTGATTAAATTTGAAAGCTTATCGCGACATATATGTTACATTATTTATGTGGGAATCCGTCAAAGCTTTTTTTACAATACTCAATTCAAATTGAGCAATATTTCATTGGATTGAAAAATCGTTACGATGTAATTGCATGTCTTAAAGTCATTTAAAGTTCTCCTTTTAAGAATAATCGGCTGAAAAATTTAAACGTGTAATAATTTGCGTAAAAAGCATTCAGTCCTTTTTAAATTGAATTTAATTTATTGTCGATGGGTTTTATACGTTTTAATAATAATCGATTTGTGTTAAATTGAATTTACAAAGTTTTATATTGCGAGAAATATAAAATGTGTTTCGTTTATCTGATAGTTTTAGAGATTGAAGTGAAAATATGGAGCGAGATTTTCAGAGGATGAAAATGATTTTATAAAATATTTCCTTCAAAAATTACTATGCTTACAATGTTTTACAAAGTGCACATATGGAGAGACGCTTCACTCAATTCCATTCATGGCATGATGGAAAATTGCATTTGTGTCGGGTTTTACGTATTTTTATTAGATTAAATGGGTGATTTGAGTCTTATCTCTATCCTTAAATAATATTTATAGGAAATATTTCCTTTCGTATATTACCAATATTGGGAATAGAAAATTTTCTAATGCCAAATTGCGAATAATACACAAGTGGATTCTTATTTTTTATTATCTAAAATAATTTAATACCCAAACACTGCTTTTTAAAAAAGTAATACCAAAAAGTTACTTTAAATTTTTTCCCAAAACTTCAGAAATAATGAATTTGTTATAATGGTAAAAAGATTGATTAAATTAAAATGTATGTTCTTAAAAAGATGCATACTATAAACTGTCGAAATAAGTAAACAGTTTTAAAATTTTGGGTTCTAAAAATATTACTCTATAAGTGTCTTTTCTATAATTGTTTACTATTAAAAACTTTGTCATGTCCTTTTTTTTTACCCTATATAAATAAAATTAGTAATGTACTGCTAATAAAATGAGTTTCCAAGTTTGAATGAGCATTCACGTAGTTTGTTCCTTTTAGAGCTATAGGTCCTTAAAATGATATTTTGTGAAATATGAAGATCCTTCATATTTTCTTTAATATTTTTTTTGGAAACCAAAAATGCATTGGAGAGTCTTAGAACTATGAAGTTGGAGTTAAAATATTTATATTTAGCAGAGCCTTAGCAACCGGGAGATTAATACAGCTGCATACTTAAAAACAAATTTTTCTGGAACGTTTGTAAGGAGAACTTTTGCTTTGCTCAAAACGAATAATATTTTTCCGTGGGGTGTATAAAATTTCAAATTTTTATGATTAATATCGATTATTATTATCGATAGTTTTGCAGGATTAAACTTTGTAGATGAATTCCCCATAACGTTTTAAGTTCACTAAAATAAAACAATAGTTCTAGAATCTTTTTTTTAGTGTTATTTAGCAAAGAACCAAACCTTTATTTTATTTTTTAAGAAAGCTTATTAAAAATGCTTGCTTCAATAAAATCACTCTATTATTCTTAGACTCACTACCTTAAAATATTTGCAAATCAGTTTCAGCTAAATTTATCAAAAAATTAAAATGAAACACATTACAGCAATCCGCAAGTGGTTTAAGCAATGTGTATCCAATATATTTGTCAGCAGTGTGATCATTGTTATTCAAGTACGATTAAAACAGGAAATTGTAGCAATAACAATATTCTTCATTTGTTTTGATTAAAGATATTCTTCGCGTGCTTATCCAAATAAATGTAGGACATGATGGAAAAATAATTAATTAATGAAAAAAGAAATACATACTAAAATGACTGTGATATTGTTAGCTTTTTTAAAAATCAATATATTATTTAATTGCTATACAAAACACATATTTGCTAGTGAACATTACGGTAGTTCTTTTAAAATGTAGAGAATCCAATAAAAATGGAAATTTTTGATAGAAAAATAGGTGGTGCATAAATGCTAAAAATCGTTTGAAAAATACTATAAAGAACCCCCAACTGTTGAATAAAATCGAAAAAATACGAATAATTAAGGAAAAATATCTATAATGTGGTAATTTCAACTTTCAAAACACAGATAATCAATACAGCAAGTTAACATAATATGCAATCTTAGCTTGTGATTGATTTTATTTGAAATACAGTGGAACCTTATTTAAGTTTTACTTTTATAGCTTGACAACTTCTTCAAATTGAAGCAATAGAGTGATTCTTTGATAATGTTTTTTATAAGGAGACCGAAAAATATCGTCGTTTTTGAATTTATTATCATTTAGTTGCCATTTACTTGCTTATATAAGTTATATCAAAGTTTTACTAAAGACATTTTATGATTACAGTGATTAAAAAATTACAAAAATTTTCTTACTCTGATAGCTTTATTGAATAATTGACAAATATCCAAAACTATACAAACTCGATTTTGAATGCTTTTCGAATTTTACAACGTAGTTTGATTTACTATTAAATACCATTTTTAGTATTTATCCAAGTTCATTTTATGTTTCTTAATACCAAATGTTTTATAAATTCAAATTCAATAACTTTCAGTCCTCCTATTTGTACCAACCATGAATTATAAGAAATTTAAACAATAAGTTGTTAAGGGAGTTAGGGAGTATCAAATTTATGTCAGCCAGCTGAAGAGCTGTAAAATTTTCTTAATCAATCATGGTCGATCAATCAGGTACCCAAAAGGTCCCAAGAATTGTCAAAAGAGAAAACTCAACTCTGGAACACGGTATGGCAAAACTTTTTTTCCAAAGAAAAACTTTGGAAAAAAAATAAGAAGGGGTGATATTACCCTACTCTCTATAATTGTTCATAGTTGTTCCATCGGATTTCTATTTTTCTATTTATTTCGCTACATTATTATCTAAGTGGTTACAAAATTTAAAACTTACATGATGTTGAAATTAAATAATTTTAACATAATATTTTCTTTAGAAATCAATAGATTTTCACTATTTCGACATAAAAAATTTCCACAACCTAGACACCAAAAGGTTGTAATCTTGAGGCTTATTGTATCATCGATTTAAAATGAAAATTTGTCTTAAAATTTTGTGTTTTAATTGTATATTAAAAACACGGTATTACTTTTCAATCCCCCTAATATATATTAAATTAAATCGATATTCAGTGTAAATCAAGTATATCAAGCAAGTATATCAGATGGTATCAGGTTTGTCCATTGAGGTCCAAAAAAATAATCACAGCTTTTATAACTCGAAAAATTTTATTGGTCTCTATAACTCTTTTATAATCATTCAATGTGAACTCAATAACTGGATTTATCTTGACAAGAATTGTGTTTTTTTTATTTTGAACCACAAATCTTCATTTTGTTCTTACTAATACAAATTCAAAGTTTTCAATTAAATTTTATATTGAAAAATTAATTTTATGTTTAAAAATGTTCACCCTTTTTATTATAATTAGTTTCTCTTACTTGAAACCTCGTTTACTCGAATTCCAATATATTCAATTTTATTTCCTCTTATGCTTTTGATCTCATGTTGAATTGATTGCTATGAATTTCATATTAATAATTTGACAAAGCTTAAAGTAGCTTGGAGCATGGTACAAAGAAGTAAGGGCGTTTTTTATAAATAAAGTAATAAAATCGAGTGCCTAAATATCCGGTTACTAACTCCACCTTATTGAACATGTAAAAACTAATGTTATTTGCAAAATAATTATCTTAACTCGTAATTAAGCTAAAATTGTCTACAATGACAAAAATAGAATCAAAATCGATCCCTTTTCTACTAATAAATTTTTAATATCATTTTAATAATTAGCTACAAAACACATTTACCCTTCCATTTTTTGGTAAGTCTCCCTATTTAAGCGTTTTCATTCACATGCACTAGTCAATCAATAAAAAAACTATGAAAGGCCCAACCGAACTAATTACTAGTTAAAAAGCTCTTCAATGTGTATTTATAAGGAACAATGAAAACAATATATAGGTCAGTCCTATCTAAAACTACGTAAATATAGTTCGTCTATGACTAGTGTACGTCAAAGAGAATCAATTTCATAATAATAAACACATTCTGTCCTTTCGTATTATTACGATTACGAAAAATGGTGCATGTAGTTTGTGTGGGGGTTGCGTGTCGGATATTGTTACTAAAAACCACCCAACCCTCTGTATTTTAATGGCGCCAGTGGCAGTAACAGTGACCACACTTGTTACATTCAGCATTTCTAAACGGCTCATAACAATTTCTATACTGCATTCGTTATGTGGATGAATTTAATTGAGTGACACATGCATAGAATTTAAATGAATTTCATGAAAACAAATCGACGAGGGTATTTTTCAAAATATCTACTTAATAATTAGATATCCCCACACTAGCCAAGTAATTACCCACCAAACGAAACAAGGCGAAAACGTTTTTCAAATAATATTGGCTTACACTTTCGTAACATATAATACTTTCTCGTGGTTGGTGAAATGGGAACAGTGGATTAAATGGCTGGCTTAACGCTACTTGAACTTATCGTTAAGTGGCTTTATGGAGCTTCTAAAATGAAAAGCTTACTTTTATTTAGTATGAGCCACTGTGGTCGACTTTACCGTAAATGAAGTTGCGGTTATAAATCTTTTTTAACCGTGTCACTCAGTGTCATTCTGTGGTGTCGATTGAAACGTCCGGGAAATTCATTTTGAAAGTAATTTTCGTAGCTTAACCAAAGTGACAGGCAGTGCCAATCAAAATACTGCGGAAAATAAAAGAAATTTATGTGGTCTATAGTTGGAACAATGACCTTTCAATAGATCTCCAAAAAAATACTTTCTTACGCTGGTATTTACAAGAATAAAACTCAATAAAATACTGTTTTCTAGGAACACCATAAGTATTATTTTTAAACTAGGGATTTTTATCACAGTTTTACTCTATTTGTTTTATTATTTATACAGTAATTAACAAAATAACTCCTATGATTAAATAAGTACAGAACACGAAACATAACAATTAGAATGGAAATTTCCTACTTTCTAAGCGTGAAATAAATTATTTCAAAGTTCAAAAAAATAAATGCATATTCATATAAATTCATATAAAAAATTGAAAAAAAATAATACGTACTGACAATTATTATATTAAAGTCTTTGAAAGTTTGAAAGTATGAAGGACTTTAAAACAGGAAAAAAGTTATTTTAATTTCAATAAAAGCTTGTAAAAAGGCAAAGGAAAAACGCGGGGATTGGTTAAAACTTACATCTTTGGTGTTTAATTACGTTTTTATTCACTTCATATTTTATCCATTACATGATGTTAAAGTATTAAAAAATGACATTTTTATTTTATTGGTCAAATATTCATTTAAAGATTATTTTTAAATATTTAAACTGGTTTAATTTTGATTTAGCAATCTGTTTTCCAATTATTAAAGTTATTTTTTTTTTATTTTATTATTTAAAATCCCTAGGGTCTTGCAAGACTTGCTTATATTTGGCTCACATTAACATTCACATAATTTTTCTCAGATTGGTTCTTCTCGCAATATTTAGCACATGAAAATAATGATCAATATGTATTGGTATAACTCTGCAGCTTTGAGAAATCTGATGGACGCTTGAATCCCTCAAACTATGTTCAGGCATTCCTTGATATCCTATTGTACTTTGCACTGCTCCGTTTCCTCTCTGTAATTCTGGCATTCCAGGAGGGTATGGTCTTCCGTTAATTCACCCCATTTCCTGCATCCCGTCTTTTCCCCAGTCATCAGGTGAGAAGATTTTTTTATTATTGAGTTGGGTTATTAAGGATGAGGTTAGTTGAGCTTTAACACTGCAACCTCAGAGTTGATTGTGCTTCCTGGGTCCCTAATTCACCTAGTTAAGACCAAGCAGTCGAGCAAATCTCAGCACTAATCGCACTAGATCCTGAGACTCAATTTAGAGGTCAATTTAGTAAAATCAGCTTTTTGACTGATGGATACTGTATTATCTCTCCTAATTAGGGTACCAAGAGGTGGAACAACTCAGCATTGTTTGTTTCACCCGTTGTAGTTTTTGGGGATGGCAGCTAAAAGTTTTAGAAGCATAAAATAATCAATTTTGTTGGTACCAAAAAAGTTGAAAAAATTTAACATAAATCTTCTAAATTATAAACTAAAAGCATACGCTTTTTATGTTAAATTTTTTTCGAAGATTTATTGTAACTTTTCCATCAACTGTATTTCTTTCTGATTTTTTTCTGTTGTATAAAAAGTCACTATCATAGGAGACTTTAAGGCATCTCTCAAGAGCACTGTAGTTCCAAGCTTCTCTCTAATTCAACTAGTTTCAGGAACTTAGGAAGAACAAAATAGTTCCTGAACATTTTTGAAAATAATCAATCGATCTACAATTTGAATATTAATATTTGGAATATTAAACTTCGTTTTGTCTTCTGCTTAATTTTATGTTTTGGAACATAAAGGTTGACAAGTCGGGGCTGAACTTCAAGTGAAAAAATTTTAAAAGAGTAAAAAGCTCTACTAACATTCATACAGGATCCAGCTTTCAACAATCTCATGTTGACAACAGTATAATTAAAACTTGAAATTTTTGTAAGACTTCGTTCATTTTGTCGATTATTAATGCTCCAAAAAAAAAATATAAAACAATGAAATTGATGTTCAATAATGACCCACCAATATAAAAAATATTTCAAGTTATAACAACTGAGACAACATAGAGACGGAAACGGACTTAAAATTTAATATAATTACTTTCAAAGTCTAAACTAATAAGAACAAAATAATATATATCGTATAGAACGTTTTCATAGAGATTTTTTCATTGCAATTTTCAATTTAGTTCTTATTCTTTTGAAAACATTAATAATATACTTTTATTTACTATGAAATATAGAACAAAGTTTCGAAAGCATTGATTAATTTTAATTATATTTTCTAATATTGTCATCGATTTTAATTCGCTTAAAATAAATTACAAACGCTCATGTTTGCTTCAAATAGTGAAAATTCAAACTTGAAACACGAAGCATGAAACAATGTAAGTAATTAATCGCAATTATAATTTATAAATGATTTGATATTCAAAACCATGAATATTTGCTTAAAAACTTTGGGTTGAGGACTGGGGATAATAGGGCTTTTGTTTGTCAAATAACCGTACATTAGCAAATAATAACTTAATACAAAAGGATAATACTTTATCTCTCTATTATTGATATTATTTGTCAGAATTGTAAATGTAGAAGCTTGTCATCCAGATTTGATTAATTTTTTTGACAAATTTCACAGAAAAATAATAGTTGTGTCAATAGATTTTTCTATTGATATTTTTTTATATAAAAAATAAAACTTATAATACAACAAGGTACTTGTATACCATATTTTTTTCTCTAGCACCTACTCCTTTTAATTTGGTTGCAAAACCGAAGAATTTCATATTTTTTTTACTTAAGTATTTATACATATGTATACATTTTATTATCATTTTTACGATGTTCATAATGTTAATATAGTTAGTTGTATAATAATATTCTCTAGTAATTATTTCATTTACCATTTATTTAATCGATTTTTTTAATTTATTTTTTTCTGTCCATTTAAAAGTATTTTTTAATCTAATTCATATATCGATAGAGCCTGAATAACGTTAGTGCATAAAACCATCCATATTGTCGTATACGTATTCGTATATGAAATGGATTGACTGTGGGTGTGGTCTTGTTAAATTTTCAAAACTTCAATAACCAAAACAAATGAATATCTTTAAATCTCGCAATCTTATTGGCTACTTGCGTTAATAACCTTTTCTATTGGAATGTGTATGCTGTGAAAAGATAGTGGAGTATTTAAATTATTCTACTTGTATTAACTATAGACGTTTATCGCTTACTACACTGAGCATATATTAAGCTTATTAATAGTTATGGTAAAATAATTTCCTAAAATATTTTTTTAAAAAAATGGAGAAAAAACAATATGAAATTAATAAATAGATACCTGAAAATTTATTCTTATATATGTCCATACATTTATATTGATATTTCGGTTAAACAAAAGGAAATTATTCAAATTATTTCTGCAACAACTAATGGCGATGGAGATCTGCAATTTCCAAGATTTTATTAGTACCCAAAAATCTTTTAAGTATCAGTAAAATAGCTCTTGACTTTTTGCTTAGAATAGAAATATTATTTAAAAAGTTATATTTAAATTATTAAATTTTGTATTCAGTTTTATTCGCATTATCCAATGTATTCTTTTATATGTCTTTGAAATCTGTGATATCATTTCACTATATAATGAGAGATTTCTACAAAATAAACACTTGTAAATATATTGGTCCACTCATGTGAACAATTATAATCCATTCAAACTATAATCTACCTCATTATCAATTCAATATCATTCTCATTAAATTTCTCAGCAAATTTAAAATAAACTACTTTATATTTTTCTTTTGAATTGATTTCAATTTTTGGCAATTGATTTGTCAATTTTCCCCCTTTGAAAGTTAGCTTAGATAACTATTCATTTTACCTATTACTACCGTAGGCAAAAATTCACTTCATCCACAATTGAATTCTCTGCATTGTTATATTAAATATAGTGTGTGTTTTTTATTCGCCTTTACCAAAAATTTCTAGAAATTCTTGTTATCTTTTATGGCTTTATAGTAGATTGAAATGAAACAATATTATTTCCTTTTATAAATTTTTAATGAAGGCAAATGCATTTTGCTGTTTTTAGGGCTCATATTTACCCAAAGCTATCCTTTAAAGTTTCTACTAAACGTAAATGGAAAGACTTGAAAGATTATAAACTAAAAATAAATTCTATCTACCAAAAAATACCCTTTATGCGTTTATATAACGAAACTGGGATTATTTCTGAGAAATTATAATGTGAAAGTTTATGTAAGAAAAACGGTAAAATTTTTTGTTTTTAATTTCATATATAGGTTTAAGTATTGTAATCCCTTGAACCACCGCCTAGTGATTAAAATAGCCTTTTTAGCTTAAATGTGTTGACCTAAAAAAAGTTTTCAAATCAATAAATACGCTTTATAAGAAAATAAAATTGTTTTAAAACTTTAGCTTTATTTATTTACAATCTATCAATTTATTATCACTGTTGACAGTTTTTAGCATGAGGATAATAATCATGAAATTTGGTTTTTTGTTTTTAAAGTATTTTGTTCTTATAAATTTCTTAAATATGAAAACCATTGAACATACGGGAACACTTCAGTGCTAGTTAAATTATCCATTATTATAAATCTTTTTTTTTTATGGAATCAATAGTTAACATTAACTATATTTTATATTTGTATATCTTGGTGTGAAAATTGTTTTCGTTGTTTTAATGAATCAAAGCAAACAAAAAAAATATAATTTTGTGATATCTACCTACCCCCACAAGCGACGGTTAAATCGAAAATTTTGTATATCCAATAGTTTTTGATAATCTGAGGTCTGAAAACAATCAATTCTTAATGAAATCAATGTTATAAATATACCTACGTAAAAATTGATTCATATAGTACATATAATGCTTTAACGATTTAGTGGATACGTTAATATTTATTCTAGCAGTTGCATATATAATTAAAACTAATAGAACTCTGATCGTAGATTATAACTTTAATGATAAAAAATTATTGAAATTTATGTTGAAATTCTGGCTTTGGATATAATTGATAACTGAATTATATTTTGGTTTGTTGAACTCTTTTTAAATTATCGATAACTCTAATTTTTGTTCAAGAGGCAATTTCTTTTTACTGTCAATATAAGTGTCATCATCCTCTTCAATAACTCTACTCTCATTTTCATTTTTAAAATCATTATAATAATCTCAATAGTATAAGACATTTTCTATTCCTAACTGTATATTCTCAATCTAATTAGTTTCACCCGTTAAGGAGATATAAAAATAGAAACGTATACTGTTTTTCTTTGTTGGTAACCTTTGAATTTAAAGTGGAGATAATTTAAGAAACTTTTAATAAATACCGAAAATCGATATTTAAACTTGAAAATACCGGCACTACAAAGTTGTAAAACTAATTCAAAATACCGGTGTTCAGTATTCTGGTATACCAATATTGCAATCCCTAGTTATAGTTCTTAAATATTATAGGATTCTAATACACAATTAACACATCTATAACTTCGACTTTATTGCAATAGAAAAATTGTTATCTGTAGCCCATAAGTACTAACAACAGTGTAATTTTTCTGCTGATGATTAAATTGGTATTCATAGTTATTTTTTGATTACAGGGTAATATTTGGCAGCAAGTTCTATCATTTCATTTTGTTTTGGAGTTAGTAAACACTATTCCATTTGCTCTAACGGTAAGAAGCAACACCATTTACGATTTTTCTGGAATACCATACAACTAAACATCAACTAAAAAATTGTTTCAGTTACTATGGCCTCCATTAAGAAACTTATTCATACCGGTATTCCTAAACTGCTGGCTGGCAAAGCATTCCCTGGAGAATATGTTCGTGAGTATTAATCACATAATCGACACAACAATAACAGTTTATGCCAACTAATTATTTGTCAATTTCCAGAACGATTTGCATCGCGCAATGCAGAAATCCCAATCAGCACTATCGCAGCAATTGATGATTCTGTCAGCTACACTCTTATGTCTCGTCTTTACCAGGTACTGTTCAACATCTATTTTGATCGGTTTTAATAACAACCCTTCAATCACAAACCTGTATTGTTTAACCACCCACAAGCTTCCACAACAATGCTTTCAGGGTGATAAAGCGCGTGCATCCTCGATATTTATTCTGTGAACGAAAACACGATCAAGTGTCATTATCAACTCGTTCGACTGTGAAGTTTTCAAATATTATCTGTTAAAATTATTATCAAAGCATATTTTAAGTGGAAAAATATTTTTTGTTAGAGTATTTAAACGATTAACCTTTTCAAAAAGAGCTGGTTTAAACTTTGGGTGGTCAACTATGGTTGACTAGTCCCATCCTCCTGAAATATCAAAAAGCTAATAGAATAACTTTGTCATTAATAGTTTTGTAGTAAACTTTTGTTATTCAAAATATGATTTTTTCGCTGACTTTGAACAGTTATACTGTGTATACAATATATAAGATATATTGCAGTCCAATTTATGTAGTATAATTTAATATAATAATATATAAAAATCATACCACCAACATAAATTTGAACAGAAGTTTAATCAAAAATATTCGTGACGTATTGCCCAGATACGTATTTCGATTGCCAAGCAGCTTCATAAGTGGTCATCAAGTAGTTTGGATCACTCCGTAACTGCTTTGTGATTTTGTGATGAGTGAATCATCACAAAGCAGTTACGGAGTGATCCAAACTACTTGATGACCACTGATGAAGGTGCTTGGCAATCAAAATACGTATCTGGGCAATACGTCACGAATATTTTTGTTTGAACTTCTGTTCAAATTTATGTTTGTGGTATGATTTTTATATATTATTATATTAAATTATACTACATAAATTGGACTGCAATATATCTTATATATTGTATACACAGTATAACTGTTCAAAGTCAGCGAAAAAATCTTATTTTGAATAACAAAAGTTTACTAGAAAACTATTAATGACAAAGTTATTCTTTATTCTTCGATTGCTTGGCAATCGAAATACGTATCTGGGCAATACGTCACGAATAATTTTGTTTTCCAATTCAAATTAAGAAAAGATTCATTTTTTTTTGTTTTTATTGTTTTTGGAAACGTAGATCAATTTTGCTTATACGTAGCGGGTAAACAAAGGAAACAGATATTTGATGTACTCCTTACTTCTGCATTGAAATTTATTTCCCTAGACCTCCTAGAATATTTGAATGACTAATTGGAACCCAGATTTTTTCCATCTTTATCCTTGTGGGAAACATTAAAGAATGTTCTCAATTTTTATTTAATTTTATAAACCAAATAAGTAAGTATATACTCAAATTTTCAATCATTTGGTCATACTACTTTGACTATATTATTTTAAGCTTTTATGACATCAATCTTTAATACTAAATAACTCAATCAAATACAATTTTTCCGCTGACTTTGAACAATAATACTGTTTATACAATATATAAAATTATTTTTTTTGTTGTACAAATAAATAACTCAACTTGATGAGTTTCTTTCATTCAAAAAAAACACTTTTATTATTCACATTCGTTTAATTCGTAAGAAATATTTTTGTTTCTTTTATATAACGAGTCATTAAAAGAACAAAACTTAGACGTTAAATTAGACGATGGCAAAGACAAAATCGTTAATATTAACTAAGGCTGACCTTTCAACTGTATTTAACGCAATAGAATTTCTTAAGGTGCTTTGAACTTATTGGTGTACCGGGAGTTGTCATCGCCTGCACTGTTTCATCGCAACACGGCGAGCTTTTGCACTGTGCTGGAGAGCTTTTAGCGATGTCTTCTATAATTAAACGTACCTTAAATATTAATTGACTTTAAGTTGTTATCTCGCTTGCGATGCAATATATTAAGTTATTTTTTTACCTTTTTCTTCATTAATTAGCAACAGACTGTAGAGGAATTTTTCTCATTCGTACGCGTCACTGTCTAGGATAATGAAACGCAATTAATTCAAATAAAAAATATAGATAATTGCTTTCGAAAATTCGCTTTACTTTTTTTATTGGAAAGACGTAAAATATTATATTATCAAAAATAAAAAATATTTTCCTGGTTGTTCTCATCCATGGTGTGGTAAATAATTAATAATGTTCTTGGGAACTTGGATTTAAATAATAAGACGTTATTTTTCAAATTATCTCAACGTTTCGTTGGTATTTATTTCCAACTTCTTCAGGAGAATTTTTGTTGTTAACATCCTCGTTGTAAATACTGGCTTTTTAACAAGATTTTTAACAAGATAACCGAGTGAGTACCCTAGTGGCAATTATACTAACACATATGGTACATTAGAGTATTATAATGTAATATAATATAATATAATATAATATAACATAATATAATATAATATAATATAATATAATATAATATAATATAATATAATATAATATAATATAATAAAATATAATATAATATAATATAATATAATATAATATAATATAATATAATATAATATAAAATATAATACTGGCATGTATGTGTCAGTATAATTGCCACTAGCGTACTCACTCGGTTATCTTGTTAAAAATCTTGTTAAAAAACCAGTATTTCCAACGAGGATGTTAACAACAAAAATTCTCCTGCAGAAGTTGGAAATAAATACCAACGAAACGTTGAGATAATTTGAAAAATAACGTCTTATTATTTAAATCCAAGTTCCCGAGAACATTATTAATTATAAAAGATTTACTGCTTATACAATATATAGGATATATTGCGGTCCAATTTATGTAGTATAATTTAATATAATAATATACAAAAATCATACCATAAACATAAAATTTGAACAGAAGTTCACACAAAAATATTCGTGACGTATTGCCCAGATACGTATTTCGATTGCCAAGCAAGCTTCCTCAGTGGTCATCAAGTAGTTTGGTTCACTCCGTAACTGCTTTGTGAATCAACACATTATTATTATACTATTATTATATTAAATTATACTACATAAATTGGACCGCAATATATCCTATATATTGTATAAGCAGTAAATCTTTTATAATTAATAATGTTCTCGGGAACTTGGATTTAAATAATAAGACGTTATTTTTCAAATTATCTCAACGTTTCGTTGGTATTTATTTCCAACTTCTTCAGGAGAATTTTTGTTGTTAACATCCTCGTTGTAAATACTGGCTTTTTAACAAGATTTTTAACAAGATAACCGAGTGAGTACCCTAGTGGCAATTATACTAACACATATGGTACATTAGAGTATTATAATGTAATATAATATAATATAATATAATATAACATAATATAATATAATATAATATAATATAATATAATATAATATAATATAATATAATAAAATATAATATAATATAATATAATATAATATAATATAATATAATATAATATAATATAATATAATATAATATAATATAAAATATAATACTGGCATGTATGTGTCAGTATAATTGCCACTAGCGTACTCACTCGGTTATCTTGTTAAAAATCTTGTTAAAAAACCAGTATTTCCAACGAGGATGTTAACAACAAAAATTCTCCTGCAGAAGTTGGAAATAAATACCAACGAAACGTTGAGATAATTTGAAAAATAACGTCTTATTATTTAAATCCAAGTTCCCGAGAACATTATTAATTATAAAAGATTTACTGCTTATACAATATATAGGATATATTGCGGTCCAATTTATGTAGTATAATTTAATATAATAATATACAAAAATCATACCATAAACATAAAATTTGAACAGAAGTTCACACAAAAATATTCGTGACGTATTGCCCAGATACGTATTTCGATTGCCAAGCAAGCTTCCTCAGTGGTCATCAAGTAGTTTGGTTCACTCCGTAACTGCTTTGTGAATCAACACATTATTATTATACTATTATTATATTAAATTATACTACATAAATTGGACCGCAATATATCCTATATATTGTGTACACAGTATAATTGTTCAAAGTCAGCGGAAAAATCTTATTTTGATAAAAAATATAGTTTAAGATTATTATTACTTATTTAAAAAGTGATTAAATCATTAAGACTTTAAGTTACTCAATTTATGTTGACTATAGGTGGAATAAGATGAAATTAAATTAAGGATGCACGTTTGCAAGAAAAAAAATATCTTTTGACCCTAAAATAGGCTCTTAAAAAATTGAATCAAGATTTCCATCACTCGCAAAAGGACATAACTATAATGAATACCTTCGGCTCAAATTTCATCAATTATAATTTCTTCATTATACTATATTATCGCTTATTGCACCAAACATCGATTTTAATGCAGTATCTGTTTACACCCGTATGTTTTCGTAGGCTTTGCTAGGTAGGGACAATAGATTGCAGTTATTTCTTAAGAGAGTGAATCCTGAAATTTCAAATTTACTCAAAAGAAGTAATGATTTTTCTAACCTAATAATTTCATTAACTTTTTATAATCTTGAACAAAAATATTCAATTTTTTTTAAGTCGAGAAAAAAGGAGGTTTTCAATTCGACAAATATATTTAATACGACAACTGGAAAATCAGTGAATACTTTTGTACCGAAAACTTTAATTCTATTTTTTGTAATTTTTGAAAAAAAAAGCTTTGTTATTTGTAATAAATATGAATGGTATTTGTTATTTGTTATAATTATCTGAGAAAAATAATTTCCTGAACCTTCAAAAGTTTTCTGGTAAATATAAAAAAATACTTCCTTTGGATCGATGTATATATTATTATATTACTCGAAGATGAGATTAATAGCGAAACATGATATGATAAAATGCTTTAACATATACTTATACCTATCTATTTTTGAAACAGCAATTTGATTTTTCCGGAAATTTTAAAAATAATCAACTCTTGAATTGTTTTAGAAACATTTTTTTACGAAAATATTTCTTGAACCCTCTAAAAATCGAGAAATCAATAATTTTGAACAATAAAAAATACCAAGTGAATTTTTATTTTAATAACAAAGTTTCCAAACTAATGTAAATAATTATTTTGTAGTAGTACTTAACTTAATAAAATAATGCAAACTATTTTGCTCTAAGTATCGCATACCAATCGCATTTTCTTCTAAACTGCGTTTAGTTTTCACCATTATATGATTTAAATTACTAATTGATAAGTTTGGTAGTTTGGCACCGACTCAAAATTAGTTGTTGATTTTAGTTGGCAGACCTTTTTATTAAGATTAAAATGGTTTACTTCATTCTTGATTTTTCACTTCATGTTTTAAAGTTTATATTTGAATACACTTTAAACTGTTTTCCTCCTTGACTCACCAAAATTCATTGCCTATGTTACTCTATAACCTAGTTTCTTAACCGGTGGTCTACGGACCACTTGTGAATAACTTTTGAAACAGTGATTTTCTGTAAAAACGTTAAGAGACCTTTTTTGTAGAGCATTAAATTCCCTTCAAGAATCTATATTGTCCATTTCTATATATTTATTTGTTCGTTAGTTACAAAACTCCAAAATAAAGAAGATAAATTTAAAAATTATATCAATGTTTAAAGCTTGATTATTCGGAAACAGCGTGTCTGGCGAAAATTTTCAAAAAGACGTTTTTTGTAGGGACTTTAATTTTCTTTAAATATATGTGCAGATGAATTTTTTTATCTTGATAGTTTGACAGCATTGACGCAAAAATGAAAGCACAAATAAAATATCGAAATTAATGATGATAGACCTCTAAATATTAATATTAAGGCCTCAAACCTTCTCGATATTTTTTTTTGTCATCTTGAACAATATTTTCGGTATAGGTACTTTCCAAAAAAAAAAAATAGTCGATTTTTTTGGTTAATTTATATTTATACTTAAAATATAATAAGCTGAATATTTGCAAACAAGTATTTAATACTTATTACTTGCAATTGTACACACATTCCTGTACAATAAAATTGTTATATCGGGACATTGATATTTGATAGAGAGCCTCATTTGTCGCTCAAATTTTGGTGCACATGTTACATTTTACTCACGTGAACACATTTTTCGCTAGAAACCAGCGACTAGCGATAGCATGATAATGCTCCTAACACTCCATTATATATTTTTAACTCCATACTAATTATTTTGAATTAAAACTCAATTCTGTTAATACCTATTATTTTCTTCCTACATTGATGGTCAGCAAAACATTTTTTGAAATTTTGGGTGGTCCGCGGTTGTAAAAAGTTTGAGAAACTATGCTCTTTAATTATATCATAATCCTTAATAAAAAGAAATCCAGTATTAAATATTTCAAACTTTATTGAAACTTCAATTTGAATTGTTGTTCAGACCTGTATGAATGCATATATAAATCAAAGCCAATTTTAAAAGCTCAGTGAATATAATCTGTGTACATTCAGGTGCAATTCAATATGGTTGGTGTTGCATTGCATTTGGAAGGTCTCATTAAAAATTACATTCATTACGAGCACAATTACTTTGACATGCACATATTACACAAACAGTTGAAGGTTTATCTTTGATAATGTCGAGCGTTTAGGCCTCACTTCTCATTAAAAACTGCATGACATCTCTTGAAATTTTTAATGAAGTTGTCGATTTTTTACGTATGAATAAAACATAATTTGAATTTTGCATATTTCAGTGTTTGCGGTATTCAACATTTTCAAAGAGCAGGTCATCGACATTTAAACCTGTTCCAGTCAACATACTACGTAGTAGTCACATTTTCCACGGTTGGATACGGCGATTTTGTTCCAGACATTTGGCCATCCCAACTATATATGGTTATTATGATATGTGTCGCTTTGATCGTCCTTCCAACACAGGTATGTTAGCCTAACTAATTTCTAAGCCCCATAAAAATATTTTCCCCATTGAAAATATGTCCAAATCGTAATTTATATAAGTCATGAAAATTCTCATTTCATAGCTTCATTAAAATTATATTTACTACGCATTACATCTTAAATAAGAATGATTTTCCTCGGCGATGAAAATTGACTTTTCTAAATTAAAATGTTGAGTTCATTTTTTTTTTAATTGCTTGTTGATTTTCCCGTTGATTGCACGTTAAAGGCGCCCTAATGTCTTCATTCTCGTTAAAAGTTGTCCTAACGATCTGTCGTATTTTCCCATTAAATTCGGCCTTAAACAAACGAATTAAAAGCATCTTCATCTTCAGCGTCGGTTGTAATAATTCCGATCTCCGGTCATATAATAGAACTGTTTTTCTCGCATAAAAAAGCTTCATTGTGCTTTAATTTTTTTTCGTATTTGCATACGCATGTACAGAGATTTTTTCAAGTAATTTAATCGGCAGTTTGTTAAAATATATTATCATAAATTTTCACTTCAAATAACGATTATATCATTCAACTATATCTGTGTGATGAGAAAAGCTTTAGTCAAAGTTATTCTTAGAGTTTTCTACGTTAAATAGCCCGCAGGGATTCACTTAAAATGTTTAAATTTGGTTGAAATTGTCACCTCTATCTGCTATGTAAAGAGTAAATCTGTTCGTATTCTGTTATTTTTTTTCTCTTGAATTATTTAAATTGCTTAATTTTATAGCTTTATTCTTGCGAAAAAAAGAAAAATGTTTTTATGAGAATAAAAACATTGCCATGAATAAAATAGATATTGCTTTTTATGTTCTTATTTTTTGTTACTCTTAACTTACAGAAACAAATATAGTTTTTATTACGACTGTAACAAATATAATAAATAATACTTATCCATTAAATAATTTGTTTTTAAAGGTCAGTATTTTCATAACGTTATATAGGTGACATTTTTTTTTAATATCAAAATATATAATAGAAAACGTATGAGTTGCGGCAAAGACAAGGACAAAGAATTTAAAATTTTAAATACATCCATGTTAGTAAAATACAAATATAATAATTATTGTATCAAATTTGAACTACCATGTCATTAGTTTCAACTGTTATTTCGATTTCATTCAGTTGCTAATTTTAGCCATTTGTCAGTTGTGTTAGTATTGGGCTGTGAATATTTCACGGAATGTAATTCGGTTTCAAATAAAAGATTAAATTGGCTCAAAATAAGATTTTATCGCTGACTTTGAACAGTTATACTGTGTATACAATATATTGGATAATCTAATATATTTTTTTTATTATTATTATTTACCAGGATGTAATACATACATATTTACATACAAAATTTTTTGTACATAGATATGCACCTATAGAGTGCACCTATATTTATCTTTCAGATATTTTTTTTATCGGAAGATAAAGAAAACATGCATATTTTTATCTAAGAAAATTGATTTTTATAGGATGAATGTGTTTATTTTATCTTACTAATCAATTTTTATCTATTTAATTGGATATAGTCTATCTATTCAAAGATGAAAATATTGGTCCTAAAATACATTACCATTAATTCATGAATAACTCCCAGAATTTGGGATAGAACTGGCACTAGATTTAATCTTTAATTAGTACAACTAAACCATAGTTTAATAACTAAAAACTACTAAAGAAAGCAGAAGTAACATCGTTACTCTTTACATAGAAGTTACGAAGAAGTCTAAAACTGCTTAATGGCCACCGGATATTATCTTGCAATTGAAATATCTATCTGAAGCAATATGTCAGGAAAACTTATGTTATATACGTATTTGAAAATGTATGTTTATAATTTACTTTTGGACAATTATCTTTCATAAATTGGACACACAATATATTTGTATATATTAATAAAGTAGTTCAGTAATAACTTTTCAAACTTAAGTTGTAGAAATCAATTCACAAAGACGTTATTATTTCAAAGGCAATAATGAACTCACCTCCATTTTGGTTGCTTTACCTAGACATAGATTTTGCCTATAAACCAACAACTTGCTGATCCTAATTTGTCTTATAAATTCTGATCGATGGTTTGTTATCAAAGGGGGAAAAAGATGCTTTAAATTTTATATTTATTTCTTGATATTACTGGCAACAATAAAAGAAAAAGCTCTGCAAATATTTCTTTCTCTTACGCTCACTTATAACTCTTCAG
The DNA here is from genome assembly GCA_958496175.1 of Sisyra terminalis. Classification (NCBI taxonomy): domain Eukaryota; kingdom Metazoa; phylum Arthropoda; class Insecta; order Neuroptera; family Sisyridae; genus Sisyra; species Sisyra terminalis. Next base: position 14,760,487 of record OY292275.1, read on the forward strand.
AAAAAAGGCATTTTACTAAATCTAACAATTTTTTAGATCATTTTTAATTAGTTATTATAAGTGCAGCAAAAAATCGTTCTTATGTTTTTTTTTGAAGTTATACTTCTTTAACTGCGATATGAAAAAGAAAAGTGAATTTTTATGAGAATGACACGAAAACTACAGTATGAAGTATAGCTAGATGTAGTAAATGTTTATTATTTAATTTTTCAAATTTAATTTATTATTTACCAACCGTATTGACTATCACACATCAACTGTTTTATTATTTTATTGAAATTAACATACAATTAAAGTATTTTTTTTATTACGACAAAGAAATATAACTTCCCACACTCCTATATAAGTACACTCTGTTCTTTTTAATTGTGACACTTAAACTTCCTTTTTCTTCGTTTTTTTTTTTATTTTATTTACAACCTTTTGTAAAAGTAGAGAGCAAGTGGTATGATAAAATAGAGAACTAAATCAGAGGTGGCCAACCCAAATGTTATCGCTGGCCCCTTTGGAAATGTATTGTATGGTAACACCGCAGTTCACATATAAAATTGAATATCTCCATATTAGATTTAGATAGACGTAAAACGTTTTAATGCATTAGTTTTCACTACTTTAGCTATTACAAAATAAATATACCTTGTAAAAGGGTGATAAATCTCGCGAGCTGGAAACATGGTCAAAGCAGGCTCATCATGCGGCCCGCGAGCCACGAATTGGTACTCCTAAAGAAACAATAAGATCAAGTTTACTTTGTGGATTTAGTTCAAAATAAGAATATTAAGAGGTTGTCCCATCATGCAAAACATAATACTTTGCTATCAAACCAAAACTCGTACATATAAAATAAGTAGCTTCCTTACATTTTAAGAACTATTTAGGGGTAAGTTTGGAATATCTTTTGTTTCCATCTCTTATAATATATCTTTCCACTTGTGAATTAATTGATATTTGATTTTTTTCCAAAAATGTATACCTTTCTTAGAATAATATCTACTGAAAAGAAAAAAAGGGATGATTTAGCAAACAATTTGATTAAGAATGGAAGTGTTAGATTTAAAGTTTCCTTTCATGAAATTGGTTATTATCATAGGATTTTGGACTAAAAAAATGAAATGAAATTATCTTCTTAATGATTTTTATTTTTTACAACGTTTCGCCGCCTTTCGGGACTTTCTTTTAATTCGACCGGGTTGTAGAAACATAAAAGGAGCTTTACTCGATTAATGTTCATTGTTTGTTAAATTGGTTACTATCATAGAGTTTTGGACCAAAAAATTAAATCAAATTTTCTTTTTAATAATTTGAATTTTTTGGATTTTTGTACAACGTTTCGTCACCTTTCGGGACTTTATCAAGTACTCGATCATATATCATTAAAAATCATTATTGTTCAAATTAGAGTTAATAGACATATAGTTAACATTTAGTTAAAAAATAGTTAACATATAGTTAAAAAAAATTCAACAATAATGACTTTAGTGATATATGATTGAGTACTTAATAAAGTCCCGAAAGGTCACGAAACGTACAAAAATCCAAAAAATTCCAATTATTAAAAAGAAAGTTTGATTTGATTTTTTTAGTCCAAAACTCTATAATAGTAACCAATTTAACAAACAATGAACATTAATCCAGTCAAGTTCCTTTTATGCTTCTACAACCCGGTTGAATTAAAAGAACATTTTAGCTACTTAAGTTACTATTATTTAAAAAAAATTGTTCAATACCTACCACCCTCTTCTTGAATAGTTGTTGCTTTAACTAATGGTGATTAAAGCTCAGTAAACTAATTAAAAGTTGCGACAGTTGAAACCAAATTTAACCCTTTTCCCTTATGGAATAAAATGCTATTTTTTATTTTTTTCTAGTTTTTTTAGCGAATTTTTTGACCAATCACCTTTAGCTTAACGTTCATAAACTTCGTTTTGAAAAAAAAAATCTTCATTAGCGTAAAGAAATAACAATGTATCATCAAAATAAGATTTTTTCGCTGACTTTGAACAGTTATACTGTGTATACAATATATATGATATATTGCGGTCCAATTTATGTAAATGTCTGAATCATCACAAAGCAGTTACGGAGTGATCCAAACTAGTTGATGACCACTGATGAAGATTGCTTGGCAATCGAAATACGTATCTGGGTAATACGTCACGAATATTTTTGTTTGAACTTCTGTTCAAATTTATGTTTTTGGTATGATTTTTATATATTACTAGCTAATCCCCGCGACTTCGTCTGCGTAACATAGGTGTAGATTATATTTTCTTTTTAAATTTGCTATTTGTAGTGGCATATGTAAATTTTTATTTTTCTTATTTCTTTTACCAAAAACATAATCATACTTAAAAACACTATTTTGTCGACTTTAAAAAGACACATTTAATAAACTGTTGCTTAGAATAAAATGATTCATTATATAATGATCAATTAATTTTCAAAAAATATTTATAAATATCTAAAAAGAGTGTGGTCTATTCCGTATACCTACGGTAGGTACCCACATCTTTATAATTAGAAGCATCATAATATTAGATACGTAAGACAGTACGCTATTAACATCAACTATGTGTTTTATATATATAATGGTTTATATTGCAAAGAGGCAATTTTTTAAAAATTAAATTGAATTTACTGTGCTTTTTATCAGTTCAATTAAAAATATTTTTACAGATTATTTTCTTACTTTAAATTACCTTTCCAATGATACATAACTCACCTGTCTAGTGTAAAAATTTATGTTTTCATCCCTTGGGAATACCTTCCCTTATTATTTTTTTAGAATGATAAGTAGCCTATAGTCTGTGGAAAATTGTGTTGTATCTTAATACCAAATTTCATTAAATTCGGTAGTTCCGTTCATTAGTTAAATCGGGACACACAGACAGACAGACAGACAGACAAAAATTTTAAAAATGTTAAATTTGGAACAAGGGCCTCTTGAAACAAATATTTACCCTAAAATTGGGTTCAAAATCGAAATGTACAGACAAACGTAAGAATTTTATATATTAGTATAGATTATATTAAATTATACTACATAAATTGGACCACAATATATCATAAATACTGTATACACAGTAACAATGTATCGTTTCAATTGGTTCACCGATTAATTGAACTTCTGCTCATTATGCCAAAACGATCTTAGCATAATTTTTTGGGTTCTAAAGTATTTTTTATTCAATAAACGACTTCAGAAGAATGAACTATCAATTTTTAAGTCGAGGACATTTTTAAATCATTCTGCGTTAAATTTATTGAGATTTTAACAAAAATCCAACCTACTATAATATTAAAACCCTTCTACATACAAATAATGAAATGATGTAATACTTTTAATCTTAGTTTAAAACCCATATACAAAATTATTTTGATTTATTCTTTACAGTTCGAGCAACTGGCATTTACATGGATGGAACGCCAGAAGTTAGGAGGGTCCTATTCTTCCCATCGAGCTCAATCGGAAAAGCACGTGGTAGTTTGTAGTACAACCTTACATGCTGACACAATTATGGATTTCCTCAATGAATTTTACGCTCATCCCCTGTTGCAAGACTACTATGTAGTGCTTCTATCACCAATGGAACTGGACACAACTATGCGAATGATTCTGCAAGTTCCCATTTGGGCCCAACGGGTCATTTACATTCAAGGTTCCTGTTTAAAAGACGGCGACCTAGCCCGGGCACGAATGAATGAAGCAGAAGCCTGTTTTGTATTGGCGGCTCGCAACTATGCAGATAAAACAGCAGCGGTTGGTTTTCCTATATATTCGAACGATAGTTTCTCTATCGATTTTAATACAATCGTAGTTTTGCGTGCAGGAAAATTGTCCTTTTAGTAAAATTAAATTTAATTAATTTCCTGATATTTTCATTTTTAATATGGCATAATAGAATTTTGTTTGGAGACCAGTTCAAGAGTTTGAACTAGTTTTTGTTTGGTGTTGAAATGTGAAAACTTTTATTTAGGATGAACATACGATTCTGCGATCGTGGGCTGTGAAGGACTTCGCCCCCAACGTGCCTCAGTACGTGCAAATTTTCCGGCCCGAAAACAAGCTTCATGTCAAGTTTGCGGAGCATGTGGTTTGTGAGGATGAACTCAAGTACGCACTCCTGGCCAACAATTGTACTTGTCCTGGAGCTTCAACGCTTGTCACTCTTCTTCTGCATACCTCTCGGGGCCAGTGAGTATTTCACAATTATCCTCAAATTATTTTCAAGCACCTCCAAATTGCACTAGTGGATTCATTTTAAAATTAGCCAAAGAAAAAAGAAAACCCCTCGACCTTTCTATTGGTAAAGCGGGGAAAAAAGTACGGATTTAGGTATTTTATATTGCGCTGAATTATAAAAAATATACAGCAAATAACAATTTGAAACAAATGTAATCGGTACGATGAAGGATTATATTTTATAAGCTATCAGAAAGTTTAAATTAAAGGATCTAGCTGATTAAGCATTTGAATACTGCACTCGTATCTAATGAAGGAATCTTACCTTGTTTTCATTTATTTTCATCTAAGATCGCCATAGACATATTCTCATACCCCTAATCTTTATATTAAATCAATAATGAGGATGGCAACCCTTAACGTAAATATTTTTATCCTCAGTATCTATTGAAGATATCTTCATGAAATTGTAACTATACACGACTATTAATAAACTTATTGTAATATATTTTTTTGGGAATTTTTGCAGTATGAGAAACTATAAAAAAAGGGAAGTATATTTTTTGGGGGTTGTTTTTTGTATCAACCCCCAAAATGACACCTACCAAAAAAAAAATATATTTTATATGTTACTTAGTTAGCTATCATATATTAAAGTTATAAAATGGTTGAATTGGTGGAACATAGTTTAAAGAAATAAAAATCAAAGTATGTGGTCATATTAAAGAAAGTATTATAGTTAGGTTAATTATCTATAGGTACAAAATATAAAAATAATTACGGATAGCCTAATTTTAATGAACAATTAATGATCATCGTCCCTGAATTTTTTAACACAAGTAATTATATCAATCGCATCAAACATGGAGGTCAATATTTTAGCGGCTTTTATAATTTTTGATTTAGGCATATCGAGCATATGATAAGTAGTATATAATAGTCGCTACAGAAGCGCAATAGTTTACTGTTCTGTTCCCATGTATCCAATCTCAAACATATCTTCGAATTTCTTCATAGGTGTTCGAATTTAGTAAACCAATTATATGTTTTGCTATTAATATAATATATTTTGAGCGTACCCTTACTTTTATAATATTTTCGCGATATCTTAAAAATTCAAGGGTTAATTCATTGTTATTTAATATTTTAGGAAGATAACATATTGCTTTAGATAATTGATAAGTGTCAGTAAATAATATGTTATGGTCATTTTACCTCAGTTTTGGAAAATCCATTACACTAGTTGAAGGTAATTTCGTAAATAATTATCCAAACTGATTCAAGTTCTAATTTTTATACAAGTCTTACATTGTATTATGCTGATTTTCACGCTCCTTTATAAAGGCAATAATAGTATCGGAAAGTTCAACATCACAGTTCAACCTTCTACCAAAAGTGTTATTTAAAAATCCAGCTATTTTGCCCAATGATTTTACCATAGGTAGAAGTAAGTTGTCTAGAACATTATGTAATAAAGGTGTTTTTTTACCAATAATGATGTAAAACTTCAACAGCCCATCATTCTTTAGTTACAGTTCGTAATGCATTTACTTCTTCAAATAAAATTCGTGTTGTAGAATGCCATCAAATCGCATATTATTTATAGTGATATTTCATAGTTTTGAAGGTATTTGTAGGTAAAAATATTTTGTCAACAGTTAAAAGTTTTAAGAACGTATTTATGATAATAGACCTAGACAGACCTAGGGTACACAGGTGCTAATACAGGATTTGGTAAAAATTGATATACATGCACGTACACCTAATTAATTTTTATTTTTTTAAACTATGTTCCACCAACTTAACCATTTCGTATCTTTAACATATGATAGCTAACTAATTAACATATAAAATATATATTTTTTGGTAGGTGTCATTTTGGGGGTTAATATAAAAAACAACCCCCAAAAAATATATTTCTCGTTTTTTACAGTTTCTTATACTGTAAAAATTCCCAAAAAAATATATTACAATTAGTTTATTAAAAGTCATGTATAGCTTCAATTTCATGAAGATATCTTTAATAGATACTGAGAAAAAAAATATTTACATTAAGGGTTGTCACTCCTATTATTCCCGTACTATAAGGGTTAGGAGTGTGAGTTTAAGTGTATGACTATCTTAGATGAAAAACAATAACAAGGTAAGATCCCTTTATTAGACGCGAGTGTAGTTTTTAAATACTTATTCAGCTAGGTTCTTTATTATACAAAATTTGAGATTCATACATATTATTGCGATGCTAATTATATTAAAATAATACTTTGGAAAAAAACGTTTGAAGTTCTGACCTTTAAAGTAACTACTCTAGTTGATGCATCATTAAATTACTGACAACTATAGGTACGTATATTAAAGGAATTTTAATTGAAGAATTTTCTCTTGGTATTATTTTTAATGATATAAATTTTGAGAATACTTGAAATGTTGACTAGAAAACCTTGTATTTTTTGTTTTCGTTTTCAACCTCTACTGTTGACCACGAAACAATTCACTTTCATCGGCCCGTGGGGGATTATCGTGTTATGTGTATGTTTGTATTTTTATTTAGCCCCAAGATATCAATACATTTTGGGGATGAGTCGTTAGAGATTCCCATACCCGCATCGCGTTTTCCTATAATTCAATGACCGTCGTTCCACATCAAGCCACAATAGAAAAACGAATATTGTTACACTAGTTTTCACGGTAAAATTTTCTCGCCAATAACAGTCTTTGTTTATATTTTACCTTTGTCTTTCCACAGCTATATCGAATGTAATTGACGTTACAACTAAAGAAAATACGAAATACAATAAAGCGTGTAACAATAAAAATGTGCAATTCATGTCGATTTTCTCATCGTCTTGTACACAAAAATCAATTTTTCTATGGTTATAAAAGCAAATCATACTTGGATAAATGTATGCGAGCAGATACGAATGTTTCTCACATTCAATTTAACTCAACAAATATTTCATGGATTTCTCTCTAAATTTAAATAATCCTTCCTATTTTTTTTTTCTAAAATTCCATCTAACAAATATTCCGTGGTACATTTTTTTAGTGGCTTGCATTCATACCTAAGATTCCACGTGGAAGTACTCACATGTATCTATGCATGTTTATTATAAACAGAGTACTCGGTAAAATAAACTTATCATCGAACATTCGTTGACATTTTCACTTTAGTGAGAAAAACCTGAATTTTTTACATTTTCTTTCGATCGTCTCGTTTATATTCCACCACTTGAGAGCGATGGTGTCGTAAAACCTGGAGTAGGAGAATTTACAATCAGACGTGAGAATAAAACCACTTAAGACCCTCGTTGAATCGATAACAACAAAGATATTTTCCACCTTATACTCTCACAAATGATGTTTTTGGGAACAAAATGTTTATTTTGTATGTCTTACATATGTAAACTTTGTTAAAAAATCACCACTTTTATTATATCGAAAATGACAAATTTCGTTGTCAAATTTTTAAGGATATATTTTTGTTTAATTTTTACAGAGAGGGGCAACAATCGCAAGAAGAGTGGCATCGGTTGTACGGGAGATGTTCGGGCAACGAAATTTATCATATCACCTTAGGGGATAGCCGGTTTTTTGGAGAATATGAAGGCAAAAGTTTCACTTACGCAAGTTTCCATTCTCATAGAAAGTAAGTAAAATATTCTGTTAAAAGTTTCGTTTTGAGTCTTTAGAATCGATTTATAAGTAAAAAATAAAACATGGCAAATGCAGATTTAAATAAACTTAACAATACATTACTCCACCACCTACCGACAAGAAGTGAAAAGCATATGCATACTGACTTATTCAGCAATAAGTCTATATAATATTTTAAAAATCGTTTTTCAAGGGTTAAATAAAAATTTTGTAAACATATGTGTTCTACAATGCCCCCCCTCTGATTATATTTTTAAATAAAATCAAGTGAATACAAATTATCTTCAAAAATTATTCATTTTTGAATAATATTCTAACAAATTATGATAAAACTCTCATAAGATGAGTTTGGACTGAAACTGAAACGTTTTTGTGATCCAAGATGCCTGATGAAGTTGCAATAGGCAACGAAACGTCACCAATTTGGAAATTTAAAAACATCTTATAATAAAAAGGGAGCTTTAGCAACCTGAATTTTCTTCTTTAATTTGATATTCTTACTTTATATAAAGGTATAGGTAACGGAGCTTATACTTTTTAACGATAATTTTTATTTTCGTTAATTAGTAATATATTATGGAGTAAAGAAATATCTTAATTTTTTTTAAAATATTGAATAATGAGCGAATAAATTATAGCCATCGAAGTAATATTTTATCAAAACCCCAAACTTAGCTGACTGTGATTGCATGTTCTAATTAGTGCTCAATCGAAATTCTGATTTTTGCCAAATCAGCATTGAGTGCCGTATTTTAGACTTTAGTAAAAGTTTAATTATTTTACCTACAGTTTATTAAATCAAGAAAAGTTCAATTTCAGTTTTGGCTTTGGTCTAAGCTTACGATGAAGTTCAAACAATTGACTTCAATTATCAAAATAAGATTTTTTCGCTGACTTTGAACAGTTATACTGTGTATACAATATATAAAATATATTGCAGTCCAATTTATGTAGTATAATTTAATATAATAATATATAAAAATCATACCACCAACATAAATTTGAACAGAAGTTCAAACAAAAACATTCGTGACGTATTGCCCAGATACGTATTTCGATTGCCAAGCACCTTCATCAGTGGTCATCAAGTAGTTTGGATCACTCCGTAACTGCTTTGTGATGATTCACAAAATAATCACGGATTAACCTCAATTTATATGTCGTGCCTTTCTCTTTTTGCGATGTGGTTATGGGAAAATTGGGAAAATGGTTTGATTCAAAATTAGGCACTTTTCGGGTTGCTTACGAAGGATTCGGTGAAAGTAACGAAATTTGGGAACACACACCCCTTCATAACCACACCGCAAAAAGAGAAAGGCACGACATATAAATTGAGGTCAATCCGTGATTATTTTGTAAATCATCACAAAGCAGTTACGGAGTGATCCAAACTACTTGATGACCACTGATGAAGATTGCTTGGCAATCGAAATACGTATCTGTGCAATACGTCACGAATATTTTTGTTTGAACTTCTTTTCAAATTTATGTTGGTGGTATGATTTTTGACTTCAATTAGCTTCTTCATTTAAGTTATTTAATTAGCTTCTTCAGAGGCATTATGAAAAAATAATAAAATTTATTTTTAAGGTAACACCCTTACTACAGTAGGAAGTTGCTCCCAAACGATTAGCGAGCAACTTCAGACCGAAGCTGGCCGATTTTGGGAGCGATTTTGATAGTACTAAAAACGCAGTCGAGTCGATCGCTAACTCATGTTTTTTGTGAAGGGAAACCATTTGAATTTATCGACGACAAAGTAAAAGCCACCATCATCATTATCAGTTGTCAATTTATATTAAAAATTTCGAAATCGTCGAACTTAACATTTTAAATTTTTATAGTTTGAACCATATCTATATTAATACGTAATAGTTTAAATACATTTAAAAGAATGGTATTTTTTTGAAATTTATCACATAGAAAGTATATTAATATATTATATTGCATTATATTTTTCTATATTTGAATTATAAATCAGTTAGTATACCTAGATCTAAATAGGTAATAACAAAACAATTGCTATTAATTTTATTTTAACTATGTCGCTATTTGCACATGTTATTGGTTCATACATTTGACTATTTAGACAAGCTGTATAATATTAGCGCAATTGACTGTTTATTAATATTTCTACATGACAGTTTATGACTATAAGCCACTTCTATATGTTAAATGTTTTCGATAAGTATTTTTGTTTCTAATTCCAATTAACCGGATTTTCTACTGTGATAAATCTCAGTAAACCGTCAATTGGATGTTTGTATATGTTTTCCAGCATATATCCGGATTCTTATCAAACCTGTTGGCGTATAGAACGGTGGTTATGACTACTACGCGAATGAGAGTAAAAAATGACCGTTTATTGTCTCTTCTGAATTTATGTAATAAAGTTGGTTTTGTCTTAAAGACTACCATTCAAACAGACTACAAAAAGTAGTAAATGTATCCCAATTTAGTCAATATGTCTAATCATTATGTATAATTACTAATGTATTCCTCAATGTTTAGTTTGAAATTTGCTCACACGTGGTTGTTTTTTCTCTAAACATTTGCCAATTTTGGTTATTTCCATATTTCTAAAATATTTTCTGCATTTCAATTGTTTCTTTATTTTGTGTTTTTAAACAACAGTGATCGCTGCATAGTTTTTGTAGCACTACAATACCTTCTGAAAATTGTATGAAAATAGGTTATTCATATTTTTTATTCGATGTTTTTGTCTACCACTGATTTCATACATAAGAAAAATATGGAAAACATTTTGACTCTTAATAAGGTTTAAATAGCCAACAACATTATTTCTGTTGCAAAATTCCGATGTTATTTGGTTTAAGCTAACGTTACTAATTAAATTCCGAAAACAGAAACTCTAAAAACGTTTGAAACTCTTATAACTAACTTATACTTGAAGTCTATTACTTAAATTGTAAAATAAGAAGCATTTTACGATATTTATCTTAAAAGTATGATAAATGACATCGCTTTTCATATCGTAAATGCGTAATATCTTGTAATATCTCATAAAACTCTATAGTCGTCGTATAAATTACTATTACGAAGGCTAATGGTTTTTTGAAACATACGCCTTGACTTTTCCAGGTATGGCGTTGCTTTAGTTGGAGTGCGTCCTGCTGAACTTCCCGAATTTTACGAAGACACGATCCTGTTAAATCCTGGCCCACGACATATAATGAAAAAGAGCGATACTTGCTACTACATGAGCATCACGAAAGAAGAAAACTCCGCGTTTGTAGTCAATAGTCAACAAAACATCAACAATAACACTACGGGAGATACAGCGACAGTAGTGACAGAAGATAAGGATGGACACGGCCATGGACATGGTACTCCTGGTGGATTTATAACGGCGTCAAAAACCAATCTGGACGCAAAACTTGACGGTACCACAGAACTTCCGCAAGTTATACTCCAAGTCCCGTCTAGTCCTACCGTCCGTGAGTGTTGTGTGATTGCTGTGTTGCGCATGCTTAGCACTACTTTTTTATAATTTCTTTTAAGAACTTGCAGCTTTATGTAGATTTAGTTAACTGATAACTAGATTTCATTTAGATAGTTTAGTACTACGATTTCTGTTGAGACTAATCGCGAAAACACGATTGCTTTGTGGAATATGAAAATTATTATCTTCAGGGACTTATGGAAGAAATAAGCGTTGTTCAAAACAGTTTTCCTCAAAGCTTTCTCTCTAAAGGCTTTTTCTTCGATTAGACACCATTCTTCCAGAAGACCACCCAATTTCGCTATAATTTCTACTGCCGAACATAAGTACAAATCTTTGGTGCCGTGAGTAAAATCCTCAATTCCCATTTTTCAAATTCAAAATTCGTGTTTTTCAGTGTTTTATTCTTTTTTGAAATATCTGTATTTTCAATCTCTGAACGGAATGTTTGTATGTTTTTTTTTATGAAAATTTGGCAAAATTATAGACGCTTTCTCTGTGCTTTCCACCTACTTATCATCCCTTCCTATAACACTTTTAAATATTAAACAACAAATTTTAATTGTTTGTAAAAAAATAAAATATTTTTGTAACATCTACTGCAAGTGAATTTTACAACCGCACAGGTTACTTTTAGAATCAAATTTGGTATTGAAAGTACCTAATTTGAAGTGTTCCTTTGACAATGTTATCCTTAAACGGTATTCAAAGCAATAGTTTTAAATTCATACTACCTTTATTTCTTCTTATAAAATCGATAGCTCTATTGTTCATCTTATTTCTAAATTTTGCAGTTGATATTACAAAAAAAAAAGTTGCCGGTTGTGTATAGAGAAAGAAATATCTGACGACCGTAATTGTTGCACTTTTCTTTGTCTATAACGCTTTCACAAGAGACCTCATGTGAAATTTTCGATTGTACGAATCATTAAGCTTTTGGTTTGAATCAAACTCTTATTTTTGTGAAAGAACTACAAACAATCAGTGAAGGCACCAATTTTACGATGGTCAGATATCCCTTACTTTCCACACATGTCATACAAACTTCTTTTAAATGTTAAAAAAATATTTTTTACTTTTTCTTCTCTGATTTTTTTCTTATCGTTAAAATTGATTTTTATAAATTTCGCATTTCCTTAAATGGCAATTAATGAGTTAATTTTTTTATGAAGTAAATGTACCTTTAATTTTATTAGAGCTTTTATGAAATGTGTAAATTAAAATTTCCTTTATTGCCTTATTTCATCTTTGGGGATATTTAATATCTGCAAGACGAAAACCGGCGTTTTATAAATCAATTAAAAAATCGTTCAATCAAACGCCATCAGAAGTGAAATATTCACTAAATGAATTACAACTCGTAAAAATTTCCTGCTTGAAATTTATTCAAAAATTATTAATGAACCCATCCGACCGATTTCCGTATACTTTATATCTTATCAAACATAATTTACCTTCGAGAACGTTTTTTTTTTTAACTTAATTTACTAGTAGAAGTTATGGCTTTTAAAATTTATTAATTTTCATATTTATGAATTGCATGATAAAAGACGAGCTTGGAATGATTTAATTTGGAAAAGTTGTAAATTTTGTTGTATGCCGGTTTAGGTAGTGGAGGTATGAATGATTCACGACAATGTCTAAAAGAAAGTTCACCTGCGTCGTTGGCTCCCGAAATACCGATGACTGGCAACCATCTGGATATTCCACGTCCGGGAGATAATCCCAATTTGTTAAGCCCCGAGATTTTGAATCAGCGTCGAGGAAGCCGCCGCCCTAGCATTTTACCCGTTCCTGATATGTTCACCAGTTCGAGTCTGAATATCACGGCCGATCCCCAGGATGAGGGGGATGAAAGTGAGGATGAATTGGACGATGACGTTCCGTGGCGATCTCCCAGTGAAAAGATTGCGTGAGTTTTTAAAAATTTTATGTTTAAATTGCATGAGAAATTTGGAAACTTCAATATGGTTGATTTATTTTATTTTAAACATTTTTATGACTGTTATGCTCAAATGAATCTCCATTGTTAATATTTCAATTTAATTTTCAATTAAATTTAATCAATGAAACTATTACAATTAGATTTTCTAGTATAATAGAGAAGTTAAATTTTAAACGTTTGTAATTTCATAATTATCGATTTATAAAAGAATCTACAGACGTTGGTATTGTGGTACTTAAATTTTTTTTCAACCTTTTAGACTTAATTAGACTTTTGGGTGAAAAATTCAAAACTAAAGATTGTATATTCCAATACTTCAGTTTATATTTTTGATTTATATGAAAACCAATGAAGATTACCAAAGAAGGAATAAACTGGACAACTACCCCTTTTATAAATTTGAATACTAAATCGGCTAGTTAACCTAATTGAACTAAAAGGCAATCAAATTGGAAATATTTTTTTTAAAATAAAAACAAAGAACTTAAAGAAAGATTCAACTAATCTTAAAGAAAAATATAATTAACCATTTAATCATTTTCTATTTCCTTTCTATTAACTTACTTCATTGTTAGTTTATTAAAAATTTATAATCTCATTTTCTACCTACTTCCTAGTACTTTATCGTGCTGAATTTTGGCACACCTACTAATTTTCGATGACAACGCATAAATCCGCCGTAGAATTTAATAACTATCAAGTATTAATAATAACTATTTAACCAAATATACAAGTTTAGTTATCTGCCTTCACAGGCGCATGTAAAAGGGAATTAATTTAATGGCAATCGAAATAACTGTTGAAATAAATTATAACAATTAGTTAGTTTAAATTTGAGACAACTGTTGGCAAAATTGATGTTAAAAATATATTGAAAGACTAAAGAGGACGAAAATAACAATATTTAAAAAAAGTTTTTCAAAATCCTCGTTTCTATTGATAAAATGTTCTAAGAAAGTAAAAAATAAATTTATGAACCGAATCTTCGTACTGAATTTACCATAGGAATTAAGACGATATTAACCATATTAACCAATTAATTAAAATCGTGAGCTAAGTTCTATATTACTAAATTGTAAGCAAAATTGCACCCCTCGTTTGAAGGAACTACTAGATAACTTACGATTTTCATTGATTGGCTAATCTCCCCTTAATGTCGATGGTGCAATCGGTACGAAAATTCAGTTCATAATTTTAAGTATATTTTAACTTTTTAGTGCATTTTTTCAATAGAAATGAGGTTTTTAAAATCTTTTTTTCAATGAAAAAATATGATTCAGGTAGATAAAGCATATACTAATCATTTATCATGACATAACTCTAACCCAAATTCAATATTTGACAGGTCGTTTTTAATTACCCCAATGACTACCACCTAAATTTCACGTTACAAGAAATAAGGGAACATTTTTGACAGATTTTTTTTTCCAATTTTCCTTTTTAGTTTATATAAAATCCAGTCCACTTTACAATGAAGTCAGTTCTTTTTTTGGTTCATATTAGTATAATTCCCAGCAGGTACTTAAGTGAATAGTCGTATTTTTTTATTGTGAAGATAATTGTCATTTCTCACATCATTTAGTTTTTGATATTTGATAAAAAATTTGATAAGTTAGTGAATACTGTTGAAATATAATTCAACGCTTTAGTAACAGTTAAATGAAATGCTATTGTTAGAAGAAAACAAAAAGTAAAGAAGTACTTGCTTAAACTGGAAAATATGAAAAACATTGTGTTGTAGATAAGAAAAAAATAAGAAAGCTGATAACATGAAAGATAGTTTTTCCAACAAAGTATGTCATTTTACCGACTGCAATACTCCAGTTCTACAAATGTATACCCGCATCTTACACATTTCTTTTTGACTTTTGCATAATAAATTATAAGAAAAATTTTTAAAAAAATTGTTTAAATAAAGTTGGAAAAAATAAAGAATTATTTTGATATTTTTTCTCTCTATCACAAAACTAGTTAATTGATTGGTTTCTGGAAACCAACTTAAATTGTTTATTAATGTTTTACAAGCCCATAAGAGGTGATTAATTTAGTTATTTAAAAGTATTTGTTTAAAAAAAAAATATCGCAAAATTAATTCAATTTTCATAGAAACCACCTAATTTAATGTTTAACAATTATAACGTCACTATTTTTGAAAGTTCTATTCACTTTTTAAGAACCTTCATGTACAACCTACAAGCTAAGTTATCATTACTTAAAATTGAAATTCGACCGTTCAAACTAAATTAAGATATTTGTGAAAATTTAAACTACTTTCTTGCAATAATGTTTTTCTTTCACTGTGACTTTATCTATCCAGTTTAAGTTAAAATATATATAGATAAAAAGATGTATATTTGAAATAGAAGTAGAAAGACATAGTCAAAAGTGTAACTCTCAACTATCGAGAATTATGTCTCGGCAATTCCTCGCCAGATGAAAATATAAAAGTTTTGTGTTTCTAGCTATAAATAGAAATATATTGTTGCCTTTTCTTTTCTTGTCTTTGAATAACAATGTGTTGAAATCCCGTAAAGAAAACCGACTTTTTTACCATGATTTCATTGTAAATCAATCCAGTTTAACAACCAATAATATAAAACGACACGTTCCGAAAACTTTAACGTACAGTTTTTGTTTTGTACTTATCGTTTAATAAACTGAACAGACTTGATAAGATTTTTCAATTTTTTCAGTTTATGTGTTACAAAATATGAATTTATTTTAATATATTGACTTATTTAAATAATGGTCAATTTGCTTTAGCAGAGGATTCATTTTCAATAATTTATAAACAAAAGCTTTGGTTATAATCCAAAATATATCAAAAATAACTTAATATGAGCAAAAACTTTAAAATACCCTATCTTCTTCTAATCATCACCAAGAAAACTAGAACAAAACGTACATCCTTCAAGTAAGCATTACACTTTTGGGGTTTGTAAAAAATAACTACGAAATATTTTATTGCTTTTTGTGGTTTGAAAATTTGGAAAAAAAATTGTCGCTTACATATATCCCGAGAAATCGTTGTTTAAAGGAAAATCACCAATTGGAGCTTTTTTCAAGTATTGGATTTTCCAAAAAATAATTACACACTGAATTGGTTTGATTATGTAGTTCAAAAATTTGAAAAATTATTTGTTGCTCGCATATTTTCTAAGAAAGCTCCGTTTACGGTAAAAGTTTAATTTGCATAATTAATCAAAAATATTTTGCTTCATTAATTGGTGTGATATTAAGGTTTGGATTCTGGAGATTTGAAATAAAAAAATTATTTTATTGTAAAAATTTATTATCATTTTCCAAGAAAATTCCGTTTTGTTAGATGCACCGAATGCCAAATGATGTATACTTTTTTCAGGAAATACAGTATATGAAAAATTCTGTAAAATGAGCTTTTTCCTCAACTGGCGTTTTCACAAAATAACGCTAGGTAATAGCTTAAAAAATATTCTTTTTTTTATGGAAAAGCTTAAACGTTAACTAAACACTTCATAGGATTTTTCTTGAAAATATGCGAGCAATAATTTTTTTTCTTTCAAATATCTCGAATCACAAAAAAGTGACAAAATACTTCGTAATTATTTTTTACAAACTTCAAAAGTGTAATGCTTACTTGGTGGATATCGATATTGTGTTTCTAAAAATTTCATTTAAAGATTGTAACTATGAGAAAAATATTTAATAAAATATTCTTGGTATTAGACAAACTTCCAAAGTGAAACTTTTAATGTATAATTGCAAATGTTATGAAAAATTTTACCTTAGTTGCAAAGGAAAGTCAGTAGCGTTAATAAAAAATTCAAAAATTCAAGCCATGCAAAAAAAATTTTTGGTATAAGGTTAAAAAATTTTTTTTTTAAACAAATACTTTTAAGAAACTAAAATAATCACTTCTTATGGGCTTGTAAAACATCAATAAATAATCTATGTTAGTTTCCAAAAATCAGTCAACTTGTATTGTGATAGAAAAAAAAATTAAGTTTTTTATTTAAAATTTTTAAATTTTTATTCCAAATAATCGCATTAAACCCAATTTGCCATCCTGAGTTACATCGCTAAAATATCGACTGGTTTTAAATTTAAATTATGGATGTACGAAATTTTCTAATTTTAGGGTTTAAGTAAAAACCATATTATACAGATACTAATACACCTCTACAGGAATTCTGCGTATATTCACCAATTTTTATGTATTATTTTCCTAGTAATGAATAAATATAAAAAGTATTTTTAAAAAAGCTCTTATCACTACCGACAAGATATAAAGTGTCCCATTGATACACTCTCTTTTGGCTGTTAACATTATTTTTCATTCGAATACAATTTTCGCACGTAGTTTAAAATAACTTTATTAAATATTTCAATGCAATTATTTTAAATTTGAATTTTTCATTCCAATTTTATTTTCTTTTGTATTATAAATCAGGATATTAAACTACTTGTTCTTCATTTTGTAGAATAAAAAAAACGATTTTTATGTACAACTTTGAAATTGCTTTGTCACTCTAATAAAGACCATAAATCTCGTTTTTTAAGTAGGAAAAAAAATAGAAAAAATGTTTAAAATTCTCTTTTTTCTAGGTCAACCTTTTCCAAACTTTATGTTGAAAGAACGTGTTTGACTTCCTGCTTTCCTTTCTGTTATTGTGTACTGTATGTTTAAATGTTGGATAACTTTTTAAAAGAAAATCTGAGTTTCTGATTTATTTTATTTATTTTTTTTGGAAATCAAACACGGTCATTTATGTTAAAATTGCACGCCCTTGTTGTACACCATGCGATCTTCTTTCTGTACCACACTTTTACATGTCTGCTGTTTACTTTTTATGTCTGTCTTCTCTTCTTCTACTCCTTATTGTTGTTCTTCTTGCACAAAAAAAAAAAAAAACAAACATTTTTGGTAACAAAAATTTTAAAAATATTGACAAATGTAAAAATCGGAAACCAAATTCAGATCAGATGAGTCTCTGGCCGAACGTCCCATATGGCATGGAGAATGTGCACGGTAAGCATTTGATACGAAACTTTTCTTGCAAATATGCTTTTCACACACATACAAAAGCTCCTCGTTCTGATGTTTCTAGCTTTCAAATCCAACACTGTCAAGTTATTGTCGCACTAGATTTCACCCACATCTTTCTTCGCCCGCAAGAAAATTAAAATATAAATATATTATTTTAATTTATTTTTTCCCTACTGTACCAAATGTTTCTATATTTCGTTTGAAATTTCGTAGGATTGTGAAAGGATTTCCACCGGTATCACCCTTCATTGGAGTTTCTCCAACATTGTGCTATCTGTTGAAAGAGAAAAAGCCTTTGTGCTGTTTACAGTTGGCACAAGTGTGCGAACATTGTTCATATCGTAATGCAAAAGAATATCAGTGGCAAAATAAAACGATCATTTTAGCCGCCGATTATGCCTCAAACGGGATTTACAACTTTATCATTCCATTACGCGCGCATTTTCGTACGAAAACCTCGTTAAATCCCATTATTCTACTATTAGAACGACGACCTGACATTGCTTTTCTAGACGCCGTTTCATATTTTCCACTAGTTTACTGGATGTTGGGATCTATAGACTGGTAAATAAAGATAATTAAAAAGCTTTTAAGTAAATTAACGTATTTTTATATTTTTCTTTAGCCTGGATGACTTGTTAAGAGCGGGAATTACTTTAGCCGAGAATGTTGTAGTTGTTAATAAGGAGCTGTCGAATTCTGCAGAAGAAGACACTTTAGCGGATTGTAATACGATCGTAGCAGTCCAAACGATGTTCAAGTAAGTGAATAATTTACCGTTAATGTGCTTGAAAGTGTAACATTTTCCGGATATGCAGATTCTTTCCGAGTATAAAGAGTATCACGGAGTTATCGCAATCGTCCAATATGAGGTTTATGCAGTTCCGAGCGCACGACAAATACGCCCTACACCTCTCCAAAATGGAAAAGGTACTGGGCTTATCCTCCCAGCTACTCAATGGTGATGATGCCGCCGATAGGGGGCTTGCGCTGGTAACCCTCTTCATTTCACAATAATTTTTTGCTCTGGAACGAGATTTTCTTTTTCTTTTTGATTTCGAACCATATTTTTCGTTTCAGTTTTACGTTTGATTTCAATGCAATCCAAATAGGAGTTTTCAATGAAATTTTGTTTGGATAACATTATTCTAGTTGCTCGGAGTATTTGATTAGTGATTTTTTAGAGTTTTGTTTTTAACATAATTGAGATTATTTTGAAAATTTTGAAATTTTGTAGCATTGAATTTTTTCATTTTCATTTTGAAAAATCATTTTGCAAATTTGACAAACGTGCAAACTAAAGCAATAATTAAACCATGATTTGACTAAAGAATTTTCATCCGAAATCCCAATTTTTAGCTGAAACACTTTCGCGACCATTTGCGTTCAATAAAATCACTAGGTTGCGCTCTGCATACTTTAGGGAAAATCTTTTGAGTTAAAAACTTAACATTGATCTTTGGAATGACCTAAGAAAGAAAAATGTTCTCAAAGGGGAAGATATTGCCTTCGTCTTCTATTGAGAAATTCTGTCCTATACTAATTACGTACCTATACTTTTCATTTTACGTCGCCGTGGTGTGATCAAACGAAAAGTTTTAATTAAATTAGTACAGCCATTGCAAATTTCTAAGTTTGCGTTATAAGTCTTGGCTTTAAAGACATGTTTTTAGTTCTAGATAACTTTTAAGTTAAAATGTCAGTTCCATTTATCATTTAAACATGAATACAAAACAAAAAAATTTCAATTAGAAGGTTTTTTTTTCTAACTCTTTAAGTTATCTTATTCTTGTATTTTTCAAGCAATTTTTTTGAAAAAAAATACAAAATTTCCAAACTTGAATTCGTGTTTTTGAAAATGGTATTCATATTTCTCTAAAAAGTTAAGTATTTGGTCAAAGGTCAAAAATTATGAATATTTTAAATGTGTTTCCCCGAAAAATTTCAAATTAAAAACAAGGGTTAGTAAATATTAACTTCACTTAAAAAATATTTTTGCTCTTAATTTTTAAGAAGCGTAATAAAGAAAAAAGACATTATCAACTAAGGCCTTAGTCTACCTTAAAACCTGTTTTGAGGTTCTTTCTCAGGGGTGGGCAAACGTATTACTGGTACAGAGTGTACTGTAGTGGTACTCTGTATTGGTACTCTGTACTGGTACAGAGTACCAGTTGATCTACCTAGTACTAAGTACTGGTACTTGGTACATAGACAACAAGTTTTCTTATATACATTCGATCTACTTCCAAAAATGGGTTAAATTAGAAACAAGTACATATTTAAGGGGTTATATGGGTTTAATCGAGGGAAAAATAGTCTATTTTCAACAATTTTTTCCCATACTAAGAAATAAATAATTTTATTGTAACTTTTTACTGTCGTAAGCATATATATTTGACAAAAAATTTCGGAAATTTTCAAAGAAAATTATTTAAAACTTCCTTATTGCGACGTCATTTTCAGTGACCCTTCGGAAAAAAGGTACGTCCGTGTTGACAATAGAACTCATGACAGATTCATGCGTGAAAATAAGTGAAAAAATATTTGTTTTAGTTGAAGCCATAAACTAGAACTTGGACGAAGGAAAAGAAAAAAAATTAAAATTGGATTTTTGGTAATCCTTTTTACAAAAAAATGCAATTTTCGGTGAAATTTGCTCTGGATTTTTTTTTTAATAGTTGTAATTGAAAGAAAGAAAAATCCTTCGTCCAGGTCCTTGCAAATTATATTTCGAAGACTTGTGTAAAATTTTATCAAAATCGGTTGAGTAGTTCTCGAGAAATGTTATCAATTGATTCTGAAAACACTATTTCGAGAAAAACGCGACAATAGGCGAACAGCTGCACCAATATACCAGCGGCGCGCTGAGCTTCCTAAAGCTGTATCTTCGGAACTATTCCTTAAATCTACTTGAAAATTTAGAATAATATTCTGGAGATATTGAAAAAATTAACAAGATATTAAAAAAATCGATTTTTAGAAGCCGTGAACCCAAGTAACCCCTTAAAGAAAGAATGAATAGAAGGAAGGATTAGAAGCACAATTAAGAAATCAGTAATATCCGTTGTTGAGTAAATCAGTATTTAATTTAAAATTCAAGTTTCATTGTGTGTTAAAATTTTAGTACACACTTTCAATTAAAAAAAATTAATTTACCTTAAAGAAATAATTAAAATGCCTGTGATCGATTGTCGACCTGTTCGCGATCGATTGTTTACCCACCCCTGTTCTATATAGTCGATAGTATATTAAGGTTACGAAAAATTTTCTAATTTATATATTTTCTATAAAGTTTTTTTCTATGGTCTTAGTAGTTTTTTTCTTGTTAGTTTTTTAAGGTAAACTTTTCTTATAGGACAAATTTTAATGTTTTTTGCTACTATAAAAAATTCGGACCTTAATAATTGCAGTGGGTAATGCAAACAAACTTAACTATGTATGACGATATCTCTTTATTGGTTATATCTATTAGTGTTCTTGTTGTCGCATCAGTGGCGTAAAAATGCTTTCATTACCTTTTTGAAGGGTTTTCTGATAAGAAACTTTTTTTTGCTAACTTGTAATAATCTTGAGAAAAAAAAAACATTTTTTCTCAACTTTCTTCACCTTTATGTTTCTAAACTAGAGAAAAAAAATCAATTACTATTAAAGAAAAAACATTATTTTTTGGATGAACGACCCGAAATTTTTTTAGTCAAATCTTAACATTTGAAAATTAATAATGCTTACCATATGGTTTTTATATCATCAACTCGCCTAATGCATTATTTTTTTGACATGGTTGTTGCTTTCGTCTAGTTTTCTCACGTTTCCAGAAAACATAAATTGGCGCTATTTTTTTTGATTTTTTTTCCATTTTACTTTCGCATGGTAGCTACACACACAACAACAAATCAAAATTGTTAGTTATCTGATTTATCGCAAACGAATCAAACGCCGCGTCGGTCGATTGTTCTACTAATTAATATTGCTAAATGATTTCCGTAAATCATAAAATCCGTTTTTCCTATTATGGTGGCGATGATGAGATCTCCGAGTCAGCTTCGCCATTAGCGAGTCCTAAGTTCACTGAATGATATATGACGTGGAGAATTACCTAGTGCATGGTTTTTAACCAAATGATTACCTAGATAGACATTTTTATGGTTTTCGTCTTTTTTACATATTTTTTATTCACGTCACCCTATCCCCGCTTTGTTCTGGCTTGAAAAGGGATCATTATCATTGGTAGCATGTGGAAAAATTAAAAGTAAATACAAATATACATAATTTCGATTAGTAATCGAAGTACATTGACACAACAACAAGAAATATTCCATCGTGACAATGCTTTGTTTTCTCTTGCTTTTAAATTTATTGGAACGATGGAGTTTCTTTTGGAAAACAAAATGATTTGGATTTCAATATTCAAAACAGCGATTTTACTGGGAATATGTTTTGAGTATTGAAGATCCAACGGAGAAATTTGGTTTCATCATTTGCTTTTTTTGCAGCGTGAAAAAGAACGGGGGTCCCATATTTCGTATATGTTTCGACTGCCGTTTGCGGCTGGAAGCGTTTTCAGTGCCAGTATGCTAGACACATTGCTTTATCAGGCTTTTGTTAAGGACTATGTTATCACTTTTGTTCGGCTCTTGTTAGGAGTAGATCAAGCACCTGGTTCTGGGTTCTTAACATCGGTATTAATCATTTGAAATTAATATTGAAGAATCAATTGTAATTGTTTATTTGATTTAGATGAAGATTACTAAAGATGATATGTGGATTAGAACATATGGGCGCCTATATCAAAAGTTATGTTCTACGACATGTGAAATTCCTATAGGAATTTATAGAACACAGGATACTTCACTTTCCGACTCATCACATGTGAGTATGAGTGAGAAGTCATGGTCGTGGTCCAGTTGCGTGCGTGTGCGGTCGTCGGTAAGTTTCTTGAAAATGAGGAAGGATAACGCAAGCCTTGCTATAAGGTTCGCATAGACAGGTGGCACATACCGCCAGAGCTAATTCAGAAATAGCATTTCACTTTAAAAAATGTCTCCTGTATTTTGTATAAGAAAGATGGAACGTTTTCATTGTATTCTTTAAAGGACATATGAATAATACACTTGATATTTTTTTCTATTTAATTGAAAATCTTTCTGAATCACCTCAAATTCTGTCTCGGCAAACCTTTCAACTTCAATAAACATTGTGTTTATAACAAATCAATCGCCTGGAGTTCTCACATTTGCTTCGTAAAATTTGTTCTTGTATTTGATAAAAGAAATTATATTCGCTCTTCCAGGCACAGTTTTAACTATTTGGAACTTTCACAACTTGCATTTTTTCTCGTATATATTGAAGAAAAAGTTTATTTTCGCTATTGTTGCTCCATATTATGCCGCTTGTGTATTCGCCTCAGATATTTTCGAGGCTTATATTCAATAATGAATTTTTCATTCGAAACGGCCGAAAATGAAATTTGAAATTTAATAATTTATGACTACTTCCAATATTTCGCTCAATTTGATCCGCACACGCACGTTTGCTGCTGTTTTTCTCTAATATTTAATATTTATTGAACTTTAATTCAACTAACTGAAAAAAAAAATAGTATCAAACCTCTACAACTTACACCAAAAGAGCTTTAATGCTATTTCATTATTATACTTAGTCATTTTTTAAATTAAATTAAGGGTACAAATTTTGATTTATTTTCTTATATTTGCATGATAAAAGTGAAAATATTTCTATTGGCATGATTTAATTAGTAGTTTTATTGATTTCTATTTCAAATTTCAACTATTCTTGTGTTCCATAAAAATTTAAACTTGATTATAACGATGGTAAAGTGACAAACTTCACTGAAAATTATTAAAATCGATAAATGATCAGATCATAATTGAAGGTGTCCAAAAACCGAAAACCGAGGTTGTTATATTCTGGTTTAATTGTGATTGCATTTGGGAAGATCTAAATTGGAAATTTGCACCCTTATCTAATTGTTAGTTTAACGTATTTTAAGAAAAGAGTGCGATTTTTATTTCTTCTTCCAGAATAAAAAGTTTTACATTAAATATTCACAGATATTTTGTAGATTTTTTTTTCGAACCAACAAGATTGGTTGTACATGGGCATGATTGTGTGTACTGATGATAGTATGAAATTCTTACTCTTTTTTATTCGAAATAATTTTAATAAGCTTAGAAAAAGTGTGTTTTGTACCATCAATGAAAATATGAATCATTTAACTATAATTGGAATTGCCTATTATGAAGTTAGAAAGCATTAAATATGAATTATTTAATAGTTTAATAACAACGTTAGTTATCCTTAGTGTTAGAATACAGTATAGTAAATAATCATATACCTATGCTTTGAAAGAATGGTGATCTAGATCAAATTTTAAAAAAACTGTAATAATGTTGCCAATCATAATAACAAATAATTTAAAAGTATAATGAGGTAAGTGCATTTCATCATATTGAATCCTTTGTAAATACCTTTTGAAAAACAGTTGTTCTTGCATTTTTTGATTAGCATATTTTTTTGCAAAAAACGGTTCTATATTTGCGAAGATTTTTTAAATTGTAATTAAAAATTTTTTTCTAAATATGTCGTTTATAATATTTAAACTACAAAATCGGCAATGGAATCCATTGCATATGGAAAATATAATTTATTTTCTAGTTCATATATTTTAAAAGTATTCCTTGTTGTAGATATATAAATGAGTAGGAGGTAAAGCTTCAAACATTTTTTGCTGAGTCCTAATGATCAAAATTTCCACGTCCACTAGGTCCTAATATTCATAGATTATTATAAATGATATATTAGTTTCTTAAAACGAGTGCAATGTGGTTTTTAACGAATTATATGCAAATAAAAATAGGTATTCTTTTAGATAACTACTCGTAACCACAAAACGGGATATTTAGATTTTACATTGTAGATTACTTAATTATACCTTCCACTTTTAAGCTCCCTGTGTTGTGAGTAAAGTATCCCGTTTTTGTAATCATATTTCATTTAACCGGTATATTTTTTGCCGTTTAATATTCCATATTACTTTGGTGAACAAAATAAGCTTTTATTTTATGTTTATTATTCCATACAATTTGTGCAAACCAAATCATTATCAAATTGTTATCCTTCTATGAATCTATGAGATCTAATTGCGATTAGTGCTTTTTTATTTGCCAATTGATACATTTTCAAACCTTTTAAATACAAATGAAAACCATATGAATCTTTTGGAAAGCAATTATATATTAAGTGTCTTTTACATAGAAATATTAGTTCAGCTACACCTAACCAAATTGTTCACTAATTTTTTGAATTTCAGATCAGTTTTTGTTCCTCTGGTTTAAAAAAAAACTTTCTTAACTACTGTGGCAAACGTATGAATTGCTAATTAAAATAAGGGTTAGATTTTTTTTAATTGTTATTTACCGTCGTTTTGTAACTACTAAGGTCTTTAGCATCTCTAGGGCTAATAAAAATCCGGTTTGATCCTGCTATCGAGCAAATTTTCAATATTTCACGATTACGGATTTTTAGTAACCATAGAGTCCCTGAACACCTTAATATTTATAAAGTGATAGTAAATAACAATTTTAAAAGAATGTTTATTGCACTTAAAAATTCCTAAGAACGGCAAATTATAAACGATAAGAAAGTAGACATATGAGCGATAGTATTATTTATTTTTGTATTATTTATTATTTTTTCGATATCGTATTTTCAGTCTTGTTTATATAATAATTTGGTAGTTATATTGCAATAATTTATACGTAATGCATTGCCACTACACATAAAAATGCAAATAAAAAGGATAAAAAACTAACACAAAAGCATCATAAACATAAAACAATGGTTTTCTATTGTTAAATCAAAGCTTTTTTTAGCTAGACATCCGTGTTTACGCTTTGACCCAACGATATTAATTTTGCATTATTGAGTACATTAACCAACTTTAATCGTTTTTGTCATTTGAACATTGACATTAATAAAATTATGGTGTGAATTTATATTAATAAACATATGATTTCTTGTCATGGAAAAATCTTTTTTCTGGCGTTCCAATATATATTCCCCTTAAATTAAAGGTGTTTACATCTCGGAAAGGGTATCATTAATACCCTTGTTTATAAAAAAATCTTTTAAAGTTTGAGTACTAAATTTCTGATCACTTGTGTAATTGGCGACATTTTTACAATTTTTTAGCACCATCATTTTTGTATTCCTCCTAACATTTAACTTTTATTAAGTAAACTCTCATATATTAGCTTTATACCAGATCTCTTTATCGTTAAGAAATATAGCTGCTCTTATTAAGTAAATTTTAGTATAAAGAAAATTATAGAAAATCTTTAAATTAAGTCACTCCTATACATAAAAAGCATTGTTATTTTATTTCTAATAGAGGAATCATTTTAAGGTAGGTAATAGTTTCACTGCAGAAACTCTGATAAAATAAAGGAGCATTGTCAAAGAAGTTAATATATCTTTCATCTTAATGCAACACATTTCTTACACATACCACTTACTTGTCAGCTATCACAAACTTCTAAAATCTAATCAAAAAGTATGTTTAAAGTCAAGTCACTGATCTTAAAAGATTTATTCATTAGGGTTGATGATACTACATAAATATAAACACCGTAGTTACCGAACTATGTTTTTCGAGGATAAATGACAAACTGTAAAATATCAACACCAAAATTTAACATTTATAAATAGGATAGCTTTTCTTCTTTTAGGAAATTCTCTTTTTAACTAATACCCTGACGAAATGTTCATACTATTTCTTAAAAAAATATTTAAAACCTTATACTTCATGCCATTTTTATTTTTAGTTAAAAAAAATAATTATTAATTTATTGGTGTTATAAAAATATTTAAGTAATTTTCAAAAAGCGTTTTATCCTGGAAGGAAAGAAATAATTCTAATTGATTTGAAAGAATGGTTTGACAATCCTTTGTACTTTAGAGATATATTCCTCTTCGAAAAAAACGTACACAAAGCATGTGTATGCATTGAAAATTAATAAAAATAGCCATCTTAATAACACCTTATAGAAAAAGACATTCACATATTATTCTCTTCTATAGAAGATAACGATGATAAATAGAAAAGATTGTATGTTTCTGCAGTTCTATGTAAGCATTGTATTTCACAGTTTAAATCTTAACAACTCTTTCAAAATCTGAAAACTTCTTGTAAAAGCTTCATTTTCTAAAAACGTAACCAATTTGGTAACAAGCACAAATTTCCAAAGTTCAAATTGGCTTATTGCAATTCGTTGAACAAAGCTTCAGTTTAATCTTGTTGAATATATGTGATACTTCTTTTTAAGTTAAACTAACTTTCTACTAACTTAACTTGATAAGCATTGTGTTTTAAATAATTAAGTAGTGCACGTTAATTAGAGTTCTCTATCAAGCTTCCTATTTTCGCAAGCTTGACGAGGACGTAGGCACGGATCGTGTTGGGGTGACATATAGACCGAAACCAGGTACAAATTGTCTTGGTTGCACGCACGACCAAAATTCAGAAATGGTAAGTTCTTCTTTCCTCAATAAATTCTCTTTTTGTTCGACTTCTAACTATTCTGCCCTCTTTCCTCTTTCTGGGACAATCTTTGCTACATGCTTGTATTTCGCTATTTTTGTCATATGATAAGAAACATAAAAAATTTTAGCAGAAATTTTCTTGTTCAATGCTCACAAGCATGGTATCAGTTGAATATTTAAATTTGTACCAATTGTAAACCCCAATTTTAGTTTTTTTAAACTTGCTTTTTTTAAAACAAACTAATCAATATCTATTGATAGTATTCGATTAATATGGTGGATGAGGCGAAAGACAATCATGCACAACAAATTGAACGAGCCGAAATCGCCAATCTGGTCAGATCTCGAATGGAGAGTCTAAATCTTCCGGGAATTGATTACATGGATGTAAGCGAAAAACGCAGCAATCTTTCATATGTAATCATCAATCCAAGCTGTGATTTAAAATTGGAGGAGGGTGACATAATGTAATCATTTCATTAACCCCTAGTCAATACCATACCTATTAAAACATTTTTTTCAGCTATATTGTTCGGCCAAGTCCGTTTTCAGCACAAAAAACCTTCGAACGGCACAACAGTAGACGCAAATCAAACATTAGTTTTTGCTCACAAAACCTAATTCAACAAATGGCTGCGGCAGCTCAAGCAGGAAGTCGTAGAGGTTCGGGTTTGGGTTTACCAACTTTTACAGCACCTCGGCCGCCTCCTTTAGTCACTACCAAGTCTAATTCATTGTCACTTCCGGATAGCCCAACGGTAGCTGGAACATTCCGGGGTCGATCAAATTCCCTACGGGTTGTCGATGATATTCTTTTACGCCGATCCAATTCACTTCGGCAAGGACTAACGAATACAGGCGTAGCTCGGCGTAAGAGCAGTTTAGAAGAAATCGGATTTTCGCACTTTTCTATGGCTCCTATGAGTCATCACGTAAATAATCCGATTAAAATCGCATTAAATGGAAGCATCGGCTTGGAAGTAACTCCACCAGAAGAAGGAAGTAATCCCAGTGTTGCTAGTAACACAGCGTTAATAGTTGGAGGTCCACATCAAACCACAATTGGAATTACTCCACCAACCATTGGGTTGCCTCCGTCTCCTATGAGTGAATGTGGAATGGACATGGGAATGCGTATGGGATTGAGTTCCACCAATGTCAGCCCATCCGGATTGGGATCATCAATGGGAATTTCTTCGGCAAGTCATTATGGAGAAGCTAGCGGTATGGGAATGGGTCCCGGACAATCATCCTCGCAATCATCCCAGCAAACCACGAGTAGTTCGTTGCGACAGGACTCAACCCAGTCATCATCCTCGTCCGAACCCCAACACCTGCAAGGAACGATTGTATGATATCACCTAATGTGGGGGCGGAGACTGAGTAGTGTTGTCAGGAATAAATGGCTGTAAAAGTTCAAGTCACCTTACATGCACAATTCGAAATCCTGCATCTCCTTTTCGCTTCCACACAAAACATTTTCGAAAAATGAATCTCATCTTAACCACTTTCATAAGCGCGCGAATGAATATGTATGAATGATGAAGTTTTTTTTCATAAATTCATATTTTTAATTTATTCTATATATTTAATTGGTGCTGAATTATTTTTTTTAGTTTCATGAGAATTGTTTAGTTAGGTTTAGTATAGAAAATTTAGTGAAAATTTTATTCATTGATTAAATAAATTAAAAACGTTAATTATAAAACAAAACAAATTTATTTAAGTTAGACTAAAATTATAAAATTAATTGCCAAAACTTATCTCAAATTAAATGTGAAATTTTTGTATATAAAAATAATGGAAAATTATTGGTTGTGTAAAAAGTGATAATTTTGATGAATGGAAAATTTATCTTACTCTAATTGACCAAAAGATTTTAAAGATTTTCACTTTAGTTAATTGATTTCTTAAGTACTCAATGATAGACTTTTTAAATTGTATTTTTTGGAAATTTTACATTCAGATTCGATGTGGTGAATGAATCGAATTAACTTTATGCCCTCTTTAACTATGGAATTTACCATCTTCGATATTTACTTTGATTAATTTTTTTATTTTACACACCAAATTGATAACTCATTTGAGTAAGTATGGCTTATAGCTTTTCCTCCCTAATGCCACTTAAACTTTATTACTTTTTTAAAAGTCAATACATGTTAGAAAAATTTCGATGAACATTGCTGAGGAGAAGTCTTTACTATTCATTTACGAAATAAGACCTTTGGTTTTCCCACTTTATTTTTAATATTTATTGATTATGGCGGTCAAAAAATTAAATGGATCAATTTTAAATCGTCAATGAAAGAGCTACTTAAGGAAAGTGAGTATTATTATGTTATATTTGAGGAATAAGATTCATTAATTGAATAATATCTCTAAATTCGAAGTATTTTTTTATTAAAAGTTGAAAGGCTAAGGTTCTAATTATTGGTGACTAAAGACATATAAGTCATTTCGTATTAATTATTTTAGTGACTAGATTGATTAAGAGATTACAAGAAAACATTACTCCAAAATATAAATTATACGGGACAGGAAATATGAGTTTTTGTTTTTTGGAAAAATACATTAAGAAAGTTTTTAGAAAGCCAATTTTAGAAATTCATGAACTCTTTGCAAAAATTGATTTTTTCCACTGATTCATAACTTATAATTTTTAACTTAACGGCTTAGAAATGAGTTGAACATAACTTATGCGAATTATTGATATTACTTATGTATATTAAACTACAGTTTTGGTTCCTTTCGTATACTTGAGCCTGTAGGCCAATGTCGGTTTGGTATATTCTTAATATGCTGTATTCGATAATCCTGGCTCACTCAATATATAACGAGTGGAGCAAAAGTCCCGCAACCATTTTGATTGTCTATAACTTTGTTCAAAAAAAAGATAAGTAGGTTTGGTTTTCATAAGAAATTTATTTAGTTTTTACATTTTTTTTATTATAATTAAAAAACTATATCGGTTAAGTGATGACCGCGATTTACTATGCAACTCTCGACTCATTTTACGTCATTTTTTATGACATCTTGTAACATTTCAGCCAGATCTCCGGATTAAACAGCATCAGACTATTTCTTATGGAGTATTTTAAAATAAAAAGTTTATGTGAATAAATCCCAAACAATTTAACATCTTAAAGAGAATATTCGTCACGAAATTGAAGAAATTCAGCTTGAAATGTTACAAAATGTAATGAAAAATGCCTTAAAAAGAGCCGAGATTTGCATAGCAAATTGCGGTCACCATTAAACCGATATAATTTTTCAATCTTAACAAAAAAAAAAATGAAAAACCAAATAGACTTTTTATGAAAACCAAACCTACTTATCTTTTCTTTGAACGAAGTTATAGGCAATCAAAATAATTGCGAGACTTTTGCCTCACCGTTACAATTCTTACATAACTCATTTTCTTAATTCAACTCTTATAATGCGTACTAGCGTTATAATTTCAATTTTACTATAACTTTCAGTTATGTAAGTCAGTCATATTCAGTCATATGCTTGTTATATCAAAGAAAAACATTGCAAAATATTTATACTTTTTCATTGATTTAAAAAGTTTTAAATAACAGTATACTAAATAA
Organism: Sisyra terminalis; assembly: GCA_958496175.1. NCBI lineage: Eukaryota > Metazoa > Arthropoda > Insecta > Neuroptera > Sisyridae > Sisyra > Sisyra terminalis. The sequence goes on from OY292275.1 coordinate 14,791,912, forward strand.
AGCCACATATTGGTTCAGTAAAGTTTAAAAGTACCTTTATAATTCCTGGTAAAATCTTAAAAATTCGGAGATTAACAGTCTATCATTGTTGTATAATTAAAGTTGTACATGAAAGCCCCCTTCTCATTCCTTGTTAACTATATAAAAGAAAAAAAGACATAAATGATTTTCTTCGTGTTTAAATTCTTTGTTCAGGTATGTTGAACGCGGGATCAAATAATGTAGGTAGAAAATATTTTAATGTTACATTAAATCTTTCTATAGAAGTTTCATGAACTAAATATATCTTAGTATATTTATACCATAATACATAATGTAAATTAACAAAAATCAAAAGTCGTATTTAATGTTTATGATCATAAAATGTAGGATTATTGAAGAAAAATAATTTATCAAATTGACGAAAATGTTAAAACTTTATTTATAAACCATTATATAATACAAATATAGAAGTTGAAAAAAAATATATCACGACGATTTTCATAAGGCAAAATCTTAGTCTTGTAGGTACATTTTCGTACCGTACTGTAACGTTTATAGTATGAAACAAAAAATATAAAACTCAGATATATTTAAACAAAACGTATTTCTAAAGAAATCTCTAGGTAATTCTCAATAATAGGACAATATATATCAAATAATTTTTATTTTTCAAATTTTCGAATAAGTATTTTAACCAAAATATGAAAATATGGTCGCTGTAAAGGTGCATAAAATTTAATCTTATACTTATCCAGTCTTTAAATTACAAAGAAAAATCATTCCCCAATTATAACATTGAAGACTGGAACCAAGTTTTGTAAATAATTAAATGTATTTTTATGAAAGTAAATTTTTAACTCTTTCTCCCACACGTTTTCTCTTAACATTTAGATAAACTTCTGTTTAATTTATTTTAAAACAATAGAATGTAATAAATATAGCGACATGTTTCTATTGGATGTACGGTTTATTTTATAATCGTTGATTAAGTCATATCAAATCTTATTGTGAATTTTAATTACCCATAGTAAAATCGCAGAAAAATAGCCTCTCTCAATCTCTTAGAGGGTAAAGATCAAAATAAGCAGTTAAAACTTGATTTTTATTCGCGATGTTTCGGCCCTTTTATTGAGCCTTCCTCAGGCATTCATAAACAATCCCTTTAACTTTGTCAACAATAATCCTTGTCATGATCCACTTTATAAATACGGTACAGTTAATAATTATTATTATTTTTATTTACTGTACAGTATTTATAAAATGGATCATGACAAGGATTATTGTTGACAAAGTTAAAGGGATTGTTTATGAATACCTGAGGAAGGCTCAATAAAGGGCCGAAATATCGCGAAAAAAAATCAAGTTTTAACTACTTATTTTGATTCTAGTCCTCTGAGAATTTGTATTTAATTGTTATCACCAAGGATCTGAAATTTTACCAAATTGCATTTCTGTTACAACTTGCAGTAAGCTACAGGGGTTTTTACATTACTACGACAGTATCGAAACGCGCTTTTGACTGAAAAAAATAGAACTGCAGCAGCTTTGTCCTGCAAATTATGGTATAGTGGTTTTACAAATAATAAGCCCATATTCAAAATTATTGTTTTACAGCGATTTTGGGATCTAAATCACCGCAAATGAATTGCTTTAATTAATCGAAGATATGTTTCGGTCCTGTTACAGTAATGTAAGACCCATTCAGAGCAGTTGCAGCACAACGGTAGTGCAGTTTTTGCGCATTTTTACTCAATTAGGCAATTATAAATTGTAATTGTTATTTTCGGTATTTAAACAACGGCAAATGGACCATTTGAAATCAACATAACTCGGGACTTAGCAAATTATGTTTCAAATTAAGACATAGAAATATTCTATTAATTTAATTCATACCTCTATGAAAAAAGGCATTTTAAAAGTTCAAAAAACGCTTTAGAAGTCATTTGAAGTCGTTTAAAGTTATTAAAGGCATTTTAATGGAATGATTTCAAAATGCCTTCTAGGCTCTTAATGTTTTTTAAGGAAGAATAAGGATAGGGATAAGAAAAAAAATGTTGCTCCAATTCAATGCCATAAAAGTTTATAGTCAATAGTCCATTTAAAATTCAGTACCTAAACTTAAAAAAAAATAGTTTATCAATTACGTAGACTGACAAACTTGATTCTCATTTTTGACAAACTTCAACAAAATTAAACGTTCTTCGCAATATTAATTACATTGTAATTGTTTTAAAGATAAATCTTATCTATATGTAACACATATCTTAAATTTGAATTACTAAAAATAATATTATAACTATTTCATAATATTATATTTTTGTACAGTATATTATCGTCTTAAAGAGGTAATTTTTAAAAAAATAATGTATTATACCTAAGAAAAAAAATATTTAGAAAAAAAAATATAAAAAATTCTATAAATTCAATTTTAAAATACTTATATATTTAAGTGGACGATCCAATTCATGTATAGATTTTAAATTACTATATATAATTGTTTTTTTTTTAAATAATTAATTGATAAATATATATTTAAAAAATATATATAAGACAAATATATATAAAATTGCTTTGGTACAATTGCTTTATTTGTAAAATGAAACAATTACGGCCAATAACTATGTGAATAGAATAAAGTTTACTATTTAAAAAAATTAAATTTATTAATTAAAAAGATTGGCAGAGTGTTTTTTTTATATACTTAATCATTTGTTGTTATTTTGTTTCAATTTAATTTTAGTAAAGATTAGTTGTTTTTTTACTAATAAAATTTATAGTTTTGTAATATTTTTTTACTGTCCGTCCCCCATTTGATTTTGTCAAATAGAATAATATTATTGTTTTAAACTCGAAAAACACTCTGTTTATAATGATAGATATAATAATACTAAATAAATAAATTATAACTCGAAAAATCTTTTCTTTTGAATGCATTCATGACTTTTAGTTAATTTTCTTTTTTCTTATAAATCTTTACCAAAAGGAACAAGGCGAATCCATCACATCCTCGAGATCTACCATCTCTACCAAATCATATACACTAAATCCCAATGCCGTTAAAGTAGAGCTCCTTGTTTCTCATTTAGTAACTTTAGTCAATTATGCGATTTATGTTACTTCAACTGCAAAAATACATATCCAATCAATTCAACATAATTTAAAGTTCTTTAAAGCGGCTTTTAGTATTGAATTAAAATACTTAAAATATGGTAAGGTCCTATACAAAAATAACTTTGATATTATCAAATTTCAGTTTTGTTTTTAGTTGTTCTTTTCGTTTTTTAAATCATTAGTTGGGAAGGACGTCGTGGTAGAATTAAAAAATGATTTAAGGTTAGTTTTCCTTTCGCTATTTTGATAATTTTAAATGAAAGTTATTTACACTTAATATTTATATCAATTTCAGTATATGTGGAACATTACATTCAGTTGATCAATACTTAAATATTAAACTAACAGATATTAGTGTAACAGATCCCGACAAATACCCTCACATGGTATGTTGCATTATAACTTAAATTATTATTAACTATTAAATTTTCAATTTAATTTGTTATGGATTTTTTTTAGTTATCCGTTAAGAATTGCTTCATTCGAGGTTCTGTCGTTAGATATGTACAATTACCAGGAGACGAAGTTGATACACAGTTATTGCAAGATGCTGCCCGAAAGGAAGCAACTGTGGCTACCCGATAATACTTTTTTACTAAATATATTTAAGTTTCTATCTATATATCTTCACTTGTACATTCACTAAGTTTTGAAAGGATAATTTTATTTTTTGTATTTCAAACCATTCTTTTATTACAAGTCATTAATATAAATATGATTTTTCTGGAAATTTTTTAAACACTGAAGGTTTTTTAAATAGTATGTTACATGTAGTTTATAATATCTTCATTATACATGACAATTTCCAAATTATTTTAAGATTGTCTTCTGAAATATACTGATATTTCTGAAAAGTGTGACGTCATTCGGTTTACGGGGTGATATACGGTGAAGCTGTTCCTTTAAAACGGTGTTTTACTAGCTTATTCCTGAACCAAAGTACCCTTTATTAGCGATAAAGTCCGAAACTCAGATCAATGAAGTATAGGACCGACTTTTTGTGTCATTGAGTTCTACAAAATGCTTTCAGTACATCTCAGAAGACACTAAGTAGTGTATTCCAAAATAGTTACTCATTCAAGTGATAATAACTAATGCAATTTTTAACTATCCAAATTAAATGATTTATTACATAATTCTCGTGTAAATCGTTGATTTGATAATTTAGCAATAAAAAATAATAATTCTTATGTCATTTTCATTTTTAAGTAAAATAACTATTAATGCGACCAAAAACTCATTTCGACAACTCTATTTTTAAAGCTCAACGGGTTGCATTTAAAGCAAAACCATTGACAACCTTGACCAATCAACAATGCAAATTAAAATGCTGAAAAATACATTTCGATATTGGCTACAGATGTAAAAAGTGAATTAATATTATGATTTACTTTTTAAGTACTGACCTATGTGAGTGATTAACATAAAGATTTTCTGTCTTTAAATGATTCCTATCGAAGCGACAAATGAGTTATTCATTAAATTTTATAAGTCAAATTTAAGAACAAAATTATTTTATTCTGCTCGGATATAAAAACAAAAAAACATCCATATATCCTTTTTGGGCTCTGGTAAATTGCCTTTTTTGAAACTTGGATTCGATATTGTGAAAATCCTTTTGCTCACATGACAAAAAAGAATTCTCATTACTACTTACGTAAGGGCCTTATTTTACAATCTGTTCATTAAATATGCTCCTATAAGGAAAAGTTATCCCTCAAAACGAATGAATTTAAGGTCAAATTTGGTGCATGGATTTTGTTTTTTCTTCCTTAATTTTCCGTTTTGATTTTCAAAATCGCAATATCAAAAGGAACAAGTCACTAAATGCCAATTATTTATATGCAGTTACGAGTATGATTCAGTCTTAAATATGCCTTTCAATTTCAGCGAAATGAACCATCCCTTATATATATCCTTTTTGTTCCCTTGAAGATTGTCCTTTTTGGATCGATATTGCGAGACTACTTTTGCACACAGGAGAAAAAAAACACATTAGTACTCACGTGAGGGCATTGATGTATAATCCGTTGATAAAATATGCCCTTATAAAGATAAGTCACCCCTCGAAAATTACAAATTTTAAGGCAAATTTGGTGCATGCATTTTCACCTCCATAATTTCCTGTTTTAATTTCCTAAGAATCTAGACATTAAATGCGAATTTCAATGATTCAGTTAGGTAAAGGCGGATTCAGTCTAAAATATTATGTATAATTAAAGTGAAAAAAACATTCTTTATATCTTTTAAGTGCATTTGAAAATTGTCCTTTTTGAAAATGTGAAATGATTTGGTGGATCTCATTTGCACACAGGACCAACATTTTTTCAAATTACAACTCACGTAAGGGCACTGTTGTATAATACTTTGATAAAATATGCTCTTATAAAGAATAATCACCATTCGAAAATGATAAATTTTAAGACAAATTTGTTGCATGAATTTTCACCTCCTTAATTTCTCAAAAATCTAGATATTAAATGCAAATAATTTGTATGCGCTACGATTAAGGATGGCTTAAACTATAATATTCAGCTCAATTACAACGAAAAAATACATCCCTTATATCCTTTTTATGCACTTGAAAATTGTACTTTTTGAAACTTTGAAATGATATTTTGCACCCAAGACAAAATTTTTTTTCATTTAACAAATCACGCAATGGTCTTACTTATTAAATCGTCGAAAAGTGAAGTAGAAAAGTACCCTTATCGGGTAATGCAATCCTTGTAATTATCAGTTTTTTTTTACAAAATGTAGAAGTTAGGCAACCATTTATTCAGCTATGAATTTGGGCTGCGGCTGAAGTTCACTTGTTTACAACTTATAAATTGGACATATGATTTGTTGAGGTTGAAGATAAATATTATCCTTTTGGGAGATTAATGTTTAGTAAGTGTTAAAATAATTGAAGCTTGTAAATATTGTTCTAATTGAATTTTTCACTACAGAGGAAACTGACCGAAGACAACCGTGAATTTCTCAATGGATTTGAATTGTTCAACATTTCCAAATGGTCGTTTGAGGAATGAAGGCGGATCTTTCGAGAATCTAAGCCATCCTTAATCGTTACGCATAAAAATTATTTGCATTTAATATCTAGATTATTGAGAAATTAAAACGGGAAGTTAAAAGGTGAAAATGCATGCACCAAATTTGTCTTAAAATTTATCATTTTCGAAAGGTGACTATTCTTTATAAGAGCATATTTTATCAAAGTATTATACAACAGTGCCCTTACGTGAGTAACGTGAGTTGTAATTTGAAAAAAATGTTGGTCCTGTGTGCAAAAGGAGATCTACCAAAATTTTTCAAAGTTTCAAAAGAGACAATTTTCAAATGCACGTTAAAGATATAAAGAATGTTTTTTTCGCTTGAATTATCCATAATATTTTAGATTGAATCATCCTCTACCTAACTGTATCATTAAAATTCCCATTTAATGTCTTGATCCTTAAGAAATTAAAACGGGAAGTTATGGAGGTGAAAATCTATGCTTCAAATTTTCCCTAAAATTCATCGTTTTCAAGGTGTGACTTTCCCTTATAATGGCAATTTTTTTAATCGCATTTTTAATAACTTCTTAATTTGATATGAATTGAGAAAAAAAAATATTTCGCAAGTTGAAGCATAAATTCAAATGCGTTTCAGGTTTCAAAAACGATATTTTCCAAAAGCTAAAATGAATATAAGAAATGTTTTTTTCTCTGTGAAAAACAACTAATTTTTAGTGGCTAAACCATCCTTAACGTTGTTACGGTAAAAGATAACGCCATTAGTGTATAGGTACTTGAAAAAAAAATGGAAATTTAAGAAGTTTTTAGTTTATGGGAAAATTTTGCTACGAAATTGGTCGACTTTGAATGGTGAGTTTCCCTTATAATGATATTTTTAACGCATTAATATATAACGCCTTTGTATGAGAAAAGTGTGAAAAATTATTATCCTGATTGTCCAAAGACTGCTTCTATGGGTCTAACTTTTACCTTAAAATTAGTTTCCACGAATTGAAAAATTTTTTCGAAACAAGTAAAATTATTATTTTTGTTTTTTGAGTTTATATTTTAACGTACTTGAATTAACGAACAAATTGAGATTCAAATATAACTCTATTCAGAGTATCCAGTGTATGATGATTGAATAATTAATCCGAAATATTTATGTAGATATATGGAGTATTTGAAGTATATTGACTAATTTTCGTGTCCCAACTCCTAGGTATTTCGAACGCATAGAACTTATCTATTTATACTCCAAATTTTTCAAAAATTAAAAGAGGAAAGAATTGGAAACCATAAAACAATATGATATATAAAAGGTAGTAAGATTTTTAATTTTAATTATCTTTTGACTTTAATTAATTTCTTTTTTAATAATAATATATTTATTATTTCCATTAGAATCAATATATTAAAAATCTGCAAATTAAACTATGTACAGTTCAACCGAGACAATATTATTTTATAATCAAAGATCACAATATAATTCGACTTATTTTGTCCTTAAATACATAAGGGTTAATATGTTTTGAAAAAATCAAAACATCGTTTCAAATTTAATAAGGATAATTATCTCTTTTTAATTTGACCAAATAAAAGTTCTTTAAAAATTCCTACTACACAAAGACAAAGAAATGGCTTCCATTATTTTTTAATCATGCAAATTGTTTTAATATAAAAATCTAACAAACGTAGCGCCATTTATTCTATAATATATTTTAATATTTACAATTTTCGTTTATCACTAATTTGTTCTTAAATTAAAAGTAATAAGCTAGCGGACAAAAATAACAATGAATTTGAATTGATGAATTAAAATTATTTCAATTAAATTAAATGAAAATAATCATTTAATATTTTCCATTTAACAATCAAAAGTCTGTATTGTAAAAATTGAAGGTAAATTTTCATTCCAAGCGCCAGTTCTGAGTCAACTTGTATTAAAGGAACTAACTTGAATTAAGCCTTTGCTGTATAAAATAATTTAATTTGTTATACGGATTTTATGAATTCTTCGATTATGTTATTTGAGTATATACAAAGAGAATATTTGAGAAATATGGGGAATTAAGTCAATAAAAGATTAACTTAAAATAACAACCCATAATACCCATAATATGTACAATGTACATGTACATAGTAAACTTTATCTATAAATTTATAATAGAGGACACTACTCAACTGTATTTATAGAATGGGTAATAATGGTAATAAAAGACTAAATTATTTTCACTGTGAAATATTATACCACTAACATTCTATTTTTCCCAAAAAGGGAACTTCGTATTTTTTAAAATTTGCCTACAATTTTTGTATTCATGATTAATACTGCGTATAAATGTTACTTGATTTCATTTCACAATTCATATACTATTGCCATCTCCATGGATTATGAAAAAGCTTCACAAATAAAAGCTTAAAAGTATTTTTTAAAATGGGTTAAAAGCTGATCTGAAATACTAGTAAAAATATTTAAATTCATTAAGAACCTAAAATTAGTAGGAGTCATCAAATTTTTATTCGGTTTTTTCACAAGAATTTAAGTTTTCGTAAAAATTGTCTTTATTTTTTACTTGGCTTATTTGATGTTCCCAGATGTATACCTTGTTAAGAAAATACATTTTAAATAAAAGAAATATTCATTCAAGATATTTTAGACCAAATTTGTCAATGTTTTCTTTTTAAGTTTTCTTTTTATGTTTTGTTTTTCTATTTTAAGGTGCGACGTTTCGTCAGTGTTATTTATTGAAAATATAATCTTGTCAATATTTTCAATGCATATTTAAGGTTGCCTGATGAAGTCACAAAAACACTGACGAAAAGTCACGACTTAAAATAAATAAAAGAAAACATTGACAAATTTGGTCTACAATATCCTGATTTTTTTTATTGTACATATATTTTGATCTGAAACAATGGACATTTTAAATGTCTAAAAAACCTATTAGAAGCCGTTAGAGGTCGTTTAAAGTTATTAATGGCATTTTAAATGTAAAGATTTCAAAATGCCTCTAAATAGCTATTTTAACAAAGTAGTATACTTAATGTATTGTTTATTTAAAGCAATGTAAAGTACTTCTTTTCAGAGTTAGTTTTATGTAAACATTACATTACTGTAAAATTTTAAGTAAATACAAAAAAAATAATCTTTCTAATGGTGAAATGTTTGTGTTTAATTACTGATTAATGATATTGAACGTTTCAGTCATCGTTACGTTATGTATAATACATCACGCAAAAAATTATCTTTAAAAACAATTATATGTAAACCAATTTTAAATATGTATCGGATCCTTGGTGACAAATTTATCGTATGTCGTTAGGAAACTTGTTGAAGCGGGCAAAAAATGAAGTGAACACTTTTTATTCAACGCGACGTTTCGCAATAATTTATTGCTTCTTCAGGCGCTCAAAACATAAAATATTTACCTCGATATATATAATATTTGCCTTGCCATATTCTTATTATATATAACATAATTATTACATAAAATGAAGTTAATATTGTATGTTTAGAGCGCCGGAAGAAGCAATAAATTATTGCGAAACGTCGCGTTGAATAAAAAGTGTTAACTTATTTGTCCGCTTCAATAAATATCCTCTGAACATATAGTAAATGAAATTCAGTATCTTCATTGTCCTTGACATTGTAAGGATTAAAGTAAAGTTAAATAAAATTTGAATAATTTTAAATTATTAAAAAAAATTTGTCCGGTAGCTTATTGAAATTCTTAATATTATCTTAAATAATCAACAATTTTTGACACATTTTAATATATTCAATATTCTTCAAGGCTTTTCGATGAACTTATTGTTCTGTACTAAAGTATGAGTTTTGCATTAAATATAATTTGTCTATGGGATTAGCTATTGAGTTGGCCGGTAGACCATCGTGGCCGCTACCCGAATGCGATGTTTGTAGATCTAAATTTTGTAAGGATAATGTATCGGATGTGCCCTCGTCTAAGTGATCGAAGTTGGTGCTGTCGTCTAACGAAATATCGGAACTACAAAAACTGTCTCCGGAATGTGCAGGATAATTATCTAAAATTAAATATTTACAATTTATGAATTGTGTATTGTTAGTAAAATAGTATTCCCAGTTACCATCTTTTTCTTTATCACTAGAAGAAGATTTTGTGTTGTCTGATTCTTGTTTTGCTTTGCGTTGAATTTTCTTCATTTTCGCTCGTTGGTTCTGGAACCATACTTGTACCACTCGTACACTGAGTCCGGTTTCTTTGGCGAGAGCTTCACGTACTTTTCGACATGGTTTTGGACTAACTTCAAAAGAAGCTTTGAATTGGCGTCGTTGGGCCGACGTTAATATTGTCCTGGGTCTTTTAGGACCGCGACGCCCATCTCTAGGTCGCAATCCGTCGTCAAGTAGATCATCGTGTTCCGGCGTACTTGCTTGTTGCATTAAATACATTTCCTTCTCAAAATCCTGCCGACAAAATAATTGGCCAGCCCGCAACACAAATTGCTCGCCTTTCTGTAACGGTTGGCAACACACCACACATATGAAACAGGGTAAGTGGAAAACGTGTTGTTGTGCCCTCATCACCATCTCATGCGCTAATAAACGGTCACCACATCGTGAACATTTCACGCCGAATATTCTGCAAACATCAAAGCGATGTTAAATCAAATAATTACTCAACATTGTACACATATACATATATATTAAGATTTACACAGCAAAATGGAGAACACAAACGTAGTATTCATTGAAGCTGAGAATATATGAGAAAATTATTAGGTGGTGTAGATTCAGTTTATATGTTTAACATTCAGTCAACTGTGCATTATTATATGTAATAATTTCATCTTATAGAAATAGTTTACGCTAACTTACAGTTCAAATAACAGAGAAATACTAATTCTGTTTTTCACTTCTCAACTAAAATACACTCTAGTTTGTGATCATTTAACTTTGAGCAAACTGTACTAAAAATTTGTACGAACTAAAATGCTTGAAACTATTTCTACTATATATTGCATAAAAAGACTTGGTGTGAGATCTCTGGCAAAAATATTTTTTTATTTGAAATTCCAAAATGATTATTTACTTTTGACATTTACAAAAAAAATTCTCTTTTAGTTTGGGGTAGTAGATTTTTGAATTAGACATCTTTAGTCGACCGAAAAATATCAGAAAACTATTCCAATAAAAATAAGTTACTAACTTAGAAGTTAGAAAGTTATTTTTTTTCTCCATTATTTCAAGTCTAAATATAAATATAATAAAAAATTACTTAGTAATTGATAGCTTATTAATCGTAATTTATAAGTATCTATGAAATTAGGTATATTATAAATTTAAGTAAAAATTATTGTTGACAAACGAAAAGCCATATTAGTACTTATCTTAAACTCAAATTATATTTGCTAAATATCAGATGTAATAATTTATATCATGAGACTATGTATTTTCAATTAATATCTTAAGGTTTCCTGATGAAGTCGGGATAGCACTGACGAAACGTCGCGACTTAAAATTAATAAAAGAAAATATTAATAAATTTGGTCTACAATATCCTGAATTAATTTTTATTTTCATCAAAAGACTAAAACTTGGTCATCAATATTCTTATTTAACATGTTTTCACCGAACTACTTCATTCAATTAAATGTAGATTTCAGAATTTTGGAATGACTGTAATTTACTGTACAATAAATTGTAACATTTGTATAAATTTGTATTTTTTTTTATAATTATACTGATTTTGTATAAACCGAAGCATTACCCAATATTGCCCATTATATAGACAATTCATAATACCTACCTACTATCAAATCATACCTACAGAATATTATTATATTATATTAATGTAATAGACTACTATTTTATTGTTGTATAATATTTTATTTTAGAGTCATTAATGACTTTTGTTGTAAAAAAATGACTATAAATAATAAAAAAATTCAACAATTTAAAAGTTTAAATTTTTAAGATATAAAATAGTATATTTTTATTTCATAACTATAAACATAAATCAAACTTATTTTTCCTTGCATTTAATAGTCTTGCATTTCCATTTTTGAAAATACGAGAAAGTAAAGGTTAGTATTTATTATAAAATATATAGACAAAAGTAAAACTTCAAAATTGCAATTCTTACATAATCATTGTAAATAATAATTTAGAGTATTAAAAATAACTAATAATAATTTATAATTAAAAACTATTCGACGATTCTCGACAGATTCTCTATGAATTTTCATAGAATATAATCTTTGTATCTCTGCTTTTACTTATTATAGTATTTAAAATCATTTTTATTGTTTAGTTCTTCTCTTAGTTCGGGATATTTACATAAAATAATATTTAATTATTTGACAAAAAAATTATGTTACCAAAATAATTTTAACATTATCATTTAATTTTTTATCATATAATTCCCTGTAGTCGGTAGGAAGAAGATTAAGACAATTAAATCTTAACTGATAATTGAACCACTTAAAAATTAAGCTAGATATCATTTATCAAGAATTTTGAATTTTTGATAAAGTTGTTTCAAAACTTTTTTTATCAATTATATAATTTGAGAACATGTTTGATGTGTATTTTATATGGCATTTTTGGTCCTTAAATGAAACTAAATCAAGGCATAAGTAAAATAGATTGTAATTGAATTGGAAAACGTTCTACAAATGCTTTGGAAACGGTTTCCTTGACTTGAAAAATGGTACAAATAATTGGTAAAGAATTACTTAATAAAATACCTGCTTAAATTAAAATATTAAAATGGTTCTTTAAAAAATCAACTTTCCAGGATTATTTAGATTTGAATATCAAACTATATAGTTAAGGAAAAGAAAAACTTGAATATGTGATAAGAAGGATATCGAAATAAGTAATTTTTTGCAATGATAAATACAATTTTTCTTTAACATTTGATTTTATATTTAAAACAAAATAAATTTTAAATAAAATAATTGATTATCGTTTTTACAACTTTTAAAAATGACGAGAAATTATAGTAGGCATCGTTCATATAATAAATCTGCAATACGCATGCGTGAGCTTTAAATAACTATCTATTACATCCCTACGCGCTGAAGCATAAGTTCTATTATTTCAAATTCCATTAAGAAGATATCATTACAGTAAAAATGATAAATTCAGGAAAGTGGTATATTTTTGACAAAAAAAAATCCCTCTTTTATGTTTTCTGTGTATATTATTTCCCTTTAACACTTTCAAAAAGTTCATAAATAAAAGGTAAATACTTAGAAATAGTTTTTGATTTTCTTCAATTTCAAGTTTTAATAATATGAAAATTTCAAAAGCTTGCGTTGAAATTTCTTAAGTATATCAAAAGCGCGTTGGCACTTTTTCCCATAAAGATGTGAAATTTTGATTTTCCCAAAATTTATGATGAATTTATGATGTCATGAAAGCAAATTTGTAGTTCTTACTTATCAAGGAACTTTTAAAGAATTAAAATTTAGTTTTGAATGTTTTAGTTTGGATTTGGCTAAAAAAAAATAAAATTATATATCTTCTGTATATCTCGTAATATTTGAAATATTTTCTCTATGAAAATAATCTTAGGTAGATATATGAATTTATAGAAAATGAAGCACGGTGTACATAGTGAGGTGTAGGTACATCTGTAGCAAAAATATTCTCCGAGAACAGGCATTCATTCGACCTACTCCACTCGTCCCTTATATTAATATTTCACTGTAAAGCTCAAAAAATATCGTAAGCTACATTATTATTCCTATTCTTATTACATTTTTTCCGTGCAAAGCATTCGTGCGGATAATTTTTATACTCTACAAATATTTTGTTGGAATACAAAGTCAGTGAGGAAAAAAGAAGCTCCACGCTTGAAGAAAGATGTAAGAAATATATTTCTGACAATATGGACAACCAGCGATACGAGGGAGAAAATGCGCACGGAAATCAAAAGGGGAACGATGATGAAGATTTTTCACACACATATACCTACACGTCTTAGGAATACATAGATTTTTTGAAAAGAAATCTCAAGCTTTTCATCTGCAAAAAAATACAATAACGCGTTAAGCAACACACAAACGGGCGAAGCGAACACGTCATTTGATGCCTCTTTTATAGTTTGGCGTTGACGTGAATTTTATTGCCTTTTGTGAATTGAAAATATTGTATTTTACTTTATAAATATAAATGAAATGGTAATGACAAAGAATTGAAGACGACGTGAATATAAAGGAAAAATTGAAGAGATTTTTTTTTTTTGTAAATTTTACTTGAAGATAATTTTAATCAGTGGCTGCTTTTCAGTGGAAGCAATAAGAACTACCACCTTTCTTGACTAAAATTGAAATAGTCGATGGGTATTTTGCTAAGCAAAATAACAACCATCAACAATATGCAATCCTTCGCATCAGTAGCAAACTATTAATTTCAATAGATATCTTATATTTAAAATTTTTGGAGAAAGTTTAGTCTACCTTTCAAAAAATATGTAAATCTCAGTTGTGGTGGCACATTTCTGAAGGCAAAAGACATGTTATTCTACAAGATAGACCATATGGACTATATGCTTATAACTTTTTAATAGATAAATATTGATCAGTTTGATCAGTGGTTGTTAACCTTGTTGGAGATACTAAGCCCCAACAATTTCCTATGTGCATTCACTGAACCCTTTTAAATTGGAAAATAAAGTATGATTTTTTCACATTCAAAACAAAGCTTTTTACTTGAACAGTCGGGGGTGTGTCTTGATCTCTGCCAAACCCGCAAGACTGACTGACCGAACCCTTCATTTTTAGAACCACTGTGTTAGACAAATCCTACATACTTATATTGCCCATATCACTATTACACGGTGAAAACTCGCATCTTTACTCTATTCTACGGATAATATTTTATCTGAAAGATAAATTTTACTATCTTGATATTAAAATACCGACCCTTTGAGAATTAAATTTTTAACAAATTTATTTTTTTTTGTTTAATTACTATAAAATTGCAATCAGACTAATAATAGATTAAGAATTAATTTTTTTTCAAATATACATCGCCATGGATGTCTTTTACACAAATTTATAAAAGATATCAGGAAAATGAGCTTCTTATAAGTTTATAATGTAAAACATTTTTTTGATTGTTACTACAGCTTTTACATAATATTATGAAGTTCTACGAATTAAAATTTATAAAGGATTATAATCGATCTTTAAACAAGAATTGCTAAGTCTTAATAATGGTTACTAAGAAAATAAACTCAGCTTACTAAACATTTTTTTTTGTATTCTTCATATCTTGAAATGATTGAAATGCTCGAAGTTATGAATAAAAATTACAAAAAAAAAAAATCATGTTTGCCAGTCAAAAATTTGAACTTCAAGATAATGAAATGAATGTAAAATTTCAGAAATAGAATAATTGTAGGGTTATGATAATATTTCAACCACATATAAAACATATAGGTGTAGTGTAGGCTATAGAGCACCTATGTTTAAATTTTGTTTACCTCGAAATTGATTCGGAAATCTTATGTCTTTCTGTCATTTATATATGGATAGACCATACATATGGCATCATATAGAAACGAGAAAAATCTAGTGTGGTGTACGAAGCGCCGTCTACGTAGGCACAGTCTTTATGATAACTAAAGGCAACAGTTTGCAATTGAGTGGCCAAAAGCGCTATCCTACAGAAATAAGCGCCTGTAATAAGCTCTAGCATTTTAATTGGTTCGATTGCTTTAGTTTCCCACACCAGAAAAGAAAGATATAAGTCGGTTTTTATTCCTTTTAAAAGCGTCAAATCTGACAACGTTGCATTTTCGATTTTGTTTTTAATTTAATTCGCGAATAAATCGACCCATGATCCAATGAAAATTTCACCGCTTAAAAGAAAATTATACCATATTAGAATCGAATTAACCAGAAGTAAAACAAAAAAATCGCGAATTTAAATAAAAAAAATAAATAAATGATACGTTGCCAGATTTAACGGTCCTTAAAAGGGCTTGAACCTATAAAGCTCTCTTCTAACGTTTCCAACACGGTTTTTTTATTTACTGTACAGTGCGTTATCCCTTATAAACAGATCAATGGAAATCGTGGAAACACTGTATAAAATTTTCTTACTCATTCTTTCGGACATTAAGTCCTATAGATTTATGTGTTTTACTCTTTTTACTGTCGCTTTTTCGTTTCATCAAATTTTAAATCATAACAATACTAAAAAAAATTCACTTCAAAAATTTTTTAAAAATCATGACTAGTTTCACATTCTTGGAAATCATTTTTATTTGGTATTTTCAAGTTTATCTAATATAACGCAATTTTATCTACAACAAAGTCATTGTAACAAGAACATATTCAATTACTTAAAGATTTCAATTCGGGTTCTTCTAAGTTCTTACGTGTACTAAATAAATATTCTATAGGTTGAAGCACTCAAAACTGAATAAATCCAAAGAGATAATAGATATTCTTTCCTTCATCAAATGCACATTTAGGTGTAAAAACCTGAAAGAAAGTCAGCTTCCTACAAATAACATTGACAAAAAACATTATGCTTCTACATAATATGAGTATACTATTAATCATGTATCTAAGTATTGAGAGCTGTTATGATAGTTTCAGGATTACAATTTAAAAAGGTAGGGTAATGATTAAGTTTCGAAAATGTTTGGTAAGATACCAATAAATTAGGTAGTACTTTAAATTTTCTTGTATCTTTTTATCCTCAACGAATTAAATAATGTTAAGTGGAAATAGGACCATAACATTTGCTGTGATATATTAAAGAAAAATTGTTGGCTTCCGAAAATTTTTCGTCCCAAGCTGTCACTGGTTTTAATATGAAAATTTAAAGGAAGTTTGCTCACCGATCATAATCAGATTTACAGTATAATTTCGTATTTCTCGTGTAACAGGAATGAGCTAATAAAACACCACAAACACAACAGGCGAGACAATGTTCATGCCAACTGGAATCGGCTACACGCATTAAATAACGGTCGTGGATTTTTTGGCCGCATCCCTCACACATTTCATACGTTTTGGGATGGTGGAGGCTGTGGTGGTGTTGATGATGGACCTCACATTTAAGGCCATTGGGAGCGACGATTCCATCTGTAACAAATAAAGAATGTTATTGAAAATTAGAACAAAATTTATTGCCAAACCATAAATTTTCCATGCAAATGGAACATAAATTTCCACCAATCACAAATAAATCAATCAAACGTTCTGTTGAAAGAATTTTTGGCATGAAAATTTCAATCCATTCGCACGTCGAGTTTGATAATGCAAAGATAATGTTACGATTTTCCGACGAACGTTCATTCAACCACTTAAGTAAATCGAGCGAAACTACCCTCCGAAAAGGACACCCACCTTTCTACATGTACCCACCGCGGCCAATTCTATCGATTCAAACCAACCCGTTTACGATGATACTTAACGTTAATCGTAGCGCTACTAAAACAACTTAAGAGAATTTGCACCACGAAAATCATCAGTATTTCTCACAAAAGCTCTACCGTGTCATTGTCATCAAGAAGCGCAAACGGATGCCAAGTGAATCACCGGAACATGGACCAAAATTTAACCCAAAGCCATTAACATGTTCGGATGCATTTATTAAAACCCACCATTCCCACACTCATTACCGAGGCAAATGTAAACGTTTCACCTCCTTAAATCCCATTCATTTTTCCCATTTCCATCGCTAAGTGTTCCCATTAAAAACACATTGGTGATATAAAATCTCTCATGAAAGCGTTTTATAAAATGATAAAAGAAAAAAATATTTAAAGCGCTTCAAAGAATATAAAATGTAAATGTTCTTGAATTTTAAAAATCACTTAACCACTACTTCAAGCATCCTTTTTCATCCCAAACTCCAATGTCATATTCGCTCATCATTAACGCCTTCGACACTTTCATGTAAATCTTTTTACCCCAAATTCAACCCTATTTTACTCAAGTTTTTCACACCAGAAAAATTAAATGCAACCCAAAAAGAGCGGCGAGTCTTTATGACTTTTTATCAATTTTGAATATTCATCGCTAAAAATTTGCATTTTGCACCGAATTTAGTATTAATGAATTTAAAAGTATCTGGAATATTCAAATTTTTAAATCAACTTCAATTTACATAATATTCGTTTCTAATTAATGAAAAAGTTCCCTGTGAAAACCGGTAAGATTTTTTCCATTTATCCAAATTTAGTTGTTGTGCTTTAGAACGTTGAAGTTGAGTGGGTATATGGAAAATGTTTGCATGAATGCATTACTTAAACAGCCATTCGCCTCTTATGGTGGCTCTTGATACCAATAAAATAACAAGAGCTGAAAGCCAACCACGGTCTTATAGTTACGAGGACTTTTGCTGGTATATCCAACGGTTGCAAATCGAGGTTTTCCTCACTTCTGGCAAAACTTGAAAAGCATTCAAGCATCAACGACAGCAACACGACCAACAATAATGATAACCACCGAGAGAAGCTTGTTCAGACCTCATAAAAAAACATATCTTGCATATCCTCCCTCTTAAGCTCTGGTTTCAAAACCACAACATCAACAACTGAACTGATCATCAATTATCTAAACTATTTGTAGGTTAGTGCAAATAAGTTGTTCTATCAACAATTTATTAACCTATAAGCCCACAAAACCAGACAAGATTTCTAAAACACGTCGAATACGAATCATTCTATCAACCATCTGGAAAACAAACTATAAAGGAGTCTTTCCCAAAGAGGATTCCACGAAAAATTGGTTATTTTAGACTTCTTGAAACCTTTTTGTCACAAATTAATTTATGACTTACTAACTGAACTTACTACTGAAAAGATATACTATGCATTTTAAAGCGTTTAGTACAATATTTATCTATGCAAATATCAGAAAAAGTCTTCTACTCTCGAAGTTATTATTAAGTTTACGTTAAAATCCCCAGAAAAAAAAACATGTAAAACAATCAAATACAATTTTCCATTAAACATTCAATTTCTTTCGATGCTTTTATTTTTGACCCTTGTTTTTCTTCATCTGTTTGATCCCTGCGCCAGGGTACCCCAACACTGGCCCACTAGAAAAATCCTTAAAATTTGCCCATAGAAACGTTCCCACATTGAAAATTACTCAAATAGAAAATTCCTCAAACAGAAATTAACGCACAATGATATATTCTCATATGGAAGTTGATTCCCAGGAAAACTAAATTAACACATTACTTTCTTTCAATTGTTTTCACAGCTTTTTCCCCTTATTATTAACACAAGTTGAACTAAAGTTAATGAGATATAATATTGAAGTGTAAGATAAAAAAAAATATCATCTTAAAAGAGAAATCTTTTTCTCCCTTTTGTCACATTTAATCACGATTTTTAGATAAACTCTCATATCAAAGCTTTAGTGCATAAGATTAAAAAACCTCATTATGGAAGAACTATCGAAGACTTATTCCTTGCTTATATTTTGTATTAAGTTAAACTCCGAATATTACTAATAAAAATCATATGAGAACCTTTAGAATTTCAATGGTAAAAACATTTAAATATCTAATAAAATATTTAAAAAAAAATTAAAAACTTCGCTTCTATTAATGCAGCGCACTACAAAGGAAAAAATATTTTATCAACTGAATTTTCATACCGATTGCACCATCGATATTAAGGTGATATTAACCAATTAATGAGAATCGTAAGCTATCTAGTTGTACATCAAAACAATGGGTGTTCCATATAACCAAATTTTTAACAAAATTAGACCCCTCGCTTTGATTCACAACTAGATAGCTGACGATTCTCAATAATTGGTCAAAATCGCCTTGATATCGATGATCCAATCGATACGAAGTTCAGTTCATAAAATTATTTTTTATCTTTTTACTGCATTTTTTTCAATAGAAGCAAGGTTATTAAAATCATTTTATCTTATCCTTTTAAGTCTTATATTTTTTTTGTAGTATCAATTTTATCAATAATTATCTCAAATTTGAAATAACTGATTGTTGTCATTTATTTCAACATACATGTGCCTGTAAAAGTAGGCAACCAGAGATTTATTAAAAGTATAATAATTAATTATAGTAGAATTACTTGATGGTTATTAAATTTTACGACGGATTCATGCGTTGTCATCGAAAGTAAGCAGCTTTGCCAAAATTCAGCACGATAAATTGCTGGGAAATAGGTGAAATATGAGACTATAAGTACCGTACCGTACAAACTAACAATAAAGTAAGCAAATAGAAGCAAAGTAAAAATATTAGAGTTTCCAGGTTTGATTCAAGGAGAAATAACCTCTTTTGTATAAATTGTTACGTTTTTCTCCAAAATTTCAAAATAAAAATATTATTTATTCGATATATGTATTACAAAAAATTTTCATTTGAGTTGTGCGTCGGAAATATTAAGGAAATAACCGTTAATTAGTTCTGATAATTACAGGGGGTGCATACCCACCAGAAACGGACTTGACAGTACGGCGTTGTAGAATAATTGACAGTATCTTTTTTTACACTTAATTAAATCTACTGAAGTTTTAAGGTGATACTGAATTTATTAAATATTATCATCTTGGAACAATTATATAAAAGTAGGACCAGGAATATATAGTAGTACGAAATTAAAATTTAATTTAATTATATATTTGGTTTCATAGAAAACTCCGACTTCTTCGAATATTGTTTTTATAATGAGTTTATGGAGTAAAAAATAGGTATTCAATTTTAAAAATTAACACAATTCAAAAAATCATAAGAAATATTTTAAGAAATGAAATTTTTTTCAACTTATTAACAAATTTTCATGCATTTTTTCTCGTGTAATTGGTATTTAATAGAAATTGGAAATGACTATGTATGTTTTCGTTAAATATTAATCAGTGAAAATTTCTTTTCCCAAAAAAAAGATGAGGATTGCAATTTAGAAAAAAACAAAGTTCTTGACGACTTTGAAGTCATTTATATTCCAGTAATATTAAGGAAAAAGAAACCATTTTCAATTCTGGGCTTTAACGGGGGGCTTTAACAATTTGACAAGGGCTTTTGACAAACTTTTGAAGAAGTCACAATTTCGTATATAACATTAGGGCCGTTAGATTTAAATTAGTGTTCAATATATTATAAGCTAATTCTCGCAATAATTAACAATATTTCCGACAATATATATAATATATAAAGCAATAAAACAATATATATAATATCCGACAATATATAAAGCATTTCATTTTTTTCAGATATTCATAGTTTAAAACCAAAACAATAGAAAATAAATCGTTATATTAATCTCGGATTATTTGCAAATCAATAAAAAATAAATAAATTATAGCACAAACTTTTGATTAAAGTTATGTCAATGTTTTCATAAGTCGTTAATTTATTTTAGAACAATAAAAAATAAGAATTGTTGTGAATATTTATAAATAGTAAATAAACAAACACTTAAAACATCCTTATATACATTTCCTTATCAATCTATATTATTATTTCTACTATACTTCAAAAAATTAATTTTAATTAATTTTATTTTGAAAAATTTTGGATTATAAATCAGAGCTTTACCAGTTCGTCCATTGCACGGATGCGACGGTTGAATATTATCCGTTTCTTGAATCATCGTCACAGGCGTCATATTCAAATTCGGATAAAATTCCAACATTTTTATATTTGTTTTTTAAACGTCCACAAAATAATAAAAAATATTCAGAAAAAAAATCACAAAATATAACAGTCACAACAAATACACAAAAGGAGAAAACATAAAGTCTTCAACATTTATCAACCGTTGATCAAAATTCAAAATATATTTGTTCAAAAATTGCCGTTAAGTTCAAACTATGTAACATGATATGTGCACTTTTTGGGAATGAAAAAAAGGAAGTTTTATGTAGTAATTTTTAGTGGTTGAATTTTTGAGATTGTGTAAAAGTGGTAAAACACGCACAGAAAATTCTGAAGCGAAATTTCGGGAATGTATCCCACTATGTCATCCCATTCAAGCTCGACTAGTCGACTATGTGATGATGGTGTGGGCCAAATGTCTTGTCTCGTTACCGCTTATAGATTCGATAAAATGACATTTGTACGAATGTCCTCTGTGCTTTAGTGACATATAAAGCTCCACCTTCGATTCGGTAGCGTCGCGACGCTACTCGCGACGCCAACTCCGCCCAGCCACGCATGCGATTGGTCACCGACGCCTCCATCTAATCCCACTCCCGCACAACGACGGCGCCTATCTCACAAGTGCGATAAAGATCACACGATTATGTCCCATTTCGACGCCGATGCGTCGTTGTCGCCATCGGCAAGGATCGATCGGTGGGGGTAGGAAACGCTTTCGGTATCGTTACTATCAGTGGCGGCTGGTATATAGGCGCTGTACCACTAAAGCTCCCCCAAAACTACGCAAAAATATTGTTTATAATATCATGGAATAAGGCAGCAATCTTTCAATATTTCTTTTAAAATGTATTAATTTGCAAATGTATTGACTTATTAAAATCAATTTTAACTTTTAACTAAGTAACTAAAATTGAATTTTTAGATAAGGGAGAAAGTGGAGAAGATATGAAATGTAAAGTTTTCTGGGTTATGATTACACAAGAAAGTTTTAAGATTGATCTTTTCCTTATATCATTAATCCTCAAGTAGAAAAAAAAACTTATTTTTACCTAAAAAAATCTTAATTATTTGCTGTTATTTCTAGAAATATTTAATATGATAAAAAATCACAGGTGAATTTTCGTAATGAATTAATCAACTTGTGAGTAGTAGAAAATATAGCACCCCCTTTGGAAAATGTTATGGTCCGCCACTGGTTACTTTTCACAAAGTTGTCGTTGCTTTTGGCGTCGTCGTGGCCGTCATCGATACAATAATAATCCGAAAACTTAGCGACGCTCCACTAATAATCATAAAGCTTTCGATGCCGTAAGCTTGCAAGCTTTACATCTTATACAAACATTTTCCACTTTTTTCCCTATCAACGGTCATTTAGAAACTAATTACATACAAGAAACTATTTTCTATAAAATTCTTCCAGAATTATTGAATTCTACGCGCAGAAACTTGGGAAAACTGGGGAACAATGAACGACTTGAAAGATATTTAAAAAAAAATCTGAACATTTTTCTGTTATCTATTGCAATTTAAATTTTATTTTTAATTAATTTATTCTATTTTTCTTCCAAGCAAATTGGAATTGAGAAATTCAAGACTCCTAACAAAAATGGATTAAGAAATATTAAATATGCAAATTTAAAATTACTAAAATTCTTGATATAAATTATGGAAATATTGACATTTTTTTAAACTTAATTTCTCATAAAATAACGAACTTTTTTAGTTTTGATTTGATTATCAATTTTTATTAATAACTGACATAGTTTTGCAATGTAAAATGTGCAATTGTTAGATTTTTGGAAGGTTTTTGGAAACTATAGTACGTAAAAATATTTTAAACTGCTTTAAAAAACAAATCACCTAAATTGGTTTGATTAAACTATTTTCGTAGAATCAAAATCCAAACTTTGAAAATTTAAATTATTTCTAAGCTATAAGCTATTTGAAGAATTTTTGATTTGGGGTTTAAGGACATAAATTTTTGGATATTCAATGTACTCATATGCCTAGATAAATTCAAATGTAGTTAGGATTTAGTGTAAAAATCAATTGTATCTTGTAAATTTTGAAATTTTAAGCTTGTATACTTCATCAAGTATCAGTGAATTTATTATACTAATTACCTACCAAAGAGTTTTTAAGTATTTTAAATTTTGAATTCCATTTTATAAGATCGATTTTTTTTTCTATTTTTTTTTTAAAAAGCTTCCACAACGTTAATATAGCCAAAGGCTGGCATTTCTGGAGACAATCCAATAGTTAATATAAACTGCAGTTTCAATTTTTGCTTCTTTTAATAGTTAATTTTATGTTGATATTTGAACTTTCTATTAGCATTCTCTTATATTGTTTGAAAATCGTTGAAATCTGTCAATACAAAAATCAAATCTTGGAAAATTTGAATTATTGCTTAACTATTTTGTAAAATTTTTAAGTAGGAGTATATGGACATAAATTTTTGAATATTCAATATGCTTAAGTAAATTCAAATGTAGTTAAGATTTAGTGTAAAAATCAATTTCATCTCGTAAGTTTTGAAATTTTAAGCTTATATACTTCATAAAGTATCATAAAATTTACTAATTATCTACCACAGAATTTTTAAGTATTTTAAGTTTCGAATTCCTTTTTGTAAGATCGATTATTATTTTCTAATTTTTGAAAGATTATTTCAGTGATTTCTTAAAGAAAAGACTCCACAATGTTAATAGCCGAAAGCTGCCATTTCTGAGGACAATCTAATGGCTTATAACTGTAGTTTCAATTTTTGCTGCTTTTAATTGCTAATTTTATATTGATATTATTTGAACTTTCCATTAGCATTCTTTTCTATTGTTTGGAAATCGTTGAGGTCTGTCAATACAAAAATCAAAGTTTGATTGTTAATATTTTCATCATTGCTCCCGCTGTGTAAGTACAACAATTCGACAAATCCTTAAAGCTTCTTCATTCATACGGAAAGCGTCCCTCCGGGAATATTAAAAAATCCTGATTTTCTAGTGGTATGATCCAGACTGAAAACAAGGCCCACTTGACAGCACGGTTCATATCACACATAGCATATAACGTCCTTTTCGATTAGCCCTCTCGAAATTTATTTTGTCTTTTTTTTTCAAAATACAAAACCTCATATCCTTTACGGAACAAGCTAATAATACGATCGGCGATTTGTTTACGCTTGCGGTTCAAAATCGTAATGATTTTTAAGTGTCTTTATTATTATTGTTTAAGGTTTTGGTTTCAATATGTGCTTGAAAAGTGAAGGGATGAGTAGATGTGAATGCACCACACCGGCAGGGATGCCGTTCAAATTACGGTTACAGTTAAGGGCTGCGAAATGTGAATGAAGGGTTATGCAACACATACATTTGTCTATTGGTGGATCGATTGAGTTGAAAGTATTCTGAATTTTCTCGGAAGATAGAGAGATTTCATGTTGTCTGGCTGATATTCGTATTTGCACCTTGTGCTGAAAGTTTATGGTTGGAAACGGACGGTTTATTAAGAAAGGGGTGAGTGAGACTTTAGTATTAAACAAGTTTACCTCTTACTACACTATTACAATTACAAGTGTTTGTGGTTGGACCACACTTTAGTTTATGTGGCGTTACTAAAATTCACTTGACAACTATTGCAAAATAAAGAGAACAAAAGTTTCATATTTACCTGAATTTTGAATTATTGTTTGTTGGCGTTTTTAAAAACGTTCAAATTTCACATTTACTTCAAAAGGTATAAAACACTTATCATACTGAGTGATATTTTGGTGGAAATCAACACTTAAAAAAAATAGAAATCTACGTGGGAAAATTATTAATCTTAATTAGCAAAATTAGCAACGAAATTCATGTGACTGGTAGAGAACATTACTCATTATTTTATTTTTATCAAATTTGATAATAAATTACTAATCTTTGTTATAAAAGATATGACACTAGAATGATTATAAATCACAATGAAGAAAAAAATGTCAATGCATTGGAATCACAAGTTGATTTAAGATTAATACAATGACTTTAAAAATTTCGTTTTATTTATCAAAAACTGAGTTATCAATGAATATTTTATCACAAAGAACAAATTTTCGTATCTAATTTCAGTTTAAAAGGATACAATAATAACTTTTTTTTGCATAATGTTTCAAATTTATTTTTAAAGTGTTGGATGTATTTCAATTAAATTAATTCAAAGAAGTAATAATAAAATGAATATCTTTAAGAATGAACTACGTAACACTGAATAACGTCGAACATTTAATTATATGTACTGGTTGTCAATTTTTTCTAACGTATATAAAATTATCTATTATCTATTATTATAAAGAAGAAAGATTTGATTGTTTGTTTGCTTTGAATAAGCTCCGAAACTACTTGATCGATTTGTAAAATTCTTTCACTGTTGGGAAGCTATACTATTTCCAGTGAACATGGGCTATATTAAATTTTCAAAAAGTTAGGGATCCATACTAAAACTCCAATAATGCGTGAAAAAATTACCAAAAAACTTTTTTACATCGCGTGCGTTGGCGATTTAACTAAAGAACGGAATAACCGAATTTGATGAAACTTTATATTAAGATACAACACAACTACCCACACACGTTAGGCTACTTATCATTCCTTAAAAATTATAAGGGAATGTATCCCCTACGTAAAAACTGAGGGATGAAAAAAAAAATTACTTTCGACAAGCGAGTTATATATCATTAGTTGAACTAATAAAAAGCACAGTAATTTAATTAAATTTAATCGACACAAATATAAATGCATATTTGTGTCTATGAAATCTGGAAAGTGTTTTCCTTATAGGATGCCGTTATATAATAAGAAAAGGTTTTCGATAATTCCCCCCCTAAAAGAGTGAAAAAAGGTGGCTAAGTTTGTACGGCATAACGTCTAATAAACAATCGAAATTTCAAATTTCATAATCAAAGTCCGTTAAAGGAGAAACGTCATTACTGCTTAGTATAAAACAAACTTGGTTAATAATTAGAAACAAAAACTTAGGGTCTGTTTAAAAATTTAAACTGATAAATATATCTGAAAAAGGTTAAGTTAAGTTTATAAGTGAGCTTTAAGTTTTTTGGCTTTTACATATTGTAAACCTGAAAATCTGAAATAATTACATTAGTGAACGAGTACCCTTTGAAATTCGACGAATTAAAAGAAAATATTTATCAACATTTTTACAGTAAGTCATAATGATAAAAGAAATTTGAAATTCTCTTTCAGAGCAAAAGACATACGCCAAATCGTGTATGGTGATCTCTTGACTATCCAATATGGTTTAATTATATAGTTGATATTCAGATATATATTTTAATAATAAGTCTATAGATACATAATGGTTATACTTGATTATAGAAGAACTGAGTTTCGTACAATTGAAAAAATTTTAATTTCGCGGCATTTTTGTACATTGCAATAGTGTAATAGATTTTGGAAATAAGTTCATTCGGGAATCGAAACAGTGAGATGGGATTCCTACTAATATTCAAAAACCTAGACCTTTAACTTCTGTTATTTTGACGCGAGTATTTTGATAACTTTCGACTTTTTTTAACCATAATTAAGACCGAATTTATTGAACTTGGCGATATTTTTTATTTATGTATAGATGCTGATTGATTTACGGATTATTTGGTTCACGGTAGGTATATATACCTACCGACTACCGTAGGTATATGCAATTGAACATACTCTTTTTAGATATTTATAAACGTTTTTTGAAAATTAATTGATTATTACATAGAACTATTTTATTCTTTGCAACAGTTTGTTAAATTTGTCTTTTTCAAGAGTGTGAAGTGTTTTTAAGTGTGATTTAAGTGGTAAATGTTTTTCGTAAAAGAAATAAGAAAAATAAAAATTTTCATATACCACTACAAATAGCAAATCTGAAAAGAAAATATAATCTACACCTACGTTACGCAGACAAAGTAGCGGGGATCAGCTAGTAGTTAAATATTTTTGACAATAATACTTAAATATTATGAACATCGTTAAGCATTAATAGATATACCAGAGGTTTTCAGATGTTTTTAGTTCCCGGTGCCTTTAATATATCAAATATTTTTCGCGACATCCCATGTCTAATCTCAGACCAAGTTGTGCGTTACTAATAATTTTTCTTCATTTTCAATTCTGATATACATTGATAGGTATATCAAAACGATATCAATATCAATATAAAATATAAATTAATTTTGTGCTTGCACACTAAGTTTTTTTCATAAAGCTCTCTTGCCAAATTATTTACTTCAGTGCAAAATTTACCTTGGTTTATTTTAAAAATGAGTCATTTTTTGTAAGGAAACATTTTCACGGCGTCCTGAGGCGCCACAGCACACAGTTTAGAAAAGACTGGTAAGTATTACAGCAAAAGTCTCATTAAATTAATAGTTTATCTTAAATTTAATACTTTAACTAGTTAGTGCACACATTAACAAAGTAGCATTACTTGAAGTACAAATCATATAAGCAAGAGTTGCCATTGTTTGACAGGATTGACCTGATGTCTCTTTAGTTCTGTCATTCTGTCTACATAGATTTCATCATTATTTTAAACTTTTGGTCGGTGTAGATTTTCGTGTTTATATCTTATTTCTAATCTTTTATATTCGCTGGGTATTACAGAAGAATTACGAGTATTGATAAATTATAATATCAGATATACGTTATTGCAAACATAATTTGTGTATTCTGAAATATATGTTGTCGACATTTACATACATTAACGGTAGATCAGCTATAAATTTAAACATCAACGGACTTAACTTGTTAGAGTCTAAACATTTTGAAGCTATTAATGCTTCGACGAAACTGGTAAGTTAATGTGAGCATCAAAATTTTATTTCCCATTAGAATCCCCATGGGGTTTCAATTCGATCACTACGTGAAATATTGTCAATTTTTTTACACATATTTACTTCAGCATATTTACCTTAAATCGGGCTGACGAATGTTTCCCACATAGAATTTATAGCGATCGTATAAATGGAAAATAATCCTAACATATTAATGTATAAATACAAGTAATTTTATAATTTTACACTACCAGATAATCAGTTAAGTAACTACAATTCGTGATAGTTCATTGCACTAAAAAAATAGACATATATAGTAAAACAAGAACAAAACGAATGGGACCTGAAATAATGGTATCATATTTTTTCGTATGTAGAACAGTGGCGAACTAGATTTTTTGGTCCATAAGCAAATGATTTTACGTCAAGATTTTCCAGCTACAAATTTATGAATTACTTGCTTCTTCATCCTCAATAGCAAAAATTGGACCTCTCATATACTCTGCAAAATGATCTCCCATTGAAAAAATCACAAAAGGTTTCTTTTATTTCAAAACCTCGTTAGTATAAGAAAAGGAATCAAAAGGAGTCTCTTAAAGTTCGGAGCCCCGAAAACATTGCTTTCCTGAAGCTATGCCACTGATGTAGATAAAATATCGTAAATTTTGAAGAACCTTTAAGAAAATAGTTCCATACAATTGTCAAAAAGAAAAACATTTTTCAACTTTTTAATAAAGACAAGAATATTTTTACACAAACAAAAATAAGTTTATAGAATGGTAACAAAACATATACACCTATATCCCGATTTACACTGAAGATAGGTTCCAGACAAATCCGTGTAAAATGAAATCTTTGTTTTTCCTATATAAAACCGTATAAAACGAAAAAAACTGCGCTATAGTTTGTCCAAAAAATGGCGTAATGTCGAAGTAAACTTATTCTAAAAATGAAAACAAAAATAGAAACGAATTTTTTTTCAAAAAGTACCTGCTGAAACTTAACAAATTTAGTTATGTTCGAAATTTATTCGCTATCACTTTAAGGAACTATCAGAAAGGGGAATCCCTTGTTATTGCAATCAGTGTTGCCAAGTGAAAGAAACTCAAAAATAATTTCAACATATGTATTGTGAATATGATTATGTAACCAAAAATACATTTTTAGAAATTTTCCGAATTTCAATAGTTTATGAACCGTGTAAAAGCGAAATCGTGTAAAACGAGTATCGTATAAATCGGGGGATAGGTGTATTTCTGTATTCTGTACATGCTTGAATTTCCACACTAAAATCACTTTAATGTTTTAGTATTTCAAAACATTAGACTGGTAAAAACGTAACAATGTATAGTAAACATTTTATGGGAAAATTGAAAAGAAACCCTTAACATTTTAAATTAAAGTTCTGATTATATTTCCCATTATTAAAGATAGAAACTAAAACATGTTTTTAAAAATATCTCTATTTTTTTGCTGAGGGATATATTCTGAAGCTAATTACTAAATCTTTTACTACTTGAAATTCTATAATGTGTGGTTTTTATTTTAATGATAAATTTCTATTCCTTATATGTAAGAGGTTTATTTGCGAGTTTTTCATTTCCCAAGAAGTAGATACACAAATTTCTTATTTTAAAAAAAATATTTGAAATAATGTTGTAAAATTGAAACAAATCACTCAATTATTATTCAAGAGTTTGCAGTTTTCCATCAATATACCCTAAAATATAATAGTTGTATCCACAATAAAATAGCTACGATTAACACTAATTTGACATTCGTTAGTAATAATAATGAATTTTAAAAATAATTAAGAATAACTAAATGTTTAAACTTTAAACGTTCGTGTAGTAAAAATCAATAGAGTTTTTGTAGGTACAAAGCTAAAAGAGCTTTCAATTTAGTCAAACAATTTGAAAACTTTCAACTCCATTTGAATAAAGTAAAACTTTTAATCAATGTTTGATTATATTACTAAAGGTACTTTTATCAGGAAGCTTTTTTTTATTTTTGAAGGGAAATAAATTCAACTCAACGGTTTCGAGGCAATTTTAAAATCAGTTTTTTACTTTGTAATAATTATTAATATTACTGATTAAAAGTTGACTTTTACAGCTTTTACCTACAATTTCATAATATGATAATTCTAAAAATTTCAAATTTCAAATTGAAACTTTCTTTCTGAAATGGATAATAATATATATAAGTCTTTGAGATTCAATTAAATTTCTTTATTACGACGCGTTTCGACAGTTTTAAACTGTCATCATCAGGTAATAATACAGAATAATAATTATTTTGTCAATTTTAAACAAATTTCATATAGGTTGTTTGTTTTATATAATTTGTCGTTAAGGATGTTATTTGGATCTAGTTTGTGTGCTTTGTATATTTCATATTCTTCTAGGGTGTTCATATGTGATCCTTTCTTGCATATATGTAGCGGCTTAAAATTTGTTTCGAAATTTAAGCATTGATGATTTTCGTCATAAAGGTGTTTTGTAAAATTTGAAGTTGTTGTTGAAGTAGGTTTCTTGGGTGTATGTTCCTTATATCTTGTTCTGAAAGATCTACCAGTTTGGCCAATGTAGAATTTTTCACAGGAACCACATTTAATTTTATATATTCCGTATATATAGTTTCTTTCTGAAACTTTATTTCGATTTTTTTATAAAATAAATCTAAACTTATTGATATTAATACTTATATTGACAAAAAAAGTAAATCATGAAGATAGTATTTTGGGTTTTTAAGATTTATTCCAAAAAATATAATAGTTTTTTTCTTGTTTTATTAAACCTTAGATGCATCTTAAGATTGTCGATGGACAAAGACATAATAAGTAACAAGAAATCAGAGAAATACGGTTGAAAAGTAATCCCGAAGATCATAAATCTAGAAACACTAGTCAGTAACACCAGAAGATGCAATGAAGTAATCAAGCGGCGTATAGCAAAAGTCAAAGCAATGATGGTGAAATAATTAAAATATGAAAAAGTATTTCCATCAGGAAAAAATCTTAAGTAGAACTAGCTAACGCGCTGATTTTCACAATCGCCTCATACACTCATGGAGCTTGGTCTCTGAAAACCGACCAGTAAAAGATTGAAACCTTCAAACTATGGATATGTACATACAAACACATACTAAGATTTATAAGGAAGAAGAAAAGATCTAATAAATTCATCCTGGAAGAACTAAACATATGCAATAGACTTATAAGAAAAATAAACAAGATATACTTGCGGTAATTTGGTCATATGGCTAGAAGAACTGGAGAAATGGAACTAGTTATAGTTGAAGGCGAAAGTGAATAGCAAATATAGCAGAAGAAGATCTTCCACACGATGATTTGATCGTATAAAGGAACTGATTGAGTTTTCATTACCTGAAGCAGCAAATCTTGTATTGGACAGGAAGACATGGAAAATGATATATCCAAACCCATAGGGGTAGAAGGTCTGAAAAAAGATGCACTTGTTTTTTAACAATAATTTGGTCGACTCTTATGGTTGCACTTTCATTGTTAAATTAAGATTCTGGTTTACAATTCAATTACATTTTGATCGATAATCTAGCTCCTTAATTGATCAAGATCCAGTGGAATTTTGAATATTGGGAAAAACATTGTTATTAAAGCAAACTGGATTGGTTGCAATATGAGAGGAAAGAGATTCATTCCTTATATTAAAGAAGGGGAACGAAGAAAGAGGAAGAAAACGCATTGAGATCCTGTATTTCTGGAAGCGCAGAATGAACTACTTCAATTTGAACAGTCTTGGTAGCGATAGCCAACGTTGGAAAGTGGAATTCAACCACGCGGAAAACTAAAGTTATCGTGCAGAATAAAATATAAACCAAATGTTTTGTAAAATTGAATCATTCACTTCAAATATTCAATAATTTTAGTGTCAGAAACTCTTCAGTTGAATCAAAAAAACATTTAATTGGAAACTTAACTGGAAGGGTAATTCCTTAGATCATTGTTTCCTAACCTGTGGTCCGCGGTCCCCTGGAGGTCCGCGAGCCTATGTTTGGGAGTCCGTGTTCCCATTTGAAATTTTTTTTGTTTTTTGTTTTTTAATTTAATGAAGGAATACTAAAATATAATATTGTCCGAAAATTGCACCTTTTTTCACTCAGGGGGCCTTGGCATTATGATTCATTTCCTTGGGGTTCGCGGCTGAAAAAGGTTAGGAACCGCTGTCTTAGATTTTACTAAGCAACGAGACTTAAACTTGTTAGAACAAAATTTCTCCATGGCGATTATATTTGTTATTCATAGTTGATACGAATATTATGCAAATAACACTCTAATCATAATTAAGATAGTAAAACTTCGGAAAATTCGACTGAAAAACTTTAAAAACTTCATTAGCACTTAATAAAGTGGTGGAAAAAGTAAAGTCTTTGAAACATTAAATCAATAAATAAATTATAACTAATGAGACAATATTAAAAAAAGAATTTAATTAAAAGTAAGTTAAATCTCATGTAAAAACTTAAATTTTAAGGAAATTCAAATGCTCGAAGAAAAATTAAATAGTACTGAAAATTTCTAAGCAACCCACGTTTTGGCAAACATCTCCTGTAATTGAGTTTCATTACGATAGACGTGGATTAAATTTATAATTATATTTTTAATAAATATTCGTGTATGAAAAAACATTATGAAATTGATTTCAGTTTCATAAAGCACTATTTATTTTGCTATAAAAATAATTTAAACGTAATTTGTTGTGAAGAAATCTAACTATACACACATAAAAATTTTTTTTTACAAAAAAATATGGAGTTATTTCAACATTAACTCTCATCTCTCTTCAGTGTTACATTTGAAAAAAAGTTCTTTGATTAGTTTTTCAATACGTGAAAAAGCGCAGGGAAGAGAATGATTTCTTCATTCATTAAAATAAAAATGACATTCTCAACGTTCCACTTTGTCACCACTTGATTTTTAATTATTCTTAATTGAGATTTAATTTGAATTTTTGATTCAATTTTTCATTAAAATGAGAATTTCGTTTATATTCCGTAAGTTTTTTTTTGCATTAATATACGAAGCTTTATAACGTTTGCCTACCATGTACGCCTTACAACCCCTCCGGTCACAAACGAGCCTTTGTGTCTGTTTTAAAAAAAAAAAACTGTCCAATCAAAACTCCGTATAGATTTATATTCAAATATTAAAATAATTTGCCATTCACCATTGAAATCAATTTCAATCGCTTCATCTTAAGATTAAATTGATTTAATTAGCATTGCATTAAGAAGGATGAATTGATTAAAACTGAATAAATCACTGGAAATTGGCAACTGTCAATATTTCCATATTGAAAACTGACTTTTCAATCGTAAAAACTTTTCTATTTTGATTATTATGATTATATTTGTGGGTGTATGTATCCCTTTTTATAAATATTCGATATGGAAATTTGTGTAAACATTCAAACATAGTAGGGGTAGATTAGGCAGACATAAAAGTCCCGAATTGCAGGTGGTCGCTTTTGCCACGTGTGGACAATTGCACGGTCACGTGTTATAACAATAGGATGAACATTTTCCTATTGTTAAACCGAAAATACCATTCGTACAAAGTCCTGTTTTCATACATTTACAAACCTAATACACATAGATAAAAGAAAAAAAGGGGCAATATGAAAGGACCACGCGCTTTGACTGTGATACTTTCATTCAACTCACTTACAAGGATAATTACTTTACCTAGTCACCTTTTTCATGACAAGCATGAGAACTACGCCAAAAGATTATTAATAGTGTCCAATTAATTCCTTAATTGTTGTAATGAGACTAACTCTATTTGACAAGTTCTTTACATAAAAAGTCATTACAATTGAAATACCATTCTTCTCTTGGTACATAAAGAATTCTATCAAAAGCTTCAAAAGCTTATGATATAAATACCTGTTTTGTACCAGCGCTTTTTTGAATAAGAAATTGAAAAAAATTTCAAGAAAGTGTTTCAAAGTATTATAAAAAAATTTACATATATTGATTGACATTATAAAGCAATAAATGAGTATCTAAAGTACACTTTTTAAGAGTCCTAAAATTTTATAAAGCAAATCTTATCGAATCTCAAAATCCATTAAATTGTCATGTTTTTTCAACAGAAACTTATTCATGCATTTTTTTAATTTTAACAAAAGAAGTGATTTGATAACTACCGCTCCTGCACTTGGTCCACTAATTTTACAATTTTTTCTTGCATTTTAAGTGGATAAATGAGGATTCAATTTTTGGTAATAACTACTGACGTAATTTCATGATTTCACTATTTCATTGTATTGTCGTTTTTAGTTCTAGTTGAGGAAAAAAATCTAGTTCTTTTAATTAGTAAGTAATAAATCAATTTTAATGTCGTTTCTTAAAATTAACAACAAAAATTCTTCATTCTTTTTTATTGACCATTTGTCTCTAAATCAGGATTTTCCAACAATTTTGGGGTAGTGTTCCACCAAAACTATTAAAAATTTCTTATGTTCTCCATTATATACGAAATTTTAAGTAGTTGTAAGTTATTACTCTAAATCGGACTCCAAAAGGTTGGAACTTTTGATTGAGAAACATCAACTCTAACTTTGAATTGAAGATAATAGTGACGATCAAAACATAGCGAAAGTATATTTCTACAGTTTTGATTTTTCATCAAGAAATACTTCTTCACTTTTCTCCTTAAACTCGCCTCCGACTCCTACTCTGGCTTCAATTGCTACTTGGACTATGAAAAAAAAATTATAAATCTTCGATTTCGGTATATTCAATTTCGTCATATCCACAATAATGACTAAGAGTTACTATCTGATTGATTTAAACTCTAGGTAAGCTCTTTTTTAAATTGCTTCCCTTGTGCTTAAAATTTCCCTCTTTAGGGCGTGGACATCATGGCGGGAAACGCTGACCTAAAAAGTTTTTTATCAGATTTTGGTCAAAAGTGAAATATCTAAAATATGAATGACTACAAAAGAACTAAAAACACCAAAGGTTTTCATTAAGTTTTTGCTGTTTAATATTGTAATAAATGTCTTTTTAGAAGAAAGAGTGAGCAACCCCCATTTACTAATGTTGTTTGGTATCGGAATTTTATTAGCAGCAAAAGCTAAAAATTAGATTGTTGAAAACGGGGGAAAATGGGAACAAATGATGAAAAACTTAGGATTAACAGGTCAAAGTTTTACTATAAGTGGTTATGAAGAAAAGCACTATTGGGGTTGTAATAACTATTGCGACAACGGGTGAATGTAAACCAAAGCTTACTTAAATATCTAGATTCCTGTTTAGTAAATACAAAGAATACAGAAACCAAAAATAAACTACTAATTTCTGAATGAGTTATTAAAACTGGATACTGGTACCAAAGATAGGATGCGACTGAAATATTAAGACAAAATTAAATACAATTATTTTTCTACAATATATAATTCTTTTCTTATCTAAAGAAGTAAAACATTACTTTTTAACAGATTCTATAATTTAAGAAAGATAATAGAAAAGTTAAGGTTGCGAGATTTTTGGAAACGACAAGGAAAGACAAGTGACAAGATAAAAAATTATCCAAAAACTGTATTTGGGTTTAAAGGTTTAAAGTTTGAACTCCTAGCCAAAAATTTAGCAACCCTAATCAAAGGGCAAAGAACTGACAAAAAGAAAAGTAAAGGATATTACTCCAACTAAGAAGCACAAGTTGGATCAAAATCTAGAATTAAGTATATATTTTTAAATGTAATAGGTTGTACCACAGAAAATAATGGTTACTTACCAAACATTTGTAGAATTAAAACCTTTTAGGAATTATTACAGCTTGCAATTTTTCGGTAATATTACTTAATTTAAAAACCTTCTTCTTTTTGTATGAAGTTGGCAATCTTTGGCTAAATTGAACAATTTTGGCGCTCTCTTACTCATCCAAACTTCAACCATGACTTCATTTTTCCAATTCCTTTTCTGTCATTTACTCTACCATGCATTAATTTTATCTTTATTTATTCTACCTTTACTTTATCATAGTTAGTAGTTCCTCCATTATTATTCTTGCCGACCTTGAGATCCCTAAAATTCTTCAATAGTTACTTTTCAAAAGTTTTTAGCTTTTTTCGTTGTTTGAGCTTTTAACATCTATGACTTCATATTGTGCACCAAGACGAACTATAAAAAACATATATTTCTCAGTTGTTTTATTTAACGGAACAAGGTTTTAGTAAGTTGACTAGGATGACCAAAATTAGGAACTTTTTCGCATTTTTTTCAAGTTAAATTATTTTTTTGTGATTGTCTAAAAAGATTTAAAAAAAAAGTATATCAAATCATACAGTACCTTTTAACAAGACATCGAAACTTCGAACAATATAAAAGTAACAAGAGAGGACAATAAATTGAATTAAGTTGCATTAAACTTGTTTCATTATTATGAAGCCAAATTACAAGCTAACTTCCCAAAACTTCTGAACATCAAGGTATCGCTTTTCATTTATCCTTTACCTGAAACGTTCGTCTCTCTAGGACAACGGACAACAGCGATACGTTAGTCTGCATATTGGATCGAACACTACATACTTCCTTGGCTAATTTTCCAAGACACCGGACATCAGGATATCATGAGTCTGCGAACCCGATTATCCAACAGACCAGAAATCCATCCTGATACTCAGTTACTCCAAGGAAAAGAAATCCCTCCTTTTTTGTCTAATCCGATCACGATTAAATCATTGGTCATAATAATAACAATCATTACAATAATAAATAACAATCTAATTAACTATTGGCTTAGAATTCCAGTTTAAAATTTTTATCTGTATCATGTATGAGTATAACTTTACCATCCTTCTCAATTAATTGAAAAATCTAAATGTAAATTTTCGAACTAATCATACATCATAGATGATACATACATAACGTGACCATACGTCCGCTTTCGGGCTTTGTGTCCTGCTGTCCCCGAAGAACCTAAAAATGTCCCACTTTGAGGAAAAGTGACCTGTGGTCAAGGTTTTTAAACTACACAGGTGGCCTCATGCGCTACGTGACGTATCCAAAAGAAGTTCGTACATATCTTAAGACTGATTCAAATTTCAAAATTCTTCGTATGACGTCATTTTTTTTTTCTAATGGGGCAACCTGTGTAATTTATAAACCTTGACCTGTGGTAGGTATTAATTCACCACAACCAAAATCATTATGCAGGAATACTGTATACGTATATCGTATACATATACCTATAGTGTAAAACCCATAAGACATAAACCTATAGTACATGGATAAAAATCATACAAAAATAAGTATCTACAAATTTTAGCTAGATATCGCTGCCACTACTGTGGGAACCGGCATAAAATAGAGCACACATATTATTTTCTTAATTGTTCCATTACCTTGTCATGTATTGAAATTTAAAGATGTCCCGCTTTGAAGCAAAAAAATTATGGTCACGTTGTACATACATACATTAACCAATTATGGCTTCTAATAAACCTATGACAATCATGTTAAGCAAAAAAAGTTTAATTGAAACAAAATATAGAGAATACCTTCCAAATTTTATTCGAATATTCTAGTTAAATGCTTCTTTTTAAGGAGCTACAAATATTCAATATCTTCATAAAATTTTCCTCGACTTTTATAGATTTTTTTACATCAACAAATTTCAATGTTTTTATTTCTTATTTTAATGATCTAAACACCAATGAGCTTATCAACAATTTTGATGACGTCAGCCACATATAAAGACTGTGACCGATCCGTCGACACAGCTGTAAAGTGCAATATGCTACCAAATTGCAATCCTACATTTTATGCCTATTTAAGCAAATCGCTTCGCAACCCTCAAAGTTACTTTCGGCTCCTCCATCCCTTTCCATCGTTATATTCTGGTCATTTGACTTGATAAAAATAAACTTTAAAAATAAAAATTGCGGGAAAGTTTATATTTTTTACTAGGAATTTATTGGTGATTTTTTTTTATAAATTTTTTGATATAACAGGCGCAAGTACGCATTCACGTTTTATGCATAGAATGCAGTCTGTATGAATGGAATGTTTGGGGTTGGAATGTCGATGCGTATCGGTCAGGAGGTTGATTCCACCCCATGCCTTGCTTTTCCATAATTTATTTCACTACATACGAGCAAAACAGCCAAGCAAGGTTGTGTAGCTCAATGGGCATTCGTGGGCCGTATCAGACGGTTTTATCGTATAACGTGGGTGACAAACGACCGATTGAAAAGCGGCAAATTTCTGCCTGTCCCTAAACACATACAACACATGAAATTCACTTAGTGTGGAACGGGGGGCGAGTGGTTTTTTGACAAGGGATGAAGACGGGAACGTGCCTCGTTGACTGGATGAACGAATGGACGGCCATGCAACGATTACACAACAAAAAGAAAACGGGGAATTTACGTCGTCCTTTCAAACCCTCCTTCGCATGTGACAGGTTCAAACTATGCCTAATTGATTTTTCGCTGATTTATAATTTTTTTTCAACGCCCAGTTTCACGCTTAATTATTCCCCTCTAATTTCCACTATCACGACCCTGTTTTGTGTGCATTTTTGATATGTCATTTGTGTTTGATGCAGGTGCAGCCTTAAAAAAATACTCATCCCCCATTCACTTGAATGCTGATCGAATCGTAATTATTCGAATAGTTTCTTTCACTTAGCGTTATCCGCGTCATGATTTTTATTTACACATTAAGTAAAGCTGGTGTAATAAGGGATGAAAAAAAATCGTAGCCGTCACGATCAAGCAACATCTTGTCGGCGTCGTCGCTTTTCTTGTTATTGTATTATGACGCCATCGCATCCAACCGTAGACGTAAGTTAATGTCTGGTGGCACACATATTTGATTAGAAATGTTCTATTTGACTCTCATGACTATGCATGAGGTTGAAGAAGAGCTTTTCGAAGCCGAGGTTTGTCGTAAAACAACATACAACAACGTTAAGTAACGCTCAAACCTTCCGACACTGAAGTCCCTTTTCTATTTCGGTTTCGCCCACATCCGAGTTTCATTGAAATATCACAAAATCTATTTAGACAATGTTGACTTTCAAACACTTAGATCCCAAGAAATATTCACAAAGAAAAAGACAGTAACACACAAATAGAAGGAGTTTTTTTCAAACAAAATAAAATAAATATTTACATATTGAATGACACTAAACCTAAATTTTCTCCACTTGTCCATTCTAATGTTTTTAACTATTAACGCTGTAATATACCTACAATATATTACATTTTTCATCAATTCTAACCAGTTTTAAATTTATAACTAAAATTAAAAGAATCATATTTTCTTGACTTAGAAAGCCGATTCTCACGATTTTAAAATCTTTGTAACCCTTACGTACATTTGGATTCCAAACGCCAATTTTCATTTTTGGTCAGAAATATTCTCATTTTCGAAAATGGTACCTTTCATCCACTCAGACCCTCATCATGTGATACTTTTTGTGACAATTATATCGTTGTAAAAATATTACTTTAATTCATTTATTTCATTTCACTTTATGTATTAAAAAAGTTAACTACCCAGGTACCAGATTCAGACTTCAAAATTAGAAGTAAATAGCTGAACGAAACCAATAATTTAATCAAACATTTAATTTTATATCTAGGTAGGTGAAAAAATTGAGAAAAAATATCCTTAAAGCAGGAGAATTACAAATTAAATTAACTAATTTATTATCTAATCAAATAATTAACTCTTATGTAACTACTCGAAATATATTAATAGTAGTATGCAGTAAATACTAAAACACAATTAAGATTAATTTATTTTTTTAGCCCAAGAAAATAACTAAGCTATATTTATTTCCACTTTAAATAATACCAATAGTAACATCAAAATAATTGGATGAAAAACATGTTTAAAAATATTTTTTTGAATATAAATTTCTATACCGTAAAATGCTTACATTATACAGCTACACTGTAAAATGAAGTTTAAATAAACACCGAAAATGAATAGCAAAATAAAGAAATATTTTTTTAGGGAATTCTAAGTATATTTTTAGTTAAAATATCTTTTTATGATAGAATTGTCTCTAACCCTTCTAGGGCACGAAATTAAATATTTAATTTCTTGGTATTTTTTTTTTTTGTTATATACATTATAAGCTACATTTTAAGTATAAATATAAAGTGAACACTAAAAACGCAGTGATAGATAACACTGATAGTGCTTTCTAAACCATAGGAAGTGACCCTTTAGGGAAGTATGAAACAATTGCACGTCCATCAAGTTGGAACTATACTTTTGGAATTAGGAAAAAATAACTACGAAATATTTAAGAGTTCTGAAAAAAAAAATCTCGCTCACATATTTTCCAGGAAAACCCTATGTAGTGCCAACTTGATGTAGCTTTGAGCGCTAACTTAAAACATTTTCTAAAAATATTAAAATTGAGAATTTTTTTTAAGCTCTTAATTAGGGTTTTTGTCTCTCGAGATTTTTGAAAGGAATAGTTTTGTCTCTTACATATTTTCCTGGAAAAAGCAATTTGAAGGAAAAGCTCGATTTGGGTCATTTTCCAAATATTGAATTTTCCAAATTTTTTTTTTCACCATTAATTGATGTTTTTTTGTTATTCAAGAGTTCTACAAAAAAACAATTTTTTCGTTTGTTTTTTTTTCCGGAAAACGTTATGTTAAGAAAAAGCTCTATTTGGACATTTCTCTAATATTAAAACTTCGAACCTTATGAAAACAAGTGAGGAAAATCATATATGCAAATGATAATTTTTTTCCTTCAGAACTCTCAGGCACAAAAAAAGTCCAATTAATGGTGAAAAAAGGTCTTGAAAAATTCAATATAAATCGAGCTTTATCTTCTAATGGTTTTGTCTCGGAAAATATCCAAGCGAAAAAAAAAGTTATTCCATAAATCTTGTGCGCGAAAAAAAGGCGCAAAAAATCGAAATTTTTAATTTTTATAGAAAAAGTCTTAACGTTCAGTTAACACTTCCAGAACTTGAATGATAAAAAAACATCAAAATATTTCGAAAGTATTTTTTCCAAATTTCAAAAGTATAGCGCTATCTTGATGGAGGCAACCATTGCAGGGGAGCGACTCAAACCATACCTTCGTTCATTAAACTAAATATTACTTATCATAATTTAGCTAATATATATTTATTACTTATACATAAGGCTTTATTATTTTGAAGCACATTAACTGTATTACAATATCAAGGGAGTATTTATGAAATTAGATTGCCACGAAAATCGAAAAGACGCAAACTTTTTTTTAAATTAAAGAAAATGCGTTGATCCCAAAAGTTTGAGAACCACTGCTTAACAACATTCCAACTCTTCTAGAAATATAAACTTCATCAAAATTTTAAAATATATTAACCACTATATTCAAGAAAATTTTTAAAATGAAGTTTATACAAATTTTTTAAATCTTTTACAATATTGATCCACTTGAAATACAGTGTATATTTACTTAAATTCTTTTAAAAATCCTGGAAAAACATTTAAGACTCTTCTTTATACAGAATGTCTTCTTAAGTACTACATCTCATATAACTAAATTGAAAATTGTCTTCAATCTTACAACATTTAAATTGAAGTAAAAGCGAAAAATGCAATTAAATTTTTCTTACGTAGCTACAACAATAAAGAATATCATTTTACTGCAATGATTTCACAAATCCTTTTTTAATTAAATTTAAAAAAATAATATATAAGAAAATACGCACAAGTGGAATTAGTACACGATCGAGGGTTGATTTGAAACCCATTCCAGGCAAGGCAACTGAACAAAGCACAACAAATCAAATGTGTATTTAAACTGGCGAAAAAACA
Source organism: Sisyra terminalis (assembly GCA_958496175.1). Taxonomy (NCBI): domain Eukaryota; kingdom Metazoa; phylum Arthropoda; class Insecta; order Neuroptera; family Sisyridae; genus Sisyra; species Sisyra terminalis. Next base: position 14,834,233 of record OY292275.1, read on the forward strand.
AAGCAAAAAAATTTATATTTGTGCCATATGATATCGTTCCAATTGGCTCCATCAAAGCTTTCAAAACTGCTCTTCAATCTCCGGGGGCGCTACTATATCAAAAACCCCATATCGCGCAGAATTTAATCAAAAAAATATTTTCTGTATTTTCAATCACTCAAGTGTCTCTTTAACATTTAAGCAAATAGGAAGGAAAAAACGACACCACTCCATGACTCGTTTTACATTGAAGGCACTTCTTCGTCTTTTAAACTTATCGACAACATGACTCCTCGTGTATTTTTTTATGTACATACATACATACATATTATTCTTCCCTATATGTATCATTGTAGATCTCATCCCTTATTTTCTTCATCCCTCTTCAATATCTGTGTATATCAAACGAGGCGAACACTTCAAAATTGAGTACTCAAGTCTCTCATATTAAAATATTGTCTGTGCATTTAGCATATAGCTATGACTTTACGGAAAATATATCTAAATAGCAAAATCTCACTATTCTTTTCAATCTTTCCTTTGATTTCATTTTTTTTAAATAAAATCTCTTGATTTTTTTTCCTTTTAAATTTATTTTAAAATTAATTATTATATGCTATCATTTTATTTACCTGATAAACGCGGCGCATTGTCAACCCACCTGTTTATAACATAAATAAATAAAAATAAATAACATAAGCACACACAAGTGTTAACTTTTTTGAGATAAACTTTAGCACCTATCAATAAATAAAGATAAGGGATTAAAAAAGTTACAATAGCATGAAGTGTTGATAAATATAGATTTCTACAATTGAATTGAAAATCATTGAAATTTGCCGAAATCCACTAGCACCGAATGCATTTATTTGCTCATCAGAAATTAATAAAAGAGGAAGTAAAACATCACACAGAATTCTCATCTTTCGCATAGTTCACCCTTATATTGCTAACACCGGCGCAGCCACGTGTCATTGGCGAGAAAACATTTCAATAACGTTATTTGGGCCACGTGGCCAAACTATTTACAAATTGGCCTGTTTTTCGCTAGACAGCCAACGTATGTTTAAATAGCCTTCTGGTTAAATTGTCGATGTAAAGGAACCAACGCAGGTCGTGTGTCCTGTGAACCCTCTGCTATTGTTATCGAAAAATGTTAGATTTGTTAAACCCTCTTCTTAGTGTTATCGATATATCGCTCCATAAATAACACTTTTTCCCGCAGGGAAAATGCTAATAAATAATAATAATAAGGTAAATAAAGGATAATATTGCAATGATTTTTTCATATTCATATATTCTATTGAATTTGTACTATGTTATTCATCTTAAAAGAAGAATAAAAAGCAAAGCATCGTGGTTCTAAGTAATAGAATAAAAAATATGTTTAAATTACTTATTTTCATAAGTATCGCATATATCAATTGCAATAAAATTTTTAAAATAAACGATGCACTATAATAGTTAAAAGCGACATATAATACACAAAAAGTGTTGAAACATTTGTTATTGGGCAAAAGCATTGGAAGATTTATTATTTTGAGATAAACGATAATTAAATCAACATACGTTATACTAAAATTTCTTTATTTTTTTAACATAATTTGTATTGTTGTTTTTCAATATCGTTTTTTTTATTGTTAACCATTAGTAGTAGTTTTCCATTATTAGCTGGGAATAAAGAGTTCTAGTGTTGATACACTATGCCTATTGAAGCTATGGAGCTTTTGCCGTATTTTATTGAGGTTTCAATAAATGTTTTACATTTACTCGCTTTTCGAATTTAAAAAAAATATACATTTTTTTTTTGTAATAAAACATTTTCTTTATCTAAATATTTTCAAATGCATTAAAAAAATCATTAAAAAGAAATTAAAATAAAAATATTTTAAGCCTACTCAAGGCAATCGCTTCAAAATTGGTAGGTGTTAGGTTTGATCCTCGTTTCGAACAAAGTTTCAATATTTTTTTGATATAGATTTTTGCTAATCCTAGAGTCGCTAAAGACCTAAGTTATTATAAAGCGACGGTAAATAAATTAATTAAAAAAATATTTTGTAAAAAAATTAGATTATACAATTTACATCTTTACAAAATCAATTATAGAAGTATGCCTGAATCTTTTAGTAATGAATTTAAAAAAAATAATTATTCATTCTTTTTCTTAAACAATTTTTGTTCATCTTGATTAATCATTGTAAATCTTTTATATGTAAGCATTTATAAGTAAAAACTTCACCTAGCTTCGAAAAAAATCCAATTACTAGTCTTCTTCTTATGTACCTTATATAAAAAGATTATTTTATGTGTATCACACAATATTTAACCCATAACAATAACTAAAGTGATTTAAATAATTTTGATTTTTGCGGAAAAGCTAGATATCATTATGATATCAATTGAAATAAGTCTGAAATAAAATTTTAAGAATTAATCCTTAGTTTTGATTGAACTAATCATTTCATATAATGAAATAGTTTAAATACTTCTTTCATTCATAAATTGACTTTAAAAATACATATTTTACACACATTTATATATTTATTTATTAATGGATGTTTCATTTGTTGAAAATAGCGACGAAGAATTGCAAATCTAAAATGATGTTTCTCTATATAATTCAAAAATGAACTAAAGCTTAAAGAAAAACTTAAAACTTAGAAAAACGCACCATCGTCCCAAAATATCAAACACTTATCAAGTGCCTATTTGAAGGTTCAACAAGTATAACATCTTTTTTAAGTAGTGGAAATAGAAGATTTTGATGAATTTGAAATCAAAATTGGAATAGGAACCATTTTATATTGAATACTGCATTTGAATAGTTGAAACATATTTTTTAAAATACTATGCACTAAGTTTTAGATGCAATGACACGCATCAGAATTTAAATTGGTATTTCCTAGTAGCTTCTAGTAACCATAAAAATATGGTCTTTTATTACAATTTAAACTGGAGCCGGAGTCGAGGCTAGAATTAAGCATTGACTTTAGAGCTAGAGCCAAAGTTTAAATTTAATAGACTTCGTAGCCTTAATAAATTTAAATCAGCTCCCCAGCTTTTATTTGGATATAATAGTCTGGATTAAATGAAATGTCGGGTTGTCTTATAAGTTTTTACGGTTTTTCTTCTTAGTGTTTCTTCGGTATTCGTTAACAGTAGTCATGTCGGTGGTTAAGCTGATTAACGGATTTTTTTTATATTTTTGAGTTTAAAACAACAATGACAGTGGAGAAAGAAAAAAATCAATCACGCTATATTATCCTCTGAGTTTCAATTTGAACATAAAGCAACAATAACAATTAAAAACAATTGTAATGGAATGAGCAGAAATGCTGTTAAATTAAAAAAGTATAAAATTTGTTTCTAAAATTTTCGATCCGGAAATTTAGTTATTGAAAATCTTGCAAGATCAGATAAAACTAAAGTGATTGAAAGTGACGATATTATGGTAAAGGCGTCGAAGAAGACACAAGATTAACATCTCGGGAGCTAGCGCAAAGACTCATTATTCCTCCTACATAAATTCATATGCATTTAAAATTTGGAAAAGGTGTCAACTTACGGGAAATGTCTACCTCATAAATTATCTGGGGTAAACATCACACAGTGAATTTCAATATGTCAATCATTAATGATTCGTGACCAGAACGAATTTTCTGGGGAATTTCTTCCTCTCCTACCGTATTCTCCGGACATATCACTTTTTATGATCTTTGCAATATTTTCTTGGCGGAAAACAACATGAAACAAAAACGAAAATAAAAAACCATATTTACTTATTTATTGCTTCAAAAAAAATAAATATTTTTTTAAATCGGATATCAATAAAACAAAAGGCAGGTGGAGAGTAATTGTAGATAAAGATGGAGACTATATGAGTGATTGAAAAAATTGCGTATATTATTTTTTTTAAATATTCAACTTAAACATAAAGAAACGCAAAGACTTATGGGACAACCTTATAAATAAGTGCGTTTTATATATTCCCATAAGCTTAATAAATAAACATATTAAAGTAAAGTTAACTTTTAAAAACTAATGAAAAATTATTGCTCCACGATTAGGCAATTTTTATGATAGTATAATCAAATCTGTTGAAGTTCGTATTATCCTATTAGTAAAAGGGAAAGACAATGAACCCAAGAGAATTACATTTTAATTTACTCGTTTATTCTTGTTTTTAATCCTAACAACTATGCCGACATACGGTAATCACTAGGGCTATTCTAAGTTTCTCAGGACCTGCTGGACGGTGCTTTTCCAGCGATTACAACCATATGCTTGTCATACTATGGATACAAAATTCGAATTCATGAGCTTTTCCACCACTGCAGTCCAAAAGGTCGGCAATCGCCCGCGATTTTTGTTTTCCCTTTAGATCGTTCCTGTGCCATTAGGTTTTTCTTGTTTTTGTGGCGAAGTATATGTCTGAAAAATCCAAAGATTCGTAAGTCTCTGAGCTAGTTTGAATTTTTATCTTAGATTAACTAATTTATTACTTAAGGTAATACTTAATTCTTATTATTTAATTTTTAGCATGAAAGTGAATATTGAAAAGATTTAAAACCATGTACTAATAATTAATTATGCCTTATATTGATAACTAATTCTAATAATACTAATACTAATACTAATACTAACTAGTACTAATAATTAATTCTAGCAGAATTGTATTATTTAGTATTATTGTATTATTTATTATAAATTATTTATTAGAATTTATTATTTGGATTTACATCCTTTCAATGTCCACTTTCCTACTAAAAATTAAATAATATTATGTAAAATATAGACACAACAAATTTGTCGACTTAATTCTTATGTTACTACTCGAATTAGTTAACAGTAATCTTAGGTATAAAAACATTATAAGAATATATCAAACAGATAGTTAAAATCATAAACTTAGCTATAATTAACCGTAAATTTTAATTTAAAAAACTCGTCATGAATTCATACATCATATTTTGTTTTTAAATTCTACAAATTCCGGAATCATACCCGAATAAACATGTATTATCATTGTTAACAATATAGTTATACTTTTAGTATTATATATTGTAATATTTGTAGTGATTCCAAATTTGTATAAACTTACTAAGGATTATTTTCATAATTAATTAATAGAATTTCTCAGATGATTTCTTTAATTTATACATCTCATTCTCATTTATTTATCATTAAATTTATTTTTCAAAAAATGAAACAAATTGAAATATATAATATAAAAACGTATAGATACTTTTATTTGAAAATGTGGCCTTAAAAAGAAAAAAGAAAAAGTTTATTTCATGTATAAATTTTGGCAAGTGAACCGATTTAATCCAACTGCTACCTATTTTCCAAATATGACAGAATCGTGAGAAAATATTGAAATAAAACACAAAATTTTGCACTTAACGTAACACTTTTTCATGGTTGAAGTAATTTTTCAATTTTAAAAAATTGTTGTAGAAAAAATTTCATTACTCGTGAGAAAGAGTTACATTGTTGTAGTTGAAATTTTTCAAAACGTTTTCATACATTTGCTCGCAGCGAAGAATATCAAAAGAAAACAAACAAAATAAATTTGCCTCATTATTTCACACAATGTGAAAGAAAAATTCTTTAAAAAACATTTTGAAAGACGTATGTGGTACCGAATGCCCATAAGACATGCACATATATGTTGAGGAACGAACATTTTCACAATGTTGTGTGTCGTACACAAGTGAGAAATGTAAGTCTAATTTTACTTTTAATTAAGTTCTGTCATTAATCAAGCACCAACGGCAAAATGTGCTCGTACGAATCGTAAGCGTCCCCATTTCGTTCCTTACGAAACACCCCCATTCCATCAACGTTTATCATCCCCTTTTACCAATATACGCCACCACGCACACACCAACGCCAACTGATATTTCTTTTATACATTTAAACTTGTTCGACCATATTTCACAATGACGAAGACGTAACGACTAAAAGCTCAAGACAAAACTACAAAGCTTGCAGAATGACGAATGATTACAATGATATATTGCTAATTTTTATTTATTCATATTTTCATTCTACTGTAACTTGTAAAATGGATGTGTGAACTTTTTTTTCATCAATTTTTCTTAGATGTTATCAAAAAGCACTTGATTATTTCCCACGATGATTGAAAAATCAGTGAACTAGAAAAAATAAATCAATTGCGCCTGGTGGCGCAATTGCCTCGTTTTTTAATGTTCAACGAGATGACAATTTTATAATCCTCGTTTTGACTTAAAAGATAACAACAAGCTCCTCCCGAGCTTTGTTCAAGTTCGATCAGATAAATATTTAAATCTGTAGTCACTTATATTATTCTTCATGGTTGTATCAGTTTGGATCAAACGATAATTTCATTCATCCCTCATCCTTTCAATGTTTCAATCAAAACACCTTCCTTTCCGAAATGAACGAGAAACAGGGGCAACAACATCCCCGTACCAACCGACGCACGATCGACGCGTGTTGCTCAAAGTGTTTGATCCGGCATACGAAACGTGTGCGCCCCTCTGATCATTCAAGCAGAATTTTCAAAAACAATTCAAGTTAGAGCTGATATCGAACATAATATTACATTTATATATTGTTGAGTCCTTTGATGATGGAAACACACGCCTCCATTTAACTGTTTATCGTGGTTTTTGCCCAGATTTCATACATCTCCACCATCCATTTTTGCCGGTACCTTTCTTTGACGAAGAAAAAACGAAGAAATTACAACAGCAACAACGAGGTATTTCTTTTACGGAAGTATAGAATTCATTCTTACGGAAAGCTGATTGAATTATTATTAAATTTTCTTTGTCTAAAGAAAAATATTTTCTCTTCAAAAGACCATACGAGACCGTGCGGTTTTACCATTTTCTCTTGGTAATTTTAACTCAAAGAAAAAAACTTGCATCACTGTAAAAATACAAGAGATTAATAATGTCAGTTCGAGGTTCTTTAAAAAAAAATCACAGTCAATACCTGTGTAAATGAAAGCGACGACCATGAGGTAGAAATTGCATAGTTCATATACGAATTTACTAGATGCGATAAATATATCCACGGTAACATCATATCCACGTATACGCTCGTCTGGATCGAAAAGTAATCCTCTCGTCAACATCAATGAATAGTGACGTCGTTCAACCCCCTGAGTCTCGTGACGCTAATCCTCGAGAACGCCCGTTGTGCCAGAGTGTACGTATATGCCATCCCCATACATATTCATCCACAGCTAAACTTTTTTACGGTTTTTGCCCCAACCCATTAGCACAACCATGAGATAGAAATTTAATAGAGAGCCACAACAAACAGAATACGGAATTCTGGAAAATTTAAACGTTATGCATCAAATGGTGAAATATAGTTTAAAGAAAATGTAAAGAAAGCAAAATGAAAATTTTACTACTGAAAGAATGATGACACCATTCCTTCAAATTTTGAATCAATTATAAGTAATTGAAACTTTTACAAACTAGTTTCTGTAGAAAACAATAAGCTTAAGAATAATGCAAATTTATAAATCATTTCAAATAAATTAAGAAAATAGAAGTTATTTATGATTTTATTTCATACTTGCTAAGCCCGGAAGACGTTGTTCTGCCAGGCTAGGGTTGAAATAGTTAAAGTAAATAAATAAATTGAGTTTAAGAAAAAAAGAGCTTGTGAATTATTAGAATCACCTCTTTTATTAACCCGCAGCATTCCTCGCTGTACCAATTATAACTTATCGTCAATATATACATTTATCAATTACGTTTTGAGAAAATTTGCTGTATCTTTAAAAATCAATGCTCCATCATAACAGTGAAGTATTGCCAGTTACCGTCTATTGTATTGACCATTGAAATAGCCGATTTCTTGCGATTGCAGATATGTTACTAACGCAAAAAAATGATAAAAACAATCTTTGAAGCGGATTGTATATCGTGACAAAATTTGAGTTAAATCGATACAGAACTTTTTGAGTTTTGGAAATCTACACAAAAACATAACAATTTTATATATTTAGATAAAAGATAGATTATTCATTATTTATTTAAATCTGGGGTTGTCAAAGGTGGCCAACCCGTGGGACACAAAAAGCACACTTTGAAAATTGTTCGACCCGCGAGATGCATCAGATTTTTATAAAATGTATACATTTTATAATTACCAAAGTGGGGAATACCAATATAATAAACATGTTTACAATGTATCTAAATTTTCTATGAAAAATTTGAGGTATAACCTCAAGAGTGGCCCGTGGAGCTATGATACATTTTCGAAGTGAACCGTAATATCATTTGAGCTGGCCACCCATAATTTTAAGTGCGCTGATTTTTTGATATCTTTAAAAAAAATAATATTTAATTAAAAGGTCCAATTTATATCCAACTAAAAGGAATCCGTTTATTTATTTTAAACGACCTTCTTCTGAATGCTCATTTTATTGTTAATAGTCAAACTTAAACAGGCAACCTTTTCTTCTGAAGAAAAATTAGTTGAACTTGATTACAAAGTTTCTGTCAAATCATTAAAGCTGTCTTTAAATTAAAACCATTAGTGAAATCAGAATAAAATATTGGTACAACTATTTAAATTAGACTTGTTTGTGACCTTTATACTTTTTTTCGGCGAAACACTAAGATGTACCTGAAAACAAAATATTATCGAAATCGATAAACCTGTTCTTTAATCGTACGAAAGAATGCAGGTAGGCAGAAAATTACGATCAATTTTATGAACCTTTGTATCATAATGATCAATATTTTGAGCAAAACCGGATAAATTCCTAGCTGTTCTGGAATTGCAAAAAAAAATATCTGCTCTCAACTGATAATATGAAATAACATAGTAAAAGCTTGAAGATGTGAAGAAAAGGTAGGATCAAAGGTGTCATTTATGGATTCGTAAGCAGTTGTAAATGTTAGTACAATGAACAACAAATAATAAATACCACATACTGGTTTCAAATTCCTGATCTTCATATTTAAACCTGCCATTCTCTCGTATTATTAATTATTAACATACATTGTATTTTACTTATTTAGATTTACACCTTTAAAACATTAAACATGTTAAAACTCATATGTATTTAAAAAAACCCTAAAATTCTCACCTATTCGTGAAATTAAAGACATACATAGAGATTTCTAAACATATTTTTATTATTGAATATTTTGTGTCCCTCGAAATTGTATAGTTCTTTTGGCTAATTCGATCCTAAGTTTGCTATTAGTCAGGGACTGGAAGCCTACTGGGAATGTTCCTGTTTTCTTCAATACTTCCTTAAACATAATATTTATTTTATGCGCGAAACAACGTTATTTGAAAACAACTGTTACATTTTTGAATATTGAATATTGGTCAAGGAGTTTTTAAAATCATTACTTATCCCATAAACTAAGGAGCATAACGGATCTGGTGGTAGGACTAGTTGTGGCAATTTTAATTTTCCACCAGCACAATATAACCCAGTTGATTCACTGCTGCATTTTAACGCCTTACATTATTGACAAATGATAATCATTTTCCTAATTGTTCCAGATTACAATAAATATTAAGTAAAATATGTAAATATAAGTTAATGGCAGCACTTTTGTAAAATCACAAAGCCAATACAATTGATTGTATTGGCATCTGAAACATATTTAAGAATGCACTTATAACGTTACACATACTATAGTCACTTCGTTTTTTATGTAAAAATTTCACTGAAATAAAAATTAACTACAATTTTGATAATGAACTACAAAAAGTTTGTTTCTAAAATATATTTTGTTATATTCAAGAAAATAATTAAAAGAATTTCACCATTCGCCCAAACAAATTATCACTCGTTACACTATAACACAAAGAAAATACATTTAAAAATATCTATCCTTAGACATTTTACTTTTTCATATAATTTAATTTTTGAGTCCATTAATAATCAAAAATTTATTTCAGTTTTTTGTTCATTAAAATCCTGTAACACTATGCATAAATGCAATAGTAGGTGACCAAAAAAACGATATCTTTATTGAGTAGGATATTTACTATGTTTTATATACTTCATTTGGTAACACTTTTGATTTAATATTAATTATATTATCAAAATATTTCCATATGTTTAACACGCTTCAAGTGCGTGAAAAGCTAGATGAAAACTCAAAAAATTAGCTTTTGAAACTTAAGTTATTTACTATAGGAAGAAACAATTTTCAATTACTAAAATTGGATAACATTATTATTGATGCCTTAAAAAAAGAAGCGTCTTTTCAAATAACAATACACCCGGAAAAATAATATAATTTCATGAGGCATTAATGAAAACCACAAAAAAATTATAAAGCAAAAGAAAAAGTTTGCCAACCCCCAAAAAGGTTATTTTGTGGTCCATTAAGGGTTGAGGAATCGTTTAATATTTATACATTTCACACACGTTAATATAAATAAATTATAATAAATAAATAATGAAGTATGTTACGATTGCCATTAGTTGGTGGTTGGACACGTGGCTGTCACATTCGTCGTGGCTAACAACAATCCCGAAACTATTTAAAGTTGTCACATTAAAAATAATGTTTAATCATCGTCACCCCCATAACTGAAAGCGCGCTAATGTCAATAATATTTCATTCACACAAGCTTGATTTGAAAATTTTTCCAAAAATTCACACCACCAGAAAAATGTGTGGACGTGGAATGGAATGGTTGTACATATTTTATTCGCTGTCATCAAACTATTTGATATCTTTTTTGAAATTTTTGTATCGATAGATACAAACGACGCGCTTTTGAAATATGAGAAATTTTATACCGAAAAAAATAACCGCAAAAATCAATAAATAACTCACATCCTTGCCACAAAATTCTTTCAATACCAAAGCAATAAAAGCTTGCTTTTTTATTATTTTAAATTATTTTACTTTGGTGTTTTATTGCCGTATTTCTGTTCCAATCGAACATTCTACTCATCTATTAAAATTTGATGAATTCAATGGTGGTGGTTAAAAAATTTACATTGGAATTTTCATAAAAATGTTCGTAATTGTTCAGGATTTTATCAATATTAGACAATATGTTTTTAAATAAGTACACTGATAAATTCTTCTGAATTCTTTGTTCTTTTTAAAATGAACCTTTTGAGTAGCTTTTTTTTTAGTAAACGAAAACAAAACGTGTATAGAAGTGAATATGTCAGAGTATGTATCCCATCTCCTTTTCAGTCCCACACTTACATACATGTACTCGATGATCTCATCCCCAGTTTAATATCAGAGACCAGGGGTATAGTCATCTATCAGATCCAAACAGACAAGAGTTTTAATAAAAGTCGGAGAGAGGAACGTCAATAGCCTTGAGCGTTCCTAGAACTGCCAGCGCAGCAGTAAAACAGGAGCAGCAGCGTCAGGACAAACCGGGAACATCAGCAGGAGAGCTCTATAGACTTATATATACAGATATAGAAAGAGACTAACCTCCTCCATCATGTGCTTCATGTGCACTTCGTTCGTCTATTCGTATATGTATCTATACAGATATATTACACGTCTCTACCATCCGCCTCAAGAAATAAAAGACGAAAAAGAAACATGAGGAAGACACGAGGAAAATGCGAAGTGAAAATTATTGGCAATGTGACACATATCGCGCCAAGCATACGTCGTCTTGAGAAATCCATTTTGCTTGAAATCATATCAAGCTTTTAAAACTCAATTCAACTGTTTGTTCATTCAAAAAAGCCACCCCTATACTCGACGAAGGAACAATAAGTCAGTGTGTCGAACCTTTAATAATCTAATATAATAAAATACGCAACGATACCCCCCTATTATTGTATATTTTGTTAGATATTCTATATAAGCAACCCCCATCATTTTATTTACCACTCACACATCCCGATATTTACCCCTTGATGTTTTAATTACCCTTTTCGTATTTGACTAAATATTTCGAACACCGATCCAATACTTTTATGCATGCATATTTTATACAGATACATAAGTCAATAAAAAATATTTAAAAAAAAATTACCCCAACTCTTGCAAGCGAAATATGTATTTGCATTCGAACAAAGTTCAATTTTGAAAAGCTCAACTTTTATTAAAGTTTTACAGAACTTTTTAAAATTTTGAAAACTATAACGAAAAAATAATGAAAGGTATTTAATTTATACTAAATATTTTTACTTTTGTTACTAGGTATAATACGACAGTTGATTATTTAAACTGTAATTGTACTGTCAATATTAGTCCGAACCCATATGTGTAACTATTGTCTAAGACTACTTTAGTATTATATATTAAGGATTACATGTAAACATACTTCTAAAGTAAGTCGCTAATAACCTAAGAAGTTAATGCGACTCAAAAAAAAGTATATTAATATATATATGCGCCCTTTATTTTGAAAGTGAGTTAAGTCCATTTCAAGAATAATCCGTATAGTAATATCATTTTTAACCATAGGAACATAAGATACTAAGGAGAGGGAATAATTGGCGTTTTAATTAACAACTAAAATGAAATCAGTAATTTCTGAAAACTTAGCAGTTAAATAATTAACATACTTTGTTCTAGTTACAAGAAGAAGAATCACATATTTTTTTGGATGTATGATGTAGTATGATTATATTTTTTGTAAAAGAATAAGAAAAATAAAATACGTTACGCAGACGAAGTCGCGGGGATCAGCTAGTTGTTTTATAAATATTCAGGTAAATTAACCGGTAATTGACTGGTTAAAATAGTAACAATAAAAAAAAATGGTAATTTTTCATCACTATACTGAAATAAGCACTGTCAATGAAAAAGTACCAAAATAAGCAATAACGTTATACAATTAAATTTATATGCATTTGCATATCCAAACAAATGCATGTAATCCGATGTCTACTTATAAGTCTTAATTTTCCACCTGCAATATGTACTTAATTTATATTTAATTTAAATTATTCTCATTACCAAAAGATAGTGATTTTTTAACATTGATAAATTTTTGAATAATTGTTCCCATTTCCAAATTAATTATCATTCATTTTAAAATTTTAAAAGTGTACCGTTTAACCCCTTTTTGTTTTAAAATATGAAAACATTGCATTCAACCCCATTTACACAAACCAGTCACAAGTTTGTCAACTGTTCATTGTGTTATGTTTTTGTTGATGAGACAAATGAACAAACAAACAATCAAACAAAACACAAAGCACAAAGCGCATCAGGAAAAAAATGTGTGTGACATTAAATGGTATTTTTGGTGTCCGGACGTGCGATGTCGTTTTATGCCAGAATTACGTCACACATGTTGATAAAACTCATTGTTAATTAAGTGAAAAGTATTTACGTGTTTCACTTGGACATATGCATAATAAAATGACACTAGTTTATTAGCACTACAAAGTTATAATAATCATAAAGTTAAATAAATAAAAAATGAACAAAAATTTTTTTTTTATAACACCTAAGAAAAGCACATTAGGAAAATTTAGGAAAACAAATCATTTTTTCTTCGTTTCGGCCAAACTTCCGTTTTTGGTATGACGGTGTAATGTTTTGTTCAAATATCCGTGAGGGTTGTTTTATATGTTGTATGTAAAAAAAAATGCTAGCAAAACAGAAGAAACGTCGTGAAGACAAAATGATAGAGGGATTGAAATTTATTTCTTTATCTTCAAGGGGTGCATTCGTTGATAGAAAGCATTTGTGATTGGTGGATGGTACGACAAAGCTTTCACTACTTGTAAAGTCAAAAACAAATGTTCAACCTACTGTGTACTTTATGCTGTACATATTTTTTGTAAGGGGTCTACTTTGTCTTCAATCTAAAGTAGTAAGTTTTTAAGAAAATTTACGGCTTAAAATTTTACGGCTTCTATAGTATTCTATAGTATCATGTCTAAATGAGCTTTTAATATATATTTAATGCACTTAAAACTTAAAGCATCTTGAGCTTTTATTTTAGTTACGAATTTTAAAGTTATCTTATATCTACGATCCTTTTGGTAACTTATTTATTAGAACTACAAAAATACTTTGTAGATATTTAAATTTGGATGGTATTATTTTATTTGAGTTTCTCTATTATAAAAATAACTTTAATAAACTTTTTGGCTTAGTTGAAATCTCAAAGGTCAAATTTTCAATATTTCTCTGCTTATGTGCTTAAAGTTATCCTAGAGTTGCTAAAACCTTTAGTTAAAGTGACAATAAATTACCATTCCAAAAATCAATGGAAATTTGAATTGGTACAAATTTTATTTTCAGGCATCAAATTTAAGGAGTCCTAACTTTCTAACTATAAATTATCATCATTGACCAAAATTATCTGTAGAAGTTATACTAGAATGTCATTTTGAAATTAACATATTTTTTTTTTTTTTTTTTTTTTTTTTTTATTTTAAGTCGCTTCAACAGCTTGGTCATTAGCGACTAAAATTTGATAGGTTTTACAGTTTTACATTCATATTTAACATAAAAGGTATTAAAACAGACTTAAATAGATTTAAACAAATTAAAATAGATTATTCTAGTCATTGAATATATTTGAATTGATATACTCCGACAAAATTTTTTGGTGGTATGAATTTATGGAAACTCGTGTTCTTGCAGTCTTTTGATTAACCGCGTGCATCTGTTTTTTAAACTTGGGCTCATTTTTGGGTGGAGTTGTTGAAGTGTGCTGATGAGGTCTTCTATGCTTGTGGCGTAATTCAGGTCCAAATCGTTTAGGTCTTGGTTGCTGCGGGCATTTTCCATGATATTCCTTATCTGGTCAATGTTTAGTGGAAGATTGAGTTGGGATTGAAATATTTTGATTGTGGCCCAATCCTCTTCCTCAGAAGTTTCGTTTTCTGTTTTTTTTGATTTAGATTTTATTTTTTTTCTAACCTGTCGTCTGGTGGTAGACTCTTTGTTCCCCATTTGTTCCAAGCTGCTGTTAACATCAGTATCCTCATCGGCAATTTCTGACTGGGATTGATTGTTTCCTTTAATACCTTCAGATGATGAGTGCGATACTGTCGGCTGTCGGGTTCTCTTTACTCTCTTGGGGTGGGGTTTATTATTATCATTTTTGCTGGTTATTGGGGGTGGCATTTCGATAACTTCGTCCGCTTCGTTGTGTCTGGTGGTCTGGGTTATATTTATGTTGTTATTTTCTATTGTTGGTGGTTCTGGTTGGGAAATGGTAGAGTTTTGATTATCGGTATTTAAATTGATTGGTTTTGATATGGTGTTCGTGGTATCGCTGTCGGGATTGAATTGGTGTTCGACTGTGTTGGTATTTTTTCCACTGTTGTCAGTTTTCTGCAATTGGTAAGCGGGTTCTCCTAGAAAGATGCGGTATTCTTCGTTGTCGTGTTTTATAATGAGAGAGTCTGGATGGATTTTGGGGTCATATGCTTTGACGAATACGAATCGTCTAAAGCTATAGATATGTTTAAATCTCTCCTCCTGCATTCCTATTCGAATGAATTGCATCCCGGACATTATTTCTAATCCTGTTTGGGCTAACGCTGCTATAATAATATGATGTGGAATAGATGGGCAAACGTTTGAAATGATAAGTTTCGTTGTTGGTGCAATTAATCGCCTGCATGATATGGTCGTCTCGTTTACTGTAATGTTTTTGAAATTGTTTATGTATGTGTCGACGGTATCAGATGATTTTAGATATAAACAGATACGATTGTTGGACAGTCGGGATGCAAACATGATATTTCTTGGGTCGATTTGA
Source organism: Sisyra terminalis (assembly GCA_958496175.1). Lineage (NCBI taxonomy): Eukaryota > Metazoa > Arthropoda > Insecta > Neuroptera > Sisyridae > Sisyra > Sisyra terminalis. The sequence continues at coordinate 14,849,914 of OY292275.1, forward strand.
TTTCCAACTGCTTTTACATAATCTGCTATTTTTGTATTAGAGATGCTCTCGAACACAATTGCTTGTTTTTTTGTAGGGAAGGTTGGAATAACTGTTGTGGTTTTTTGAGTTATTTGTGCGTAGGATGAGGTGTTATTGGAAACGGTGGTGGTCATTTTTTTTGGTTTTTAGTAGGTTTTAGTGATGTTTTTGGTGTTTATTTGATTGATTCACTCACCGGGTTGTGAGCGAATTTGGGCCTGGCTTGGCTATTGTCGGTTTCACTATTTTTAGTTCAAACTTGATTTTCACTGTTGTAGATCAACTGCCTTTGGACTGCATTTGACCGAGATCAGATTTCGACTCCGAAATTAACATATTATCATAGATAGAATTACGATTATTGTGGACTAATAGTACCTTACTGTTTTTTCGACTTTCTTTAAATTTTTGAAAAAAAATATATTTTCTTTAATATATCTAATGAAAAAAATAAATTAAATTTAATACCAATAATGAGAGAAACAATTTTCAATGAAAACATGAGATATAAAACTATTTTTATGAAAATTGCAGCATTTTCAAGCTTTATTGTAAGCTTATTTGCATACTATTAAAATTAAAATAATTTCATATTCACGTTAAATTTACTATTGTAAACAGTAAGCATATAATTTTTTGCAATAATTTGATTAGTCAAATAAATTTATGGTTTTTTCATTCTTCTTTCTCAATATACATACAGTAGAGTGTATATTCGCCAGTTATAACTTAATCTTATTGAGTTAATAATTTCTTGGCATGATTGTAACAAGTAATGAAAACAGGTAATACATATGATGCTTTGAACTAAGGACCTAGGGCTATAAACATAGTAAATTGCTCCCGGAAATATATTTTAATGATACTGTTATGGTGTGTAGATACTTATGAAATACTAAGATCTTAAAAGTTTTAGATCCCTTTTTCAATTAGTTTTTAAAAGAAAATAATTATTAAGTGAAAAATATAGTAATAAAATAAGTAATGAAATTGTTTTGTTACTGTTTAATTTTGAACATACGTAAACATATAGTAAATTTTTTGAGTGATAATTATTTGCTATTCAACCCCTACTTCACTGAATATATACGTGCTATATATTGGGCTTAACAAAACAATTATGATAAAATATTTTTTTGATAGGAAAAATAGCATCAAATTTACCTTTGTATAACCAAAATTATTTCTTTTTTTGTGGATTTAATGATATGCATATTAAGGTTAAACAAAAACAATTAACTCATACTCAAAATTAAGCTTTTTAACCCCCTGAAGATACAAGAAAAATATAGATGAAAAGTAATTAGAAGTAATTAAAATAATTTTTTTTAGAAAATATTTTATAGATAGATTTTTAAATTTTAATTTTAAGCCGCTAGCCAACTTAAACTATCAAACTTTCTTAACACTTTAATCCACTTCTGGAAATAGGCTTAAAATTGCGATTGAATTATAATAAACTGCATAAGAACACGGTTTATGAAATCAGGCTTTCCTGTTTTTCCAACAGAAATCAAAACTCTTTAGTTTTCTTTGATTTCCCTAAATAAAATTACTTCTTTTCATGACCTTATTTACAAAGCACTTTGCAACTAAAGACTTTGATCAATTTTACTCCAAAATATTCTTGGCTCATCTTTACAAGGAGAAACTCATTGCCAAGAAGAATGAAAAAATAACAATTGTTAAAGAAAACCAAACTAATTTATTTTGTTTTATATTAATTCAATTGAATTTATAACTTTACGTAAAGATTCTTAATAATGTATGGCGAATTATGATAATGTCTGTAATCCTTGCAAACTAAATATTAATTGGGTTAAGAAAAATTAGAAAAGTTCCTGACTTTTAACTCAACTAATTGAAATTCCTGAACTTCCAAAATTTCTCTGACTTCTGGACTCTTTAAAAATATATTGAGATAAACTTATGATTTATATACAATTATACAGACTAATAAATGATTCATACGTTCCAACGCTAGATTATGAAATTATTTTTTTTTATTTTATTTTCCCTACAACCCCTCAACATTATTAAATAGAAATTGACAAATTCAAAACTCATTATTGCAATTTTTACAGTGTTCATTAAATCTTTACACTAAATTGTACTAATACTCTCAGTTAATTATTTTATTAGTTAACATCTTATTTTAATGTATTTTTTTTCCAATTAAACAAACTTAATTTTAATTTGTTACTGTCTATTTTTAATTCTAAACCATTAACTATAAATTATTCATGTACCGATAGGCCCTGAACGACGTCAGAGCGCAAAACATTCCATACGATATACCTCATATACCTATTCATGTATCATTGAATACATCATATCATTCATTGAATCTGGAAGTGGTTTTCTTAAATTTTCAAAATTTCAACGATCAAAATAAATAAACAGCTTCAAATCTCGTAACCCCATTGGTTAATGGTCTCTTGCAAATCAAGATAGAGACTCGTGCTGTATGTGCTGTTTTCTGATATTAGTGCATTGCTTAAAATATTCTACTCGTATTAACCCCGAATTTACTCCACTGAACATTAATACACTTATTGATAGTTATAGTAGCACATATTCCTGAAACATTTTTTTTATGTGTAGGAAAAATAGTACGAAATGAATATTTGTTTACTTAAAATTATTTTCTTCTTTTATGTATATTTATACCCAATACCGATTAGCAAACAAAGTTTGAATTTTCTATTTTTTTTATTTTGTCAATCGATGGGAAATCGATCATTCGTGGAGGTTTGTGAAAGAATCCGTTTCCTTAGTGACAAAATGGTGTAGAAGTAATTATTTAATTACGAATAATTAATTATTTAGTCATTGATATAGTAAATTGTTAAGAAAATTGGGCCTTTAGCAACATATAATAACAAAAAACAAGAAAATTTAGAAAACTATTGTTTAATAATAAAACAAAAAGAAAAATTTAAGAAAACTTAACAGAATCTCCCCCCTCCTACCAAAAAAAAAGATATATGAAATTTTTTTTCGAAGATTGTATTTTCACGTAATTTTCCAAAATAACAAAAATTGAAATATAATTAAACACGCTTTTCACCCAAATATTTTCATCGTTTGTGAAAATCAATTTTTCCAACAACATTTCCAACAAACAATAAATTTTTGAATAAAAATATGTGCAATATGATATCACGTATTTTTTGAGGACTTGGAAAATATTTTCCACACTTTCCGAGCCAGCAAACTCTTCAAAATCAATAAAAATCATAACACCATTAAACACGCTTTTCACACATAAATTTTATCGTTTATAAAAATCAACTTTTCCCACCAAAAATTATTGAATATTAATATGTGAAGTAACACACTAAGTGTCTTTTAGGATTCGAAAAATATTTTCCACACTTTCCAATTGAGTCAACCTTTCTAAACCGACAAAAATCAAAACAACAATGAACACGCTTTTCACTACATTTTTATAGGTTTGTTAGTGAAATATTTACTTTATTGTTTTCGAACCTTGTGTCAAAAAAAAAAAAGCATTTTTTGATCTAATATTTGGCATTCTTTGAAGCAAGATTGCAAGAAACTTCGGCTTATAAGGGTTTTTCATATGTTCGAGATTTTACTATGTAATAAGGAAAACGAAACAATTAGAAAACACCAATTAAACATCAACTTGAAATATACATAATAAGGTTTCCCTTTATTATGACTTAAATGCGTTTTCCTAAAAACTAAGAATTTATTTTCTTATAAATCATTGCATTCCACTTACAGGAAATTAACTAACCTAAAATAATAAGAAAAACAACATTTAAAGCTTTTTATTTAAAGGGTTTGTATAAACTATTAATAATAATAAAAGTTTTAATGTGTCATAAGACTTTTTAAATCTAGCATGTGAAGTTATCTTGAAGAAAATATGATTTTCTTTACATATATATTTTCATACAGTCAAACTTGATTGTCAAAAAAATTGTCAAACTTGAATCTCTGATTACAGTTTTGGAATCTAAACAATGCCGTAATTTTTATTTTATTTTTTTGATATTAAACTAATAATTACAACCATAAGCATATACGAGTATTAATTGTCGGCATTATTATTTGAAACAATCAGATTACTCAAATTACTCTTTCATTATTGCCATCCCTAATTTCGATTGTTAAATAATAAATCACTTGGAGGAAATCATTATATGACTTTATAACAATATTGTAAGCATTGAAATTTTCATAAAAAATCAAATTAATTTTAAAAAGGAAACACTTTTGGTAGAACCTATTGACGAAGACCATTTGTCCATTTTTAACATAACCATTTTTTAATTATTAGCATAGAAGTGAACATAAAAGGATGTAATACCATATACCTACAAATAATTAATTCCGCGACGTTTCGGTCCTTTATTTGACCTTCATCAGGCTTTTTAATGTACAGTAGGTATATAATGCACATCACATATGCAGCGACATACTTAGTATTGTTACTCGTAGAATTATGCTAATTAACAGTTTTACCTAATTTAATCAATTTTGTAATGTATGTATGCGTAAAAAATCATAATCTATGTTGCTGTATATGTGATGTGTATTATATACTGTTTATAAAAAAGCCTGATGAAGTTCAAATAAATAAATTAAGGATTTACATCCGTTTTGTCCACTTTCCTGCTAACAATTAAAAAATGACTATGGTAGAACCTTTTAAGGTATACCATTGAAGGCAATTATAGTTTGTTGCAGCCAGGTATTGTTTTGATATTAAATTACATTGAATAATTGTTATGTAGAGCGGTTCAGCATAACCGATTCAATTGAGTGAGTGTTGCTATATAAAGTGAATGGTAATTAATTAAAATCTTCATAACTTCAAATAGCCGTGATCGTCTAGTGGTTAGGACCCTACGTTGTGGCCGTAGTAACCCAGGTTCGAATCCTGGTCACGGCAATGAAGTTTTTTTTTTATTAATTCCATAATAGCATCAATGCTCTTACTTTTCTATTATCATATTAGGTTTAAATTTTACGTATAAGTGGTATTTAAAAGTTAACTAATTAAATTATATACTTTTTACAAAATTTAGAACTTTTAAAGACATTGTAATGAACGATAATGGAATACCATTTTCTTGAAAAGTTCTCTAGTTCTTATAAGAATGTGGAAAAGGACATTTAATATTACTTTTATAAATCCTTAATAGTTAGTTGATGGGATTAAATTGGTGAGAAGAGAAAATTATTGCAATTCAGAAAAAAAGTTTGTTCTATAGTAAGAAAATTTACGTCACCATCTCTATAATATTTCATCGTTCCGTTAGTATTACACCACCACCTGCCATCACGATGTGGTTATGACGAAGAGTTTACGACGTAGTTTCTTCGTCTTATATGGCTTATGCTACATCAGGCTTGGTTCAAAATAGATGCTGAGAGTTCGTTTAAATGTCAAAATACCACCAATAGCTCGTGTCTGCAAAATGAGACGGCAGGGACTTTGTTTTAATTCATCCATACCAGAAGGGGGTCGCAATATTATTACCTTACCATAGTCATATACACAAACTCGAAACTAGCCCCTTCATCCCCAGGCCAACACACTCCAAAGAGGCAAACGTTTTCAGAAGATCTAGATGTCGCCCGCTATTATATCTTTCTACATTTTACCTCATAAACATTTTATGTATACGGCCTGACACTTTATAGTGTGTTCTCAACAAACATACCGAAACTACCCTTATCTCCCAACGAAACTTATAGCCTTATTTTCACTGCGAAAAATAAAATCTGAAATTCCTCCTTTTCGCGAATGTAGCTGCAATTTTTCTTCTACAAAAAAAAGAGCCGAAAGAATGTGAAAAAGGGATGCTCGTCGATGATAATGATAATAGCTTAAGACTATGGCCATCGATATCATGCAGAAAGCACGAGAAGAATGTGATATATAGCAAACAGGGATAATATTAGATTCTTAGCACGCGTTCCCTCACCATTCCAATCACCCACATTTAAACATCCCTTAACCCATCATTCCTTTTTCGTTTCAAATTCATCATCCACTTATGCAATTTATCCTCCGGATAAAAGATACTTAAAAATATGTTTCTTCGAACATTATGAATTTTCGAATTATATAAAAATAATGAATGACCCAAATGAATTCCTTGGTCGGATAAATAACCTTGACTGTTCTGGAATTACGAAGAATGGAAAACGTCGAGGAATTTCTTTTAAATGTTAGACGGGGCTCGTTTATCGATGGAAAATTTTTCCACGCAACAATTTTCTTTTGCATGTAAAATAAAATAGACTGAACATTCGCTCGTTTTAAGAATTCGCTGTACACAAATTCGAAAGACTTTCTTCCACATTCCAAACATTCTCTATATGCAAATGGGAAAAGAATTCCCGTTAATTTATCTATTGATCCCGAACCGATTTTCTGGAATTTGTCTTTCATAAACGCATATATACATAAATGTGAATAAATGAAAATATTTTTTCACGTTAAGGGATGAAATATAATGCATTATAACCAAGAATAATAGCATTAATGCGATTAAAAGTATGCTACCCTGTTATTGTTGATATTGTCATTATTTTTCGCGGTGATGAATGAGGTTACGATAGGGAAGAATGTGTCTCAACTTTATGCATTCAATGGTACAAACGATGGGGACATACATTTCGTACACCCCTATCTTACGCTTGTTCATTGTCGAAAAATTAGGTCCAGCACTTTCTCCCTTCGCTTGGGGTTGGGCTGCTCTGATTCGAATTGTCAGGTGCGTGAATCAAAACAGAACAGGGAGATCATCATCGTAATAATACATAACATTTTACAAATATTTCCATTTAGTTTTCAAGGGGTGGATTAAACAATATTTTGTTCATATTTGGTTTAAGCTCTTAAAACTATAATTTCCATAATCGGATTTCTAGTTTTCGAGTATGAAAACATGTATGTAATAAAATTATTGACTTCAGGCAACTTCAGGAAAGAGATTAACAGTTGAAAAGATGTCGTTTGTCCAACTTTTTGAAACTTAACAATTTATTTAATTTTGTTAATTTAAAATTGAAATTTTTATTAATATTTTTTTTAAAACTGAAACATATTTTATTTGGACATTAAATTGCCAAGTACATATCTGAAATCTATTTTTTATAAACTCATAGAATGATCGATAAGGCATGTGTAATCAAATTTAACACATCGTTGCACTTTGACAAATGGATTTCCCCATTATTAAAAATCTTTACATCATAGTTAGAGGGTTGAGTTATGGTTTATTTTTGCCAGTCATTGAAATTGCATAAAAATATCTGATTTATGGTGGATTGTTATTTGGTTAGTTAAGATCTAGATTGATTTAATCGATTTAATTAATGTTCAATATTACACTTATGTCTATCACTTTGAAAACACAGTGAAAAAAAATAACTCTTAAAACAAAATTTTCATTTTGAATCCTTTATAATTAATTATCGATCACATTTTAATTAAATTGGAATCATCTATATGTATAAAACGAAATCGTGTTAGTTAAACTATTTATAACTGAAGAATGGCTAAACCAATTCTCATAATCTTTGATTTGTTGGATTCGTTTATTCCAAGTTTAGCAGAATTACTTTTAAATATCTGGAAAATTATGAATAAAATCCGTTTTTTCAATAAATTAGGTTCATCATATTGCGCAATTGCTTACTCACGTCAATATAAATTTATACATAACTTGTATTCATTGATGCTGATTGATACCTGTGGTTTGCGAAAAACGCAGAGCAACCGTTTGAAATTGACTTTTTTTTATTGCATTTAAGTGCCAAATTTATAATTTAATTCATATTTAGTGTGAGTGTTATTAATAAATCTTATTGTGAAATTATTATTATGAACAATGCCGCAACCTAAAAGATCTAATATTTCCAATACGTCAATAAAATAAAACCAACCTTCGAAATATTTTTCGGACTAATATTTATGGAATTATGACCGAAATGGTGATTGGATTGCAGGAATATTTTTTTATATATTTAGCAAATGCGCAAAAAGTGTAGAGTAGTGAAAGGGTAGAAATTATTTTTAATATCAGAACCAGTACTTAACTACAAAAAAATCAAAATCACTAAATCTATTATGGTTAGCAGGTCACAAAGAGGATCACTAGAGGGTTGACAAATTAATTAAAAAAACACATGCTTAAATCTTCATTCGTCAGTTTAAAGCCTCAAAAAAAATCAATATTTGTACAAAGAAATGAAGGGATACTAAAAGAAGAGAAACCAATTCTTCAAACAACTCAATTATATCACATATCCTATGATGGCTTAAACACTATGGTTCACTCTAAAATACAGCACAGAAAGGATAAAAGATAAAAATTATTACTAAAATAAGATGGAGAATTCATTGTTGCAAATTCAAACATCTACATTGTACCAATGCAGAAAGGTGAGCCACTTTATTCACGTGCTAAAGATGATAAAAATGATAAAAAACAAACAAATATTCTGTTTAAAAATATTCTATACTGAAGGAAACAGGTTCATTCCTAGTAGGCGTCCAGTCCCTGGCTAATAGCGTCCTTAGACACAACAGTCAAAAATAAAAATGTGTTTAGAAATAGTATCATGAATAAGTGAGATTTTCTGAATTTTTGTATGCATACGGGTTTAATAAGTTCAATGATCAATGTTCTTAGAGGTAGCAATCTAAATATGCAAAATAAAATGTACATTTAAAAAACGTTCTTAATTTGTTATAATCAAGCATAAGTATGAGTATTTAAAATCTGAAACTTGATCAATTTATGAACAAAGAAATGAAGAATATACCAAAAGAAGACAAACTAATTCTTCAAACAATTCCAAGTACTATATTAAACATCGTACGATAGCTTAAAGACTATATGGTTCACTCCAAACTGCAGCACATAAAATTCCATACTAATCTAGTATAAGAGAAATCTCAAAGAAAAATTTTAATATCCAACGCTCAAAATTGTTCAGAATCTTTTATCTTTTGCGTAAATTGAAAACGGATTACATGCAAGTCTAGAATTTAGGTATCATCCAAATACTGCACTTTTATAAGCTACCAATATTTAAAAATGAACGACTTGAAAGTTTTCTTCCATTTCTTACTTTAGAGAAAATATTTTTCTTTTGTCTTGACAAAACAAAAATAGGAAAAAATTTTCTTCAAAAATTTCTCTTTTTCCATATAGTTTTCACCTTTTTTGTCCCATATATAAGTTGATACAATATCATATCAATTCCTCGTTTCAGATAAATAACAGTGGGTGGTTTTTGTTCAGTTTTTCATTTGTTTCTATCAGATTTTCCAAGAGCTTAAGCTCATTTTTATAAAATAAATACCAGAATAAGGTTGGATCATTGGAACACATTCAAACAACTACATTGTACTAATGCAGAAAGGTGAGCCGCTTTAACCATGTGCTGAAGGTGATAAAAATGATAAAAAACAAACAAATATTATGTTTAAAAAAGTACTGAAGAAAACAGGAACATTCCCAGTAAGCAGTGGCGTGCATTACAAATAGAAATTGTATATAATTGTATATATATTATTAATTGTATATTGCTTTGAACCATATTTTCTTAACATTTTACTATATCATAGATGACTAATTAATTAATTAATTTTTCTTAATTAATTTATTATCGCTAAACTATTTTGTCACAAACGAATCGGTTTCTTCACATACCTCTACGAACGATTTCCCATCGATTGTCAAAAAAAAAATCGGAAAATTCACACTTTAAAATTTTGTTGGCTAATCGGTATAGGGTTCATTATTTACTCATCATGACGACGAACTAAGCAGCATTTTTGATTATATTAAAGTAGCTTTAAAAAATTTCTGCCTACCCTGCCTAAAATCTCTGCGCACGCCACTGCCAGTAAGCATCCAGTCCCAAACTAATAACGACCTTAGGAGCAAAATGACTAAAAGAACAATACAATATCTATGTATGTCTAAAAACTTATGAATAAGTGAGGTTTATGAATCTTTGTATGCATATGGGTTTTAATAAGTTCAATGTTCTAAGAGGTATGAATCTAAATATGTAAAATAAAATGCATGTTTAAAAAACGCACTTCACTAATTTGTTATAATCAAGCAAAAGTATGTGTATTTACCTTTATCCATATTAAGAATTAAAAATGTGGCAATATTACTGATATCAATTAATTTTCATCAATCAATTTTAGGTGGTAAGAAGCTCACTGGGTCCTTCAGGTTACTTTATATTAGACTTTATTTCATCACTTTCACCTGATCACATACTTACTAAATTTGAGAATTTTACGAAAGTAAGTTAAACTAGCTTCAATCGAGTTGAAATTTAATTGATGAAAATGTAAGGTAATATAAGTCTATGTGCAAAATTTCAGCTTATAGTTTTTTAGCACAAATCACAATTGGAGACGATAAGCATTTACCTTTTTCTTTTCCTGAAAATCCTAAGAAATCCGTCTAAATAAGTGATAGAAGATGACGGTTTTCCAATTTTGAAGTAGATATAGCTAAATTTTATTCTTCATTGTTTTTTTATTTCATGGCGATCTATAAGGATCCATCTAGGAGAATTGTAGAATCGCTGAAACATAATTAAGAAACAAAATAAAACATATTACCTAATCACAAAAATCATTATCTAAGCGACAAATCATTTTACCTTTGATTAATCAATATCTTCAATTATCACTGACTTCACAACATTCCATTTTGATATTTGAAAATTTCTCCCAAGAAATTATGGTTAATTTCATCAAAAACATCACAAAATTATAAAAACAATAATTTGCACATGTTTCTTAACAATTTGTTCATCAATAATCAAAGAATTGCAATTTCAAATGAAATTAAATTGAAAAAATTAGCGAAATAATTACTGTAAAAATGACAATTTGACTTGTTTTTAACTTGTTTCTTATATTTTGACCTTCAATTTTTTCAATTTGGCTGCATTCGTTCTTTGCAAATTCAGATTAAATCGCTCGCAATGGGAAACGCAAAAACAATATACTTTTCTTGTATTACACGTTGAGTTTTACAATTTGCAGTCTTTGTCACATTAATAATTATTGAAACAATTAAATTTGATACAGTTGTTCTTGTCTTTCACATTTAACTGTTCAATTCTTTTTCAAAAATTTCAAAATTGCATGGATAACTGAAAATGTGCTAATTATCACTTCCAAAATTTGTCGCCAAGAACGCGAAACTAGTAGGTACAAAGGATTTAATAAAACAATTAAATTTGATGACTATACATATAAAAAATATTACTATATGATCATACTATTAGTACAATTTTAAATTATATAATTATGATAGGTGTGGAAAATAAGTCTTGTCGGCTTTAAGGCCTATATGATAAAAATATAATTCAATATGACCCATATAACTTAAGGTAGCACTTGCAGGTCACTAATATTCATTGGTAGTCCCTAAAATTTTCAACGACGTGTTAAAGTACTTACTGCCACTATTGCAGCTACGTTTATATTGTGAGAGGCAGTCAAGCGGCAGGAATAATAAGAAATCGTATGAATTAATCGGAAGTTTTTTTTGTAATGTTGTGCTTATGTATGTAATTGTTTCTCTAAATTTTTCTTTTTAATTTCATTCTTGTATGACTTTTGATGTTTGAATTCTATATCATGGTCCAATTAATTTTACATCTGTTGTCGGCGGGTATTGAGACCTACCAAGCTCCAGTCACCAAAAGCTTAATTGGTAAAAACAAGGAAGAAAATAAATGATAAAATTTTCAACTCTCAACGTTAAAAGTACGAAGAATATACAAACATTAAGCAATGTTGTAAATGTGACAATTGGTATCATGAGAAGTGCATTAGTTTATCAGCGGATGGAATAGATATTTTTAAAGAATCCTTCATAATTTAAAATGGCAGTTTAACAAAGAAATTTGCTTTCATTCTTAGTTTTTAATTTTGATTAATGTATATTTAATATTATTGATCACAATTTCCAAATGAAAGAAGACTTTTTTGATTATTTATGAGCGTTATAATATTATATCGTATTATCCTACTATAATACCTATTACAAAGTTTTTAAAAATATTTAATTTTGTTTTTTTTTACCCCAAAATTTAGCATTTTGTTTTTGTATTGTAAAGTAATTTATGAGCTTAGTTGATATTCAAATATGTAGATTTGGTCATATAATTTTTATTTCATTTCAAATCTCCCTTAGCGAGGCCTTATTACCCGGAACTTTTATTCATAACAACATTGAAAAAAAGAAATAACTTATCTTTATCTTAAGGACTTCGTCAGGAACAAGTAGAATTTCAAAATAAGCGCAATCATCAAAATAGACGCTTAACCTTCCGAAAAACAAAAAAAAAATAGGTTAGGAATAAAAAGAATGTAAGTTTAAAACATAAATAAACAAAAAATGATTTTTTTAAAATACAATGAAATTTAATAATTTAAATCTGTCATAGGTACTTTCACGAAAATTTTTTAACAAAATGAAAATATAATCTATCTAAAGTCATAGTTTTAGTGTAGTAAGATGTGGCGTTCTTTTTTGAAGGGGTTTTTGAAATTGAAACCCAAAGAAGAGATGGTTTAGTGAAACTTTTGTTAACTATTCCTGTCTGTAAAAGGTGGTATATTCCCCATTAACTCCATTCTTATTCTTTGTGAAAAGGCCATTTAAAATTTTTAAATGGTATCAACGTATAACGTAATGAAAAATAGAAAATAAATCGTTTTATAAATTTTTCCAATAAAAATTAGCCTAAGACAAAAATCGACTATGATAGACGTGTGGTCGGTAGGATAACCGTTTCTGAAACTTAAAGGCATTGGCTTTAAATCTCATGATGAGAAAATTCTCAATATTTTTCAACATAAGGAATTTTACAAACCCTAGAGTCAATTAATATGTTAAACACCGTTGTAGTTACAACGACAAATAAAAAAAATTAATAACCATTGTAAGGAAACTTTTTGATTAATGGAAATAGTATTTTATAAATTAAGCACATTTCAGACTCATTTATTTTAGAGCTAAAATTTAACGTGAATCACCTTACATCGTTTTTGGTATAGCATTTATTTCCTAAGCACTTATTTCATTATATTGTTCAGGAAATAGTAAAGCCATACCAATAATGATGTTGGGTGACAGGGTAAATTTTGGCTTAAAGTTAAATGAGCGCCTTAGGGTTGGCCAGCAAGTTAGATTAGATTTATTTTTGTGATTTTGAGGCTTAACTTAAACTAATAAAATCTCAATTCTTTCTCCAATTTAGATTGTGGTTTTTCCAAAATTTTCCGGTTTCATTACTCCGAGCTTCGGCTCCTCACTCCTGGTAAGAAAAACTGGAAAGTTTATGTTTTTTTAATATTAATATTAATGCTTAATATTGTTTTTCATAAGGTAAATCAAAATATTTTTGTCATATAAACTTCTAAAGTTTTATCAAAATTAACTTGTAATAAAAATGAGCAAAGATTTTTGTCTACTTTTTAAAATATTAAAAATAGAAAACAATACCTGGTACTACTCATTATGACATATATTGAAGCGATGATATTAAAAAGGTATTTTCCCCAGTTTTTTCGAGATCTGGAAAACTTTCAAAATCTCATGAAAACAAATATTTTTATTTTATTTTTATATACCGTCGCATATAGCTATTAAAGCCTTTAGCGACTCTAGGATTAAAAAAAACCGTATTCGAGAAATATCGAAAATTAGCTTGAATCAAGTATTAAATCAATATTTGTAGTATATATTGCATATCTTGATTGATATTCAGTTTTCAAAATTTGATTTTGCAAGTGGATTCAATTGCAGTGGATTTTGAATAAAAGCCAAAGATAAGGTGAAAAAGATTTAAACTATCCAAACCTAAAATCAACAAAATATAAAAATTTGGATGGTTACAACGCTAAAAAAAAATCTGGTTTTTCAAACTACGATTTTAATTCACCTTAAAAAGATAAATTATTTTAGTTGGAACTGTTAAATTATAATTAAATTTAGCTAGGTAATGTTTCCAGCATTTTAACTTAATAATAACAATTGTTAAAAAAACTATAATACTACTGTGAAATACCGTTCAACTCCAACACCATACTATACATTCATAGAATGATAAATGACTGATGCAAACTTGTGTTAAAAATAATAGAAGTCAACTCAAGTTGGTCCAAGAAATCATGAATAAATAAATGTAAGGGAAGTTCAACTGCATAAATAAGGGATTAACAATAAATTTAGGGTTAACCTCATGCGGTTTGCACGAAGAAGTTAAAAGTTTCAAAAAATTAAAAAAAAGGAGTTAACAAAAATTTCAAAATATATGAAACCAAACTAGCCAGAACCTGATGGACTCTAAATGATTTAAGTTTATCTAACAATAAAAAATGTAATGTAATTCTCACGCAGATGAATAATTTCACATCGAAACTACCAACAATTTCTATATTTTTTTTTAAATTTAAAAACTTTTATCGCTTTAATAACATTCTTATATACCTACCTTTCTATAGATAAAATAAATCACTAATTTATTTCGACTTTTATTTCCACATTTTATTTACTTACAACCAATTACAAACTATATTCCACCCTCAAACACATTTACAACTTTTCAAATATCCTCATTAAACAGCATCATTACGATCGTAATATATAGGACTTTGTATCATAAACTAATATCCTGAAAATATTTAATATATACGTCTTCTCCCTTTAATCAATACGAAAGTCTATCACCAATTTTATGGTGCTGAGAAAATTAATCATCCCATCTTAACCATCCTTATGATATCTTGCGATTCAATATTGACATAGTCAACCAATTTATTTGTTCCCTGCCTAATGTACAGGTGCCAAAAAATAGCACATAGGGGGACATTTGGTCTGTAATCAGTATATTTATCTAGGGCTGAAACATCACAAATATCGTAATAGTGTAATAGCGTAAAACAATAATAATCCCTTTGCAAATACAAGTGACATTAGTTTTGTTCAATGTGTCCAAAATCCTTGTCTATTTCGATTTTATTCTAGGATCAAAGTGTACCAAGACGCTAATATCGTTTGTATCATTGCGATACATTGGATAAATAAGGATCATCACCGAAATTGGTGTTGAAAAAACGAAAGACAGCAATGTAGGTCGAAATATACACAGATATTGTATCTATAAAAGATAATAAAATAACATCCATGGATAAACCTTTGTCTGGCAATCCCTTGTGAAATGCGGCAAATAATAATATCGAACCGGACCTCCTGTTGTCAATGAAATCACAACAAAGCTATTTTCCTTTTCATATTGTCGATTTTTTTTACTTGGAATAATCGGTGTTTTTATTTTTTACTCTGAAATGCTTTTGATGGAAGTTCAAAGGATATGGGATATTGCTTTTTAAATGAAACTTTAATGAGTTTGAATAAAACAAATTTATTAAACATTGATCAACATTGAAAAACTATAAAATAACTTCAAACGGAAATAAATGAATTTGTGACGGTCTAGAAAAAGAAAACACTTACAAACTCTAATAATTCGGATCACAGATTGAAGTCGCAATTGTTTTCACTTTGTAATGTTGCAAGCTTTACACTATAAACGAGTAATTAAAAAAAGCTCGCAGAGCTTTTTGAAAATAAACTGTTTTTCACTGATCCATTGATTCTTCGGCACAAAAGTAGGAGTTTTGCATTGAGTATAGTCGATCGATGGGGTTGAGGCCTATTGATACTGCAGCGGATCCTCCATTGCTTGCCAATGCATGTTGAGTTGCGAGAAATAAGTGGTGTCCATGATGGTCGTAGGGAAATGTCGTAAGAAAGGATGGATTTTCTTGTTTTACGGTTGGATTTCCCACCAAACCTGTATGAAGATGGAAAAGAATAATGTTTTCGTATAAAATTTTTATTTAATATGGGAACATAAAAAATTATTTTCCAAGTTAAAACCCACAAAAGCCGAGTGCGTTAAATAAAAAAGTCATATGATTTTTTCCAGCACAAATGCAAACGACATGTGATACTTAAAATAAATATTAAAAAAAAATTGTTTCGGGAAAATTGGGAAAGACGCGGGAGTGAAATCCAAGCGTATACCGACACAATTTTTTTGTTAGTTTTTCCACACGAACGGGTGCTTGGGAATGTGTACAGTTTTTCCCCATACGACACCACAGTTTTCATCGTTTGTGTTTCCAAGGGAAATTTTCTCTGTTGACTCCAGAGGAAAACACATACAACTCCAACTGTGACCGCCATTAAATAATGGCGACGTGGGGTAACACGTGCCAATAACCGCCCTTCCCATCCTTTAAACTTCAGTCTCGGTGGTTTTCCCTGTGACGTTTATATGTTCTTTTGTTTTCTGCAATACCAAAAGAAACGTCTCCGTCCTCCTCATCATTTCTATAAATCATTTTTTAAATTACACTTTTTTTTTTTTGAAAGAAGATTCTCACTCGACGAAAATTAAACTCGTATTTTCCAACTACCAAAAATAAGAGATAAATTTGTGTCTTTTGCCGAGATGAAAATTGAAGGGTGGTTCATCCCCCTCGGGGATGTCATGTGATCCGAATTTAATATATCATCAAATAAATATGTTGGACGAGTGTCAAGTTGTAAAAATGGGGAAGATATCGAGATGTCGATAACGTACCTGAGAAATCGTGGAGAGAATGGGCGGATGATTTGAAGAAGCCTTCATCGTTGTCAATATTTTCTTCTTTTACGCTAAGAAAATGTCGAGTACCACCTATACCACTTCCACCCCCGCTTCCACCATATGAAGAGTCATTATCACCTGGTCCTTGATCCGTATCGCTACAACTGTCGTTAAGAAATTGGTTCATTCCTGGAGGACCTATCAAAATAATTAATATCTCAGAAATAAACATTATTTATAAAAAAATCATTTACTTAAACTTTCCTAAGAAATATCTCTAGAAAAGGTTAACTTATACATAGCTCTTAAATTTATTTTTGGGGTTTAGTATGTTATAAAAGGGTTCATAAACCGAAAGGTTAATATTTTTCCTCATAAATAATAGTAGAAAAGTAACATGTTTATCCAAAAATATTAAAATGGAAACGCTTCAAAGAAAAAAATCACAAATTGAAATATCATCCCTTAAATCCACACATCCACACATCCCTGGTTAAGGACGGTCGTTTGTTGTGTGTTCCCGTTGCGTACACAACGACGTTGTTTCCATGGTTACGGTCGAGGAAAATGGGAAACCATCGTCTTAGACACTGCATCCTCGATCCATACCCCGCCAAGAAAATCGAATCGTTTCAACCCTCGTATGTCCAACTCACTCTTTCATGTACTAGCAAAATATTTACTATTTCTTACAATCCGAAATCTCCCTTTTGAACCCTGCTTTTCTTATTGCTTTAATACAAAGCAAACCATGTACAGGAATAGATGAGGGCCAAAAAAATTACGGAAAAACGACAAGTAGCGGCAACAAATTTAACAATAAGAAAAACTATTGGATAACTTACTTTGTTCTTCTTCTTTCACCTTAAGTTTCAGCGGTTTTTCCTCGTTACTCTCACTGTCTTTGTTGTTCAAACCTTTGTTGTCCTGTCGCGATTTCTTCTGGATTTTTTTCATTTTGGCTCGTTGATTTTGAAACCATACCTTAAGGATAGACAAATATATAAAGGAAAATAAACGAAATAATTACAAATTTTTGTTTCACTTATTTTAACATCAACATAAAACTTTTGCAAAATTTTAAGTTACGCTTTTATTAAAGACTCAATAATGAAGCTATAAATTATTTTACTTTCTTTAAATTTTCCCTTATTATTTGTATTATATATCAATGATGCCCCAAATATTTGTTGGTGTTATAATAAGTTTTGTTTGAAAATAACTATGCATAGATGTGATCAAGAATACAGAAGAAAACTTAATGAGTTTATTTTTCACTTTCAACGAGGGATAAGAGTTGGACGATAGTTTCCAATAACACTACTCTGATGTTTTGGTAACCACTTCTAGTTTAAGCAAACTAGTGTTCAAATTTTATGTACCATAGTTTGAACACCACTGTCTTGCACTGTATGTTTAAACGTGTTTTCACAAGTTTAATTATGCAGGTATAATATCTAGTTTACATAACCCTATACTGGCATAATTAAAACAGTTCTGCGAATAACTGCATAATTGACTAGTTAAATAGTACAAGCCAAAATTACTGACGATGAAAACATGAAAGAAAAATATTTTAAATCTTAAATGATGAAGATATTTATAAAAGAGGATTTTTCGAAAATCATTTCCTAAAATGAGTTGAAAGAATTAATATAGAAACTTATGTCTAAAGTAAATTTTTATAGGAATAATGTGTGTAAAATTTCAAGATCGAATTTTAATGTTTTTAGCTATACGATTATAGCAGTGATTGCCAAAGTTCAGAGGGCTCCGTTCCATCTAAAAAAAATCAATCTTAGGACCCGCTGCTTAACCATATTAGAATAAAGAGGGCACAATTATTGGTAATACTATGGAAAAATCAAATCTATAGCGTCTTATTTTATTATATATCTTATACAATGGCAAATCTCCTATTAGGACTCATTCAATATTCGCTCGCGATTCAATGGTAGATCGCGACCCATAATTTGGGAAATACTGGATTTAAAAAAAAGCAACCATTGATTCTAATTTCACATCCTATTTTTTTCTTATGAATCTTTATATGATCTTTTAAAAAAATTTAATAATACCTACAACAATATCAATATTTCCAAAATTCTGATTACTTTAGAGCTTAGGTGGTAAGATAATTAGTTATCTAACTGTTAAAATCATGAATATATTGCACCAATTAGTATAGTTTTAGATCATAAATGCACTTTTTCAAGTTAATTGTGATTTGGTAACAAAAAATTATGAAAATTGAAAAGAAAATCTTAATTTCACCTCATTAGATATGCTGAGGATTAGGTAGACTATTCTTACTGTAATTATCTCATTAAACTAGCACAAAAAATAAAAATAAATTGAAAAAAATATAACTTATCACAATGGAAGAATAAGAGAAAAACTAAACTAAACTAAACTACAATTTTTCAATTATAGTCCATAACTTCTTTGAGAAATATATTTTCTGAAAATCCCAAGTTTTGCTTCATTTCGCTATTTATTTGGTTATGAAAATTTGATTGTTTCGAACTACTGATTACTTATTTCTTTGATTTTATAACAACTTTGTCTTTTCTTTTTAATGTTTTTATTGAAATATAAGCAAATATGAAGTTTGTAAAGAAATGATTTGCGTCAACAACAAAATAGCGGATTCAATTTTAAGGTGATGTAGTGGTGTTACGTGCAAGAAAAAGTACTTTACTTTCGAAGCAAATTTAAGATTAATTAGAAAAAAATTACAAGTAATAAGGAACAATTTAAATTGATAATGTAGGTTGTCAATTATTAGAACCATGTGTCTGTAAAATTTCAAATCGATTTATTGCTTATTTACGGAGTAAAAAATTCGTAAAGTTGCTCTTTAACTGCTTACTACAGTGTAAATGAAGAAAGTTACGCGTTATTGCCATCAACTCACGATAACTCTTTTCGTAGTAATAAACTGTTTTTGAAAAAAAGCGACACATTTTTTAAAATATTTTGCATCGATCAATACCAAAATCATTAATATTTTGGGATTTCTATAAAAAATATTTCAACGCAAAGATAGAAAATTATGTCAAAATTCGAGTACCTAAAAGCTTGACAGAAATATATACAACGAACACTTATAAGCATAGGGAAACCTCTTAATTTTCTGAATTCTCCCCCGCACTTTGATACAACCATAAAACCATATGAAAGATAATAATTATGTTGTGGAAGTATATAAGAAATATATGGTATAATATGGAAGTTATAATTTTATTAAATTTCTTCTTTATTTCTTCATTAACGACTAATGAAAAAATATGTTTGGAAGAGAGGTTTTATTGAATTTCATATGTGTTATATTAATATCTAATTCAAAATTTGACTAAAAATTCTATTTTATAATGATATACAATTTAAAAAAAAGCATTCAGAAATTTGTCTTTTGCAAGTTTCAAATTTATTTACAGTTTCCTAACTAGATTCTTGCGTATTTGGTGTAGTCTACTTAGTAACTTAAGTGGCCAAATATTATTGGGTTTGATATACGATATTGGTTGTTTAGAAATTAATATCGTTTTTTTTTTTTGAAGAAAATGAAAGACGTTTTTCTCATAGTTAATAAATATTTTATTACATAGATTATATATCTTATTGTCCAATTTTTTCCCATATTTTCTATTGTCTTTTTAGTAGTAGCATAATGCCACGCTCGTAAAATTTTTGTTCTTTGATGACAAACACTGTTCAGGGTAATTTTTGACCTCCTCATTTGATGAAAAGGTTTAGCCGCCTAAAAAAATTTGTAGAACCCGGGACCAAAGGTACCATATCTGAAGAATATGGTAGGTGAGGTATTACATCTTATTAAAGCTACCAAAGCTTTTGTCGATTTTCCAAACTTATTTGAGGCTTTTAAGACGGCAAAACCAAACTCTTAAGTTAAAAGATCAAAAATTATCTAGATTAATATTTTTCCATCAAAGAACAAAAATGTTATGAACTTGATATTAAGCTACTGCCAGAAAGATATAAGAAAGTATTAAACCAGAATAGACAATAAATCAAAAAAAATATCTATATATACACAAGAAAATAATTTTCTTTGATTTTCCCAAAAAAAAATAATCTCCGTAAAATTTACTGAACAACCAAATACAATAGATGCAGGATATTAAAGGCATGAGATTTCGCTGTATAACAAAATGTTATATTATTTAAAGATTTCATTAAAGGTTCACTATCAGTATGTTTATAGTGTTATATAGTAAAGCATAGTATGTCATAGTATAGTAAAGTAATACTTTTTAAGTAAATCGAAGAATTCAAATAATACCAATATACTCTATTCTCCAATAATGAAGATGTATTAATACTGCAATAGCAACTGTCGTTTATTGATAATTTTCAATAATTTTTTTTTCATATTTATCACTTGTAACCTTAATTAAATATTACCCGAAAGCTAGAATTACTATTTTATTTTTATTATAGTGTTTAAAAAAACTGATTTCTTCATCATCACTGCAGCATTTATAATTAATCGTAAATTACTATTGTCCTATATTTATCGCACTTGACAAATAAAACAAAAATACGTCGATTATATTTCCAAAACAAAAATCACTTTTTATTCCAAAACTTTTATCATATTTAGTGCAATAAATAATAATTAAAAGCGATCTAATGAAACAATTTTGAGATAAAATGTTCTCTTCATTAATGCAACTTTATGTTCCCTTTTATGTAGCAAACTCATTCATAGATTGCAATTTAATTGTTTCAATTATTTCATGATAACGAAAACGAATCATTCTTCCTGAAATGAATCATTATTTTTTGATGGATCATACATTAATAGATTGTTGTACATGATATCAATCTATTTTAATAACCGTAATAGCTGAGGGTAAATGAACGAATAAATGAAACATCGAAATGTAAAAGTTTAATTTGGAAAAATTTCCGCATGAAAAGTTTTTGATTTTAATTATTATTTTATGTTAAATTAAATTTGGAATGCTGAAAAAAAAAGTCCGTATAAAACCATCCCTTTTTATTGAAATTTTACGTAACATCAAATATTGGTTTTTGATTTTTCAATCGTTTTTCACCAGTTTCCCCAGCGGGCATCGTAATAATAAAAAAAATAATAATAAGGCAATAACACAGGTGGAAAACACGAACGCGGTGTGGGATATCTGATGAAAATATGTACTGGAAAAAATCCTGTGAACAAATATGGGTTGGTGGGATGTAGGGGAGAAATGGGACGAATAAAAATCCTCCCAGTTTTACTCGTTTGTTGTTTAAACGAATGTTTGTGTGGTGGTCGCGTTTTAACATTTATTTCGTATGTTTTGTGTGTACGTGAAAATCATGTGCGCAATCGAGCGTATTTACGTTTTCAGTTTACGATCGACACACAAAACCATGTTAATGTACATGTTTAATATGAAAATTTCATTTTATAACATCTAACGCATTTCAGACCCATAAAATTTATCCGACACAATATTATTTCATGGAAAAAAAATTAGTTAACTATTTTTTTACCTGAACAATTCGCACACTAAGTCCCGTTTCTTTCGCCAAAGTTTCTCGTACTTTCCGGCATGGTTTCGGACTTACTTCAAAAGAAGCTTTGAAAGCTCGCCGTTGTTGAGTCGTGAGGATTGTGCGTGGTCGCTTTGGTCCCCGTCGACCATCATGAGACCTCGTTGTTGGCAGCATATCGTCGCATAAATATTCACCTAAATTAATAATTCAAATCTAAATTAGTTTTAGTATAAAAAACTCAAGTCCCAACTTTACCTTGTGCATACCCTTGCAGCATTTCGACTTCTTTTTCGTAATCAGGACGACAAAACAACTGACCTTGTTTTACAACAAATTGATCACCTTTAAGTAAACGTACACCGCAAACGACACATACAAAACAGCGTAAATGGAAAACACTGTCGAGGGCTCGCATTACCAATTCCTCCGGCCCAATTCGCTCAGAACACCCTAGGCACTTTTTCACGTATAACCTTTCAAAGAAGAATTAAAAACCATAAGGATCTACCATTTTTATTCTTTGCTAATTTTATGATAATTGATTCTTTGAACCTCGGAGTATATATACCAAGAATTCGAATGCAATATCTAAAAAATGGCATCAATTTGAGGTCCAGTACCAGTAGAGCGCATAACTTTTTACAGAGTACGCGTTTAAATCTTTACGCGGGAAGTGCCGTTGTTATTAGAAACTGTAAATTCTAATCTACTGTACAATGGGAAATATGTCACTATATAGTGCTGCCACAGGAGTGTTTGAAGTACTAACTTATGTTACTCTAGTTACCTTACAAAAAGTACATAATTTCGATTTAAGTTAGTAATGCAAACACACTAGCACTTTTTCACGTATAAGCTTTCAAAGAAAAATTAAGAACCATAAGGATCTACCAATTTTTATGCTTCGGCAATTAGGCCCTGATAATTAATTCTTCGGACCACGGAGTATAGATATCAGGAGTTCAAACGCAATGTTAAAAAAATGGCATCAATTAGAGGTCCAGTATCGGTAAGGCGCAACACTTCAGAGTACGCGTTTAAATTATTATGTGGGGAGTGCTGGTTGTTATTAGAAACTGTAAAATCTAATCTGCAATGGGAAATATGTCATTATATGGTGCTGCCACAAGAGTATTTGAAGTACTAACTTATGTTACCAAAATTACCTTACAGAAATTACATGATTTCGATTTAAGTTAGTTCTACAAACGCACTAATGACGGCGCCACATCTTGACACATTTCCTTTCATGAATTGCAAGATTGGAAAACCTCCTTAAAACCGTAGCGACCATTGGTACATTCTGAATAGTTGCGCTTTAAGTGACAGAAAAGAGAACTATGATTAGGATCGGTTTTTGTGTACATAAATTTTGTAAAAAAACCTATACCGTTTGGATTCCTGGTATCTATATTCCATGCTTCGGACAATTGAAATCCTTGGAAACTGAACAAAACCATAAAAATACATGTGTCACAAAGTATTAACAGTAATAAAACTCCATCTAAAACGTAGATTTAATTTTAAAAAAATAAAAAGTATACATGAAAAGATGGTTCTTAAAGAAGTAAAAGTTAACAATTATAGTAATTATTCTTTTGTACAAATATCGAATCAATCTTTCCAAAAGAATAATTCAAAGGTTACCGTTTATTGAACCAAAGGGAATAAATAAATTATTTGAAGATCAATTATCGATGAATCGAAGACAGTTTATAAATCAAGAGACTATTATTATTTCTACTACATCTTTAGTATATTATTTAAGGTGAAACTTGTCCGAATCATAATTATTATATAGTGAATAATTTGTTCCCACTAAAAGGTTTTGTTTTGCCCCAACCACAAAAACCACAAACCCTCACAAATGCGTTAATATTTTCCCCAACGACCTCATAACCACTTTTCACCACCTTAAAGGTTTCAGCTATTTGTGCATATTTTCAACAATTTTTCCATCGCATCGATCCCTATACACTTCCAACAAATAGATTTCTATTCTGATTTTTTTAGTAAGACGAAAGGGTTGAAGGCTAACAAGACTTGTTCAAGTGTAAGATGATTTTCCGCCCACTTACTCTTAAGATAAATGAAACTCAGCCCTAACGTAATTTTCGGTCATTTTGGTGACTAATTTTGTTTGAAATCTTTGTGTGTTCGGTTGTGTAAAGTTCAAGTTGCGAGAATGTTGACTTTAGAGTTTGATATTAAAGAAAAAGTCATTCATGTGTCACACCCTCTTGAACGTAATCATTGCAAACAAAACGCGCATCTCCCCTTTTTTACTGACTAGTATAGATCAAATATAATCTCCGTCACTTCATTTCCACCATTTTCTCCCCATTTCCCAGGCGATTTATATAAACAAAATGGTGGATCACTTACCCAGCGTGAAAAAAAAGAAATGAAGACAAAGAATTCGAAGCTTTTTGTAAAAATCATAAGAGCTTTTTCAATAGTGGTATCGTTTTGTTTGAAGTCGTTATTAGATCATTATGAGACCATAGATACATGAGCATAGTGATGGGTTACTCAAACGAAAAAACCCAAGACTTTTTTACAATAAAACTCTACGTCAAACGTACATATAATAAATGAACACGCTTATTGGCCTTACTTCAAAGAAAAATAATTTTGCTGGCACGAATTCAAAACAGCGCAGGAAGCAGAAACAAATAAAAATGCTCCGGATAAAAAATCCACTTCGATATTGTCTTCAACATTTACCAATGACAAATATTCATTTCCTTATCCGAAACGTAAGGTAAATATTTGTCTTCTGAAATAAGAACCCCCTTTGTGTTGACGACGCAAATCGATAAATATCGGAAACAGATTATTGAAAGATGAACTAAAAGTCTGCAAGTTTTCCGAGTAAAATTTAAAATTTTCCCCATTTTTTTTTTACTCAAATGCAAAAAGGGATGTATTAAAAACGGAGATGAATAGTATGCCCATTTTTAAAAGCTCGACAAGGGTTTATTGTGTCACACATATCAGAATGTCAGGATCAGGAACAATGAAGTCGACACGTGTTGCCGACTAAAATTAAGGGGGATGCTGATATGACAAACGGACTAATGGACGGATCGGGACTTTAAGGGATAAAATTAACAATAAAATATATGAATAAATTTTTGCTAGGCTAAGCTGGTTTGTTTCTTGTTTCACCAAAACGAGAAAAAATATATAAAAAAGTTTTGTTAACGTTTTCAAAAATTTGTTCAAATCTAATATAAAATATTTTGTTTGTGATACAACAACAATTTTTAAAAAATAGTTATTCAGTAACTTTTGTTTATTAACTCAAACATTACTCAGTCCATTAACTTTTGTAAATAGTTTACTAACTTTCATAATACACTAATTAGTAAAGTTTTAATTTGTTCAAAGTAACTTAAATTTGTTTATTAACAAAAGTATAAAACTATAATCTAATGATTATAAAAGATAGGGTTATATATATACATACTTCAAACAAAATAGTTTTTAAGAGGAAATAAGAATATTTGTTTTTTATCTTTTGAAAAAAACTTTCGATATTAATGAAGACACAAATATAGATACTGAATAAAAGTTTGAAATTCTGAAAACTTATTTTGTACTTATTTTGTAAAACTGTAGAGTTCCATTTTCCTGAACAAATTTGATAATTTTTTAACAGAAACAGTAATTTATACGGAAAACTATACCATTTATGAAACCTATTTCTGTGACCCTAATGAAACTATAAGCTTTGCTTACTTTCAATTATTTTTTGTATTTGCAAAATCATTTACAAAGATCGTTGGCAAAGAATTAGGAAATGATCATTTGTTAAAATTTAGGTTTAGACAAAATTTTAGTAACTTTCTTTATTATTTAAATGAAAATATTTTTTTGCTTTTTTTTCCTATAGTCTTCATTTTAAAACTCTACCAGTGACAATTATTATGAAATCTCTAATCTCAATTTAATGGTATGAGAAAAGTATAAGTTAAATAAAGTCTACTGAGAATCCACAACTACCAGATAATAAATTTCCCAAAGAGAAATGTTTTAGATGAATTAATTTTCTATTTTGAAAAGATAATGACTAAATGTGGTGTAATTGAAGAATATAAAAAACAAGGAACCTGAATTTATATATATTGTAAGTAGTAGGAGTAGCTCAAAATTGTATTAAAATAGCAATGTTTCTTCGAACCTACAAAAACTTAAAGCAACATAAAATATAACGTACTATTTACATTTGAAAAATTAAGACTTTATTACGTTTAAATTCAATTGCTAGTAGTAAGTTATAAATGAAACATTGCAATAATCAAAACAATGAAAGTCGAAAATCGAAATTTTTGGATTACGATATTATTTTTATTTAGTTGGGATTATCAGGTGGCTCAGTGCTTATAGTGCATCCTGGGTCCCTATGTCACCTAGAAACTCAGCAACTGATGTACTATGTATTTTTCAACTATTTTAGTTCCAGAGTTTGTTTTCCCTAATTCTTTCTTCATTATGGGCGCTGCATTTCCACAGAATATGACAAGCGGTTTCAACCTTTTCCTGGAAGAATTTATATGATGGGTCACCCACAAGTAATCCAATTGTATACAGTTGTATCCTCAATCCACAATGATCGATTATTAGGCCTGTTACTCTGCTCTTTATTCTTGCTAAATTAAATATTTTAGTACGCAGCTTCAGGGTAGTTTTCCCATCATTCTTTTACTATGTTTTTCCCCGATGGTGTTCTATTATACCGAGCAGTTACTTTTATAGACCTATATTTTGATACGATAGTAGTTTTATAATATTTAATTTTTTTTGTTTTTTTTTTGTAATACAAAATATTTTTCTAAATTTGTCGACAATTAGAAAATATCTTATTCATTTTGTGACTACTATCGAGATACTTGAAAAAAAAAATCAAATTTTAATACATCCCTCAATATGACAATGGAAAAAATTCTGAACGGAGTTTTTCAAATTTTCCGACCAACATAAACTTTAAAAGTTTTTCCATGACTTATTTTTAAAATGTTTATTTTTATTTAAGAACCCTGCATTTTCGATTAGCTAGTAATAATTCATAATTATAAATATCTGCTAGAAGCAGCATTAATTTTATCTTAGTATTACGTTTTCCTTTTCTTCTCTGCTGTTAGGAATGTTATAAGATATCCGTTTGTCAAAGCTTTAGAAAATTCAGAAAAATCTTATATTAAGAACAAAATTAAAAATAAAAAACTAAACTTTAAAATTTTGTTAAGAACCCATTCTTAGTGCATACTCGTGGTGACAAAATTCCATTACAAAAGGTGTTTGTTTTTCCAAAAGCGGAAAAATATTGAAAATAGTTCAAAATTGTTTCAAATGACCTTAAAACTTATTCGCAAACAAAATTGGTTAACGTATTTTAACTGCTAAAATAATGGATTTCTTCCAAATTTAGAGTTTATGTCGTATTTTGCCACCCCTATGGGACCAATATCAATTCATTTAAATACATGTAAATATAATGTAAATACATTACATATACCTTATTCACTATAAAAAAATCATTAAAATCAAACTCCTCTGTGAAAAATATTTCTTGGTTCTCTCGAGTTTTCTTTAGTTAAAAACCGTTATCAAATATTATTTTTTTTGCAATTTTCAGGAGTTCTTCCTGGTTTCCACTAGTTATTAAATGAACTTACTCCTGGTATATATTAAGTCTATCGTAAAAGAATGTCGTTCTTAAACCAATAGTTATTCAATTGACATTTATCTGCTTTTAAGTCATTTCAAAGTGGTACTAAGACATTTTATGATTAGAGTATGATTAATTTACTAAGTAAAAATTTTAAAATATTTTTATTCCGAATTCTATATTGAAATGGTAGAATCAAACACCCGAAGTAATATAAATTCGGTATTGTATGCTCTTCGAGTTAGTTTCAAAAGGTAGCAACGCAAAGTTGTTACTAAAAACATTTTCAAAATTTATCTAACTGTATTAGATGGTCATTAATGACAAATGAGTTTCAGGTTCAAACTCGATAATTTTCATTTCTTCAACTGGTACCAACGAAATATGACAAAAAATTTAACCAATAAATATCTAAGGGGGGAAATGGTGTCAAATGTATGCCAGAAAGTCGAAAAGTTGTCAAATCAACCTAATCTATCTTAATTGATCGGCCAAATACCCAAAAGTGTTCAAAAACTGTTACCAGATAAAATTCTATGCTGAAACACGGTAATGCAAGACCCCTCTGCAGAAGAAAAGCCCGGGAAAATACTAATTTATTAAAGGGGAGGTGATATTGCCGTACCCACTATAACCGTCTAAAGTTTTTTCATCGGATTTCTATTTATTTCAATCGTTACCACATTTACTAAGTGGTTAAATAATTGAAAGCTTAAGTGATGTTAATGTGTTAATGTGAATATGGCATTAAAAATTTGTACACTAAATGTCAAAACGTTGATACTATCGAGGCTGATTATATTATTGATTTAAAATCAATGGTTGTAACAAAATTTTTTGTTTAAATTGTAAATTGAAAAAACGACAATACTTCCCGGTACCCCTATTATCTAACATGATTTTTCTTCAAAGAAAAATACCCCTAGATAAACTGTAGATAAAAAGAGCTGATTTTGTTACAAATTTCATATGTTAATTTCCGAAAATATATTTGCACCTTTTGGCAATAAAAATATTTTTCACACGTTTCTAGATATCCTGTCGTAAATACTAATAAATTCCCTTATTGACATATTACTTTCTTAAATAGCTTTTTAAAACGTCTCGGGGGTAAAATATTGGTTAGAAAAAGGGCAGAAAGGGCGCCGAAAGCGATAGATTTCCTTCAAATCGGTATTAGTTGTGTATGCGCTTTTATAAAAGAGGGAAGTGATCGTTGATGGCTACACACAGGATCAGCTATCAAATCGAAGGGTCGTGTTCGGGGTGCACACACGTAGGGTGCAAATCCTTACAACCCTACCCTACCCTACAGTACGATCCACATATGATGATATTAGGAAAGGCTGCATCGTGCAAGCAATATGTTTTTCAACAGTTTAGGGGTGTCGTCATGCTGAGCGCGCGCGTGCAGCGGTTTATTTTATTGCCTTATCCTGAATATGTCTACTGACGATCTTGCCACCCCCACAGTGAAATCCAGAATGATGCTTTCGTACAGGCAAACGATTACAAAGGGTGAAAGAATTTGGTATCTGTATGGATCCCTAGCGCCCTTGTTTCTCGCCTCGTTCATTCTCTTCATACAACATCTATACAAAATATGTATTGTCTATCATTTGCCGCGTGATATTCAAATATTTGACATACGTCTGGAAATATTAATTTGGAGGATTCTATTTGAGAAAAATTCCAAATGGAAATAGAAAGAATACTTGATACGTACGTACCACATATCTTAAATTATTTTCAAACAATTATTTGGTAGAATTTCCACAACCACTTGTATTTTTTTGTAACTAAAATATTTGTTCTAAAAATGCTTAAGATTTTGTTTCTTTAGTGTACAATGATCCATAAACATTGCATATCTTCCTTTAATATTAATAAAGCTTCCGTAACATAT
This sequence comes from Sisyra terminalis, assembly GCA_958496175.1. Lineage (NCBI taxonomy): Eukaryota > Metazoa > Arthropoda > Insecta > Neuroptera > Sisyridae > Sisyra > Sisyra terminalis. The sequence continues at coordinate 14,879,745 of OY292275.1, forward strand.
CATCATATACAATAGTCGCTATAATTCTAACATACCGTATCTGCTACAATAACATTTTATTAATTTCCAAAGAAAATAAATTTGTTAATATATTAACAGTAAAATTGTTTAAATTGATATACTAGATCAATACAGATATCATTGTTTTAAATATAAATAATACGCCGAAACCGAAATTATGTCCCTCTTTGAGATTATAATAATATGAATTACAGAGGTGTGAAAGTTATTAGACCCAAGACAACTCAAGAGAAAAAAAACACATTTTTGTTTTTAATTGTCACAAATTCAAAAATTTCAATAATTTCACTCATCTTATATTTTCTGTGGTACCCTTTATTGTTTATAATTTATTTTTCTCATCCTGGCATGCTCTATACTATTTTTTTCGTTTATATTTTATTAAGATGCCAAATCTTAATAAGTACGGTAATCAGATCCACCCGTGTTGTAATCATTTATTTTTTTTAGTTTTTTCTTCACAAAGGCCCAAAAATTTTCTATGGGATTAGCATCAGGACTATTTCCTGGCCAAGAAGGCACATTATTGTTAGAATTTTTGAGGAAATTCATAACTTTTTTGGCTTTATGGCAAGGAGCTTCATCCTGCATAAAGATAAAATTTTCTTCCGGAGACCACTCTTTAGTTTGAGGCAATAACCTCGTTTCCAAGACTTGTATATATTGGTCTTGTCTCATAGTACCTTTCACAATGTATATCCTACCGGTACCCTTTGCTGATATGCAGCTCCAAACCGTAACTGATGTTGGATGTTTTACAGTCTGGGCAATATATTGCTGGAAGAAAGTAAAAATCTCCTTTTGAGTCTAATAATTTTTACACCTCTGTATGTGTAAGGTTATGGAAATAGGGAGCTTTTGGTGGTTCTTATTAAGAACTATATGTTGATATGAAATTTACAAATATAAAACATAGACAAATAAGTCTGAACGAAAAGCTTCCAAGAAGTGTGTATTTAAGGATAAAAAGATATTCCCAATTCTTGAGTTAAAAAAGAATATATAAAACGACAAATTTTACTGTTAATTATTTATAAAAATAGAATTAATTTGTGTTTCATTTACGTAAACAAAGGATTTGAATAATATTTTATAAACGTTTGGGTAAGTTTTATTTTGGACGAGCAAAATATTTGGAAATTGAAAACAAGGAAAATGAACTTTATTAAGTCGAAAAAGTTTTCTAAGACTAAGGAGTTTTGGAATTTTAACCATTCTTTCTGGGTAGATACTTAGAACCTTATTTTAGAATTATAATCTCATTAGAACCTTACGACTTTCGTTAAAAAAAAATTGGAGGAATTGTCTTGAAGATAGCCGAAGTATAAACATAAGAAAAATACCGGAAAAAAACAACATTTTGATTTTTTTATTCAATATAGAAGTCTTGAGGTCTTCAAAGATAAACAAGCACCGATTAAAATCAATGTTATATTTTCCTCTGAAATTCAAAAAATGCTTATTTTTTAGTTTTTATTAATAAGAATCTTATTGGATCTTCTTGTACAATGTTTTTTGTTTCAAAACTAAGTGGAACGAAGAAGTAGAATTTGAATTTCAAATCTGTTTTGCCGAATGACTTTGATTCAAAACTTAACTCCGGAATAAGGCAAAGCCGGAAGAAGAAATAAAACCCGCCGGAAAACGGAACCTATAGGAAGAAAATATGAAAAACAATACAAACATAAAAGAGCATAGTTTTTTGTAGTTGATTTTACTTAATGGCATAGCTGTGCTAGTACTCCTCTATACGGTATGGAATACGGTTTCGTTTGGTATCATTAGCGTAATTAGTTTGTAATGAAATTGTAGTTAAAGCTATGAAAACTCAATATATTGCCAAGCTCGTTTATATGAAGATCATACGAAAAAGTTATTTTAAAAACCGAGAACTTTGATACTTCCTATTTCAGGTTCAATTTTTAAAGAAGTAAATTCACTTTTTTCTGGAACTGGAAAGCAAATCTTTTGGGAGTAAACTCGAAAACCCGGGATCTGAAGATCATTGGGATGCACAGATTTAGTAACTTACTTCAAAATAAATTTTTGGGGTTGTACAAAATTCAAATCCAAAGAATCGACCATCGAATTTTGAAATTTAAAGCACATTTTTTGCACCATATATACTACATATTTGGAAACATTGACCTATAAACTTTTTTCCATTGTTATAATTGACATAAAAACCACTTTGCAACAAAGACATTTTCATTCATTAATTAAACGAAAGACTGTTTCATTTTGAACTTGAACTTGAATCATTAAATTATATGTCTAGAAAATGAAGTAAATAACTTTTGAACAACTTTAGTAATTATACTACACTAATATCCATTAATTTTAATTCATTTTATTTTCCTACATGTTTTTAGCTGAAAAGTTTCCACCTTTTTTTGTCTGGTATATTCTTTCTTCCAACCTTAACAAATAAGTACTTCTCAAAATTAAGAATAAATAAACAGAAAAAGCAATAAAGAGTTAAAAATTAGTTATGTTGAACTTTAGAATAAATATCTTCCGTGTTCCGTTCCGGTATTTTCTTAAACTTTTTTAGATACTCATATAGTATTTCATTGAGCTTTATTTTAGAGTGATTACTTTTAAAAGGTTCAAGAAACTAAAATGACGGAAATTAAAAGTTTTTTGTTGTAGAAATCAGTTTTTCAAAAATTTATTTTACGAGTTCATACCCGCAATTTCTTCTATGTGACCCATTAATTTGTATTAATGTTTCCTACTTGTAAATTTAATTTAAATAATTGTCATTAAGTTTATTATTATATTCATATAAATAAAATTATGGTTAAATTTTTTGTGTGCATATTAGTAAAAAACTACTGAGTAGATTTTCATTTATTTTTTCTTTAATTTCTCATAACTTATATAATATCAAGTAGATAATCTTCTAAGTTATCAAATACGATATAATTAACGATCGTTACGTGAATATGAGTCTATTTAAGTCCTCATAATAAATCGATATACCAAGGGCCTTAATGTTATTCCATTTGTTTCAAGAGAAATAGCATCGAACTTATAGGTGATAGATGTGAGAACGTAGAAATATTATAAGATAATAGAATCATCAATTTTGCCAAAAACATTAGAGAGGCTTAATAGAAAAGGACAAAACTTTTAGTTTGTACCAGTTTGTGCTATTAAAATCTTGTATTAGATACCAAATTTCTAAGGTATCAATTATATCTCATTTTTTAATAATGACATTTATTTCACTTTCATGAGAGTTTATTTTAGTAAACGAATTTATTCTGAGAATATCTTATATTATCTTGAGCATTAAATTGCAGTAATATCTTTACCATGCTGACGTAATTATAAGTGTGAGCTTTTTGTAATATATTAGTCGATGCTTGCAAATATAAGTTTTGAACTAGTGCACCATCTATATAAAGAAAATTATAATTTAAATTATTCAATTCTGAAAATTGATCATTTCTGCAATTTTTATTGTTTCAAATATGGAATAACTAATCGTTTTATTGTTACAAGAAAGGTTAAAACTATTGAGAAGATTTTGAAAGTATTTTTCCCAAATTTAACGAATTTTAAAAAAACGGGAAAACTACATATATGGGCTAAGCGGCAGATAAATTGTGCTGTTTTACTTGGTCAAATTCCAGAATTTTATTTTTCAACTACAAATTTCGGATAGTTTAGACCAGCTGTACTCAACCTTTTCTTTTTCCGGGCTGCATTCCGATTTTTCCTCATCTACGTAACATAGTTATATGTAAAATTTTTGAATTTATATGTTAATATAACACAAAATTGGTCGATTTTTCACCAAGGGAATCAAAAATTACATTGTGAATGCAAAAAGTTAAACTGGTAACACTATTCCGCTTATATCGACTTCCTAATCGACCAATTACAATCCAAGATAGGTAATTTTTTACTCTGATAACAATGCAATATTTAAAATATATTGAAAACAACAGCAACAAATTTTTGGTGACAATAATTATTATTTGGGGCCGCACAGACCAGCTAAGTGAGCCGCATGCGGCCCGCAGGCTGTAGGCTGAGTATGGCTAGTCTAGGCTTTAGGGCTGGTATTTTTACTCATGAATAAATAAATCATATCTTTAAGATAGTTATTTAATAGCAATCAATTTATCTCTTAGATAAGTAAGTGAAATACGCAGCTTTTCTCTATACTACGGATATAATTTTAATCGATGTACGAATATCACTATATAAATGTGAAAATGCCAACTCTAAGATAATTACCTACTTAAAATTTAACTTAAGAATAATGTCAAAGATAGCGCAACTTAATATAAGTAAAAAATCGGTTGCAACAATTTGATGACAAGATTTGTTTAGTTGTCCCGAAAGAATACTTAAAAATGTTAACAAACTAACAATATAAATATTTTCCTATTTTTAAAAATGTAATTTCCTTTCACTACCAATCACGGTTAACAATTATATTAATGGAGAATTTAAATTGGAAAAATATTATTAAGAAGTTGTAATTTTTGGATTGCAGTTTCGCAAACTGCATTTAACTGCAAACATTAAGATGTATAATTATTCGAACTATGTTTATTAAAATTAGTACTAGGTATGTGGTCTAATCTTTAAAAAATTTGGCCCGTGCTTAATCGGCAAATCTAATCTCTGGGCACTTGCATAATGAATGTATATAAACAGTAACCCGAAAGTAAATACACTTTAAATTGTACATAAGCAAACGTTATATTTATACGTAAGCCAAAAAATCTATACCCTTTAATATGTAGAACAATTAGTTGTACGTTAATAGCAAGTTTCATCAAAATCAGTTTAGTCGTTCTTCAGTTCTACAGAGCCACACAATTTAAACGAATATTTTTGTGAACATTTAGTCAAATTTTCTAAAAATGCAGACAGAACTAAAATGCCCAATTTATAGATGAATCTTTAATGTACTTAATTTTTATATCTTCTGTGGTTTGTTTTTTCGTACAAAAAGGTATGAACTACAGTTACTTACATCACTTACCTATCATAATCGATGCGGCAATATAATTTCGAATCTCTGCTGAAACAGGTATGAGCCAAACGTGTACCACAAACAAAGCATTGCAAGCAATGTTCATGGTAGGATACATCCAAAACACGCATTATGTACCGGTCGCTGATCGGCCGACAACATGCCCCACAAAGGACCACATTACCCATCGATGTCGGTATCATATCCGTCATTTTTGGATCAGGTCGATATCCACCTTCGATTCAATTCAAATATTAACCTAAACAAATAATTTTCCCAACAAAATAATACTTATAGGTAATATAAGAAACCCCACACAGATCCAATCCTTCCAAGATAATACCATCAAATTTAATATAATATGGATATAATTTTCAATCAATTTATCGAGAGGGTATATGGTAAGTCACGTGCGCGCTTAGGGATCATACTTCGACCCTCCTAACACCCCTGCAAATCCCTTGATTATTATTAAGTCAACTTTAAGGATTATCAGAAATGGATTAAATGGAGAATAATTAATTATTTTATAGCTATTAAAATATCTGGCATCTAAAGCATATATGACAATATAATACAATAGTTTTTAGTTTAAAAAAAACTTATATTTACAATGAGATAAATGACCGCAAAATTTTTATTGAAAATTGATCGCTATCAGATTAATACAATTTTTTCGACTTCCAAAGGGTTGATAAGCTGTTATTTACAGTCCGTACATGAACCATGAAAAGGGTTAGTAGCGTTTGAAATCACGTTTAAGCGCTAATAGCCATGACATGGCATGAAATGCTGATTTAAATCAAATCTGTAAATACAGTTGGTACATACAAGCAAATAGTTGAAAATAACCCTCGGTTAAATGCTTTAAAAAAAATAAACCCTTTTAATGATTTGCGATAAGGAAATTTTGTTTTAACGCTAATTGTACGTGTGAGTGTTTTCAACACTTGTACCACGTGTCATCGATCCCATTAGAAGCGTCAGTTGATTCTCTAATTTGGGGAAGGTGTGAAAAAAATTATTGGTTTTGGTTAAAAATAAAATTAAAAATCAGTTGAGGGCAAATTTGGCGCACGTTGTTCCAAGTGTGAAAAATCTGGCAATTATCCTCTCGTCTTACATCATGTTTACAATGCATTTAATTTGTCAACACTCAATCTTTAAACTTTTAAAAATTATCATATTAAAAAGAAGTCTGGAGAAATTCTACGTACCTGATTCAATTTTTTCTAGTTTTATCGTGAAATTCATTTGCCACCACAAAACGAAAAACAGTCAGGAAACACGTTCAAAATGTGTTTGTAAAAATTAACGATTATTTCTTCGGAATCCAATTTAACCACCAACGATTTCTATTGGATTATCGGTATATTTCATAGCAGACGTAACGATATCGTAACGTGGTTTCGATATTAATTGTTTCTTTTTTCGTTCATTTTCGTATTTGAAACATAATATCGAATGGCTATAATATCAGCCATATGGTTTTAATGTTCGTAAAAATACGATTTTACGTTAATATCAACACGGATTATGATAACATAACAATAGTAATAATAATACATTGATGGCTATAACAGCCGTAGCTAAAACGATTCCCGGCGTATCTGTGTTTATCCCGATAAATCGAAAATCGACGTATAAAGCAAATAATATTACTTTCTATTGAGTGCAAATTCTATAGCCCGTAGCGTATGGGCTGCTACGGAAAACACACGGACACAACAATTGTCGTAGCAGCGTAACGTTAGTATTCTTAGTCGGAAAATTTAGTCAACACACGCGTTCGTATAAATTCGCCATCAACAAGGGACAGAGATTTGTGTACGTTCACGTTGAAGGGGTGTGTCGCATGTTCCTGTGGGAGGCGTTACGCTCGTTCGGGAATCATGATTGGATATAGACGTTGAGCTTTATCTCATACTTGCTTCAAACGTTAATGTGCTTCCATGGAGGATGATGTAGTCTTAAAAGCTCTAGTCGGCATCTTCTCTATGCTTGATTTTAGTGATTAAGTTACACATAAGAAAATATAATTTCTTGTCTAGTAAAATACGCGATAATGTCTCTATCGTTAAGAAAAAATCAACGACGTTTATTAACTATCAATCTGAGGCAATAAAGTTTAAGAGCTTTTCAAACTATAACAATGGAGATATCTTCCCACATCCCTAAAACATAAATTATATAGAACAAGATATTTTTACATAGTTATACGTTCATATCTCTATACACAAGCCTCTTTGAACATTTGAAACTTCTTAAAAATATTCATAATACTATAATTACTATTACTTAGCATGAGCTTAATGTTTTCAAACTTTTTAAAATCTAAGAGTGACATCTAGTGTCGAAGCTCATAAGTTATTTTAATATAGGATTCTGTTATACCAAAAGCTGTTGCAGTTGTTTAGTCGGTTTAATGCTATTTAGGACTATCGCTTAAGCTAGTTAGGGTCTCGTAGCTAAACTACAAATAAGGAATTTATGTAAATATTATAATTTTGCTTCAGTTATTGATATTGAGTACCGAAATGTACCACCCCTTATATTCCAGTTTCGCATTTAAAACCTGTGGTCCTTAAAATCAATATTTCAAATTGGCAAATTTTGGCCATTTAAATCAAATGATTTTAGTCATTACTTTTCCAATAGATAATTTTTTCAATCTTATGACCTTAGTGGTATTTATTTTAAAATAATTAGTACAAAAAGTAATCTATTGGTGTAAATCAAAAGATAAAGCATTCCTTATATCTTCGGGCTAAAGTATTCACCTGCTAAGCTCATTTTTAATGCTCTTTTTTTGTTCCATTAGGAAGGAAGTAGTACAAAAATAAAGAAAATGAAATAGTCACTCTATCGAGTGACAAATTGATAAATCACTTTACATATAAAAATTTTACAATATAACATGGAAAGAAAACCTGATATCTGTATTAACTTATATGGCTTACATTACCTTTTTTTGTTCCTAAGTAAAATTTATTAAATAAACTTAGTAAGCTAACACTTTAGACCAACAATATATTTTTTGCATCTAAACACTGTCTTTTTAAATTTTGTAGGGCAATTATTGGTCCTCTATATGTTTGCAGGGTAAAATATTTTCAGAAAAGTACGAAGACATTTGCTTTCTTTTAGAAACTCTTGAAACTAAATTGTTTAAGAAAAATCAACATTTAAAATTTGCAAATTTTGACCAAAAACGAAAAATTATAGTCTTTACTTTTCCAATATAGATTGTAGTTTCATTCATACAACCTTTGGATCATTGATTTTAAGATCATTAGCACAAAAAATAATCGATTAGCCTAAATTCCAAAATAAAGTATTCATTCGCATCTTTCGCATTTAAAAACTTCCTTTTTTTATCCATATTGTGTATATGCGTATTACTGCTCTAAAAAGATATCAAAGTTCTAGTATTAATTCATTGAAAAATGTTTTCTTTCAAAACCCATCAGAACATCCAACCCTAAAGAAAACCGATCATAAAATTGATAGGGGTTTTCTTCTCAATGAAATATCCTTTAAATTCTAGTTTTACATCAATTTTCTTTAAGGTTATTACAACAATAATAATCTAATGATACAAACTAAAAATAACCAATGCTAATACTTTTAAGCACTTGAAAACTACCCTTTTTGAAACTTTTTAGTTGTACAGTGTTTGGTACTTCGCTTCTTTCGCAAAACTTTTCATTGAATCAACCAATTCTTAAAACAAAAATCGATCCTTCGATTGGCTAATTTTGACCAAAATTTATAGACATTAAATTTAATTTTTCCAATGAATTGCTAAAACATTAGTAAAAAATTAAAAAGCCTATTGGTAGCTGAATGATTAAGGGGACCGCTCCAAAATTGATAAATGTTGGATTCGACTCTCGTATTGAGCAAATTATCAATATTTCTCGATTTATAATTTTTTTATCAACCTATTTTACCTATTTTTATCAACCTTTTTTTTATCAACTTTAGCGTCGCTAAAGACCTTAATTGTTCTAAAGCGACGGTAAACAATAATTTAAAAATAAAAAAAATATTGCTACAGTTGCCTTAATGCCAAGAAACAATAATCATTTGAGACGAATTGAAAAGAACTATTCAAATTTGAAACTATTCCTTTTTGAAATTTTAATTTTTTGGTGAAAAAGGAGTTTATTAATGCAAACCGAAAAGAAGTATCCCCAAATTTCATTTGAATATTGCTTCTTTTGAAATTTTTATTGCTAATAAACAAAGAAGTGTAGGAAATTGATTACCATACAGTTCGATAAAATTGTACGATTTAAACGTAACAAAGTTTAACAACTTGTAGTATTTTGAAATATGTGAGTAATCCGATTAATAAATTCTCCTTTTTAATTAATCAAATTCATATATTATTCTTGTATTTTAATAATATTGCACTACATTCAATATAACGATATTAAATTCTCGATATTTAATCAATATTTAAATTTTATTATATTGAAATAATAATTAATCAAGTCTAGACGGTACAAACATTACAGTGGAACGACTTCTTCATAACAATAATACTAATATTTCCTTTTTTGAAAACAAAAATATAAATTAATTATAATTATTTATAATTAAATATATACCTACATTAATTTTGTTTATGTTTACTTCTATAACATTCACAGTTCGAAATAAATACTGAATTTTATGTCTAAAAGGAAAAGTCCCGGTAAAATAAAAAGATAATCATACATTTTGTAAGCTCACTTTTTGCTAACCATAATGTTAATTTTTGATTTACGGTTTGTGATAGTCGTGATTTTTGGCTTAATTTCAAATATTTTGGCAGAGCCTTGTTGTAAGTTTTTAACATTAACCATTGATTGATTGACACATATGATTTTGTAATATAATAGAATAAGGAGTATGTTGCCTTTTTTTGTATTTGGGGATATAAAGGATATTTTATAATTATTCATTTTCATTTATTTCGACTTTTAGCTGCCGTTGTCATTGTTACAACGGCTTCGTGTTAAGTTTGCATAAGTTTAATTTCATTTTTGTTTTTCCCGATATACACAATTTCAAAATGTATTTTATCAAGTAATATAAGGTTCAAGATTCTGTTTTATTTCATTACGATGAAAATCATAGAGATATTCAGTGTAGAAACATATATAAAACAGTTCAATTTTTTTATTTGCAGATGACGGAATCTGTGGAGGTAATTCCTATGGTGATAAAGATGTTACTGTTATATCCATTGGAGATTATGATACACCTTTTGATTTAATACCTTCTTTGCATTATTGTAACAAAGTTTATTGTCCAACAATAAACTCTTGTCCTCCAGGATATTATATACAATACGCCAATTTTTTCAACCACGAGTGTTGTGATACTTGTGTTTCTTACTCAGGTATCCTTAATCGTTAGAAAAATTTATAAATTCGAATCAAATAACTATTAGGTATACAATTTTAAAGACAAATTTTCTTGGTTTCAGATTGTCGAGCGGATTGCGTACATATGAGTTGTGGTTCAGCAGTTTGTGATGTTGGGGAATATCTAGTTCCTGCTGATGGTGTAACGGCTTGTTGCAGCTATTGCGCGCCTCTTGGATGTAAAAAAAACATTTCCTTATATTTTTTTTTATTTTATATTTTATAAGTACTTCATTTTAGCGGCTGGTAATTTTTGTGATGCATCAAACCCCTGTGAAGACGATTTGAATTGTATTGATGACGTTTGTAAAGTCAATTGTCCGGCAATTCTATGCAGTCCTCCAATGTGTAACGTAAATGAAATTTACATACAGCCCGATTATATTACGAATTGTTGCGGGTATTGTGAAATAATTTATTAAGATAATTTATTAAATGAAAGAGATGTTCAAAAAAAGGAATGATTTTTAATTAAATACTATATGTCTTCTTAAGTTATATATTTTCAAATAAACTTACACATTAATACTGTAACGCTTTTACTATCGTTTTATTTTTCTCAAACAACCTTTAGCGATTATTGGTATTTAAACTGTACAAAATTATTTTTATTTATTATTTTTCATTTACAACCGTAAAAACAATCCTTAAAATTTCGTAAGCTTTTCTTAAAAATCAATGATGCTAGTATACTTTTTTGTCTAAAATTTCTTATAAACCGTTAGAGTTTCATGAACGAAGGTTTTAAAATTCAAAATATATTAAAAATTTTTAGAAACAAGCAATAATAAGTGCTCGAAATCGAACCCATAAATGCTACAAATTGCCAAACTTCCCTTAAAAAACAGTGAAATTACATAAGGGTTGTTTTAGAAAAACTAAACAAATTATTATTAGTGGATTTCTTAAAGCTTAATCCTAAAGCTTAATCGATCAAACTTGTAGAAATCAAGTAAGTTTATTATTAGAACATTTTTCACAAAACAAAAAAATCTTAAATACTGCATCAATGAATTTTACTTTAGTGGAGATCATTAAAAACAAACATGAGAAAATTTTCAAAATTCACCGTTAACGATGTTAAAAAGCTAAAACTAGAATCTAAGATGAAAATAAATTGTCAACGGGCACTTATCATCGTGTTAATGAATTGTATTTAAATTTAGGAAATTTAGAGCCATATTAGACAACGGAAAACTCCATAAAATAGCTAGGAATGGAAAACCAGTGACCTAAAGGACAAGAGACAGATAGCCGAAGAGATTGAAAGACAGCTGGACGTCCTTTTACTTGGAGATGTGAGACTCGGAAGAAAAACATCTTAATGCTTATAAAAAAAAAAAGAAAAGGAATATACCTACTTATTTTAATTTAAACCAAAATACAAGAAGTATATTTTTTTAGATTTTTATAAGTTAATTTTATAATACCTATTTAATCTACAGTCTGCCTCCAATAGAATGGGGTGTTAGCAAAGCTCACGTGTTTACAGCAACTGTGGATATGATTGAACTTGATATGTTGATAGATTATTAATTGTCATAGTATCTTAAATATTTTATTTATTTTAATATAAAAATTGATAAAAATGAAGAAATACTCTTCAATCATCCAAATTATTTATATTTAAAAATCTTTTCTTTTTTTGGGAGGTAAGCTAAGGTAAATGTTTGGTATCACTGCAGTAACATGTACTAAAAACTTTGTAAAGACAATTATTTCAATCATCGTTTCTTAAAAGATAAAATTTTAAAAGTAGTGTACTAACTTTTACGTAATATAACAAAAATTTATCATTTTTTTAAATGTATTAATTTATTAATTAAATAATTGATTAATAATCACAGAATTTTTTTTTCATAACAAAGGTTCTTTTCTAGATGTTTTTATTTTTTAGTCTTTTTGACAAAAAAATATTTTTTAACATTTTAGTTTAATTATTTTAGTAATAACGTGGATGAACAGGTGGATACGATGGAGCTGGGCACGGCACATTGCAATAATTGTCACTCGAACATACCAAATTTGAATAGCATGGATTGAAATAGTCACAAAATTGTCCAATATCTATCAATAAATAAAAATTAGTTTACTTCTAAAATTAAACCCTTAATTGTACCTCTAAGGCTGACACAAACGCTACAGCAAGTATTAATTCCGTCAGCCGGTTGTAAATAAGTCCCACATTTGCAACTGGCTGATTTACAGGTTACCGTTGAACAGTCTAATCGAGGGCCTTAAAAAATATTAAAAAAAAATAGATTTCTTTTTACATAAATGAAATGTCGGTATCACCATAAGGAATGCAAGTGGCGCAATTGTCTTTAATTCCATCAGCAGGTTGAAGAACATATCCTGGAGGACAGTGATCTACTGTACATACTTTTGAATTGCAATCGTAACGTAAAGGAGATACAGCATACAGGTCTTCATAGTCATAGTCATAGTCATAATCATCAACTATTCAAGAAAACTTTATCATTCAATATTCTCTATTAAACATACTAATTAAAAATACTTACATGGAAACACAAAATATGATTTAGTTCCAACCAACAAGCATGAAATCAAAATTGATCCAACTATAAAATTATTCATTTTATCGTTTAATCTATTTTTAAATGTTGAAAATTTACTGTTTTATTGTTGTTTAACAAGAGTTTATATAGGTACCTGAGGAAATATAATTTCTACTTAGTGGCCGTAAATATATACCTATGTATTGTTCCATCCATATAATCTTAAATTAACGTTAAATAATCAATATTTTCTTCGTTTTTTAAAATAAAACAACTCAATAAAGCGACAATGCCAATATTTAATTACATCAATAAATCGATGAAGGTTTAACAACCGTTCATTTTTCAATAATTAATACTTCAATACCTTTGCTTCTTTCTTCACGTATCAATAAAATGTTATAAAAAATTAATCTCACTGCTATTTTCTTTAATTTCCTTAACAAACCACCGTCTGTTATACGAAGTACCTATACATCTCTCGCATGCAAAGACAAATTTAAAACTGTATGGACTGTAAGTTACATCGATGTTGGAAGTCAGGTTTTCTAAGAAAAAGAATAAGTCCACAAAAAAGGGTACTTATCAATTCGATACATCGAATATTAATGAATTGATATTTCAATTTTATCATGATTGAAAGAATGATCAAATTTCATAACTGTAGAGTTTTGTTGATTAAATGAGTGTATGGCTGAGGAACCTGTAGACTGCAGCCAGTATTGGATTTACACAAGGGACATTAAAAGTTAATACCCAAAGTAGCGAATTTACAGGGACAGTAATAATCAAGACTTCAGAAAAAAACTTTATGTAATTAAAAATGCTTCAAAAAGTGTGATCGTGACTAACTTATTCAAAAATAAAAATATTTAAACAATATTACCTCGTCACTAATATTATGTTATGTAAAAGAATTTGGAAAATTTAAACTTTGGTTTTCTGGAAAATAAGTAAAATTCAATTGTAGTAGAAATAAAAAAGAGTAATGTGAAATTTTCATGTATTTCCTTTAGTATTTTCTAAATCAGTATTTCCCAAACTATGGTAGGCGATTCGCCTATGTACAAGATATGAATAAAAAACATAAAATGATAGGTTTGATATTTACGGAATATTTACGACCTTTTTTTTTCTAAGACAGCTAAGAATTGGGTCCCAAGATTGGAAGTTTTTGTTAGACGGTTCGAAGCCCAGTCAACTTTGGGAACCGCTATTCTAAGCTATTCATTTGGAAATTTAACACAGTATTATTTCATATTATTTTGACATTATGTAATTAAAAAAATAACTAATTTACATAACATTCCTTACATGATTAATCAAATTGCAGTTTGAGAAAACTTTCTGGTTCAATAAATAATTTGTTTTTATTAACCCTAGAATCGCTAAAGATCTTTGTTGCTATAAAACGACGGTAAATAACAATTAAAAAAATATTTTGTTTATACTCTATAGTTTCCTTTTTATAAACTATGTTTTTATAACATAAAAATTCTATTTAGTTACATTTTTAGGTATATATTTTAAAAACAATGAAAACTATTGCATTTCAACAGACATCTTTTCCCAATATATACAGGAGCTTTCTAAGAGGTCTTTCAAGAATATGGGAAGGAAATTAACAAGAATCATGGTGTCATATTTTACTTCTTTAGAAGTTGATGTAACGAAGAACAGAAGTGTATGTATTTTTCCTTATTAGATGTCCTTAAAAAGAGTAGATGCCTCAATCATTTAATTTACGAATTACTACAGGGGCCGCCTAAGCTGCAAAAAATATTTGGTTACAATATGTACAGAGTCCCATAAAGGTTTTGTTTATACTATGGGCTTCTTATACCAAAAAAATATAAGAAATCCAGGTGTAAATTATACAACTTCAGCAAAAAAACGTATTGGATTTTTAGCGTTATTCATATACCAATTTTGGAATCTGGGAAGAGATATGTACAATTGTATATATGAAAGCCTATACTTGAAAAAAGAGTTATGTATTCGAATTATATTTGGCCTACTAAAGTTGGCTTTGCCCAAAATGGACATAATGTAAATAAGAAGCTGTTACAGATTTTAATTTTTTTAAACTTTCATTACCTCCGAAATATTTTTAAAAATTCTTGCTTATATATGTATGCCATACTCGGATGAACTTCCTGACTCTATTGTGAACTTTTTCACCTTTCTACTATCCAAAATCCTTCAATAGTCATCCATGAAAATTTTGTCAACCAAATTCGACATTGCACAAAAAACGGACTTTAACCAGAACATCTATTTACGAACGGGGTGGTTTGAAATAAAGCTTTGGATGAAATTTCGATTATTTACGTTACGAAGAATCTTTATGGGATAAAAGTGATATATAATCGAGAAATGGAAGTCCATTATTTGAAATTAAAATAGAATTAAAAAATAATAAAGACGATATGTTCTGTGTAAAGATTTAATATATAATTAATATACAAAAATTAATACAATACAGTCCTTAAAATAGGTATATAATATGTATACAATGCGCTATAGATAATTAAAAATTATGGCTATCAATAAATAACACGTTTTACATAAATAATTGCATATGTAAACGAAAAGAATGAATCATATTTTTGTATAAAGTATAAATATATACAAGAAATTTTATTTATAAAAAATTAATTCTTTAATAAAAAAAATAAACAAACATAAAATGGAAACAATTAAATGATATCAAAAAAATTTGTACAAAATCTATAAAAATTTTATCGATATCAACTTTTCGAGTATAATTACATTAGAGAAAATTATAAATAATCTTTTCAAGTCAAGTATGCAGCTCAATATTTGGTATAATTTGAACTATTTTCTCATCATAAATGAGATTTTTATTGACTATTATCATACGTTATAAATATAATTAACATGAATCATTGCTTATATACCATCATTTAATATACAAACATTTCCTCTATCCCTTTGAAATTAAAAACTTGATTTGGCAACAAAAAATACCGTTTTTCCACCATTTTCTGACTTAAATAAATTAGTTCTATAAACAATATATTTTATTAAATAGTGTCTATAAATAAGTTTCAGATAGCTTTTTTATACCTAACTTGCTCCAGTCTTATAAATAATTCATTTAACGCCTCTCTCTTTACATTAAAATACAAAATGACGTTAAAAAGCAATCGTAACGGTACCATACAATTGTCTTTGAAAATTTCATTTCTACAATTCATTTGATATTAAAAGCATAAAAATCGCACATCCTCAATTCATTTTTTTACATTTTTCTACGAGCAATTTATTTACAATTTTTTCATTATATTTATATTAGGACGGTTATTTAATGACCAAACACGCAAATATGCTGCAAAATAATATCAAAAAGTTATTTGTATTTTGTTGTGATGTTCATATCATCATATTTTGTTTGAGTATTGTTATAAATGCAACTACTTTCTTATGGATAATACAAAACTTTAAAAATTATAGCACGAATTACACATTTTACATTTACATCTCTTATGTTGTAAAAAAATGACTGGAATATAATTAAAGGTACTTAAAAATTGAATTGAAAAACAAATAATTTTTATTTATATTAAAAACCAAAAATATAAACTTTGTATTAATCGATAAAATAATTTAACTAATTAAGCTTGGTCCACGAATTTTGCTTCAAAATACTTAAAAATAATGCGTATTAACAAATAACTGGTTTCATATAGAAATAAAATAAAATTAATGAGAACTTAACGATAAATTATTTGAAGGGTAAACTAGAAAACTATAGGTACACGAATTATTTGAGTTATAGCTTATGCTTATATCGCTGCAAATTTAATGAGTTTTGAAACCATATATAGATTATATAAAACGGTTGGTAAAAACCATATTTTTAATTAACGAAATATTGATTTTGTAAAAATAAATTACTATAACAGTATATAGGGTAGCTGGCAGTTTTCAAAGCGTGAGTAATTTATGAAGAACTAAATTTTAAATTAAATATTATCAAAACCCAATTCAAATTTTTCATCAAAAACCCCTTAACAATCATACCGTTTGACAAAATTTCTAATTTATTGATTCATATCTTTCATTTCACACAAAAAATTTAAACTTCACTGACCTAGTTTTATGTTCTGTTTTGTCATGCAATCAAAAACATCATGAAATCGTTGTTTCTCGAACATACTTTATAATGTCAGCATTTGTGACCGCCTTAATTTCAATGATTTCTTCTACTAATGAGAAATTCATGTACTGGATGATCTAAACCAGAATTTCTCAGCATGTGGTACACGCTCCACAGGGGGGGGAGGTAACACAAGAGGCGATTTTCAAAAATATATTTGCTTAGAATTTGAGCTAACCATAAGCACCTCTCAGGAGTTATTTAAAATTAAGTGCACATTAAGAGGATGTAGGAATTTGGGAGTTTTACTTAGGGCACCGCTTAAACAAAAGTTTTGGAACCAGTGGTCTAAACTCGAAGCTTTTACCACAATTTATGTTAAAATCGCACCAACGTGTTTAAAATAAACATTTTCGTATATCTTGTGAGATTTGTAACAGTTTTTATTAAAAGCATTTACTCTTTTTTAAAAGATCACTTGAAAAGTATCAAACAAAAATAAATAGAAACGATTTTGTAGCAAAACTCGTTTAGTAATCTTATTTTCCAAAGAAAACAGATTAGGTAGGAACTGGCACAGAATAATAAGTAGATTCAAGATAAATATACGATTAAAATTTTTTAGCAAGATTTTTCATTACAGAATTTCGTAAAAAACTTACCTTATACTCAGATTATTTTACTTCAACGAAAGAGCTTTGTCGTTGGGAATAATTGAACCATGCAAATTCAACGACAGTCAAACGTATATTGCCAATAGTAATCAATAGATTTGAAAGTTAAATCGTTTAAGACGAATTTTAAAACAGGGGTTCTCAACCAAATTTCACATCCCATAACTTGTCTCATCAAAAACAGGAATGTTATTTCAAGTTAATCAACCATTACATCTTTTATTAAGAACCCCTATTTTAAAACATATTCTTTGATGGCACCATTTTACATTTTTGACGGCAAGATTTTTTGGTAAGCGTTTTAGAAGTTGAAAAACGAATAAAATACGCTCGTCAAAATAGAGGTAAAAAGATTTGGAATTTTATCCAAATTGCTAAATAGATCAAAATACAGACTAATCAGTAGCTCAACTTCCAACTAGCTCGATTTGTCGATATTTTTTACGTAAGTTTGATACCGAATCTTTAAAAAGGACAGGATCAAGACGGAGATTTGATCGCAAAAGCGGCATGTATCCAAAAACGGCGGCAAATGTATTCAAACACGTTTGTCTTTGAACAAAGTGGTCTGGATCATTCCATGGAGATCTAAACAAAAATAAACGTTAATATTTGAAAATCGATTCAAATAAAGCAACTGTTACCTAATGCCTGAAGATTGTTGCTCTTTGTATTGCTTTCGTTGTGTAACTTTAATTGGAGGTCGTCTTGTTACGTGGCTGACTAGGAAGTTCATTAGAATGTCTTCGCAATTTTGACTTTGTTCGACGGTTTTATGTAAAAGAGGATTTAACCAGTCGGTGTATAAAACGTTGTAATAACGATGATAAAATGCTGCACCAGTTAGAACGATCGAATAATCGTTGGTCCACTTCGACGTGTAGCCCCACGAGCTTTTTGAATCGTCCCAATAATGTGATCGAGCGGGATAGCCAACGATACGATCCGGAAACTCTCGCCAAACATTAAAAGCAAAGTCTACCTCGTCTGTGCTTAACAGTGAGTCTTCATCAAGCGAAAGAACAGCTGCAGTTTGGATAAGTGGATGTGGGTAAAAGCGTTGCGAAATACTCGCTGTGGAAGCACTTTCACGATTACCGCCCGTTTTTGGAACTGAGTGTAAAATGTTCACGGGGACGTGTGAGGAAATCGGCAGCCATCTACTCTGAGGCGGTGATTTTTCACTTAACCAAACGATAATCAATCGTGCTAAATATTTACTTTTCGATACGTTACGAACTAGCCGATAAAGTGACGACGTCTGTGTAACGGGCATTCCTAATTGACAGTAAATTACACAAGTGAATTTTTCCCCAGGATTAGCGGCGATTTCAAAAAAAGGATATTGACTCCACGAATCAGAAAACTGAGGCAGTGTTAGCAGAGCACCTGGACTAGAATTCCAAACGAGGCCATCGCGGATTTTTTGGCCTGGGATACGTTCTCGAATTATTTCAAGTGTAGTAAAGATAATCTTTTCGATTGAGGAAAAATAACGGTCCCAAAGCACTTGAGTTTGTTGACGCATTGCTAATATTTCACTTGAACTAATCGAACGCACAATATCGGGAACTTGAAGAAGGAGCCGCTCATCTGCCCACACTATCGCCTTATTCCAGTCTACTACTTGTGAAAACGGTAATGTCCAATCATTCGATAAAATAACAGGAATACAACCGGCCTGTAAGGCTTCAAGAAAACGAAACGAACCTAAACGTCGTCCTCGAGGAACGAGGCAAAAGGTGCTGTTTTGCAGTAAGACCTCATAGTCAAACCGATCGTATTCCATATTATCTTCATCACAACGCTCGTCTTTTAAATCTTTCCAATTTTTCCCATGTCGACAAGTTGTTACCATTATTAAGTCTTTATCGTTATGCAGATGGAATAACGCGTTTCGGGTTTCAGATCCAATTCCATGTACATAGCGTTTCCCTTTAAATGCCAACAAATATTTTTTGTCCAAAGGAAATTTTTGGCTGCTCACAAATCCTGGTTCACCACCTTTTTCGGGATGTTTTTTGTGAAACAGCGGAATACTGACGTCGAAGCCAGCTCGAAACTTGTGATTTGAAATGCTAGCTTTGGCTAAAATTGCTACACCGGGGTCAAAGCCCAGACTGTCTTCGGCGTAATCAGGCCACGTTCCTGAATATAAATTAAATATCACATGATTTAAGCCGTTGTTCCATAGTGAAAGACGTTGAATTCGTGCCGGCATATTCCGAACATAGTCTGTCGAAAGAGGATCGCGGTCTAAGGTGTCGATTGCCAAGACGAATAGGCATGCTTGACTTGGATCTGTTGTCAAATAACGCGACTCAAGTAGAACACTAAGAATTTTTTGATATGATGGACTAATTACCGGCCCGGATACACCGTCTGTCGTTTCAATAGGATAAACGTACACTTTAAAATCATCACGACTACATCGATTATAGTCAAAACACGTTTCCATGCGACAATTCTTACTATTTTCACTAGACGGATTTTCTCGCTGAAATGCCCAATCTGCAACGTCCTCGTCCAGATCTAGGTCTATATATTCGGATAAACTTTGTGACGACAATGAGGAAACTTCACTTTTCAACCGATAACCACCGAAATAGCAAAAAACAAGAAAAGCACATGAAAGAAACACTAACAAATATCGTTTCTTTGCTTGCATTTTCTTAAAGTCATTCAGTCTGATATTGAGGAAATTGAATTACTTTACTATATATACTACGTTTAAACTACATAATGGCATGAAAATTGAGTCTAAATGGCAACGGCGACGATCTCCACAGAGGAACATCGCCAAAATTTACGTTTTGACATTGACATTTCGTCAAATATAAAACTTGGTACTCTAGTGAAAAGTTTGTCAGATTTTTTCGACAGTGCGCATAAAAAGAGCGCACGCCCCTTATTGAATCACCAAAGATATATGAGCGCAAAACGACGTAAATCTACATTGCGACCACGTATACCGTATGAAAAACGACGATTGAATACACTTCGTTTGAAATTTAAATTTCAATTGAAGGATGAAAATGATAAAATAAAATTAATTTTATTTTCCAATCGCAAAAAATTGCTGCCTTCAACAGATTTTACGTAATCAAATATAAAGTTCAATCATGTTTAATGATATACCAGATTTTGTAATAAGATGAATCAACATAAATCAAAGATTGAGCCAATTGAACCCATAATGAATTGATTTTAGTTCAATATAATATAGCGAATATATAAATTATTAATCAATCATAGTTCTCGTTTAAACCAAGTTTAAACATTACAACTTCATTTTTTTAAATTGAAAAAAATTGATTAAGATTTCTAAATATTTATCAAAGTCTAAAGATTAATATAAATAATATGTTACAATCGCTATAATCAAGTTTCTGTAAGTTTCAAATTAATTTATAGAAACAAAAAATATATAAATTGACCCGTTACGTTGAATGAAACTGTATGAGAAAAAGTTTATGCAGTTTAAAACCACAAAAATAATTCATAAAAAATTAAGAAAAAATTAAGAAAATTCCGATTAAGAAATTGTTGGTAACATTGAAATTAGAATAGTTTTGTAAAAATTGATTACAACGCTGAATTTTATTCAATTTTAATAAAATTTAAGCTGATTTATCTTATTGAAGAATCTATAAAATAATCTAAAAATTTAAGTAGTCAGCAAGATAAAACAATGATAAAATAATTATTGCTTGCTTGGCATATTTCATAATCTATAACTCAGTACCCTCAACATTCCCTAAGACATTCCCGGGTCAATAATTCAAGTTAATTTTTTTCGAAAAGAATATTCAACATCAAGCATTAAAAATGAAATACATAATTTGCATTGCATTATTTTCCTTGATCGTGGCTAAAAGTTATCAAGAAGAATATCAAAATGCTCATTCAGCTCGAATTGAGGTTAGTTGAGAATGATTTTGAAAAATGTATATTTAAAAGCAAAAATAATATATTTTAGAGCTGTCGTGGATGCAGTTTGAATAGACTTCCTGAAGTTAAAGCCTTCATTTTCGAAGATGTACCTCAGTATGAAGGCGTTGAGTTCAAGCCAATTCAAGGTGCACAACCAATTATTCGATTTTTCACTAAAGACGAAAAAGAAATCGAAATGATGAACTTGTCGTCTTTTAACCGACACCAATTGAATAAAATGCTTGAAGAGCACGGTTTCAAAAAGAAGCCGAAGGAAACACAAGATAAAAAAGAACTTTAATGGACTTAAACTATAAAGCATTAATAAACTCAATTACAAAAGACTCGTTTTTTATTTGATCCTAATCGTTTGTAAAGTGTTTAAAGCACACGAAATGTGTCGTAAATCACTCTTTGAAGGGACAAGAAAAAATTATTCGTATAAATTCTAATACTGTTTTTTTTTTGTACACGTTGTACATACTTCTTATCTTACATATATCTCGTATCGCTGATATTTGCAAAGAAGCAATATACGTTATAATTTTGATAATTTGTTTATTGCCGCATTAAATAAGCTTATTTTTTCAAATCGTTACCGTCTGTACTTGTAAGACATACTGTGCTATAAGTAACAACCACACGAATCACTTCTTGTCTCCGTTGTTCACTGCTTAGATTGTTGCACTATAAAATTAACAATATTAAAATATAATGCACAGTTTAGTTTCCGAATAAATCAATCAAAGTCATAATGGTCGATTTATTCACGAATAAAATTAAATACTAAGTAGAAAACGCAACGTTTTTAAAGAGACTTGAGCCGAAATTTCGAGCACCTGTAGTTTTTAGAATTAAATTAAGAAAGAATAGGGTCCATAAACAATTAAAAGTTCAACTGTTTTTAATGAATAATATTCACTTTAATTTTTGGCCAAATTTCCGGCTAATTTTTGTAATAAAAACAGTAAAAATAAGCGAGGAACTAAAACACAAATTAGATTTCAAAAACTTTCGTGCTATTCTACTCACTTAGAAATAAATTAGAATACTCTTTTCATGTGTTGGCAAAATATATTATTAGTACTTCAAATTGTAAATGATTACTTCTACTAATAAGAAAAAGTTCACTAAATAACTTAGTTATAAAATTAAAACTTATAAACTCGTTTTATTTAATAATCCTTTAACCTTGATTACAAATATTCGTACATAAATAATATATTTCTACAATATTATAACGACTTCTGAAATCTAATAGAAAGAAATATTGTTACTTAAGATATACTTTATTCTAATAGTTTATACAGATAAATGACATTTCCACTTTACCAATTAATTCTTATAATGTACATCTAGCAATTATCGATGCGATTTTCGGGAATGTAATTCTGCCTGCGACCAATTTCTGTTTTCTTATTTACAAATAAATTTACAATTCCCAAATTAGTAAGTGTGTTTTTGTTCATTATTATATACATAAATTTAAAAAAAAATGTGTTTTGCATATTATGCGTAATTTCTACTAAACCAGTTATATGAAATTAAATCAATTTCATTTATTTGAATCAAAAAAACAATGAATTGTGGAGTAACAATTAGCTCCATCACAGCCGGGTAGCGTTGAAGAAAAATAATTTCATATAATTGATTTAATTGTTGAAATAATTTTTAACTTTTAAAGTTAAAATAAATTGACTAGAAATGCGTCAATTAACACTTCTCGAAATTTAACAAACAAAAAACCATCCGTAATCGTTTTGCCATTACACTATTTTATAAGAAATCACATCACTTAAAGTAATATATTATAATAACATAATTGCTATTTATGCTTTCTCTTTCAAATAATATACGGGTCAACAATGTTAAAATATTTTTTGTATTTTTTTTACATTTTATAAAATTGTATTAATGATGTGAATTATTCATAATATTGTGATTCATTATATTTATTTACTTGTTGATTGAATTTCCACTTACACGATAAGAAAATTAACGCTTCAGATTATTATGCAAGCAACAACCAACAGATACATATAATTGCGACCCAAAAGAATGCTTTCGACAAATATTGTTCTTCTTCATGCTGAGCAGTTCCTCGCGGAGCTATAAAAAGTGGTTAAATCAACAACTACGATAAATCATGAGAGGCAAAGAAGCATACCTGGACTTGGTCGTGGTTCCCCAAAATTGAACATTGTGAAAAATCCAAATGGAAACGCTCCAATTCCAAAAGATAAATGAAATCCACCTTCGCCTCCAAATCCAAAACCGGGAAACGCTGCCGGTTCTGGTTCAGTTCGTTGTCCTGCCGGACGTGGTGGAACCTTTTCTCGAGGGTCTTCCTGTTTCGTACTCCCTCTGCCATATAGAGGCACTACCTTTTCTTTGCTGATAGCTGCCTTGCAAACAGGACACAATTGACGATTTGGTCGGGTTTCTAACCATTGATGTAAGCATGGCCAACTATAATAATCCAAATCAATTTTAAATAAAATTCAGCGTTAAAGTAGTGAAAATGAAATAAAACCTTGAATTACAATTAGCATGTATTTAAATAAACTAATTAGCAAATATGATAGCGATACAATATACTTTAAATATTACGAAATAGTGACAAAAATCCTTTGAAATACTTTATTAAGCACCTATGTTTCAGGTTATCGACAAATCTGGTTAGTGTAAAACATTTATCTATTTCATTTTTTGAGTCTTATGTAAAACTATATATAAACGTAACTGAACAGTTAAATAGTTCGACTACTTGAATCGTTTCATACTATAAAGTCCTTAGACATTTAATATGTAAATTACAAAAACAATGATTTTTTTTTTCAAAATTGGGATATTATTAAGTCCTTCGTTGATATAAATCTCTTAAAACCACAAGACAATACAGATCCGTATGTTTGTTTAACAAAATAAACAGTATAAATGAAACGATTAAAAATAAATTAAGCCATAATGACCTTTTACAAGGCAAAATTGGAGCAAAGTATTTACCAGAAAAGGTGACCACACATACTGACAACGGCATCCCTCGCTGTATCCAGGCAAATATTACATTCAAATGTGCTATCATCTTTTTTTTCATCCTCATTAGCTCCAGCAGGACTGCCTTCGTTCTCCTTAGGCTTGGTTTCTGGGTTTGTCGTGGCCATTATCGATTTTTACTCTTATCTGTTATCTGTACAGTAAAAAAATATATTTTGACGATTAAATATCCAATTTACTGACACTTTTCCATTAATGATAATGTAATTCAATTTAAAAATAAAACAAACTAAATTATTTGACACATTTAAACGGAACAAAAAATCAACTCCATATTGCAGTTAATGTATGCACGATGGAAATAAACTCAATAATCAAATTAATGACGAAATATTGAAAACAACTGCTTTTTTTGTAATTGATATTCTAAAGATGATGAAATTAAAAGTGATTAATTGGAATCACTGGCTTTTAATAAAATAAATGAAAAAAGTGAGAACTCAAAATTTGCTTACATATTTTTGTTAGTATTCTAGCACTGTTTTCTCGTTTTCTTCGCTACTAGATTCACTTTTAAAACGCCATTACCGATATGAAATGCGAACAGTTAAACTGACTATCTTTTTTAAAACAAAGATTAAGAGCTAAAAATCGTATCGTATGTTCTGGTAATTTTTTTTATTATTTCTGACGTCAATTAATTATGTCCCTGGAGTGTCGTCTTTTCAATTGAAAACATAACTGCTTCGCGAAATCACGCTGGCGCTCAAAATATATTGTTACAGAGTTCTTCTTTAACGACAACAAAATTCAAAAAATTAAAACCATTGGAAGGTTATATCGACATATCGACTGTATTACTTGGGGCCCTTGGGGCCTTCGTAGCTTTTGGCAACAATTCTTTCTTTATGCAGATTATTCAAAACGAACATAACTTGAAATATAATAAAAATATAATTTATTACTTAAACGTTACATGAATTAAGTATCAGATAGTACGTACTTTTATTTTAATTGAATCAAATATTACGCATAATTTTAATTAATGGAAAATGCACTCTTATTATTTCGTACAGGTATTTCCGTAAGGCCACTCTGTTTGAAAAAGGTATTTAAAGGCATTTCAAATGTTCAAAAAAAAACATTAGAAGTCGTTTAAAGTTTAAATGATTTCAAAAATGTCTCTAAATGTTTTTTTTATCATGGCATATTCCGAAATTATAAGTACAGAGTCAAAAAAATTACATAAAACTGAAATCAAAAAAGATACATCTCAAAATTAAGATGTTATATTACTTTCTTTGTAAATTCTATTAAACTAGATTTAAATTTTGCGAAAATGAGTGGCATTATTTAAGATATTAAGGTACTTAATGAGCACTTTTACGCCCAAAGGATGTTGCAAAATGAGGATCTATTAATTAAGAAAACTTGCCCAAAAATTTTAATTATAAAATAATAGGTTTTAAGAATTTGTATAATATACGAAAAAAATACAGCTTGGGTTGTAATTCAAAATTTTCCAAAAGATAGTATGAATGTTTTTTTTTTATATAAGCCAAATGCACTTCAATTTATAAGTTTTCTAAATTTTCTCGGAAAAAAGTGAACAACATTGTAATACATGTTGATTAAAAGAAAGTAGAAAACAATTTTTAAAATTAAGTAACGTAGGGGACGAAGTAAAATAGGGATAGGTGACTTTAGTCAACTTTAGTTGATCATTGCAAATCGAAATCGAAAAGCGATTCTACCTATAAAATGAATCCAATTTACCATGAACATTTTAGCAATAAACCATCATTTTATCACCAAATTCATTATCGCTATATAAACCAAGTATTTCTATAAAATACAATGAACTTCGCTATCAAAGAAAACTCAATTTCAAAAAAGATGCAATGAAGGGTTGCGCTAAATACCCAAAGCTGCCAAAGCCGCTAAATACTTACTGTAAAAAGTAACGATTATTTTAAAAGTACTTATTATAAACAGCGGAGGATTTACACTAGGGGCAGTCGGGGCTAGTGCCCAGGGCGGCAAATTTTCTAGGGCGACAAAATTTGGAAACTGAAAAAAAAAATCCAGTCTTATCAGGATTGCTCAATATAATTAATTAACTCTTTTAATTAATCATTTCTTATGTAATTGATAATTCAAAAAATTCAATTCATGCATTATTTGTAAATTATAATTTTGGCACTTTTAGTGAAAAATAATAATCAAAATGATTTAATTAATTTATTTCCTTCAAGATTTGAAATAATATTCGTTTTTAGAGCAAAATTTATTAAACTTAGAAAAAAAAACGAATATTTTTTTGTTTTTGAAATATATAATAAATAAGCTATCTTATTTTTGAAAAATAAAATATATCAACTATATATTTGAGTGAAATTTTAGTATTGGGGTGGCATTAAGTTTAAATCTGACCCTAATTATAAATATTATAATAGTAGATAAACTAAGCTTTCAGATCAATTTTATTTACCTTTTAGAAAGTCAATTTCGAATAAATAATTTTATGATCAAAAACAAAGTATTTATTATAAATCATCAACAATTAATCATTAAATGTAAATCAATCATGAAATAAAATTGCACGGTTGAAAAAATGTAACTCCCTTCTACTTTAGTCTAAAGGTCGAGGAGAATATAACAACGATTACCTGAAAAAATTGACCTCCTTGATCGAAATTCTATATTGGTACCTATTTGGATTATCCTACATACATCACATATACCATTGATTAACTAATATACTCGAATAAAACCAACACAGCGGATAAAAACCGGATAATTCTAAATTAAAATATGAAAAATAGAAATAGGATGCTCTTTTATAACCAAAATAAAATAATTTCAGTATTTGTGCTTGCATTAAAAGGGACAAGAAATCGCTGTAACTGTCTCTCATCTGTAATTATATCCAATTTGAAAATAGTATAACTTGTAGAAAGTTAAAATATAACGAATATACCTGAAAATGGCACTTAAATCGTTCTTCAAGTTGTACCCTTTATGCATGTATATTTTGGCATATGTAGGTAATGCACTGTGCAATTTATTATCTATTAATTATTATTTTGATGAATATAGATTAAAACAACGATTTTAAACAAGGATTAAATTTTTATGACATGTTTAGTAACTAAGAACAAAATATTTAAAGCTATACACTGAAAAAATTATCAGTTGAGATCAACCGTAACAATGTTCGAAGAGGGCCACCATAATCCTTAGAGTCGGCACTGACCTCCATGGATATGTTACCTAGTTACAGCATATTTATTAAATCAATATTTTTAAAGAAATAAAAATATCTTCTGATAAGTGAAAATACAGTTTGTAGTTTTTCAAATTAATTATAAGACTTTGCAAAATGAGTATGAAACGTTCAAAACGTAGCACTGATATGCGACAATCAAATGTGTCGTTTAATACTCCGATGAAGTTGCTAATGCAACGACGGGCGGCTGCTCTTGCAGCCAAAGCAAAGATTCCAGTTCCCGAAAGACAAACGTATAAAGTGCTCTTGGATGGTCAAGATGTGACACCAAAAACTTTAATTCCTCCGACAGTTAAACCTACTGAGGATCCAGCTGCAGTGTCAGTTTTACCAACGACTGATATTACTTCGGCGTCAGCTTTGTTTATAACGAAAAATATATTTAACACACAGTTACATCAGCAAACAATTATTGGTGAAAGTACATTTGGTTTTGGAACGATGGGAACGGCGGCACAAAGCTTAACCGTGGCTCGGATGGGAGGTAAGAGATATGAGTCTGATGGTGACATTATAAATCCAGATGTTGTTGAGTCAACGTTTTTGTTGCCGCTTATACCGAATGAAAACTTACCGTCGACAATAAATCTAACATTAGTCGAAACACCAATGATATATCTTTTCGAAAAAGTTAGCAGTGTCATTGAAAAAGGCAGCTCAGAAGCGCCTGCTGTAGAAAAAGCAAACGAATTCTACGTGTACATCACCCAGGGCAAAGGTCGTAATCGTAAAGTTTTAAACGCTGAAACTCAAACGAACGATAGTGTCTTGAAATCTCGCTCCACTAAACCGGAACCTCGACAACGTCGTCATGTCGAGTCCTTCGCCTCCGGTTGGGACATGCTGGATACACTCAAAAAAATGGAAGATGCCAAAAAGCCTCCCGTTGTCGTTGAAGATGAAGACCTATCTCCTGAAGTCCAAGAAAAGAAACTAAAAAACGCCCTTTGCAACACCAACGAGGATGTCGTTAAGGAAGATAACGATGAAAAAACGCAAATGAAAAAACTATGCAAAATGACCAGTTTTCAAAATGCTGTTATGATAATGGAACGCATCCTCGATACAAATTATTTCAAAGTCCAGCAAACTCGTGTTAGAGGCTTAAACAAACCTGATCCATTTCGAACTGAAATTGATTACAACTACCGTTTAGAACTTCTATGGAAATTTACATCAGATGATTGTTATGATAGGCCTATCTTAAGTGTTTGTTGGAATCCGTTCAACTCTGACATTGTAGCGGTTGGATACGGAAAATTTTACTATTCCGAAAAAAAACAAGGGTTGGTTTGTGTGTGGAATATAAAAAATCCGACGCAGCCAGAACGACTGTACAGGTTTGTAGTTCCTGTGACAAGCATACATTTCTCTCAGGTCCATTCAAATTTATTAGGAATTTCATTTTATGATGGAACTATTAAAATTATTAATATAATCGAAACTCAAATGACGTTAATTGCGGGTACGACAAGATTTACAACATTCACTCACGAGCCTCTTTGGGGGTTGCGATGGATCGCAAGCAAAAACCAATATACCAACAAAATCGAAGAAAGCGTGATTGTTGCAGGAAGGGAAGGATTAGTATGCCAGTATAAACAAGGGAAAACGAGCGATTTGCTGGGTGTTGTGCTAATGAATGTAGCTAGAAAATCAGGTGAAATACGAGGAATTAGAACGATGCGGACATGTGAAGTAAATCCTCTGCCTGTGGCACTTTCACCATCAATCACTTGCCTCTGTTTAGTTCCGTATGATACATCTTTGTACTACATTGGTACAGATGAAGGAACAATCTATAAGGGATCCAAATTTTATTTAAACCAACATATAGAAATATTTCTCGCCCATAATGGTCCCGTTAATATAATTGCATATTCACCATTTTGTAACCGGATTTTTTTAACTAGTGGAGCTGACTGGTCTATACGAATTTGGGCTGAGGGAATTTTCGAGCCCTTAATCAACTTACAAGTGCCATTAATTTCTGTGGATCGTGCCGCGTGGAGTCCGAGCATTAGTACAGTGATTGTTGGAGTTTGTGGTAACGAAATTTACTTGTGGGACATTCGCAAAAAGTCATATCTTCCAGCCAGTATCACCAAATGGCCTACGGATGCGCGAATAACCAATGTCACGTTTACAAAATCCGGACGAAACTTACTAGTCGGCGACGTGGAAGGCAATCTCAATTTTTATATATTAGAAGAAATGCCGTTTCCACCATTCTATCAGGCCAATGTGTTAACGCACGCAATTAAAAAAGTGTTGGTTGTCAGACCCGATTTGTTGAAGCTTTTGAAAAAAATCGGCAAGCTTAATGTGTCAAGTAAAAATGTAGTGGTATTCGGCGAAGAAGATAAGGAAAAGGAAAAAGACGAGGAAGAAGACTGATTTGTAATTTAGAATAGTTGTAGATATCATTATTTCCTACTTTTTAATTGCTTAAAATTTATTGAATTTTTGTGTCTAATTTTTTGCATTCTGCAATATTTTACCATAAAAGAGATATCGAAGTATTTTGGTGCTAAAAAATTTATTGCCTTAAAATTCTTGGTTTTCTTTGTATTAAAGTTAAAAATTGACGTTAAGCACAATGAGTGGCCCCACAATACATCAATATCGCCTATAATACCCTCATATCAGATAATGGCACAATTGGGGATTGAATCAACTTTCAGCAAGTAAACTTACTAAAAAATATAAAATGACTAATGTCCACTATGTACGTTATCTAGTACTACAGGCGTTTAAATAATAATTTTTGTAAGCAGACATTAATTCAAAATTTCAATATTTTGAAATTAGTTAAACGAAGTGTCTTGGTTGTGAGGAGAAATTGCAACCATTACTCCCATTTACCCTCTTCACACCTGCTTATTAGTTAAACCCTTCTTATAAATGTGTTTTTCTTAAAATCAACATTTTCAAAATTGTGAGTAGTATAAGAACATCACTAATCAACCAATGTTGATGTTTTAGTATCATTTTATTCATTATTAATGTCTTATCTTTGAATAGCCTCCACCTGAATTACTAATAAGTATGTCGTAAATGTTGGTCTTTTCCCTTTTTGATCTCAAAGTATTTGATAAATTTCAAATTTTATACTACAAATCGTGACTAATTTTCATTGGGAACTATTTCAAATAATTTAAACTTGAGATATTGTATACATGAGAAAGGGAATCGCTTTTTAGCCGTTATCTTGCGGATAAGGTGGAAAAATAGATTTATTATAGTTCAAATACCTACCATAAAATGAGTAAAGTTTAAATTGATACATTTAAAAACAAAAAAGTGTGCAGTTCATACGCGATAAAAGTGATACCTTCAAAAATGTGAACTTGAAGATAATGGGAACGAATGTATAATTTCGAGATAGGATAATTATAGGGTTTAGTTATGATAATATTGATACCAAGATTAAAAATTATTTTACACTTTGTTCACATAATAAATTATTTCTGACTCCGAGTTTGAATGTTGGATAAAAGGTATGAGAGGCTTATAGTAGCTTTTATGGTAGAACTTTTTACTAAATTCGATCGCTTTTTTGTCAGAACATTTAAAGTCCTATGTGAATCCTGGTAGTCGAAATACGTCGTACTTATCTAAGACAATATAGTATGCTTACGATTTAGAAGAGACCTAAAAATTACATTTTGAACATCACTTAAGCTTTAAATTTTTTTATGACTTAGTAAATGTGGTAACGATTGAAGTAAATAGAAATCCGATGAAATAACTTTGAACGATTGTAGTGGGTACGGCAATATCACCTCCCCTTTAATAAATTAGTATTTTCCCGGGCTTTTCTTCTGCAGAGAGGTCTTGCATTACCGTGTTTCACCATAGAATTTTTATCTGTTAACAGTTTTTGGACACTTTTGGGTATTTGGTCGATCGATTGAGATTGATTAGGATTATTTGACAGCTCTTCGACTTTTTGGCTTGCATTTGGTACCATTTTTCCCCTTAACTCTTTATTGGTTGAATTTTTTGTCATATTTTTTAGGTACCAGTTGGAGAAATGAAAATGTTCGAATTTGAATTTAAAAAAAATCATTTGGCATCAATGAACATCTAATGCACTTGGATAAACATTGAAAATGTTTTCAGTTTCAACTTTGAAAAAATAATAGTCCCCTTCTTGGTTGTGGATAGCTTTGTTTATCTGGGATCGGTGATACATAAATCCGGATCATGTGAGTACGATATTAGACGTTACATTGAAGTCGCTAGATCTGCCGTAACACAACGGTCCAAAATATGGAAGGACCGCAACATATTAAAAACTACTAAAATCAGATTGGTTGGTAAACTGATTTTTCCTATCTTCTCCTACGCTTCGGAAACGTGGACTATCTATACAGCTGATCGGCGATGAATTGAGGCCTTCGAAATGTGGGTCTGGAGGAAAATGCTACGGATCCCATGGATGGCTAAAAGAACTAATGTCTTGAACGAAGTTAAGCCAGTCCAAAGACTTTCTTCACTGACGTATAGACGAATCCTCGACGAGACCATGGAAAAGCTAATGGTACAAGGACGACCTGAAGGGAAAAGAAAACGAGGGCGATCACCGACCCGTTGGACGGAAGTGGTGGAAAATCTCATTGATTCAAGTTTCGCATCCGCACCGCGACAGGCAAAGGAGCGTAATCGCTGGAGAAGGGCCATCCAGCAGGTTCTGAAAAACCTGGAACTCCCCACGTGACAGTCATTTTTTAATCGCCATACATCGGTAGTGATGTTGGATTAAGAAGAAGAAGAAGATATTGCCGTACCCACTATAATCGTCCAAAGTTTTTTCATCGAATTTCTATTTATTTCAATCGTTACTACATTTACTAAGTGGTAATTGGAAAGCTTAAGTCAGTGATGCTCAAAATGTAATTTTTTGATATTGTCCATAGTAATTGATTTTTGTTAATATGGCATTAAAAATTTGCACACTAGTTGTCAAAAGGTTGATACTATCGAGGCTGATTATATCATTGATTTAAAATCAACAGTAGTAACAAAATTTGGTGTTAAAATTGTATATTGAAAAAAAAACGACAATACTTTCCGGTACCCCTAATATATGGATTTACATCCTTTTTTGTCCACTTTCCTGCAAAGAATTAAAAATTATGAATAAATAAACTATCAACGTTAAACTAATTTCGGAATTTGATGAGAATTACCCGCTTACATTCTAAAATAGTATAAAAAAAAATATCAAAAATTATCATTGTTCAATATCGTGACGTCCTTTAATTGATAATGGATTAAGTAATTGGAACTATCTTTTAATGAGCTATTTTAATAAATTGTTTATTTTCAATGGTTTGATTTACATTTGGGGTATCTTTTCTTTGCAGAAGAATTGCAATAATGGTTTCTTCAATTGAATGTGTTTTTATGTTGTATGCGGAAGGAAAAATGATATATGAACATAACGTTTTGGAGTTGAGAATTGCACGAGTGGATTATTGAGTGACGTTTGTTGGTTTAATTGTGAAATGAAAACCAGTCTGTGAGGTGGGTGAGGGTTTTGTGTCTGGAAGGCCTCCAGTGGTTGTGGTGACAGAACGACGAAGAAGTCGCCGAAGCCGGGCCTGAGACACACCACACCGTCGTACACCGTCTACTAGGTACACACTACGTAGTCACAGCTGTGCTCTTCGCCACTGTGCAAGTGCTGATTGGCCGCACAGTGTCCTCGACCGGGGACCACCGATTATTCCGCGAGCTCCGTGTCAACTTCGCCAATAATAATCAGTGTAGTCTGTCGCGGTCCCCGATTAATCTACATCCGAACGTGATTTAGTCGAAATTTGAAGCGTGCTCGTTCTAATTTTCCCCTCCGAAAGATCGCCGGCTATAAAGCTCATGGATCATATTTGACAGGTAATCATAGATCAATAATATATCCTTAGCACTTATTTTTCAATACAAACCAAAGCTTACATCTCCATTTCAAAGAAAACATATACCCACTAAAGCTTCCTTATACCCCCAAAACACTAAAACCCGACTTCCAAATACAATTTAATTGGTTTCTTCTTAAAAAAGTATACAGTATACTTTTTCTCAATTATTTGCAAATCTTTTCTATACTGGTAGTTTAATAGCATGTCACGAAATAGTGACATTAAAAAGACATTAACTGATATATTAACTTTTTGCTGTTGCTTCTTAAAGCTTGGCTGCATTAAAAAAAAATGTGAAATTAACTCAATTAAAGAATATTCTTTGGAA
Source organism: Sisyra terminalis (assembly GCA_958496175.1). Lineage (NCBI taxonomy): Eukaryota > Metazoa > Arthropoda > Insecta > Neuroptera > Sisyridae > Sisyra > Sisyra terminalis. The sequence goes on from OY292275.1 coordinate 14,913,969, forward strand.
ATCGTATTCACTTAAGAGAAATTATTTTATATTGTACTTCGTATTTAAATTTATCTTGTTACCAGATTCAATTATGCAAAGGTTACATTTACCGACAATAATTTCAGTTTCTTGTTGAAGAATTCATCCAATTTGCAAGTTTGTTTTGTATGAAAAAAATTGGCTTGTATAATATTAAAGCCTTGAACTTTTAATAGTCAATTTTAAATTGGTTTGGTTTTGTCTTATGAATCTGTATATTCCTACATACTCATTGAATTTTGTTTCTTTTAAATACTTGTTGCAAAATCTACCAAAAAAAAATTACACCTTTTTTTACACCTAATTAAGGTTTTAATTTAGTTAAGGTCGACTTAAATTATAAAAACAAATAAGCGACCACCCAAGATTTAGGTTCTTTTAATTACACTTCTTACTGTTCTACGATATGAAGAACAGATAATGTTATTTGGGATGCAAGTAAAGGATCTGCCTTGAAGTTATATCTATAGCTTAGGTGAACATATTTCGGTAGCATGTAGTTACTTTAAGGATGTCATGAAAGTATGTCAAAATGATACTAGACAACTAAAAATTTAGTAGGATGTTCTGTATGTAATGCTTAAGCACCTGTGAAAATTTTAAAGCGATTCACTAAGTCGTTAAAAAGTTAGTGCAATTTAAAAATTCTATGATTTTACACGTAATCTTTTGGAGATTCGGTAATCGAACAGACATTCATAGCTTATGAGCATCAAATCAATAATATTTTGATTTATTAAGTTGAAATCATGGCATATTCAGTCCCAAAAGTTAGATAAAAAATTTCTATTATATATTTTTTGTTTTTTCTTATTTTGTTTAAAAATTCTGGTGAAATTTCCGATTTTTTCTTACACTATATACAGATTTTTAAGTATCGACCTATTTATTCGCCTCATGGTACGCTATACGACATAATTATTCACGAATTTCTATTTTGTGTACTTTTGTCTGCGATTGTATCTCCATAACATCCTTAAATATTTCAGTTCTTTTTTAAAAAAAATATTCACTAAAAATACAATTCCATATATTTAACCTAGTTAATAAAAAATCATTCATTTTAAGGCAGGAACGGATAAAGAAGGGGAGGCAATAAATGGAATTGCTCCCTCTGCTCCACAATCGAAGCATCCCTATTAAAAAAAGGCATTTTAAATGTTCAAAAAACCCATTAAATATTATTTAAAGTTATTAAAGAAATTTTAAATGTAATGATTTCAAAATATCTCTAAATGTATTTTTTTGACAGAGATCTTATTTCTAGCTAGTATAAAAATTATCACTTCTAAGACTCATTATTTGAATCCAAGTATTGCATGTAAATCATAGGTTTACAACAAAAAGTTCTAGAAATTGGAAAAATTACTAAAACATGTATATCTCTAATAAAATATTCTATAATATTTACGTCTACTTTATGACATACTTATCTATATAAATTGTAAAATAATTCATAAGAACTATAAGTCTTTATAGATCATTTCCTCACCTCTGAGGTCATTCATAAAATATTTGAGGTACTTTAGAAGAAAGAGATCACCGTTTTTTTCAAAATATAAACTGGATCAAATTTTATTTATCTAAGGAAAAGAATGGATAATGAAAGAATGAAAATAACAAAATTAGTAGTTATGCTATCAATAGTAAATCCCCCTATCAATTGACCTCATATTAATAATTGTCCTACTAAAACATTAAATATATCACGGGCTAAAGAAATTTTAAAACAACAATATGTGGTAACTGGTTGATAGATAGGTTTTAAAATCCTCCGTATATCAATGTTACATTTTAATTTTTAGTCACAAATCTCAAATGATTTGCTATGGTTGTGTGGTATCCCCAATTATGTTCCTTAGTTTCTTTTTTTTTTTAATTTCCTAAGGAGTCTTCTCCAAAACCAAAAATTGGGAAAAATATTTTAGTTTTAAATCATTTTTTAAAAAAAATAGAGATCATTTTTTATTAGCTCTAATTGATTGAAACCAAAAAACATTATTTATTTTTTTACAAATAGATACAGGCCTGATTCCTTGAAAAATTACCAAGAATTGCCACGATTATTGTGGCAAACTCATCAAATTTTTGATGACCTTTTGTTAGCAGGATCCTTGAAACCACGTTTTGGCAAAGCCTCACAAATATTTATCCGCAAATCCAAATTTCTATTTTTTCTTTAAACTCATATTTTATGTGTTTCACTCATTAAAGTGTAATAACAAATCTATAACCAAGAGGTGAGAAAAAAATATTTTAGATTAAGCTTTGTTTTAAGATTACACAAAGTCCGATAGGAAAATAGACCTCATGTCCTTTTTAGGAACGCCAATATATAGGAGAATTTCATTTTCTATTTTGCTTTAAATTTAATTTCCGTATAAAGCTGGCTATAAAACTAGCGATAAAGGAAAAAAATATTCGACATTAGAATTGAATTAACAAAAAATTGAAAATCAAGGGGAAATACAATAGCCAGATATTGACATTTCTAAAAGACACAAGAGCTGGAAAATACATTTTATTTTTACTTCATTAATCCATTTATCCATTAATCTGTATAATTTTCGGTATTCTTTCGATCTCATGGATCATAGTTTCGATCTGTTAATAAATTAAGTTTTCATGTTCTAGAAAAATATGTAATAATTCACTTATTACATGAAAATTGGAAAATCTAATCAAAAACTATCGTCGATAGTAGTAGCTAATTTCCTGCAAAATGCAATCATATTAACAAAGAATGCATAAACATTAAATGGTGAAAATAAGTTCAAGTACCTAATTAAAAGCTCCTGAATCCATTTAGTAATAATTGTTTTTGTTTTAATCGACAAAGGTATGCAGTTTATTACAACTTCAAGTATGAGTTTGTAATGTTTTCAATATTTATGTATGAGGTGCTTGTAATAAATTGTAATAGACAATGTAGAAGTAAAAGAGTGATGGCCTCAATATTTTGTTATAAATAATAAAGGTTTAATTATATAAATCATTTACTCGAGCGGATAATAACATGTGCAAATTAATTCGAGTAAAAAACCCGCCTTACAACATCCGCACATTACCTCTCCTCAATAACAAAGAATTTTATTCGAATAATAAACCCAAGTTTTCCCTTAAGACTAACACTAGCGGAGGAATCGCTTGTTATAATATAAATAGATTATCCCACTCGGAATTATTTCTTTCTGCATTGGTATAGTTAATGTAATCGGATTTGCACATAAATAGTCGGCATAAGTATGTATGACTTCATTTACATTTTTCTACAAATTAAGACATTGGAAGCATCATTAAAAATGCTAAATATTAATTATAAATAGTACGAAAAAACGTTTGATTACTTCATTAAAATGTTCGTTAAATATTTCGAATTTATTTAAGTAGGTATATGAGATTAAATTAAACCGAAAGAAGAAGAAAAAATGGTGTAAGTTAAAGACAATGATTGCAATTGTTGGTCGAATGATGTATTGTACTGTCTCCGATTTCAGTATTTTTCTTTCTTGGTTTAATAACGAGTTTTGTGTTTTTTGCTCTGGTCTTTTTTATTCATTTTTCTTTTATTATTTGGTTCTGTGGTTCTCTGTTCGGGATGATGTGAACGGTCCAATGTTGAGATGAATTTGCAAATACCAATTCTCCCATATATATATATACATATGTGAATGTGAATATTTAACATGTGCCTGTCCTCACGGATACATCTGCATGTGGATTGTGGACACATCAAAGACATTATTTTTCGAGACTGCAAATATTTGTGTTTATTTATGTAAGTGTGTGTTGATTTTATACGTGTATTTATTAAGGCTAATTAGAAATGCCAAATGATTCTATGAATTCTGGTCGACATCAGCATCAGGTACGATTCAAAAAGGCTCTTCAATCGTATTTGCATTGTGATCGTCAGTCGGATAACAAAACTTGTTCATTGTATTTTTGTTTGTTCTTTTTGTGGAAGATTATACCAATAAATCTTGTACGATTTTCCTCAGACTCAAATGATATTGATCATTGTATTCAAAAAAACAGAATTTACATATATCGTATTTACCGCAATAGTCAAATGTTTGTGCATTTGTGCAATGCTAATTAAATTATTTTGAAAAGCCTCTGTACAGAAAAGTCAATCATAGTATAAATTGTAATAGTCAATAATTTTGTACTTTTACTTTGTATTTAAAGCAGGTCATTCACGCTCCAACTTGCAGTCCAACTAGTCGGACTACAAGTTGGATTACCTAAATGATCCGATTAGTCCGACTAGACATCCAACTTCCAACAATACCATTTACGGTCCGACTTTAGATCCAGCTTCTAAAGTCGGACCACAAGTTGGACTGCAAGTCGGAGCGTGAATGGCCTGCTTTAATTTCAATGACCAATTTGTTTAAATAATTTTTTAACAATTAAGAAAATTTCCCCAAATGAAGGACGCTTAATGAAAGGCATTTTAATTTTTAATGAAAGATTTTTAATTATTTCGTAATTTTCGGGTCAATTAAGTGAAACTTCGGGAAGAAAATAAACTGCTCTTTGTACCAAGGCAAATACCTAAAATGTGTGGACGAAAACCTTGTTTTTAGGTCAACAAAAACTTAAACTATTTTGTCTTCACAGAGGATTTTAAGTACATTCTAATTCTGTTTATAATAATAAAACATGAGTAAAATATTTATAACAATATTTTATTGTTTTCTTTAGAAGGTATTCCTCAAATCAACAATAGAATGTTTCCTCAAAGTTGGTACCCATGGACAATCCACATCTTATTTTGTCTTAAGGTAGATTTGTCCATTACAAAATTAAATGGGATAATACTGAAAATTCTGACTCAAAATAAAGGAGAAAACTCGGGTTGTTAATTGATGTTTTTCAATTTTTCAAATTAGCAACGTTTCGTTGCTTATCGCAACTTTATCAGGCGTCTTGGATCACAAAAACATTTCAGTTTCAGTAGAAACAGTTTGGACTGAAACTGAAATATTTTTGTGATCTAAGAGGCCTAATGAAGTTACGATATGCAACGAAACGTTGCTAATTTGAAAAATTAAAAAAACATCAATTAATAAAAGCGTATCTTAAACAACCTGAGTTTTTTTCTTTATTTGAATAAAAAGCTAAGATCCAAGTTTTCATATTTATTTTGACTCATAGAACGATTATGCCTTTACATTAGTTTTTTGTCCTACAAAATGCTCTATTTTTTGCGTATTTATGCTCTTTAGGATTGTTTCTCTTCAATAAGATTCTTCAAACTTGGTTACTTCATTCTTTAACTGGTCTAAGGTTTTAATGTTTCATCTTCATTTTTTCTTCGAAATTATCAGACTTTTTTTTTAAAATCCATAAGTCCATTTTTACAACGAATGTTACCCATCTAGTTGTTCATTTTTTCTTACTACTACATCAGCTTTATTTATCTATTTGAGTTTCTTCGTTTGTCTCCTGAACGCCCTTTGAAACTTTTCAAAAGAAATAGGTAATTCTTTTCTTTTTTTTTTCTATAATGTGCAAACGTTTAGTATATGGCTATGGTTGTTTCTAGAATGTTAGCTCTAATTTTCCTCATCCAAAAACTCTTCCGTTTTATTGAATGTAATGATTACCATAAAAATTTGCTCCTTTTCTCCACTACCGTGTTGTCGGACTTGATGTTTTCCAAATCCTTGAATTGAAGTTTTCTATAAATTATTTACATCATAAATTCTTCTCTTTGGTAAAAAGTTTTTTGTCAAGTTCAACTTTCTTTTGTACCAAGGCACAGTAAACAAGGATGCTGGGCTCTATAGTAGAAAGAAGCAGGGTGTAGAGCAGATATTTCGTATATTTGTCATTGTCGCTTAGCTACTTACGTTTTCAAATAAGCATATATTTTAAGAAAAAATATATTACAAAAAAAATAGTTTTAGCACTATAAGGCATAAGGTATATATACTAGCACTATAAAGCAAATACTATAAGACAAATACTAGTTTTTAAGCGTCAGTAATCAATATGAATGTAAGGCATTTAAATAATGATTTATTATTTTCTTAGATAGTATCGAACAGAATTATTTAAAGTAGGATCTGCTAATTTAGTGCTATATGGTTGTTAGAAAAGGGTTCCCTTTTAAGCAGGCCATTCACGCTTCGACTTGCAGTCCAACTTGTGGTCCAACTTTCGAAGTTGGATCTAAAGTCAGACCGTGAATGGTGTTGTTGGAAGTTGGATGTCTAGTCGGACTAATCGGATCATTTAGGCGATCCAGCTAGAAGATCCAACTAGTAGTCCGACTAGTTGGACTGCAAGTCGGTGCGTGAATGGCCTGCTTTAAATAAAGGCATTTAGAGGTATTTTGAAGTCATTATATAGCCTTATATAAACTTATTTCTATCTCTTATTTTCCAATCAACCTTATTAGAATGCAATCTATTGTGTGTATATTGAAAAAAGTTATTAATGACATTTAAAAACATCAAAATTTAAATGCCTTTTTTTAACAGGGTTGGCTAAAAGCAAAGTGAGTAGAGATACAGTTTTTAATGAGCGAAGCAAGCTTGTAGTTGAGCTTCCTTGTATTTGAAATAACCAAATCAAAAGTTATAATTGTATAAATAATTTAAAAAGTTCGTTAAAATTCAGCCACAGATCTGATTTTGATTCTGTTTTCAGAATATATTAAGCCACCTTATTATCTTTATTCCTCTTTCATAAAACAATTTCGGTATGTTTTATTAGGTATTTTATAAAATATTTTGACTTTTAAATTTTTCAAATATTATATTGCAAATTAAAAAAATGTAGGTATATGATGAAAACATTTTAGTAACAATTTGTAATTGTAAGTAAACCATAACAATCAATAATTTTTATTTCGATAATTAGGTGCACGTAAAGATCTATTTTTCTTACAAGTTCATCAAAGAAAATTGAACAATTTTTCCTTTCAAAGATCTATGGATCTACCCTTAAAAAAGGTTGCGGTAATAAATTTAATTCTTTTTTCAATTTGAAAAGTTTGCATTAATGGTTGTAAAATAATCTCCATCAAGATCATTAAGAACTGTATCGAGTTACATTTAAATTTTATAATATTCACATATCAATAAAATCAGTCAAAAAAAATTTATAGTTCTATACGTGTATAAGTTAAGGATCGTGTTTCGAATAAATTTTGAATGAATAAATTTATTATAGAAAACTGACGTTATGTGTTGAAATATAACCATCCCTTCAGCTATCAATGTCGGAAAAAATAATTAAGTAACATTTAAAAGTAATTATCGCGGCAATATTTTATATATTATCTTAATTTAGTTACGTGCAAACCATAAATTTGAAAGTTGTTGATTTTTGTCTATATTTCATATAGTATGTATGCTCAATTGGCAAAATATAAGTTATAATTTTAGTAAAAGTAAATTATTTAGATTTTTTATGAGATTTCTCTTTTACTTTTACGCTAATAATTGTTTGAATTGAGGAGTGATTAGTTGATTGATTTATTGAAAAGGGGGCAGAAGTTATTTAGGTCTTTAAAAAGTATAAAAAAATGTTTTAGGTGTTTTTCTTTTGATTGCACACTGTTAGGTTAGTGTCGAGTAGATCCGAGTAGATCCCAGAACCGATTGTATAGGTCTTTCACCTCGAGGAATCACCTCCGGAACGGTCGGTCGAAGCTGGACACCTCACCACTACATTCGCAGATATTTTGCATTTTCACAGACCCGTATTCAGATTAATTGCCTTGAAAATATCCTCTCGCCTTATTATTGATATGGAACAAAAATGATATAATTAAATCATTCATCTTCTGTGTGCTATTATGCCGTTTTTGAATACGATGAATGCATTATGCTGAACTACCTTGCCGTGTATATAAAGACATTTGAAGTTGTCATATAGCTGTATTAATACATTAAAATTGAAATTTACGAGCTAATAAATCAAACGATTATGTTGAGACTAAAACCTTTGAAGGCTTTATTCGACATGACGGCTACATTGACAACTAGTAGGTTTTATTACCACTTTCGAGTTAATAATCTTCCATTAGTTTACGAATGCGCTTAAAAACGTTGTTATCTACATGTCTTCGTGGTAGGAAGAAAAAAAATGGAATAAATCACTGCCCGATTGCTTTTATTTCAATTAACAGCATTTTGTGTTAAAATTGTTAAAACTATTTCATATGAATTTCTTATTTAAATCCAATACTGGTTTTATCGATAATGTGACTCAATGTCGAGTAGCTGTTGTGAGTTTTAAAAGTGCTGGAAAATAATTGAGACGATGAGTATGTATCGACGAGCAAATTACTGTTTATCGTATAGTATCGTATCATATTTTTGCAACGAGGCTTGTTTCTAGCCATGTTAAACGTTTTTATTTAAATATACGCACGTATAGCATATAATAATTTATTAGGATTAGATTGTGGTGGTTTAATAAGTGAATTGATTTTTACATTTTGCCGTCATGATGCAATTATGTGAGTAGTGCAGTGCTGGGCATTAAATACTCGCGACGGTAGTTACACATACACTACTAGACACTTGATTGTAGACACCTACCAATCTTTGGATTTCTCTGAAATTAATAATTCTTTTTATTTTTTGCTTTGAAAGTTAGTTTACCTCCTTTTCTTTTCATCAATAATCCAGAAAGTTTCGAAGAATGAGGAAATTCAAAGGGTTATTTTGAAACACAAACCTAGATAGATATAGGTACAAAAGTTAAAGTATACTATTATTTATTTTTTAGCAGGAAAGTGAACTTAAAGGATGTAAATTCATACAATAATTTTTAATTCAGCGACGTTTGGGTCCTTTATTTGACCTTCATCAGGCTTCTAAAAAATCATATTAATACAAACACATGTTTACAGAACTTTTCAGAACATTCTTAATTGTTAAATTGTTCATTTACCTTAATATAAATTTAACAATTAAGAGTGTCCTGAAAAGTTCTGTAAACATGTTTTTGTATTAATATGATTTTTTAGAAGGTCTGATGAAGGTCAAATAAAGGACCGAAACGTCGCTGAATTAATAATTAGTGTATGAATTAACATCCTTTAAGTCCACTTTCCTGCTAAAAAATAATTAATATTATATTATTATGTAAAGTATGGACACAACAAAGTTAAAGTATATCTTCATTCAATAGAGGTATAGGTATCTCAGGTATATCCATCTATATTAATATACGCACTATAGATTTTGTACAAAATATGAAGTAATAGCTATTTTATTTTGTTTTTAAATTTTTGATTACATTTAACTTTCCTATAAAAATGTAATTTATTACACTTATTATCAATTAATCTAACAAAAAAAATCATATTTACTGAAAAATAACTTTTGCTATTATCTTAAATATCTTGTTAATTATGGCGAACTTAATTGTTTAATATTTAATTGAAAGCCATTTTACTGCTATTAACGCTGCAATCATTCGCAGTGTGCTGTATATGTAGAACAATAATGTCCATTGCATTTGTGGATGTTGATTCTATTTATGAATATTTTTTCTAAGAGCTATTTGTCCCCATCAAATCCCACACATTTTCAATGGGGTTCAAATCAGGGCTATTACCCTAGAGTAGGGTAATTGGGGTAATAATCAAGACTATGCCCTTATTTAGAAATTATATTTCCTAAAAATCTTTACTACTTGTAATAATGTAATAATGTAAAAAGTAAATAGTATCAAATTTAATTTAGTAGAATACATAAAATAGGAAAATATCTTAATTGCGTTTAATAATTTGATCAGGGACTGTACGGTTTAGAGTACCTAAGTTAAAGTTTGAAAATTTTTATAGATTAAAGTAATTATTTCAATTTATTATGTAGATAATACTTGAAACAATTGGATTTTGAGGCATCTGACTCATGAAATTGAAATATATTGGAATAGCAAATATTAAAGAAACCGCAAATTAATATTATTTGTTTAACATAAAATTAAAACGTATTTTTTTAAACAAGTTTAAATATTGAATATAAATTCGAATTCCCTTCATTTATCCTTATTTTTTTTAACTTTTTCATATCTAGCGTTCAAATATTTAATGCCAAATCAATGAAAATCAATTGATTTTTGACCAAAATATCTGAAAAGCAATTGAGATTTTTTTTTAAATTTTCCCCATTTAGAAAATGTTTTTTAGCGATTGAAATAAATCGAAATCCGATGTAGGAACACTTAACAAGAGTGGCGGGTGAGTCCGCTCGCCCTAATTTGTATTTTTTCTAGGGTTTTTCATGTACTGAGAAGTCTCTCATTTTCATGTTGAACAAAAATGCCTTTTTTATTAACAACTCCTGGAATCTTTTGGGGATAATTAGGAGTATTTGGCAGTTTCTTTTTGTCTTTTTGAATGTGCTTCCGCATCCTCCCTTAAGATGCTATTGTCTAAAGTTTTTTGACTTCTTGATACCAATTGGAGAAATCGAAATTATCGAAGTTTAACTTTAGAAAACATCTTCGTCATTATGACCATCTAAGGCACTTGAATAAATATCGCAAATATTTTTGATAGTAACGTTGTATTGTGTGATAGTTTCTCTACTCTCACGAAACTCGAAAAGTATAGAATATCGAATTTGTATTCCTTAAAGTTTCTATAAATTGCAGAAATAATTTAATCATTTATGAGTTAATAAGTCATTTTAATAATTTCAAATTGAATGTCAAATTGAAAGTCCAGAAATGACATTACTTTCCGGTTCCCATAATATATTAGGGGTTTAAGAATACAATCATGTTTTAAGATAATCGACCCTCTTCTATTGGTTCCTTACTATACTATGTATACCGTATACTAGTACAAATCATTATAGCGTCCTAAAGTTAATGGTATTGAAAAGAAGTCTAAATACTAAAATTTTATGGCTACTAAAAAGAAAATCAATTCGTTTTATTGAAATGTTTCAAGGAGGAACCTGCACTCTTCAGTAGGATAATAGATGCTTTTATATAATGCTTTATGCTGCTAGAAAGATTTATACACTGCAGCAAGTTACAGCCTACAATGCTTTGCACTTATTCATTAATACTCGAAAGTTATGAAATTTTACTCTTTGTTTTCAATCCCGATAAAATTGAAAATATTAAAATACTATTATTGATAAATATAATCTTAGTTGTGCACTTCTATAATATGAAATTACAATAATTTATCGCGTTGAATCCGATTACCTAATAAACCAATAAATTATTTAGTAATAATTGATGATCTTGTTAGTAAAAATAATTTGAACTTTATTGTTAATTATGTAGAATGATACCAATCTCTATGTCCACAGACATAGAACACTTGTGGAACGTTTTGCATGTACCCGCTATACTATAATAAAAATATTAACATTTCATTAACTTTTTACAGCATGAACCATTCCCGATGTCAAAAATTAATTTAAAACAATAAATAGGTATTGCCAATTGCTCGACTGACATTCGCATTCGGGAATATGCTTAGATTCAAAGAAATAATCTTAACTTTTTGTCAATTCTTGAGTTATAGTGGTAGCTTTAACAGAAAATTTGCAAAGAAGAACTACGATTTTATAGAATTATAGCCCTTTTTGTTACAGAAGAAGCATTTAAATCTATAACAAACAATTTACAAGTTCTTGAAAATTTGTTTAATTTAATAAAACAATAGACTTGGGTTATATAAGCTATTTCAATGTGTTGATGTAAGTACTTTTCAAGTAAAACTGTTTTTTTTTTAGTAATAGAAATCAATTACTTAGCTGATATCGTTTAATTGTGGAAGAGTTTTTTTTGAATAGTCTTCGATAGGAGTAGATTTGAAGGAATCGTCGATAGTTACCTATTTGGCAATAGGTATAGCATCTTTAAAAGAATATGCTCTTAAATTCAAAGAAGCAGAGTCTTAACTTTATGTCAATTCTTGAGTTATAATTCTTGAGTAATAGCTTTAACGTTTAATTAGCAAAGAAGAACTATAGTTATATAAAATTACGGGCCTTTTTTTGTTCTAAAAGACGCATTTAAGTCCTTATCAAACAATCTACAATTTTTTGAAAATTTGTATCATTTAATATAAGAAAAGACTTTAGTTATACAAATTATTTAAAGTTGGTTTATTTAAATACTTTTCAAGTACCTAAACTGTTTTCTTTAGTAGTAGAAATCAATTGCATTGCTGATACCGTTTAATTGTGGTAGAGCTTTCTTGAATAGCTTCCGATGGTAGTAGGTTCGAGGAAATTTTCGATGGTTACCTATTTGGTAATAGATATGGCATCCTTAAAAAATATGCTCTTAAATTCAAAGTAGCAGTCTTAACTTTTTGTCAATTTTTGGGTTATAGTGGTAGCTTTAACGTTTAATTAGCAAAGAAGAGCTACAGTTATATAAAATTACAGGCCTTTTTTTGTTCCTTTTTTGTCTATTTAAATACTTTTGAAGTAAACTGTTTTCTTTTGTGGTAGAAATCAGTCGCCTTGCTGATACCGTTTAATTGTGGAAGAGCTTTCTGGTATAAGCTTAGATCAGGAACGTCGAAATTTTCAGAACTGAAGAGAACTATTTCGAATGGTTTCGATACTATTCCTGTACGTATTGTTCACTCGAAAGCAATTTATACGTAAACTTTGATATGACTAAAATGAAGAAGCGACAGTTATTTTCAAATATGTATTTGTATTGTAATATGTAAAATTAAATTTTCGGTTTAAGTTCATTTTAGCACACCCACAATCTGGCAACGTTGCATTTAAGACTTTGTTTTTAATTTAATTTGTGATATATTTACTCACTCAATTCTAATATGGCCTAATTCTCACTTTTGTGGCTAATTTTTTATTATGGACTGATTTAATCGCGAATTAAATTAAAAACATAGTCGAAAACGCAACGTTGGGTTTGTGGGTGTGTTAAAATGGACTTAAACCAAATTTTCTAAATAAAGTTTACTTTTTTATGGGAAAAACACTTGTGAAAAACTGTGATGTATTAATGAAAGGAAACTCCAAAACATTTGCGAATTAAAAAATATTCTTAAGTAATATTTGTTGTCGCATTATTGAACTATTTAATTTTTATGTTCTGTTATATCTATTTTATAATACATATTTGAAAATAACCGTCGCTTCTTCATTTCTGTCATATGTCAAAATTTACGTACAAATTGCATTCGAGTGAACAATACGTAGTGGAATAATTACGAAACCATTCGAAACAGTTCTCAAATTTCGACGTTCCTGAGCCAAGCTTATACCAGCTTTCTTGAATAGCCTTCGATAGGGGTAGGTGTGAGGAAATCGTCGATGATCACCTATTTAACAATAGTTTTAGCATCCTTAAAATAAGAGTCAGTGTTTTAACCGATAGGTATTGAAAACCTAAGAATAAATTAAGTTTTAAACAAATTGGAACCATTTCGTCATATGAAAACCTGAGAAACCCAGAAAGATATGTAAGGGGCTACAATCAACTGGTTAGAAGTGTACATACGTATCGCATATGAGTGCTGGAAGTACATTCATTATAAAGCTATAGTTTCAAAGCTATCAGTTGTCTATCGAGATTTAATAATATAAGAGGGCATTGTGCTGCTTTGCTCTGGTCTCATCGACTCGGTCGACTCGACCCGGTATTGCCACCATTAGGTTTTAATAGAACTTGTCGCTTTATCGTATATCAAATGAAAGCAGTGCGGAAATGTTGAGTCAGAGCACAACCCCGATCAACAGCTAATCAAAAGCCCATCATCATCATCATCATCATCTTCCATGGTAGCAGCATCTTATTCATTCGTATTTCATCCACATTTTATTTCCACAACCACACACAACACAGATCCTCAACAAAACAGACAAACACTAAACATACAGACTTGTCTTGTAATACTTCCATTGAGTATCGTTCAGTTGTATGTAAACATTTCAAGATTCGCTGTTAAGCGCTTTTAGATGTTTTATTTTTATTATAAACTTGTTTCTTTTATAACAATTAACAATGATACTTAAATGAATAAATTACAATCGTATATTTACATCTAAAAAGCCTTTTTGTTGTCTTCCAACTTGATTTTGTGTAAGGTATTTTTATTTTGCTTTTGAACATTCAACAACAATTATAAGTTGAAAAAAAATATTGAAATAACTACAAATAAATTCTATTTGCTGATTAGTCAAACCAACGGATAAATAAATGGAAGGATAAATAAAATACCGTACGTATATAAAAAGAGTGAATTATTTATATTGCTCTAATCGAAAATTGTTGTAAACCATAAATAATTTAGCATTTAGTTAATTATCAAAGTTGTTGATGTCACTTGAAATAAAGTGATAAAAAATCACTTCTTTACTTGATAAATAGTAGGTACTATTCACACATATTCTTAAAAGGTATTAACGAAAAACATGATAAACGAAGACTTAGGAAAACATTACTTTTTAGAAACAATGATACTATGGATATTTTGAAATTAAATTGCCGTCGTACTGTAACATACAACATTTTAATGCTTCTTTAATTAAATCACGATCGATGTTAGTCTTTTAGAGAGCAAGATTATGATCTTTTTATGACGTAATTTTTCTTAGTCCTCAAAACGGTCTAGGTTTTTCTAACTTCCATATTCAAATTGTTATGATGCTTATATTTAATCTGTGAAATTTACTAATATTTATGATTATTAAGTATAATAATAAGAACAAAAAGCTTGTGGGAACATTTTACTTTTCTTCTTAAATAATTTTAAAGTTACTTACAAATTTAATAAGTTGGGTACAGACTTATATATTTATTTAAGAAATTTAATCTTTTATTATTAAGATATTTTATCAATATGTATTTGTTTAGATCAGTTTCGAGAATTATTATATAGTATAATATTGGTCCAGAATATTCGCAAGTTTTAGTCTTTGTTCTCATTTGCATCATATTTTTGTAATAAGATGGTTAAAATATTATATAAAACAATAGGAATTTTTTAGAATGAAAAAACCTTATTATTTATGGAATAAAATTTTATTTGCATGTTTATTTTATTTCTAATCCTAGTTTATATCTGTAGAAACATAACCAAGTGATTTGTTATAGGTACATATATTTAATACATAATATAATGAATATCTAATAAGTAGAAAACAAAAAAAAATGAAATTTTTATTTTTTTGTGCTTAACGTTAAACTGTTTTCAACCAGTTTCTTTTGCTTCTAATTCTTTTTTATGTTGTTTATTTTTTTTTTAATATTATTATGCTCAATCAAAAATCAATGTAAATCGTATCAAATTATTTACCTAAAGATCAAAACGGCTGTATGAAGATTTTTCCAATGGTTTCAATATCATACGCTTGGAAAATTTGGATTTTCTATTCAGAGCTTTTATCTTAGGGTGTGACAAGACTTTTTATTGGGATTAATTTTCATACTACAGCTTACGAGTTTAACGGTTAGTTTTTTTCACATCTAAATATTGGCATTTATCTTGCATATAAAATTTGATCCGGAGGACAGAAAAAACATGTGTGTTTAGAGCTAATAATTACATTTTGTGTAGTAAAAAATTTTTTATCTGTTGAAAAGTTATTTAAAGGAAACGGTCTATTTATCTATTTTCCTATCATTTACCAACTTTTCTTGCCAACTCTTTATTGATTGTGGAAAAGCGGAAATTTTGTTGCTCATAACCAATTTTCATATGTAATCCACTTGTAAAACAAAGTCCATTTTGATTTTAATAAGTGTCCATCATTCCTTAAAATAGTCCATATCCTCAATCTTCAACCTCAACTAAATGGCTAAGGCCACCTAATATGCACGCTGTATCTTAGTATTTCCCAAGGAGTTTTTTTACTCCTTATAGGTCCCAAACTATCTGGCTCAATTGTCTGTCATTTTTCTTGATAATTAACTTGCAATTATTGAACTTTTCACCCAAATTTAGTTGGTCTTTACCCATTGTTCCATTTTCCCAAATACTGTCTTTTGGAAACAGATTTTATTTGGGTCTGGACTACGGCTATTTTGGGAGAAAATTTGTTGTGTTTATTTAACCAAAACTTCAAATGGTTTTATAAGTTTTTTTCAATTTTCTTTCTTCTTTCGTAACTTTGAACCCAAATATATATCTGAAATCATACATTGGCATTTGACATGGGAATATATAAATACAACTTATACAAGTATATTGGTTCAAAATCAATTCGCATTTTCAAATACCAAGAGTTAGTCGGTTCAATACTTTTATTTTTATGACGCGTTATATCCTTAAGTAAAAGCTCTGTTTTATAAAAGAAGTTTGCTGGTACAATATTAATAATTCCTATCCTATAACTTATCCTTAATAACTTATTAAGGATACACTAAAAACTAGTGCGAATCGAGCTTTTTCATGTATTCACAAAGTTGTTAAATTTATTAAATAATAAATGATGAATAATAATAGTACAGAAATTCATAAGTACCACTATTACTGCAGATGTTGAAATATTGCTCAAAGTTTGAAACTTTTAAATCAACAATGCTTTCTTTATATTCAAAAAATGAATTTCTTTAGGTTTAATATTGTAACAGAAAGGGACAAAGTCTGTCTCTCTCTCTTTGTGCCATGCCCGCACGCGATTGGCTGAGTGGCTTCTATCTCTCTCCCACCAATGCAAATGTACATATAGATTGTTCTGGAAACATCTAGTAGGTGGTGGAACGTTGGCGAATAATGAAGTACATTCTAGAATGTTGGGTTGCGGGTATATAAGTCGCTCAGTTCAAGCTTAGGGACAGTTCTGTATCAGAGTTCTGTATAGAAATTCAGTGTTTTGACAAGTGTGATTGTGTAGTAAAAAGTGTAATAAAAAAAGTGATTGTTAAGTGTGAAAGTGATTATTTATTTCCAAAAGAAATTAAAAGAACGAAAAAACGCCATCTCAATACAGTTTTGAGACGTCACATTACAATATGCTAGTAATATGTGTTTTTTATTTGTTGTTTGCATGTATTTTTAATATCAAAAGTACAATTCCGAAAAATAAAGTATCTATTCATTTGAAAAATAATCACCAGTAAAGTAATTAAAATAATATTTTTTGAAAATTCTAACCAGACTTCAAAATAATTAAAAAAGCAAATAAAAAGCTCAAGGAAAGCGCGTTAAACTGCGTAGAGATAAAAATCTTTTAAACATTTTTTGTTTTCTATAAAATAATTTTTGCATATATTTCAAATGATTATTGCTGTTATATTTTTGAACTAATTAAATTCATATATAGATACAAATAAAGTTTAACAAATGTGTTAAAAATTTCAAAGATGAACTCCTTAGTATTTACTTAGGGTTTCGAAATCTTTATGCAATCTTTGGTAAAAATAAATCTTAAAGCAAAAATTGGTACTAGCCCGGCAGAAAATGATCCCAATAAATCCCTATTTCTGATAAAAATAAATATTAAGAAGTAATGAATAAATATCCTTTCTTAAACTAGTGTAATTAAAAAGTAAAATGTTTTTCTTCTTCAAACATTAAAATATAGTAAATATGTACCGTTATTCTTCAAACATAATTGCATTCATTTCGTATTTAATCTTAAAATAATTTTACTTAAATCACCGTTGATTATTACTAGACTTGATATTCACTGAAATTGGAAACAGTTATCAGTTTTATGCGAAAAAGAAGTGTGAAATGTATGTAGTTGATATCCAAAACCAATTGGATAGCGATGCAAATCAATAACGTGTTAATATCTGAACAGTGAACACTTTAGTGGAGTTTTTATCAACGGAAAACAAGATTAAACTAATTGCCAACAATCACGGTGTGTAACTGGTTGGGTGACTCTGACTACTTTACTCGTTATTTATTATTCAAATTTCCATGCCTTAAAGATTTTTCCATCCGTGAGCTGCAGGCTAGAAATCATTGAATATCTCTCCTTTAAGGGTGGTTTTATGACTATGCAACTAAACAACTTCCTAAAAATCGTAATTTCAAATAACTTTTAATGATTAATGTTAAAAATGAAATGTTTTAACTATTTACTTTTATTTTTCTTACAGAGTGAAACTTAATTTTTCGGATGGTCCTAATTGCGAAGATGTTGCTCGCCCGTTTATGTAATACGACGGCTGGAATGAATGGTGAGTGAATAAACGCCTTTTTTATCATCCAAAATATACATATCTTCTTATGTATGCATATTATTAAATTTAGATGTTAAACACGCATTTATACAAACCGACAGATTTGCGTATATAATTCAGACTTGTCATACATAAGTTTCAGTGTGTAAAAAATTCCCATAAATACACATAAAAAAAAAAACCTTTAAAAAAAAAATCGCAAGCCGTTTGAGATTTGCACGTAACGAAATAAATGGTGGAACGATAAATAATTGTATGGATATGTCAAATTAATTTTCATTTTAGCCGTTTTATGCAGCCCCTCGGGCAACTCCCACACGTATAAAGACGGATTTCATTCCCTTTGAAAACGTAAAAAATGGCTCATTTAAAACGCATTTATGTGTAATTTTTTTAGCAATTAAATTGCATGTGAATGTGATTTTTGAAATGAGTATAGTTAAATGAGATTTAAGTATACCAAAATTTGCATTTGAAACCAATTATTGTAATTATTGAAACTTATGTCTACCAAAGAAAGTTCAATAAATTTAATTGAAGATTTTAATTATTTTTATATTAAAATAATTCGTTGATTTTACTTATTGTGATAGTTAAGTTCCCATACACATTATTGTTACTACATCTTTGGTATTATTACTAACTACTTCGGAAACAATAAGAAAAAAAACGCTAAGAGACCAGTGAATCTCAAACTTATCGTTGGAAAAAAAAACTTTCTTTTCGCTTTTTATTTTTCCACTATTTACTTATAACTATTGATTATTTCTTTAAGCCGGAAAGTTATATTTGCATTTTAATACTTAAAGAAACTCATTTTTTGTATCTGACAAAGAAAAGAATTTTGCATCGCGAAATGATTCACTTTAGTAAAGAAATTAAATCTATTTTCAACGTATGAAATGCTTTCTTTATTAGTGTCAATAACAATATCTACGAGTGAAATTTTTACCAATTATTATCAAATTCTTTTATGGTATAATACGTAATAGTTTGTATAAAGTTTAACACAAATAATTAACGTGAATTGATCTTCCGAATTTGTAGATTGTAAATGTAATTCATAAGTCTATAGTATACACCAATAAATTCAGTTACAGAACTGGATTGAATTAGTTTGATATTGTTTAAAAACAGCAAATTTCATTTCTATATTTATGGTAATAATACTCAATCCAATATTTTCGGGTGTTTCTATAATGAATTAGTACAAAACCAGTTCCGGATTAGAAGTATTAACTAAACATTGAATCTACGCAATGTCTACCATACGATGCATTGGATTGATTCGATGTTTTGCCAAAGAGTTTTTCTAAACGATTCATTGCAATTAGAAAAAATACATCGGTTTAATGAAATAGTGATAAAAACTAATGAAAACACAAATTTTAACATTCTGAATTATTTTAACTGGTAAAAAATGTCATTAACAAATAGTGACTCTTGTGAGTTACTACCGGAACCAAGCATTAGAAATCAACTGTCTTTATATCTAGATATTCCAGTAGAAGGAAGACTTACCAGAAATTCTCTGGAAATCTGGAGTGATTTAAAAATTCTTTGAGTTTCCTTGAGAAATTCCTTTAATATATTCCTTGAGTTTGACTATGGAATAAATAAGAGCAGATTTTGATTCAGCAATAATTTTTACAGACTTATATAAGGTACATATTAGTACATATACAAGGTACATAATGCACTTATTAAGGTACATATATACTTATATAGGTATTTTATATAAGTACTAATTTAGTTCGATTCATTTTTTTATAACCGCTATAAAATACGAAAACGAAATGAGAAAGCATTGTTCATAGTACACAGGAGGAAAATTTAATCAAAATTTGGTGTTTGGGACACTTGTAAATACATTTTAGTGGTTGTATTGTATATTTTGAAGCTGGGTCACACAATTTTTTCTGGAGAAAAGATTTATCTTAACGTATACTGAGAACTTTGCTCATTGGTCATATATTCTTTATTTTAAAGCGATGGCAGTAAAAAACTAATTTGAGAAATTTTTTGCCGTCGGCCTTATTAAATGTTAGAAATTTGGTATTTCCCCAAAAATTTATATTATTGTGAAGGGTTACAGACTTAAGGTACTTAAAAACAATATTAGAAAATGCATTTCCTGTTTTTGGATCTTGGATCTCATAAATATATAACATTTAATTAGGTTAGACTTACAAACGCAAAAATGCCCAAGGTTGGTATTGAAACTGAGCTCGTTTGAGATTCGCTGGAATGTCGGTAATCCGGGTCGAACTAAGAGCAAACAAAACATACCGCCCCCACTAATTACTGAGGAACGCAGTGTGGCTGGTTCGTGAATATCAGAGGCGGCGGCAGTTCATTTCTGCCCCACAATAGCACTCAGAAAATTTCATTGAGTCGTATCAGATCTTGGAGCAATCCGGCTGCTATCCGACTATCTTTCCATATCCATAATTCTTATTCTCACGCTCGCCAACCACTAACCAAATGCTCCTCTTGTTTCCACCATACAGTCGGTAGTTGTGCTTTGAAAAAAATGAAGACCTTAAGCTCATTTTACTTAATAAAATTTAAATCTCATTTAAATATATTATGCTTGTTTTAACTCACGGCCGCAAGGAATATTGGTGGCTACTATAAAGTTAAATTTATGGCTCGACTTAATTAAGAACGAACGTTTATTATACTCTTTAGAAATTTAAGGACACATTATTATGTTTGTTTTATGAATGAAATATCATTTCACTTTGTTGAAATATTTACATGTTATTGATATGTGCAAGAGTTATAAATTACAAACGATCTGATTGTAATAAAATGATTAAGTAATTAGTTGCGATCGAGAGGATTTAATCGCAAAGAGGAAACTGGCTGCAATACTTGAATTAAATGAGTAGAAAAAGTGTGCAACGGAGTAATTTTTGTTAAATGAAAAATAATTACGATAAGCGGATAACAATAATATGCTTGAGGTTGCATTCATGCAAGCATAGTGTATAGTGTAGGTATACTTTACTTAAAGAAACGGTGATCGTGTATGTTGTATTAAAAATACGACTTTGAATCGATAATTAAAAATATCATGCGCTTTAAATTAGTTGTGTGTATCATAAAATTGATCTATAACAGCAATATGTTATTTTAACGGAAAATATTTATGATTACTTGGGTCTATAGCTATGGGTTCCGATAATTCAGTGGTATTAAAACATTTTCTCTCACTTTGTTATTAAACTTAGCTACTATGAAAGTATGTACACAATTTAAAACTTGACCTTTATAACGTTTAAATTAAACTATCTTAAAGTACCATCAACTTTAATAAGAAACTTTTTTTTTGGTTTTTTAAACATTTGGAATGAGATTCCTATGTATCATTTCAAATATTTTCTCGTAAATAACTCTTTCATTATAACTCTAATTGTTATGGCAACTTGCAGATATTACCCAAATAAAATGATGCAAATGTAATAGTTTTTTTTGCCGAATTTCTTTATAATTACTAAGCCCTTTGGTAACTTTAAGGTTTATGAAAATTCGTACATCAATTTGTGAAAGAATCAACTATTATTGAACATCGAAATTAAAAAAAAATGAGCCCAAAATTAAAAAAGTTTTCATATTTGTTATAATGAAATATTTGGGAAAAAAAATTCCAAAAGTTTTTGAGAAAAACCTTAAAAAAGGCATACAAATATTGTATAATAGTTTTTTCCGCCGCGTCTCTTTATAACTACTTAGCACTTTGGTAACTCTAACTCTTTGTGTTTATGAAAATTCGTACATCAATTTGTGAAAGAATCAACTATTATTGAACATCGAAATTAAAAAAAAATTAGCCCAAAATTAAAAAAGTTTTCATATTTCCTATAATAAAATATTTGGTAAAAAAAATCTCAAAAATTTTTGAGAAAAACTTTAAAAAGGACATACAAACATTGTATATTATCCTCTACTTAATTACTTAATGTGGCACTAACAATAGTTGTGATATATGAGTTTACAACTACGTAAAGAAAGTTAAATAAGACATTAACAAGAATATGTCGGTTACTGAGGCTTCGTAAATTTTGCTGTGGATATATTTTTTTGCATATTATATGCCTAAGTATGGTAATTTTGTGAACTGTGGGTAAATCGTTTATTTTGTTAACAAGTGTAAGTTTTAATGTTTTGAACTTTCACCATTGAAATTTGAATATATCAATATTCATTGATGATTGTCACCATTCACCAATTTAGTTTTAACGAATGTTCAGACTGTTTGATGAAAATAGTGAAATTTATATATAACTGAAAAGTTTGTTCTGTAGAAACTATGTGAAACTTTAAAGTATACAACTGTAAGTATAATGTTAATAACTAGTATAAAATATCTGGAAATGTTATGTCTTGTAAAATCAAATCTAGTTTTTCATCCTATTTGTAATTTTAGGATTTGTTCATTAGATAATGTACAGTATATGTCTGACACTATACTTTTCACCTAAGAATATTGCTATGGGGGGGGATAAAAGTGTAAGATTTATCTAGTAGATAATTTTTTAACTTTTAATATAATAATTAACTTTTAATATAGACCATATCTTAAGGATAGGGTCTATCACTTCTTGAATGAAAACACCGGATTTTAGAATGGTATTTGCACCACTTTTAAGGAAAGTCTAAAATTGATTTGGTTTATGGACTCATGTTCCTTTTAGAACCGTCAAATCCGACAACGTTGCATTTTCTACTTTGTTTTAAATTTAATTCGCAAATAAATCAATCCATAATAAAAATTTAGTCACAAATGAGAAAATTGTAGCATATTAAAATTGAATTAACAAAAAAATCACGAATAAAATGAAAATCAAAGTAGAAAATGCAACTTTGCTAAATTTAGCAGTTTTTAAGGGGTATGCACCGGTTAATGCTTATTAGAATTAAATACACATAAAGAATATGGCAAATTACTCATATTGCCTAACCATCTTTGGTGATGTACTATTTGGTAAATGAAAGCATTTCAATTTTCCTGATCCATTGATTATTTCTGTATCTCTTAAAATTTTTCTCCTGTGACCATCCATCAATTTTGGCTTTTGTTTGAAATTTCTTCAGTAATTTTTATAATCCTAATGAAAATTTCCGAGCTATAGCCTTCCATGAAACCGTAGTTATATTGTGCTACATTTTCATGAAAAATTGATGACTCTATTCGTCGAAGGGTTCTCCAATGCTATATCTGATGAACTTTAATGTATGGGTATGAAACGTAGACCATAAAGACATCTACTATGATTAGTCTCATTAGTATTCTTTGAACTGTGTTACAGGAAAATACTCCGAATATCCTCGATGAGAAAGTCACACATGAAAACAGGGTGAAACTTCAGGGTTCTTATACATTGAGTGTTACTTTTAAAACATTAGATTCAAGAAGACAAGTAAACGTTCGTGAAAATCATCATTTTGAGTAAAATTCAAGAGAAAAGGAGAATCGGACAAAAAACCAAACTATCGAAAAATTCGTCGAAGAACTTTATCATCTTGTTACGAATCGTGAATGCTTTAAACAGATCATCAGTATGATTGCTTAAGTTGAACTACGAATAAGACAACAAAATAAGAACAACCAAAGTAATTTCTAATCAAAAAGCTTTTGCAACAAATATACCTACACTTGCAAATATTTCGTGTTCGACTTTTTAAGTGTATGTAAAGCATGCAAGCTTGTGAAAACCAACGTAAGGAAAACATTTATTGGTCCTTTTGAAGGCAATTACTCCTAAAAAAAATGTTTTAGGAGACTCAGGCTTTTACATTCTTAATATTTTTTTTTTTTTATATATATAAATCGGCCATCAGGATCTAGGTCCTATAATCCGATTTGATGACCGGAGCTGACGTGATGGAGATCACTCCCAGTGGAGGAATCTCCCTATGCCTCTACTTGGCACTTTTCTTTTTAGCCGTCTTTCATTTTGGTGCACCAAAAGTGGCGGAATCAGGGGATTTGAGTGTTGATTCAACTTTCCAAAATGATTGGTGGTACGTACGGTAATGGAGTCGGTGACTGATGAGGTGTGTAAGTCTCTTCGGAGAGTCTCATTTGTGACATACCATGGAGCATCTGCCAACTGTCTCAGGATCTTTGATTGGGTGGCATGGATTAATTTAATGCTTGACTTACTGGCAGAGCCCCACAGCTCAATACCGTACGACCAGATTGGCACTATTACTGCTTTGTAAATAAGTAGTTTATCCTCAAGGGGAAGTTTAGAGCCCCTACCCAACAGCCAGTATAACTGTGTGAAACTCTTGTTAATATAATTTCGTTTTTGGATGATGTGAGGTTTCCAGGTCAGCCTCCTGTCCAGATGAACACCAAGGTATTTGACGGTGTCGGACGACGGGATTTCAGTTGAGTCCAGATTGGCCGGGGGGCCCGTTCCTTTCCTAAGAGTGAAGGTCACTTGGACTGATTTGGACTTATTGATAGTGATTTTCCATTTTCCAGCCCAAGTGCCCAATAGATTTAAATGGTGCTGGATGTACTGAGAGGCAATTACGGCGTCCTCGTGAGTAGCCATAATCACCGTATCGTCCGCGAATGTCCCCGTCAAGGTGTTATCTGTGGTAGGCAGATCCGAGGTATATAATAAGTATAGTAGGGGCCCTAAAACACTACCTTGAGGTACTCCCGATTTAATCGGAAAGGAGTCAGAGCACTCATGGCCTACTCTTGTATTAAAGAATCGATCCTGAAGATACGATCTGAATAGTTTCCAGAGGTGAGGCATACACTTCTTTATTTTGAAAAGCAGGCC
Organism: Sisyra terminalis; assembly: GCA_958496175.1. NCBI lineage: Eukaryota > Metazoa > Arthropoda > Insecta > Neuroptera > Sisyridae > Sisyra > Sisyra terminalis. Next base: position 14,938,919 of record OY292275.1, read on the forward strand.
GTCGTGCCAAACCCTGTCGAACGCCTGGCTTATGTCTATAAATACTGAGTGGCAGTATTTTTTTTGTTCAAAAGCCCTATTTATTTGCTCGACCAGTCTGTGGCATTGTTGGATAGTGGAATGCTGGCATCTAAAACCAAATTTATGACTAGGGACTTTTTCGGATATTTCATCTGTTAGGGATAGGATTAGCCTTTCTAATAGTTTGGAAATGGTGGATAAGAGGCTAATACTAATTACCTAAGAGGCTAAATTAATAAATTGAATACGAAATTTAAGTTATATGTTTTCAGCGACAAAAAACTGCCTAATTAGAAGACAATTCGATTTACATTGACATTAAAGTAATTTAAAAACATGAACATTGAAAGAAGTGCGTTTGAAGAATGGGTCTATTAAGATCTTTTGATCAAGAATAGGAACCACCTACAGGTCGGAATTTTATAATATTTCAAGCATTCTTTGTGTATTCTATACATTTATTAGATATTGAAGCACAAGTTTTTTCTTTTAATTTTTATAAAAAAACTTACCTAAAATAGCAACTTTTAATTGATTTTTTGTTGGCAAAATTGTTATTGCTTCATCTAAAATTAATTTTCGTGTTTCTTCAATTAAGAGACGTAGATTTCTATTAGAATATAAAATCTCTTAACAAAATTCCGTGCAACTTTTTCTATAGATCGTTAGATTCACAAAAAAAAAATAAACCAACTTTGTTGATTGAAATGTTGGCAAAAGTGTGCTACAATTTTTTCTTTCCTCATCAAGTTTGACTTGATTTGATTTTCAAGCGAATAAATCGATTTTTCGATTCTGGTGTTATACGAGAATGTGAAAGACCAAATGAGGCACGCATTACTGCACGTTGGTCGTTCGCGGTCGTTCCGTGTATAATTGACTGTACAAATTATCAGTTATTTATGTAATGAGTTGCTTTTCAAACTGTTGTTAAACGTTTTTCGTGAACGATTATATCTTAAAATAAAATGAAGAAAAAAAAACAGATTGGTATTTCACCAGGCTCTCACTCCCTCACATCAATTTTCAACATTAAAATTTTAAGTTATATGTATACGTGTAGATACATACCTTAGATTTAACAATACAGTAAAAGCGCGTTTCTCGTCCCTATACAGATTTAATATTTGAAAAAAAAACAATTTATTCGGTCATTTTATTAATTAATGGGAGAATCGAGCTATTGGATTTTTAGTTGATTTGTGGGTGGAATTGATAGTTTCGAATAAACCACTCCTACAATATTCCAATGCTTTGGAATTTTTTTCTTCAAATCTCAGTTTTGTTGAATCGAAAAATATTTGTTGAAAATTAATTTCAAGTTGAATAAAATGAGCATTTCAAAGAGTTATTCAAATGAAGTAAGATAAGCGGAAATCGGATCGAGTGGCTGTTTGGTTGCACGAATGAATATCGTTTGTTCGATAGACAGCTCATAAATCGATACATCGATTTGATTAATAACCGATTAGCTCATATTTTTGCTAATAAACGATTTAAACATAATTAATAGACTTGCACGTTGACCAGCATATAATTTGTGGCCGAACCACCCAGGTTTTGTTCGCATTCATTCGACCAAAGCGTAAACGAAATGCAATCCGATGCAACATCGTCTTTCATATCTCAACTCTGCATTAAATTTGCTAGTCGTCGAGGTTTTCACGCTGATGGAGTTTGGTCGGGAACGGCGTTACGTTTAATTACACAACCACGTTCCCAACAATCTCAAAACCGCCCCGATTTCATATCACTGACAATCCTCAATACTTTATATTAAATAGTATCATTTGTACATCATTAATAATAATAGCTTTCTAAATTCAAACTTTTTTGTCACATGCAAACGTTTACCGAATTTTGATAGAATACTTTGTGGTACTTTCATATTCCACGTTAAGTACATTGAATACTGGAGTAACTCATAAATGGTCGTTTCGATTTATACCTACAATTGATTTCAAAGTTTTCACATACTGTTATTCCATTCTATGAGAATCAATTTATGTCATTCTATTTCATTTGGCATCACTTAATGTTAATTGTTACTTCTTTGAATAGATTGCGTGGAATGGAATGATTGTAAGGAAACCCAAATAGTCAAACCAATTTCAATGTAGTGCAATATCAAACAAAGGGTGCTACTCAGGATAGCCTATGTCAATGTTTTTGCTAGTTATCAACATATTCTCTTTAAAACTACTGGTTACTTCAAAATTGAATTTTGAAACTTCAATTTGAGTTTACTGAAAATTCTGCTAAAATTCAGTAATAAGCAGATATATTACATACAATTATGCACAATATTTTTAATTTTTACGAGTGCTTCGCTTCTGATAAGTTTCTTATGAATCCAGAGGATGTATTTTTGAGATTACTGCATTATAAAATTTTCGATGACAGAAAACGTTTACTAATTTAGTATTTTTGGTTTAGAGTGTGCGACAGGAGATAACAATTCAATTTACTTACCAATATACAAAGGTTCTATTGTATACTTCAGTTATTTTTTTCTTCAGTTTTATTTCTAGTCGCTGTATAACTGCATTAGTTTCCAACAAATTTTTGGATTCTATTAATCAAAAATTTTTAAATGCCAATTCCCAGGGATTGCAACCCAGGGCTCCAACCCAGACCTACTCATCTATAGAGCGATGATGATGACCACTACGCCAATAAGAAAGTTTTTTCTTATATTCTATTGTAATTTCCGGAAACCTCTTCTTTGAAATTCTCTACAATATATTCTAGAAGAAATGAAATCTGCAAACCCTGGTAACCTGAGCGAACTGAATTAGTTCCATCGGTTCTGAGTTAAAGATGGTCTATAAAACAGTCAATTTTTTTGCATCTTCATGGGTGGAAAATTATTCCAACGATGCAAAGAAGTTTCTCCACATAGCGATATCACATTCGCATATCTGAAAAATTCCAATTTTCTTCCTCCCGAGACTTCAATCATGTAGATTACGCAATGTCAACATTTTTTTAAAGTTCTTGGTTTATAATAGTGTGCACTCTTCTTCTTCCTTTTATTTAGACATCTTCGTCAACGAAGGTTGGCAATTGCATTGGCAAAGGCTAGTTTATCATCTGCGGTTCTTATGAGTTGTTTAAGGTTTAAACTTGGCCATTGTCTTATGTTCCTCCTATATGGTAATTTTTCCGTTCTTTTCCATGGCTTTCCTCGCTTAACTCAAGCAAAGATCGAGAATCGATGAATAGTGACCCATTCATGAGTTCTTAATGGATTAAAAGGGGATGATACAATCAACTAGTCGTTAAAGAAGTGTGAAAAAACGGGGGTAAAATATAAAATATAGGGCTTAGAGTTATTTTTTAATGAATACGGATCATTCTTTTTGCTAAAATCCCCATCTTATCTTGCTACGCCACCATCTTCTACGTGAAAAAGATGAATTTAACTTTTTGAAAATTGTAAGTTTGGATTATTTTATGACGCATTTGGCTTAATTGCAAAATGAAATGATATTTAAAAAAACCTAATACAAGAAAGAGTGTATACCTAAACCCAACATCAAATGTCTTAAGAACGTTTAGAGCTTATTTAAGGGATTAAGAATTTATTATAATATCGCATAAAAAAACAAAATTCTTAAATAATTCAGATTCTGATACGTTAACTGTTGCGTTATTATTTAGTAAACATCAGAAGAAATGGAGAATATCAGGATATACGATATACTTTGAAACAATTGTTGCTACGCACAATGTAACAATGTAGATATATAGTGAGTCACAAAATATCTAAAAGTAACCAGAATATTAAAGTAGTTCCCTAGGAAAAATAGATAGATATAATTAAAATGAATTAAAAAAATCGGTGAGTAAACAGAGTGTAACGTTGCAACTTTCACAAGTAGTAATCTGTAATTATATAATTCTTTTTTCCACTAAAAAATAAGAAGCTGATTTTTAACATTCTCTAGCAGCTCAAAGCTCTGTTATATGAGTACATATCTTTGCCTTATCGAACCATTTATAAGTTCAAAACCTCTAGCTCTAATATTCAAGATTTACAAGTATTAGTTCGATTAAGTTCATTATTATTTATACTGAAGTGCCGCAGGCCAAGCGACCAAGCGATTGGAAATTGGAAAAATTTCCTGCGCAACTATTTGCAATTCCGTTAAATTGTTCCGTAATATCGCTTCAAATTCATCTTACAATTTATGAAGTTAAACGCGGAAAAGAAGAGGGTGTTTTGTAGTTTGAAAAGATAATGCGAGCGTTTTTTGTGTTGTTGTAGTATTATTTTTTTTACAATGAAGAGACAACAATAATAAAGGACACGCAGAGGGTAGTGGAGAGACGGGGCGAAGATAAATGTTCACGAATAAGGAAATGAACGTGGGATTTGGAAATTGGACCAGTTGCAGGAGAAGTGATGGGATGATTGCCGTTGGAATAGTTGGAAGTGTGAGAGATCAATCGTTCATCGTTCGTTGATTGCGTGATCGAGGGAAATTTACATATGCCAGCCTTTGTTAGTTGCACAAAAAACAAGATAATCCATAAATTTGTTTGGCAAAAGAGTATATGATGATGATACGGAGGACATGCCGCAATGGTGGACATGCAACAAATAGCCACAGCAAAGGTCAAAATTTCGAATCCTATTTAGTTTTGAATAAGAGTATCGAGCCGAGATGAAATGAAACGAAACGAAACGAAGAAAATGTTGTTTATATTGTTTAATAAACATTAAGTATCGAACCCCATAGCTCACGACCTATAATTAGTACGGCGAGTTGGGAGAGTTGAGGCTTTTCAATGAAAAGTTTGCGCCGACGCGACCATTTGGATCCATGTGGATCCATCGGATTTGCGTGTGCTGGGCGGAGTTGACCCTAAAGATCCACGGGGTCGTCACTTGCCGGCCGTTTACTGGACGTGAGAAATCCTACATGTTTATTGAAACTCGCTACAGAAAGATTCTTTCTCAAATGCGAATAAGCTGAATTCTTACACACTTGCCTATTCGAGGATTCTTTGACTAGATACTTTTAATAGCGTATTAAATATTAATCTCTCACTACTTCGCTATAATTAATTTTTTATGATGTTTCAACAACCTTCAGTACAAGTTTTCTGTAAGCTTTTGTAAGCTCCATACGCGCATTTTATCGGCAATGAAATACCTGATGAATTATTTTCAAAATAAGATATCTACTACAAGAACTACTCTGTCAACATGAGCAGGTTTCTGTATGCTAAGGTGGTTGAGCTTGAAAATATTTTGTACTTTACTTAATATAGGTAATGATCAATATGTTGGTAATTGAAAATGAAAGGTGATTATATTTGATTTAAGGTTTTATTGTAATATATATATACATACACGTGAAAAGTTCAGTCAGCCTCGTCAGCCCACCGGCATCGTTCATTTAAATTCAATATAAAGTTTAAATACCTCTCATAAGATGTTTGATTCGTCTGTCTATTTAGACATAAACTTCTTGACAGAATTTAAAAATAAAAGATTAAGTATGTACCTATGGATATATATTTCTTTCCATAATATTAACATAATTCATAAAGTAAAGGACGTTATTCTTACGATATATACTTACACATTTTAGAAAAAAAATCTGAAGAATGAATATTTTTGATTGCCTAAGTTTCTACATACATTGCAGCGATACGATTCTGTTAAACAAAATGCCTTATTTTGGTGGTTTTATCAAGGTTGATTAATTTGATTTTCATATCCTTAATATAAGATTTATGTCTTTTTTTGGAAAAGAACGAATTTAATATGCTAGTGAATGAATTAGGAACGTATAAAACATGGATGTAAATAATCCTTTAGTTTTTGAAAACTTCCCAAAAAATACAAATTATATGAAAAGTCACATATTGTATTTGTAAGAAAAAATAGTGTTCTTATATTACATAACTCAGTTTATCATTTTAATCTTCTACTAATATTATAACAGATGATAAAATTCAGATCTCAGCTTTTATTAAATGAGAAGACAATCCAGGTTGTTTAAGATCGGTTTTTTTATTAAATATTTTTTAATATTCCAATTAGCTACATATTATATTTTTGTGATTCAAAACGCCTGATGAAGTTACGATACGTAACGAAACGTAGCTAATTTGAATATTAAAAAATATTTAATAAAAAAACAATCTTAAACAACCTGAATCGTCTTCATATTTAATATTATAACATTTAGATTTATAAAAATTTGGTCTATTTTTCCTTTATTTTTTTTTATATACATCAAATTAAGTAAAGGATATTTATTACTGAAGTTCAATTTAAGCTAGTATAACCCTAACTCTTTGAATTTTGAATATCTTTTCCTATCCGACAGTTGCTTTTATGAGTAACTAAACTAGTGATTTTGAACAACATTTTAAATTCCCTATAATGAAGAGTTAATAACTGAATACCGTAGTGGATATAAGGACGTAGAAGAAAAACTAGCGAAATCCGCACCAAACAATGACTGTTTCTTTTAAGTTGTGACACCCTCTATTGAATCCAGATAGTCATATTTCTTGATACATTTATAATAATTGACGCAAACCGGAATCAGCGAATAGTGAAATAGTATGTTCTAGGAAAAAAAAGTTTGATTTTACTATTTTCATTTTCAATAGAATTAGAACATTTAGAAATGTTCTTAGTTAAAATTGAACAGTTAATACCTTTGACATGAAGCCTGAACAAATAATAGAATATAATGCATACAAAAAAGGTGTATAAAAAACAATACTCTATAAATGTTACGGAAAAAGAAGTATTCGCAGATCGTAGAAAAGATGGGTACCGTAATGCAGATCTTACACGAACAATAATATTGCCAGCAGTAATATAAATATTAGGGGAAGGTAGTAACTCCTACTAAGTAGGAGATGATCCTTTTAAGTGGGAATCGCTGTAAAATATATACTCTTCAAGGTAAACCAAAAATAAAGGCGATTACTAGTAGTAGATTTATCTATCGAACTTTCATAATACTCAAAACTAGAAATTGATTGAGGTTTCATTAGAATATTTCTTCCTTTTTTTCAACCTTTACCTAACAATCATTTTATACACCCCTATAGCTAAGATGATCCCCCAGGTAGAGTTGGCGAACATAACTTACAAGTACGCGGCTATTTTAACGTGGCCCAAATACTAAAATTAAGCATAATAGAAAGCCTCAAACACAACAATAATTACATTTGGGATAGACATAAAGTGTCACAGTACAATCAACTGACGATTCAGTGAATATTGAAGTCATATATGATGGTTCACGTTTTAAAATTGTGCAATCTTTTCAACTTTAATAGCCAAGTTCTATATATTTTTCAACTACTTAATTAGCTATTATCAAAATCATCGAGTTGCAAAGAAGTTGCCTAAAAATTTAGGTCCTCAAAATAGCAAATACTTAGCATTAATATCAATTCATTGGAAATCCCAATTTTCTTAACAACTAAATTTTTCAGTGGTTCTTATTTACTAGCCCCGTAGTGATAGGCTATAGCTAGAGTGTATAAACAATAGTTATAGTTGGAGCCATAATTTTGTTTCTATATTGCTAGATAAGAAACTATAATTTTCCGGTAGTAGTAGGCTTTATGCAAGTTATTATTTGGTAATGTCTCATTCTCTAGTTTGCTTTTAATTTAATTCGCAAATAAATCGTCAATAATGAAAATTAAGCGACAAAGAATAAAATAGATATTCCACAATTTAATTATTAGTAATATAGCAAACAAATTGGCAAATTGAATTAAAAATAACATTGAAAATGAAACGTCACCAAAAAGTAACTTGTATTAAAGCTAATTGTACTATCCTTTCTATCTTTCCAAGAAAACTGCTATTCTTTCCAAGTGCTCAAAGCTTTTATTATTAAGTTGGAATTTCCAGGATGAGGTAAATTGAGCCTCAATGCTGCATGCTTTATTGTGATTTCTGGGTCCCTATTTCATCTAGTTAAGACGAAATAGCTGGGTGACGTTCAGCAACTAACGTACTAGGTGTTTTCTGGATATTTAAATTGCAGGGATTAATCCCCAGTTATTCATGTCTCCATTCATTCACAGTACTGCTTTCCCACAGGAGAAGCGGTTTCATCATTTGTCTGGCAGAATCTGCTTATTGGATCAACCACATGTAATCCCATACCCGTTACCACTTTGATTTACTTTATTGTTAGACTAAGTACTTCAGTAGTTAGATTCAAGAATGGTTTTTTCTTATCATTCTTTTACTGTGTTTTTACCCGATGGTGATCGTCTATATTTTGCGGTGATTTTTGTAAATCCCTCCACTTCAAAATTTGTTTACGCATTAACTTTATACTCTTTAAGTCCAAAAATTATGATATTCTTGAAAATTGTCTGTTTCGCTGAAATTTTGTACGAATTTTTATCTTTTTTTTTAATTTTTAACTTATTAAAAGGCAAACAATATAAAAGTAAAAATTATTTTGTTGTATAGTGTCTTGAATTTTTACAATTCTATAATTCAACTTCTTTACTTTTGAAAATTATATTAAAGTTTTTGTATCTATTAAATTAAAATTAAGAACTGCAATTATCAAAGTAAATGGGACTAATATGGGACTTTTTGGCATCTGTATCCGAACGGCTTACATTTTTAAACTGGGCGTATTTTTTCTCGAACAAAAATTATTGATATGCAATTTGTTTAAGTTGATATCATATATTTTTAATTGCATTCACCCGTTAGTTTAAATATCTGTTCGATTTCGCATTAATTTGCGCCCGCCTTTTTGCATTCAATAATAATAAGTCCGATTTTCGGTTTGGTAGGCGTGTAACCGTACGATTTTCATTGCGCCTTATGCTCTTATAATATAATTTATGAAAATCAAAATGATTTAACATCGAAATTTTAGCGATAAAAGAGATATGTTCCACTTATCTATATAATTATACAATTAATCTTCTCTTGGCACATTGAAACCAATGTTGCGATTTTAGTTGGTATTATTATTAAAGGGTAATACTTATAAATAATTTGAAAGTAATTGTTGATATTATTGTTGACGTTGTATTCGAAGCGCAAAATGATGTTTTTATTTAACAAGTCATAACTTTTGAAGACAACAAGATGTAATATGGTTCGATTAATGCGATTCATGATCGTATAGATTGGGGAAGAAAAAAAAATAGTTGTTTGATTGACGATGCATTCGAAATCGTAAACCGCATACAATGAAACTTTCAGCGTGATATAAAGAGAAGAAAGAACTTAAGAAAAAAAAATAAAATAAAAGGTTAAGGCAGCCTACCATAAGTCTGTGTTTATAACCATATGGTTAGTATATAAATCTAGGAACGAACCCAATTATCCTCCCCAACAAAACCCACTTCTCAATGTCTTCGGTTTTTAACAACAAGAGCGATATAATACAAAACAAGCAACGTCTTCCTCGTCGTCTTCTCTACCTGTTTATTTGAGAAATGAATACCTGGAGATCCGAAATATGTTCCAAATAGAAAATCATTCGAGATTTAACAATTTAAATATTTGAACAAAAGCTGAGAGAAAAAAAAAACGAATACACACTTCCTTATTGGTTCTTCGATATATTTTTTTCCCTATAACTAATTTCTTGTGTTTATTGCATTTTTAAGGCTTCACACGTTATTGTTTCAAAGATAAGAGAAATATTTTTGGAAATTGTCACCAAGATAACTGAGTTCGGTTGAATAAATTTTAACAGGACGAAAGAATGTGTTATATAAATTAGTCGAAATGGAATTTGAGGCTCTTTTAAAGGCCGTTCAGACTTAAAAGAATTGGATGGTTGAATTGGGAACCAGGGAATAATAGTTAAGAATTTTTTTCTTAAATTTTTTAACTTCATACCATAGAATTTCGTTTGTTAAAAATAGGGGAGGTTTCAAAATAATCAATCTTGCAGTTGTTGATTTTTATTAAAAAAAAAACATATTTTCGGTCAATTGTAACATTTAAAATAATTATGAATTTAAATTAATTTCCATTTGCAATTTTTTATTGTTTTTTCCTGAAGAAAATATTTAAAATATGATAGAAACAGTTTATGTTCAAAATTAATAAACTAATAAACTAAAGATCATTAGAATCATGCTCTTACTCTAATACTTATGGAATGAACTTAGAGGAATCTATAATACAATAATGTAAATCAGCCTTTTCATTATTTAAAAACATTAAGCTTTAAAAGCTTTGTTGAATTAAGCGACTAGCTTTATGTCTTTTTAATAATTTAATATTTTTGGACCTTCCCAGTATTCCTTATCTTACAATCCTATTTATCAAATCGTGGCTTCAGTATGAAATGTGCAGTTAATTACTCTGCACTTTTCCTATTCTTGCTGAAGTACCAAAGAGGTAAATAAATTTAACAATAAATAAAGTATGATGACACCATTTAAGCTAAGACGACTGACATATTTTCCAATTTACTTTGATATTATCCCAACTGCTTCTAAGGTTCGTTATCTAGATTTCTACCTAGATAGTAACTAAACCTGGAACCCACTTATTAAATTCAAAAAACAAGTACTAAATCAACGAACGGACTATTACTTATACTATTTAGAACCTAAATCTTCAATAAACTCAAAAAATAAACTGATGATTTACAAAACTCTACTACGACCTATTTGGACAAACGGAGCAGAATTATGGGGCTCTGTTAAACCATCTAGTATCCAAACTATCCAATCCTTCCAACCCAAAGTTCTTCGTCAAATAATAAATGTTCCTTTTTATTTCAACAACCGAATTATACACAATATCATCACTTTTCCTTTTTGCCACTACCTTAGTCTAAGAACGCCTCCAAAAATTCTACTCCAATTTAGTCGACCATCCTAACTCTAATATTCAAATTCTTTCCTCTGAAACTCATCCAGATATCATTGCACGTAATTGACCTCGTGACCTCCTAATAAATTCTTAGACAGTCCCAACATTGGTTGGGTTTTTTCAACATGTTTCGCAAATATCACACCAGGATCGAACTAAGGTTCTTACCTAAGGTGTAGTATATAATCAACCAAAATTTGTTAGCACATTGCATGGTATATACATTTTATGTAGAAGGCAATGGAAAAGTTTTGAGTGGAAGGTGCAGTTTTGGACTAATTCACTGGTGTACAGTTGAATCTATTTTTAGATTTTGAATGATAAGATTTTTTACAAATTTTGCTACTCAAGGTTTTATAAAGCCTACTGGTAACCGAGTGGTCTAGATGACCGCTCCAAAACTAGTAGGTAGTTTTTAGCGACCCTAGGGTTAATAAAAATCCGTACATCTAGAAATATCGAAAAATTTCTCGAAAGGAGATTCAAACCCATCTTCCAGTTTTTGAGCGGCCACCTAGACCACTCGGCCAACAGTAGGCAGTACCAGGAAATCTTAACATTTGGTTTTAGTTAAATACGGTCATGAATATGAAGAACCAGATTTTACATATATTTCAACGGGATAATACTGTAATATACTCAGCATGCCTATTGAATGAAAGATCCATACAAACTTGTACTAATATTTTGCCGTGATTTTCACGAACATCCTGACATCAATCCTGTTGAAAATTAGGAAAAAATCTTTCACAATATCTTTGAAAATGGTAAGGTATTATAGTATTCCACAAAAACCACAAAAATTGTCATAAAAGTGAGATGGTCTAAAATTTAAGTGATAATATTGGGAACATGATTTCATTTATAAATATTGCACTACCTGTATTTGCTATTACCAAAAAACAAATCGAATTGAAAAAAATAAGCATATTTTCTTATAGTTTTAAGAAAGGTTCACAGATTGCTTAAGTTTTCAATCATTGTATCGTTTTTAGTTATGTTAGTGTTATTTTTTTAAGTCAAATCCTTAAGTAACTGATACCATTTGAAATTTCAATAGATTAGTGATTCTTACAAGTTAACTTTTTCTATGAAATTCGATAAGACTGTCTATCTTAAAAATTCTTAAGTATTTCCAGAATTCCAACGGGCAATTTCTTAAGGAAATACTTAGGATAATTGAAATGGTTATGGAAACTGGGTGAAATCTGGAAAATGCGATTAACTGTTTACGTCTTCATATAATCAATTAAAGCTTGAATCTTCGCTGGTCATCCACGTGAAATAAATTGCGTTTCAAATTAATTAGGGATGTGAAACAAGACTTTCACATCTTTTGAATGATGTGCATCCATTAATCAAAGATCATATTGGAAAAGGTTGCAAATCTAACCCATCTCGTCGTATATTAAACCGATACGATACATCGTCGCAAGTTTCTCCATCGTAGTAAATGATAGTAAACGATGGTGAGATGGATATAATAACGTTTTTATGAAGATGGAATGAACCGAGAGGAGCGAAAAGGAATGAAAAGAAGGAGGTTGTAAGACAGACGGACAGACACAACGAGTTGTAGGAGTTGTGGGAGGGATTGTGCTCACCTTGTCGGGGCTTATACAGAGATAGATGCATTAGGGCTCCTCTACAGGTGGCTGCGACTCCTAAATCTATCCACCCGTCCATCCATGTGTTCCATTCCTCAACACACATCACATGTGTATCACCCACACAATCGTTAACAAGTCTTTTGGGCGCTAAAACCAAATCCACCCTTAACATTACAAAACTTCACTAAACGATATAGAAAAGTGCCGTGAAAAAGTTTTGTGCTTCTTTGAGTTACTTAAAAGATATAACGGTATGTGTTTTTATAATTTTCTTTTAAAATTATTTTCTTCTATAGACTGTAATTAATGTTCTTTGAAAATAAAATTCATGTTGGAGAGTGTGAACAAGGAAATGTTTAATTAATCAATTAAATCTTGATAGATCAAAGTGGTTACAAACTGTTGATTATCATGCGAATGTTGCATTTTCATGCAATATTGATATTTAATTAGAAATTATTGTCGCCTCCAACAAACAAACACGTTAGTGTTAACGTAAACGCTATTTTTCATTTACCTTTATTTATTTGTATACAGTATACAGAGTGTTACTTACAGGATGAAAATATTGTAACTCAAAGTATAATTTTTTTGGTGGAAAAGGTGGTTTGTTTTTAGTGCAATTTTGGTGGAAAAGAAATCTGAATCTATGGTAATATTAGCTTAAAATTTAAACTATGAAAACATAGGTGATTTCAGCAATTACATGCTAAATGAAATCTTACTTTCGAAAAAGAAATTAAAATTTTTAACGTTTTTTTTTATTTCCAAGAAAAAATGGCCAATTTTGGTAAATGAGTTGTTTTTCCATGTGCTACATTTTTCTATGATATATAGATGAAGTGCCAATTTTTTCTTGTTTATTTTTTACTGTTCAAAGAGTAATTTCAATGCGATTTCTTAAAAAAAAAATTAACAACTAATAATGATTTTTTGCAACAAAAAATACTATTTACAATTTTTTAAGTTCTCTAAGGAAACCAAAACAACTCGACGTTTTCGTTAGTATTATAATCAGTAAATGATTATATTTGTACAAAATTTAACGTTAGTAAATAATGATTTCAAATTTTTTCGTGGAAAAGGTGATTATTTTGTTCTAAGTGCAATTTCGATGGAAAAAAAATCCCAACTATTGTAATATTAGCTTAAAATTTAAACTATAAAAATATAGGGCAAATTTCAGCAATTGCATGCTAAATAAAAACTTACCCTGAAGAAAAATTAAATTTTTTTAACAATTTTTTTATTTTCAAGAAAAATAGGTCAGTTTTGGTAACAGTTGTTTTTCCAAGTGCTATACTAATGTATGATTTGTTCAGGAAGTGTCAACTTCTTCTTGCTATTTTTTTTTACTATTTCAATAAGTAATTTTAATGCGATTTCTTAAAAAAATTAATAACTAGCCATGATTTTTTTGGCAACAAAATATACTACTTACGATTTTTTAAGTTTTCTTAAAGAAAGTTAAAACATCTCTATTATCATCAGTAATCCAGGATGGTGTTTTTGTTGGAATCATAATCAATGAAAGAATATATCTGATCATAATTTCACGTTCGCAAATTATGCGATAAAGGACTTTATAGAGAGAAAAAAAACTTAATTAGATCATAAGCATTTATATTTTGGCAGAAAAAGAATGTTTTAATATTAATGAGCAAATGAGAGTTCGAAAACGATGGGTACGCTTATTGATCTTCTGTGACGTCACAGTCCTTTTATTGAATAATTTACACAATTTTTCACATTTTCCACCGCAAATACATTTTTATACTCTAAAAATTTCTATCATTTATTTCTATGAAATAGAGGATAATTGTGTTTAGAGTATGTAAAAACTAAGATTTTCATTAATCATTTCAATACTGAGTCTTTTAGTACAAATAAAAAAAACTGTTTTTCCAAACGATCAAACTATAATTGCAATTTGTCGCAAAATCCGGTGAATGATTTCTTAAAGATTTAAAAAATATCGACTAGGCTGAAAAATGAGGTTTTTTTAAAAATTTTATAGAAAATTTGTATCATTGTGTATGGGTACAAGAAGTTTTTAAGGAAAACTTTATTTTCGCAATAAATCCAATAATATTTGAAATTTAGAGAAAATATAGTAAATAAGTTTCCGACAGTTCAAAATGTTAACTAAAATAGGGTATGCTTGTCCTAAAAATGCAGTTTTCTATATCTTTTTATTTGCAAATAAATCGAAAATAATTATAAATCAGAAAATAAAAGTTTTCTCAACCAACTGGATTGAAATTTTGACATATTATGAAAGCATATAAAGGCTTTACTCAGAAAAAATAACAACTTTTAATCTTCATTATAACTATTTGAGGAAGATGGTTTCTCTATTTCTTTCCTTAGATGGCTAATTATAAAGTGATTTCTAAAGGGTAAATTAACTCACTTCTTCTTCAAAAAAATTATGAAATGTAATAAAATATGCCTGGCCACACTAAATTTCAAATATTGTAAATCCTTTCAATCATTGCCATTTAGTTTGAACGATTTAAACAGCCTTACTATTTAAGTTTAAATACATTTGTCAAAGGAAAACATCCATGGAATTTTGAAGTTTCTGTACTGTAACGTCATTTTAATGCCGGGACAATAAAAGCTCGTTTTAAGCGTTTTGAATTTTTTCAAGTAAAGTTAAAAATTAATATCTACAATCTACATTATGTTTTAATATTAGTTAAGAACATTTTTATTTATTTTTAAGACATGTGCATTAGGTTTATTACATATTTACATGGGATTCATTGAAATATAGAAATATAGAACAATAGAAACTAAAGAAATATAAAAAATATTTTTATTCTATAAAGAGACACATTGAAATAGCGATCCATTTTTAACCGTTGTATAGTGAAAATTAAATAGTAAGGTATTAAACAAAGACAACATAAAATAATTTTCAAATGAGTTTTAAAGCTGAGTATAGTAAATTATTGAAATGAAAAGCTTTACAAAAATTAATATTTTCAAACACAAACACAGAGGTGTTGTTTTTACCACAAAATTCATAGTAAAATCAAACTTACTAAGAGCTTTACAATAGTGCTTTAATATAGTTGATTTAATTCATAGTTATTTCAAATTTCAATAGCTTTTAATATAAAATTCTTCAATTGAATTAAGTTTCTAGAAACGCATTATTGAAATGTTACTTTTTTAATTATTCGTCAATAAATCTTTTTTGAAATCTTTACAGTTTGAGCCATTTTATTGTCACTGTAGTACGAAATTGACACTAAATCAAATTGCTAATTAAATAAATCTTTATATTTTCATAGAATCAATTCTTAATTACTTATAAAGTTTAAGTTTTCTCAAACACCTTCTATTTCGATCTAATCAAGCGATTTCTGTCGCATCTGTTGTGAATCACACAAAACCATTCCCAAGTCGCTGAAGAGATTCAGCTAGAAAAATTCCTCAACCACCGTATAAATAAAATAATCATTATCCGACATCAGATCGTCGAAGAGGAAGAAGAAGAAGGTTATAAACAAGTTGAAATAAGCAGCTTGAAAAAAAAACGGATTTTATGATTTCTATGTATACTTCATAAATAATGAACAGGAATTATTGCATTATGCCTCTCATATGTGTTCAATGTTCATCTCGTCATATTTCAATCAAACATCTAACTGGAATACGATACAATTATTTTATATAACTGTTCAATTTTTATCAGTTATTCCTCTTTTTGCAAATAGCTGACATTTTTCTTGTAAGCTCACAAATCATGCTGTTGTAAATTGAAAAGAAAAAGTTGAACCATTAGAGTGTATTGTTAATTAATTGTTGGCGATTATAACAATTAATTTTTGGCATTGATCTGTTTAAACATATGGGAAGTGTAATCGATTGTGCATCAATTTAAAATTCATTACGTTTAAAAATGATTAACACGTACAATAAATCCTCGGTAGAAAAGAGACGGGACGAAGATGTTCCCATGCGTTACGTTGTCTTGCCATGCAAGACGGCCTTTCCAGAAATAGAAAAAGGAAAAAAAGCATTCGCTGGTATGAAAGAAGTCCAGAACCTCGCATAACTTGTCCCAGACACATCATAACTACTAGAAACATTTCCCGGTAACGCAAATTCTCGCTCACCATTCGAGTAGTTGTAAAATCCAAGCAATGAAGCAAATAATTCAACATCTCCATGACATTGCGTTTATACATGACACGAATGCATTAGCTAGCCGTGTAAGATATGAGAGACATCAGATTTTTGTGTCCAAGGCACATACCTACGCATATTCCTCCTCGTCTTCACCCTCTTTGGTCGGACAGTCCGCGGAAGAAAATCATAAAATAGCTCTTTTTTACATTTTCAACGGAGCAAAACCAAAAAAAAAAAAGATAATTTTCAAATGTGGACGAGGATGAAGATAACGCACGCAAAACGAGCTATCTCTTGTTTAATGCATTTCTGGCTCGTTATGTTGAAGTTAACACGTGTATGCTTAAATAATTACATACATCAAATACTAGGTACATATAAGTACACGTGTACAACATACGCGCATACGAAAACGTTACTTTCAAGAGCACTTTACTTAGTTTTACTTTAATTCGGCCAAGTTTAATTGCTCATATTCCAACCGAGTATGGTATATGGATACGCGGAAGAATTCATCAAAAGAATAAAAATAATTGATAGCAAATTGATTTATGGAGTCAGGTACGCTTCTCTTAATTTAATTGCTTACTTTTTTCATAAAAAGCATTTGGTTACTTTTTCTTTAAAATTATATTGTCCGTTTTTTCAGAAATATCTACCTTTAATGAAAAAAAATCAATCCGATTAAATTGAAATTTAAATTCATATTTCCGATAGATTATTAATGGTTATTCCTTGAAGATAAATATGGGTATTCTAAAATAACCATTTTGTTTCAAATGATAAGGTGAAAAAAGTTCCAAATCGAAAGTTGCAAACAAAGAAGGAAAAAATCAAAGGTTCAAATAAGCAAAACTCCTACATCTCCTTTTTCCGATTTTCATGACCATCATGACATTTCATAAATCAGTTTCATATCGTTTCCTACATTATGTATTGTTCCTATAATGTGGAACATTCTAGAAAATTTTAAAACCATTGGGACTGTTTATATTTTTGGATCATTGGGACAAATCGTCGACCTAATGTGTTAACCTGCTATATCCATTTTTAATGATTTTTTTTGTTTCATTAGGAAGGAAATACAAAATTCTATCGAATGACAAACTGATAAATCACTTTAAATATTCAAGCTTTAAAATATAGAATGAAACAAAATCTGAAGCACGAAAAAAGCTTTGCAATCTGTACTAACTTATGTAGCTTATATTCATTTTTTTCGTTCCCTTGCAGAAACTGTTAAAATGAACTTAGCAGGTTAACACTTTCGACATTCAAAATATACCATAAGATTTAAAATAGATTGGGATCTTTGGGTTACAATAGTTTTTAAACTAATAAATTGAAGGTTTAATAGTTCACGTATTTGTATACTTTGAACTTTCTCCGAATATGGATAATTGGTGGTCAATCATTGCGTAACTTATGTTTTTATAAACCAGTAACATAAACATATCCCAACATTGGCAGTGATAACTACGCAATGTATTAGTTTTTACAGTTTTATAGTTATTACTAGTATAAACTAAGAATGCTTTCGAAAATAATATATCCAACTTATTAAATTTTTGCCCGCCTGACTGTAGATTTATGTAGGTACAGATACATACTATTAAAGCTTATTATTTAATCAAAAGCTCTATTTTTTTTCAAAACATAAATAAAATTGAAGTCACTGGCTCATCTTATATTTATCTTATATTTTATTCCATAAATACTATAAAAATGTATTATAAAGTTATAGTATATAAATTTATAGTAATAATAGCTCATAAAAATAAAAAAATAATAATTTTTGAAAGTTAAACTCACAAATTCTAAAAAAATAGCTAAATCCATAGTAAAGCTCACTACTGATATAATATATAGTTAAGATATACTCAAGATAACTGGTTACTGGGTTCAATTTTGTAATGAACAATATTTTAATTCTCGATTTATACAAGCATTAGGGGTTTTTCACTAACTCGTAAGACAAAAAGCGATCGTAAATAAGATTTAATGAAAAACTTATTCATAAGTCAAATTTTAATGAAAAATACTCTTTGAACCCAATTTCAACTTTCATAAATACTATTTTAATTTCTGTATTGGTAATATCAATTTATTATATTTTTTCCTGCTTCCCACATTTGATTGCAATGTCAAATACTAGAATCGGCCAATGTCACATTCAATGTTTTTATTAAAATAAATATTATTGATAAAAGTCTTGAAGGAAATTTTTATATCGAATAAGAAAAATTACAATAAAAAAAATAAGAAATATTTTTTTCTGATTATTTTCTTTATAACTACTAAAACACTTGGCGGCTCTAAGATTTATGGCAATTCGTCAACCGAAAAATTTGTTCTTAGGTTTTCAAGCTTTAATGGCATCTAAACATAATTAAATATTGTGGCATTGCAAATATTGGAAAATATATCTTTTCAATAACATTGTTTCATAGAAAACTGCATACTTTAAAATATTGGGTAATACTTTTGTTAGCAAATAATGCTTTCATGAATATTATAGAAAAAATTTTTCAAATTCAATTGAAAAATAGTGAAAAAATCTGTTTTAATCTATGCAGTCTTTTCTTTATCTATTCATTTAAATTAGAAAAATACAATTTTTAAATAACACTATATGAAATATCACTTAGGTTCTAAGGATAATCACACGAAGGTTAATAAATTAAGCAGGTCACTATTTATTATAGTATTAAAAATTGAAAATTCCCTAGCGAGGAGTGTCCCAGTAGCTCTGGAAAACTTAAAAGATTAGAAGTAAGGAATAACTAGACGGTTTACGGGGAAAAGCTCTTTTTTGTGTGTAAAAACCCGACTTATTTTTTGTTTATATTTTTATACAGTTGTTGCATTATTTGCTTGTAAAGTTGTATAACAATTTATGCTATAGCTGTTAATAGTTAAACTATTACAATTGATAAATGTTATGGTTCATATTGTGATACGTAATCGTCGCATTATTGGTTACTTTCAATATGATCTGAGACTCTCTGGTTTTATGATTATCATTCATTATTATAATAGTTTTCGGTAAATATTCTGAGGTATGTAATTGTGTAGTTGATATAAATTTTCTAAGTATTTATATTACTATAATTATAACAAATAATAATTAAACATAACTTTTAATAGAGTAAACATATATGGGAGTTCCATTCCATGCATTTTTACTTTAGTAGATATAGTTTCACTATTTTGGTTGATAAATATAGCGTATTTTTAAAATATTTTTTTCCATATCAAATAAGTAAGGCATTTATTGCCCCATGATCATTTCAACTGTCACAAAATTGAATACAAAATACCGGAATAGTATGCACAATTTTTTTCGAAATTTCAACTTTATCAGGTGCGTTTATCTTCGTTTATTTTAAGATATACAATGATTAACTTTTAAGAAAGCCTAACAAACTCCTTACATATTACTTTAGCTTGAGCAGTGATAATATGGTGAAATCATTGTGAAAAAAAAATTCTTATCAATTACTTTTGTTGTGTTGATACCTAAATAAAATAATTCAGAAGCTTTTTGATATTTCTAATGATTTTTTAAAATTTTATATTTTCCGAGTTCAACCATGTGTGTTGGTAAGGAAACTTTGAAGACAAGTATCAACAAATTTTGCACTTTCATCACTTTTAATTTTACTTGTAGTTTAGCCATTCATACAAAGTTCAATTAGACTACCATAAAATAAACTAATTTACAATGTTGCAAAACTGTGGTTTCCTCAAAAACGTTTCAAAATATCCAAAAAGTAATAATAAGAATGAATTGTCGTTAACGTAATCACTCCAATTAGGCATGAGATGTTTTGCTTTTCTTTCTTGAAAAGGTTAATTGCTAAAACTACTCCTAGGTAGAACATAAACTCATGCAACGTTGTAAATTACAATGCATTAATTGATAATTAAGTGTTGCTACTTAAAGTAACTTGATTTAGATGGAATTTTCAATTCTGCAACTTTGTAAGACAAATTCAACGAAAAAAGTATTTGTCGTTACAAAAACGATAGTTCTGTTTTATGGATTTCAGCCAATAAAAGTTTGATGGCGTGAATTTATTTGCTGGAGGGAATGAATTTTACATCGATTTCTTCTTTTTATGGCTCAATGAGCTTTAGAATTTATTTGCAATGAAAATCATTTTAAGTATCTGGAATATTATACAAAAAATAATTTCAACTTCGTCGCTGAACGGTTTGTAAAAAATTGTATTTGTCTTTACAAGCGATAAAATATAAGAGAAAAGTTTACTTATAGTTCAAACAACGCCTTCGAAAAATTGTTTAAACTTGTAAAAATCAAAATCTCGTAAACATTTCCAGGTTGAGGCGATAAAAGCATCTTTCTGTAAATTATGGGTTACGACAAGATAACAACATTCATGACAGCTTCCTACATTAGATGGTACAAGCATGTTCATAAAAGACGGAAATCTGCACTACTTTTTAACACTTATAAGCTCTACAAAGAAATGCATTCAGACTCGGGTTATAACAATTTTTTAGAGATAGAACTATTTATTTTGAACGTTTTAGCTGAGAAATTATTACAGTCGATAATCAGCTCGATGTACCTATGGTAGTTGGCTTAACGGTTGGTGGACATTCTATCAATTTTTAAAAAAGAACGATCGTTATTATCGGGAAACCGTTAAAGTATTAAGAAACCACTAGCAGACTCTTTTTAATTTCCATACTAAATAAAAAAACAGTTTTTATGTAAACTGTTTAATTTTTTGTGACCATCTTTGCACTTTTTTATTTCAACAACGATTAATTGATTGTAAAAACTTTTTTAGTAAAGGAAAGAATAATGAAAATATTTAATTAAAAGAAGCCAGAGAGGCCCAAGTTAACTCCACAAAAACTATGCACTTTGCGAGGAAGCCAATTGGATATGAACCTATCTTAAACCATCTTTTAGCCAATTCCCCCAAATAATTTTATAAAAACAAAAATCTAGGGCATATAAGGTTCGCAATATCATTGTTGGTGAACTAAATAGTTATGTCAACATTAAGGTGTCTTTAAATTCCTTTATTTCAGTTACCAATCATATCCAAACGGAATCAAAGCAAAATGTTAGATTGGCACATGAGAAATTTTGGATTTTCAGTGAATAGATAAACCTAGTTTTCTTTTTTCAGAAGCTATTTATTTCATCTTAATATGCATCATTTGCTTCAATAAACTTTTTCCAACCAGATTTCTTTTCATACTGTTTAAATTAAGAGTGGTCAATCCAAATTATCGCGTGGGTTACTTTGAAAATTCATCATTATTTCACAGACCACATATAAAATTATACATCCCCATATCAGATTTTGATATATACTATAAAGACAGTTTTTAATACATAGGTATTCACTACTTTGACCCTTATTAGTTTGTAAAAGTGTAATGAATATCGGGGGCCGAAAAAATGGTGAAGGTAGGCCTCATATGGCTCGCGGGCCACGGGTTGGCAACTACTGGTTTAATCCGTAAAGATTGTTCTAAGTGCTTAAAAAACCAAAGAAAACCTATCATAGTTTTGCACCACCTAGCATAGTTACCGGATTATTTGGTAACTGAATTTTATTTTTTTAAAATTTAAACAATTTAAAAACTTTTATATTACCGTTTAAACTAACAGTCACTAAACTTTTTGACCTCACGGACCATTAAACTCATAATTTAAATCCCGTGAACCACTAAGAAGATATTTTTAGTGTTGTATATACTATAAGAAGTATATTCCACTTTTCTCTGTGGATAAACAAAGTTTTCTCCACTCACCACCACTTTGGCAACCGCTAGTATAAACAGTATAAAAGTGAAGGTATTAAGAAAAGTGCTATTATATAATTAGAATTATTTCATTCTAAAAATCGGAATTTCTTTAAGACAACTATCTATAGACATTAAAAGCTCGTTAGAAAAAGTGTATTGGAGCCAATAGAAAATTTTTTGAAGAAATATACAGCTTAGAAAAAACGTTAAATGGTTTTATATCTTTACTTAAAATTTGAGATTTCATATGCACCAACCAATACAAAGTTTTGTGGAGTTGACTTGGGCACTATCTATAAAATTCACTCAGTGAATAAAAGATTAACAAAGTTATATCGTTAAAACGTAAAGAAAAGATTTATAATATTTACCAATATGAAAAGCTGATTTAAAGCTCCAGGTAACTTCATTTATCAGTTGTATTTACGATTTACGTGCTTAACGAAAATTGACCATAAAGATTGAACCAGCACCATCCACTTTCCCAAAATAAATAGAATTTTTTAATCAAAATAAGATTTTTCGCTGACTTTGAACAGTTATACTGTGTATACAATATATAGGATATATTGCGGTCCAATTTATGTAATATAATTTAATATAATAATATATAAAAATCATACCGTAAACATAAATTTGAACAGAAGTTCAAAAATATTCGTGACGTATTGCCCAGATACGTATTTCGATTGCCAAGCAATCTTCCTCAGTGGTCATCAAGTAGTTGTAGTACTTGATGATCATATATATTGATGACAATATTTTTGTTTTAACTTCTGTTCAAATTTATGTTTATGGTATGATTTTTATATATTATTATATTAAATTATACTACATAAATTGGACCGCAATATATCCTAAATAATGTATACACAGAATTTTTTAAATTTTACTAAATTACGCCTAAACTATTGCAATATCCATATAAGTTATTTCCGTTTCACAATAAATACCATCCATATTTTCAATGATTCTTGAGCCTAAGACCAATATTATTTTACTCTAATAAGACAAGAGCTGATAATTTTACGGTATAAGCTTGGATCAGGAACGTCGAAATTTGAGAATTGTTTTTGAATGGTTTCGATATTATTCCTGTACGTATTGTTCACTCGAATGCAATTTGTACGTAAATTGTGACATGTCAGAAATAAAGTAGTGATTGTTATTTTCAATTATGTATTTATATTGTATTATGTAAAATTAAATTTTCTAAATAAAGTTTACTTTGGGCAAGTCCACTTCAGCACACCCACAATTTGGCAACGTTGCATTTTCGACTCTGTTTTAATTTAATTCGCGATTAAATCGATCCATAATAAAAATAACCATAGTAAAAATAACCATAGTAAAAATAACCGTCGCTTCTTCATTTCTGGCTTGTCAAAGTTTACGTACAAATTGCATTCGAGTGAACAATACGTACCCATTCAGAATAGTTATCTACAGTTCGGAATATCTCGACGTTCCTGATCGAAGCTTATACCAATTTTACAACTAAAAGAAAGCTCAGAACTAGGAAAAAGAGGATATTGAGGAACATCTGAGGTATAACTCTAAGAAACAGGACATGTAGCGACTCCAATAGAGAAGTAGATATACAGGATATTGTAAAGTGGATCAAATCCAAACGACGGTACTAAAAACACCTTTTGTACTGAATAAGTGTAGATTTCATAACAAAATGTGTATAGAAGATCATTCGGTAGGCCTCCACAATGATGGAGCAGCAGTTGGTCATCATTATCCCAGGAGGCATTATTAGTTAAACCAAATAAGGCACAGTACTAAAAGAAGAAGAAAATAGAACAAAAGCTATGCTTCTTTTTTTCTTTTTCTGCTGAAAATAGTTTTGAATTCAATAAGTCATATAGTTTCTCAAGAAAAATCAGTTGGATCTATTAATCAAAGATTGTTTAAGAAATGACTAAGTGTTACAGTAATTTAATCACTATTACACGTACTGTTATTGTACTAGAAAACCAACAAAAAAATGCTATAAATAGCAAAGAAATTAGTGTTACTAGTCTCTCTTCTTCATTACAGTGATAAACAATGTCTCATTATGAAATCGGCAGAGACTAGTTCAAAGCATCTCAACAAAGAAATGTCCTACAAGTCTTTTTTCGCTGTAATAACACAAAACGACCACATTGGCCTAGATCTGACTTGAAAATTCTAATTTCCAATGAGATTTATGTGATTTGTTGGAAAAGTTGAAGAAACATGTCGATCGATCCTGCTAAAGTCATTTAAAACGTTTGAATTATGGCTATTTGTTCCGATGGTGAGCATATGTTGTGCGAATCAACTTCAATTAATATTATCGATACTCGTTATTAGATTTATCTGATTTAAATAATTGCTCCACACGTTAATAAATTACTTTTGTATAATTACTGTCAGAGTTTGCTCGAAACTTGCTAGAAACAATGCCAATTTCAATTAAAGCTAGAGCCACGAGCAAATATGGCGAAAACCGCTTATGACTCATTTCTACGTTTTTCTATTGACTTGCTTAATTGTTTATTAGGTTTATTCTTTTCTAATTATTTCTATTTCAAAATTACCTGAAAAAAGGTTGTTTAATTAATCTGTTGTTTAATTTGGAACTCCTTTAAATCGCTCTTATAAAAACTTTTAAATTAGTTTGTTGCTTTTAAAAATTGTATCATTACAGTGATTTGTATCAACGATTGAATATGTTTTCCCATACAATTCTCATAGAAAATAGATCTGTTAGATTTATTTGATTATCTTCTACGTTAATTCTTAAGATCTTATCGAAAAGTCGTAAAGTTCGGTAACATATGGCAGACTAGGTTGAGGATGAGACTTGAATGACTGTGATTGACAATGACAGGTAAAACATTTTATTGTAAGAGCCAAAACAGGAAGAACAAATCGTCAGGATTGAGGACGAAAGGCTCCATATTATTGGAAAAGTTATATGCAAGAATATCGATGGATGCTGCACCTTAAAAGGTCAAAAAAATTTCAACTTAATGAGCTTCTACGCGTCAAATTAAGATTGTTATCGATCTTTTGCCTAATTTTATACGAAGAATGTGTGAAGCATATGATATTAAATTGTTTCGATATTGATGCAGTTATGTTAAATGAAACATTAAGATTTCAAATGCGATAAATCAACATTCTGACATCTGGCACGTATGTGGTCCAATCACTTGTTCAAATTGATAGTCTACAAAAACGTATGACTCAATGAAAGATGAAACCTTGTAGGTATACTTGGTACAGTGTATATAAAATTCTTGAGTTTTATTTGGAAAAAAAAGGTTTTTTATTCAAGTAAGCATTAAAACATGGAAAAAAATAAAGAGGAGGGTAAAATACTTTCTATTCTATATAAAGTTTATAAAATTTTTAATCGTTTTTCACAGGAAAAAAATATTTTTACTGATTGGAAAATAGAAACAAAGAACTAACAATCTGCATTTCTTAGCGATTGAAAAGATAACTTAAACAATCGTAGACAATCTCCTTGATACCTTGATAAAAGAAAATGATTGAATTATTGATTTTACATTTATAAATCATAATACTAAGGAAATCAAGATTTCATGAAATTGAAGGATTTGTAAAACTTGAAATACTCATTTTTATATTATTATAAGTCAAGAAAATAAAAGTTTAGTTTATATGTTGCGTCGTATCAGATATCTATGATTAATCCAGGAAAAAAGGGACTATCTGATCAATTTAGGGAAAGCTTTTACCCAAATAGATATACCTACTCATGTATTATTATTTTTGGCAAAATTCAACCAATGGGTACTTATATAAAAATTATATCAAGTTTATTTTGGTTTATCTTCTCTTAGTTTTGACAACATCATAACATCGGTAATAAAAAATAGCGATTAAGTTATTGCAAAAGAACATTGAAAAAAATTATATGGGCGCTTCCAGGAAATTCCCCAGGAAATGGTGTCAGTTAATCCTTTAACTACAAGTCCGGATATACAAACAAAAAGAACTGGAAAGACTATAAAAAGTAGTATTGAAATTAGCCTTACATATTATATACATATATATTTAGTTTCACAGACCCGCTGTATACTAATAATCCGACGTATTTCCTAGTTATGTTTTGAAGGAAATATTGGTTTTGGTTTAGCATAGAGGGAATTTTTTTCATAAGTTAATTGAATAATTTACAGAGAAGGGGAAACTTCTCTTTATTCATATGTACCGGTGCTTCTGAGCTTTATTGAAGTTCGCTTTTAACTCGATACTTAACTACTCCCAAAAGCTTAAAAGCTTATATAATATTTCTTTGTCAAAACTTGTGTGGAAAAAAATTATATTTTTCCATAATTTACATAACTAAATTACAATTACTGTGAATAATTGTATAAATTTTAATAGCTTGTAGCTAAAATTATTCATACTTGATTGTTGCAATTTTTTTCGATACTGAAACGCAGGAACTTATTTCCTTTAGGAATAGATATTGTAAAATTTGAAACTTTTAAAGAGTAGAAAAACTTTTCTCCTCAACTATTACCAACTAAAAGCAAACTGGTTTAAAGCCAGACCTATAGTTTTTCCACCATTAGATTCAACACTCCTAATTCAAATAATACGATCATAAATTTGCGAAGAATGCGGAAAAATAAAGCTACAAACAAATAAAATGCTGTACAGTTATGTTAACATGATTTCCAATCATAAATTAAAAAAAAAAGTGTTATACTTAAAAAAAACAGTTTCATATTTGGAAATATATTATCTTTATTCTTTATCTTTCATCAAAATTCTAGGAATGGTAAATTCTTCTAGAGAAGTGGTAGAAAAGAATGATTGTGCTAATATGTAGATATTAGAATTTATACGAGTACATCTATTTGAGGAAAGTTGTTATTGTTAGAAAAGATTCTCAAGAATTTCAGGATTATTTTTATAATTTCTTATAGTACCATATACTTATATGGTTTTCTTTTTTGTCATCGCTTACATCTTCTAAAGTCATGTACAGCTGTATATTTTAGTACCAATCTTCAAAATAAAATTTTCTTTGCATTCGATGTATTAAGAACCTATAGTGTAGACAATAGACAAATATAAGGACAAATATAGGAAAGAACTTACTGTAAACTCAAAATTTAGAAAATCATCGCTTATGGTTCTATATTTCAATATATTGCGTAAATGTGTTTAACACCTAGTATGAAGTTTATTCTATTTAGGTTTTAAACAAATTAAAGACAGAATAATATAAAACCTTGACTTTGAAATGTGTTTTTGTCGCTATCTTTTTTTTATTATCATTTAGTCATTCTTTAAAAACAAAGGTCATTAATGACTCTAAAATATAATATTATACAACAATAAAATAGTAGTCTCATACATTAATATGATACAATATTCAGGAGGTATGGTTTGATAGTAGGTAGGTACTATGCATTGTCTATATGATAGGCCATGATAGGCAATGTTCCGGCTTATACAAAACCATATATATTGGTTTCTTTGAGGTACTCAATTGTTTAACGAATGCCTACATCAGTATTAAGGCACTCTTTTATTGTTTTAGGTATCATGGTTATATTTCTTTCATCTTTGAATGCCAAACATTGGAGAAGCAAATGTTTGACAGATCTCTCACTGTGGCTATCTTTGTATATCCTGTTTTCTTGAAATTTTAGTTTTTCTATATTAAAAATTTGCCATTTCCTGCCTAAACAAACGTTTAATATACATTTTTATATAACTAAATATGTATGAAAATCAAGGGCGGATTCAGGATTTTTTTCTGAGGGGAGCACGATATTATCTTTCACTTGCAAGTGCGTGAAAGGGATCACGAAAAAAATTCGCAATTCCAGCCAGAAATAGACTAGAGTTTCACTAATGCGCTTTCTGTTATTTCATTAATATATTTTCACAAATTTAATAATTTGATTTGCTTCTAAATATGTACTCTTATGGAATCTTCATATTACACAAAAATACCCTGGGTACAACCCCCCCTTTAAATCCGTCCTTGATTAAGGCAAGCACTTTAGTCAAATAATCTAACATTGCTGTTAGTTAGGACTATTTCCATACTTAATATTATCCGAGGGTTTTAAATCTATTATTTGTCTACTTTAATTAATTGAAAATTTAAATTTGAAAAGCTTTCGCAGCTTTTTTGGTACCTCCTTGTATTGCATTTAGTAATACAATTTAGTATAGCCTAATGGTGGTCGATTGGTCTTAGCGGCCGCTCCAAAACTAGCAAGTGTTGGGTGCGAATTTGGTACCGAGCAAATTTTCGATTATTCTCGGTTTACAGATTCTTATTAGCCCTAGAGTCGCTAAAGACGTTAGTAGTTATAATGCGACGGTATAAAAAATAAATTGCAAAATCAGATATTAAAGTTAGGGAAAAATTTGATAGTCTATAAATTTCGTATTCAGATTTAAATAGTCTTGAAAATTCTTAATAAAATTTTATTCGATATCGGTTACTTCATTTCGATTTGGAAGGAAAACGAAAAAGTTTTATGGTATTCTCGCCAAGAGCATTACTAATTTGATAGGTGATGAATGTAGCACATTGACAATAATACAATTGATCCATATGTACGGAGTATATCACATTGTTCTGCATTGTGTTGTATAATGTTCGTCTTCAACAATAACGTAATGAATGATGAGTTTGGAGTTAAGAACGTGAAGGGAATTCCAAGTAAACATCGCACGTGACACAACACGCGCTTCAATCCCTCCACCAGAAGAAGAGATGGTCAAGACGAAGATGAAGATGAAGGTGGAAACGAAGACGATAAAGAATAGAGCGATGAGGATGACGATGACCACTTGCTGTGCTCATTGTTATTATCATTGTTGTCGTTGATGTTATCGTTACATTGCACCGCGTCCGTGAACATTTTCGATATCTCCTCTTCCAACGTATTCACGTACAAACATTCTTCTTCGTACCTTCAAAAGTAAAAAAATCTAAGAAAAAAATCCATTACAATGTCGCTGGATTTGAATAAAATTTTGCGGAATATAATAATTGAAGTGGGTGTTCCCTTGTGAGTGTCACAAAATTGATTCGTTTTAAGCAAAAAAATTCAATAACTCCAAGTTTCTGTGTAACATTGAAAGAAGCACCAATCTTTTCTCACACACTTGTACGGAAATTGATTCTCTCGTTTAAACATCTCCTAAAGGTAATAAATAATCACAGTCTTATTTATATAGATAGAAATCATAATTATAATCATTATCAAAATTATAATTTATATTACTTGCAATGCTATATAAATATATTTACAAAACTTGTAATTGGCTTGATAAACACATTCGTTATTTTACGGTATTAATTATGTGACCTTTTCGATTCAAAAGTTACAAACTTCACGATTTTTTAACATAAATCTTTGATCTAAAATTGGCTAAAATTAATTATTAGCACCGTTATTAAACATTCAACTATGGTATTTTTAAATATGGACAATATTTAGATCTATTTAAAAAAAAACTTTGGGCTATTTATTATTAATAATGATAGATAAGGGTTATATAGTTTAATTGGTGAACAATTAATGGTTTACTCAATTTATAACGAACGAAATTTTTATGTTTAGTTTGAAATTGAAACTATTTAATTTTTAGACTGTTTCATTTTTTGGCAATAGTATTGAAAATTGATAATCTTTGTATCCCCAGAGTTATACACATAGGTATTGCAAAATTGGAATATTTTTTCCAACTATTTTTAACTTTTCAGCCATTTAAAATATAAAATTGGCCCTAATATAGCAATTTTTTTGATAGGAAAAAAAATAAATTTCTTTTCTTTGAAGTTCAATTTTTACCTCAAATACTTTGGTTTGATTCGTAAATAATAATTTGTAACTTATACTAGTACCTATTTTTTCGAACAATGTTGAAAATATCTTAAATTATCAGTGATTCATATTAAGTTGATTATTGGCAATTCCCTTAAAAGCTTAAGAGTATTCAAATTCTAATACTTTCTATACGTTTTTTTTAAAAATTGAAAACAATATGTTGTTCTTATTTCTAAATGTTTATTTCAATTGATTTTGATAAATCACATTTACCTCAAATATTTTAAGAACTAACAAATCCTACTTTAGTAGGATTCACTAAAATAGACAAGATTTTAATATCCTAGAACTTTAAATGACCCTTGCGGATCAGTTAAGCTAAAAGAAACAAATTCGCTATTTTTTCCAACGTTATGTTTTGAAAATAATCATATCCATTTTTAGACTCAAAAAAAATCCTTTTGAAAAAGTTTTCAGTTGAAGCAATAAAATCGTGTTTCTTGGTATAATAATAATAATGATATCTTTAATACATCTAATGATACCTTTAATAATCATAATAATACCTTTAATAATCCGTAATGATTGTGGCTTTGTCTTCAAAGGAATACTTAGAACTTACTTCAGTTGGGATCCAATGAAAAATACCCTCTTGGACACACCCTTGCATCGTCAAATATTAGTTTTGGTTTCAATGCTTGGTCATTATATGAAGAAAATTAAATGCGAATACTTTTCATCAAGACATAAGTAGATGATGGGAAATATAACTTGTACTATGAAAAGTGAGGTAATTTGTTAAGTAATCTGTTTTCACTTTTTTAGTGATTCTAATAAAAGAAGACACTGTTTCCATTTTAACAGGAATGCAGTAAAATACACAAGTATAACCAAATAGGCTAAATTTTTCCACGAATTGGCAATATGCTTTAAGCTTTAAGAGTAATTGTCGGTTATTTTAGGGCCAAAAATCCTTATTAAAGGCCTAGTGGTAAAGGTAACCGCTCCATAAGTGGTAGGTGCTGGATTTGATCCTCGTATCCAGTAAATTTACAATATTTCTCGATTTATGATTTTTAATAACCCTAGAGTCGCCTAAAACCTGGTCAGTCATAAAGCAACGATAAATAACAATAACGACACGAAAAAAAAACAAAATCCCAAAAAAATCTAAAAAACTTTATATGTATCAGGTGGTATTCGTTTTTCTGAGGAGTTAACATTGAAAAGTGATTCTAAGAAACAAAATTTTCTACCCCGGAATTTTTCAGCACCTTCAGATTCACCTCTCTTGTATAAAACAATAATTGCAAACATTGCAATTCAGTATCATTAAATGTTAGCACAAATTAGTTCACATCCTCAATTTTCAATCCCTTTTGAAGAGCGAATGCCACCTGATATACATCCTGATGTATATTAAAAAACTATGGTACCTTATATTATGTTTGGTGATTCTTTTTACATCAACAATATGTTGCGGATTAATAACCAAATTTAAGTTCTAGTATTTCCTTGTTTCTGGTATGCCTATGTACGAAAAAGAAAAACTACATCAGTAGTAACTGAAGTTTTTTGAGGAAAATTGTTCTTATATTAAACCTTTTTTCACAATTCAGGTTACATTTTATTTTAGTCAATTCTTTTTATGCAAAGTATAACATTTCGTTGATAACTTCAATTTCTTCAGGCGTTGATTACTGTAATAGTTATTATCACTTCATATAAGGGTCATACCTACTGTTTCTACCAATGTTTCTCAATGGTAAAACCGATGCTCCACAGATCAATTTAATGGTCAAAAATAATAAATCCAAACCGAAATTATCCAAAGTCTAAGTTAGCCAAAAGTCAGTATCTTCATAAAATTTTGTATTTATTAAGAATATTATATAATATTGAGAAAAGTTTAAGTGGGATATAGCATAAAAATGTTATGGAAACACTTGTATGTAATACAATTTTTGTCAACTCAAATATTTCCTTTAGAACATTTTTTTAACAATTAGTGAAAATTCAATCTAAAAGTTGCAATATATCCCAATGCTACAAAAAATCCAAAGCTTTCAATCATTTTATAATTTGCTAGGATCTCCCCATTGTCCGTAAGTAATTGTACGATTGCCTAAGTATATTGGAACAAAGTGAAGTTGGATCGTGTCGTCTTTAGGGCTTTAGGTTTTGTTTTCCTGCCATAATAATAACATTTTTACGAAAACTTCCCATACACATACTTAAAATTGTTTTATGATCTTAAGAAAGGTAATTGTAAATTACAGTTTTTGCAAGCATGAAAATTTTTAAGTTTTTTAGCGATGAATCATCATTAGATTGACCTATACATTTTTTATCGAAAACCTCTGAAGCACTTAACTCACGTTTCAAATTTGATAAAAAAAAATTATGTTCTCCTCCTCTTCTATTCAGAAAGATATTTGACTCTCATCTCTAATCACTCATCCGTTTGCAATAATTTGTGGTTAGCCAACAATATATTTCCTCGACGTACATACCTAAAAATGCCATAATACATAAAAGAGCACATTATGTACAGAATTAAGAACGAAAAAAAAAACTCATATAAAATATCCAAACCCAATAATTATAATAGAACTTTATTTAACAAAGTTTAATTTTCCTTCCCACGTTCTTGTTCTTGCGACTGATATAACAGGTATTAAATCAATCTCAATAAAGCACACTACGAAAGAAGTGGCTCGTCTCAATTTTTTCCCCATCGTCTTTCTCAAATTAGTTATTAAATGCTCAAATACTGACAAATGTTTTTGTGCCTGTATATGTTAAGATTTTTTTCATATTTAACATTTAGTGTATTTAAAACTTGAAAATCATTTTTTTTTTGAATTTTGGTTTAATAGAATGACGATAAAGACGGTATTGGTATGGTCGATGTGTAGTAAAATATGAAACTCGTTATGGAGTGAAGATCCAGCCAATGTTGTTGATGAGGAAGAATCGAAAAGATATTATCAATAATGTAGTAAATAACTATTTAATTATAGGTGCATGGATCGTTGATCGTTGTTGAACGCCTCATTCACATATACAAGAGAGTGTAAGAGAGCGAAAGATTTTCTCACGAAGGTCCTCCACCATAATCCACACCACACCAATATTCGATTGTTAATATCATTCCAATTTCCACGAAGGCAATTTACGTATCGACAATTATATCCTATGGACTTCATCTTTCGTTCAAAAATCTTTACGAGAAGGAAAATGTTTAACAATCAATCGTTCATTCGCACCACCATTTCTTCTTTCGCTCTTAAAATATACTGAATGGATCAATCACGATATTCGTGTAAAATTGCGTGTAGAACAAATTTAAATATCATGTCTAAATGATTAGACGTTTGAAAACATTATAGGTACTCTCTTTCGTTTAAAATAAGTAGAATAGCTTATGAAAAAAACTAAGAATATTTCGCCATTAACAAAATCTAAAATACCTCACGATTCTGAAAAATAAAAGCCCTTACCTTTAGCCTCTTCCTGTTTAACCAATTTTAGATATAATAACAACTTGTTTAATGACCTACGTATGGCACTTTTTGTATCTAAAATAATATTTTATTAGTTTTTGGTTAAATATTTTTATTTAAAAAAACATACAGAAGAATCGCTTAAAAATTGGTATAAAAGATTATCAAATTGGGATTTTTGTTTTGTAAATTATATTATAATGGGTGGTAGCTAATGAAAAGATTTGCCAACTCCGGAAATTCCGACTATTATTTTTTTTCTTGATTAGTATCATAGGAAAAATGTGTTTCTCCACTAATTAATTGACCAATTCCAATATAATTTAATCAAAATAATCTTCGATAAAAGATCAATATCAGATGTACTTATTAAGGATGAGAAAAAATCTCCACCTACATCTTGATTTGTTCTCGTATATTGTCGGCGAAGATAAAAGCATCGACGATAAATGTTCATGTGTAATAATTATATATATTTTCAGTTCGATTTTAAATTTTGAAATTCGTGTCAAACACGTGATTATTGGTATGATACTGAAGAGCCTTAAAACATAAATATTTTTCTTATATTTCATTCTAATGAAATTAAAAATGTGTTCCATGTTATACAAATTTAATGAAATTTAGTAATTTCTCATTTTTTCGCGAAATAATTTTAATTTTATGTTTTCGTCGCATATAAGTAAATGAGGGATTCCCATTGTTATCGACCTCTTTTGTTCTCATGGTCTTTCGATTTTCCTGAAATTTTTATATACTAAGGAAACTAATTTAAAAAAAAATCAAAATTGCCTAAAAAATTTATTAAAACATCAAAAAAAACATCAAAAACTTCTTATAGGATCACCGATATCAGATTTTTTTCCTGTGTATCATGATAGTTAATATAAAACATGAATATCAAGGATCTATCTCAATATACCTACATAAAATCTCAAAAAATAAAGAAAATTTAAGTTTTATCTATGCTTTAAAAAAATGAACAAAATCTTTTAAAAACAATCTAACAAAATCGAGGATTAATCCTCAAAAGGTAGAGATTTCGGTAAAAGGAAAAATACCTCAGAACTTAACTAAGCACATTGAAGTTGGTCAGTTATTTTGTCGGTTAAAAAGGGTTAAAAACTTAAACATCAATCTTGATCTAAATATTTACCCCCAACTGTTAAATTTTGATAAAAATATGTCTTTCTAGTAATAAATTCTAAAGTGATCAAATAATCACGTACCAACGTCAAAACCATTTTTTTTGCCCAAATCTAACTCCCTTATCTTTAAAGTGATTATTTCGAGGAAATTTTAATTTTGGAATAATTTTTCAATACACCTACCTATGTCATAAAAAATTATTTAATTCCCTTAAAATTTCCTACTAGAAACCGACTTTTGTATCAAGTTTAAATAATTGAGAATAAATTTTTTAATCATGATTGATTTTTGCGGGTATTAATCTTTTATACCTCTCAAATTAACGGGCCAATAACAAGGATAGTGTAAGGTCTTGGGGTTACAGATTTTGTTCAAATTGTCCAGGATGGTAGATTTAGTTTCTCTGTATATCTAAAAAATATGTAGTAATGGCCCCTACAACCATATATATTCATCAACAGGGAAACTAAATCTACCATCTTACAAAATTTAAACTAAATTCGTGACCCCAAGATCTTGCACTCTTCTTGGAAGATATTTTCTGCTATACAAACTTACCAATGAAAAATTTTGTTGGGTTCAACGGTAATTTTTTTTCCCGTTTCCTAAAGTTCCCTCCTCCTGGAAATCAATCCTTATTTGATCTAACTACTAGAAAGTTTTTGCTAAAACTTCAAACGGTTCTATGGAAAAAAAAGTTCCTTCCTCCTAATGGCTCGTAAGAGCAAATAAATACTTATGCCTACCATTACTATTAGAAAAGGATTCATCATCTCGTTTTAATGTGTAAAAAAGAATTGAACAACCATTCATAAAGCCTTAATTTGGTTACTGTCTAAAATGTTGCCATCTTTTTTGGACACATATAAGCTTATGTGATTAAAACGAGTTAAAGATTGTTCTTCATATTACTTGGTAAAAAAAAACCCAGGCAATAAGTATTAAGTATATTAAGTATACAATAGTGTACTTGTTTTAAGAAATAAAATCCTTGAACAAAAGAAAACTGGAAAAAGAGCCTCAGTACTATTTTGTTTCTCTCGGGATTTTTCTACAAACGAAGTGCTTTTGAGGGTACAAATATATTTGCAAACATTGAATTATTCGAGTCTTTGAAAGTATTTAATGAAAATCTCATACTTCAATAACTTAAATTAATTTACATATAATTGTGTTCTTTGAAATATATACTGTTGAAGTGAATCAATCGAGTTGCTCATAAAAGGTGTTATAAATCGATTTTGAAAATATTTAAACACAATCAGTTCATAAATTTAGCGCTTATTGACAACAAAGTACGTCATTTACCTATGTTTATACTTGAAACGATTTATTTGATTTGAAAGTGTCTGGAAAAGGAAATTGAAATGTTCTCAAAGTTAATGAGCAATTAATTATTTTCTTTAATACTCAATAGACAATATTTCTAGTTAGTTGCTATTTTCATTGAGCGTTTCGAGTGTATTTGATCATTAAAATGAATAAATCGGAATCGATGTTTCAAATATGGAATAAATAAGCGACTGGGTACACTAAGCGAGAATTGCTTGCATTTTAAATAAACGAATAATGAATGCAAATCCAAAAAAGGCCTCTTTCCTAGTTACAGATTTTCTTGGCTTGCATAGGTACTATAGTCTTGAATATTTCTACGAATTGTCAAGTGAAAGAAACCGTTATTTTGCCAGTGATTACATAATAATTGCAAGAAAATTCTTCATCCGATCCAATTTTGTTCCACTTTTAATCTCTACAAAGTTGTTTGAAAAGACTTAACAACTCAATTACTTTTTGATAGGCAATTATTATGATAGAATGTTTTTGCCTATTTTAATATTTCGTGATTCTATTTCATTGTATTATACATAAACAGGATATCATACTCATGAATACCAAAATCAATGAGAATATGTG
This sequence comes from Sisyra terminalis, assembly GCA_958496175.1. Lineage (NCBI taxonomy): Eukaryota > Metazoa > Arthropoda > Insecta > Neuroptera > Sisyridae > Sisyra > Sisyra terminalis. The sequence continues at coordinate 14,975,730 of OY292275.1, forward strand.
TTTATTGATTCTAATCGATGCCACGCTTTAAATACAAATTTTATAAGGCAATTATTTTCGATCAAAAATTAAGTAAGGAGTCATTTTTATGAAGAAAATCGATATTATGTTTGTTTTATTTGGAATGATTTTCCGTTAAAATTAATTTGACTCGTTTCAGTTCTAGGAATCGCGGAGATTAATTAAAAAATGTAAAATATGGTCAAAGACGAGGAGAAAGAACAAAAAACCTTTTGTGATGGTTTTGGATGAGATACGGTCAACGAAATTGGTTTTCGTTAGCAGGAATTTAATTTTGGTATTTTTATCTTTACTATGGATAAAATTAAAGTAAAAAAGTAGAAAACTTAACAAAAGTAAAGTAAAGATGGGAGTTTTTTGTTTTGCCAAAATTTTTGCATTGAACATTGACGATTGACAACATAAATTTATATTTATATAAATCATACTATGTTTAAAGTAATATGTTCTTTACAAAAATACAATGTCCAAATATTCCTATGTAAACCAGTAAACATATGCGAGATCTTATGCAAATATGATTTGATATTATTAAAATGAATTTCTGATTAAATTCAACGCAAGATTCTAATGGGGTATAAATTATAAAGGGAATATTTAAATTCTCAATTGTTTATAGATACATATATAAATTTAGCTATAACCAAGCAACAAAATTACAAATCTAAAACTAATACAAAAGTACCAATGTTTTTTTCAAACTATTTTTATGAAAATTGTTTAAATTTAAATCTAAAATTTCATAACAAAGCTATTCCCAAAATATTCTAGAATTTCACAATACTTTACCTTAAATGTAGAGTCATCTTCACAGGTTTACCTACCTCAAATTTTGAGAGTCCTATCAATTTTTACTTCCAAATTACTCAAATGCACCCAAAAAGCAATTTGAGGCAATTTAAAAAACGAATTTTTTCCATTTGACCTCACAATGACTTCCCCAATTTGGTTATCAAAGTTTATTCTTAAAAAAGGGTTGTCATGAAGCTACGTAACCGTAACAGAAACTATCGGATATCCGAAATCAAAATCTATCCGAAATTCTAATAAATGTAATATATAAAATATTTGAATAATTTCAGATAGATGCATCGATTACCTTACATTTTTCCTTTTCGAAGTTTCTAAAAAATCTAATATTCGGTTTTGTAATTATCCACAACTATGTAGAGAATAAAACGTAATAATTTCATAACCATAAGCCAATTGGAAAACAATACAATATAATTCATACGTTTTTATTCATATCCAAATCAAAAATTTCACATTCAAAACATCTCTGTTTTAAATTATTAAATCTTTTACTAAATGTTAGTGCTTAAATATACTAAGGTTTAATATATATAATACAATTTATAAAAGTAAACTATAAAAATAAATTTGAACTAAAGCTCAAACTAATGTATTTTTGACGTATTACTCAGATACGTATTTAGATTGCCAAACAATAATCATCAGTGGTCACCAACTAGTATTGGATTTCTCCGTAACTGTTATCTGATGATTCGCATATATGTAATTATAAATAGAATGCATTATAATATATTTTTTAAACAATATAACTGTTCAAAGTCAGCGAAAAATCTTGTTTGTTGAAATTTAAATGTTTAATATGATATAAATTTTGTAAAGTATAAATTGTATATTATATTTGCGGTTGTAGGTAAAGTTTTTTCTTTCGTTTTGTAGCTTAAACAAATAAAGTAAGATTTCATTTATTCAGTAATTATCTGCAGCTACCTACAGCTAATTACCTCCAAAGCTCTGAACGATAAATTTATAATAATTAAGAGTAAAATCCTTTATTTGAAAAATTGTGTCCAACAGTATACGCTTGAAAGTTTTTCAAAAGTATCTGCACCAAAATATAGGAATCATTGTAAACATAGAGAATTATCTAAGTATTAACTCTCAAAGTTAGGAATCTACGCTAAATATTCCTTGCAATTTCGCGAAAGCTCCGAATTTAAATGTAAAATCTCAAAATTTGGAGTTTCACCATACAAGTGTTGAAATTTTGAGAATAGGATCTTCAAAATTTCCAAAATTATATGATAAATTAAAAAGTTTATTCCTAATATTTAAGAGTCGCTGAAATTTCGATTTCGGATGTTACTCATAATTCCCAATTTTAGTGGTTTATTCTGAAATTCAGGTCTTTACACCCAAATATAGATCATTTTTTTATATTTATTTCTTGTGCATACACAGTTCTAATACACAGGTGAAAAAAAAAGAATGGTATAATTTTTATTGTCAATAGAAAACATTACACTTGAAATGGTAAAAATCATTGCCGTTAAGAGTAAATCCACGTGTATGAGCAATAAAACACGTGTCACCTGTTGACAAATTCCTCAAGAATGAAAAATTCCAGTGATCGAGACGACTCGTTGATGTTTGTATTAAATCATAGATCGGAGTAGATATTTTAGTTGCACTTAGCAAGTCGCGTTGCATTACCGTCGAGGATCCGTTCTTTGATGTTTCCTTTATCGCTTTTCTTCATCTGTAACGAACAAGTCACTGACATGACAAGCATTGATCTATTGAGCCATCTTCTCTGTTCCATTTCTGTTCAAATGCCAAACACTTGTCCGATACGCATTCAAATAAAACCAGTTCACCGAAGACTTTTTTCCTGTTTTATTAGAAATTACGATCGAGTTTTCTGGCGAAATAATAATTAGATGTCTTAGAGATTTCGAGGTTTCAATTACGATGACTTCTATTTATAGACAAAGCAAATAAAATGCGAGAATTTTTTATTGTTTCTTTCAGCAGAAGATGTTTCGACTGTATGTGTGTTTTTTAAGTAAATATTTTCTATTATACGGTAAATTTATAAATTCTTAAACGTTATTACAAGTTTTTTTTATTATTTAAGCAATAATAGCTATTAAAATTCCAATTTCGTTAGAAAAAAGGCATTTCGTTTATGGGAGACAAACGGTTTTTTGATATAATAAAAAATTGTTTTAGGTGTTGGAAAACATCAACGCCGTCATTCATGGAGTAGTGAATTCGATTACCATTCGCCGGCTCGGTCTTCCAACGATCCATATTCAGAGGATGAAAGTCAGATCAGCCACGATGTTTGCTCAGACGATGACGATCTTTCATCCTCTGACAAATCATATTTGGAATTTGACTTGATCGCAGCATGTCACAGTGCCGTCGTCATCTCATCTTCGGAAGACGAAGATAAATCAACATCCACCAACCAAAAGCCAAGCTTCTATCAAATATCTGGTACGATGGGACAAGGTTCCTCACTTCACAACACGCGGCCGAAACTCTCCCTCACCTGGGTTCTGAAAAATGGTACCAACGATCCAAAACACATTGTTCCAACCCCCGAACCACCCATCAAGTTTCAATACAGCAAAACACGCCGAAAAAGCCTCGGCAACATAAGCAAGTCAGATCATTTGGATACAATTGCCAAGAAAAGCGACACATTTATCAAAAAATTAGTGAAACGTGATGAAAGTGTTAGAAGTGCTAAAGTCAAATCTATCAAATCTGACCCTTTAAACAATAAGTACCATATAAATTATCCAGAAAAACGTGGCAAAAAAGAACAAAACCCTAAAAATACCGGTGAGTGTAGTAGTGAAAAATCCGTTCAAACTGATAAACAAATCGATTCGAACATTTCATCCGAATTTAAAAGTGAAAAAAACTATTATGGAGTTCATTCGGATTTCATCACAAAGCAAGTGGGTAATCCCAACGATGCTCTCAACAGCTCCAAGACGTACAAATTGGTCGACAAGTGGCAAAAACAAATCGCAACCAAAGAAAATGTATATTGTAAAAAACCAGATATGCGTTATCAGAACCATATTAACGCGAAATATGAACTCTATCCAGTTCGCAATACCAAAGAGAACCTAGTGCGAAACGAAGCTTTATCGATTCAGAAAAGAACCGCATCGGAACCAACACTGGTTCCTTCATCGGAACGTCAACGTGAAAAACAACGTCATAAAAGGCGATCACGGAGTCGAATTGATCGGCGAATATCAAAATTTGGCTATGATATTGATGATATTGATACGTTTTTAACTAAGGTATATGAACTATGCACTTTCTAGTATTATTTTAGCTTAAGATTTAGGATTATTTGTTTTAATCACATCGATGCTTAGAAAGTTAATTTAAAACTACTTTTGCATAGATATTCTCATGATTTCAGACAAGGGGGACATGCAATTAGAAACAACAATTTATAATTTGAAAAAAAATTATTAATGAAAAGAATAGATATTTTACGTAACATTATAATAATATCAACCGTTATCCTACTAGGGATTCAAAAAATTTTCACATTTCAATCAAAAGTAATTGGGTTATTAATTTTTGGAAATAGGGAACTTTCTTAAAGACCAATGTTTAGTTTGTTACAAGAAAGCCATAAATGTTGTTAAAAAAATAGTTTGCTTAAAAATCAAGTTTTTAAGGTACCGCTTTTATAACACTGTTTTATTTATGAAAAATTAGAAATTCCAACTTTATTGTTTCTTGTATATCTTATTGTTTACACGGTAGTGTCTTCGCTAAGACGAATCAACCAAAGCAGTTTTCTCGAAGTATGTCCTTATATTTTCAGACTTTCATTGCTTTGGTCTGAATAGAACTAGAAAGCTCAAATCTTCGGGATAAGATATCCTAAGTTTTATTTTTCTAACTTTCATCAAACTTTACTGTTGATTGTTCACATTTTGTTTGTTAATTTTACCAGTTCATTATTAGCCATTACAATTTTTTATATATTGTTTCTTTAACCGTTTAGACCAGTGTTTCTTAACCTTTTAAGCTGAAAATAGGTCTCCGCACCCCATTGAAAAATGATTTTAGTTATTTTAATTTTTAAAAAATACATTTTTTTTGCGAAATTTACTATCAAAAATTTCATATTTTATATTGTAAGAAACTTCTCCCGCACCTCCAAGAATACATTCCCCCATCTCCAAGGGTGCGAGCACCACAGGTTAAGAAGCACTGGTTTAAACCTTCGCCCTAAGCACTTATCATATTGCAGATTTGTTTTAAAGGTTCTTTTGCTCTAACTTTCAAAGTTACTTCATTAAACTGATGAGCAAGCCAACTTTTGTTTTACATTCAATTTGATAGATATATGATATACCTGGTGAATAAAAATGATGAATTATTTATAGTTCGAAAAAATAAAGAGAACTAGGACATTTGGCAAAAAGAAATAAAACTTTACGAAAAATATTTTACCTAAAATAAGCTGTCTAGACTCAAAAACTCATAACGTTTTTATTGTTAAAAAGCTATCAAAAAAAAGCCAAATCCCTTGGTACTAACTCTACAAGCTCTACATTTTCGTCAAAAAGAAACTGCATTACCTAACATTCAGTATTAAGTGGAAAATGTAGTTACCGTCGGTTAGAGTTAAAGAAGAGTTAAATTTAACAACATATTATAAAACTCTAAATATAATGCATAAGTATGTAAACTAAGTCGCTGGTCTTTACTGGTGTGTCATGATAAAGCTCTATGAAACGACCAAGCCACATTTTTTGACCAAGCTTTAGAGTTTATAGAGTTAAGATTTAAGATTTAAGCAGTTGGCTGTTTATGCAATCTGGTGACTTATTAACATTGAAAGCTTTTTCAATGTTAGCTTGAATGTTTTTTCATTATTCTTTGATTTTCAAAATAACCCTTTATACTCTTGATTATTTCATTAATATACAAATGCTGTCATTGTAGATTTTTTTACTAACAAAAACAGGTGAATTATAATGATTATTTCCAATAATTTACTCCCAAATTCTCCCCACAATAACAATGGGAACAGATGATTTACAATGAGCTGGTTTCTCATACATCCCTTTCAAATAAAATACGTAGATCAAAAATTGACCCCCAAAACATTTTTGTCTCATATTAAATATTTGAATCATTCGAAGATTCAATTGATAATTACAGTTTTGAAAGAATAATAATCAGATAATCATCTCTCATAATATCATTTAAAAGTATAAACAGCTTTAAAACAGGAGAAAATAAAAGCGCAAAAATGCCAATGAAACAGCTAGCTAGTGTTTAATTCAAATTTGAAAAAAAACGACTTATTGCTGCAAAAACAAAAATAGCGAAAGGTACTTGATAGATATGGGAAAATATGGTCAATTGGTCATTAATTAAATGTTATTACTGCAAAAATATTTTCGTTATAAACATTCTTTAAGCATTACAAAGCATAAATCATTCTCACCATTTCCATTATATGATTAAATAAAATCGAAGTGTTTGAGGCGCTGCATCATAGTATGGCCTATATCTAAATATAGAGGCTTTTTCTGATAATCATAGACAAGTCAATAATCGATCATTAATAATTGTTATCAAACTATTGAACGACGTAAGCATTATTTATTAGTCGAACATTTCCGACTTGTGTATGAATAATGGCTGTTTCCTCATTTTTGTACTGTTCGCAAAGCTCCTCTAACATAATAATCACATGGCTTGAATAATAATAACAACAACAATAATTCATTGTACCATTCAAGTTGCCATTTTACAAGTTGAAAAATAACTCCTATTCATTTAACTATTACAAAAAGTTATATCATTTTGATTTATTGAAATTCAAAATAACAGAAAGGATATATAGTTACTTTAGAAGTGGGATTTTTTTTTTAAATATTAGAATTTACACATTCTCACCACTTTGGCTTTAATTTTAAAAATAACTTATTAAAAAAAGAATTTTAATTCATTTATCACAAACGCAATAAGGATATATGCTCTTCTTTGTACCTACTTAGAGGGTTTTTTATTCAAATTTTCAATTCAGCAAGAGTTCAAATTTTAATGGTAATTTATTCACAGTTCTAAGAAACACTCCTTTTGTTTTACTTATCTCTTTTGATATTTGAAATAGAATCTTGGATAGTTTATTATACTTTACTCCTCCTTGTCCTGAGTTTTCGTCTTTTACGGTTCATTCTTTCTCAAATCTTTCTCGTAAGTTATCCATATTTTTTTTAACATTCTTTCAACCTTTGCTCCTTCACTTATCTCTTCTTCGCATGAATTTTCAAGTAATCCTTTACCATTCTAGCCTAATTTAACCATCTTATGAATTTTTTTGAATGCTCTATGTCTCATGGCATCTTTTTTTATCTTATTATCATTACAATTTATTAATTTCAGGTATTCAATAATATTTGCTTTGACCTTCCCTTGTATTACTCTCATTATCTTTTTTCGCAAAGTAGATTCAAATACAAAGACTGAATGTCAATTCGGCAAACAATGTTGAGCTCGATGAGTAGTTATGGAAAACAAAGAAAAATTTGCATATAGATGCATTCCAATTGGAAAAATTCAAAACTATAGAGCTACCTAATTTTCCACATTATCTTCCGATGCATAATAAATGTATAAATGCATCACTGTTTATCCCTACATATTTTTATTGTTTTTGTTTCTAACTCAACATATCCCTGATATTTGGTCCGTAATTTTTATTCCTTCTAGATTTTGTTGTTTCCTGTATTCTCCTCATTCTTTTAATAGATAAAACAAAGGTACTATTTAAATGTCCTTACTTTGGTAGCTTATTCTGTAAAAGTTTCACATTTCCGATTTTGGCTTGGAATGTAGACCATTGAAGTTATTTTGCTATACTTAAACATAACGGTCAATCTGTTAATTCTAATCTTCACCTCAACCTCATTGCTATCTTTTATTATATTTGGGTTTTTCTGGATGCCCCCCTCCTAACGAGGTGAAATTTTTATTTTATGATAATAATTATATGAATTATTCAGTATAGTTGGAGAAAATTAAAAGAAGAAGAGATTTGAGAATACACGATAGTTAAAAATTATATACATATTATATATATAGTTATAAATTATAAATATATATGGAGACTTAAAAAAGCTCTACGATTAAACGCTTATGATTTATAACTATTCACTTCTTGAAAAAAAAAACAGGTCTAATAATTAAGTGTTGCGTAGTTAACTAACTTTATTTAAGTTTTGGATGGTTAACTGAACGTTTTTGAAGTTTTTAATTACATTCTTTCTTAAAGATATTATATATAGTTGAACAATGAACGCATTAAAGTATTTAATCTTATAAAATATTTGTACGAAGCTTAATTTTAATCTTAAACAGCATAAATACAATTTCTTTTTAATTTTATAGGCATCTTTGGAGAAACCGGCAAATATTCCCGTCGTACTTTCACATCCAAGTGTCTTATATCAAACTCAATACGATGGATATCAGGACGAAATTCCTCTACCTCTCGGCATGGTCGTGAATGCCGTTTTCAAAAAAGAGTCCTGGCTTTACGTTCAAACCCCACATGGTGAAGAAGGCTACGTCACCTACACAGCATGTCTTCCTCTAGGAATCATTCCCCAAAAAGAAGAATCGAAAATGTCACCGTGTTGGGAAACGAGCACGGACCTCTTTCCAAAGCCTTGTGGCAACATGACGGACTCAGAAAAGTTAACGCGATCTGAATGTGGCGATTCGCGATGCAAACGTCGGGTTCGACGTTCTACGTTGTCGACGTGTGGAGAACGGAGTGTCGATAGACTATATCTACGAGCAGCAGCTAATTCAAAAGTTCGCGATGTGAAACGACAAACTTTGCTAATTGTTGACGCGGATTATTCAGGAAAGCGAAAAAATACAATCACGGTTTCAGCAGGTGATGTCGTGGCGCTTATAAGCGCCCCTATCAAGGGATGGTTTTGGGTTCGAGCTCGCGATGGAAGTGAAGGGTTTATTCCAGCAGCAATTGCAGGAAATGGATTTTTATAAAAATAAATGTAAATTTATCGATGTATATTTTGTAAATTAATTTATTTCAATTAATGACTTACATCGCTTTCAAATATCTCATCTCAAAATTATGAAAATAATTAAGGCTTTATGAAACGAAGATAATATTCATTCTACTATGATTTGATATTTAATTTTTGTTTTTAATTCAATAAAAAATTGATTTTTAATACTTTAATACCTTTAGTTAGTTGACAATTTTCAAAAAAAGTAATTACATACCTTGTGCCACGATGAGTAAAATTAATAAATATTTAAGTTTTTTGTGAGTTATTCTATGTATTATTAATAGTCTACATCTAAACATTTACCTTAGAAATAAATTATGCCCACTATCCTAGGATATGGTATCAAGCTCAAAAACTTTAGACACTCATAAATTAGTATATTACAACTTTTTTCGTACAGTGTAGTCGAAAAGCTTGTAAAATTATGAAATGTTACATATTTCTTTCAACAACTTATTTATTTATGGAATCAAACTTACGTAAGCACTAAAAATAAGATTAATCTATATCAAATATAAATAACCTTCTTACACCTCCACGAAAATTTCACAAACAATGAATTCCTTAAAAAACAAGGGTCTAAAACAACAAAAGTCCTTCTCGAATCCCAACTTTTATTGCTAACTTTAAAAATGTAATGTTTATACTACTAATATTTTTGTTCAAACAACATCTTAACTCATTCCTGACCAAAAACTTTTTTTTAATCCTTTACAATCCTTTTTTTAATCCTTATTCAATTCTCATCGTTCAGGTCAACCCTTTGCTCCAAGGGAGTAAACGGTATTTTTCCCATGATGTATTATGGTCCCAATTTTTATATTTAACGTCGACATTAGACTTAAATACTATAAGGAGTAAAAAAATTTAGGTATATAGAATAAATTACAAAATTTTGAATTTTGTTTTAACCAAATGACCAGAAAGAAATTGATTATTCATTTACCAAAAAAATACAAAATATTTACATGTAGTAAAATTTTATTTGTTAGATTATAAGTCTTGTTGTCAACTACTTATTCTTTCATATTGATGATATTATCTTCTGCTTTAAATTTAGCCAATTTTCTTATTTTTGTAAAATGTAAAAAGAAAACATTTTTTTTTTCTTGTAAAATATAATTTATTAATTTACTCAATTAGTCAAAGATATCTTAAATAAATATTTGTATTTATAAAAAAAAACTTTATATTTTTTCCAAATTCAATAAAGAGAAATAACTTGATCTCGATAGCTAAAGTTTGTACATATGTCTATTTTGGAACTTGAACCGGCCAAACTCAACACTTTGGGACTTTCTTGATAGACGGCACTCAAAATTGTTGTCGATGACGATGGAATTTCGGCACAAATTTCACCATTGTAACTAAATTGATAAAACTGCGAAATTTCACCTCCAGCCATAATACGATCGTCATTGAATTGCACTACGTGAATTCCATTGTCCGATATGGGAAAAACTGTTGTTACATCCAGAGATCGTAAATGCCAAAGAGATAAACGCGGACCTCCACCACAAAGCTAAAATAAGGAAAGTATTAAGGAAGTATTAATATACTGCGAAGGTTTTTATAATTACTAGCCAATCTTCATTAAGGGCAGCAGCTCCAATCCATTTTCCTAAAAGAGGACGGGAAAGTTTATCATTTTGATAAGGTATTATTTGATTAGTTGAGTTTTTAGTTCGAAGATCCCATAGCTTGACGTGACCGTCTTCACTTGAAGAAACTAACTGGTTACCACTGAAAATATTTAGTAAGCTATAGTTTTGAAGTTAAAATAGACATATAAAATCATACAATAAATGTAGGCAATGAATAAAATCAGTATGTTCCGTCATGGAACGAATTAATTTGCCATCTTCTAAACTGAAGACATATATGTTATTATCTCCACAACCGGCGTACAGCAATCCAACATTCTTATCATAAACAATATAATTCACGTCCGTCTTATCTAAATTATCTTGCTTCGTCGGAATTTGTATTGTCCATGCTGGTTTTGGATTTTTTGATTTATTCAACAAAACCGTCCAGTCCCATCCACAAATTTCATCCAAACCACCCGACACCAGAAATTGATCTGTGGTTGCTAAACTACATACTTGAGAACTTCTGCTCTCGAATCGAAGTTTTGGTTTGAAGTTTTCAGGATTTTTTTCATCAGACGGACTCAAAATTTTGTCCAAACTTAAAATAAAATAAAAATAAATCGAAATACTTTATTAGTTTTGAATAATGGTTAACATACTTAAATCCATGAATTTCACCAAAACTATCGCCGGTAAAGAGGTATTTTCCTTCCGGAGAAAATGTTTGACTTAAAATTGTATTATAAAATGATTTATCAACCATATTTTCTAGGAAAAGCACTTATAAATGTTTATAAACCTCTCAATGAAATTATTTAACTTTCAGAAAATTAAATTTTAAATCATCTGAAGTTAGTTGCAAATATTGGCGACTAGCGCACCGCCTGTGAAATAAATAAGTAACTAAAGACGTGGAGATTAAAAAGCGTAGTTTTGTAGTACTTGCAAATATTCAATCAAAATGTTTGATATTTATCTAATACGTTATAAGTAAATAAGAAGAAAAACAAATAGTAATTTTATTCTACAACGAAAAATAATTTCATCAATTAAATTTTACTGGTAAGTAGTACATACAAAAAAAAATCCTTCCGTCATTGAAACAGGTCGATAATTTGAGTTGCGCTATTTAGTTCAATACGGCAAGCCTACGATTATTTATAACCTGTCCAACTATCTCAAAATTATAAATATTTTTTATAAGATTTTTCTTATTTTACGCGATTAATTTGGGTCTGTTTTGTTTTAAGATATAAATTGGAGAAATGTATAATGGAATTGGTCTACAAACGCCCCGCGGTTCCGGAACAAATGGGCATGTTCAACGAAATTGGGCTTCAGTTCGGAACACTAAAGAAAAAGTGAAATATCGTACGGAGGAAGAAATTTTAGCACTTGATGCCGCTTCTAATAAACAGCCAAACCAGGAAATTTTAGATCATGAACGCAAGAGGAAAGTCGAGCTTAAGTGTATCGAGTTTCAAGAGATTTTAGAGGATAAAGGGTGAGTGCTTTTGTATACATTTGCAAGGAGTATCTTTCGATTAAACATAAAAAAGAAAAAGCTTTGAGTCACTTTTATCTCATTATTAAATCCTTTTTTATTACATCATTAATTTTAGTCTGGATAAGATAAGAAGTTACAAGAAAAAATGAGGTAGTCAGGGTGTCCACAATCTCTGGAAAGGGGGAAAAACATGGTAAATTAAGGGAAACTATTCCGAAGTTTATGGAAAACTTTATTTGAGGTATCTCACGATGTTTAGCTACTTTTCAATCCAACATTCGATTTCCCTGAAATTTTGTTATACGACTTCTTTCATAATGTTTTCGGGAATTTTTCTTGAATTTTTTAACCAAACGAAAAGGAGTTCATGATAATTTTTTTGAAAACTGTTTTTTTCAAACTCTTAAATTTTTTGCAGTTAACTCAACCGAGATGTTTTTTTTTCCATTACAATTAAAGTATAAAAAATAGACAAGACCAAATTTTAAGGAATTTTCTAGGTTTGATAACTGTTAATTTTTTTTAAACTTAGTTAATACTGATGTTAAGAAAGCTTCCTTTAAACAAAGAAATGTAGCCGCTCTGTTTATTATATAATATTAAAGAAGGTACGACAAGTAAATGCCCTGACATTTAAAATTAAATTAATATAAACTTTAAAATAGACTTATGAGTAAATGTGACATTCAAAGTTTGCCGTTCTGCATATCATAAAAAATCCTTAGAATATAATATAAGGAGAACGGCAATTTTTCATAAATTTTTCGTTAACAGTATCAGTCTTAATTTTGATACTAATTTGTAATATGCAATAACAAACTGCAAAGATTAATCTTCTTAACAGAGAGATGAAACCTTAAAAGTTAAATCTTAAAAATCAAACTTGTATGTTCTGTTTCGGTATGACATATATTCATTAAATTTATACTTTTGTTTCCAAACTTTTTAAGAACTCAAATATTGTATTTTACTAGTAACTTCCCGTGAAATATTCACAGCGCATCATCGCCACAACTGGCAAATGATGAAAACTGGCAATTGAATGAAATTGAAATTACAGATTAAACCATAACAATCAGCTAGTTCAAATTTGAGACAATGAGTGTATTTCACTCACACGTATGTGTTTTCAACATTACATAAGTTTACCTATTATTATTATGATTAGATTAGATTAATGAATTTAGGAAATTACACTTATTTCAACGACACCGTCGAAAACTGTATAGTTATTGAGTTAAAACTAAATTTCTCATTATCTCATTATGTATGCTTAGCTTTTAGGGTTCAAAGAGATGGCATTTAAAATGAAGGTGAATAAAAATACATAAAAATGTTGTGTCCTTAATTTGGATTTGTAAATTTTAAATCTCTTAACCCTTTGAGTGCAAACCGATTTTCTTGATGCTATACTTAAAGTGCCGAAGTATTTTTGCTGATTTTGGAGTAGCTTAGGAAAATAGAAGTGAATTCAAAACTCAAGGAAAACTTTATTATATGTGATTTCAAGTTTTTTAATTTATATTAGTCGATTTTTTTTTATAAAATATGAGTTTTGTAAAAGATTAAATTTTCATCTAACAGTGATGTCGCTGGAAAAGCGCTATCGCGCCTCTGGTACTTTTCGCAGAAGACAGGAAGAGAGCGATAGCGCTTCTTAGCCCTCTGAGAGTTAAAATCGAGAGACACACTGCTTCTCTATTATCTATCCACTCGAATATCGAGTTCCATATTCTATTCAGTATAACCGAAAAGAAAACGTAATTACGTTTACTTTACACATTAATTATTTTATTAACTTTTCATTTGCTTCATTTCCCTTAATCTGCACCGCTTTCTGTGATTTGATAATCATTTCAACTTTTCAACGGAGAAAATGGAAAAGAATGTTCTATTATATGGTTTAGACCTATTTGAAAAGTAGTGCACTACCTTCTTCCTCTGTCCAATTCGTAAATTGTAGTCCTAAAGTTTTGATTTATGACCTTTTTCCGTGGCTTTTTTCCATTTGAAATGTATAAAATTCTTCAGACAAATGTAGTTTTTTTTTTCGTTTTTTCAGACCATAAGGTAATGCACGTTCACTAATGACACTGTCTACTATTTGTTAGTTTAAACTTCAGTAGATCAAAAATTGATTAAATTTAATATATATTTAAAACGGAATTGGGTTCTGATTTTATAATTAGTTGTCGACTGATTTGTAAAATTTCCAATTTTTGTAAATCCTTTCAATCAATCATCAATCCTAATTTGCATAATGAAAAAATAATTTGATTCTTTCTTTTATAAAAAAAAGTTTACGACATGACTTCATTGCGTTATTTTTATGTTAACATTTATTTATGTAAAATAAATAGTGGAAAAACTATAAAAAAGTGGAAATTATTCATATGTAAAACGAATAAGAATGTAGCATAGTTAAATCCCTGATGAAAACTCTATACAAAGAAGTAACAACCAGTACAGTTGTAATAGTTATCCTCCAAGAAGATTCATGAATGTGTAATTAAGAAAATCCGATTTTTTCCGTAATTACCATAACAATTTGAATAATAGGACGTTGAAACTGTTTCAACCCCGTTAACGAGACGTACACGATACAAAAAGAATGGAGCCGTTTGATCGACCCTCTATAAATTAGGGTTACTGAAGCAGATCGTATATGAAATCAAACCCCCAAGCCCCCTAACCCTCAGTAATTATACACGGTCTGTTTTATTCTCTCTTCGTTCACTTGAAATAGATATGTCATGCAAGTGTAGGGACAGCTTTTAAGCTCGTAACATGTGTTAGAATTGCCTTTGCTTTATTTTATATTTTTCGTTGAAAAGTAGAAAATGTCAACGAACTTATAGGTATTACATCCTCTATATTCATATTTTATTAACTTCTATTTACTTATTTACAGTTAAAAATAAAATGCAAATATTTTTTCCAGATATCCACCAGAAACAATCGCTGCGAAAGTCGCCAATTACAGAAATATGTTAATGGGGCACGACTCGAAAACCGAACTACAACGCGATCAATGGGGTAGAATAATGTAAGTGCATTTTTTTTTCTCTTATTTTAAATACTTAATTTGGAGACGCAATGAGGAAGTTAAATCTCCAGTTGGCTTCTTCGTAATGGAAATGATTAAGAAACCATAAAAGAGTGCTTAATTTACTATAAGAACATTTACTATATAAATGAAAACCTGTTTAAAAATTGATCAAATCTTTGTCATACTATTGCTGGTTGGTATGAATATTTATAAAATAGAACCACTTTACAATCGATATGTGAAACTATTAGACAAATGAAAGTTATTTTAAAACGTTCTTTTTGATTTAGTTTTTATATTTTCTCCTTTCCTCTATTATTTTATTGCCGTTTTAGAGTAACTATAAAATAAAGTTCACAAAAATAAGTTAGCCTACTGGTGACTGAGTGGCCATGGTAACCGCTCCAAAACTGGTAAGTGTTCGGTTCGAATCTCTTATGGAGCAAATTTTTGATATTTCTCGATTTACGGATTTTTATTAGGCCATAATAGTTATAAAGCGACAGTAAATAACAAAAAAAAAAATAATAAATTGACACCATAAATCTGAAACCGGTTGTCGAATGCATAATAATTTGCGATAAAATGTTAAAATATAATTTTATGCTATTAATTTTAAAGTTATTAGCATGTGTTTTCGCCGCCCTTTATTTTTATCATTGGTCAAGAAAATTGGTAGAGTCAAATACTTTGAAATTTCTTAATTATTGAAAATGTACTCGTGTTTTTCTCAAAGCAAAATCTTTTATGGAATTATCAATAGTATCCAAGGGCGGATTCCGAATGTTTTCTGGGGGGGACACAGTATCATCTTTCATTTGCAAGTGCGTCAAAGGGATGCCACGAAAAAAATTCACAATTCCAGCCAGAAATAGACGAGAGTTTCACTAATGTTCTTTCTGTTATTTTATTCGTATATTTTAACAACTCTAATAATTTGATTTGCTTCTAAGTATGTATTGTGATGGAATTTCCACAGTACATAAAAATACCGTAGGGGGCACGTGCCCCCCCCCCCCTTAAATTCACCCTTGGATGATCTAGGAAAATTTGAAATGAATTCAAAAAATTGATACCTAAACGACTCTAGGAGAAAACTCACATCAATCTATACTTACAAATGAAAAATATCTTCCGGATTCTTCTTTAGTGCTTTGATAGCGGTGCAATATTTACTGAATATAGTTAGATATAATATTAAAAATTGTGGCAACTAAATAAACAGGTGCGAGTTTTAAACTTAAATTAAAACGTGTTAATCTGTCAATGCGTTATTTCGTTAATGTAATAATTTAATTATAAAATCCAATGATTTAAACAGATTTATTTCACTTATATTATTAGAGCATTTTTCAAATAAGATTGATCAATTAATCAAATTACAAAAAATCAGCGGGTGGTATTCCAATAAATCTTACTATTGTGCACATTTTAATACAATGTAAATTTCGGAAACCAGTTTTACATATATCAATATGTAAAACCTCTCCTGGTTATTAACAACTATGTATATAGTTCAAATAATCAAAATTTGACAATTACTCTGATAAAGTTAATATTAATTATCAAATGCGTTTAAGGAATCTCTAAGTTTATTTTTACCATGACACTAGATTATAAAGACACCCAAACTCGAAAGTCCAAAACGTCCTTTATGGTTAAAATCGCCATGCAAGATTACAGCTTCTTTTTTTGATTAAAATTGTCTAAAAATGATTCTGAAAGTTTTGGTCTCAGTGAAATTGGAAATTTTCCCGAAGTAATTACTTTTATTTTAGTTTCCAAGCCATTCGACGTAGAAAAAGGATATTAAATTATAGCGAATCCAGGAAAGGTTAATCCAGGGAAAAAACACTATTTTCCCAAAACCGAAGCCCCAAAGATCATTTTGAGATAAGTTTTTTAAAGTTCAATCCAAAAATGAAAGTGTATTGCTGCATGGCGATTAACAGCTATTAACTATAGACATTTTCGAGTTATTTGAAGTAGAATAAAAATGAAAACCATATTTTCTTTCATAAATTTTTATGAACCATAATTTACATGCATAAAAACATCGCCTTAAGTAATAGGATTGCATCTTCAAAATGAATGCTTCTTTTGAACTGCAGATGTAAACATTTTTTAAAATGATCGGTTGCTAGTAATTCTTGGATATAGGAAGTTTTAATATATATTCCATCTTTTCAACAGCATCATTTTTGAGATTAATTTTTTGAAAAAGAATTGAGTACACTTTTCATGGAAACGTGCAATACCTTGTGTAATACGTAATAAAATAGTAAAATTTTTAAAATATCTCTTATAAATTGCTTTGAATATTTATAACAGATTTAACAAACCTAACATTTAGTGCTTATAGCGTCTTTGTGGAATGAATGGCCTAATATAAAATGGAAAGCTGCCAACACCGTTTTGACTAAATACGAGCTTTCATCCCCTCTTCAATTCAAGCTCTCATTTTACCACCAACTCTATGATGACGATAGAAGTCTCCCTAATCGATTGTAGAGTTAGACTTTGAGATACATACCTACATTCACAGACATCAGTATACACATACATATACAGAATCTACCCCTAAAGCTTTACCACCAAGCCCAACTAAACTCCCACAACCCTTCAGCACAAACAATACATTTTCAGTAGCGTGCTTCTTTTTCGAATATTTGTTTACTTACCTCAAACCAAAGTATCTATTGAACATTGATAGTTGATTTAAATCCATAAAAATGTATTTAATAAATCAATTCAAAACATATTTATTTAACGCCTGAAGAAATCAAATTTATTCAATTGCTTATTTCTTTAATAGTATATATGTTTAGTTGAAAAATAATTTGTTGTACTATTAAATATTGATTTGGCAGTAAGGGTATTCATAAAAGCTCTACGTCACTGAGCTTTCAAGCAGGGATGCTGTTCAAACTGAAAACGCATGCGTTCCATTATTACCCCCTGTATCTTCCGTAGTAATGTTTGTAATATTCTCATTGTTTCACATTTCCTTTAATTTTTCCTCATAAAAAACGACAAAAATCGAATTAACCTGATGCCTATATTCTAAATAAATTAGTTGTGAATTAATAAAACATAAAAATGCTGAACAATAACTTTTAATTAAATATACTAAAACGGTTTATTAAATAATTATTCTCAGGAAAATGTTGGGGGTGTTTCATTTGAAGAAGCTTTGCAAGAAGATATTGACGATGAGAAAAATGGAAGTTAAAGATAGTGGGGAATAAATTAAGAGGTGAATGATGTGAAAGCTTTTAAATAAATATAACGAACAAAATCAAATATGTCTTCCAATATGAAATGAAATGTTATAAGTTGTTGATGTGACGAAGTCGTCTGCGTAACATAAGTCTTCCATTTTAAATGTAACGTGATGAATTTGTATATTTTTTGTAAAAATTTATAAAATTAAATAAATCTAGTTCAAATAGTCAAGGAAATAATGTTGTATCGTGGTGTACCGCAACGGTCGCGAAATACAATCGAAGAGCGAATTAGTTTCGAGAGGCTATGGCGTGGTGCAATGCAAGCCCTCGGCGATGGGCGTCAGTTGAGGCCGATTCGGGCGGCCGAAACTCCACCATCTCAACATTTTATTTCGCCGATGAGAAGTTCGACATGTTGTTGCCATTGCGAATGTGGCTTAAAGCGGGCCGTCAACGCCGAATTTATACCGGAACCATCTTCTGTTGCGACGCCCCACACGATCAATGTGAAACTCTATAATCGGGGACGTAGAGATTGGCCAGCACGTAGTAACTGTCAAGCTTTAAGATCCGTTGTCAGGTGTGTTAACGAATTTTTCTCGTTCTTTTTATTTTGCAAGAAAAGATTATCTTCAACCTAAACAAGTTAAGTCAACAGTCTAAAGATTAAATGAGAAGAAATGTGTCAAGATTATGTTTCACCTCAAAAAATCTAATCCCAAAAAATGATAGGAATTACTTTAAATGTATTGGAAATTAAATGGGTGTAGTTTCTCCTCAAATAGTTGCATCTATTTTAATATAATAAAAACATTACAGGTATTATCTAAACAACTATTTCAAGCTATTCCAATCATGTTTCCTCATGGATTTTGTTTTATGTTAAGGTCCTTATCTTTCGATTGTATTTAGTAAAGTATAGTTAAGTATCTTTTATTTATGGTTACTTATTTTAAAAAAAAGTAATACTAAGCGGAAGACAAATAATTGAGGAAAAAACAATAAAAATATTTAATGAAAGATAAACCTGTTTAGTGAAAACTAGTTCATATTCATTAAAATATGTTCAACAGTATAATTTTGTTTGTATCAGTGATTGTTTTAACCGAATTCACAATTGAAATCTTAATAAAAACTATAAGATTAAACTGATTTGTTTTTAAGAAACGCAAAAAAAAAGTTCATCCAAAACTTATTTTTCTCGGCTAATTGGAGCGGAAAAAACATTGAGTTGTATGACAACACAGAACAAAGATAAAACAGAACATGCCGGATTTAGGTTGTTTAAATTATATTTAGCTTGCGTTTATTTCAGGATACGAAACTCCCAAATAATTTTCGTAAGTTCACGAGTTTCGAAGTAAACGATACGATATGCGTATTTTGAGTTCTATTAGTAGTGTTGTTTTGTTATATTCTGTTCGGTTTTTTAATTTCATTAAATATCGGTGTTATTGTTATGTACCAAACACGAAATTGTACAACGCACATACGGTACATTTTACAGAAGACACATGGTGTATTTTGTACCATGGACCCATAGACTTCACAAAAGCTTAAAACAAAACGCCGTAAATAGTGCAAAATACGTCTACCGTGTGGGAATGATACAATTTTGAGGCTGGATACGTAACATGGTCAAAATTTACCGATTTTTTGTACTAATCTTATCGTCGAAAATATCTAAAACATGAGCCCCCAGTTCAAAACTTCTTTCGATTTTTCTATACTACTTATTGATGAATCAAATTTTATGGTTTTTTATCAGACTCTATATCAGGGACTATCAATTTAACGTTTTTCAATACAACATTTCCTTCCTATATGGAAAAGCATACGCCTTCTAATTAAGGACTTTTAATGCGGACGTCGCCTGATTTTTATACTTAAATTGCAGCCTTGGTTCTAAATTTTAAGATTTAGTATATTTCATATCTTTCCATTTTATTTTAATATCCCGAAATTTAACTTCCTCATTGCAAAAACTTTAGTTGAAACGACTACTGAATTAATTGTATACGTTCTTATTTATTGAAAATATTTCAGTGTTACTGAAACTCATCAAATCGCCGAGGCTCAGCAAGAGAAAAATGCCAAATTACGCGAAGCATTCGGTATTTCCGAATATTTTGTTGAAGGCTCAAGCTTCGATCCGGATCGCCAAGCCAAAGAAGAGCTGGCCCGTTCGGCCGCAATTGGCGCTACTGTGGGCGCCTCACCATCGTCAACACCGGCAAAACGCTATGATCTTGTTCGCACCCCAAGTCCCGAAAAAGAACGGGAGAAAAAGAAAAAGAAGCGGGACAGGTACTTATTACCCTTTTTTTTAAATTTATATCTCAATTCTAATGTTTGTTTTTTCTTAATTAGATCTGTAAGCGTTGAAGTGAAAAAGGATAAAAAGAAGAAGTCGAAGAAACATAAAAAAGATAGGTAAGTGAAAATCTTGATTTTCTTTTTAAAAAAATTTTTTTTTGAATAAAAAGTTAGAGGTAAGATGGATTCGCGCACTTGCAGATTGAATTATTTATCAAAAAAAAATCTTTTAGTAAATTTGTAAACAATTTTCACACTAATTGTCTAATATTTTTTTAAGTACTTCCTAAATGAGGGCTCATCAGGTAAATATCGTTATTTTTTCACCAGTTACATTAAAAATTTCAGCTATGTTATATTATTTTTGTGCACTAAATATTAAACAGTACAATTAAAATGTTTTGCTCGGCATTCGTCGACCGTATGTGTGTGATTTTCGCTTCGGATCTCATTCAAGGTGCGTCTCTCTATCTAAGCTACTATTCAGTGAAAATTTTGTATTTATTTTTGTCTTTACTTGTAATTAATACAACCGAAATGTAGCTTTCTAAAACACAATCAAGTCGTTTATATCGTAAATGTATTGGGGGTCTAAAAGAATAAAATAAGGGGGCCGAATTGTCTATCTTCCAACATGGTGAAACAACATCATTGGAATCTAATTTCTGTTTATGTTCTTCATTTAAACATATTCCATTAATGGTGATTCATCCAAACTAGGATTATGTTTATAATCACGCATTTGATTTATTTTATGTAAACAATACTCAGAATTTATAACCACTTTAAACTTGCTATTGGTCTAAAATTTCAGATCGAACAATGAATCAGGGTCGGTGTGATCAGTTTGCCAATTGTGAAAATACTACATGATCCTATAGTAGAAAAAGTTCTTTATTTCGAAGTGAGATAGAATTTTCTTTAATGCCTTAAATTAGTTTGTTCTTATAAGGTTGAAATTAAAATTTTGTACCAAATACCCATTTACGTAATCTTTTACATTGACGTAACTTGACTATCTATTTAAGCTAACCAATCATTTGAAACTGTAAATTTGTCAACATATTCATATTTTTCTTGGATAATTACCAAATATTAATTATGGTAATAAATCAATCATTTTTTTAAATCAGTGAAATAAAACCTAGGTTTTTCATCCCAAGTGAACGCCAAGGGCAGAGCGCAACCGAAGGTCAGATTTTGGCCGAAATCGCGAATTGTGCCAATATTTTCTTAGTTTTACAACTAAAGTAGATATTGTTAACAGTTTAAATAAATATAACTAATAATTAATACTAAAAACTCATGATCTAGAACTCTAGAAATGCCACATCATCCATAATAGAAATAAAAACTGTACCTGAGAGCCATACTATCTTAACTCTATTTTTCAAATTTTAGCCCTAAAATCATCTTAACTCAAGTTCATATGGTTTTTTCGAACTATTAGTTTCCATCTTATATTAATGGGCAATAATTTACTAAACCAAAACCATCTCAAGTCCTTTGCATACTTAAAGCCATACTATCACCAGTTCTCTTAAGATAGTATTGTACTGTAAAATAACTTGCGCTTAAGTCTTATAGGTACAGAAAACTTTCCAACCTGGCTGATCATCGTGAAGTTAAAAACCAAAAATTTCAATAAAAAAATCAAAGTGGAAAACTATAAGAGTAATAGTTACAATTCACCATTTTCTTCATTCATAACAATAAATATTTCATCCATGTTTAAGTTCGTCTTTGTTCGTTTTTTGGGGTTACTACAATGATTTTTGATTCAGTCGGGATTTCCGATTGATATCGGAGGAAAATTCTTGTTTTGTTTTTCCATACTACATATGTGTTCTATAATTTATATTCAACTGATCCTAGGAACTGACTCCTTAATAATATTTCTAATATTCCATTAGAAGTGCTTTTAACTAATGTACTCTCAACTTCGCCTCCAATTTCGGCTCCTTATACCTTCATAATCAAAGCTTAGGTTCAGCCCTAAGTACATTGATAACTAAACACAGGATCCACCAAAATATACGCCGACTCTGAGAAGATTTTTAATCAATTAAAATTACATGAAATAAATCAATTTTTATCAAATCTTAATTCCAAGCACACAATGTTTTTGAAGGACACACAAATTCTCATATTTTCCTAGTGATAATGAATCAAAAATTAGTTTTTATTGATGTTTTTTGTATTTTGTGAGTTTTGATACGATTACGTGATTTGCATATTGAAACCCGACCATATAGTTAAAGTCAATAAAGGTAATTAATGGTGGTGTTAAAATTTTTGTTGCCAGATCCAATAAAAAGAAGAAAACAAAGCGCAAAAGATGTCCATCGACGGACTCTTCGGATTCAGACTCTGATTCGAGCAGCTCTGACGAGGAAAGTAGTTCATCTTCGAGCAGCGAAGAAGATGTCAAAAAGAAGAAGCGGAAGTTGAAGGACAAGGAAAAAGAAAAGAAGCATGAGGTATGAATTTGGTCTTAGAGCGAGTTTGACTAGCAAAAATATTTAATATCATTAATATCCATTTTTCTATTAGAACTGTGACATTTATTAATTTCAATGGCTATGCTTTAAAAATGTAAAACATTTCGTGCGACATGAAGAACAAACGCGATTCAGTAGATCTTTTTTGTTCTGTAAAATTTCACGCATTTAAATATGAAATACTAATGTAATAACTGAGTTGATTAAAGAAATGTTGCAGTATTTTATTTTCAGTTTCTTAAAAAATTTTCCTTGGTTTAATATTAGACATTGCATGGTACTATTTCTTATATTTGTATATTTCATCATCACATTGTTTCATTTCATTGTATAATATTGTTGAATTTTAATCGAACGCATTTTGCCGTTACAAGTAACACAATATTATGCAGTAAATGGAAGTCGTAATAATGCGGAAGCATTTGGTCGAAGTACATTGTTTGCGTTATTTTTGTTTGAATTGTGCGCTACATTACTCAGGGAATACGGCGGCTACGCCATCAGTAAGTAAGCCCCAAAACAAAAATCCCTCTTGGGTACACAATTTTAAAATGTTTTTTATTGTTAAATTTTCTTTTTAAAGTGCAACAATAGGCTAGTTGACAATGTTTAATAATTTGATTAATTATCATTTATTTTATGTTCTCTTTTGTCCTATTTTTTATGTAGGTTCAAGAGTTTCGCTTAGGTATAAAATGATACTTTTTACATTTATATTCTTAATATCAACTTTAAGGAGTTGTACGTCACACTTTTTCAATTTCATTTCCATAAAAATAACCCGGTAAAATTATGTTAACATCTTCTAATTGAACTAGTTAACGCATCATACAAAATCTAATAACATATTTTCGTATAAAATAAAATGTTCTACAAAAAAGGCGTACAATCAATATCATTTTTTGCGAAGTTTACTTTAAATTTTTAAAAAATATGAAAACCTTAGAGATATAGACGTGTGAATAAAAGAAAATTTGAGAAAACAAAACACTCATTTGTAGGTAAAAAAAATGGTCATCATTTATATTCACTTATTGTTACATTTATATTTATTGAAGAAATCTGAAAAAATAATAGAATACATATTTAAGTATTAAGTTAATGAAAAAACACAAATATACATTTTAATACGAAAAAAAGGATTGTCGGTTCAGTAATAGTTCTGTTTTATACATTATAGTATACATAGCATGGCTACAGTATAAATAATTTTTAAACCAATTGAGTAATCAATAAATGATAGACCTCTTTTACTGAGTATTGAATTTTCTACAAAAATACGTTTATGGAACGCGTTGCTCGTTAATTTTAAAAATTAGTAGAAGCAAATAAATGTTTCCATGTTGTTCCTGCGGATGCACAACCTCTTAATGTTAATATTAAGAGTTTAAATTTTAACATGCAAACTATTGAATCTTCTTGGAAATTTTATACACAAAAAATACGTTTTTATGAATGATCTGTTATATTTGATTGGCGTAAAATGTTTAAAATGCACATTTTTTTATTTTGAATTTATATGTGCAGTTATTGCTCACACACGTGCGGAAATATTTAAAAAAATAGTTAACATTGTATAAGTGTGATTTTCGATATTTTTTTTGAACAAGAAAGTAAAAGTGTAAAAGTTGTTTTTGTTGTCAACTATCCTATTATGTTATTAAGAATACTTTAAAACAAAAAGCTAAATTTTTTTAAAAAAATACTTTTACGTTTGAGTATTCCTAGATTCGTACTTTATTTTAGAACTGTAATTGTAAGTTTAGTTATTTTAGTTTTGCTTTTTTAATTTGAATTATTATTAATTACACAAAACATTTAATCATAAATTTTATGTAAAAAAAAATCTTTTAATGATAATTGGATCAAAAAATGTACGAAAGTGCAAATTAATTATGTAAACATTAAGTGTTCTTTTACGTATTAAATATAATTTACTCTCAATAAATATATTTTTGCATGGTTTGTGTTTAATTGTCACATACTTTTTATAATGCAATGGAAACTAAATTTTATTAATTTATTTGATTTTTTTTACGTTTAGAAAAAATCTGGATCGAAGAAAAAACGACGTGTAAGCGTAAACTCTGATGAAAGGTAATAAAATTTATATTTTTTTAAAGGTTTGAATAAAATTAATTATTTTCTTACAGTGAAAGTCCGAAAAAATCTCGCAATGAATCAAAGTCTGAGAAAAAAGAGTCTCGTAAAGAAAGTGAACACCATTCTGAAAGTAAAGAAAATGGCCAAGTGAAAAATGGACGACGTAATGAGGAGAAAAAACATGATGTAAAACGACATTCAAAGGAGAAAAATTCGGAACGAGATGTGAAACGAGATGAACGTAAATCAAACAGTTCGCATTCGATGGGTCAAAAAAATCGGTCACCTCGACGTAGTAAAGAGCGTGAATATAAAAGTTATTATGATTATTATGATAATCGTCGTCGAAATGACTACAACAGATCGTCTTCTCCCAAGCAAAGAATGAGCCGACGTAGCCCTGAGTATAGCCAACGTAGGAACCGTTCCCCTGAAAAATCTCGTCGTGAAAGATCTAGAAGCTTGGTTTCGAAACGAAAACGCAGCCGAAGTCGCTCACGCGACAGCAGTAGACGCACCAAGCACGATTTATCTCCAGCCCAAAAACCTAAAAAACGCTATTCACCTTCACCAAAACGGTCTGCAAGTCCCAAACAACAAAAACCAAGCAATAATCACAAAAATTCACGAGAAGACATTCCTAAAGTCACAAAACCTAAAAGCCGAACCTCAAACTCTCCCGTTTCCGTCGTCAAATCACGTGAAGTTTCACGTAGTCGTCGCCAATCTCGTTCTCCTCCACCAAAACGCAAAAAATCAAAAACTCCAACTAAATCATTGACCCCTAAACACAAATCCCGCAGATCAAGAAGTTCTAGTCGAGGTCGACTTGAAAACGAAAAACGCAAATCCTCAGAAAAATCGAGAAAATCCCGGTCGCGTACTCCCAAAAAAGAACATCGTAGAAGTGTAAGTCGTGAATCAAAACATGAAAACAAAAAAAGGAGTGAACGTGCAAAAAAATCTCGGTCTAAATCCAAAACCAGGTCATCGCGAGCAGTAATATCTAATCCTATTGTTCGTTTAACTTTATCCAGCGATGAAACTGATTCTGATGCCGGACCTGATTTAAAAATTGACGAAGAACGTGAACGAGAACTACAAACACTCAACATGCTTAAAAGTGATTTAGCTGCAAAAGCTAAGGAATCGATCGAGAAAAAACTACCCAAACGTACACAATTGGGTACTAGTCGAAGTATAACAAAAAGTGACAGCAGTTCAAGCGATAGCACCTCGGAAGATACTCCCGTACCGAAAAAGAACTCCGAAGACATTCTCAAAAGCCTTTCCAAGATCGAAAATGAACTCTCAAAACGTGCAACAGCAGCGGCTGCAGCAGCGACTACTACTTTCCCCGTCAAAAAAGACACAACTCCACCTAGAAGTCGTATACAAATATCGATAGACAAAGAAAAAATTGTAATACCATTAAAGAAATTAGATGAACTTGAAAAACCTACATTTACCGAAAAAACTATCGAGAAAAAAGTTGTTAGCAAATCACCATCTTACGAAAAACCTAAAGTATCACCACCGGAAAGATTAAGTCGTTCGCCTACTAAAAGATCTAGTCATTCTAGTAGCAGATCTCTTTCACGATCTCCTCGTAAGGCTTCGGTCGATGGTAGAAAATCGCGCAGTTCTTCAAGATCATCAGCAAGTACACGACATAGTCGTTATTCGTCGAGCAGTAGCCGATCGCGGTCACGTAGTTATTCTGGTTCTCGGGCTCGTTCTCGTAGTCGTTCTGGATCTCGAAGTCGGTCACATAGTGTGTCTTCATCGAGTGATGATGATTCAGGCAGCAGTCGCAGTAAATCTCCTGGAGAAGAAAGTCATTCGTCACGGTCGCGATCGCCGTCGATACCGCGACGACATGGTTCTCCAAGTTTTCTTGATCGACGTCGTATTACCAGGTAACTATTCAATTTAAATATCCCCTTGAATATTTCTGCTTTTGAAATTTAGTTTAGACGTGATGTCAAGGCTCTTATTTATTTCAACGGAATTATTATTAGTTTATTGAATTATACTTATGAATTTATCTACAATATAGGCTGTTCTAAAAGTAGTAGGCAGCAGAAATGGTACAATTAGGAGATTAAATTTTTTTGTTTTTTTCCTGAGATACCTTTAATTGTTATTAAGTAATTGACTACTTAATTTAATTAATACCTAATTAAGGAAACATCAGGGGAAAAACCACAGAGAACTTTTCGGTTCGAAAATTCACTCCCTATGTGTATCAATTTTGCTGTCTTCCATTTTTAACGCATACAGCATGTCATTAATTTTATATACTGTACTACAATGACTAAAAGATACAATGCGATCCATTGAAGAAGCTTATTTGTTTCGTTATTGTTTAGTTTTTACAATTATATATTTATTTATTAATTCATAATTACGACTATTTGATTCATCCCCCTTAAATTGCTTAAATACTTTAGCCCTTGCGAAAAAATATTTTTAAAAATTCCTCGAAATAGTCCAAGTTAATAAGGTAAACAATAATTATTTCGTTGGGATGTTGTATTAAAGAAGACGCCTTTATGTATTTTTAGTTTTTTATTATTTATAGTTTTGATTATTATTTTTTATTTTTTAATTTCTTTTCGATTTTTTTATTTATTTGCAGCAAAAAATCTCGTTCTCGATCGTAGGATTCAACAAATAGCCAGTGTTAAATGTAGAACATTCACGAATTGTGTTACTTTTCCAAAAATGCAAGATTTTCAGCATGGATGTAAATGTGCTATTGTGCCATCGTATTTTTTTGTTTGCATGAATTCAAATTAGATGCTGAAGAAATACGAGCAAAGAAATCATCAAATTAGTGCAAAAAAATCGCACTCTTAATTGTACATAAAACTTAAAAAATTATGTATTATGTTTCAATATTGCTTTCGTATCAAATTTTAAATTTGAACCACTTTTGTCGTATCCTTTTTTTTTGCTATTTTTTCACTATTTATAAATTAAGTTTAAGTATTTCTATAATGCTAGAGACTAGATTTTAGAGTAATGAGTTTTTTAAAATAATGTATTTACTACCTTCTTGAAAATGTAAAAATGAAATTTTGTTTAATGAACTAGATCGAACAGTTAATGTAAGTCACAAATTAAATTTATAAATATTATATTTACGTGAAAAAATATTATTTGTTTTTTTTTTCACTGTATTCTGCACTTTTTAGTTCAGTTTTTTCCTTTGTAGAAATGGTAAGTTTGATTTTTTTTTAATTTTTTTTGTAGCATGATGCTTTTACTGTAATAGTTTAATAATTTTAAGCAAATAATAATACATAATATTTCTAATAATCGACTAACAAGTTTATATATTTAAGTATTTCACTAAAAATTTTGTTCATCTTTTTTTTCTTATACAGTAACCAAAATAAAAACATAACTAAAACTTACCCCTCGTGACTAACAAATTAAAATATTAATGTTTTTGTAATATTAATGAAAGATGAATATTTTTAGTGCTCGTAAACGACCAATTCCATATCACAGACCAACTCCATCATCTCCATCATCCGAGAGTAGTTACACTTCTCGGGAAAGCAACAGCCCATGGTTTTCGCGACGAAGTCGAACAACATCCCCTGTGACTCATACAGTATCGTCTCGTTCACCCAGCGGAAGTCCCGATTATGGTCGATGACAAAATTAATTCTCAACAAAATTATCTCGAAATTCAAAATTACTTGTTTTCTACATTTTATTCAATTGATTATTGACCCGTGTTACCTTTTGAATATTCTATAAGAATTCATGTTGAAATTTCCTCTAAAAAAATAACTTATTTATTGAACGAAAAAAATGAAGAAAATGCAATTTAGACAAATTTTAGGGTGTAATTCTAATTTGAACAAAGAAATGTTATTTCCATTAGCGGAAAATCGTGATTTAAATTGTTATATTTCCTACACATTCACATTTAAGCCTGTGATACATTGGCATCTTCGATATCGTAACAAAGAATCTGAAGATTATGCATCTATGACAAAATTGTTGATTATCGTAAATTATTTTTTCCCAATATTTGCAACTAATTGTTTTCACCCATGAAACGTTGGTAAGCTATAATGTTTTGGTATAAAAATAGATTAATTGAACGTTTCCGCATTTATTTATGACTTCTTCAGTGCTTCCAGAATGTTGGAATTTTAAATGACTAAGTATATAGTTTAAGAGTTCAAAATTTAGTCATAAATGGCTAGCAAAAGAAAAGTTTAGTGAAGCCTTTATTCAGCAACTGCTGTTATAGTTAATCAATGGTTTTTAAAAGTATTATTAATTAAAAATGTTTTTTTATCTTAAAGTTATAAACGCAGAATCGAAAGAAGTCATAAATAAATTATGACAAATTGATTTTTTCCAAATCGTTATAAACGTTTAAACTTCCTATAAATTAAACCAAATATACTTCAGTGCCATAACTTTTGCATACACTTAAATTCTCAAATAGGCTTATTTATTAACATAATAACGTAAATAATTTTTTTTTATTAGCAGAATTTGAGTGGTCAAAATACATTTTCTTTTTTATAAATAAGAGTAAAAATTAAAAACTTTTAAGTAGATTTTCTTTAAATTATGGATATTCACCATAATTTTTTTAATTGATCGGAAAAAATGATAATGTATATTACACATCCAATGAAGTCGAAAAGATGTTGAGCCCAGCAGTATCCAATTTGGATATTTTGTCGTGGATATTTAATCCTCGAATTATGATTCATATTATTGGTATCTTCGATGCGATTTAATAGTATGCCTTACATATTTTATATGTAAAAAATAACAGCTATATCGCATCGAAAAGCTATTGCATCACGAGCCTTATAATATACTCAATACAATTCTAGTCAGATATCTAGTCAAGTTTTATTTATATGTATTTTAGATTTGGTAAGTTAATTTATATATTCTCTTATTTAATAATATTAAATACTCAAATAACGTAGTTTTACTTGAAAAAAATTATTTATTTTTGTGCAATAATTTCTCTCGAAACTTCCAAAATCAGCAATACTCGATTTTTTCACTTTACTTATAATGTAATAATGCCAAAGGCTAATTTAAGTTGCTCTATTTATTTTTTTATTTATTTATTTCGTTAATTTATTGTAGTAGAGTTGTTGTATCAATAAATTATTCAGCTTTAAAAATTACCAATATTTATTTTAAAAAAAACCCAACAATATTTCCCAACAATTATAAACTTCCCAAATTTTAACAATGACAAAAAAATAATATTACGGAATGTAAAACAGTAACAAAAAGGTAAATTATTTCTTTTCCTTATTCTCGTGTCTGGCTCGTTTCAGCGATAGGAAAATGGACCAGAAAAATCCAACTAAATTTGTAATCAAAACACGTAGCTAAAATGAAAAAGAATAAATGATTGTTTTCTTTATTTTTAGATTATCAGTTGTGGTTTTACCATTGGAGGAACGAAATAGAAGTTTAGTAAGTGAACAATAGTTAAATATTTCCAGCTGGTTAATAGTACGTTCCAATGCATTGCCTTTGCTTGTTTTACGGCATCTTTGTGTGATTTTTTTTCAAATCTTGCAAGCATATATAGGGAAAATGCTATATATAAGGGTGCATAAATCAAGCGTTCACATAACAATTTTTTCAGCACACTGAACTGCGCCTTGTTTGAAATTAATTTATCCAAAAATGAATAGAAAAAATGCGGAATTGTGCCTCCAAACAACAATCTAAAAAATCAGATGAAAAAATGTTTCCCTCATTAAGATGTTAATTCTATTTACTTATATTATCTTTGTTTCTAAATTGCTCAGATAAAAAGTGTGCAAAGGTCAATTTATTATTAGAATATTATTAAATAATAGTTTCCTATATAATTTTGCAACTTTAAACCTTACCCAAACATGGAATATGCTAGTAAACTATCTTCATTAAACTTCCGTCCCGAAATATACTGAAAAGTTAAGTTTCCACTCGTTGAGATAACACAACTAAAAAATAAAACTTATTTAGTTTGTAATTAAAAATAATTTATATTAATTTTTTACCTAGTAATGGCTTTAGTTCGAATAGGATTCGAATATAATTGCATGAAATAAGAAGTTAATAAGTCTAAAATTGGTTTTGATAACGACATTTTTCACGTTTTACAATTTGATATTATACGCGAAAAATATTGTAAAAGTGTGTAAATTCTAACGATAATTAATTTTTTTTATTATATTCCTTGATAAATAAATGATAAAAACTTTACTTATAAATTTAGACTTTTGAACGGTACTTGGTACTTAAGTATATTCCCCACCGCACATAAAATCAGTGACACGAATGTGGTAAAAACATTCCAAGTGTTGCCAATGTAAACGTCAATTGAATGTCAAAAGCCGCTAAAATATTCCTAAAAAGCTCACCATTCGCATGTGCATATGTGAGAAGTAGTGAAAAGCATATGCAAGGGAAGAACTCAAGAAAAATTAGTGAAAAATGGCAGAAAATACTGTAAGTAAATCATAAGGACGATAATATTTATGAAAAACACTTTTACTTAATCGATTTAAAAACTGTTTATGTGATCTAGGTTGGATTGGCTTTAAAGGATCTTCCCATCCGCATTTTAACCGCTAGTCTTAAAGACCGTGCAACAACCATTAACAATATCATAGTTGTTTTACCCGACGATGGTAAAATTATTATTTGCTCACTTAAATTCAACAATTAAAACTATTTTTTAAAACCCGTTCTAAATATTTTCAGCAATCAACGAAAATATCATTCAAGGAATCTGTAAATTACTGCCTCTTGTTCTACCACGTTACCGAGATGTTAAATCGGAAAAACAAATAAAAAATCTAATTCAAGTGATGTTAAAGCATCATCCCAAATGGACAGTGAAACACTTAACTCCAATTTTACTTGAAATTGCTGTGCAATTAAAACCGTTAGTTCCGACGTAAGTTAACGCAAAATTGCACAATATTATGAAAACTAACAATCAAAAATTTTATAGAGAATTTGTGGCTCATTCAGCGTTCAATGTGCTTGGATGGTCATGTCTTGTGGTCGCAACTTTTACCGAACAAATTAAAGAAATACCCAAAGAAATTATTGAAGCGCAATCGATTTTATTAATGGTTATTGCATCGCAGGGCACCGAAAAAATATCATCAAAAGCTTTTAACTTGGTACTTTTCATGATAAATATTTCATTCAAACATATTTCATGTTTATTTTCTTTACACAGATGGCAAACATTTGGAAAATTTGTCCAGAAAGCGACGTATTTTATCTAAGTACATTAGAATTGTTACCTATTGATGTTCCCATTTTAGTATTGGGAGCAGCAATTTATAAAAGTATTTCAAAAGGAGATCGACTCACCGTTATTGATAAATTCAAAGTATTTTTAAAGAATAAAAAAAAACTATAAAAACAATAAAAAACACATTTTTAGGAAAAACTACTTGATGTTTTTATCAAAACGTTGATTGGATCGAAAACGAAACCATCTCGTCATGTTATCGAAGCCTGTTATCCTTTATTTAAAAGAATTTCACACGATGATTTCAGCAAAACGATTATGCCGGCTTTGCAAAAAGCTATGTTACGAAATCCTGAGGTCATTTTGGAGTGTGTTGGGTTAGTCTTAAGTGGACTAACTATTGATTTGAGTCGTTATGCAGCTGATTTAGGAAAAAGTTTGCATTGTAAGTAATATTATGATTGGTAATTATTTTGATACGCGCAATTACCTACCGCATCTACTTAGCCTAAAATTACATCAAAAATATTTTTAAAAATTTAAGTGATTCGCACATCTATTTACACCCGATGCTATTTCAATTAATAATTGGAATAATACCTTACAAAATTGAATCGATTTATTTTCGGTTGGAACTTGGAGCCCATATTTATTTGAAAATATTTAAAGTGGTTTAATAGCTTTCAGAAAGGTGTGATAGGGAGCAAAGGACTTGTGTATAGTCTTAATGAAAATTTCAATTCGTTATCAACATAAATTCAACTTAATTTAAGCAATTTGAAAAAAAATCAATCAAATCGTTTAATTACAAAATATGACGAAAATAATTATGGAAATCTAATAATTAAAATGAAACTTTTAAATACTCGAATTATACAGGTGAATATCCAGCGATCCTCCCATGTTTAAAACATGCAAAATATTGGCATGAAAAAATATTATTTTTTAACGTTTAAGTTTTTGTTTCAATTCGTTTCTTTCATTTTTTTGTGTATTTCTAGATTTCAAATTCGGTATTTTTTCCAAAAATAAGCATTATCGTTTTTATAGCCCCTGTAAGGCTCAATATTATAAATTAATTTTTGGAACAAAATAAGAAACGAATAAGGCAATTTAAATGAACTTTTAACCATATTTACCATATACCATATTTTTTTTTACCATAAAATACCATTACCATATAATAACATTATTAAATTATTGTTTAAGATTGTTTAGAAGTGCGGTAGGGAATTATGAGAAAAAAGTGGATTTCGCTATGCTTATAACTAAACGTTGTAGATATTTCTATAAGGCTTTTTTACACTCTTGATTGAATTTTGATACGATTTTCTATCTTTAAATTGAAATATTTTGCTTAGAAACCCCCAAATGTTAACGATTTTGGTATTGATCGACACGGAATATTTCAAATAACGTATCGCTATTTTTTTAAAAAAAGTTTATATCTACGAAAAGAGCTATCACGAATTGATTGCGATCACGCATTACTTTCTCCAATTACCCTTTGCTAAATGGTTTAAAATTACGCAAATTTACGTTTTTTTACTCCGTTAATAAACTCCAAATCGAATTTTACAGAGATATGGCTCAAATAGTTGACTACCTACAGTATTAATTTCAATTTTTTTTCACTACTTGTGATTTTCTTATAAACAATAACATGAAAATTTTAGATTTCAAAAATAACTAACCACCTCGAAGCTATATTGACGTAATTTTTATACCCTATAAATGCCAATTCTAAAGAAAAAAAAATATGAAAATTTATCCAGTACTTTTTAGATATCTAATGCACGCCCAAAGAATCTGCCCAACATTTTTTTTATATTTCGGAGCTTTAGACCAAAATCTCTTTAAAAATTGTAATTAGAAAGATTTCTCAGTATTTTAATAGTTATTTAAAGAATTATATTTTTCGTACTACAGCATGCTTTTACATGCGTGCTTTATAATAAATTGTTATTATGTAATGTAATATTTGGATTGTTAAAGACAACTTAAAAGTGAAAAAGCGAAATTTCTGTTGAAACCGCTCTTAACCGTTAAGAAATCGATCTCAATACCTTAAAAACTAGAATAATTTTGGTCTGAAACCCCAATTTTAAAAATATAGAAAAAGACTAAAAGTTATTTTATTTATTTTAGCAAATTTACATTCGAAGGACAATCTAGTACGATTAGAAGCTGCAGAAGGTTGTCGAAGGTTAGCGATGCAATGCAACAAAACTGATGTGATCGAATTATTGTTATCTCAGGTTTTTGGTATTTTCAATGGCTCTGATGGAAAACTAACTTTAGTGGAGCACAAAATCAATGTTTTATTGGTATAAATATAAATTGAAAAATATTTAAATCAAAACATTAATTTTCATTATATATTTAGGGAGCAGGCAACTTGAGTGAGAATAATGTTCCTTATAACCCGGCGTTGTGTTTGACGGCTTGGGAACACTTTTACAAGGTTTTGGAAACTGAAGTAAACGAATCTTGTCTATGTTTTGCCTTAAAACAAGCATCGCGTTGGTGTCAAAAAATCACCAAGGAAATACCGAAGAAAATCATTGAAAATATTAAAAAAGGAATCGAGCTGAAAACATCCACACCAATAATTCGAGCTGCATACATTGACCTTCTTTTGTCGTGTTTTATCAAAAATATTGTGCAAACCAATGAATTGATTCCCGTTATTGTTAAATCTGTCGAACGAGCCGTTGCCCAACCGACTCAAGTCGGCCCCGTCACAGAAGGTCTTCTTGCTGCTAGATATTTATTGAAAATTTTCAAAGCTGATAATAACACAATGTCGAAAATGCAACCATTATGGCAAATCATTTACGATATGGACAAACAAGTGTTTGTTTCAGAGAAGTTTCTTGCACTAGCATCCGAAGAAACATTGGTTCATGTTGTTTTACTTTGTGAAGTTCTTTTGGTAGATCATTCAGCTAAACTGGCAAAGAAAGAAACTCCTTTATATAAAGCAATAATTCATTCCATTTGTACGTCTCCGTATCAAACTCGAAAACTAGCCTTGCAATCGGTTAAACAAATTGTTCAAGCTCCCAAAAATTTGGGGGTTGCATATACTTGTGCCATGTTAAATGAACTATGCAACTATATGTCAACGGTGAAAATTGTTAGCCCTTCTGAAAAAGAGTCTAACGAAAGTAATAAAAATTCAGACATTCATCCGCACGTTTTCATCGAGTTAATTATGGCGATTTGTTCGAAAAATAATTCGGGAGTTAAAGACCTACAAACCGTTGCTTTAACAGCTTTACCTGCGACACACCATCCATCAATAGTCGCTATAGCTCCAAATTTGTGGTCTAAAATCGTTAAGTTTCTGCAACTACAACCCAAAAAGCTAATCGGAGTTTGCCTCAAACAAGTTCAAAAAAATTATATAGACGAATATATTGCTTCTCCGACTAACGAAAATATTATCTCATCAATAGCGATTCATGGTTCTGATTTTATACTACCCCATTTCGTACAAACTGTCGATATGCGCTTGCAACAAATCTCGCAAATGCAAATCACGAAAGACGATTATTTCATTTTCCTCACTCCCGAAGGAGAATTGTACGACAAAAGTGTGATTCCCGGCAATGAAGATGACTCTACAGCGATTATGAACATGAAACGTGAAAGTAAAGTATACAGCTATAAAGAACAACAAGAAGAATTGGCATTGCGACGTGAAATTATGGAAAAGAAAAAACGAGAAGGAAAAATCACAGAACCTCAATATACACCAAAGCAATTGGAAATCATTCGTATTCAACGAGAAAAAGAATCAGCAATTCGCCAAAAACTTACTGAGGCAAATAAAATTTTAATCAACACTATCTCGTTAATTGCAAGTGCTGCTCGGGGAAATCCCACTGATGTTGCGTTCCATTTTCGCGATATTTTACCACCAATTTTAACAACGATGCAATCACCACTAGCCGCACCCTATTTAACCAAACTATTCATCGACCTGCACAAAATAGTCTTTCCAATTGAATATCATGTTCTAGGAAATTCAATCGCTCACGTTACACTACGACTACAAAAACCAGCCTGTGACTTGGATCCTATGTGGGATGAAGAACTCCTCGAAAACGCTATGACACGCATAATCAATACAATTCACGATCGGACTGTTAAGACCAAAGACCCGGAGATCAATGTTGAAACTCCACAACAACACTTCACCGCTCCTATGTTTTGTTATTCATTCCAATTTTTGAAAATAAGTCTTGTGCATCCAACAATCAGATCTAATGAAAATATTATCCATGATGGCTTACAGATTATATCAGATCATGCGAAAATCAGAGGAGTGAAAGCAGATGGTGAAAAAGATCTGTACCATCCGAAATTTTTACCTCTAAAACAAATGTTTGAGTTGCTGTTGGAAATAATTAGTACCCTAACTGGTCGAATTCAATCCCAAGCCGTTGCGTGTTTATTAGACGTTGCCAGATGTGCCAGCGGTGCCGAGCACTGTGCAAAAGCTTCAGATGAAGAAATCGGTGTTTTATTAACAGCTTTACAAAATCCTTCACAAAGTGTTCGAGATGCAGCGTTACGTGCTTTGCAGTTAATGTATGGCGCGATTCCATCGATCAAAGAAAACAAAGAGTTAGCAGCTGCGATAGTGCGGCGTGTTTGGATTTCAAAGTATGACAATGTCGAAGAAATTCGACAACTTGCTGACCAAGTTTGGGAAACAGCTTCGTTAGAAGTTTCAGCAAACTTATGCGATTTGTTGCTACAAGATATTCAGCACCCAGTCGAATGTATTCAACAAGCGTCTGCAAGAGCTTTACTTGCTATATTACAATCTGAAATGGAATCAAATCCCAAAAAAATTGAAACCATTGTCCAAAGATTACTTAACATTTACAAAGACAAATTAAATATTATTCCTCCAATTTTAGATAATTTCGGCCGTATAATCGAACAATCTATCGACATGTGGGGTCCACGGCGAGGCGTAGCACTAGCTCTCACCGAACTAGCACCTCTCATCTCGGACGATTCAATTGGCAAACTTGTTACATTCTTTGTCAAAAACGGACTCGGCGATCGAAATGAAGAAGTGCGTCGGGAAATGTTATCAGCTGCATTA
Organism: Sisyra terminalis; assembly: GCA_958496175.1. Lineage (NCBI taxonomy): Eukaryota > Metazoa > Arthropoda > Insecta > Neuroptera > Sisyridae > Sisyra > Sisyra terminalis. The sequence continues at coordinate 15,013,296 of OY292275.1, forward strand.
CAAATTGTCGAGTTGCACGGCAAAAGTACCGTTGGCACGGTATTGCCCGTTTTTGAACAGTTTATGGATAAAGCACCGAAGTCAGAAAGTTTTGATTCAGTGCGACAAAGTGTTGTTATTCTAATGGGGTCACTAGCACGACATTTGGATAAAGATGATGAAAGAATTAAACCAATTGTAATGCGACTGGTTTCAGCCTTATCAACCCCCTCACAACAAGTTCAAGAATCAGTTGCAAATTGTTTGCCTTACTTGGTTCCTTCAATCAAAGAAGATGCACCAAATATTGTCAATAAACTGCTTCACCAGTTGTTAAAAGCCGAAAAATACGGTGACCGTAAAGGAGCCGCATATGGTATTGCTGGACTTGTTAAAGGGATGGGAATTTTAGCCTTGAAACAATTCGATATTATGGCCAAATTAACCGAAGCTATTCAAGACAAGAAGAACTATAAACATCGAGAGGGTGCATTATTTGCTTTGGAAATGTTATGTACCATGTTAGGCCGACTCTTTGAACCCTACATTGTTCACGTTTTGCCTCATTTATTGCTTTGTTTTGGAGATTCCAGTCAATATGTTCGAACAGCCACCGACGATACGGCTCGAGTTGTAATGAGCAAATTATCTGGTCATGGAGTTAAACTTGTATTGCCAGCTTTACTAGGTGCCCTCGAAGAAGATTCTTGGCGAACTAAAACCGGTTCGGTTGAATTACTAGGAACAATGGCTTATTGTGCTCCCAAACAACTATCCTCCTGTCTTCCAAGTATTGTTCCCAAATTGATTGAAGTATTAAGCGACTCGCACATGAAAGTGCAAGAAGCTGGAGCAGAAGCGTTGAAAGTAATTGGTTCGGTAATACGAAATCCAGAAATTCAAGCCATCGTCCCAGTATTACTGCAAGCTTTACAAGATCCATCAAATAAGACTTCAGTTTGTTTGCAAACCCTATTAGACACCCAATTCGTGCACTTTATCGATGCGCCTTCTCTAGCGTTAATAATGCCAGTTGTACAACGAGCTTTCCAGGATCGTTCGACCGAAACCCGTAAAATGGCAGCACAAATTATTGGAAATATGTATTCGTTGACCGACCAAAAAGATTTGAAGCCATATTTACCGACAATTATTCCAGGATTGAAAACATCGTTGTTAGATCCAGTACCAGAAGTGCGTAGTGTGAGTGCTCGTGCGCTTGGTGCAATGGTTCGGGGAATGGGTGAAACTAGTTTCGAGGATCTTCTTCCATGGCTCATGCAAATTCTCACATCGGAGTCAAGCTCAGTTGATCGATCTGGAGCTGCACAAGGTTTATCCGAAGTTGTTGCCGGATTGGGAGTCGAAAAATTGCACAAACTTATGCCAGAAATTATTGCAACGTCAGAAAGAACTGATATTGCCCCTCATGTTAAAGATGGGTACATCATGATGTTTATTTACTTACCAGTTGCATTCACAGCAGAATTTACACCTTATATCGGCCAAATCATTAATCCAATTTTACAAGCTCTGGCTGATGAAAATGAATATGTCCGAGACACAGCTTTAAAAGCTGGACAACGAATCGTTAATTTATACGCTGATTCTGCTATTATGTTACTCTTACCGGAACTTGAACGTGGATTGTTCGATGACAACTGGCGAATCCGTTATAGTTCAGTTCAATTGCTGGGTGATTTACTCTATCGTATTTCTGGAGTTTCTGGTAAAATGTCCACTGAAACAGCTAGTGAAGATGATAATTTCGGTACAGAACAATCACATCACGCCATTATTCGCGCTTTGGGAAGTGAACGTCGAAACCGGGTTTTAGCTGGTCTTTATATGGGACGATCCGACGTTGCATTAATGGTACGTCAATCGGCCTTACACGTATGGAAAGTGGTTGTCACCAACACTCCACGAACACTTCGGGAAATTCTGCCAACTTTATTCACATTACTTTTGGGATGTTTAGCGAGTACCAGCTACGATAAACGTCAAGTTGCAGCTCGAACTTTGGGAGATTTGGTACGGAAACTTGGTGAACGAGTCTTGCCAGAAATTATCCCCATTTTAGAAGAGGGTTTACAGTCGGATCAATCGGATACACGACAAGGAGTTTGTATTGGGTTGTCAGAAATTATGGCATCAACCTCGCGTGAAATGGTTCTAACTTTTGTTAATTCACTGGTACCGACCGTGAGAAAAGCATTGTGCGACCCATTGCCAGAAGTTCGACAAGCCGCTGCAAAAACTTTTGATAGTTTACACTCAACTGTCGGAGTCAAAGCTTTAGATGATATTTTACCAACGATGTTGAATCAGTTGAATGACGAAGATCCAGACGTAGCGGAATGTACCTTGGATGGCTTACGCCAGGTCATGGCAATTAAATCGCGGGTTGTTCTTCCGTATTTAGTCCCGCAACTGTCTGCTCCACCAGTTAATACGAAAGCGTTGGCTATTTTAGCCTCAGTAGCCGGAGAAGCTTTGACAAGATTCTTAAATAAAATTTTACCAGCTTTACTAATGGCATTATCAAATTCTCATGGAACCCCAGATGAAGCTCAACAATTAGAATACTGCCAAACTGTCGTTCTTTCGGTAACAGATGAAGCTGGAACACGTACTATAATTGATCAACTACTGGAACATACTCGAGCAGATTGTCCTCTACGGCGACGATCTGCAGCTGCGTTGTTATGTGCTTTTTGTGGATCTGCTAAAGCTGATTTTTCAATTCATATTCCTCAATTAATGCGTGGACTCATTCACCTGTGTACAGATGACGATAAGGATGTCCTTCAAATGGCTTGGGAGGCCCTCAACGCTGTCACCAAAACAATCGATCCTAAGCAACAATCATTATATGTTGCGGATGTACGACAAGCCGTTCGATATGCGATCAGTGATATGAAAAACTCACAAGTCATTCCTGGATTTTGTCTACCAAAAGGCATCACTCCAATACTACCGATTTTCAGAGAAGCAATTTTGAATGGAGATGGCGACGAAAAAGAAAGTGCTGCTCAAGGATTAGGAGAAGTAATTCGAGTTACAAGTGCCGCAGCCCTACAACCATCAGTCGTTACAATTACTGGTCCTTTAATTCGTATTTTGGGAGATCGATTTAGCTGGCAAGTCAAAGCTGCAGTGTTAGAAACATTGGCAATTCTCTTAGCGAAAGTTGGAGTTATGTTAAAGCAATTTTTGCCACAATTACAAACAACATTTTTGAAAGCTTTGCACGATCCGACTCGACAAGTTCGTCTAAAAGCGGCCTATGCTTTGGGACAACTCATTGTGATTCACGTGCGATGTGATCCTCTTTTCACAGATTTGCACACAAATGTTAAAACTTCGGATGATCCTGCAGTGCGAGAAACGATGCTGCAAGCACTTCGTGGAGTCTTGACGGCTGCTGGAGAAAAAATGTCCGAACCGCTAAGAAAACAAGTTCACGCTACGTTAGTGACTATGTTAGGATATCCAGAAATAGTGATTCGAAGTGCTGTCGCTGGATGTTTAGGAGCGCTAACCAAGTATTTAAATGAAGAACAATTACGGGAAACCTTGAATGAAATTCTTAGTAAGTTTGGAAAAGATTACTATGTTACTATAAATCCCCTGATTTTCTTTAACTTATTTTTCAACTGTAAGAATTTATAAACAATTTAGATAAAGAACTTAGCCTTAACATTAATTTTTAGAGGGTCAGTTGATTAAAAATCCTCTGATCCTTTAAAAATTCATATTATGGCTAAGTGGTTCAACCAAAATGTTTTTAAAACTACGTTTAAACCCTCAAAGTTAAGAATCAGTTAAAGAAATAATTATTGTTGAGTTGTGAAGAAATCAATAGTCGTTATGCGGGAAAAATAATTCTACAATATTTATTAAACTTTTTCTGTTATTTTCAGATGAAGATCCATCTGCTGATTGGCAATTAAGGCATGGACGCAGTGCTGCTCTTTCAGTAGCTTTAAAAGAAGCATCTGAAGTCGTTTATGTCCCTGAACATGAAAATGCAATAATCAAAACGTTACTCTCTCGATTATCGAGTGACAAGGTCCCCGTTGCGCTTAGTTCAGTTAGGGGTTGTGGATATCTCCTTTTGCATTTAATGCTGTCGGATCAAAAACTTCCACAAAATCTTTTAGTTCCGTTTGTTCGAGTAAGTTAAAATTTACGATATTTTCTGTGAATTGATCTTGAAAACATAGGCTTCTAAATTCGTACAAAAAATTATAAAATTCTAATTTGCGTTTTCTCATATTTTTTTAAGACAATGAATCATAGTAGTAATGATGTAAAACAATTACTCGCACGTGTCTCAACTCATTTGGCTCGAGTTGTTCCTCCGGAAAAAATGGCCCCAGAACTCTTAAAACTCTTGCTTCCGACATTAGTGAATGGAACGAAAGAAAAGAATGGATATGTAAAGGCCAACTCAGAAATTGCTTTAATAACAGTGTTACGATTGAAACATGGCGAAGATGTTCAACAGGTAATTTTATTTAATTTTTTTCTAGTTTAATTTTTTTTAATAACATGGTATTTATTTTAGCGATGTTTGAATTTACTGGATATCGGTGCTCGAGAATCGTTAGCTGATGTCGTTAGCAAAGTGTTGCGGAAGGTGATGTCACAGCCAGAAGGCAAAGAAGAGGAATTGGATGATACGCTTATAACATGATCATCTCCTCTAGTTTCACACAAAAGAAGTAAATGTATTCAGTCAGTGTCAAATATAAAATGTATAAACTATCTATTTAGATGTAGAAGAAAATGCTGCGCAGTATTGTTTTTTTACATTTATTCCAGTTATTTGTATTTGACGAATTCTATCATTTATGTAAAAGAAGAAAAATGCATTCTGTTTGTAAGGTTTGATTATGAAATGTTATTTGGTTGTAAATTTTATAAACTTGCATTATTTGACAAAATAAATTTGATTTTTAAACTTGACTTGGCAGGTAGATTACGCAAGAGACCGGTTTCTTTCAATTACATATTTCTATTTCAGAGAAATATACATATAAGTACGTGTTTTATCATTATTTACGGCTTTTTATCCGCATTTGATATAAAAAATTTAGATATTCAGTATTTCAATAAAAAATAATAGTTTATATCATAAAATCTTGTACACCAGCTGTGACGTCATAATACATACATCATATTATGGTATAAATTCTGTTCAGATGGTCTATATGTCTATAAAAATTATAGAATACCATTTCATTTAATTTTCATTCCTCCGCTAGTGGTACCCATAGCATAATAGAATCGGTTATACATCTATTCTCGCCCAATTCTATACATCTTTAATTAGTAACACTGAGTTACAATAAAGTGAATTTTTGAGAAGAAAATAAAAATTGAATTCTTTGACTTTCTTATCACTTTTGCGGCTCAGCGCTTTGTCATGATTCTTCTACTAAACTGTTCCCCCTTTGTTTCTATTTTACCACTCCATGGCAAAGCTCACTGGCTTTTATATTAGTGGGTAGTGTCTTTTCCGCTTTGCGTTACTAACTGAACATTTGAGTAATAGGACAAATATCAGTTTTATAAATGGAACCTGTTACAAACATTTAGTGAAGTCGTAAAAAAGAATAACGCATATATTGAAAACGAGAATAATCAGAAGCCCTTTTTGCACAGTTTTCTTCTGTTTTCTTTGCACAGATTTCCCTTTTAAAAAAGCCAACATTTGGCAATGTCTCATTCTCTATTTCAATTCGTGAATAAATCGATTTTGTAGAATGTTGATTTGTTTGCAAGGGACCTGTACCTTTCTTTGAATTGCAAAGTAAAATTGAACTTCTGCTTCAGTTCAATCACTTTCAAAATTTGTGTAAGCTTATAAAAAAAAAAGAATTAACCAGTTAAAAAGCTCAAAAAACATTAGAAATCACATATTACCTTAGAAATAACTTATGCTGAGAATTAACAATATTTTTCTTCTTAGTTTTTTATTTTGTTAAAAAATATCAAATTTTCTGTATATAAATAAATATATTACTTAAATAAATCTTTATATGCAATAGATAAACAAATTTTATTCTCTCGCATGCATTCTTAATTCGCTGGGGTCTATCGAAACTAAACATAGATAATATGAATCCATTACATAAGTTAGATAATTCTAATTTCATATAATTATTAACATATTTACTTTAAATTGATTATAGCCTTTTAAAACTGATTCTTTTATTGAGTTCGAAAGTATTGCGAGACAAGCTTTTCAAAGATATAAAAAAGAATAAAATTTAATATGCTGATACAAAATCAATAGTGGATATTTTGGGATATCTTTAGATAATAAATATATCGCAGTCATATCAGTGAAACAGGGTAATTATTCAAAAATTTTTTGACACTAAATTAAATATAATTATAATGTATATCAACCATAAAATCATTATTTGGCTATTAATAAATTAGTTGGTATGTATATTTATAACTTTCTCGATACACAATGCACTGTAATATGAAAGTAAACATTTACACGTCAGTTGGTCAGAGCAATATTTTCGGGGTATGATTATCAAAAAATAATACAACAATTACACTCCATAGTAATAATCGTAATAATCATAATAATATTTTTAAGACCCTGTAGTTAATAACAAATAGTTTACATTTTGTAGATTATTTTTGGATAAAAATAAATATTAGAGCACAAAGTATGTAATTATATGCAATTTGCTAGATAACCTTAATTTATAAGCTAATGTTTTATATATTGTTTGAGTTAAGTACTTCGTTTTATAAAATAAAGCCAATTATACTATTTCTGCATTAAATTCAAAACATTTATTAAACAAGAATTTAATTGTAATAGATTACTGAAAAAGTGGAAACATATTTACTTTATAGATAAGATATATTTTATTGTTCTAGCTGGAACGGACCTATACACTGCGATTAAACTCTGATTCTTACATTGCGTTTTAACAATGTCTAGGGTAATTACATATACATTTTTGTTTTGAGTATATTATAGATATTTTTGTTTTTTAGTTTCGATCAAAAACTGAAAAAATCGTTTCCCTTTACAAACAACTAGCACAGATTCCATCTCTAGTCGATATATCTGTGGCGACAAAGTCAAAAACTGGACCAGTACTTCATACATTGTGGTCCCAACGCAATTTAGAACGAAATAAATCTACGAAATTTTCAAAGACTATTTGCTTAAACTCTAATTACGAGAAGCTGAACGAATTTTGCGGTGTGGACGTATCTTCGGAGTAAGTTTCTAGGGTAGAAAAATATAATTTTGGGAACTAATGAGTTATCCATTGTATAGACTTTTGTCGAGCCTGAGTCCATCAGAAACTTTACGAGCCGTTCTACGGGACGACACCAACGAGACCCAAAAGAATAAGTCGTATTTGGAAATTTGGAGGAATGATTTCCTTTGGAGAAATGTTGATTTGGATGCATTAGATTTGCATGGAAGTGTTTATTTCTCTGGTAAATTATCATTATGACCATAATTCTCATATTTCATAGTATTCTTACCAGGATAGGATTCACAGTTTATGAATATTTAAACTTTAACGTTTCGTTGATAATTTGTCAACTTCATTAGACAAAGTTATTAGATATACCTTATACGATGTACGTTCATAGTTTATTGTGATTGAATAATATCTATTTTGTATCAGTTATCTTCTATAGTTTTATAATTAGAGTTTTTAGTGACTAGGGTTTCAAAAATTTGTGAAGGGAAATAGAAGAACGTAGACATTCCCTTGTGAAATATAAAAAGAAAATTCCGTTACTACTTGCTCTCCGATGGGCTCTTTTTCCTTATTTTAATGAAGCTTTAATAACAGCCAGGGAAATGTTGAAAGTCGGGTAATTTAATTGAACCAAGAAAAAGTAAGGGAAATCAGAAAACTACATGAAATCTGACAATTTTTAATTTCTTTTTAATTTAATAAGTATTTAAATTGGAAAAAATGTAAAAGCTATCGTTAATATTATGTAAAGAACATATAAGTATGTAAAGTAATAAATTCAATAGAATGTATTTGAAAAATCACAATGTTGGTTGATTTCACTTTACAATTTTTATGGGAATTTTAGAGAACAAATTTATAAAAAATAAGCATAGGAAAAAAAAAATTTTTTGGGTCGAAAAAGTCAAAAAATTTGATGATAAAACTGAATTCTCTGAATTAAAACTTTACCATTTGATCCGTATTTTACTATTTTATTTACATAAAAACGAATGAATCTAGTCTAGAAACAAAACGAAAAGTTATTAGTATAACTAAACAAATCATAATTGTGTTTTAATATTTTCGCAAAAGATCTTGTATGTTTTTTTTTAATTACTATTCCTATTATTTTAGGAGGGTTGCAGTCATTTTCGTGGTCACCAGACGAAACGAAATTAATTTATTTAGCCGAAAAAAAGTTACCCAAATCCGAGCCATTTTACAAACGAAAACCAGCTAAAAAAGCTGAAGATAACAATACGGAAGATACTGAAAAAACTATTCTAGTAAGATAAATATGATTTTAAAATTATCTTTGTATTATAAGTTCAAAATTTCAGCATGAAGATTCGGTCTTTCGACAAGACTGGGGCGAGCAATTGGTTGGAAAGGTGTCTAGTGTTATTTGCATTTATGATATTACCTTAGATTCTGTGACTGTATTAGATAATTTTCCCAATGATCTCTTTCCTGCTGATGTTCAATGGTTGCCGTCCGGTGATGGAGTCTTCGGTCTGTCTTATTATACTCTTCCAAGAAAATTGGGGCTCTATGCTTGTTCAAATCGGAAAAGTGAAATTTTCACATTTTCGTTGAATGGAGAATATAGTATGTTTTATTAACAATTCTTCTTCGTAGCAAAAATACTTCAATGAATGTAAATTTTAGAAATTTTATCAAAGTTGGGAAGATGTGTAAGATCTCCAAGAATTAGCCCGAAAGGAGATTACATTATTTGGTTGGAACGTCCTGGAGGAGGTCCTCATCATTCTTGTATGGCCTTAATGAAAAGTAAAATATCTGGCGACGTAAGTATAGAATGAAAAATAAACAAATCAATCAATTAAAAGATTAATATTTTTAGATTAAACCTACCGAAGTCGTTCCCATAGTTGATACGGAAATTACCGTCGCTAATAATAAGAAATTTTATGGCATTTTTTGTATAGGCTTACCACAAAAATGTTTTTCTTCGGATGGAAAACGCATTGCATTTTCAACACCTCAGCATTTTTACTCTACGATTTGTCTCGTTAATTTAGACACGGCGGAAATTAACTTAGAATTAAACACGAACGCAATGAGTCAAATGGTCGTGGAAGTAAATGATGACATTATCGTAACAGGAAATTCTAATATACTAACTCCAGATCACATTTCCATTTGCCGATTTCCAGAAATTGGAAAAGAAATCGACACGAAATGGATTCAAGTAACTAATCCAATCGTATTAGACGTGGTGAACGATGAGGAACAATTAGTGACTGATACGTTTGCATTTGAGCATTTGTACTTTACTCATAATAACGATGATGCAATTAGTAAACTTTTATTTTTTCATATCAATGTTAAATTGTATTAAATTTGAAAACTAAATTTTAGAAACTTTCAACGGAATATATTTTGGACCTAAATCTACATCGATTAAATCAACTCCTTTGTTATTAATTGCTCATGGAGGTCCACACTTTTCGACTGTTAATTCGTTCAGCATATCTGTCGCATTGTATGCAGCTTTAGGTAAAAGCAATTTATTGTTACACATACCTATATCACTGCCACAAATCAAAAATTTGTAAAGAGCATAGCCAAAATATCACACATGGAAAACATGCTCACATGGCATTTTTAAGTAAATTAAGGGGATTGTTTTGACATCAAAGAAAAACTATTTAGCCAAACTTTCAGTTTTAATCTTATGTAATTATTAAATTATTAGAAAAAAATTTTTTGGTTTTTTAATTTTATTTTATATTTATTTGCTAATAGTTAACTTGAAAAGATTGAGCTGATTTAAGATCATACAGCTATGTTCCTTTTAACTCCTTACAATTTTTTTAGTTGTGTCAGTGTTTCTTTATTTGTACGATAGACTAATTTTTATAATCGTGAAAAAATATTTCTTAGGTTTTGCAAGTTTACTAGTTAACTATCGAGGTTCAACAGGAATGGGTCAAAAAACTTTGGAATTTTTACTGGGTCGAGCTGGAGATGCTGATATAAAAGATTGTGTTTTAGCAGTAGACTCTTGTTTAGCTAAATATCCTCAATTGGATCCAGACCGAATTCTCTTATCAGGGGGATCTCATGGAGGTTTTATCGTTACACATCTCGTCGGACAATATCCTGACAAATTTCGAGCTGCCATCACTCGAAACCCTGTTATTGATATTTGCTCAATGTATATTGTATCAGATATTCCAGATTGGTTAGTATATTAATCTATTAGCAAATCTGTCAACGATGAAGTTGAACCGATTAGTGGCCTTATTTCCTTAGCCAAGTTCATAAGTCTAATTTACAAACCGTGAATTTTGTAAGTAGGTGTTCCGTTGAAGTTGGTACTGAATTCACACAAGAAGGCCTTATCAGTCAAAGTTTAATGATAGCTCAACGAGAAGCTTCGCCTATAGTCCACGCTCATAAGGTGAAAACACCAACCTTGCTGTTTATAGGGAAAAAAGATTTGCGCGTTCCACCGTCTCAAGGAATGGAATTTTACCATCGTATTAAAGCCAATGGTGCTAAAACAAGGTAATTAAAAGGTCGACTATAATTTTGATTGATTTTTTTCTTTAACAAATCTTTCAATTTCAGAATGCATGTTTATGAGGACAATCACAGTTTGGCTTCAGTGCCAATAGAAATAGATTCTTTTGTTCATGGAGCATTGTGGCTTTTGGAGCATATTGAAAAATAATTGAATTTTGAAGTATAAATGTATACTATTTAGAAAAGTCGCTTTTATGTAATCAAATCAGAGGGAAAATACAAATATTTTTGAGAAATATAAATAATATATTAATCGTAATTTTGGTGTTTGATTTGGTTCTCTTTACTTAATATAAAATAAGGGTTTTACAAGATAAAGTTTCTAAAGTTAAAACATGATTATTCTTTATGCAGGATTATAGCTTTATTGGCAAATCTTGCTAAAACTTGGTTTAAAATGATCTTAAAACTTCGGTTTTTAGTATAGTAAGTAGAGCATAGTTTTTTCAGACAATAAAACAATATGTAAGAACCTCTTCTGTTGTTTGATTTTATCGATTGCCATCCTGAAATACAGTTTCAATGTTTGAGGAATCTTGATAACATTTGTTTAATATGATCATGATACTTTAGGCGAAGTAATACTTTCTTTTTAAACTAGTAGGAACCTACCGGTGGCCGAGTGGTCTAAGTGACCGTTCTAAAACTGGTAGGTAGTGGGTTTCGTATCGAGCAAATTTTCAATATTTCTCGATAATGGATTGTATTAACCCAAGAGTCGCTAAAGACCTTAGTAGTTATAAAGCCACGTTAAATAACAAATAAAAAAACTTTAAGGAGTTTGATCCTCGTATCGAGTAAATTTTCGATATTTCTCAATTACGGATTTTTATTAACCGTAAAGTCACTAAAGACTTTAGTTGTTATAAAGCGACGGTAAATAAGCGTTAAAAAAAATTTTTTTGTCAGAATATGTCTTTGTGTAAATTTAGTAATAAATCATATTTTCCCAATTTTTAGAATGGCTTAAACCAACGAAAAAAGGGCCAATTTTGGGAAAATCGCTTTATTTCACAGAGGCCACAAACCTTAATATCATTTTAAACCAAGTTTCATCAAGGTTAATCAAAAACCGAAACTGTAACACTGTAGGGCGATAAACACGTTTAAATCATAATTTTTTTCTCATATACTTATTCTTCTTCCATAAATATAATTACTTAGGTAGTAAAAAATGCGTATGGGAAGTATTAAACCAATTTAGTAAAACAAATAAAAGTACTTTCAACTATTGCCGAAACGGCAAGCTAAGGATCGTCGTAAATTATTGTAAAGAAAAAAATATGAGTAATATGTAGCAAAAAATATTACTGTCGTAATATACGATACATTTTATTATTTTTTTATTAAACATAAACAATTAAACTTATATTGACTTATTTTTAAAAATTAGCGTAGAATTAAAATTTCAAAGGATATAGGCAGCTTTGTCTGGGAAAAGTGCCCCCGCGGTTTTTTCGATTCAAACTCAGGAGATCGTTTTGATACATAAAAAAGTACTTATATCTGGGCAATACGTCACAAATATTTTTGTTTAAACTTCTGTTCAAATTTATGTTTATGGTATGATTTTTATATATTATTATATGAAATTATACTACATAAATTGGATCACAATATATTCTAAATATTGTATAAACAGGTAAAAAGTAATTAATACTGTTATCGAGTTATCACAATGAAATTTATCCCTTTGTGACGGTATCGAAAAACCACGAAAATTAATTACTTTAATACGATGTTAAATAAAGTTATATAAATTAAATAAATTTTTCATGAATTTAAAAAACCTAATCTACTTGTGTGGCAATATTTTAGTTATTAATTAATAGCAGTATTGCTCGTTTGCTGGACCCGCAGTTTAAATTCTTCCTCCAATTCTTTCCAAGGATCTTCGAGCATTTTGGGGTTGAAATATTGTGAAATATCTACCGGTTTTCGGTCTGAATTCTAAAAAACATAAGTAAAGCATAGTAAGCATCGTAAGCATATGTTAAGATTTTTTTAAACAAAATAAAAGTACCAACATTGAATGAATGCCGTGAATTATTTCTTCGATCTCGAAAACTGTGAGGACTGCACCCACTTTGGTGACCATATCCGGAGGAATTGTTTGAATAGTTACCTCGATGATGCCATGGTTTGCGGTTCGACCAGTTTCCTCGAAAATTAATTGGACTACTGTACGTTGACGGTTGAAATGCTGGATGATCGCGCGTATTTGTGTTGAATGGAATGTAATCTTCCGATTCTGAAGTGTTTTGGTTATTGAAACTTGCATTTCGGTTGTACATTTTACAATTACTCGTTGCTAAAAATTTGAGTGTGCTAAAATGGACTTGAGTCGAGATTTAAACTGACAGAAGAAATAGTAATCATTACATACTTTAAACAGTTCAGTTTTAGCAAGTAAAAAAATTCAAATAAATAATTGAAATCAATTGAAATGAAAAATTGTCAATTACACTAATTTCTATTACTGTGATTGTTTGAAACATCACGAAGTCACATATTGTTAATTCATTCATGTTGATTTTTATTTTAGCTATGAGCTTTTATTTAAATAGTTCTGAAGATGGAAAAGTAAGGTTGATTAAGGTAACTAAGGTTTTACAAAAGTACTACAAAAAGTGCTACATATTTATTAAAGTTTATGCCATCATTGCTGAAGTGATTCTGGTTACCCTGTTAAAATAGGTATTTAGAAACATTTTGAAATCATTACAATTAAAATGCCTTTAATAACTTTAAACGACTCATAGTGGGTTTTTTGAGCATTTAAAATGCTTTTTAAACAGGGAAGGCATTTCAAAGGTATTAAATGTGGGAAATTTTTGATCGAAGGTATTGCCACTAATGTCGAAGTATTTCACCCAGTAATCTTATTAATTATCACCTTTCGTTTTCTTACAATCAGCGCTCTCAACGACCAAATTCAATTACAACCCATAAGCAGCAATGAAACAATGGTTGCCTACTTATCCCAAATATGGAAATACTAATATTACACAAATATCCAATATCCACTTTATACGTATTTGTCAACTTGTGTCCTTTTTTCCAGCGCTGCGTTTATGTCTCCTGTAGGAATAGTATGGTGTAACGACTCTAAATGATCGTTCCTATTTCAGCTGGAAATATAATATTATAATCTATATATGTTTTTTTACCTTACAGTCAATATGAGATTTTTTTTTAGAAAATTAAGTTTTCTTCTTGTTATCACAGTGATATTCGTTCTTTCTTCAGTGTTTTTTTTCCAAAACTTGTTTGTAAATTGATGCATCACAATTTGATTTTCTTCCTTCATTTCTAGCCCCACAGTTCAAAGCTCTTTAAATGTTACCTTTTTTCGTTTGTTACCTTTTTTAAATGTTCCAATATTACGTTTGTTACCTTTTCCCAATATTACCGTATTTTCAGTATATACTAAAATATCATGAATTCAAAATGTTAATAATATTTTCGTGATTAAAGAATTGTTTTATATTTGTACAAAATATTTAAAAAAAGCTTTGCTAGATAATTACTTTTGAATTTTTCCCAATTATGCACCTATATTTCAAATTTTCAACTAAATGAAAAATCCAGTTTTTATTAAATATTTATTTATTTTTATAACTTTAACAGTTAAGTATAATTATATGTCCATTGAAATATGAAAAAAAATGGTAAAAAATTGAAGTTGATTTTCTTTTAGAGTATGACTAATTTTGCACCTATATTGTCTCCCATCATAAAAGAAAATTAATTTTAATTTCAACCACATTTTCATGTTTCAAATAAAAATACAATAAAATAATTGAGGCAAGATAACAATAATACATTCGTCATAACATAAATATATACAACAGCTTATCTCTTCTACAGAGAAAATGTAATTCTTTAGTTTTTCAAAAATTAATATTTTTAGAATCAATTCATAGCAACATTATCCTTAGTTCAGCTTTTATTTAAGACCCATTTAAGTTTTATATTTTTCGTTAGAAAAAGTATATTAATCGTTTTCAGTATCACAGTAATGTTTCTTTCATATTTTACCCCAAAATCAATCAAAAAATAATTATTAAAAAAATAAAATAAAATAAATGAACTTTTTCGCTTCGCAATTCGCAATTCAATAATGAGAATAATTATTTTTTGATTGATTTAATTTTGGTGAAAAGAATATGAAAGGATTGTCAAGTACTTGTAAAAAGCTTTGGGAAATATTGGCATTTTATTTGAAGAGTTGTTTAGCGTAATGCCATATTCTGAAGAAGTATTCATCTCGTCGTAATAAACTACCGCGAGCATATGAATAAATATTGGCATCCATATTGGCTTCTCTCATCCAGGATGTCGTTGTTTCTGTGCTGTAACTAGTTGGTTCTCGTTCAGTGATTTCAGCTTTAGCTTCTTCTTCAATTTCTAAAATTAAAAATGAAATTTAGAAAATAAATTTTTAAAATTAACTTCTTAACCGTCTATATTATTTACAACTGCAATTACAGTATTTAATATCAAATATGAATAAACTGTTGCCAAGATGCAGTTGAGTTTCAATAGATAAAAAGCACTTAAGAGATACAAAAATTCCAAACCGAAAATCTCAAAGAAGCCTGGTTCGAAAGTTTCAATGACCAAAAGTTCTAAAACTATTTCGTCCTAATTTTTATAAGCTACCGTTTATGGTGTTACATATGTGATTATATATGTAATAATGGGAAATTTTACAGAGGACTCACTTGAATTTTCAATTCTTTATAGTTTTGTACGCCAAATATGTAGTAAAGAGGATTGGAAACTCAATTGTATCTGGACCGATGTTATCTCTTGCCATGTGGTTATAAAATCAATTTAAAAAATTACCTGTCGATGGAATCACTGTAAATGGTTCGTCTGATTCCAGTGGTTCGCTTAGTCCAACTTCATTTCTTGCGAAAATTCTTATCAAATAGTTGTGATCTTCTTGTAAGTCTTTGATTGTGAATTTCTGAGTTGCGGCTGAAACCCGACCAACTTCCATCCACATTGTTTTCTTAACATCTCGAATAGCGACGTTATAGCCTTCAAGACGTGCACCACCGTCACTTTCAGGTAATCCCCACTCAATAATAACTGAATTTGGTCCAATACTTCGAATTTCCAATGGAGCAGTCGGTGGCGATGGAACCGCTACAAAAACACAATCTAGTACCCAAACTCAATATATCGAGATATTTTATACATACTTGCATGCGTCTTCAAAGACACAATTTCCGTGGACGCTGGTGTGCTAAGACCAATCGAATTTTCAGCGAATATGCGGAAGATAAATTCAGATTTTTCTTTTAAGTTTTCCACGACAAACTCATGTACTGACGGTTCAAGTGTAGCCACTTTTTCCCACTTCAATCCAGAAGCTAGTCGTTTCTCTATGACGTAGCCAGTTAGTTCGGTTCCACCCGTACTAGCCGGAGGAGCCCAGTGAATTGTTGCGCTTCTTGTTGTGAATTCAGATACACTAACATTTAATGGACATGAAGGAGGTGCTAATAAAAGAGGTATACATTATTTTTTTATTCAGTCAAAAGATTGAAATGATAGCCAATTGTGCTGCGTATTAAAATTCTTACCAATCCCAACTGCCTTTGTCGTTGGGAAGATTCCAAGCAAGGCATACATAGCTCCTTCAGTTAATTTTCGTCCTGTTAATAAGCAATAAGCGACAAAGCATGTAAAAAGCATCTAAACTAATAAGCATTAAATGTTTGCATTTATTTCTACATTTTTGCCAAAGTTCAATTTTAGAGCTTAAAGTAAAATACTTACTGATTCGTTGTCCTGCAACAATCTTATCTTCAGGCAGGAATGGATCACTCTTACCAGTCGCGTTTCTTGCTGTAATTCGGAAACAATACGCAACTTTGTTTTTCAAATTTGGCACAGGAATGTCAGTAACATCGCCTCTTGTTGAGCCTACTTTCTTCCAGACTTTCGTGTCGGCTTCTTGAATTTCAACGATGTATTCAATAATTTTCGAGCCACCGTCATGTTCGCTAGGCTGCCATTTGAGTGTGAATGACGTCGCGGTCATTCCAGAAACTTCAATTGGTCCTCGAGGAATTGATGGTTTTCCTGAATTTTAATTAAATTTTATAATTGAACTTTTTGATAGTTTTCTTAATAGAATTACCTTTGCTTGATCGAATTGTGACTTTGTCACTTTCCAAAGGCTCCGAAGCGCCGACAGGATTTTGGGCAAAGACGCGGAACATATATTCGGCGTCTTCACGAAGTTTTTGTACGCAGTAAGACCGAACATCTTTTTCAACGTCGGCCACTTTGGTCCATACGCGTTTTTCCAAGTCAAGTTTTTCAATGGAATATTTGGAAAGATCTAAACCACCATCATCGATTGGTGGTTTCCACAATATCGTTACAGTTTCCCGATCAATGTCTTTCATAACAATTGGTCCTTCTGGCTTGCTAGGTTTATCTGGAAAATTTATATCATTTTTTAGAAACTTAGAAATTTTTCATTTCGATTGAAACATTAAACAATTAACAAAAAGACACAAAATTGGTAATTGAAACGAAAAGTTTTCAAATTTTTGTACTTGTATTAAAATAATCTAGTTATTGATTTTGTAATACGTAAAAGCATTCTAAAATTATTGTTCCATACAATTTAATTGATAGCTTATTTTATTACAAGTACATAAACTGGTTTTAGTTAAACAATAAGATATAAACGTAGTGTCTTGTAGTACGTTGGCTTTTATTATTTACTAAATATTATTAATGTTGTAGTTTATAAAATATGAGACAATCGTAGGAATAAGGGCTTTTTTATAAATCAAGGAAAAATTGATACAGTAACGTAGTGCTGTGCAAAAATTAATTATTACTTCTATTTTCTCCTTATTCATACGATCACCACTGGTAATACATAACAATGGACTCATGTCGCAGTCATAATTGTAGGTAATTTATGTTGTAAAAAAATACAAAGAAATGGTTTTAATCGGATTAAAATTATGGAAAAAAAATGTAATGGGATTGAATTTAAGAAATTATAAACCATAACAAAATAGAGGTCTTGTCTAAACTTGCATATCATAAGGTAGTATACGACTTTTACCATATTTTTTGTTATTTAATCTTGTGTTCTTATTTTAGGGACTGTATGTTATAGGTACGGATATTAACATATCGTACAAATATGTCGCAAATATGAAAGTTTAGGCAATTTTAATTGAAATAAAAAAAGAAAAATAAACATTTAAACACAAATACAAAAAGTGTTGAGTAGATTGCAAAATATTGATAAAAGTGAGGTGTAAATTTGTTCAAAACGAACAACAATAAAAACATTTAAAAAATGGGAATTAATACCGATAACTTCTTGGTCGGGAGTTTTTGATTTCTTTCGACGTAACGTATCATCTATAGAAAATTTCATTTCGATAAATATAGCATATAAACACTATTTACAAGTTGTAAGGCTAAAATACAAATAAAACGCTTACCAATAACGTGAAGATTCAAAATTTTCTCGGCTGTTCCAGCAGCATTTGTTGCGACAACTGTGTAGGTACCCGTATCGGTGCGATCAACCGAATAATTTGCGATTGTTGTTGAAGTTTCATCCATATACACTTTTCTTCGTTTATCAGATACAACAACTTCTCCATCCTTCAGCCATTTGATCTCCGGTTTCGGAAGACCTGAGAATTTCACCTCAATCTTCCATTGGCTTGTAACACGTAACTTTTGCGATAGGATAGTCTCATCAATTTCCAGATGTGGTGGTTCTTGAATGGTTAGCGTGCACGATGTTTCCGCTTTACCTGCTGAGTTTGAAACTAAGCAAGTGTATGATCCTCCGGATGTTTCTGAAGTTTCTTGGATCGTGTATTTGGCAGTTCGGTTGTCGTAGGTCAAGTTTTTGTGTTTGAATACTTTTCCGTTTCGTAGCCATTTAACTTCCGGTGTTGGAACTCCTCCAATGACGCAAGATAGAGTTACTTCTTTGTGGAGACCAATTGTAGTATTTCTAAGTGGTTCTTGAATAGTTGGAGCCTCTGCCGCAACTGGAGCGGCAATTTTGATGTACTTAGTACAACTTGATGGTTCGCTAGGCCCAACTTCATTAACTGCTGTTACTCTACAGATTAGTTCTACGTTTTTGGTTAGTTTTGTGATGGTATAAGTTGTATCAATTATTTTTTCAGTCGTTTTGGTCCAGGATAGATTATCCCTATCATGATATTCAACAATATATGTGGTGATAGGTGAGTTTCCGTCAGAGTCTGGCGCTTTCCAATGAATTGTTAGTGAATCATCGGTAACGTCAACTGGCTCGGGTGTTCCCGGTTTGGATGGTGGTTCTGTAATAAAATAAATTATTTTCATCCAAAAAAACTTAAAAATAGCGATTATATACCTATGACAGTAACATTGATATCTGCTGTCGCTTCACCACAATTGTTCTTGAGCTTAAGAGTATATTTGCCTGTATCAGTATCAACAAGCTTTTGGATTGTTAAAGATGCTGAAGCATCTTCTATCGTTGGTTCTATGCGTGGTGATTTAACAATTACTTTTCCATTTACGGACCATTCATCCGTAGGGCGAACTGTCGAGGTAAATTTAACAGAAATGCTAACGTCTTCGCCCTTTTTGATTTTATACTCAGTTTGGAGTTCATCAATTTTAATTTTGGGAACCGTTTCGACGACTAAAAATTGATTCAAATTAAATTTCTGGTTTTGAAATAAAATATTCATGAAATTCTCTTTTCCATACCTTCTAGTTGTAGTTTAGATGATGTTACTATATCTGCTAAGACACACTTGTACACAATTTGATCTTCTTCGGTAACATTTTTCACGACCAATTTACGAATGTGATTGTCTGATAAAATGGTGTACTTAGCCGATTCAGATATAGGCTTGTTGTTAACAAACCATTGAACTTCTGCCTCAGGACGAGTGATTTCAACTGAAAAGATGGCATCATTGTTTAATGGAGCGTACGTTACTTCTGGTAATGGTTTAGAGAAATCTAATGGCGGTTCTTCCACTTTCAATTTGGCTACTGATTTTTGGTTTCCAACCTTAAATGTTAAAAATAATTAATTAAGAAACTATTTTTTTTAAAAAGTAAAAAAGTGATACCTGGCAGGAGTATTCCCCAGCATCTTCTAGTTCTGTATTGTAAATCTTGAGTTTTTGGCGTTTTCCATCGATCGAAAGTTGGATATGATCCGAAAATAGAAGTTCTTTTCCATCTTTGAACCAATGCACAAGTGCATCACCTTTGGTGAGTTCAATCTCGAACATGGTTTTGTCACCTTTCTTGATCGTTTGATCTTGCATTTTGGTAATTATTTCTGGTGGAAGTTCAATTACAGTGATTTCGGCTGAACATTCTTGTTCAGGCAAAGCACAGGTGTATTCGCCTTCATCATGAATTGAAACGCTTCGAATCATCAATTTGCGAACACCACCTTTCTTTTCCACGACAAACTTTTCATCGGTTGGTTCAATTTTCTTTCCATTTCTGGTCCAAATTACGTCGGCTGTTTCTGATGAAATTTCAACTTCTAAAATAGCGGCTTGACGTTCTTTGATTTCGAAATCTTCAAGCTTTCTTACAAACTCAGGTTTAGTTTCTGTTATCTTGACTTCTGTCTCTGTTTTTTGATCTTTCACAACACATTTGTAAGTACCCATGTCGCGAAGAGATGTCCGTTTGATAAGAAGTTTATGCGATCGCCCTACTTCGATTAGTTCTCTGTGATCCATTCCAGAAATTTCTTTGTTGTTATGATACCATTTAGTAGAAACTGTATGGGACGTTTCACATTCAAGTATTAGCGTTTGAGTTTCTTCAACGTTATAACTTTTCTCTAATTTCTTCGTAAATGTAACCTTTTCGACATCTACTGTTACTTTAGCACCATGAGACGTTTTACCGATTGGATTACTGGCGACACATTTGTAATCACCAGCATCGACTTCTGAATTTACATTTGTTATAGTGAGTTCAATATTCTCGCCATCGTAAACTTGTTTGCGATTAGGAGCTGGTTCTAATGGCTTATTGTTACGTAACCACATTACTTCTGGTACAGGATTTCCAGTAACTTTCGCAACAAGATGAAGTGTTCCTTTTTCGGGAATGCTTTGTTCTTGGAAGCGTTCCAAAAACATTGGCGGCTCAGGACGTTGTCCAGGACATTCTGGAAAATATTTTTTTTTATGTATATGATTTTAAATTAGCAGTTTTCAAGCATACCGTTATCCAGTACTTCGCTAGTAGTTACGAGAATGTTAGGTGCAGAAGCAATAAATAGTGATTGAGCTGGAATTAATTGGGGTTAAAAGATAGAAATTTAGTAAATTTTTGCGGTTAAATTTTTAGTTATCTTAGTAATTTTATGAAAGCAATTTTTAGATTTTATTTTATTAAATATTTTACCTTCGACAGTTATAAGCGCAGTAGTCTCAGCTGAACCAACGGAGTTGGTGGCTTTGATAGTGTATTCTGCCGTGTCAGAGGGTCCTGGTTGAATTAGACTCAACGTATAAGTATTGCCATCTTCTTTTGTAGGTAGACTTGAATCAATTGGTTTGCCGTTCTTAAACCATTGAATTTTAGGTTGAGGGTTACCAACAATTTGCGAAGTTAACATTACACTATCCCCTTCACGAACCGTAAGGCTCTTAAGTGGTTCTAAAATTTGAGGAGCTTCTTTTTCACCAGTCCTGACCTTCAGGATAATATCCAACGTTGATTCTCCTTCTCGATTTTTCGCAACAATTTTGTATGTACCTTCTTGGTTCTTTTTGATTTTCGTTATTTTTACGACTGTGGAGTACATATGCATGTCGGACTCAGTAGTCACTGTTACGTTTTCTTTAGTTTCAAGAATTTTTGAATTGCAATACCATATGATATCTGGTTCTGGTACAGCGACTAAACGACATTCAATTATAGCATCTGAATTTTCGTCAACACAAAGTGCTTTAGGTTTGCGTGAGAATGTAGGCGGAATTCCTTCAAGAATATCAGCCAAAGATGATTCACGAGACATGCTTTTTCTGGACAAACCAGTCATATCTGAACCATGATCTGATAAAGGAGCTTCAACAATCAATTCGGTTGTGCTAGAAGCAAAACCAACTGCGTTTTTAGCTACACATGTAAAGGTACCGGCATCTTCTGGGAAAACTTCTCGAATAATAAGCGTAGCTACATTGTCGTCATCGTAGAAAATTTGAAAATCTGGTGAAGGTTTGATAATAGCTGTTTGTCGGAACCAAGTAATCTGAGGACGAGGAATTCCTTCCACTTGACACTCGAATTGAACGGTGAAACCGTCAGGGGTATGTTTTGGTTGGAGTTTTTCGATGAATCTTGGAGCCAAAGGCTTTTCTTCGGATGTTGGTTCTATTTTAGAAAAATAGGTGATTATTTTTCGATTATTGAAATATAATTTTTAAAATTACTTACTTTCGAATATTGGAAGTTTATCGATTTTTTCATGAAGTTTCTTTTGGACATAAAGAGTGTAACTGACTTCGTCCATTAAGTACTGAGCTGGAACCCAACCCTTTTCTTCAGTTAAATGTTTCTTAACGAACCACCAATCGGAGTTATGTGTTTCTAAGACGTAAACCCGTTCTCCTTCTACGAGATTAATAGCTTCATCGGTTTCAGCGACGTAAGAGCAAATCGAGAATAACACGTCGCCTTCCTGGGCTTCGTGGATAATGCCCTCTTTGTCTTCGGCGATTTCTGTTTCTCTTGTTATATTCAAAGAAACAGTTTCTAAAATTTGATATCGATCAGTTAGTATCGAATAACTAGAAGTTTCAATTAGCAGAAATTAGAAGCAAAAGAAATAAGAGATGTTAGAAGATAGAAGACTTAGATATTAGAAGACTTGACTGCAGCGTGAAGTGTTAGAAAGAAGAAAACAGAAGGGTTGTGTTCAAAATATACAATAGCCATAAGCTTTACCTGGGTACCAGTTCATAGCGATTCTTAAGCAAATCAGCACCTAATAATAAGAAAGAGAACAAACCTTCTCCATAAGTGGTCGTAATAGATTTTCGTTTTGGTTTTAATGAAAAAGATTCTTCGTCAAATGAAACATCTGATGTGATTTTCGGTTTTCTAAAACCTACTTTCACTTCTTCTTCGGCTTCTTCTTGTACTGTGTATTTTGGTTTAGTTTGTTTTGGTTTTCGTTTTAAAGCCACTTGGAAATGCTCTTCAATATCTTCGGATTTGCCTTCTTCTTCAGGTTCTTCTACATCATAAGGCAATTCTTCAGCGTCGCTGCCTTCATCAATGATTTCTTCAATCGCGGGACCTTCACTTTCAAATTCTTGGATTATTTTAATCGTTTCTTCGCCCGTTTCTTCAGAATAAGTCAAAGGTCTTTGTTTCTTTAGTTTTATTTTACTTGACAAAGAAATTTCTTCTTCTGCGTATGAATCAAGCATGATTTTAAATTCTTGCTCAACATCTTCTTTCGTCTTAACACTCTTTGGTCTGAATGTTACATTTTCAACATCAGTGTATTCTGGAATTTCGGGATGAGATGGTTTGCGTACAGGCTTTAGTTTTTTGATAGTGATTTCTTGTGAATGTTCCTCATAAGATAGTTTTCTTGGAGGTGGTTTCTTTTTGATGGTAAATTCATGCGTCGTTTCTTCTTCAGTAGGCTCAAAATGTTTAATAGTAACTTCAGCACTTTCTTCATCTTCAGTAGAAGGTTTTCTCTTTGATTTTGGCAAGGTGATACTTTCAGATGTTTCTTCGATTTCCGTACTTTCAACAGGGACTAGCTTTTTAATTGTAATTTCATCAGCTGCTTCATCGACCGTTGGTTTGGGAGTCTTTTTCTTTTTGATAATTGCTTTTGCTTCTTCTGGTTCTTCCGCCTTTGGTTGTTTTGGCTTTTTAAGCTTAACAGATGTTTCTTCTACAGTTTCGTCTGTTTCTGGTTCAATAGGAACAACTCGTTTAATTGTGATTTCATCAGCAGCTTCTTCAACCGTTGGTTTAGGAGTCTTTTTCTTTTTAATAACAGCTTTTACTTCTTCTGGTTCTTCAGTTTTAGGTTCTTTTGGTTTTTTAAGTTGAACAGATGCTTCTTCAACCACTTCAACAACTTCTTCGGGCTCTACAGTAACAGTTCGTTTGATTGTTATTTCATCAGCTGCTTCTTCAACCACTGGTTGTTTTGGTTTTTTAATTTTCATTAATATTTTTTCTGAAACTTCCTCCGTTTCTTCTGGCTCCGTTGGAACAATCGCTTTCTTAATAGTTATTTGCTCAGATACTTCTTCTACATCTTCTGTAACGGGTTTCTTCTTTGGTTTTTTAATTTTCATTGTTACTTCTTCTTTTACTTCTTTATCTTCAGGTTCAATGGGTATGACTTTCTGGATTGTTATTTCGTCAGCAGCCTCTTCTTCTACTGGTTTCTTTGGTTTTTTGATTTTCATTGAAACTTTTTCTGTCACTTCTTCCTCAACGTCTTGCTTTTTAGGTTTTAATTTCTTAATTGTTATCTTGTCTTCACCTTCTTCTGTTATTGATTTTTTCGGTTTCT
The DNA here is from genome assembly GCA_958496175.1 of Sisyra terminalis. Taxonomy (NCBI): domain Eukaryota; kingdom Metazoa; phylum Arthropoda; class Insecta; order Neuroptera; family Sisyridae; genus Sisyra; species Sisyra terminalis. Next base: position 15,037,668 of record OY292275.1, read on the forward strand.
TGATTTTTAGTGCTACTTCTTCAGTGACATCTTCTGATTTTTCTGGTTCTTTTGGCTTCAGAATGATTAATTCTTCTTCTATTTCTTCTTCTGGTTTACTGGGCCTTTTGATTTCAAGTGAAACGTCTTCTGGAGTTTCTTCGGGAGATTGAGGTACAACTTTCTTTATAGTTAATTCTTCAGCCACTTCTTCAACGACCGGTTTTTTCGGTTTTTTAATTTTCTTAGTTATTTTTTCAGAAACTTCTTCAGTTTCTTCAGTTTTGATAGGTAATACTTTCTTAATAGTAACTTCATCAGATACTTCTTCAGTTATTGATTTCTTCGGTTTTTTGATTTTCATAGAAATTTCTTCCGTTACTTCATCTGAAACTTCAGGTTTTGGTTTGATTTTTTTAATAGTGATTTCATCAGCGGCTTCTTCTTCTACAGGTTTCTTTGGTTTTTTGATTTTTAATGAAACTTGTTGCGATGTTTCTTCTACTGGTTTTTCTTCTTCAGTAGAAATAGGTTTTTTAATGGTTATTTCATCTGGTTCTTCATCTGGAGTACGGAATTTTGGTTTTTTGATTTTGAATACAGCATCATCTGTAGTTGGTGGTTTAAATGTAACATCAATTTCTGGTTCTTTCTTTTGTTCATCTTCATCTTTTGGTTTGGTAAACGGTTTCAGGGTAATTGTATCTGGTTCTTCTTTTGGAGGTTGAGAGTCGGGAATTTTAAATTTGACTGGTTCTTCTTTTTCTTCTTCAACTGGTTTTGGCTCTCCAGGTATTATAGGGTATTGAATAACTTCCGGCTCAGGTTTTGGCTTTTTGACTTTTTCCGGTTTCTTCTTTTTATCTTCAGGTTTTTCTACTTCTGGTTTTTCAATTTCAGGAATTTCGAGAACTTCTTTGTCAGTCGAAAATTCTGAAGGCTCAAACGGTTCTAATATTGGAGGAGATAAACGCTTCTCTTGTTTTGGTTTTATCTTTTCTGGCGCTTCAGGTTCTTCTGGTTTTGGTTTTGGTTTGAGTTCAACCGTTTCTTCTGGTTGTTTCTCAGGAACCTTTTTCAATTTAATAGTTTCTTCCGGAGCCTCTTCAACATCTGGAACTTTTCCTTTACCGATAACCAGAGGTTTGGGTTCTTCTGGGTTTTCGGCAGGTTTCTTTGGAGTTCTTTGATAAAGTTCTCGGTCTTCGAATTTCTCAAGTCCAGATTTTTTCAGCTCTTCTAATTCTAAGTCCATTTTTTCCAGCTCAACAAGTTCTTTTTCTACAGGTTTCAGTTTTCTTGGTTTTGTTTTCAGAACTTTTTCAGCGTCTTTTACATTCCTGGAAAGAATACCATTTTCCCGAACGATCGGAGTTAGTTCAGTTACTTTAGGTTTCTGTTCAAGTTCACTTAAAGGCGGGAAATCGATAAAACGAATTGTGCTTTTTAATAAGAACTTTGGTAGCTCAACATTTTTAATTTCTTTCTTTTCTGGGGCTTTAGCCTTTTTCAATTTAATTGTGGCGAATTGAGGAATTTCCGGTTCGGTAATTTTCGGTTTTATCACTTTTACATCTTTTCGTTCAATTTTCATTAGTTGAGGTTTAATCTTCTCCTTAGTAATTTCTGCAGGTTTTTCTGCTGGCTTTTCAGGTTTTAATTTCTTAGGAGTTTCTTCTATAAGAACTTCAGGCACTTCTTCAGGCTCCTCTTTTGGAATTTCTTCTTCTGACTTAGTTTTAGGTTTAACTTTTGTAATTCGTTTCTTTTTAAGTATCTTTTCATCATCACTAACGCCGGTATCAATTGGTTCAGGCTTTCCAATAGTTGCTTCAACTTCCTCAGGAGATTCATCCGGTTTCGGTTTAGTAAATGGTTTCAGTGTTATTTTTTCGGGTTCTTCCTCTGGTTTTTCCTTTTGAGGAATTCTAAATTTAACATCTTCTTCAATTTCCTCAGGTTGTGGTTTGGGTATTCCCTTTTCTAGTTGGCTAATATTAACTTCTGGCTCAGGAATTTGTTTCTTTGATTTTGGGACTTTCTTTGGAGCTTCTTTTGGTTTTTCGGGCTGTGGCACTTCAATATCAATTTTTTCATATACTTCTTTATCTACCTCTTCTTGTGGAATATCGAATGGTTCCAAAGCTGGAACTTCGATCGGTTTTGGTTCTTTTTCTTTTGGTTTTTCTGATGGTGTTTCTTCTTTACTTTTAGGTTTTACTTTCTTAACGGTCTCTTCTTCATCTGGTTTTGCAGGTGTTGGTTTCAATTTAATTTGTTCTTCCACAGTTTCGTTAGCTGGCAACTTACCTTTGCCCAATTTTATTGTTACTGGCTCATCTTTTTCTTCGGGAGCTGGTTTTGGTGTTTTCTTATACAATTCGCGATCTTCGAACTTTTCTAATCCAACTTTTTTAAGTTCTTCTAGTTCTAAATCAACCTTTTCTAAATCGAGAAGTTCCTTTTCTATTTGTTTCATTTTACGTGGTTTTGTTTTCAGCACTTTTTCAGCTTCTTTGGCGTTTCTTGATATAACCCCATTATCACGAACAACAGGGGTTAATGCTGTAATTAGTGGTTTTTGTTCTCGCTCCTTTTCTTTTGGGAACTCAACAAAACGAATCGTGCTCTTTAGTAAGAACTTTGGAAGTTCAACATTCTTTATTTGTTTCTTTTCAGGAGCCTTTGCCTTCTTTAATTTGATTGTAGCGAATTGAGGAAGAGTTGGTTCTGTTATTTTCATTTTAACAACCTTAACTTCTTGCTTTTCCATTTTAATTAGCTCCGCAACTTTCTTTGGTTTAGTAACCTTAGTAAGTTTGGTTTCAGGTTCCTCTGGTTGAAGACTGATTGGTTCGACAGGAGTTGTAAGCGTTTCTTCTTCCACTGGAATTTCTTTTTCTTCCTCGGGTGATTCCTTCTTTAAAGGTTTCTTCTTTTTGGTAATCTTTTTAGTTTTGGGCTTTTCATCTTCTAGTTTTTCTACATCTGTAATAATATCAGGTTTAGCTTCTTCGTGTTTAATTTGTTCTTGTGTAGGTTCTTGTGACGCTGGTGTGTGTGTTGTTTCAGGAGATATTTGCTCTTGTGGAATAGTGTCATCCTGTTTAACAATTGGTTTTAATGGTGTTGTGTCCACTTCAGGTGCTATTTCTTCTGGTGTATCTTCAATGACTCTGGGTGGACTGTCTGTAATTGTTTCTACGACTGATTCTGTTTCAGGTGTTTGTTTGGGTTTCTTTATTATCTTCTTTTTGACTACTTTCTTTTCTACGACCTCCTTTGATTGTTTTTCAGAATCTTCTGGTGTTTTTGTATCAGAATAAATTGGTGGTTTGATATCAAGCTCTTTTGGCTTATCGTCAAGAGGAGATTTATCTTTTTTAAACGGACGCAATGTAATAGCTTCTTCATCAGGTTTTGGCTTTTCTCCCATTTTTTTGGTTAAGTTAATTTCAGGTTCTTCTGGGGAAGGCTGTTTAGGTGGTTTACCATCCTCAAAGGTAACGATATTATATTCTTGTTCAGTGTCAGGTTTTTCTGGAACAGGCAATTGAGGAAGTTTTTCTGTTTTAGGTAGTTTTTCAGGTTTTTCGAATTCTGGTTTTTGGTATTTTTCCAATTCACTTGTATCGGAAGGAATATCAACAGGTTGAAATGGTGTCACTTCGGGGTAGTCTTTCTCTTGCTCTACAGGCGCATCTTTTTCAATTTTAGTATCTTTAGGTTTCTTAAGTTTCTCAATTGGTTTTTCAAGTTCTTCAGGTTTTGGAATTTGACGTAACACTACATTTGTGTCAACATTTTGGTCTTCTGGTACCTTTCCTTTACCGATTTCTATTGTTGAGGCTTGAGGACTATCTTTTTCTTTAGGTTTTAGAGATGGTCGCCGATATAGCTCTTTGTCAATGACTTCGAGTCCTGGTTTTTTCAGTTCTTCAAATTCCAAATCGAGTTTTTCAAGATTTTTCAAATCTTGCTCAACAACTTTAAGTTTCCTTCGTTTGGTTTTTACGACTTTAGCTGCTTCGGCAGCGTTTCTAGACAGGATTCCATTATCTTTTTCAGCAGGTGACAAAACTGAAATGATCGGGATTTTCATAACTTCACTTTTTGGGGGAAAATCTATACACCTGATATTACTACGCAATAAAATTTTTGGGTATTTTGATTCTTTTTCTTTTGGTTTCGGTTTAGGTGTAACTTTTTTCAATTTAATTTGAGCAAGTAAGGGAACTTCAGGTTGCATTTCAACGAACTTCAAATTTTTTGGTTTCATATCTACTTTTTCTATTTTCATTCTTTGAAGAGGTAGTTTTTTCTCAACTTCATCGGTTTTTTCAGGAACGACTGTCTTTTCTGGTTCTTTTATTTCTTCTTCCATTGTTACAACGTCATGTTCATCTTTGGCAGCAGGATGTTTGTCGGTTATTCGTTTTTTAACTACTTTCTTTTCTGGTTTACCCTCTTTGGTCATGATTTCAGTAACTTTAACTTCATCTGGCAATTCCTCTACAATAGCTTGAGCGATTTCCTCACTCGGTTTAGTAACTGATAAATCTGCTATGAATTCTTCAATTGGTTTGGCATCTTGAATATCTGAAGTTTTAACAACAACGGAGGTTTCCGGTTTTTTACCCTCCTTCTCGACAGTCGTTATTTCAGTAACTTCTTCTTTACCGCCAACGCGTTTCTTAATGACTCTCTTTTTGACCGTTTTCTTTTCCGGTTTACCTTCCTCGGTTATGACTTCGGTTACTTTGACTTCTTCCGGTAATTCTTCTATTACGACCTTAGCAATATCTTTTTGAGGTTTAGTTATTGTTATTTCTCCTAATGTTTCCTCACCCGGTTTTATTTCCTCAATGTCTGAAGTTTTAACTGTGACTGTGGTCTCAGGTTTTTTACCATCTTGTTCGACTGTAGTTATTTCTGTAACTTCTTCTTTGCCACCAACGCGTTTTTTAATCACCTTCTTCTTAACGGTTTTCTTCTCTGGTTTACCCTCTTTGGTGATTGTTTCTGTAATTTTAACTTCTTCTGGCAATTCCTCCACCGTAACTTGCGCGGTTTCCTCACTTGGTTTAGTGATGGTTAAATCTGCTATGAATTCTTCAGTTGGTTTAACATCTTGAATATCTGATGTCTTAACAACAACGGAGGTTTCCGGTTTCTTACCCTCTTCCTCGACAGTCGTTATTTCAGTAACTTCTTCTTTACCGCCAACGCGTTTCTTAATGACTCTCTTTTTGACCGTTTTCTTTTCCGGTTTACCTTCCTTGGTTATGACTTCGGTCACTTTAACTTCTTCCGGCAATTCTTCTATTACGACCTTAGCAATATCTTTTTGAGGTTTAGTTATTGTTATTTCTGCTAAGGTTTCCTCACCCGGTTTTATTTCCTCAATGTCTGAAGTTTTAACTGTGACTGTGGTCTCAGGTTTTTTACCATCTTGTTCGACTGTAGTTATTTCTGTGACTTCTTCTTTGCCACCAACGCGTTTCTTTATAACCTTCTTTTTAACGGTTTTTTTCTCTGGTTTACCCTCCTTGGTGATGATTTCAGTTACTTTAACTTCCTCTGGCAATTCTTCGACTATAACTTGTGCAGTTTCCTCACTCGGTTTAGTGACAGTTAAATCAGCTATGAATTCTTCAGTTGGTTTAACATCTTGAATATCTGATGTCTTAACAACAACGGAGGTTTCCGGTTTCTTACCCTCTTCCTCGACAGTCGTTATTTCAGTAACTTCTTCTTTACCGCCAACGCGTTTCTTAATGACTCTCTTTTTGACCGTTTTCTTTTCCGGTTTACCTTCCTTGGTTATGACTTCGGTCACTTTAACTTCTTCCGGCAATTCTTCTATTACGACCTTAGCAATATCTTTTTGAGGTTTAGTTATTGATAATTCTGCTAAGGTTTCCTCACCCGGTTTTATTTCCTCAATGTCTGAAGTTTTAACTGTGACTGTGGTCTCAGGTTTTTTACCATCTTGTTCGACTGTAATTATTTCTGTGACTTCTTCTTTGCCACCAACGCGTTTCTTTATAACCTTCTTTTTAACGGTTTTTTTCTCTGGTTTACCCTCCTTGGTGATGATTTCAGTTACTTTAACTTCCTCTGGCAATTCTTCGACTATAACTTGTGCAGTTTCCTCACTCGGTTTAGTGACAGTTAAATCAGCTATGAATTCTTCAGTTGGTTTAACATCTTGAATATCTGATGTCTTAACAACAACGGAGGTTTCCGGTTTCTTACCCTCTTCCTCGACAGTCGTTATTTCAGTAACTTCTTCTTTACCGCCAACGCGTTTCTTAATGACTCTCTTTTTGACCGTTTTCTTTTCCGGTTTACCTTCCTTGGTTATGACTTCGGTCACTTTAACTTCTTCCGGCAATTCTTCTATTACGACCTTAGCAATATCTTTTTGAGGTTTAGTTATTGTTATTTCTGCTAAGGTTTCCTCACCCGGTTTTATTTCCTCAATGTCTGAAGTTTTAACTGTGACTGTGGTCTCAGGTTTTTTACCATCTTGTTCGACTGTAGTTATTTCTGTGACTTCTTCTTTGCCACCAACGCGTTTCTTTATAACCTTCCTTTTAACGGTTTTTTTCTCTGGTTTACCCTCCTTGGTGATGATTTCAGTCACTTTAACTTCCTCTGGCAATTCTTCTACAATAATTTGTGCGGTTTCCTCACTTGGTTTAGTGATGGTTAAATCTGCTATGAATTCTTCAGTTGGTTTAACATCTTGAATATCTGATGTCTTAACAACAACGGAGGTTTCCGGTTTTTTACCCTCTTCCTCGACAGTCGTTATTTCAGTAACTTCTTCTTTACCGCCAATACGTTTCTTAATGACTCTCTTTTTGACCGTTTTCTTTTCCGGTTTACCTTCCTTGGTTATGACTTCGGTCACTTTGACTTCTTCCGGTAATTCTTCTATTACGACCTTAGCAATATCTTTTTGAGGTTTAGTTATTGTTATTTCTGCTAAGGTTTCCTCACCCGGTTTTATTTCCTCACCCGGTTTTATTTCCTCAATGTCTGAAGTTTTAACTGTGACTGTGGTCTCAGGTTTTTTACCATCTTGTTCGACGGTAGTTATTTCTGTAACTTCTTCTTTGCCACCAACGCGTTTCTTTATAACCTTCTTTTTAACGGTTTTCTTCTCTGGTTTACCCTCTTTGGTGATTGTTTCTGTAATTTTAACTTCTTCTGGCAATTCCTCCACCGTAACTTGCGCGGTTTCCTCACTCGGTTTAGTGACGGTTAAATCTGCTATGAATTCTTCAATTGGTTTAACATCTTGAATATCTGATGTCTTAACAACGACGGAAGTTTCCGGCTTCTTACCTTCTTCCTCGACAGTCGTTATTTCAGTAACCTCTTCTTTACCGCCAATACGTTTCCTAATGACTCTCTTTTTGACCGTTTTCTTTTCCGGTTTACCTTCCTCGGTTATGACCTCGGTTACTTTAACTTCTTCCGGCAATTCTTCTATTACGACTTTTGCTATATCTTTTTCAGGTTTTGTTATTGTTATTTCTCCTAATGTTTCCTCACCCGGTTTAATTTCATCAATGTCTGAAGTTTTAACGGTGACTGTGGTCTCAGGTTTTTTACCATCTTGTTCGACTGTAGTTATTTCTGTGACTTCTTCTTTGCCACCAACGCGTTTCTTTATTACCTTCTTTTTAACGGTTTTCTTCTCTGGTTTACCCTCTTTGGTGATTGTTTCTGTAATTTTAACTTCTTCTGGCAATTCCTCCACCGTAACTTGCGCGGTTTCCTCACTCGGTTTAGCGATGGTTAAATCTGCTATGAATTCTTCAATTGGTTTAACATCTTGAATATCTGAAGTATTAACAACGACGGAGGTCTCCGGTTTCTTACCGTCTTCCTCGACAGTCGTAATTTCAGTAACTTCTTCTTTACCGCCAATACGTTTCTTAATGACTCTCTTTTTGACAGTTATCTTCTCCGGTTTACCTTCCTTGGTTATGACTTCGGTCACTTTGACTTCTTCCGGTAATTCTTCTATTACGACCTTAGCAATATCTTTTTGCGGCTTAGTTATTGTTATTTCTGCTAAGGTTTCCTCTCCCGGTTTTATTTCCTCAATGTCAGAAGTTTTAACTGTGACTGTGGTCTCAGGTTTTTTACCATCTTGTTCGACTGTAGTTATTTCTGTGACTTCTTCTTTGCCACCAACGCGTTTCTTTATAACCTTCTTCTTAACGGTTTTCTTCTCTGGTTTACCCTCCTTGGTGATGATTTCAGTTACTTTAACTTCCTCTGGTAATTCCTCGACTATAACTTGTGCGGTTTCCGCACTCGGTTTACGGACGATTAAATCTGCTATGAATTCTTCAATTGGTTTAACATCTTGAATATCAGATGTTTTAACAACAACGGAGGTTTCCGGTTTCTTACCCTCTTCCTCGACAGTCGTTATTTCAGTAACTTCTTCTTTACCGCCAATACGTTTCTTAATGACTCTCTTTTTGACAGTTTTCTTCTCCGGTTTACCTTCCTCGGTTATGACCTCCGTTACTTTAACTTCTTCCGGCAATTCTTCTATTACGACTTTAGCTATATCTTTTTGAGGTTTAGCTATTGTTATTTCTTCTAATGTTTCCTCATCCGGTTTTATTTCCTCAATGTCTGAAGTTTTAACTGTGACTGTAGTCTCAGGTTTTTTACCGTCTTGTTCGACTGTAGTTATTTCTGTGACTTCTTCTTTGCCTCCTACGCGTTTCTTTATAACTTTCTTCTTAACGGTTTTCTTCTCTAGTTTACCCTCCTTGGTGATGATTTCAGTTACTTTAACTTCCTCTGGCAATTCTTCTACAATAACTTGTGCGGTTTCCTCACTCGGTTTAGTGACAGTTAAATCAGCTATGAATTCTTCAATTGGTTTAACATCTTGAATATCTGATGTCTTAACAACGACGGAAGTTTCCGGCTTCTTACCTTCTTCCACGACAGTCGTTATTTCAGTAACCTCTTCTTTACCGCCAATACGTTTCTTAATGACTCTCTTTTTGACCGTTTTCTTTTCCGGTTTACCTTCCTTGGTTATGACTTCGGTCACTTTGACTTCTTCCGGTAATTCTTCTATTACGACCTTAGCAATATCTTTTTGAGGTTTAGTTATTGTTATTTCTCCTAATGTTTCCTCACCCGGTTTTATTTCCTCAATGTCTGAAGTTTTAACTGTGACTGTAGTCTCAGGTTTTTTACCGTCTTGTTCGACTGTAGTTATTTCTGTGACTTCTTCTTTGCCACCAACGCGTTTCTTTATAACCTTCTTCTTAACGGTTTTCTTCTCTGGTTTACCCTCCTTGGTGATGATTTCAGTTACTTTAACTTCCTCTGGTAATTCCTCGACTATAACTTGTGCGGTTTCCGCACTCGGTTTAGTGACGGTTAAATCTGCTATGAATTCTTCAATTGGTTTAACATCTTGAATATCAGATGTTTTAACAACAACGGAAGTTTCCGGCTTCTTACCTTCTTCCTCTACTGTCGTTATTTCAGTTACTTCTTCTTTGCCTCCAACACGTTTTTTTATAACTCGTTTCTTAACCGTTTTCTTTTCAGGTTTGCCCTCTTGCGTAATAACTTCTGTAACTTTTACTTCTTCAGGTAATTCCTCAAGTACAATTTTAGCTATTTCTTCTTTTGTCTTAGAAATGGTTAGTTCATTCAATGATTCTTCGTTTGGTTTAAATTCATCTAAATCTGATGTCTTGACCACAACAGTTGTGTCAAGTTGTTTTTCATCTTCTTCAACTTTGGTTATTTCAGTTATTTCCTCTTTGCCACCTATGCGTTTCTTAACAACTCTTTTCTTAGTAGTTGTTTTTTCCGGTTTTACTTCATCACATACTATTTCTGATATTTTAACTTCTCCAGGCAACTCTTCCAAAACAATTTTGGGTATTTCTTCCTTTGGTTCCTCAATAATTTGTGGAGTGTTCATTGTTTCAATCGATTCACTTTCAATCTCTTCTATTTGAACATCAGACAAATCTTTCACTTCCGGCGTACTTTCATCAATGACTTCTTCTACGATCATGTCACCTTCAATATCTTCTGTTTCCCCGAAAGGTGTTTGCTTACCTGATTTCTTTTTAATAACTGTTCTTTTAGTAACAACTTTTGTAACAGAATTTGTATCAGGTGATGACTTAAAACGTGTAATAATTTCTTCATATTGTTTTGTATTGTCTGTTTGTTTTTCATTTGTGTCAACATGTACACGAATGTTATGGATAATTTCAGTTGCTTCATTTTTGTGTATAATATTATCCTCTACTGGCGTTATTTGTGATACTCGTGTTAAAGGTTTGTCTTCGAGATTTTCTGAAATTTATAATTTTGTAAGAACATTTGTATCGTAGATGTGGAATGAATAATATAAAAAAATAAATAAAATAAATACCTGCTATATTAACAAAGTCTGGTGTTAAGGGTGATGTGTGCTGTGTAAATTGTTTTGTATGTATATCAAGGAAATTCGGTTCTTCTGCTTTAACACTAGAAAGAAAAGGTGTGCGATTTGAGTCGTAAAACTCAGAAGCTTCTTCCCAAATAATATTTTCTTTATCAATATCAGTAAACTTAATATTATCTGGCTTATATTTGATTTCAAGAAGTTGTGCATCTTCGACGTCGAATGTTTCAACACTGACAGTGGTTTCGGGTTTCTTGTCATCCTCTTCGACCGTAGTAATCTTGGTGACTTCTTCCTTGCCACCAACACGCTTTTTGATGACACGTTTTTTGACTACTTTCTTTGTCGGCTTGCCTTCCTCAGTGGTCACTTGTGTAACTTGCACTTCTTCGGGCATTTCCTCGACAATAACTTTGGCTTGTTCAGGTTTAAATTTGATCTCAAGAGGTTGTGTATCTTCGACGTCGAATGTTTCAGCACTAACAGTGGTTTCGGGTTTCTTGTCATCCTCTTCAACCGTAGTAATCTTGGTGACTTCCTCCTTGCCACCAACACGCTTTTTGATGACACGTTTTTTGACTACTTTCTTTGTCGGCTTGCCTTCTTCAGTGGTCACTTGTGTAACTTGCACTTCTTCGGGCATTTCTTCGACAATAACTTTAGCATGTTCAGGTTTAAATTTGATCTCAAGAGGTTGTGTATCTTCGACGTCGAATGTTTCAACACTGACAGTGGTTTCTGGTTTCTTGTCATCCTCTTCGACCGTAGTAATCTTGGTGACTTCTTCCTTGCCACCAACACGCTTTTTGATGACACGTTTTTTGACTACTTTCTTTGTCGGCTTGCCTTCCTCAGTGGTCACTTGTGTAACTTGCACTTCTTCGGGCATTTCCTCGACAATAACTTTGGCTTGTTCAGGTTTAAATTTGATCTCAAGAGGTTGTGTATCTTCGACGTCGAATGTTTCAACACTGACAGTGGTTTCTGGTTTCTTGTCATCCTCTTCGACCGTAGTAATCTTGGTGACTTCCTCCTTGCCACCAACACGCTTTTTGATGACACGTTTTTTGACTACTTTCTTTGTCGGCTTGCCTTCTTCGGTGGTCACTTGTGTAACTTGCACTTCTTCGGGCATTTCCTCGACAATAACTTTGGCTTGTTCAGGTTTAAATTTGATCTCAAGAGGTTGTGTATCTTCGACGTCGAATGTTTCAACACTGACAGTGGTTTCTGGTTTCTTGTCATCCTCTTCGACCGTAGTAATCTTGGTGACTTCTTCCTTGCCACCAACACGCTTTTTGATGACACGTTTTTTGACTACTTTCTTTGTCGGCTTGCCTTCCTCAGTGGTCACTTGTGTAACTTGCACTTCTTCGGGCATTTCCTCGACAATAACTTTGGCTTGTTCAGGTTTAAATTTGATCTCAAGAGGTTGAGTATCTTCGACGTCGAATGTTTCAACACTAACAGTGGTTTCTGGTTTCTTGTCATCCTCTTCAACCGTAGTAATCTTGGTGATTTCTTCCTTGCCACCAACACGCTTTTTGATGACACGTTTTTTGACTACTTTCTTTGTCGGCTTGCCTTCTTCAGTGGTCACTTGTGTAACTTGCACTTCTTCGGGCATTTCTTCGACAATAACTTTAGCATGTTCAGGTTTAAATTTGATCTCAAGAGGTTGTGTATCTTCGACGTCGAATGTTTCAACACTGACAGTGGTTTCTGGTTTCTTGTCATCCTCTTCGACCGTAGTAATCTTGGTGACTTCTTCCTTGCCACCAACACGCTTTTTGATGACACGTTTTTTGACTACTTTCTTTGTCGGCTTGCCTTCCTCAGTGGTCACTTGTGTAACTTGCACTTCTTCGGGCATTTCCTCGACAATAACTTTGGCTTGTTCAGGTTTAAATTTGATCTCAAGAGGTTGAGTATCTTCGACGTCGAATGTTTCAACTCTAACAGTGGTTTCTGGTTTCTTGTCATCCTCTTCAACCGTAGTAATCTTGGTGACTTCCTCCTTGCCACCAACACGCTTTTTGATGACACGTTTTTTGACTACTTTCTTTGTCGGCTTGCCTTCTTCGGTGGTCACTTGTGTAACTTGCACTTCTTCGGGCATTTCCTCGACAATAACTTTGGCTTGTTCAGGTTTAAATTTGATCTCAAGAGGTTGTGTATCTTCGACGTCGAATATTTCAACACAGACAGTGGTTTCGGGTTTCTTGTCATCTTCTTCGACCGTAGTAATCTTGGTGACTTCTTCCTTGCCACCAACACGCTTTTTGATGACACGTTTTTTGACTACTTTCTTTGTCGGCATGCCTTCCTCAGTGGTCACTTGCGTGACTTGCACTTCTTCAGGCATTTCTTCGACAATAACTTTGGCTTGTTCAGGTTTAAATTTGATCTCAAGAGGTTGAGTATCTTCGACGTCGAATGTTTCAACACTAACAGTGGTTTCTGGTTTCTTGTCATCCTCTTCAACCGTAGTAATCTTGGTGATTTCTTCCTTGCCACCAACACGCTTTTTGATGACACGTTTTTTGACTACTTTCTTTGTCGGCTTGCCTTCTTCAGTGGTCACTTGTGTAACTTGCACTTCTTCGGGCATTTCTTCGACAATAACTTTGGCTTGTTCAGGTTTAAATTTGATCTCAAGAGGTTGTGTATCTTCGACGTCGAATGTTTCAACACTAACAGTGGTTTCTGGTTTCTTGTCATCCTCTTCGACCGTAGTAATCTTGGTGACTTCTTCCTTGCCACCAACACGCTTTTTGATGACACGTTTTTTGACTACTTTCTTTGTCGGCTTGCCTTCCTCAGTGGTCACTTGTGTAACTTGCACTTCTTCGGGCATTTCCTCGACAATAACTTTGGCTTGTTCAGGTTTAAATTTGATCTCAAGAGGTTGTGTATCTTCGACGTCGAATGTTTCAGCACTAACAGTGGTTTCGGGTTTCTTGTCATCCTCTTCAACCGTAGTAATCTTGGTGACTTCCTCCTTGCCACCAACACGCTTTTTGATGACACGTTTTTTGACTACTTTCTTTGTCGGCTTGCCTTCTTCAGTGGTCACTTGTGTAACTTGCACTTCTTCGGGCATTTCTTCGACAATAACTTTAGCATGTTCAGGTTTAAATTTGATCTCAAGAGGTTGTGTATCTTCGACGTCGAATGTTTCAACACTGACAGTGGTTTCTGGTTTCTTGTCATCCTCTTCGACCGTAGTAATCTTGGTGACTTCTTCCTTGCCACCAACACGCTTTTTGATGACACGTTTTTTGACTACTTTCTTTGTCGGCTTGCCTTCCTCAGTGGTCACTTGTGTAACTTGCACTTCTTCGGGCATTTCCTCGACAATAACTTTGGCTTGTTCAGGTTTAAATTTGATCTCAAGAGGTTGTGTATCTTCGACGTCGAATGTTTCAACACTGACAGTGGTTTCTGGTTTCTTGTCATCCTCTTCGACCGTAGTAATCTTGGTGACTTCCTCCTTGCCACCAACACGCTTTTTGATGACACGTTTTTTGACTACTTTCTTTGTCGGCTTGCCTTCTTCGGTGGTCACTTGTGTAACTTGCACTTCTTCGGGCATTTCCTCGACAATAACTTTGGCTTGTTCAGGTTTAAATTTGATCTCAAGAGGTTGTGTATCTTCGACGTCGAATGTTTCAACACTGACAGTGGTTTCTGGTTTCTTGTCATCCTCTTCGACCGTAGTAATCTTGGTGACTTCTTCCTTGCCACCAACACGCTTTTTGATGACACGTTTTTTGACTACTTTCTTTGTCGGCTTGCCTTCCTCAGTGGTCACTTGTGTAACTTGCACTTCTTCGGGCATTTCCTCGACAATAACTTTGGCTTGTTCAGGTTTAAATTTGATCTCAAGAGGTTGAGTATCTTCGACGTCGAATGTTTCAACACTAACAGTGGTTTCTGGTTTCTTGTCATCCTCTTCAACCGTAGTAATCTTGGTGATTTCTTCCTTGCCACCAACACGCTTTTTGATGACACGTTTTTTGACTACTTTCTTTGTCGGCTTGCCTTCTTCAGTGGTCACTTGTGTAACTTGCACTTCTTCGGGCATTTCTTCGACAATAACTTTAGCATGTTCAGGTTTAAATTTGATCTCAAGAGGTTGTGTATCTTCGACGTCGAATGTTTCAACACTGACAGTGGTTTCTGGTTTCTTGTCATCCTCTTCGACCGTAGTAATCTTGGTGACTTCTTCCTTGCCACCAACACGCTTTTTGATGACACGTTTTTTGACTACTTTCTTTGTCGGCATGCCTTCCTCAGTGGTCACTTGCGTGACTTGCACTTCTTCAGGCATTTCTTCGACAATAACTTTGGCTTGTTCAGGTTTAAATTTGATCTCAAGAGGTTGAGTATCTTCGACGTCGAATGTTTCAACACTAACAGTGGTTTCTGGTTTCTTGTCATCCTCTTCGACCGTAGTAATCTTGGTGACTTCTTCCTTGCCACCAACACGCTTTTTGATGACACGTTTTTTGACTACTTTCTTTGTCGGCTTGCCTTCCTCAGTGGTCACTTGTGTAACTTGCACTTCTTCGGGCATTTCCTCGACAATAACTTTGGCTTGTTCAGGTTTAAATTTGATCTCAAGAGGTTGTGTATCTTCGACGTCGAATGTTTCAACACTGACAGTGGTTTCGGGTTTCTTGTCATCCTCTTCAACCGTAGTAATCTTGGTGACTTCCTCCTTGCCACCAACACGCTTTTTGATGACACGTTTTTTGACTACTTTCTTTGTCGGCTTGCCTTCCTCAGTGGTCACTTGCGTGACTTGCACTTCTTCAGGCATTTCTTCGACAATAACTTTGGCTTGTTCAGGTTTAAATTTGATCTCAAGAGGTTGTGTATCTTCGACGTCGAATGTTTCAGCACTAACAGTGGTTTCGGGTTTCTTGTCATCTTCTTCGACCGTAGTAATCTTCGTGACTTCCTCCTTGCCACCAACACGCTTTTTGATGACACGTTTTTTCACTACTTTCTTTGTCGGCTTGCCTTCTTCAGTGGTCACTTGTGTGACTTGCACTTCTTCGGGCATTTCCTCGACAATAACTTTGGCTTGTTCAGGTTTAAATTTGATCTCAAGAGGTTGTGTATCTTCGACGTCGAATGTTTCAACACTGACAGTGGTTTCGGATTTCTTGTCATCCTCTTCGACCGTAGTAATCTTGGTGACTTCTTCCTTGCCACCAACACGCTTTTTGATGACACGTTTTTTGTCTACTTTCTTTGTCGGCTTGCCTTCTTCAGTGGTCTCTTGTGTAACTTGCACTTCTTCGGGCATTTCTTCGACAATAACTTTGGCTTGTTCAGGTTTAAATTTGATCTCAAGAGGTTGTGTATCTTCGACGTCGAATGTTTCAACACTAACAGTGGTTTCTGGTTTCTTGTCATCCTCTTCGACTGTAGTAATCTTGGTGACTTCTTCCTTGCCACCAACACACTTTTTGATGACACGTTTTTTGACTACTTTCTTTGTCGGCTTGCCTTCTTCAGTGGTCACTTGTGTAACTTGCACTTCTTCCGGCATTTCTTCGACAATAACTTTGGCTTGTTCAGGTTTAAATTTGATCTCAAGAGGTTGTGTATCTTCGACGTCGAATGTTTCAACACTGACAGTGGTTTCGGGTCTCTTGTCATCCTCTTCGACCGTAGTAATCTTGGTGACTTCTTCCTTGCCACCAACACGCTTTTTGATGACACGTTTTTTGACTACTTTCTTTGTCGGCTTGCCTTCTTCAGTGGTCACTTGTGTAACTTGCACTTCTTCCGGCATTTCTTCGACAATAACTTTGGCTTGTTCAGGTTTAAATTTGATCTCAAGAGGTTGTGTATCTTCGACGTCGAATGTTTCAACACTGACAGTGGTTTCGGGTCTCTTGTCATCCTCTTCGACCGTAGTAATCTTGGTGATTTCTTCCTTGCCACCAACACGCTTTTTGATGACACGTTTTTTGACTACTTTCTTTGTCGGCTTGCCTTCTTCAGGGGTCACTTGTGTAACTTGCACTTCTTCCGGCATTTCTTCGACAATAACTTTGGCTTGTTCAGGTTTAAATTTGATCTCAAGAGGTTGTGTATCTTCGACGTCGAATGTTTCAACACTGACAGTGGTTTCGGGTCTCTTGTCATCCTCTTCGACCGTAGTAATCTTGGTGATTTCTTCCTTGCCACCAACACGCTTTTTGATGACACGTTTTTTGACTACTTTCTTTGTCGGCTTGCCTTCTTCAGTGGTCACTTGTGTAATTTGAACTTCTTCGGGCATTTCTTCTATGAGTTGTTTAGGTTTGGCATCACCTTTTTGTATATTAAATTGCGCTTCTTGAATTTCTATTGTATCTGTTAATTCAATTGGTTTTACGCTTTCTCGTCTAGCGACATTGTATTCTGATTTTAGTGTCAGAGGTTGTATTTCTTCCTCGTCAAAATATTCAATTTCTACATTTATTATTGGTTTTGCATTATTTTGTTCTGTAGTTGTTATAGTTGTGACTTCTTTCTTATTCCCAATTATTTTTTTCAGCACTTTCTTTTTCTTAATTGTTTCCTCAATTATTTCATCATCTCGTTTTGTTTGTAAGATTTCAATTTGTTCTGGCATATCGATGATGGACATTTGTCTTCTTCGTTGCTCTGGTTGGGTCTCTTCTTTTGCTTTCATTTGATCTTCTATATCGAAGATATTTGCTTTTACCACTTGGGGCTTATCCGTCAAAATTTCGGTTACGAATTCTTCTGTTGTGTGGAATAAGTTTATCGCTGTGTTTAGTAACTGCAAATCTAATTTAGTGTTTATATTTTGCATTTCGACATGTGGTGATTTGAATGTCGTGATTTGTACATCTGCTACTGTTTCGGAAATAACCGCTACTTGGGATGGTTCAATAGCTGTTATTGGTTGCTGATTTGTAGGAATATTGGTTTGGATTAGCTGATCTACTGTTTCTAAAGGTGTTTTTTCTTGAGTTGAAACAATATTGAATGTCTCAAAATTGAAATCGGCCTGTTTGGTCGATGCCGCTTCATAGTCTTCAGTTTTTACGTTTTCAATGATTTCGATATTCTGTTGAATCAGTGATTTTTGTGGCACTATATCTGGTTTTGCTTCTCCAGTTTGTGGTTCGTGAGTTTTCAAGTTTAGTGTCGATTCCAAAAACTCATCAACGTTACTTATTACAGCACTGGCCGACTTTATCTTAACATTTGCTTTCATTTTTTCTGGTAATGTTTCTTTTTTGTCTTTTACAGTTTCAATTGCTATAGTTTCAGATACTTCTGCAATGACTTGGGGAGCTTCCATGGACACTCCCGTCGTTAAATCAACTTTTTTGTCAGGTATAATTTCAGAAATTTGTTCACTTGGATATGTTACTTCTTGTAAAGCAATATTTTGTGGTATATTGTCTGTAGTAGCATGAGATAATGCATGTTTGTCGTCTTGTAACAAAATGTGTTCTTTTTCTTCTGGCAGAATTTCTTGTGTTTGTATACCCTGATTTGATAAAACTAGTATTTCAGCATGAGTTTCTTTAGGTTTTATTGGTGTAATGTTTTGTAAAGAATCGTTTGCTTGAATGTTTTCGACGGTGGTAGATTCAGCTAAGTCCAGCACAGGGATGGCTTGCTTATTACCACTAGTTTGCACACTTAACTCATTTTCAATGTCTTGTACATTGATTTCTTGTATAATTAAACTATGTGTTTGATTAATGTTTAGTGTGGCTTGTTCAGTTTGGGTGTTTTGTTTATCTTGTAGTAACGATTCTTGTTCTTGTGTTACCATTTCGTGGATAGTGAGTGGTGTATGTGATATATGTGCAGGCGTCGCATGTTTGTATTGTTCTTTTTGTGTAACACTAAGGTCTTCAATATGTGTATTTGTGTCAACAATTTGATGTACAATAGCTTCAGCTGTTTCATAGCTGAGTCTTCCGTATGTTTCAGTGTCGTGTGGTGTTGCTTTGTACTCACCTTCACGATCATGAATTTGCACCTGAGTCACTTCCAGATTCGAATGTTGCTCCAAACTGAACGTAACTTTCTTCGATTTTGGTCGCACCATTTCAGGCAACGTTGCTTCGATCTCTCCAGTTGATTCCAGTTCGGTAATGACTAGTTCGTGTTGAGGTTGCAAGTCGGCAGGTTTGGCTGATACTTGGGCAGGTAACTGCGTGTCCAATTCTTCGGTTCCAATTTCGGAGGTGGTTTCCGTCTTCAGGGCAACTTGGCGTTGAATTACTTCTTTTTCAGCGGTCATCGGTTTGGCTGTTCCTGTTAACACTTTAGTTCCCTCTGTTTCTTCAGCGTTGATTTCCGTAACGGTAACACTCTTGTTAGTAGAAATATTTAGTTCAGCTTGTGAGAGTTCCGGTTGTTTTTCGGAATGGAACGATTCACCAGTTTCTTGAACTCGTGCTTCGGTCTGGATAAGTCCTTCGAATGGTAACTGTCCCTTTGTGGCCTTCGACATCGACGGTTTAAATGTACCTTCAATTTCTTCTACTGATTGTGAGGTCAAAATAACAGTTTGTTGCAATGCCTCGACACTATCAATATCGGTTTGGGCTCTTGACTTTTTAGGCATTATGCTAGAAATAAGATCATCTTCTCGTGTTTCTGGAACAATTTCAGTTATAAGAACACTTCGTTTTCCTTCTTCGATTTGCAACTCAGCGCTTCGAGTGTCCGGTTTGAAAGTTCCTTCAAAAGATTTTTCAGTTTCACGTGTTGTTGTTTCAGTGATAACAACAGATTCAGATGTTTCTTGATTTTTAATTGCTTGCGCTGTAGTTGGTTTTACCGTATCAACGTGACCCATTCCGATTTCGGTAACGATTTCTGTTTTTTCTGCTATGTCACGACCCTTGATTTCAGGCTTCGCGAGATTTTCAGTCGGTTTAACTGGACTGGGTAATGTTTCTTCCCTGTCAATTGAAACAACTTCTGTAACATTAATCGTTTGAGCTTCTTCAAATTCGATTCCAGCAGTTTTCTGATCCATTGTCAATTCAGTGATTAACTGAGTAGTAGATTGAGATGTTAACACTTCAGTTAATTCAATGGCTTCTTTGCTGCTTACATCGGTTGCAGCAATGGCTTGTTTTGGTTCAGATGGACTAGAGAATTCTTCTTCCTTAGTTTCAGTGAGGGTTTCAGTAACTAATATTGACTTTTTGCCTCCTTCGATAATGAATTCAGCGCTCTTTGTGTCTGGTTTGAATTTTTTATCAAAAGTTTTTTCATTTTCTCGCGTAGTGGTTTCAGTTACGATTACCGATTCGTGGGTCATCTGACTAGCATTAGCTTGAGCTGAAGTGGGTTGAATTTTACTTAGTTCACCAACTCCTAGCTCAGTTATTATTTCTGTCTTTTCAGCTATTTCTCGACCTCTAATTTCTGGTTTAGCAATATTTTCAGTTGGTTGGACAGCAGTTGGTAATAACCCTTCAGAATCTGTTGGAACCACTTCTGTAACACTAATAGTTTTACCTTCAACGAATTCTATTTGAGCATTTCGTTTTTCTTCGGTGAAACTCTTTTTCTCTAAGTTAGTGGTAGTTTGAGAAACGAGAACTTCAGTTTGTTCAAATGCTTCTTTGCTGCCAATATCTTTCTGAGCTACAACCATTTGAGGTTTAATTGATGTTATGAATTCTTCTTCCCGTGTTTCAGTCAATACTTCAGTAACCAAAGCACTTCGTTTTCCTTCTTCCAATTGCAGAGCTGCACTCTTCGTGTCAGGCTTGAATTGTCCTTCGAAAGATTTTTCAATTTCTCGTGCTTCTGTTTCGGTCACAACAATTGATTCTAATGTTTGCTGATTCTTTGTAGCTTGAGCAGAAATAGGCTTTTCTTTACTTAAATCACCAATACCGATTTCAGTAATAATTTCAGTTTTTTGCGCGACGTCTCGCCCTTTAATTTCTGGTTTTGCAAGATTTTCGGTTGGTCTAACTGGAGATGGAAGGAGATCTTCTGAATCATGTAATAGAACTTCTGTTACATTTATTGATGTACCTTCTTCAAATTCAACACCGGCTGTTCTGCGGTTGTCATCAATTTTCTCGACTAATTGTGAAGTCGTTTGTGATGTCAATACTTCAGTTTGTTCTATAGCCTCTTTACTATCAATATCAGTTTGAGCTTTAACTTGTTTCGGTCCTGAAGGACTTGTAAATTCTTCTTCTTTTGTTTCAGTTAGTGTTTCAGTTACTAAAACTGAACGTTTTCCTCCCTCTATATTAAATTCTGCACTCTTTGTATCTGGTTTGAATGTTTTATCAAAGAATCTTTCATTTTCGCGAGTCATTGTTTCAGTTATAATGACTGATTCATGTGTTAATTGACTTTGATTTGCTTGAGCTGATGTAGGTGTTATTTTTCCTAGTTCTCCAATTCCCAATTCTGTTATAACTTCTGTTTTCTCAGCTATCTCTCGACCTTTAATTTCTGCTTTTGCAATATTTTCACTAGGTTGCACTGGAGAAGGTAGTAAGCCTTCCGAATCAGTTGCAATTATTTCAGTTATGTTTAGAGTTTTACCTTCAACAAATTCAACTCCAGCCGTACGTAAATCTTCAGTAAAATCTTTTTGTGTTAATTGTGTAGTCGATTGAGAAGTTAATGTTTCAGTTAGTTCTACAGCTTCTTTGCTACTAACTTCAGTCTGGGCTGTTACTTGTTTAGGTCCAGATGGCGTCAAGAAATCTTCTTCTTTTGTCTCAGTTAATGTTTCAGTTACCAAAACAGTACGTTTGCCTTCTTCGATATTTAAATCAGCAGATTTAGTATCTGGTATAAAGGTTTTATCAAATGTTTTTTCATTTTCTCTGGTTGTTGTTTCAGTAATTATAACTGATTCATGAGTAGATTGACTAGTATTTGCTTGAGCGGTGATTGGTTGAATTTTAGTGAGTTCACCAACTCCTAACTCAGTAATCACTTCAGTTTTTTCAGCTATTTTACGTCCCTTTATTTCTGATTTGGCTAGATTTTCAGTAGGCTTAACTGGACTAGGAAGAAGACCTTCAGAATCAGTTGGAATAATTTCTGTAACACTTAAAGGTTTGCCTTCTTCGAAGTTAACTCCAGCGGTTTTTTGTTCCGTTGTGAATTCTGTTATTTCTGAGGCGTTTTGAGTTGTTAAAACCTCGGTTAGTTGATATGCTTCTCGACTATCGAAATCGGTTGAAGCTGTAATTTGTTTGGGAATTTGTTGGGTAGCGAATTCTTCTTCTTTCGTTTCGGTAAGCGTTTCAGTAACGACAACTGTTTTGTGGCCTCCTTCAATCTCAACACCAACCTGTTTTGTTTCAGGTTTAAATGTTTTTTCAAATGACTTTTCCGATTCTCGCGTATTGGTTTCAGTAATTAGAACTGATTCGTGTGTGAGTTGATTTTTAATAGCTTGAACAGGCGTTGGTTTCACTTCTTCAAATTCACCAATGCCTAATTCAGTTATTACTTCAGTTTTTTCTGCAATTTCATGTCCTTTGATTTCGGATTTGGCAAGATTTTCAGATGGTTTTTGAGGTGATGGTAATACACCTTCGGAATCATGAGTAATAATTTCAGTAACGTTTATGGTTTTAGCTTGTTCGAATTCAACATCAGCTTGTTTTGTGTCCAAAGCCAATTTTATGTCACGTGGTATTTCTTTTTCTTGAACTGTTTCTTCAGTAATAACAAGACTTTCATTCACATCCATTTCATAATGAGCTTTTTGCTGGTTAAATGTGAATTCATTGATTGTTTCGGTATCAAAATGAGACATAACTTCACTTTGTTGCACTGAAATATTGCTGATTATTGATGCTTTTCCTGTTTGGGTAGCCGGAATGAATTCTTTGGTAAATTCTCCTTCTTTGTCATCAACAATTACTTCTGTTACGACAACACTTCGGTCTTCTTCATAAATCTTTTCGGCTTTCTTTTTATCAAGTGATTGTTTGATGGAAAGATCCATTTCTTGTTCAGAAATATTTAATTCAGTTTGAACAAGGCTTTCAAACAGAGTGTGCTGTAACTGTGCAGTTGTTAATTGCAAAGTTTGGGCTTCATAATCGCCTGTATTAGATTGAATGATAACTTCACTTTGTTGAGCAACTTCTTGCCCAATAATACTAGGCTGAGCCACTTTTGATAATGCTTCCTGGGGTTTAACAAATTGGTCTTCTTTGTCAGTTGCATGAATTTCGGTAATCGAAATACTCTTAACTTCTTCAAAACCAACATCTGCACTTTTTGTTTTCGGTTTGAATTCTCCGGAAAACTCGGTTTCATTTTCAACAACTTCAGTTTGACTAATGATTGTACTTTCAAATGGCTTTTGTTTGACTAAAGCTTGAACGCCAGCTTCTGTAGCGATTTCTAAATTTCCAACGCTTAGATTTGAAGTGATTTCGCTAGTTTGAGCAATTTCTCGGTTGAAGATACTTGATGGTTGAGCATATTGTCCTTCGGGTATTTGTAACGGAGCCATGGTGTCTTCTTTTTCTTCAGGTTTGATTTGAGTGACATTTAAACTTCGACCTTCCTCGAACTTGAACTCCGCAGACTTGGAAACCATTTTCAAATCTGTGATTAGTTTATCTTCTTGTTCACCAATGATGGGTTGGATTTGGATAATACTTTCGAATGGAGTTTGGTGGATGTTTGCCGAAATTGGTTTCATTGTAAGGGAAGAAATATCGCCAGTGGAAATATTTGATTCAACTTCAGTTTTTTCAGCTACTTCATATCCGATTACATTGCTCGTAGCTGTACGACCTTTCGGAACATCCGAAGTTGAAAGAGTTGCCTCTTTGTTTTGTGTTTGAGTCTCAGTGATGACTTGAACCTTTTTACCTTCTTCAATACTTACGTCGGCTTTCGTTGGAATTGGTTTAAATTTGCCTACAAATTCATCACCTCGTTCTTCTGGCAGATTTTCTGAAATTAGAAGACTAGTTAGTACTTCTTGACCAGGTGTGGCGTGTGCGGCATTTTGTGTAGGTGCAATAAGTGTATCAAGGCCGAACTCCACTTGTGTTTGGTTTTGTTCGACCACTTCGTGCGTATCGCCTATTTGTGGAAGTGCCTGTCTGTGTTTGGGAAGTACTTCTGGAGTATACTTTTCAGTTTGATCACCGAGAGTGACCTCAGATATAACAACACTACGATCGATTGCGAACGAAACATCTGCAATATGTTTTGTGGGTTTGACTTGTTCTTCTAAAAGGCCTTCACATTCAGAAATAACCGATTCAATATTGAGTAAGGGTTTATACGGTTCTTGGTCTTTTACAGCAAAAACTGCTGTAACGGGCGTTTCTTCCAATATTGATGTCGATGTTTCTGAAACAACTTCAGATTTCGTTGCAATTTCTTGTCCTAATATAGAAGGAGTTGCTCGTTTTTCTTCTGGTTTTTCCTCAATTGGTAATGTATTTTCTTTATCTTCAGTTGTAACAGATGTAACGGTAACACTTTCTTCAAGATTTACTTCCACTGAAGCTGTTTTCATATCAGGTTTAGCTAACAAATCGAGATTACTTTCGGTCTCTCCAACTGTAGCTTCTGTTCGAATTACTGTTTCAAATGGTACGTGTTCTTGTCGAGCAAGTGTGGTTGAAACAGTTTCCACTTCAAAGTCTTTAACACTTTGTTCTGAAAGTACTTCTGATTGCATTGCTACTTCATGTTGAGTTATTTCAGGCAATGCAAATTGAGTAGAAGGAAGCTGAAGTGCTGCCAATGTATTTTCCGATTCACCTGTTGTAATTTCCGTTATTTGTACAGAAACATCTTCACTGAATGCTAATTTGCCAGTTTGAGTGGTAGTTTTTTCTGCTTGCACAAGTTCTGATTCAACTTCAGCTGCTTGTACTTCCATGTGTTGGATACTTTCAAAAGGAAATTGATCTGGAATAGCATATGCTTCCAAGATCACAGGCGAATCTATTTTATCTACTGTTCCTGCGATTACAACTTCAGTTTTTTGAGCGACTTTTTGTCCAGAGATATCAGTAGTTGCGTGTTTTTTCTCTGGTGCATCTTCTTGGTTATATGTTTTTTCCTTGTCGTCAGTTTGGGTTTCGAGAATTGATATTGGTGTCATTTCTAAGAAGGTAATATCAGCTTTTTTAGAGTCTGGAATGACTTTTTCGGTGAAAGTTCCTTCTTTTTCTTCAGCCTCTGTGGCAGTTTTTGATATTGCTAGATGTGGAATTTGATTAATGTCAGCTTTTGCAGACAATGGTTCAACTTTTTCAAAACCGGTTACAGATCCATGAATGAATACCGATGATTGATCAACGGCTTGTAAACTGATAATATCTGTTTCAGCCTTCTTCGTTTCGGGTACATGTTCTTGTAAAGTCTCTTCTTTTTCATTTGCTAACACTGAAACAATAGTGATGCTTTCGCCAAGCTCTAAATCAGATGTCGCTGTTTTTGTATCTGGTTTAATTCCAGGTGTGTATAATCCTTCCTTTTCGCTTATATTAGTTTGATGTTGGATAATACTTTCATACGGAATTTGAGATTGAAGAGCTTTGGTTTCTTGATTACCATCTGGAGACATTTCTCGTACACAAAAGTCGGACAATATTTCAGATTTGATAGCAACTTTTTGGGAGTCAATGTTTGTAGTAGCTGACATCATTTTTGGAGATTCATCATCAGATAGCGGTTTTTCTTTTTGATTTACTTGAACTTCCATAACACTAACACTTTCTCCAATTTCAAAATCAACGTCAGCAGTTTTCTGATCGGGTTTCATAAATTCGTTATATTGGCCGGGTATTTCATTAATTGATATTTCACTACTAATAGCACATCCCAAAGTTTCATTTTCGGGGTGAGCCTGTTCTTTTTCTGGAGATATCCTAGTCCAGTCTCCAGTAGTTTGATTGCTGACGACTTCTTGTTGAACGATAACTTGTTTTTCTAAAATATCAATTGCAGCCGTGCGCTGTTCCGGAACTTCTGCTTGTTTTAACACTTCTTCTTTATATTCCGGAACAATTTCCGTGACGGCAACACTTTGTGTGGCTGAAACGTTTACTATCGCCACTTTTTCTTCAGGGAATTGATATTTTTCAAGTAAATGCTCAGTATCTGAGACTGTAGCTTCGGTAATAATAAGCTCTTGATGTGGAATATTGTCAATTTTTGCTTTTCCTGTTGCTGGCAAGTCAGTGACTAATTCAGTAGCATGAGCAACCATTGTAGTTTCCATTTGCAGTACAACGTCTTGCCCGGTAATGCTAGATAAGGCTGTTACTTGTTCAGGTTTTTTCTCTGAAACATATTCTTTTTCGCTGTCATGGGTAATTACTTGCGAAACCGAAATTCCAGTTACTTTGTCATCATATTCAACATTCGCCCGTTTTGTTTCGGGGAGAATATCTGCGACATGTTCAGCTTCTTTTTCAGCCATATTAGGTATTGATATTTGCACGCTTTCCATAGGAATTTGACTTGTTTTTGCTACACTTGCCAAAGGTTTTTCATCGCTAAATGGAGTTGCATTGGTTTCCACATGTACTTCAGATTTAATCGCAACTTTTTGGGATGTATAATCTGTAGACGCTGTACAAGTACTTGGCAATTCTTCAGGTACATATGCGCTTTCTTTGTTTTCAACAGTAACTTCTGTTATTGTTATACTTTCGGCTGATGGTATCGTTATATCAGCTGTTCGAGATTCAGGAATTAAATGTTGAGCATAATCAGTTAAACCTTCACTAATGATCGTTTCTTCCACGACTGTCTCATCGTGAGTACTTTGATCAACCTTTGCTGTTATTAAAGTAGGAATAATATCTTTTAGATCTCCAGTTGTGGTTTCAGGATTAAGTTCTTCAACTATCACTGTTTGAAGCATATGAGTTGGAATTGTTTTTACAGTTTGAGAAGCTGGAGTTTCGAAAGGCTTCAATGCACCTTCTTTTTCATTGAAATCTGTTTGGATAATAGCGACTGATTGTTGCATATCGTAAATTTCAGAAATATTATAAGCAGTAGGTTTTTGTTCACTGTCTAAAATTGATTCTTTTTCGTGTAAATTGACAATAGATATTTGCTTAGCTTCAACACTTTGTAGAATTTGTGTAGCTTCATCAGTTCGATATTTAAGAATATCAATTTTATCACAAGGTAAATCAAGAGTTTGAGTTTCAGCAACAATTACTGGCTGTTGTGGATTTATGCCCAACTCAGCCATTGCGCTTGTCGGTTTGATCATTTCAGGAAGGAGTTTTTCTGATTCTTGAACATTTATGTCTGACACATTTGATGCTTCCAAACAAATCATAGAAGATACGGCCAATTTTTTATCTGGACTTTCTCCCGCCAAAAATTCACCTTCTTTTTCTGTTACATGAGCAACGGAAGAGATGGTGGTTTCGTGTTCAGTAAACTCGATATTAGCACATTTTGCTTCATTGTATTCGGTTGTGATTTCGACTTGTGGCATTTGAGAATCGACAACTTTGACGGTGATACCTTCCACGGTTGTTATGGTCGTTGTAGCTTCAGCAGATTCAGGTTTGAGACCTTTACTGAATTCCGTTTCTTTTTCTTGAACATTTTGCATTTCAACGACAAGACTTTCACCAGAAGTTACTTCAACAGCGGCTGTTTGGGATGGAGGAAGACGTTGCGGAATGAAATCACCTTCGTTTTCAGGAGCGTTCATTTCATGGGTAGTTAAAGGTTTTTGAGGAATAAAGGTTTCATTGGCAACTTCGGTGGCAACAATGAGTTCAGGGAAGTATCGGGTAGGTTTGGTTTCGGAAATAACTTCACTAACTTCTAGTGATTCCTTGGAAGATATTTGAACTTTGGGCTTGACAGGAACAGGTCGAGCTAGTGCATCGTACTTGTTTTCTGATTGAGCTTCATTGACTTCATAGACTGTTAATCCTTCTTGGGGTATGAAAGATTTTTGCGCTGTTGTGCCTTTTGGAACGCTACCTTTCTCAAATGTTTCTTCTTTTTGTGAAATTTCCGTTTCAGATATGCTGGTCGCTTCTTGCAGGACTAATGAGATTGTCGCTTGCGATGAAGTTGTACTTTCTTCTTTAATGTCAGTGATGGGTTGTCGTGCTTCAATTTCGCTTACTTGAACACTTTCGGATTGTACAGTTATTGTACGTTTTGCCTCAAATGATGCCGGAACAAATTTATCGCTATATTCCGAATATGAGGATTGGATATTGGGTTCAGTAACTTCATATGGTTGAATTGTATCGATTAAAGTGTCAGCTTTAACGGATTTGGCACTGAATTTGTCAGTGTCAACTTCATTTTCTTCGATGTTAGTAATGTGTTGGGAAACGGCCGAATGTGTCAGAAGGCTAACTTTAATTTGTTCGCCGGATAAAGGCTGAGTTTGAATTTCAGTTGTAAGATTTGCTGGAATAGTTTCAGCGATCATTGATGATGTGTTTACGACTTGAGCTTGAATCGATTCAGGTTTGATAGGTTCTAGTGTTTTAGTGAATTCTTCATCGATAATTTCCTCGTCCTCATCAGGAAGAGTGGCTGTTAATTTCTTTTTGATTATTCGTTTTCCACCTCCCACAATTTCAATTTCCACTTCAATTTCTTCTTCAGATTCTTGCTTGATTATTTGTTTCTTTTTCTTTTTAGTTTTCTCTAATGGTTTCTTTTCTGAGATTAACATTTGTTCTCTCTTCTTTCGCTCTTCTTCCTCTTCTTCTTCTTCCTCAGTGATTTCGACAATTTGTGTTCGCTTGGATTCATCAGTGATTTCTCGAATAATTTCTTTCTTCTTTTTCTCAGGTTTCCTTCGGCGGATGCCACCGATTTGAGTTTTGTCCACAACGAGGATTTCTTCTTCTTCGTTAATCTCCTCGATTTCTTTGCGTTTTGTGTCTTCTGGTTGTGTAACAATGCCAAAAGATGTGGTTTCTATTGTGGTGACTAATTGCTCATCGTCAGGTAATTCTGTGATTTGAACACCTTCGTCTTTTTGTTCGATGGGTTTCAGTGTTTCAGGTTGATCGGGTTGAGTGCCAGTAATGGTTATAGTTGCACTGCGCATATCAGTCGTTTCAACAGTTTCTGTGGAAGTGTATTGTGAACAATATTATATCATTTTTATTGAAAAAATGACGTAGTGTTGATAATGTGAAGTCAAAAGTAATAGGTGAGTATATTTCTCTATTGAATTTGGTTTTGAATTAAGAATTTTGTGTGATAATATCGTATGTCAAATTTAGTTTTGGTAATTTTTGATAAATTTTGTATTTTTAGAAATGTACAACAGATAAATTAATTTGGAAAAAGAAAACAACAAATAGAAACACCAAAAGAGATCCAAAAACATCAATAAAGAAGAAAAAGGTATGATTGAATAAAAAATCAAAAACCAAAAAAAAAATCCAGTTTTTGTATGGAATTTTTACTTTTGAAAACACACTTCAAAACAATTCATTTCATAAAAATAGAAGGAAAATAAAAAAAAATTGATATTTAAGTTAAGCTGGTCATGCAATGTTGAGAAAGTTTCTCGAAAAAGTTAGTAAGCAAAATGATTAATTGTAGAAAAACGATTAAAGTTTTATTTCATGCCAAAAAGAATGGAGCAGGTAATCATTGAGAGCGAGACATGTAGTAAAGTTTTATTTGATAAAAAATCTATTTATTATCAAAATTCATGTGGGAAGAATATAAATTGGAGTGACATTTTTTTTTAATTCTCTTAATATGTCTTGACAAAATTGATATTAAATATCTTTTATTTAGACAAGTTAGAGTTGGTTTAGTCTCAATGAGTTAATAACAGCATTAACATCTTGGGTTTGAGCCAATTCTATATCAACATTTCAATGCCAATGTAATGTTTATAAAATCGGATAAAATTGTTTATAAACTCACTAATGTACAAACTGAAAACATATGGTGATGTCTAAACAAATTTTCTTTAATATTTTTAATTCATTTAAAAAAGGAAGTTAACGTGAAATAAACAAAAAATAAGTGCTTTTCTTTGACCATATTTTTTGCTTTATATTTGTATCAATGCAAAAAAATTAATTAAAAGAAGACCAATAAAAATTATCATCAAATAAAATTAAATTGTGAAAAAAGTGAAATGATTAATTCGAAAGCTGAAAACCTATGTATAAAATTTTAAAATAAAGCCCTCTAAAAGCTTAAAAACTAATTGGCAGTTAGCTGTTGGAACAGTTAACAGGGGGTATTTTTAGCGTAGAATAACTTCATTAGTCAATTGTTGTCATTATCTAAGGGTTGTTAATCAATTACGCCATTTTATGTTTTAATATTTTAATTAATTGTTCTTTTTTAACTTTTAACTATTACGACCTGAAGAATTTTGTCAATAATAAATAATGCTTGGTAAAATACTACTTAACATGTCATTTGAAAAAAAAAATCATTACTATGGGAAGGGAGTCAATAAAGAAAGAACTAAAACCGAGAAAATTTTGAAATCAATGAATATAAGGGGTCATAAAAAAACGGCCGAATGAAATTTGAGGCTATTGAAAATTAAAAAAAATGAATTTCAATCGATTAATAAGGGTTGTCCTAATCAACTCGAGTCACTGAGGTTATCTCAAATAATGAATAGAAAAATGATTGTTGATTTTGTTTTTAGTGAAACCCAAAATTTCACGAATAACTGAGCAAATCCGAAAAATTTATTAAAAAAATCATCCAGAAAATACTAAAATTTTAATAATTGTATACAAAGAAATGACCCCCTACGGCTAAAAATTCATTCGTGATAAGGGTTGTTCAAAAATTGGTTGGATTTATCTATCGAAAGATAAGATTATCATGTTTGACGTCCTTTAATCCCTAAAAAGGTTTAAGAGAGGTTGCCATAAAACTATTCGAATATATTGGAGAAACAATATAATTTGTTTAAGTCATACTGAGATTTCACTAATATTTTCATTTGATAAACAATTCGGCATTGGATTTTTATGTTTTCCGAATAAAAGTATAGCATTTATAAACACATTAAATATTGAGGGAACAATTTTAAGTCAAGTGTTTGGCAATAATGAAGAGTAAAAAAATTAGAAAGATAAACCATTTTCGATAGGAAATTCTAGATATTTTTTATTAAAAATTGTGACTACTATCGTTCTGTATTTGTTATAGAAACCAAAGGTATACTAAAACTAATGAAAATAATTTATCTAGAAATTAAAAAGCATTGAGTAAAACCAGTAGATTTTAATTGATTGAATCTTAAACGGACAAATACAATGAAAGACGTTGTATTTTATGGATATAAAGAAATGATAGCGTTTTCTGTATACCTAAATCGCATTTTGAATAACAATTTAATAAGTAAATACTTTTCTAGTCGAGTAAATTTTTAAGGATTGCTACAGGAACCTTCTTGTGAATTCATGAATTCTTGTGAATTTCTGGCTTCTTTTCCTATTTACTAGAAAAATCGAGGCAAAAAAGTAGTTTAAAATACGAATCATTCAATCTTATTTTCTGTCCATTCTAATAGAACGATTAAATAATCTTTTATTCTTTCTAAATGTTTTACGTAATTCATAAATAACCCCTTAGACACAATTTGATAGTATCAATTGGCTAAAGATCAGAAAAATTTGATTAAAACTCGTCAATTGTCACGAGAAAAATATTGCTTAAATTGAAACTACACTGTAGTTTTTCCATTTATAGTAATGACGATAAAATTAAACTAAACTATTCAAAACATAAACAACAAATTTCTACTTAGAAAAAAACATCTTGCCTCAATTTACACGTTAGAAAAAAACTTTCCAAAAATCAAAATTTTTTTGAAAAAAAAAGAAATAGTTAACAAACATACCAGATTTAAAAATCAAATATTCAAAAAACAACAAATAGCAAATTAAGCTTATGGAACGTTTTTATTTTGGAATACTTACGTTATTGGCTGCATCTATGCTAACATTAATAAGCTGGACAGAAGCTAAAATAAATATTATATTAAAGTGTATTAAGTGTTTGAAGCGTTAAAATACTTCACATTGCAGTCAGCCGAGGGGCAAGCGCGTTTCTAGAGCTTAAAACTAATTAGGGTTCGGGCAATTCTTATTAAAAAAGTGATCATTTAAAATTATTTTCTTAAAATCGATGATAAATTACGGCTTTAGTCGAACATACCTTCTTGTTCTACTGCACGTTCTAATTTCGTTTTCTTCACGTGTTTCTTTCGTTCTGTAAAATAATTTCATGTTACAAGAATCGCTTTTCAAAAATATATTCTTTATTATTTTAAATAAAATACTACACAAAAATTAATCAAAAAACTTAAGTGTATTGTTATAAAAACGTACTTAAAACTATTATTATATCAAACTATATTAACGTAAACTAAATAATACAAATGCTATTAATTTGTTCAAAAAAATAAACAATCAAAAACACAGCCATTTTTATAAGATTCTACTCTAATTATTTTACAAAGCTTTTGAATTTAAATTAATTACACAAAGCCAAACTGAAAAAAATGAATAAAACACAAAAACATGCAAACTTTCTGCATTCTAAACTCACCAACTGTGTGAGTTTGCACCTCAGATTGTTGTTCAATAGTTACGAGTTCTTCCGCAGTTTCTTCAGTAATAACCTGGAATTTAATAAGAAAAAGAAATATTAAAAAAATTTAGGTCAACCTTGTAAAAATCAGCCTTTGTAATATTGTTAAATAGTTAAACATGAACGTTGGCAAAGGCGGTAGACAAGGAAAAACAATAACGAATATCCTAGAAGTTGTATCATTTATCAAAAATGTACTATTAACAAAAATATTGAATTACTTAAGGTTGTTTAGAAGAAAATCACAAATATTGAGAAAAAATTGAAACTAATACTGTAGGTAGTCAACTGTTTGAGTCATATCTCTGTAAAATTTCAAGTCGCTTTGGGGCTTATTAATGGATTAAAGAAATCGTAAAGTTGCGTAACTTTTAACCACTTAACACAGGGTAAATGAAGAAAGTTATTTGTGATCGCAATCAACTCGTGATGAGTTTTTTATGGATATTAACTTTTTTTGGAAAAATAGTGATGCATTCTTTAAAATAATCCGCGTCGATCAATACCAAAATCATTAACATTTGGGGGGCTTCTAAGCAAAAAATGTCCCCATAATGATAGAAAATTGTGTCAAAATTCAATCCGAGTGTATAAAAGCTTTATAGAAATATCAACAATGTCTACTTATAAGCCTAGAAAATTCATCTCCATCCACTTAGCCCTACACTTTTGGAATTTGGATAATATTGGTATATATACGGATATATATACGGAAATAAATACGGAACATATTGGTGTTTTTTTTCCGTTCAAGAGTTATCTTGAGCTATCTTGAAGTTTTGAGCTTTTCTATAAATATTAAAATTACGAAATTTCTTTGCACCATTAGTTGGTGTTTTTTGTCGTTCGAGAGTTCCGAAAGAATAATTTTCATAAGGTTTATATTTTCCCGGAAGTAGCTATTTGAAAAAACTCGATTAGGGTCATTTTTTAAATATTGGATATTTCATTTTTTTTTTGTGCCATTAATTGATGTTCTTTTGATGTTCGAGAGTTCCCAAAGAAAAATTTTCATAGCTTGCATATTATCCAGGAAAAAGCTATTAGAAGAAAAGCTCAATTCGAGCCATTTTCCAAATATTGAAATTTCAAAATTTTTTTCTGCGCCATTAATTCTTTCAGTACTCTTGAACGACAAAATATCACCAATTAATAGCGCTAAAAAAATTTCGAAATTTCAATTTTCGGGAAAAGGTCCAAATCGAGCTTTCTCTTCAAATGGCTGTTTCCAGGAGAATATAAAATTTATGACGATTTTTCTTTCGGAATTCTCAGATAGAAAAGCTCAAAACGTCAAGTAAGCATTACACAGGGTTTTCCTGGAAAATATGTGAGCGACAATTTTTTTTCCCAGAACTCTTGAACGGCAAAAAATCACAAAAATATTCCGTAGTTATTTTTTTCAAATTCTAAAAGTGTAGTATTTACGTAATGGATGTAAAGACTTCTCCCTTTTTCTCATAATTCTCCACCGCACTTCTGAACAACCTCAATTTAGGCAGTTATCATTTTGGGACATTTTTTTGAACTTTGGTACAATGTTAAAAGTTTATATTCTTAAAATTGGTTGTATGATATATGCTGTATTTATTATTACATTTAAAGGAGCTTTCAGGTAATGCAATACTAACCTGTCTGGCTTCCCTTGTTTCCCATGCATGCGGCCGAAAGTCTTCGGGAGAGAAATGCGTGATAACTTCTTCAACAGTCGCATGTTTCATTTCAACAAGCCGCATAAATGCCCGGAATCCGACCGTAGCTGCCACTTCAGCCTCATCATCGGCACACTCTTCGGTCAAAACTTGAGATATTATTGCTCCATAACCCTGTCGCTCCACTAAATTAACCATTGCTGATTGTGCTTCGGGAGTACGTAATGCAGGGAAGCGATCTGCCTGATACAAGACGGTGATTTCATTAACAGTAACTCCTCGTCGTACCAAGAATCCAATTTGGGCCAAATCTCGTAACGGACTTTCACCAGGTCCGAATTCTCGCGCTTTGCTAAACTTAAGAGTTTCTTCGACTTCTTTTGCCATTTGATTCTCCTGAGTTTTGATTATTTTATTAACTTTTTCAATAACTTCTTGTACATGTACTTCTGTTATTGTCGCTGTTTCGAAGTGTTGCGTCGTAATTGTCTTCGCTGTTCGAGTTTTTGTGACATGTTTGCTGAATTCTTGCACCGTATCCGTAGCTTCAACTTCGGAAATGGCGATGGAATCTTGAGTGTCTAAAATAATTCCAGCCACTCGAACCTTTTTAGCTTTATCTTTAACTTTGAATTCTTTGACGACGTTTTCGGTGACAGTTTCTGAAACTGTTACAGATTCTGAAGGAGCGACCACTGGTTGGGCAACTTCCATCGGCTGTTCGGGAGCTTTTTCGTCGATTTTCTTGCAAGAAGCGATTGCCTCGGTTGAAAGTGGCTCCGCTTTATCCAAAATTGGTTCTGCTTTAACTTTTTCAGGTAATTTAGAAATAATTTCAGTTGTTTCAATGGCTTGAACTTCTTGTACATCGAGTGAAGTTTTGACTTCAACTTCTTCCGTGATTAAGGAACCCTTTCGTCGTTTCCGTTCTTCGCGTTTCTTTTCCAGCTTCACCTTTTCCAGGCGGAGTTTTTCCTTTTGTTCTTCAGCTTTTTGGAGTTTCACCTTTTGTTTTTCTTCTCCGTGAAGTTCTTGAACGTATAATTTGGCTTTGGTAACAGCCATACCGATTTCACTCGTGGCTTTGCATACGTATGTGCCAACATCTTCGGTGGTGACACCGGTGATGGTCAATGAAGTTTTATTGTCGAAAATTCGAATTTTCAGATTGGCTGTGTTTCTAACGATTTTGTCGTTTTTGTACCAAATAACATCTAAAACAGTTTAAGTTAATGTAAGCAACCGAAAGAAGTTCAGAAAAAAATCGATTCAATTTCTATGACACTAAATGAAGCCTTTACCTGGTACAGGATTTCCAGAATATTGGCAATCGAAAACAATTGTTTCTTCTTCTCTGGCTCGAATGTCTTTAATTTCTTGAACAAACGTGGGTACGCATTGTGTAGCTGTAAAACAGGTAAATTATTAAATTTTGCCAAATTTTTATCAAATTTTATTTGTCAAGCCTCACACTCTTACCTCTAATGACTAGAAGATTCTTCGATTCTTTTAATATTTTGGTTAGAGGGCTATTTAAAAACGAAAAAAATAAAAACACACGACAAAAACATGCTTCTTGCATCAGTTAGAGGAATACCTTATGCTTTGTCGTTTTTTTTCTGATTCTTTTCTTTGGTTTCATCTAAATAAGCTGATGCGATTCCGCTATTTTTAGGATCGGACATACAAGCGGTTTCTAACAATAAAAATTCCTGCAATTCTTCTTGACTATCGGCCGTATGAAGTTGGTGGAATGCTAAAGGGTCTAATTCCCTCGGCTCCAGAGGATACATGTCTGCAGGATTGGAATACTCATCACTGAAAGTTCGTGGCCTTTGTGAAATTTCTACTTGTTTTGTACGAGGAAATGTTTGATATTTTTCAGTTGATTCCCAGAGAGGGGTGTAGGCCGCAGGAAGAATTGTGTCACAAGAGGTGGACATAATTTTCGGGATGTACGTCATCATTTCAGTACTGTTTCGATTTTCGCTTGTTTTACTTCCGTTACTGTTTCGGTTGCTGTTTGTTTCTGTTGATGGCTCACTATTTTCTTCAATTGGAGAAAGAATGTTGAAGGCATCGTGAAGATGATGGTGATGAGATTTAGCAAACATTTCCTTATCCGAATCTTCCTGAATTTCCTGTACTAAATCCGGCTCAATTTCATCCAACATCTCAAGATTTTTTCCTCGTTCCTGTTGCTCGATAAACTCCATCACAGAACTTACCGAATGTCGATGAGTATTTAAATAATTTTCAAGAACCGAATGCGCAAAAGTAGACCCAGAAATTTTCGATATTGTCGGCTCACTTTGTACAGAAGTGGCGGAAGTAGCATCGATAAAGCTAAGATTTTTGTATTGATTTGGATCGAGGAAAAACGGTCGCTTGACTTCCTCTTCGTTGAAATGAATAGTTGTCGTTGAATGTTGAGTCTCTTCTTCTTGAGCCATTAAATTTTTTCTAGATCGATTTTTTACCTGCTGCCTGGAGATTGTCGAAACTCGATCGAGACTATCGGTTGACATAAATTCATCCTCACTCGCATGCAAAGTGCCTCGGGAAGAATGTGGCACATTTTTATTCTTACCTCGAAGGGCTGCTTGCAGTTCTTCCATATGAGTAACCCATTCCGGCTTTCTGTATTCCTTCGTTCCAACAATTCCTAAACACACAAAAAGCCAATTAGGTATAAATTATTAGCAAAATAAAAATTAAAAATAACAATTTGTCGAATATGTCATGTATTTATAGTATTTAAGTGTATACAAGGGGGAAGGAAAAGGAAAATCCTAAAAGAAAACAATATTTATCTGAAAAAGAAAAGCAAAAAAGTTAAAGCAGTAAAAAGAAAATTTTAAAATAATAATATAAGAAAAAAGTAAATTCTACTATGGATACCTTCTACAGAAAGCTCAGCTGTCGTTATCGCTACGCCCAGAGGATTGTGTGCTTCGAAAACGATTTCACCAGTATCGTCTGGATATACTTCCGTGATAGTCAATACAGAAGTTCCATCGTCGAAATTTTCGATTATAAATTCATCGGTAGCCGTCAACTCTTGGCCTTCCTTAAACCATTTGCCAATAGGCTTTGGTTTTCCTTCAGCTTTAACTTCCAACCGAACAATTTCACCGTCCTGCGTTGAAATTGTTTCAGGAAGTTTTTTAATGATCTTGGGGGCGGTTTCAGTATCACTATCTGACGGAATTTCCACTTCAGATAGTGTCTATAATGTTCAAAAGAAAGAAAATAATCAATACTTTTCATATTTTTATTTATTAATATTATACAATATAAAATTCTAATCATAAATTGATTTCCAATATTTTACCTTGTCTAGGAGATCTTCTTCTGATCCGCTAGGTCCAGTAAGACCAATTTCTGAGTCCGGAACATATTCATAGGCTGAAAAATATTTTTTTAGAATAAAACTATGATTGGATTTATCGTTTTTATTTTACCTTCAACAATCAATGTTGAACTACAGATAGCTTCACCAATTTTATTGGTAGCAAAGCATGTGTACTCTCCGGCATCTTCAGGGAATACTTCTGTGATTGCCAGAGAGCAAACTCCTTCAGTATCTTGGAAAATTGTAACATCTTTGGCTTCTTTAACAGGACGACTGTTGTGGAGCCACTCTACCTTTGGTATTGGTTGTCCTGTAACTTTACAAGTGAAGACAACTTTTTCGCCATCCATTACACGGACAGGTGATAATTGCTTTACGAATCTTGGAGAAATGAATTCGACAGTTTCTTCCCATTCAGTGTCTTCGAGAACATTTAATGAAGCTGTGCACGTAACAGAACCAGCCACATTTTCAGCTCGACAAGTAAAACTGCCGGTATACTCAACATTTGTGTCTTTGATTAACAATATTGAGCGGTTATCTTCTGTTACGATTCGATGTTCTGGACTCGATTTAATAGGAACATTGTGTTGGAACCATTGGAATGATGCAGTTGGGAATGCTTCGACGACTGTTTCCATAATGACAACCTCACCAACTGAGACTATTTGGGGTTTGATTGGTTTGATAAAACGCGGTGGAATCACTTGTTCCATTTCTTTGTCATCAGTAACAGTCACAGAACCAGATGAGCGGGCTTCGCCCGCTGGATTTTCAACGCGGATTTCATATTTTCCGCCTTTTTGTTTGACTTTTTCGGATATTGTCAGCGTTGTTTGGTTTTCATTGACAGTGATTTTGATATCATCTGATGGGACGATTTCTTTGCCGTTGCGAAACCATTTAATTTCTGGTTTGGGTGTCGCTTCAAATTCAGCGTCCAGAACAATAGGGCTAGTTGTTTTAGCAACCACAGCTTTGATTGGTTTTGTGATTTTAGGGGCATGCATAACAATTGGTTTGGTAACTGTTACGGATTTATTGACTATTAAGTTAGCGCGACATTCGCTAACACCAAATTTGTTATCAGCTCGTACTTTATAAATGACTTCATCTTCAGGAGTTGGCTCCAAGATTTCCAATGTTGAATGTCCTGTTTCGGGAGTATATGTAACTATGTGTTTGGAGGTTGTGACAATTTCTTCGTCGCCCTTGTACCATCGTACTATTGGCGCTGGTTCTCCAGTTACTTTACACTCTAGCAGCGCAGTCGTCTTTTCTTCAGCGAATTGTGGCTTGAGGGGTTGCACAAACCGAGGCGCGATTCCGGTTTCTTCTTTTTCTAAATAATTCGATTTAACAGTTAGTAATTGGAAAGAAAAATTACACAGAGGCAACAAACCCATTAATGTTTTCAAGTATTAATTTCCCAAATCAAACTGCAATTAATTTAGCATTTGCAATATTGTGCAGTGCGTTTAAGAAGCAAGCCGCAAGAATTTACGATCACACGCTTGTTTAGTTTGAGCGTAATGAGGAATCTGGCAAGGAAGATTGGCATTTGTCCCAATGTTTAACATTGAGATGAACAACAAAAGAATAAACAAATTCAAAAACTAAATAAGAAGTCTAATTTTATCAAAATCTACTTTGGGTTGCGATAATAATAGAGGCGTTATGGAAATAAATAAATGCATTTTGAGCGCGCAAAACGCTGATGGCGATGGTGATAGACGCTCGTTGGGAGCGGGATGAGGCGAACGCGAAAAAACCATGCATCAATTTCGCATTCCAAGTACCTAAAATAACCAGATTTGCGGTAGATGTTGCAACACCTGCCGAATTTGTCGCCCGGCACGTGTACATGGAAATGTCTTGGGGTGATACGTTGAATATTTCTAGGGTTGCTGTGTTTTCAACGATGGTCATTTGCGTGTGTTCAGTGGCATGTAGTTCAACTTCGTTACGATACCATTTGATATCAGGGAAAGGAACACCCTCAACTTGGCACACAAACTTAACGGGTTGTTCCGGCTCGGACATAACCGGCTGAAGCCGCTGAATAAAACGGGGTGCTTTTGATTTTTTCGTTTTTTGCACAACTTTCTTTTCAACCTTAGTTCGTTTAGTGACAATATCATCAGTTTTGTCCTCAACAACTTTCTTCTCTTCAACAATTTTGGTTTTCTTTTCCGATACAATTTCTAAATCAGTAATGGGATGCTCCTCGTCAAATATGGTAACACGCTTTTTCGTTTTCTTTGAAACTGTTCTTATATCGAGTCCTCTACTCGAAGATTCTTCACTTTCTTCTTCAGTAAATTCAGTTGATGGTGTTTTCATTATTCCTTTTATGGGGACCTTTTCTTTCAGAACAATTGTTGCTTCAGATTTGATTGGTTCTGGCGTTTCTATTATTTCTTCAGGCTTTTCGGGAATTTCTTCTTTTTTAGGTATTGGTTTCAATTGAACTTCTTCCGCTGGTTTGGCTTCTTCTTTTGGTCGACGTTTACCAGTTGGCCATTTCTTTTCTGGAATCTCTTCTTCCACCTTTTCAATTGGCGTTGGTTTGAACTTAATTTCATCCTTCACAGGCGCCTCCGGTTTTTCTTCTAGTGTTTTCTTTGGAATTGGTTTCAAATGTACTTCTTCTGGCTTTTCTTCTTCCTTTGGTCGGCGTTTACCAGTGGGCCATTTCTTTTCAGGAACTTCTTCTTCAACCTTTTCTTTTGGTGTTGGCTTAAATTTGATTTCATCCTTCACAGGAGTTTCTGGCTTTTCTTCTGGTGTTTTCTTTGGAATTGGCTTCAAATGCACTTCTTCTGGCTTTTCTTCTTCCTTTGGTCGGCGTTTACCAGTTGGCCATTTCTTTTCCGGAATTTCTTCTTCAACCCTTTCAATGGGTGTTGGTTTGAATTTGATTTCATCCTTCGCAGGCGTCTCCGGTTTTTCTTCTGGTGTTTTCTTCGGAATTGGTTTCAAATGCACTTCTTCTGGTTTTTCTTCTTCCTTAGGTCGGCGTTTACCCGTTGGCCATTTCTTTTCCGGAATTTCTTCTTCAACCCTTTCAATGGGTGTTGGTTTGAATTTGATTTCATCCTTCGCAGGAGTTTCTGGTTTTTCTTCTGGTGTTTTCTTCGGAATTGGTTTCAAATACACTTCTTCTGGCTTTTCTTCTTCCTTAGGTCGTCGTTTACCAGTTGGCCATTTCTTTTCTGGAATTTCTTCCTCAACTTTTTCTTTTGGCGTTGGTTTAAATTTGATTTCATCCTTCGCAGGAATTTCTGGCTTTTCTTCTGGTGTTTTCTTCGGAATTGGTTTCAAATGCACTTCCTCTGGCTTTTCTTCTTCTTTTGGTCGGCGCTTACCAGTTGGCCATTTCTTTTCCGGAATTTCTACTTCAACCTTTTCTTTTGGTGTTGGTTTAAATTTGATTTCATCCTTCACAGGAGTTTCTGGTTTTTCTTCTGGTGTTTTCTTTGGAATAGGCTTCAAATGTACTTCCTCTGGTTTTTCTTCTTCCTTAGGTCGGCGTTTACCAGTCGGCCATTTTGTTTCTGGGGTTTCTTCAAATGATTTTGTTTTAAGTATTGGTTTTAATGGTTTTTTAACGATTGGCGAAACTTCAGGTGTTGGTTCAGATTTTTCGAGTACTACTGGTTTCAAATGTACTTCTTCTGGCTTTTCTTCTTCTTTTGGTCTCTGTTTACCGGTTGGCCACTGTGTTTCAGGTACTTCTGCTTCAAGAATTTCTTTTTGTTTTTTACCACGTCTCCAAGGAACTGCTACCTTTTCGGGTTCAGGTTTAACCTCTTCTACCACTTGCTCTTGAGGTTTGGCCTCAACTTTTTCTGGAATATGCTTTTCCTTCTTCTTGCGCCATGGAGCTGCTGGAATTGATTTTAATTTTTCAATTTCCTCTGTGTTATCATCTAATTTGAAAATTATGGTATCTTCTACTTCAGTTGTTGTTTCATCGACGATAATAGTTTTTTCATTAGATTCTACATCTTTAACCGGAATTGGTTTTAAGTCAACTGTTTCCATTTCAGTAGCTTGTTGTGGCCGTTTAACTGTCGTTACTTTACGTAAACTAACTTGTTCTGCGGTCCAAGGTTTAATTTCAGATGTTTGTTTAATAAGGCGACGTTTTGGTTTCTTCTGTTCTTCAACTGATATTTCAGTAATTTCTTCAACTTCTTCCTTCATGATTTCAGATTTTTGTTCTTTTGGAATTTCTTTGATTTCTTCAACTATTGTTGTTTCTATTACCGAATCTTCAATTGATTTCTTAGGTTTGCGCCAAGGAGCAACTTTTATTTCAGCAGGTACTTCTTCATCGTGTTCAATGACTATTTCTTCCGCTTTGAAAGGTACAAGTTCAGGTAATTCCTGTACTGTAGCTTGCATGGCCTTAACTGGTTGTTGTACTTCTTTAACGACTGGTTTTAAAGATACATCTTCTAATTTTTCTTTTTCAATAGGAATTTTAATTCGTTTAGTAGGTTTGAGATCAATTTTTTCGGAAGTCCATGGAATTGGTTCTTTTTCTTTTATTTCAATAGATTTTCTTGGTACTGGTTTGAGAGTAATTTCTTCGGGCTTATCAACTGGTTTTAGGTAAATATTTTCAGTTGGTTTTTCTTCCTCTTTTGGCCGGCGTTTACCAGTTGGCCATTTCTTTTCAGGAATTTCTTCTTCAACCCTTTCAATGGGTGTTGGTTTGAATTTGATTTCATCCTTCGCAGGAATTTCTGGCTTTTCTTCTGGTGTTTTCTTTGGAATTGGTTTCAAATGTACTTCTTCTGGCTTTTCTTCTTCCTTTGGTCGGCGTTTACCAGTTGGCCATTTCTTTTCCGGAACTTCTTCTTCAACCTTTTCTTTTGGTGTTGGTTTAAATTTGATTTCATCATTTGTAGGAATTTTTGGTTTTTCTTCTGGTATTTTCTTTGGAATTGGTTTCAAATGTACTTCTTCTGGTTTTTCTTCCTCTTTTGGCCGGCGTTTACCAGTTGGCCATTTCTTTTCAGGAATTTCTTCTTCAACCCTTTCAATGGGTGTTGGTTTGAATTTGATTTCATCCTTCGCAGGAGTTTCTGGCTTTTCTTCTGGTGTTTTCTTCGGAATTGGTTTCAAATGTACTTCTTCTGGTTTTTCTTCTTCTTTTGGTCGGCGCTTACCAGTTGGCCATTTCTTTTCCGGAATTTCTTCTTCAACCCTTTCAATGGGAGTTGGTTTGAATTTAATTTCATCTTTCACAGGCGTCTCCGGTTTTTCTTCTGGTGTTTTCTTCGGAATTGGTTTCAAATGTACTTCTTCTGGTTTTTCTTCTTCCTTAGGTCGTCGTTTACCAGTTGGCCATTTCTTTTCAGGAATTTCTTCTTCAACCTTTTCTTTTGGCGTTGGTTTGAATTTGATTTCATCCTTCACAGGAGTCTCTGGTTTTTCTTCTGGTGTTTTCTTTGGAATAGGTTTTAAATGAACCTCCTCCGGCTTTTCTTCTTCTTTTGGTCGACGTTTACCAGTTGGCCATTTCTTTTCCGGAACTTCTTCTTCCACCTTTTTAATTGGTGTTGGTTTGAATTTGATTTCATCCTTCACAGGAGTTTCTGGTTTTTCTTCTGGTGTTTTCTTTGGAATAGGTTTTAAATGAACCTCTTCCGGCTTTTCTTCTTCTTTTGGTCGACGTTTACCAGTTGGCCATACTTTGTCTTCGCTATCCTCAGCCGTGATGCCAATTTGTTTCTTGGGTGCAGTTTTCAATTCAACTTCCTCTAGCTTTTCTTTTTCAATTACAGGTTTTGCACGTTGAGTTGGTTTCAAACTAACTTTTTCTGCAGTCCAAGGTTGAGGTTGTTCAACTAAAATTTTTTCATGTGGTTTAGGTTTCTTTTTAATTTCGATTGGTTTTTGTTCTTCTGGTTTTTGCTCTTCTGGTTTTGGTTCGGGTGCTTGGTCTTCAATTTCTTTTTCTTTTGGTTGTCTAGGCTTACGCCAACTAACTGGTTTTTCTTCTGGCATTATCTTTGGCTGTTCAATTTTCTCTTCCACTTTTTCATCGCGTATCAGGAGTGATGTATCTTCTGTCTGAACCAAATTTGAAATATCTCCTTTTTCTGGTTGACGTGGTTTTCGCCAGTTGACTGGTGTGAGTTTTTCATCTGTTTTTTCTAAGATTGTTTCTTTTACTTCTAGAAGAGTAATGTCTTCAGTGTGTTTTATTTCGTCTTTGGTTTCATCAGCTTTAGGCCGTGGTTTTCTCCAATCGACAGTTTTCAATTTTTCTTCTGTGTCTTCAGATATTTTTTCATTTATATCTAAAATAGTGGAATCTTCCGTGTGTGAAATGGCCTGTTTTGCTGTAGGCAATTGAATTTGTTCTTCTATTTGTACTTTATGAACATCCAAAAGTGTTGAGTCTTCAATGGTATGTTTTGTGACTGGTTTAAGTTCAACCTTTTCAATTTCTTCTTTTTCAATTGTTTTACTTTCACGACGCACTGGCTTTAATTGAACATCTTCAAGTGTTTCGCGAACCATTTCCTTTTTCTGTCGAGAAGTTGGTTTTAATGTAAGTGGTTGTTTATTCCAAGGAATAGGCTCTGATTGTGGTTGCGGTTTTTTAACAATTTCTCTAATTTCTTCGGTTTGAGGTTTCAATTCTATTATATCGCCGTTGGTTTGCAAATTTTCAGGTTTTTCAACTTCTTTGCGCGGTCTTCGCCAGTTGGCTGTTTTCAATTTTTCTTCAACATCTTCCGTTACTTGTTTATTAATATCCAATAACGTTGAGTCCTCAATATGAGAAAT
The DNA here is from genome assembly GCA_958496175.1 of Sisyra terminalis. Lineage (NCBI taxonomy): Eukaryota > Metazoa > Arthropoda > Insecta > Neuroptera > Sisyridae > Sisyra > Sisyra terminalis. The sequence continues at coordinate 15,081,553 of OY292275.1, forward strand.
TGCTTGTTTAGCCTCTTGAGTAATATTTTTTTCTTCAACTTGCAATGTTTTATCTTCAATGGTATGAGATGTAATTGGCTTAAGTTCAACCTTTTCAATTTCTTCGGTTTCAATTGGTTTAATTTCTTTAGTTACAGGTTTAAGTTGAACTTCTTCAAGAGTCTCTTTAGGAATGTCTTTTTTAGGACGTGTAGTTGGTTTGAGAGCAACTGCTTCTTGTGTCCATGGAATAGCCTCAGTTTGAGCTAATTTTTGAGGTTGAATTTGAGCAACCTTCTCTTTTAATGGAGTCAAAACTTCGGGTTGAAGACCTTCTTCTAACGGTTTTTCAATTTCTTGGCGAGGTTTTCGCCAATTGACAGGTGTCAACTTTTCTTCAGTGTCTTCAGTAACTTTTTCGGCAACTTCTAAGAAAGACGAATCTTCAGTATGAGAAATGGCTTGTTTTGACTCAGTTGCAACAACAGTTTCTTGAACTTGTTTCAAATTTGTATCAATTATTTTTGAATCCTCAATGGTGTGCTTTGTTACATGTTTAAGTTCCACTTTTTCAATTTCTTCCTTTTCAATTGTTTTACTTTCGCGGCGAACTGGTTTTAATTGAACTTCCTCAAGAGTTTCTTTAGTGACTTCTTTTTTAGGACGAGCAGTAGGCTTGAGAGCGATTGCTTCTTGAGTCCATGGAACTGATTCAATTTGAGATGGTTTTTGGGGTTGAATTTGCTCCACTTTTTCTTCAGTTTTCTTTTTGATGTCTAATAAAGTTGTATCTTCGGTGGCTGTTAACTCTTGCGTAGATTTTTCAATTTCTTGTCGAGGTTTCCGCCAATTAACAGTTTTCAATTTTTCTTCGGTGTCTTCAATAACTTTTTCGGTAACTTCTAAGAAGGATGAATCTTCCATATGAGAAATGGCTTGTTTCGATTGAGAAACAACAGTTTCTTGAACTTGTTTCAAATTTGTATCGATTACTTTTGAATCCTCAATGGTATGTTTTGTTATATGTTTGAGTTCAACCTTTTCAATTTCTTCTTTTTCAATTGTTTTACTTTCGCGACGGACTGGTTTTAATTGAACTTCTTCCAAAGTTTCGCGAGGAATTTCTTTTCTTGGACGGGCAGTAGGTTTTAAGGATACTGCTTCTTGCGTCCAAGGAACTGTTTCAGTTTGTGGTTGTTTGATTTCAGCTTCTTCTGGTTGTCTTGGTTTTCTCCAGTTAGCTGTTTTTAATTTTTCTTCCGTAATCTCTTCAATTGTTTTTGTAACTTCTAACAAATTAGAATCTTCAGTCTGAGACAAAGTCTCTTGGTCCGTTTTATCAGTACGAGGCTTTCTCCAATTGAGTGGAAAAAGTTTTTCTTCCGTTTTTTCTGATATTCTTTCATCAAGCTGAAGAAGAGATGTGTCTTCAGTATGTGTAAGTTTTTCTTTACCAGATTCTTCCGGTATAGGCTTGCGCCAAGCAACAGTTGTTTCTTTTGTGTCAAGTGTTAATAATGAAGAATCTTCAGAGTGAATAGTATGTTTCTTGTGGGATTTAAGTTCAACTTTTTCAATTTCCTCAACTTCATATGTTTTAGTTTCTTTTTCTACTGGTTTTAGTTGAACTTCTTCCAGAGTTTCCCGAGCAATTTCTTTTTTGGGTCGTACTGTTGGTTTGAGGGACACAACTTCTTCAGTCCATGGAACTGTTTCGGGTTTTTTCTGTCGTCGAATTACTCGAAGTTCATCGTCATCTTCGACTTGTTGGCGCTGAAGAATGATTTTATCTTCTTGTGTTTTAATTATTTGGACATTTTTCATTATTTCAGCGGTTTGTTGAGTGATTTCTTGATTTTGTTGAGGTTTTAATGTCGATTGGTCCATTTTTTCTTGGGTCGTTTCTTGAATTTGAACTGTTGGTTTAAGTGAGATGACCTGTTCAGTCCATGGTAGTTGTTCCGGTTTTTCGAAGGGTTTGAGTTCAACGTGTTCGAGGGTTTCAGAAGGAATTACTGATTTTTCGATTTTGGACGGTTTTAATTGGACGGATTCGATTATTTCTTTTGAAACATCTTTCTTTTCAATTCGTGATTTTTTAAGGTGAACTTTTTCTTCGGTCCATGGTTGGACTGAGGTTTCTTGTGGTTTTTTGTCCAACGAGCGATCTCGAGAAGGACGTTGCCATGGTGCGACCATAGCAGGTCCTCGAGGACGTCGCCATGGTAGCGATTCGTCTCCATGTGGTAGTTCGCTTTCGTCTGGAAATTGTTCCATTTCATCATAAGCTTCATCCGAGTAGCCGTCCGAGCCACTAGGTCTACCGGGAGTTTTTCCCGGTTGTCCCGTTTTAGATGGTGTTTGCGTTTGGTGTGCATTAGTTGGTTTTGATCCAGTTTGATCTACTTTTGTTGTTCCTTGTTGTTTCTTCGTAATTATTCGTTCTGTAATAAGCGCGCTTTCATGTTAACAATTTGCTAATTGGAGTAAAAAATAAATTTGCCCTTGAATTCGTTCGATATTAATAGAAAAGTGAATCATTGTGAAAATGATTTAAATAAAAATTATAATATGATTGCATGGATAACGATAGGGCACACGCATCGTTCACTTGGTAGGAGGTAGATTTAAAAATATCTTCATTAATTTGAGAGAAAGAATAAATAAGTGAGTAGATATGCAAAGGCTTTACTTATAAGTTGACTAATAGAGGAAAGTTGATGATGGAAGGTGGGGAAGTGGTCTCACGTTTAGACTCACACTACGATCATTATGGTGGATGATGATGATGATCGTAAAATCACAATAATAAATACAAACGATACATGTTCGCTGTTTTAGTCAGAAAGTTTTCGTCTTCGATTGTGAATGGATCAAAAAGTAAAAATCGTCAACATTAAAAAGTTTTTCACTTAAAAATAATCAGTCTTCAACAAAGTGTTTTACTAAATCTAATACAAAGTGGAGCTTTTGAAAAGCTCACTATCTTAAATGTGTTTTTTTTAAATTTATTGTTAAGTGTTTTAAACGGGTTCGGTTTTAAAGTGATTTGATACATGTTTGTTGAACAAATTTCAAAAAAATTGTAAATAAATCCAATTTTGAAATCTGAGAAGCTTTTGTGGGTTCTTTTTTTAAAAAAATTCTTAAAAATTATATATTTCATCCTGAAAAAGTAACTAACAACTAATTTTCTTAATGTAAGCTTTCTTATTTTTAAAAATCTTAAACTAACAGCTAGTTTTCTTAATGTAAGCTTTCGTATTTTTAAAAACCTTAGACTATAAAAATAAAAGCATTATTTGTGGAAACTTTCTCATGACTCTGAGCTTTATAATTAACGCTATCATTCCCTTATTTAGTGCGGCAAAATTCTCCAATTGTTAGTCACCTATTTGTTTGCAATGCATGTAAATCATGAATCACGTTTCCCAACAAAATTAGCTTTTCGTTTCATCCCAATAACAAACAATTCATTTCTGAAAATAGCATTTTTCTTAAAGATCATTCCTGACGCAAAGGTGTGAAAATAACACGTGAAAATTGCACAATTTTTCCCCAATTTTCGGCGTTGGACTAACCCTGACACGCTTTGAGATAACTGACCTACTAACATGATTAATCCGATTTATATTCTCCGAGGTCGTTATTATTATTCTCATAATATATGATTAATAAATTGGATGGGAGACATTAAGGTGATTGTGTTATAAAACGAGGGCTTTATAGAACGCGCGAAACCTCAATAGTTAACTGAATGTAACGAGAAGGTGTACCTGTGTTTCTTCGATTTAATTACTAAATATTAAATTATTACTTTATTAATATATTCATTGGTTTCAGATGAGTTAAGTGTTGGAATTGTATAAAGAAAAAAGAAAACTATCAGAGTGAAATTTTGAATAGTTTATTGAATCATTTTTTTTTCTTAATTATTACAGTTTAATTCAAAGAAAATTGTTATAATTTTTATAAGAAATAAAATATTTGGATATTGTTGTGTTTTATTTGTATATAATAAGAAAATCTTTCATAAATTATTTTGTATTTTTTTCAATTTTTTTTTACTTGTACATTTTTGATTAGGTAGCGCTATGCAGAAAGCTCCACCGCCATTCTAAAAGCTCAACATTGATCTTCAATTTTTCTTTTCAATTGTCCTTGACTTGATTTTTTGTTTTTTCTTGAATGTTTATTTTTTTGCAAATAAAATCCTTTTACTGCCAATCTCCCTTTCATTAATCGTAACAGTAAAATGAGTCATTTTGATTTACGTGTGTCCCACTTGAACCGTTCAAATGACGTGGCCACTCAAGGAAAAACTAATGATATATTTTTACGTTCTCCCATAAAGGTAAGAAGCCGAAATCGTAAACGTTTCAGGTATGAAAAATCTTTATAAATTCTTGGCAGTGCACTTTTGCCACGTCTCCCACTGGCCACTTTCCCGAGTTGTTCCAGCCTTTCGATTTCTATTTTCGAAAACGGTTCAACAAACTTTGATCATTTTCCGGAACTTTTCTGGACTATTTCTTATTTTTTTGGGATTAGACTCATGGGAGATGCAGTTGTGAGTTTTTTTTTTTTTTTGTCAAGTTGGGAGAAGTAAAGGGTATGCATGTGAGGTATACACGTCCAAATTTAGCCCCACCGAAGAGGAACACACATGGCATGGGGTCTGTGCCACAAAAATAAACCAAGTCTTCGACGTGAGGCACTTATACATAGGAGAAAAAGACGTTCCGTTTCTCGAAAATTATGCACACGGCACGAAAATGTATAGCAAATATGTAATAATAATAATTCGAATATCGTTCGCGTTGTCTTTTTCCGGTACACAACATTCAAGTGGCGTCGCGACAAAGAGAGGCAATGAAACGCGTTGGACGCTAGGCGTCGTGCAGTCATCGGCGTGTCTGTTTGGTTAAGGTGTACAAAAATAACTCTTTGTGTCAGATTTAAACGATTATGTATATTCACGTCTGACTCAGGTTTACTCGATTACGATGATTTCAAATTTCCCGCGATATTTTCATGAAAATTTTTTTTCTTCTTGAATAATTAGGTGGTGATAAACGACCGATTACTTCAGACATACCACGTAAATTTTTCATAACTTATTTTTATGCGGAAGGACAAGAAAGAAACAAAAAAAACACAACAGTTGGAAATTTATGAAGGAGTTCAGGAAAAATATCATTTATTTCAGAAAATAAGATTTATATTTTTCATGATTCAATGTACGATGTTACACAGACCTTTTATAGACATAGTAAAATGCAAGTTTTATGTTATTAATAATAAATTAAGTTTCATAAAACTATAACTGAAAGTGAAACTTTTCTCCAGAATGTTTTATGATTTTCATGTATGTCAATCATAATTTATAGGTTTTTATTTTCAAATATATAAAACAATGATTAAATTTTCATGAATCTTTTTATCAGTAAATATGCGAGTAGTTATTTATTTTTTTTATTGTAGTTTACTTTTATACAGTTTAAATGCATTAATGGATAATAATATATGTCTTATGACTCAATTTCTTCTTTATTACGACGCGTTTCAACAGTTTTTGACTGTCATCATCAGATAATCATAAGTTACCTGATTACATTATAATAATATAAATATTAATTATATAATTATATTTATATATAATATAATAATATGGATTACCTGATGATAACAGTCAAAAACTGTTGAAACACATCGTAATAAAGAAGAAATTGAGTCATAAAACATATTATTATCCATTAATTTATTGTGACTCGGAAATAAATAAAATACTTATCAATGTTAAAATTAAATGCATTGGGAAAATAAAGGAAAAACTTGTGTAAACTAAATTGAGTTGAACTAATTCTCTTATTGTTTTTCGAACATGCGGTAATTAAACACAAATGCATTTACTTCAACACTATGACACAAAGAATTTATAATAACATCTATGGTTTATAAACAACTATTAAAATAAAAGGAATGGAGACAAAAATTGATTTACTGCAGAATATTGATTCTGCACCGTTTCAGCTATTTTATTTGGCCTTCATCGGATGTCTCAATTTATATGTATAACAATTTAAAACTTATAATCCATTCTTAGACTCGCTCAACATAATTAACAAAACTCTAAGAACTAAGAACAGCCAACAGAAAACTTGTACATGAAATGAATTATTACGCATATAAATTGAGACGCCTGATGAAGGCCAAATAAAATGACATACACGTTACGGAATCAATGTTCTACGTTAGATCAATTTTTGTTCACATTCCTGTTATTTTAATAATTGACTATGACCATATTCAAATTATGTATATGACTATTCTTTTGGCGATTTTTTCGAACCTCGCAAATTAAAATGTGTACTCCAGAACCTTAAAAGGCTGTGTTTCAATACCGCATAATTAACTGTCCGTGTTTAAAAATCACATGTTTATATTTCATGTGTTCTCCACCGAATTTTATCTTTTTTTATCCCCAAGAGTGTATTGGGATGTTGGTTGATAATGCTTGGGATTTCATGTTTGGATTGTTGAAAGGTCAATTCGTTTTATTGTATAGAATGTAAAGTTTTACGGAATTGGAACGTCTTTGGCATGTTTTGTATTTTTCATCCCTAAAGACTTATTTCTTAGGAAGAAAAACAAGGACGTGAATTTATAAAGAACCCTCGTCTAGTTAGCTTCTTATAACCGAAATTAAATGGTAGGTAAAGATAAAATGTAGGAACAATTTTTTAAGGATTTTTTAAAACATTATTTTAAAGCTGGACACAAATCCAATTTTCGTATCTTCAAGGGTATTCTTAAAAAAAAAGATAATAAAATTATTGAGTTAACAAGGCGCTATATTTTGCTATATTCAAAATGTATTTTCAGAAGATTTTATTTATCGTTTTTGCATTTAGATTTAAATCTCAAATGACAAAAGTAAACATTAAACTTTTCGAAAAGCTCTAACAAATTCATGTTTATGAAAAATAATAAAACATTTAAATATTTGATTTGAAAAGTTCAAAAGAAAAAATTTAATAAAAATTATATTTTACTTTCGAGCTTAATATCAAATGTAATAACTTTAAATAAACGAATATATATTAAAAATTTATCAGAACAACAGTTTTATATTTTATAACCCGGAAGAATAGGAATTTAGTTTATTTATTTACCTTTAAAATGAAAAAAATATATATAGGATTAAGGAACATTTTATTGACTTTCGGAAATTGTGTATATATTAAGTGAGATCAATGAATCTCTGCTAATCCATGCCAAGATTTGTCGTTACGCTGTTCTGTTTTGAGATTCTACTACGATTGTTTTATTGGAAATGTATCAAAAAATATTTATCAGGATTTGGCTCAACGACTTACGATAATGTTTTCCGATACTTTACTATTCTTCACACTCAAATAAGTTTGCTAATTGTCGGAAGTAATTGAATGTAGCAACAAAACTTGCCAGTAATGAGTCGATGCCAAGTTTTAAAATAAAAAAGAAGAATTGGAAAGTATTATTTTTAAAATTAAGAAAAAAAAAATATGAGAAGAATATTTTTGTAAGAATGAAATACCGCAACTGGTTTTATTTTTAATTTGGTCCCATTGCTACATAACTACAGTAAAAATGATTTTATGCGCCAAAATATAAAACATGAATTTAATCAATCAAAATTTTTAATGGATATCAATTCATTTTTAAAAGTTATAACACGATTTTACAGTTTCTAAATTAATAGGTCTGGTTAGATTGTTGTGGGTAGTTTTAAAGTGATTGCTAATGCAAATTGACTCATTCCTGTAAAAATACATAGCTTTTTCTTATGCAACTAAAAATTTTCAAAAAAACTATTACTTTTGAGTCCATATGAAAACAATATTTTAATTTTGGTAGATTTGAAATAATTTCCTTTAGGTTTGTAATAAAGTTGAAAAATTAAATCTATTTCAGAACTATAAATAGATAGAAAAAATTTTTTAACCATAAAGCGGGATAAGCTCAAATATATAAGCTTTTGCATTGAATTGAAGAAAAAAAGAGAATAGGACAGAACAACCTATTTTGATTACAGAACCTAAAAGTCTAATTTGTGTAAAATGTCCAAAATAGGAATAAACTAAAAAGAAGTTAAAAAGTACCTAAACTTTATTTCCAGATAAGGGATATTTTCTTATATTTTGTTATGCTGTCTTCAGGGAATTTATTTAGATTTTTAACTCATTACATGCGGAATAGGTATTTTTATTGTACATCAAGGGTGGCTAATCCAAATAATATTGCAGGCTACTTTGAAGATGCAATATAATTCCACATGCTAGATGTATAACTAAATATCTCTAAATTTGATATAGATATACACTGTAGACCTTTTAAATGTAATTCATTAATTTTCACCATTTTGACCATTGTAAAATAAAAATATTTTCTAGAAATGTAATGAATCTTGCAAATTGCGGGCTGGCCATTAACCCTAATTTATATAGTACGATAGTTATCGTCTGGTAAAATATTAATCCTAAATTACAAATGAGTCAAAATTTTAAAAATATAGGGTTTATATTTTTGTATGCCATTAGATATCCTAGTCACTGTCCCGATTCCCAAATGATATTTCTCCCAAAATCATTATCCTGCTATGCCGCGATGTTCTGCATGTAATGTATTAAAGCTTTCTTGTATGATAATGGGTAAATTAAAAATGCATTTTTTGCATATAAATACTTTGTATAAAGGTAAATTCCTTTTGCATTATTAAAAAAAGAAATTTGAGTTTATTGAATTTACGAGTGCAAAACTAATCTCGGTACAGAAGTTCATATTTTTTCAAAATTTTATTTTTCATCACATAATTTTATTTTCCAATGCAAAAATCAATAAACCATATAGTTTTTTCATAAAACCTCCTGTCTGTTTTCAAAACATAGGTATATATTTTTTTAAATATTTCGTCAATCAAAATTTATTCAGCCTACTGATGGCCACCCCAAAACTGGTAGGTGTTGGGTTCGAACTTGGTATCGAGTAAATTTTCGATATTTCTCGATTAACGGATATTTATTAGCCCTAAAGTCACTAAAGATTTTGGTAGTTATAAAGCGACGGAAAATAACAATTAAAAATGAAATAAAACAATTTTTCAATTTTAGTTATCGGAATCTCAAGAACTTTGAATTGTTATCTAAATATTAATCTTTTATATATCCACACAAAAAAATAAACTGTAATCTGACCAGCATGGGATCGACAAGAAAATTTATTGATAAATTTACATTGGATCTAAGTAATTTTCTGTACAACCTTTTGAATTATTATGTTTCCGGATATTTTCCCGACCCATCCAATTTCCCGAATATCTTTTTTTCCTCAAAAGCTTTTCAAATCCTTGACATATTATAAAGAAATAGAAATAAAAAAGATATGAAATAAAGAAAAATAAAACTTGATTTAGTATCGTAACGATTGAATGAATAATACAAATTGCATAGATCCTTGGATTTACGTACGACTAGGTACATTAAGTGAGTCAGGATCTTTCTGCTTCAGCGAATTGAAAATGTACAGAGCTGAACTGCGTAAACCTCAATTTATTCAAAAATAAATTGGGGAAAAATCGAAAAAATAAAACTAGGAAACAGTTGCAAATCTTATTATTTTAAATCAAACATATATTATAGTACTATAACTGTTTTTATTAGTTTTAGCAAGAGAAAGTGTTGTTTCTGTTGTTAATGTACCTGTAAGGCTTATTTTACAACATAAACTACATGGGTATGCATTTAGACGAAATTTTATATTTTGTATGTTCTCAAAAGTATGCACCTAATGTTTAAAAATGACTAATTGATAAACTGTGTAAAATTTCAGGTGTGTTCTAATATTAACTTAAAATTTCTAAAAAAAATTCCAAAGTACAATATTTAAATATTGATTAGATATATACGATTTCCATTGATTGATTTAAGAACTTGTGAAAAAGGTAGATTCTTTTCAGCGAAAATCAAACAAGGTTATCATCTTTTTCGAAACAAAAATTTAAAAATATCTTTAGCATTGCAGTAATCTAGCTTATCCTTCATAAAAAAGCTGTGGTAACATTTTACCAAAATATTTTAATCTCTTAACTCCGCTTTCCTCTATCTTTTAACTAGTGACAGGTATTTTGGCAAGAAGCAGTAAAATACAAATGACCTATTTTAAACAATTATTTACCACATATTTGCGAAGGAAATTAAAAATATGATATCTTGATTAAATTTTAAAAATAAAATAAAAGTTGGCTTCTCAAAACCTTGAAATTCAACGAAAAGTTGTTTTGAAGAGTTTATAAAAATTAATTTGCTAATCAAAAGAGTAAAAATAAACTTGTGTGGAAATTTGGTTCTCTATCAATGAAATAGTAAAATATGAAAAGTAAATTTCATAGAAAAGATGTTTCTATATTTATTAACAATTAGACTGTACATTTTTATGAAGTCAAATTAAGGTGCGGTATTTGATAAGTTTCCTATATATGGTTAGGAAACATGTGTTTTCTTCGCATATATGTATAACAAAAAGTTTCGTTTACTTCTTCGTTGTTTGTTTCCAAATTAAATTTATATATAAATATATATTCCCACAATTTTTATTTCTATAAAAATTTACTGTATATTTGCTTGGTTTTTATAGCTAAGAAATTAATTTTAAGAGACCAGCTTTTAACATATTCTTTTACGATTATTACACGTACATTTATGACTTTTGCGAAACGAATTGCAGAGAGAAACTAATAATTACCGACCGAAGAAAATTTCAAGAAACTAAACAGTCGGCTTAAAATAAAAAGAAAATATTTATAATTTCAGATATATTTAAACCAGAAGGATATCATAAAAGGTGTCAACGCAGATCGTTTCCATTCTATTTAGTCTGATAATATACTCTTATGAAATCGGAAAAATTTATGAGGTTTACTTTGTAACAAATCCTTGAAACCTCTAATAAATTGGCCATAATTAATTCAGGTTTCCACACGAAGCCCACATCGTCAAAAATCTGTGCAACATCCAAGAAAAATGCGATAAAATCGAAAATTGCGCGGGTCAAAACGAGCATTTTGATCGCATTTTTCAATCTCAAATGTGGAAAACTCCATCTCAAATGCCAAACGGCAAAATGCAGATAAAATATTTGAGATAAACTGCAAAAATTTCGCTCAATGTATATTTTTACAGAGAATTTCGTTTTTAAATAAAGGTGCCGCGTGCAAATAGTGATTAGTTTCGAAACACTTAAACTTAACAGAAAATTAAGTAAAATGAAATATGATTATTTATTTTGTATAATGATGATAGCGTTTATTATTTAAATAGACATAATTTTCAAGAACATCAATAATTTATTAATTAAATAAAATTATAAATAAACATTTGCAGAAAGTTATTAAATCAAATATTTTCGTTTGATTCAAAAGCTTTGAAAGCTTCAATCTTCTTACATCTAATAATTTTTATATAAATTCCAAAATAATGCTTTTACTAAAGAACTTAATAAGAAAGCTAAGATAAATTTTTAATTTTAACTAACAACCCCAAGCCTTGGCAAGATAGATTTTTTTTTTGAAAAAGCTTCAGTTTTTGACTAGATATCCGTCCATTTTAGAAGAACAAAATGAAGCACTTACGTGCTCTTTTATTTCTTCAGATTTCTTAAATCCTAATTTTACTATAAGAAGCTTCAGAATAAAATGTATTGCATCCTAAATTAAATATTTCATACAATGTTTAAAAGCAAAATAATTTATTTCTTACTTTTGACGATCAGCTTTGCAGAAGTTTCAACTTGTCCCGCGGAGGTAGTCGCACGGCATGTAAAGGTACCGGAATCTTCTTCGTAGGTCGTTGTAATCACTAAAGTTGCCTTGTTACCCTCGTGCAACATCTTTAAACAAAAAACAAAAAAAATCCAAACAGTAAAAGAGATTTTCATAATAATTTTTCCATAAACAAACCTGGAAGTCAGGAGATTCAGGAATCAAAGCACCTTCCCTCAACCATTGAATGGTTGGTTTTGGTTTGCCCGAAACTTGCGTAATGAATTTCGCTGGACTGCCTTCAGCCACAGTGACATCTTTCATTGGAGTCAAAGATGGTAAAACATCTTGACTGTCGGGGGCAAGAACGCGAAGATTTGCCGAAACAGTCACAGAACCAGCTGGATTTTTCGCGACACATTTATAAACGCCTTCGTCTTCCGGGAAAGCTTCAGTTACTTTCAACGTGCAATAATCACCTTCTTTAACCATTTGGAAATACTTTGATGGTTTAATAACCTTGTCGCCCTTTTGCCATGAAATTTCCGGAGTTGGTTTTCCGGTAATTTTGCATCTAAAAGCCACAGCTTGACCTTCACGAATAGTTTGGTCTTTCAATGGTTCGATTACTGTTGGTTGTTTTTCAGTGCCAGGAGTTGTTGGTTTGGCAGTTTTTGACGGAGTCGATACTGGTTGAACGAGACATTCAGCTTCGCAACGAGCTTCGCCAGAATTGTTGATGGCTACACATTCGTATTTTCCAGAATCTTCTGGAACAACCTCTAAAATCAACAAGGTGTAATTGTTGTCTTCCTCGAGAGTTTTATAGCGAATATCGGGAGTGATTTTCTTTCCGTTTTTCAACCAGTAAACATCCAAAGGTTTGGTTCCGGTAATTTTGGCATCGAAACGAACTAATTGGCCAGTTGTTACAGTGTTATCGTGAATGGTGGTTGTGAAACTAGGCGGTACAACACCTCCACGTCCTGTTCGTCGACGTTCTTCTACAACCAGATTGGCACTGCATTTGGCTGTTCCGCCTCGGTTTTCAGCGATGACCGAAAATACTCCAGAATCTTCCATAAATACTTGACGTAAAACCAAAATTGATTTTGTACTGAATGTATGAACTTGTAGATCTTTAGAGCTGGTGATTGGGAAATCTTCACGGAACCATTTTACAGTGGGAAGAGGATCTCCGTCAAACTCGACTTCAAAACGGGCTTGCTCGTTTTCAAAGGCACGACATGGTTGAATTTTCTTAGTAAATACCGGCGGATTAGAGGGTAAAGCTTGACCTTGAACAACTCGTTCTTGAGTCTTAGCTTTGTGTTCAACTTCTGTGGTTTCAGTGGCGGTGATTTTTCGTGTGATTTCTAAATCACCTTTGGTTTCCTTTTGGACTTGTTTCTGTTTTGCGGTATGAATTTCTTTTCCGTGGACAGACGATTCAGCTGGTTCTGGTGGAGGAATTTTCACTTTCTCTTTGATAGTGGTGGTTGTATCGGTGGATTCTTCTACCTCCTTAGATTTATGTGTCTTTTTCAGTTGATGTTGAGACCATGCTGGTTTTTCTGGTTCAGCTGGTTTCGGCAATTTCGGGATAGGTGCTAAAGTTTTTTCTTCTGGTTTTTGTTCTCTGCGAAAAAAAGTTTGTTAAGACTTGAGTTTCATTTGCGTTTAGGTGTAACTTACAAGTTATCTTGGTAGCGTTGAGCCATTCCTTTTGCAACCGATGTGTGGACGATTTTTTCTCCCGGAATCACAAATTGATGACTTGAGTCACGAATTCGGGACTCTTTAACGACTTGTTCGTTTTCAAGCTCTTGTAGTTTGTTGTAGTAGTCTTCGTTCTTCTTCTTCTTCACTGTTTGTTGCCACTCTGTTTCCGGTTCCTTCGCATGTTTGGGCTTAAGATGTTCGCCGCTAACATCAACACCGCCTTGTTGGGCGAGAAGAGTTTGGCGTTCATCAAATATGCGTTCAAGTTCCGTTTCATGACGCTCTTTTTGATATTGAGTGAGATTGTAATCATACCATGCTAAATTTAAGACAAATAAATGTTAGTTACAGAGGAATTTTTAATCAGAAGAAGTTTACTTTTTTAAGCACTTTTTGCACTTATTTTGTCTTTTCCAAGCCTAGAGCTGTTTACTAAGCCTTGAAATACAATCAGTTTACATTTACATAGTATACATGCAATGATTTAGTAATAAAAATCTAAACTAAAACAAAAAAATCTTAAAAAATTGTTAGTAGGTAACTAAAATAAAAAAAAAAAAACTAAAAAGGACTTTGCGAATAATTCTAAACCAAAATTTAATTACAACATATTACGTTATATTGGATACCTGTTGGAACATTCTTTTTTGGAGTTCGTGCATATTTTTTTTCAGTAACGATGTTTTTTATTCATACCTGGATCCATCCCTTTATTGAAAATTAATGAAGACCTCGACCGTGCACGATACAATAGAGAAGTCGAAGCAGATATTTCAGAGGGTTTATTAAAGGAGAAGAAAAAAATTTTTCGGAGGAAAGTGGTTTTAGTTTGTGCCAGTAGAAATGTACAAGAGAAGAGTTTATTTTTGGTAATTATTTTTAAAAAAAATAAAGCGTTGTGTTGTGTTAAGTATTAGTGCGAAAATGAAGAGAAAAATTTGGTCGTTTTAAAGATATAAATTTTAAATTTGTATTTTTGTAAACTGATTTTCTTAGATTTGTATTCAGATTTAATTTGTAGAAATTTTTCGTTGTGAAAATTTTCATTTTCGACCAAATTTCGGTCGTTGACAATTTTTGTAAGTGCTGATGTAGTTTGTGTGTATACTCACGTCGTGGAGAGTTCTTAAGGACGCCACGGTAGTCATCGCTACGTGGAATTACTTTAAGTTCGGTGCTGGTTAGGGCTTCGCCACAGGAACTACGAGCGATCACTTCGATTTTGCCAGTATCATATTGCCGGGTTTTTGGAATATCCAAGTGGTACATTCCGTCGTAGATTAGTTTGTAACGTTGGCCATTAACTACGGTATGACCATTGATGAGCCACATGACTCGTGGACGTGGATGACCGGTAACACGGCAACAGAAACGAGCCCATTCACCTTCTTCGACGGTGCATGGTTCTGGTTTACTGACGAATGCAGGAGCACATCGTGGTTTAGACTCTTCAGCGACATCATCAGGAACACTAAAAATTTGCCATAGTCAAATTTTTGTTTAAAAAAAACTATTCCCAAATACATACACTTGCCAAGCGGCTTCCATTTCTCGAATCTTTTCAATACTCTTCATTCCCTTTGGTAATTGCGAATCGTAAATGATTCCTGGTTTTCCTGTTGTTTTGATAAAAGCTCGTGTTTCATCCATACCATACAAATTTGTTGCACGGCACAGATATTCACCACTATCTTCAGGATAAACCCATCCAAAGTTCATGGCAACATAACCGAAATCATAAATTGGAGTAAATCGGTTTTCTATAAATAAAAATATAAATTAAAACATAAAAACCAGTCTTAAGTATCTTTGAAACATACTGTGTGGTAATGGTTTTCCATTGAAGAACCATTCAACTTTCATGTTTGGATCTCCAACTGGAGCTAATTGGCATTCAAACTTGGTTGTTTGCATTTCAACCAAACTTGTTTGGTCTTGAATTTGAGTCACAAATCGTGGAGGCTGTTTCTTGTCTTGGTCGTATAAGTCATCTTCTGTTAAATGAACTTCTGACGTATATTTCTTAATAGTGGCTTCCATTTGCATTAAAGTTTCAGATTTCTTCATTCCTTTTGGTACTTGGTTTTGTAAAATAATCGAAGGAAGTTCTGTAAAAAAATTAAATTTTAACTAAAAATCAACTAACAACAATGTGAAACTCACGTTTGCAAGAAATTGTTCCTCGAGTTGTGTCTTCACCATAGTCATTGGTTGCACGGCAAACATAATCTCCAGAATCTTCAGCGTAGACGTATAAAATATCCAAAGATACAAAGCCCATATCATGGACGGTTCGATAACGATGGCCTGAAGGTAGTACCTTTCCATTTCTGAACCACTCGATACGAAGTTTTGGATCATCTTTAGGTTCAACACGGCATTCGAATCGAACTGATTCCGATTCTTCAACAGTGTGGGAAGTGATTTGAGTAATGAATTTGGGAGGTGATGGTATTGAGTCATCTTTAGGAGCTTGAGACACAGGGCCACGTTCAAGTTCTTTCAATTTTTCCCCACTCATTCCAGATGGAAGTTGGGATTCAGTGTCAATGTTCTTCTTTGATTTGCAAGTAACGGTAGCTTTGGTCGTTGCTGATCCCCACTTGTTAGTTGCACGACAGATATATTCTCCAGAGTCACGAGCGTATGTATAATCCATGTCTAAAGCAATGAATCCAAAATCGTTCAACATATGTACTCGAGAACCTGTGGCAAATGGTCGGCCATTATGGAACCAGTCGATTCTCATAGACGAATCTCCCACGGGCTCAACCCGACAATCAAAGTGAATTGGACCTCCTTCAGGAACATCCAAATTATCCTTAAGGTCAACAGTGAATCTAGGTGGATTTGGTTTTTCATCTTCGGCCAAAATTTCATCTCGTTTATATAAAGATTCCTCGAGTTTTTGAATACTTTCTGTTCCACTTTTGAAGTTAGATGGCAATTGTGGTTCAAGAATAATGCCAGTGCGACCACGAACTTGTAATTTGCAAGACACTGTGGCTTCACCGTGACGATTTGTCGCTTTACAGGTATATAATCCCGATTCACGTTGATAACATTGTGCAATTTCAAGAATAACGAATCCAAAATCATTGATTGTTTTAATTCGAGATCCAGCCAGTAGAGGCTTTCCGTTATGGAACCATTCAACACGCATACTTGGGTCGTTAACAGGAGTTAAACGACATTCGAAATGTGCCAAAGAGTTTTCAGCAAGTGTAAGATCTGGTGGTGTAGTGATAAATTCTGGTGGTTTACCGGAATCATCTTCTGGAGGAATTGAGCTTTGTGTCATGCCAAGACCTTCAAGCTCAGCAATTCTATCAATTGTGCCTTCCATTCCTTTTGGTAATTGTGACTCGAGAATGATGCTGCGTTTACCTTGAATTTTCATGCTTGCAGTTGTGACGGCTTCACCGTAGTCGTTAAAAGCACGGCAAGAATATTCACCAGAGTCTTCTGGATAAATTGGAGAAATCTCCAAGATTACAAATCCAAAGTCACAGAATGTTCGGAAACGGGATCCAGTTTTTAGTGGTTTACCATTCCAGAACCATTCAACCTAAGGTAAGTTTTCGTTAAAAATGTTTTTAAAAAAAGTAACAAATTCAAGTATACCTTGAGTTTTGGATCGTCTGTTGGAATCAAACGTGCTTCAAAGTGGGCGTTTTCTCCTTCCCGAAGTCCATCAATATTAGCCAACGGAACAGTGAAAACTGGAGCTTTTCCTTTCTCTTCGGTAACTTTTTCATCTTTGGACCGTAAAAGTGAGTCTTCTAGAGTTTGAATTTTTTCCAAACCTCCTTCCATGCCCTAAAATATTGAATTTAAATTTAACTATCAATTGTTTCAAAATTAAAAGAAATTCTTACCCGCGGTAGTTGCGAGTCCAAGATTAGATTTGCCTTCGAGACACACTTCAAGGTGGCTTTTGTTGAATCTTGTCCGTATTTATTAACAGCTCTACATTCATAAACTCCAGAATTTTCTTCGTAGCAGTATAAGATATCCAAGATGACAATACCGAAGTCATGGAATGTACGATAACGATGTCCGTGTGGTAACTTTTTATCGTTATAATACCATTCAACAACAAGATTAGGATCGTTAAGTGGAGTTAATCGAGCTTCGAAATGAGCACTTTGGCCTTCAACCAATTTTGTAACGTCAGTTATTTGAGTAATAAATTTAGGTGGGTCTCGTGAAATTTGAGCTGGAGATTGTGGTTGTTGTCCTTGTTGGTTTTCCAATTCTCGAATACGAGCCAAAGAATCGGGTTGTAAACTATCAAGATAAACTCCACCTCGTCCATGTGCTGAAATAGTAGCCTTTGTGTAATCTTCACCGAATTTATTGCTAGCTTTGCAAACATATTCTCCTGAATCATGTCCTTGAATGTATGAAATATCAAGAACAACAAATCCAAAATCAGACACAGACTTAATTCGAGACGATTGAAGTAATGGTTTTCCGTTATGGAACCATTCAACTTTAAGATTTGGATCGTTCACTGGAACGAGAGTACATTCGAAATGACCAGAATCTCCATCCTTGAGGTTTTCAATATTTTGTATGTGAGTTGTAAATCTTGGTTTTTGTCCCTTGGATTTGTCGACACATTCAAGTTTAACATCGATTTCAGCCTGTCCCCATTTATTAGTGGCACGACAAGCATAAACTCCCGAATCATCAATTTTGGTTCCAAGAATCTCTAAGACTACCATTCCGAAAGCATGAACAGTTCGTATACGATGGCTAGCTTTAATTAGTTCTCCATTATAGAACCATTCAACTACCATAGTTTGGTCTCCAGTTGGCGTCAAAGAAGCCTCAAAGTGAGCGATCTCACCTTCGCTTAGATTGGTCAAATCAGTGAATGGAGATGTAAACACAGGAGCGTGACCTTCTTCACTTTCAGCCGGAGCACCTTCTTGTCGTTTCAACGACTCTTCCAAATCTTGAATTTTTTCCAATCCTTCCTTACCCTTTGGATGTTGGGTGCGTTCAATTAGATTTTCTTTAGAGCTACAATAAACCGTGGTAGAAGTGAATGCTTCTCCAGCCTTATTCCAGGCTTTGCAAGTGTAAATTCCTTGATCTCTTTCATAAACTTCAGTTAAATCAAGAGTAACAAAACCAAATTCACTTGTCATCTTAAATCGAGAGCCGTGATCAAGGGCTTTTCCATTTACATACCACTCAATTTTCAAATTTGGATCTTCTTTGGGTTCAACGTTAGCTTCTAGGTGTAAAGCTTGAGCTTCAGTTAATTTGAATTCTTGTTCTAATGGAACAGTCCATATTGGTTTAGGATATTCAAGTTCTGGACCTGAAGTTCGTCGTTGGGATTTACTTGCGAATGCTTGTTCAGCTTCTTCAACGGCATCTAAACCTGCTTTTCCTTGAGGATGTTGAGTGTTCAAGAAAATATTGTCTTTACTGGTGCAACGTAAAGATCCTGAAGTAGTAGCCGACCCCTTGCTGTTGGTTGCTTTACAAGTGTAAATTCCGGAATCTTCAGCATAAGCGTGCGTAATATCCAAAGCGACATATCCGAAATCATAAGTGGATTTATATCTTGATCCAGTTGGTAATGGTTTTCCATTAACGAACCATTCAATTCCAAGAGTTGGATCTTTTGATGGTTCCACAGTACATTCAAAGTGAACATTATCACCTTCGGTACATTCCACATTATTTAAATGAGAAATAATTACAGGTGATTCATAAGTTGGTTCTGGCGCGTCTGGTTTAGCTTCGCCAGGCTTTTCTAAGGCTTCAATTATTGGTATAGCTTCAGGGTGAAGAGTGTTGCCTAACAACCAGTGACGGTCTTCGATTTTCAATGTGCAAGTTGATACAGCTTCACCCAAAAGGTTTGTAGCTTTGCAAGTATAAATAGCTGAGTCATCAGCACGTAATCCATTGATTGAAAGTGTAACAAGTCCAAAATCGAAAGTACTTCGAATTCTTGCACCTGTTGTTAGTGAAATACCGTTTTTGTACCATTCGACACGTAAATTAGGGTCTGTTCGTGGTTCAACTTGAGCTTCCAAGTGGATATTTTGACCTTCTACAAGTTTATCATGGCTTTCTAAGTGGGTAGTGAAGACAGGTGCTTGTTGGGGTGAGGTATCAATGAACATATCTGGCACACGGTTCATTTCAGCTTCTTTGAGTTGAATTTTTTGCCATGCTTCTGGTTGCAATGGTTCACCAACAATCGATGAACGAGGTCGAACTCTTAAAGATGTAGATGTTACAGCTTCCCCAGCTAAATTAATTGCTTTGCACATGTAAACACCGGAGTCATTGGCAACTGTTGCGCTGATATCAAGAGTGACAAATCCAAAATCATGAGTGACTCGGAAACGAGATCCTTAATTAAAAAAAAGAAAATGGAGAAATGTTTTTTTTTTTCATTTTTTGATAAATTAAACTTACCCATTTTAAGTTCAACACCGTTGACATACCACTCGAAGCGTAAGTTTGGATCTCCTACTGGAACTACACGGCATTCAAAGTGGGCATTTTGACCTTCCCATAATTCTGAAGGTCCAGTTAAGAGTTGAGTAAAGACTGGCTTTTCGAATTCTTTTTCGGGTTCATCGGGTCGTTGTTCTGTAGGTTGCTCTAACTGTTGAATACGGCGCATTCCTTCTGGATGTTGAGTTTCCAATTGAATACTTGCTTTTGCTGTAATATAAATAAAATTTAATAATTTTAAAAACAATGTCAAACCTAAAAGTATTTACTTTTAACTCTCATCGATGCAGTTGTAACAGCTTCACCAAGAGCGTTTGAGGCTCTGCACATATAAACACCTTCATCTGCATCTCTAATATGTGTAATATCCAAAGATACAAAGCCAAAATCGTGAGTTTTGGAAATTCTTGAGCTGGTTTCTAATGGTTTTTCATTTCTGAACCATTCCACTTTCAATGTTGGATCTCCAACAGGAATCAAACGACATTCGAAGTGAGCAGTTTGTCCTTCAGCAATAAAATCAATATTTTGAAGAGGCTGAGTAAAGACAGGACGTTGACGAGTTTGTGGTTCGGGAATATCAGGTCGTTTAAATGGAGTTTGTTCTTCAAGGGCTCGAATCTTTTCGAGGCCTTCAGGACGTTGTGAGTCTAAGATAATATTTCCTTTGGCGATAACTTTCAAATTAATTGACGATACACATTGGCCTAAGTTATTAACTGCTTTGACCGAGTATTCGCCAGCATCTTCAGGAACACAGTGAGTGATATCCAAAGCGGCATATCCAAAATCAAATGTGATATGGAAACGAGAAGCCGACGGTAAAGGTTTTCCATTATGATAAAATTCAATTCTTAAGTTTGGATCATGAATTGGCTCAACTTGGCATTCAAAGTGGGCGGTTTGGCCTTCATAAACTTCAGTAGTTCCGCGTAATTCAGTAATAAACCTGGGAACAGTTGGAATTGGTTCTTCCACTTCCAAACGAGTTGGGCGACCTTGAGCTTCCAATTCGCGGATTTTTTCTAATCCATCGGGATGGTGAGAGTCCAATAGAATGCTTCGACGTGCTAAATAAATATACGAACATTAATATTTGGATTTCTTAAACAGAAATATGAAAACTTACTAGATACTCTCATAAGGCAAGTATTAACAGCTTCACCAACCAAATTAGTGGCTTTGCACATGAATGTTCCAGTATCTTCAGCATGAACATACAGAATATCAAGAGCAACGTAACCAAAATCGTGGGTGGTGCGGAAACGATGACTTGCTCGTAAAGCCTTTCCATTGTTGAACCATTCGATTTTCAAATTTGAATCGTTCACTGGTGTAACACGGCATTCAAAGTGAGCATGGTCTCCTTCTTTAAGATTTTCCAAGCTAATTAAAGGTGTCAAGAAGACAGGTTTTTGCATTTCTTCTTCAACATCTTCCTTTTGTGGTCGTTCATAAGCTTCCAAGTCTCGAATCTTCTTCAAACGTTGTTCGTCGAGAGTGTCAAGATATAAACCAGATTTGGCTAAAAATAAAATTCAATTAATACTCATGAATATTTCGCATTCATAATCTACGACTTACCAATAACTGACACTGCTGCAGTAGTAACTGCTTCTCCAACTGCATTTCTAGCTTTACACATGTAAGTTCCAGTGTCTTCAGCATAAGCATATAAAATGTCTAGGGCGACAAATCCAAAGTCGTAAGTTGTTTTGAATCTATGTCCAGTTTGAATTGGACGTCCATTGCAGAACCATTCTACACGCATTGTTGGATCGTTAACAGGAGTCAATGTCGCTTCTAAGTGCACACTCTTTCCTTCAGGCACATTTTCAACATTTTTCAGTGGTCGTCCAAAGTTGGGTTTCTCGGCAATAATTGAGTCTTCTTCAGCGACACGTCGATAACGTGAATCATCCTCAAGATATTGAATCTTTTCTAAAGCTCCCTCATGTTGTGTATCTAAAATGATTGAAGAGCGCGACTTCACAGTTAATCGAATCGACGATTGTGCTGTTCCCAAACGGTTGGTAGCTTTGCATGTATATTCTCCAGAATCTTCTCCGTAAACGGTCAAAACATCCAAAGAGGCAAAGCCGAAATCGTAGGCAGTACGGAAACGATGTCCTGTTTGTAATGGTTTTCCATTGCAGAACCATTCAACTTTAAGATTTGGATCTGGATATGGCTCAATTCTGCACTCATAGTGAGCGCTTTGGCCTTCGAATAAATTAGTTGGGCCATTCAATTGAGTGGAGAAGCGAGGAGCTTGAGTTACTTCAATTTCTTCTTCTTCACGACGACGATATTTAGTGCTGTCTTCTAATTGGTGAATCTTTTGCAAAGCATTTTCATGTTGCGAATCAAATTGCAACGAAGCTTTAGATTGAACGAAAAGTGTAGCAGATGTAGCAGCTTGACCAAGTTCGTTGACAGCTCGACATGTATAAGTTCCGGAATCTTCAGGATTTACATATTTCATGTTAAGAGCTACATAGCCAAAATCATGCATTGTAGTTAAACGATTTGAAGCCTCAATTGGAACTCCATTTCTAAACCATTCCACTTTAAGTTTTGGATCACCAACGGGAATAAGACGAGCTTCAAAGTGAGCAGCTTGATTTTCTGCAACTCGTAAATCACGAACTGGCATTGTAAAGACAGGTGCTTGAGTAATTGTTTCTTCCGTGACACTTTGGCGTTGGTAACGGCTAGAATCTTCTAGATGGACAAGACGAGTCAAAGCTCCTTCGTGTTGTGATTCTAAATAGATTGATTTCTTTGAATGGACGTAACAAGTAGCTGATGTTACGGCTTCTCCTAAAGCATTTAAGGCACGACAAGTGTATGTGCCTGAATCTTCAGGATAACAGTACATAATATCCAGAGCAACAAAACCAAAGTTGTTTGTTTCAGTGAATCGAGATCCGGATTTTAATGGTAAGTTATTATGATACCACTCAACACGCATTGTAGGATCCGAAACTGGGATTAAACGACACTCGAAATGAGCTCGTTGTCCTTCTTTGATTTCAATATTTTTCAAAGATGTGGTGAAAATGGGAGCTTGTTTGGTAGTTTCTTCTTCAACTTGGGAACGTTGATGTTTGGAGCGATCTTCAAGGTAATGAATTTGTTCTAAGCCTTGTTCATTTTGGGTTCCAGTTAAAATTTGAGCAGTGCTACGGCATTGTAAAGTGCAAGAAGTTTCGTCGGTGCCAACAAGGTTGACAGCGCGACAAGTGTAAGTTCCGGAATCTTCAGCAATTAAATCGACAATGTCCAAGGCGACATATCCAAAGTCGTGGATTGGTCTAAATCGGTGACCAATGGTGACGGGACGTCCATTTTTGTACCATTCAACTTTAAGGTTTGAGTCAGTTACGGGTTCAAGCTTACATTCGAAATGAGCATGTTGGCCTTCTCGTAAATTGTCGAGACTCTTTGGCTTGGTAACAAAACGAGGTTTAACTGTAACAACTTCGTCAATGTATTCAGATTTCTTGTATCGAGATGAGTCTTCTAAATATTGAATCTTTTCTAGACCAGACGGGTGGTGAGTTTCTAGAAGCAAATCTTTTTTGGCCATCACACGAACTGAGCAAGAGGTTACGGCTTCGCCCAATTGGTTACGTGCTTGGCAAGTGTAAACTCCCGAATCCATGGGATAAACACTTAATAAATCTAAGGCAACATAATCAAAATCGTAGGCTGGACGGAAACGATGTCCTGTTTTAACTGGCATTCCGTTGACGAACCATTCTACTTTCATGGTTGGGTCACCAACTGGTTGAAGACGGCATTCCATGTGGACATTTGTGCCTTCAACCGTCTCAATATTATGCAATGGCCGAGTAAATTGTGGCGCTTGCATAACTGTGACATCTTCAGTTGCAGTTTTTCGGTATCTTGAAGCTTCTTCGAGCATTTGAATTTGTTCTAAAGATTGCTCATTTTGGGTGTCGGTTACAATATCGGAGCGACTCATAACACGAACACAAGCTGACGTGTGAGCACTTCCTAAGTGGTTTGTCGCTCTAACAGTATATTCTCCAGAATCTAAAGATGTTGCATGGACGATATCGAGGGCTACATAACCGAAATCGTAATAAGTACGGAAACGGGAGCCAACAGTAATTGGACGTCCATTAAAGAACCATTCAACACGCATTGTTGGGTCACCCATTGGTTCTAAACGTCCTTCTAAATGAATACTTTTTCCTTCGGTAACTGGTTTTGGGTCTGACAATGGTTGTACGAAAATTGGTTTCGATTTTGAGATTTCTTCAATATGATATTGGGGTTCGACAAATTGTTTGTCTTCCAAGTATTGGGTTTTTTCATAAGTTCCGCGATGCATGCTGGATGTATCAATACTTGAACGAGCTGAAACGGAAAGGAATGTTAAAATTTATTACCAAAAATTTAAGAAATAAACTTACTTTCTACTTGCATGGTAGCGGAAAGTTGGGCTTCGCCTAAAGCGTTACGGGCCACAACTGTGTACGTTCCGGCGTCTTCTCCGCGAACGCTTAAAATATCAAGGGCAACATATCCAAAGTCATGATAAGTTTGAATTCGATTTGCACTCATCAAGGCTTTGCCATTGAAATACCAATCAATGGTCATCGTAAGATCATTTTGAGGTTCAACGCGAACTTCAAAATGAGCTCGTTGTCCTTCCACAATTTTATTGGTACCTTTGAGAGGTCCCAAAAATCGTGGTTTTTGTGTGACAGTGACTTCTTCCTGCGCACGTCGACTGTATCGACTCGAATCTTCAAGATTTTGAATTTTCTGTAAACCTCCTGGGTGTTGCGAATCGAAGACAACATCCTGTTTATTCACCACGCTCATTTGAGCTGTTGTCGTTGCTTGTCCTAAAGCGTTATAAGCTCGGCATGTATAATTACCGACATCATGTATTGTTACATATTTAATTGTTAATGCAACATAGCCAAAGTTGAAGAACGTTGTAATACGAGAACTAGCTTCTACAGGACGTCCATCTCGAAGCCATTCAACTTTCAATGTTGAATCTCCAATAGGTTCAAGTCTGGCTTCGAAATGGGCAAATCCTCCTTCACGAATATTCAATTGATCTTTGATTGGAGTTTTGAATTCCGGAGGTGAAGTACTTTCTGGTTGTTCTTGTACGTATTTGGTATGAAGTTGTTGTTGATATGCTTCAAGTTCTTCAACTTTTTCAATATAACGTTGTTGTTCAGGTATTCCCAGATCAGTAGTAACGCTCGTTCTTGTAAGTACAGAAAGAGAAGATTGACTTATTGCTTCACCCATACGATTCACAGCTCGCACGGTGTACGTTCCAGCATCTTCGGCCCGTAGGTGCATGATGTTAAGGGAGACGTAGCCGAAGTTGAAGATTGTAGTGATCCGTGAGCTAGCTGTGATTGGTCGTCCATCCTTATACCACTCCACTTTCATCGTTGGGTCACTAACAGGAGTTAGCTGGCCTTCGAAATGTGCGTTACGGCCTTCCTGAAGTTCGCCAAGATTTTGGAGTGGACGGATAAACTGAGGACGTTGGGCAGAGGTCTCTTCTATACTTTCAGAACGTTGATATTTGGAATAATCTTCGAGTTGTTGAATGTATTGCAAACTATCGGGATGTTGGCTCGTGCTTTCGATTGTTGCACGTTGTGCTACGCTAAGTAAGGCATGTGATTCGGTTGCGCCCGTTGCGCTTGTGACACAACATGTGTATTCGCCGCTATCGTTCATTAACACTCCAATCAAATCAAGTGCAATAAAACCAAAGCGGAAAGTAACGGTAGCACGAGAACCTATAAAATTCATAATAAAAACTCTGATTTTTTTTGCTTTACTTTAGGGCTACTTACTAGCTTCTAATGGGCGTCCATTTACAAACCATTCGACGCGCATGGTAGGATCACCTACAGGTTCGATTCGAGCTTCGAAATGTACGCGTCCTCCTTCAATTTGCGATACATCACGTAAAGGAATAATAAATTGTGGTGGTGGGTAAACACGATCTTCTTCTGAATGTGGTGCATGAGGTTTTGGTCGTTCAACATGGCGCAAATAAATAACTTCAGGACCTTGTGGTGGTCTGCAAATTTTTTTGTTGGAATCATTAATTTTTAAGAAATGGTTTAAGCTAATTAATACTTACTCTGGTTCAATTACTTTTGTAGGACGTGGTAGATGTAAGCGCCATGGCTCGGGGGTTGCGCTCTGTGGAGTTTCGACAAAGAGACGAGCTCGAGTTGCAGTGGAGCCAGCGACATTTTGAGCTGTACATTGATACCAAGCAGCATCCGACGCCTTGGCTTGCGGTATGTCTAGAGTAGAGGCTCCACCGTCGACCGTAATTCGGACATTTGGTCCGGGCGTAATTGGAACGCCATCTTTTTGCCATGTAATACGCGGTACAGGTGTGCCTACAGCACGGGCGTGCAATACTACTGGTTCACCCTGTCTAACATTAACTGTAGTAAATCGTTCAACGAATTTTGGTGCAACAACTTGTTCTTTTTCAATCACGCCAAAATTGCATTGGAACGATGTTTCACCACTCTTATTGCGAGCTACGCAAGTAACGACTCCAGAGTCGGCTCGACCTACGTTGGTGATCATAAGCGCATGATTTCCAGATTCATTGACAAGAATCTTGTGAGTGGCATCGTCGACTACTTGTCGACCGTTAATGAACCAAGTGACTTCCGGATAGGGTCGGCCCGTGACACGACAATCAAAACGTGTCATCTTGCCCTCAGTTACCTCTCGATCACCGCAAACTCGAACGAAATTCGGTGCAAGTGTTTTAGCACTTTCACCGGAATCGACAACGGTATTTTCTGTGTAAGATTGTTTCATCGTAGATTCGTGTAAGATTCCATCTTGGGTACTAGTCGGTTCGATCGCTAAATAAGCTGAAGATACAACACAGCCTTGAGGATTTTCTGCCAAAAGAGTGTAATGGCCAGAATCATTCGATTGAGCGTTATGTACTCGAAGTGTGGCTTGATTGTTAGCGTAAACTGTTTCATATTTTTCGCTAGTAACGACACGTTGGCCGTTTCTGAACCATGTAAGTCGTGGTTTTGGATTGGCGCCTACTTTAGCAGTGAATAAGGCATCAGAACCTTCCAGGAGCTTGGAATTTCGCGGTTTTTGACTAATTTGTGGTGGTGCAACTGGACCACGTTCAACCACACGTGAAATATCAGTATCGGTTTCACCGATGTAGCGGCGTGTGATTGACTCCCGGAAAGAAACTTCACGAAGTAATCGATATTCAAATGTATCCACTTTGAAATCCTCTTCAACGGAAACTGTATGGCCGTTTGTATAAGAAGTTTTTTCAATGGTTTGTTGGTATCGCGATCCCTGTTGAACTTGCGGAACAGGAAACGATTCGGGTTGAATAAATACGGAACAAATCGCTTCGCCGAATTGATTTCGAGCTGTGCATGTGTATTCGCCTTCATCGCCAGGCCCAATTTGATTTATCAATAATGTCACCCCACCCGTTTGGGGGTTGTATGACATTTTGTACTTGGATGTTTCAACTAATGGAGCACCCTTACGAGTCCATGATACTGTCGGTTTCGGATTTCCCGTAACTTTGCCCTCGAAGAAAGCGTTTCCACCTTGGGCAAATCGAGCATTTCGGAAAATTTGTTCGAAAATTGGAGGAGATGATCCTGGTGGCAATCCAACAAGAGCTGGATGTTGCTGTTGTTGCTGTTGCTGGATTTGTTGATACTGTTGTTGTTGAATCGTATTGCCGCCATGGACTGTAAGAAACGAAGCATAAAACCATTATTACCTATTAATTTTTTCTCTAAAATTTATTCATAAATTCTACTTTCTTAGAAGATAACTTTTTTAATTGAATTGAAATTAGAGCGTGCGTAAATTTTTCTTGTAATTAATTAAAATACAATGAATGAGATACGAAGAAAATAAATGACTTGTAATGAGATCAATTAATAAATTTAAATCTGAAATGAGAAACTTCGATATTGAATCAGTTTTTCTTTCATTTCAAGGCGGCTTTTTCTGTAAATACATTTCATAGAAAAATGTGCGATAAAAACGTGTAAATTTATACGGCCGGATTAACGATTGGAATCCGACATTAGAAGAAGATGAAAGTAGAGATTCACGTACAGAAATAGGAACGGAGGGAATTGGGTAGACAGTAAGTAGTGTTCCCAATGGATGGATGGTCGCACTCCTGGTGGGAGAATGGGATCGACGCGGGGTTCTCTAACGTAAGTGTGGTGTAGCTATTTGTGGCTGTGTCGGGAATGGATCGCGTTTCTTGGACCCATTTTAGGAGCAACTATATCAGCGGCCAATGAAACGCAGCCGACTCAGCCAGCATTACCACGTTCCTGATCGACGACCACTGAACACCAACTTGGCCACCGAAATCTCAGTACTTTGCACATATCGCATATATCTAATAGTCAACTATGATAAAAATACATTTTCAAGAATAATGAAAGGCTGATTCCTACATTATATAAAATTAAACCGTTATGTTTTTCATCAAATGCGCGTAATTATGTTCTACGTAAGTTGAGAACAGAGGCCGTAAACAACTAACACGTCCAACGCTGGAATATATCCACGAAAATTCCATTACGTTATGTGGAAAACATTTCCAATCTTTCTTCCCAATAATTACATTAATGCATCCACTCAAGCATCCAAATATATTCAGATTCTTATATTTCCTTTAAAACATTTTCTTTTTATCCAAAAAAACTTTTGGTTTTTTCCAGCATACATTGAAACGTTATTGATGAAACTTCATGAAAGTTTCGTTGAAAAATTCGTTAAAATTTATGAATAAGAATCGCTATCATTTAAATCTAAAACGTGTACAGTTTTGGCTCAAATCCTCAAGGCTAGATTTCCTTCAAATCACATGATTTCCTTAATGAAAAAGCATCAATTGCAAAATGTTAAACTTCTTTATTGTTTTCTCCTAGTACTTATATAATTAAAACAACAAAAAAAAAAATAGTAGTAATTATGCCTTTAAGTCGTTTACGGTCTGTGTGTATGGTATATTTAAAATAATTTTATTAATTATTTGACGTAAACGTATTAATAAGAGATATTTATACTCCATACGAGTTTATTTTCAAAGTCATAGTAAAAATATTTAATTGAACATTTCTATTAGTTTTGTTTGCCAGAATCAAATAATAAACATTGAATTCTTCATGCTTTTATGATTACTCATTTAATTAAAGGTTATTTACTCGGTACAATAGCTAAATCAAATGAGTTAAATACTAACTAATTACTATTAGCTTATGTGGAAACAATATCATATGAATTAGTCCGATTGCAGTTCCAAAGTTATTTTGGATTATCATTTGCTCACAATGGATTTGAATAATTTGGTCGAATAACGGATTGTTTTTAATAGGGAATATGAAATCAAGAAGCATAAATTTTAATTTATGAAATTATTTTTTTTTTGTGTATTAATTAAAAGAAATAAGGAAGCTACATTTGAGAATCTAATACAAAAATCTTTTGCTTTCGCAGAAAATATCTGCAAGAAAAACTAACATTTGAAAGCATGAATTATTCAGATTTTCTTAGTGAAATGTGATAAGCTATGAAGAAACTTACCTATGAATAATTTTAAGTATCTATTAGTATTGCAAAATTTCCCGATTTATTTGAATAGATTAAGATCTTACTAATAATTTAAAATTGTATTTTATTTATAACATAAAAACAAATTCAGATATTTAAAATAAGAAAACAACTTTATTTAACTCAAGTGACAACCTATGATTTAATTATTCATACCGAACAATGTTTAGTACAATATCTCGGTGGAATAAATGTATGACTTCTTTGTAGTAATTATTTATTTTTATTTTTTAATTGGTTTAACTTTTTTCGAGTTAAATAGATAATTAACAGAAGATTTCGATTTCTTTTGAGTAGTTTTGAAAGTAAAAAAATGCAATTAATACAATACAATTATAAAACCTTCTTTTTTGTTAATATAATTTATACTAAAGAGTATCCTTGTTGTACTATGAAAAATAAGGTTGTCTTCATTTTTTTAATATTACGTGACTAAGTAATAAATTGTGCATTTTCTCAACTCACTAGCCTTTAGTAAAAATATGGTATCTTTTTGAAGTAAGTACAGAAATTGAGCTTAATTTGTTGAAATAAATTTTGTGGATATAGGTCCAGTCTATAAGACTACAACTTATTAGAATATTTTTGTGGTCAGTACCATTCATTTGAATGCAATTTTTGTTGTTGACGCAAGAATTAATTTAAGAGGTTCCAAAACATATGTTTCAAATACCCAGAAATTGTAATCAACATAAGATCATTAGAAGGAAGAAATTTCGATAGTTCGGTCCCCTGATCTAGTTCCTCTAAAATTTTCAAAATTATGATTCTAATTTGAATTATTTCTGAAAGAAAATCGCATTCAAAACTAAGTTTCCCCAAAATGTAAGGTTTTTTTTTTTAAATCGCGTATTTGATAGTTTGAAGCTATTAACTGATGCATATAGAAAATTAGATTAGGTGTTAGTTTTTCCTATGGCTATATATAACTTCCTTATGGTGAAATCAATTTTTGTAGAGTCGCATTATCACGTATCTTCATCAATTGCTTTACATATAAAGAAGAGCATAAAGCATTTTTAGTACCTACTTCAATTTTAGGTAAAAAAACCGCTTATTGAAAAATATTTATCATCTTCAATTCATGGCCGGTTTAACCAAATTAGGAGTTAAATATTTTTTCTTACTTCGATTCTTCTTTCTTCTACAAGAAAAAGATATTTTATATTTATAGTTTACAACAATAAGTATAACAAAACTTAAGAATCTGATAAACTATTACATATAAAATAGATCCCAAATTTTGATAAATAAAAATATTTTCAAAGAAAGTTTATGTTTTCGGAGCCAAAACCTAAAGTAATTTATGTTCTTAAGCTTATAACTCTTAAGCTTTGTTTACGATTTTCAAAATAAAATGTGGGAGAATAATTTTTCCTAGAAAAACTTTTAAGTTTTCATGATTAATACCTTTGATTTGAGTCTTTGATCAACTGTTTTTGCTCTATCAAATATGAACATAAACCATATGCGACTCCGAGTTAAAAAAGATCCCTTAAATTTTGAGGAAATTGAATTTTAAAATGCAATTTTTCTTTCAAAAATAATGAAATTTTTATTAAACAAATCAGAAAGATACAACCAAAAGTCCAAAGGTAAAGATATTTAAAAGATTTAAGAGCGAAATCTAGAGGAACTATTTCATGAGCTGTTATATTCTTTATTTTATTTAAACGTAAATATTGTACAAAAAATTATAGGTTTGATTAGTGGCTACCTTCGCCGCCCTTCTATGCAGCAAAAATCGAAAGTTTGGAAAGCTTTTGCAAAATTTTATATAACATAAGTTATGCTACTTCAAAATTAATAAAAATATTTAGATTAGTTGATCGCCTAAAATCCTCATAAAATCGATTTAGTGCCTTTAGTGCAACACTTTTGATTTAATGATATATGTATTCAGAAGGTCTTAATTGAGTTTAATAAATCACTCAACTGGTATTTGCAATTAAATTTGTAGCAAAACTAATGACCTAACATTTAAATAAAGAACAATATTATATAATTGAAATAACTCCATTGAGATTTATGATCCACAAAGGTTTTCTTTTATTTGTATGCATTCTATATTTTAGCAAACAAATAAGTCTTTTGTATTGAAGTAATAAACAGGTATTATTAAGAAAACATTATTGACTTGATGGAAATTTACTTTTGTATTTTTAAAGTGTACAGCTCATTTTAAGTAGGTACTTTTTTTAAAATTTGATTCTAAAAATTTCCAAAGTAAACAATATTGTAGATGGTTTATTTAATTTTTGACTTGTAAAATGACCTTGAAAAATCAAAGCTTTTTAAAGCTTTTATATGTGAAATAATAATTAATAAAGTGTTTATTTGTTTAAGATTTAAAAAAAAATCCTTTCATAAAATGTTTCTTAATTTCATCAAATCTTTTGATCTAATATTTAATTTGTCTTACAGTATTCTGTTTTATGTTTCTTAATTATCCAAAATTGATATTTTCGGCTTACGTATTATAAATTCTAATTAAAACCACCTTCGCCAACATGAATAAGAAAATTTTTCCGACGCTTGTCCTTGTTGATATACATCTAAGTGCTTTTTTCTGGTTTTGCTGGCAAAGAAATCGATTTTTTTGCACGACAAATTAGACAAAAAGATTTTTGGAGGACTTCTCCAATTACTACCTCTAATTATATCGAAAAATTCGAATTAGATTTTTATTACGAACGAGTTTTACAAGACTTATGCTGTTGGAAACTTGTTCGAATATTTTCTAGTCTGTATGTCGATTTAATTGCTTGAGTTACTGCTTATCATTTAATTAAGTGATTAGAGTGCGGTTTGCGATGGAAAGCGCTAACGATAAAATATTTTCGATTTAGTTATATCGTTAGTTTGATAATATATAGGTCAACAGACCTAATATATTCTCGGCCCCCACATAAATAATGTACTTGGCATAAGATATTTTTAAACTTAGTCTGTGCTCGAAGAATGTTTTGGAAGAATTCAATATGGAGATGAATGGAAAAATTAAGATATTATAACTGCTTTTTCGTTTTCTCAATGGAAAATAGTAAAATTTTCAGGGAAAAAATGGTGCAAATACAAGTTTTTATTGCAGTTGACGCACATACTAACGATTTTGAAATATCATATGGTGGATATTATTAATAGACAAGCAGCAAAAAACAGTGGCATAAATTTAGAAAATTGAGAAAGAGGTCGAATGGAGTGATTCTAGTTTTTGATTATGTCAGACGATAAATTTTCTTCGGAAACATAACAATTTTCTGTTATCTAAAAAGATTTTTTCCGAATTTAGTTTATTTATAGTTGAAATAGTTAATTTAAATTGCATAATAATAGCAAAAAAATAGAAGGTATAAAACTGATAATTAAGCAAATTTTTTTCTATAATTTCTATTACTTATCTGTAGATTTGAATGTAGGTTATATTGACGGTAAAGAACAATAATTACTTAGAATCAGCAACAAGTTTTCCCTATAAGGTTTGGCTTTCACCGCAAGGTTTTACTTGAGAAAAAGAAGCAAAAAAAAAAAATGAGAAAAATTATTATTCAATTTTAGTAGCGCGATTTATTAATGCTCTTAAACACAGATTTATTGCCTTTTTTCTCCAAAGATAAATTTCTTTATTCAAACATAGAAAAATTCAAGCCAAGTCATTTGCAATTTATACAAGAGAAAGCCAGGAGGCGACCTAAGGACTCCGGTTTCTTTATTCCAATTTCAAAATCCGTTATTTTTCCCATAATTCTAATAATTGTTTCCGGAAAGTTGGTCATTTGTAACACTTTTAAATTTGTCCAAATTTTACATAATATTTAATTATAAAATACGAATTCTAGATCTAACCTGAACAATAAACGAGAGCAAGGTTGGCTGAAGAAGAAAAGTTAATTAATATTGCTTCCCTCTCACTCACTCAATCTGTTTTCCATTAATTAATTTATGCAATTAAGAGAGTTTGGATGAAGCACAAAAGAAATGGAAAATTTGTGTAAAAAATTAGGTGTTGTAATAATTTTTTTTTATTTTGTAATTAAATTAAAGGAAAAACGGTAGTTTACTTTTATTTTGTTGGAATGATCATACGCAGTTGGACCTACGCCATAAAGATAATTTCATAAAGTTACACTGTTGGGGAAGACAATAATTTTGTTTTTCCCGACCTGACAACGACATACTCCTACATGAAATTTTAAAATAAGTCCAAAATTATTTGTTCAATTTAAATATTTATAGAATGAAAAATATCAAAAATTAAAATAGATAAATATTTTCTTAACACAATAAACTTTTTAAAAAAAAATCCGTAACTTTTATAAATTAGTACTAAATTTATATTACAATTGATATTTTTAGCATTTTGGCAAAGAATTTTAATTGTTATGGAAATTTTTATTCTTTTTTAATTGTAATAAGATAATGGTTAAATTAAGTCATTCATAATTTTAATTACATACGAGTACGTCGATTTTTTTCGAAATGAGATGTTCTAAATTTGGCATAGAAGTCACATTATGGAGTTACGAAATTCAAATCATTAAATTGTGTTGCTACAATAGATTTCATTCGAATTAAAAGAAAAAAAATCTATTGAACTCCACAAATGTATTTTACATATCATATAATTTTCTTTCTATATAAAAAATAAATATTTTAATGGAAGTTTGTATATTCAATTAAAAAAAGGATCATTTTTTATTGGTTTGCTATTACTGGTGCCGGTTTCTAGAGCTTAAAAAGTATTTTTTTTTATCAATGACAAAAATATATCAAAATTTCAAAACTCTCTTCTGAATTAGCATAAAACAAAGCACGTGATAGAGAACGTGAACAAAAGTAAAATCAAAATGGTAAAATGGTAAAAAGTGAAATTAAATGTCGAAAATTCGGAAACATTTAGGTACAAAATGCTATGGATGATATATCACTACATAGACAAGAACCTTCCAAAAATAAAAAATAAAAGATTTAACAAGTTTTGAAATTTCGTATTGAAACAGAATGAAGAAACTCAAATGATCTAATACTAAAGTGACAAGAAATAAGTTAACTAGATAGACCATTTTAAGAAACAAACGTGATCCATAAGTACCAGATTTTGCAGTAGGAAAAAAAAGATTTTGATTCTTAGGGGCCAAGATCATTTAAAAAAGTAATGAGCTAACCTAGCCTGAATGATTTCATCAGAAATAAGCAATGCTGAAAGAAGGATCACAACAAAAAAGATGAATTTGGTTCCACAATTAGTTCTTGACAAACGTGTAAAAATGTTAACTGTGAAAAATGTATTTACAATGGAGCTTTATAATGTTTGTAATGTAATTTCAAACTTTTGTAGTCGAGGTATTGTTCATAAAGACGTTTAGGGGATAAATCTAGGCCTATCTCCTATATGGTTAAGTTAAATGATGTAGCTGTTTATAAATGGCCCAATTTTTAATCTATTTGTTGTCTTACTATTGTTGACCAAACTTAGTGCTAATGAGTTGAGGTGATTCTTCAATTTCTTCAAGAGTTTGGAACTTCATTTTTGGATATCTTCTTTCGTCGATCTTATTTGTATATCCTCGTATAAACGGGCGTTATTTATACATCAAAGCGCTCGAAGAATTACTCTGAAGCTTTTTGAATGATATCTCTGTATTCTGTCAATACACGAATTAGAAACTATTCCACGAGAGATGTACCCCGAATGTTCAGATACTTTATGAAGCAACAATTTATTCTTTAAAGAGGGGCTCGACTTTTTGCCTGTAAGCCAATATATTTTTTTTTTATTTTCGGGATTAGTTCGGGATGATGTTCTACTTGTTTTTATATGTTTCATCCATCTTAACCTTCTATCATGATATGAACCAAAATATTTAACATGATTGTATTATGGTAATTATGTCCCATTTAGGTATACGGGCGGGCACGTATCTCTCCTCATTTTGTAGGTAACATGGACAGATTTGCTTTCGTTTATCCCAGTTTTCGCGTCCTGAGCCCATTTATAAAGTTTTTGTAGGTGTTTTTGGAGATTCTGACCATTACAGCGTTGTCATTATGATTAGGATGGTCGTATCGTCCACAAATAAGAAAGATAAGAAACAGTATTGGTCTTATAACGTTTTCTTGTGGATCTAATATATCGAGGTTTTATTATTGTATTTCTTACTTTTGGACAGGTACTTGAAATAATACAAATATTAAATTATTTAAATGAACAATGAAATTTCTAGAGATTTTTAGAATCTTCTAGAAATTTGTATTTTTAGTTGCTTTTAGCGAAAATTTTACAGTGGTTATATTGAACAGTTTGTAAACAAACTGTTTTAATCGAATTTTAACAATTGATTATCCTTTATAGATGGTTAAAATAATTTTTTGATAAACTCCTTTTAAGGTCCTAAAATTTAGTCAAACTAGAAGCATATAATTTCGTTTTGATTTTTGCCAAAAAATCGAAGACCAAAATGTTTTGGTAATTGTTATAAAACTTCGTATTTAACTAATAATCCTTTCAATTGCGTAGTTACTACAAAAGGATTTCCATGACTGCAATACTTCATATTATATTTACGTATACATTTTTTTTCATTCTCACTTTCAATTGTTTATTTTCATTTCAACCCCACTTTAACTTCAATATACAGTGCAAGTTAAATTTTATATCTGTTCCTTAAGCAAAAACTTGAATAAGAAACCCAAAAATAGGATACTAATAAGCCACCGTTTTCGTATATTTGCAAAGCTGGACATTGTATTATTCGATTATTTTTTAATTAGTAAAAGTTATTTTTTAATGTAGGTAAAGTTCTTCAATTTTTTTTTGGGATGATAAAAATCACATTTTGGTCCGTCACCCTCCTTTTCTTCAATTTTCTCCATTGGAAAGTTTCTTTGAATTTTCTTTTGATAATAAATGAAATCAAGGACGCACAAGTACATTTGCACAAAATGTGATTAGAATTTTATAAATGAGCTTAGAGGAGTACAAAATGAGCAAAATATTGCAGTTCTAAAATATATTCAACGCTCGTTGCACAGAAAAATATTTAACGTAAATTTTAATTTTAAAAAAACAATGTTTAAATCGTAGATATAAACTGAAGAATTGTGAGATTCAGGTATGTATTACCTTCAAATTTTCTATTATAGTTCAACCATCATTTAATAGTTTATAACAGTTTTCTGTTTATGAAAACTAAAACGTTTCATAGATTTATTGTAAATTAAAAATATAATATTAGTTATATTCTCCATTAAGATATATTTTTATCTTTTTAAAAATATTTGACGTTGATAATTTTATATTGACTCCAGTTTTTTCCTTACAATAACCATTGTTAAGAAAAAAAATATTCCTGATAAGATAATATTATTCAATAGTTTTAACGACGAATTTTAAAGTTGGTTAAAAATAAAATTGATAATAATATCTCTTTTTAATATCTCTTTTACTATAGTTACTTTTAACAGTTCCATTTGAATAAGTTGATTTTTTACTCTTCCTCAAAGCAAAACAAAAAAAAAAACATAGCAAAACGTAAATTTGACTTTTCAAATAATCAAGGTTACAATAGAAGTCCTGTAGATTTTTTTTGGTATTTCTAATCGATTTATTTTAGACCGAAATGAAGTTGAAATTAAAATTAAAGTTAAAAATTCAATTATGGAAAGCTTGAACATTAAATATTCCTTAAATAAAGTAAAAATGAAAAATAATTTTCCACGCAAAGGACTCAGGGGTAGAAACATAGCAAATTGGTCCTGGAATGATATTTTAAGGATACTTAAGAGATGTGCATGTACTAATAAAATACTAAGAACCTAGAAAAAAAAAATTGAAGCACTACTGCACTTCATGCTAATCGCTAATGTTAACTTTGAATATTTACAATATACATAAATATACACCCAAAAAAAAGGAAAGAAAATGATATTTATTTCATACTAACTTTTGTAAATTTTTTCAAAAATATGTCATAATTATCAATAAGCTTAATATATGTTCAATGAAGTAAGCAATGGGAATCTTTTGGGCAATGCACTAATATCTGATAAAAGCATTTATTATAAGAGGCTATCTCAACTTGCAAGAAGCTATTAACCAATGGGATTGCGATATTTAAAAATGTTCATTTGTTTTGATTGTTAAAATTTTTAAAATTTAACAAAACCACACCCACCATCAATTCTTTTGCATATACAAATACGTATCGTATGGGACATTATGTGCAATGACGTCATTGGGGACTTATCGAAACATTAATTATGATTAAAAGATTACTTAGATTTAATTATTTTTTAAAATAGACAGAAAAAAGTTAATGAAAGTTTTTTAATTGGGTAAAATATATAATTAAAACCAATAGCAACAAATATAATCAAATGAGTAAAGTATGATAATACAGTTAACAGTATAAAAATGAGATTTAGATTCGTTAAACAATAATAAAATAAAATACTTCCCTGATTGAAATATT
The DNA here is from genome assembly GCA_958496175.1 of Sisyra terminalis. Lineage (NCBI taxonomy): Eukaryota > Metazoa > Arthropoda > Insecta > Neuroptera > Sisyridae > Sisyra > Sisyra terminalis. The sequence continues at coordinate 15,119,689 of OY292275.1, forward strand.
ACCGAAATAAATATTTACATACCAGAAATTATTTTTTTCCTACAGGTATAGTTTTAACCATATTCAGGTTAAACAAAGCGATGTAGTATCCTTTCAAAAAATCATTCTTTATGGGGAAAGTATATAAAATAAGAAAAAAAATCAGAGGGTTACCAAATTTTTTCATGATTACATTTTCCTTTAATTTGTTAGATTTATTTATAGGGCAATATATTTCTTTAATTTATAGAAAAAATACATTAATAACCCCTAAATTATATTAAAATTTTAGAGCAATCGGTTTAGCTAATTAAAAAGAAAAAAATTGTTTCTGTATTTAACCATAATTTTTTTGATAAAAACTAATTGAGGAAATGGTCTGAAATTTCCGGGATCTTAATATTTTATTAGTATCTTCACACTATTTAAGTATCATTAAAACAGTTTTCCGGAGTCCATTCGCCATGCTTATCCTTATCCCCGTGGGTCATTGAAAGTAATTTAATACCTGCACTAGAAAAATGTGGCACAGGACTAAAGTTAATTTTTTTTCGGAAATCAGTTAAATTTTTTTATATTCAGATTTTTAGATTACCATAAAATAGTATACCAAAAAGAAGGAAAAAGTATTTAAAATACAAATTTACTTTTAACTTACAATAAGTTCCAATAAAGTAAGTTGGCTTAAATCCGATCTCAGTCATTTTTCAAAATGATAATTTTATTGAATTATTCTTATAATACTTCACGTCTTCACAATTACATTGTTCTAACAATACTAATTCAATTCAATACTTTGTATTGGAAACGCCATTAATAAATAAATCCCTCAATGGTTCTGATTAAAAGGTTTTACTTGACCGAGTTTGGTTTTCTAAATCTTTTAGAACATGGAATGTTGTTTCATACTAAATACAGAAATTATTTACAATATCGATAGTACATAATTACTTCTAAGAGAATCAAGCGAATAGTTTATCATAATTATTTTTAAAAAGGTGACAATTATGACTTGATTGATATCGGTTTGTCATAGAGAAATGATTCATTGTCAAAAAAAGAACTTATTCAGTTAACGCCAACTCGAAATATTTTTAAATAGGTCGATTCGTTTGTGCATCATATTCAAAAATACTTCGTTCAAGGTTTCTGGTTTCAATTTTCATTGGGAAAAGTGCTGAAAAATTTGTTGAGTTTTTCGTGTAGATATTAAGGTGTTGCAAAAAGTGTTTGGCTAATTCTAGTCTGATTATTTTTAAGTAAATATGAACGGAAATGTTTATTAATGTAGTGACGGTGATAGTTTGAGTAAATAATGAATTAGCAAACATTGTAACACCTAAAAGTCCACATTAGTTGCAAATGACGGTAATGTCGCTTAAATTTTGAATAAAATCCACCCAGACATAATTGAATGGTGTTGGTCGTGTCTTAGGCAATATCCTGTCGCCTTATATTTAAACAAAACTGACATTGATTTCGAAAATTTATCCCGTTAAGAAATTATAAAAAATTTTCATCACGTAGTCTCATAATTTTTCTGTTTCTCTTTCACCTAAATATCTTTGGCCAAAAATGGACTTTTCCGCTAGAAACACGTTGCTGGCAAGTGATTAAAGAGCGCCTTTTTCAAACCACAAAAATACGTTTTTCAGAAATTTTTAATGAAAACTTGTTTGCGAAAGGAATTTTTTAAGTGGTCACACATTTCGCGAGATTCGGTCGGGATTTTGCATCTTTCAATGTGTTGTGTGTCGGGAAAAATTTCGACTGCCGCTATTTATAACTGTGTTTTTTCACAGTCAAAAAAATATATATTAAGTGGATGTTTGTATAACGCGATGGGGGCGAAAATTGGAAGGAAAGCGAGGAAAGAGACCTAAGGAATTTGTTACGTCATTTTTTTCGTCATTTTCTTTTTTTGTTTGGGAGATTGAAGATAGGAAACAGATTTTTAAATTTTCCGTGCTGATTTGCATAAATTGCGGTTTTTATCTAATGGCTCTATTTTTGAGGCACAAAGCTGTATTTGTTTTGGAAAATTGAACGTTTCGAAAAAATATCTTAATTACATAAACGTGTTCAAATAAAAACCTGGACTATATCTTCAATTCTAACAAAAATTGACAACGTGAACTCAATACTTTGATGCATAGTGGAAAATTATTCCCATATATTTGCAATAACATTTTTATTTTATTTGAATTTTTGGACATTTTTGAATCACTAGCAACTAATTTTGCTTTGAACTTTCAAGCCAAAAAAATAAATTTTAAAATAATTAAATATTTTAAGCCGAATAAAAGATGTGCCTATAGTTGAATTCGATCCTCGTATTAAGCACATTTTTGATATTTCTCGATTACGGATTTTATTAACCCTTGAGTCGCTGAAGACTTGATTAGTTATAAAACAACTGTACATAAGCATAAAAAAAGTTTTATTACCCGAAATATTTAGTAGGTACTGACGTTCTGTATGTTATTATTTTGTATTGTTAACAAATAAGATGAATTTATGTAAATGTTCCGTTACTACTTTGAAGACTTATATCCATTATTCTTAACCATTTGACCACAAAAGACAATTTTTTTTTGCCAAAATTGAAATATAAATTTTATGACAACATTCTCTTAAGATGGATTTTATATTTTACGAAATTTTCAGATTTAAAGAAAGCATTAAGAAAATTAGGAAAACCTTGTAAGTTTTCCTATTCAGTTCTGATATTTTTAAATCAATAATTGTTTAAATTAATTTAACTGTATTTCCAATTACTCGTGATCCTGATATTATTATTATTGTTATTTATACTAGAATTGAACGTTACATAAAATGGATTTTTTTAAATATTTGTTTGAGATTATGGAAATTATATTTTGAAATAAATACATTTTTCTTTATTCGAAAATACTTTTTTTTTTTACTTAGATGACTTAGATGTCCTCCTTTTTTTTAAACTGTTATATCATAAAAATAATGATTTGGCAATTGAATTGAGAAAATCAAGATTTTTGTGAAATTTCTGGGGAAAAATTCAATTGACAGAAAATAAATCTTAAAAAGACGAGATGCCAAAAATTTTAATGATAATGGTTTATTTCAAGAGACATTTCTTATGTAAAACAAAAACCTCTAAAATTATTAATGCTTAAAGGACCTACTCCAATTTTGTATATTGAATATTTTTTAAAAAAACTAAACTATCTATTGTTGTGGAAGGAGATGTAGAAATATCCATTATAAAGGTACATATATCGATAGTTTATATTTTTTATTTTTAAAATAATGAGGTCTAATATTTTCATCAATTTTTGTATGACAACTTTGTGACACATAGTTTTTGTGGATCATTTATAATGATGTTTTCTTTTTTAATTACGTAACCGATAAAAAAATAAAAATGCACATACATATCTACTCGTACACAAACAAATAATGTTTTGACTTGTAAATAGCCGTTAAAGCTTGGAAAGCTCATAAAAAATTATAACTATTATAGTCTAAAATTCCCAAAAATCTATAAATGTTATCTTAAAACAATTTTTTTTCTTTTTATTATGGGTTCTTTTGAATTTCTACAAAATGTACCACCGCTCTTTATTACCCCCGCTAGTTCTATGATTTACGAAACCTTTAGTGCACAGTATTGCACAATTTATTTCCTGTTAAATATTTTGTGCTTTAATAAATCCAGCTACTACAAACTTTAAGACCCACTTAATTGCAGAATTAGAGAAGAATCAGAGAAGAATTCCAAAAAGTTACTTAAAAGTCTTTGAGAGTTGTTAAATCTTCTTCAAATTTTTATTTCTTCAAGTTTTAGTAATTTATTTGATAATGGCACGTACAGTGAATCTTGGAAAATTTCAGACAAAATATGAACCATCCATTGAGAAAGTAATGATTTTCGGATTTCCTCAAAATACATATAATTTTTCCGAGAGTTAAGAGTTACTTCAAAGTCTTTCTATATTTCATTTTAGTTTCTTCTTTTGCTTAAAAGGAAATTTCTATCCATCATTTTTTTTTTTATCGTTTCAATCCAAAAGATGGATTATCTAAGGATTAGTGAAAGTTGACAAATATACTTAGTTGCTTGTTTTGTATCAAGAAAGTTTATATTTAATTATCTGTAAGTATTATTATATTTTGATTATTTATGAGCACCAAAGGAAAATGGTTCAACAAGAAATAGATGTTCCTTAAAGTTTCATAAAATAAACTAAAATAATCGTTTGAAGAGGTTGGTGATTCAAAATACCTTGGGCTTACTTTTAACAACGACGACTTTAAGAAGAGAAAATTTTATAAAAGTTACAAAAGATTAATACTAAGTTTGAAATCAGTGTTTCTCGAAGATTAGGTAGTTCAAAGTATATTTTTGTAATCAGATAAAGTAGTTATATTTAAAGACAAAGACAAAGATCAAAACTGTAATTCCTTCTGCATAGCACAACATTGAATATATTGAAGTATTTTAAACATTCTATTAAAATTTTTAGAGTATTTTGAGACAGTAAGATATTTTTCGGATGTCAGTTATTTAGTAGCATTCGAGAAAGGCAAAAGTTTTGCTCATACGTTGTGCTATGCTTCTATAGCAAGTTTCAGTTATGTTTCCATATCCAATACTTCATCCAGCTATAAATACTGCTATAGCAGTTGATACAAATTAGGATCTACATTTTTAGTGTTTCTCGACAGAAAGTTTAATAGTTACATGTAGGAAAAATAGTAAACATTTCGTAACAACTAAACAAAAAGAAGCTTTCTTTTTTGGGTGACTAGGGACTTCTAGAAGAAAAATTTACAGCCAATCAGCAAATAAATCCACGGCACATTTTCAGTTGAGAAACACTAGCTTAAATCAGTACCTATAGTATATTGATGATTTTTATACCGAAATTTTAAATATGAAGACTTTTTTTTTAGGAATATGTTTTCAACAATGGTATTTACGGTAAATAGATTTGAAAAAAATATTATCTTCTAATTTTGTTCAAAGCCAATTAAATTCTTTTGCCTAAGTAAAAGCTTCGTTAAGTAAAATTTAAGGGTTCAATAAAGGGAGCTTTATCAATATTTAATGCCCGACCTGTTTGGTGTTGGGTGACTTGGCGAGTCACATGTTGTTCGGTGCGGCTTATGCGTTGTTGCGTAAATTGTTGCGTCTGTTGTATTTGTTGCTGACTAGAAACTTGATGTTGTTGCTGAATAATTTGCTGCTGTTGTCGATTCATTGTTATAGCGTTCACTTAAAATTTCCAACGAGAAAAAGAGCGAAAAAGAAAATCAGAGAAAAAACACTGGGAATTTCGAAAAATCACACACACAAACACAAAATAAGGAGGAAAAAATTGCGAAGATTTTAAAATAAAAAAAAACTTTGTTTAACTTAAACTAGTCGGTTTAATTTGTGTAGACAGTTTTTAGAGTTTCTGTTCGTTTTTTTGTAAAATTCACGACGTTTTTGGGGCCTACACGGCTTCATTTGAATACATGGGTCAAATCATCATCCCCGAGACTTAAATCCAAGACGTCGGTCGATTGCGAATTGCGAGCGAAGAGTGAAGCATCTTCGGAGGCAACATTTTCGACCTGGGGGACTCTCAAATCGCATCCTCCACACATTCGAAACACACACACGCCGATGATTGGCGAGACAGAAATAACTCGCATGTTCGTTATTTAAAAATGTATTTAAAAATGTCGAGCAAGATAGGCGAGCCCAGCCGATTCGAACGACTTCAAGTCGACCACAAGTCGACAATCGCATTCACAGCCACGACAATACCAAGATTCCTCCACTTCAAAAGACAAAAAACGCATGTGGTGTTTACCATCGACTCTTCTTGATAACGCGATCAAAAAGGTTTCGAACATTTGATAACACATCCGAAAAAAGGATCCAACCACTCACATCCAAACCATTCCCAAATCCCTTATCTCTAAATATAGACACCATTCAACCCGAATCTTCAGAGTTTCAAATCAACCTTGACATAAATGCGTTTTTAATACTAACATCAAAACCAAATTCAACATATCAGACAAATATTTCAAATACCATCCAGATAACTGCAAATTAAACGACTCAGAAGAGGAACTAGATGGCATGATTTGGGCCAAAAACTCTTAGGCATTTAATAATCACCTTAATTGTTAATATCACACGCAATTACTTTACATATGCGGAAAAAGAGACATAGTATACACGTTCGCTTGTCGTACAATTTAATGAAAGATTTCATTTTTCATGAAAGTCCATTGAATTTCTTTTAACTTACCATTAGTTTATTTATTGTTTTATTGATTACTGATTGATTGATTGTTGGAAATAAATACACGATATTGGATTACACGAAGAAATTTGTCCGTAAAAGGTGACAAAGTGAAAATTTTCTAATGTATACTTTTTATAAAAGCAATCTCTTTTGGTTTGTTTTAAATAAGATTTATTATTAAATTGAAAATAGAAACTATTAAGCCATTTTATTTTATAAACAAATAATAGATAATTTATTGTCATTGCGATTTGTGAAAGATAAAAATGCAGAATTTATTATACATAAATCCGAAAAAAGTTTATCTTCTTAAGTTCTTAACAATAGCATTTATATATGAAACCTGTAGTTTTTGCATAGAAAATTCATAACTAAAGGACTATGTGACTAATTAAGCTGATAAATTACTAAGATTATAATTGCAATCACAAGATAGTTTATACCTTCAGTAACCGGGGAACAGTTAAAGAGAAATCCATTTATACTACATGGAAGAGATTCGACAATTTTCCCATTTTGTAATTAGATTGGAAAATTTTTGTTCTTTCGTATCAGAGCAGTATATTATTACAATAACTTAGCTGTGGATGTAAATTTACGAAAAGGTTTTTTTGTGTCAAATTACTTAATGAAATATTATTGCGAAATTCGATGTAAAATTTTCGGTCTCGTTGCGTTTTGTCCCGAGTAAATTTCTAAGTAAAAAGCTAGACACCATACACCAAACCAAATAATATGTCTTTGCATTCAATTTGTAACATGACGAAAGGTATAATAAAAAAAATAATTGAAAGGTGTTGTAAACACAATATATAAAATATATAGTAGTCTTATTTATGTATTATAATTTAAAAAAGTAAACAATAAACATAAACTTGAATAAAAGTTGAAACAAATGTATTATTGGCGTATTGTCCAGATACAGTGGAAAATCCGTGGAAGAGTCCTAAAGAAAACGTAGAGAGGGCGTCCCCACCAACAGTCAATCACATTTAGACGATCGAAAATCAGTGGAAGAACTTTGAGGAAAACAAAGAGAAGAAACTTTCACCTTCAATCAATCACAGTTGGGTGGTCAAAAATAGTGGAAGAATTAAGCAGAAAAAATGGAGAGGGCGTTTCTACCAACTGACAAGCACAGCTAGATGACCGAAAATCAGTGGAAGAACCTAGCATAAAACATAGATTGGGCGTTCTCATCAACAGCCAATCATAGCAGGATGATCGAAAATCAATGGAAGAAGCAAGCATAAAACATAGATTGGGTGTTCTCACAAACGGCCAATCACAGCTGGATGATCGTCGAATAAAATTAAAAATTTGTTAAAAAATTAAAATTAATTTTGATTTACCGAAAAAATCTTTAGAAGGAGGGCATATTAGGTCTTTGCACACGGGCTGCCAACACCTTAGGATCGTCCCTTATCACAGGTTCAATTACATATATAAAGACAATGTAATATTAAAAACTCAAACAATCGTTAGTATTAGTAATTTTGTTTTTAATCCAGGAAATTTGTTGGCAATTAACTCTCTAATGGCATGTCTGAATATCGAAGAAAAATTTCACAAAATTTAGTCCTCTAAAAGTATTTTAAAACTCTTAAATTTCTTAATTTTAAAGTATATAGTTAATTGTAGTGTAACATTTTCAGAGTCAATTAAAATAAGTAGGATATTAATAAAATATGTAAGAAAATTAATTGCAGTAATTTCTTTTTCAATCTACATTGGAAGTGTAAAAAAATAAATTTAGTAAATTATACTCAAATTATTTTATGTAAACCTAATTGTTCTGCTAATTAAAAATAATTTCTTTTACACCTTCTTAAAACCAGTATATAAAAAATATTGCTAAGATTTATAATTATTTTAGCAAGTTACACGCCTCTTTACTTTATTATATTATTAAAACGTATACTCGTTAAATGAAATTTAAGCTATTATTGACATTAATGATTCAAATAAATTTACAATTTGCAAGCTCTTCCTCAAGATTATCACTTTTCAAGCCTGAAATAAATTTTGGCTTGCAACCAGAAAGCGTAAATTATTTAAAAATATTTTTCTCAACTGTTACAACTCCCTATGGAAAACAATTTTAGTTTTTTGAGTAGATACTCATATCACTAGGCAGAAATAAAGTACAGAGACGAAAGGTTCATATCAAGAATCGAATTCTAAAATCCCATAGACCAAAAAATCAGAAGTTTTAAATTTTTAAAATATTGTATATGTAATTTCGTACAAGAATTTACGTGCTACATAGAGACTGTAGGAAATTATGAAACCGATGTGAATTTTATGAGTATACAGTTCAAACGTTCTGCTGAAATAAAGTTGACTATTTTAATTGTTATAAATATTAAAAATTAGCACTGATAATTTATTTTGATTACTCATCAATTAATTTTTTCTTTCTTAAAGTGAAATTTCTATTATGCTACATTAAAATATTAAGTTCATTAATTTATTACCTCTTTAACATTTTTGTTATTTTTTATCTCACGCTGATATAGCAGTAGGCGCAGTAGGTATTGGTTAGTATGATTATATAATATCGCAAACCCAATTTAAATGTGGGACATATGTTTTCTTTGTTCTATATGTTTTACAGTTTTGTTTATTTTAGGGAATGGCATTCTATGTGCTGAAATTCACATCATTATGGGAGCAAAAACAAGAAATACCTATTAATAGAATCTGCTCAATGCCTCAAATTATTATTTCACATCTTTCAAACCACAAAGATTTCAAGGAAAACTTGCTCTTGAAATAATTTTCTTCTGCATTTCTCAAAGTGAAAATTCAACGTCCATAGCATAACCTTAAATTAGCCTTTACGGTGAAGAAAACTACAAGACAAATTGCCAATTTTTTATGTCAACTTCTTCAATTATTTTGGCAGCAAAAACAATGAAAAATTGCACAAATTCAAAGCCAATATTTTGCAAATTCTTCACGATCGATTGAAAGAAAAATAAATCTTACCGTTTTCTTCGTCTTCGGACAAGTGCAGCGCCAATTCCGGGTCGATTTCGAATTCTTTTTCCGCAATTTCAGTAGCTAGAAATATTAAGAATATTGTGAGTGCAAATTTAGAGTTTTCTTGCGAGGAGTTCATGCGATAAGCCGAAAATTTCGGTTGGGAAAAGTCGGTCGGACGTTCACCTTTACTTTAGACCCCATGCATTAGTAATTTAATCGTTCTTTTAGTCACCTAAATAAATCTTACATGCAAATTTTATTTCATTTCATTTTTACATTCAAAGCAAAAGAAAAAAAATCTTAACAAAATGATATAAGTAAGTATATGCCAAAGCTCTACATATCATTCAAATTCTTTTTATAGTTCAAACAATCTTTAGCTTAGTAATAAATTATGACTTAAAGTTTACGTAATAATATTTGTAACAACATTATAAGCAAATCATTGATATTCAATCGACAGCCTAATTGGCATTGGATTATTTTGGCAATGTTGCCTTAATTATCATCGATAGTACGGAAGAAGCAATAAACACTAGAAGATGACCTCATTTTTTTCAAATTTAAAATCGAAAATAGATAACGGAAATTGATAGATAACAATTTCGTTATACTCAACCTACATTTTGCTTAAAACAACCAAGACCGGAAATATGCAATAAAAGTGCTGTTGATATTTAAAAAAAAAAGCGCTGATCTAAATGGACTTCATGGTCAAATTGGGATAATTTGCTTGAAAGTTTTGGCACATTTTTCCGAATTTTCACCCAAATTTATCAAGTTTCATGCATATTTTTCAAAAAAATATGTAAAACAGATTTGTTAAATTTTATATAATTGAATTGATTGGATTATTAGTTGAAAATTTGCCAAATGTGAAAAATTTTGTTATTTTTTCATTTTGACACAAACTTAATAAAAGCGTAACTGTATTCTTTATTTATCACGTCCAATAGTAAGATGAATCTAGTGATTGAAAAATTGGAAGTCAAGCTCCGGAAATTGTTGGAAAAGTACTATTTTTTGAGTCAAAATTTGAATCATGTACTCTTGGAAAAGAAAAAAGAAATTAATCAGACTAGGACAAGGATCGAGAACTTGGGACTCGCAACCCTTATGCGGCTCTTTAACCCAATAAACCCTTTAAAAACCCAATGGTTTTTTAAATGCCAAGTACTAAATTATACCATTTCAAAAAATTAAATAAAATAGCTTGCTAAAAGAATTGTTTCATACGTTGTAATAAATATGCACTTTAGTTGAAATAGTTTTTTTTTGTTTGTCATTTAGTGATAATAAACATGAGGTTCACATTTCCAAAAAAGAAATAAAATCCTTCCAAATTTGACTTTGCAAATTGTAATTGAAAATCGTATTTGACTTTGTAATTCGACCTTTGGAGATGGACTGAAGATTTCAAGTTTCATTTCCCCAAAGTATCAGAATACCCTCATAATCAATTAAATATGTATGTTTTTGTATGTATGTCTTTCCCCAAAAAAATAAATATTTTGAATCCACTTCTATTTATTGATAGAAAAATAAGACAAAAATCAAATGGTTAAATTGAGTCACATGTATAGAAACATTAAAGATGAAGTACGAATGGTCATCAGTAAGTTGGTAAAGAAAATTAATGGGATAAGTTACATTGAAAGAAGAAATAGATCCATATTGGATATTTTAGAATGAAAAATTCAAGAAAATAAAAGGGAAACAGAAGGAAATTTTGAGCTTCGTGGAAAAAAGTGAACTATCTCAACTTAAAGGACCTTGCCATGGACAGGCAGTGATGGCAAAAATTTAACCACTAAGAAAACTACATTTGCTAATTTATGTTATATTAAAGCATATGAAGCACATGAATGTAATATTTTGACAGTTTTAGCTTATATTTGACCAACAATAAAAAGCGTACAACCAATAATAATTTAGTTATTCGCGATAATGTACTACTAGAAACGAGAACTAACAAATTGCCTATCTCGTTCGTTTTCCTGTTATTTATTTTTCATAACTTCATCCAAAGTATATTTAAATTAAATTTAGGGGAATAATACTTTCTTTTGTTGATTCAACAACACTTGAATATATGAAATTGTAAAATTAAAAGTAAAAAACCCAAAAGAAAAAGCTTTTAGTATTTATTTATATGCTCTACAATAATACGCTCCGATATTATTAGGTATTGGGTTCGAATATCATAATGGATAAACTTTCAGAAATTTTCATTTTACAGATTTCTGTGAATCCTAGTATTGAGAGAATTGTGAGGGGTAAAAGATAGTATGATTAAAATAGTAAAATACTGGAATCTGGGTTTACTTTATAGAGTTTGTTTATCATAATGTTTATACAGCTATGAAGTTGTCATTTTGTTGTTCTGTTATAACAAATGTGAGTGTTTATTTTCTAGAATTTATTGTCGTATCTCAAAAACAGGGAAATTCGAACCTCTTGAGTCGTTTAAAAGCTAAAATAAATAATTATTAAAAAATGAAGAAAGGACACTACATAAAGATGCAATAAAAATCTAGCAAAAAACGATTTAATTTTTTTTTCTTAGAACTTTTACCAGTTCACTAATTTTAACCCTTCTGGATTGTAAAACTACTCGATAGACCAGGGGTGGTTTCTCTACTTTTTTACTTTTTTTCTGAGATGATTCTGCAATGAGTTTTGCTGTTAATGCGGATATACCTTTTTCCGAAGGATCACCGGAAATGACGTCGTAATAGCGGAGTTTAAAATATTTTTCTACGAAAATTTCAGAAATGCTTTGTCAAAAGTGTATGTTTAAGACAGTAAAAAGTTAAAATAAAATATTATATTTAAATATGGGGAAAAAAAATGTTGAAAATTGGCCATTTTCCCCCGATTAAATCCATGTTACCCCTTAAATATGTATTTGATTTTCATTTAACCCATTTTTCGAAGTCGATTGTATATGAATAAGAAAAATTATTCACACCAGTATTTAATTTTACCACCCCTGCAATGGACAAATGAAGTCCTATAACTATTTGGGGTCTTGAATCAACTAACCATCAAATCACTGACAAAATTTACCCCAACCAATTTTACTGTTATACAATAAAAATCAAAATATTATTACAATTTTTTTATATGATTTGTAAATAATGTTTGGAATTCGGACTATTGTACTTGGCTCGAATCCGATATATTTTATTTTGTGAAATCTAGGATTTTATGATTTACAACTTGTTTGATAATAATACAGCTAACTGTTCTCAAATCAAACAGTGTAAATATTGGCAACGATTTCGATCGTTCGATCTAAAATTGTAGAAATAATAATAATAATGTGATTCCATTAAAATTCCTTAAATTATTCATAAACGATCATAAAATTTGATCGGGACAAGAGAAGTGAGAAGGACGAAATAACAAACGTTCAGTACATATGTTTGTAATGTAAGATTGCAATGAGGGAAAAATTTCAACGAAGAAAAATAGTGTTTTTCTTTTAGATTTCGAAAAAGTCATACGTCTATTTTGGGGCCGGGCAAAGAGTCGTAAATCATCGATGATTCACAAAATTTCGAACACCCCGTAACTATGTTATGAGCACGCATGGAACACAGGTTGGGAGAAGGTGGAATTACGAGGGCGTATTGCAGTTGTACCTTTAAATATTCGTTTCTATTTTCGGCTTCGAAAATTCGAACGAATTTTTACCACGCGACAACGCAAAAATATACAAACCGGACAGATTTGTTAAAAATAATATTTTTATACGTTTTGATTTTGTCTCTTTGTTATAAAATATAAAAGACAATTTGACGGTTTTTTCTCGTGAAATTAATATATTTTTCTTATTTTTCACGAAAATTTGTTTTGGCACCGGCGAGCTTTCGCGTGAGACGCTTTGAATGAGCATGTAACGGATGCCAACGTTTACAAGATGAGGAATCGTTTTGAAATTTGGAGTTAATCATGGATATTTTTAAAATGTTAGCAATTATATTCTTTGATAGTATGACGAACGGAAGCCAAATCAAACTTATTGCTACGATTTACGTGACTAACAGCTGCATTTGTTTTACATTTTTCCTGATAAAATATTATCATTTTTTCATTCCGAAATTCATTCTGTTATTGCCCATCACAAAATGCATTTTCTACGGCGAGTTATGCAGATTTTTATTTTAAGACACCTTTTCGAGGTTAGAAAAAGTATTTTTAGAATCTGTGACGGATTTTCCACTTAGTTTTTGCTCGAAAATAAACACAAACACCTGTGTTGCGAGACTGACAACGTTTTCAAAGCATATTCCAACCAGATTCCTGTATGTTCCATTTCCAATTGAAAATTTCAAATATTTAAGATTGGCACTTATTATTCTTAATTTTCAACTACGCATTACCAGTTTTCCCAGAGTTAAGAGTATAACAATTGAAAGATAAATTCAAGGAAAATTATTTGTTTATTTTGATTGTAAAAATCAAACATTTCATTTTGGTGTTCAACAAAATATTGAAATATTCTACAATGTTGTCAGACGAGAGTAGGCTGAAAAAAGTTTGACTAGATTTTCATAATTATTTACATAGATTCATAGATTTGACAGTATTAAATTTAGTAAATGTTCCAGTTTTTTTTTAGTAATATAAACATCTTATAGCAAATTCATGATAAGAAATTATATTAGAGGAATATTAAATGATATTAATCAAACTCATTTGTAGATTGGGATACAATATGTACCCTTTTCGATAAATATATGTTGATCTATAATTCTTTTACAGCAGCAAGAAGTAGGCAATAAATATATTCAAATTATAATGGTATAGTAGTTGGTAGGTTTGATAGTTTCAAACAGAACTGTAGAGCCGGAGTTGGGAGTCAAAGGGTCGAAAACTTTGGAGAAGAAAATGCCGGAGCTTAAATATATATATTTTTAAACAACTTCTTCAATGTAAACCTTTCTTGACTAAATTCAAGAGTTTTATTGAAATTGCAGAAAAAGGGGGTTCAAAATCTAGAATCCACCATATTTGATCGTATAGCATAGAGATTATCATTTCCCGACTTCAAATCTGTGAAATAAATCGTAAAAAATAGAAGAAGTAAATCTAATTGGTGAAAAGCTAAATTTGGAATGTGAAACAGTGACGAATTGTACGTTTCGCTGCCCGCGGCCGACCGCAAGTTTCTCGCCCCCTATTGGTATCATTAGTCAAGAAAACTGGTAAGAAGTTAAATACTTTTAAAAATTTTATATTTTCATTTTCAAAAAAGCATTCTTTTTGTTATTTAGAATGCTAAATCTTTCATGAAATTATTAATGTCAATATGCCGCCCAGGGCTATCCCCCCTAAACTGTGAAAAAAACTATATTTATTTTCCTAAAAGGTAAATTATACATTTTAAAATATTGAATTTAATTTGGCAAATTAATATCATTACTTCTGTCATAGTCTACTGGTGGTCGAGTGGTTAAAGTGGCCACTCCTAAACTGGTAGATGCTGGGTTCGATTCTCGCATCGAGCAAATTTTCAATATTTCATGATGCGGTTTTTAATTAATCCTAGAGTCGTTAAAAACCCAGCGGTGATAAACCGACGCAAAATAACAAAAAATCACTACTGCTATAGAGAAATTCAGCGTAACATCAATACAGACAATACTTTTATTAATTTTTTCTTCGTACAGTGGCGAAGAAAGGTGCTTTTGTCTGCTATACTCGTCACATCTATAGAACAGGTGTGTTATATGATAGTGCTAGAACTATATAAATTTTGCCAATATTTGATATTATCTTTAATATGAGACAAAGTAGTGTTGTAAATAGTAGTAGCTGCTAATTCTTTTCTCTCTTTCTTTCTTTCTCACGCATTCTTGCTTGCTCAACTTCATTCAAATGAGAGTGACAAAATTTTATTGTATTGATAAATAATTGATTATACATCGAAAGTAAACCCATTTTTTCTTAAATATCAAATTAAATTAATTTGGTCAAGGCGATTTTTTTTTTCATTAAAAAACTACTCTAATCAATAACGCACACCACTATTATTAAATTTATGCAATTGTTTCTGTTTCTTGCTAAAAATCTATTCGTTACGAAATTCTAACAATAAACAATATTAATTAGTAAGTAATTATTATTTTAACCTGTAACTTTTCGTGAAATAATCACAACCTAACATTGATAAACCTGACTAGTAACTTCCCGTGAATTATGCACAGTCTAGCACTGAAAAATGGCAAAAATTGGCAACTGAATGAAAACAAAATGATAGTTGAAACCATGTCAACAATCAACTAGTTCAAATTTGACACAATGAATGTTTTTCACTCACATGTAAGTCTTAACAATCTTTGTTCTCTGTTTTCACCGACATACGTGCAAATAACATATTTTTGTCTAATATTATTAAAATAACATTTAATTTACGAGAAAACAGTTCCTATTGGATGTTGTAAAAGAAAAACTGGAAGAATTCAAGTACAAATTAACAAGAAACAATTCTTTAATTGTTAAAAAGACGAATAGACTACTCTGAACTGAAGCACCTTATCATGGAAAGGCAGCGTTGAAAAAAGGAGTACAGTTTTTTTTTTAAACATCTATACATTCGATTACGGCACAAAAAATTAAATAAATACTAAAAACTTTTATTTGAAATTCTACCAAATAATCAATTATACAAAATTAGAAACATGAATACAAAAGTAAAACATAAATTGTGAGATATTTTTACATTCTCCACTTAAATTTTAAAAATATTTTCTTTTTAAATTTGGCATTTAATTTAGAGATCAACTTTGCCAAAAGTTTCTTTCCATAAAACATATGTGCTTTTAATATTTTCTCTTCAGTAATGACGACCAAACCAAGTTTTAATACAACTTGGTAATTTCTTTAATTGACATATAAAAACGAAATCATTATGGGTGACTATGAATGTATGTATTAATTTTATGATCCATGACAAATCTTGTGAATTTGTCTTTATTTCATTTGATTAATTTTACTTTTTATCGAAATATTGGTGGTATGAATTTATTTTTACTTTTAATGAGCCATTATTATTTCAGTTTGACTGTTTTATTGTTTAACATAACAGTCGAATGGACTAAAAAGGTATTTTTAAAGTTTTTACAAATATGCTGTAATGGAAATTTTTGGAAAATTTTGGCATTACTTTGGCCAAAAAATCTTTCGTATGTTATTATTCTTGGCGATTACTTGATGAAAATATAAAATCAGTTTACTTTCTTCTTTTAGTTTCTATTTCTTCGTTTTATATTTCATTTTCATGAAACGAAAGGATTTGATTGGATTTCTATTGTCGTCCAAATTTATAATAAACGATCATATAAATTATTGTAAACAGAGTGAAAGACAAACCACAGCTTTTACTAAAATACATTTTTTGGCAGCGGTCGCCTGTTTATTAAATTGCAACAAGTTTAATGCAAATGTTTGGATCATTAAAATATTTTTAAGGAACAAATAGTGTTTGCTCATTGAACCAAAGAGGAAGCTAATATTTGTTGGATGTGGTCAAATTTTTCAAAATCTATTTACTTTGAACCTTGTTTTCCACTTGGATATTGCGCCTGGTAACACACTTAAGATGAGATGAGGCTATGTGACAAGGGATACGGATGCTGAATCAAACAACTGGTCCATTTATAAAATTTTTGGCAAGAGATTCGAAGAAATTTCTACAGATACATTATCCTTTAGGTACATAAATATCGCACTTGTAACCCCCTTTTCCGATTAAATTAGAGCGTGGGCGTGAAAAATAAATGCATAAATTTCAGTAAACATTTTGCCGGATTTTAAGGAAAATACTAACTTAAAATATAAAACATGAAAAATTCATGAAAAATTCAATAAAAATATGCCTTCGCCAAGGTAACGCTCATAGATTGAGATATGGCAGATATTTCAGTTTTCAGAAAAAATTAAAAAAAAAAACAGTTTCCAAATTTTTCATAAAATTCTTAAATAAGGTCAACTTTTTGAGAGTTTACATTTAACAATATAAAAGCATTCCCTTTAATATTATTAGCTTTGCCCCAATAAAATTGATTTAAATTTTATGAGCGATTAACGGTTTTTATGAAGCACAAATTCTTTTGAAATTTGCAGTGTAAACACAAAACAAACTTGATTAAGTGGTCAATTTCTTTTGAAAAATCAAAAAATAATAACTAATTTCGTAATTCTTTGATAATAAACAATTCTAATTTTGTGTACAAATAAACCATTTTAATGATTATTTCCCCATACATCACAGATACATTTTCATCACAACTTTTATAGAATGTAAAATTCAAAACGCCAATTGAATTTCAGCTTTAATAAACTTTTCAAAAAAAAATATTATGAATTTGTCAATAATTCTTACTTCATCAGGTGCATGTTTTTGGTCACTTTCGGCACAGTAGTAATACTTCATAATTCTCAATTCTTATGATTGCCTAAGAACATTTAAATAGCTTCTTATGAAATTGATCTTAGATGTAATATTGATACAGTTTTCATTTTATAAATTATCGATTGAATTTTTCATGTTTTATATTTTAATATCACCAAGCATTCTCTTCATATTAAATTTAGGTTCACTGTAGGCATTTTCAATACTTGGTGATTTTCACCACTTTGGTCATTATAAAATAAAAATATTAAATGTGAAATAGTAAATGCGAAATGAATTTCACGGAAAAATGGTCAAGCCTTGCCTAATACGGCCCGCAGATCACAGTTTGATCATCTTTGGCTTAGAATCTTAGCTTTTAAAAACCAAAATTTATTTAATTTAAAATTTGAAATCACCATATTTTTTTAAAATCATATAATAGTTTAATATCAAAATAATATTTATTAAGGGACGCTGATATAGAAATTACTTTCCCAATGATCCTAGCACTAGGGCTAAGTACAGAAAGAAACACTGAAGTGAAAATTAAAAAAAAAAATTATAGGAAAATTCAAACAAATGCTAAATTTCATACAGAAGAAAAAAATGGTTTTTAAATAATAATTTTGGGCAATAATTTGATGCTATTTACAAATTAATTTTAATAAAGGTTTAATTAAACGAATGTTAATTTTGAAAATTAAAAAAATAATAGTAATCTATTTTGAAAATGGTTTAAATCTGCTCCAATATTATTTCTGAACTAAATAGTTAAAGCAATATATTACTTTGGTTTTACAACTAAAAATGTATCATATTTAATAGTTCCATTTCTATTTTTTGATGTAAACGCATAATTTGATAAACTTATGAATCGCTATATTCATAAATCTTAAGGTAAAATATTATGTTGTTCTTGAAATAGATTTAAACCACTCTTAAAATAAATTGGTATATTAATTAGAAAAATAAATTAATGTTAAATATTTATCTACATTTATCATGCCAAAAACTTACACTGTAAAATGTGAGAGGCAAATCCATATCCAGAATCCAAGTCTGTACATTCTAATAAAAGAATATTTTGAGCAACAATTCAATTATCTGGATTAATGGCTTTTATAAATTAATATATTAACCACTTCAAATTAATATGTATGAAGTGGTAAGATTTAATATTTTAGTAAAAATAACTAATCAAATTGTTGCTTGTTTGAAAAATAAGGAGTGCATAATGAAAAAAGAGAAAATGCATTGCAAGATAAGCTTTAATTGTTGTACAATAAAAGTTTCTCCTTACCAAAAATCTACATAGTTATCTATATAAATAAGAGAACAGTTAAAAAATAAATAAAACTTTAACAAAGAAAATATTAATTTGTTCATGAAAAAAGAAATGCATTTGACTGTGTAATGTTAAATTTCTTTTTTTTTTAACAAACAAAAAATGTTCTTGTGAAAAGAAATTTACACAAAATTGTCTTATTATGATTTCTTCAATAAATACGTAAAAATGCACTCAAAAATTTATGGCACAGTGAAAGAGAAAAATTTGCATTTCAAAAGCATACATATTTTTTTTTAATTACATACATATACGAGTAATATTGTAATAAATATGATTAAAAGCTTACAAAATTTCGCTACAAAAAGCTCTTAGTTTTTAGAATTTTTCGTTTCCATTTTTATATTATCCCATTTTTACAAAGTTTTATTTTATTTATTAATACAAATAAATTAGTTCTTATCTTCCATCACCACTTTGTATTTGTCCCAATTCATTCCATTTTGTGTGTTTTATGTGCTTTGAAAATTTTTAAATATAAGAAGAGCGGCGCTCACCTGACACCTGGAGGGTGGCAGACGTACTGACGGTTCCGAGGTGGTTGGTGGCGGTGCAGTTGTAAGTTCCGGCATCCCCTTCAAGATAATCAACTTTCAGTGATGAAAATTCACCCGGAAAAATCTTAACTTACCAGGAAAAGCTTTCGGAATTGTTAGGCGGCACACGCCGTTTCTAAATCCTACATGATAGTCGTTACAATTGGCTATAATACGTCCGTTTTTCGACCATATTATATTTGGTTGCGGTTCTGCTTGGGCAATGCATTCAAAACGAGCAGTATGTCCATTTAAGACGGCAATATCGCGTAAAGGCTAAATTTATTTCAAAGAGTAATTAAAGAAAATTAAAAATAGAAACAGATTTCAATACGAACTGTGATGAAAGATGGAGCTTTTTCGGGCTGATCCAAGTGTCGTTGATGTCCTGGCGTTGTTCTTCCGGGCGTACTTGGAGTAGTTGAAGGGGATTCCATCCCTAAACAAAAATGCCGAAACTCAATACCTGTAGTTAATAACTTAAAATTTCACAACAAAAATACTAACATTAAATAACATTGAATTTTGCACAATAACCACTTAACTACTACAAAGCTATCAAAATAGAGTATATATTACAATAATGGGGTAATATATTTTAAACTTAAACAAACAATGATCAACGGTTAGTTTTTATACAGAATAGATGGAATAGATATTATAAAGTTCATAAATTACAACAATGAATAATTTCTTTTTCTTTGCCGGAGCGGCGCCCGTTTTAAATCATAATTCATAACTGTGTAAGCAACCTGGACAATACTTGAAATAAGCAGCTAAGTGGTTAAAAGCAAGTAAGTAATCGCAACGAAAATTATTTTGGAGATATATTTGAAATAATTAATTGGTAACCCTGTTAAAAAAGTCAATTTTGGAATATTTAATTTCAAATTTGCGGTTCTTTCAAGTGGATAAAACAGTTTTGATTGGGTGCTGTAATTGTAAGTACATTTAAAGCAGAGGTGGGCAAACGGACGATCGCGAATAGGTCGACAATCGATCGCAGATATTTTAAATAACTTTTTAGGTAAATTTCAAATATTTTAATTGAAAATGTGTATTAAAAATTTAATAGACAATAGTACACATCTATTCTTCAACAGATTGTACCAAATAGTGCCCCTTATACTACCTTCTATTCATTCTCTCTTTAAATTTGTTTTTTTAATGTAATCCATTTTTCGAAGTCAATCGCGAATAAATAAGAAAAATATTATTGATCATACTAGTATTAACCATGTCCACACCTGATTTAAAATGAACCATTTCTCTAAAACTTAAAATTATATAATTTACTTCCGTTTTAAATGAAAAATGGAAAACAAAGTTGTGGTGAGAAAAAGTACAAGTAGTATCAATAAAAATAGTACTGCTTTAATAGTTTCAGCAGGGGTGGTATAAAGGGGTGGGCAAGACGGGCAATTGTCCGGGGTGCCAAATTGAAAAGGGACCGAATCAGAAATAATTTTTTTTCGCTATTTTTAGTTTCATTTGTAGAGCAAATTTGTACAAATATATTATTATAAAAAAGGGCGACAAAATTTGATTTTCCCGTGACGCTCTAAACCCTAGAACTGTCCCTGGGTTTTATTAAAAGTCATTTTTACCCAAAATCCTGGTAAATCCACATTCAAAATTAAATTTTTCACCACTTTTTTGACAGGATTGATATGATGGTATAGAAAAAATTGGTAAAAATTTTCGTAGCAAAAATGTTTAACTTATTTTTTCCATATTAATTTTAAACCATCCAAAAATATTTGAAAAAAAAAAGTTTTCACCTAATTTTTTAAATACTTTTGTTTGGTAATGATTTTTATTACGTTTAAATGAACCATCCCCTTTTAATTAATACTGTGATTGAGGATAATGAAATAAGCACATTTTTAGTTTCCCATTTTTGTATTAATAAAGTTAGTCACGTACGACTTATTCTACATCACTACAAGGGTTTTTAGTCACATCCATCAAATTACCTTGTGACCCTGGATGAGTATAATTGTTATATGCTGGTGACATACTAGGGAGGCTTGGTGATAGGGACATGGGACTAGGGGTAGTCGGGATCGTAATATATGTCGGCAGTGTTTTTTTCTTTTGGTTCG
Organism: Sisyra terminalis; assembly: GCA_958496175.1. Classification (NCBI taxonomy): domain Eukaryota; kingdom Metazoa; phylum Arthropoda; class Insecta; order Neuroptera; family Sisyridae; genus Sisyra; species Sisyra terminalis. The sequence continues at coordinate 15,141,333 of OY292275.1, forward strand.
ACTCCCATTCGGATACGTCACTCTCAGACGTCGGCTCCCACTTTACATTTTTTCCAGCCGTTCCATTAACGGAAGCATGGTGATGTTGTTGTTTAGTCGTTTCGTGGAGAACAGGGAGTTCAATGTCAACGGAACGTTTCGGGGGAGCGAATATTGTTTTTTGGGGTTGTGGGATTTCCCCAGGAGTTTTACCCGCACCAGGTAAGACCACACCAAATTCATATCCAAAATCATATTTAAAGTAGATTAGTCCCGTATCTGGGTCAATATGTTTTGTTCCTGTCGGAAGCAATGATTTCAAATACTAATCTTGTCTAAGTTTTTTTTAATAATACATACCGTGTTGCGCTACGCGTGATTCTTCTCGATAAACTTGTGCATCCGATTCGGATGCCGATGATTTTAAAATTGGTTTTTTCGTTTTTTTCACATCAACCATCACGTCGTTAACAAACTGCTGAGCTTTTGATTTGAACGTATCATTCATGGCAGTCATATGTTTTGTAGCTATTTTCGTAGCGGCTTTAGCCGGAACAAACGAGTATTCAGGAGGAGATCCTGGCTTCATTCGAGCTGCATTTTTGTTAGTTTGCTTTTGAATTTCCAGAGATATCTTAGAAGGCATTTGAGGAGGTTGAGTATCGAATTCCATTGGAGTTAAAACTCGACGTGGTGTTTGAGCTGGAACACTTGAACTACGTACAAAAGCTGGAGCATGGACCCGTCTATAATGAGGTTCATCATTATCGCTTTCGTATGGCCCCCATTTAGCTTTAATCCGGGCCCCATCAACTTCACTATCGTAATCACTTTCGCGAAATTCTCCCGGAATAAATTTCTTTGGTTTAGCTGGAGGAGGAGCACTCGAACGTCGAAAATTGCTAACGGGATCAGGTTTGAACGGGAAAGGTTCTAGTTTCGTTTCATTTTTGCGTTGATCCCCAAATTTAATTACTTTTGTCGTTTGCTGGATATTTACAACTCGATGACTATTTTCCGTCGATTCGTTAAGTTGGACAACGTTTGAAGTTTCCGTTTGTGTTGCATTGTGGTAAGGAGCACTAGTCGTAGATTTGTAATATCGGGTTTGTTTTGAGGGTGGAGCATAACCAAGTTCAGGAGGTGATCCTGGTTTTATTCCAGGTGTTGCTATTATTACATCTACGATCTTATTCGATTTTGCGTTTACAGGTTTCGGTTTAAATACCGTCTGAGTTTTATGTGACGTTTTTAAAATCTCGTCGAGTTTAACAGTTTGTTTGGGTTTTTCAATTGGTTCAAATTTGGGTCTGGGGGGTCCGATTATTTTTGGAGGGTTATCAAATTCTGTAGGTGGAGTAGGTGAACGTGTACCTGTTGAAAGATACGATTGACGGCCTCCGGTCGGCGTTAAAACTGGATGAATTGGTCGATATGAATAACCGTTGGTTTCAGTCGCTGTTGGTGTCCAAACGGGCGGAATTCGTCCATCGTAATCACTTTCGAAATCGCTTTCACGAAATTCGCCTTTGACGAACTTTGAAGGACTCGGTGGGGGTGGACATTTGGCTCGTTTTGGTCTTGGCGGATCTGGCTTGAATGGGAACGGCTCCAGGCTTGAGTCTCTGTCCTCTCCATGCGTTGAAGTTACATAATGTTTGACTAGAGTTGGTGTGGAAATTTCCTTAAAAATGAATCAAATGTAAATAAAATAAAAAATATTTATGGCATGCATTTAAACAAGACACACTAACAAATCACAAGCATGCAACATTTATTGTCGAACCTTTTTCGAAGTTAGTGTAGATGAGGAAAACTTCTTCTCCGACTTCTGCTGGTCGAATTTATGTGATCTAGGTAAGGTTTGCATTTTAAGGACAGGAGATGCGTCTGAAACCCACTGTTGTGTTCTTTGGTCATAAATTTTTTCAGAGTATTGTCTATGGTATTCAGTTTGTGTTTGTGACATCTGTTCAGATCGAATTGTTTTTTGATAATGATTTCGTGGTTCATCCGTGTCAGCCATATAACCACTTTCTGGCTTTAGTTTAAGCTTGGCTTGTAAAAATTCTGGCGGTGAACCAGGTTTTATCACCGGTTGGCTCACATATCTTGGTTTAGGATGAACAATTGGTTTCGATTGAGACTGTGATTTAATATAAGACGATGAAGATGTCATATTTTCTCGTAGATATCTTTTAGAAGATTCTAGACTGGAAAACGGTCGTGATGAAGGCCCATTTAACTGGCCAGGATTTTCAAATTTAGATGGTGGCAGTGGCTCGGGCTCCGTTGATCGAGATCGAGGTAAAGTATGCGACGTAGGAGCATTTACGTGACGGAAACCAAGACCGTCTGTTGAAGTTCCTCGAGGTTTCCACTTTGGTTTAATTTTAATTGAACCATAGTCACATTCAAAATCACTTTCAATGAAATTGCCCTTAACGAATTTTGATGGAGTTGAAGGAGATGGTGCGACCGGAGATTTGGGTTTAAATGAATCAGGTTTATATGGAAAAGGTTCCAAATCAGGAAATCGTTGAAATTCTTCAGGTTTATAAGTTTTCGCTGGTAATGGCGGTCCGGGCTCGGTTTCATATCGTGGTGGAAGAGGTGGAGGAATAGAATGTTCTTTTTGGGGAGGTGGTGGAATGGTCCTCACTGATCCCGGCAGAACTCGAGAAGGAACTTTATCCAAATTTCGCTCCAAATCTTGTTCAATCGTTTCAACATACGATAATCGACGTTCTCTAGGAGGTTGTGCAAAACCAATTTCTGGTGGTGGACCAGGTTCAAGATAAACTTCGTTCGTGATATCTTGAACAGAAACGGGCCGTGGAGCCATTTTTTCCATATAGCTTGGTTCAACTTTTTTAACGATTGATGGAGCTTTCAAATCGTAACTTTCTACTGGTTGAGGTGGCCATATCTTTCTAGCTTCTGAAGGTTTAATATTTTTTTCTTCTATGACAGTTTGTTCCTCATTTTGATAACTTTCGATACGTGATGAAGTGGAAGATGAAATTGGAACATTTGCTAAATGAGATACAATTGTTTCCGAAGTATAATGCTGGATAGGTGAAGGTTGGGGTTGAAGAGGAGGATATGAAACTTGAGTGAAAGATTTTGATTCATTGAAAGATGAAAACGATTCAATTTTGGAAGTAGTTTCTATTTTTTGGGATTCTTGCGAATGTTGTGTTTGTGACCATTGTTTGTCAACAACTCCTTGAGCTTGCCATGGTGGAACAATTTTTTCTGATTCATGTTCTTGAGGTGGCCAAGTTTTCGTTAAATTGGAGCTTGGATGTTTATGTGCCCACAATCTATCCATTGCTACTCCTTCAGCCGATGGCCTGTCTGTTGAACTTGATAACGCGGATAAGGGACGTGTAGAGTAATCAGATGTTAATGAAGAACCTGGACGATCAAATTCTGGAGTTTTAAGCTCTGAGTATTGCTTTTCCATTGCATAATATTCAGAGGATGAATATAATGGATCGGGAGAGGAAGTTCTGTGTGGAGTCCATAGTTTTTCCATTTCTAAAGCTTCAGCTGATGGACGAGGAGATAGAGGACGTGTTTCAATGCCTGCTTGAGGACGGTAAACAGGACCTTGGTAAGAAATTTCTTCCGGAGCTGGAATAAAACTTTCATGAGTCATTGGTTGAATGGTTGGGAATATTTTTACTCCTCCTTGTGGAACTTGTGTTGGTGGTAATTCCTTATGAATTTGCTCAAGTTGTTTAATTTTTCCAACAAACTCTTCTTTGGTCTTTTTTACTTCCACTTTAGGCATGTATCCAATTTCTGGTGGAGGTTCCGGCACTAAATTAAATTCATGTTGTTGTAGGTAACTTGCTTGTGGTGTAATTAAAAATTTAGAGGCTAGGTCTTCTAGTTTTGGGATATTTTGGGGAGACATTGGAGGAGGATGAGGAATTATAACTTCCTGGCAAATTTTTTCGTGAACTTCTTCACGTTTTGCTGCTTTTGGTTGTTGCATACTTTCGAATTTTGCATAAGATTGTTGAACTAATTCAGGAATTTCGCGTTCACGTTCCGCTATTTCAATTTTTGATTTGAAATATTCGTAGGCAGACTCTTTTGTGATTGATGAGGAGTCAATAATGCTTTGCTCTTCTTCTGGCTGTTGAGGTTGTTTTTCTTCTTCAACTGGAGATTTTTCAAAGGGTTTTTCTTCAACTTCCGGTTCTTTAGATGGTTGTACTTTAGTTTCTGCAGTTAAAGGCTCTAAAGGACGAGATTCTTCTTGTCTATTGTCGGCATAATGCTTTTTAATTATAAATGAAACCTCTTCTTTCACTTTTTGTTCAACCATTGTTGTAGTTAAAGATGCTTGATCTGCAGAAATAGGACCATGATCTTTATCGCCTTCAATAATTTTGGCTCCATCATGAATAAACACTTGTGTTATTTCTCTTGTTACATTGTCAGAAGGAGTATCAGAAACATCAGTAGTCACTGCTTCGGTTTTTTCATGCGTTATTGGAATTTCTAGATTATCAGATTGTTCATGAGTTATAGCAACTTCATGTTCTTGTGGTATTTGGATTATGTCAACATGATGTGATTTTCCATTTGAAATAACTTGAGGTTCAATTGTTTCTTCTCGTCTTGGAACTTGGGGAACTGTTGGTGGTGGAACATCCATTAAAATTGGTTTTTTAATCATTTGACGAGTAATTTCACTCTCTTCTGTTTCACTTTCAATTTCTTCAATTTCAACCGGAGGTTTATGCAAAATTGGTTTTTCTACCACAATTGGACTGAGAAAAACTTCAGGTTTTTCCGACACAATCGGTGTCTCATGTTTTTCTTCGATTTTTTCAACAGTGGCTTCAGCTTTTTCTGGTTCAACCGGGATTTCCTGGATGATTGAATGCTCTTCATGAACTTCTTCTTGTTGTATAGGTTGTTCAACCGCTTCAACGGAAGCTTCATGCACCTGCTCTACAGATTGTTCAATTTTGTGAATCACAGTCTTTTCAGATGTCTCATCAATTGTCGTTGTAGTGGTTGTTTCTGTTTGTGGGATTTTTTCAGGTTCGGATGGGATTTGGTTTGCAGTTTCAATAGGAATTATATGTTCTGGTTTAATTTCAGTTCCCGCCACCTTATGCTATATTAAACATAATTTATGAGATAACCATCACCATTTAGATCCCAAATTATTATATGAAGAGACTTACCAGTTTTTCAACTTGTTGAATGTCTTCAAAAACCAACGTTTTGACAACTTCTACCATTGTATCTGGAGTCGGTTCGAATACAGCGAAATCAGCTATGCTTTGAGCCTCACCTCCCGAATTTACAGCACGAACCATATATTTTCCCGAATCACCAAGAGTAGCTAAAACATTGTATTAGTATCAACTGAAAAAAGAAAGTTTTAAACTATTACCTTGTTCAATAATAATCGAATAGCAATTTCCTTGATGTTTCAGTCGAATATTTTCTGATTCTTTTCCAGTGATTTGATTTCCATCTTTAAACCAAGTGATGCTTGGTTCCGGTGTCCCCGTGACTTCTACTTCCATAACAACACGTTCTCCTTTTTTGACTAGTTGAGCTTGTAAACGTCGTCCGAATACCGGAGGGAATGTTGTTTCTATAAATTTTAAAAAAAAAAATAATTTTCTTTTTCCATATTTATACACTTATCACTTACTTTTTACAACAATATCAGCAGTGCTACTAGCAGTTCCCGCTTCGTTTACTGCCGTGCAGGTGTAACGTCCTGCATCTTTGACTGTTACACTTTTAAGTTCAATTTTGGCTTTATTTAAGCTCCAAGAAATCGTGACTGAATCATCTTTTGGAAGTAGTTCAGCGCCATTTTTAGTCCAAGTAATTTCTGGACTTGGATAACCATCTAAAATACCTTCTAATATCACATCACTACCTTGATCAACAATTTTGCCAATAACAGGACTAACAAAACGAGGTGGGGTGATTTTTCTTGTTGACTTGTGCTCAATTTTTTTTACTTCAATCGGAGTTCCCTTTTCTATGCTGATAATAGTTTCTTTGTGATGTACAGGAAGTTCTGCCCCACTTTTGTGATATTCCTCGGTACTGTGCGCCTGGATAACTTCTGCAGGAGCGTTTCCAACTTGGCGCATCGCGCCTTTCGATTCGGTCGTAAAACTGTGCATTTCAACAACCGGTTCTTGGCCGGTTGTGCTCATAAATGTGTTGGAGGTACTAGTTTTGGTTATAACCTGCCGTTGTATTGAAACACTAGAAGATGAAGCTGAAGTTTCATTGAACTTATCAAATGGAGTTAGGGTTGTCGAAGAAACATTTAGTTGAGCAACACATGTTGATTGGCCATTTTCATTTTCGGCAATGCAAGAAATTTTTCCTTGAGTCTCATGGGAAACAGAAGGAATTGAAAGAATATGCCGATTTCCTGATTGGGAAATGACGAAATTTGGACCGTATACGGGAACGTCGTTGAAAAGCCACTTAACTTTAGGCATCGGTTTTCCTTTAATTACACATTCGAAACGGGTTGGTTGTTTTTCAGGGATTGTTTGGTCGTGGAAGATTTCAGTGAAGTTTGGTGGTGAGAATTTTTCCTCAACGCCACGTAAAGATTTAACGATTAGTTGAGCGAAACATTTCGCATCACCACACGAGTTTGAAGCTTTAACTGTATAAACTCCTCGATCGTCTGGTGTAACATTATCCATATGGAGTGTTACGCATCCGTCGTCATCTTCTGAGAAAGATAAGTGGTTCGTTTTTATAATTTCTTGATTGTTTAACAGCCACTTGATTTGAGGTTTCGGGTCGCCTGAAACGCAGCATGTGAAGGTAACTGCGTCGCCTTCTGAGACTAAAATATCGGTGAGGAGTTTCGTAAATGTTGGTGGAGATCCTGATGGAACAAGACGTTCCTGAGTATCCCGAGTTGCGTTTGGAGTTTCAGTTAAGTTGGTTACGGATAAGTGGCATTTGCTGGATGCTTCTCCTGCAGAATTTATCGCCACTACTTTATACTCTCCAGCGTCTTCGACGAATGCTTCTTTGATTATTAGAGAACAGCGATCTCCTTGGAATAGGAGTTGGAAATCGGTGGATTCTTTTACGGGACGTTCGTCGTGGTACCAAATAACCTCAGGTTCTGGTTGGCCGATAATGATACAGTCGAGTCGTACACGTTTTCCCTCGAAAGTTGAAACGTCCTTCAAGTGCTCTTGAATGGATGGCTTGATTGGTTCCATATCGCTTGCGATTTCCGAATCGGAAGTCTCAGTTGGCAAACGACCCTTAACTGTAACGTTGCACGTACTAATGGCTTCACCGGCGATATTACTCGCGGTCACAACATAAACACCAGCGTCTTTTGGAAACGCTTCAGAAATGATGAGCGTCGTTTTCGTTTTGTTGTTGTCGTCGTCGTATTGCAGCTAAAAACGTTTTTGAATATTTTACTTTATTTATAGAAAAGCCGCAGACATAAAGATTTCTTAGTGTCGCGAATTTTTGTTAAAAAGAAAAAAAAATAAGTAAATTCGGAGTGCGTTTTTCGGGAGGTTTTCACGCCGAAAGCTCTAGCTCATGAATGACAATGCAAATGTTAGTTTTGGACAGCATAATTAATTTTGATTCTATTTGTTCTAATTTTTGTGGTTTATTTTTAAACATTTTATATTGAGACCTTCTTTTTAATGTATGATTTACTTGTTCGCTGTATTTATATGAGATTGGGAGAATAATTTATTTTGCAAACAGTTGTTTGAAACCGTTGGAGAAGAAACGGGAAGAAGAGATTTGGATCAGTGCCATAACAGCGAGTAAGAAGAACGTTAAAAATAGAAAATTTGAAACACAAACTGTGAGATAAAATGATTACAAAATAATTATCGTTTCTGGCCGATTTCGAATCGAAAAAAATAAAAATATTTCTTTCATTCATTTCTTTCGTTCTTTTTTACGACACTTTTAAGTATTCTTACTCAAAAACGCCTTCTTATCATTTATTTTCACTACAAACCTTTAGATCGTGCGACTCCTTCACAACACGTCCATTATGGGACCAAACGACGCTCGGTTTCGGGATTCCGTCCACTTGACATTCGAGTTTTATTTTTTGGCCGGCACGAGCCATTACATTTGATAATTGTAACGGAAAACTAGGACTTTCGGTTGGCTCCAACGCTAAAAAAAATCATAAATATAATAAAAATACTATTTGGCTCAAAAAAACACTATTTTTCAACTTACGTTCCACATGCAAATTCGCCTCGGAAACAATCGAGCCTAGCTGATTCTCCGCCTTGCAAACATAAATTGCCTTGTCTTCAAGAAAAACTTCCTCAAACTTCAAAATTGCTTCGCCGTTGTTGTAAGTGGTGATGTAATCGGGAGAATTATCAATGCAATCATTATTTTTAAACCATTGCACCGTAGGCAAAGGATTTCCTTGCACTTTGCATTCAAATTGAAAGCTGGAACCTTCCCGGGCCCAACCAGGTTCTAGAGATTTAATGAACGATGGTGCAATCAATTGTTCGTCAGGTTCGGCTTCTTTTACCGATAAAAATCCAGAAGTTTCGGCTGAACCGGCAGCATTAATGGCTTTACACGTAAATCGAGCTGAATCTTCAGTAAACGTTTCATCAATACTTAACGAGCAAACGCCTTGCTCAAAACAAGTTTGATAATCTAAATTATTTTGAATTGAAATTCCATCTTTATACCACGTAACTATCGGAAGTGGACATCCCGTTACTTGGCATTCAAATTTGAATTTTTCTCCTTCTTGAATAACAGCATCCGTCAAAGGAACAGTAAATACCGCAGGCTCTGTTTTGGGAGTTTCTGGTTTTTCTGAATGAATAACTTTTAAAGTTTCGACGGTTTGTGTAAACGTAGTTGTTTCTTGAAGAGTTTTAGTAGCGGCTTCGGCAGCTCGGCGTGCTTCTTCGGCGACGGCGGCTGCTGCTTGTGCAGCCTCGGCTTCAGCTTTTGCCGCTGCCAATTTGGCATCTGCTTCTTCTTGCTCTTGTAAAAGTTTTTGCTTTTGATTTTCGGCATTTTTCAAATTTTCACTCAAACGGTTCAGTTCGTTCCGAATTACAGTAAACGATTCGATCATTTCTTTGTTTTCTGTTACAACCTACAAAACATAATTAATTAGATTTTTCATACAGCTCGTTAGTTGGACTTAATACTTGAGTAACTTCATGGGCTTTTTCTGGGCCGAATATCTCATGGGCTAAAACTGATATTTTTTTGATTCGTTCATCTTGTCGAGCTTCGGCCGGTTTCAAGAATGTTTCAATTTCGTTGAGTAATTCGGTAGCTTCTTCGGGACGTTTTACTAACGTTGACTTTCGGGCTATTGTGACTAGAAGACGACTTCCTTCGCGGAACCAATCGTCAGCCTGGAATTTCATTGAAAATTTTAATAATTAGAAATATATAGTGGAATTTATAGGCATACCTCTTCGACTAGTTGGAAATACTCAATGCTCAAATCAATTAAATGTCTGGTCGTTTTGACTTGATCGCGGAAAGAATTCCAACGTTCTTTTAATTGCTTCAATTCCTTCTCAACATGCGGCGAATGTACATTCTGTTCTTGTAACATTTTCTCGGAAGTTTGAACAAAATTGGATATTCGATCTTCGAGAATCTAAAACATAATTTATGAATCATTTGATTTATGTTACAACTGGTAATACTTACATCAATAGTTTTTTCAAAGTAAACAAAAGCCAATGATGTGGCTTTGGCTTCTGCCAAAGACTTTCCATATTGTCCTTTTATTCCTTCCAGTTGATGACTTAAGTCATTCAAGGTGTCATCAATTTGATGTAAATCAGAATCAAACTGGCAAAGTTGATAATGTTGGTCAAGGACAGCCCTACGTTTTTCCCAAACGGTTTCCCAATCATTGCGTCGTTGTTTGAGGGTATATAAAATTTTTTCAATGTCATGAGGAGCAGCTTCGCTTGGCTCCTGCTTATTGATTTTCGCTATTAATCCATCACTTTCATTTTGAGTAAACTTCAACATCTCCAAAATCGTTTGTTTCGATGCTTCATGTTGCTTAATTAGAATTTCCACGTCTATAACATCGTGAGGCAAATTTGGATTTGAGTATTCTTTTTTGAGATTTTCAATTGTGCGATCTAATTCGGCGATGTTTTTGAAAAATGAGATCAACATTTGTAAAAGAATTTCATATTCAGTTATGATGCTTTGAAGCTTTGAGTTTAGATCCACAAGTTTGTTTTTGATGGCATCGGTTTGGGGATTTGGTTCCAAATGTTGAGCTTTTTCGGTAAGATGTTCGGTGGCTTTGATTCGAGATTCGATGTCTGACTGGGCTTTTTTGATTTCGGGAAGAACTGAGTCGATTTTTTCTTCGAGATCCGAAACAATGTGAAATGGAGGGGCGTCGCTGGTGCTGGTAATTATTGGATATAGTTGCGATTCCAGTTTGGATACCCAGTCGATGGTCTGGAAAAGAAATTGATTAGACGGAGTTTCACGGGATGTTGTTCCAGAGTGGGCTTACTTTTGTGGATTCAGCCATGGTGCGTTCCAGCTGGACGAGCACGTCCCGTCGTACGGAAAGTTCAGTTTGCCAGGATTGCCAGTTGTTGGCGACGACGATTTGTCGACTGGCAAAACGTTCCAGAGTCGTTTCAACACAGAGACAAGCTCGTTTGGTGTCGAGATACGGATCCGTAATCTGTCACAAGAAAAACACCCAAAATAGAATCATCACCAATTCGTCCCTCTCTTTTCCAAACTCTATTAACTTAAGAGTTTATTTTTAATAAAATCGAATTAAAAACAAACAACTTAAGAGAGAAAAATAGATTAAAACATACGAATGTTATATTTGAATATATCAAGCATAAAACTTTACGACTTTTTCCATTATTTTGAATATCTATCGTGAAAAAAATGTCAATAATGCTAAGAATATTGCACGGTTCTATAAGCATCCAAAAATAAATGCATCGGCTATGCAATCAAAATTTGCGATTGTAATCGTGCTTTTTGATAGATCTAAAAAGATAAAGTTTTTTTTGAAAATTTGCCAAGTTCAATTCTTTTCTCTCTCATCGATATTTTATGATTCGGGCGTGGTCGTATTTTCTTACAAACATATATAATTTGTCCTCAAATCTATCCATCTCAACAACTAATGAGATAAAACAGTTCAAGAAACCATAATACCTCAATTTTTTTGTCTTCCTATTCCAAAATTCATAGCCGTAAAATAAAGTCATTATGATGCTTTTAATTTGTGCACCATAAAGTTTAATTGGTCTTAAAACCCATGACAGCTTTTAAAGCAGTTGAACGAATAGAAAATTTGGAGACTTGAGCTTTTTAAATCCAACAGTTATAAGATATGGAAAACGGGATTAAATGCCATAACTTACAACCTCCACATTTTAAAGTAAATATCCATGGTATTTTAAAAATTTTGAAACATAATAAATTTTTGGTTGTTCAAATGTTTTTACAAAAATCCAAATGAAATATTATAATTAAATTTGCATGGTAATTTATTGAGGAAAATTGCAATAACTAAGCTTTAAAAATATTTACTGATTTCAACCTTTTTCCCTGCTTTTATTGATCAATATTTTCTTTGATTCACTCGGTAAATGTCCGTTATTAGTTAATTTAATTATTTTCATAGGGTTTTTCGGATTGAAAAATAATCAAATTTATTTCTTAATGATTTTCATTTGATTTTCGTTCGACGTTTCGCCACTTTTCGGGACTTGTACTCAATCGTTGATCATTATAATCGATATTGTTAAAAATGTAGTGTAAATTGTTGTTGAGACATAAAACATTGTTATGCAAACTCTTTTAAAATATATTTCACTCATTATCACAGTTGAATATCATAAAAATATCACCAATAAACTTAAAATGTATGTTGGTAAACAGCAAAATAAAATACAGCCTGTTTACCAGTTTATTGATGATATATTTGTTACATTCAACTGTGACAATGATTGAATTATATTTTAAAATAGTTTAAATAACAATGTTTTTATGTCTCGACAACAATTGTAACTATATTTTTAACAGTATTAACTTTAATGGTCAATAATTGAGTACAAGTCACGAAAGGCGACGAAACGTCGTACGAAAATCAAATGAAAATTATTAAGAAAAAAATTTGATTATTTTTCAATCCAAAAAACCTTATGAAAATAACTAAATTTTCTTTGATTGTATCTTACTGATCCACATGGTTATAATTTCTTTTATAATTAAATCTCATTTGTATAAAAATCGGGGTTTCGAATTTTTATAATGTTTAAGTAGTTATAGTTTAGAAAAGTTTAAAACAATTTTTGAATTTTTCATTGAGCTTTTTGCTCAGCCATAGCTGGGCATACTAGCCGTAGCAGTCATGCTTAACAGGAATTTTATAAACATTAAAAACTATCCAAGAAAATATCAAAGTTTTATTAATAAATTTCTTACTTTACTATTTTTTCCACCTTAATGTAAAGAAAAGTATTTTTTTTTTGTATGTAATTATAAATATGTGAACTCACGGATTCGGAAAACATGTTTAATGATAGTTGCAAATTTCTTATTTGATAAGGACTAAGGAGGACTATTTATAAAAGGGCTTACATATGACGTGAAAATTGAAGGAAAACTTTTAACACCTAGTAGATTACCTAGTATAACTTGAGAAATCTGGCCAATAAAGCTAGTGTTGGAGTAATTAGGCAATATTAGGTTCTATAGGTACTACATTTCTGAGTTTTAAACTTGGTATCTATATTATCATAACTAAATCCTACAATTATCGTAATCCTTAAATTTTTCATTCGTCTCATTATCTTAAAGCTCAATTTTTTGAAGTTTTCACTTCACTATTGCGTGTGATCTGCGCACATGTTTGTATTGTTTCGATTGAAATTTAACTACTTTGTTTTCTTATATTTTGAAACTATTTTGTAATATTTGAATAAATTATTGACTATAAATTTTGTTTAGCTACAGATTCTAAAATTGTGAAGCAAATCGATCGCTGCAGTAGTTTTTTCAAAATCGATCAGCTTTGAATGATCATATCATACAATATAGAAATAAAGTGATTGAGGAAAAGTAGGGCAGATATCAATAGAATAACTCAAAAATAAAAACTGTTTGCCAATTTTCTATATTGAAAACTATAGATTTTAAAGCATTTTAAAAACGGGGACAATTTCGCTAAAACAATGATTCAATTGAACTCCCAGCCCATTTTTTTAGAAATATTTCAAACCGGAAAGTATTTTATTTCATTTATTTTTCTATTAACTAATTCAAAATGCAATATTGCTTTTTATTAGAATGTTCATTATATTATTGTAGAGTTTCAGATCCTCGATGATGATAAATTGGTAAAAATATTCAGAGGACTAGGATCAAATAATAATCAGTCAAAACTATTTATTACATGCGCATGTAATAAATAGTTTTGACTGATTATTATTTGATCCTAGTCCTCTGAATATTTTTACCAGTTTATTATATTGTAAGAATTAATTGTAATAATAGTCTCAGTTAATTATTTAATTTATGTTTAACTTAAATGAAAAGTTTTTTCCAACTAAACAAACTTAACTTTAAATTTTTGCTGTCTTTTAAAATCTAACCCTTTAATTTTAATTTATGTATTCACAAGCCCCGAGTAACGTCAGCACACAAAACTGCCAAATAGAATTCGAAACTGCGAATATTCGTACACCTACAAATATGGCGTTGATCAAGTGGCTTTGGTAAATTTTCAAAATTTCAACAATTATAACTAATAAACATCTTTAAATTTCACAACCATATTGGCTAATAGTCTCTTGCATTGATAGATGTTAGTATTGGTAGATTAGTAGATGTTAGTCCATTGCTTAAAGAATTCTACTCGTATTTTAATTATGAGGAATAAACAATTAAGAGTAGAATAAGAACAATTGACACTAATTACAGAAGCCGTTTTTATAATTTTTTCAACATGTGGGAAGAACTCATTCAAAAAATAATCAACTTTGGATAGTGGGAAATAAGGACCAACTTATTTCTGAAATATTTTTTTTTTCTTGCCAACGTTTCGTCAAATAATTCTTGACTTCTTCAGGGCTCAAATATTAAAAATTACTCCACAGATGTCATAAATATAAATTCCAATATAACCCAACTGGCAGAACTATACGTCTAGATCCCAATTGAATACTGATCAATATGAATTTTTTTAAAAACATTATTCTTACCAAGTACAAAACACATGTTTCTCGAAATCAGTTATAGGAAATAACAATAATTATTACATGGATTTTCAAAAAAGTTGAAAAACTGACCAAAATTGTTTTACGGTTAAAAAAGAATTTCATTTTTTTAACGATGTTATACTATTATTAGTATTGTTATACTATTATTATCATTTTTTTATTAAAAAGGCATTTTCAACCCCTAAATCATCTTCAAGTTTTAGATCAATTGTATAAGTGAGTTCTTAAAAAAATATTTTCAGTTTCGCACGTATGAATTACTTTTTTTTTTCTGACAATATAACTATTTGATCTGAAACTTCCAAGATTCCAAGATCATAGGGTTTTATTGGTACTTACAAACTTACAAAGTATCTTTTGAATATCACCATGTTTATATCCCTAGGCTCTTTAAGCCATAATTATTTTTAAATTGGTTTCAATTTTTAAATTTGCGGTTTTGAAACCTATGTGAGTTCTTGGAGGAATTTCTTCTCTGTTTTATATATCAAACTATGATTGTATATTTTTTTGAAAAATTTCAATATATTTGATGTTCACAAAAAAAAATGATAATTTTTTTCCCTTTTTTACAGCAAACCTACAATTCACTTCTACGAATTCTAAAAAAATATTTTTAACGTTTCCTAGTCTTAAAAAGGTCCCTTATCAAATCAAATTTCGTCCCTTTTCTCCATTGTCTTACCTTTCTAGCTTCTTCGATAAACTGTTGTCCCGTTCCTTTCAGTTTACTGTACAGCGGCTTTATCGTCAGCCACTTTTCTTCCATTTTACTGATGCGATTGTCGCTTAGTCGATCTGGAGGATTATTAATAAGTTCCTGCAGGACGTCCATTTCAGATTCCAAATCATTGACTTGTTCATAGAACTTCGCATATAATGCGGCCAAATCCAAACGTGATTCGAGCAAATTTTTCAAACGAACCCATCGTTCGTGTAACGTTTCTACTTTCTTGTCAACATCTGTGCGTTGTTGATCGTCTAAGTATTCCAAAATCGGCGGCAACGTTAACAGCAAAGAGTTGATTTCTGTTCCTTTCAGCTACAAAATAAAATAATTAATTTAATCATTTATTTCATAATGGTAAATTCGTTAAAGATATAGGAAGGTATAGGAATTTTGCCCATTTTCTCGAATGAGAATCCTTGAACGAATATTAACTTTAATCTCTACAAAACTCTTATATCCTATGAGACTTTTTCCCAAATTTAACTTTGTAGTAGTTTTCAGACTATACGGAATCTATTTGGCAGAATTTATTTTGCCTGGACCCTATAAATTCATGAGGGTGCTAAATATCTGTTCAATATTTTTTTTTTTTAATTTCCCTCCAGTATGTAATGATTTTCAAAATAAAAAGTTTACAATTTGTAAAAATAACTATCAACGAGTTATGGGTAAAAATATGTTTTTCTTTAAGAAAATTGTTGCTTATCTTTATAATTTAGTTTAATAATAATCGAAATGAAAGCTTAAAATATGCGTTTATTTGAACATAACAGGTTACGTAAATAGTATAAGTAAGTTATGTGATTTCAATAAGGAATTCCAATTATACGTACTTGAATGTCTGTTAAGAGTTGATTGTGAATTCCTAAGAAATCTTCTGCCATTGGCAAAGAGCTTCCCATATCTTGATGACCTTGCAAAAACGATTCTGCAATTCCACCCAACCATCGATGAATTTCGGACTCCTTTTCCATAAAATTAGTGAGAGCTTCATAAATTCGGCGATTTTCTTCTTTGTGAGCCACACATAAACTTTCAAGGAAAATCCTCTTGTTCTCCAAATCTTCAACGACGTGCTTGACACTTTCGGTCCCTTTACTTCGGCCGGTGGCCTCCAACAATGCGTGGCCCTCCCGTAGAGGTTCCTCAGTTATTTCGTTGAGCATTTCCACGGCTTGGCCGTGCAACTGAGCTAGTTGCGGCGACATTGGTGGCAACTCATTGGTTGTTAATTGGATTTCTAACTGATCCAATTTTGTCTGAGCCTGAAATGTAAATTATCGATCAGCCGATTTGCATATATTGTGTGGAGAAAACCGGCAATTACCGTTTGGGCGGATCGGAAGAATGCAATCGCCCGTGAGAGAATCGCGTCCCGCATTTCCAGATCGGCCATATAATCGGTGCTTGATTCCAGAACAGTATACGCTTGAGCGGTCGCCGGTTCGCCGGCAAAACATCCGCTCGAAACTAATTGTTCGGTCGCTTTCGTTATTTTAATCGCTCGTTCCTGCAAATCCTTCGCCTCCGGGTGCAATTTACGATTTTCATGCAATAAAAGTTCGGCACTGGCGGATGAATCACCTATTTTATAATCAAGCAAAAAAAAATTGTAATCAATTAACCTTCGGTTTTTATCACATGAATATTAATTGTAGAATGCAAGTCAAGGTGAATCGATTTTACCTAATTGATCGCTGTTTCTGAGAGTTTCGCGACGTTCGTTTAAAATTTCTTCCAATTCACGTAAATCGTTCGCTAGCAAAGCTAAAGCCAAGCACTGTTCCAGCTGAGTTTTTCGGGTCTGCCATGAAATTTCCAATAATTTTCTTCGGTCGTGCAATGCTTCTAACCATCGTTCCACTTGAGCTATCGCTAGAAAATTTAAGAGAATTACGGCATTAATAAAAGAGAAAGATTAAAGATGTTGTGGTTAGTTGACAAATATTTGAGAAATATTTCGATTTTAATATTCTTTTCCAGAATTCTCACCCATGCTTAGGGATGCAAACGATATATTGGTTTATTCAAATATCAATCTACTCGAAGAGTAGAGAGTTGTGAATAGATAGAAACTATGTTTTAAATCAGAAACAGTACTAAAAACTACCAGAAAGTCAAAATCACAAAAATTGTTTGGGTATCAAGCTACAAAGAGGGTCACTGGAAGATCGAAAAACTAATTAAAAAGAAACATATTTAAACATTTATTCGCTTTTTTTAATTAATTTAATTTTTAAGTAATATTGTAATATATCTTTTTAAGTTTATATTATTGATTTGATTAATTTTTATTAACTATACTATTTTTATGTAAATTTTATAGTTCTTCTGGTTCCATGAATAGGTGTAACGCACATCTATAGAAATTCTACCAGAAATAAAAGAATAAATAAATATTATAATATGAAAAAAGAACTTTATTTGTACAAGGAGAGTACAATGGGTTAAAGACCAGGATTTACTCCTAACAACAGCACAGATAGGATAAAAATAATACAGAGGTGTAAAAATTATTAGACTCAAAAGAAGATTTTTACTTTCTTCCAGCAATGTATCGCCCAGACTGTAAAACATCCAACATCAGTTATGGTTTGGAGCTGCATGTCAGCAAAGGGTGCCGGTAGGATATACATTGTGGAAGGTATTATAAAGCAAGACCAATATATACAAGTCTTGGAAACGAGGTTATGGCCTCAAACTAAAGAGTGGTTTCCGGAAGAAAATTTTATCTTTATGCAGAATGGTGCTCCTTGTCATAAAGCTAAAAAAGTTATGGATTTCCTCCAAAATTCTAACATCTTCTAACATTGATGTGCCTTCTTGGCCAGAAAATAGTCCTGATGCTAATCCCATAGAAAATTTTTGGGCCATTGTGAAGAAAAAATTAAACTATTACAACACAGGTGGATCTGATTACCGAACTTATTAAGATTTGGCATCATAATAAAATATAAATGAAAAAAATAGTGTAGAACATGCGAGGATAGGAAAAATAAATTATAAACAATAAAGGGTACCACACAAAATATTAGATGAGTGAAATTATTGTATTTTTTAAATTTATGACATTTAAAAACCAAAATGTGATTTTTTCTTCTTGAGTTGTCTTGAGTCTATTAATTTTCACACCTCTGTAACGAGAATAAGATCGAAAAATCATTTTAGGCGTATTAAAACAGCTACATTGTAGTAATCAAGAAAGGTAGGGCACCTTAACTATGGTCTGCAGTATCAAATAATTAAAAAACAAACAAATATTCTGTTTATAGACGTACTAAAGAAAACAGGAACATTCCCAGTGAGGATCCAATTCCTGACTAATAGCCACCATAGGAGTGATTTGGTTAAAAGAACAATACAATTTTTGAGGAACAAAAGTCAAAAATAGATATGGATTTAGAAATATAAATATATAAAAATTCTTGAATAAGTAATTTTTATGAATTTTTGTATGCATAAGGTTTTTAATATGTTTAATATTCTTAGAGGTATGAATCTAAATATGTAAAACTAGCTGATCCCCGCAACTTCGTCTGCGTAACGTAAGTGTAGATTATGTTTTCTTTTCAAATTTGCCATTTGTAGTGGTAAATGAAAATTTTTATTTTTCTTATGTCTTTTACGAAAAACATAATCATGCTTAAAAACACTATTTCGTCAACTTGAAAAAGACACATTTAATAAACTGTTGCAAAGAATAAAATTGTTCTATGTAATAATAAATTAATTTTCAAAAAATATTTATAAATATCTAAAAAGAGTATGCCTATTGCGTATAGCTACGGTAGGTATACCTACCGTAGACCAAATAATCTGTAAATCAATCAGCATCTAGACATAAATAAAAAAAATCGCCAAGTTCAATAAAGTTGGTCTTCATTATAAGTAAAATGGGGTGACCATGCGACATTTTTCAAATACCTTACATTTTTAAACTTGTGATATCTTTCAAATGGAATGTTCAAATTAAATAACTCAAAAAGTTATATAATGGTATTAAAGCAAACTTAAATATGAAGTCATTTATTTTGATAAGGATTAATCCCAAAGTATAAATAAGAGCTTTTATAGCGGTGGCATTTATATATATTTTTTAAAATGAAAAAACACTTATTGTGACATAACTATAATAGTTAGACATATGCTGTCGCTCTATTTTTTGTATGATATGTTCTGCAAAATCGTACTACATTATTTTGTTCTATAACCTATAGTTTTCGCAGCGCACGTGATAAAATAATGTTTTTTGGTAATTTTTTCAGACCTTTGGTTACATTATTGGAGTTTTAGGATAGATCCCTAACTTTTTTGAAAATTTAATGTTCACCGGAAATAGTGTAGCTTCCCAACAGTGAAAGAATTTTTCAAATCGGCCAAGTAGTTTCGGAGCCTATTCAAAGCAAACAAACAATCAAATCTTTCCTCTTTATAATAATAGATAAAACGTATATATAAAAACACACTTAATTGGATTTAATCAGGCATAAGTATGGGTATTTCATTTAATCCTATAAATAATTAAAAATATAGCAATATTACCGTTGTCAATTAATTTTTGTAATTGTATTTTAGGTGGTACGAAGTTCACCGGGTCCTCTAGTGCAGAATGAACCAATTTTACGAATGTATTAGATTTTCAATGAATAATCTTGTTTAATTTTCGAACTGTGTGAAATAAAACGTTAGTTATGGTCTAAATGATCTGGCAAGACCAGTTAAGAGTTGAATCCCCAATAATATCATATTAGGGATTTACTAAAATTTAAGCAAATTAAGTAAATCAACAAGATATATGATTAACTTCGTTCTTTTGTGAAAGGGATACCAGAGGAAGCCAAAAATATCCGGTTATTGTTAAAGAACTTCATAAATACTTAAGTATTCTTAATAAAAGTACCAATAAAAA
The DNA here is from genome assembly GCA_958496175.1 of Sisyra terminalis. Taxonomy (NCBI): domain Eukaryota; kingdom Metazoa; phylum Arthropoda; class Insecta; order Neuroptera; family Sisyridae; genus Sisyra; species Sisyra terminalis. The sequence continues at coordinate 15,161,251 of OY292275.1, forward strand.
TAACTAATATGATTGATTTTTCTTTCTTACTAAAAGTGTTTACGTAAAACAATGCCCAGAAATAAAATAAGTGCTTAAAAATATCAGCTCATTCAATATTTGTCTATCATGAATAAAAAGACCACTCTTCATTTATTTCTTCAGCAGAAAATCTGTTATCATCTTAAATGGTCATATAACCTACTACGACCCTTAAAACTGTATTTTTTGAATTGCAACAATCCAAAACAAAACGGTGACAACACGTAAGTTATTGTCCAAAATTTTGTCAACTTGTTCTTTGTTATATATCGCTGCAGCAAAACCTACCTTTTTTACAAGGAACTTTAATTCGATCCGGACGTGAATCCAACGTGCCTTCCACAGCCAGTTCTTTTAATTTGGCCAAAAGTTGATTGCCCTGTTGCAACGCAGCCATTAGTCCCTCCAAAACCGAGCGCCGTATATCGTGAATATTTGTCAGAAATCGTTTTACTGAATCAATTTCAACGGGAACAATCGTGTCGTTACAGGCCATTTCCAACGCGGCCACACGATCCATACATTCATTTGCACGTATATGATACTGGACGTTTAAATCCAAAATTTGTTTTCGATGCTCCAAGTGAAGATTCACATCTTTCCAAGCTTTCGCCAGCGAATCGGCCATGGCCGCGTATACCTCAGCTCGAGGCCGTTGGGTTGAGATCAGCTGATCCGCTTGCCGTAAAAGCTCCTCAACCGGACTTTGCTTATTCTGAAACAACAAATTAAAACTTAAGATAATCACAAGAAAACCACACCTTCTAATTATTCTTATGTTAACAACTCAATTTATGAGCTCAAATTCGTTCCAATCTTTATTTACTATCTCAAAACACAACAGTAATACAAACATCACTAATTTATGGAAATTAGAAATTGAGAGTCACGTATTAGTCGCGTTATTACTTAAAAATTCATGATGACAAGAATATTGTAATGACGATTTTTTCCATATTTATATGAGACAAGACCATGAAAAACACCCACGACAATCAATGCAAAAAAGTTTGTCTACTCCTTTGAAAATGACTCTATTAAAAAGTCCATAATAATTTGTGGTTCCGAATATAGTTTTTGAAATAAAATTAAATTTGTTAATTTTTTTTAGTTGAATTCGAACTAGAAGATAAGAACAGTTCTATTCACATTCAAATTGATTTCGAATACCATAAATGGAAATCATGTGTTTTTCGCACCTATCATAGAGCTATTTAAAACGATGATTGAAATTATTTATTAATATCTAAAGCAGATAAATACCAAAGGTCTTTCTATTCAGTTGATCCGATTACTCAATTCGTTAAGTTCTATAAATGGAGTAAACATGCGGTATATTAAACGATATACCTACTCTTTAAAATTCTTGCAGTAATACTTCAAAAATCATTAGTACATTTTTTTTTTGTATCCAAATATATTGGAAACTTGTATTACTGCTAATACTACATACACTATAAGCGTTTTTTAATTTGAAAAGAACGACTTATTTAAGGGGGGAAGCTGGTCTAGAATTTTGAAGAAACCGATTTTTTTTTGTCTTAAAAGGTACTTTAGGGTCTTAAAAATAACATACCAAAGGATGGTTGCCGGCAAAACTGTCTAAATGCCCAAGCTTTCGCAGATTAAAGGTATATACGCATTTAATATGATTTTATAGTACGTAAAACTTTAAACGCGTTTTTCTCGAAATCTCTTTTTTTGAACTGGCCGAAGACATAACTCGAGCAAATCTTCACCGATCTATACAAAATAGTACATTCGAAATACCTTTCTCCGGAGACGTACGTAGGATTTTTTTTATATTGCATAGTTTTTTTTTAATCTACAATTTTGTCGTTTTTTTATAGTGAAGATTTTAATGTTTTGTTCAAACGTGCACCATTTCTCGAAAAAACAAAATATCAAAAAAATCCTACGTACGTCTCTTGCTGTTGTTATATAGAAACTAAAAATTTTCGGGATTTTGTTCCGGGACCTAAATTAAGGAGGTTACATCTTCGGCCATGGACCCGTCTAAAAAATGAGGCGCCTTCGAAGAAATGCTTGACAGCCGCCATTTTGAATTTAATTGACACGAAAAAATTTGTATTTGTATATTAAAACCTAAATTATAAAACCTCTTTCACAGATTTTTGATTGATCTTTTTGTTGAGTCACAAAAAATTCATTAATTATGCCCATTTTTTCACGCTCTAGGCCAGCTTCCCCCCTTAACAATAAAAGACTTTTTCTATTTAATGTTGATTTTTGAGATAACGTTTTGCTATTGGGAAAATTTTGTTCATCAGCAAGATAAATTATTTGATAGGAAAATTGGAGCTTCAACTTAAGAAGCAGTCGCTAAAGAGCTACAGGTATTAGAATGTAGCCTTATTATGGTAAATGGAAAACCTGGATTCTAAGAAAATAAAAAAAGGAAATTTCTGGAGAGTTGTGAATATGATACTGACTAGGAATGGAGAAAATTAAATGTATTGGGTGTATTGGGTGTTAAACGTGGAAGTATTGAGAAAAGTTAACGAAGAAAAAACTGTCATCGATGTGGTGGGAAGAAGAAAAGTTTACTAGAAGGAAAAGGATTCCTACTTTATATTGTAGATAAAAAACTACATGAACCCAAAGAAAAAGCAAGAAGAAAATTTTATGAGAGTGTAGCGTTATACTGGTAGATAAGAAACTTGGACTCTAAGAAAACAAGAAAGGAAATATCTGAAGAGCTTTGAATGTGATGCTGGAAAAGAATGGAGAAAATTAAATGGACGGATTGGGTCATGGTGGAAGTATTGAGAAAAGCTAACGAAGAAAAAACTATCATCAATGAGGAGAGAAGAAGAAAATGTAACTAGAAAGGAAAAGGATTCATACTTGATGTTGTAGATGGAAAGCTACATGAGTCTAAAGAAAAAGAAAGGAAACGGGTTCTATCCTGGGCATTTTTAAAAAAGAAATGAACGATATCAATAAAAATAATCTTGCCAGGGGGAGACAACGCTAATGAAAAGAATTCAACCATGAGGGAAACTAAATCTTGTCCTCAGGCAGAAAACAGAAGAAAAAAAAATAAATCTAGTCAACATAAAATTGGTGACAATTCCATATGCGCGTAGTTTGAAAATTGGCTGCTGATTTCCTTAAAAACAAACTATAAGTCACCATAGTGGCATTTACTCTCCAGAGGTTGAAAATTGAGGGTTCAAGCTAGTATTTACAAACATTTTTGGATCCATTTCACGCCTTTTATAATGAAAACTTTTAAGAACAACAAAATTTAACACCTAAAGCAATCTTGGATTCGTCTTTTATTTTCAATAGCATGCGAATAAGAAACCATCATCGTAAACTCGCAAATCGTACATCTATTAAAAAAATATTTTAAATTTAAACTAGATTAGATTTAAATTTTTTTCTTAGGTATATAGTATGGAACAATTTTGCCTATCTAATTACCATATATTTTCATACCAAAATAGATAATGATACATTTTGATGTGATTTACTAATGTCTGAATTAATTATGTCTTCCATTTGAATATAATTGATTGCGACTTAACGGTGTAATTAATTAATCACCAACAAATTATTTGGACATTAACATCATTTGTGTTTCTTAAGTCAAATAAATTACAGATCAGTAAAAAATTTAAATACTAATTATACACTTACAAATTTTATCAGAATACTATCGTGATTATATTAAATGCCTTGAGCAACAATTAATTAACGTACTTCCCCTGGCGTTTAAAATATTTTTAAATTGTATCTTATTAAAATAAAAACACCTCACTTATATAATTTCAACTAATTTTTCTGAAAAAAAATCTTATCATCATTGGCTTTAATGATCAAAAACGTATGAAATTTTCTCAATTACTAAAAAATTATTTAAAGATTTTAATTTATTAAATTATCTTTGTAAGTTGTGGAACTGTATTTTAAGTTAAATAATTCTTTGCGATACCAAAGAAATCATCTGCTAATGTAATTCTTAATTACTTAAGTGAGAGGTAAGTAAATATTACTTAGTGAATGAATAAATGGTAGAATAACTATGTACTAATGACAGATGCAAATATTTTCTCAGATTCTGAGGTAACAAGATGCTTTGCGTCTAAGTTACAGAAGTTATTTATCATGAAGAAGTTCCAGAGCCACAATGAAGTAATTATCACATTTAAATAGAGATGAATAAACCGAACTTATGAGAACACGAAGTAAAACAAGCTAGTAAGATTTTTGAGTAAAACCTTTAAATTGTCTAATATTTTATTGGAAATAATTCTTGTCCATTTAAAAGAGGGTAGTAAATGGAAAATATATTTTGGAAAAAATTTTTAAAAGAAGGCAACTGTCTAACAAAGAATAAAGCTTTTTCTGGAATTTCTGATTTGACCAGAAGAGAAAAGTTTTGAAGGAATAATATATTTGGCACAAGTGTACTTTAGCACACCCACAATCTGGCAACGTTGCTTTTTCGACTTTGTTTTTAATTTAATTCGCGATATTTTTGTTAATTCAATTCTAATATGGTGTAATTCTCTCTTTGGTAGCTAAATTTTCATTATGGACCGATTTAATCGCGAATTAAATTAAAAACAAAGTCGAAAATGCAACATTCCCAGATTGTGAGTGTGCTTAAGTACACATGAGCAATTTATTTTATTGAAGTAGTGCTTATTCGTTAAAGATTATAAAATTATAAAAAGATTATTATAAAAAGATTATAAAACTTAAAGAAAATAATTCCAGGTATACAAATATTAATTTCACATTGTTTTTGCTACCTTTTTTTTAATAAATTTTCCGGGGAATATTTTTCCATAAGTAGCTATAAACTTAATGTACACAATATGTTCATTAACTATAAGCTATGATCATCTAGTTTTTACGGGTAGTAGGTTTAAAGCAATGCACTAATATCTGCTGACAGCATACACATTTCAACATATTTCAATGTAAGAAGTTATTAGCCAATGAGATTGTTTGGTTTAAAGATGTTCAATTGTTTTGATTATTGAAATTTTGAAAATTTAAATAAAGCACTCCCACACTTAAAACACACTTAATACCAATGCACGTATACGTAAAGGAAATGATTTGTACACTGACGTCATTCGGGGGCTATCGATACACGAATTATATATAATAAAAGCTTTGTTTTAATATTTTAAAATAGACAGAAAAAACTTAAAAATCAGTTTGTTTAGTTGGAAAAAAATATTTCTTTAAAATTAACGGTAAATGAAATAATTAATTAAAAATATTATTACTATTAAGTGCAATAATAAAATTATAAAAGATTGCAATAATGAGTTTTGAATTTGTCAATTGTCATGCAATAATGTTGTGGGAAATTTTAGGAAATAATTTCAAAATTTAACATTGTTATGGATCATTTATTATACCTGTATATTCCATTAGTCTATCTCAGTACATTTCTAGGGAATTTAGCAGTCAAAGATATTTGGGATGTCCAGGAATTTCATTGACTCAAGGGAAAAGTCCGAAAATTTTAAAACTTTTTCATATTTCAAATAATATTTAGATTGCAAAGGAGGTAAGCGTTCTTGTAAGTAAGCCAATTTTATCAAGAACCTGTATACACAATAATAAATGCAATAGAGTACCTATATAAAAAACATTATTAAATTGTTTGATTTTTTTCCACATTCCTTTGGAGCAAAATTTATTAATTTTATTTTATAAGTCTCTAGTTGATAAGTTTTTGTAAATAAGGCCGTAGAAAAACTAATATTATTTTGGAAAGGCAAAGTAAACTAAAACAATTTTTTTCTGTGGAAAACTGGTAAAATTAATAATTAACTTTTTAAATAACGAGTTTATACTATTGTAATATTTCAATTTATTCTTTCTAATAAGTACTTTACCATATTTCTAGCATATTTATTACTTTCAATAACCGGCTTCCAGATTTAATTTGAAATTTGCCTCAAAATGTCTGCTAATGATTATAATTCATAATTCGTATAAAAATTAACCAAAAATTGCCCTTTACCATAATTTATAATACCCTACTTATAATAGACATAACTTAATGAATAAAAATATAGCATTTTTGTAGTGATGTTTTCGTGTCCAATATTTTCTTTTAATTTTAACTTAACTTTTTAAGACCTATCACTTAAGCTTGCTAGTAAAATGCATTTTAAGTAATGGTTATGGGCTCAAAAAAAAAGGTTTTAATACATTAGCTTTGCGAGTAATCGCATACTTACTAATAAGAAATATAAATGTAGACATCCTCTAATGTTTATTGTTTACTTAACCCGATAGTAATTCACATCCCATGGACCGATAAGTTTTTAAATAGTTTATAAATACAAATACTTTTTTCATAAAAAGATAAAAAAATTATTTTGTCAATATTTCAAACTACTAACTTGCTTGCACTGCTAATTATACATGTTTTTGTATTCTATATCATTGGTTGAAAAAGTACCAAAAATCCTATATTTTTAGCAGCAAATTTTTAAAGCTTTAAAAGCATTTAAAGCTAAATTTCAAAATTAAACCTATTTTTGTAGCACAATTAAAAAATGGACCAATTTATCTCTTTTCTCAAAATAAATCCCTACTAAATTTCTTGTGATCTCATTGTTATGATACTGCTGAACACAACAAATAAATTGAATCATCATTTTTACATTACAACTATAATATTTCGACAACTTGGTTACAAATGAAAGATAAGTAAACATTTAAAATGAAATGGTCTTTTGCAATTAGTTAATTGAATGTTCAAATTACCTATTTTTACAATTTTTGTACAGAAAACCATTTCTTCGCAACTGAATCAGTAACTTTTTAATCTGTGGTAACAGTACTCATCTTTATTTTGCAGTGTAAACATCGATATTTCTTTTTTGGATAACAATTATTTTTTTTACAAAAAAAGTAAGTTTTTTTTTACTTTTGAAATTTTTGCCAAAGAGCTTATATACTTTAAAAAAAGGCTAAAATATATTAAAAAAAGGCTTAGGCAACAAAACTTGTATCAATAAAATATTTTTCTTCTACAATTACCTGAGTGGTATAAGCCAGGGAAGCTTTATTTTAAATCGCTATTTTTTTCTTTTTAATCTATGCCTTTGAATTTATTATGTAAAGTTTTGATAACAATGTAAAAAGAATGTGGGTTTCTTATTTTCTGACAAACTTAAAAGAAAGTGAATAAATCCTTTTTAAATGAATTCCTTTACATTACATTAATCGCATTAAAATAATGCTATTACATCAATGATGTCATAGTAAATATTAATCACGAAATAGAATGTAAGTTCTAGGGAAGAAATCGAAGAAATTATTGACGTATGTTAAGTAGGACAAGGTGTAAAGTCTTGCATTTATTCCAAACCGAGATCAATTGATCAATTCGATCTATTGATCGACGAATCGTGTCTACATTTTTATCATATTTGTTCTTTTCTTGACCAATGAACTCCACATGTGAACGATTTGTGAAGGTCTCTTCGAATAATTAAAATCATTTGAAAAATGCCCGTTAGAAATCAATACAAACGTTTAACTCTTGCCATACAAAATTTGATTTTAGATCTAAAAATAAATCCAATAAATTTTATGACAGCACTTGCTCTATTTTATTGTAAACATTTAAAGGAACAGACATGAAACAAGAACATTATGAAAAGTAAAATTAAATATCCGGAAGATATAGCAAAACTGTTGTCGTACTTACTTGCAATTGAAGCAAGACTTCATCGTGAGCTTTTTGAAGTTCAACAGCCTCAGCTAATGTATCGCCTAATAACGTCAATTCTGGTTCAACTTCTAGTATTTTCAGCTGTATCCAATCGCCACTCTGAAAGAAAAAGAAATGATGTAAATATCCCGAAATAGATGTTCAATTAAAAAGTAAATCATAATATCGAGTTTCAGTAAGAATAATTTTCAATCACGCAATCTCAAAACAAACTAGCGGCTACTAAACGAAATGGATAAAATTTATGTTTTAAAAGATTTTTGCTTATAAATATACATAAATTTGGCATTTTTATATTTAGAACTGACATAATTTTTATTTTCAAAGTCAAGGTTCATTTTTTGGCACCTGCTTGTATATATTTCAAGGTGGGTATAACTTTAAAAGCATGAAAGAACTAGTCGTATGCAATAACGGTAGTGCTTTTATGATAAAATGTATAAAATCATCAGTGTGTAATAAATGTGAAAATAAAATTGTCAGAAATTTGATTTAAGACTTTATATTTTATTTTAATTTTAAAGTAATTGTAAACTTACAAATGATTAATCCTCCTACCTACCTACAAATGTATTAGTATCATCATATCGTAAATTTATATTTGCACAGGATTGCTTCAATCAATGATTTCAATAAACTAAAAAAGTATTTTATTGCAGTTAAACTTTAGCTCAGATAATTAGTAATAGCTAATACCTAATACAGTGGTTCTTAAACTTGTTGGAAGTTCCAGTTCTTTACCAGTTTCAAATGCGCATTTACTGAACCCTTAAATGGAAAACTAGGTATGATTTTTAATGTGAACTATATGATTTTTTTTAAATTCAAAATATAGGTATATTCAAAATATAGGTTTGGAACCGTTTCGGAATAAATTTGGAATAATCGGCTTCTTTGTAAAGTCTGATTTTTGCAGTGTTGCTAAATGTTTCATTTTTTTTGTGGGGATCATTTATGGGAGGATGAATGACTTAGTTGTATAAAAGAATTTTCGACTCTAAATTTTGTCATTCAAGTCCATTTTCCATGGATGGGGCGAAAAAGTGCCACAAATTTTGATACGGATTAATCCTTAACATCAATTTGAACCGCTTCTGAAGGACGTATGCAATTCGATAAATATAGCACAGTATATTATAGTTTTTTTGGTACTTAAGACAATGATAAATAAACAATCGTACCGCAGGTTACCACCATGATGCGGAATTTAGCCTTACCGGTAGTTCAATTATCAATAGTAAAAAGCTCAAAAATAATATAAACAAAAGAATAATATGGCAAAATCCAAATGATAAAACCATATTGTACATTTAAGGTAATTATTTACTGAAAATATTATATTGATTCAATGTTGGATAAGTCAACAAAAAGAATTTCCTTGATTTTTAAACTGAAGTTTTCGTTACTATTTTTGTAATTTCGATGCTATTTTGGGCACTGCAAGTAATAACAAAGTGTTGACAAATTGAGGAAAGGATAGGGATCGTAACAGAAAAGGTGCTTAAAAGTGAAAAAGAAGAATTTTCCATCTTATGCATTACTTAACATCTTAATATATAAAGCCTTTGTTTTATTTTATCCTTTAAAGAATTACATTTTCCTTCCTATTCCTTTTCTGTTCCTTTTTTTCCCAGATCATATATTTACTATAGCTACTTTTCTTATGCAAGAAAACATTTTTTTCTATTTACTATCTAAACACTGGTTTTGGGAAGTAAAAGATTTTAGTTTCTTAGAACCTATATCTTTCCTTCTATAATTTTTCCTTTATACTATCTAAATACCGGTTATGGAAGGAAAAGATTATAGTTTCTTAGAATCAATAACTTTCCTTTTATAGTACTTAAAAATTTATAGAAAATTTTTTGTGTTATGTATTTCACCAGCGAATGCATAAATATTTTTTAACCATTAACATTTGTTTGTGATTTTACTATTGTTTCTTTAGTATAGAAGGCTGAATATTTATTTCTCATTTGATGAATATTATTTGTATGAATTTTATTTCAACTGATTTCCAATAGGGCAGTAGCGTGGTTGATGCAGCTGGATTGCCCCGGGCGGCACATAAAAATGGGGCAGCATATTGACATTGATAATTCCATAAAAGATTTCATTTTGGGAAAAACACGAAAAGTACAGTTTTAAATAACTAAGGAAAAGGCATTTGACTTTTTACCAATTTTCTTGACTAATGATGAAAATAGAGAGCGGCAAATTTCTGGTCGACCCTGGGCGGTGAAATTACTCGCTACACCACTGCAATAAGGTTTCGAAACCTAAAGCTCTTTTTGGTTCGGTTTACCTATAACGTAATATTTTCTTTGACTTATTTTACTCGAAAAAAAATTTATTCAGTATTTAGTTTTAAAGTTTCTCCTTTTAGGTAGATTAGAAAATCTTTGATCTTGATAAAGTTTTGAAGCACTTATTTTTTAAAGCAGGGATTAAATAGTAAAATAATGATTGATTTTTGAATAACAAGAAAAAGTGTGATTACATTGTTAATTTTAAATTGTTTTTACAAAACTATAAATTACAAACTAAGGGAATAAATTACGTTGAAAGATGTGTCGTATTTTTTTACTGATAAGATCGTCTTTACCTATTAGACAACAAATTATAAACTTGTTTGCTTTTGGCTTTAAATTTTCTTGATAATTTGTCTATATATTCAATCTGCAATATCCCTCAGGTTTAGTTTCTGGAAGTTAATTATCTCAGCTTGATTGGAAGCGTTCAATAAAGAAAAAAATCAATTTAATTAACATTTTAATCAATGTCGAAGCCGGAGGACTTAATGAGAATTGCTCAATTAACTGCTTTAACAACAAAAACTGCTCGACTAGCGCGGAAATTGATGCAGTCAAGTTGAAGAATGCTGAAACCAGATTGAATTTTTCATAAATTCCTCGATAAAACAAGAGATACCTAGTTAAAGCGAAAATATTAATGAAGGAGATTTTGGTTTGCTATAGGTACCATATATATTACGAATGTGGACTAACCGGTATTTTTTGATGAATTTTTTCTTTGGTCGATGTCGATTGTATTACATCGTCCCCAATGGGCATTTCAACGATGCCTATTTCAGTCAAATATACCACACATTGCGTTTATTCGACAAGAAACGAGGTCGAGAAGAATAAGAGAAAAAAAAATGTTTTATGTTAATATTTCCATGTTTGGATGGAGAAAATTATTTTTTAAATATATTTATTTTGAGAAAATATAGTGGCCAATGTAAAATTTGGGGACCTTTAATGTACTAATTATCATCACATTTGAATCATATGGACCAGATGTTGACCATTACACTCTCAAATTTGGCCTTATTATATTTATTTACAATACAAATATTTTTTCTCTTATGTAACTCTTTATTTATAAAAATATATTTTGAGTCATCATAACTCATTTTACTCAACAATTCTCTGTCTTCCAAAATGATATTTAATTCTGATTTCGTTTCGGCAAATTTTATGATTCCAAGCATAAGATGTATTTTTTTTTCTTATAAACAATACAAACATTTAAGTTTGGCCTCGAATTTCGGAGATTTTTTTGTAAAAAATCTGTAAAACATTAATTTTTCACGGCCAGTTTTAGGTGTGTGAATGAATTTTTGTCGTGGGATGATGAAAATTGTCGTCTATTTATTTAATTTTCAAACAGGAAACCGAATAATCAATGATCTCAAACAAATACATTGACAAATTGCCAAAAAGTTCCATTTGTTTATTTAAAAAGAATCAAAGACTCTTTTATTCCGAGGAATAAATCATTTTTCGCAAAAATCAAGCCACACATTAATTTTTGTTTTGAGTTGCCAAAATTTAGTATTATGTCCCATTGTCAAATAAATGTCAAAAAAAACGTTCCCCACAAAATTTCCCAAACGAATTCAAATTCGTTAGAATTTCGTTATCAAAACCGCCTTGAAATTGGCCGAAACAGCGATAACTTCACGTGAGCAAAGGACTGTGATTTGATTTAATTGAATGCTCAAGTAAGGTACGTGAGGAATGTTTCGATTTTTCCGATCCAAGCCACGTGGTTTTTACGATCTTCTTCTTTTAACTTCTTCAGAAGTTCCGCTTTTATTTAGATAAATAAGACAATAAATTACGGGATAAATGACCCCAGATGTCTTTACTCAAAACGGAAAACCCGTTAACCATTTAGACCTACATAAAGTGAATATATTTTTCAAGGCTTTCTCAATAAAGAAAATTTAATTTGAATGCATTAATAATCCAATTTAAATTTTTATTGTTAACAAAAATTTTACGATCATTTGCATATTCAATTTTAAGTAAAGTTTTTCTATAGTTCAAATTTTTTAATTCATTTTTCAATTGCCTCGATGCTGATTTAACAATAGATTGGTAAAAAGAAGCAAAAATCGATCAAAAAGGTAAAATACAAAAATATTAATCAAAATAAGATTTTTTCGCTGACTTTGAACAGTTATACTGTGTTTTCAATATATAGGATATATTGCGGTCCAATTTATGTAGTATAATTTAATATAATAATATATAAAAATCATACCATAAACATAAATTTGAGCAGAAGTTCAAACAAAAATATTCGTGACGTATTGCCCAGATAAGTATTTCGATTGCCAAGCAAGCTTCATCAGTGGTCATCAAGTAGTTTGGATCACTCCGTAACTGCTTTGTGATGATTCACAATTGTGAATTGTGATGTCAATTGTGATGAATCATCACAAAGCAGTTACGGAGTGATCCAAACTACTTGATGACCACTGATGAAGCTTGCTTGGCAATCGAAATACGTATCTGGGCAATACGTCACGAATATTTTTGTTTGAACTTCTGTTCAAATTTATGTTTATGGTATGATTTTTATATATTATTATATTAAATTATACTACATAAATTGGACCGCAATATATCCTATATATTGTATACACACAAAAATATTAGATTTCGTATTACTTTAAAGGAAACTATTGTTTGGTCCAAAAATTACAATGATATTTCTTATTAAAAATAAGTTTGACCTACTAAAGTTCATACAATTTAAATTGACTGGGATCGAGAACTCGGGTCTATTCAGCATTCGAAAATTTACATATGCATTTTGTTCTTATAAGAGCGTTATTGTGGTCCCGGAGTCACTAGGATATCCTATATTTCTTATTATTTAAATATTTTTTTTAGGTTGATATGAAAAATTAGTGACAAAATTCGAAACTAAAACTGTGGTAATATGCGATGGGTACTCTTGACAGTTTTATTTATACTCTAATCTTCATCGAAGAAAATGGAGGAAAATGCTCAACTACAAGACAACCCTCAAAGTAATTCAACAACTCCATATCACCCTCGTACTACAAAACAAAAATCTTCATTTCAAATCACTAGCGTTGTTCTTGGAGTATCTAATATTAGCGATGAAAGTGAAAATGATTCTGATTATGACGGGTCACGTGCAAAAGAATCAACCAAAACAACCAAAATCGTTAGTGTAAACGAAATGGTAAATGATACAACAGAAGAAATTTCTATATCAATAGAGACAACCACAGGCGTTACATCTCAAGTAGACGCTGGAATGGTGGAACTTACATTTCAGTCTGAATTAATAACAACGCCCCGAAAAGCACCACTGGTATCACCTAATATACCTGAAATCATCGAAAACGTTGAAGCATCTCCTCCTCAAAGAAACGATCGTTTTAAAGTCGTAAAAATTGAAACAAATGAACCATTTCGCCGCGGACGTTGGATGTGCATGGATTATTTAGATCCTAAGCCCAATACTCCAGAAAACCCTAAAGGTAAATGAAGCTTATCACTTGGAATTTTTTTCAAACTCAATTTTTCTTTTAGAGTCAAATATCGCTCCAGTTCCACCAATGGTTATACCAAATCAAAACAACAATACTCAAATCTCAACTGCGCCTCAACAAAGTCAAGCTTCTACCTCAAATATGAACGGAACCGAAATTAGTATTTGCGAAGTTCCAACTCAAATAAATACATCACTTCCTAGTCTGCAGCCGAAAAATAATTTGCCAATACCTCATCCAATTCAACAAGTTCCACAAGTTCAGCCAGTTTGTGTACCACAACCGCAAATAATTGTTCAGCCTCAAATAATTCCAATTGTAACCACTCAGCCCAATCAAATCATACCCCCGGTGCAGCGACAATACTATATTCCATCAAACATCCAAAATAGTGCACGTCCAATACAGAATACATATCAACAACAAGTTATTCAACCTCATTCACCGATAATCGCAAATCGTTACCAACCTGTAATGCAATGTATCAACCATAACACGAATTGTAATCAACCGAATTCTACCCCGATTTCTGCGCCTATGCATTTCGTTCAAGTTCCTCCAATCCAACCAAAAATTGTCAACGTGAATTTACCCCCGGCACCTACAGTTCAAGCAACCGTTCAACCTGTTGCACCGCAATTTATTCCCAACTCTAATCTTGGAACGAGTGATGTTGGGTTACAATCAGAAGTACTGTTAGATGTACCGCAGCAACCGACTGAAACTCCGGTTTTAAAAACCGCCCAAAAAGCAAGTCAATTTCCACCGATTTTTTTACCAGTAGCAGATTCAACATGTGTACCTGTTGTAATTGATTCTACTTTTCCAGGAGTTAAAGTAATAGCATCAGTCACGCCGACAACAATTACTCAAAGTCTTGCAATTGGCGAAGAAGAACCGTCTCAACTTTATACGTTGATCTATTCAATCAAACCTACCGATCCTGATTTGAAAAAAGCAAATGTTAGCACAACTACTGTACAGCATACGGAGTGTCAAACGACTGATAGTTGTCATAGTCCTGACAATTCGAATGAGAGATCGAGTGAACGAAGATCACATCCTGAAACTAAAAATTTTATTAAAACTTGTTTGAAGAACAACTTTTGTTCTTCTCCAACCGACCTGGATCCGTCTCCCAAGGAATCTTTTACTACAGCAATGTGTGACTCAAACTACAGTCAAACGTATCCATTGAAACTAGATTCGAATAAATTTAATAAAACACACCAAAAACTAATCTCCAGTCCTGTGAATATAGACTATTCTCCATCTGCAGCAAATATTGTAATCAATCGAGAAAGTATTAGGGTGGGTTCTGCCGAAGAAGAACCAGTAACACCTGGTTTTAATGCATCAATCGGAGAAAAAATTGAACAAGCAATGGATTTGGTCAAATCGCATCTCATGTGCGCGGCAAATGAGGAAATCAAAGTCTTAAAAGACACGATATCCGAGTTATTAACTCGTATTAGTGAATTGGAAAATGAAAATCGAATCCTCAAACGACATATTTCGCAAGAGCTTTTGAACCAATTGTTGGCCAGCTCAATGGAGCCGGCTAGTTCTGACCATTCTGGATTTTCGACCACTGAAAAAAATCAGAATAGTGTTATGAACGATAACATGATCAGTGTACGTTCAACATCGTCGGAAGAAATTCTCAGTATTGTACGTGAGTCGAAATGAACAATTAAGTGTGTAAAAATGTACTCAATCTTATGTTTAATTAACTTAAAAATCAGTGTTGTGTGAACGCACTTGTTTAACGTCTAACGTCCTATAACGGAACTTAGTAAGTTATTACACATATCTAGGATATTGAAGGTTTCACGAACATTTTACGATTTAAACAAGATGGTGTAGCCCAAAGTTATGTATACAAAAGTAATTATTAAGTTAAAATGTATTTGTGCGTGTATTGCTTAAAATTAGGAACTTCAAAAAAAAAATGTTTTCTTAACTAATTGTATGATTATATTAATACAAGACACGTAAAACGAAGAAAAGTCTCAATAATACTTTACTTGAATCTATTTTGTTTTTAAATGGGTCAAGGTTTTTAAGAGGAATTATTAATAATTTTTGGTATTTTGAAGAAGCAAGTAGTACCTACTCGTTTATGACTAGCAAGAAATTATGAAATATCTTTTTTAGATTTGGAAATGCACGTCCAAAATTCAAAGTATTGCAATGCTTATTCATTTCCTAGAATAGAAATTGTATTTTGAATTTTAGGACGTGAAGGGCAGATATTTTAGGGGCCCAAAACTGCTCATTCGTTATGCAGAATTACAGTATCATTTATTGGTTAATTTGTACGAAAAGTAGTTAAAAATAACTTATATAAAATTTAATGTCATTTTTCCACTTGATACATATTTTTTAAGTTGGTTACAATTAAATAAGATCTCCAATTAGATGGATTCTTTACCTTGGTAATGTAGTGTGGTATGTAGTCAATTTTATTGTCCACAACCTTTTCCCATGTACCATTTAGTAGGACGCCAATCGTTTTGGTAATTTTGTAAAGAATTAAATAATAATGAATAGAAGTCTAGTGAAAAAATATTTTTAGAGACTTTTTGCCTTACTGTTTAGTATTTCATTTACTACTTCCTGGTTGTCTTTTACTTTTGGGATACCACATCGTAAGGTCAGAATTTTTAAAACTCATTTCACAGTACTAAGTTTCAAAGTTCCAAAGTTATTAAGGTATTTTTTTAAAATTATTTTTAAGATATTTCGTATCCAAATACAAAAAAATTATATCAGTTTTTATTTTACGTACAATATATAGATTGTTTGAATTTTGAAAGTTGTTTTTGGTTTTAAAAGAAATTCACGAGTAAAAATGTTTTTTGAATCTAAAAGTAAAAATTTTTGAAGCGAAAATATGTTTTCATTCAATAATATTATCTCTTACGATATTTTTTGACGGATAATTTTATTTGAAGCCTTTTGATAAATAATAACTTCCAAGTGGACGAGTGGCCAAGTTGGCCACTCTAAAACTAGTGGTCGCTAAATTCGAATCATGTTACAAGAACATGACAATTATTAATGTTTCTCTACTACGGATATTCGTTAACACTAGAGTTATTAACGACGTTGGTTATAATAAAGTAGCGCGACGATAATAACCAATGAAAATACACTAAGAAATGGTTACAAACTATTAAAAGTGGAGTATGGACAAATTTTTGGTTCAAAAGTGTACCAATTTTCTGTAAGGGCGATTCCATTCTGTCCTGATCTTCCCGATTATACGAACAAAAGATAACCAATTATACTAGAATTTTCTTTAATCAGAATATTGATTTTAAAACTAACTAGGATATATTTAAAAGTTTATCTAGCAAAATTTTAACAATTCAAAGTATAAAATTGAAGTTTTATATAAATTCTTAGAAAACAAGGATTATAATAAGTAGTTTAAACTTGATTTTTATTCGCGACATTTCGGCCCCTTTATTGAGCCTTCCTCAGGCATTCATAAACAATTGTTTTAACTTTGTCAACAATAATCCTAGTCATGATTCATTTTACAGATATTGTACAGTTAAAAAAATAATAATAAGAGCTTCCAGGATACATAAAATTCAATGACAAAGTTAAAGCGACTGTTTATGAACGCCTGAGGAAGACTTAATAAAGGGGCCGAAACGTCGCGAATAAAAATCAAATTTGAACTGCTTATTTTGATCCTAGTCCTCTAAGAATTTGTATTGACCTGTTATCACCAAGGATGACCAAGGATCTGAAATTTTACCATAATAAAATTGAAGTTATAGAAATTTTTAAATAAATTACTGAGAGTGAATGCGTTCTAATTTTACATTCGAGTGATTTTTTTTTTGTTTCGGTTTTCTGCCTGACGAGTATTAGTTTCTTACATGATTGAATTCTTCCCTTCAACTTCATCTATCCTTATCTTTATGGATCATCCATAACCCGTCTTCTTCCTTTTTGTCTTGAGAGTTTTCAATTTTTCCTCTGCAACACTAAGTATGAATCCTTTTCTTCCGAGAATATGACCCATCCAGTTGATTTTGTTACAATCTTGTTACCAAATTGATGATAGTTATTTTTTCATTGAATTTTCTCAATATTTCTACATTTGTCACTTAATTAGTCGATTTAATTTTCTCCATTTTCCTTTTGCAAAACATTTTAAAACTGTCGGATAATTCCTTTTATCCTTTCTTAAAGTCAGGGTTTCTAAATCATATAATCCTATACTCCATACACAGTACTTAAGCATCTGCTTACGGATCATCTATTATCCAACTTAAATTATGACTAAAGATAAAAATAAATTAATCTTTTGATATTTTGAAACCAAAATTACTGTTTAGGGAATGATGATTATATCTTCTAAAAACAATGAAAAATCTAACGAATATTTCTTTCGGCTTTTTTGATTCTTAATTAATAATGCATATTTATTGTTTAAAAGATAATAGCAGATTACGAATTAGATAAAAGTAAGTACGACAAATTTACTACATTCGAAGGCTAGTAGCGCTGAGCCATCACTTTTAAAATAATGTCATCGCTAAAATTAGCAACCAGTTTTGCATTTATTAATTTTTTATGATTCTTTTTTACGAAATTATTGTAATAAAATATTCAGACGTCGACAAAGTATAATATTTTTATTATTACTTTTTGTTCGTTTAGATTTCAAAGATATCGGGAAAGCAATGGTCTTTAGGTCACGCAAGTTTCAATAAAATCACTGGTATTGTATTTCCTTATGTTCAAACGACAAATATCTCTCCCGTATTGGATTCATAGATCCGAAACTCGTTTCAATTGAAACCACATTGAGCAAAAAAAATGTCCATATTTGGCGTCATAATTCTTAGAAAAAATCATATAATATTTGCATTATGAGGCGCCCACGTTCATTCATCAATGAATAGTTAACAGAACTCCCAAAACTTATTAAGACTCTTATGTAATTAATACGTAGGTAAACATAATCAGTGCCAAAACTTTGTGGTTTTTAATTTTGAACACAACCGTCGTCCACTTGAAGATTTTATCATTTCTTTGATTTAAATTTAATACGATTTCGATGTTTTCCAAATGAAAATTTTGACATTTTCTATTTATAGTCGTATGGAAAAAAAATCCATTAAGATGAAGACAAGGAGGTTTTAAGTTGAAAATCATTCATTAATCGTTATAAATGTGGCTGTCGAGAGATGCACTATCGAGAAACCAAAGAGAAAACCTCTTGGAATTCTCGCTCGATTCTTCACCTTTTCGCACCGATGAAGCCTTCTATATAAATCTTTCGATTAATATTCTTCCTTTTTTTTATTAAATATAAAAAAATGCGCGTGTAATCCCGTTTGTTTTAATTACGCGTTGCGTTTGCTTTGATGCACATCGACTGCGTTAATAAAATCATTTTATTAACGGAAATAATTAAAAAAATAATTTTTTATCGCATCAAATATAAACACGATTCTTTTGTAAAACATCGTTTTTATAACACACCGCATTGATATTTAAACGATCACGTTTTTTTTCCGATCAATGATAAACATAGGCTTTTTGGTTTCTCTGTCATTATCAGCCGGAGAAAGTTATTATTTGGCAATAAAATTTTATATGAATGGAAAAGTGTGTCTTACGTGGCGTTAGTAGGCGCAAATTAAATGATAAATAATAAAAGTAAACCTACGAATCGTTCAATCTAACAAATTACATTTGATCTAATGAATGAATGGAGAAAAAATCGAAGATTTCGTAATCATGATTGGATTTGGATCAAATAGTAAAGCGTTTGAAATTTAATGCAGTTCTGCTGCAAAAATTGCAGTGGTGCACTGTTTTAATTTTTAATGGTAATAATTTTCTTTCATACCCGAGTTATTGCCTTGGATCTTAAGATTTAACACTTATTTTGAAGGTTGAATCTTATTCTACAGTATCAAGTGTTATATCCTTTTTTTATTAATTTACATTCCTTTAAAAAAAGATAATAAAAAAAACATTCTTGATTGTTTTGCACCTTTTATAACAAGATAGATATTATGTTTTCCAATTAATTTTTTATGCAATTAACTACTAATTTAACAATAAATTCAACAATTTATGTATTAAGTATTTATTTTCATTAAGAATTAATTTCGAAGCAAATGATTAGCAAAATTCAAATAATTATTTTTAAGGATCCATAGCAATATTTTTATTTTTAGTTTCAAGTACTACAATTAAAATGATTCATCATAGGAAGTTGATGAATTGATTGAAGATATTTATTTATAATGATGATTTATCATCGTTGCTTGCTAACTTGCATGGTCTTTGGCGACTCTAAAGCTTATAAAATCCGTAAATCGCTAAATACTAGAAAACTTATTCTTCACCAGATGTGTGATTGTAGTCATCATAGTAATTATTGAAAATAAAGTCGACATAAATGAATTTTAGTCATGAAGGATATTTCTTAAAATTATCATAAAAGTAATACCGAATATATATGAAATATATATATGTAATACAATCGCATTTGTTACAAACAATTTCTTGACCAAAATTAAGGTTCTTTATACCCTGAGGCACGGAAACTATCCTCTTGGCAAAATTTTTATGATGGTCTAAAAATCTATAGAAAAGAAAAATTTACTGAGGTCCTCATAAATTGAAGTTAAATTTTAATGATGCACTATAAACTATCAATGCCTGGATTGTTGTACGTTTTGATATCTTAAACCCAACAATGTAAAGATTCTTTTATTAATTCCTACTTTGGTTTAATATGATAAGTAGACTAAAATTTAAACTTTTATAACTCAAAAAATTATATAAATTAGACGATCATTCCAACCATCTCGCAATAAACTTATTGGACAACAGTGAGATGATAAGAAGGTTACAAAAATGGAATGTAATAGATTTGCCTGATAGACTTTGTAACTAAACAAATATTCCTATTAACTTTTTATTGCCGAATTATTATTTCTTATTATATAGCTTTATTTTTATATATTACTTATATATTAATGTTTCACATTACTTTTTGCATTGACATTGTTATTATAGACTATGATTATTATTCTTATTGCTACTGTTGATTGTTTTTATGATTGTTGTTATTGCTATAAGAATTACTTTTATTGTTATTGTTGCTTGGATTGTTAAAAATCTTTGTACTTATACAGCACTAATCTACTGGGACTAGTGCTTACATATGATTGTCTATGGATTTAATGCATTTATTGCAACCCTATGCAGATTGTGCAATTTATTTGAAAATAAAAAAAAATTATAAACTGCTATCCTTATTACAGAAAAAAATATATGATAACAATAGCAATAGAATACTCTCAACTCGTTTAGCAGAGTTAAGCAAAGGAAAATCATCGTTTGCAAAATCATTAATGGTGTTCATCTATTTAAAATAAGGTGTTCATTTTTTTCTTCAACAAAAATAGTCTGATATTCCCTGATTTTTTAAACCAAGATTTCTTTTCTTTAGGCTATTTTAATGAAATGGCGATATTAATTTTCCGGCCAAATCGTGAAATACATTCAAAAAACGGTGTCATTTTTCATTTGTAGTTTATTGAACTTATTATTCAACGTAGAAATTAATGATTTGATGATAATTTATATGACAATAACGTCTATACTTTTTTAAATATAAATAATAACCAACTTAAAAAGAAATTAAAAATTTCTAGATGTTTGGTTCAATTCCTCGACTTTCCTGACTTTTGCCTTGCCCAATAAAATTTCAAGACATATTTTGACTATCCAGATTTTCCTGACAGGACACTCTATTAAAATCCATCGAAATTTATTAATAAAGACAGCTTTTCTTTCGAAATTAGGTTTTGAGTTCCAAATTTAGGTACCATATTTTGAATTTGTTTTTTTTTTCATTGTTTTACTTATCCCACAGCAGTTCTATTTTCTGAAATATTGTAACTTCTTAATAGAAATATATATTTTACTTAATACCGTATTTCCACATTATTAACATCTCGGATTTCTTGCAGTGCAAAAACAATTTAAAAACCGTATTTTTTCTGAAGTGTATCAGTACAACCAATTAACTTTAAGTGAACATTTGAAATAAATTATTACGTTGCTCTTCTCCAGTGCTGCAATGTACCGGATGGTTCAAAAAGTAAATTAATAGATAATATAAAATATAAAAACAAGTAATAAACCTTAATATAGACTTTTCATTAGTTTTAAAATCACTTCACTAATTAGTTTTAATTAATTTAAAAATGATTTACCGTCGACAAGCATAAGAGCATAAAACTTTCGTCTAAATCAGCAAGGCCAAAACATACCATAAAATTTACGATCGAAAATATATTTATAAATTAGCAAGTATAAGATTTCTGATTTAAAAATGGAAATTATTAATCTTTGTACCTTTTTCGTATTCGCTCACTTGAATAATGCAAATTGAACACATACGAAAAAAAAAAATGTCAATAACAACTTTTACATTTTGTGCAAACGCAGAAGAAATCATTTGTATTTTATTTTTTAAAGATAATGAAATCGCTGACTGCAATATATGTAATTTCAGAACCAAGCAGATACGTTTTGTTTAATAACTAAACGTAATTAATAATATTAAGAGAAGTGTTTAACATTTTGTAGACTTAAACAAATTTTCAAACTCTCAATTTTACTTTTCCAAATATTTTCTTTCGTTTGACTGTTACCTATGGTTGGTATTTACATAATTTATATCTATTTGTGAAGTAAAGCAATTGTAAACTTTTCACTTGAGCTTAATGTATACAAAACGTCCGAGTGCAAATGAAAAAATGTTCCAAATGTACAAAATCTAAATTTGAGATGATAAAACAAACAAATCGAAATTCGAAAGAAAATTATAAATACGATTACATTATGTTTCCATCAAGTTTATTTGAGTTATATAAAAAAAAATTGAAGAATAACAATCTCTAGAAACAGGCATAGCATTATTGTACAAACTTATTAATACCATTCACTGAAAATGTTTAATAAAATTTCTTTTAAACTAAAAATATAACAAATATTACCTAACAATATTTATTTATACAGTACAAATTTTATACCTCTCATTCGTTAAAAAGCTAATGACATAAAGAAATACTACAATCTTTAAAAGGAAATTGTTTCGTATTACTATATATTATGTTTTTTAATTGTCAAGCAACGTTCTTCAGTAATTATCAAGTATTAGATTTATTTGTGATGATTTACAATCAAAACGAAGGTTGTTAAGCAATCAAAATTCATATGTGACAAATACTAATAAAATATTTTTATAACGTTGAACGTTTTATGTTTTATTTTCGTGTAGATTTATGAAACATAATATTTACAATACTGCTTCACCTGTACAATAGCTAACTATTGTAAAATCATAATTTTATACTGGAATTTTCAATAAATTGTTAATTTAATACGGTATTGATTACAATTTACATCAACTAGTGGATTTCATAATTATATTGACCAAATGATTTTTCTTATTAATCTTAATACGGAACCCAAACACGAATAATGGGTAAGCATGAGTAAAAATAGAATTATTTAAAAATAAGTTATCATTTTAAGCTAATTTATGTTGTAAATTAAAAGAAGGTTGTTTTGAGTTCAAAAAATATCTTTTCCGTTAACACCAGAGCAATATTTTCATACTAATTTGCGAAGTAAAAATCAATCAGCGATCTTTCAACCTGATAAGTTCAAATACAGGTAATACACCAAAGATTATCTACTATATATGGACTCTCAGGTAATCCTTATAATTTTATTGGATGAAAAAAGCAAAGATGAGGAAGTCAGAAAAAAGAGAGATAATAATTTGAATATTTGATCCAAAAACCAAAAAAAAAAACTATCTAATTTTCGTTCACCCAAAATCACTGATTTTAGATTCTAATTCTCACATATTCTGACAGATTTTAAGAAAAAGGCTGTAAGTACGGTAACAAAGGTCTCCTTAGCCTACTGGTGACCGAGTAGTCAAGGTGAAGTTTCCAAAACTGGTAGGTTTTGGGTTTGATTCTCATATTGAGTAAATTTTCAATATTTCTCGATTATGGATTTTAATGAGCCTTAGACTCGCTAAATACCTTAGTAGTTATAAGGCGACGGTAAATAACAATTTAATAATTAAAAAAAAGGTCTCTTTGCTAGTAAATGTGGAGTTTTACTAGACTTTCATTGATTTTTCTTACCAGAAAAGCAAAGATTATAGAAAATGGAACATTATATTGAAAAATTACTTAACTGCAAAAACTACTAAACCATACAAAAACCATACGATTTATCATAGAACTTCTTCATGACGATATCATCCTATGAAGTCCCAAAAAATATAAAACAACAGAGATAAAGCTGATGATTGATCATCCAGAAATCGCAAATATCTTCTGGAAATGGTCTTATGATAGTTACCCACCAGAAAATTCTTCAGGCGAAAATTGCCCACAAAAGTTGCGCACTAACATTGTTGCTCACATGAAAGTTGCCCACATAGAAATTTTCTCACAGGGAGAATTTCTCCCAAAGAAATTAACGTATAATAATATATCCTACATGAAAATTAACCCACAGAAACAACATTAATAATATTTAATTTATTGTTATTATTCTTATTAATATTTTAATACATCACTCACCTATTTGAAAAAAATATCTGGTTTTTTGAAATAGTTGTAATGTAAAAAATAAGGGCTCATGCCACTTTTAGTGACGTCAATATCAGGTAAAGTTTCAACTTTGTCTTTAATCTAATCCGCGATTTTTTATTAATTCAATTTAATTTCGAAAGATATCGTTAGACGAGCAATACTCATAATAAATTAAATATTAAATAAAATATTATTTCTGTTGGTTAATTTCCATGTGAGGATTTATCATTCTGCGTTAATTTGTTTCGATTGTTAATAATGTTTCCAGTGTAAATAACTTTAATGGTAGATCACACTTATACAGAGAGCTGCCCTTGCGCAGTATAGTGAAAGAGAGCCAAACAAGATAGCTTAATGAGCTTTGAATTTAACCAATGAAAAATGGCCTTACAAAATCAATGGCTGCGGAAGAAGATTGTAACTATAGTAAACAATTATCATTTATTCATAGCAAATTTAATTTTTCTATGTTTATATAGCTTCAACAATAAGGTTTCTTTTTTTCCAACAATCAGTTCAATTTTGATTTTTTTTCAAACATTACAATGGCTAAAAACTTTCGTAAGTTTATATGCAGTGTTTCAGTTGTTGTTATTTCCATGTATCTTTAATTTTTTTTTGTGTGAAATATTCAAGTTTAAATAACATTTTTACCTATTTTTTATCTTTGTCGTTGTAATTTCCAACTTCTTAAAATAAATAATGGGCTAATCATTTATAAGGTAAGCTACTATGGGTGAAAAGTGAAAGGAAAGTCATATTTTCTTATGTCCCTTATTTTTTTTAAGTGTATTATTTTATTTTACTATCAATAAATTTTATGTACTATACTTATTCATAAAGGTTTATGAAATAAAAAGGATCTTTAAAATTTAATTCAGTGTGTGTATAATTTAAACAATAATAATAGTTATTTTAGTTTTTCTATTGTTTTCCAAATATTATATATATGAACTAATGATACTTCCTTACTAAAATCAGCTTAAAAAGTTTTTTTTGAAACAATTTTTTTGGAATGGACGGGCAATACTTAGTAAAGGTTTAATCATTCATATACTTTGAATTTTTGAGAGGTTTTTTCAAAGAGTCAATAGCATTAGTGAAAAAAATATGATATTTGTTTCATAAGTAACTTAATTAAAATCAATTTTAAAATAAAACCGAAATTTATAAGTGTAATATATTTTGAGAATGATTTTTTTACTTGTAATTGTTTTTCAAAGTAACGTGCCAAATAGAAATTCAAGCCGAAAATTTTGTATATATTGAGGTTAATATCTATAGCCATTGAAAAAGTTTCTTTGAAAAAAAAAAACTCACCAGAAGTTCTTTTTTTATTTCATTTCTCAATAAATTTCCTAAATGTGTTTAATGTTTATTTTAGTGTCATTATTGATGTGTTGCGTTGGCGCATTTGTCGATAGAGAAAATTCCAAAATTTATTTGCTCTGATATTTAGTACAGCAGAGAATACATAAATAAAGAGAAAGACTGAACGAAAAATCAACGCATGTTTAAACTTCAAAAGTAAAATAGAGAAAGTAAATTTGATTAAACCAAACCAATGCACTTTTATGTAAAACATTTTTAAACAAAATTTTGGTTTTTGTTAATGATTTTTTTTAAATTTGAGCTTTAATTTTCGTTTGCAAATATTTTCTTGAATTTTTCATTTATATATATCTAAAAGAGAAATTTATGTTTGTAAAGTTGAAAATTGATGTCAAAAGTCTTCAATATAATGACTAGTTAGTGTCCAACTTATTTATTTTTCCATAAAAATCTTAAATTCAACGTTTTATTTGACTGTAGCTTGTTGAAAATTACGGCTTAATAAAACCGCTCCAAGGAGTATATGTGGTGATAAAATCATATAATTTTCTTGCTTATTCATCTTCCGTTACAATACATACAATAGCTCATATAATATAATAGAAAAAAAAACGGTATAAAAAAGTAAATTATGATAAATGCCATACATGTGCAATTAAGACAAGAAAACGTTAATTACTCATCAAACGTTATATCCATAGAAAATTTACATAAATATGATTAGACTTTGGTTCTCCATTCAGTGATTTTAACGCCCATATTTACACTAGCGAAACGTAGAAAATCTAAAATAAAAAACTACATAATATGTGATGGTTCACGTGATTTACAGGTAGATAGTATTTTTTTTTTAACTTTTTGCCATATTTTTACAACAGATAAATATTAATCGGTCGTAAGGAAAAAATTCAATAGACGACCAAGATGAATGAACCATTTGATTTTATTCCAAAGCTAATTTAAAAACTTTGAGTTACTGATTAACGAGAAATTTCCTGATTTATGAATAAATAAATCATTCTGCAATCATTCATAATATGAAGTTTTCAATTATAAGCCTAAAGGAGTGATTTGAATAATTCAATTTTCTAGAAAAAAATAAGGTCAGTTTTCGTTTTTAAACTCAACATTCATCACGTCTTACAATTAAATTGGCTATTTTGAATTTAAATGAATTTAGTAGGTTGAATATTAATTTTATTCGTTTGAAAAGAAAAAGCAGGCGCCTGCCTTCGTTGGTGGCGATTTAAAAACTACAAATAATCACATAATTCAAGATAATTATTATAATATCATACAAGTAATGTAATATTTTATCTAATAACAATAATTATTTAAATAATTAATTTTAATATGGAAAGAATAAATATTGGATTATATAACTTTTCTGAAATAAACGACCAATTGGTGTCAAAATAATTAATTCAAAATATATAAATACAAATAAATTTCAATTTTTTTGAATGCGTTCCAAGCTTTGTGCATGAAGCCAACGTAAATAAAAAACTTATGGCAAAAAATTACATTGATTAATTAAAAGCAACAATTGCGAAATTTAATATTAGAGTTTTTAAATTTGAAATGTTTATCTTGATCGAAAAATAAATGAGGTATATCGATAAAATTAAAATGTTTTGCCAACATTCAACAGGAAAACGTTATAATATGCTTGAAGCGTTTCATTTTTTGAAATTATGTAAGCGATAATATTGGAGCTAAAGATCATAAATATGAAGCAAATGTTTTGTAGAAGTAAAGCCTGCATTTTTTTTTCTTATAAACACACTACCTGTTCAAGGAAAATGTATTTCACTACCGGCAAAAAACGAAATTTTTGATTAAAAAAATGGAGATTAAACTCCGAAAATCCTGTTGATTAGTCCTGCATCTATGGGAAACATGAACCCGCAAGAAACATGAAAGTAGTTTAAGGAGCTTTGGAATAAATAAAGAAAATTAAATGGTCGTATAAAGTCACCAATGTGAAATTAGTGAATTTATACGAAAATAGAAGGATGTAGCCATAAGAAAAAAGCTAACAAAATGAGATACATTTAGAATGCAAAACTGAAAACCAAAGAGAATTCCCGGAAAAAGAAAATTTGAAATTCTAGATCTTCTAAAAAGAGTGATGGATTACTCCGACTCAAAGCATAGACATGAAAATGAACAGAAATAACAAATTGAAATTCATCAAACAAAAATTATTAACGATTCGTTATTCTATCAGAATCTAATCCTAAGTAACCTCCACACAAATATTATCATCTATATAACCATATCAATATAATATTAGACAAACGTATAAATGTATTTCAACACAACAAAGAAAGTACACACATATGTGTAAGTAAAAACCAAATATAATAATCATTGTTTCTTTGAACTAATTGTTGTTATTTGTTTCAACTGTCATTTTGATTACATTCAATCAATAATTTTTGCCATTTGTCAGTTGTGTCAATGTTGGATGTGAATATATCACGGGTAGCTACAAGTATAAATTTAATGTTCGTATGTTTGAAATCGCATATCCTCAAAAAGTCCATTATCGATCGTTTTTAGAAATTGTTGTATTAATTTATATAAATCGGCCATCAGGATCTAGGTCCTATTATCCGATTTGGTGGCCGGAGCTGACGTGATGGAGATCACTCCCAGTGGAGGAATTTCCCTATGCCTCTACTTGATCACTAGGCACTTTTCTTTTTAGCCGTCTTTTATTTTGGTGCTCCAAAAGTGGCGGAATCAGGGGATTTGAGTGCTAACTCAACTTTCCAAAATGATTGATGGTACGTACGGTAATGGATTCGGTGACTGATGAGATGTGTAAGTCTCTTCGGAGAGTCTCATTTGTGACATACCATGGAGCATCTGCCAACTGTCTCAGGATCTTTGATTGGGTGGCCTCGATTAATTTAATGCTTGACTTGCTGGCAGAGCCCCACAGCTCAATATAGTACGACCAGATTGTCACTGTTACTGCTTTGTATATAAGTAGTTTATCCTCAAGGGGAAGTTTAGAGCCCTACCCAACAGCCAGTATAACTGTTTGAACCTCTTGTTGATGTATTATCGTTTTTGGATGATGTGAGATTTCCAGGTCAGCCTCCTGTCCGGATGAACACCAAGGTATTTGACGGGGTCGGACGATGGGATCTCAGTTGAGTCCAGATTGACCGGGGGGCCCGTTCCTTTCCTGAGAGTGAAGGTCACTTGGACTGATTTGGACTTATTGATAGTGATTTTCCATTTTTCAGCCCAAATGCCCAGTAGGTTATTGTATTCATTTACGCGTAGGTTTTTTAAATCAGGCAACTCAATAGTCTCACATCGGGTTGTTCTTCTACGCACTTCTACACAATTTTTTCACATGTATCGGAGCATTGTTTTATAATCCGTTGAGAAAAATATATATTGACTTTATAAGGAAAACTTTCCTCTTGGAACAGCTAACTAATTTCAGGACAAATATAGTGCATTTGTACCTCCTTAGTTTTCCGTTTTGTTTTTCCACTTAAATATCATTTAAATGCAATATCTCATTATGTAGTTAGTAGTTACGTTAAGGATGATTCTGCTTAATATTCTGTTCAATTTCAACGATAAAAATCATCCCTTATACTTTTTGTTTTTATGTCTCCACAAAAATTTCAATTATAATTTTAATACTCCTGGTTTTAGTAAAATAAGATTGAGGTGTATAATTTTTCGTTTGAATTAAAAAAAAAGAAGTTATGTTCTATTTTGAAGGGTTATTGATGTTTTTAAGGGTTATTAACCCTAAAAATTTTCATTATGGTTTTACAGTAATTATTTTTCTAACCCTTGTAATTCATATATTTCCCAGACAGGATGATACTAATGGTTATATTTATTTTTTGTTACAGTATTTGGTAAAGTCGCGAAAGAGGACGAAACGTTGTACGAAGATCGAATAAAATTCATTAAAACAGTATTTGATTTTTAATCCAAAAAATCCAGAAACGCCTTTTTATTTATATCTTTATCTTTCATGGTTAAGGAAAATTTGTGAGCATTATTTTTACACTAAAATCAAATCGATATTCTCAGAAATATAGCGGTTTTTCTAAAAACTTAATTGAAAAATGAATATTTTGAAGGTAAGTTACAAAAGATACAGTGAGGGATGGTGTGGGTTACTAAGTAAGTAATATGTTTCCTTTATTTTTTTATTTTTGAATTTAATATCATTAGGAAAATCAAAGGGAACTAACACTGATCATATTTAATTATTTTTATTGGTAGAAATTAATAATCAAAAGAATATTTTAGATTTTATGAATTGGTATTAATCTTTAGAGTAATTGGTAAATTTTATAATTACAGATGATAAAATTCAGATCTCAGATTTTATTTTTTTAAATAAGAAGACAATTCAGGTTGTTTAACATCGGTTTTTTTATTTAATATTTTTATTATTCAATTAGCTACGTTTCGTTACTTATCGTAACTTCATCAGGCTTCTTGATTATTTCAAGAATTTTATTATTCTAAATTCAATTAAATTTTATTAAATTTAAATTGAAAATATTTTATTTTTGTGAATCAAGAAGCCTGATGAAGTTACGATCAGTAACGAAACGTAGCTAATTGAATAATAAAAATATTAAATAAAAAAACCGATCTTAAACAACCTGAATTGTCTTCTTATTTATAATTGCAATTGGTGATTATGACTGATTCGTAAATGGTGAATACTTTTGACAATCAAGAACACCCTAGTAAGTTTTCAATATAAAGCAAAGAAATAAATAAGCGCAAGGAAATCACAAATATTATCCATCTATATCCTCCCTTTTACAAAATTGGCAGGATAACGTTCGCCGAGCTCAGCTTGTTTATGATAAATACATAAAAAAACATTTATTTAAAGCTTTTAGGTTTTTGGTTTTAAATCAAAAGAAACAGATTAAATCATTGATATAAACATCCCGCAAAAACTACTGCTTAAATCTTCTTAATTTATTTTCTTTTATTCTTTATTCCTTGTTTGGCATTTATCGATAATAAAAATTGATTTGTGTTTTCTTTTTTAATAACAAGCAAATATTTTTTTGAACGAATACAAGATAGCCTATAAGGTATCTTGCAGGTAGTAGATATCTAACGAAATGAAGATAAGTATGTTTAGTTTTCATGATGCTATACCATTTCATAAATGAAATAAAGGTGTATGGAGAAAAAAAACGGAACAGCTAAAGATCCAGCTCTTATAGATGAACTATGTAACGGGACACATTTACAAGTTACGTACTTCGTTAAAACAACATTTAAAGGCATTTTGAATATTCAAAAACCCTTAAGAAGTAATTTAAAGTCGTTTAAAGTTACAAAAGGCATTTCAAATGTAATGATTTCCAAATGCCTGTAAATGACTTCTTTTAACAGAGTATATTTTGACGAATATAAGAAGTATTTAAACCCGGCGAATTCAGAATGTGAATTCCACAACCTCTAAAACCAAGTTTGTTTAACCATCCGTGTTTAAAGATCAGATGTTTAACTGTCATATCAAATATTTTTATGCCGGGTAATCAAAATAAATCGGGCGTAGATAGATAAAAAAATGGGGATTACATTGTTGACTACTGTGTTTTGAAATATTTAAGAATGATTTTTTTTTGTCTAGCAGACAAAGTTACGAGTTTCAGCTGGCATATAAAATAACTTATTAATTTAAGAATTTGAAACCAAAATTACAATTTATCGATGTTGTTGGTATCTCAATAAATTTTTAAAAAATACAAGAGAAAGTACAAAATTCAGAGCTGAAAAAGCATTCTTTATTTTTTGTATTAAAAATAAAAAAAATAAAACTTTAAAGAGATCATAAATTTTATAATTAGATTATCGGCAGGCTTCTGTTAAATATGTTCCAAATTTACTTTAAATCGAACATAAACATAAAGCCTCAGTACTAACATTCCGAAGTAAACAATTACGAAACTGAACATTTCAGATAATTTGTATTCCTACATTCTCTGCTATTATGACACTAAAAAATTATTCCGTGAACTTTCAACTGATTAAAATCAATTAGAATCATCA
Source organism: Sisyra terminalis (assembly GCA_958496175.1). NCBI lineage: Eukaryota > Metazoa > Arthropoda > Insecta > Neuroptera > Sisyridae > Sisyra > Sisyra terminalis. The sequence goes on from OY292275.1 coordinate 15,192,914, forward strand.
ACAAATCACAATTTTCAACATTTTAGAAATCCAATTAAATATTCGTTAGATTCAGACGTTTAAATAAATCATTTTGTTAAATGGCTAAAATTTTTCAGCCTTGAAAGTGGCAAGTTTTTATTTAATCGTTTGTATTAAAATATCAAATCAGTAGTGAAAATCTTGATCATCGATCTAGTTGGACAGAGGTAGGTGAATTTCGCAGAATTCCGCAAAAATCTTGCACCCAAACCGGCATCGAACAATCAGACCCATAAAATCGATTTAAAGACATTGTAATTTAAATGACGTTGCGGGACGAAAAGACGAGATCTTTTTCTTACGGTAATTATTTTAGCATTAATTTTATTGGTCGTTACTGTTAATTACATTTGTAGTTTTTATTGCAGTTGAATATGGCAATTATGTAAACGAACGCCAAACATTTCTTGACACTTGAAAGTAAGAAAAAAAGATTCAAGGATTTCGGCTGGTTTTTTCGTACCACCTTTGCCATTTGAACGAGAAGAGGCTGAGGAATCTTTTGGAAGCGGTAATGTGGGTCAAAGCTCCGCTTTTGTTAGAATCGGTGGCGGTTAAGTCTCTATATTGTGTCAAAAATAAGTTGTGATTCGGAATTTATTCTTGGAGTTTTATTTTATTACGCCATCGCTATTTAGGTTGTTGAAGTCACTGGGTTTTAAATGTTTTAAATGCGTATTTTATTTATAAAATGAAAATGTATTAAAATAATTTGATTTATGCCGTAATTGATTCAAATGGTAGCGTTTCACAGACAAAGCGGAAATTATAAATCTATAGTTTTATTTTTATGGATGATTTTTTTTTTGTTTGCAAATGTTTTGCACATGGATGCATTAAATCTGTTGTAGAGGTTTCTGGAATCTCAAAAAGGCTTGGCATGCCAAAAATATCCAGTTTGCAGAGATTGGGAATGTCATGAATGTGACAGTAGGGCGTTGGTTCGTCCCGAATTCAGGAGTTCAATTGAATTATGGAACTTTTTCTTACTTGTAACAATGCAATGACAAGACGTGCTCTACCACTTTGCACTGCAATTGTGCTAATGGCTGTAGTTGCCGGAGGATTAGAACCAGTCGCTAATGACGGCGTCGTTTCCATTTTTCCGGTGGTATCCATTGAAGATTTTTGGGAAAATTTACACAAAACACAAACACTAAAAATTTGATTAGAAGTCTCGTTTCTAATGGTACAAATCACATTGGGAACACAAATTCGTTAACGCTAAATTCTAATGGTGAAGTTTTTCGTTGTAACAATTGGCAGTTGACGTGTGCGATTGTTGTGGGCGGCTTAATCTTAAGTTTGCTCACCGCCTGAGCCGGACTTGCACTGAATCGCGTAGATCGCGACACCGCGAACAACTCGCGGATCAACCAAAGCCTCGTCCAACAACATTTTCTATATAACCAGAAGAAAAATTGTTTTTAGCCAGTCAGTCTCACCTCTCTCTACACAATTTGTCCGTCTCCGGTCCCAATACATATGCGTTCTATAAATACATAAAAGTACAGGTTTGTCTCAATTCAACATTCATTGCTTGAATGACCGCCGAAGACATCGCATGGAGCAGCAACGCCATCCGGAGACACAATAAACGGCACGCAATTGATCTCATTACCATCAGTCCATTTAATTGAAAACGGAATAAATGAAATTCGATATTGCACAAGGTAAGGCATTAAACGAACCAATAAAAGGAAAACAAATTGGACAGATATACATATGTGTTGGAAATGGTTAAGCAAATACGTTTGTAAATCAGGCCATAATGTTTTAGTCGTCATCATCGGAAAATCTATTTTCAGAGACGGGAGGCTTATGTAAATATTCAATAAATTGGCCACACACATTAACACATTAGTAATAAATGCCAATGTTTTCGACACAGTTTCCATCGGAACCGAAAAAAAAATGGAAATTGGGCGCCGCATATTTGCGAAACTTTGCAAAATTTCGCCAAATTTTGCAAGACGTGATGAATAAGATTTAGCTATCTAAATGAATACTATATGAATGAGATTTTAGAGTTTACTCCTATAATATGAGATATATACAGATATTATCATAAAACATTAACTGTTTTTATTTTCTTGAGGAAAGTAAACAATAGGATAGACTTTTTTATTATTTGAAAACTAAGGAAATTGTATAACATATATTTTTCATTAAAACTCTAAGCTGATGGTCAATAATAAATTGACAATATGCAAATATTTTTGTATTTTATTTCATATTAAATTTTAGGAGTGATGCATAATAATAATACCACAGATTAAAGGCGTCACCCGCCTGTAGACTAGAATTATAGATGCAATTTAGATTTCAAAAAAATATATATTAATATACCAAAGAAAAGTAAGTGAATCATTAGCACTTAGCAGTTATAGAGCGATCCAATACTACTTGATGATCACTGAGGAAGATTGCTTGGCAATCGAAATACGTATTTGGGCAAATACGTCAGTAATATATCGCACCCGTTGTAGAATAAAAGTAGAACTCAAAAATTAAACTTGTCGGAAAATTATTAATAAAAGTTTTATTTTATCATTTTCACTAGTTACTCCAATAAAGAAACACCCAGCTTAAGTGGTGGAGGAGCAAACTAGAGTTATCCTCCTATTTTACGTACAAAATAGGCAGCTTCCTCACTGTAAAATTGTTGCTCAAAACTTGCAATTTTTGAGATGTAACTCTATTTTATGACAGGTGTGATATTTGTTTGAACTTTTGTTCAAATTCATGTTTACTGTTTACTTCTGTAAATTATATTACATAAATAAGATTACAATATATTTTATATATGTTTAAACAGTAAAAGAGAGCAGTTATTTTATACTTTTTTTCAATAATCTAAAATGTATAGCTTTTAGAATATTTTCAATGTTTATTAAATCTTTGGGGCTACTGTTTCTGCTTGCCGCTCTTTAGCATACTCATGTAATATGTGTCTTATGATTTATTTTTTGATTATTTTAAACACTAAAAATAGCCAACAACATTTAATGAAGCTTATCTAAAATATTAAATGACTAATTTTAAATAAAGGTTTTTGATATTGACTTAAAAAAATAGATTGTCATATCATAATTCAAGAGGTATTTAACCGATATTGGCATCTATTGGAATTATTTTATCGAAATAAATAATGCTATCTTATAGTATTATTTTTAAGTTATCGTGAACTTTAAAAAGAACTAACTTTTAAATATCAATTTTAAATAACCTCCCCATCGTTAAACATCTATTTTAATATGGTTTATAATTGCAATACTAAAATAGTAGGTGTGACTACTATATATTAGTAGGTCAGTTTTTTGTTAGAAATATTGTGATTACTATATTAAATAATGTGCAATTTTTATATTTGGTGTTTTTCGTATCATATTATCTTATCGTAAACTCGCTCGCTTCGTTGGACAAACTATAAAAATAAGACTAAAAATATAGTTGGAACATTTTTATCGCATTTTTAAAGAAATTGTTTAGCAACTAAGTTCAGAGTAAAAATTTAATATAGTTTTTATATTTAAATTCTTTTACTTATTAAAACTTATAACCTACGTAATTTCATGGTTGGTTTTGATGCAGTATAGAAAGAAAAACTTCAAAATAGTATCTTCATATAAAGAACCACTCACTTAAAGTACCTCTTTATATACTACATACTCCAAATTTGCCCTTCTCGAACAGGCTACATAAAACTGAGCTTATGGGAAGCAGTCCCTTACAAATCGATTCCTGCAGCTTTCAGTGGTTCATCTTGTACTTTATTTATTTTCAAAGCGAAATAATAAATATAAGGGGAAACTACAGTCTTTTAAATTCGAATGGATATTGTGACGGTATGAGTGGTGTCCTTTAACGGATTAAGATTTCGTGGAAGCATTACTGGAGCACTCCCCTTCAGGATAAATGTATGAGACGAAAGATCAGCTGAATTAAGTGAGTTAAGAAACACCACAGGATAGTTTATAACATCATTCGTATGCAAAAAAGGTACATAGAACTACACTGGTCAATAATTTTTTTCCCTTTACAGTGATAATATTTTTGCTTCTCTTTCAAATTCAAACGAAAAATTTATTCAATTTTTATAATCGCTTAATGTTTCGTGTTTAGCAGCACTTTAAAACTTTGATTATTATATTTCAAATTTGGATTGTTGATCAGGACACATGTTATCCCATATAAACTTTGTCACCCCTTTTCACTATAGAATTATCAAATATCGGCATCATATAAGGAATACACTTTTCACATTTTACATTTCTGCGAACAGTGGCTTAGTTGTGCGTTGATTCATCAACCAATCAGGATAAAAAAAATTACATAAAGATTATTTAATTTTTGTAGTTGTTAAAAAATAAAATAAATTTATAAAGGAATCAATCGAAATAGAAACGATTTCTGACTATCGACGACTAACGCAGCATCACTGTTGAAATAATTGCCTACAAATATCAAAGAACTTAATATCGAGCAGAATAATATTGAATATATTGATTGATTTTAGCTTCAAGATCATTTATGAATGTAATTAAATATAACTCATGGCATATTAAACGTAAATTTCAAAGATCAAAAACATAAACTGAATAAATTTTCAGTTTTTATTAATAGATTGTACCGATTGTGCAAGCGAAAGTAAAATCTCATGTGGCCTATATACTAAAAGATGGGACACTTGACTAATAAATATGATTTATAGTTATATAATAAAAATTTCGCAAATAAAATAGATTAAGATGCAAGAAAATGAAGATCATTTGTAAATCATTTATCGTTCATCATATTTTTAAGATCAAGAGTTGATAAGAAAATGAAATACAATAAATTCGCTTACATCTAAATTTAAAAAAATAATGTCTTCTATAAACTTTACATGGTTTGCTTGGACTATACCTACTTTTCTTTTCTACCTGCTTTTCTACATTATACTAATTACATATTTTTGGTAATGAATATAAAAAGATTATCTAATGTGAGTTTTTGCTTGTCTTTGAATCATTCTAATATTTTGGTTGAAACATCTGTTATTTTTGACGACATATGTGATTGAAAAAAATTAAATATTTTCTTCTTTTATTTTAAAAATAATATTTTAATATAAATTCAGACATTTTTTAAAACGATGGTTAGATTTAAGAGAGTTTTTGGATAGACTTTTAGGTTTGTGAAATTATGTTTTGTTTTAATCAATTCCCTATCAAATCTAAAAAAAATTCAAAGCATAATTCAGGATTTGTGTAATCTAGTCTAAGTTGTATAGTTCCGAAATTTTTCATTCCAATTATATGGTGAAAAGGAAGTTTTAGAGTAAAAAATTCTATTATCAACAGGTTTTTTTTAAATTTATTTATTTCATGGTAAGTTTTTCAAATCTACTTTTAAAACTTTAGGACTCTAGAAGTTCAATATCGGGTAAGCCGATAGCATTGTATGCTTTTGAGATTCAACTAGGACTAAAATATAAAATTTAGAAAATACTGGTTTGAACCAGCTGCAGAGTCAAACTAGTTTGTTCAAATTTATCATTGATTCAGCATACAATATAACGGTCCACATATAATCGACCATGAGCGCTAAAAATTTTTTTGCAGAAAGAAAGCTTTTTCCGGAGAGGAGGAGATAAATAATTTCCCGAGTTTTCTGTTTATTACAGAAAATCCTAAAAATCAATCATCTTTGATGATTGATTTTGATAGTTGATCTAAAATTAAAAGAAACACTTATTTTCAATGTGTATTTGACAGACTGGATATTTCATTTTCATTTCGGTAATAAACAATAAAATTAAGAATTTTCAAATATCAAAGGAGTAGCAATTGCTCGAATTCTTATACGTTTATAAATACTATCAACGTCTATGGCAGCTACCATGGATATATGGAAGAGTATAAAAGTATATGTAATATAGGAAAATTGTCATGATATATTTTTTCGTAACTTTTAAAAAATATATCTCCATAGATACTTCTTTAAGATTTAAATTTCAGAGCTTTAACTGGTTATTACTATAAAGGTCAGTATTTTCACATCTAGATAATGATATTTATCTTTCAGATAATGTTTTATTTGGAGAATAAAGAAAACATGCCTATTTTCACCTTAAAATAATAATATGTATAGAATAAATGTGTAGGATTCATTTAGCAAAAAAATTGTGTCTATTAAATAGCTATCCGATGAGTAGGGTTTATTTATCCCTGAGTGAAAATCTCGGCCATTAAAAATATAACTAAAAATCAACAAGGAAAATACACCTACTACTTTTAGGCTTTTTACATTAAAATAATAATTTATCTTTTAGCTTAGATGTTATCTGCAGGTTAGAAAAAACATGTGAATTTTCACCGAAGAATAACGTTATATGTAGGATTAATATAACAGATAATTTATAAACTATTAACCACCTTTAGAATATTGTAACAGAAAGGGACAAAGTCTGTCTCTCTCTTTGTGCCATGCCAGCATGCGATTGGCTGAGTGATTTCTCTCTCTCTCTCTCTCTCTCTCTCTCTCTCTCTCTCTCTCTCTCTCTCCCACCAATGCGAATGCACATATAGATCATTCTCGAAACGTCTAGGAAGTGATGGAACATTGGAGTGCATTCTAGAATGTTGGGTTGCCGGTATATAAGGCGCTCAGTCAAGCCAGTTGACAGTTCTGTACGGAAGTTCAGATTTGAATTTCCGTTACAACAAAGCGATTTTTATAATGATTTCGATTGAAAAGTAATTATTGTCATTTAAGTGATTGTTTTGACAAGTGTAATTGTGGAATAAAAAGTGTATACAAGTGTTATAAAAAAAAAGATTGTTAAGTGTGAAAGTGATTATTTATTTCCAAAAGAAATTTAAGAACGAATAACGACATCTCAATACAGTTTTGAGACGTCACGTTACAATATAGTCTATCTATCTTTGAGTGAAAGTACCAAACTTTAAAGAACTTTAAGTTAGTACCAAGTTTATAAAAATATAATTACAAATTGAAATTATAAAAAAAGTCATAATTTAAATTAAAAATCTATTTCCTTGATCTTTTGCTATATTTTTAAACCTATTCCCCTTAATTTATTATATATTCACAACTCAAAATAGAACTGACTAAGATATGTGAACTAAGATTGCGAAAAAATGATCTGTGTATTACTAAATTTCAAGTTGGCCGTTAAATTAAACCGGAACATATAACTCAAAAAAATAATTCATCATATAAATCAGGGCTGAGATATATACTGACGCATTCAAATAAAATTATAGTTAATACTTATAATAATTAATGCAATATTTCGTCAAAAAAGTAACAATCTTTTAACTCTCAACTTCCACAATAACTTACCTTTTTCGCTACATGTGTAATCTTATATTTCATAAACCAATAAAAGCTACAAACCATGCGAAAATTAAATATAAAATAAGCGGTGAATAAAAAAAAATCATAAAGTTTTAATAAAAACGTAATTTATTTTCACAAACTGTTAGTTTCGTAACTAAAAAGAAATAAAAATAATCATAAAAGCTATATAAAGAGATAATATAAACTCTTTCAACATTTTATCCAATAAATAAATAGCAACAATATTTTACCATAACTATAACATACATTTATTTATAAAACTTATCATTGCAAAAATTTGGACTATGTAATATAAACTTCCTCATTCAAACGGTTTTGCTTAGCAAAAAAAAGAACTATTTTTGTGACTTAATGAGTTTTGTGATCTCAATATGAAATTTATTACCTTTTATCCATCATTATTTTTAAACAAAAAGCAAGTTGTCCTCTTTAATTTTTAAGAGGAATCAAATTCAGCTGGCACACAAAATATGTTATGTAATTGGAAAAAACAAGTGATATTGAAAATTGGCTGCCAGACAAAACTATCCATTTTGAGCTTTTCGATTGTAATGGCACAACACTTTAATGCTATTATATTATTGATTTGAATGAGACATGAAATGATTGAAATAAAATATCACTGGATGCAATAAAATTTACATAATCAATATAAATTCCAAAAAGCGAAATGTCAGCCAAATACATGGTGAGAACTAAATACAGCCTTTGATGGCCTGTTGGGTGATATATTGGTGGTAATATTTCCCCCAGGCGTTATCCTCGCAAAGCTTACCAGGCTCAGAACTCACCTCTCGCATGTTTTGCATCAAATTCTCGTCGCCATCGGTCACACTTGGCTCGTTTTCGAGGAAAACGGGAATGAGCGTTTCTTTGCCCTCGGGAATCGTGGCGGAACGATCTTCCAGTTGAGAAAGGGCTCGATAGGACGATTGTTGCACGATGGTTTGCGCCGCATCTAAAGGTCCAGGAGTTGCTCTACCGTCTTTAACGGTTTCGGAAGTCAGGACAAATGACGCTACACCTAAAGTATGCGAGTGGTTGACTTTCAAGTGCGTCGTTTCTGTGACTTCATGTACTATTTTTCCTGGTGGAACTTCAGGGCTTGGTTTAAGTACAGTTTTTGGACTGGGCAGTTCGGGAAGACCCACGGCTAGGACTAGTTTCTCTTTTTGGACGTCTTCGCGATCAGAACAGTTACGGTCAAGTTCCCACCATGGAGACAGAGCACCACACTCGGAGGCTGTATGGAACGAAGATGAGCGGGACTGGGCAGTACATTCAGATGCTGTGAGGAATTCATCATCTGACTTTAGATCATCTCCGCGAGTTTTGCTAGTGGATAGTGGTGGATTTGGAGTTGAGGTGTACCATTCCTAAAAAAAAATACATTTTTAATGAAATATGTGCTCCGATAAAAAGATGATAAATAGTAATGCAATTTTAAACATTGATAAGAAGTACTAGCGTATGCTACTTTAGGTTCCACTTTATAAGTTATTACAGGGGCGGATTAATGAGTTATTAAAGTAAGGGCAGATTTACGAAGAGACACGTGCCTTCCTTCAGGTGCTTATGAAGTACTGGGTATCTTTAACAGGAGACTTAAAAGAAAACTGTCTTCATTTAACATTTAATTTTTCTATTGTTTTGAAACTTTCATAAGCTTTCCTATACGTACTTCATTTTGTAAAAATATACTTGAAAAATGATATTTCATGTTTATTTCTAAAAGCTATTGTTGATTTTTTTGCACATCCATCTCTTGTGCTCCCCCCAGAAAAAAATCTTGGATTTACTCTTGCAAAGTACAGTAACGTACAATGTTTTTCTTGGTTTTAAGTAATATTTTAATTATTGTGATATCTAAGGATTTGGTTCTACTTGATATGTTCACTAGCTTTAAAACATTAACAACATATTTTAATTCAAGAACATTTGACACAATTATGTTTATTAATTATTCAATTCAATATATGATCTATAATCATCTCAGTAATCTCAAATTTCTTCATTTATACCACAAGTTCCCAGCATTTTATGAACTATTGCTCCCTTTGCAAAGAATTTTAAAGTTCCCTAATAATCAATAACTAATTTAACAATAATCTAAAAAGAAACAACAACGCTTTAGTTTTTTACCATTTTATCAAACACCCCCCTTCCTCCACCTCATTTTTGTATTTCCCTTACCTGACGATTATTTTCATCTATGAAATGTTCATCTTATTCAATCGTTATTCAAAACCAAACATAAAAATTATAAGAAATTGTGCAAGATATTTAGTAAAAATCAATACAAAACTAAATGATATATTTAAATTGGTCACTTTTATATTTTTGCATAATATATTAAGTGAATCGGAAAGTAATTTCGTTTTTAAGGTAATTGTCGTGGTATAGAAGTACCGTCAGAAAATTCTAAATTTTTGTGTAGTTATTAATGACATGATAATACAATTACCCTTAATTAAACCTATAGTCATTCAATTGCCATTTATCTGCTTATAAGTTATTTCAAAGTGGTACTAAGGACATCTTATGATAAGAATGACTTAGTAACTTATAGAAAAAATTAACTTAGAGAAAATTTCTCCAATTTGTACCAACAAAGAAAGGCCAAAAGTTGAACCAATAAGAAATTAAGGGAGGAAATGGAGTCAAATATATGCCAAAAAGTTGAAGAGCTATCAAATATTCCTAATCAATTTTTAGTCGACCGACCAAATACCCAAAAATGCCCAAAAACAGTTAACAGAAAAAATTCTATGCTAATACAAGACTCCTCTGCAGAAGAAAAACCCGGGAAAACTAATAAATTAAGGGAGAAGGAGGAAGATATTATCGTATTCCCTATAATCGTTCAAAGTTACTCTATCGGATTTCTATTTATTTCAATCGTTACAACATTTACTAAGTGGTAAAATTATTCAAAGCTTAAGAGATGTTAAAAATATAATTTTTCTTTCCTTAGTAATCAATTGATCTTTACTAACTTGGCATTGAAAATGTGAACACAAGATGCCAAAAAGCATATAATATGAAGGCTCATTATATCTGGTCATTATATCAACATTTTGGGTTTTAACTGTATATATTACAAAAACGAAATTCTTTCTATGATGAGGAGATTTGCGTGTTTCGATGATCCTAAGAGCAATGCTGACTGGACTTTATGTTCCTGATAGGGCCACCCTTGTCAGTAAGGTCAAAGGAAAGAAGTCAAACAAAGAATACCCAATGTCGGAAGGACGAAGTTAGCAGCCTGCCTTCCTAACAATAAACAATTAACCGTTCTAAGAGACAGTTTAGCCTTGGAAAACTTACGATTAAATTCAAAAAGGACTACACTACGGAAAAGGACACGAATAAACAAAAGTTGAGAAGCACTACTATCCGGTTCGCATACTGGAATGTGGGATCTTGAAATGGAAAAGAATAAGAGATATTACACTTAAACTACTAAAAATTGTTGGAGATGCACTATTGAAAACCACATGACCCATCGGAAGACCACCTAAGCAATGGAAAAATAGCTGGATCTCCACTTTCCAGGAAATTTAAAATAACAGGCCTAAGGCCTACATGAGAAAAAGAAGAAGAAGAAAAACGAAATTACTTTCCGGTACACCTAATATCAATCTTAAAAACGTCTATTTTTCTATAGATACCAATTCTAAACTTACATCCGAATTTTTTTCAAATAACAAAACTATATTTTGTTCATTTAATTAGCTGGCTAAAATGTATGCAGATGTTCTTGATAAATTCTTCTGCAAAACATTTTAGCAAAATTTTCAAAATATTCCAATATTATGCTTATTTTACAAACTTTATTTTGAGGTTCATTGAAATTTATGTGAAACAAATTTATTATCAATTTTTATGAGTTATAAAAATGTCGAAGATTAACATACCTCAGGCGGCGTTGTCGTGGCCGTTCCATCGAAAATCTTCTTAATACTTGGCGTCACCGGCGTCGAAGACGAGGCATTCAAGGCGCAATCCTGTTGAGCCCCTCGCAAAGCCATATCGAGTTGTTCGGCCAAATTTGTCACCTCGGAAAGTCGTTCCGATATCGATTCAATTGCCGTGGCATTATCCTCGTTCAAAATGTTACGAAGACCTTCTACGAGAGCTGCATTCGACCCATCTGACATCCTTAAAATCAAATAATCTCTTATATACCAATTTCAAAGCAAAATATTTATCCACGTTTTTTTTCAAGAAAATTTGCATTTTGAATGTATAAACATTATGAATTTATCGAACCAGACAGTACTTAATATAATAAACGACTGCATGCGTGATATATGTACGAAGAATCGTGTTAAAATCTATATTTAGTTCGACTATAAACTGAGAAGGAAAGTTAACGACAAAAATAAAATAATGAAAAAGAATAAAAGAAAAAAAAACAAGTTGAGGTAATTTTATTTTCTTGTAAATACGTCGCCAATATATGATCGATATGATCTCAATACGTATATTTAGACCATTAAATTTAATTTTTTTATGATTTCCTCTCGTTGTTATTTTTGCTGTGTTAATTATTCGTGAAGTAATTAAAAATTAACGGACTATTTTAAATATATTTTTAGCAGCATCACAGACACATGGGTGAATTTTCAAGGATTGAAAAACATTTTTCCTCTTTCAAGTCTTCAGTAAATTATAATTGAACGAAAATTGCGTCAATGTAGACGGTGTTATATGCAATTTAAATGAATTTTAAATGATATTTAAAGTAGGAGTTGATGAAAATTATTTTCGATATTTTCCCACTCGGAACTGCCACAGAGAAAATTTATTGAAGATGATATAAAATTAAAATAAAGTTAAAAGAAAGAAGCGAATTTATTTCAATAGCGCATAAAAATCAAAGTATAACATCGTTTGCGACAGCGATCAAGCGAAATTGAAAGAAAATCTAAACAAAAATTGGATGAAAAAACAATGAGGAACATTTGTTATGTGTCAAAATAATGAAAAAAAAACAGCTATTGTAATTTATTTAAAAGTTAAATTTTTTTGTGATTTCATGAATGTGTGCCAATAATTTTAGTAAGGGATAGTCGTATGATTGTTTTGCTGAGAAGCGAAAAGTTCTAATTACATACTTCGAGGTGCCTTTAGGAACAGGAAATGACATTTGATGTCTCATCTATCTTTAAAGACTAAAGAAGCATCAAAACATGCAAATAGAGCTAAACTGTTCCTTTTTTTGGAGTTTTACTTAAATTTAGCATAGCTTTGATTAGCACGCAAAATTACTTTTCTCAAAATAACTCAAATTTTCTTTCAAGCTAGATTTTAAGGTACCCTCATAAGGAATTTTGAAAAATTACACTTTATTTGCAGACATAACATTTTCAAATAATTAATACTATAAAGCTTTCTTTGAATTTCCCTCAATTTGAAAATTTTTAAACTATGCAAACATAGAAACTATTAAAAAACTAAAAACTTGTCTCTTTTTTTTGAAAATATGTCATGCAATATGTATTGCAACTGAAATACTTTTTTCCCATCAAAAATTCCGTTTAAAACCATAATGCCTGTGGATGTCTTTAATCCACAAGAACTCGAAGAGCTAGTATTTTCACTAACGGATAGTTAGTTCATATCTTTAAGATAACTTTTAAATAGATAAAAAATTATATGTTAGATAAATCCTATACATTTCGCTATTCTAAGGTGAAAATATGCAAGTCTTTTCTTCCTGTGGATAATATTTTATTTGGAAGATACGTGTCACTATCTAGATATGAAATTCCGGCACATACTGGTCATTGTTACGTCTAAGCATATGTTTTAATTAGTTTATTTTTATCAAGTTTAAGAAACCAGAAATGATTACAAACTACCAGGGCAGATTTAAAAAATAGCACGTATGGGCAATATGTATTCAAAAGAACTTTAAGGACGCCTACTGGTGGCCGAGTGGTCAAGATGGCAGCTCTAAATTCGGTAGGTTCGGGAGGTTCAAATCTCGTATTGAGCAAATTTTCTATATTTCTCAATTTACGTATTTTTATTAACCCTAGAGTCGCTAAAGATCTTAGTAGTATAAAGTAAGAGTAAGTAACAATAAAAAATAGCTTTAAGGCACAATCATTATTCAAGTAGTTTTTATGTCTAAAAAAAAATGTTTTTTTATCAATAAACATAATCAAATATTATTTTCCTTTAATAGTTATTTTGTTTCAGGCTTTGAGGATAACAGCTATTTTTCTACAAGTTTAAAATAATTTATTATCCTCATAAGACATTTTTTTTTCTTATGTATGTTAAATAATCATTTAAATGATGTCCTTAAATTAGCCCTTGCAATTCATATGGTTCCGTTATGGAGGCATACAAATACTACTTTCAATCCGTTGTCTTCATTATGGAACAATAAACCCATGTAAACGATAACCATAAGCCCATCCTTTCGAGGAAGAAAGGAGTGCATCTTGAAATTTGCTTTTGGTTGTTTTTAAAAACAATTTTTCCTCAGTTAATTATCTTTAAGTTTTAGTTATCTAACCATAAGAAATAGGAGCATTTATTTGACTAAAAGTTCTGAAAAGGTTAGAAGAACTAGAGAAATAAAACTATTAATATATGGAAAAGTGGAAGGCAAAAATAATAGAGGAAGATCACGATGGTCTGACCATGTAAAAGAGCTGAATGTCTACTCATTGCCTGGAAGATCAGTATACTCATAAGGGTGAAAGAACAGAAGAGAAAGAATTGGTCAAGTATTTCTACGATATTTTAAATTTCAAACTAAAAATGTAAACTCTTTTTTGAATATATTCCATTTAAATAATTAACTATTGGTTTTCCAACAAATAGCTATTGGATAAACTAACTATGGTATGACGAACCAACATACACAAAGTAAAAAAAGCTAGCAGCATTTTTATTTAAATATTGGTTAACTTTTCCAAGAATTTAAATTATATTCTAGAAAAAATATATAAATAAAAGGTTGAAAGTCTTCCTAAATATACCTCACTTTTATAAACGTGAATTTAATTAATTTTATTAATAGAAATTAATTGATTACAGAACTTCTGTTTTCATCACACGGAACCGAAATCTATTAAATTTTTAAAATAAATCAAAATTCAATTTTTGTTTTTATTTTCTTAAGCTACAAGTGTATTGTAATAATTGATAACTTTAGCCAATTTACAATCTAGTCCATGGTCATTGCAGTTGCAAAGTATCATGTAAATTAGTTACGGAAGAGGGAAATTAAATTTTATAATTAAAAATATTTAATTTCTTTACGACATTATGAACAGATTTGTTTGGATGACTTTCATCGAAATTCTATTTTTAATAGAGTGGTGGGTATAGGCATCCTATTGCTTTACCTTCTTAAATGAGAGCCACCCGCGTGTCTTTTGCCCATAGTGTAAGATGAGACCGAGTTGATTCAATTTTAAACTTTCGTTAAATTTTGTCTAATAGTTTAATGAGTGGGTTAAATTAAATAATCAGCTTTAACAAACAGTTGTTTTTATCATGAAGAATTTGCGAAAATCAAAGTTGGAATTGAGAAAATTTAGCTAAGAATTCAAGCTATTAACCTTGACATTTGTCCGAAGACTTTCAAATAATTTTAATGATGAATTTTCTTTGATCAATTTGTGCATTTTTCAGAGGGGATTGCTGTTTTTTATCGTTAAGTTTTTTTTTTAATGGTCGACAAATTTCTTTAATAGAAATCAAAGGAGATTTATGAGATTGAAATTAGGTTGAACTAAACAGAAGATTAATTTCAAAAGCTGAAAAATGTCGAATCTTTCAAAGAAAAGCAAACAAGTTGATTGATTTGAATGTTTTCCTTTTTTTTTTATTTCACAGCAAACAAGAACCAGTGTGTTAAAAAATGTTTGAAAAAAAAACTTACCCCAAAAAGTTTTTATAAGAATAATATGACAAATTTGCACTGTAATTTTGGGCCGAAACACTCTGTCTAGGAAAATGATACTGAACTCCTCCAAAATTTTTCACAAGCACATCAAAACGTCGGTTTTAACGTCGTTTTAAACGGCTTCGTCTAAGAGAGTTTTCTACGGTGTGATATTTTCGGAGCAACACGACAAAGTTTTCATTTTCTCATACAGTGTACAGGGACGGCTTTGCACTCACTTTCCTCAACTATCACGTGGCACTAAATCACCATAAAGAACACAGAAGATCTCAACCCGGTGTCACAACCCACAAAGACCTAACGTTTTCAACGAACTATTACAAAAATTCAAAAAATGAAAATCAAAATTTTTCCACATCAATTTTCACTTGATTCTTGTGTAACACTCTAAATGTTTGAGGTAATTGTTTTGAGCATGCTTTTTTTTCTCTTTTAACATTCTTGTAATGGCAGATGAAAGTATTTTTAAAATTTCTAAAATTAGAGATGGACAATATGTAACTATATGAAAAGATGGGTTTTATAAAAACGAAATATTCTCATTTTCAAAAGATATCTTTAGATGTAAACTGAATGATTGTGAAGATATGCTTTTCAACAACATGAAAAATAGCTTCGTCTTATAAATTAAATGTGACCAACTGGAAAAATTTTGGCAGAAGTTCCTAAGAAAAAAATACAACAAAACTTCAACGGTAGTCGTTTACATAGTATAGCGAATGAAGGAAAGTTACACACATAGCAAATCATTCATAAAAAATTATCTTTCAGATTCCAATTTTTAGATAATTAATTATTTTGCTTGAATGAGGAATGAGGTAATCGGAATTAGAAGTAAACTTCAAAAAAGAAATAAGCTAGTGAGAATATAAAACGAGAGTTGAAGCATAGGCTAACCAAATGACGTTAGTGAATTACTCAAAGCAGCATTTCTTCTTATTTCTTCAATATCATTTTGTTAAAAACATAAATTCTAATGTCACGAAAAGAAAGAACCAATAAAAGTGAAGATCCATTTGGAAATTGAACATGTTTTCCACAAGAGTAACCCTTCAAGTACTCTATAACTGCTTAGCATAAAACTTAGATTTCTCCTCATCTATGGACGTATTTTATCGGGAAGAACAAGCAAGGTAGAACTTTTAGTATGATTACTTATGTGATTTAAAATTGCCTACATTCAGTCAACAAACATTTAATTAGGTTGTCTGGAAGAAAATTTATTTTTTATTGGGAAAATGAAAGACAATTTTCTTCTAGTGGTACTTCTTTTTGTTCAATAATATCATTTTGTAAAAAAAACATGAATTCTAATAACAGGAAAAGGAAGAGTCAATTAAAGTATAGGTCCGTTTGGAATTGAACAAGTTTTTCATATGAGTACCTAATTTAATACTTATTTAACACCTTAATTTAATACTTAGATTTCTCCTCATTTACGGACGTATTTTATCGGGAAGACCCAGCAAGGCAAAACTTTTACTATTATTATTTCTGTAGTTTAAAATTGCCTATGTACAGTTAACAAATATTTGACTAAGGAGTCCAGAAAGATATTTCAGTTTTATTGAAATATGAAAGACGGGTTTCTTATAGTGTATGAAGATACAATATTTTTGGGATTTTTATCCATTGTGATTCAGTATCTTTTGCCATCTTTCTAAAAGAAAAATTATTTCACGATCATAAAATTCTTCTTTTTGGATGGCAAAAACTGATCCAGGTGATTTTTGATCTCTTCATTTAGCGAAAAGATTTTGCAGTTTAAAAAATCTCAACTTTGATACTTCGCCAAAAGCTTTTGCAGCTGAAAAAGATGTAATACCACATTTACCATATTTTACAGATCCCGCACCATTATATTATTATTGGTTCTAGTTTCTACATATTTTAAGATGACAAAACCTTTATCTTAAATGCGGAAATCAACAATTACCTTGATCAATTTTTTGAAATTGAAGAAAAAAAATTTGGAGTCTGGAACAATACTTGTACCAAAAAGACGACAGAAAGTATTGCATTAGATTGGAAAATATGTAATCCACCTAAATATTTATTTATGCTATAAGAAAATTGCCTTACACTCCCCCCCCCTAAAAATTTTCTTCAAAAATGAAAGTTCCATAGTACACATAAAGTATAATGCCAGGAAAAGAAAGAACCAATAAGAGTGAAGATCCGTTTGGAAACTGAACAAATTTCCACATGAGTTATCCTTCCTGGTATTCTATAACTCCTTAGCAGAAAACGTAGATTTCTCCTCATCCATGGACGTATTTTATCGGAAAGACCAAACATGGGAAAACTTTGACTTTAGTTACTTATGTGATTTAAAATTGCCTACTTACATTCAATAAATAAATATTTCATTAGGGTGCCCAGAAAGAAATTTCCCTTTTATTGGGAAAATAAAAAACGTTTTTCTTATAGTGTATGAAGGTACAAATGTCACTTGAATTTTTGTCCATTCAGATCCAGTATCTTTTGCCATCTTTTGGCAGAAGCATTAGTCCATGTTCATAAAATTCTTGTTTTTGGATGGCAAAAACTGACCCCGGTGCTTTTTGGCTTTCCTATTTAGTGTAAGGATTTTGCCGTCTAAAAATTGTATACAAGTTTGAAAACTCACCAAAAGCTTTTGCAGCTTTAATGAGGTGTAATGCAACATTTACCATATTTTACAGACCCCGCATCTTCATATTATTATTGGTTCTGGTCTTTACACATTTTTAGATGGTAAAATTCTTATTTCAAATGAGGAGGTTAAAAGTCAAGGTTTATAAAATACACAGGTTGCCCTATTAGAAAAAAAATTATGTCATTCGAAGAATTTTGAAATTTGAATCATACGAAGATATATACGAATTTCTTTTGGAAACGTCACGTAGCGTATGAGGCCACCTGTGTATTTTATAAACCTTGGTTAAAAATTATCTTGATCAATTTCTTATCATCAAAGAACAACAACTTTATAAGGGTCGAATTATGCTTCTACCAGAAAGACGACAGAAGGTATTGGATTAAATTGGACAATATATAATCCACCAAAATATTTATATATTTTATAAGAAAATCGTTTTTCATTCCCCCTCCCCAAACGAAATGAGTTTCCAAACAATTTAATATATGTAAATATATTTGGGGACAAATAGTGAAGTAAACTCTTGAAAAAATTATTCTTATAGATTTATTATTCGACATTGAATCCTTAATAGAACGTTTTAGTTTCAACTTAATCTATTTATGTGAAAAGAATGAAACTACTAAAGCCTCTACCCATTTATGAGTTTAAATTTTGTAGTCATTTCTAAGGAAAGAATTTTTTCGAACAAAATCAAACAAAAAAATAGTCAACTTACTCGTTAGTATACAGCGGTTCTTTCAGTCGTGTCCGCAGCAAACGTCCTAATCTCACCATCCGACCGACTTCCATCAACAATCGTTCTCGATTTGCGAAAAATTTCCTCACCCGATTTCTTTTCCGTGAAATATCCTCCTGAGGCATTTCACTCACGGCATCTCTCAGATCTTGAATTTCCAAGCAATATTCATCGACCGATCGATGAAAAACGGCCGAGACGCGTAATCGTGTCATTTGCTCCTGACATATTGTCTGAAGCCTCTGCCAGGCTTGTCGTAACTTTAACGAGAACTCTGTATTCTGGTCGAGCGAAATTTTACAGGACTGCCGAAGAATTAACGACGCATTCAACAATTGACAACCATAATTATAGGTCCCCTAAAAGTATTTTATATATGATCATAAAAGTTATGGTGATTGAAGGTGGTGAAATACCTTGACTGTTTCCTGAAAAGATTGGAGTTCTTCCTTCTGTTTTTGGATTTCTTGAACATTACATCCTACTTGACTATGAGATTTCATCACAACTTTGAACAAATCATTCAACCACTGAATTGCCTGTTGAGCATCTTTTTCATATGTTCTAATATGCGTTACTTTCTCTAGAGTCAATTTTTGCAGTTCTACACTATCAGTAAAGATATTTTTTCTCGCAGTGGTTGCATCTAAGATATCACGAACATTGACAATTTCCTCTTCATAGTTAACCGAAACGTCTCCCCCAAGAGCATCCTTAACGGGCATTGAGAGCATATCGGAAAGCTTTTCTCCTTCCTTGACTAGTTCATTTTCAATGGCGTCTAAAAGTAAAAGAAAAACATGACTACTGTATATTTGAAATGTTGATGATAGTCGAAATTAAATTATGAAAAAATCAACTATTTTGATCCTCCCATTAAACATACTACTCTAAGTTCTTAAACGTAATTTATTTAATGATTTCTTACCTAAATTTTGTTGACTTTCCTGCAATCTACACAAGTTCCAATCAGCTACTTCAAATTCTTCGATTTTATTTCCCATAATGAGCGATTCGAAAACCTCACTGGTTCGATCAAAATATTCGGAAACGAGTCGAAAAAACCGTAATGAAGTTATCAGCAAATTTCTTCGTTTTTCTAAACGGGTAGCAAAACTTCGACATACAAAATCCATAAAGTCTCTTTGGGAAATTAAATCACGATGCTGAGTGGAGTCGTTCTGAAGAGGAAATGAGTCAATTTTATAAAGAAGTTCAGCGTAGTGTCCATAAGTTTCCCAGCATTTGAATTCGAGCATTTCATGTTCGATTCGTAGTTCTTCAGCTGAAGCAACATCGAAGCCTACACGTTGTTGAGCATTAGACATGGCTTCACCATGAGTTAAGATCCAATTAGTCACATTGGCAACTCCTTCCTCGAGGGAGTATAGGTCCTTTGCTTCGCTAAAACTCTTTTCCATTTGCATCCAAGTTTCATCGATGGAATTCTGTTTACTGTCGATTTCTTTCAAAAGGTTCTCAATGCTATCAATCGTGTCAAGCAGGTCTTGAGGTGTCGACATTGATTCACCTTCTGATTCTAGTTTACGAGCACGGTTATCTTGTTCGATTTGCAACAATAATTCCCTACCTGAAAATAATTAATAACGGTCAGGCGTAAATATCAATAACAATGATCAATTGATTGGACGTTTGCCACGCTTGATTTGTTCGTAAAATGTGAAATTGAATTGGTTTGTGTATATAAGAAAAGTAGAATTTACCAGCATCGATAACGGTTTGGGCGAGCATTCGGGTCGATTCACTCATGTCGATGCTGAGATTTAAGGCATTATCTACTTCAGTGGCACGTAATGAGCAATTGCTTAATAAACGACTGCGAAGTTCCTCCAACTCATTTAGAGCGTATTTGGCATCACCGTTGAATTCATCCACTCTCTTAATAAAATTTAAAAAAAAAATATTATTAATAAATTTGTAAGCTAGAAAAAAAAAAAAAAAAAAAAAACGCCCGGACAGGGACTTGAACCCTGGACCCTTGGATTAAAAGTCCAATGCTCTACCGACTGAGCTATCCGGGCTGATGAGTTTCGTTTGAAAAAAAAGGATCCTATTTCATTTTTTTTATTATTGCAAAATTTATAAGATTTCTTTAACGAAAAAAAGAAGATAATAAGAAAAGATAACGAGTAATCATACCAGTCGATTTTGAATCCACTTGTTGTGGTTGTAAATATAACTTCCTCCCAACTCGTTCGGCAACTGCGATAGGTCCACAAACTTGACCAACCGCGACCGAGGAATGTAGATCGCCTGTTTCAAGAAAGCAAAAAGCGTTTTTATTCCATTTAATTAAAGAACAAGAAAATCATCTACGTTAAAAAATTCGTCGCAAGAAAACATCAGTTATCGGACAAATTTTTTAGGTCAAAACTCATAAAACGAGTTCTCAATAATTATCTCAAGATAACAATGTCTATTACTGGATTGAAATTTTAAATATGTTAACTCGTTTTACGCTGGTCGAGTTTTGAGAATTACCAATATTGTGCAGATTTAATCACATTTGAAGCAATTGTATCTAAAATTTTGTACCATATTAGAAGAAAAATTAAAGAAAATTCAATATAGGAAAAACAAGGAAAAAGAAAGTAACTTAACTTCATTGAAGTAACTTACAGGAATATCGCGTTGCGATTTTGTGCAGTTTTCGATGCGTTGCTTATCCCAAAACGCATCCGGTCGCAGTACCAAAAGCGTGGCTAAAAGGTCTTTTGACATAGTTTCTACAATTTGTCGAAGACATGATCGGGTCACTCGCCACCCACTGTCGACGGCATTGACGATCACAGTTAAGCCATTGCGAAGGCTAGCCGCACTGAAACATGAAACGATGAGTACCTAAGTGTAAACAACATTGATTGATACCATAATAAATACGGACAGTGTTTATCTAACAACTTCTCAATGATAAGAAATTTTTAATGAATGGATAATTCATTGGATTAAAGATATCTTTGGAAATAGTTGAAAAAATTTGTTTGGAATTTTGGAACCTCCTAATATAAGCCCGGATAGCTCAGTCGGTAGAGCATTGGACTTTTAATCCAAGGGTCCAGGGTTCAAGTCCCTGTTCGGGCGTTATTTTTTTTTTTATTTTTTTAATTTGATTGAAATGATACTTTTACTAAGTTTATATTTTTACCAATATTATGTTACGAAAACAATTTATTGATTTTTCAATGCAAATTTAAAACATCTTACAAATGGAAGATAAGGAAGGTGAGTAGTGTACGAGAAAAACCGATGACCCTTCATTATCGTTCATGAATAAGTGAAATTATCTCGAAGATCTGGTGTACCCTATGTGTACCGAATGTTGTCAAAAAATTGATATGTATTAGCTTGAGGAAGACAGTTCAGAGTACAGTAGTTCAGTCAGTAAGGAAATTTTATCTCATTTAGAAACACAAACATTTTTGCTTATATCAAATGATCATAATATCAAATGATGTTACATTGAATGGTACAATGCAAGTCTTAAAAATTTATTTTCACCAAGTAAAAATTATTATTTTGATATATAGGAATCATAAATTTGGTATCCTCTTATTCCTCTAATTCCTATTTTTTATTATTGTACAAATAATTATGAAGCCCATATTGTATTTTATTCAAAACAATAGTTTTTACCAACAATTAGGTGGTAGAAGAATCTCCAAAACCATACAACAAAAGAGTTTTATATTCATATTCCAATGCTATTTTTGAGAAAATTTTTAAAATTTTACAAAAAATATTTACAAAGAAAATATAAAAACCAAAAGACAGTATTGCGTTTTAAATACAAAAATCTTTAAGAATTGACCAATTTGTTGTGTCCATATTTAACATAATCATTTTTTAATTGTTCACAGGAAAGTGAGCATAAAAGGATGTAAATCCATATACTAATAACTATATCCGCAACGTTTTGGACCTTTATTTGACCTTCATCAGGCTTCTTAATTTACAGTATAAAATGAACATCACATAAACAGCAACAAAGGTTTTGATTTTTTTACTCATACATACCTTACAAAATTTAATAAAATTAGGTAAAACTGTTAATTAGTATATTTCCACGAGTAACAATAATAAGCATATGGCTTATACATTCCTTATACTTTTACACATTCTAAATTTTTTGCAACAAAAGGTTAAGGTCATTAAAGACTTCCCAAAAACAATTTGCAATTTTTTTTAACTTCCGGAAAACTTTAGAAAACCTTTTGTAAAAATTCCGGCATTATGAACGTTAACTAAATATTCATAAAGGTTTTTCAATTGTTATCATGAAAGTGGATAATAAAGCATGTAAATTCAAATACTAATAATTAAATTTTAGATTCAGATTGAACTTTAGACTCAAGAGCCTAAAAGTAGTTGTGCAATGTATAAGCCATATTCATATTATTGTTACTCGTAGAATTATACTAATTAACAATTTTACCCAATTTCATTAAATTTTGTAATATATGTCTGTGTAAAAAATCAAAATGTAGCTGTTTATGTGGTGTTCATTTTATACTGTAAATTAAGAAGCCTGATGAAGGTCAAATAAAGGACCAAAACGAAGACCTAACGATTGAGATCATTACCAGTTCGCAAATCTTTCGATAGGGTGCTAACTTTGCATTGGTACTATTGAGATATGATTTTTTTCCCAATTTAGTGTACAAAGCCATCAATCAACCTCTTTATTCCACCTATAAAAGGTAAACTGAATTTCCAAATTTAAATGAAACCTACTTAAATGCAGTACCTTTCCAATAAAAAAAGAATTATGAAAAAGGGATTACATTGCGGAAAATGGCAACTGGGTATATTTACAAAAAGAAAATATACGTGTTGAACTGAGAGCTTGAATTTCTTTTCGTCAATTAAAAAAAAATAAGTTTCGATTTTCCCGAAAAATTCTGTAGGGGTGCGACACATTAGGTCTTTGCACAAGGGTGGCCGATAACTTAGGATCGGTCCTGAGTTGACATTATTTGCAGAGTTTTAACAAACAGTATTGAACAATAGAAAAACATAAATTAATGGATAATAATATATGCCTTATGACTCAATTTCTTCTTTATTACGACGCGTTTCAACAGTTTTTGGGGGTCATCATCAGGCAATGATTATTTTGCCAATTGTAAACAAATTTCATGTAGGTTATTTGTTTTATATAATTTGTCGTTAAGGATGTTATTTGAATCTAGTTTGTGATCTTATACTGGAGAACAACCAAATTACAACGTAAAATAAAACCAGAACATATAAATTTAAATGTGGTTCCTGTGAAAAATTCTACATTGGCCAAACTAGTTGATCTTTTAGAACAAGATATAAGGAACATATACCCAAGAAACCTACTTCAACAACAATTTCAAATTTTACAAAACACCTTTATGACGAAAATCATCAATGCTTAAATTTCGAAACAAATTTTAAGCCACTTCATATTTCCAAGAAAGGATCGCATATGAACACCCTAGAAGAATATGAATACAAATTACATAGTACTTAAACTAGATACAAATAACATCCTTAACGACAAGTTATATAAAACAAACAACCTATACGAAATTTGTTTACAATTGACAAAATAATCATTACCTGATGATGACATCCAAAAACTGATGAAACACGCCGTAATAAAGAAGAAATTGAGTCATAAGACATATATTATTATCGATTAATTTATTAATTGTGACTCGAAAATAAATAAAATATTTATTAATATTAAAAGAAAAAAAATGTTATTTTCAAAAGTAAGGAAACATATTGTAAGAATATGGTTGAGAAGCTTTTTGTAGATTGAACTTACATTGTTGAATTATTTTTATAATCAAATGATTCTTGAGTCTAAAGATGGAATTAATTCTATGGTATGTCTTACCAAATACATACAATATGTAAATATAGAAAAATGATACTCAGTTTTTTAAAAAATTGGATGTCTTGTTTCGAAATTCAAATAGGCCAAGAGTTTGTACAAGTTGGAGAGTAACTTATAACCTGATATTCTTTTTCTTCCATTGTGTTGATGGAAAGAACCTACCTGAAGCAGTTTAGAAGATATTTAAGCACCACGGCCAGTTGATCCTTGTAGTTGGGAAGCATCTCGACTGGGACATTGACCAAAACAAGTGGCCGCTCCTCTTTATCGCGCCCACCAGGAAGGACGCCGACGCGCGCCCGTAACGCACCCATCACGGCCGGCTCCATTATTGCGACACAAACTCACTATAACGAAACGAATAAAAATGAATATATCCATGAAAAAGCCAACCATAAAATAAACCTCAAGATAACACTTTTGCGGTCAAGACAATTTGCACTTGCAGAAATTCTTGCTTTTTAGAAAAAAAAGCACACTTGGGATTAACTTCCTCATAGTCTCTGACCCTTACCTCAAGATGCGGGCATAAATGTTTTTTCCGCGTTTTTTCAAATCGTACCATTTTTTCGTCTTTCCATTTCAAAATGACCCAATTTTTTGTACAGGTTTTTACCGTAACGTTGATGCGAAGCCGTCCGAATACGGACGAGATGTTTTCTGAGCAGTTTGAAAATTATTATTATGGCTTTTGGAGAATTTGTTGATGAACACCCGCGAGCGAAATACGCGAAGAAGAAACGTCTTTCATGAGTATATTATGGTATCTCTACTCACATATACACATTCAAGTGACTATACAAAAGAAAAATTTGCAAAAATGCAAAAATACTGTTGCTAAACTAACCGAGCAGGTTAATCGTGGGAATTTTTCCACATATTTTTGATTTCTGTAAAAAATCTCGACCGATTTATTTAAACTAACCACGAACTTAAACAGAGATTTTATGATAACATTTTAAACTTAATGATCGAAGGCTAGTTATAAGAGTAACGCGTGTCGATCCATCGAAAAGGGTTGAAATATTATCGATAATAACACTTCGGTACTCTTGGTAGGATGTGCGTGTTAACTACTCCTCGAGCCAGGTAGGCTCGTTTTTGATTTTCCTCTATCTTTTTTTCTAATCCCAAGTCTTTTGTTTGAGTATAATGAAATAAGAAATAAGGCAATATAAAAAATATATATCTATTTAGATTTTTTTCGGGGGTTAAAACGAAAAGGGAAAGCAACAAAAAAGTGTTAAGGCAAAGGTCTAGACGTGGGTCGTTTAACTTCTGTCTAGATCGAAAGGAGAAGTAATTTCGATCTTCTTTTTAAAATATTATAATTTGATTTAAAGTGAAGAAAGGGTTTTGAAAAGAAAATATGAAATAGTTTTAATAATATGCATCAGTTCTAAAGGATTATTGAAATAATATTACTTAAAATTGCTTTAAAGAATTATAAATTCACTTGAAGGCAGAAATGAAACCCAAAAACATTATTAATAAGCATTATTTTATACATATTGAGACTCAAGTGTACTTTAGCACACCCACAATCTGGCAACGTTGCATTTTCGACTTTGTTTTTAATTTAATTCGCGATATTTTTGTTTATTCAATTCTAATATGGTATAATTCTCTCTTTTGAGGCTAAATTTTCATTATGGACCAATTTAATCGCGAATTAAATTAAAAACAAAGTCGAAAATGCAATATTGCCAGATTGTGGGTGTGCTAAAGTACACATGAACCCATATTGAAACAAAAAAATACATAATTTGGGAAAAAAAATTGGATTAATAATGCATATTAAAAATCATATCGTATAGGTACTTATCACAGTGTAATTAATGTCAAAGCGATTGTGTGAGTGCTTAATATTTCAAGTATTTGACCACTTCAAAGGCATTAAACTGATTTCTCAAGAATAATTTCTGACACCAAATTTTACAGGAAAGAATAATAACGTTAAAACTAACGGATATTTTTCTACTTACTATTAGGAATGCAAACAAACAAATAGAAAATGCTTTAATGTTTTATTTTTTTAAATTACGAAATATCAAGTATGAAAATACCGTTTATTAAATATGATTTTTTTTCATTTTAAATTTTTCTAGAATAAATTGAATTATGAGCTCTTGCAATGGGAGAAAAAAAATAGTTAAGGAATATTTTTTAATAGTAGGATTTTTAGAAAGTTCAGCAAAAATTTAATTCATTTTCAATCGTCTAAGTACTGCAATCTTCATTCATGAAAACCGACGTCAGCAATAATACTCTATGTGTCAATTTTGTGTGATTGGTGCTTGTGGTGACATATTAGCATTAAATAGCATGTACGACAATAAATTGTTAGGTATGTGTTGGGTCTATTGCCAAAAAGTAACCAAGCCCAAAATAATTTTGAGTAAAATAACAAATTTGCGTTCTAACATCCAACATATAATTCAATTCTATGGTTTTTATTGCATAACAATTTTAGATAGTCGTGAAATTATTTTAATCTAATTAAAATTTTCTGCTAAAATATGTAAATAATTTAAAAAAAGTCATAAATCAGTCGTTATTTTGGCTTAGAACAAAAATTTTCACAATATTATCTGTATTTTGATTTATTAATTACATGCTCTAGCTAGGGAAAAGGTACCAATAAAATGATTAAGTCTCATTTAAGCACGTAACGGGGGGTGGACATAATTCAAAATTTCTCGGTTCTCTGTAACTTGGGAGGAATATAAGTTATTTTACAGATGATTAATAAAAATATTTTGCGTGTTTCATTTAGCACGCTAAAAATCTTCTTCTTTTGTCTCATGTAAGGAAAAGGGCGTCCCACCAAATCTTACGGAATCTCACAAAACGTATAAGACTTCTAAATTGAAAGGAAAATAGCTTACAGATTCAACAGATGCTCCTTAAATTGGTTCGAACTTTAAAACATTCAGAATACATTAATTTTGGAATTTGGCGATAAACAATCACATTCAGGAGTACAAGAGAACTCAGAAACCACAGTGCAAGAAAAACATAACACAAAAATCCTTTTCTACAATTTAATAACTTGTTACTTGATTTTCCAATCTGGTTCTCGTTTATCTTAGATAATGAATAACTATTAGGTTCATTTTTTAAATCATCGAGTTTTTGATTAACCGCTTGAATCGCTTTTTACGGATTTAAATCAACGAATTCAAAGGATTTTATACTTCTATTTTTGTGTTTCATACATAATGACGTACAGTCGTGCAAAATAATTATAAAACTTTTCAATTTCGATACAAAATATTCATGGCATAATATCATATCTCTGAATATTAAGAATAACACATTTAATAGTCATAATTTGTAATGGATGCTTTAGCTAAAACTGTCTTCATTGTGTATATGTTAAAGCTTTTCATACTTTAACGGTAACATCAATAAAACAAAAGAACGTTTATTATTTTCCAGGCCTATGGTGTTTATAATTTATAATATATATTATATATTATAAATTTTTATATTTTTTTATTTTTTTTATATTTTTTTATATATTATTTATTATATTATATATTTATTATTATAATTTGATTCATAATCCTGGTTAAATAAATAAATAAATACACTATAAAGAAAGTTAAAGCTAAAACATCCATTATAATATGACCCTTAAATGTGTAATTTTTGATATTTGGAAATTTGATTTTGTACAATGAATATTATGTATCAAAATTGAAAAGTTTGTTCATTATTTTGCTCACAATTGCGTCAATATGTATGAATCATAAAAATGCAAGTAAAAAATGTAGAGAATTTTCTAATTTTTCTAAAATTTATTTTTCTATTAAAAACAATCGAAATGAGGACCAAAAGACAGGATAGTTCAATGAAGAAATATCAAGTGATTGATAACATAAGTTTAATGTTCCATAGCGAAAGGGTTGAATTTAAAAAAATAAAGGTATCAAATTTAAGGCCAGTATTTTTATTTATGAATAAATAGATAATATCCTTAAGATAGCTATTTCGTAGATACAAATTCTTCTGTCTGATAAATCTATAAATTTTCCCTCCACATATCACTATTTTATTTTCTATCCACTGGATAAAATTTTATCTGGAAGATAAATGTCACTATCTAGTCCTTAAATAAAATAAATTTATTAATATTTATAATTAAATCAATTATTCAATATCTCGAAAAAATAGCAATATGCATGATATCAAAACTATAACTCATATTTAAGTAAATAAATAGGAAAAAAGCTTACTGGTATCCGAGTGGTCTAGGTAGCCGCTCCAAAACTGGTAGGTGTTGGTTTCGATCCTTTTATCAAGCAAATTTTAAATATTTTTCGATTATGGATTTTTAATAGCTCTAGAGTCGCTAAAGATCTTAGTAGTCATAAAGCTACAGTAAATAATAATTTTAAAAAAATGTGAAAAATTAAATTAATTTAGAAACAAAAAAAATTAATGAGGCATAGATTTTGTAACGTTAGGCTAAAAAAATTTACCTGCTAAATTACTGTAAATTTACATATAACGAAAAAAGGTTTACATTGTACTTACTATTTGGAGTAAATACTATTTTTATGGCAGTAATAGTTTGAATATTTTCTTGGTAATAAAATAATGACCATTTGTCCTCTTTAAACGATAACAATTCATATTACTGAATAGTTTATTGTTTTTACTGCAACTTTTAATGACCAGTTATTGACTAATGATTTACTGCAATTAGTTGCAGTAAATTTTAACATTTTAACTGAGATAAATGATATGAATTTACAATAACATTAATACTACTAATAGTAAGAAAAAAAAACTATAGAAGTTATAATAAAATTTAATTGATATACCTATAAAGTATTAATTTAAAGTTGGAATATTTAATATTCATATGTATGGGAATATTTGGAAGCTTCCGAACTCTGCAATTTTATTGCAATTAACAATGATTTAAAACTAAAACTATGATTTATCTTGTTTTTCATTGATTTATTTCTAATTCAAATATATAAAGTTTGTATTTTACGATATGTTATGTAGATACAAAAATAGAACTTTATTGCTACCTCAATAAATTGGAAATGAAAATAACTTTTTATGACCATTTATGGACTAAATACAATTTGATTAAGAAAGCTAACATATATATAATGGAATGTTCAATCTAATGAGTTTAATGATGCAAAAATTTGAAACAATCAAACCATCAATGTTGACCACTAGTAGGTAATTTAATAACAATTTGATGATAAATAATTTTACATAATCGTTCGTTCAAGTATTCGTTTTATAAATTTAATGACAGCAAATTTCTAACATCCAAATTTAGAAATAGCCAATTTATCGACGAAAACCAATAGTAAAAAATTGCTGACCGCGAAATTCGATGAAAAAATTTCCGCCAAAAGCAAAATTCCTGAAACACTAACCCAATTTTTGCTTTCTCCTACACACCCACCCGCCCATAATAATCGTTGTCGAGATTCAAAACTATCTAATTCCGAACAAACGATGTGATAAATAACTCGGCATTGTGACGAAATCCACTTCGAAAGAATTTGTCAGCCATTTATTTGCATAACAAATTCGAAAATTTCGAATTGAGTGAGTGTTATTCGAGATGGGGCAGTTGAGATTTGAGCCCACTTGAACCGAAATTTGAGGTCAACATTTCGTGGAACGTATAGTTGCTTACAAACTAAAAAAAATAATAATAAAGACAAAGTTTTTAGGGGTTTTATGTTATCATAAATTTTTTTCTAATGGTCTAAAAATGATGAATAAAACAAGAATTTGAACCATAAACATGACTCATAAATTCAAACGATCTATTTTTAACGTTTCAAAGTGGAAAACTTGAATACTTTATTAAATTTTCAAGAAAATCTTTTTACAATTTTTTTCCTTTTTAATTGGCTTATTAATGTTACAAAACCATACTAATCTACCAATTACACGGTTCATCGCTCCAAAATTTATTAGTCACTCATTTCTTTTTACAAATATTTAATAAAATCAGCTGATTTTTCCAATTGATCTAAACAAATATTTGAAATTAAACCAGTAATTCTTTAAGATATTTGTTCTTAACCTTCAAAAAAATCCTACTTAAATCACACGGAGAGAAGAGAGAAAACCTGCCGGACCAGAATAATTTGACGTTGACTAAAGAGATACAAATCTTAAAAAAAAAGTAAATATAACCGAAGAAAGACAACCGAGAGAAATGTCTTGGACAATTTTCTCCTGACACGTATCTTTTTCCAATTAATTTCATTTGGAAATGAACAAAAAAAATTTTCAAAGACTTGAAATGAGAAACTAGAAAAATTACTAGAGAAAAGAGACGAACAAGACTCGTTCAAGATCTCAATAAAATGGAATCAATTACGATAGGTAAGAAGAAGATTAATTATCTAGAAGTAATTACTAGATTTTTTCAATGACTTAAAATGATCTATGATCTAAAAAAAAAACGAAAAAAGTTGATATTTCGAATTGAATGAAAACAAAGCAACAAATATTAAAATGTCTTAATTAGAGTAACACAGTTACCTGTGAAGTTTTAAACTATTGATTAGTAGCAAATAATTGACCATCTTAAAGAATGATGTCAGTTATTCAATTTCTATGTATCTAAAGATTGAAAAAAATAAATTGCAACAATGAAAGTCATACACCTATTTTATAGTATTCTTCGTGTTTCTAAGTCTTCTTAAAGGAAAGTTTCCTATATTTAAATTCAACAAATATTTATTTTGGGTATGTAAACGTTTTTAGCGTACATATCAGTATCAATCTCGCAACACAATTCAAATCCCGATATTTGCTGGATTGAATTTTTCCCATCCCGCGGAAACAAATATTTGTAAGAATCGGGAAATGTAAATTGTTTGGTAGTTCCAAATTGTTTATTATTGCTAAAAAATATTCTAATTTCCATCGCACCCATATGAATGATAATTATAAGCTTAACTTGGTTACTTTGGTTTTCTTGTTTCAAAGAGTTCTCGACTCTCTAACTCCTCAACAGA
Source organism: Sisyra terminalis (assembly GCA_958496175.1). Classification (NCBI taxonomy): domain Eukaryota; kingdom Metazoa; phylum Arthropoda; class Insecta; order Neuroptera; family Sisyridae; genus Sisyra; species Sisyra terminalis. The sequence continues at coordinate 15,224,522 of OY292275.1, forward strand.
CCATATGTATATTTTTTAAGTCGATTAAATTAAAGTGAGGAAAAATCAAATTTTTATTCTGAAAAACTTATATTTTGGCAGAAAAAAGTGTTAATATTGTAACAGAAAGGGACAAAGTCTGTCTCTTTCTTTGTGCCATGCCGGCACGCGATTGGCTGAGTGACTTCTATCTCTCTCCCACCAATGCAAATGTTCATATAGATTGTTCTGGAAACATCTAGTAGGTGGTGGAACGTTGGCGAACAATGGAGTACATTCTAGAATGTTGGGTTGCGGGTATATAAGTCCAGGGATAGTTCTGTATAGAAATTCAGTTGTGAATTTCCGTTACAACAAAGCGATTACCAAGCGATTATTAGTGTGATTTGAATTAAAAGTGATTATTGTCATTTAAGTGATTGTTTTCACAAATGTTATTGTGTAATAAAAAGGTAATTAAAAAAGTGATTGTTAAGTGTGAACGTGATTATTTATTTCCAAAATAAATTAAAAGAACGAATAAACGCCATCTCAATACAGTTTTGAGACGTCACGATACAATATTAATAAGCAATTGAGAGTCCGAAAACGATGGGTGCACCAATGGGCGTTTTGTGACGTCATAGTCCATTTATTGGAACCGATATATAAATAAACCATTGAGCGGTTGTCATAAAAATAATAATAATTTACACAACTTTTCTCATTCGTCGTCACAGAAAGCATTTTGTTACCCTAAAAATGACTCCTTTTTTCTATGCAATAGGGATTAATTGTATTTAGTATATATAAAAATTAATTTTTTCATTAAACATTTCATTACTGAGTCTTTTAATACAATTAAGAAAAACTGTTTTCTCAAACAATCAAACTATTGCAATTTGAAGCAAAATACAGTGAATAATTTCGTATATATGTGTTATTGTGATTGGTATAAATAAGTTTTTAAGGCAAACTATTATCTCAATCAACAAAATTATACCTGAAATTTGATGAAAAGTAAAACTAATAATTTTCCAATAGTTCAAAAATTAAAGTTTTTAGTGTACAAACAGTCATAGAACGATAACAATATAAAATCGGTCCCAGAAAAGTGTTTCGACCATTTTTGGAGGATAAGTTGGTATTAAAAAATACGATCATACTCCAAGTTTAAGCTGTTTATGTATTTTTATTTGTGATCAAATTGAAAAATGGAAAATCAGAAAATAATTTATTTTTCAACAATAACTGAACGAGTCCTACTGGTGGCCCAATGGTCAAGATGACCATTCCAAAACTGGTAAGTTTTGGGTTTGATCCTTATCATGCAAGTTTTCGATATTTCTCGATTACGGATAATATTAACGCTAGAGTCGCTGAAGATTTGAGCAGTTATAAAGTGGTAAATATCAATTAAAAAGAAATAATTTCATAAAGTGAAATAATTTGTCTAAAATTTGGACATTTTATGAAAGTATATAAAAACTTTACATTGAAAAAATAACAGCCTTTAATCTTCGTTTTAATTATTCGAAGCATATGATTTCTCTACTAATCTGTTCAGATGACAAATTGTAAAGTGATTTATAAAGACTAAATTAACACACTTTTTCTTTAAAAAATTAACAAAATGTAGTTAAATACACCTGGCCATACTAAATTTCAATTATTGTAAATGGTTTCAATCATTAACATCTACTATGAACGATTTAAACCACCTTATAATTTGAATCTAAACAAATTTGTCATAGGAAAATGTCCGTGGGATTTTGAAATTTCCTTACAGTAACGCCATTTTAATGTCGGGTCAATAAAAGCATGTTTTAGGCATTTGAATTTAACGATTTTTTCTGCATTTCAAAATGTACTTACTACATATCTTAAATTTGATCAAGTAAAGCTAAAAATTGACAGCTACCTTATCTTTTGATATTAGTTTTTAACATTTTTAAAACGTTTTTAATTATCATAAGAACAAATACATTAGGTCTATTGTATTGAGAAGATATCAAAGCTTTTTACTGTCCCATTTTCTTTTTCATATTAAATACAAAACTAAGGAACATATTTATTTGTCTTCTGCTTCAGCATAAGTTCAAAAATCAAACTATTCATTGAAAAAAACTAACTTTTCAATACCTCATAAATTTTATGTAGTTTTAAAAATATCTGATTGATCTATATATTTACAATCGTAAGTGAACAAACCAGAGTATGACAAAACAGAACATCACTGTGTAACAAAACCCGAAATAGGTAAGTCGAATTTTTCGAAAGTTGTGAATTTATAAAAAAAAAAGACGGTTGTTAATTACTGTTCATTGGTTCAGTGGTGAGATAGATATTAATGAAAAAAAAAAATATGAGAAGGTATGGATTGTATTTATTGTTTAAAAACTATCCTTTTAAATGAAAGTTTTTTAAGATTTTTTCTGTAATGAAAACGTATTTCTCACTGAAGTAATTTCGGACATCGATTCCATTACTTACGTGAGTTTATTAGTATAATTATGTGGAAGATTTTTTCTTTCTTTTCGCAAATCGTAAATTCTTTGAGATCCTGGTATGACCTTTATCACGACTTTACAAGAAAGTATTCTGGATAACTCTTAACAACTTCAAACGGTAAAAACTAAGTTTTTTAGTTAGCTAATAGGTATTTAAATACAGATTAAAATTGAACTCTATAATGATTCAATATGCAAAAAAAATCAGCAGAATATGCAAATTGATTAAACTCTTTACAACAATTTTTTTACATATTGTTTAGTAAAATAAATTTTTGAAAAATAATAAGTTTCTCGTTCAACTACTGAACAATTACAAATATATAGATTACAGTAAAATAGATTTATTATTATAAAAAAAGAGAGTTAAGGCTTTAAACTTTTAAAAGCTCTCTCTTCTCAAATCGTTTTTCAAATAAATTAAAACTTTACCATTGTACCCATTATACGTTTTTTTTAGAATTTCAATTTTATTATTGTGTAACACCTTTAATTAAGAATTAAGAAGGTAAAACTTTTTGAAATCATCAAAATTAATTAATTTTAATTATGAAGTTTTCCAAACATGAATACATCTTTAATTCGAGACAAACGTTTCTAGATTACTGAAGAATGCAAAATGAAAGTTTACAAAGCTTTTTAACATTTTTCTCTTGGCCATTTCAGCAGCCTTTAGATTCTATTGATTGAATATCAAAATGAAGTAGACATTCACGATTTAGCGTTAGCAATTTGCACGACTTGATTGTGACTGTTGTGGTCTTAAAGAATCAAGCGATGTGTAAATATTAAACTTAATAATACTCTTTTTAAAACCAAATTCTTTGACATGAAAATCAAATATCAAAATCATACTTAATCCAAATCAAATATTTGCTTTAAAATTCACCTCAAATATATTTCTTGCCATAATAAATCACGCATATTATTAGATTGTACTCCTGATAAATTTTAGATTAGTCAATATTTTACTGAAACCCTCCGGAGTCTTAGTAGTGTAAAAGGATGCAAAAAAAATGAAGCAAAAACAGCTGACTATCAGCGATACTTGATTGTTGGAACTATCAAATTATCTTTTTATTAGATATAAATAGTTATGCAAATTAGAAAATCTCAACAATTTTTCAAACATAACCCAAGACATAACGGTATTTGCTTCGCAATCTCCGAATCAAATATTATATGCAGACACTAAAGAATCCACAACCTGCTACAATCCAATCCAATAAATTAGCAAATCAATCCTCCTAAAATGTCTAAACGATTTCAATTTCCGTAGGATATCACTTTTTTTTGTGTCAATTTCTTTTTTTTTTTTTTTGGAGTCAAAGAAATTAATTAACACTTTATTATCAAAACGCGCTATAATTATCATCTCGTTCACTTGGAATTTATTTGATTGAATCTATAAAACCTATAAGAGTATTTGAATTGCGCTTAGATCATTTTTTGGGATCTGATCGTTGGTAACAGGATGTTGATTTGCTTGGGGCATTAATCTATTGCTACATAAATGAATGTATATGAGCACATAAGAGTTGATGATGTAAGCCATTCTTTTGTATCATATTGTGTTTTCGATTAAATATTTTGTATAGAAATCCTTGCTTTGCTGTAAAGTATCAACCCCTAGACTATAGACATAAAATGTGTCTCAATTGAACATTTTATGAAAAGCTTGAGGGTTTCATGTTTATGTAAATTTTTGTAGCTTCTGTAGACTACTGTTTCTTATCTGTCGATTAAATTAATTGAAATCGTTTAGGTTTACGGGACTTAATTATAAATAAACGGTTGATAGTCGCATAAGCTTTAATGCTCGAGCATTGCAATTAGAAGAGCAAGGAAATTGGTGATCAGACAATTTTTTCTTGCCTTTCCTTTCCCATAAATTTTAATAAAATCATCAATTCATATCTCGGAAATGACGTTTTTTTTTCTTTAAAAAAAAAAGAATGACCTAACACTTTAATGTCTCCAATAAACAAAAGCTAGTTTAGCTGATTGAGCACGTTTTGTTTAAACAAAACCACATCAAAACAATGACTAAAGCATATAATTCTTAGAAAACCATAGGTACATAGATTAACTTATACAATTCTATTCAACTCTGACACATTAAATTTATTCACGCCAAGTCCTAATTGTTAAAAATACTCATAAAACGCCACCCCTGTATTTTTTTTTATCCCCGGTTTCATAATATCTCTCGTATGTAATTTATATGTGCTTTATACAATAGAGCTGAGCAAAAGTTTAATGACCATTTGAAACGATTCCAATATATACTAAACGTGTTAAAACAGGTTTTTCTTATGGTGTGTAAATCTAAGAATAAAAATGTTTCAAAAAAAAATTTAATGAAATTGTCAGGAAATTAAAGAGACTTGTAGGAACTAACCTAAATTTTGAGGAAACACTTGCGAAACGTTTTAACCATTGTTGACCAATGAAGAAACAAACGAATCACTAACAAAACAAAACACTAAAACAATTGGTGTCACAGAAACAAAACACATGTTTAATTATCGATATTAGAAATTCAGTTTAATTAGTGTTTCAATTGGTACTGGTAAGAACTTGATGGAATTAGCACTGGTGAACGGAAGAGTTGTTGACTTTGGCGCGGTTTTTCTTTTGAAAATTTACATTGTTGGGAGCTTAATGATTGTTGAGGCGCACGAAGCCGCACGGTCGGGAGTCAAGCACGTTTTGGAGTATGTCACAGTAGATTTGAGGCGAAGTGGAAGAGTTGTTTCAGAAGGTCGATGTTGCGATGATTGTCTGTTCTTTTCTTGAGGCCGTTGGTCAAACCCGCACAAACCGGACAACTTTATCATATAGAGACGCGTAAGTTTCATCCACTTGTGTACGATGCAACGATGAAGATCGAAATGAAAAAAAAAGTCAACATCATATGGTGGAGGTCTTCAAGAACCTCTCTTCGACCGAAGAAGACTCGCGAGATGCAAGTGTAAACAAACAGGATTGAGCGAACGAGTGGTCTCTTCGGCGATTCCCAAAGCCCTGAAGGAGTGTTTGCTCTGTTGGCTTCTCGTTCGTCTACCATCGATAGTCTACCATCGAGCAGTGCTTACCGGTTCAATATCGTTAGCTGGATGTTGCCGATAACCGATTATTGTTGTTATTATGACGGTTGTTATTAGTAAAAAGTCTCATTCCACACGATTAGAAAGGAAAGGTTGTTGTGTGGGGCGCAGCCACCGACCGACCAACCGATCAAACTGCCAATCGACCGATCCCCACTCAGAAGCCATCAGAAATGCTGATTCCTCTTGCCAACTTTTTCTCTGGAGTCATGGATCCATTGTCGCTTTTTTCCATAATGGAAATACTGACGCTTTTTTGCAGTCGCAAATTAGACAAAAGTTGGAAAAACGGTTTGTGGTTTCGTGTTGCGATCCGGAAGTACAGTGTTTTGTAACGGTATGGAATGCCATTCATGTGCTTTGTTGGCAGAGGCAATTCTGATAAGAAAAATATGAAAGGAGAGCAGCCTTGAATGATATGGAGCCGCACCTCCTCCATCAATTTTCAAATGTTTCGTGATCTTAATTTATTTCTTATCACACGTCAACCACCGTACCTCGCCTATCGTACAATATCACACCCACTCGTAATTCAATACAATCTATGAAAAGTCGCAAACTCAATTCATTTATTCCAATAAATAAATTGAAAAACAATACGGTTCAAAGCAATAAACACTACAAAATTTTCAATTTTTCAAATCTTTTGTAATAGAATTTGCCTCAGAATTACTTCCTTTGTAAATATTCTAGAGATGCAATTCTGCTGGTAGGAAAGGTAATAATAGCATCTTATTTGCGATATTCAGTGAGTTCGATAAGTAAGTACTTTAAGATGCCATAAAATCGCTTCATAAAATCTGTTTTAAGTATTTTAACTTCCTGTAAACAAAGTATACGTAAAGTTTATTGATGCTTTATTTTGTTTTAAAAATTTTAATGTACAATCTCTGATTTGCTATATGAGCAATGCTGAAGAATTTATTACGAGGATCCTAATAGATTTTTAAATTTTAAATTTATTAAATTGAGGTATTATAATTTGAAAATATTAATCACAAAATTACTCAATGTAGAAGAAAAATGTAATTTATTTTTTGTAAAAATGAAAATAGAGAAACAATAAGCAATAAACATTAAATGAAGTAATAAACAACATTGTTTTACGAAGTATTTTTGTACATAATTCTATATTGTACATTACATTATATTTACAGGCAGGTATACTAAATCGTTTATTGCAATATTTTTATAGGTATTTGCTCTTTTCGAATTCTTCTCAAAGATTTTGTTTTTTGTTCCTTTCGAAATTATCAATTCCAGGGCTAGACAAGTGGAGTCTGGAGCCATAAAGCCAGATAGTTTTGGTGGAGCTGAGTTGAAATATGTATTTTTGACGGAACCGGATACCAAATTAATAAATCTTGCTTCTAATAATCTTATATTGTATATGGTACACTAAATTCTTAAAAAAATATTATTTTGACCCTTATACATTAAGTCTAATTTCAATGCCACAAAATATCAAATTTAAAGTTTTAAGTTTCCTATAGCGATTTTTGACCAAGTAGAATATACTCAAAAATTAAGACCATAGCCGAAGTTAAAATCAATCATTTCTCTAGAACAAAAGCTTAAATTTTAATTGCTATTTGGAAAAAAAGTTTGTTTTCTCTTTTTCTTTGAGAAATTAAAAGATTTAATACAATTTTTAATAGTGTATAATTATTTTATTTGCTTACTAGCAGGGCTGTCAGAATATATCTTAGTTACTTTGAAGTAACTTTGTTACTTTAAAGTATCTAAGATACTATATCGTAGTTTCTTTATTTTTTGTCGAAAAGTTTCCAGTACCTTACATACTTTTTAAAAGAAACCGTATCTTGTAACTTAAAAGTATTTGTGATACTGAAAAGTAACTTATATACCTAGATGCGAAGAAATGAGGTATAGAGTTTTATTTTTTTTGTGCTTTAAAATTCATTTTAAGCCACTTATGTTAATCTTCTATCGTCGTTAAAGTGTTGTATATTTTAAAGAGATTTAATACTTTCCTTTTTTCTAAATTAAAATGATAAGAAGTATATTATCTAATTACCTAACAACTTAATAATCTTACTTACTATGTCACGAAACTTAGTTCATACATAGTATACAAAATAACTAGAAAAGTATCTCACGAAGTAACTTTGGATAAGAATTTAAGTTCCCGTTTTTAAGAGTAACTAAACACCTAAAGTTACTTCAATTATTTTTTAAAAAAGTAACTTTTCTAGTATCTAGATACTTTCCCAAAGTATCAATGACAGCTGTTTCTACTGGTGACCAAGTAGTCAAGATTACTGTTCCCAAATTGATAGGTGTTGGGCTCGAATTTCGTATAGATTAAAAATTCGATATATCTCGATTTACGGATTTTTATTAATGCTAGAGTCACTAAAGACATTAGTAGCCACAAAGCAACGTTAAAAACATAAAAAAAAAATTTTTGTTTGATAAAATTTTATCTTATCTACTCCAACACCTTCTGTTATCTTTCTGAAATTAACGTAATTCCATTCATAAAACTTTCGTTATTTGATGACAAAAACTAATCCACGTGATTTTTGACCTTCTCATTTGACACAATGGATTTTGCCATCTCAAAATTTTTGCAGAGATTGGATCCAATAATAATCCGAAGGTGCCATATTTGAAGAATATAGTAAGTGAGGCATTACATTTCATTAAAGCTGTAAAAGCTTTTGGCAAGTTACCAAACTTGTAGGAGGTTGTTTTGCAGGCAAATCTTTTACGTTCAGTAATGAGGTCAAAAATCACCTGGATCAATTTTTTGCTATCCAAGAACAGAAATTTTATGAGCTTGAAATTATGCTATTGCCAGATAGATGGTAGAAGCTATTAAACCAGATTGGACAATATTCCAAAAATATATTTGTATATATATCACTATTAGAAAATCGTCTTTCATTTTTCAAGTAAAAACGAAATTACTTTCCGAATAACCTTCTTTTCAAAGAATCTAATTCAGAACCTTCGTAACAAGGAATAGGTTTATTATTATGTTTCGCTACTATGGTTTTGCTTGATTGTTGATGAGTACGCTTGATGCATTTTTGAAAATTATAATAAACGATAAATTAAATTTCAAAGTAAAATTGACCAAATCTTGATCGAATTTTTTGTTTCAGAAAATATGAATACTATTTACTATATGAATTGAATAATAATTAAATAGTTCAATCATTTAATTGTTAAACGGATATACTTATATGTTATGTTCAATCTTCATTTAAATTCGTATAAGACATAGGTATTACAAATGATCAACGTGAAAACAATTCAGTTTCTCTCTTTTGCATGACATTGAATTCATATGTAAACTACAATGTGTATTATAAATATATGAGGCAGGCACAAATTTTTGGGCAATGATGCTTAAATTGCTTAATTGTAATGAATCTAGGAGCCAAAAAGTTATTTCGATTTATAAAAGAATCAAATCGTGTAGAAAGCTGGGAAGACTTAAATAATTTTTTAAAGCAAAAAATAAAAGAAAATGTACGTAGATAAATGTGAATAAGTACAATTTGTGAAGATAGGAGGAAAATCGATTAGAAAAATATGCTCAGCACTGCTAGTTTTGAATTGATAGTTTAAAAATAACCTGTGTAAAAATGTTCTCAACCTTAAAATTAGAAGAAAAGTAAACAGAACTTTATTCTAATTGCTTAAAGATAAATTGGTGTAGTAAAGTGAAAAGAATTTTTTTTTCTTAATTTTTCATTTGACTAACAAGTAATATTAGTTCACTTTATAAGTATCTCTTGAGAGAAAAAATCTACCAGAAATGAACTTCGATCATATCATTAGGTTGAAATATATGAAATTGCATATCTCTTTTTCAAAAATTATTTATTGAATGAAAATATGCTCCATTCGTTTCAATACAATTTTCTCAAGAAAATTTTAAAGCAAAGATGCCTGTCTTGAAAAAATTCTGGTCTTTACAATCAATAAGCTCTAATATCGATTTTTTTTAAATGTCTTCAGTTTCATACTATTTAGATTGTAAAAACAGATCTAAATGTTTTAAAAAAGGAAAACTTTTGGCGAGAGATCTGGTGAGTAAGCTGCGTACTGAAAAATTTCATATTTTCTTAAAACCTCAAAAAATTCGAGTTAATAACGATGATCATGTATTCAGGCTTCTTTCGCTCTGTTAATTCCCAACTTATCTATTTTCTTCACCTTTCCAATTACATAAAGGTGTACTTATATTGTAGTATGACCAACTTTCATCCTGGTTGCAATTCGCTTTGAGGGTACACTTAGTAATGGATTTACGCTTGGCTTGTGAGGTCCGGGCCAAAGGCAGCACGATTTTAAGGGCGGCATAACTTTCGGAATGCCAAAATTTTAAAGGCGAAAAATGTACGTACAATTCAAATTCAAAAAGTGATTTGAGTTAGTTTCGCTATGAATGTATGGAATATCTTCAGTAAAGTATAATAAATATTTTATTATAGAATTAACTTTCCAATTTATCACATCACACTTTTCAATTGTTAAATCATTGGCAATTAGAGAACTACCATTCCAGTGACACTCAGTACAACTTGGAAATCCTCTTAATGGTATTTTTTTAAGAATCGTAGTACTTTTTGCTAAATTCGATCCTTTTTGTCTGAACATTTATAATTCTATGCGAGTTCTGGTAATCGAGATACGTCGTACCTATCTAAAACAATCTAGTATGCTTACGATTTAGAGGAGACCATCGTAAATGAATGTATTCTCTTATATCATTTTTTTTAAGATTCAATTCTGAAGATAATCAAAAATATATGGAATATATTGCATCACGGAATCTTCGAGATGTGTACCTTAATGTTGACACTGCTCTGTACGTTTTTTAAATTCCAGCGACAAATTGTTAAGAAGAAAGATTTTTTTCCGCCCTGGAAAGACTGAAAAGTTACTAACGTGCAAGTTTGAACCAAGGTTTACCTAAGATCGTGGCAGTACTATCTAATGAACCTCAATTAGTGCAAGAAATCGATTATATAATCGATGTGATGATCGAAGTTTTCGTGCGAATCAAGGTTAAAAAAAAGAAGTTTATATCATAAGTGATTGTTGGAAAAAATCTGTGAGCTATATTAATCTTTGAAAAATATTATTGAAATTAATGAGTATTATTTAAAAAATTATATGTAAGTTCATAAGAAGTTTTGTTAAAGTTAATAAAATTTAATTTATAAATTAAATCAGTTTGAAAATTAGATGTTTTATCTTCTTAACTACTATATTATGAAACAACAAGGGCAGCAAATCAAAAGGGACATAAGGTAGCATCGGAATACACTAAGATTTGCTTCCACAAATGCCTTCAGGTCATTATTTTTTGTAGACATATTAAACCGTCATTTTGTAGTGAAAATTCATTAGATCGAATTTTTTAAGACAGTGCACTTTTCTATCGTTAACAGAATTCTCCACAAATGCTAACCAATTGCGTGCAGCTTTCGCAACATTATTACCAAATTTATACCCATACCCAAAAATTACACTAATATCGTTTGAATTCATGTCGGTACAAATTTCAAAACAATTACTAAAGATAAATTATTTTCGAGAAAATCTTCTTTCTTGAATTATGAGTCTAGCAGTGAACAATACGTGATTACAAACGTGATTTTCCTAAAAATAAAAGTATAACGAAAACAAGGAGATTAACGTTCGTATATAAAAAATTCCGACATTTCATAAGCACCAACTAGTAATATATATGCAAAAGTTACTTGGAAGTTTAGAATCTTTATGGAGATCTAGAAAATTTTCGTTTAACCATTTTATTTGATGTGCTCATATACTAACTTAACTTTATTTTCTTTTGTTTCAGATATATAATCAAATAATGTTTTTACTATTGAATGCATGATGTAAGTGCATATCTTATTTGTATGCATTGTGGTAAAAAAAGGAAAACGTGTTAATGTTGGAGTAAAACAAATGTATTTTAGATGAAGTTCAGGAAAATGTTTACAGTGTACAAAGAAATCATATGGTGTCCATGTTGAATGTTTTTTCTCTTAAGACACATATTACATAATATTAAATTCTTCTTTTAAATGATGTCAAAAGTACATTACAATATTTAATAAGAAAATAAACATATTTTTTATAATATTAAAGTCGTTTCTGTAAAGTTTACTCTTTGTTATGTAATCCATTGATTTCCTGGATACCAATTAGGAATGTTATGAAGTGTTTATTTCGATGACTAAGGGTTAGAACTTCCGTTTAATTTTTACCTTCGACAAGGAGTTTAGCTGCAAAAATTTTGAAATCGGAGATAAAGCTACTAATTTTTGTTGTTTAAAAGCAATTTTAATTTTCAAGATCATCAAAATTGGGTTATTATTATTTTTTTTAATAATTCTTTGCTTAATTGTTTCATATTACTCATGTATTTTATAATAATTGATTCAAGAGACATATTTCTTAAGGTTGTTTAGAAGTGCGGGGAAGAAATATGAGAAAAAGGGGAATTTCTCTATGCTAATAAGTAGGTGTTATAGATATTTCGTTAAGGCTTTTATATACTCGGATTGAACTTTGACACGATTTTTATCTTAACTTTGAAATATTTCGCTTAGAAACCCTCAAATGTTAATGACTTTGGTATTGATCGACGCGGAATATTTCAAAGAATGTATGTTTTTTTTTTCATAAAAAGTTCATTTTTACGAAAAGAGCTATCACGAGTTGATTTTGATCAGGCATAACTTTCTCCATTTACCCTGTGTTAAGCGGTTCAAAGTTACGCAACTTTACGGTTTTTTTACTCCGTTAATAATTTCCAAATCGAATTGAAATTTTATAGAGATATGCCTCAAATGGTTGACTACTTACAGTATTAATTTTAATTCTTCCTCCTTACTAGTAATTTTCTTCTAAACAAATTAATTACATTTTTATGATTTCATAAGAAATTAGAAAAAAATCTGGATCATCCGCGGCCTTGACTTTTATAGTTATATCCACTTGGCTACACGAAGATATTCTTTATTTATCCTTCTTGTACAATTAAAACACTTTGATAACTCTATATTTTTAATAGAAAAATGATTTCATTAGACCTCTGCTTTACTTATTGTATGTATGAATTTTGACTTCATCTCCGATTTCAAATCCAACCCCAAGAAACCCAATTGAAAACTTTCGGTTCCGACTTCAGTTCCGAGTCTTACCTCCCTAATAGCTACATGAAAACAAAGAAAAAAGGAGCAATTAGAAACATTAAAATAGAAAAGATAAGATTGATTTTGCATATATCGAAGGACTTTTTTCTTATAACATTTGAAAGTAGAACAAATATTTCTCATTCTTATATATTTTCTTCATTAATAACAATATTTGTAATTGAAATGTTTTAAAAGCAGCCAATTCCACCACCTGTTGATTGTGCATGTGCATATTGGCTGCAAAATTGTGGGTCAACATGTTGCAAGACGAAGACGTCGTGACGACGTTTTAACGGGACAAATTCATTTTTCATTTTGATCATTTTTAGTAGGTTACATCGTTCATGCATTTATTTTTAAATCCCACACTTGTCTTTTGTTCTCTGCGACAAACCAAAACGAAGCTGCTGCCCAAATCCCCATGCTAAGCGGTTTTGCTGATGAAGAAATTTTTTCTCAACTCGGAAGTTTGTGATAATGAAATTTATTTTTATTGGTATAATTTTTTAGGACGTCAAAGGTCAATGTAGACGCAACGCAATGCCGACAGTCGAAAACTAACAACCTGTTGATCGTAAAGTGCTAAGAGAAATAGTCAGAGGAGGACAGCACTCGATGGCTAATCGGGGCCATCGACCCCAAATCATGGTGCCATGTCCACACCTTTAGGCCGCTGATGTCGCTAAAGACGAGGCAAACCAAAAACCTCCTCTCCCATTTCTACAAATTTCGTTAGAGTAGCATCCTAGACATTGGGTATCTCTAATTACGATTATCGAAACACAGTCTTACGTAACATTGCTTGTAATCGGATTAATAACTTGCAATTAAACGAATTAAACATCGTCTATATAATTACGTGTAGGTATTAAATGCTACACAAAGATGGATTTTCTTAGTGTGGAAAAATATAACCAACTCTTTTTTGTTTTAATTCCCGTAGGTATTGAAAATTAATCGCGCCCCCTCTGGTACTTTTATCCGTTTAGAAACATTGAATTAGAAAACTCAACGTAGGAAAAAATTAATGACCAATTTGCATAATCAAATATTTTACTTGAATTATCACCGTCGATGGCTCTTGCGTTATTTTTCGATTAAAATTGGTATTTTTTCTATCAGGACCGGTTTTTCTTAAGTATAGATTTCGACTTAGTGCAATAATAGGTGGCTGGAAGATTTTATTATAAATTTGTATGAATAATTCAAAGATTGAAACAGAAAATTGTTTTTAGTATTTTAATAACAATCTCCACCTTCCACCTTCCCTATTTAAATGATGCAATATGAAATGAGCTAAAATTCTATACATTAATATTTTTCGTACTATGTAGGTAGCTACAGGAGAACCTTACACCCCTCTCCCATCGTTTAAGAATGAAATGACACAAATTATCAAAAAATAAATATTTTCCGATTTCTTTACAATTAAACAAACACTTGTAAATTGCTTATTTTAGAAGTTATAATCGACTATTTGCTATCGGTCATTACCCTTGATTTGCAGAAAAAAAATTATATGAGTTTCAAATTGATTTGAATATTGTTGACGTATTATTATTATAAACCAATTTAAATTCAATCCTTACTGCTTATCTTAATTGGACTCAACCTATGGACCTACATTATTCAGTAATTTGTCCATTATAAGAAAATGATTATCTCCTTCAATAGGACTATTTAATAAAAAAAAATTGTCCCCACATTACATTCTTTTTTTATTGGGACTTTCCAGTTTTCCTTCAACAACAGCAAATATGAATTGTTTTTCTCTGAGAAAATGACCTTTATATCGGAGATAGTTCTTTCTTCGTTGATCTTTTTTAGTACATACACGTTATTTTCACTGTTCCTTAGCATCTTATTTCAAAATTGTTCTTATATTTATTTTCTTATTTTCTTATGATCTAAGTTTAAAATCCAAATCAAGCTACACTTTACTCCTTTCAGTAATTGTTTCTGGAGTCTTTATAAAAAATTTCCAATCAGAAGATACTTCTTGCTATTGAACGTGATTTTCTCCATAACAAGACGTTTCATATTTCCACTATTGAATTTTTCATCTTTGGTTACAATGCTTCATAAATATTTGAATTGAACCACGTTTTTTAGTTGTTTATTCTTAAGATTGATGTAGGTGTTTTTCTCTCATTGATATCCTCATAATTTACGACTTTCCTGTATATTCATTCCATAAGTTTCTCAAATGACAATATAACGGTCTAATATATTTGTATTTCCGCTTCCATTTTAACCAACAGTATCAGTTCTTCAGCAGATTTGATCACTTTGGTTATTTGTACGTAAGAATGCAGTATTGCTCATGAAAAACATCGATGTTAAAACTTGGCTTATTTTAAAAGTTAAACATCGATGTTAAAAGCATCGAATTTCATAAATGATATATCGATTTTTTTCGATGTTTTTATCACTTTTAAAATAAATGTATAAAAATTACTTTAAATAATAAAATACCCCGACAGTTTATAATCGTCGTTAATAAAACATCGTTAGATTATAATCTAACCAAGCCTAATCTACCATTAGTTTATGATCTTACTTGTTATTATAAACTGACACAATTCACAAATCTATGCTTGTTACTATGAGAGGTATTTTTTATGTGGGTAACTGTGGATCATGGGCGGGATGAATGATAAAAATCGTTCATAAATCATCGCTCATGAAAAACGATGTATCATTGATGTTTTGGGTTTCAATTTCAATGATAAAACATCGATATTTAAGAACGATTAATCGATGTTTGGAAAAAGTGTATCATTTGTGTCCCTATTTGTACGCTACAACTTGCTATGATAACACTTGACTAAATTTTTGACGAGAAAGATAAAAACAAATTTGATTTGAATTTGTATTTTTGACTAAGAAAGCCGTAATTATATAAAAAAAAACAATATTTTAAAAATCATTGAACGTTGTTTCTTTGATTTAACTTATTTGCATTGACTAAAATAGTTGTTCAAATCGCGGTTTGCCGTTTGTAATAAAGACACATAGTTCACATTGTTTTTATTTTCAAATAAATTGCACAATCTGCATAGGGTTGCCATAAGTGCATTCAACCCATAGACAATCACATGTAAGCTATATAATAAGAAATAATAATTTCAGATGGTATTTCTGTATCTTCATGTATTTTTTTTTATTGTTTACGTACCATGGAGCACCGATTATTTGTCGTAGGGTCCTTGATTGAAATCTTCGTAGGATTTCAATGTTGGAGTTGGATGCAGTACCCCACAACTGTATTCCATATGTCCATATGGGCTTGAGGATGACCTTGTACAGAAGAAGTTTGTTTTCTGTTGATAATGGTGCATTAGATGCCATTAGCTAGTACATTTTTTTGTATTTTTATATAAATGTTTTAGACTTTTTTTGATTTGCACAGCCTACGTAAGTTTTTGATCTAAGTGCATTCCGAGATATTTTATCGTGCTCTTTTGCGGTAGTTCTGTGCCTTCCATTGTAACTGGTGGACATATATTTCTGCGCAGTGTAAACATTATGTGTGTAGATTTTGCGTTGTTTATTTTTATTTTCCATTTTTTTGCCCGTTTTTCTACTTTGTTCAGGTTATTTTGGAACTTTAACGAAGCTTCATTGGGCTCATCTGCTGCAGTTACGATGGCTGTGTCATCAGCAAATGTTGCCACTAATGCATATGTTGTATTTGGCATATCGACTGTGTAAAGGGAATATAACAGAGGTCCCAGTACGCTACCTTGGGGAACTCCGGCTGTTATTTTCTTGGGAGTCGTTACTTCCGATTAGTATTTGACTTGAAAGATACGGTTTTCCAAGTAGGACGAGATTATGTTAAATTGTTCAGGAAGTTTTTTTTTTGATTCTGTACAACAGTCCGGGATGCTACACCTTATCGAATGCCTGTACCATATCCAGAATAGCCGCAGAACAGTATTGTTTTCTTTCCTGGGCATAACGAATAGTTTCAACGATTCTGTGAATTTGCTCTAGTGTTGAGTGACCATTTCTAAAACGAAATTGGTGATCTAGTAGGATGTTTTTGTCATGTATTATTGAGTGTATTCTTTTAATAAGTATTTTTTCAGATACTTTGCTTAAGATTGGAAGCAGAATTATTGGTCGGTATGAACCTCTTGGGGTGGTTTTCCAGGAAAATAATAATTTAAACAGTTTTATTCAATTTTCATTGACTAGTATATTCGACAAGTAATTGTATGTGATGCCTAGTTCAATTTTATTACTATGGCAAGGGGGTAGAAATTAGCAATTTAACCCTTATGATATTCGAATCAGTAGGAAAAATAACCATTTTATCTAAGTTGTATAAAGATTTAGTACATTTCATTTTACAAAATAATATTTGAAGGACAAGAGTTATGATTGTGTTAAAAGACAAAAGTGAAGACAATAAGAGATTTATTGTTGTTTTGTTTCATTGAAAAACTTCTATTGAGTAATGAGTGAAGTTTAAAATTACCGCGGTGACGTCGGACGATGACGTCGCGACGCCTGGCGTCGTTGTCGCCCGAAGTTCGTCGACGCAGTAAGGTCGATTGTGGCGCCGCGCCGATGTGGCTGAATCTAAATTGAGGTCTGAGTGCAAGTGGCGTCGCGACGTCCAGTAACCGGTGCGAGCGATCGGCATCGGATCGAGGCCATATATAATGGGCAACGCCTCGGGAAAGGCGGCATCACGAAATCGTAACAATAAAAAATCAGTGCACTGGAAGGCGGCAGGTACAAAACCAATTCCCCGAATAATCCCTAAATACTTATCAGTGTGTATATAAATGTGTGTTTTGTGCACTAATTCCAACAATGTATTCCCATGGGAGCGATTCACATTTCTCCCACACTTGATATATACATTTGTGAATAATATTTCGCCAAGACGAAAAAAATAAAATGTATGATCGTAAAGTCTTTATGGCGTTGTATATGAGCTCGAGTGATAAGAATGGGCTGCTTGACACAAAACCCAACAGACCAAATGCTGTACGGTGCCAAACGTTTCGGATGTTTATTTCTGGATCAAATACGCCCGCTCACTCTCTCTAACAAATCACAATTGCATCCTTCATTTCATTCCGTCACAAAAACTCTTAAACGCTTATTGTTGCATTCTTCGTGTCGATATGTCGATTACTATTACAATTCAAAACCAAATTTTCTTAAAATACAAAAAGGAAAACTAACAATAACATTTGCATACTTGACTCTTAACCTTATAATTAGTTCGGTAAGAAATTTTACAGTGCTTATATATAAGTTGAATTCATTGAACTTATTACTCTTTTAGAAAAACCGTCTCCGCCAGGTAGACCGCAACTAGTCCCTGGTACACCCACAACTGAACCTGATGTCGTAACATTGCGATGGGAGCGTCCAGGATCAGACGGTGGCGCCCCCGTGATCGGATATATGGTCGAACACAAACGAACTGGTTCTCCCCACTGGGTTCGTGCGACTCCTGGCCTTGTAGGCAAACCTGAAATTGCTTTGAGTGGACTAGAACCAGGATGGCGATATCAATTTCGAGTGACTGCTCACAATTCCGAAGGAATTTCGGATCCTAGTGAACTTTCAGAACCAGTAACTGTTACGTTTCAACGCACCGTCATAACCGCTCCTCGTTTTACTGAGGAATTGCGCGACACAACTGCCTTAGAAAATGACAAAGTTGAATTTATGGCTCATTTTTCGGGAATTCCAATGCCTAGCGTTTGTTGGTACAAAGATGGATTCGAAATATTCAGTAGTCGACGCACTAGAGTTTTAACAGAAAATGGACATAGTTTACTTATAATTCATCAAGCTGCTCTTGTTGATGAGGGTGAAATAAAATGTACTGCAACAAATAAAGCGGGACATTGCACAACAAAAGCTTTGCTACGCGTGGAAGCTCCACCACGAATCCGCTTGCCACGTCAATACGAAGATGGATTATTATTTGAACTTGGTGAAGTTGTTCGCTTAAAAATTTCAGTCGCTGGAAAACCATCCCCCGAAGTATTTTGGACACATAACGGTGAGGCTATAGCAAATGATCCCCGTTACGAAGTTGTAAATTCCGATAAGACATCATCGTTAAAAATTGGCGAAGCCAAACGTCAAGATCGTGGCGAATATCAAATTCGAGCTGTCAATAAACTTGGCGAACATGTCGCTTCATTTTTAGTCACAGTAACCGATAAGCCGCAACCACCGGTTCAAGTTCGTGTAATGTCACTAGGAAAAACTGTTACCTTATCCTGGAACGCTCCTGATGATGATGGTGGATGCAAAATCGGAAATTACATAATCGAATATTACAGAGTGGGATGGAATGTTTGGCTAAAAGCAGGAACTAGTCGTAAATTAAGCACAACGTTAGGTGAATTAATCGAAGGTTCAGAATATCGGTTTCGTGTGAAAGCGGAAAATCCGTATGGAATAAGCGAACCAAGCAATGAGTCTGAAACTATATTCATTCCTGACCCAAAACGGGGACTTTTAGAGCCCCCACTGCGCAGCAAAAGTCAACCTCGGGAACTTTCTCCACCAAATTTAGAGAATATAAAAGGACCAATTAGAATTCGAAGTGGACGATCCGAATCAGTGACATCGTCAAGAAGTTCATTAGACAGTCGACCGACTAGTCCTACATCAATATTTTCAAATGAACCAAAACGTCCAGTTAGAGGTCATAGAATTAAAACTCCAATGTTTACGCCAGATCCATCGCCAATCACACGTCGGCGAGATTATCATATTGATCCAAATACTCGGAATATTTTTGATCGTTCTTCAGTAACAAGAGAATTATCTTATGGAACTACTATAGGAAACCAAAATCGTCGTGATGATGCCTTATTTAATATTTTCAATAGAAGCCGTAGTCCTAGCCCAAGTCCAGCTCGAGAACCATCTCCTAAACCTGGACCAGAACCACCAAAAAATCAATTATTTTTCAAAGAAAAAACTCCAAACCCTAACGAACTACCACGTAATGATGATATACTCCATGGAAGTTCCGAATTTATGCTTGTCCTTTATCCAGAAAATGGCACAGCCACGACAAATAGAAAAAGTAAGAGTTATAATTACTTGCAAATTTCACATCTGCCAGGCAGGTGCTTAATGACCTACTTTTTAATGATTTTTTTTTTAGGTGGAAGTACCGGAAATATGGCATTTGATTTTGATGACGTTGCTGTCGCGCCACCATTATCATTATCCGCACCTGAACTTGGATTTGAACCACCACCCCTTGGTTCACTAAGAAATGCTGTTAGTTCTAGTGAAATTTTGCATGAACGAGCGATGACACGATTTTACGAAGCAGCAGCAGCTGACGAAGCAGAACGGGAAAAACGTCGGGTCAGTCTTGATAGTCGTTCACAAGATCTTTTACCCCGAATTCGTATTAATTCCATTGAAACTGACGAAAGTATAGCTCTTGAAAGAAAAACGTCATTACGACGTCGCTTATCTGGTAGTGGATTATCTCAACAAATGTTATGGCAACAACGTTTAAGTTGGAAGGGAGGTGATGAAATCAGTATTCATGAAAATTCAGAACCGCCCGAACCAAAATCGGTAGAACCAGAAGAGCCAACTCCCCAAAAAACAGAAATTATAGAAAAAGAGACTGAACCTAAAACCAAGTTGGATGTTGACCGAAATAAATCTCTGATTCGACAACGTTCCGCTTCTGAAGAGCTTGAAGAAGAAATGTTTGAACAAGTTCGTGCCAAAATGGCAAAACAAAACAGTCTGGAAGAAAAAGCTGAAAAAGCTAAAGCTATTGTTGCTTCAGAAGACAAATGGGAAGAAGAAACGGTCGAAGAAAATGATGATATTGATGAAGAAGACTTATCCATAGAGGAAGAAGAAGAAGAAGAATCGGAAGATGATCGACCATGGTCGGAAGAAACAATTCCAGATCGTTCTCAACCGGAAGAAGAACAAACCTACCATCCCCGAATAATGATTCCGCATTCCGAACCTTCGAAAAAATCACCTCCGCCAAGCGAAGCACCATTTGAAATTCTCACCAAACCAAATCCTCTTCCCGACCCAAATTTCATTCCAAAGCCAATTCTCAAAAAACGAGAGATTGAAGTCATAACAACTCTCACAAAAACGCTAGAAGAAAAACCAACTCCAGTTGTTGAGGAAAAGAAAATAGCTCCGGAAAAACCAGTTAGAAAATCAACGCCGTTAAAAGAAACACCGAAGCGTTTCTTAAAAAATATCGCTGGCTCATTTAATCATTTACGAAGCAAAAAAGAAACGACACCAGAGCCGCCGCCTCAGCCGAAATCACAACCAATGCCGCCGCCAACACCCGTGCCAATAACCCCGCTTACAGAACCTAGATGGAGCCCACCAGCTACAATCGTGCAACAAGAACAAGCCAAACCAGTGGTTGTTCTTTCAGCCGCTGAACTTGCTCGCAAAAAACGTCTTGAATCTCGTGAAAATTCTCTTGAAGAAGCCAAAGTCGTTATAGAACACTACGGTGATATAGTACGCGAATATGGCAAACCTCGAAAACAAGCAGCACCGCTATACTTAAGCACTGAAGCACTAAAAGCGGCAGCCGAATCCCAAGAACATATCGACAAACTTGATTCTGATTCCAATGACGAAAAACCCAAACCTACCGTAAAATTAGAAAAACAAGTCGATAAAATTCCAGAAAAATCGAATTCAATTGATCGGAATGATCGGAAATCTCGTTTTGATTCAGTCGAGACAAAGACTAAATTGCGTCGATCCCGAACTCCGAGTCTCACTCGAAAAACTCCCGAACCGCCCCCGTTTGTACGGGAATCGTCCGTTACCCGTCCGTTGCGAGCAGGACCTATTAAACCGGCTCTTCCAGAACCCGAGCCTGAGCCCGAACCTTCTCCAGAACGAGCTTCAACTCCCGAGGAAGAAATTTCCACAGCTGAAACCAAAGTTGGGTCTGCTGTGGATTATTTAACGGATTTGGCAATGTTTTTACTTGCTTGTTGGTTGTATTTGTTTAAAGATGAACGGCTAGCTATTCCTGTCCTCATTCTAATGGTTTACAGACAATTAAGTGATGAAATTGGTAAAAGAATCCCTTCATGGATGAAACGCACAAAGAAAGAAGATTGATTAAACTCATTGGTTTATACTTTTCGAAAAATTGTTACGTTTTACATTTAATTTTATATCATTTTAAGGTCCATTTTTTCAATTTTAATTTCATTTAAGAATTTTTGATTTTTTCAAAAATCATTTATCTATCATTGTTATTTATCGTATTTTTAATGTTAAGATAATTCATTGTAAATAAGTATAATTGTATAATTATAATAATTGTTTAATAAAAATCTGAGGAAAAATGTTTAGATGAGTTTTAAGAATTGTTTTGTTGAGAATTGTTGTACTCGTATGTTCTAGATTCCTAGTTTTATTGGATACTTCTTCGGTGTCCTAGTCTTCTGACAAACAGACGAATATTTGAAATTCATAACGAGGCTCGAAAAATTCTAGATTTTAATCGATCCAAATGACCATTTGTTTCGAAGTTTTAGTATTGGATGAAGAATAAAGTATAATTGTTATGGTTGTCACATAACCAATTTGAATGTGTCTCGGCTAAACGTGAGTAAGCTTGAGCGGGATATTACACAAAAGTATAAAAGTTTTGGATACTCTCTTTGTGGATTTATTGAAGTTATTTTTTATTTTTTTACCAGGATGTCTATGCATTCAAAATTTATACTTTAGATATGCACCTATAGAGATAAAAAAAATCACCTGTGCATAAAGCCGGTATAAACGGTTGATTATAACAAAAAAGAAAGTATATATTTACAGTAGACTCTCTTCCTAACAGACGTAAGATTTCACAATAATCATTAAAGTTAAAAATTAAAATTATCGTACAAATATTTAACTATATTTTTTTTTTCTAAATCTAATATGGTGCAACAGCCATCAATCACCCTTTCAATTTTCTTCTTATAACTTAGTTGATATGTGGAAGTGTTTTCAGATGCGCTGGTATTTTGTAAAAATATTTCATCGGAACAATAGTCGAGTTATCATAGCCTTTTTCTTCATAAACTTTAGGTAATACCAGGATTTTATTTCTAGTAATTCCTTTATAATTCTTATATGCATTTTTTTTTAAATTAGCAATCAGTTAGTGCAAACTATGGGCTAATGTGTTATCTTGGCTGGAGCTCTTGAGCTCCAAATGGCTTGATGAAGAAGTTTCCAGTGGAACATCTTCCTGCTATTTTGATGTCAGCTCATATGGAGTTCTTTTTGATTTCAGTCTTCTAATGGTTGAGTGCTTTTGAAGTGGCCCCATTAACGGATTAAGTATAACAATATAACATAAAGTGAACTTCACTTTTTTGTTCGACCATTTCTGAAATTGGACATCTGTGCAGGTCTTGATGCAGCATATCGTTGGTAACATACCATGGTGCACCCGCCATCGTTCGTAACATTTTTGACTGACATATTAGGATCATTTTGGTGCTTGATTTACTGACGCAAGCCCATAATTCAGTCCCATAGCTCCATATCGGAACTATTATGGCCTTGTATAGGAGCAGTTTATTTTCCAAATACATTATGGATTTCCTTCCCATAAGCCAGTATAGCTGTTTGAACCTCTGCATGGTTTGGGTTCTCTTTTTTGCTATATGGGTTCTCCAGGTAAGTGTTTTATCGAGGTAAAGTCAAAGATATTTCACCGAACTCGATTCTGAAATACCCAACCCCTCGACATAAACGATGGGGCAGATGCTTCTTCTGAGAGTGAAGTTGACCAGTTTCGTTTTTGCCTCGTTCAGTTTTATCCACTGGTCCGTCCAAGCTTCAATTCAGGCGATGTGGTGTTGGAGATGAGCTACTGCAACCACAGGATCCTCATTGCTAGTCATTATGACTATATCGTCAGCAAATGTCCCAATAAAGGTATTGGTGGTTGTTGGTAGATCGGCAGTGTACAGTAGGTAAAGAATGGCACCTAGTACACTGCCTTGAGGAACGCCTGATTTGATTTGGCAATAGCTAGAAGTTTTGTCATTTACTCGTGTTCGGAATTGTCGGTTTTGCAGGTAAGATGAAAAAAGCTTGTGGTATGCGGGCACATATTTTTTTGTTTTGTATAGTAGACCGTCATGCCAAACTTTATCGAAAGCCTGACTTATGTCTAGGAAAACCGAAAAGTAGTACTTTATATTTTCCATAGCTTCGTTTATGGTGTTGACTACTCTGTGGCATTGTTATATAGTCGAGTGGCCTTGCCTGAATCCAAATTGATGATTAGGAATTTCTTCTAGAATGGGAAGGATTTTTTTTAGTATGAGCTTTTCACGGAGCTTAGAAATAATTGGAAGAAGACTTATTGGGCGGTACGAAGACACAATGTTTGGATTTTTTCCTGGTTTCAGAACCTCTACTACTTCAGCGTTTTTAATATTTCGGGCCAGTGATGTAGTCGAAATATAGCATTGAATAAATAGAGCATCATCATAATTGCCTTTTGTGGGAGCTCTTTTAGCATTTTGGCACTGATCTGATCCACTTCGGGTGACTTTTTGTCGTTGAGTTTTTGAACCGCGCTTTTTATATTTTTAGGCGTAAAAAAAGGTAGAATTTTGTGGCAGAAAATCAGGCGTATTTAATTCGTTCGTTACTTCTTGATTGATGGTATCATCATTGGAAGTAAACACCTTAGTCAGGTGAATGCATTTTTGCAGTTCATGTAATGGTAGCATAGGGCCTCAGGTACAGATGCGTTTCTTATTCATAGTACAGGACAACCATTGGAAAAAATATCTATGGTTTTGTTTTGCATTCTGACAAGACCAGTGGTTTTTAGCCTGGGTTCGGTGATTCAATCTCGCGAGATCGGTGTATATCTCTTTTAAATGGTTTTGATGTTTGTTTCTTATGGTTTTGATCATTTTATGCATCAAAGTATACATATAATCCTACGTTTGGAATTTGAAAAAAATATATTTTATTTTTCCAACTTAGAAAGGTTTTATGAATGGGCATATGAAACTAGTAGGTGCCAGTACCACTAATAAGGTTAAGAACCTGGGACTAAACTATTCGTAATTGTTTTAGAGAAGCCACCCCATGCTATTATTCTATAGTTAAGAGAATATACATTAAAATATACAAACCCTTTTAACTCATATATTTTTTTAACTTCTAGAAAATAAATAAGGGAATCTATATTTTTTTTATTAAATTTTCTGTGTCCGTCCCAATTCATGTGGCAACCAAAATATTACCCTAAATATTTACAATTTTTTACTCTAGTAAGTTTTTCATTGTATATTTTTAACTGAAATTGTTTAGGTACGCTATTTTTATCAGAACCAAAGGTCATGTAGGTATTTTTAACTATATTTAATGTTAAATAGTTTCTTTGTAACCTTGCTCTCATCTGATATAAGTAAAGGAACATGTTACTTTGTACTTCTGTCCATGTCTTGCTAACACCTTTAATTACAAAGTAATATGTTTTAGAATTATTTTGTATCTTGAAGATAGTAACTTCGAATAATATATTACCTTTAAAATGAGCAGAATTAAGTGTCTAAAGTAGATGAATATTGTTTATGACATGAGTACAAATTTTCTGATTGCGAAAGTAAAACATCCCAATTCTCATTTTCTTTTTCTTAGGTATTTTCTGTTTACTTCTTAAATACAAAAATATTAAGATACGAATAAAGAAATGTTTCCAATAAATTGTTCTATTTTACTGGTTGCTAAGTGGTCATGGTAGCGGCTCTAAAACTGGTAGGTGTTGGGTTCAAATCTCGTATCGCACAAATTTTCAATATTTTCCGATTTACAGATTTTTATTAACCCTAGAATTCGTTAAAGATCTTGGTTGCTATAAACGATCGAAATTTCATAACATTCATAATTTTTAATGAAATATTTTTTTTTCGAAATGGTCTTCCTATTTCTTAATGAATATCCATTTAAATGCCGCTTTTAATCGGTACTGTACAAATCGGTTTTGTATGCGTAATTTCAAATAGATTCGAAGAAATATTTTCAGCGAGTACCTTGTGGGTCAAATGAGTCTCAATTGACGTCCAAACATTGTTCAGTTCAATTTGAAATGTAAAAAAAAAAAAACAAAAAAATAAGTAACAATGAGTTAACTGGTGCAATGTGTCTTTGGAGCACCAAATAAATAATCTTAATAATAACACTAATATTTCTAACAAATTTTTTTTTACATATAATGTGGTGTTGGTATTCGTTATTTAAAAAATTGTGCGAAAAAATGAATATTTTTGGAAAAATCAAAGGAATTTACAAAAACAGTTACAACGTAAGTACCTTTTTTTTCTTCCTAAATGTAATTATTTAATTAATTAACCTCATCAAATAAAAGAAATAAGTATTAGATCATGCTAAATTATTTATGTGAGATAAAGTATAAGAAATAAGTAACTTAACATGTTTTATGTTATAAATTTTCGGCGTTTTTTTAAAAATTTAGAAGAATTGAGACAAAGAGTTTGAACTCATACAAATTCATTGAAAATTTCAATATTGTTTGAACTAAACAATGGTGAGTTTAGTGAAGACCATTGTTGTAATTCAGTCAGGTTTCATCTACAGGACAATTGATATGTTTATCAGATATGAAAATATTCATACATATATGAACATTAATTTTAAATGCGTACGTTTTATTACAAATATATTAATTTGGGAATAAGCGAGAATGGATTGAGAGCCTATGCAGTGTCGAATTTATGGTATATTACTTGATATTTTTTACATTTCCTGGCTTGGAGATTAATGTTATTATTTCTTTAAAGTTGCACTGTTATAATACTTGTTCGGATTGTGGTAAGTTTCTGCAAGGAATTGGCAAATGATAAAAGTCTGTAAAAAATAAAAGCATCCAGAGAAATTGGAATTCTCGGTTGCATATTTGCTAAACTTTCCATCTTCCCATTTATCTGCGATTTTTTCTGTAAATGTTGGTGGAAAATGGAACAAACCTCTTCTAGTTACAAGTAGCTCATTTTAATTGAATTTACCTCGAACCAGAGATCATTTGATTGTTTGATTGAGGAACAAAATCATCTCCGTTCCTACAGTAATTATTGTCATCAAAGAAGAATATATATAAGGAAATTTTTTTTATACTAATTCAAATTTATTATGATTACTTTTATTGTTGTATTAACATCCCCATCAAGTTAGCAATACAATTTTGAAATTCGTAAGAAAAAATTACGAAATATTTTGTTGCTCTTTTGTAGTACGAAAAATTTGGAGGAAAAATTATGTCGCTCGTATATCTTCCAAAAAAACGCCATGTAGTGCTAGCTTGACGTTTAGAGCTTCTCTATAAATATTCTAATAACAATTTTTCGATAAATTAGTTAATGAAAAGCATTTGTCAGTTGCATATTTTCCGTGAAAAATCCGTTGAAAATAAAAGCTCAATTTGAAACGTTTTCATAATATTGCATTTCCTGCAAAATTGTGTGCCATTAATAAGTGTGTATTTTGTAGTTCAAGAGATTGGGCAGAAAAAAATTTGTCGCTTGCATATTTTCCAAGAAAATGCTGCTTAAAGAAAAAGCTCATATTTTTGGATCATTTTTTTGGCAAATACAATGTGAATTGAAAAAAACTCCAGAGAGAATTTTTTTCATTAAACGGCGTTTTCTTGGAAAATATGTAAGTGGGACATTTTTTTGGAAAATACGATTATTTGAAAATGCTTCAATTTGAGCTTTTTTTTCAAACGGAGTTTTCACGGTAATATATGAGCAAAGTAAATTTTCTTTTAAATCTCTTGAATTTCAAAATCACATCAATTAATAACGTAAAAAATTGAATATTTATAGAAAAGGTCTCAGTGTCAAGCACGTCAGCACTACATAGAGGGTTTCTTTGGAAAAATTGCGAACGACATCTTATTTTCCTCTCAAATTACTCGAACTACAAGAAAGCAAACAAATATTCTGTAGTTATAATTAAAATAATAATAAATAAGGTTTTCTATTCAAACAAAGGATTATTTTTGTACCTTCCTTCGCCTAAATTCTTCAGCAAAGTAACACTGAACAATAAAGCTCTAATAACTCAACACACACGCCCATCAAGTTAGCACTTCACTTTTGAAATTTTTTAATATAACTACGTAATATTTTGTCGCTTTCTTGTAGTTCGAGAAATTTGAAAGGAAAATAAGATGTCGCTTGCATATTTTCCAGAAAAATTCTATGTAGTGCTTGACGTTTAGAGCTTTTCTATATATATTCAAATATCTTCTTTTTTTACGTTACTAATTGGCGTAATTTTGTGGTTCCAGAGATTTAAAAGAAAATATTTATTGCTCACATATTTTCCATGAAAACTCCGTTTAAAAGAAAAGTTAGAATTGAAGCATTTTCAAAACATTGTATTTTGCGGAAAATATTTGCACCAGAGAAATCCTATGTAGTACTAGCTTGACGTTTAGAGCTTATCTATAAATATTCAAATATCGATTTTTTTAAGGCAATTCGTTGGTGTGAATTTGCGTCTCGAAAGATTTAAAAGAAAAACAAATGTCGGTTGCATATTTTCGGTGGAAAGTCCATTTAATGGAAAAGCTTAATTTGAACCATTTTCAAAATATTAGATTTTCTTAAACATAATAAAATTCTTCGTTCATTAATTATTCTTATAATCTCTTTCAAATGTCAAAAAACATTTCAAGAAAATGTTATTTTTCAAAAGATACGGAACTGATTTCGTATAAAAGTAAAAAAAAAATAATTTCCAAAGAAAATTGGAAAAACGATTTGAATGTGAAGGACAAACATAATAAAAACATTATTGAATATTCGACATGCAGAATCAAAGGTCATAGTATTTGTATTGCAAAGTTTTTAAATCTTTTTATCTGAAACAAGAAATATACATTTCTAACATGCCGTAATATTATGTAAATGAAGGATAGATTGAATAATTGCATCGTTATTAGGCTGTATGATGTATTGACAAGGTCTATTAATTTTTTTCTAAATATGATATACCAAGTACTGCACATATAATAAAAGTTATCTAAATGAAAAGCAAGGATTTCCGTTGAAAAAAAACATCGATAGGTTAAATATATAATTTTATTTATTTTTAGTAGGATAGTGGACATGAAAGGATATAGATCCATATACTAATTATTAATTTTAGACGTTTGATTTTACGTCAAATTTAGTTTATAAGTACAGTATACAAACCATGATTAGTATCGTTGCCTTTTAAAAATGTTTTAATTACCACGATTTTAACTAATTTTATAAATAATTAATTTTAATGTAAATAAATGTTAACATATAAAAATTTTAATTTAAAAGAAGTTTGTAATGTATATGTGCGATAAAGAAAACAATTTCAATGTTATTGTGATGTATATTGTGTACTTCATATTAACGTAATTTAACAATCAGTAATGTTTGAAAGATTCTGTAATACATGTGTTTGTATGATTTTAGAAGCCTGATGAAGCTCTAATAAAAGACCGAAACGTGTCGCTAAATTAATAATTAGTAAATGGATCTACATCCTTTCATGTCCACTATCCTACTAAAAATAAATCAAATTATGTAAATTATGGACACAACCAATTTATCGTTAAATATATAGAATATAGAATATAAATTTATAGAATATAAATTTGTAGAACACTAATTATTAGACTAAAAGTAAGTAGAAGTTTATAACGTGATAAATTGTTTCGGAGAAATTTATTTATTCCAATTTCACATTTTTGAAAATTCTTCTCTTTCCAAATATGCTTATAACTTTTTCAGATCATAGTACTTTAAGTGTATCAGGATTTGAATCCACAACCTAAAGATTATATGGGAGCCACCACTTCGTGACTCAATTTGTGTCCCATCTTAATTATTGTACCTCAAATGATCTTCAATCTCTCTACAAGAAATTATAAAGCACATAATACTTTAGCTTCTAAAGTTCGATACTTTTAAATATGATCCACAATCTCAGAAAACTCTATTGCATTACAATTGCACAAAAAAATTAGAATTCTACGAATGAATCAGTAAGGTCACTGACTGATGATTAACCATCTCGAAGCCGGTGACATCTGGGTGGCTGATTAAATTTCATATCCTTCACACACTTCTAGATCAAAACACCGTGGGACGAGATCAAATGAATGATGAAAAGGAAACAGAAAGAAATAGACTCTCATATCAAATCCTCCATTGCTTCGATTAAATTTACAATTTCCTTCAACAGTCTATAACTTAATGCCTTATTTTTCCTCGACAAATATCATGAAATATAGACATTATAAGCCCATAAAAAACGTTAATTATAATCTCAATCATTAGTCTCAACGTATTTGATTGGAAAAAAGCATCGGTATTATATTTAACGTAAAATTAAAAGAAAAACGCCACGAAAAGAGATCTCATAAAATGATGCTTTAAATGTCAACGAGATCATCTAAATGTGATGATTTTTCTCAACCAATTACTTTTGAATCGCATCATCAGTGTTGTCGTCATCGTCAATGTCTTTCCTAGTCACTATTAAGATCAAAAGGTGTCAGAGTACATGCCACTTTGGACACTAATAAAAACAAAAAGGCTTCAAGCCGCTATAAGTAGTTATATATATTCATACTATTCTGCATGGCATATAAACACCAAACTATCCAGCAAAGGATGGAACAGTAATAATTTTTCTTCGTCATCTCTTGTGTCGGTCTTATGCAAAACATACAAACAACTAGAATTGTAAATAAATGTATATCACATAAATCAATCACAACTACTATAAATTAAATCCAATCACATGAAAAAATCGTTATTTATGAACTAAGAAAATCTTTTCAAATGTAAATTTTCACTAGCTCTCTTATTACTTTTCATTTAATTTCTACAAAGCAAAAAAGACAACAAAAACTCGTTAACCTTTTGACTGATCTCTTTGAAATCTGTGGGAAGTGATTTAATTTAATAAATTTAAAAAAAAATGTAATTGGAAATCAATTCCGCTTTTTTTTCACACATCATTATAAAATATTTACTTTAGGCAAGCTTTTTGAGTCATCGAAATCCAACCATTTTACCTACGTTTCGTTTTAAGATTTATTCCTGGAAACTTTTGTGGTCCGTTCGTTTTACTTCCCATAAATTTTCTCGATAAATATTGCACCCATATAAATGTTGGCGTAACAGCGGCTCTTGACCTTATGCTTGCCCAGAATGCCAGGAAGATTGAAGGACTCACCCATTTTCATCCCGTCGGGAGTCCCTAACGCAAGCTTTACGTCCGACAGAATAAAGGGAGGCAAATTCATCATCATTATTAAAACAAGACATTAAAATTTATCACGCAGGTTCCATAAACGTTGCATGGGTTTCAAAGAGACAAAATGAATTTTCAAAAATAAATTGAGGATAACTGTTTTTTTGTTTGTCTTAAATTAGGGATAATTAAATGTTCATTTGCTGTCCCCTGTCTAGTTGCTACCCCCTGTGTGGTTGTTTGATGTTAATGGTGGTACTTTCGTTATTAAATGGTTGTATGATGTGTGGTGTTCGAGAGGGGCCACACCAAAGACCGCTCCCTGAGAAAATCGATCGAATAACATTGGAAAAGTAAATGTTGTCTGATGAATGAGGGGTGGAAACTATAAATTTTAAAGGGGATTCATTGAGAAAAAAATTGTTGGTGAAGTATAAATTTCATCCGCTTTACATCAATTTATTAAGATAACCACTGGCAATTTCACCTACCACTGAATCGATAAACGTTATTTAAAAAAAACCGTAATTTATCTTTATTTAAAATTAGATTTTTTATTTATTTAAACTTATTAATTTATTAAAAAATAAAGGTTTTTTTTTAATGTTGTAAATTAACACAGAGTTGTAAAGCTACTTTAACAGCCTAATACTATAGTGTGAATATTAAACAATGTTCAGGAATAGGCACATTTTTAATTATTTACCAATTAACGTTAAAACTCAGAAGATCAAAAGTACGATTTTAAAACTGTCTGAATAACTGATGATGAATATAAAACATATAGTTGGAGTTTATTGCTATACTTTACAAACCAACCCTTATTTTTCTAGGGAGTGTTTAGTTTGGGTACGATTTGGGGAATAAATAAAAAGGGAACTTGATATTTGCAATTCTAAAAGCTAAATAATGCCAATTCTGTTGTGGTAATATTGGAAAAAAGTTGCCTTACTTAATATTCAGAAATAGGAATTATTCCAACAATGTTTTGATTTTATGTTTATCGTTTTCCTTTATATGAAAGATTAACTTCTATGAAAATGATAACGATATTAAAATTATTGAGTAGGTACACTTTTGGCAGCCCAATTGGTATTGGATGCACCAATTTTGTACTGCAGTAAAGACATTTTAGTCATAATTGTATACTAATAAACTATTAATGAAAAAGTCTACACAGGGTAGTGTTTTTGGATCAACGTGTGTTTTTGGCGGAAACATTTTGACGATAATATTTACGGACAACACTGCGATCCGTATGTAGGTCCAAGCCCATAGATCGCTACTAGGGATCATTCTTATAAGGATAAATAAATGAATCAGTAAAAGGATGGAGAATCAGGCTGAATGAGACTAAAATTAAGTTTGTTAAGTTTACTTTGAGGAAGAATTCTTGCGGAACCATTAAGATAAGGTATCTAGGCCTCCACTGGAAGATCCATATTAACAAGAAGATCGCTCAGAACACAGCACTGGATGATGCACCGTAGGATCGCCTGGATGACAGGCAAAAAGTGTCCGTTAAGTCAGCCATCCAAGGGGATGCTCGTTTCGCATTATAAGTGGTAAAAAGTAATTTCGAATAATAAAATTTGTCATTAGGGAAATTTAACGTTCTTATGTCAATTGCTCTTCATCAATATCGTGCTGATTTTTCCACAATTTTATATCCCTTTTTATATCCCTTTTATATCCCTACAATTGTACTGTACTATTGTTCGAGTATCACTAGTACCATATAGTGAATTCCATTTGTTAATAAAAATATTTATTTTTATCGATTTTTTATATGTATTATCAAATTTTACAGAATATTTGATATTTTTGATCAAATTAATCTTGGAAATATCAAAAAATTCTTTTACCGATAGTTAATAGTAGCAAGCATCCGCGATATTAACAAAATATTATTTTTAATGTTGAATACCTACGATATTGATATAATCATCCCTTCTTTATCCAGTTTTCATATACAAAACTAAAAGTTGCTTTCTATAAACAACTACTACACCAAATTTCTATATTAATAGATGATAAAATTCAGATTTCAGCTTTTATTAAATAAGAAGACAATTCAGGTTGTTTAAGATCGGTTTTTTTATTTAATATTTTTTAATTGGTAAAAATATTCAGAGAACTAGGATCAAATAATAATCAGTCAAAACTATTTATTACATGTGCGACGTTTAATAAATAGTTTTGACTGATTCTTATTTGATCCTAGTCCTCTGATTATTTTTACCAATTTATCATCATCGAGGATCTGAAACTCTACAATAATATTTTTTAATATTCAAATTAGCTACGTTTCGTTTCGTACCGTAACTTTATCAGGCTTCTTGAATCACAAAAAATATAATAGTGTAACGTGACGTGTCAAAACTGTATTGAGATGGCGTTATTCGTTCTTTTAATTTCTTTTGGAAATAAATAATCACTTTCACACTTAACAATCACTTTATTATTAAACTTGTATACACTTTTTATTACACAATCACGCTTGTCAAAACAATCACTTAAATGACAACAATCACTTTTAAATCAAATACACTAATAATCGCTTTGTTGTAACGGAAATTCACAACTGAATTTCTATACAGAACTGTGAACTGGCTTGACTGAGCGCCTTATATACCCGCAACCCAACATTCTAGAATATACTCCAATATTCACCAACGTTCCACCACCTACAAGATGTTTCTAGAACAATCTATATGTACATTCGTATTGGTAGGAGAGAGATAGAAGTCACTCAGCAAATCACGTGCCAGCTCGGCACAAAGAGAGAGACAGGCGTTGTCCCTTTCTGTTACAATAGTTTCAAATTAAATTCAATAAAAAAATGTATTTATTACTCAATAAAAAGATTTTTTTATTGAATTTAAATTGAAACTATTATATTTTTTGTGATTTAAGATGCCTAATCAAGTTACGATACGTAACAAAACGTAGCTAATTTGAATATTAAAAAATATTAAATAAAAAAACCGATCTTAAACAACCTGAATTGTCTTCTTATTTATATATTAATAAGTTTTTTTTCCCAATTATCGCTCAACTCCAAATAATAATTTAAGCGTGAAGAATAATTTGAAACTTGGTTACTATGTTGAAAAATGTGCTTTGTTATACTTGATGCGTATGAAGTATAACTAATTAATTAAATCATTTATGGTTTAATTTAGTTTTGATTATTATTAACAATCCATTTTGAAAGAAAATCTATTTACTTTCAATATTATTAAAGATTACTTTAGTAGGTAAAAAGTTTAAGAAATTAATACAATTATTATTACTTTTGGTGGTGCAATGAAATTTTTAAGTAAGCTTTCAATTCTTTTAATGATACCTTGCATTTGTGATAATAGTTTACTGAGGAGATCAAGGACTAAAAGGTGCGTTTTTCAAATTGATGACATTACAATCTTTCTTTAGAATTTGAAAAATTAAAAATATTCAAATGAAAACTTAGCAATTTTTAGAATATCATCAATTTTTTGATTGTTTTACACTTTTAGCAAATTTCTCCCTTATTCTAAGGCAAATGCTTTCTTTGATTGGAACGTGCAAGTAGGGAAAGATTTAATAGACTTTCGTAATGTGGACCCTCTTAAATTACCACCGGTTTCCGCTGAGCTTCAAGTAAAATATTTCGTTTTTTTGTTTCTTAAATTTTTAAGTATTTATTCAATTTTAGGCAATTCAGATTACATTCAACATTGAAATTAGCGATGGTGTGGTTACTGGTATAAAAACCCTACAGCGAAAAGGTAATGCATCAATAATCTACCGTTCAACTTCAAATGGAAAATTCGTGGACGTTTTAGCCACCATGACAATAAAAAAACTTGATGTTGTTCACACATTACTTTGTTGAAATTTTTACTTTCAAATTTTAATGCTTGCAGATTGGTTTTAATTTCATAATTAAAAGTTCTCCTGGACTAACTGAATCGGGAAAAATAACAAGTACTCTTAAGGATTTAAATTTCAAAATGGGTGCACAATATCATATAATTAGTCAGAAAATGATAATTGATCCATTTAAATTTGATAAAGCTGGGTGAGAATTATTATTTTACTTATAAGTTTATAAATATAAATATTTTATTATACTTTTTATAAGTATTTAATTGAACAAACTTTTAGGGAGCTTGATGTGGAATTTTCAGATACCATGATGAAATGGTTTTACAACATCTTCATTGAATGGTACAAAACAAAAATATATAAATTAATTATTGATAAAGTGAATAATGCTATAACGGAAAACATTAATGAATTCAATAAAAACAATAGTGCCTTTTTAATAAGCAGAGGTGGGAAATTTCCAAAATAGAAGTATTTGAAATACAAAATATCTACTTTCAGTTTGTATTTAAATACATTTTAAAAAAAATGTTTTTACTAAAACATCTTTAAAAATATATTTTTTATTTGCAAAATAAAAATACTTTTTGATATTTTTTTTAATTGTTCCTAACCGTTGCGCTATATTTAGGGAAAGAGTGGCATGAAAGAGCCAGTTTTGAAAAAGGTGCCAAATAATATAAAAGGTAATAGATAATTAAAAAAAGTAGTATTATAAATAATTGTTTATTCATTTATGTATGAAATGGCTTTATTTTTTTTTAAAATTAATGATATTTTAAGAATTGCAGCCATTTATAAACTCAAAGTAATTTGACTCTTTCATAACACATAGGCATTGAAAAAGCCACCCAAAGTTTTGAAAGAGCCAAGTTCTTATAACAAGACTGAAATTGTATATTAACAAATATAAGTATTTCTTTTTAAACTTTGAGATATAATTTTATATCTGATATAATAATATAACGTTTTAGATAAAATAACTCTGATAAAACATTAACTTTAATCTAAGAAATTCGTAAAGAGTAGCCATTTGAGATCAATCATTGCAAACTGACTAGATAGGATGTTTTTATTACAGACTATTACCTATTCTTTTGTAAGAAAACTAAAACTAAGTTAAATAATTTAAAAAAAACCTTTAAAAACATTTTTGGCAAAAAAAAAGATATTTTCATATATAAAATATATTTTGAAAGCTGATAAATATGCGTCTTTCACAAATTGTACAACATGGTAAATAGTCACTGTTTTACCAGAATTTGACAACATCCACTCATTTATAGTAATTCTATATCTACTTTTGAAGGGACCATATACTGCAACATCAAGGGGCTGTAACTTATGACTACAATGGGGTGGAAAAGTAACTATTATAATAGAGTTTTCTCTAGCAAATTGAACCATCTTGAGATTGACATGTGAACTATGATTGTCCATGACGATTAATGCTGGATTTTCTCTAGAAGGCTTCACATGCACTACAAAATGTTGTAGAGTAATAGTAATGTGTTTTGTAAGTCCGTAGCACATTTTAGATGCAGTTTTCAAATAATCTGCTAACAAACTCTCTTGTTCTACAGTAAAAATGCGCTTATTACCTATGTTAGGATTATGCTTGTATGAAATGGCATTAGATAATTTAACTTTCTTAACTATTTTAGCTAAGTAAGCCCTTGAAATATTAAATAAAAGGGCAGTTTTATTAATTGACTGTTCTTTCTCGATCACATCACAAACAGCTTCCTCTATTGTTGAAGCTGTGGGTCTTTTACGTTTTTTTTGGTATTATTAGTTCAGATGCCATCGTTGCTTAAAGTAAAAATATCTATTTTAATTAAGTAAACAATAAAATAACTAAATTGTATATATATATAATACATAAATATAGGCCTTCTGAAGAAGAATGAAAAATAGGTCTTGAAAGAGCCAGTCATGAAAGAGTTGGCTTTTTCATCACACTGCAGCTCGGCTCTTTCAAAACATATTCTCTTAATGAATGTAACCTCGGAAATTCGTATAAAATCAAAGATTTGGCGGCAAAATATATATGTTTTTAGAAGGCCTAATATATTAATCAAAGGATAGTATAATCGCGTTACTGTTTGTTTTGTACATATAGGCGTCAGAAAACAAATAAAATGAACTCAAAAACTTACTTCTTGACAACAAAATTTTCAATACTTCATATTAGAGCCGTTTATTTTCAGTGAACTAACAAATTTTATGTGGGCGACAACTAGGTCGTCAGTATACCAGTTTTGACACCTGTACCACTTGACCGCCAGTAGGTTTGATAAAATTTATCAACTGTAAATTAATGTGGCAAAGAATAGTTTTTTTTAATCTCTTTTGCAACCAAAAGCAATCTTGATTTGAATGATGTGAACTATTCTGTAGTGTTCTGCTTTTGACCATAAAATCCTTACCAACTTTACCTTTTACCTATTCAAGATATTATTAAATCTACTATGTAGATCCTAACTCTTATTTCTATGAAATTACAAAATTAATTTTATTTTTTCTTCCTAATACAAATATGAACAACAAATAGTGGTGGAATGTTTGACGGTTACGAAAGGTATAAAATGAAAATAAGTAAAGGAAAGTCAAAAATCATCAGAATATTAAAGTGAGAAACACCTTTGCAAATCAACAAGAAACAATGAAGATGTTTAATACAATCATAGCAAAACAAGCACAAATCAATTATTATATTTCAATATTTTATCTCTAAAATGTTAGCAGTTCGAAAATTTTACCGTCTCTCAAGTCGTGCCGCTCTAGGTCCGGGCTTCATGGATCTAGACTTTAATCCATCACAGTATGTATCTATTAAATAGTTATCCTAAAGATATGTTCTATCTACCTGAAAGGAAAATTATCAGTTAAAAGTCTAGGGCAGGGCTTCCCAACCTTTTTTTTTCTGATAGAACCCTTACTAAAGCTATAACGGATCATGAAACTGTTGCCATACATATACCTGTTGTAAACTAGATTAGTAGTAATATATATATTTTAGACAAACTGATATCAGTGTTGATATCGGTCTTGATATCAGAGTATTAACATAGTGACGATTGAAGGGAGAGGGGAAAAATCTCCTGGCGCTGATATTAGAGAGGCCCAATGCCGTCAAAATAAGATAAAGTTTTTAAATAGGATCGTTCTTCTTAAATAGGATTGTTCTATAAGGAATATTGCGTCCCAGCTTTGTTTCTAGTTCCAATTAGTCAGATCTGCTTTTGATATAAATTTCAGCATACCATCAATTGGATCGTTGTGTATGTTTCCCAGCTTATATTCGGGTAGACCAGGAGAGTTGTGATGACTTTTGGTCTTAACTGGACTGTTAAATAGTACGTGATCAAGCACTTGATTCTTTATTATTTTCTACAGTTTCGAGATGTTTCCTTAAATTTCAGTGTCCTGTTATTAGACCTAACAGCATTGTGATGTTCCTTTTTTATTATAATTGACCTCCTGAGAAATTATTCCCGGCTTTTGTTTGTTCATGTTGAGTCCATTCGGTTATTTGATTGAGTGTTGTATATATATATCAGTAGTCCTTTAGCCGGTTCTGGATCCATAAATGGCATTCTTATATCTGCTTTTTCAAGTTAGTCTGCCCCCTCGTCACTTTTGATATCAGAGTATTCCGACACCCAAGTAAGTGTTACCTTGTTGGATGTTACCAGCAGCATGAGACCAGTTGACAAATTTTATCAAGCCTACTGGCGGTCAAGTGGTACAGGTGTCAAAACTGGTATCCTCGTTTCGAAAATTTTCGGTATTTCTCGATAACGGATTTTTACAAACCCTAGAGTCTCTAAAGACCGTAGCTGTTATAGAGCAACGGTTAGTGACAATTAAAAAAAATATCAAAAAGTATTTTTATCTTGCAAATAAAAAATATATTCTAAAAGATGTTTTAGTGAAAACAATTTTTTTTAAAATGTATTTAAATACAAACTGGAAGTAGCTATTTTGTATTTCAAATACTTCTATTTTGGAAATTTCCCACCTTCGCTTTTTAAAAAGGCACTATTGTTTCTATTGAATTGATTAATTTTTTCCATTATAACATTATTCACTTTATCAATAATTAAATTATATATTGTTGTTTTGAACCATGTAAGTATGATATTGTAAAGGAATGCCATTATGGTTCCTGAAATCTTTACATCAAGCTCCCTAAAAGTTTGTTCAATTTAAAAACAAAAATACTTATGAAAAATGAATAAAATAATAATTCTCACCCAGCTTTATCAAATGTAAATGTATCAATTATCATTTTCTTACTAATTATATAATAATGTGCACCCATTTTGAAATTTAAATCCTTAAGAGTACCTGTTATTCTGCCCGAAGTAGATACTAGAGGAAAACCTTTAATTCGGTAACAAAAACCAATCTGCAAGCATTAATTTGAAAGTAAAAATTTCAACAAAGTAATGTGTGAACAACATCAAGTTTTTTTATTGTCATGATGGCTGCAATGCCTAGGGATTTTCCTTTTGAAGTTGATTGGTAGACCATTGATGCATTACCTTTTCGTTGTAGAGTTTTAACACCAGTAATGGTTCCATCACAAATTTTAATGTAGTAAGTTAGAAAGCTTACCTAAAATTGAATGAATATTGATAAACTCACTTAATAATAAAATCAAATATTTTACTTTATACGTAGTTGAAACCGGTGGTAATTTAATGGGTTCCCAATGATGATAGTCTATTAAATCACACACTATTTGCATGCCCCAATCAAACAAACTATTGGTCTCTGTATAATTGATGAAATAACTTAAACAATAAATTAATGGTGTAATAAAATTCTAAGAATTGCGATATTGTTTTTTACTTGTTTAACTTTTCAAAAAGCTTTTATCAAATTTTAAAGAAAGATTGTAATACCATAAATTTGAAAAACGCAGCTTTCATTCCTTAACGTTCTTAATGAATAATTACCATAAATGCAAGGTATCATTAAAAGAATTGAAAGCTTACTTAAAAACTTCATTGCAACACTAGAAATATAAAAAGAAAAGTTATATATTTTTATTAGATTTTTAATAGTTTTTATTAAATTCTATATCTAATTAATCATTCCAAAGAGAATTTCAATACATAATAAATTCACACTGAAATACAAAATTGAATAATCAATTTACGAATAATAATAAAAGAATATTTATTCTAGAAATAATAAGCACTCGCATAAGTAATTGATTTAAATTTATTAATTTTCAGTGATTGTACAAGTAATAGCGTAGAAAATGCAATTTTCAATTTTGAATAGTTTAAATAAGTTTGAATGAAGTTATCCTTATTCCCGTCATTTCCAACGTGGGGCACAGGCCCTACACGTGGGTCATGCTAATATTTTGGAGTGTCATAGACAGGACGCGCATTCTTCGGCTGACTATACCAAAGACTATGGGAAAATTCGAGAATGAGTTCTTAACAGTGAATTGTTTTTCATTCATTTCAGAATAATGTTCCATGAAAATATTTACTTTTTCAGTTCTCTATTAAATGTTTAGAAACTTTATTTATTTAATTGTTAATTCATTCCTTATTTTTCTCTTTTATGGATGACTTATTCTTTGTAAGTTAGTTTAGATACCAAGTTTATAGCCTTTTAAGCCTCCTTCATGTGAATAACCGTAAAATTTTGAATAACAAAATTTAAATATCTCAAGGGGGGGCTTTAGGATTTTATAAATGCCTAGGTGGGGCATGGTTTAAAATTTGTTGGAAACCACCATGAGAAAAAGGCTTACTCTCAGAATTCCCCAACACACTTCAGAATAATCTTAATGCTAGTAATCAATATAATAATGAAGCTTTTCAAATATTGACCTTATTTTCACATATTGCGCTGATTTTTTCCATTTTTTGAAAGGTAGATAAGTGTAAGTATGACATTCGTGAGTTAGGATCTATAATTAGATGTAGGTCTTAGTCAAGTTGTACGTAGACACTGTACTATACTACTTCAACTTTCTATTAAGTTGGGCTTTCTAGGATGAGATTAGTAAAACCTCAACACTATTGCCTCAGTTATTAAGCTTTCAGGGTTCTTACTTAAAACCAAGAAGCTGGGCAAACTTTGACACTCGTCACACTTGGTGCTTTACGATTACTGCAATTCCAAGGTTCGATATCCTTGGTTTCTCATGTCTTCATTCATTTCGAGCACCGCATTCCTATGAATGTGAGAAGTGGTTTCATCTTCTGCTTGGAAAAATTTGCATTTTGGATCAACCATATATAATCCAATTGCATGTAGGTGCTTCCTCCTTCCACAGTGGCCAGGTATTAGGCGCGTTACCACTTCAATCTGCTTTCTTGTAATACCAACTTTTTCAGTAGATAGTTTCTGTGATGGTTATTCCAATATCTTTGAACTGTGCTTTTGTCCGATAGTATTTTTCTATTCTGTGCAATGATTTTTATAAACCCATTATTTGATAGTATTTTTCACTACTGATCTTGTACCAATTACAGGCAGTGGACCTGTGAAGAGTGTTTGAGATCCTTGCCGGGCAAAGGCGGCGTCCTTTTCAATGTCTATGATACTCTTATGGCCTAGTGCTCATCCAAGTTAACCATATTTTTGGTAGTTAAACTTGCAAGGGTTTCTTTACACTTCCAGATCAGTTGAAAGCTTACCTGTGCTTTTGCTGGTGCTTTCAATACGGCTTGGCTATCGGTAAATATGTGGATCTCGCTATTTTAAAGCACCTTTTGGGACATTCCCATAGGCCAGCACTGCGCATGTCTCCGTTTGATATATGGTGGCATCCCCTAGCGATATGGATAGCTCATATTCTAGATTCCTCTGTAAAACTAGTGCTCTGTTACTATTTTTTCCTGGTTCATTTTAATTTTGAAACGTTTTGACATCCAATTTCTTATACCTTGTTCAATGTCGACAATTGAATGCCAATTGTTAAAATCTATTCTCAGACAAGTTTAAATTACACAGGACAATTGCATAGGATTATTGCGAAATATAAGATCTTTTAAAAGTGCGCGATTTTGATCAGCCTCGATTACTTGAGTATGAAGAAATTGAAATAATTTCTTTATATTCATGTAATCTTAATCACATTTAAAAAAAATTTAAAAAAAATTACAGGCCTTCATAAAAAGAAAATCAGTGGAAGAAAGAACTTTTATTAGTTTTTTCGATGATTTATATAATTTAATTTTGTTAAGTGACAATCGCTTGTAGGTTGGAAATCTTAAAAAGTATTGAAACAATAATTGACCTCAGTAGTTTTCCATTGTGCCGAAAACCAAATAAAACGAATCTCTACCACACAATTTTTTAAATAAAAAAATGAATAATGAACGTTATGTTTTCGTCACCAAAAGTATAGTTTTACAAATTAAATTAATTTTATTGTTAGAAAATGATTAATTGAAATATAAAATCGATCGTCTCCTCAGCCCACATTGTGTCGCTTATGCATATACCAGTGCAAACAATTCAATTTATCGATAACACAAAATCTAATCGGCATAAATCACGGAGGCGGAATCGATCGGTGACTAATATCAATACAAATTGAATTTCGTGTTATTCATCGACAATATTTTGCATAAATTTTTGGTCAAATTACTCGTTTTGACTTTTCAACTACAACAAAGTGAAGTCTCATTGAAATGCCAGGCGATGCCGTTCACCCCAAACTTAAACCGCGTTCATCAGCACCCCCAAACATAGAGTATGGCTTTAATTATTGCACATAAATTGATTGCACTGTTAATAATAAATATCATATTTCAATTAATTATATTTTCAATTATAAACGAGAAAAATGTGTAAGCTGATATTGGAATTGAGTTGGTAGCGTAGCCGCGGTCTGCATTTTAATAAACTTGTCAGATTAGATTTAAAAAAATCACGACTTAAACACGATGGTATCAGTTATAATGTGTAGGCAACTATATTTTTATAAATTAAAACATTATCCGGCTATAAACACAAGCGAATTTTTTTAATAGTTTCACTATACAGTCTGGTCTACAATGATAATTTATGTAGAAAACAGACAAACAATGTAAAAATTTTGATCAAATTAATTGTTTTATTATTAAAGACTATAAAAATAATAATTGTAGACAATGAAAGTGAAACATGTAAATTTTCCTTCTTGAAATTTCTTCGCGAGTGTCTAAGATCTCAGATTGATAAGTGGTGGGCAAATACGTATACGAAGTTTTATCACACTGTTGTTATTTTTTAATTCTTTTACTAATGTGAAAAGCGTTTCCTTTACTCATTTTCTCTTACGAGTAGCCGATTTGATATAGTTTTAAGTGGAAAAAAAAAAATTCCACACGAAAGTGCAATTTCATTTTGTCTTATTAAGGCGTCAATTA
This sequence comes from Sisyra terminalis, assembly GCA_958496175.1. Lineage (NCBI taxonomy): Eukaryota > Metazoa > Arthropoda > Insecta > Neuroptera > Sisyridae > Sisyra > Sisyra terminalis. The sequence goes on from OY292275.1 coordinate 15,267,865, forward strand.
TTTATATTAAAACGATCATATTCGTGATAATGTACTCTTATTCAACTAAACTGAATTTGAATGGATTACGTATTGAATCGTTTAAGATTTTTAGATATTGCTCGAATCTCAAAAGTACTTGAGGGATTGAGGCTAATATGTAATTATCTCGTTAACGAGATTTTATATTACCAATGTATTTTACAAAAAAAAAATACATTTTCATAGTTGAATGCGTATGAGAGACTAAATTTTTAAATTTTACATAGTCATTATGGTCAAAAGGTTCTATTTGAATTTTCATTTTTTTTCTATTATTGATATAAGAGAGAATGGTTTTTATTTAGATTTATATTAGTCGGATATTTGTGGAGTTGGAGTAGCTGAAGATTATGGGAACTGAAACTACATTAAAGCCTCATTTGAGAAGGATAAGAAGTCAAGTTATTCTCTTTTCCTTACATGGCTTATGTCACGAATAAAAGCTTAAATATTATGTTACAATATCAAGTGTAGATACTTTTTCCCAAAGGTAATGCCCCATAAATTATTCAATTATGATTCATTTCAAATTTCTTCACAAAGCTTACTTATAATCGAATCTTTACTTAGGAAATAATATATTTTATGGACAATATTATTCGTTTAACAATTGATTCAAAAAATACTGTTATTTATTACTTCATCTATGTGATACACTTATTGCATACAAAATAATTGAATAAAGCATAGTCGAAAAGAAAATATTTGCAAATTTTTGCAAAATATCTTTGTAAACAATTTCCTCTACTTATTGTTCTTCATACGAATAAAAGTATTAAGTTATAAAGATCAACCACTATAAGTACATTAACTTGAAATTATGGTAAAAGTTTTTTAAAATAATATTTCTTTTAAAGGGTTAACCACAATTTTTGTTATGGGCCAAAAAAAATTTTTTTATTTAAATACCAAAAATTTATTATCTTTGATTATATTGATTATATTTGATATTATCTTGTTACTTGATACCCCGCAAATCTTATACCGGAATAGAATTACAGTTTTACAATGTAATACTTAAAATAGTTTGAAATGTTTCGTTATTTGGTTCTACAGTTTTACGGCATATTTAGGAATAATAGCGATTATTGCGTTAGTGTCTTCGGCAATATCCTCACAATCCACACAATATTCCATTCCTCTTTTTGGTAGGTTAAATGCAAGGTTTATAAATTACACAGGTTGCCCCATTAGTAAAAAAATGACGCCATACGAAGAATTTTAAATTTTGAAATTAGAATCAGTCTGAAGATATGTACGAATTTCTTTTGGATACTTCACGTGTCGCATGAGGCCACCTGTGTATTTTATAAACCTTGGGTCAAAGGTTCCAATTCTGATTCCTGCACTAAGTTCTGTTTTGTGGTTATCAAATATAAGCTCGATTTCTCTAAAACATGGCTCATCCATTTTTTTTTCTCTTTGAAGTTATACTTCTTAAGTGGTGTTATGGAAACATAATCATATTGATTTTTTAATAAAATGTGCCACCGTGACGCTACAGTAGGAAGTTGTTCGCAAACGGTTAACGAGAAACTTCAAGCGGGTAAAAACTGACCGATTTTTGGGAGTGATTTGAATAGTACTAAAAAACGCAGTCAAGTCGACCGAGTTGATCGCTAGCACAGGTGTTTGTTATTCGGTATAGGAAACTTTATATTTAAAACATTGATATCGTCGAACTTAACATTTTCAGTTTTGATAATTGGAACCATATCCATTTTAATAGACAATATTTTCTTGAAATTATTTAGTGCAATATGTAAAATAATGCAATGAAATTTGATTGAATGGAATTAACTTTATAAATATATTCTATGTTTTAAAAGATCACTTTCTGTGTTTTACGAATATTTTTGATTGAAACTCTAGAAGATGATGTCCACACTTGATTGTCAGATTGTCTTCGGGATATCTCAAGAATCATATAGTCGTAATCATTAACTTCAAATCCCTCATTTGTATGTTTTTTGAATTAATTTTGTTAGAAATTCGAAAAAAAAAACTCCAGATGATGACATTTACGTTTACCTCCAGGTACGTCGAAAACTTCCTGAACTTTATATGTGCAATTTGCGACTCCCTAAATACTTATAATAATAGTTATACTTAAATCATTTCAATAAACTCCAATTGATGAAATTCCTGAAGCTCCATTTCCGTGGAAGTACTTACTTGACCGAAATAAGCCACCTCAAAAATTCCAAGTCACAAATTTCGTGCATTTTCCTGTGGAAAATAACGAATTCATTCGTGGCCACTAAATTTTGATCTCAAAATATACATTTTTCATCTACCCAAATATTAAGCCAATAATTTTCAAATGTTGGGGTTGACCTGATAAGACTTTTAGTCCAATTTGTAAACTTAGATCTTCTAAACTTTTAAACTTGGATCCAGAGCCTGATTTAAAGGTGTTGAGACCTTGGGGCACCAAAGACCCATTACCATACATTATATTGCACTTTATTTTTTTATATTTGAATTAAAAATCGGTTTCAATACATAAAATGGGTCATAAAATTAAACGATTACTATTGTTTTAATTTTAGCAAGGATGTCCAACATGATTTTAGGAGGGATGGGGGGGAGGGAGAATTAAGATTTTTATTTCCGCAGTTGACCTAAAAAATGTCCAATAGTAAAGCAATGGCAATTATTATATAAGGATGGAATAAAATTTAACAAGTTCGCGGGCCGTTTGTTAGATGCGCCAGGTTTCAGGCATACCAAAGCTCCCACCATAAAGAATGTAATTGCCGCTTTTTTAAATTAAAAATAATTTTTAAATTACAAGGAAATTTAATATAAACGATTTTTGGGAAAAAATCGGGAAAAGAAAAATAAATAAATAAATAATAGTAACTATAACCAAAAAGTTTAAAATATTTATATTTTCAATGGAAAAATTAAGAAAGATATGTAAAATTACAAATTTTAAATTTTTATTTGCATAATTCAAATAGCAGGGTCATATTTTTCCTCGTTCAATCTTTTGATTTTCCCAACAATTTAATCATAATATATGGTTCTACATTTAAATTTCCTATCATTTCTTCTACTAATTGGCATTCTTTTCTCAAAACCTACAAATTTCTACGATTACCAAATAAATTTATTTGACGTAATGACGTCGCGTCGTTGAATCTCTCCTAAGTGTGAGAACGAGCTGTCATCACTTTTCTTATTAAAATTATCATTTTATACAAAAAAATCTGATAAAAACTGGGCTCAGACCATAAAAAGTTATAAAAAGTTGCATTTTATTTAAATATTTAATCCATCTTAGCGTTGTTTATGTGAGTAATTCCATTATTAAATATTACTCTTTTTTGTTAAACATTTCATTGTAAATTCAATTTAAAACGCTCAACTTTCACCCTTTGTTGTTCTGTGCGTAAGAAAATTTGTTGCCGAAGAAAGTGAACTTTATTTATAATTAATTTATATTTTTTTCCTTTTTTCTCCATGTAACTAAAACAATCCAATTAAACAATTAACGAACGTGTAATTAAATACCGGAATAAAATTGTTAGTGTAATTGTAATGCATTTCTAGCCATTTGCTTTTTTCTTTCAACTTAGCGCGAAAAGTTGCGTTTTAACTAATGAACTTATTAATTTTTCTGGACTAACATTAAGTTTTAAGGTATTGTTATACGACGCTTTAGTTAAGTATGCAAAACATAACGTATTAAAAAAATTGTTTTAAAAATAATGAATGAAATGTATTGTTTGGAATATATGCATGCCTGCTATTAATAAATGGGAAACAAATTAAAATTTTATTTTGACTAGAAGACGAATATACAATTTTTGTTGAGACAGCAATTAAAAAATATTTTAGAAATGTTTGACTTAAAAAACATTAAACTCCTACACACAAATTCGTAATTGATTTATATTTAAACAGACAAATACATATACGTATTCGGCCTGTATATGAAAAATCGATAACTATACTTATACATAATACGATTATCAAGGGATTTGCGGAAAAAGATTAAAATTGAAACTACAATTTCGATATTTTATTCCCTACTGTACCATAACGGACAGGAGTAATAATAAAAATCAAACAAAAATGAAATTTCATAACTTTTACTGTTAAAATTTTTGTCTCACCAATGTACAGTATGAGTTAAAACAATGATGATTTGAAAAATGTTCAAAAATTATAATTTTGATTTATATAGTTCTTATAATACAGTTTACAAGTTACTAAATATAGTCGTGTTTTGAAATTTGTCCAAAACATGAATGTGAATTGGATACCTTAAAAAATTATGTAAATTTCATTGAGGGGGGGTCAATTTTGATAAGAGTTGAAATGATAACAGAAAATAATAAGGATTATCTAATTGCTTTGGTTCTAAAAAAATAATATTTGTGTTTTTTGAACGGTGCACTTTTCTGCTGCTGCTAATCGCTGGTTTCTAGCGAAAAATACGATCACGTGACTAAACTGTCACATGTGCGCCATCTGAAATAAGTAACGATATAGCAAAATTTTGTTTAACTATTTTGCCGGATTCTACTATTTCTACCCGTTGTATCATATTCACCAGATATAATGTTCTATATTAATACATTTTCAAAAAGAATTCATAGTCGGTACAATTATTATTTGTTAGTTCAATGTTTACTAACAAGTATTAATACTTATTGCTTGAAATTATATACATTAGAGTGTCCGTTATTTCCGAAATTAATTTTTTTACAGCGATCATCCCCTGAATTTTTAGTTTTAGATATAAAAAAAGTATCCAATACAATTAAGCTCTTAATTTCTTGATTAAACCGTATCGGAATTATGTTACTTTTACCATTTAAATAACATGGGATTATTTGACTTTTTACTTTTAATTTTTTTTCTCAGAAACAAATGGATTAAAAGATTTTAAATTAAATTATTCTAACGTAAAATTTAACGCTCTACAAAAAAAGTCTCTTATAAATTTTCGGTTTAGTCACTCCATTAAAAGTTATTCATCATTTAACTTGTGCCTAATATATCTTGCAATATTTTCAACTTTTTGCTCATATTTACTTTTTTGAACTATAAAATCTTTGTGTATACAATATATAAAATATATTGCAGTTCAATTTATTAACATAAATTTGAACAGAAGTTTAAACAAAAATATTCGTGACGTATTGCCCAGATACGTATATAGATTGCCAAGCCATCTTCATCAGTGGTCATCAAGTAGTTTGGATCACTCCGTAACTGCTTTGTGATGATTCACACTGTGAATCAATTGCAAATTTATGTTAATAAATTGGACTGCAATATATTTTATATATTGTATACAATGTATAACTGTTCAAAGTCAGCGAAAAAATCTTATTTTGATTATATAAAATCTTTGGAAGAGAAGATAAAAATTATTATCATTCGAGCGCCAGTGATTATTTGTGTTAATTTTATGGCTTGAATTGAAAATTAAACAAAAAATCATTTTTTGACAGTTTATACCGGTGGCATAAGATCTGAATTCGCTATAGTCGTGAAATTCAATTTATCCAGGATAAATTTTCATATCAATATTTTGTACCTGAGAAGTGAATTTCATACTAATTAATGAGACTATCGACACAAGTTCAATTATTATTCGAATTTGTACCATTTCACCTGACGCCATCTATGAGAAATTTCTTAGAACTTGTAGTCAACAAATTAAATGTTGAATAAATTACAAAATACAAATTAAACAAATTAATTCAAGTTTAATGTTGAATAACTTTTAATGGAGTGATTTAACCTAAAATTCATTAGAAACCTTTTTTGTAGAACGTTAAATTTTACGTCAGAACTATTTGATCTTAAATCTTTTGATCCATTTATTTCTGAGAAAAAAAAATAAAAGTAAAAAGTCAAATAATCCCATGTTATTTAAATGTGTTTTAACCAAGAAATTAAGAGCTTAGTTGTATTTGATAATTTTTTTTGTATCCTGAACTAAAAATTCAGTGGGTGATCGCTGTAAAAAAAAAATTAATTTGGGAAATAACGGATACCCAAATATACATACACCTATAAAATGAAGTAGTTATATTACTACGTTTTTCTGGATCTATTTAAAGTTGTTTGTTATATATATTTGGAGGTTTTAAATGAAACATAAAATGGGTTATCGGAAAGCAGTTGGTATATTAATTACATTACATTACTAAGAGCTAGTATTTTCACTAATGGATAGATAAATCATAACCATACGATAGCTATTTAATACAAATTTTTCCTTTAGACAAAACCTATACAATCACCATACCCACATCACTATTCTTAAGTGAAAATACGTATGTTTTCTCTATTTTCAGGATAAAAAATTATCAAAAAAGAAAATGCCTCTATCTAGAAGTAAAAATACCGACCCTAAGGCAATTAAAAAACACTTCACTTGCCTTATATACTTTTAACATTCAAATTTTATAATTTCAAACAAAATTGTTATAAATGTTAACAGGGAAATTTATTATCTTTAATTAGGATTAAAATCATGCATTATATTACTCTTACAATATCATCGCTAGATCTTATTAACAAAAACGTCTATTTAATTATGAAGTAATATGAATAGCAATTGAAATACAAAGATAATTAAAAACCGAGTCATTGCTTTTGTAGTTTCTTTCTTAAGCTCATTAAAACTATATTATGCTCTTAATTTTCTTAACACTGATGTTAATATTCTTAACACATAACTGCTTTATAGCATATAACTTCTGCGAACTAGTAACTTTTCAATTATTGATATTGATTCCGTGACCACAATAAGTTCTCTATGAAGAAATTTTATGATGCTAAATATTAAAATTCTAAAACTATTGAAACACGATAGTATGATGCATTTTTCTATTAATGGAAAATTTTTGAATCCCAAAAACGATGTTAGAAGCGATAAATTATTTCTTTACACACTATCTTTAATGTTCTAAATATCAAATATGAATGACATTTTTATAACAGTTTTTTTATAGTTTGTTATTGTTTGAAATTTTAATCGATCGATATGATCTTGAAGAAATAAACAATTGATTTATTTTCATCTCAGAAATTGAAAAATTTCTAAGAAATAAATACCTATTGAAGCTAACACATTTTTCTCTACCTTCCTATTTTAGTATTATAAAAACGTTTCTTTTCTCGCCTATTCTAACGTATACACAGCTAAGCCACACATAGGATTGGAAAGATATACGGAAAGGTACAACAATCATTTTCGAATCCATAAATTCCGTTCTCAATTATCTGCATGTAATGTAGATACAAATAAAATGTGTCACATTTATTCTTATCTAATTAACAGTAACGTTAACAATATGTATGAGAGAAAAGAGTAAATAGATGTGCAAAGAAAATAAATACTAAGTAGAATAATTTGTCGTGGGTTTTTTCTTGTAGTACGTGTGCTCCAGGAGAGACAATGATGAAGACACGTAAATTCTTACATCAAGTCCCGTAAAGAATTCCAATTTTTTATGTTCGTGATTTTTTTGAAGAATATCTTGGTTTTATGCTCTACGTGGGTGGGTTGTAATGAAAAGTTGTACTCGTTATTCCCATTTCTTGGGGTTGCTTGGTTAAAACTGATTCGTAATTTAAAATTTGAGGCCATCCAATATGTTCTTATCGATTGCAATTAAAAGTATACCTTACTTCAGTATACACTTGATAAGAAAAACTATTTAATTTTTACTTCCCTAAATATCTATAATGATTTTGTTACAATGAAAAATTATTAAGTTAAAACTTTAAATACCTAAAAACCAAAAAAATCTGAAATTTAAACGAGTTTGGAAACTACATAAAAATTGACTGCCAAGAAATTTATAAGTTTATGTTCTGCATTTTTTAAAACTAAAATTTGGCAAAGTATTGAAAAAGTATAAAAATTTAGATCATATAAATATATAATTTTATCTCTTGATCGTTATAATTTGCTATAACTTACGTCACATTCAAAAATACTATCATTCATTATTTATGAAACTTATCGCAAGGAACCCAAGTACAAAAAGTAAATATATATACATATATAAATATATATATATATATATATATATATATATATATATATATATATATATATATATATAATATATATATATATATATATATATATATAACTTTTGTTTCAACATCCTTACGAACAACTAATAAGTTTCTTTTTATATATATTTCTAATAAACCCACAAACGTTAACTTTTTGTACTTGGGTTCCTTGCGATAAGTTTCGTAAATAATTAATGACAGTATTTTTGAATGTGACGTAAGTTATAGCAAACTATAACGCATAGCAAATATATATGGCAAATTATAAATATATATAAAACAGGTAGTTCATGAGATGGTTTTAAGGAATACAGTTTATACAATTACATGAGAAGTCTTTTGTTGTAATCATTTTTTTTCAAATAGAACTTTAATCAATAAATTTCATAAACATTGTTGGTATTCTTATCCATTTTATTATGCATTAATGATTCTTATTTTATGGATACTTTTAATATTTGATGTTTTATTAAATTTCATAATTTTTTTTAAATTTCATAAATTTTTTTAAATTTCATAAATTTTTTTAAATTTCATAAATTTTAAGATCATAAGATTCCAATGACCCATGGACATTGTCATTCTACGGGAAGAAACCTGGGCAATTAAGATTGCTACAATTAGCTTTGTAGAAACCTTCGAAATGTGGTTATACCGAAGAATGCTAAGAATACCTTTAACAGCTCCGTTGATCAACAAAATGGTACTAAATAGGTTCGACACAACTCGGCAACTGACAAATACTGTGAAGTGTAGAAAAATTTCACATCTTAGACCTATTTTCAGGAGGGGGGGATATAGAATTATTCAACAAATCATGATGGGTAGTAGAGGAAAGTAGAGGAGGAGAAAGGAGATAGGAATATTCGTGAATGAAGTACCTACTGCGGAAAATTTTTCTAGCTATCATAGAACCATAAAAGACTCATAATCGTAATTGCCAATACCAGAAGGAAAACCAGGAAACCAGGGATGAAAAAGGATTCTTGAAAAACTAGGATAATATTCATTTGAAAAAGTACATGAATTTTAATTCCTTGAACAAGAATTGGAAAATAAAGCTATTTCTATAGAATATATAAAGTTGAACAGACCTCCTTGAAAATTCTAATTATCTTACATTTCCTTTTTAAAAAATTGAACTAATAAAATTTAATATATTGAAATTCTACAAAAATAAAACTAACGATAAAAATAATAACTATCGGTGAAGAATTGTTGAACTAAGAAGTGTTTAAAAATGTATTACATTTTTTTTCATTTTTAAAACAATTTTCTTTTAATGGTTTTCAGCAGTAATTACTGATCTTTTATTGTTATTTAAACAAACCGATCTAAAAATATTAAATATTATCTAATATATTTCTGCATATATCGTTCGATCTTGGAACCATTCAAAAAGAAAATTTACCCCGTTTAAATGAATTTCACCAGGGATGGACGACGAAAGAAGAAAAAATTCAACCAAGTGGAAAACTAAATCTACCATCAGGCAGAAAACAGGAAATGAATAATAAATTGGTCTATGAGTTGGTATTAATTATTTATATCATAATTTATTTGGACTAAAATTGAAATGTAAAAACATTTTTTGCTTGGTTTGTAGTTACTACAAAGTTTGTAGTTACTTACACTGCGATTTATGGCCGAAATAATCAATATAAGCGTTGGAATATAAATAGATATTAAATACAATGATCGAGTGCAATATTGTTTGTTACAAGCACCTGAAGAAGGTAAAAGTTTGTCTATAATAGAAAGGAAAAATATTAATCTAAAAATAGGTTTAAAAAAAATACTGCTCAGCATAGACAAACATAATCTGAAAAAAATCGTAAAAGATTATAGGAAAACCATCCCTGAACTTAATTACTGCAGTACTCAATCTCCCAAGGAAATTTGCCAAAGTGATAGATTCCAAAGTTTGACCACTACGGATGAAAGAACCACGTGCATACTTGTAAGTGACCCTGATGGAACATTGAATGGGGTATAAGAAACTAGAAAAACAAACTCTGTAACCGAAATAATTGAAAAACATTTAATACCATTGGATGCTGAGGATTCCCCAGATACTGAATCTCTAATAGGTTAAATAGGGTCCCAAGAAACACAGTAAGCCCTGAGGTTGCGATGCTGAAGCTAACTTAAACCCATTCTATATAATTTAACTTGATAAAACTAAAAATATATTCTACAATTAAAAATTGCATATATTAACCTATATTCATATAATTGGTATTCCAATTGTGCTCGATTCTTGCTATTAGGTACTTAACTTTTTATTGTGAAGAAAAAATATTGATAAGCAGAATGCTAACATAACTTTATTAATTAATTATCTGGGAATTCCTTACGAAAGTTCTTAAATTTCATAATTGGTAACTATGTATTTATGAGTTTTCCAATGTTAATTATTGAAATGCATAAAACAACTCGAGACGCCATAAGGGGTCTTTTTTCCGGTTTGAACTCCGTTATTGTAAATATTATATATTTGTACAATTGTTTACTAAAATAATTGTCTTTTTTCTCATTCTGTTTAACACAATCGCATAAATTTTACGCCTTTACTGTTTGACTTTTTTATGATCTTGATTTTAATCAGAATTAATTTCAAATGTTTGAACATGAATTCTTTCCCAATGGAATTGTTTGAAAAAATAAATGATAATGGTTAAGCGTGTGAAAGAAATAATGGACGAGTTTTGGAGTCTTAATTTTTGGTAATTTCGTCGTTTTACTACTAATTGCTACGCAAGGTTTATAAATTACCCAGGTTGCCCCATTAGAAAGAAAAAATGACATTATACGAAGAATTTTGAAATTTGAATCAGTCTGAAGATATGTACGAATTTCTTCTGGATACATCACGTGGCGCATGAGGCCACCTGTGTATTTTATAAACTTTGGGTCAAAGGTCCCAATTCTGATTCCTGCACTAAGTTTTGTTTTGTGGTTATCAAATATGAGCTCGATTTCTCTAAAACATGATTCATCCTATAATTTTTTTTCGTTTTTAAGTTTTACTTCTTAAGCGGTGTTATGAAAAAATAATCACCTTGAATTTTTAATAAAATGTGCCACCGTGATGCTACAGAAGGAAGTTGTTCGTAAACGGTTAGCGAGAAACTTCAAGCGGGTAAAAACTGACCGATTTGAAAAGTACTAAAACACGCAATCAATACGACCGGGTTGATCGCTAGCACAGGTTTTTGTTATTCGATAGAAGAAACCTATATTTAAAACATCGATATCGTCGAACTTACCATTTTCAGTTTTCATAATTGGAACCATATCCATTTTAATAGACAATAGTTTAAATTCTTTCATTTAAAATAACGGTATTTTCTTGAAATTATTTAGTGCAATATGTAAAATAATGCAAGGAAAGTCGATTGAATGGAATTTACTTTATAAATTATGTTCGATATCTTCAAAAATCACATTTCTGTCACTTTCTCACTTTCTGTGTTTTACGAATATTTTGATTGAAACTCTAGAAGATGATGTTCACACTTGATTGTCAGATTGACTTCGGGATACCTCAAGAACCATATAGTCCTAATAATTAACTTCAAAACCCTCATTTGTATATTTTTTGAATTAATTTTGTTGGAAATTCGAAAAAAAAACTCCAGATGATTACATCTACGTTTACCTCCAGGTACGTCGAAAACTTCCTGAACTTTATAGTTGTAATTAGCGACTCCCTAAATTCTTACATTAATAGTTATACCTAAAGCATTCCAATAAACTCCAATTGTTGAAAATTCTGCAGCTCCACTTCCGTGGAAGTACTTACTTGATCGAAATAAGCCACCTCAAAAATTCCAAGTCACAAATTTCGTGCATTTTCCTGTGGAAAATAACGAATTCATTTGTGGCCACTAAATTTTGATCTCAAAATATATATTTTTCATCTACCCAAATATTAAGCCAATAATTTTCAAATATTATTGTGAAAATGAAAGGAGAGGGTAAGACCTGATAAGACTTTTTAGTCCAATTCGTAAACTAAGATCTTCTAAACTTTTAAACGTTTAGTTTATAAACCTTGATTACTACGTACTTAGTTTTTTTTTATGTATTTCGAAAGATAGTAACAATTTGGGATTCAATGGATTTTTGGTGCAAAATTCTTACTGTACGGTAGTTTTTTTATTTTTATTTGTATTACAAATTTTAAAATAAAATAAGGAGGGAATATGTGATTTTTTTTAGATTCGTTTACCAGGAAATACTTAAACAAGACATTTAATAAAAAGACAAGTGTTTCGTTCGGCATATCCAAAAAGAAAAGAAAACACTTTTAAAAATACGCGTCCATTTCCGATTCGTCACATTCGGTTTTTTGGCTTCTGTATTCTTGTACTAAACAAATAAAGGGAATGAAATGGGAACTTTTTCGCTTTGTGCATTTGGCTGGTTTCGTATCTCGACTTCTTGTTGTAATTAGTTTACAAACGGCTCTAAAAAAGGTGTTAATTTTTTTTTTTTTTTGATGCAGATTCATTTGTACGCGGGAAAGATTTTCCTAGCTGCTTCTTTTTTGAATGTCCATCCGGTTGTTGTATGAATAATAGACCTAATAATACTGTTTGTAATATGACCTGTTTGTTATTTTTGTTCGTAAATAGCCGTATCGTGCTTGAATATGAAAATAAGTCGGATTTTATTTGTGTAAGTTGAATTTCACAACACATAGCATTAATTACCTTTGAAATATAAAATAAAAAAAATTTATTGTTTGGACTCATATTTAAATATGTAAAAATATATGTTAACGTTTTAATATTACGAAAAAAAAAATAAAAAAAAAACCGCCCGAACAGGGACTTGAACCCTGGACCCTTGGATTAAAAGTCCAATGCTCTACCGACTGAGCTATCCGGGCTTGTGATGGCTTTTCTTATGTAAGGATCAAATCATCCAATGATTATAGATCCTTAAGATCTTAACAAAGGATCAATAATATTATTATTTAGCACCAACTATAATTAATAAATTAATACAATTAAAAACAGAACAATCAGCTATCAAACAAACGACATAATGAATTAAAAATCATAAAAAATGCTATTGAAAAAAATTACTGTTTTAATTTTTGTCAAACTTAGCCGAGGAGAATTTTTTTGTCAATAGTGTTGGCATGCGGTCTAAGTCATTATATCATTAATGTAATAACAATTAAGTTCACCCAATTACTTCCAATTTATTATTGTGCTGATTGTTACTATTATCATCATTCGTATTTATTAATCGGCAGCTGTTGCGCGTTTCGTTTCGTTTCAATCAATCAATTACAATGGAGACCCGCGTGTTAATTTATTTATTGATTTAAATGTATAAATGTCAATCGAGGTTAATTTAATGATTTTTTTCTGTATGATTTTAAATTATTGCTCTCAGCTTAAAATCGAGGCAAATTTGGACATCAAAACAGCGACATATAGGCAACCTAGTATGACCCTAGAAAAAAAAAAGAAATCCAAAATTAAAATCGTTTTTCCTTGAATTTTTTTCGAATAAGATTTATAAAGACATTATTACTTGGTGTTAAATATATTCAAAAAGATGAAACATTTGTGATTACATAAGCGAATTCCATATCTTTAATATGAAGGTCTTTCATCCAATTTTGCGAGAAAAGAGAGAAAAATATATATATTCGTCTTCATTAGAATAAAATTTGATAAAAGATAACTTGTAATAAAAAGTATATTTACGGAGAAGTTTTTTTTTCTAAATTTGTTTGATGTGATTCATAAACTTACAAAAAAGTGCGATTATTCTGAATCATCATTTATTCTATTAGTAATCTCATTGTTTATTTGAAAGTCAATTTGGCAATTCTATAAAATTAAATATGTATGTTCATAAATAAACATTGAACTTGGTTTATAGAACAATACGTGTATTGTATTGTTTGATAAAAGTACTCACACTATCGATTGTTGTAGTGCACGGTAATAATGTGGTTGTGAGTATATATAGTTGGTAGTAAATTTAGAGCCATGGGGATTATTGCAGCTGATTATTGGAACCAGGGCCCACAGAATCTATAGGGAAGTTGGAAAGCGTTTATATATTTAGTTGCTAAACTGTAGAACAAAGCGGTTCAGTTTATATGCTTACAGCAGATGTAAAAATTTAATTGTAATAACTTTATTTTTCGCTATATGAAATAATAGAACCTGTTGACTTTATTGTATATAGTAATCAATTTAACGTTAAATAAAAAATGAAATATTCTTCTTAAATATACAGTAGAAGATTGTTTTACCTTCAACTTTGGTTTTTTTTCAGATTATTTTTTGTAGAGAATGAAAAGTTATTATTGGTAATTGGTGCTATTTGGTGTTACTCGTTATAAGGTCTTAAAGAATTTTCTCGTTCCACAAAAATTAAAATATAATTAGTGGGTAAATTCCTTTTCACATAGTAATAAAAAAAATAACAAAAACCAACTTATACCAATGCAACCCTAATTGAATTGTAAAATTTTAGTGAAATGCTGCACAATACACCATTTTATTTGAAAAGGGAAACAAAAGGATACTGAATAAATTATTATAAAATTGCAGTTAACCTTAAATCCACTTATTTATTCTTCCGACCACCAATTACTTTTTTCTTTGCTTATAAGGGTTGTAAAAAATAAGGGTTGTTACGTAAAAAAAGGAATTATTTTTTACTTCAGTACTTTTACTTCAGTATAAATATATTTATCAATTTCTAGCGACAAAAAATAATTAAACGTTAATGTACTAGAAAATTATGGAAAAAATAATGTTAACCCTGAAATCAAAGGGTTTGAATCATCCAATAAGCAATAAGCACTGAATTAATTTTGAAACTAACTATTTTTATACTTGTTAAAGCCAGAGTTCATGAATTAGCATAAACTCGTTAGAACTTCAGCTCCTGTTTCTCTAAAATTTTCCGGTTTCATGATTTCGAGAGTAGCTCCAGCCTCGGCTCCTCTGACCTTATTAAAATATGAAACTAAAAGTATAAATGAACCAATTAATTGTAAAAGAGGCTTAATTTTATTTTATGGGTAACTTATATAAAAATAAAACCCCTAAGTATTAAGGTAGTTAAAATGCTTAATACTGGTACTTCTATTTAAAAAATAAAAGATTATTGTTATTTGAATCACTTTTGCTAAAGTTGAAATTAATAAGAAAAATTATGTATAGTTTCACAAATATTTT
Organism: Sisyra terminalis; assembly: GCA_958496175.1. Classification (NCBI taxonomy): domain Eukaryota; kingdom Metazoa; phylum Arthropoda; class Insecta; order Neuroptera; family Sisyridae; genus Sisyra; species Sisyra terminalis. Next base: position 15,283,164 of record OY292275.1, read on the forward strand.
CTTAAAAACAAAAATTGTTCTTAGATAAGGGAACATTTTCAAAATGAGTTACAATTATTTCTCTATAACTGTTATTTATTAAAAATGGAATCAAAACAATAACTTTTTCTTGGATTATATTCACCGCATTCACCATTCACCGGAGAAGAGTTTACGTAAGCGTAGATCCATGATTTTCTTTAGAGAGGGTTGAAATTATTGCCGTTTTGCATATTTTCTAAAAAATTTGTTTCAAACTAAAATTTCGACATTGAAGTTGGTTAAACAACATTTCACAGACTAGACTTTACCAAAACGTCTAAGTTCGATACATACGATTAATTGACCTAATTAAGCATTCCTACAAGAAACAAAACATTTTTTACCAATTTTCCATATAGACAATTTTCAGACATGTAAACATTACTAAATTTTTTAACCCTTATACTATAGCGTTGCCACAGGAAAGCAACGCTTTCGGGCCTCCAGTTTTAGGGAGGACGCTTTTAAAACCCTTATATATTAGCGGGATTTTGAAAGAAAATAAATCATTTTGCGATATTTTTCAATGGAAGATCACTCAGCAGAATCCTCAATAGCAATAATTTGATCTTTCGTTCCATCTACAGAATGATCTTCTATCGAAAAAGATCGCAAAAAGACTTATTTTCTTTCGAAACCTCGCCAATATATAAGGAAATTAAAACCGGCCCCTAAATCCTATATTTTTGAAAAGTATCTAGCTACTAGGTTAGTTACTTTTTATGATACTTTAAAATATACTTTTAAGTTGTTTTGTGTACTATGTATGTACTAAGTTTCCTAATACATTAAGTATAATTGTTAGGCAATCAGATAATATATTTCTTATCATTATTACTTTCGGAAAAAGGAAAGTATACATGTCTAAGCCCCTGTAAACAAAACACATTTAAAAAAAAATAATAGAAGATTAATAAAAGAGGTAAGTTGCATCAAAGTAACTAAGATACTTTTTTCTTGCAGATCTGGTAACAGTTTGCTTTTGAGCCTCAAAAATGTAGTTACATCACTACCCTTATAGCCCAAAAGGATGCATCTTCATGATAATAAAACTTGCAAACGAGTTAACCGAATTTGGTCGAATTCCGCCTCGATTTACAATGATTCCATTAGGTACTTTTGTTATCCAAAATGTGTAAATTATGTTTTATATTATGTAAATTAACACTATGTATGTAACACTTAATCAAAGCTTCCCACAATTCTATGGAATAAATTATTTTCACTACTTCTCCTCTTTTAACTCTGAACCCAATCATTGTTTATATCATCTTATATCATTTATATTTTCTATATCAAATATTGTACTAAGCCAAAACTCAATATCGATTCTGGATCAGGATTTATAGGTGCTGATTGGATACTTTCGAAATGAGAACTCGCATATTTCAGCTCTTAGAAAAATAATCGGGAAAACACCACAGTGATATAATATAGAGTGCTCATGTGGTATATATTTCAATTCATACTTCTTGGTCAAAAATTTCACCGAAAATTTCCGAAATTCTATCTTTGTTTACCTAAGTTGATCATGCACATAGTCACAACTACTATTTCGACCGAGTTCGTTTAAGTCAATTGAAGAGAGATAGGATCTCCGAATCGAATACGAGGCCGAAAAAGTCCTCTATACTACATCTCTGTGGGAAAAAACTCGATTATTTTTCCACAATAGTATTAGTCCTTTGAAAACAAACCAGAAAGATGATGGCATGCGCTATACGATCCGGTTATCGACCAGTGCTTCATATACTCATATTATATTGATTAAAATATTGTACTAAGACAAAATTCAGTCCATCCTAGATCAGGATTTAGATCCTAGATGATGGTTGGATGGTTCATGCAAAGTTTGTCACACTTTTAAAAATAAATGTAAGCAAATGTAACTATAATTGTAAAGAGCAATATATTATGTTTTATTATTTATCGATTAAAAGGGTTAAAGACTGATTTTTTTCAAAACCAAAGCCAAGATAATTTTATACCTTTGTTTTCAAGACGCATTACATCTTTGATTATGCACTGTTGTTTCATTTAATTTTGCCATACCTTGTCAACTAAATCCTAGTATTAATCATTGCTGTCGGCAAACAAGTACTGATTTTTCTTATAAGAAACGATATTCTAAAGAAACATCAAATCAAGACACACGATTAGGTTGTGTGATTCAAACGTCTCAAATTAGAAAACTAGTTTTAAGTTTCTATGATTGCAAAAGAAAAATATGTTGATCGCTGTATTAAACCGACAAAGCAAAGTTAATATCTATTTTAGAACACATTATATTTAGTTTATGTGCTGGAATTACGGTTATGAAGTCATTGTTTTATTTTTAAATCGAAACTCCGTTGCCTTTGACATTCTAAAGGCACATAAAGCCCCCATTTTTTCAAATTCAGAGTTCTCAAAGAAATCCGTGGCGGTGCACTGATATTTTCATGGCCTTATTTGAATCTCCATTTCATTATAATCTTCCCCTACGCTTTTCATATACGAAAATTTCAAATCTCGTGACTCGAATGAAATTGTTCAGTGATTCATTCGAATCCCACCTGAATCTTTGTCTCTCTCGTCCGTTACGCCTATTACATAATAATATAATCGGATTAATACGCTAATTATGTACACAAAACGCAGCGTTTAAATCGATGCAATCGCATTAAATTCAATTCGAGTGTTTATTATATACAGAACGCGACATAACAATAAAATAGATATTTATTTAGGTGTTACATATGGGCAGTTGGTAATCATATGGAACGGCCTTGTGTTCTCTTTACACTTTTAAAAGAATTGCCTTCGTCTATTTTCCGATTCTATAAATGAAAAACAAGACATTCGTTTACATTTGGGTGCGAGAAGGAGCGCGCTTTTTTGAATTTCAACAGGAAATGATGTCATATGATCACATTGTAATGCACTTCATAGACTCATGAAGATTTTTTTATTTAAAATCTAGATTCTCGACAAATTTTTTATGCCAATATTGACTTGGCAATTTGTACTACTGCTGCTTCTTCTCTCATTTGTTGATGCTAAAAATTACCTAATTTATTTCGATCGTCTTATTTACGATCAAATAGAAATTTTTCGGTGAAATTTCCGAAATCGTTTCAAGTGCGATTGATTTTTATCTGAACGGAAAAAAATCAATTAAATAGTACAAATAAGAACGAGTTAATGTTTTTCTTTGATTGAAATATGGACAAAAAATTGCCTAGTTTTATTTCACTGGCTTCTTCAATTGACAATTTGGTTGTTTTCTTTTTCGATTCTTTGACTATCGAATTGTAATGATAGTAATTAGTATTTATTTGTAATTGATTGGAGGCTGTTTAGCCCGAGCGATTGAAGTCACCTTGATACAATCGTATTGGTTACACCGAAATTTAATTAGGTTGAATTTCACACGATTTGAGATTTCTTCTTCTGTTTAAGTTATAATTACTATTTTGGCTTGGATTTAGATGGATGTCATTTGAGTAATTTCCCTTGGAGACATTTATGTTAATTTTTCATCCATATTGTGTTACATTTAACTAATTTCTGCGTAGAAGAAAAAAACTAATTATAGGTACATCTCTAAAGGTTAAGGTTGAGGCGAAGGTTTTAGGTAGAATCAACTTTCATTAACAACTCTAATTAGTTTTGTTTGACTTCCGTTTTCCATTGATCTCTTAAATCTTTGTGAGTTTTTCTCATTCTAGATAATGGATTAGATAAGACTTAGTCACAAGTATCTTTAGTTTTCTGTGATAACTTTTCATAAAAGAACTTTTGGCTACAGATATCCCAAAAATAGAAGATTGGGATAGGATTAAGATGGTCAATAAATAGTTTATTTTTTTATAAGATAAAGCTGATTTATACAATATATCATTCTAGAGAACTAAAGATAGAATATTTTAGATATAAATTGTATAACAGATTCTTCGAAAAATAGTTAGTAACTAAAAACTGGAATACTTAAAATAAATTACTGAAAAATCTTTGACTTTGGTTCTAACAAGTTCTTTATTTAGTTCTCTTTGCTTAAATTTAGGTTTTCAAATTTTAAACTGCTTTAATATGGTTGAAGAGTTACTGTTGATATTGTAACGTGACGTCTCAAAACTGTATTGAGATGACGTTAATTCGTCCTTTTAATTTCTTTTGGATTTAATAATCACTTTCACACTTAACAATCACTTTTTTATTACACTTGGACACACTTTTTATTACACAATTAAACTTAACACAATCACTCTAATAACAATAATAACTTTTAATTTAAATCACACTAATAATCGCTTGGTAATCGCTTTGTTGTAACGGAAATTCACAACTGAATTTCTATACAGAACTGTCCCTGAGTTTGAGCTGAGTGCCTTATATACCCACAACCCAACATTCTAGAATGTCCTCCATTGTTCGCCAACGTTCCACCACCTACTAGATGTTTCCAGAGCAATCTATGTGTACATTCGCATTGGTGGGAGAGAGATAGAAGTTACTCAGCCAATCGCGTACCGGCATGGCACAAAGAGAGAGACAGACTTTGGCCCTTTCTGTTACAATACTATAAACCTCATAACTATAAATATGAGAATCACTTAACAAGAAGAGCACCCGAAGAAGTGAGAATATTTATTTAAACGTTGGAATTGATATTAAAGGTCTTAAATTAGTTAATTGCACTTGAGTTTAAATTTTACGGTAAGAGGTAATCCCAATCCTAAAGCATTTAGAGTCTTTGTATACATATATGACCATTCACGATTTCCCGGAGACTTCATTTATGTATGTTATTTAAATTTTTGTGGAGTACTCAGGGGATACACCTTGCATTTTTTTTAATTTGCATACAACTGTTAAACATCTGTAACTTAAACACAGAGAGTTAATCACGCGACATTTAAACAATAAACCATTTTTAAACACCTGGATTCATATTCGAATTACGTATATGACAACCAATCCATTTTATAAAAGTACCAGATTTAGTAAAAGGTCGTATGGTCTCATGTCCGATGAAGGGAAATCATACGGTAAAAGTTGGGTAACTCTAAATAGCGGATGAAGATCGAGCGGAAGTCGGAATAAACCACCAAATTTTCAGTGGACAGAATGAGTACTTAAAGTCCAAAGTGTAAGAAATTACTTCAAAAGGCGAATGGACGGCGATTACATTAATGCCAACGATATAGGATCCGGTTGGTTAAACGAAAACTCTTGGAGTGAGAACTCTAGTGTTTTATTCCTATAAACAATAATCGGGGAAACACCACATAGATTCAGTGCTTTTAGAGTGCTCATGTTGTATGTAACCGATGCTTTCTTCATGACCCAATATTTCACCGAAAATTTCGGAAGTTCTATCTTTGTCAGACATATGTTGACATATTTAAAAAGAGCAATCATTGAAGTGGAGATCAATAGGAAAGGTCATAATGAATTATGTTTAGAGAGAAAAAGAGTTCATATAGAATGATGCAAGAAGAAACATAGAAAGACGCGACATAAAGAAAGAAGAAGAATTTGATCTTAGGTTTATTAAAAAGAATATGAGCCGAAAGGACCTCGCCACAAGTTGGCACTACTGGTACGAGGAACTGAACTATGCGGTTAATTAAACCTGCCGTTGGGCAGGAAAAAAAATGCTACACTAGCTACCGTTATATCTTCATAGTTTACGTTTATATATAGGTAACGACATATAATCCAAATAAAATCATTCTTAATTTTATCATCCTACTTTACTGTAACTCATATTCATGAATACTTATTGGTAGATTTTAGTAGATGATCTACTTTGCAGTAAATTTTATTGGTATTTTTGTTTTAAATCAAAATAATTTTGAGAAATTCAGTAATAAAAGTATTTCAGTATTTATGTTACAAATTGTAAAGGTGGTATGTATTTATAAATTTTATTCCTGCAAAATAATGAAATTTAAACTTGCGAAGGAAATATAAAAATCAGTAGTTAAATCAACAGTTCTTGCGATTTTTCACTTCTGTTTATTTTCTAGGAACAAAACGTATGGAAGAAATTTCAATAGAAAAATAACAAATCATAACTCAGGTGTAGCTAATATTTGTTCAGAAGTATTAATTTAGAACTCGACAAGACTGCAATTCGAAGAGTCAAAGATTATTTTCGAATTATAAATATAGGGAAAATCATTAAAACTTGGCAATTATAACCAACCGGAAATAGAATCCCAAGAAAAATTCAACACGCGCTTCCTGGAAGATGCAGATCTTGTTCCTTCAGCTGAAATCTATACAAATTTTTTAGTTGCAGTTACTATTTTGAAAAAAAAAACGCTCGAACAACACACGATTTTACAATCTCTTCTTTTGTGAGTAAATAAATATCTTTCTAATTGAACGACTAATTATACAAAAACTTTCCGTGTACGTTCGTAAACACAAATTGCGGAATGTGTAGGTATTTGCGAAAAAGTAAAATTTGCCAGTGAATAAATTATGCATTCAAAAAAGGAATTTCTTTCAAGAAATTTGACATATAATTTCATATTATTTTGGGAAAGAATCCAAATTTACGTCGGCTTATAAAAAGGCATAATTATTTTTAAATTATTAATAATTTAAGGTTTTTGGCCTCGATGATTCCATTTTGCTTGATAGAGGACATATGTGATTGCATTTTTCATAGATATAATTATATTGTTATAATCAAATCCCACATACATTTGAGGAAATTTCGACAAAAAATCGTTTTCCAGCGATAAATTAAAAGTGGCAATAAAAGAAAAATAAAACGTTTATTTATATTTAAATTTTTATTATTATTTAGATAATAATAAAATCAAGTCTGGCTATATAAATTTTTTCCAGCCCACACATTCTATATAAAATTAATTATTTCATGAAATTCTCCTTCCGGAACAATTTTCGATGAACTTAATGTCAGTTTTTCAAATAAAAACGGTTTGTTTATGTCTGGAGAACGGTGTTTGGAAATGAAAATTATTTTTCAAGTTTCAGAAATTTTAATAAAATTTGATGCTTGAGAAAACTGACCCACATTCACTAGAATTATATTTACATATACTCAAATGAGGTGACAAAAGGAAAAAGAAAATTAAATGGAATGGGATTACTAAATTATGCTATAAATGAAAAATTAAATCTGGGGATTCTTGAAAAGTAAGAGACATATTGTTTTTGGAAATATTCAAAAAAAATATATGTATTTATTTTTCTCGAGCTTTTGTTGAACTTACAGTTTGGCAAGCGATTCTGAAATTTTCAGGAATTTTATAATTTCGGGGCTTTAAACAATGATCTTATATACAATCCCGAAACTGTTATAGGCTATTGGAAAAAAATGTTAGTGTAGTCTTTCATAATAACTGAGAAATGAAAAAGGAACTTCTTTATAAAACCTATTAAAAAGTTTTGAACCCAAAAAATGTACTTTATATTATTATTTTTATTTCCGATAATTTTTTTCCTGATCCCCTAGATTGCATTGAATAAAACTATATTTCCTCAATGTGCTTTTTTATCTTTTTAGGTGGTTTACTCTTACATAAATGCATTTGATTAGAAACGAATGAATATTTCCATAATTCAGAAGATTATAGGATATTGAGTTGATTTTAGGTTACAGGACAATTACGGCTGAATCATCCTCAACTCCCCAGTTTTTCATTTGTTTTAGTCGGTGATTATCCTTAGTGTGCTAAGGTTGATATACATAATAGTTTCTTGAAATAACAATATTCTTTTAATTAGTTACCAAACATCTAAGTTTACTTCTTTTATGATTCTAGGTTCATAAAAAACTGTTTTATTTTCCCAAACCGATATTTTATTTTATCGTTCGAAAATTTTATTTTTGATTTAAAATGTTCAAGTTATTAGATTTTTTTCTATGAATCCATTCAACTAAATAATTTGATATTGTACTATTGTACTTTAATAGTGGCTACTAATTTTACAAGTCGGTACTATTAAACTAGGGATAGAAGATAGAAATCGTCTGATTCAAATAAATCTCTGCACGGAAATTTAACTATATTTATTAACAAGAAATTTTTACAAAATGAGAACGAAAAATTATATTCTCAAAGGGGTGGTTTCTCATTTTGAGTTGCCATTGCTTGTAAAGAGGATTGTCCTTTTGCTTTCACTAACTAATCATTTAGATATCTCAATCCTCAAAGGTATTAAATCATGTTGTTTATTTCTTTTTTGAAGAGAGTGGATTAGTGATAATAGCCCTAAATCTATATTTGAATAAGATTAATTTGTATTTTAAGTTTTCTTCAAAACAACTGTTGAGTGAATGATTTACCAGAAGTTAAATGGTCTCCCAGCAAAATGAAGCTTCTGGACGATAAGAAGCATTTTTGTGAAACAATTGCAAAACTTGTTTCCAGGATATACTATTTTCAGGCTTATAGAAGAGTCCTGGCTATAATATTCAATAGGATGGCTTCGGCACTTATTTCGAATTCCCAAAAAATCTTCTTTTGCGATAGTCCATCAAATTTGGGATATTTGTGGATTTTAGCTGATGAATCCTAAACTGATTCTTATGTGTGTCACTTTACATCATGAAAGTATAAAATACGGCATATGAATTTGAATTAATATGAAATTATTCACCCACGGGTATTGTATCACATGCAAATTTCAAAATTGTTCAAAAATGTTTGGTTGACATTAAACAATGTCGCTTGGCAATCGAAAAGGTACAAATTTAAAAATGTTTTGCAGATATTGTCACAGGTTTCATTTATATCATTTTATTGATCATACTACATTATAAGCTATCCGTTTTGGCTGTAATATTTGTTTATATTTGGTAGAAGTAACAGAAGTTTAATAGAAGTAAGTTTGGTAGTAACATAGTTTGTTATCTTTTTTTCTTTGCCAACGTACTACTTCTTGCAATCAGATCCAAAGTTTAATTGATCTCACCTAAAGATAGATGCATAAGTTCAATTCCAATGGATGTATTATATTTTTATACCAAAAATTGCAAAATATTATGGAAATACCAAATATTGATTCACCAAAAAAAAAATGCAATTTGTGGTGAAGCCTTGCTTCGTTAATTTGTATTATTTTTAATATATTAATTCTCGTGGTAGTTTGGTAAAGTTCGGTATCCCTAATCGTAAATTTTTTTGGAGTTATACATATTGAATTTATTTTGATCTTGATTAGCCAATGATGTGTGTTCATCTTTAGTAAAACTGTAGATATACATAAAATAGAAAAAAATGAATTTATTTCTGTTATTAGTTGAAAAAATTTCGATCTCATTTTCATATCAAACGAATTCTAAAGGAGCCTACTGGTGACCCAGTGGTTAAGATGATCGTTCCAAAAGTGGTAGATTTTGGGTTCGATCCTCATATTGAGCAAATTTTCGATATTTCTCGATTACGGATATTTAATAACTCTAGAATCGCTAAAGATCTTAATAGTAATAGAGGATAATAGATATTTTTTAAAATTTATTTTTAGGTGTAAAAAAAGCTTTTGAAATTTGATTTATTAAGAATTATTACAGATCAAATATGAAAAAAAATCATTAATTTACTCAAGCTAATATTCTTTTTCATGTATTCATGGTAAGTTGTATTTAGTAACTATACCTACACAACTCTTATATATTTTCTACAATCCCAGTAGATAAGAAACTTTTGACATTAATTGCAATACTAATTTCCATATATATAACTCATCCTTTTGGGAATTTAATACAAATTAAAAGCATTGTGTAACTTTAAAAGCTTGAACCAAAATTTCATTGGAGTTGATTTATATTATAAAAATGAGATCACCACGTAAGAGATAAAATTTTATAAGATCTTGACTACAAAAAAAAAACCGAAAATTGAAAAATATCAGGTAATATCCATAAAACGACCCGAAAAAATCCCTTTTATTGTACCTGCATATAATTAACAATTTCAAACTTGAACCATTGGAGATATCTTCTGAGAGGGTTATTAGCTGAACCCGACCCTGATCGATTCCTTGAAGCCATCTCACAACAATAAACGCCGGTTTAAGCCTTAACCTGTCAAACAATTTTCTAATCTCAATCTACCGATACATGAGCGATGTTGAAACAACTTATTTTATGACTCAAACGATGCATAACGCAATTATTACATAAACGGAAATTGTAGGGTCACAGAAAAACGAGGATAGTCCACATCTAAAAAATTTAAATCTAAACCGTAAACAATACATTTATACCAACTAAACGGCAGAAAAACGCTTCAAATTTCCACTTGTGATGGAACCACTTGACTGTTTTACCCAAATTCTATGCAAAATTGAAATCCTTTACGTGGTATGAAAATTTTCTGCCGCAAATCAAGTGGATTTCCCGTTAGTCGTTTAATTTAAGACAAAGGGATAGTTGGTTCGAAAATTTCTCTATTCATACACGCAATAATTGGATGCAATTAATCTAAATAATCGATCGTTAATAATTTCATTATGGAATTACAGTTAAAAGGCCTTATTTAGCTCGATAATGTGAACGTGATGGATTTTAACGGAATGCGACTTTTTATTTGCGAGTTTATTGGCGTTGGGAATTAAAAATGAAATTTCAACGGTTCATATTGGATATTGAGGAAAAAAATGAAATTAATGGAGAAATTTCATTTTAATATGGCCTTATATAATTTCTTTTGTCTAATTGGCGTTAACGAGGATACTTGTTATTATGGAAATGTGGTAATGGGTATGATAAGAGGAGAGTGGTTTATGGCGAGTTGGTAATACGTTTTTTGTTAAGGTTTGGTATGGGAATTGACCGATGGGTATTCTTCGGGGTTTCGGGCGAAGTTGAAGAAGAAACGACGGCTACCACGTGGTTATGTCGCTTGGGAGAGTGTCGGCTTTTGTCGCGGTTTATGTTTGAATGAGAAATGCACACAACACAACAAACATACACCTTCGGTTAGTCTTCGTGTTTGGCTCAATGTAGGTAGTCGCAACAAAGCAACCGACGAGCGATTGTTTCAGACGCGAGGCGACGCGCCAGAAATCGATTGGAAACCCAAAAGAAACTTTTATGGTTAACCCTCAGTGAAAACCCTCTGTGCACCATTTAAGTGTTACCAAGTTACTTGAGTGCAAATTTTCTTTTTACAAATATTCAAAGGTGAATCAAAAATAATTTTCAGTGCAAATATTTGAAAAAAAAAAAACAAATAATTTCAGTGCATCAACACCAAAAATAGTTTTCTTCTAAATTGGAAATTCATAGGAAAATCCCCTTAGCCACACTTTTGTGACCTTGATTTTACTGATGTGAAACAATTCGCTACTTTTCCAGTTATTTGAAATAGCTCTTAATTGGAATTTTAAATTACTATTTGAATTAAAAAAAAAAACAGTGAAATGAATTTGTGTTGGTCTATGAGAAAATGAAAAAATCGTTAAATAAATTCTCTCAGGAATTAGCAGGGAATTCCCCTAAAAGACACTGGTGTGGCCTTGATTTTCACGTGTATACATTTAGTGAATGTTTTCATTGTAAAATATATTAGTAGGGTCATAAATTTAATATAAACAAAATATTTCAACCATTTTATTTCTGTAAGGCACGAAATTTTTCTAAACAGCAAGGGATTCCCCCTAACTTTTCGGGGTGGCTTTAATCCACGGGGGTTTGTCACTGTTAGTTTAGAGCCGGATTTTTATTGGACAGTAAACAAAACTGGTACGATTTTCTTTGTTGTTTTATTTTATTAAAAGTGAAAATTATTGTGACATTGAATTATTCTTTGATGGCTACTTATAATTAACATTAATCATGACAATCAACAAATCTTTGGTTTGAGGAAGGGTGAAACTTTTTTAAAAAAATTCAATGCTAAATATTTTATTTTTAAATCTCTTTTTAATTCCTTGATTCACAAAAAGCATTTCAAAGTTAATTTGTTGCATAATAAAGATTAGTTGATAGTGACGTCACTGTGATCGTTGTAACTAAAATCAAAAGTGAAATTATTTTGCCAAAAATTGTTTTTTACTTTTCTGAAGGCAGTTTTAATATAATTAATATTTATTAGACCTTGGAATGAACTTTTTTGTCGTAAATGCAAAGCAAATGAGAGCTAAACGTTTATTTTTTGTCAAATAATTGTAAAGTTCAATTTTAGAAAAAAAATTCAAACTTCCCACATGACACTTTTAGACAACAAGTGGACGATTTTGAATTGACTTTGTGACATCACTGTGATATCATTTACTCATAATAACGTTGATAGAAATATTTTTAGAGATTTTATTTGCTCACAGTTTGATTTTTGTGATTAAATAATTATACATAAAGATAGTAAGCAAATATTTGCGTAGATTTGCTGTTGTGTTAGATTATGATTTCAAGTGGAATCCTACCGTAATAAATTCTCACATATAAAAATTGATTTTTAAATCTTGATTTGTGAAAATTTTTTAATTTTTTTCCAATAAAACATAATCACACTTGGGGCAAATAAAAATGACCCGAGTCGAAATATTGAAGGATTATATAGACGTCTGCACTGAGTTTGTGCAGACGTCCACACTACGTTTGCAGCAAGTATGAGATACGTCCGCAGAAATTATGTCTGTTATTGGGAGACATCTCATTTTTCTTTTTATTAATTGTAATTAGTTATTAAATGAAATTATTACTAATTACTATGTAGGATATCTGCCAACTTTATAGATGTGAAGAATAGCTATCAAATATTGTATTTTTTTGGATTCATGTAAACATGTAAATCTTATACTAACAAAATTAAATCAATTTATCTACTAAAGTTTGATTTTCTGTATAAAGTAATTAAGTAAATATGTTCAAAATGCGTGCAAATTTGGGGTTATTTTGTTGCCTGGGAATCTCAAACAATTTCTATTTCCGATTGAGTACCTTTAAAAAATGTATTTATTCGTTTAAAATGTATAGGTAATGTTACAATTTAATGACTATGACCTTTTTCTATCTGTTGTTGGCCTGCTGCGGACGTAGTGCAAACGAACATAAATTTCATAGACCTGCTGCAAACTTATACCAAACCCTAAAGAATAAAATAATGCCAACGTAGTGCAAACGTGATGTTAACATAATTGTGTCTGCAGATCCCTGTAAACTTCAAATTTCGACTCGGGGAAATTAGAAAAATTATGATATTAATTGAAGCAAATGCAGTAAACTTTTAAAGTTAAAAAGAACCTAATCACATTCTATTCTGGAGATAGCGGATTGTTTGTGGTATCTACTGTTGGAAGGTTAAAGCAAAATTAGATTGTTTATTTGGTAAATCATTATGTTATATTAGGTTCATTAAAGACTTGAAGACGTTAACAATAAAATCACTATTCAATACACCAGTGATATAAGGTTACCGCAAAATATTTAAATTAAAGTACCGCAAAATATTTAAAAAAAATTGTGACTAATTGAACCAAAATTTGCTCAAAACCTTAATTGTTAGAAAATAACTAAATTAGTCTTAAAAACGACCTCACTATATAATGACACCTCCTTAAAAAACCCGAGTAATTTTCCAAGAAGTTTGCATTAATAAACGAAACGTTTACCAGATTTAAAAGTTATTTTTCAATAAAAAAAATAATTTAAGTTTCTATGAATGAAAAATTAAAAAGTAAATTATTATATTAAAAAAAATATTTCAAAGATCTGATCAAATATTGAATTTGAAATCGAGGAAATTGAGAATAACTCTTCAATGCTTAACATTGTATTTACTCAACGAGATATGAGCCCTTCTCACGTTTTTTTTAATCGATTCTATGCAAAATAAATGCTCTTGAAAAAATTTCCAAGTTTCACTTTCATTAATTTTTTCTTGTCTGGTAAACTCTAATATTTCAACAGCGTCATCGAACTAAATATGATAAGATGCCATTCTATTCTCATCAGCTACCCTTCAATAATAAACACAAATGTCTCGGACCAATTGTGATAAAAATACGCGTGTGTTAAATGGTATACCTTAACATTCAATAAAAGGTATCAATTCATATCACTTTTCATATAAAGTAGAAGAAAGTCGACAGATATTTGAAAAACTAGCGATGCGTTTAGAAAAAAAGGCTTTCACTTAAGTCACTTTTATATATATTTTTTTGTAATTAAATACTAAACGAATAATACCCTTATAAATCATACAATTGCAATTTATAATGTTTGAAAAATTTTGCATTTTAAACGAAAAATTTTGACGAAAATTAAACGCATAAATATAACGGTTGCGTTCTATTAATTTATTATTATTTTTTTCCGTTATAAACACAATAATTATAATAATAAATGAATAAAACACTTTCTAAATTTTTATTATTATTTCATTAATTATGCGATCAAAATTAAGATTTAGGTTTTAACGAGGCAAGAAAGCAGTTTACCATAAGAAAACGCGATGGTTTCTGTAATAATGTAAAGACAAATTTTCGGTTTATTGTGTCGAGTATGTGGAGCCGTAAACACCAGAAAACAATAGAATGAAAATTCTTCGATTCTCAAACTCATTAACGAGCCTTAGAGGCTTGGACGTGCTTCAAAGACCGCCTGAGATTGGAAAAAAAAACCTATGGAAGAAATTAACCCTTAGATACAGAAGAGCGGTGATTCAATCAGAAAAAATAAGTAAAAAAATATCCTTGTACTTGAAGATAGTTTTTGAGATGAGTCGTTGAGGTAAATTCTAACGTTCAAGGTTTGGAATCGATAAATTATTTTTTGAACGATGTAGGTATATATAGGAAGAGTTGAAAAATAATTAACGTAATAATACGGAAGAATATTAATTAAAAATTTATTTTTAACTTATTAACTTAAAGCTAAAGTTTAAGTGAAGAGATTCTCTGATTAAAACTGTAGTTGTATTCATTGACTATTTAAAAAATATTCGTTTGACTGATTATTATGATAACAGTGTAAGTCAATTTTTAAAATAAATACATACAAAGGCTGTCCGAATTACGTGCGAAGCAAAAAAAACGTTCTATGGCCTATTTTTCAAAAGTACTTATTCAATTCAAGAGTTTTCATATAAAAATACAAATATATAGCCTTTTAGTACATATTAAATAAATAGTAATAAATAATACTCTGCTTTGCTAAAGTATTACAAAATATAGAAGGTAATTCTTAGAATGAGAAGTTAAATAGTTAAATATTTAACATTGTTTAAAAAACGAATGTTTAGTTTCAAAATTATGGTCCTATAATCTTTTATACAGGGGGTTGTACGTAAAAATTGTTTTTTCATAAAATTAATAAAAATACTAATCCCAAAATTTTTGACCTCATAAAATAAATATTATGGAAAATGAAACAAAGCTCTATCATAAAGAAAACAAGCTTGTATTATGAGTAAGATACAATTTCCCGCGTAGTTGTACGCTTTTTTCCAACGTCGTCTAGGACGACGTCCTGGTTTGACAGGGTTCTTTAGGATCTTTTTTACAGATCGAAGATTTCAATTCTATTTCTTCTTCTTTTCTTATATTTCACAAAATTTCCTCAAGCAAAACCCAAAATGAGTCCTTTTCGTCTATGAATATCATATATCCGGTTAGCTTTTCTTCTTAAAACCACCAAAATAAACAGCGTTTTGTTTTTAATTTTTTCCTTTGAAATTACCAAGCGACCGTTAATTTACAGAAAAACGAATTCAGTTAAATATAGAATTTTATTTGCACAAAAATATTTGCTATGCTTGTAGTAAATTGATTTCAATCAATATTTTTTTTCTTCAAAACTAACGTAAAAATCTAATATTTACACATTTATTGACGTAAGAACCATAAACAATTTTTCAACAAATAACAATGAAAATATGTGTTAACATTTCTGAAAAGTTTCTTGAAAAATTGATTATCGTGTGGTTGTTAGTAAAATGTAACATTTATTTAAACTTTAATTCTGTCTATGATTATCCAAGAATATCTCGGAATTACACAAATATTTATTTTTTCCAAAAGTCTGACTTTAAAATTTCGCTATTCGTTCCGTGAACGATAGAAATGATATCTAACGGCAGTAATAAATTATGTTTAATTAGAATTAGGTATCCATTATCTGGATTTGCTATCGAATTTTTGATTGTCGTCGCTTTAAAAAAAATTAGGAAATATGAATAAAATAGGAAAGATTGTGTACAAATATAAACCATCCTTATATTTAATTTTTAGGACCTAGATCCTGATGGCCGATTAAATAAAAAAAAAAATTTTAACCTGTTTATTTACAACAAGAGCATAATAAGCATAACCTAACAAAATTTCGACCACTATTAGCGCTGCGGTCGATTTAGTTGTACCCACCATGACTTCGCTCCCGGTGAATATCAATACGTAATGGTTTTGGTACCTTCTATTAATTTATTTTATTCTTTTGTCGATTACAATTAAAATACAATAATCAATTACATACAACAGTAATCTCCCAAGCTACTTCTTCAACTAATTTCATGATATCTTCTCTTTGAATTTTAATTGATAGCCTTTCATATGTTTTGGAAGGCGCAATTGTCTTTTGGGTTTTATTTTCTAATGACGCCCTTTTCATATTTCCTTTCATCCTCAGATTCTTCTTAAGACATAATTACCATTGTTCTTTTGGCCTAGCATGTGTTTTTTTAAAGTTCTACCCCTTCTTCACTCTTCAAATCAATGGATTTTGGTTATGGACCAATATTCACCTCTTTGCCCGATTTTGTAACGTTTTTTTAAACCAAATATCTTTATTTCATAAAATTAATGCTACGATTGGGTCGCTTTTGTATGAAAAGTTTCCCAAATTTTTTCATTTCTTTATTTATTTGATACACCAATTCGCATAACACTATAGATTGTGGTAGATAGTGGACTATAGATTGTGGAACCTGCCATATTTACTTTTTGCTGTTTAGCTAAACTTAAGTTGAGTCGGTCTATATGGTGAACACATAATTGGAGTTTTTCTGTATTCAAACTGCATATTTTCCATACCCAAATTCCATTTTCTCCATTTATTAATCATATTTTTGGCCATTCTTACCATTTTATCTATGAATCCACTGGTTTTAGATAATTGAGATTCGATATCACTATTTTAAACTCTCAATTCATCGTAAATTTCCTGAACTGTTTTGGGTATATGTCGTTATATATGTGATTCGAATACTTCTTATAATCGCTGCGAAATAATAAGGTACAGTTTCCAATTCTGCATAGCCAGAAATGTCTAGCCTTTTTCGAAAAATGCCAGAAGTTTTGGTTTCTTCGGTAACATTAATCTGATAAAATTTTACTTCTATGAACACTTCAAGAGGTTTTTTTCATAGTTCATACTAGTTTTATACTCATTTCTGTATGTATATTGATACTACAAATAGGATACTATGAATACTAAAACGCATATACTTGTAGGTATACTTGAAATACATAATCAGAGTTCAGAAGTTTTTAACTATGAAAGATTAAATATCTAAGTTTGTTAAACTATACTTTAGTCGTATTTCTTAACTTCAATTTTGTTATCTTGAAATCATAAATTTTTTTTAATCTTAAAATTGCCTTATTATTTATTTGTTTTACAGAAATAAATGTAATGTTATGATAAAAATTAGTTCATAAAATTCATTTCTAAAAATATTCTACTATTATCTTTAAACGCTAATTAATTAATTAATTGTTTGATTTCTTTTTTCCTAACAAAACGAAAAATTATATTTTTAGGCATACTATCGTAATAAGAATAACTAAAAATCCTTGTTGCTTAATAATTTTCATAAGGATATAATATTTCGTATATATTTTTTTGAAAAACTAGAATATTTAATACTAATATGTACCAGAAATACGTTAATGTTTTTGGTTTAATGCTAATGGAAAATTGAATGCTTCATTTCTGTAGCCTTCCAGACCTGACATTCAAAAAGGGTTCGTGCTTCATTTTTCCAGCCATTAACGTGATTAATCAATTCGAAATTTTGCGCCCTTTCGATTTCATTGCATGCAACAATTTCTTCTATTTTTGTAATTAAATCAAAGAAATCGCTTGAGTTCTCGTGACCAACTACTATTCAATTCCATCGAGAATTTCCAATTTTTCGCCCTGCAAACATCAAATATAATAATGCGTGGTCCAGCATATAATATTTTTATTCAAAAACCAACAACTAAATAGAAAATAATGTTGCCAAATTTTGTGAGTCATCGGTCCCCAACATTAGTCGCGCTCAGGTAATAGTTACACGAAAGTGTAGGCCGCAGTAAAAGAAAATTAGGCAATAAAAAAAGGCTTGGAACATTTACCCAATTTCCAATTGAATCTGTTTGAAAATTACGTCCAGGTGTTGGAATTTCTTGATTCTTATATATGTTTCGCTTCATCATAAATGGCTTATTTTTAACTAATAATTTCTTTAACTAGTTTTTTTAAAAAATATATTTAGATACACAAAGCCCACGCTAGTTTTTCCGCGAATTTCTTATAAATATCGCATTAATAATATTTGTCGAAATTGTGTGAAATTCAATGTTAATTTCCCGTGAAATATCTATGAGAACGACGATGATATTTAAAGCGACTTTTAACGGAAATGAGTTTGGAGTTCCAGAATTACCCTACAAGCAAAATCTTTCATTTTCTTTCAAATAATTAAAATTAATTGCTTGTTAAACAAATGATTTCTTTTATTCAATTATATTGTTCTCTGCAACTCTCTTTGATTGGCCTTTCTCTTGTTAAATAATCTAAATTTAAAATTACACCTACTTAATATGATTTGTGATTTTATTTTGGCAAATTAACAAACTGTGAAAAGTATGATTTTTTTTCGGTAAAGCCAAGGTCGATCAACGGAACTGTAGATTTTTTTACAATTAGTTTTTTTTTTCTTCGAAGAAATTGCATTTTTATTCATGAAAAGGAACAGCTTTTCATTATTTTTGTAATGGTGAATATTTAATGAAGGGATTCCGGCCCTTGACTGTAATTTTATTATGGGAAATTATGTAGCAAAACCCTTTAGCGTAATTGCGTGTAATGAATAATAAATGCATTCATTGTAAGAAGAAAATTGCTTCTGTCTCGTTAAAACAATCGATATTTTAGACTTTTCCTTTACCTTTTGTGAATTTGAAAGTTAAAAATAGTTATTTTCTTTTCGTTTCGGTAAGAAAAATCAATATATATATTAGCAAAATAAGTTTTGAAAAGAAAGATGTCTTATTCTAAAACTGAATTTCAATAAAATGCAAAGTACTCGTATTGGTTATTAGTTTTGAAGTGGTAATCAATATGTACTACATAAAGTTCATTATTGCATTGATTTCGGAATTGTTTTCATCTGATTGATCATGCGCACACGTATTATATCTGATTAGGGATTTTTCCAATAGAATTAAAAACTAAGAACTAAAATCCGTTTTAGTTCGCTATTTTTGTACAATATACAATTAATTTAAACAGTTCAAGAACTATGGTTCTATATGCTTAACCCTTATAAATTCAGGATTCCCTGCATATACACAAATTTGAGATTCGCAAAAAATTATAAGTAGTAGATTGGCTGACATAGTACAAACATAGCATAATTAATATGAAATAATTCTTTATAAATATAGTTTTGAATTTCTTTTTTAATTAATTAAAATTTGGTTCAAAAGATTTCAAAAGTAGACGTTGCAAGGGTTGCATACTTCTGTAGACTATCGACGATTGCGTTGAGTTTTAGTACCAGAAAGAGTAAAATTATTTTAGTGTATTGTGGCAGTGTTTCTGGTGTATTATTTTTGTGCTAAATTATTTATTAATAATATAAAACGATTATTGCCAATTATTTTGTTAGTTAAACTACAATAATAAAATAAGTTTCTATAGACAAGTTCATGGATAATGAAATACATTTCAAATTTATGGGTTACACTTCATAAAGTATGCAAAAAAATTATTGCAAATCTGTGGGTTTGCCTACTGTGATTCACTTGCAACGATGACATTATGTTCACAAATATAAAATAAGGTGGCAAAAACTATTTAAGTATAAGTATCTTAAGTACCTTACGAATTATTGAATGTTCTGTCGGTTTTTTATCGTACGAATTTTGTAAAAAGATCCCCGCCTTTGTGGGAAAGGGAATCAAAAGAATTAACTTTTATTTTCACTAACAAAACCGATATTAGTTTATCGTACGAATAAGAAGGAGGATTATAAAGTGTTAAAGTTTGTCTTAAGTAATTTATTATTGTTTCTGGAATTAAGCCTGGAAATAGGTATCCTTTGTAACAGTGAACTGAGTGATGAATTCATAACTGAAATTTAGCGAATTAATAACATCTTTTTTATTTTTTTTAAGAAAATTGTAAATTAATTATGCAAGATACACATGTCCCATACAGGAATGAAAAACGTTATGTACTAGGTGTGTCAATATGAAACTGGAATTTGCCAACAAGTGTTGTTAGCTGCCAAATGCCAATAGAAGTTTTACTTAACCATGTTATTTAAAGTAAATTTTTTGTTTTGATATCTGACAAAGGTTATAAATTCGCAAAAAATTAAATTTCCTACGACTTTATCATTTTAAATAGCATTGAAAATCGAGTACCAACGTTGAAATTTATGCTTCAAAAATACAGTTCGCGGACATTAAAACCAGACCATTTAAACTAAAGCTGCTATAGAATACCATCGAATGCTTGTCGAAGCTTACGTTGAACATGCTCTTAGGAAATCTCAGAATGTTAATGGGTTTTAAAAAATTAAAAATTTGCGATATCGACGTGGAAAATGGAAACATGAAAAACTGCTGAAGAAGTTTGAAAACATCGAATTGTTGGATGAGAACGGTAGTCAAACGCAACTACAACTTGCAATAATAGATTTTAACCAAGCTTTAGGGTTAAAAACGGCCAGAATATCAAAATAGCCAAAACAAAGTGATTTTGCAGCATGGTAATTCCTCTGGCTACATAAAAAAATGAGTGAAAGATATGATTGCGATATTTAGTTTTGAAATACTTTCGTATGCGACTTATTCTGCAGAATTGACTGCTTCAGATTATTACTTATTTGCTTAGATGGTACACGCAATTGCTGAGCATCACTTAACATCTTACGAAGATCTACAAAAATGATTCGAATGCGGATTTGGCTCAAAAGAACTTAATTGGCAGGGTATCCATAAAATGTGAGAAAAAATATAAAAATGTGTAGTTCATAGAAAAAATTATTTTGAAAAAAATTAGTGTTTTCATGTAGAAATAAGGAAAACTTATTTTTCGAAAAACAAAACCGGTTTCATATTTATACACTAGTATGTCAGGAATTGGAACAGATTGCGCAGGTTATTCAAACAATTCTTAATTTACAATATAGGTGTATAAGCTATTTTCCGACTTCATCAAGACATCAGGATATTCAACATTTAAGTTTTCCTTATGAAATTGGAAAATGGCCGAAAAACTTAGTATATTTGAAAATTATTTGACCTGCAAATTCAGTCCTAATTTCTAATATAACTTTTTTCATTGTATTGTTTTTAGGTCTATAGTTTTTCTTTTCTTTATCATTATTAAGCTACTCTTCCCAGTGTTCCACTTTAGCGAAGTCCTTTGATATTTGGATCTCTTTCCTATTTGTAGGCCCATTCTTTCGTCGGTTCTTCCTTTGTAATTTTTTATGAAATTTTTACGTTTTTTTGCACTGAAATTATAAGTTTGTTAAAAATTGGGGAAAAAATTTAAAAAAAATATTTTCATTTTCAGCGATACCTACAAAAATGGAATTCTTCTGTAGTGAATTATATGAAAAATCAAACACTCTTCTTTTACCATAACTTTTTGAACATGTCATTTAAATCAGTGATATTTTTGCCTACGTAATGTATTATAAAATTTATAACTAAAAAAACAGTGGAAATGGCTTTATGTGTTAAACAAAAAAGTGATTTATGGTATATTTAAACAAAAATAAAAATGGCGTACGTGCTTTGGCGTGTATTGATGAAAAAATATTCCAAAGTACGCCTGGGAATACATCGAAGTCCATTGCCAGCCGTGAGTATTCTTTTGTTGTTGTTATTTTTTTTTAAAAAGAGACAAATTCCAAACCGATCAAAACTTTCTTTTATTCTAAAACAAATTTTCGCCAAATTTTTCAACTTAGAAATATATTAATTTCCGGCTTTAGTTAAAATTCAGGTCTCGACTATAGCGCCTATTGTGTGCTCGTATGGGAAAAAAATAAAAATTCTTGGTATTATATTTAAATGTTGTGATTTGCAAAAAAAGAAATTTCGTAAATTTTCGCTATATCGTTAGATTTTGGATAGATTTAGTTTAAATTTTAGATGAAAAAGGCAAAGAAAAATTATGCCGCGACCTACACACTCTTGGTCTGTCCATGACCATGTCCTCCCACAAATGTAAGATTTACCTTTTTTGAACAATAAACTCTATATTTATGCATTTTGTAATATTTAACTACTGTTAAGACCAAGTTGATTCCAAGTCAAGCGATCTGAAGTTGGTTTTATGCTCTTCAGACTTGATTTTAACTTCAATTTACATATAAGCATTATTAAATATTAAAGCCTATACGGTCAAAAGGTCAAATCAGAAACGGAATACATGAAAAAAGAATTGAAAAGGAAGTATTTGCGGAAAGTCCTGATTAGGATTTTTTATACCGGAGATTAAACCATTACATTAAAACTTATATTAATGCGGAATGCAACTACGATTATCGTTGCATAAGGCTTAATATTTTTTTTTATTATAAAAGAAAAAGGCATTTAAGTGACAGGGAGAAATTTGTCAACGCATATTAAACATCATAATTAGCTTCAATAAAAAATTTCACATATTTCTCTTATTACTTAATTAGTTTTCAAGAGAATTGACATGTGATTTTGTATAAGGAAGACTTTCCGGTCGAAGGAGTCTCAATTATACCGGAATTGTGACGAAAAATCCGGTATTGAAACTAATAACTTCAATTCGAAAATCTCAAGAAAAATAAACAAGTGACGTAATTTGTCGTCTTGTCGTTTTGCGCAAGAGTGAAAAAAATTCGGAAACCCAAAGTTCAAAAATTTGTTATTTATAATTTACAAAAAAAAAACGATAATTGTAATTAATTATATGGTCTTGAAACGAGGTTATAATAACCTCAATTGTCAATCGTTTTTCTTATTATAGCAGACAAATAAAATAATATGATTCGATTTCTATTTTTTAATTATGTCATTCATAAGTTTTAATGGCCGTAAGACAGTAGCGATCGTCAAATTCAAAAGAAAAAGAAGATCACATTCATGCGCAACATCTCTCGTAGACAATCTTTTGTTTTTATCAATTTTTTCAAATCTCTAACAGCACGCATTTGTTTTTATTGCAATTTTCATTCCGAAAAATCTTTTGTTTCAAATTGTCTTTGAGATCATTTGCATACAAAGTATTTCGTAACAAAATCCAAATACATACCTACTATCTTTTCCAAAAAAACCGCCATTTCTTTCGTGACTAGCATCATTTTCGACAATAAGCGAATGCAATTTCAAAATTTCTATGAATATTAAATTTGGCTGACTCAATCAAAAAGAGGTTACTACTCCTTTTTAATCGTGATAGACTTTACGACTTCTGGCTCGTTTGTAGGCTGAAGAGACTTAAATAACATAATTTTCGTTTGCAAAAGAATGAAGAAGAATGTGACAATAAATTACAGGACAATGATTCATTCTTTTGCACGAAGGAGTATGAAAATCTTGACTAAATATGAAGAGATGCGATATATTAGGAGAGGCATAGTATAAAGTGTTAATAATCATAAATTACAAGCAATAGGGTCTCTTTAATGTATGAGAATAAATATAGCGGTTGGCATGGCATGTCGGCTTTTTCGGTTTCGATTTTTTTCATTTCGTAATAAAAGGCATTCGATTAAATCACTTTTGCATATATTAAAGTTGAAAAAGAAAATTGGATCGAGTCATCGATCCAACACTGATTGTCGATCATTGCGGGTTTTTGCGGTTATTAAAAGCGGGAGGTTTCAAATGTCGATCAGACCTCGAAAATGGTATTTGAATAATACGTAATTTGAATTGATAATGTTTTTTTTTAATAAAATTTCATCACTTTGGGATATTGGATGAAGGAACGTTGAACTTTTATAGATAGTATTAATTTTCCAAAGTAAAAGTTCGTTTTTCCTCTTTAAATTACTGTTCTTTCCGCATAGATATAAATGAATACTTGTTATATTTTTTGAATATACTCCCAATGTAACCATCAAAGAAGATTTTTTGTAAATGAACCAAATTTTTTGTAATCAATTCCTAACATTGAGTTGAATCCGGGTTTCCCAAACTTTTGGCATCTTTTTACCTGCCATATAATTAACAAATATCTTAGTATTAAGAAACACCCTTCCCCAAAAAAAGCTTTTGTCGCTTTAAGAAACTGTTGTAGAATCCACTTGTTGTTCCAGACATAGACAAAAACTGGAGTACTGCGCAATTTTAGGGAGCACTGAGTATAAAATCGCTAAGAATTTTCTGTTTTTTGGAATATCTTTTCATTATAAGGTGCATGCATTCTGATTATATCTTCACCTAAGTCATTTACTTAGAAAAATTGGGGGAATATATGATAGTAAAAATATTTTTCATCATTTTCAACCCTTAACACGTGTGGCCGAGAGTTGTCATCAAAAACGATGACTTTACGTCTGTTACTCACTGTTACTCACTGTTGCTATTTTTTTTTTGCAAAAATACATCATTTAATCTATTCAATTGACGTTGGTAAACATGTTCAGTAACAGTTTAATCAGGAATAACAGTAAAACAGTAACAATTTCAAGAGTTTATAGTACACTATAACTTGCCGTTCCCACTATATACTTAGCAATTCTTTGTGGTCATGAATAAATGGAGCAATCCACATGGTGTCAATGTGGATGGCTTTCCTAGATTATTCCATGACTTTGCACTTGGAATTACCATGGTAGATCTAATTTTCATCGCCAGTCATAGAACGCCCCAGAAAACTCTTATAGAAATGGCGAAGAAGTATAGAAGTATAGAAACGGGTTTTCCAGTGAATTCGTGTGGTAACAATTTTCCTATAACCAAATTAGCGTCGGTATATACTAAATTACTCAATTATACTAAAGGTTGGTATTTTCTCTCATGGACAGATACATTGTATCTTTAAGATAGCTATGATATTTAGAGTCAGTATTTTTACATCTAAATAATGGCTCTATCTTTTAGATAAAATTCTATCCGAAGAATAGAAGAAATATCCGTATTTTCACTTAAAAATAATGATACTTTAAGTGCGCCGGAAAGTAATTTCGTTTTTGAACCAACAGTCATTCAATTCCCATTTATCTGCTTATAAGTTATCTAAAAGTGGTACTAAAGACATTTTATGATTAAAGTGATTCATTAATATGTTAAAATTACAAAACATTTTTTATTCCAAAGTCTATATTGAAATGGTAGGACCAAAAATCCAAAGAAATACACTTTCGTTATTATATGCTTTTCGAGTAGCACAGGGTGGCAACGAAAAGTTGTTTTTTCAATGTTTATCTAAGTGTTTATCAATGTTTATCTGTCAAATAACTTTTTTTAAGTTTATCGATAATTTTCATTTCTTAAATAATTAAATATTTCAGCTGTTAAATAATCCTCATCAATCCTGATCGATCAACCAAATACCCAAAAGTGCCCAAGAACTGTTAATAAAGAAATTTCTGTGCTGCAACACGGTAATGCATGACTCCTTTGCCGAAGAAAAGACTTGGAAAAAACTAATAGATTAAAAGCCAGGGTGATATGCCGTACTCACTTTATTCTTCCAAAGCTTTTCCATCGGATTTCTATTTATTTTAATCGTTACAATTACTAAGTGGAAAAATAATTGATAGTTAAAGTGATGTTCAAAATATTTTTTTTTGATATTTTCCTTAGAACTTAATGCATTGATTTTTACTAACTTGGCGTTAAATTGATTTAAAATC
The DNA here is from genome assembly GCA_958496175.1 of Sisyra terminalis. Taxonomy (NCBI): domain Eukaryota; kingdom Metazoa; phylum Arthropoda; class Insecta; order Neuroptera; family Sisyridae; genus Sisyra; species Sisyra terminalis. Next base: position 15,309,218 of record OY292275.1, read on the forward strand.
AAAAGTTGTATCAAAATTTTGTGTTTTAATTGTATATTAAAAAAACGAAACTACTCTCCGGTACATCTAATATGTAGGATAAATGTGTAGATCCATTTTCTGTTGAATAGCTATCCTCAGCATAATGGTTCATCTATCCATAAGCGAAAATATTGGTTCTTAGTAGATAAAAAATTATCTGTTAGATTTATCCTACAATTATTATCATTTTTCCAATGTTAAAAAACGCTTATTTTCTTAATACACCGGATCAACTTTTATCTAGAAGATAATTTCTATTATCTGAATTTAGAATATCATCCCCACCAAATGGAAAACTTATTTTATATAGAAAAATTATAAAATCAATGAATTTTAGAGTTCAAGTATGTTGCTTTTATTGATACTTCCCGTTTTCACCGATCAAAATACATGCAAGCACTCATTATTTCGTAAATTTCGCCCTGTTTTCACTATAATTTAATATTTACATATAAACCTTAAAAACTTATGTAATGAAAATCTTAAATTGGTTTTGTTAATAAAGAAACATATTTAAATAGTTTAGAACTAAGGTTTTATGAAAGGTGGGCTATCTAGCATTTTCTTTTTCTTTTTCAATTATCATTTATCTCGTGAACGGTAAAACTAATGTCATTTCGGTTTTGACAGAAAATTAGTTAATTGTTTGCGCTGAACGAAAATGGTTGGGTATGCGCTTAAAGAACGCTTTAAAAACCTACTTTGAAAATGGGTTCAATATTAAAATTTGCTGTCAAAAATTGCGTACAAAAATGGGCAAAAAACAGGCACCATCGGAGGCACCAAAATTGTCGTATTTGGGACACGGAGAACCAGCACGTGATCGAAGAGAAGCCGATGCATCCTCAGAGAGTGACAGTTTGGTGCGGATTTTAGTCGGGCGGCATCATTGGCTCATTTTTCTTTGAGAATGAGACAGGAGCCGCCGTTTTTGTTTCCAGAAATCGAAGAATGACTTAGGCGACATTTGGTTTCAGCAGGACGGCGCTACATGCCACACAAGTAACGTTACAATTGATCTTTTGCATACTGTTTTCGAAAATCGCATTATCAGCCGAAAAGCTGACGTCGTTTGGCCACCAAGAAGCTGTGATTTGACACCATTAGACTATTATCTTTGGAGTATCGTCAAAGACAAATGTTATGACATCAAGCCAGCCACGATTGAAGCTCTTAAGGACAATATTCGTGTTGCCATTGGCGAAATTTTGCCGCACACCATCGAAAATGTACTGAAAAATTGGACTGAACGAATAAGCTACTGTATGGCAAGCCATGTCAGCCATATGAATGACGTATTCCACAATTAGACGCAAAGGTGGAACTTTCAAATAAAAAAATCAGAACGAAAAAATACTTATTAGTTTTTATTTTGTAGCATTTAAAAAAAAAATGTTATATGTTCCACCCTATATATAATTTTTTTTCAAATGGCCGAAAAATTTTTAAATCTATAATGCGAACTATTTAATTTGTATATCATTATGAAAAATTGTTGATTCTGCAAATGTAAAGCTAAACTTTGGTTAAAATCGTTTTAAATATTTCCTTTTGCTCATTTAACAAATAGTTACTTCAAAAACATTAGGAAATAAAATATAAACATATGCTGAGTAAGAGTTTAGAAATTGAAGTATTTATCGCATTTATTTTACGCATTTGTTTGATTTATCTTTTATTTGACATTTTTATTGGAAAAACATATTGATTGATATTTTTACTACTGTAATAAGCAATTAATATGTTATTAAAATGTGGGAAAGCAAGATTTGCATTCCTTAACCCCTATTAAGAATTGTAGTCACTAATAAGAAGAAACTATGAACTCGAAGTCAATGAAATGCAATAATTTTTATAATCAATATAGATTTTGGTAAAGATTTCATTCGATAAAAAGGCAAACAGAACTATATAATTACGAATTATCAAAATAATTGAAAATTTAATGGAAGCAACTTTAGTAAGTTATAGAAGTTTAGATTGAATTGTTTGGTAATCTCTCGAATAAATAAAATTCATTACGAATTTGTGTTAACTTGAAAAGTATCTTATCATGTTTTATTAAGTTTTTATTACATTAAGACACGAAGACATTTTTATAGCGAGAAGAATCAGATCAAACACAATTTTCAATTATAATGGCGTCTAATAATCGATTAAAATCAATAAATTATATCGGTAATAGTCACCCCCTGTACCTCCGTTTGCGTCTTGTTATCAACATTAGTGCTTACTGTGTCATTCCACATTTGTTTCTTTGGTAAACATGAACAGGGGCAATAAAACGTGCCCGGAATAAATTCATGTCTAACCACTGTTGATTTTTTCCTCCATTTCTTCTTTTTCTTCTCGGTCTTATCAAACACGAATTCTTATGTTCCTTAGATGGAATATGAAGTTTTTTCTGTCCTTTTCATTGATCTTGTTTTAATTGGTTCTCTTTCAAAATGCATTTGATACTCACATTGAAACGGAGGCAAAAATACTTACAATGAGCAGCATATTGCTTAGCCGGAAATCGAGGTAGAACACGTCATCTATTCTAACACAATGACTTATATTTGATTATTGAAATGTATCGATTTATAGTGATTTTCATTTGAAAACATAATCATTGAATCGTTTTAATTTTGTTTTGGAAGTCATGACAAATATTTATACAGCCATTCTTCTTTTGCTTGTTAGAATAAGAAACGGAAAACAATGGAGTTATACATGCAGTGTTATAGATATGAGGAAATGAAGTTGTAAAATTTAAGATATGGACTTATGATTTTGAAAATTACAAATTTATTGCTTTCTATAAGATATTTTACTGATACAACTTCGTTCTTTGATCATTAATTTTTATAACAAAGTTACATAACAAATATGAACATAATTGAGAAAGTATTTGTATAACTTTTTAGGCTCATGTGTACTTTAGCACACCCACAATCTGGCAATGTTGCATTTTCGACTTTGTTTTTAATTTAATTCGCGACTAAATCGGCCCATAATGAAAATTTAGCTACAAAAGAGAGAATTATACCATATTAGAATTGAATTAACAAAAATATCGCGAATTACAGCTTAAGTTCAAATACTTTAAAAAAAATAATCATAATTATATATAAATATCTAATATATAAAATTCTCGTGTCACGGGGTGCGTTGCTAAACTCCTCCGAAACGGCTCGACCGATTTTCATAAAATTTTCTATGTATATTCGGTAGGCATGAGAATCGGACAACATCTATTTTTCATCCCCCTAAATGGTAAGGGTGGTCCACCCTTAAATTTTTTTTTTTATTTTTTGGATAAAATTTTTTGTTTTTATTTTTTTATGATACATCATACAAAAATACATACAACCCTAAATTTTCACCCCTCTATGATCAACCCTTATTTTTTTAATAATTAAAAACTTTTTTTGGCTAGATTTTTATTTTGTCATGACTTAGAATAACAAAAAATCATATTACTCTTAATTTTCACCCTGCTACGATCAACACCTATTTTAACGAAATATTAACGAAAAAAGTAACAGTAGTAGTAAAAGCATAATTATTTTAATAAAGCTTAATGTAAATACGTTTTAAAAACCGTGCATACATAAAATCGTGTAATTATATATCTCCTCTGCCAGATAAAATTTTAATATTCGGTGTATTCCTTATAAGAAGTAGGCATGTGAAAAGATTTTTTTTTAAAATTCCTGCCCTAAAAGAGTGAATTGGGGTGAAGTTTCTTTGAGAAAATGTAGAGTTAATCAACAATCGAAATTTTGAATTTACTAAGTGTAATTAATAAATAAAGAATAAATTAATAATAAGTTTCGGTTTTTGTTATATAATTTTAACTACAGCATTTTAAATAAAGTCATTTCATTTAATTAGTATGAAAGTTTAGGTAGTAGGTACTTATACCAAATACCATAGAGGCGGTTTTTAATTTTTGTTTGTTTTTCAACAATCAAACTTTTTAAAATCTAATTTTTATGAACTAATGATTGTGAACTGGAGCAATTATATATTCTGCTAAGAAGCATTATGGAAGCAATTTTTTATCATATAACAACAATTGGTTTTCAAATTGTTCTAAATACCGAAGAAGAGTTAGCATAGAAGGTATATATACATATATATTTATTGATGATAATGAAATATGACAAAAAATTGCTTCCATAATGCTTTTCTGCAGAATATATAATTGGTCCAGGTTGCAATCATTGGTTCATAAAAAAGAGATTATAAAAAGTTTCTTTGTTAAGAAACAAATAAAAATTAAAAACCGCCTCTATGGTATTTGGTATAAGTTCCCCTACTACATAAACTTACATAATAATTAAGTGAAATGGCGTTATTTAAATTTCTGTTATCAAAATGATATAACTACAATGCCCATTGTGTAAGCATAGGGAAACCGCCCTCACTCTCATTTTCCCCACCGCACTTCTAAACAACCATAACTACAGCTGTGAATATACTGGGTTATGTTGAGCTGGTGGAAAAGTAAAATTGCCACAATTGGTCCCATCACCAGATCCGTTACGCTCATTAGATTATAGGCTACGAAATGATTCTAAAAATTTCTGGACCAAAACTCAAAAATATAACAGTTGATTACAAACAACGTCGTTTGGGGCAACGCATATTGTGCTGGATAAATTCATGTCCCCCTTCAAGGTATAATCCATAATAATTTTTGGATAACATTTAAATTAATTTTTATTTTTCAAATAATTTAAGAAAATCTTAAACAAATGCAGACAAGAACAAATTTATCACTTACTGGAAGCGCTGTTACCACTACTAGATATCCACTACTAGACCACTACTAGATCATCAAATCTTACAAATGTATTTTATAAGCAATACAGATACAAAAAATGATAGGCGTTGTATTCATAATCCGTAAACATAAACAATAAAACGAATCATTGTCCAAAAACTACGGAGGTATCTGAAAATGCAGAAAATTGTAGTCGATTAAAGTCACATGACACGTCGTTCGGAAAACTGAGATATGTGGAATCAAAATGTCTTCTGCTTGGTATTTTCAATTCAATTTGTAACTTCGATAAGGTTGCTCATTAATTTTTTCACCGCAAGTCGGGTGTTATGACCCAAACGTGGTTGATCTATATATTCCACAACATAAGGATTACTGATCCAATTTTTAATTGGATTCTGAGGCGGTAACCCGGAGAATTTCAGCGAATTTAAAATTCTATCCATAATTGAAAACATCATCTTTATTAGTAGCGCAATCAACCGAATTGCAGGTCTCTAATTCGCCAGTTTTCCTATTTTGAATTTGAACTATCTATTTCATTAATATCATTTTCGTTGACAATGTTTTTTGGGGTCAATATAACACGTTTTCTCAACTAAACATGATTTTTGTAATTTGTAACCAAGTTTGGGAACACTCCCTCGATGAGTTCGGCCTTTGATTTAGTAAAGTGACAAAATTGGCAAAGAATGTAATGTATGCAGGTAATGTGTCAACAGAAATTTTGCCATTAATTACTAATATCGATCAATTGTTCGGAAAACACTTTTCTAAATTAGTTATTCTGCAATTCGAATTACATTTTCGAGTTTAATTTGATTGTTTTTAAATATTTCCATACTGTGGACGACTTCAGACATTAAGGATCGACTGCTGTCGATAAAATAAATGCTTGCTTTAAATTATCAAATATCTGGTACCATATAAATAAACTTCAGATGGAAGAAAACAAGAAAATTGTATTGCTGAACGATCCTTCTGCTGATGATTTCTCCAAGAAATTAATAAATGGCCGTGTTCATTGTTTGAATTTTTATTCAAATTAAGTTTACTATAACATTATTCAGCGGTTTTGTGAAAAAGCTAGCAATTATGTAAAAATTTTGAATGAGACGAAATCCCAAAAATTCAAAGGAAATGAAATCAATACGCTCGATTCGTTGACAAGAACATAGTTATTACCGATATTCAACATTTGCTTGGGAAATTTTTTAGCAGATTGATCATTCCACAACGCATGCCTCATGTCTCCAACTGAAATTTCTTCACATTGTGCCACAGATTTTATGATTTTAAGCAAGTATTTATTTTATTGGTAGAATTCCATCTTGGAATACTTGGCACTGTTTGGGGGAAATCACCAACAACAAAATCATTGCGCTTTCAAAACATATTGAGTCAATGCGAAGATAGATCTTTCAATAACTATCGTTATATGCCTTTAAGAAAGAGTTACAGACAATATGAAATTGAAAGCATTGACATCAAAGTGTGGGTCACGTGAACTACCAACTACGGAAAATTCCAAGCCTAATTATTTAAAAACTGATTTTATTCAAATTTTTACGTGTATTATTAAGATATGTTAATAGTTACTCTGCTATTTGGAGCGATGGTGAATTGAACTAATCATTAATCATCAAAATCAGTCCAGTAATTTTTTAGTTAAAAAATGATCTAAATAACCTGACTTTATTTAGTATATTTAAGATATTTGATTTGACAAATCGTAAGTCAATGTAATAGCAACGTACTTCAATGAGGAGAATCAATCTGAGGACAATGCATGCACCAAAATTCATAGCTTCAATAAATTAAATGAATTGTTGACATGCCATTGAATTAACTAATTTTTGTTTTTTATTAATAATTTTTGCTCCCATTGTATAATATAATATTATTATATAATATTGAACTTCATAATTGTATTCGTATTAGTTTGTTATTAAAATTATAAATTAAGAGTAGCTAAAATATTCGTTCATAAAAAACACTACGTTCAATTCCTGTTAGGCACTACGAAGTTTGCCGGGTCAGCTAGTCTAATATATAAAATTCTCGTGTCACGGGGTGCGTTGCTAAACTCCTCCGAAACGGCTCGACCGATTTTCATAAAATTTTCTATGTATATTCGGTAGGCATGAGAATCGGACAACATCTATTTTTCATCCCCCTAAATGGTAAGGGTGGTCCACCCTTAAATTTTTTTTTTTATTTTTTGGATAAAATTTTTTGTTTTTATTTTTTTATGATACATCATACAAAAATACATACAACCCTAAATTTTCACCCCTCTATGATCAACCCTTATTTTTTTATTAATTAAAAACTTTAATTTTTTTGGCTAGATTTTTATTTTGTCATGACTAAGAATAACAAAAAATCATATTACTCTTAATTTTCACCCTTCTACGATCAACCCCTATTTTAACGGAATATTAACGAAAAAAGTAAAAGTAGTAGTAAAAAAAATAATTATATTAATAAAGCTTAAAGTAAATACGTTTTAAAAACCGTGCATACATAAAATCGTGTAATTATATATCTCCTCTGCCAGATAAAATTTTAATATTCGGTGTACTCCTTATAAGAAGTAGGCATGTGAAAATATTTTTTTTTAAAAATTCCTGCCCTAAAAGAGTGAATTGGGGTGATTAAGTTTCTTTGAGAAAATGTAGAGTTAATCAACAATCGAAATTTTGAATTTACTAAGTGTAATTAATAAATAAAGAATAAATTAATAATAAGTTTCTGTTTTTGTTATATAATTTTAACTACAGCATTTTAAATAACGTCATTTCACTTAATTAGTATGAAAGTTTAGGTAGTAGGTACTTATATCAAACACCATAGAGCCGGTTTTTAATTATTGTTTGTTTTTCAACAATCAAACTTTTTAAAATCTAATTTTTATGAACTAATAATTGTGAACTGGAGCAATTATAAACTCTGCTAAAAAGCATTATGGAAGCAATTTTTTGTCATATAACAACAATTGGTTCTCAAATAGTTCTAAATACCGAAGAAGAGTTAGCATAGAAAATATATATATATATATATATATATATATATATATATATATATATATATATATATATATATATATATATATATATATATATATATATATATATATATATATATATATATATATATACATACATTTATTGATGATAATGAAATATGACAAAAAATTGCTTCCATAATGCTTTTCTGCAGAATATATAATTGCTCCAGGTTGCAATAATTAGTTCATAAAAATTAGATTTTAAAAAGTTGGATTGTTGATTGGTTCATAAAAAAAAGATTATAAAAAGTTTCTTTGTTAAGAAACAAATAAAAATTAAAAACCGCCTCTATGGTATTTGGTATAAGTTCCCCTACTACATAAACTTACATAATAATTAAGTGAAATGGCGTTATTTAAATTTCTGTTATCAAAATGATATAACTACAATGCCCATTGTGTAAGCATAGGGAAACCGCCCTCACTCTCATTTTCCCCACCGCACTTCTAAACAACCATAAATACAGCTGTGAATATACTGGGTTATGTTGAGCTGGTGGAAAAGTAAAATTGCCACAATTGGTCCCATCACCAGATCCGTTACGCTCATTAGATTATAGGCTAGGAAATGATTCTAAAAATTTCTGGACCAAAACTCAAAAATATAACAGTTGATTACAAACAACGTCGTTTGGGGCAACGCATATTGTGCTGGAAAAATTCATGTCCCTCTTCAAGGTATAATTCCATAATAATTTTTGGATAACATTTAAATTAATTTTTATTTTTCAAATAATTTAAGAAAATCTTAAACAAAAACAGACAAGAACAAATTTATCACTTACTGGAAGCGCTGTTACGTCTACTAGATATCCACTACTAGATCATCAAATCTTACAAATGTATTTTATGAGCAATACAGATACAGAAATTGATAGGCGTTGTATTCATAATCCGTAAACATAAACAATAAAACGAATCATTGTCCAAAAACTACGGAGGTATCTGAAAATGCAGAAAATTGTAATCGATTAAAGTCACACGACACGTCGTTCGGAAAACTGAGATATGTGGAATCAAAATGTCTTCTGCTTTGTATTTTCAATTCAATTTGTAACTTCGATAAGGTTGCTCATTAATTTTTTCACCGCAAGTCGGGTGTTATGACCAAAACGTGGTTGATCTATATATTCCACAACATAAGGATTACTGATCCAATTTTTAATTGGATTCTGAGGCGGTAACCCGGAGAATTTCAGCGAATTTAAAAATTCTATCCATAATTGAAAACATCATCTTTATTAGTAACGCAATCAACCGAATTGAAGGTCTCCAATTCGCCAGTTTTCTTATTTTGAATCTGAATTATCTATTTCATTAATATCATTTTCGTTGACAACGTTTTTTGGGGTCAATATAACACGTTCTCTCAACTAAACATGATTTTTGTAATTTGTAACCAAGTTTGGGAACACCCTCTCGATGAGTTCGGTCTTTGATTTAGTAAAGTGACAAAATTGGCAAAGAATGTAATGTATGCAGGTGATGTGTCAACAGAAATTTTGCCATTACCAATATCGAGAAATTGTTTGGAAAACACTTTTCTAAATTAGTTATTCTGCAATTCGAATTACATTTTCGAGTTTAATTTAATTGTTTTTAAATATTTCCATACAGTGGACGACTTCAGACATTCAGGATCGACTGCTGTCGATAAAATAAATGCTTGCTTTAAATTATCAAATATCTGGTACCATATAAATAAACTTCAGATGGAAGAAAACAAGAAAATTGTATTGCTGAACGATCCTTCTGCTGATGATTTCTCCAAGAAATTAATAAATGGCCGTGTTCATTGTTTGAATTTTTATTAAAATTAAGTTTACTAAAACATTATTCAGCGGTTTTGTGAAAAAGCTAGCACTTTTGTAAACATTTTGAATGAGACGAAATCCCAAAAATTCAAAGGAAATGAAATCAATACGCTCGATTCGTTGACAGGAACATGGTTATTACCGATATTCAACATTTGCTTGGGAAATTTTTCAGCAGATTGATCATTCCACAACGCATGCCTTATGTCTCCAACTGAAATTTCTTCACATTGTGCCACAGATTTTATGATTTTAAGCAAGTATTTATTTTATTAATAGAATTCCATCTTGGAATACTTGGCACTGTTTGGGGGAAATCAGCAACAATAAAATCATTGCGCTTTCAAAACATATTGAGTCAATGCGAAGATAGATCTTTCAATAACTATCGTTATTTGCCTTTAAGAAAGAGTTACAGACAGTATGAAATTGACAGCATTGACATCAAAGTGTGGGTCACGTGAACTACCAACTACGGAAAATTCCAAGCCTAATTATTTAAAACTGATTTTATTCATATTTTTCCGTATATTATTAAGATATATTAATAGTTACTCTGCTATTTGGAGCGATGGTGAATTGACCTAATCATTAATCATCAAAATCAGTCCAGTAATTTTTTAGTTAAAAAATGATCTAAATAACCTGACTTTATTTAGTATATTTAAGATATTTGATTTGACAAATCATATGTCAATGTAATGGCAACGTACTTCAATGAGGAGAATCAATCTGAGGGCAATGCATGCACCAAAATTCATAGCTTCAATAAATTAAATGAATCGTTGACATGCCATTGAATTAACTAATTTTTGTTTTTTATTAATAATTTTTACTCCCATTGTATAGTATAATATTATTATATAATATTGTTCTATTTAAATATAGAACTTCATAATTGTATTCGTATTACTTTGTTATTAAAATTATAAATTAAGAGTAGCTAAAATATTCGTTCATAAAAAACACTACGTTCAATTCCTGTTAGGCACTACGAAGTTTGCCGGGTCAGCTAGTATATGTATAAAAATGTATATGGCAGAGTAAATGAATGTGTGTATACTAAAAAAATACCAAAAAAAAAAATTCCCTGAAAGTTTGAGCCCTTAATATTAATTTTAAGTCCTCGACCAAGACGTGTAAAGATTTCCCATTGAAAATACACGGAAATTCTGATTTTTTATTTTTAAATTTCTATATCTCAGCGGCATTCCAGGGATCGCTTTTACCGAAGATGATTTTTACTCAGAATTAAACGCTCTACAAAAGTGCCCATTGCGGCAAAGCTGTAACTCACACCGGTGAGGTAGTACGGGCCACTGAACCTGATTTTTCCATAAAATTCAAGGCTTAATATCTCGTTTAATATTGATCTTCGCGATTTGGTCTACAGAAACTTTTTTGTAGGAAATCAAATTCTCTACAAGTTTTTCATTTATAATTTTTCCGTAGCTCTTGTTATTTACGAGATAAATGCAAAAAAAAAACATTTTATGGAAAAATCAGGTTCAGTGGCCCGTACTACCTCACCGGTGTCAGTTACAACTTTGTCGCAATGGGCACTTTTGTAGAGCGTTTAATTCTGAGAAAAAAACATCTTCGGTAAAAGCGATCACATCAAATTCCGCTGAGATATAGAAATTTAAAAATAAAAAATCAGAGTTTCCGTGAATTTTCAATGGGAAATCTTTACACGTCTTGGTCGAGGACTTAAAATTAATATTAAGGGCTCAAACTTTCAGAGAATTTTGTTTTTTGGTATTTCCAACAAAACTTCACGATGGGACCAAAAAAAGTCAAAAAAAGTAAAAAAAAAGTCATCCTAGACTATATAGTAATATATGTTAGAATTTATAATGGTATGAAAGATAAATTATTTGTACGTATAGCATATATGTATTTATGGAATAATTTTATAATATAAAATGCTAGATATGGAAAATTTGTAAAATATAATGTATAAAAGTGGCCAAAAGTTGGAAAAACAGGGCCAAATAAAAAAAATCGCGAATTAAAATAAAAACAAAGTCGAAAATGCAACGTTGCCAGATTGTGGGTGTGCTAAAGTACACTTGAGCCACTTTTTAACATAACAACTAAATAATAAGAGCAGATATTCGGCAAAGTTAAAATGGTTAGAGAATTATAGTTTCTTGCAAATATATAATGTGTGATTTTTTAGTTTTAGTCTATCAATTTGTAAATATAAAGTTTGCTTGATTTATTTTGGTTTCCCAACTTTGTAAACAAAATAAATCTTTTATGTATTCACATACGACAGTTGAATGCTTGTTGTTCAATTATTCCCGAAAGACCGGAACTGTTTCCTTAACTTTACAAATGAAAGTTTATTTTCCCTCAAGGAATTAATTATAATTTTGCATAACAAAACAGAAGATTTTGAGAAATTAACGCCTTTTTGATAAAATCATATAAACAATGGATTATAATTTTCCTCAGTGTAACGCTTTGTCTAACTATACAAGTTTTGAATATAAACACTAGCAAAGTTGTTACTATAGACGTATTGTGCATTATAAGCTTTTGAGTGCTTTAGAAAAGCTTTGAACCTTCAGAAATTAAACTTCGTTACAAACTCATTAGTAAAATGCAATCATAACAATCGTTAAACAGCATTCTCTTTTTAATGTTTCATATTTTCTTTAAAGTTAAATGATAATTAAAGTTAATAATTTAATCCGTTGACCATTATTATTTTCTTGTAAGCGATTAGTTGTATTAAAAAATTGCTAATACAAAGGATAAAAATCAAAGATTTTTTTAAACGTTTAATTTATGCTGTGTATACAATATATAGAATATATTGCGGTCCAATTTACGTAGTTTAATTTAATATAATATATAAAAATCATACCATAAACATAAATTTGAACAGAAGTTCAAACAAAAATATTCGTGACGTATTGCCCAGATACGTATTTCGATTGCCAAGCATGCTTCCTCAGTGGTCATCAAGTAGTTTGGATCACTCCGTAACTGCTTTGTGATGATTCACGGAGTTACGGAGTGATCCAAACTGCTTGATAACCACTGAGGAAGATTTATTGGCAATCGAAATACGTATCTGGGCAATACGTCACGAATATTTTTGTTTAAACTCTTGTTCAAATTTTTGTTTATAGTATGATTTTTATATATTATTATTTATTATATTAAATTATACTACATAAATTGGACCGCAATAAATTCCATATATTGTATACACAGTATAACTGTTCAAAGTCAGCGAAAACATCTTGTTTTGGTTTAATTTATGGTTTACATTTAAAGTTTTACATTGAGCATTTAATATTTGCTCATAAGAAAGTATAAAATACTTCTTAAACTTGAATTTTATGGTTACACTGAAACATCGAATGTATTAAGTTTACAAAAGCTGTAGCTCACAAAAAGTTTATGGATACAAAACCTTAATGTAACCCAACAAATATTTTATCAACTTATTATATGAAAAGGCTAAATGAAAATTACTTATGATTTTTCTCTTTGAAAATCAGTTTCAAAGAGTTCAACAATATACCTAAGATCGAATAAAAAACACCAGATCGAAATCAAAGCTCAATTAATTAGACTAATTGATTTTATTAGATCTCTGATTTTCTATTAAAACCTATATATTTGTGTTCATCGTATTATGTCGCATTAATTGATTTGGTCGCAGTATTTATTTTGGCTCATTAGCTTTCTGCTTTGGCGTAACTGTTAATATTTAATTGGCGCTGTTTATAAAGGAAGAAAGGAAATGATAACATTTTTATGCTCTGATAATGGACGTTTAATCGATGGAAAGATCGCCATTAACGTACTTCACATCTATAGTGAAATACATTGATCAATGACGCGAAAGAATACCAACAAAATCAAAGTAGATAAGTTTTACATAATAATGTTCCGCAAGATCTGTGAGAACGGTTTATAATCAGCATCCGTTCAGGTTTTCTTCTGTCACCGCATTACAAATAGACGAATCTGTCCTATTCCGGATTGCAGGGACAAGGGGGATTTCCCTTGGGTGAGTTAACAGGTCAAATCTTTGATTTTTTAAACTAAGGAAAATCGACCAAAAATTATTCCATTTTTGGTAGATCTCCCAGAAAATATTCATTTTATTTTACAAATAAATATTTATGATTTTTATAAACAAAGAAATTGGTAAGCAATTAAATAAATCAAAAATTAGAAAAATTTTGATAAATTCAATATTTTTTTTGAGGTGCCACAATTGCTACCATATAAGCTACCAGTAGTTTAATATCAAATTTCAAACTGATTTCATTAAATAACTGACAAGTCATCAAATGAAAATGAAACATGATCACCAAAAGATATTGGGAAAAAATTGTATATACCTACATACTTTGATTAGGATTCATCACAGTATTGTTAAGAAGAAAAATAATTGGAACTAGAATTTTCATTAAAAATTATTATCATGATCTTGAACAATTTTTTCGATAAAGTGAATAGAAAAATAATAATAAAAAAACATTTCAATTGCGAAAATTGTTTAAAAAGTTCTTAATGTCTTAAAATTTATCTACCATTTAAAAAAAACACATAAATTTCGTTAGATTGGGTTAAGAAATTTAAAAAAAAATCAAATATTTTTAAGGAAGTTGTCATAAAAATGTCTTGAAAACCAAAGAAAATAACATTCAGAAGTATACTATAACAAATTTGATTGTTAATTAAACCTATCTATAAATTACTATAAAATTTAAGAAGTAAATAGGATTTTGGTATTAAAACAAATGGTGTTATTGTTGTATACCCTGAAACAAATCCCAACGAACCCGTCAAAATAAATAAATTAATCGTGAAAACGTATCAAAACTATAGTAGGATAATATATCCTAGTACCCACTAATAACCAATAAATAATCAAAAAAAGTTTACTTAAATTTGGTAATTGTGATCAATTATTATAGATTTGTACAATAGTAGATATACATTAATCATGCTTAAAGACTAAGAAATAAAAAAAATCTTTGCTAAACACCCGTTTATAATATGAAGGATTACTCAAAAATATATGTATCATCCGCTGATAAATCATCGCACTTCTAAAAATACCACTTGTTACATTTGCCAAATTGCCTCATAGTTGGTTATTTTTAGTACTTGTACCTTTGAGGGTTGAGATCATTATTATTTTTTCTTCCTTGTTTTTTTCCAATCAGGTTCTTGAAGACTCGAATTTGGTAGGCCTTATTAACCTCCGTCAATGTAAAGAAAAACTAAAAAAATACATTATTGGGACCTTGCATCCCTACAGTATTCAAACATCAAAAATCATAGAAGGACTTTGAAATGATCAAAAGATGCCAAAGTAAAATTTGTCAGTCTTTTTTTGGAGCGGAACCTAACCGGATTCAGCGGAACCTAAGCGTCGAGGATGTCATTCAATTCATTAAGGAGATCCCAATTCGATACGTACAAAAGGTGGAAAAACATCCACAAAAGTTAGTCTTGGGAACACTAAAGAAACCTTCACACAAGAGACTAAAAATAGGGCTCATTATAGCTTTTTGTAGTTTTATCAATTTTAACTAATTTTGGTCTAGCTGTTGTATGGTTTTGGATTTTATGTCTTATTTTTTGTATAAAGTTGTTAAAATTTTGCCATCCTTATTTCCTCGTGACGATGATTAGACGAATGTAAATAATTTGGTATTTTGGAGGAACCTGCGCATTCAGTTCTTACCAAACAAAAATAAAATAACAAAAATTAATTAAATAACACCAACTTGACTTCGATCTTTGAAAAAAATCAATATTTCCGAAGCAGTTCTGCAAAATTGAGTCAACTTTGACCAGATTTTTTCAACAAAATTGATATTTTCTTAATTAAGAGGATACATATCGTTTAATAATCTTTGATCAAAGTTTGATGTGCCTAAGGATGCAACATGGCTCATGAAAAATGTCGATATTAAAGCATTGATATTTTCAAGAGTGAAACATCGATGTTCAGAACATCGACGTTTATGAACGATATATTTATTTTTTTCGATGGTTTTTAGCACCGTTTAGATATATTATTATAAAATACACCTTAAAAAATAATATATGAACCGTAAAATCGTAAAATCCGCCAGTTTATATTCTAACGTCGTTAGATTACAATCTAGCCTACCGTTAGTTTATAAACTGACGTAATTTACAAATCTACGCTTGTGGTTGAGAGAGATATCTGTTTATGTATATTGCTGTAGACCATGAATCGTTTACAAAACATCGCTCTTGAAAAACGATATATCATCGATATTTTGGGTTTCAATATCGACATTAAAATATCGATGTTTATGTACAATGTTTGAAAAAATCGATGTACCGTTTACATCCCTAGGTGTGCTACATTAATTTTGACCAGCTAGAGTCGACTTTGTGTAAAAAGTGGACTGGTCGTAGTTTACCAAGTAAATTTAAAAGGTAACCACCTGTATTTTTAAAAATGGTTGAAAAGAAAGTCAAACAAGATCGAAAAGCTTGTCACAGTTTTCGAAATAGGCGCGATGGAAATTGAAAACTCCAACTTACATCTACAGTGAAAGTGACTTATTGTTTTCCACATGTTCATTAATCATTAGACCAATTTGAATCTAAATCGATTGATTTTGACCAAAAATAGCCATTGAACACGTCGCCAGATCAAGTTGCTTGCGTGTATTCATAAAAACAGTAATAATGAAAAATAAACAAACGCACACAAAAAATAAAAACGCGCCATAAATTTAAAAACAAACAAAAAAAAGTCAATAGTAAAAAACCTCCCACGTTTTGTCGATATTTTTAAAAATGAAAACTTCAATAAAACTCGATTTCTAAGTTCAAGTTCATGAAAATTTTTCATTCTTCTCGTTCAAGCCTTGCGAAAATGCTTCACATCAATTTACATCCGTTGGTGAGGCATAAAACAAATTTAAAATGTTGTATATAGCGTCATATTTTATCAAACTTTACGACGCAATTATAAATATTGTCGTTATCGTAAAATTCGACGATGATGGCGAGGGAAAATAATTACAGTTTCAGTATTGTATGTTTATTTGTCTGTCTGTCGCGTTGTGGTAAATCGACTTTATTAGCTTTGATTGAATTTAATATTTTTCAGCTTAGCCACGTCTTAAATTAAATTTCGTGGTTTTTCGAAAAAAACTTATAATGTTTTATGTGATAATAATAACTTCCTCTTATCGATCAATGTCACCTGGCATACCGAACTCGTCGCGAGTACGCCACTATACTTTTATCAATAATTTAATTTCGATTTTTATGAACCCTCATCTCGTTTCAGTTCAATGAAAATGTGACTGACGATAAAATTAACGATCCATATACAAACCCATGTTTGCAATGATCTGAATTCTTCCGAATACAAAACAATGGTATATGTTGATTCCTTTAAAATTATTAAATATGAATTTTTGTTATGTCTCCAATATGTGTGGAAGTAATATAAGGCTAGGCATGTTTGGAGGAGTAGACCCTCTTCCCCGATTGATGCAATTCTGCACACTATTCCTTCCATTCAATATAGCTTTTCAATGAAAACAAGCAAGAGGGCAACTCTTCGGGCTTGGCCACCTTATGAATGTTTTATTACTTATCGATAGTGCACTTTTCACGAATTACAACGGAATTACTAGGTGGGACAAAGGGGGAACAACAGGAATGCCAGAGGGGAACGCACGTGTGTTACACTGCACCATAATGCAAGTGTGGGTGTGTGCAATACCTTTTTTAGTATTAAATCATTTTTATTAATTCTGAATAATTAAAGACGCGAATTCTAGTGTGAAAAATTTGCTAGCTCATTGAATGGGTGTAGAATTGCATTTTGTTGTACATATACAATTCATATGTGTAACAGTTTCATTGAACTTAGTTCAAGGCAATGTTTGCTTGCTTTTATTGATATTATGCATGTTCGTTCGCGCTTAAACTGTGGAAATATTAATGAATATGTTTTGGCTGTGTTGAAAACATTAATTTCGATAGCTGCAGAAATAATTTTGACTTGTTTTTATTGTTGAAATGCAAGTTTGATCGAATGCAATTTTGTCAAGATTGCAGTTTTCCACTGCAAATAAATTGAAAAATAATTTAATCATAATAAGCCAAATTTATGATTACGAACTCTTTTTTTTTGAGTTGAATAAACGATACCAAGTTGTAAAACAAATGCCAAAAATTATGTGCTACACATTTAAATACTTATAACGGCAAATAATTCCTTGATAAAAGCAATATTTATTACGTTATAAATTCTTTTTGTAGTAAATAGTTAAGTAGATATGGATGTTAAGCCAGTATTGGACAAAAACAAAACAGACATTAAAAATATTATTTATAGTTTCGAAGTATTGTGCTGATGATTTAAAATAAGTAAGAAGACAATTCAGGTTGTTTCAGATCGGTTTTTTTATTTAATATTTTTATTATTCAATTAGCTACGTTTCGTTACTTATTGTAACTTCATCAGGCTTCTATAAAAATTAAAATAATTACAAAATATGTCAATCATACATAAATTTCAAAACTATAATAAAATACATATAATATAGTATAAAATATTTGTAATTAAATAATTATACTAACTCAAAATTTCAAAATATGACAAATATTTTAAGAGATATTGTTATAAATAATTAAATATATAATAATAAAATTAATTAATAAAATACCTTGATTCTCAAAAATAAAATATTTTCAATTTAAATTCAATAAATAAATTAAAATTAAAAAATTACACTCTACCCATACACATTACATGTAAATTCAGTGCCGCCTAAGGAGCCTAACTAACATCCAACCGCGCGTTATTCAAACATAGGTCTAGCAATTTAAATTTTTTTTTGAATTTATAAAGCAAATTAGAATATATCCCACTTAATTTTTTTGTTTCTGTACAGAAAATTTTAAAACCGATCTTAAACAACTTGAATTGTCTTCTTATTTAAAAAAATAAAAGCTGAGGTCTAAATTTTATCATCTATTTAAAATAAGAATGTCAAAGAGTTCATGATCAAAAAACACTAAATCTAATTTAATGAGTTTTCCAGGAAAAATTGAAAACTAAGGATATGGTTTTGACGGTAGTAAAATTTTCTAGTTCCATTTCCCATCGTACACAATGAAAACTGACCCTGAAAAATAAAATTTGACCACTAAGAATTTTTCCGCAAACTCGAACCATTTTTCCTTTACGTAGGTTGGTAGGTAGGTTTTGACACGTGTCCAGGGTTCCGCGATCGATGAAGGTCTGCTTGTTCCTGCTAGATCGCCAACCGATAATCAATTTTCATTAACGCTAATCATTAATATGAACACTAAAAGAGTTTATTTATTTTATTTGGATTGCATTATATGTAGGTAATTAGTTATGTTTTGTAACAGTTGAGAAAATCTAGAATTTTGGCTATCTACTGTTTAAACTTATTTTAACAAAATAGTCATCTATCAAAGTCATAGGAGCCCTATTATCCTAATGTCCTAGGACCTTCAATAGGGTAAGGATAACCCTGTCTCTCTCGATTTAATAATAATTTTCTTTTCGTCCTCATTGAAAACATAGCGAAAAAACGATGCTAGCTATCGAATCGTAGATCTGGCGGAAAAGTGTTTTTCACTCCATCTAGTCTAAGCAAAAGGCTTAAAAAGAGTTGATTTTCTTAATCGCTTCCTTAATTTAAATCTGATTAACTGAAACAAATGGAAAACCCATCGAAATATTCATTTTTCGACATAATTTGCCAATCTGGGTCATAGGATACCAAAAACTACAAATAAAATCTTGAGCATTTTTTCAACCAGTTTTTGCTAAACTATTGTTGTAGAGTTATTAAAAGTTATTTACCAAAAATAAACATAGTGTTATGTATGATTTTGGTTTTAATATTAAAGATCGTGCATAAATAATTTCCCGAATATGATTCATTATGTTTAATGATGCTTTATTTATTTTTTATTCTGGATCCATCATTTTACAAGAATCACCATTCGTGGAATCTGATCTTTTTTGTTCAAATATTGTGATGAAACATTTCTTCATTTTTAAACCTAAACATAAATCTTTCCTAAACTTTTTTAATCGAAGATTGCAACGAAAGAAATATATATATATATATATATATATATTTCTTTCGTTGCAATCTTCGATTAAAAAAGTTTAGGAAAGATTTATGTTTAGGTTTAAAAATGAAGAAATGTTTCATCACAATATTTGAACAAAAAAGATCAGATTCCACGAATGGTGATTCTATATATATATATATATATATATATATATATATGTATCATATAGAAATGTAGAAAATGAATAACTGCTAAGACTCCTTCTAAATCCTAATTTGTCTTATAAATCTACTCATAAAACAAAATATCTATGAGATGGTTATATTTTTCTACTTTTATTGGCTGATTTTTTGCAATTTTCATTCAAGGGTGGGTTTTACTAGTTAAACCTCAAGGACTTATGTCTCTGACTTTGATTTCGATTTTAATATGTATAAGCAGTGAATAACTTTCCTGGCCATAAATTGTTACTATCAAGTATAAATTTGAATTAATTTTTATGGTATTAGTGGCATATGAAATACTATTTTTTTTTTTTTTGAAATCCTTATACTTTGTATTGTTGTCAACCGTAGATTCAAGGTTTCCAATGCTCAAGGAAATTTGGAAAGTTAGGAAATGTCAGAGAATTTTATTGGGCCAGGAAAATCGTCAAAAAAATCAAAGAACTTAACAAAGAAATTCTGGAAATTTTTAATTTCTTCAAGACTTGATTAGTATTTAGGTTCAAAAAGATGAACATATACACCATCGTAAATATGAGTATTATTATATATGTAAAATCTTTGAACGTTGATTAATAATCCTAATAGAACATACAATAAAAATTTGTTTGGTTTCTTATGCACAATATTTTCATGCAATTGATCAATCTCTTGTTTTCTACAAATCTCTTATAGCTTTTTATAAATAAAATCAGTAAAGAATCGAATTTTGAAAGTTAGAGAATTTTCCTAAAATTTTCCAGTTTAACATGTCTTCAGGCTCCGATTTTCCAACCTTGTTTCTAACAAAACATTTTTTAAGCTTGAAGTTCTTTTTCCATTAAATTTTTGAAGAAAAGTTTTATATGTAAAAGTTTTTGAAACTTAGTATTAACAAAAACTCCATTTTTTTAGTATCAATAAGTTAAAGCCGAATATTTTTCTAATGCTCTTATAGTATACAAATGTATCGGTCCATGTAATTGAAAACGCAAAGTACTAAACACGATTTTTATAGTTTCTGTGCATTTTTATCATTTGTAATATCTGCCAATATAATTAATCAATTAATCTTAAGAACTTATTAGATCTAATTTCCAAAAAAAGTCTAGTGGCATAATTACGTATAAAAATAATTTGTATAATATTTTTAAAAGCAAATATCACGAAAATGAAACAAAATAACTTGTTTTTATTTTAAATTATATATCACGCTGATTAGCGTATTCTTCAATTCTTTGTATCAAGAATCAATAACGCGCATGATCTACAAAACAATATGCAGAGTTTGGAGCTTTTAAAGCTTTGAAGACAACACACTGGAAAGATTCAATTATTTTAAAACATTAAATTTCCTTGTTTTTTTCTAAATAACTTTTGATTCCAATTTCCATTTGTAAGTTGACAGTAATTGAGCTAAAAGTCTTTAAACACATCTCTTAATTAAATTAACTAGCATAATATTAGACATAACTCATTGATTTCAATAGTCGTACTCATTACAGAAATTGAATGGTAAATAATTGGTAACTACTTCTTCTTGATTAAGTAGGCTAATTTAATTAACAACTACGTATCAATTTTTAATGATTCCTCTTCAATTAAATTGGTCAATTGAAGAAGATTTTTCTGAAAAAAAAATCAAGCGATGACCCCTTGAGGAAAACGATTGAACGTTCTGTTACACGCCTCTTACGGTGTAGTGTTCAACGAGAAAGTTTTCATTTATTTCACACAGATGGAGCGAATGTCTTATGTTCTACGCTGGCCATTGTTGGAAAAGTTTTAAAAATAAGCTCTATCCGAAAATAGGATTTCGCTTGAACTTGAAATAAGTTAAACTTTTGTGCTTGTTGAAAATGAATGAGGCGAAGAAAATAGAAGATTTTTAGTTATTTTAAGAATTATTTTTTGGAATTTCAAAGATGCAATGTTATTTTTTGTTGTTGTATCTTCCAAATGTGGAGCAAATCGTTTACGATTTATGATTTTTTGGTTTTTAAGACAAATAAATTTTGTAGCAATGTTTATGGGGTTTTAGTCGTAAATGTTGAGTTTTAATGATTGTGTTAACGAGCGATCGATTAATTAATAGTCGTTTTGATTTGTATGTTTCGATCATCAACGATTGATTGGATGGTCTGTGCCATATTAGACATATGGCCTTTACAATAACCGGAAATCGACGGCTCACGTCCGGTTCCCATTTGGTTATCACCCTCGCTACCGCGAAATTATCCCTAGCGTTGTTGTCGTATACTCTTCTTCACCGCGCTTCAGCATTTGAATTCGAATTAAGAAAAACGTTAATTGTGTATTCATTTCACGTAGCATTTGTAAATTAATTAATTGCCTTTCCATTGTAATTGCATATAAGGAAAGTTAGATATTTGAAATTGTTTTAAACAGAAAAAATAGAGGGGTTTGATTTTTGAGGTTGTGACGCCAACATTTAGATTGGAAATATTTTTATTAGTTGATAATTTCGAGAGTCAATGCTTGAGAGGGTTTAGCTTTCGTTCTAGCATTTTATTCCAGACGGGCAACCCTCTAGTGCTAGTTGTGTAGTTTTCAAACACACCACCGACGTTGGCGTCGCCGTATCGTTAACGTCGTCATCGGGCGACGTTGGGAAAATATCGGAAAATCCGAGAACAGTGCGTGAAGGATGACGTGACCGAACGAATGAGCCACACAATCCACATTGTTTTTCCTTTCGAATTTTCCTCAAAATTCATCGTTTGTATTTTCAAAAATAGTGAAAAACCAATAAAAATGTGATAGAATTCACAAAGAAAATTCAGTGAATAGTAGTTTAGTGAGTGACTAATAAAATCAAAAACGTCAAATTGTTTAAATAATTGCAATTATCCTTTTAACTAAATGTAGGTTAGATTTTTATTTCGAGCAATTTTCTAGTGTGGTCAATTTGCATTTAAGCCTATTTGGAGTGTGGAATGTCAATTGTTTTTAAATGGGGGATTTTATTTCAATAACGGTGAAGGTCAAGGAAAAGATTCGATCACGTTTTGTTTTATTTAAGGGAAATGGGGTGAAAATATGTAAAAAAAAATCAAAAGTGTATATGCATGCATTTTAAGTGCACCATATCGTGATCCATTTGTTACGTTATTGTTGTTGACTCTTTCATGACCAATTTACCTGAAGCTTGGAAAGTCTGACCCCAATTCAAATTGATTTTTCCTTTGGAACGCATTAAATCGAATTTGCTTAACCCATTTTTTTTCAAATATTTATTCTTTTTTCAAATATTTTTGGTTAGGTCGTAAAAAATTAAAAACCGCAGGAAGTTGATTTTCTTATCTAATTTTGTTCTATTCTCTTTTTTATCGCTATCTCTGGGAAGCGTAGGATTGGAACATTAATTTTTTTTATTATAAACAAAATACAAGCCAGACCTTAATATAGCGTGCAAATAGAACTGTGTTTATGATGTAATCGATCGATTTATTTCAATAACCAATAAATAGATCAATAGTATTTCGTAGTTCAGCTATGAATTTTTTTTACGAATCAAAGATCAAATAAAATTCGGTTTATTCCTGGTAATCATTGAAGTGGTAACATAAATAGAGGCAATTGAGAATATTGCAGTCGTCGCAACGATCAAATTGAGGGAATGCAATTTTGTTTGCATAATGCATTTAATTTGCAACTAACTACATCTGTATGCACTTTCGACGATGATAGTTTTATTAGCATACAGAATATTCAAAACTTAATTATTTTTCAATTACTTATTCAAAAATTGAAATTTCGGTTGTAAAATAAAATTAAAAGAACTAACATTTTACACATTGTTTTCCTTATTCGTTATTCTTTTATATATCTTAAGATAATTTTCTTCACGAACGACAGGATAGTCTAAACTTTAAGGTTAACGGCAGGACTATAACACAGCTTGTAAATGGTGGGAGGAACCGAAAAAGGTTGCTACAATTTTCTTTATTTTTCCTTGAATCGAGAGAGGAAGCTCACGACTAATGTGACATGTTTAACAAAGATGGAGTCATGGGAAAAATAAATAAAACAGCATCGCATCGAGATAATAGGAAAAACGAAAAACGCGAGAGTGTTTTGTTCTCGTATGTCGCGTTGCTTCTATTTCATTTGTGTTGTTTTTATCAGTAAGTTGGCTAAGAAATTCGTGAAAATATTAACTTTAAAATTAAAATGAAGTCTCGAGACGTGAGAACAGTAGAGGGAATTTCGAAAATTGGAAAATGATTTGAGACATTGCATGCTTGGGAGCGTGAATTTTGGCATTTGGCCCATTTGAATAAAATAGAAAGTGAATAATTTTGCATTACAAGAAAATTCATAATTTTTTTTTCGGGGGGATTCAATTTGGATGGTGTCGCATTCAATTTGCGTGGTTTTGTTATGAAAATAAATACAAAATGAAATTCTTACAGTGTATTTTGCATTACTCATTTGTTTTTAATAGATTTTCACATGTTTGTGTAACAACAATTGCATCAATTTTCGTTGTACTGTTTTCGGTTTCCATTTTTGATGAGATTTAAATTTCGTTTTCTTTTTTATTTTTGCTTCCAATCTGGCGATGATTTATTCACCCTTTTTGTCATAAGGTCCGTTTTAGTTTTAGTGTAAACACGTTTGTCAAATGTCAGGGTGTTCACTGATAAGGAAAATGGGAATTGAAATCAGTTGAAAATTCTGCAAGCAAATGTTAAAGGAATCTGAAAGGACTGCGGAAAAGGACTAAATCTAATTTAAATATTATGAAAAGGGGTTTTTCATATGAAATTTGACGTTAGCCAAGGGATGACGCCTTGGAAAACCCCAGAGAAAATTTGACTCAATTGTTTTATTTTTGTATTGTTAACAAATTTTGCTTTTATTAAATGGCTTCAATTTGATGGCACATTAGAAAATTTGCTCTAAATGCTTTTTCGAGGTCATAAAAAGCCTGAAATAAAAAAAGCAATAACAAGCATTTTTTCGTCGTTTGAAGGAAATAAACACAAACCCTTATTTGTCTATATTACAGTGGTTGGTCTGGCGGTGGCGTCATTTCAGTAGGTTTTATGTGCAATCGAGTTTCATGTTGGGAGCGAATGGTTACAGGATGAATGGGGTGAGTTTGAAATGGCTGACAAACTTTCATGGTCGGTTTGGTGGTTGCTGTTTGGAAGGGATGGATTGCGTAAAATAATTACATAATCGAATGAAAAACATGCGGTTTAATAGTTATAATCGAAACGTTGCGATGGTTTGGTTGTTACGACGACCACCGATTTAGAAATGCTTAACAGCAATTAAAATGCGTTTTTGATTTGTAAACAAACGTATTAAATGGACTAATGCTACCCCAATCTACACAGTTGAAGTTTTGAACGAACGCTTATCTAATCAAAATTATTGTGTTTGTGTTCTAATTGGGACATTCAAAAAATTGTACTATTGAACATTAATAATGTGTACGTGAACTTTGATAATATTAGTGAATAAAAATAAAAATGATTCGTAGAAATCGAAAGGTATGTTTCTTTTTTCTATGTCAACCTTGTTAAATATTTAAATTGGAGCTTTCAAAGCTTTTTGAAGTTTACATAATAAGTTTACCTTTTCATTTGATTTCAATGAAAACCCAATTAAAAATTAAGCTCATATGTTATGAAAAGTAACGTAAATTTAATTTTTGTAAAATTTATTTAGTATATTTTTTAAAAAAATGTTTATCCTAGTTCTCTGAAACTTTATTAAATCTCATCATCAAGGATCTGAAATTTTACCATGATTTATTATTAAAATTTAAATTATAAGCTAGTTCTTAATTAGATGGTTCATTTTTATTTAAAAAAAATAATATTTTGTTCATTAACGTCGATATTTATAACATCGATGTTAAACTTTTAAAAATATCGATTATCTACTATCAATATTTTTTATGAGGAATGTTACAACCCTAAGCTAACGTAATTCACAAGAGACTTAAATATTAATGGTTTTTGCGCACTCTAAATTTATATTTATATTTTTTCATCTAAACATCAATGATATGTACTTATTTCTTTATACTGAGACTTTGTATTGTAAGTTTATATAGTGATTAAATTTGAATTAATTAAATTCATATTAGAATTCTGATTTTCCATCATCTTTAAATTCTTATAAGATAATGTTTTGAAGAATAAGTGTAACAAGTTTGATCAAGATCGGTTGTGAACTATAAGGTTTATCCTGATGACCAGGCCAGTTATATTACATGTATATACATTTTTTTAACCGATGGTATTTTTGGACCTATTCCATTGATACATGTGATGGAAAAATAAGCAAAAATTTCACCATGAGGACAAATACAATAGTTTCAGGTTATGGAACAATTTAAAAATTATCCTGTTAAATTTGTAATTATCAGAGAATTTTAAAATTATTTCTCATTGGTCACTCTGTAAAAATTTGATTATTATGTTGGGTTCATCTTGGCTTTTTTACACGGAAATGAAAGAAAACAAAGTATATTTTAGGGTATAAAATTTTTTGTACTCGGAAAAGTAAAATACTACGTAAACCTACCTATGGCGGAGATGGTATAGCTTAAAGAATTGTGCGAAAATGCTTGATATGATTCAATGCTGGTAATTTCAATTCTAAGATTAAAAACATCCGGGTGAATCCTAAATGAAGACGATAATTGAAAATATGGCACAGTGGAACACATTAATAATTCAGAAGAAAAGTAAAAACTTTTGAAATTCTCCATCCGGCAGTATGGTTTCATAAACTGTTTGGATTTAATGAAGAATCATCATTAGTAGATTGTTCTTATTTTCAATGCGACTTACTCAAAATGTCACTAGAAGACAACATTTGTTAAGTAAATAATACGCGTAAGAGGAAGGGTATAAATAGGATCATTTACAATGAAGCTAACTGAAGAAAATCTAGGGATAAGCAGAATCAAGAAGCTTTGACTACCACAAGAATTGATCTTTATTCAAAAAGTTTATTTTCAATGTTTGGTGGATTATAGAGGAATTTCTCCATTAAGATCTGTTACCAAATCAAAATTCAATACGTTTAGAAAAAACTTTTTTCCTAGTTCCTAGTTGAATGACAAAAAATTGAGTAACTATACAGATATCTCCAGAAATAGTAGAACATCGAATTAAAAACTGCCATGAATTTTCCGGAAAAGCCATTTTTTTATTCCTTTATCAAATTTGACTTCGAGTAAAATATTTGCATTATTATTGAAAAACTACCCTTTCTTTAAAATTTGATTCCTTCTTAAACGTTTCGTTTCATTAACCATAGTCAGTAGTATATTGATGATTTTTTTAATAACTTACTAAATAATACATTTTTGCCATTGATTGAATGGCAAAAAATTGAGTAACAATACAGATGTCTCCAGAAATAGGAGAACATCGAATAAAAAACTGCTTTGAGTTTTCCGGAAAAGCCATTTTTTTCCCTTTATTAAATTTGACTTCGAGTAAAATGTTCATATTATTACAGGGAAATAACCCTTTTTTTATTAATTTTATTCCTTCTTAAACGTTTCGTTTCATTAGCCATAATTAATAGTACATTGACGATTTTTTTTAATTACTCTCTAAATAATATTTTTTGCCATTGTTGTTTATAAGTGAACGACTAACAAACCCTTAGAGAAAAGGAAACTGTAAACAAAACAAAAATAAATCGTGTGTATCCCCCTTCTTTATGAACCGTGCATCTCTCTTTCACATGTTTTTTGTTTTCAATCCTAGTTTCCTATCCCCCTGTTCATTCAATAGACAGGTAATGATATAATTGAGTCTGGCATAAGGTACATTATCTCTAATTTAACGGCCCCTTAAGCAACCCCTAAATGTACATTCACCGGCCTCTTCCAGAAGTTAATAGGAAAACATGCAAAAGAATTAGGGAGATCATAACATTCCGACAAGGGTAAAGTTTTCTCTGTACAAAACATTGACGAGTACGGAAAATATGAATTTAAATTATAGCACTTCTAATTTCAATTGTACAAAGCTTGATAATTTTTATGGTTTGGTTAAAGTTTTCCTGAAGGGTTTTAAAAGCAGACAGTAAAAAAAACAAAAGAAAAAGAGTTAATTTGGCCATCAAAGTTAACTTCTTTAAAACGATATTTTCCACCCTAATTTCTTTATCAAGTTGCAAATTAGCCTGAAAGTTTTAAAAAAGTAAATGATTTAAATGAAGATTGCTCTGAGAGAGACAATGGTGGCTAAGTTTTTAAAATATTTTTTCTTCCCTTATTTTGTTAAAGTAGCATTTGAAGCGATTTTATTTGAAAGCGATGTTTTAAAGCAGGAGTTTTGTTTGAGGGATTTAAGGAAATGGTAAGTGGCTCGTGTAAAACACGCGACCTCTTCCTCCTCCCTACGACTTCTTAAATAACCTTGAAAAGGGAGAAGGAATTTGAATGAAACATTAAATAAAGCTTTTAATGACATAAATGGCAGGAAAGCTTGAGTGCAGAGGTAAAAATATGCTGTTTGTTATGATTTTATATGAGATTGTTCTGAAAAGGGATGTTTGATTGTCTCGGTTTTTTTTTCGTTCGATCGAAAGAACAAACAAGTAGGAGCCACACCTTTTTTGATAGAGCTTTCGCGTAGCTAATAAAAGCTTCAAGTTGGATGAAATAGACAAAGCGAGCTTGGCTTGTCGTTAGTGAGGAGAGACTGGAGCATTTTGATATTCCATGAATGAAACTTCAACCAAGATAACAATATTGGTGCAGAAAGGTATCCGGGTGAGACGAAACATGTTATCGATTTTACTTTACTTTTGAAAAGTTCACAGAGCTTTTCATGACCTTTGTACTTTTAATTTCAGTATTTTGATGCTTGAATGTTGAAGAGATTATCGAATGGGTGACGGGTTTTTAATGATAAGGGAAAAAAATTCCTAGTGCAAACAATTGCGGATTAAATGAGAATTAATTTAAATTCTTGCTCATATAAAAATTGTCGTTTGTGTGGAATGAAAAAGAATTGCTGGGGATTTTAGTTGGAGAATCATTGGGACAAGCAGAAGAGGAGGGAAACATGTTGTGTTGTCAAGGAAATCGGAAGCAATTAAAATATTTACTTTTTATTTTCAAATGTATGTATGATTTATTAAATTTTATACAAAGCAGTGATTCTGAAAATGTTACTAGTCTTAAACTTAAACTATGGTAATTTATTAGACAAAATCCCTAAAACCTGTCAATACTCGTTAGACAATCGGATAAATTTTAATTGCTTTTTATAAATTTTTTATATTTTCTGGTAAATACCTTTTTTCTATGATTAAAATTTTGAGGTACGCTATTTGAGAACCACAAATTTCTTTCCATAAGTGAAACAAGTAAACTTAATTTACATAATTAAAACAAAAGGTGCCATGCTTTGGCTCACACGATTCAAAGTGTGAGAACTCATTTTTTTTCTAATGTCGAAGAAAAATCGCGAAAAAATCGGAAGAATAAATCAAATTTTATTAGGTTATTTTTTTAGAAACATATTGGAAATTAAGATTATATATATGAAAACAGAA
The DNA here is from genome assembly GCA_958496175.1 of Sisyra terminalis. NCBI lineage: Eukaryota > Metazoa > Arthropoda > Insecta > Neuroptera > Sisyridae > Sisyra > Sisyra terminalis. Next base: position 15,338,765 of record OY292275.1, read on the forward strand.
AAATGCCAGTTGCTTCGCAAAGCACCATGAAATTTCCCTTTTTCGTGAAAGTTCATATTGGCTATAGGAAACGCTCAAGTTGATAGGGGGAGTGACAATAGGGGATGCATGACAAGATGTTCTCTCTTTAAATATCCCTCAGGGAAAAATAATAAAAGAGATGCGTTCCATTGTCATATACTTATTTCCAGATAAATTCAGAAGGAATATATTAAAGACCTTTATAAGAAACTAGTGGTGCAATAAAATCCCCAAAACGAACTTTTTATTAAGGGTGTGATGTTGTGGTTCCTCGAAAAAAGTTTTCCATAGTTTATGTCCTTGGACAAAAAAATCAACCTTATCAACAGAAAAACATCTAAAATCGATTTAATTATTACTATTATTATGTATTATTTATGTATTTTAATTCCAGCATACATTCCATAGAGATGCAATTCCAGCATCATTTTTCATAGTTCTCTATATTTATTTTTAGAGGCACCAAATTTCCTAACCATTTATCGCTATATTGCATTTTTAACTTACAATTACTAAAGGAATTTGAATTCCAAAAGTTTTGATATACGAGCTTGTAAATAGCTTGAATTGTCACAGGTGTCTTTTTAAACTTAACCCTTATGTAACTACCCGAAATTTTTTACTCCTGGCACATCTCGGTACTCATTTCGAAATTTATTCTGTTCTTCTTTTTTGTATTCTAATGATACCCTTAATGTACATACGGACATTTGAAATTATTTTATGATCACTCGTAACTTCTTCCGTAAGATATATTAATACGTTGGCGATAGTTTTGTTTCAATTTACCCTCAACTTCAAATATAACAACTGTTGCCATCTTTTCTAATAAAAAACTAGCCTACATAATTTTTTTTAATTATTAGTTAAAATAATTTCCAACAATGGTATCTCCTAAGATTGTAAACGCTGAATTAATTTTTAATTCCACCGTTAAATGTAAAGAAGTACCCCTTGTACATAGAACTAGAATATTACATGACAATTGCATATATTTAAAACAGAGTAATAACATAATGAATTATAGTTTAAAGCAAAATTGTCAATAAAGTAAATAATATAATTTAATTGAAAATTATGTTAATGACTAACCACTTAAATTATCAGTTGAGCTTTTTAATATTTTCTTCAATTGTTTTCGTTTAAAATTAAGAGTTTTAAGGTGGTTGGGTAAAATTGTTAAAATATTTTATTGCAACAAGATAACTCCTAAAATAAGATTCTTAGTGCTAATAATCTTATTAGTTTTTAGCAGCGTTAGTAAATTAGATCTAGTTTGTGTACACTTATTATTATATTGTTCTTTATACTCACTATAGTAGTATGTTAAAGCACTGAAAATAAATGATTCCCTGATACCAAGGGGTATATCAACAATATTACGTGAAGTGAATTAATTAATAAAACGATTTTGGATATTAATTAATGGCCTGACACTATTTTTATATGCCCCACCCCATGCAATTATGCCATAGTTGATTATGCTTTCATATAACCCATGATAAATAGTTTTTAATACCAAGGGACTTAAGCATTTGATCAATTTAATGAATAAGAATGAAAAGTATCTTATTTTTTTGTTAATTTATAAACATGTGAGTTCCATTTCATGTGCGCATCGAAAATTAGTCCCAGTTACTTACAATTATCTATTACTTTAAGTTCAATATTATTTATTTTAAGGTGGAAATGATCAGGAATTCTATCAATCTAACTACCAAACGTAATATAAGTAGACTTATTTATATTAAGAGAGAACTAATCAAATAAGAATATTATTTTCTAAATGCCATAGCGGTGTTACTATATAAGAAGATAGTTGTTAAGCTGGGTTAATTACTTGTCCTAAAAATATAATAAAGCTCAATTCCATTCTGAGCTTTTTGATTCAGTTTTTCATTTTGATAAAAAACAAAGGGCATTAAACTTTCTAGGAGAAGCTTTCAGCAATTTTATGCTACATAGATACAAAAGACATTTTCTATACTCCTTAGCGAATGACGGAGCTTTTCCCTGATAAAAGCCAGCTATATCGAATGAAATAATTTCAATAAAAAAGAAAATGCAGTCTTGTATCTTCTGCTAGTGGAACGTAGTTATTTTCCTACGTTATAACCTCCCTTTTGGTACACCAATCGTTGTACAAATAAACGAAACCAAATTTATTCCGGTCGTTGAAAAAAATCGAATGCTGAGAAATTTCGATGGTAATAAACTTTGTCGGTCTATCTCGCTTTGACCATTAAAAGCTGTCAGTCTTTCCATTTGAGTTTGATTGAAGGATCGAGAAAATCTCTCGAGGGTCATTTTATTTATCTTTTCTAATTTTAACGATCGATCGAAACGAAGCGGCGGGGGCCAATCACACAAAATCTCATTCGATCGATCGTTAAAATAATTCAATATCATAATAAATTGTTTTTATTGTTATTAGTGCTATTATCATTATTAAGATCGATATCGGAAATTTCTAATTGAATTAAGAATTAATAGATTGTTATCAGTGGGATCAATTTTATTTGATACAGTTCAAGGCAATGACTAAGGCACTCAACAACCCTCCCCGCACTTACTTATCGATTCATTTTCATTTTTAATTTCAATTGTTATTTGATCCTTTTGTTTTCATTATAACTTTCATATTTCAAAAAAAAAATCCATAACGTTCTCTTGATAAATTTTAGAAAAACAAAGATGCAACAAAAAACAACTGAAAAATGAAACTTAAGTAAAGCTTTTTTTCCGATCACGCATGCCTAATTGCGCGTTTGTTTTTCGTAATAGTTCAGTTGTACAGATATTTTTCAGGGCGTACTTGATTATATAATGGGTAATAATATAAATAATTTATTATTAGGTAATTATAACGCAGTTATAGGTATAAAAATAGAACGCCCATACGTTTTTCATCGATAATTTCGTAATATCCACTGGTCGATTCGATCGAATCGTAAAAGTACCAGCGAGATGTTTCGAACGATCGATTTTTGAACGAGTTTGTCGTTTTTTTCCCTCCGTACAAACGACTTAATGGCATTGCGTGGATGTTAAATAAAAATATTCTAATTATCATTTATTTATTGATACATACGTTAAATATTAGAAGAGAGATCGAGCCGATTGAAATCAATACAGTGCGGGGGAGAAAGCTAGATGCATTTTTGTTAGGTGCATGTTTAATGCATCGTATGATGCATTTATAAATTTCAAATTTTCCAGGCCAATTAACATAATCAGTTTAATTGTCGCGCGATTGCAACAGATGTTGAAAACTTGATATTTCAACTCTTTCTTTCGGTCGAAAATTGTTAAATTTCAAACAAAAGAAAGGGAAAGGAAGTGAAAAACGCCTTTTCGATGGAATACTTTTAATTAATCAAGTTTTACGGTTATTTAAAAAAAAAAAAATTACTGGAGACAGTCAAGACGATATTGCTTTTTGATATGAATTGCACAGGGCTTTAATGAAAGCTTACTAGACTGAAGAACAAGAGACATTTTCTCCAAAAGAATTTTCTTTGTATTACATTTTCTATTCTTGATCCGAACAAATTGTATAGTCTTTGTCTTTTTCAGACAATATAATATAAAAACTAAAACTTTAAAGAAATTTGTGTTATTAGTGTATAAGTACATATTTCGCAATTGTAGTTTCAATTACAGGTATAAAATCATTCTTTTTAATCTTAAGATTTTATTAAATGAGAGATTTAAATTTCTTTTACAAATGAGATAAAATTTTCTTTTCAACTGGCTCTCGTTAATACTTCAATATTTCTAGTTTTAGCCATTAATTTGATTTGCAACGCGTTTTCCAGCAATATTTTGCATAGTTCTCTATATTTATTTTTTGAGGGACCAAATTTCCTATAAATTTACTATATTGCATTTCTAGCTTACAATTACTAAAGGAATTTCAGTTCTCAAAATCTTGATATAAAAAGCTTGAATTGTCTCAGATGTCTTTTTATACTTAACCCTTATGCAACTACCCCAATTTTTTTTTGCTATGGTTACTTCTGGGATATTTGGGTACCCGCTTCGATTTATTCTGTTCCTTGTTTTTGTTTTCTAATGATACCTTTAAAATACATACGGACGGTTATAATTAACTTATGATCACTCGCAACTTCTTCCGCAAGACATATTAATACGTTGGCGATAGTTTTGTTTTAATTTTCCCCCGAATTCAAATAAAACAACTGTTGTCATCTTTTCCAATAAAAACATGTTATTTTTTAAATTAATTGTTAAAATAATTTCCAATGATATCTCCCACGATTGTAAATACTGAAATATTTTTTAATTCCACTATTAAATGTAAAGAAGTGTTTCATATTTTTCTTCTGTAATATGCAAATTCTAAATATGTCCTCTTTAGTGAGTATACCTATCTATGACTTGCATCTAAAAATTAAATTTCATCAAAATTGGTTGTTAAATTCGATGTTCATTGCCAAACTATTGAAAACCCATGTAAATATTCATTGTTCACAATTGACTCACCAAATTCTACAAATTCGTCAAATTACATCGTAACGTATTATGTTATACAGAAAAATTAGATTAAAACTTTATTATTAGTTTAAATTTTAACATTGTTCATACTTTAACTGTATATTTATACTACTATTTATGCTACAGTTAAAGTATGAACAATGTTAAAATTTAAATTTAAAGAATTGTCGCCTACAAATTTAATTTAAGTAGTTTTAATCAAGTCTATAATTGAATTGATCTAAAAGTTATATTTTACGTAAAAAGTAATCATCATTAACATTTTCAGGCAGAAGAGTACGAGTTAAGTATACTTAAATTAATAAATAAGTAAATAATAACGAAATTCCCCTGTTTAAACAATATACAAAATATAGTGTGATCTAATTAAATTAATATAATTTACAAAAGTAAACTATAAACATACATTTGAACCAAAAGATACGAATTTTGATTGCAAAGCAATCTTCCTCAATGGTGATCAAGTAGTATTGGATCTCTCCATTACTACTATATGATGACGTAGAAACTGTAGAAATCTAATTTGGTAATTCCACTTATTCAATATATTCAAATATTTTCTCAATTTTGACTAATATTTTAAAATATAGTTACAATTTTTTATAAATACTGTCCTAATAATTGTCCACTTGTGAAGCAATAATTAATCACTGTATTATTTTACTATTTTTAAGATTATTTTTTAATAATTTATAAAAACATATACTCTATTTAATCCTGAATTATTTATTATTGATTGTGTTTTCGGGTTTACTTTTATTTATGTAGTATAAATAATTTTAACTTGAAAAAGCAGTTATAATCTACGAAACATTGCGCAAAAATAACAAAGCGTAAATTATTTAGAAATAAAAGTTTTTCAAAATCCTCTGAAATATAATAAATTGAAGATATACTACATAATCGGAATCAAAAACAAATATAATTTTGATATATTCTCCAAATTATAAGTCGCTTACATATACTGAGTCATACTGAACACTTTAATCTAGTAAATGAATATAGTTTATAACCCCTCAACATTCCTACCATCATTTTTTCAATTTGATTGAAAATGATTGAATAACGCGCATTTTTCTTAATAAAATTTTTGGTTTTGCCATTTTTTCATACGCACCCTTTTCCATGTTTCCCATTAAATTGACTAGTTCGTAGGGAGTAAATTGTCGTATTACATCGCAGAACATTAAGACTTGATAGATCACTTTGTTGAAGCAAACGAAATTTGAAAGATCGATGACGATACGAATGTTTTAAGTAATTTTCTTGGCGAATTTCATCAAACAGCAAGAAAAACAAGGGGAAACATTCGCAGTGAAAAACGAGGCTGTTGCGAATAGGGAACTTTATGAGTGAGATAAATTGAGTGCATATAATAAAATGCACTTTGTTTTTTTAAAAAATACTACGACAGGAAATTGCGGAAACTAAGAAATTGTTTCTGACAGGAAAAATATTTAGATTTCTCCTTCTTTTTTATTCTTCGAATGGAATGGCTATCCTCGACATTTTCTTGCGTTGAGTTTTCAAGCGAATAGGAGAGAATCGATAAAATGCACAAAATCGTAAACTCATACTACGATTCTGATAGACGGGAAATACATCATGCAAGACGCTGCTGCAAGGGAAAATCAATCGAGGAAGGACCGAATAAATATACAGGGAAAAGAAACGTTGCTCTTCAGTAATGCCGAAAGATTGATGATGGTTAGCTGGTCAAGCGTTTGAATGAATGAGAAAGGCCTCAAATTACTAGTTTAATCTTCCAGCTACTAAGCCACTGGCTATTTAACAATTTTTTTTTTCGAATTGTAAAGATTAGTTGTCCGTTTAACGAAAAAAATTAAAAAAGGATTATGCAAAGCTAATGGCTTTGATGCAAATTTACGAGCTTTCAATTTGCAATTTAGATTAATAGAACTGTTCTTGTCAAGTGTTTTTGAGACATAAATATTTTATGCCGTAAACAAGTTGACGCCAAATATTATTCTTTTTTTAAAAACCGAATGCCAAAAAATTGCTCATGAATTGCTCTTTCGAAATACACAATTGCTCCACTGCTATTATTAATCGTAAGTTAATTAATCGTAATTAAAAAACCAAAATTTAATTCCCGATTATCTCTAATTATATGGACTTATTTTTATTGTAATTGGTACCAAAAAATTGCTCATCCGTTTTTCTATTTTATCCTCTTTTATTTTACAATTAAGCTAACAATATAAGTTTGTTTACATGGATGTATACACATGTAACCTAATAAGTTACTATGGCTTGTCCTCATAAAAGCGGCAAGCAAATTGTCGCGCGACGATGACGTCACAATTATTACTCGCAGGCTTAAAGCCGTAAAATAATTATTTATTTTATTAATTAATTAAAAACGATTTTATGAACAAAAAATTCATCATTACTATCAGAAAAAAGGATGAGCAATTTTTTGGCACCAATTACAATAAAAATAAGTCCATATAATTAGAGATAATCGGGAATTAAATTTTGGTTTTTTAATTACGATTAATTAATTTACGATTAATAATAGCAGTGGAGCAATTGTGTATTTCGAAAGAGCAATTCATGAGCAATTTTTTGGCATTCGGTTTTTAAAAAAAGAATAATATTTGGCGTCAACTTGTTTACGGTATATTTTATTTTTATAACTTTCGTTTTGAAGAGGTTAACGCTGTTACAAATAGATAGTAGGAAAACTTTTATGTCGCTATGAATTTTTTATTCCAAAGCAGACATTATATTTGTTATTATCTTTGAATAAAGAAACTTATTTCTAATTTAAACTTTGCGGTCGTTTTATTTAGATGTGATACTTTTGAAGAAAAGTGTTTTTTGTACTTTATTTCACCAAAACGGGTGACGTGTACAATGGTTTCCTTCTTATAATGGCGCTTTACTACTTTTATTAATAAAGATTAATAATATAATTTTTTCTGTTTTTCTCTGGTTTTGAGTATTGTAGTTTTAAAGTAACTAGATAAGAAATCATAAGTGATTAAAAAACAAAATTTAACAATTCATTAGTTATATCATTTGAACATTAGTTACAATTGATTTAATAAGCAAAAGGGTTTAGAAATATCAGAATGGGGCATCGACCCAAGAAATATATTTTAATCATAGTTTGCAAGTATATAAGTTTTAATATAGTAGGTACTAAGATCCTGTAAGTTTCAGATTTTGATCTCAAAGAGTTTGTATGAAAAATATAATTGGAAAAATATTTTTTTTTTTTTTTAGAATTTACTGAATCGTTTGATCTAAAATTTTATCAAAACTGTGGGGTTGATAATAACTGTTTCATAAATAACTAACAACTATATAATTTTATAAAATCTATGAAAAAATTATATTTTTCACACAGATCTCAATTGACCATTCAATCGAAATCAACACTATTGGTATTAATATTTTTAATTTCCAGAATTTAGTAACATTTCACTTACATGAATATAAAAAGTATTATCTTGAATAATTGGGCACTATTTAAATTATCCATTAGATCACTTTTTGGCTTTAAATCACATAAAATTAATTAATTAAGAACAATCAAGAATGAATACGTCAAGCAATACACAAATATCAATGACAACACACAAACGTCAATACAGGTGACTCTATCAGCCAATAGCATTGCGAGGTTTAATGATGTTCATTTGTTTTGATTGTTGAAATTTTGAAATATTAGTAAACCATTCCCTCACAATGCCAAAAGCATAGGTATGCGAATATGCGACGTTTAAGCAGCTATGATCGTTTTGTGCACTGACGTCATTCTGGGCTTATTGATATATGAATTATAATTGAGACAGCCAATATATAAAATTACGTTTGTGTAATAGGAATAAAATTTTTTTTAAAGTTAAAGATATATGAAATAATTAACTGATAATATTTTTACAAATAGGTGTAATAATAAATTAAAAATTGACAAAAATATTATCATAAAGAGTCATGCATTTATCAATTTTCATGTAATAATGTTTGAGGATATTTGGAAAATATTTTTAAAATCTTACATTGTATCAAATGGATCGTTTATAAAGTTTAACTCCATATATATTCAGGAAGTCCTGTTGTCTGAAAATCCGGGAATTTCATTTAGTTATGAAAAAAACCAGAAACTTTTTATATTTTTTTCATAATTCAATTAGTATTGTGATTACAGAGAATGTGGTCGTCATGGCAAATAAGCATATTATATTAAGAATCTGTACGTAAAATTATAAGTTCAATAGAATATATTATGGTATACAAAACATCATAAAATTGATTGGTTTTATTTTAATATCTTTTTAAGAAAAATTGGTCAATTTCATTGAACACGAAGTGGTTTGTTAATAAGGTTATTTAAAAAAATCTAATTTTATTTTGAGAAATAAAAGAAAACCAAGGAATTTCTATTTCTGTTGAAAAAAAGAGAAACCCTGATTTCATAAACGGTGTCGTTATGCAATTTATCGTAAAATAGAAAATTCTTATTTTTTTAATACCAATTCAAGATTAAAAACAAATGTTGCACTAGGGCTGACAACAAGGGTTGCAAATTTCAAGATTATTTTCAGAAGTGGGTTGGAATATTAAGAAGAATCGATAATTTAAGCTCTGTATACGGCATAAAATTAAAATCTAAAATCCGACCTAATAGTTAATACATATTTAAAAAAAGATGTCAATTACTTTTAGTTCATACTCTTTGTGGTATGGACATTTTTAGAGTGTTAGTTATTTTATCGAGGAATTTTGGTTTTACCTCATTTTTTGCCATAGTGCTTTATGAAGAGTATGGAAAACGTAACTTAAGAATATGAAGAAAAAGGTTCAGAGAGCTTTCAAATATGCTAGAGAAAAAAGAAGTCAAATGAACTTACTAAAATTATAAAACTATTAAGAATATTTATAGCAGAAAAACGATCATTTTACTGTATCACTGTGTGGGTCATATTGCCAAAAGAAAAGTACTGACATTGAATGTTAAAGAAAGATAATTGGGAGGATCTAAGAAAAATGGGTGAAAAATAAGAACCAAGCATTATTTAACTAAAAATTAAATAAAACTTTAGAAGCTAATCAATTCATTTTAATCTATCAATCAGAAGTTGTACATCCTAACTATGGACCAACATTTATTCACCAAAGCTGAAAAATTTCATTGCTAATGAATAGTTTTTTTTTTCTTTTTAACAATAATTTATCAGTGTTTGAGAAAAAAGACTTGAATCCTAAAATTTTAAACTAAATAACGAGTGACATTTCAACCGTTTTTCATTTTTGATGATTGTTAAACAACAAATGTGATCTTAGATATGGCTCAAACCAGACCATTTACGCCCCAACTTGTTGTCCAACTTGTGGTTCGACTTTCGAAGTTGGATCTAAAGTCGGACCGCGAATGATGTCGTTGGAAGTTGGATGTCTAGTCGGACTAATCGAATAATTTAGGTGATCAAACTAGAAGAACCAACTAGTAATCCCACAAGTTGGACTGCAAGTCGGAGCGTGAATGGCCTGCTTAAGACCAATAGGCCTATAAGCCAATTATTTTTGTGAATTTTCATAAAAAAAAAATATTAGAAAAATCCAAATTTTTGTTCAGAAAATGTGAGAAACTTTTTTCGTTAGTACATGGTCAATAAAAATTCATACACTAAGAAAACTTTGCTGTTAGGATATTCAAATCTAGTTCCTGCCAGTTAGAGCAGCCACCTTGATCACTTGTCAACCAGTAGGCTCATAAAAACCTTTTTTTCTTAATTGTGATGTCTTACGCTTTATTGCAAAAATGTCGATTAATATCGTTCATTGAAATACATTTGTGTATACTTAAACTTTTTGCTTACTTATTTCTTTTACAAGCTAGTAAAATCTATTTGAAAGGTCAAAGAATAGGTGGTAAAGAAAACGTATAGGATTCACAGTGAGCTTTTGAAAGCTCAAAAATGAAATTATTATTAATTAATGAGTAAATTATAAATATGAAATTTATTTCATAGTTAGTTGTTAATGACTCGAATCTTTTTTTTTTGAAGTGTCTTTCGAAAAAATCTAGAAAGAGAAAATTAAAATCGATAACTCACTGCTCTCGTATAATAGAAATAAGTTAACTACCTATAGGAAAACGTGAATGTAAATAACTGCATTTCATGTGCATGTGCATGTGCAACCAGCATATGCATATGTTCGATCTGTTGTCGTCTTTCACGTTCCTGAATTAATTAATAAATACATGTCCGTCCTCTTCAACCCGCTTCCTCGCCCATTCGCATTCTCTCATCGTCCACTTCTCGCCAGTACTTATAAATGCATACCACTGCAATTTATTTAGCATTACACAAAAAAAATTAACAGATAGAATAGTGTTAGAGTAGTGGGTGTGAGCCAATTGTCTCCTCGTGTTCTTACCTAGATATATGGGATTAGTTGAGCGCTGAGGAAAAGTGCAACAAGAATGCATCCGAAGATATGGACCACAAGCTAATCAGAGGCAGAGATAAAATGAAAGAAACCGAGAGAATCGCCTTTTTTTTCCCTCTAATCTTTACCAGTTTATAATGCATCTGTTTCAGAAGATCAAACGAGCAAAAAAAATGCATCAAACAGTTGGCTTTTGTTCGTAGAGGCAACGGAATGAGGGTGGAGAAGAGACGGAAATTTAAAATTTAACAAATCGTGATTTCCCTGAAGGAAATCAAAAAGAAATTAATTTCAATTAACTTTTTTTCTTTTGGCTTCTGATCATAAAGAAAAAAAAACAATCATTTGCTTCTAATTGTACAGTTAGAAGGATTCAACATATGGTATGGCAAAGTTTCAAGACTTATAAATGTAGAAAGAAAACTTTTCATTTATTGAAATCAAAGAAAATAGAAAACTTAGTAATTTTTCTGATTTTTTGTTTCTATAAGTCTAGTATATTCAAGCTTTTCTTTAGTCATTAGTCGTAGAATATCAGTTGAATTTATTAATTATTGCATTTCGAAAAGATTTCTTTTCTTTCAAGAACCGGAATAGATCGAGGAAAAAACTCACAATTTTCTTTGTTTATTTACACAATCGAAATCATTTATAATAAATCGAGCACTCCACTCTCCAAAGAAGATCAATAAATCATATCGATTAGAAAAAGAAATTATTACCAAAGCCTCCACTTACTATCATAATTTTTTTTTTCTCTTCTCGAAACCAAAGCCGTACTAATTGACTTATTAATAAACGAAGCAAATGGATTATTTAATTATTCCATGTGTTCAATGACTTTTCGGGCCGACTGGTGCCCACCTCAGGGGAAAGAGGTTGTTATAATTTAATGCGAAGGGTTTTACGGAGGTGCAGGGAGAGATTCCAAGGGCCTTATTGATTGAGGGACACCCATTGGCGATGGGATTTATGGCTTCTCGTGTTCGACCAATTGATACCGAAACAACATAAAAAAACGATACGTGTAAATTATTATTTGGAAATATTAATGATACTAATTTGAGATCAGGGAGAGAAGAGAAGGTTGAGGCTACAATTGAGATTGAGTTTCTCGACTTTGAAGGCTGAAATCCATATGAAGATTCATTGAAGTATATTCACGGTTTTTTATTAGGGAGTCATAAATATTTTTTCGAGTGTCCAACTTAATGAACACATTTCTTAAGTGTGCCATTATTATTTTTACTAAAATAAATTAACAAATGCATTTATTAGTTTTTTTTTCCATGGTATCCCATTCCACAATAAGACTAAAACTGTAAGTAATGAAAGCTTCTATTGAATGCTCTATGCTTTTTTATATTTAATTGCAAGAAGAATTTTTACTCCAAAGAAATTTAATTATTTTACTATACACCAAATTGTCCGAATTTTTATAGCTTATGGATTTCCATAGTTAAAATCCGGATCTTGATTATTAGGCAATTATTTATATACTTTAACATCAACTCCCAAGTAATGTATGCACATTTCTCCATTACTTACAATTTTAAACTTATTTGCGTACCAAAATACTTAATTAATGGCAGATGCGACTAATCAACCGAAAATTTGTGTTTTTTCTACAGAAGTCATTGAACAAATGGCTATAATTTTTATTGATTTTGAAAAATTTTAAATTATGAAACAACAGAATGATAATAATTTTGTAATGTGTGTGTTGAAAATAAAAATGTTTCTCTGGAATGAGGTCTTCATTCTGGACCATCCCTTATCAATGTTGGTACGTGCAAATTTCATGCCCCGAGGTATAAATGATTTTTATATGTCTGCACAAGATAAATAACAAAGCGATTCTCTCCATTTATGTAATATACATCTCTAAATGTATGCAATATACTTTATATGTAGATAAAAAATAATATTACTATAGATAACATTTATTAAAAATTAGTTTAATTTTGTACGAATAAGTCATAAACAGTAGATACATCAAAAGCGAAAAAACGATTCAAGAGAAATTTTGACTACCAAAGTTATTATATTTCCAAAAAGATTTCCATTTTATTATTGTTTTACTTTATATTTCACTTTTTCTCTCCACAGTGTATAGCATTTTACATCCATACAATATATTCTTAAACATTTTACAAGACAACTATAAATTTCTGTCTACAAAACTTATAATAATAAATTCACTAAAATTATGAACTTTTCTCGGTTTTTCACCCAAATATTAATATCGCTTATGAGGCATTCCATTAAATAACTTTGCTTGAATAAAATTAAGCAAGCTCTATGAGTAACCCTAGATTTTGTGAGCCTAGATCTCTATTATTTGAGGGAATATTTCTACACCATGGGGATAAATCCTGAGCTAAGAGAATGCTAACAAATATGGTGAGAGAGGAAAATTACATTTTTTGTCCTACTTAATTGTCCAGCTCTGACTTTTAGTTTCCTTAGGTTTCTGGAATTACCTGGCTATGATCTAACAAGCATTCTTTGGGGACCCAATCAACTACCTCGAAAATTCATCTCTAAAGCAATACTATATTGATAATCTTTCAAAATAAAATTTTTCTGTAGTTTTGAAACGTGGTAAGATAAAAAGAAATAGCCATGATCTTACAAGTATTCTTAGGGACCCAATCTACTACCATTTGAAATTCATCTCAAAATTCATCTCATTATCTGCTTGAAAATGCTTATAAAAATTTATATTAAAGCTGTAAATAACTACAATATAATACTACAATAGATAAGTATTTCGGTTTTATATTGTGATAATTTCATCAAATATTCGTTGATTTGGAAGTGATTACCAATAAAAGAGGAAATTTAATGCGCTAGATTATGAAGGTTTATCATGACGGCATAAGCTTTGCTTGATTGCATAATACGTGTTATGTTATCAGAAATAAGATATGTTTGTGAAGTTTATGATTAATTTTTATAATATTTGGATAATTTTATGATTAAATATCACCTAATTTTGGTTGAATTATCGTCCTTCCAGATATTAGGTTCCATTCCTATTTATTCCTATTTTGATTAACACGCCGCGTTTTCACTATGTTGTGAAGTTTCCCAGATTGATATGGAAAGGGAAATCGCTAACACAATCGATAAAAGTAAACTGTAATATTCAAACCATATTATAGTAGAAGAGAAGTATTATGGTTAAAAAACCCGAGCGAGTGGTTCGGATTTTCCTCTTAACCAATTTAAAAAAAATAAAAATGCGATAATGATTGCCAACTTTCGATTCGTAAGTGACACCTGAAGAAGAAGAAAGTTCACTATTGTTCTGGTTGATAAGAAACTCGTTTGTACTATAGTATAACGATTTCTTCAAATCAATCGATAATTTGGCTATCACCATGATTATTTCACAGAATTGAGTACAAAAAGAATATTCGATACATTTATGAAGGGAACAAGTAAGCTAGACTAATTAGACCAAATAGACCAAGAAATAGCTACGGGGTGCAATAGTTTCTAGGACACGGGATAGAGAAACTGGTCAAAGTGGCACCCAAAAATAAAAACAGGACATTTGGTTTTCTAAATTTTGAATTCGATGGTTTCGGGAAACAGTGCAAAACTGAATATTTGTAAATCTAGAACTTTTTAATTTAGTCATATTATAGACCTAGGTCTATTCCATTTCATTTTTTGTTGGCAAGTGGTTTATATATTTTGAGGCTAGTTTTTGAGGTAAAAGTTATTTAGAATAATAGTAAGGAACATGTTTATATGATCCTACAACGAATCTGTTTCTAAATTAATTTTGTTGCATCATTTTGCGGCATATAGTTTGCGCAGCAACTATTTGCATATACCTGCAACGATAAAATCAAATCAACAATAATTAATGGCTCATTTAAATTTAAACGTCATTTTTTCCTCTTTTAATGAATAGTTTGGTTGGTGTAAACTAAATGTTAAATTTTTGATAAAGTCGACAAAATGTTGAATATTTAAATGGAAATGTGGCGTGATGTGAGTGTATCATAACACTGTTTTTTAACAACGAAAAAAATAATCTACAGTTTAAAAATCGCTTGAGAACAATTGACTTTTATTGTCTTCTTCCTAATGAAACAATTTATACTTGTCATTGAATATAAATTGGATTACTAGTAAAAATGTAATAAAATAATTTCGAAGAAGAGAAACATTTTTTTTTACATTTTATTCGTGTCTCTCACTTAATGATTTTATGATATAACCTACATTACCCGACCCCCCTTGGCTGTATCATTTAAAACGTTTATATCATTTAAATTTAAAGCAATTATGCAAATGTAAAATTACAGCACAGCACTTAAAAGAATATCTTAATGTTTATTAAATTTCATTCGTTTGAATTCGAATTGCGTTTTTATCGTCTCTTCATATCGTTGTTCTTGGTGATTTTATCTTAAATCGAAATATTTTTTATCGTCGCAATGATTCACGAAGTGTTCATCTACTTCATATATTACGTACCATTATCGTCGATATATGAGTTGTTCATCGAAAAAAGCGGGCACGTTAATCGAAAAACTGACAAAACCAAGCGATCGAACCAACGTGGCTCGGGAATCGAACGCAATTTGAGGCAACGAGACATTTATCGGAATTTTTTGCCTTTTGTTGGCATCACGTAGGAATTACTATATAAAAAGGGAGACTTGGATGGTCTCGTAACATAACGCAAACGTAACATAACGTTTTCTATTATATCTTCGCGTGTCTACTCGTCTGTCTTTTGGTTTATGTGGCGCTTTTGTTGTCAACGCAAACAATAGATGCAATAATAGCCTAGAGGCCTCTTGATATCTTTTTTCCGGGCCTATTATTTTGATAAATGGATTTGTACGTGCGTGTAGTTCTTATTCACCTGTATATTTTTCGATTTGGAGAGACTTAACGCCCGTTTCTCATAAGACTTAATCGAAGGAAAACGTGTTTGGTATGCTTCATTCATTAGCTCTAAATGCCTGTCGACGCCTCACCGTACACAATGCTTAACCTGAATCTTTTGATCAAAAAACAGTAGTTTCATTAAACCTCATAAAGTGGCACTTAAACAAAAATCTATAGACAATATATTAGAAGATATATGTCCTTATTGATTTCTTAAAATCTATATGATTCACACAATAACAATGATATTGTTCCATGCTTTTCCATGATCTAATTAATCTGAAGCTTTAGAAAAATGAAAAAACATATTGGAGAACTAATAAATAAAAATAGAATGAAAATTTTGATTCCGAATTGGTCTTTGGAGAAAAGAGAAACGAATTATACCTATGTAACAGTGACATTTTTTTATTTTTTTTTATTTTGTTTTAGAAACAAAAGCTCATTAAAAATATTTTTTCTAGAGAAACTTTTTTTGCCACCCAATTATTTTTCTTCCTATCCTAATAATACTTTGTAACTTCCCTTGTAAGCTTTGTTACATAACAAAATTATGTGTTTTGACTACTATTTAAAGAATGTTTATTAAATATAATTCATTATATTATTACTCTGTTTAAATATATACATTTGTAATGTATTATTCTGGTTTTATGTACAGATGCTTTGCATCTCTATAAAATGTAAACTGGTATTTAAATAAATAATAAAAAAAAATAATGAAATGAGCTCAACAAATACTTTGGGAATTACATGCTTTTGGTTTTTCATTTTCATATAACAAGAGATGAGCAAATGAAAAATGCAGATGAAGCTTTGAAGTTTTTGTAATTACTTTTGAAAAGCGCTACGGTTAGTATTGGATTCAAAACGAATAAGCGATATGATATATATCGAGAGCTTTTAAAAACAAACAATAGAATTAGCAAAACTAGTTTTTTATCAAAGACTACTAGGCTCTTTGTATTATATTGTGATGAATGAAAAGGTTCGCTATAGTGGGATTGGTTAAATACATTTTGATCATTATTTCTTTATTATTCCAATAAAATAATGAAATTTCAATAAAATTTCAGTTTTATTTATATTTTATTATTCTATTGTTAATTTCAACATGTCGATTTGCTTACATATTTATCTGAAACAAAACTTACTAAGAAAGCCACAAACTGATTGAAAGAGCTTTCATTAACGATTTAATCTTTAGCGACTTATGAGTTTTGTAACAACTTTAACCCTTTAAGTAGTTCGCACCCCTTTGAATCTGAAAATACGTCTCCGCACCGCACTGATATTTTTTTTTAGTTTTGAATTTATTTTTAAAAATTTCATAATTTATTGTTAGTGACATCTCCTGGCTTTTCCAAATATACCTTCCCGCACCCAAAGGATGCGAACACCACTGGTTAAGAAACACTGATATAATGGGTACTTATTACCTAAAACAGCACTTCTAGCATAGGACAAGGAAACATGAAAGAAGATATCGAATCCCAAGGGATGTAAAGACAGTAGAGTTAGATATAATATATATTGTACAAATTGTTTTCTTCACTGCAGATTTAATGCACGTTGCATGTTACAGTACCCATCTTTTACGTACCATTTATAGAGTATTTTGTAGGTCCGAGGTTATTTTGGGTAATATCAAACTTTACGGGAACTAGTTACTACAGTCATCTACTTAGTCTATTGATTGGCTGGATAAAATTTTCTGTTGGGATTTATCTTAGGGAAATAATCTCGTTTTTGCTAGCTTCCATTAACTATATGACATGTACCTATTGCACGTTCTGCATTGCTCAGGGATTATGTGGCTCTTGCCTTCGTGGATGTGGAAGTAGGCCTTCCTGTAAGAGCTGACCTATATGCAACATTGTCACACAAATGATACTAATCAAAGGTTCAGCACAGGAAAAAATAATAATTTTTTTTTAAATGCGAGGAGAATATTTTATAAGTCAATTTTGAAAAATATTTGAAGTCATTACGTACATAAATGAAAAACAACTACTTATTATAATACCTTTTATTTTGTTTATCCCCTTTTTTCAACGGGTTCTTTCGTGCCACTCTTTCCTACACACAACTCTATATCTAAAATCTAGATTACTTTTTAAGCTAGCAATAATACGTAAGTCTGGAAACATTCTGAATTAAACCACTTACTTCCATTTATCTTTTGATTCTTGTTTCAATAATACAAATTCAAAAATTTAGTCATATATTGATTGTCCCATAAGTTCTTTTCTTTTCTTATATGAAATAAATACACATTATTTACTGTTTAAGGATTATGATTTATTTTGTTATATAAGAACCCTTTTGCTGCATTACCTTCTTTCATCTCTCAGAAAGCGTCATGGTGTCTTCATTTCAAAATTTTTGTATTTTGGACAACAAATAATCCATGGAGTGCCATTTTATTTTTCTAATGGATTTAAAGAGTTTATAGAGGTAAAACTTTTTTTAGGATAGAATGAAGTAATAATTAAATGAAGCAAAATTTGGACAGTATATAAAATGCGGAAAAACATCCCAATCAAACTATGCGAGCTTTTTTTCTACCACTAATGAAATATGTGATCACGCGCTATCATGATGAAAGTTGCATATCCAGGAATAACACGGTTCTTATATACCAAAATAAATCATATCGAAAGAATTAATATTGTGTATTCATTTCATATTAGAAAAAGGAAAGAACTTATGGTACTACTAATAAATTTATGTACTTAAGAACTTTGGTTCAGATTTCATATTTCACAGGTAATTTTACTTTTAAAGTTCTTAAATCTCTTAAAACTTATGTTTTTAATATAAACACACATAATAAAAATATAATTAAATGAAAAATAAAAACCTTCTATAAGTGTGATTTTTTTAGTAGTACTGTTACAGAAAAAGTGAAACTTTCAATGATTTTTTTACTCAATATTTCATAATTTATTTATAACTTTAATCTATTACGAGTTTCTAATAATTGTAGGTTTCTAAAAATATAAATTTGTTAAAGAAAAAAAAAAATCATTATCAAGTTCAGCGATTTTTCAAACAATATTCATTTCCTATTTTATTACTTCACTGCCCCTTTCAATTTTAATCTACGATCTCCTTATACGTTACAAACTTATTGTTTAATTTATAGTCTTTTAAAACATTTACTCGAACCTTTTATTTATATGTCTTTACGACTATCAATTTAAGCAAAAATATAGCCGAGAGGTTTTAAATTTCGACAATAAATTCCAATAATAAATTAAATTACAAATTCGTGATTGTAAAATTAACAATAAAATTGAATGCTTAATCAGATGTCAATTTTTTGCGAATTAGCTTTCTAATTTTGATTGATTTTTGTTCTAGGTAACTCCAACAGGACGTCATGTGCGGAGTTTTGACGAATCTTCCTGGCGGGTGACGGACGAAACTGCGTTTCACACGATCCAGTCATCGGGGTCGGGAAAAGCGGGTAAAGACGAGCCGAAGAACGTGAAAAATGATAAAAACGAGGAGTTTTCTCGCACAAATGAAACGCGCAAAAGTAAAACAAAACGTGTGAAAAACTATTTGAAAAAGTGTAAGGATGCTGCATTGGGTACTGCAGTAGCACTTACTGCCAATGTTCAAAGTACTGCCGAATCTTCAAAATCTGCCGCTAGTTCTAAAGCATCGAATGATGTGGGACGAACTTCGTGGTATGTACAAAATGAGAATAAGACTCTGGAAATCGATTTTACTGACAACTTTGTGACGGTTGTGACTATCGATAACGATATTTGGGAAACTGTTGAAGAACTCCAACCGTTAGACACTCTTTCGAGTTTAGTGCAAAACTGTGATGAAAACGCGATTGATCTAAGTCCAGTCGATCCACCTCCAAATAATTCCAATACCGATCAGTGTGAGGTCGCTACTGAAGTTTCAGTAACTAATTTAGATAATAGCGATTGTGAAACGGGCATTGATTTAGTGAACATTGAATTCGGTAATGAAGCTAGTGAAGAATATACGGGACAAAGTGTTTACGATTCAACGCCTGATTTATCGATCAACACCAATGTCGAGTCGGGCGGCGAAGACGATCAAATTCCCACATCTGAACTTCCATCAGAGGTATGTCCTTTATTAAAAATTCAACTTATTGTGGTTTCAGTCCCGAAACTCCATCCATTTCAATACCGTTAGAAATTGAATAGAATTGGAGATAATGAGAAAGAGGGCGGGGGTTATTTATTGATTAAATTCTATTCCGGGGGTCCAGACTTGTCTTATTTATTTATTTGACCGGATTCTGTGAGGATTTAATAAAAGTCTAACGGGTTTTTCATTTTCAAATAGAGCCTTAATTACGCCTATGGCTTTTTTCAATTAATTTTAATTTGAGGAACGAATGGGAAATACATGAATTTAATAACTTTTTCGAAAATATATCTAAAGGTAGACAAGCTAAGAATAAGTCCAGGAAAGTTATATATTTACATATAAAAACTTTGAAAATTACTTCAAAACAAACTAAACTTGTTCTAACGTTTCGAAATTAACATATAAAAGTTAATTTAAAAAATAATATATAGGTGCTGGTTTATTTATATCAAAATAGGGATCCGATTTTGGATATATGTAATTCCTATATTGGTAACTGATGCAAAGATAATTTGTTTTTATAGATAAATAATTGAATTATTAAGACTAAACGAAGAATAATATGTATACTTCCTGGAAAGCAAATGAATCAAACTTTCAATTTTTTCAGATTATTTAGTGCATAGATTAGATCTTTATTTCATTGGAAAAAATCAAAATTTTCTGGAAGTGAAGAAAATTTTGGAGATTGATTTTTTTCTTTAAAACAATTAACTTCTCCAAAAAATAAAGTTGGTGAAGACATAATAGAGTTAAAAAAGTTTTATAGCTCGAAATTTATTGTTTTATTTATTTAATGAAAAAAATTGTACTCTTAGATGCAAATACATATTTTAGGTTCTTTTACTGGTACGAAATTTCAAATTCCATTTAATTATGCTTGGATTTTATGGATCGTATGGTTCTGCAATCTCTGGTTATGACTTCCATATAAGAAGTCGTGTTAGTATTCTGGTTTAAGTTTAGTCGAAAAATCAATTATAAATAGGCAAGAAAATGAGAAGCAGATATTTCTTACTAACGAGTCCAAATACTGCAACCACTTCCGATTTACGAATATCAAAGTTTTTTAGGCTCTCAAACTTCAGAATCCAGGTATTCTTTTTCCATTCTTGATAAGATTTCCTACTAAATAATGTTATTTTTTTTGTTTATGATCGATTTCAGCATTCTCAACATTGGCATTGTTCTCAATAAATGAATTTTAGTATTGTAGGTTCAGGTATCAAATTTTTTTGAATCAGAATTTGAAATAAATCATTTCTCTGTAGAAAAATGCTTTCTCGAAATGATCATTCTCATAAATTTAGTTCGAGTAAGATTTTACAAAGTATAAATATTGGCTTAAGTGTACTTTAGCACTCCCACAATCTGGCAACGTTGCATTTTCGACTTTGTTTTTAATTTAATTCGCGATATTTTTGTTTATTCAATTCTAATATGGTATAATTCTCTCTTTTGTGGCTAAATTTTCATTATGGACCGATTTAATCGCGAATCAAATTAAAAACAAAGACGAAAATGCAACATTGCCAGATTTTGGGTGTGCTAAAGTACACATGAGCCTAAATATTAACATCGTACTACTCTGTATAGCAAAATTTTTACGACACCTTAATAGAAAAGCCGCGGCTCCCCAGGGTGCCGTGGCGCACAGTTTGGGAAAGACTGCTTTAGTATATATAATTTCAACTATTTATTAAATTATTTTAGTATATACCAAGTTCTATTTTTAGCTTACTTGCCAAGATTGATTCATTACATTTTAAATTTGTCAAAATTCTTCGGGAAAAAAAATTTTTTGGAAAAATGTTTCTTGGAGGGATAATCCAGAACGATTTACAATACTTTCTCCTTGTTTTACATAGGTTTGAGCTCCTGTTAAAGGGAAAACACATATGAGAGACAAATTATTAGAAAAATATAATTTTAAATTGTTGCTCATTAAAAGATTGAATTTCTTTGAGAAATTGTCTTAGGTGGATATATTCACATCTAGATAGTGACATTAATCTTTCAGCCGAATTTTCTTCCAGAAAATTGAGAAAATACGGGTATTTTCATGTAATAACTGGTGATATGTGTAGTATTTTTTTAACAGTAAATATTATTTATTAAAAAGCTATTTTAAGGATATGGTCTATCTATACATAAGTGAAAATACCGGCTCTTATAGTACAAACCTGACAATTCTTTAAAACTATGATAAAGTTAACTTTATTTCATAACACCGGCACACAAAAAAAAAAAGTGCTCTGTACTTTTGACCGGACCTACATAAATCTACGTATTTTGACCCCCTGAACACGAATCCGGGGTCGGTTTGACCCGTACACCCTCAAAAATTCGAGAAAACTTTAAAAAACCGAAAGAAATGGTTAAAATCGGCAGTTTTGGTGACATAAAAATTTTTTTGAACTAAACCGAACATGATTTTCATGTTTTTCGATCCGCTGAATACAAATTCGAAGTTTATGTAGACCATAAGCCGTTTTTATTGTAAGAAAATTGCCTGCTTTGCGAGCCTACCGTCTGTCCCTGGGTTAAAGGCGTATATGCCGTCATGGCAGGCACAAGCGAAAAGTGTTTTACGATGCAGGGATTCGGAACCCCAGTGTCGGCGCCTGGCCAGAGTGAGAAAGTAGGCTCGCAAAACAGGCAATTTTCTTACAATAAAAACGGCTTTACAATAAAAAAATTTTTATGTCACCAAAACTGCCGATTTTAATCATTTTTTTCGGTTTTTTAAAGTTTTCTCGAATTTTTGAGGGTGTACGGGTCAAACCGACCCCTGATTCGTGTTCAGGGGGTCAAAATACGTAGATTTATGTAGGTCCGGTCAAAAGTACAGAGCACTTTTTTTTTTGTGTGCCGGTGTTATGAAATAAAGTTAACTTTATCATAGTTTTAAAGAATTGTCAGGTTTGTACTATAAGAGCCGGTATTTTCACTTAAGTATAGATAGACCATATCCTTAAAATAGCTTTTTAATAAATAATATTTACTGTTAAAAAAATACTACACATATCACCAGTTATTACATGAAAATACCCGTATTTTCTCAATTTTCTGGAAGAAAATTCGTCTTTCCGGTCAAAAGTACAGAGCACTTTTTTTTTGTGTGCCGGTGTAATTAATAATGCCGGCACTATTTTTATTCGTTCATAAATTTGCAAAAAAAATCTCCCACAAATATCTGTAATTAATTTTTTGGGTATCATTTCCCTACACCAATTAAAAATGAAATAGATTTGTAATTCAATTTAATTAACATTGAGCTTATATTTCATATAACCGATTAATTTTCTTCATGCATTTATTATCGCTTTGTTTTCAAAATACTGGAAAAAATTAGACGTAAGCTATGGTTAATTTTTTTTAATTTAACATTACCACTGAAGTCATAATTTTATGTACGATATATTACAAAATGGATATATCCACCTATGTGGTTTTTATTACAATATGTTGGTGTGCAATCGAAACGAATTTTTCTTCATCAAACGAGAGCAAAGAAGGGAAGTATATACGGTTTGATTTATTCACGAATGCAATCAGTGCACAAATATTTGCATGCCATACTAGCGAGAGATTGCATCGAAATTGTGCCCATAAATCGTCATAAATTACATTTGAGAAACATTTAAAATTTGAATGAATCCGTGAAGCATAATCTCGAAACTTTGTACGACTCGCAACCTAGGTGGGTTACGGTGTTAAACCAAATATTATGACGAATACGAAGATCGAGAAACATATTATTTTTTTTATTTTTCATTTTTCGTCTGGTCATTTTGATGATGATCGTTTGAGGTTAAGAAGCTGAGGGCGGTTCGCGTGCTCCATCCATTCCGGGTCGACATATTCACATCTTCTCGATCAGAGACTCCGACATCGAAGACCGGAGCCGCGCCGTGACGTCCTTAGGCATTCCCGTGACGTTTTTAATGTGTATGATTAATATTTTTATCCCTTTTCAATCCACATGGGCAACGGACGGATTTTCTTTTTTCGTAAAACTTATTCAAATACATGAGAAATGAATGACTCGACTTTTTCATGGTGGCTTTAAAGGGAAAAGAGCCAGGGGATGACTTTGCATCAACCAAAAAGAACCGAATGAATCGAGCCGAAACGAGTTTGACCTTTTACCGACAGAGGTTATCATTTCGAATTCGGAACATTTGTTATTAACATGTCCGAAATGGCGTTAAAATGATTTATATAATATCTTCCTTATAAAATATTCAAATCTTCAAGCTATAACATTACATTTAATCGCTTATTATAACAATTTCGATCAAATAAACTACACTATCCCAGATTTTCATTTCCCCGTTTCTACTCAAACCATTTTGGCGTTATCTTCACGAAAAAAACTCGTTTAATTAAACTTTATGGAATCATTTGCCGGTATGAATGTTCAAGTCGGTGATGTTCCAAGGGTGCATTTTGGGGGTGTGTTCAATTCTGATAATAACAGTTATGATTGCCTTTATCTTACCTGACTGCTTTTAATCACCATGATATAATCTCAAAACCAGAACTACCCTTATTTAAGTTGGTAAATAAAAAGGGAGGATTTTGAAAAAAAATTAAGGGTTGCTTCACTAGATGGATGAGTGAATGAATTATGAAGTTCCTAGATAAATTTATCTACGTCAATTTCAAATTTCAACATATGTGTTTTATGTATTAAATATATTATTAGACTCCCTCCTGTTTTTTTGTATTGCAAACCAACTATTATCACTTCATCCCTTATTGCCAATTGCCAATCCATCCTTGTAAACAAGACTATTGTACGTCTGTCAAATCATCATTTGTTCTTGTCATAATAACAATTGTTATGGAAGGCATTGAATAATTGAAATAATCGTTTTATGAAAATGGATGGAAATTATTTGAAAAGCATTTACGAATGATACGGGAAACCACGAGGAACTAGTTTTAAATACAATAGCTTTTTCTATGTTTATTGCCTAGCTGTGGTAACATTTTCCATATGAGGAAAAAAAAAAACTTTTCCTTCATTTTTACGATAGCAAAACCACTGTTTTTAAAGTCATGCTTACAATAAACAGTGCAATTTAATTTACTGTTTTAATTTACGACTTAACATGAAAGTTGAGTTTGAAATTTTTGTAAATAAAAGAAGGTTGGCACAGGGTATATTGTAAATGGTAAATTATTAAAATTTTCTGAAAATCGAACCGCTTTGTTTAGGGATTCGTATTTAAGTAAAAATTATTATAAGTAAAAAAAGAAGTGGGAAGTTATACTTATTTGGCGTAATTGAAAAAATGTTTTTAATCTACTGCTATAGCCTCATCTAGTAGTGCCTGAAATGACACATCAGTTACAAGTAGTTTGTGAAAACTAAAATATCATATAGTTTAAGGGTGGATCACCGTCAGAACGTAAAAAAAAATGTTTTTTTTTAAAACTGCTGCCATTTTTTTTAGAGATATTAAAAAACGGTCTTCGGCATATAAATGTTGAAGTTTTGAACTATTTTTTTTTATTTGCTCCGATATGTCCCTCCCTCCCCCTTTTACAGCGCTTTGAAAAAGGGTCCTCAGAAATGAGGAGGCAAACGGGAGACAAGCTTTCTCGGAAACCGGAAGTCGGATCATGATTTTCCAAAGAATGTAGGTTTTGGTAATGCGTCTTCTTGGTACCGAACTTGGAAAATTTGAAAAAAGTTGAAAATTCACAAAATGGCGCGACTTTGAAAAAAAAGTTAAAAACAACGACGTTTTTTTGAACCTTTCCCCCTCTCTCACTTTGAGGGGGAGGAGGTTTGTCCAATTTCAGAGGTTCAGTACCAAGAAGACGTGTTGAACTATAACACTCTCCAGTTTCAAGTCAATCTGTCGGATAGTTTCTGAGAAATCTTGTCTCCCAGTTTTAAAAAGTTGATTTCGAGAAAAACGCATTTAAAGTTTCTTTAAGATATTTTTTTATGTTATTATCAATTAATTCAATTTTTATGTATATATATAAATATAGGTCTATAACTCGAAATATTTCGAATATCGACAAATCCTTTTAAGAAGTTATTCTTGAATGTTATAAGAAGACATTTATGGAAAAAAAAAACGATTTTTTTTTTCTGACGGGGATCCACCCTTAATAACTATTTGCGAACAACTTCCTACTGTTGCAATGGCGTTACCTTTTATTTAAAAACCAGTTTAATCATTTTTCATAACGCCGCTAAAGAAGAATAACTTCAAAAACTGAAAAAAATTCACTGAGGAATTGTAATAAATTATTTGTATGAATCTATGCTTTTTCTTGCTTACTAGAACTTAACGTTTCTATAAACTTCACGTTTCATCGTTTATTTAAGTCTTTGAAAACTTTATTTTCCAATTAATTTACATATACTAAAATTTATTTTTAAATATTCATATAATTTAGAAAAGACAATTCAGGTTATTTAAGATCGATTTTTTTTATTTAATGTTTTTTAATTTTCAAATTAGCTACGTTTCGTTACGTATATAATATTTTTATTCATTTTATTGAGTTTACACTATAATGTTTGTGTGATTCAATAAACCTGATGAAGTTTCGATACGTAACGAAACGTAGCTAATTTGAAAATTAAGAAATAATAAATAAAAAAATCTAATCTAAATAACCTGAACTGTCTCCTTTATTTAATAAAAGCTGAGATCCGAGTTTTATCATCTATTATTCATATAACTTAAGGAAAAAAATAAATAAAAGTCTATAAAAGAAGTCATAAATAAATTGCAAAATGTAATTCACTTAATTTTATTTTAACATTGTTTTTTTTTTTGAAACGTTAACTAATATAAAAATTTAAATATTGAAAAGCTAACAAAAGGTATTGTAGATCGCAGATCGTTTAAAGGTTCACTTAGAATAATTTTCACAAGCATTTTTTTTAAACAACTAAATTAATTATTTTTATTGTTCAACTTTATTTCAAATCGTAATAGTAAGCAATGAAATACTCTATTCGCATGAATCAAATGATTGCGGAAATTTTTCATTCCTCTTTTATGTATTCACAATTTTATATTAAGAAAAATCAGTCATAAAATTGTGTTTCAAACCGTTGACATGTTATCATTAATAATATTAAAACCCATTAAAACATATTGTAAAGAACAAAAATCATCCCTTACCCTTAAAACTGACTCCCTTATCTCTTTCTAGACCAAACATAAAAAATATCAGGAAATGTAAGAAATAAAAACGGCCATTTGGTCGAGACAAAATCATAAAAAAATATACTTAAAACGAGGAAATCAATTGATTGAAATTATTCCAACCCTCAAGCATCATCTCTATAATTGTCAGTTTTAATGGATTTATTTTATTGTTGTGACTAGGGGATGATTTTCACAGATTTCGTAAATAATTGGTCGAACTATTTCCGTGGTGGACTCTTTCGTTTAGTGATGAAAGGATATTGTCAATAAAAAGGGTTCGTGGTTAATTCATTTTGATTCCCATGAAAAAGATGAGTAAAGGATAAGCGTCGATTGACAAAATTCACACTTAATGAGGATATCCGGATTTATGAGCCATTTGGCTATAAGTGTGTTGGAGCTTTTGTATACCATTCCCCTTTGAAGCTTGCGAATTTTTTTTCGAATGTTGAATGAAGTCCGTAGAAAAAGCTTTTTTTGAAAGTATAATTTTGTACTTTTTTATGTGGAAGTTAATGTGAAAATTTAATCATTTGTGAATATAAAAGATAGTAGAAAATTTCTCTTGCAGAACTTCAAAGTGCAAAATAAATTTATTTACGACATTCTACCAGTGTAACTGTCGTAAACTTGGCGTAGAATGTTGGAAAATTTATGTCACCCGGCACTAGATGGTATCGTGAAACAAATAAGTCATAACATTCATAAATTTAAAGCGAAACTTCACCATTAGTGAATAATGCAGATAAATAAAGCTCAATGCACACAACTGAAAAAAAAACATACGCTTTTTTTGTTTCCACTTTCCACGCCCATATTATCCGCAAGAAATTTAACTCATTTCTCGATCTAGACAATCACTTATCGGCTATCCAATTTACTGCGATTTGTTACAGTTTTTCGTCAAGCCAATTTACTGATTTGTGCAGACTATTTAAACAATCCCGATACCATTTTTTTTAGTTTCGCTTCTCTCCTCTAAGTTTAGTTATATCAGTCAACATTATTAATCGTCTCTATACTTCTGCTTACTGCGAATACACTACGATCATCAATTGCGTCAATTAGTGCTTTCGTATTCTGTTCACGGTTTGATGAACAGGATTTTACGATTCGTAAACAAACGAAGATCTAATTACGAACAGCCCAAAGCTCGGGAGGGAGGACAGCGCTGCTTGAGTTATGTGAACATAAGGGAAAACAAGCTGTAAAAAACCTTGAGAAGTTTTATTGGAAAAAAGATGGAGAGTTGAAAGAATCTCTAGAAGAAAAGAAAATACGTAGTTTTATCAAAGGAGTGCACGAAATGAGGATATTTTTATTCAATCTAAGTAGTGAACAAAAGACATTACGGTTATATCAGAAATGTTTACCTCAGAGCTTTAAAGCTCTTGACGTTGACTATTTCTTATTTTTTGTTCAAAACTCAATAATTTATATATCTTATTGCTTTAAAAATGAATATTTTGATTTCTTCTCTTTATTTTCTTTAAAAAATCAGTTTTTAGCTCTAGAGTTGATAACGTTTCTATACTTGGATAAAATATCCAATGATAAACTGAAAAACGTTAATAAAAGCACCTTTATCTTTCCATTAACCATCTAATAATTTTAAATGCGATTAAGATAAACTATTTTCTTTGATTTTAAATGAAATTTTATTGCGATAGAAAATAGAAAATCAAAATTTTGCGTTTTATAATGTGAAAAAGAAGGAAAGCTCTTTCCTCCACTATTAGCTTAATTAAGTATTTCTTGATCTGGAGTGCGGGAATGTATTTTTGGGAGTACAGGAGAAGCTCTTAACATTTATGTTGTTAAGAAATTTTTGATAATAATTTTGCAAAATTGTATTTTCCTATCATAAAAAAAGGAAACACCAAAAAACAAAACATTATCAATGGGGTGCAGACATTGGCTTAATTGAATAAGGAGTACAAAATGTAGGATAAAAATTTTCCAATATCTATAGTGGAAAGTCCAAAAAAAAACCTACAATTAAAAAAAGTTGTAATAATAATTAACATTATTATTGTAGAGTTTCAGATCCTCGATGATGATAAATTGGTAAAAATATTCCTAGTCCTCTGAATATTTTTACCAATTTACATTATGTTTATACGTGGAGAAAATTTTCAGTTGAATACAAGACTGGGGAGTTGGCCAAAATTATTTTGGGCTCCGGCTCCTCGATCTGAAGTCAATTATTTTCAGACTCTTACTTTGGCCCGGTTTCGACCTCAATCTTAAGAGTAGTAATGTATAAGCATAATTTTACGACCTAAGATGGCTCCGACTCCAATTCAAGCTTTACTAAATAAAAATTTCAGCTCCGTTGTTCCCAACTCCAACTTTAGCTTTGGTCCTCCAGTCCTGGTTGATAAGTCGACAAATTCATAATCAACCATTTTCCCTTAGCATTTAAAGTATTTATAGAAAGAAATAAAAAGGAACCGCATAGATTTTTTCTATAATACAAAAGTAGTTTTTAGAAGATTCCCAAACGATATTAGACAAGGTAATTTTGATTCTTAGGAGTATTATAGCTATTTTCTTTCATTGGCTATCTTATATATAAAAGATACAATATTTGCCTTGTATAATGCAATGTAAACGATTCTTTTTTTTTTTTGGAAATGGATTACCGTAATTGTTGACTTAAAACTGTCAACTTTGCTTAATTTATTTACCGAATGATTATTTACTGTTTCTGTTCGTCCAATTGTTAGACTTTGGAGGATCTGGAGACTTGGAGGGTTCTTGAGTTTCTCATTTAAATGCATTTAATCGTTAAAAAAATGGTAAACATTAAACATACTATTCTTTACAAATATTTAATATTAAAGTTCTCTTTAAGAAAAATTAAAAATTTCTTAATATCATTTTGTGGTTTAAGATGAAGTCTTAAAGGTTTGTTTCACTTTAACTAAGGGGAAATATGCACATTTTCTTTGCTTTACTTATACAATCTAATTATTTTTTATTATAAAGATATACTAAGCTCCTTTTTTAGGGATTTCAGCAGAATTAAACAAGAATATATTTCGTTTATAACTTAACACTTTTCCAGTTAAATTTTTTCAATAATTAAGTAATACAATACTTACAGAAGACTCATTGGAAATATTTTTAAACTAAATGGTTTTATTAAATTAGATTATTGTTCTTTGCCCCGAACGCTACTTAAAAGTGTCACTTTCCAGCCCTCATCCTTCAGCAAAAATACATTTTCCCAATGAATAAATCGGAAATAACCCCTACAGATAAGTAATAACACCCTTACAAATATTACATTACAAACAGCCCCATCTTTTCATCTTACATTAAAGGGATGTTTTTAAACATACGACACGTTTTCGAACAAAGCGTCAACTTTATTCTCCATTGCACCCTTGTCTCATGAGAATTATTTAGATAAAAATAGTTTAATTTTTTTTACTCTCTAATTTACAAAGGGCTTAAATCGCGTTACATGCAAATAAATAAATCATTGCCACCCTTTCTAATGTGAACTATTTTAATTTTTTTCAATGACTTGCTTTAAATGAAATAACTATAAATCAATGATTTCTTTATTTCTTGAAAAAAAATTTTCATTTTTGTTTGTTTTGTGGTTATAAATATCAATAAATGGATAATTGACGCGTGGCCAGGGGTTGTTCGAGGGGTAAATATTGAAATTAATTTGACTTGAATTAAATTATTGCGCCCTTTTATTATGTTTTTGAGAGATTTCAACCAACGGTCAAGACTTAAGTGTGTATTTTGCATTGAGCCGCCTACTTATTAAATGAGAAGTTTAATAATCATAGTGTGTCGTGTATGCGTTTGTCAAAATCATAGTAGGTGGCGGGAATATTCAAAATTCTCTGATTTCCTCTTATCGTATGTCAGTGGAATAAAAAGAAAAAAAATGATTAATTTTTTTTAAGAAACTATGGCGTTTCGTGGTGCCGTTTAAGCTGTGTGATTTACGATCGTATTTCGCAATCATTTATAAATAAAATATTTTTATTGTAGATGTGGATGTACTTGTATACAAATACATTTATAAAAAGCTAATTGATGGCGTTTTTCATGAGCCGAAAATTAATTACCATGCACTTGAGGGCTTGTGATTTAATGTGTGAGTAAGGAATTTACATGTCTCAATAAATAAGACGACATACAAGTGTTTGTAGGCGGCTATGGATCATCTTTTTATTTCCTGTTCCGACCCCTCTTCTCTCCTCTGCACCTTTGACCAACTGCCCTCTAGGTATAGCTCGAAAAAAAGTATTCTTGCAACATTGAACTTAAATAAGGCTCTTATTTTTATTTCAACTTTAATCTTTTATCACTTCCAGTCTGAACCTTTTCCTTTTTAAAAACATTTTAACTATAAAACTGTCCATTTATTGATTTGAAAAACTTTTAACAAACTTGTTAAACAGTTTAACCAGCATCTAAAGTTTTTGCAAAGAAACTTGTTTAAACAAGTGATAACTTCAAAGTTTGGAAGAACTAGTAACATATATTTTTTACCAGTATGTAAGTTCAGAACAGGAAAAGCAATTAACTGATAAAAGCTCACTATACTTAACCAATACCATTGGTTCAACTTTGAATGAAAAAAAGTAATAAAGAAAGTTGCTTCAATAACCTTATTCAGATTTGTGTTTAAAGAGCTTTAGCATTAATTTACAATACGTTCAATGTTGTGATTCATGATCTCATCAAATTCCCTTTTAGTCTTAAATTTAACAATGAAGTTTTGCATATAAAAATCAGTCTTCCAAATCTTTAAAAAATAAACAAAATTGTTTAATAAACTTCTTTTAGCTTACCTGGACCCCAATCTACTAAAGACAAGCATATAAAATATGAAGAATGAAGGGTAGTTGGCAAAGGACACTATAAACTATAGAATGTCTTCTTTTGATAAATTTATTTAAAACTTTAAGGGTACAAATAAAATGTAATGGAAAATTAGGTATTTTCCAAGTTCAAAATATGAAAGGCTAAAGCTTTTTTAACAAAGACAATTGAACCTAGAGCTATAAGCTAAATAAATCGGCATGAAAATATATTTTATGATACTTAAGAGAGGTTTACAGTTTAGGTACTAATGAAATACTAAGATCCTGGGGCTTAAGGATCTCAATTGGTTTCCGTGAAAAAAAATAAGTGAAAAACAGAAAACTTTTTTTTCATAGAATTGACACAACCGATTGATCTAAAATGTTATTACAATTTAGGGGTTGAATGTTGATAATGTCCTTTTTATAAAGAATTAACAACTTTAAAGCCTTATAAAATCTATAAAACAATAACTTCTTTTATGAAAAAAAAAATTGTTACGATGATACATACGTAATAAGTCGTAATAACTTTTAAAAACTTTGCCTACAAAAAAAATAATTTACAGTCACATGAGAGAATCCTTTTTCATAAATTAAAATTGGAAATTTAACAGGTTTTAAAAATCAATACGAGCCTACTGGTGCTGGTAGGTTCTGGTTTTGAATCTCGTATCAAGCAAATTTTCGATTTTACTCGAAAACGAATTTTTATTAACCTTAGAGTCGCTAAAGACCTAATTGTAAAGAGATGGTATATTACAATTAAAAAAGAAGTTATTACGGCTTATTTTGTATCATTCAGCTTATATTGTTTTATACATTTTATAAAGCTATATAGTTGCTAATTTTTTGTAATAAGGACATTATAAACTTCTGAATTGTAATAACAATATAGATCAATCGGTTGTATAAATTATAGGAAAAAATGTTTTCTGTTTTCTACTTCTTATTTTTTTCTCGTAAACTAATTGAGATCCTTAAGCTTCCAAGATCTTAATATTTGATAAGTACCAATGTCTTTTATTAGTACTCTGTCAATTCACTTTGCTTAAAGTTCTAGGTTCTTTATTTATTTTAATTGGAAAAACTAATTTCACTTTAAAATCTCGTTTGGCGATTGAATCAAAATCACTAATAATGGCAAAATGATTTTCCAGAATTAAATAAGTTTTCTCAAACTTGATTAAAAAAAATTTTATCTTCATTAATTGATCATTATTGAAATTATCACTTGATTCACTTTTTGACTTTTAATCAAATGATATTAATTAAGAATAAATAAAGTGTGAATAATTCAAGTAATGCACTAATATCTAATGAAAGCACACACAGTTCAATGCACGTGGCTATTAGCCAATCAGATTGCGAAATTTGAAGCTGTTCATTTGTTTTGATTGTTGAAATTTTAAAAATTTAACAAAGCTCCTCCCAGATTCAATGCTCAATGCATATAATGTATATACTTATTCACCTCAAATAGAGCAATTAATATTAATTAAGCGCGAAAGTGCTTTTTATTATTATTTTTTTAACTATGAAGTACTATTTTAAAATCAGAAAAAATCTGAGATTATAGAGACTACATAAAACTTAAAAAATATATTTTTAATGCGGTACTAATATTGTTTTATGGTTATTTTTTTCCATAAAAAGTATTATTTTGATGTTGATAATTTTTGATAGATGATAATAACCCTAAATCATATTTAAATTTTACAAAAAGTAGTTGAGTAATCTTCAAGAAAAAAAGGCCAAAATAAATCCTCATTTCATATACTCTATAGATCCAAATGACATTGAATTTTTGTCCTTATATATATGCTTAATAATACCCTAATATTAACATAAAATTTTTAATAAAGACAAACTAGATAATAAATCTTCAATAATTAACTCGCATTATCTCTTTCCAGTTAATTTTATTAAATAAATATTAAGTACTGAATGTTGATTGATGAGAGCATTTGATCTAATGTATTTTCTTGAACTCATGGAGAACAATATCTTTACTGGAATTTTCAATAAGAAAGAAAATATTGCTCAGAATATTCATAATATTATAAGAATGCTATAAAAAATATTATAACTTGAATTATTATTAATTTCATAAATTATTTGATAAAGTTAAAATAAAGAGTTTTCATTAACCCCTTCAGTGTTACTGTTATATAATTTCAAATTTTACAACAAAATTTGAGCTAAAATTCAATAGAAACGGGTTTATGAAATTGATATATTTTTCCAGTTAATTTTATTAAATAAATATTTAGTATTGAATGTTGATTGATAAGAGCATTTGGTTTAATATGTTTTCGTAAGCTCTTGAAGAACAATATTTATAATCGAATTTTCAATAAGAAAAAAAATATTGCTCAGAATATTTATAATACTAAAAGAAAAATATTATAAGTATATTATAAAAATGTTATGACTCGGAATATTCATATTGTTGATAATTTCATAAATTATTTCATAAAGCTAAAATAAGGAGTTTTCATGAACTACTGCGTTGTTATTGTTATATAATTTTTTTCCATACAACAAAATTTGCATAAAAATACGATAGAATTGAAATACTATAAAATTGTTTAAAAAATCAAAAGGTAGAGGCAATTACATATAAATATTTTAAAATTGGATTATAACGATTAGTACCACAAATATTGAAGATGGAAATGATATTACTTAAGAAATAAAGTGAAAAACAAATTCGCACATATTATGTTCCTGTATCTTTCATTTGTGTAAAAATGGAAGGAATACATATTTATAAGAAATTCGTTTAAACTCTAATACTTTTCAAAATGAAAACTATCTCTATTAAGTTCTACTTTCCCCATTTCGCTAAAATATAACACTCTGGCTAAACGGAGACTTAAAAACTGAGGGTAGTAGATCCCTATACAAAATTGGTCGTAAATCACTTGGTACGTTGAGCATTGTAAAAAGCTCTATAAGGTTTCAATGTTGAAGAATAACCAACCTATACTTAATGGATTCTACTGAATAAAAGAAAACCTTATTTAATATGGATTGATTTTGCGACAAATAGTGTATTTCGCAGGGATTCCAATTTGTTACATACTACCAAAACTTGCGTTTTTATGAATAGCTATAGTTGGCTATAGTTTTGTTATACAAATAAATGATAATTATTGTTTTCCTTTCAAAAACCGACATAAACTTTATAAAATTTCTGAGTTTTTTACACGTAATAAATCAGTTTTTCATGTTTTTTCAGAGTAAATGCGACGTGGCCAGTTTAGTGGACCGTCTTCTGGGACCACTTTATCCAAACTTCAAAAACACCCGGCCCGTTTTAGTGCGGCAAGCACGCGATCTTCTCGTTTGCGAATATCTCGGAAACATTGGCCGTTTCGAAAGCGAATTTTGTCAGCCGGCCGCCGCACTTTTACGCCGCGTGAAGCACGAAGCCCACGGTTACAAGGTAAGAAAAGAATTTATTCCACTGCATCTTATCTTCTTACTTCAAAATATAATTAACGCCTAAGAGACCTCCAAATAGACATTCAAATTTCAAGTCGCCTTTGTATATTTATTCCTCGTGTGAGACCCAAATTGGTTGCATAATAATTTTTATTATGCTTGGTGTTATAGAAATTTGACCTCAGAGATAATTCTTGGAGATCAAGAAGGGCTATTTTTCGTCTTCGGTTTAGAAGCAGCAGTAGGTTTTGGATGCGTTGCCGCCTTTGATTAGTTGAGACACCGGGGTGTCTGAAAAAAAATTATCAGGGCTTTAAATTGGAAAAAAAGTAAAAGTTTTAATTTCTTCATCGACGTTGGGTACTTGATGATCGGTTTTTTGGCTTTGTTAGGTCTCGGATTTGGTCGAGTTTTATTGAATTACCGGAGGAGGTTTACTTTATTTTGTTGTTGGTAAATCACCCGGATGCAATAATATTATAATAATGTGAAGGCATGAAGCACGATATGCATATAAAACCTGTGTCACAATGTCTTTAATAGGGGTCAAACGAGAGCGCGCAATCTGCACTCTGAATTGTTGCACATGCATTTAGGTATATGGGTATGTACCTACATGTACATGCGAGCGAATGCACGAGCTTCCCGATATCGTAATTATAAACGTTTTATCCTAAATTGATTCGTAACACAACGACAGACCGACGGAACGACGGACAGATCTATATAAAATACGCGACGGACATGAATATTTCTTGAACGCGACAGGGGAGGGATGAAGAAATGGGGCTTCGTCGTAATCGTTTTTATCAGATTGTGAACAGTTTTGCATTTTTCTATGCATTTTTCTTCTAGATGCACTTTTTATTAAATGCATTTTATTTATGTTTCCCACGGTTACCGTCACTCTGAATTTATAACGAATTTTTTCCAATTCCTTTTGGAAATGACTTTTCCATTTAAATTCAATCCAATGAAAGTTTTTTTTTCTGTTCTCTTCAACACTGCTCGTCTCTGTCCCAACAATTTCCTCTTTGACATTTAATGCGGTTCAAATTTTCTGCTTTTTCAAAAACGATATTTCATTACCGATTTTTTTTAGTTTGTACAGTTAAATGGAAAGAAGGTGACGATGGACGGCATATTTAAATCTTTCAAGATTTCAATATTTTTGAGTCGTTATTGTTATGTGTGATAGTTTTGAGAGAGACGAGGGCTGTGAGTAAAATTGTGGTGAAATGGAGATGAAATGAGGAAAAAATCTCTCACGATTTCTTCTCGAACGACGTTAAGTGTTCACTTTTTATCGTCGATAAGTTGTGTGGTCAAATGCTGCGGGACTATTGTATTATTCTTATTTTGGACGGTGATGGGTCAAACCCTTTCGTTTTCTATTGTGATTCTAAAGAGGAGGTTAAACGAAAATTGGATGATAGATCTTTCCATTTTTTCATTCTTGATTATTTTCTCGAACTTTTCCATTCCAACTTTTATGATATTTTTGACATTTGAATTATTTAGATCCAAAAGAAAAACATTCTTTTGACATCGGAAAATATGTTATTTTCCAAATTGGAAAGTAGCATAAATTCTAGTTAAAATAGTTGAAAAAATAAATCTAGAAAACAAAAGAAAAAACTAAAATTCCCAATAAAAAAAAAAAACTTTTGTTCGAGCTTTCAGCTATAAAGCTCTTAAGTAAAATTTTCGTTATGGAAGTGAATCTTAGTGAAATAAGTTGGAATATTCAGCAGTAGGTACGAACGTCTGAATTATAAGCTTTGTTATTCAGTAAAATAGTTAGTTATTGATGACTAGTAATTTCCCGTGAAATATTCATAGACCAACTATTAAATGGTACAAAATGGTAATTAAATGATATCAAAATAACTGTTGAAACTATGGATAATAATATATATATATATATATGTCTTTGAGATTCAATTAAAAAATTACTTTATTACGACGCGTTTCGACAGTTTTTGACTGTCATCATCAGGTAATATTAATAATAATATTTTTATTTAATTTAACATTATTATTATTATTATTACCTGATGATGACAGTCAAAAACTGTCGAAATGCGTCGTAATAAAGTAATTTTTTAATTGAATCTCAAAGACATATATATATTATTATCCATTAATTTATTGTGATTCGGAAGTAAATAAAATACTTATCAATATTGAAACTATAATTGTAATCAGTTAGTTCCAATTTTAGGCAAGATTACAATTTACTTAATATGTGCTTAAAACGTTATTAAAGTTACATGAATTGTGCTGAAAACAAAAATGTTTATTATTATCATCTCTTTGTAACTAAAGTTTAATAGTATCTGGTACTTTCATGGTTGATTTCACCCCTTATTTCAGGTATATTTTCGGATATATAATACAGAATGTTCTGGTGAACATATAGTTCTGATCAACAACATAAAAATCGTCCTTAAATTTTGAAAATTTCCAAAAAAAATGAACGATGGTTGGAAAATCTTTGCCATCATATCGGCTGAAATAATAATGGCATGTCGACAGAAAAATTGGAGGCTATCAAAAATTGATCGCTAAAATTGATCGGTCTAGTATCAAAAAGTTATTGAGCTATATTTTAAGGTCCTCGCCATTGTCGAAAGTATGGCCTTTCATATGGCTCGATAGGTAGCGGAAAAATAGTAATCCGTTGGTGCCAGGATCGAAGAATACGGTGGATGCTGTAGGAACTCCTACTTAAATTCTTGGAATGCAGTTTTAAGGTTTTTTGCAACATGAGACCTGGCTTTGTCGCTAAGGACTATAGTTTAAATTTGTCGATAGGGTCTTTTCATTTGCCGTATTTTCCGAACCTTGCATCGACGGATTTTCCCGCTTCCTGTAGAAGCATATGGGGGAGAGAGGTACTTTCGACAATGAAGAGGACCTTGTACACTGGCTCAACTAACATACTCCTTTAATACCAAGCTGGGGTATTTTTGGCGGAACACAATCAACAAATTGATCTAGAGACAAGAGAAGGCCCGAAACCGCGATGGCGATTACAAAATTGATTAATTTATTGTTACAACTATTGACTTTTAAATGAATTTAGTCTTTGATAAAAACCCTACGGATTTATTTCTTAACCTCTTATTTAATTCTTAACTCCACGCAAAGGTTAGAGTATAGTAAAAATGATCCCTTGCATTTCTTTTTATCATTATATAACAAATCCTATAGTAAACCGTATTTTTTTATAAATTAAATTATTGCTGTTTAATCCTTTTCATAAATCAACTAAATTTTATTTTGATTTTACGATAAGTAAAAAATTACCTTGAAAATTGCTTAATTATTTAAAACAGGGAAAAAATAGCACGCAATTCAAGAAAATCAAATTTAAATGCAAATTTGTTTTTTTTCCTCTTCATTATCAATGACATGACTGAAAATTTCTGAAAATATTTCAAAGAAAAACGCGATAGGACAATAACACGTATTGTAAAATTCACTACCTTCCCTTTAGGGGGTAGTAACTCATTCAACATGAAAATGAACTTGAAAATTGAACGATATACTAAGCCATTGCCTTGGTTTTTTTATCAGTGTTCCTAGAAATTTCTTGGAAAATCGCTTGGTTCTTTGGTTACAGGAAATGGAAAATTATCCAAATTAGAATCAATATTGCAATGTGGGAATCGGGGTAAATTGGGGTACTTCTACAACTAGGTTTCGGTACTTGATGTACTAGGTACCAGACAGTGCCTGCCATGTTATTTTAATGACATAGGTTGGAATTTTTCTTAAAAAAAATGTGGCGCCATCCTTTTTTCAACTTCCTATCTTTTTTGAACAGTTTCTTCACCTTTCCCATTCCATGTATATATACAAATCGGCGTGCTCGTATATTTTCTTATCTCATTCGTTTAATAAATGATAACAATTAATCATATCGAAACGATAAATTTTTTCTTTTAATTACAATCCATAATTATTTATTGTTTCGATCGAAAATAAACTTTCATTTTTATCTGAAACGTCCTTCTATATAATACAAATAATAATAGAAATTCTCGATTCGTATATTGTGCACGGCTACAAAGGTCCAACTTAACGCAACTAAAGCCCAAAGTGAGAGAGAAAGTCCAGAGATCCCCACGATCAAATCCCGACCGTGAAACGTAATAAAATAATTTTTCATTTTTGAAACAAGAGATTATTTATTTACTTTTATTCTCAAATGTGTTGCCATGATAGTATTTCTTTTTTGTTTTAAATACTCATTTTCTATTGGTTCACGTTCTTTTGTTTTACTCGATGCTTTTTTTTTTTGGTTGAAGAGATTAAGTATCTCTTATTTGTTCGGTTAAATTTTATGACCCAGCGTTATAACATAATAAATTTTTTTCTCACTTAGTTTATTTGGAGGATAATTATTTTATTTAGCGAGATTTGTATCACAGTTGGATGAAAGTCGTTTCACTTTTTATTGAACATGCATTGAAGAAATCAATAGTGTTTTTTTTTTTTTTTTATTAGATCAACACGGAAATATAAACAATTTAAGAATATTTTTACAGTAAAATTTGAAAATTTTCCGTGCATTGAACTGAGTAGAGAAATCAAAACTCGTTCAACACTATATTGAAGAATTGGAGTTCAATAAAAACATATGGTAATTGTTATTCTTTTGTTGCTTTATGGCTAATTTAATCAATTGGTCGGATTATTAATAAGCTTTTTGAAGCTTTTATTGGTTTTATGTTTTGTTCACTTGTGTTATGACTATGACTTTCTCTATCTGTTTCTTGTTTTATTTTAGTTGTAAATAGGTGCATCCGTTCATACCGTGATTGATTGATTGAATGATTACATGATTGATTTATAATTGATTAGGTGCATTTAGATGAAAAAATTGAATATTAAATCAAGAAAATAAAACGCTTGTAATAATTCAATTTAAACGGCGATGAAAAAAATTATTGAAGTAGGCTTTGATTGACAATAAAAGCTGTGGTCAAGTAGGCATGGGAAAACGGTTGCTTGATCTATATTTTAAAATTTTCTTCCATTTTCTAATAGCACTAATAACTTTTCACTTAAACATTCGAACACAGTTGAAAAATGTTTAAGTGTCAATGATTTTTTAAAAATCTCTTCTTTTTGAATCCAAAAATTTACATATTGGGTAAGACATGTTAGTGGCAGTTGAACTGAACGGTTATGTCTTTTGAAACGCTATAAAACATACGATTTTGAAATTCTAATTTTCACGCCTAAGTTAAAATGTCAATAATACATAAAGTCAACGTTTAGATTGTCAAATTTGACATTTTTGAAATATCCCATTTATAATCTTAAAAATTACAAATTTCAAATTAAAATGCAAAACAAAATGTATATTTTATTGAAATTGAATTTTTATTTTTCAATTTATTTTTTTGCCTTTTTGGCGAATAGTAATCACTGAATATAAATTAATTTTAATTACTCGACTAGCTTCATAGATCAGATTGTTAATCAGATTACAGAAAATTGGATTATGCACTCAGTTATGAAATTATAAATCACGGCTAAAAAGTATATTGGATAGTGAGTAAGCAAAATGAGAGTGGTTATCAAAATTAATTACTAATTAAGGAATATTTATCTTTACTCTGTTTCCATGAATTTAGTGGAAATAAATTACATTTGAGTTTTAATCAAATCGTTATCCTTCTACTCTAGTAATGAATAAACTAACGTAGGTACTAAACACATTTAAAAAAGGCATTGTATATTCATGGTGAATTGTCCTCGGAAAGATACTTTATTGATACTTTTTTATTTATCTATTTATTTTAATGATGCAGGTATTAATGAAATGCTAAAATCCAGGAAATTTCAGACTTATATCTTAATTAGTTTTTGTGAAAAACAAAATATATGTTTTTCTTAGAATTTACCTAATCAACTGATGTAAAATTTGAATATAAAATAAGTTTCACAGTAATTTTTTTTTAAAAATTAACAACTTTACAAGTTTTTAAAATAACGAAGAAATATTATTTTTTGGGAAATAAATTTTCAGGCATTAAACTATACTGGCACTGCATTAGAAATATATTTTTTAAGTTTCATATAATTTCCAATTAATCTTTGCATAGTGGAAAAAAAAATAGTAAAAACCACTTCCGCGCTTAATGATAATTGCTTTGTTTAACGTGAACGTGTATACACATTGTATATTAACATAAAGATATTGAATCTGGGAGGAGCTTTGTAAAATTTTCAAAATTTCAACAATCAAAACAAATGAACATCATTAAATTTCGCAATCCCATTGGTTAATAGTCACGTGCATTGACGTTTCTCTACTATCATCAGATATTAGTGTATTGCTTGACTTATTTGTACTTGAATTGTTTTTAATTTGGTAATTAAATTTGATTTATAACCAAGAACTGATTCCAGTAAAAATTTAAATGGTTGTCAAATAATCAAAATAACTATTTTTAAATTGAGGTAATTAAAATTTTATTAAACTGTGAAAATCATGAATTTTAGAGGCTACAATATTGATTTCGATTCAATTGCCAATTAAGATTTTAGTGAAAAAATTATGCTTCCAATTTAAATGGTTAAAGAACCTAGGACCTAAATATTTTCTTTGATATTTCCATACTTTAAAAGTATCTGTTGTTCTTTATTCCATATTATGTTCATTTAAATCAATCTTCTCGTATTATTTACTAGCTAGTTATCGCTTCTTTCACATTATATTATCCCATAAATAACGCTTAGTGATAGTGGCAATAAAATATTTTCCTAATATAATATTTTTGAAATATTATAAGAAAAACTGTATCTTATGAATATGTATATTGTGTATGCCTGTTTCTTTATTTTTTTGTTTTTTGTTTATAATTATGTATACTCACTAATTATTTATTAATTACACTAAACAGATAATTTGAAAAATTTAAAAAAAGAACGATATAATTATTTTATTATGATTAAAAGAAATTGTATAATATGTATATAGATTTTGTAAAGCTTTAATAGCCTACTGGTACATACGTAGCATTGAGTGGTTAGTCAAAAACTGGAAAGGGTTGGGTTCGAATCTCGTATCGAGCAAATTTTCGACCTTTATTGCTATACGAATTTTATTAACCCTAGAGTCGCTAAATATCGTAGTAGTTATAAATTAACGGTAAAGAACATTAAATAAAAGCTTTATATGGTTGTTATTTGTTTTAAATACAGTAGCAATTCTTAAATCATATTAAAATTTAAAACAGTCCGTTGGGGAAATTCTTATTTATTTATTTAATTTTTTTTTACCAGTACTAGTTGAGATAGATATCTGAATCTTCTAGTATCTTAGTTCCAGTATTTTATTAGCATCTACACTTCCCTTAAGTTTCAGAAGAATTTACTTTCCGGGACTATTTCATCTTTTAGAAAAAGCTCATCTATTTGAGTAATTTAATATTAAAGGAATAATATATAGGTATTGTTCTCCATTATGTTATAATTTGTGAAAAATAGTCAAAAAGTAATCAAAAAAAAAATTACAAGGAATGGTAGCCAGAATTTGGTCAAGGGAGTTAGGCAAGAAAAAACAATAAAAAAAATGAAAATTGTTTCCTCTTTTTGCTATATTTTTTTTATAACCTTACAGCACATTTTTTTATAACTATTCCCAAGAAAAGTTTATATTAAAGCTTTTGTATAAGGAATTAAATGCTGAATGGAATTTGCTCTCATATGTATCTATCTACTAGTATGGATATGGTAAAGGTACTTAATGGTATAAGGTAATGTTGAATGCAATTATGTTTTAACTCATTTCATTTTATTATATTTTGATGCTAGACATTTAAAACTGAATGATAATTTTTTATTAAGTATCATATTAAAATGCCCAATTTTTCTTTTTAAAAATAATATTTGTACCCCAAAGTTTAACTTATTTATTGTATTGGAAATTTTAATTTTTATTTTTGAGTTTTGATGTAAAATTTCCGAAAATTTTTCTTTCTGCTAATAAATTATCAAATATGATTGATAAAAATGTAAAAAGTGCTTTTTTAACTAACTTTTACTCCAGAAATTTATTATTACTATCAAAATTTGTAATACTGTGTTTGCAACAAAATGTTACATCTGTTCTGTTAAGAATTTTTTTTCAGTATTTATACAATTTAACTTTGAACTGTTATGGGTTAATCTACGATACTAGTGTTAACTGAAGATAATAAAGCTTAATGTGAATCGAAAACACAACTATGGATTGAATTGTTAAAAATGTGGTACAAATATTAAATGAAAATATATTTCTTTGTAATTAAATGATATATTTCTCAATAATCACTGATAGTATGTAAATATTTAGCGACTTAAATCTGTCTGAAACTTTTAAGGCATTATTTTTGAACCGTTCCAAATATCGCCAACAAATAAAGCTGATAAAGGTTATGGACCTCACAATTGGTTGATTCAATGCTAAAAATAAATTTAGTCAAATTTTTTCTTCGAAATTTGTTATATACCTACCTGATCAGGTCATATCAAATATTAAGAAAAAAAAGTATTAATTTATATTCGGTGTTTTAATAAGTGTTTGGGAGGATCGTTAAGATCTTTAATTTGAGATCAAAGTGTGAAGTCATCGTGATGGATCATCCTCATTTGCAGTATCCCCTTTTGAAATGCATATTTTTGATTGATCTCCACATCTAAATTGCATATGAAAATGCATTTTATTAATTTTTTTCTTCGATTTTTTCTTGATAAATGAATCGTTGCCGTCACAGCCGTTTTAGCCGCCATATGATGCCATCGTCGATTATCTTCGTCAAACCCATTAGTCGTTGTCGACAATC
This sequence comes from Sisyra terminalis, assembly GCA_958496175.1. Classification (NCBI taxonomy): domain Eukaryota; kingdom Metazoa; phylum Arthropoda; class Insecta; order Neuroptera; family Sisyridae; genus Sisyra; species Sisyra terminalis. The sequence continues at coordinate 15,383,117 of OY292275.1, forward strand.
CCTCATGTTTAATTTTATTTCTCTAAAAAAAAGAAATGATAGTAAGAATAAACGTTTTATTTACGATGGCCATTAAAGAAACATGACCACATTGTATTATATTGTATATTTGTCTTCATTTTTTCATATCAATTCATAAATTAAACGGAGAGGATGAAGTTGATTGAAGTTAGCATAAAAGAGAGGAGAAAAAATTTTCGTTTTGTCGCATGTTCAATTATTTTATTTATTATTATGTCAATTCCTCATCCGCGATTTTTGCACGTGAGCCAATCGTGCGGTTTTTGAGCGATGACTCAACACGTAACTCGAATTATTTTCACATGGAAATATTTCGATTGTTGAAAGAGATGATTAACGACTTGTTCGTATTTTCACGGTTCCAATTTGAATTTTATACGGCGCCAAAAATGTGAGCTTGTGCCGAGATGTGGTGAAGAAAAACGTGTTGGTTTTATTGGCGTTAACTTGTTTTAACACATGTGCGATTCACTTGACCGGAAGAACTTAAACCCGACTTGATAAATAAACATGCAGGTTCGATGCATTCTTGAGAGATGCAACTGCACTTTTATTTCAATTTGAAAAAGAAAAATATTTAAAATAAATAAATAGCAGCTAATAATCATATGTACTCAGTCATAAACGCTCCTTTCTATTCGTTTTCATCTAACGGAACCCGAAACAAGAGACGTAACTGAAAAAAGGTTAATAAAGTTGCATATTTATTATCGGGAAAAATTTGCTCGTTTAATTTATTGATCAAGAATGCATAAAATGACGTTTTCAATTAACAACACATGTTGCATATTGGATAATTGTTTAAGCATGCGTTAATTAAATCCCGAGCCGTTCCTAATTAGAACTCGCAAAAACCAGCGACGATCCGTCCGGCTATGGATCAATTTTCTTTTGGCGCCTGCGTAATTAACTAATTCCGATCATATCTCCGATTTTCTCTTCAATTTCAACCAAATCTGGACAGAATATCAGAAGAAAAACAAGCATCATATACACTGGGCAGTTTTTTGCTAATACCGTGCATTATTGTCTATCAAGGAAATAAAATAGGCCTTGTCGATTTGGCCAAAAGATTAAAATGGAAAGTAGCATAATTCATTTTCCAAGTAGAGCCTTTTAGGTCTCGAGGCTCTTCTCAAGAGCCTGATTTTATTCTCACGCCACGTTGGCTGGAAGAGAGATATGGGCTGTGTTCGCGTCTTTGATGGACGTGCATTTATAAACCGATTAAAATCTGCATTATTTTCTCTACCTATTATTATTGTTATTATTATATTTATTGTCAATGATGTTGATAAATTGGTATGATGATTGGAAGAATAAATTATTTATGAACATATGAGATCAAGATATCTATGCCATCGGAAAATCATCGCTGAGAAGACAAGACAATGGTAACGTTTTGAAAAGAAGACCCAAAAATTGACAATTTTGTCACGCGATCAATGTGCACGACTAAACAAATCGCCAAGTGGTACTCAGTTTCAACATTGAAATCAAAAAGAACGATTCTTCTCGAAAATAAATCAAACAGGTGAAGTTTTCAGTTCAAAGCTTTTAAGCTGCAAAATCTGATGGCAAAAGTATTTCGCTGTAATCATTACAGACGTGACTTAGTAGCCACCATCTATGAAGTCATTAAAAGTACTGATAATGTCAGTCAACTAACCCAAAGTATAACATTATTAACAAGGGAATAGTTTATCATAGGAATATCTTTAAACAATCAAATTTCGAATCTTTACAAGAGTAACACAGTAGAAAGTGATATTGTTTTTAGTTTGCCATGAATTTTCTATTCAAGTTAAAAATATAATTTTAATTTAATTATAATTTTACTTAAATAGTTTGGTCTTTATCTCTTAAGAAATGAGTTCTTAATTATACAAATCAAAGTCAGGATAACTTAAAGAGTTCTCTACCACTTTTGAAGTTCTCTAAAACTATATTTGTTTTTTGCTTAATTGTTTTTTAAGATTGTCATTGATTCTAAAAATTGCAGAACTATAATAAGGTTTCATTAAAAGTTCCAAAAAAAAGTCAGAAAAATTTATTCCTCTGCAAGATTTTCTACAAATAGATAATTACGTAATACAACTCCCCAGTCTATAATTCGATACCAATTTGTATCATTTCGATGATTTAAGAAATAGTTGCCACGATCCAAGGATCAAAAAGTTACCATGTAAATTTCAGGAGGCAATTGTCTTCCAGACGGGGATGCAATATTGCTCATAAAATATTTTTAAAAGTGAAACATCGATGTTAAAAATATCGAAATAATGAACGATATATCGATTTTTTTCGAAGTTTTTATCTACTTTTAAATATATTTAAATAAAATATTTCTAAATAATAATATAAGATACCGTAAAGTTGTAACCACCATCAATTAATAATCTTATGTTTAATTGTTACCTCTAATTGTATAATTTAGTATTACAATCTAACTTAGCCTTGCCAACCGTTAGTTTCTAATCTCACGCATTATAAACTGATAGAGTTTACAAATCAATGTTTATAACTAAGGGAGGTTTCTGTTTTTTTTGTATCTGTAGATCATAAACGGAACGGAAAATGGTAAAATATGATAAAATATCGACTATGATAAAATATCGTTTATAAAATATCGCTCATGAAGAACGATGAATCATCGATGTTTTGGGTTTCAAAATCAATGTTTATGAACGATATATCGAAGTTTAAAAAAATTGATGTATCGTCTGCATCCCTACTTCTAGAAAAAATTTAAACTTAGTGTTTTTATCTTACACTAACAAATTAAGACTACAAACTAACAGTGTAAATATAAAATTCGTTATCAACATTTTTACTCGATTAATGTCAATTTATTGTCAAATAATTAGACCTTGGGCTAATCGTTGAATATATTAATCCAAAAATCCCTGGAGCTGTTTACTTTTTTTGTTATCAAAGTTTTGTATACGTTGTGGTTATACATATCGATATGTATAATGGAAACTGATCCCAAATAAGGAATTTTAGTGGTTGCGATTTTTCTCAGAAAAACATCAGGACTCAACATAAAAGTATAAAGTTAATAAACAACTATTTGACGAGGATTATTCGACTGTCCTTTTGTCAAAATAGAGAGGAAATTCATTTTCACAACTTTTGAACTTTTTTCTAATATAATGAAAAATTCTTTAATCAACTATAAGTCAAGGATTTTCTTATCAATTTTTTGATTAAATTTTTTAATAGAATTTAAGCATCATATTTCCCAGATTTTAAAAATTTTAAGACCACTAGTTCTTTATACTATATTGAGAAAATTGCCAAACTTTCAAAAATCGTATTACTTACTTCAATTATTCAAGGGGTAAATTTCCACTTTTTTTTAACTATATTTAGAAAATTAGTTTATATATAATCAGCTTGAAGAACTCAATAATTTCGTAAGGGTTTCGGTGTTAAGATGTACGAAATTCTAAAAACCTAGAAGTTATTGGTTAAAGTATTTGAATTTTGTACAAATACTTCTTCTATGGTAGAAAGCAAAAACCATAGTAAATGGTAATAGAAATTCATAGTTTTTCATTTAAAAAAAAAAATATATTTTTCCTTACATTATATGCATAAAAACTTTAGTATCGCAAATTATAAATCAGAAAAAAAATTCAATACATTTTAAGACAGTGACTTGTAGCTAAGGAAATCATTATGCACGTGGGTTTTTGTCTTATTCTTGCATTGAAGTCTCTTGGTTTTTGCCCAATCCTTGCAATACCGTTCACAGATATGAAGATGTAAAAAATGCAATCACTATTAATTGATGTTTTGTATTATTGAATATATAGTTTAAAGTATAAAAACTGAAATTTTTTGGTATTTTACCTACTCTTGCTGGTGTTTAAATGGTGTCATTAAGAAAGGGGCAGAATAGAAGGTAGGGATTTGGTTATAGACTAAATTTTTAAAATCAGCTAAAAGCAAAATTTTTTATAGTCGAAAGATAAATGCATTTCTAAGGTAAGACAGATTTAATTAGGGGATCCTTTATAATTGAGAATTTAACAATTTATTCAGTTTTGTAGTTGATTTTAAGTATAAGTAGAAAAAAAAACTATTCGAATTCCTACCCTTATCTTTCACTTCAAAAACACCGTAAAAAGATTATTCAATTAAAAATTTCATAACTTTTGAAAGAATCTTTTAAAGTTGTTGACTTCTAATTATAAATTAATTAACCTGTCACTAAGATTTAATAACCTTGATGAAGAAAAAGCAAAACTTAAACAAACATGTAAAGAAGTGCAAAAGAAAAAATACTTATTTTATGTCTATGATTTCTGGTATTCTCGATAGCCACGAAGGCAACTCACTTGAGACAATAAATAACAAATTAAAAAATTCTACCCCCTACCAATAATTTCTGAGTAATTATTTATAATTGTATATTAAATATTTATAAAATTCTGTTTTTAAACAAACATAGCTTTTATGGAAATTGAAGCCGCCCGAAACGTTTTTTTTATTCCTAAACCGGAACTCAATGAAGTGATAATTTACGATTAAGGCATTAATGAAATATCTGTTTGATTTTGATGAAGGGATTTTCGATTTGATCACGCGATCATCGAAATCCAATGGAGCCATCATCGTCATCATCATTAACTGCAGCCCGGGCATCCTTTTCCTATGTTCATTAAGCCTTTTCGTCCGCTCTTCGTTTGCTCTTCAATCTCATCTCATTTTTCTTGTTGTAAATGAAATATTTTCTGAGATGATGGCTTAGAATAATTAATTATTTATCATATTATTTTGTTTTCTATTTTATCTGAGATTTATATTTTTTATAAATGGAATTAAATGTGAAAGTCTCTTCTAATACATTTTTCTTTAGTTTCATGCCTTTATTTTTTTTCCATGTAATCCTAATATAAAATATAGGTCGTTGTTAAGCCATTAATTTCAGATATGTCCCACACATTCAGCCACAGCAGACAACAGATTTTTTAGTTCGTAAATCAAAACACGAAAATGAACACGAACTATAATTGAAAAAATTGTTAACTTATTACATTATGTTGTTCAACATTAAGTAATTGCATAATTCAAATGCATTTAATATTTTTTTCGTTCGTTTAGCGTGGAAGACATCGTATGCAGTTTAATGAGACACAAAATTTGGCTCTCACGGTTTTGGGTCTCCCGAAGAAAAATTGTTATATTAAGAAATGAAAATTTTTTGAGTCACCTCACGTTTTCCTAACGGGAAGTTGATTTAATTAATACACATTTTCTGTGAGAAAGAACGAAATAAAAACAATAACATATCAACGTTTTTGCGTATTTGAAATATAAATGTAAAATAAATATTGATCAAAGAACAATACGATTGTCGAATATCTATCTATATTAAATTTAACACAAAAGTCTTTAATGAAAATTTAAAAGCTTTCATAAGTGTTCATTACATTCTACTAATATCAACTATAAGTATTCATTCTAGAAATAGATTGCTGCATCAAACTATGATTTTTATAAGAAAATGAACTATTTGATAAAATAAAAATTTGCATTAAAATTAAAAAGGCATTAGTTTAAAATTACAGTCGCCTATTACATCCAAAGAAAATTGCTTCAAGGCTTCCATAAATCTCTTCCATCTGTTCCGAGTCTTAGCTATTTTTTAACATATCTACAACCTTAAGGAAGTTTCGTAGATGCTTTGAATTTATCCGGTGTAAATTCAAAAAAAAAATCCTTAAGGTTAAATACCACATAAACTATAATTTTCTGCAAGTACTCATAAGAATTATTTGGGGTGTAAAATACTTAATCGTAAATAAAGGTGTGTCAATTGAAAAGTATACATAGTTACTATATGAATACGCATATTGTAAAACCAAATCAAGCGACAAAACCTTTATTTTACTACGTAGGGGAACCTGAAGCGGAACGGGGTATCTAAGTTTTAATTACAATTTACGAGAGATTTAAATAAACAATCTCATTGTTTTGTAATTTATATATTTATTTAATTCATTCTTTACAAATTAAAAAAGTTTTTATTGATTTAAATTAATAATTGATATTAAAAATTTAGGTGTCAAAAATAAATGGAAATTTCCCATTCTGCCCCATCTTCTGGGGCACAATGGGAAATGAGCCTGGGGCGCAATAGGATACTTGTTATTGGTTTAGTTCGCAGATGAAGACACTGTCATCATCGTGTTTAGCCCAACACATGCCAAATGTGCCCATTTTTGACAAATACTGCAGGAACACCAGCTTTCATTAGATTTGGAGTTTAAATCCTCACAGTATAAGCAGATTACCTCTGCATCTTCCGACCTTTCTTAAATATGGACTGTCGGCTAGTTTTCCTTATATATGTACGCACTATCTGCTGATAAAATAAAAATGTCTATCTGAATGAGAAATACTATCTGAATGGTATATCCCATTCCGTCCTACCCATTGTACCCCAAAGCACCTTTCCCGCAAGTACGACTATTATGGCAGGATAAATTGGTTATATTTGAATTATCATTAGGCTTTTAGTTAGTAAACAGCATGTTTTAACAAACATGGCATGTTAATATTCAAACAAAAAATAGAACATAGGATAATTACCTTAGTGTTACTTTGCAAAAATTAGAATTCGGAAACGTTTATTTCGACTTTTGATAAAAATAAAAACAACTACACTCTTTACTGGCGATAGCTACTTTTTATAATGCAGCACAGTTAATTGAACATTGAGTATGATTTTTACGCGTTTTTGTCACTTGTAACAAGTGCTAATTCCATTTCCCATTCCGCCCCGTGTTCCCATACCAAATAATAAAATGATGCCTTGATTCGTGGAGAATCCTAACACATAGGCCTTATTAAATATCTTCATCATTTTTTACTTGGATAAATGATGAATCAATTGTCAAAAAACTAATATAGTTTTAGAGAACTTCAAATGTGGTAGAGAACTCTTTAAGAACTAGCCACTGTACTTCTGACCAATATTTATTATTAAAGATATCTATTTGTAAGATTGGACCTATGAGAAAATTCTTTGGGGATTTCAATTGACTACTACTCGAGACTTCAACTGAAAGAAAATTTTAAATTTAGGTTTATGGGTCGATGCATCATTGTCTATAATGAAATATGCATTATGGATATTTCTCCCCCTATCTCGATCACTAGCTAATAATAAGCCACCTTTGATCATCGAACTTGATCAATACAACGAGGATGACTCGATCCTCGCCTCGTTAACGGTATCTTTATGTATGAATCTCTACCATTTGCATTCTCAAATCAAATATGATCCGAATCGATTCGCTCGATGCAATTCGATTCGATTCGAACAACTCATACAATAATACTCACATGATTGGATCACTTGTAAGTGTTATACGAGGAAAAAGCCTTTGACGTCGGCTTCTGTTTCTAAAATCATATGTATTGGTAACTAAATGAATATTCACTCATTTTAATTGTTCAATGATTATTGTAACGAAGCGCAAAGGAAAACATGATAGATAATAAGGCGGGAATGAGGTAGAATGGGGCGAAATATCTATGAGTATTATCAGTAGGTGGTTTTGAAACTTGGAAGTAATAGGCAATGGTAATGAGGTAACAAGACAACTATTTAGGAATGCACTTCAAACATGTTACCAATATCCACGAGAAAGAAAAGGAAATTGATTATCAATCTCACTAACAGAAATAGAAAAGATTAAATTTTTTTTCATTACTATCAAACCCAAGTAATGGTGTAATTTATCATATTTTTCCTTTTAAAGAAATTATATTCAACTAAATTATTTAATCAACATTGACTTATTGAAAAATGACGGAGGTAGGAAGGAATTTTTTTTATCATCAATTAAATAATTGGGGCACTAGAACTTGATATAAGCATTCTTAATATATCAATCGGAAAATAAATTATTTTTCCCTGACAACGGTTTTTGTTTTCAATGTTCTTTTTTTTGACAGTTGAACATCGTTTTTACGTTGTAGGTGGTCGGTCGAATTTTTATTGGCTAAAAAAAAACAACAATAGAGGAACGATGTGTGCTTTACTTGAGTCGTTGAGTCTTTTTTTCACCTAAAAACCGTTCGTCTTTTATACTCACATGATATACTTAGGTACTCAAGTCATCAATTCCATAATGGACAGATATAAAAATATATCGTATAATGTTCGTTCTAAGAATAATATTTGCTTAGTTTTTGAGATTGAGAAGATATTTGGACCGTTTAGATCCTCCTCCGCTTCGTCTCTGACGGAAACATTGTGGGAAAAAAATATAAAATAACATTTATGCCAACTGTAAGGCTTTTATCTTTTTCCGAATAAAAGATTTTTTGGGTGCACGTTTTTGCTTTGATTAGCATAACATGAATTTGATGATCGGAAATATGGCGGTTTGTTATATAATTCGTTATTAATTGGAAGCTATAAAATAAAATGAGTCGCAGAAAGGTCAAAGTCATATGAAAAGCCGGCTTTATATATGAACTTCTATATCATAAAGTAGGTAAAATTAAATAATTATATCATAAATTTTTGGTAATCTTCCATTATTTAAAGTTGGCTTAAGATAAATTGAATTAATTGCTGGTTTTCATTAGTATTGTTTTTCCACAATGAAATAAATGTTTAATTGATCGTTCGAGATATTTGTAATTATTTCTTCATTTTATTGCAACTTAGTTAAATCCTGTATCTTTGAATTTACAAGTAATTCGAGAGAATAGGATTGTAAAGCTTGCCAAAAATCTGAAACTGGAAAGAAAAAGAAACTAGCTAGCACTATAAAAATTTAGTTTCTACTATAAAATCGCTATGTTTTCAACTTATATGTTTGTTTTTCAAACATTGACACACTTTACTGTTACATTAGCTCTAATTCTTTGCTCTATTTTCATTAGTGGAGTTCAAACTCTAAAATTGTGGGTCTTTTCTTATGGTGTCTTACCTATTTTCAAATCTAGGAGACCATTGTTAAGTTTCGTAAACTCGTCTTTCTTAGTAGAAAGTCGAAGGGTTCTTTAACCGAAATACCATGTTAGGCTCATGAATAGATCTTGTATCGTCAATAGTCCTTTGCATGGTTGTTTGGTGAAGGTTACCCTTAGCTACCCTTAGCACAAATAGCTAAAAGAACCTAATTTTTGGTGCTTAGTAATACATTATTTGAGTAATCTTTTTTGCTCCTTCTACTCATAGGAAGCGAAATTATGGTTCCTAGAACCGAAAAGTTTCTATATACCTCAGAAGATTTAAACTTAATCAGTACCAAAACCAATATTTAAATTGGTTGTATTCTATAGTTCGTGAACTATTCTAATTTGAATGATTCTACAGAAAAACGTAACGACAAAGTATTTTTTATAAATAATGACTTAGTTTTATTAATATGTATTTTCTATCGACCCTTGAATTATGTGCGGAATAAAATAGGCTGGTATAACCCAAGGTTTATAAAATACACAGGTGGCCTCATGGTGGCTATGTGACGGATACGTGACGTATCCAGAAGAAATTCGTACATATCTTCAGACTTATTCAATTTCAAAATTCTTCGTATGACGTCATTTTTTTTCTAATGGAGCAACCTGTGTAATTTGGAAACCTTGGGTATAACCTAGTTTATTTGGTTGGACCTATTGGTATTTCAAAAAGTTCAAAATAAAAGACGGGTTAATCTAAGATTTGTAGGTTTAATTATTTTTAATAACTAATAATTAAATATTTTATTAAATAAAGATTTTTTAATAATTTTGGACGCTTGAAATTAAAGTTATGTCTTCTAAAATTTCGCCCTGTTAAATGTTTAGTGCATATTTAATATACTGTTTTGATTTCTACGAAAAAAATAGTTCACAATGTTTTTAATTTATTTGGTATGTATTACAATTTTTACAAAACAAATTATTTGCATTGAAAAAATGAAAAAAAAAATTCTTTTTTTATTTTCAAAATATTTTGAGCTAAAGTTAGTGTCTTAGCCCCCAAACTCTTTAGTGTAAAAATTATATGGAATTATATTTTTTTGGAAATAGTTTTCGTCTGTAGTTGAAGATTAAACAAATTTTGATGATATTCGATCCAAAATATGAAATTATTGAAATAGTTTGGTGTAGAGTAGAGAGACAATAGTTCAAAAGAAAAAAGCTCAATCTAAAAGCTCAGTTTTCAATGCAATTGCTAGTACAATTAGACAAAGAGGAGGTCTTAGTAAACCATGAAGTTATTGTAAGGAAAAAATTATAGGAATTTTTGTATAACTGAGACGTAAACACCAAGGGACAAAAAGTAATATATATTAGGGAATTTGAGTACGACTACCTATAACCATTGAGAAAAATATTTTGTAATTTTATCATACACTTAACTGTTAAGTGAAAATTAATTTTATCTTTATTCTCTAGGATTTTATGTTTAATATTGCAAATTATGTCTTTTATGATTCAACTGTCCAATTAACTGACTATATGATTGTCTAAAGAAGTTAAGAAATGTATTTGAATAATTTGAATAATTTGACAACAAATTATTTTTTATCCTAGTTCTTGAGAAACATCCAACAAAAGTCATAATAACTTTAAAATATGAATCGTTATTTCTTAAATCTATACCACAGAATCAATTTAAATTGATTAACAAAAAAAGTTTTTTCCTTTTCTGAATGGCTGCTAATCAAAGTTTTAATTAGAAAATAAAATTATTTTCAGTATAAAAAAGCAAAAGAAATAAAAATGTGTATTACTAATACAAGAGAATTACATTAAAGAGGAGCAATCCCACATCTACTAATAGTGAAATTCAGATGAAGTTTTCTTTTCAGTCATTAGTTTCTATATCATCATATTACTATAGAAGTCAACTGATCCAAAATTAAGCTTCAATCGTCCCAAATCTTCTTTGTTATCTAGCGATTTAATTTGCATGAAAGTCCATTTCAGCTAAATAATAAAAACATACAATTGAATATCTTAAATGTCTCGAATAAAAGATTTTGATTAAAACTTTCTTTGACTTAATAACATTTCCATTAGGCTGATGGTTTCATCAACCAACCCATTAGACACGTTTTTTTAAAATTTTATTTTTTAAATTTGTTTTTTTTTTTCTTCTCGTTATTTTCATTGCCTTCAATTTTGATGTAATTATATCATTTAGTTTTTTTTTCTTTTTATATATAGATAGTTTATATTGCACATTGATATCTCTACTTATTTTTAACTGACCAAGTTTTATAAATCTGTAATTAAATATGCTGGTTAGAAGAAATAAGCGTTGAAAGAAATGTTAAAGAAAGATACTAAAAATGAGTACATTGAAATTGAATTATAAAAGAGAATACTCATTTAAGTGCAATAAAAAGTTAAATTTAAATTTTTTAAAGCCCTCGTAAAGACATGTCGAAGACGTTTAGTCCACGTGTGAAAGGTGGTGACCTTTCACACTTAATAACTGTTAATTAATGATATAGAAAATTAAAAAAAAATCATCGTAGTTTATAAAACTTAAAATCTAGCATCTGATGATTATTTCATGAGAACGTTTGCCATTTTTCATGTGGAAGTGTAAAAATTTCATCACATAATTAATTATTGGCCAATAACGATAAAAATTGCATTTATTGCATCGTTTGCCGTAATACGATAAAGTGCATGGTTTTCATTGTTGTGAAATTTTGTGGACATATGTTTATGCATGCGAATTTCAACGAAAAATTAATCTCATTGACTTGTAAGTTTTGATTTTTTCGTAATTTTTATTGGAAAAATTAATTGTCTTACGGAAGTATTGATTTATGTAACTATGAAATTCAATTACTTTGTTTAATGATGTTATACAACCGTGGATTTCCATTATTCACAAATTTTAAGTTTTTCTTGAATACTTATTAAAATTTATTATAATCGATGATTGTCGATAGTTTGGGTATTCGTCAATGCCAAAGCGAAATTCGATATATTGATAATCAAAACCTTAAACTGAACCAAAATATTGTCACAATTTCTATATTACCTTTGTTTTCAAGAAATAAAAAATTAAAATATCTTAGCTCATGAAAAAGAGACACTAATATTATCACTTTTTCCTCCAGCTATCTTTGTATGTATAAATTTTTTGTTTCAGGAATGAATGAAGGTATTAAGTTGAAAATACCAATAAAATATATTAAAATCTATGCCTTGATGCTGCTATATAGAAAAGTCAATGCAATCATTACTTACAATCATTTATATCACATTTTTGAACACTTTGATTTTGACTTTCGGAAAATACGATATTTTCCGTTCACTTAGAATAATAACAATTGTTAAAAAGGACGTTATGATATCATAAATTAAGATAAACCTCTTAAACATGTAATTTGCATAATATCTAATTATTATTATAACTTCAATTTGGTAAATATATCGGCCTTAATAAATTATATCTCAAAATTTCAACTCTAGAAGTTCTTTTAGTTCCAGAATATTTTTTCAATGGTAGAAAAGTCCCATTAGTTGTTTGTTCTAATGATCACAATAGTATACCTAAGTAGTATACCTACCTCCAAGTATACCTATCTACCTTCATCTCAATTACATATATAATCTTACCTAAACATAATTCTGGAAAAATCTGTTAGTAAAAATTGGACCTAAAAAGAATATAGGCACTTTCAGATTTGATTTCTTTGTTTGAGATATTTGATTTGATAGTTATTTTTCCCTACTCTTAAGTAATGAAATATAAAAACTAGACAAAGGATTGACTTTACACTATGTACACTTGTTAATACTCTCGATTTCAGCTCCGTGGTGCATAATTTCGTGGATTTTACACTGATAAAATGTGAATCAATTTCTTCCGTTCCTTTATAGGCAAAATCATAGGGAATAAGCCGAAATAGAACTTTAAATCGGGATTAATTGTGAATTAAATAAAAGATTAAAAAATGTTTTATTAGTTAAATTTTTTGAATAATTTACGAAATTAAATTTTGAGATTGTCAATAATTTAGGGTAAGTTTAAAACATTCCTCATAATATAGTTTTTGGGATTCAACTACTACAGTATTTGCTTTTATGTTTGCATAGAAAAATAGGTACACAGAAACAAGTATATTTATATGCACTTATAGAGCGTTCGATGCACAGTTTAGATTCACATTTGCCATTGTTTTCTTTGAGGATTTTCTTTGAGGATTTCATTTTTTTAAATTTTATTAAGCGTAATTTTATAACTACCAAGGTCTTTAGCGATTTTTGGATTAATAAAATCCGTAAGTCACTTCAGTGACTGTCAGCTGTGCTAAGCGGTTAGGTTTATTAAGAGTATAATGTATAACTAATTTTTATTGAATTTTAGTATCCTGGAAGCTCTTAATATTATTTTTTATTAACTGTACCGTATTTATAAAATGGATCATGTTAAGGATTATTGCTGACAAAGTAAAAACGATTGTGTTTGGACGCCTGAGGAAGGCACAATAAAGGGTCGAAATATCGCGAATAAAAATCCAGTTATAACTACTTATTTTGATCCTAGTCCTCTGAGAATTTGCATTAAATTCCAGAGATTATCGGGTGTTCCAGAGGATATTAAAGGAGCTTGGATGTACAACCAGACATACAATCAAATTCTTCTTTGAAATATGTTAAGTGTATTTTTGTCAGAATTTGGAATGTTTTAATTATCACTATAGTTTTCTTTTTTGCAAAGCATTGTACTGGGTAGTCTGGTACATAATTCTAATTCTTAGGAGAGAGAGTAAATAAAAATAAGTGATGTAGTATAAAAAATAAATGTATTTCTTACATTATCTTTCTAGAACTATATAAAAAATACGATTTGTTGCTCCGAAAATGATTCAAAAATCAAAAGTTTTTAACGTTAATGTGTTAATTACATTATCTATATCGAGTTTTATAGAAATATGTAAGACTTTAAAGTCCTTAACTTGACAATAGATCCTGGTTTGATTTCCTAAACGAAAGTAAACTGTTTTTTTCTCTGTCCAACTTTCTGAAACCGTTCGGTATTAAAGGCAATATTTACCATCTTCTTTTTTTGTTGATACCTTTTTTGTTGATGTAATGGACCAAATTAAACCCCTGTAGAGAAGAAATAAAAAGGTACCAATTTCAAAATTACAATGAAACGAAACCGCATGTTTTTTCGAACATAAAAGAGAATGATGATGATGATGATGATACGACAACGACGATTGAGGACAGAAACATAAAAGGGATGGATGACACTTGTTGAATGTACCTTAAGTGCTTCAAAGCTTACAGTCTCGCCAGCCTTTAAATAAGGACACTTTTGCAGAGCCTATTCTTACCTGAAAAGATCTATGGGATTTTTATTTGATTTTTTAATTTTGAAGCAGGGATTTATGTAATGAATCCTGAGAACTTGCCACACCTACTCAGAACCTGTCGTTAATGCCTGTGTTAAGTGTGTGATTTTTTTTCTTTTTGATCTTTAGTCCTTTGAGGTTACAAAGATAAAGGGCTTTCTTAACTTTTGACGTTTCCCTTTCCGTGTATATAAAAATATTATGACTTTTCGAAGAAGATTTCCAGCTGTCTAGAAATCTGAAGATTCGTACGAAAAATTAGCCTCGTTTTTCAAATAGCCTCTGGGATTGAAAGAAATTAATTAAAAACTGGTATAGGTCCAAAAAAGAAAGACATATTTATTTATTTAAAAATCAGAGGCTAGAAAATCATCACAAGCCGATTCTTCTGATCTTGAGAAGATGCTGTCACGCGAAATATAATTTATGAAGTTGTAGTGCAAAGGGTGAAGACGGTTGTTGGCGAGGTAAAGCGGGGATATTTGGTCCAGCTCGCGGTTTTCTTTGTCAATTATTCAAAGACCTTTGATCTAAAGATAATCAGTTTTAACCTTAACGTTTATTTTTGTAAGAAAAATAAATAAACCATTAAGTTACGTAACATTTAGTGTTAGTTAAATAGTTTAAAATCCCACGCACGTCCCTTTCATTTCCATAACGAAAGGAAATATCAATTTCAAGGACTTTAATTATCTTTTTTTCAAAACAGAAACATCGTTCTCCGAAAAAAATCACAATTTCAAACGTGCTTAAAATTTCCTCAAAGATTTTCAATCTAAACCCTCCACTTCTATCATTTGCATTTTATATCACACATCCGCCCCCATGACCAATTAGAAAAAACAATAGAGGCGACAGGATATAATACAAAAATCCTAATTTTGTTGGTTTTTTGTTCAGCGACAACAATGGGGTTCTATTTTTCAAAACAGGGTGATAAATGTGGACGGTGATTAATTTCGGGGTGCGGGGAATACAAAAAGAAGATTCAATGAAACTGGCCCCCCACATAGATATAATATGAGAGTCATGAATGCGATCGAAATTTGTTAATATCAATGAATAGGACACACACATATGAAACGAAAAGTCTTGGGGTTCTGTTATACAATGTAATGATAAGAATAAGCCTATGAAACGATGAAAACTAAGGGGAAAATAAGACCGATAGAGATAGAAAAAATGGTTAGATTAGGGGGTTAAAAGGAGTTTTTCTATTAATAGTTGTCTGCCTTGATTGGTGTCTATTGTTGTCGGTATTTACATATGAAAATTGGAATAATTTAGGACTATTATTTATTACATATTGTTTTATTTTTATAGCCACAATGTGTGCGGTTATTTTTTCAACCCTTAAAATAATTCAGGTTTTATTATTTCATACACATGTGTGTTTGAAATTTGATGCACTTGATGTTTAAATTAGTTTTAAAATCCATTCATTGTTATTAAAACTAAATAACAATACATTTTATCGAATAAATTTGGGCTAGAATTGGGATAGTTTTACCATTGTTCAGGAAAAGCCGCCACTACTTGTCATGCGTACTATAAGCTATGATTTCCACCGTCTGCTTCATAATTTAAAGTGGTACAGAAAAATGAAGCTCAGAAATTGTTTTATCGGTCTAGAAATGGTAAATAAGATTGAAATTCAACTAATTAAGTTTGTAATTAGATGGCTACTGCCTTAAATCCTTTGAAAGCTTCTTTCATATATTCAGCATTTAAAAAAAAGCTCATTTTTTGCAAATTGAAAAAATATTTAATAACTTTAATAATTAAATAGCAGAATGACATGAGTCATCGATTCGTTAATTTTTTCTTTGATTTACTATTAGATAATAAACATAAACACACTTTTGTTTTCTTAATTTTGATGGAAAAATAGTGAGTGGGACGAGGAAGTTACATTAGCATTTAACGATCGATTATATATCGATTACTTAATTTCCATATTGAAAATGAAAATAATATTGATCATTAATGTGAAAGTCTAAATTTAAATTTGAATTTTATGCATTTTTTGATGGGCTAAGACATATTGCGTCAACATTATTTTCCTCTACACATGTCTGGTACTTGAGTAAATGAGGCTTATCTAATAAGAAAACCCCGAAAGCATGTCTAAAACCTATAAATACAGGGTATTTTTTTTTCTAAACACGTTTCAATGGGGGGTTGAATTCTAAAGTCAATTTATTTAAATTTAAAAAACTTAACCCTAATAAAACTGCCACAAAATTCTTTATGAATGCTTCACCCTGTTTGACCCGAAAAACCGCTAAAACTTGTATAAGCATTAGAACTTGTATAATTTATTTCCTTTTAGAACTTGGAAACGAAAAAATTGAATAATTGATTTGAAAAAAAAATATAGTTTATGTGATATGTGAAGATCGAAATATGTTGAGTGCAACAATGACGTCATGTATGTTTTAATTCTGGTAATTAAAAAAAATAATGAATCAATATTTTAAGGTTTATTCTCTGGTAAATTCGAACAACTTAATAAGCAATTTGCTTGGTTTAACACCAGATTTTATTTATGACTAACTTGCCCGCATTAAAAATGAACTAATTTAACGCCTCGGTTTGATTTTCTTAATCCAATTGAATTCATATAAATTCATAGAACATAAAATCAATATTTTTTGGTCAACTAATAAAACAAGAACACGTCGAATAAAATAAATGTGCCCTATAATTCGAAAATGCTTTTTAATATTATTTAATATTGAAAGGTAAGCCAATGTTTAGGATTTTATTGAATTATTCGCGAAGACTTATTGTTTTTAGATGAGGAAGCTATTAAATTTTCAATTTTAACGCGATATTTTGTTTTTCAGTTTCTCACCAATTTTTACTATTAAAATGCTATTATTAACATTTTAGTTATACAAAAGAAATATTCTTTGAAAAACTATTTTATAATGTTCTGTATTTTCATATCTAGGTAGTAATATTTATCTTCCAGATAAAATTTTATTCAGAAAATTGATAAAACTTGGAAATTTTCACCGAAGAATAGTGATATGTATATTAGTCAACAGATAATTGTTTTTCTAGTAAATAGCTCTGTTAAGGATATGGTCTATCTATCCTTGAATGAAAATACCGATCCGTAATATATAATCGCAATAATAACGAAATTTAAACATAGTTCAACATTAGTTTAAACTTTTAAACATAATTTATCGTAGTTATAAATGAAAAAGGCAACAGAGTCTTAAATTATTTCATATTCTTTTGAATAAGAAATCTAATGAATTTTCCCAAGCATGCAATGGAGGAATTTTCTTTAGAAAAAAAGGGTTTCAATTAAATATAATTAATAATTTTTGAAAAAACTACATCGTATATTTTTTGGCTATCGAAATCTGTCTTTTACTAAATTTTTAATAGAATTTTTTTTAAAATTTAGGTGTAATGTTGATAACATGCGAGGAAGACAGAAAAGCTCTAATTTTAGAGCTTTTTTATGATTACAAAACTTGAATACCTTACTAATTCATACATTATAATTTTATATAGCAGGGTGTTAAGCGGTTCGTTAAATCAGGAAAACTAGGGAATGTCAAGAAATTTTATTGGATCAGGGTAAAAGTTAGGAATATGAAAAATTTTGAAATAGGTGAAATGGATGTGCTTAAAAAAACATCATCATAAATAAACATACAAAGCAATCAATCTGTTCATTTAATAATAAGTTCAGTAGAATATATCATATATTTGTAAATAAGAAAGATTTTTTGGTTGCATTTCTCAAAATTTTTCCGAGTCCTTTAACGGAATTTTTTTTGGAAATAAGATCAATGAAATAATGGTTTAGGAAAACCAAGGAAGTTATTCTGAGGAAAAAACGACTTGTATAGGTACATTTAAATAATTGAGTTGCACTTATCAGTGCATTAGTATGATGAACATTTGAAATCATCCAAGTGTATATAAACCTTGTGATATCCTGCGAGTTCTTACATAAACTTGATTTAAAAAAAATATTTTCAATAGAAACCTTTTATTCGGAGTTAAAATCAATGTAAAAGTCAATATGACAACTGGAAAAATGCAATTACCTAGAGTTTTCGATTTTCAACCATTAATATTTTTCATTAATTTTTTTTCGGTACAGATATAGTTTTGGATTTTTAAAAAACATGTCTTAAACTTGTATATTTCGCGGATTAGCGTATTCTCTGGCTAATTTTCCTATATTTCATTCCAATGCCTATTTTTTTACTGTCATTTACCGTCACTTTATAACTTTATATTATACCGTCACTTTATAAACAACTAAAGTCTTTAGCGACTCTAGGGTTAATAAAAATCCATAATCGAGAAATATCGAAAATTAACGAATCCAACATCTACCAGTTTTGAAGCGGTCACCTTGATCACTCGGCCACTAGTAGGCTTTTTCCTATGTTTCTTTAAGTCTTTTCTTATACGCTTTTCCATACAAAATGCAATTGTATATGAATTTATTTAAGACCAAAGTTTATTCAAATAAAAAGAAATTCAATATTCCATGATTGTTACTAACCAGATATCACCTTGTGGTTCACGTGTGCTACGATTAGAAAAAAGCTCAAAAGCTCAGATCACTTGGTATCTTATGGATTATATTTGGTAGAAAATTGTTAGAACTAAATCAATTTAACATTAAAATGAATAAATTGTTTAGGTATATTAGCAATTTTTGTCACTTCTTTATTGCTAATCATTGCATTTTTGTATTTGAAATTGCATAACCATTCATTTTCCTAAAATGCCATTGGAGTATTTAATACAAGAATAAACGAAACAATTGTGCAACAGAAAATATTAAGTATATCCGAGGGCATAAACTTTTTGGAACTGATCAATTGAAAAATAAATCTTCGAATTTCAAAATTATATAAGCGGTACTAGAAGGGCATTCTGAAAGTATTATTCTTATGATTATTTTGCCTTAGGACACCACTTGTACCTGTTTCCTCCAACTTTGTTTCACGTCTAAATTTATTTTGCTTCCAATAGTCTTCCAACTTCCACCAATAACTGAAATAAATTTTGCTGAAATCAACTTTAGAATATCAATGAATGTATAATATGTTTATATATTGAGGAAAGAAATTGATGTAACATTAATTCAAGTATGGCTGGGGCCATGCTTTACATTTTTATTATTACTTGTAGTATGCAAATGAGCAGAATATTTCTTTGAGGTTCTTTATTGTGAATCTTCATCTTAAAAATGTCAAAATATATATAATTAAATACTTGAAAACGTTGAATTACGATTCTTTTTTATTGGGGCAAAATTTGATGCAGTTTGATTTATTTTCTTAAACATTTAATTTAAATCAAGTTAGCGATGAATTAAGGTAAATAGGCCATGGAAGGTATGGGCGAGAAACAGTTTGAGCGCCAATATGGCGGCTATTTAATTATGAATTGGGTCAGCCAAGATATCTTTAGTTTATTATTCCAATTTTCATGTAAATGGAATGGAAATGCTGAATGGGTGGGGAAAATTTATGTGCGATATGAATTTTTAACAGTGGATTTGCGAGGAAGATGTGTAATTTTTTTCGGATTATCGTTCGGTTTGAATTGAGTCAAAAGGATGGTATTGGTGTGTTTTCAATGGCTGGAGGAGTCATCGTCCTTTCGAGCAGGTTGCAGAGGTTTTGTGGGGTGGTTTTCCTTGGCGGGTGGTTTTGGTTGCGCTCGGTTCCGACTTCCTCGAATTCGGGGAAAGATGGGTAAAGGACCCTCGTCGCGTTTTCGATTTATTTAAGGCAGCTGCTGCAGAATTTGCCACCACCACCACCACCTCCTCGTCGTCGGCAACATTCTACCGTGACACGGCCACCTCTCGACTTCGTCGCCGTCATCGCCGTCGATCGTCGTCGTCGTCGTCGTTTGAGGTTGGATTTTCGCCGCTCTCCATAAAACACACAGAAACATACACAGACCGGCTGGCCAGACGTACTTATTGGCGTTCTCCTTAGTTCAGTTCGTTGTGAACCTCGCGACTATCCGAACCTTCCGCGTGCGTTTTTCCTATAATCGAAAACTATTAATCGCATCTAAAATAATTACCTCGGCTTGCTCCACATAAATGTCATAAATTAAAACAATTGAACGGTCAATAACAAACAATCGATCCTATTCATTTGTTTATTTCGTTCATTTGTTTTCGAGTTTTGTTTGTTTCGGTCCAGACAACAATGCATTCCAGGTTTGTGTCGTAAGCGAGTGGAGAAGAATCTTTGTCGTTGTCGCATGTGAGACTAAGCAAAAAATTATTTTAGCCACAAGACAAAACAAAAAGCAAATTTTAGTGCTTTTTTTGAGTTACGGTCGATTTTTTTTTTGCTTTGAGTGCAGTGCATTTTTGGCCTTACGTATACTGTAAATAAATTCAGTGC
Source organism: Sisyra terminalis (assembly GCA_958496175.1). NCBI lineage: Eukaryota > Metazoa > Arthropoda > Insecta > Neuroptera > Sisyridae > Sisyra > Sisyra terminalis. The sequence continues at coordinate 15,403,902 of OY292275.1, forward strand.
TTTATTACATAAATAGTGCGAAGAATACATTTATTTACTGTGATTTTAATTTCCTTCATAATTTCGGATTTTAGAATAATTTTTTCTCGGTGAGTTTTTTATAAATAATATTGCCATTTATATTTTGACAGCCTAAAAATTATATGTTACCAACTACATGAAAGTTAATATTTCGACTGATAAACAAATTTTAATATTAATTTTAATGAATATTACTAAGATTATGGACAAACAAAGATTGCCATATTAATACTACAATTTTAAGAACTAAAAATGGTAGAAATATAATGAATGGGTATCCAGCGGTCTGGAAGATCTGGGAAGTCAATGGGTGAAGTGAATAGTTGGAAAATTTCGAGAACTTCCCGTAAATGTCTTGGAATATTTAGTTTTTTACAATTTTTTTAGTATTTTGATTTAAAAAGATGTAAGTATCATAAGTATTAGGTTTACTCTAAGGATAGTACCAAGAGCGACTAATTTGCAGGGGTTACAATTTTCGGGGCTTCAGGAAATAGATTTTTCGTTTTTCTGATCAACAAAGTTTTAATAAGGGTGATCGTTTATAACTTAAATAAAAAAAACCTTTTTTCCATTAACCAACTACATGAAAGTGTCCAGCCTTCAGGAAGGCGAGGAAGGCAATGAATTTCAATGGGTGAAGGAAATAGTTGGAAAATTCAAGGAAACTTTCCATATTTGTCTTGGAATATTAAGTTTTTCCCAATTTGATTAGTATTTATATTTAAAAAGAAGTAGACTTCATTAGTACTAGTTACTTCATGGATAATTCCCAGGGCGAAAAATTGCAGGGGTTACAATTTTCGGGGCTTCAGGAAATAGAATTTTCGTTTCCCTGATCAACAAAGTTTCAAAAAGTGTGATCGTGAATTATTAAAATAAAATATGTTTTTCCATTGTTGGGAACCAAAACAACACTTCTTTTTTTTAAAAAAATTGTTTAAAAATGGTGCAATATGGATTCAAAATTGTTAACACCTTTGTTATCATTTTATTTATCTTAAATGTATTACGTACATTTACCCATTTAATGTACAAAATATATACTGAAGTGGCGTTCTTTATGGTGCCACAGGGTGGCACTAAGAGATAATTTGGTCCGGATTCTCATCTTAAATCAGTATTAGGGAGATCGGAAAGTAATTTGATTTTTAATATACAGTTAAAACAGAAAATTTTGTTACAACTTTTGATATAAAATGATATAATCAGCCTCAAAAATATCAACGTTTGGATAACCAATATGGACATTTTTAACGCCAAATTAAAAAAAAAAACAATTGATTTTTATGGAAAATATCGAAAAGTTACATTTTGAATACCATTTAAGCTTTTAATTTTTTTATCACTTATTAAATGTTGTAACGATTGAAGTAAATAGAAATCCGATGTAATAACTTTGGACGATTGTAGTGGATACGGCAATATCACCCCTCTTTAATTTATTAGTTTTTCCAGAGTTTTTCTTCTGCATAGGAGTCTTGAAATACCGTGTTGCAGCATAAACTTTTCTCTGTTGACTGTTCTTGGACACTTTTGGGTGATTGGTTGGTCGACCAAGATTGACTAGGAATATTTGATAGCTTTTCAATTTCCTGGTATACATTTGGCACTATTTACTTTCTTAACTTCTTATGCGTTAATTTTTTTGCCATTCTTCGTTGATACCAGTAAAAGAAATGAAAATTATCGACTTTGAACTTAAAATACTCATTTGGCATTAATGAGCATCTCATGCACTTAGATAAACATTGAAAATGTTTTTATTAACAACTTTGCATTGCTATACTCTGTGAAACTCGAACAGCCTACAATACCGAATTTGTATTCCTTCGGGGTTTTGGCCTTACAATTTTAATATAGATTTCGGAATATAAAATATTTTGTAATTTTTTATAAGTTAATAAGTCACTTTAATCATACAATGTTTTAGGGCCACTTTGAAACAACTTATAAGTAGTTAAATGACAATTGAATGACCATAGATTTAAAAATAAAATTACTTTCCGATATACCGAATATATTATGCATAGAATCTTTACGTTGGATAATTGGTTTAAAGGAATATATATGAAAAACTAAATAACTAAATCGTTTGATTTTATTTTTCAAAGGAAAACCTGTAGTTTCTTAGAGAAGTTTCTTAGAAATAAGACCACGGAAAAAGCGAGTTTTGGTCTCGAAAGCCAAGAAATTTGTGTTCAAGAAAGAACTAGAAACCCTGGATGGAAGCATATTTGAAAGATAAAAATGTTTTCATAACATATAATAGTTATAACTAAGTTTAAAGCTGAAAACTTAAATCCTAGTGATTCTTTTAATTCATATTGAACAAAATTTACTTTTCCATCCAATTTCTCTGCTTATACTATCAAGCTTTCTATAGTTGGACGCTATTTTTCCTGTTTTGATTCTATATCCATTTTTCGATACATTTCTACTCTTCGAAATTCCAGCGGCTTCCATCAAACAGTTCTTGATTTTTTTTCCACTTTTTCTTGTGTAAAAATATCTTTCAATTTATTAGCTTTTGAGAGGGATTACCCAGTAAAACTGAAATGAAAAAAGTTACCCTCACTGTTCACTACGTTTCATCCCTCTAAAAATCGATAAGGGTCTTGTTATTTTTGTTTTGGCAATTTATCCGTCAATATCCGAAAAATTTGCGTGAACAAAATCGACCACAACACATCTGTTCATTAATTTTTCGAGCCCAAATATTGGTGTGTGTAACTAGCAGCCATCCGTGTACTTTAAATGTGTGAAACTCCAGAATAATCGCTCGGGGAATTGGGGAGGCCAACCCGAACCACTTGAATCTCACACAAATGTATCTGGTTGAAAAATAATATTCCCTTCCAAAAATATAAGGGTTCAAAATTGACATTGGATATTATTACGAGCAGATGTACCCTATATAAATATGTCAAGAAGAAATTAAATGCATATGAGAAAATCATATCTATATTTCATTGAGAAATTTAAAATTAGAACCGATAAAAAATGAAATTGAAAGACAAAATTTGTCAATGAATTTTAAACAGAAGGCTTTGAAAATTGAATGTCATTTGTTTTAAATGGTAGTACGTCATTGGTTGCTCAGTCGCCTTGATCTAGACACCATTGAAAAACGCATGATACGAATACTGAATGAAATATCCTGTGTATGACTACTTCATCAAAAAAAAAGGACAATGAACTCAAAAAAATTTTAAATAATTTTTTGAGACACGCAAATGCACTTGTTTCAAACTTATTAAATAAAAAGAGATCCAAACAATTTATCATCTTCTAAACAAATAAACGAAATGATAACATTTAAAAAAAAATTAAAGGTGAAGTTCAACTTAAAAATATAAATCAACAGTAAAAGTGTTTAAATATTTAAAAATTCAAAAAATTCAAGACAAGTTCATGACTCCATGACGAATATATATAACGCACTGGAAACACATTTCTTCCTTTTTTAAGTTCACTAACCTCAAAAATCAAAATCTCATAAGAAAAAAAAGAAGAACAAAACAAAAAGCAAACATAAAAAAGACGGTACTTTCCTAATTACATTAACCAAGGCCTCCTATTTATATCTTCTTCCGAGTCTGACTCAATTTTGTTCTTTTTTTGGTTCTTTGGGAGACTAGGTTATTATTACCTATCATTACTAGCTATAACCTATATCTTTTATAACCTAACAATGATACAACTCTTGAAATTAGACTTATTACAACGAGGCTTTAATAGGCTATAATAAAGAGTCGGCCATAGACTTGAGGAAAAGGGTGAAGGTTTGTTTTTTTTTCTTTATTTCAATCATGACTTATTTAATTTTTACGGTTTGAGCTTGAGAAATAAGATTGACATGCTCTTGGGATATATATAACCTAAAATAATTGTAGAATCTTCTTTTGTTTTAACAGTAAAATGCATTGGGATGAATCAAATTATAGGCTTTGTTTTTTTTCTTTTTTCAATAGAGCAATGACCTCTTTTTTATTCTAGACTTGCAATTGCATGATTTAGGGTTAAGAGAGTGTGAAAGGTCAGTATTTTGCTCAATTTTTGATCTACATTTCGTAATTCATAACGAAAATGAATAGTGCACTAATAAGTCGGTTTTCCCGCCTACTATTTGACCTTTTTTAAAAGTACATTAGTTCTTTAGCATCTTTTGAATTTTGATTGGAACAGAGTCTTATAAAAATGAAGTAGATTCATTTTTCTTATATAATTTAGAAAGTCAAATTAGCCTACTTGTTTCACATAGTTTTAATATCCAAATTAAATTTTGAGGTTAGGCTCTACAAGTGTGATGAATATATAAGCTGAAATTAAAATTTTTGACTAATTTTCAAGGTTATAATTTTTGTTTTTAGTAAAATGAAAAGTAGTCGAAATGACTACAGATGAAAGTCAAAAATGAAAATGAAAAACTTGAGTTTGGTCGTGGCAAATGTCTGATTAAATCAGGAAAAAATCGACTTTAATTGCTTTGAAAATTTTTTCCGGTGATTACGATCAAGTAGGCGGTGTCGTCATGCTTTTTTCGATTAGTTTATCGTTCAGGTGGCGCGCGGTGGCAATCCAAAGCCTACTAACATACTACTTACGGAGAGCATTAAACGTGGTTATGATTTATAATTAATAACTTCTCATTATTTTTACTTGTTCTAATTTGCTTATTTAGATTTTCTGTCTTGTTCGCCAAGATATAAATGAGATTTAATTTTTTAACTTTTGCTTATGGTTAATTAGTGTTTTTCTGTATCAGTCCAGCTAAAAATACTTTTCTATTTCTGACCACTTTATAAATGAAATCGTTTTCAGAGAGATTACTGTAAATATTTGCTAATGGAATGTTAGTTTATCACTGCATTTCATTGACTGGCATGTGTTTTAAAATAGCATTCAAACAATGAAAATTTCCAAGTGTTTGGTTGATTAGTATATAGGTTTAATGATTATTTTGTTTCAAATGTAGTTCCTCTAAAAAGAGTTCCACTTTTACTAAAAACTTAGACAGTAAATGGTCTCATTTTTTATCATTATTTTTAGTTCAGAAAAAGAACATTTGAATTTTAAAAAGTTCATAAATGTACAAATAATACAACACAGATATGAATATTATATATCAATATCATAGAATCGGTATTTGGGCTTGGACAGAGCTTGATTCATATTTTTATAAACATTAATTTTTCATGTGTTCTTTCTCAAAACATGCTATATACAATGTCGTAAATTAAACTTTAATCAACCAAGTCTCATTTGAAAAGTATATACCTAAGATTTATAAAGGAAAACAGAATATTTTGATCAAAAATTCATAAGAATCTTATATTCATAAAAATATGACTTTAACCCTTTTGTTCAAACACCGATGATATATGTTTTTAGAAGAATAGGGTCATTGTCATATATGCATTTGTATAGAAGTTGAATTCATACTCAATATTTGTCTGCTTCAATGCCTGTTTTTCGGTAGGGTAACATGATATTTAATCAATCATAAACCATTTGATATTTACTCCTAAGAACCCTAAAATTATAGGACTATTAGTATTGTTATAAACTGTATATTTTCTGACTTTTTTGGCTTTGGTTTACTTCATGAGATTGTAAATAATTTTAATGTTTTTATTATCCGATATATCACGAATACAATTTTGTATATTACGAATACAATGATGTCACAAATTTTTATTCAGAACTTTCTGATTAAATAACACCAGCGTTGACCATGCAATACTGAAACTATATTATTTTAAATCTTTTTTTTTGCAAATGAATCAACACATTTTAATTCCTTTTTTGAGCTACAATTGGATTTTAATGTTGACTCTAGGAATGATTGGCTGTATAAAAAAATTTCAGTTCAGTGTACTGTAGTGTCTAAAAAATGTGAAAATATAGGAACTTTTGAATACCTAATTGCTAATACTTGGAATTATAAGGAAATATAACAATTGGAATTGTAATTGGAATTGGAATTATAACAATATAAGCATTATTTGTTCAAAGCAAAAATTTAATTTGCCACTATTTACTTTCGTATTAAAACCCTAAAAGCTCCAAAATTTACGAATATTAGGAAGAACTTTTTCGAAATTATATTTTTTTTGTTAACGTTGTATTATAGATATAACGTAAACATATAAGTCCTAACTAATACTAATAGATCTTCCTCCCAAACATGCCATAGGCGAGATAGGTAATTTTCTTCCGAGATAGGTCAAGAGATCCTTAGTGGAAATACTGGAGTGACACTGTAAAATCGACAGAATGCATCTTCAGGTAGATGCAACTTTGAAATATAAAGTAAGGATCAAAAAATCAAAAGTTTATCTGCGTAGAATATCAAGTAGAGAAAAACTTCTTCCAACCCTTCTTTTTGGGGTAAAATTGTAAAACAAATGTTGGATAATTAAATTTTCATACATTTGTTTTATTTCCTGTACCCTACAGTAGGGTTCTAGTAGCTTTATATAAGTCAAAATTCAAGCCAATTATTTTCTATAAGTAACGCACATTGAACATTATAAACTTTAAACTATTGATTAAAAATAGATTCTTGTTATAGAAAATTTTTATTACTAATAAAAATATTTGATGTACCCAAAAAAAAAACCGGACATTTTCTAATATTGCTTTATTTTACCAGCTTTAAAGCATCAATTAAACAGAAATAAGGATAGAAGAAACAAAAAACTGTGACCATTTTCCATAATAGATACAGAGATAAAACTTCATTTGTTATTGAGTCTTGATGAAACTTGTTTCTTAATAATCTTTTGATATTTGACTAAAAAGTAAATTTTTTAAATCATTTTGGTATCAATGGTATCTAATTCATCGATAAATTAGAACATACAAAGAAATTTTGGAGAAAAACACGTTTTATTTTACCAAGGCTTATAATCTCAAGACCGAACAAAAATGAAGTTCTGTTTTCCTGCATAGTAATCACCGGGTTTTAATCAAAGTTTTTATTACATTTTACTATTTCATATAAGTTTCAGAAATAAACTGAAAAAGGTTGTTTTGAAAAAAGTGCTTTATTTTATTTAAGCCAAAAGTATCAGAGCTATACTAAACTAAGTTTCATCATAATTAATCAATAAAATTAAGCAATAAGTTTCCATAATGATTACTATGTTTTAAATATTACGAAAAATGTTCATATGCCTTTAATTACTTTTGAAAAAGTTCAAATTAACCAAAGTGCAATCAAAAATTATAGTCGTTTACCTTCATACTTACAAAGTTAAAGTGATAAATCAAGGAATACAGAAAAAAGAATAATCAATAGTATTTGTATATGCATGCTATTTACTTTCTTTTCATTTTGATATCAATTTTCCTTTACAATCTTCTCGATTTTGCATAAAATTGATTTTATTTAACATAACTTCAATTGGAAATTCAGTACTAAAAAATTCATTAAACGGACTTATGGGCGAAAAAGTTCAAAAGTCAAACTTTCATATTCTTTATATTGCACCTGGAGTGATATTAATATTTATCTCTCATTCGGAGCTTTATGAATTTTCTCATGTTTCCGATATTAACTAAGGGAAATAAAATAGATTAAAATATATTGTTTCCATATATTTCCTCGTTAAGTTGAGTAACATAACCCGAGTTAACATTTCGACCCGCTTAGAAATTCGATACATTTTACATTTAAAACTAAAAAAAATATATCATTAAACCGAGTTGATTACGTGAATAAAATTCATATTCTCAATTCGATGAACTTTAATTCTAAATACATATTCTTCTATTAAGTGAATGGTTCGTTTGTTGTATTGAAAACGGTGAGAAATAATTGGTGTTAAGAGATGATGGCAAAAAATTCGCTTCGTTTTTTTTCGAACTTTTTTTATCGAACGTATTTTAAGAAGCTAGAACAAAGAATTACGTCGCTTTTACGTATGGCTACAGTCGGGATTTGTTATGGGGATCACGTTTCTTCTCATTGTTAGAAGATTCACGTCTTTCTAGTCACATACTAGAGTGTTGGTACGATAGATCTAAGAATTTTCCCCTTAATTAATTCTAAATTCGAGACACGAAAGTGTTTTTTTTTCGGTTTCCTCAATTTCAACTTAAAATTTCATTTAATATCTGATTGAATAAATAAATGATAAATATCTTCATCTTTAATGGCATGATTTAGGTTACGTTTTGGAATTATCTTAAAAATTTAGTCATTTTGAATATTTAAGTTGTGATTATATAAAGAGGAAGTGCATTGGATGTCAAGCGAATAAAAATAACTGTTTTCAGTTAGAAAAATCTGGTTTTTAACGACAATTTGAGTTTTGTAGACTAAGTGAAGTTTAAAGTAGAAAAAATACGGTTACCTATACACATAAATGTATGTGTGAAAGAAAAAAGCCGAAAAATTGTACTTTTTTTAGTTCAATTTGCTGAGTTTGGTCAGAATTTTAATAGAAGAACAACTTTTTGGAATTTGGCAAAAAAATAAAGACCAAGGTTATGGGAGTAGGTTAAGATTATCACTGGCTTTTTGAGAGGTTAAGTGTTTTTGAAACGCCATTTTTGCAATTTTAAAACACTTCTATTAAAAATTGCGATAAATATTGACTTAACTTATATAGTGTTTTTTTTTTCGAGAAAACAAAAACGCTTTTCAAAGTTCTTCGTCAAAAGCTCAGAGCTTTTACTTAATGATTCATTATTTATTTTCAACCATAAGAACTGTTCGTTTTAAATAAGTCACAAAAACCTTTTATTTTTCAATGAAGAAGGGTGAAGAACCTCATTTTTTCCTCTTCATCACCTCAGAAACTTTTTATTTCCCATAACCATTACAATTAATTACACACAATGTTATAATAATTTCAACCAATCAAATTAAAGAACATCACAATTTGATTAAACAGCTGCGAAGCGTTAATTCAATCTGACTCATTCAAATAAAATAAAAAAAGAAAATCAAAACAAAACGTTTGAATAAAAGACAAAATCGAATTAATCTACCAGAAGCCAATTGAATGGACAAATGAAAAATACATTGCAATGATAAGAATGGAAATTTTACGATAAATATTGCTCTAATAGTTACTCAACTTCTTTTGTTACATTTTTCATTTGTTTCGATTTGATATTGTTTTTGAAGTGCTATAGTGCGTTATTTTAATGCATTTGGCTTTGGAAGTGTTTCAAACAAAATAGATTTAAGGGAACGATATGGATATATAGAGGCATTTTTCGAAAGTAAAATATAAGGCTTTTGAAGCCATTTATCACTTTGTTATAATAAAGGAAATTTAATATGGGCCTAGTTTCGAATTTTTCGATCGCGTTTCATGCACGATTTCACTAATAATCGCATTTTGTTGTAATTACTTAAGTGTTTAAATATATATAACTTTATTTTAATAACAGCACAAAAAAATAATTATTACAAGACGACGATCAAAGTGACAGGTCTTTGAAATGAAATCGAAAAATAGAAGTAAAGATCGAATATGGTCGTTTATGATGGAGAGACGAAGATGATTAATTGCGTTAAAGTAATTAGTTGGTGATTTTTTTGGTCTTTATAAAAAAAGGGGCTACATGTGAGGATTTCACTTGTTCGATTTGGGAGGTATCGATCAATATGTGGACCGTTAATGATGAAAATAATTCGTCTGTGTAAACGTTCGTCATTTTTTCGGATCTAACGGGTCTTTGGGTCGAATTTTTTTTCGAAACCGAATGAGATGGAGGGATTGAAATATTTGGTGAGTTAGTTGATGGAAAAGAGATAGAGTTAAAATTTCTAGTGTCTGCGGTAGACGAGACGGTCGTTCGGTCGACTCGACCGATCGTTCCACACGAATAACTGTCTTAAAGAGAGGAAAAATTTTTTTTGATCGAAAACTCGTCTTCATCGAAACGGAATCTTCCCGAGAAAATAACTCAATTAAAAGTGAAATGATTTTCGACTGGCAAGATCAAACTGAGACTGATAGGAACTAGCGTTAACGATCGATCGATCAATAATTATTGTAATCATGTAATTAGGGCCTAATTTTGAAAAAAACGGAAACGTTTATTTCTTTAATTCGCTCTTAAATAATCAAGTTTCGGATCGAAAATTCGAAAAATACCGGTTGGTGAATTGTGGCTAAAATTAAATTGGAATTATAAGCAGAGAAATAATTTCAAATTTTTTCAACTCGATATTGGAAAAGATTATTTACTACAGAAAAAAAAAACTTTTAAATTTGGTCTATCTATCGATTAGACTTTTTGACAATTGTACCGCTACCTTAAATATCGAATATCCAAATTTTTCTCCAGTTAACCAAGTGAAGTCAAATCGCAATTCACCAAAATTACCTACGTTGAAATAAATTTATTACTGGCGTGCTTAAAGACCACGCCAGGCCGAAAAAGCTTATTTCAAAAATCCAATTAGTATTCATATTGCAAACAAGATATTTTCATGATTTTTGGTTTTGATTTGTTACATGAAGGATCTTGTTACCAAAGCAGTTGTACCCACTTTAAAATGGATGGTTAAATTTAACCGAAAATATAATAAGATAATAACAGTTTTGGTTTTTTTCTTACTTTCGTTCATCATAATATATTATTATAAGTCAACAGTGGTTAAATTCGTTTCAAAAATTAGTATTTATTACAAAGTAACATATATTTTTGATAATAGGTACAATAATTGTTTCTTCCTATATTTGTAAATATCGAATACCAAAAATACAGAAACGTATTCTCTTATAGCAAGTTTAACATTAAGATACTTCAACACTATTTATTTGTGACCATAAGAGTACAGAAAGCTCTTTGTTTTTACGAAAATGTTCAATAAAAGCACTTCCTGCTATAATGATAGAATTACATTAAGGGTGTCTTGAATAAATATAGATAAAAATACATCACCAATGGTTGCCAATTGAATTCCAAACTAACAACTTTATTGCTTTCGCTCAGTTGTAGTTTAGTAAATTTATTAGACTGATTGTTGGTTTTTTTCACATTAGAAAAGTTCTGTTTTTATTATTAAAAATTTCACCAAATTTGCATTGAGACGAAAAATTATTTACTCTTAAACTCAACACATTTTTTAGTCGTAAATTTGAAAATAAAAATGTCCAGTGCTGGTGGGATTCGATCTCAGCCCCACTAGTGTGTAATCATGTGATTATGACCACTAAATGGCCACTTAATATTTACTTCCTGAAAATAGTTCAAATAAGTGCTCAATAACATTAGATATAATACATTCTTAGTTAACCAGAAAATATGGGAAAATTTTTATGGTTCAACACTTGTTATTCGTACACTCACTTACAGAAGTATTATATAGGAGTATAATTTATTATTTTTTGAAATCGTACCTTTCTCCACTTTTTTGCCCGTCTTGTCATGAAATCTGTAACATTTAGCGAAATATCCTACGTCGTATTAAAGCTTATTAATATCTCTAGTTTTTCAAGCCATAAAAACAATGTATTGATTGAACAAATCAACAAGTTATGATTCCATAAACATGCAACTGCATTTTTTGCTAAAAATTCATAACATTAACAAACATTTAATTGAATTTTTTAGGGAAATAAATAGTCAGCTTTTATGACAGTTTTATGACCTTTCGAATGAAATTTTCTCCTTTTTTTATAACAAATATTGTAAATCACTTAGAAAAATTAATTGAAAATATAAGGAGATTGACCAGTGTTTCCTAACATGAGGTTTATGTCCACTAAGAGGTAATTTGATAGTTAAGGTTGTAAATTCTAAAACAGATTTATGCGGAGTTTAGTTTAATTGGTTGACAATATTCATTGGTTCCCTAAAATATAGTGTATCTTAGGAAGATGTGATAATTTTCGAAGGCTTGTTAGTGATAAAGCACAAAAGAGATTAGCAAACATGAAGACATACTTCATAAAGTAAACAGTTCGAAAGGACACGAAACATTGTATGAAGATCGAATAAAAATCATTAATAAAGTATTGGATTTTTTGTCCACAAATCCCATTTGCTGTTTACTTTATTTAATGAAGAATGGACATTGACTGAATAAACTTTTGAATTGAAATATTATGCTCTTTTATTTATTTATTTACTTATCAGGATACAAGGCATATAAATACGGTAGTATGCTTCTAAAGGTATTTCCAGCATCTGAACATTGACCTGAGAAAAAAATTATATTTCAATATATTACATACATAAGAATAATATAACAAAAACTAAAATTATTCATACAATATCGTTTAAAATAACGAAATGAAAATTAAATGAATAGAAACTTTTTGAAAACTCTCTGTATAATTTTAATAAGTATTCGCCCCTTAACTGTTTCGTACGAAAAGTGTTTATGTATACACTAACGAAGCAATGCTAGGTAAATTATTTTATTCATTAAATCTTCTAATTGCTTTTTGAAGTGTTTAAAAATTCTATTATGAACAATGAACATTTTGTATCAATACTAAACACTGAATAATAAATAAAGTGAACTTTGCCAGAACTTGTTGTCAAAAACTTACCAAACCCATTTCTCAATAAAAAATAAACTATCTAGTTTATGTATATTGTTTATTTACTAGTAAGTGTAGACATAAGCAATTACACCAGTTATGTATACTTTAATAATTACGTATATAAAGCGAATAACGCAAATTTGAACAAAATATTTTGATTAATTGAGGAAAATATCTCAAAATGTTTTAATATAAGTCTCTTACTTTGGCAGGTGAATAACACCTTCGTGTACTTTTTATTTCATACTTGTTTTGCGTGTTTGTTAAAATTTTTGGAAACAAATAATGATTGATGGATACAAATAGAGTAAAGAAAGACGTTAAGTTTTTATCTTAGTCCCAATTTTATTAATAAATTGTATAATCAATCGAAACACAAAATAAAGAAATCATAGATCCTCTTCTTTTTCCAAAGTATGAAAAATATGGTCACAGGAAATTACTTGCTTTTGATTGTTATTTTTGGGATATGGATTTGAAAAAACGTTTTTTTTTAATTTTATCAATTTTATTTTTAAATTATCTAAGGGTCGGTATTTTCACTCATGAATAGATATACCGTAACTGTTAGATAAATGTAACACATATTCTTAAATGAAATAACGCATGTTTTCTCTATCCTTTGAATACAAACTTTTATCTAGAAGATAGGTGTTACTATTTAGATTTGAAAATACCGACTCTAAGTCTAAAGTATATCAATCACTTAAATTTGTAGTTTTTATTTCTTTAATAAACTACTTTTCCAAAATATCAATAAGAAACAGCCTTTTTTGCTATTTTCCTTTGATACACAATCAATTGAATTGATTAATCTTTTGAATTTATTTAAATTACTTAATACCGTCAAGGAAATTGTTATAACCACAAATTATCCCTGATTAAATCGTTGGTTTGGCTAAGATATTTCAATCAAAAATTGATTTGAGTTCAACAACTATCAAAATATTTAAGGTTTCAAAAATTAAAATTATTGAATTTTAAATTTTTGAACTATTTTTTTGTTAAATTTAGGAAAAATACTGTTTGAAAAATAAATTAATTTTAACGTTCTTCGCTAAAAAATTTCAGTCCCAAAAAATCAAGGAAAACATTTTCCAATTAAAATTATGGACAAGTTGTTTGTGTAAAAAGACAGTATTTATCAATTAATGACATGTTTACGCAAAGTTTAACAAAAATCCGACGTGTAAGTTTGTAGTGTTAACATAGTAAAAGTTTCCAGTAGTAACCTTTCTCTTATAATAACAGATATTTCTGGAACAAAATTTTGAAATTAGTTTTGAAGATAATTCTGTTGTTAATGACTCCAAGGTACTCTAATTTTAAAACTTATTTAATTTCCATTGTATGAAATTTTTGAATAAAAATTGTGGATATAATTGAAATTTTAGTCTACTTGTCAAATATGTTGACCAAATTTTGTAAAAATTGATGGCCTGTTCTACTGACTTTTGCCCATTTATTCGTAACACAATTCTATTTGCCAGATGTTTCAATTGTTGCAAATTTTCGAAATCGGTTAGAACGCATTAAAATTTATTATTGACCCTCCTTTTTCTCGTTGCTTGCGACAAAGTCAGGTGTAACTATAATAAAAATTATTGTCGTAGTCAAATAAGCAAGGTTGAATTTTGACACCTTATTATTTAAATATTTGAATACTATATGATACAAAAAAAAAATGTTTCAATCGTGACCGAAAAATTCGAAAAGCGACCTAATTTTCGTCTATTTGTTGTTAATGTGGCAAATTTATTAGCGATAATATAAGCGTTGGTGGGTCAATTGAAAAAAAATATGGACATTTGTTAACAACCTACGTATTGAAAGATTCGAAGATGCAAAGGTTACTGGACCTATTAAAATTCTTATTATTTCTTTTTCTGAATTAAATACAGACTATTGCAATTTTTTTTTGAATTTAATTCTCAATAGTCTTTCATTTTCCAGACGTGATTATTGGAAACAATTCGAAATCACTCTCTCTTTCAATCTACTTCCATTACGCTCGTCATTTGTTTTCATATTTTGTTCTCTCGCGTTTCTTTTGTTTTTCCTCTCAACCGGCATTTTTTTTTTAAATTTGTTGAATTCTATTTGCTCTTGCTCATACATTTCCGTGACTGAAATCGTGACCATGAACCTCTAACATAATCATAAAGTGCATTTTTAATGTTCAAATGCAATACCTACACCTGCAAAAAGGTGCATTCACATGCGACTTACTAACTTGAGACATTGCAAAAAGTAAGCTACATGAAAAAATCTATATGTAGACAAGGACAATATGATCTTGAAAGTGTATTTAGTATGAATTAGCATACATTTTCACTATAGTTGATGCTGTGTTTGTCTGGCCAATGAAATTCCTCGAATGAAATCAAAATATTGTTCACGTTTTTCTTTGTTGAAAAATATACGCGCCAATAATACTTTGTGTTGATATTAAAGATCTGCAAAAACATATTTTCTTGATACAAAACTTTAGTTGTTATCTAACTTTTGTAAACTTGAAAATTGAAGACAAACTTACTGTTCTTTCAATATTTGCTATATTTAACGTGGAAATACAGGAAAGTGAAAACTCCAAACTTTTATTAGGTAGGTATACCTATTTAACTTCTTGTTAGTTTTATCACGTGGACAGAGTTAAAAGTATTTATATTTAATTTCGGATTGACATCAGCTATTCAACATTTACCTCCATAACGCAAATTAAACAGAAAACCTAACCTCTTTTTCTAAAGTACGAGTTTATGATAATATTCCGAGAGTAATAGGGCTAATATTGGATGATTTCTTTTTTTTCAATCTGAAAGAAGAATTCAACCACGCGGGCACAAAAACTGAAGTTTGATTATCCATTTGATTTTAGCAAGTAACATAGCTTCTTAAATTGATTTTACTATTAATCTACTTGTTATATTATCTTCTTCACTCAAATCTGGTAGTAATTACTGTTTAGTTGGTTACTCTAAAAATGAGTCTTGGCTTACCATATATTCAACTGTAAATCTTCTAGTCATAGACTTTGTTATTCACAAGAACATATTTTGTTGGATTCTTTTATTTTTAGTAGCGAATTTTAAACTTTCTTTTAACCAAATACTACATGATGAATTCTGTATTCCTTTTCCTAGAAAATACTTTGAAAAAGTTCTAAAAACTATTTTTATGACACTTGAATTCTAAATAAGGTATAAGAACCATTCGAGAAGCTATTTAACTTTAAGGAACCATTTATTTTAATACTAGTTACTCTGAGATTGTCTTTCATATAATTCTACTTATACTTTTTATCTTTGAAAGTACACTTTAGTAATCGGTCTTTATTTCCTATTGTCTGAATTAGTTTCCTAAATTAATTTAGCATTCATTTCCAGAATAACAGTACAAAGCTCCTTTATCTATACCTAGAGGATCCTAAAACAGGAATGGCAAACCTTTTTGAGACGGTCAAATTTTTGCATATTTTTTAGTACTAGATCGTGGGTCACTAATGTGTATGATGTCCATTAGCGCCTCATAAAGTTAAACAGAGAGGAGGCGATACAAGTACCATGGAAGTCTCTTTCTAAAAACACTAGCTGATCCCCGCAACTTCGTCTGCGTAACGTAGGTGTAGATTATGCTTTCTTTTCAAATTTGCCATTTGTAGTGGTATATAAAAAAATATATTTTTCGTATTTCTTTAACAAAAAACATAATCATGTGTAAAAACACTATTTTGTCAACTTGAAAAAGACACATTTAATAAACTGTTGCAAAGAATAAAATTGTTCTATGTAATAATCAATTGATTTTCAAAAAATATTTATAAATATCTAAAAAGAGTATGTCTATTGCGTATAGCTACGGTAGGTATACCTACCGTAGATCAAATAATCTATTAATCAATCAGCATCTATACATAAATAAAAAATATCACCAAGTTCAATAAAGTTGGTCTTAATTATAAATAAAGAGCGGTGACCATGCGATATTTTTCAAATAAGTTACATTTTTAAACTTGTGATATCTTTCGAATGGAATGTTCAAATTGAATAACTCAAAAAGTTTTATAATGGCATTGAAGCAAACTTACACATGAAGTCATTTATTTTTATAAGGATTAATCCCAAAGTATAAATAAAAGAGCTTTTATAACGGTGGCTTTTATGTATATTTTTTAAAATGAAAAAACACTTATTGTGACATAACTATAATAGTTAGACATATGCTGTCGCTTTATTTTTTGTAGATAATTATATGTTCTACAAAATCGTAGTACATTATTTTGTCTATAACCAATAGTTTTCGCAGCGCACGCGATAAAAGAATGTTTTTTGGTAATTTTTTCAGACCTTTGGTTACATTATTCGAGTTTTTGTATAGATCCTTAATTTTTTGAAAATTTAATATAGCTTGTGTTCACCGGAAATAGTATAGCTTCCTAACAGTGAAAGAATTTGTCAAATCGGTCAAGTGGTTTCGAAGCCTATTCAAAGCAAACAAACAATCAAATCTTTCCTCTTTATAATAATAGATAACAATGTTTGTCTAGGCATCGTGGATCAGTCTCTGATCCATGGGTCATAGGTTCGCGATTACTATCCTAAAACAATAAATCGATTCCAAACCGGAAGTGAATAGTTAAATAAGGCGGGAAAAGCAACTTTTTCCTGCACATTTTCTGCGTTAATTTTTAGGAACTTTTCTAGATGTCGTTGTCCTGTTAATAAAACCACCATTATACCATATTTTTTCCTTTGTAGAGTAAGAAATCTTTTAATATTATTTCTGAAAGATTTCTTCATTATAATTCTTAAAAGTTTTCAATTTCTGACTTCCTTTTTCCGTAAAGCTGGTTCAATAAACGCGGTTTTTGAACCCGCATTACCAACTACTTAGCCAAAAACAATTAAATTTGACGGTAATTTCTTTTTCTAAATGAAGAAATAAATTGCCATGTTTTCCACTTAATTGGATTTTATCAGCTTTACACAGAGCTTGAATATATAAAAGTACAGAGGAAACAAGGAATTATTGTATGCATTTTTATGAAAGCTCTAAAAGCTCATTGTTCTATCAACGATACAATGTCTTTAATATAAACTTAATATGGAAATTATTCCTAACAGAATATCTTCCACGTCCATATATTCAATTAGCGCAAACTATTATCAGTACCGCAGATAATTAACCACTGTGTAACTGTTTATTATTGTTATAAAATAAACAAATGACAGATGAAGGTGCCGCGAGGATAATAAAAACAAATGATGCATTCATACATAATATTCAAATCCATAAGACAAATCGCTCGACCAACCAATCGAGAATCATGTGTACGTGGGTAACGGTTAATTTCGCGGTTAATTTAAATTAATAATTGACAACAAATGAACAACGGCAACAATAAAAAATTAATAAAAAAAGCTATAAGGCTTTAATTATTGTCATTTTCAATTAACAATTTAATTACTAGCGCGACGATTATTACACAGCGATGAGTCAAAAGGTTAGGTTACATCGGCCGATATTTGTAGGACATTTTCGTATAAAAATGAGAAGTGTGTATTCGATGAGATGAAAATAATTGTTATAGTAATAATGGTTTTGGGTCAAGTCAAAGAGGGCACTTTTTTGGCACAGAAACAAATGAGCGCTGCGTGATACTATTTGGTTTTATTTTGTTTTTTCTACTGAATCATGGCACGCTAATAAAATGTTTCGTAATATATTTGAGTAGGAAAGGAAAATTAATTTTATGATTAGCGACTAGTTGCAAAAATTATGCAATCATTTTAGTTTGTTCTTATGTTTGCGTTTTTCATTTGTTTTTTAATGCAAGCATAATAAAGATGGAGATAAAAAATTGTTGCTATCTTGTCATCAGTTGTTCGATTTTCTTATCGAAATTGCTGTGATTGGGGTCAGATGAGAGAGAGATTTTTTTTTGGTTTCAATAGCTAAAAATGGTTGTAAAAGTTATGAATTATTTACTTTTGGTGTAATAAAATTGATTTGGCAATGTGTTGAGGATTTTTCTTCTCATTACCATGTTATGTACTACAGTAAATAGAGCACGAAATTTTGCATATAAAGATCGAAAATATACATTCATAATTATTTAGTTGGTGCTGAATGAATAAAGATATTACAAAGAACAAAACATTAGGCGTTACCAATTAAAAAAAATAGGTATTTTATAGTATCTCCGAAGTATTTTTTATCGTTGAGCTTTGGATGATGTAAAAAGTAATATAGGACAGCTTTTACTAATCTACTGATTTATTAGGTTCGTCATTTTTGGGGACTTTTTGTAGAAATTAATGCAGTTTTTAAGAAGGGTATGAGATTAGGCTTGAATGAATGAAGATAAACGTTCACATCTAATACTGTAACTATATCTATAATACTGTAACATTATATAGAGCTTTCAAAAGCTTTTAATAGCCATTCAGTGGAAACTCAATTATGTTTTTTGTTGTTCTTTTTGCTATGTATTTTGTGGCGAAATTTTTCATACAAATTTACAAAATGTCCATAAAAAGAGTATAAAAGTCTAGTGTGAGCTTTGGATGTTTAAGAACTTCAAAATTGGTCTCTTGAATGTTAATTAAGGTAATAACTAACACCGTTTTCCATTAAAATAAGTACTAGAACCACAAATGTTAGTTTGGGGACTAAGATTATTAAAATTATGAAAATAAGACTATTTATTGAAAAGAGGATAATGTTTTTCATTGTGGCAGTAATTTACGTTAAACAATGTACTTTTTGTTTATTCTAAGGGCTGATACTTTCAAATCTACGTAGTGCCACTTATCGACCAGATCAAATTTTATTCGGAGAAAATATGCGTATTTTTACCTAAGAATAGTGATATGTATAGGATAATTGTATAGGGTTTATTTAACTGATAAATTTTATCTATTAAATAACTATGTTGAGGGTACACTCCATTTATCAATGAATGAATGAACTGGTTCTAAGAATGTTAGAGGAATGAATAAATTACTTAAGAATAAGTTACTGGAATGAATAAATTAAAATACTGTGTAAAATAATAATAATAAATTTAATTGTTTTGAAAAACCGGATTTTTTGATAAATATAAATCGCTGCAATAAACCGAAAACAGTAAGGTTAAGTAAAATTTAAAACTTTAAAATAGCTGTCATCAACTTGCTATCTACTTGTCATTTCTTTTGATCAAAATGTATCAGTAAGAAATCACAATGAACTTTCAACTACTTTCGAATTAATAATTGTAAGCCTTTTTTGATCGGCTTTGTAAAGTTCTTGTTAATCAGCACGGCGGGCAACAAAAATAGTTGATAAAGTGTTCTTCAAAAATTAAAAGAAATTTATACAAATATATTTATTTAGTTTAGATGATAAAATTCAGATCTCAGCTTTTATATTTTTTAAATAAGAAGAAAATTCAAGTTATTTAAGATCTTTTTGTTTTTTATTTTTATTTAATATTTTTATTATTCATTTAGCTACGTTTCGTTACTAATCATAATTTCCTCAGGCTTCTTGATTCACAAAAATAAAATATTTTTAATTTAAATTCAATAAAAATAAGTTAATACTTATTAGTTTAATACTTATTTATTAAGTTTCTCTTAAGGGATTATATGTAGTTAAAATTTAAGAAAAAAATCCTTTTTTTGTTTCATTTTCAAGGTAATGGTCCATATATTTAACTATATTCTCTGAAAATTTCAAATCAATCTTGATTTCTCTAGATATTTTTGAAGCCGCTTTAAGGATGTGTATACGTTAAACTTTGAATATATTTTTCTTAATTCGGTGTTATCAAAATCAATGAGTACAGTTTTTCGAAAGTAGCTTTACCAATTGATCTAAAATTTAAGTTCAACCCTCTCAGAGATTACTCGAAGGAATAGTATATTTGATAATTTTTGTTTGAAACAATTTAATCAAAAATGTCCAAAAAAATTGTAAAATAACGACTTCTTTTTGGCCTTGCAATTGTGTATAACCCCAATGATAATATTGCCTTTTTAGGATAAAAAGAAAAGATTTTCTTCGTTTTTTGATTTCGATGGAGTGTTGAAATATTCGTTGATATTTTTGAAACCGCTATTAACTAATCTTTAATTAAACTTTTTTTCCATATCGCTTGCAACCATTAAAATCTTAAGTATGCAAAAATAATTTAATATATAAGGGTTTTAAATTTACCATATTGGAGCTTTGGATTTATATTGTCAAAACATTTTCTTTTAAATAATAACAAACGAAGAAGACAAAACTTATGATTAAACGTTTAAGATATTCTATTTTTTTTAAATATAATACCATAAAAGATTTCAGTATAATTTCAATAGTTTTCATTGTTTTCATCATTTTTATCAGAATATCTGTAGTTATATAATTTAAAATAAAGGACGCATTTAGCGTGTTAAACAGCTGCCGGCAAATGAATGAAAGATAAAAATCGGTAAAAGAAGGAACTTGACAAAGACTTGATTCAAATTTTTAGAAGTAAATTCTCTTTTATTTGCTTATATCTAATCCAAAGTTAATATAGGGTCGAAAGTAGATAAAATTCTAGTTTCAGTATTAAATAGAAGAAAAAGTTTTGTTTCATTTTTTTTCTCATGTTTAAGTTGACAAATAATAATTAATTGAAAATTAATTTGATCATATTTTTAGCACTATTTTTCATGAATTACTTCAAATAATTTCTTTATGATGAAACAGAAAAAAAATCTTATTCAATCACTCTTTCCTTAAAAAGACACTTAAACGAATGAAAAGTACAGTTGCTCAAAAGTAAAAGGTTCCATTTTATTTTTGTGAAAAAATTTATATTAAATTTCATAATTTTTTTAATTAAATTTTCCCAAACGTAATTAACAAGAAACATGTTAATTTTCATATTACAATCAGTTAGTTCATTTACGAACGATACAAATAATATTTTTTGAAAAGGTTTAATTGCAAAGTGTATTATAACAACAATTATTTTTATCTCATAATCACGCCCCCCGAAAAAGAGAAAAAAAAATTGATTAAAAAATGCACTCAAGTTTTTCTTTTCACACAATCTCATTAAGGAAATTTGCATTTTAATTCGGAATCAGATCGCTACAAACAATAAATTATTATTTATGTATTTCTTTTTCGTGGATATCTTTTTCATGAGAACCATCATCGAGAATTGAATCAACGCAAAGAAGAAGTTTCTGGCTTTGTATATAAATCAAAACGGCCTTTTAAATTCTTACCATTAATTGCCACGTACAAAAAGTTCAGGTGCAATTTAAAACCGGAAGATTTCAATTTGGGTCTTAGCATCAAGATGTTTTAATTTTGAATTGGTGTGAAGAATTTCACATTCTAAGTCACTGATACGCGATTATCAAAGCGAAAAATTTGAAATTAAATCTAATTAATTAGTGGCATTTATAACAGTTTTAACACTTACACCAATTATTCAGTTTGCAATGTGAATTTGAGCAGAAATTTTTACAGTTCTCAAGTCAGCCAAGTTGAACATTAGACCACATTTGTTAGTCTTATCAGAAGAGTCCATGTGAAAGACTATTTTTTTA
Organism: Sisyra terminalis; assembly: GCA_958496175.1. Lineage (NCBI taxonomy): Eukaryota > Metazoa > Arthropoda > Insecta > Neuroptera > Sisyridae > Sisyra > Sisyra terminalis. Next base: position 15,426,025 of record OY292275.1, read on the forward strand.
TTCAGAATTTTAAATGACTCAAACATCTTATGACTTCCAATAATTCAAACTAAAAGTCAAAATTTTCCAGATAAAGATGACGATATCGTTGCTTATAAATTTTAAGAAAATTAATTAACTTAAAAATATAAATATGGAAAGTTACAATTGATTTGTATTACTATTAACCAAGACCATATCAGTTGTTCAAATTTAACTTTGAAAAATCTTTTGTTTTACTATTTCCGAGTCAAAATTAGTAATTTAATGAATAATTATTTACGTCGTTTAACTCAATTTCTTTATTTTTGAACTAAAACGTGTTTCAACAGTCTTTAGCTGTCATCGTCAGGTATTCTTTTATTGTGTCAATTGTAAACAAATTTTGTCCAAGGTGTTTCTATTTTATTTATTTTTTTATTCAAATTTCATTACAAACACCTTGTATGAAATTCGTTTGCAATTGACTCATTACCTGACGATGACGACTAAAAACTGTTGAAATGGGTTTTAATAAAGATATAAAGCAATTAAGTCCTACGACGTTAATAATTATTCATTAATTTAGTTGTTCAATCTATTATTGCAATTTTGATCCTTTATTTTTGAGCATAAGTAAAACACCTTGTTCTTCTTGATCACAAAGAATATATAGGAATAACAGGAGGACGAACGATATAGGTAATTTGTTAGTTCCCAAGTCCTCAAAAATTCGGACAAAAATTTCGGCTTAGTTTTTTTTTTATTTTTGGTTTTTTTTCGATCACTAGTAACGCATTGTCACTAAAAATCTTGATTTACTGAATTGTTATTAGTTATTCGTTTTTTTGTTATTGTTGTTCAAATACAAACCAAAGCTATCAATACATTACATTCATGTTCTTCATATATTTTAATACCTTTAATATAATATGCATTCATTATTATTTAATTCTACTTATGTTTAGAAAACTGTTTTCCCATTGAAACTATTGCTATTCATTTATAACTATAATCCCTTGGGAAATATTATAATACATTTTAGCGCTTATATTTATATGTACTTAAATATTAATGACATTAAAAGCTTTCTGCACTATTCTCTCATTTTATGGACGACTTTGTAATACAATATTGGTTTTCCTGTCATTTAAATTATTTAATTTTCGTGTTCTTGGCCAAGATTTAGACTTTACAATAGCCTGATTCTGTCATTTTATGAAGTAAAGAATAAACTACGTTTATGCCTATCTTAAACTATACCAAAAAGGGGCGATATCACCTCTTAAGAGATCAATTAAAAACAATTTAAATACGAATCCTGACTTTAGAAACAAATCAAAGAGAATGAGTGGTGCATTAAGGCGTTCATTATTTATTACTTTCTGTAATAAAAATAGTTATAATAAATTTTTAGTTGTAGAATACGGGAATTTTAGAATTTTCTTCAGAAAAATGTTTTTTTAAGAGATTGTAAACGAGAAGACAATATAATTCAATACAATTTGGTGGTAGAAATATGGATCAAGCTTATTTTTCTGAGCAGAACCACTAAGTGTTTAGAGGTCTTTTCTTTAGCCGTTTATCCATTTCAATTGTTAGGAGGCATGATTGCCAATCTTCCATAGTCGATTGTAGTTTGATATTTGTATCTTCTTGTTTTGTTATATTAAAACCGTAAATTCCTTTGCCAGAATATTTTCTTTTTCCTGAGCTTTTCTTCTTGTAACTTTTCCTTTTGATCATAAAATGGAGTAGGTGATGTCTCTCTGGATTCCTCATAGGGATACTTTACTTAAGTTTACTAAATTTATATTAGTAAAACATATTTTTCTTATTCCCTCTTGCCAGACGGTGTTTCATTTTTATGTTTTCAATATGGGAAATCTACAGCTTCATATATTGAAGACTTGATGATGAACCAATAGTACGAAGGTTTTAAGATTTTTTAAATAATCAGGCAAGAATTGGGATTCAATATCATATAGCGGTATAATAAAGGCATGTACCATCACCGACATTTTATTGTAAGAAATTTGTTTTCAATTTTATTCATTTTAATGAATGATTTACACTTTTGCATTGGATTTTTCTTTTTTGATTAATTTTTGAATGTTGATGGAGCTTTCATTTACGCTATCATCCCAAACTATGCTGGGTACTATCCTTCACATAGAGATTTAGACCTAAAATTATATAATCGTATGTTTTTTATATATCTAAATACTTTATTTATCTAAATATATTACATAGGTACAACCCTTTCAGTTAAATTTAGCTATAAGTTTACCAAAGCTCCTCTTGCAATTCTTTATGCATTACTCCATGGGATCAAAGATTTATCTTAACAATTTTACTAGAACTATTTTTCAATTTGACAACCAGCACTGCTGATAAGCTCTTTTAAGAATAATACAACAATAAATTTGATCAGATACTGTTAGAGTCATAACCTCACTCAATCATTTCATATTAATCATCCACGACTCACAATAAGAAACCCTAAAATATCGCTCAATCTCGAGCCTTATGATAATCCATTTGAAAGCGTGGGGTGCCTCATTTGCTACACATAATTTCAATTTTTCCAATACGTTAATTTGAAAACATCTAACGGTGGTGACATAACAATGATAATGATGAATATGATGATTTATTTCTTTTCAATTCTTTCCGTCCTGGTAGGCGTTGGGATAATTATACCAAAGTAAAAACAAAAACATAACGGTAATTTTTAAATAGTTTTTGTTTCTAAAGCCACCTTTGAGACAACAATAGAATAGGTTTTTTTCCGATGATTGTTTTAACGATCAGAGTATTAATATTAATTAATTGTTGCTTATACCATATGATGATTTTTTGGTTATTGAATTGAATAATTAATTTTTGCAATTTTCATTTGAGAATAGGAAATCGAATTGATTGAACGGCGGATGAAGACAATTGAATGTAATGTTATTATGATAATGGGTTGATATATTAAAACCAAACGCGATTGATCAGTATTGGCAAATCTCATTTCTCTTGAGTATAACTTTCATTGATTTTGGTGTCAATGAAATTTTAATTCAATTTTCTTTTTAATTCTGGAAAAATAAATGGAAATGTGTGGCATTGAAATGTGGAATTAATCGAGAAATATGGAGAGAAATTCCAAATTGCGCGCGTAATTTTTGGGTCACATTTTAAACCACGATCCATGGAAATTCAATTATTTTCATTGAGCCAAGAAAAATGCGCGTTGAGCGAACGCATCTTTTGCTTGGGAGAAAGAAAAAGAAAGGTGGAATAATTGCATATAAATAAATTGCATTGATTTACGCGATTTTTACATGCATTTTATCAATGTATTTGCGTGAATGTAAAACAGTATTCAAATGCAAAATTCAAATGTCGTGTTTGGTGGATTTGTAATGCGCACATTTGACTCTGAAAACGTCATTTCGTGATCGTATGGAAAAATTAACGGAAAAGTTTTGCCGCGCGACTAAAAATGGGGTTGATTTATTCCATGCGCTCCCATATGCAGAAAACGAAAACTTGGCAATTTTGAAAATTAAAGGAAAGTTTTTTTCTCTTAATAGTCTCGAAAAATTATCTATCAATATAATTTTCGATTTCTTATTTTTCGATTATCATAATGCGTTTCTTCTACTTTGTTATTATTGCGTGCTAATTTTTCCCTTTCTTCGGGCCGTGCTCTTTTCTCTCGTTTGTGCCACCGAAGAGGTACATTTGGATTGAATGAAACCTTGAATGAAGCAAAGCCGAATGCAAAGAAAAAAAAACTGAACAAATTGTATGAAAGGCTATACATGCAGATACATTTCAGTTGTTGTGTGCAAATAAGGAAATTCTCTAATTGGCTTAAAAAAGTAATCATCAGCTGTGTGCCATAGTGAGGCCGTACAAAAATTTGACACACTTTTGGGGGGCCGTTTTGCCAAGCTAACGTATAGAACCGAAGAAAGTGAGAAAATTCACTGTCCCACATTTGTGCGTAGTCTTTCGCCTATATTAGGGTTAATTTGCGGCAATTCGCTTTTGTTTGCGTTTATTTTGGTGATTAGAGAAGGTTATGAACACGTCGGTCGTTGTGTGAATGACCATGATTTTCAATCAGCAGTAGAAATTCAGCGTTTTCGTTTCTATTTCTGTAATTTTTGCAATTTGTACTGCACTTAATAATAGGATCATTAAGAATGTCCGTCTACCTATTGATATTCAAATCCATAGTTTAAATAATTGGCTCGATGCTTAACCATTTAGGTAAGACTTCAAAAATTTGGAAAATTATTACTTTGAACATTAAGGTAATCTTAGTTTCGTAAAAAATTCACTTAAAGTCTCAAAACAACAATATTGCCTTATCTTTTTGTTTTAAAACAGTATTTTTTCTAATATTTTTTTTAATTGCTATTAACTGTGGCTTAGTACTGCCTAAGCAAGGGTGGCCAACTCAATTGATATTATGGGTCACTTTTGTAATGAATCATAACTCCGCGGGACACATTTAAAATTTTATATCTCCATATACGATTTTTAGACTGAATACATTCTTTTATTATAGGTATTGGTTTTCACCACTTTACCCATTATAAAACGAATATATTTTGTAAAACAGAGATGAATCTCACGGGCTGAAGAAATGGTCATGACGGTCTTTATGCCAACCGCGGGGTGTTCACCCCTGCGCTAAAGTCATTAGCTTTATCTAGAATTAATAAAATCACTAAACCAAAAAAAATATTGAATGATTCCTGGTATTTTAAAGTTATAGTGTATAAGTGGATCAAATTATTTTAATAATAATTGGCAATTTTAAGTTTGGTGACTCAAAACCTGGATAGTTTTGATTTTATTCTGAAAAATGCATCAGAACTGAATTTTACTTGGGCTTCTAGGATATCTGCTTCACTGCTAGCAAATTTTTAAATTGGTATCAATTAATTTAATTTTTCTTAGGTTTACAAATATAGTAAAGAGCCACCTATTTCTTACATTAAATGTTAGGGCCGGTATGGTGAAATTTTTTGAGGCGTGGGTCAAATTTTGTTCGTATTTTTTTAGTACAAGTTTGTGGGCTACTATTGTGCATGGCGTCCATTAGCGCTTCGCAAGGTGAAACAGAAAGGGGGCGATATAAGTGCTACGGAAGTCTTTTTCTACAAACATAACAAACAAATGGTTGTTTAGCAAAATCGTAGATCAGTTAAAAAGCTTTCGTGGTTTGGTGCCTGGCCTAGATCATAGGTTCGTTATCACTGTGTTAGTAGTGGGATCCCATTGGTTGTTGTTATCCCATTAGGTAGTGGGGTCATTTCAGATTTTGAAAGAAAGCATAGCAGAAGTTTACCGATAAAGTAGGTACCTCGAGGTAGAGAGATATTCTGCAATAAGTTATTCCACGGATTCAATTCCTAAATTTTTTTTCCTGATGCCAAAATCGGTTGTCAGAAACTTTCATAGTCTCACTAATGCTACTTTAGCCTGTGGTATTTCCTACAAATTACTAAATAACATAGTAGATGATGGTAGTAATGTCATGTACGGGAAAATAAGATCTAAAAATTTTACATATGGTATGATGTAATTTATGGATCGTTCCTAATAATCCGCGCAAAATAAGGTTAACTACAGAAATTTATGGCAATTGAATTGCAAGCAAAGAGTATCGAATTATAAAACGAAAAATAAGAAGATATATAAAATTTGTTTTTAACAACCGCATCAACAACGATAGAAAATATTTGTTAAGGATACGTATATTTTCCCAATCTTAAAGCCTTATCTTTACAAAAACTTTTACGATGAAAATTTTAAAACAGTCATTGCAAAAAAATTCATAGAAATTTTCCATACTTATTATCACTTTTTGTTATATTTTACTTCCACGAATTTTGAAAGTTATTTTCTTGTCAGGCCTTATCTTGTTTCAATTTTACCTTGTCAGTAACCTTGTTGTTAATTTTTGTAATTAAATATTGGACAGGAAACATAATCAATTATAGATATTTGAGAATGAAAATAAATTGATTTAAATACAAAGTTTTTTTTTTGTGAATTCAATTATTTCAAATGAAAGAATGTAACAACTTTTACTATCTGTAATTAAATTGATAACTGTCAATTATTCAAAAAATGTATTTTCCTTTTGACGAACAATATTAGTCACAATAGCAGTCAGTCATAGTAAGAACTTGAGGCGAGCTTTTGCCAAATATATTACCGATAGTTTTTAATTTTTAATACAGTGAATGGAATTATAAAGCTTCAAAGCAGTTTAATATTAACTGTAAGTTTCTATTTAAATTATTAAAATTAAGAGCATTAAAACTTTAAGTTCATAAGATGTTGAGTGTACCTTAAGCTAGTATATCAAAGCTTTCATTTACGATAATATATTATCCTTTTAGAATATATTGTGGCAATTATTATTTTAACAAACTTTAAAGGAAAATTTACTTCAAGCGACCAAAATGGGAACTGAAGTTCTGTTTTTAGGCTAAAACAAATAAAATAAACTCATTTTTTTTTAAATTTAATTTTTCTTAGATAATTCTTATACCCCAAACATTGAATGAAAGAAATTATTATTGAATTGTATAAATCCTCCAAAAAATTTGGATAGCAAAACTGAGAAGAAGACGCAGGGTCGTATTTTTATGAAGTCATCTTCTTCTATTATTATAAAGAGGAAAAATTTGATTGTTTGTTTGCTTTGAATAGGCTCCGAAACTACTTGACCGATTTGAAAAATTCTTTCACTGTTGGGAAGCTATACTATTTCCGGTGAACATAGGCTATATTAAATTTTCAAAAAAGTTAGGGATCCATACTAAAACTCCAATAATGTAACCCATGGTCTGAAAAAATAACCAATAAATATTCTTTTATCGCGTGCGCTGCGAAAACTATTGGTTATAGAACAAAATAATGTAGTACGATTTTGCAGAACATATCATTATCTACAAAAAATTGAACGACAGCATATGTCTAACTATTATAGTTATGTCACAATAAGTGTTTTTTCATTTTAAAAAATATATACAAATGCCACCGCTATAAAAGCTCTTTTATTTATACTTTGGGATTAATCCTTTTCAAAATAAATGACTTCATATTTAAGTTTGCTTCAATACCATTATATAACTTTTTGAATTATTCAATTTGAACATTCCATTCGAAAGATATCACCAGTTTAAAAATGTAAGTTATTTGAAAAATGTCGCATGGTCACCGCTCTTTACTTATAATTAAGACCAACTTTATTGAACTTGGCGATATTTTTTATTTATGTATAGATGCTGATTGATTTACAGATTATTTGGTCTACGATAGGTATACCTACCGTAGCTATACGCAATAGACATACTCTTTTTAGATATTTATAAATATTTTTTGAAAATTAATTCTTTATTACATAGAACAATTTTATTCTTTGCAACAGTTTATTAAATGTGTCTTTTTAAAGTTGACAAAATAGTGTTTTTAAGTATGATTTTGTTTTTCGTAATAGAAATAAGAAAAATAATAATTTTCATATGCCACTACAAATAGCAAATTTAAAAAGAAAATATTATCCACACCTACGTTACGCCGACGAAGTTGCGGGGATCAGCTATTTTAGATAAAATTGTATTGAAGATGTTCTACAAAGGAACAGCTTCTTAAAACAATATTGTTTAGTTACTTTTGGTAAGATCCTCCCTTTTAATCCATGAGCTTTAATCCATGATTTTTAAAACTATTCATACCCTTGGCTGATAAAATAAATCGTCTTTTAAATATCAAATGAAAAAGTAATAAATCACTTTTAAACCTTTTTCTTGAGTACCTATATTATTTAGACTTCTACATGTATTTATAGTGCACCTATATTGAGTTTCCCGTTACAGTACCTATGTTAAGGCTATTGATTTTTTCTCGTACTTGCTTTGTATTTGGTTGAAAGTCTTAAGTTTTCTTTATTTTCTTTGGAAAAAAAATATATAACTCTAACGGTATTCCGAGACAAATCACGAGGTTCTTGAATGGGCTGTCATGTATGAATGAAAGGGCGTAAAGCGATTTTTCACAGAATTGCTTTGAAACCCGATATCATGATTGATGAATGGACACGGCTCACTTAGATCTTCCATTCCGATCGAAATTTCAGAACACCTTAAAATCGAATGTCTTCGGCTCATTTAAGGGAAAATAATAGTTGATAAAGTGGTTGAATGTTTCCTTGGTTTTGTCTATCCATACATACTTAATGCATGTGAGTATATATGCGTGTTTGAGGTCGTTAGACTTGACGTAAATATATTAACCGGACAACAACATTGCACAAACCATAACGACCGACCGTTGGTTTGTTGGTTGTTGGTCGACAGCTTCTAGCGCACACCGCGGATTATATTAAGTGCGGCCGCGGAAGCCGAAGGAATAAATGCCTTCGTATTGTCCAAAGGGCCGTCCGCGTAACGTCATTTTTTACCACCGCACCTTATGCACTTTATAATAACAACAATAATAATATTGTTATTATTGTTATTTATTTCATTCTACTCTCCTTGTTCGCTCGAGCCTATTCTTCCCATGGCGGCCCGTTTTTCTTTAAGTCTTTTGTATGCGCCTTTTGCGCACATTTTTCCACCTCTAGCCTATAAAAGAGGGAAGGACATATTGGTCTATTGTGTGTTTTCAGCAGAAAAACAGTTTTAAATGAGAAATATTCGCGATTGTAGGTGGAAAGCTCGCAAGAAGACAATGAAAAATTTAGTGCCCAATGTGAGAATTTCTTCGTAGAAAAAAAATACTAATTTTTCTTTTTTGTTTCAGAACGAACAACCTGATTTAAAGGTAAATATTCTTCTACAACTATTAGTGTAAGATTGTTCTACAGTACTGTTACTTCAAAAATACATTTTTTATCCATTTGATTAAATTTCAAAAGTAAAGTCCCCTTAATGTCGTAATAGCTAAGCACCGTGTAGGTTTGATTTTGGCAATAGTCTGTAAAAATTGTATTACACGAAATTGTGGTTAACCGAAAAGTTATTAATGTCCCTAATAGCTTAAATATAATATACTTCAGTAAAACTGTTAAAAAAAATACTTTGGAATTAAAGTATTTCTCTACTTTTCTTTTAAAGAAGTGGCACATAAGCTAGTAAAAATTGGGAGGTGATTAGAAATGCAACCTCCAGCTACGAATAAAATAGGATATTAAAAAAAAACATGCCAAATATGTGAACGTCTTTTACGATTACTTAGGGGAAGTTTTTAACCAGATATACAAAGATAATGCTAGAAATATGGGCTATCTGTTATCTTAGAAATTTGGTGATGTGATGTGAGAGGAACCAACTAAGGTTATTGAAGCAAATTTTTATCGAAAATTAATAATTAAAATAATTAAAAACTACCCATAAACAATTAGGGTAGTTCTTGGAAATCTTAGTTGCAGATAATGGAAAGTTGGGGACTAGAACGTGGTTCATTTTATCCTTGGCTGTGCAAAAAGTTTGACTGTGACTTCTTTTTAAGTTAACAATATCATTTAATTTGTAGGTCACTTCTAGGATACTAAATTAGACCAAACAGTAGTAATCTAAATCAAATTGGAATTCTGTACCTTAGTACATGAAAAATAGAAAACCATTTAAGTTTGATTAAATAAGAAAATAATCCACCATATTACATAAGTATTCGATGAAGATTGTATTTTTGGAATCAAAACTTCACTTTATGCCTATAATATTAAAATTGTATACTGAAATGTCCGTATGCTAGAATAACACGCCAAAGTACAATCTGTTAAGCCACTTCATCGGATCTTCTAAATTTTTTTTATTCTTCTTCTACTTATCTAGATGATTATTATTGGTTATCTTAAATATTTATGAAATCAACTTTGTTTATAAATAAAAGCATAAGTATCAGTTGAATATTCATACCACAAAGTTTACATACAAAGAATCCGAAAGTATTGTTAAAAAAATGACATAAATTTGAGATTTCGTCCTGGTAGAGCACGCTACTCTTCAAAAATCACTTTTTGAATCATTACGCGGGAAGTGTTATAGTTATTAATTGAGAATTTCAATCGTCTGCAAGATGGAAAATGATTTAAGATGTGGCGCCGCCACAAGAGTGTCTGATGTGCAAACATATGTTACCTTAGTTACCTTACATAAAGTACATAATTGGTTCAAGAATAAGTTACTACTGCAAACACACTAATGGTGGCGCCACTCTTGACACATTTCCCATCATGTATTGCAAGATTGGAATATCTTCCTAAAATCTGAAGTACGATCTGAAAATTTTCAGAAAAAAAAATAATGATCTTGGCCCGTTAATTCTTGTATCAAATTTCATACTTTTAGACCTTTTAATTGTTGCTATAAGCTATCTGAAATCCATAATTTTGAATCTCTAAAAATGGTTTCTGACTTAGTAAGTAAAAAGCTCGTTTTTAAACTATGAACTTAAAAATCTTTCAACATCTTTGTTTTTACGAAGATACTTGCATCTAATGAGAAATATTCATAGACCTGAGATAAATAAGTCCACCTCCCCTATCTGAGATACTACTAGAGGGAGTAGGTCACTGTTAATTTCTGATCCTAGTTAGGTTCAAACTTCGGTAAAACTTTTGTTGATAACACTAAATGTGAACAAAGAACGGCCTTTCAATGTTATATTAAGTATCAAACTAGTTTATTGAATCTTGTACTATTAATAAAGTGTAACATAATACATTATTTTACAAAACTTAATTTGTACTTTATTTGTTGATCATTTTTGTGTAAAATATTCAAGTAAAATATTTAATACATAAGTTAAATATTTTATGGAAAATATTAAAACTTCTTTAGATAATAATTCAATTGTTTGCTCAAAACGATTTTCGTGGCAATTATTAGTCTGCAGATATAAAATTACTACATAATCTTTATTTAATTATGGTACACACGATTTGTTTTAAGATTTCCGATATTCTTTTAAATATATATTTCGTGCCAAATGCATATTCACTGCTTATATTCTGGAATAATTGAGTCACAAATGGAAATACTTTATGACAATTTAAGAATTCTAAATCAAATAATCTCATTTCAAGGCGTCTGATATAATCTTTTATGTTGTATTGTTAGAGTTGTGGTGCCATTCATAATATTAGTCTTTACAAATATTATTTGGAGACTTTAACAATGGAGTGAATATGACAGTAATCCGTGAGTCAACTTGTATGTCTCGTGACACTAAGGTTGAGAAAAAATGCCTTTATATAATTTTCAGACGACCAAATTAATTTGAAATATCTGAGCAATTGCCTGAAAATTTCAGGCCTCAATGCCGAAAAATTACACCGTTACACTGTTTTTGTTTCGAGTTCCATTCAAATTCAGCGCGCACTTGATAAATTAACAAATATTTTCTTAAGCCAAGCCAACGTGATTCGAGAATTCGAAGAATTTTTCGTAACGTTTAACATTCCGTCATCAATAATCAACGCATTTATAATTTTTTTTTCGTTTGTTTCACATTGCATTTGCTCTTATCTGCTCGTATCTCTATCTCTTGTATGTATGTACGAAATGCGCATTCAAAAGCGACATGACATACCGAACGACTATAGAAAGGAGAGCCGGGATTGCGGCAGAAAATGCGGACTACATGAGGACACCCGAGATCAAAATTCCGGTTCGCCTACGCTTGGCTCTCATATATGCTCCCATGAATGTCGAACGGAGATGCAAAACTGAAGAGATAATCATAATAATAGTGATAATATTATAATTTCAACGGTAATAGCAGGATTGAACAGGACGTCTGACGAAGATGAGAAACAGTTTCACTATAAGCGACGAATGCAGAACGCAAATGAGGGAGGTGCAACAAAAAAATTGCAACACATGCATTTCTGTTTGTTGTGCTATGAATAATGTTGAAAGTCATTTAATTTTTTGTATAATAATTTATAACGTAATCTGTTACGATTGTATAATATAACACACGAGCATAACGCATGTATTTTTTTCGTAAATGGGAAAGGTCGATTTGATCAAAGGTTTGGCCTTTCATCAACTTCTTAAAATATTTAACACACATACAATTAGGTGACCCTGGACAAAAATTAGTAAAAAAATCATAGAATTCCCTTAAAAGGAGTGGTTTTATAAATATTTCCCCAAGTCTTCAGGTTAGTCACTCGTGGAAAATAAAAATGTCCGATTCCCACCATAAATTTAGACTTGAAAAATGTATTTCAGAAGCACTTAAATGCACCACCTTTATACAAATCATCAAGAGAGCGAAAAAAATTGATGAATACATTCAACCTTTTTCTAAAATTAAACTTTCTTCACTTATTTCTTCATCATTCATTTTTTTTATTATTTGTTTGCTTGTTTTGATTTTATGGAATATTTTGGCCCCATGCCAAATGAAGGAACGCATTTAGTGCAGTGCTTTTCTTTTCTATTCTTTATAAATAGTCGAATTTTTACGAAAATCTCATTTCAATTTCAATTTGTCTTTGCATTTCTCGTGAAATTTTTTATTAATGCCCCATTTACGACCGTGCATTGTCTAGCAGGTAATCAAAGTACGCGTGATAATAAATTATCTGCGCATGACCATTAATATAAGGAAGCTTTTCCGTAAAGCTTTTAAATCATAAACGCAATGTTTACTATTTCGAGTGAAATATTTTGGGATAATATCCTTTAAACATCAAAGTTCAAACGTCTCATTTATATTATTTTCAACATAATAAATTGCAGGAAATTAATAAATGCCGAAAATGGTTGACATGAGACAATTTGGCAGTCGAAGTTTAGTATAGTAAGTGTATCAAATTTTCGTCTTCAAACAACCATATGTGCGATTAATTCGGTCAAAGCCCTCGACTAGTTGAAGTTTCACAAAAATCATTACCAACTTAAAAATCGATAATTTATCCAAACATAACCCTGTAATTTTCCCATCCAATTTCCAGCTAACGCGGGCCGCATATTATGCACTATTTGGTGGTTTTCCAATGCAAATTCATCAAAACATACATATGGCGCACATTGTGTTCACATTTATAATAATAGCCTTAAAATATAAAATTGAATCGAAAATAATTCATACTGGAAGATTGGAGGTTTATAAAACGAAAACGAAACGATACAACGAGTTCTTAGTTTTGTTCGCGTCTTGAATTTATGACGCGTCATTTTGATTTTGAATCGTTTGAATCACCATTCATCATGACAATAGTAATTATATAGTTTGAAACGCGGGATTATTTGAATTTTTAAAATATCGGACCACCAATAAGTCAATTTGAAACTTCACAGAAAGGAAATTATCTTGTTAACAAATTAATTTGATGAGTTCAATGATTCATTGGAAATATTCGGGTGCTAATTCGAAGAAGAGCTTCTCATTCGTGCCTAGGTATTCTGTATATAATTAGTTTATTTATTTTAAAAAGAAGATAAAGCATTTTTTGAAAACGGTGTTTTGTTAAAATGTGGACACTTAAATGGAGTTAATACGCGTAAAGAGTTTCGAAATACAAACAAACCATTAGACGAAAAAAAGGCTTAAGCAGTCGGGCCTTTTTAAATTTCTTATCAGTCATTATAAGGCGGCATGTGTCGTTGTAAAAAAATATTTATGTTATCATAAACATTTCCTTTGAATTACATTTCATTTATACAGTCGGATAATCCTTGATTTCTTCACTCAGTTCCGAGAAATTTTTTCGTTACTTTAGATGATATTATCAACAAAGTTGCTGAAACGCCCTTTTGATATTTTTCATTGCACTTCTTAAGTTTCAAAACAAGTTCGGAGAACCAAACTATTATTTGTTCGTTAGTCCTCTTTGATTTTTATTGCAATCGTGGTTTTTAATGATAGCTGGTGCATAGACACTGGGGCACTGCAGCACCTCCAAAAAATATTTCTGATAACATTTTTGATTACAAACTAAATTAGTTAAAAAATATTAGTTTAACAATTTCTTATTTAAAATATATCAAATGGAAACACAATTCAAAGCACTATATGCTATAATTACGTTTGATAGTGATCATCCTGTAATGCAGGATGTCTATCAGACCTCATTGTCCCGATTGCCTTTGTTTCGTCCTGATTTTTGAATTATGTCTCTATTGCCTTTAAATTATCTTCAATTGGCCTTATTTTTAACACAGCTGGTGTAATTTTTTTTTCAAATAATCAATGTAAAAAAGCGAAGGTCAAAATACGTACTATTCAGCAAAAAATCGTGCCACTATATCCACAGTAATACAATTTACGTAAGATATTAAACCGGTTTAAAAAAGTTTTTAATGGGTTGCAATTTTTCAAAAGATTTCCTTATTTTGTCCTTATTTTTAACTAAAATCAAGATTTCCAGACATGCTGTATAGATATGCTAGATATTCAAGTAAATATGGGAAAATATTTACTAAATCGATTCTTATAGTTTTTTCCTACTCATTAGCAAAAATTGTTAAGGTAATGTTTCACTTCAGAATTTTTGAACCCTGATTGTATCTTAAGAGAAATATATTATCACATTACTTTAGTACAAATATCTTGTGATGCAATTGAAATCATAACGTTGCTATAATTCGTAGGACAGTATTTTACCCCTAAAAAAATATCCAAGTTAAAACTTTTCATTTTTACTGGACTTGATTACTTAATTTTATGTGGTTTCTAAAGTAAACAGTTTGATAACTGATTGTTGAAAGGAATCATTCTTTTATACTTTGTATTTATGTATCGTTCATCCATACCATAAGTATTGATATTTTACTGAAATATTTCTAACCACTGCGTTTATGACAGTGGATGATTATGGAAGGTGAAATAAAAAAATCGGAAAATCAGAATTCTACGACATTGTAGAGTTATTTTTGAAGTAAAGTTTATTCGTTATAGAACACCATCTAGAAATAATTTTTGCAGAAACTACCGTTGAAGAGTTGAAAAACCTAATTACCAAGTAAAAGATATCATTTTACGTGGTTAATGCAATTGGATGTGTAAAAACAATGGAAGAAAAATTACTTTTCCAGCAAAAGTTAACCAAAATCATACAAGAAGCCGGATTTAACTTGCGAGGATGGTGTTTTCTAGAGATTTAGGAATTACTCAAATTCTTAGCATGATTTGGGACAAAGGAAACAATTTTCTTATTTCAAATCTCTTCGCTAAGGACTTTAAGGGTACTACAAGAGAATCGTTCTTTTTATTGACTCGAAGATTTTCCTCAACCCACCGGATTGGACTGGATCACCAGTGTTTCTAATGCCAAAATTTGGTCTAGAGGCATTGTGTAAGGAAAAATTAGGTGGCAACAATTATATTTGATTGAAGATAATTTACTTATTATTACTAAGAATCGCATGATATAAAGGGATAGAAAGGACAAAAGGATAGCTGTCATTTTATATCTATTCAGATTTATACATAAGAAATCCTGAGTACTCAAATTCACTATTTGAAAGTCTGAATTGTTGAAGACAATGATGAAATTCAAAATATTAAATAAAGGCTTTGCTAACGGAAAATTTTCCCTGAACAATTTTTTCCAATAAAACGGTTGGATAAGGCAAAACTGATCATAGGATCCCCTTATCAGTAAAGAGATGCGTTCGTAAAATTAAGTCAGTCATAATTTAATATTTTAGGTATCTGCCAGAATTTTATCTTTTTTTCTCGACAATTAATAAAAAAGGTGGAACATTCCCTCGAAACAAACCCTAAATTTGTTAATTTGCTGGCACATAAAGTTCTAGCTATGTAGTATTACAGTATATAATATTTTTTTAAAGGAAACCACTGAGAAATGTTACACATGTTTAACAAAGGGCTCGTAAAACTTTGAAATTTGTATCAAAATTTTTATTTATTACTAAAATTTAAAATTGTATAGTTATGTATTTCATGGATCGTAAATATATTGAAATATATTGTCAGAAATCATAAATTATACAGTTTAAAAATAGTTAGGTATTAGTAGAGCCAAATTTAAGTTTTCTTTTTCTTATTTTCTTATCTATTTATTATTATTGTTATAATAACGTTGTCTCAGTTGTCATTACCTGAAAAAGTGGAATCAAAAGTAATGATCTATCCAGTAGATTTATTTTTGTTACTTATTCTGTTTCCTTTCCTTGCTTATTTCTTAAAAATTTTCTTGTTAAAATGTATTCCAGACAAGAATTAGCGAAAAAAAGTATATCAGATTTCCAACAGTAATACTATTCAAAACTAAATTAATTGAGTAGTTGTAATTGTTATGGAGTTATAGAAAAGTTTCATTTGATGAAAATCGCAGGATTGCTTTTATTTGAACATTCAAAAATCTCGGAATATTTTTTAATTTTTGATAATAGAAGATACTTATTTGAGAATTTCATCGGTCGCTACTGATAGTTTTGGTCCCAAAAAAATATCATCAATTGCACAAAAGTTTTGTTTACCATTTGGTTTGAGCATCCGAGAACAAAAGATACTTTGACATTGGATATCTTTGATACGATTTTCTAATTTTAGATCTTCCATTGTATTGTGGAAACACAGAATCGTATCTGATGTTAGAAAATCTTTTAGTAGAATAAAACATTAACGATAGCAGAAAATGTGATGCTGAAAAAAGAGTCTAAGCGATAAATAACGACAGATCGACAAAACATACGACATATGTAAGGCCTTATTATTTTTATTATCGCTATTACTTTTGCACAACAATCATCGTTAACATTCTCCAACTATCTAATTATTTAAAGAATTTTTTTTCGCAGATAGTCTGATAATTAGACAAGGAAACTCGCAATTATTTTTCCGTCTATTACTCATTCGTTTTAAATGATTATTGCACTAAGTTTTCCTAGTTTAATTTTTTTTTTTTGTTCATTTTACTTCTATTTATCGATATCCAAAACGAGGTTAGCTACTTTAATGGCGTGCGTTAAATCAAGTAGGTTGTTAACTAGGCTTTTTGGCCTCTTAAAGCCTCTTAAAATATATCAGATGATTTATTGTTACATAATCTCGCTTTTTTCCTCATCGTGTTGAATGAGTTGTAAAAAATAATGCTTGGGTGGAACAAGTAGCGAGTTGATTCTCGTAAATTTCTCGTGAATGAGAAAAGAGATTTTTGTGTAATAAAAGTTGCATGGTTTTTATTATTTTGCGACTGAAATGGAGGACTAATTTCACGTTGATCGAGTGGGCGGTTGCATTTTGTTGTTATTGTGTCTTTATTCATTTGTTTAAATTGTTTAAATAAATGAATGTATGATATAATTTATGTTAATTATCAAGTAATAAAAACCACGCATGCTTCATTCATTTGCTTGTTCATTTTGGTTTCTTTACTTTATTTTGTTATAACTTTATTTTTTCGTTTGGTTCACAATATCACGAGTCATTTTAAATATATTTTTTTAAAATACTAATATCCATAATATCTATAACAAATATAAAGATCATCACCTCATAAATTATTTATTAGACTTTGAAATTCATATAAGAGATTTACGTTAAGCTTTTAAAACTTAAAACTTCAGTGAAAAATCAAAGTTATCTTTTGTTTAATAATGTAGAAAAATTATATAAGATAGTAGCATTCAAAGCTTCCAAAAACTTTTCGTAAAAGAAAACAATTAAAAAGAAGACTATTTTACTCAATAATAACTATCCATAGTTTACGTAATACGTTAAAGTGTATTACTAGGTATCCCAAATCTTTGATTAATACATAAAATTGGATACAAATAGAAATACGAGTAGTGTTTATCTGTCAAAAACTTCTCCTGTAGCAAGTACTATAATAGTTTGGCAGTAAAGTTAGAAATATAGCTCAACAACTTTGTATAAGTGGTTAAATTATGAGGAAGAAGTTTCAAATTGTGACGTTTTTTAGCAGAGGGGGTTCAAAGAAAATGTGACATATTAAGAAAGGATGGGATTGGTAGTTTTACAAATTTATTTATTATTTATTGTTCCTTACAGCACCCAGTTAAGCTTAGTGTTTTCTTAAAGATCTCAGATATTTTAAGGTGCATTATGATTATAAGTTTTCCACGATAATTCCCTTATTCTAATTATCGTTCAAATAAAGTGCCAATTTTTTTAAGAAAATAAGGATAAATTTATTTTGCTTTTATTTTACATAGACGAAATATCCCTCAATAGAGTACCGAGTCTGGGTACTTTTCAATTTTAAATAGTCAGCTTATGGTTGTGTGTTGTGTACAGATTCTTCGTTACGTTTTCACAGTATAAAATTAATACAAAATAAAAAAATATCTTGATATATGTCGTTGAAAAATTTCTAAGCATAATGCAATGAAAATAATTGTGGATGTTTCTAGAAAAAAGAAAAGATTACTTTCAACCCAAATGAATAGCGTTAGGACTTATGGGTGCCGGGATTTCTCTGAGGAAGAACTTCATGTCTTGATTTGATTTTGAACATTTCGGTGGATCTCATATTTTCTTATTTTCCAAATTCTTAAATTTATCACTTGTATAAATAAATAAAGAGGAATAGAAGAACTTTTTTTTAATTATTATTTACCGTCCCTAACTACTTAGGTCTTTAGCGACTCTAGGGTTAATAAAAATCCGTATTCGAGAAATAGTGGTAAGCATTAAATTAAAATTGAAGGAAAAAAATTAATGAGATGGTTGTGCCTGTGTTTTATTGCATAACAAATTAAATCTAGGTGGAATATTTGACACTGCTGGTCGTAGGACCTCTTTATTTTTTAACGATGAAAGATAAAATATGTGGTCTTGAATGACAGAAGAACATTTAACACCATATCAGTGATTGTGGGAAATTCAATTCTAGTTCCGATCCACAATTCGGTTAAGGACTTTTTTGGTTATTGTAGTTTTAAGTTTGAGTCATTCAAAAGCACAGCAAATTCCTGTTGAGTTTTAAGTGGCAGGTGATTCATATCACTTAAACTAATCCAAAACAGCTTTTGGATCCAAGTTACCTTTTTGAAGTCAATATTTTATGTAAAGTATTTACGGAACTGTGTTTCTAGCGCTTTTAAGTGATCTACAAGAATTTTTGCAATTAAATCTAGATTCTAGATCTTATAAAATCGTGAATTTAAATATTTGTCTTTAAAATCTCTAGCGACCCCATTTGGGGTCGCGACCCATAGTTTAAGAAGGCCTGTTTTAGATAAATTTAGTCTTATACCTCAAAATTTTCATGAATATGGAACTTCCTCTGATCCACTGATTCCACTAGTCCTAGCACCACTTATTTCAGGGGGCATTTTTTTGAATAGTCCCTGAATCTTTTTCGATGGATTGTATTCTGGAGTTTTCCACGATTGTTTATTTATTTTCAATTTGTTTGAATTGTTACTGTTGAATTAAATAAATGAAGTTGATCATCCTCATCAATATCGTTTTATTGTAGCTTAGATATGTGGGTTTGCGGATATCTGTATGTATTTGAGTAATGAAAAGTTAATGACATATTTAGGTTTGTGATTGACCAGCATATGTTGGAATAGCAGAAGATGTGCCCATAAATTGGGTTTGACTTAGCCAGTAATCGAAGCAAATTCGTATAAAATGGCGATAAAAAATAATTGAAGTCTTATCGATAAATATGAGTTAGTTTGTAACTTGATGGATATATTACGGGTCGAATTGGTTAGCGAGAAGAGGATGAGATGAGTGGGTCGTATGGATCTGCGGGTGAAACGACAGGGTCCTGTAACAAGTCAAACCGCATCCGAATGCCACACGACGAGTATGGCATGGAATCGACAATGAAGCAAGCAGACGGTGAGTCGCGCATTCTTGGCATTTGGACCCAACAGGCCAGATCCAACCAAAGAAGAGACATTGACAGGACGAGAGACGACGAACCCACGACAAACTAAACGATCCACGGCTTTTGAAGATGATGACAATGACGGAAAAAAATATGCACACACGTACATATCGTTTCTTAGTATTGCGAGATGTGAAGAATTATTCAAATATAACAAAACTCCATCGCTTATGTTATTATGTCTTATGTTAAATACACACATGTGAAAAATTTGTTTGCTTTTCAATCATGCCTGCCGTATACTTGTTCGTTTTGTATACTTATGCAGATGGAAATAACACGAAAATTTTTTCACTTCAAATCGCTTCCAGTTCGTCAAAAGGGTGTAAATTAAAAAAATAAGGATTACATTTTCTTTGCTTCGGTAATTTGAAGATAGCTTCCACTTCATATGTCCACAACATGTCAACATTGAGTCTGCTTTTATAAATGCAATCGTTACCAAATTCTCTTTTATTGATTTAAACTATTAGATCTTTGTTGAAATTTATATTTTTCTCAAATATTTACGATCTACTTTTGATGTGTAAAGACAATTCTTCGAACTAGAGCTCCTGAGTGAGAAATCTACAATTTTTTTGCTACCAATTTGTGCACCTATTTTGAATATTTGTTTGGACTAATACTTTAAGAATAAGTGTTATAGAGGTATGACAAAATGCTATTACTCAACTTAAAATTTAAAAAAAAAATATCTCGATTAATATCCATTGCTATTTATAATTAATAAGCTTTAACTGTATCTCTTTTTATGAAAAAAGCTTTTCCTTAACATTAAATAAGGAACATTCTTCTAAATTGGTTATTATGATAGGGTTTTGGACTAAAAAATACAATCAAATTGTCTTCATAATGATTTATATTTGATTTTTGTTCAACGTTTCGTCATCTTTTGGGACTTTACCAAGTACTTGTGGCGGCGCCATTTTGGCTACACATTTAAAACCAACTTTCACCCCACTCCAAACGACGCGCCAGCGCATTCGGAGCTGTTCCGCGACAAGTGGTCTCCGCTCGGTTCGCGTACAGAGGACATCGGCTTAACCGTTTCTGATAATTAAGTTTTATTTACAAAGAAATATCTTCAACAAAAACCTGTGATACAATACACCTGTGTTCATTTACCATTCCCACATACTCAAACATATATCATTAAAAGTCATTATATGATATGCTGTATGATTGAGTACTTGGTAAGTCCCAAAAGACGACGAAACGTTGAACATAAATCAAATATAAATCATTAAGAAGAAAATTTGATTGTATTTTTTAGTTCAAAACCCTATGATAATAACCAATTTAGAAGAATGTTCTTTATTTAATGCTAAGGAATAGCTTTTTTCATAAAAAGAGATATAATTAGAGCTAATTTACTTTAAACAATTTAAAGTTACCATTTTTAAAAAGAACTTGAATAAAGATGTATTGAAGTCGTTGCCATAAAAAGCTGTAAGCTAGAAAAATTATCTCGATTAATGTCTATTGTTTGTTAAATTGGTTATTATCATAAGGTTATGGTCTAAAAAATAAAATAAAATTTTATTCACAATGATCTATATTTGATTTTTGTACAACGTTTCGTCGCCTTTCGGGGCTTGCTCAAGTACTCAATCATATAGCCTATATCATATAATGACTTTTACTAATATATGATTGAGTACTTGGTAAAGTTTCAAAAGACGACGAAACGTTGAATTATGATCAAATATAAATCATTAAGAAGAAAATTTTATTGTATTTTTTAGTCCAAAATCCTATGTTAATAACCAATTTAGAAGAATGTTCCTTCTTTAATGCTAAGGAAAAGTTTTTTTTTCATAAAAAGAGATACAATTAAAGCTAATTTACTTTTAACAATGTTAAGTAACCATTTTTAAAAAGAACTTGAATAAAGATGTATTGAAGTGGTCGCCATAGAAAGCTGCAAGTCTTCAAGCTCTCTTCAGATCATTCACTGTCGAAAAGAGCTGATAAAGCCACTGCCAGCATATTGTTCTTTCAAATATTAGCTGGTTGAGGTAAATAGAGGTTAATTCAAGACGATTAGCGATTCTAAAATCGTTGTCGTTACACGTTGATTCTTAAGTGGCTTATCTCGTACGGGTTCTTATGGGCATTAGACGAGAGAACTTGTTTTAATGGTGTGGTTGGTGGCTGTCGGTCTCCTTATCCGATAAAAACGACGACGAAAGAGCGATTTATTTCCTGGAAGATTTCAAAAACGGCAACGTTAGACAACGACGACAAAAGTAACGAACTTGCGTATGTGTTGGACGTGAATGTATTCGTGTCTTTCTTTCACTTTCGTTACGTTTCGTTTTCTTTGCTCGAATAGAAAGAGAAAAACGGCAGAAAATTGCAGAGCGAAAGCCTGTTAGTCACGGGAAAAATACACATAAGAAAATTTGCGGTAAATTCACTCAAATCTTATATTCTTGGATGCTGAATTCATAATTAACTAATATAGCTGTAATTGCAGAGGTGGGTAATGTTAAGAATGTCCTATAAAAACTAGAAGCTTATAAAACATTAATAAAGTTTACTTTTAAAAACTTTAAGATAGAGTTGCATGGGAAAAACGGGACTTTCGGAAATTTCGGCTTATCTGGCTGTTTTTATAGTATAGCGATCTTAATCGAAGACTAGCTCTACAAAGTTTAAGGGAAAAGCAAGAATCTTACGAACCGATATACAACAGTATAAAGAAACTCGAAATAAGAAGTCAGAGGCAAAATATAGTACACACATTTTAAAGCATAGAGATGAAAAAAATGTTTTTGTTGCACGTATGCGTACACTGTCATTCTTCCCTACTCTACGTTACCTAACAAATTTCAAATTTCGAAAAAGTTGAAGTACTAGAGCCTAGAAATACTTTCAACTGTTTCTCTATAAAAGTGCCAAAATTATTTATCGTCAAAGTTTTAAAGTTTCATTGCAAAGTTTTCATAATAAACATAATATATTTGAGAAATACTAGCAAACTAAAGGACGAAATATCATTATACTGGAGCGCAATTTGTTTACTACAGTACGTTTTTATGATTTTTCTATTATACTTACATATTTCGCGAGTCCCTGACTGGAACTCCAGGACCCCCTAGGGGGCCACGCCTTTAGACTGAGAAGCACTGCACTAGAAGATTGGTATCTTTGTGTAATTAATACTTCCATATGTAAATTATCTTTAACAAATTCATAATTTTCTTTTTTCCGGTGTTTTTATTTCTCGGCACTTTGGTATTTTTTGTAATTGACACTTTTGTACCCGAATTAATACTACTTTTGGTTCCGTGTAATTGTTTTATAAAATACAATGATTTTTTAATTAGTCTAGAAAAGTATCTTAAAACTTTTTCAAAAATGTATAACAAACGATACCTATAAGTTCTGATTTAAAATTACAGCCTAATAATACGGCAATGAATTGAAACTATGAGATAATAACATAATTCGAATAAAATAATAATTCTATGGCTGTATTTATATTGTTCTTTTACCTATATATATATATATATATATATATATATATGGTCATGAGCGACTTCTAGATTACATAATAATTAATAATTACAATATTTTTTGGCAAAATACGGAGATCAAACCCTCTACCTACTGGTTTTGGAGCTGTCACCTAGACCACTTGGCTATCAGGCTATATATAATCTTATTGTACAATTGTTATCTAGAATTTATTAATAATTACATTTTTGTATCTTTTATTGAGCATTCTATGTATATCGATTTATTATTATGAAAAATACTATATTTGTCTATAATAAGTGTTACAGTAATCGATATTCTTTAAACCTGTCTAATGAAATATTGATGAGCATTTGTAGTAGTTTGCATAAGCAAAAAATTGGGGTATTTACCAAATTTAACGACGAAGGCATAAAATTTGCTTGTTAAAAATTATATGCAAGTGGGTTGCGGTTACAAAATAACGGCCCCTGAAAAGAATCGCATAAAATTCATGATGAAATTATATCTCTTACCTTAAAAACCTATTTAAAACTAGTAAAATTATCGGATACAAATCAAACTTTTGCTCGTGAATTAGTTTTGATAACTTTTTTTTTGTTTTGTCGTCGAAATAATTTTGAAAAATAATACTATCTTAAAGAAGTTATACTTCTTACTTTTATCTTACTCCTTGTTCAAGTACGCTGTTATGAGAATCTAGCAGAGTTTTTTGTAATTTTATAAGTTATATAATGTATTAAAATTTAAAATATCTTTTAATTGTTTTAAAAAATTTACCACATTGCTTGATCCATACTTTTTACCATTTGAAAAAGAGCCGAGTTTCATTGTAAAGATACAATTGGTGTGGATAATAAATCAAAGATTTTTTGTCGGTTTTGATAGTTGAAAGGGTCACAATAATTTGTTTCCTATTGAAACTGAAACAAATTGATATTCTGTTTTCACTTTTTTTCGATTGTATTATTTTTGTATGAACAATGCACATGCAAATGTGCAAGTGCACAAATGCATTTAATTTCTATTTTAGTACACCAAATGGGCATCTATGTATGAACGCATTGTATCACAATGTAAATGCATTCAAATATGCAATTTCCATTACATAAGAAGAAAAGCATGAGGGTTGATTGTTCAATCTTCATTCGAGACAACAAATATCTACGTAGGAATAGTCTCCGTTGGCCTTGACTTCTTTACTTTCGTGATTTTCTGAACTGCATCGTCATTCTTCTCATCACTTTTTCAGTAATTTAATCATTAAATTATTTTTTTTTTTTTTAAATTTTTCATGTATTAGATGTTTGCAGTAAAATTGAAGAAACATCCTCAAACTTAGAAAATACGGAAACATAAAATTATTGTGTTCAATTGTTCCCATTAAGTCCATGGTAACTTAAGAAAAACAAATCATTGTCAACAGATCTGTAATAAAAATCACGACTTCTTCAATTGAAACGAAAAGAAAAAAACAAGATTTTTTTTAGGTTAATTAAAATTAAGTGTGTCTTTTTTATCCGTCCGAACATATACGAGAACAAATCATCAATAAAATTTCATAATGTTTGTCACAAATAATTATATAAGTAAAGAAGAAAATAAAAATATAATTTCAAACCCATTAAGGTCATTAATTATAATAAGCCCATAAATTACATGATGGAAGCATACGGGCCAATATGAGATGTTCAGCTTATCACGGAAACACTGCCGTTTTGTGTCTTTCTGGCCGATTTTGGTTAATTAATTTTTCCTTGTCTCGTTTCGAGGACGGTCGTTTGTTGTTTTAATGAGAAAAAATTGCTTTTTACATCGCTTAGGTCTAGAAAAGAAAAAAAAATCACATTAAAAGAAACATGCAGAGGAAACAGAAATCCAAGAATATAAATCAAAATTTCAGAATTAGGCCAATTAATTAGAGTTCCGCGTATAAAAATTTGAAAAATTACACGAATTTTTTTAAGAAAAAATTTATAACATTGTAGTGAAATCATATGGTCACTGCACTGTAGAAAAAAAGCGATCCAGTTTAACGTATGGCTGGCAATCCTTATTCATTTGTCAATCTATCAGTTGTAACTGTTTCTCTCATAATTTACTGACTTTGATGTCATTGCGATGGTACTTTCGAATTATAGTATCATTTATCGTATGGTATCATCACATAAGTATTTTTAATCAGCTCAGTGACGAACAAAACTACAATCGCTGCAAGTAGACTAGAAAGATGATACTCTAAAAATAGTTAATTATATCTTTAAAATGATGCTTCTTTCTAATGGAAAGTTTCAAGGAGGAAGTAAAGGCAGAAGTAGAATATCCTGGATAAGAAACCTATTTGGTTGGTTGGAACAATAATCGAACTGTTTCGAACTGTAATGGATAAAATTAGATTAGCCAACCTGATCGCTAACAATCGAAATAGGTGAGGAATTACATAGATAGGTACATAAATAGATGAGGAAATGTTAACTACCTCATGGAAAAAAATGGATCCTGAAAAATTATAAGAAGAATCTAGTGTCAGAATTTTCCAAAGTTAGAAATCTTTATCATTATTAAATTATTGAATTTGTGATCTTTGCATTGAAAATTGAAGAAACTGAATTATTGGAAAGACTATAATTATCTTTACAACAAGCATATTTTATGAAAATCCATTGAAACTAATACAAAATCTATATTAGTAAATTAAATTAATAAATAAATCATTTTAAAGAAAATAAAATTTTCTTGTTTTGAATGAATTATTCGAATTGCAGTTACAAAAGCTTCGAACCAAAAGCTACATATATTAATCATGACCCCGGTAAATATAAAATATGTGAACCACCTAACGACTCTTTTCCACTAGTTCCACTAGATTTTCAAATATGGAAGTTTTTTTTGTAAAATTTTATTAAAATTTTTGCGATTTTCATTTCCAAAAGTTTTTTTTTCCTTTTGGATTGAAACAAACTATAAAATTTTATAAAAACTTAAATGTTTTTAAAGATAATATATAAATCAATGTAATTTTTTTTTTCAAGTTATTTTCAGTATATCTTTAATTTTCATTAAAAGTAGTTCCTTCATGTAATCGTACTCATATACACAACTTGAAGTACAGGTCCTAAAACAATGATAATGCGTAATAGTGGTCCATATTTACGCTACAGATTATGTGCAAATTGGAACAAAGGAAGATAATATATATTGAGAATCTTTGAGAAATTCAACTATTATTGAGAAACTTAATATATTGATGGAGATACATGATGAAGAAAAATGAAAATTTAGTACGACACCGCTACACAAAAAAGTTATGAAAATTGGGTATGAGAAAGTATATTCAGTAGTAACGAAATTTTATGGATATTTCATATATATATATATATATATATATATATATATATATTAAATTTTTCTTGAAAGATTACAAGTAAAACTTTTGGAGGCCATTCATAAATTACATAAGGCAAATTTTGCTAATAAGGTCTAATAATACTAATTAGTTTTTATTTTTAAGTAACAGTAGGATAAGTTTATAGTAATGCCCTTAAAGTCCCCTTTAGGTTCTTTCCGTTATACGATGGCCTAACCAAATGTTATATTTTGAAAAAAACCCTAAAATTTCGCTTCTTGTATTTTTAAATATGTCATCTTTTTCTTACTCTTTAACGTCAACTAAATTTGTTGATTATTTTCAGGGAAATTTTTAAGAAAAAGAATTTGTTAATGACGGTTTTTAATTTTTTATTTAATGTTTAAAAAAATTAAAACCTTAAAGGATATTCAATTTGGAATACACCTAAAAAAATATTTCGATTTCTTTATAATTATAGGATGTTTTTTTTTTAACTTCTAATAGTTTTCAAACCAACTTTGGTGACCATCGCTTTAAATTGTATAATTAGGTACTCTTTGCTTGCTAATTTCATTCAATCGTTTTCCAAAGTCAGCGATAAAAAAATAAATTATTTGAACCTCCCAAAAAATAGGCCTGCGGGTTCTCCTCAATTTAAAAAAAAAATCAAAGAATATTTTATAAACGCCTCATTTGCATATAAAACGCAAGAAAAAAACCTTTTGAATACTACATTAAAAAGTGGGTTCAACAACCCTTAATTCAAAGAGAACTTGCTCTATTCCCAAACCATAATAGAGAAGAAGCCTCTTGACAAATGCATTGATTTTTATAAATGCATTTTTTTTCTTTGATTTTTCAAAAAGAACCTTCTGTATTTTATTAATAGAGCTGGGGAATGGGAGGAATTAAGGTTTATTATGAAATAAGAAAGTGACAAAATGGGGCCGCTTACAAATAGATTCTTATAGTAACGATTGAATTACCTAATAATCTCGATAATAACGTACTTAAACGTAGGCGTAATCTTTTCATAAGATTTTTTTTATATTTCCCATTTAAAAAATATAAAATTTTGACCTTATTTCAAAAAAGTAGGTTTTGAAAATTATAAAAAAAGAACTACACGCTTACAAGGACCACCCAAACATGTCTTTTTTTCCATTAATTATTTATGAAAAGACAATTAAAAATCACGAATATTCATGATGTTTTTTCAAGTTTGGATCTTCCTACTGGGAGATCTTGTCAGTATTGATTTTGATCAAGTTATCGATGACTGGCGCTCGTCACTTATTTGGGCAAAGCCAACATCGATCCATCTGCGTCTCGGTAGGAGAAATTCTTGTATCGCTTTTTTGCTCCAAACTCATTGAAAATCAAACAAAAAAATGATTTCATTTTTCATAATATAAACGCGACCTAAAAATTTGGCCCCACTGAGAAAGTTTGTGGATGAATCTATTAAAAATAAAAATAAATAAATAAATAACTTCATCATTTTGACAATGTGATGACATGAAGGATTACCTACAAAATCGTGGATGAAAAAAAAATCAAAAGTACAAACATGGTTTTTGGGGGTTTATATGGCTTCAAATGTTCCGTTTAGTTTCGGAGTTGAAAAAAAAATACGAAAAATACAAGGGAATGATTGCACTATATGTTATTTTCTCACTCTTTTTGTGATCAACCTCCGCCTTATACGGTGTCTAGACATTAATATAAAATTTAAATTTGAAATTTCGTTCAAAATTCATCTCATACACGATCCAATCGAGACATGTAACGATATAAATGGAAACGAACGAGTGAAAAATACGTCTTTGACGCCAAAGCAATTTTAACGCCATTTTCTCACATCCGAGTTAAAAAAATAAAACTTTTTTTTCCTCTACATGCATTCAAGTTCAACAGAAAACATAACTCTTAATTGAAGTGATATAATCGCATTTGAAACGCGTTTCTTATTTGAATCAATCTATTGCGGATTATGATTTTGGTTCCAGATTACGTTCAAGCTGAAAACTAAAAGGCGTATTACAAAAAAATTAAGCCTACACGTCGAAAAAAGGCCTTGATGTCTAAAACCTTTTTCAAATAATACAAAAGTACTTGCATTTTTGTCGTGGTTATTTTCAATGCATTGTGTGTTTGATTCATTTCTGTGGGAGGATAACGCCCCTGTGCTAAATTAAATTAAAATCATTTTTTTCATGTCTAAAAATAAATTCGCAGAATTTTCATACATAACAAAAACTTTCAGTACAAGTGATTCCAGGAAAGATTACACAAAGAGAATGTTGATATTGCTATTATATTCAATATCACTAATTTTCTTCATGTAAAGAATCGCTCTCATAAAATTTTCAAATTATATAGACCATATATAATGTATAGGATAAATCAGGATGTAGTATACCAATCAATTTAGCAGTGTTTTTTTTACCAATTTTCTACCAATGGTTTGGTTTACTACATCCGGATTTATCCTTTATATTACATATCGATTTGACCTGAAATAATGAAAATAGACCATATAGACATTGTAAAAAATTAAAATTAGAGTTGCGGGTAATAAAGTCTAGCTAAAGGAGATTTGAAATGAAATAAAAACCGTTTGTCCGAATCAGCAAATTTAAACGTTAATTAAACGCATATAATATAAATTGCTATAAAATATCAACAGAAAATGGTAACTTTCGGCGTAAACAAAACTAAGCCTACTGATGGTCGAGTGGTCTAGGTAACCGCTCCAAAACTAGTAGATTTTGGGTTCGATCCTCGTATCGAGCAAATTTTTGATATTTCTTGAATACGGAACCCTATATTCGTTGAAGATCTTAGTAATTATGACGGTAAATAAAAATTTTAAAAATGTAAAAATTCCTGTGATAATTTCTTTCATTTGGTATATAAAAAACATGAAAAATTGTTTAATAATACTTGTAAACTACTACCATAAGACAGCTTTAGTTTTCAATCAAATTCCAATTTTCTTCCTTTTATTTTATGTGCTGTGAGCTTTCCTTCTTCAGCATAAAATTTAATCTTGTTTCTTACCCGAGCTTTGCTTACCTTCTGTTGACTTTTCGGATATGTTCATTATGATTTTATCTTTTTTATATATGATTTTCTCTGTATTATTCAGTACCACATTTTGGAGATTTTGAGGGGCTTTTAGCTTGTTTTTGAGGATATATTTTGCGATTAATACAGTTCGATGCTATTGTTAATGAACTTCAATATCTGTTTACGGAAATCCAGTTCTAATTTTTATCAAAATAAGTGGAGAATTTTCCGGAATGCACTATGGTTCTTGAAACAAGAAACATATTTATTTTTTAAAAGTATCGTATTAATGTTGCAGCAATAATTGAGTAAATTTATATTACATTACCCTTATCTCTGAAATACATTCAATGTGTTGCCTCATTGTTGAACTGTAATAGAGCTCTGAAACATTCTTTGTGTATTTGTACTTTTTTTAAATCAATGTTTTAAAAAATCAAAATGTATAAACTTAAAATATTGGTTGAATTTTTCTCGGAAACTTGGATAAACAAATAATTTAATGATAATTTTTTCACTTCTTCAGGCAGTATTTGAAATTTAAATCATCGTTGGAACATTTTGGTTCATATAGTTGATATAATTTTGTTCATATAATTTTGTGAATATCAACGAACAGTCGCAAAACTTCAAAAAAATTAACATCAAGTTATTTGTTTACCTTAGTTTTCGAGAAACATTCAACCAATATTACGACAAAAGGGATGAAATCCAATACACAAACAAACCAATAATGTTCATATTGGTGCAATGTCAGGTTTTGTAATATATTTTATTATATATATATTATATATATATATTTATTTTCCACTATATTTTACTTTTTCTCTGATTTTACTTAGTTCTTTACCTTTTGGCTCTTCGGAAACTTATCTTTTTTAATCATATTTGAGATTAATCATTTAAATCGTTTATTATTATAGTTTCGTTAAGCTAAGAAAAAATCATTTAAAATTTGTTTCTTTCCTGTAAGAAAGTAGTTTTATTCTTAGAATATTTGGTAATCATTTTTGAGAAAAACAATTTTGGAAAATTTGTAATTTGGTTCGGTAAATACTTCAATGTTTTAATAGATAGATGATAAAATTCAGATCTCAGTTTTTATTTTTTTAAATAAGAAGACATTTCAGGTTTTTTAAGATCGGTTTTTTTTATTTAATATTTTTATTATTCAATTAGCTACGTTTCGTTACTTATCGTAACTTCTTCAGGCTTCTTGATTCTCAAAAATAAAATATTTTCCCTTTAAATTCAATAAATATTTTTTTTTAATTATTGAATTTAAGTTGAAAATAAAACCTCAATTGTCTTCTTATTTAATAGATAGAAGTACAAAATTTAGTAGGTACTAGAAATATGGTACTAAAATTGCTTGACTCAATTTCTTTACCAACAAAAAATGTAGATAAACATGATAACTTCCTGAATTTTTCATAATATATTACCGTATTTATTTTGAATGCATCAATGAAAAATCGATTATATCAATCACTCTTAACCGTTCCAATTATTATCGATACCCAAAACGGTTCTGATTTTGTACCTAACCAAGTCTGCCGCTTTTCATCTAACGGAATTTCGAATATTATTATCTATAAATATTTTTATTTAAATTATTTATTTTCTCTGTCGCACGCTCACCCATTTCCATTATCTTTAAATCAATTTCCTCTCCTCACCAAAGATGAATATTTTTCTTAATTTCGTAATCGATAAATTATGAGACACGTTACGACTACGAATAAGTCTCGGACGATGGAATGACCGATTGAAAGATTTACAATTCTCTGTCCAAAATTGTGTCATATGCAGTAACGTCGCCGTTCGTTTTGAAAAATTTCATTTTATATATGTTATATATGTATAAATTTTTACGAGAATTACTGAATGGGCGATCAAATGTGCGCCTGAGGGGGCGACGAGGTGAGGAGAAGGAGAGGAAGTTGATAGGTGCGACAGGTTTTTGTTTAATTTATTGGAAAAATTATCGAGGTTGGCTTGGAGAGAATTTTTTTATTTTGGATTGACTTTGAACTTGAATTTTTTAGGCTTCCGTCTATTTTGTATTATATATTTAATTTAAGTACGATTTTTTTTCTTAAACAGAAAATAACTTTAAATTTATTAAAAAAAACATAAAGGAAAATTATTTTTAATTATTTTAAATACATTATCATTATTGAACGATTGTAACAAAATATTTTTTTTGAACCTACAATTTCATTAAAAGCTCTGATGTTCGTTTTTGGCGCGTAATTTGATGAGAGAATTATATGTTATTATGTGAATTTAATGTGTAGTGTTTTACAGTTTGAGTAATATTTGTCTGCAATATATAATAGATTGAATTATTTTCTGGTAATTTTTTTATTCGAATATAAAGTGAATTAAAGTTTACTAGAACGTTTTATCGTTAAAAGCTCCTTCACCCTTTGACTCCTAAATATTGTAAGGAACTTAGCATTTATATTTTTTCTAAAGCTAACTTTTTTATTTTTGTAAAACAAGAAGATTTATTTGATTTTTTTGAAATAAAAACTAAGTTAAAAGGAAATTTTTGTAGAATAATTGCAAAATTCCGTTAACAATTTCACTATCTACATTTTCTAATCAACTTTAAATATTAAAACGGTAGATGCAAAATCCCCTTTAACTATAATAATAATAACAATAATAAAACGCAAACCGTAATTTTTTATTATTTACATCATCGTTAGTCAAAGAGATAAAGAGCTTTTACATAATGCCGGCGAACGAAACGATAACAACTCGCATATAGAATGTTATATAAAACGAACGAAAAAATCTCGCAAAAATGAGGAAAGATTCATCTAACATATCGAGAAAATTCCGTTATGCGCAAAAAAAAACCAAAACATATTTAACATTTTTCCGGTACATAAAGCGATAATACGAAACGGGGAATCGGTTGTAAATTTCCGCGATCTGGAACTATCGCGCAACGATCCCGATCAATGCTGGGAATAGCCCACGGGAGAATTTCGAAAATTGGAAAAAATCCCGTTAGAAACACCAGGAATGAATCGAGGGTAGGATGGGTGAAAGGTTAAACCTAACACACCTCGAGACTAAACATGGCAAGAACGGCATCGTACAGATGTAATCTCCAGAAAAAAATCCCATGGGTGTGGACCAGCACCTTATTCTACATTCACAATTTTTCTCCACTTCTCCACGGAAGAATTCAAATTTCTCTTGGCCTTTTTTCATTAACACCGTAAAGCGGCGACGATCAGCATTCTTGAATGCATCAGGAATGGCCCGGAACGGCAACCATCAAATTATTTCCGCCGACTCTTAAGGGCGTGTGAAATAATTTTACAAATTACAATAATTTCGCTCCAATTTACCTGTCAAAATCTCAATTTTTTCGTGAAGCCAGAGAAAAAGTGAAAATGCGGTTTTTGTCGGTCTCAAATGCGTAAATCGAAATTGAAAACGAGAGCAAAAATTAATTACAGACACCCAAAGAAAAAGTGCGTCTCGTAGTTGATTCGGGTGAATGGATCAGAACTTGAAGTGGGAAATTGAGTGACAAGTTCATTTGTAATTACCTTCTTCGTTAGTTTACGACAATTTTAATTATATTTTTCGAATGACGTTTTTTTTTTTAATTCAATTTGTCTATATTAAGAATGATTTGGGTGAATTAATTTAATCTTTTGATTGTAATGAGAGAAGGTTCTGATTATTTCAACATCAAGATTGCTGTAACTTTCTAAGTATATAAGATTGAAAAATAAAAGAGAGATTTTGAAAAAAACCCTCCAAAAAGAATGGCTTTAAGAAGTTATTTTGGGGTTAGATGAAAAATTCAAATGTTAGTTTCACTTGATTTGGCCAGGCTCAAAAGTGGCTTCACCTGAAGCTGAATTACATATTTCCAGACCCTAGACAAATTGACTAAAAAGAGCCGAGTGTAAAAATATATATAATATTATTTAATTATTATTAGAGATTGCAATACCAGTATACCGGGATACCGAATACCGGTATTTTGAGCTATTTGTTCATACCGGTATTCACAAGTTTATATACCGTTTTTTCGGTATTTACTTGAAATTTTTAAAATTCTCTCCACTATATGTTCACAGATCACTATCACAGCAAAATAGTGTACATTTTAGTTTTATGTCGAACTAGCGGGTAAAATTAATTAGGCTTTAAATGCAAAGTTGGAATAACAAAATGTTTAGGGTATTTACGTTACAATAATGATTTTAAAAATGAAAACAAAAATAAGAGACTAATCATTTCATTAAATTTCAATTTGGAAACCTATAATAAGGCAAATAGTTCTTGTAAGAGTCAGAATGAAAATATATCTATAAGTTCAGATTTGTAATCTCTAGAAAAATATTTTATTCAACTATAAATAAATTCAAAAAAATCTAATTTTGAACTAACTTTGAATGTTCCATATCGACACCGTAAAGTTTTGAAAAAAATCCAAGTTGCAAAAACCACTTACAAAAAAAGTAATAGGTATGAGCTTCAGAGCTATACCTATATTATAAATATAACAATGAAAATATTATAAATATATTATTACAATAAATCCAAAAATAATTTAAATTTTCTTTAAATTTTTTTATCCACAACCTATCCATATTCAGAAGAATTCGGTAGAGTTATCGAAGATGATGACATTTGTGTTAGTAGTGAAAAGGAATTGTCTCCTGAACGAAAATGTAGATTATTGATAACTATAAAAAATGTAACATACTAATATACAATATAGTTATCAGTTATATCCAAAAAAATCTGACGAGTATTCGATTTATTTGAAAATAAGGGATTTAGAAGTAAATACTTGGAAAAATTATATTGCACTTTGCTAACTATAACACTAACTAGTGTAGGTACTGAAAAAGCGTTTCCAATAGCTGATTATTTTTGCCCAAAATTATGTTTCAGCCTTAATGATAGTACAGTTGGTGCATTATATTTATTAAGATCACATTTCAAAAATTTCTTATGGAAATTGTAATAATTAAAGTTTTTTTGTGATTTAAGTTCAAATAATGTTCGTTTTTCCTTTAATTTTTTATGATTCCTTATTAACATTTATTGTTTATGATTTACAAATGATTTTTTGTAATTATTACTTTTTCTAATTAAATTAGCAAGTAAAATAAGAGACACCCATGTTTTCTTTCCTTTTCTGAAATTCCTACTATCGGTAATAAAACCGGTATTCCAGTATTAAAAGCTAAAAAATACCGAATATCGGTATTGAATTTTTGATTTGGTATTCTAATCTCTAATTAAATGAGATTTTTCGTAAACGGAATCCGTTTTCTTTTTGGGCTTTTCTAAGTTCCTTCCTCCTGTTGTTTAATACTGCTACACTTTGAAATCTCCATATCTCGCAAACGTTAAATTTTCTGGAAGCCCCCCGCCCTCGGGAAAAAAAATTATTCACTTTATAAAAAACAAAAAAACAAGTGTGTGTTTATCAGTTTTCCAAAGACTCTTTCTTCTCTAATACAAAATTTCGTCTTTGGATTTAGAATGAAGAATGCTTCAGCTAAATATTTACGTAAAAATCTCAAAATTGTAAATTTTCCCGAATACAACATTTTCTCGTAATTATAGTAAAAAAAGCTTAATATTTTTGGAAATAACTAATAACGTTGTTTTTTGTTTCAGGTAATACAATTTTTTCCTTATTTTTGTACCAATGAGTTAAAGGTAAAGAAATAACTTTATAAACTAATCAAAAAATAAAACTTATTCGTGCTTGTCGTATAAGATAGTTGATTGCAAAGTTTCGAGATTCGATTTTCGTTTTTTTTTTCTTTTTTATACTTCTATGTATGTTCTTTAATGAATACAAATCCAATTTAGACTGAAGATACTCAACAAACTTGTAAATCGTGTTGACCAAAAACTATCGATGAAAAATCAATGACCCAATCAAAAAAATCTTAACAAAAAACAAATTAGCACCGATCGAAACTATCGATAACCGTCAATCAACAAATTTAACCAATGTAAACATTTACTGAACGATAAAATCGATTCGCTGAGAAAGCCACGAGACAAACTCCTAAAAATCTAAAAGAGATAACAAACCCGGAACTACGTCCAAAATTCATCGAAAATCTCATATAAGCTCAAAACCTTAAAAAAATAGAGGCGATACCAAATAGCATACTCGTTATCTCCAATCTTGTTCGATCGAATTTTTCAAATTGCAAAAAAAACTTTGAATGGATCATAAAAATTTATAACCCTCCTTTTTGTCAAGTGGAAAAAATTAATAGGAAATAATTTTCTTCTATTTGTTAAAGAAAGAACGGTATTTTCTTTCTTGATTGCTATAAAATTTATATATAATAAGCGTTTTTTTAATTTAAAATTAAATTATTTTCACAACAATACAGCTTTTATAACAATCAACCTCATCGTCATCATCCTTCCGGCTCACGACGATCAAAGGCAACCGTTTTTATGGCGATTTTCTTTTCTTGACTTAATGACCGAGCGAAAAAGAATTCATCTCATTTAGCGACCTGGGTCAAGAATGAAATATTTTCTTGCACGTAATTTTTTCGATCTTCCCAAGACCTTGATCGTTCGTCTTTCTCGCCGATGTAACACCGTATAAACATCTTCATCGTCATTAATATCGTTGTTGTTGTCGTCGGAATCATCATCATCGTCGTAATCGTTCACTTCGACATCATCCTATGGTCGTTGATCAAATCAATACGTCACGGCATTAACGTTTATTTCAATCGTACATAAACGGTTTATTATCATTATAAACGGTTTTAAATTGCAAATGTACCACCTCATCGTTGTTTAACCTAAGCTAATCGCATCATTCTAATGGGTGAATAATGGAGTTCACTGTTTAATGGATTTTGTTCCGAATGATTGGTTTAGTTTCGTTAACGAATTTTTGTGCTCTTATGCATTTGCGAATATCAAATCTCATGCTCAAATGAGCTTTGCGTCAGAGAAAAATATATTTCATCTATGATCAAATTTTAAAAAATCTTATAAAAAAGATGTGAAAACTAATAAAGGAAACACATTTAAATTTTGGAATAAGTTCAGCTATTAAATTGTAGGTATAAATACCATCTTGCTATATATACCACCTTTCTTCATCAAGCACGTACCAGACGAACATCTCAGGTTTTTCAACGAATAACTTTGACCTATCCTAATGCTACCTAATGAAAATCGGTACAAACTTTCCAAACAATTTTAAGCTTTAAGTAGAACCACTGTAGATCCAAATATAATATTCAAAATACATAAAATTAATACCATTTCAAAAGTAGAAATTATCTCTCAAAAATTTTTTGTACAAAAAATCGGCAACTTCATTTGCGTGGTTTATTATGTCGAGAGTATGTTGTGTTTAAGTTTGAGGCTACTAGCATATTATATACCAGTGGTTTTATTACAAAGGAATCACTATATCTTATGATCTTTACACGTTTGAAAATGAAAGTATATCTCAAAAACTTTTGGCATTTTTGAAGAAATTAACATTAAGCTTTTTATTAACTTTACCCATCTGTACCTTATCTTATCTCTACATCCTAACAATGTGAAAAATCTCACTAGTTTGAAGAAGAGGTTAGCCAAAAAGATTAGAAGCCTTCTGGAGGCCGAGTGGTCCAGGTGACCGCTCCAAAACTCGTAGGTGTTGGGTTTGATCTTCGATTCGAGTAAATTTCCGGTTATGGATTATTATTAACCAAAGAGTCCCTAAAGACCAAGTAGTAGTTATAGAGCAACGGTAAATGACAATTTAAAAAAATAGGAATTAGGTTAGAACTATTAAACTCTTAAGTTTTTAACTATTTGTATAATATGGTAGATATATTTTCTGCTTTGTTACTTTGTCAATTGAATAGGTACGTAATGTTTATGTATAGATATTATAGATACATGTATTTTCCTGGTTTATATACACAAATATTGTGCACCTCTATAGAAAGTAAATCCAGTGGTAAATAAGTAAATGAAATAATCCATGCTATTACTGAACTAGATTTTTTCACCCTCATTTACATGAAAGGGATTAAAAATCCCTCGCAACTACGAAAAAATAGACTTTTTTCATAATTACGAGTATATATAAACCTTCTTGTATGTAGAACAATGAATCCTACTTAAATATACCCAAAATTAGCTATAATAAAGCAGATAGTTTCGTACTTTTTGAGTTCTTTAAATATGAAATAAAGACCGACTAAAAGGTCAACAAAACTGTTTATTAAAATAAGTATATTTAAACAGATATAGAGATAGAATAGGGGTGGAAAAATTTAACACTGGTATAATCGACAATAATTTTTCTGAATTATACGTTATCGTAGTTTCACAATTTTTTTTTAATTTGTAAAAAATTATAAAAAGTAGAATATAAATGTAGCTACACAGTTATGATTTAGAACTTTACAATAGGTACCTACAGTGTTGAAAAAAACTCCTTCATGAAATATTGGAATTGAATTTTTCATAGAGGATATATATGATTTCATTTCACTTAATATTTATCTAATACTTATAAATTTTGGTTTCAAGGGCAGCAATTGGACAAACTAGTGTTAATGTTTTTAAAACTAATATCATTGAAATCCGTTTTTACAATACCAATCCCAATTATTATATGGCATTCGTATGACTTAATCGTATCATATACATATACATATACAGCACAGGTATGCTTTCGCTAATATAAGCATAAAATAAGCAAATTTTTGCAAAAAAAGGGAAAGAGAGAAAATTGACTTTAAAATTCTACGCTCACGCATAATTACTTATCGATTTTCTTAAAAGAAAAGCGCTCCATAGAATTCTTAATAAGGTTTGATCTAATCGATCGTTATAAGTTCTAATGATAAAATCGATATATTTGCAATAAGAAATCGATCTCATCAGAACCACCGCCGTACCACTTGAATCTTAAGCTGTTAATCAGCCAGTTGAATCTATTCTCACATTTATTAGCAGAAAAATGTTTATTAAAACTTGCGATATCGTTGGAAAAAAATCAATTTGTGAAATCGAATCGACAAATTTCTCTCGCTTATTGGAAAAAAGTTTCTTCGTTTGTAAGAAAATATTTTTATCGATATAGCGATTATTAATTATTCATTTGGAAAAATTAATAATAGAAGAAAAAAAATTGTGATAAGAATATTACGAGAAACAGTGAATATTTTCTGTGTTGTGTCTGGCATGGCATGGCATGGTTTGTGCAGCATCCGTATAAAATAAGATTTATCTCCGTAAATCGTTACATCTGAAACACATTAGTTTTCGATGTAACGAAAATGACAAATTACGTTAAGAGAATAGAAATTTATTAGTTTCCCTGAATTGGTGACATTAGAATGGGATAGTTGATGCGACAATCGTAAACAGCGATCATATAACATAACGATCGAAAACGAGAGAAACGATCGCCTTAAAAATTTCCCTCTACATTCAGACTTACGTATAACTTACAACAATGACATTGACAACCTGTTTTTGAATTTAACGCTCGAATAAATAAATTCATAGAGAAATCCGGAATTGAATTTATGGGTTTTACGATGTTAATTCTAACGAACGAACGAGTATGTGTGATCTGAGTTGGCCTACGAGGCCCTTTGCCGGAGCTTTTTTATACAGAAAACCAGAAATACAGAATTAAAGCCCAACAAATACGAAACTTTCGTTTAAATCTCGTTTTCAATATTTAACGGTTCTTTCCCATTTCTCTTTCTGATTTGCAGCCAATATTGTATTTATTGTACGCGTATGATTTAATTTGAAAATTCCGTTATTTTTTGCAGTTATCTTGTATTATGTTTTCTTATTTTTTTTTACCGGCATAATAATTATTAGTTGTATTTATAAATGACAAAAAAAAATCGTTAAAAATCGTTTTTCTGCTCTTTATTCTCAACAGAATAATGAAAAAAGGTGGTTCCGTTATCTTAATAATAGCGTACTAATATGTAAACGGAAGATTATTTTTTTTGAAATCCGTTTTGCCGCTTTTTTAGTGAAATCCAATTTGCGAAAAAAGAGAATATGCGTGTGAAAACGATGTTACCAATTTTGAATGCACAAATTTACAAAAGGAAATTACTTTTAAAAGTAAAATCTATTTACCAAAAAAAAAATAAAAAATCTTATTTGAAAAGAAAAGTTGATAATTTGTTCACTTAGCAATATTAGAGTTGCGTTATTTCGTTAAAATGATGACTAAAATTTACGTTTGAATATTTCACCTGCATAGTAGTAAGATATATTTTTGAACTATTTCTTAAAAGTAAAGTCGTAATTTGACATTGAAAATTTCAAAGTATAAAAAACACAGATTAATAAAAAAAGCTTTTTCTGGATTTCTCTTTTAATGCATGGATTCTGATACTAGACAGAAAAACACCAAAATTGTAATTCTTAGCTTTCAATGATTGCTTTTACTGTTTTATGACGATAAATATGTTTTGAAGATTTAAATTGATTTATTTGTGAGCTGCAGGTAAAATTTGATACCAAAATACATAGTACTTTTTAAAGGACACCATAGTAAGTGTTTACTTGTCTATTATAGCAGTAAGAACTGTTTTTTAGTATCGCGAAGTTGGGAAATGACGTTAAAACATTACAAACAGCCAAACAGGACGTAAATTTGTTCTGCTTTATTTGCGATAAATTAATGCAAGTTGAAAACAAAAAAATTCTTTGACTACAAATTTGAAGCTTTACAATGCTAATGAGACCTATTTTTGTATACGATTTCTGATTTAAGATAAAAATAGATATCTCACTTTGCCTATGTTAACTTTTATATACTTCAAAGTTATATAGATTATATAATTGATCAATAAGAGCTGATTTCCAAAATTATTAATTTTTTGATAAGAATGCAAGATGGTTATACTAAATACACTTAGCACATTTACCTAATAGAGCCGATTTAGTACAATACCAACATCGTATATGGGTGACCAAGCCAATTTACAAATGAAAAGCATTGTGTAAATGGGAAATAACTAAAGAGTCTAAGAATATATTGATATCGTCATGACGTAAAATTAGAACTAATGAAGTATTTTGTGAAAGCTCTAGGTTGATATTCAAAAACTTTTGAATATTTAGAGGTAATCTTTCCTAAATAATCTTAAGCTTAAGTTAAAAACGGTATTTATGTTGGGAACAAACAAAAAAAATTAATAATAGTAATGAAATATTACAATT
Organism: Sisyra terminalis; assembly: GCA_958496175.1. Lineage (NCBI taxonomy): Eukaryota > Metazoa > Arthropoda > Insecta > Neuroptera > Sisyridae > Sisyra > Sisyra terminalis. The sequence goes on from OY292275.1 coordinate 15,467,010, forward strand.
ACCAATTACTGCATGCTAATGAAAAACAAGTCTGAGAGAGTTTTAAAACAAAAGTAATGTTTTCTGGGAAACAACAGGGTTAACAATTATCAAAAATTTATCAATACTAGGCTTGAAAGCTTTAAAATTATAATTATTAACTGAAATTTTGGCTTGCAAAATGTCTCATATGCTAGTCTATGGACCAATTTAAAGATAATATGGGTGCTTACTCAAAAAAGCAAGTAGAGCTTTTTTCACCAAGTTATAATGAGCTTTGAACGTCGTTACCAAGAGTAGTACAACGGGAATACAAAGGGAGATAACATTTAATGTGAAATATGGAAAAGTTACAAACTTAAGAAAGACACTAAAAGTGTCATTTAAAAGTGTGACATTTGGACTTGATTTTTAATTATTTTACATTTTAGAGCTTACAACTATAATTATTTTTCTATTAAAATTGATCATAGATCTCTAAGAAAATGCCTTTCTCTTAAAAAGTAGAAAAATTGCTCTTGTTTTGACAAAAGCAAACAATGATAAAAAATTTTTTTTTCTTTTATTCGTAATATATCGGAAATCAAAATTTCATATTCAAAAGTCAAACCCAAAAATCGTGTCAACATCTTTAATGTTAAATCTTCATCAAAAACCCAACAAGTTCATTACAAATAAAAGTTTCACTTGGAAAACTTCCCAAACTTGAAGACCTTTCGGTTCTTCAAATTTTTAACAAAATATTAAATTTGGCACTTCTATTTTATAAAGTTGTCACTAACTTGTTTCTCATTTGAAATCATTATTAGGAAATATTTAATATCTCATTTCAGTAACACCTATTCCATGTACAAATCAAATAGCTTTTTATCTCAAAAATTCATATAAATTTTATGAAATGGTTTTATTTTGCTAACAGGATTTTAACAAATCTTATAGTTCCTTATATTTAAAATTACCCCTGCTATTTTTGTAAAAAAAAAAACATATTTTAATGGAATGGAATTTATTATATAACTTCAAACACATCTTGTGAGCTTTTGCTTTTCATTTAGGCCTCCTTTTGAAAGTAAAAATAACAAATACGAACCTAAGTTTTATTCTCATATATTGACTTTATATGTATATTATTTGTATATGTTTTCATACGTTTATATACAAATATAATTTATAAGCAAAAATTAACAAAAATGTTAAAATTGAAGAAGTAATTACAATATCCATATTTTTTTTAAAAATCATCCTTCCAATTTTCGTCGACATCTTTTTAAAGATTAGTTCAAAGATTTTTACATTGACTTTTTTTTTCGTTTGTAGTCTTTGCTACATAATCCTTGTAAATAAAATAGTATTTTAGAAATGTTTTGGGATGTCTAATGTTAGGATGTATAATCCTTTTACGACTGCAAGATCACAAAGCCTTTAGTACTCTCTACAACGCATGCGTAAGTTATTATTTTGAATTATATACTTATTAGATACATTTTATAGAATAAAGTGAACAGAAAATATTAATTTCAATTTAATAAGAACATAAATTAGAATGCTTCAACTAATTTCTAATAATCTCCAGAGAGTAAATTAAAAAGTTGAACAAATTAAGTTTGTTTATGGGCAATAGAGATACAAATGAAGAGTTTGATCTAACACTTTCGAATTTTGTTCTCCTAAAGAAGTGCCGAACGTCAAACAATGTTTGTAAACCACACAGATAACTGTTTTAGGGTTAATTATCATCTCACACTCCATATATCTACTTCTAAAATCCAAGTCGTTCAGACCCAGTTCCAGGCGTATGGCCTCACTTGGCATCTTGATCTGTCTGTTGCGATTTTTATGTTTCTAATTTGTCATCACAACTTGCGGAATTGAAAATTTCTATTGTTTCTCGATTCTATTATACAAATCGGCTGCTCGCTTGGCTTGAGAAAATGTGCACGATGATGACGAATGACCGACCGAAACGAGAGAATCTTGCGCCAAATAAGGCAATGCAAGGGAGAGTGCATCGGCTTAACCGGTGGCAATACTTGGGCAAACAACCGCCTGACACTTGGGGTCATTTGTGTCCTCCTTTAAGTTCCACTCCCGCATACTTTTTTTATTATACTATACCACTACGTTTCACTACAATTGCATTGATAACGATGATAGATTGGCCTACTTTTATTCTAACGATTTTCAATAATAGCTAGAGAGTTAATGGGAACCTTTTTCGAAAAGCTCTAACTTTAAATCGCTTGGTGACAAACATAATCCTCGAATGAATTGAACGTGGAGTACTATTTTATTCTTTCGATAAAAAATTAATCAGTTTCAACAATCAAAAGGTTAAGTATCAAAAAATGTTTTTATAAAAGATATCATAAAGCATTGAAAAATCAAGACAAAAACATAAACTTATATTTTCTTAAAGCTACTCATCCAATTTTAACCAATTTTCGTGAATTTTGTGAACTCTTTATATCATGTTCGTTTGGAAAGTTTTTAAGAAACACTATGAATTTTGAAATTTCGCCTCTTTTTCCTTCTCTACTTTAAACCTAAATTTTGGCAGTTTCTAACCATTCTGTTCTGTGGTGTTTCCACCCCTTTGCGCTTGGTATTATTATCTTCCATGTTTCCCTGTCCTGTGCTTGCTGTCATACTTTAGGCAATAAGTGATTAGTCATCTCCTTTACACGGTCAGACTATCGTATGGGAATCTTCCTCTGCTATGTTTGCTGCTATTTTCCTTGCAAATATTAGTGATTTCATTTTTCTAATTATCTTAACTATATGACCAAGAACCGCAAGTTTATTTTACTTATGAATTTATCATGTAGACTTAATTGTTTCTAGGACAATTTAGGATTCGCAAATTCTATAAGCGCATCTAAAATCATCAAAATCGGTTGTATGGTTTTAAGAAGAGATTGTTAGTAATCTTAGTATAAGGAAAGTTATTTTAATTTTGACAACTTTTTTTAGGTTCCTTTTATTCGTATAAAGTGTATTTGGTGTCAGTGCTAATACATACGAGAGGAAACTAGTAGATAATTATAAAAAAGTCGGAATAAAAAATTCCATGAAAGGTATATTAGTTTATATTTACTATAGTAGTTTATCTCACTTCATTTCTACAATTGATATAGTACGGCAATGATAACCGTAGATTAAAAAAGATTAGAAAATTTATAATTTATCTTTTTAAAATCTTAGAAAATTTCCCTTAAGAAAGTTATCGATTTTGTTAGGAAACTGTCTTTAGTGCATACACAATAATACTAATTTTTGCTAGAAAGAAGAAAATAGTTACATTTTATGGTATAATAACCTCTTGATTTTAATTCGCTGGGACCGAAGTCATAGTGGGGACAACTGAATCGATCCCAGCGCTTATAGTGGTAAAAATTGCGTTGGGTTATGCTTGTTATGCTCTGATTGTAAATAAACATGTCCCACAACTCCTACAATATGGTAAGTAATAATCATTCATTTGTTATGTAATACAAAAATGGTCTCTAAAAAGATTACAGTAGGTATTGAAACCCCAACAATAAGCATTAAAAGCTTCGAAAAACTTTTCTTCCCCTTATAGTTTTACAAAAATGAAGATAACCCGTTTTCAAAATCACCGATTCGATCGTAAAGTATTGTCATAACAAGAATAATAATAATATAACTATCGTGTACGATTATTTTTTCAATCACGTAAAAATCTAATTTTAGTTCTGCGTTTCAAATGATTTTCATACATTCAAAAGAAAGTAAAATTTTTCCCAACCTACAATTATGTCTCAAAAAAAGTGCGCAATTTTTTAAAATAATTAACTTTCTTCAATGGAAATCAATTCAAATCGGCAATAAAAATGCGCGTTTCAATCAAAAAAATACCGCAAAAACAATTTTTACTTTTCCTCCTTGCTACAATCCAGATGTCCACATGTGTAACCATAAATTAAAAAAAAAGAACTATTTCTTTTGAATTCCAATACGAACTATTTGTGTTTGCTAATTCCATAACACCTTACGGGTAAATAATCAATTAGTGTCTTTTTCAATTCGATTTTATTAATGACGAACGAAAATTTCAAACGATGGAGCGTCCAATTAATGGTGTGATTATCAATAAATTATATTTCCGTTACACTAATGAGAATCATAAATAGCCGAAATTCACAAAGAAAAAAATCACAAAGTTTATCAAAAAAATCCTAACGAACGAGAGGTCATAAAAAATAAATTATAAACTTCAAAATATTTTTATATGATAATATCCAAATTGCCCTAAACCGTTACAAAAGACTTCCGTCTTTTATTTTTTTTATTCATTTTTTCCGAGTTGCAAACTATCACTTTTATCTTAGTTTTCAATCTTAAAAAACGCCTTAAACTAATAGAAATTAAACATTAGAATCCTTAAACAATAGGAAAAGAAACAAATGAAAGTATTTTTCGACAAAAGACGGTCAATGTCTAGGTTGAAAACATCGGTAGTCTATTGTTTTTCATTAAACAAACCACCTACTAAATAATTTTTATTTAAATGGCGAAATCAATTTTAATGGGCACTTGAATGCTCATTTTTTATTTATCTAAACAATTATCAGCAATCTTCACTTCTTTTGCTCATTTAATCGCATAAGTTGAGGACAAGTGAATGCCGAGAAAAATAAAAGTATCGATTGGCGCCATGTTTCAATTATTTACGATCACAAAGTTTGTCTTACATGTAATTCTTTTCTATTAGAAAATTTAATAATTCATAGTTAACAATTGTGGCTAGAACGGAAGTTTAATGGCCAATTTGACCTAATTGGGAAAAAGAGGACAAATCAATGGCGTTTAATTTGAAAATTGCAGCTTTTCCGATTTTAATATGTTGATGCAGGTGCGGATTCGGGGGTAGGAAATAAGGGCATTTACCTACTTTGTCCTTGTCCTGAATATAAAAAATCGAAAGCGCGTATAAGTAGCTAAATAGCTAGCTTTTAATACTAAAGTTAGGGTAAAATAAAAATGTACTTATATCCCCGGCATTTGTTTAAAGTTTTTTAACAATTTGAAAAATAATAAATAACCATAAATAGTAGAAATATTAATGCACTCCAAGTTTCATATACTGGTGACCCAAAAGTCACGAAGGGTCACTTAATTTTTGGCGTTTAATATTTTTTTTAATTATTTTAAAGCATAAAAAATATAACACAATTTAGAGTTTTTTTTATATCCACTCAGTATGAAATTTAGCACCTTTAAAATGTCTTCCATTTTCCACTTCGCCCAAATTAGCTTTTTTGAGGACATGGTTCATTACAGCTTTTAGCGTCTCTGACTCTATTGCCCTAATTTCGGTACAAATGTTTTCTTCAAGTTCTGAAATTACCCAAGGTTTATTTGTAAAAACTTTTCCTAACAGGTATCTACATAGAAAGAAATCAGGAACCGTGAGGTCCGAAGATCACGGTGGATAATCCATGGAACATCTTGAGATTATAACATCCAACATTATATCATTATATTATAACACCCAATGTAGCTTCAGTTATATGGCTGGTAGCACTATCTCGCTGAAATCACATTTCTGGTCTACATTCCACTGCAGGTCTCACAAAGTTTTGAAGTATGGCCATAGATCGTTCTCCATTTACGGTCATTGCATTACCATTGACATTTTGGAAAAAAAAACGGTCTTATTATGTCTCATAATGTTAATCCACACCAAACCGTGTGATTTATGTTGGTATACCACTTAAGGATTTTCAGTAACCCAAAACGTGTAGTATTGCTTGCATCTCCAACGTTAAAATGACAACGATATGTTTGTTGCATTCTTTCAATTGAATTTTAGTTCTCATAGGAATATTGAACGATTTTAGTTCGCTGTAACGTGCTGTATTTTTCCATGGTAAATTTTCACACTTACCGAGTGCATCTTTTGAAAAAAAAAATTATAGGAAGTTTAAATCCTTTCGTGACTTTTAAGCCCTTCTGTACTAATACACTTATTTTGGAGTGCTCCAGGGTTTCTCAATTTCGATTGATACATATGTAGAATACGTTTAAATTTAATCGGATACTGAAAGTAATACTATTACTTCTGAATTTCTTAAGAACAGTAGCACAAATTTTGATTTACAGTTTTATTGCATCTGCAACTGAATAACTTTAATAGAACTTATTTTGTTTGTAATTACGGTTTTATATGGAAGCACTTTTATTTTCTTTATTATAGGTTGATGGATTTTACGAGGCATAGTTGAAAAAGGAATAAAACTAGATATTAAGTGTTTCACTTATTTATTGACCAGGATTGTTGTGTTTGTGTTAAAATGGCGGCAAATTGAGCATTGAAAAAGAAGTGTCGGGATGCGACAGTGAAACTTGAAATGAGTTTGAGTTTGAATCCCATAACAGGAAACCGGTCCCATTTGTGCATCCATTAGAGAAAAAGGAGATATGTAGGTACTTGTAAATTAATAGACAGTTTCCATTTTTTTAACCCTGAAAAAATGAAAAACATTGCTTCTAGTAAACCAAAGAAGATCAAACTGCTATTGAAGTTTGTTTTTGTAAAAGGTAGATTAATTTTTTTATAAAAGCATTTTATTGGAATTTATCATTTACATTTTTCATAAATTTTATTAATTTAAAGATGTTCGTGTTGACGCCTATTTTTTTTCGTTTCCGCTTGGCGGGCGTTTTAAAAATGAAAATAGAACATTTAATTATTGAAAAAATAAGATATGCCGCGACGTAAAATCATCTTTAAGATGCATTTGGGTTGAAACACAAAATGACACGAGAAAAAAAGTAAACATTTTTAAAAATTTTAGCGATCAATCTTTTGAAATTGATTCATTTGTCATTTGGGAAAGAATCCGAACCCATTTTGACAGGGGTTGAATCCTCTCATTTTTCTCCCATTCTCGTCCGTTTTCTCACCTAATGTCTTTCGATTGTGGCTAATGGTGCATCCAACTGCACTTTTACGAAGATCTGACAACAATGATGCACTTGATTGAACACATAAGGCAATTCCCGAAAAAAAAATTAATAATGTCTTGTCTTGTTAAGCCCTCAACTTTTGGACACATGCGTCCCGCCTATTTTACTTTTGAAATATTCATTTTTATTTTTCGTTTTATCATTTCCAAAACATCGATTTGAAAGAGAGACAAAGTCACTTTAATGGTTCCGTGTTAAAAAAAATATTAAAATTATTGCACAACTTGTGGGTGTATTAAAGATAATATACTATTCGAAAAAAAATGTTTCCTCATATTTTAAAAGAGAAATAAATAGTAGGTTTTTGTCAATTATCAGAGTTAATCGCCCATTGTTTTCATGTTTCAATACAAGTGAATTATTAAACAATCTTTTATTTAAATCAAACGATTTTTTTCCTTTTATAATTTTGGTGCAAATCGTGATTTTTCCATCTAAATTTCACTTCATTTTATAAACTTTCATTTTTCATGAAAAATATGAACATATATACCTATGAATTACAAAGATTCTTTTCATTTTATTTGTTAAATTAAATATATGTCTTAACTTCTTCGTCATTATCACTAAAGTCATGATCAGTCCGATAAAGTAGGTTGTTTTAAAACTTTCAATTACATAAATATGGATCAAAATCATTATCATTATTTAAATATTCATCATCTGATGATCTGCGTCATTTTTAATCAGATCAAATGATGAAGGTATGATGCATATAAGAAAACATCTTGCATTGATAGTGGACCAGACATGGAATTACATACGTTCAAAATGAGAGAAGACATTTTAATGTTATTTTAATTTATTCAACAGTTACTATCATTATGATGATTTTTTCAACGATAAGTATATATTATTATCGCTGAGATTGTAGTTTAGCAAGAAAAAAATATATTTGAACAAAATTCAATCAAGTTATGTTATTTTGGTGGGTCATTTATATGCACATTGATGAATTAATCAAAAAGATGACATCTTTTCACGGAAGAAGTGTCATCTGGAAAAACAATTTTTATGCAAATTATTTGGTTTATAATTTTCAGTGCATGCCAATTAAAATAAGGATCCTGTTTCAGTTGTTTGGATATAATATAACGTAAAGAAAATTAAATTATTTGCTTATCAAATTTTCATTCTCCCAAGTTTCACCAAGAATATACCTCTTTAGTTTATTGGTCTTATTGACCACTGATTTTATTTTTTTACTTATACTTTTTTTCGTAAAAGAGTAAGTTTTATCTTACAAGTATTGTTTCTCCTTTTTTCTTTACTTTCTTCTACTACATCTCTACTTGTTTCCAAAAGCCAGCAGTTTCCATCAGATGATTCGTACCCTATTGCAGGTTAAATAAAAATTTGCTAATGATCACTTGAGACAATTTCTATTACCAGAAATTAATCAATAGGGGTAATTTTACAGTCCAAGATTATCATCTGGTTTATGACCAAATAAAACATGTCAATTTTTTTTCGTTAAAATTCTATACCTTTAGCATATACATCGATGTATGTACCTCCTTTTTATATTTGTAAACATCAAAAATATCGAAGTTCACGGTACATATGCTTCGATTTCTGTTTATGATATTCTGGTTTGTCCAGTCGCGTCACCATATAATACGGAAATGCATTTAGGAGTGCGGCAGTATACAAGTTGAGGACTACTATTTAAAGAGACAACAAATTTTGTTATTTGATCAGCGAATAGAAGTAATAACGTATTAGATGTTCTGAAGATTAATTTTTAAGATGAATGGAATTGAACTTATGAAGGATCATATTATTTTTTAACTATTCGGCCCTCTAAGCATTCATTCTCTCTTCCCACATAGAATTAATGTCCCATGATCTAAATTGCCCCACTGTAGGTATAATTTAAACGAGGATACTTAAATTTGCTTTATTATATAAAATTGCTTTATATTATAAAACCATCCAATACCAGCCTATCTTCTTTTTTCCTATGTTTTTCCTACGGATCACTAGGAAGAGGTATGGAGAGTTTTAAGTCTTACACTACAGTCTTAAGCTTATTTTGTTCCCTGGGCCCCTACTTTTCCTAGTGTTAGCCGAAAAGTCGAATACATTTCGGTGGCCAGTGAACAAGATGCTGTTCGACTAGTTTTGTATTGAAATCAGAAACTTCCAGGTCTTTTAGTCATCCTTCAGAAGGAGCTCTGCATTCCAAGAGAATATAAGAAGCAGAATCTACATGTTTGACAAAATCTACATATCGGAGAGCTCAACAGTACCCCAATAGTTTGAACCAATCAATCTGGTTTTATATCTACTGCAAAGCATTTTTGTAATTTGAGAAGAATTTCTCATCATTCTTTTGCTGTGTTTTTACTCCGTGATAATGATCCATAAGGAGCAATAATTAAACCGATAAAACCATTCTTTGGTTTTTCTCACCTCCGATTTTGTGACTTCATAAAGCCTATCTTCTACAAAGGGTTACTTCAATTTATCACAGTTTTCTTTAGCCCTTTCTTTCTACAGTCTAAAACTTTAGTGAATTCTGAATCACTTTTTGTTATTTGGATTAATCAACTGCTCCCATTTTCGAGAGAAGAAAAAATCTTTTTGAGACTATAAACTTCACATGCTGTTGATCATTCTCATCTTCAGCTTGATTCTCGAAACTTTTGTTCGTATAAAATACATTTAAGATATCAATTCTAATGTTGTAAAGCTTAATAAGTTTAAAACTTTAGCTTTATACCTTGATTTAAATAAATTATAAAAATATTTGATTTTTTCCACAAAAATATAACGCGTAATCAAATCGGCAATTACAGAGAAAAATATGATTTTTTGGTTTAATATCGCGTAAATTGATACTAGAATATCTATTTACTAATGTTTATGCTTCAAATTTGATCCAAAATGCGATAAGATGGAATAATTTTACTTCATATGAAACGTTGGTTTATTAATTAAAATTCTCGATTTGATCAAAAAGATAATGAATTGATCTGATTGATTTATATTTAATTCAACTGGTAATTGCTCCGAATAAACTTGTACTTGATTCTTAACGAAAGTAAAAAAGCTATGATCTCTAATTTTGACTCAAAAGTTTTACTTTTCTTCATTCAATTTCAAATTGTCTCTAACTGTTTACTTATCGAACTTTTAACATTAAATATATTTCAATTAAGTTTCACTTTCGAACATTTTTATTTTCCGAGACCTTTTATCCTTATCATGCTAACCTTTATTGTATTCGTATGGTCCATCGTCTCTCTCCACAGTAAATAATTTTTCAATTAGTTGAATGATTTTCAATTTTGTGATAGGATTGTTTTCGATTTTTTTCTTTTCTCGCCACACTGTGCGATAGTCGTTTCAATTTCGTTCATTCCAAAGATGCATTGTAAGATATTTCATCCACAGCATCCCATATTTGGAATTAACACAGCTCTTAGGACTTACCAACCAATATGCCTATTGTTTCCGTTTTTATCATCACAATCTCTTCATTTTCTCTCAATTAATCGATTGCTTTATTACATTTTGAAATAAAATTGAAGCTTCGTAAGTTTTTCCTGCCTGTTTTTATAAGAGGCTAAATATTCTTTAGATTTTTTCAATCCTCAAGCTTTGAAACATCTGGAATTTTGAGATCACTGTTTGAGGAAGACAAATTACTTTAGAGGTGATAAGGAGAAATGTGAAATTTGATCAATTTTTGATTTCAATCTGGGAGTGATTCTACATGGAAAAGAACTTAAAAACTGTCATAAAAAGTGCAAACAACTCTTAATTTTTATTAACATGGAACCGCTATTTTTAAGACAATAAAAACTTTATGAATTTATCGCTTTCCCTCCTCCCCAATGATCTCTTTGAACTCCCCCTCTATTATCCAATTCTCGTGTCTTATTTATTTAAAAAATCGATTTGACATTTATGATGACATTCGATTTATTATGGGTCAATAATCTCTCACGAGATTTTCACCTGAGACGTAAGAGAAGTATAGGCACAAAATTGCCTTTTAGTTAAATATCGCATAGCTTAGGCGGCATATTGGCGTTATGACAACTTGATAACGATCAAAAAAAAAGTTATAGATTTATTCAAACGATTTTTTTTTGGATATTATAATTACTTTTTTTTAAAAACCCTATCGATAATTTCGATCAAGTTCATTATCCTCGACTTTCGGGCGATTTAAATTGCTAAAAGTAGGCGGTTTTGAGTTCAAAAGTTTCAAATGACTTTGTTTTTCGTGTCATGTTTTTTTTTGGCTGTAAGAAATGAATTTATAGCGTTATCACATGCGAAAATTTATGATCTATCGATACAGCGTTAATTTATTATTTGTCTGAATTACTATTGCGATAGACTTTTGGTTGTCATTTTTTGTTTTGTTTGATATAATGTCTTTGTTTGTAATTTATGTTACAATAAAAGCGGAAAATTATTAATGGTTCATCGATGTTAAATGTAACCAACCTTTTACTTGACATATGCCAATTTTTTCACATACCTTCTGCTTTCTTTCCATTATAGTGTGGTAAACTTGAATAGATAAAGGTGGAGTTAAACATGATAACTAATTCAAAACATAAAAATTGCGTAAATGTCATATGTGCTATTTATGAGAATCATATTTGTCGATTTTGGTGCATAAATCAACAAATTTTTACCTATAAGTTTATTGAGTTGGTAATATATATAAAAATAATTCTTTTCTAGCAACTCCATTGTACTATTAGAGATGCGAGAAAAAAATATCTCTAGTAGTTACTTTAAAGTATCTTAGTGACTATACTTAGTTCTTTTATTTTTTGACAAAAAGTAACTAATATCTTAGATACTTTTTAAAAATAACTCGATCTTGGGGAACTAAAACACTATCTTAGATACCTAAAAGCAGCTTAGAAAAGTAACTAAAAAATTCAGAAATCAATAGAGTACCTGACTACTTGGTTGTACACAATAATTTTAACTTTTTATTTTGGCAAATTTTATATTTTATTTCGAGTTGTATTTAGTTTTTGTTAAGTTTTACAATATTTTATCTCTTAAATTTAATCTTCTGTCATTTTTTATGTGTATTATTTTTACAGGGGCTTAGAACTACATGCTTTCCTTTTTCCTAAACTAAGGGGGTTACAAAGGTTTTACGGTTTCCCAAAAATTGTTTTATTAATGTCATAATTATTTCTACTACATTTCGAGGACATTGTCCTAAATTTTTCAGTTAATTCATGAAATAGTTTCAGAGATACAGACTTGGGAAGCTTAGCAGTTTTCCCGTGTTTTTCTCTTGGATTATAAAATATTTTTCTACAAAAGTTTCAAAAATTGTTTGTCAAATGTGTATATTTAAAGCAGTAACAAGTTTAAATAAATATTTGTTTTTTTATATGTACAAAAAAATAAAAATTGGCTGTTTTTTCCCCGATATAACCCATGTAGCCCCTTAGTAATGATAAGTAATACATTATATCATTACCTAACAACTTTACCTAATACGTCACAAAACTAAGTACATATGCAGTATACGAAATAACTAAGAAAAAGTGTCTTTTTAAGTATCTTAAAATTAACTTTAGATAAGTATTTAAGTTCTTTTTTTTAAGAGTAACTAGTTATTCAAAGTAGCTTCGGATCAAGGTTTATAAATTACACAGGTTGCTCCATTAGATAAAGAATATGATGTCATATGAAGAATTTTGAAATTTGAATTAGTCTGAAGATATGTACGAATTTCTTCTGGATACGTCACGTAGCGCATAAGGCCACCTGTGTATTTTATAAACCTAGGCTTCGGATACCTTTTAAATAAAGTTACTTATCTAATATATACTTCTCTATAAGATACTTCCCTAAAGTACTTTTTGAGAACTCTGAGTACTATTACACTGCATTTGGTTGATAAAACTTGGAACATAATATATGGTAGTTATATTTTTGGTCAATCTTACCTTAAAAGGAATATACCATCATATTCTTGTGTTATGTTTCCACGAAAGCTTATTTATTTCACCATAATCAAAGTATACTGTACAATATTTCAATAAGGAGTTCAGAATTCTTCCGTTAACAATTCTCGATCGCATGAAAAAAAAATGCTTTCAAAAACACTAAAAAAATGGTTAAAAAATTTGTAGTAAAAATATAAAAATTTGAAACATTTATTGACGTAATGACACTATGTGTTGTTTTAAATTGCAAGGTTAATTACGGTTTAATTTTACTTGCATTGTGCTGTTGATTACAGTGTGCCAACTTGAGAACTTGATAAAATAAAGCAATTGCAAAATTCCTGAAAGAATTTTCCTCAATGAGTAAAATTAAATGAATAATATTCAAAAAACGAAATTTTAAGCAAAAAACTTTCCGGTATTTAAAAATAAAGAAGTTCAATGAATGAAACTATTATTTTTTCGTAGTAGTAAGAAAAATAATTTAGCGATTTGAACGCTTATTTATTTTTCTTGTTACGTTGTTATGACTATTTGATTTCTAATATTTTTTCTTATTTTTTCTAGGTAAGCCGACTCAATTCGAAGGTCTCAAGTAAAAATTGTAAGTTCTATAAAGTTTTATTACCTCTTCGGGCGTCATCAAATTAATTATTATAGTTGAGAGCGTATAGTACGAATAATTAAGCATACAATGAAAAGCGAATAAAATTTTTAATTACCCAAAGAGGCCTTGAACTGTTCTCATAATTAAACACATGTCTTTTTGTTCAATTTTCGTCTTCAATAAATGTCTTGAAGACATTTCGAGTAGATGCGGAAGAACATTAAATGATAAGACAAGAAAAATTGAAAGTTGATTGTTTTCATTGCGGTGGTATTGAAGTGATTGAAATAAAGTTATTTTTAATTTAATTGACGGGAAATTTTTATGGGATGCAATTTTTGTGACGCTTACATCGATGACAGACGAGCTTTAATGGTGATGAGATGTTGAGATAAGATGGTGGAACAGTTGGAGCTTTACAGAGTTTATGACGGAAGTAATTTATTTGAAAAACTAGAGATTTCCTGTCCGTGGAAAAAAAAAATGTGCATTGAATGCGCTTTCGATGTCAAAATATGTTAGAAATCCCATACTTTCTTTTTTCTTATCTCACTAATTACAGACTTGAAATTATATTTTTACAATTTATAATTAATAAGATTCAAACGCCCAATTGTAACGCCTCTTAATTCGTTTTGATAGAAATGTTGACACCTTTTTTCCGAATACAAATCACCAATTTCACATTTTTTTTCCAACATTTTTGTTTTACGTGTTTGTCGAAACGCGAATTGATTTTAACAATTTGGACAAATTGCAATTTGTCTCGTATGCAAATTAAATTCGAAACGACTCACATTCACGGTTATGAATACGTATCGAGTGGAATCGAATTGGATTAAATTATTGATCCAAAATAAAGCGATTCGAAAAACCGAAAAGATCAAGGCTAAACTTAGTTGAAATCATAAGACAAAAATTATTTAACTCTTAGTATATTTACCGATTTTTTACACTAATTACTTTATACCTAATCAATTCTCCTTTCTTGTTTTATAAGTAGTTTTGAAAAAAATCGTTATTAGCTTTAAATCAAACATTGTAAAAAAATCAATACATATTCTAGACACACCCAAATTTAGTATTCATGTCTATTTTATATAAGTTGCAATTACATTTTAATAATAATTGGTTAAAAAAATAGTTTATTGAATACTTTTCTTAAATGGTAAACTCTTTCAACAAAATTTGATATCTTAATGTTGGCGCCTGTATGTTGAAATAAAAATTGCTTCAGACATTGTCGTCTTAAGGCATTTTATCTAAAGCTAGGTTATCAATCTTGGCTTTCAAGTGAGATTAAGACTTATTTTGGATTATTCCAATCACTTAATCATAGTCAATTGTGATTATTGGATATTTGAATAAGACTACGTTTTTTTGGCACGAATATGTAACATTTTCTTTAACGTGGAGTATTTTTGTGCGATTTTACCTCTTTTCTGGAAAATTTGCTTTAATCAAAAATTTAATGAAGTTTTAGTTTCTTGTTTACGTAATTTTTTTGCATGTATAATGCGCTATATCAAAGGGTAAAGAAATAGTTATGCCGAAAAAACGATTGCAAAATTTAGAAATTGGTTAAAATATTTTAAGATTGTGATTTGTGATTTAACTATACATGCTAATAACTATATAAAAAAGTAGAACTATGGATTGTAAATATACTTAGCAAGTAAACGACTACATTTTGGAAATAATATTGCCGTCATCCCTGCATAATCATAACAATCATCTGAAGAAGGCAAAATTATTGGCTAAATTTATTACCATGTACCAATTGTAACAATGTCTTATGCATCTGTCTACTTGTAAGTCCATTTAGTTGTTAAAATAAAGCACTTTTTTCGATTTTGTATCAAGATGGGGGTGACTATTGCACCTATTTCCTCCTGTAACCCTGTCTTACGCCTTATTTAGGGAATAAAGCTGAAGAAAACCGATGAAAAAAATCATTTTCTGCAAAAATGATCAACCAAATTACTGAGTTATTATTCAAATTGATTTTTATTTTAGTCTATATAGTATTCAGTAATCCACATAATGCTTCCTAGTTATCCGAATTCTTCGCTATTGTTGCTTTAAATTGATTATGTATTAAGTTACAAACAAATGAATAAAAAGTTTATAAATTTCATCTGGTTATATAAGACTTACATTTTTGCAGTTTTGAATTTAAAAAAAAAATATAAATTTTCCGTTTAATATATCATGATGTATTTACAGGCGATATGATTAAATTGGTAAAAATTCCATCAACTAAAGTATTAAAAAATTTATAAATGATTCCGGAATATATGGTGTAGACGACAAAACTTACTTTTCTTGATTTCATTTTCCAACGGTTATTATTTTATGGTTAAAGTTTTATTAAGTATGATAATTTGTTAACAATGAGTAAAATGTGTCAATATAGATTATAAATATGTTGTAGCTAAAGTATGAAAAGCGGTAATGGATATACCAACGAGAAGCTCATAGTAAAAGTGAATACTATTGTTAATTTTATGATGTTATAAATGGTATCGGGGGCGATATGATTTAAGGTCATGAAAAATTTCTATACCGATATTAATTGTCTTGAATAATTTTTTTTCGTCAAAAAAAAAACGTGGATGATTCGCGAAATATTTCAGAAGACTTAGTTAATCTAATATAGAATTATTTGTTTATACTATAAATTAAATATATTATAGTCTTATTAAGTAATTTAATTTACAAAAGAAAAAACAAACCAATCATAGAAAATTTACACTTCTTGTTTCTTATGAGGAAACAATGAAGTCGATCCCAATATTTTTTCCTTATCTGAATTTTAATATTGCTCGGAAATTTTGGTGAAACATTTTTTTGTCCGCCTTTTCTTCTTATCTAATATTTGTTAATGAACTTTAATTTAAACGCAAATATTAAAAAAATGGTAATAATTTGCTTTAAATAATAAAACTATTTAAATTTATCATCTTGCCTAAATTTCCTTCAAGGTATAAACAGCATTCTCTTCTTCCAAAAATAAATCCAAATATAATGACACAATAACACAATATAATGACAACCCCTTGAATCATAAGTTATTGATGACCCAGTAGTTAGAAAATGACTTTAAAAAAATCTGTATGTTTCTTTAAAAGAATATAAATTGATAAGGTGTTTATATATTCACATATCCCAGGAATGTATCTTTTGTTTAAATTTTAATAAAGTAATAGCGACTACAGGGTAAAATTATGCATATAGCAATAAAATATTTGTTTTCTTAGTTTCCTTTTCAGGAAATCAAAGAGAAAAATATTCTTATAACTTAATATTAAATTATATATCTAATCTCCTGGCTACTGTAAGTAATTAAAATTTTATAACCCCGCTTTATGTCAAATCAATCGGTGGTATTTATACGACCATTTCAAAAGCTCGGAAATTTTCTTACTTTACTTGCGTAAAATATATTTTATTATATCGACTCGATTGCCAATAAAAACAGTAATTATTTTCTGACTTATAAATAAGTATAAAGGTGAAATAAAATATTGTATTGAAGTGCAGCGAAGTGAGCATAGTTATTAAAAATGTGGAATGAAGTGAGACATCTTCATTACTTCATTCACACGTCTTGTCGTAACACTAAGCAATTTCAATCTAAAATTTTTAAACTCAACAATAAACAAACGGATTACTCGTTAAATAATATAAAATTTCAAGCCGCGAACAAACTTGCAAGTAATATAACAACGTCCAATGCGTCTATCCAACGTTTCAAACATAAATTATAAAAGGAAATAATAATAAAAGTCGGAATATATCTGAATATTTTATGGCCCCCGTTATTCTTATTAGAAATAAATATTTTATGTTGGGAATATTGTAAAAAAAAAATTGCTCGCACAAACTTGGGTGGCGTTTGGATGTTCTTCAGTTTTGTTTCATATATTCAAATATTTGCATTTTCTCTTTTTCTTTCAACCGTTGTTCTTGTAAAGTGTACATTTTTCTGCAAAAGTTCTCTGATTTCTGATTAGTGCACTGAGTTGTGGAGTAGAATATTTTATTATAACTTTATGGCAATGTGGAGGAGTTTCATAGACTGTGGAATGAAAAATAGAAGACGAAATCGTCAGGTATTGAGATGAAGTAGGAGTAAGTAGAAGTTAAGGACGTAATTAAATATTGATTTAAACGAGAGAGCCACGAACTTAACCGTCACAGTGGCGGTTAATGGCGACGAAGTTGCAATCGATCGATTTTCCATCGATTGCTCCAATTTCACTTCGGACGAATAATGACTTTAACGTCGACATTGTCTCGTCGATCGTTTCAGGCTAACGCGAATAAATATTGACTTTACGATGACAACTTTGTGTTTTAATATTATATTTATTTTATCTTGATTTTATTATGCTATTATTACCATAAAGTATGCACAATTGCAAGTGCATTTTTCGAAATCAAAATGAAAAAGAAGGAAACTTCAAACTTTCATTTATAGTGACAAGAAAAAGGATCAAGTGGAAAATCTAGGACTTAAGAAAGTCGTTCACAGATATTTTTTTTTTCAATTATTTTTTTTTGCCTCACGACCATTCTTTGTTGTAGTCTTGTAGACACGCGTAATTTATTTGCAAATGACTTAAGGCTGATTAAAACTAACTGACATCATTCAGTAAGTATCAATCGGTCTTTATGGACGTTTGAAACGAGATGAATGATACCAAGACCGGTTTTGCCAACAAAGACAGACACGAATTTAAAAAAAGATTCACACGTACTAATTTTGAGAAAATAAAAATAAATAAAACAATAAATAACGCCATTTCTACTCCGACAAGTTTTAAATCTGTACCAAAATTAACGGATTTTCTTTCGCTATTTAGTTCGCCTATTTTAATACTTACGCTAATTATCTCAAATTGTTTCCTGTTGACAGCCTTTGAATTAGAGATGTGTTTAGTTATAATCTGGAAAGCCATTTATGTGCGTAAAATTGGTCTGTTTTAATTAAATTAATTAATTTTGCCGCGTAAAATTTTAACTTATTTCAATTTTCCGCCACTTGGGTGGTCGCTCATCATTTTTTTTTTTTGTTTCTAGTGGTACTCGGTAATATTTGAACATTTATAATATGTAGATTTTGTTGCAATCTGCTTTGAATTTTAAGAAGTTTCAATCTAACGCCAACTCATTGAAATATATACGAGCATTTAAACTTAACATTTGTAATATACTAGTCTTCTTTATTCAGAAAAAACTTCAAATTCAATGTTACAAAAATTCAAAAATTACTTTTACAGTTTTACTAATGTGGATACCTGTATAACTATACCTATAAAGCGAGGTGACCAACCTTTCAAATATGTGTAAATTATGGCACATGAGGTGGTTATAAGTGGCGCATTATTCTTAAGTCTTAATTTCTCTATTTCTTGAACTCTTTTAAATGCAATGGTGTACATAAACAGTACATAAACATTTTTAAGTAGGTATACCTTTCTACATTTTCCAAACCCCAATCATTAACAAAAAAAATAAAAAAATATTGTTTTTTAAGTTTTACGACACTTGGAAAAGGTTAACCATCCTTAACCAAGAACATTAAGAATATAATTGCGATGATGGTTCTGTGACTGTTTAACTAATAATCAATGAATGAATGAAATGAAATCATTTGTTTGACAGTGTGGAACATTCACTTTGAATACCATCGTAAAAAAGATGATCTCAATCAACTGATTAAATTAAATTCATTGCAAAGCATACATTGTATGGCTTAATTTTAAATTTAATACAAATTGAATTTATATTTCACTTTATGTAATTTTTGTATTACAAAAATGGATCACTATTTAAAGATACAACCTTTTTTTTATCATCAATGCATTTGCGCTAAACATCTGAAGTAATAATTATATGAAAAGTCAATTTTTAAATAAAATATATACACATTGATTTAAATCTTTTTAAATATTATAACAAAATATTGGTTTCCCAAAATTTTTTTTTAAGTGCTACAAAAAGCTATAGTTCATTTCAAATATACATATACATTTTGGTATAAAAAATATTTTGTAATCTTCTATTATTATAAAGAGGAAAGATTTGATTGTTTGTTTGCTTTGAATAGGCTCCGAAACTACTTGACCGATTTGAAAAATTCTTTCATTGTTGGGAAGCTACACTATTTCCGGTGAACGTAGGCTATATTAAATTTTTAAAAAAGTTAGGGATTCACACTAAAACTCCAATAATGTAACCCAAGGTCTGAAAAAATTATCAAAAACTATTCTTTTATCGCGTGCGCTGCGAAAACTATTGGTTATAGAACAAAATAATGTACTACAATTTTGCAAAACATATCATTATCTACAAAAAATAGAGCGACACCATATGTCTAACTATTATAGTTATGTCACAAAAAGTGTTTTTTCATTTTAAAAAATATATATAAATGCCACCGCTATAAAAGCTCTTTTATTTATACTTTGGGATTAATCTTTATCGAAATAAATGACTTCATATTTAAGTTTGCTTCAATACCATTATATAACTTTTTGAGTTATTAATTTGAACATTCCATTCGAAAGATATCACAAGTTTAAAAATGTAAGTTATTTGAAAAATATTGCATGATCACCGCTCTTTACTTATAATTAAGACCAACTTTATTGAACTTGGCGATATTTTTTATTTATGTATAGATGCTGATTGATTTACAGATTATTTGGTCTACGGTAGGTATACGCAATAGACATACGCAATACGCATACGCAATATACGCAATAGACATACTCTTTTTAGATATTTATAAATATTTTTTGAAAATAAATTGATTATTACATAGAACAATTTTATTCTTTGCAACAGTTTATTAAATGTGTCTTTTTCAAGTTGACAAAATAGTGTTTATAAGTATGATTATGTTTTTCGTAACAGAAATAAGAAAAATAAAAATTTTCATATATCACTACAAATGGAAAATTTGAAAAGAAAACATAATCTACACCTACGTTACGCAGACGAAGTTGCGGGGATCAGCTAGTTTTTTATATGTTAATAAGTGACCCTAATCATAAAATATCTTTAGTACCACTTTTAAATAACTTATAAGCAGATAAATGGTAAATGAATGATTATAGATTTAAAAACGTAATTACTTTCCAATACACTTAATAAATTGAGTGTCCTTAGAAATAGAGCTCTTTCTAGCTACAATCACTGAGATGTAGATTAGAGTGGACTTGGTCATAAAATTGTCAAAAATATATTGAATTTTATAGGATCCCCACTTTCCTAACTATTTTTCATCTCAGATAATTAAATAAGAACTCAAACAAATATCCACATGTTTAACCCTTACAATTTACAATAGAAACTTAAAGCAATAGTACAGATCGCGATATTATTTGTTCTAGAAAATGTTTCAAATGTTAGCTAGAATAGCTTATTTGGAATTTATTCTTCTGCCCCTTTTTCTTAGGGCTGTTTTATTTGGTCCTGCTAATAATGCGTTTTGGGTTAATAATGTGCAACTGTTTTTCTATAGTTGTGAAGGCCTATCTAATGTTTTTCTAATATCTAGTTGTTAGGGTTTACCTTTTTTCTTTTATATCTAGACTTATTTTGTCTACATGGTACATGTATTTTTTTTTGTCTACATATTTTGTCTATTTTCTCTCCAATATCCTCATTTTTCATTATCGTTTGTGAAATTTCAAAAATTAAAGTTGATATTTCCTTTTTTCGGACATTAAAAAATGGAGACAGAGCATTATCAAAAACTTGATATAAAGACTGCAAAAACGGTAGCCTATCAATTTTAGTCCTTAAATACAATAGTGACGTTAATGTTAGTTTTAGCTAAGTTTTATAACGATAATGAAATACGATCACTAAAGTAGGCACAAAAAAAAATGACAAAGAAATCATTTTCTTCAAAACATAAGTATCAGATTCTTAGAACAAATTATTACATCTGATGACAGTTTCTATCACCGATTCTGAAGCTAATAATGTCAAATTATAAAATTATGAATTTAAAATAGAAAATTAACAAATTTAAAGCAATCCACGTTTCAAAAAATTATGCAAACCAAGCAGCTGAAAGCAAAATTTCAAATTATTCAAGCCTACCAATTAAAATTAATCCAAATAATATGATACCTTTCAAAGCTATAAAGTATGTACTTTTACATTACCAAGGCGTTCCCGAAACAACAAAATTAAAAATTCGAACTCTTACTTTCTATTTGTGGGGTCATAAAAGTTTTAGTTCAGTATTTTACTTTAAGCTTCTTTATTTTAAAATAATGAATTCAAAGACCCAAAAAAAAAACGTTTTAAATGACAAGAAATGGTTTTAAAAATATTTACTTTTAATTCTTCATAAGTTATATTACTTTCTAAACATACATTACAAACATGATAATTCGAGTCTACATTATTAGTAATGTATTAGTTTTGTTGTTTTTGAATTATTTTTTTGTTTTTATATTCTTTTAAAACGGAAATTGAAAGTCATTCAGCTTTTGCTTTTGAAAACTTACCTGATAAGGTTTGAAGATTACAATTCATTTCTGCAATTAGATACCTATTACTTTTAGATCTTCGGAAGTTAAAAACTTAAGCATTATAAGTTTGGCGTTTCGTTATTTATTTTTAACTTCTTTACTGGTAGAATATAAGGAAAATTCTATCCTTAATTAAATAGTAATCATTTAAGTAGCAATATTAAACAATTTTTTTTATTTACTTAAAAATTAAGAAAGTATGTCATTTACAAAGGTAAACTATGGTTTTCCAATGAATAAAAAGAATCACATTTGTTATAAATTATGTGATTTTAAAATCAATTATTTGCATTCAGAAATAACCATGTTGTACTAATAAAAAAAAGAAGTATAAACGATACCTGCTACTGTCTTTTTTTCGTTTCATAAATACATAACTGGTATGTAGGAGTTCCACGATTTATTTGATCAAAAAAAAAGTTAAGAAAAAAATGCAAAGCGAAAGTGAATAATTCATTTCTGGTAGTCTTGACTAGTTCTCGTCTTTGTTTACTCGGCGTTAGCTTTTCGATTTGTTCACCATTGTGGCCTCTCGAGTCCTGACTTTATCTCTCCTCTTTAGTGCACTTGATCGCGAAGGTATTTTCTTCAAAGTGGCCATAATAGAGACCCGGCGAAGATTTGCACACGAGATAACGTTGAAAAATTCAATTTCTATTTGAAAGATTATTGTTTTCGCCTATTCATGAAAAAGATCGAATCGAGATTTGATTCAAAATTCGAATTTATTGTCTCGATAGATACCAGGGGCCAAACAGAGTGCTGCTACTTGAACTTTCTTGTTTCAAAAAGAACAAAAAAACCAATGGATAAAAGGCTCGAGCAGGTCTTGTTTGGTTTTCTTTTTTGATTTGGAGTTAAATGTTCATCTGGTCTATCGTGACATGATCTTGTTACGGAAGACATGGTTTTGTTTGATTTTAGACAAATTTTGTGTTTGTTTAAAAGATTCATTGATTGAAAAGAAAATGTTTTTCGACGTTCTTCTCACCATTGAGATTTGAGGGAAATTTGTCATTTGTATAAACGAAAATAGATGTGTGTGGTTATTTTCGTCCATTTCTGAAGTGCAGGAAGGAAAGACTTAATATTTTTTCGTACGCTTGTTGAAGGATTTGTTAGTTTGTTATAAGGATAAATAACAGTTTGTTTGTGTTTCCCAACAATTTTCAATCCTTGCCTTAACATATAACGCAATTTATAACAAATTCTTCAATAAATAAAAGATAAAATACCCAACTCAAGTGGTTCGAAACGTATCACCATGACTTTTAAGATGTCGTTAAAATAAAATCCCACGAAAAAGTTTAGTTAGCAAGAAATTTGAACCAACTTTAAAAGTTCTTTTTCTTAAATTCGTGATTGGATTGAAACGGAATTACTTATGCAGCCTTATGTAATAATAACAAAATTATCAAAATCTTCTTATTTAAATACAATTGAATTTGTAACAGAAGACAATTTTATGATCTTTTAAATAGCATAAACTTTCGTAAGAATTTCAATTCATAAATATTTTTCAACGTCATGAAAATCCTTGTCACAAAAGCATTAAATTTGTTTTAATATTCAAAGTTATAAATAGTTAATTTCTTCAATCCCAAGTGTATCTATCCTGTTTTCAGCAATGACAAGTATTGGATTGATGATTCTTTAATTGCTAGAAGCTCAAAGCAATAAATAGAAACAATAAATTACTATGTATAGAGACTAAAAGCAATTTATAAAAAAAAAAAAACATTTTTTAAATGAGTGAGTACTTTTTGTAAAAAACGCTCAACCGATTTTGATGATTAGTATGTATTTGATTATTACAGAACCGTCAAAATTTATATCGGTTTAAACGTCAACACGAGAGGACGACTGAAACAGTGCCGATAAAAGAAATCATTTTTAAAAGTTTTTAACGTTTCTTGTTTTCTGTGCACTGTAAAATATACAAAACGTAGGTACTTAGTTTTATAAAAATTAGATGAATGGTTCCCAAGAAAAGTGGGTACAGGTGTCGATACACAGAACAAGAGGGAGGGAAATAAATAAAATTGCTTCTCCTTGATTTACAACTCAAGTTCTTAATTTTAACCAACTTTGAAATATTTAAATCCCATTAATGATGATTTTTAAGAACTATTACTTCAAAAAATCCTTACTAGTTATATAAACGCGAAAGTTTGTATGAATGGATGTGGAGATGTTTGCCATTCTTTCACGCAAAAACTACTGAATGGATTTTAATAAAACTTCACAATAATATAGCTTAAACATTAGAATAATATAAAGGCTATTATATTTTGAGAATTTTCTAATACATAACAAAAAGTATCAAATAAGTACGAAACATTATGCTATCTTCAAGCTATTCTAGTGTGGCCAGCAAAAACCGTTAGAGTTACATGTATATAAGGTATAATGGAAATGTTTATTTTAAATAGTTCTACAAAAATGCCCGCGATGGCATATATCTATTTTTAAGTGTAAACCATTATCACCAAAATAGAGGACCGTTAATAAAATAAAAAAATATAATTTGTTTCTTTTACATATTTAGTAGCAACACATTGATCGTTATATCGAAATAAATATTTTTATCGCTTCTGATATTGCATATTATTGCTCGGACATCATTATCTTGAAAAAAAGCATAGTCTATATATTAAAAATGAATCCTTATTTTCCTAGGTCATGCCATACTTTGAGATACTATTTTCATTCATCTTTTTTTTTTAATAATTTCTAAAATTCTCCAGAAGATTTCCACAGAAAGAAATATAATGAAAATTGAGCAGAAAATTATATTTTTTAAAAGTGAATGAATATGTTACCATTAGTACTATGTAGGAAAGGTTTTTTGACTAGTAGGACATATAGAAATGAAATAGAACATATGTAATAATGAATTAGAACATCAAAATAGAACATATCATATTTATTTAGTTAAAGATCAATTTCATTTGTGCTTTTCCGGAGTACATATCATTTTTTTTTTTAAAAATTTTGATGTACACGTAACGCATTTTTCTTGTTCCAAAAGTGTTGTGTTCTGTTTTGTCTGGTCATGGCTAAAACAAAAGAAAACATAAATGCAATCAAAATATTAAATATCACTTTTCAAGATTTTTTTATTATTATTTTGGTTCTGGATGTGATAACTATGAATTTATTGAAAGAACAAAACATATTTTTATTTTTTATTGTCATTTATACACAGATCTTTATTAGTGTTACGATATTCAAGATATTTGTGATCCAATAAGCCCGCATCGCACCCAGAAGCTTCTTTGATCATCCGTCTTAACAAAACCTTTATCTGTTTCTTGTAACCAATTTTTTTTCTTGAGCTCGTAACAATTCCAAAATTTATGACCATCCACGACCCTTAGGGATATCGTCTTAACACCAAACGACTCAATGACCATACCACACACATCCATATTTCTCATCCCACTATTACAAACCCTTGATTGTCGTACTCACTTTCCAGTTTAGATTAATTTTATATTGTAAATAAACAATCGGTCAAGTTTGAGCTGATTATGAGAGAAGAGATAGGGACAATGACGACGTAAATTTTTATGAAGTTGACACTAGAAAGACCTACCACGAAGCGTCGCGTCTCAATTTAATTCCGAAGCAGATAATATTCATATGAATCACGAACGGGCACTTGAAATTTGTCAGCAATGAAGAGATGAATTTCGATCTTGATATTGCGGAATTGGGAAGGTCTGGACCGAAAAATATTCGGCCCACCTTCGTTGCAGCCAAGTTCAAGCTTCTTGCATACGACAGAGGCAATTACAACCTATTTAAGCCAGCAAGATCAAACCTAACACATTTAATCTCTTACCACAAGGGTAAAACATTAATTCCTATTCCTTCACTCCCATATGGTTTCAATTCGTTCTCCCATTTCGAATCTTATCTGGTAATGAGATGAAATCTTCACTTAGATCACAAAAAAAAAACTTCGTCTCTGTTTTCTTTACTATTTTATCGTACAAAAGATATCTTGTCACATATAACGACGGTAAAAATGTCAGAGATTTCTACGAATTGCCGAAATAAATAGAAAAAGAGATGAGACGCGGCTAGGAGGATTTAAATTTGGAGTCTGTTTTGTCGGATTTACAATGGCCCGTTTGTTACATCCAAATTTATCAAATCATATATCATTTTTTCAGACTGAAATGTTTATTTTTCGGTCTTTAAGAAGACAAGATTTTCATGCTGTTAAGTCGAAAAGAAAAAAAAATGTAAAAAATTCTATTTTGGTTTGACACTGAAAAACTAATAGATTTGTGACTTATTTATAAGTCTACCTTTGAAGGTCCTTAAAGTGACCAAAAAGTAAATGTTTATTTTATAATTTCAACACTCAATTAGCCCTGACTTCTTGTCAGGCGCAACTAAGAAGGACCAATTCTTGGAACTGCCTTGTAAATTGAAAATCTAGATTACTATTTCCTTTAATGTTTTCCTCTATCCTTCAACACTTCAAGTGCTAGCTTCTGCCTTGCATCAGACCATAAAAATGTTTAATTAAATGCAAATTTTTCTTTCAACAATCTCGATGATGATCCGAACAGATCTAAACCAAACCAAATTAATTTCCTGCCGGAAACACGGTACTGCCCTTAGCTGGGGCATCGCACGTGGAACGAGTAAACATTTTGGTCTTTTGTATTTCGCCCAAACAAACATTTAAATGCAGTATTCACATATTCAAATCGTCACTTCTTCTCGAACCCTTATATAGTGCACCTAAACTGCTCCAATAAAGCCATGTCAGGGGAGACGGACCATCCCTAAACGCTCACTTCCGCCAATTGTCCAAAATAAATATAAACGATTCGTATGGACACATAAATGATCCAGAACAGCTGTGCATAAAATATCAACATCATCCCTGCAATAAATCCAAATTGATCGATTCCAGTAATTTTTCATGCATATTTTGTGTTTGTACAAGATTTAATTTTATCCAAAAATTGTAGGATCGGCCACGTTTTATTTATTCTAAAATCTAATAATCTTCCACGAAAAAATCACAGTGCCAAATAAAATTATTAAACTAGTTAGAATACGTTATAATAGGGTAAATTCCCCTTTTTGTTATTTTTGTATCAAACAAAATCCGAGTTTTAATATAAAAAAATACCGAGGGTGGAAATGATCTTTATCATACACCAATATATGCAACAAAGTTGTTGGGAAATAGAACAATACGATGTTAAGATTATTACTTTATGTTACAAATTCTTTGTGTTACTTTAAAAAGATTATTTTTTTGCTGTCAAGAATATAAAAACTAGAATAATGTGATCTTTTAAAACGACGGAGAATAGTTAATAGATTTGAAAACTATTATTTTAGCATCCCAAACAATGGACCATTCAAATCTGAATTGTAAACGTTTATTTTAATGGATATTTTTTGAAGTTATACTTCTTTAGCGGCGTTATAAGAAAATAATCAGACGGAATTTTTAATAAAAGGTATAAAAGCTCGCAAACGGTTAGGAAGCAACTTCAGGCCGAAGTTGGCCGATTTTCGGAGCTTTTTTTTAGTACAAAATCAGTTTTTTTAGTACACCATCAGTTGCAATTTTATATTTAATACATCTATAATGCCGAACTTAACATTTTAATTTTTATAGTTTGAACCATATTCATAGTACTAGACAATAGTTTAAATAAATTTAAAAAAATTTTTTTTGGAATTAATCAATGTAATTTTTAATTAATGTAAGGAAAGTCGATTGATACATTATATAGTGTTATGTTTTTCTATGTTTGAATATTTGAATATAAAATCAAATTCAATACATAAATATAAATGAGTTAGTAAAATTTAACAAGGACTGTTAAATTAATTTAATTTTTACTATGTCGCTATATGTACATGTTGTAGGTATACACAAGTGACCCTTGCTGTATTAAACAGACAATTCATATATGTAAAATTTAAAGTAGAAATAGTCAATTATTTATAATATTGTGGAATATAATTTAGAATGTACAAATTTAACATTGATAAGTATTTTATTTATTTCCGAGTCACAATAAATTAATGGATAATAATATATGTCTTATGACTCAATTTCTTCTTTATTACGACGCGTTTCAACAGTTTTTGACTGTCATCATCAGGTAATAATTATTTTGTCCAGTAAGAGTCCCATAAGACATATATTATTATCCATTAATGTACAAATAGTACAATGTGTATAGTACGTACTATATATATAAATAGCCAATTTGGATAATGTCCCTTTTTGCGACATCAATATTGTTTGATTGTTGAGTTTGAGTGTAAGTTCACAAAAGTTGTGAAGTTTCACAAAAATTTAATTTTGCTTTAACTAATTGAATATTTTAGTTATATCTGTTTATTTTTTTCTAATCTTATTAAATTATGATTTTTAAATAACCGTAGACCTGCATTTTTAACTTATTTTTTCCGCTACCACCTCTTTTCGATCAATCTTTATATAAATGTTTATTCGTGGAAAATGAATTAGTAATATTAAAAACAGAAAAAAAAACTAATCAAAAATCTCCCCTAATTTCTAAATCCACACAGATCTTAGAAACATTTGCTCAATTCTCATCATATCGACAAGCTGCTTAAAATAATTTTCCCAATTGTATTCCGGGGGGAATCCATTGCCACAAATTGATCACGGAAGTATCCAGTTGATTTATTCCTGAAATTTATTCATAAATTTAATTAACTTTATACCAACCAGATGTGTATTTTCTCAAATTGAAACAACGAGGGATTTTTTTTCGAAAACACTGATAATTTTTTTCCTATCGTAGCATATATACAAGGAAATGCAAAGTGCAGTTTTATGCAGTTTTTCCTTCGAGCATCATGCGCAATTTCCGTTCCATGCCAATCTATAATTTTCGATCAGAAAGTGGCCATTATTATCACCATCGCCCTTTCCCCCGCCCCACCCTCGTGGGCATTATTTCTGTCTATTTCCACATTTAATTTACGATTCATACGTTATTATAGGTTTGGGATAGCTTGAAGGTCCTTCAGGCAAAGTTCATAAATCTACACGCATTTTGCACGAGGTGAAAAAGTGGAGAAAAACGGCGAGGGATATTTATTCGAGTAGTTAATTGAATTTGAAATTTGTAATTTTTTCACTTTGTGTTTTAATAGTGGATAGAGTTGGTGGTGCCGATATAATTATTCAAGCGCGGCAAATTTAAAATAAATACATGCATTTGGATCGAATAGTTTTGTTGGCGAAGCCATTGAAGCAGCAAATGTTGTTTTTCTGTTTAAATGAGGATGAAATATATGTAATGCTTTAGAAAATTTATTAGGTTTCTAATCATTAAGAAAGATAACACCTTTTGATGTGACAGTTGGCAAAATTATTGCCTTGTGCGCGTGCAATTTGCACGCATAATCCGCCGTGAGACCACCAGGAGTTAATTAAACGTCCCGATATGGAAGTGGTCTCCTCAATAAATACCTCAAGTATTGTTACAATAGTAACAAGCGATCAAACCGAACTACATGGGGACAAGGGAAATTTTACAACTTTCTCGAAATGGCGAGAAAAATCTCAATCGTTTTTGATGATTTCAATGAGCCAGTGGTAACGTTAGCGAAAGAAAAAGGCTTTTTTCTGCTTGAAACCGTCAGGTTAATTAATAAACGAGTCTTTGTCACATTATAATGTTTTACATCTAATTAGTGTGGCGATTGTGTTAAGATCAATGATTGGCCGCGAGCTCATTAGAATTCAGAAAAAAATGAGGTAGAATGCGAATGAGAGGCGAGGAATGCATATTAGTGCATGATAACATGCATGTTTTTCGTTTCTTCCACTTTGTTTCTATTTTCTTTGGAAAAAAAAAGCTGATGAGAAAAGTGAAAAAATTTCGCTTTAATTTATCATGACACCAGTAATTATTTATTTACTAATAAATTTCTCTTCGGGACCTTTGACTTCTGTACGGTTGCGTTAACGTTTCAAAAACACTTCAAGTTTTCCGTAGCTATGAAAATCTCGAGATTTCCGTTCGGAACGAAAGCGTGAGTCGGTGATTTCAATGCGTCGAATATCAAAAGTAAATGTTTGAAATATTTTGATCTAGATATCTTGATCGTTTAGCTTGAATTTGTTTTCTTCCGTTGCCTAGCTTTGATTGAAATTAATTACCAACTTGTTTAAGCTTACTCAGAATTAATTTGAACAGTAGGTGATCTGTTATTTTAGACATCCAACGACAGTTTCGATGTAAACTTTGAGACCATTTACTGTAATATGTTTATGTCAAAACTGCCATTACACGTGTATTATAACAAGTAATTAATTCAGTTATTCTCAAATCTCTTCAAAACTTTTGTAACATTCCATATTTTTACTTACTTTTTTATATTCTGTTACTATAATATTCATCCTACGTTTATTTATTCAAGTAAATACGTTTTTTCATGGACTTAATACAAGTACAACTATTGACGCATAATGTAGTCGTTTTCAGACTTGATTATTCATTTTGATTTATTTGATATCGGTAGTTTTCTCGGTATTATAAACTAATGTAACCGATAAGGATCAATTTGAATACTACTACGATTTTGACGTGAATATAATATGTTTACATACTTCAGTACTGAAGAATTCATTATGCTCTTTTAATGTAATATTTGGGAGAGATATTGAATCACATTTTAACACAAGAATCACTTAAGTTCATAAACTTTTCAGTAGAAGTTTTGTTATTTGAAATGCATCATTTTCTGTATAAAATATTTACCATTAGAATGAAGCTTTTTTTTTTGTATGACATGCGCATTACTTATCTTACGAAAATCATTTAAGAAAATTGCGTAACTTTGTTTTAGAATAGATATAGCTAATTCTATAGAATATTTTACATGCTTGGCTGCTAAACAACCACTGCATTAAAGTATAAAATTTGAAGGGGTACCAAATTTTGAAGTATTGTATTGTAGTAATATCCGGAACTTATTTTATGCTCAGCTTTTTTTGTAGTTTAGAAGTTTTTACTTTATTTTTGAAACTTTTTCGTTGAATTCTTCTTTTCAGTTTTGCTTATCCTTGGCGATGTTCTATGAATCAATTTTTAATAAGTCCAGGACTTAATTCCGTTTTCTTCGTGTATATTTGGAACATTTCAGTTTCTCTTCTACTACCTTAAGTATGAGTCTTTTTCCACTCAGAATGTGACCCCCCCTTTCTTTGTTATGTTTTTTCTATAGTATTGCGTTAATAACCCGATCTGTCTTTTTACTTTTCACCGTTTTTTTTTTCAATACCACGTTTCAAAGCTCTCCAGATAGTTTCTTTCTTGTTTACTTAAGATAAAGTCTTATTATTCATATTATAATGATACACTTCACCCATAGAATTTGAGCCATTGCTTCCGCAGTTTCTTCTTCTAGAAGTGCCTATCCGTTCCGGATTTTGACTATCACGAGTGCCAACCTTACTAAAGCCAAAGATTTTACATCCAGGATACTCTTCTTTTTTCAACACTTCTCCTCCTATGTATTTCCCCCTGCATAATGAGTTGAAGCTTGTACGGTATCTTTCTGTATTCTTTACACCGTGACCCAGGTATTCCAGATTTCCAGAGTATATGTTACATTTATAAAAAAAAAAAGCTTATAGGGACGGAAAGAGAGGAAAAATGGTTTTCTCTTTCACAAAACAGATTTATAGCGACTCAGCGATGAGATAAACAAAATAATGAATTCTAGACAAAAAATTATCCACTGATATAATTCATTAAAAATACAATTTCAGTTCCAATTTTTCTTAATGAAAAAATTATCTACCACTAAATGTCCTTTTAAAATATTTTGTGCAATTTTGTGCAGTTTTAACCAAATATTATGCAGAAGTACTTCTATTTTCTTCTATAGATAAGATATAAACTATAGAAGAGATAAACTAGAAAAAGGACAAAACTTGAAAAATCTAAAATCAAATTTCAAACTTATGAAATACATGTTAAAACTACAATTATTTATATTCTTTTTGTTTTATGATATTTTTTTTTCAATTTTTATTTTT
The DNA here is from genome assembly GCA_958496175.1 of Sisyra terminalis. NCBI lineage: Eukaryota > Metazoa > Arthropoda > Insecta > Neuroptera > Sisyridae > Sisyra > Sisyra terminalis. The sequence continues at coordinate 15,499,158 of OY292275.1, forward strand.
ATTCAATACATTTGATTGGTTTCCTGACTTCTTAAGGTACTATTAAATTCTTAATAACACTAATTTAGCTTATATGTAACCAATATACTCTAATATTACATAATAAGACAACCAATATAAGCAATTTAACAAATTTAAGTTGGTAGTATATTATCGTCAAGTATAATAACGGTATTCTGATTTAGTTAAGCTATTTCATTATGTACTTTTTTCTTTGTTTAAAAATTAACCAGATAAATTACTAAACTAATCAAAAGCATTAATCATCTTAAAAATTGTACGTATATATAAATATCTTAATTATTGAAAACAAACAAATGAAGCTTGTTTAATTTTAGATTTACCTGTACTCTATAGATAAAGCCCATTTTTAATAGGTAAACTAATGCCTCTAATCTTATTAATCTAATCTTATTAAGCACCCATTTGAAGTTAATGTAATCATTGTTTAGCATAAATGTTGATACTTTAAATAATTTCGTGATTTTAATTTGAAAAATACAAATTCCAGAGCGCTGAAATTGTTCGAATTTCTTGGCCGTTTCGTAAATCAGTCTATAAATTAGGACATCGAATTGAATTACGCGCGAAATATCGACGTCTTGACTGCAAGATATAGCAAAATCGAAATAAATTTATGCCACGATTTTGCTTTCAAAAATTCGCTCTAATCGCGTTTTGATCTCTTCAGCTACCATTGGGTTACGTTAAATGCTCTCAGGAGGTTAGTAAAGTAAACACAGAATACGATAAACACGGCAAAAAAGAAAAATTAAAATCGATCGATTTATCGATCGATCGATCTGAAGCTAACCGAAACGAATATAAATAAATGAAAAATCACGGTGAAATCATGAGAATGGTTATAAAATTTGAATATTTCAGTGGTGTTATTTTTATGGTAAGGAGGAAGAAAGTTACGAACGAAAGGATTGAGGGAGAGAGATTTTTGAATGTTTAATTTTTCTTCTTAGAACTGATTTAATTGGTACCTTGATACTTTTTTCGATTGAAAGCTTCTGATAATTTAACCACTTTTTTTTAATTTACCGTAATTTCTAATAAATTTCTTATAGTTTTAATGCCGGAGAACCTATTAACGTGACTGTTAAATTATTCTATTTCTATCAAAAAATTTACGTGGATCTAACGGGTTTCTCGAATTTTATCACCTTTGTCAAAAAAAAATCAATGGGGGGTGTTTGAGTTCAATTTTCTTGAAACACGGAATCTAATTTATATCATAGACATTTTATTATCGAATTTTTATCAATTTTTTTGGCCTCAAACTTAAAAAAGTCATTTAGACGCAATGGGTGGTTCTTTGTACTCTATGGTCGCTCATATAGAGTCGTCGCCGTTGAAGAGGTGCTAATTTATCCAAAATCTCACTTAAAAAGGGTCTGAGAATTAAAGAGGTGGAATATGATAAAGAAGTGAGGAAAAAAGCTTCTTTTCCCATTTGGTCGCCCACTTTTTCTCCTCTTCTTTTACATTTCCTCCTCATCGTTGAGCCAGACGAAGTTAAGAGGAAAAAAAAACTACCACACCTCTGTTGGTTCTCTTTCATCTCAAGGGATATTTTTCTTTCTTATGCTAATTGATGCAAATGGACTCAGATCGTGGGTAAAAAATATTGAGTGATTATTAAGTTTTTGGGTTCGTGGAATATTCGGGTGTTATAAATGAAGATTGATTAGGTGCAAGAAATTAATTACAGCTTATAACTGCAAATAAATTCTTCTTTTATTTCTTGCCGCCAAATTACCCAATAAGAGTGGATTTAAATTGATAAAGAAGCATATTTTTGTTTCTCTTTTAATTTTTTTTGACATCTTACATTATGCGATAAAAACATTATTTAATTGATTACCATTTTATACCCTCGTCTTTGCCTGCATTTTTCAAAAACCTATGTTTGCACCTTGCGAAGTGTATAGGTCCCCAATTATTAATTTAAATAAAAAGAAAATATTCAGAGACAATTTAAGTCACTTTTAAAGACCTATCTAACGATTGTACTCACTATTATATAAACTATTTTTTTTATGCCTTAATAATATATAAAATATGATAATTATTCTTACTTTTTATTCTGGGTTCATGTTCGTTTTAGAACCATCATATCTGATCATGGCATTTTCAATTTTTTTTTTTAATTTTATTCGTGATTTTTTTGTTAATTCAATTCTATTAGGGTAAAATTTTCTTTTTTTGGCTACATTATGAGCCGATTTATTCGCGAATTTAATCAAAAACAAAGTAGAAAATGCCACGTTATCAGATTTGACAGTTCCAAAAGGATATGAACCTTTGTTGACCTTTGGCTCCAATAATATCCATAGAAAATCATAACCTCATCTACAAGTTAAAGAATAAGTAGTACTTAAATTTATTATTTCATCAAAAATGTTCATATATTCTTAGATTAAAAAGGTAAACTGGCAGATAGAACCAAAGATTTTCAATTTATAGTACTATAGATAGTATAACTTTTATCTGCTTAAACTTCTTTTTAAGTTTGATTTTATTGAAAATTTGCTACTTCTTTTCCATCAACTTCTTTCCATCGAATTTGTTCTTTAGTTACAGTCCATTATTTTGCTCATAATAAAACAGTTCAATATGGAAAAATATTAAGGAAAGAAATTGTATTTTTAAGTAAGTGTGATTTAAAAAAATACAGTTTACCCAATCGTGTGGAACATGATATGGTATATGTTTTTATAAGAATTATTATTTAAACTCTTATTAATGAGTCTTCTGCAATAAGGAAAGCTCTGATTTTTCACAGCAAGAACTAACTAAAAATGAATTGTATAATGCTTTATGTCGACAAAAATCCGGTCATTTAAGTAAAGTTCCTGAATAAAGGATATAAGTCAATAAAATTCATGAACTAACTTACAACTATAAATTATTCATATCGATATTGTAATAATTCAACACAGCTAATTACCAATTGTTAAAAATGTTTTTTTTTTTAATTGAAAAACTGTATTTAACTTTTTTTAAATGGCATAAGAACAAGGACTTAATGTACATATCTTATAACTTGTACTAAGAAGGGTCTTCATTTGATCCACTCGAGCCAAGTCTCAAGAAACAGAGATGTCTTTTGAAGTGCTTTTAATGATTTTTTCTTCGTATTTCTTGTACAGGTTTCTGTCCTTATGCAAAGTAGACTAAGACTTCGTTTATCTCATCTCAAAGATTCTCATCACAACTTCACCATCGTCATGATTCATAAATTATAATCGATCGATTTTGAAACTTTCGTTTTCCACAAGTATGCTCGACGATCTCGTAACATAATCTTATAAGGATTCGTAATTTTTGCAAAAAAAATCTTAACAACTTAAACAATCTTCGTCATGATTTATTCAAGTCTGTCCGTTTTACTTAAACATGATAAAAACGAAACTTTACTTTTTCTTTCATGGAAAACGTTTAAAAAATCAAAACTCAAATTTGACTATACGTGACCCTCCCGCACCTCGATAGGGCCCTAGTGGTTTTTCGTCAATGTATAATTAAATTAATTTTGAGAAAAACACATGTTTTCGTTTTTTTTTCTTCGTCTCCATTACAACCGTTATGTGTTCCCTGGTTTGTTTCTTTCTGCGTCTATTGCAGGTTTCAAGAATTTCCAAACAGAGAGGGCAAAATTAATCATAGATTTGAATATAATAATTTGGAAGACCCACTTTTTTCTTTTCGTCGGTCGAATCGTCGTATCCGTTAAAAGACCTTGGATTCGATTTTAATTTTTTTTTCGATTTTAAACGTTTGTTATTAACCTAATTGACATTTCATTAATGGCTCTTTCAAAGTGAAAGATTTTTTTCTGCTGTATTATTTCGAGTGAGAAAAATTTTCGGTATTGTTTTTACATAAATACGCACGATTAAAACGGAGAAAAATTGCATATCTTTTCGCAAATAGAACGTAAATAATAATGTATTGTTTCTATGGTTGTTCTCAGATGGTTTTTTTTTCTCTCTATTTTGTACGTTTGATTCTACTTAAAAGGTAATAATATGGTTCTTATAACCTTTAATTATTTTTCAAAATTTGCCCGTTTCCAATTCGAGAAAGGCGTATGAGTTGCGTATTTTGAGAACCAAATACGAAAAAGGCTTTCTATCTTTCTAATTTTAATTCAAATGTGCAAATTTCATGGAAATCATAAGAGTTGGGGAATTGCCTCAGATATAACATGTTTATGTTAAATGGAAGAAAATAACCATTTATATAGTTTAAAGTAGTGTTTCTTAACCTGTGGTCTCCGTACCTCTGGGGGTGCGGAAAGGTATTTTTGGGGGTCTGGGAGAAGCCTCTACCAATATAAGTTATGAAATTTCTGATAACAAATTTCACAAAATTGTATTCTCTAAACTAAGCAAATAAAAATATAATTCATTTTTCAATGGGGTACGGAGACCTATTTTAAATTCAGAGGGGTACGGCTCACTTAAAAGATTAAGAAGCATTGGTTTAAAATGTTACAGAATAATTTTTTGCAAAATTTAACAATTAATAGACACAATAACACATTAAGTAGAATAGATTCAACTGGGTGGTTTTATTAAAAAATCATATTATGTTATTAAATAAGATAACTAACGATGCCCATAGTTTAAAAAAAAAAAAAAATAGAGGTAATAAAACTTCAAATATATGTGGCTTTATATAAGTTTATTATTTTTTATTTATAATAAGGCATTTTTGCCTCAAATATAAATGGAAGCAAATATCCTTTTATATAGTTTATAGCAGGGATGAGCAACTTAACTTCAGGGCAAATGCAACTAAAAGGAATGAAAGGAAGAAATACTTTTCAACGAAATATATGAATTTAAATTATTTGAATCACAGTTTAAACGATAAAAATTTGATTAAATCTAAAAAAAAGGAAATATTCCAAGTAAAAATGGCACATAATTCTTCACATTTATTTTTTCAGAAGTGCCTTTTATTGTTACAACATATTTAGTTTCACTAATATGGGACGCAATTTTTAATACAAATAACGAGAGTCAAAACAGTTATTGAAGTATGAAATATTACTATTAAAAATGTTAGTTGCATTTAAATCATATTTTCTGTGATAAAATAATTAATTACACGTGCAAAGATAGAACCTTTACGGGGGCCGCAAGCGGTCCGCGAACCGCCGGTTGCCTATTTCGGGTTTATATTATTGCTTAATATTTTTTTTGCAATCTTTAATAATTAATAGACATAATAACACAATAAATAGAGTAAATGCAACTGGGTAATGTTTTTTTGGGAAAATCTTATTATTAAACATGATAACTGACAATTCCATAGTTTTAGTATAAATAAAGGTAATAAAACTTTAAATATATGTGGCTTTACATGTTATTATTTTTTTTAATTTATAGCAAGGTATTTCGATAAAAAGCAAAAGCGAAATTGAAGTGGATATGGCTTATTCGTATGAACTTGTATGCATTTGTTGCATATGCATCTTTTATTATGTAGCATGTAATAAATTTTTCTGTGCTATTTAACGATTTGTCTATGCCCGTTAAAGTAAAAATTAAATAGGTATATAAAGTACAATGCAATTTATATTTAAGTTTATTGGCGATTGTTGCATTTCTCTCCTCGATACATGTTTTTGCATTCTCGACTGCATACTTGGGCGTGCATTTCAAATAAAATGCTATTTTTTTCCATTCATATGGAATGCTTCATCGTTTTTGTTTGAAATGACTCATAAAACACGATTTTTTTGTTCGGAAATTAATTCATATTTTTTTTCTGATTTTTTGCAGAATGTTAATGATATTGGCTGCACCCCAAGCGGGTGGCCCTTGAGTCTGGGCCCGCAAGGTATCTGTTTACATTTGGGCCCGCTTTCGCCCACGCTTTTACGTCACGGCGACTGTTACTTGTGCGTTCGGGGCCGCAGCGCCCCAGGCCTCGAAGTCGCTTTAGTCTGGCGAGATTCAAACGGCGCAATCGGCAGCCATATGCTGGCCGAATTCCAGCACCCGCTTAAGGACGAAACGACCATATCCTGCACGGGCTTTACGTCCATCACCCACATGGAAATGATGGCAGCACCAGCGCTAGCTACCCCAGAGCTTAACAGCTCCGTCCAGCCCGACTTGCCTGAGCTTTTGCAAAGCTTGCTAGTCTCGGTGGAACGGGCGATCGAGAGAGTTCCTTTGGACGATCTGGCGTTTCCCTGTCCACAATGTCACCAATTCCTGCCACTTTTCGACCGAGCCAATGATGACGGGATCTCAATAGGATCCTGTGCGTGCCAATGCGCTTGCGTCCACCCCGTTGAAGTCACCAAAAAGGACTCCTCGATACAAACGAGTCCCATGTTCGAATTTGCCAGTTCCATTCCTCACATCGACAGTGAAGAAGACGGCGAAGACTCCAGCGAAAACAACCAAAAAACATCAATTCCAAGTAAGTTCTCTGAAAAGTAATTTTAAAACGAATTCCGGAAATTCCTAAACACTTAATTGCAAATATCTCAGAATTAAACATCAAACGACCAATATACGTACAATGCTCCTCTTCATTGATGCCAGAAACATCAAACATGCTAGACAGATGTTTATTCAGAAAAAAATTAATGGTCTTTTAAATATTTCAATGGTCTCTTCATTAAAAAAAAATCGGACATAAATAATTTTCAACTCGTTTTTATAGCACCAATTAGGTAAAATACTTCATTAAATAATTGAACAAATTGTTGATATCAGTGATGACCTAAGGCTTAAAAGAAAATTTAAACAAAAATGAATACCACATAAAAAGATTTTCAGATTAACCAAGCAAAAGTAATCCAATATATATTCAAAAAGAAATTGGTTTATTTAAAATGGCAATAGATCTTATAAAGAAAACCCATATAGGCATGAAAACAGAAATTTCAAAAGATATTTTATTTTTACTTGATTTGTTGTAAAAGTCTAAGAACAAGCGAAAAAACAATAAAACTACCATTTTATGATAAATTATTAGAAGTTTTTCTAATCTTATGTTTCTTTGTAGGTATAGCTTTTTCTTTTTATTGTTAACGATATTTTTTTTTTTGGACATTTTATTGCTGTTATTTGTATGTCAGCGACATAAGTTATAAATTTTATGTTAAGTTTAACAAGAGAAAAACTTTGTGAAGGGTCTTTTTAATTTGGCTTAGTTTATCTTTCATTTGGAATGTTGGCAGTTTTACTTAGAGAATAAATCAAAAATTCTAAATTCTTTCATTTACAAGTTGTACCAAAATGAATTTGTTTCGAAATACGTTAAGGTTTTATTTATTTTTGAATTTCTGTTGTAACTTTGATATCAATTTTACATGGTATATACGAACATGAAAATATTTTTTATAATATCACTTTAAAGGTGAAATAAATAAAATCAAATAAAATGAGTATTTTAACTCTAAAAATAATAAAAATTGTGATTTACTTATTTGAATCAGTAAAATCGAGCATTAGATAAACAATTTTTGAGTGGAAAATTCAAAAGCTAAGCTTTCTTTATTTTTTTGTTTGTTTTTTATCGTTGCTTAACTTGATCAACTCTAGGGTTAATAAAAATCCGTAACCAATAAATATTGAAAATTTGCTCGTTACGAGGATCAAACCTAACACCTACCAGTTTTGGAGTTGCCACCTGAACCACTCGGCCACCAGTAGGTCTTATTAATTATTATTAATCCGAAACTTCAGACTGAATTAACCCCATAAAGTCCTACAGGCACGTCATAAGGACCACTGCCATAATAGAATCTCTACCATCGTAAAGCTTTGCAATAAATCAATGTTTTTCAAAACTTTCAAAATGAAATCAAATTTTCGATTTTTAAGAGAGCTTTTAATGTTTTTAAATTACTCCGCAAATTCTAGTAAGTAAATTATGAGAATATTGATTTAAGCGTCACTTTCAATATCGATAAAGATATCTTTATATTTTCAATTCTCAAAATAATCGACGAATAAGTAGATACCACGAATTTGAATTCAGAAGCATTCTACGAAAAATGGGGTTCTAATATAACTTCTTTATTTCGTAATTAAAGTTGTAACCAAATTCTTAATAAAAATTAATTCAAATCTATTAAAATTAATAGTCTACCAGGTGTAAATTTTGTTTGAAATTTAAAATAGTTTGAAAATAAGGCGATACCATTTTTATTTTTTGTGTTTTTTTTTTTAAATTTCTAATAAAGCAAAGCTAGGAAGCTTTTTATTTATTTATTTTTAGTAGGATAGTGGACATGAAAGGATGTAGATCCATATACTAATTTTTTAAAAAGGAATGAAAGTCTTTTATTAAACCTTCATCAGGCTTCTAACATCATACAAACACAGGTATTACACAATCCTTCAAACATTACTAATTGACAAATTACCTTAATATGAAGTACACAATATACATCACAATAACATCGACATTTTTTTCTTTATCGCACATATACATTACAACTTTTTTTAAATTAAAATTTTTATATATTAAAATTTATTTACATTAAAATTATTTATAAAATTAGTTAAAATCGTAGTTATTAAAACATTTTTAAAAGGCAACGATACTAATCATGGTTTGTATACTGCACTTATTTAAATTATTTATTTTTGATTTTAGAAGCCTGATGAAGGTCTAATAAAATACCGAAACGTGTTGCTAAATTAATAATTAGTATATGGATCTACATCTTTTCATCTTCACTATCCTACTAAAAATAAATAAAATTATGGACACAACCAATTTATCGAAAAGCTAGGAAGGTTGCTAAGCTCAAAGCTTTAAATACGTTTTGAATTCTTCGTTATTTATCTCAGGTAGTTAATGAGGTTGAGTTACTTTGTTCTTTTTTTCGAATGTTTAAACTGTTTCTCTTAAACTTTTCAACTGTTAAAATGTTTGGTGATTTTTTTGGTTTTAATTATTCGAAGCAACAATACCTAAATTAACTTTTCGATTAATTATAAGACTAATTTTCGTTACTTTTAATTTTGTACTTTAATTTCACCTAAAGTTTCGTGCTGTTTCTGAGTATAGAAAACCATCGATGAAGTTCCTAAACTCTTCCCAATTAATATTCTTGCAATATCTAATCAATCCGGAAACAAATTGTCAAATGATTAACTAAAACTAATAAAAAATAAGCCAGAAACTTAAAAATAATTAGAAAATCCGGTCCAAATAATTTCACTAAATTCACTTAATTATTGTAATAATCTCTGTTTTCCAATTTGAAATAAGAGAAATGATTCATCAAGTCAATCTTCTTCGTATCATCAACGACTCAACTCGCATTAGATGATTGAATTCAAAAAGAAAACAAGTCAATTTAGTTCAAGTTACCTCTCAAAAATACTTTTGAAAAAAAAATATACTTTTTCCGAATCTTTATTGTGACATAATTTCTATGAAAATGATTTATTTGGAAGCCTTAAGTAATGATGAGAGACAAGAGCAATAAAAGGCAATAAGAAGTTACGAAGGAATTGAAAAGACAAAGCAAAACTTGAAATAAGATTAATAGTTTTTTACATAATATTTCGGCCAAATCTATTATTTCTTTGCCCACAACTAAATCGAATTCGATTATGATCATAATTTATGCGTAATATTTCGGTCGAATAAACTGTTCGCGTTTTATAATTTTCGATTATCGTACATTTGAATGCTATTATTACCGAATTCGATCTTTATAATTGAGTCTTGTCTTATTCTTAGGCTATCATTATCACAACAAAAAATGATTCACTATAGCCAAAATTTGCTTCTATAGTTTAGGTGCAAAAACACTTGAAAATTTCGATCAAATTTGATGATTTTGTATGTATGCTTTTCAGTAGTTTTTCTACTTTGTTGGGTTTCGTAGCGGATTTTTTTTCATGATAGGACGTAAAGACAGTTTATATGTACTCTCACATGTATCGTGAGGCCTTCTAGGCGTCATTAAACAGTTTGCCTTTGAAAAAATATCTAAACTGAATAAAATTATCCGCCGTTCGATTTGAAATAAACGCGGCGCTCTACTTCCGCATTTATGCCCGCAGCTGATCAATCATGGAATGAACAAACGAAAAATTGTTACTATTTTCCTTTAAATTTGGACGAAAATCTTAGTTGTGGAAGACCTCCAAACTGAATCTTATCTGTTGTTTTAGGGAATGGTAAATGCGTAAATTGAGATTGAAATGATACGGATGATTTAAAAAGTTTGGTTTACTTTTATGATTCATGTGTTTTTGGTTATTAATATATTGATTTAGAGAATAAAACATGATATATCAATTATAAAATACGTAAATCTTATATAGGTATTAAACGAGCTATTCTTTTATGTATGTATGTGTTTTGGTTTCTGGAAACGGCTCTAACGATTTTGATGAAAATATGTAGTTAAATAGAGTTTTGTTTTTTAAATATATCTGAATATTTGTTTTCTATGCAAGAACGTAAATTTTCACGAAAAATGGAAAAAGCTCTACAAAAATTGTAGTGCCATCTGTTGACGTCAAATTAAACTATATACCGGTATGAATATAAGGCTCAAGTGTACTTTAGCACACCCACAATCTGGCTACGTTGCATTTTAGACTTTGTCTTTAATTTAATTCGCAATATTTTTGTTTATTCAAATCTAATATGGTATAATTCTTTCTTTTGTGTCTAAATTTTAATTATGGACCGATTTAAACGCGAATTAAACTAAAAACAAAGTCGGAAATGCAACATTGCCAGATTGTGGGTGTGCTAAAGTACACATGAGCCGAATATAAACATATAGACTAATACAACAACTAATCTTAATTGTTATCAGCTTTTACATCCTACCGGTTTTTAAAATAGTTTTTAGTAGCATTTTCCTCGTTGCAAATGGGCGAAAAGTTCGTAAAATGTTTGGAAATTATGACTAAACGAATAAAAAAGTATTGTTTTTTCAATTTATTTGGTATCTTACCTAAAAAGACATAACCAAAAAAAAAAAAAAAAAAAAAAAACGCCAAGTTGAAATCGGTCGTCCAGGTATATTAACATAAGAAATATATATGGAGTATAAATTCAATTTACTATATCATTTTGAACTAACCTTATAGCAATGCCTATATTTTATTGTAAGAATTTTTAGTTGAGCTTTTATTTAATTATTCGTTAAATACAAAATAAAATAATTTTTTGTTTCTTTGTTTTTAAAAACTACAAATTGTGCAAAGCTTTTAATCCTGAAAACTGAAAATTGGAAAATTTTGCATCATAATGGTTGTTTTCGACTAAATGTATAGAAACTTTAAAAAAATTAACAATGGTTTTTTTCGGTCGTTTAAACAGCAAAAAATATAAAGATATAAATTTATTGATAGAGAGGAATTTAGAGAACCCATTTTTTGGAACTTTCTAAATTTTTCCCAAAATATTTTTAAATCCATGTAAGATTTATGAAAACTTAATTTAAAGCAACAAATATTCAAATAATACCGCCTTAGTACTCAAAAATTTCTCATCGTAAAATAAAAAAATAAATGAATGAGTACATATTTTCAAAATTCAAGTTTTCTATTAACTATTATCAACATTATTATCTCAAAATCCAAATTTGACGGAAAGTAATTAATTGCATCAGTTTATGTTACAAACTTTTTCTTACTATGATTTGTGAATACATTATTTTCTCTCTTGAATTTATTAAGTTTTCAAATTAATTTAAATGATTAATAAACTTCAATTTTTAAACATAATTTATTTAAAGACTGCAATTCCTCATAAATTGCATTTAAATAAAAACTACAACAATGTTTCAATGATGAAATGCATTTCAATTAGCTCGCGGGCCTTATCGATAATTCATTTTGATTTATTTCCGTCCCCATGGCCCGTTTTCTTTATCATCGATCACCTATTTCTCATAATATCTCACATAATTGTCGAGTGGTTCAAAGCTCAGTGTTAAATTAACTTGTACTGAGTTTGATGTGTTTTTTTTTTAATTGATTTAAAATAATTCCTTTATCTCAATTGGAAATTTTTCTTTCGTAATTGCCAAACAGCCATCTGTTTAAATGCATTCGGGCGTTTGTTCCACTTATCATCTTTAAGTATCGTCTCTTGAGGGAAAAATGTATAGATAGTTGGCAATAAATGCAACAAAATGCAATTAATTAAAATTTATTTTTCAAGTAAGAGTTTCATCTTGATTTCATTACGAAATTTATTTCTAGGTGATACTTTTAACACGTTTCTTATTCAAGTTTTTGCCATTTTTATCTAACTTTCCGCAACTTATGTTATCGATAATTGACTAGGAAAATCGTGTCAGTTATGGTTATTGTCAACCTTATGCTACAAAACCAAAGATTAATTGAAAAGTTAGTGTGTATTATGTATACATTTCTTATATTTGAATTGAATAATTAAATATATAAGTCGATACTTAAATGATATAGTCTTATAAATTAATTTGTACAAATATATATAATTATTAAAAACAGTTTTTCTTTTGAAAAAAATAAGCTTTGGGTACTCTCCGTTCAATTTTATATACATCTGACTGCAAACCTTCAGCCATAACTTTTACTATAATATTATTTCATTACTCAAATTATAAGTAAATTTTTCTATCCTACAATTTGAAAATTCTAATTTTAGTAACTATTTATTAATAAAATGATGCCAAGTAGTAAAAACGCTTAAATTTTGACACAGGGTTATTTTTATAACAGTCATTCTTAAAACATTGTATAAACTATTTAAAAAAAAATCTTGGTAAAGTAACATAAAGCCTTAACTTTTCGAATACTTAACAAAAATCTTAGATGGTAAATATTAACCTGAACCATCTTAAAACTGTTGTTTTGTAATTGAACATTTAATTCTAAGTATTAACCATATTATAGTATAAGAAAGTATAAAGTTATAAATTTGTAATAACGTTTCATTTTCGTTAAAGTATTATCAGTTACAGTAAGTAGCTAAACTTTACTTGTTAAAACTGTGACTGTATTCATTTTTGGTGATTAATCATTATGTAATCATTAGGAGCGTAATTCTAAAATTAAATTATTTATACTTAATATATCCTATGTTTATATGAATTGTTTATTGACAAAGTTGCAACTCATCAAAAATCAGAGAAATAAACGGTTATAAAGAAGTTCCAAAAATAATATAGGAATAAAAATATAAAACTAAGAACCCTAGCCACTATCGACGTAGGATGTAGTGAAAAAAGTGAAATAAATCACACATCTTATAGCAATAACCGTAAAAACGACGGCTAAATTAACGAAATTACGGAAAAGTACATCTAGTCGGAAAAACACTACAGTAAAACTAGCTAACACAATGATTTTTTCAATGGTCCTCTACGCCTATGAAGCTGGGTCCCTCAAAAAACTAGTAAGCATAAGACTTAAGTCCTCAACTGTGGGTATATACAAATGCATACTAATAATCTTATGGCCGGAGAAAAGAATTTATAGACTCATCTTAAGATTCATAAATAGAATAAACAAGACATACTTGCGGTACTTCGGTCATGAAATTAGGAGAACTGGAGAAATGGAACTACTTAAAGTTGAAGAATAAGTGAATAGTAAACATAGCAGAGGAAAATCCCGCACAGGATGGATACATCTAGCACAGAGTAGGGAGTCTTTGAGGAATCACTAAACCCATAGGGGTGGAAAAACACAAGAAAGATGTTCACATTTATAGATATTTGTACTTTCCCTTGATAACAAGGAATGCTTCTATTTCTTACTTACAATATAAATTAGGCTGTAAGTTTTAAAATGAGTTACTTAACAGGTGGTTACAATATTTTAACAGATACTTTTGTTTGTATTGACGTTAGCTTTTATGCATTAATCCTATTGATACTTTAACGATAGTACCTACAGAGTACTTTGTACCTACAGTTTTTTGAATTGAAAATTTATGCCCTATGCTACCATTATTATATTTCTTTTTTTACAAATAATTTTTGCTGATTTTTACTTTAAACATTAAAATATAATTTAAGATTTTATGATTTTTCTTATTTCTAACCATCCTGTTAACACAGATCTCCTTTTTTCATATGATTTCAAATTTGATATCGGTTATCTAGCTCAAGTACATTCTCGACTTCCGTATTATCTTTTGTTCAGAAGAGAGTTGGGTTACTATTTGTTTTTGTAGTTTTAGTAATTTTCTTTAATTTGTTCTTTGTAATCAAATAAAATTATTTAATCTAGATCTTATCCCTGTTGTCATTCATTATTATTTGGTTGAATCCCTTACTTCGTTTTTAACCCTAAACCTATTGTTTTTCTTCTATATTTTCATTCGTAATGCTGCTTACTGTAATCTTAGTTTTACACAATCTATTCTTTGGAGTTAAGATGAACAGATAGTTGCTAGTTTTTCGTGTTAAACATCAAAATAAAAACCCTAATGTAATATTGTTTGTTGCAGTTTCTTTTACATTTCCTGCTAAACATACTCAACTTCAAATACAATTATTTATAATTCGGAGCTTTTATATTTCTTCCTACTTAAAAGTAGCTGCAATAATTGTTTGTTTTTCTTTTAAATAAATTGAATATTAGTGTCTTCATAATGAAAATTAGAAAAAGAAACCGCCGTTAGTTTCAAAGGTTTTGAAATCGAAAGGCTCTGCTTCCCATAGAATAGTTAACTTCTTCTGTTTGTACTCAATTTCATTAGTTAAATTAAAATAAAGCAACAAAATTGAATCATCTATTCCCTTTCGTTCTCTCCTCACATTAGTTTTAAATAAATAATTAAAATCATATTAAAATCTGTCTGTTGTCCGTCATGATTTTTGACAAGACATTTAGTGAAGAGATGAAGAATGTTTGAAATATGAAGTGCATCTTGCACATGTACGAATAGATTGCAGCTCTTCGCCGATGGCACAAACCTGCTGCATTCTCGATTTCTTCAACGATTAGTGTCGTGAATTTCAAACCGGGACCTGATTGAAAATGAAATGAAAAACGAAACCCGGAATTTTGTTCTTTCACGTGCCCACTAAAAAAATAATAATAAAAAAACGACTGTTCAACCAAGCGACCAAAAGCTTTAGGCTAAAAATAAATAAATTTCAAGAAATTAACGTATTAGCTAGTTAAAATCCATTTTAAAGTCGAGGAGAGAAAAATTTAATTTAATTTATTAGTTTTTTCTGTTTCGTAATCGTTTAAATTGTTTTCGTCGTTAGATTTAATAGAATTGGACTTTTAGAATGGAAATGTTTTAATATGAAGAGAAATGTTTGTTTGAATACCTATATGTTTGAATGGTAATTTGAAAAAAATCAAGTGCAATTGACATATTTTTTTTTATATATTAGTTCGATTGACGCAATATTTGTTTTGCGTCAATATATTCTGTTTTAAATTCCAACTTTGAAAGTAAATCATTGTTTTAATGTTTCTATAAACATGTTTCAATGAAAATATGCCTTCGATATAAACATTTCAAACTGAATAGGATAAACGAAAACTTATTTTTTACTCAAAGTATAAAAAAAATGGATTTAAAAGATCCACTTTCCTTAATTTGTTAACTAATTACTATAAAAATATGTATACAAATATACTGCATCTTAAAGTCTAGCTATAACCTACTTAACAAAAAAATTACCCATAAAAACAGTTTCATTCTAAATCCCTTATATTAAACTCTCGAACGCGTTTTATTCAAATTCTAGAAGTTTACTTTATATTCGTTTCATCATATACACTTCATCATATACTGAATGTAAGAATTTTATATAAGTTAGTGAAACTTCCTTCGATAGTGCTGAAATTTTAATTGATGAAAATATAAGGTGGTAAAAGTCTCTATGCAAAATTTCAGTTCGATTAAATAACTGAAAGTGAGCTAACTATCAACTTCAAAATTTGTCGCCAAAGGTTTTTAGGGTAACTTTTTTTTTGTTTTATAGCTGTTTAGGTTATATGCGCCAGTATAAAATTTATGTCCAGTTTTAAGCATTATATGATTAAAATTATAAATATACATTAGAGTATATCATTAAATGATGAAAATTAGTTTTATGATATGTAAAATAGAGCTTGATTAGTATATAAAGTCAAAACTGATATTAGCTGCATCAATATACAAGTCAGTAGCTAATTAGTAAATGATGATAGAAATTTCATCCTTTGATGATCACTCGGTGATCACCAAATATAGGATTCTTCGAATTAAAAACCACTTCAAACCACCCCAAGAACGACAAATTGGCTTTGGTTGAATATTAGTTATTCTGTAAATATCTTATCAAAATTCTTTGAAAATACCGAAAAAATGGGGTAATCTTCTTTTTCTTCCAAATTATTAAATAAGATTAAACATTTTAGAAGCATCGAAATGATTACATCCTCAAATCTTGTATACTTTTCTATTAAAAAACTCTTTTAAAATTTGTACAAATTTAAGAGTTAATTCTTTTAATAATTTTCTAGTTTTTCCAAGATTACCACGGTAGCTACAAATAAAACTTCGGTGATCCTTTTTGTATTTAAGAACTACAAAAGTTCTTGAGTAAAAGACTAGGGGGGTTTGGGTAACCACAAACAAACATTTTCTGTCTCTGATATGAAAAACAACAATTTTGTACCTAATTTAATTTCTCAATTTTTCGGAAGATTTATCCAAAATTTTAAAAATACATAATATTTCATAGCCTTAAATTTGGAAAGTATCTAATAGTGAGACGAAAATTATATGAAGTTACCGGAAGTCTATGAGAATAAATTTGGTAAAAATCTACGATCGCGTCTTAAAAATTCAAAACCTAATATTTATTGCAGTAAATTTGTAATTTTTCTAGGCATAACATAATTTTGTATATGAGTTATGACCATAAATCTTTTTTCAAATGAATTGGGTATATCCCGCAAGGTACAAAGTTATACAGTGACAAGTTTAGAGATTTAAAAAACGAAAAAAACTTTGAAAAAAAAATTTGAAAATGTATTATACCGATTGGCCAAATTATTTAAGTGTTAATATTTTGATAGAATGATTAATGGTTTAAAGATTTAACACTTTTAATAAGAATTTGTATTCATTAAAGAGTTATTTAATAAAAATAGATTCCTAATATGATAACAAATATCATCATCTTTATGTTTGGATGGACAATATTTTGTGTCGCTCTAATTCTTTTATTTTATGATTTTTCGGTCAAATCTCAAAAAAAAAAATTCAGGAAACTAAATATGTACTTTCTTGTTTCAGATTCCTCATCGAAAAAATCCGGAGAAATAGTTACGCCAAAATTCATCACAGAATTACCGGAAAAACTTCTCATGTCCGGAATCACTTTACCCGGTAAGTGGCGATTCTCATTAGCTCACTAGTGAATTTTGGGTGGTCCAAATTGCCCCACTTTTAAGCTTTCCACTTGTTAAATTTTATGAGTGATTCTTTTACTTTTATCGATTCAATTTGATTTTTATTTGACATTTTTATGATGGATATTCATAAAACGTCCCCTCCCCGCCATCAATATACGAGTTCAATAAAAAAATCCCAGCAAACTGTAATCATCGTTTCTAATTCGCTTTTCAAACGTCACTTTTCGATCAAATAAATGCACTTGAGTGAAAGTTTTTTTTTTGACATATAGGGTTCAGTGGAACACATAGATAATAGATTAGAACAAGATTTTTTTTGTGATTTTTATTTTTGTGTTTTTATCTAGTTTTTTGTATTCGTTTGCATTTTCATTTACATATTGAAATCTTGTTATAAATCATTGGATCGTTAACGATCCATGTAATCGTTGGATTTATACAAATGACAGTCTGTGACTTGGATCAATCATTTGTTTTATTAATACATTAACAAAAACAAACAAGACTTTTGAACTTTCTTTTTATAAAAATTCTTATATATATATTGTTGAAACATGATGATTTTATTGTTCAAAACTTGGCGTTGAAGATGTTATTAAGACGTCTTAATTTTGGAGATTTATTTTAATAATGCCATAAAACTATTATAAACTTTTGATTTTTTTACTGACATCATGTTTTCCAGCGACATTCACGTTGGTGTTCTATGTAACAATATCAAGAAAAATTTTTGACACTACGTTGGTGTCATGTGAAAAGTTATTCCACATGCTCCATTTCCTCTAGCTACAGTCTGCTAGGACAAGAAGATTAATTGTTCAAAGATAGAGACTTTCAATTTTAAGAATCTTATTAATTTGCCAGAAAAAAAAAATGTAGAAAAGCCATCAACTTTCTTCTTAGTATAGCTATTGAGGATTCAAAATCATTCGTCATTATGTCGCTATTTGTCGAATTTCCGGCGTAGTAACTGCACAAACCTAGCCTTGTCTAACCTTATTTCAAGAGAATATTGTCAACATAATAAATGCACTTGCTATTACACAACCGATACAATTTGAATGCATTTGCGATAAAATATTTAGGACAAGCCTCGCCAATTTTTTCGCAGTAGTATAACTGCGCCTCAATTTGCAGCTATCGTTTACCTTGTTATATTCATCGTTTGGGCTGAATGTTCTGTTTCGTCTTTCCTACTCCAATTATTTTAAATTTGTTTTGTTTTGTTGATAACTAAAGCAAAACGTGTCAGGGTCGGTATTTTAATTTGCTTCAATTGTTGTCGCCTTTTTGTTCTCGTCACTCATATGTCGCTTAATATTCAACCTTTTCCTCAAGGAAACGGAAGATTTCTTGGCGTCTTTACTCTTCTTGCGACGAATAAAGTTATTTTTTGTCAAACAAATTTTAAAGTGTAAGAAGTTTTAATCTAAAAAATAATTTTTTGATTTGAGATTCTTTACATAAATTGATTCCTCCATAAAGGGCCTAGGAGTATCAAATGGTGAATCGCCCAGAAAAAAACATAAATATACCTTAATGATACTTTGTAAGTGTGAATGTACTGATAAAATACTAAGGTCCTGGAAAATTAAGATTTTTATCTCAATTGGTTTTTGTAAAAAAAAATGATAATTGAAAAACGGAAATTTTTTTTTCATTAGAATCTACTTAACTTAGATCTGTAAATTTTATATGACTTAGGGTTGATATAGCCTTTATTACAAAAAATTAACTACTATTTAGCTTCATAAGAAATATTAAAAATTTAAGATTTTTGAGAAAAAAATTTAACTATGAAATTATTTGGGTAAAGCTTTGAAACTATTTTTAATAAATTATATATACTTTCTTTATGATGTCTGATTTTTTTCAAATTTAAAAAAAATTAACAAAGAGAAAAAAAATCACTTCCCCGCTTAATGTTAATCGCTATAATTATTTAACATGGATATGTACATTTAAAGCATTAAGTATTGCATCTGGGAGGAGCCTTGTTAAATTTTCAAAATTTCAACAAACAAAACAAATGAACACCTTTAAATCTCTTAATCCCATTGGTTAATAGCCACAGCCATTGATTTATATGTCTATCCATAAGTATTAGCGCATTGTATATCTTATTCATACCTTATTTGCTCAAAATTAATTAGTTATATTTGCTTAATTCCGGGGTTCTCCAGAAAATTCACCATGCTTATACTCAATGGCTCTTTCTTTTACATTTATAAAAAAATCTTTTTACCCCTTTTAACGACTATTATCCTGTAAAAACAGAGGTTCGTTAGTCAAGAAATCCATGTTAATTGAATTGAAGAATACAAAGTTAATAATAGCTTTCAAATGATTTGTATATTCTTAAATGAGACAAAAAATGGATGCCGATGTAAAATGAATCATTATTTTATAAAAAGATCAATGTCGAACACATGTAGATTTTAAATTAGCAGAATTTTTAGAAAAAGAATAAGAATTTCTTCTACATTTTGTGTCGATCTATAATTATTATTATTTCTTGTGAGCATTACAGACATTTGCAGCATTTTTTGTACTCATACTTATTAAATTTACGTTAAGTCATGTAATGGCTAAGAAAATAACAATTGAGTTTTTGACTTTCTTTTGGATTTTAGATTAAGAAAACTACTGAATTATCATATTATTTTTTTTAGAAACATAAAAAAAAAATAATATTCTATTAGTTAATATACTACCGAAAAAAATTGCAGCAATATGGATACAAAAGATATTCAGTGCTGTATATATGTATCTACATCCTATTCCATGTTTGGACCCCAAATAAATTTAAACTAACGCTTTATTTTATTCCGCGAGCACGCAAAAGACTTAAGAAAATTTTTGAAACAATTTAAACACCGAAACAAACAATGCTTCACACCAAAATTTAAATAGTTTTGTTATAAAAAATGAATTTAATTTAATTGTTATACTAAATCTCTAAATCTTTCTCACAGCAACAAAACAAAAGACATCCAATTTTGGCAACAAAATAATTATGCGCGAAAACCATCCATTTTTGTGATCAGAGCTTTTTGTTTGAAGAAGCGCAAGAATTTCTTAATAAAAAACTATTCTATATTTGGATACTTCCCTCTATCGTTACAATAAAATATTTAGGTAGATATTTCACCGACATAATTAATTGTAAAGCTTTTTTCATTGGTATACTTTTGAGAGCTTTATTTTAAATTATCCCACCATTAGCCATAGTTAGCTGCTTACCGTTACTGCTTATCAACCAGAAATCATAGTCCATAGTCCATTAGCCATTTGCAATAATTACACTGAGATAAAAGCTTATTAGTGTACAAAATGGAATAAAATGTGAATAAATTAAGAAACATAACAGCATTTTTTCGTATTTGTTGAATATTACCAATATATTTTTGTATGATTAACGACTAATATTATTCAGGCATTCAAATCTCTTAATTAGTAAATTGATTTGTGGCTAAATTCATTGACAACTATTGTCGATGTGTTGTGACTTGTAAGTATTTATCTTGACATTTTTGAGCTTTTGCTTTAATTTAGTCATTTTTGACAAATTGCTTTTAAAGTTATTTATCAATTCCGCATATTGTGGGATGTGATTAATTGTATTTTGACTATTATGAAAGTTACTCTAATATACAGTGTAAGATTGTTATTTATTGCGCAATGTTCTTTATGTTCTATTTGTTCTTAATTTATGAAGTTTTGCAGCTCGCATGAAGTATCTTTGATTAATTTTGACAATTAATCAAGTCCTTACCCAACTTTTGAGTTATCGTATTCCAATATAAAGTTATAAATCAGTTAAATAGCGGAAAGAATTTTACTCTTTTTGCCACGTTGCTGCATTTGTCCTGCAGTTCTTTCATGCACTTATTCACCCACATAGAAATGGGGGCGCAATTTTTCTTGCATTTTTGCGATTTATAGTTGAAAACGGTAAAGTGCACCTGTGAGTGGGGATGGAAATGGTGTGTTTTTAAATATGTATTTGATCGGAAGCGGGGGAGGCGTGTAAAGTGGAGGACATAGAAGGACATAGATAGATAGACAAATACACGGAACTGTGTCCATTCTGTCATTTTCCGTTCGTTCCAAGACGACATTATATTAATTCGAACAAGTTCTTCGGACCAACATCTAAGGTCCATTGTATTGCAAATGCAACGTATGTGAAATTTATGACATCGAGAATTTCTTCTAAAATAAAGTAATCTTGTCCTTGTCTTGATTTGCGTTTTCTTTATTTATTTACTGCCTTTTTTCGTTCTTAATGTTTATACCTAGCTGGTCATCGTCATCATGGCTAAGTATCCTCGTTATCGTTGTCGTGTTATACTACGATTCATCTGGGTGACGCGATTTTTTGAACTAAATAACTGAATCAAGTATGCTTTGGACGTTATTCATATATTTAATCGAAGCCTACTTTGATGGAAAAAATACATTGAAATTACTGTCATATTAGGAAAAATGTGGCCAAGTGAACATCCTGAAAATGACATTATTTCAAACTGAACGATGTCATAATAAATATTACATAACAATAACTAATAAAACTAAGTTGCGGAATACAAACTTCTGAATTGTACAATGTGATCTCATTTCCTGTTACTCTCTAGAACTCTTAAGATTGTTAACTCAAAATTTTAAAAATCATTTAGAGGTTTTAATTGTTTCCCACATATTTCAAAGATGTGACACGCATAGCACAGATTAAAAATGAGGTACAGTATGAAAAAATGGTGGTACTTTAATACTTCCTCATTCATTCCATTACAAGGGTGGATTTGAAGGGGGGCTCGGGGGCACGTGCCCCCCAGGGTGTTTTTATGTACCTTGGAGATTCCATAACAGTACATACTTAGAAGCAAATCAAATTATTAGAGTTGATAAAATATATGAATAAAATAACAAAAAGAACATTAGTGAAACTCTAGTCTATTTCTGGCTGGAATTGCGAATTTTTTTCGTGATTCCTTTCACGTACTTGTAAATGAAAGATGATATTGTACCCTCCCCAGAAAAAAATCCTGAATCCGCCCTTGTTCCATTATGTGCATTTCATGAAATTAATCGATTCATCTTATTTAGGTGATGAATTTATTGTATAGGTACTTAATGAAACGCGATTAACTCGAAAAAAATCTGCGTTGGTGTTGACTTCTTGAATAGATTTGGTGGAATGGAATGACGTTACGCAAACCCTTAAAAATCAGAGCCCTGTAGATCACAGAAAATTTAATCTGGCAACTTTCTTTTATATTTTTTGAAAAATTATTTTCTTCCTAGTTTATTCTCGTAATTTACTACTCAAACCTTTTTTTTTCTGTAATAATCTTTGAACAAATTTAGTGAAGGGTACCTACTACTTTAACGGATCAAAAAGCCATGATATAAAAGAAATTTAGTGAGCCTCGATCGTTTTTATTGTTTTGTCAAGTAATATGTGTTTGCAATAATTTCCAATTGAGATTTCTTTATGAACTTAAATTGCTTTACTAGAAACGCTTTTCTTTCATGAGTTGAGGCAATTTCAAAGGCATCGATTTATAGTTTTCTTTTTTTGCACCTTTCCTCGTTAAATTTTTTTATGGTTTCCCGTTTATTATAAAAGTTTTATTTAATATATCGTGTAATGTTATTTGAATTTGCAATGAAAGAAACACTTCCATAGCTAAACAAGCAATAAATTGAATCGAGCGAAATGTGACAAAAAAGTAACTTGAAACGTGAACGTGCGCGTGCATGTGAACGACAAACGAATAATCGAATCAACGAATAAATGAACCAATGAACGACTTATGGAAAAGACAGAGCCCTATTAATATTTATCTCGGACCAGCTTCATTATTATTATTATTTATATTTATATTTGTTATTTATTTTACAACTCGCACAAGGGGTCAAATGTGTCCATAATAAATGAACAATATCGTTGGCATATTGGACGAATGTGTTGCGACTTCGAGTCCGACCCCCATTTACGGAACAAAATCAGAATAGTTACGAATGGGGGCCGTGAGAAATGGAGTTCGAGGAAAAATGTGGCGCCATCAATAATAAACACGCTATTGTTGTGTTATGAGAGAACAAACGCGCCTTTGATCCATTTTCGCTATGATCGATATCGGGCCATTATCGGTACTGATCGATGATCGATCAATTATGCTCTAAGTACAATGAGTCAATTTTTTTCTCGTTCTGGACCGAAAATTCGACTCTTCATCAAGGGAAAGGTCAATGGGACAATGCTGAGCTTAACGGTCTGGAACATGTTAAATAATTATTATTGATTTCCGACGTTTTTGTTCTTCCTAATTAAACTGTTTTATTACTATCATTCGAAACAAAATAAAACCATTAACTCAGTGAAACGTTAAGAAAATGATTTTTCAAACATTTTTAATGAAGATTATGTGAAGCATCACAAACATAAGTTTGTGATGATATTTATTTTTAATAAAATAAAAATTTATTTTACGTTAAGAGTTATAACACAAAAAAACATACATTTGGGTTTCTTCATAACGAGTTATTATTAACATTAGAAATTAAAGTATTAATTTGAAGTAGTCTTAAAACTATTAGGTAAATGAACTTGAAAAATATTTGAAAAGTACGAGCTTTAAGCTCTATACAAATTGCGTACTGTATATCTCATAACTATAACTAGGTATGTAACCATGTCCAAAGGGAATTTACCTACTTCTGCATTATACACCTCGTAAGCTATTGAGACCAATCCAATGTTTTCAGCCGGTGTGCTGCAGCACATCTTGACAGGTTAACGAATATGCATTTTTTTTTTTTTTTGATAAATACTTAAAGTCTCACAGCCTTCGTTATAAACAAAATGCCTTTTTACATTTTTTCCCATCAAATTTGTAATCTTTTAGTGTTTCTCCTATAAGTTTCTCTGCACCAAGGCCTGAAAAAACTACCCCCCAGTTCCAATGAATAGTCTTCTGTGACCATATTCAGTGGGTAATTGGTTAGATCTCAGTTCTTATATCCTAGTTGATGACCAGGTGATTCTTCAGAATTAAGATGATATCGGATCAGAGATGGGAATATAATGACATTAGAAAAAAATGTCACCTCCCTACATTTTTGTGACCACTTGAGTTGGTATTTATCCCCATAGTATGAAGATTTCCTTCGATGGTAGGATCTTGTTAGCGAGTAAACAAACACTCCAATTTCTTTCTGCCTTATTAGGCTTAAATGTTAGATACTTATTAAGTTATTAAGGTTTATCGAGGACTAGTTTTCTGAGATCCCAATTGACGCACAATTTCGAAAAAAAAAGAATTTCTTAAAAACGTAAGAAAATCAAACGAAATTTAGGTAGGTAGTCATTTATTACGAATTGGATTCCAATTAACTTGTTAAAATAAAAAGTGACAAAGAAGTGCTGTTTTTACTAGACAATTGCTTCCTTAAGATTCCTTAACAACTTTTTTTCTGGTGAACTTTTGAAAAAAAATGTTTTTTTAATGTTAGGGCGTTCAATGATAGGGGTCGGTATTCAAAGGACTCAAAATGAGCCTAAGCTTTTAAAAATTGGTAAAAAATTCACGGAGCAATCATGTCTACCATTTTTACTCTATTGATAACTTAAAGACATCATTTTTATAAATGAATAAATAAGTCATATCCTTAATAGCGTTTATTTAATAGTTAAGCATTTATCTCTTAGATAAATTCTTAAAATTTATCCTTCACTTATCACTATTCTTAAGTAGTAAAACGCGTGGTTTCTTTATCATCTGAATAATTTAACCAGGAAGATAAATGCTACTACCTCAATGTAAAAATAACGACATTAAGCGCATATGATGAAGTCCTTCTTAAAATTAAATTATTATTACCAACAACTTGCCTTTTGTTACTTGTCACATTTGTTTATAGCCTTTGTTGTTCCTTGCTGAATCTTGGCTGCTAAACAATTTTTATTTCAAATAAATAAATGTTAGTTTCTTAAATGTAACTGTATATTATCATACTTTCTGTGAAAAATTTAAAATGTTATGTTCATAATCCAAATAGGGTTGAAAAACGTAAAATTTGTCAAATTTAATAATCAATTTAATACACACAAAAATCCAAATATTGAAGATTTCAAAATTATATTCCTCTAATATCTGAGAGCTTTTCTTGCGAGCTTTACTGCTCTATGTCCTATTTCTATTTTTTTGTCCCATTGGTTTAGATCTGTTTTTAAGATAAACCTCAGCTGGCGTCTCATTGACTCCTTATAAAATCAAAATAGTCGGATATACTAAAAAAAAAAAGAATAAAAACTTTAGGAAACAGAAGATTGTAATACGTATCGAGACAAATACCTTAAGAATAAAGGTTGTTGAGGAATTTCCTTGATTCCCGG
The DNA here is from genome assembly GCA_958496175.1 of Sisyra terminalis. Taxonomy (NCBI): domain Eukaryota; kingdom Metazoa; phylum Arthropoda; class Insecta; order Neuroptera; family Sisyridae; genus Sisyra; species Sisyra terminalis. Next base: position 15,524,946 of record OY292275.1, read on the forward strand.
AATTCTTACACTGATTTAATCGAAATTTTCATCTACCTACTGAGTTTAGATCAAACCCCTAGTTCACAATCGCTTTATTCCATAAGATAAAAACATAAAATTCACATTGACGACATTGTATACACAGTATAACTGTTCAAAGTCAGCGAAAAAAAATCTTATTTTTGTTAAAATTCAAGTTATCATCTTAATTTTTCCAGACCAGAAAAGAGAGCTTTCAGTTGATATAATCCAACAGGTCATATTTTATCGTTTTTTTAAAACAACTCATTTCACTAATTTCTATTACAATAGTAGCGCAGAAGAAAATCTTTGTTTCATGATATCTTTAAACTATATTTTGATTTTTTCTTTTATCATACAAAAATGGCCACTTTTATGAATAATAAAAAAAAATAGGTTATAAGTGTTTGAAGCTTTGATCTGTTGAACGTTAACAGTGACTCCTTTTGGCTATTCTTCATTATGCCCAACAACAATTTTTTGCGTCGATGTATGATTAAATTGTAGTTCAATTATTTTTCTGTTTTGTTTAAAAATATGTTCAAAGTTTATAGTAGAAACTGCCTTAGAAAAAATATAACAATTTAATGAAAATGTAATTACTCAGTTTCCGTAAGATTCATTAAAAACAACCGTATATTCAAGAAAACAATAGAACTACCGAGAAAAATACGAATGCATGTTTCATTTTACCTAATAATTTGTAAACTTGCACTCTTAATTAAAATAATATTAGTTCGAAAATAGTAATTACCAAAGCAAATATAAGTTTAAAATGGAAATTTTCTATTTGTCGTTGACATTGAAATGAAACAATTTGTGTTATATTCACCTACTAGACCTCATAGTTTTAGATAAAAAAGTGCATTTAATTCCGGAAATGATTTTAAAGAAAAAAATGATTTTGTTTCCTCTCTCATTAAATTACGTCCTCATTAAAATTAATTTACGTAAATTTTCTTCGTCATGCTCTTCGTTATGTATAAAATGGAAGAAAAAAAAAAGGCATTTGAATGAATTTCTTATGAATTTGCGCCTTTCCCACCTTCGCATATCGGTACCTAAACCTTAATAGATGTCGTGTCAAGTGAAAGACTTTCCCTGTTTTGCATTTAAATTACAATAAACGAAAGAAACGAAAAGAACGAGCGCCTTGACGTGATCTCTCATGTAACGCGGCCGGTTTCGTCGTAGTCACGGGACTTTTTTTCTGTTTTTCAAATGTAAACGAAAAAAGTCAACAATACCTATAGGTGTACAAACACTACGCGCCTGTAATAATAATAATTTCATTTTCTATGATAATAATACAAATTTCACATTGACGTGAGAAATTATTACGTTGTCGGGTGCAGCAACTGCAGTGAGCTGAATCGGCGGAAGTGGCAGTAGTGCAACATCGACAGCCATCCATGACAGCTAGCACTCTCCTCTTGTATAGCACTTTTTTACGTTTTGCTATATCGCGCCAAGGTGTTTGTTTATGGCCCGTTTTCTACCGTTTATCGACGTTCAAATTATATCTGCATACGACAACATAATAACAATAATAACAACGTAAACTTTGTCCAAAGACCCAACACACGACCGACCACTGCGCACGACGCGACTGTACAATGCTGAGATTTCAACGATCGAAAACATTATTTATTAGATCTCTCATTAATTTACTTCACTGATCCAAAAAAAAAAACATCACACTCAACACCAAATACCAAATACGGAAAAATTTATAGGTTAAACCAATAAATTACATCGCAGAAAAACAAAGCACCTTTTAACAAAACGTCGTATGTACTCCAAACAATAATTTCATCTCATAAATAATAAAACTGTTTGCATTTTGATTTTTTTTCCTCTTTTTCCCTCATTTCATGCGGCGAGGGAAATTACTTGCGCCAATTTATTAGAAAATAATTGCAGGGAATTATTCGCTGCGTTCTTAAAGGTTTCAATACAATAATAATAACAATAATAATAAATTATAGTAATAGTTATAAATAAGGGCCTTAACGAGATGAGATGCGATTTAGTGGAGAAAGAGCCGGTAACGAGGTACATCATAATGGGTTTCTAATCTGATGTATCGTTAAAATCTCTTAAAGTTTTTAATGCTTTGTGCGTTATTTATCTTACTTAGAATTACAAAATTGTCAAATTTGGCAATATTTAAGTGTTTTTCTTTCCACCATTTATGAATTTTGTAATTCCAATTGGAAGTTATATTTTTTTTTTTTAGAGAGAGATACGATTAGTTTACAAAGCAGTATTGGAGGTTATTTGTTGTAGAAACAGCAGAGCTATCACGAAAAAGCGACCCCACGAATTGATATTATGCAATAATAAAACAAATTTACAAGACAAACTTCTTAAACTGTTTTCTCTAGATTTTTTTTTTTTTTTATAAACATTCAATAAATACCAACAAGCCAATTTTTATCATGATTTTAAATCTAATATACAATTTCAGATATTGTAACTTGTATTCAACGTCGCTTCACAAGTCTGAATTGGTAGCAGAAGACAAAATTTATAAATAATTTGCGTTATTGGAATGTGCTATTTATGAACTGTTTTATAACTTAAGCTATATACGCAACAATCATTTGGTGAAAATTGATTTGTACAGTGTTATATCCCTACAGAGTACTTTAAGCAGTTGTATAAATAACTTAAGTTATAAAACAGTTCATAAAAAGCACACTTCAATAACGCAGGTTTGTTATAAATTTTGTGTTTTGCAACAAATTTTATCCAGTAATTTGTTGTCTTTATAGAAGGAATTAGCGAATCTAAGTGAGATGAAATCTTAAAAAACATCTACGAAGTAAATTTCATACAATAGGCTGTAGCGAATCAATGCATAAATTGACGATAAATTTGTATATTTATATTTCATCTTTTCAATATTTTTTATCACTAGGGGACATTATATTGTCACTTATTTTGAATTTTTTTGATGTTATGATTAAAACTTGACATCAGACATTTCTCACAACTATATGGATATTTACTTTTGTTCAGATAATGCATAAAGCTTCATAAAGCTCCCTAATAAATTTTCTCGTCGTAGTAAATAATAGTTCTCTAGTAAATATTCATAATTTTTCGGGTCTGAGAGATGCTGAGTTTTCAATGTTTAAGGAAATAAGGAATTTGAAAACTTTATTAAAGCATTACATCCACTAGTAATATAAAGCTCTGGAACTGAAATAGTCGAAAAGTCCCTAGTGCGACGAGTGCTGATTTTCGCCTAGCTGCTTGGTATTAGCTAGGTGAAGTAGGGATCCAGGAAACAAAATAAATCCTGAAGCTACAACATTGAAGCTCAAATAATCTAATCCTGGAAAATTCAACTAACTAAAAAAAGTATTACATCAGAAAAGATTCAGACTATAGTTAAATTATAAACTTTGATGGTAACAGTCATCGATATTAAGCTTTTGTGAATTTACGTGTTATAAAAAAGAAATTGAGTTACACGACATTAACCATAACTCTTCAATTAATTTGCTTTTGTAGTTTAAGCTCACAAGTTGTATATGCTACTGTAGGAAAGGCTTAATTATTTATAGATCATGTAAACAAATTTTTTGGAGCACATGGTTTAAAATACTTACTAAAGACTAATAACCAAAAAAGAAATATAAAATTTGAAAACAGGATCAAAGAACGACAGTTAACGTTTCTTTTAATAATTAATTTATCAAAATATAAATTATAACTATATATTTGACAATTGTTTAAATTTTGTACTTCTGTATCATATGTTATCTTCGGCAAATCACTAATATACAATACTTTTGCTAATACAAACGTTTTCTGAGTTTTTAAAACTTAAATAAGCAGAAAAAATGATGAGCTTTTAGGAACAAATAAACATAAAGATTTTGAAAAAAAATAATAAAAGAAATACATTTTTTTTGGTATCTATTTTTATTTACGACAAAAAAGCTTACAAAATAAACAATTATATTTTCCTTCGTATTTTCTTATAGAAAACAAATTTCTTCATTGTTTTCATTTATAAAATGATATAAATACCGTTAATGATTCAAGTATATTTGGTAAATTAGACATTGCCTTCTTTAAAAATTAACAAAGCTCAAAGTAATTATAGTTAATTGAATAGGCTGGTACCAGGTCATTAAGTTCTTTACTATCGTACTTATATATATTATGTATTGTAAATTATGATTACCGCATCTTTAGAAAATATTACCGTAAGTAGGTGCTTTATTCTAGTAGGCGCAACCTTGAATCGTTTTAATTCATTTCTGTTTATAATTTGTAATGTGTAGGTATATTGAAAATAAAAAAAATTGAAAGTGACAATATAAGCTACCCTCTTTTATTATTTGTTCTCCTTATATGAACAATAAAACTTATAAGCAAATGATCAATTTGTTTTCTTTTCTTGCTCTGTAAATGTGTAGGTACCCACATAATTACGATTATTCACTAATGGATAATTTATTTTACAAAGATGGAATAGCATTAATTTGTGCACCTTTACTCTTTAAATTAAATATCAATTAATAAAAATGGTTCATAATTCTAATTTAAAGACACTTTATGTATGATTTCTTTCAACAAAACTATAAGAACACCTATCAAATCTTGTCTCATAGGAATTAGCATTAATAGGCCAGGAAGAGTCGATGCTTTTTTTGTAAAGCCAGAAACCTTTGTAATACCAATATTATAGTTTTTGATCTTAAAAATAAAAATACAAAACTACCAGACTTAATGATAAGTTTGTTTTTTTCGTCAATAATATAATATTTTTATTTTTTCGAATTTTTCTTTTTTTTGGTTCTGTTTTTAAGGCACATGACATTCGAATAATTTTTCCAAATATTTAAGATGGAAAAAGCAATACCAAAACATTATAATATGCTTAATTATTGAGATAGTTATATAGAAAAATTAGTACTATAATTTTATATAAAAACGATGTAGATATAATGAAATATTTTGCTTTTCCCCTAAACCTTGTTGATACTGATTAAATGATTAAAAAAGAGATTATTTGTTAGTATATTTTTATGGCTTAATGATACAAAACTTCATGGTATCTATAATACATAATATATGTCGTTGTTTCTAACATTGACTCGTTTAAACCACACGATCGTCCAAGTCTTTATGGATCTATTTTATATAAATATCTTTGCCTGGTAATTATTTCAATGTTCCGCGATTTTTTTTAAAAAATCTATGTTATTATCATTTTGAATCTCGTCCATTGATTTAATAATTAATTAATTTTTTATCTTGGGATTTGGACTTTATAAATGAATATGTCAAATTATGAAAATTGCGACGTTTCACAGACTTTATTTCTGCTTCTTCAGACAAACTAAAAATACGAACAATAAATAATTAGCAAATCATTACTAAAAACTAAACATAAGAATATTAAATAAATAATAAAATTACATTTAAAGTTAACATATAAAGCAAGACAGCATGTTATTCAGCTGTACTCTTCCTTGTAAATGTATTGATGTTTTAAAAAACTTTCTAGATTAATTATCTATGCTATCTTCAAAGGATTTGTGGATACATACTTATTACTAGATGATAAAATTCAGATCTCAGCTTTTATTTTTTTAAATAAGAAAATAATTCAGGTTTTTAAGATCGTTTTTTTTTTATTTAATATTTTTATTATTCAATTAGCCTGATGAAGTTACGATAAGTAACGAAACGTAGCTAATTGAATAATAAAAATATTAAATAAAAAAAAAAACGATCTTAAAAACCTGAATTGTCTTCTTACACTTATTACTTTTTTTAAAGTTCATACGTGGTTGTCATTTATATTAATTTCCTGGTAAAAAATAGAGATTTTTCATTACGTTTGTGCCCTCCTAGAATAATTTTTTTTGGCACTCATACCCTTTTGTCTTATTGCTTACTCTTTTCAAACTTAATGGTTACAGTGCATCTTTACATTTGTAGCACAAAAAACAAATACTCATATATAATATATAGAAGCAAGCTTTATTATTTTAAATGAAACTTTTTAGTTTTATACTGTTTTTTTCATTACAAGTGCATGCAGAATCGATAATTTAATAGAAAATTGTTAATAAACTCAGTATAAACTTCCCGTTAATTTAACTATAAAGTTTTATAATCGATCAACAGCTATTTAACTAAGTATTGTTCAAGTTTTATGTATAAATTTTCATTCGGCCACATAACACCGTTCCCCTCAATCGGCAGTCCATTTCTTACACTCGATCTCGATCCTCGCCAATCTATTTTGCACTATTCGCTTATTTTGTGTGTATGGATGGCGTATTCGTGTGTGTAAATCACGATAATAACATTTTATTATCTAATTAATATTTGTTGGTTAACGTTAACGTAAATTTACGACCTTACACTTTTGCTGTTCTATTGGTTAGAGGCGCACATTAATTGCATTTTACTTGCATTTTCAGGAACGCACGATAGCGACGATCGTCCATTAATCCTGTGCGAGGCAGCGACCATCGCCAGGGCCGGACTAAATCGGCACGATGTCGCACGACTTTTATTGTACTATGCATCGATACCTAAGTAAGTATTCGCAAAAAAAGCAAAATCCAACGATCTCTGGATCACAGTGCATTAACCTCATTTTCATCAAACGATACTTTATACCCAACACCATTTCCGCAAATTTTTTTGTTTATTTACACGCGAGATTTTGATTATATTACACTGAAACCGTGAGATTTTGAATTTTTTTCAACTTACACCAAAAACTTATTGTTCCAACGATAGGAGCTCAATTTCCTTTTACACTAACGTAACATTCGTGATAACCTGAAAAATCAGTTGAGTAACGAGGACATGAAATAACTATTCAAAAAACAAGATATACTATTTTCTAACATGCTTTTCTTTTATCAAAAGCCACTGGATTTTTTTTCTTCCATCAATTTCCATACAATTCTGCATAAGATTTTTCCTCAGATCATACACCTTAATTATATTTTTTCCATTTTTTTTTTCAAATTAATTAATTCCATTAAAAATATTAACATTTTTATCATTAAGATAGTGCATATACGAAGAAAAAAAATAAAGTGGAAACAAGAGAAGAACGCAAGAAACAAGAGAGGATCGCTGGGGAAGTTATTCCATAATTATTTCACTAATTATAAATTTTAATAAATAATTGAGGTTGTTAACCCTTTATATCTTCATTTACCATTTAACAATTCTAATTAGGCAATAAATAATCGTAGATATTAACTTAAGCCTTTTAAGTTCCTAAAAAAAATGGACATTTCTTCCAGCCATACTGCTATTTATAGAACACGGAAAATATGCTTTTTTCAATTATGTAAATATTATGTATTCTTTATCAAATTTAAAATTTTAATTACTTATAACTTTCGGCAATTTGTATACGTTTATAATGTTGAGATTTAAAGTAAAGATTTTTAATAAGTAAGCAATGATTTATGGTTCTAATCAAAATGTTCATCAACGTTTTGTCATTGTAAAATTTACATAATAAGAACTTAGATCTAAAGAATGGCATAAAAAATTCTTTGACTAAAATCTGCCGATCACTTTAAAAGATTATAGATTTTTTCTTTGATGTCAGTAAATTGTTTCAAATGATCTTGAGACCTTTGGGTCGAGCAAAGTATAGCAAAGTAGGTGGTAAATTGGACCTCTTTTTGGAGTTTTCCAATTACAAAAGCTTGAAATACAATTTTTTTTTTGATCCAAAGTCTCTGGATCATTTTGAACCAAATCGCTATAAAATTGAATGGAAATTTTTAACCATATAAATTGTTGTCCCTTTGATATAGTAAAGAAGAAGTAGTATTGTTGCCTTTAATATACCTGGTTGATGAATACTTATCATAATTTTCTAAGATATACTAGAGCTAATTAATTTTATTATTCAAAGCTTTAATAACTTATTATTTTATAAAAATTAACATTGAATTGCACAAATCATGCTACTTTAATGATAAATAATTAAATTTCCATACTGCAAAATTCCGTTAAAGCCTCATGCATAACCTAAAAACCTTGTATTTATAGATTTATTTCATAAGTTATTGGACGGGGCCTCGTTTATAGATCCTTTTATAGATGTTCTATACAGAAAACAATTTTTAAAAATTCATAAATGTCTTCTATCAGCCACTAATTAATTCATAAAATATACGCATATCGTATATAGTTAGGAACAGCAAGAGACGAGGTTGACTAAGATCATTTGCATTTAGATGCAATATCGGTGCATCAATAGAGCAATGAATGAATGCACCTAGTTCAATATAACAGTCTATCCTAATGAGTTATGAAGTTGTACTTCAAAAAAGTCTATCGCTAAACCTGATTTTTTCCAAACACTAATTAAGATGGTTTAAAGATTTCAATGCGTATATAGACGCGAAACTTCGGTATATTTTAGATGAAGTAAAGATGGTAATAATTTCAAACTTGTTACATTTTCTTTAACATATTCGATATTTTATAATACAAAGAAATATGCGTAAATGGAAATAGAAAAAAAAAATGATAAATTGTTGGTGAAGAAGCGAAGAAAAATTGAGGAAGTTAATTTTATGCATTGCGTGCGTGTGCTAAATGCATTCAACCGTCAGAGTGCATCTAAGCAAGGTCAATGCTAAACATTTCCGGTTATTATGATTCTTTCTTTGTCATTCTTATCATATGCATTATAAATTTTCTCTTAACTGTTTTTGCCTATTTTCAGCAAAAATAAGTTGGAAAACGGGCTCACGATTCTGGTCTTGGCCGAGTCTTCTGAAGAAGCCGCCTTGGACGTGCTTGACAAAGCCATGGTCATTGTCGAGCCCAAGTTGAAGATTCACAAGTTTGTCATTTGGCGACCGAGTGCCGAGCCGAAAAAGACACGAAATCCGAAAACACTGAAAAGTAGTAAACTAAAAGTGAGTATACCCAATTTTTTGGTTCTTTGAACTTATATGGACTACTGTAATTAGCTTCATACATTTTCTGGCTACGTCTTACAAAAAAATATTTTTTTTATTAATTTTTACCGTCAATTTATAACTACTAAGTTCTTAAGCGACTATAGAACTAATAAAAATTCGTAAATCGATAAATATTAAAAATTTGCTCGATACGAGATTTGAACCCAACACCTACTTGCTTTGGAGTGGCCAATTTGACCACTCGGCCACCAATTGGGGTAAAAGTTACAATATAGTAAGACCACAAATTTAAAATAAGTTCATTTTTTTGAGTCGGATTTTCATTTTTCTATAGAAACTGAAAAAACGATTTGGATAAATCTTGATACTTTGGTAAATTTTTGACTTCTACAAGAATTGAATGTTGGGATGTAATAGTTCCAAAAGATTAGTAGAGTTCGATTTTTTTTCAAACTTGCTCTATGTATTCTTCAAATTTTAATAATTTTTTCAATTATCTAAATCGGATAAAAGTAGTTTCCAAATAAAACTGAAAACCATTTAGATTTCATTTTTAAATGTAGAGATAGTAAGAAAATAGAATCGTTAAGGCGTAAAGGCGTAAAGGTCCTTTCAAAGTAAAAGTGTGCCACCATTATAGAGAAATAATTAATTAGATTTTGCTGCTTAAAATAGCACAAAATTTCAATGATACCAACATCTATATTTCTTTTTACTAAGTCGTTAATTTTCGGCTAGCTCTATTTTTTTTAATTCTTGTGCTTTGTGAAGTTTTGTAACAGCATCTTTATAAAATGTAAAAAAAAACTTATTTGGTAATCAAGATCAATGTTTCCTAATCTAGTTAGTATTATCCCCACATAAGCCTTTCTTAAATTTTCATTTATCCCAAATATATGCTTTAATTTAAAAAGATTTTAAATTTTTCTATATAATTAATAATTTAAACTTTGGATAAGTTCATCTTCAATTTATCCCTTTCGTATGTCAAATCCCATTTCGGTGGAGCCATATCTAGGGGTGTAACATTGCTCATAAAAAACATCGATGCTAGAATATTATTTTTAAAAGTGAAACATCGATGTTAAAAACATCGAAATTTATAATCGATATTTCGATTTTTTTACGAAAGTTTTTACCATTACTTAAATGTACAGTGTAATCTCACTAATCCGGCACTATTAAAAACTGGAGGATGCCGGATTATTGGAATGTTCGGATTACTGGATTATAGTGAAAAGTCATCGGTAATGAATAAAATAAAGCATTTCGTAAAGGATATAAATAAATGAACAGGTATAAAGGGGCGAGGGAGGCGTGGGCGGAGAGTGCCGGATTGTTAGACGTGCCGATCTATCGAAATGCTGGATTAGTGAGATTATACTGTTTTTATAACCAATATTCCAAAATAATAATATACAGTCCCTAACCATATTAATAGATGGACTGTAGTTTTTGTATAAAACTTGATCACATCCCCTTCCTTTGGAAACACTGCTTTAGATTGTTTACAAATGTTTACAAAAATTTAATTCAAATCAAAACTGTCTAAGAAAATATCTATCGGATATGATATTTTGCGATAAGATTAGAATATTATAGATAAATATATTGTTTCATTTACTTTAGTGCTATATTGTCACGGATGGAAATTCACTCGAGGAGCATATTTGTCAAGAGCAAATGCCTACGAGCTGTGGGGGACCAATTGTTCATGAACAGCTTGAATGGGTCGAATTCTACAAAGAATGTGAACCATTCTTAGTAAATTGCCATGCCGGAGGTCGCAAGTTGATACAGACAATGTCAGAAATTCGAGCCGATGAAAACCCCCAGTTTACTCGGCGATTTCTAAACCATCAGCATAGGTACTACATTTGCACAGTTCGAAGAAATAAAACTTCTTTATTTACATACCTTTTTTTGGTTATTAGGCAAATCATTCGAGCTTTAACTCATCCGGAACTGGTAAAGCTCCGTCGCGACGGTTCCGCCACCTTGGAACATCTCGAGGAACGTGCCCAGTGGTTGAGTCATAGCGACGATGTTCAAATGTTTAAAGCTCGTTCTCGAAGGTATTTCGATGAAGTCCATCGAGTCGCGCGACGTCTTGAACAACTTGCCGACCAACGACGCGACCGGCTCAAAGAACTTGCCCGACTTCGAGCTTTGGAAGACGAAACATCCGAGGTAAGTTCTAGTTTTGATTTATTCAAAGCGAAAGTAATTTCGCACGGCCAATTGGAAAATAATAAAAATTATCTCACGTTCAATTTATGCCCATTTATCCCAACAAAACGTATATTGTATCTCTTCCATTCTTATACCAAATATAGACCACAAACGTGCGTCGTTAATAAACGATAAATTGATTGTAATTTCGATAAATAAAAACGTAAAAAGTCGAAAAAATCGACGACTATAAATGGTATTCTGTGTGCATTATGTGATTCAACTAAAATCGGAAGAAAAAATGAAAGCATACAATAATTAAACGTAACCTTCATATAATGAAATTATGATATAACTAAGAAAAAATTATATTAATTCGATCATATTCGTTTCGTGTTCCCTTGCGCTATGCAAGGCCTTATTGTATTCGTAAATAAAAAGTGAAACTAAATTAAATTTTTCCATAAAAGACATCCATAAATGGAATTATTTTATTAATGACTTTTTGATTACATTGATCATTTAATTACGCTTTTTTCTTGAAAAAAAAAATACAAAAATTATTCATTTAAAAAATGAACTTCAATTTGTTTTCATAAGTTGAAAATCAATACTGTTGTTGCTTCGTTAAAATTTTCCGTCGTCTGATTTTCTATTTATAAGCAATTTAATTTTGTTTCGATAATCTTTTATTAAAACAAGTCGACTTTTGATCCCTTCGCTGACTAAAAGCTTTTCAATTTTCCTTATCGATCATCGGCTAATAGTAGTTTTCTTCATTTAAAACTCGAAATGCATCAAAACCGGCTGAGATCGTCTCAAACATTAATTATACAACCGTCACAAAGTTCTCTTTTCTCTTTTTACTAGAAAAGTTTTCCTTTTTCGTTTCTTTTCTCGAAACATGATGCATCTTCTTGTTGTACATTATTATGTCTTCATTAGCCATAATCCGAGAGCAGCAGAAAATTCAATTGAGACGTTATTGAAGATCTAAACCCATCCGTAGCACTAACAACAAAATTAATTTTTCTCAATTACTTCAACCATTTATAAAGTCATTTTTTCACAATTATCTCTCGAAAGCACTTGAACTATCTAAATTGGGAATCTTAAAATAAAAACCTATGGCGCCATTTTTTTCCGTTGAGGTCTCGTTCATTTGTTTTAAATTAAGATGTTGAAGAAAAAAGACGTTTTTTTTTTGGTTTTATGGGTATGGGGGCGAAAAAATACGCTCGATTTACTTTTGTAATTATTCTCGTTTTACCATAAGTTTTTGTAACTTTGAAAAAAATCAAGATCAAGAAAAAGAAACAATCACACAATTGTAATGGGAGATGTTTTTCAACGAGCCGTTTCTTAATAGCTATTTGGTAATTAGTTTATTAATTTTCTAATCACGAAAGTATAAAATTTTGTTCAGCCACATTAATTTTTTTCAATTAAATCCCAACTTAAAAACCCAAAAAAAAGATAATGAAAACATAATTGTATGCAATTAAATCGTTAACAATGAGGCAATTTTCAAACTGTATGAAACAAAACACGATCAAAGAAATAAAATCGAATCGTCTTCTGATCGTGGCACTCTTTGATCCAAAATGGAAATCGAAATTAGTATCAGTATTTGGTAGCTGATATATACCTACTATAGTGGTGATAAATTTTGCAAATTAGACATTTGATTCTTGATCTACTCACGATCCATTGCCGGTATTTAAAAAATCACAACGTCACGCTGGTCAAATTGATCGATCGATCGATCGATATATCGATATCCGTCCGCCCTCAACGATCCATTTCGCGGCGAAAGTTTTCACTCCTCAAGCCTGTGATTTCTCACACCAAAAAAAGAAGATCCATTCATCATTTTCTTAAATTTCAAAACAAAAAAAAAATGAGATCAACCAATTTCGTTTTCTTCGCTTTTGGATGAACGTCTTTTTGTTGATTTATATTACTTAAAGTTGAAAATCTTCTCACAATGGCGCAAAAACTTGATCAAAATTGATCGAGAGAGATTTATTCGAAAAGATAACTAGATTAGTAGCACTATGTGTTTTTAATTATTTGTGAGGCAAATAATTATAATTATTAAATTTAAATTAGAAAAATTTACATGGCTAATAACCAATGTTAAGGTTTTTCGCTCGTTGGTTTGAGGAACTAATTATATTAACAAAACAACCAAAATAGTTTGCTTCAAGCTAATTTTTTGAGCTGAAATTCATCATTTTTTTTTTTATAATCTTGCAAAGATGATTTAGTAAAATTAACAATTCCCCGAACTTTGCCAAAGAATTTTAAAGTACTTTTGCTTTTTATTGTTTTACTTAAAATTAACAATCGAAAACACTTTTCATCTTAAATCCTTTTTTATGAAGCGATACATTTTTAAGTTAATAAACAAAAGATTTAAGTAATAATTTATAAAACACAAAATTAATTCTAAAAAATTTTATGGACCACGACTTTGACTTTCTATCATTAAATATATAACAAAAGTCAATCTGAATTTATTACATCTTATCCAAAAATTTATTCGATCACATTTGTAAATATAATATCAACCTAAAATTCCAAATATCAAACGATCCCTATCGACCAAAAATAATAAGTAAAGGTACGGCCGGCCATCAATCGAATCAAACACTTTAAATTCAATTGTAATGTTTAAATATTTTTGCATTGTTCATTCTACATTTCTTATTATGACCTCAATCCAATTCATTAACAATCATTTAAAGAAAAAAACCATCAAACCAATTGAATTTATAAGTAACCAACACTAATAATCATACAAATATGAAGAAAATCAAGTGTCGGCAAAGGCGTATATTTATTGAAAAACATAGAAATTTTTTTTTAAAAAACGTAAGTAAAAGTAAAATCGCCCACGCACAAATCACGAGATTTATTTGCAAAATTAATAATGTGATCTAGAATCCTGTTTTTAAAGGTATGTTGATCAGTGTTGCACAAATCATAACATACCTGCTTGTGTAGGTTTGTTTTATTTAGCTTTTTTATTGGAGTTGGCGTTTGATTTTTTGACATTATAACGAATAACGTGAAGAAATGTTTGAAAAAAAAATGAGGCAGTAATTAGTCAATAGTCGCAACCACTTCTAGTGTGAGGAAATATTAATTAATGATTTTATAAAAGTTAATAAATTTTAGCAATTAGGAAATTTTGTTTTACTAAAATAAACCATAATAAAAAGTTAATTTTAAGAGTTTTAAGGACTTTGGAACTCCAAAGAGATTTATATTTTAAAAATCTTTAGTTTAAAATCAAAAATCAAACCCAGGTTATAAAAAAAAAGCACTACAATTTTACACATGTCCAATTATACTAGTTTTATTAAAGAAAGGCATTCAATATCACGAATAATCAGGTGTATATAAAAATTTAATTTTCGTTTATTCAAAATCAAAAATCTCCTTCAATTCTTTGCCGATCGTTTTGAAATTTTTACACATCATTGTATTTATATACGTGCAAGTTCTTATTAAATCGGAAGATTCAATAGAGTCTCACATCAACAGTTAAAGCAATAGATGCTACGGATTTTCAACGATGGTTATTTATCGTTATTTGTGAGCTTTAATCGTTATTTCTCAAACCATAACTGAAAATGTATCTTTTGTAGGTAAATTTCAAAACCTACAGCAAAAGATGCTGCGGGTTGTAAAATGAGGTGTTTTTAAAGTTTCACAAAAATATTTTATTGAAATACAATTTATTTATTTACAGCAATTATGTAATAATATAGACTGGCAGGACAACATCTGCTGGGTTCTGCTAGTAATATTATGTTATCCTCAATTATTGAATTAAATTATTCATTTTCGAAGTACCTTTAATACAAATTAATTTCTTTTTAAGTACTTTAAGTTAATTTTTGACAAAAAGTTTACTATTATCCTCTTCTTCTGTACATAACTTTGAAAGCATCGCTTATTTGTTATAATAATTAACTTAAAAAGGATTTTAATGTAAGAAGCGGATTTTCATCTTCACTTTGAGTCGCCGTGATTTGGACTTTTAGACGTTTGTAAATTTAATATGCGGAAAACAGCCAAACAAAAGCTAAATAGCTAAGAACAAATTATTTTTTTAGTAAACCTTCTATCCACTCGTAATCATTTTGATCATTTAGAAACTTATTTGTTTTTCTAAAATAATCCTTTTGTAATATCTATTTTTAGCTTTGCAAATTTGGTGGTTTATGATATATAATTGTAGTTAAAGTGTCGATTGCATGTCAGAAATATTTGTACAATTATTTATGTATTTCCTTAAGTATTAACTTTCTCCAAGTTGTACTATTTTCAAATTAGACATGAATACAAAAGGGTGGCAGTCATTTTAATTTTCCGTCACATTATTTTAAGCAAAATTCCATGATGAAAATAATAATTCTGTTCATTTTTTGGTGGATTTTGAAAAAAATTGGTCAATAATAATAACTGATAAGACTCAAAAGCAAAGAAATTTCTCCAAAATAAGTATCTTTTGGTTGACTTTCCTGCAGTAAAATATACGGTACTAAAATTTCGGTGGATACAAGTTGCCAATCTGTAGGTATACTAGCTCCATTTTTAACAAACTCTGTTTTCTTTTCAAAACTATACTGAAAATTATGAACCTAATCACATTGAAGGATTTATTTTCAAAATATTCTTCAAGATTTTATATAATTCAGCGATGACACAAACCTTTTTTTTCACTATACAATTTTTTTTCTAATGTGAATTATAAAATGTATATACTGAAAAATATAGTATTTTTTTCCAATCGTAATAGATTGTAAATGATTCGAGAAAATCGAAGCCAAAATTTTTGGTAGTTGCTTCTTTATAATTAAGAAATGTTTCCTTAATTTTGGATGAAAATAAGTTATGCTCTTAAGAACTCGTGAAAACAAATGTTTAATACTTCCATCAAAATAATTATATATTCATTTATTGATTGGAATCTGCTGAATACATTCTTCCTCAAAATGTATTTAGTTTTGTTAGGATAAAAATTTATTAAGCTTAATGAAAGAAAATTCAATCAAAAATTCTGAATTCAATCAAAAAATGAAATTATTCATATCATTTTGAATATTTCATATACTTGTTAACCACTAATTCATGTAGCACAGAACATATCTACAATTATAAATATACACACTATTTTCGCACTTGTAGCCCATATATTTGATTTGAAATTATATATTTAGTCACCTTTATTTGCTTTTTATCGTTTTTTTTTGCAATTATACAGGTATGTATTACTAAACTGAAAAAAAAATTGAACATAGAAGTTTGTACTATCTATTCCATCTATTCTATGACCATTTTAAATTAATTTTTATGCAGAAAAAAAACTTTCTTTTAACATTGAATTATTGTAATGGAAACATTGATTTATCATCAAGAGTTCTTTATTTAGTGATTAATTTTAAAAAATATAAATTATTGTAAACTAAACCTAAAAAAACCATAATTCAAAAACTGAAATTTTTTGCATATTCGTTATAAAAACCTTTGTATAGTTATAAGGAGTCAAAATATTTTTTTATCTTATGTCGTTTGACCTTATTAAAATTGTAAACATTTTTTCTATTACAAATCAAAGAGGAATCTCACGTGAATCGTCACGAACATAGCACTTAAAGTAATTTTTTCATTCGTATATTTTCCAAATAAAATTCCAATCTTATTACTATTGAATTCTCCCCATATTTTTTTGATCTAATTTTTATCATTTAGTTAGTTTTATTCAGTCATAGTATTCACTTTAATAGTGCTTGTGTTAAATTCATGTCTTTAATGTTGAAGTTAGTGCGTTTTCGTAAATTTTTCCGGAAATTTAAAGTTCGTGTGAATTTGCGGATTTTAAAGGTAATTATTGTATTTTTTTTTTTGGGGGTTTGAAAAAGATTTGTGATTTGAAAACATTTGGACAGGTTTATCTTTCTTGTTGATTAAACGACGTTAATGAGTCGAGGGAATAAAACACTCGAGGAAAGAAAACATTTTAATGTTGGCATAAAACAATTAATAATGTTAGTAGGCCACTTGTGCAACGCAAACGACAAAGTCATTCGATAAAAAGGCAACTCGAAAATTACACCCAAACGAATAGGCAAGAAAGACGGAAAAAATATCTTGGTTAGTGGATACTCAATTAAATAATTAGCTGCAAAGTTTGCAGGAGTAAAAAATTGTCAGACAAACATCAAATCGTTTGAATGACATAAATCAATATCGAATATTTGCGTAACAATTTTTTTCTCCTCATAACCTTAGGAAATTATTAGCGTTCACGTTAAGTTGGCTCTCTCTTGCAATCTCTCGTCTTCTTGAACGCCTTTATTAATGTCTCATTACCGTAACTGTATTGTCAATCACGGTGGCAGATCGTGAAAAAATTATGCAAAATACACTTTTTGTTGCATTACCACCTGCATTGGAACAATCTCGTTTTTCTATTCGCAACATCAGTTGACACATAAAAATTTATCAAGCGAAAAATGCGCGATAAACTCGCCACTATATGCTTTCCGCATTTCAATCGAAAATTGCGTGTTTTTCCACTTAACCTTGGAACTGTTGAACATTAAAAATTATCACACGGAAATGGACTTAGAAACACCATATTGATTTTTCACGCCATAATGAAAACCCACCTTATCGAAATCTTAGTTTAAAAATATATTTATGGTAATTAAGTCTTTCGTGAAAACTAACAAATATTTCTTTTGTCCGCGTTCACCTTTGCACGATATCGAAAGTTGTACATATTGGGTTGTAAATTTCCGAAAAAATGAATCAATTCTCGCATAAACCTGTCATCAAGTGCCCTTTAGATATTTACATTTTTCGTTTTTCAAATACAAAAATTTCATTTTGTTAAAAAAATGAGTGGGTTGAGTAAACTTCATTAAAAATTGTTTGATTTCGATTTAATATTTAAATTTTCTTAATTTGTTTGCATAAATTGAAAAGTTTTAATTAAATAAACCCAAAAAAACGATATAAATTGAACTGTAATATGATCTTAAATAAATTAGAATACTGAAAGCTTTTGAAAGTGATTTCTAAAGGAAAAATCGTGTAAAAAAATTTTCACTTTTCTCTTTCTGAAATATCAAAATTATTTTGATTTATTAGTTTTGTTTATTTAAAATATCAGAAGATTTTGTTAAAGAATAAGATGAAGTATGGAAAAATCAACGTCAAGAACCATATGCTGAGATTTAAGACTAAAAATTGAAACATTCCGGGATTTCAAGAGTTTTAATCATCTTAAACTATAGTTGAGACCAATTGGATTTAAATTTAATTTATTTGTTGTTTATATACACTGATTTTTTCAAATATCGTATCTAAAGTAGCTAACTATAGCTAAATTTAAATCAAAGGCATTTTTTTTCAATTGAAGTAGATGTTATTAAACTAATTCCTTGTATAAGAAAAATAAAGCTTAATGTGCTATAAAGGATTATGGTAGCAAATCACAAGAAAGGGTAGAAATAAGTTTAAATAAATTTGTTCCTGTTTTCGAAACTGATTCTTGTATTTCATAAAGTTCTTTTATATGAGACAATTGTAAACAAAACGCTGTAAAACATACTACATTACTGAACTTTTTTTTGACCTGGATTTGATTCAATCCAGCTGAAAATTAATTTTAAAAGAACTAAAAATAAATTAAAATGATCACACCAACTCAATGGAAACTTATAAGCATTTTTTTTATTGCACACAATACGTAGCCACGTTGGTTAAATCGCGCCTAATGGTCAGTTCTCAATTGGAAGCTCCTGCAATTGTATATCTTATCATCAACGTACTAATATTTTTTCAGTACAACTTACCATACTTTATTTTATTAGGCTTTTGGCAAGGATTACGTATGTATTCTCTTATGCTTCAAACCAATGGTTCGCAAAGGGGACGATATCATTATATATTAATGATCACTGGAACTTTTTAAAAAAATGCCAACAACTACATAGGTCTTTGGGAATAGGGAATTTTTAGATAGATTGTGTTGATATTCCTTCTTTCATATGAAATTAAGATGGTGAACCACTATGAAAAGGGAAAACATCCTTTTTTCTTGTAAAAAAGGCAAACAATGCGACTATTCATTCGTTTATAAAAACATGTAATTTTATAAAGAACTATTAATATTAAGAATGTTTTAACCATAGCTACTGGTAATTATCATACAAATACTTTATTTTAACACTGTTGTGTGTCACCAACAAGTCTGATATATGAATTTTTTAAATCATGGGACTATGTTTTATATTTAATATTTACAAGTTGCCTGATGAAGTAAGAATAACATCAACGAAACGTTGCAATTGAAATAAATGAAGTAAAAAACTGTTAATTTATTTGGTCTACCACATCCTGATATATCCTTCCATCGATTTAGACCTGAAAGAATGGAAATCAAACATTATTAAAACCTTAGATTTGTAGTCACAGTTTATCTTAACCATTAAAGAAAATAATTTAGCCAGGAGCGTCATTCATTGTGGATAAAGTAATAAATAAATTTCCATTTGAAATTTTCCAAACAGAAGTTAGTTATTTGAGGTATTATCTTCCTTTTCCATTTACTATATACTAAGGTTAAACAGAACTTGCTGAGCCTAACTTTTGGTTTCAAAAAGTTGAAAAATGGTGATAATTGTAGCCAAAAATCGTTAAAATTACTAAGTTCAGCTCCTGATATTTAATGGTTTTTATTCTAGCTACAAAAGACTCTTTAACTGAAGTTGTAAAAATTGATTCAAATTTTACCCTATATTCAAGACTTCATAATCCTCTTCTTGTTACTTTATGGTCTCCATGAAAGGTGTGTCTTACAGGTTAAGAAACGCTGGTGTAATCATTAATTGATTAATTAATTGCTATATTGAAAAATATTGTTTTCATTTTTCCGGTTTTATATCTCTTTTGTAAGTGTTAAGTGTGAGCATTTCCGAAAACAGGCAATATTCCAACTCTGTCGAGTTATGAAAGTTGTGTATATATAAGTAGAGGCGTAACAGTCACAAATATCAAGGTTACAAACTTCCGCGAACTTTATATATAAATGTATATATTTATTCATATAGAAATAGAAAAAAAAATATCTACGACTCTCTTGTCTCTCTAGATCACGAAGAAATCTCCCAAGTCCGCGATCCATCTGAATACAAATAACATTTAGAACAACAAATATGGCGATAAACGGCTTTCTTTCCCAACTCTTCGGCACAGCAAGAGGCGACGTCGATTTGCGCTAAAGTTATTCGCAACATCCGACCGATGGACCACAACACATCATCGGCATGGTCCTCTGCAATGACTCACTAATTTATTTTTGCCGTACACAAATGTTATTATGCAAAAATAACGCACGAATCCGAGCGAAATTCCGCAAAAGGATTTGTCACAACGATCTTGATCACGCCGCGGTGCAGAACGTTGAAGCTTCGTCGCCAACTTTTATCTTTTAGTCACGATGGCCATGTTGTTCTAATGCAATTCTTTTCCGCTATTTTTCTATTTGAATTATTTTTGTTATTCAACAAGAAACCGACCTAAATGTGTCGATGATAAAACACAATAACCAAGTTTCTTCTCTGTCACCCTCGTGTGGTAATATTAAACGATGTCGCCGCCACTCGACTCTCATCTCTAGTCATTGGACATGACCATAAATTGCATTGCACCTCATTTCAATTCACTTAAGAAAATATATAAAAAAAAAACACTCATTTAAATATAAATAGGAAACTAATAGCCGACGTTGAAACAGAAAACAAAAAACAATGCGAAATAAAACAATAACCTTCGGAATAGGTTAATTGTTGTCCCATTTTAGAAATAACAGAGACAACTTATAAATAGCTTAAGGAAATGTCTACCAATGTATTTTTAAACTTCACAATAGTTTTTTTCAAGAATAATATTACAATTGCATGTAAGGAAAACAATAATTCATGTACATACTTCATCTCAAGCTGCACTTATCTTGCTACCTATTTCTACTACAAAGCTACCTCCATAATTGAACTTAAAAAAGTAACCCATAAAACAAAAGTTTTCATTTTCTATTTTCAATTCTAAATCCTTTATATTTGACTTTGTTTCATCATATACACTTACATAAAATTGGTGAAACAAACTTCGATCGAGCTTAAGCATTAATAAATGAAAATATATGGTGGTACAAGTCCATGTGCAAAATTTCAGCTTGATTGGATAACTGGAAGTGTGTTAATTATTACCTCAAAAATTTGGTGCTAAGAACGTAAATCTAATATAAAATATTTAAAAACCCTTAGTATTAAACCATTTTACTATAAAATATTACATTTCAATATTCTAGACCCATTTGCATTATCTACCCGTTTACAAGTTTGGCGCCATAATAATAGAATCCATAAATATTTAATTTAGGATTATTAAAATTAGTAGTGATTGTTGATAAAAATTTGTTGAAGAGTAAAATTTTGAAATCTTCAATCAAAATCAATATTCTCTGATTTCTAACGATATTCCTCCAACATTGATATGTCTATTGATATATCAATTGTCAATCTATTTCTCAATCGGCTTTGATACATCATTATCTATTCTCTGATATTTATTGCATCTTGTTGTTTAGAATAACCAATCCATTTTTGGTGGTCTTTGCAAAAACATTTTTTTTAATTGTATCCATCAAAGTCAAGTAAATTATTCCACTTGAATATCATCCAACTATCCCAGTTGGATTTCTTCAATTCTTTGAAAAATACAAGAAAAACGAGGAACTATAGAAAAATAATAGGAAACAAATTCTTTTATCAAAAAGAAGAATTAGTATAAGGTACGATAGCCAATTAAACATGGCCCAAATTGACTACGATTTGTGGTCTATTTGAGGCATCTTCTGACAATACGAAGTGTTGAATGTGTAGTATGTAGTTGTAATATTTAAGGAAGTCGACACATTACCAACAAAACTTAGCAAATTTAGAAATTGATCGTTACAATCTTGAGATAATTTCTCTTCATATTCTATCGGTCAAAGTCGAGGATATAGGTATCATGAGTAGTACACAAATTGCCTGATTTTTCCATGGATTTTTTACATTTTTACTAAAAAATAGCCATATCCATCCATAGTGGCCATGTCCCTGTTAAAAAAAAAAACAGGATTCAGATGCTACAATTCAAAAAAAATAATTTATTTTTTAATTTTTTATATTGAATTTATGATCACATTACCAGCTGAACTGTGAAAAAATCATGTATAGCCACTCAGTTTTTAGAAATGCTAGTATGAAAATCGTAAAAATGTTTACGTCCAAGAATTATGCGATTTGAAGGGCTAAAATTTAGGTACATTCGATTGAATATTTAAATTTTGTAACATTTTCCAATTTAAGATTTGACTATAGTATAAATCATATATACCCATACTCCATAGCACCGGTGGCCAAAATTTTTTTAACTCACGGGCCATTAAATTTATAATTTTCATCCCGCGAACAACAAACAGAGCTTTCAAAAGTTAAATATATTATAATGAGGACCAGCAATGGTAAAATATCACTAATTTCGATAATTCACGTCTTCATAAAAATTATGTTTAACTAGCTAAATCCAACAAATCTTGTCGTAATAGTATATATAATAATAGCTGTTAATAATTAAATTAAATTTTAATTAAAACATGTTCGCGAAACATTAAAAATCCTTCCTTAACAATTCCTCGTTACATCTATAATAACTTACTTTTAAGATATACATTTTGAGAAAAATTGATATGCTTAAGTACGAAAATAACGAAGAAAAGTTCCCTTGACAATTAATTACATCCTTTGCTGTATCTGTTGATGTAAGACTTTATTGATTCCTGTGATTTAATATAATCATTCGCGTATGTAAATACAACGCTGTGAAAAAATTAAAAAACGATCGCTTAAGAACTTTGGAAGATTTGCAATTTTGAACAAACGAACATCAAATTTTAATATACATCGACATAAATTTATTTTAATTTATTCTTAAAATTGATATTTCTGGCAAATTGTTGCATTTTTATCTGCAATTAAACGTGTTTAATTATAAATGCGTTTTCAACACCACTTTTTTAAAGAAACGTATTGAACTACTTAATATGCAATTCACAATCTTGATCTCGCACTAGTCAGATATGTACTAGTTTGAACACATAAAGTTAGCAAAGACTGATTATATTAATGAGACATAAATAGTTCCATTGATAACACGCAAAAATACATTAACAGTTAAATTTGATGCCAAAAGCAATAATAGCCGGTGTATTATAGGTACTTATGAATGGGGCAATTATATAACGTTAAAAGATATCCTCATTCTTTATATTTGCTTGAAAATCTACTCTTTCAAAGGCAAATATTCTATACCACTTTACATTTTCAATGTTTTTGAATGACATACCAAACATTTTTAAACTTAAAGTTTATAATGTTTTATTGATTTTTGAAGATTTTTTTGCCGTTTTCTTTGAAAGTGATGTAAGTCTTTTAAGTGTAGGAATTTTTTATCTCTAAACAATTCCCAAAATGAAAAAACTTTCTATATTGTGCACATTTTGTCGATATTGGTTTATGTATTTCATAAAATGATAATTCAAACACTTAGTTAAACTTCATGGAATATTAAACGGATTTACAAAACTTTTGAAAAAGCTTATACAGAAATGCTTAACTTTTCCATTATTGTTCTATCTCAAGCTTTTTTAGTCCAAACAAACATAGTTTCCAAGTTATTCTAAATTTTTAATATTTCACTTTAAATTCTTTTTTTATTAAAACCACTTTATTGGCTTCTATACAATTATGGTTGAGTATATACTACACCTCAGTGATGCAGTATTTGCGGCACATGTTGAGAAGGTCCAATCAATGTCAAAACTCTTTAAGAATTTATTAAGAGGTTTATAGGCCAACTTCGCTTCAATCTACGTGGATTGTTATCCGAATGGGTTTCAGAGGAAATTAAAATTGAACATCAGGGTTAGGATGGTCGACTAAATTGGACTGGAATTTTTGGAAACTTTTTTGGACTAAGGTAGTGACAAAGGAAAGATGAGATCATGGTATATAATTCGGTTGTTAACAAAAAAAGGAACATTGATTATTCGATGAAGAACTTTGAACTGGAAGGATTGGATAATTTGATTTTGGATAGTTTTGCAAAGTTTCACAATTTTGCTCCACATCCCCAGATAGCTCGTAGGAGAATTTTGTAAATTATCAGTTTAGTCTTCGTGCTTATTGAAAATTTAGGTCCTTATAGTCTACGTAATAGTCCGTATTGTTGGTTCAGTACTTGTTTTTTCAATTTAATTTTTAATTTGTGGGTTCCAGGTTAAGTAAGTATCTAGGTAGAAACCTAGATAATGAACCTTTGAAGCAGTTGGGATAATATCATTATCAAAGTGAATCAGAGGATATGTCAGTCGTCTTAGCGTAATTGGGTCACAGTTATTTTTTAAAAAATTGGTTATTATCATAGGGATTTGGACTAAAAAAATAAAATAAAATTTCCTTTTTAATGATTTACATTCGATTTTTGTACGTTTCGTCGCCTTTCGATTTAATAATGATATATGATTGAGTACTAGATAAAGTCCCGAAAAGCGACGAAATGTTGTACAAAAATTAAATATGAATCATTAAGAAGAAAATTTGATTTGATTTTTTTAATCCAACCAATTTAACAAACATTGGACATTAAATGAGTGAATTTACTAATAAAAAGTTAATTTTTATTTTCCATTTCCAACACTATCCCGAAATGAGATCGAGGTGCTGCTGTAACGTATCTATAAATTTTAAACTTCCTTTTCCAAAGAAAATTCTGTGAATGTTATACGCATGCGTACTTCTTTATTTACGTCTCAATTATTCTTTTGTGATCCAAAGTCTGTGAGCTTTATCTTCTACAATACATGTATATTTATGTTTCTCAACAAAAGTTATAAAATCGAGGTTAATTGTTGCCACAATTAAAATTAAATAGTAAAAACGTGCTCATATATTATACAATCCGCTGAAAACATTCCCATGAAACATAATGATTCTTTTTAAGAAATGCGTCGGGTAAAAATTAAAAAAAATATTACTTTTAAAAATCACGGAAAAGTAAGGCTATACAGAAAAGCTCGCGGACATTTTTCAAGAAGCGCAAATGTCTTCGCCGGCGCCGCAGGAAAATCCTCTCCACATTTGAGCCATTAACTTTATTTTCTTCTTGACATGTAAATAAAAAGTTAAACTTGGCCTTCCGGCCAAACACTGATTACGCACCAAAGAAGACACTCTCGAATCGTAAAAACAAACGAAATCTCAACAACCAAAAGAAAGAAATTTTGTTTAAACAAATTATTAGTTTGTGTGGATGGCCTTAATTGCCCAGTGGGTCCACTTCGGTCCAACATCACACGAACAGAAATAAATAAATAAATAATTTCCGCGCGCATTATTTGAAATTAAATAATTTTAAACGATTTATCTTCATCTTATTGTAATTAGTTGATTTATTTCCCACTGACTTATGACGAGAAAAAACCATCATCTTCCTAATTTGGAGGCTTTTTCAAATGATTGAGTGAAAGATTTACGATATAATCGTTTCATTGCGTCTGTTTTGTGTTATATGTTCGCACCGTTTTTTTGACAAAAGAAAGTTTTTGGATTTTATCTAAGTTTTGATTGAAAGTTTTTGGCGTATAAAAACCTGATTTATTTCCGATTGAAAAAATTACATTACATACCAATACCCATAATCCGTATATATTCAAATATAGAAAGCGCGACCATCGAAACACTATTTCAAAATTATCAAATCCGTGCAATCTACCAAGACTTAAGACGGAAACAAGAACGAAAAATACAACGCAAAAAAAGACATGTCTTTGAAATAAAAGTTCATCGTTAAGAAAAATCTCTAAGTTTCAAAAACTTTCAAATGCAACATATTGAATTGTAATCCAGTATGAATTGAATGCAATTGATTGGCTGGACCATAGAAATATAATTTCTTTTTTGTACTGAATGAAAAATAAGTCGAGTTTATTTACGATAATTACGACGTCGCAGACCAGTTGGAACAAGGAATGGGAAGAGCAGAAGGGGTCAAACTAGATTTACTGGATAAATGGACGCTGAAGAATCACTACAACTACGCCAGACCAGAAGACGCGCTCTAGAAGATGATTCATAACCCACGGCGACAACGTGTAATTTGATTTAATTACTCGTTTCCTTTTCCGTGTCCATAAATTCCTTTTAATCTCCCAAACAACATCATTTTTTTTTCAATTCCCATTTGTGGATCTTCCAGTTTTGCAGCTTGCACGGGAAAATTAATAGATTCCTCCAAAATCCAAAGTCCCGATTAAGACAGAACAAGTCGAGACCTGCTTGCTACATGTGACAAAACATAACTTTCTTGTCATCTCTTTTGATACTTCATCTTCATCATCGTTTGATTGCCTCGTTCTATCATCTCACACGATGACATATTAATTAACATTGTAATTATATCAAAAATCAGTCACATATCAAACACGACTCTTGAATCTTAATAGGGGTTCTGTACTTTCTATAATTACTACAAGACAATTAGTACTTATGACTCATAATATTTACATTTTAATTGTTATTTCAATATTTTGATTCAACATAATTGCTGCAAATAAATCATTTTCTTCTTGCACTCAGCATATTTTTCTAATAAGTATATTAAACAACAATTTATCACTACATTCCACAATAAATCATATCAATTCTTTTCATTCCAATAAATATTATTAAAAACATACTTTAATGAAGTGTTTTTTCGGTTTTCGCAAAATCTATTTCTTCCTTATTTGAGTTCAAAACCTGGTTAAAAGAATGGGTAGAAAGGAATGCAACTTCTTTTTCTGCCTCTTTGACTAACTACTAATTGTTAGGTATTTACTTGATCTTTTCTTTTCTTACAAAATCAACATGCAGGGGTCGCAAATACTGCAACTACCGAACAGAAAACGCCATAGTATCCAACAAATACAAGCTTAGCTAGTAATCAACCGTTACGTCACTTTGGCCTTTCCCTTTCCGTCTTCTATACTATCAAAACAAAATACGAGGATTGTCAAAATATAAGGAGACAATCAATTATAATCAAATTACTTGTTTTTTCTCCCTCTATCATTTATTTGTCTTCAATCTTCAATGATTCTAGTGATTTTTAACTTTTATGTATTAATAGAATTTTTGAAATTATGATTTTACGAGCACATTAGCTATTTTTAATAGCAGAATTTTGTGATTTTGTATTACTAAGCTCCATACTAAAGCTTACATGGTTCCTAATAAATTTGAGCATTTTCACGGTACAACTATTAGGATGGAACTATGGATTAGGATTTTGTCCAGGAGAGAATAAGGATGGAAAGACAATGATTTTTATACTCAAATAATTAGTAATAAGCCAAATTTGAAATTTTACTTAACATTATATCGTAATAGCATTAGCTAACCAAAGAGATTCTTTACAATAAAGATTCATTAAAAATATTTATATAGTTCTCCGAGAAACCCAATACTACTTGTTAACCACTAAAAAACAAAGCTTGACAATAGAAATATGTCCCTGGACTAGGTTTTGAATGCCTTAAAAACATTTTTTGAACATTAATTTAATATTTATGTTTATAATTTATTTAAAGTGAATTATATTTCTTAAGCTTTAATCCACAAAATATTTTTATATATTATAGCTTTATTTGATTAAGGGATATAAATTACCTACGATTCTACTATTAAAAACCACCTGAATTTTTTGACCCTTATAACATCAGGAGTAATTCCCAAATTTATAAATAAAAACTTTTTCAAAAAAAACATGGAATTTCCGTTTTTACGCAAGATCGTATTAAATAATGCAAAAAAATAGTAAATAATCTTTTCTCGGAATGACTTTTTTCGAGGCAGAGGTCTATCTTTATGGAAACACTGAACCGATTTGCACAAAAACTTTTTGATGTTATTTATGAAATGTTTTTATCACTAAACTGGATTTTTTGAAATTAAACATTTTTTGGAGGTGACAATAGCGAAAGTGTGGCAGAAAAATGGATTGTTTTCGGTACTATACGTTTTTTAAACTCCTTTCCATATCGAAACTACTGAAAAATAATTTTCAATAATTCCAGCTTAGTGCTTAAAAAAAGTTATAATTGGTAAAACCCATGAAGTTCTTTTTGAATTCGTCAAGTGTAACTTGACAAAAGTGGTCCTCCATTTTGATCGCCTTTAAGTGGGTTATCGTATCCTCTACAAAGAAGTAAAAAAGGGTTAAAGAATATATTCTAGTAATTAATTTTTCAATAAATCATAAATTTAAAGTTCTATTAGAAAAAAAATATACAATTATCGAGAAAAACGTAATTAAAATCTTCGTTTTTTATTTTTGCTTTGATTAGTGAAATAGTAGCTTGAGAAGCTATTCTTTTCGTGATGGCAGCTTTATTCCCCCCTCCTCTTGAGCTCATTTGGCTAAGTCTATAATAGTTTTCAAAATATTAGCTAATCAAAAATTACAAATTTGTTTTTACAGTTACTTCATATGTAAAGCAAAAGATTTAAAAAGTCAAATATTAAATTGTTAATGTAGCATTGTGCAAAGTTATCTTGGTTTTTTTATAGTATAGAAAATTTTCCTTATTTTCATATATTTTGTTTGTATTATTTCACCAATAATTGAGTTATAATATATTCTTTTTAATAACGCCTTGCCTTAAAAATGCACTTTTTATAACATTTTTAAATTCATATAATTTAAACAAGGGTTAAGAGGAAAAAAAACCTATTGTTAGCACAGTTGCATATAAAGGAAAAACTATATACTAATTGCTATTTAAAAGCGATTAGCAACTGATTAGTAATTACTTCTTTCAAGGAAAAAAATTAAAAAGTGTTAAGTTTAATTACTATTGCAAGTAAATGTCAATATGATAATCATTAAACATTAAAGTCTTAATCACTATATGGGTATGTAAGCTTTTCATTACACACGGTACTTTGAATATGATTTTATGAAGATTAAACTTGCAATTGATTATGATTTTTTTTTCGAGCTTATGATTTGAAACTCCTACAAAGTTGAATCGTAATTAATTAATCGTGTTCTTAACACATTAATTATATCAAACTCCTTGGGTTTCTTTCGTAGCCGCGCATTGAAATCACCATCTTGCTACAATGCGTGAATCTTCTCCAATCCTTTCACTGAAATTTTTGTACGAAAATTTTTCACGAATAAATTTCCTTTAAGTTCACAACAAATTATAAAGTCACGATCGACAGTAGATTTTCGCATTTTCAATAAAAAAATTTTCTCTTTCATAACGAAAGCAAATAGATTGAAGCGAACCGAAAAAAAAATGTATGATATAAAATGAATTTGCACGTTATAATTACGCAGATATATTTCATCAACCGAACCTGCCACTTGAGAACTACAAACAAGTACACATGTTTGGATCTCCCATATGCATTATAAATAAACTCGGCATAAATTGCATATTTAAATGCACCAACGTTCATGACGACGATGATGTGTGCCGCCCGCCGCCCCTCATCGAACGGTCGGATCGAGAGATAATACCCGATGGTGTCTGGTGTAATTAAACGTTTCAAAACGATTTTAACATTTTTTTCTCTTTGCCGTTTTATCAAATTATTTAATCGGATTCAGTCATAAATAAAATCATTTTTTTTTGTTTGTAATGCATATCGAAAAGTGGAATGCATTTTTGGAAGCTGATCAAAGTAAAGAATTCCGCGTCGATGGACGGGCGAGAGATGAAAAATTGTTTTTCAAACGAGAGGGAAGGGCTGTAATTGAATGATTTATTAACGAGTTAACCTGAATTAATAAAAAAGAATGTCTAAAAAAGACGCAGCTGATTTGTAAACGACCGGTTGCATTTTAATCAAAATTGATTGATTGAAGATAAAAAACGGTTATCAATGTCTAATTTTGTTACATGAAAAGGGGCTGAGTTGGCATTTTAGGGTTCCAAATTACTAACCACGGAAAACAACTTACTCATAACATGAATATATATTTCTTTATATTGATTTCATTCGCTACTTTTCTGTAACTCTTTTTCGTTCAAATTTCTTGTGTAATTATGAGAGTATGGTCTCAAAATTTTTAATTAACGGCTTTGTTTCTTTAAACTTTCTACAAATTAGAAGTGTTACTTAAGAAAAAGAACTTCAATGCTCAGTGTATCTTTTTTTGAAGTGCTTTCTTAAGGTCACTATTATACATTTGTCCTACGGGTGGCCTAAACGTCATGCTGGCAGCTTTGGAGCTTTTAAGATTCTTGGCTTGAATCCTGTAACGTATAAAGAATTTGTTTGTTGGCCTTTCTTGAAGAATTTCTTAAGAATCTAAAGTCGCTTAAAATTGTAATGTTATAAAGCAACTGTAATTACAGTTTAAGAAATAAGAAAAAAAATTCTAAAAAATATATAGGTAAAGGACCCAAAGGTAGGAGAAATTTCAAAAATTAGGGAGATTAGAGAATTTGAGTGCTATAATTTTTTCATTTCATAGTTATTAGATTAAGATTTTGACTGAAAATGGTAAAGAATATTGATATCATCGTGAATAGGCATATTATGTAAAGAAATGTACGTGGAAAAAAAATCAAGAGAATATACATGAAAAATCACAACGTTTTTTGATTCTAAATATTTTCCAGTCTCTTTCATAAAATTTGTCAAAATTCGAGAAGCTTTTTATAAATAAGGTCAGGAGCAAAAGTGAATTTTGGTTTAAAAAAAAAGAGATTTTTATTTAGTCATTTTTAAGCTACCAGGTCATCAATGACTCAGGATTCCAATAGATGTCTTTATATATGATGTATATTCAAGTTCTTTTAGAAAGAATATGGAGCTGTTTATACCTTACGAGGAGTTAAGGCAAGATGCTATGGTGTTAAGGAATAGAAAATGCCTGTTAGCCCTTATTGATATTATAGTGGGAGAATTTTTGTCGAAAAAAAATGACATTCTATATGTGTTCCTGAATACCTTAATCTCAGTTTCCGTCATTGAAAGCTTCACGTAAAAGCTTCATTACGTGAAATTGAAATTTTGATCACAAATCAAATGGTATAAACATTTTCAAGTGTCTGTTTATTCAAACATTTTTAATTGATGATTTATTTTTTGCTTCATATTAAATTTATGCGAATTATGTTATCGAAATTTTGATGAACTTTTAGTATGGAACAGTTCTGTTATAAAAATTTGTGAAGATTCTTCTGCAAGATCCTCTGTTCTGATCCTAAAAAAAGGATCACTACACTCCAGATTTCGACCAGATTTGCTTCTGAGATAAATTTCAATAAGTTATCGATTGGGTTCTTATAAATTTTTCCCAGCTCCTAGGTGGTTTTAATGACCAGTATCACCCAAACCAAAGGTAGACAAATAGTACGTTAGAGGCAGCATCTTCCCGTTTTTTTATCTTAAGTATGCAAACGAGAATTCTAATTTCCTTCTTATTTTTAGAAGCTCTTAATTAGTAGCATAGCGTGCGTTTTCGCCGCCTGGAACTAACTGGAAATTTCTGTCCCCTATTTTCATTGTTTGTTAAGAAAATTGGTAGAAAACAAATATCTTTAAATTCTTTAATTTTCCTTGGAAATTAAACTCATGATTTACAAAACCTTGCTGTAGATGATATGAACATATAGGATCCTGCTTTGAAGAACTGCTTCAAGTTTCAACATTGAAATACTCCAAAAGTTTCAATCGGAAACACTACACCAAATAATCAATGCCCTCTTTTTTTTAATCCAACATCATTGCAGATGTATGGCGATTAAAAACGCCCCCTATCAATGCCCCCTAGTACATTAACAATTGTAAAATACACGAGTGTATACGAGTATACTTAAGAAGTAACTTCCTGTATTGATTGTAAAGGTTTGAAATTCCCTTCTTAAGGAAAATTAGCTAATAATAATAAAATCCTCTATCTCAGGAAACTAGGTTTCAAATAAAACCTCATTTCAGCAAACTTATAATACAAAATCAATGACTGTTTTTTAAAAATGATTTAATGTTTAGGATTGGTTCTGAGAACAATTAAAAACCATTTGTAGATAAATAAATTTTTTATTAACAAATCATTGCCATCTCATTAAGAATCTTCAGCGCCATTCAAAAGGAAACCAATTCCGCTCTGTAAACACTAAAATGATTTAAAATATCTATTAATCCATCAAACGTAAACCAAATGTCTTCATAAATCACAAACGGCATATTTTTTCATAATTCAGCCTAATCATGTCCAACATAAAGTTTTCACGGCTCTTTTCATTTAACGACAATAACCTTTTTGATGTTTTAAATTTCTCTTGGTGATGAAAATTTTGTGCACAAGAGGTAATAGATATATTGTTGAAAAAATATTACAAGTCGTAAAATTTGATTTAACAACGAATAATTTTATGGTCTTCAATCGACTCATATTAAAATGATTGATTTTCTCGTTTTTTTTTTTAATTTGTTAAAAATCATCGTTAGTTTTTTCTTTGTATCCTGTGTGAGTTATTAATGGTTATTCTTAAAAGAAAAAAAAATCAGTGTTAATATTTCGTAATTTATGTTCGTTTTCTCTTTGAGTGTTTCGAACAAAGTGGAAAAGATTTCATTGATATTATTAACATCTTTCTTCCATTTACTTGGTTTTTATTTTTCAATGCAGCTATTGTTGCGTCTTGGCCGGCACTGGGTTGAATTGAATTGTTGCACTTGTTCAAGACCAAACACCTGTACAAGTGAAACCCCCGAAGAAATCACTTCCGCGTTCAAGCAAAACTTGTAATTTCAATGGAAAAAAAATGATAATAAAACGATTCAATCGTTTCACCCACATATCGATCGTCATTTCGCAATATCGATTTATTTGTTTTGGAAAAATGAGGCTAAGTCCACCATAGATTCCATCTAGTTGTGCTTCTTTTTCGAAATGCTTTTTTTATGTAAATTTTCCTTCGATCTGACCGCCTTAAAACACAAAATCTACTCGATCGAACGATAAATTTCTAACGTGAACGCATAAAACGTAATAAAGAATGGAAAAAATACATCGTAGGTAGCCATTTTCGAATGATAAATCATCATAAATGGACTTGAAAATCGATTTTCTTGCCCCTTCTCTCGCCACCGTACTGGTATCGATCGATATTCCCGATCGATTTTAACGGGACTCCGGCCTACTATATGTGGCTACTTGAACAATTTATAAATTGAGTGGATTTTTAAACCAAAATCAGGTTGTCCATTAGCTCCATTCACAACCGACCAGCAGTGATCCCAGGAAAAAATCGAAAAATCACGCGCGTAATTTCAAACTTTTAAACGAAGGACTTTTACTTTCTCGATAATAAATCATTTAAATCGAATCGTTCGGTTTGGTTATCCATATTGTTTTTTTTTCACGATAGGAATGAATCGGTCGTGATGCCTTTTATTTATTGGATTTTAATAATAATTACTTACAAATCGATAGACATAACCATCGATAAATTTTCTTTGAGGAAATCAATTAAATAATTTCAATAATGGAAATATAAATCTTTCGTTTTTAATTTAGATCTAGAAATGAATTAATATGCAAATGATCACTTTCAAATCGTTTCGATTTTTATTGAAGAATTATTATTTAATATCCATTTTGATTAAATTTGATACTCCTAAAATTGTTTATTATATATGCCAACTGATAACTATATACTTTCTGTTCTATATATTAAATAGAGCCTTTGGATAAATTTGGCTAATTGTAAGGTTTATTTGGTAAACCAGGGAATACGAAAAGCCTTAAATATCCATCAAAAATATTTTCCAAACTAAAAAGCCGGACTTGTAACATTGATATTAATTGCTTTTATTATAAATTATTGATTTTATAATACTTTTAATTTGGAATTCGAAATAATTTCTAATTTACCAACTTTTTATCGATTGACTTTATCTATAGCTACTTCCCATAACTACTAAAATATGATGATATCAAGATATACACCAATTATGGCGGAATGATTGCTCCTAATCTGGAATCAATTTGATTATAAAACTAATTTCAACCTTATAAAATCATATTGTACAAAGATTCATCCATTTTTTTTCGAATGTGGCCATTAAAGTTATACTGTGTTATGTGTTAAGAATGGCCGCGGCCATTTTTTGTTTTCCAAAAGTTTGATTACTCAAATTATAAAACAAATCTTAGATTTTATTTACAAATAAAATTGGATTAGCACTTTTAAAAATTTTTACTAACAACGAAGTGATAATGACTGGAAAAACAAGATAATGGGAGAAAATACTTGCATTACGCAAAGAAGTATGGCATTGTTTTATTTATACTTATGAAAAAAATATGTTTTAAGAAAAATATTTAAATAATTAATCTTTTTATCAACATTAAAATTAACTTGCATTATTCTAAAGATACATAAAAAATCATGATTATTTGATCATCAAAATCAGTTCTTTATTTATCTTTTCACATCGACCTAAAGAAAAAAATCAAACTAAAGTAATCCGGTTTTGAAAAAAAGATCATATTCTTTAACTTCGTCTTCATGCATTATTATTCTAACAGATTTTTTGGCAAAATTATCCTTTTAGTATCAATAAAGCTTATTGAACAATATATGATATACATTTGCACATTTCTAATACTGTGACGCCTTATTACTGTAGTAATAATAATGTTGGTGATAAACTTTGCTTATTGGTTTGATTATTATTAACTACGTATTCTTTTCCTTTTTTAAAAAAAAATTATAAAAAAGTTTAAACAAAGTTTTTCTATTGGAATTTTTCTTCAACAGTAATAACAAAATATCCTTTTATTTATATATTTTTTTTCATTTCAGGTTTTGAAATGGTTACGGGAATTTGGAGAAACCAAATTAAAAGATACAGCCTCGTTATCACGCGTCGAATTGGACCAAGACATTGTTCGTCAAAAGGAAAAAGAATTCGAGCAATTCTATTTCATTGCAATGGTAAATACTCATTATTTTTCTTTGATTATACGATTTACAAACATAAAATTTCCTTCTTCAGCGTTATATGGATAAAGGCAGTGATCTCTTGGACGAGGCCAATCAATGTGTTGATCCTCGAGCCAACAATTTAAAAGAATTAGCCCAATCGTTAAGACTACAATTGCGCGTTTTCGGAGAAGCACTGGAAGAAACTCGAGAATATCTCGAAGATGTCTCCAAATATTTTCAATTAATGGATCGTATTCAAGCGATCGACGCCTCTACAAATAGCAACGCTAACAATATCAACAATAATCTCAACACAAAAGATGAGCTTGCCAGCGAAATGTTGAAAATTGCGAAAAAAATCCGCAATGAACCTCTCATTGATAAATGCAAAGTACTAAATTGTTTTTTTTAAATGAAAACACTTTTTTATTCAATTATTTTTTTAGGATATTAGCCAAAGGGTAAATGAAATATTTTGCTTATCTTCACCGACAAATAGAAAATGTACGTCGGAAAATCTAGATATTGTAGCGACTAGCACTCCAATCGCTGATGAAAAGGCAGCACCAGATCATCACCACGACAGACGCCGTTCAGTTAGTTCTTTTGCGTATATTTATCGATGTAACCATCATGCAGCTGGATTTCCTTGCAATTGTTGGGATGTCGAAGAAAATACTTTGTCTCAACGAATGAAAAACACATTTGTTCAATCATTGCAAAAATGTCCGGTTTGTTCGAAAGAAAATGGAAACGGGTTTGTTTCACGACAAAATAGTTTGGGACTCTGTAATATTAAAGAAGTGCACGAAAGTGCTGAAAACCTCCTTGATAACGATAAGACATCGTCGCGAGACGATAAAAATGACTCTGGTTTGAGTGGCTGTGGTCGTTGTGACGAAAGCGTTTCGACAAAAAGTCGAAATGTAGTCAAAAAACGTTTACATCGCACGTGTTCATGTCAATATTTTGGCGGTGACACGTGTGGAGTTTGCAGTATTGCTGGAAGTAGCAGCGGAAGTGCATCAAATGGAGACCAGAACGACCAACAAGTCGATAACATGACTGAAGGAGGAAGCGATAGCTTCCCAAAAAGGTAAAGTATGCGATATACTCTTCTTAAAAAAATACTTTAACTGATAAATATTATAGTTCTGGAAGTGATGAATTAGAAGAGTCTGAAGAACAGTATCGAAGTAAAACTATTCCTCCAGTTCCTGTAAATAGCCATTTACACTGCCACGCATCTAATCTCCATCTACCTCCAACCACGTTGACGATGGATCCAAAAACTCAAAAGTACATTTATTTTCTTTCATTTAACACAATCAAAAACTAATTTTGTATTTCTTTAGAACATTGTTACTAATAATGCGAGAAATGATCCAAACGGAACGAGATTACGTGAAGTCTTTAGATTACATAATCGAAAATTACATTCCCGAACTTTTGCGGGAAGATATTCCTCAGGCTCTTCGTGGTCAAAGAAACGTCGTATTCGGGAACGTAGAAAAGATCTACGAGTTCCACAGTCAACACTTTTTGCGCGAGTTGGAGCAAAAGGCTGAAAATCCGCTCCAAGTTGGCCAATGTTTCTTACGCCATGAAAAGAAATTTTACTTATATGCTTTATATAACAAAAATAAACCAAAATCTGATTCGCTTATGTCAGAATATGGCAGCTCATTTTTCAAGGTAAGATTTGTGATTAATATTTTTTATCAATGAATAATTGTTTGGGTTTTAGAATAAGCAAATGGAGCTTAAAGACAAAATGGATCTGGCCAGCTATTTGTTGAAACCGGTGCAACGAATGGGAAAATATGCATTGTTACTGCAACAACTGATGAAGGCTTGTCCTCCATCAGCATCCCACGGGATGTTGGAACGTGAATCTAGCGACTTAGAAGATTTACGAGCTGCAGAGGAAATGGTTCGGTTTCAACTTCGCCACGGAAACGATTTGCTTGCAATGGACTCATTACGAGACTGTGATGTAATTATACAAATTTAAATAGCATATGATTCCCAACTAAAAGAAAACTTATACTTTAAGTTATAAGCTTAACATGTAAACTTCAATCTCTAACATTCAATAATTAAAAAGATGAAATTCATACTTCTTAGTTTAAATATGAATAGAAAGTCGAAAATTATATTATTAAAGGAAGAATAAATATAATCATGCAACGTTTATTCAATATAAACAAGCAGAATTTCATTCTATTTGCAATTTCAAAATCTCCAACATAAAAAGGCTTCTGAGACCGGAATCCTGAAAAGTACCGTGACAAAAAAAATAGCTTCGTCATTCTTTGTTTATTTTAGGTGAATTTAAAAGAACAGGGTCGGCTTTTGCGGCAAAACGAGTTTTTGGTTGGCGAAGGACGCGGAGGCAAGAAACATATACGCCAAGTCTTTCTTTTTGAGGAGTTAATTCTGTTTAGTAAAGCCAATAGATTTCCAGACAGAAAAGTAAACATCTGAAACTAACAATTTCCAAATTCTTAAAC
Source organism: Sisyra terminalis (assembly GCA_958496175.1). Classification (NCBI taxonomy): domain Eukaryota; kingdom Metazoa; phylum Arthropoda; class Insecta; order Neuroptera; family Sisyridae; genus Sisyra; species Sisyra terminalis. Next base: position 15,562,703 of record OY292275.1, read on the forward strand.
TAATTATTACTTAATTGTTGTAGAATCTTGACCTATATATTTACAAAAACAGTATTAAAACTTCTGATATTGGTTTGACCGAAAAAATTGGAGATAGTGCAACGAAATTTGAAATTTGGTTCCGAAAAAGAAAACGAAATGATACTTTCATCCTACAAGCGACTTCGGAAGAAGTGAAAAAAGCTTGGACTGAAGAAATTTCACAGTTGCTTTGGAAGCAGGCAATGAAAAATCGAGGTTTGTAAATCGAGGACTTAGCATTGAATTAAGAAGTTATGCTCAAATCAATTTTGAAATTTTAGAAGTGCGGCTTCAAGAAATGTCGTCAATGGGTATTGGAAATAAACCCTGTCTTGACATTCGACCAAGTGCTGATCAAATCAATGATCGTTCCATTAGTATAGCACAATTAAGCAAAAGTAAGATTGAAAAAGTATGTGATAGATTGTTGTTTAACTTTTATTTTTGCCTATAGCGCCAAGATTTCGGAATTCAATTGCTGGACCGATAATTGAACCATGCCGCACAAATAAGAGGCCTCATTCAATTATCTCAGTGTCGAGTGTTTCTTCAGGAAGCACAAGTTCTGGAGGCTCTGGAGGAACTTTAGGACGTCTTCAACAAAATAATGGATATGAGTCCTGTTCAAAGAACCATAACCGATCTACATTAAATAGCCAATGTTCAACCGGTAAGTATTTTTGTTCAAACACTTTTAAATGACTCCCAAACGAATGAGTATAGCGAATATGGTTTAAGTTCAAGTTAGGCGTTTATATTAAAATCCAATAGTTGAAATACATAGTTCTTACCAAATATGTACTTCATACTCAAATAAGAAGGTATCAGCTAATGAACATGATAAACTTATTGTAGTCGTAAATATGAGCTTTTTGGCATCAAAGTTTTTAAAATGGAATTTATATTTTCCTTGCAGAAAGTGGAATTATAGCCGACATTTCATTGGGTTCAGACGATTGTGGAGAATCTACGTCGTCTCATTGGCCTCTGCACAAATCCAATTCACAACATTCAACATCATCGTCATCCAAGTCCACAACAGTTGCGTCCTCACCCCAAACCGAAGAACCCCAAGTCACATTGTACCACGTACCAGATGACATTTCTATCAATCTATAATTATTTAAAAAAAAAACAACTTAGTAGCATAATAAATAGACTAATTTTTCTTACAAAAAAATAATAATCACATACTTGTAGATCATAAATGAAGAAAAGTAATTTTTTTAAGTATATTTTTTAAAACAAGTAAAATACGGGCCTTGTGTATGTGAGAATAGAATGTGTGATTTTTTTTTTATTTTTGTTAATTTAAATATTAAAAGCTTTTATATCATGAAGAAAATCTATATGAATATATTTATATACGAAAAAAAAGGAAAAACTTTCTCAGAGCTTTGATTTTTTTTTACGAAAAACCAAAAACGTGGGATTTTTTTTTAATTTTGTTACATTTATGTGTGATTATATTAATCATAAAATATTTTATTACATATTTTAAAGTATCTAGTTTTTATGTGAAGAAAAAGGAAATCTTGTCTCTTTTTGAATGAACGACTGAATATCTTATAGCTTTTTAAAATAAGGAAACTTCAACAACAGCATTGAACCATTTTTTAAAGTAAAGCCTCTGATATTTTATACAATCAAAAATCACAACTTAAAGCTTACCACAGAACCATGAAGTCACAATTTCGTAGATAAAATATTAAATTTAAGAATTAGTAGTTTATTTAAATAATTTATATAAAATGATTTTTTAAAATTTTCCTTTTAAAATTTCCACAATTTTGCTTCCAATCAAATTAGATGAGTTCTAATTTGAAGTGGAGCCGCGTCTCATTGAACCTTGCTTGGGGGGAGGGGATAATTAATTAATTTCTTTTAATTTATCCTTACTATTCATTTTCACTTTCTTATGTTCTCAGTTACATTAAATGCAAGGATTTTTCATTTTAATGATTGAAAGAAGCTTTAATTGAAAGCTTCCGTTGTATGGTTATTGAAAATATTTGTAACCAAATAAAATCGTACAGCAAATAGGGGTGAATCCCACAATTTATTCTAATTTTTCATGTTTAAGGTTTGTTTTTTTTTTAAAAAATCATTTTATATACATTTCAAATCAAAATATAGAGGTCAGTTTAGAAAAGTGTAATGTTAAGGATGAAAAAAAATGGAATTAAGTCAATTTATTTGTGTAAAAAATTAAACTTTTAAGTGAAAAAATGTATTTATTTTTCTTTTGAAATTAAGATTTATTTTAAAATACTCTTATTGAGGAAAATAACCGAAATTTTAATCGAAATAGAATTATTATTGTGTGTGAGAAATTTCTTTTTTGTTACTAATATTATAAAAATAGAATCTTTTTTTCTATATTTTTAATCATTTAAAGTAATAAATAATAATTACTACAATTATTATTGAAGAAAAAAAATTATTCAAGTCTATCTATGTTACTTTGTATCCATAAAATAAAAGAAAATAATCAAATATTTGTCGTTCATTTTATATGTTACTTTATCGCACGATTTCATAGCGAAAGAAAACAGTTTATTAAAAAAATGTCTAATTCGGCAAAAAAGTATTAAAACAAGGTAAGTATATACTATATAAACATTATAAATCCTTTTATAATCCTATAATACCTTAAAACATATTTTTATTTATCAAAACTCCTGACAGATAGCGTTGGAAATTTTTCCAAGGGAGTTTAATTTTTTCAGGATAAAGCATCTTATTTATCAGAAAGGTCAAACATAAAAATAGAGATTACGTATGTACAAACCGTAGTTAGATTGGGTTACCATTATAAGAGTTGACAATCTCCAAAAACTCTAGAAATGTCCTTTGAATTTAGAGCAAGTGTTTTTATGCAACCAAAGTTGCATTAAAGTACAACAATTGCGTTCCAAATTTGATATTTTTAAATGGTTAAATGGATTCATTACTATTACAATATATCCATTATTGTTATTGTTCGTATATAGTGAAATTCTTATTTTTTATTTCTTTTTTAAAGGTCAAATAGAATTTCACCCAAAATATAACCTTTCTGTTTCACAGGATTTCAAAGCACAATAAATTTTATTGCACCTCATTTGATTAAATAAAAATGAAGTATTTAATTTTCTCAAATCTTCAGAAATAGGAATAGTATTGCATACAATTTGGGGTGCTTGCTTTTCGCTTATATGATTCATATGAGCCATTTTTGTGTCCAAGAGTTTAATCGTTATTTTTTTTCTATACAGAATTATAAAATACAGCAATAAGCAGTATAAAGCTTAGCGCTACCTTTCAACAATGTAATGAACTAGTAGCAAATACTTTTACCATATTTAAACCTTCGTATAGTTAAGGTAGTTAAGTGCAGTATGTGGTTTTTAAGAAATGTATCAATATTTGCATAAAACTTTAAGTACTTTTTTTTTATTAAAATGAATAAAATAGGTATTAACCATTAAAAATTAATTACCAAATTTTTCTCTTAAATATTTCTTTATTTTTTAATATCTTAAAAAAACTGTGTGAGTTTAGACAGTTTAGATATAAAAACACAAAGAAAAAAATTCCCATATTATCATTATAGTCATTATATTTATACTACTGGTATTGTAATCTTCGATACATATCTCACAGAAATTAATATATAAGGGACTGTTACGATGTCCCATATTCCCAACAATAAATAACGCTTCTTATTTTTCAATCTCGATACCGGCTTGGGATTCATTAAAATCCCAAATTTTAGCCTGCTCTATTTTAAAGCAATTATACGAGAGTGGAAGATTCATTGAATTATAAGTCGCTCAAAATATGTTAATATTTGACAAAAGTTTAGAGAATGTCTAAGAGATGGTGCTATTGTTACAACCCATCGCTGGAAATTTAAATTTGTAATATTGACTAAATTAATACTTTAATTTCTCAAGTTTACAAAATTAACGCAAACGTTATTCTCAAACTCATCAACATAAACAATAACAATTTCATTTTTAAACTATATAAATCAATTCCCAGCAGTTTTAAATGATTCTCAAACGGTTCAATAGTTTCTCACTTAACTACCAAGAGGTTCAAAGTGTTCGAAGTCTTGTACCTTAAATCTTCAAGTAGTAAGCAAACAATATCTTCAGATTTAGTTCAAACTATTTCTACTAATTAAGAAATATTCGGAAGTTCAAGTTAATGGGTTTGGAATTAGCACTTTTCGAGTAATTAATGTTTTCTCTGTAATTGTATAACTCGCATTACTTGTTAGTGCAAGTCAATATAATTTCAGCAAGTTCTTCAATTTTAGCTTTTTAAGACGAACGTATTATAGCGTATTATAGTTATTAGTCGAAATATAGTTAAACTCGAATTAGTTCAATCCATTGGTGTTAGATGGCTCTACAGTTCAGAAAGTGAAAACATACAAAATCAAATAATTTTAATATATACTTATTATATACTTTTTATATGTATTATATACTTTTTTCTTCCTTTTTATCAGCCTAGAAAATTTAATGTTGTAATGCTAGTAAATTTTATTTCATAAATGTGGCATTTTTGAATTAGAATAATCAAAGATTATCGCCTTCGAGCTACAAAAAAGAATATAAAACTTTAATCCAATGCATATAGATTTCTATTTGTATATCTGATATATTTGGTATATCTTAATGAAATTTAATTGTTAATTCATTTTTCTAAAAAAAAAACTATGCACTTTTTCTAGAGGTATTTTGAGGTCCTACCGAGTGCTCAATACCTATCCCACTTGTGATTTCCGTTTTTATAAAGTTTCTTCTTTTATTTCAAAATCTCATACTGAAGATGGATAATTGCAAGTCCATATACGATTTTATTAACCTCATATACTTTTAAAATGATAAAACCCATTTTAAAGGTTTTCAAAGATAGATATTATATGTAGTGAGATTTTATGTAAAAGTTAACTTTTGTAGTGAAACGAAAAAAAAAAGAAGTAAATTGAGAATTCAATGCAAAGTTGTTATTAATTCGAAATTGTATAAATATTGTAAGTTATGGTCAGAAAAACAAGGTAAGAAGTTCTAGTTAACATTTAATAAGTCTTTTACTATATTGCTGCGATGGACAGTTTTAATCCCTATTTATTCTGTACAAGTTTCATATCAAGAACCTTGATATTCGCTTATTATAAACAAACAAGTAGATAGTGTATTTTGAATGGTTCTCTATAGTCTTATTAACTCTTGTGTTTAGATCGTTGTTGAAGCACTACAAGTTGAAATTGCTACCATATAATAAACATTAAAAGAGATAAAGTAAATTTCCACCTATATATTCAACACGTATTTGGTTTTTTGGAATAAATAATCAATCATTCAATATGGGCAATTTTTTCCGTCAATTATAAGTCAATATTAATGAAAATTATTTTTATTCAAAACTGGTTTCACTCATACATTGTGACTACTGCGGATATTGCGACCATTTTTACATGGTTGCAAAAACCCGAAGGGAATATATGATGTGTAAAACTTTCTGTTTTAATGCATATTAAAGTAACAACAAGATGTTAACGCAAAACGTGGAAATATATTTGGCTGAATGATCAACCGAGGGACTCATAACAGGCGAAAACGAAAAATACGCGCGTAATAAATGACGAATGCGCCTCGAATAAATGAATCGGTGAACGGAAAATACGAAGAGCTTTTTTAACTACCAAATTTGTTCTCATGTGAGCTATTTTAGTGCTGTATCTGCTGTATCTGTTTGATATTTCTATTTTTCAATAAAATAGAAGCTTGAACTTTATGTAATTTCAATGGATGTAATCTATAGATTACATTTATTGAAATTAGAGAAAATTACCTATACATAAACGATAATATTAAAACGCTTATACGCATAATCCAAAGTTTTAATCGAATATCAACTCAAAAAGGGATCAAATGTTTCTATGTTTATATGTTAAACAAATTTTTAAGAAAAAAACTGTTGAATATTTCTATTTCAATTTTTGTAATACAGTTGTTTGGGGTTTGTTCCCTAAGCAAGGTTGAGAAGTATTTCCCAATTTTCTTATGCTTCATGAAAGTCTTTGTATAAAATTAATCTTTTTCTATTAATTAAACCTTAAAATTTTTCGATTTTTCGCTTTATTTTTCATTTTATTTAAATGCGTGATAAAACAATTGGCTTTTCCTGTTATCATCTTACCGATAACCATTCGTTCCATTTATTGTCCATTGAATCTATGATTAGCTAGTTTATCTTAACTTTACCAAACTAGCTAATCATAGATTCAATGGACAATAAATGGAACGAATGGTTATCGGTAAGATGATAACAGGAAAAGCCAATTGTTTTATCACGCATTTAAATAAAATGAAAAATAAAGCGAAAAATCGAAAAATTTTAAGGTTTAATTAATAGAAAAAGATTAATTTTATACAAAGACTTTCATGAAGCATAAGAAAATTGGGAAATACTTCTCAACCTTGCTTAGGGAACAAACCCCAAACAACTGTATTACAAAAATTAAAATAGAAATATTCAACAGTTTTTTTCTTAAAAATTTGTTTAACATATAAACATAGAAACATTCCCGACTTTGCCTGTGTGCTAACATCATTGTTTAAATTTCTTATCAATTTTCAAAGGATTCTTTTTGGTCATATTTATTTACTGTTCGATAGTCAACAAGAAGGCACAGTGAGGCCCGTTGGATGTGATACAAGTTAATATTATGAACACTTCAAATAAAAATGTTATAATTGTTAATGCAAAGAAATATGTACACTTCTTCACGTAGGTACTGGAAATATCAACCTTCTTTCATTTTATATGTAAAGATTGTTTTCGACGGTTGGTTCTCCCAAACGCCAATACTTTACGTTAGAGTTTTGATCCATCAATTAAAATTTCTATCTTTTTTTTTTTTTAAAAAAAGACAGAAATCATGATCGTAAGCAAAGATTTTAGAAAATTAGGGATCGTGAAAGTAGGGAAAAAAGTCTTTCAACTGTAAATTATCTTCCATAAATATATTGAAGCTTGATTGATCAATAACATTGACCCAGACAAAGAAGTTCATTTTACAGAAATTTAAAGCAGCCTCAAAGGAAATTGATTATAATAATTTAACTTACGGATCAAATATTAATAGTAAATAATTTTCTTCATTTTAATCGCCATCATACAATAACTAAGAAACATTTTCTTGAAATTTATTGTTAATTTTGTTTAGATATTTAAATTTTATATATTAAGATTGTTGATCGGCTATTCGGTCGTTTTCGTTGGTGCAGAGAATTAATCTTTCTCACTCCATCCGCATTCATTCCATGGAAATGACAATTTGAGTTGTTTTTGAACTACTCATCTCAACAAATCTCGCTAACTTACTCTTCTCCATTTCTTTTGGTTGTAGTTAAAGCAGCTGATCTCTGTCCGTAATACTTCTCGTTTGGATGGAGCCTTATGGATTCTTCACTAGTCTATCTAATGATAATTGTGCTATGACTTATGTAACATCAGTTTTTATACTGGCATAAGTATTGAATTTTTCACTACATCAAGTTCATAATAAAATTGATTTACGAAAATCGAAGTTATTTCCTAATAGCGTTAAATTTTTACTTAATGCTTATGATACTTCCACCTAAACACTGCTTTAATCGATCTTGATTACCACTCTAACGTCCGATATTTCATTTTCTTTTATTCATTTAATATGCCTTATTTAAGAATAGTACTATGAGTAGGATTGATCTTATAAATACATTTTTATCTATTTAATAGCTATCGGAAGAATTCGATTTAGCTTTTCATCAAAAAGAAATATCTCATTGAAAATTTGAACACAACTACTTCATTAAAAGTTTAATTTGTATACTTATTTTTTGGTTTTCTTTCATAGTATCTTCACTTTTTGTCATCTGTATTGTTCTTCATAATGCTATTAATCCTATCTACTGGTCACAAGATTTGAATTCAAAGCTCACATGTTACAAAGCCGCTATCTTTATGGATCTGTGATCTTTATGATCGTAGGTTCTTTTATTAATCTTAATCTTTCCAATGTTTACAAATACAACTATAATTTCAACTGTTTAATAGTTCATAAAATACACTGCATTCTAATTTATGAAATATGATTAAATAAAGTAATCAATAAACATAAATTTGAACAAAAATTCAAAAAAAGTTTTTATGACCTGCTATCCAGATATGTATTTCAATTGGCAAGTATTATTCTTTATCAGTGGTCATCAAACAGTATTGCTCCGTAAATGCTTTATGATCAGTGATATTTGAGTAAGATTGCTTGCCAAATAAAATAAATACTTAAATAAAATAATAAATAATAAATAATTAATAAATAATTAATAAATAATTAATAAATAATTAATAAATAATTAATAAATAATTAATAAATAATTAATAAATAATTAATAAATAATTAATAAATAATTAATAAAAATAAATAGATACTTTTTGTTTGAATTTTTGCTCAATTTTTGGTTTATTGTGAACTTTTGTCAATAATATTTCATAAATTAAACGACAATGTATGTTATATATTGTCAAAACAGTATAAACCGGTGTTTTCCAACCTTTTCTACGTCTTGCCCCATTCAAAGTTTCCTGAAACTCCTATGACCCCTCTCTTTACAAAACAATAATTTCCAAAACTTAAAAAATGAATTAATCCTTAAAGAAACTTAAATGATATATTTTAGAAAGAATTATAAGAAAACTAGTGAGGAAAACACCGAACTGGTTATTTCTGATTATTTCCAGTATATTTTTGAATTGCCACCCTTAATAATCAAAATGCCTCTATGAAGGAAACATGAGTAAAAACTGTCCAAAGTCAGAGAAAAAATCTAATTGAATTCAAATTTTGATTGAAATCTGAATTTCCTATAAACTAATCTATACTGTGCTTATCCTTAATCATGCTAGTCTATATAGATTATTAAATGATATCCAGTTGAAAGTTATCCTGTTGCACCAAGAAAGTAATTATTATTGATTAAAATTATTTTTTTTGTAGTTTTATTAAAATAATTTAACTCAAAATTTCAAATTTAGTGAAACACTTTTTTCTTATGAATAATAAATTATTTAACTCTGTTCAACTTTATTCAGCCTGTTAGATTTATAGGGCCACTTTTAAACGATATATTAAGAAAATCGAAGCAAGGTGATCTTAGAAGATGATTGGAATTCCTTTTTTTAACCATTAAAGCTCTATGCGAGCTTTTTGATTTCTTACATATGGTATAGGTTTTATTTATATTTTTTATGGTCACTGCGATAATTATTACTTAACACATTGTAATTGAACAAATATCGCTGTCGCCAGTGTTTTATGACATCCATACAAACACGTTGGACACGTTCTAGTTTAATAAAAAAGGAAATTACCCTTCCATCCATCTCGAATCCCTCGGTTTACCATTCTTAACATTTAAGCGTGGAAATGTCAGCGTTATACGAGCATTTAATAAGGTGACGCAAACAATATATTATTTGTTAGTACAAAAGGTCATTAATACGGCCAATTGAGGCCACTCAAATCCTAGCGGATTTGATAAAGCGCTCTCAAATTTACGATGGTATCGATTGAATTGTAATTTCATAAATCCAATTTCTGTTGGCTTTCACTACTAAAAAATTCAACAATTTTTTTTTTCTTGATATTAATTGTTGAAAGAGAAATACTTCATACCTATTTTTAATTAAATACAAAAGAAAGTTTTAATTCCAATTTTTGCCGAGAATTTTCCCTATTTACTTTACTTACTTCCTTACTTTTAAAAATATTTTCTTTAAGAAAGAAAAATTTGCAATAGTAGAAAAAATTTACAACGTTGATAAAATACGAGAAATTTAACAATGTTTTGATCTCAACCAAAAATTGTCGCATTATCAACCCTTAACGGGTTCACACTTCTACCCTTTATCATTTCCCCAACTAAATATATTCGCGCCCCTATATTCAGGAAAAACGAGATATTGGAATGGGACGGGGACTGTGTTAACATTATCGAGGCCTGGTTACACGAGATACCACTTAAAGGTAGGGTGAGAAAAACACATGTTATTTGTACAAGTATTACACGAATAACGCAAAGACATACCTATCAAATAAAAGATAAATTTTTGCTGAGGAAATCAGAAACTACAAGACTACCATTCATCATAGTCATAGAAGAAAGCTTGAAGATTTTCATCATCTTCATTTAATTTTCTTGGGTTCAGATTGAAAGTTCCGAACTTGAGTGGGGAAAATGATTCCAAAACTCGCCAAACATATACTGACACATATATACCCGCACATAGCACCGTATTAACTTTTCCAACAACAGTCGAGATAGTGATCTTCGAGTTCGTATTGAAAATCACCGTGATTTGCATCGTTTCTCAAAACTTTTGTCCAAGTTTCGCTCGAAACTTCTAGTTTAATGTGTAAGTGAAGATAGGTATTGATATTTCCCTTACCTTATGGATTGAAAGAAAATCATTCTTTAACTTTTCATTTAAGTTCATTTAATGTTGGTCAAAGTTTGCCGAATTAAATTTTCCTATTCAACACCGAAAAAGAAACGTTTTGGTTTCTTATTCTAACAAATAAAAGTTTAATTGAACAGCACACATAATATCAAAACAATTTAAACAAGAAAAAAACTTTTTAATATATTCAACAGTTAAACGATTAAATAAATACAAATTTAATTCGCAATAATTTACAATAGCCAAAAGACATTTCGAGTAATAAACTCAATGAAAGTTAAATAAGCAAACAACACTTTATCCTTAATTACGCTTTCGAAATTTGACTCGAATTCCTCTCGAAGGACGAATTACAATGTCTGCTTTTAACCTAACCGTCTCTTGCGTATCAACAAACTCCAAAACATAATTACGTATTAAATGCGAAACAAACGATTTCATTTCCAACATTGCAAATCGTTGTCCTGAAAATGCAAACAGTGGATAACAAAAGCATTTTTCTTTGATATTTCAATCAATCTTACCGATACAATTTCGAGATCTAAATGGTATATAAGCAAATGGATGATGCTTACAAAAATTTTCAGTAGCAAATCTATCAGGATCAAATTTTTCTGGATCTGGCCAAATGTCGGGATTGTGGTGTAGATCATAAATCATCAAAATCACATAAGCTCCAGCCGGTAGAGTATAGTTTTCTATTAAAATTACAAAATTTATAACCGTAAATTTATCACCAATGGAATTAATTCTCTTTGAGTGGAAAGTTTATCACCGATTTTCAAATCTTGATTTAGTTCCCGAGAAATAAGCGGGACTGAGGGATACAGACGTAAAGATTCTTTGATACAGCATTCCAAATAGGTCATCATTTGAAGTTGTTCGTAGGTCGCTTTTTGATTAAAATCGTTCCCGAAAATTTCTAGTTGCTCTTCGTATATTTTTTCCTTTAACAAAGTTTAGAGTAAAAGGTGTACGTAAAAACCTAGAATAAGATTATTACCTGAACTTCAGGATGGTTCGCAAGAAGAAAAACGCAAAAACTTAATGCTGTTGCTGTAGTGTCGTGTCCCTAAATTTAAATTTATGATTGACAGATTTTAAGATAAAAATGATATTTTGTTGAAAAACAAATCGAACTAATTCGTTTTTATAATTTTTCTAGAAGATTACAACCCTTGCTACAAGTCTATCAAATTGTGCTATTGTAAAAATTATTTTTGAACTTTTTAATATAATTTGAACAGTTACCTTTTTACACTATAATTTCTATATTGGACTTCTTATTTTCATTTTAAATGAGAAAATATCAAACGACATAAATAATATTATAATGTATAATTTTGTACGTGTGCTTGTCACTGAACTCCTCCAAAACCACTAAACCGAATCTGCTAAAATTTTCTCTATGTATTTCAGTAGACTTTGGCTGGTTTTGAGTTTTAATTGGACCGTATAAATGAAAAAGGGTGATAAGAAGGGACAAAGATTGTTGAATCAACCATCGAATTTTCAAATTAAATAGTCAAGAGGCCATTAAACACTAAAGAATATAACCTCTTATAATATTAACAGTTATATATTAATGATATTGATGTGACAAATTGTACCGTGTTTATAATGGAAAAATTAAATCACTTTTTACCAAATATATAATTATACTACTGATATGACTGATATATTAAATTCTTGAGATTGTATAATGTAATTTTAAATCCTTTTTTGGGGTGAGCATTAGCTTCAAGACGTCCTTATCCCAAATGCACGGCTTTAAAGCTTCTGTGGCAGTCTCTATATCTTCCTTTAATTAAAGAACGAGCAAACCCATTTTTATAAAATTTGGTATTTAGATACAATATAATGCAATGTTTTACTCACTAAAAGCTATAGATATTACATAAAAATAATAAGGGAACACATCCACAACGTAACACTAAGAGTTGAAAATAAAATTATCTATATAATAGTGTAATGTATCATTGGAAATTTTTTTACATTTTTAAAATTTAAATAATCATTAATTATTTCGCTAAGCCATCGAAAAACCAACGTTCGGGGAGAACTAAGTCTGACGGATCTGCTAGTAGACGATAAAATTTTAGAATTGCACAATATAGATGATTTTTAATATGATTTTCTTAAAATGACTAAGATAAAAAGAGAAGCAATCTCGCGTAGAGTATGATCAGTAGACTGATTCAAAAAAATGATGATTTTTTTTTCTTAATTATATCGAAAATATTGTTGGGAATGACAAAAAAAAAATCCTGTGAAAGTTTAAGCTCTTAATATTAATATTAAGAGGTGTCACATCGCAAATTTCAATTTTCCATTTAAATAACATGGGAACAATATTCTCTTGCACTTTGGAATTTTATAGCTCACGTTGGTGACTAAGGTATATTCTTGAAGAAAATTGAACGATCTACAAAATAGGTCACTTACAAGTTGTTGATATATTTATTCCTTCAAAAGTTATTCGAGGTCAAAGTTGAAATCAAGAGTAATTTTAATATTTTTTCAATTTTTTGACGCAACCATCAATTTTATGAGAAAATTTTATAGCAAATAACTTAGTACCTGTGAAAAATATCAAAAACTTTTGTAGAGATAAGTTATAGTAAAAAAAGTGCTCTGCAAAAAAAGTCCTATAAAATTTTCTCATAAAATTGATGGTTGCGTCAATTAATTGAAAAAATATTAAAATTACTCTTGAGTTCAACTTTGACCTCGAATGACTTTTGAAGGAATAAATATATCAACAACTTGTAAGAGGCCTTTTTTGTATATCGTTCAATTTTCTACAAGAATATACCTTAGTCCCATCAATCGATTTCGATATAATTAAGAAAAACAAATTCATCAATTTTTTTGAATCAGTCATGGTCAGCAATGACTATTGAAATTTCTGAAAAGTAATTTAATTGCAACTTCAAAATTCACGAACACATATTCCCACGATTTGTTTTACAGTTGGGGACCTTTTAAAACTTAAGACTTTAGTGATCAACTGTACTTTATTTACAGAATCATTAATTATTATAATAGAAACATTTTTCGACTCTCTGGCAAGAGCATCAGGGCCCCCAAGGGGGCCGCGCCCCCTAATTTGTGAAGCACTGCTACAGAGAACTCATGTTTTACGTTTTTTGAATTCGTATTTGACATTCGATGATCCTATCTCTTTCTTACTGGCAATAACTTCCTCGAACTCGATGGAAATAGTTTTAGTTATAGTTGTGAATTGTTCTGAATCCCTGGTAAAACTTTAAATCATTTTTTGGATCAAGAGGATTTAACCAAATTATTGTTATAAGCAACTTCAAAATAACTGAAGATTTGTGAACAAACTTTAAGATAGTTGCAGTAAAATACTTTTCAAAAAGGTTACTAAAATTTCTATTGAATTACTAAGAAAAAGCCTTAACCACTCGCTAAGTGAGCTGTAAACTATGCTTTTTTTTTTCTCTCTTTGTCTTCGGTCAAGAGATTAGATAATTGGCAGTGGAACTATACTTACTTCAAACATAAACGTGTCAACTTCTTCCCATATTCCATCAAAATCAATATCTGCTCCTTCATGCATTTTTTCAATCAGAAGATTTAACATTGCAGGAAGAGGTTTTCCCGATGAACTCCAAACCTGACATGATTTTGTCGTTTCCCAATTTTCTAAACGCTCGTCAATAATATCTTTAGTAAATTTACGCAAATTTGAAATAGTTTTCATGGCTTGACGTCCTGTGGGTGTTAAATAATATGTAAAATCCAAGTAAAACCAAGGTTTAACCATACGATCCACTAAAAGCTCGCCAAAGCTTTTGGAAGAATAAATTCAATTCAATTAATGACAATTATTTTAAGACCATAGTTTAAGGTACTTACCGATGGATATCTTTTTCATACAAATCAATCACCTCTTGTTTTTGCTCAACAGAAACTCCCATGGTAGTTTCTACAATTAATTTTTGTCAAAATATTTTTTTAATTATTCTAGAGAAGGATATTTACCACAGAGAATATGTAAGGCAAATTTAGCGATAATTGGTACTACATTAGTATAACTTTTGTCACATTCATCTTCTAGTTTTTCAACAGCTGCAATACTATGTTTTTCAAAATTATCAACAAAATCTTTCAGTATAGTGAAATGAAAAGTTGGGGTTAAGATTTTTCTCCGATTTTTCCATTTAGCACCTATAAATTAAAATAGAATATTAGTTTGAGTAACGCACTTTTCTGTAACTGAAATATTTCAAAATTAACTTGCCTCCACTAATCAAAAGTCCGCGGCCTAGCCAGGCTTCTAATCCACGATAGAAAATTTTTTCAATTGTTTTTGAACTTGATAAAATAATCTAAAATTTAATCTCACGATAAAATAATCAAAACGGGTTAGTCTTAGATAATAATGAAATAGTTAAAACCAATACACCCAACCTAGTAGGTTGCAATTTTTTGAAGGGCCATAAAATCTACTTAAGAATGAAATACCTATATAAAAATTATTGGCTTGGTAAAAAATTATATAGGAAAAAATAAATTACTAGCTTAGATTATTTATTAATGATTTTTAAAATAGGAAGAAAAAAAGCCGTTATTTATACCAAACCATAATATTATATAAAATTGGACTTAAATGAATTTCGCCTTAAATTTTTATTGACCCAATTTACAAGGCATATCAATAAGTTTTTAAGAAGTATTCAACTGTTTTGACTTACCTCCAAGTCTGAAGGATTCGAAATAAATATAAAACAACGATTTGCAGTCCAAATTTTAAATGTATTTCCAAATTGTAACCAAGTTTTTCTCAAAGTTGTCCAAATATATTCTACATGGCGTTGAAGTATAATTGAAATATATAATGGGATTTTACCCAAAAAAAAAAATACAGCACTTACCTTGATCTCCCAAATAATCAATTATACCGCCAATGACAGGATAACCCTTTGGTCCAGGAATTGGAGCTACCATTTTTATGAACCGATAGTTCCAGTGGACACGATATTTTATCCAAAGCCATAAAAC
This sequence comes from Sisyra terminalis, assembly GCA_958496175.1. NCBI lineage: Eukaryota > Metazoa > Arthropoda > Insecta > Neuroptera > Sisyridae > Sisyra > Sisyra terminalis. The sequence goes on from OY292275.1 coordinate 15,578,258, forward strand.
CAATGAAAATGAGACTAATATGCATAAAAAAGTTGTAATCACAGCCATTTATAGAACGATGGATTATTTTTGAATCCTTAAAGAAAAAAATAAGTTTCATTTAATCTACACTTGTAGAATATTACACTCAAAAGAACGAATTTGCTAAATTATCGGATATAATTAACCTTATACCGTATTTTGTGGTATTTGAGGATCTTTTTGTGGTTAATGATCTACTTTATTTCTACTTTTGCATTATTATATCAGTCTTGAATAGTTCGTAAATTGTTTAAGGACTTGTAACGAGAAATTGCAACACTGGTATACCGGTATTTCGAGCCATTTGTACAATTTCGTAATACTGGTATTCACAAGTTTATATACCGTTTTTCGGTATTTACAAGAATATTTTTTTAAATTGTTTTTATTTTATGTTCAGGGCTCACCATCATAATGCAGTAGTAAACGTTTTTATTTTTAATTCGTACTAACGGATGAAATTAATTCGGTTGTGTAAACAAAGTTGGAATAACAAATGTCTTATGGTATTTACATAACTATAATGATTTTAAAAATGAAAATTATGAAAAAATATTAAACAATTCGAATTTGATCAAGTTTATAGTAAATATATGATAAAATTCTGATCTCAGCTTTTATTTTTTTAATTAAGAAGACAATTCAGGTTGTTTCAGATCGGTTTTAAAACCGATCTTAAACAACCTGAATTTTCTTCTTATTCATAGTAAATTTTCTTAAAATTTTTATCCACTTAATCCACATTTAAAAGAATTATGTAATATCCAAAACCATCTGACGAATCTTTGATTTATTTGAAAATGAAGGATTTAGAAGTAAATACTAGAAACAAGTATATTGCGTCTTGCTAACTATACCACAAACTAGCGTAGGTACTGAAAAAGCATTTTCAATAACGACTAACTTTTGCCCAATATTATGTTTCTGCTTTAGTGATACTACAGTTGGTACATTATGTTTATTAAGATCACATATCAAAAATTTCGAATACCTAATACTATAAACTAAATACTGATACTTACAGATTTTGGTGATTAATATACATACAATGTTCATTATTCCTTTACTTTTTAGTGATTCCTTATACCAGCGGTTGGGGAACCGGGGTAAATTACCCCAAATAGGGTAAGAATTAATTTTTTTGGGGTAATAGGGAAATTTCGAAGTCCCCATTTTGAAGTAATTATATCAAATTTGAAGCAACATCATTTTTCCAAAACCTACGCTACAAATATGAAAATGTAAATTAATTCAATAAATAATATTTATGTAAAATTTACATTGATTGTATTCTTTTCTGAATGGGGGGGGGTAATATCGACTTATTCGAAAATATTTTGTGGTAATGGTGAAAAAAGTTCCCCGACCGCTGCCTTATACAGAGTTATTATTTATAAGAAGCAAATGATTTTTTGTGATATTCAATCTCTCTAATTAAACTTACAAATAAAATAAAGAAACACTCGTGTTATTTTCTTTTTCGGAAATTTCTACTGCCAGTAATAAAACCGATTTCCGGTATTAAGATCTAATAAATACCGAATACCGATATTGAGCTTTTGGTCCAGTATTGCAATCCCTACTTGCAAATCTTAGAAATATAAGAAAAAAAAAATCACAATAAAATCGAACATATTACAAATTTGATATCGAACCAAATTGTTTTTGATAAGTTCAAACAAAAACAACTAGTCTAAAAGGGCAATGGAAGATTGACAGAATTTACCAGATTATTCAACCTATAATTAATTTTTGATGATATGACTAAAATTTTTATTGTTAATGGTCATATATTTAAAAATTATAGGAAAGGAAAATTAGTTTAAAAAATACAATTAACTTACTTTTTTTAGGTGAAAATTTAATAATTCTGTTTTAATTTTTACTGGTAACAAATTTAAGTACATACACAGCACTTGCAGCACTAGGGATAACAATTTGATTTGAATTTCCCAAATGTTTGAAAACCGCACCTGTATTCAAATTGTTCGCTTTTATATAAGTAATGTTTCAATTAACCTTGATTGAAAAATGATTGAGAAGTAGGAAAAGGAAAGAAGCGATTTCTTTTTTTTTATGATATTTAATTCACATGACTTATATATTGGGATGTATTTGACGAGCATAATTTTTAAGTAAGATGTAAAAAATTTTAAGTTTAATTTAAATAATTACTCCAACAGGACTAAGAATGTGATATGATTACGTAATAAAAGACGCTATCCTAACAAAAAGCATGCAACACATTCCATTTGTTGATTTAATGTGAAATGACTTTTGATTTTGCTTTTGATTTTTGAATTTTTATTACTTTGCCAACGTCAGTTTTCTTCGTCAATAGTGTAACACCTGCAATATTTTTGTTACAGCAATTATTTAATTAATAATAAAAGTTTTTATTGGTCTGTTCTTCATTTAAGAATTATATATATATACATTAATAAAATTAATAGCAAATATTCTAGACGTCTGTCTATGCCATTTTATTAATAAATAATATATAAAAAAATAAAATAACAATATGATTTTTAATATAAAGGATTAGTTACGATGTAGTAGATCAAAACCACTTTTGGTCTACTATATCCTGACTCATCTTTATAATACAAACCGATTTAGACCTGAAACTATGGATATTAATATGATTTTTAACAATATTTGTATTACAATAAAAATGACTCAGATTACTGGGAAAAATGTCCTTAATAAACCCAGTACTTACTTAAATTGTACATTAAAGAATAATATGTTTCATTATCTGATATTTGAACTAGCGACCCGCTCCGGCTTCGCACGGGCATAAAATATATAGCCATTATCACTCACTGAAATCATCAACAACAAAAGATACTTATTCTATTAAGTTCTTTTTCTGAACTTACATACCTCACCTTAAATTATGATTTTTGAAAGCAATTTCCTTAATATTAAATTGATCTAACTCTAAATTTTAACCAAGATCTTAGTAAAAAATTCCAATCCATAAAATATAGTTTTATTTAATCTAATCTTATCTAACCGTATGTACTTATAATTACTATAAGTGCGATTTAAAAATTAACCTTAGAATAGAATATCATTTATGTTTTAAAACTACTATCATGCAATTATTTATCGTAACTTATTTATAATTACTGATACATTGTCGCGCTGAAAAGCACGTTTCTATTAAGTAGTTATTTTAATCGCTAGAGAGCTCCGATATTATTATCGGAAAATAATGTACTAAGTATTGTGCACATTGTAAAGGTCTACAAAAAACTCCGCGACGGTATATATCTATCTCTTATGGATATCCCACATAAGCATTCTTTTGTCATTTACTTTTTACGACAAATAATGGCTAATTTTCGAAACCGTTTGGAAATTTAAAAATATATTATTATTATTGCAAAATAACCATGGCAGACTATTATCGCGCGGTTAACGTAGTGACCAGTAGTGGCAGACAATTTTAAAGATACCAAAAAATATGACATTTTGAAATTTAATTGTTTAGATCAGAGAAGAGAGACTCTTCTCTGGTTCAGATGCGCGACCATCAGTTAGATAAGGATGCTGAATACCATTTATCGGAGTTTGCGCAGTGGCTCAAAAAACACATGCTGCTGGTATTCAGCATCCTTATCTAACTAATGGTGGCGCATCTGAACCAGAGAAGAGTCTCTCTTTTGTGATCTAAACAATTAAATTTCAAAATGTCATATTTTTTGGTATCTTTAAAATTGTCTAATAACAGTATTTCTCCACTATTTAAGGGATGTTATTATACATATAAACCTTCCTCTTTAATCACTCTATCTATTAAAAAAAACCGCATCGAAATCCGTTGCGTAGTTTTAAAGATTTAAGCATACAAAGGGATATAGGGACAGAGAAAGCGACTTTGTTTTATACTATGTAGTGATGAAATTCAGCTCAAATATATCGACCAAGTCGGATGTCGTTATGCTAATTTGAAATATTAATAACTATGTTTGGAGTGAAAAATAACTGTGCTAACGTGAGAAATATTATAGACACAAGGTACGAAGTTTAAACAATAAACAGTTTAAAGTGTCCCAAAAATAAATTTCAAATAATTATAATAATTTAAATATTATATATATTTAAATAAATTATATAAGTTACATTTTTTAAAAATATTAGTAAATTTTTGTCGATTTCAATGTTAATTATTTGATTTTTTATTAGTAAGAATTAAAGTTTGGCGAATGAATCTCTTCAAGATTTCGATTCGCTACTGTGCTGATTTTGCTGTCATTATTGAAGTTTCTTTTTTTGAAAATTATCATAAATCAATTAAATTACGGCAATAAAACACTTCCTAAAATTTTTAATTTTTATAGTTAAATTAAATGCAATCACGTAACAGATCAAAACGTAATTATCAAAACCGCAACTTAAAAACAAATAAATATCTCTAGGAAAAGAAATTACCAAGAAGTTTAGAACTTCAGAATGTGATAGTTTTCATATTATTTAAATTCAAAAATTTCCATGAAAGTTTAATTTAATTTAAAATAAAAACAGTGGACCTGAATTCTTTTCATTAAAAATTCCATTTATTTTTATTTTTTTTTTTTTTGTGAAATTTTTCAACCATTTTCCAGGCCCATAATATATGTTCATTCACTTATTCAGATTTGTGTGCTGTAAACAAAATTATTTTCCATGGCGTTTTTCAATTGTTTCTTTTTTCTCTCTTTTATTTTTTTGTATTTGGCGCGCTATTCATTCGAGTGAAAGCTTTGCAAAATAAATATTTATCTGCAATGAAGTGAAAAGCGCAACATACTAGATGATGCTTTTTTCTATTTCTGCTTGCAAAAGAATGAAGGTGCCGAGGTTAAAAGAAAATTTTAGGGGTGGTTCAGGTTGGCGCAGAATGAGGATATGTTAAACATTGATAAAATGAGAGTACTGTGCAAATGGAAAGGATAGAATGAGAACAACAATTCTTTACATATTCGTATTCCGATTGATTATAAAATATGTAAAATGATAAACTCCCAACAAGTTAAGAATGATTTTTTGATACTGATCCCTGTACTATTTTAAAATAATTGTAACTTAAACATGATATATTGTTGACCAAAATACTAATTTCATTAGCTTTTTTTTTTAATTTTAAGTATTTGAGTAGTCTTTTCAGAATTCTAAAATTCTTTCGTTACCAAGAACGAGTAAACTCGATAGTTTTATATATTAATTAAGACGATATAGACCTTAGTTGAAACATGAGCGTATATGTGAGAGAATCTGACGCATTTCTTGATTGGGGCCGGTTCTCCAAGGGATTTCTGACGTCTCCCATATATACCAGCATCATACACACAATATAACATACACATAGAGCACAGTACTTCTGGGAAATGGTATGGTGAATTAATATCAGAATATTGGAGTAGGATGGGAAAACCGAGAGGCAAGACAAGGAACAAGAAAAGAGGATCAGCATAAGAGAAAGGGGATACCAATGTTGGGTTTTGACCTATTCAGAATGTATGAATGAATGGGTTGAATTTAAAGTGAACCACACGAAGAAAAGGGGGAGAACTAGCGAGTCTCCATTTAGGGATACCATACCCAACATAACACTAGTTCCTGAATTACTTATGGAATGTATGTATGTAAGGAATCTTTGGGAGGAGTTGTATGAAGGACTGAAAAGCCGTATGTGCTATAGTCTAGAAAACGTAATGGTTAAGTGGAATATTACCTTCAAGAAATGAGAAATAAGATAAATTGCTTCAAACAAAAACAATATAATATTTTGGACTTAGAAAAAAGTGTGAATATTAAGGCTGTAGGGGCTTTTAAGTACTCTGCTTCTTAAAAAAATTGCAAATATCCTAACTAGACTACAGTGAGTAATAAGATAATGATCTTATTTAATCAAAATCACTATTTAATATAGTCGTCAGTTAGCACTTCATTCTACTAAAAACTTAAAATTTATGCCTGCGCTTGTATTTTACAGTATGTAATAGTTGATGTCCTTTTAATTTAAGATTTTTTGAGGCTATTATCTCTTTCAGAATTTTTTTAGACAACAATATTTATTATTTCACATATCAGGAAGAAGACAATAAGGATTAGTGCCATTTTTTTTGTCGTACAATAACTGTAGCAGTAGCTGTAGTCATCTTTCTTATTTCGATGATATTTTTCGAGAACTTGGTTAAAAAATAATTTGATGTTGAATTTTAAAATTTTCGCAATGTTTCGCTGTAATGAATTTTCCCACTTCTTTAGGCAATATATTTTGAAGGATAACATCGTCTTTGAAACATTTAGGTAGACATAATTTCGTCAATGGATTCATCACAAAATCGGTTGATTGGACAAAATTTATAAAAGTTCTCAAAAAACATCCAATTGATATTAGAAGGTTTATTTTCCAAATAGTTTAATTATACTCATAGTTAAATAAGTTTTTCAAGTTAAAGAGTTTTTCTTTTTCTATTTCCAGCTTCTCAAGATCATGTATCACATACTTTTTCTCAAGTATTTTCACTTTTAATTCTATTAACTTTAATACAAGTATAATTTCCTGGAAATCTTGTATACCCGGATAGCTTTTTTTCTACCGACACTGCAACCATTATTCTTCATTTATTGACTTTTCCTTAAGTTTTCATATTATCTAGTATGTATCGGTTTTAATTTCATATTCTATCCTGGGAAATTTTGGAATTTTTGTGACATTTTCTTTCTTATATCTTGTGATTCTATTTTTGCAACTCCCACTGTACAATACTCCAAGAGCTTATATTTTATTAACCGTTTTAGAAGTTGCAATACCAATTATAAAGTTAAAAGATTTTTATTGTTGTTGAACAGAACTTTCATTATGGTTAGGAATTCCTAACTTATATTGACAGTTTGCTCGTCTTGGATAATGATCCTCAATATACTGATACACTGATATACTGATACTCAAATATTTGAATCTAGATGCGTTTTTTTTAATTTCGTTTTGGGTTTATTTGTTTTTTTCCCTCATGATAATCTATATTTCATTATTCATTTCCAATCCATTAGTTTAAACAATAGTTTCTAAATTTACCAAACCAACTTGTTACTCTTTTCATAATACCGTTTTGTAGAAACGATTTTGGAATTTCCTTGATTTTCATTGATAAGTCATTTTCTGCAGATATTACTCGTAAATTATCTGTTTATCTGTTAGAATATAAATGTTTGCTTTGCATAATTTCAAGATTTGATTTGTCTGTCTTCCATTAAATGCTATATTTTTGAAAGAAATTCATTCGTTTAAAGAAAAAACTTTTTGTCTTTCAGATAATTCAATTTATTTCAGTAGTCTTCTTGTTTTCGCATCTATAATCGAACTGATCTATGCATAGCATTCCTGCAACTTCCTTTTCCAATTTTTGCTTAATAATTTCGATAAACAGCGTGTAAGAGAAAAAAATTAAAAGAAACCATTACAAAGAGTAATTCATTCATTAATTATCATCAAATAGCAATAATAATAGTTTTAAAGGGGTAGTTTAAGGACCGTGGAAGGACGAAGACTCAGAGGGCACTCATCAACCGAATGGGCTGATCAGGTTCAAAAACCCACCAGCACTTCGTTTTACGGATCCATAAATAAAGCTCGGAATCGCAGTCACTAGAGTGCCCTCAATAGTGGCTTCTAGGAGAAGGATCTGGCCTTTCAATAGAAATCAAATTAAAGTTATACAAAACAAAAACAAAGCTAATTTGGATATATGGACTGGAGCTTTGAGGATGCACTTAAATGCTAATTACCAATATCATTCAAAGATTGCAACCTAAAATTTTATGATCCATGACCATGGCACCTTGGTATATTAGCGACCAAACATTGCATTAGACCTTAATATGCCTTTTATAGAATACGTAATCAACTAACAAAGCATAAAACATAAGAAATGATGTAATGAGCACGAAAATATTATTTAAGCACGAAAATAAAAAATTAAGGGCCTATTAATACAACCATTGATACAAAGAAGCTTAAAAAGAACATGGTCTGAGGATCTACAGGAATAATCCCTAGAAGGGGGTGAGTAAGGAATACAACAACATAGGTCAGAATTGGTATTGATCCACACGGTTAAATAATTTATTTTTTATATTATTTTTTCATTGTTGGTTGATTTTTTATCTTTTTTCCAGTTCTTTTTCTTTGGTAGCACTGTGATTTGTTTTCGAATGATTTCTTATTGTTATTTTTTATATCAATAAGATACATTTTTCTCGTTGCTTTGTATAGTAAGAAGATTGTAAAATGACGAATAAATATTTGAAAAAAAGAAACCTTACAACACAAGCTGTAAATAATCGTTTTAAACTGAGAAAACGACCAAAGATAAACAATAATAATTAGTTAGCCAATTTCTTCTGACTTTAGATTTTCATTGGGGCAAATTAATATTTTTGTAGTAAGATAAATGACGATGACGAATTTGGTCAGAATACTGACTTTTGTAATTGTTACATTTCTTAGAAAATCGAAAATCATTTTAGTATCTTCCGTTTTTTCTCTTTCATTTGTTTAGCTATTAGATGTTTTTCTTTTTTTCAAAAACCGGTAATTTCTCACCATTGGATATTTTATAGTCAAAATTCATAATACAATACTAGTAGAAGACCTAATTTAAAAGTTATAAGCACTAAGAAATTCAATGATTTCATAAAAAAACCTTTTACGAGCTTTTACGATATACGTTCAAATCTTATGTTGGAGAAGAATATAATATTTTTATAAATGAAGCTTTTTAACAAATGCTTATTTTAATCTGCGCGCGCACGAAAAGTGTAGTGTAGCTTGTGTAGTAGACGAGTTTATAAATGAAATCACGTTTTAATAAAGTTTCATAAATTTTAACACCCCTCGGACATGAATGGCATGAATTTTAAATGTAAAAGGCAACCCAAATTGCATACATCAATATACGGTCAAGTATAACTTGGTTGTGTTGAACGTTATAGAGGATGCGACTTTAACTATAGACTAGGAAATTGAAGGGTTGAGGGACCAGGGAGAATTTCTGCCGACAATAACGTTAAAATTTACATCACTCTGAAGTTATGAGTGTGTTGAATGATTTAAAACTATTTACAAATTAATTTTGAAACATAGCGCTTTTGTAAGACAAAAAAAAAGCTATAGTTTTTCGCATTGGTATTTTTTTGGAGAAGACAAGAAGTAATAAAGTGAAGGTAGAAGACCACAAGGAAATTGGAATACGCCAGAAAATAGACTTGAAGTGAAGAAATTTGAGAAACATGACAAAGTAATTCGACAAAAATTGCTTTTACAGCGCCATAAAAGCTTTGATGCTTCAACAAAAATAAGTGAGAATCTGGGAGAATTTCAAATGTTTAATTGTTGCCAACCATTTCGAGTCCCTTTATTCGAAATTAGGCGGGAAGTTTCTGCAGTCTTTGTCATCACGAGACGGTGATAGATCACATAATTTTAGGGGATGCTCCACCACGTTCTTTTCGCCCCTGTATTAAATTCATGTGTTGTTTGTCTACACGGACCGTTATTATTACAACAAATGTTGCAAAACACTTAGACAAGATTGCTGCGCGTCAGTGAATAAAATATCATTGCAAGCGGAATGGGGATTGATGCCGGATTGGGGATAGAAAACGACGTGGCGGGAATGGAGGATTTTATCCCACTAACTCCTGTCTAGCCCATCTGCACTTTTGATTCTGAATCTTTTAAATTTTCAACGAAATCATTGGCCAAGTAAAAATATAAAGCATAAAGGAATGATATATTTTCCTTTGCTGCAATGTTTGGTAAAATGTTACATCAAAGTGATTAAAATGATGCAGGTACATTTCGTTTGTATTTTTGACGAAGTAAATGATTATTTCAATAAATTATTCCAAATAATTTTAATGTACTTTGTTATTTCAAACAAAAACCAAATCCAAAATATATACCTTTTCAAAAAGCTCTTTCGTTGTTCTCTTTCTCTCATTAAAACTCACCCTTAATCATGTATTCGCACTCTACGTGAGCATTTATATAATTACTTTCTGCAAATCCGGTTTATATTGCAAAAAGTTAACTAGTTTTCTCTTCGGAAGGAATGTGTGTCATGTAATTTGAAACTCGCAAACGAAAACTAAAAGCGAGACAGGCAAGGGATGAAGGGTGGATTCTTTATATTCCTTCTCTATCTACGTTCCAGGAAACGCCGTTACTGAGATTATATGGTGTGTTTCTGTGCTTATTCTTATAATAACTGTTATCAAGGGATATATTAGGGAAATGTTTTGAGGATCGCTTTCGTATTTGAAAGATATTTTAAACTATTTGTGATTTTCCCTTTAAATTTAAATTTAATAAAATTTCTTCTTTGATACGTTACATGAAAAAATTAACGTATCTCAATAATATGTGCTATATTTTTAAATGTACGCACATATATAATATAAATTAAACACAAACTCCTAATAAATTGCATGAAAGCTAATTGCAGAAGTATTTGCATTTATAGTTATATAATTTAATATATGTTCATTAGAAATATTAATAAAAAAATTCTTTCTAGCATTTCTTCTTTCTTGCATTTCAATTTTTCCTATATTTTTTCTTTTGTAGATCAAACGAAATTCTATATATAATAAATTCAATTATTTCGGAACATTAAATTTCTTTGTTCTTTTTTCTTTATTACCTTCGTAAAATATTTTACATAGTTGCTGATTTGGGAAACTATATATCATGTCAATCGTTGTAATATAAAATTAGATAATTAATTATACTAACAATTATTTTGCCGTTTGTTTATTATTACTACCATAATTAGTTTTGTTTTAATTATGAACGGAAATATTTTGGTTGAGACAATAGGCAAGAATTCCGATGAAATGAAATCAAAATTAGTAAATTGTTTTGTATTAGTTGTCAATTAGGTTGAAACATATTATTATTTTGCTTTTAGTTTGTGCGCATTTCCGAAAGGGATGAAAGTGAGAAATTTATCAACTCTGTTTCGTCATTAAAATTCGCTATTTATTAGTAGATTTTTATTAAAATTCCTTTTACAAACTATAACTTTTCTCTAAATTAAATTTAACTTTTATATAAAATGGATGCAATGCAGAGCAGAGTCGAAAAATAATTATTATTATAAGTAAAAATAGTGACAAATAAAATAACAAATAAACAAAAAAAAAAGGTCAATAGGATTTAAATTGGTGACACAGTGGTCGCTAATCGACCAATCTTCTGATGCAGTATTGATGATTGTTGCAGAACAGAGGGAAAATAGTTTATTTTTTTCGACCATTAAAACTGTAGTTTCCATTGAATAAAAGCTTACTAACCAAAAAAGTTTAGCTGTTTGCATATTATCGATGTAGTATTGAAATTAAATTTCCCATCTTATACCTTCCCCTTATATGATACATAATGTTAAGTCCCCGAAAATAGTGGAGAGTGTTGTGTAATATCTCTTGTCTTCAGTTCGATGAAGCAAAAACCTTTAGTACTTAGGCTATACCATTCAGTGTGTTCTTTACGTTGGCGGTTGGAGACGAGAACGCACAATGGCGAATCTAAATAGATGGATGGCTAAATGAGAACCGAGATAAAGGCACCCTACGTAAAGACCAGTGACTTATGTAGGGAACACTTTTGTTCTGCGATTGAGAAATAAGCCTCAAAGGCGGAGGAAGTCATCAGCCAGAGTCAATGTCATAAAGATGCAGAAAACATCGAAACACCCTTGCATGTAAGGCTATTCTATCCAAATGTGAAGGTCGCCAATTTTCATCATTGAAGAAGCACGAAAAGGAGAAGAACAAGAATATTAAATTACTGTAGAGTTTCAGATCCTCAATGATGATAAATTGGTAAAAATATTCAGAGGTCTAGGATCAAATAATAACACCGGCACACAAAAAAAAAGTGCTCTGTACTTTTGACCGGACCTACATAAATCTACGTATATTGACCCCCTGAACACGAATCCGGGGTCGGTTTGACCCGTATACCCTCAAAAATTCGAGAAAACTTTAAAAAACCGAAAAAAATGGTTAAAATCGGCAGTTTTGGGGACATACAAATTTTTTTGAACTAAACCGAGCATGATTTTCGTGTTTTTCGATCCGCTGAATACAATATATGCCGTCATGGCAGGCACAACCATGACGGCATATACGCCTTTAACCCAGGGATAGACAGTCCAGGGACAGACGGTAGGCTCGCAAAGCAGGCAATTTTCTTACAATAAAAACGGCTTATGGTCTACATAAACTTCGAATTTGTATTCAGTGGATCGAAAAACACGAAAATCATGCTCGGTTTAGTTCAAAACAATTTGTATGTCCCCAAAACTGCCGATTTTGACCATTTTTTTCGGTTTTTTAAAGTTTTCTCGAATTTTTGAGGGTGTACGGGTCAAACCGACCCCGGATTCGTGTTCAGGGGGTCAATATACGTAGATTTATGTAGGCCCGGTCAAAAGTACAGAGCACTTTTTTTTTTTGTGTGCCGGTGTAATCAGTCAAAACTATTTATTACATGCGCGACGTTTCGGCCCGGTTATTGAGCCTTCCTCAGGCGTTCTGAAATATAATAAATATCGCTATATATTTATATTTTTAGCGTTTGTTTAAACATGTTGTTGACTAACTAAAAGCCTTGTGATAATTCAAATAGAACCAATATATCCTGTCATAATAGTCGTGCTTGTGTGAAAGGTGTTTTGGGGCACAATAGGTGGGGCGGAATGGGGAATACCATTCAGTTAGTATTTCCCATTCAGATAGGGATTTTTTTTATCAGCAGATAGTGTGTACATATATAAGGAAAACTAGCCGATAGTCCGTATATAAAAGGGTGTCCGTTATTTCCGAAATTGATTTTTTTACAGCGATCGCCCCCTGAATTTTTAGTTTAAGATACAAAAAAAATTATCCAATACAATTAAGCTCTTAATTTCTTGATTAAACCGTACCGGAATAATGTTACTTTTACCATTTACATAACATGGAATTATTTGACTTTTTACTTTTATTTTTTTTTCTCAGAAATAATGGTTCAAAAGATATAAGATCAAACTATTCTGACGAAGAATTTAACTCTCTACAAAAAAAGGTCTCTTATAAATTTTCGATTAAATCACTCCATTAAAAGTTATTCAACATTTAAGTGGAATTAATTTGTTTAATTTGTATTTTGTGATTTATTCAACATTTAATTTGTTGACTACAAGTTCTAAGAAATTTCTCATAGATAGCGTCAGGTGAAATGGTAAAAATTTGTCGATAGTCTCATTAATTAGTATGAAATTCACTTCGTAGATACAAAATATTGATTACAGTACGAAAATTTATCCTGGATAAATTGAATTTCACGACTGTAGCGAATTCGGATCTTATGTCACCTATCTTAATTGTCAAAAAATAATTTTTTTGTTTAATTTTCAATTCAAGCCTTAAAATTGAAACACATAATCACTGGCGCTCTAATGATAATAATTTTTATCTTCTCTTCCAATGATTTTATAATTAAAAAAAGTAAAAAAGAGCAAAAAGTTGAAAATATTGCAAGATATATTAGGCACAAGTTAAATGTTGAATAACTTTTAATGAAGTGATTGATGAAGTGGGCGATCGCTGTAAAAAAATCAATTTGGGAAATAACGGACACCCTAATATATAAGATCAGTCGGAAAATGCAGAGGTAATTAGTTTATACTGTTAGAATTTATACTCCAAATCTAATGAAAGCTGGTGTTCCTGGAGTATTTGTCAAAAATGGGCACTTTAGGCATGTGCTGAGATACACGACGATGGCAGTGTCTTCATCTACGAACTATGCCAATAACAAGTATCCCATTGCGCCACAGGCTAATTTCCCATTGTGCCCCAAGGCGTGGGGCAGAATGGGAAATTTCCATTTTTTTTGGAAACTTAAATTTTTAATAATAATTATTAATTTAAGTGAATAAAACCTTTTTTTATTTGTAGAGAAGGAATTAAAAAAATATATAAATAACAAAACAATGAAATTGTTTCTTTAAACCTCCTAAAATTGTAATTAAAGTTTAGGTTCCCCGTTCCGCCCCAGGTTCCTCTACTCTACAAGAACTTTCTTAACCATTTCATTGTACTTGATTATTTTTCCGAATAACTAAGTCCTTAGAAATCGTTTCTCTGAAATAATTTCCAGCCTTCTTATATGATGATTTTTTTTTAAATTTTCAAATAAATTGCACAATCTGCATAGGGTTGCAATAAGTGCATTCAATCCATAGACAATCACATGTAAGCACTAGTCCCCGTAGATTAGTGCTGTATAAGTACTTAGATTTTTAACAACCAATATCAACAATAACAGCAATAGTAATTCTTATAGCAATAACAACAATCATAAAAACAAACAACAGTAGCAAGAAGAATAATAATAATAGTTTAAAATAACAATATCAATGCAAAAAATAATGTGAAACATTAATATAGAAGTAATATATAAAAATAAAGCTATATAATAAGAAAAAATAATTTGGTAATAAATAGTTAATAGGAATATTTGTTTAGTTACAAAATCTATCAGGCAAATCTATTACATTCCATTTTTGTAACCTTTTTATGATCTCACTGTTGTCCAATAAGTTTATTACGAGATGGTTGGAATGATCGTCTAGTTTTGTCAGGTATTTTTTACTAAGCCTTTGAATTTCTTCCTTTACAGATAGCATTTTTGTATCTTCATGACCGGGGCGGGATGGGAAATGGAATTAGCGCTTGTTACAGGTGACAAAAACGCGTAAAAATTATACTCAATGTTCAATTAACTGTGCTGCGTTATGAGAAGTGGCTGTCGCCAGTAAAGGTTGCAGTTGTTTTTATTTTTATTAAAAGTCGAAATAAACGTTTCCGAATTCTAATTTTTGCAAAGTAACACTAAGGTAATTATCCTATGTTTGTTAAAACATACTGCAGACTAACTAAAAGCCCAGTGATAATTCAAATAGAACCAATATATCCTGCCATGATAGTCGTGCTTGTGTGAAAGGTGCTTTGGGGCACAATGGGTGGGGCGGAATGTGGTATACCATTCAGTTAGTATTTCCCATTCAGATAGGGATTTTTTTTATCAGCAGATAGTGTGAACAAATATAAGGAAAACTAACCTATAGTACATATATAAGAACAGTCGGAAGATGCAGAGGGAATCAGCTTATACTGTCAGGATTTATACTCCAAATCTAATGAAAGCTGGTGTTCCTGGGAGTATTTGTCAAAAATGGGCACATTAGACATGTGCTGGGCTAAACACGACGATGGCAGTGTCTTCATCTGCGAACTATGCCAATAACAAGTATCCCATTGCGCCACAGGCTAATATCCCATTGTGGCCCAGGGTGTGGGGCAGAATGGGAAATTTCCATTTTTTTTTGAGACTTTAATTTTTAATATTAATTATTAATTTACATGAATAAAACCTTTTTTTTATTTGTAGAGAAGAAATTAAATAAATATATAAATAACAAAACAATGAAATTGTTTCTTTTAACCTCTCGTAAATTGTAATTAAAGTTTAGGTTCCCCGTTCCGCCCCGGGTTCCCCTACTCTACAAGAACTTTCTTAACCATTTTCATTGTACTTGATTATTTTTCCGAATAACTAAGTTCCCAGAAATCGTTTCTCTGAAATCATTTTCAGCAGTCTTATATGATGAATTTGTAATATATTTTTTTTAAATTTTGACATATTTGAAAGACATGGACAGTAAAAAATTTAAATTAAAAAAAAAAAGAATTAAATATCTATTCATTATACGTAATGAACCATCCGGAATGTGTAAAAGAATTTTTGCGTATTCTTACTGAAACAAAAGCTCAACCAAACTTCGACAAATTAAAAATGTTCATAGCTCTGCTAAGAATAATGAAAATCGAAAAATAAAGGAAATTGTTCATTAGATGATAAGATTTAATTTACGGAAATGATCTTTGGGATAAAACTTTATTGGAAGAATTATTAATCTATATAGGATTTTTTTTGATTCCTTGTTATTTGATATCTTTCGATGAAAGGGTTAAGAAAAAAATAAATTAAGAAAAAATCTCATTTTTAAGGAGGAATAATTGTATTTTCTTGATGCAAAATAAGCGTCGCGATGCATTTTCCTTTAAACGTCTGCATTAGTGAGAACAACGACGATGGTAGGTACATCGCGCATCGTTAAGCTCTCGGGTTTGTTCGTTGAGAGTATGCGACGCGCATTCATCAAGCTTTCCGATTCGCTTATGTTTTAGTCTTCAACAGCTTCGAGCGCTTTAACGACGTCGCGACGCTCTTTTGTCTCTGATTACGCGTTTACCGAATACGACTTCTTACAGTGTTTCAAACTTCCCCAACTTCCGTGTTCTCATCAACGTCTTTTTAACATCTAAAACAAATTTAAAGCAATTGAAAAAATTGTGTCACAAAAACTTTTTTTAAATTCAACCCTCAATTTCAAAAGTTCAAGGTAAGATTTTTGAAAAATTAATTGTATGAATATTAAATTTTATTGTTCTTTCTTGCACTACATTAAAAAGCTTAAAGCTTTTTTCATATAACTTTGGTAAAAAAACACTAATTTAAGTAAAAAAAAAATGGTTTGGTTTTGTAAGAACAACAAAACTGAAAATTACAAACGTTTCGTGAGGCTTTGTGAGGTAAAGAAAATTAAAATCTTGCTCAAATCAGTGAAAATATACAAAGCATAACTCCAAAAAGGATGAAAGAATAATTCGTTACAGGAAAATGAGAGAAAAATGAAGTCGTCGACAATTTAGTGTACATATAAATATTTCATTTTCGCGTAAAACAAAAGAAAATAATTTAAAGACCTGTTGCTGTTAGCATTAAGGGATGAAACAAGTGAAAAAATTGAGACAGACTTGTAATTTTTTTCACAGAATATATGCCCCTCCATATATAATAAAAGAATGGTTTTACTCTTAAAAGTGTAATTTTGTTTTCCGTCGCCGCAAAAAAAAAAAAATCGAAAAATTGAGAGAAACAATTTTTTATCCCTTGTAATGGTTTTGGCTACAACCCTATCCATATGGAACATTAAGATTAGCGGTCCATTTCATATGCTTTGAATGTTAACGGACGATTGAATCAAAATTTATGACAAAAATTTCAAATAATGTCTATCATAAATTAAACCTTTTTGTAAAAAAAAAATAAATAGGTTTTCTTGGAACGCATTTTTTGTTATAAATTAGAAAATATGAACATTTTGTTATTAGGAAACTGACAACAAAAATTTCATATTTACAACGAAACATATTGAGCGAATTTTCTTCTGATAGTTTTTACTAATTGTACCAATTAGTTCCACGTAAAGAAAATTTGTCCTTGCTGTCATCAAGGGTCAAGCACACATAAACCTTAACCTTTTTCCATTAATTACTTTTGTAAACTATGTAACTTTTAATCTTTTTGATGTTACAACTCTTTGGTAATTACATTTTTAAAATTAAATAATAATTATGAGTGCGGTTTGAGCTCACTATTATAATAATTGATTGGATGTGACCGCTAAAACCAAAACCAGAACCAAAATATAATTATTGTATGTACATAATACAAAATTTACATTTCTTGTTTCGAAAAAAGGTAATAATGTTTTTTTTTATTTTTAAGAAGGATCAAAAATTATAGGTAAACCGTAAACCGTGTGTAGTTATTTCGGGGTAATTACTACTGGTCTTTATTCATGTAAAAGCTCTTCTATTCCTTCTATTTATTAAATTAAAACATCAGAACATTTATATAATTTTCTTTTTTCTTTTAAAGCTTTTCAAAAATCATTGTCTCCTTATAATTTATAAAGTATAATTTTTTAGTTTGGTTTCAATCAAAACTCACGGGTTTTGTGAGGTACCCTCGCGGGTTCGATGGGTTCTTAACGGTTTTATACATTTATTGCACCTATGAATAAAAATATTTATCAAATATGTAAATTAGAAAAAATCACAATTAATTTTTTCTGATTAAAATGAATTAATGAATACGCATATGAAACAGGTGGGGGTCAGTACCTCCAATCACAGAATCTTTAAGAACCACTATAATAAAGTATACATTTATAAGAACTATAACGTTGAGTATATATTTTAAAAACAACTGTAACAACAATAATATATTTACCATCAATAAGCTTTAAAGTATAAATGCAACATTGTTTTAGTGCGTATTAATAATCTGAACTGAACTTCAAATGGCTTACTTGTATCCAAGTGCACACTTCAGGTATACTTGCGGTCGATTTAAGAAGGTTTAAGTATTCCTACTTTAATGAATAAAAACTTTACAAAACCAAATAGAAACATTGAAAATTACTTAAAACTCTGGTAGAAGAATATTAACAACATGGTGATTTATTAATAAAATTTGGTTAATTGATTATTTAGGGAAAAATTCAAACTGGTAAATACGTTCAAAGAAATCTTCCATTAGTCGGAAGAAGCATGATTGTCACAATTAAAAGTTAATTTTGAAAGTTATACTAACCATTTATTAAAGCAGTGCTTCTCAAACTTTTTTATACCACGTTCCCCTAAATCAGAAAAAAAAACAATACTCTTTTCCCCAAATATTGTAGATGTTAGTGACCAATCGTACTGTTTATGTAACATTATTTATTATTAGAGAAATATTTTTCTGTTTCCTGGCCAGAAATCTAAGGCTCCCTAGGGAGTCATTCAGCTTGAGAAGCACTGTTTTTAAGACTAGAGACCCAAAAATTTTAATACAAAAATGTCGTTTACGAGTGAGATAGATTGTTTTCCACATTAACTTAAAATTACCTCTCATTGTTGCAATCGAGGTATACGTATAGGCCAGCGTTTTTCAAACTGGAAGGCGCGCCTCCCTAGGGAGCCGTGGACTAGTCTAAGGAGAGGCACGAATATTATTCAGGATTTCGAGCGAAGAGGTTTGATAATCTTTATGTATAATTATCTTCGATAATAATAAAATATTGTTCTTCATTTTACCTTGTGCAAAAGAGTTTATCTGAATAAATTTTTAAGAAATTTGAACTGTTGTGTTTGAAGTATTTTTGGAAATGGAAGAGAGGCGCTATAGAATCAAATATTTTTAAAGGAGCTGTGGAAAAATAAAGTTTGCAAACCACCGGTAAAGGCATTGAATCCAGTTTTATTTTGAACAACTATCACTACTGTTTATTTCAATTTATTAAAATTAAAATAATTATTACTTTGCAATAAACGAATCAATAAAAAGAATCAATTTTCATGCATTACAGAGAAGTGGTAAACAAAGAAAGCTCTAGACCAGAGGAAAAAATCAAAATATTTATGTTTAAAAATTTTCTATCAGTTTTGATTAATTAGTTGTGAACCAAAATCTAAAATGCACAAGTCATAATAAAAAAAAATAAAATGAAAGAAAGGAAAGGAGCCTTTTGGCTAAGGAAAATTCGTAAATGAACCGATGGATCGCAAGAGAACTGTTTTTAGCTAGCCCAGAATCGTGAAATATTCGCCAATGTCAAGGAAAACCTTATACGGTATTTGAAGAATGCAAACTACAGCTTTCTACGATTTATCGTTTTATTTGCGAGGTTTCTATAGGAGTATAGTAATTGTCAGACACCAAAAAATTGAAATTTCCGTTAAAAACTCACATTCAAAAATTTTTACGGTAAGTAAAAAAATACCTAAAATTAATTTATAATTTCAGTGAAGATTACCGTATTTATCTGCCACATTACTCATTGCTTTATGTAGCGTTTTCATACATCTGTAATTATGCAAGCTTCGTCATTTTCCACCTAAATATTTTTTCACCTCTTAGTCTATTTAAATAACAAAATACCGATGTCTATTTTTAAAATTCTAGATAGAAATAGCATCTTTAACGAGTCCAAAAGAGAATTTTCCTCTCACATACATGAAATTCCTTGGAAACAAACTTATTGTCTCAACGCTTTTTGATTTTTCCAAAAATCCAAGCATTTTCGTCGTTCTTAAAATGATTTTCATTTTCACAATTTTTGACATTAATCGAAAAAATTGCCTAATTCCTATTTTTAAAGGCTGAAGACAAAAAAAATTTAAATATCGGGAAACAAAACAGATGAATCACTTTTTTGGCTCATTATAAAATTTTCAATCTCTGCAATTGGACTTATACGTGTTACGCTGATTGTTGACATTATGTAAATTTTCTATTTTTACCCCAGAAAATTATTCATGTACATTTAATAACCTTGAAACATATTTTTTCACCTTATATTAGTCCCCATTACGATTTGTACAGTAAAAAGCGGCCAAACGTTTGATTATTTTTGAAAACCATATTTTTGCATTTTAACAAAGCATTTAAAAAGCCATTTTTATTACATTTTACCACCAATTGATTTTATATTACACTGCGAACGTATTCTGATATTGTAGCTGAGATAAGGGAGAGCTTTATTATCGTATAAAACACGATTAAGATACGATAAACCTACACTGATTGGCTGGAAAAAAATGAGGATGAACAGAAATAAGTTACTAACCGGAGTTGGCGTAATTTTTCCCTTTTTAGTCACGCGATTCTACGACTTGTACAAATAAATTCCATTTTATAGTTGAGATAGTTTTATTTTTTTCATTTTTTTTTCTTTTTATTTTTGGTATCATTCAAACGAGGAGCCATTAAAACTCATTGTGCTTTCATAGTAATAAAAACGGAGAGATAATCAAGGCGGGTATGATTTAAGGGAAATTGTTATGAAGGGTTGATAATGGGGGATGATGATATAATGCCTACTTTAACGTAAAAAACGTAGTAATTTACTTAAAAAAATTGATGAAATGATATAGCATACATATTTTATTTAAAATACAGATTATTTTTGTTTAGAAATCATTTCGTAAAAGCACTATATTTACTCTATTTAACTTTATTCCATATTAGAAAAAATAAATTTGTTTTACTGTTTCATGTATAAAAAAATGAACTTGCTTTTAATAAATATATTTTTTTTTATATTTGGTTGTAAAAATCAATTTAAAGACTCTATATAATTTCCGAATTAAGTAACAAAATTCTTATAAAATACTGTAACGTGACGTCTCAAAACTGTATTGAGATGGCGTTTATTCGTTCTTTTAATTTCTTTTGGAAATAAATTATCACTTTCACACTTAACAATCACTTTTTTTATTTCACTTTTTATTACACAATTACACTTGTCAAAACAATCACTTAAATGACAATAGTCACTTTTAAATCAAACACACTAATAATCGCTTTGTTGTAACGGAAATTCACAACTGAATTTCTATACAGAACTGTCCTTGGGCTTGAGCTAAGCGACTTATATACCCGCAACCCAACATTCTAGAATGTACTCTATTGTTCGCCAACGTTCCACCATCTACTAGATGTTTCCAGAACAAGTTATATATACATCCTCATTGGTGAGAGAGAGATAGAAGTCACTTAGCCAATCGCGTGCCGGAATGGCACAAAGAGAGAGACAGACTTTGTCCCTTTCTGTTACAATACCTTTTGGCTTCTAAACTCTGTTTTACTTATTTCCTACACCATTCAAGTTCGTCTAAAAGGTGCCGCTATATTTGGACCAGAGAAATCAGTTACTCTTTTTGGAAAATCTTATAATCCTATTTTAATTATTTATTTCCAACTCAAGAAAACATATTTTTAACTAATTATTAGTATAGGTTGCACTTTTTTGTAAAGTTTCTCCTTCTAAAAAAATTTTTTTTGGCACCTTTTTTTCAAGTCAATATTTCAAACCCAATACTGATCTAATAACGGTTTAACAAATGTTTCTAATTAAATCATGTATTTATTTTCCTGTAGAATTTTTTTTAAAGAATATTTTTGATAAATCTTTTTTTTTTTTTCATTTTTGTAATGCTTGTTATACAAATACGCATAATGAAATTTAAAAACGACCTGAATGTCATTGTAATGGAAAACTGTCCCATTAGTTAGGCACCATTAGATAATTGAAAATTACTTTTACCACATGAGTGCACAAGAAAAACACTTTTAACCATTGCATTGCAATTGCACTTGAAGTAAAATAAATTTTGTAAAATTACAATCGCTAACCATTCATTGAATCACTTTCAATAGGAATGACCGGAATTTATAACATGAAAAAGTTTTCAGTTGCCCACATTACAAATTGAAAGCTAGTCAAAATTGATAGAAAATAAATACTTATAAAAATTTCGCTGACTTTTATTGTAACTTAATGATTTTTTCTGATATTCCCTGATTTTTCAGTTTTCCTTGACTGCTGATCATCCAGTTGATATAATTCGCCACCCCAAGCGTGCTTTCTTCATTAAATAACCCATAAATTTGATTATAACATTAAAGTATAAACAATGCATTGAATTTTAGGAAAAAAAATAACTAAAATTTTCCCTGAGGGAATAGAAAGAATATGAAGTTCTAAGGGAAAATTCTAGTTTAATTTTTTGTTCTAAAATTCGATGCATTGTTTATACTTTAATGTTATAATGAAATTTATGGGCTATTTAATGGAAGAAAGCACGCTTGGGGGTGGCGAATTATATCAACTGGATGATCAGCAGTCAAGGGAAACTGAAAAATCACAGAAAATCAAAAAAAATCATGAAGTTACATAAAAAGTCAGCACAATTAAAGCGCTAGGTAA
Organism: Sisyra terminalis; assembly: GCA_958496175.1. Classification (NCBI taxonomy): domain Eukaryota; kingdom Metazoa; phylum Arthropoda; class Insecta; order Neuroptera; family Sisyridae; genus Sisyra; species Sisyra terminalis. Next base: position 15,600,988 of record OY292275.1, read on the forward strand.
AAAAATGTGGCTACTTTTTTTTTTTTTATATTTGGTTGATATTTAGAATGGACAAGATGTAAACATTATTGTAAATATGCATGTAAAGAACCGGTGTTAAGAATAATTACTTCAAAAGAATATGTGTATTGACGATACCAAAGGGATTTGATTTCATTTTACATTTTGAAATTTATTAAGGCCGAGGAAAATTTCGTGACCAGCTACAGAAAGATTCATTACTACATACTGATCAGTGGGGAAGATTGCTAGCAATCGAAATACGTAACTGAATAATAATTCAATGCTATCTGTTGCTTGCTAAATTAACCACCATCCAAACTCCATAGTCGGCGATCGTTTTTAGCTGTGTTGGGAACATGCATAGCGAAATTTTCAGCTTTTTAAAATAATAAAATGCTGGCCATCGCGGGCGCTTAAGCTATAATTGGTTTTAAGAAAATTTACTTTTATATGATTTTTTTTTCTTATGGTTACTCAGAAACTACAAATAAATACTACTAAGTTTTTTTTTCAAACAAGCCAATAAAATTCAATTTGACTTTAGTTTAAACAGAGAGCTCTTTAAATCGAAAGCACTGTATTTAATCAAAGCTCTATAGTTATGAAATGCAAATGAAAACCTTGCCATAATATAAGAAACTATGATTAAGGGATTATAAATGCAATTTTCTCTAATAAATTGTTTCAGTTTGATTTTTGCATGTAATTACGAAATTGCAGCAGTTTTAATGATATCTCTGTTCAATATACGTCTAATTCGATTTTCCCTCTTCGTTATTTTAATATCATCGTTTTTTTTTTCGAAAAAAGTACTCCGGCTAAAGAAAAATCGTAAAATGTTCTACATGAATGAAAGAATATTTATGTTTTTGTTTTGAGTGTGTTTTTATATATTTTTATGGCTTGCGTGCTTAAAATATTATTGCAAGACATTACAAATGGGATAAGGAACGGGAGCTTTGATAGTTGTACGGATTGGGAACGGCAGAGGGTAGTTTATAGGCTTGAAGAAAAGGGATTTACTTCAAGGTTTTAGCCTATAAGACTTATTTAGAAAAACAATGGGCTGTTTTTTTTGATTGTATAAAATAGAATAAAATTTATTTCGGTTTCTTTTTAATTGACAAAATCTCAACAATAAAATCTGACATATGGTACCACCGTGAAATTGACACTAAAAGTCTCAAAGCTTTATAAAGCTTTGGTTTCACTGACCGTAATATTTTTGCTTTCATAAAGTTATAAACATTAAAAGTGAACAAAGAGCAAAGGGAAAGAGAGGACGAGGAGGAGGTAATTAGAATTTTAAAATTTTTCTTTACACGGCAACGCTGATTGTTTTTTTCGATAAAACATAGCGGCTGTTCTGAAGGGAGGTCTATAATTGTTTTTAGTATTAGAAATTATAAATATTAATAAAAAAATGGGTTAAAAAAAGTAAATGAGTTTGATTTATTATAATATAAATAGAATAACGAGAGCCATTAGGGCTATTGTGATTGTAGATATAAGGTAGGGGTTTTTTCCCCAAAATTAGTTATTATTGAGGGAAAATATCAACAGGTTGTAAGTTTTTTTTCAAGTTGAATTAAATTTAGGAAATCGCTTCTGTTTAATATAAAACATATGTGGTTAAATAAATATCAATTATTTGTTTCCATTATGGTTTCCTACGCAGTGTAATTGAATTGAAAATTTGTATACGTAAAATGAAAAAAAAAATACAAGGAATGGTGTGCTACATTCTTAAAGCAGTTTAAATATATTTTGAAATAATAAATTTTTGGCTAATTTTGCAACACAATTTCTTGAAAATTACCAATATTTTTCTCATTTCTTAGCAAATTTAAAAATTTTTTTAATTAGCTCAAAATTGTCTTTAAAAAATTGCTTGTTGTAAAATTCCATAGTCGTTGTAGTGAAATTTTTTTAATTGCCAAAGTTAAAAACTGCCAAAATTTAAATAGTACCAATCCACATATAAATAAAACACTTGAGAAACATTAGCGAATTCAGGTAATAGAGCGCAATTTATAAATGTAAAAGCAAAATCGGTGATTCAAAAAAACCAGAAGAATATAAGTACAATATCAACTATACTATCCGATATTTTTATTCTTCGGGACTTCTGGTGTTTCAATTTTTTGTAATTGCCCCCTCATTATGTATTTCAATTGTAGCCAGATTTAATTTTCGACTTTGGTAGTTTATAGTTTTAGGGGAAGAATTTATTTATACAGGGTTTGCGGAATGAGTAAGATATTAGGTGAATTTAAAATTTCTTCTTAAACAAATAGTATTAAGTGCATTCACCCTGAAAATAAGTCTGAATTATTAAATTCCCGTAACATCTTGGTAATTATTTAAGGTATTTTCGTACTTAAATTAATGGAATTATTATTTTGTTTCACCCATTTTATACCCATAAAGTGGTTTCCATATTGAGGAAAAACTATAATGAATATGTAAACAATTTTCCTCTAAAGTTCTTTATACTGTATTTGGGACAAGCAAACATAAATATAAATTTTAATATCATTATAGAATTCAATATTAATTCATTAGTATATGTTTTGGTTTTCGTGTACCCATTGCTCAAGGTTGATTCTGGTTGACCAAAGTTGGTTCGATTTGTAGGTTCAGTTAGTTATGCTTTTTTACTAAGCTTCAGCTAGATTTTAGAAATAAGGTTAAATAGGGAAAGAGAGATCGTGTTTAATTTTCTAGATCCCAGCGAATTTAGAATAATTTCTTCAAGTTTATGTGTACTTCTAAGACATACAAATCAGGCGGTAAGGAAAGTTTCTTTAGTAGATTTTTTTATTTGATGAAATTGAGAAGCTTTAAAACAACATCTTTTCTTTCACAATTAAATCTCGTAATTTGATATACTCAAAAAATGCATCTAAAATCCTTCAAAATCATGTACAAAATATTTTTGTAAGCCCAAATCGATTGCACAAAAAGCAAACTTTAGTCATGGTATATATAGCTTGAAGTAAATATTATGGATAAAAATGAACAACGAAAATATGATTGTTCCTATCAAATTTTATAAAGCTAAACCCCAATAAGATAAAATAATGTAGTACGTTAGTGTAAATGATGAAATGTTTGAAAATAAATATTGTATAGTAAAAATGTTAATTGCCTATTAATGTCAAGTAATTTGATAATGAGCATTTTCACTTTTGAAGCATAAGATTAAAGCCTAATTTGTCTTAAAAATAATACGTTATTGCTTTTAGGCATTCCTCACAGAAAATTGGCTTAGAAATTAACTTCTAATAAGATATGATTTATGGTGATTGTATTCACTACATTGAAAGTTAAGGTGTTGAAGGCTTACGACTACTATTGACTTCATATGGGGGATATGTTTATAATTATTTTTTGGAAAAATACTTTTTCGTATGGGGATAAGAAAACAATCAGTTCCACTTCAGATTTTTTAATAGAATATTAAGACAAAAAGTTTATAATTTTCTTGAACTTTTTGATTACTTTTCTAAGTTTTCATTTTATTAATTCGTTAAAAAAACGTGCATAGTTGATGTAACAGTTAGTGTAATTTTTTTACTTTTATTACTTAAATACATTTTATTCTTGAACTTATAATCTACCACAATCGAAATACAATCGTTTTCAATACTATTTAAAGAGGAAGTGCATTTATGTATACAAGCTGCTATTTCGGTCTATCTGACCGGTACATTATTATTTTCATATATAGTGCCCCAAAAAGAGCGCCGAATTTAAATCTGCTACCATTTTGTTAATAAGAGTTGTACGATGATTTCTTTCTGGCTATTGTCATGTACAGACTCCGCGATTTAAGACTATGAAGAATTATTCAAGGGAACAACGTTTTAATTATTGTAAAAACACTCAATAAAAATGGTTAAAGCTTTGCAGAAATAGTTTGCCAATTACGCCAAGTTTTCGGTCAGAATGATGCACCAAACAAATCAACAGTGAGGTGTTTAATAAAAAATTGGAGACCAAATTTACGCTGATGGGATGGATCAGAATGTCGTTTGTCCTTTATCATCCTTGTCTGTCACTCGAAAATATACTATGGCAAGGGAATCAGTAGTCGAGAATCTAGGAACTTCCATTTAGTATCGTGGCATGTTAATGGAATTTTTGTGGTCCGAACCGGATGTAATCGATGTGAAGGATATGTTTTTCCAACAAGATGGTGCGACCTGCCATAAAGCACGTGAAATAACACCCAGTTTTTAGACTGTTTCCTGGATTTTGCGTTCAACAGTAGCCACCATGATCATACGATCTAACACCGATGGACTTTATTCTTTGAAGCTTTGTTAAGGAAAAGCTTTATACGAATAAGACTGAAACAGTTGAACATCTTAAAGAGGAAAAACGGCGCGTTGTTGGTGAAATACAGCTACATTTATGCGAAAATTTTACTCAAAATTTCAACGAAAGAATTACCTTATACTAGAGGTTTCGTGATGGTCAATTGCCTGATTTTTTATTTTACGTTAAATCGAAATTATTTTTCTTTAAATTGAAATAAAATAATCGCTTAGATCATTAAAGAAATGCCATTTACTTTAAAATAAAATCCGGCGTTTTTGTTGAGAAACTCTTTACTTAGAGGAATTATATTTACATTCATACATTACCGTAAGTATTGGTATATTTTTTTAAAGTACTGTAAGTCCAGTTATGACAAAAACTTAGTTAATATTAAGAACAATGGGAACAATTTTCTTCTTGCTTCTTCTTTAAATAGTTCCTAAAAATCCTACATAAGTTTAACTTTTTTCCAATTTTGAATTTATGATATTTAAGAATCTAAGGTCAAACGTAAATTCCTTAAATTAGTATTAGCAATTAAATTTATGATGCAACTAGTAAGTCCCTACAAGATCTTTTGCAAACATTATATTTTAAAATTTAATTTATGGTAGAATAAGCTAAATTTATATGTTTACTGGTAAACTTATATAAAAACTTCTAAGTTGCTTGGATGATCATTAGGTTTCGATATTTTGATATAAAGTATCTAAAAGATAAAAAAGAAGCTCAGTTTTATATGTTTATTTTTTACGATTTTTGGATTAGGTATATTTCTTTCAAGTACACAAGCATACATCAGGCACCTGAGGAAGCTGGAATTTTCCCTAATAACGACTGTTTCAAAATGCACATATTTTTAAACAGTCTACATTCTTTGGGAATGAAGTTTAAATTACAACATCAACGTATTTAACATTCATTATTCATTAACGAATTTAAATTGCCATTTAAATTCTCTTGTTAAAGATCTTAATACTATTTATAACATTCTTGACACTACGTTTTTATTTTAATTTTTTAAATCATTTTTTATCGTTAACAATAAACGTATGATTGATCATGAAAAATATAGCGAATAACTCAAAAATTTAAAATATATTTCCAAAAGTTAGAGTTGTTTTTTTCTTCTTATCCTTAATGTGCAAAACTGTAGTTGAATTATTATTTTTAATCTAAATAAAAAACTATAATATATTTCTAATTTTATTTTTAAAAAAATAAACTGGAAATTCTTTACTTAAATTATCGCATAACTTCATACATTTCAGCTAACCTATATATTCCTTGATGTGAACATTCCTGAAATAAACGGTTTATGCTTTTAAAAACCTTTTCTGCACTTTTACTTACCAACCTACATACTCAAAGCGTCGGTTTTTTTCGATATCCCATAAAGATTACGTTACGTTCACTTCCTTTTTTCCTCTTTTTTGCCTCCGTGAAAACCTTACAAACCTCACTCAAGGCTAACAAATCGTGACGTCACGTAATTTTTTCGCAAATACGAACAAAAAACGGAAACAAATATTAAACAATTTTAACGCAAAAATTTAATTTTTATTTACAATATATTTACAGAGGGGGGATATTCTACGAGCTTAACCTACCTTACCTCCTCCTCTTGAGCTCTACTTGCCTCACTTTGTCGTTCTTTCCATTTAGTAAATAAACCTCCGAAATCATATCAACATTAAATACTGTTGACGTGAATTTGTATCCCGGATAAATTAAATATGTAAATTTCTAACATGACGATAATGCACGCAAAAACCACCCCTGCACTCGTTCTGTTTAGTGAAAAACGCCGTTTCGCATTTCCCAAATATAAATGTTTAAAAAACATGTCACATGTCATACACGCAGGTATCTCTTTTTCTTTTCATATTTGTTTCAATGTTATAAAACGAGAAAATTGATATCCTATGAAAAAGCCTACAACACGGGTAAGGGCGTTCAGGTAGGGTGGAAGATTTTATTAATTCAATATTACAAAAAAAAAGAGGAATAAAACTGGTCCTGCTATAAAATTTGTTTAAACCAGGGTAATTATTTATTAAATAATTATTTTCTTCCCTTCAACCCTTCACGTTTCATTCTCGTAATGTGAGAAGATAAGGGTGAAACTTGCTGGGGTTAATTTGTTTTTACTCACACACGCACAGTGAAAAAACCAAACAATAATTTGTACTTTTTCGGTCATTTGACAAAATTTTCCGCCATTGTAATCTTGTGTGATTGAAATCTCAAAATTGAAATTTGTGAAGGGGAAAAGGGACGTTCACGGTGCTTTTATCAAAGTGTTTTTTTTTTAACATTAAATGAACGAGAAAATGGTAATTTGTATAAGAAATTTAATGGTTTGTTAGGAAAATCGGCAGAAAACTTGTTTTTCTTTTTCTCAGTTTGATTAACATTATAAGCAGGAGAAGATGAGTGAAAACGAAAAGATCAACACGGGAAGTTCAATGCTGACGTGCGTCTCTTCGCCGACAAGGGCGGAAAACGAGACTTGAATTTTTCCGCTTAAATTTCGTATTCGGAACTGCTAAGCTGGAATATGTAAGACCTGTTGCATTCTTACGTGTATCCAATAGAAATCTATATACTCATATTAAGAAGGTTTAAAATATTATCAATAATTTGATTTTGACTAAATGCCTTTAAATTTTACATACTTAAACATATTTACAATAAAGCATCTGCTATTTACGATTTTTTTATCTTTCATATTTTTTTTCGTAAAAAAAACAAGTTGAAACCGTTGAAAGAATTTAAAGAACATATCAAAACACGACAGTGCTCTCATAAGCTCAGATTGGCAGGCAAAAACATCATTTCCATACTATGCAAGCAAAGGATTTTCTTAATGGAAATCCGTTATATTACCGAAAGGTTTTGCAGAAAAATCAAGTCGATACACGAATAAGCGAAGAAGGATCACAAAACCGAGAAAATGAGACAAATATAAAAACAGTGCTGCAGCATTTCGAGGGATTTGCATTATTAGACCGTTAAAAAATTCCAACCACAAAATGGATGAAACGGTACTAACACCATGAATGCAGAAGTGCACTGATGAAATATGTCTTCAGCAAAAAGCTTTTATTCTCTCTATTTCAACGAATTTTCATAATACCAAGACAAAAACTTATAACTCCTATTCTTCGGTTACGTTATTATCATTTTCTTTCTTTTCATCCCTTATTTGACAGAGTAGTTAAAAAAGGAAAACGACACTGAAAAATTATTAAACGATAATAAAAAATCAAACAATGTAAGTACTTCCTCTATTTGTCCATATTTTCCCAAAAAAAAAATCTATGTTGATTTGAAATTACTTTTTTTATGTAAGACTTTTCCTTTATAGATTTTAGTGTCCCTACTCGACAACAAGAATGCAATAAAAAGATTAAAGAAGTAGGTAATCTTGAACTTACCAAACAGAGCGAGGCATTGATAAATAACGTCATAATTTAACACCACATTAAAGGAGGTAGGCCACTGGACTCCAATTTTATTTCTCCAATAGAATACCTACTCTGCCCACTTACACCCATTGCTCTAACATACAAATTGTGTAAGAACTGAGAAAAAATTAATTTTAGTCTTTGCAATATTTTTGACGAGATTATTAAGAATTGTCTGGATTTAATAATAGAGGTTTAGATCTTTAGATCTTCGAGATTCAGAAGAGGAGGTTTACTTGATTTTTCCAGGATGATAAAACGATATAGAGATCTTCATAATAATTGCCTTCTTCTCCTGGTATAAATTCCTTAGTAAACAGAAATCTCTAAAATGCACAACTTGTAGTATAAGTATAAATTTAAAACTTTACTGCTACCAAATACAAGACGCCCTATGGTACAACGAATGGAGAAGGCAAATATAAGAAAATTTGATTAAGTACATCGTTTCACCCCTTACTTAAAGGAATTTAACTTGCTACTTTACTTGAACCCATATTTTAGGTATATAATGTTTTGGCTTCAGTTTGTGCGACTTTTACAACGTATTGACTCCAGATTTAGCCAATACAGCAAACTATTGGGAAAGCAACATTAAAGGCAAATAAATAGCAAAAAAAGTTATAACATTTTTGGAACTTTAAACGCTTTAAAACAATGCTTTTGTTAAGATTAACACAAAAAGACTCACTACGACAAATGCAAACGTAGAGAGGTTTGATACGTAAGGCGAAGGGAATTATTGAGCAAATTTAAGATGAAATTTTTATGGAACAGAAGAATCCATACATTACTGTCTTTCAACAAGAATTTGTGAGAAGATATTTAAGGGAAAATTTGTGAAATGTTTTCGACCAATATTAGTTTTCATTATCGAAAGCGAAAGGTGATTTGTCTTTTTGCAATGAAAAGAATAGATATCTATAGAGTTATAAGACAAGAAGAAATATATAAATAATTAATTATGAAAACAAATCATTCTTTTAATTTAAAAATGGTTAAAGATTACATAGAAGCTTGCGATGCAACATATACCCGAAAATTCCAAGTACTAAGAGTAGGGCAAGTAAATTGCAATGGTTTCAAGAATGAGCAGTACTAATGATATATAAGTAAAACGAATTGTATTTAGACTTTAATGTACATTATCGCAAATTACAATGTTTTAGGAAATTTTTCTCAACCTTAATTTTACTTAATTTCATAAATATTTATCTATCTATTATTATAAAGAGGAAAGATTTGATTGTTTGTTTGCTTTGAATAGGCTTCAAAATTACTTGACCGATTTGAAAAATGCTTTCACTGTTGGGAAGCTACACTATTTCCGGTGAACATAGGTTATATTAAATTTTCAAAAAAGTTAGGGATCCACACTAAAACTCCAATAATGTAACCCAAGGTCTGAAAAAATTGCAATAGTATATTGCACATTGTACATTGCAATAGTATAATAGTTTTTGGAAAAAAGTTCATTCGGGAATCGAAACAGTAAGATGGGATTCCTGATATTCAAAAATCTAGACTCTTAACTTTTGTTATTTTGCCGGGAATATTTTGATACTTTTCGACATTTTATAAGTCATAATTTAGACCGACTTTATTGAACATGGCAATATTTTTTATTTATGTATAGATGCTGATTGATTTATAAATTATTTGGTTCACTGTTGGTATACCTACCGTAGGTATACGCAATTGAACATACTCTTTTTAGATATTTATAAATATTTTTTGAAGTTTAATTGATGATTACATACAACTATTTTATTCTAAGCAACAGTATATTAAATGTGTCTTTTTAAAGTCAACAAAATAGTGTTTTTAAGTATGATTATGTTTTTCGTAAAACAAATATGAAAAATAAAAATTTTCATATACTACTACAAATAGCAAATCTAAAAAGAAAATATAATCTACACCTATGTTACGCAGATGAAGTTGCGGGGATCAGCTAGTTTAACATAATTTTCTAGAAGTGCAAATAAGAAGTTTTTAAAATAGAAGCAATAAAGAAAAATAAATTTGAAGTAAAAAAGAAACGAAAAAGCAAACATTTATAAGCTTTTAAGCAAAAATGTTTTTTCGGAAAAAGAACGGTATTTTCTACTGCCGCAATAATTGTTTTTCTTAATTAATAATCCAGTTGAGCCTTCTGGTGGCCAAGTGGTCAAGGTTTGATATCTCTCGAATACGGATTTTTATTAATTCTAGAGTTGCTTAAGACCGTAGTAGTTATAAAGTGACGGTAAAACAATTAAAAAAAATATTTGCTTAAGTTTATGAAAATAACATTCTCACAAATACTTTAAAAATAAGAAAACTACTCGAACTCAAATAAAAAAAATTCACTCTTCAAAAGAATTTAAACAATAAAATTCTAACATATTGAGATTCCAATGTTCTATGGCTTTAGGTGTCGGCTCAATGTTTTCTTTCACGTTTATCTTCATAAAACCAATAAACATATCAATAATATTATGATTTATCAAAGTTGTTGAGGAAAATTTGGAAAATTTGTGTATTATTAAAAGGAAAATATGACAACGAAAAATATTTACGAGACCTTAATTCAGCGTTTTCAATTCATAAGAAACGAGTACAATAATAATAATAAATACTGAAAGAAACTATATCGGAAAATTCCAGCAATTTATATTTATTAGAAAACGTTTAATATAAATATAACTACGGAAGAATATATTATTTTGGCTTAAATTAATTGAATATACGCTTTGAGACGATTAATAGGATTTAATGAGTTTTTCAAACCTAATTTAGTGGACCGAAAGTTTGTTTTGTTAGTTGTTGTTAATTTTTAAATAGATAATTTTCTTGAAGTGCTATACAGTACACAACAAATATCGTTCTAGAATTTCATTTGCATGAATATTTAACCTTGCCGGGAATTGTTTTAGAAGCAAAAATTAAAAAAAAATAAGTATTAATAGTTTATTCCTTAGATGACTTGAGCATATTTTTGTTATGTGAAGATTGCTTGTTTTTTATTTCCCTTACCATTAAAATTAGTTCAATGTTAAAACATATAGTTATAGAACTTTTCATAAGTGTTAATTTTGCATTAAAGTTGTGGTTTTTTCAAGATTCTATCACTTTGAATTTTTTTTTACGATTGATTGCAAAAACCGAAATACCTAAATGTAAAATTTTATTCAAAATTTTGTAACATATTTTTTGAAATATGAATGTATTAAAAACAAGTTCGTATATTTTCGAAATATAATATACAAAAAATATGCCGATCTCTGAATTCGTATGAATATTTAAACCAGCATTTCCGATTATTTTTATTGATAGTTTATTTTTTTTTTTAAATTCTAATTTGTACTAATACAAGGTGTAACAGAAAGTAATTTCGTTTTTTTTAATATACAACCAAAGCACAAAATTTTGTTACAACTTTTGATATTAAATCAATGATATGATAAGTTTCAACAGTGTCAACGTTTTGACATCTAATTTGCAAATTTTTAATGTCAAATTTGTAAAAATCAATGGAATATTAAGGAAAATATAAAAAAAAAAAAAAAAAAGAAAAAATCAGTTGAAATCTGACCTCGGTCAAATGCAGTCCAAAAGCAGTTGATCTACAACAGTGAAAATCAAGTTTGAACTAAAAATAGTGAAACCGACAATAGCCAAGCCAGGCCCAAATTCGCTCACAACCCGGTGAGTGAATCAATCAAATAAACACCAAAAACATCACTAAAACCTACTAAAAACCAAAAAAAATGACCACCACCGTTTCCAATAACACCTCATCCTACGCACAAATAACTCAAAAAACCACAACAGTTATTCCAACCTTCCCTACAAAAAAACAAGCAATTGTGTTCGAGAGCATCTCTAATACAAAAATAGCAGATTACATAAAAGCAGTTGGAAATCAAATCGACCCAAGAAATATCATGTTTGCATCCCGACTGTCCAACAATCGTATCTGTATATATCTAAAATCAACTGATACCGTCGACACATACATAAACAATTTCAAAAACATCACAGTAAATGAGACGACCATTTCATGCAGGCGATTAATTGCTCCAACAACGAAACTTATCATTTCAAACGTTTGCCCGTCTATTCCACACCATATTATTATAACTGCGTTAGCCCAAACAGGATTAGAAATAATGTCCGGGATGCAATTCATTCGAATAGGAATGCAGGAGGAGAGATTTAAACATATATATAGCTTTAGACGATTCGTATTCGTCAAAGCATATGACCCCAAAATCCACCCAGACTCTCTCATTATAAAACACGACAACGAAGAATATCGCATCTTTCTAGGAGAACCTGCTTACCAATTGCAGAAAACTGACAACAGTGGAAAAAATACCAACACAGTCAATCGCTCCAACGAACACCAACTCAATCCCGACAGCGATACCACGAACACCATATTAAAACCAATTATTTTAAATACCAATAACCAAAACTCTACCATTTCCCAACCAGAACCACCAGCAATAGAAAATAACAACATAAATATAACCCAGACCACCAGACACAACGAAACGGACGAAGTTATCGAAATGCCACCCCCAATAACAAGCAAAAATGATAATAATAAACCCCATCCCAAGAGAGTAAAGAGAGCCCGACAGCCAACAGTATCGAACTCATCATCTGAAGGTGTTAAAGCAATCAATCAGTCCCAGTCAGAAGTTGCCGATGACGATACTGAAGGAAACAGCAACTTGGAACAAGTGGGAAACAAGGAGCCTACCACCAGACGACAGGTTAGAAAAAAAATAAAATCTAAATCAAAAAAAACAGAAAACGAAACTTCTGAGGAAGAGGATTGGGCCACAATCAAAATATTTCAATCCCAACTTAATCTCCCAATAAACATAGACCAGATAAGGAATATCATGGAAAATACCCGCAGCAACCAAGACCTAAACGATTTGGCCCTGGATTACGCCGCAAGCACAGAAGACCTCATCATCTCACTTCAACAACTCCACCCAAAAATGAGCCCAAGTTTAAAAAACAGGTGCACGCGATTAATCAAAAGACTGCAAGAACACGAGTTTCCATAAATTCATACTACCAAAAAATTTTATCGGAGTATATTCAATTCAAACATATTCAATGACTAGGATAATCTATTTTAATCTGTTTAAATCTATTTAAGTCTGTTTTAATACCTTTTATGTTAAATATGAATGTAAAACTGTAAAACCTATCAAATTTTAGTCGCTAATGACCAAGCTGTTGAAGCGACTTAAAATAAAAAAAAAATAAAATAAAAAATATTTTGATCATCATTTAAGTTTTAAATTTATTTACCACTTAGTTAATGTTGTAACAATTGAAATAAATAGAATTCTCCAAGAATAACTTTGGACGATTACAGTCATTATGGCAAAATTACCCCCAACCTTAATACATTATTTTTTTTCAGGGCTTTTTATCTCCAGAGGAGTCTTGCATTACTATGTTGCAGCATAGAATTTTATCTGTTCACTGTTCTTGGGCTCTTGAGTATGATTGGTCGACCAAAATTGTTCATCAAATAAGGAATATTTAGAAAATTATTAAAAAATTAATGTATAAGGATTATTTGACAGCTCTTCGACTATCGGATATGAATTTTGTAACTTTTCCTCCCTTACTATCTTATTATTATTTTTTCATTCCTTGTTGGTACCAGTTGGAGAACAGAAAGTTATCGAATTTAAACTTAAATATACCCATTTTGCATTAATGAACATCTAATGCACTTAGATAAACATTGAAAATGGTTTTGTTACAACTTTGCGTTGTTACCCTGAGAAACTCAAATAGCCTATAATACCAACTGTGTATTCCTTCGGGTTTTTAATTATACCATTTCAATATATGTTTTGGAATAAAATATGTTTTGTAAATTTTTACATATAAATAAGTAACTCTTTAAATGTTTCTTATAAACAACAAAATGATTGTAATACTACTTCGAAATAATTAGTAAGCAGACAAATGGCAATTGAATGACTATAGATTTAAAAACGAAATTATTTTCGGTTAAAAGATGCTACTACATTTTCATTTTCCTTAAAGGAATTTTTATTTATCGCTTATCTATGCATTATGATTATGATTATAATTGATTTTTATTTTTTACAGATTTGCAAAATATTTTGCTTCAACAATAATACAGTAAAATTAATTCAACAAAAGCCTTTCCTTTTCAATATACTGTCAAAAGGTAAGTTTCACTTACAAGTTTTCGTTTTTCTATAGAAAGTTTGGTGTTGTTCTGTACCTATGAATTGCACCGACAATTTATTTTCGCAAGCTCTCTTATTTCCGTTTTACACGCAATATGTCAACCGATCGGTTACAAAAGGAAAACTTCACGTTAGAACTTAATTGAAATTTATTAATTTTTGATTATTATTATCCCATAAATGTTGGTAAGAAATGAAATAAGAACTCGTAATTTGTTCTTTCATGTAACCGACATTTCAATTAGAAGCGCCAACCAATTAAATAAGAGCTTTGAAAACCATCATAAGTTCTCTTCAAAGTCTTCAAGTTCGTTCCGTTTGAATTAATTGGTGTAAATTAAGCCGTTGTCCACATTGAGTTGCACCGTCTCCTTCTACTCGTATTTCTATCGTTAGATTTCGATTTCGATTTATTTCACGTTTCGATAACAATCCAATAAATTACGAACAAAAAGGAAAACATTGAGAAAGTTTTCTCCAATTTTTCGTGTTGCTATACTTTACTCTTCGATCGGTTCGGTTTTTTTTTTTTTTTTTTAAACGATTCCAAGTAATTTATTTTTAAAGAACAACGTTTAAAAATAATTTATCACCTTACCTATAATATAACACTCAAACCAATTGAATGGAGATGAAGCCATCGGTCGAAAAATGTAACGAGAATACTTATATACTCTAACTTTTTTTAAACACTAAAGAGTCTAAAAGTGAATTAACCCCGGAATGATATTTCAACGATATTTTGTAGGTATGTAGGTGTTTCTTTATTAGAATTTACTTAACCGATTGATTTAAAAGTTTAAATGATTTAGGGATTGCAAAATTTTTTTTACCAAAAATTAACGTAAAGTTAACAAAAATCTCAATTAACAATTAAATTGAAGCCAACATTAAGGCGTAAGATTTATGATTTTTAGAGTTCAATAACATTTAACTCACTTCAATAAAAGAATTATTACCTTTATTAATTGAGCACTATTTTAATTGTTACTTGGGTATATCCCTTTTTGGATTTCATTTAAATGAAATTAATTAATGATTATGAAATTAATAAGTTAACTAAGAACAAATGTAGAATAAATAAGTTAAGCAATGTTCTAATATGTGAAGACATATACACCCACACCAATGCAAGAAGTTACTAGCCAATGAGATTGTAAGATTTAAAGATTTTCGATTATTTTGATTATTGAAATTTTGAAAACTTAACAAAGCCACTCCCAGAATCAATACAATGTACAATTGTACAATATACAATATACAATGTACATATTCAATTTCATGGAAATATCTTTTATTTTATTTTTTTCACTATTTAGTTTTTTCAAAAAGCCTGAAAATTAATATACATTAAAAAGAAAGTATATTCTACTTGAAAAATATATTTATTTTTTTTTCTACAAGTTTCATCGATTTTTTGTTCTAATATAATTCTTTATAACATAACTTTTGTAAAAACATTTTAAACCGGTTCTGAATTGTTTTATTAATTTATATGTTATTATTATTATTCATAAATTTCATAATACTCTAAAGTTGTTTATATTTTTACAAAAAAAAATTTTTTTCAACCCCATAGACCATTTTAAAATTTTAGATTAATCAGTTAAGTAAATTCTAAGAATATAAATTATCCTTGTTTCCACTTATAAGTATTTTTCGTTTTACCAAAACTGATTGAGATAGAGAAACTTTCAGGATCCTAATACTTATTAATATTAATGTCCTACATATAATATGTGAAGGACGTATTTACATAGTATCATTAAAAAATCTTTCTGAGGTCGATTCATCATGCAACTCCTAGGCTGTTTCCCGAAAAATATTTTTTTTTGTTATTTACTGTTGCTTTATACTACCAAAACCTTTAGTGGACTAGGAAAAATTCGTAAATCGAGAAATATCGAAAATTTGCTTGATAAGAGATTCATACCCAACACCTTCCAAATTTGGAGCGGCCAGCTTAACCATTGGCTCAAAAAAAATTTTTTTTCCAAAAAAAATTTATCAACAATTTTTTCTCACACCAGCTTAAAATTATCAATGCAACGGCAACTTTATTTATATGAACTCATTGCAACTAATAAAACTATAATTTATAACTGATAAATTTTTAATTTATACAACAAATACAATTATCACAAATTTATTGAACTATGGATTTTTTGCATTATTTTAAATATCCACATTATTTTTTTTTCGATTTTGGTTTTTGCAATAAATAAATTTAATTATTTTAGTTATCTCCCAGTATTTTTTTTAAATATTCTTTATCAATTAAAGCATATTTTATTTTAATAACATATAATAATTTATAAAACTCAAATAAAATCATTGCTGCTGTTCGAACATAAAACACAAAACTATCGAATTACTCCCCAAATCATTTCCATGTCTTCCCTTCTTTGTTTCAACCCCAACGTTCCCTTTTTTCACATTTATTTTGAACAAATACACAAATTAATCTGTCGTAAACAAAATTTATTGCTTTTGGATGATTTAAAATTCAATTAACAAAATATGAATTTCATATTATAGAAAATACAAACACATAAATTGCGGATTGCTTTCACAGATATATTTATTTAATAATAATACAAATCTGTCGCCTGTACGTTTTGCATAAGTATTTGGAACATGAAAAATAGTGTTAAGAATGAGGCGGGTGATTTGAAATAAATTAATTGCTAGAATGAGCCGGTTTTGTTCTAAATTATCAGGCGGACAATTATTTTTTTCAATTTGTCAACATTGATTATTGTGAGTAAATAAATTTTGGCAATGTCTTTAGTTATTTTAATTTTGCAAATTAGCTATCGAAGCAGCATTGTGGGTTAGGATCGATTGGTTTAAAAATTTCTTACGAATGTTACGCTCTCGACTCGGTCAGATTTGGCAACGATAAATCATAGCTGTCACAAATATTTACGTTTATTTTGTAAATGAGGCTTCACTTTATTCAAAAATGTGAAAAATTTAGAATTTTTCCTAAGTATTTTCTAGGAAAAATTATAATAAAAATTAGTAGATTGTTTTAAATGTAGAAAGATTTAAGAAGGTATTTTTAAAAAGACTTAACGATTACTAATTAAGTGTTGTAAACAAAATATTTTTATATTTGGTTGATTATTTATAGTATTTTTTAATTTGGTTTTAGTTTCAGTTGCGATTTAATTGTAAGGTATTATTCGTTGATACTATTTACTCTTACGCCTTTTAATTGCTTTGTTATCTAATCCTTAAGCAAAAAATCTAGAGACATTATCAAGACGAATCAAGCAAAGCAGGACAATACATTTATTTTTATCTTTTTTTCATATAATTTAATCAATAAGATGCAATTGCCTGATTTATCAAATATCCTAAACTTCATGTATATGGACCGTTTATTTAGAAAGTCGAATAAGTTCATTTCAATGAAGAGATATCTCGTGATTTATGCTTAATTTAGTGTAAACATTTTATTTATAAATGACAGGTATTAAATTACTAAAAAATGCCTTTTGTTTGTTCAATTTAAAGTTGGTGGGTAAAAAAAATGGGTAACTATTGGTTATGAAAGTGAAGTAAGTCCAATTTCCATAAACAGATGATTTAGTAGACTATTATAGGCCAGTAAACTGTTTTACATTTATTTTATTTCACGTGTTTGTAGGAACAATTTATGATTATTTATTTAATTTTCTGCCTAAACTGAATAATGTAATAATGGTATCAGACTAAAGTGATAAAGAGACATGAAGAAACTGTATATTATTATTATATTTTGGGTATTTAAAATATTTATTTTAAATAATGTGTACTGTACAAAATCGAAATATTCAAACATAAAACTAAGATAATTGATTACAAATTTTTACTCTCCGGGTGATTGTAGTTTTCAAGCGATGTGTATTTTTGGCAGATATCAGATATCTAAAAAATAGCATTTCAAAAAAAGAATCTCCTGTGCATACCACATGATTGTTATGATATCAAAATTTGAATAAAATTATCCTGGCATCTTTGTACCACAATGCCAGGCTAATTAGGATATGGAGCAGTTATTACCTCATATACTTTCTATGCATCACAAAAATTTCAAAATCTTGCGACATGAAAATCAAAAGTAAATAGTACCAATATCTTATTTTAACTTTAACAATAAAGTTAATTAAAATTATAACTAATACATCTTAATAATCAAAATCAAAATTGTAATCAAAATTTGATTAATATGAAATTTATATGATATTTGATTTTTCGAAATTAAAACTAAACAATTTTTATAATTTTCTTTTTTTAAAGTGGTGTGAATCTTTTAACAGTAAAAAAATACACATTATTTTAGTTAAATTCATCTAAAACAAATTTTTATAGTTAAATTATACTTTGATAAATCAGTAGAAATATTAATTTTTTTTTTCGTTGCCTTTCAACAGCTATAATGCTTATACTATGTAGCTTATAAAATAAATTGTATCTTATTTCTGTAATATAATATACAAAAGTAAACTACCTGATAAAAATTGCTTGGCAATCAAAATACATATCTGGGCAATACATAGAAAGCACAATTGTTTGAGCTTTTATTCAAATTGATGCTTATGGTTTACTTTTGTAAATTTTAATACATAAAAATAACCACAATATATTTTATATATTGTACAAACAATAGAAATATTGTAACATTAAATATAATTAATCTTATTTTTTCAACAAACATTTAATAACCATTATTATTCTCAAAATACGAAAAAATGAACATACATCACTTTCAAAAGAATGGTCCATATCTGACTTAAGATTTTATTAGTATCTGAAATCTCAGGAGCTGGAGTAGGTAAACTTTCTGGAGTTAAGAACCAATTTTTGTCGTTAAAATTATTTTATTAATGAACTAAATATAAATAAATACCAATACATTTTTAATATATAATAAATACAAAAGACAATATAACTATTATCATTTAAAGGGGATTTAAGTGCTCAAAAAATCTATTTGAGGTCATTTGAATGAATTTTAAATGTAGTTATTTCAAAATGCTTTTTTACAGCAGGGATGTTTATACTTCATGAATTGCAATATTTGCAATAATTGCAATATTTGAATTTATTTTTTAATATTAACAATTAGGTACTCAAGTGTAACAAGTATGATTCACCTAAGTTGCTGCAGGTTGCTGACCCCAATTCTTCAATTCTTTCCACAAAAGACAGAAATTTGGCATGTAAGCTAGGATTTTAAGACAAACAACAACAAAATAAAAAAAAAAAGTTTTTCCTTTAACCCTAAACATTCATAAAGGAAAATCTGTTAATCAAAATAAGCTATTTCTCGAAGCATTGGAAAGCTCAAATTTAGCATGCATGCTAGGAACAACAATGGCTGATGAAAAACTGTTACTCTGCAACCCCCGTAAAGTGGAATGCAGATCTATTGATCAATTTTTTTTATCCAATTGTGTAATCAGAATCTCAATTATCTAAATACCAAAAATACAGATAATCTGAATCGGATTTATAAAAATTAGGTAAAATTAAATTTTCAAATCAATTAACCATGTTTTCTTTCCATAACGTTATGCAAAAACAATGTTTTTTCATAAATTCAATATTAATTATGCATGCCAAACTTTACAGTTCAAATTATAAAAGTCTCATATTTTTAACAATGAAAGCGTTATGAGCTTTTAAGTCTTGTCAACCTATTTGGCATGAATTGTTTTAGGTCTGATTTTTTTGGCTAATTGGAAAATAATTAAAATTATTTTTGTTTGTTAAACGCATTCCTGCTAGCTTTATTCGACAAATCTTTGTCAGCTATACTTTACTGTGTTTATTAAAAAGATTTTTTTTTTAATAAATCAACTACTATTGAATTTTGTAAACACATATTAATAACGAACGTTTAGATATACTTATGTTACTCTCATGGTTTGTAGAGCCAAAACGACCAACATTGCCCGTTAAAGTATTTCGTGCTAATAAGCCACAAATATGCCAACACGAAAAGCATTAAAAGCATTAGAACCCTTAATTAAAAATTGCTTTTGCATCAAGCAGATTTTGATTAAGTTAACGCATTCTCGGTTAACTCTTTTAAAACTTTATATCTAGAGACTTCTTCCAATTTGCAAGTTTCGAAAATGTTCAAACCAGGTAGAGCAGTAATCAATTTTCCCTAATCAAGCACGGGAATAATTTGGGATTGGCGTGTGCGCGACTTGCTTCAACGTGTTTACGGATAGATTGTGTCCCGAATCGAAAAGTTTTCAACGAGGAAAAGCGAAATGCACGACGCGGCGTGAGCCCAACTCGACATCCAGGATTAAAGCGATGGAAAATTGACGTCGCGTCATGATTATTACTCCTATGATAATGATTATATTCACTGCAACAGAGTGGAGAATCAGGCGGAACGGATAGAAAGGAGTAAATATCCTTTTTCTTCTGATCCGCTTGTACCTTTCTTCGCGTGGGAACTGGCGGTCGAAGCGCAGGGTGGGATTGATTTGAATTTCCCGTTCTTGTTTGATATCGGAATAAATTTATTAGGAAGTAAGATGAAACTTTTCCGACTTATAATATTATACATCCGGGTCACGTTGTTCAAATTAATTTTAAGTTCAAAACTTTATGGCTAAAGTGTTCATTTAAGCATTTATGGCTCGTTTTATATAATCTCTACGTGAATTTTAGTTTTATTTTAAATATGTATTTTATTTGAAAAACAAGAAAGAAATTTTATTTCACTACCTAATTAAAATTTACTTTAATCGCTTGGAAAATGAAAACATTCTCTTTTAATGAATTTGTTTAATATTATTTCATGTACCTATTTTAGACTATTTTCTGTAGTACTACCACACTTTATTTACATTTTTTTTATTTAAATCATTAATTTCATAACTTTACTGCAAGAAAAACTCAAAAAGTAATAATTAAAAGAAAAAGTAGTTTAATACTAAGAATCTCTGGGACTAACTAATGAAGTCACCTATAAAAGAAACCACCCGAAGAAGCTCGAATTGTACATGATTTAATCCGGTTGAATCGTATCGCAAGAGTTTCAATGATACAATTATCTCAATTTTTATTTGATTCAGCGATAACAACGGTTTTTTAAATATTTTAGAGTCAAATTTTAATGTTGTATCAATTTAACAGTTAACAATTACTATTTACTCTCTTCTTGGAACTAAATATTTGTGATAGAAAATCGGGTATAAGCTTGAATCGCGATATTTTTTTCTAACTCAATTCTAAAATGGTATAATTCTCTCTTTTGTGGGTAAATTTCTATTATGGACCGATTTAATCACGAATTAAATTTAAACAAAGTCAAAAATGCAACTTTGCCAGATTGTGGGTGTGCTGAAATGGACTTGAGCTAAAGTAAATTTCATTTAGAAAATTTAATTTTACAGATTTTACATAATACAATATAAACACATATTTGAAAATAACAGTCACTTCTTCATTTGACATATCAAAATTTACGTAAAAATTGCATTCGAGTGAACAATACGTACAGGAATAATATCGAAACCATTCTAAACAGTTCCGAAAATCTCGACGTTCCTGATCCAAGCTTATACCCAAAATCGTTAAAGTTTCAACTTTAACTTTGACGTCAATTATTTTAATATTTCAAATTGTGGCTTCAGCTCTTTGGCTTTAGAATACTCTATAGATTTTATAGCAGGAATGGCCAACCAAAATTATACGACGGACCACTTTGGAAATATATCATAACTCCGTGGCCACATTTAAAATTATATATCTCCATATTATATTTTGCACGTGACATTCACAACCAAAAGACTTGCCCTCACATCTTCATGAACAACCGTCAAATACCTCAGGCAACAGAGACAAAGTATCTTGGAATTCATTTGGACCGACGACTGACATGGCGCAAACATATCACCAAAAAGCGCGAACAACTGGAGCACTAGCTAAGAGAGCTGTGGTGGCTATTACGGCGCGGATCGCACCTGTCTCTAGAAAGTAAGCTAATGATCTATAAAGCCGTCCTAAAACTGGTCTGGACGTATAGAATCCAACTTTGCCAGCAGCTCAAATATTGAAATAATGCAGAGGTTTCAGTCTAAAACACTGCGTCTTATCGTTGATGCTCCGTGGTATGTCACGAACTTCGACATCCATAAAGATCTAGGCATTGCGACTGTTAAGGAAGAGGCATCCAGATTCAGCGCCAAATACCTTGGACGCTTAAATGATCACCCGAGCCACCTGGCTGAGAACCTTCTGGATAACAGCGAGGAGACTATTAGACTGAGGCGCCTGACATTCCTGGAGCTTCCCTAGAGGTGGTGAAGTATAGGACACCCCAATAGGGGTGCCCTGTCGTCTCGTCCATGCGTTCAACAGATTCGCTTATTGTCCTGGGACAGATTGCGAAACATTACAAATTATAATAAAAAAAACTATTTTGATACACGGCAGATATTTTTGATGTATTGGTTTTCACCATCTTAGTCATTGTAGTTTGTAATTATATTTAGTAAAAGTATGATGAATGTCATGGGCTGGAGAAATGGTCAAGACGGGCCTCCTGCGGCATTTGGGTCATGATTTAATTACCCTTTCTCTAAAATAAACAAGCAGTCGTGCCGTGATTAAAGCAAATATAAGAAACATCTGTTAAAGTACAAATCTGGATTATCATTATATATAAAATCCTACTATACGTGTGTACAGGGGTAGAACTCCTCCTAATCCGCTGGATCTATTTTGCTGAAATTTTCTGAGTGTATTTGAATGGGATTTTGAATGATTTAGGTTCAAAATTAGATCATACCTATATGTGAAAAGGATGAAAAGCGGTAACCAAATTTGTCGATCAACAACATAGTATCTTTTTGAAATATAAATGTTTTATTCCCTCACAAACGTAACTCTATTGGATTTAATATAAATAAAATGCAACAGTGGTTAGGTTGAACGTGTAGTAAGTGTTAACGTGGGTAATTGAAGTACAGTATAATACAAGTTGATAAACAATCATTTTGTAACGATTTTAGTTTTATATTTTGAATTTATGAAAAAGAAAAGTGAAGTTTATAAAACTTGTATAGGAGCTGACAAGATTGGAATTTTTTACCTATATTTCATAGAAAAACATTTTTTCAAAGTTTTCCCACATTGAAATTCATCGCACGCATGTTACAAACGCAATAATTCATTTCTATCGCTATTTTCTCTCCCATTTCTCAGCAACTTCCCCAATGTAACTCTACACGAAAGTATATTCGTCCGTCTTTTTAATATTCCTCGCAATAGATCAACGGGAAATGTCGTCTGAAATCGAATATACATGTATTCGTATATAAAACGTACAATTCAATTATATAGAAAGGTAGTTGTAAGGTCCAGGAGGAATGAACGGAAATAAAACGGGAACGAGGACTACTGGCCTACAGGCTTTTAGGAGGATATATAAAAGCGTGTTTCTTTTTTAATAGCACTGTTGGAGCTTTACATACCTTAAATTGGTGTTTAAAAAGTCACCAATATGGAGACTTGAAGATGAAAAAAATTTCATTACCGGTTCGATTCCCGGTTGCTTTTCTTTTATATTTTAATAAAAAATATACAAATATAGGTATGTAACAAGAATTTATTGAACTATGAATCAAGTGAAAAATTGCAATTTGAAATATGTACGCATCGTTCCAGATTCTTTATGTTTGATGAATATTTTTTTTTTGTAATGTAGGGATTAGTAATACTATATGATACACTAGGCGAGAAATATTAAAATTGTAATGAATGATGAAATTGTATAAAATGGAAAATATCGAAATAAATTTTGCATACTCAAATAATTCTATTGAAAAAAAACGTGCAACTGCTTTAATATATTCTTTTTGAAATAAAACGCGCGAATATTTGAATCGGTAAGCTTGAAAAAAAATGGATGAGAAATTTTATTTTCAAACTCATTTTTTTATATTATTTTCACTTGTTTCCGTGTTCGTAAATGGGAAGCTAAAAAATTCAATAAAATGTGACCGATAAACGCCTCAAATACGTCATATTTGATTACTTTGATTTGTCACTTCGTTTTTTATATATTTGTTTTATATATTTTTTTCTATCTTCTCGACAAATTGACAATCTAATTACGTTAAAAATACCGAAAGAATTTTCGATTTGAAAAATCATCCCCTGCTATATAACCATCCCTCATTCACGCCAGTTTGCTCTCTTTTCTTTGCCGTTCAATCGTGATATATTTCAGATTTGAAAAAAAAAAACACATTTATCATGGAACAGCGCTTTGAATATTTGGACACAAACGACTAAAAAGTTTTTCGCCAATGAATAAATTTTCATTTGGCACCGATATCAGAGACTAGCACTAATTGCACGACGCCTCGTCTTACCTCACCGCCCATCCCTGGTTCACACTTTGGAAAAACGAAGGAAAAATCATAAAACTTTCTCATTAGAAAAACAAATATGAAATTAATGAAAATTGACGGGATTCGTAGTGATCTTTTCCTGTTTCCCATCTTTTATTTTTCTCGTGCGCTCAAGTAATGTAACCAACGATGAGGCGTGGATGTTTTTAAAGTTTGTTTGATGGGGTGTGGAAAACTTTTGAATTTATTATCCGTCAGAAAGTGAAACACGATGAACAAGGGATGAACGGTTAAATTTCTGACAGACTGTAATGCGTTTGCATGAGTTTACCTATGAGTTTGTTAAAAAATCTGATCTGGAAAAATCAATCAGGAAAGCCGACCCTCAAACTATTGGCTTTTAGCATGTACCTTCTTAATGTATAAGCAAATGCATTTTTGTATTTGTAATCTTGATATTTATTGTGTTGTTTGAATTCACTTTACACCGAATACCCAACAAAATTTAAAATAATAAAGTTTGAACCTTTAATTTTTTTTGTCAATCTAGTTTCTCAGTTTTTGAAGATTTGGAAAAGAATCCGTTTTGCTGATGACAAAATAGTATAATAGTAATTCGTATATTGCAAATCATTAATTAAGAAGTCAGTGTTATAAGTTAAAAAAATTGTTGACCAGACACTTGCCGACTGGAAAAAGCCTCACATGGAATTTTCCCATAGAAAATCGCTTACTAGGATTATTGTCCACACGAAAGTTGCCCACATAGAAATTTACTGATATAGAAAATTCTGTACACAGAAATTAATGCACAATAATATAACTTCACATAGAAATTAACCACAGAAAAAAAAATGTTAATATTTTATTATTTGTATTGCAATAGTATTGACAGTATAACGATATTATTCGATATTAACATTGAATTAATAAAGAAAATCGCGAATTTCAAGTAGAAACTGAAACATTACCTGATAATGAGATCACTAAAAAGGACATGAGCCCTAATTTTATATTTAAAATCATAACATTTTCCAAAAACAAGATATTTTTTTTAAATATGTAAGAAGTGTTTTACAATAAGAGTAATAAAATAACGATTAATTAAATAGTATATAAAATAAATATTTTTTTCAGTGGATTAAGTTCCATGTAAGAATATATCGTTGTTCGTTAATTCCTGTGTAAGGAATTTTCAATGTGAGCAAATATCTATGTAGATAACTTTCATGTGAGCACTAATACTTTTACACATCTTTTTGTAGGTAATTTTAGTGTGAAGAATTTTCTAGTGGGCAATTATCATAGAACCAAGAAATTCATACAATAGAATTTGAAGTGGTGCAAACGAAAATACAGGCAGTAGTTTATAACACGAAAATAAAGTAATGAATAAAGAAAAAATCTCAAAAAAAATTAACAACTCTTACCTCTCATTATAAAAAGTATATAGAAAATAGAATTTCGAGAGACTATTTCTTTTGATTTATGATATTTATGATAGTTGCCCAATAGAAAATTCCTCATATGAAATTTGCCCACAAAAAGTCGCGCACTAGCACAATGATATATCTTCATATGGAAATTAACCCCCTGGAATTTTTTTTAGTTTCTTTATTGTTTAAGTAATAGTTATTTTTGTATAATAGTGTTATTTTAGTTATTTGTTGTTATTTGCTTTAATAGTGTAATACACTATTATCCTATTTGAAAAAAAATCTTGTTTTTGGAAAAAGCTATAAATTGAAACAAAAATAAGAGCTCAAATCCTTTTTAATGTCGTCATTATTTGGCAACGATTCAGTTCCTACTTTGTCTTTAATTTGATTCGGGATTTTATTGTTAATTCAATTTAAATATCGTATAATATCGTTATACTAACAATGATATTACAATAATAATCACGGGGCATGGGGGCACGTGCCCCCCTCCAAAAGTATTTTAATGTACTGTGAAGATTCTATCACAGCATATACTTAAAAGCAAATCAAATTATTAGAGTTGTTAAAATATATGAATATAATAACAGAAAGAATATTAAGTGATACTCTTATCTATCTTTGGCTGGAATTGCGAATGCGATACTTTGACACTTTCATAAATCTTCCTATACATACTTGCACTTGTAGAAATAAACTGTTTGTTGTAATATTTATTGTCGATTTTTTTATCGTCCACTCCTTGTGCCACCCCACCCCAGGAAAAAATCCATGATCCGCCGTTGATAATTATAGTAATAAAATAATTACTTAAATATTAAATAAAATAAATATTTTTTGCTGTGTGTTATCTTCCAATGGAGAATATATCATTGTGCATTAATTTCTGTGTCAGGAGTTTTCTATGTGAATAAATATCTATGGGGACAACTTTCGAGTGACCAATAATGCTAGTGAGAAACTTTCTATGGGCAAATTTCTTGTAAGGATTTTTCTATTGACCAAATGTCTAGTAACCATTTTTTTTAAAAAATTCATTTATGCTAAGATTTTTAAACTATGTACTAGAAAACTATAGAGCTGTGTATAGATACGACGTTCATATTCGTTTGTGAAAATTGACTATTCACAAAAAAAAAATCAAATTTAATATCGAGAAATAAGTAATAAAACTGGTCATTTTTAACATTCAAAAAATTGTATTGCCCTTACAATGCCACTCATTATTTTCAAACTTCTAAAAGACTATAAAGCACTAAGACCAATAAGTACCTACCATTAAAATTGTGGAATAGTTTACTAATATGTACTTACTTCTTATAAAATTTTATGATTTGGTAAAAAGAAATTTTCAAGTTAATTTAAATAAAGAAATTAGTATTTATTAAACTAATAGTAAAATGTAGATTAGAGTTTTTGAAAATTTTGCATCAACAAATAAAGGATTGAAAAAATCTGCATATAGTAAATCTCCCATTATCTGCTTTATAAAATTTAATTTTGCAGAAGTATTAAGCTAACACATTAATAGTAATTCGTTGCTTAATAGTTTCTGTTTTACATTGACTAACATTTATCTTCAAGGAAATTCATTGTAAAAAAAAAACTTTTCTAAGCGGAAGTAATTAAAGGAAACGAATAAAAAACCGCTTTAAAGTATTACGTTGAAAATGTCGTTTTAAAATTTCCAAGAAAAATTGATGAAACTTCCAATTTCTTCAAAAAATACTCCTCCGCTTTTCCAAGCAATTATCGTGTTCTTAGAATCGTTTAATTATTTTCTCCACTCCCATAAATTTCTAATTTATTCCCGTTAAGGCTATTTGTCTCAGAATTTTAATAGCTCAAGAGGAATGCAGAATCGGTCGAACAGAACACTAGGGTGTGTATGTGCCAACTTATCCCTTGTGCATTGGCATCTTTTATTATGCCAACACGAACCAAATTCAATATCCATTAAAAACGTTAAAAAAGTTATTTGCAATAACATTTACAAAAGTTTTTACGAAGTTTTCATTAATAATAAAAAAAAGTCCGTTTCACATTATGTCAATGTATGTAGCTCTCCTTATGTAGTGCAGAAAGTATAAACAGCGTTTTATACCGGTGAAAAAGGACGTTTGGTTTAGATAGACGGTAGAATGAAATGACACATCTATAAAACTTCAATAGAAGACTAAAAATATATAAACCGTATTTGTCGTATAAACAACCCTCAACTCCGCCATGTTTTATACATATGTTATAATGGTTGTCCTAGGGGATGTTTGTCCGGGATACAAAAATTTCCGTATGGGACAACGATATATGCACCATTAGATCTATATATGTATTTTATAAGGTTATGAACACAGTGGAAAAGTTTTCTTTTGGTTATTTGAAATACGCTCGCGTTAGTGTTTTGTTTTTGTCGCCATTTCTTGTTTGTTATTGTTCTTTTGTTTTATTTTATGAATGTCCATTTTGTTTTAGTATGGTTACGTTTTTCAAAATAAAAATTTATAAAGACACGAAAAATGAAAACGCGCGAGATAGTTGGTGAATGATCCCGGTTTTTATTTTGTTTTAAAAACCTGGAACATACTGTAGAGAATGGGGTTGAATAAATAGGGGTCGGAGAGAAAGATATAATAAAATTTGTTTGAGTGTGAAAATATTGAGATACGACGTCTTTCGGTGTAATATAAAACTTGATGTGGTTAAACGGGAACGTGGAAAACCAGGATGGGGCGAGGAGGTTGAGCACTTAATAATATAAGGGCAGGAAAAATATTGTATTAAGTTACATGAAACGTGGAAAGAAATGTATTTTTCTTTCTCTAATTTATGGGGTGTTTTTTTTTTCGGAATTTATCATGATAAGGTCAGAAAATTATCATATGACTAAAAAAAAAAACAACACGGATAAAATAAATCTTTGATATAATTAAAGCGGAAAATGTATTTTTTCCTATATCTTACGTGTCAAATCTATTTAAGGGGTTGGAATATAAAAACTTAATCCTTCACCCGGTGCCACCACCCATGTCAAAGCCGCTTTTTTGAGCTTTTTCGTTTGTTTGTGTATGAGTTGTTCTTTTTTGAATTATCGAGAAAGACTGACACATCCTGTTTGTGTTAATATTATGTAAAACGGTTTCCGTAATAATTTTTTTCGACTTTTTTATAATTATGCATGCAAATAAAAGCATAAATAAATAATAAATTATATACACTAAATAGAGGCTTGTTATTATTTCGTAATTTGTTTGACAAATACTGAAACGAACAGAAAAAA
The DNA here is from genome assembly GCA_958496175.1 of Sisyra terminalis. Taxonomy (NCBI): domain Eukaryota; kingdom Metazoa; phylum Arthropoda; class Insecta; order Neuroptera; family Sisyridae; genus Sisyra; species Sisyra terminalis. The sequence goes on from OY292275.1 coordinate 15,630,118, forward strand.
AGTATAAAGTAAAATGAAGTGACAGACTAAATACTGTCATTTCCGGTTACTTATCGTGAAGATTTATATTTATGGCTTACGTAATTATGAAGCATAATCACTAGTATAAATATATAATATCTTTGACACAAAGAAAATCTAAGCCACTTAAAGCTTTTATTGCCAATGCACCAATTTTGAAGAAGCATTTCGATAATTATATTAATAGAATCTATTAGTCGCAAAATAATCTCACTTCATTCAACAAATTTCATCTTTTCTGTAATTGTTATTCAATTCTAATTTTAACTTAACAAATTTTATTCTTTTAAACTTATAACAATCAATAACAATGAAGACTACTAATCTTAATGAAGATTGAATAGGAAATGCAATTTTGTCTACAAGTCGCTAATTTGGTAATACCAACTTGTCCAATTTTGTTTTACCAGACTATACCAAACCAATTATGTTCATAAACTACAGTTTCCGATACAATTGAAAAGTTATTAATGCAATATTTTCATGAACTGTTTTATTGAATTTCTTTGAAATTGAAACTATTTTTATTGTTTATAATGAAATAATACTTTAACTCCACTTTTAGTGGAGTCCACTCTTAGTTTAGTTTTGTGTCTATCGTTAGATAGCTGTTTACCGCGTGGTTGAACATTATCCTTCCTACATTATCTATTAACGAGATCTTTCAAATCAAAGTCGTCCACTCCTATTTTCAACAGGTCCAGGATTCTTCATTTTTTGGGGTTCTTCTGGAATTTTTTCTATAACTCAGAAATTATTTCTTTTCCTCTCAGTATGTCACTCCTGTATTTGGCTATGACTTTATCTATGATTGCTCTTTTTTCATTGATTTTCCTCATTATTTCTAAATTTGCGACGTTATCCTTCAATTTGAATTTCTTTATTTGTCTCCAGCATTACATTTCAATGTTTTCCAGATACCTACTTTCTTCCTTGTTTTCTTAAAGTTTACGTTTCTGATGTTTAAACTTCAAATAAAGTGCTTAAAAATAATTCCTACTGTTTGAATTTCATTTTTACCAACCAATATGATTTTCTTATGCATGTGATGCTAGCTTTGCCAAAAAGCTCTTTAACTTCATTAGTCAATTGATCATCTTAGATGATTATGCTATCTAAATATTTATATTTGGCCACGTTTTCCAGTTGTATGTTCATTACAATGTTACAAGTTTCTGCAATAATAACAAATAATTCAGCATAGGCTTATTTTAGATCGGAACAATCTGGCAACATATCATTCTCTATTTTTTTTTTACTTCAATTTCCAAATAAACCGATCAGTTCATTATAGGGAATTTGTTAGAAGAAATTGACCAATTGAATCAAAAAAAAATAAAAAAATAAAAAAATAACCGTTACCTGCTTGTACCAGTTTAAAATATACAAGTGCTAATATTTCAACTATAGTTAGTACTGTAGTTAGTACTATATTTTTGCCGACAGTACCAGATCGTTAAGTGTTAAGTGTTTGATAATTTCGATGGTTTATCTATCCATTGCAAAACTTTTGTATTTTCCAAGGCATAGTTTGATAGTCATTTACATAGATATTTAAAAGATAATTTATAATCAATTCTTATGATCTATAGTTTTACTTTTTGTATACAATTTGTTGTATCAGAAATTGAATCGAAAAGAACTTTGTCACTATGTGATACAGAATTACCTTAGTTTTTTTGACATTTTTTTTTTAGAACTAGAGTACTAAATTTAAAAAACAACTGGACTAAACAACTAAAAAACTGGAGGTTTTTGCTCATCTTCATCAAAGTTTAAACTTGAACTATTTCGGAAGAGTCGTTACGTTACGTTATCCTCAAGCCATGGCTGTGGTCTGAATATGGCAAAGCATCTTTTTTTTATTTAAAACGTCCCCCATATAGCAATATTAGTTTATTTTTAATCCATTTTTTGTAGATATTTGTAAACATTCCATATAGTTTCACTAAGAAAAATCCGAGCATACCTAACCGATCTAATCCTTTACGATTTCCTGGATTCCCTGTATCTACTTTATTTGATTTATATAAAACAATGATATGTGAAACCGATGGGAAGAAAAAAGTATCCCTTAACAAATTCATCTTCCGGTCTCTATAGTCTCGGTTTCTTTTCTTTTTAAATGAATTTCCCTCTATGTTTCACATTTCAAGTTTAAGATCCATCGTCTATATTTTTGGTTGATTTTAAATCTTCGAAAAATATTCATTCATGCCTTTAATGTTACATAATTATCATTACTCTTTCATTTCTTTTATTTCTATTCAGAAACCAAAATGATCCTGGTTCATCTATTTTCCTTGTTAAAATATTTATTAATACTGTTGTAATGGTATGGTTGTTCTTGAATATTGTGGTATTGTTATAATGGAGAAACATCAAATGTTCTAAAACAAGTGTTGAAATATTTCATGTAAAAATATTTTCTTATATTCCTCACATAACTACGTTTCCATTAGTTCTTAATGTCATTTTTGGTTTGTTGAACAACAGACTTTTGTTTATCGAGGCAACTGGTTTACTAGTGTTGAAAGTGACCGGTACCCTTTGAAATTGATAGTTCTGGATAAATATAAAGCAAAGGTCAGTAATCAATTAATAAATTAAAAAAAAAAACAGAACTATATTAATTACATTAAAACTATAAAAATTAGCTTGCAACCAAATACAAAATTTAAAAACCATCAAAAATTTCCTACGAGGAAAAAAATGTGTTTAAAATGGAAAAATAGTCTACTCATAAATTGGGTTATTCATTATTTAAACATGTTTGCTAATTGCTTTTAATTTTGATTTTTCAATCATATTGATTTCAATTATGTCAGTGGAAGTTAATTTTAAAAAATTTGCCCTTTTTCCATTATTTAAACTCACATAACGAAAATGAGCCAAATCATTATCCTTAATTATTTTCGATTTGGACACAAAAAACGGAGTTCTGATGGGTTACAAAAATAAATACTGTCCGCACCCCATTAAGCCCTCTGCACATTACAATAAAGGGAAACAATCCGAACCCGGCACATACACAGGGTGGCCGGACGTGGTCAATCAGTCATTTTGTTTGTTGTCGTTCAATGATAATGATGATGATTATAATGGAAACGGAACCACCGACATATTGGACCGGTCATATATCTTGCCTCCTTCCCAACCACCCTCGAAAGCTCCACGTGAATATAGCGGCGAGCTTTACACGTATAAATTTTTCTCGTCCCATTCACCTTCCAGTTCATTTTGATTTATTATTGGATACAAAAAATGTCAATTGTCTTTCCTGTCTTGTGTGACATTCATTTTTTTTTCTTCCCTGTCGGGTCGATGACGTGATGTTTCATTCAATTGTTTTGATAGAAAAATAATAAAATACTTCCTTTCGCCCTTGCTTAACTTGATTTCCAGATTTCCCGATTAAACTCATCCCTTTTCTAATCCACACGAGTCATAATAAAGAAAATCATATTATAACAAATGATGACATTTTGATTGCCAAGTGTCGAAAGAAACAAATGAACATCGACAGAAAAAAAAATGAACAGATACACAAAATTGTGGATTTTTCTATTAGATAATTTTTATTATCACAATTTTATTTTGAATAGCGACTGAAAAACGGTTGTAGTTTTTTTTTCAATTATTGACCAATAAAATGATGTATTATATTTTATCGTTTGAGGATTATAAAAAAGTGATTATTTTTTTTAATATGGCGATTTTTTTTCGATTATCCCCCAATGAATGATGAGCTTTTAATATTCATAAATTGTTTGGGGGTGTTTAAATAGAGTTGACGCTAGTGGTTGGGGTATGTAGCGATTTGGACAGATAACAGAACGAGTAAAATTTATATTTTTGTTCAATAATTTTATTTGAAAAGCTTGTATTTTTATGATAGCGAGAAAATGGGGATGATTGCTATGGTGGTTGTGTTGAGGTTATGTTTGAAACGTGTACAAAGGATATAATTATCGGGAAAATTACAGATTTTGTCTTTGACGCTTTTATAACCTTGGATTGAAAAAAGGGTTAATTAGTGTAGTCATAGAGGCTGTATTTAGTCATGCTGAATGTTCAATAAACAATACAAAATTATGCCAATATACTGATAAGGTATAGAATTAAGACCTTACTGATTAGTTAAAAAAAAGCCTTAGTTGTTATCAATATTTAATTTTCTTATTCTACTCAAATAATAATAGAAGGAAGAAGTAGAATGAATTGATAATTAATTACAATTTAAATCTATTCATGTAGTTGTCTGTTTTCTTTCTTCGGCCCTTCTGAAAACAATTAATAAATAAATTTCAGAAAATATTGATCCATAAACTTTGTTAGAAAACATCACAAGTAACCTTAGAGGAACAACTTATAAAATAAAGTTGTATACACTGATCGATACTTACGACTTTGTCTACATGACAAACCAATATATATCGACAATATTTTGTTTCCATACTTCGAAATCAATTATTGAATAATCAGTTATTTAAAATAGAAACCCGTGGTATCCCCAACGATTATGTTAGCTATGCCTTTTAGTACTCTTCAGTTATAAGTAAGAGATGTCTATCCTCTTTTTTTTTTCGTTAGGGTTTATTTGAAATATTGTTAGTAGAACATTGAGGTATAACAAAATACCAAAATTCAGTTTAGTTTTTCTTATCTTCAATAAAAAAGACCTAGTAATGGACAAGAAAATTAAAACAGTTATATTGGTATTAAAACTTCTCAAAATAAAAGTTTGTTAAAATATTTGGGTAAATGTTAAAATTTTCAATTATGATTACATACTATTTGGTGACTATTGATGAAGTTTGCTTGGCAATCAAAATACGTTGGAGAGTAAGCCATATATAATTATATTTATTAATCTTTAATTCAATATTTCATAAAATTTGACTACAATATAGTTTTATATAGAATAATAGATAACGAAATATCAGCGAAATATTTTTATAAATTTTTAATTTAGGTAGTATAAACCGTTCAGACAGCAAAAATATAGTCTGAGATTTAGCTAACTTATGTTTTAATATATTATAATAAAAGTTACGAAAATTAAGTTCTAGAGCCGGTAGCAATAGTTATCCAACTACTACTCTACTAAAAGTAGTTGCCTCTTTTTTTGGTCGATAATACAAATATTGGCTTCAGCAAAATCGTAGTCGAACAATTAATTAAAGTTTAATTGTAGTTTTGTTGTAATGAAAACATAATGCTTATGAAAAAACTAAGCATCTGATTTTTTTCCAATTAAGAAACTTGTAGGATAATTTTTGTCTATAAGATTAGTATTCTTTTTGTATAATATATAACTGTATTTTTAATAAGCTTAAAACTATCGTTTTCCCATAGGTTGAGATGCAAAAGACGCTAAAATCAAATTTTTTGATATCCTTTGTTTCATTGAATTTTATTGATGGAATAACCTTAATTATTGTTAAAGCGATTAATAAAAACCAAGCAATTAATAAAACCATTGATACGTTGATTTGAATTTCGAAGTAGAATTTTGTTATACAAACTTCTACAACTCATAATTCTTGAATATACTTGTTTAAATGAATATTGAAATTCTTAGTAATGTTGAATACATCAATTGGGCCTCAAAAATTATTACCAATGCATAATGATTGTATAAAAATAGTATACACAAGTAGCTTATAGAGTAGTAGTATATAACAAGATCGTTTAGACATAGTTGAGACTAGTTATTGTAATAATACTGTGTATTTGTCCACCATACTCATTATTGTACTTATGTTATCAATTATTTTTTTTAAGGCTTGTTAAAGTCTTGAGAATAAAGATTAAACGTTGCCAATCAATGATAGTTTAAACTGATCTAACTATTTTTTCCAATTACCCATGATCCTGATTCTATCGATAAACCAGTAGTAGGTAAATTTTAAAATGAAATATGTTACTATTAAGCAAATGGTTATACTATGCATTATACTGTGCACATAAAGTCAAGAAAAAATTATCGGAAGCATTTTTAATTTTAATAAAATTATTTTAAAAATATGCACTGTCTTATTTCAAACCGGAAAATCTGTCAACTTCTTTTTTTCAATTCCATCAACTCCATTAAAGGTCTTAGGAGATTATAAATTCTCGTGAATGCATAATAAAGTGCATAATATTTTCATAAAAGTTGGCTTTCGGCCATTTATTTAAGCAGCTGTTGTTTCATTTAACATCGAAGTACGATGTTAACATTTAAAAACAAGAACTTGTTTAAATTACTAAAAAAAAAACAAAATTGAAATTTGAATCCTGATCAAAGACTTATGTAAGTTCCACGATTTGACTAATTGCTAGTCTATCTTAAATCAATTTTAATTAGATGTTTTTGCTCCTACATTTGATTTATGACAGGCTTAAAGAAATCAATCAATAAACATCTTTCTATAAAAATTTTGAAAATGGAAAAAAATTGAACTTTTTTTCCCTAATTAATCGTAAAGTATATATTTTTAGTCTTCACGATTAGTGCTTTTAAAAGTTTTATTTCCATACGGTTATTTTAAAAATGTAAAAAGTTGTTTTGAGATTTGGTTTGTCGTTGGATTTTATTATTAATGGGAGTTGGAAAGATACTTAACTGTTTTTTATTACAATTTAAAATATTTCAACCTTTTTTTTTAAAGAAAACTAAATGATTTTTGACCAGAGTTCGATTATAATGGTTTTTAAGGTAGATTGAATTGACAAATTAAAAGAATAAATTAGCCAAGCAAGAGGTTGTTAATAGCGAGAAACTATGAAAACTATCTTTAAAAGCAGTTCTTGGCTCTTTAAAAACACACTTTTGGATAATCACATTACATTTATTAAGCAACTTTGCAGCTGTTGCACATGATAATGAATATTCTCTTTCAAATCCCCGTGCAACTACAAGTTTTCATATGACACTAACGACAAGCTGCACTATACAGAACACTCCCGTAATAATTTTCTATAAAGCATTACAATAAAACCGATTTCTTTTCAACTAAAAATAAAATGCTACGTAAAAAACCTACCCTCGGGAACGCGCGATAACGAGTTCAAAGTTAGCGGTCGCTCAGATCGAAAGAGCAACCCCACGAAAAAAGAAGAAGTGACAATCAATATCATCATAGGGAATCACAAACTTTCGCAAACTTTTTGACAAGTTTTAAAGAAAAATTGGTACTGACGAAAAAACGAAAGCGCCCATATTCGACAGGAGATAGAGGAGGAAAAAAAATGCGCTTGACTTCACTTGCGTTGGCATGAAGCGAATTGATTAATTTTCCCCATGCAAGTTTAAAAATAAAATTCAATTCTGAATTTATAGTTTAATCAATTGAGTATTAGTATCGACATTCGGGTATCAATAGCAGTGAAAGTAATGGTCCTGATTGTAAACCGATTTAATAAAATATCAATCACTTCTATTGTACATTCTATTTGGACAATGATTTCAAATAGGATATTCAAATTTTAAATAGTTCTAGTTGATTTATATGAAGCTAAATTTCTCTTAATTGAAAACCTACAATTGTCATGGTATCCGATAAGAATGTTTGTTGAATTTTAATTTTTTTCTTCGTATTGGTCGCATGAGAAAAATACTATAGAACTTAAAAAGCATAGCTTCAGTTGCACCAACTATGATTGTAAGCCAGCTATACTTAATTTATTTTTCCTCCGGGCCGAATTTCGATTTTTCCTTTTCTACGTGGACCGCAAAATATTTATGGTAAACTGTAAATATAACACAAAATTGGTCGAGCCAGCCGGCACGCAGGTACTGCGGTTTCTACGTCAATAATTCCATTGTCAATGCAAATTTTCCAATGAAATAGTCTATTTTCAAGGTAAGACTACGGGTCTAACGGCGCTAAGATTTGAAAGCTGAAGGCGAATTCTGATAGATCTTGACAAAATAGACTAGATAAAAAGAAAGAATCAAGTTTTCGATATCACCCCAAAATCCCATATGTGTGATTTTTAAGCACAAAGAAACGAGGTTGTAAACAATTTCCTTTTTTTTTGCAAATCTAGAAAAATCTGTCAAAAATATGAAAAAAAATTTTTTTTAAGTATCGATAACCCGTAAACTAAGCAATATATCGAAAAAACTATTCTTTCTTTTCCTTTTAATCTTGTAGAGATCTATAAGAATTCGCCTTCAGCTTTCAAATCGTAGCGCCGTAAAAACCGTAGTCTTCACATTTTCAATATTAATTAGCCAGTCCAAATGGTTTATTTAATTAGAAAAATATTTGAGTTCAGCGAAAAGTCCTATATATTATTATTGAATCAATTCAGTATTGAAAGCTTAAAGCAAATAATGGTAAACCTCTAAATATGCCATTCTTGCAAAAAATTAACCTTATTTCACTACTCTTGCAATAGAGTAATACAAACGGCAAAATTTAAAGTATGGCGTAGATTGAATTTAGCGGGAATTAAATATAATATCGATATGATACTATGTCAGATAAAAGAAAACCCCTTCTCAAATGTAAAAACACAAATATCTTAAAATTGACGTTTTGACTTATGACACTCTTGTCGAAAGCCGACGATATGTACAAATCAATATTTGCTTTAGAGAAATAAACCTCATTACAAAATGCAAAAATCAGAAGAAATTTTCTTTTCATTAGTCGTAAGCCATTTACCATATGAGTGATGTTTCCTCAATTTTTGTAACACTTCTTAGAAATCGTTTTTTGGATTCAGTCAAATCTACCCCAACAGCAATGCTTGGGGTATTTTGGTTGTATCGCTTATGGCAAATCTAGTATATCTGGAAAACATGAAAATTTCTTTAATTTATTCTTCTTTTCATAGTTTAGACATTTAAATTTAGGAATAAATGTTTACTCGAAACATTTTTTACCATTACCCAATTTTTTCCCATTCAATTCATTACCCAATGAATTATTTGGAAATTTAAAAAAAACACTTTGAATTGTTATGTGTCCAGAATTCTGGTTCTTTTAAAGTTAGTTTTTGTATGTCTCATTTTTCCAACATAAGGTATTATAAGGAGTGAAATCCCCAAAAATTTTTTGTCTAATAACAATTAAAAATGAATAAGCTTTTCTAATGATCTACGATTAAATGTAGTTATAGTACTTACTAAGGTACCAAGTGTGATTTCACATAATTGAGTCGTTTATTTTGAAAATAGCTTAAGTCAATTTCAAGAACGATCCATATGATAAAAAAAGTGTTTTTTTTACAAATTATTCATTTGATTTAGTTAATGACAAACACGCCAATAATTTCGTATTCCTTCGGTAAGTAAATTGTGTTATGTTTTCAAAATCAAAAATGATAATACTTCATATTTTGACTACAGGCACTTTCAAAAAAACGGCTCATTTATTGGATCGTGAGGTCTGTGGGGGCAATAAAATTAGTAAATATTTGTAGTAAAAAAGAATAGAAAAATTAAAAAAAGTAGCAATAGTTTTTAATAAAAAGCCTTTTAATACAACATTTTCTTTGAAGATCTTTAAGTATTTGCTAGTTATCTATAAATTATGGATAAAGCGTTTCCAGCGAAACAATATTAATAGGTTAAGAATCTGCAAGAGGTTAACGAAAAAGGTTACAGTTTAACTTCCATGCAAATCCCAAAGGTTCAACTTTCCCATTGGCTTATTTTGCCGATGCCGTCTAGTCGTCATTTGATTAGCTTATACTCATACATAATTGAACATGTCTACAAAATGTTTCCGTCAACGCAACAGTTTCAACTCAAAATCACCTCTTCATCCTTTAAACGTCAATTTTAATTCCTCCATATTACAAACATCCCTAGAATAATATATGAGCATATGTAGACTTAACATGTGATTCCCGATATTGTCGTGACAATCGTTTTGATGTCAGAAATGCCAGAATAAACATACCATGTAGAACGAAAATAAACTGCACATATTATAAAACTAGTTTTTTTCTTTCTAATTAGTAAAAAATTATCCCTAAAAACTATTTTGTTATTCTTCTAGGAATTGTTTTTCGTAAAAATCCAAAATTTTAGAAAATTTCTTATTGCTTCTGTCGTACAAAATCGTAACGGTTATATTCTGGGAGTTTTCTCGGAGTCATTACAACACAATGTGGCGTGAAATTGTTTCGGGAAAACACACACGACCGTAGCTTTTCAACGATCCTCAAACCTCATTTCATTGCCACAAATTTTCTCATTTGAAAATGCGTGGCACTAGCACGACCACGACGTAATAAAATTCCCTAAATCCATCCCCTACTTCCTACTAATCTTCATTCTTACCACTGTAAATATCTTGCCACACTCTCTCAAACAAGCGCAAATATTAAATTTATACTATTCCAACTACAAATGCGGGAAGGAAGATTTTCGTTTCACTTTCATCCCGAATTTGACTAATTCCATCAAAACCCCGGCCGGCTCGAAACCGGCAGAGTGGGAAAATTATTCACGAATTTTGTGTAAATTTCTCAAAGAAATTGAGTAAAAAACGGGAATATAAAAAAAACGAAAGTAAACCGAGCTGTTCGGTGCAAAAATCATCACCATTCCCGCATATTCCTTGTGTAAATTAGGAACATACATAGATATATGTGGGGAGAACATAAGCGAGCGCTATACCGTGATGAAGAAAACTCAAATTTCAAATAAAACTGAATAAAAAATGAGTGCTACGAGGGGGGAGGGAATGAGGGAATTTACGCGTCGTGAAAAGTAGCTTCTAGAGTAGGAAAATGATATTATCCACGAATATTTCTGGAATATAATTGGAACAGCCAGCGGGATAATATTTGTAAATTAGAATCATATTATACGTATAGGAATGGTTGGTTTAGCTTTTTTTCTCGTTCGAGTTTTCCTTTTTGCGTTTATTTCGACGTTGATCATTTTCTATTATGTTAAAACGGAGAAAATTTGATTTAACAACATTTAACAATACGTTTCTGCAGTGACAAATTAGCATAAATTACTCTTTGTCTGCAGAAAATTTCATTATGTAGATATGTACATTTTTAAATATTTTATAACAAAATTTTTGCAAATACAAATTCGTTGTTTTAAATTCAGTAGACTGATTTATTCAATTATCTGTTGGATATAATGATTACAAAGCTTTACTACTATCAATGAAGTTTTAGTGATGCTAGTGAAAGTGTTTTTAAGTCAAACATTTATCCCAATTATAAATCAGAAAATTGTAAGAAAAAGTAGTATTTTTAACAGAAGTGAAACAGTTTATGTAAGGATTTCGTCTTTTATGCTAGAAATCAATAATTGTTTCAAGAAAATGCTTCAATATTACAAGTCTTTCCAAATTTTACTGACGAAAGTTAAAAGGATTAAGCATTTGAGGATTGTTTTTTTTTCTAACGTTGTTGTGTTATGGATAAGTAATAGCTGTTCCATTTATATTCTTGTACCGGCTACTTCATCCTATTATTCACAAAAGTAATGCTATAAGAATGCACTTTCAGTAGAATGTAAATTACTTTGTACCAGTGATGTTCAAAAGGAAAATTTTACAAGTGAAACCTTCGAGGTTTAATAACAAAAAGTCATAAACTATAAAGGGGTATGAAGGTATACCAAGGCCTAGTGGTATAAGAATTGAAAATCGACCCCGAAAGATACTTTAAAAACACTAAAATAGTAAAATCTTAAGTTTTAGATCATTATCATTATTAGTTTTTGAGAAAAAAAAAATATTGGTGAGAATCAGAAAATATTCCTTTTCTTAGAATCGGTTTAACTAATTTATTTAAAGAGTAGATATGATTTAAGAATTTAATCGTTTTTTTTTTTTTAAAAAAAACATGTCATACGCAAAAATATCAATTGACAATTAAATCGAAACAAACGTTGTTAACATTAAGATTTCAGATTTCCAGAACTAAATAACGTTTCACTTACTTCAATATAATAATTGTTATCTTGAATAATTGAGCACTATTAATATTTTCCTTTTGGTCACTTTTTGGCTTTTAATCAATTGAAATTAGGAAATTAAGAACAAATAAAATATGAATAAGTCAAGCAACGCACTAATATCTGATGACAGTATACACAGGTCAATGCACGTGGCTATTGGCCAATGGGATTGCGAGATATAAAAATTTTCATTTGTTTTGATTGTTGATAATTTGAAAATTTAACGAAACCACTCCCACACTCCACTCCACAATGCTATACAATGTTCATTGAACATATTCAAGTTAAAGCATGGCCAAATAACATTAAGCACAGAAGAAGCATTTATTTTTTGTCACCATGTAGTAAAGTTTTGAAAAAATTGAAAAAAATAAGATATTATAAACAAACTTTATAAAAATAAAAAAATTTTTTTTGAGAAACACCAACATTATTTCATGGTTGAAAAAAAAATTTCCCCCAAAACAAATATTTTTTTATAATGTAATTATAATAATAAAAAGTTAATTGTAATTAAAAATATTAATAATATAATAATTTAAAGCTATTTAGTAGGATACAATATAACTATTGAATTATTAACAAAGCATTATCAATTTTTAAATTATAGTAAAATAAATAAGTTTACTTATTTCCTTACTTATTCTTAAGGTATCGGCCGCCCTTATGCAAAATCTTAATGTGCCGCCACACTGAAATCCTTTTTCGGAAAAACTAGAAATCTTATTTTAATTTTTAAGGAAATATTTAATTTTAATCGACGAAAAACAAAGACAATCTTAGTTCTCATTTATATTTTTGTACGTTATTTAGTTATTATAGAATATTGTTGATTCAATCTTTCGATTTCGTTTAAATAAAACTATTTTTATCCTGGGATTGGGATTCTATCTTTCATCTTATGTTAAACGATTCATCCTTCAAACTTTAAATCTCAATATGATCCTATGCTATAAGATATAAGTGATAATAACACAATAACGCGGTACTAGACAATAAAAAGTGTTCTGATTTACAACAATATCTAAACTAGAACTTAAGTAAGAATTACTTTACTAGAATAAAGACACGCTATATTTTATTATGTTATCAAAAAATAGATTTTTGCAAACCGACACTGATTTATCTCAAAATATCGTATTGAAAAATTACTATGCATTTATTTTTAGAGAAATTTCAATGTACGACTACCACATGTTTAATTTTCGAATCATTTTTCAGCAACTCCATAAAATTGTCATTATTAAACATAGATTTTATGCATCATTTAAGTCAAGTTTTCCCAAAAAAATAATCCAATTTAACTCCGTTTCATTAATAGAATTAAAATATAATTCTATATTCATTCATTTATTTCTTATACTCGAAATTTAAAATTCAAATTTAATCATATTCCATAGTTGAAAAAACTCACTTGTCTCTACCGTTCTATAGACATTCGCGTACTCCTAGTCATCTCATATTCGTTCCTGGTACTCGAGTGCAATTAAAAACTCAATGAATTTTCAACAGAGACTAAAGTGGTTTTTCATTAGGTGGAAAAACTTGTTTTTATAAAAGATTAATAAAAAAAATCAAGTTTCACCTACATTAAGCACCTTTAATATTAAATACGCGAAAATCTTCATTGAAAATTGATTAGCATTTCTTGAAAAAAAGGAAAATGTCGTTATAAAAAAACGTAAACTAAAGAGTTTTTTATTAAATTCATTTTGAAACAATCGATGGAAAATTCATTTTACTCATTGAAAATTGTCAATTAAAATTCACATGTTATTTTCGTCATGAAGTTAAACGATTATTTTTATCATTATAATAGAAAATATTTACATGCCTCGTATATAACTGATTTTTTTAAATAAAATTCAATGGGTTTTCATTTGAAATTTGCTGTTTAATATTCATATTTTGTTGTAAAATTGAGAGTTTTTCTCAAAATGTATTGTGAATTGCATCATTTTTCCGGGAGGATAATGTGAAGGGCTACATGTATATACATGTAATGTTAAAATGCAAACTAACCAAAAAATGAAATTACACAATGTTAATGAAATTGCAAATTGAATGTGTTATTTGGAGATATTATTATTTTTGTACATGTATCCTAGTCGTTATTATTAAAATGAATAATAACAGGTAGTCTTTTCATTAAATGTGGCAATATATCAAAAGTTAATTAAAAAAATATTATAACATAATTTAAATAAAATTGATTACCAAATTCTGAACATAATTGGGTTTTACTATTTTATCGAAGAAATTATCTAAGGAAATAGAGCTATAGAATCTGAAAATTTTCTACAAAAATAAAATCTGCTGATGAATATATCTTATACTAAATTTCTATTGTATCAACTTCTACAATCTCTATCTATTCTGTTACACATTTTTGGTAGCTTCAGAAAGCTTTTGCCATTATTCAATAATTTTAACAAACAAATATTAAGTACATGGGTCACCTTCAAAGAAAAAAAAGATTCTCACTTGAATTAATAAAAGGAAAATTTGAAGGTTCCCCGAAAACAAGAAGGAGACCAATTGGGATCCTGAAATTTATAAACAGTTAGAATGGACTACCTCAATTTGAAGAATCTTACCAAGGATAGATACTGGAGGAAAGAATTTAAGATTAAAGGCTTAACAAAAAAGATTAAGAATTATTATTTATATTTAGGTTAACAAATACACTCAATTAGGCAACGAATACTTTATAAAGCTTTAAAGTTTTGCTTATTATTGTTAGTTTTTTTTTTTAGTAAAAATATCGAGAACATTACTAAACATTTTAAAATATAGCAGTGCAAAAAAAATAATTTAAGCATCAAGTTCTGTTAAAACAATTATTGTCAGAACGCTAAACAATTTATTTTTGCCATACTAATTTTCAACAGTTCAATTCAAAACTGTATTGAATGTGATCGGGATACATCCACATTCCAGTGGCCATGAAGCCACATGCAGCTTACCTCCCTTGGTTTGCATATTATTGGTCTAGCGACATTATTTTGTTATGGTTGTGCAATATTTGAAGATCCGGACACCATTTATATAAAACCCGTAATATCCAAAATAGAATAATACGTTAAAATGTTATCAATGGTGTACCTTGGTACGTACAAGGTACTGTATGCAGATGTTATGTGACCTGGAAATATTGCACGTGCATGCAATGATAAGGGAGGCAAATATAGGTTCGTTTGCATGCTTGCAAAGAGAACCAAGATAATCCAAAGATTAGAGATATAATTTTGAAAAATTTCAAAAAGTTAGGAAATTAGTTTTCTCTATACTGGTTAGAACTACATAAACTAGTTTTAACACTGAATCGTTTTAGAGCTATTTGTAACAATCAAACCTCATTAGTTTCAGATTCTTCATTAAAACTAATATCAAGAATATAATTTATTCAATGTAGAAACTTCGATTAACTTTTTTCCCAGCCTTACAATATAATCGAAGAAAAGTGTTGTAAGATTCAGGTATAAAAGAGATGACCAGAAATTTTTTGCAATCGTTTAAAAGTTTTAAGAGATAGCCCATTAGTTCTTGGTTTAAAAAGCATTTTTAGGTTTATTTTTTAATTTTATCAAAAATATAATAGATGCATTACTTATATTATCAAATATTGTTAAATGAAACAATGTAATTTTCCCAAAAAATTAATGTGTTCGATTTTTCAATATAAAGATACAATTGAAGCGCAGAAATATTAATAATGCACTTGTTCGATTTTGCCCTTTATACAAAATATAGAAGTTTTGATGCTTTGAAAATTTCAGGTTGATATTTTATTTAGGTGCCTCATATATTTCGATTATTTATAAATTAGTTTCTTCCATCTACTGTGAAATTTGTTTCCAGTGATTAGAATTTTGAATTTGAAATAAACTTGAAGCATATTTCTTCAGTGGAAGTTTGGACTTAGCTAATTTTTAGTTAGAACAACAAAAAACAATTGTTGCAACAAGTTCCAACCAGAAACTATTTTATAGAAACAAAAATGCAGCATTTAGCCTACTAATGGCCAAGTGGTTAAAATGGCCACTCCAAAAGTGGTAGGTGTTGAATTTAAATGTATCGAGCAGATTTTTGATATTTCTCGATTTACGGATTATTATTAACACTAGAGTTACTAAGGACATTAATAGTTATAAAGCGACGGTAAATAATATTGAACTTTTGCTATTATATAAATTTTGGATTACCGCCTAATTGTATTTTTTTTATTGTTTTGCTTACTCCTGAAAATATGTTTTTATACAGAGTAATCAATTAGTAGTCTAGTCTTCTGAATGTACTGATGAGTACAGAAGAATCCGTAAGGTTTTGTTCTCGATAAAAGGAAAATCTTAGTATGCACCTACACGTGGTAGACGATGAACAACAGTATTGGTGACTTATCTAGGTTCTCCTTTGTTTTCATTAAATTTGGTTTTACAGCAATTGTAAAGCAGTATTTAAGATCTTATTGAATTGATTTTTTCTATTCTCCATGATTGGATAAATGCAATAAAAAATTCGCCGCCTTAGAAATACTCTCTAACATCATCAGAGATACTTTTATTTTCATCCCTTTCCGAATTTACGAATATTATTTTACATTAAACAAAAATATCGGTATTCTTAGCAAGTGCCATGCATATTTTAAATTATAAAGATACCCTTTTTTCATTAACCATAGTAATTTAGCAACTAAAATGTATTTGAATGGTAAATTATTTTAAATTTTCTCAAAAACTCTATCAATGTAAAGAAAATAAAAAACGAATTAGTGAATTGATTTTTAAATAACTAATCAACTATTAAATTTCCAATTTTCCAAATTATACAAGCATGAAAGTTTATTTAAATTTCATTTATATTTGCGTATGTTTCGATTGCACGCCATTTGCTGCTTATGGCACAGCCAATCTTGCGGTTTCGTCATGTTCCAATATTCAATGTTAAACACGTTCTCTCATTTGCCCCCCATTTTCTTCAAAAAGATGTTAATTTCACGTTAATATAATCGTATTTAATGTTACAAATACCACCGGTGTGGCATCTCAAAAAGCATGAAATGAATTTACACTACATTAACCGTATGTAATTCAAATATTCATTCCACACTAGAAACTTAAAAGGGATTGTAGAATGAATTCTTATATTGCAGGAGTAATAATAAGTTTTATCAAGCAAATTATATTTGCGTTACATTTTTTTTTCAATTTGCTATTGTCAAATGTTTAAAAGATATTATATTTCCATTTGGCAAATGAAAAAAAAGTTTTATTACCAAAAATAAACTATTTGAATTGGTGAAATTTCTAATTGGAAAGAAATTTCATTGAACTATTATAATTTTCTTATATATTATATTATAATATTACGTCATGTGAAGTGATGTTACGAAAATTACGTTGTTGAATTGAAGATAATTAGATCATTTACATATTTATGACGTCAACGTCACATATATGTAACTATCTATTTTACATAATGACACTGCCACAGCATTGTAAGATATAAGAGGAAAATATTAGAAATTCAACCCTTTCCTCCCACACCCAGTCTCCCAAAGGGTTGCTTTCGAAACAGCATCCGCCTCCTTCGAACCGGATGTTAGAGCATCAACTGGCAAGTTGACAGACTGCAATTGTCTCATTTCTCAGCCTCCAGAAATTTTCGAGAAAGCAATCGACGATAGTTGGGCTCGGTTTTCCACAATTTTGTTATTATTATGCTAATAAAACAATCGAGAATCGCAGTTTGGTCTTTTGTTTAGTTAAAAAAAGCTCTATAGTTTTAATAAACTGTAATTTCATTGCTCCTAAGTAGTTAAGTCAATATTAACTTCCATTTTACTGTTTCATAAGAATAATTAGATGTTATTAATATTTTTTTAATTATTGGTTTCAGGTTTCGAAGATTGAAGAGGTAAGTTTTAAATTTTCTTTTATTAAAGTTAAGTACTTCAAAAATCAGCATACGTAATAGTCCAGTTCATCATCTTTGTCATCATCTAAAAAGAACTAATAAACCTTTGTGAGGTCTCTCATAAACACTATTTTTAAGAATTTAATTTTACTAAAATTTGTTACATTTCAATTTTAAGTTCAATGTGAGTTTAAAATATTTATTAGCAAAGTTCATATATTATTGATAGTCGAAAGAGACCATCGAAATGGTCGGATAGTCTGTGGCTTTTATTTTATTGTTAATTTAATAGATTGTAATGTTGTATACACATGTATACAGAAATGCAACATTGCTTATAAAATCCCTCGATATAATAAAATCGATAATTTTATAAGCAAAACATGAATGTTAAAAACATTGAAGTTTATGAACGATTAATCGATTTTTTTCGATAGTTTTTGCCACCATTTCAAAATATTAATATACAATTTTTCTTTAGTAATAATTTAAAACTTTTAACTGCGTCAATTTATAGTCTGACGTCTTTAAATCACTATCTAATCTATCCCAGCTTACAGTTAGATTATAACTTCTCGCGTTATATCATTATCATACAAAAATTACAAATCTACAATTGTAACTGAGATTGAATCTGTTTAAGTATGGAGTTGTAGGTCATGAACGGGATGGTGGCGCTATGGTCGTTCATAAAGCATCGATCATGAAGAACGATGAATCATTGATGTTTGGGGGTTCAACATTGACGTTAAAATATCGATGATTATGAACGATCTATCGATGTATCGTTTGCATCGCTTGGTGCATATGCATGTCATTGAAAAAAAAATCTTGGTGGAATTCTTCTGTGTGTAAATTCCTCCTTTTTTGTACTTAAATTTTGATGGAAGCTTGTCGTTTTACGGTTGAAAACTTAGATGAAGTTTTCAATGGTGAAATCTCTCGGGAGAAAACTGTGATTTTTTCGATGTGGATTTCAATAAAATTAGGGATGAATACCGGAACATAGGGACAGAAAAGTGGGATTTGGAGTAAAAGTTGTGATGAATATAATTTTGATAATAATTCCTCAGTGAATAAAAGCGGCGGAGTTGGGAATTGAGGGATGGAACAAGTTAGTGGAATGAAAATGCATTTCGTCTTACAAATGTAATTGTGTAATATACGAGCACCGTATACGACAGAACGTTAACATTATACGAACGTCAAAATTTATTCATAAATGTTTCGATTCAAATCGAGGAAATTCTCTCGGTTTCCGTCTTGCTTTCTCCTGGCTGCGATCGGTCGTTACGTCCCACGAAAACCGTGAATGTGAAGCAAAAGTTTATATTACCCCGTTGACAACTTGTTGTTTGTTGCATAATGCCAACCCAGAGCATTTCGGATTGTTGCAATTCAAGAGAAATAAACTTAGTGCTGTCTATATGTGAGAGATAAGTATCGTAATTTAAAGCGGATCCCACTGGAAATTCAACGCAACAATTCCAAAATTCAGTTTATATACTATTTAGTTAGTCATAGTTAGTGATTCTCAGAGATTTGTCAACATTGTAAATGTATAAACCTCCAAAGAAAACTTATTATAAATTCATACTTTTATATTTCTGTTGTAAATACGGACGTTGTCCATAGTCATAATTCATCCATAATTTGTCTAAGTGACAGTCAAGGGTGGAAAAATATAGACGCAAACCCCCTCAATCGAATGACGTTGTGGTGGAGACGATGACTTCGTCTTTGCTGGTTCCATAGGGGTTTAAGGTTACGTGTACGGTGCCATGTTTCAAATTAGTGAAGATCGTTGCTCTCGTTATGGCCCTGAATTTTCTTTTCCCTCCAATATAAACTCAGCCCCATTACAGATCTTCCATCACTTTTCTTAGGTGAAGCTCATTTTAAAATTCTTCGAAAGTTTTATTCCACCAAACATTTTTATGACTTTCACAGCAATAAAAGAAAGTTTCGAGGATGGAATTTGAAAATTTCAAACTGTGATCTTGAAAATTCTACGTTCAATAAATTAAAAATAGGTTTCCCATTCAAAAATAGAAATCTTCAAAGGTGTTTACTATTTTATTATAAATATATTTTTTTAAAAAAATCGAGTTATAAAAATATATAAAAAAATTCTTTTACATGCAAGTTTATAAATAGGTTATTTATTTTTTTTTTCGTCCAACTTGTCTGGTCCGATGGGTGTGCAAAAGGGAAAGCACAGTGGGAATAGGGGAACGAGATATTGAGGAACGGTGGGGTGTTGATTGGGATTTTAATGGGGAACAGGTGTGGGGTTTGATTGAAATATTTAAGAAATTAGAAAAAAATAATTGCGCTCCGGCCAGAGTGGGAATAATTTTTCATTTTTAATGAGCGTGTGAAATGAGGCTGACACATCATCGAAAACATTTCCGTGTGCGCTGAAAATATGTTGTGATTTTTTTTTTTGCTTTTACAACCTTTTAAATATTTGTTTGACTAATTTCATGGGTTTTGTTTCAGTTTGAGACATTTATGGAGCAATGAACACCCAAGACGATGATTTGATTAAATTTTTCTAATATTTCTATAATCGCTTGACCGATTTTTACATTTTTTATATTGGACACAGTAAATTTTGATTTTATGTTACACAGTTTGACCCTAAAAAACAAAATGTAAAAATAACCAAATTTGTTTTTGTAACAAATATATTGGAATTAACTTACCCCGTCGACACGTTGTTGTGCTCGAACCACAGCCAATTTTATCACTCTTTGGAAAAATTGATGCTTAAATGAAAGTAAAATACAAATCAGTAAAATTTTTATTGTTTAAATTTGCTTGTTATTATACCATTTCGTTGCTCAAACGTCCTGTACCCTTAAACCAAAAAAAAATATATTAAAAATATAGTTTTTCAAAAAATATTATATTTTGTCTTTCTAAAAGAAGGTGTAAAAAAATATGTAGTTTATTTTCTAAATATAAAATAATAATCTTTATCATGTAAAAAAAATACTCCTTTAAAGAGTTTAATAATAAAGAATGGAATTTGAAATAATAGTCTTTATCCATTGATACCTAAACAATATAGCTGATTTCAAAATTATGTTCTGGCTTTGATAGGCATTGGTTAATGCATTCCTTTAAAAACTTACCTCAGCAATTCCATCAGAATAATGCTGAAAACCTTGAACCTAAAAACGAGAAAAAATAAATAAATATTCAATTTCATATACGTGCGTATGTTTGTACGCGTAGAAATTAATACAAAAAAAGTCAAAATTCTAACAATACAAGTTATAGTTATCAGTTTGTTTGATAATCATCATTAAGGCAATGAAAATATTTTTTACTTGTATAGTAAGTTTCTTTTGGTAACTTATTGTTAAAGTTCTAAGCATTCAAACTAAGAAATCGCTTATTTAGGAACAGTTCTTTTACCCAAAAAATGATTATGCAGTTAGAAAAAAAAATCTTTTAAAAAATAGAAATAATTATACATTAGTCTTTAAGCCTGAAGTCTTAATCTAAGCTTTAAGTATGATTTTCATTATACCGCAGTTTAGTGATGAATTTTGATAAAACAGCTCAAAATAAGACAAAAATAATGAAGAATAAAATTTTTTGAAACATCGATATTTATAGTTTTAGAAATGTTTGATAATTAAAGACATTGATCCACCAAGTTTTAACTATCACAAGTTTTTACTGCCACCAATACTCCGAGTTATAAATCATTAGCTCCATTTCAGACTATGTAAATCCTATACTTGGAATAAATTTCTGCTCACAATTGTCCATTGTCATAATTAGTTTTACCTTTAATCACAAAACTGTATATGCTACTAAATCAACAACTATTAAATAACTTTTTTGTTAATTTAGATTTGATTTTGCTTATAGGATTGAGTGTCTTATATACTCGAGTTGACTTCTACGATAAATTCTACGGTTTTTGCCATCTTCGGTGTTGTACTCCATTTTTAAATATTCCATTTAATTAACAAAACAATAGTTTTATTTATTCTTTGACGATATTTTTGTACTATATGTAACATAAGTAAAACGATAAGGTCTCGATTAGAAGCGTAATAATAAGCTCAATCTGTGGTTTGAGTCTATTCAAAGCCGAAATTTTTTACGTATCGATGTTTCGAAAAATTATTTTGTATTTTCGTCTTATATTGAGCCATTTACCAAAATACATCGTATAATTGTGGCGCCACGGAAATGGTATATACTTTATCCACTCTTAAAGCGGAAAGAAATGGTGTAAGTTACAAATGGTGCATAAAAGAACAGTAACCATTAAACAAAATAATCATTTTGAAAAACGTACAAGTTACTATTTTTTCATTTTTTTAAATTTTCCTGACTTTGATTGTTGGCATGCAAAATTTTGAGAAAATCATCAATCAAATGAGGAAACATAGCAGTAAAAGATTATTTAATAGACAATTGCATAGTTTCTATCTCCATACCCTACAATTTACAAAATTTTTCATACTATTTCTTAATACATTCTTAATTAACTTTTTTTTTTTGTTATTTACCGTCGCTTTAAAACTATTAAAGCCTTTAGCATCTTTGGGTTTAATAAAAATTTGCAATTGAGAAATATCGAAAATTTGCTAGATACGAGGATTGAACCCAACACCTATCAGGTTTGGAAAGATATCTTGGCCACCAATAGGCATTAAATGAAATTTGTTTCATTAAAAATTGCATGCCAATTGTAAAATCAGTTAGTAAGAATGATTGAAAATTTCCAATATAAGTACTTATTTAATAGCCGATCAAAATTGGGAACATTTTTTTTTAAATAAATTGAAGTTTAAAAAAATGAACATAACAAATTTTAAAAACCATTATCACCAATGATGTGGTTTTAATAAAATTCAGTGTTTTCCTTAGAAAATAAAAGCCTTAGGATAGGAAAAATAAACATTGCATATCATCCCCGGAAAAACAAGGTTTTCTTTTTGTAATCAAAATATGAAAATTATGTTTGAGAAAATTTGAATTTTTGATTCATAGGATGTAGGGTAGTAACAATTTAAGGATTTTCCGTTTTTTCGTTCAACTTACAATATGTATTGCAGTGCCAGAAAAGGGGGGTTTCTCAAATTCTCAAAGCAACTGTTGTGTTGAATAATAGACTACTATGTTCTAGCCATTGCATATCATTGGTATTTTGCATATTACTCAATGAATTATTGTTAGAAATAAGAATGGACTACCAACTACGCTTTCTTATTAATCTACGAGTTAACCCTTGCCTCATTGGAACAAATAATGTTTCTAAAAAACTGATAAACCCCTACTTCAGAGGGAAATATATTTGAAAGAAAACAATTTTAATGAAATCCAAAAATGCTTTTTAAATTAGTTCAGGACTCTGATACTCTTCTTTGAATTACCTTTAATTCTTTTGTAATTTAAGGGTATATAGGACAAAATTTCTACTTTTAAAATATGTCATTAACCATGTACATTAACAGATAAATTTTAGATAAATTTTGATTAAAATTGTATTAAAATGATCGAGAAAATTTTTTCCTCAGCAAAATAAATATTTTTTTTTTTAGAATTTGCATCAAATCGTTGTAATTATTGAATATAATATAATAATGAATATAATATTATATTGAATATAATATAATATTGAATACAATATAATTGTTTTTACCTCAAAAGATGATTAAGAAAATAAATTAAAAGTAGTTCAATTTGGAAATATTAATTTGTTAAGGCAAATAGTCTCAAGCTCATTTAACAAGTTTTTAGAGAAGATTTATCAAATATGTCGCTGTGATTTTTCAGAACACTTAAAAAGGTTTCAACTTTAAAAATTATTATTCCTTATGTCCCTAAAGTTGATAAATAGTATTTCTTTTGATTTGGATAAGAAATAAGGGCCAGTATTATAGATACATGGGATACATACTAGTGAATACATGGGATGGATGGGATATGGATGGACCCATATCCTTAAGATTTTTCCTAAAGGTTACTTAAGATCCTTAAACTATGAAATAGAAAACAAATTTTGTTAGATTAACACTACACACATCACTTTTCTTAGGGGAAACCACGAATATATTCTCTATCCTTTGGATAAAATTTTACCTCATAGATAAATGTGAAAGTATCGACCCTAAATGTAATGTAATTCTTTTGTGATTTTCATATTTAATAGTGTTGCAGAAAAAATAAAAATGGAAAATAACCATTTTTACGCACATTAAACATTAAAAGATTGAAAAAGGGGAAGCAATTTCATTACAAATTGATTTAATCTTTCAAAAGAAAATAAATTTAAACAGAATTTTGTGTTCCTTTAAGTAATGCTTGAATCTTTTAGTCAATGAAGATAACTAATCACTCTATCTTTTTAATCTTCATTCTTTGCGGTTTGAAGTATGTAAGGAAAATTAAATTTAACACATAACAGTGTAGCATTTTCTTCGTTCAACCTCTCGCTTCACCACGACAGCACACTCTATTTTTGTCAAACGTAGGTAGGCTCCAAAGAGAATAGTTAGATCGTCATACAACAACAACAATAAGAGGATTTCGGTTGAAGTATGGCAATGCGGAGATGATTAAAGATGGCAGATTTGAGATGGTGCAAGTATAAGAACGAGGAAGAGACGACAAGTGAAGTGTTTTAAGGTGATAGAGCCGCATTTCAAGAGATTTATTTTTAATAGTTTATGCATAAGATTAGATTTAATTGCCATGAATTTATTACGAGTGTATATACCTTCAAGTACTTGTAATTAATTCTGTTGAAAATATGTTATTTATTCATAACTTGGCGTATGTAACAGCCAGCAAGTGAGACAAGGACACGACGCATATAACAAGGAAATTAAAACGCTTGGGAAATGTTTTGATGATTCATGTTTTTGGTTGATGAAATTTTCATTATTCTTCTCTAGATCAAAGTGAGCTATATGACAAACAAAATGGCGAATTGAGCTACTTACATGATAGAGGCGTTGTTGACGACGTCTTTGAAGCTAGAAATTAAAAATAAAATTCAATTTATTTTCTTTGAAAGTTTATTTGAAAAAAATAATATACCGCTTCAGCTTCCGTGTCTGCTCCACCTTCCTCAGCTTCCGCTTCGGCTTCAACTTCAACGACTTCACCAGCGGCGGCTTCTTCTTCTTCACTCCATACCGGCATAACCAATAGCTAAAACAATTTTTTCAAAAAATACAAATTTCAAAAACTATTAAATTTTTTTACCATTTCAAACATAATCAACACAAATAAAAACCGCCAATTTTTAATAGTCTCCATTTTCTTTTTTTGGTGAAAACTGTTTGACCTTACACAATTATTATACACTTGTTGCATACAAAATGGTCTGAAAAGAAATAACAAATGAAATTTATATTTATTTCCTGTTTTTCTTTTGTTTCGACAATCTTTTTTTTGCATTAAAACAAAAGACTATCTGGCAGAAAGAAAAACCTTTTTCGATCACGTATTGAACTAGAATTTTGATAAAAATGTATATTCAAAAAGAGATTCAGAAATTATCAATTTTAAGCGTGACATTAGCGAAAAGAAAATACGATTAATTTTATTATTTCGTGTCACTATCGTGAATAAATGGATGGAAAATCGTTAGTTTGAAACAATCACATGATTAAGTACCTACATTTTTCAAATTCTTCTTCAATTTTTTTCTAGAATTTTCATGTGATTTTCCAAAAATAATTATGAAGTTAAAAGTAATAAATAAAAACATGTCTTACTAATCTACCCCCGTCGCTCATGTCCATTTAATAACATGGTGTATATGTAAATTTTCACATATTTAAGGGGTGAATCATTACCATTGTTATCTCGTTATCTTACCATTTGCGTGTTAGAGACGATTTCATCCGGCATTGCAGGTTATGTAAAAAAGCTCTCACAAAAAAGGAACATAAATAAACAAAACAATAACGTGATCCACCAGAAAATGTATCCAGGGAAGTCATGAAAAAACGTCTAAAGTCATCTATCTTGTTCTCTATTAACGAACAAAGATTGAGAAATCACGAAACGATTTTTTTCTGTTTTTCTCAAAAGCCATTTTTAATGGAAAATGTGAATAAAATGTAGGGTAGGTGTATACACAAAAGAATGCGGTTGCTCGTCAATTTTTTATTTTCCCTCATTCATAGCCTACTTGTGTTTTCATGTGAAAAATTGTTGTGTCCCTATTTAAATCAAATTTGCTGCTTTTTTCCATTTGTATAGTTAATTGGTGTGTTGCATTTGCACATTTATTGCGACCAAATGAAATTGACTTGTAATTAATTTATAAAGACTATTTCATCAATTGGAAAAAATACATGCAACGTTACATTTTTTGTTTCCAGTTACCAACAGTCTCCTATTATTTAGTGTATTAATATTATTCAGTGCCTGGGGCAGTTTGAACAGACATACAGGTACTAAATTATTAAATATATAAACAATGTTAATGCATAAAAGTAAATTCTAGTTTTAATATCAATATTTCCATTTTGTGTCAATTCTGTATATCAAATCACAGTAAAATAAATAGAGGAAATCTACCTCGCCATTGAAAACAAATAGTTTTTTAATTCATATACATTCGTATATTCAAAAGTCACTAATAAATTTAAGCATATATTTATTAGGGGATTAAAAATGTTTATTTTTAATTTTTCGCACTTGTTTTAATACTTGAAGTAATACTATTATAAACATACGTATTTAAATACAAAAATGACATCAATAATTATACCTTAATTTTTGTTTATATTATTTTTTCATTAAAAAAATGCATTTAGTATAATTAAACAGCTGCATTAAGCAAACCAAAGGAATTTTCACAATGATGAAAAAAATCTTTGTGAATCGATCTTTATCTCAGGAACTGGTCAATCCTGGAAATAAAATGGTCTTCAAATTTGCAACCCTTAATCGCATTTTTGTTTTGTTTTTTAAGCTAACTCGGTCCTACAAATTTAAGAATTAGTGATATTACGATAGATTGCTTACGAGCACAGTTAAAGAAATCGGGGTTACTAATTTTTTTTCAACAAAAATAGAGGTTCTTAAGTTTTTTCTGACTTTCCGAAAAAAAATTGTTCTTTCCATGAACGTTGATCAATTTTGCTTCAGATGATTGTGAACAAAAATCCAACAGTTTCGTGATGATTTGTGTATTCTCTATTGAACTTATTGTTAAAAATTCAGATTCTTAATAAAATAGGTTTGTGAACGATGATGTCTAATATCTTTGCAATTTAAATAATTCAATTGAGTAATGAAAATGATTAAAAAGTACTTGAGTTTTTCTTCAAACAATAAAATAATTGAACTTCCCAGATTTATTGAACTGCTGAACTTTAGAAATATGCTTAAATTAACTAATGAAATAAACATACTCAATAAAAGATCCATAGATAACAATATCAAGGAATACTACGATTCTTCCAGCGCTACGATTTGATGTAGGAGTCATATAGATCTCGACAAAATAAAACAAGGAAGAACAAAATTTTCGATTTCTCGCTTAGTTTATGAGAAATCAATACTAAGAAAAACAAAATCAGTTTTCTTCTCACATTTTAGACGGTTTTCGCATGACTTTCATGAAAAACAGGTACATGCTCTTAACTGCAGCTCCATAATTTCTCCATCACAAAGGCCCTCAAAAAAATTGAAATGTTAATTTAATTATGCCCCATCCATTCGCGAATTAAATTCAAAACAAAGTCGAAAATGCCATGTTGCTAGAAAATGGTATTGCTAAAAAGGACATGAGTCGTAAAAATTTGGATTTAAGCTTCCTTCTTGGACCCCTTTTTATTTTTTTTGTACAAAAAATTTGTAGAGTTGCCTCTTTTTATCATGAAAAAGTTAAAAAAAAACATTTTTTAAGTGTCGATTTCTCGTAAACTAACAAGATATCGAAAAAAATTATTGTTCATTTTCGTTTTATTTTGTCGAGACCTATAAGTTGTTTTAAAGAATTTAATTATTTTTTAAGGAATTTACTTTCCAATTGACCACATCACATTTTTCGATTGTTAAATCACTGGCAATTAGAAAACTGCCATTCCGAGGACATTCAGAACAAATTGGAGATGATAATGGTATTTTCGTAGAACTTTTTACTAAATTCGATCCCTTTTTATCAGAACATTTAAAGTCCTATGCGAACCTTGGTAGCCGAAATTCATCATTCTTATTTAAAACAATCCAGCATGCTTACAATTTGGTAGAAACCTTAGTAAATGAATGTAGGTATTCCTTTACATTTTCTTCTTAAAGATTCAATATTTAAGATATCTGAAACTATATGGAATATATTGCATTATGGAATCTTCAAGATGTGTACTTTAATGTTGACATTACTCTGTGCAGTTTTTGAATCTCAACACCAAATTGTTCAGGAGAAAGATCTTTTTCCATCCTGGAAAGAATGAAAAGTTTCTAACGTGCTAATGGGGACCAAGATTTACTTTATAGCCTGGCATTATTATTTCTTGCATTTTAATTATGAGGAAAACATCGATTACGATGATGTAATCAAAGTTTTCGCGCGAATCAAGGGTAAAAAAATTAGTTTATATCATAAGTGATAGTTGGAAAAAATCTGAGTTTTATTAATCATTGAATTATATAAATTCATAAAAAGCTTCGTTAAATTAATTTATAAATTAAATATTTGAAAATTAGATGTTTTATCTTGATAACCACTTTGTTATGGAACAACAAGGGTGGTTCATCGAATGGGGCCTATGGCGGTATCGAACCTAGATCCAGGACTGCTTATAGCCCTATACCAATTACAAAATGTGTTCCATATGTAAAAAAATAATTATTATTTTTCTTCTTTTATGTCTTCATTGAAAAGGAACTTGAACAAAGTTATAAATCATAAAGCACCCAAACTACTACGAAACACTACAATACACCAATTCTTACGATTTATTGACCAAGAAAAATTCATATCATATGGTATTTACAATTGAATTGATTTTTGTTTAAATTACAGTAAATGTGTTATATATTCTTAAACAGCAGTAGAACATAACAAAATATTGTTAATGTTAATGTTGAATAAACTAATGAGAATCAATACGAAAAGTGCTACTACGATTGCATTGTTTAAAAATACAAACTTGTTGGTATTAGTGAGTCAAGAGTTATATTTTTTTAGCTGTAGGTATGTAAGCACAATAACAATGCCATCTTAACTGTGCCATGTGTTTTAGTTATTAAAATTATTTATTCCAAATGAAAAATTGAAATCCCCATACAATTTTTTGAGAAAATTGAAAAACGTAGTACTGCTTTTGTTTGGCCACAGCCACCTATTATTTATATTTTAGTACTTACTTCACATTTTCCCACTTTGCTTCCACCTTCGCTCATGTTAGTCTCACTCTCATGTTAAACTTGTTTAAATATTCATTTTCTACACAGCTGCATTTCCGTGTTGAAATTATTATTGATTGCAATGAAAATGCAAACAGTCAGACAGACTAACAGACATGGAGAGACATGCAGTTATAGTTACAGTTGCAAATTTACTTACCCACCTCTTCAGTCTACAGTATACCGCTTAGTATTCAAACAATTTTCCTCAATGCTCCCAACACGCATGGGGATCTACTTCTTTACTACTCATCTCCCAAACAAGCAACCCTTATATTTTCCGTAATCCAAATGTTAATAAATCAAATACCTAAACCAAGTTATCTCCTCGTTCTATTAGTATAGGATATACCTGTCTATAAATGCATATATCTATGAACAATTTAGCGTGAGAATATTCCGTTATCTCCGTGTAGTCTTGTTCAGGAAAATAGAATACTGAACGAGCAGTTTGAATGGAGAACGAAAAAAAAGGATAGGGAAAGATTTTAGATGTAGATTCGGAGCGTGAGCAATAAATTTTCCTTACGAGAGATTGAAATTAGTTTGTGTATTTATTGAGGTTAATTATTTAATTGTATACTCTACCTTTATAAACGGATAATAAAACTTAAGTTCAAAAGTTAAGTTTCTCTGTTAGTTTGTTGTTTTTTTCTCGAATGTTTAAAAAACAAATGAACGTTTGTAAAAAAAATGGAGTTAAATAAAACCGAATTTGATCCTTTCTACCGGATATACTGCAATAGCGTTCGTTCTCGACGGGGTTCTGGAGGTCGATGGTGCAGAGATGGAATGAATTCCCTTTCTACTAGAGGGTAGTTTGTACGGAATTTCTACCCAATAGGGGTGTGTAAGGTAGAGGGTGAAGTAGATGAAGTAAGTAGTTTTAAAATACAAATGTATTAAGTGATAACAAATGTTCCTTTACCACGAACGTGTTACAAATGTTAGAAATTTGCATATCAATATGTTTGTATATATTTGTCTTAACGAAACGATCAAGATATCCCTGTAGTATTATGTCCGTATCAGCGTTTCTAGTCCTTCTTTTTCACCCCCGGAGTTTTAGTACTGTCTTGGGAGGGAACAACATTATCATTGTTTTTTTTTAGTATTTAGTTGTAAGATAGAAAAAGAAATAAATTTCACCTGAATGAGTACAAAAACATAAATTTACTAATGGCAAAATATAGATTAACCTTTTGTATTTTTGTTGAAACCCTATCATATTTTTTTTTTGCCGTTAACCTCTTGAAACTTATGTTACAACATTGCAAGTTGTATAGATATAATTTAATAGTTTTTTAATCTATTTCTTAGTCGTGGAGTCGGAGTCGTGTTGTTGGTAAATGTAGAAATTAGAGTCAGAGTCGGAGCCGTGTTCATTTTTTGACTCCACAACCCTGCTAAAAACTCTAAAATGTTAATCAAGACTCTTAAAGACTGAAAATCTGCATTTGATTTTTTTTTAACACATTAACTTGAGAGTGCCAGCACACATAGAAAGAGCAGATGGTTCTTCCCTCATCAGAAAACCCTAAAAATCATATTTTGATCATTGACAATGCAACTAACCAACAAGAGATTTGATTACTTTATATCTTTATTTAGTTCTCCAACAGAAAATAATAACTTTACAAAACTGCATTCAAAAAACAAATGAAAAAAGTTCTTTTCTCACCACTACGGTTGAAAGAGGTGGTTCACTTATAGGAGGTTACATAATGTAAAATCTATCAAAGTTTCCCGGTTACTGAGATAACATCTTTTGATAGTTACCTAGGTAACATATAAACAAAAAAACTTTTATATTATGACGTAAGTGAAATCATAATTTATTCAAGTTTAGAGTTGTCTGGCAGGGGGTTGACATCGTTAGGTTAGACACTTAACTGTGTTAAGTATATGGCAATGGAAGATGGGATTTCTAATATTATTTTGAAGAAAAAAATTAAAAAAAACGGTTCTCGAAACTTTTATAATTTTAAGCTTTTATTTTGTATCTTTACTACTTGTAGCCGCCACAGTAATTACCATCTAAACTCCATAGTCACTGATCGTTCTTACCTGAATTAGGATCATGTACATAGAAACTTTCAGCTTTTACCAAAAATGACGATATGTAGCCGTCGCGGGCTTTTGGGTTATAAAAAATATATTTTTTTTTTTGATATACCTATAGAAATCTATTAATTAATGATTTACTCTATTTATATCCATAATTGTAAAAAAATATAGGCACTCACGGGTGTTTGATTTAAAAAGATTTTTTCTGGTCCACGATAATCATTTGTTATCGAGTACCCGAAGAACTCTCGAAAGAGACGAAACGTCGTACGATGATATTAAAGAATTGTTAAAACAATAATAGTCTTTCTAATCCAAACATTTACAAGTACCAACATTTATCTATTAGTTAAGTAATCCAAATTCTCCGAGGACTAAGATCAAGATAACTAGTTAGTACTTGAATTTTAATCGCGACGTTTCGGCCCCATTAGTTAGCCTTCCTCAGGCGTTTATAAACAATTACTTTAACTTTGTCAACAATAATCTTTGTCATGATTCATTTTATAGATACGGTACAGTTGATAAAAGCAATAATAAAAACTTCCAAAATACATAAAATTTCAATAAAAAATTCAATAAACAATAATTAAAAATTACACTACTTTAAGCCCAACTACTCAGCATTGCTGAGTCTGAACCGCATGCGGTTCTGAGAATTTGTATTAATCTGTTATCACCAAGGATCTGAAATTTTACCATAATGCTATTAGTTAATCTTTCGAATAACTTCACCATTTGCCAATAAAACTGATACAATATTATATTTATGATCTATTTTTCTTTGATATATAAACCATCTGGATAAAGTACCTAATAAGTTTTTTTTAAACAAAAAGTGGTTCAACATTTTGAATAAATCGATATGTAAAATTTCAGTATCAGAAGAGTAACGATTGCTTTTTTAAGTGAAACAGTAAGTCGCTTGAAAAATCGAAGAAAGCATTAAAAGTTCCTTCGTTGTTTTCATTTTGGTTTCATACCCAGTTAGAAATCGTTTGCAAATGAGTTTTCCCAAGTCTCTTGATTCACCGTTTCTCCCTTTTACCCATATTTCACTAACGTTTCTTCTCTATCACACTCATCAACCCCAAATTCGCACCCCTTTTCTAGCATTATTGGATTCGAGAGCTAGAACGCGCTTTGCAACATACCACCGTCTTTTTTATTACCAACTCGATCGTAACACGCGTATCTTTCGATATCTTTTCCACGCCACGTCTGTTTGTCTCGTGATGTCTGTCTGTCTGTCTGTCTGTCTATATATATATATGATCGCATATATGGAGGCCGACGTCATCATCATCATCAACGCTAGCGAAATTTGCGAAAATCGAAAGAACGTGTGTCGGTGATTTTATCATTCAATTCTTCTCCCCCACATTGCGCTACTTTGCACCACCAATCCTCATTTTACTAATGTCATTTGCAATTTTGTGATTCTTGTGTTCTTTAAAACGTTGAGCAAGAAGGCTTTGACTTGATCATCATCACTGCCATTATGGCTATATCTTTGGGTACCACACAGGCGTTGCAAATTCGTTAATGCTTTCTTCCAAAGCCTTATTGATATTTTATTTTAAACATATACATAACACGAAAAAAACAAATCTGCTTGAACAAAATATAAGCGGGGTAAAAAAAAACAAAAGACATACATTGTTGATTCTATTTTGTTTTTAAAAGCTCATTTGATCGTAATATCTTCGGATTTTTCTCCATTTAATAACGAGGATATTCTTTTTGAAAATGGAGCTTGATAAAAATTTAGAATCCTATTAAATTCAAGATTTAAAACGAACTCTTTTTTTTTGTTTAACGAGAAAGATGTAAAATAGGGTTGTTATTGGTTTTGAGATTTTTCATTCATTCTTATATTTTCCGTCTTTATGTTTCACATTTTCGTTTCATATGAACTTGTTTCAAATTGGATTAGATTTGGATGGCGATGTGGTTTTTTTTTTCATTTTTCGGCATTCCTGCATGACGATTTATATTTAAAATCCAATTTTCTTCTAGCGGGAAAAAAGGACTTTTAAAATTTCAAACATTTTATCTCTGTCTTCTTTCGCGAACCTTATCGTGCCGTTCCACACTGTGATAATTTCCCATTATCCCGAACTACCAATACTTAGGGGTGTCGCTCGTTAGTTGGTTTCTTCGTTGGGTAAGCATTATCGACGTTCGTTTTTCTCTCTCGTATTTTGTACTCGATCCCATTAAACGATAGTTTTGAAATCTAATTTGAACTTCATAGTCGCATGAAAAACAGTGTTCTGGCTTTCCCCGATTGCATCATTGCACACAACGTTTACTCGAACTAAACGTCGAAAAATGGGAGAAAAACGTTCGGCATTTGAACTTTGCGAAAGGATATGAATGGAAAGCGTTCCTTATGGAAGAATCTGATTTTGGAAAATAAAAGAAAATGTCAGCACTACTTTTTGTTTCTGTTTTTCCATCAAATAGAGTTGTCTCTTTCGCATTAGTCTTACATTGAATCCTAAATTGTAATACCACTCATGATTAATACAAATAAACTGCATTTTCAATATGCAATTTAATAAATGGCGTAGCTCACTAGGGATACAGGGTGGCGTGAATTCCGGAATGGGCACACTGGGAGCTTTCTGAATGGGAATGGGTGATGGGGAGGGCGAAAATTCTCGCTGCATTTTCAATGTATTGTGTAGATGGTATGTATGCTTTGGTTTCTGTATGCGCGAAAGCGCAATCCATTCGAAAAGATTTATTTCTAGTTAATGTGCATTGTTCGCAATGTTCACTCATTTGCCGTGTATTCGTGGCCCCTAACGAACAACATTCTCGTATGCAATATGTGCAATGAATGCATTTAAATGCATATGTGCAACGCAAAAAACGACTTTTAAAATTCCAAAGCCTTCTTGAGGTGCTTTGATTTTATGAACCAGGAAATGCAAGGTTTTGGTTATTTTAAGACTACCTGAATACATTTTTGGAATATTTTGTGCTCCGTTTCTTGACCACGTATAAAATATTGAAGAATTTTATTTAAATATTCTGTTGTAACGTACATTTTTACTTTAAAGTTATATACCACCCTCATTTTAGGTAAAATTATATTTCAATTTTACCTAACCATCATATTAACATACCTTTGGTGTTAGAGATGCGATAAAAATTGTTTTATTCTTGGTTCCAGTTGATAACCACATCTTCTTCTGCGTGACATAACAGTGTTATAGGAAATAAGATATAACTAATTAAAATAAAAAAAATATCAAATATTATTTCGTTTAGTTCTGTTCTACTATAGTTCTGTTTTGTTCTGTTTTGTCATACAATTATTATTTCCAAAGTTTTGAGATCGATTGAAAATGTTAAATAATAATTTTATTTAATTGAGTATATAGTTATCAGATTGTTGCATTTTATAAACAATGGAGATAGTGGGTGTTGAAAAGAAGTATTCTCATTTGGTAAAAATGTATCGAAGATATTTTTCAGTATATTCGATAGTATCGACATTAATTAATTGAGATTAAAATTTCATAGGTTGCGTGTTTTTCACCTAACAAACGGTAAAAATATTAAAAGAATAATACACAAAAAAAAAACTAAAAAAAAACTAAAAAAATTTGCTCGATCGGAATTCGGTCAATTTGTTGCCAATATAGAATCGTTTCGAAAGCTACACTTACGAAATGTCTAATTATCTTTATAAAATTATGTTAAGTGCCTAAAGAGGATATAAGTTTCGAACGCTTATTAAGAAACTATTTTCATACTAGATGCGCAACTATCATCCCACTGTTTGTCAATAAAAAGCTCCAGTGAAAAGTGCTGGTAGATTTTAACATATCTGAAACGCCAGGAACTAAAACCTACCCGGAAATCAAATTATATTTTTTCGCTGTAGTTATATTGTTGAACAGTTATATTGTTTAAAAAGTAAGCTATAAACATAAATTTGAACAAAAGTTCAAGCAAATATATTACTAACATATTTGCCTAGATAAATATTTCGATTGCCAAGCAATCTTCCACAGTGGTCTTCAAACAGCGAAAAATTAATTATCGACCTATTACATTCAAGTTTTATTCTGTTTTTTTTTTCATTATTTTGGTCCCATATATCATAAGACAAATAATTACATTGGTGACATAGACCCAGAAAATTGAGTTTTTAATATTGAAAACTGACAAATTTCGGAATATATTTCTGAAATCATCAATGTTATAAATCCAATTAACGAATTTTTGCGAACATTCATCTGTTCATTATCAAATTTAATGTCGTTTAACTTTGCGGATTTGTTTTAGAGACCATTATCCATGTATCCATGTATCCAACTATTTAATATTCTGTGTTACTGCGTTTAGACTTTTACATTCAATTTCAATGGTTGTCCCTATCAAAAACATTAGAATTGTTTAGCATTTGAGTTATGAATTATGAAATAGCGATAGTATCTAAAACAATGTTAGTTCTAGTTATAGATGCGGAGGAAGCAGGGAACAAAAGGGTTGTCCTTAACTGGTAATAGCATTTGTAACATGCTTAGCTAATGGCCGTAAATCATCGACATCAACAACGTATGCAACGCAATGCAATTGACTGCACTTGTGTGTATACATCCAGATGATTGTGGTTGAAATCACGACCCCATTTCTCGTAACCCTCATGTAATCCAAGTCTAGTGCTACCATTCCTACAGGCATGATCCTTGTAACGTGTTGTCCAGCGATTGCCTACATCCGCTTATATAACTACTGACCCACAAAATCCAATCCCAACACAGCACAAAATTCCAATAGACCACTCAATTTTTTTCAGTGTTCCAATTTAATTTCTCCACTCAATTCAGTAGGCTGACAAATTTTAAAAAATTCTCATATAAAACAAGGTCATTTTATCAAAATTAATGACTCGTTAATACAAAGTTAAATGGCCCATAAAATTTATTAGATCATATAATGTGATGATATGACCGAAAAGGGTTAAGATGTAATAAATTTTCATAGAAAACGAGAATTTTTTTTTGCTACAATATGTTTAATTTTCGTTTAAAATGCTGACGCCTTAAAAAAATGCAACAAGGTTGAAATATGATAAAAGTTTTCGGTTAGTTGGCCGTGAATTATTGTTTTATTTATTTATTACTTGGCAACAGTGTTTTGTTTATTTAATAAAAAAAAAGTATTTGTTTTCATTAAATGGCCGACTACGGGATAAGTGTAATTTGAAAAATGTAGTCAGCCTATAATTTATAATTTAACACAAAAAGAATTTTCCTGGATTTTCCCTTTTTTTTTGGAGAAAAAACTTGCGTGTTTTACTCTGTTTTTTTTTTTTTTTTTAAATTGAATGAAGCGATGTTGACCTAGCCGGAGTTTTCCTCAACCCTTCGGCAGACTAGGGCAAGTTCCGGTCGTTCATATCTCGCGCCAACTCTCTCAGATGTCAACCGAAATGATTTACAATGTATTATAGAACAACACATATGAAAATGAACCCTACGTATACGACATAAGGGTATTACATTATTACATATTCATTTCACATAAATTGTTGACAGTTCAGAATATTTTCCGCCACCCTTTTCGGTTCATACCAAAAAGCTACCGTCCCTACACCTGAAACAACCAGGTAGCTGGCGACTCTGTGTATTATATTAACTTACATTCCTATCGGCTTTTGGTATAAAAAATGTACACATAGTTCTTTGACTCTTAGTAAATTGATTCATAAAACACTAGTTATAACTGGTATTGGGAAGTTTATAAAGATTTCTTGAAAAAAATTCTCATAACCCGAAAGGACACTTCATAATATTTTCTTGATCGGTGTTTTATCAAAAAAATATTCTCTTTAACACATATTATTATTAACAGAGAAGTACGTTTTCATTGGGTTTCCACAAAAAAATAGCGGCTCAATATACTCTTGCTCCAAAATAATTATTCGTTTTTGAATATGGGATGAAATTCCACACCATATTTCGCTAGGTCATCGAAAATTTACATTTAATGTAACACTAAAATTTGACAAAAATGAAAATCAAGCAATTGATCGCTGATGTTGTGGAAGGACATGGCACTTAATGAAGAAGAAAATCTAGCCAAAATCCAAAATTTGAAGTCTTCTTAATTACTACAAAATAAGATTAAAATAGTGGTGGAAATTTCTTGTGTTCTCATTAAAAGATATCAAATTTTAATGGCCAAAATATTTGAGGACGATTTAGGTATGATATTCTTTTCATTTGATATCGAAAGATTTCCTCATGATAAAATGAAAACAGTGTAACATTTTTCGATATTTTGGTTATTTTTGTAAATATTAAGTCTTATAATGTTAATAGTTTAAATGTGTCATATGAACTACAGGAGTTGTGCAAATGGATTTTGACATATGAAGTCAACTAGATGCCTCTTACCCTAGCGAATTAAAAAAGTCCAAGCTACATACACAAAAGGGAATGAAGCTATGCATTTTGTACGTATTTTATTCGTAAAACAGTAGTCGTTATATAGTTTTACACGTAAGTATTTTCATTTTAAAACTCAATATCAAAGAAATTAAAAATACCGAGGAAAATCTACCCATTTTATTTTTTATTTCTACAATTCCTACATTACTTTGTCGTCAGATTTAGGCGCCACATTAACTTCAAAAACATATTCCAATTACTTGAAGAAAAAAAAATATTTCGCTTAAAAATCATATCAATATGAAATTATGTGGTGGGTTTTCCGAGTACTATATCAATTTAAGAGTTTTACTAATATCTTTATGTAATTAATGATCGTAAATCAAAATATTTAAAAAAATCGGCTTAGTAAAAGAATTACATTTTATTTAGGTCAATGACTGAGGAAATTTAAAGTATAAATATAAAAAAAACAAATAAATAATGAATGTTTATGATCGTATGAGTTATTCGAAATGTAGTTAAGAGCTCGTTGGTCCCCTAAAAATGTCAAATAAACAGCAAATAAAAAGTGTATAGACAAAGATAAAAGAAAAGCGAGCCGTAAAGTCTCAAGTGAGGAAAAAAATTATATATATTTGAACATTTTATATACGATTATATTTGACATAAAAGCGCCAAAAAATTCAAATTACGCGCGTTGGAAGTTTCTTGTTGTTACCAATAAATTTTTCAAGGGATCAACATAGCTTTGCTTAAACTAAATTCAACGTAACGCCCGGCGCCGAAATTTAAACTTTTTTTCGTAAATATGAAAATTTATACTTTCCCAAACAGTTTTCAACCCGCAATATTTTCTTTTATGATTTATCCGTTCCGTCTAATTGAAAATAAAATTGACGTGAGCCGAAAAAATGTGTAAATTTGCACAAGGTTGCCAAAATAAATACTTAGAAAAAAATTGGGAAATTTGTGAACATCGGACGTATCCAATAGTCTTGTGATCTATTTAATTATTATATGGAAGTAGGTAGTAGGCTTTAAAACGGGAAATTTCAATGGGGGATAAAAAAGTTGAATATGTGGCAACGAAGGTCGACACTATTATTATCCTATTTTTTCAGTTCTTCTCCTGGGAATATGGGGATAATGTCGCTGATAATTCCATGAAAGGACTTTTAGAAGGCATGAAACGGTTGTTTTTTGGGGGTTGAATAGTTGAGGATAGGGTTATGATGGTGAAAATTGTACGTGTGTGTGTATGGCGTGTCGACCACGCCTCATATTAAATTGTTGTCCACACGATCAACTCCCTCAGAACTTCCACCGTTTTGCTCCTGCTACTGTTAGTGGAGTTCAAAAAAAAAATGCCTAAGCCCCAACATACCGGGGGTGAGAAAACGAGACGGCTCTGACTGGGACTGCCGTACTGAACCAGGACACAATACAGGAATTGGGGATAGGTGTCAGGGTGAGTAAAACGCGAAGTCCAGAAACGAGCGAACGGGGATCGGAGACAGAGAGACACCCTATTATTTATGTAGTGTATATAATATGAAACAAACTCATCCCTTTAAATTGCTGTGGTTTAAAATACGGGAACGGGACTCCAATGTTGAATTGAAAAGGAATGAGGTGAATGTGATGGCATTTTCACAACGACTTCACCAGCTTGTTTGCCCAGTCTGCCCAGTTTCAACGGTTTTATTCTTTTCCACCCTTTTCCGCCTCACTCTTTTGTACGGTTTAGCCACGCGGCTTATATGTTGCTTTCCGGCTTAGTATTTTTTTTTGCTGTCGTAGGAAATTGATTTTGACAGTTTTATTAGTATGTAGAGACTTGAACGAAACGAATATAAAAAAATATTTCTCAAATTAACAGATTTTTTTTCCAAAAATAAAAATTCATGACCAGAATTTATTTTCACTGTTCAAGAAAATATCCAATTCAAAGTTGAAATTTGCCGCCTTTACTTTTCCATAGTCTACTTAAATTAATTATAATGCTCATATTTTTAGTCGGTGGGCTTAATTTACTTGTTTTTACAGCCGTCCCGATTTAAACAAGCCAGTTTTTCATTATGACGTCAAATTAGCTGTAACACCAACGCAATTCAATAATTTTCTAATGAAGCGCAAAATTTCAAGCAATAAGTTACTTTTTATTACAATTAACGACAAAGGAGTTAATAAAAGTTCAAGATGGTAGCTTGCGATCTTCTTTTTCTACTGAATTTTATAATATATGATTGAAAATATTTAAAAAAAAATCGGAAAAAAAAAACTTTCTAGACTAATAAATTTTTACAAACTCGTATTTTGAGCCTCTAACACCTCAAACAAACATAATGTTTTTAAAAAAAAAACCCATGATTCAATTGTTTTTTTCGAAGATTTATTAAAATCTAGATTTTTTGTTTAATTTTAAGATGATACAATTTAAGCTATTGGTCGTCCTATTTTTGACAATAAAACATTGTATACAAAAATCAGCATGCCAAAAAATGTTAATTTCTCAAAAAAATTGAATCTTTTCTAAATTTTTTTAAAAACTCATTTCATAGCAAGATTATCCAGTAATGTTAGGTCTAGTCATATAAGGGTCTGATAGGTAAATAGATATTTAGATGGATTGCGCAGTATAGAATTACGGAGTTCAAACGGTATAGGCTTTTTCACAGTAATTTTGTAGGTACAAAATAACAGATCCAGATCATGGTTCTCTTTTTTAACACTAACAGTGCCAGAATTAAGAACGTACCTATTAGTAGAAGATCCGGTATAAGAAATATATACCCTCATCTGTTACCTATTCGTGATAAGAAATAATTGATAGATAATATTCAGATTAACACAGTGCACCTAGGTTGCCTAATTAAATTGTGTACCGATAGTATTAAATCGTAAAATTCATAATAAAATTTTTGTTGGTCTACTTCCCTCAATGGTTATTTAAAATCTTACATTTGTTAAGAAAATATACCCGAAAGAATTTAAAAGGTATAGGTTGCCTACTTTCTTCCCTGTCCAACTATGAAGTTAAATAGGTGAGTCAACGTTGCTTATATAACTCCATCAGTTATTTAATCATGTAATATGTCTAATGAAAGCTTATTTCTTCCTTAATTTAACAGTATTTGGTTGCCTTATTAAAAATTTGGTTCAGTCCATGGTTGCCTAAGGTTGCCATGTTCATATTTGCCATGTGACAACCAATGATGAAGCGAGCTTGATGAAGAATTTCCTCATTATTACATTTTGCATTATTACTTAGCAAAAGCGCATTTCTGTTACTCTTACCGTTCTCCTTAAAAATTTATATCTAAAATTTAGGCAACCATGGCCTGGACTAACTTTTCAATAAGACAACCTAATTCGGTTCGATTGAGAATAAAATAAGCTTTTATTTGACATATTACACGATTAATTTACAAGAAAATAATTTAGGAGCTTCGATCTCTGAGTTATGGAATTGAAAATCGAACAAATAGCTCGTGAGAATTCCATTGATGCAACAAATCCTTCTTATCATTCATCTTCAGGATTGCATCTCTTATAAATTATAGTGAAAATATGATCGTTTTGTAACATTCAAAATACTTTCTGATTTATTTTCTCCAAAATAAAATTGAAATTTTCAAAAAATGAACACTTTTCTAGCTTGTGGGAGAATTCAAATGTGCATTTTATCAATTACACTTTCAATTTATCCATCTAAAAGCTTCCAAATTTTTTGTGTTTCATTGATTTTTTCAATCTTATAAATAATTGTTGACCAAATTTATAAATGTAGTTACACATTTTGACAAACTTCTTGATGAAAGTATTGTTCTAGATGTGCTATTGTGCTAGGGTATTTAAAATTTTTGTTCTTGGTAAGTTCATTTATAAAAGGCTTTTCTTCATTTATCTTGTTGATAATTTCTAAATGGTTTCTACTTTTGTTCAGTCTTGTATATGAACTCGTTAATGTATAAACACTATAAAAGTGTACACTTTTTCTCTTATTTTATGAATTGGGCGCTACATGCATACTTTGAGATCAATATGTTCTTTTAGGTATCATTTTGATTTTTGAATTAATTAATCTATTGCCACACCATACATAATATGGTCCAATTAATTCTGCATATATCTGAAATGTAGAACACGCACCTATGTATAACTGAAAGCTGACTAGAGGAAAATATCATTAAAAAATATGTAGAATGAGCTTAAAGCGTAAACTTGTGTAAAATAAACTAATCTTAAATGGATAGTGTTGATGTATAGTAAGACATCAACATATGCATATTGTAACGTGATGTTTCAAAACTGTATTGAGTTCGCATTATAAGTTCTTTTATTTCTTTAGAAATAAATAGTCGTTTCACACTTAACAATCAATTTATTAACACTTGTTAAAACAACAATCAAATGAGAATAATCACTTATAGTCAAAACCACAATAAAATAACAATCGCTTTGTTGTAACGTAAACGGAAATTCAAAACTGAACAATCTGACAACGTTGCATTTTCGACTTTGTTTTTAATTTAATTCGCGATTAAATCGGTCCATAATGAAAATTTAGCCCCAAAGAGAGAATAATACCATAATAGAATTGAATTAGTAAAAATATCGCGAATTAAATTAAAAACAATGTCGA
This sequence comes from Sisyra terminalis, assembly GCA_958496175.1. Classification (NCBI taxonomy): domain Eukaryota; kingdom Metazoa; phylum Arthropoda; class Insecta; order Neuroptera; family Sisyridae; genus Sisyra; species Sisyra terminalis. Next base: position 15,672,524 of record OY292275.1, read on the forward strand.
AAATGCAACGTTGTCAGATTGTGGGTGTGCTAAAGTACACATGAGCCGTGATTTCTTTCTCTCTTCCACCAAATACACCAGAAGATCCTAGAAACGTCTAGCAAACGGGAGAACACACTAGAACGTTGGGTTGCGGATATATAAGGGGCTGGATTGGGGTAATAGTTCAGTGCAGTTTTGGAGTTCAGTTTTGAATTTCCGTTTACGTACACTTGAGCCGAAATCACTAAGCCAGTCGCGTACCGGCATAGCACAAGGAGAGACAGACTTCGTCCCTTTTCTGTTACAATATTAACCCTTACTAAGGTATCAAGGTAAGATAGTTCTCTTATAAATGATATCCTGAAACATATTAAATTTGTGATTTTCTCTTTGCTGTTAATTTTTTTTCATAGTTCAATTTGATTTTAGACAATTGTATCAGCTGTTTATTTGGAATTACATAATCTCTAAATGTTCCAAGCAAGTGGAACCTACAGGAGTCCTGTTTGCATTATGCAAGCAAGCTGTTAAAATTTGGCACAAATCAAAAGGATGTAGATCAATGCAGAAATGTCTAACCCAAATCGTTGGTGAACCAAAAAAAAAAACTATTGAAAAGCTTGAGTTCAATTCACTGAAAAAATTAAAAATTTAATTTTTATAAACTTTATATTCTTTAATTAATGTGACCCACACTTCTAAACAGTATGCAAAATCATCTTGATATTAAAAAAATTAAAATCATTGTCTGACCCGCAAAATATCCTTGCACTATAATAAAAGCAGGTATAACCAACACTTCCTCTAACATTCAATATGGTCTTTAATAATTACAGTTTTATTCGTAAATACCTTTATTGAAATTAAAAATCGAAATCAATGAGCCACGTAGAATAGAAAGATTTATGTTAATCCGTTTTCTATTATTATAACCATTAATGTAGATCTCCTCGACCATTAACGTACTTTAATAGATTTACTGCTACTACTAATTTTTTTGTTTATTTCCCATTAAAATTTTATATATCCAGTATCTCGTATTTATTGGTCTCGTTTGAAACATTTAAAAGTTATGAACGATTTAATTTCCCATTCAAATAAATCACCTCGTCTTATTTAAAAATAATCTACCTATCGAATACTGTTATCCCACTAGAAAGAATTGTCATTTGCTGTGAAAATTCAAATAAAAATTTATGAGATTTGTAGATATTTCATACATTTCACTTGCCACTTATTTGTATCCGTCAAAAATGATCACTTTATAACTAACTTTTTCTTTTGAAAAAAAGCTAAATGAAATACAATAATTGCCATAGTTTTCATCTTTTAAGTTCCCCAAGTCTTTTCTCAATCGTTTCAAAAATGTTTACATTGTTTTGTCTTATTTATTACAATGTCTGCCTCATTTATTTAGAGAAATATTCAAAATGGCGTTTGGAAAGAGGAAAATTGGATTTTCATACGATGAAATAATTTAGTGTTCATTATAATTGAAGAACATTTTTCAGCTGCTCTCAATATCCTTTTTAAAAATAAAACTTTCATCATTGTTGAATTTTGATTTTGTACAGTCTTCTTTCATTCTTTATAATACATTATATACATAATACAGCGATTCTCTTGTCATTCCCGAAATGCATTTGGAAATGCATTGTTTAAAAATAAACTCGCTTGTTATATAGAACGTATCAAATACGGGAAAGCTCAACGATTTTCAATTAATTAATGACATTTGTATCGCTTTCTTTATCGTCGCTTGGTTTTTGTTTTTAACGTAGTGTTTTGTTTCTTTTCCCATCTTTTGTTTTAGTCTGCCATTCTTCATTTAAATCTAATCTAACCGATAGCTTCGACTAATGGATTTATCTGCAATTTTTACTATTTCATAGAATCCCTTATTTTTCTATTGAAGATAACGAGCACGATAGTGATTTCGTTATCGTTAGTGCACCAAGAAAAAAATATTGAAACTTTGCGTGATTTAATTAAATTTGAAAAGAGTTATTTTCTCAGAATGGCTTGAAGGATACGATACTCGATTAACCAATAATCGAAATTATTTAATCAAATATTGCAACACCGTATCACATAGGTATACTACTAGTATCAACGCGATATGGTTCGCATAGGGCTTTCCACTATACCATCTCAAACCCATTGGGTCTTCCTGTTCTCATTCCTGCAAATAACCCCAACTATGCGACTCATTCAAAAATAGAAAATCGAAGCTCGTTCTCATTCTCGTTACGAATGTGGCGTTAAATCTGTCATTTGAATTTATTATGTAATAAAGTCAGTGGCATGAGATAATGCAATATTCTATCACATTATCATATAGAGGTTCATCCACCCTCATACTTTCCTTCCATTAAACCACCCCGCCAAAGCTGCTCTCAACCTCTCCTTGCCACCCGCTTTAGTAGTCGAACACGTGATTTATGTATTGACTGTATTGAACATAAACACGTTAACACACGGGGGCATTAAATGTAAATAAATTATGGGGCTTCATAAACTGTCCCGCCACATCCCCTAAAGTATCCCCGTTAGATTATCAGCCCCGCCATCGTCATCAAAAGCAACCCCTTCCGTTTGCACATTAAATCGATCCTGAATCGTCCGAGTACTTGGATTTTCTTTTATTTACGTTCCTTAAGACCTGTTAACGACTTACAGGTAGAGTGAGGTTATGATATCGGAAATACGGGATCGGAGAACTTGTACTTGGAATCGAAATAAAAGCAATGTTTACGATTTCACGAAGAGGTAAATTTTACCATAAAAAGTTCGATTAAAACAAAGTTTCTCAAACTTTAAAAAGAGAAATATCTTTATTAACATCATGAAAATATTAATCAAAAAGTAAAACATTTTTAAATAAAAAATTTTTATCTTAAGAAAGACACCAAAAATATCCCGATAGAATAATTTTTGTACCATAAAATTACTTATTTTTCCATAAATTACAACTAACGTCAGGATATCGGAGCATTGAATTTCTACCCAAAATAAATATGGCATTGTCAATACTAGGTTCAAAAACCAATACTACCTAGTTCAAAGAAAAATACAGTATTTTTTAATAGATCAATTGATTTTTCTAAACATTCTACAACTGTACATTAAAATTTTAAAAACTAGAGATGTCTCATCAGTAGCGAAACCTGTAAGCTTATGTTAGCGGTGGTCCATTATACGGCATGATCTTCTATTTCCTCGTTTATCTTCCATTTCTTCTTCAGTTGTAAATTTCTTTTATTTACCTTTTCCTTGCATTTCTTATTATACTTTCATAGCTGAAAACTTCAACCTGAAGGTACCTTCTATTAAGAGAATTTGTTTTATTCCTCGAGTTCTTAAGCAAATAATAGTTGAAAACTTTTTCACGAACTCATTAATCATAAACAGACTCATTATGAAGTTTGTGTTTTAAGATGTAGACCACTAATTTTCAATTTTTTTAATCCTGTACCCCTCATGATTCCTTTCAAAAATAAGCTCCCTCAATTTTCGTAACAATCTAATTTTATAAATATTTTCCTTATCTTATGATTGATAACTTCCTGTGAAATATTCACACCCCAACAATAATACAACTGACAAATGGTAAAAAATTGGCAATTGAAAAACCAAATCTACTAAATATACAAATTGGCAGATGGATATATCAAATTTTTCTTAGAACGGAGTTGTGATGCTTTCTAATTTCCCAGAAAAGTCGATCCAAATTAAGAATCCGGTACGAACACTTATAGTATAATGTTCGTGTAATGTTAACATTTGAATATTGTGTCTTCTGCATTGTTTTGAATATTTCAAAATTTAAACATTGGTAACAAAAATACATGGCATTTGGATTATGGATCAAAAGGAGAAAGGGGTTACACTAATGTGTTTTCCTCTATTGCTATTCTTTAAAATAAAAATAATTAACTAAACCACAATATTTTCTTCTCAAAACTATGTTTTTGGTAGAATAGTCGAAACTATCCTAATAATAGTGACTAACTAATGTAACTAACTAATAGAACTACTATAATACTAGTATACTAATAGTAAACGACTAATGTAGCTAAATACTAATAGAAAATTACATTCAGCATAAAGGCCACTCATACACATTATAATCGATGCATGAGATCTTGCTTTGCAGTTTGAATATTTCTTTCCATTATTCTATTACAATTAATTATATTTTAATTTATTAACTACAAAAATTATTTTCTTATCTACAAATATATTGTCAGTATAAAGTGTTAACTTGCTAAGTTCATTCCAATAGTTAATACAGGAGAAAGAAAAAATAGAAGGTAAGGTACAAAAATTAATTCAGATAGCAGGTTTTCGTTTCATGTTATATTATGATATTTCTAATTTTAAAGTGATACATCGTTTTGTCACTCAATAGAATTGTTTACTCCTTTCCTAATGGAACAAAAAAAAATCATTTAAAATTGATTTAGTAGGTTAGCACTTCAGGACAACGATATGTCAATTTAAGTTGCAAATATTTCTTTTGTTTACTATTCATTATTCACCAATTTATTCTGTTAAATGTATATCCTCAAATAAAAATTAGTTTAGATCATTACGTTTGTAGGTCAACTCTTTATTTTTTTAAATTAAACGAAGCAATTGAAAAAAGTTTCACTAAATTTTAGACAAAGGTTTTTGAATTGCATACGAGTATTTAAATAAAAATATTTCTTTTTTTCTATTTCACTATTCAACTTGATACAACTTGTTTGAAATTGAACCTAAACAGTGAATCCTTTATCCTAATTAATTGATAGTTAATCGGTGCGAGAGAATTCCTGCATCGTGATCCCTAATGAACAGAGTTTAAACCTCCGTAGTCATCAAATAACATAAAGGTTGAACTTCTCCAATAAATAGCCGTCAAAATTAATCAACATCAATATGAATTGATGTAATTGCATATAACGCGAACATTCTCTATCACCAAACTTTAATCAAATAGTATATATAAATAAATTTCATCAACTGTATGAAACATTCTGTCTTTGGCATTGTTTCCACTGAATTTTAGCCAAAGAAATTTAAAAAATTAGTTACTAGTCTAGAAATATTATAATTTACTAATTTGTTTGGAAATTTGAAACCTTTATCTAGTGGTTTAAAATTGGTTACCAGTAAATATTTTGATCAAGTTAAAAAAGGCTTCAAATAATGGCAGGTTATTGCATTATGTGGAATGTATCTGATAAAAAAGGATGAACAAATTTTTTTTTATATATTTAAACCGGCCATCAGCATCTAGGTCCTATAATCCGATTTGATGACCGGAGCTGACGTGATAGAAATCACTCCCAGTGGAGGAATCTCCCTATGCCTCTATTTGATCACTAGGCACTTGAACAAAATTTAAAACCACATTGGTATAAAATTTTGGAAATATGAAATATTTCATTTTTACATTTTGTTCAAAAAAAAAAAAATAACAATATTATCGTCACAAAACACGAACTGCTTTGAATAGAAAGTAACAATTTTTTATCAATACTCATAAATTATCCCTCGCACAAAACTTTCATTTCTTTGTTTTCGCTGAGAAAGTTGACTTGATCAAGTTCAATTTGAAGACGTCCAATAAAATAAATTGACACGAAACTGGTCTCATTTTTCTTTTATTTATCCAAGAGGTTAAATGGATTGATGAGAAATTTAAACGTTGGGTTAAGAAGGACGATTCGGAACAGCGGTACGATCGAGGGGTGGCGAGATAAATGAGATAAACTAGCGGAATCTATACGATTAAAAGTAAAGAAAAATGCATTACAGTTTCAATTGTTACAGACATTGCAAATTTATCTTAACAAAAATATACATAGATATACAACCGAGGATTATTTAGCAGTGAAATAAGAGATGAAAAAAGTATAGGTTATGCAGAACAAAAAGGAAAATGCAATGAAAAATGAGTACCTTTCACGTTAGGAAGAGGGTGGTTGCATTTATTTTCAACTTAATGGATTGCAATAATAATTACACTATCATCTTTTTTCCGACTCTTCTGTTTTAATTGGAAAACAAATGAGGTGAATTTTTTATAATTAATTACTATGAGAAAAATTTCCTTATCCACTCCACTCTTTTGTGGTTGCGACGTGGAAAATGTATTTATAATAAATTAATACTTCAATGCAGCAATTAAAAATTTCATTCCAACAATAAATAACACAGGATCTAAAATTAATGTCTTTGTCGCTTCATTTACAACAAAAGGTTACCAATGTCGCGTGTTTTCAACAAAAGTTCAACATTCCAAGTTCGAATACTTAACGTCAGCTTTGATCGACTCTACATTGTGCAAGGCATCATTGAAACATTAAAAGTCAAAGTCAAAAATTGAAAAAGTTGAAAGTTTTTTTTTCTTTTTGTTTAAAAAGAAGTGGTGAGGGAGTAAAAATAAGTTCGAGTTTAGACGGTAAGAAATTGAATGAGGGTTGAATGAGGGCGGAAAGTACGTGCTTAATATAACGTACTTTGGATTAGCGTAATTGAAATTTTAAAATATGGCTCTTAAAAAAGAAACGGAATCGCTTTAAAAAGCTTTGCAATCTAGGAGAGTTTATTCGACTTGAATGTCGTTAGTTAGTATTAGCAAGTTGGTTTTGGAGAATGTAATTAAACCACAAAAAGGTTTTACTGGTTATTTACACAACTAAATTCAGTAAGCTTAAATTTGTTTATACTTCAGTTGGTGATATTATCATTAACATGTTGACATTCAATTCTGTCTTCGTAAGGTAAATTTGCTGCAAAAAATCAATCGTTTCTATTATTATTATATATTAAATTATAAAATACTAGCTGATCCGCGCGACTTCGTCTGCGTAACGTAGGTGTAGATTATATTTTCTTTTCAGATTTCCTATTTGTAGTGGTAAATGAAAATTTTTTACTTATTTCTTTTACGAAAAACATAATTATACTTAAAAACACTATTTTGTCGACTTGAAAAGACACATTTAATAAACTGTTGCAAAGAATAAAATAGTACTATGTAATAATCAATTAATTTTTAAAAAAACATTTATAAATGTCTAAAAAGAGTATGTTCAATTGCGTATACCTACGGTAGGTATATCTACCATGAACCAAATAATCCGTAAATCAATCAGCATCTATACGTAAATAAAAAATATCGCCAAGTTCAATAAAGTCGGTCTTAATTATAAGTAATTATAAGTCGAAAGTTATCAAAATACTCGCGTCAAAATAACAGAAGTTAAGGCTCTAGATTTTTGAATATTAGTAGGAATCCCATCTCACTGTTTCGATTCTCGAATGAACCATTTTCCAAAAACTATTACACTATTGCAATGTACAACACAACCGCGAAATTAAAATTTGTATAATTGCACGAAACCCAGTTCTTCTGGAGCGCTATGAACATATAATTACAATAATTGTTTATTATGTATAAAACATTTATATTTCAAAAAGGAAATTCTTTCTACTTTAAATTAAATTACTGTGCTTTTTATTAGTTCAACTTAAAAGATTAATACAGATCATTTTTTAACTTTTAAATACCTTAGCAATGATATATAACTTGCCTGTCTAAAGTAAAATATTTTTTTTTCAACCCTCAGTTTTTACGTAGGGGATACATTCCCTTATTATTTTTAAGGAATTAAGTATCCTAACGTGTGTGGGTGATTGTGTTGTATCTTAATATAAAATTTCATTAAATTCGGTTGTTCCGTTCTTTAGTTAAATCACCAGCGCACGCAATGTAAGAAAGTTTTTTGGTAATTTTTTCACAAATTATTGAAGTTTTAGTACGGATCCCTAACTTTTTTGAAAATTTAATATAGCCCATGTTCACCGGAAATAGTGTAGCTTCCCAACAGTGTAAGAATTTTTCAAATCGGTCAAGTAGTTTCGGAGCCTATTCAAAGCAAACAAACAATCAAATCTTTCCTCTTTATAATAGTAGATTTATAAAAAATAACTATCAATGTCAAACAACCGTTTCTATTATAGCTTTTAGTGTTTTGCTTTGTACATCTCAAAAACGGATATCCGTTGAACGATTGATGTTTTTAGATCTGACTTTTATGAATATATAATCAATTGTTTTTGTATCAGACAAAAGGGAAATAAAAAAAAATAATTCCAGTTTAAAACTTAGGTTGAAATGTACAAAGAAATTTAAAAATTAATTCTTCCTATATTTGTTTGCGTAACAGTAAAGTGCACTAACTAACGCCACCTTAGACTCATGGGTATTCCCTCCTTTATCATGTAGGTAATCGAATATTTGTATACTGCATTTTTTACCAAAAATTTCATCTGGTGGTTACTCTAAAGTGAGTGATGGCAATAATCCTTACGGTTGATTTAAGGATTATGCGTGATTTACAAGCATTACTCAGAAGCTATAATTTTTAGTTGAGTAGTAATCGTTTTTGACATTTAGTTATTTATTATATAGACATCACATTGTAAAGTGCAATATGTATGTATTTCATTACGGCTCAGTGCAATGGAATGTCATGATAGAGGGAACAAAATTGAACTCAAATTTCGTGTAGTAGAAGATTCAGATACTTTGCTGGCCTTTTTTTAATATTACTTCGTTAAAAGCATATCAAATGATAATATGAGCAATGGAAATTTGAGTGTTGTGAATTGTTAAAATATCAGCAATAATAATTATTGTAAATACTTATTTCTTGCACTGTGTATAGTGAGAAATTCGAGGGCCAATACGTTTTGAGCTTTTTAAGCTAAACAAAATGCTCAATTTTGAGAAGTATACATAAAGCAGCTACATGCTGCTTTGAGGATTCACCAAAAAGATGCAGAACAAAGTGGGAAAGTTTAATAAGCCCACGATATTCCCCAGACTTTATACTCTCCAACTATCACTTGTTTTTTTCTAACAATATTTTTTAAAGGCAAAAGTTCAAAAATGGATAAGATATCAAACAAGTATCTATTGTCAAAATAAGATTTTTTCGCTGACTTTGAACAGTTATACTGTGTATACAATATATAAAATATATTGCAGTCCAATTTATGTAGTATAATTTAACATAATAATATACAAATTTAATATAATAATATATAAACTTAATATAATAATATATAAAAATCATACCACCAACATAAATTTGAACAGAAGTTCAAACAAAAATATTCGTGACGTATTACCCAGATACGTATTTCGATTGCCAAGCAATTCTCATCAGTGGTCATCAAGTAGTTTGGATCACTCCGTAACTGCTATGTGATGATTCACTATCTCTTTTTCACTTCTTCACTATCTCTATTCACTATTCTCCAACTATCACTTGTTTTTTCATAACAATATTTTTTAAAGGCAAAAGTTCAAAAATGAATAAGATACCAAACAAGTATCTATTGATCAAAATAAGGTTTTTTCGCTGGCTTTGAACAATAATCTCTAGAATTCACTTCAACCCAGGTGAAGACCCACTGCTTCAATATATCCTTTGAGCATAACTACTTGGTGGTTTCACAAAATGTAGTAAAAATTATATTCTTCTATCAAATGCAATACTTTTAGGCTGTTTTGAAACATAGAATTCAATTAAAATTTACAAAATAAAAACAATAGGAAAATCATATATCTAAGAAAATTTCTCTAAAACACTACACTGTCGGTTATATTTTAGAATCTCATCACAATTTCACATAAATAAAAAAAAGTTTACACCTTTGTAAGTATTTCTTTCTGAAACGTATCATCTGCAGATTTTACATAAATAATGCATCAAAAATTGAAAAACTGATTTCTTTGTTAAAAACTTAAACTGGAAAAAATTATGATAAATATATTAAACAGTTGTAGATATGTACATTGTACTTCTTAATATTTTATAGTTATGGCAACAATTAAAATTATCAAATAAGAAGACAATTCAGGTTGTTTAAGATCGGTTTTTTTAATTTAATTTAATTTAATATTTTTTAATATTCAAATTAGCTACGTTTCGTTACGTATCGTAACTTCATCAGGCTTCTTGAATCACAAAAAATATAATAGTTTCAATTTAAATTCAATAAATATAAATAAGTTATATATACAATAAATTCAATAACAAAATAATAAGATACGTAACGAAATTTGCTAACTTGAATATTAAAAAATATTAAATAAAAAAACCGATCTTAAACAACCGGAGTTGTCTTCTTATTTAATAAAAGCTGAGATCTGAATTTTATCATCTACTTCAATTATCTTTTGGCAAGTTAAAAAAGAAAACAAAATTGACAATTATGATAAGTTATTGCTTTAAAATTTTATGGAATCTTGGATAGTGAAACTGCTGCAAAAATTTAACAGTTTTGTAAAACAAATACGTGTAATTAGTTTGACCTTCTCATTGCAAATATGAATATTTTCGAAACAAATAATTTTTGAAGATCCATTAAAATAAAACGGACATTAAAAATGATTTTATGGCCCCAAACATCCACTTTGTGTTGTAACAAATTAATGAGTGATTCTCGTACCGTATTTACGGCGTTGGAACAACGTCGAATAAGTAATGTAATTACATGACGATGATGCTGCTTGTGCTGAAGATGATGAGTTTTCGCCTACGGATTGCATCGTGTTATAAACATACATATTTTCCTTCTTTCTGTGTTGTCGTGATCTATTTAAAGCGGCGATAATAAACTTAATTTTTAACTATAGGATCAAACACCAACTATTATAAATACATTGAAACTTTGAAATATTTTGGCAAAGTGCCTGCAGGTGCTGATCGTGTCTGAGGAGGCTTTCGTAGGTGCCAACAACATACTCGCACACACTTACTTTAGACAAAATAAGAAAAACAAAGATTGAATAAATAAAGACGGAAACATTCAACAAGATAATAATATGATGAAGATGATTCTAGTATGAATCATTTTCTCGTGAGACCTCGCCGTAACATCGCAACTCTTTCGATGAAACTGTTAAATATAGCGATTTTTTGTCATTTATAAGAATAGAAGTTACTTTACTGTTCTTTTTCATTACAGATATTTCAAGGAAAATCTAGCCGAAATTAAAAGGTAAGCCCTATCGATTACCTATAACTTTCAAAGCAATTTTCTGAAAAGTTTTGCCTCACCAAAGTAATCTTCTGTTGATCAATCTTATTCTAAACTTAATTTTTTCCAAGTTTTTTTTCGTTGTTTTGTTTGGACAAGTGATCAAAGCCTCTTTTCTATGACTATCAATCTCCAACGAATTGTTAATTAACTAAGACTGGACTCTGATTGAAACTTATTATCCATCCACACGTACACATACGTAAAAAAGTTTTTAACATTTCAACAAGTCTAAACTAACACATGCGTACATAAATCCGAAACAGATAAACAGACAAATCGGGATACAGGTGATCTATCTTTAGCAGCATCATTTTATCTCTGAAATGCGACAGATGTGTTGTCGTTTTATTTTCGGCAAGTTCAGAGGTTTTTTTTCTCGTACGCAAAATGATGTGCCAGGAAAGAAAATGAGTTTGGGATGGGCGCAATGATGTTAGTATGACGGGGATAGAATCTGGGAAAAGGACGAAATGAAAAAATTCTCAAGTTAATTTTATCCTGGTAGGCTCGTTTCATGTGAGAAGGGATAGGTATTAAGATGTATTTTGATGGAAGATCATCAGGCATTTCTTGAAAAGTAATTACAACCTTACACCCTTGCACCGTTCTAGTTCTGCTATTAGAGAAAAATTCTTGGCAATATTTTTTTATTAAGTAATAAAACATAATAAAAGTATTTTAACAATCAGTTATGACTTTTAAAAATCAAAGAATACTTTATTATTTTTACAGTTTGTATCTTCAAATAAAACTAACTTTATCCATAAAAAATGAAATTTCTGAAAGACAAAAAATTTTTTCTTTCTTAAAATGAAGAAAAATGTTAGAATTACTTCTGCAAATATAAGACAAATTAAAAAGTTTAAGCCATTCTTCTTCTGCTGCTTTTTCAACGTTAAAGAGTTGCAATCATTTTGGCTATTTTAATTTTTGATACTCCACCATGGTTTTAGCTCTCTTGGGTTTGTTTCGAATCCATCCTCGAAGATTCGTAGATGTATTTGACATTGGGGACGAGTGGCTTTCTCAAATTTTTAAAATTTCAATAATCAAAACAATTGAATGTCTTTAAATATTGCAATTCAATTGGTTAATAGGTTTTGAATCTTGTATCTCGCACAGCATGTGTTCTGTTATCAGATATTAGGGCATTGTCCAAAACACTCTATTGGTATGAACTAGAGTTACAACCCCTTATAAACAACCCAAACTTGACCAAAATGACACTTATTTCTTAAGTATTTTTTTTCATATAAATTTTCTAAAAGTCATTTGATAGTAATTAGCACATTTACATTACGTTGATACCATTTATAAAATTGTAATTTTACCTTTTATGTCGACTACTGTAACATAATTATATAACATTAAATATATTAAACATTAAATAACATAATTTGAAATAGAATTGAACTTATATAGAACATATCTGGTTACTTATATACTGAATTAATCTCTCAAAAGCTGCGCTGGTTAATATATATTTCGTTAAATGTTTGTTTTTCTTAGAGCTTTTCTTTCTTCTACCGAATCTTGAATGATAACCAGGAGTATTTCTTGTTATGCATTATGTGGCTAAAGTATCATAACTGTCTCTCCTTTACGGAAAGCATGAGAATTTTTTGGTATTTAGTCAAATTTGTTCTTCTATATTCAGTACATGATTCTTCCAAGATATCTTCAGAATTCGATGATACACCCTCATTTCAAAAGAGGTTAGTTTAAGCGATAAAACTCCTAAATACAAATAAGGGAAGTAGGTGCCAAAAACTACTAATACTGATAAAGTTTCGTAACTTTTGAATGATGCTAACAGGATAAAGTAGTGGAGATAGGAGATTATTTGGAAATCAGTTACTACATGGGTTTTTAATCAAGGTTGGGGAGATGAGCTAGTTAAACTCCAGCTCCAGTGTATATATTCATTAGATCTTTTCAGAAAATGCTTTTTGGTCTCAAGTCGTAACCAATGAAAATCAATTTAAAGCAATTTTATAAAATAAAACTTCATTTAAATGTTGAAAGTCTTAAAAAAATATATATATATTTTTTTTGAACTTCTCAGTTCCGTATTGTGCTTATAATTGGTAGGAGCTGGAGCCAGTATAAATCTTAAATGACGTTTTCCAATTCTCTTTTTAGATCCACTAAAATAATTATTTTAGCTACAGCTCTTCTAAAGTGTCCCAATATCATGGTTTTGAGGTCAATTCTATCAGGTTCAAGTCTCCTGCCCTAATTTTAATGTGGCACTATTACCATATTTTTTGTATTGTAGTAAGAAATGTTTTTTTTTTTCTTCAAAACCTTCGTTACCTTATTCTGTTTGTAGCGTAAAAGTATGTGATCAAAAATATATTAAAAAATGTAATACAAATCTGTTCTATTCAATTTGGCTTAAAAACTACCCTAATTTTATTGTTATAACACAGGCCTTAGGGCCTCACCTTACGAAGTCGCATCGCAAAAATTGATGAAAATGATTGTAATTTTTCCTACATTTTTTTCCGTGTACAAAAAAAAAACGAAAACCTCATAGGATAAGCTTGTGATAGTAAGTCCATTCCTCTGAATTCAAACTCGAGTTTTTAAATATTTTGGGATCTATGAAAACTAGTTATAGAATTTTAATGAATATACCTTTTCTTAAAGTTACTCTCTTTCTTAATATTATTAATCTTTTAGCTGATCTTAAACGCTAAATGTCACTCTTAACGAGAGAAAGATGTATACATTTATACAGTTCATTTAGAAGCTTAAACTCAGTTTTACATCTCAATTAAATGTAATTGCAACTTCTTAAGAAAATTTATGCAACTATGCAATTGTAAAATTTAAGTTAGAAGTAACTGTTCAAATTAAAATAACTACCAGAGCATATATATCAGTACAACGATAAAAAAATAAAAAAACGACGTATTTCTGAAATTTTCAACTTTAAAGAAACGTATACTTTAAATAAATGTACTTATGAAAAAGGTTTTTTTTTTTGAACGAATAAAAAAACATCTATGATATAATAGAATGAAAAGGAAAAATAATGCCAATATGAAATATCTATTAGTTTCGGTTGCATTTGATCGAAGATCAAACTTGGGTGTATGAAATATATATAGTACCTAGATATTAACTCTCGGCTGTGTTGTGGTTTGGGCATAGTATTACGTATATTAGGAAATATCTGAGCATTTCATGATACCATCACCAGTTATATTAATTTAAAGTAAAAGTTGGTAAATTTGTTCGTAACCAAACTATCACTAAAAATATCGATAAAAAAATTTAATTAAGAACTCAAAATTAATATAGAGTCACATACAATGATTCCAATAAGATAAAATCATAAATATCGAAAAACAATTCTAAAGGAAGATAGAAGGGTGGGAAGAAGGTGAAGGATTACTCGAAAACTTGGGGGTACACGAGAAAGTATAATAAACTTTATTCACGGTAATATTTATTCTTTATTATTAATAAATATTAATCAATACTGATGATTTATGAAATAAGAATTAGTAACAATTTAAGGTAAAATTAAAAACAATTTTCTGAAGGTGGTTTTAGTTGTTACAGCAAAGAAGTTTTTTCATTGTTTTCATGTTCAATTTTTACATACGGCTCTCAAAAATACCGAGAATTCCAAAAGCTCAAAAATATCTGAGGCAATGGGTTCAAATTTCAATCGAAAGCTCAACAAAACAATAGGTTTTTGTATAGGCAAATGACGCTTTAAAATTATTCAGGATAAGGCGCTCATGCTCAAAAGGGATGCATTCCTCATAAAAACATCGATATTAGAAAATCGATATTTTTAAAAATTAAACATGGACGTTTAGGAACGATTTATCGATTTTCTTTTAATAACAATATACCGTCTTGTGAACAGCTTCAGTTTATACTCTAACGTCGATAGATTACAATATACCCTGACCTAACCTACCGTAAGTTAATAATCTCACGCATTATATTATTAACTGACGAAGTAATATTAAAAATAAATCATTTATGTTTGTTTACAATAATAATTTTAATTATAGAAATTATAAAGGTGGAATATTGTTGATGAATATTCTGGATTTAAGGCTTGTCTTGAATAGTTCTGAAGCGCAAATGAAATTTCAACCGAAATTTGTATCCAGTAGCACAATTTTTATGGGATTTTCTTGGAAAAAATAAAGGCGCACAGTTAATATTTTGAATTTGGTCCTGCGTTATTGAATTTGGTGCCGTTGATTTATGAAAATACTTTATTTGAAACATTTTGATGTTAAGAGTTCAGTAAAAGAGTTGTTGGATTTTTACTTTCGGATTCTCCTTTATATACTTTTTCATACCGACGATTTGCGTATACAAATCAATACATTAAAAGTCAGAAATACTGGGCAGATTCATGTTGTTTTATTAATAATTCCATTTACTTAACGTTTTTTCAAATAAAGTTAAAATTAATACGTAATACGCTTAGTTTGGATTACATTTAACCTATTAATGAGGTTTTATTGGTACACCACTTCTCTTTAAATATTTATAATATATAATTTATAATCTATTTATAATATGAATTGAGATAAATTAATGAGATTGTAATAAATTTAAACACGAAAATAGAAAATAGTTAATTCTTAATAGAATTTTTAAACATTTATTTACGAAGGAAAGTTAAGTAGTAAATTAGCACTTCTCTTATTTTATTTGCTTGCAACTCTAACATTTCTATAAACTACACCAAATTACAACTTTTCTGAAAAATTAAAGTCTTTATGAATTAAAATTCAATCTTTTTTTTTAATGTTTTAATTTAATAGAAATTAAAATAAGAACATTTATTTTTGGCGGTAATTTTGTTTTGAAATAGATTTTTCAATAAATATTTTAAGAGATAACGGTAGATCAATTTATAAATAAAGATCACCGAGCTAAAAATGGTGATTGAGAATAAAGCGCCAGAGTATTTTCTCAAAGAAAAATTAACCTTTAAGCTCATACCTTCTTTTATCCAGCGTAAAAATAGACCTTTTTTATCGGTTGCCGTAAATCGTAAAGCTTTTCTAAAGTAAAATATTTGTAAGGAAATTATTAACGATTTATCTTAAACTTAAGTAAAGCAGATAAACACAACAAAAAATGAGATAAGAGCAAAGGAAAAATTTAGAAGCTACGAAAATGAATACAAAGTGTTTATAAAAGGATTTACAGGAATATTTTATGAGAAGCAGAAAATATTTATTCAGTTTTTGTTGCTTTTATTTCATCCCTTTCTTAGTCTTCGTATGTAAAACTGTTATAAAATATTTTTTGAATGGAAGAAAAATTTATAGTTAGTACCTATCCGTGATTAGTTTAAAATAGTTTATTTTTCATTGTCATACCTTATTAAGTTTCATTCAAACCGTATGTGCCGCCCCCGCATTTGCTTCTTTTATTTAAATTTAAATTTTAACACGGTCGCATCTAATTCCTTACCTAGTTTTTTTCTCTTTTACTCCGATTCGAGTCGCAGAATTACGTTGGCTTCTTCTTTTGTGTCATTTTCTGTTTTTATACCTACGGGCAGTTAAATTTAACGTTCCGTTTATATTATGATCATGTTAGAAATGAACAAGGAGGACACATGTGACCTGCTAATTATTTTCGTCAGAAATGACGATGACGAGGATGATACATCTATGCGAAAAGAGGACGTGTGGAATGATTGGCACCAAGAGAAAAAGTCTGACCAATTCGACTAGTAAATGTGCGAAAAAGAAAGCTTTTAATGGGAACGATGGGGGTTATTGGGGGCGAAATGGGATACAATGTGTGTGACACATCGTGTAAGCGATGAAAGATGCAAACAATTCGCTAATTCATCACAGCGGAAAAAGGAACGGTGGGAGCTCTTTATTTTTTTAAACCACTTTGCGATCACTTGGACTCGGATCGTAATGTACAGCTGTTGCATTAGTCAGAAAATTGGGATAGGAACAAATCGTGATGACCATGAAGAGACGGAACGAAAAGGAAAGGAAACGCGAAAAAAATTTGCACATCAAAAATCCAATTATCTCGACGAGTGTGCCACATTTTTTGAGTACAAGTCATTAGAGAAAAAATTCACTCATTTCAAGCCAATTTTTTCAATTGACATTTTTGTAGAGCAAAAACTAAATGGCATTTTATATCACCACTTTATGTAATAAGCTGATGTTGGCAGACTTTTTTTGCAGTACAGTATTCTTAAAGGGTGTCTTAAGATTAATAATTTGCTTGTTTTCGTTTAATGTACTTCTAAATGGGCAAAAAATAATAAAAGGCTACATATAAAAACGTATTTGCTCAATCCAACAGGGTTATACTATTCATTTTAATGAAGCTTTTACTCAAACTAAAATAGACCTATTTCGTCTCATATTTAAGCTTTTATACTAACCTATTGATTAAAAGTGTTTTTGAATTCGATCATAAAAATACTAAAATGTGTATATACCCATTAAATCTGTATTAATAATTTGATGAACACAAATTCAAAAATAAGTTCTATACAATCCTAGATTTTATAAAATTCAAAAATTTATTAATGCTCTATTTGGTTTTACTTCAATTAAAATATTACTGCAATGCTAATTAACAAATCTCCCTGAATTACTTGAACGTTATGAAACTAATAAATAACCATGGATTATTTTCAACGAATTCATTATTACGATTAATTAGTTGATCTCCATGATGTACAGTATCGAATTCTTTTAAACTTCAGATTTGGGGTTAATATTTTCACATTGAACTTTAATATTTTGAATTAAACGTCATATTTTTAATGAATTCTCTAACTTTATTATTTAGTACTAATATATATTAACTTACTTTTACTGAATCCAAAGCTCTCACGGAATCCGTTTTTATTTCGCTTCTATTAGCGCTTTATCGAGGTGAATTTCGGCACCCCAGTTTACTATCAATGACAATGCATGAATCCGCCGTAAAATTTAATAAACACTAAGTATTTCTACTTAAATTAAATATTTATCGTTGAAGAAAATTATGATTGCCTACTTTCACAGGCGTTTGTAAAAATGAGTCAATTTAATGAAAATCAAAAAGGCAGTTGAAATAAATGACAACAATTAGTTAGTTCAAATTTGAGACGGATTGACAAAATTGATATTGATAAAAATTATTATGATTTTTTAGCTAGTTTAAATACGATTTGGGTTAGTTACTATTCCGTGGTAAAATGTATTGAATACCTCTCTATTTTTTTCATAATGATACCAATATTATATGCTTTATGGGTGAGTAAATAAATGTAAAATTTCATAAAAATCGATAAATCCATTCGTGAGTGAAAAACAGTATCGAAAATTCATCTTCTTCTTGTGGTACCTATCGAATGCGGATAATAGCTTACCTTACTTTTTATACTACTGCTTAAAATAAGCCGACCGTTTTACTATTTTTATTGTATTTATTCCGTAGATTTTTTAACCAGGAGCTCTTCTTCTGCTGACGTTTCTTCCTTTGTATTTTTCCTTGTATAATGAGTTGAATTATGCAGAAGTTTACGGTTGAAGTATTGCTCATCCAAAGTTAAAGAAAGTTCAAAAATGAAATATTAATTTTGGACTAAAAATTTAAATATACAGTCTGTGTCAAGAAAGTATTGATATAAAAACTGATAACTTAATAAAAAGAATTCATAAGAATATTGAATATAGCAATCAAACAACAATCGTTTGGTAGTTAGGTTGCAGACCCCGTAAATTGTGTTGAGCACAAGAGAGTAATTATACTTCCTTATTACATTGTACTCAATTGGAAAAATGCCAAAAATTTGTCAACATTATCAGCACACCTTATGCGCCTAAGATCAGAAAAAAATTAGCATTTTCATTTATGATGCGTATGAATTGTTAGTATCTTAGTTTTTCTCCGACGAGTTTTTCTTTCCGAAAGTTGTTTTAAGAAAATGCCACAAAATTGCCTTTTAAAAGACCATGATTAATCGTATAAGTTAACATTTAATTGCTTTTAATGGATTGATCTTAACAATTTTAATGAATACTATAAAAAGACCCAAGACTTATGTTTTTTACCTTATATTATAAAGCAAATCACATCAAAATTCAACAAATGTAATGATAACTCATTGGAATGCAATTGACTGATGAAATAATGTAAAGTTTATTTTTTTTCTTTTTTCGAGAAAAAGAAACCTGAGGATAACCGAGTAGAGTATAATGTTATTAGAAAATTAATTGTACTACTAAAAAATCCAATGTTTGGATTCTAAATCCGGCCAACTTTAGATTCAAGTTCAAGAATCAAGTTTCGACTTATGAGTTAGAAAAAGTCTTCAGCCTGCATACCGCATCAACTCACCTAATGTTATCGTACTAGTTGTAGCCCCAATAGTTTTAGATCTTTGTTTTTTTCGATTCATTTATGAATAATAACCACTGAGATATATTGCTAGAGTGAACGTGATCCATAAGCCCAAGGTAAAACTCAAATAGTAATTTCCCCTCAATTTGCCGAGTCTTCGTACCCTTACAGTATAATTGTACAAAATATATTCTTTCAGTTTTTTAGATACATATGGAAATAGAACATATAGAGCAAAATGGGATAGTTCTAACGATGGTCACAAAAAAACGCTGATTTAAAAAAAATAAGATAGTTAGGGTCCGATGGCATTCATTATATTTTAGACAAAATTATGATCAGGTTCGCTCTAATCATACAGCTCAGTGGTAATAACTGGTATCGAAATACTATTCTAGCAGTATATATACGCGATAATGATAATATCGATAAAATCAAATTCTAATTGAGAATTTCAAGATTATATAACTCTTAAAGGTAGTGAATTTTAATATTTAGTACTTGCCCACTTTATATTTAAAAAAATCTAAATATGAATTTTGTGATACTTGATGCTATTAGCTATCATCTTTATAGTTTTAGTTTTTAAAAAGCTAGTTAAAACTGTAAGAAAAAATTATTCAAGTAGATTACAACATGATCGTGGAAGAAAGGGGTAAATATGTCATTTAAACACCCGAAGAAAGATTCATCAGATTGCAGCGGCAACATAATGCAGACAACTATAGATTATTCCAAGATACTTTTATTGATCATTCTCAAAGATATACTCATTACTATGACAACAAAAGATTAGTGCCATTGCAATTTTGTTGAAACAAAATAATAAAAGCTTTCCACTAGCGTTACTAATGCCATTTATATACTAGTTTTTCATTTGATATTTGACAAATTGGTTTGCATATTTAAAATAAATACAATTGGTTTTAATTGAATATTTGTAGCATGGTTCAAACTAAAATAAATTTAAAAATATATTTTCCTTTATATTAAAATTATAGTTTTGGGATGAAAAGCTTAGTAAATAGTGTGAACAATTTCGGGATAGAAGAACCAATTAATTAAAACCTATTTGCTGCTCGGTTTTATTGGTTTCAAAGAAAAAGGTCATTATTCCAATTTATTTCTCACCCCCTCTGTTATATTGAACGACGTTGGTACCAAACCATTTAGAGAACATGTCTCGTTCACCACGCAAATGAAGAAAAACAAGGCATTCTAGGACTGATAGAAAAAAATAAATTTCCAATAACGTGAATGCCGTCGCTTTGTTCAATTCGATTCTGAGGCATCGGAATTTAATAGCCTCGAGTTGAAACAGGACGCGGAAAGGGACAGGGACGCGAAATGGTGACAACATTGGCAACGGGATACGAATGTAATTGTGTGAAATAGGAATCGTAATCAAGTTTATGGACTTGTCCTTGCAAACTCGTCATTCTAACCTCCCTCGTACTTAATATCTCACCCCGTGAAGCCTCAGCTACTAATATCTGCCTTTTAATAGAAAAATTCAGACGCTAAGCTTGTTTTCAACATTAGCAATTCAAAATAATTGTTTTGTCTTTATGAGATGTTGAGGAGGAGAAAATTAGTAGTGCGCCAATGATGTTTGTTATTTGTTCTAAGATATGGTGCTTTTTTTAGTAAGTTCATGTTATTTGTTTTATTATCATTCCATCGATATAAAAATCGGTTATATACTCATACATATAAAGATGATTCCTTCAGGAATTTCTCATCATTTCACTCATACAGGTGGTTTTTTGTCCGTCGCACTGTCTTCTTTCGATAAGCGAAAAAAAAACAACTTCATATTGAATTCTTGGCTTTTTTTGAATAATAACGCGATTATTTTCATTTTCTCTCGGCTTTGTCCATAAATCATTGAAAAATTCAGCGGAGATAAGTCTCAGGAGTATCCAGCAAAGTGTAAACGAAAGGGTGAGATATCTGACGGTGAGCGTGGAAAGAAAGAAAAACGCAATATCATTCCGGATATTCTGGAGCGTCATCTTTAAAACATGAATCCACATAGAACATGGTGGTCGGAAATTAGAAAAGCTTAGATTTAAAATGTCTACGTACCTTGATATTGTTATGCAGTATCAAAAGCTCGTTTACACTGATAATAATTTAAAACGGATGAAGTTTGTTTTGGGAGAATGTTTTAAATATTTGAATTTTTTAATTTGGTTTTACGTTGAATTATGTATTTACAAATGATGTATCAGGAAGAGTAATAAAACGAAAAGAAAAATGTTTTCGATTTTTTGAATTGTTTGAGGAAAGTATGTGAGGCTAGAGATATTCGGTGTATCATGAAATTACAGTTGTATGAGGTTTTATGAAGTTTTCGCTGTATAAAATACTTCCATAATTTATTTTAGTCTCTATTCCAGAATTAAGCTTTTCGTGTTGTAAATATTTTTTTTATTTTTTAGATATTTTTTTTTACATTACATAACATACATATTTGTACATCTGAATTTGAAATATTGATTTAATATAATGAATTACCACTAAGATTTTTATCGAAAAAAAAGACTGATGCCGAAAAGAAGTTTAACATAACTTGCTGACGCAAAATTACTTCCTGTTTTCACTATCATTTAAAATATTGTAAGTATTTTTAAAATATATTAGGTGTACCCGAAAGTAATTTCGTTTTTTAAATTTACAAGTAAAACGCAAAATTTTTTTACAACTTTTGATTTTAAATCAATGATATAATCAGCTTCAATAGTATCAATGTTTTGACATCAAGTGTATAAATTTTTAAAACCAAATAAGTAAAAATCAATCCATTATTTAGGAAAATATCAAAAAAATACATTTTTATCTATGTTAAGCTTTAAATTTTTTACCACTTGGTAAATGTTGCAACGATTAAAATAAATAGAAATCCGATGGAATAACTTTAGACAATTATAGTGGGTACGATAATATCATCCCTCCTTGATTTATTAGTTTTTTTTCTGCAGAGGAGTCTTTCATTACCGTGTTGCTGCATAAAATTTTCCCTGTTAAAAGTTCTTTGGGTCTTTCGGGTATTTGGATATTCGACCAAAATTGATTAGGGATATTTGATAGCTCTTCGACTGTCTGAATTGGATTTGGAACCACTTCTTCCTTTGTCATCTTATTGGTTACTTTTTTTCATTTTTTTGTTGGTACTAGTTAAAGAAATGAAAATTATAGAATTTGAACTTAAAAAAACCCATTTGGCGTTTAATAACATCTAATGCGCTTAGATAAACATTGAAAATATTTTTATTATCAACTTTGCGTTGTTACTCTGTGAAATTCGATCAACAAACAATACCGAAATTGTATGAATTTGGAATTTTAGTCTTACCATTTCAATATAGAATTCGAAATAAGAAATATTTTGTCATTTTTGTAAGAAAATAAGTCCCTCTAATCATAAAATATCTTTAGTACTACTTTAATATAACTTACAAGCAGATATATGACAATTGAATGGTTAGAGGTTTAATGGCAAAATTTCTTTCCGGTACACCAAATAGAAAAATTTATTTTTTGGTACGTTTAAAAATATTTTTTTTATTTTACTAGCAAAAATATGCGCAACATTCCCATGAATCACTGATAATAAAAATAGCAATTATTGTTAAAACATTAACTTGTTGCTTTATTTTTTAGGATTCTGAATTATGTGTTCTATATTTTATGATAAATCTATTTTTAATAAAAATCACACTCAATTAAATGCTTTCAATATCACACAAGTGAACATATACATAGGTACACCAGAATATGTTTCTAATCTCAAAAATAAATTTTATTGTGTAACGTTTAAATTGAACGAAAACATCGTACTTGCCCAAGTATACCAATTGCGCTCCTCATATAATTTAATTGAGGTCACGTTTAAAGAAGTTGCAAATTTTCACAAAATCATTTGTCAATTTGAAACGAAAATTAATGATTATTTCTGCAGCCAAATAGACGAGCGATGCGCTCATTGCGCCTTTTTCCCAAATCTTAGTGTGATAGGTGGCAAAGAATGCCACGTTTCCGTCATAATGTCGTACACTAATTGCTCGAAAATTCCCTCTGTTTGTGTAACCTCAATTTTGATCGAATAATTTGATCAAAATGAAGTAACTAGTATGGAGATTTATTAGTCTCAGCCGGGGCCGTTAGAAGAAAATTTACTCATCTAAATCTCATGATAATCCGCTGTGGAAATTGGAGGTTTCTTCCAACAAACTGACAATCATGAGCGAGAGAGACCTCACTTTTGGCATCTGACTATCTAACTTGGCTTTCAAGAAAACATTTTACAAAAAACTGCATAAATATGGAGCAGGGCTGTTCTAAGAGAAATGCGACTTTAAACAACTAGCTTATGCATAGTTTTATTGCTGATACATTGATACATTAGTGCTTCCTCATTTTCGTTATATTAATTAAAATAAAATAATATTCTAATTGCCCCCTGTATTTACTAACAATTTCATTAATAATATCCTTCTTTAACAATTAAACTGACCCCTAGAATCACTTGTGTTGATTTGCCTTTCTTTACCATGACTTCACACGGAGCGATATACCAAAACCAATAATTTACCCTTTTTGACTGGAAATGTAAAAATGGAATAGCATATTAAAATATTTAAACTTTGCATTAAAGTATATTTGTTTTCATTGAGCTTTTAAAATTTTAAAATTCAAGATCATAGTTTAAGTTTAAGCCAAAGTCATATGTAAACCCTGTGCTCTAAACTAGATTAATTTTGTGAATCAAGGTATTTTATTAATATATATTTAAATATATTTAATTATTTATAACAATATCTCTTAGAATATTTATCATATTTAGAAATTTTGAGTTAGTTATTATTATTTAATTACAAATATTTTATATGATCTATATTATATGTATATTATTATAGTTTTCAAATTTATGTATGATTGACATATTTTGTAATTATTTTAATTTGTTATAGAAGCCTGAGGAAGTTACTATTAGTAACGAAACGTAGCTAATTGAATAATAAAAATATTAAATAAAAAATAAAAAACAAAAAGATCTTAAATAACCTGAATTGTCTTCTTATTTAAAAAATATAAAAGCTGAGATCTGAATTTTATCATCTATTAATACTATGAGGAACAACAGGCTATATTGGAAGCGGAATCCGGATTTTTTAAAAATAAGATTAGTCATAAAAAATTGTTAACCTAGTTCTCACATTAATGTATTAATATTTTCAATTTTATTGAGATTGAAATTCAGTTGTAAAACTTCAAGTAATATTGAGTAAATTAGTGGTTCTGGTTAGTAGGCAGCAACCTACTCAACCTAGTGTGTAAGCACTGCTCTATCTTTGGAATAAGTAAAACGCCAAACTTTAATTGTCTCTTTATATATGTTAAGTATCATATTAATGATCAAAGCTAATAGCAACTCTAGGGTTATTAAAAATTCGTATAATCGAAAAATATCGAAAATTTGCTTCCGGAGTTCCAACACTTCCCAGTTTTGGAGTGGTCACCTTGACCACTAGTAGACATTTATATTTATAGTGATGTTATTTTAATTTTTCAAATATTCATTCAAAAACATTGAAAATTTATTTTCACTGAATAATGAATATTTTAATGTATCAAATTTTGTTATTATGTAATGTATTATCTTCGTATCAAAACACCCCGTATTGTCTACCATTTTTTCTCTGTTTTCCTATCATTGTCATTTGTTCCAACAATCTTTTACGTTTCTTATATATTTCTTTTTTCTGCTTTGTTTCCCATCCCTGTTAACATTTCAAATTCTTTTACTAACACTTGACGCTATTATAAACCGTTCTTCCCCATTCCAGCCCCATTGCGTCCCCATTTCAACCCCCGTATCTGTTCTTATTTTCTAGTCCTTCCAACTTCCCATTCTCTCTCGCTCGTAAAATAAGACAACTAATTCGAAAAGTTTTTCAACGTTGAAAGAACAGGAAACGATGACGATGGGATGATGATGGCGTTAACAACACAAACTTTGTTGTCGCATGTCCGTCTGTCTGTCGGTCTATATCTCTTAACAACATTCATATTATGATGGTTCTTAGTGCGCTATATGGCTATTTTCATGTCCTATACAATAGCCACCCACTGAAGAGTATACAACCCCTTAGTCATCCTTGCCTTCCATATCACCACGACTTCACGTCTTAGCGTTCTCAGTTTCATTTCCTGTTTTTCCTACCAATCTTTTACATTTAATTTTGGTTAAAGATTCGTTATTTAGGTGCTTGAAGTGAAAAGAATGGAACAGGAAGAAAATGATACACAATGGGGTGTGTTTGGTAGAATGGAATGGTCGGTTATTAATTAAATTCGATTAAGTGATGGAGAGGAAACTGCGAAACGACAGGAATAACTGACAAGACATTTCATCCCCCAACCATATCATTCAGTTTATTATTATTATTATTATTTCACAACAATGATAATTTGTTTCATCAAGAATAAAAAATGATAGCGAGAGGACTTGAAGACATGAAGAATGGGAGACAAAAGAAGGCCGTTTTTGTCCTTTTTCGTCTTCAACTTTTTTATGTTTGTAATAAACAAAATGAAAAAACAATGAATAGCGGGTGTAGTTCTTTTGTTTTGTAGATTCTTTTTTTTATTGTTATTAGTACGGTTTATTATTGTTGTTCTGGTCGAGCTTTTCGTTACATTTACACGTACTTTGGTGACATTAGGTATATTGTAGTTGGAACGTAGGGGTGGGAAGCTTCAAGCAGTGAAAACGTTAATGTTTTTTTTTTCTTTAAATTAATTTACGTGAAGTGCTTTATTAAATAAAAATCTTGAAATTGAAAATGTTTTACGTTTGGAAGTTGTGAAAGTATCAATTTTAACTTTTTAATGAACTTTTGCTAATTACTAGATTTTAGCGCTACAAGAATAAAATTAAAGTTCTTGAAAAGCAAAACGTTCATTAAACTTTAAGGCATTATTTAAACTTTTTTATTTTTCACACCAATTACTTATAGTTTTGTTTTCTTTGCAAAGAGTATTTGTTTTATTACCTATTATTGTTCTAGAGAAAGATACAAGTGAGTCCAAATATTTACAGCGAATTATTAGTAATATTATAAGTGTTATTGATTTCATAAGAAAATATTAATATTGATTGAATGAAATTGAAAAATAATTAAAGATAAAATTCTAGCATAATTGAAAAAGACATCTTCTGCATTAAAAATTTTTGCAACCTTTTGTACTCGAAGATTTGTATGTTAAGAGGTCCTTTCCCTAAGGTTCAAAAATTAAAAAAAAACAATGTTTGTTTATAATGACTTTCAACTTTTCCTTTATTTGTACAATTCAACGATTCATTGCAAGAAAGACGAGTGAAAGCTTCGTTATCATAGTTCAGTTATTTTTTATTTAGAAAAAAAGGCAAACTATATCGTTTTCCTCTTTAAATAAATAATTGTCTTTTTATATACATACTATTTTATTATAAAAATTATCACAATCCATTTCTATGATAAGCAACCACTTGTTATTAGTCATGGTGATACTTTCCCTAGGTGTATATTTAAAGCTTTTATTTATGCGTGCGCAGGTTTAGCAAAGTTCAGCGTCGCACATTGTTGATTTTGGAATGGCCATAACGGTTTATATATAGCACCTTTAGACTTATCTTTGACTAAAAACGATGTTTTCTGAAATATTTTTTTTTATACTTTGTGATGTTTTGCAATCTATCCTAAGACATAAGCGAATCCGTTGAACGTATGGATGGAACGATAAGGTACTCCACTTGGGGTGTTTTCAACGTTACTGCCTTTAGGGCAGCTCCAGGAATGTCGCTTCAGTCTAACTCAGTCTTCTCACTGTTATCCAATAGGTTCATAATCAGGAGGCTTGGATGATCCCTTAAGCGACGAAGATATTTGGCACTGAATCTGGATGCCTCTTCCTTAACAATCGCAATGCCTAAAGTTTTATGAATGTCGAAATTCGTGATATACCAAGGGCTATCTACGACAAGACGCACTATTTTACATTAAAACCTCTACATTAATTCAATATTAGAACTACTGGCAATTACCCAAAGTTGTATTCTATACGTCCAGACCAGTTTTAGGAAGGATTTATAGATCATTGGCTTACTTTCCAGGAACAAGTGCGATCCGCGCCATAATAGCCACCATAGCTCTCTTACCTTGGACCCCAGTTGTTCGCGCTTTTTAATAATATATTTGCAACATGTGGTTTGTCGGTCCAAGTGAATTCCGAGATAATTGGTCTCTGTTGCCTAAGGTATTTGTCGGTTATTCATGAAGATGTGAGGGCAAGTACTTCTTTTGGTTGTAAACGTCACGTAGACCGACTTGTCTTCGTTAGTGTTTATTTTCCATGTGTGGAACCTTTTCTGGAGCATGTTTAAGGCATCTTGTAGTTTTTCTGTGGCAGCTGTGGGGCAATAGTTGCTTGCTAGGACCACCGTGTCATCGGCGAAGATAACCATTGTGGAATCATTTACGGTTGACATGTCCGCAGTGTATATTAAGTATACGACTGGTCCAAAGATGCTATCATGTGGAACCTCTGATGAAAGAAATTAATAAAATAATATGACTTACATTAGTTCAAAATTTTAGTTTAATAAGAAGTTGGTCTATTTTTAGTACTAAATCATTGGATTAAAGGTTTGAGATTTTGTCTGTTAAAAGTTATTGAAGTATAAACCAAATTATAAATATTTTTTTATATAATAAATAACTAATTTAAAAAAAATATTATATATGCGGTTGTACAGTTTTGTACATGTGTGGAGATAAGATAAAACGCTAATAGTAATTCATACCATTCCCATCTAATATCAACTTGAAATAAAACATTTCAAACCGATTATATAATTTTCCATATTTCTAGATAATGTCTTCAATTTTTATCCATTCTCGAGACAAATTCAAGCACAAACTGAAGCACTTGCCTTTATAGTTTCCAGCCATAGTAAGAGCTGCGACCCATTACATGAAGAGACATTAAATATAATTTCTGGCACAATTATACATCCATCCACAATAGAACAGAAAGATGTATCGGTGAATGAATAGGAAGAAAGGATTGTGTGGAAACGAAGGGAATCACTTCTTCAACATTATCGCATTATTCCTATTCCATTTTCCAGGTAGGGACATTCCCGATCTGGAAAACTCCGATGCGAGTCATTGAGGCAGCTGCTTTGATATTAATATTGTCTAAGTATAATAGAAAATTGTCTATCTTTCTTCAATTTTCCGCTATATTTGACATGGAAAATAAGGAGGAATAAGTTTAAAAATAGAAATGGAATTCTATTTGTGTGAAATATGAAGTATGAAATGGAATTTTGAATGCGACGCACGATTTTTTACCTTGTCAATCCCCGTCATTTGAAATCAGCTGTTGAGTTCCTGGAACAAGTGTTGAAAGAGTCCTTGTTTTATTTTTACGTTCATTCCTCGTTTTTCTATTCATCCTATTCGTCCGTTCACTCGTCCGAAGCCAGGCTCATTCCATTCAGATCGTGCATCAGTATACCGATTATATCCGCCATTGTCCCGCATTCATCCCGTTCGTACCCCCAGCTTCCCATACACGAGCACTTTACCTCTTTCAGTTGTCTGCGTAATCGTGCGGTGGCATCTTTTCTTCCCGAACTTTCCGAAAGCTCCACTCGAATGGAACTCATTGTTATCGATAATAGCCATCATATATATGTACACATGCCAGACATTCTAAACATGTGATGGAAAATTACACTTCACCAAGATGAGAAGGAAAATGACAAAAATAAAGGCGCGATGGAGGATGTATTAAATTATCCGAAAAAAAAATGGGCTTAAAGAAATTTTGGGTGAGAAGCTCTCATTAAAATCTTTTCTATGGAACGTCGAAAGCTTAGGTAAAGAAAATTTACATTGTAAATCTAAACTTACAATGTTTCCTTTAAGATCGAAAGGGTTCGATATTTCTTAGTTTTTATGTTCAAAATAATAAAAAAAAATACCAAGAAATTTTTTTTTATTCTTCACTAAGCCTACACGACAAATGCAAATAAGGAGCCCACGTAAAATCAATTTGCAAGTTCTATTCATATATTACTGGCATTCTATTCATATCTTTCAAAGAAATCACTTGATGTAGTTTATCAATGAAAATAGTAAGCATAAACTCTTTGTTTATAAGGGAATAAAATGTTTTTGAGTTTTTATTGGGATGGATTTAAGAGACATTATAAATTGGCAGAAACTAGACAGAAAATATGATTAGAAAACTAAAATGTATTATCCATTGAATAATAGAAATTTGGCAAAAATAAGATAAAGATATATTCATAGGGATATCAAAAAAACAAAAATTATTTTCAGAAATTTTACTATTTAAAGATATGCGTAAATTTCGATTTATCTTTTATAGTTTTTTAAATATGTGTTTTTGTTAATTTGATAATGAAATATGAAAAACTTAAATTTTTTAGTTAAAAAAATAGGATTACTTTTTGATAGATTTATTTAACCGAAGAGGTGGGAAGAGTTTTTTGTCATTAATAATTAATAGTTCAAAACTATTTTCCAAAAACATGAATCTAAGCACTAAATATTGGCATGAAACTTTATCGAAATTTCCTACAAACTCAAACACCGAACCCGCAATTTTTCTTTTTTAATTTCCCAAATCCAAATCTGAACTTGGCGAATTTTCAATATATTTCCAATATTCAAACAATATACCTAACGGCATAAATAATATGAAAGACAAACAAAAACGACAAGTTCTATATAGAAACTCTCGCTACCGCATGGAATCGGGACTGTGGGGGTGACTATTCTGGACGAACAGGGAATACTTAACTTATAATATAGCGGATATCCTAAGGATTGGGGTTTCGGGGGGTGAGAAGTTTTCGAAGACAGCAACGGACTGTCAAGCGACACGTAAACAGTTTTGTGTACATAAATATTTCACGTGTATCGTAAAATATTTGTTTAGTTTCGGTCGAAATTCAAATAAACCTTTTACTTTTGGGACGGGGAGTTTTAGTTTGAAAGACCAAATTAAAACAAAAATTTGCATTAGTGGAAGCAGTTGTGATTCATTTTTCTTTTTCGTTTTAAAAATAACGGATAAGTGGTGAAAATCCGGGCCGAATATTTTTGTCGCACATGGAAAAGTGCATTTCCGTGTTTGAAAATCTTATGCTCGTAATGCAATAATAATAATCTCGTTACGTGATCTATTTTTATCGCTGTGAACCCCTTTTCCCGACTATTCCAGAACTCTACCATCTACATCACTGTTTTTCTGACAGCCCTTCTCTCATCGTCCTTGTCACCACCAATCTTTCGATTCATCCTATTTAAATTTGACAATTTCACCTTTAAACGAACACCGAAATTGCATCATCTCTTCAAACTTCTGGTCTATTAAAAAAGTGAACAATTTTTATCGCTGTTTTTATAAATGATGCAGAAATTAATGTCAAAATGTATGACTACACAGAACCATATGCACACAAAACTTGCACACACATTTTATTCGTTGTAATATATATGACACATCATTAAAACAGATATTTTATTCCGTTTGATGACAAATTTTTTGAAGCCTATATGACTGTTTTTCGAAATGGAAAGGGGAAAAATTTCGCATGAAATTATTGTGTTGAAAATTTAATTTTTAATGACGACAATAAAAAAATTTACACAATAGCGATGTTTGAAAAGAAGACTATTAATTTTTTTCGTTTGAAACATCTAAAATAAGTTTACGTCTTTCAAAATACCCATTATGTTTAGTTCAGAAAAAAAATACATATTTTTTTATCGGACTCAACAAAATGATATATTAAGATAGGAATATTGAAAAATTGAGTTTATGTTTTGAGTTTTGTCGGAATTTCTAATTATATACATGAACCTATATCGTATTTCAACAATTTTACCGTATTATTTTCATTTTAATAGCTATTACCTGCCAATTTACATATTCTGAATTCAGGAGTTCTTTTTCAGAATTAAAAATTCAGTAAGAAAACCAAATGTAAAATAAAATATTACCCTACAGGTGGCCGAGTGGTCAAAGTAGCCGCTTCAAAACTGGTAGATGCTGGGTTCGATTCTTGTATCGAGCAAATTTTCAATTTTTCTCGATTAACAGTTTTGTTTTTAATCCTAGAGTTGCTAAAATCTTTGTTAGTGATAAAGCAACTATAAATTATAACAATCAATCAAATGTTTGCTTGATGGTATCTTGGGCGATATCTTTTGCGTTTCTTTAATTTTTCGCCTGGGTGTTAATGGGTGCCATCAGAAATATCAGATTTTAATGATCTTAATATCGTATTATCTTGGTTTGGATACTTTTATAAATTTGTTTTCCTGTTCTTCGCTAAAATTCCCAGGTTTTACGAAGGAAAATTTTAAATAGTTACAAGTTCAATAAGTAAATTTTCAAATACATATTTTATCTAAGCTTTTGATTGTTAACTATTAATTAAATGTCAATCCGTAAATTCACGAGCTTTTACGGCAAAATAGAAGATAACGAAGGATGACGGGGAAATAATGTTTTTGAAAATGTGATAAAAGCGTAAAAGCCTTCGCCAAATTTCTCAGTTCTAAGTTAAATTTAAACTATCTCAGAAGTAGATAAAAGTCTCAGTTTATTAATGAACTATATTTTTTTCAAAATTTAAGATCTGCCCATATCTTTGATTTTGTGTCAATTAAAGGTCAAAACTACAAGTTTATTATATGATAATGGCTTAGTCGCTAGTCATTCGAGTTGC
Organism: Sisyra terminalis; assembly: GCA_958496175.1. Lineage (NCBI taxonomy): Eukaryota > Metazoa > Arthropoda > Insecta > Neuroptera > Sisyridae > Sisyra > Sisyra terminalis. Next base: position 15,704,796 of record OY292275.1, read on the forward strand.
ATCTGTAATATAGTTCCCTAGAAAAAAGAGCCAATTTCAGAGGATATCAATTTGTGATTTCATGATAAAAAAATATTTGTTGTAAAAGTTTCTTCTCCTGATACTCCATAAATCATAAATACCTACATAATATGTGAGTAATATAGAGCAGTTTTTAGTAGTTCTATAATTAGTATGATCTATATTTCATTTCTTCCTTAAATTTTACTTTTTCACTTGTAATTTTTCATATTGTCTTGTAATAAATTTGAATGTATATATTTATCTTCTTCAATTAATTTTATGGAACCTAAGCTTCGCTTGAATATTAAATCCTTAAATCCACGTACTTATCTATATCTTTATCTTTGAATAATAAGTATATCAGATGTCTTAACTATATTTTCATAATTTAAATGCCTCTGATTTCTCAAAAAAATATGCACGACATTGTTGAATTCAGTTTTCTCCAGTCTTCCAGGGATCAATACCGGAATCACAAATTTGGTAGCCTCGTGTATTAGAAGATTCGATTTTTCATATTAACATGAAATAATCATAATTTCAATTTTGTGCTTTCTAAATTTATTTTGCAAGTTTTTACTTAGCATTATATAAAGTTTGATAATTGCTAGGATCCCAATGGTAGTGTAATATTATTGTTTCTGATTGGTATCAAAAAAGAAATCAATTTTAATAAAATACTGCTCATTATTGAAGATTTGGGAGCCTTCAAAATTGTAAGACTGAATTACAAATAAGACAATAATAAGATTCTGAAAGTTCATAATGAAATCAAAATAACATTAACCAATTTATCAATTGAAGAAGTACAATGAAAGAATATATTAATTGAAAACTAAGAAAATATCATAATTACAGACAATTAAACTAACCAGTAATTATGTTTGACTATTGCATTTCTTTACTTTAAACCTTAAGGACAGGAATTCCTGTCGTGAGTGATACGCTCTTTTATAGAAATTTTGTTGTACAAATTGAGGAAAAAGCATAAAAATTTACTGTTGCAATTTTTAATTAAGAAAAATGAAAAAAACACAATAATTTTATTAATGTCATGGAATCCGACAAAATTAACCATCATAACGAAAATTATGTAAGTCTGTCTTATTTACAATTTTTTTCTTCTAGTGAAAAGTTATTGTAAGATTTTTTCCCTGTTTTCATGTATTTGCAATCTGTCCCTGGACAATGAGCAAATTTGATCTACGTCCACGCTCCATACTGACTCTATATTGAGTCAAATCAGTTCCTAGAACTTACTCCCTGTGAGGCAATTCCAGAAATGTGTAGAGCTTTAAGTTAATTGTTCTCTCCGCTGTTGTCAAGTAGGCTGATCGCCAGATGATTGACAAGGTCTTCCAGTCTTTTTTGATATTTTTGGCTGAATCTGGTGATCTCTTTTATTGTAAGATGTAAGTTTCTTTTGCCTTATGTGAAAACATTTGAAAGGAAATTGCCGCTTTTTTAAAGATTCTCCTACATCTACGTTTATAAAGTAATATGTGTTTTCTTTATACTTCAACTGCTTTTTTTAAGATTCAAAGAGAAAGCATTAAATTTATTCAACGATTTACGGCCTTTAAAAGCGATGCAAAATCTTTGCGTAACAAGGGAGTCTTATTCTTCCGTTTAAAATCAAGTTTTGCCTCGTAAAGGCTAAACGCTGATGTACTTATATGGTTGTCATTTTCCTTGAAAGAAAACATATAGGTGATACAAACATAAAAAGCTCAAAGTTTTACCCATACATTCCATTCTTAATCCAACGATTGTTCGTTTCAACATTCGCAAACGTAAACGCAATATAATAATTTCAAATTCAATTTTGAAATTTGATATCCACCCTCGTGGTGGCGCAGATATTTGCACAAAACTAACGTTATTTTCGCCATGGTGTGTTTGTGTCAGACGAAGAAAGCTGATTTCAGCTGGAATACTTTTGTCAAGCAAAAAGAGAGCTTTCGGATGGAACGAGCGGCTCTTCACAAAACCACCAACAGCCTCATTTCGCCGCTCGCTGTTTCCTCGTTAGAATATTATTACACGGCATATCGAATTTGAATATAATATAAAACAGGAAATGTTCTCCTGTCTGGATGAGTGACATTTGCTCATGACGGAAATCGCATTCCCCTCATGCCTATTCTGTCTCTTCATTGCCTATCAAAAACGAACATCAATTTGTTTTTTGTTTCATCAAATTTACCAACCAAAAAAAAAACTTCATCAAATTTATTTTTTTTACTTATTACATATAAAAAAACAATGAAATTACTTTTATTTAAATTTACGATTTGAAATACGTTTCATGACTATTTTCATTATAATTTTTTGTTTAATTCATGAAAACGATTACTCTTTTTAAGACTCATTGAAATAAATAGTTGTTTAAAACGAAAACTTTAATTTTATGACCACCAGAGAAAATAAATTTCACAGACATAAAGTTCTTGAAACGTCTTAACTACGATGAGGTTCTTAGTTTTAGTCCCATGAGAAAAGTGTTCCTATTACTGCAAAAGAATTGAAAAGACTTGCCTTAACGAACAGCCAATTCGTGTATCTAGTTTTCCACAACTTGTTTTCTGTAGTGCTAAAGCACTAAACGACGATCTTTCAATATAACAAAAAAGTAGTTTCAACCATAAAAAGTTCAATGCAAGAATTTAATAAAGCAGTGATAACAAACCATAGATAATTTTTTATAAAACCAATAATTTTCAATATTTCAGAAAACAAATTAAAATACAAATGGGATAACTTTACAATTTCAAAGATTCACTAAAAAAAATTCTCCATTTTCTTATATAACAAAGAGATTCTCTGATGTAAATTTTATAAACGTTTTCACTACGGGTATTCTTTGATCAAACAATATATTTTTACAGCAAAATATTTTGTTCAAACAAGTCCTCCAACCAAATAACGAAACATCTACCAATATAATCGAACACAATGTTCTTAGGATAGTGATATATAACAGTTAGGAAAAGTCTATATGATACAATATGTTCACAAAGAAAATTTTGAAGTGTAGATAAATCTTGTACAAAAGACGTGAATTATTAGGATCCCTCTTAATATTCCTCTTAAATAAGATAGAATAACACCCTTATTGCAAGTACAAATTAGGGAAGCAAGGACTCTATATTTCTCTTAGAGCTTTAAGACATTTGTAAATAGTCTTAATCTAAAAACTACCCTTCTAATTCTGCTATTACTACTTCTTAATCTTTTTCTTCTTAATTCAAACATCGTCGGGGAGTTAAAGATTTTTCAGTACCTGTTGGGCAATCCTTCTCCAGCGATTACGTTCTTCTGCTTATTGTACTGCGGACGCGAAATTCGAATCAACGAGCTTTTCCTCCACTTCTGTCCAACGAGTTGGTTTTTACACTCGTTTTCTTTTCCCTTCAGGTCATCCCTGTACCGTCAGCTTTTTCATGGTCTCATGACGCACAATATGTCCAAAAACCTGGGGATTCGTCCATACGTCAGTGAATAGAGTCATTGAAGTGGTTTAACTTCGTTCCAGATACAGACATTTCGTCTTTTAATCCTCCATGAAACCCACAGGATTCTTTTTCAGACCCACATTTCAAAGGCATTAATTCGTCGCCGTTCAGCTGCACGGATAGTTCAAATATTTGAATCGTTGGAGAACATAGTTAAAGCAGTGTATTAACTTATCCGATTTTAGTGGCTGTTATTATGTGGCTATCTTTCCATACTTTGGACAGTTGAGTCATGGTCGACCAAGCGATTTCGATACATCATTTAGTTTTGTGCTTGCATGATCCAGATTCTTAATACGGTAGGATAAATATCATGTGTTGGGGTTGTCCAACTTTTAGTAGTCCAAATGTTGCAATGAATATAAACTTCAGCGAGAAAAACTTCATTATTGGTGTTCATTATAGGAATGACTCATTACTGTATATTTTATTTTGAAGCACATTTCTGCAATAGTATTGGGCATGTTAGGCAACATTCAAAAGTTTCAGATATTGATTTTTAATACTTATGAGTTTTTTCCTCTACTTCTTCAAGAAAAAATTATCCTTTTTGAAAACAAAACAAAATACTCTATGCTAGTTATACTTACGAAAAAATAATTTGTTTCATTTTTACGGTTAATTTATTTATTTTGATGGGTTTGTAAGGATTTGTTTCAGGACATATAACACCATTTATTTTAATACACACATATTTATCATTTCACACTTATTTATTTATACAATTGTTTATACGATTGTAACCGTTGTAACTGTTAATTGCTCCTAATTGTTCTGGGGATGGTTGATCACCTTATTTATATACCTTTTTGTCGCGTTCCGGGTGGTATCCGATTATTTCAGAAATTTCGCGAAGATTCGAATGATTTCTACCTCTTTAGAGAAAGCTGTACTACTTAATTAGTGAAAATACAGCGAAAAATGATGAAATCTTCTACTTTGGGTGGGAAACAAAAAAGAAACATAAAAGAACAAACAAGAACAAACAATGAATGACCAGCAGAATGTTTGGCAATCAAGTGCCCAGAAATGTGTTTGGTCTTCTATTCAAATTCAATGCATTCCTTGGCTTCTCTACTTTGCCCAACCAAATGTTTCATTTATGGATGATTGTTTGCTGCAGTGTGCGGTAGACCTTTAAGGAGTTTAAATTAAAAAAAAGGATTAAAGATTTCGTTTCTCAGGTAATAAAACTTTCTCGCTATCAAATAATCTATTGAATTTCCTAAGTAAGGCTTTTAAAATGAAAATTGAAAATAAATTGGAATTAAGGAAAATAAAAGGCCAAAAGTGAAAATATTGATTCAAATTAGCTGAAATTGAAATTCTGAATATATTTGCAGAATTTATACTTTACTATAAATGTAAATATTTTTAAACTTATTATTTATGGCTTTGTGCATAGGTTACAATTTGAGTGAATAATTCTGAATACTCTTACTTGTACTTCTTATTTAACTAATTCCTGTGCTTAATCTATGTTTTCATTTTTACTTATTTGATTTCTTTATTTTAGTGCGAAAGATTAATCTCTAAGGTTATAGCCCTGCGATTCTTTTAATTTCTAATGATTATGAAAGGAAAAAATATGAAGAGGAGATAATTACCATAAATTTTGACAATGTAGCGTTTATTTGAAATAATTTTGCAGAGATAACACGATATTTTATGGCGGATGGTTACTCTTTTAAAACATGAACCCTTAGTTACTTACGAGTACATGTAGCGCTGTAATAAAACGACTCGTTGTTCCCAAACCTTTGGGCTCATAAACTGAGATTTAACAATGTGCTATATGTCATATACTTCCACAAATATAATCAAGCGTACGTAATTAATTAAAGAGTGAATAATATGTGATGAATCGTTACATACATAAAGATAAGGGGTCGCATTCGTTCTACTTGTCGACTCACAGGCTTATGGCCTTATAGGCTCGCATTACCTAGTAAATTATCATATGTTCCACTTGCATTTTCAACGTGTAATTGGTTGTTGGTACCGCTCTGGTTGGTTAATGAGATAAAGGGTTTCGCCAGGTTTAACGCGCGATTTAAGCGCATTCAACCAAGATGTTCCAAGTGCTGGTTGATATAGCTAAATACTGCAACTCCCCAGCTGCTCTTTCTTCTTAATATCTAAATGCAAAACTACCACGATCTAATAAAATCTTGACAGTTTTAAATGAGAAGGGTAGTGTCGGGTAGCCGTGTGGTGCACGATGGGGTTGGGTGTGGGGAATATTAATGTCAAAGCACGTTTTCAAAGAGCTTCATGTAAGTTTCTCGTTCTCTCGAGAGTGATTTTACCGCTGTTGAAGTCGCAATCACTTGACCTGTGTAGGTTAACTACACGTAGCTACATATATATATATATGTGAAGTTATTAATGAATGAAATCCGTTGAAGGACGTATGGTGGCGGTGCGGCGACGACAATTTGGCTTTTAATCAAACGAAATTTAATGTTTTTACGGGGAGATCAAAAACTATTATTAACGCTTTAATGAGCTTTTCACGCTCGTAACACGTTACGTTGGATGAGGTGAGTGAAAGGGTGCGAGGCCGGGATTAAAATGGAACAATGAGATGGGATGGTTTTCATCAAAAATTCGTTTAAATTAATGAGGCTCATAATTTCGGAATAATATTTAAAAGAGTATAAATTTTAATTATGCAAGTCAATGCAACTTATCAAAGTGCATTAAAGATGGAATGTCTGATGATCAAAATGCACAACTACATGAATCATTTATTTTAAATATGTGCCTGAAAAGCAAATGTCATTAAAATTTTTATTTTCACTAAAATGGGATGTACGTTTGATGTTTCCCGTTTAGAAAACCAAGAAATTGCGAATACTTGTCCTCTTCACATTATTAAGTCCAAATATTTTTGATTAATTTATTTGCCTATCAAAATAATTTTTCATTTGTATCATGTTAAAATCGTTTATACGGTTTTTTATGATAGAATACGAATATATACTTCAAAAGAGTAAGCGACCTTTACAGAGGAAACAGTATTCTCACTCGAAAATGCATAGTGGTGCATACAATTGGTTAGTTAATATTAAGAACTACTTATGTTTAGAAATCATGGCAATATTAAAAAAATATTCTGGGTATTCTATAAATATATTTCTTATTAAATATATTTAATCATTTGGGTTGGATATATGAGTTTTTCACAAAAATCCTAATTGAAAATTAAATCCTGCTTTATGTAATATGCATGAACAGCATATTTCCATAACATCCAAACACTAGCGGTTACCTGGCCCACCGTGGGATAGGCTAATTTGCGACATTAATGTTTATGTCTTTTACATGAGCATTATTCTCCCAAAAAATCCGATTACTAACAATCCCTTGGCCCACCATGGGATATACTGACCCACGAAATTAAGACAATAGGAAACCTCCACGTGCACAGATTAGCCACCGAAGATACTGTTCTGGACAAGTGTCAAGTTAGCGTAGGAAGAAGTCAGTCATTTCCACCAACCCCCATCCTATGTTAAGCATTAAGAAATTTTTGTATAGATACCAAATGTAAATTAGAATAAGGACGAGACAATAAATGGAATTAAGTGGTACTAAACTTGTTTTCATTGTTGCGAAGCCAAATTACAAGCTAACTTCCCAAGACTTCTGAACATCAAGGTATCGGGAGTTTACAAATCCAATTGGCTTTCTATTTATCCTTTATCTGGGACGTTCGTCTTTCTAGGACAACGTACAACAGCAATATGTGAGTCCTTGTATTGGTTCCGTACTTCCTTGGCTAATCTTCCAAGATACCGGGCATCAGGGTAACTTAAGTCTGCCAACCTGGTTAGCCATCTGATCAGAAATCCTTCCCGATACACAATCATTACAAAGGAAAGAAATCCCTCCTTTTTTGTCTCAGTTAAACACGATTAAAACAAATCAAAACCAACACAATTTACAGTAAGGCTTATGACTTTCAGAATTGAAATCTTTACACTTAAAATTCTTTCAGTATTTAATTTCACTTTCTTGAATAAAAGTGGTGCTACGTTGATTAAATGAGTGCTTTTTAAATAATCACTTGGATTACTTTTTGGCTTTTAATCATGAAATTTATCAATTAAGAACAAATAAAGTATGAATAAGTCAAGCAATGCACTAATATCGAATGACAGCACACACAGTTCAACGCACGTGGCTATTAACCAATGGAATTGCAAGATTTTAAGATGTTCACCTGTTTTGATTATTGAAATTTCAAAAATTTAGGAAAACCACACCCACATTCAATGCTCAATACCATTATCAATATGCATATTAATTTATTAACCGCGTAGGTGGATTAAATTTAATTTTTTTCACTATGTAAAAGTTTTTCAAAAAAATCTGAAAAAAACCAGGCGTTATAAAGAAGGTATATTAAACTTAAGAAAAATATTTTAAGATTGATACCAAAATATTTTAATGCTTAAAAAAATTGTTTTTTTCAATAAAATATTATTTTTGATCGATTTTATAAAGTAGTTGTTAATTTTTTATAAAAGGTACCTATTAACAACCCCTAAATTATATTTAAGATTTAGATCAATTTGTTAAGTAAATTATAGAAAAAAAAATTACTTAATTATTTTTTGTCACGATAACTAATTGTTAAAGGGATCCGAAATTTTTTGGATCTTGGTATTTTATTACTAATAGAAAGAATAGGAAAGCGAACTATTGCTACATGGTCAGGTATGGTTTATTGATGGCTCAGTGACAGACAATGGATCAGCTATTGGTATATACGAAAAACCCAGAAGTAAGAACTTTCAGTAGCTTTGGAAGTAGGAACCACTATATACAAGGCAGAAACATATGCAGTGCTGGCTTGGGCATGGAAATGTATATGGAGGAACTGTCTATAGGAAAAAAAATTACTGCATACCTCTGTTACTTACAAAATATTATTGAACAATCTTTCCGGGGTCGATTCGCCATACTTAGATAATACTCCTAGGCTCTTTCTAATTCTTTGTTAATAATATTTGAATTGCATGTGATAAATGGGCAAAAAATCCGAAGGTGATTTAAATTTAAAAAAGCTCCCCTCTACTAATGAACAAAATCCTAAAAATGACCAAAATCTCCTCGCAAAAATTTCGTTGTAAACGGCTCGTTTTTCGTGTGAGAAAACCGCGATATTTTCATTAGTTTAATTATCGCAATGTTAAAAATTTTAGTTGCAACATAAATTTCATTTATCCCTGTTTTTCATGAGGTCTTGCCCCGTTCGTTGGGGTGTCATAAATTAAGAAAATGCGCCATGTTCGCAACGCAATTACATTTAATTGGACGAGGGGTAGGTGTGGGGTGGTTAAGAAAAACGTGTAACGTTCTTACGAGACATATTATTATGGACTTGCTCGAGTAATATCATCATCTTTTACATCTCTCGGTTTTTGTCACAACAATTATTTCAACGAAAGTCGCATCGTCTGTTTTGTGTTTAATTTTCGTTTGAGTTTTGGAAAAATTAAAATTATTAAATCTCGAGATGAATTTCTTGAGATTTTTTCATGTCATAGTTGGAAAATTGTAATGAGATATATTTAACATGAAGAACGGAAATGAGGGTGTGGGGGTGGAATATGCTGGTCTTTGTTCGTTCGAATATTTCTTTAACACCCGGAAAAAATTACATTCATGTCCAGAAGGGCGTGCGTACGTTTTTTTTTATCGTATGATTATTTACTGCCATTTCGCGTTCACGGGTTTTTGCGTTTATTGTATGTTGATTTTTCATGGAGAATTTTTTTCCCCCGTTTAACCTTACGATGTGTAATCCTCGTTTTATGTGGTATCAAATCCAGGAAAAATCGATAAATCACTTTTAATTAAAATTTCGCCATTTTAAAGCTTTAAAATGGAAAAAAATAATCGAAACTAGTTTCTAGTGGGTGAAGGATATTTAAAAATTCCATTCACATGAGGTTTGTATTTTTGCAAATTTCTTTCCCGAACGAATATTGTTGGTCGCATCTACTTCCATATCCCGACATTGTGTTATGGTTGGTTTGTTTCAAATTGCAATTGCAACGACGACATATAAAAATATATATGCCAGAGATGCAAGATGCATTTTTCTCTATGTCTCTACACTACGTAATATATGTATGCGAGTTGTTGCATTTTCAATTTGTACACGAATCTGTTGTTCGGAAAATATTTTCTCGTTAAAGACTATTAAATTACAATTTTTGTTACACCGTAAAATCTCTTTTTTGTCCATTGTTAATATCTAGAGAATGCAGCCAATTCCATACGTAAACCAAATATAGAAACAGGGTTGTTTATATTGTTTTTTTTAATTCAAGTTCAGCTATACTTGAAAATACAAAATTATTCAATCAAAAAAAAAAACGAAAAATGCTGTATCTACCGAAAAATTATTTCATATTGAAACTGAGATACAAACTTTACGAGTTTCAAATCAAACAATACAATTGCTTTTAATTATATTTTACTTTCCAGAAAAATTCAAATAAACATATTTTTAATGAAAATTTCTTTTTGAAATTAACCAATTGGAAAAAAAAAATACGGTTCGATATACCTACTATAAATATTAGAATTAAGTATTTAATACCAGATAAATATGTTAATTTTATCTATATCGCTGTTGTTATATTGAATCTTTGCATAAATGCATAAGAAAAAAGAGAGATAGGTACTTATAATAAAAAAAAATAGTTAAATTTACATTTGATTCAAACTAGGCGGTTCCATCGATATTAGTATTGAGATCTACATAGGTACCAAAAGTTCCGTACAAATTATTGTTATCGCTCTCTAAAAGAATTTTTCTTGGCTGGTCATCATTATTCCATTGGATCCTGATAGTTCTATTGGTACATGTTGCACAAGATACTACTCTCGGACTCCTGAGCTGCACTCCTGGAGAAATGCCTCGTCCATTTCTCTCCATTGCTTTCCATTTCTCTCGATTTTGTTAGTTGAGTCCAGTTTTTCTCAGCCACCTTGACCAGATTGTTTGTTCATCTCAGTGGTAACCTCCCTTGCAGCCTCCCATCACAGAAAATTACAATACCGTTATACCGAGATACCGAATACCTGTGTTTTGAGCCATTTATACAATTTCGAAATTCACAAGTCTACATACCGTTTTTCAGTATTCACTAAAAAATTTTTAAATTGTCCCCACAATATGTTTAGGGATCATCAACGTAGCAAAATAGTATACGTTTTTGTTTTTACGTCACATTAACTGGTGAAATTAATTAGATTAGACTATAAAGACAAAGAATAAAAAAATGTCTTAGGGTATTTGCAAAACTATAATGACTATAAAAATGAAAACGAAGAAAAAGACTAAATAATTCGAATTTGATCATGTTTACTGTAAATTTTCGATAGAGTTATCGAAGATGATGATGCAATTCGTGTTGAAAGTGAAAAGGAATTGTCTTTTGAACAAAAACAGGAATTAGCGATTCCTAAAAAAATATCAACAAACCAAATTATAGTACAGAAATAAGTTAATTTATAGATGAGTGATTTTGCTATAAATACTTGGAAAACATATATTGCGCCATGTTAACAGTACCACCAAATAGTGTTTGTAGTGAACCTGAATTTTCAACAGTTGGTAATTTTTGCCCAAAACTACGTTCCGGATTTAATGACAGTACAGTTGATGCATAATGCTCATTATGATTACAAATTGAAAATTTTATAATAGCAGTTTAAAGTGGTTACTAGTTTTTACAGGTTTTTGTTATTTAAATAGATACGATGTTCGTCGTTCCTTTATTTTTTTGTGATTCCTTATAATTTACAAGTTATTACTTGTGATATTCACTCTTTCTAATTAAACGAGCAAATTAACAATGACCTGTGTCTTTTTTCTTTTTCTGAAATTCCTACTACCGGTATTCCAACCGGTATAACGGTATTAAAATCTTAGAAATACTAAATACCGATATTAAACTTTCGGTTCAGTATTGGAATCTTTAACCATGACGCCTCGGTTTCCAGAGAGTCACTTCCTTTGTCCATCTACGATTTGTCATGCGAGTAATATGCCAATCCATTTGTCATTAATGAGAAACTACCGTATTTATTTTTTCTGTTACTGGGGCCTGGCATCTTATTTCCACACTTCTGATTTGTTGGGCAGTGATAAGCCCTGCATCCATTAGACTTCTTCTCCATTGGACACATGCAAGACTTTACGCTTTTCCGCGTATAATTTGCTTGTCAAAACAGTTTCCAATCCCTATGCTGCACCAAGTATTATACATATTATGACAAGAAATACGAGTAACTACAAATATTTCAAAATGTTAAAGTAGATATCCATTTTTTTTTTGTAGATTTATGCACCATATTATGTTAAAAAAGATCGATTCTTTTTTCGGTAGTACTTTTAAGTTTAATAAGACAACAAGAACACTTGACGAACATCTAAAGAAGTTGAACTTGATGAAAAACCATATTGTATTTTAGAAAAATGGCTATGTTAAAAAATTTAATAGAATTGGAAAGATATTGTAAGTATTGTACATGTACGGCTTATTTAGCATACCCGCAATCATACGCTTATACTATAATCTAACTCATGCACACATGTACATAGTACACATATGTACTTTTCATATCTATTCGTTTGTGAATACATAGACCAAAAATATAAAGATCATATATCGCTTGCAAAGTTTTACGGTTTATCCTTTATGCACCATCCCATACGAAGTCGCCGTCGATGGAAAAAATGCCGTAAATCGGCCGATGTCCATCTGCCAGCGATCGGCCAAGTATTGGCTATTAGTAATGGCCCAATTCTGGTTGATTACTGGCATTTATAATCAATAAAATATTGTTTTTAAAAAGTTTTTTTTCTTTATTTATATTTTTTTAAATTATTATTTTGTATTTTTCGAACGTAAAAAAAATTCACTACTATTCTTTCAGTTAAATTGCTCATTAACAAATAATTTCTGAGTAATTAAAAAAAAATGTAGTTATAGTTGTTAACGCCGTGTTCTGATATGAAACCGGTGGTTACATAACATCTGCATTAAATATTTTCTTTATTAGAGTTTTTAAAGTCCTTAATTGTAATTAAAAATATTTAATGCAGAGAGAATTTCTTTTGACTGATTATCGGCTGATCAACGGCCGTGCTCCAGCCGATAATGCAATCTATAATTCGTTGCGCAGGCGCAGTATAATGTAAATCAACTGTTTTTCAGTCGTTTGTTACCTTTATCATTGTAGGTTGCTGACAATATTATTATCAAGATTAATTAAATACAGCATTTAATTTAAATAGTTTTTAATTTAAAAAAAATAGTTGCCAACAACAAAGTAAAAACTCTGAAATTGAAAATGTAGAAAAGGAGGATGTGACAAATGTTTACAATGATGCCGGTGACACTGATATAACCTCTCAAATCGACGATAATATTTATGAGAGTCCTATAAATAGTGATATTAGTATAAATAGTGACTGTGAAAATCTCAACGGTGTAGAAATTGATACGGATTCTAATATTGATTTCCAAGAAAAATTACGAAACTGGGCTGTGAAAAATATAAACAGTCTTCAATTAAATGTTATTTCGGAGTTATTATTAATATTGAGAGATGGACATCCAACGTTGCCCAAAACAGCACAAGCTTTACTAGAAACTAAATCTAACTAACTAATCTAACTGTTTTTGCCCATTCTATATTTTTCCCATTTATTAATCCCTTCTAATGCTTGTTAAGTCTTCTTCTAGTGAATAGGATAACTTTAGTTTTGTTATCATTGGTCTTAATTTTCCATTTTCTAAAAAAAATCATTATTCTTTTTAAGGGACTATTCTGTTGGCCACTGTATCAGCTCTTCAGGAGGATGCAAAAATTACTGTATCATCAGCATATAGGGAAAGGAAAGTTTCGGGTGTCCACGAGATATTATTTATCTATCTAATATAATAAAGAGGAAAAATTTGATTGTTTGCTTTATATTTTAAATAGTAATAATTTAAATAGTACGTGGCCCATTGCTAAGCCCAATAACCGGCCGATGATCAACTACCATCAATCGGCCGATGATTTGAATAATACGTGGCCCATTACTGGGCTCATTAATCGGCCGATGATCAACTGCCATTAATGGGCCGGGGTTATCATTTGTATATTCAGCCGTCCATGGGCCATTAGAAGACGCCAATGATTGGCCGTTAATTATCATCCTTCGCCCGGCGATGGGCCATCCGAGGGCCGGTTTTCAAACTTTGTATGGGATCTCCATCATCTGGAATGTAACGGGCCATAAGAAACTTATTCCGAAATCGGAATCTCGCAAAATTGCGTATTTCCGCATTCAAGTTGAATCTTTGATTGATGTTTTTTCATTACAGAAAAAAAAAACTTGATATTTATTTTATGTATTATACAAAATGGAAAAAATGTAACTAAAAAAAGCTTAATGCAAGTAATTACGGATCAAAATGAAAGTATAATACTTATGGTCAATTTTTTCGATTTAAATTCCTTTCCTCAACTATCTTTATTTTAATATTCTTTTCTAAAGTGATAGATCATATCATTACCCATTTGTACCTCTTAACTTACTACTTCAAAATAGTAATAACTTACTACAAATGATTGAGATTCACAATATGATATACAGGTTGAAGTTGAGCTATGATGCTTTGACTTGCGATCAAAATCATTTAAAACTATAACAGAAATTAATATGTAGAATTTTAAAATTAATATTAGTTGAGAATAAAAAGATAATATCTTTTAAAGTTTTTCATATCACCTATTTGTTTAAAGAATAGAAAACAAGTCATCAGTTTCATGAAAATTAACAATTTACATAAAAAAAAATTTAATGAAAGAAGAAACCTTCAAGTTCTTAGTGATGTTTATTTGAATTACTCTACTAAGAAATTTGTTGTAATTGGTTAAATTATTATCGATTATATTTTCTGTTACACGTACTGATAATAACATATTATGACTCCCACAGTGAGGGTGTTTACTAAACTTTCTAAAAGCGATACCTAATAAAATATATCTCCTTTTCAAACGTCAATTTATAATGTCTTAGATATTTTAACATCAACTTTGATTTTCATTTCATCGTGCCAAAGTAACTTTCACACACAACGCACATAATTTTCTATACATTAATTAATTCAATTATTAACCGAAAATTCCCATATACGACATCTTAAGCCTTTTCAAGCTACCAAACGAGATACATTTCATTCCTCAACAAAAAGACGTCTTACGTTTATTATTTACATACATTTAATGAAACCACCCCCGTATCTGTACCTGTTGCTTCAGATCGTCACTCTTCCATTAATTTCACAATAATTCCTTAAACAAAATTTCCCACCCCCGTTATGACTCTAGGATTTTCTATCATACACAGCTTTAAGATTCCGTAACAAATATCGTTGGGAAAGCTCAGTGTCTACTGTAATAATTACTCCAGCGAAGAAAGTCAACTAGAAACCTACGTAGGTACAGTTCTCATATACTCGTGCTTTAAATAATCTCTTTGATCTTAAATATAAATGTGACTTGTTCCATTACCGATGGTAAGGAGTTGGGTGGCTCCATCCCTTTCGTATTCCTGAGGCATTCCACCTGGTAAAGAGAACACTCTACTATAACAATGTTATTGAGAGAATTTTTAAAGTTATTGAACCGAAATGAAACAGAAAATTATTAGAGAAAATTCTGGTTTTACTTCGTTGCTATTATATTGAGTTTCTTGAAGTCTTTAACACTTGACTGACTTTAATATTAGATCTATCGAGGTACTTATATTAATTACTAGTTGCTTTTAAGACGTTGAATGTAGATTGAGGCATTTTTATTATATTGCTGGAGTCAAAGCGTGAATTATTGTTAGTTCAGGAATTAATTCAAAGTCTCTCGCCTTCTCGATTTGCCAGTAATATCAATTAGGTGTGATAATTAAATTATTTATCAGAGAATGATAAATGTAAATTATTGGAAATAGGAGTTAAGATTACTTGTAAATGATTAGATGAATTTGCATTCCATGTTTTGGATTCCCGGTGGGATAGATACCGCCGTGCAAATTTCCTTCCGAAAACTGATATTGGTGCGGAATTTCAAAAAGCTTTTGTAATAACAAGGACGTTTTGAGCCTCAATTGTGTTCGTTATTGGCGTGGATTTTGCCTCGAGTTCGCGACGACAATGGATCTGTGACGTAAATTGTCATGACTGAATATTTTATGGGTACGACGTCGGTGACACGGTGAGGGCACATTTGCATTTTAAACCGTTAGCTAATATTCTTTCGACTGCAATATTTATAACTGCATTGAAATGTGCATGTTGAATGCACCATCCATACGCCAACGTCGCATCCACCACTGTCGAGTTTTATTTCTCGTTCCATTCGTACAAGTTACCGATCCATCTCTATTTCGATGGTCTCGCATCATATATATATATATATATATATATATATATATATATATATATATATATATATGCATTCCTACGTTAAATTTTTACGTTTGGAAAGTTTTACGTTTTTACAAATCAATTGTGAATGTCTATGTGCGAATTCATTTCTCCATTACGGAAAGAACAATTATGAATAGATCGTTTTGCACTGCGATTTTTAATTTTGGAATAATTACCAATTCCGCCGATTCTGATTGGTCTCTATTTGTGATTCAAATGTTCGATTGCTATTTGAGCTCATATCTGAAAGAACAGTTTCGGAATTAATTTACACTAAATAATTGATTCCGAAAATTCAAATTCCAGCAACTGTTTGTTTTTTTCAATTTGGTACCTTTTAAAATCTACTTTAACGTTTTGCAACTTCAAAAACAATTAACTACCATAGGTGCTACTTCATTTGACTAAAACATTTATACTACTTAAATTTAACAGAACAAAAAAGTAAATTTTCACTTATTTTTTATTCCACAATACACATAGTCCAGAACAGATTGTTAAGAATGCTAGGAAACTACCCAGCTGAATGCAGAATCTTTGATCTTCACGAAGAATGAAAGATTAAAGATACTACTGCTAAACCTGTATATCCGGACTTAAGCGCACTGGAATTTTTTGCAAACTGCAAAAATTGCCCTATAACTCTATAATCAGAAGCATCAGTGACTACACGCTCGATGACCTTTTCAATAAAAACAAAAAAATGCAATCATAAAAGAACAAGAATTATTGCCTTAGTAAGCTATAAACAAAAATATTTTTAGGGGTTAAAGTATTGGCGATTATTTTTCCCCTGTACAAATTTCAATGACAAAGTATTGCGCAATTCCAATCTAATACCAGGATTAAAAACTAAAGACGCTGCTTAAATGGTTTATGCAAGGTACATCACACTTTAAATAGATCGTAAACAAGTATAAGTATACCTATTATGAACAATAAATTTAGTTAAGTTTTTTAATTACGAAAAACTACAACAAAAAGTATGTTGATTCTAAGATTGAACATTTTTAAAAATTAACAGAATTGGTACGATAAAAATCAATGCTTTGTTGCAAAAGTGGTAAAGCTTTAGCAGTCATATTGTACTTTCAGTAAACAGAGATAAGGATGAAAACAAAAAGAAAAAATGAAGTTATTAGTAAGCTTTATCTTCCTCCTTTTGAATTCTTTTCATGTTTACTATTTTTTATCTTTATTTTTAGATAGCGCATTGTAGCTGTTAAAGGAAATCCCAAAAATTCCCTAACTTGACTAGTAAACTACTTTTTAATTGTTCATCTTCTACATTTAGTTCTTTTTCTTGTCGTCAGATCAATGCTATTTACTTCTATATCAACCCTTCAAATACTTCTCAATTCTTCTATTGAAGTCGTTTCATTAAAAAATTATAGACAAGAAATATGAGTTTTTTTATTATCATAAGTCGCATTTTTTTAATAACTTAATAACAGTTTGGGGAAAAAGTCAAAGGGTTTTTATCGGAGGCTTTTATATAAACTAAAATCAATAGTTATAATAACTTAATCAGCTCTGTAATCGCCGTCACTATACACCTACGGTCTTCTCCTACCTCTCGATCAATCTGTTGATTGACCATTACCCCAAAAATTACTTGATCTGGTATCAAAGAAATTGTTGGGCTAGTTTTTAAAATCATCATCAATGTCAAAAGTATCGCCCCTTTTAAAGTTTGACTGGAAATGAAAAAATGGTAATCCGTCGGTGCAAAGCCCGGAGAATACGGCATATACTGGAGGACTTATTTAAGCTTTTGGAGTGCGGCTTTAACCACTTGTGCAACATGGGACCTAGCATTGTTGTGATAAAATACGTTTTGGCCTTGTCGATGGGCTTTTTTCATCAGCCGTATTCTTCGTACCTTACACCGACGGCTTACCATTTTTCTATTTTCTATTGAACCATATAAGGAGTGTAACTTTTGACAATGAAGAGGATCTTTAAAACTGAGTTGGATGTCACAACGGGAGATTTTGGATGGAAGGGTAAGGACAAACTGCTGAAGAGGTAAGAGAAGGTCGCAAAAAGTAACAGCTATTACATAATTGATTAATTAATTGTTATAACTCTTGATTTTTATTTAAATAAAAACTTTAAAAAAAACTCTACTAACTTATTTCCCAACATACTTGTTCAAGAATCTTAAAGAATGTATGGATCAGGAAAAAGTCGAAATAATAAAAAAATTTAAATCAATAAATTCTAACTAGTTTGAATTTTTTGATAATTTTTTTTGACATACAAGACAGTTTTTTTTTATTAGTTAACTGGTTTAAGCAAAGATAATTTTAAATTTTAGGGGTAATAATAACTAAGTCATAAAAATCAAGTAATATTAATAATTTATAAAAGTTATTTTTTTAATTATGTTTACAATTGGAACAATAAAACATTACCTGACGATTATTGTTGAAACGTGTTGTATTTAACAAAGAAATTGAGTCATACGACCTAAATAATTATTCATAAATTTATTAAATTTTTCAATTCATCAAATACACAGATAAAATAATTGAGTTTACTGAAGACTCTTAGTGAGCTTTACGTTGTTATAAAAATAAGGGATTTAAATTCTTTCTGAATATACACTTATAATTTATTTAATATCTGATATAATTTATTAAATGTTTGATTATAAATTTCATAGAATGAAAACAATCAGTTATTCATCCAAATAAAAATGATTTTCTTGCTCCGGTAATGGGACAGGCAAAGTTCTCAAGAACGTTCACGTCTCGCGTGACAAAATTTATTATCGGCTTTTGATTAATGTTTATTATTTAAGAACGTTAAGCGAGATTTATGACCGGAAGTAATCGTTGACAAAAAAAAAATCAAAATAACATTGCCCAACGTGAAAATAAGCAATAAAAATGCAGAGCGAATTTTTTTCCGATGACAAGTGAAAATAAATCGCCGTTAAACGGACGATCAAGCCGTGATTAAAAAAAATTTATCAAATTTCAAAACGGGAAATTCCTTGAAAGTTTCCCATTAATTTTCTGCCGAAATGATTTCAGTTTCGTCGTGTGAAAGAATGCACAATTTTAATTGAACGATTTTTCCTTTTTCAGGCCGCAAACACGGACGCCACGATGAAGATGAGCAAAGTTGGCAACCAGACAAATTCGCAGGATCCGCAAGCGGTGAATTCCCGCGTTTTTGTTGGAAATTTGAACACATTCCAATGCTCGAAAACGGATGTCGAACGCATGTTTCAGCGCTACGGCCGTCTTGCAGGTAAACTTCCCGTCCACTTCACTCTTTTAAAAAAAATCAAATCAAAATCCTATTCCGCAAAAAAAAAACAACTCACTACTCACTAAATCGACTCAAATGTTATTATAACAATGGATAAAAATCGTGAAAATGCGAGTTCTTTCATAGATAGAAATAAAAAAGCTCAGCACTGATCGAATGAGCGAACAAATAAATTTCCGGTATCCTTTTACGAAGAGACAGAAATGCAATAAAGTTCGCGAGCTTCTTCAACTTCAATTTATTGGGTTGTTCTCGTTGTCGAGCAACGAATCTAATCAGCACAATTGTATTACGGTTTGAACGTGGTGGCATCATCATATCTCGTGTATGAGTGCACTAGTGATTATTTTACCTCATTTCCCCTAAAACGACAAAAATCTATAAGTACCTAGTTGTGGTCAGATCAGGTCTTTTACTTGCTTCATTGAACATCAGTGTAAAAGTGCCGATGGCTGCATTATGATTGACCACGTTTTCGATTTCAATTCAATCGTGTGAAAATCAAACAAAAATATATCACTTTGCCTTATGGGCACTTCTTCCATCAATTTACTATCAATGTAATAGTTGTCCGATAGCCCAACTAATGTTCTGAATTATAGCCTTAACTTTATGCATAAGAGCTTTGAAGTTTCACCCATTTGCCAACATGAATTTTCGAATGCACGATAACTGATAATCAGATATTTTATCATTGATACACAATATGATAGGTAATCAATCCAGGAGTGTGAATGTTTGAACATTATTTATCACAAGAGTAAATCAAGTGAGTGGTTTTTTTCTTTGTTTTATGCACTCTAGACTGGATATTTGATAGTAATGAACACTGGCGCCAGCATTAATGACTAGAGGAAAGTCAAATAGCCTTCTCGGAGATTTTGAACTTTAAAAATTTTGTTTTGAATTATTTTTATTTTCATCTTCTTTTCAAACAGTTTCATTTTCTACTTTGTTTTAGTTCGATTTCCGATTCTGTTGTTGATTATTATCTAATATCGTAAAGTTTTCTCTTTTGGCGCCAAATTTTCCTTAAAACCCTATTTACTCCTGAAAAAAGTTTAAAAAACAGTAGAAAATGAAAAGTTTCCAGTTATTGGCTTCACAAAAAGGGACATGTGTCTAAAAATGTATACATACAAGCATGTCTTTAATTTTTTAATAAATTGCACAATGCAACTAACTGCATTGCAAATGTTGGCATAAAGAAATTTATTGAACACTTGAAACAAGTCAAAGAGAACCAAACTCAGTTACTATTTTTTAATCTTGTTGTTATTTTACATTCAAATAATCTTTATCTGATGATCTTTATATTTTAAGTAAATATACTACTTAAAGCAAATATTATAAACCACTGATTAATTAATAAACATTGCAAATTATGTTATTATCAATCAGTTCACTATCTAATTAACATTCACTTAAACTGGTCGTTCTTAGACCTTTGAAAAATTTATGGACAGTAATAACAAAAGTTCTTGAATTTTGGAAGGACAACGTTATGTACAATCCAGACAATATTGGTCTGAAAAACACTTTTTGCTTACCCATCTGGGAATCAATAAATAAACAGTTAATCACCAAAGATAATTGCTACCGTTTTTCAATTTTTGGATATTTAAATTTCTTTGTATCTTAAAACTATATTTGCAAAACTTTTTATCTAAATTCCTCTAAGTTACGAAAATCCAAAAATTAGTACAATCCTAAAAAAAAAATAAGTCAAACACTTTTCACTTACCTTGGTACTTGGATTTGTTAAAGGGGCATTATACCTCAAAAAAATTTGTACCTCTTTAAAATTTGTTTATGATAGTTATGTGACTCAAAAGAATTCCAAAACTTTATATGCGTTTTTCTTAAAACGACATCGTTGAAGTTGGTTCAACCTCTGGACCAGAAACCAACAATGATATGAAGTTACATTTTAAAGTAAGGCATTGTTTATTTACTTTTATTAAGCTTTTAAGTTTGATACCTCCACCTTGGAGAGTCTAAACAGCTTAAACCGTAAAACCATGAAGAATAAATAACAGGAGAACGAACGAAATAGGCAGTTTGTTAGTTTTCGGGTCTTCGAAAATTCGGACAGGTTAAGTTACTTTTTCAGCCATTAGCAGCGCATTGTCGTGAAAACTTTAATGTATTGAGTAGTTATTAGTTCTTTGCTTATTTTATTGTTTTTCAAACAAAGGTCAAATCTGTCAAAATATAACACTCCTGTGGTTCATATTATTGGGTTGTTCGGAAAGTAATTACGTTTTTTTCCGACAAAGGATTTAATTGTGTTTTTTCGCACCGAACTAATTATTAAGTCATATAATCATTGTATGTTATGAAAGCTAATATAGTAGGGATTGTAAGTGAAAAACCTCAATTAATTCTATGCAGTAGTTTTTGATTCGTATCCTTTTAAATATGGAGTCCAAAAACGAACATTTTCCTCATACTTTGCTTTTTCGTTATAGAAAAAGTAAAATGCTGTTCAATCCAGAAAATGATTATTCGATGTGAATGCAAAAGAAGTATTAACAGCATACAAGTGCCAAAACCCATTAGCAAAATTTCGGTTTGGAAATTTTTAAGTCTTTACTTCATAAAATCTTTACTTCAAATAAGAAAGTCAGAAATCCTCCAGGATTAATTTTTGGCCAAAAAAGGGCACAAATGTGAGTTGAAAAATCAAGCTTCTGTCAGAAATATGACAAAAAGATATTGAATCGCAATAGCCAATATATAATTTTAAAAAATATTTATTCTCTGTACAAAAATTGCGTTTCATCTTTACAAAACAAAACGAAATTACTTTCCGAGCGACCTAATATTTTAATATAACATAAATTCATTAGTACTTAATTCTACTTATATATTTAGAAAACAATTTTCGATTACTTCATAAACTATTAATTCCTTATGATGAAATATTTTAGGGCTTTTAAACTTGGTATAATATTCACACTAGAACCTTGTGCACTGTATCCTCATTTTGTGAACGACTTTGTAATATAAGGAAAATTTCTAAACCCCATTTTGACGCTTTCTCGTATCGAACACAAATAAAAGCTAACAACTTTATTTCTTTGTATTCTTTAATTCACAAACTAATATTTTTAATTAATTTTAAAGAAACTACCCCAAAAAAATAAAATAAAGTCTTGCTTCATTTTGGTAAGTTCGGTATTTGCTGCCCCCTTAAGTAGTCGGTAACTTTATGTTATTTTGTTTTTTACATGTGAACTTAAATTTTTTTAGAACTTAACTATTCGATTTGGGTATTAAAGAAGACCCTTCAAATGGTTGTTTCAAAACTCGTAGAATAGAAGGGTTTGCTGCAAAAGAGAGGTAGCTCCAATTCTCAAAAAAAAAGAAATATATCAAATTCAATCAAATAAATAAATTTAAATAAACCATCATTGAAATTAACCGTTGTCCACATAATGTAAAAACGTGTTCAGAAATAAGTTAAAAACTTAAGTTTTTTTTTCACTTTCTCAAAAAAATATAAAATTTGAGCTACCTCCATTTTGCAGCAACCCCTTAAATTTATGTTTATATCTTATATCAAGCAATTTTTCAATATTTGTCGGTTAATGAAATTTTATGGGCTCTTGAACCTGAAGTCGCTATATCTTATAAATTAAGATCTTTTTTATAAATCGTACGGAAACAACTACAAAAACTAAGGAATTTTATTCTTTAAGAAAAGAATGTATATTGTATAATGTTTTTATAAGTAATCGTTTTGAACTTTGATTTTCAGGAATTTCAATGCACAAAGGCTACGCTTTCGTACAGTTTACAAACCCATTCGACGCACGGAGTGCTTGTCTTGGTGAAGACGGGCGTACAGTTCTCAGCCAGGTTTTGGGTGAGTACCACTTCATCTTTCTCCCGTTGCGAAGAAGAAAAACTTTATAAATTGACATCATTAAAGAAGTTTATATTTGTAAGTTTTGAGGCCGAGGCTATTATGAGCGAGTTAAGATGTTGAAAACGGTGTAGTCATGACCAGACTTTTACCAAGTGCAATATTCTTGAAAGTTGAGAACCGCTTATAGCGCAAAGTCTTCGGGATGTGTGAGAAAATAAAGAAACTACGACGTCCGGTGTTTGTTTGCGTTGCAAGCTCAGGCGGGCGATGATCACATTCGAAATTTCTATAAAGAAACTTTTCCAACAAATACAAGGCAGTGGAAATAGTTAGGTCGAAACTAAAACTCATTAAAATAAAATAAACTAACAATAATGCTTTTCTGTTGCTTGTTCATTTCATCCAGACGAAAATCAATTTTTTTGCCAAGAAATCCGATGCGCCGCATAACATGTTTTTATTTGTAAACATTGAAATGTAAAACATAAAAATTTGTCGGGGAAACGATTTTTAAACGACAAAATTTTAACGTCCAAAAAATTATTACTCGAACATAATGTGTTTCAGCATCGATCTTAACTTCTGTAAATAAAAATTTTTCATAATTAGACACAGTATTTATCATTACTTGTTCGCTTTTCATTTTTCAAAATAAAACATACACATAAATGCTGCTCTTTAGCAAAATCAAAAAGCAAGCCAGAAGCACAAGACGTCTATGTTATAAAACATGCATTTTTTCGTAAAAATAAATCTTTGCACACGATAAAATTTTAATTACAGTTTCCAACCGCCTACCTTTAACCTCTAAATACGACTCTCACGTGAATTTAAACCAATTTTACGATCTCTCGTAACACCGACATATAAATTGTGTAATGGAGAAAATTCATTACGTGAATACTCGAAATAAAATTAACCCTAAGTGAAATTCTATTTGCGAATATTAAATACCTACAAGGTGCTTTCAGATTTGAATTATAGAAAATACGATTTACAAAGGCTGACTAAAACGGTTGTGTAAACCTTCCAAGAAATTTTCTTATTTATAAAATCCATCTACTCTATCTTATCACCTTTCGAAAATTTAATTTTATGCACAAGTAAATTTCTTGACTGAATTAAATGTACCTTTTATAACAAAACTAATAAAAATTTATGATTATATATTGAAATTCAAAAAACAAAGATTTATAATTATTTTTTAATTCTTTTAATTCCGCAACGTGTCGGCCCTTTATTAGACCTTCATCAGGCTTCTTAATTTATAGTAAATAATGCATCTTAATGTAAATTGAGAAGCCTGCTAAAGGTCAAATAAAGGACCGAAACGTTGCGGAATTAGTTATTGGTATATGGATTTACATCCTTTTAAGTCCACTTTCCTGATAACAATTAAAAAATTGTTATGTAAAAAAAGGACACAACAAATTTTTTGAAAAGTTTTATCGTATTTGGAAATGATATCTCAGGTTTTCATTTAAAATCAGGTATAGGAAAAAGGCCTTAATAGTTAACCAGTTGAAGCAGTAACATTTGTCCCAAATCGGGAGCCAATTTATAGATCTAACTACTGTTGTTCCAACTAGTTAATTAGTTGCTCTAACTATATTATTGTTACAGAATACAAGCGTTTATGGTCACTTGTCGGTACAAATCAAAATACAATTTTATTACATGTAACATAAAATACAATAAATATAATTAAAATAGCATGCACCCGCTATGCGGAAGTGTGTATGTAGCGAATTAGTATAGTATGAGGCTGGAATCAATATAAACTTTGTAATTTTTTTTTAATTATAAAATTATTTTCCTCAATTGAACTAGGTAATAAAATATGCAGTAAATAATAGCAAATAAATATCTGTGAAGCACTTGCTTCTGATACACCTATCATTACCACTTGTTAATTGAATCAAAGATTTACCAATGCCGATTGTGCTGCAAAAAAAAGAATCATGTTAGGAAAAAAACATTGATTGTGTTAAGAAAATATGTATCACTTTTAAATAAATGAAGTTATAATATCTCTAATATTCATAATTTCCAACTATTTTCAAATTTGAATAGCCATAAAGAATATTATTTTTAACCTATTATATAATTTTCAAACGAATAATATAATGATTGGGAAATTATATAAGCTTATAAAGTTGTCGGATTTCTATTTTTGGAATAAACTGGGTTTTACTGAAACTTTCTTTAATGTTAATACAAATTTTATATAGTTCCATATTTTTGATTAAAATACCATTATATTTTTCCTATTTTTTCTTTCATTGTGAATCGATCCTGGGAAAATATTTTAATGATACTTTGAAGTATGAAGGTACCTAGGTACAAATAAAATAAATGAATTAATCTTGAAAGTTTTAAATCTCTATATGAATTGATTTTTGGGGAAAAATGTTGATTGTATGATTAGAGGAAGGATATAATCCTCTTTTTTTTTAAATTAACTACTAAAATAGCTTTATAAAATCAAAAAAAAAATATTTTTAAGATTCTCTTTTGGATCATTAAACAATGATGACACTCTAAAAATATTTTTTTTAAATTAAATATACATTCTATATAACGTTTGATTTTTTCCAATTTTTTTAAAAGAGTGCTACATGGTGAAAATAAAATAAAAATCACTCCGCGCTTTATGTTAATTGTTCTGTATAACGTATATAAGTATTGTACATTATATATAGACATTGAGCATTGAATGTGGGAGTGGTTTTGTTAAATTTTCAAAATTTCAACAATCAAAACAAATGAACGTCTTAAAATCTCGCAATTCCATTGGCTAATAGCCGCGTGTATTGAACTATGTATGCCATCTGTGCTGCAGATTTGACCTGAAATTGATCGTTTTCAATAGGTGATTTTTCCTTTTAAAGGTGCACTTTCGCAACGGATAATTGTGAAAATTTTGAAAATTGTTTGTTTTGTATGCAAAAGGATAGCCGCAATATCATTCCAAAGTTTCAAAAAGGATAATTTTCAATTACTTATTAAGGATATAAGGGAAGGTTTTTCTCGCTGTCACGGAGCAAAATATCTTAGACTGAATCATCCTTAAGGCAATTGCCTAAATATATATTGCATTGAATGTAAAAATCTTTGGGATATCGAAACGGAAAATTAAGGAGATAAAAATGCATGCCACAAATTTACCCTTAAATTGGTCATTTGCATTTATAATACACTGTTTAACTGCTCTTTTTGATTCATTTGTCAATTGAAATTTTTAAGAAAAAAAAATGTTCCATTCAAAATGATTTGAAGGTCTAGGGCTATAAGCATGTCGAATTGTCCCTGGAAAGATATTTATATAGTATCTATAATTTCTATATTTCTCTTATATTGTTATTGACAAAAGTATGAGAATCATTCTTGCAGAAAAAATAATGAATAAGAAGAATTGGAATTTAAGACTTTTCCAAACGTTAAAGAAACAAAAACAGATCGATAAAAATCCAGGATATTAATCAGGCAGAAAATCAGATAACTTTTTAGGCAGAAAGTAAAAATAAAAATGTTGTAATAAGTTTTAACTATATTTTGTAAATGAATAAAAGTTTTCTTTAGTTTTGTTATCATTAATTGGAAAAGTTTTGAATTTTCCTTTGAGGACACAAAAAAATCGAATAAATTGGAAATTATTCGATCGGTATGTCAAGTACTACGTTATGTGTGTGTAGTTTTCCTCGTTAATCAGTTTTATAACGATTTTTATGGGCCATTTTAAACTCAAATCTAATTGAAAGTTTCGCAATAAAATTTGTTTGTCGATATAAAATCAATTATTTAGTTTAGCGATAGCTTAAAAATTTTCAAATTATTCCTGTCTCGACTAGAAAACACGTGTAAATAACACGAAATGGAATAAAGACATTTCATTTGTAAAAATCAAAGAAAATGCTCATATAATCTGAGCGGAAATTGAATGAATTTACGAGGCGCCTCTAAAACACTATTAATAATAAAATATTAATATTCGATTTTATACCCATCCGAATTTCTATGGAATTTTTCTCGTTTATATGTGAAGCAAACAGTCGATGTTAAATTTCCTTGTCGTCGACATATTTTATACGATTTGATTTATCGCCGTCTCTCGAAAACTGTAAAAATAATCATTGAAACAATTTCCCATTTTTATCGACAAACGCATATATCAAACACAATTCAAATATACCTTCGAGCTGCGAGGATATATGCAAAAATATTGGAAAAATCCGTCCGTTCGTTTGTTCGCCTCGTTCCCCCATTCCGTGGCACTCGTTCGTATTATTGTCACAATTGTTACAATAATCGCACTCTAATATTATGGGACCTGAAGATTGAAAGAGTGTCCCATGAGCGTTCCGATTACTTATTGGCGGAAATTTAATTTCTTTATTTCAAATAAATCCTCATCGACTTGCAAGACAAAGCAAGAATAACGGGATAGAAGAGGGATGGTGAGATTAAAATACTGGAAATGGGTTGCAATCAATTCAACATCTTGATTTCCACTATAAAAATGATAAATTTGCAGTTCATGTAACCGTTTTCGTTTCAACCGTTTAAGTGTTATAACTTTTTTTTATCTGAGCTTTGATTTAATTAACAGTTAAGCTCCTTAATTAATCAAAGACCTTTAAAAAGTTAAAACTATTTCAGACACTCATTTCATATGGGCGCACCACACCTGTTGCACTTGCTTACTTACGGCACTGTATATATTTTAAATAATATAAATTTGATAATTCTTACTTTTCCACCCATCATCATAATAGGTAGGGTAAATATAATGGTAAGACCACCCCATTTTTTTCATAAAAATCAGTAAAAAAAATTCATTATGAAAATTTGGTACTTAAAATTATACCATTGCGTATTTATAGAAATGTTCATTTAAAGAAAAATCAACTTAAAACGTTAGCACGTATAAGTGTCTTCGTCCGAAATCTGAGCTTTCACATAAATGCAAGCATATAAAAAAACCTTGCCGAGGTCGTCAATGATTGCCGTATCTTTTATTTGAAAGAAAACCTCATTCATGAAAAGACGTGCAAAGAATTCGATCAAATATCTTTTCAAGTAGATTCAAGAGTGAATACCGATTTTTGTAGTGACTATAAATACTAAATGGCTTTAAATAAATTTAAAACGAAAACACTTTACGAAAAGAGATTAAATAAAAGCAAAACTTAAAGACTGAAATCTATATATTGGATGTTTTTTGTTTACTTTGAAACTAACGATAGTTATCCAGTGAGTGGCATGTATAAAAATATCCCTCAAGCAAAATTTCTTTTAAAATTTTTTTTCAATAAACTTATTTTGAAACTTCTTTATACAATTAAGTGGTTTTGGAAAAAGAAGTGCTTAAGTACTTTCAAAAAAATTAGTACCGTAAATTGTTCTCAATCTTGTATTGTCTAGAAAACGAGACCTGACCACGATAAAAGGATAAAACCAAAGATTTAGGTTCCCGATATCAGTTTTTCAATAAAATTTTATACATTCACGATTTCAATTTTCCAAACTTTTGAATTCCAGTCTCGTGTATAAGTTTTTTTTTCTTTAAATAAAGAATTGCATATGTAATGCACTATGTTTCGATTAAGTTTTATAAAAGTCCAATTTTCAGAATATTTTTGTACCATTGTAGCACTATAAAGCACTATAAGCATTATACAGCGATTTGTAGGCGTTTAACCTCCATTTCTGTCGAGCGAATTCTAATATTGGACAAAAATAAATATTTAAACGATATTGAAATGTCTATCGTATGCATATTTCCAATCATACTAATTGATATATTTTTTCAATTTAAATCATTAAAATTTCAAATGAGAAAAATTATTTTCGCATTATGTTTTTTTTTATATATTTATTGTTTTAGAGATTTAGCCAATCATTCCTATAATCTCTCCAAATATTTTCGAAACTTGATGAAAAAGATTATCGGCGATCAGGTCAATTTACATAATGGCACATAAGTAGCTTAACCATAATAAAATGCAATATCTTCTTTTTTTTGGTAATTAATTATTTTGTTCCTTTTCAGGATTATAAAGTAAAACCTTTGGAAATTTAACCACGACTAAATTTACAACCGAATACAAAGTGGAGATCATTAAATTTTATTTTGAAAATAAACACTAAATTATTTTAACATCCAGATCTTTTATGCACTATTTCTATGTTAGGCATTCTCCTACTAAGCCTACAGTAATTCAATAAGTGAAGCATTTTCCAGACTCTATTGCCAATAGGTTTATGCAAGTCTATGGCACCCACGTAGGGTTACAGTATGGTGTGAAGTAACTTTAAAAGGATTATTAGATCTTATTTATTTGAAAGTTCTAATAATAATGCAATTATCTATTATATCTACTATATTATAGTATTGTTGGAACAAGATGGTGCATCTGCACATACGACTAGAGGTGCTATGCAAATTTTATCTTCGATGTTTCAAAATCAAATAATTGCTCAAATAATTACAATTTTTATGGCCTCCACGATTAACTAATTTGCCAGCACCAAACTTTATCTTTTGGGGATATCTTAAAGAAAAGGTTTATGGTAATAAGTCTCGAACTATCAAAGAACTTAAAGCTAACATACAGGAAGGAATTATGTCCATATAATCCTCTGATACTAAGAAATGTAATAGAGACGCCTTACAAAGATCTCTTGTGTGCGAAGCTGAAAAATGGAGGTCGTTTATGTGTCATTATTTTTCAAAGAAAATCAAAATAAAATTGTAAATTGAATTTGTGAGCTTTGGAATGAAACATTAAAAAACAATAACTTAGAAAAAATATATTTTTTTTGAAATGGTAAAGCGACTTATACGTCACATTTATTTTCCGATATTCTGCAATTATAATACGGTTTTTCTCCGAACTTATCTTTTTTTTTTGATTCTAACAGGAACAAAAGTCTTCTGGTGATCGAGAATATATATGCGGTAGAAGATCAAAATACTCCTCCGCATATATTTTACAAAAAAAAAAAAACAAGTCCGTAAAGAGGAACTGGGATGCCGTTTATAACATGTATCATCCATGATATTTAGAACATTTAGTAGTAAAATCACATTTAATAGACTTCTCAGTAGTTAATTAAGGATTTCTTAAGCTCAGGTTACATCTTAAACAATTTTCAGACTAATAAATATTTATATTCTTCGACATAAAATATCTGTCTTTATGATACTTCGGAAAGGTATTTTTGTTACTTCAATTGAAGCGTGGATTTTATATCTGAGTTTCTTTTAGCAGAAAATTTTACTTTAATTAATTGAAAAGAATTGGAAAATCATATACCTCACCGAAGGTAATAAATTGACGGAACGCTCACTTATCTATAATTTCCGAGTTAATTTTCATTCTTGACATCATAATTTATAGTTATTTGCAGACATTTTTTTTAAACCTCATTGTAAATATAAACTTGAATAAATTGACGGAAATCACTGAAAAGTTCATGATTTTTTGTGGCTCTTAAATTTCAAATGTGCTCTAAAGAACAAAATTTGATCCTATTAAGGTTTAAAATTGATTGAAATTTAATCTTAAATCAATTTGATTATGGTTTACTTTAAATTCTCTTGGATTGAAACCTTGTTGAGTATACAAAGATTTATTAGGATTGGTTCTATTTTTCTATCATTACTATATGTTTGGTTTATTTTTTACTTAAGCAAATTATTTATTAAATAAATAACCTTCCCCCAAAAAAAACATCAACAATATTCACTAAATTGCAAAGAAGTATAGGAAGACTATAATATTTGTACAATTTGAAATAGTTTAAACATTTCGTCGTTAAGATATTATTAATGAAAATAAAGTTGTAATTTCTCAATTTAAAAAAAATAGCAAAATTTGCGATAAGAAATGAAAATGGTTTTAAGGTTATAAAAGAAAGTCTTTAAGTGTTTATAAAAAAAAACTATATACCATTCACAAATTGTTTGTTCTCCGTATTACAAGAATCTGAAAACCATTTATAAAATAATTCAATTTGAGTTTCAATGCATAAATCTGATACTTTTTTGTAAAAGATGAATATATTGGAAGCATTTTTTTTTTGCATTCTACTTAAATTTTATTTTTCCAATTAAAATTTTCGATTATTTAAACGGTTACATACTTCACCAGCTATAATGCAGTTTCGAAAGCTTTTAAAAGCTTAACAACAAAAAAGCTCAAACTCCTCGCTGCAACATGGGATAAAAAAAACAACAGAACAATGACAGTCGTTAGAATCTCACCACTAACTCGTTCCCATTTTCATAACTCACTTCATTTAGCGGGATAATTAAACGTAAAATAAAGAACAAATAATAGAAATAATAACGGCGGGGACAAAGAAAGCGAAAAAAGCCTCTAACAAACAGCTGTTAACTTTTCACTTTGTAATTATGATCCTTTCATGTCTATGACAGTGACTAACAAAAGTTTTATTATGTACAAAATACAGTTGCTTTTCTTGCGGTGTTGCCACTTTTTCATTCGTATCTCGAGTTGCCATTTCACCAGCTCAAACCATTCGAATTGGAATCTCCCACAAAAACTTTCTCATCGTTCAAAGCTTTTTCGAAGCTTTGCTGGTTCTATATCCGCTTTAACATATTATTAGTGTTAATAATATAAAACGAAATACGGTTAATGATAAGCTGACAGACTGGCAAACTGACAGACTAAGAGGATAACACGTGAATAAATGGACAGACTCCGTCTGATTATCTTCGGTGGACCACAAACCCAGCCCTGTATCCAAAGTATGAGGCCGCCTTTTGGCTCCCGCTTAATAATTTACATTCAGGCCCGACGTCCTCATCCTTCGTGACAATTCTCGTTAATCTTTTCTTTTATAGTCCCCGTCATCGTTGGCGTCGCGCTCTATTACATTGTGTGTTCCGTTTCGGTCGGTCGAATGAAAATGATACAAACAACCCCGGTCGTCCCTTTGGCTCCTTGTAGTCACATCGTCGTCACCAGGATTCGTTTATGGGGAATTTGTGGCGGCGACCAAGCCTCGTCCTCAACAATCATCCATCCCTTGTGCACCACAACGTGATTAATGACTTGCAAAACTTTACTAATTTTATGTAGTCAACGCTATAAGTGCTGCTTATAACGTCATTTACATAATTAATGTATCTACATTGGACTAAGTGAAAGATTTTCCGTATCTTTCCGCTATAAAATCATCTCGTGGTAACAATACATTCCATGTATTTTAATCACTTTTTTCAGAATTTAAATTTCTTTTAAATTCATGAAGTCTAAACTTTTTTTAATATCTTATTATCCGCAACAACCATCCAAAAGCTCTTGTAAAGTCTATACAGATTATTTTACGTAATATGGAATAATACCTATATAGAAACAATGGAATCTTTCAAACTTGAAAATCAAACATCGCTACAACTCACAAGTGCTATAGTTTTTATTCAGTTTGAAAACGTTGCAATTTTATATTAAGTTTAATTCATTAATTTACGATGGATAACGATTGTTTCGATTGTAATAATTAGTCACAGGAGATAAAAAGTTGACCTTACGTTCCACGAAGTGAACAGTGTTTACTAGTTTAACATATATTCTACCTTAAAGCAGCTCATTGAGGCAATAATTATTTTTCGTTACCCAATTAAAGT
This sequence comes from Sisyra terminalis, assembly GCA_958496175.1. Taxonomy (NCBI): domain Eukaryota; kingdom Metazoa; phylum Arthropoda; class Insecta; order Neuroptera; family Sisyridae; genus Sisyra; species Sisyra terminalis. The sequence continues at coordinate 15,737,637 of OY292275.1, forward strand.
ATAATTTTATTTCAGTATTTATCTTTATCATCTTTTAAGCCTCTTTAGCTATGTAATTTAAATTAAAACGCCTATTTATTTAGAATTTATAGGAATTGTGTCCTTAGAGTCCCCCGTCTACAAAGTTACAAAATATTTAGAATCTTCTGACGCGTTACGAGGAAGCAATGGTCTAAATAATCTAAATAACTATGTACAAAAAAATAAGATATAAAATCCAAAACCATGCAACATTTTGACCAAGATTGGTTAAAATTCATAAAATTACAAAAGACCTTTAATGTGAACTTTTTTAGCCTTATTAAGGGGTTCATTTAGTGTTCCCAAAGCCAACCTGTTTGGGTCTTCTTCCACCCTTTTTGCGTATAATTATGAGTTCCTCAATGAATTGTGTGACATTCTTGACGTTGAGGTCCCGCTGAATCACGTCGTTCCTATATACTGCCCAGCTCCTAAAATGACCGAAGGGTTATACTTTGGCATCGTCTGAACATTTCAATGTTGCCGGGCTTAGCCACGGTCTAGAGTTGGACCCCATATACCCATGTTGATCCTAGCACTACATTGTAAAGCATTATCTTGGACGACAATCTTAACGGAGACTTTTTGCCTCTTATCCAAGCGATCCTACAGCACAGTCTATGCTACCTTCTTATCAAATATTGAATTTAAGATATCTTATGAAAAGTTTAAGAAAAATACGCTTGCAAAAAACTTATACTGCTCTTGATTATTGGTGATTCATAAAATAGGAAAGATCATCACTACAAGTCATAGACATTTACGTCAAAAAAGTAGGATATAGTTTTATGTTATACTAAAGAACCCGGTGAACTTCGTACGACCAAAAATTAAATTAAGAAAATAAATTAACATCGCAATATTTACTCATTTTTTATTTTTTATTTGGATAATTAAATACACAGATATTTTCGCTTGATTATAACAAATAAATTGCGTTTTTTAAACATACGTTTTATTTGACATAGTTATATTCATACCTCCAAGAACACTGAACAAATTAAAACCCATATGCATACAAAAATTCATAAAATCTGACTTATTCATGAGTTCTTAGTTATACATAGTATTCTAAAGACATTTTTATTTTTAACTCTTTGAATCCCTCAAAATTTCACGGTTCTTTTGATCAATTCGGTTCTATGGTCGTTTTTAGTCAGACGCTGAGTGCTTATGGGGAATGTTCCTGTTTTCGTCATTTTTTTTAAATAGAATATTTTTTTATTTTCTTTTTTACCATTTGACACTTCTGCACATGATGAAGATGTCCCTTTTTTCTGCACTAGAACAATTTAGTGGTTTAAATGTGCTACAATGAAGCTTCATTATTCTGGTAATAATTTTGATCTCTTCTGTGCTGTAGTTTGGAATGCACAATAGTCTTTACACCATCATACGCTGTATAATATATAAGGAGTTGTTTGATGAATTAGTTTCTCATCTTTTGGTATAGTCTTCAAATCTTTGTATATATGTTGATCTTTTTCAGCTTTAAAATTGGCAAATGAAGGTTTAAACATTTTTCCTTTTGATTAATTTGGTGACCCTTTAGTAACCCTCTTTGTGACCTGGCACCAATAAAAGTTTTGGTGATTTTGAATTTCTTGTAATGTGTAGTACTGTTTGAAATTTTTAAAATAATTTCTACCCTAATCTTTTAACCTTTCACTACTCGTTACTTTTTTTACGCAATTGCTAAGTATAAAAAATATTCCTGAAATATTTTCACCATTTCGGCCATAATTCTATAAATATCAGCACGAAAAATATAACAAAGATTGGTTTTATTTTATTGACGTATTGGAAGCATTAAATCTTCTAGGTTGCAGTATTGTTCATATTAATACTTAAACGATAAGATTTATTAATAATACTCACGCAAAATGTGAATTAAATTATAAAATTGATACTTATATTTAATAAGTAAGAAATAGAGGCTATGCGTTTTTTGTAAACCATAGGCATCAGTGATTACAAATAATGTATAAGTGTACGTAACCTGAGCAAGTAATTGCGGAATTTGTCAAATTTAATTTATTTCAAAACGCATTTTCGTCATAATTTCATAATTTTCCAGGTATTCTAATAGTTAATCTGTTTAGTTAGGAGTAGACGAATACAGCAACTCATAGGTCATGAAAATTGGTTGAACCATTTTTCAGTTATTATTAGCTTAACTAACACGACTTGGTTTTATTTATATAGATTTTTTCAAAATACCAAAAAAGTAAAAATGCAATTTTGTTGTTTATTCAAATATACTCAATATTTTTCATAACCTTAAGGAAAAAGGGAACTTTCGATAAAGGCAGTGTGAGTTCGTATCAGTGATTTGATTATATCGGAAAATATATACAAAGGAAAAGCTGAATTTAAAAAAAGTTAATACATTTTTTCATTATCACTGTTTATCTATCTAAAAGTCTCTACCATTCACGAAAAAAATTGAGTAAACTATTTGGTTAGTGTAAATTTTCTAAAGAAAATTATACTTATTTGTAGTTTGTTGAAAAAAATCAGACTACTTGAGTAGTAATTTTTCTATGAACGGTAGAAACTCATTTTTGTTTGAGAAACGGTATGTTGAAGACGAAATAAAACGAAGGAAATGAATATTTAAACTGAAATGAAGTGCTCTTACCATAATAATTAATTAGAGGAAAGAATAATCTGAAAATTGCTTGTATAAACATTTTTTCATTCATTTCAAGTAATTTTAATTAAAAAATCGTGGCTATTGTCTCCATAATATTTAGAGCGAATCGCCGCAATAGTTATTCCACAAGGAAATTAATAAAATAAAAAAAAGAATATAAAATGTCAACACTTTAGCGAAAAATTAATGTTTGCACAAATATAATACTGAAAAAGTGAGCCCATTCGGTAAACAATTCTTGTATTTACCAACGCATTTAGTTGATGAAAAACTTTATGTATACTGGGGGATAAAAAATAAGGGACATTTTTTATTGAAAAATTTTATTGAAAATTTTAATAAATTAGTGTAAAATAGATCGGTTGGGTGCTTTTATCTATTGGCTATCGAAGGTAAAAACAGCGAATTTTCGGTCATGATAAACGAACCGACCAGATTTGAAATTTAAACATTCTATTCTCTTCACGATCATACGGTTAGTTTATTAAAAATTTAATTAATTTTCATGGCTCATGTCAACAGATGAGAGGAGGCAGGCAACAGCTGCACAGGACTGAAAATTTTTGTTTGATTTATGAGAGAAAGGCGGCCGTGATTCAGTCCAATTGGTCCTTTATTTCAATGTAATGAATCTCTCATCCTTATTACTCTAATTTAATTAAATATTCATTGGTGAGATTTTTTTTTTAATACTTCACCCATGTCCACTCGATTCTCAGCTTTTCCACCCTCAGACAATATTCAAATTAAAACACGATCGTATTTTGGCGGCGTTTACTTGTTTTTTAGATCTTCAATTTTTTTATTTTTTTGTAAACAGCCTCGGTTTTCAGCGCCAGCCTCAACTAATTTCCACGAAAGCTCTCGACAAAAGCTCTCATCATGTTGAAGTTGGTGGTTGTTGTGGTAAATTTAAAACTTTTACTGGCATATGCTTTCAATTGTTTCCAATTGAGGAAAGTCTAACCGAGCTTTATCTTATTTTTAAAACCAAAACCATCTTGAGAATTTCCTTTCATTAAAATGATTTTTCTCGAAGGTATTTTCTATTAAATTAAATTAATTAATTTCATTCCATCCATATTTTCTTTTTCAACAAAGCGCAACGAAAAAATGTTGTGATGGTGACAAAAAGGAATTTTTTTCATCCTTTCTTGATTTTCCCTTTTTCCCATTATTATATCTTTGTCGGTTTTCATTTCCTGGGTAACGTTTGGTACAAATGCAAATTAGAAAATAAATAACCGGCAAAAATTAATTAATCTAATTGTTCAATAGAACGAAAGAGAGGTGAATAAGAGAGGCGATGAAGAATATAAGGTAAATTTTTTTCGAGGTTGAGAAGGATATTACAGAGATTGGATGAAAGAGCGACAACGGTGGCGATGCTTGGGATTGCGGTATGTCATTTAGATAAAAAAAATTATGAAAAATGGAATGCACTTAAAATTCATTAAATTTTTTTTTGTAAAAAAATTCAAACGTGAAAATGAAAGAATATTTTAATTATCTGCTACAAAGAATTTTTGTGGACAAGAAGGTCCAGTTTTATAAGCTTTTATTTAACAAAAATATGTTAACTAATATAAACAAATTTATTCTTTTTAATTTTAAGCCAAATTTAGTCTACAACAAAAACGTGTGTATCTAACATATTCAAAAAATTATTAAAATATAATTTAAAGTATCAAACCGAATCTTCGGTTTCGGCCAAGTTTCAGCCAAAAAATGAGTATTGACTTAGTTTCGGTTTCGGCTGTCATCAAACCGAAACTACAACCAAAACTGAAACTGAATTCGTGAGATGAAAATATTGAGATATTATTATTTAACTTTTAGTAGGAAAGTGGACTTAAAAAATGTAAATCCATATACTAATAATTAATTCAGCGACGTTTCGGTCCTTTATTTGATCTTCATCAGGCTTCATAACATAAAGTATGTAATATACATAGCAGCGACATAGACTAAAAAAAAATTATTGCCAATGTTGCTGTTTGTGAGATGTATATTATAAACTTTATAATAAGAAACCTGATGAAGGTCAAATAAAGGACCGAAATGTGGCTGAATAAATTATTACTATATAGATTTACATCCTTTAAGTCCACTTTCCTGCTAAAAATTAAATAATATTATGTAAAGTATGGACACAACAAATTTATCAATTGAGATATTATTGTTTCACATTTATAATTTTAGATTCTTCAATTATGAATACTGATAATTAGCAGTACAATAAAATTATTTTAATATTTTTTTCTACGTCGAGAGAAAACTGAACAAAATTTAGAAAAAATTAGCTGATCCTAAGATATAAGAAAGATTACTTTCTGTTTTGTATACTTAAACATATTCGGTAAAAAGTAATTTATTTTTGTAACTTTTTATTTATTTTTTATGATGTACGTAACTAAAATTAAAAAGAAATATTTGGTGCATTTCTTCCAAATCAACCCCTTATTTCAGCACAAAAAAATTATATCAAATAAGGATTGACAATAATTTGATATATTGATGTTTAGCTCAAATATTAAAGACAAAATGTTTAATATTTACCTAAAGATTTTAAAAGTAAACACTGACTAATTATGATTAATTTTTTTTCCTACGAAAAAAATACCTTTTTTTCCGTAGTATTTTATAAAATAGTATTTTTACCGTATTTTTGCTATTTACAGTCGTTTTAAAACTACTACGGTCTTTTAGCGACTCTAGAGTTAATTAAATCCGTTATCGAGAAATATTGAAAATTTGCACGATACAAGGATCGAACCCACTACCTACTTGTTTTGGAGTGGTCATCTAGACCACTCGGCTACCAGTAGGCCTTAAATACTTATAAGAAGACCTTATGTGGAAGTTTCGGTTTCAGCCGAAACTAAGACTGATGCCGAAATTCGGTTTCGGTTTTAGTTTCAGCCAAAAAAACTAGTTTTGGTCGGATACTAATTATTTACCTTACAGCGTAATTCCTTATTTCTTTTACCGTATGGTTAACTAGAATTAATTTAGTTGGAGTACAAAACTTTATCGGAGAAATTTTATCAAAGAAGTGAGTTCTTTGTATGCTTGGTGATTTTAAGTGATATCCTTGTATTTGTGTCCGGAACAACGAAGGTCTCAATTAAGCATCGATATTGCTATGAAAGTTATAACAATATTGTAAAGCTTAAAGTAGGTAAAACGATCTTTAAAGTTGAAAGACAGTTAATGGCTCTATGATTAAAAATAATAAAGGCAAAACAGAACATGCCAAATTCACAAGTTTTTACTGAGCAGAGTGAATAAAAAGTCGATAAAATTTTACAAGAAAGAAGCTTGATTTTAAAAAATGTTACCAAATGATATTTGAATTTAAGAAAGGAAAATATTTTTATTTTTCATCTCGCGTTGATTATATTGTCTTGTAATGAATGAAACAACAGGAAAACCCCCCTTTGGCAATCTTTTTCCTCACCATCTCTAGCATTTCTCATTCAATTCGTTTGTAATTTTTCTCGTACTGAGCGAAGTCCATCAAAACTTGATCAGTTCAGGTCTTCTTAATTCCAAACACTGGAATCGAATTGAATCGATGTCGATGTGCAAGAAGATATGAGCAATTATTTCATTTTTTTCATCATCCCCAACCGAGCGCACGTAAATAAAAAAAAAAAAGACAATAATGAAAATACACACAGAGGCATACAGGAAGTGCTCGTAAATGGGATGAAGCAGGACAAGATTGCCAGATGGGGTGAGAGCATTTTACTCGCCTTATCCTGCAAGAAATGATCTTAAGAGTAAGAGGGCAGGGAGGATTCTCGAGATAGTTGAATTGAAATTAGTCTCAGCACCTTAATTAAGTTTATGCTCGTCGGTCCAGGATAGCTCAGTGGCAGTGTGCAAAGACAGTAGTGTGGGTTTGGGCAGGCGTTCATCAGATGTCCTGTCATATTCCATCATCTCTCTCTTGATCCTTGCGATTTTCTCTTGCAATTTCCGACTGCTCCTTTTACTATTTTTCTTCATCTGTTTCTATTTAATTTTCTTCCATTTAGTTTTGAAAAGAAAAATTTATGAGATTATATTAATATAGTTTTCTATTTGTACAGCAACTAATAAAAGTGTCACTCTTTTCAGATGTGAATATGGTGGCTGAACCGAAACCACATCAGACTGGACGAAAACGGCAAAATGTGGCCAAAACTGGAAATGATTGGTAAGCTTAAGTTTTATGACGAAAAAATATTAATAATGCATGCGTACAAAAGTAGCCATATATAATTTTTTCACAATGAAAACTACAAATAAATTACAGTAATTTAAACCTTAACCGTAATTTAACAGTCCTTTAAACCCTCGATTTCCTTTTAAACCAGTTATGATTTTTATTTAAATATAAGAAAAAATGTAAGAATTAACGTTAATTTTATGAATCCCAAAAAAAAGTTCTTGATTAAAAATAAGAGAATTGATTTAAAATATTATTAATTAAACTATTTAAATTTTTATGAGAAAATTCCACTTTTTCGAGTTTCATTTGAGACTCAGTCCGTTCCCGTATAAAAATATATCCAGTCGTTTATTTTTGCGGCTCTATGCATTTTTGTGGAATTTTCGCTGAAATATAAAACGGTATATTCAAAAATAGATGTCAAACACATCTTTAATTCAGATTTAGCACTCGTAAAAACCACAAAACTAAACAATGCAACGAAAAACACAAATTTCGGATGACAAACTTCAAAATTTTACTATCCTTTATACCCATAAAAATGTCCTATTCCGGGAAACAGGCAAAATTTTACGTTCAATTTGTGCTATAATAGTAATAGAATTATTCACAAACTTCTCCGAAATAGATTTATACAGTGAGCATTCAATGATACAAGCGTTTATACATTTTGATAAAATTTAGATGCTTTTTATTTTTTTAACAATGACGGAGGGAGTTTTTAAATTTCTCCCCTTTAAAATAGCAACCCTATAATGAAATCAAAATAACAAAGAAAAGGGAAAGGAGTAGCAAAAGTTAAAAGATAAAATATTGTGGTAAACACAAGACGGAACTTTTAAGCTAAATAAAAATGTTTAGATAAGTAAACAAAATTTTAAATTTGTAAACGTACACGTGTAAATTAATTGTAGAAAATAAAGTTTTATTATTATTATTTTAGATGCTTTTTGAGATTTTTCTTTCTATCGTGCATCTATTCCAAGTAAATTTTAATACTTTTAAGTTACTCAACCCTTTGGTTGACATTTTTAAATGGTAATTGATATTTAATATAACTACCCCAAATCGTCAAAATGGTTTCAAAATTTCGTCCCATTTTACATCAGAACCATCTTTAAAATTATCAGAAATATTCTCAAAACCATTTTCCATCCCATGAGATAGAATAGGTAGTTTCACAGGTTGGACGTAACCAATATACCTACTTTACATCCACGGAATAGTACAAGTACTGCACACATATGTAGTTTATTCGTAATTATTTTTATAAGAACCACAATTGATTGTATTATTAAAGAAATTTATGGTTTAAGAGCTTAAATTGTCTTAAATTTATTTGCTATTAAAAAATACTTTTCAAATTCATTTTTTTTTCAATACTTGTCGAGAAATAAAGAATAAAGGTAACGATAGGAGACAGTTCTTCTTTCATTCTATTTTAAAAACCAATTTAAATAACTTGTTTTTATTGCAAAGAAAGAAAATCTTCAGGTATCAGGTGCGTTCGACTCATAAAACTTTCTTATTTTCTCTCCAACTTTTCCATGATTAATGAAAATTTCTTCCAGATACTTTTTCTTTTTTTTTTAAAAAAATAAATGTTATAGATTTCTATATTCAATAGCAGAAAATATTCATCTTCAAATTATTTGAAGCTTTATTTCTCTTGAATTTTCTTTTGTTAATATGTTAAATTTGTTTTAGTATTTCCTCTAACAATGATATCATTAAATGGAATTGTGTTAGAAAATTGTGTAATTTAACTATAGTTTATATTATAACAATGTTAGTTGGATCTAATTGTTTTCAAATTACGGGGTTGGCTTGGTTCTTATTGGCTAAAATTTCGAAAATGTAGAAAAAAGTTCTATAGAGCTTAGGCTAATCTAAGACCTAAGTACTTATTCATTGGTAGATTTATTTTCTCATTAGAAATGCAAGTCATTTTACTCGGTTTGTTTATGGGTTAAAATATCCACAATTCATCATTTATTTGAAAATTTACTGTGAACTATTAAAATTTCATGAGAGAGTATCACTTCATAGTGTGGAGTTTTAGAAAAATACCAGACGTATTGTTCAAGCCTAATCCCATTATTGTAATCTTAGAAGATCCAAAAACTTACTAAATTTGTCGCATTAGGTATAAAGGAAAAAGGTTTGGCTTAATCATTTGCCATTGATATTGACTATTCGACCTTTAATAACTTTTCACTAGAAAGCGAGATTTTTTTCTCAAACTTCAAAAGTATTAAGTCAATTTTCAGATAGGGGAAGTCTGGGCAATACTCGGCAATACCCATGAAATATCACGTGAGTACCCCGGGCAAAGCGAATAATCCTTACTTTTCCCAAATTATACGTTATGAACGTTATGAACTACGAGGCCACAGTAACGTTTTCCTAGTTAGCAGAAAACATTTAACTGAAATCCGATGCGCGTGTAGCAATTGGTGTTTCTGAACAATAATGTTTAATATTTCGAGATAAATATTTTAACGATATTTTCTATGTTTAGGTAAAAAAAATCACTCTTGTCCGTACTATAGTTATATAACGTGTAAAAGTAGATCTTTATAATATATTGAACAGGGAATCGAAATCAATAGTTTTAGTATGAATTAAGAACACCTAACAAATGGTTGAGTTGGGTAAAATGAAAAAGACAAAATGAATATGGTATCCATTCCTGAGGATATTGATAAAAGTATATCCCAAACTTTTTAATGACAACTTTCAAGGAAGAGCTGAAGTAAAAATCTGAAAAAAAAATATAAAAATATTACTAAAAACTAAATATGGAATTAACAAAAATTCCTATAGTTCTATTATTTGTCAAAGTGGCTCTTTCTAATGTGTTGAACTGGGAATCGAAATCAATAGTCTTATTATGAATTAATAAATCTTAAAACTGCTTGAGTTGAGCAAAGTGAATAATGCAAAGCAGATATAGTATCCATTTCTGAGGATATGAATAAAAATATATCCCAGATTTCTTGATGACACCTATCATGGAAGAGCCGAAACATAAATTTAAAAAAAAGTAATTTAAGAATATTACTAAAATACTTAATATGGAATCAACATAAATTCCTAGAAAGATTCACATTGCCGAAACATCAAATTCACTTTGGAGGTCTGGGCAAAGTGAACGGTATCACACCTTTTTGAATTTTATTATTTGTTACTAATTACTTTAGTTTTGAAATTAAATGACCTAAATATATGAGAAAGCAATTAATGAAGACAGATTTGAGATAATTGTTTTATTTTTATTTCTTATATTTTTTGATAGGGTCTTGAACATCTTAAGGTATTCACTTTGCCCATACTTCCGCTAATGGTGGACTTGTTAATACTTTAACTCCCTACAGCTTACCAATTATCCGCCAATACATACGTCTGGAATTTTTTTAATGACCAAAAAGCCGGATGTTTGAACCTGGAAGTATGGTCGAGTTCGTTCATAATAATTTTCAGTTTTCAAAGTTCGTTCTCTTAAGAACCTTCAATTTTCTTTGCCTCTTTACAAAGGATTTTGAGTTAATCCATCATTTTAACGAAATTGGAAACAATTCTCTGAATTTTATTTCGCACTCCTCCTCCCTCCCTTGTATTTTAGTATATATTTTACCATATAAACAGGTGAAAAACATTGAAAAACATCTCACCTCAAATATCAAAGCCCAGACGATTTCATACTTTGATTTAAACATAACGTGTAACATAATTAACTATTAAAGATTTTCTTACTAAGGTTTAGTGAATTCAATCATCTTTTGATCTATTAAAATTATTTCTCTAGTCATTATTATCATTTATGAGAATACTGATCTTAGCAAAAATCAAGAACTACGGTTTCTATTCTTTCATTTTAATTTCTATCTTAGTATCCAAGAAAAACAAGAAAGAGAGCAAAAATGTAATATCAAAACTAAAATACAACTTCTAAAACTACTAGAAAATACAAGTATCATTGCAAAAACTCATCAAGTTCCGTGTCTTATGAATGTCTCAGTTTTGGCCCTGTTTCTATTCCTTTTGCCTTTCTTTACCCTCTCACCCGCTTGTCCTGTTTGAGCTTCGTCTTTTCCAAGCCAATTCCAAGACAAAACTCAACTCATATCCTCACACTGCTTAAATTATTATTATTCCGAGTATAAATTTACCATTTGTATTCTTGCCAGTACTAATTAGATTCAATGGCTAAAATATTCATTAAACTGGGAACAGACATGAAAAATTGCCAACATTTTTTTCTTCGAAAAAGATTGTGATGGTACAAGGGAGGCGAAGAGAGTAAAAATTTGATAAGGAAATGAAAAACAAATAACACACGGAAATTGCAAATTATTTGGAAGAGGAAAATGAAAAAATGAAATATGAAAGAAGTTACAATATATTCAAGATTTCCTTCTGTGCTTACTATACATTGAATATGTAAAATTGCGTTTTGGTAAAGGAAAAAAAGACTTGTGGAAAAATAAATAAATATTAATTGTAACAAATAAAAAGCATTTATTTTAAATTATTTTTCTAGTAATTTTTCTTCATTATTTTCTTTACAAAAATCTATTATTGATAAACTCAAATATTACTAACTCTGTTTGTAGTTTTATTTTTGGGTTGGAATTAATTCAATGAAATATAAACCAACGACAAATTTATGAGATTTTTTCAATGTTGTGACGATGAAAAATGAAAGAGAAAAAAATTCAAAAAATCAAAAAAACAAAAAAACAAGAATTGTGGGTACCTTACATAAAGTAAATATTTCAAGACGAAATTCAATATTTGTCACCACCAAGAATGATTTAAGACGTTTCTTAATTATTGTGTTTGTGAGAATTTATGTAGGTTTGGGGGTCTTTGGGGGCACATTGTCGAGTGCGAGGAAGATGCGCCGTAATGAATATGTTAGCACATGTGTTACGTAATTTCTACTTTTTTTTTCACTATTGATAAATCAAACTATTTGTGTTTGAATTGAAACAGAAAAATTTGAAAATTCAAAGAGAAACGTTTTCTGAGAAAAATGATGTTATCGCAATTGAAATTGAACGACGGATGTTGAGGTTTTGCAGAAATGCATTTTGATATTAATCTTGTGGAAAAAAATCGGTTCGTTGAACATGAATTAATGAGGTATCAAATTATTTTTAGGAATTTCTGGTTTCTTTACAATTTCTAATTTTAATGTACGTCCTAACAAATACAAGTTAAAATCGTTAAAATACAAGAAAATTTTAAACAGTTTCTTTTAATTCAATCGAAATTTATACCGACAAAATGCCATTATACTGAAATAGGTAAATGCATACCGTATTCCATTCAAAATAAAAACAACTTAAATTATTTGCGCTGGTACTACAAAATTTCAAACATTAATGGTTTTCTTTAAATTTGATAAAACAATGATATGATTCACTATTTTATCATTCATAATATTTGTCCACCTACTGGTGGTCGAGTGGTCTAGGTGACCGCTCCAAAACCGGTAGGTAGTGGGTTCGATCCTCATATCGAGCAAATTTTCAATTTTTCTCGATAACGGATTTCATTAACCCTAGAATCGCTAAAAGACCTTAGTAGTTTCAAAGCGACGGTAAATAAAAATTTAGAAAAAAAAATATTTGTCTATTTTTTGGTAACAAATATTTTTTAACTACCGAAGAAGAAATGAAGTTCTCAATTAATCACATACAATACTTTTACTTGCCTGTTACTTAACATAAATAATAATTTACATTTGAAAAAAATATTTATGGGAAGGTAACTTAAAATTATACGATAGTAAAAACAAGATGTACTTAAGGATTGCCATACCGGTATACCCAGTGATGGATTTAAGCCTAGGTCCTTGACGCCCAGGCCAAGAATGGTATATTTTAGAGGCGAAATATTGTATAAGCAAATCAAATTTAAAAAATGATTTAAGCTTACTTTGCTTAGATTGTATGAAATATGTTCAATAAAATATGTGAAATATTTTGTTGAATTTAAATTTCAATTTGTAACATCAAATTTTTCATTTGTTAAATCACTGTTAATTAGAGGTTTGCCGTTTCGTGGATATTCAGAACAATTTGAATATCCTTATAATGGTATTTCTTAGGAACCGTAGAACTTCTAGCTATAGGTACTTAATACTTTTTTATTAGAATATTTAAAGTCTTATGCAAACACATGACAAACAATTGATATTTTGGCTCAAGTGTACTTTAGCACACCCACAATCTGGCAACGTTACATTTTCGACTTTGTTTTTAATTTAATTCGCGATATTTTTGTTAATTCAATTCTAATATGGTATAATTCTCTCTTTTGTGGCTAAATTTTCATTATGGACCGATTTAATTGCGAATTAAATTAAAAACAAAGTTGAAAATGCAACGTTGCCAGATCGTGGGTGTGCTAAAGTACACTTAAGCCGATATTTTTATAAAATTCCTTTTACCAGTATTAAAACCAGTAATTCCAGTAGGTATTAAGATTTTAAAAATACCGAATACCGTTATTGAACTTTTGGTCCGATATTGTCATCCCTCGATATACTGAATATTTACTAATCACCGGAAAATTAAGTAAACCATTTGTTCGGATTACCCGAAATAACTTTTGTTTGGAATATAACGAATATTGTAAATAAAAACTGCATTGCAGGGTGCTCAATTCAAGGCTAACCGAAAATGAAAAATATATAGATGATTTGATTAAACATGTATTGTAATACAAACATTCAAATAATACACAAAATGAAGTAAATTGTTCTAAAAAATGAAAAATCTTTATCAAAAAATGAATCGACGAACAAAAACAAGATTATTTCAAATATACAAATATTCATTTTACTATATTTTTCCTACATTTCCTCAAAAACGTTTTAGAAAAGTATTTTTTCCTAAATATCAATAAACTTAATACCTAGATGTTCATTGAAGTTGCAAACGATAAGCAGCTAGTTAATACACGTAGAATGCTTTTAGCAACGTGCCAATATCTGATCTATCTGATGACAATACACAGTCTTCAATGGAAGGGTTATTAGCCAATGGGATTACGAGATTTAAAGATGTTCATTTGTTTTGATTATTGAAATTTTGAAAATTTCACTAAACCACTCCCACATTCAATGCCACCAATGCAATATCAATATACGCATTATGGAACTGTTATTCACAGATGTCATTCGGGTTATATTGATACTTAAATTAAAATACTTTAAAAACACAAAAATTGGAAATACTTAAAAATAAATTTGTTTAGTGGAAAAAAAAAAATAAAAAATATTTCATTGAATTTGAAGGTAAATGAAACAATTTACTAGGACCATTATTACAATTAAACGTAATCATATTATGAAAGCTATGAAAAATTGCAATTAAGAGTTTTGAATTTATCAAGTAGATAGTAATCCAAGACTTTTCTGAGTACAATATTTTTAAAAACTTGTTGAAAAAAAAGTATGGAATGATTATTTCTTGGCGTAAAATTGTTTTATGAAAATTGTTTTTTTTTTATGGGTAAAATGAAAATATCATTTGATTGCTATATTTCTATTGCAATATTTTTTGCAGGTTAAGCAAGAGCTGTAAATAAGAAGCTATAAAAGTGGTTATTAATTTCTATTCAAAAATAAATCATCAACCTCTAAATAATATTAAACCTAAAACCAATTAGTTTAGTCAATTAAAAAAAACTGTTTTTGTTTGTGCCAAGATATTTAAGGGATTGCATTTGAACGAATTAAAAAATATTTTTACAGTATACGCCAAATAATTTTAAAATTTTATTAGTCTTGATAAATGGACATTCATTATAAATATTAAATTTTGTTTATAAATATTAAATTTAATACGAAAATGTTGTTTTTAAAACTTGATTTGACTTAGACCATTTTCAAAATTAACGGAAGGTCCTTAAATTAATAAATGACTTAAAGCAATAAAGAAGCAATAAGTTTCATTTGAAACATAACTTTAATTAAAAAAATCAAGAACATTTATAAATTATTTTTAAAAACTTATCCATTTTTATCATTTTGAGGTTTAATATTTATCATTTTGAGGTTTAAGGTTCCTACAATTTTCCCAAAGAACTGGAGGGATGTTTGCCAGTAAACATATAATATCTTTGTTTTTCTTCCGTTACTGGTCTAATGGTGGTGTATAAAAGAAGTAAAGTAATATTTCCGTATATTTGTGGTCTTCATCTTTTGGATGAAAGTTCCAAAATGTGGAATTCAGAATCATCTAAAGAAGTTTTATGGAACAATTTATAAGTTCATTTGGCAAGAATCTCATCCATTGAATTTTAACGATTTATTATGTAGTTCAGAAACGCGTCAAAGAGGGTCAAGCTCCATTTTCAAGTTTTGTTTATATTTCTTTAAATTTTTGAGTAAGACCACTTTTATAATCAACACTAAATTAATTCCGTATAATGATGAAATTACAACCACTATCCAAAGGTTGTTTTTTGACGATATCATAAAAATTGCATTGAATAAAGATGCGCGGACATGGTTTTAATTATATTTTTTTATAAAAAAAAATATATTTTTTCCCTAAAAATCTACTGCCTCTACATATTTAACATATGTTATATATAATATATATGACATATATGCGGCTTTTGGGTTCCTTTGTTTTTTTGTTCCCATGAAAATTCAGCTCTTTTCACTTGACTGCTGATTTCTGGTATTTGTTAATTTATGATTATTTTGTTAACAATTAAAATTGTTTTTTATTACTTTCCCTTCAGCTTTATCTAAAACTTGCTGAGATTATTTATCCAGAAAATTGATTCTTAAAAAGAAATGTTACAAAAAATTTAATAACAAAGTAATACAGTTAAAGCTCCATAACTGTTTCACCGAAATACTAATGATTTTAACTATTTGTTATTTTTTTCATGGAAATTTAAGATCAAAGTTAAAAAAGAACATTTAACACCCTATTTAAAAACTAGTTTTGTAACAATATTTAATTACAATTTTAAACTATTTTAGATGCTAATAAATTTTTTTGGTGGTAAAAGTTCATAAAAAGCACAAAAAAGCTTTTAAATTCATTGGTAAATAAATATACCTGCTTTTCATGCTTGATATAATCAAATTCAAATATTTACACGATAACATCAAGCCTATTGAATAATTCGTATCTTTTTTATTTAATACTTTAACTATAAATTAACATTACTTTTATTTTATCCAACTCCATACTCCATTCCTTCTTTCCCAACATTGAGCCTTTACCACGTTTTCACTTCGTATGTACTCGCATGTTCCCGTATAATAATTCATTAAAACATTTCATTGTAGTTAAATGAAATAATTTAACATTTCGTTAGACCAATGCATGTAAATTAAACATAACAAAATTTATTATTACGAAACTCATCCCAAATGGGGTTAGTTCGCCCTTTCATACAATTATAGTGTGTATTCATATATACGAATTATTTGTAAAACTTCCCTTTCCTCACAGTTAACTTCAGTGATAATAGTTTACTGATATAGCATGATGTATGGGGAGTTAATAAATTTTAGTGCTCGTAGAAATTTCACTAATTAATCAACAGTTTGACTCAGCTAGTTAGTTTATTTAATAATGAATAGAGAGAGTTAATAGTAATTTAAGAATAGGGGTACCGGAGGGTGGTTGTTAAGTACGCATGGATTATGTTCGTATACCTGAATTTCTGGATTTCATTTGGCTTTTTTAAACGTATATTTTTTTTTTGTTTCAGGGACTATTATTATGACAGGTAAGTTTATGAACATTAAAAAAATTGAAATCACAGCAGAAAACGTAAGGGCGGCTTTGAAAATCCGCGCTACAATGTTTTCAAAGCCTTCTTTGATGTAGGAACATATTTTGTGTGCTTTGGCAAAACTTGGACAAAAAAGAAAATAATATGAAAGAATGGAAATTATGTAATACGAAAAAATAATTTGCACCACATAATTGAAAGTTGTGCGAGACAAGGAGACAAAGGTTTCGTCTTGAGTTTGTGCCATTTTGCTCCAGTTTGTATGCTTTATTCCATTATATATTGTATCGTACGAGACGCAGGACAGAAATTGAATATAATTGGTTTATTTCCAGAAAATTGATAGAGCAAATCACAGGAGAATTTAATTTCAGTTTCTATTTCAGACGTTGATTGAATCAAT
The DNA here is from genome assembly GCA_958496175.1 of Sisyra terminalis. Lineage (NCBI taxonomy): Eukaryota > Metazoa > Arthropoda > Insecta > Neuroptera > Sisyridae > Sisyra > Sisyra terminalis. Next base: position 15,754,713 of record OY292275.1, read on the forward strand.
CGCTTTTAAATTTCTTCTGGCGATTGCTAGGTGATCAGTTTAATTTTTTCTCAAAGTTTCATTGGTTATATTGTGTTATGGTCTTAGTTCATAACACGTACCTATGACATAGTAGAAATTTGATTCACATACTTTTCCCACCCAAAAGCACTTAACAATGTCTAGACAGAAATTCGGGTGTAATTAAACTAGAATATCTATTGTTATGGAACAAAATTGATTTAGTAAAAGAATTTCAAAAGTGATACGAGTATTACTACGTACACTTTCAAATTTGAAATTTTGGTTGACAAATGCCATACTATTTTTTTCCATTTTCTGTTCAAATCATTAATCATAATACAATTGTGAACTCTCTTTTAAAGATTTGCAGAAATTAAAATGCTTAGCATGCCCTACTGCAATTGCAACAATTGCGTTTTCCTTATAATCTTTGTAACTTTACAAGCAAGAAAGTCTTCAGTTGTGGCTTGTAAATTTTTAATAGTTGCAGTATCGGCAACGGGATCGCTAGAAGACTACTAGAATTAATAACATATACGGAAAGGAACTTAGGAAGGGATATTTGACGAGCGATTATATTAGATGATAACTTATAGGACATTTATACGAGCAATGATGTAGGGTGATTGATGATCCGTTTGACAAAAATAAAGATTTATGCGAATTAATTTTACCATTTACGATCGGTGTTTCCATAGCAGGGACATTTTTTCAATCGTCATGGAAATTGATAACCCCGCAGCAGGAACCCTCAGAAATCGCAAAAAAAATGATAAAACCCTATCGCTTCTATGCCTCCAGACTCAAATTTTTCAGTCGACTTACGAGATAACTGGTAGTTAGTTTTAATGAACTCCCGAAAACTATTGGGACCACTAAAAAACTTGCCACCTGGTACAAACGTTCAGGAAGAAAGAAAGACTGTGTTGTATGTCGCAGGAAAATTCTAGGAAAAAATAATAAGCACACAAGTATTGTAATACTTGTACTAGAAAGCTAGAACTTCAAACCGGTGATTATTTCATAAAATTATATTCTTTAGAATAGTAGTGGCCAATCCGCAGCCCACGGACCTTGTGAGGCACGCCTTGACGAAATTCATCACAATTTTTCAAAGTAATAACTAAACTAATGCAAACCTAGGAATCAAAAAATATCTACAGTATATCTAAATTTAGATTGACCAGCCGTGCTGTAGAATACTACAGAGAAGAATATTTTATATTCTCACGTATTATAAGATAGTATCCAATATAATAAATCAGTTTCAATTAATTATGTAGGCTTTAATATTTATATCACGAAGTATAGAGGAGTTCAAACGTAATGTTATGAAAATGGCGTTAATTTGAGGTCCATTACCGGTAGAGCATGGTACTTTTCATGAAGCCCCAGTTTGAATCATTACGTGGGAAGTGTTGTTATTAACAAATAAGAATTTTAATTTTCTGTACGATGGAAAACGTGTTAAGATGTGGCGCTGCCACAAGAGTATCGGATGAACTAACTTCTGTTACCTTAGTAACCTTACATAAAGTACATATTTTCGGTTTTAGTTAGCAATGCAAACACTCTAATGACGGCGTCATATCTTGACACATTTTCCATCATGCATTGCAAGATTGGAAAACCTTCTTAAAAGATAGTTTTTTTTTCAACCCGAAGGTTGATTTACAACTCCAAACCTTCATTCTGATCGTTTGGTGGATTTCTCCTTAAATTTCTTAAAAGTTTTGACTTTCGTATCACTTTTAATTTGTTCTTTATAAAAGTTTCGTGGGCGTCCTGTGATTTTTTCTTTCCTTCTACCATACGCTCTAATATTATATTATGGATTTCTTCCGGGTGTCTCAGGGAATGACCAGCCATTTTCTAGCGCATTAACCTAATCTCATCTATGAGTATACGTTTTTCATTTACAGTGCTGAGTACATATTTATTTATTTTCCGCTTATCCATTTTATCTTTTCCATAGGCCTCCAACACCACATCTCCAACGATTCTATTTTTTTTCCTTTTCGGCTTCATTTATTACCCATGTTTCTTATTCATATGTCGCGACACTCCATACATATGTTTTAAAAAAATAATAATAATTTTCAATAACAAAACATTTTTAAAATTCTTAGCTAAGTTTTAAATATTCAAGTTGATAATGACAGAAAAGAGAACTATGATTTGGACCTGTTTTTATGTACATGATTATTGTAAAAAAACCTTTATCGTTGGGGCTTCTTGTATCTATACTTCGTGATCTATTTATTGACTTTAAATCCTGTACGAAATGTAATTGCAAAACGATAAGTTTTCTCCGGTCTGTTGGTACTCTCAAAAGCGAAATTTTCCAATCGCAAAACGTTAAACCAATGCATAAATCTAACTTCTTAAAATCTATTTTTTTATAAACCAATGGCTGTGATCTGGAGTAATTATATATTCGGTTGAAAAGCATTAAGATAGTGATTTTTTGCCATATATTTCACTGTCAATTCAAATATAAAATCTTCCATACTAACTTTTCTTCGGTATTTAGAACAATTTGAAAACCACTTATTGTTATTGAAAATAAATAAAATATTCGAATTTACTTCCACGCTTTCCACCTATTTCCAACAGTTTTGTATGAACAACGTCCAAATGTGCGAAATCGAATAGCTTTTTAGTCATGTTAATTAAAATAAAGAAGATCATTATTTTTTTCGTTTCACATTGTATTGCATTATATTTTCAAATATAAGTGCACATTTGTATCGATGAAATGTGGAAAGTGTTTTCCTTATACGGTGCAGGTTTATATAATAAGAAAGGGTTTTTGAAAATTTCTCCCCTAAAAGAGTGAAAAACGGTAGCAAAGTTTGTACGGGATAACGTTTAATAAAAAATCGGAACTACAAAATTAATAATCAAAGTCCGTTTTTCCCTACCAACGTTTTGAATGCGTAAGTAGGGATAACAGAGCGCATGTGCATATCTCATTCTGCGCGGACGCACGGCAAGATAGCCAATTTATATATATGATTATTTTTCAAAACTTACTTGAAATTTGATTCAATTCTAAAACCCATTTAAAAATAATTGAAACTCTAACCAATTGATTATCTTTGTTTGCGACTTAAAGACACTAATGATCTTGTAGCATTCGGCAATTACCAAATTGTGAACCAAATATTTGGAGTAAAAAATTAAGGTGTTTAAGGAAACATGTAAAAATATGCAATTCTAACGAAACGTGAGTTTTACAAGAAACAGATAACCAGTTGATGCTTGAAGTTAAAATTTTATAAAAGTTTGTTTTCGCTTCATTTAAGCAACTTTAGAAAATTTTCAAAATTTTCATAAGACTTTTGCGAACTAAAATGTTTTTTTTTCTTCTTCTTAGATTATACTCCATTCACTCGTTTTCCTCTTTAATATCAATTTCTCTCTCGTTTAAACCATTTGACTTTTTGCTAACGTTTTCTATCCTCCACAAAACTTTCTTTTCAATATATCTATTGAAAAGTTTTTCTTAATATTTTATATTTTAAACAACGTTCGTCTCATTCGTTTCGGGACAAAAAAGACATATAATGCAATAAAGAAAACCTTTTGTTACGGCTAACTTTCCACACATACATATTCCAAACACACATTTTTCAACTTGTTGAATTCACGCCGAATGCAGCAATTTTCCTCTCGTACGTTTGCCTGTTTCTTACCCTCTCGCCGTTATCCGGCTACCCCGTCGCTTTTGGCCACTAAACCTCACCAAAATACAACAGTGATAAAGGAAAAACAATAAAAGACTAAATCACCAAATGAGCCGAGTGGAGTATTTTCTGCGATTTTCATTAAGAGGAAAACAAGCCGAACAAAACATCTATTAATGCTTTGAATATAAAATGAAAAATATGTGTGCATACGTACGAGAAAAAAGGGTGAGAAATGATTTGAGGGTGGAAAGAAAAAACAAATGGATTCGACATTTATTTACTTTACATTCTTTAATATGGCGTAATTTTATTCTTTTGTTAAAATGTTTATTTCCAACACCCGTGAAGGTCTTGACTTCAATATTCATTTAATTCGTTTATTTTTAGAAAATTTTGTCTCGGTTTCATAATGAGGGGAGGTGATGATTTTTTTTTTCGTTTTGGTAATTTGGTCGTTAATTTATATCTGTACTCATAATAATTGTGAAACGTGTTCAATTGCCAAAACGCATTGTATTTATTTTATTGTCGCTATAACTATAATAATAATTAGAATCGAGTGCAGATGACAACATTTGAAATTGTCATGTGATTTTAAACATTTGAACGATTCATATTTTAAGTGTCTTCAAAAAAGAAAAATTTATCGATTAGTTTGTTTATATTATTTAGAAATAATCAGCAAAACTTTAATGATTTATTTTTTAGACAATTGAGCACTGCACAGGTAATCCGGTAGTTCCATATTATTGATCCATTTATAACGTTTCGTAAGAGAAACGCACGATGTTTTAAAGAATGGCGGATAATAGAATATCGAAGTTGCATTTCCTCGACCGAAATTATACTTATATCTTTGGCTATAAATGAAAATAACTGTTCAAAAAAGGCCTACACATATCTGCTGAGCAATCTATATATATATATATATATATATATATATATATATATATATTTTAATTATAAAATTTTTATATGGATATAATTTAGTGCATATACTTATATTTAATTAAAACTAATATAGTGCGTTTTATATATATATATATATAAAACGCACTAAATTAGTTTTAATTAAATATAAGTATATGCACTAAATTATATCCATATAAAAATTTTATAATTAAAAAACTAAATGTAAATAATGCTTAAACTTAATGTTATCTATATCTAATAATCAAATTGTGGGGAATAGGGACGATGCTTCTTGTGGAATCTTATTTACTTTTTCGCCAACGTTTCGTCAGTTATTCCTGACTTCTTCAGGGCTCAAAATTTAAAAATTACTCCACAAATGTCATAAAAATAAGCTGTAAAATGACCCAGCTGGTAGAATAACAGATCAAGAATACAATTTAGCATTGACAAATAAAAAATTGTTTGAAAAACTTTTTGGAAAAGCATATAATAATAATAATCTTATTACTATAACATGTGTGTTTGTGTTTTTTCAATAATATTTTTCAAACAATTTTTTATTTGTCAATGCTAAATTGTATTCTTGATCTGTTATTCTACCAGCTGGGTCATTTTACAGCTTATTTTTATGACATTTGTGGAGTAATTTTTAAATTTTGAGTTCTGAAGAAGTCAGCAATAACTGACGAAACGTTGGCGAAAAAATAAATAAGATTCCACAAGAAGCTTCGTCTTTATTGCCCACAATTTAATTATTATATTTAAAAAGACAAAGACTTAAACAACATGATTATCTATATCTACGCTTATGGATTAGTTCTGAATAAATAATGGTCCGATTTTTCAAAAAAAAAAGAATTTTTCATAATTTTAAGAAGGTTTTCCCCCATAAATCTCATAACGGAAAATTTTTGCACAGTAAATTTCCTTGTGTTTGGAATATAAAATAATAAACAATTTTTTATAATCCACACTTGCTACAATCTGATGAAATGAAAATTAAAAAAAGAACGAAATTTAAACTTTCAGAATGTAAAATTAATAACGCAAATAATTATACACATTCAAATAAGTTTTTGAAGTCGGTGTCAAGTCAATGGAAGTATTTGCATTGCTTAAACAAGTTTAAATTGATTTGTTTTTATTATTTGTCTGCACTAAATTTTTATTCATATCCTATACCTATTAATGACATTTATTAAACTAAAAAAATTGATCAGATTTTCAAATAAAGATTTTATGGACTACCGTTCCAAAAAAAAGGTAAAATTACTATATTTTTCATACCCTAATTATTGAAAGCAATTAGATTTTTTTTAATTTTTGGTGACTTTTTTATGTCGCTCCGATTATTATTTTTTTTTTAAGTAATAAACGTCTTGGTGAAAAATGATTGTATGAAAAAAGGCGCATCATTTATGCTTTTCATTCCTGTCTTGACTTGAACTGGAAAATATTTTCACTTTAAGCTTTAAAGCTTGACAAAGGATCCCGTTTCCCGGTTTAGTTGAATCATGTTTTCATCGTAAACTCAGGTCAGTTGCCGGTATCTCGTTCCACTATATCCCATATATGTAAGCGTAATATGTTTGGGTGATGTCTCATAAGTTCGCTAGAAGAATCGGATGGGTATTTTTATTTAAAGCTCATAAATCTTCATCATTTTTTTTCCTTCTGACAATTAGGTTTTTAACATACATACATACATACATTTGATAGGTAATGAGAGAACTGTAACATATCCATCGTTTTCATTTTCATCTTTCGGCATTTTCTATGAAAGTTGAGAGATTATAAATTAAATTTTCCTAGAAATTAACAACGATATTACTATTTGTTCAAATTCAATTAGACTCAACATAGAGAGAACAATTTTGAAATGGGAGATTGCGATGATGAAACTGCGTTTTCTCGTCGAACGTTCCCTCGGCTGTTCTCCCAGTTGTTCTCCCGTCAACTTTATTATATCAACCGGCAACGCTGGAAATATTGGGATAGAGTTCTACTCCGTTCCCGATTCACCTGTTCCTCCCGCCCCCCCATTCTCTCATCTATCACAAACTACTTTGTAATAAACTCGGGTATTAAATAAACATCATAAGTCTTCGAGGAAAGATCATTTCATTTCTTGTTTTGCATTTGACAGTTAAATCAATTTCTATACAAATGTTAAAAGAGAGATGGGCAAACGGAAAAGAATAGGGACAATTTAAACAAATTTCACGTTTGATCTTCTCGGGATTTGATGTAGAGAACACAAATTTATGCTCTAGAAATTACTGCCAAACGAGAAAACGAATGCGGAAAAATAGGGAAATTAAAAAAAAATCGGGAATTATATTTCAATGGAGAGATTAAAACGAAATGAAGAGAACAACTCGAGACTGGGAGTTAATGGCTGATTGCTGAAAAATTGATCAAGAAACCTCTTAATTTAAACTGACATTCAACCTAAATATGTCACTTGTGCTTATTACTTCTTTCTTTGGGTTTGACATAATATTTTTTTTTAATTATTTAATCTTCGGTTATTTAAATAACTGCCATAAAATCATCATTTTCGTTTACTGTTTATATCAAATAATATGTTATTAATGCCGCATGACTTCGTTTTATTCAAAGTTTCGCAAACATATACTAAAACAAGAGAGCATCTTATGCCTTATTTCTTGAAAATTGTGAGATATATGAGTACTTATTAGGTGTACCAGAAATTAGTTTCGTTTTTAACCCTACATTCATTCAATCGCCATTTATCTGCTTATAAGTTATATCAAAATGGAACAAAAAACATTTTATGATTAGAGTGACTTATTAGCTATATAAATATATATCTTAATAAAAAATAACTAAAAATTCCTTATTACGAAATTTATATTAACATGATAGGACCAAAAATTCGAAGAAATTCTAAATCGGTATTCTATGTTCTTCGAATTTTAAAAGTTAGCAACGCAACGATGTTACTTAAACATTTTCAATATCCCGACTAGAAATTGTACCCATACTTATGTAGGGACCCAGCTGGGCATTGATGGGGCAAGCCCTATTGGGTTATTTCTATTGGAATATTATCGAGTACTTGTCGGGTAAGCCCACTGTGAAGATGAAAAATTTTTGGTTGGGTTGACCCAATAGGGATATGATTGGAAACTCATCGGCATATCCTAACATAAAAATTAACGCATCAATTCAATTTTTTTTTAACGAATTAATAATTTTTTTCATATTTTTGCGTTTTATTTAGTTTTCATAAGTATCACTTTTATATCGTTACAATTATTTTTAATACCATGTTTAAAAAAAACGTTGACAAAAATTGAAAAGTATTGGTTTTATTCAAATTGTATATCTACATTATATTAATATTTAGCTAAATTACTAATAGATATAACAGCATTGAGTGATCTCCTCAATGTTTTATTTTAAATAGGGTTTCTCGCTCTTTTTTTCCCTCTTTGTTTCTCTGAAATGACTACAACCTAAAATTTATGTTAAGCCATGTAGTAAAAGTGGTCAAATCTTTCATTTAAATTTTTTTTGCTGCCTTATAAATTGATATTATCATTTATGATATTAATTAAACATTCTGTTAAAATGGCAAATATTATTATTTTTGGTTATTATAAGTTGTTGGTAATTTTTTATTTACTTTGTTATAATTGTGTAAATAGTGTGTATATAAAATGACTATCGGTGACCGTGAATACGTTAGACGTGAGCTTGGACGTTTGAGAACTAGACGGCATCGGGAAACATTTCAGTTACAAGATGAAGATAATCAAGCTGCTAATGATGTTCGAAACTCATCATCTAGTTCTAGTGGTACTGAAAATTTACCTGAATGGACTGATGAAAATAGACACTGTGAGAAAATAGAATTCTGTGAGGTATACCGACAATTGGGATACTGTTGGGTTTACCCTGTTGGAACCCTATAGGACTAGTCCTGTTGGGGTCCTTTTCAGTTTTGCGTTACATCCCAATGTTGGGTTCCCAATTGGGAACCCAATCGGATTCCAACATGTCTTTATGAGATTTTTCTAGTCGGGTATGGTAATGCAAGACTCCTCTGCTGAAGAAAAGCCCTAGAAAAATCTAATAAATTAAGGGAGGGGTGATTTTGCCGTATCCACTTTAATCATCCAAAGTTCTTCCATGGGATTTTTATATATTTCAATTATTACAATATTTATTAAGTAGTAGGAAAATTGAAAGCTTAAATGGTGATCAAAATAAAATTTTCTGATATTTTCTTTAATATTCAATTGATTTTTACTAACTTGGCATTAAAAATTTGTAAACGAGATGTCAAAACGTTGATGCTATTGAGGCTGATTATATGATTGATTTAAAATCAAAAGTTGTAACAAAATTTTGTGTTTAAACTGTATATTTAGCGACATTACTTTTTAGTCCTCTTTATACGTACAAACGTAATATAAACGTGATAATGTATAATATATAATTACAGTGCTAAACATTGTCGAAGTGGATGAAGAAACACTTAAAATTATCGCCAAAATATCTCACCTATCCAAAAGAACCCTGTCTTGATCTTATAGTACAAAACAGAAAGAAACTATTTTTTTTTTACTTTATATTCAATTAATATCTAATGCCAACTTATTGGAAGCTTTGGACATTTGAAAACTCAAACAAAAGGGTGACTCTTTAGTTATTTCAAATGATTGGCTCTTATACAGAAAAACTTTTGCCCCAGTTCAATTGAACTCCATTAGACTACATTCTACATTATCAATTTCCTTCGGTTAGCATTCAATTTTAACTTTAATTACTAACAAACTGTTTTTCAATCTGTAGTTTTCTGTGCTCTAATAAAATAAAGGATTAATCACGTTGCCAATACCGTTTTTTTTTCAATGTATCCAATGTTTAACACATCATTAAAATTTCGCTTCTTACAAATGCGAGGTTTGTGGAATCTTGGGTGCTTAGGGTTTACTGGGGAACGAGTCAGGAAGTGAAAGAAGCAGTCATAAAACACAAAAGCCAGATTAAAACTTAGCCGTGTAAGTCGTCGTCATCATCGTCGTAGACGTCAAGCACGTTGATGAGAATATTAGGAAAATTTAATTAAGTTCGAAAGGGTGAAACGATCATTAATGAAGAAACAATTACGTCAAACAAAAACTTTTTCCCATAAAGTAAACGATCAAGAAAAAGAGAAAGATGTGGGAGCAGGATCGCATCAGGCAGGCAGTGGAAAAAAAGTTTGCTTAAGTAGATTTGGCTTGAATTTCCCTAAGATTGAAACTAATCAGTATGATGTAAAAAGTAAATAAAATAAATGTTTGCCAGTAAAGGGTAGGAGTAGTTCACGAAAAAAATATAAAAGTTTTCAACTTCAACGATTTCAACTAAAAGTTTCTATTAAGTGACCTCAAAAAATTTTGGTTCTTAAATTTTAAAAACAAGTACTTTTCTCATTCATGAATCCATTTTGGCTGGTGTTGCTGTTATTGGTTTGCTATATATGTACAAATGATTACATATCTACTTGTAAATTTTCTATGGTTCAAAAAAATTAATGGGTTCGTTCTAATAAAAGTTCTATTTGACAAAACCTTAGAAAATATCTTATACTTACTGCAGCTTTTCAGACTCAAATTTGGTTTTGTTATTTTGCTACAATATCTAGCAATATATTTTAAAGTTATCGAATTTTTATAGCGAAAAACCAAACTAGATTCAGAAAACTATTTTTTGATGGAACGCGTGTACAATCAGACAGCAGAATTTTTTTTGAAGATTATCCTTAAAGTAGCAGTTATATATTACATTTTTTATATTCAATATTCCACGGCAAGCCTAAATATAAATACAGCTCTTTAGGTGCATTTCTATGCAAACGCTAGTCGCTGGTTTTTAGCGAAAAATGTGGTCCCAAGACTATAATGTTAAATGTGGGTCATCAGGAAAAAGTAGCGATAAAGCTTAATTTGTTTTAGCTTTTTCGCCGGATTCTATCCGTTATGCCATGCATGTCATATTCCCAGGCAATATTTTCTCAATTAATACATTTTCAAAAAGAGTACATAGTCGCCATACTCATAAGCTGAGTGTTTACCAACAAGTACGAGTAATAATAGGCATAGCATAGTAATAGTATGTCATAAACACAAACCTATATAATAAAACTGTAATATCGATACATTGACATTCAATTGAGAGCCTCATTTGTCGCTTGAACTTTGGCGCACATGTTACATTTTAATCACGTGTTCATATTTATCGTTAAGAACCAGCGACAAGCGACAACATGAAAATTCACCATTACTCATCAGGTACGCCAAACAATGACGACGGGAAAGTTCTCCATCCCAGAAACAAGTAGAGACCAATTGATTGATTAATGACAAATTTAACGCGTAGCCACTAAATAAGCAAAAAAAAAAACAAAAAAAAATGTTCGTATTGCTATCAAATCACATCTTGCTTCGTCTAATCCCCACATAAAAACCTCTTCCAAACTCTTTAGTACCATAGTACCTTTCCTAAACTTCCCCAATTAATAAACAACATCTTATTCTTCCAAAAAGAAATCTAAATATAACGATATCCTTTGGAATCTTGAATCATTAATAACCCAGTAGTTAGAAAATGAATCCGGAAAAAAAAGTCGAAAATTAAAACAAATGTTATTGCTTTTGATTAATCAATTGTTACGCAAATTAACCCAAAATCTATTTACCTAAACGATAAAAATTAGGAATTTCACTTTTTCAACTTTCATTTAATTTATTCTATGGATCTATTTAATCTCATAACTATAATCAAAAATTGATTGAAAAATATTTTCAGTTGAGGCAATTTTCGATTCACTCAATATTTGAAACTCTAATTTTATATTTTTATTCACTCAATCTTTGGTTAACATAGAATTACTAAAAGTCGCTTTAAATATTCGTCAATCTATTTAACAGGGATAAAAAGTGGTAAATATTTACAGAAGAATTTAAATACTCTAGCTTATTCTTTCATCTTCTTCCTTTTTAAGTGTAGTATCTTTTGCTTAGTGATGATAACCATGAAGTAACCCCTAAATAACTTCATACACTAACTTCATACATTAAATGGTGCATTAAATTTATTAATATTATGAAATTTACATTCGTTAAAAGAAAAATGAACCCCTTATAACAATAATTTTTTTTGGAAAATCATAAAAAATGAAACCATGGATGATAAAGAATGGATTTCAAACTTTTGTATTTGTTATTAGTAACAGACCGAAACTATTTTTTACAGCCAAAACTGAAACTATTATATGAGACAATGTTTTCGTAGGAAGAAAAAGTTTATCTTAATAAGTCAGTCTTTACTTTTCATCCTATAGGTATTTATTAATTATTTTGTCTCTAATATTTGAGCTAATCATTAACATAACATATAATTACCACTTCTCATTTCAAATAAATTATTTGTACTGAAATAAGGCGTTAACTTGAAAGGAAAATATATTATATTTCTTTTCAATATTTTTCACAAATAATATAAAATAATAAAAAAAGTACAATCGAAAATTACTTTTTATTAAATGTTTAGGACATAAAGCAGAAAGTACAGTACACTTTTTACATCTTAAAAACAAAATAATTTCTTCTAATCTTTGGGCAAGTTTATCACGAACTAAAAAAATTATAAAGTTTATCTCCAACTAGAAAAATTACTTAAAATAGTTTTAATGAACTGATAGTAATCAATATTCATAATTGAAGATTCTAATATTATAAGGGATTAACAATAATTTCTCACCATTTTCATCTAACGAATTCATTTTTTGTCTGATCGTAGTTTCGGCTTGACGACAGCCGAAACCGAAAGTTTGGTCGGACACTAATCGCTATTTATTTTGATTGTAATGGACTCTTTAAGGCGAAGAAAGAACAATCAAACCAAAAAAAAAAGTATTTAAGTTATTTACTTTCGATAAAAATTGTACTCTTTACCTTGAACTTGATCTTATGTGACTATTATTCGTCTATTTGTGATTCTAATGAACTTGCTATCAACCAATAATTTAATATTGTTAAAAATAAGATGTTAATATTGATGCAAGTCATTACTAGAATAACCACTTAATTTTGCATAAAATTCCTTACGATTTTACTATTTGGTTTTGGATTGAAAATGAACCACAAATTGGAAAACAAAGAATAATTAAAATTTAAAAAAAGAATTTAAATGCCATGAAACGCAATTGATGCACTAAAACATAGTCTTTTGTAATTTGGTTTATAGTTTGCTAACTTTTTTTTGTGTACCATATACTTCTTAATATGTTCGATTCTCATATTTTTCCCTTAAAAATAAAGCACTCAAAAAACAATAGTTTTTATGATCGAAAAATAAACAATGGTTTTTATTTTTGTAGAATTCATTTCGGAAAATATTCGGCAATGACTAACTATAAACTTTTGAGTTTAATGCCGAGTACTTGAGGTAGTTGAAAAATCATTAAATCAGAGTACAACTTTGATGTAATTAAACTTGATTACTTCATCTTAAATCAGATTGAATTCGCTTAAATTTTCCTCGGCGGACGTGAATTTGTCAAAATAAATCCGACCTCCGTCCAAACACAGCGACGGCCATTAATTTATGCAAAACAGATTATATGAAAATGTGCATTTACTCTAATTTAGATATGAACAACATAAATACAAAATTTACGTTAGGTAGATATTTCATCGACGTTGGTATTTTGGCTTCGGCCTCCGACTAACGTACAATTAGAGACCGCCGCCACCGCTGCGACGTGATGCCAGACGTGAAAATGGCGCGCGATCCAAATATTTTCTTAACATTCGTTCTTTTTCCCGTTTTTTATTTTGATTCTTTTTTTTTCATGTGGTAAAGTTGGCAACACATTATGGGCAACGTGAAAATTTCACTCGTAATTTTATCGATGACTCCATCTTCTGTCTTATTTTCACACATAGATTTTCCCTTTGTTTATATGCTTACGGATTTGAAACAAATTTTTCCTGTAATATTTGGCCAAATAAATCATATTTATGACGAGTTTCACTCCGGGATTTAAATAGGGATTTAATGCTTATCCGTGGATTATGAAAATTTCTGAAATATCTCATAAAATTTTTGCTCGCGACGATCATTCGTCTTAAACTCAATGTGACATTTTGAAATTAAATGTCGGTTGGGAACGCATTATGATTACGATCCTGTTTTACGGTCATCCGTCAACTGGGAACACCAGGTGCGGTCGACACTACTCACCCTGCACTCTCCAACTTCACCACACCATCATTTAGAAATAGTTTCATAACATTGCTCCAAAAAACTAAAATTAGCTTCTTTTTTTCTTTCAGTTATTATGCATCAACAGCTGGATTTCCAGTTGGGCCTCCGCCTCGTTTGGTTCCTCCGCTGAAACGGCCACGTCTTATGGCTCTTCCGGGCCGTCCTGCTAAAGTTGCAGCAACAACAATTGGAAAAAATGCAGCTAACGCTGTTGCAGCGACGACTGCAACTGCGATGATAGCACCTTCTCCATCGCAGCAATCTACTCAACAACCACAACAACAATCACAAATCCAACAATCCCAATCTCAACAACAATCATCTCAGACTCAGATTAGTTCAATCGATCAGCTTAAAACATATAGTAAAAGAAAAAACATCCATCCCTTAAAAATCTTCTTAAATTCCTTTTAATTCTAGGCAATCCTGATATTCTAATCTGCGGAAACTGTCGTGAAATGTTCACGGAATTAAAGGAGTTGATCGAACATAAGAAAACTTACTGTAAACTACGTTTTACATGCAAATGCCATTCATTCGGATCAAGTATGTATCCGCACGCGTCTACGTCATTACCGTTAATGACATCACGAAATTAATTTAAAACAGAAGTGATGGAGAAGTTAATTTATTACTGTTACTTTCAGATCCTCCGGGTGATGAAATTGGTCTTACATCTTCAGCGATGGAAAATGCAACAGCCGTTTCTCTCCTTTGCGTACAATGTAAGGATTCATTTGCAAACGCATGGGATCTAATGGTCCATGCCCAGGCGGCCCATATGGTCAACATTTACGAACTTGGAGTACCCAAGTTCGACAACGACAAGGCCGAATCAAACGGTGAAGGCTCTTTTGAGGCAAATTCAACCCGAGAATCAACTCCAGAAAAAGAAGTAAGATTATTTTTTTTTTAATAAAATACAATTTTCAAGAATCACTTACAGTACTCGAAAATAAAATAACCATTCGAAATCGTGCTGGTCATCAACTGCAAAACTTATCGCTTCAATTGTCTCGAGATCAAACAAAAACTTTTCCATTTTACAGAAAATATTGCTTAAAACAAAAATACAATCTAATGTTGGTATGTGCTTGTACGTATTGAACATTAGAACATTACTCGTTTGTTTCTTGCTCAAGTTTTCTTTTGTTTCGGACGGTGTACGCTTTTGTCTCACTGATTTATGAAAGTTGGCCACATTGTTTTCAACCGAAATTTACGAGACATAATAAATAAGCAAAACTACCCCTTTTGCTCCACTGCAACACTCAACGATCGCTTATAGGGCACATTAAAAGTTATAAAGATCACCAATTGTACCGTTTTTAGTTGTGGTTTATAAAATAATGAGAGCAATTTTCAGAAGAGTGTAATTTTTTTATAGAATGGAAG
Organism: Sisyra terminalis; assembly: GCA_958496175.1. Taxonomy (NCBI): domain Eukaryota; kingdom Metazoa; phylum Arthropoda; class Insecta; order Neuroptera; family Sisyridae; genus Sisyra; species Sisyra terminalis. The sequence goes on from OY292275.1 coordinate 15,770,006, forward strand.
TGCAGTTGGCAGCGAATACGATGAAAACGGTTTGATGATGGAATCTCCTGAAAATGATGACTCACACCACAGTAGTCATAATCATTTGCATTTACATCATCATCATCTTCATAGTAACAGTCATCAGGATGAAGAAGAAGGTGGAACTGAAAAGGAGCTTGCTGAGCTTTTGGACGTCCAATCAACTGCGCAAGCGTGCATTATGCATGCTTTAAGCCTTGTAAGTCCCACTTATTTTTGAATTGAAGATTTGGTGGTGTTTAGTTAGCTTTTTTTTCTTGATGAATACATAGGGGAATATGTCAGAAGAAAGCTGTCCACAGCGTACTGGTAATAACTTTTCCGGTGAAACTCAACCACCTGCATTAGTCGTATCACTCGCGAACGGTAAGCAGTGACTTCTCTCTAGCAATCGATGTAGTACCTGGAAAAGATTAAAACAACTTCAACGAATAAAAATACAATCGAAATCAGGAAAAATCAAACAACGTGAAGGCAATGGTATTGGGGGAAAAACACCGTTGTTTTATTTACAATCAAACATGAAACCAAGGGAAATAGTAGCGACAAACGCGTCGGATTGTGACGTCGAAGGTTGTTGTCATCGTCGTCGGTTTGTGACATTACATTGCCAAGAATTCTAGACATATCAACTACCATCACAATCAAAAGCGATAGCAAACTTATTCCGTATCGCCTAAACTAACGCTTTACAAAATCAATGTCGTTAAATCGGTATTCAACGATCTCTAAAAAATAACAACGAAAGCTTGTACATATATTAACTTGATATTTTGAATTCTTGTGTGTAAGCAAAGAAACAGTGAACAGTGTGACCAAAACAATGAAAAAAAAAACACTCACGTGATCATTATTAAGGAATATATAAAAAAATATATAAAATTACAAATCGTTAACGCATATAATTCTATATTTTATATTAATTTACTTAAAAAAAATCTATGTAATCTAAAATAATTGAAAGGAGTATACCTAATAATAAAAATGTAGTAAATTTACTAAAAAAAATACTTAAATTTCGTTAAAGAAGCAAAATTTCTTATTGTAAAAATTAATGCATTAAATATAAATGTACAGTTATCATGGAAGATTTATGGTTCCTTTTAGTCCATATCCCTTTGAAAATTTTGAATGTTTCATTAATGGGAGATCTCAAAAGTTGTTGTCTATTGATAAAGATGCTAAGAATTTCTTTTGTTCATTTAAATATTTAAGGCCCTTATATTGGGTTCCACATTAATGTGGGAAAAAATGATCATTGAATAGGTACAGGTTAAAACCAAATAGTGCAGTCCAGTCGTATTACAGTGGTTGATCACAGATAATCCACCGATTTGGGAGCATTTTTCAATTACGTTAAATATCAGGGGTTAAAGATTATTCGAAAGCCCCAAAAAAATGACAAGAAAGGAGGGATATTTTGTTATAATAAGCCCCGATAAATCAATAAAAGTTTGAGCCTACGAATCGGTGCATAATTTTCTTATTGCTCGAATTTATGTTACATATCAAGAAAATGTAAGAAAAAATGGGGAAGGAGCGCCTAAGTATGACCTTACTTTGCAATGAGGTTTCAATAGCGATGGTACCTAATTAGGAAAAGTATATCCCAAAACATGAAAAAAGAAGAGGTCTGAACATCTTATAAATCATATATGTAATTTGAAGATGATCACTATGTCGCAATTTCTGCTTTTATAATTTAAAAACTCATTGCCATTATTATTATCCATTATTATGGTGATAAGTGGGTTTCAACATTTAAGGGGGGAAAAAGTGTTAGACGGTTCAAAAAATCATTTTCTTTAATTCATTAATTGTTAATTAAATTATTGAAAAATATGATTCCAAAATTTTAAATTAAAATTCCGACTCTTTCTATTGTTATAAGCCATTGAAGTGAGTAGCTTTCCATTCAGGTCCCGAACACATCACGTGTATAACCGAGGGGTTACTTAACTACCTATTTTTTTATAGCATTAAGGTTTATATAAAAGAATTGGTTCATCAAATAAAAGCAAATTCTATACTTGTTTGATTTCAAATGGAAATTGCGGCTTCTAGAATGTACGCAAAATGCTGAGTCTTATTGGTACCTGCATTGGGGGATCGCTCATATCTTTAATGTTTTTCAAAGGAATTCATCAAAAATTATAAATTTTATTGTTTATAATTTTAAAAAAATCTTGAATTATTAAAAAAACGCTGTCGTAACCCTATTTTCTCCCTTAATTTTCATTTTTCAATTTGCATTTGATAGATATCCTTAGTATACCGAATAAAAAAGAAAAAAAATGAAATAATTCATTAATTGTAGAGCATAATGAGAATTGTTATAGAACTCTACGCATTTATTTAGTCTTATTCATTTATTCATGATTAGTTCCAGCAATTACACAGTTATCAAATGAGGTTTGATAAGTTATTTAAAGTTAAGTTTCTATATCAAATGACTTATCAAGGTTTTAAAAATTTTCGGAATACTATGAACTGATACAAATAAAGGAAGTATAGAAATTTGAATTAAAAACGTCATACAATGCACTTTTCTGAATTACCTACGATGAGGAAACATTGCAGCATTGAAATTATTCTGTTAATAATGATAAACGACTATTCTAGGTTGGAATGCAACATTGCTCATAAAAGCATCGATATTAAAAAGAAACAAAGTTTATGAACGATATATCGATGTTTGAATAAAATTGGCGTATCGTTTGCATCCCTAATTCTAGGGATTTCCGATGGTTCTGATTTTGAAATAAGCTAAATCGAATTTTTAAAGAATTTGGACTTAATGAGACTTTCTTATTGAATTTTCTGAGCTTAAAGAATTTTTTCTTCAATTTTTTTTGTTCAAACAAGTAAAACAATACCTCAACTTTGACTCTTTTACCTGAAGTGTGTTATAGTTATTTAACCCTTAAGTCATCGACAATCACTTTCGGTATATCCCCGATTTGTAGCAAAATTTAGACTGATCGGTTACTACCTTATTAATTTTCATAATTTTTAATCGAATTTAATTGTATCTGAAAAAAGAGAACCACTTTTGAAATATTCTATACCAATGATTCCTGCGACGAATTTTTGTTAATAATTTTTTTGAGTTTACCAAATTAAACAGGGTAAATTAAATTTCCATTTTTTTTCTTATTGCAAAAAAAACGGAAAAATATGTAAAATACCTGTTGCATTATTCAAAATTAATTTCTCTCTCTCTCTTGCTAGAAATAGATTTATTGTTATCGTAATTAATCCTTAATGAAATATTAGTTAAATTATTAAAAAAATATTATAAATATCAAGGCTCTTCCCTTGAACTAACATATCCATGTAAAACATTTCTCCTTCTGTCCTTGTCATTAAACATCCTTTTTGATCCCATGTCCTATTGTATATCCTCTAATATTATCAATATAAACAAATGTAAATTTTTATCGACAAATATTAAATAAAATTTATTGTATGTTTTAAATGTATTACGCTAAAAATAAATAAGAAAAATTATCAAATTGCATTTTTCTTGTTGAACCTTATTTTAAATTTCAGTTAAGAAAAGGTAAGTGAAAACAAGTGAGGAACGAAAGCTCAATTCAATTAGAAAAAAGACAATCGGGAGAAACAAAAAACGTCCGAATCTGCTTGTTCTTTCCTTTCTCAAACTGAAATGATTTATCACTTTTTCTTTTTTATGTCCACCGTCTCTTGTTTCTCTTGTTTGTTATTGTTTATTTTCTTCTTTTTTTTTTGGATAAATAATATTCTAAGATCTCTTGATCTCTGTTAATGAAATTTACAAATTATCCTCATTTTTCATGAACAAAAATCCCGAGTTTTTCATATCATTTTCTCGGTTTCTCTTCATCCTTCTACCCTCGTGCTTTCAGTGTAACGAGTTTATGTTTATGTTTATGAAAATTGAAAACAAAAATGGTGGCTTTCAAATGGTTGTGTTCCACTTGTTTTAATATTTTTTACATATTTGGTAGAACAAAATCAATTGAAAAAACATCACAAAACATCACAACTGGAGATCTGGCTTCATTTTTCTTATCTTTGACAATTTCTTCGTGCCTTTTTTGAAAACTTTTGTAGTAATGTCGAAACGTCTTATTCTGTTTCTTCCGTGGGAAGTTTCCGAAACAAAACATGGACGATATATACTTTTCCTCGATGCCAATTCTCTTGTTTTTCTTCTACATCTCTTAGTCGTTTTTCGCCGCTATCGCGAATTTACTTTGTGTGATATCCAAAACGTTTCACCGCTGACTGATTTTTAATTTTACTTTTTCTTATTATTCATTTCTCGAATTACATCTTGATACGCTACCGTTTCGGGAACGCGCCCACACGCTTTCAGGGACGTAAAAACCGTTCCAGAAAAATAAAATGATAGGCAAACCGAAAAGCTTTCTTGCATATCTTTGAGACCTCCCACTCAAACCTTTTTCAATTCATCTCAATGTATAGTGAACATGGTATAGGAAGTCACAAGAAGTGGTTTGAGTACATTTTCTTTTCATAAACTTCTTTCATCTTCCAAATTTTTCTAAATAGGTTGGTTTCTACCCAATTACGTCATAATAATACACGAACTACAACTTCTATGTAAAGTTTCATTTTCGTTATAATTTTTCGTTCGATCTTTTTTCTTTATTTTCTATGTCTTACAAATCTACTATTCCTATTATTTCAAATACTCCTAAAAAGTTATTTATTTCTAAATCAGTGGTTCTTAATCTTGTAGGAGGTACTGGCCCCTACCAGTTCTATATGTGTATTCAAAAAACCCTTTTTAGTTGGAAAATATTTTTTTCAAATATATATATCTACAGGTCATAAAAGTCAGGTATGTGTTTTTGACCACCACCAAACCTATGAGGTTTGATAGAATCCTGGTTCAGAACCACTGCTCTACCTACAAATTTTTCAAATATATTGTTTTAATTAACTATGGTTTATCTTTTTGTAATGCTTTATTATACTCAAGAATAGCTTTAATGATGATCACCAGAGTGTAAGGGGAGGCTGAGAAAATTTGTTTCTCCCGATTCTCTTGAAATTGTTGCTTCATTTCTATTATCATTGATGCTTCAAAAAATATTGATACGTTGATACGATGTATAATATCGATGTTATTTGATACTCATTATCCCTACTGCATTAATAAAACAATTACTTTATTTTGAAATCAAAGTAATTTAATTACTGTTTATTTATTTATCAGAAGTCTACAGTCTTCTTTAAATATATTTCCCTTTGAAAACTTAGCTTGAAAACTTTGTTTATTCTTATGGCTTTGCTACACAACTAATAAAAGCATTGTTACCAATAGCAACATCAAATGTTGCTAAAATTCTTTATAGAGCAACACCCACTACGGTCAAACCTTCATTGCTTAAAAAAAGCTGAAAACTTCTATGCGCATTTCCTTAACCCAGATAAGAACGATTAGCGGCTATGAAGTTTGGATGGTGGCGATTTTGGCAAGTAACAGGTAGCACAGGTGTATAAAATAAAAGCTTAATTTCGTGAAAGTTTAAAGAACAGTTTTTTTTTTTATTTTCTTCGGAATAATAATATAAATCACATCCTCCATTGCCAGACAGTTCGATTTCAACTACTTGCTAGACATCCCTGAACTTTAATAAGTCAATATCCTTATAGGACAACGTATGTACATATGTCGGCAAAGACAGAGAACAAAAATTTTGAATACATACGTATGAGTGAAAGCTTAATATAATTGTCTCAAATTTGAACTGATTTTTGTCGTTGGTTTCAACTATCATTTCAATTCCATCCAACTGTAATTTTTTACTATTTGTCAGTTGTGGCATTATTGTATCAGTTTAGGTGTGTCTGGCAGGGGGTTGAAATCGTACTAAGTTTCTGGCAAAGATGGATGTAGTCGCTAATATTATTCCAAAAAAAAATTGACAATTATACTTTCACGAAATTAAGCTAGTATTTTATACACCTTTGCTACCCGTTATCTGCCAAAGTAATCCCCTACCATATTCCATAATCACTAATCGTTTTCACCTGTGTTGAAGACATACACAGAAGAACATAAAAGAAGACATAATTTGAAATTTAATGGATACAAAACTATACAAAGATATAAGTAATAGATAGATCACGTTTTTAAGAGTTCATACTATTTATTTGGGCCATGTATTGCCAAAATATGTAATGCAGCATTGGCGTAGTTAATCAGAATCAAAAGTAGGAAACAAGCTTGAGCTTTTCTTTCATTTTCTGATTTCTTTTTAATTTCATACTTAAATATTTTCTACTAATCGAATATGAAGAAAAACATTCAAACTAAATTATAAGAAAAAATATTTTTGTACTTAGTTTAGAAAACGACAAACTTAAAGGTACTAGAGAAAAATCATGTAAGTCTCTTATATAGTTTTTCATACCATATAACCATGATTTTTGTTGTTCTTAATGATATCCTCTTTTACGGATATGTTAATATTGAGATGTGGTTTTCGATATTTCTGTATCACGATTTCTTGAAAGCATTGAGACCGAAAAGATTATCTTGAGCGTTCAAATGAGAGATTCAATAAGTTATCGAATCAAATATCGTTTCATTTTTCAGTGTCTCTCAAATATATTTGAAGCGATTCTTTTCCTATTCGCTATATTGTCTTCATTTTCGATGTAACACGAGCGCAACATGTGTAAAAAAACACCACTTTGGAAATAAAATCGTGAACGTTTTCCAAGTTATACGAGATGCGAGAAATTCATTCTCGAAAAATCTAAACTCAAGATCTGAAACGAAATCGGAGCGGTTTTTCCTAAGAAAAATTTATCCTATCTTTTCGGATCACTATGACGACAACGTGGCAGTTGTATGTCACACGTAAATCCTAGTGATAAGCTAGCCGTTTTTTTTTTTGCGCACCAACATTTTTCCAAATCCACGAAAACACAATTTTCCAATATGAATGAAATTTTTCTCACTGATTTTTTTTCTGTTGTACCACCCGCCACGCAAGTACATTCATAAAAAAGCTCCAGCTAAATGCATTCCGAATAGAAATCCATTCCATATGTCACTAATGCAAGAGTTGTGTCGAACGAAAAGCTGCCAACGGCCACTCTTCCATCGATAATGTCGAATTGAACTTACTATTTCCGTCCAACCCATCCTTTCTAGGTTTCACGTAAATTTTCCACGATTCAAACCACCTAGATTATCTCATTCCAACCTCAATATTCCCACACTTATTCAGTCTGGATCTCCCCACCGCCGACGAGTCCCCGTTTGATCCACTTTCATCCATTCTTCTCATCCTACTTTATTTACTAGTTCGCCTGCTATTTATTGAATTGTGCTCTGATTTCATTGATTTACAGTACTTGTCATTTGAAAAGCTCGTCATGGTTATCTATGATTTTTTCCATAATGAGCTTCAAAATAAACTTGATACAAGTTTATTCCAATATAGTATATAAATAATAAAATCTATTTATACACTTTATATGTCACTTTATGCCAAGTAATAACCGAGAACTCTACAATAGTACGAAATCACACAATTTATCGAAAACATACGACAATTTTCATTTCTTAAGCTCATAAATTCGTGGTCGATGAAAAGGTAAGTTCATAAACAAAATGAGATTCTTTCAGAGCAAAATTAATAATTGTAAATAATCAAAACAATAAAATACGTTAAGAGTTTGAAATTTCTGACTTATTCCTATTTTGAGAACCGTTCTTGAATATTTCAGCAGACAAATATCTTTTGGTTTTGAGTTATTTTAATTCAAAAAAGTAATACTATTTCAAAAGCGAAGCAGTGAAATCGTCAAAATAAAATTTTAAAACCTTAACTATAAGAAAATGGTCCAAAAAAAGTATGAATTTACTTTTCAAACATTATTTCATCGAAACCATCAAACACTGTATTACAGTAAAAGATTACAAAATGAGTTTCTTTATATCTTTATTAGAAATCCATTGGTTCTTTGGCTATTCGTTAAAAGCTTAAACAATAACCTACAACCTACTGGTTCCATAAGACGTTTTTTTCTTATTTTGGAGAAAAATTATTGGCATTATTTTATCTTTGGTTTCGACAATACACATAAAACTAGGTAATTTCAATTAAAACGTAAAATGTCTAAAATTATCGATTGATAATGACAAACTTGTATTTTTTTGACAAACCGATTAAACTACTGAGATTGTACGAATAAAATGAATCTGGTCATAAATATGATCAAAATATAGTGAATGCACTGATCTGTAATGAAGGTTGCATGAGTACCTATAGTATTATTCAACTGAAATTTAAATATCTATTTAAACTATTTTTTTCTAATCGTTAAATCATTTGTTTGACTTGTTTATTTTATGCATATTTTATCTAATAATTGAAAAATATAAAAAGAGAAAGTAAAATATTTTGGATTACTGAAGTAAAGTCACAGTTCTCAAATTTATAGTACGCCGATAGTTTTCATAAGTCACACGAAAGCCCATGAACGTAATTTCATTATATAGTAGAACTAGTAGTTGCCTGTTGCATTCGCAACTAATGAATTTATCTCAATTAAATGTTTAATACGAGATAATGTAGTTAATCAACAATCGAAATTTTAAATTTAATAACCAAAGTATTGTTAATATAAAAAAAAGTGCATCTAAAATTATATTAAGAAATATAATATAAGTGTTTTTTTTTATATCATTTTAATAACAACATTTTAAATAACGTCATTTCACTAAATTAATATGAAAGTTTAATACTTCTGTAGTACTTATACCAAGTAGGCGATTTTGAATTTTGGTTCGTTTTTCAACAATCAAACTTTTTAAAATCTATTTTTTTATAAACCAATGGTTGTGATCTGGAGTAATTAAATATTCGGCTGAAAAGCATTAAGGTAGCAATTTTTTGCCATATAGTTCACTGTCAATTCAAATATAAAATATTCGATACTAATTTTTTTTTTTTTTTTTTTTTTAATTTTATTTATTTATGGTCGCTCTAGCTGCTAAGGCTATGTCGCGACTTGCTAAATTTTAGCTCAGTCCATATTTCACATGGTACACAATACAGTCCTAGTACAATATAGTTGATATATCAATATAAATAACACAGTACAATATAGTATAATTTGATGATGTAATAATATATGATGTAAGTCAGTCCAGGCCTATATGTGGGAGTAGAACGCTGCTCTCCTTATGGCCCCCCAACACTTCTGAAAACCCGTGCTCTCCGGGTTCAGATTCACGGGAGGCATCGAATAGTGTTGGGCCGATCCACATCCCGTCAGAAGTACTAATTTTTTTTCGGTATTTAGAACAATTTGAAAACCAATTTTTGTTATTGAAAATAAATAAAATATTCGAATTTACTTCCACGCTTTCCACCTATTTCCAACAATTTTGTATGCACAACGTCCAAATGTGCGAAATCGAATAGCTTTTTAGTCATGTTAACTAACATAAAGGTCATTATTTTTTTTCGTTTTACATTGTATTTTCAAATATAAGTGCACATTTGTGTCTATGCAATTTGGAAAGTGTTTTCCTTATACATAATAAACAATCGAAATTTCAAATATAATAATCAATCAAAGTCCGTTAAAAGCGAAACGTTATTACTGCTTTGTATAAAACAAAGTTGATTTATTATTAAAAACAAAAACCAAGGGTCTGCTTAAAAATTTAAACACTGATAACACTTTGATTAAACACTTTTGGCTTTCACAGATTGTAAACCTGAAAATCCGAAATACGTATTCACAAATAAATACATTAGTGAGTGAGTACCCCTACCAACGTTTTGAATGCGTAAGTGGGAATAACAGCGCGTGCGCATAGCCCATTCTGCACGGACGCACGGCAAGATAGTCAATTTATATATATGATTACAACAGATTTATTATCGAAGTCTACTAATATTACAAGTAAGTGTCGTAATTGGCGGAAACCAAAAGTTTACTCGGGCAATATAGTTTTAAGCAAAGGTAGGGTAAATAAAAATCCCGTTAAGGACTGGTATTTTTACTCAAGGATAAAGTAGTACTAAAGTTGTAAATTTTAGTATGATTTCGTTCATTTTTATACTCAGTTATTTGTGTGATTAAACTTTACTTTACAGTGCTGCCTGTCCCCAATAAGGTACATTAAAAAATCAGCTTTTCCTAATCTCTTTTGATATTTTTTTGTAATATTTTTCTATAACTATAACATCTATTACCAGCCCTTGTGCTCTTAGATTATAATTCAAGTTAGCTTTTTTATATCTTTAAAATCGACATTTCTTCCTTTTATTTTCACAATTATTCGTCATTGGGAACCAAGTTACTCATTGCTTCATAAAAATTTCTCAATTAGTTTAAATTTCAACTATATTCTGTAGCTTTTGAAAAATTCAAAAGTTTCAAAGAGATATTTGGCATGTTTTCTTTCATTTGGTAATGCGTAAATTCCTTCATTTTTTTATTATTATATACAGAATAAAGTATTTAGCTTTAATTCCAAACACTGAACTTTATTATAAGTCAAAGTTCAAACTATAACAAGTTTTGTTTCAGAAAAGCTGAACATCTATTGAGAAATTTTTTATAAAAATTTTCCTTTGCATATGTTATTTTCCAATGTCTTATTTTTATTTTACCAAACGCTTTTAGGAACATTGAACATATCAAAGTTTATACTTCCAATATCGATTTCTAAGATTATTGTCTTTCATATGATCATTTTCAGAAAGTAAAATAAAATATAATCGACTCAATTTAATACAATATTATTGTTATGGCTATTTGATAATGTCGAGATATCGAATTCTTTAACCCACAACTCTATACTTCACAATTCAAATCCCTATAGTTTTCGAAAAATAGTATCGTAAAATTTTAGGTGTCGAGCCATCTTACTTTTCTCAATTCATAAAAAATGATGGGAATTTAGAAAAGAAAAACAGTGATTCGTGAAAATTAATCTTTTATCGTTGAGGTGTTTTAATAGTAACGATTAATGTTTATGTATCAATACGTGTTCCATTGAGATTTCTCTTTTTTACTAAACGAGGTTGAAGCGACTATTTAAACATCGTTAAAAATAACAACAAATCTTATGTTTCTTTGATTTTCTTTCTTCCTGGTTTTGGTTTTGTTTCCTACACGTGGTAGTAAAAGACGCAGGAAACGTGTAAGATAGCACTCGAATTGACCTTTCCTAAATAAATTTAATGTTTTCTTATGTGTCTGTCCGTTTGTTATAACAAGTATTGTTAGTGGCTGAGATGGGGTTAATAGGGTTGTTCACGGGGATGAGGAAATATATAGAGTGAAAGAGATTTAAGAAGGCTACTTAAATACAAAGCACGCGCTGGATTTTCCTCCACCCTGTGCTTTCTCCATCTTTTTTCTTACACGTTACAAGACACCAACCCCCATGTAGGCTCGCTATCTTAATTTTATTGTAGTTGTTTCATGTTTTTCAGTTGTTTGCGCTACTGGCTAATGGGGTGGCAGGAAAGTGGGCGTTCTACGTATCGAAATCGTATACGAAATCTTCGTCTATGGTTTCGTCTTCGCGTTAAAATCGCAACACCACAGAAAAAAAAATCTCACGCCATTCGAATATTAATCAGAGTCTATGTATAAAAGATACATAATGAGGTCATAAGGAGGAAAAGGAAGGCTTCAAATGTAGATTGAGGCTACGTATACATATACATATCAATTATGAGCCCATTAAGAAAGAAAGGCGGACATAAATGAGGCAGAATAAGGAGCTTTCTTTATGAAATAGTTAATTCTTCGTAATGTCTTTACTAATACTAATGAAAGGTTTTTGAACTAGGCTTTTTAAGCTTCTATCTTTATATTTTTTCCTTCTATTATTAGCTATTAGCTTCGTTTATTGTCTATGTCCGCCACATTCAAAATGAATCAAACTTTCCATTTCTCATTTATTTATCAAATCATGATCAATTTTACTTATTTTTTATTTTACTTATGCTGATTATGAAATACCCATTCATTTCCTTTTAGAACCTTTTCTCTTATTAGAAACTTCGATACCAAAAATATGATACTGTTTTAAGAAGGTGGTCTTACCACTGAATCTTTACATCATGTATTTAACAAGGATAACAACTATTAATTAAAGTGTAACCAGGGATAGGAAACAGAACTAGATTAGATTCCAACTGCAAATTTGAAGCTACTTATTTTTATACTTTGGCTATGCCTACCACTCCCGAGCCAATGTTTAGGTCTAACTCCTACTTCGAAACCGGCTCCAGTTTAAATTATTGTAACTTATGTGCTTATTTTTTTGGATCATCAGTCGCTGATCTCAAATAATTTATAAGCATTTTAAAGCATTGATACTTTACCAATTGGGTTCGAAGATCCTATGAGTATCGAGCGAATTTTCGATATTTCTTGATTAACGGAATTTTATTATCCCTAGAGTCCCTAAAAATTTTAGCAGTTATAAAGCAACGATAAGCGACAATTGATTTCTATTCTTTCAAGCCTAAATTGATGTTTAATATGAAGGATATATCAGGATGCGGTAGACCAAATAAATTAGCAGTGTTTTACTTCATTTATTTCAATTGCAACGTTTCATTGGTGTTATTCCAACTTCATCAGGCTTCATTTTACAAGTTGCCTGATGAAGTTGGAATAACACTAACGAAACGTTGCAATTTGAATAAATGAAGTAAAACACTGCTAATTTATTTGGTCTACCACATCTTGATATATCCTTCATAAATAACAAGAAAAAATAGCAAACTTTTAACAATTAGCATTGAATTTTTATATGTTTGTTTTTTATATTTAGAAAAGTTTAATAAATCTTCTACAATGTATCATGAGCTTGTCGCTTATTGTTTTAATATAAATTGAAAAAAAAATCGAAAAAACTTAACTGTTTGACGAATTTATAATCAAGAATTAAAACACGACCAATTCTATTTTCAGAAACATAAAAGGAAAGTTTACTTTACACATGTATTTTCAATTTCTCGATCGGCATTATTTGTTATAGTTTATAATTAAATATAATTTATTATTTTAATTTTAATTTCTTGTTATCCTTTGGCGTCATTTAGTGTTATTGAAAATGAAAAGAATGCAGTTTTTTCGTAGATGAAAATTTTTACGATGGGATCGAATAAATTTAAATGTTTAAAGTTAGAAGCACCCCAATGTGTTTTATCTATTCCTAGAAGATATCATAGTCAAATGATAGCTTAAAAGATAAATATATTTATCCAAGAGTGCAATAAGAAATATTTTCATTTTTTTTATAAATTTTAAAGTTACAAAGATGAATATTTTGTCCAAAATTGACAAAGCAGTCTTATAGGTACAGGCATATTAATTTGTTATGTTTTAACTTGAATTGCGTTTAAGGGTTTTTATTGACAATTCTTTGATTTAAAAAATTATGTTTTTGAATTCTTTTGATTAGTATGTTTTTCCATAAAATGAAGCACAGAGTACAGAAAAAAAATCTACTTGAAGTTTTGATTTTAAGGTATTTAATGTTGATTATTAATGCAGGAATATTCAAAAGGAAATGTATTTTTTTTCAATTTTCACCAAAATAACAAAAGGGGTGTCAAAGCTTCAAATTGTTCTCAACCAATAATTTGTGAATTCGATTCAAAAGCAAGTAACTATAAAAAAAATCCGTACCGCCATTTGTTTTTATATCTAATGAAAGGTTACTCGAGCATTTGATAATGACATCGGCATTGGCAAAAGGTTAAAAAGATCGTAAATTGAAGCAAAATATAATAGTATATTAAAGGCGACTTTGATATTTGATATTAATTAATTATAAACTGTTCGAGGCTCGCGCTAGTTTCGTAATAATAATTATTATTCACATTGAAACTCACGTACCAACATAGCTCTTGTAGCCGTAGCACATGTAGACATAGAGATGGAAGGACGCAAAACAACCCTTCTCAAATGACAATAATTACTAGCATATAAACAGATCTACCCCAAAATTAGCATCTGTGCATACATGAGAGCTGAGCGAGAAAGAGATGACAGAAACTAATACTGTATTTCCATCCTGTGAATATATCCCCATTACCATTTCAACCTATCCATCTATCTAATAAACACACATTTTCCCAATCCATGCTAATTGGAATGGAAAAGAGTATTAGAAACGAGGCGTTAAATTAGTATTGTTAAGTACAAGGCCTCCTTGAAATAAAACCTGAAAAAAAATCTAAATTAAACTTTAATTGTTGAGCTTAAACTAGTAATTAATTCCAGCAGATTTTTTTACATTTAGTCAACTGTAATACAAATCCCCACAAACTTATGGTCAGCCTTTGTGCTTTTGATTTTTGTTAACAAACAATGAAAACGATAAGTTTCGTAACATATAATAGAGAAGCGTCAACTTGATTTAACCTATTTGCTTACAGAGCTTTCAAGTAAAATCGTTTTCATTACCCCTCAATAGGGGTCGTTAGTGGGAAGTAGCTTTGATATAATATAAGGTAATATAAGATCGATCTTCCTTACATAAGATTGCACTTATTACATTTTGTCAACCTATAGAACGGAAAGTGACTAGTTTTATATTATGTCAGTTGATAAGACATCCAAAAATACGACATGAGCAAGTTTTAATATAACATTTTCTGCATATATTTACAGTGGCATCGTAAGTCACTGTTTGTTACGTTCATATGTAAAGTTTATGTCGCAACTAATAAATTTCCACGAAGGAATTTCCAGTTTACCAATTTTCCAGATGTGTTCTCTGTTATTAATGATATGCTCACAGTCAATTATAATTTGCATTATAAGGTAAGGTAATAATATAACAATGATACAAATATTAACAACGAAGACGTTATTTTACTATCACCGTAAAGTAAATTATAAAGTTCGAAAGATGAAATAGATAATAGATAACACTGACGAATGCTTAGTTATAGCAATTTGATTTTTTTGTTAGGATTCTGTAATTTTATAAAATACCAAACCCTCATAATTTTGTTATGTCTGTCCGTCTATCACAGACATTTTATTTGTAAATAATTGGCACTACAAATATGGAATTTGGAAGTATGATGCATTTTATGAATTGCTGTACAATAGTGCATAGTAACAGCGGAAAACAAAAAAAAACATGTGGTGATATCACTAATTCGGTATTGCTGTTCAATTAAGGATGCAAACGATACATCAATTTTTTAACATCGATATATCGTTCGTAAACATCGATGTGGAAACCCAAAACATCGATGATGCATCATTCTTCATGAACGATGTTTTATCATAGCGCCATCTTCCGTACCGTTCATGATCTACAATGACTCTCTTAAATAGATACTTCTCTAAGTCACAGGTGTAGGTTTATTAAGTCCATTAGTTTATAATAACACGCGCTAGAATACAAGCTAACATTAGGTATGGTTAAGTTTGATTGTAATCTACCGACGTTAGGTTCCAAAACTGTCGGAGCTTACAATTTACAGTATTGCATATTATTTTTTAAGAAATATTTTAGATAAATATATTTAAATTTTGGTAAGAGCAATCGAAAAAAATCGATATATCGATCATAAACTTCGTTGTTTTTATGTTCGATTTTTTTATGAGTAATTGTGCATCTCTATGCGTAACGGCATTTTGTATCCTCTATTGTGTGTGGTCCAATATTCACTTCAAAAAATTTTAAAAGTAAGTAACTGAACTTTCTCTTAGTAAAAAGTCAATTAATATAACTCAAAGCTTAAAAAATATATTTAATGTTAATTTGTTCCAATAGTTTGTAAAAATAATTCCTTGTTTCTTCGGTAATTCGTGTATGGGTTTATTTCCCAAATTTATTCTCTTAAACTTCTTATGTAGAAGTACATACGAGTATAACTTTATACATACATGGTAGTTTTTATTCACAAAGAAACTAATTTAAGTTTGAAAGTCAGTTTCTTTTCGTAGTTCTTATATGTTGGCATCGTATAAGGCTGTGGCAGATTGCATTAAATAGGGCGATCCAAGTCGCCTTCCAAGGGGTTGAGGAAACCAATGGAAAAATCTCACCTCACTTATTTCCTGGTTTTTGCCTTCTTAGCTTCTTAGTCCTCCGACCTTTAACTCCACTTGAATCTCGCCTCATTCCACTTGAGTCTACCCGATTTATCTATTCTTATATCGCTTATTCCTATACAGGATATTTCCCTGGAGTTCCAACCGTACAATTCGGTGGTTGGTTTGGTTAAGTCTTGTCTGACTTTTAAACCTCTCCAGCTTCTCATTCCAATATTCATTTTTTTTTTCTATGCTCCCCATTCGGTTGAGTTTAGGTACTACTTTTCCATTCCTGTATGTGTCCTTTTTTATCAAATTTTTCTAGATAAAATCGAAAAGAAGACCAAATATCGATGGTTTCTGTCTCTTTTTAAATCCCATTCCAATCGCAAGATCAACGTGAATTTACACACGAGTTGATTTTACAAGGCACTTTTCAAATTGTTTTTTTTTTGGTAAGGTATTGGATTGAAAATGGAAAAACCGAAAACACAGCCTCAAACCTTCGTTCCATTTACTAATATCAAATTCTCACGTTTGGATAGTGGAAAACATAGGTGAATGACGGGGATGGTGCAGAGTGCGGTTAGGATGTGGGATGATTGGTGAGAAGAAGTGAAAAGAGGTTAAGTAATAAATGTAATAACAAATGGATACAATAATAAAACTTTTCTCATTTACGGTCCATAATTTATTTACAAGTGTGTCCTTTAGTTTCAATATTTAATCACTAGGTGTCACCGAGGCATGACTCTATGACGTAAACGGGTAAAGAGATAGAAAAGTGGGAGTTTTCCTCATCCCTTTTCTACCGCCAGCTCTGTAAAATTTATACTAACCCACTTATATACTTATACATACTCAAGTGGTCAATTATTTCTTCAGACTTACAAATTCAATGAGCATGTATGAAATTTATAAGTACTGAGTGACAAAATGTATTATTTATTTTCTGTTATTAACAAAAACTACATAAGGCAGTTATTGCTTTCTTATTAATTCAATTTTATTATTCATGAAAATTTCATACCTAGTACAATTTTGTGTTTATAAAGAATCGAATATCTTGATAAATAAAACTATTTTCACAACAATTTCGATGAGGTTTTCGCATTAGTAACCCAATGATATTTAAGAATCATGAAAATGCTATAAAAAGGCATTGAAAATTTATATTACCGGATAAAGATCTCATCCTATGTGAATATTATTTCCAGCTATAAAATTTTTGTGCATATTTTTGTTAATTGATGTACCTTTATTAGCAATTTAATAATAAAAAGTTGTATTGTTGAAACGTCAACATAGTGATATTTCCGTTCATCTCCGTAAAAAAATATCAATTAATATTTCATTTTATTTGCCTTTTTTTAAATTTTCACACGTGACAATTTTCGAATGTCAATTATCGACAATTAAGTATTTCTATGTAGAAAACTTTATATTAAGGTCGTTCAAATCAATTTTTTATTTATTAATAACTAAAATTTAAAATTTAAATTGTTCTACACTTTTATTAACCTTAACGTTTTTCCTGTAATTTTTAAAAGAAATGAATTATTAGGTTCTCAATTACGTTTAAAAGGAACTACAAAAAGGATTAACCTTGTATTTTTTTAAGAAATTTTAAAATACTAATTTTGTACTGTATTTTTTGCGTTTAAGTTTGGTGTTTAGTCATATTTGCTATCTAACATTTGTTTGGTTTACACCTACTTTGGTTTCAGACATAATTTTATAGACCAGGGGTTCCCAACCTTTTTATAGTACCGTATCTGTAACTTGTAAACGATTTGATGGCGTACCGTTAGACTAAAAATTTTGAAATGGGGAATAAAATACAATAGAAAACATTTGTAATAAAGACAAGTAACTAATTTTAATTGCTAAATACATACATTAAATATAATAATCACTTTAAAATATATATAACTAGTGAGAAGGATGGGCCTGTTTATTATTAACTAAAGAAGTAATATCGTGCTCAATGTTTGTAAGTTTAAGGCGAATATTCGATTCGATGTCCAGCAAAGCTTTATATTTCGATTTCAGCGTAACGATCAATGCATAAAATAAATCAATACAGATTTTTAATAGATTTTTGTTTTAAACTGTAAAATCATTTGCGTACTGGTAGCTGCTTGTCATGGCGCGTGCCATGGTTGGGAATCATTGTTATAGACCAGTAAAAATAAATCAAAAAAGGGTAATTTCGAAAATAAAAATCGTATCTACCTAAAAAACGGAATTTTCAATATTTCAAAGTCTATTGCAAATGAAGTAGAAATACTTATTATTGATCTAGATTCTAGGCAAAGGAACAAAAAAGGGGTTAAATTGAGTACTTTATTGTTATAGTTATCAATTAGTTAGCAACCACGGTATAGCAATTAGCTTACCACGAGCCACATATAGCTTAGTACAATACTTGTGGTTGTTAAGTAGTTTAATAGTATATATTGAAAATTTATCTGCAATTGCCTTAATAAATTCAGGTTTTACAGCAAATAATAGATACTTTATTTTTTTCCAATACAAAATATCGATGTAGGTATCAATAAAGATATGTATTTTAAGCAGTTTCTTACTTAAAAAGGCATTTATTGAAAAAAATTGGTGCAACTAATATTAACCAAATACTTTCTAAAACTTTTTATCATCTTTCAGACCACGTGACGACGCGGTGTCGAAAGGAGTTTGTAATTAAAGTATGATTATCATTGAAAGGAGAAATGTAGAGCTTTTTGAAGCTATACCAAAAAAAATTATAAAGCGATTCCATCCCACATATTTTTTCCCTTTGTAACTTCTCAACATTTCAAAGTCGTATTTAATTTATATTTGCTGTTTCTGGAACTTTTTTTAAGTAATACAAATTGCTTAGTATTTCTATAATTAAAAATACATAAGCATTTTCAATGTTTTTTTTCAATGGAAATTTCACGATTACACAATGATTTCATAATGATTCATGATGAAAATTCAAAGAATTTTATCGAATATTGACAAAATTTGTTTTAATTAGTAATTTTTCTTTTTTTTTTTGAAGAAAATTTAAATAAAATATTTTCTGGTTTTTCCATATTGTAGACAAACTGATGTTGCATTTTAGAAAATATGGGAAGGTATGATGTATATAAATAAAATCTTGTTAATTATTTCTATGGATAAGTCTTGTATATTAATTTCCAAATAAAAAGCAAATATGAAACAAAATTACAAATTCTTTTTCTTTGCCAAAAATTAAGGATGCCGTGCTTCTGATTTAGTGTGAAGTGCTGATTTTCACACGAGAATAAAGAAACTTAAGGAAAATAGAATTGAAGTTAACTCAAAAATCTACACAAAAAAACGAATTAATACTCTTCCATTAACAAATTAAACACATAAACGTACATGAAGTTTTATATATTTTTTAATATATTTAATTAAGAGGCTAAAAAAGAGCACTTTCGAAAAGGTTATATTAGAAAGCTTACCTCAAGTGGATACATAACAAAATTTGTTTGTTATTTTTGTCCTCAATTTGTGATGTCGTTTCTCCATCTCTCCCAACCGATCCCAGCGGTGCGAAAGGGTGTAAATTCACAATGGGAATGCGAATGATAAAATCAAGAATTATTTGACCTGCGGGAATTCAATGGGAAGGTTAATTTGTTTGGTGCGAATATTTTTCCACATTCCACATGTGTAGAGAAACCACGTGGGGGTACGTACCTTCAAGATGGGATAAGTAGGGTCATGAAACGGGAATAAGAGTAAATTTCACGTTGCGGTCCCATAAAAAATTCAAGACACCCATTTTCATTTGGATAATTTCCTAATTTTACCGAGCTTTTTGTTAACCCTAATTCCCCACTTCTCTAGTTAAACAACCCATTGTTTTTTTTTTTTGAAATTTTCTGTGTTTTCCGGTTGTTTGTCGTTCGGATGTCACCGTAGATCAGAATTGAACTATCTGGTTGACTTTACGTGTGCGATCGGTTTATCACCCCTTTCCCCTTTTAACCCCATTCCATATGTTCCACAATTGGAGGTAGGTACTACATAAATGTGGAATTTTTTCTCCGGGGAAATAACACTTTTTCCTGGACGCATATAACAATATAATAAATAAATCGAAAAGCAAGCGTTGGATAATTTTATTTTTCACAAAAGTTAAATTGGTTTTGTTGGATTTTACAGAAGTCCGAAAATTGACTCGAGAACACAGATGAAATAAATGGAAAAACTATTCAAAAACAAAATAAAATTGTCAAGTCTTTTTTTTAAAAAACAACTTTTTCAAAACCAAAGACAAAAATCACCAGCTGATAAGCAAGTAAAAAGGAATAAAAATAAAATTAAACATCAAAGAAACATACCCTTTTCAAAACAATTATCGTTTTACCTGTTGTGCTGATTTTATAGCTTGTTTAATATTAATTAATTAATTTAATTCCATTATCTATCACCAACTTTGATTCATCATTCATTATACAAACTCATGTGTTGGTAATAGTGAAATTTGCCAAGTATTCTAGCTAGAAAAATTTTCACTCTCTTGGCTAATAATTTTCGCTCATACTTAATGATAATTAATTTCAAAGATATTTCACGTTAACTTCGTTAATTTGTTACAAAATTCGCGAAGCAAATGTTATATTTTGCACAACATCTAAATCATCAAAGCGATGTTAAAATTGCCAGGGTGAAGATTCGACGTGGGGGTTGAACAAGGAGTTCAACCACAGCATTATGAAATTCAGAAAGCACCTAAGTAGCTCACTTTATATTTATATGCTGTAGTAAGTTAATGATTAATTATTTATCTTTTCAATCTTTATATCGCAAATCTTTTTCTTTATATGAGCTGAGTTATAAATATTAGAGATATAAATAATTAAACCCCAAGCTAAATATTAAAATAATATATAACTATTTTTTAGCTTGTAAAAATAATTTGACTTTCATAATTTAACTCCTTAAATATTATATGTAGTTGGAATAAAATAAATTAATCGGTGGTCGATTTTCAAATAGGCAAGTTACGTTATAGCCTAAGATGTTGACGGCAAATTTTCGAAGGTTAAAATTCATTTCGATTTTATTTTCTTGTGCAATGTATGCTCTAAATATTTAAAGTTTCATATTTTTTCTTATTTCTCTGTCCAGAAATTTTGTCCTGAAGTATAGGATTTATACAGTGGTCTAATTCAATCTAAAGCCCAAAAATATCGATACATTAATGAAAAACATCTATTCAACATCTTCAATTTCTCAATAAGATATTCAAAAGATAGAAATGCTACCTCAAATTTTCCAAATTTTTAAGTTTTTTACCCGAGACTGGATGAATAGCATTCAAAAAAGATTTTGAACAAAAGGGAACAATATTTTATAAACTACTGATTTTTTGATTTTTTGTATCCATTATCTTCATCTTCTTGTGCCTCTTTAATGCTGAAGATTGGCCATGGCCTTGGCATACAAGGGTTGCCCCGAATTGCCTTTAATGCAATTTTTCTGATGCATTCTGTATCCCTATGTTATTGGTGAGTAAGGTTAAAATTCATTTTGATTTTATTTTCTTGTGCAACGTATGCTCTAAATATAGTTTCTTATTTTTTCTTATATTACATTATTAAGTTTCTATTTTGACAGAAATTTTGTCCAGAAGTATAAGACTTATAAAGTGGTCTAATTCAATCTAAAGCCCAAAAATATCGATATATTAATTAGAAATATATCTACAACATCCTCAAAGTCTCTATAAAATATTCAAAAGATAGAAATGCTACCTCAAATTTTCACATTTTCCAAATTTTCCAATTTCTTATCCGAGGCTGGATGAATAGCATTCAAAAAAGGTTTTGAACAAAAGGAAACGATATTTTATAAAATTCTGATTTTTTGTATGCATTATCTTCTTTATCTTCTTGAACCTCTTCAATGCTGAAGATTGGCAACCATCATGATAAACAACGTCATGAATATTATACAAGAGATGCCCGAAGTGCCTTAAATGCAAATTTCCTGATGTATTCAGCATTCCAATGCTATTGGTGCTAGTGAGTACTTCCGCCATCAAGGG
This sequence comes from Sisyra terminalis, assembly GCA_958496175.1. Classification (NCBI taxonomy): domain Eukaryota; kingdom Metazoa; phylum Arthropoda; class Insecta; order Neuroptera; family Sisyridae; genus Sisyra; species Sisyra terminalis. Next base: position 15,792,174 of record OY292275.1, read on the forward strand.
CCATTTTTCAATCCCAGGACCAAAAAAATATGTATAGTTGAGGAAAGTATCTACAGCCTTGTTCATGTGTTCCATAATCTAGACTACAATGATCAATATTTAGGCATGAACGATTTAAATTATATAATGAGCAAAAAACAATGTTTTAGCATAGATTGTAGTTCATATTTGAAAAAGAGTTCCGTTATTTTAAAACTATTTTACCAATAGAAACAATTACAAAAAATAGAAATTATTTACCAATTGTAATGTCGGTCTTAAATGAACATTAAATGCATTTGCATTTTCGAAAATGGAAATAATTGAGGCTTTATAAACGGACATTTTTTCAATTTTGCTTGCATAGTTTAATTTTCCATCACTGATGATTTAATCAAAAATTTTCCGCTAGCACATAAACGGATAAATTCAACATACATCCAGTTTACTGGATATGCATTTCTGTTGTAAAGCGTTTAGAAGCAATTGCATGTTCGTGTAATGACCGTAAAGGTAAATCAATTGCTCTATTAATTTCAGCAAACATTGATCAAAGTTCGCATTTTCACACATCGCAAAATAAACCTGTTTTCTTTTTCGATATGATTTCCGTTTCACACGAAAATCATTTTAGACGAATCATGTTTATGTTCCACATTATTTTCCGATAAATTAAAAATGTAAATATTTACAAAATCGGACGTGCAACAATCAAAAAATCCGAGAGGAAACATTGATAAATATGTGAAAATCGTATTAAGCTGAGGTTTTGAACCACGTGTGCTCGACCAGATGTTTAACACGTAATATTCTAATGATGATAAATAAATCATTAACGAAATCCGACAGTTTATGTTATCCCATTGCATACCACCGAAAAAAAAAATCAAAGTATAAATCGTATCCAAACTATGAAACTGAATAAACTTTAGTGATTTAAACAAATGAAATTAAAAATGCAATTAATTGCATAAGAGGTTTTTTCGTCAACGACGTCACTATTATTTAAATATTAATTGATGTAGATGAAATGAGAGGGCGTGGATCAAGTATTATTGAAAATAATTAATAGAGCTCGAAATGCATTTTTGTCCATTGATTTAATGCCACCGTTGTTGCTTCATTGTTAAAATGAAGTGATTAAAATGAAAATAAAACTATTCCAAATTCCCATCAACCATTTCTCGCAAAATAAAACTTTATCTAGCGAATTCAATTTAGAGGACTTTCATTTTTATTTAATCTCATATTTGATTTTTATTTTCGAAATAGTTTTTCATTATTCCTCTATTTTTAATGCTCGCATTTACTTGCACATGACTATAATTCTCAATTAGACCATGTGAAAGAACGTGAAGAGTAATCATCCCTTCGTTCTATTCCGTTGAAAAATTACGTACGTGGAAAAATATCGTTCTCAAGTTACAATAATTTTCCATTTCTTATACAGACAATGATAATATTTTTCCATGGCATTTATTATTGGATGAGACGGGCAAACTAAAAGAAGAAAACCTTGAATATAAAACTATTTTTTTTAATTAAAAGAAAACACACTGATGTAGTTAAGCGAAAAATTATTAAAGGGTAGTGATGCAAAGCAGGTTAATTAAATTGAGAAATGTGTCAACTCGGCGCTCCATCCAATTGGCCTTTGGGCTATAATATTCCCTAAATGAGAGCAAAAGACGTTTAGTGTAGATTAAATGGTATTGTAGGCAAATTGCATGCATTTAGCCAAGTTATACGTTCGTCTAATCACGGATTCTGAAAAGCTTAAGGCTATTAAGCTTATATACACATACATGTACCTGTAGCTGTTCACATTCCACTTCTTCCGTTCATTAAATGAGGCCTATTGTCCTTACAGAAAGCTTAATACTAAATTACAAATTGTCAATGTCAATTAAAAGCTTTAAACCACCTTAAACCTTGTAACCCTTTATGAAAATTTAACTTGCTTCTTGACTTTTAAATTTTCTTAACTTTTTTACAAAAATATTAAAATCATAATTTGAATTATTTATACTTATTTTGAATTAAAAACTTAAAACATAATGCAAAAAAAAACACAATATTATTTATTTTTAGTAGGATAGTGGACTTAAAGGATGTAAATCCATATACTAATTACACCGGCACACAAAAAAAAAGTGCTCTGTACTTTTGACCGGACCTACATAAATCTACGTATTTTGACCCCCTGAACACGAATCCGGGGTCGGTTTGACCCGTACACCCTCAAAAATTCGAAAAAACTTTAAAAAACCGAAAAGTCCCTGAACAGTCTGTCCCTGGGTTGAAGGCGTATATGCCGTCATGGTTGTGCCTGCCATGACGGCATATACGCCTTCAACCCAGGGACAGACGGTAGGCTCGCAAAGCAGGCAATTTTCATACAATAAAAACGGCTTATGGTCTACATAAACTTCGAATTTGTATTCAGCGCATCGAAAAACATGAAAATCATGCTCGGTTTAGTTCAAAAAAAATTTATGCCACCAAAACTGCCGATTTTAACCATTTTTTTCGGTTTTTTCAAGTTTTCTCGAATTTTTGAGGGTGTACGGGTCAAACCGACCCCGGATTCGTGTTCAGGGAGTCAAAATACGTAGATTTATGTAGGTCCGGTCAAAAGTACAGAGCACTTTTTTTTTGTGTGCCGGTGTTATTAATTTAGCGACGTTACGGTCTTTTATGTGACCTTCATCAGGCTTCTTAATATGAAGTACACAATATACATCTCATATTAAGAAGCCTGATGAAGGTCAAAAAAAGGACCAAAACGTTGCTAAATTAATAATTAATATATGGATTTACATCCTTTAAGTTCACTATCTTACTAAAAATAAATAGTATCTGGACCACTTTTTCAGCAGAACGCTAGAGGTTTTTAAATCATTCTTTTTTGTTCCGTTGAATAAAAGACGCAAACAATCATTAAGAATGTTAAGGACCGATTCACAGATATAGGTGGACAGAACATAAGATTATTGTAGATAGCATAAGTTAGAAACATTAAGATAGCTATTTAATTGATAAAAATGTATCTAAATGATAAATTCTACGTGACAATATGCATGTTTTCTCTATACTACGGATAAAATTTGACTCATGTAACGTTGCCAAATTGTGAGTGTGCTAAAGTACACTTGAGCCTAAAATTTTATTTAAATAATTAATGTCACTATTTAGATGTGAAAATACCTTAATAGTATTAGACCCTTAATAGTATTAAACGGCGTTTCGACTCATTAAAGTGTACACAAACCTTATGACAATAGTATCTGGCATCACACCTAAAATGATAAATTATTTGCTTTGAGAAGCAACTCAATATTTGGGCCAAAAACTTATCAAAATAAGGAGAACAAAGGACCAAATTGAAGGTATACAAGCGTGAAATCAGGTATTAATGTCAAATATTAAATGTACCGGAAAGTATTCTGTTGGAAAAAATTAGTAGAATTATTAATTATTGGAAGAAAATCTAGCTCTATAATCCAGATAAAATTAATCCGTGTTTAAATTTACCACTACTAAAAAAATATTAGTTCATATTCCAGAAAATTGTAAAATATTTTAAAAGTTGAATAAAATTCAAAACCCAAAAAAATATTTTGGTTATTTATTAGTAATTTAAGTTGGTTTAAATATGTTCGAATTTCAATCAGTCTAAGGTAATTGATCAATAATTATTCTAGAACCTCTTTCCCCCGCGAACCAAACCCCAATTACCAGTTACTATAATTATAATAATGATATAATAATGCAAACTATGCATAGTAAAATTGATTGCATTCGATCCTTAAGCATCGAGTATGATGCATGTGAAGCGACATGGCTCGATTAAGTGCCAATGTATGAGAGAAAGAAAGATGAATGGCCAGGACCGGACGAACAAAATTGACAGACCAATTGAGAGCTATATTGACATACGACTCGAGTGGCTACTTGTGACATCATCAACGGCTTTTACGTAAATCATGTTTGTAATATGGAACCAATCCTCGCAAACTGCCCAAACACTTCACTCCCGCACGATCCTAAATCCCTCCTCAATATATTATAGTTATACTAACATCCCCAACGCTATAAGTCAACCCCATTCATCCCCAATAAGTCAATGGAACTGTGACAACGAACAATGGCCGCGTTCATCGTCCTGATTTAATTAGTATGTGCGACTCATACAAAATTTGCAATGTTACTCCCCGAACTACTCGTCCCTGTCTACACTTGCGGCTCTAGGGGGCAATTGGCTTTTAATATCGGTAGAATAAACTGAGAAAATCTAACCAATCAAATTCATCAATATTTACTATAGTAAAACGTCTAATAAACAATGCAATTGGACTGATCTAACCCAGCATCAAATCATTTGGTTAAAACTTCTCCGATGTACAAATTTGAAAATACGCCGCAAGCTTGTGTTCATTTGATTGGCATTTTCCAAATTAAACACAAACATTCAAAAATTATAAACTAATTAAATCGTATAGCCCAATTACCACCCTGAACCCTTCAGTTCACTCTTTTAAAGTCGCAACAATATGAAACAACAATATTGTTATGGTAATATTTGTGTCTACTATAACAATAACAGACATTTTGTTTTTTTTAAACAATCATTGACCAAAAAAATTATTTGATATGATACATATTGGATACATTTCGTTAGCAAAACTCAATCAGATCAAAAAAGTGTTTTTGTTGTTTGAATGCAAAGTAGTTTTGTATATATTTGGATTTTTACCAATAATATTCATTAAAAGGGATTGATATTGCTGTCATACTAAAAATAAAACGGAATTAAAAATAGTATTATGTGTAAAAGGTATTAACACCAAAAAAATTTTTAAAAGGTAATTATTATTGCTGGTAAAAACTATAATATTTTAAACGAAGTTATCATCAAATAAAAATTTATTGATCGATACAAAATGATTCCAACTTTAACCCAATTATTACGAGTTGTATCGATACAATGATCAAATGAAATGAGGTTTGCCGTAATAAGATTTCAAAAAAAGCTTTCAATTTTTCTCATTATCGATTTTCTACGTTTTAAGCAAAACATAAAGTATTTTGTCATATACGATAAATTCAATTTATAAACTTTTATTTACAAAAGTAAATTTAAGCATAAATTTGAACACAAGTTCATTCAAAATGTATTTATGACGAATTGTCTTCGATACGTATTTCGATTGCCTTGCAAACTTCATCAGTGATCATGAAGTAGTATTAGATTTCTCCGTACTGCTACGTAGTGAGTCACATTATGTTCATAAATTTGACTTCAACATAGTCTTCTGATATATTAAGTATTTTACTAGAGATGCCACGAATAGTGATTTGGTCGAATACCGAATATTCGGCGAGTCTCTTGGCCAAAGCGCCGAATATTCGGCGACTTTTAGTACCGTTAGCGAGTAAGATTTAAAGTTTAAACCTACTTTAAAATTTATAATTTAACTTTATAATTTACTAGTAGTTGCCCGTTGCATTCGCAACTAAAGGTTTTATCTCAATAAAATGTTTAATATGAGATAATGTAGAGTTAATCGAAATTTTACATTTAATAATCAAAGTATTGTTAATATAAAAAAAGTTTAACTAAAATTATTTTAAGAAATAAAATATAAGTGTTTTTTTATATCATTTTAATAACATTTTATATAACGTCATTTCAATAAATTAGTATGAAAGTTTAATACTTGTGTAGTACTTATACCAAATGGGCGATTTCAAATTTTGGTTCGTTTTTCAACAAACTTTTTAAAATCTATTTTATTTTATGAACCAACGGTTGTGTTTTGGAGTAATTATATATTCGGCTGAAAAGCATTAAGGTAGCAATTTTTTGCCATATATTTCACTGTCAATTCAAATATAAAATCTTCGATACTAATTTTTTTTCGTTATTTAGAACAATTTGAAAACCAATTATTGTTGAAAACAAATAAAATATTCAAATTTACTTCCACGCTTTCCACCTATTTCCAACAATTTTGTATGTACCACGTCCAAATGTGCGAAATCGAATAGCTTTTTAGTCATGATAATCAAAATAAAGAAGGTCATAATATTTTTCGTTACACATTGTATTTTCAAACATAAATTCATATTTATGTCGATGAAATTTGGATATTGTTTTCCTTATAAGATGCAAATATATAATAAGAAAGGGTTTTTGAAAATTTCTCCCCTAAAAGAGTGAAAAACGGTAGCAAAGTTTGGAAGGAATAACGTTTAATAAGCCATCGAAATTTCAAATTTAATAATCAATCAAGGTCTGTTAAAAGCGAAACGTTATTACTGCTTAATATAAAACAAAGTTAATTTATTATTAGAAACAAAAACTTGGAGTCTGCTTAAAAATTTTAACTCTGATAAGTAGATATATCTGAAACGGTTAAGTTAAGTTTATAAATGAGCATTATCCTTTTTTTGGCTTTCACATATTGTAAACCTGAAAATTCGAAATACGTATTCACAAATAAATACATTTGTGAGTGAATATCCCTACCAACGTTTTGAATGCGTAAGTGGGGATAACAGAGCGCATGCGTTTAGCCTATTCTGCACGCACGGACAGCAAGATAGTCAATTTATATATAAGATGAGGAAAAGCGAAATCTTTTGCTATCAACAAACACTGAAAAACTTGTTTTCATGCATCATAACTTACCACTGATAAATTTTAAGTAATAATATACTATGGTAAAATAAATTTATGAATTAAAAGCTATTGGTGAAATAAAAGCCTTTCTGAGTAATATTATGCATTTTTTCCTAATTTACTGTTCGGTGTGAATAGTCGAACACCGAATAGTATTCAAATATTAGTTTAATTTCTAATTGTTACCCATCACAACGTATCACAAATTGGTTTTTATTTTGTAATAAGTATAGAAATTTATGATTAAAATAAATATTAAGAGGATCAGAAAGTAATGTCATTACTGAACCTATCGACATTCAATTGCCATTTATCGGTTTATAAGTAATTTCAAAGTCGTACCTAAAGAAATTTTCTGATTAGCATGACTAGTTAACTCACAAAAGATTAAAAATATTGATTATTCTAAGCTCTGTACTGAAATGGTTAAATAAATTCCCAAAGGAATACAAATTCTGTATTATGTGCTTTGAAATTTAAGCTTGTGTAAAAATTTTGTGTTAAGAAAACGACATTGCTTTCCGATTCCCTATACCTATACATTTTTGAGTAAAATATTATTTTTTTTAAGATTTGGTATTCGGTATTTGGTCGAATAGTACGCAATATTCGGCCGGATACCGAATATTTAAAAAATTAGGCCAAATACCGAATAGTGGCCGAATATTCGTGGCATCTTTATGTTTAACTATTACAATTTTCGTATCTATTGCTACTTACAAATAATTCAAATTAAAAAAGTTACTGTTTCAATTTTTCAATTAGATGATCTTTTTTGAGTCCACGGACTCCTATGGATATCAAGCACAATATCATGAGTCTTCTAAGATAAAAATACAGCCGAAAATTTTGGTCCATTTTTTTTCATAAAAAATGGCTTTAAAAACGATAAGACTGTGAACCTGCCACATATACTTACGGATCCTTAAGAGAGGCTGTGGATCAAAGATTAAGAAACGCTGAATAAGTTGGTAGTCTTTAATTTCCTCAGCACTATAAAACTCAGAAAACTATATCTCAAAAAAAAAAATAAGCGGAAATTATAACATTTATGTATGATAGATATTTCATGAACCTATACATAGTTGAAGTTTTTAAATTTAATTCGTTGGTTTATGTTCAGTAGAGAATCATGGTATTGAATATTTTTTTGTATTTTTTTTTCTATCATATATATTCGGAATCATTTTAATTAATTAAAGTGATACGTGACACAGTCTTATCAGGTATTCAAACCATCATTCATTTTTATCCTCCCCAAAAGAAATATTTAAACGTCGCGCCAATTTTGATTGAAATCACTTGACCTCGATAACACTTCCATTTTATCACTTAGATGTATTTGGTTGCGACACATTTATTGAATTTTCCCCATTAATCAAGAAATTTTCAATTATATAAAACTGTTCGAATCAAATAGGGATGGAAAGTTGCATCTCATCCACCTGTCGAAAAAGGATAGCACGACAAGACAAAAGCAATAGATAGATAGAGATGATGTGCCCGTGACAGGTAAAATAATGTAATGTGTACCTATATAGTGGCACTAAAGAATGGGACTGATGGGATTGAGTGGGATACTCTGGGGTTAGGTTCGGGTGTGTTTCACATAGGTAATACGTTGTTCCAGAGATTGACAACCCCGTTATTAAATATTCATCGCCTTTATGATACAAAACGTGTTAATAGAGGGTGTGTCTATCATGTAAAATTAACCCAAACCTCTTTCATCCCTATTTCAATGCCGGCATTTCTATATTTAGTTTGTTAAAATAATTCAATTATTTTCAGCAATCGGCTCAAATCCCTTTAAATACCAATATAAAAAACATATTTTTTACAGAGTTAATTTCGTCATGAAAAGATCATGAATAAGGGGAGTCAAATTGAGAGATATCAGAGCATATTCAGGAGAAAGCGACACAATTACCATTGTTCGGGAATTAGCGCACGTTTTAATTAAGTTCTCCAAGTTGCAGAAATTGGTCGCATTTGGCTTGACATTAATGCAATTCCCTACTTTTACCCCTATTAACCTCATCGTCTCGTATTTTATGTGTTTTGTATTTAATAAAGTTAAAAATTGAGTGAGGGAAAATATTTTAAAAGTGCTTTGTTTTATTTCTTGTTTTAACGTAAGGGTGAAAAGGACGGGGATTTAAGGGATAAATAGTCAGTTACAAATCGTACTTGAAACCCACACGGACAAGTAATCAAAACCGCAAACACTGTATTTACCGCAAACAGTGTTTAATTTAATGGGTGTGTAGGGGTGGGAATGAGGATCAGGACCAGAAGCCAGGATCGGGATGAGGACCGATTTGCAACAAGCACAAACATTTATCAAGCTCGCACATGGGCAGGAAGTGGTACAACTCAAAGCGGGTGTCGTAAAATCCCGAAGGGGCAGTGTGTGTTTGTATATGTGGATGGGAATACCGGCGAACTATTGGGGATACGTGTTTTATATGGGAACGAAACGGGACGGGGATGGCATATCTCTGTATTTATACACCTACATGTGTATATTTACATGATGAATGAAATTAAATTGACTTTACTTGAAGGTTTGATTTTGAGCCAAAGATATAAAGTTTTTCTATTAGTTTTAGGTTTTATATATAAGTGCCAAAAGTTTCTAAGGCAAAAAATAGTAAAACTATTATATGTAGCAATGAAATTTATCTACGGAAAGGTCAACTGAAAGTCAAAGTTACAAAACATAAAATATAAAAAAAAAAGCTCTCAAAAAACCATACGTTACAGAAACCCAATAGAAGATGTAGGAAATTACAGATTTCACTAAAAGTTAAAAAAAAATCAAAATTCTAAACTCTTATTTTTCTTTTATATTGATACTCTTGAGCTATCAAAACATTAATTTTCTGGGATCAAAATATCAGATTTTCTAAATCCACATTGACTGATTAATGGACATGACTTGTCAAAATCTTGGTTAACCAATCAATCAAAAACTTTGAATTTCAATTACTGAAATCAAATTTTTCCTTTGTTTTCTTGGAATTATTTATTTTATCTCATATTTTGTCAGTGTTAACATTTTGACTTTTACTTGTGTATGAAAAGATTAATGAAGACAGATTGAAAGAAAATGTAACAATAAATAAAGGACCTTAGCATTTTCAATACATTTATGAGTCTAAATCACAATAATAAGAATAGTCATACGAATAAATACATCGAAAAAAAAATTTGGCACCAAAATGTGTAACATACTGGAGACAAATAAATAAACTCAGATTAATGGTGAAAAGAAAATTGAATATATTAAAGATTTTATTTTATAATTGCTCTATAACTATAATGGTCTTTATCTACTTTTAAGTTATGTAAGCTTAAATTTAGTAACTGAAATTGTACAGCTATTATGGGGTTGGAATCCAGACCTACTTGCGTATAAGTGTGTGATTACTACCATTATGCTATGAAAGATTGATATATTACTCATGAAATAAAAGATCATAATATCCTTCTGACTATTATTTAAAAGCTAAAACTTAACTTGTTAGATCAAGGGTATCAAACATAATTTGGTGGAGAACCAGATTTAAGATTTAAAGGAAATGCGGGTAAAAGGAAATGTCCAATAGTAAAACAAAATTAATAATTCAGCCACTTAAAGCCATAGTGGTAATGTTAAATTTAAGTTTTCCCTTTAGCAGTTAAAACAAAGCCTTGGGTAATTAACTATTGGAGACTATTGAAAATGTGAAATAAATCAAAGCTTTATTATTATGCCGATAGATATCTGGCCAAAAACACCTCGTAGATACGTATAATTCTTTCGTTGACTACTAGGATAAAAGTTATTACATCTCCGAATCGCAATAATATGACTTACACCACTTTGGCTTTAAACGGCTCAATCATACATTGATGACTGATTATTTATTAAGTTTGCGGGCCGGATGAAGAGGTTTCACAGGCCGGATAGTAGCCCGTGGGCCTTATGTTGAAGGGACCTGTGTTAGATAAATCATACGCATATCATTATTCCTAGGTGAAAATACATATGTCTCTATCTTTCGGATAAAATTGTATCTAGACGATAAATGCTATTAACTATTGGAGATTATTGAAAATGCGAAATAACTTCAAGCTTCATTATTATGCCGATATAGAGCTGACCAAAAACACCTGGAACATGGGATTCTTTGGTTAACTATTTGAACAAAAGTTATTACATCTCCGAATCGCAATAATATGACTTGCACCACTTTGGCTTTAAGCGGCTCAATTATACATTGATGGCTGAAAAGTTAACAAGTTTGCGGGCTGGATGAAGAGCTTTCACAGTCCGGATGGTAGCCCGCGGGTTTTATGTTAAACGGACCTGTGGTTGATAAATCCTACACATTATTCCTAGGTGAAAATAGACTTGTCTCTATCTTTCGGATAAAATTTTATCTAGAAGATAAATGCTATTATCTAGATGTAAAAGTACCAGCCCTGAGAAAGACTTAAAAATCGTTTTCTTAATCCAGCGGTTTTTAATTGTTGGATTTAGATATTAAGTGATTCAAGCCTAGAAAAAACGACACACAAAAAAAAAAATTTAACCAATTTATTTTACAGCAACTATCTTGATCTCTTATCAGTAACTCAAAAATTTAATAAAATTTTTACTTTGCAATAAAATAGCAGTCCACTTTTCGATTTTTTCGTGTAAATTGAAGTAACAATAATTTAATGAAAATCAATTTGATATTACCTCAATTAGATTTCGAGTTTATCAGGAACTGTTCGGCTAATAGTTTTGGATAAGTTTTGTATAATTTTTATAAGAAGTTATAAATAAGAATATCAACAAAAAAATTATAATTGCAACAAAGAATGAATCAGTTAGAAGTAAAGTTTCAATGAAATTTTATTAAAATAGTTCAAAACAAATTAATAAATAGCTGTTTTACAGTATATGTATTTTAGATCAATAAAAGTACCTATTTAAAAAACAATTCCCACCTAAAATTGAAATCATTAGCTCTTTCATAAGTTTCAGTAAACTGAAAAGTTTATCGTTGAAAACAGAAACTTCGCTAACTTTCCTCAAAAGCTCATCTTTTTCTCTGTTTAAATAATTTCAAAAGGGTCATTTAAACAACATTAAACGACCTTTAATCGTCTTTTATATATCAATCCGGAAGAGTGCAAGTCCCTTTCTGTGGTTTTGATCAGTGACAAATGTGGTCAAAATCCATAGGGGTTTTATGACATCTTTCGGGTGTCATATAAAGGTTAATCGTAATCGGTTTAAGTTGAAAGAGATTTCAGAGAGACGAAGAAAAATTTAAGATCCTGAAAGTGTCAGAAAAAAGCTTTTTAATTCCTTCTTTACATACCAACAGAGACGGAAAATTCCCGTTAAGAAGATTAAAAAATCTATATATATATATATATATATATCCAATTTTGTCCTGTTTTATTCAACAAGAAAAATAGGGATTTTGTTTCAGTCTTGAGAAAAGAATTACTTAGGATATTTCTTTCGTTCTGGTAAAATGTTTGCTTAAAAGGATTTCTTATGGTAATTATTATACAAGATAAGAATCAAGGATTATAGTGACTGCAAGAAGTCATTCTTATTACAGGAAATGACAGAGAAGCTTTTTGTCAATATTTTGTTATGTGCCGAAGAAAAAGGTGAGTTCATGTGATTCCAGGAAGATTGATACAAACCGGACATTTTATAATGGTGTTGAAAATAAAACTTGAAGCGAAACAGAAATGATGGGCTATTGGCTTCTGGTTTGTCTATGGAATATGGGAAAGTCTATGACTAAACAATATTAAACCGGTAATGGATATTGTGTTTGTGCACTGAATGAAAATTTTCAATTCCCTCATTCTCTCTGTCTGTCTTCCTTTTTTCCCCATAAATGGATATCATACATGGGTGGCAGTGGTCGGGGGATGTCCAAGCTTCCTAGACTCAAGACACTAGACAAAATACAGCAAGGCTATATGTACATCCCAGTCCTGTCTGATTCATTGTAACATCTCTTCTAAAATCCATCCCCACAACCCATTCCCGGATAACAAATCAGCTAAAATGTACACGAGACAAACCCGCTACGGAACGGTCAACACTCGGTTAGAGGTTAGAGGGTTGGTCGGATTACAAAAAGTGCTGGAATGATTGCGATGGGTTGTAAAGGGAGCAACGACAACGTTGGCGTCAATTTGAAAAGGTGGCCGGTAGCGATAACGTTTTCGTTATTATTACAACAACAAACACTTGGACTTTTATGTAATATACACGCAAATATCGTGAAAGGGAAATAGGGAATATGTTCCGGTTGACCCTCGAGCATCCCGTATTTTATTCTGGTACATCATTCACGATTTCTAATAGGCAAAACGTACAAAAATTGACCCGTGAAAAACGTGGAGGGTTTATTTTTTTTCCACCCCAACACCTTGACCCTATCCTATGTTTATGGTATTTGTAAAAGCTTTTTATTTTAAGTAAATAAATTACGTCAACAAAATTTAATTTTCATTTGTTAAACAACTGAACATCGTTTTTATTTAATAATTTTATGTTTTCTGTTTTATCTCAAAAAATGTTATTTACTAAATGGAATTCAGAGATAAATTTACGTTTGGTTTATTATCTTTTCAAACACCATTTTTTTAATCAAATTGTTTTGTTCTTTTGTTTGTCACAGCTTATAAATGAGTAAATTTACCAATTGTGCTTAAAAAATTTAAAAAAAATATTTTAAAAAATTTCAAAATATATATTTACATTTCGAAAAATCAAAATACAATGAGCAAATATTTTTTTGAAGTTGAACCTAATAAATCTAAAATTAACAGTATTAGAAGTTTTTACAAAATTCCATTGACTTTTCAGACAATGTTAATTTTATCGTTGTTTTATACTTAAATTAGTTATATAATTGAAGAAGCTTTAGATTTGGGGAAGAACAGAAAATTGGGTTGGTTAAATTTGTTTGTCTGTTTCGAAGAAATTTGGAAGCTTTTGGTATTCTTACCAATGCTAATTTTTTGCACTTTTTCAGCTTTAATTTGAAACACTTCTCCACTAAGAATTTTGGGCATTCAAAGAGGTACAACCTGGGTGTCCATTCCATACCAAAAATGTAGAAACTCGAGTAGCTCATATTAAACCTAATGTTGTTCATCTGATAGTTCTAAAAACTAGACTTCATTGGACAATTTAGATGTTAGATTAATCTCCTACGCTCTTTTCTGAAAGCTAAATTACAATATATTCCAGCTAAAAATTGTCGAAACTTGTGACACCACTGAAAACTAATAAAATGTTGTTAACCAAAAATTTTACCTTAAACATTTAATTTTGATACTAGGTCAAGTCATAAGTAACTTCCAATGCAGTTAGGTAAAATCTATTGTTCCTATTTACCCACTATGGGTCAATAAAACAAACAATTTTTGTTTCCATATAGTTCAAGATTTAAATAGTCTTTTCTTAGTTGTTTTATATGGTAAATATAACATTCAACTTTTTTTCTTCTGACCTCTGAAATTGAGAGCCAGAAAGTGCATATTTTAATGTTTTGGGAATTTAAATAGGGCAATAACGCTAAGGCGACAGTTAAAAATATGCAGCTTATATGGGAAGGACTGATAACAGATCGGGCAGTTTAACATAGGTCTTTATAATTCCGTTATGGTGGTACGACCTTAAAAGACGAACTTTTATCCGTTAATGACAAATTTTTAAATGCAATATTGGAGCAAAATCTTCACCAATCAACAAGAGGCATAGACGAAAGGTTTAATTCTCCGCTATCAAATGTTAACCGATAGCTAGAGAAATTAAAGAACAGCAAGTTTTAGCAACTTTTACAAGAAGTTTTAGAAGAGCAAGTAAAGAACAGCAATTAAAGAACTGGAGTATGGGTACCTTAGAATTTCAGTGCACGAAATACAGAAAATCGCATGTCATGTCAGTCGCTAAAAGTCTGCTCTTACGAATAAAAATCAAGCCTTTTTTAATTAGGATTATAACAGGAGATAAAAATGGGTTACTTATAACTAAACATAGGATTATATGCAATATCAAAATGCCAAAAATGGGCGAAATATGCACATTCCAAAAACTATTTATTTTTAGAATTTGCGTTTATATTATTTTCACATTACGTTTATCTAAATATATATGTATAATTCTTCTGTACGTGTGTATTAATAGAAGCCTGAAATCCTCCTAGATCGCCGGATCTATTTTGCTGAAATTTTTTGTTTATATTTGAGTGAAAACCTGGATGGTTTCGATTCACAATTGGACCATAAAGATGAAAATGCTGAAAAGCTGAAAATTATCTTTCGTCGTCAACTTACGTTACCGGACAGAATTTGAAATTTGGTGCAATTTTCGGATATATCTCTTCAGAAGTGCCGTTGATAAATGCTTCAAATTTCTTTAGTCTTTCAGAACGGGGGTTTTTATACAAAACTGCATTTAATTTGTCACGAATCTATTGCGATAGTTAACTCGAAAGGGTGTTATTCTGATAAATCATTTTTTCGAATATTTCCATGGATTTGCACAGAGGAATGTTTCTAGTTTCTCATTTGCATCGAGTACATTACTGAAATGGGTTGCAGTAAGAGTAATATTTATTTTTTGATTGAAGAATCCTCAAATGAAAGTTTGCCTGAATTGATTGCAATGGTGTCTGATCTTTCAAATTTTCTAACTACTTCATTTATGGCTTCGAAATTTTCAGCATAAGACAATTCAACATTCTATTAAGTTCCTCACCGTGTTAATATTGGTTCCAGGCGTAGTGCTACGTTTGGTAGTTTCTCTTTATATGCTTGTACCTACTTGCAAAAATGCTTTCAAAAAAACTTTTTTTTTTGTAGAAGAAATCAATTTATTGGCCATCCCGAACTCTTTTTGATCATTTCTGGAACTCAATCTAATCCGAGGGGAAGACAGGTGGTGTAAAACAATATTAGGAACAATACTTTCAAAGCTCGACGTAAGGGGGACGTGTCGACGGCATAATACAGCACGCCTAACACGTATAACTACTAAAATAAGCACTGTCAATGAAAAAGTACCAAAATATGCAATAACGCTGTAGAAATAGAATTATATGCGTTTGCATATGTAAACTTGCAAATACATATAATCCGATGTCTACTTATAACAATATCGTCCACAAAAACAGTAGCTTAGTATCAACACCTTCAGATAGATGCGAAAGGAAACATTGATGGGAAAAAAATTTACTGTCCCTTTGAAGGAATATCAAGACATAATTCAATATGAGGTTTTTTGAAATCAATTTTATTGTATTGATAACTGCAGATAGGAACCGCATGCTTTTGCCAACAGTTCATAAGAAACTCCATGATATGCGTCTTGAACTCGCAAAAAAGTCATTCTTTTATATGATAATATGCGACCGTAAGGGTGACTAAAAAAAATTTTTGAAGCTTGAACCACTGATCCATAGATCCACTGATCCAAATGGATATATGTGATATGAATATATATATGGATATATATGAACATATATATGTGATGAATTATAAATTTTTTATTCATTATTCAATAAAAATAAAATCAGTTACTTCTGACTCGGCCTACTAAAAATTCAATGTTAAAAAAAGTAGAAATTCGATTTATGAACAAATTTTTCTTTCAATGTATCAAAATGATACAAATTAAGATTCACTTGTCTTAGTTGGGCAGTTTGTCCCTTGATATATATTTTTTTATTTAATATTAAAATTCCGATCACCACTATTACTTCAGTGGGTTCATTATTAGTATAATCAGTCATTATTTTGAATTACGAATCAAATGATTAATTTAATCGTATCAATGTTACATTATATAATGATGAAAAAAAATCTATATGTATCATGTTTTCAAACGTTGTACTCATCAAAATAAAATGACTAATTTCAAGCAAAAATAATTTATACATTAAGCAGCTTTTGTAGCTTTTTACAGTTCATTTGTGTTAGTGTATTATTCAAAACTGTAGAACACGCTTTTTGTTTTTCAATTATTCTTTTTTGTCCATTTTTGCCAACACTTTGTACGTAATAAATGGACTTTCCAAGGATTATTAGGTGAGAACGGTGAAAACAGGGATGGAATATAATTTTTTCATGGTAGATGTGTAAATGTGTTTGTAGAACTTTTTTAGGGAATGGATTTAAAGAATAATCTCCCATTTACATAGAGAACGTTTTAAAACAAAAGAATGGAGTCGGGCGAATGGAAGACAAAAAAAAAATAAATAAACAAAAGACGACCGAAACAAAAAAAAAAAAAAGAAAATTGCCATATGGTGTAAATTACATAAATAACATAGAAAGATGTTTGAAAAAAAGGAAGTAAAATAAGCAGTCTTTTGAGGGGATTTTTTCAAATATTTTGATAATTTCCTTAAGAGGAATAAATCTAGCTGTTCTTAGATTGCTTTAATTTGTCTTGGTTAAAGAGATGCACATTGGAGATGATCCAGAAAGATTTATCTCTCAAACATCTTTTTCCACGTCAGCCCAATTCTCAGAGATCTTAGAACGATGTGTCGTTTGCCAGACTCAGCTTCTTCCTTGTCTACATTTCATCTTTTTTCGTTTGTACAATGTTTTTAAACGATTTTCAACGTTTTTTACTTCGCATGTCTTCTGTTTTAACGTCTAAAACGAGCTTTGAACAAGATCAAAGTGCGCCCTTCTTATTTACACAGCATCAAATACACACGTTTTATAAATATATATGTATACGGGCACCGACGACGATTCCTTCAATGAACTTGAAAAAAAAAATTATCATTTTTCCTGGAATATCTCATCTTCAATCTTATTCCAGCCGATTTTTGGTTGAGATAAAACCGTCCTGCTCAAATAGAACGACATGTGTTATTCCTGCTTTTCCGTGTTGAGTTTATACCAAATCTATGAATAATGTAATAGAGAATTATATTAGAAATTTGTAGGTAAAGAAACGACGAAACTGAAAAAAAAGTCTGCAAAACCAAACAGTGGAAGATATCAAAGCGGTCTTGTTTCGTTCAAAAGAATTAATCTAAAATATTTTCTAAGCTCCAAAGGTTTTTATATCATTCCGTTCTATTTGGAAATTCTAAAACCGGTTCTTTCAAAAGAGCATACATATCATCAACATTAATATCATTTTAATCGAATCTTCTTCTTCTATTTATTTATGGCGCCATTTTTCAAAATTTCCAACGACGGTGTCTCCACATAAAACTTTTTTCCTCACTCAACCGTAAAGTGTTTTATTTTTCTTATATACAAATGCAAATAATATTTATTAGTTCTATCTTTTAAGCTACATAAAGTATCGGGGCAAATAAAAAATGGCGCTTGCGAAATGATGAAAACTGAAACAAACTGTAAATTGGCTTTATACAAAATAAATTGCACTATTGAAACCGTTTCCTACATCCCCGTTAGTCGCTCTCATCAGAAGTAAATAAACCGGAAAAGCGATCGGACGAACTCACAATCGACGACAATTCCTGTCTCTTTCACAAATTCAAAGCTTCAAACAATTCCAAGAAAAATACAAGTTTAGGACATTTTTTTTTTATTTTTGTTGAATTGGTACAGAGAAAATCAACAAAAAAACATGCATTTCGTAATTTATGTGTCGCGTACAGAGATGAAAAATGTGGTTTGTTTTTATTTTATGTCTTCTAGCGAGTGCCTTTGGATTTGAAAACCCTTTATTTAAATTTTATCAAAAAGTAAAATTCAATTTCATAGCAACGTACATCTAAAACATCGAAAAATCAACAAGTGGTTGAACTTTTTGGTTTTAGTAAAAAAAAAGCTCAACAAATAAATAAAGTCTAGTTGGCTTTGTTACAGACATATGACATCTAAACAACAATTAAAAAAACAGAAAAAACCTAATTCTTTGAGCTGCAAATGCATTGTTTTAGTTTCACATACATAATTATCATTTGAATTTTTTTTAACATTATGACCATAAATTTATTTTGACTGTCATTAATTATACATCAACGGGTCAATCATTTGCTAAATAGAGAGCTATCTAACTATTTTACTATTCTCTATATATATAAAAAAGTCATGTTAGTTAGACAATTTATAACTGAAGAATAGCTCGACCGATTTTTATGATTTACAATTTGTTGAATTTGTCTACACCTACGTTAACAGAACAACTATTAAAATATTGAAAAAGTTTTGAAAAAAATTCGTTTTTAAATAAATAAGGTCTGACATATTCCGCAATTGTTTGCTCACATCACGCATATTTATACATTTGTTTTCATTGCTGCCGGTGGTTTGCGAAAAACGCATAACTTATGGTAGAATTTGTCTTTTTTACTTATTGAATCTAGATGTCAAATTTATAATTTAATTCATATTTTGTGTGGGTATTATTAATAAATCTTATTGTAAGGATCTCAACAATGCCGCGACCAAAAAGGTCTAATGTTTTCAATACGTCAATAAAATCATACTAATCTTTGTTATATTTTTCGTGCTAATGCTTATAGAGTTATAGGCAAAATGGTGAAAAGATTTCAGGAATATTTTTTTTATATTTAGCAAATGCGTTGATAGTCTAAAAAGTAGTGAAAGGGTAGAAATTATTTTAAAAATCCGAAACAGTACTCAACACCATAGGAAAAAAAGAATTTTCAAAACTGTTTTGGGTACCAAGATACAATTAGGGTCACTAGAAGGTTGACAAATTGATTAAACGAAATATGTTTAAACTTGTTTTTGTCATTTTAAAATCTGAAACTGATAAATGTAAGTACAAAGAAATGAAGAGAATACCAAAAGAAAGGAAACGTATTCATCAAACAGCTTATATATTACACATCGTAAGATGGCTTTAAGACAATGGTTCACTTCAAGTTATAACACAAAATCGATAAAAATAGTTCCTAGAATAAGATCAGGACATCATTTAACACATTCAAACAGCTACATTGTACTACTGCTGAAAGGTGGACCTTCATCATACGCAGAAGTATAAAATGGTAAAAAAAAAAAACAAGCCATAATCTGTTTAATAAGTACTGAAGAAAACAGGAACATTCCCTGTAAGTATACTCCTTGAGGGGCGAATTGGTCAAAAGCACAATACAATTTTGAAAAAAGGAATAAATTTATTATAACTAAGCATAATATGTATATTTAGTTATATCAATACTAATAATTAAAAGTGTGGCAATATAACCAACATCAATTAATTTTCTTAATTCCATTTAAGGTGGTACGAAGCTCACCAGGTCCTCTAGTTAATAAATAAGATGATCACACATTTGTTCATTGGTCATTTTATTTTTAATTTAAATAAGTTTTCGGACTTCTGGTTATCTTCATAAAAAGCTAGGAATAAAAAAAGGGCTTATTATTTAAGAATCATAAACTTGAAGGATCTTAAGTTTTCCACGAATGTTGTAATGTAAGTAAAATGGGAAGAATAAATTTTACTTATTTATAACGGTAAAATTTAATTTTTCAATCCACGTGAAATTATTATTTTCACTGAGACCTTCAATTTCTATAGTAGCTGTATACAACAAACAATTTGGCCTTAGGAGGACCATATGGACCATAATTCTGAAATGTAACTAATTAACTTTTGAATGATATTACGTGAGAGTTCAATAACAATAAGTACACCATTGCATTACTCCTAAGTATTGAGGAAGCTTTTGATATTGTATGACATACAAGGCTTATTTATAAATATGTACATTAGAAATTATCTGTTGTATATTTCATTAAAAGCTACCTAAGCAATCATAAAATGTATGTCGAAAATCAAGGAATTAAATCAAACATGAAAAATATAGTGACCCTGGAGCTCCCTAAAATTTGGTTCTTGGACCCAAGCTTTATTTGTTGTATATATATGACTTGTACCTAAAAAAAAGGTATTCCACTATTCGATAGAATAATAGCCATAAAATCATTTTAACTAACCAAATCAAGAATATCTATTTTTTTCAAAAAATGGAAGACCTCTTTAAATAAGTTAAAAACCAACTACATAATTTTCCTCAATTACGACTAAAACTAAATCGTAACGTCATACTCAATAATTTTGCAATAAACTGATCAAAAAATTTAAGCAATCATGGATTAATTCTGAATCATTGCCTTTTATTAACAAGCCAAGTCAATAACACAGTCAAAATGAACTATATTATTTTGTTACTAACACTATATCTCACCAAAAAATTAAATAAAAATCGAAACTTTATGTCACAAACCCAGTTTCACTTTATGAAACAAGAGCTAGGTCTATTTATTCCCATGGTTGTCCAGTATGCACATAATCAGTAAAAGTGCCAGTGGTAAACTAAAAATTTTACTAAAGATTTTACTAAAGATTAATTGGTAGCTATACTAAATGTACATACTACTCCCAATCTATTGGGCTGCACTCCGGGATAAGTGTCTATTCCTAAAATGACTTCAACTATGTAAAACTCCGAATAAAAACGTAAAGATTTAAATACAACTTTTAAAAAAAACAAACGATTATCATCAAATGAACAAAGTTGAAACATTATAAGATTTTTTTTTCATTTCTTTTGTTTCGTTTACCATTAAATAATCAAATAAAACATCGAAAGCAATCCAAGCCAAAATGCTTGAATGTAGTTCTTACATAAGTCAATAACTGTAAACTTGCTAATTTATAAAATTCAGTGGAAAATACGTATAGCAGAATGTAAGTAAGGGAAATAGAACTTCATGATATCGAATGAGCTAATTTTAAGCAAACTCTAAACATAGAGTTGCTGAAGATATTAGCTACCATAAAGCGACGATCAATAACCATTAAATATATATCTACGCAATTTTACTATAAAGGACATAGGTTTCTGACAATTGTTTATATTTTTTGACTAGCATCATATTTTAAGGTTTTTTTGGTTTAAATGGAATGAACTTTATAATCGTTTTAAATATCAAGATGGTTGGCATAATCTTCATTGTTAACCCACGTACTATACTTTCTAATAAAAAAATGTTTATCACCAAAAATTTACAGTAATATACAACATTCTAAAATTCAATATATAATAGAAAAATATTAATAAAATTTTATTATAAATTATGTATTTCCACTGTTCAAAGTACAGTTTTTATATCGTACATTTATAATTATATCAAACAAAAGATACATCAACGTTATATAACAATTATCGATATTCTTTTGTTCGCCGGTATATAGCCGTATTGTTTTTTCTTGAAGCTCATCTTTTTCTTAAATCTCTTAAGAAACTTGAACACGAAGATGAAACAAGAAAAAAAATACGAGAATTACCTGCATAATTATCAAAAAAACATCAAAGAAATGTTTAATGTGGCAACTTTTATTTAACTAAAGGTAAAAAGTGTATAATTTCCTATGAACGAAGGATGTAAAAGATGTAAAAGAAAGTATGATAAAATCTTTAAAACGAATCTTTAAGACAAAAGTGAACTTTAGGTATTTTATTTTTTCTTTTAATTTTTACGTATGGCCCCTGTATGATATGGGCGTACTTCATTTGCTGTGGAATTGTGGAGCAAATTTCCTCTTGCGTTCTGCTGAGGTGGATATTATCTATTTATAAAGAAAAAATTTAATCTTGTGGAAGGAAAAGAAAACGAAGAAAAACACGAATTTTGTGCTTGAGTTGATACAATTTCAACGTAAATTTAAATAGAAATTTTTTTTATATTGTGTTTAAGGCTGTTTAATGGATGTTTTTTCTGTCGATGGAAATGGAGAATTTGACAAAAGAGAATTTATTTGAGAAAATATACAGTTTGTCTTAGTGGCTGAATTCTGGTAATTTACGGTGTAAAACACAACGTGTTTTCATTAGCTTAGCATTTAAATATCGTGCCTTAAAATTTTCACTTTACAATATTTACACAAGCAAAAATTGAGTTTTTTTCTTCATTTTATATTCGAATCTTCAGAATTTGCTTGTCTTTATGGGCATTTTTATTACACAGAATAATTTACTTTGCATCCCTCAACGTATTTACAATGAAATTGTGGTTCCAACTATTTACAATTAATAAAAATATATTTGCCAAAGATTTAAATACCGTTTTTATTACCAACATTGCTTGGAAACGCGTTTAATGCCTTACGAAACAATTTTAAGTATTACTTAATACTCATTTTTTATTTTATTCAATACTTGTACAGTGTACAGTTCCGGGCCATATTATCTGACGCACAAGATTTTATACAAAAAGTACATATTATACTAAATTAAATTTAATATTGTTTACTTTTTAGATTATATAAAATTTTATTGATTTTTAAGAAATATGTTTTCTGGGTAAGTGTAAAACCTTGTTTATTATCCCTATTACTCTCCTTTAGGATTTTCTTTAGCCTTGATTTGAAGCCCATTGAAAATATATGGAAATTGCTGAAGAAAAAGTAGCTTAAGAGGTGGCCACAACAGAAAAATAGCTCTTCGAAAAAATATTCACGTATGGAATTATCATCCACAAATACAACAGATGGTATTGTCCTACATAGACAGTATGCTGGGCAGAATGAGAAGCTTAAATATCTGTAAACGGGCTTTCAACTAAATATTAAACAATTCAGCTCGCCATAATTGAGAAGATGTTTAACTAATTGGATGGTACCAATATTTTTTTAGTAAATATGAATTTTAGTCATATTGTTGTTAATAAGCGAAGTAAATAAAATTTGTACAGAAAAGTTAAACCTAATCAAAAATATGGACCCAAAATAAAATAGCTCTTACTTCAAGTTTTATACAAAACCTATAGTGTGTCTATTAATATGACCAGGGACTATATAATGAACCTGGGATTTTATTATTTTATCAATAACTAGACCCTTGTATCACCATACTATCGACAAAATTTAAACGATTGAATAAATTTAGAATCTTTGCATAGAATTCGATAGCGTCAAAAAATATATATGGTAGATAATAAATTTTTAAGGTATATAACAAAATAAAACTTTAAATGAAAAATAAAAGTATATTAAAGCATCAAAACATTCCTACAGCTAATTTGAAGATAAAATAAAAATAAATCATTTAAAATTTGTCAAGACAATAAAATTACAAGGTTTACATTATTTTGTGCAATCAGGTAGTCAGATACTCCATTTTATTGCTTACTGCATGCTTTATTATTTAAGGTGCTTTTTGTTATCAAAGATACTTTTCTGTGTCTAAGGTACCTCTTTCTATATCTAAGATACTTTTTTTAGGTTATAAGTTACAGTTATTTTTAAAAAGTATCTAAGATACCAGTAAATTTTTGACAAAAAATAAAGGGCTTTATAGAAACTAAGATACAGTAACTTAGATAATTAAAATCACTTCATTACTTCAAAGTACCTCAGATACTTTTTTCTGATAGGTTTGACTGCAAGTACTTAAAATAATATTGTTTATATAAGTATTATAAATGAAACTAACGGAAAACCTTACTCACCAACCGCCTGATAAACTTTCAAGACATTCAGGTTTCACAATTCCAAAACTGAGACTCCTAGGTTATACTTCTTTACCGGAATCATTGGAGTTTACAATGACAATTATAATACAATTTTCCATTGTTTATGACCAAAGAAATAAAGAATGTATAATGGATTATATAAAACTAGTGGACTTTGTGATAAGGCAGTTTCTATTAAGCGACGAGCTTGTTTTATTATAAATTCTATTGATAATTGTCTCTGTCACAATAAGCCATTAATTTTATGTGCGATTGTAACATATTTACGTTGGAAAATGTATGTTTCAGGATCATAAACTTTTCGCTCGATTAATATTAGAATTTATGTTCGGTCTCTGTCTATCCTCGCATAGACATCACTTGTTAAACTACTGGGCTTGACATAAAGATACATTGTATATATTTCGACCAGTCGTTATTTGATTTGGAAAAATGCGGAAAAATTTGATGTTCATTTCACAAGTGGGGCCTCATAAATGTCAAAATTATTGCGTTCTTCACAACAGAAGTCCCATTCATTCATCATGATTGATGGCAATTTTTTTTTCAGTTTTAATGATGTAAGTGTTCGAATTTTCAGCTAGCGAGTTTCATTTTTAGTTTTACCAATTCCAACAAATTTGCCTCGGGAACACTCATCCAAACTCTCGATTCTAACTACTACCTATTATCCTATTCATAAGAACAAAACCAAATTACGTCCTACAAGTTGTAAAGTGGACACGAATAATTTATCACATCTCCCGAAATCATAAAACCAGCATAAAAGTTGAGATGAAATGAAACGAATGGGAAATAGAACGAGAGCGCTGAGTGAACTGGCAGGCAATATTTTTTACGACTTATCCCGAAATTAAATGCATTTTCTGTTTGGTGGGATTTTTCAAACGATAAACTGCAGACAATCCAAACGGTTTGATTGTAATTAGGATTTGATTTAATTAACCGAATCGCAGAGTTGTGTTTGTGTTTCAATAGTGGCGTTAGTTGGAAGTTAACTAAGGGTCCGGCTGAATTGTTTGATTGTGCAGGAATTGATTCGGGGGAGATTTTTATCTAAACTGCTTGTTATTTGTTCATAATTAATAAGCAACGGTCCAAACATGTCGGTTCTATGAATTCAACTTACGTTTGTCAATAACTTCCTTATTGAATAGTAAACTTACTAAATTAATAACAGTTGCTGTTTGTCATTTCAATGGGATTATCGCGAATTTTCGCCAACAATGCAAAAACTTTCATAGCAAGGTGATTTCCCTCAATATAGCTATAATGCGAAGTTATTGAAATTACCATATTTTCAAACAAAAAGTAAAACCAAATTTTTTGTTTAATTATACAGGCCGGAGAAATACCCAAATTCGTTTTCATGAAAATTTTAAATATATGAGTTGAAGGAAGGAAACAATTGTCACCAAAAAATCATACAAAGCAAAAAAAAAATTAGGAAATCTATTGTTTGTTTTGTATATTAATGATATATTTACTATTTCATCTGAGAATGCATTAGTCTCATCAACTGATAACACAACAATACTTTGTTGGTAGTAAAAATCGGCGTAAAGTTAGGGAACGATTGACTGATTGGTTAAATAAGCTACATTATTGGATATAATACAATCAACTCACTCTAAATGTTGATAAGTCTTTATATATTTCCTTTGGCAGTTATACTGATAGCATCCCGACTAATTTTGACCTATTTAAAATGAATAAAAAATTAAAAAGGGTAGATAGTTGTAAATATTAGGGTATAGTTTTTAACTGCCACATAAATTGGAACAAGCATGCATTAGAACTTGCAAAAAAGGTTAAATACTTTAATTTTTTATTTAATAAATTGAGTAATTGAGTAATTGATAACACCCATATATCTTAAAAACATTATATCATAGCTTGTTTGAAAATATAGTAAACTATGGAATTGTTGCCTAGGCTGTAGCTCATGATATTGTCTTGAAGCACTTGGTAATTCTACAAAATAAATTAGTAAGGATATTAAAAATAGGTAATGAAGCTTTGGTACCATTGAAATTTAGCCATATTTCATTATTAGCCTTCTACCTTATTATTTCACAAAATGTGTATTACTCCACTCTGCGAGGCAAATAAATAGTCGAACAAAGCAACTAGTTAAACCAAAAATTAATAAAAATATAAGAAATATGAATGCATATTACGTTGTGATAAAATATTTTAATCTACTCCGTAATAATTGGAAAACTCTTAATTGTGCTTAGAAGTTCATAAGAAAAAATAATGAGAAGAGGATTAAAACTATTGACTGAGTAGCTGAGTACCATTATAGTTTATAAATAGGATATAGTATATAGATGTTATAGTACCTATATTTATCATACCTTCATCCGATTACTATGTAACTTTTAATTTAGTACCACATGTGTAGGTATTAATCAAATTTGTGTATTTAATTTTGTTAAAAAAAATTGCGACTCTATTTATCTGGTGTCTTCAGTACGGATGCTATATACCTCTTTAGATTATTACCAGAAGTAAAATAAATAATTAATTTTTTAAAAATCGAGCTACTGGTGACTGAATGGTCAAGGTCAGGGGTCGGCCAATTGCGACTCCAGAGCCGCATGCGGCTCTTTGGCTCCTTCAGTGCAGCTCTGGCACAAATATCCACGGACCCGGGTAGGCGCATCGTGCCGAGGGAATAGACGAAGAATTTCAACGTCTTTTTATTGGTTTCGAAATATTGGAGAAGAACAAATGTGAACTTAGTGAACAACACAAGTGGTCTGCTTTGAAAAACCTGGAGAAGGAAGACATGATCATTTTCAACGTCTGGAATAGTATTCCTAACTCTTACGATCAGCTGGAAAAACTCGCGTTTGCTGTTCTTTCCCTTTTTGGTTCTACATATTCATGCGAACAATCTTTTTCAAGCATGAACTTTATCAAGAGTAAACTGAGAAGTCGTCTTATTGATGAGAACCTGGAATCATGCCTAAAATTAAAAACAACAACATACAAACCTGACTTACTGAAACTTTCCAAGGATATGCAAGGACATTGTTCACATTAAGTGTATGTCGTTCATTGTCATGATTTAAATTTACTTTTCGATTTAATAATACTTTTCTTTCATTTTATCGCTTAATAACAAATAAATCTTTATTAAGTATGAAATCAAGTCTTATTCAAGTGTACCCATAATTTAATGAAGGTCTAAAATTATAATAAAGGTTTGCTATATTAAAAAACTGGTTTGGCTCTCAGAATTTTTTTGAATCGTTGTAATGTACATATTTGGCTCTTTGACCAATAAGTTTGCCGACCACTGGTCTAGGTGACCGCTTCAAAATCAGTAGTGGTTTGATTCCGGTATGGAGCAAATTTTCGATATTTGTCGATCACGAATTTTTATTAACCCTTGGATCTCTTAAAACCTTCGTAGTTATAAAAAGACAGTAAATAACAATAAAAAAAATCCACTAATGATCTAAGCGAGTTATTCTCTACGAGAGTGATATCATCTATCAATAGGTACTAGAGCTCTTTCAGAAGACGATGCGGAAAAGAATATTCTTTTTAAAAAAATTAAACTAAAATATATGCAAGATCATTGTATTTGTAACTAAGAAAATGTTTGCAATAATTTTCGACCAGAATTTTGTAATTTATGAATTCATTTAACTTCAGAATTTATCATACATTTTTATTTTTTCTTTAAGCGTAAAGCTCAGAACTATTTATAAAGATCTATTAGTATCATATAGCTTTATTTTTTAACTACTGACCAAGTAAAATCACCTTACTTACTTGTGTAAAGAGCAAAAAATTAACAATTTGGATGTAAATAATTCAGCCATCCACAAAAATAAAACAATAGTAAGTAACCCCCAAGGCTTATAAAATACACAGGTGGCCTCATGCGCTACGTGACGTATCCAGAAGAAATTCGTACATATCTTCAGACTGGTTTAAATTTCAAAATTCTTCGTATGACGTCATTTTTTTTCTAATGGAGCAACCTGTGTAATTTATAAACCTTGAGTAACCCCTACTGGAGAACCCTAGAATGTCACGAATAAGAATAATTTTTGAAATGTACTTGCTTTTCCGAGGCTCTTTATAACTGTGCCTTAATTTCTGTCCAAGATGGTTGTTTTCATGGTTCAATAGTTTCAAATAAGTACAAACTTTTCCTGTAATTGACTGAAAAGATAAACGGTTTGAAAGATCCTTGTGAGACCCAAACCCTTCTATTCGGAATACAATTATACGTCTTTTTCCTAAGTAAATCAGGTGGCATTCTTATCTACAAATCATGTAATCTGCGGTCATCTTGTATGATAAGGTGATTGCCCATAATTCTACGAATACTTGATCGATATCCAAATATTGGGGACCTCTAATAGTATATCAAGTTTTGTACCCTTGCCATTTTACTGCTATTAATCACAATCTTGGGTTGCTTAAGTGGAAGGGTAGGAGTCAATGAAATATATGTATCAGAAAAGGAATGATACGAGGGAAAAAGAAATTTTGACGTGGATCAAACTCATAATCTGAGTTAAAGAATAAGTGGGAAGCTTTTTGTTACTTAGCTGTAACGATTATGTTATGTTTTTCTTTATTAGTTTATTTTGAATACTTTCTGTGATCAAATTGGTACCAAACATTTGCTTTAAGAGATATTGAGAAAAACTAAGTTATTATTGAGATAAAAAGTTTTTCAAATATAATTAAAAGTATTTGTTGTAGGTACATAATTGGAAAATAACGAATTCGAAAATCATAGAAATACTTTGTCGGTAAATAGGTCATCAAGTTTCTATGAAAATTTAAAATAAATTTGCTTCTTCGGGTTTTTTTTTCGCCTGAGTATTTGCAAACATCTTTGCTATTGACTTTCCGTTATTTTTTCTAAAGTTTCCTAGTTTTCAGCGAACGACAAAGTTGATAAAAAAGAAAACTTGTGTTGTCTTGAGCACAAATAGATATTATCGTTGTCAACATCTCAACCCAAGTATGTACAATTGAAACTTCCCCGTTATGTTCGACGTTGTACGTAAATAATCAACGAGAACTTGCTAATAGATTCGTGAATAATTGAAAATTTTCCCCGTGCCAATTAAAACACACATCGTTTATTTTCGATAAAAGAATCGGTGGCTAGCTGTTTCGATTTTTTATGTGTTTCTAAATTTGAAAATTGTTACTGGATATTTCACCTCATTTACACGCGTAAGTTGCAGGCGTTTTCCCGTAGGACGTCATCAGCGGCAAGCAAATTAACTTGAGAATCCCTCGGGGTACATAACTCCGTTCGAATAATGTCAAGCGCGATGGGAATGAGATGGAGTCTCGTTTTGGCGAGGGCATCCCGTTTGGATGGATATCCCGTCCATCCGTGCCTGCTTCCCGTTTACTACGAATCCACCCTTATTGTATAATAAAAGGACGTTTCTCTATCGGCCTTATGCACAACATAACCTTTTGCTACGGTACAGTAATTTCATTATAGATCAATTGTGAGAATTCGTCTCGTCTATTTTAAACCTAATGCTATAGGTATAACCTATAAGAAAATAAATGACCTTTAGTTCATTTAATAATTTATAAATTTCTGCTTCCACTCCCAAAACAGGATCAATTCGTTATCGTATTTAGTTTTTGAATGTTGATTTTCGTCCAATTATAACAATTTTCACGTTTGAAAATCTCAAAAAGTACTTATTAGTATAAAAAATTTAATTCTTTTAAATTAAGACAAACTATCAGTAAGACTTGAAAAATATGAATGATCAAAGACTGTTGTGTGGCCTATGAACTAAATAATATAAGAGGAGAATACATAAAAAGTATAAATCCCACCAAGTGCAATAAAATAACATTTATTTTATTAACTACCGATTTGCGGTCGTAAAGTTCAACAACTGTTCTTTATTTAGTTATTTTGAATAGTTATTTTACACTTACAAACGAGCCCAGAGACAATTGCTGATAAAAATGAAAACAGAAATAAATTTTCAAGCTCGAGCATCTGTAGTTTAATTGAAAACTTCTACTATACATCGTGCTATTAGTCTCATATTACCTTTGAAATATGAAAACAGGAAAGAATAAATGGCACAATAATGAGAATAAATGGAAATTACCAAAGCTGGATTTGCTTAAATATTATTTGGTTATTCTTAAATCTGTTGGTAAAATTGTAAGCATGTAATACGTATTTGCTACCGACGAAACTTGTTAAAGCCTATTGGTGGACGAGTGGTCAAGGTGACCACTCCAAAACTGGTAAATGTTGGGTTCAATCTTCGTATGGAGAAAATTTTTGAAGTTTTTGTTGATTACGGATTTTTATTAACCCCTGAGTCACTAAAGACCTTAGCGGTAATAAAGTGACGGTAAATCCCAATTGAAAAAAAGCATACGAATTGACTAGACGTTTCTAACTACTGGGGATTGCAAATTAAGATTTAATTATAGTATATCGGTCAAATAAAGTTAATTTTTCAAACGATGCTACCCATTTAGCACACCTGGAAGGATCATGACTTATGTTTCTTAAGTTCAGAAGTTTTTTTTTGAAAACATGTTATCCTAATCTTTGAGAGTCTTCTCCCCGAATAATTGTTTCTGGTCTTTTTGATTCATCTTAAATTCATTCAGGTATGCTTTCTATTTCTGTACACTTTAACATGCTCAAAGCTGATTTTGGATTCATGATTCACATATTTGTAGTGGCCTTTGTTAGTCGGTATGCTTCCATATTCTCTCTATTACCAAAATATCCTATCATCCATGCAATTGTCACCGCGTTGGATTAAATCAACTGAGACAAGAAAAGTTTCCGTTCCAAAAACAAGATCGGGATGGATCTAGCAGAATTTAAAAGTTGTTGTTGATACCTTAAGATTAATCAAATTAGATCCATATTGATTTTTAACAATATGCATTTACGCCTACTGGTGGCCAAGTAGTCTAGGTGACTGCTTCAGAGCTGGTAGGTGTAAATTAAAGTCAAGAATCGAGCAAATTTTCTATATTTCTCGATTAAAGGATTTTTATTTACTCTACAGTTCCTTAAGATTTTAGCAATAAGAGCGACGGTAAACAACAAAAAAATATTCTTTTAATTTTTTTTTGTCTTACATCTCTGTATAGAATGTAGTAAAGAAAACTTCCCTTATATTTTAATACCTTTCCTGGTTGATTTGGTTGAACTTTTTTCCTAGTTTTCTTGTGTTAATCATTTCTTAGTTCCTTATACGGTTTCTAAGATACATTGATTAAATTTTATGTATCCATTCATATTTTCAGAAGTTTAAGCGATTGATTACGTAATTTATATACAGTTATGGATATCATAATGTTTTATGGACAGTTTCCTCTGAAATTTGAGAACTATCCTTTTCAAATAGACTTGTATGACTTCTAAAGTATAATATATAGGTAATACGTAAAAAAGTATAGGCAGTAGGTCAATATATTACAAGGATATCGGAAGGAAAGTCTACCGATTTTTTAAAAATAATTTAAACTCAATTCGCTTTCAAATGGAATTGTCACTAAAATAGTAGTGATTAATAGGAGAAATAGATGTCATTAACAATAAAACGGCAAATTCTGCTTGAACCAAAATTACTTTACTTACAAAATTAAACCTGGTTATTGGATATTTTGATCATTTTAAACAAATCAAGCTACCAAAAACCCAGCAGTATCAATCACCTTTCCACCTGGTTCAGTAGTTGGAAAATTCGTATAATTCATTCAAAAGCGTCCCCAAAATCTTCTCTCTAAGACTCTTCTCCAATCAACAGGATCCTATCGTGATAGACCACATGAAAATTCCGTGAGGTGAGAAAAAGACGTCTGCTTAATATTTGGATAAACTTTTGGACTCAAAATTAACCTGGAAAAGCCGTAATTCAAGTAAAATCAAAGAAGCCAGCATTCGCGTCATTCAACTCTTTCAACTTAACAACAGAAAGTCTTGTCTAAGCATGGAATGCTCAATGATGTTATACAAATCAGTCATTAGACCACTTCTCACATACTCATTCACATTTGGCTTGCATCCTCAAAGAAAAATCTCAATGACCAACAAGTGTTCTAAAGCAGAGTTTTAAGAATCATCACTAAAGCTCCATAGTATATGAGAAACAACCATCACGAAATAAACATCCCATACATAAAAGAATTCCTAATAGCATTCACAAGGAATCTCCTTAATGGCCTAAAAAATTATCCTAATGCAGTAGAACTAAACTTGGGGGAAACAATAAATCAAAGAAGACTCAAGCAAACACTCCCTCAAGAGCTCCAAGAGCTATCAGTAACATATCCGTAAGGAACAAATTAAAATAAATCAAGGAATGAATTTCGACTCTTCCACCTAATTCCAAGGTTGCCAAAGATCAATTCCTTGTTACGACCACCATGATATAGCAGCACAATAATGAACTGGTGCAAAATCCATAATGACCTATAAAAAAGGAGCAATCAGACCAAATTCTTTCAAAATTGTGGGTACCAATTTTAGTGCAGAATCATGATTTATTTTTCTACTCATATATGCAAATATTTGACCTTTTCATTCAACAAATATACCTCTTACAAAGTAACTTATAAACAATATAAAATTAATAAATTTAGATCCTCAGTCATTTGAGAGCTAAAATTTTGCAGTTTCTTTTATTTTTCTAATAATCTTAACGGAAAAATATTTTGTTGAAATTGGGTCGTATACTTTTACGCGTTTAACAAAAGTTTCTACTCCAGTTAAATCAGTTTTAAAGCACAATAATTGCAAAACTTGTTTAACTCGCAATTTATTTTATTTGATTGAATTTTTCTTTTGAATTTCCAGTTAGAAGTAGGTTAAGGTATAAATAACACTTGAATAGAACAAACAACACATCATTTAAGCAAAAATAATTTACACAGTCATTATTATTTGTGTATTATAGTCATTATGTTTCATCAAACTTACATGAAACATCGCTTATTTTCTTCGTTTCACGCTTTATTTATTTCTGATTAAATTATTTTTGTCGACAACGAAGTCATTCTACAAAGTCAATTTACGCAGAAGAATTTTTCCGTCTTTTCATTTACTTTTTATTATTTTTTTCCTTGTTTAAAACATCGTGTTTGATAATGCATAACAAAACATTAAACGCCTGCGAGAAGTGGATTTTCCACGTTAGAATTGGGAAAAAAACGCGCGTTCCCGTTTTGCTTGTTTAATTTCACCAAGTTTCCCTTCGTTGTTATCATAACGAAGTTTAAATGATATCACCTACAAAAAAAAAACTCAGTTAAAAAAATGTTTAACAGGTGCAAGTGGAGGAAAAGTTTCTTTAAACGATTTTTAATAAAATTAACTTTCGAAATACAAATTTTCACGGGAAAAATCTCAACGTTCAATGCTAGAAACATCACATTAAGAAAATGCACTTCATAATCATTTCAATGTTATTTCGAAGCTTACGAAAAGCTTTTGTGCTTTCTCACTTACTTTGTGCTATATCCCTTTATAAATAAATCATAATTTAAGAAACATGAAATGCTTCCTTCTCCATTTTTCTCACTCTCGTGCATTTCTCATCCCATTTTCTTCCCCATTTCCCTTAATTATGACCCTAAATGCAACATAAAACGTTATTATTTAAAAGCAAAAATATGTACGACTGGAATATATTAAATTAATTTATTACTAGCGAAAAATATGTTCCCGCCCATTTGAATATTTCAAACGATACCCATTTGAAACATTTTTTTTATTAATATGACAAGGCTAATTTGTTTTTAAAAAATATATACAAATTAAAAAGGACTAAAAGAGTAATTTTGCTCATTTAAATAATTTTACGGTGGTTGTGTTGGTTGGTAAATAAAACATAATACAGAAAACTCATCAAAAACCGCATCAACCCTTATTTCTGTACTCGTATCCATTAATTTGAACAGTTCAAAACTTTAAAGTCAATGATTTTTGAAAATGATAATTACACTAATAAAAACATGGTTCGAGAATTTTTATTTCTTTTATAGGTTTTGTTTTATGTAGAACTTAATAATAAGTATAATAATATCCTCCAATATATAAACAAATGGTTTAAATTACCTGGGATCATGGGATGTTATAAGGAATTAAACTTTTTACGGTAATATAGTGAATATAACTAATATAGTGAATTCTGGTTAAATCGAAGTAAAAATAGGCACTGAAAATTTGGAGTTAAGAAAATTTAATTTAATTTATTTTATTTATATAAAAGTTCATAACGAATTACCTACAATTTTTTAATTTTAATACATAAATCTTCCGTAACATATTTATTTCTTTTACTTTAATTTTATCTTAGATTATCACCTTAATTTCCGTAAACAAAACTAATAGCTTGTTTGAATTTTTCGAGTAACAATAATTCACTAGCACCACATTTCAAAGATATCACATACTTCTTTTCTTGTTTTCTTAAAGTTTAAACTTTCCGATCTATATAAAATTGCATTTCATCCACAATATTTGAACAAGTGCTTCAGAGTTAAAGTTCCAATTTTCCAATTAAAAGATTTTCTTGTTATTGAATAAGATTTTCACCATAGTAAAAAAATACATGTGGTACATGTACAATAGAGTGTCCCAAAAAAATAAAACTTCTTTTTTTTAATGCATACCTCCTAATTTTATTTAAATCTTGTTAAAACGATTGAAATAAATTTTCATGCACCAAGAACCACTGCAATCCGTGCCGATTTGCATCGAAAAATTGCACGGGAATTAACGTATGGATGTGCTTTTTATTGCTTATTTGTTTAGTAAGTATTTTTTTTTCATTTGGTCAGCATATCAGTGAAATTATACAGTTTTAAAATGGAAATATTTTTAATAGGAAACTTAAAACATTAAATTACCGGCTCCAAACTTCCCTAACACCGACAAGGACAGGTAGTTCTGTTCTATATTATTCATGAAGTGAATTTATGTGTTAATGAATACGCAAATCTATTTGCGATTAATTTATTGAGAAAAGGCACATAAACCAATTAAATTTTTACTCAACTATGTAATAAAACTAGCGACAATACACTAAACTTAGAGAAATTAACAAAAAAAAAGAAAATTAAATTCTACTACAAAAAAATGTTTCTTCTAATTCTGAAATAATAGATAAACAAGTAAATTCGCCCATCTCAACTCCTAGCACACAATTCGATACCAACGAAACTTTAACTAGGAAAAATTTCATAGCTTCAAAACAAGTGGAAGTATTAGATAGGCGTCAGTTCAGTTTAAAAATTTGTGTGTTTATTACTGAAACAACTATTAAGGCACTGGGATATAACAATGATAAATTTCTCATAAGTAATTCCTCTATTCAAAGAATTCGTAGGGAAAAGCGAAAAGAGCACGAGAAGCTATGAAAGTCGATTCCCAAAATCCGTATCGGATACTGTAACAGTCCATTAGGATGGTAAACTCTTCCTGGCTTTAAACGCACAAAAATCAAAAGAAGAACGATTATTGATAGTTATTTCATATACAGTGTAAACTCTATATAACGACATTCAAGGGAATGTGCTTGTTTTGACGTTATAGAGAGTTGTCGTTAAATGGAGAGAAGAAAAATCTTTATTAGAAAAAGAAAATCTTTAGACTAGTATTAGTAGTTACATAAAAAACAATACTTATTTGATAATTATTGCGTATAGTCTGTTATTTTCGTCTGACGTCTTTTGCTGAACCAGTACTTTTGTTGTATTTTTTTTTTACTTATTTTATTTATATCTTGTGATATCAAGGCATCTTGGTGATAAAGAAAGTACATTTCCAATAATTTAGCTGCTTCCAGAGCTTTTTAATGCTCGGCGGAGGTTCAGGCTCATCCGTCTCATCTTCTTCATCGCCTTGTTCTTGATCCTCAGTTTTTCTCACCGAATGCAAAACTTCTTTGTCTGTGAATGAAGCCGTTCTAAACAGGCAATCGTCTGCTTCGATGTAGGGTTGAAGATTTTCTGTAAATTTTCCTGTCATGTTAAACTGTTGAATCCACTCAGTTAATGGAAGGTCGTCGTCGCTATCTAGTTCCGTTTTCACCTCATCACTCATAGAATTTGCACAAAGTCCAGCATGTCGAAAAGAGTGCTGTATAGTTGTGGGTGTCACTTCTTCCCAGGCTTTAGATAAAAAAATTTACTGCATGTAGTATATTAATAGAAGTTTTACCCTCAGATTCGACTAGCTCCATCAATAATTTCCTTCTATAGTGACCCTTGAGGCTTTTAATCACGCTTTGGTCCATTGGCTGCAAGACACTAGTCGTATTTGGAGGAAGAAATGTCAACTCTATGTTTTGAAGGTCTGATAGAAGAGGGTGGGCAGGGCAGTTGTCAACAAGAAGTAAAATTTTACGTCCATTTAATTCTGCATCCCACTTTCGTACTTCTTCAAAAAACTGACTGGTCATCCAAGCTGATTTATTAGCTTTATACGTCACTAGCAATGTTTTAATGTTCTTAAAACACCGCGAATTTTTCGATTTACCTATTACTAACAACTTTTTTTTTCTGTGCCATCCATATTAGCAGCCACAAACACTGTAATACGTTCCTTGGAGAGCTTTCCTCCCACACACTTTTCCCCTTTAAATTTCAGAGTTTTGTCTGGAGTCAACTTATAGAAAAGTCTAACTTCATCAGCATTAAAAATGTCACTTGGGGCGTATTTTTCTGTCAATTTTGACCACACTCTATTAATCCAGTCGTAAGTAACAATCGTATCAACAATTCGTGCTTCTCCACTCGGTATTCAACAGTATTTATTAATTTTGGCAACTTATTAATTACTTTTTATTATTTAATTGTCGTTATTGAGAGTGAGTGTAATCCTATATAGAGTTTATCATTGTATGGAAAGCAAGCTAAGCCAACCAAAACTGAGTGATTTCGACGCTTTAGGGAGTTTGTCGTTAAATTGAGTGACGTTACGTGGAGTTTACACTGTATTTATAAAAAACATTTTATCGCTGTACCAAAATTGGACAACTCTTCGGGAAGGAGAACAAGCAGTTCGGAACGCCATTATTGACTGAAATCTTAAAAATAAAGTGCAAATTCTTTGTTGTAATATTATGATACTACTGCTTCACAAACAGGTTGTATTAATGGGACTTCTATGCTTCTTGAGCAAAAACTAAGTAAAGAAATATTCTCTTTTACTTACTGTCATAACGTCTACGAATTAGTATTCAAAGGCGTGTTAGAAGAAAAAATTAGCCAGACAGTTACAAAGTCTTTATATTCGATTGTTTAAAATTGCCGTGTAAATTGGAAAAAAAAATGATTTCAAGAAAATAAAGAGTAGTACAGAAAAACCATCATGCCTCAATGTATCTGAATTGAACAGAATGTTAATACTTTACCAAATTGAGTTAACTATAGAAATCACTAAACATGACTATTGCGAATTGATTTACTGACATTAACTATTGACATTCAATGCT
The DNA here is from genome assembly GCA_958496175.1 of Sisyra terminalis. NCBI lineage: Eukaryota > Metazoa > Arthropoda > Insecta > Neuroptera > Sisyridae > Sisyra > Sisyra terminalis. The sequence goes on from OY292275.1 coordinate 15,829,851, forward strand.
AAACCTTGACTGCAATACAAATTTAGCTTTAAAAGCACCTTACCTGCTGATTTATTATGCTTTTTAAAGGCCATGAAAGCTTACGAAAAAAATAGACAAATGAATCTCAAAACCAGCTTTTCAGAAGTTCTGCCAGCATTCATGGTATTTAATAGATGAATTGTCAGTCTTATCCGTCGATGATGATGTAGACCAAAAGCCAAAAGTAAAAATTATACAACGAATAAACGCTAAGTATATCCCATCGAAAGAAGAACTTAGTGACTCATTTTACGGTTAGTCTGGCAAGTTATAATATGAAGTTTATTTATTATTAAGATATATGAGCGTACGCTTATTTTTAGTTTCAGACAAAATCATCGATGACTTTGTTTCAATCAAGTCATATTCTAATTCGAAAAAGCAAATGTTAGAAGAAAAACTACTGAATAATGTCCTTTTAATAATAAATATTTTACTAAATTAACAAAGATCTTATATTCCTGTATGGTTTCTACATTAATTTTTATATTAAAACTTTGAGATCATGTCGGCACGGGTTATTAATCTTCGATATCGATAATATTTAATACTTTAGTGATTTGGGTCAAATAGAAAGAAAATAGAGGGTATGCGCATCGAAATTCGAAAAAAAAATTGGCTTGTAGCTTGGGACACACTAATGTACAAATTACAAACCAAAATATATAAAACTTTAAATGCTGTTCTAGCTTCTTTCCCTGCTGTTAAGTGAAGCTTTTTTACAACAGTAAAATTTGTTGATATCATAAGTGGTAGTTAGAAAATTTAATTTCAATAATAATTGTTTTACGATAACAAGAACTGTAGTTTATATCTCTGCACTCTTTTTATTACCATTTTTATTGTTAAAGATATCACAATGGGATTAACGAAAAGCATCTCCTTAAATTATTACCACTTCAGCTTTATTCATTAAAAATATTTGCCACTAAAGCTGGTTGTCCAAATGAACGATTAAACTATTTGAAATAATACATTTCAAATATAATTTTGAAAGTTCAATTATGTGTTTTTCACTTATAATTATTCCAATTAGTAAGTTCTCTTTGAACCGAGACGGAACTCAGAAAAACCAGAAGTTCTGGGAATATTCAAAAAGAAATTAATTGTCATAATATTACTAAACAATAGAACAGTAAGTAAGGGATGGTGGAAATTAAAGAAAGCTAAAAAACGTAAAAGACACGTTTTCTTTTCTAACAATTATCATAATTAAACAATGAGCATTTTTAATTAGTAATGGATATTCTTCAAAGCGAAGAAAAGTAAAGTAATTGCATTAAAATAAAATTAACAAAATTTTAGGGTAAAAATTTATTTTTTGTCCAGAGATAATCAAAGTTTCAATGTTTTGAGGCTAATTAAATAATTAACATACGTTTGAGGGAATTATATCGTCAAGTTTTTAGAAAGGTGTTTCGTAATTGTTTTCGATTAACGGTTTGTGTTTTGTGAGTGATGGTACGTATGTAAACCTGTATATTTGCGGAGTCCAGTGACGCCACGGTTCGGGCGTCGTTACGTTTGCGGTTAACGCCTGTGATTGCAAAAACGTGTTACAATTTCCGCACACGACAAAACCGAGTGCAAACTTTATATATCTTCTACCATCATCGTCCCTAAAATGTGATTAATTTTTTCTTTCTTATAGTTCTAAAACCAAAAACCCTTTTCAATCCCATCATTCCGTGGATCATTGCTTTTCACACAACATCCCCTATTTTGAGGATGAAATTGTCATGAATTTTCTATAGTTTGTAATGAGATCGTTAAAATGGTTGAAAATTTTGAACTTTGCGCTCTTGTTTTCGTCAAGAGAGGACAAGAACTAATTAACCTAAAACATAGTGAGATAAAAACGTAAAATACAATACTAGTTCAATAGTTTTCAACAGCTATCTACTCTAATATTATAAAGAGGAAAGATTTGATTATTTATTTGCATTGAATTGACTCCAAAACTACTTGACCGATTTGAAAAATTCTTTCCCTGATGAGAAGCTATCCTATCCCCGTTGAACATAGGCTATTTGAAACTTTTAGTTTATTAAATGTGTCTTTTTAAAGTCAACAAAATAGTGTTTTAAGTATGATTATGTTTTTCGAAAAAGAAATGAGAGAGATAAAAATTTTCATATACCAGTACAAATTGTAAATCTGAAAAGAAAATATAATCTACCCCTATGTTACGCAGACGAAGTCGCGGGGATCAGCTATAGTGGGTATATATACGAAAAATTCAAGTATATGCTCAATTGGTGATATGAAATAACATAGTTAAAACTTGAAAGCCAAAATGAGAGAATGGCAGGTATAAATATATCGTTTAAGTAATCTGAAACGGTTTGAGGCATTTATTATTTGTTGTCAATTATAAATACTTTAACACCTTTTTCCGATTCCCTAAATTACCTCTTTGATTCTGCATTTTCTCATTACTATATTATTAATTATCACAAGTTGAGAACAGGTAAAATTCTTTTCAATTTCACACCTGTTTGGAATTTATTCGGTTTTGCTCACATTAATGGTCATTATTGAGCAAAGGTCAAAAAACTGTACTTTAATATTTGTCTACCTGAATTCTACCACATGATTGATAACCAAGTTAATCGAAATCGATAATATTATGTTTTCAGGTACATGTTAGTATTTCCTCCCAAAAAAAGTATAATGAAGGTTACAGACAAGTCTAATCTAAATAGTTGTACCAATATTTTATTTTGATTTCATTAATGGTTCCAATTTAAAGAGAGCTTTACTGATTTGATAGAAACTTTGTAGTCAAGTTCAACTAATTTTTCTTCGGAAGAAAAAGTTGCCTATTTACGCTTTATTATTAATTATAAAAGTAGCGTTCAGAAGAAGGCCGATTAAAATAAATAAATGGGCACCCATTTATTGGATATGAATTGGATTCTTTAAATAAAAATCTATTTTTTTTTCAAAATATCGAAAAATCAGCAAACATGAAATCAAGAGTGGCCTATACAAATAATATTGCGGGCCACTTCGGAAATGCATTATAACTCCGGGAGCCTCTTTTGAAGTTATACCTCAAATTCTCCAAACTTTATTTAGATACACTGTAATCATTTTAATATTTTGGTTTTCACCAAATGGGTCATTATAAAATGTATACATTTTATGAAAGGCTGATGCATATCGCGGGTCGAAAAAATTGTCAAAAATGCCTCTTTTTGTGGTCCGCGGGTTGACTACCTTTGACAACCTCTGATTTAAATAAACGATGAATAATCTATCTTATATTTACATATATAAAATTGTGGTGTTGACTTATGTAAATTTCAAAAACTCAAAAAAATTATCATTGATTTAGCTCAAATTTAGTCACGATATACAACCTGCCTCGAAAATTGTTTTTATCTTTTTCTTACGTCGAAAACATACCTGCGATTGCAATAAAAGCGGCTTTTTCAATGATCAATACAATAGCCGCTAACTGTCAATACTGCATTGCTATGATGGTACAGTGATTTTTAAAGATAGAGCAAATTTTCTCTAAACGTAATTGATAAACGTATATTTTGAAAGTAAGTTATAATTGGTACAGTGAGGGATACTGCGGGTTGATACGGGAGGTGTTTTAATAATTCATAAGCTTTTTTTGCTAAATTCAATTTATTTATTTACATCCATAGGCTGGCAAGACAACGTCTACCGGGTTCAGCTAGTATTAAATAACTAGCCGGTTCCCACGACATCCTTAGGGTAACATAATAATACGTTAACAGTGTTATTGATTTCTTTTACTTACTTTAAAGAAATCCTCACCTTAATCATTTCATTTTCTTTTCCTTATATAAAATCAAGGCTTTTATATCCAAAATGCTTTTTTAATGATCTTAAAGTCTGTGTACGTACGAATATCTCAAACACCTTATATTTAAGTGAACAATTTGCTAGGATGACGTCACGATTTGCTAGTCACTATATTAACTGAAAATTATCATTAGATTGAACTTATATATTCCCTTAAAACTATTTGTGCTTTGATTCATTTTTCATTTTGATTCAAAACTGTGATTCATTTTTTTAATTAATTTTTGCTACTCATTGTAAATAAGTGGTAAGTTACCTAAAACTTCGTCAGTGTAGCATACTAATACACAAATAATTGAATTTTAATTTACCCTATATAAGAATATATCGAACATATTCAAAAACCTTAAACAAAAAAATACCCTCTTAACAAAAAGGGCATTTCACATGTAACAAAAAATAAAGAAAAATTCTTAAATCTTCGGAACCATAACAAATTGAAAACAAACTTTGATATCTTACAATTGCATCGTATCTTATTATTTCAATTGATTTCTTTTTAAACTGAAACAGTGCTTCAACCCTTTGGAATATTTTTTTTCTCTTTAGCTAACAAAACAAAATCACGCGTGCAAGTGTACTTTTTTTAATAGAAGGTGCATTTTTTATGATTTCGGTAAGTATTTTACATTGTTTGTTGTTCTTTCAGTGTTTAGAGCTTAAAAAGATTATAAATTATGTCCATTAAGTGTTAATTTAAAGTTTATTTATCGTTGAGTGTAAAATATTTGCTTTGCATTATTATTTTATCTGTGGGGGTAAAATGGCAAACATAGTAAACAGATAAATTGATATAGGTATGTCATTTGTCCCTAGAAATAAATAAAAGTAACTTACTAAGATTATGTTGTTTTTGCTACTACAGATATCCAAAAATCCCTCGTAATCATAAACGGACAACGGACCGGCAATCCTAGGAATCTATCTTATGCGTCTAATTGTTATTTCTGTTAATGTATGCCATTTTATCCATATTTACTGTGTTACTTTACCCATACAGTAAGGACAAAATGAATATGTACTGATCTCCTTTAGAAGGCAAATATATTTTTTAGTGTTTGATTTTTGGATTCTAAGATTAATTACTTTGATAGCCAATTATGTAAGTAAAGGCTATGTTTACAAAATTTTGTATTTCTTACTTACCATTAAAGTTTTTTAAAGAAAAAACGGAAGGGTGGGGAAACTTTTGGCAGAACGGGGTACCTAAGGTTTAATTACAATTTACGAGAGATATAAAGAAACAATCTCATTGTTTTGTAATTTATATATTTATTTAATTCATTCTTTACAAATAAAAAATAGGTTTTATTGATTTAAATTAATAATTAATATTAAAAATTTAGGTTTCAAAAATAAATGGAAATTTCCATTTCTGCCCCACCCCCTGGGGCACAATGGGAAATGAGTCTGGGGCTCAATAGAATACTTATTATTGGCTTAGTTCGCAGATGAAGACACTGTCATCATCGTGTTTAGCCCAGCACATGCTAAATGTCCCCATTTTTGACAAATACTTCAGGAACACCAGCTTTCATTATATTTGGAGTATAAATCCTGATAGTATAAGCAGATTACCTCTGCATCTTCCGACCTTTCTTATATATGGACTATCGGCTAGTTTTCCTTATATATGTACGCACTATCTGCTGATAAAATAAAAATGTCTATCTGAATGGGAAATACTATCTGAATATCCCATTCCGCCCTACTCATTATACCCCAAAGCACCTTTTCCACAAGCACGACTATTATGGCAGGATATATTGGTTATATTTGAATTACCACTAGGCATTTAGTTAGTCAACAGCATGTTTAAACAAACATGTCATGTTAATATTCAAACAAAAATTAGAAAATAGGATAATTACCATAGTGTTACTTTGCAAAAATCAGAATTCGGAAACGTTTATTTCGACTTTTGATATAAATAAAAATAACTGCGTATTTACTGGCGATAGCCACTTTTTATAATGCAGCATAGTTAATTGAACATTGAGTATGATTTTTACGCGTTTTTGTCACCTGTAACAAGCGCTAATTCCATTTCCCATTCCGCCTCGTCTTCCCATATGTCATTTTGTACATAGTTCCCTTAGATGAAAAATTTTGTCTTTTTGAATGAAAGACTGAAGTTATTTTTCGAACTTCACTTGAAAAACAAGAAAAACATTATAGATTTCAAAAAAAAAAATGATTTGGTACAACTCATTGTTTTACTCAGAGTTAAATATATCTTCATTTTCTTTGTTTTGTCCTATTAAACAGGGTCGATCACTCTAATTCTCCTTCACCACACGCTTCTACCCTCCCAGTCCCTTGGAGTCAACCACAATTTGGTCATATCATCAATTACCGTGTTGGTGAGGGTTTTCCTTGATCTACCTCTCCTTTTTCTTCCACCCTTCTACCAACGTGTATGGCTATTGTTTTCCTGCTTACATATTGTTCAGTTTTCTTACAGCCAAGCCTCCTGTAGGAATAGAATGAATATAGTATGAAAAAAAAGTATTCTTTATGTTTGAATACAAGAATATCAATTCTGATGAATTTCAATTCATATAATCTTGTGAAGTACTATCTCATGAAGGTTCAAACCTTCTCATTTTCTACTAAAATTGAAGCAAATTTTGATGTTACATTGATTTTAAAAATAAGATCACACTTTTGGGGGCATTTCCCGTGAAGCGGACAGCGAAAAAAAAGTGACGTTCTGAAATTTGTTCATTACATTTTACAGTTTATAACTGCTTTTTCCAACGATTATAAATTGTTTTTTTCCAAACTACATTCTTCATAATATCAACGAAATAATCATCTTAAATATTAGAATATTACAAGCATCGAAAATTGAAAAAAAAAGAAAAATGTTTCAAATAAAAACCACATCTTCTGCTTAAAGTTTCAAATAAATTTTTGAGAAAGCTCTATCAAAGGAAACGGGCCGAAAATGCTACCTGCATTCTTGCAAGTGCAATGTGCACAAGCATGTCTTATTTTCTTCGCATTCCACGTAATTCAACTGGATTTGACATAGTAATAAAGCACATCCATCGAAATCGAGCCAGTTAGTGGGCCGGATGTTAATACGACAAGGAAATTCTCCAGCTTCCCGAAAACAACCCTTGCAACTTCCACACGAACATATATGAGCAACCGGCGAGTTTGGGGTGGTAAACACCAGTCACAATAAAACGTCAATAACACACGCTGCTGACGTATGGCTTTCGTTTAAAACCATTTAATTGGCTATTATTTCTCAAGACATTTACAGCAATTTGGACAATATATATATTTTTTTATTATTGAGATAAGTTTCAAGTGATTAAAAATATAATTTATTAGAGTAAATTGAGCTCTATATATATAAATATATGAGACTTTGCGAACACAAATAAATCATTTAACCTTTTTCTTTTGCTATCGAAAAAATATGAACTAAGAAAGCAAAGAAGGTGAAGAAACTCTTTTCTGCGCTCCAGTCTTACCATTTTCTAATAAAATCTCATTTAAATAAAATATTTTCTCATTTATGCCAAAACTGAATTTATCGAACGACGAATATTTTATCTTAATAAATTTGATATATATTCCGTTTCCTCTTTTATAGCTTTTGAATTAAAGCTCGCATGCCAAACGAGAGCTTTACGGCTTATTGTCTCTATTACCATCACATTGTAAATCCATTTGACTCGATCGAAAATATTGAAACCGAACCACTGCATATAAAACGCTTTTATCACGTTTTCGACTCGTAACTCAATTTTTCTCGGAACTTACAATTCATAAGTTATTAAGTAAAAATTCTTTCTAAATTAAAAAGTTAGTTTTTGCCGAAACTTTTTGCAAAAGTGTAGGTAGTGTTTATTTAAATAAATACAAAGAATCTGACCGACAGAAAGCTCACTCAAGTCTGCATGCGCTCATATTATACACAAAGCTTGCTCATTCATTACTTATGTGGTTTGGTATATGTAAATATACGCGAGCTTTGATCTTTCGCTGTAAAAAGCGTATAATATAAAAGACGAAAGGGGTACAGGAGGAGACGAGACTATGGCTCGCGTATACAAGAAGGAAAATGAAATACAACCTTGTCAAGAAAAAAAAATGAAAAACGCACACCTCAGAAAACAGTTTCTGGGAAAATGGAGCTGAAAGCTCTGTGTGATTAGCTCGACGAAGCTAATCAACATAGGTTTTTTTTCCCTACAAATCATCGATAAAATGTGACAAAAGTTCACAGCTTATTTTTGTCTAAAGAAATAAATATTGATGGCATATTTTCATTTTATTGACTACTTCTTTTTTATTTTTTATAAAGCTTTATTAAACTTTAAAACCAGTAGATTAGGACAAGATTTCTACGTACATTTATGAAACATTAGGTTCATTTTTATTTATTTATATATAAGCATCAACCACTTGAAATTTTATATGAAAAATATCCATTTTAAAATGGAAAGATAGCACAAGACGATAAGGATTAATTGTAGATTAACTAGCAAACTTACACAAATGATTAAGTTATGACAAAAGCTATTACCTATTTCAGTGCAAGTACGACGATTTTAGTAGTTAAGTATGTGATAAAATAGAACGTAAGGAGAATGTTGTAGCTTACAATTTTATAAATACTTTAGGACCTAGGAAAATTCAAAAACTTTCATAAGATAATGTTCGGTTCAAGGAAAATAGCCAAGATTAAAAACAGGAATCGGAATTTATTTTGGTGCTAAAATTTATGTTTTCTCCAGTTCAATTATTTAGGCAATGCACGCGCTAATAAGCACACAAAAATCAAGTATTTTATAAATATTAGACTGGACCAAAAAAATAGACTATTTTTTTAAAGGTGTATCGAAAATATTGTTCAAGGTGACAAGAAAAACAATATCGAGAAGGTTTGAGCCCTTAATATTAACATTAAGAGGTCTATCATCTTTAATTTCGATTTTCTATTTGTGTTTTCATTTTTGCGTCAATGCTGTCAAACTAACAAGGTAAAAAAATTCATCTGCACATATATTTATATAAAATTATATATAATATAAAATATAAAATAATATAAAATTATATTCCCTACCAAAAACATTTCCTTGAAAATTTTTACGAAACACGTCGTTTCCGAATAATCAAGCTTTAAACAATGATATAATTTTTTGATATAACTTCTTTATTTTGTAATTTTGTAATTAACGAACAAATAAATATATAGAAATGAACAATATAGATTCTTAAAGGAAATTTAATGCTCTACAAAAAAGGTCTTCTAACGTTTTTACATAAAATCACTTTTCTTTGTGTATAGTTCTTTTGAGATATTGTTTAAAGTAAAAAAGTAAGAAAAAAAGAAGGGAAATAAATATTTATAATTCCGATCCAGGAGTTTTTCTTCAATTTGTTTTGGTTCCAAGGTTTAGAGGATCTTTTTTTATAATTTTAAATATTTAACACTTTGGTTTTTAATTTTCGCAACGTTTCGCAGTTTATAACTGCTTTTTCAAGCGATTATAAATAACAATATAAGTGTATAAGGAATAATAAAAATGTCATTTATTTTGATTTAATATGAAGTGCTAATTATTAAGACAAATTAAACCATAACAAATTAAAGAAGGGAAATAATTAAAAGTGAAGAGAACGATTGCATTTGGGTGCATTTTTCAGAAAAAAATCGAGGAACAACTAATTTAATAATCGATGGATCAATTGTGATATTTAATCTAAGTGATATTTTGTTCGGGGATATTTTGGGTGGGGATGCTTTGTTTGGGGACATTTTGGCGGAGATATTTTGTCGGAAAATCACAACATCTGATACCAAACACATGGTGCAGCTCTAATCTTACTTTGTCCCAAATAGTGCCATCATACTTGTTATTCACGATTTTTTTCTTATGGTGCAAAACATCAATGAAAATCTTACAAATTTTGGAATTGTATGTTAAAGAAAATGGGTTAACATCTCTCTTAGCTGGTAGATAAGAGAAATAACTGCTTAACAGTTTTTCAAAAATGTCATAATTTAACTGGAAATCGATATCAAAAGTATGAACTCTTATTGCCTATCGTGAGACACAAATTATTCGGTGAAAAATAAAATCTATCTTATATTTTTGAACAACCATAGAGCAAGTGCATAAAGTAGCTCAAACTATAATAAGCTCCTTGCATCAAAAAAAAAAAAAAAAAAATGCTGCTCTACTGTCTTCCTTGATGTAAGTTAAGCTTTCGACAAAGTGTCGCATCAGGAACTCTAACTTAAAATTCAAAGATTGTTACCCACTCCGATCACCAAGGTCATCGAGGCGTACCTAACAAATCGAAAATTCTTCGTGAAATTCAGAGGCGGAATGAACAACTATCCAGATGACATCATGGGGTTCCATAGGGTAGCATTCTTGAGTCAGTCCTATATCTAATATACGCGGCGGACATGCCAATCGTAAACGGCTCCACAATGACTTCCTTCGCCGATGACACAGCGATTCTGGCAAGCGACCAGAGTGCCTCACAGCTGCATAGAAAAATTATAAGGCGCCTTAAATATGCTTCAGGAATGGTTTCTCTGATGGAGAATAAAAATTAATGATGACAAGCCGGTGCACGTGACATTCAAAACCAAAACAGATACTTGCCCTCATATCTTCATGAATAACCGTCAAATACCTCAGGCAACAAAGGCAAAGTATCTTGAAATTCACTTGGACCGACGACTCACATTGCGCAAACATATCAACAAAAAGTGCGGACAACTGAGGCACAAGCTAAGAGAGCTGTGGTGGCTATTACAGCGCGGATCGAATCTGTCCCTGGAAAGTAATCTAATGATCTATAAAACCGTCTTAAAACTAGTCTGAACGTATGGAATCCAACTTTGGGGAGCTGCCAGCAGCTCAAATATTGAAATAATGCAGAGGTTTCAGTCTAAAACACTGCGTCTCATCGTTGATGCCTTGCGGTATGTCATGAACCTCGACATCCATAAAGATCTAGGCATTGCAACTGTTAAGGTATAGGCATCCAGATTCAGCGCCAAATACCTTAGGCGCTTAAATGATCACCCGAGCCACCTGGCTATGAGCCTTCTAGATAACAGCGAAGAGACTCTTAGATTTAAGCGCCTGAAATTCCTGGAGCTTCCCTTTAGGTGGTGAAGTAGAAAGCACCCCAATTGGGATGCCCTGTCGTCCCGTTCATACGTTCAACAGATTCGCTTATTGTCTTGGGACTGATTGCGAAACATAACAAATTGTAATAAAAGACAAAAAAAAAATTTTTAAAATTAGCTTGCCATGATTATAAAGTCATTTTTGACTTTTCAACATTTACTCTTCGGATTTTAACGTAAATTTCATTATTTTCATAATGAATAAGTTTGTGCTAATGTATGGAATAATTTCAGTGAGACAGCATTACTAAATCAAGAATTCCTTTCAATTCAAAACAATAAATTAGGATTTTTTTTTTAGATAACCCTTTTTATTACAATTTTTTTCATTGATCCAAATATTAGATGGAAGTTAGATGAATACTCTTACACAGAAAATTGTTTCAGACCTGATGGATGTTTATATGGTGCCCATTATGTAAGCCAACCTTTGTTAGTATTGGGAGAAACAGGAGTTATTTTAGGACTCATTTTATCGCTTTCGTATCTTATTTCATTCCTTGTTTTACATGAAGGAGTTAATTTTTTGGAACAACAAATATTTTTTTCAATTGTCACTATTCTAATTTTCGCTCATGCCGTGGAAATTTTTGTCTCAGGTAAATGATTTTGTTTTCTTTATTATAGAAATTCAGCACCAATTCAATTCATGTAAATCGAATCGTAAATTAATGTTTTGATTTAAGATAAACTTTGCTATTTCCTTATAATACCCATAAATACCTTATATACCTTTTTCCTAATATACCCAGAAATTTAAAGCTTATTTATTATCTACAACCAGTTCCAAACAGTCCTTCATTTTATTCAATCAAAATTTGAGGCATAATTTAAGCGTAAATTTGAGGCATTTTTTTACTCTATTTAATTTCCGGAATGGTTAAATATTTTCCTCTTGGACTGCCTGTTTCTGGTCATGTATGTCAGGCATATAAAATTCGTTTCTGTTTTTTAATAAACTCAGAATTATAACTCTTCTTTTGTTATTGAATTTATCTAGTTTTTCTTTTATTAAATGCCTCATTCTGTTTAAATAAATACCATAAAGCTAGCTTTTTTTCTTGTCACCAAATTACAAATATTTCTTTTTTCATTGTATACAATTTCTTTCTTCTTTTTCTGTATCACATTCTAGGGTTCTCAAAATATTTCACTATTGGTTCCTTAGAGTTCATATTTTGAATCTATTCGGTAATACAATATATATAGAAAAATTACACATTTCATTTAAAAAAAAATCTATATGGCCCACCCTATATTTTACTAAAATACAACTTGAGCTAAGCCATTTTTTAAGTTACCTTTATAGTTTTTTGTCAAATTTCCATTGGACACAATACACGGAAAACATTATTAAGAAATTTTGATAAAACCATGAGTTCTATATCATAATATCCAACATAAGTGGTTTGGGTTTTGACCTAGTTTCGGCAAAAAAAAAACGAGTTTCGATTTTGGCTATCGTCAAACCGAAATTATGACTGAAACCTAAACTGAGTTTGTGAGATGTTGAAAATGTTAAAAAAATATTGTTTCTCACTTATAGTTTTAGATTCTTCAAATATAAAAACTGATAATTATCAGTTCATTAAAATTATTTTTGATAATTTTTTTCAGTTCGAAAGAAACCAGACCAAAGTTTAGAAGAAATTATTTTATTTTTAAGATATAAGAAAGAGTATGTAATTGTTATGTAATTTTTTTTCATTTTTTAAATAACAATATGGAAGTTTTGGTTTCGGTTTCGGTCGGATAGTAGGTGTTTGAAATTTATCAATATAGTACACCTGTATAACTTTTTATGCATTTGTTTGGAATTTCAGGTTTGTACAAAGCTCATCATCTCACTTTAGAGGACTTACTAATGTGGAAAAAATCATTCGTTCCAAGAATTATACTACTTGAAGTGTTACACTTTGCAGCGATGGCAGAATTAATATTTATTTTGTTTTTGTTATTATCATAAAAATAATAATTTCTTTAAATTTCTTTTTTCGTTTTATTTAATCAACAAAAAAACTTAATATATCGTTAGAACTTAGTCAAAGATTCATAGATCAAAATTAAAAGCCTTCAGTACTGATCATAGTTACAAGTAGTTACACATCAGACCAATTCTTTCGAATGATGAATACAAAACTTTTTCGTTCAAATTGTTTTCACCTTGTCTAGTTAATGATAAATAATTTTCTTTTGGGTTCATCAACCAAGCACAGAATAAAATTTAAAACCGGGATACCATACTTGAATTTTTATTTCCTCTTGTTCGAATCCGATTGAAAAAAGATTCAAAATCGATAATTTTTACTTAAATGTTTTAGTCATAAAATTAAATCGAGAGGTTTCCCATCAATTCACGAGCTTATAAATCAATTAATTATCACAACTAGAGAAAAATGATACCAAAAGAAAAAAATAGGGAAGGGATTATCTATACTAATATATAAAGTTCTTACGTCTGTCTACATTTCGATTTTGTACCCAATTTAAGGTAAATATTTGTTTCAAGAGGCCTTTTTTTCAAATTTAATATTTTTAAAATTTTTGTCTGTCTGTCTGTCTGTATTTAATGAAATTTGGAATTAAGATACAACACAATTTCCTACACATGTTAGGCCACTTATTATTCCTTAAAAATAATAAGGTAAGGTATTCCCTAGGGATGAAACAAAAACTTTTTACTTTAGATAGGTGAGTTATATATCATAGGAAAAGTAATTAAAAGTTAGTAAATAAAGTGTAAAAATATTTTTAATTAAACTGATAAAAACCACCGTAAATTCAATTGTCTAAAAAATTACCTCTTTGAAATATAAACATTTATGATTATAAAATATATAAAACACATAATTGATGTTAATAGTGTAATGGCTTACGTATCTGACATTCTGATGCTCCTAATTAAAAAGACGTGGGTTCGAATCTTACAGTAAGCTTTTTTTTTACATAATTATTTTAAATAGGCTCTTAGAGTTAGTCAATAAGGAAATATTAAAAAAAAAGTAATAGTAATAATAATAATAATAATAATAATAATAATAATAATAATAATAATAGCAATTAAACTTAAAGTAAATACGTTTTTAAAACCGTGCATATATAAAATGGTGTATTTATATACTCCTCTAACTGATGAAATTTTAATATTCGATGTATTCCATATAAGAAGTAGACATCTGAAAAGAATTTTTTTTTTGAAAATTCCTACCTTAAAAGAGTAAAACGGGGTGACTAAGTTTGTATGAAAAAATTTAGAGTTAATAAACAATCGAAATTTTAAATTTAAGAAGTCTAATAATTAAATTAAATAATATTATTTAATTACAAATATTTTATATGATCTATATTCTATGTATACTATTATAATTTAGAAATTGATGTAAGATTGACATATTTTGTAATTATTTTAATTTTTTATAGAAGCTGAGGAAGTTACAATTAGTAACGAAACGTAGCTAATTGAACAATAAAAATATTAAATAAAAAACAAAAAGATCTTAAATAACCTGAATTTTCTTCTTATTTAAAAAAATATAAAAGCTGAGATCTGATTTTTATCATCTACTAATAAATAAATAGGTAATTAATAATAAGTGTCTGCTTTTGTTAATCATTTTAATAACAGCATTTTAAATAGCGCCATTTTACTTAATTAGTAAAAAAAATTATGTAGTAGGTACTTAAACCAGATACCAAAGAGGCGGTTTTTAATTTTTATTTGTTAATTTCAACAATCAAACTTTTTAAAATCTAATTTTTATGAACTAATGATTGTGACTCGGAGCAATTACCTATATATTTTGCTGAAAAGCATTAAGGAAACAATGTTTTATCATATATTTCACTATCCATTTAAATATACAATCTTCCAAACTAACATTTCTTCGGTTTTTAGAACAATTTGAAAACCCATTATTGTTATGGAAAATAAATAAAATATTCTAATTTACTTCCACGCTTTCTATCTATTTCCAACAATTTTGTATGTACAACGTCCAAATGTGAGAAATCGAATTCCTTTTTGTCATGATAATCAAAATGAAGGTTATAATTTTTTTCGTTTAACATTTTATTTTGCAATATAAATGCATATTTATGTCGATGAAATTTGGAAAGTGTTTTTCTTATACGATGCAGATATATAATAAGAAAATGTTTGTTGAAAATTCCTCTCTAAAAGAGTGAAAAATGGTGCCAAAGTTTGTACGATATAACGTCTAATAAACAATCGAGATTTCAATTTTCATAACGCAGAAAAAGTTACCCTCTAAAACGGTTGCCTCTCTCATCAGAATTTTTAATGCCATCCTTGACACGGGACACTATCCTTCACTGTGGAAGATAGCCAAAATGATCCCAATACTCAAACTAGGAAAACCTAAAAATGAAGTACGATCCTATCGACCAATAAGCCTTCTACCTAGTTTGTCGAAGCTATTCGAACGACTCTTACTAAAACGAATAATACCCATACTGGAAGAAGGGAACGTAATTCCATCCCACCAGTTTGGGTTTAGGCAAAGACACGCAACCACAGAGCAAGTACATAGAGTAGCTCAAACTATAATAAGCTCCCTGCACCAAAAAAAATACTGCTCTGCCGTCTTCCTCCATGTAAGTCAAGCTTTCGACAAAGTGTGGCATCAGGGACTCAAACTTAAAATCCAAAGAGTGCTACCCACTCCAATCACCAAGGTCATCGAGGCGTACCTATCAAATCGAAAATTTTTCGTGAAATACAAAGAGGCGGAATCAACAGCTATCCAGATGACCTCAGGGGTTCCACAGGGTAGCATCCTTGGGCCAATCCTATATTTAATATACACGGCGGACATGCCAACCGTAAACGGCTCCATAATGGCTACCTTCGCTGATGACACAGCGATTCTGGCTAGCGATCATTGTCCCATAGCTGCCACAGAAAAATTACAAGGCGCCCTAGATATGGTTTTTCCAGGAATGGTTTCTCAGATGGAGAATAAAAATTAATGAAGAGAAGTCGGTGCACGTGACATTCACAACCAAAAGAGATACTTGCCCTCACATCTTCATAAACAACCGTCAAATACCTCAGGCAACAGAGGCAAAGTATCTTGGAATTCATTTGGACCGACGACTCACATGGCGTAAACATATCGCCAAAAAGCGCGAACAACTGGGGCACAAGCTAAGAGAGCTGTGGTGGCTATTACGGCGCGGATCGCACCTGTCCCTGGAAAGTAAGCTAATGATCTATAAAGCTGTCCTAAAACCGGTCTGGACGTATGGAATCCAACTTTGGGGAACTGCCAGCAGCTCAAATATTGAAATAATGCAGAGGTTTCAGTCTAAAACACTGCGTCTTATCGTTGATGCTCCGTGGTATGTCACGAACTTCGACATCCATAAAGATCTAGGCATTGCGACTGTTAAGGAAGAGGCAACCAGATTTAGCGTCAAATACCTGCGGCGCTTAAATGATCACCCGAGCCACCTGGCTATGAACTTTCTGGATAACAGCGAGGAGACTATTAGACTGAAGCGCCTGACATTCCTGGAGCTTCCCTACAGGTGGTGAAGTATAGGGCACCCCAATAGGGGTGTCCTGTCGTCTCGTCCATGCGTTCAACAGATTCGCTTATTGTCCTGGGACAGATTGCGAAACAACAAATTAAAAAAATAAGAAATAGTCGCAGAATTGTTATAAACGAAACGTAATTACTCTTTATTATAAAACAAAATTGGTTTAATATTAGGAACAAAATCTTTGGGTCTGCTTAAAAATTTAAACTCTGATAGATATATCTGAAAATGGTTAAGTTAAGTTTATAAGTGACCATTAAGTTTTTTGGCTATCACATATTGTAAACCTGAATATTCAAAATACGTATTCACAAATACATTATTTAGCGAATATCGAGTAGCGAGAAATTCGGCTAACTAAAAGAAAATGGTTTAATAATATAGTTGAAATTCAGATATTTTAATAATAAGTGCATAGATACACAATGGTTATACTTGATTATGGAGGAACTGGGTTTCGTGTAACAAATTTTAATTTCGCGGTAGTTTTGTACATTGAACTTGTACACTGAAATAGTTTTGAGAAAAAGGTTCATTCGGGAGTCGAGACAATGAAACGGGATTTCTACTAATATTCTAAATCTTGACCCTTTACTTTTGTTATTTTTACGCGAGTCTTTTGATAACTTTTTACTGTTTTAAGTCAAAATTAAAACCGACTTTATTGACCTTGACGATATTTTTTTATGTAAAGATCCTGATTGGTTTATGGATGATTTGGTTCACGATAGGTATACCTAATGTAGGTATACGCAATTGAACATACTTCATAATAGTCCAATGTTATTGGAATCATAAGAAATTGATCCTTTTTTTGCAAACACAATATATTTTTTCAAATTAATTTGAAATGACCTATATGATTAATGCTGGTGTTAATAAAGCACCTTAATTATCTGGTACTAATAAAACACCAGCTTATTTAGCAAGGTCTCTTACTATTTTATTTATATATTAACATATACTAACATATATTAATATTATTATAATAATATATTAACTATTGATTTTTAATACCAAATCTTTGATATAAAATTAATTATCAGATAGGAAATTCATACGTATTTGTCGTAGATCCTTCAATGCTCTAATTTGTTGTCAATGCATTTTTTAATATCTCTTTTTTCCAACCACTTTCACTAAAACTATCGTTAGCGTTTAAGCTGACAAAATTCTATGTTGGTTACAGCACATTTTGGACAAATAATAAATAAATGTGACATTTTGTAAACTAATTTTCAATATTTATTGGATTTAACATAAATTTTTAACATGGTATTCAGTGGGAAAAAATATATTCTTCTTTACGGAATTATTTCGGTCAGTTGTTTTTTCCAAAGTCCAAAATATTTAATCTTTAACTTCATATTTTAGTTTAGATCTATTTTTTTTTTTATTATTCCAGATCACTCTTTTTACATCAATTTTTTTTATTGACCCTTATTTAAAATGGGGCTTACGTAATTATTTACTTAGCAAATGCACTCCGGAATCGCTGCTGCCAATGGCAAATTGCACTTATGGAAACTTCTTTCTGCCCCAATACTTTATAATTCTTGGAGAAGTAGGAGTTATTGCAGGATTTATTTTATCTTTTGTTTATCTAGTGATGTAACTTACTGATAATTCGGATATTAATTCTTCTCAACAAAAAACATTGTTTTCTATTGTGGGCTGTTTTATTTTGGCACATGCGATTGAAATGTTATATAGAGGTAAATATATTCTTAATGCTTAATAATTTCATATTTAAAATAATGATAAATACTAAATTATAATTTACTATTTTCGAGTCACAATTCAGAAGTTAATGAATAATTATTTACGTCAAATGACTTTATAAAATTAAATGAAGTTCTTGTGAAAAATTCTGCACTGTCCAAACTGGTAGACCTTTCGGGACTTGATACCAGGAAAATACATCCAAAAAAACCTTGTTAAATGACGCCTTCAAATTTAAAAAACATCTTTGCGACAAAAACCACAAATGCACAAATTTTGAAAAAAACTTTAAATCTATACATACGTGCCAGAATGGATCTCATATGAACATCCAGGAAGAATATGAAGTGTATAAAATCCCCAAATCGAATGTGATTTTATTTGTTTACTAATCACTCAATATAACATTACCTGACGATGACTGCTAACGGCTGCTAAAACGCGTAGCAATAAAGAAATTGAGTCTTGCAACGTAAATAATTAATCATTTATTTAAAAACAATTAGATTTTGTTGGAAAAGTACGTGTAAGTCGTGTAAGTACAGTACAAAGTTCTGATCTCTCGAAACTTTTAAAGTGAAATATATATGAGGTAGTATTCTTCTTTTTGGCAGTAAATAATAACAGAAATATAAAATTTTATCATTTTGAATATACAATTTGAAAAAAAAAATAAATTAATTAACTATTGTTTTCTGCTTTTAGGGCTATTGAAAGGCTTGTCAAAGGATATGAAATATACATTTATTACACGACTTTTGATACTAGAATGTCTTGAATGGTTGGCTTTTTTAGAAATACTCATTTTATTGATTTGTTTATTTACTGATAATTAAATGATGGGATACTATTTTTCTATGATTAATTCATAATATTTTTGGTCATATTGTTTTTTTTTTCTTATTAATCATGAATCTCTTTTTGAAATATTTCATTATGAATTTTTGGTGAGGAATTGGATCCTCCAATATTATAAACATTTCTAGTAAACATTTCTTTGAATCTTTAAAAGCTTTTTTGCTTATTGCACTCCTAGAAGCCAGTAAAAATTACGACATAGGATTTTGAAATAAAATGAATGTTGCATTATGAATGTTTCTTATTTAATTGATCAAATTATATAACCCAGGAAACTTAAAAATTTCGAAAATATTCAATGGATGAAAAATATTTATTTAAATTTAACTTTTTTACCTAAAAAATTATATTTAAAAATGTACTTAATATTATATAGAACGGCAAATTAAAAAAAAATGATAAAATATTGAAATATTGATTTTATTAGAATTGCGATAGGGAAAAATTCATTTGAAATTTTTCTAAATTTTCTAAAACTTGAAATATATTCCTAGAAATTGAATTTATAAAATATTGTTACGTGACGTCTCAAAACTGTATTGAGATCACGTTAACATTTCTTTAATTTCTTTAGAAATAAATAATCACTTTCACACTTAACAATCACTTCTTTATTACACTCGTATACATTTTTAATTACACAATAACACTTGCCAAAACAATTACTCAAATGACAATAATCACTTTTAAATCGAAATCCCAATAAAAATCGTTTTGTAATCGCTTTGTTGTAACGGAAATTCAAATTTGAACATCGATACTCTTGTCTCAAGGTTTTTTGGCTTAAACTGAGCGCCTTATATACCCGCAACCCACCATTCTAGAACGTACTCCAATGTTCGGTAATGTTCTATTACTTACTAGACGTTTTTTGGATAACCTATATGTGCATTCGCCTTGGAGTGAGAGAGAAATAAATCACTTAACCAATCGCGTGCCTGCATGGTACAAAAAGAGAGACAGACTTCGTCCTTTTTTGTTACAATTTTATTAAAATGCGGAGAAACCAATTTTTAGTTATGAAAAATTAGTATTTTAATCAGAAAAAGGTTTGAATTTTAATGAATAACCATCTGTTTAAAAACCTTAATAGTCCAATGTTGTTGGAATCATAAGAAATTGCACCTTTTTTTTGCAACAACAATATTATTTTTCAAAGTAATTTAAAATGACTTATTTATATGATTAGTACTGGTACTAATAAGGCACCTTTATTTTCGGGTACTGATAAAGCACCAGCTTAATTAGCAAGGTCTCTTAATATTAATTAACTATTGATTTTTTAATACCAAATCTTTGATATAAAATTACTTACCAGATAGAAAATGCATGAGTATTTGTCGTAGATCCTTCAATGCTCTAATTTGCTGTTAATGCATTTTTTAATATCTCTTTTTTCCAACCACTTTCACTAAAATTAGCGTTAGCGTCTAAGCTTACAAAACTCTATGTTGGTTACAACACATTTTGGACAAATAATAAATAAATGTGACATTTTGTAAACTAATTTTCAATATTTATTGGATTTAACATAAATTTTGTATCATGCTATTCAGTGGGAATAAATATATTCTTCTTTACGGAATTATTTCGGTCAGTAGTTTTTTAAGTCCAAAATATATAATCTTTAACTTCATATTTTAGTTTAGATCTAATCTTTTTTTTTTATTATTTCAGATCACTCTTTTTATATCAATTTTTTTTATTGATCCTTATTTACAATGGGGCTTACGTAATTATTTACTTAGCAAATGCACTCCGGAACTCCTGCTGCCAATAGCAAATTGCACTTATGGAAACTTCTTTCAGCCCCAACACTTTTTAATTCTTGGAGAAGTAGGAGTTATTGCAGGGTTTATTTTATCTTTTGTTTATCTAGTGATGTTACTTACTGATAATTCGGATATTAATTCTTCTCAACAAAAAACATTGTTTTCTATTGTGGGCTGTTTTATTTTGGCACATGCCATTGAACTGTTATCTAGAGGTAAATATATTCTTAATACTTAATAATTTCATACTTTAAATAATGATAAATACTAATTTATAATTTACTATTTTCGAGTCACAATTCAGAAGTTAATGTTAAATTATTTACGTTAAATGACTTTATAAAATTAAATGAAGTTCTTGTGAAAAATTCTGCACTGTCCAAACTGATAGATCTTTCGGGACTTGATACCAGGAAAATACATCCAGAAAACCTTGTTAAATGACAACTTCAAATTTAAAAAACATCTTTGCGACAAAAACCACAAATGCAAAAATTTTGAAAGTATATAAAATCCACAAATCGAATGCGATATTATTTGTTTACAAATAACTCAATAAAACATTACCTAACGATGACACCTAAAGGATGTTAAAACGCGTTGCAATAAAGAAATTGAGTCGTGCAACGTAAATATTTAATCATTTATTTAAAAATAATTAGATTTTGTTGGATAAGTACGTGTACGTACAGAAAAAAGTTCTGCTCTCTCGAAACTTTTAAAGTGAAATATAAATGAGGTTGTATTCTTCTTTTTGGCAAAAAATAATAACAGAAACCTAAAATTTTATCATTTTGAATATAGAATTTGAAAAAAAAAAATAAAAAAATTAACTATTTTTTCTGCTTTTAGGGCTTTTGAAAGGCTTTTCAAAGGATATGGAATATAAACTTATTGCACGACTTTTTTTACTAGAATGTCTTGAATGGTTGGCTTTTTTAGAAATACTCATTTTATTGTATTTTTTATTTACTGATAATTAAATGGTGGGATACTATATGACTATGATTAATTCAAGATATTTTTGATTATATTTTATTTTATTTTTTCTTATTAATCATGAATCTCTTTTTGAAATGTTTCATTATGAATTTTTGGTGAGGAGTTGGGTCCTCCAATATTATAAACATTTCTAGTAAATATTTCTTTGAATCTTTATAAGCTTTTTTGCTTATTGCACTCCTAGAGGCCAGTAATAATAACGAAAAAAGATTTTTAAATAAAATGAATGTTGCATTATGAATGTTTCTTATTTAATTGATCAAATTATATAACCCAGGAAACTCAAAAATTTCGAAAATATTCAATGGATGGAAAATATTTTTTTTAATTTAACTTTTAAACCTAATAAATTACGTTTAAAAATTTACTTAATATTTTATACAAAAGCAGATTCAAAAAAAAAAAAAATTGATACAAATATTGAAATAAAATAAATATAAATATAAAATATTGAAATATTGATTTTATAAGCATTGCGATTAGGAAAAATTCATTTGAATTTTTTCTAAGTTTTGAAATATATTCCTACAATTTGAATACATAAAATATTGTACCGTTACGTCTCAAAACTGTATTGAGTTCGAATTAATAGTTTTTTAATTTGTTTGAAAATAAATAATCATTTTCACACTTAACAATCACTTCTTTTATTACACTTGTATACACTTTTGATTACACTTGTCAACACAATCACTCAAATGACAATAATCACTTTTAATTCAAATCACAATAAAAATCACTTTGTAATCGTTTTGTTGTAACGGAAATTCAAGTCTGAACTTCGATACTCAACTGTCTGTTTGCTCGAACTGAGCGCCATATATACCCGTAACCCATCATTCTAGAATGCACTTCAATGTTCGCTAATGTTTTGTCACTTACTAGACGTTTCTCGATTAACCTATATGTGCATTTGCATCGGAGCGAGAGAGAAATAAGTCTCTAAGCCAATCGCGTGCCTGCATGGTACAACGAGAGAGACAGTCTTCGTCCTTTTCTGTTACAATATTATTAAAATGCAGAGAAACCAATTTTTAGTTATAAAAAATTTGTATTTTATTCGTAAATAGGTTTAAATTTTAATGAATAACCATCTGTTTAAAAACCTTAATGGTCCAATGTTGTTGGAATCATAAGAAATTGATTCTTTTTTTTTTTTGGTAGCGCAATATATTTTTTCAAATTAATTTAAAATGGCTTATTTATATGATTAGTACTGGTACTAATAAGGCACCTTTATTTTCGGGTACTAATAAAGCACCAGCTTAATTAGCAAGGTCTCTTAATATTAATTAACTATTGATTTTTTAATACCAAATCTTTAATATAAAATTACTTACCAGATAGAAAATTCATGAGTATTTGTCGTAGATCCTTCAATGCTCTATTTTGTTGTCAATGCATTTTTTAATATCTCTTTATTCCAACCACTTTCACAAAAACTATCGTTAGCGTTTAAGCTTAAAAAATTCTATGTTGGTTACAACGCATTTTGGACAAATAATAAATAAATGTGACATTTTGTAAACTAATTTTCAATATTTATTGGATTTATAATAACGTTTTAACATGGTATTCAGTGGGAATAAATATATTCTTCTTTACGGAATTATTTCGGTCAGTAGTTTTTTTAAGTCCAAAATATATAATCTTTAACTTCTTGTTTTAGTTTAGATCTAATCTTTTTTTTTATTATTTCAGATCACTCTTTTTATAACAATTTTTTTTATTGATCCTTATTTAAGATGGGGCTTACGTCTTTATTTACTTAGCAAATGCATTCCGGAATTTCTGCTGCTAAGGGAAATGTGCACTTATGGAAACTTCTATCAGCCCCAACACTTTTTAATTCTTGGAGAAGTAGGAGTTATTGCAGGGTTTATTTTATCTTTTGTTTATCTAGTGATGTTACTTACTGATCATTCGGATATTAATTCTTCTCAACAAAAAACATTGTTTTCTATTGTGGGCTGTTTTATTTTGCCACATGCGATTGAAATGTTATCTAGAGGTAAATATATTCTTAATACTTAATAATTTCATACTTAAAATAATGATAAATACTAAATTATATTTACTGTTTTCGAGTCTCAATTCAGAAGTTAATGATTAATTATTTACGTCAAATGACTTTATAAAATTAAATGAAGTTCTTGCGAAAAATTATGCACTGTCCAAACTGGTAGATCTTTCGGGACTTGATACCAGGACACCTTCAAATTTTACAAAGCATCTTTGCGACAAAAACCACAAATGCACAAATTTTGAAAAATTTTAAATCCAGAATTGCCAGAATGGATCTCATATGAACATCCATGAAGAAAATGAAGTAAATAAAATCCACAAATCGAATGCGATATTACTTGTTTACAAATGACTCAATAAAATATTACCTGACGATGTCAGCTAAAGGCTGCTTAAACGCGTTGCAATAAAGAAATTGAGTCTTGCAACGTAAATAATTAATCATTTATTTAAAAACAATTAGATTTTGTTGGAAAAGTACGTGTAAGGCTTGTAAGTACAGTACAAAGTTCTGATCTCTCGAAACTTTTAAAGTGAAATATATATGAGGTAGTATTCTACTTTTTGGCAAAAAATAATAACAGAAATATAAAATTTTATCATTTTGAATATAGAATTTGAAAAAAAAATTAAAAGAATTAACTATTTTTTTCTGCTTTTAGGGCTATTGAAAGGATTTTCAAGGGATATGGAATATAAACTTATTGCACGACTTTTTTTACTAGAATGTCTTGAATGGTTGGCTTTTATAGAAATACTCATTTTATTGTATTTTTTATTTACTGATAATTAAATGGTGGGATACTATATGTCTATGATTAATTCATATTATTTTTGATTATATTTGATTTTCTTTTACTTATTAATCATTAATCTCTTTTTGAAATGTTTCATTATGAATTTTTGGTGAGGAATTGGATCCTCCAATATTATAAACATTTCTAGTAAACATTTATTTGAATCTTTAAAAGCTTTTTTGCTTATTGCACTCCTAGAGGCCAGTAAAAATTACGGCATAAGATTTTAAAAAAAATCAATGTTGCATTTTGAATGTTTCTTATTTAATTGATCAAATTATATAACCCAGGAAACTCAAAAATTTCGAAAATATTCATTTGATGAAAAATATTTATTTAAATTTACCTTTTTTACCTAAAAAATTATATTTATAAATGTACTTAATATTATATAGAACGGTAAATTAAAAAAAATTTATAAAATATTGAAATATTTATTTTATTAGAATTGCGATAGGGAAAAATTCATTTGAAATTTTTCTAAATTTTCTAAAACTTGAAATATATTCCTAGAAATTGAATATATAAAATATTGTTACATGACGTCTCAAAACTGTATTTAGTTCGCGTTAATAGCTCTTTAATTTCTTTAGAAATAAATAATTACTTTCACACTTAACAATCACTTTTTATGACACTTGTATACATTTTTTATTACTCTATCACACTTGTCAAAACAATCACTTAAATGGCAATAATCACTTTTAAATCGAAATCACAATAAAGATCGCTTTGTTGTAACGGAAGTTCTAATCTGAACTTCGATTCTCAAGTCTCAACTCTTTTTTGGATTGAACTGAGCGCCTTATATACCCGTAACCCACCACATTCTAGAATGCACTCCAATGTTTTATCACTTCTAGACGTTTCTTGAATGACCTATTTGTGCATTTCTATTGATGGGAGAGAGAAAGAAGTCACTCAGTCAATCACGTGCCGGCATGACACAAAGAGAGAGAGAGACTGACCTCGTCCTTTTCTGTAACATTGGTCCACTGGTACTATTAAGATACATTGATTTGGCAAGTTTCAGATCCCTATGTATTACCGTTTCTTCAAAAATCGGAAAAAGCTTAAAATCAGAAAAAACAATCTCTGAAACTTATGAAACTTGATGCTGACTAATAGGCTTCGTTTCAGCTTATTACATTAATGGATTTTTGTGTAAAATAATCGGTTTTTAATTTTTTTCAATATGGCGTATCGATTTTTAAAATTTAAAAACACATAATTAAAAGGAAATTGAATGGGGGGAATCCGAAAAAAGTAGTTTCGTAATTCTACTAAACTTGTATCATGACTAAAAATTAAAATTAAAAGAAAAATCATTTGTTTTTCTAGGATCTTATGAACCGATATAGCTCTTCATTTTTTTCTAGAAGCTACCATCAGACCCTAAAACTTACCCAAAATTCAAATAAATCGATTCACGAAGTTCTGAAAGTTTTTTTTTCTGATTTTCAGCTTTTTTCGATTCTTGAAGAAACGGTAATATATAGTAGGGTGTCCGTTATTTTCCAAATTAATTTTTTTACAGCAATCGCCCCCTGAATTTTTAGTTTACGGTATATAAAAAAATATCCAATACAATTAAGCTCTTAATTTCTTGATTAAACCGTGCCGGAATCATGTTACTTTTACCATTTAAATACCATGGGATTATTTGACTTTTTAATTTTAATTTTTTTTTCTCAGAAACAAATGGATGAAAAGATTTAAAGTCAAATTATTTTAACGTAAAATTTAAAGTTCTACAAAAAAGGTCTCTAATGAATTTTCGATTAAATCACTCCATTAAAAGTTATTCAACATTTAACTTTTTAACGACAAATCAATCGACTATAGGCTCAATAATAATGAATGTTGACTACAAGTTTTAAGAAATTTCTCATAGATGGCGTCAGGTGAAATGGTAAAAATTCGAATTTTCATTGAACGTTTGTCGATAATCTCATTAATTAGTATAAAATTTACTTCGTAGATACAAAATAATTATTAATTTACGAAAATTTATCTTGGATAAATTGAATTTTACGCCTATAGCGAATTCGGATCTTATGTTACCGGTTTTAATTGTCAAAAAATGTTTTTTTTTTGTTTAATTTTCGGCTCAAGCCATAAAATTAACACAACACAAATAATCACTTGCGATCTAATAATAATAATTTTTATCTTCTCTTCCAATAATTTTATAGTTAAAAAAGTAAAAATGAGTAAAATGTTGGAAATATTGCAAAATTTATATTAAGCACAAGTTAATGTTGAATAACTTTTAATGGAGTGATTTAATCGAAAATTCATTAGAGACCTTTTTAGTAGAGCGTTAAATTTTACGTTAGAATATTTTAACCTTAAATCTTTTCATACATTTGTTTCTGAGAAAAAAATTAAAAGTAAAATGTCAAATAATCCCATGTTATTTAAATGGTAAAAGTAACATGATTCCGGCACGGTTTAATCAAGAAATTAAGAGCTTCATTGTATTGGATAAATTTTTTTATATCTTAAACTAAAAATTCAGGAGGCAATCGCTGTAAAAAAAATAAAAAAATAATAATTTGAGAAATAACAGGCACCTTTATATATAGGGATCTGAAACTTGCCGAATCAATGTATCTTAATGGTACCGACATACCCTGAAATTATGAACCAAATACCCTTCTGCGGCCGATTCACTATACTTATCGTCCTATGTCCTTTAAGATTATTGTAAAAGAAGAGAATGTATTTTTTCAGATAATATTATAGCAAAACACGAATTCAGATAAACATTGTATTATGGATTTTTTTAATAGTTCAAGAGTAACGAAATGTGGAAGGCATTTATGACCACATAACTGGCATATTGCAAAAAGTTTTCATGATATTTGAGGCAAAGACCTTCACAAGATTCTTCCTGAGTAAGGAATGAGAACAACTTGCGGAGATTGAAATGACGACAAATACGGGTTACCAGGGTAGTTGATAGTGGCACTTAAACACGTTCCCAGTCGTTACTGAGATGTTGATGTTCCTGTAAAGTCAAGAGCGACAATTAGCGGTCTCTTTAAATGGACTCGAAACTCCATTTCAACCCTCAACGGCTTCGTTTCGTTGGGGTGTACATCCCCTTCAACAAACGAACATGCACAAAAATCCTAACGCAAGGTTAGACAAATATTTTTTTTTATTCGTTGGACATTTGAAAGAAATGAGTGGGACAAAACGGGAGACGGAAAAGGGATCATTTTCGGTAAATATTGTGTTACTGTGTCGTGTTATATTTTCTTCATTTGCTTCATCTTAACGTTCGTAGTGTGTTTTTCGTCTTTGTACACATTTCGCGTGGTCCTACTCGTTACCGACCGCAAAATTACGTGATAATTACACATTAAAAGCTCGTTGGATGTTTTCTTTTAGGGACATTCAGCAATAAAATAATTTGTTATTTTCATTTGGTTAATGGAGATGTTAATTTATTTTTTCTGAGAATACATTTTAAATGAAACGCAATACGATAGTTTCTCATTTATTTAATCAAACCAAATGATCATTATTTAAACTTCTAGTTCTTCATTTATTTTATTTTTTGAATGTATCTATTTCCCATATTGATTTTCCGTATTGGTAATGATGGAAAAAGTATTGACAAAGCGGAAACAAAAGATGTTATAATAATAATAAATGACAATGGGAACAAAGACTTCAAATAAGATTTGCTTTTTACCATGCGAACATTATAATTTTACCCACTGGGACAGAAAAGTTTGTGGACGAAGAATAAGAAGAAATGGAGGAATTAAAGAAAAATAGAACGCTAAAACTGCCAGTAGGTAAGCCACGGTCCCTTCAAATAAAATGTAAATCTCTAATAATACAAATGTCTATGCATTTAAACAATGCGCATTGCACATCTATTCATTCATCTCCATTTCTCATTTGAGGGATGCACACATTTCTGTATTATTCGTTTTAATATCAGGTACAAATAGGAAAAAGAGGGATGCAAAAAATGTATAATATGAGAAAAACACAAAGGAAGATTTAAATTACCAACTGAACTGACGACTGACTGGCTGTTGACTATTATGATTATTATAAAAGTGCATTCAGAATGAATGTCATTTCTTGTTGAGAGCTTTTTAAAGCTCGAATCGGATTTGATTTTAAATATTGATCATGAAGACATTTGAAAAATAAGGCGTTCATGCACAAATTTCACATAGATTTTCAATTCAGGTTTTTAATTACGTTTTAATGTTTAAACGATTCTAGTTATTATGTACAAGTTTAAAATAAAATTTCTAACTTTGCCTTATCCATTTCTTTGATTAATTATTTACTCAACACTAACCTCGTGCAGTTTATACTCATTATTGATTATTAATCGAATACAAAAGCACAACTCTATAAAATCTAGTACAGTGAAAAGACTGCAATTAAAGCCTTTGTGTTAGAAAACCATATTTATTCATAGTAATTAAACAAAATCTTTAACCACTCTTACACAACGGAAAAGACTAAATTAGTGTGCTTCATGTAAATAGCTGAAGAATCAATAAAAGTAAAGTTAGATGTTAATGATTCGAGAAAAGCTTTTTGATGTTTAATTAAACGTCACAATCAATGTTAAGTAAATGGTAACCAGCTGCAGAAACTGCGTTCGGCGTGATTGCAGTAGTCCCTCAAGGACACGGGATACAAAAAAGAAGAGAAAAAAAAATAGCCCTTAAGGGTATTTTAATCACTTAATCCAACATGCTTCTTTTTTTACTGTATTTTTGTCAATCTAAAGCTACAGAACGAAATATTTATAGAGAATCCATTTATCGAGGAGTGATTAAGATGGTTCCTCTCCAACTGATAGATTATTGGGCTCCAATTAGGACCGTATTTATAGAACAGGTTAAATATGCTGCAATCAATCAACCTTCGCCCACATTAACGCACTAACTTTCAAAAATTTAGAAAAAAAAATCCAGGTCTTGAGCAATTCGGAACTCCTCAAGGGACAGACATTTTAATCACCATCATTGGCAGCTATGTTTGGATTATGAAAGTTCCTTTTATTTGTAGATTTCGAATTCTTAGTATTTCCAGAAATGCTAATGACAACTAATGATCTAAACTAAGGATGGTCAACTCAAATAATATACGGGCCAATTTGGAAATGTTTCATGACTCCATCGGCCGCATGTAAAATTGGCCAGTAATAACATTTGAGCTAACCATCCCTGGTTTAGATCTTTAGCATTTCTAAGATTACTAAGATTCCGCAACCTGGAAAATATTAGAAACTTTCATAATCTAAACATCACTGGCAATGTATAGTGATTAAAAGGTCTGTCACTTAAGGATTTTGACCATTATATACACTATAAAGTATTGTAGCGTGACGTCTCAAAACTGTATTGAGCTGGCGTTTATTCGTTCTTTTAATTTCTTTTGGAAATAAATAATCACTATCACACTTAACAATCACTTTTTTGTTACACTTGTCAAAACAAGCATTCAAATGACAATAATCACTTATAATCGAAATCACAATAAAACGGAACGGAAATTCAAAACTGAACTTTGATACAGAACGGTTTCTTTGCTCGAACTGAGCCCCTTATATACCCGCAACCCTACGTTCTCAAATGTTCTCCAATGTTCTATCATTTACTAGACGTTTCTCAAATATTCTATATATGCATTCGCATTGGTGGGAGAGAGAAAGAAGTCGCTAAGCCCATCGCGTGCCGGCATGGCACAAAGAGAGAGACAGACTTCGTCCTTTTCTGTTACAGTATTAAATTTAAGTGCAGAGTTAAGTATATATTTTATAAAAATGTGATGAATCTGAAGGACCGGAAAATGATCACAGTGGACCTGCTATGGCCCGCGAGTCACGGGTTGGCCACTCCTGATCTTAACAGTTCTTAACAAAAAATCAAAGAATAACATATCTAAAGTACTAAACAAATGCACATTCAATAATTGATTTTAGTTTAAGCTCAAAAATTAAATATTCTATTAGCAACTCTTATCATTCTTTAACTTTTACATTTTTTCATCACAAGCTATATTTTCGTTGGAAAAAAGTTTAATAGTGTTTACAAGAGAAAAAAAGCAAGTTCATCATCAGTAAAATTAGAAAAATTAGATCTCTTAAGAGCCACAAAGTTCTATTGAAGCAAAAACGGTTCAGTAATGACCAATTGCCAAACCCTTACTAATGATTTAAATTACTGTAAAGATTACTGAACCCAAAAAACCACACATGGCTATAATATATACATATATATAAGCGACAAAGAACTTTATACGCATCTGAAGTAGAGCTTTGGAGTCACAACAATTCTTCCATTGTCCATATTATTCAACTTTTTCAGTCAAAATCTTCCCTAAAATTTTTTTTTTCGTTACCATTCTCAATCAAGAACATTTTCAAATAATTACAGATTTAACTTATCTTAATCTCTTAACCTTATTCTTCCCAAACGGGATGAAATCCGTTGGTTCCTAGTGGTTCATTTTCTTTGAACAATTCTGTAATTTTTATTGTCTTTCTTAATTGTTATGGCTCTTTTTTAGTTTTCTTCCATAACATCCAATATGAGTAACGTGACCATATTTTTTTTGCTTCAAAGCAAGACACCTGTAAATTTTAAATTTTAATACGAAAACTGGAAAACCATATTATTATTTTGCGTAAAATGACAACACTAGAAATATAGTACAATTCAGTGCTTGTTTATTAAAAAAATATATTAAACGGAATAATGAAGATTATTATATGTGTTGTCTATTTATTGCTGATTCCCGCAGTTGTGGCAGCCATAACTAGCTAAAATTTGTAAATACTTATTTTTGTATGATTTTTATCCATGTACTATAGGTTTATGGCCTATGGGTTTTACACTATAGGTGTATGTTTTGTATATGTATACGGTATACAGTATACCTGCATAATGATTTTGGTTGTGATTAATTAATATTTATCACTGGTCATTTTTTCTCAAAGCGGGACATTTAGGTTCTTCGGGAACAGCGGGACACAAAGCCCGAAAGTGGGACGTATGGTGACGTTAAATATGAAGCTATTTTTTCTTTGAATGGGATTCTCATAGATAACTTTACGTACTGTTTTCGGTGATCATTTCTTTTTCGTTGATTCTTAAATTCTTAATATTTGTTAGTAGGTATATCGAGTAGAAACACAATGGAAATACAAATTAATATTGAGGATTACCTGCTATCTGTTTTATATATATATATATATATATAAATCGGCTATCAGGATCTAGGTCCTATAATCTGATTTAATGACCGGAGCTGACGTGATGGAGATCACTCCTAGTGGAGGAATCTCCCTATGCCTCTGCTTGATCACTAGACACTTTTCTTTTTAGCCTTCTTTCATTTTGGTGCTCCAAAAGTGGCAGAATCAGGGGATTTGAGTGTTGACTCTACTTTCCAAAATGATTGGTGGTCCGTACGGTAATGGAGTCGCTGACTGATGAGATGTGTAAGTCTCTTCGAAGAGTCTCATTTGTCACATACCATGGAGCATCTGCCAACTGTCTCAGGATCTTTGATTGGGTGGCCTCGATTAATTTAATGCTTGACTTGCTGGCAGAGCCCCACAGCTCAATACCGTACGACCAGATTGGTACTATTACTGCTTTGTATATAAGTAGTTTATCCTCAAGGGGAAGTTTAGAGCCCTACCCAAAAGCTAGTATAACTGTTTGAACCTCTTGTTAATATATTTTCGTTTTTGGATGATGTGAGATTTCCAGGTCAGCCTCCTGTCCAGATGAACACCATGGTATTTGACGGTGTCGGACGATGGGATCTCAGTTGAGTCCAGATTGATCGGAAGGTCCGTTCCTTTTCTGAGAGTGAAGGTCATTTGGACTGATTTGGACTTATTGATAGTGATTTTCCATTTTTCAGTCCAAGTACCCAGTAGGTTTAAATGGTGCTGGAGGTACTCAGAGGCAATTTCGGCGTCCGCGTGAGTAGCCATAATCACCGTATCGTCCGCGAATGTCCCCGTTAAGTGTTTTCTGTGGTAGGCAGATCCGAGGTATATAATAAGTATAGTAGGGGCCCTAAAACACTATCTTGAAGTACTCCCGATTTAATCGGAAAGAAGTCAGAGCACTCATGTTGCTCATAAAGTTGAGACATAAAACCTTCGATACCTATCTACATACTTAAAATTTGTAATTCATTCGTTCGAAAGTCGTTATTTTTTTTAAATTTTTCACCTACTAAAATGTTATTTATTTATTTTTTTCTGACAATCATGAACTTTGTAATTTTATTTGGAACAAATAAAAAGTAAAATAAAATTATTTTATTTTATCGACGAATAAATAAAGTGCACTCATTTTTACTCGTTTGAAAAGAAGACATTCGAAAAGTTCGAACACAATAATTCACGTTTAGATTCAATAAACGGTACGATTCGCGGAATTCAATAAAACTTTAGCAGAACTTTTACATTGAAATGTAATATTTCAAAGTCATTGTAAATTGGGTTTTATATTGGATGAGTTTTGTGAAGAAAAAAAATAATAAAATATTAAAGCAATTATTGGGTGGTGTTTGATTTTTGAATTAATTTGTGATTAAAGTTGGTTGATTAAGTAACCGGTTTAGACCGAGGCGAACCGAACAGGCGGGAAACATTGCTTTCGGCGGCTTGTCAATGTTTACGGAGCGTCGCGACGCCAGTTTCTCGTCGAACTCTCATCCACTCGGCCACTACGCCACTTGTGCTCGTTTTTAGCCCTCATTCTACGATTGATTTGAAGATAGACGTTTTGTTACGTTTATAAAAAAAAATTTTTTTTTTTAAAAAAAATATTAAAATTTTCTCTAAAACAATCGCTTTTCTTTTAAGGCTTTTCACCAACAATTGGCGCCGTGAATCAACCGAGCCACCGGCTTAAACTCGGTTCAAATCAAACGATTGTTTTGTGTTATTCGCGCGATTGCTTTTAGTGGGTTTTTACCGGTGATTTATTTTATGTTTGTGGTCGTTATTGCCGAAATATTTCACTCTTAAAAAGCGTCAGCTGGTAAGTAAATAAATTGATTATTTTTCTCTTCATCGGCCAATCGGCCTCCCCAAACACCACCAAAAACAAACCAAACAAAGAACTAAAAAACCCAAGAACCTGGAAAAAAAATTCTCTCATTTTCATATTATTTCCATAACAATCAAACCTTTCCATTTTTTTCCACCAATAAATAAAACATTTCTGCTTGAAAAAAATACATTTTGTCCAAACAACAAAACAATTAATTAATAACAACAAATCGAAAATGAAATATTATTCAAATTTATTATAAATATCACATTATTTGTATCTGAATGCTCAATTTCACTAGTATTTAAATTTGGTCCCCATTCACCTACGGGAGATTTGGGGGTTGCAATTGGGAGTGTAGGGATTGTTGAAGATCATTGACGGGATGGTCGTATCTGTCAACAACAAACATTTTGTTTCGTCTCTGTTTCACCCTATGTAGGCATACTATGTAGCTTGAAAACTGCACTTGTAATTGATTGAGATATTATACAATAATGTCTGTTTGTGGTGTTATTAACCAATAACGGCTATTTATATAGCCCACCCTCAGGAGGCGTACCATAAATCCATTTTTGTATGCTAATTAACACTTTTGTATGTACGTAATGATTATTCGATAATTGTATGAATTATAAGCTTTAATTCCAAATGCGTTCAATCAAATGTAATGTGGTGAGAAAGGGATGCAATGAATATGAAATTTAAACATTGGAAAATTCAAATGATAGAAAAATATTATATTTTTTTAATTGCCAGTTATAATAGCTAAATTAAGCTCAACATTATAATGTTGGTATTTTAATAAAAGGTATGCATTTCTTTTACCTATATACTCCTTTTTTTAAAAATTTTAACTATTTGAAAAAGCCGTCCAAATTAGTTGTTGAAGTTCAGTAAATAACAATAAATTCCACTGTAATTTATTTATAGTTATCAATGGAATATTATTGAAAGAAAAAAACATCTATTCACCCTCAAATTATAAATCCGGAAATTTTTGATTCAATAATCTTAATTTTATGTTTTTTACCAAAAACTAACTAGTTGAGTTAATCTACTTTTTTAACTTAAATACCGTAATTTTTCGTTTAAAAAAAATACTAAAATTTTCAGGCTCATATATTTTAAAAAATCATATATGCTACTCATAGAGATTCATTTTTGCAAAGCAAAAATGTAAGTTTATAATTTATTTTTAGAAATTACAGAAGTTTAAGAAGACCTACTCCACAAACATGAAAATTCAACAATGAAAGATGACCAAAAAATAAAACGAGGAAAAACAATTTTCATAGCATAGAAAGAGCATTTAAAATTTAATTTATGGAGCAATAATACTTTGATTAGGCCTACTGGTGGCCGAGTGGTCAAGGTGACCGCTCCAAAATTGGTAGGTGTTTGAATCTCGTATCGAGCAAATTTTCGAAGTTTTTAAATTCACGGGTTATTATTAATCCTAGAGTCGATAAAGACCTAGATATTTATTAAGTGACGATCAATAACAATAGCAAAAAAATAATACCTTGACTTTAAAAAAAAAGAAGATA
The DNA here is from genome assembly GCA_958496175.1 of Sisyra terminalis. Classification (NCBI taxonomy): domain Eukaryota; kingdom Metazoa; phylum Arthropoda; class Insecta; order Neuroptera; family Sisyridae; genus Sisyra; species Sisyra terminalis. The sequence goes on from OY292275.1 coordinate 15,865,245, forward strand.
AATAGCCGTTAATTTTGAAAATTCTTTGCAAGGATAGTCCATACGATGATTTTAAATTTATAATAAGACTTAATTATGTTCACTTTAAAAGTATTAAATCTCACCTTTTATAAATTTAATATTTGTTTTTGGTTCAACGCTTATAAATTCTCTGATAATTAAACTTGTTCTCATTATTGAAAGAAGAAAAGATAGTATAGAAAATTTTATAAAGATAGTATAGAACCATCCTTGAAATAGACTTAGGTCATTTACATAATATAAAAAACTCAAACATGCGAAATATAGGGGACAACAAGCCTACTAGTGGTCGAGTGGTCAAAGTGACCGCTTTGAAACTGGTAAGTTATGAATTCGATCTTGTGTCGAGCAAATTTTCGATATTCCTTGATTTATGAATTTTCATCAGCACTAGCATCGCGCTATAGACATTGACAGTTATAAAATGAAGCTAAATGAAAATAAAAAATAAAAATATTTTTTGTCAAGAAATAGATCCCTTCACAGATTCGGTTTTTTCAATAGTTATATTCTTTCCTCCCGTACAGTGTTAAATTCTAACTATTATAGTTTTTTTTGTTCTTTTACGTAGGGAAATGATCCTTCTTCTTTTTTCTTAGGTGTATCTAATTTTTGTTTAAAACATCAATATCACATCGTATTTTTTTAAAAAATTAACAAAACAAATAATTTTTTCACTTCATCTCATCACCAAGGTTCTGCTTTCGTTACTTTTCCCAATTACGATACATTTAAGAAAAACAAAAATGGACTGACTTCTATTAGTCCTTTAATTTTTACTGGTAGAATAAGGCAAACATTTTTTGACACTTATTTTTGTTTCTTGAAAATGCATATGGTGACAAATTTCCCAAAGAGCAATTTATTATTTTTAAAGTTTTAGCTTAAATTTTCCGATCAGAATCTGTTTTTATTGTAGAATGAAAGTTTGACTCTCTGATTAGGTGTTTTTTCAATATTAAAGAGAAATTATCCAACTTTATCGACAACCCAACAATCCAACTTTAGTGACAATACTATTCAATTATTCACATAGATTTTAGAGTCTTCCATCAATATATTCAAAATTTTTAACTTTGCAATATATTTTTTTTGGTCACCCGATTCTACATAATGTAAAAAAGTTTTTATTTGCCAAATGTTTTATCTAGATACGCCTTAGAGTGACAAAATAGTGGCTTTTCGTTGTGCTTATGTATTAAATTGTTTGAATCGATTTATTTGATTTGATATTATTATAATTAACTGCATGAATCTTAGTATTGTGATTTATATGAAGAATTATTGATTTTCCAAACAATAACAAAAAAATCCTTTTACTTATAAGTTCAGTAAAATCGTAAAACCAAGTACATCATATATTCGATAATTGCATACGGTTAAGCGAAGTTAATCATAAGTTTTAAATGTTTTGATACAATACTTCCACTAACATTTAGTAGATAATCCCTATTCCGTTTATAAAGATTCCAATGCTAACAAAGCATTGAAGTATTTATTTTTATTTCCGATGATCTCAGACTCTATTTATTTATTCTGTAAACTAAATCTGGAGAAGACTGCAGCACCCTATTGTGTACATACGGTGAGTTCCGCAAAGTGCAATGTGTAATAAAAGAGAAATTAATTAATTTTGATGTATAAATAATTAAGGAATCAATTTTAAACTAAACTTTTCAAATATAAATAATCAATCATAATTGGATTCATTCTTCAACAATCTAAAATCTCATATTAGTAGTTGTATGTTTATTTCTTTTTTATAAATATAAACAAATTTTATTAGAATATTTTTTTATAAGTTCAAAAATAAATGTTGCATTCTTAAATTCTGAATAAAGCGGAAATGTATTTGAAACATATTGTTTATCTTATATTTTCTGTAGAAAAAAATATTTTTTAAAGTTTAATTTTCCATCTTGGAGCCTATAGGGCTCTTTAGTTGTACCAATGCAATTACTTATAAAAATATTGAATTCTTATATAAATATGAAAATAGAAATTAATTTGATGATTCATACGCCGAAATAAACATTTAAAGAAAAAAACATTACAAAATAAATAAACTCACTAAAGTAAATCCAACAGACACAATCATTGATTTTATATTTGGTTTTTAAATTATTTAAAAATTTTACGTACTGCATTCGTTTTAGTAGAACAAAAATAAATAGTTGATTTGGGTTAAAAAAAATTATACGATAAATAAAAATACATGCCAAGATCATATAACTAGAAAACGAGACTGAAGTATCACCACCAAAAATGGAAAATCGGAAAATCTACTAGTGTAACTAATAAGTAATTTACTACGGGAAAAAAATGTGTTCAACTGCAAAAAGTATTAACTAACTCAAAATTTGAAGCTTAAACTCTGAAAAACGTCGCTTAAATGCTACATGTGGAATAACATTAGTAAATGCATTGGAAACCTGAATTCCAAGACAACAAAAAGGGAAAAGTATTTGAAGACCAGAGAAATGTGGTGTTGAAGAAAAGTTGGAATAATTAAAAGTACAAACAATTTGCTAATGTGTAGGTATATATGTCAATGAAGAATTAATTACCATTGGTGGTGACCCGAAGTAAAGCTAATTGAATACGTTACATTCTAAGAAAAATCGAATCCATTTAAATTATTGTAAGATGATAACTAAAATGTCTCAAGAAAAAAAGAAAAAAGATCTTGGACTTAATAATAAGGGAAATGAGGTAGAGCGATTGAAAGAATCTCGCTAAAGATTGACAACCCTGTGGGGAAGAATTCAACTACATGGAAAACTAAATTTGATATCAGACAGAAAACAAAAAAAAATATTAGCTTTTTTTTTGAAGTATACATAAATACTAATGATACACTAACTTCATAATGTATAAACACCGTTGCTTCATTGGCTTATTTGTATTATAATTATTAGTATTATATTAGTATTATAATTATTATTATTTAATTACAAATATTTTATATTGTCTATATTATTTGTATCACATTATAGTTTTGAAATTTATGTATAATTGGCATATTTTGTAATTATTTTAATTTATAATAGAAGCCTGATGAAGTTACGATACGTAACGAAACGTAGCTAATTTGAATATTAAAAAATATTTAGTAAAAAAACCGATCTAAAACAACCTGAGTTGTCTTCTTATTTATTATAATTAACTTTTATTTATTTAGGTTTGTTTACCTCAGCAACCGAAGCAAATAGTAGGTATATAGTTCATATGTCACATTTCAAAACTTTTTATAAGACCATTATTTTTTAGTTTTAAGTCCTACATTTCTTTAAAATTTAAATTTGTATTTGACATAATTTACGAAATACATTAACGAAAAACCGTTCGAAACAATGCCAAGCTACTAAACGCTGATTCAGTAGTACAACTTTAACAAATCGCTAAACAATAGATTTATTATTACAAATTATTTAACTAACCCTATGTGCATTTAAGTAATGTGTACTTTAACTAGAACTTTTATACAAACTCTAAAAAAGCTTTTTTTCATGACTAAATATGCAGTACTTCAATATTTAACTATATTTGAGAGTATGAATCATTTTATTGTTTTGCTCCAAAAAATATATTATTTTAAGTAAACAAAAAATTAAAGAAAATAATTTTACAACAATTTAAGTGAACAATAAGTATTTCTTAAAATCATTGAATCGGTAAAACAATTATTTAAATTACATGGAAATTTAATAAACGAATAATTTCTTGTTAATGAGAGGTCTTCCAAGAAGCAATGAAATATACAAATATGAATCACTTATAAGAATTCCTTATCGCGGAAATTAATGATCTAATAGTATTAAACTTTCTAAGTGTTTTTTGTTTTTATTTTTTTAAATGGAAATAAGAACACTGAAAATAAATAAAAACTATGAATATTTTTTTTTTATATTCTAAATTTATGTTTTCCAAATCCAATATTAAAAATTGATGTAACGACATCAGAAAAGATCACGACTTAAAGAGATTAAAAGATAAGAATGCTTGTTAGCACAGCTTTTATTTTTTTTTAATTGTTATTTGCCGTCGCAACAACTAAGATATTTAGTGGTTCTAAGATTAATAAAAATCCATAATCGAGAAATATTGAAAATTTGCTCGATACGAGGATCAAATCCAACACCTAACAGTTTTGGAGCGAACACCTGGACCACTCGCCCACTACTAAATATGCTCTTATTTATATAAATATAAACTTTGTAGATTAAGCTCAGGTAGGAATTAAATTTGGGGTTAATATTTACGGGAGAATGATCTTAATATCAGGTATGTCTACGACTCTAACTCCCGGTCTAAGACATAGTTTCTCAAATCATACATAGTGATTAACTTATCCATTAAACATTATTCGCTATTTCCAGTCTTTACATATTATTTACTCGTGAAACACTGGTCTCCTAATCCCTAAGTTCCTACATATATTTGATAACAACCGAATTAAAAACCTAAATTAAGTATTTCACGTAAAATGAAATGATATTTTTATGCAAAATAACGGACCCTATATAAATGAATAATAGTTTATTAACAGTCAGTATCCCTATTTGGTTCCTTTAGGAATTTAAAGTTGAAGCTAATTAAGTTTAAGTTTATTAATAATTTAACCTGTTGCTGTTGATTACATAGGCACTGTTACGCTATGGTTCCCCTGAAAAATTAATTATAAATTTAACTGTTTATTATACTGTAAGAGTTATGGAATCATTTTAAAGTATATTGAAATGAAAAATCGGAAAGCGGATTATATGTATCATCAAATATTTTTTTATAATATGGCACCTCTTATAATTGAATTATTTACTATAGTTTCCTTAATTGTATAACTTTTTTTATTTTAGCGTATAAGCATTATAAAATAATCATTACTGATATTCCTTCCATACAAATACTTTAATAATTTTTGTTACTTCTCTTTATGGTCATCTAAGCTTAACACCTGCCCTAATACTACTTAAATGGTATTCATTTTCAACACGGATTTATCCATTATGAACCTCATATCTATAACAGTGGTTTTTAACCAGGGTTTAATCAAACACCAGGGGTTCGGTGAGTTTTGTTAATTCTGTGCAATTATGTATATGTATGTACCTTTGTTTTGAATTTTAAAAAAATCATATTTTGTTTTTCCAATTACGAAGGGTTCAGTGATTCCGCCTATAAGACTGTTAAGGGTCAGTACCTCCAACAAGGTAAAGAATCACTGATATACAAATTCCAACTCTACCCAAATTTTGGACTGGCTAAACGAAATAAATAATTCAACAATCAAAAATTTTAGTAAAAACTTTCAACTAGACATATTTCATTACTCACTTCGACAACTTAGCTAAATTCTTGTTTTTTTCTGTGACATCTATTCACAATCTGACTTCGTACATTAAGGGAATAAAAGGAAAGATCAAGTGAGAAAGATTGCACCCCTTAAGGGGGGTACCTTAAGGTGTTAAAGGTTCTCTGTATGGTACCTTCCAAAATGAGACGCAAAATGGTTCAGCCATTGATGATGGCCCGAATTGTCCAGGAAATTGACAGCCAAATAGTTGGGGTATTCTTCCAGTCTTTTTAGGGATGTTTGACTATAGCTGGCTATCCCACTCCTTACCGTAACCACTTTAAGGTCCTTTTATATGTCGCGGTTGGTTACATACTAAGAGACGTCAGTGATTGACCTCAAAGTTTAGGTTCAAAAGTGATAATTCAATGAGATGCTACCGAATAATCTCAAAACATTATTTAATTAATATTTCTTAAAATTTGCACTAATCTATATTGAACCTAAACAATAATTTATCTCATAAAACGAAATATCAAATTAAAACCTACAAATGTGACTTTTTTACATTCCTATGCAATCAAAGTTATAATACGAGCTTCTCGTATTTCTACGTCAGCTCTTAAAACACGAAAAGTGTGTTTTAAAGTTTAACGTCTTCTAAAAACTTTCAAAAAGTCTCCAATTTCACTGTATGGGTATAAAGTATGTTTTCCTTTTTATTTCACAGTGAAATATAATCTATTTTTTATTCAAACTTAGAAATTACTCTCGAACATTTTCAAGTGACTACATTGGCATCGCATTTAATCATTTCACGATTTTCCTATTCTTTTTACAAATCATTAGTTCCGTTATTGCTGAGGTATTTTTCAAAAATTAACAAAGGGGTTTGCAATTGAATATCATAAAAGAAAAATATTGTTACGGGTGGAATTGAAGATGCATTTTAAGCGCCTTCATGATTCATTCGACTATATTAAATTTCTTTCTGGGAATTGACAGAAAATGATTTTAATACAAAAATAATATATTAACGTAGAATGTATCTATTTTTTTTTTTTTAAAATATAAATTGAATTTAACATGCAACAGAACAATGTTTTTGGTTTTATCGATTAAACATCCCGGTTTTCTTTCTCGTTCTCGTCGAATCTCTCTGTTTGTCTCATGCATATGCTTTGCACATTCAAAACCCCTTACTCACTACCCATTTGGTTATAATCAAGGGTAAATTTACATTTGTATAATAAATAAAATAGTGGAAACGTCGCTTGATTAAACGAACGGCCACGACCACCATATTCACATTGCTATTGCTAGCATACCACATCACCATCTATGCTACCAACACCGCTAGCGACAACCCATACCAAACTTGTAGGAGACAGCCCTGTCCATGGATGAGGACGAGGACGAGGTTTCGTACAGTTGTAAAATTTACTTTGGCTACTATTTTAAGCATTTGAAATTGGATACATATGGCGAACATGAATGTGTGCAAAAGTGATCGAGGAAAACTGTTGTTCAGGACGAGTGGTAGAAAGTCGGTGGAGAAATGGGTGGTGGGTGCGAGTAGGGAGGTCAGTTAGCGTTTACCAAGTCCTGTGAAATTCTAATAAAATTTCATTTAATTTTTAATTAATTTTGAATGTAAGGTGAAGAGAAAGGTGGGACACACCTAAAATGTCATTTTATTGGAACTGGATCGTTCCTGTAAAAATAGGCCACTTGGAAAAATTGTTGCTTTTGCAACCAAATCAATATAAAATTTTTAACATTAAACTAATGTTGTTTATTTTAAAACTTTAACGTTTTAAAAAGCATTAAATAAATAAACGAGATAGCTATTTTAATTTATTATTCTATGGTATGAATGTTGAGTGTTAAAGTCCCTCATTTTTATGGTAAAATTACAAGAAAGAAGTGGACAAAGCATTTGTTTTATATTCAATTGACCTGCAAAACATTTTACTAAATTAATTCCAGAGAATTTCACCGTGAAGTGTTAGTGAAAAATTATCTGCATCAGGTAAACAATCCAGGAGATCCAACGAATGTCCCAGCACTCTTTTTTCCACTTCCCACATACAGGTTCATGTCACTTCCTGCATTTAGTTGATAACAACAAAAACCGCATTCGTGTACATAGGAAACAGAGTTTTCTATTCACAAATACATTTAGAAACAGAGGATTAACACCGAAACGGGAATAACAGGAACGACCAATGAAACACAAACAAGTGAAGCATAAGGACAATTGGTATCAACGCCACCCAACGACGACGTCCAGTTTGATGAAACATTTATGTATGTTGGATGCTCGAACCGCGGTTACAGGAATGAGTACCTACTACGTGAATCCTATGTGTGTTTTCTCCATTGGCACCTCTTTCCACTTCCTAATGTCCAACACGTTTCAAAACGATCCATCATTTATGCATTTGTACATATACCGAATTCAGCTGGATTCCGAAATTCAGATTAGGTGGCCGGCTAATGACTTGCGATTGAATTGACCCAATTATGACGTGATGTTTAACCATAATCACGCCAGAGAGGTTGTGAATTCGATACATGGACGGCTGATGTGCATATTTCAATCCCTCCCTCCTATATCCATCATCCCCCGATTCCCGTCAATCTCATCCCATCAACATGTCTAGACCAAATGTATACTGGAATTTATTAATGTTAATTGTGTACATACAAGCAAGATGCATTTGGTCCGGATGTAATTATACATTTTGATTTCAATGACTCTGAATACAAATAATTTTTAAATTTATTATTATAACATAAAAAATTTAATTTTTTCTAACAAAATTTCAAATAAGATTTTTTGTTAAGGATACATTTTAAACTTACAGCAGTTCATTACGTAAAAGAATGAGACCCATCAATTTCAAGAAAATTTATTTTACACCAGATAAAAAAGAAAATATGTTTCATAGAATATATAAGACATTTTCCATATCCTATCATTGCATATTTCCTAACAAGCTTAAAAACTTTCGTTTTAGCTAATGTGGTATACTATAAGTATAAAAGGCTTCAATGTACCTCCTATTGTAAATGTTGGGTCAAATATCATTAATGCTCAAAATGATAAGGTTCTGGATCAGCCATAGAAAATGGATGTCATCATGGAATTTTAAAATTTTTATTATCTTTTTTGAAATCTAAAATCTTCAGTACATTGTTTGAATATTTCACATATAGTTCAATTTTTTCTTTTAGTAAACTAGCTTAGTAATTTATTAAACTAGTTTAAGTAGACTTTAGCCACAAATCGATGAAAACAATGGCTAAATTGGATGAAATACGTTCAAAATGGCTTCCCCACTTACCGTATTCTCCGGATTTTGCCATCAATGACTACTGGCTTTTTGTAGACATGAAGAAGATGCTCCAAGAAAAATATTTGGCTCTAATAAAGAAGTGATTGCCAAAACTGAGACTTATTTTGAGAATAAAGACAAATCGATTTATTTAAAAGGTTTAACTTTGTTATAAAAAACATTTTGTTATAAAAATTAAAAAAGAACAGTTATTCAAATTCAAGGGAGAAACTTTAAATAGGACAAAAATGAAAGATTTAAAAAAAACATATTCAAGTTTTCAGTACTGAAACGATATCAAAGGGTAAACATTGTATTCCAAATGTACGGACACTTAGACAAAAAAAGAATTTCCGGCTTCAATAAACTGAGAATTTTCATCCAAGGTAGAAAAAATTGTATGTACTTATTTCCACGCCACCCAGGAGGTAAAGTAGGTACGTGACGCGTTTTTATTAACGTGGTATACCCGATAGGCCTAATCCACAAAACTCCTATCACAAAGACCAGAAAAAAATATTTCTACCTATTTAGATATCCCAAACATAATCCACAATAAAACTAAAATAAAACCTAAATCTAGACAAATAATATAACATAACGACAAAGACCTCTTAATCAAATCAAACTTTTGAAGTTAAACATCATTCAGGCAAAAAGCTAAGATCCCAAAGAACACAAGATTCCGAAAAGCAAACGTTCACAAACGCAAAACATGAATGCTTTCTTCGGGTTTGTCATCAGTGGGTGGCAAAAGCAAATAACGTAGAACAATGTTTCATTTGAAAGGCATAAATTACATAAGTCCGGAAAAAAATCCGGAAAAATTCCCATGTCGGGGCCAACCAGAGCCCCGAAAAAAAATCCCTATCACTGGACTACTAAAAAAAATAGAAGCTAAACTCCAATATGTAAATAATAATACCTGAATCGATACCTGATTCGAATACCTCGCATGTTCATACGGAAATATTCATCCTAGTTCAGTTTCTTCATGTTCAACATAAACAACGATTGATCTTCCGGAGTTAAATTTTGCCATACCTTCTGAACATTGTTATTTGTGAAATACCAGTTGCGAGTGGAGAAATAGGAGACTACATACATAAAGCGATGAATTTTGTTGTAAATTTTAAGTAATCCAAAATCAAATTATAATTCATTATACCATATTCACAGCCAACGGCAGATTTAAGGTCGGGGGCAGGGGGCACGTGCCCCCCACGGTATTTTTGAGTACTGTGAAAATTCCATCACTGTACATACTTAGAAACAAGTCAAATTAGTAGAGTTGTTAAAATATATGAATAAAATAACAGAAAGAACATTAGTGAAACTCTAGTCTATCTCTGGCTGGAATGACGAATTTTTTTCGTTGTATCCCTTTCACACACTTGCAAATGAAAGATTGTATTGTGCCCCCCCCAGAACAAAATCCTGAATCCACCCTTGTTCACAGCCAGTGGCGTGCACAGAGATTTTAGATAGGGTAGGCAGAAATTTTTAAAAGCTACTTCAATATAATCAAAAATGCATGTTGGTTTTAGTTCGTCGTTATGATGATTAAATAATGAACCCTATACCGATTAGCCAATAAGATTTTAAAGTGTGAGTTTTCTGATTTTTTCTTTGCCAATCGATGGGAAATCGTTATATTATAACGTTATATTATAATATTAATAATTAGTTAATTAGCCATTGATATAGTAAAATGTTAAGAAAATATAGTTCAAAGCAACATACAATAACAAAAATGCGGGAAAATTTAGGAAACAGTTGATTAAATGTAAAACTAAAAAAAAAGTTAAGGAAAACTAAACAGAACCTCCCCCCTTCGAAAAAAAAATAGAAAAAAAAGACAACTCAGAAATTAATTTTTTTCCTCAAATTATATTTTCACAAAATTTTTCACAATAACAAAATTCGAAACATAATTAAAGAGGTTTTTTTCCAAACATTTTTCATCACTAATGAAAATCAACTTATCACAAAAAAATTTTGAAAAAATATATATACGAAGTAAAACATTAAGTAAGTGTTTTTTGAAATTCGAAAAATATTTTTCTTTGACTTTTTTTTAGTTTTAGTTTTAATCAACCGTTTCCTAAATTTTCCCTCATTTTTGTTATTGTATGTTGCTTTAAACCTTATTTTTTAAACATTTTACTATATCAATGACTAATCAATTGATTTGTCTTATTTTTTTAATTACCGCTAAACTATTTTGTCACAAACGAAACGGTTTCTATCAAAAACCTCTACGAACGATTTCCCATCGATTGGCAAAAAAAAATTCGGAAAATTCACACTTTAAAATTTTGTTGGCTAATCAGTATAGGCTAAATAATGATGTTGATATTTTCAACCACAAATATCCATAGATAGACTCAATTTGTAAACTTTATTAAAGAAATACAATATACTCGTCAGGTATAAATAATACAGATAATAGATAATATATTATTAAAATTTATTAGAATTAAATAATAACAATGTACGTAGATTACTGATCGTTAAATCGATTATTGAGATGAATCAAATTCAAACTTGTAATTTCAGCGATAATGAATAAGAAACGATGCTACTTCGGTAATTATCGTAATTTGTCGTGTGCAAGAAGCCAGTGTCTTTTTTTAAGGTTGTATGTGTAGAATTGTATATTTGTATTATTGTTTTTATACGAACGCACACACTGACACGTATGTGTGCTATGAGTGCACACATATAAATATTTAGACACGAATAGTTTGTGTCTATCCCGCCGCGGAGCGGAGCGCTAGTGCATTGCAATGCAAATATTATCAGTCGCTTACTTGAAATTGAACCAACGAATGAGCTGGCATAATCTGTATACTGTATAGATGATATCCGTTAAGATTTTTTCTTTATTGGTATTTGGTAAATAAAATAAAACTAGATATCAGAACAAAATCATAAATATTTATCTGAATTATGTAGGGTAGGCAGTGTCTTTTTGTCTATATGGAATGCACGCCACTGTTCACAGCTAATTGATCTAAAACAAATACTTTGGTTGTTTTTCAAAAGTTAGGGTCAAACCGTTGACCAGAGCCGCTAGTAGGTAATGTAAAGCCACTTTGTAAATCCAATGAATATATTTGTTTGAATTAAGTGTGAAACCGTAATACCCAATTGCTTAAATACTTGGATAGTTAATTCCATATTTTGCAGTCTAGTCCATGAACTCTGCCTAGTGAATCGGGTTTTCGACTGACAAAACATAGTTGTAAATGGGAACATCAATTTCGGATTACGTTTTTCTAAAATCAAGCAAACGATGCGTATTGAGAGAAAAGAAATGTCGGCATGGTTTTCCAGGAGGAAAAAAGACAAGGTAGAACAGTTCAAAATTGTATGTACCCTTTGTACTATTGCCTCCAAGTTGGACCTGAAATTAAGCTATTGAATAAGAGTTTTTTGGAATATCTATTTCTATTTTAAAGTCAAGTGGTGTTTTTATGAACATCTAAGGCTATATCAAAGCACTAACTCACATGTCAACTGGAACAATAATCACAACAGTTTTTGAATCACCGTGCATCGTTCTCTATAAACCGTTTCCAGCAGCTGCACATACGCCTGTTGGACCATATATGTTGTCAATCCATCCAATGATTGGTTCCTTATATGTTGAAATAACTAAAATTTAAGTAATTTACCATTATTTCTAGTGTCGATATTATTGAACTCAGTTATTCACTAAAGAAGGAAATCATCCATACATATTTCATTATTAAGAAAAATGCTTTAAAAATAACTTGCAAAGAGGATTTTTTTAAAAAAACATAAAATTTTACATAAACAAATATAGTTTTCAATTATCGTTGTCTAAATTCCAATTCAAATGTAAGTACTAGCCACATTTACTAAAGAATAAAAAAGTTTTTAGTTGAAATCTGCTTTCATGTAGAATTACAAAATCCACAAATTTTTTTCGGAAGTTTAATTTATCTATAGCTTGTCAGAAAACTCCAAAAGGTTATTCAATTCCGTGTTAGTATACTATATCTTCAGTATCGGCTTTTCTGTAAGCGTTAGTGTTAGGCCATTTATCTAACATTTAACATCAACCATTAAAATATTTCTATTTAAGGATATGATTTTTTTAAGCTGCATTTTTTTGTATCAATCACCTTGTTATTACATCAATGAATCATAATGTTTATAGCAGCAAATAATTATAACATTTGGAATTGGGAACTTAATAAAATTATTGATGTTTGATTATTGCTAATTAAAAATGAATTTCAATTGCGTTATTCAATTGAAAGTTTGATTAAAATTTAATTTTGAAATAAAATTAAATTTCTAATGAGTGCTCTCTATCAACAATTAATGCAATGTGGCTGAAAACAAAACTTTTCCGGATGGTTCCAGTTCTGGAGTAGGTATTCACTTTATTTGTCGTATTATATTAATATTCTGTTGTTTTTTTCGGTTTTCAGTCGACTGTTTTTCAAATGAGCTCAATCCAATTTACAAATTAGTAATTAGTTTTTGATATAATAAAAATGATAGTAGAGTCATTGCGAAAACGCTGTTCTAACCCTATTTCCCCTCTTTATCATAGTTAGAAGTATATTGAGTAGGTACTCTAATATTTTAATTACTATTGGTATAACTATGCTCTTATTCTTTTTGTGCTACACTAAATGATGTAGAAAAATCATGAATTGGAGTATATATGACTTCCTTATATGTCACAAGCATATTTATCTACAATTCATTTAGAATAAATTTATTTCACTTCACATTATTAAGTTAACTTCTAATATTAACACGTTTAGCTTAAGGTAATTTTGCATACACATGCGAGTTAGGTATTCGCTTAATTATATCTATCATATACAATTTTCATTTATGTTAAAATGTGTTGACTATACATCTAAAAGTCGATATTTACACTAATGGATTGATAAACTATATACTTAATCCTACAATAAGCATTATTTCTTGGTGAAAATACGCAAATTTTCTCTATCCTCTTATTCAAATTTTATATGAAACGTAAGTGTCACTATCTAGATGTGAAAATATCGGTCCTAATTCTAATAGAAATAAACAACATTTATTGTATGTTTGGAAAAGTGTAACCATTACCGTCTTCACCATAGGAGCACACGGGGCCCGTGCCCAGGGTCCCATTCTCAGGGGGCCCCGAAAGACTGACAATAAAAAAACGTTCGGCAGCATACCAAGAAATTGATAGTCAATTTAGTTTTCTTTATCAGTTAACAACAATCGAATCTGGTGAGTTAACCAAAAAATGCAAAGAATTTGTAGAATTTTATCATGAAGACATTAATGCAGATAAGCTCAAAACAAAATGTTTTCATTAAAGCCATTATTTAAAAACCATAGCAAGGCAATCAGCGGATTTAAGGATCTCAACCTTACATAACCAAATAAAATCAGATAAATTGGAGGACACTTTTCTAAATGTAGAAATTGCTTCAAAAATATTCCTTTGCCTAATGGTCACCAATTGTAGTGGAAAGCGGTCATTTTCGCAGCTTAAGAGAATAAAAAATTAATTGCGAACAACATGTTACAAGAACGACTGAGTAATTTGTCAATTATGTGCATAAAAAGTGATATCCTTCAAAAAATTGACTTAAAGAATTTAATAGAAGATTTTTCTCAACAGAAATTCCGAAAGAAACCGTTATCGTAACCAGAAAACCAGCAGTACTCTAATAACATTAATGACATATTATATCATACTGTATTTGATTTCCTATAATAAATGGTCATACTTAGTAAAAATGTTATTATATTTCGTTATTAAAATGTTATTATAATCAGTCAAATAGTTTTGACTGATTATTATTTGATCCTAGTCCTCTGAATATTTACCAATTTATGGTTCCTTACTTCAAATTTTTTATTTTGATTACCTTGATTTTTGGCACTGTCCCTTTTAACCCTTCGTATTGAAGAAATACCTGAAATATTAAATGATTAGGTACGCATGTTATCATTGCATGTACTATCTTCGTTATCACTTAATATAGTTAGGTTGCTAGGTGGAACTTTTAAAATTATCTATTTTTCAACATTTTTAAAACGGTCGGATTTTTGTTGATAACATTAATTGACGTGAAATGGGCTTTCCTCTCGTTGAAACATATCCTCGTATATGCACATCAAAAACAAGATTTAAGTTTATATACCTACACAGGAAATCCATTATATTTAATGAGTGATCGGGTAGGAATTTTAAATAATTCTGTTAATAGTTTCCGCTTCTCAAATATCACTATGCATTTATTCAAAATGTAATTTTCTGCAGTTATTTTTTGCTACTGAAGCTGGCGTTGATTCAAATTAATCCAAAAAACCAATTACAATTTCCCATACTTTCGGGTTGGTCGGCATAATGAAAACTTGATACAACAATAAGATGCACAAAAGTCACGAAATAACGGTGCATATATATGCAGGCGTGCATTATAATAATAATATTACATAAATAATATAATATGCAGTCGTGTTTGTCTGTCTGTCTGTAAAAGCAAAACACGTAAATGGATAGAACGTGTAAACTACGCTTGAGTTTATATAACTTACGACTCCTCTTTCCCTATCCAGTTTTGGTATTGTTTTTCGTAAATGAGACGGCCGGAACTTAAGCATGGTAACGAAGGGTTGGTGGAGTGAAATATTTTGTTTTTCGAGCTGTCGTAGCTCAAAGTTTCTTCTACTCGGGGCAAGTATAAGCTTTTCCGTTTTATGAAAATGGCCTGCATTCATACATGCAAGACATATATGCCACTAAAATGGCATTTGTAATATTCCGCAATGGCGAAATGATGAAGAAGGCTTATATTTCGGGTTGCATGTTTCGAACTTGGAGCTTTTTAAAATTGTAAATGTCAAAATTATCATATTGCAATGCCGAGTTTACCTTAAATGATAAAACCGAGATGGAGTCAAGGTACAAAATATATGAGAGGTGCAATAGAATTAAATAAATGTGTAAATAACTTTTACAGCAAACGGCGAGAGGACAAAAGCTTTTATGTTAGACAAAAGCTGCGAGTAGCGCCTGTGGTGACATTTTCTGGCGCTTGGTTACGGCGGTTTGCTGCGTTTTCGCCGTTCTCCTCCACCAATCCTACCAAACTTTCCTCGCGAGCACAACAAAAAGAAAATCACCAGAACAGGAAAGCTGTTGAAATAGACTTTACCGTACGTGTATGAATATGAGGCTATGTACAAACGGGGAAGCACCAGGCGAGAGTTTAAGGATTTAGTCCGGCGTTATAGATGAGGACGAGGATAGCAAGGATGAGGCACTAAAGCGTGAGGAGCCGATTTGAGAAACAGCCCGCAGCTGTTTGACTACCGTGGTCCTCTTCCCATACTCCTGCGACTAACGCAAAACTTTCACATCAAACAGTCCTGGATAATTAGTTGATTCCTCCATTGTACCAATACCTAGCAAAACAAATCAGAATTTGTTTTTATTAACAAAAGGAAACAGGAAAATTATTAAATTAATAGGTATCAATAACAGGAAATTCAAATGTTCTTTAAACATCCACAATACTTTCTCGGTTTATTAAAATTAAAAGGCTAAATGAAAGCGGACTTTCGATAACAATTATTTCAACGGAAACAATTTATATTTACTTAAAATGTTTGCTTGGAGATATTCAATAAATACTTTGCAGAGGATACCTAATAAGATAATTTGAAATAAAAAGATTAAGCAAATAATGAAACATAAGTTTTGTACAAAAACATGATTATTTTGATAAAAGAAAAGTAAATTATTGAAGCAAAAGTTTTTGTTTTAATCGACGAATTTCTTTTAATGAACTATTAGGTGTATCGGAAAAGATTGTCGTTTTTTCAATTTATAATTTTTTTTTGTTTTCAAATAAATTGCACAATCTGCATAGGGTTGCAATAAGCGCATTCAATCCATACACAATCATATGTAAGCACTACTCCTAGTAGATTAGTGCTGTATAAGTACAAAGATAATATATAATTAAAACACAAACCCTTGTTACACTATTGGCTTTAAATCAATGATATAATCAGTCTCAATAGTATCAACATTTTGACATCTAGTGTACAAATTTTTAATGCTATATTATCAAAAAATATCAAAAAATTACATTTTGAACATCACTTAAGCTTTCAAATTTGTACCACTTTGTAAATGTAGTACGATTGAAATAAATAGAAATTCGATTAAATGACTTTGAACGATTATAGTGGGTACCTACAGCAATATCACTTCCTCTTTAATAAATTAGTTTTTTTTCCAGGTCTTTTCTTCTGCAGAGGGATCTTGAATTACCGTGTTGCAGCATAGAATTTTATCATTTAACTGTTTTTGGACACTTTTGGGTATTTGACCAATCGATTAAGATTGATTGGAATTATTTGACAGTTCTTCGACTTTCTGGCATACATATAGCACCATTTTCCCCCTTAACTTTTTATTGGATAAATTTTTTGTCATATTTTGTTGGTACCAGTTGAAGAAATGAAAATTATCGAATTTAAACTTAAAAAAACTCATTTGGCATTAATGAACAAATGCACTTAGATATACATTGAAAATGTTTTAGCAACAATTTTGCGTCGCTATCCTGCGAATCTCGATGAGCATACAATACCGAATTTATGTTCTTTCGGATTTTTGGTCCTATACCATTTCAATATAGATTTTATTTGCAATTTTTACTACGATGATAATTACTCTAATCATAAAATGTCTTTAGTAGGTACCACTTTGAAACAACTTATAAGTAGATAAATGGCAACTGAATCACTATTGGTTTAAAAACGACATTCTTTTCCGGTACACTAATATTATTCATAAAGGTCTTAGCCGTAAGCTTAGTGAATGGCCCCCGAAAGATATTTTAGTGATTCTTAGTAAATATCAAAATTGAAATTAATAAAATGCTAGGTCCTGAAAGTTTCAGATCCCTATCCCAATTTGTTTTTAGAAAAAAGAAAATAAGGGAAAACAAAAAACATAAAACCTTTTTTTTTTAAATTTAAGATACTATATTTGTAATTTTTGTTTTTTTTTTTTTTTAATATAAAAACCAGTTTCATGCTTTACATTTGCTTAAATATTTATATGCATAAATATTACCACAAAAAGGAAATTATTTCATTTATACAAATATTCATTGCATACTGTTTTTCCTACATTACATTTAAAATATTTCATGAAAGTATTTTTCCATGTCTATAAAAAGCTTAATATATGACCTATGACGAAAGGGATGACCGTATAATTAATATACAAGTAGAATGCTGAGCAATGCAGCAATACCTCATAATAGCACATATAGCGAGTGGCTATCTTTATTTGCAAGAAGCTATTAGCCAATGGGATTGCGAGATTTAAAGATGTTCATTTGTTTTGATTATTGAAATTTTGAAAATTTAACTAAACCACTCCCACAGTCAATTCATATACGTATCATAAAATTTGTGTAACGACGTCTTGGGGACTTATCGATATATCAATGAACTAAACGGTAAGATTTAATTATTTTTTTCAAATTGTTAGTTAATAAGTTTGTTTCATTGGAAAAAAAAACATTACATTAAATTTAAAGGTAGAAGAAATAATTAACTGAGCATATTAATTCAATTAAATATAGGTAACGGTATAATGACTATTGTAAAGATTTGCAATAATGAGTTTTGAATATGTTAAATAAAAGTCACATTAAATGCTTTTCTGATCGAATTATTTTTAAAATTTGAAGGAAAAACAAATCAAAATAAATAATCAAATACCGGAAATTATTTTCTTTTTTGTGGATATATTTTTGTTTATATTTAGGTTAAAATATTTTGTATATATTTAGTTAATTGACGAAAAACGCGTGGTTTTTATTTTTTATCCCTATCTATATGTAACATCCTTTCAAAAAATCATAGAAAAAAAATATTTTCGTAAAAAATATATTTTTTAAAGAATTCAACAAGTTATATATAATGGATGTCTCAACAAGAGTGACGTTTAACCCTTAATCGTGGTAACATTGAAACAAGATACAAATAATATTATTATAAGAAAAAAATTAATCTAGTAGATCTAGTACCTACTTATAAAATTGATCAATATTAATTGATATTTAGTAAATTTCAGTAAATTTTATAGAAATTTCAAAGAAGTATTTCAAGGAAATTAATAAATTTTAAGGCAGTCTCTTTGAAGAAGAGATAGTACCTACTGATGAAATTACTAAATTGTTGAGTTAATGAAAAAATAAATGAAATCAGTATTAAGCTTAAGCCTATTAGTGGCCGAGTGGTCTAGGTTGCCGCTCCAAAACCGGTAGGTGTTAGGTTCTAATTTCGTATCGAGCAAATTTTCGATATAACTCCATTTACGGATTTTCATGAACTCTTGAGTCGCTAAAGATCTTGGTAGCTATGAAGCGATGGTAAATATCAATTTAAAAAGAAAAAGTATTCAGCTTAGTTAAACAGCAAGGAAAAAAAAGTTGTTTCAGCCTTGAAAATTATATATCAGAAAAGTAATCCCAATCCGTTTTTCCAAACTTAGCTACATAAAATCTTAAGACGTCAAGACCTTTAAGGAATGTAAATTTGAGTTATAAAAATACTTTTTCGTCATAGTATCTACACGAAAAAACAAAAATGATAGATTTGTCGCATTTTTAAGTATTCACCTCTTGCTTTTTTCACGTATTTTACCCTAAAAGAAAAAGTTTGAACATCCATAAAAATCTTTTTATTTTTCATGTTTCTCTATTTAAAATCTCTTAAGTGAAATAAAAAAAATGATTCTTTTTTCTTCAAATATTTACATAGACCAAATATAAAACTGAACTACCACTCCCAACTCATTTTTCATGTTATATTCCACATTCAACCCCATCGATATTAGTGAAAAAAACGCGTCGAAAACTGTAAAGAATTTTATGGACCATAAAATTGAAAGAACCAAAGAAACGAGAAGGGCTCGGAAGACGGCGTTGCAAGGTGTTTTGTAGACAAGTGTACGCGAATGGGGTTGGTGAAGTTAAGTATACATGAGCCTATGCAAAAATAGGGCAGGGTGACAATGTGAAGATTGTGTCGCAACATGTACGCAGTCCTTGTATGCCTAAAAGGCTGTAATTACACGAGGAGTTTCCTATTGGCTCTATCCTTCCTTTCTTGCAGCACAGATTTCCAGGTGGATCGTTGATTTTCCTTCTCGTATCGCAGGATACGTACCACGTAGTTACAGATTGTTCAGACTTACTCGTGAAAACTTTCAACTCGTTAAGAACAAACACTTAAAAAATGTACACACTTCACACTCGTTGGTAATCAAAACTTCACAAGAACGTAAATTGCTTTTAAATTCTTGAAAAACTAAAATAAAACGCATGTAACTGGAATGAATAAACGAAATAAATCTGGGTTTGTCAAGTGGTTTATTAGAAAAAACATGAGTTCTGCTTTAAATTTTAATTACCAAAAAATGTATAGGTAAAATTGTATTAAACAAATACTTAAAGCTGAGAACTGGAATAAATAAATGAAGTATAGCGGTTCAGGTAAAAAAAGATGATTCAAAAATTTTGAATAGGCAAGCATAATGGTCTTTTATTATTTTGAATTAAGATCATTCCGCCAAGTTTATCAATTTTTTTAATTGTTATTTACTGTCGCTTTGTAACTACTAAAGTTTTAAGCGATTCTAGAGTTAATAAAAGTCCGTAATCGAAAAATATCGAAAATACGCTCGATATAAAGATCGAACTCAAAATCTACGAGTTTTGGGGTGGTTACCTTGATCACTCACCCATGTAGGTTTAATCATAATTAACTGGGCTTATTTATTACTTTATTATAATCGAAAAAGCAAACAAAGATTCATTTATATTACATCAAGGAAAGGAGTTTAAGGAGGGCTTTCCTTTAAAAATCAAAACCTTTATGGTAGTATACTACTTATGTCTCAATTAATAGAATTCATTGATAAATATTACATTTCTCAAATACTCTCTTTTCTATCTTTCCACCCCCATTTGTTTAGGGAGATCATCATCCATGTCTCCCTGTCTTATACTAGATGTCTTGCTTCAGATAATTAGTGTCCAGTTAGCTCATTTATACGATTAAACCATCATAAGTCAAATTTTCCTTTCCTTCCTTTCCATGTTTCCTTCAACTATAAGTAGTTCTATTTCTCCAGTGTTTATATGCCCAAAGAACCGCAAATACGCCTAGGTTATTCTACTAGGAGTCTATCAAGTATAGTTTTTAGTTCATCCAAGATGGATTTATTTGTTCTTTTCTATCTCCATAAGATAGTACCACCATTGATTTGTACCCACAATTCAAGGCTGCAATTTTTAACTTACCGGTTCTTTAAGAACGAAAACTTACAAGCATATGTGGCAATTGAAAAAATCAACGCATTAGCTAGTTTCTTTACAGAATTTTTTCGGATTTATGTACTTTTTCCATATTTTTATTAATTCCACCATTGCTGTTCTGGTTATTGCTCTACGCTGTTTAATTCTCTAAAAGTACACAACTTAATTTCTTCAATTCAAAAATTTAATTTTCCGCCAAATAATTTACAAATTAAATGAAGAAAGCATTGGAAGCAAACATTTTACGACCAATCGTCATTAGTATTTATTTAATATATAGAATATATTGAGGCCTTAATTATGTAATATAATTTGGAAAAACAAACTATAAATATAAATTTGAACAAAAGTTCAAACAAATATATTATTGTTGTATTGCCCAGATACGTTTTTCGATTGCCAAGCTATTATCCTCAGTGGTCATCAAGCAGTATTGGATCATATAGTTTGCTTGGCAATCGAAAAACTTATCTGGGCAATATGTTAATAATACATTTGATTGAACTTTTGTTCAAATTGATGTTTATAGTTTACTTTTGTAAATTATATAACATTAATAAGATCACAATATATTTTATTTAATGTATCAGTATAACTGTTCAAAGTTAGCGAAAACACCTAATTTAAACTTTATTAGCTTATAAGCTTTTAAGCCGTGAAAATGTTTTTCTTTCTTCAACTAGCGAAATTGTGTATTTATTTTTTTATTACATTATTAGATTTAAGTTCAATCTTATTTCCTTTTTGTAATGCTAATAATTTCTAAGTAAAATAACTGTTGCATATAGACAGATGCATAACAAAATTATGAAAGCTTTGTTTGATTTACGGAAACTGTTAGATAAACTGAAAAAAAATCTTACATAATTATATTACTGCTATAACATAATGAATCAACTGAAGTTTGCTTGAATATTGAACAAGAAAATGTTAATAACAAATTATTTGAAATCTTTTTGTGGACAAAAAAGATCCTTGCCTACAAAATATGGTTGTTGATTGGTTCAATGACTCATCATTGCCTGTAAAACTATACAAAAATTCATATTGTTCTTATAAACAATTTCTTATTAAATTTTTTACAACTTTTTCAAATAAAAATTTAACCTTTAACAGTCCGGAAGCATTTCAAGTTTACTTCCCACCAGGTCCAAAGTATTTGTCATTCAAAAAGAAAATGAGCAAACTAAATATGAATCAAGAAATAGAAAAACAAATATTTATATTTTAATGAAAATTAATTTTAACATTGATAAGTATTTTATTTATTTCCGAGTCACAATAAAGAAAGAAATTGAGTCTCATAAAACATATATTATTATCCATTAATTGAAAATTAATTGTTATGTATTCAGAGAAAAAGATTTATATAGTGAATAAAAATATTAAAAAATAATAAATCGGTTCTTACCACCATATATGCACCATTGGATTCAGTAAGCAAATACAATGCTGCTCATATGGCGGCATTGGTTTATTAAGTGTTAAAACTATGTAAAGAAAGCTGTTCCTTAAAACAACGATTGATAAAATGAATTTGAAAGTAATTTTTATTACAATTTGGATACTTTTTTTCATTAATAAATGGATGAAGACTGTGAAAATTTGCTTTATTAATGTTGAGCTTTCATAGCAAAGCTGATGGATAATACTAAAATGTTATGAAAAACGAAAAAGGGTAGAGATTATTCAAATTTTCCAACTAGCATCCATCATCCATCTTTGTATAGGAATCTGCATCTCCATCATATTATAATACCTAATATATGAAATTATTTTTGCTTGCAGAAATCCGAGATCAATGAAGATGAGTAAAGTGGGAAATCAAACAAATTCCCAGGACCCACAAGCGGTCAATTCCCGCGTATTTGTCGGCAATTTAAACACGTTTCAATGTTCAAAAACGGACGTGGAGCGCATGTTTCAGCGGTACGGCCGTTTAGTCGGTATGGATACATTTAAATATTGTATATTTGAATATAAGTAATATGTTTTTGCATTTGTAAATGTATTTTCAGGTATTTCGATGCACAAAGGTTATGCTTTCGTTCAGTTTACCAACCCTTTTGATGCACGGAATGCCTGTATGGGCGAGGATGGCCGCACCGTTCTTAGTCAAACACTTGGTAAATATACAAGATAAATATATACTTTTTTTTTATTTCCAAATAGATATTCATGGGGGGCTCCTCGATTTGTTTAACTTGAAAATTAGTGGATTTTGCGTAATGTGCTTTCGTTGGTTATCTTGTTCGGGATGGCGTAATAAAACGCTTTTTGGACATGAAGCGTGTAACGTCCATGCATAAGCAAACATCTAATTAACGAAGTGCTCGCTTATACGAAATAAAAGCACGAGAGAGAGCGACTATGTAGATCCCATATGTCAGTGGGAACATAAACGGCTTGTGCCGTCGCTTTGATTCCTCCCCCTATCCAAGTCTCTCAACTCTGAATGGGATCAGGAACGGGAACGGTTGTTGCAAATGTTTGTTTTAGCGAGTAATAAAAGCGTTGGTGTGTCCTCAAACGAGACCCTAAACTGACTTCCCTGAATCAGTTCCGATGCTGATAAGAAGAATATAATATAGAAACGAGGCGCTTATAACCTTAAACCCACGGGGGATGAGCATGGGGAACTTATGAAAAATACGTTAAGAGAACGTTAATGTACTTGCCGTGTAAATGAGGGATGACTTTCGACTAAATAAACGCTATTATTATAATTATTATTATAATAGGTACCTCGTTGTATTTGCTCAATGATGACAATAAAGCGAGCTTTTTCAAGCTCCACGCTTTCATTCCATTTGAACTGTATCAATAAAATTTGTTTTTTTTATAGATGTAAATATGGTAGCTGAGCCAAAACCACACCAAACCGGACGTAAAAGGCAAAATGTTACTCAAACTGGAAACGATTGGTAAGTGTTTTTATTCAATTTAAAATATTTTTTTGCCTCCACGTTTGTTGAACTATAATCTTCGTAAATATAAATCATGATTGATATTTTATTGTAGTGCACATAAAAATATTTTTATCAGTCATCAATAGATAATAAATCCGATCATTTATGGCTCCGTTTGCGATGTGAAAGCTCATCTTTTCCAAAGTGACATCCATCGAGGTTTAGGAGGTATCATGTATTTATGTATGAAAGCTTGTTCCGGATGTAGAAAGATCAACAAATGGCTTTTGCCAATGAAAAGACGTAACGAAAATGTTAGTTTGAAATGTGGTGGTGTAACGACGGTGACAATGGTTTGGTTTACGATAGAGCTTATCGAATAGGTGAATCGAGCAGTTTTGTGTCGTCAGAGTTGAGGATTTCAGTACGATGTCACACATTTGTAGGGGAATGAATTGAAACGAATTGGTAGAACCTTTTGTGGGATATTAGAGGTGTTCGTTTTATTATTGCTGTAGGTCAATATTGTACGTATTGTTGAGAGCCCCTCGCAAATGATATTAGAATGTTCATTGAAATACGAACAAGTTTATAATGGAGAAATAAAATAAAACAAACTTTTGTGTAAAAATACTTAGTTTTAAGCATTAAATGTAAGTGTAACAATTAACTTTGATGATGTCTAATACAATTTTGAGGAATTTATAGTTTAGAGATTTCGTTTTTATAAAATGAGTAGCTGAACCCGGCAAACGTTGTCTTGCCAGCCTATGATTATAAATAAATAAATTGAATTTAGCAAAAAAAAAACTTATGAATTATTAGAATCACCTCCCGTATCAACCCGTAGTATCCCTCACTGTATCAATTATAACATACTTTCAAGATAAACGTTTATCAATTACGTTTAGAGAAAATTTGCTCTACCTTTAAAAATCACTGCACCATCATAGCAATGCAGTATTGATAGTTAGCGGCTCTTGTATTGATCATTGAAAAAGCCGTTTTCCTGCAATCGCAGGTATGTTTTCGACGTAAGAAAAAGATAAAAACAATATTTGAAGCGAATGGTATATCGTGACAAAATTTGAGCTAAATCAATGATATTTTTTTTGAGTTTTTGAAATTTACATAAACCAACACCACAATTTTATATATGTAGATAAACGATAGATTATTTATTGTTTATTTAAATCAGAGGTTGTCAAAGGAAGCCAACCCGTGGACCACAAAAGGCACCTTTGACAATTTTTTCGACCCGCGATATGCATCAGGCTTTCATAAAATCTTTACCTTTTATAATGACCAAATTGATGATAACCGAAGTATTAAAATGATTACAGTTTATTTAAATTTAGTATGGAAAATTTTTATAATAACTTCAAAAGAGGCTCCCGGAGTTATGATGCATTTCCGAAGTGGCCCGCAATATCATTTGTATAGGCCACCCTTGATTTAATGGGTGTCCATTTATTTAGTTTAATTGACCTTCTTCTAAACGCTACTTTAATTATTAATAATTAAACGTAAATAGGCAACCTTTTCTTCCGAAGAACAATTAGTTGAATTTGATTACAAAATTTGTATCAAATCAGTAAAGCTGTCTTTAAATTGGAACCATAAGTGAAATCAGAATAAAATATTAGTACACCTATTTAGATTAGACTTTTCTGTGACCTTCATTATACTTTTTTTGGGGGGAACACTAACATGTACCTGAAAACATATTATTATTGAAATCGATTAACCTGTTCTTCAATCAAATGGTAGAATTCAGGTAGACAAATATTAAAGTACAATTTTTTTGACCTTTGCTCCATAATGACCATTATTGTGAGCAAACCGAATAAATTCCAAACAGGTTTGAAATTGAAAAGAATTTTACCTGCTCTCAACTGGCGATAATAAATAATATAGTAATGAGAAAAATGCAGATTCAAATGTAATTTATGGAATCGAAAAAAGGTGTTAATGTATTTATAATTGACAACAAATAATAAATGCCTCAAACCGGTTCAGATTACTTAAACGATATATTTATACCTGCCATTCTCTCATTTTGGCCTTCAAGTTTTAACTCCGTTATTTCATATCACCAATTGAGCATAAACTTGAATTTTTCGCATATATACCCACTATAGCTGATCCCCGCGACTTCGTCTACGTAACGTAGGGATAGATTATATTTTCTTTTCAGATTTGCTATTTGAACTGGTATATGAAATTTTTTATTTCTCTTATTTCTTTTTCGAAAAACATAATCATACTTAAAAACACTATTTTGTTGACTTTAAAAAGACGCATTTAATAAACTGAAAGTTTTGTATAGCTTATGTTCAACGGAGATATGATAGCTTCCCAACAGTGAAAGAATTTTTCAAATCGGTCAAGTAGTTTCGGAGCCTATTCAATGGTTACCACCAAATCATTCCTCTTAATAATATTAGAGTAGATTATCATATTTTTTTCAACTTTTCATTTATGGTTTTTACCAAATCTAGATTTCTTAATAACCTTGTCATCCGACAAAAAGAAAATACTTGCTTAGAGGAAGATTTAAACTCAAGATCTACTCTTAAATTAGTAAAATGTATATATTTTTCATTTTTGAAGTCGAAATGACAGTTGAAACAAATAATATGATAGTTCAAATTTGAGGCAATAATTATTGTAATTGTATTCCACTCACATGCATGTTTTTACAACTTACGTTTGCTTACTATGTATTTTGATATTATAAGCAAATTGCGCTTATAATTGTATCATATTTTAATTATCACAAACTACATATAACTTATATGCAAAGTTCAGGCACTACCAGAAGAGGCTACGACAGTGAATTGAAAACATTTTTCAGTATACCAAAGAAGTATAATTTCTCAGGCGAGTACATAAGTACACACCGTTTTTTTAATGCAAATAGGATTCCAGCGCAAATTATTATAAGAATTTATTGATTAGCCCAAGGTTATTTCTGATACACATATTAATCATTTAAACAATCCTAAATTTTATCTTAAAAATAATATATCACCAATAATATTGAAATATACAAACAACAAATACAGTTTAAAATTTACATTTTCTAAACATCAATATTTTCTTTTACATATCTTACTAATAATTTTTTGAATCCTGATACAGTGGCTTGATAACGGATTTCATCTAGTAAGTCATGTACCAATTAAAACCCGTATAAATTATCGATTTATCAGCCGTTTTAGTTCTTGTATTGGTCACGTTAATCAAGTCAGTGTTTCTGGTGTTATAGCCGCTTTGTTAGAGTTTAACATTACTCTTGCACACAAATATTCAGGTGAGAAACCATTTCCCATTTTATATATCAAGATATATGTATTACTTATGTATCAGTCTTTGTTTTATAGATAGCCAATTAAGAATATTCAACATATCTTTTATCGGTGTGTACTTATTAACCCCTAAAACAATACGCATTATTAATTATTAATTAATAATTAATGAACAATCCAAATAAAGGATTAGTTTGCTGGATCACTCTTTGAGGTACATATATTGAATCAAGATACAAAAACATTTTTTATTTTTTTCGAAATAAGAAGTTATTAAATAATGTAACCAATTCATTGATATAAGTTGTAGAATATATAGCTTTATTATAATATCATGTATAGGTACATGTTTGTGTTTCCTGCACTAAAACATATACTTACAAAGTAGGATATTTGAGCTTATTTGTGCTGTATGGTTTTGACTCTGAAAGCTTATCGTTTTCCAATAGCAAATATTCGTATTATATAAAACAGTACGATTGTAAACTTTTTAACGATGCACTTAACGCTAAAGTTTACACTCTTGATTATTTCGAGACATAAACGTTTCTAGTCTGTCTTGCTTGTGGTAATGAATCGTAAAATCGCTCATTACAACACAACAACTTTACACAAATAAAAGGAAATGGAACCGCAGACAGCCGGTCCCTGGATACTCCCGAAAGGGTTGAACTGCCGAGTTAAACAAACCAAAGCTCGCCCTGAATACGATCGAAACTTCATTTGTGAAAGATGATTTTTGTTTTTTGTATTTTCCATTTTCATTGAAATTTATCAGTCAATCTTCATTAAGAGTTCTCTCGATTCGGAAAAATACACAATGTATTTCAAGCGCCAGAGTCGGTATCATTTTTTATTTAGCTGCTTCATAATAGAACACATATCGAGTGCATAAAACTTCTGACATAAATGCAAATTTAATTTTTTCATTTCCAAGAAATTCCAGTGCATTTCATCCAATCAGAATCAAAAGTTTCTTGAAAGTTTCGATGGCAGAGATGTGTGAGAGCAAAAGAGAATAATTGAAACGCTTTTCCATTTGCCTTTGTTTCATTCTTTCCATTTATTCCGGCGCGAGATCTTTGGGTTACGTTTTCATAAAATCCCCATTGTGCTCAATTGGCACCCCGTTTTACCAACTCTTGCTTGGAACTCATCTTATAGCCTAGTGTAATATGTATGTGTAATACCGTTGTTGTCCGTACTGTTGTAAGTAATCGGTATTGGGTTTCGAATCAAACGATAATGGTCCAAGTTCTAATGAAGTTTCGTGTCTATTTGGCCCCGTTTCAAAAACATCGACAACAGACCATTCGCCATAGCCAAGTTTTCGGATCTTGCACCGAATTGGTTGTCTGTTAAAGTCTTTGGTGTGGGAATGGAGCCTTTTGAGTTATTCACACGAAAATTAACAACGAAGTTAGTAAAAACTTTGAAACTTAATAAATAAATTAACTACTGTAAAGCCAATTATACAAAATCAATTAAAAGAGATTTTCTTTTTTACTTCCAAATAGATATTCTGGACATTATAGCTTCTAAGAAGTGCACCTATTTAGTAGCAAATTCTTAAAACTTCTTTTAATTTATCGGAGAAAGTATTTTGTAAAATTAAAGATCGATCTACATATTTTAAAATTTCAACTCATTTACATCCATGTTAGTTGTTGAGTGAAAGGATTAGTGATTAAATAGAGCAACTAAAATAAAAATAAGATGAAGGAAATGAAAACTCTTTAATTAACCGTAATAGTCATAATAAAATTATATCTTTTTCTATAAACATGTTATACTGTCTTGTCTATTTCGAATATAGTCCCACCATTTCCAAACATTTTAGTATGTTTTGTATTTTTTTATTTTTTTCTTCTTTCACAATATCTTTTTGTTTTCAATTCTCTTTAAAAATCAAACACAAAATTTTATGTAATATCATACCTATTCTTTTTTATTCTTTTTGTTTTTTAAGTTAATATTTGCCATTCTTTATGACTACTCAGGTCTTTGGCGACTCTAGGGTTAATAAAAATACGTAATCGAGAAATATTGAATACTCGATATGAGGATCGAACCCAGCACCTATGAGTTTTGGAGTGGTCACCTTGACCACTCGGCCACCATCAGACTTAGTTCTTTTGGTTTCTTCTTCTTTTCCGTATGGTAGCTCGTATCAAGAATTGGTTGTTCCTTGTTCCACTATTGCTCAATTTTAATTCCTTTCGTTATCATTGTTACCTCAAACTCGTTCTTACCTTTTATCAAAACTAGTTCAAACAAATGTATCTTTTCTTTGTAACACTCAAATGTTTTATTTCAATTCATTAAGCAATAACTTGTAGCTAGAATATATGCTAAAATGATCTTTTGTCTTTTGTGAAAATTTTAATCCTATAAGTACAGTAATAAAAATTCACTAAAATTAAGCAAGAAATTTTGTATTTAAAAGATTTATTTAGAATTTGAAAACTAACTCCTGATAGTTTTGTAAAAAAATAAAGCATTATTTATTTCTTTATTTTTTCATTTCTACATTATTTATTTCTCACTATTTCTGTAACAATAGAAATGGGAAACGTGTGGTACCGAGACTGCACATTGAGCTTCGTGATTTTCCTGTGGGACCTTAAATAATTGATCATTTTTCTTAGTAGTTTATAGCTTATATAATACCTCAATTACAATTTCATTATTTCTCGAATAATTATATATGTATTTAAATCTTTAAAAAAAATCAATAACTTAAAAAAATGGTACCAAGTAAGTTGATGTATATAAATTTGATGCTAAACTCCTGATGTTTGTTATGACTGTTTATTTTATGGAATATTTCAATATTACTTCTAATGTCTTAAGACATTCTGTGTCCTCAATATAACGTACATCCTATACTCTATAGTAAATGAAATGGTCTTGAAACTATAGTCCCAAAATATAAATAAAAACTCCTTTTTTCAAAGCTCAAACACCATATTTAGCTTAAAATAAAGAATTTTAAAAATAGTAGCGATCAAATCCATCCGATTAATAATTTCTAAGCCACAAGAATTCCATATCAAAAATGTTTTGGTTCAGAGTAAATGTCACGTTAATACTAACGAAAACAGCTTAAAAGGTCATCGAACTACGTATTTCTATTGAAATCTGAACAGAAAAATTAAATTAGCTATGTACTTCCATTATGCCTTTTGATGATCAAATCGTTTGGAAGTCATCTTAAAATATGGATAAATATGGAAATTAAATATAATAACAAGCAAATTTTCATTAATTCTTGATTAACGGATTTCATATCTATAGAATTGCTTAAAGCGTTAAAAGTTATGAAGCAAAAATAAATAATTATTACATTGATAGTTTTGTTATAACTTCTTAATGTAAAGCAATAACAATATTTACATTTACATTTCTTTTATAAGGGTTTTATACCTATTAAAATATGTGATGTGTAAAAGCTTTAATCAAATTACTTCCACTTTCAATTAATTTTCTATTACTTCCTTCATATCTTCTCGAAGCTTTTTCATTCGTTAAACTTAGTGTGGTACACTTGCATCAAATATGTAACCTCACAGCAATAATATTTCGTGGAGTTTTATTGTGCAAAGCTGAACTTTATTCGACTTCATTTTCCCGGTGTGGCTATTTTTTTCCCTTATCTCACACATTTTCTTCTGCCTTACCAACCTTTACCAACACTTGGCTTCATCAAACCGGCATAACCATACTTTTCAATTTAGTGTCTCGAAAATATAAAGAAAAGCTTCATTATGCCTTTCTCAGATTTATAAATCTGCAGTATCTTAGTGATTTTCTATGTGGCTATTTACCGATCAGATAAAATCAGTTTATAAGAAGGAGTAATTTGTGAAAATTGACATTGTTTAAATGAGAATTAATATAAATAAGTCTTTCAATGACTAAGAAGTTGACTTTGAAATTGACAAAAAATAGACTGTTACTTGTTTAAGTATATGTTCAGTAGAATGATTCCAAGGGAATTCGTTATAAAAGTTTTATGCAAATGTTAAAAAGTGTTTTTTTTTCGTCAAT
This sequence comes from Sisyra terminalis, assembly GCA_958496175.1. Taxonomy (NCBI): domain Eukaryota; kingdom Metazoa; phylum Arthropoda; class Insecta; order Neuroptera; family Sisyridae; genus Sisyra; species Sisyra terminalis. The sequence goes on from OY292275.1 coordinate 15,896,574, forward strand.
AAAGTTTAATCGTACGATGACAGTTGGAGGAGTGAAAGGTCCTTCACAAATCAATGGAAAATCTTAACAAAAAATTTCTGATTGTATTTGTCACTTACAATGATTCGGGTTGTATGTCGAGCCTCTTCTTCTCTCATAATACAGACACATATTGAGACAGATAAAAGTAGGAAGGATCCCACAGGACTTTAGTGAAAAGAAATCACAAGAATTACGATCGTGAAGAAGATGGACAGACAAACAGATCGACATATGGACCGACAGACTTACACACTTAGACACTCTATGAGCTTTCGAGGAGCTTTCGGGGTGCTTATACTACAAAGCAGTGGGAACACATGGGAAATTATCTCTTGAGTAGATATCGAGTGGTTTACGTTACAACACACCACACCGATAATCCAACGATACTGGCGTAAGGCTACGCTATTATTACTCGATGCCTTCATTCTTTTGTCTTATGGGAATTCACTCATTCGTCCTCAATCCACCATTTCGATTTTTGTGAGAATTTTCTTGATTTTTTCTTCTTCATTTCGTAATTAATATTTCGAGTGCTCCCAAACTCAATTAGCTATAGTGCACACAAAACATTTTAATAATTCAATTCGCCAACGACAAGACATCATGAATTATTAATTGTTTAGAGCCACTGGTCATGTAATATTGATTTTCTTTGCCTCGATATATATCGGAAGAACAATTCTATTATTTTCTTAAGTGTATCTCGATTGTGTTAAAGAAAACCGGAAAACATTTCCTAAACAAAATATAGGTCGCATTACTTTTTGTATCTTCACGCTTTTATATTGTAAACTATTTTTATTTTAACAAGATTCTCGAAAGGATTGTTGTGTTAGGATTTTAAGGACGTTAATGGTATTTAAGTTGATTAACGGATATAAAGAAAGTTACATTACTTAACATTATCGAAATAAGATAAGAGAATTATTTTGCGAGTTAAATCCTTATCTAACCTTTATGACAAAGTTAGCGATACTTTATATCCTTTTGGAATAAATTAACTTGAAAACTTATACTTACTACTTTAAAATCAAAAATCTCTTTACAAGCATTAAGCGCTAACTAACTTTGTGTTCAATATTCCGTTTTACTTCGAAAATTCAACTTATAAATGAGCTTTCGGCTGTCTATTCTCTCAACGAAATTTCCATTGTGCAAACTAAAGTTCATTAAATTTTTTTTCACTTTTTTTAAACTAGAAATTTATAAGGATTTATTTCTATAAAATAAATTTCTATAAGATTTTTCTTCTGCATTTCATCGCATTTTAAAACCACAAACATGCGACGGTATGTTTTTTTAATAATGAAATCTGTTAATGAATACAACAAGTTGTTCGTATAAAGTAATTATTTTTGTTTCAAAAATTAAAAATGTTTGTTCATTAAAAATTCTCGTGTGTGTTTCGAGTTGAAATTATTACGTTTTTTGTTTATTAATTTTTTTACATAAGATTTTTTTGTGTAGGATCAAGCAGCGAAAGGCAGGTTTAATGCATTCCTGGAAACCCGGTTCTTTTGCGAGTTGAAAAGCTCCGTTCTATACGAAATTTTATAAAAAAATAAGTATAAAATTCTTAAAATTAGAAGACTTATTTCTGTACCCTCAATTTTTTTGACCTAACTACCACAAAGTTTATAAACGGGATCCTGCAAAAAGTATCGGCGATCGTAATTTTGAGCTTCTGTACATTCAGCTAATCTCCACTAGCTTCAATTTATATTCCCTCTTGGCTAATTGTAAGATTTATATTTAATTGATTTGAAATCATTGCTAATGTGAGAAATTTCTCTATACCGAAAGTTGAAACTTGGACTTCATCGCTTCATACCATAAAACCACTATTATAATATTAATCGAAACCAGATAGAATAGTGGTTGAAATGCAAACCTTCTAATTAAAATTAGAAGAAAGTAAAACACAAAAACCAAAGCTCTTCAGATTTACAGGATCAGCCGAATAAAGATATCACTTCTCAATCATATGTAACTCTGGAATAAAACTGGTTTTCATGCTCCGCATTCTTGCAATTTCAGTTAGGATATAATCCATAAATTATGGTTGAGACTTTAAGAGGACCAGCATCATAATATTATTTTTTGTCATTAATATTTACAAAAAGAATATAACTAAATTTGTTCATCTAATAGAAAAAATACAGTTTTTTAAACGATCTTCGACCTAAAGTCAGGGGTGCATAAACGGGCGGGCAAGCCGGGCAATCGCCCACACCACCAATTTAAAGAGGCGCTGAATTGAACATAAAATTTTCTTTTTTTCCTGTTTTTCGTATAATATGTAGCAAATTTGTGAATTGATGTACAAAATAGTCACACAATCTGTTTTATCCGAGGTGCTCAGAACCCTAGAACCGACCCTGGCTAAAGTGCTAACCTGCTAAGTAAATTATAACAGTTTTTACAGAGGAAAGAAAAAAGTAATTTCAAGCGACATAAGTTGCATGATTTATGCATTAAATCTTTCCATCTGTCCATTAGTCCATCTGCAATTAATAATGCAGATTTTCGTTTCGGTAATGTTTTAAAATTTTTACTTTTAAAGTGGTCAGTTTGTCACTCGATATAAATTTTCTATTCCCTATCTATTGGAATAAAAAAGAAAAAACATTAAAAATGGAATTTACTAAGTTAATACTTTAGGCAGACTTTATCTATATTATGGAGCTTAGAACTTCTTTATAGTTCAGCCACTACTAAAAAGTGTTCTTCTTATAATTAGCAATGATGTTCTTGTTTTAAGTTTTAATAGAAAGGAGTTTTTCAGAACTTTAGACGTCTTAAAACCAACCAAATTCCAAAAAATTACTAAAGAAGTATACATTTTCTTTGATTCATCGTAAAACATGTATATTGTTCAAATCGATTAGCCAAAGTTTAAAGATTATAGTTCTAATTTCTTTTAACAATAATTCAAATTTAACCAGGATTAAATAATTATTACTGCCTCAAAAATGTAGTTACGTTTTAAACTTATTTACATTAATGTGTTCATTAAATTTGTGTTTTAGCACGTACACCATAACAGTTTATTTTATAAGATGTTTATTTATTTTTACAAATCGAAAAATAAAGTAATAGTTGTCGAGTTTGATTTCTTTTTTACTGTTAACTGCTTTCGAAGAGTCTTGTTTGTTTAACTATTGACTGTCAACCGTCTTATATACAAATGTGGCCATAATTTGGAAGCTTCTAGAAAGTTCCAGATTCTTCTCACATATTCTATTCTATCACTCATTGATTATGTTCAAACATCTTTTTATCATTCTTTTATTTGAACTTTTAATGTCTGAAGTCTGTAACAATATATTTAAAAAAATGAGAAAATTAGTTCATTAGTACGGCATTAGTATTACTTTTGGAGGTTCTTCTTGAAAGAAGAATTTGTTTATTTCCAATTCGATTCCTTTTTTCCTAGATGCATCAATTCAATACCTTTTCAGGGGACAACTATTCCCTTCTTTCGCATAACTAACTTCGCCAACGTTTTTTTAGATTGCGTAGGTTCATAAAAGCACCTTTGTATCCATATTTCTTTTATTTCTTCACTATTTTTTTCATTTTCCAGTTTCTTTTGATTGTTTTTAATGTTATCCAAATTATATTTTGCGTATGTTGAATAACATTTTAATTTTTACATAGCAATTACAAAATAATTTTTTTGATAATTAATGAACATTGAAACATAATTCAGCTCGAAATTGATTTTTTTTGCTATCTGTACTTTCTACGTTTGTAACAGGTTTACATTAAAGTTGTACTTCATTGACAAAAATTTATTTTTTTAAGACCAATGCATTATTGATTTAGAAAAATCAAAGTTTCAAGTTTATTTTTTGATTTTAGGCAAATGATCTAAAGCTTCTTGAATTCTATTAAAAATTACTGTGATTTATTAAAATTTACAATATTCGACGTTCATAAATGAGACGTCACTAGCTTCTATCTAACAACTGTTATGCACTACATTTCAATCGTTAATTTTTTTAATTCAATACTAAAATTTTATTGGAATAAATTGTTTTACTTATCACACCAAAAAGACGGAAAATTAAAGGGCACAAATGAATGAATTACATCAACATTATTTTACAATATTAACAGGATCTACATAAATTCCATGCGTTTATTGATAAAGCTTTAGAAAGTAAGAGCTAAATAATGTCATTTATTAAAACGACTCTTATTTACCAGGAAAAAGATATAATCCTATAGAACTTTTTAGATCGAACTCAAAATGAGCCAATTTAATACAAAAGTAAAAAAAAAATGTTAGCTTTTTAATTTCAAAAAAATAAATAAATTAAGTTTAAACTTAAAAATGGTAAGCAAGTGATTTAATTAAGAAACCTATGATTTCTCAGATTTTATTTCTACTTTGTAAGCTGGACAATTTAGTTTTGGTTATTGTTTTAATACTCTTTAAAAAAACCATCATATTAATTTTCACTTTTCTGTTTCAGGGATTATTACTATGACAGGTAAGTTTCTTATTTTCTTGTTTTAACTTATTTTTCCGTTTCCAATAGCTCAAATGTGTCATTAAAATAACAATTTGTTAATTGAGTCCTTTGATATTTTTTTTTCTTTGTACCACTGATGAAGAGTTTTTGAAACTTATGAGTTGGAAAAATTTAATCAAAAAGATGTCTATAACATATTCTCATCTGTTGACGTGGTTGAAAGCTCAAATTACAAAACGTTTTTAGTTTCGGTTTGATTTTCTGGATTTCCTGACGCAGCATCCGAACGTGCTTCGTCAATTGTATGTATGTGCTTATGTATAGCCGTGGCAGCATAGCATGGATGATGCAGATTGTCACGGGATGAACGGGAATGAAGGACGCACTTTTTCCCACTAATGAACTGTCGGCAATCATTCGGTAAAACGGAACTCGATTAATGAGTTCCAAAAGCAAATAAAACGCGGCCACTAGCACTAGCTGACATCTACCACTCCGTTTCAGATATAGACCACCCCCCAACTTCATCCCCTTTAATTTCTAGCGAACCCTCTATGTCATCGGTGATCTCTAAATCCTAGAACAACTAGAGCCGCCTGACGTCACCACCGTTAACTGTTCACTTTATGTTGCATTAATTAAAGCCGACAAATTGGATTCGTATGACGTGATCCTCACACATACGAGGATATCAAGAGGGGAAACACATCCTTTCAAATCCTGCTAGATATATCCCATCGTTTTTCCACTGCCGTAAATGACGAAACTATCCCGATTTGTACGTTAAATATTGAATTAGAAATTTTGACATTGGAAAATCTATTTACGAAAGGATGAAAAGTGGTTAATTTTCCCAATTTTCTTGGGACAAATCAAAAATGGTCGTGGATCTCGTTTCGTTTACATTCTTTACGTTAGTCGTTGGCAAATGGCATGTCGACGTTGTATGCGAGTTGAACAAAATTCAATTAACTTTAATAGCGGGAGAGATCAACCATTTATCCTGTTTTCTGTCTTAGAAAAATGGCTACGATTGAAAAGAACAGAATTTGCATGTGTAGTTGGACAAAATAGGAAAAAAATTAAAAAAACAAGAATTCCTCGACGATAATTTACGCTTTGAGGCCGAGTATTACTGTATTTTGTCATTTGGAAAATTGTTTAAAGAAATTATTATTAATGTGGCTTTTGGTTACGTAGGTACAGATGAAACTGTTTTCATCTCGACGAACGTTTTATTGCGTTAGCTGAAGATTAATTCAAGGCGAGGATTTATCGCATGTACGTGATAGATCCCGTTGACGCGATGGTTTGATTCGCCCGAATATAGAAGGGAAAATCACAGACTCTGGAATGAAAGGACATTCGGGGAATTGTAACGGTTGGTCTTTGCAATGTCACTCCTAGTTTGTCGCGAGAAGCAATTCAAATAAATCTCTCTTGTTTCTTCATTACTTCAATATTAAACTCACCAAATCAGTTTCAAATTGCTAAATAAAAAATTTAATTAATTTGTAGAAAGAAAACGTTGAAATCGAGCAAGAAAATTTGAGAAGTTCTTCAACCAAGTGACTGGTTTTGCGATATGAACAATATGTACGAGTAGAATATGAGAATTTTGGAAAATTGAGAGACGAGAAAGCGAAACGAAATGGGACACGATGTTTGACAGAGGAAATGACATTCCATACCGCATCTACCTCCTGGATGGCTCCTTCACATTCCCAATAAACTACCAACGAATCAAGAAACGGAGATATGATTGAATTATATTTTATAAAACGAACACACAAAGCATTTGAATAGTTGAAAGATATTACACGCGATATACCTGCCTGCTCGGGAAACGAAAGAGGCTGCGTGAAACATGAAACGCTTCAAATAATAAGATATTTCGATTTAAATTTGTAAATTCTTCTACTTGCACATCTCACATTTTCCAGCTATTACAGATTTTAAAATAGTTTACCTTTCCTAAGTTATATTGATGGGATTTATCGATATTATTGAAACGAATACAGATTCAATTAAATTTAATGAAGTTGTCGTTTGGCTGCTTCAATCAAACCAAATGAAAACAGTATTGAAATTTGAGGTACAAGAAATAAACGTTGACTTCCAAATTTAATTGAAATAGAAAACAAAGTATCAAGTTTCTTTTGTTTAGATATTTAATTGTAAGTTCTTTTCATGCTGTAAAAGTTAAAGATTTAAAAAATAATTAAGAGGATAAAGCATCAATAATTAAACATTTTTGTCAATCAAATAATACTAAGTTAAACTCAAAGAACTCGAAAATTGTATTTTTATTATTGATTCCGACTCAGTATCTTCAATTTGTTTTAGTTGAATAATTGGATAATTTTAAATTTTTTCTCGCCTTAAAGTTTTTATATAGGGAACTTAAAATTAATTCAAAAGTCGAATTCTGGTCAACTTCACTCTTAGAAGAGGCAACTGCCCCACCGTTTACGTCAAGGAGTTGGGTATTTCAGAATCGAGTTCGGTGAAATATCTCGGACTCTATCTCGATAAAAGACTCACCTGGAGAACCCAAACCATGCAGAAGTTCAAACAGCTATACTGGCTTATGGGAAGAAACTGCTCCTATACAAGGCCATAATAGTTCCGATATTGAGCTATGGGATTGAATTATGGGCTTCTGCCAGCAAACCAAGTACCAAAATGATCCAAAGATGTCAGTCAAAAATTTTAGTAGCGATCGCGGATGCGCCATGGTATGTTATCAACGATGTGCTGCATAAAGACATGCACATATGTCCGATCACAAAAATGGTCAAACAAAGAAGGGAAGCTCACTTTATTAGACTGATGGACCACACAAATTCGTTGATGGGATCACTACAAAATCACTCTACCATTAGAAGACTGAAAACAAAAAGAACCCCATATGACATCAAAGTAGCAGGAAGATGTTCCACTGGGAACTTCTTCATCAAGCCATTTGGAGCTCAACAGCTCCAGCCAAGACAACACATTAGCTCATAGTTTGCACTACCTGATTGCTAATTAAAAAAAAAGTCGAATTTCAAACTTAACATTTATTTTGAAAACGTCGTGATCCTTAACTATTCATGTTAACTAATCATGATGTCTTATCAATAGTGTCCGACCGGAACTAGTTTTTACGGCCGAAACTTCCATATAAGGTAATTTTTTCGCAGAAAAAAAAGTTAATTATAATTAGTCACTGTTTATATTTAAATCTTATAGGTATTCATTAATCATTAAGCCTTTAATATTTGAGCTAATCATTAACATAAAATATAATCATCATCTCTTATTTCAAATAAATAATTCATGCTGAAACAAGTCGTCGATTTGAAAGAAATGCACTTAATATTTCTTTTTAATATTAGTTACGAATAAAATAAAATAATAAAAATCGGTCGAACACTACTTATCAATGAGAAGTGGGGTATAAAGTAGGAAATGCACAGCCGCATTAAGCAAGTCAGAGGAATCTTTACAAAGATGACAAAAAAAAATTGTCGATCGAACTTTATTTCTGGAACTGCGGTTAAAAATGGTCAAGTACTATGTGTTCCCTATTGTCTGATACGGAATGGAAGGATGAACTCTTACCTAGAGATTGGAAGATAAAATTACCGCATTTGAAATGTGGGTATATTGCCAAATCTTAAAGATAGCTTGGAGGGATCACGTGCGAAATGAAGAAGCACTAACAAAATTTAATACCACAAAAACTCTTATGATATCTTTAAAGAAGAGAAAGTTACTGTACTTCGGCCACGTTATGCATAACAACAAACATCATGTACTTCAGCTTATCATTCAGGATCAAATTGAAGAAAAAAGAGCTTTGGGAAGAAGAAGGACATCTCGGTTTCTCCAACATATATCTTTCCACATAAACAGAAGATTCTGTATACTCCAGGCTTGTCCAAAACTAGAACTTGTCCTTCAAAGAAGGATGTTTACCAGATATTTTCGTAAGAGGCTTGAACACCACCCTAAAATTATATTTTCTCAGCACCCTTCCAATATGGTCGATACGCAGATACGAGACGATCTAAATTCTCAGCCTCATCAGAAAGTTTCGAGCTATCTTGTGTTTTCAACTTATTAGCAATCGACAGAATCTTCTATCGATCATATCCATTTCCATGCAACGCCATAACGATGTGGTTAACCTCCAAATCGTAAATTAATAATAATTTTATAGTTTCATTTGATTTAAATTTGATATTTTGTCCAAAATTAAAAAAAAAGTATTTGAAATTATTTTGTGGAGCTTTTAATTTACAAAAACGTTTATTTTTTTTTTTTTGAAATGGAAAAAAACAAATTTGGAAAAGTATGATTAATGGCATCGCTAGTTTCCCACTTGTGACCAATAGACGCGGAGCTTCAGTATGGTATTCAAATGAAAAATTCTAATAATTTACACCAAAATGAAATACTGAATCATAAATCAAAATTTGAAAAAGAAGTGCCATTTGAAATTAACATCTATTTGTTCCCAGAGCATTTAATGCGAATGAAATTCAACAAATTTCATATTTGAAAATCACGATAATGTTTAGTTTATAGAAATCATGGCACGATCGTTATTATTACGGTCTCACCAATTGTCTCTTAATGGTTTACACATTTACGATAACATGTAGCCGCCTCGTACCAATACAACAGAGGGCCATCCATGTCCCATCGAGTTGTAAATGAACGTCCCAAACAATCCCTCAGGATATTAACACACTCACACATACATGGAAATATTTAACGGTACACATAGCCTCGAAACTTTACAATGTAAGTTATTTCAAATATGTATTTAATGTTCGTATACGTTACGTCATTATTGTTATGTTTATTATGAATATACATATGTCTGTCTGGACTTTATAGTCCATGTACGAGTGCATGTAACGAAAGCCCAATTGTTTCATTTCGAATTCCTCAGCGTTAACAATGAAATGTCTTCGAAACTTTCCAAGCTCTATTATATTGTTATGTGAGCTTTATTTGAAAATCACTTTGACTTGAGAGAATTTCTTCACTTTGCCGGTTAACTAAAACAAGCGTTATGATCGATAATTTTGGCATTTTTTCTTTGTTCTCTCCTGTGTCTGGTTAATATCACTTCGTTGGGAATGCGACATTTGTCGAACATTGCAAATTCTCAAGCTCAAGTTTGGGTAATATGGAAAGCACGTTCTGAGCATGGAATGTGTTTAGAGACTTGTGAATCTACGGCATAAACATGTAGTTATTGCAAATTGTCGTTATCGCAAAGCAGGGATCGTTATCGGGTAACAAATCGAAAAATAACACCGACCTTTTTTCAATGGAACTCATAAATTTGAGTCACATTTTAAGCTACGCGTTTGACTGAATTTCGCGGTGGATATTTTCGATGACAACAAAATCCTCGTCTTACTAAATCTGCGAACAATGTTGGCACAAAGTTGCATCGTTGCACAGAATGCGTTCTTTATATTTACGGCTATGAATTTTATTTTATGGCCGTAATTCGATATAATAACGTTCGTTAAAAGATGAAGGCTCCGCCGAATCTCGCAAATATTTTGGCAACGTTCGTCGCAAATTTGCACGAAATTTACAAGACGTTTCTTTTATTTTGTTGGACGGATATGCTGCGAGATGTTATATTTGGATAATGCCAAGCAATTTTGATTCTGACGCCTTTTATTAATTGATTGAGTCATTTGGGGGACGGATTTTGTAATTGAAGAAAACGGTAGCGTGACATCAATTTGTTAGAGGCAGAATGAAAATGTTTTGACGACAGAATCATACGAAACGATTTATTTTACATTTATTTATATAAATACTTTAATAAAACACAGTCCCCATTTCTTTATGTTTTGTATTTTGAAAAATTCATTTTTGAAAAATTTCCTGATGCTATTTTTCTTTGGTTGCACCAAATAATTGTCGTCAAAAGTGTATCATAGTATAAATTTAACCACCACATGGTGATTATAGCCGACTATCATTTTTCTTCATAAAACTAGCTGTACAATATTATTTCACATTTTCTTCAACCAAGAAATTCGTGTCAAAAAGATTAATAAAACTTTAAATTCCTAAATGTTCGTATTTTTCAAGGTGTCAACATCAATATCTTAGCCAAATTTATGTACTAAATCTTATAAGTAGTTACTTTTTTTTAAGAATAGAAATAATCATGCATTGATTTCATTAGTATTTACTGATTTACTGGTGTTCAGTTGATTTTTTTTATTCCTGGCATTTTTTTGAATCCGATTCTTCGTGTGAATATTTTACTGAATAACTTTTTCACAGAAAAACTTCCCAAAATATAATATTTCAGTATTTCGCGATACATAAATAACTTGGTTTTCTTTATTTTAAATTTATTAAGGTTGGAAATCCCTATTAAGCTCAATATGGACTAGCAGTTTTATACGTAAATCGGCTTGTTGATTCATTAACCAGGTATATGCTAACATAAAATTCTTATAAAATTGTCACGATTTTTGGGAAAAGTTGATCAAAGATGTTGATCATTCGAGAAATCAGATTTGAAGAAATGGCTGGTTAAGTTTTCACTTAGATAACTTTAGTGGTGAAAAATCAATGGACCATATCTTACTGAAATGCAAAGAAACTGAAATGATAGAATAAGTAGTGTTCCCCAGAAAATAGAAGATGCAAAGGTAACCTTATGATTTCTGAAAGAGACTAGGATATTCAAAGATCTATAAACCTTGTGCAAGTTGTGAAGAGATGTATTAAAGTTCTTAGAGCAAAAGCTTTAAGGGTGATAGTTTCTAATGCCACTGGTAGTTGAAGCAACTATAAATATCGAAGAAAGCGAAAGTTCCAAACAAAAAAGATTTACTTGAAACTCCTTAGGGTCTTAAAACCCTAATCCATTTTTTCCCATTTTCATAGTAGTTGTTTTTGGAATTATGTACACAATGTGGATTACGTATGTATGAGAAAATAGAAGAGATGGCTAGCATGTGGGGATCAACAACAATTTTGTGACTGATACTTTTAGAGTACAATCCAAAACTTTAGCTATCAAAAATGTTAGACTAATCAATAGTTAAAAAAAATATTATTTTCTTAATTTTTCATTAAGTATGAAAATATTTGCTTAAAAACCTCAAAAGTGAATATTTCTTAAGGTAGCACCTACTGTAAAAGTCATCAATAATCAAATTAACATTCCGTAAATATTCTTCTTATTCTTTGTTCTGGACACCTCTCCTAAGAGTTTCTCTGTCCTGTGTCCTGAAAAGCACTATTGTCCTCCCCCATACATTTTAATTTCGAATAAATGTTTTAACTTTAATGAGCAAATGAGAGTCCGAAAACGATAACTGTGCTTATGGGTTTTTTTGTGACGTCACAGTACGTATCAATACGCGTATTGAAACCGAGATATAAACAGATCATTGAGCGGGTACCATAGAAGCAGCAATAGCAATAGCGAAAAACATTTTTATACTCAACGCATTACTATCAATTTTTTTTTCATAGGAATATAGATTGTGTTGATTGTAATTGGTTTAAATCAAAAGAATTTTTAAACGATTTAAACAACTTTTTCGGTTATGCTTAAGTACATTTGTCATCGAAAAACATCCATAAGATCTAGAAGTTTCGTACAGTGATGTCATTTTAATGCCAGGGCACAAAGCTATCGTTTAAGACATTTTGAATTTAGCGATTTTTTTTTAATTTTTAGTGAATATTTTTAATATTTTATCAAGTTAAAAATTAACCGCTACATTATTTTTTGGTATAAGTTTAAAATATTTTTAAAATAATCAAAATTATTTTTTAATTTTGTGCAATAGGTCTTTTCAGTCCTAATGACTTCAGCTGGTTTATAATTCATAAAAGCTCACATTGATCGTGGAGTGCCAATTTTAGAATTTTGGGTATTTGGTTCTCAAATTCGGCTTTAATGTTAAGGGCCTTTCTTAAAATGAACCTATTTTTTACATTGAACCTGTTTTAGATTATTGGTGATATTAAAATGCATTTAAATGTATATTGTATGAATTGGTTGCCCATAAGAACGTTTTTTATTTGTGGTTCCCAATGATAGACATACGCCCATAAAGTTTCCGATAAAGTGATCTTTTGGTCGTCAAAAAAGGCAACAATTCGAAAACCTTACTATAAATTAACTACATAGCATTTCTCAACCACTATTTAAAATTATATAGAAGTAAGAAAAACGTAATTCAAAACTGACATTCATGGGATATGAAACCAAAAAGATGGAAAATCACTGGTTTAAGCTCGATTATCTTAAAAATTAACAAAAATATTTTAAATACCTTCTTTAATGCTACATTCTCCTCGTTTTTTGTAAAATTTTGAAAAACGGTAACCGATATCCACTAAAATTTTACGTTTTTAAATGTCCTGAACATTTAATGAATCGCTGATTTTTATTTAATAAAAAGTTTATTACCGTTAAAGTACTGATATTTTAAATTTTATTTTAGGTTTAGAAAAACAACGTTTTATTTTATATTTTCTAAAAGCCAAATACTAAAAGTTAAAAAATCAAGTTTGAAAATTTATACGGTCAAAAGCCATCCCTAATTTACATTAAGTGAAAATCAAACTTTTCTTCTCAACTTTTAAATAAACTCATAAAATTTCATATAAAATTCATCCCATATTAAAACTCTTCACACAGATAAAACAGAGAAAAAAAATCTTTTTCAATAATTTCTACTCATCCTTTGCCCCATTAGCGGAAAAAGTCGACAAAACTTTCCACTTAGATATTAATTTCAGTTTTTCCTTAAAAAAACAAAGTTCTTTTCTTGATAAAATAAAACACGATATTTCAATAAAAAGTGTTTGAAATTTCAGTTACTACGCGTCTCGGGTTGGTATACCGATAATTGCGTCATCGCGAATTCTCCCCAACTTGAAGAGGCCACGGGTATCAACCCCTCCGACCCGTTCAATCAAAAACGGCCAATCCAATCATAAATCGAGTCAAAACAATCAAGGATCTCCAACGTTGGTCATCAATGATCTTCATTTAAAAACATACAGTATGTAAAACTTATGGTGTCTTTTAAAAACAAATATCCTAAAAGCATCGATTTGTATGTTTATTAGGTAATCCAGACATACTCATATGTGGAAACTGTCGTGAAATGTTTACAGATCTGAAAGATATCATCAACCACAAAAAGACATATTGTAAATTTCGATTTACATGTCGATGTCAAAGTCTCGAACAAGAAGAAAGATGTAAGTGACGGATTTTTTTCGACAATGGTTTCATTTCGTTTTATACGTTCGTGTTTTCTTTTATATTAGCCCCAAATGGAAACGGAACGACGTCTGGCTTATTGTGCGTACAATGTAAGGACACATTCCCCAATGCCTGGGACCTAATGGTGCACGTACAGGCCGCTCACATGGTCAACATTTACGAATTGGGAACACCATACGGTGTCGAAAAAACGGTCGATTCGCCAATTCATTCGGATGATTCAACACCGACAAGTCCGATTTGCACGAAAATGGTACGTTATTGGTTTGATTTATTTCTTTATTTCTTCACCAAAAATCAAGTAACACATTTAAGTCACGTATGACTCCAGCATTATGAATCAAAAGCTATTGTAGCTACAAATAAGAGCAGAACTTAATACTTTGAAAATCATTTTTAAACATTCGTTTTTCCAATTATTTGCATTTCCCATACTTTACAATATTACTTCTCAAACTTTCAAAATCAAAAAAAAAATAAACTTAACTTTTTTATTCAATTTTTAAATAAAACTTCAATACCTTCTACTTTAGTAATTGGGTTTGTGATTTTTTATTTGTGATAAATGGAAAGATCATATATAAGTTTTATAGCAAAACTATTTTTTGTTTTTTTTTTTCGCAATAATTTAAAATTTATTTCAAAATAAAAATTAATTTTTGAATCTAGTACCGAAGACACGCCGACAGCTCCCGAACAAACCCGAGCGCGTGTGACGTCTTAATGTTAGTTGTCACTCATTGCAGGTGATACAGAAATAATAAGTACACTGTTTTGATTGATTTAATTCTGTTGTGATAGTTAAATATTGAAATTTATATTAAAAATGTCGAACCTTAAAAGTTATCGTTCTTGTTTTGTACCATTATGTACGAATACTACAAAAACAACTCCTAACAAAATGTTTTTAAATGTTCCCCAAGATGGTAAATGTCGAAATAAATGGTTTCAAGTAGTGCACCGTGATAATCCCAAAACAAAATCGCTAATTGAAATCAACTAACGACTCGTTTTTTAGCAATAAATTTTCAATATTATTGTCTAGTCACGTGTAATAGCTGTAAATGCTGTATTGTTATTAAATAGCTATAACATTATGACGTCACAACTATGGTGACCACTCATGGCGCGTTTATAGTCACGTGATTTTTTTTTAAATTTTATCAATTTTTAATCGTTTATAATTAATTGAAAATTATTTTTTTTAAGTTTTTTGCATTAAATATCAATATTATTAATAATAAAGTTTTAAAATACATGAAAAAAATCAATAATTTTTTTTTCAAAATCCCAATTCAGTAGTTTATACTTCTTTTACTTTTTACCACTTTAGGTAATCCGATACCAATTAAAGCCATATCTTTTCCAAATTCTTAAATATCATACTTATTGCATTTTTTCTATATTCCTTTAAACAATTAAAAAAGGGTCTACTTTAGTATATAATTATTCCATTAACACAAATTTTTCACTTTTGTCGCTCTATATAACTCGGCGTTTGTTTTTTTTTTTTTTGTTAAATCATGGACTTTTAGGTAAGAAACCAAAGGAATTGGAAAAACGAAACTTATTTTATTCACATTGTCATAATTTTCAAATATTTTACGAACCATTTGCCCCTTTTCTAGTAAGAAAATGTATAAAGGTTTTTAAACCTATTTTAAAAATGTTTAATGTAAAAAAATGGAATAACAATTGAAACTGATTGTTATAGTAGGTTGTCTATATTATACCGGCACATTGTGAAAATTTACATCATCAGATGGTGCAAAAAAAATTTTCAATTTTTTTCGTTTATCGTGAAAAATTGTGTTTTTCCATACAAAACAACTTTACAGATAAAATTAAAAACATAACTTTATTGAATTACAAATTTTCATCAAAATCTTTAGATCCGTTTCCAGCAACCATACATACGAGTACATACAAGAATTGCTCGTTTAATATATGATGCATTAAATTCTCATTTAGGTACTTGTTAGTTTTCTTTAATCCTGAACTATAAGTTTTAATTATGGTTTTATATTTTTCAAGTCTTTACAAAATCTTTAAATTGAGAAACATGCTAATATTTTCCTTTTGGATTGCATTTAGTTATTTTAAATGCTTTTTTGCTGAACAGTTTATTATTTTGAAATATCATAAAATGGCCTAAATGTGAAAAATAACATATGTTAACTAATCTCTGTATTGGTTATCGTTAAAAACAAATTACATAACGAATAATAAAAAAGTTTGACTTATGATTTAAATTTGTTACCAAACAATCTTCTACTGTTCATCAAAAGTTAAAACAGGAGTGAGGAAACAGTCGATCGCGAATAGTTCGACAGTCGATCGCAGACATTTTAAATAATTTACTAGGTTAATTTTTAATCTTTTAAATGAAAATTTTGTACCAAACAAAAAGCAGACAACTTGAAACTTGAATGTAAAACTAAACCCACATCTTTTCTACAACTGGCATTAATAATTACAAAATAGTGCTTCTACTCATTCTACTTCACTTTTAAATAAATTGGTCACTATGACTATTGATGGAGCATCTTCATTGAATGGTATAAATCATTGATTTTGATTTTTTTGCAAACAAAATAGTTGAATAGTTTCCTGATTTAATATCATTTCATTGTATAATTTATAATAATTTTTATGAGCGAAATATTGGATGTTAATTGCTAATTCTATAAGAGCCTGAAGTTTGGGAAGATGTTTAACCGGTAGTATACTAGAAGATTTTGACTCCGATTATGAAGATTTACTTCTTTTTACTACGCTTCTATTGATAAACATTCGAGAAAAATTACACCCAAGACAATTTATTTATTTATCCGTTTTTACAAACATAAAAATTTTAATGTACCAAAGAAAATTCGAATAAGCTCAGGAGTACACTGTAAAACTAAACTAAAAGGCGGCACTCTTTGTTAAGTATTTGTATATTGATGAACTTCAGTTCCCCACGGTCTAGGGCCTTTGCCTTTGAAACTCTTTTACATAGTTTTTAGGCCACAAAAATAGGAGGAGCCGCAGTTTTAAATAATTAGGTACCTTTTTTTGAAAATCTTATAAAATCCGTCTTAAATATTGAAAAGAGATCATTTTCAATTTTTAAGTATTGATATCTCATAAACTAAGCGAGAGAGCAAAAAAAAAATCTTTTCTTCTTTCTTTTTGTCGAGATCGATAATAATCGGTCTAAAAATTGTAGTGCCGGAAAAACCGTAGGATCCCCTGTTATCTTTTATATGACATTACAGAATAATTTTTCATAGGACTAACAACTTTTGTTTCCAATATCCTTCTACAAATAAATATAATTCTCAGATAGGAAAATATGAATCGTTATCAAATTTTCCAAAAAGAAAGTGAAATAAATTTAAAAATTAGATGAAAATTATTGAGTTTAACATATCGTCAAATTAATTACAATTTTTCGGGTTCAAACAAAAGTTTTGATATTTCATTTACCATTGAGTAATATGGAAAGTATTATAAATTTTGCCTTTTAATTCTTGAAATGTTTAATTTCTTAATTTAAAGCCTAGATATCTTGTAAACTAAACGCAATATCAAAAAATTGTATCCGTCCTTTTCGTTTTATTTCGTTGAGATCTATAAGACTCCATTTTCGAATCGTGGCTCCCAAAGAACCATAGTTTTTCAAATACAGCTATATTTAGGTAATTTTTGGAATAAATAACTTTTAATGACTCAAATTAGCAATCAAATTCTGAAGAAATGATTTATTAAAAGTGCCTTTTGGATTTTTTTTATAATGTTCTCCTGAGCCTTGGTAAAACAGTGTAAATAAATTTTCTTTAATGCATTTTTTTTGAATATTTCGAATACTTTACCTAGTTTGGAAACTCCATGAAATAATTCCTCACTATTTGAATTGATCCCTAAATTAATCAGTAGGATTGTTCTTATTCTTTTTTATTGTCAATTTTTTGGATCTACAATTCTACATAATTATCTTGTAGCCTAAAGTCTGCAACAGTCAAATATCTTAGTTTTTCACTACTTATGAATAATGGTCCTCTTAAATCCATAACATTTTCTATCAACCTTTACTATAAAATATAGTTTTAAAAGTGTATAAAGTTATTCGTTTAGTTTTGCTGTTTAATTGTTTTTCTGGACGTTTTTCTTCTGTTACTGCCACAATATAAACTAAACTTTATGAATACTCAAACAAAAGTAATGTTTAACCAAAATTTTAACCCTGTTTGTCGTATAACATTGTTTTTAAACGACGCCGTGAAACTATTAGAGGTGGACCAAGTTGTTAGATTTCATAAAGTTTACATCAGTGTTTAAGCATATAAAATTTGAATATTTTTGCCTAAATTTTATAATTTTTACAATTTTGGAACCACAAAAATATAGGATTTCATAATTTCTTTCAATTTGAATAACGAGAAGCTTCTTTTGTTTATTTGATTGGCTTCTGGGTTTAAATTTCATTATTTACATATTATTTCCAACGAATAGATTTCGTTATTGACAAACGAAATATTTATTTCTTATATATTTTCTTTTTATTTAAAACGATTTACCTACATCCTAAATATTGCCTTTATACAATTATGTAATTTAAGGCAATATATGACTAAATGAGGGTGACTAACAGATAATGTTAGGCAACGCTTTAATGCATAAACTCAACCAAAAATGAACATAAGGCCTAATTAAAAACCAATATAAACAGAACAATCTCTATAACCAATAATAGAAATTTAAGTAATTTAAATTTAATTAAAAAAAAGAAAAAATAAGAAAAAATTAATTCGTCTTAAAGGATATTTAAAAAAAAGGAAACAATTATAACTACCAATAAAAAATTTCATCTCATAAAATACACATTCGATCCCATTGCCTAAGGTGACCAAAATTTGAAAAAAAAATATAATTAACAATAGTGAAACCCAAATTGGAGTACCTACGTTATTCATTTGTCCAGTTGTTTAATAAAAACCTGGAAAATTTTTCAAATTTACGTTTCTTAATTAAGAACTTCTTTAAAAATAAGAAACAAAGTATTAATTTTTTTTCTATCCGACTATGTTTATTCTATAAACCATATACTAGGTATACATTTACATATATACATCTAGGTATATAAATTTATGTGTACTTAATATAATTAAATATATGTACTACCGTCTTCGTCCGAAAATAAGACATTTCCCAATAAGCCCTAGCGTGATTTTTTAAGATTTTTTTGGAATACAAGCCCTCTCCCTAAAATAAGCCTTTGTATAAACAATGTGAAAAATTCATTAAAAATACTGTTTAATTTACTAAGTATCTTTAATCGCTCTAATATTTCAGAGAATTGAATAAAAGTTAATTGGGTACAAAATTCATAGGATAAAATAACTAAAAGTTGTGTTTCATAAGTATTCATTTAATGATAGCTATACTGCAAGACATGAGAGATTCGGATCAATGATTCCACGGAAAATGGATTTGTAGGAAAATCAGAACGGAATTCAAAATTTGATAACTTATCGTGATGTTCCAGAAGAAGACATGCATGTAATTGAGTTAATTTAAATTTCTACATAAAAATATATAAATCTACTTATCGTACTTGAATCCCTCCCCCGAAAATAAGCCCTTGCTGTATTGAACTGAACCTCAAAAGAAAATAAGACTTTCTTACTTTCGGAAAGAGATGGTAGGTATATAAATATATACCTAGTACATGTTTTGTAAAAAAAAAAAACTAAGACAGTTGGTAAAATAATAACTATCACCTAATTCGCAACAAATTTATGTGTATTTCTTTCTTCAGCAGAAGATACCAATACTTAATCAAAATAAGTACTATTATGATTTTGAGATATTATGATATGGTAGAATGAATTAAATATCATTTGAAACCAGTAATCTTGAACAAATTATACAAACAATCTTTATTTATCATAAATATATATTAACAGGTCTATGAAATAAGCTCCTAGAAAAAAAACCGTATGAAGTATTCGAGAAAAATGTTAAAAATAACTTTTTTAGATAAAAATAAATTTATTTCACTATCGTCTATATAAAATACTTGTAAAGTAGTAGAAAAATGTGTGCATTGCAGTAGAAATACAAGTGCAACATAAATCAGTCGTCGTTTTCAGTCCCTGGTGGTTTCACTATCTCATCCCTATCCAAAATATATCTATAGAAAATCAGATTGAAAAACGTATTTGCCAACAAAAGATAACAGAAAACAGAAAAAGGTAAACGAACAAGTAAACCGAAATACACGCATAGACATTATACAAACCCGACTGGTGGAATACCCACCACCTTTTGGCCGGATTCACGTCATTTACATAATATGAGCTTTAAACTTTCAAATCATAGACGAACGAAACTTTTCAGTTTTGATTTCAGCAAAAGCTTCCAAGTTTCCAAGGCTATAGCGTGACTCATTTAAGAGCTCATTTTTTAACCTAAACAAAGAAATAGAGATAGATCTTAAGGCTTTTGATTCAAGATAAATTACATCATAAAAAATACCACTTCAACTTTGCATAATTACATGAGAGGTATGAACGTAAAACAAACCGTTTTTTCGCTATTTACCCCAATAATAAATTATGTAAATATATATATATATATAATTGTCAAATAAAATAGAGAGAGGGTTAAATTCATAAATTTTATCATCCCTATGCTTGCTGTCGAGAGGTTTTCAGTGGTGGGTTGTGTGCGGGATGTGATAAATCGGTGTGGGTGTTAGAGGAAGAGGTTGACCATTTGCATAATGCTGACAAATTTCAAATACAATATGATTTTGATTACATGTGTGCTAGATTTAACTAATAGGAGATGCATTTTGTATGCTTTTGATAGAAAGACAATCACGTTTGTTATATTATATTATTTATTATAAATTTATATACCAATATGTGGACGGAATAATAACAATAATAATAATTAATTCAAATTGAATATTTGAATAAAAACCTTTTTCGCAAAAGGGACAGGAAGGCAACATTAGCCAAATGGTGAATTCAACTGACATTAATTGGATTTTGAATTCAATGAAATAAAACAAAATTTTTTTTTGAAAAGAATTTACTAAGGAAGAAAATTGGGAATTGAAACTTTCTATTACTTTAAAAAAATTTCAAGGTTTTTCATAAACAATAGTAAATTTTCAGGGATAATTAAATAAATACGTTAAGCCATAGTTTTCAGGAGATTGCTTTAAAAGTCAAGATACTTTATGTACCACTATTTGGTTAAAAAATTACAAGAAAGAAACAACAATTTTTGTTGTAAATTCAAAAATATTTTTTTTAATTAAAAAGTGTCAAAAGGTGTTAATTATTTTAAGTATAATGAAATAATTTACTCTTAATAAGATTCTCACATATATTTCCTCTAAGTACCCAAAGTTTCATAAAAAAAATAACAATTACTACTTATTTTAAACTGGTTTACTTAGATTTGCTTCATTTGCCAAAGTTATGATTAATTATTTTCTATAGATACTATTCTTTCTCATTAAAATATAAATATGGAAAGAAAATGAAGAGAATCAACGTTTGGAATTGTCGACTCCGCCAATAAACGGGTTGCAATCCTCATCTGTTTCATAAGCAATAATATTTCTGTGTTGATATTTCATACTTAATTTACGGCTTAAAATAGTTTGAAGAATAAATATTTTATTGTAGTTGTGACCAATATTTCAATAAATTCATATAAAAGCTCTTAAACTATCATATTGAAAAGTTTTATCACTTAAGAAAAATTTAAAATAAATCAATTTCAACTTCCAAGTCAAAATTCAACTTTAATTCAACTTTATTAACTCCTAAATTGCCGTTTGTGGAGCAAATTGTTTTTCTTCTACGAAAAAAGTTCCCACAAAAAAGCTGTTACAATAGTGACTACGTCCATTCTTTACAACACACATTGCCTCCATTGTTTACTTCATTGATAATTTATGTAATGCAACAGCCAAATAAGTAAGGACTGGCCATAATTATGACGTATCGTACTGCTATTGTTCCAGAATTTTTCCACTATAGTTATAATTGACTTTGGGGAAAATTATTTAAATATTAAGAAAAAGACAACGTGAATTCTTCCAAGCTCTTATATTTTAAAGCTACCAAAAGGCAAACAAAAAGATCTCAAATTTTATATATTAAAGATATGGTAATAAAATTTTAGGTTTGACTGCAATTGTTATCATTCGATCATAATATTTACCTATTAACGCTGAAATCTGGTAACTTCGTTGGCGTCACTTGATAGTAATAAGTATTTTTTTTAATTGTTGGAGTAAAAGTGGTAAGTAAAACACAATAAGTAAAAGTGGTTATAAGTTTATAACTATTACAGAAAGAATTAGTAATTAAGCAACAGCAGAAATTGAAATCAAAGTTGTCAAATCTGAAAGCTAATGAGAGACGTCAATCAACATTGGAACGGAATTGGATTCCTAGGAATTAGAAAGCTGATCTCTTGCTTTTACAATTTTAAGAATTGTGGAAGATTTTTTGAATGCAGTATGGATATAATGGGTAGTATTTAAACTTCTGCAAAAAAATATTACTTTCTTTTATTATTCATTGTCGCTTTATAACTGCAAAAGTTTTTAGCAACTCTAGACTTAAAAAAATCGTAAACCGTAGTACAAGGTTCGAATCCAGCATTTCCCAGTTTTGGGGCGACCACCTTGGCCAATTATCCACCAGTAGGTTTATATAACTTGCGGGCTTTTTTTTAATTCTTACTACAACGACATTAAAGAAATTGCCACACCTAGAACTAAAATTATTTACCGTCGCTTTATAACGACTAAGATCTTTAGCAGCTCTAGGGTTAATAAAAACCCATAGTCGAGAAATATTGAAAGTTTGCTCGATACGAGATTCAAAACCAACACTTAACAGTTTTAGAGAGGCCGTCTAGACCACTCGGCCACCAGTAGGAAATTTATTCATTTGTAGAATATTGAATAGAAGCACATCCTTTTCATTTGGAACCATGCGTAGTATCTGTCTTCTTTTTAGTCTAATTCTGATCTTAACCAGTTTTGTATTGAGTTACTTCAGCATTATTTCGCGACTTATTGCGTCAACTGGATTTTAATTAAACTTATGAATCCCTGTATAGACAATTATGGACAAAAATTATCATAAAATTTCTCTTCTCTTAATGACAGTGGTGCTTTCTTTTACTTTGCTAGCCTCAAAAGTTATTGTATTCAACTGCTTAAAAAATGAGTTACCAAAGCATTCATTGTTCAAACTTTTTGGAAATTAAGTTTAATCGATCGTTAATATTGTCCACTTTTTACTATAATTCTCTCTTACATTTAATTTTTTCTCGGGTTTTCTTCTTGATGGCACGTTTACTATAAAGTTCTTTATAACTGGGTATTTTTTTTAAACAGTGATTACTATACAATATTTAGATCTTTCATTTTAGCGAGTTTCATTATGAATGTCCAGTTAATTTGTATATTAAAAGGTTTAATATTTTTCTTATTACAAACCCATTATACTATTTTTCCTTGCCTAATTTTCAAACAAACCATCAAAAATAAATGAAACCATAAAACAGGTCTCAAAAAAAATCTAAAGCTTCAGTAACACCGTGATCCAATAATTTTTCACAAAAGAAAATTAATTCAATAAAATTATAGACACTACAGTTGAAAATGTTTGTGTTAAATTTTCAAAATAATGCAACATTTTTTTCTTCCATTAAACGGAATTCAATATTTTTCACAAATACAAATTAAAACCACTATGAAATGTATGAAGCTAGTTATTTTCATTTACGAGTAACTCACTGATGTATAAAGCCCAACAATATGTAATTTGGCTTGATTTCATTCAAATTCTGTATATTAGACCAAAATTAAATTTCATTAATTCCGTTACCCAGAATTTAGGTTACACCATCACAACTAGACAACACAAATTAATCACATTTTTCAACATGAAACCTAAATATTTGATGAAACACTAACACAAATTGCTGTAACTAAAATGAAAATAATGAAGAACAACATTAAACATTTCCATATTTTAATTTGAACATTTAAAACATGAACAACATTTTTTAACGTCGCTATAGCAATAAAATATGAATACATAATAACAAGTTATTATTTGACATTATAGAAAATGTTATTTATAGTTTGTTTATACAAGTCTTTTATTGTGATTGGTATTTTTGATATCGTTTATTTAACTTAAAAACAGCTTAGTTGGCGCTCGATTAAACCAAGACCAATTCGGTAATTCCTACAGGAATAGCAGTTTAAATGCACATACGTTTTATTATCAACGCTATGAAAGGTACAAGGCACCACCTTGTAAATATCCTTTAGTCAAACAATTTTAAATTCCATTGTTTGTTCATTAAAATGACGATCATTATTGTGTGTGGTAAAAACATGGACGCGGTGACAGGATTGGGAGTTAACGGGTGACTCCAAAAGGTGGTAATTAGGGTGAAGGGTTTGAGGAATAATATCGTCCGAATACGAGTTGAGACAATCAGTGGAAAAATGGCTTGCATTCGTCATAATGGAAATAGATTTTATTTGTGGGGCTAATTAAGCTTGGGAATTTCAATCGAAATAAGGGGAATGGGAAAGTGAAATTCACCCAGGGGTTCGGAAACCTATCACAAGCTTGCAATCACTACTTGGCTCGATAGACAGCTTATTTACTAATTTATGGCCTATCAGTCTTAATTAATGGGTGAGAGTATAGATACTGGAGAGACGCAAGGAAAATTTGAGTATAAAATGTTTTTAAAAAGGCAATTTATGTTTATAATGTATCAGAGTTTCAATTTCGTGGAGTTAAAAAAAAAGAACACCTAAAGAAGTTATAAAATATGAAAATTAAAAATTAAAAATTTTTAATGAAATTGGAACAATTTTCTTTCTCGTATTCGACAAAAAACTAAAACTTAGATTTTTAATTGACAAAAAGTTTAAGAAAGTACCTTTTTTTTCCATTCGACTGTTTTCCAGACACCAAACCTATTTATTTATCTTTCAGTTCCACTGTTATCCAACTTCCCTACCTTTAAATAAAATAAATATTCGATTATGATTGGCGTCATGATAAAAATGCATTGAGCAATCGATAATTCAAAGATTATTCCTGCAATATTAGATGCAGAAATTTTCAGGTCATTACAATAATATTAAAAGAAAAAAAAATGCACCATTAATTGGAGTTCTTTTTTGTCGTTCAGGGGTTCTAAACGAAAAAAAAATATTATTCCTATATTTTTAAGGAAAACGCTTTTTAAAGAAAATTTCAATTTAAAAATATTTCAAAAATTGCAAGTTCTATTTTTTGTGTCATATTGATGGTAACTAGCTCCTAGAAAGAAATTAGTGTAGAAGGTTTTTTTAGTTCTTATCTCTTTTAGATTGGTTAATACCTGGCAACGTTGGATTTTTTATTTTGTTTTAAATTTTAATCGCGACTTATTCGGACCGTTAAGAAGAGTTTAAATAGGCGACAAAAGAGAAAATTATACAATACTAGCTGAACCCACCAGACGTTGTCCTGCCACTATAATATGACTCGTTAATTTTGAAAGTGGCGTAAGTCCATTTCAAGGACGGTCTATATGGTGATTTTTCTTCTTGTTACTAGAACAAAGTATGTTAATTATTTAACTGTTAAGTTTTGACAAATTACTGATTTCATTTTAGTTATTAACAAAAACGCCAATTATTCCCTCCTCCTTAGTATCTTATGTTCCTATGGTTAAAAATGATAACACTTTAGGGATTGTTCTTGAAATGGACTTAACTCACTTTTAAAATAAACGGTTCATATAATGGCTGTAAATAAAAAACTTGGATTTAAAACTTTGTTCTTGGAACCTTAAAAATCGCTCCCTTAGCAACTCGCAGCATCCCTTACCGTATCTATTATAGCTTACTTTCAAGATATACATTTTTCTACTAAATTTTGAAAAAAATTGCTATACCTCTAAAAATCACTACAAAATCGTAGCGATGAAGTGTTGACAATTAGTGGCTATTGTATTGACTGTTGAAAATGACGTTTTTTTTTACGGTCGCAGGTATGTTACTAATGCAAGATATAGATAAAAACATTCACAGAAAAAAATGTTAACAGTGTATCTAAATTTAGCATAGAGAATTTCAGAAATATAACTTAAATGGTGGTTCGCGAGTTATTATAGGATACACTATTGAAATGGCTCGCACTATCAATTGGGATGGCCATCCCTACTTTAAAATATACTGAGCTTTGATATATTAAAAAGAACATAGATATTTAATTAAAGGAAATAAATAATAGCGAATTAATGGATAAACATTAATTTATTTTAATTGGCTTTCTGAATGCTACTTTTATTATTTACTAGCTAAGGCCCGCGATTTCGTCTGTGTAACGTAGGTGTTGGTTATATTTTCATTTTAGATTTTCCATTTGTAGTGGTATATGAAAAAATTTATTTTTCTTATTTCTTTTATGAAAAACATAATGATACTTATAATCACTATTTTATCGACCTTAAAAAGACACATTTAATAAACTGTTGCTTAGAATAAAATATTTTATGCAATGATCAATTAACTTTTACAAAAAAATTTTATAAATATCTAAAAAGAGTATGAACTATTGCGTATACCTATCAGTTGGTATACTTACCGTGAATCAAATAATCCATAAATCAATCAGCATCTAAGCCCACTACCCTGGGTGACCCTGGGCAACACCTGACGTAATGGGACATAAGTTGGAAATGAATTGTGACAAGCACAAGAATTAATTTTTTCTATTATTTTTTGATTAAAGAAATTTTAATTAGTGTTTCTGTAAGCAGCTGGTAGTTAATCGAAAAAAAATATTTGAATCATTATAGTATAGAGTTTTTGCCAACTATACATATTTAAGCAAATATTTATAAATAACAACATCAAACAACTCAAATTTCAAATAAACAACCAAAAATATTTTCAAAAACTCAAAAATTTTCAAAAATATTTTTTCATAAATGGATTAGTTTTGGTTTTAACATGAAAAATCGGGATTTTCAAGTACCATCCCATACATATGCATAGATCACTTAATCCCCCAATAGTCTATTATTGACTGTTCTAGATCAACAAAAGAAAATTTGTTACAACAATTATTTTACCATATTAATTACAGCACATTTAACACACTGTCAACAAACACTCTAGTGCATGCATATGTAAATTTGTAAAATGTAGAGGGATGTAGAGAAAACAATAACGGGAAATGGGGCAAAATGGCAGTGTTGACATGTGTTTTATAATAAATTTAATAATGCAGCATAATATAAATTCTAAAATCCTCCAAAATTGCAAACGGATGATGAAAATGGAGTAATTTTAGTTTTGGTAGGATCAACGGGGGTTGTACAAGAGAAATGCGCTGAATGCGTACACATATCCAACAAAGGAGAACTCGACGACATCAAATAAAACAAAGCAATTGTTTAATTTTTAATTGTTTTATTTTTTACAAGAATTATTTTATGAAGTCTTAACTTAAGATGAATCTATTGTTTTAATTAAATATAGCAGTGTGATTGGAATGATAAACTAATAGTATAATTTGAAACGGTTAGGATTTAAAATAGATTTGAAGCGTCTTCATGTCATCCTAGATGTTCCCGGTTTGAATTCCCATTTTCCTGTTATTGCGCACGTGTTTTAATTGTAAATACATTTCATCAAGGAAATAATTTCCAAAGACAATCCCACTAAAACATAAGGGCTCTTCGAACATTAGTCCTATTCAAAATTCAACGAACGTCTATCACGTCGAAGGAAATTTAATGCGACTTAATCAAATATAATAATTCCATTTGGGTAATCCCACTGTAGCTAAGGGTTTGACTGAAATATTATCGTTTTTTTATCAGTGTTATACATACAAGCAATAAATTTCGAAGTTCATCAAAAGTAATTATCACAAATGTTATTATATTCATAATTATTTTTGCAATGATTCACGCTTTTTCCAATTTAATTGGTTTCGTTAATTGTAATGGGATTGTAAACGAAATATTCAATTGAAAACAAGCCCTTTGGCCCGATCAGGGTTCATACTTCTCCCCATCTCTCAACCCCAATCGCGAAGCATTGATTTGAGAGTATCGACGGGTAGTAATAGGGTGGTGGTTTCAACCCCGTTTAGTACCGTGAATCATTCAGATTAGACATTATTCAATTATGCTTTTAACATTTGTATGTAGTTAGTGGAAAATCGGAAGGTGGGAAAATCGGACAGTGTCCGAAAGTTAATCCCCAACTCGTTGGGAGCTTTGCTCAAAATCTGTTTAACACAGGTGAAATTTGTGTTTGTTTTAAATCGGCTCGGTGTACATGCGTATATTTATTTATTATTTAACACCGGAAGAGCTTTGAAAACGAAATTCGTAGCATGTTTGTTTGTTTGTTCATTTGTTTGTTTGTTAAGTTATTTAAAACATGAATGCATTTTAGATTAATTATTGAAAAAAGCTCTTTGATCACCGAACAGATTGTCATTTAAAGGAATATCTTTTTGTCAATTTAAAAATAATATGGTTTGTATCATTTTATTTAAATTGTAAACAATTTGAAATTTCATTGAAAAGCTCAATTAATATAAAAATCTTGTTGGAAAAAAAGACAACTAAAATATTCTTGCATATTTTCTTTTTATATGCAGCCCTGCTAACCAGATAAATACTCTGCTACCAGATGAATAAAATAAGATCAATAAAGAAACACGAAGGAAATTTTGAAATAATACAATCTTACTTTTTTGATGTCATAAATATTAAATAGTAAAAAGTCAAAAATCATATACAAAATCTATTTTTATTATTCAAACGTTTCCATTTGTATTATAATTGCCCTACGGGTGCCGTATTTGTCATACGAGTATTATTACGACGAAGAGTACTACGACTATAATGAAGCGTAATTTTACTAATTATTCTATTTTCCTGCAATTGATTTAAGTAATGGTTCCTAGGGCTATTTTCAAATGTATACGTTGTCGTTCGAATCGGTCATCTATCAGGCATTATTGTCGACCCATTTTACACACATAAACGTATTCATGTACTCTAGGGATGGGCATATCTAATACTGGTATGATTGACAATAATTTTTCTATTTTTTTCGCGATCGACTTCGAAAAATGGGTTAAATTAAAAACAAATACAAATTTAAAGTGAGAATGAGTAGAAGGGAGTATTAGAAGCACTATTTGGGAATCGATAAAATCGGTTGTAGAATAGATGCGTATTTAATTTTAAATTAAAGTTTCAATGTCTGCTAAATGTTAAGTACACATTTTCAAGTAAAAGATTTAAAATTTACCTAAACAATTATTTGAAATACCTACGATCAATTGTTGACCTGTTCATGATCGACCGTTTGCCCACTGTTGATGGTATTCTCATATATCTAGTACTGTACTATTTATGCTATATATAAATGATATACTACGGACACCCGAAACTTTTCTTTCCCTATATGCTGACGATACAGCAATTTTTGCATCCTCGTGGAGATCTGATACAGTGGCCAACAGATTAACCAAGGCCTTAAAAAGAATAATGATTTTTTTTACAAAATGGAAAATAAAGGCCGATGATATTAAAACTGAAGCTATCCTATTCACTAGAAGAAGACCCAACAAGAATAAAAAGATCTTAACAAATGGGAAAAATATAGAATGGGCAAAAACAGTTAGATACTTGGGGATGCAACTGGATTCCAGACTCAACTTTGCTGAACACATCAAATTATCTAAAAACAAATTAATGGCCCGAACTAACATCCTATGTCCATTACTAAATAGACAATCAAGGCTGTCTACCAGCAATAAATTAATAATTTATAAAGCAGTGCTCAAACCAGTACTTAAATATGCTTGTCCAGTCTAGAGTTCAGTAAGCAAAACCAAGTATCTGACAATACAAAGAATCCAAAATAAATTACTGAGAATGCTGGGAAACTATCCAGCCAAATACAGAGTACACGATCTGCATGAGGAATTAAAGATACTACCGCTAGATTTATATACCCTCGCTTTGTCGCGGAAATTCTACACAAATTGTAGAAGTGGGCCTAGCCAAATAATTAGAAGCATCAGTGACTACACCCTCGATACCCTACTTCAAAAATACAGAAAATACAAACATTAAAGAATACGACATATGGTCTTATAACAAACTGAAAGCAGAAACAATATTCGGGGTTTTTAAGAATTGCCATCTGTTTTCCCCAACTACAATAAACAACTACAATATCGTAAACTTATCTCTATCCTAGATCAGGATCAACTGCTTGGATGGTTTATGCAAGGTACATCGCACTTAAAATTAAAAACAAAATGTAAACAAAGTATTTGTATATATATTATAAGAGTAATAAATTTTATTTTATTTTTATTATATATCTAGTACAGCAAGTGGCATCAACCAAAATTAATTCATTCACATTTTAAAATAGAATAGAAAAAAATACATATTATGATTATCACCAATAAGCCTTGCTTTAATAAGTCGGATATAGAGAATTCTTCTCTTATGTAAAAGTCAAAAACTTATAATCCGATTTTAAGTCGACTTTAAGAACTACATTGAAAATTCCAGGGACCATTGACTTTATAGGGAAATTGGAAAGCATATGTAATCGCCAAATCATTGGATAAAGGCATATTCCTATGCTAACATATGCTTACAGCGCAGATGAAAAATTCGTATCAGTAACTCTATATCTCCCCACAGTCCTTTATATTAAATATCAGAATCTGTTGGCTTTTTTAAATGTACGTAATAATATTTTTAGTGTAAAAGCAAAAATTATGAATTTCTATAGAATAAATTTCATTTTACTGCAAAGAAATCTTATAAATAGTATTACCTAAAGAACAAATTGCTAAAATTTTAAATAAACAATTGCATTTATCTAACACAATGCATGAAAAACTTCACTTAAAATCACAACTATATTTCTTTACTTCAATATTCATATTAAACTAGCATTTGAAATATATTGATTGATATATTATTGAATATAGTTCTGGCAAATAGTGTTTTCTTCTTAAATTGATTCAAATGAATCATTTGGGCTGTAAATCCGAAGGTAGTTGCAACAGGTGACCATCATTGTAATGCTTGAATAGAGTAGAGACTTGAATAGAGTAATCCTTAAAAAGAACAAAACTTCTCATTAAAAACTTATTAAGTTAGTCAATTCATTTTTGGATTTAATTCCTTGTAGTTCAAGTCTAAAAACTTTTCATTATTAAGGTTTGTTTCTCGAATAATTAAGTACATAAAAAACTGTAGGTATATCGGATATATCTACTTAAAAAGACTTTAATTTGCTAGGTTTATGTTTTATTATAGTTTTTTGATCAATTCAAAAATTTATTCAAAGTAGTAGTAGTAGTGTGAACAAAAGTTTACTGTAGCACAACAAAGCAAACATTTCTTATTTAAAAACTAATCCTTTTATTATACTTTTACCTTATCTTCTTACATTTATTGTTAAACAAACTTCTAGAATGTTCAAATGCTGCTAATTTAACAGCAATTTCAAGTTTCTCATTAATTTTCCACTCCTTTTCCGCCTTTTTTCATCTTCGTTTTTTTTGTACAAATAAAATTTTACTATGTAAAATCACTCCCTGCACCACATTTTGTTCTCGCCACCAACCTACAAAACAGTTCTTTCCGTTTGTAATTAACGCTGATTACTCAAATAAACTGTGTAATATTTTTAATGGCGCATTTGTTGGGGATTTTTACAATGCGATTACTGTTTCTCTATTCCACCCTTGAATGTGGAGTGTTGGCACATACTTAAAATATATATACAGTTTACACATCTTTCCACATCTGTAATACTATCCAGGAAATCCTCAACTCTTTTATTGTTGGTGTTACTACTAATCTTTCATTTTGACTTTATTGGTCATTGTTTTTTGTGGCAAGTTTTAGAACATTAAATGAAATTATGTTCATTTAATCATAAAATTTTGGATCTTTTTTTTTTTTTTTTTTTTTTTTAGTTTTAGACATCTTGTATACTCTCATAATTATTTTTAATAATCTCTAATTAACCAATAAACGTAATACGTTAGTGTTTTTGGTGAAAAGTTTATTAAATATATTTTTACTTGCATCCGATTTTCTTTATTAAAGATTAAAATTTAAAGTAAAATTGAGTTCATGCAGCAATTAATAAATTGCCATGGAAGTTTGGTTAAAAATCGAGGAAAATTAGTTATAATTTTTTTAAGAAAGTAAGGGAAGCTCAAGTGCAACCTAAAGTTTTTTCATAAATTTTTAACAAAATTACGTAAGTCGTTACAAAATTGCACAGAATGTACTTCTATAACTGTAAAGGTTTTGGCTTGATTATATTTTTAAATTGTATCATTTCTTCTAATGATACCAATTTTTATTTTAATCATGAAGTTAATTTCTGATTTGGTTCTTCATTAAGCAAAATCCATTTCGTACCTGTAAGGAAAATAAATAACGGAGAAAATGTCCAGTATCCACTTACTGAATACGATTTCTCAACAAAATTGCCAAAGATTTTCTATATCCGCTAGAATTGTGCAGTATTAGCAATAAATTGAACAGTATAATTGTATGGAAAAGATAATATACCAATAAGCAAATTATTGACATACACTTTTTTTTCTCTCATATTTGATGTATTTTTGATATTTATTTTTCAACGACTTTGCTATACGGCCTCATTAACTTCACCCGGTTGGTTGGACCAAATGGGCACCAGAACCAACTCCACTATCATAACTAATTTTATGTAAAATACTCATTTAGAATACAACAATTTTTTTTTGATTGGGTTAAAGTTAAACAAAAAGGTATATATCGAAGCCATTATTTTATTCCTATTGTTTTGGCTTAAATCCCGCCAAGTATAAACATTCTGAGACTCGAATTTTATTGGATTTTATAAATATTTCTATATAAAAATTCCCATTGTTTGTAAAAATGTTTCTCTTATTAAAATATTCAAAATATATTTAGAAAAAGTCAGAGTCATATAATTAAATTTTACTTCAAAAAATAATTTAACTAAATTTCTATTTTCATAAAACCTTTTTTTCCCGAGTTTCCTTTGAAAAAAATGGCACCTTTGCCACACGTACGCGTGTGTTCATAAATAGGAATGGAAGTGAAATGGAATTTTAAAGAGACTTTTGTGGTCGTTCGTATCTTTTAATGATAATAACCATCCCGTTTTTTCCACTGTTTTTATTTATAATGGTCTTGTTCGGTGTTTGCACTTTTTACTGGACCTCTTGGAATGAGAATGGTGGTCGGTCACGGGGAGTCAAGTGTGGTCTTTTATGGACTTTTTTAATTACTGCGTTAACCAAAAGGCTACATTTTTCATCTTGTCATATTTATGTTGAAATTATTGTAAAAAATGAACATGTTGTGCCTCGTTTATGACTTAATGACGATTTTTAATACTTTGTTTATATGCAGCGTGGTAAAAGCTCCAACCACATTGTTACTTATTAAAACGGATATTGGATGTTCATTATTTGTTTCATAAATGTTAAGACTACATAAAAATAGTATGGATTTGGATTGAATACGTTTGAATAGATACCGAAATACGATTTTCCTTATCAATTTCTACCGACCAAAAATATAAATATTTTTTTAAAAAGATTATATAACCAATACGATTCCGCTATAACTAGAAAATATTTTTGATCATTCTTGGCTTTTATTGGCAATAATTAACAACAATATCTGAAAAATCGAAATATTTTTAATAATAAATAAAACCGTCTTATTTACTTTTTCCCAATTCATGTGTAATTGTAGCTAAAACCTCTAATTTCGTCTCTGTGACATATTAATCTATCTGTAGCATTTTCGGTTGAGATTTTTTCCCCTTTCTCTTCATCGTTGTATCTCTGGCAATTTTCTTCAAATTGGGATAGTTCATTCTTGTTTTAATATATCCAGAATCTCAAATCATCTTCTTCTTCTTTCCTTGGGAGCTTTTCTTTTGTTTCTTCGTTGACCCTTCTCAAAACTTCCAGCTTGTTGTAATAATTCACATGTCATACAAAACTTATTTCTTTACAGTTTCCTATGACGAGGTT
The DNA here is from genome assembly GCA_958496175.1 of Sisyra terminalis. Classification (NCBI taxonomy): domain Eukaryota; kingdom Metazoa; phylum Arthropoda; class Insecta; order Neuroptera; family Sisyridae; genus Sisyra; species Sisyra terminalis. The sequence continues at coordinate 15,930,542 of OY292275.1, forward strand.
AGATTTGCTTCAACACTGCAGCCACAGAACGTATTAAACTTCCCATGTACCTATTACATTTATTATAAATCTAGGGATCTGGCAAATATGATACTTCACATCCAGTTTAGAACAAGAATCAATGATTCACAGTTCTTAAAATTTCCATATAGTCACAATACTGCATTTTTATAATACATGGGGTCGCAATTTCGGTTTTTTCAAACGAAGCCTATGTCACGAATAATTTAAATGTACTTTTCTAAAACGAATGCAGTACTACTTCTATAGTCTAAAGTAGATGGTTAGTAGTATAATCTTGCTTCAGTTTTTAATAATTTAGTTCAAAATTAGTAGAAAAATTAAGGGAAAGTCTCCCCATCATTCTTTCATTTTATTTCATTGTATTCGAACACGTAGCATAACTATGTAAATCGAATCAAATTAGATACTTTTGTTATATTTTTTCCGCTAAATGTCCACGTTTATACTGTTAATATAATAAATTAAATAAATTGTAGCCTTATAAATGAAATATTATTTTCAAAAGTAAACTATAAATATAACTTTGAACAAAAGTTCAGATAAATGTTTTATTGACGTATGGCCCAGATACATATTTCGATTGCCAAACATTCGTCCTGAATGGTGACTCTTTACATAGCAGTTATGGAGCGATTCAATACTACTTACTAACCACTGAGGAAGATTGATTTGCAATCGAAGAATATATCTAGGTAATACGTCAACAATACATTTAGTTGAACTTTTGGTCAAACTTATGTTTGAAGTTTAATTTCGTAAATTGTATTACAGAAATAAGACCACAACATATGTGTTATATTGTATAGGCACTATGCAAATGTGAATGCAAACTTATTTCTCATTTGTAAAAATAGGTTGGCTTTTTATTTATTTTAACCCATATAAAATCATCTAAATGCTAAATTTTATGGCAAAAGTTTTCGTAATGCAAAATATTTTAGTATTACCATAGTATAAAAAGTAGTTAATTTAAAAGTAGAATATTTTGAAGCAAATATTTGACCAAAAATTGTATCAAAATTTTAAATTGGAAAGCCGAGAATCTTATTACATCAACGTAGCAAATGCTAATGTCTGGTATCTCTAAAAAAAAGGAGGCACAGTAGTTTTCCTAACCCGATGTTGAGCAGATTATTTTTCGTCCTGATTTTACACCAAATTCGCTCAAATTTGACCCAAAATTCAGTAACAACGTATGAACAATGTATATACAAAAATACAGGAAAAATCATGGTACAGTATTTATAGGCTGATTTTTTATAGGCACTTTGAAGGATACAAAAGCGTTTTGAATCCGGAACTTAGGAATCTGGTCACATTACTGATAATTAAGTGCTTTTTATTGTTTTTATATATATTTTATTAAATAAACCGTCTTTTTTGAAAACTACAGTATAAATACAGTTCAGCACAAGTGAATTATTATCTTCAAGATATTGTCGAAATTGTTCAAGGGATTCAATTAACGAAATTTTTCTAGGTGTAAGGTTTTGAATTGCGATTCATTAACTATATTACTATATAGAGGTATTATCATTGCAACTATACAAAGCTTAATATATAAGTTATTTATATAAACCCCTGCAAAAATATTTGAATGCTATTACGTATACTTATTTATCCAGCCTAAAAAAATGTTCATTTTAAGTTATAAGGAATATATTTCATGTTAATAATTATGTACAAAAATACAGGAAAAATCGGGTTACAGTATTTAGCATAATTGTAGTTTCCGAAAAATTGTACCAATTATGTAAAATTTCAAAAAAATTCAACTTCAATTGCAAACTTTGCGATATTTAAAAAAATCCTTTACTTTTTATGGGATCGGGATGAATATTGTGTTTCAAGATCAAGTATTTCTGAATTTTTATAGCCACATCGAAGGATAAAAAAGCGAATTCGAATTCGGAACTTAGAAATCTGGTCACATTACTGATAATTAAGTGCTTTTTCTTGTTTTCATATATATTTTATGAAATAAACCGTCAACGTTTGAAAACTATAATATATATGCAAGTGAATTATTACCTTCGAGATATTGTCGAGATTTCTCAATTGTTTCAATTGATAAAATTTTTCTAAGAATAAGGTTTTGAATTGCGATTCATTAACTATCATTAATATAGAGGTATTATCATTGCAACTACATAAAGCTTAATATATAAGTTATTTATATAAACACCTGCAAAAATATTTGAATGCTATTATACTTATTTATCCAGCCTAAAAAAATGTTTATTTTTAATTATAATGAATATATTTCACGTTAATAGCCATGAAGCAAAAACATATTAAATAGTTTAGACATTTCTTTGTCACAGATTATTTATTTGAGGACACATTAAAAGAACCAATTTCGTTTATTATCACGTTAAATTACTGTTTAATGATCCAAAAACGCTCGATGCACACAGAAAATGCGTTACTAATGTCCCAGCACTAAAAACTGCAAACGGAAATACCCATTGTTTAAAATTAGTGACTGCGTCATTGCTCTTCATTAATAAATTTATTTTTATTTGAATCAATTTCGTATTATTTGCATCATATGATTATGCAATAATCGTTATTATTTCTATTATCAATAACGAATGCAATTTCATGCAAAAACACGTACTCGCACGTAGTTTCTAATAATTAGAATGAACCGAAAATGTATTCATTTCGAAATGGTTTTGCATTAATCTAGTGAATGGCTCGAAAAAAAAGGACATGGTTTAAAAATGTGTTTAGATTGGAATTGGGGCGAATATGCATCACATTGATCGATATGTAAATGGAATGGTAGTGAAAAAAATATATAACGGGAGATAAGGGAAAGAACATATTGGTGATTTTATAATTTATAAAAACAAATGTTTTATTCATTGAAATCTACTAGCGAGAGGATGTGGGAAACTAGTGGGAATGGTGATGATGTTGGGAATTGAAGGTAGAAGATGTGATGAAGTAGTGAAGACGATCCTTTTGGACATGATGTGTTATGGGTTTGCGGTGGTGGTTTTGGCGCACCTTTTTTCATGTCTAGGTATTAGTCAGACGTGGTGGAGTACACGACGTCGACGAGGTGCGGTCAACGTGTGTAGAGGCCCCAAAGGAGTCATCACATCACCGAGCCCACACATTAGTTTTTCTTGTCCCATACTCCAATATTTGCTCGATGTTTTCCTTTTACTTTAGTTTCAGAAAGAGGCTTTATATTTTTTTGTTGCGCAACAAAAGTTATACTTTCCCCATTGTATATGGATGATCAAAAAGTTTACGATACTCTGACCTCCACTCAATAACACTCTGTTCAATGATCCTTCAGATTATAGATACTTTACTTGTTAAATTATATTTATTTTTATAGTTTTTAAGACCAACTTGATACCCTCAAGATTTAATATTCCTTAAAAAAAAGGAAAGCTTGAAATTCCCAATATAGTAATATTCGAAATTTTGTTCATTATTCGGTTGAGTTAAATTTACATTGGTTCTATAATTTATATGAAAACATTGCATGGCTCGAGGTACAGATTAATTTGCTGAACCAATTTTGATAAAATTAGGTATTAAGACTATGAGTTTCAACAAAAAGCACCAACTTGTTAAATTTTATTACAAAAAGGTTTTTTTTAACCACCTAGATAACTTTCGATAAATATATTTTAATTTTTTTGATTCAAACATATTGATTTCTTTACTGAAATATTTCTATTTGTGCTTCTTCTTTCATGCTTTTCCCGTTTATTCTTGAAAGCTGGTCTCTTCTAGATCTTTCTAGGCTTTTTTATTTAAAGCTGTTCTCTACCACTGAGAACCAATCACTTTCCGGATATTATCCTATACTTCCTATGTTTCCAAAGTAGTACTTTTTGGTTCTTTTTCCAAAATTTCTTAAGCAAGGTGACTTGCCTATTGCCATTCCGATACCATATTACCATTCCGCAGCATCCTGCGACTACCTGCTGCTTAATAACAGCTCCTGCCTTCACAAATTATCTAATACTACCATTCCTAACCTGCGCTCCGCGGAAACCTGGAAGTCCACCAGCATATCCAAATAAGTTCGTAAAGAAAGGTATAGAATTCAAAATTACCAAAGGATCAGCGGTGAAAAATATTACAGAAGGTCCGTAATGACCATCATTAACTGAATTACAGATTCTTTGTTAAAACCGGTTGGGAAAGGTCAAACACATTTAAATTATTTGGCTAAAATTATTAACCAAATTATTTTTATTAGTTACTACCTAACCCTTGAAAATGTTTTTCATTAGTTATTTAAAATTATATAAATGCCCGCACTCTACATAAGAAGGCCCGAATTATCGTAAGAGCTATTGTAAAATAGTAATTTTGGGAATTTTAAATCGTAATTTTGGTCTTCATAATATTTTTATTAAAAACATATAGTTACGTTTTTACTTACTTATATTGTCGGGTTCTTTGGATTTATGTTTTTGGCATTAATAATTTTATGTTACACACGCATTTATTTATTAATTTAACACTGTTACAAACTCATTTATTTTGAAATACTACAATTATTAACTTTTCTCGAACTAATTGTTGCTGTTTTACTTTATATACAAATTTGGTTCAAGTCTAGAAACTTCTAGAATGTTCGACTTCGTTTATTTCATTCTATTTTGATGATTTAAATTTTTAATGTTCTCAGTCCGCAACAATATAATACGTACATGCGTAACTATCGTAACAATAAGTAACTTCGTCACTAACAGAGTTTTTACAGTCAGGGTGGTATTAGCCATCACTTTTTGGCCTTATATATAAATCGATAATAACGTAATTGGTAATTTATAGGTCTTATATATATGTTTTCCACTTTAAGTTATTCGGGATGTCCTTATATTTGAAGATGAAACCAAGTTTCCCAAAAGCTCTCCGAGTTGTTCCCAAAAGATTAACACACCTCCAGATTTCAACTATTTGATAGATTTTCTTTACCCAGCGTTATTAGAGATCGGGATATACTCCGATTCATCGCTCTTTTCCAGCTCTTTATCTTAGAGCGCAATTTTGATATTATGAGGGCTCATTATTTTTCATTCATTTCTAATACTAATAAACTAATAGTTCTTTTATATCGAAAGTAATCAAGAATATGTCGTCAGCGAAACGTTAATAACTAGGGAAACATCAAAGTTTATAAGTTACACAGGTTGCCTCATTAGAAAAAAAAATATGACGTCATACAAAGAATTTTGAAATTTGAATCAGTCTGAAGATAAGTACAAATTTCTTCTGGATACGTCACGTAGCGCATGAGGCCACCTATGTATTTTATAAACCTTGGGGAAACATAGCTTAAATTAGTGAAATACAGAACATTAAAATTCATATCTTTAAAATCTTAATTATAAGAAGTGTTTTTGCATCTTATGTATACAAAAAAAAGTAGTTGTTTTATCTATTTGGAAATAAGAGATTTATTCAAATATCTTTTTTTAATTTTAACTAAAAGCAATTTTCCTTGATTTTTTCATTTTAAATAAAATTACAATGAACATTTTTTCTTTTCGTTATCAGGAAGTTGAACTTTCCCGTGGAAGCTTCGCACAAAATGGAAATGAAAATGGTGAAGATGTTCTCCGATATGGAGGTTCAACGACATCAAATAATACAAGTGTGAAGGACGTGGTCGTGGAAGAAACAGAATCATCGTCTGTAACAATGCAACAGCAACCACCCACATGCATCATGCACATTGTAAGTGTAAATGAAACCATTTTTCATATACCACCGCCACTTGTCAGGCGACAATCGTAATTTGTACAACAAATTTATAAAAATGATATTATTATCATAAAAACAAATTATCATAAAATGCACACTTATCTCTCATACTGCACTTCTTCTTTCAGAACTCCGTCACTTCTGACGCTTGTTGTAAAGCATCCGCATTAGTTATTTCGAATCAACAGCAGCAACCGTTAAGTGTAGCCTTAACCAATGGAAATCAGTGAGACAAAAAGTGTTATTTATGTTCTTCCATCTAAAGGAAATATGGCAAACATATCAATTTAAAAAAAAATATTTAAATATTTATCATTAATATGTAATTCCATGTTGAGAAAAAGTTTTTAATTTCAATTTTTAAAACGTCGAAATTTTAGACTTAAAGTCTTCCGTAACTATTTTATTTAGTCGATTAACCAATGATGAGTAAATAATAAAGTAAGATGTAACTTTTAAAAAAAAATTTAACACCAAATAGATGTCTAGTTGCTGGCTTATTTCAAAAATCATTATATATTTTTTTAATTCAATAATAAAAATTTACTCCGTTGTAAATAATTTTAAACATTTTCATTAGATTTATCAAATCAACATTTGTCAAACTAAATCTGAAACTACGTTTTTACGTTCGAAGTGTACATAATGTAACTCATGCAACCAAAATAGCTCGATAATACCCTAAAAATTTAAATGATTGATTTGTATCATGTGTCCCCGATGTCACATTACAAATGCAATTAGTCGTTAATTTGATTTAAAAACTATTCAATCAATAATTTGTAGTTAGAACTAATTACGAGTTAATCAAAGGTAAGCATAACGCTCGATTGAAAAAGAATTATTTTTTACTAACCCAAAAATTTTGTCACACGATTATAAAATGATACTTTTGAATAGTTAATATGGCAAAAAATTGGTGATACCTGCTAAAAAACTTTTTAGCCAAACGTGTATTTTTAGTACTAAAGCACATGGAGGACAAATATTTGAAAAGCTTAATACTCACTTAAGCATTAATTTTAAAAGAGTATTTAATGTAATTGAAAAAAAAATAATGAAAAAATGATCTCAAATCACTTATGAACCATAATTCGCTATATTTAAATAAAGAAACATAATTGATATATAGATTTTAATTTCACTTAAAACTTATTTTGTTCAAATTAAACTTTTTTTTTGATTTTTGATGAGCCATGCATATATTATTCGACCCAAAACTAATTTTAGCGACTGAAACCGACATTTCTTTTAATTTCTTGCCAAATCACAAATTTAAAGATATTAATGAAAATCCATTTTGTTCTTAAAATAGGGACACAATTATTATTTTTTTTAAGTTGAGAATTTCAAATAAAAGCTAACGATCGTAGTTTAAGTTTCAATCGTTATTGTGGAAGATTATATGTTGAAATCTAAACTCAAATCGAACATTTGGTCGGATACTATATGTAAGCCCATTGAACTGATCTTTTTCTCACGTTAAATCAATCTTCGCATTGCGCATGATCAAAAGCTCTTTCACTGTATAGCTCCTTTGCCTCAAATGCTGACATCATATCCGATTAAGGATATGATTTTGAAAAAAAAATAATCAATGCAGATAATTTGGGTTGTATATAAATAAGGTTGAAAAAATAATCGTTTCTTACGATATTAACAAGTGCTTGATCTTTAAATCATCTCAATAATTCAATAACACTTAAAATTTTGAAAAAAAAAACAGTATTCAACAGGAAATTTTTACCTTTCATGAAACAAAAATATAGAATATAGTAGATTCAACTTATCGCTAGGGTAGATAGATGATTTGGTGAAATGGTGAATTTCACTTTTACGGGAATGAACGAAAATCGACACCTTGCGCAGCGATAGTACAATTAATTCTTAAATTTGAAACCAATACTGAAGTTGAAACTGCTATTTTCTAGCATTTTTGGAGAATAAAGCACTTCTTTTTTTCACCTTCTTGATTGGTTTCAAGCACCAAAGTTAATATCCATCCTACTTTAACACGTACTCATCTTATGTAATTAGATCAAATTATGTTATTTCTAAAATGAAACTTCTTTGAAATTTTCGGTTAACATTTCTTTGATTTCAGTAATAAATATTAATTTTATTCGATTTAAAATTGGACAAAGAAAAACCTATCATATATTCACTTCGTTTATATTACCTGCACAAGACTTGGACTCTTTTCTGAAAAAGCTTACACTAAAAAGCTCCATCTTCATTGCATATATACCTTTATACAAACTATTGTTATATTAATAGAGTTATTTATCTAATCGTGTTATGTACTAGTTTATATTTTCCCAGCTAAATATTGTAAATATACCCCAAATTTAAGTCGGTAGATATATAATAAAAACAAATTAATAATTTTTTGTATGCTTTATGACTAATTGAAGTGACTTAAAACTTACCCCCATATTACATATAGATAGAAATTGATAATTTTCAACGTTCATGTTGCCAGTCTGGTCCAAAATCATTTTGGAAAACAAAATACATCGTAATTTTGTGTAAATTTTGTACTAATATATTTTTTTTCCTGCTGTAGCCAAAACAAAGGGAGGTTTTGGGCAGCCTGACGACATACACGTTAATCTTTATGGTGCTTCATATGTACTTAACAACTGACTCATGATTTTTAAGAATTTTTTTAGGGGTTGTTGCAATTCGAAGCAACCCAAAATATGTTCAGAAAAATCAGTAAAAGCGTTAATCTTATATTGATAATTTTTTATGAAAAAATACACGAAAATATCGTTAAAATTTCACTCTAAAGATTTTTAATATATTCAACGGTTTTTCATTTCAATTAAAGGATACCTATTCCAAATGGAAAAAAATCAGAGAAGTTTCACCTCTTACTTGCTATGTATTATATAATTTAGTTTCCAAAATTACAAACGTGATATTTAGATGAAATTTTATTTGTATTAAGAATGGCTGAAAATTAGGTAAAAATTTGAAAAAAAAAATAAATGTAATATTAATTGTAAAAATACTTAGGAAGAGTAATTAAAAATTAAAATATAAAACTTAATCTAGAAAAGTTGTTTCCTTTAAAAATCCACTGAACCAAAGTTCTAATTTCGTTTGCAGAATCAAATTTTGTACTAAATAAATCAATAGAATGTAATCAGGACATAAATGTGGCGACATTCAATATGGCTTTGGCTTCAAGTCTAAACAAGGCTTTACATATTTTTTTTCTCTAAAGCCCTTCTTTTTTTTTGATAAAAATTTAATTTAAAACGCATGTTTGTCGAATGCATTGCCACAATCCGCACTGTGTAACAGGAGCAAAGTGTGGGCGGGACGGCGATTTGGTAATTCCAGCCTGTATTTTTTTCCCAGTATGTAATGGAAACGTAATGTAAATACCCTTTGTGTGCACATTATCCTAAGGATAAGAGAGATTAAGAGCTTATTGGTGTCTAACTTTCCTATCTTTACAACATCGAAATACAAACGAAAAACAGTTACCTGTTAAAAAGCTTTTTTCGGATTTTGTTGCACGTTGCATTCGAAAAAAAATGGTTTATATTTAACTTGTAATTATAGATTTTTCTCCTGGTTGTTTTCCATGTTTTTCACGTTGCCATGCCGGTTTCATTCATTCTCTTTTGCAGAAGATTATGAATCAAAGCGTTCAACGAATTCAAAATAATCCGCTTATTTATGGGGTTTTGATTCGCATTAGAAGACTGTGAAAATTTCTATCGGTTTATTAATGCAAGTGTTCACCCTCTTGTACGCCCCCACGTGTGTTTGCACATTTTGTGTGCAACGTTGGGAGAACTATCGATGCATTTTTTAAATTGCAACGTTTTTTAATTTGATCTACGACCGAAAAGTCGAAAGCTTCTAGTTCATATAAATTGAATTCACTGTGTTATCTTCGAGTGCCATTTCAGTTATTGGGTAAATTTTTCAATTAAATTATCGATTTACCTGGCATTTTCTGCACCCACGTTTTCAAGTAAGTATATGAATTATTTGATTTGATCTAAATTAATAATTTTTCGTTATTACTCTTCTATTTACAAAAATAATGGTGCTATGCTTCTCTTCAATTCTGATATTAATTTTACGTTGTAGAATTGTACTCATCTACAATTTTAATTAAATAAATATTATAAAACATAATTTATTTGGCTTTGAATTTGTACATCAAACAAAAAAACCAAAAATTTTAATTGACTGTGACCTAAATTCTATTTTATTGTATTTAAATTTATAAATGCTATATGGACTGGTTGGGTGAAAATTATTTTTTTCAACATTAGTCTTTTTACAACGAAAATTGCGTAAATTTTTGCAATTAACTTTGTTTTTTGACTTTGTTTGATTATAATTTAAGAAATTTTTCAAAATCTTTCTAATTAATGATTTTAAATAAATAAATTGAATGACTTCTGTCGATACTAAACGAAGCTTTAGTACAAAGTAGCAATAAAGCAGGCCGCTATAGGTTCAGAATATACAACTAAATATTTGCTTTATAAACGATTGTTTCGTATTTGCGCCAATAATTGTCAACAACATAATTTAAGAATTTAAAATTAAAGCACAAAAGTATATATTAATTTTATGTTTACCAATATTAGCTTATTCGTTCTAAATAATACTTATTGTAAAAGAAAAATACACTTTTTAAACTGTTAAAATCATAACTAATTACTATCAAATTTTTCCTGCTAAATATGTTACTTATGGTAACAATTCTAATGGAATTATCCATGTGCTATACATAGGATAAGAGCCGGTATTTTTACTAATGAATAGCTAGACCATATTTTTAAAGTAGTTAATTAAAAGATAAAAATTTATCTCTTACAATTAGATTAACTCTACACATATTACAATTCTTAAGTGAAAATACACATTATTTCTTTATTCTGTGAATAAAGTATATCTGGAAGATAATTGCCGCTATCAACATGTGAAAATTCTAGCCTCTAATCATATAAACGTTATACAAATAGGGTATAGCGCACATATAAATAAAAGGGAAAATATCAACACTTTTCAAAGTGGCAAAAACATCAAACAAGGATACATAATCATCTCAATTCTCTTTAACACATACAAAGAATAGAAAATTATATTATATTCCATTGGCGTGAAAAAATGCCCGACTTAGGTATATGGATAAAACAATAGTTTTGGCACAAAGTAAAGTAAAGTAAAGCTGCTACTTTGAAATCTGGCCGATGATTTACTAAAACCAATTTCTGCTGATTTTAAGCAGATTTAAGACCATCCCAATGCCACTTCGATATATCCAAGGTATAACAACCAGTGACACTGTTATCTATCTTGGCACCAAAATAATTTTGTGTAGATTGGTTAAAATTTGGAAAAATCACAATAACTTCTTAAAAAGGTGATATTACCCATCGGAACCTATAAATAAGAATATTTGAAACTAAATGCAGCGTTCCCTTAGAGAATAGAAAGGTTTAAAATGCTATGTCACCGCAGGATATTGAAGATCCATTTGGACGGCACACAAAACAAACCTTTCCAAACGGAACCAAATAAATGTGATCTTGAAAGGCTACTCCCAACCAAGGTATACAAACAACACAGGTTGCCTCATTTGAAAAAATGACGTCATCCGAAGGATCCGAAGTATTTACAAATGTATCAGTCTGAATATTTATACATTAGACATATTGAATAAATATACTTACGATATTAATATATTGTTACCAATTCTACCAGAGGTTAGGAACTTGAATTCTTTCTAGACACGTCATTTAGTCCATGAGGCCACCTGTGTATTTTTAAACCTTGGCTTCCAACAACCTAGAGGTATATACTTAAATATTTTGATCACTCACGTGATACGGAAGATAATGATGGAGAAAATTTTGATCCATGGAAATGTGAATGTTAGGAGAACTAAAGACAGATCTCTTGTTAGACTCATAAACCAAATCAATAATAGGGAGGGAATATAAACCTAACAAATATGACCGTAGCAGAAATAGGGAGAACCGGAAAGAACAAGGAGTGTATGGAGAAGTCCTGCACCATAAATCCTTCTCATCCTTTGATCCATACTGTTATATATATATATAAACTAATGTAGAACCCGTTAGGCTCCATCCTAGCGGAAAGTATTACGGACAGAGGTCAGCAGCTTTAGCTAGGACAGAATGCAATTTTGATTGAGAAAAATGAGTGAGCGAGATCTGTTGAGCTTAGTAAATCAAATATTATACAATGCAAGTTGCAATATGCATGGAATGGATGCGGATGGAGTGAAAGAGATTATTTCTCCAAGCCAACGAAAACATCTCACCAATAAGCAATTTTAATATATAAGATTCTTAGTGTTTTCTTATGAAAAAAGAAGAAAAAAATTTTTGGTGCTTACTGTAATAAAAGTTTTATTCATAGATTTTTCCAAAATGAGAAAACCTTAAAAATTAAGGAGTGTAACAATTCTGCTCCAGAATTGGGAATTTAGAGAAATGTGAAAGCAAACTATCCACTAAATTTCCAATAAACGTTAATAAAGAATCATTTGTAATACAATTTAAACATTCGATGTACAAAGATCACTTATGAAACAAATTTTTTCATCTCTAAAAAAACTGCTTCTTTATTTTAGTTCGGCTATCTTAAATTATATCGGTAATAAAATATTTATCCCATATGCCAAATAAAAGGATTTAACGATCTTTTAATGATAGCTAAAACTGGCACTTTGGAAAGTAGAATTTCCTCAAAATTGTGGGAATTAGGAGACGTGCGTTAAAAAGTATAACGATATTGTTTCTCTTTAGGGAATGAATTTAATATTTTTTGTAGAATTTTTTTTCAGAAGTGTGGAGTAGTTTTTAGAAATTTAGAAACATTTACTAATTGTTCTTCAGCAGAAAATGAAGGATTTAAAATCCGCTTCTTCCAATTTGAGCTTAATGCGCCACATTTAAAAGAACAAATAAGAGTAGAAAAAATTGGAAAATTCCTCAGCAGCTAATTAGTTACTTTCTCAAACTTTTTCACTAAATTTGTTATTGTCTTCGTAAAAGTAACTGTTTATAATTATTTAAGTTAAAGTAAAGCAAAAAATTGTTTTAAATTTTTGCGCAACACCAACGAAAATCAATTGTATACCAAATGAAAATTTGCAGTGACAGTTTGGAATTCAAGTCTGTCTTTTTATTTACTTCATTTAAATGTTGCGCATTAAAAATCAGTGCAATAAAGAAAATATTTCCTTATAAATACGTCCACAAATTGCTACAAATATCCATTTAATTAAAACCTATATTTCAAGCGAAAACGTCTTGTACATTCAGTCCTATTAAATTTATTTCGTTGTCGAATCAAATGTATGTGTATTGTACAATACATTCTCGTTCACTGAAGGGATACACAAAGCCAGCCAAGAAATTCGCCTCAACAAAAACGTCCCCAACGTACAATATTTCCCGGCATCATTCCGTGCCACCTCGGTGCCGCCTCTCCATTCATGGATTCAATGTATATTTGGTATTCCCTTCCCAATATTCCCGGCTTTCATATCGTGTAGACAGGACTTTGGCAAGAACATAAACTGATATTTACATTGTAAATAACTTTGAATTTACTCTTAGCGCCAGCTTTGTTCAATTCAGGGTTCAGTTCAGTTCAGCGTGCTTAATGTAAGCCAAGACACGCCGAAATATCGTAAGTCGTTACCAAAGAACAAATAAAACTAACAAAATTTTCAATATTTCAACTCTTATTTTGAAAAATTATAAAATTAATTCGCAATGTTACCATTTCATGCTATGAAGTTTCGGTTTTTCTTTCTTTGATAAAAGTTTATTTTGCTGTCGCAATTGCAGTTTCAATCAGGAAATTTCCGCGCAAATTTATTCCCGTTGTGCAATAAATTATTTTAAACACGAAACAAATACTAAGGATAATGTCCAAGAAGGATAATTTCCTGTATAAATATGTAAATATCCGTTGTTAAAAAGGGGAGGCGGTGAAATTTTTCAGGTTTTTTTTTGTGATCGTCATCATTATATAACAGGATGGGACTAGTTTGGAATTTCAGAATTAGTGCCCAGCTCCGGGAGGTACCAAATCCTAAGCGAGTGATAAATATCCTTTCAACATTAATATGAGCGTGGCACGCGATATCAGAAAGATACCCCAACAACCATTCCCCCATTCCACTCTGGCAAACCTCAAAATCTGTCTTCGTCTCTTTCAAAACGTGCACCACATGCTTTCATTCTCATATGATAATTAACAATTTTATTCAAACGGGGAATTTTCTTCATTAAATTTCACAATAGATCACTTTATTATCATTGTTGATAGAGGGAAAAAAATGGTCATCCAATCACTGAATGTAGTCAAGCTGGGTTCTCGGTTTTCCTTGAAGGAAATACGATTTTCCTGTGGCGCGGTCTTCTTTTGATTTTTATAGACACGAAGGAAAACTTTCGATTTTTATATAAGTCACGTCATTGGCAGGTATATGTATTAATATCTTCTTTTATTATGGTTGTTGAAATCATGGATATTACTTTTGATTGAGACAAAGAACGAAGGAAATGAAAAATGATCGTTAACGAATTATTTTTTCTTTCATGTGACTTGAGAGAAAATCCATAACAATTACTGTGATAAGCTCTTTTTATATGGATAATTCCATTATTCTTTTTCCGTATCTAAATTTAATAAACATAAATATTTTCATTCAATAAAATAATTTCCGAATTTAAAGTTGTGCATGAAGTTTTAATAATAAAGTTATGAATAAATTTTTACTTTAAAAATTTAATTATAAAAAAGTTCTTATTGAAAGTAACTAAAGTAAAATTTTTAAATCTATGGATAATATCTTTTTCTATAGATTATAAAATACTTTATAAAATATTAAACACTTTTGTTATGGAGTTCTTTAGAGTAGTAAATAAATTTGATCACCAATTTTCTCTAATTTAAGTATCCATTCCTGTTGACTTTGTAAAGCAAGATTGAGAAATTCAAAAAAATCAGATGAGAAGATTTCTCCTTATTACTTCTTTCAATTGTCAAATTTTGAAACAAGGTATCATTTATTTTATACAATTTTCTTTAATATATAAAACATTGGTATTTGGCCAGTCTTTATGTTTCATTAAACCAAAAAAAAAAAAGAAAAATCAACTGCAACTTTAAAAAATTGAACTAAACGAGTACATTTACTTCAATAATTGAGTTTTTTTTAAATAAATTTTAAAAAGTCGAAAAGCGACATAAATGACGAAAACTTGATGGTATTAGGATTTGACTAAACGGTTCCAAAACACATTTAATAATATTATCTGTGCTTTGTTTAACATAAAAGAATTAAGAGGCAAAGTCATTTAATACTTAATAGGTCAAACTCGACTTAAACTATTTTTTAAGGGGGTATTCTACTTTAGAGGCCCGAATTTCGAGCGTTTTTTGGCGATTGATAAAAAAAAATCAATTGACATTTTTACGGTTCATTTTTTTATCGTTTGCTTACTTATATTTAAAGATTACACAAAATAAATTCCAAAAAAAAAACAAAAAATTCCTTCGAGTTATGTGTCTTTGAAGTAGAGGGGACAAAAAAAGGCCGTGTCCTCGTATCCATAATTTCTACCCTTATGGTCATCTGAAAAATAAAACAATGGTGAATTCTTAATTAGCACGAATGTCGTTATCGTAAGAAGCGGCAAAACTGAAAAAAAAAAAATCATAAAATGGCGGCTACTGAAAATAAAGGTCGTTTTTTTCACCAATTTTTTAACTTTATCAATTTTTTTAAAAATATTACAAATTTCAAATTTTCATTTTTTGTCGCTTCATACGATAAAAAGATATTGAAAGAATATTCATGCCAAATTTCAATTAAATCGGTTGATTAGAACTTGAGATATTGTGGACAATGCATCGAAAAAAGTAGTTTCGAGAAAAACGCGTTTAAAGTTTTACGTTAAGTTTCAGGCAGCGTAATTGATAGAATAGTATGTATTACTTACATTCTCTTAATCAGCCATCCCAGCTTCATACAAAACCGCTATAACTTCGGAAATAATTTGAATTTTGAAAAATCCCTTTAGGAGGATATTTTTGAATATCTAAACTATAGGATTATGAAAAAAAAATTTTTTTGATTTTTTCAAATTTCTAGAGTAGAATACCCCCTAAAGTCAAACTCTTGGGTTTCACCTTTTTAAAACTCTACTGGCTTCATGGTTCTGAGCTTTGGCTCCAGGTTTGTTCTCAATTAACCAGCTTAAAAAAAGTTTACTGATATTAAAAACTGATATTACTTTCATTCTATCAAAATTTGAAATCTTTAACTTGGAAGGCAGCTGATTTTTTTTTTATTTATATATTTTCACCGGGTATTCTAAATATTCATACACACATAAGTATAATAGATATACTGATATATTACACTATGCACTTACCTATGAAGATATGAAGAACACCCGTACCCAGACCTGGAAAGTTATAGAATTAAAGACTTAGGCTTTTATTTCTGGTAATTCCTTTATGATTCTCCTAAATATTTTTGCAGTTCACAAAATTATAACATAGGGCCTCAAGTGTATAATATGATTTCCCTTTTTCTAGTACAGGTCACCATTAGAAACATATATATTGTAGTTTGTTTTGAATTCTGACTTATTTATTCTTAGGTGTTTTATAGCAGTCACCCCATTATACTATTCCATAATTCTCAACACTTTCAAAAAGTGCATGGTTAATAGTTTTAAAAGCCTTTTGGCTCAATATTTTTTTACTTATGGAAAATAAATAAAAAAATATTTTTTTACTAGTTTTCCTATTTAATCGTCCCAATTCATGAATCAATCAAAATTTAACCCTTGATATATACAGTTTTGTATAAAAGTCATTTTTAATATATCTTAATATATCTTGAATTAAAATAGTTCTGATTTGCTATCTTCATGAGAGCCAATAGTCATGTAAGTGGTTTTAATTATATTTAATGTTTAAAAGTTTCTTTGTAACGATAATCTTGATCTAAGCAATAGGACATGTTTACTTTTGTCCATGTTTTTCCAACGCCATTAATAACTGTGTCTACAGGAAACACTACCACTTATTTGGTAGAAATTGAAGTAAATCATTAAAAAATAAAATATAAATATAAATAAGATTGGTCCTGGCATAGTACTTCCAGTTACACCAAGTTTTGACTTTACAGTTTTTGCATCTAATAGTATAAGTTTTAACCTTCAGTATATATCCCGTATAAAAGTTTTTTTTTTTGTAAACTAAATATCTTTAAAAGTATAAAAACTATTATTGTTTTCATAAAAAAGGATTCAAATTACTATAAACCTACCTACTCTTATGAAGACAAATTAATAATTTTTAGGATATAATTGAGAACAAAAAAATTGAATTTTAGCAATATTTTATCATTACACTGATAATTGTTTTAAAATACATGTCTTCGTTTATGTGAAACATAGAAACGGTATTGTTATTTAATCATCGGTGCATTCACAAAAAAAAGCTTCTCTATTTATTAAGTATAGGAAATAGTTATTGTTTATCTGAAATAAAAACAGCCTAGCTAGTAAGTGAAGGGACAAAAGAACAAAGAAGTTAAAAGCGTCATACTTTAACTAGCTAATGTATACATTACTGTAATTGTATACTTATACTTTTAACGTAATATGTATTGTTGTGGACTTAAAACATTCAAAAGCTCTAACAATAAGAATAAAGTGAGACGAAAGACGTTCCAGTTTATTCCTCGTAAGATTAAAATTTGTAGGAGAAAGTGATAGAAATACTTTGAATGGACTGAAAACTTCCAGAAAACGGCAAATATGTATATTAATAAGGCGATCGGCCGTTACCAGAACAGTTACAACCCGTAAAAGTTCAAGACAAAGTTCAAAATAAATCGTGACAACCGTTAAAATAATTGTTAAAATAAATAATAAGTGCGGAATAACTCACGTGTGTGTATTAAACTAAATGGTTTTATTATTATAGGCCTTGAAAGAAATTCTAACGAACCCATCAAAATAATTTAATTAAACCTTACAGTATGATACAATAAATAAATAAATAAAAAATACAATAAAAAACATCTTTGATAACTGAAGTTTAACATTTCTTACTTAACTTAATTTTCATATAACCAATTAGTTAGCAATTTTGTAATCAAAAATTTCAATATTTGAAATCAGATTGATTAGGGTTTATGAATCATTACTCTAATTTCGATAGACTTAATTATTTAATTTGCTAATCCAATTTTGTGCCAAACATTAAGTTAATCGAAACAATTATATTAAATGTAACATTATTATTCATGCAAAGTTAAATTTCCAATATCAATTATCGAATGATAAATTCATTTTACCTCTTCGATATATCTCGATGTAGCCTACTTTGATAATTCATATCGAAAAATAAATTTCAAAAGGTTTTGTTTTGGTTTTCTGCAATATTAAACTTAAATTTAAATAGTTGGAATCATTTTTTTTTAAATTAAATTTATTAATTTAGTTAAAAAAGTTTGTTTAAACGACAAAATTTTTGTTTTCCGTATAATGGTTAGAGGCCTAGAATAAATTATTCGTTTGTTGTGGTTAGCAAGCCTATGGTGGTTTTTAATATTAAATTTATCCATTGCAGTCGGTATGAATATAAATTGTTCCAGAAATCTTATAAACCATCTAATTGAATGCTCATTTCATTCTGGAACGCTTTTGATCGGTCAAGTTTAAATTGAACTCGAATTCTAAAGCTCTCCATTCATCTTGTGTATAAGAGGCGAGCTATGTAGTGTCCATAAATATTTACAAATGTAAATAAATCAAGGGCGATCGCACAATTAAATTCCATTTGCTCAATTCGTTAAGATTTGATAAACAAATTTTGGCGCAGAGAAATTAAAAGAGATACGAATTGAGTGGAAAATTGCGGAATGGGATTGGAGAAATGTTAATTGAATCTTGAAATTTCTCAAGACGACTTCTTGCTGGAAGTTTTCATAGACACTAGTGAATGCCAATGGCATGTAAAACAATATTTGAGAAAGTTCGTTTTTGTCTCGATTTTGTTGTCATCGAGTAAAGCTGAAGTGTGAGAAGTTGTTTCGCTTTTGTAATAGACATTGTCGTCAAGAGTTTGTGTAGAAAATGACTTGTTCAAATTGTTATAATAATATAATAATATGTACACGTGCACTTATCTGAGCTTTGTGCGAGCTTTTACTTTCAGAGAATGTCATTTGTGTAAGTGCAAAGATAAGTTGTGATTCTTTTTCAAAAATAAGTTCAAGTGAATTATATCTCTTAAACTAAAATTACTATCATTTCACCCGAAACGAAAACGCCAAAAAAAATTGAATTTTTACCGCGATTATTGTCGAGCTTGGCGTTGTACTTTTTTTGTTTATGAATACGTGGAGTAGTGCATCTATTGGGAATCTTTTTTATCAGACTTTTTATGGAATTATTTTGACTTTGACATGAATTTGCACTTGCATCATCACATGAAATATTCATAAATGAGATATAAAAAGAGTGCATTAAACTGAAAACTTCATAATTTCATCCCCTACATAATAGTGTAATGAAAAACGTATGAATCTTAAAGTGCAAAAGTATACGAGCTTACTTATTATATGCTTATCAAATACGTGTTTGCTAATTATGTAATGATTTTTGCAGAAAAAATGTAGGTACTCTTATGAAGCAACTGTTAATTGGAATTCAAAAAAGGAAATCACATGATTAAATTTATACAGACTTTTTATTAAATTATGAGTTACAACTTTATTTCCTCTATATAAGTGATTTAATTATCAGTAAGTCTCTGCTTTAAGAAAAACACAAAAAAAACATTATTTTCTTCGAACTAACTTTGCTTATACCTAAGTGCAGGGGTCCTTAACCTTTTTGTACCCAAAAGCATATACTAGAATCCCAGTTGGGTGGCGAGTATCATTCATTTTTTCAAAGTGTATTTAAAGTCGGACAAAGCCATTAATACATTAAGGAAATGCACAAAAAAAATATTTAACATCAGAAATAAGACTCTAAAATATATAATTCTGGTAATTCGATCAAATTGGGAGAACACACTACTAGAGAGCATTATTACAAACTCAGAAACAAATCAAACTTTACCTATTTTATTTAAGATCCTATTTTAAAGGGGAAAAGTATAACGATGTAATTTTTTCACCTATTTTGGATAGGTATTTAATTTATTGTGAACTATTCATTTACTAATCTGCTTAATTACTAAATATATTAATATTTTTTGCATTTTTCATAACATTTTATTGTAAACATCATTTTTTTTTCATCATGGTTGCATAGTGGTGGACACTCGTTAAATGGTCGGTGACACAAAGGAACCGTGGTGCCCGCGAGCATAGGGTTGAAGACCACTGCTTTAGTGTGTTATTTTTGTTTTATGCTTCAATTTGGCTTAAGACATTCCAATCGAAAAAATGCATTTAGGAATCCAGCCTGGATTTCCACACGGCGATTTTGGATAAACTCCTATATGGTTTCTTATAGGTATTCACTGAGGACTCCATACTGTTTCCTATGGAACTCTTTCTATGCTCTCCTATAAAAATGCTGCATGGAATCCTATATAAGTTCTCATAGGATTTCCTATGAAAATTGATATCGGAATCACAGGTTATTTCATGAATGGATTTTCACAGTGGCTATCCATTAAAATCTTTATTTTCATTCTTATAGTACATTATTGTTGACAAATGTTACGAAGCTAAGTTCACACCAAGCATACAAAGTAACTAAAAAAGTATTTTTAAGCACCTATTTTAAAGAGTAATTTAAAGTATAAGTATTAAAGTTTTTTTAAGAGTTACTAGATACCCAAAATATTTTCGGATATTTTGTAAAGAAGTAACTTATTTAGTATCTAGATTCTTTTTTAGTATCTTTGAAAGTTCTGTTGTAAAATATTGATACCAGGGATATTATGCATATAAAACTTCGGATCTGAATATAATATTAAAACGTTTCCCATTTTGGTGACGGATATGATACTGTAACAGAAAGGGACAAAGTCTGTCTTTTTCCTTGTGCCATGCCGGCATGCGATTGGCTGAGTGACTACTATATCTCTCCCACTAATGCAAATGTACATATAGATTGTTCTGGAAACATCTTGTAGGTGGTGGAACGTTGGTGAACAATGGAGTACATTCTAGAATGTTGGGTTGCGGGTATATTAGTCGCTCAGCTCAAGCCCGGGGACAGTTCTGTATAAAAATTCAGTTGTGAATTTCCGTTACAACAAGGCGATTACAAAGCGATTATTAGTGTGATTTGAATTAAAAGTGATTATTGTCATTTAAGTGATTGTTTTGGCAAGTGTAATTGTGTAATAAAAAGTGAAATAAAAAAAAATGATTGTTAAGTGTGAAAGTGATTATTTATTTCCAAAAGAAATTAAAAGAACGAATAAACGCCATCTCAATACAGTTTTGAGACGTCACGTTACAATACTATTTCAAATTATCAGATAATTTTGGATAATTTAAGATAAATTCAATAATTTTATAGAATTTGTATTAAAAATACAAGATTATTATTTGTGTTGAGTTAATTTATGCCAATTTATGCGTCACTGTTATTAAAAATTATTCAAAAGATTGATGATTTTAAATCAATTTTTATTTCATGTCTCTGATAGTTTTGATTACGAAATCAAAGTTTCATGAAATCCCTGCTTTTAACGCTACTACTGGCTAATATTCATTTAGAATTAAAATAATGATAATAATCATGATCATAAAATGATGATAAATAATAATAATCACGAATTTTATTTTATTTAAGATATGCGAAAAGCTTTTTTATGTGTAATTTATCGTCGATTTATAACTACTAGATCTTTAGCTAATCTAGGATTAAATAAATCCCTTTATCAAAAAATATTGAAAATTTGGTTAATACGAGATTCAAATACAGCTATCAGTTTTGGAACGGTCACCTTGACCACTCGGCCACCAGTAGGCTAAAAAAAACTTTTTGTAATACTATTAAAATATGTATAATTAGACTAGAATCGTTGTAATGAACCATCTTGAAAGAAGAGTATAATATACATGTATTGTTTATTTTCTCAAGCAAAAAATTAATTTCACTTGAGTGTTTCGATCACTTGAGTGACTCTTTGTGGTAAATTTGGTACAATAACTTTATTTTTGACAAACTTGGTACAATAACTTTACTTTTGAGAAACTTGGTACAACAATTTTACAGGTCGACGATTGGCTCAGTAATGATTAAATAATTTGTTATTTGTTCTATTTTCAATATTGTTATCAATGAAAATAATTTTGTTATTTTCATTGTTTTCACTGTTAAATTCATCGCTATCGTTCCAAATCAAAATTTGAATTTCATGGCCATCTTGTGATTTGAACCAAGTTTCTTAACATGTATGTTTTTATATCTTCTAAATGACCGACGTTTCATTTTTAAAATTTTTCATTGAAAGTTATTTACTTCATGGTTTCTGTATTGAAAATTCGCTAAGCTTTAATCTATGACATTTATCACCAGTGATATTGATTTTTTTTCAACTTACACAAAAAATATTTTCAGTTCCTATATCTTTTGGTGTTGATATTTTTCATGAAAAAATTCAATTTTCTTATTTTCAATAAAGCAAAATAAAAATAGGCCAGCTTAATGAGAATTTGGCAAAAATTCAGACACCTTTATATCTATTGTATACAGTGTTGTTAACAATTCAAAAAATTAAATTTGATGTGTACATAAACGTTGTGTAAAATACTAGTGAGCTTTTGGGGCTAAATGAAAGGGTTGAAGATTGAACTTAACGCAAGTACATAAAAAGGTGAAAGGACATTTGATACCAACGGCTGCTCCAACAACATCTCATTAGTTCCCCATTCAGCAAAATTAATTACCCGGCTGGCTTTTCTGTCTTACTTACTCCGATACCAAAGATGCTAATTTACATGCTTAAAACATTGTCAAACTGAAGACGAGGAAAATTGTTCCAAGCCGTGTCTCCTCTTCGTCTTCCACTCAGATTCTATCATCCGTTAATATTATTATTGTTATTAGGATAAAACGTCGTGATCGCTTTTAAATACATTGGGTGAAGACAGGAAGTTTCAGAGGCGTAAAACGAATGAATTGGATCAGAAGAACGAGGAGATCGTTGTTAATCACAACAAGAATAATTTCCAATCCAATCTCCGTCGTTGATAAAGGGCGCTTCATACGTTTATGACATGTCACGCTACACAATAAAATCGACCCTATAACCACCCCTGACTCATCATCATTCCATTTTCAACCTCACAATCTAAGATTTAATTCAAGATAATTAGTAAATTAGTAAATCTGATATCGTACAATCAATTAAATTAACTTAACAATGGAGGGTGGAAGGAAAAAAAATGATAAAAACGCGGTGTCATTATTGAAATACAGTTCGTGCACATTATTCAATTAAAAAATGACTTGCAGAAAAAAAAGGGTTTGTATTTTTGCTTTTGTATATTTTACATTCGAATACTTTTTCCTTTTTATCCGGAAAATTTTCACAGCTCATCATGCATTTACGTTCGGTGGAATACATTTGATATATATCCCGGTGTGTCTCCATGTCACAAAGCCGTTGCAAACACCGATTTTATTGTTATAGCTAATATTGAATTGCACATACATGCAGTTTTGTATGAATTTCATAATATATAACAATTTTTATCAACGGAAATGGTGCATGTCTTACATAAAACTATTTGACAAACGGCATCCACCTCTCGGCTTTCAACCACCCCCATTCGCCCCTTTTCACTCTAATGCTTTCAGCGAAATACATTCCACAAGCCGTATTTCTACCCGTCGCTTTTTCATCGTGCATTTTTGCACTATGAACCACCACCAAACTTGCAGCACACAATGCAGTTGAAAAGTGCATTAAAAGTTTGAAAATTTCAGAAAGATATGCCATTTTTAAATAGAATGGAGAAAATTTCGATGATGACGATATGAGGCGAATCGTGCTCGTTCGTTGTATATTTAGGAAGGGCGATTTATTTTCTTACGTCATTCAGAAGTTACTAAACGGTTTGGCAGTGATAAATTTTCCTAATGAATTGTGTGTCAGAAGTGAAGGCGCCTCCTCCATACATTTCCACATGTTCGATCCTAGCCAAAACAAATATTCTTAATGTTAAAGAAAATATTGTTTTTCCGCAGATATTTTATTTCCATTAAAAATAGAAACAATTTACGGACTATCATATCACCTACATTTTTGGTTCGATACTTTACTTAGTGTATTTCTACAACAGAGCTTTATTGAGGAGAACTTCTAACCACATAATAATCTTTCAAAGAGCAAGAATCTCCAAACTGTACAAGTATCGAAAACCAAATTATTGGTTTCACTTGATAAAGCTGTCTATATAAGCAGAAAATGTTCGTAATTTGAGGAAGAACGATATGTTTTGGAAATAGCAACGTTAATTTAGATCGAATCTGACCCCTGAAATTTTCATGCATGAATAAAACGTATTCTATCGCATATGCATATTAATATTATTGTGCACCATGTATTGTACAATGATACTGAATGCACTGATTAGTACTACAGACTACTCGTTTACGATGTGAACTAAGGGAAGGAAATTGTGACTGATGCAAATTAATTGGAACAGATGCATCATTTCAGTCGGAGATGATGAATCCCATTTCTATTCCGTTAATGTAATTAATATTTAATTTAATTTACATGAAAGTAGAATATTTTTCTAAATGCAATACCGGATTTTTTCATAATGTAAATGATTTACAATTTTTACATCATACCACTCTATTCTTGCTATGAATAATTTGATCATTTACATTTTATCTCAGAAAAAAAACAAGTAGAATACAGTCTATAAGCTGACCAACGACAAAAAATCACCTAACTTTATCATTTACAACCAACATTGTGATAAAATAACGGGGTGAAGGAGGATGAAGCATAGCTTATACCTTGTAAAGAAAGAAGTGAAAGTTCTTTTTCAGAAAATTATTTTTCAAATCTGTATGTAACCCCGTTATAAAGTATCCGTAATGCAACTTTCAAATTATACTTTAAATATATCTTTGATGGTAATTTGGATTGCCTTACTTGTTATATGAAGATAATTACCTTTTCATATTGAATAAACAAAAAAAAAGTTAGATTAACTAACTATACCATTAAGTCTAAAATTTTAATGTAATTAAAGGATAAAATTAATGTGTTTTTTATGAAAAATTGACAACTTTATAGCTTCAAACTTTCTATAAAAAATGTTTACAGATCTACATGTCTTAATGTTTAAGCTTTTAATTTAAAATGTTCCTTAATATCAATAAGCTTAACATATGTTTAGTGAAAAAAGCGATAAGCGCCTAGTTAATACAAATAGTACAATGCAACTGTATCAGATTGTACACATTTCAAAGCAAGCGGCTATTAGCCAATGGGATTACGAAATTTAAAGATGTTCATTTGTTTTGATTATTGAAATTTTGAAAATTTAACAAAACCACTCCCACAATTGATTGTCGTTTGCATAATATACGAATAATGTACGCAATGGATCGTTTTGTGCGCTAACGTCATGCGGAGCTTGTCGATACATGAATTATGATTAAAGGGTAAGATTTAATTTCTTTTGAAATATGAAAAACAAAAACTTAAAATAAAATTTGTTTAATTGCAAAAAGTAAAACAATTAAATCATTAGAAAATGAAATATTTAACGAATAATGTTATTACATTTAAGTGTAATTATACAATAAACATTGTAAAATAATTGCAATAAGGCAATAAATAGTTATAAATTTGTTTAATAAAAATCTTATAAATTAAATAAAATACTCTCCTGATTGAAAAGTCTTAAAAATTTGTAGAAAATACAGCATGAAATGAATATTTAGTGTCCTGAAATTATTTTCTTTTTGTGCATACATTTATGCAAATATTCAGATTAAACAATTAGCAGTTGACATCAAACACAGTAATGGTTTTATTGTATTTATTTTTCACAAAAACTTATCAAGATAGAGATCTAAAATGTATAGTATTCTTGCATTTTATTAGTGCTTACTCATTTCTTAAATATCATTTAGTTATCTTTCCTGATATTGTCCTTTACAAAACATAACAATTTCAAAAGAGAATAGCGTATCACTCGATTGAGAAGCTTAGTTTTATTTTGAGATAATCAAAAGTTTCTTTTATTGTCAAAGTAGAGTGTTTATTTAATTGGGAATTATAATATTTTCTTGAATTGGGAACAACGAGTTTTGCCAAGAAAACTACAGTAAGTACTGCTGAAAACAATGCAAGGAATAGTTATACTAGCGACATACTCATGGTATTATGTTACGGTCAATGTAAACAATTAGGAAGTATTTATAATGCCCGGATAGTTTTAAAAGTACTTGTTGGGATGTGACAAAATTATAAATCATAGAGAAATTAACACATTGCCCGGACATTATGAATAATGCTAGAAATTGTAGGGAGAATTTGAGAAAATGCTAATTCAATATATCTGACTATCTTTTTTTCATTTCGGAATCCCATAAGAAATCTTCGTATTCTTCATTTGCACGTTTTGTATGACCGGAGACTTTAATATCAGATAGTTCTAAGACTTTTATTTCTTTTTCGTTGTAATGGAAATCAAAATTTGGTTTAAAAATGAAGTTGAAGATTGAACATAACTATCAATAGAAGGTACTTGTTCCTTATTATATTGACTGGTTTATTTTGCTGTGCATCTTTTTTTTCAAACTGTAAACTGTTTTGGTCTTTTAATATTACTTCTAAGTCCTATTCACAATTTATATTAGGCAGAACTTCTGTAGGTAGAAAACTTTTTAGACCAACTTATAACTTTACCCCAAATATGCTCACATACGGAGTATAGTTTATACTACTATAATGGGCTCTATTTTTCAAAATCTGGACAAAACGTAAGCCTTCTGACTATTTTCTGCTACTATTGTCTTCTAGCCACGAAGAATTGTCTTCCATATTGTTGCCAAATTGCTGTCAATTTATTAGTGATCCGAGAAGTTGTATCAGTGTTAATATTGACTAGACAGTGTAAGAAATTTTTCTAGTCGTAAAATTTTTAATTTTATTGGTCCTTATTTACAATGATCAAGCATTATGAAAACTACCCTGAATAATCAGATTGAATGTTATATATACCCTCTATGAGCAATCTAAACAAAAAAAAAACCATGGTTTATTTCTTTCTAAATAATTACCTTTATTTTCAGTTGTAAATGAGTTAAAAATCTTTATTTTTCCTGATTTCTAAATAAAAGTATAATACTTTTTTTTAATTAATAAGAAGTATCATTTACTTTCAGTTACAGAGAAACTATTTCACCCAAGAAATTTTTTGTTACAAGTCTATCCTGTAGTAACTAATGTTTATTGGTCTGGATTTTAATTTCATAGTAATCAAGTTAAATGAAAAGTTAATCTTCGTATTACTTGTAAGTTTTGAGTACGGATTTAAAACTATTAAATCATATTAAACTTGAAAATAATTCAAACTGTTTCATTTATACATTTATACGTTGAAGACTAGTTCATGTAAAATTGTTTTTAATAGACCATAAAAAATAAAAAAACGTATGCAAAATATTTTAAGTTTGCCGTGTAATTAGTAGCAAATTATTTTAATGGATTTTTTTCTGAAAGATCTCAATTAGTGCTAAGTATTCGATGGAAAAAATATCATCAAGTTTACGAAAGACGATACATAATACTTATGTGTATACAGCTTTTCCGTGTATCCGTCATGGCAGACAATTTCAAGTGTATGAAGCAACTTGTAATATAATTACTAGTGTAAGCTGCACTTATACGAGCAATAATAGTTTTCGAAAGTAGCTCGAGTCGACTTGCCTCGTCTGCGCTATAAGCTATGTAAGCTTTCATCAAATTAAAATCAAAAACTAATAAAATGCCACAACTTTCCACCTTCGCTATTTTCGATCTCCTTCTGAATTTTCCGAAGTCTCGAAAAATTTTCTAAGCATGATAAATATTTTTCATTTGTCGTTAATATTTTGTTTTCCGATTTTTTCTTTAGAAGAAACAATGGAGCTTCTTAGTCGCACAAATCATCACAGAAATGTTTTTGTGATGATCGTTTTTTTTTTCTTTTGCTTCTGCTACATATTATAATATATATATTACAAACCTACTATAAGTTTAGAAAAACCCGTGTCGTGGCACAATTTAGAAACGAAACACAAATATAAATCTGTATTCTCGTAACGACTGGATAAGATGTTTATGTTTTTGACATAAATCTTGTAAATGGTAGAAGGATATCTAGAGGAAATCCTTTTTATAGTAAATACAGACATGACATGATCCCGAAGGATTCGAAATATCTACACAGATATACAAGAAGCACTAACTCGATGTACCAACCGATACATATGAATATTCTTATTTGTTTTAGTTATGGTTATGCAAAAATTTCATTCACTATGATTCAATAAATAACAGGTTTATTCTATCATTTAATATTTTTTTTCACATGGAAATTAATAGTTTTGATTTTTTTTCTTCCTAAATGAAAATGAAGCAGCGTCTATTCCCAAACGTGCAACACAAATTTCTACGTTCGAAACACGTGTGAAAAGGCTTTCAAAGAGGCAGAAAATAAATCACATCCAAAGAAAAATACGTTTGAGATAAGAAACTTCTACGTATTATTGTACTTGATGAAGCTGTTAAAATGATAAAGGTTACCGAAAGGATATGGGAGATATTTTTTTCTCACTTATGTGTACGGATAAGAGAGTTAGATCTGAGCATATTCATATCAAGGACAATTTAAAAAAAATCATGTCGTTAAATTTTTACGTTCAAAGTTAAGCTGTGATTAAAAGTTTTCTCTTGCATGATATTTCTGTGTCGCTACCAACCCGTTTATCGTTGAAATGGCCAACATTTCACCCCATCGTCAAATGATAAAATGTACGGTGATTATCAATATAATTTCAATGTACTTAACGGGAAAAAGTTTACGTCGGGAATTTTTTCTGGTCATTAGTGTAGATTGTTAGGAAAATATGTCGTTAATAAGGGAAGAGAGGAGTCCGAGTGCCCCCGTGTGGGCTTCGAGGACCAACTAATGGACGCGACTCGGCCATATAAGGCTCATTAGACCATATCCGGCTGTCTCCAATGTTGTGTCGGTTGCAACATTTACGACCCAACAACCACCCCCGTTAACCAACACAAACTCCACACACCCACCACACGGCTGACCGCAGAAAATAAATTGCAAAAATCAGTTATGTTCTTCGGCGAAGAAATTTTTTGTCGAAATGCTGATATTTTTTCATGCTTAAACTTTGCTAAATTAGTTTTCGTTTGAAGCGAATGATTTTGACGTGTAGTCGAGACGAAATTGGAAACATTAAAATGTGTTAATAACAAATAAAAAAATACGTCTTTCAGAGACTAGTACACTTTTAAAGAAACAAGTATTAAGTTTGGGTTATTCCGGTTCTGTTTATAACAATCAAAACAAAGATTCGGTTATACGTTTGTATAGCAAAATAATTGTAAAAATGACATCATTGTAATGGTTGTAAAGTATCACTGAGATCCTCACTTGTAATTAAATTCAGCTATGTAATATAGACCGATCTCAATATAACCCAAAAAGTTCATATGAAATAATCCTTAAAAATAAAATATGTATGTTATCATTTACGTATTGAGCTACCTTCTACTAACACTAATTAGCTTCGTTAACTATGTTTTACACATTTTCTTTATTTGTAAATGAAAATTGAAGTTTGAATTTCATACCAAAATAATAAAGTTACATAAGTTTTTGTTTTTCTTCAACAACTTTCTTTTATTATAATGCAAAATCAACCAAAATCTTTAATATTCAATTTAAAAGATAAGCATTAATAATTATTTTTATTGTGGTGTCGTTTCAAATTCACCGAAAGGTACACCAAATGTGTCAAGATTCATTAAAATTGGTTATGCGGTATTTAAGCATAGTCGATATCAGTGAATCCCTTTTTGCGAGTGACTATAATTATTTTCGAACTTATATAATGTCATAATACTACTCTTTGTAATCTCAAAAAAGCAATTTATGATGTTATTTCTGAAATTGCAGGAATTGCTAGGAGCGGCTATAGAAAAATGTACCTCCAATTTGGTCTAAGCTTGCAATACTATTAAAAAAATGCTTAAAACAAAACTAGATATACAAAATATATAAACTAGACAAGATATATAAACAATATACAACAATATATAACAAGATTTATAAACTAGATATACTAGAGTTATGAGAATAAAATAGTTCTAAGATTTGCAATATAAAAATTAAATAATGACCATTATAACCATTGAATCACTAGAATGATAAGGATAGTATCTAATACTGTTTACGAAAGATTTTCATTTCATTTGGCAATACGCATCTTCATTTTGGGGAGTTGCTTGACACAGAAATATTAAATGCGTCCAAGTATTCAAAAACCAGGTTTTGCGGATAATTTCAAGATTCAAATATCCACAAAGATACCGGGATGCCTACAGTAAAAGAGACCATCAAAAAATTTACCTCAATAGGTAGGTCGATCAATAGAAGAACACAGATTCCAACCATGACGGATCCAAGAAAATTCCTTCGTCCATCAAAGGAGCGTTGACCCTTAAGCAGACCATTCACGGTCTGACTGTGGTCCGACTTTCGAAGTTGGATCTAAAGTTGGACCGAGAATGGTGTTGTTGGAAGTTGGATGTCTAGTTGGACTATTCGGATCATTTAGGCGATCCAACTAGTAGTCCGACTAGTTGGACTGCAAGTCGGAGCGTGAAAGACCTGATTTAGAAAGGAACCATCACGGTGGCCTAAGGGCGTAAGGTACAGATGGAAATAATAAATGGGAGTAAGCCACAAGCACAGTGGAAAATATCACATCGTAATTATAACATATGACGTCACAACTACTATGCAATTAATTGCAAAAAGTAAAACCTAAGAAAAAAAGTATGATTATAGCTCACTATAAAAGTAATCTACTGGTATTCGGGAAAATGGATCTTGTCATTTTAAATGTCTGCTTAAGCTCAAAAAATTATATTTGTGCAAATTTTCAAAAATTATTAATTATTTTTTTTGGACAAGTTATTACCATAGCATTTAAATCTATAATTTAAAGCTTAAGACCAACTTTCTTGTCTGCACAACGTTTTGAAAATCGCTTTGTAAAGAGTTATAAATAACGCCACGGTTACAACACATGGAAGCTTAATGTTTTGCTAATTTGAAAATTTCTTAATTTCCACACCGTTTTTCTGCACGAGCTTTTCCCTTTTATGCTTTTACCTTCATTCACGTTTAGTTCCGTTCCTTTTACGCGTGACGATATATTAATTTTCATACAGAATCATTAAAGTTAAATCAATTATAATTATATTCATTAAATATAACAATGTTAGGAATTTTCAGTCTCGTTGCCGCTAGAACGATAAAAATAAAAGACGTAACCTTTCTAGCTTTATTAAATTGAAAAGAAACTGTAAAACAAAATGGTGACTGTGAATGATGAATTAAAACACTTAATTTATATTTAATCGTTTATTATTATCATTATTGTAAGTGAAATAAATCACTCTTTGTATAAATTAACGATTCATTAATTGTTATCGGTTTTAATATTAATAACAAAACAAAAGGGTGAATGTTGACTTGTGTGGGAATGGGGATGCAGATGATAATTATTTGATCCGAATGAGGTGGATATTACGAACTTTCCGTGGCGTGCGTTTAGGGTATTTCAGTCATAAACACTCGCAAGGAAAATGATTGATGAGCTAAAAAAATAATGAAACAGTTAATTGACTTTGGTTTTATCGCTCGAATTGAAGAAGTCATTTCAACGACTTACTTGCTCCCTTTTTTGTGCATTTCTTCGATTGGATAGAAGGAAAATAAAAATGGGGTGCGAATGTATATTTTCCCGGCTGAATTACTTGTGTATGAATCGAGGCTTTCTGGAAAAAAATTCAACGCGGAAAACTTGTCAACACTTACACGGTAATTAACATTTCTTGTCCAGGAATCAAATAAGGAGTTTTTTGTTGCAATTTAAAGGCTGCTCTGATGGCCTGCGTAAAAAAAGATTAACAGAATTTCATTATTTTAATTGAAATAAAAATTTAAGTATATACCTGTATTACAATTAGGATAACGGCTGCATAAATCACGGAGAAAAGAAACACAATCAATAAAATTACAGACCATTCCTCGTCCATTTTTAATTCTGACTCATTTGTGGTATTAACAACGCAAATAATTACTTATTTATACACACATAACAGTAAAGTCTGCAGATAGGCCGCATAAATACTTTTATCATTAAATTTTATAACAGTAATAATATTTTTATATAAAACGTGCGATTCAAGATAATTTTAATAAAAAATGATTCAATAAAAGTTTGTTCATTTTCTTGTAAATTTTTCACATCCAATTATTGAGATTTCGAGGTAGTTTAACGTTGTGTATTCGAAAAAGTTTTCAATATTTTTCACCAATGATTAAACGCTTTTAAAACATGTTTTTCAGCATTTTTGCTGTAAAATTTTAGTTGAATATGATCAAATATGTTAAATTGCTTATTATTAAATAGTTTTTAAAACTTATCCCCGGTTTAGAGAATTTACTTTAATTAACGCGAAATAATTTAATTAGGCGGATCTGTACTTTATTAAAGGAGTTGGTACGTCTACTGCGATATACGAAAATATGGAAGAAACTCAAAACGATAATTGAAATTTAATATATAAAAGTTAAATTTTAGAATTTAATTAGTTAAATTATAATTAGTCTATTGTAAGAAAAATAAATTGGACGAAATTATATCAATCTCATTAATTTTGTTGTGAAAAACACTTATAACTAAAACTAATTATTAAAAATGATATTTACTGAAGAAAAAATGGCACAGCAGATAAAGAACCTAAAAATAATTATATTTTCAAGGGAAATGAAAATAACAGAATGGTACTAACTGGACATGATTAATGAAACTATGGAATATAGTTTCTCAAAATATGATACTTTTATTTTATGTTGCACATAGGAGTTTAGGAACTGAAAGTTAAGCTTTTTTCAAAATGAACAATTTTCTAACTATTGTCTTCATAGAAAATATTATTGCTGATCAATTCTTATTTTTTCTTGGCATCATAAGGATTTACAATTTATTGATAAAAAGTATCAATTTTTTATCTATACACCTGGTCAGAGTTGTCAGAAAAAAAAATTCTTAGTTACTTTAAAATATATAAGGTAATGTATCTTACTTCGTTTATCTTTTGCCAAAAAGTAACTAGTATCTTAGATACTTTTTAAAAGGAACTGTATTGTAATCAAAACAGTATCTTAGATACCGAAAAGTTACTTAGATACCGAGAGATTAAATACTGGGTTTTATTGTGTTTTGTTTATAGATGTTTAGACATACATACTTTCCTTTGAGTATACAACTTGACCTAATAACTTTACCAACTTTACCGGCTAACTACTTTACCTAATAAGTTACGAAAGTTAGTACTTACTTTCTACATAATAAACAAAGAAAAGTATCTTTCAAGTATCTTAAAAAGTAGCTTGACATAAATATTTAAGTCCCTTTTTTTAAGAGTAACAAGATACCCAAAGTAACTTCGGATACTTTTTAAAAAAATAACGTATCTGGTATCTAGATACTCTCGAAAAGTATCTGACAGTTTTGTACCTGATTAACAGAAAATTGTAAAAATTAGTTAATGTAGTGGAAATTTCAGATGGTTGATATTTTGCATTTGATTGTGCTAAGCAAATTTTCCATAATATAATGAAATAGAAATTGTGTATTAAGGACCTCAACTTTTGTCAAATTTAAATTAACAAACACATGAAATGCATGAATCGACCACCAAAGTTATTTAATGAATATGAATTTTAGGAAACAATTTAACAACGTTTAATAAAAACAACATAAATTTATGCAATAAACATGCGCGCATGTCTACAATTTTCCAATTCCCCTTATATTTACAGTAAAGCTTTTTGTTCGTCACTTGCATACCAATGGGCAAAGCTTTGGAAAATTTATGGTTTTTCATTTAACAGTTAAATAACTTTATTTTTTTACTTTATTGTAATTAAATTATAGCATATTAATCTTGTTTGTTTCAGAGGATAGAGGATGAAAGCAATTCAACTGTACTATAGTTATCAACTTTTGGTGTGTTGAATCTCATTCCCCAATAATGGGAATAATTTTTTGACATTCAAATATAATTGAATTATCTGATCTGGTTTTATCCATCAACTGACGAACTTATATGAACCAAAATATTTCAACGACGATATTAGTTTAAATATTGCCTGAAAAATTACATAGTTCAACATAAAATTATTTTTCCATTATTATTCCTTGATAACAATAAATTTATTATCAAACTATTTTTTAAAATATTTATAATTTGATTAGGCTCATAATTTTCTAGAACAGCCGAATATAATTTGATTGCTAAAAAAAGTATTTATTATTTCGGAGTTACAATCAATAAATTAATGAATAATTATATCTCTTGTATAGCGCAAAATTCTTTATTTATTTCTTGATTACGACGCGCTTCAACAGTCTTTGGCTGTCATCATCTAGTAATATTTATAAATAAGCTGATGATGACAGCCAAAAACTGTAAAAACATGTAATAATCAAGAAATAAATAAAGAATTTGATTCATACGACATACATAATTATTTTTTTATGTAATATAATACTCGTATAATTGATCTTATCAAAGTGGACAAAAATATAATTTTTTTCTTTCTTGCATTTTAATAATTCAGTTTTACATGTGAAGGAACTTATTGTGTCAATATTAAAATTAACGACCACAATATTATTTCATCAATTTGGATTTCGTTTTTGATAGAGCGCAGGGAAACAAAGGCAGGGTATCTTAATAAAAGATAACCGAGTGGAATCAGAATCACGAACCTCTTAGAATGACTATAAACCATATTTATGTTATATGTTTATTAATGTTAGTAGTTATTTAAATCAGTAACTGTAAACGGATGTGTGTAGATAAAAACTAAATTAATGATTACCTAAATATTCGTAAGGAATATTATTATAACAATTGAAAATAAAGCAAAAATGTTCGATGCTATAAGTTCCTTCATACAGTGCCGTCTATTTCTGGCAAAGTTATTTAGATCGAGATGGTTCATTTTTCTTTTTTAACATGTCCAAGATTCCATTTTATCTTCTACCTTTTTTCTTGGATACTGCTCATAATTCCAATATGATCTTTTTCCTCACAAAATGTGATCGATTTGATTACCTATTCTTTTTGCCTTTTGATTGTTCCGAATTATAGGATAGTGTTTCGATCAATTCATTTAATTTTCTGCGTTTTTTTTTTAATTTATTTATAGTTACTCTAACTGCAAGAGTTTTGCGCAGCTCTTATTGATACTTTACCTTCACACTTTAATGTTCACTAGGTATTTACATTATCTTTTCTCTTATTCGTCTTATGTACAATAGTTATCCCTCGAAACAATGTTCCTAATGTCTTTGTTCAGTCCCACCAATCTAAGGAATCTTTAGGTCGTTTGGATCCCTCTAGTTAAGTTGTGGTATCCCCTAATGTCCTGCGGCACCTCGCACTGCTCCCATGCCTCTATGTAACACTGGCATTCCAGGAGGATATCAGTTTGTTCACAGGTCATTAGGTGAGAAGTGGGTTAATTTGGTATGACCAACTCTCAACTTAAAAGACCTAACATCATCCCTTCTGGCCAGAGTACCCAGAGGTGGTCTACTCTGTACTGTTTGTCTTATCCGCTGCAGTTTCTGAGGTTGGTTCTGCCATATATTATCTCATTTCGCCCAAATTAATTTCAGATACGCTCTAATGATGTTTTCTATGATGAGTTCTTCCTGCTTGTGAGATGATCTCCTCCCCTACGTTACATCTTTTGCTGCTGCGTCCACCAACTCATTTCCCTCGATATCCTGATGTTCTAACTTTTTTTTTCGATTCCCTGATGTTTTTCTTTAGTAAAACATTATTAAACTACCATATATTTAAAATCAAATTATAAAGTTTATAAAGAGTAAATTAAAAAGAGTTTATTTATAATTTAGTATTAGAAGCACGAAGTATTAGAAGTATTAGAACTACCTAGTACATTAGACTTGATAAATACCTGACAATAAGCTCAGTTAACGAAGCTTGAAGCAAGTAAACACTGTTTTCATGGAATCAAAAATCATTTTAAACATTTAATATTTGTTTCAACTACTTTTGGTTAGATCATTTAAATATGATCCAATAAAATCAAGAACTTTATTAAAATAAGTACTTTACAAAAGTGAACATACATATATTATAATTTATGGACCATTCTACAACTACGTACTTGTTTCGCCGACTGAAATTAATATACTTTTTTTAAAATAAAATTTCCATTTAACAAGTCGTATTTGTGTAACTGGCATTTAAAGCTTGTACATTAAAAAAATTCGCAGCCAAATTCGAAACTAATAAAGTTGTTATTTGAAAATTATGTAAATTTATCAATTTGAGGCGGCGCAGCCGTTAAAATTCCAGACGAAATTTTTGTTCGTGTTAATGGAGTGTGAATTTTTTCATACATATACACATTAACCACGTGTAAGTTTCGATGTGTGAGAAATTCACACGTGTCGATAATTAGAGGATTGAATAAATAAAATGGAAAAGGGTGATTTTTCTGAATATTTGTTATTTATATTAAATGTATACGAATTTCGTTGGGGTTGCACCGTAGCGAAATTTAAATATTTCCGTGTCGATATTAGTTGAAAAGTCGTTTCAAAACGGAATTACTATTTACACAGGTAATAATTTACGGAGCTCATTGCTTATTATCACGATATGGCGTAAAGGAATATCGGGGATATGTGAGACACGCGTGCCGGGAACAGCCTTTGCCTCTTGGAATTTTATCAGCACTCTTAAACATTTCAGTAATGCCCTCTTTGTAAGCTTCTTGAAACACTTAACTGTTACTTAAAAAAAAACTTACAAGTTTTAAACTTTATTTTCATTGAAAAGAAAAATGATTTATGAGTGATAATTGGAGCAATCATTTTTATCGTAATTTTCAACATTTATCATCATAGTGTCATCCATAATTACGCTTATATAGAAGTAAAAATGTTTTATCAAACCATCAAAAAACTAAGGGTAGCAATTTTATCAAAAATTAATTTCCGTGTTTTTCACATTTTATTCATTTCCCTTTATATTTAATTATTGATTAGTTTAATTGCTATTTTATTTTATCTCAACGTTGTTTTAATCTTTTTCAAACGTTCGAATCAAAAACTATCAACTTAATCCGTAAAACATCCCGAGCGATTTATAGCTTACAATTTTTATATCCGCTTAGTGAAATTTCCAATATATTTATTTTGAAATAACACCGTGTTTTTAAAATATATGTAACTGATACGCAAATTACCAATTGGAACAACAAAATCCTCCACCTTTAACTTCCATATCGCATATTAATATAATATTGCTTTGCAGTTATACTTTTCAATGTTTTATATTTGCGTTTACTGGTAAGCTCCTGCATAAATTGTAATCTTCAATTAGGCTCCTAATGAAAACTAGTGCAAACACCATAAATTCAAAATAAAATTTTTAAAATTA
This sequence comes from Sisyra terminalis, assembly GCA_958496175.1. NCBI lineage: Eukaryota > Metazoa > Arthropoda > Insecta > Neuroptera > Sisyridae > Sisyra > Sisyra terminalis. The sequence goes on from OY292275.1 coordinate 15,968,156, forward strand.
TGTTTATTACGCAGCAAAAACTGGAATCAAAATTTACAATATCGATACCATTTTTGAATTAAATTGTTTAATAGTTGGTTAAAATTAAACATTTTCATTAGAAACTAACGCATCTTATAAATCGATTCCCTTATGACGATACCCTTCTTATTAATATTGGTTTTGTATTATGTTTGAAATAGGTCCCCACCCCCAAAGTATATGCTTTTAGAAATAAAAATACCTACATAACGGATTATGGCTTTTTTTAATCAAACCTATATAACCTTTGGGTTAGCGATTTGATCTTCCCTGTTCAATTTAGAAATGCCAAAAAAAAATACTTTTCGAATGCATAAAACAGAAATATTTTAAAATGTTAGGCAAAATTTTATAAGTAATTTTTAAAAACAATATCAGTTTAGTACAAAGGAATTGTGCTTTAAGAAAAAACTTTCTGTAGAAAAATATTTTTAACCGACATAAATGATTGTGGCAGACTTTGTCAATCCTTTAAAATTTCTCAGAATATTTGAATCAAAGTATAAAATTATATCCTCTTACGCACTCCCCCATGCCACATTTTGCACTCATCACAAACTTATTTCCTTTTATTCCCGAAAATATTTCAACACAAAGAGCAATTGCACCCTTTCAATTTCCCATAACCTGTAGGTGGAGGGCCGATCCGCCACAAGGGCGTTTTCTGAAAGAACACGTGCTCTCATTATTATCAGTTATCATCTTTACGGCACCACGAAAATGCGTCAGTGTGCCAAAAAAGTAAGTAAATGGATACAACCCCTTGAAAAACATTACATCCCCAACCACACCGTTTCCCGTTTGTAAACCACCATCATTGAATTTTTTCATCTTGCCAATATGTTTTAACATTTAAAAGTAAATTTCTCATGGATGAAATTTTCGCTTTATACCGGCATTTTACGCGCCAACACCCTCGAAGAAAATTGAGTTAACGGGGTGTCTGATGGTGCAGTTGCCCCGTAAGAGACTCCCTTCTATTCGTCCTCCACACTCAAGCCAATGGCTTTTTATTTATTGATGGTCCTGAGATAACACATTCACTCATACACCAACCAACAATTCGAGAAAAGCGAATATACGAATAAAAAGGATGTAAATGGGTGAAAACTTTTATTCCGTCTTTATCCTTCCCTGTGTATACATTTATCCCTTTTCAATCTTCTTCATCATAAAATAATAACATATTTATTATTATTTATATGCACATGTATTGATCTTAGTTCATCCAAAAAGAAAAACACTCTTTTAAATTTGAAGAAAATTTACTTACGAAAGCTCACCAGCAACGGACGCCATCTATTATTTAAATCTCCATTTACAAATATTATGTGTGTTAAAGGCGGAATTTCTTGTTGAATTATTAAAATTTAATTTTTTTTAACTGTGAATTTTTATACTTCTCGGTTGAGTTGTAAAAAATGTACGATAGGGTTAAATTTCAATAAAAAATATCATAAAAATCATGGTTAGTTCATATCAGTAATGAAGAGAAATAAGTTAGAAAATTCATCAGAAGTCAAACCTTTATAATGAATTTCATTAATTAATCAACTAACGAATTTGTTACATATGTGCTCAAATATTTAAGGTTTATGAATGAAAAATTAATTATTAACAATTAATTTGTATAAAACTGATGAAATTTGAATCAACTTTTTTCACACCAATGGAAAATTCATCTAAATAAAAGCAGTGAACAAAAGCATAATAAACATAACGTACACACCACAGATTCTGATTTAATGATTTAACATTGACAGTAGATCATTCCCTCCCCCTCTGCGGCGATTTTTCAAGATCAGATCTTCTATATGAAACAAATCTTTAGAATCTTGGTTTTGAAGGGCTCAATTAAAACGTTATTTTTAATTTAAAAGCTTCTTTTATAAATTTCTAAATAAAGAGTTCAATTTTTCCTCAATTTCCAAAACTGAGTATATGGAAATATAAATATTAAAAACTTAAAAATGTATGATTTTTGAATATCAAGTGTCATTTCTATTTAGGTATTGCTTTTTATTTGTTGTTTTTTTTTTTTTTTTTTTTTCTCATAGCTTAACTTTATTGTACATATTTGTACATTACAGTTGTTCTAGTATTCGAATTATAAAAAATAACATGATATTTGGAGGGAGGAATACACCCAGTGGTGCTCCTCTGACATTACTTTATAATACATAGGACAACAGTTACATTTTCAATAGAGGGAGAGAGAAAGGATAAAACATATTTACTAGTTCAGATCGGTATGTCTTTTTCGTTTGAGTCTTCTTTCACATCTGGGTGGGGGCTGATGATTGGCAATTTTTTGGATCAGTGGATTGGGGTGATCCGTGATCCGTGGCGTGCCGATGATAGGTGCTTTGTATCACATCTTGTACGCATTCAATTTTCAGGTCTTGATGTATGGTGTGGTTACTAATGTACCACTGGGCACCTGTGATTAGTCTTAAGATTCGGTTTTGCACAACCTGTACCCTTCGTATTTGCGAATTAGAAGCGGATGACCATATAGAGCTGCCATACTGCCAGATGGGTCTTATTAACGATGTATAGATGATTCTTTTTACATGGAGGGGTATGGATTTACTAGTGAGAAGGTGTTTTAGGGCATGCATCCGATGACGAGTTCTTGCTACTATTTTTTTTATGTGTGACTCCCACACAAGTTTTCGGTCTAGATGTAACCCAAGGTACCGAACTGTGGAAGTATATGTCACAGGTTCCTCCTGAAGTACAATGGGCTCATCAGGTACAAGTCGACGGTAGGTAAATTTCACTATCTGTGACTTACTTGGGTTAACTCGAACTCGCCACTTCCTACACCAATCACTAACCTTGTCTGCATAATCTTGAAGTATCAGATGTGCCTCCCAACAGGTTTCCTGCTTTGATAAGATTGCAGTGTCGTCAGCAAAGTGTGCGATTTTTAATGATTCGCTGGTTGGAAAATCACTAGCAAATATTAGGTATAGAAAAGGTCCCAAGACACTACCTTGAGGCACACCAGAGTTTACGCCAAAAGTCCTGGAGTAACTTTCTCCATATCGCACCGAGTAAGTGCGGCCAGTGAGATACGCCTGGATAACACGATAGAGCGTATCGTCCAAGTGTGGTTTCAGTTTTGCTAGTAGACCGGGGTGCCACACTTTGTCGAACGCTTTTTCGGTGTCGATGAACAACCCAAGGCATACCTTTTTTTCCTCGTATGTGTCCAAGATTTCGTCCACTACCCTGTGGAGTTGTTGTGGGCAGGAGTGTTGAAATCTAAAACCGAATTGGTTATTTGGAATTATTGTCTCTAAATGAACTAGTAGTTTTGGGAGTAGAAGTCTTTCAAATGTTTTTGAGAGAAAGCTGAGCAGACTTATCGGTCGATAGCTACTGACTTCGTTTCTCCTCTTTTCGGGCTTGGCAATCATGATGACCACTGCATGTTTCCATTTCTGAGGGTAGTATGTTGTACGCAGTATAGCGTTATAGATTTGGGTTAGGAATATGAGTCCTTTCCGTGATAGGCTGGTGAGAAGCTGTTTTACAATTAGATCTTGGCCGGGAGTTTTATTGTTAGGTGATTTTTCTAAAGTTTTCCTAACTTCTCCGGGAGTGAACAACGGAGGAAGAGGCGATAGCTGCAGAGGTACTTCCAATTCTTGTAATACTTGGTTGTGGAATAGTTGGTCTTGAGAAGGGTTTGGTGAGAATTGGCTTCTTAGACTGGCTGCGAAAGCCTCAGCTTTGGATTGGCAGGTTGTAATCCACTGCCCATTTACTAGCAACGGAGGAGCCCCCACGAATTCTTTGGTTATGAATCGAGTCTTCTTCCATAGTGAACCATCAGATGGATCCAGTTGCAGCAGTTCGGTGTGTACGATGTTACTATTGTGCTCCTTGATCGCTCTCTTTAACTCAACCGTCGCTTTATTGTAGGCGCTTTTATGAGGAGGATACCGAGTAGTTTCCCATTGTCGTCTGCAGTTCTTTTTAATGGTGATTAAATGTTGGATGTGTGCAGGAACTGTTTGAGCAGGAAGTCTCCGTGGACCTGTGCGTTTACTGGTAGTCTTATGGGCCATATTAGCTGCCGTTTGTATTACTCTAGTGAGTGTACTGACAGCCTTGTCTATGTCAGACGAGTTTTTTAGACGAATGTCTGGGTTTATAAGTATATCGGTGGTTGCTCTGTACACCTCCCAATCAAATGGATGGTTTAATAGAGTACGGGGTTTAGATCGAAGATTATATTCAGCACTTACGTTTAGTTGCACTGGATAATGGTCGGAACTTAGTTCATATTGGACTGTTGGGTTTGAGCAGAGTCTTTGTACATTCTTGCCAATAAATATGTCGAGAGTATCTGGTGAATGTCCAGCGTCGGAGTAATAAGTAGGTTCAATGGGAAACATAAACTCCAAGTGGTGCTTGTATCCTACTTCATGTAGCAGTCTGCCTCGAGGGTTGGCAAGATTGGATCCCCAACGGGGGTGTTTAGCGTTGAAGTCTCCACCGAGTAGGAAGTTAGCACCTAGCTCATGTATAACACCCCAAAAGTGTAATTCGCAAAGGCGATTCTCAGGTGCCGAGTAAAATGACCCCACTTGATAAAGAGCGTTGTTAATTTTGAACTGTATTCGGGCAACCTGCAGTTCATTTTCTGAGATACAGGGAAGTTGATCATGTTCTATTTCATTTTTTATATAAATTGCTGATCCTCCTTTTCTGAGCCCACTTGGGTGATCCGCTCTGTAGATGGTGTAGCCAGGTACAAATATTTTGTCGTTGGTGGAAAGTTTAGTTTCTGTCGCTAAAAGAATGTCTATGTTTTGTGTGTTTAAGAATGCATGTAGTTCATGGAACTTGTTGGTAATCCCTCTGGCATTCCAGGTGCATATATTAATGATTTGGGCTGTGTTGTAGTTCATGACAAGACCTTTTGGATTAACGCTGGTAAGACTTGTTGTAGGGTTACTAAGAGAGGTTGAATTATTTGTATAAGGGAGTCAATTCTTTCAGTTAGCTTGTCCAACAATGAATTAGGTGCTTGGGTTTCTGTACTTGGGTAGTTTTCAATTACAGGGGGTGATTGGTTAGTGACCACATTTGCATATGATTTGTAAGGAGTGTTTGGGCTCGTAATGTTAGGTGTTGGTGTGATATTAGGCTTTGGTGCTGCTTCCCTCTGTAACGTGTGATGTATCGGTCTTTGTGCTGCCATTCTTCCTGCGTTTTGGTGATTTTTATGAACTGGGCATCCCCGATAATTTGCAGTATGCTCTCCTCTGCAATTGACGCACGTTGGTTTTGTATTTAAGCTTTTTGTGCAGTTTTTTGTTGCATGTAGACCCTCGCACTTAACACACCGTGGCGTTTTACTACAATAATTTCTTGTGTGCCCATAGTCTATATAGCCGCTTTAGATCGTAGATCCGTTCATTATTTGGATTTTGTTTTAAATCCAAAAAAAATAGTGGCAGCGGTGTTTTGGTCGCTGGATGGTGTACTGGTAGCATTTGGACTGGTTTAAATCCCAGTTCAGCCAGTTCTTCCATCATTAGCTTTGTATCGCAGCTGTGATGCAGTCCACGGATTACAACCCTGAAATTTTTTTCATCTTTGCATTGGAAAGTGTAAAACTCTGCCTTTTTGTCGTTTAGATATTTAACGGCCTTTCTGTAACCTTCAGGATTTTCGAAGATTAACTTGACTTTGTTGTCATTTGTCGCAGTGTGTTTATAAATCCCTGTTTGCAGGTTATTTAGATCTCTGATGAGTTGGTTCATATTTTGCAAATTGTTTATGAAAATCGGTGGAGGCTTGCTGATTTGGACTTGAGGTTGACTCGTGCTCGTATTACCTGTGTCGTTGAGCTGTTGCAACGGAGCGAACGGGTTTGCCGTTTCAAATGATTGTTGAGCATTGGAGTTTGTTGGGCTGGTTCGTGCTCGTTTCGTTGTTTTCCTAAAATGGTTTTCACTGTGACGTCGCATAATGTCATTATCACTGTGGTAATCATTATTGTCTTGTTCCATTTTGTTCGATAACTTAATTCTATAATCTATACACACTCACTCACACTACACACACACACGCACCCGTCCATTCATCCGTTCGTTTGCATTTCACAATTTGACGGTCACTCGTACAGGTTCAGTTTATGCACTCACACATACACAACGTCTTGAATTTAGTTTTAGCTCTTGATTAATTGTTTTAATTCTTTTTTTAACGGAAAAATTCAAAGCGGTTTTTTCTAGGTTGTCTTTATTTGTTGTATGGTAGAAAAATGATTCAGTAAGACGTAAGTGATTAGTACTCTAAATGAATTAATTTAAATTCCATAAGAAAAGAAATTTGAAAAAAAATCGTCATAACTACCCTTCGGATTAAGTTAGAAGAAATATTTTTTCGGTAGAATACTCTATGGACCAACACCCTTATTACACTGTAAAAAGTCGTTTGTATTTCAGTTAAACAAAATTACCGGCGTTATAAAAGTCAACAATAGGTAAGTTAAAAAGAGTTATATATCTCTTAAAATTTTCTTATTTAGTGGGTATTTTCAGCTACTACTCCAGCTACGATCACATTTGGTAAGTATGAACGAATTTTCTTCAAAATACAACAGGAAAGCAAGACAATAAGAAGCTAATCGATAAAAGAAATTTGTAAGTTTTAGCATCTCCAAAAAATTGTAAGGATCATAAATATTATTTTGGTCACTATTGGCAGGGTATAAACAAAAAAGGACACTTTGCATCTGCAATGTCATCTATGTACAGTATCTATTGTATATTTTGGTATTTAAAATGTGAAATAAATTTTTCTATTTTTTTATAGATTAGTTTATATATCTTTTGTATAGTATTAATAATTCCAACAAGCAAAGCAATAAGAAAATTAACAAACCAAAAACAAAAGCAATGATTGTCGAAATGGTCTCTAAGATACCTAGGAACACTAGCCACTAACCCCGGAGGATGCAGTGAAGAAATTCACCAATGTATAGCAATAGCCAGAATAACAGTGACGAAAATAAAGAAAATACGGAAAAGTACATTTATTTGGAAAAATACATACGTAAAATTAGCTAAGGCGCTGATTTCTCCAGTCGTTCCATATGCATGTGAAGCTTGGTCCCTAAAAAAGCCGACAAGTAAAAGATTGAAGCCTTCTCACTATTGGTACATACAGAGTCTCATGGGCAGGGAAAAGTAGTAATTATTATTAATTGGAAGAACTAAGCATACGTAATAGACTCATAAGAAGAATAAAGAAGATATATTTGTCGTTCTTCGGTCATATGGTTAGGAGAAATGGAGAAATAGAACTGCTAATAGTTGAAGGGAAAATGAAAGTCAAACAATGCAATAGAAGATCCCCATATCCAACCATGATGATCCAACCATGTAAAGACGCTGATGGACCACTAATTGTCTAAAGCTGCACATCTAGCACAGGACAGAGGAACATGGAAGATGATATCACCATACCCTTAGGAGTAGATGGGCAGAAAAGAGACATATACTTTTAAGTTTTTACTATGTTCTATAACTATAGCTAGGAGTACAACATAATCGATAAGAGTGAATACTACATTTACTGTTTCCAGTAAAACTGTACTACTGCTCCATGAAAGTAAACCATTCAACGCAATCTTTGGTTTACAAAAAGAGATCGAAGAAAGTTATAAAACTTTGCAATCGTATCGGTTTTCAGATATGAAGATCAAAAATATAACTTTTCTTTTTTAAAAAAGTAGTTGAAAAATTAATACTGGATATCAACTACATACTAAATAGTAATTTATTGTTTGATTATTTTCCAAGCAATTATGAAAACTTGTTAAGCAACAGGAAAGATGAAAACTATATTTTCATAATCTATTTTGAATGATCTGCTAGATAGCTGAGAAAATTGATTACCTTCATTTTCTCGCTAATAAAGTTAAAAAATTAAAAGACTCATAAGTGATTAGTAGAATGGTTGTTTGCCAAACATTGCTAACAATGAAATAAGGACGACGATTACACTAGAGTCTTCCTATAGCCTAAAGGAGATATTGTTACGGAAAAAAAAGAAACAAAACATTTTATTATTTTCTATTAATGTTTCGTCTACCCAACACCAAAGTGTGATTTTAAATGGAAATTTGATAAGCAGGATAATTCATTTTGAAATATTTATATGTAGCTATGCTAAGAGCATTCAATTTTCATTGTCTTCTAATGGCCTTAATCGAAATGTCATTTGAAATTGATTTGTCTTTAATAAAATATACGACACTTAATCCTTGAACTGCACACTTTAGCTGCAATAAGTTTATCCAATGATTTCATGTGAAAATGACAGGGAATTCGAAATAGCTCAGAGGCGTCTCGGCCTAATCTCAAACGGCCTGAAGTCTTTCATTCGACAATGGTCCATTAATGGAAAATAACGGCCTTTTTGATGGGCTTTTCACATATATACATATACAAATCCATCCCTTTTCAGCTTCTCCACATTTGTATTCGTTTCACACTTTCATACGATGAACCAGATACGAAACGATGACAATATGTGTGAGACTCGAAAAACCCATCGTAAGATCGTCACCCCGTTCCTTTCATCGCAGCCCTCTGTATCCATAACTTGTTGGAAAACTTACCATTCAAAAAGCACTTTAGTGTCCTCGAACGACCCTTAATGGCCACGAACGCTCTCTTTGTACAGGTAGGCGTTAGAACATCATCAAAAATATCCTTCTTCGTTTATAACACAGCAAATTGATATTTAAAGTCTCAATAGAGTCTCGTAAAGTTGTTTTTTTTTAATTAGTAACCAAAAGATTTCAGATTATTAAATTAACCAATTTAATACTTAATACTCTTTCTACTTCACGGTTCATCTATAAAAAAGAAAGATTGCTTGAAAAATCACGCGAGAATCTTAAAATATTCCCACTTCGTATTTGCCATGAAATGTGAAAAAAAATTAAATGGATTTATAACCGTTTTTAATTTGTACTTTTCGTACCAGTTTACACAGCAATAATTATTCCCGAGGATAAGAGGCGCCAATGAAGAACGAAAAAAATAATAAAAGAGAAAAATCCATTTACGTTTCGCTCAAACGTGAGTAGAAACAACATAATAGCAACTCCATCACACGCGAATAACGGACTAATTTCGTTTTATCTCCGTCTTTTATTTGCCCCATAAGTAATGCTCTTTCCAAATTTTATCGCACCAAACATCCATTTGTTCCTCACACATCTCCGTTTCAATTTCCATCATTGTTAAAAACCAAAAAAATTCAATTAAGACGAATTTTCAAAAGCGGAAATGACATAAGTCAGAGCTTTCGCTGTGCTTCCGAAACGACAAAACATAATCATTTCGCACAGGCTGTTTGGGTATCTATTTATTTAATACGACCGAGTGGAAAAATGCAGTGGGAAAAGTCATGCTTGCCAAGCATATTTTTCCAGGCTTTTCCCCGTTTTTAAGTATTCCAGATTGCCGTTTTCTATACACAGGGTGCTAATCCCACCCATTTCCGAGGGATATGGATTACGTGGCGTAAGTGAGCTTTGTTTTATGATCGTTTCGCATCTGAAATTCGTAATTTTCGCAAAGCCACACACTCACACATCGTCACTTAGCTCTTTAGTCTTTATTATTTCAAATAATTCCAACCTTTTCTTCCAACTGTAATTGCCTCTATAAAATATAAAATTGTCACTGATACAATCAAGAGTATTAATGAGGTTTTAAAATATTTACAATAGATTTTTTTTAATTTTTCAATTCCAATTTATTTACGGGCTATAACAATGAACCAAATCCATTTTTTGTTATTAATGAAATATTGTGAGCGAATCCAAATAAATGGTAATACTTTTCGGATACTTTCTAAATCAAATTAATGAAAATATATACCTTGCTTTATAATTGAAATTGTATTAGTTTTTCTCCTAAAAGTATGAACCAATTCGTCATAAAACGTACTTTATTTGATATATATTTTCGAAATTAAACGAATCAACAGTATAAAAATAATACTGCTAGTACACCAAACATGATTAAATACAGGAAATTCTTAATTCGAAATATTTAATTTTATTATCTCTATAGATAGTGTACTGTACTAATTTATAAATTGGATAGTGCACACATCAAAGGTGGACTAGCTAATGAGATCATCATGTAAAGCTAGAAAAAAGGAAAATAATTTTAAATTCTGTTCCACTGAATTAGAATTAAAATCGGTTGTTCTAAACGTAAAAATAAATAAAACGAAAAAAATTGTACGCAGAAATTTTGAGCTCCTTTTTAAATATTAAGATGATACTAACTTAGTAGTCGAATTGCCACAAATCGATTCCTCACAATAAAACAGACTTAAAAAATTTTTTGGCTTAAGAATTTAAAGCATTTTGTGAACTTTTTTTTCAATGTTATTCATTTTTCTTCTTTTTTTTTGAAAATTGAAAAAAATCTTCCTTTGATCTCACGCAGGGGCGGATCAAGAGGCAGGCAAGCCGAGCGAGTGCTCGGGGCGCACAATTTAAGAGGTACCGAGTCAAAAATGAAGTTTTTCATTTTTTGCTTTTTATATTGTTATGTAAAGCAGTGCTTCTCAAACAGGAGGGAGCGGTCCCATAGACAGTCCTGGGGCTTCTGTCAGAGAGTCGCGAAACATTTTTATAATAATTAATTGTACCATAATATACCATAGTACTGTTGTTCACTAAAGTCTAAATTTTTCGAGGAGGGAAACCTTAATTGTTTTTTTTTATTTTTTTAGTGCCATGGTATGAAAAAATTTGAGAAGCACTGATATAGAGAAATGCCAAAATTTTGTTTCTAGAATTTTGAGTTATTTTACATAGATCATATTTAGACTAACGGAAGCTCTATGATCTTGAAAAACCCGATAACCCACAAGACTCAAATAAAACCCCAGTTTCCGAAATTTCGAACTACCAAATTGTGAGTTATTAATTAAGTAATGGATAAGGAGTTATTATTTCTAGAACTGCTGTAGTTTCCATTTTTTTTAATCGATAAAAATTTTAGATCTTAGAACCTACGGTAAGCAACCTATTGAAGCTTTTGTATTTTTAGTGCGATTATCATAGGTTTTCCAAATCTTGAGCACTTACCTAATTTAATTTTACTTAAATATTTCGTCGACCTAAAGTGCTAACCAGCTAAGGCTATTTTTAATGGTTTTTATTTTTTGTTCAAAATTCTATCGAGTGACAAATTAGTAAATCATTTTAACATAAAAATTTCAAAATGTAACATGAAATGAAAGCCTGCTATCTGTACTAACTTCTGTTGTTTACATTAACTTTCTTCGTTCCCTGTAAAAACTGTTAAAATGGACTTAGAAGGTTAACACCTTAGACCAACGATTTAACTTAGTAGGAATAAAATAATTAAAGTTGATTAAATTCGAAAATCAAACAAAATCTAAATTTCCTAGAAACCAGTTACCAATATATCTTCAAAACACAGCATTCTGGACACCATTTAAAAAAAGCAGTCAGATTTTTAACGTTCATTTTTGATCCCTAAAAATTTGTATCGATATTGAATTATGGAAATTCAATGTTGAGGGCTCTACACAAATTTGCCCTTAAAATTATAATTTTGACTTTTTCAAGTGCTCAACCATAAATCATTCATTGCCAATCAACATTATAAACAATTAATGATTTACGATTGAAAAAGCTTCAGAAGGGACAAAACGCTGTACAAAAATCCAATAAAAATTATAAATTTCAGCCTGAAATCCCATGAATTGTAGGCTCATTTAAGTGTGAATGGACATGAATCGTGGAAATTTATTTGCAAAATTATAATTTTACATTTTTTTCCAAACTTGAAACTTATTTTTAAGGTATTTGACCTTTAGGTTTGGTAATACATAGAGGAAATTGTAGTTTTATTATTTAATCGTAATGAGAAACATTTTTAATTAATTTTCATTATTTTCGTGTTTTTAAAAATTTTTGTCAAAAAAATAATTAACAAATATTCTTTCCTTAACAGTTTCTTAAAAAAAATTCCTAAAATTATCTATTCTTCATCAGTACATGAGTAATCAAAATTTAAAAACGAACTCTTCTTCGCAATCTCGCCGTGTTAAATCGAAAAATATATTTGCCATGTGCCCATAAATATATAATATATCCACGTGGAATTTAAAGGAAAATAAACAGTTTAGCGAGTTGAATAAGAGGACATAGGTAGGTTCACCTGCCACGCCCTGCTCGTCGGCAAAACAATAATTTCCCATTAACCCGAGAGTCAGGGAGTCCCGTGGGAGAGTCCCACCAACCATCTCAGTCAGCGAGACAATTAACTTTAAGGTTGGTAAAGTAAATCGGGCTCCAACACGCGAAATTTTCCCATGCATTTTCCACAAATTGTAATTTGCACGTCGCTAGGTCCTTCCATTCTTTCTTCGTGCCATTTGCCGTTTACGTTCACGTTAGCACCTCATATTTTTATTAAACTATGTCATTTTTGCTCATATATTGTCAGGGAAAATGAGTGTGAAGAGATTTGGATTTGAATTTCATTCCCAAGAAAAATACAAAATGATTATTTTTATGATAATTTAATAAATTATTCTTTTATTTTATTATTTAATAAATTATATTCTTTAATAATCTCACAAACAGTTGTTTCAAAAACATAAAAAAATACTCTTTTAAAAAAAAATTAACAAAAATAAATATCTTCGATAAATCAATCCTTTTTTGGGATTACACGAAAATTGCATTTTAAAAATCACATGAAAATAAAATGAAAAAAATGGTATCCAAGTAGATCAATTCCCTTTACGAGATATTGAATTAGTAAAGCTCTGCAAAACATTTTTTTGGTTCCAATCCAAACTAGAAATCTTAATAATTTTTGTCTCCACGTAATCCAATTCGGACACCCATTCATCGCAATAACTGCCAAAACAAAATACTATTTATTCATTGAATAAATTTAAAGACATTTTACCCTTACATATTTTCGGGAATCCAATGAACTAAAAAACTAGTTACTCCAGATCTTTCAGTGCGGTTACCTAAAACTACGTTGGAAAATAAAATCTCATTTCTTTGACACAAAGGCTTAATTCCACGAGTAAAAAGCTTTCTTACACTTTCATTAACTTCAGTGATTCTTGCCATCATTGGTTCTGAAAAAATAAATGGAAATATGAATAAATCGATTGACATGGTAAACTTAAAGTTATAAATGATATTGGAAGATTAGATAGAAATAACACATATTTATTAGAACAAATATTTAACAATGATTAACCCTATGTGTTGGTGTCAATTTTAACTTCTTCAGAAATATAAAAAATCGTTACGGTTTGTACAGTTTTTACAGATTTTTTTATTGATTTTATACTAATTTAACAGTCAAATACCAATTATATTTATTTGGTGTTATTAAGAATTATTATAGTACCTGAAGAAGTTGGGAAACCGAAAAAAATAAAACAACAAAATTCCTAAAATAAAAGAATCTAAATAATTATTAATTTTACAGATGACACCAAAATAGTAAATCAAAAGTGTTTTGAATTTTGTGGTGGAAACGATTGAGCATTATCGATGGCCTTGACATAACTATTAAAATATTATTTCTACAGTTAAATAAAATTACGAAAAGTAGAATAAGAAAAAAAAAGTTATTAAATATTCTTTCATGGAAATGAATGTAATATAGAATGTGCTTTTATGTTTGAATTCTTTTAAGTTAGCAAGCTTACTATAAGATGTCGCTTTTTTTTCCATTCACCACTAAATGCATAACTTTTGGAAAGTTTCTATAGCGTTAGCTTTAAAAATAAGGAAATAATTATTTATCTTCTTTGTAGAGTTATTCTATTGTTACTTTGCTTTGATCGAAAACCAAAGCATTTTTTAAAAATCTAGTAAGTACCTAAATGATAAATACCTTCTTTTTTAATTGATTCATAAGGACTTGCAGTAGCTCTGATGCTTTTATTGACTACTTTAGGCTCTTCTTTGTACAAAAAATGCTTTGAAACATGTTTCTCGAGAGACGACTTAAAACAAAAAAAAAATAATAAGAAGAAAAAAAATTATAACCGTTGCATGCCTCACCAAAATCGGAAAGCGTTCGTTACAATTGCGGATGATGCACAGATGTGGATTTTTGCCAGCGTGTTGAACTAAATGCGATAGTAAGTAATTAAAGTTGCGAAAATGTTTCCCAGAACTTTTACATCCTTGCCATAAACACAATATTGGAGAACCTTCTAATGCTTTTGCATGAACCTTATCAAAAAATCAAAGAAATTAATCAATAACAAAACGCTATAACAATTAATAAAACCAATGTGTAATGGTCAATATTTCGAAAAGTAAACCTAAAAAGATTGACCAAGCTAAATAATCATTGATATGTAACCATTTATTAACTACGTATTCAATTCCATAAATACTTTCGTAGCAAAATATTGAATCAAAAGAAACGGTCTTTTTAAAATAATAAACTTATTAAATAATAATTTTTAATACACATCATTAAATAAACAAGTATTTTTCCTTTGTCCGTTTTCTACATTTATAATGGTGTATTATACGGCGGTATAAGGTGTCTTAAGTTTGAAATTTGTTTATTTGTATTTTATGTTCCACTTCGAAATCCTAGTCGGAAGATATAATTGATGTTTGATTTCAATTGATTGACTTAAACGTTTATGTATCAGTCATCGGATATTATGTTCAGTTGCGTAGTTTGTTCGAGTAAAGTTTGTTGAATATTTTTGTGTACCCTCTAATTCTAAGCCATGAGGAGAAATACATAGTCTACTGCATATGAACTTTGCTATAAATGTTCATGAAAAGGTACAATGAATTAACAACTAAATTATTATTCAATTGTGTAGTTTAAAGTTAAATGTGGGGATATAATAGGTATGAAAATTATTCTCAACTATGCATTTTTTAATTATTATATTATTTTTAGTGAAAATCCCCTATAGCCTCTTCGAATGTGAATGATGGCCTGAATATTATAATATAAATCGTTCGATTTTCGGAAGTGTCTAAGTGAAAAACTTCGATATATAAGGTGAGTTTAATCTAAGTAAGAGATTTATATTTTTGAAATTAAAACGAACAAGCATTTACAAAAAATAGTCATCCAAATTCAAAGATCAATAAAAAATATTTTTCATAACTATCATCGCTGCTAAAAATGCAAAGAATCTTATAACCAATTGAAGATAACTTTATGATTTGAAAGAACAAACGAACTGAATTATTAGGTACTTCGAATAGTAGAAAGTGTTAAAAGTTTTATATAGAGATTATAATATTATTACACAATGTTTCCCAAGCTTTTTATCTAATGAAACCCTTAAAAAAATCAAATCATGGATCCCTCGCCAAAGCTGTTATAAACTAGATTCGTAATAGTAAATATTTTTAGAAAATTCGACTGAACCCCAGGGTTCCATGAAACCAGTTTGAGAAACACTGCTATAACAATTCAATTCGTTTTTGTTTTGTTTTGATATTACTTATATTATAGCTTTACAATTTTTAAGTAGCCACTTGTAAATGCAGATTGACTGTCAGCAATTTTATGTACATCCTTGATTGTATTGGACATTAAAAGTCTCAACTACTTATTGTCTTAAGGGTTCAAATGGTTTAATAATTCATACACGTAACCCCATAAGAAACTAGGCAAAGGCTCTAAGAATTTTGCCTTGATTTTTTTTTACTAATGGGATTTTTGATACTCTAGTACTTAATTTAAAAATTCATTTAACAAAATGGATAAAAATTTAAAAATTATTGTTTTTTAAAACAGGGGTTTTAATAAAATATAGATACTTCACTCGCGATAAATAGAATGAAAATAAAGCATGAAAGCAAAAATCTTATGACAAGTAGTTAATGCGAATAAACTAAAGTAGTCATAAATTTTGAGTGAAGAACTAATTAAATAATAAAATTTAGGTGATAAATTGAATTAGTTTATAGATAATAGATTTTTTACAATGGATTAGAAAAATTTAAATTCTAAAATGAATTTGGGAATACTTTTGTAAGATTATAGTTTTCGAATATCCAACTTATTTTGTTTTCACTATGAACAGCTAAAATATGTTAATATAATAATGCTAGGTATATCTATTATATGCACACATGGTTTGTCTAATTTGTATTTAGGCTTTCATTAGGTACTATTATTGTTGTTTATGAAATATTTTCCACCAAAAATGTTTCTGGATATAGGATATATAGCTAACATAAGCTTATATTTTATTTTGTTTCAAAGAAAATAAATCTTATTTTTGATAAAATTATATTCTCTATACTTCTACAGTCTAGGCTATTATAATAGCCTTACTTTAAAAAGTAATTTTTATTCAACCAAAATTATACAACGCCTATTAGTTTCAAATTATAATTTTTTTCTTACTCTTTTCTATATATTGCATAGGTAAGTAATTTTGTCATAGTTATTGATACTATTGATCGCAAGGCAAAATACATGAAATTTTCAGTTAACTTTATTTGAGTGCCATATAATTTTTTAAGTAGTTAAATCATTTTATTTCATTAAAGTTCACATAAAATTTTACTTTTTTAGTTTATATAGATGGTTACGTACAATAGGTAAGTTACAATAAATTTTCATTAACTATATTACTAAAAAGAGAGTCATATAATTTTCTGCATTGAACAAAAGATTAGTATTCATCCAAAGTTAATTTTTAAAAATTAAACCGAAATCAAAAAGCCCACGAAATCTAATGAACATTCGGCAGTTTTTTTGTCGAAATTCCAATTGAGCGCCGAAATTTACTCAAGTAAAAGCTTAATTTTTAATGAAGAACTAAAGAGGATTTAAAAATAAATTCTGAAAAGAACAAAGTATTCTATACATTTTATGGAATAGTTCTGATATTCATAAAAGAGTATTTGTAAGTAAAGCTACATTGAAATAGACATATGATTGATTGATGAGGTTTCTATAATTCAGTATAGACTGGGGTTCGAATTCTATATAGTACGGAAATTTTCACTTCAAAAATATTCTAAAAGTAGCCCTTAAAAATCTATAAAAACTAAAACAATATTTCGAAAAAAGGAAAATTCATATGACTACCACTGGCTGATGAAGTCCAAAAAAGTAATTACTTCAAAAACGAACTTACCTCTAAATGATCCAAAATAGAAACGTTACCCCTAAATTTAATCTTGCAATTCATCCATTGACACAGTCTCGGTTCTTTATAATCCCTTGGTGTCAATTTAGAAGTATCTTTTAATCCTTCCAATAAATTTGTTTGTCCCGGTTCTAAGGCTTCATACTTAACATGCTTCAAATTACACCGTTTTGGTCTTAAATGTAAATTCTTTTCATTAGACAACAGATATTTTTTCTCGAATTCATCCAGTTTCCTTCCGAAATCCATAATGTCTTGTCGAAGACCAAAAATTTTATAATCCCAAGTTGATTGGATACAACTTTTGGGAGAAACACTTTTTTCATATTTAATGAAACAGTTTTCTGGTAAAACTCTTATATTACTTTGCAAGGCGATATAATGTTCTTTCTCCCAATCTAAAACCATTCGCTTAATTTGCTTCTTAATTGGTAAATTTTTATTCCTTGTATCCATTGCATTTCCTTGCACTCAAAAGGTGACTAACTGGTTAGTACAAAATTGGAAATTAATAAAGCAAATGTGAAAAAAACAAGTGTAACAAATATTATCTCCCTTCTTCAAAACACTTAACAGGACCGAATTCTATTTACTTAGACCACAAACTTAAAACAAGTAGTTTCATTTCTTTTCAAAGCTAAATCACAATTCACAAACTTTCAATCCTCAAATACGTAAACTACCATTAAAAATTCAAAAAGTTATTAATATTCAAGAACAAAAAGTAATTTAAATGTATGTAAATCAAATGTCTTATAAGACGGTACTGATATTTTTTACCTGGCAGTCTCCCTTTTCAAAATAAAACTCAATGGGTCATAAAATTCTCAGGACAATTATAAGAAGGGAAGCAAAAACAAGATTTCCTTAAACAAGACTCAATTACTATCATTGAAAGTAAATAGCAAATTATTTGTATGAGCCTTCTAATATGTCTATCTTGTTTTGTTATCCGCAATTGGAAATATAAGGTAGCGACTATGTTTCTATTAGGGTAATTTTTTTTTCTTTCGACAAAAATATGTTTAGTCATAGTCATATTCAAAAAGGTAATAAAAGTAAAAGCTGCATATTTCTTGTATTGTATATCGAGTAAATGAAAAGAGCACATATTTTATATTATGCGATGTTATGATACCAGCCTTTGGCTCAGTTATTGTATCTTGTCTTTAGCAAAAAGAAATATTTTTATATAGATTTTCTCTCTTTCACGTATCTAACATGTTATTTTTTCTAGAAGAAGATTGAAAAATTACATGAAATATTTATTTCTAAAGTCACTTATGGTATTTAAAGCAACTAAACTATAAATTAACTATATACTATAATAAGATATGTTTTTTGGAAATAAACGGATTATTCCGTAAATATGAAATCTTCTCAAAATGGGGGGCGCAGCTCCCTAGGAGTCCCTGGAGCTCTTGCCAGAGAGACGCAAAATATTTTTTTGGTACATAAATAATATACTGTTGGACACTAAAATCGAAAACTTTTGGGAAAGGGAGTCTCGGATTTTTTTTTCTGATTTCTGGGGTCGTGATACGATAAAGTTTGAGAAGTACTTCCGTACATTACGTTTTTGTTCAATTTGGTTCAATCTAATAGTATAAACATTTGCAATTCGAAATGTATATTCGTTAACTCACTTTAACCAAATAATAAACTTGTGATAATGAGTTTGAAGAAGACCATTTTATGTGATTTCATTGAGCTTCAATTCGTTCGCTACTGAAAATGTTGTCAACTCTTTTTCGCATTCTTCAGCATTTATTTTTATAGTTTAAAACGAGTTGACCAATTCTTACTTTTCATGTAGGAGTCAAAGAGCAAACTTATAAATGGGAAACAACCCTCATAGACGTAAATTTATCGATTATAAATATCATTTGCATACATAATATGTATAACAATTAGTTGGATGAATCAACTACCATCAACTATCGTTTAATCACATAAGCTTATGTATGCTTATTATATGCTTAAAAGAGTTCGAGAAACATCTTGTAAGATTTCATCAGGTTTTATAATCACTATTATGAAATATTTCGTCAACTCAATAGCATATGTACTGTTCGATAACACCGAATCAGCCGTGTAAAAAAGTTCTTAAGAATAGTTGCAACATATTAGATAAAATGAATAGAAAAATAAAGAAAGTATTTCAAAAATATGAAACAAAAGTGATACTGACTATACTAACGACAAAGTTCTTATAGTTTGTTAGGTATTTTTAAAATAATGATAGATATTTTTAACTTTCAAACGTTTCTTCAACTAAATAAAAAGTTAGCATCGTTCAAATTATTTCAAAGGTTGGGTCCCCAAACCTTTTATTCCGAGATCCCAGGGGTCCCAGACCTTACTTATTCTCTAAACAACCAAATGTATGGGATTAAGTAGAGGAAGTATGAACTTTAAGTGTATGAGTATTTGCTACCTTTGGCCAACGACCAATTAACAGGTAACCGGTGCTAAAGGTGACAAAAAATACTATTATGTTTTCTTAAATTCTAAAAGCTGATTTTTACGTATGTTTTAGAGAATATAGTTACAAAATTATAATTACTACTGCCAAGCCCATTTTCCTGGGCCGTAACTTTTACCAGATGCTTTAAAGCTGCTAAAAAGAGTTAACTTTTCTTATTTTCAAAAGCTTGATTTTAATTCATGATATTCAGGAAACTATTACAATACTTTATGTAAAGATCCAAAGCAATCGAATGAGCTAAACATCCCCCAGACACACATAAAGTGTCGCTATATAGTACGGTCAATTTAGACATGCATCCTTGTATAAAGTTCCAACAAGCTGAAAATTTACATGAACGTTATGGACAGTATTACAATCAAATTGTGAAAAGTACCCATCGATTTCATGTGTGCAAAAAAAATTTTCAAGATCAAAATTCGAAAAAATGTTTGTTTTTTAATTTTTCAGCAAAATGGTTAGTTTTAAGAAAAACACATCTGAGATAAAAATTGTAGATCATTGAATTGTCTAAAAAAATTGTCACCACAAATTTTTCATAACATTCACCATTTCTGAGAAAAAGCGATTCCAAAATTTGCTTTACTTGTATTCTCTATAATAGTGTTTCTTAACCTGTGATCGATAACGATAATAATTATTGCATATTAAATTATGAAAATTATGAATAAACCGTTGTTGACTTTGGAGAGCTGTTTTATTGGGCATTTTCTGGATATTTATGATGTTTAATTGCTATTAATAAAAAAATGATTTTTAATAAAGTCTTATTAAAGAAAAGTTAATAGTACTTTTTGTCACCTTTAGCACCGGCTACCTGTTAATTGGCCGTAGGCCGAAGGTAGCAAATACGTATACACTTTAAGTTCATAAGTTAGAAAAAAAGTCGGGTCTGGGGGGGCTGGGATCTTGGACTATTTAAGAAACACTTTTTAATCCCTAACTATCAATGTTCAAAATCAAAGTAGAACTTTTTCTGACTTTGAATGAACAGTTTATGCTATACTAATGTGTAATTTTGTATTTCTTATAGTGACGCTTGTAAAACATACATCAATTATTTTTAAATGGTATGGGCTTTAGTCTTTTATATATTGTTCATCCTTTTTTTTGTTTATAAAAGGATATGTATTAAACATACGGTTGTATTTATAGATGCCGACTTGAAACCTTGAACTTAATAAAAGGAAGAATGGACTACCCCAAAAATACTGGAGAAAAGATACTGGAAGAAAATAAAACATCCCGGAAAAATAAACCTTCTAGCAGGTAGGTGATATAAGAAAAACATATGTTCATTTATATAAAGAAAATAAAGCTCAAGTTAAATCATACATTTACTTGTAAATACGGTTTTAATAGAAAACTGCTTTAATCATTCAATTGGTAGCATTTTTTGAAAGAATATAAGATATGGAAGCACACTTACATTTTTACAACATGAAAAAAAATAAACTTAAATTAATTATATACATGTTAGTTAAATATGGAAAAAATATTCAAACTAATACAGATAAAAAAGTCAATAATAGGAGAAATATTATAGGTATCTAAAGAAATTAAAAATAATAGGAAAAGTTTGTTCCATAGTAAAAAACCAAAAGCTATAATGCTATTGCCATTCTTGTTTAAATATATATTTATATATTTTGACTGAATTTACAATTTGGATATTTCTGGCTATACCTACAATCAAAACGTGAAATATATAACCAGAAGAAATATAAATTTTACAAAAAAAATCAATTGACCATTATTGGTGCTACGATTTCAGAATTTTAAAATTTAATTACATTTCCCATACTTGAATAAAAAAATGTTTATCTTCATTATTTGAGCACTATTTGATTTAACTTTTGAATTACTTATCTGCTTTTAATTAAATTAAATTAATTATTAAAGATCAAATAAAGTATTGGTTAGTAAAGCAACGAACTAATATCTAATGATAGCATACACTCTTCAAAGCACGTGGCTATTAGCCAATGGGAGTGCGATATTTAATAATCTTCATTTGTTTTGATTGTTGAAATTTTAAAAATTTCACCAAACCACTCCCTTTGTCAATAATTTACAATATACATAGTCCGGGTAACAACAACAGCTATTGACATTGAACGTGGAAGTGGTTTTTATTTAATTACTTTTCCTACGTAGTAATTATTAAAAAAATCTTTAAAAAAAATTGATTTTATAGAGATCGTTGGTATATAAGCTCTTAAAAATATTTTTAAAACGATTCAAAATTTTATTCAAAGTTTTTTTTCAAGAAAAAATATTTTTTATTGATTTTATTAGATATGCTCGTATAATCGTTAATTTTAAAAAAAAAAGCATTATGAACTCCTAAATCAAATTAAAAATTTAAAACAATCAAATAAAAAAAAATAAAAAAATTATTTCTGTCATTACTTAATATATTATTTCACAAACACTATTATATTTGAAGTAAATAGAGAAATCTAATATTTTGAGAATCAAAATATTTTATTGATACCTATACATCTCTTAAGTATAATTAAAATATCTTTCCGAAGCTGAGTAAAAATAATACCCCTAAGCCCGTCTGTGTTGAAAAAATCCCATACAAAACTAAGTTTTGAACGAAAAACAAACTAGATGTCAAACCAAAATATATGTCAGCGGTTTAGGGTTATGGTTTAAAAAATTATGTATTTATAGACCACTCTGGTCAACTCTGGTTTTCTATATATAATAGATTTTGCTTTGAATATTTATTAAAATCAAGCAGCTATAGTTGCTACTGTTTTTAATTCACAAACTCAAAAAATTCTCCCTGTTGAACCCCATTCTATTTTAAAAATATTAAAAAATAATTTTCGTGAAAATACTCACAAAAACTATTTGTTCACAAAAATATGTTTTAATATATTTTAGTGACAATAATTTGCACTATTTTCTTTCGTTATTTGACCCTAGAATATGGTTACGATAGTTTTGTAGGAATTCATCAAAAGGGGAAGCTTTAAAATATTTATTATAATCAAAATATATATACCTACCTAATAAAATCACCTCATAAAAGCCTCTTATACAGAATAACGCTTTTTATAATAGTTAATCTTTAATATAAGAATATTTAAGCGAAAATTAAATCGATTGTGAATAAGGCCGATGACGAAAGGGCAAAACAAATAAATATAATTAACAGTGACATAATAATATGTACAATGTAGTATTACGAGTTATGAAAGCACTAGTTATATGACAAAACAGAACATGTTTTATGTATGTAATTAAGTTGTCATTAAAGTTTCAAAGCACCAAAGCACACGATATACTTAGGTACTTTGATTTCAATTAGTGAGTGGTTTTCTGTTTTGTCCAGTCATGAAAATGAATGACGTAAAAAATATAATTTAAAGTGTCACTATCGTAGCAGAAAAGCATTTACAAAATGTGTACTTTCGTTAATCATAATTCTTATATTTAAGCTCAACATAGGTTTCACAAGCAATAAGGGATGATATTTCCAAACCCTTTTTTTGTATTTCTTCAATAGAGAAGTAAAGAAATATTTCTTACCTAACGATTAACAGACATTTTATACTCTAATGAAGTGGTGTAAATAAATTTTTGTTTTGTATTTTAATTTGTAATTATGCTGTAAGTATTCAACGGATATTATATAAACTATAAATATTAAATAAATCACTCCATTATTTAAAAACAATTACAGAGAGGTAAATCTAAAAATAAATTAAAAATTTGAAAAATATATTATACTTATATTAATAAACTCTCTTTTTAGATATTCACCAATGTTTTGCTGAACTGTTGTAAATTCGTCTCATCATTTTTATCTTCCTTCTTGATAAAATCGTTCGCGGTGGTGGCTTCCTGCAATTTCTTAAAGTGAAAGATAACGATACAATGAAATGTTCTAACCGTTGGAATTATTGTTTTTAATAGCTTCAAATGCCAGTACGTTTATTATAAGACCTAAAAAAGCCACTGTAATGGAAAGATGAAAATTATATAACCATAACACAACAGAGCAGGTAAATTATCCTTTTCATGCACAATTTATGAGGCTGAACTTATACAATTTTCCTAATTTTCGTTTATAAAAAATGAAGGATCAAAAGCCATTTATTTAGTTTATTTCAAGTCGATAATTTACGCAAGATTTCATGTCTAACATTCATTACATGATCGTAAGTAAATGGCTACGTAATTAACGTGAAATATTATCCTTATTTTCACCGTTCTCTGCCAACAGTTTGTTGTCTGTAATAAAGTTAGATGTGGAACCCTCTTCGTTCTACCCTTGAACGCGCCACGACATTCATGGTACGAAAGCTTCAGAAAATAAGCTCCACTGACCAAGGTCTATGACTTATCTTTCCGATAACCGAAGCCACGAGCTGTTTTATAAATTGTAATGAGGCGGTTTCGTAATTTTCAAGAGGTTGGTTGAGACATAACCGAGAAATGCAGTTTGCGTGGGAATCAGACAAACTGACAGGATAATTTCCTGGACGCGTGCATTTCGCATTAAACAACGAAAAACGCAAGGAATTGCATGATGTTCGCAAGTCAAGACAAGAAAAAATATGAACTACAACCACATCATTATAAAATATATTATCCATTATGTTATTATGAACAATAGGAAAGTATTCGAATCCTGAAACTGCTCTAAAGAGATTAATTACAATCAGACAACGGCCAAAGTAAAAAACCAGTATACAAAAAGTTTCCTACCTTTACATATGATGTTAAGAACTTCCGGGTTAAAAAAATTTTTTTTTTATTAAATACAAATGAATTGGTAAATGAAAATTTTTATTCAAATTTTTCACTATTCAACAAATTAAAAGCGTGTTTTTAAAGATATAACTACAGAAGTTATTAAACATTAGTTGTTTACAAATCTTCAAGTAAAGCTTTTTAATATAAACTTAATTAATACAATGAAATTTAAATATTTATCATTAATTCTTATTGAATAATATTTACTACAAATATACAATATTATTATTTTTAACAATAGAATCAGGATCACGGGTAAATGGAAAAAATCGTTAAATCAGTTTAAACTATCATTGATTGGCAACGTTTCGTCTTTATTCTTAAGACTTCTTAAGACTTGATCAAGTTTTGAGAACTTGATAAAGTCTTAAGAACACGTGATCCTGATTCTATTGTTATTTATACATCTGGAATTGAAACTTATAAAGATGAATTATTATTTTTATTGGTAAAAATATTCAGAGGACTAAGATCAAATAATAATAAGTTAAAACTTTATTTATGACATGCGCGACCTTTCGACCCGGTTATTGAGCCTTCCTCAGGCGTTCGTAATCAATCGCTTTAACTTTGTTAAAAATAATCATTGTTAATTCATTTTTATTCAGTACAGTTGGTAAAAACAATCATTAAACTCCCAAGATACATAAATTTTTTTCAATAAAAATATAAAATAAAATTTCAATAAAAATAATTAAAAATTAGTTAAAAAATAACGTAATTTTAACTAATTATTAATTATTTTTATTGAAATTTTATATTATATTTTTATTGAAAATTTTTTATGTATCTTGGGAGTTTTATGATTGTTTTTACCAACTGTACCGAATAAAAATGAATTGACAATGATTATTTTTAACAAAGTTAGAGCGATTGTTTACGAACGCCTGAGGAAGGCTCAATAACCGGGCCGAAACGTCGCGCATGTTATAAATAAAGTTTTAACTGATTATTATTTGATCCTAGTCCTCTGAATATTTTTACCAATCTTCATCATCGAGGATCTGAAATTTTACAATAATATTATTTTTATTCTATTTTTTTTTTGTTTTGTTAAGACATATCAGTGATAATCAATCATTCATAATCTGACCAATAGGGATGATACTACGAGTACTTTGAATTGATTAGATACAGAATAAAACACCAAAAATTAAAGCTTCAGAAATAAAGTTTCCAATCGTAGATTTTCCAATTTATTCTTTCTTTTTTTTAAATTATAGCATTTGTTTATTACTAAATGTAAAAATATAGTTATTATCTGTTACTTTTTTTCTCAAAGGAGAACCTATTTAGGCTGAGAAATAAGGTCGTAGCGTTTTTATCGAAGACTTTTAATTAAACAAAAATCAATAGTTATACCAATAAATTAATTAATTAAGCCAAAGAGATTGAGCCATAACTATCTATTGGGCATTGAAGCTAATTGTAATACTGTTTTAAAAAAACTGTAGTTTTTACTATAGTTTTATATCTAAATTTCATCAAAAGAAGTTTACTTAACTGTACTTAATTAAAAACCCCACTTTGAATTCTTTCCATAAGTTTTAAGCAGGCAACTAATGAGGATATTTTGGACGAATACAGATATTCACTATACCGATGCTATTCGTCGATTTTTGTTATGTCCGTTTTAAATTTAGGAACGATACTTTTTATTACTCAAATAATAGTGACCTGTATAATAATAATAATAATAATAATAACTGTACTAGACATTTTCTTGACTTTTGAGGTACTTAATTCTGTACCTAGTACGTACAGAAGTGTGAAAATTATTAGACTCAAGAGAAAAAAAATACTCATTTTTGTTTTTGAATGTCATAAATTTATTCTATTATTCTACTATTCTAAAATAGTGAGCAGGCGTCATTCGACGTACAATGGATTTGCTTATTGCCCTCGTACAGATCGCAAATAATATATGAGAGAAAAAAAAACAAAAAAATAAAAAAAAAATTAAAAATTACAATAATTTCACTCATCTAATATTTTGTGTGGTACCCTTTATTGTTTATAATTTATTTTTCTCATCCTGGTATGCTCTATATAATTTTTTTCATTTATATTTTATTATGATACCAAATCTTAATGAGTTCGGTAGTCAAATCCACCCGTGTTGTAATAGTTTATTTTTTTAGCTTTTTCATTAATTAATTTTTCAAAGGCACATTAATATTAGAATTATTGAGGAAATCCATAACTTTTTTAGCTTTATGGCAAGGAGCTCCATCCTGCATAAAGATAATTTTCTTCCAGAAACCATTATTTAGTTTGAGGCAATAATCTCGTTTCTAAGACTTGTATATATTGGTCTTGCCTCATAGTACCTTCCGCATTGTATATCCTACCGGGCAGTACCGGTATACCCTTTGCTGACATGCAGCTCCAAACCATAATTGATGTTGGATGTTTTACAGTCTGGGCGATACAGTGCTGGAAGAAAGTAAAAATCTTCTTTTGAGTCTAATAATTTTTACACCTTTGTATATTAAGTAACTTTGCAATGGTATGAGTTAGACAGGAAAAAGTGAACTGAAAAAATCCCTGAAGGATTTAGTAGATTATATGTTTGAGTTACGTTTTTTTTTCAAAAAACTGATATTTCTGAGTTAATATCATAGAAATCATTCCATTGCTTGTGGCTTAAATTAGGAAGGAGTTCTTGCTGAAGACTACTTAGAAGTATTAAATCACATAGAAATTTATTAAAAGCTCCATTTTAGAATTCATTAATCTTCTTAAGTAAGTTTTAATTTAAGTTTTTAAATCAGATTTCATTAGTACTTGTTGAATGCATGTGTGGAAGAGGATAAAATGCAAAAGCTATCTGCAATGGGATAAAGGGAGGACTTGAATGTCGCCTAGAATGTGGGAAAGAGACGATCAAGTCAAGTGATAGACGCGT
Source organism: Sisyra terminalis (assembly GCA_958496175.1). Lineage (NCBI taxonomy): Eukaryota > Metazoa > Arthropoda > Insecta > Neuroptera > Sisyridae > Sisyra > Sisyra terminalis. The sequence goes on from OY292275.1 coordinate 15,995,566, forward strand.
GCAAATTGAGTTTTCCAGTTTGTCGTTCGTTTAGTTCGGACTTTTGAGCAAAGCAAAGGGGTTGTTGGTCGGTCAGTTGGCATAGGGTGGACTTGACACACATGCATGGGAATCGTCCTCACAAAAGCTCCGCTCGCCTCCAGGATGTCCGAGACAGGCTAAGTGTGTTATGTTGTGGCCGTTCAAGTGCGGTCACTTCATCCAAAACCTACTTTCACGTTTATATGTGGACACACACCCCCGTGAACACGCTCCTTCCCATTGAGAATGAACGAAACGAACAATTCATTCATCCCTTATATACATAAATACACGAGGTACATTTGGACATCTCCCGACTCGTGTAACAAGTAAATACAAAACTAGTCTGCAGATAAATAGTCACTTGTGTGTTACCCACAATCCCCCTAACTGACTAAAGCTCTTACGTTGTTTGAATTTCAGTTATCAGCCAACAGTGAAGACAAAAGACTTTCTATTTACACATAAATTTTCCTAAAGCACATCACATATGGAAGAATATTAACTTTTCACAGAAGAAAATGTTAATTATGGAAGACAAGGAAAGTTATTAAATTCACCATGCTTTGATAAATGCTTTTTAAATACACAAACTCAAAAGACAAACAACACACAGCATCGTATCTTCATTAATAAAAAAAAGTTTGTCATTGTTCTATAACAAAACTTACATATGAAAAACAAAAAGCTTTTGTTTTATTATAACTTTTTTTGTTGTTGTTTTGTTTTAGATTCTACTTACAATTAGGATACCCAAGAAATTTTCAAACCGAGACAAATAAAAAACAGGATATGAATAAAACCGGAAATGGAGCTTGTGCATCCGGAGAAGAATGTCGTTCGATTGGTTGAAATGAGTTTTTTCAGCGCACGTGATATCTAATTTTCTTGAGCAATAAAACTAAAAATTCAATTTGAAGGAAAGTTGAAAATAATAATTGTTGATGGGAAAAGCGGAGGTACGAGTATAACACAGTTTGTAAGAAATAAGATGAGGTAAAATGAACAAAAAGATCATATATTTTCCAATAAAGAAATTCTCTGCAATTTTGCTTTAGCTATGGATTTTTTTTAATTGGAAAGGATTTTTAATTTTAAAAAAAATCCTATTGCTATATCATTATTTAAATAAACATGGATTTTTATGAAAACGAAGAAGGAAATCAGTTTGCATTTTGAATATAATTTAACTCTTGTAAGCCCGAAGTCTAATTAGTCAAAATTTTCTTTAATTCAAAGATCAAGACCTAAGAATGGCCAGATTAATTTAACTCTATGTAAATTCTGATGAATCAATACAAATTTAAACAATTCAGCTTCCTGTTATATTAAATTTTTGTCACTGTGGAAGTTAAATTTCCCATTTAATTCTACATATTTCAATATTAATATTTAAGAATTCTAAATGTTTAAAATTAATTTAATTGATGTTTTCTAATTTACTGAAAAGGAATGCTTTTGGCAGTGACGTAGCGTATGATTTTGTCGCCCGAGGTCAATTAGAAATTTGCCGCCCCTTTTCATCATTAGTTGAGAAAATAAGTAGAAAATTAGATTACTTACTAGACTTTAGATTACTTAAAAGAGTTAGATTTCTTAATAGAATTATTAAACTAATAAAATTATTGATACCTTAAAATTATTTAACTATTTAACTATTTAAGAATGTACTTTTCGTGGTTTTGACAAAGTAAATTTTTTATGGAGTTTTCAAGGTCAATATGCCACCCGATTTCATGTGCCGCCCGAGGCCATGGTCCTTCCCACACCCACCACGCGCTACACTACTGGGTTTTGGAAACCAAAGAAAATGGTTTTAGTATGCTTTTTTTGCGGCATTTTATTACTCTTTTGCATAATATATTTCCTAAAAACTATTAAGCTTAATTCCTCAACCATAGGTGTTAAGTATTATCATGTGTTAATGTTGTAATTGTAAGATTTTCAAAACTTATAAGATATTCAGAAAATTTTGATTTGTTTATCATTTTTCCGTTCATCAATCCGAAATAAACAAAATTTCGACATTACTAGCATATTTTAGAGATTTTCAATCAACGAAAATCAATTGTACTTTTAATTGCTTCATAAGAACTGTAGACTACGATTTTTCATTTAGAATTTCAAAAAAATAATAAAGAATATATTTATTTCTTCATTACTTATTAAATTTATTTATTCCTATAATTTTGGCACAAATATTTCGTATCAATTCAAAAACAATAGAATTGTTTTATTTTTAATGAGCAGTTATAAATTTAAAGTTGAAGTCTAAAACAAAGTTTGCCAAGTTGTATTTTTCATCTTGATTTGTATTTCAAAACAAAGTTTTTCTTTTCTCTTAATTTGGATAAAAATCAAATAAAGTCTATTCAACTAGCAATAATGTGAGTAAAACAAACAAAAATGTGAGTAAATCCATTTTTAAACTCTACATTTTTTATATTCTGAAGAACTTCTTTAAAAGAAGCACTGTTTCAAATATTCTTCTATTTTCCGAAATAAAAAACCAAATATAAAAAAATCTAGACAACTATTATATAAATTTTATTACAATATGATTGTTTTTATAAAGTGTGTCATAACATACTTAAGAAAAGAAAATTACAACGAAAGACCACTTTTCTCGGAAACCACTTGATGGATTTGATAAATTTAAAGCATTTTTCTTATTATGACGTTTTTTGAGCCATAAGGTAAGATGACTGAATAAAGTTGAATGAATTTAAAACAGTACATGTTACACTCCTTAGCTTCTTTCTATTTCGGAAAAAGCTCAATTTTAAAAGCTCCAGTTCATTGAAATGGTTCAAAATTTGGATATTGTAAATTAAATGTAAAAAGTTTAATTAAAATCGATCTTGTGGTTCTCAAAAGAAATAGCTATTCACTTCGAAAAAAAACCCATGGGAGAAAAAGCGTTAATTTCATTTTTGTTTTAATAAAAAAAAATATTTTATATTTATTTATCTACCTGGATACAAGTATGTACATTGTATGTACAATGTACATATACGAAATTATGCACCCATAGAGATGTTTCAAACACCTGTTCATTGTTTATAGGCCTTGAAAGATAAACTTTATTCTAACGATAGCTATTTGATTCATGAAAATTTATACATTAGATAAACTCTACATATTTGTGAGAAATCAAGAATACATTTAAAAATAATAAAAAAATTACTTTGACAAATTACGAAATTGTAGTTAAAACAATAAACTTAATATTATATTTAAAAACGAACACCTTTATATTAATCTTACACATATTACTAATCTTTTATGAATATATCTTTGTTTTCTTTATTTTCCGGATAATTTTTTACCTGAAAGGTAAATGCCATTGTCAAGATGTAAAATTATTAACATTAAATCGCAAGATTTAAAAAAAACACATTAAATAGTGCTTTACAATTTGGAATAAATGGATCGAAAGTTGAAAAATTGTTAAAGCTTAAGTAATATTGAAAGACGTAGAAATGTATCGGGATGTATATAGTTCCATTTATGTAGTTTTCATATAGATATGTAATATATTTTTATTGATTTATTGTTCAATATATTTTCAAATTTTCCCAATATTTCTAAATGAAGTTGAAAATAAGATTACTAAAACGACTGAATGAAGACTTATAACAAGTTTTTTTTGATCAAGATATATTTGTAAAAATATTTTTAAATTTTTTTTATTTACAAATTTCATATATTGTTGGTAAATTTATCATCGATAAAATGGGAGAAAAAAACGTCACGTAAATATCGTCTCATATATAAGCGATCGGTTTACATCATTGCTTTGGAAACGAACATTTATTGGACTCATGGTGGAGATGTTGGACAATTTTACGAGTCAACCCCCAAGTGCACCCCGTCTCATACATATGTCGTACATGTCGACTTGCATCATCGTAACTTTGTATGATTTTTCCACCGATAAATTGAAATATTTGACATCGAACAAAATGTGCACCGTTCCCAAGTGTTTTATTGGGCTATAAGAAAACTTTTTCTGCACAATCGAATTGAAATTTTAATCGCAATAAATTTTACTGTTTTCCTCTTAAAGCTCGTCGATTTCAAAGTGCGACGAATATTTTCCCACACAAAGAAAACCGGATGACATCCATCGTTTCACGCAACGTTTTCGACGAGACGATCAAAGCGTTGTCAAAACGATGAGAAATGTTGCGTGAATTTCCCCGGAAAAATCGTTAATTTTATCGTATTAAATAATTGTTATTATTAATTTAAGATTATTATGTTTGAAAATGAACGAAAAGCTTTTATCTTTTATCAACAGTAGGCCCGCGGCGACCAAATAGCAATAAATTGTGCAAATTCTCCCGCGAAACGCTACGTTTCATTTGCCGTTAGGCTTTCAAAGCTCTTTGTATTTTCTGCGTCGTTTTCCTCGGAGAGGACGTGAAAATTACATGCAACAGTTATTGTAACCTTTCGTTAAAACGATCAAGTCGAAAAAATTCAATTCGTTTCAGCAAACTTTCATGCATGTTTTAATATTTTTATCGTACAAGCAGTGGTAGCTTGTCAATAGACAAGAAGTATCTCCCAAGACTTTAATTGAAAATAGATAATTTTTTCTTATTTTAAAAAATGTTTAAAATTTTTTTATTCAATTATCTTTATTTAATTTAATTTTATTGTTCATCTTTTATAATTATTTCGACATATATTCAAAAGTTATTCTTACTGTATAAATATTACACTTTGAGAAGAGGTACCAAAACCTGAATCCCACGATCGGTTTATATAACATTTTAAGCAATTATTATGGCTTCATTCTCAAACTTTGTAAGGTTCCGTTGGAGATATTTTACATGTGGATAATCGCACCTACAACTTCAGAGGGTGAAGTGCACCCTCCATTCCAAGTCAACCACAAAAGTTTAATTAACCAATTTCAACATTGGTATTCTTTATAACGGCTGATTATAACAATGATAATTCTAAGGCTAGTATTACAATAATTAAAAACGAAATTTTAATGAAAAATTTGTTATAACTTCTTTTTTTTTTAAGGAAAAAGAAAAAAATCGCACAAAAAGTACCCTTCTTTAAACAAAATTCTGCACCGGCGCTTGTTTGAAGACTATTGGTACCTACTATATAAATGAAATTTGTGAGAAAGGTGTTTTCTAAAAACCGCTTAACAATGATGTATGGAAACTACGTAAAGTAAGGGTAGTACACCATCCGTAAAACTGTAGGATAAGGGTTTGATGTCTCGTTATATAGGACTTGGGAAATCTACGATCAGGTTAGCACCACTTTATTAAATTGTTTTAAAAGTATAAAGCATTAATTCTAGCTTTTTGTTATAAATCTATTAAGATAGAAAATCGGTCTTTTTATTTTTCTGAAAAGTGCTATACTTCACACATGAAGCTTTCACATATGAAAATTTTAACAGTAGTGGAGAGCTAAAAAAATCTCTGTAATAATTGAAGCTTTTACGATATAAATAAGTTAAGATAAAGAAAGCTAGTGCTTACTAATTTTCCTAAAAATCACTATTTTATACTAACTTAACACAGGAAGCTTATTGATAACTAGCTGATCCCCGCAACTTCGTCTGCGTAACGTAGGTGTAGATTATGCTTTCTTTTCAAATTTGCCATTTGTAGTGGTATATGAAAAATTTTATTTTTCTTATTTCTTTTACGAAAACCATAATCATACTTAAAACACTATTTTGTCAACTTTAAAAAGACACATTTAATAAACTGTTGCAAAGAATAAAATTGTTTTATGTAATAATAAATTAATTTTCAAAAAATATTTATAAATATCTAAAAGGAGTATGTCTATTGCATATAGCTACGGTAGGTATACCTACCGTAGACCAAATAATCTGTAAATCAATCAGCATCTATTTATGTATAAAAAATATCGCCAAGTTCAATAAAGTTGATCTTAATTATAAGTAAAATGGGGTGACCATGCGACATTTTTCAAATAATTTACATTTTGAAACTTGTGATATCTTTCGAATGGAATGTTCAAATTGAATAACTCAAAAAGTTATATAATGGTATTGAAGCAAACTTAAATATGAAGTCATTTATTTTGATAAGGAATAATCCCAAAGTATAAATAAAAGAGCTTTTATAGCGGTGGCATTTATATAAATTTTTTAAAATGAAAAAACACTTATTGTGGCATAACTATAATAGTTAGACATATGCTGTCGCTCTATTTTTTGTAGATAATTATATGTTCTGCAAAATCGTACTACATCATTTTGTTCTATAACTAATAGTTTTCGCAGCACACGCGATAAAAGATTGTTTTTTGGTAATTTTTTCAGACCTTGGGTTACATTATTGGAGTTTTAGTATAGATCCCTAACTTTTTTGAAAATTTAATATAGCCTATGTTCACCGGAAATAGTGTAGCTTCCCAACAGTGAAAAAAATTTTCAAATCGGTCAAGTAGTTTCGGAGCCTATTCCAAGCAAACAAACAATCAAATCTTTCCTCTTTATAATAATAGATATAAAAACATTGAAAATTAATTAAGTACGTTAAGTATAACCTTTTTGTTATAATATAATAAATATATTAGCGAACCCAACAGACGTTGTCCTACCCAAACGTTAGCTTTTCTTTGCCTGGGATAATTGGTGTAAGGTTACCATTTAAAATGATTACCAAGTTTAAACTAAAGAAATGTAAAAAATCTTTTTTAAAATCATTTTCAATGATACACAATTTCGATTTTCATTTTCTATTCCTCAGTTTTACGATGGAGATGTCTTTCTCTATTATTTTAATGTAATAATATTCACATGTAATTATAGACTTGAGTGAGTAAAACATTGTATCTAAATATCAAACTTTATAAAAATCGGTTTATCTAAATCGGTTTAATTAAAAGAAGACATGCAGACTAATACAGATATTTTAAAACAGAAAATTGGAATTAAGGGCATTATGAAACAAACACTCATCCTAAAATGAGATTAAAAATTAAATTATATAGTCGTTTGAATTTAAAAACTATCAATTATATAGATATTGTATTTAATAAAAAGGACACATTATTTTTTCATTACAAACAGTACATAATTTGTTACTTCAAGTTTATTAATAGGTATGTATGTATGTATATTGCGTATAGATAAGAGGTAATCAAGCATCATTTAACAGTATTTTATTAAATTAGAAATTTGGATTGCTTATTAAAGTTAGTCCAATTGTGAATTTAAATCATCGAGAGTTTCATTCAAATTCAAACAAAAAGTTTTAGCAGAATGGGTCCAGGGGCTTAGGAGTTTAGTGACAAACATATATACAGAAAAATTATTTATATAAAAATAAATGGTAGGCAAGTTTCATAATATTTTTTTTAATTTAATAATTTAAACCAATAGTTGGTCCAATTTGCGCTCTTAAGGTAGTAGAACATTTATCTTTTGTCATACTTCTCAACAATACACTGAAAAATAATAATTTAAATTAAACAAGTAAATAAAAGCTTTAAGTATAACATGTCGTGTAGTTTTTGAGACATAGATATTATTCGATCTTTTAAAAGTGTTCTTGATTCAAATACTATTCTGCCTGCAAAGTGTATGTATATGATTATATCATAGTATTGAGGATCGTTGTAGTAATTTTCCAGATATAAATTTTAACAGAAATATAAGATTGTGCAAAGAGTTTTTGCGATATATGAAAAGAGAATTTGAGTCTGATAAATTTTATCACGAGCCGCCACTGCATTTAATTTTTTTAGGTAGTTCATTGGACGCCTTACGAGTTTCAAGAAAGCTTTCATCATCGTCATTGAATTGAGGGAGTTTTTATTTCACGGTTTTTAGGCAATGCCTCCCATTCCATCCGGTTTTTATTGTTTTAATCTTGCCATTCAACATTTTCCTGGTCTGTTTGTCATCCTCTTCGGGAAGATTAAAGGTAAATAGTCGTTCGTTTGTCGTACCGAGAAATAATTGTGTCTATATATTACGTAAAGCTCATTTTTACAAGGCTGAGGAAGAGTGGTAAAAACGTTCTGCTGAATTTCAATTTGCTTTTTGAGTTTCAGATGCAATGTGGAAAAATGTCGAAATTAGCGCCGTGAAGAAAGAAAACCTTCTATCAGGCCAGTGTCTGTTTTAATTAATGCGGGAGATGTCGATGTCGGGACATGGTGGATGAAACAACAGACAGAAACAGGAACTCCTCCGCCCATATCGGCACATAATTTACAGTAGCTGTTGGCGACGTTGGCAACGAAAAAGAACATCATCGGTGCTGAAGCAGACGAAGCTTTCGACGTCGTTGCACATTCAGCACCTCCTTCATTATTTATTTATTTACTAGCAATCCCGTAATTGTCATCTAATTCTGTACACTAAAAGCGCGCTTTCTAATTAATGAAAGCTTCAAATACGTGTTACGTATGTTGATTTTTCGAACGTCCGGAACATTCGTCTCTCTATCCGGGACCGTTTGCATTCTTAATACGATGAAATAAAACAAAAATGTCAATATTTAGACGAACTTTCTGATAAATTAGTTGTGTGTCAACAGTTGTTTAACGCCTGGGACAGGATGTACCGGCGTAAATGAGTTACACTATGTCAATGACAGGTAATGTGTCTTCGGTAATCGTTAATAATAAATTAATCGAAAGAACTTTGCAAAGCAATCGAAAGACAAAACTAATTATGACAGGTAAAGTTTTCGATGCCAACGTTTGATGGGAACATTTACGAGGTCAGTGTGGACAAATAAAGATATCGAGTTTTACGACGTCGCCAATGTAGCTCTTTCGATAATTTTGTTGGGCACGTATGATCGATATCGAATGATTGAAATTGTTCCCGGGGGAAATTGAGAGACGACAGCTGCAAGCGATCTGTCTGTCTCTCTATGGACGTTCAGGTGGTCCATTGGTCGTTATCGTTTATTTCCTAATTGTAAATTCATTTTTCCACAAAGTATTTTTCAGATACGATTAAATTTCTAATTAGCCGTTTTTGATGTAATCACTGGAAGTTCAGAAAAACTCAAATTTTCGTTATAATTAATTATAATTTGTCTTCAATTAGACCGCAATCTCTGAAAAGGTGAAATACTTGCCTAATACAATTAGTACCCATTAGCACTTAAATGCAGCCATTAATTAAACAATTGTTTTTCACTTAGCTTTAGATGAATACCACGAAACTGTTTTTATGGTTTCTTATGATTTAATATTTTGTTTCGACTTTAATTTTATTAATTATGTTTGTATTTCAAATATGTTATCACAATTAATTACAATTATTTCACTGAACTTTGATAAAAAACCAATTGAAATTACTATAAAGATAATAGCTATAGCGACCCTATAGAGGGATTCTATAGAGGGACTATAGGACAGTTTTATTTTTTCAAACGGAATATTTATTAAAATGGAAAAAATAAGGATTCCACCCAGTTGTTAATAATATTGTACATGATCAAAATAATCATAAAAGTAAAAAATTATTAAAATTATTAAGTCCAATCATATTTATAGTGCAAAATTATGGTATTTATAACTCATTATGGAATTAATCATTTATCATATTATCCTTTCTTCTTTCATTATTGAATTATTAGTATTGTAATTTTTGCTCAATTCACGGTTTTCAGTGCGTTTAAAGTTGTTTACTGATTACAGTTTTAACTATGTTTTCACTTTTAAAAAAATCGAAGGAATATAAGCTGGATGAAATAGATGTTCCGATTTTTCATTATTTATGATATGAGAACTGCAGACCCTTGTGTTTTGATTTGGGATTCAATCTTTGGAATTTTCTCTGAAATCAAATGAAAATATTTAAATGGATAGATTTTCATTATAATATATCATATAAAATGTCATACTTACTTATTTAAAACTTATTTAAAAACACATTTGGTTTCACATTGCTTCTTATTTCATGTTATTAATTTTATGATTTGATTTTGAAGGTATAAATAAATACTAGACTTACAAAAAAATTTTCACTGTATTTATCCACTGTTAAAGTTTTGCTGTTTTCCATACGGCATCAAACACACTCTTAGGAAATTTGTAAAATTTCACTTTCATATCATATCCATATTCTTAACGTATTGTTTTAGTACACCTACGAATACAACAATTTTTTTCTTGACATTAGGATGGAAAAGATAAAGATATTTTATTAATAATTATTAACAAAGTAAGTCACACATAAAGCTTAAATAACCCCAAATGATTAAGGCGTTTACCACTAGTTGGCGTAAAAGTCTAGAAGCTCGGCTCTCATAGGTATTATAAATAAAAATTAAGTCAATAAAAGCTCTATCATGCTTTTAATTGGTTTTCTGGTGTATTAGGTATTTAAGAATAAATTTACTGAAATATGTACTAAGGATGGACACATTTTAATGTTTTGAAGAGTATTGCAACAGAACAAAGTACTAGAATTTAATAGAAACTAAAATATTTCCCAAAAACAGTTTTGCTGCACATCAAAATTAATAACACAAAAAAGCATGATCGAACAAAATCGAAAAAAACCAAGGTTTGGTTTTTTACCTTTTTATCGAAAATCGATTTATGCTACATTGATGCCTTCTTTGACAAATCGATTAGTTATACTTTTCATAGAATTCCAAATTTTAACATCGAAATGCTTAATTTGGTTTTATCTTTTTGGACTATTATAACTCTTTTTAAAACTAAGGAATAACACTACTAAAAGTAGTTGTTTTTTTTTGTATCTAGAATGTAGTTAGTCACATTTTTTTCCAGATAAAGTTTACAAGATAAAGAAAACATGCGAATTTTCATCCAAGAATAGTAACATGTGTAAAATTTGTCTAAAACATAAATTTTTCTTTATTTGTTTTAGCTAAAGATATAGTTTTTCTATCCATGAGTGAAAATACCTGCCCTTAACGACAAAATAAATTTAAATCCTCATTGTTAAATTGTTAAATTTATATATCATAAACATTTTTTTAAAGGTTTCTCAATAGAAACGAGTTTGTCTAATTTTGTTTTTTATATTTAATTATTACCCTTAATATTCACCTTATTGAGTTTTATTACATTCTGTTATTGGCTTATTGAAGAAAAGACACCAACTAACTCTTATTCTTTGATTTCTAAAATTTTAAAAATTTCATTCAATTGACTTTAAAGTTAATTAAGATCGCCAATTCTGGATCAACTTTTGAATCGTGCTAATTGTAGTCAATTTTGACACGTTATTTAGTCACATTAGTGAAGAATGATCCTTAATAGCAAAAAGCTTGGTAAAATTCTTATTCATTATTATCTGAGTCACGAAAGTTCTAAGTTTGTGTACAATACCTTGCCATCCTTCCTATTTCGATAAAAATTTGTGATTTTCTATAATGCACTTTTAAAATTGGTTAATGGTTCTTAAAGTTAATATTTTATCTATGTCATTTTTTTCTTATGAAATTATCTTATTTTGTTCATCAATGTTTAGGCGTTTAATATCAGAATTTTTTATTGTTGAGATAAATGTAAACGTATATTGGTGGTACAAGTTGAGAAATAAAAGAAAATCAATAGTACCTATTTATTTGTTTATTATGAAAGTTATCATATTAAACGTTTAATTATTATGTTGACTATGATGGATGAAAATTAATGGAAATATTCGTTTTGCAACTTAAAAAAATCAACCGAAAATCAATCAATTGTGTTTGCAAATGAAAGTTATCATTAAAACATTATTTTTTACAGCATTTTTATTCTTTGGCAATTATGATGATTAGCACTTTCCTATTGGCATTATTGTTCTCAGTAATTGTACCTCATTTATTGTACCTCAATAATTTTTTTTTTGTTTCAAATGTATTTAAGCTATCTAAAATTTCACATTAAAGATAATACAGTCAAATAATTATTAGTAGTACGAAACTAATACTCAAAACCTCAAATGTTAATATTTGCCTCAGAATTAAATTGATAAATTTTAATAAAAGCTTTTATTTCTTTTCAATATAATCTTATTATCTTTTCAGATGTAAAATTATATTAAATTCTACATTATAAGCTTTATTAAAAAATGAAAATATAACTTCTTACTTTATTTTAATAAATTACAGTTACTTTAAAGTTTAATTGTTGTGAAATACTACACTGTAGTATTCTTATTTTTTTTTTGAAACCAAAATAAAATATTTTTTGTGGATATAATGGATATTATCTTAATTTCAAATTCCATTAGAAGTTGTTTAAAAATACAACTAGCAATTACCAATTTGCAAAATATGAATAATTGTTTATTGTAAATTAGAATGCAGGTCTTTTATTTGAACTTTTATGACATCTTCTTACGAAAATCTATAAGTTTATATTCAAAATTTTACAAAAATGGCTCTATTTATCTCATTCATCTCGAAACGAAAAGCTTCCTCAATTATTCTGAATGTCCAAAACTCAAAAAGTCTTATTTTACAAAGAATTTTTGTTTAAAAATAAAATATTATATATTTAATTTTTTTAAGCTTCTAAAATTTTTAATGTTTAAAATCCACCAATGTTTGTCAAATCATAGTTTTATCTACTATAATAGAACAACTGTAATGTACAAATATGTACAATAAAGTTAAGCTATGAGAAAAAAAAAAAAAAAAAAAAAAAAAATAGTTTTATACTTTCTACAAATGAAAATTAAAAACTTAAATATTTTTTTGAGATAAATGATTTAAAATTCAAATCCAAAAATAGAATTTCATATAATAAATACAAATTTTCTTTTTATTTCATGAAAGCTTTACAAATGTACCATTGTGATTCTGACCACGTATGTGAATGTAAGACTGGTTGAAATGTATGTTTTAAAGACTTAAAAATGTAATTATTTGTAAACATTTTTTCAACAATACAAAAAAAAACCATAACTTTGAGTTATAATTGTTTGTTAAATGTATACTGCGCCTATTAGTAACTTTGCCCATATAATTTTTCTTAATAACATACGAGCAAAGGATATTGTCTTCATATCCAAATCAGAAATTTTCTTATGATATCAAATATTTTTATTATATAAGTAGGTTCATCAAACAAATAAAGGATGAGTAAAGTTATCTACATAATCAAGTTGAATATCGTTGAATAATTTTTAAAAATAGAAATGAACACTTTTCCATGGAGCCAAATATTTGTTGATATACACATCTTCAAAGCTTAATACTATATTCTGGTGATAATGGTCGATATTTGCATTCAATAAATTTTTATTTGATTAATTTTCAGATGAAATCGAATAATTTTTGATAAATCATCGGGCTAGATTATATTTTTTAGATTCAATAGGTACTTTTTGTATATCATACATTTTGTAGTAATTTATTTATATTGTAATTCATTGTAATTAACTCATATTGTAATCATTTGTTTAAATTTTATTTTTCCTTGAATCTTAGGTTTTCCATTAAATAAAAAAAATCACCTTTTTCAATTTTAGTTTTATCGTTCAACAGTGGCAATCTATCCATTTTCAAATACTGTATTAAGTTACAGTTGCATTGGTACCCACATCCAACGACTAAATTTCCCTAAGTTGGAAATTAAATTAAGTATTAAGTTAGATAAAACAATTAAGGGCACAAAATTAACATTTTTTTGAGTTTTTAATAATATTTGGGGAAATTTTCATTTATTTTAATCACATAAAAATTAATATCAGCCAAAAAAAATTTTCCCTCCCCCCATTTATGTTATAATAGCTTAAGCTTCTTACAGTGTTACCATATCATTTCCAACCACTTTACAAGCTGCTCAGTCGTGAAAGGCGTTCCCGTGTTGTATTGGCGAATTTAATCGTAAGTTTATTAAAAATTTATATATTTTTTGATTAAAATTTTCCTTAAACGTATTTATTATCGGTAGTCCTTAATTTTTGCTTTATTCGAGCTTTTGAAAAACTCAAACTTGTTTTTTTATCCACCAAACTAATGTCTGGGTAGACGCTTACCTAATCCCTCCACAAAATGATCACTATTTTCTTTCTTTTACCTATAATTAAATTAATCAGAGACTTAAATTAATTGAAATAAGTAACGAATTGCAAAAACTTTTCTATTTTTTAACGTAAAATTGATTATTTTAACTTTGGGGAAATATTTAATCTTACTAAAACCACCATATCTCAATAACCACCGCCATAATTATCCAACGCCACGTTTCATCCGGCATTTTAAAACTTATCATTTTATCAATCTTAAAATATAAGCATACAATATAGCAATCTTAAAAAGAATACTCGTTTATAATAATTAAAATAGTAAGTTTTAATTTTTTAAATCCTAAAGAAACCCCTGAAACCATAAAAAATATACTTGTTTTACCAAAAATGGGTGTAACCTTCTAATTCGTAGGAACATTCTACTTATGCATGTTTTACATTTAGTACCTACTTAATATTTTCTTGTTAGTACCCAAACTTATACTTAATATTTAACTGTATTTAACTGTAGTATTTAATTTAGGTATATTTCAAGTATTTTTTCAGTGTCTTTCAAGCAATTTTTGCCGCCATTTTAAATATGGTGATACTTGATACTTTCGCCAGCACGTAGTATAAGTGGTAGTTAGTAGTTTTCACCACAGAGAGCGTCAGTCTATTCCACCTCAAATATGTGGAATTAAATTTCAGTGAGGTTTATGCTTTAATTTTTGATTATTTGTAATTCATTAGAAAATATTCATTCGATAAATTCATAACACTACCAAAATATCTCCAAAAATTTGGTATTTTTTTTAGTTTATCTATTTGCTTTACAATAAATTATGGCAAAAAAATTTAATTTTAATAAAGATTGTTAAAAATTATTCGTGTTTATGGGGCCCAATTTTTTTTGGCAAAATTTTATATTTCTCAAAGTATAAAAATAGTCGTACACCCCGCATTTAGATTCTTTTAGAGTATCTTTTAGTGCATTAAACTTTCTGCGTTAGACTAACGAATCCTAAATTTAACTCCGTTGGAGTTCATTTGGAAAAACTATTTCGAAATAATTGCACTTCTAATCGAAGCTCTTCGGTTTTAAGTCGTGAGATGTTTTTCTTTTTCCTTCAATCTGGTATTGCATAATGGTCTCCAATTTCTTATTCTTGGCTTACATCCCCAAATCCACATCCATTGAAATAAAAGTAATTGAAAATATGGAAAAAAATAGAAATAGTTTTGTCTGACTTTTGAATTTTTTGCCCTTCTAATATTGACATGAGCTTGCTTAGAGTAGCTACCCCTCAATACGGCGTTTCGTAGAATTAGAAGTATGGTTTTAGGAAATAAAAAAAATATACGAAATCACTAAACAATTTCGTGGAAACTCACAAAGATTTAAAACCCAATGTGTTATTGATTGAATATTCTATATTTTTTTCTTAAATGAACATTATTATTTCTCGTTTCTCCCATTCTCATCAAATTCTAGCGACTCTCATGAAATAACAACTTAATTATTCATTATACCCGAACTGTAGATACATTCTTTCAAGTTTTATTTTGGTTTAAACTAACATTCATTTCTCATTAACGGCTTAGCTGTTCCTGGAAAGAACAACTAATTAGTTTTAAATATCAATTAAAACCAAAAATAAATTAAAAGCTTTTTATAATTTTCAGTACAATGGGTCCAATTAAATACATTGCTCGTCAGGACGATAGGAGCTTGCAAAGGGCGGTGGACTTCAGCAAAAATAGTGACTTGTCACTAAAAAGCTGTGCTGCCAAGTTTGGAATACCAGAAAGTACTTTACGGCGATATATGAATGGTCTTAACAAAACTTCAAATGGCGGCAAGATTTTGGGACGACCACCAGTGTTCCCTCCTTTCTTGGAAAACAAACTGTTAAATTTAGTGATCGTTTACAAAAGTTGCTTCTTTCGTTTAACTCGAGATGATATTCAAAGAATAGCTTTTGATTTTGCGGAAGAATTTAACGTCAAAAATTGCTTTAATAAAATCAATCGAAAAGCTGGATACAGCTGGTTGAATGGGTTTTTATGGAGGAACAGAAACACTCCTATGTTATATTTGTCATCAAAAGAGAAGATGGCGATGGTAAACCCTATCAACAAAATAAGCGTCAATTTATTTTTGGCAAAAATGGAAAATACTATTTCCACATACAACATTCCGGAAGAGAAAATATTTATTGTCAGCAACTTTAAAAGGAACTATTCCAACACTGTACATGGAACCATGGAATCGCAAGTCTTCTTCCTATTAAATTCCTGCGGCTTATACATTCCTCCATTAGTAATGTTCAAACATCAAGAAGGAAAAGATTTAAGACCTTCATATCTTCCCACTAATTGCATTTTTACTGTCGTTAAAAGTGAAGGAATTCCCAGCTCTTTGATGTTGTATTGGTTCAAATATATAAATGATATCCTCAATACAAGCACTGGCGGAAAAACTCTGCTACTTATAGACGGGCAGAAAGAGGAGATCAAAACTTTGAAGGTATTAATGTTTTGTCGTGATAATGGCATTATACCGGTTCAAATACTGGGAAATGAGCTTTGTACTATGAATCCTTTTCAAAAGGGATTTACTTCCACTTTGGATCAGGAATTAGTGGTGCTTGAAAACATATTCCGAAAACGTAATAGAAAAAATTTACTAACAGCTCCACATATCATACATTCCACTTGTCGAGCGTTGAATGTGGCATTGCAGGCCGTGAAGACACAAGAAGTGTTTTCAAAGTTAGGCATTTGGCCCTTTAATGAGGCCACCTTCTTTAATCATTTGTACAAACCTAATAATGCAACACCTGCAATTACTCATTAAACATCAAAAAATTTCTATTTTCATTTATATAATAACTATTTTTAATACATAATATATTTTTTTATTTTTTTTCTTACATTGATTTCTTTATAAAGACATTAATTTTAAATTGAATATTTGTATTTCACCTTTTTTATATATTATTTTACCTATGTTTCTGATTACTGTCTTTTTATTTTAAGCTACAATTAATTATAGTTTTTGCTTCTCTATTAATTTTAATTTTGCTTTTTTTGTAGTTTAGTTAAAATTAAAATTTGTTAAAATATAAAATATTTTATATAAAAAAAAAATTGGGTTTAAATAAATAAAAATATATAGAAACAATTTCGACAATTTATATACCTTAACTATCATAAAAACCTTTCCCTAATTCAACTTTCTTAAGGAAATAAATCAAATTTTTCTTTTCAATATACTGGAATTTCTTTCAGCATTATTTTCAATTTCAAATTAAAGTGGAGCTTTTTAAAGCTCCTTTAAAGCATTTTTAAAGGCAAACATACACTGAAGTTTAGTGATATGATGACTACTGCAAATTTCTGGAATAAAGTGCTAGCAAAATCACTCCCTTATAGTATTCAAACATCACGACTGTGGCTATACCAGCTGAATAGGGGTTTCTCTTAATTGTTTAAGGTATACCAGATAAATTTTGGTTACAAAAATAGAACCTACTCTCGGGAAACGCACTTATTATTTAACGACTATCAATTTTGTATTTTTTGTTGCTTTCCAGCCACATATTTTAATATTCTTTAGATCCTATTTTTCTTTTTCCCCGAAAAACTATGTTTTATTAGATTTGTGCAGTTTAGTACTCAAAACAGCAGTTTTGATTAATGGTTTCTAAAGTTTCAATTCAAATATATATCAAAATATTTTTCTAACGATACAAGCATTTGAAAAAATTCGACCCTCTGTTTTATTATCGTTGGATATGAATTTTATTCGAAGAAGACTTTTTTCCGATGATTTTCCAGAAATCAATATTCCTACTTTAGCGATTTAGGTTAAAATATGAAAATATCATCCTTCATTTTCATCTGGTTGTAATAAGAATAAAAATGGGGAAGATATTCTGCTTATATAAACAATCAGTCGTTATAATCGGGTGGAGTATTGTTGGATAAGATTTAAATAATGTATTTAGGCTATTAGAAACTATCTGATTGATATTATAATTGATGAAATATATTTTTCAAAGACTTATTAATTTTTTTATTCATTTTAAAGTTTATGCTGTTTTTTTAGAAGACAAAAACTGTGAAAACATTAAATTTTATTAAATAGCAATTAAAATTTATCTTTGTAAATCATTTCAAAGAATTTTATTAACAAAAACTACTATCGACGTATTAGTATGCCATTTTTATCATATTGTTTTATCGGGTTGCGTTTAGAACCAAAACATCCCCACTACATCAAAAATTTTCCCTAAGAGGAAAATCAAATTAAGTACTAATAAAATTTTAAAATCTAAATCTTAATTTATCATATTTCCTGATTTTAATATTATTTCAAATTAAAATAATTCAATTTAATAAGTATAAAACTAGTACCCTACTTCCTTTAAATTTTACTTCAAGCTATGTTAAAGTTTTTCTTTAGATTGAGCTACTTACAGGGGTACCAACATTATTCTGCCTACTTAGTAAGTTGCTCAACCTCGAAAGGCGTTGGCGTGTTGAATTGGTGGTTCTAATCGTAAGTTTAATAAATATTTATTTATTTTTTTTATTATAATTTCCTCTGCTAATATCTTTTTTGATTCTATTGCGCTTTGACCCAATTTTCGTACTAAAAAGACCCATTTTTCTTTATTTTTTCACTAATCTAATTTCGGTGCACTCCTCGCTTATCTAATTTCTTTGCAATGGCGACCATATTTTATAAAATTCATTTATTCAAATGAATTTTAATTAATACAAATCAGAAACTTAGATAATTGACTAAAACGAAAACCAATAAAAATATAATTTTTATGTCTGAGATTTGGTTAGTTAAAACATTTTTTCCTTGAACCTGTTAAAATTTTCATTCATTTAATAGTTCCAAACTGGTTTTTAAAACTCTAAGAAATGTATAGTCATTTGAACCTTTTTCATATTCTATTTTTGAAACCTTTAGAAAAGATAACTATTAAAATAAGCATAGCTATTTTACCGAAAATGGATGTAACCAAACCATTCGTTTAAAAATTAAGTTCAATCATTTTTTGGTTTGTATACATTACATTTGTATTGTATATATTAGGTTTTTTTCAAAAAGAAACTTTTGCCGCTATTCAATTAAGGAGACCTTGAAATTTTCGATCTTTATTAAATAATATATAGTAATAATGGTTGTAAGTACTAAATACCACATAGAGTCGTCGGCTTGATTTCACTTTAAATGAATAAAGCTAATATAAGAAGCCGCGTGAAATTGGATCGTCTGGTTTATGAAATTTATTGAAAGTTCGCGTATTATTCGTTTAAAATTTATGCAACAATTTTGAGTTTCTTGCCCAAAACAATTAATTAATTATTCGATCGCACACTACAAAAAAGCCCAAAATATATTTTGTTTGAACTTGTCACCCAGATTCATGATCAAAAAAATTCAGGACATTTTTAGGAGGCAGTGATACAAAATATTAGTTAGGTATAGATTATAGATCTAAAATAGAACTATTGGGAACAAAATAATCTGCACCAAGTATTTCAAAATTGTATAGTTTCATAGTTTAAGGGTTACAATTGTAGTATCAGAAATTCTACGAGAGCAATTATAAAGGAATGCTATTTTTATTTTCATTTTAATTTGTAAATTAAACATGATGAATTTGTTTGAGTCTTAGGAAAGTAATTTATTTATTTTTAAAAATGAAAAGCAATTTCCGTACAGAGTTTAAATATTTTTTTGGATTTTATATTGCCCACTCTTGTTCACTATCTTCTGTCATTTAATTCGAATAATAACATAATTTTTTTTCATCAAACATTTTTTCTTTGATGACAAAAAACTGTTTTAGATGATTTTTCACCTCCTTATTTGCCGTCTAAACAATTTAGTAGAGACCGGTACTAATAGTAATCCGAAGATGCCAGATTCGAAGAATATGGTGGATGAGGCATTACAACTCAATAAAGCTGCAAAAGCTTTTCAAAAGTTACCCAATTTGTATATGGTGTTTTAAACGTAAACGAGAAATAGTCTCTCTCACTCCATCCGCATTCATTCCATGCAAATAACAACAAACGTTATACTTGAACAATTGAACAACTAAGCTCAATAGATCTCACTCACTCACTCTTCTCCGCCAAAATTGCATTTCGTTGTAATTAAAGCAGCTCATCTCTGTCCGCAATACTTTCTATTAGGATGAAGCTTAACGGGTTCCACACTAAAATGTATTATTATTGTAAATCATATCACTATATCTTGTCAAATAACCGAAGTGAAACAATATTAGAGCATAAACATTTTAGAGTTTGAGCAGGGGATGAAATAGCTATACTCCATAAAAGTATGGTGTTAATAAATATAGGGAAATTTGTAAGGTTAATCGAGAATCTCTAATCAAAATCCTAGCTACTATTACGTAGAACTCTGTAGTTGGAAGTACTAATAATATTAGACTATATAATTTACTTACATTTTCTTATTTTATCAAACCTTTAACTTTCTGCAAAATTAGGATCTGCATTGATTTTATTCATTGATTAAGATAAAATAAATAAAAAAATAAGCATAATTATACTCAAAATTTTAGAACAATAATGGCTCCCACACGACAACATGGTCAGATTGGTATTTGGAATGATAAGTCCTTACGAATAGCCGTAAATCTTTGCAAAAACGGAACACTAAAGCTTAGTAAATCAGCTTTAATGTTTGGAATTCCACCAAGTACTTTGCATCGACATGTTCATGGTCTAAACAAGTATGCAAATGGTCGCAAACGTTTGGGACGACCGACAGTGTTTTCTCGTTATATGGAAAGCGAATTCATCAATCTTACGGCCGTCTACAACAAATGTTTCTTTCGCTTAACTCGAATAGATATTCGGAAAATGGCTTTTGATTTTGCGGAAAAATTTGGAATCAAACACAGTTTCAACAAAAAAGAGGGACTGGCTGGAAAGTCCTGGTTAAAAGGATTTTTACAGAGAAACCAGGAAAATGATCTGTTACCTTGTCCGCAAAAGGAAAGTGTTGTTCCGTCGATACTTTTCAGCGAACAGAACATCAAGAAATTTTTGTTGAAAATGGAGCATACAATTTTCTCATTCAATATTGAAGAAAATTCTATTTTTATCATAAGTCAACTTAGCGACATTGTCTTCAATACTGCGGATGGTACCATTGAGGCAAACATCTGGTTCGTGTTAAGCCCAAATGGCCAGTACATCCCGCCATTGGTGCTCGTCAAACAGAAACCAAGAAAAAATTTGAAATTATCTCATGATCCAACAAACTGCGTTTATAAAGTTGTAAAAGATGGAGTTATTACATCTAATATATTTTTGGAATGGTTGGAAGCTATAAAAGCTCGTTTTAACTCCGTAGGCGAATTTACTCTCATTTTATTTGACGGGCAAAATGAATGTTACAAAAATCTAGAAACACTTATTTTTACCCGAAGCGAAAAATTGATACCAATGCAGATAATGGGTAGCCCACTAAAAACCATTGATTTGTTCCAAAAAAAATTTATTCGTGTTTTTAACAATCAGTTCTTAAAGCTTGACAATAGTTTGCAAAGATCCAATAAAAAGAACCAGAAGACCATCGACAATTATGTTGATGCGATAACGCAAGCTTTGGAGCCTGCATTAAAATCTGTGGAAAGAAAAAAAATATTTTCTGAAATTGGCGTTTGGCCATTCAAGGCATCAGTTCTTTTCAAGAACTTATACAAATCCAAAAAGAAGCCACGCTCAATAACTTATTAAGCATCGGTATTTTGCTTCAACGTATACGTATTTCTTATAAAAAAAATATTTAAAATTTATATTTTGTTTGAAATTCATTATATGATTTGCTCTTAATTTTTATTTTTTTATTTTTTATGTTTTAGTTGCTTTAATATCCCGTTTTTTCAATACTTTAATATGTAACCATATGCATCATACAAGTAAGATTTCTTTTTTATACTCTTTGCTTTTCATAATTGTTTAGTTTTATCATTAATATTAACTCCCTTAATTAAATATATATAAAATTAAATTGTAAGAAAATGTACAATAACTATTAAATTGAATGTAAAAAAATTAATTGAATAAAAATAAATACTAAATGCTTTTTGTTAATATATTAATTCTTACCTACATTAATTTTCCTGGAGATTTCCTGGTGACCAAGCACTTGCCCACAAGAAAAACCCTCACACGAAATTTACCCACAGGAAGTTGCTCCCAAGCATTAGTGCTCATATGAAAGTTGCCTACAAAGAAATTTACTCACATAGAAAATTTCACACACTGAAATTAACGTACAATGATATATCCTCACATGAAATTAACCCACAGGAAAAAATATATTTTATTTAATATTTAATTTATTATTATTTTGTTATTAGTTTGTAATAATATTGTTAGTACAGCGATATTTTACGATATTAAAATTGAATCAAAAAAATTAATCACGAATTTTAATAAAGCTAAAAACAAAGTAGAAACTAAAACGTAGCAGGGTATAAAAAATAATAAATATTTTTTGCTGTAGGTTAATTTCCATGCAAGGATAAATTATTGTGTGTTAATTTCTATGTGATGAATTTTCTCTGTGGGTAACTTTCATGTACGCAATAATGCCAATCCGCAACTTTTTGTGGGTAATTTTTGTGAGGAATTTTCTAATAGGCAACAATCATAGAATCAATTTTCCTTAAAATAATTCAATTTATTTTTTTCAGAAAATTTTTCAAATTTTATTTGCGATATATTTTAGTCACTTAATACATTTCAATTTTAAGTTTAGCTTTAGGAATTGTCTTAAGCTGAATTTATCTGAAGTTAAAAAAATTATGTAAATTTCTGGAATGTCAGTAATTCGGTATAGCTCAACGAAAATCACTCCCTTCGACTAGGGATGGTATAATATATATTTCGTTCTTATTAAGGATATCAACATTTTTTGGTGATAATTTTTCGTTGAAATCAATTCCAAATTTGATTTTTTTTATCGATGAAAAAATTGATAATTTTTGTAATTTATTGTACTTTAACGGTCATGAAATATTTATATTTATCATATCTACGTTTCCAATTTGGTAAAAATCTTAAGACGATGCCAGATTTTTGAAAGTCTTTACACTTTTGACTGAATTAATCACTTTACGACATCTTGATTTTGCAAAACGAAAACATTTTGCACCACCAAATATGAAGCACTCAAAGTTAATCGACCGAAATTTTTAAAATAATATTTTTAACTTTCTTTACATGGCTAAGTAACTACCCCTAAAAATAATAATAACAACTAATATTTACTACAACAGTCACTGAGAAAAATTCAGTTATAGATGTAAACTTACGTACCTCGGGGATTAAAAATAAAATCAATAAACTAAATCTCTCGTAGTAACGTAAATAAATTAAATATTATTATAACCTTTGTCGGTAGAATTTGTTAATTTTGGTCATTGTTTGGCTGATTGTTTCTATGTTAATATTTTTAAGAAACGCAAAAGTATGAGTGCTAATTTTTGAATAATTTTAATTTGGCATCGATCCATTATTTAATTCTTTTATTTTGAAAGTGCTAATTAATACACTTCTGTACAATATACCACAATCATATATCGCAAATGTGTTTTGTACAGAATGATCCATTTGAAATTTGGAATTTGGAATTTCATTAGGCCATAAAGTAAAGACAATTGAATATTTCTTTTTGCAATTACGGCTCCATTACAAAGCTTAAATTCATTCATGATAAAAATTCAATTTAATATTTATAAATAGCTTTCACGGCTGGCTTAACATATTTATCTTCAACGGCTCTTCACAAGAAAATGTCTAACGGGATCAAATTACAGCTTATTGGCGGCCAATTGACCTTGGAGTTTTGATTGATTATACGATTTCCGAGAACAGTGCTCAAAAAACCGATTGTTTCATTAAATGTGTGACAATTTTTGCTCTCTTTTTGATACCAAATACTATGCTAGTTATTCTTTTCCAATTTCGAAAACAAAAATTTGTTGAACTTGACCTGGTAACGTTTGCCATTGAAACTCATGGCGAATCTTTGCGCATTTTCTAACAAAATTGATCCAATGATACCACCATGAATAAAATCACACCAAACGGTAACTCTTTGTGGGTGCATCGGCTTTTCGATGGTTACGAGTGAATTTATCGAAACCCAAGTGTGACAATTTTGCTTGTTTATACAGCATTCAAGATTCAGATGAAAATGTGTCTCATCAGAAATTATCATTTTCGGTAAAAAATTTCTTTGATCAAACGATCTTCAGTTCATTGGGTGAACCGAAAATACATAAGATTTTCATGAATTCTCAATTTATAAACGAACAAGCTGATCCCCGCAACTTCGTCTGCGTAACGTAGGTTTGGATTATGTTTTCTTTTCAAATTTGCCATTTGTAGTGGTATATGAAAATTTTTATTTTTCTTATTTCTTTTACGAAAAACATAATCATACATAAAAACACTATTTTGTCAACTTTAAAAAGACACATTTAATAAACTGTTGCAAAGAATAAAAATGTCTATGTAATAATCAATTAATTTTCAAAAAATATTTATTAATATCTAAAAAGAGTATGTCTATTGCGTATAGCTACAGTAGGTATACCTACCGTAGACCAAATAATCTGTTAATCAATCAGCATCTATACATAAATAAAAAATATCGCCAAGTTCATTATTAATTATAAGTAAAGAGCGGTGACCATGCGACATTTTTC
This sequence comes from Sisyra terminalis, assembly GCA_958496175.1. Classification (NCBI taxonomy): domain Eukaryota; kingdom Metazoa; phylum Arthropoda; class Insecta; order Neuroptera; family Sisyridae; genus Sisyra; species Sisyra terminalis. The sequence goes on from OY292275.1 coordinate 16,020,319, forward strand.
AAATAACTTACATTTTTAAACTTGTGATATCTTTCAAATGGAATGTTCAAATTGAATAACTCAAAAAGTTATATAATGGTATTGATGCAAACTTAAATATGAAGTCATTTATTTTGATAAGGATTAATCCCAAAGTATAAATAAAAGAGCTTTTATAACGGTGGAATTTATATATATTTTTTAAAATGTAAAAACACTTATTGTGACATAACTATAATAGTTAGACATATGCTGTCGCTCTATTTTTTGTAGATAATGATATGTTTGCAAAATCGTACTGCATTATTTTGTTCTATAGCCAATAGTTTTCGCAGCGCGCGCAATAAAAGAATGTTTTTTGGTAATTTTTTCAGACCTTGGGTTACATTATTGAAGTTTTAGTATGGATCCCTAACTTTTTTGAAAATTAAATATAGCCTATGTTCACCGGAAATAGTGTAGCTTCCCAACAGTTAAAGAGTTTTTCAAATCGGTCTAGTAGTTTCGGAGCCTATTCAAAGCAAACAAACAATCAAATCTTTCCTCTTTATAATAATAGATTAAATTTTCTAAACATTCATACCGTGATCTATATGCAAAATTTTCTTCAAAGAAGTACGAGAATTTGGTTTCGAGAGTCTTGAGATTTGGAAAGTTAAAGATCTAAAAGGGTACGCATGTGAATATTGTTACAATTAAAAATATTAAAAAAACGCCCTGATATACCAAAATTAAGTTGTGAGGTGACTTAATACACACATCTCAAATATAAGCTCAGGAAAAAACGCAATTTTTGATTTGTACTATTTAGTTTAATCTTTCTGAAGTCTCCTACGTGTGGGAAACGTGTTTTAGAGTCTTCATTAAAGCTCAGCTTCTTTAATGTATGCAACCTTACATACCCAACGTATGTGCGTAAAGCTCAAATCATAGCACTTTTGCTAAAATTTTATTTCAAATGAAAACCACACAAAGCTTTATTCCCTTTAATATTTTTCACTTTGGAAAATAGTTTTACATTCTCTGAAGTATTTTTAGCTGAAGCTTGTTTGTAAAGCTCGGTAGTTAATTTTGAACTAGTTTTATAACAAATCTGAATTGATATGATTTTTATCGCCGTTTTCTCCAGCTATAAATGTCTTATCAACTTTCCCATTTTAAAAGTCAAAAAGCAAACGCTCGTAATTGAGTTGACCGCATTGCGGAATAGATATCCTACTGGTGTGAAGCACTTCCACCCTCTCGTCCACTCCAAAATATTCGTCGAGACAACGACCCCCATCTTCGACATAGACGATACATTTTCAACATGGCATACATTTATACACATTCATGCATAGTTATGTATATACAACCATGTATTTCTCTTATATGTTAATCATGAAGTATGACTATTAAGTGGAAAATTAAACTGGAATGAACGGCGGCAGAAACTAACAGGAACGATTGCGTGCAATTGTTGAAGCGGCTGATAAATTAGCTTCATTTGTTCCATATTATGTGAGCTGATTGTATCTTTGTGAATGGAACATAGTGAGATTTGGTCCAGAATTAACCTCAGAATATTATTTGAGTTTTGCTAACTGCAAAGATAATAATACTGTTGGCTTTACAAACCGTTGCTGTACATTTAATAGAAACTTAAACACGATTATTATCATTTCAAAAAACACTGATTTCATTTCATTTACATTTCCAGAAATCAGTACTTGTATTTTCACTAGAAAGTTTAAACTTTTAAGGTATTAAAAATAAAATTTTATTTCTATGTTTACTTTACTACAAAAAATTGTGAATTTAAAACCTTCAACTTTTGTTATAAACGAATAATCCCGGAAGAGCTTTTTTCATTGTCATTTTTTAAACCATTGACAAACTAACGCCGAGTTTGTTCACTGTGATAAAATATGAAGTTTCAACATGTACTTGATTAAAAATTATTTCAAAAAAAGTAAATTCAATTAATTTATGAACGTTTTTATACTTGAAGATTAATGATACATTTGATGTAGTTATAAACGTTGAAATGTTGAAATTTATGGCTTGATGGAAACAATAATAACACAATTTACGACTACCTGGTGTGAATATTAGCACCATTTGCATAAAAGAACCGATAAGTAAAAGAATTTTATTCGAAAAATTAAAAAAAATGCAACTGTGGAAATTAATTTCTTGTGAGAAACACGAGTACAAGAAAAATACATGAATCAAGACTATATATATACCTATTTGACAAAAAATCAAATTTAAACTAATGGATTTTTCAAATCATTTGAACTTTTCGTTCGTTTTGATGACAATTTAGATAACCAATACTTATTTCAGTTGTTAGAAAAATTACAACAAATTTACCATGCAAGGGGTATTTTATTTGGGTTAGGGGTTGGCTTAAGTTAGCGTTAGCCACCCAGAAACTTTTAAATGTAATTGAAAAGTATTATTCTAAGAGTTACTATATTATATTGTAAAAGAAACTTAGAAAGAAAAGGTGAACTATACTAATTTAAAAGTTTTTGGCTCGCTGACGCTAACTTAAGCCAACCCCTAACCCAAATAAAATACCCCTTACATGGTAAATTTGTTGTAATTTTTACCGTGTGATCTAATTTTAAGCCGTGATTTGATGAACTTTAGAGCGTAATTGGTCCGAAACTGTTCGAAAATTGTTCCAAAATAGTTTCTCAGTAATTAAACCTTTAAGATGCGATCCGGAGAGGTTGAGAAATGTTGACGACATAGTCCACCAAATCACGCGACTTTGGAACCGATAGTCTCAACCTTTTCTCTAAAGAGATGTATTTTGATTAAAACCTATCGTGAAAGCCATTAATTTAAAAATTCATTTGATTCCAGGTAATTTAATTGTCATTTCGGTAAAACGGTTAAAAAATTGTCTATTCTATTAGAACTTTTTTTCCCGCAGAAAAATGAAACGACCCTAAAATTCTATCCAAATTCTGTCCTGGCGGTCCAGAAGACTTCAAAAATTAAAAAAAAATCTTACGAGATCAGTTCAATTATTTAGTTAAAAACATCTAGATAATTTATCCTTTACTACAATTGCTGTGCTAATAGTTTTGTGTGATGAAACTAACAATTTAGTAAGTGTAAAATAAACGAGGTTTTTCATTACAGAAATAACCATAATTTCACCCCAAAATAAATAAATTTTTCAGTAGTTTAATTGTATAATTTTTCATGAAAATTATGTTGTAAGAAATGAAAAATTTAAATGGAAACAAGTGCATATAATAAAGGAGACACTAAAAAAAGAGCAGACCTATATTAAATAAAAAATGTAGACGTAGATGATTCGTTAATTTTTATGTAAATTTCTAATAACTTACTTAAAATTTGCATAAGTCGGTATGTAGTAAAAGAAAGATAATACAGAATAGAATAAAATTTTCAAGTTGTAAGGACTGAGAGGTAAAAAATATTTAAATTTATGAGAGAAAAATTTATTCAAAACAATGTAGTATTGATGCAAAAATAAAATATAATAAAAAGTATAACTAAAAGTTGATCAATAAATTTTTACTTTGTACCAATATTAACCTTTTTTTTGGATTTTATGTAATTTATACTATTTATCTTTGTAGCAATTTTATTTTCATTAAGATATGGTTAAAATAAAGTTTAAAATATATATATATATATATATATATATATATATATATATATATATATATATATATATATATATATATATATTGAGGTCTACACGATACCTGACGAAGCATGATTTTTCCGTTCTCGTTTTGGTCTCGAAATGTTTGATCTCGTCTCAAAGACGAAACTATGCAAATTTTATCTCTATCCCAAATTTAGTCAAGCTGTTTTTTTTAGTGAATTTTTTTTTCAAATCTACCAACTGAATATAATTTTAATTACGGTAAATACTGTAAATATAATTTAATACTGATTTTGAGACTCTAATTTTTCGATCTTGTGTGTCCCCTTAAAATTAGTTCAAAGATCTTGATTACCTTCACTTTATATCAAAGGATCCTTTTGTTAATCATTTTCATTTAATTATATTATTTTACTATTTTATTTTATTTTTTATATAAAAAATCATTTAATTTTTTTCTTATCGATCTAGTTTACAAAAGGTTTAATGAAATCATTAATTACAAAATTTAAATAAAAGTCTATTAACTTAGGTATAACTTTACTAAAGGTATGATTTTTTACTTCCACCCATAGTGTTTTTGAGTTGTACTCTGTCGAACAGCATAAAGCGCTAAATTTCTAATAATGCCATATGTATCTTCCACAACAAATAAGATTCGATCCGCCTCTACATCAAACCCGGTTATTCCACCTGGCGGTAACTCCAATGTGTACACAAGAGGAACATTGAGCTTTTCCTTGAAATAATCATCACTTCCTCCCGAAGATGGATACAAAATTTGACCCGGGGAGCCCACATCATATTCAAAATGTGAGTTCCGAAGGGCAACTTTTGCAAGCGTGTCAAGCTCTCGAGCATTATATGGCAAAATTTGACTATAGCCATATGGATACAGAAGCATTGGTCCAAACGCATGCAATGTCACATACATGATGAGCTTATCTTTAAGTCGAAATCCTAAATTACGCAAAGCACGAGATTCCGGTTCCGAAAAAGGGCGCGGACCTGCATATGTTTCAGAACATGGATTTTTACTAGATTTCACATTCATCCAATCTATATCAAAATTTCGGTTTAGGTCAACACCAACGCAATTACTATCCTTAAGTTTATTCTTCTTCCGAGATTTTCGCCACAAAGGATCCTATACCATAGAAACAATTTTTTTCAATCAAAATCTTTTTAGAAATAAGTTTTTACTACTTACAACTTTCAAGGAATACTCATATCCGTCAGGGTTCAAAACTGGAATAATATACCATTCTGTGTCAGCAATAAGTTTCGAGTTCCTATTTGAGTTTTCCACTAACTCATATATAAGGTACAATGCTGCAGCCGGAGATATCCATTCTCGAGGGTGAATTCCACCATCCACCACAATTACAGATCTATGTTCGTCCGGTAGGTCCATTACTGGATTAACATGCACAGCTAAAATGTTTCGCCCTTCGGAAGTTTTACCAATTGAAACGATTTCAGCAATATATCCAAAATTATATTTCAGGTAAGACAGATATCGAGCAATCTTAAAAAAACATACATTATTTAATAAAATTCAAAACAAATTAAAAATCTTACTTCAAAAAATGATCACTATTTCAATCGTTTGCTACTTATTTGATGGTCTCTCATTACCACAACACAATATTTTGCTTTAAATTTTTCAGCTAAAATAAATTTTTAATACCTACTGTATAAAATATTTTAAATTGTTAATATTTTAAGTCGGTATTGGGGAAGGTGCAGGAGTAGAGTAGTAATATTAAATGTCATTTAACAAATTAAACCTTTGATTGAGTACATATGTACATACATACTCATTTAATAACTATGATAAAGCACCAGACAAAATCAGAAGTTGAGAATCAACGATGGAAATTTTGAAAAATGGGAAAAATTTTCATAGAATTCAACGAGCTCAATGAACTTCTTTTTTTAATTGTATTTACCGTCGCTGTATAATTACCAAGATCTTCAACGACTCTAGGACTAATAGAAATCCGTAAGTCAATAAATATTGAAAATTTACTGGATACAAGATTCGAACACAACAAATTTCTATGTTTGCAGGTAACTTATTATAAAATGCCAGGCTAGTTTGTTTTCAGGTGAAAAGAAAGTATTGAAACGTTAAAATACTCAAAATCGAAACTTTTTCAGAGAAGTAACCTTCAATTACCGAGATTCGATAACAATGTTTTTTTGTAAGAACTTTAACAAAAGCCAAGTAATCGTGTATATGAAAGCCAAACTTCATCCTTCAGGGATTGCAATAATGGGGTTCGATTTTATCGAAACCTTTTTATTTTATACACTTTATTAATTGATCTCCTACAATTTGTTATAAAAAATAAAATACGATAGTTTTGCAGTTGAAGGTTAATTTCTAAGCATTTATAATTTTAATAACAAATTAACTGATTGGCTAAAACATCTTGCGTTTTAATATTAAAATAGAAGAAAATTACCCGGACTACCGAGTTTCATTAGGTTCCGTATTATTTTTGTTTTCTGAAATTCCTATCCGTTAAAAAATGAACGCTCATTATCTCTAGCTCTTTACCCTGGATATTTGGTGAGAATGTTTATTAACTGAATCAAAATTGCTAATGATTCTATGAATTCTTCGGTTCTCCCCCGTTTTCTTCCCTATAATAGCTCTGAACCCAAAAACTTTCCATATAATATCCTCAGATAATAATTGCTCTAAATGAACTCATCTACTTAAACACCAAGACCCGAACGGCTACATATCTTGGTTGTATATCTTGTCAATAACCCTAATGAAAAATGTAAATAATTAGTCTTTTTCAGGGATTCAAAAGAATATTTAATAAAAGAATAAAACACTATCCAGCGTTGAGCATTCGGGCATTTGAACCATGCGTATAAGATTTTCATTAAAATTCAAAAATACTGTTCTTGACCATAGTTTGAAAAATAAATAATCAAAACTATGCGAATTTTGTTCTTTGATAAACATTAAATTATGATAACCAAACAAATAAAAATTTATGAAATATAATTTATTATTTACTGTAAACATTAATTTGAACAAAAGTTCACGAAAATATAGTTTTGATGTATTGCACAAATGTAGTCATTACTGTGATTTATCACATAGCAGTTAAGGATGGGTACAATACTACTTGATGACCACTGAGGAAGATTGCTTGGGAATCGAAGTACATATCCCCGCAATACGTCACCAATATATTTGTTTGAACTTTTAATCAAATTTATGTTTATAGTATACTTTTGTTAATTATATTACATGAAAATCACAATTTATTAAACATATTGTAAAAGCAGTATTACTGTTCAAAGTGAGTAAAAAAATCTAATTTGGTATAATACTTTTTTTTAAATAATAAAGACAGCACAGGAAACTTTCAAGATTGTGCTTCAAATGCTTGAAGTTCTTATAGACTTTTCTATGTCCTGTTCTTCAAAGGAATTTAAACTATAACAGTTTTAAAACAACAAAAAATAATGAATAAGGCTAAAACTAAAAAGCATTAGACTTCTTTCTGTAAATTTTATTTTTTCTGTTGAACATAAGATTTTTTTTAGTTGTATCTTGTTTTCGAAAATGAAAAATTAAAGAACACTTTTTATACACAAAAATGTTTGTTCCGAGTTAATCTTTATACGACTAATTAAATTGTTAAGTATTTGTGAGAATTGGTAAGTTACAGAAATTTTTTTTCATAGAATTTAATTTTAGCCGCTTTATTATAATGATAATATCCATAAATATCTTTTGTTTTCATATCGAAGTATTTTGAATGATTTGGGATAGTTACAGGTCTTTTTTGATGGTTTTCCATAACTACTAGAAAACAGTCATATAATACAAATTGTAATTTAAGTAGAAAAATTTGGATTTTTATGATCAAAACATGGTTTTCTTGAAGAAAATTAAAAATCAGATTCGAGATTTAATAAGGAATGTTTTACTTCATTTAACACATTTTGTACGTGGTATCATCTAAATTTTGGGAGACATTAAAACCAATAGTTCAAAATCTAACAATTATAATATAAAAAACTACAATATGAACTTCGTCCCCAATTTTATGTAAAACTTAGAAAAGAAATAAGCCAGTAAATCTCATTTTTCTCTTAAAAAAAAATCTTAAAATTACATACCTCTCCATAACTCATGTATCGATCGAAAGTAAGTGGATGCTCTTTTTGCTGAAAGTTGGAAATATTCAATATACTTTCCGGATCAAAAAACGAGGACAATTTTGTGTTGCTAAAATTTTTTTTAGTTAAAACGATTGCATACACTTAAAACTATTTCAAACTCACTTATATGTTACAGTTTGGTCATCACATTCTTTATCTCGAGTTAACAAACGGTAGAAAATGTTTTCCAAACTAAACACAAATCAAATGATCAGAAACATAAAAATATATATATATGTATGAAAATTTTAATTAAACGGTCACTTACACATTAGAAAACGAACAACACACAGAAATCATACTAAGAAAAATGAATAATTTCCACATCATTTTCTTAGCAGACAATGCACCGATCTCTCAGGAAGAAATTTTTTCAACTCAATTGAAAATGACGAAGTGGATACTTATATAGGCAAATAACGATTGTGATAAACGTAGATACAATTAATCATTAAAAATGGTCTACCAATATCATTGATTATAGAACGCTCAAGTAAACCACGAAATATAAAAAATAGATTTGATTTACAGAATATAAATTGTATCTTTTAGTGTAGGCTGATAAAAATGTAAAAAAATAATAAATTTCAACGTATTTGCGTATCGTATTGTGAAAATGGCAATTTTAAGTAATATTTTAAAAATTGGATGTGTTAAACTATCATTAGATGATAGTATTTAATCAATATTTCCATTTTCATTAACTTAATTGATTTTTCTTTTACTGAGTAGTCACAATTTAAATGATCATCTATAAAGAAATGATATAAAAGAAATCTTATTATTTTGACTGTTTTATCAATTTTGTATTTTATTGTATAATTTATATCATTTCTAAAAGCTGATTTAAATGCCGTAACAATCATTTTTAAGTCGCAAAAAAAATTGCATTATCAAAATACATACAAATTTATTTCTTTGTAACATATTTGTCTCTCTTTTACTAAACCTATTTTTAGTAGGAGAAACTTTTTAAGAACTAACAAGTATTCTTATAGAATTGGCTAATCTTTTATATATTGGTTTCGATTTTATAAGCCAATATTCTCAGATTACCGATGCTAATTTTCGTTAAATAGTGTATTTAATTGTGACGGAATAAAAACTACGCATTTTTGAAGGAAACGTAGGAAACAAAAAAAAATCTGAAAAAATCATAAGAGTTAATAATAAGAAAGCCAAAAAATTGATTCATTAACGATTTTAGTATCTAAAAGAAGACTGAAAAAATCAGATTTTTCCTTAAAAATATTTACACCTTTGTACCAGGCCCACGCGAGAATAGTGAAGTAACGATGCAAAAAATTGAAGATTAGACTTTATTGTTTCTTTTTTAGGTGCCATGACCGATACGATCGTTAACTATAATGTTTTAAAAATGCCAGTAGATTAACTATTGGTATTTTATTTATGACATCCCGGAACAAAATGTTGACGATCTGCTAAACTACGCCCTTAAATTCTTCAGCCAGGATATTGTCCTTCTGCCTATACCTGTTTTCCCCTTAATTTGCTCTTGAACTATTAGGTTTAGTAATGCGTATTTTCCTGGATGTCTTACAAGATGAGTGAAGTATTGAAATTTCCGTCACTTTATGATATTCATTAACTCGATTGTTTTTTTTTTTTGAACCATCTTCGTATTTCTTCATTTGTAATTTTATCCATCCATTGAACTTTCATAATTCTTCTATATGTTCTCATCTAGAAAACTTCTATTCTTTTCAGTAAGATGTCTTTTACTATTCAAGTTTTTACTTTGCACAGAAATACTGGGAATGATTATATATAAGATTCCAATAATTCTGAATGGTAGAGTGGAGTCAGAGATGGACAATATAAAGTATCTAGGCCTTTCATTAGACACCAAACTAACATAGAAAGTTTACATAAACAAATTACGGGCACAACTTCGCTTTAGCCTACGGCTAATTAAAAGGCTAATACCAACAAGGCTTTTTTCTTTTCATTAAAAAGAATGATATATGTCCAAGTTATTCGACCGTATTTGACTTCCGGTTGCGAACTCTGGAAAACAACATCGAATTCTCAATGAAAAAGTATTTTAACCATCCAAAATATAGAGAACTAAGACTGATGACAGACTGTTTTTGATTCATAAAAGGTTCATAAAAGGAAATAATAACCATAGACGAAAAAATAGCTACAAGAAACTCGAAAACAAGCGACTATTCATAGTGTTAAAGTGTACACCAACTACACAGTCGGGGAAACCCTTAAGAAATTGCCACCACCGAGAGGATCAAGGAAGCTGAAGTGTAAAAGCATTTGGACCCAATAATACAAACGAACAAGCTATAATAGTATACTAGAAATACTAGAATAGATTAAAAGGACTTATATAAAACAATTTTACTAATGAAGTTACAACTTGGTGGTTGTTAAAATGTTTTTTTTTGCAAAAATGGCAAAAAAATATTTTTTAATTTGTAGTTAGAATGTCTGATAAAAAAATGAATACTTATAATAATTGTAAGACTTATCATTTTCTGAAAAAATTAGTTACACATTTTGCATCATTCTTAGTCTCATTAGTGTAGGTAGTGTAGGCAGTGGCGTAGCTACAGGAAAACAATTGGAAGCAACGCTTTCGGGTCCCCAGCTTTAAGAGACTTCTTTTAATTCCCTTATAGACTGGTGGGGTTTTGAAATAAAAGAAACTTTTTTGTTATATTTTATAAATCATTAATTCACGAATTAAAAATAGCATGTAGTAGACTCAAAAGTTTCTTAATATCTTTGTGTAGTAGGATTCAAATATGATATTTATTTATTTCTATTTTCTAATATACGTCAACGATAATTTTTTTTTTTTTTTTTGAATCAATAGCTTTCGTTTTTTTTTCCTCTAAAGAAAACATAATGAAAACTTATAAGTCAGCACTAAAATGAAAATTCATTTAAATCAGTTCATTATATTCTTTATTTTATTTTGATTTTTTTTTTTTGTTATAATTGTCTTTTTGTGTGTATCCAATACTAGCTGATCCCCGCAACTTCGTCTGCGTAACGTAGGTGTAGATTATATTTTCTTTTTAGCTTTGCTATTTGAAGTGGTATATACAAATTTTATTTTTCTTATTTCCTTTACGAAAAACATAATCATACTTAAAAACACTATTTCGTCAATTTTAAAAAGATACATTTAATAAACTGTTACAAAGAATAAAATAGTTCTATGTAATAATCAATTAATTTTCAAAAAATATTTATAAATATCTAAAAAGAGTATGTCTCTTGCGTATAGCTACGGTAGGTATACCTACCGTTTCCCAAATAATCTGTAAATCAATCAGCATCTATATATAAACAAAAAATATCGCCAAGATCAATAAAGTTGGTCTTAATTATATGTAAAATGGGGTGACCATGCGACATTTTTCAAATAATTTACATTTTTAAACTTGTGATATCTTTCGAATGGAATGTTCAAATTGAATAACTCAAAAAGTTATGTAATGACATTGAAGCAAACTTAAATATGAAGTCATTTATTTTGACAAGGATTAATCCCAAAGTATAAATAAAAGAGCTTATATAGCAGTGACATTAATATATATTTTTTAAAATAAAAAAACACTTATTGTGACATAACTATAATAGTTGGACAAATGCTATCGTTCTATTTTTTGTAAATAACGATATGTTGTGCAAAATCGTAGTACATTATTTTGTTCTATAACCAATAGTTTTCACAGCGCACGCGATAAAAGAATGTTTTTTGGTAATTTTTTCAGACCTTGGGTTACATTATTGGAGTTTTAGTATGGATCCTTATTTTTTTTGAAAATTTAATATAGCCTATGTTCACCGGAAATAGTGTAGCTTCCCAACAGTGAAAGAATTTTTCAAATCGGTCAAATAATTTCGGAGCCTATTCAAAGCAAACAAATCATCATCAAATCTTTCCTCTTTTTAATAATAGAAGATATAGAATATATTGCGGTCCAATTTATGTATAATTAATCTACATAAATTGGACCGCAGTATATTCTATATATTGTATACACAGTATAACTGTTTAAAGTCAGCGAAAAAATCTTATTTTGATTGTCTTTTTGTATTATAGCAAAAGTGTGTGGGAAATTCATATAAACACTAACCTACACTTTTGAAAGGCATTTTTGAGATATGGACATTATTTTTATTTAAAAAAGGAAAATTTAAATAGTTTAGATAAGTTTTTCTCGGAAAACCAGTAAAACTAAGTAATAACATCGTTGACATAGATATTAATATTTAACACTGACAAAGTCGAGGAGAATTGGCCAGTTTTAAATATAGCGACTGAACAGGAGTAAATGTTAAAGTAAGAAAAAGCTCCAAGAATTTAAGCTGATGTTAAAATTAGACCCAAACAAAAAGTTCTATTTAACATTTAACTAATATTTTAACTAATATTTATATGATTAAATTTAAAAATAAGTCAATAGAATAGGGAAATCATATCAACGTACAACAAAGCATTTCAAATAAATGTATATTTCATAATAGAATTCATTGTTTATTTAGTATCAAAAATAATAATGTTTCACCGAACCATTCAAAATAACAACTTTACGAATAATCAATTACGATTCCCACATATTTTCCGAGTTTTAGCAGTTTTATTAGTTGGGTAATTTGCTTTAATAAAATCAGCGAAACCGAAAATACCTGGCATTGCTTTAGTGATTTCTTTCTGTAGTACTGACACATTTGGGTGAAAATCGTAACCGTCGGTTAATTCCATTGTAAACGAATACTTTACACCTAATTCATGCTTAAAATAGTCGTCAGAACAACCCCCTACCGTTGGGGGCAAAATTTCAGCACCAGCACCAACTTTATAGACATTACGCAAGTATTTATTAACAAAATTGCCACACTTCACCAAACTCGCAACATCATCAGGACGTTTATTCGTGAACCCCCAACTATGAAGTAAATATTGGCCATAGCTGTGCAATGCAACATACAAACGAATCGAATTTTTAGGAAACGACTGCGCAAAACTCTTAATCGCTTGAGTTTCGCTCTCCGAAAACGCCTTAGAACCAGCGAAAAGTTGATAATCGCATTCAGTTTTGGCCCATTGAATATTGAAATTTCGATTCAAATCAGTTCCCAAACAATTAGGATGAGGTCTTCGATTTTTTCTCCAAAATGGATCCTAAAAAGTAATTGTTTAAGTTTTAAGGTTTTCAAAATAATTATAATACCCTTAAATGGTATTGTCGACAATACATCAAGTTTGTGACCAGTATATTTGGAGTTCAAATCCCAAGACGAATAAAAACTTTTTGTATTAATAACTGGTACTCGTTATGATTATTTTGGTTGTGAAATACACAGAAAATAAATGAAGAAAACCTGAATTTTTTGGTAAAATGAAGAACCTGAAGGAGTCGGTACAACAGAAGAAAATCGTGTAACAATAAATATTGTACATTTCTATCGTGCTGCATGGAGTTATATTAATGGTAACGGTACCTTCTTAACTTACATCGCATTTAAAAGTTTATAATAAATCATTCCATAGAAAAACAAGAATAATTTACCCTTACCTTGGTTCGAGAAAATGTGTAACCGTCCGGATTTGCAAGTGGAATTATAGCAAGATCTATATGAGGCAAGTACTTGTTTTAAATATAGCGACTGAACAGGAGTAAATGTTAAAATAAGAAAAAGCTCTAAGAATTTAAGCTGATGTTAAAATTAGACCCAAACAAAAAGTTCTATTTAACATTTAACTAATATTTGTTAAAAAATTAATTTGGTGGTTAAAATATTATTCGTTATTAGTATGATTCATTGTTACTGTTCCGATATCAAAATAATGATTCAATTGATTAAGGAAATAAGGGCAGAATTGCATTAATAATGCACATATCTACAATATGATCAACATAATAATGTGAATAGTATTTTATAATTTCAATAAAAAAGATTAAATACTATGGATGATTAAACTGTCGTCAAAAAAAATACTACTTTTAATTTATCAATCCTTAATTAAATGCGTACTTTATTTCAAAATTGCATATCTAAGAAAGTAATAGTTTTTTTTTTGATCTCTGCTAAGGTCAAAGTTTAAAAAAAATAGGGATTTCAATCGAAATGTAATCCATTAGTCCTACTATTCCTACTATTCTACGACCACAAAAATATTATATTTCTTATTTTATTTTTTTTAATATTCATTACCTCAAAAATGACTATAGGATAAGACATATAGGATTTTAACTTTTCAAACAATAATAAAAGAACGGAACGCAAGAAAACCATCCAACACTGTAGTTCAGAATAAATAAATGTTTTCAAAACCAAGAACTTTTTTCTCGGGAACTACTAAACACACTTTTTATAATAAATTGGTCCCACATTTCGAGCTTATTCTTTTAGTACATTGTAATTTAAGTACATCTAAGTACATCTAAGTAATTTAAGCACCCCTTTCTAAAAAGTTACAGAAATATATTCGTATGCTTCATGTATCAATAAAGCATATGGAATAGACTCAACTTTATTAATGTTTTCATTTATCGAAAAATAATAATTGAAATCTGTGTTTGTTTTTTTTTGACCTCTAGACCTTAATCGATGCTCAAAAATCCTATATGCCCATAATTTATAATAATTCAATAATTAAAGTTAATGACTCATACAAGTAATGTTTTAACTGGTAGTCTAATTTCTTTGAAATACATTTTACAAAAGTTAACTTTAAGATAAATTTGAACAAAAGTTTCAACAAAAATATATGTGACTTTTTACCCAGATATGTACTTTGATTACTAAGCAACCTTCATCAGTAGTTGTCAGTAGTATTGAATCGCACTACTACTCGATACTACTTAATTACCACTAATGAAGATTTACTTGGTAATCGAAATATATATTTTTTGTTAGAACTTTTCAACTGTTCAAATTTATGTTTATTGTTAACTTTTATAAACTATACTTCATAAATTAAACTTCGATGTAGTTTAATTTTTTTTTTGTATAAGCTATTCAAAGTTAGCAAAAATATTTAATTGATAATGTCTATTAGTTAATTAGCCAAACTTAAACGTTTCATTTTAATCAAATCCAAATATGGCCTATTCGATTTCATTAATAGCGACGAATAATAAACGATAAATTTTTGCGTATCGTTTGAAGATTTACATAGAGCATGACTAATGTCCAATTGAATAGGACATAAAACCATATCAAAATTTTAAAATAACAATGTGTAATTTGATTTTTTTTTCATTGAACTATTAAAGCCTTCTTTCTTGTCTTCTGTTCATTGAGAGAATGAAAATCATTGCAATTTTTAACTTTCATTTTCATAATATATTAAGTGGGCCGCTAATTTTGTTTGCTTTCAAATTTTAGGTGTTGTTCTATTATTTTATATCATCTATGGATAAAATGTTGTTCTGAAATTTTAAAATAATTATAATAATTGTAATAGTTGCTTAAAAGATGAAGTTTGGGTAGGAAGGCTAGGAAGATGAAGTTACAGGTGAAGCTCGGAAACATGAAGCCGGAAGATTTTAAAGGAACCAGAGTTCGAGTTAAGATTTTTATTACAATTTCTTAGCGAAGCCAGATTCAACGTTTATACTAGCTTTCTAGTCGATCCTATCCCTTATAATTCTATGCTGAATTAAATACTATCAATACGGTCTAATGGTGGCCAAGTGGTCAAGATGACCGCTGCATAACTAGCAATATAGCTAGCGATATAGAACCGCTAAAAACCTTGGCAATTATAAATCGACGGTTAATAACAACAAAAAACAACACTTTAATTACTTTTTTGAATTTCAAACCTTTAGTATTTGGTTTCAATGTCACATTTTTTTCATTTTCAGTTAATAACTCATTAATTTCAAAAATGTTTATTTTACTTTGAATAGTCATGAGCTTAAAAGGCATTCTTGGGATAAAAGTTTAGCTTTTTTTTAAGAATTAAAAATTGAAATGATTAATAGGTAATTGTTTAAATAAGAGAAAAATTCAGGTTGTTTAAGATCTTTAATATTTTATTATTTCAAAAAGCAATGTTTCGTTACGTAATCGTAACTTCCTCAGGCTTCTTGATTTACAAGAAGCCTGAGGAAGTTACGATTACGTAACGAAACATTGCTTTTTGAAATAATAAAATATTAAAGATCTTAAACAACCTGAATTTTTCTCTTATTTAAACAATTTTAAAGCTGAGATCTGATTTTTATCATCTATTAATAGGTAATATATTTCTTGAAAATTACGAAACTAATCATAACATTGTTAACGTTTTATTATGTTATAGAGTTATAGAGTATATTTGGTTATTGAGTTGATTCTTAAGAACTTAGCTTTTCATGGACATATCATAACATTTTTCCAGTAATCATGTAAGAATGTTGTTTTAAAAAAAACTTTTATACGTTAAATATTTTAGGTGGAATCATTTTGTAAGATTAAGTTTTGACAGACAAAATAGAAAAAATCACCTAGCTAGTAATATTTACCGGTTATATTACCTACCGATTTAATATGATTAAATTTAAAAATAAGTCAATAAAACAGGGAAATCATATCAACGTACAACAAAGCATTTCAAATAAATGTATATTTCATAATAGAATTCATTGTTTATTTAGTATCAAAAATAATAATGTTTCACCGAACCATTCAAAATAACAACTTTACGAATAATCAATTACGA
This sequence comes from Sisyra terminalis, assembly GCA_958496175.1. NCBI lineage: Eukaryota > Metazoa > Arthropoda > Insecta > Neuroptera > Sisyridae > Sisyra > Sisyra terminalis. Next base: position 16,036,836 of record OY292275.1, read on the forward strand.
TTCCCACATTTTTTGCGAGTTTTAGCAATTTTATTAGTTGGGTAATTTGCTTTAATAAAATCAGCGAAACCGAAAATACCTGGCATTGCTTTAGTGATTTCTTTCTGAAGTACTGACACATTTGGGTGAAAATCGTAACCGTCGGTTAATTCCATTGTAAACGAATACTTTACACCTAATTCATGCTTAAAATAGTCGTCAGAACAACCCCCTACCGTTGGGGGCAAAATTTCAGCAGCAGCACCAACTTTATAGACATTACGCAAGTATTTATTAACAAAATTGCCACACTTCAACAAACTCGCAACATCATCAGGACGTTTATTCGTGAACCCCCAACTATGAAGTAAATATTGGCCAAAACTGTGCAATGCGACATACAAACGAATCGAATTTTTAGGAAACGACTGCGCAAAACTCTTAATCGCTTGAGTTTCGCTCTCCGAAAACGCCTTAGAACCAGCGAAAAGTTGATAATCGCATTCAGTTTTGGCCCATTGAATATTGAAATTTCGATTCAAATCAGTTCCCAAACAATTAGGATGAGGTCTTCGATTTTTTCTCCAAAATGGATCCTAAAAAGTAATTGTTTAAGTTTTAAGGTTTTCAAAATAATTATAATACCCATAAATGGTATTGTCGACAATACATCAACTTTGTGACCAGTATATTTGGAGTTCAAATCCCAAGACGAATAAAAACTTTTTGTATTAATAACTGGTACTCGTTATGATTATTTTGGTTGTGAAATACACAGAAAATAAATGAAGAAAACCTGAATTTTTTGGTAAAATGAAGAACCTGAAGGAGTCGGTACAACAGAAGAAAATCGTGTAACAATAAATATTGTACATTTCTATCGTGCTGCAGGGAGTTATATTAATGGTAACGGTACCTTCTTAACTTACATCGCATTTAAAAGTTTATAATAAATCATTCCATAGAAAAACAGAGAATAATTTACCCTTACCTTGGTTCGAGAAAATGTGTAGCCGTCCGGATTAGCAAGTGGAATTATGGCAAGATCTATATGAGGCAAGTACTTGTCTCGAACTGATTTATTTTCGATAAATTGATTTAAAAGGTGTAAGGCAAAAGTGGATGCAAACCATTCACGGGCATGAATTCCTGCATCAAAAAAGAGAACTGGCCTTGTCTTCTTTATCGATTTTTGGGAAATAACAACTCCAAAAATTGTACGATTTTCGTAAGTTTTTCCAATATTTTTTACATCAACAAAATCTTTAAAATTTTTTTTTAAGTAATCCATGTAAGACGAAATCTAGAAGAATAGAAAGAAATCGAAACAATTTTAACTAAGTATTGATATGTTTACCTCTTCATATGTGAAATAATGACCGAAATTAAACTTGCCTCCATTTGAAATGTTTTTTCTCAACTGTCTTTCTTTATTAGTCTTCTGTTTATCGAAAAGTCTTTAAAGCAATAAGGAGAAAAAAAAATATATTGAATACAAATTTTCAATTTTTTGTTCTTACTCCATAACATTGTTTGATAATTTTTCAGGATTTAATTTAAATGAACGGAAAACTTTTTGAAATTTATCTTCGGCTTCAGGAGAAACAAAATAACTAGTTTTTTTTCCAATAGCTAAACCGCTCATCCGATCGACTCCATTTAAGTTTAAGTCTTCCTGTAGTATTTGTTCATATTTGTCTTTTATGGGTATAATGTAATGCCTGTAACTAGTTATTTTATTTTAAATATTTTCCTGGTTTAAGGTCTAGTGTACATTAATGACAAACGCGAATTTGAAGCGTTTACGTGTGTACACCTGAATACCAAATATTTTAGCCATAAAGCACGTTACTAAAAGCTCACGTATTAGTCCCTAATCTGTACTAAATCTTATTTTACTTATTAAAAATCAAAATTGTAACCTTACTTTGTGTATTTAGGAACAAAATTTTCATCCCGCACTCTAGCAAATATCACTTTTTTTAAAACAAAAAACCATATTAAGATAATATAACTTTGAAGTTTTATATTCCATAAATCCATTTTTGACAAAAATAACTAAGTTTAAATTAAATTCTCTGCAAGCTAAAATTTTCATTGTTTTTAAAAACTATTTAAACTTTACTACCATTAAATTGAAATAAAATAAAATTGGAAATTAAATAGGAATAAAATTGATTAGTCGATTTGTAATTAAGTCATATATGAAACGAGTTTGGACTCAAATAATGCTATTTTCATCGACCAATTCTTAAATTTTCAACTTTAATTTCAATAATAATTTGTTCCAAAAGCCTTACAATGTGTAATAATATCATTTTTATAAAGTATGTAACTTTCTTACTTACAAGTGTATTGATTTTTTTCAAAAAAATGGTATGAAATTTCCCAGTAATTAACTAATAGTAGGGCAATGCATACAAAAAAATATTAATTTTTAACTATAGCGATATACAGGAGTACGTTTTAATTAATCGTACAATAAAGCCATATATTATCGGACGTTTGTTTAGTCATCACTTTGACTTAATTATTGGGCTTAGTACTTTAACCCTATGGAAACTTTGGATTGTTGAAAAGTCTCTGATAAATTCAAAGCTCATTGGCACCCAAAGTTCTCTTAGTTTACCGATATATTCCAGATGGTCAATTATGTACGTTGTTTAATTGTAAATAGGTATTTTTGTGGTTTAATGGTTTTTTATTCAAAAGAAATAAAAATTAAAAAGAGCAGATACTGGTAAGTATATATTATAATAGTTAAATGATTAATCCAAATTGTGTTAATAGTTTAATGTATATTAAGCTAATGTCTCCCAACCATGATGATACAAATTTCCAAACAGTGCAACAAATCTTCCACTACTTTAGTAAGGATATTGTGAGACATATAATTTTGGTGGATATATCGAAGCAGATATCTCCAGCAGATTTGCTTTTTTTTGCCTTGGCTTTTTACAATATATTATGCCTTAATAACTACGTATTGACTACGGTGCTTGTTGTATGAAATATCAACAAATAACAACATAATAAATGGTTGAGGATTGAGCTCTTGGACTAGCTATAAACTATTATTTTATACTATATCTTGCTTCTGACTAAGGGGAATTGAAATACAGGTTAAATATTGTACCTACTCTGAATCACAAAAAATAATATAGATAAAATGGCCGAAAAATCAAAAAATCATGAATATTTGTAATTTTTCATTTCAGTATAAAACCAAAAGAGTCACCAACAAAATTTTACATATTATAATTATGTAATTTGTTACAAGTTTTTATAAAAACAAATCCTGTCACGTTAACAAATTCTGTAACGTTGTTTATAGACAATTTTCCAGTTCAGGAAAAGGAAAATATCCGGGAAAAGTATTAAAAAATCAATTCAAATATGACTTATTTGTTATGTGACCCTAATAAATTTCAAAATTACGATTAAAATCGGTCCCACAAGATTTACGAGGTAATCGATTTTTATCCACACCGATTCTTAGACCGAAAATTTAAAAAATGAGAATTATATATTTTTTTTTATTCAACAAAGTTTGTGTTCTTATAACTAAGACTGGGGAGCTGACCTGAATTAGTTTGGGCTCTGGCTTCGACTCCTTTATATATTTCTATAAAAAAAGAGTTTATTTTTTGATCACAAATTACTGCCCTCTAGCAACAATCAGAATGGAATTTTGTAATTTTAAGTACTATAATTGTTTAAAGTTCCAAAAATATTACTTTCATCATTGGTTGTGCTGTATTTAACATAAAATTGTTAAAAATCGCAGGCAGTTAAATGTAAATTTTAGCGATTTTGCTTTCTCAAAAATCTTCCCTATCCACAGCTTTTTTACTGAAGAAAAACCAAGAAAATTATTTCGTACTCTATACCTTAGTTAGTGTACCACAATTGTAACCGTCTTTATTAGCAAGATTAATTTATTCATATAAGACAATCAAGTATCGGAATCGTTGCATTTTCAACAAATTAAATAAATTGATTCATCATGTAAAGAGAAAAAGTAAATTCCAGCATCAAAAAACAGTGCCGGTTTTTTTAGCTGAAATTTTTCAAGCAATTACAACACCGAATATTGTACAACTTTTGTAAGTGATTTCACTACTGCTTACATCTACTCATTTTTTGTAATTTCTATTATTTTTATATCTATATAAATAAAACAGTTTTTATCAAACTATTATTTTATACTATTACTATTATTTTACTATTATTATTTTATTACTTATTATTTTCTTATTATTTTTTACTATTATTTTATCAAACAAATAACTTGACTTCCTTATGCGTGAAATAATGCCAATAATAAAAAATTTCCTTCGTTAGAAATTTTCTTATCTATTTCGGAAGAGATCAATTATTACGTTTTTCCAATTACTAGAAAATGTATTCCAAGTAGCTTTAAATATATTTGGCTGGAGTAATAACCTCTAACCTATTGCCTATCTATATTTTATAAATACTCGATGTTTATAATGTTATAACCAAAAATGTGTTTACGAAATTCCAAAATGTATATTGTAGAATAGAAATTTTAGATGCAAAATTTTTATTTTTCTTAGATTAATATCTCTATTACAAATTCTTACAAAATAAATCAAATACTCAAATTATGTCATTTGAATATTTTACTTGCATATCGAAACAACTATCGCGTTTCCAATATCCGATAATAATTATAAACAACCGTTCATTTTAAAAGTTATGGATATTCATGAAACGTTATCAATTAAACAATTAGCTACGCTACTTTTAAATTGAAACAAAAATAATTTAATATGAAAATAAATTATATTAGAAATGGTTAAATTTATTGAAGTTTTACCAGTACAAAGCATGAAACTATAGCGATACTATTCAAATTTTTAATACAAAAAATGTAAATAAAATTTTCAGCTCCTTCATTATCATACTTGTGAGCTATTTAATCAGAGAACCAAATTACTAAAAAAAAAAAAAAAAAAAAACAATTTTTCCGTAATTACCAATAAGCTTGATATAATTGTTCAGTAAAGTAAGCGATGTTACATGTTTTGAGTAATATGCTAATATCTTATGGCAGCACACACATTTCAATACAAGAGGCTAATGTTCATTTTTTTGATTGTTGAAATTTTGAAAATTTAACTTAGTCACTCCCAAAGTCGTATACACAAATAAAAAACCTTTGTACATTGACGTCCTCCGAAACCTATCTATATATGAACTATAATTAAAGGATTTGATTTTTAAAATACTTTAAAATAGACAGTGAAAAATATAAACTAATTTTGGAAAAAAATATTTTATTATATTGTTTAGCAATTGATTGATTGAAATCAAAATAACTGTGTACAATTGCATGGCTTATATCCCTTTATATTTCCAAATATATCTTATTATTAGTATGAAACCGGTCTAATTCCATACGGGTCAGGAATGCAAACGATTCAAATCTCAGTTGGTGATATGTAGCAAGATAATAATATCTTAAGTAACTAAATGTTTACGTGTTAGGTAATAGAAGGTAAACTATTGCCGATTCAAATATGTCACTTTATAGGCTCTAAAGTCTAGAAAACCGTATCTGTACAATTGTACTCACTGCATTCCTAATAACTGGTTTCGGTTTAAGAATAAAATATTTCAACTAGAATTTACTTTCGTCTACTTGGCCTTATCTCTCGTACAAATTTTGGTACTCAAGGTTTTATTACCTTCTTTTAACACTTGAAAGAAGTGTTAATTACAATTTCACACTTTGTTGGAATGTGACCGGTCTTACACATTTTGGTACTCAAGGTTTTATTACCTTATGTGGTACCTTATTTGAAACCATAGCGACAATAATTTAATTCAAATTTGAAACAATGAAGTTATTTAACTCACACGTATGTGTTTACAAAATTTGTCTACCTTTATCGAAATATATGCATATATATTACTTATGTTTACCTATTATTATTATGAGAATTTAAATGCATTTAAAAGAAAAATATTTTTCTGAAATCATTCAGTGTAATATTTAAAATGTGTAATAAAAGTCTATTGATACATTATATTACATTATATTTTTCTATATTTGAAATAAAAATCGGTTTCAATACATAGATATAAATGAGTTAATAAAACATACAATCACTATTGTATAAATACAATTTTTAAGGACATCGTTATTTAGGATTGTTTATACATGATCTATACATGATCTATACATGATCTATACATGATATTTTATGGCAACAATCTACTTCTATATGGTAATGGTTTTTAATAAGTATTTTTCGAACATGTGACCCAATCTGTTAATTCGTTGAAACGGTTAATTCATATAATATGTAATATGCATTTTGTATAAGTGACCAAATGTGTAAACATATAGTATCTATGCATAAATAGCTAATTTAATCTTTTATTTGAAACCCAGTTACATTCCGTGAAATATTCACAGCCAAACTCTGACCCAACTGACAAATGACAGTTGAAACTAATGGCATTATAGTTCAAATTTGAGCCAATAATTATTATATTTGTATTCCACTAATATGGATACATTTAAAACTTTATATTCTTTGTCGTTGTCTTTGTCGCAACACATAAGTTTCCTGATATGTATTTTGATATTAAAAGTAATTTGTGTGAAAAATTATATCATATTTTAGTAATCATAAATCTTATAACTGGTGTGCTAGTTCAGGTACTACCGGAAGAGGCTACGGCAGTGGATTAAAAACCTATTTTTAACTATACCAAAGAAGTATTTTAACTATATTTACAATACTTAGCTGACGATTCATCTTCTTCTCCAGAGCAAGCTAAACACACTCAAAACTATAGCCTGGAAATGGAAAATGAAACAATTTTTATATCACGTTAAATTTTACTTTTACGATTTATATAATAGTTTAACATTCAATTTAATATCATCTCTTATTCAATCAATTAAAATTGTAACTAATCTGAATATTCTTGTTTAATAAAATCAGCAAACCCATAAATGCCGTTTATCGCAAAAAGTGCTTCTCTTTCAAGGGCCATTTCTGGTGGGTGAAATCCATAATTTTTAGTTAATTCCATCGTAAACGAATATTTCGCATTTATCACAGTTTTAAAGTAATCATCACTACCACCACCAACAGGAGGTGGTGCAATAACAGCAGCAGAACCAACAGTGTACATATCATCCAAATATTTATTTACAAAGTTGCCACAACGAACCAAATCATCAATGTCATCAGGGGGGTCTTGGGTATATCCATAACTATGCATTAACATTTGGCTAAACGAATGTAATCCGACATACAATCGAATTGAATCTTTTGGAAAAGTCCAAGCAAAGTTTCTAATCGCTTGACTTTCGGCTTCAGAAAATGCTTTAGGTCCTGGATAAACAGGAGATTCACACTTCAAATCGGACTCGTCTGTTGTGAAACTCCACGCAATATCAAAATTGCGATTCAAATCGGTTCCAAAACATTCTTTATGAGGAAAGCGATTTTTTCTCCAAAAAGGATCCTGGAAGATCGAAATAAATATTTGATATTGATTTATTCTTGATTCGCAATATCGTAAAATAAGGTACAATAGGATACCTATATAGTATAAGTTTAAAAACAATTATAATCCGATGACTTACTGTGGAACTTTATTTAAAGAATACTAATGGAACGTAAATGTCTGGGACTATTTGAGTATAAAGCCAGTAGAATTAATTTAACTTTAATTTCAAATATACTGACGGTCGTTATAGAACTATAAAATTGCGTATAAAATTGCATATTTTGGGTACCTATACCAGTTTTTCATATTTTTTTTTTCGAAAACCGGACAAATGCCTATCTAGCGATTAAGGTTCCATATAATATTTTAGATAGGTACATAGTTTATTTATCATGGTGAGCATGACTCGAAGATTCTGGATAGTTATTTTTTAGGTATGTTTTAAGTTTTTCACTTAAATAAGTCTCAAGTCTTAAAATAATTTCGTGAGTTATTTGAAAAACTATACAACTACAAGACCTGGAATTTTATTTCAGCTGTGGCGTAAAACCTTTTGATTTTGATACCAAATAAAAATATCAAGTAAAATTTTAATTGAAGAAATTGAGAAAAAAAACATTTTTTATTGAGAATTTAAGAATATAGATAAATAAGTGTTTCTATGAAATATCGATAGCTGGACCAAACCCAAAAGTTTCCAGCCAGTTTACAATTAATCCCAATTCTAACTTTCTCAAGTTATATTTCACTTTAAAATTGATACTTAATCATTAATATTTACTTAGTAGTGGGACTATATAGAAAATATAAGAATAAATATAAATTTTATAGAATAAGATCAAAGTTTTCTCATACCTCGGTTCGAGAGTATGTGTAACCATCCGGATTGGCTAGGGGAACTATAGCAAGATCAATATGAGGCAAATAGGTGTCCCGAATTGTAGCATTTTCAATAAATTGATTCAACATGTAAAGGGCAAAAGTGGATGTAAACCATTCACGTGCATGAATTCCTCCATCAAAAAACAGAACCGGTTTTTTCTCAACTGGAGATTTTTGGGATAGTACAACACCAAAAATTGTACGATTTTCGTACGTGGTTCCTATATTCTTTACATTAACAAAATCATTATAATTTTTACTTAAATAATCCATATAAGACGATACCTAGAACAATAACACTATTATTCAAACTATGTTTTAACTATTGCATTTATATACTTCTTCATGTGTAAAATAATGACCAAAATTAAATTTTCCTCCGTTTGATATTTTCCTTTGGGTAGATCCTGGTTTCTTTTTTCCCCAATTGCTTAACAAATAATGGTTGTTTGCAAAACAAAACTATAATTAGATTCAAATATACGTACATGGCTAATTGGAAAAAATCCTCATTAGTTATTTTTTCAAACCGAATTTTATATTCGGAAAATAAATCTACTAAAGCTTCTTCATCATCAGTGGTATAAGAACTTATATTTTTTCCAAAAGTAAATTTGTTTTTGATGAACTCTTTTCCTTTTAACTCCAATTTTTTCAATGCCAGTTTTGTATTATCGTTTTGTGGGTGAGCGATAAAATGACTGAATCTATAACCATTAAAATTCATATAAATATTAAAGGAATTATAAAATAAAAATGATAATTTGCTGTGGAGTTTTAAATATAAATACCTTGGGTTTGCATGTTTCTCGATTTCATCAGCACTGTCCTTATGAAATAAATCGAATAACCAAAATGTGTAAATCAAATATTTTACTTGCATAGTTAAACAGCTAATCTTTTTTCTGATTTAAAAATTTTGAATAATTTTTAAAGTAACACAAAAACAATAAAAATAAAAATCTTTTGAAATTTTGTTGTTACGGATATAAAAAATAAACTTAAATGTGCAAATAAGTGCAGTGCAATATTATTTCTTGATTAACAAATGTACAAAAATATAGCTAGGTATTGCATTAGGTAATGTAAAGAATTTTATGAGATAGGGAATATATGATAGGGAATGAATTTTGAAAATGCCTGATAGTCCTTCTAACCAATCAGTCTCACAGTAGGTAGTTGTTATCATTTTTTAATCAAATTAAATAGTTTTGATATTCATTATTTTTTTTAACTAATACCAGAACTTTCAAAAAAATTCTAAATATTCACACTACATTTTTGAACGTCAGAACAGTAAACGTTCAAGATATTGAAATATATTCCGGATATTCATCTAATACCCATCAATAAAAATAAATACAAAGAGAATAAAATACTCGTTGGATATATATCTATATCTCAAATTCCATGAAGAAAAGGGATGGAAAACTGTACTCGATAGTTAACAATTAGTGATAACAGTTAATCTACACCGGAAAAAAATATATCAAAAATTACAATAATAATATCGTACTTAATGTTGTATAATATTAGAATGGAGGATCTGAACTAACGTTTTAATACTTTTTACAACGCCACATAGTAAAATTCATTTAACAAAGATTACGACTTTAAACATAAAATAACCCTATTTACTTTCATTAATTTTACGATATTCAAATAAGAAATATTAGAGTAGTCAAACAAAACTAGTCGCAAAAGAAGTGTTTCTCTTATTCGACAAATTTTTTTTATTCTGAAATTTACAAAACACTTATTATATGGACTACAAATAATGAAACTGATACAAATTGTTATAAATCAATTATTTATTCGTCACAACTTTTTATTTTACAATTATAATGATTTTTTTAATACATATGACAATCCAAACCAGGAGATCTAGAAAAACGAGAAACGTTATAGTTAAGTATTGGTTTATGTATTGAAACAGTGAGTTGAAAATATTTTCAATATTAAAAAAAAATACAGAAAATCAATTATTAAAATTTATCATGAAAATATTATAATATTGTTATATATTAAATCTTTTTCTTACATTAATTAAAATTTTGTTACCAAATAAAACGCTGTTACTTCAAAAGTAGTAGTAGTTATGTCTCTTTTAATTGTATATGTTATAAATAGGTATCGAATTATATGCTTTTGCATGTTTGCATATGCAACTGCATATAACTCTATTTTTATAGCGTTATTGCATATTTTGGTACTTTTTCATTGTAAAAGCTTATTTCGGTAGTTATTCATATTTGGCGTGTTGTATTATGCCATTAACACGTCCCTCTTACGTCAAGATCTGAAAGTATTGTACCCAATATTGCTTAACATCGCCTGGCTAGCCTACAGATTATACCAAATTGCGGAAAAGATCAGAAACGAGTTCGGGATAGTCAATAAACTTATTTCTTCTACAAAAAAAGGGGTTTTTAAAAGCACTATGGCATATAAAGAGCAATTACCAAACGTAACGCTACCCCCAGAATTAAACTTAACACGGTGGGGTACTTGTTCGAAGCCATAAAAGAAGAAGTTGGAAATTTTGAAAGCTCAGACACCATTGCAATCAATTCAAGCCAGCTGGTATTTGAGGATTGATCAATCAAAAAAAAATATTGCTCTTAATGCAACACATTTCAGCATTACACTCGATACAATTGAGAAACTAGACACATTCCTCTGTGCAAGTCCATGGAAATATTTGAAAAAATGATTAAGCAGAATAACGCCTTTTCGAGTAAACTACTGCAATAGGTTCGGGGCAAATTAAATGCAGTTTTATATAAAAACCCTGTCCTGAAGGAATAAAGGAAATTGATGCTTTTATCAACGGCACTTTTGAAGAGATCTCCGAAAATTCCGTCAAATAGGTCTGGCGGCTTAGGAGATGTTCAGTACTGTACATAAGTACTGAAGAGTTATATATATTTAGATAAATATAATGTAGAAATAAACGTAAATTCTACTAATAAATGGTTTTTGATCGTGCTTATTGTATGTATATTTCGCCCTTTTTTAGTGCATATTTGCATGCAGATTTTGGCATTTTAATAGTGCATATAATCCGATGTCTAGTTATAAATATATATTCACTTGCACTTACAAGATTATAAAAATATAGTTTCGTAAAATATGAAATGCTACTTTTTACAGAAAACCATTGTTATAATTACGATATTAAAACGTAAAAATTCGAATGTAAATGGGAAACCATAAATAAAATATAGGAAAGAATTAGGTAATTAGAAAAAGTAAGAATAAGGTCAGATCCTAGATTACGATGTTTCTATTTTTTTATGTAGTTTATATAGTGCTGGTGGTTATAACATATTCTTTTCCAAGAAATGAAAATATAAAGTAACCAGTCATTAATTGATAATTTTCAGCAATAACAATATTTTGAGTAATTTTCAGTATACTCTATATGAAAGTTTTATCATATGCAAAATATTTAACTTTTTATAAACTTTTTTTTTAAATTTCCTTTTTTTTTTACTTTTTTTGAACAAATATCATTCAATCCTAAATATTTATTTGTTTGTCTATCTTCATAAGCCTACGCTTTATTTGCCGGAGCATTATGAGCACAAGTCATTTATCAGTTTAAAAAAATATCAGGCCTATCTATTAAATGAAAAACTTACTATATTATACGCACAATAGTAATTATGAATATGTTACCGTTAAAGCATGAACATTAATATATTAATAATGTATTGTATATAATATATGGATACAATATCGGGATAAAGTAAACGAAAAAATTACCCATTTAACTATTGAGTCCTAGATGTATTTAAATTTGTACTCTAATTATAGGTAACCCAAACATTAACAAATCAATGATAGTTATAGTTTAAACCGTAAACAATTCCAAAATTAACACTGTTTGAATTTGTCTTTCTCTGTGCCGTTTTAATGAAATATTATTATCGTATTTTTCGTATTGTCGTAAATAGTTAGTTATTTTGGGTCTACTTGTTTAATCGATTTGCCTGGTGTGAATATTTGTGAATATGTTTAGTTTTAATTCGCTAAAGTTACCAAAAAAGTAAAAGTATCTGAAAATATCACACAGTGGTATGACAGTTGGTCATAACAAATTTAGGTAAATACATATATCTGAACTATTAATATTATAACAAAAATGTTACATTTATGTATACACTAACATGAATTAATACTTTTACGGTACCAGATCAGTACTATAGTTGTTATATATTGCTTGCTGGCTATTTTAATTTATCTTTGACTTTAATGAACAATTTTTGATAACATAATCTGCAAAAATTTTAACTCCATTAAACATATCAGCGACAACAAATGCTATTTCTTCGGGTGGTAAATCGAAGCCTCCTTCGCCACCACCAGGTAATTCAATTGTATAAGAAAACGGAACTCCCAAAACCCCTCTGAACCAATCTTGACTTTGACCTCCCGCTTTGTACATAAGGGAAGCTGTGCTTCCAACCACATATTTAATGCGCAGTGCCTTCTGGACTTTTTTTCCCAACATCTGTAGATCCTTAATATTTTCAGGACTTTCTATCGATGAATGCCCCCACGAATGTAAAATGTATTGGCCATAACTATGAAATGAAATGTACATTTGCAATCGATTTTTTAAGGTCATGGCAAATTTCCGTACATTTTGAGTTTCCACTTCTGAAAATGCCGATCGACCTGGAAAATTTGCTGTACATTCACGGCCACCAGTTTCGTTCCAGTGAAAATCAAAATTTCGGTTTGCATCAACTCCAATGCAAGAATCTGTTGATTCGCTGGTTTGATTAGAGAGGCGAGATCGTGTTTTTCGCCAAAAACGATCCTAAAATATATTTTTAATGTTTCAAATAGTATTTAACATTTACGATTTTTTTCTATGTAAAATCTTACCCGAACATGACTAAACTCGTATCCATCAGGGTTGACCACGGGAAGCAAATACCAATCGAGCTGCTCAATTAGTTTCCGGTTATTGTTGGCATTCTCAACTAACTGATACATAATATACAAGACTTGAGCAGGAGCAATCCATTCTCGACCATGAATTCCACCGTCAATGAAAATTGATGGCTTGTTCTTGGTTTTATTTGCAGAAACATACAGTACGGTCATATTTCGGCCCTCAAACGATCTTCCTATATGTATTAGTTCCGTTATTTCCGAAAATTTTGCATTCAAATATTTCATGTAATCATTGATCTTAAAAAAAATAAAATAGTAAATAAATTTTAACAAAAAAAAAAAAATTGCCCCGGGTGAGGATCGAACTCACGACCTTAAGATTATGAGACTTACGCGCTGCCTACTGCGCTACCGAGGCGTTATATTTGGGGTACTTTTTTACTAATGAGCTTCAATTTCATTCAATAAAGTTTTCCTATGTAATTTTATTATTTTTGTGATAAATAGTTATCAACTAAATATTTGCATTCAAAGATCAAAAAGTCAATTTTTTTCTCAATGTTTATATATCTGATACTCTTTAAATTTAATTGAAGTTAGAGTTTTCAAAGAAATTTTTAATATTTATTGTTTATTTATTATTGCTTTATAACAACTTAAGTCTTTAGTTACTCTAGAGTTAATAAAAATCCGTAATCGAGAAATATCGAAAATTTGCTCGATACGAGGATCGAACCCATCACCTACCAGTTTTGGAGCAGTCACCTGGACCACTCGGCCACTAGAAGGCTTACCGTACAATTTGCTCATCTTATTTTTTACAATTTCAAATTAGAGAATGATAAAAAACACACTGATTAAAAACACTAACATAAAACTATCTAAAATTAAGTGCATATTTTAAGAGACACTATTCTTAAAATAAAACTTATTCCCTAACACTTGTATGTTGAAAGGCACAACCCCAAGCTATTATCATCTTAAACTAGGGATATCCAACATGATTTTGAAGAATATTGGATTTAAAATTTTTATTTCCGTAACGGACCCAAAGGAATGTTCAATAGTAAATCAATAGTGGTTATTACTCATAAATTATAATTTAACAATTTAACGGACCGGATGAAGAGCTTTCACGAGTCGTATGTTAGACAAGCCTGCCTTAAACCAATGTAAACTTTATAAACAAACTTTATTTTGTTTACGATTGTATCGGTGTAAAGAAAGATTTATCTTGCATTTCTTAGAAAAGTGAAATTATTTTTTTTAAAAAAAAAATGTTTTTAGAATAATTTAAATAAGAAGCAATTTAGGAAAGAATGCAGCCCCATTTCAATAAGTTTAGTTAATTTGAAGACTAAAATGTATTCTATTGATTGATTGACCACGGTTTTCTTTGAAAAGACTAGGTATCACCAAAAATGCAAGGAAACAAAGTTTTAAACTTTCTGAAGGTGATTTTTTTCAGATTAGAGTTTTCAATGAAAAGTTGAAATTTTATGTAAAGGACTGCCTTCATCTTCCTTAGAGTAAAACTTATGTATTTATTGAGGTAAAAATGGAAAATTTTTAAGAAAAAAATACTGATTTTAAAAGATTTAACTGTTTTTTTGTAATCACAATTTGGCACATTCGATTATTTTCACACAAATTTTAATGTGAATTTAATGTGCTTTTTAATATGGAGCCTGATTATAAGATGTTGTACGTGTTTTAGTATGGTTTATATCTTATTTTATGCTAATAAAAGACTAGAAAAATTATTTTAAAGGAAAAAAAATGCGGAAAATAATTTAATAACTGCATAATTTGTGTACCTCTCCATGACGGTAATATTCATTAAAGGATATGTTCCTTTGACTCCCAAATTTGACCCATTTACGTTGTTTTCCTTTTAGAAACCTTCAAACAAAAGTAAAGAATAACCAAATTTTTTTTCAGTTTCAGTTTTCATCTATTTATATTTACCCCTGCAAACTTTGTGATATGATTTTATATCGAACTCCAGGCTTATTCAATAGTTCTTTGGTTAAATTTTTTTGTAAACTTGGTGGAACCATTAGATCTACTGTATCATTATAATGGGTAGAATCTTTCCATACATCAATTCTTGATTTGTTTCTCCATAAATCAAGTATTTTCCGAGTATCTTCATTTTGCGTGTTGATTTCAAAAACTTTGTAACTAGAATTTGTTAATTTTCAATTCAGATATTTTAATTGATGAGTACATAATAGAAAATTAAAAAAATACTTACTTATCATACGATTTAGAATACACAATTGTTATGCAAATCAATAAATAAATTAGAAACTTTGAATCCATTTTTGTCATAAATTTTAAAATATGATCACATGAAAGAATAATCAAATATGTTTTAACGTCACAATCAATTATTAAGAAATATTAACACATGTTGGTAAGATTTATACAGAAAATCACTGTTTCAAAACTAGCAATCGTAGATATAATGAAGGTCGTAATAATAGAGTTGTATTTTGAACAATTATGCAAAAATATGGACATAATATGATTCATCATTAAAACAATTGTTTCTTTAATAAAACACGAACTTCTGATTACAAAATATCTAGGCTATATAAATGAGTATTTGTCTCATAACTTCTACTTTACACGTGTACCAAAAAAATACAGAATCTACGTCACAACTTCAAATAAATTTTTAATGCAATTGTTATAAAATTGGTAACTTTCACTTTACTTTTACTAAGAAATTATAGTAAATCTAATACTATACTGCAGGGGAATTACTGTCATTAATTTTCCCATAAGTAAATTGAATGTCCAAACGTTTTGAGTACAATTACATTAATTCGATTGACTCGTTTTTTATTATAAACATTGTTATTGTACTGTAATTACATACACAAAATAATTTGAGAATTTATTTTTAATTTCACATTCTACATGATTTATACTATTCTCAAGTGTATTAATAAAGTTATGAATCATATTTTGTATAGTTACTATTTGTTTCTTTTAATTTCATAGCAAAGCTTTTCGTATGTTTTTCTAAATATGGAAATTATATCCTCACAAAATGTGCACTTTTAATAATTTCCTGAAATGAAAATCATAGATTTGGGGTGCATTTTTATCATTCTTGATGAACTGATACAACAAAAATAAAATATATTTTAATTAAAGCAAACATTTTCGTCCTCCAGGGTATAAACTTTTAGAGATAATACATAAATTAATATATAATATTAATAATATTATAAAGGCTTTTACAGACAATATTTTATTCCATATTATTTCTTAGGGAATGTTTCTTGGAAACCCATTCAAAATCTTATATATATAAATAGCAATGTCAAAAATTGAGACGGTATTTTAATATTTTAACAAAAATTATGAATCCAGCAAAATTTGAATAAATAATTCAAATAGCGTAAAGATGAGTTGAAATGAAAACAACTTTGAAACCTTGACTTCTGGAACCCCAGCGAATATAAAATACGTTACGACTTTAGTTCCAACGATCTATTTTATATGTAGTTTTAATAAAATTGCTCTTATTTGAGGAACTATTATTAAACAAAATGAAATTGATGTTAAGAAAAGGAATTTTTGCGCAGGATAACTAGAAACTAAGATTTTTTTCATGGTAGTCTTAAAATAGTTGATTCATTAGCATTTACTTTTAGTTTTATTACTGTGTTTCTAAAGGAAAAAATAATAGAGCCGAAATTATTATACTTGTAATTGCAGTATCAAAAAAAATCTTTGTACATACTTGCAGGACTGGTTCTAGGGTCTTAAACGCACCAGGTAAAATAAATTTTGGCTCCGTTTTATATTAAAATATGCAAATCTGCTACACTAAACGAAAATAGTGAAAAAAGTAAAATTTTATTTTGGATTCGGCGCCCATTCAATTTGGCACCCTGGGTAATCATCCGACTTGCTCGTCCCTTCATCGACGCCTGCATACTGGCTAACTTGCTAAATGTTATAATTTTTATACACATTTATACAAATAAACCTTTGTTACGAAAAATAATGTTCCAATTTTTTGATATTATAAGACGTACTCGATCTAAAACGATAAACTATGCTTAGTTACCCAGATAGTAACCAATTTCTTCTTGTAAGTTTACATTTTCTTCGTTGTTCACAACAGATAGATCGATTATTTAAAGGAATTTTAATGCGAAATGTTATAAAAACTAAAGTACGTCTATCGTTCCCTTTTAATGGATGGTCCGATTTTATGTTTTTTAGTTTTATTTTGACTTTGTAAAAATTCGACTAGTTTATCCTCTGAAGAACTTCTGAATCTTTTTTTATAATTCAGTACGACCACCCATATTGCCACACGAAGAAAAGAAGAAGTAAAATGGGACAAGTAGTAAAACTAAAAAAATCCGAAAATATATTTAAAAGCAATTGATGCTTGGATCTCTTAAAAAGTAAGCATCTTTGGAAGGAAAAATTCAATCACGTAAGAACCTAAACATACTGTTACCCAGTATGTAGAAAAGTAATACTGAAATTAAAAAAAGTCTATAAAAAATCATTAATTTTGATTGCTGCTTTGAAAAATAATTTGGTAAATATAACTTTAATGGATTCTCAATATATTTATATAGGATTTTTCATTTGGCATTGTGTTTTTTTATTATTAAGCACTTTAGTGTATAGAATAGGAATGTTTCTATAAAACAGCAAGCATCTATAAAATTTTATGTTTTTTTGTTTATTGTGCTAGAGATGGAATGACTGACTTGTATTCTTATTCATTCAGATTTCAAAGCTCTAATTGCAAGAAAAGACACAAAGCAAAACGAGATCGAAACATTCTGGAATGCGCTTAAAATTGAAAAGCAAATCACGTGAAAGTCATATAAAACACAATAAAATAATGGTTGAAAACATAAGTCACCAAATCTTGCGAAAACAGAGGCGAGAGGCATTTCACACGTCACATACTGTTCGTGTCTTCTTGTTCAGATGAGGACGGATGGGGTTGCTGATATTAGTTTACAAATCTCCGACCTCTTCCCAATTTTCCATACATCTCTGACGTAGCCGCTCCCGATTCCTCACGTGTTCAAATAAATAGGCGAGAACCAAGTATTCATGCTTTCTTCAGCTCAAGTTCGTTGTTTATACTTTACCAGTCTCCGGAGCAATCTACCTCATTGCAATCTCTTCTATTTCATCATTTATTACGTATTTTATGTCGATTACGTATTAGATCGGAAAAACTATAAAATCCGTTGCTTTCAATTCAAAAATAAAATAAAAAAACCTTTTTTTTAATTAATTACTTGAGGATATCTGTTACATTAAAATTACAATATTTTAAATCAAGATACAAAAATTACAGTTTCAGAAACAATTTTGAAACTACGCACACTTTTCTTAAAAATTAAACGATAAATTTTCCTTTGAATTAAAATAGTATTTTATTTTCGAATCTATTACGTACTAATTAATTTCATAAAGTTGTGTAAATTTACAGAAAAAAAAAAATATTCACATAATCTGTCTATAAATTAAGGCACGTATGCATAATTTATTCAAAGTTCGAAAGATCGGTTAGTTAATCAAGGGTGAGTTGGTTTACATATACATAGGTAAATTTTAAAGGCGGTTTTAAAAGGCGGAATGGATTCACAATTTCATATTATCTCGCTCACCACTCATTTTATAATTGGACTTATGAAATATTTCTGTTTGCCAATTGAATAATTGCATAGATAAAATATTTTACCAGTGTATCGTTTATGTACCTTAATGAACATAGACTAAGTAAATAATTTTATTTCATAAATATCTATCATAAGGATGAGAAAAATAGAAGGATATAGAATATTCAATTTCAGTATCAAAAACCTTACACTTTAATTATGATATTTAAAGAATTTATTAAAATAATATTTTAGTATTATTAAGAATGAGTGTTTGTTTATTTTGGAATTATCCAAAGTCCATTTGTAATTAGGCCAATTTTTGTTGATATTTAAACTTTTAAATTTGCACAAATTATAAATTTTATTTCCATTAGTTTTTATACCAACAATGGCTTGACAATTCAATTTATACTCTTAAAATTAAAAAAGATAATTTATGAAATATGCATGCACTGAACTTAGACTACTTTCAAAATCAACGGCTCAAATGTTGATTGATTAATTAAAGTTCCTTTTCCGACTGTGTAGACAAGAAATACAAAATGAAAATCCTATTTTTTTTTTTGTCAATATTTCTCTTTTTGTCAATAACATTAGTTTTGTCGTTTGAAAATTGATAGCTTGTAAGTTATGTACATTTTTTTCCAACATTGAACTTGTACCGAAGGCTTACTCATAGAAAACCTGAAATTCTTATAAATATTTCAACCATAGTTTTAACGGTTGAAAAATTTACAAAATAAATACCTCAATATAATATGTAGATAATTACAAGACGACAAATTGGTATTTAGCTCGAGCTATATTCAATCGTTTGGAATCATATGGAAATATGTGGGAATTTAATCTTCGGGAATCAACAGTTTCTGAATGATCATAGTGTTTCTTTTTTAATCCCATATTAAGGATTCATCGAATTGAAATTGAAACTTTTTAGGCACAGATTTGGGATTTTGCTTAGAATAAGTTTTATTATTTTTGTTTAACTTCAATACCGTCCATAAAATTATAATAAAAATATATCAATTTTTGTAATTCGTATAGGAATGCGCAACGAATGATCTCAATAATAGAAAAGTTAATTTCTTATCTTTAAAATTCCAATGTTTAAAAGATTTATTTTTTTATCCAAAAATTTTGCAATTGTAAATAGAAAAGAATTTAAATGCACAGTAATCTATTTATTGATAGGACTACTCAATAAAAAAACCAAACTGTTATCTGAACCAATTTTTGTGGTTTTTTGTTATCTACTTTGTACGGCTTACAAATATATATTTATAAACACATTAGATTGGCAAAAGAAATTATAACAAAAAAAAAGGCTTGCGAAAAATACTTTGCTGTGTTGTTGTTTTTTACCATTTTAACATTTTTCTGCTTTTATGCAAATAATTAAGATATGAAAATAAAATATTTTATGCTTAACAGTGTTTTAATGACCATTTTTGATTAAAAAAACATAATTTTAGTCAAAACAAATACGATACATTATCAATTTTTTGCATTTTAATACTGTATTTGTCAAAATCGTATCGTCGATATAACGAATATAATAATTAGAATTTAAGACGCTCTGCAATGTTCAAGAAAATCCTTTTTTTACAAGAATATTGAGTAAAATCAAACTTTTAAAATCTTCAATAACTTCCGAAAATCTCCTATTTATATTGAAAAACCAATAACACAGTCACATTTAAATAACCTTTAACAAGGAGTCAATTAAAATTTTTGAAACTTGGCATTTTTTACCGAAAGAATGTAAAATATTTCTATATTCTTATAATTTATATCAACAAAATAGCAATGGTGACCTTAAAATCTTTTGAACAAAAGATAAATAAAGTGTAAAACTCTCCAAAAAGACAACCATAACAAAGTATGTTTTGAATTTTAACTTTCGTAATTGTCCTTTTCAGTACGGCCAAAATCTATGAGTGCTAAAATTAAGCCAATTTTCAAAGGACGAATCCTACAAATTGAGTCATTTTTACAAGTTACCTTAAGGGCATTCCAAAAACACCTAATGCACCTAATATTGTAGTATACACTTATAATTTCTCCTCTTAACAATTAAAGGTTGTATCTAAAATTTTTTCAACAATTAGGTTTGTTTCTGTACTTACCAAAAATCACACTAATACTGCTAATACGGCTAATACTATTTGCAAATTAATACATAAACAAACGACCTTAATAAACAGATCACAATTCTTTATATTTTACAATTTCAAAGTGAAATATTTTGAATCCAATTTAAACAATATATAAAGTATGTGAGATTCCAAAATCAAGTTATTAATTTCTAAAAAGGGTAACTTACAGTAATATTAGAAAACCTACTCTAGACAAGTGGTCAAGGTTGCCACTCCAAATTTGGAGGATATAGGGTTCGAATCAAATCATCGTAACCGGATATACATATATATCCAATTATTCAAATATTATATATTCAAAATTCAGAGAAAAACGCAACTGTCGAAGATATATGATTAGTTCTATTACTTCAAATGATTGAATCCTTATTGAAGATGTTGATTTCGTTTATCCTTCGGGCAGTGATGGATTTACCAGCAGGCTGAGTAAGCTGGAAGCCTAGAGCTGAAATTTTTTTTTAAATTTTCTTTTTATATCTGCGAAAATAAAACATCTGAGTTGAAAAATCTTTCTTGGATTAAGTAACGTTGAAAAAATTATCAACAGATAAGGAACAAAAAAATCAAAAAACGTACAGTGGAATAAAGAAAATAAAAAGTACTATTCAAAATACTTGCTTTATTTTTCTAGTTAATGTGTCACACAAATCAAACAGAATATTTATATTATTGTAATAGTAAAAATATGGAATGAAACCATAAAATTCTGTAGATATAATTAAAAAATACATGAAATTTATAAACGGAGATTCTTTGGTTGTATTTTCAAGTTCAATAAAAAATTCCGTTTAACAAGAAATTATATAAAAAAGGACATTAAAATTACTAGTTAATTTCATAATTAAATTAACGAACTTTTAAACATCATCCATTTGAACATCTTGGACGTCCATTTCATCTAGTTCTTGTGTAGCGGAATAAATTCGTTTTAGCCTTTCGTAATGTTTCTGATCCTAAAAAATACAAATAATTTCAATTCAATAAACACTATATTCCTTGGAAAAATCATAAGGATAAATTACTTTTTCTGTCACTGAAGGTCTAATTTTGCCAATCGCGGCACTAAAGTGAATAGATGTCACAACTAAATCCGTTTTTTGTGTACTATCAACAACCATATACTCCCGTAAAGCCTGAACGCTAGCTTCTCGAACAAGAGCCGCTAAATCTGCACCTGTGTACCCATTGCATCGTTCTGATCTTCCAATTAATGCTAGATCTACATCTTCAGCTAATTTTGGTTTCGTACCATTCTGTAAAGAGAAATAATGTTATTTTTTTAGGTTTTAGTTGTTGTATACGGTACCTTGGTCAAAGCTCGGAGGATATCGACACGATCGTCCGCTGAAGGAAGCCCAACGTAAATAATTTTATCGAGACGTCCAGGTCGCAACACTGCTGCATCTATTATATCAGGTCTGTTACTAGCGGCCATTAAATAAACGCCATGCCGTCCTTCAACTCCATCCATTTCAGTTAACATTTGATTTACAACACGCATCGTGGCTCCATTCTAAAATCAATTAAAAATGTAGAACTGAAAAAATAACTAATTAATTTTATTTTACTTCGCCAAAATCAGATCGTTTCGGACATAATGCATCTAGTTCATCGAAAAAGATGACGCAAGGTGCTGAATTCCTTGCACGTTGGAAACACAAACGAACGGCTCGTTCACTTTCTCCAACATACTAAAATTTAGTTGACAATAGAAAAAAAAAATAAAACCAATAATAATTTTTGGTATTACCATATTTAAAAGTTCTGGACCTTTGACGGATATAAAATTAATACCAGCCTCGTTGGCAATTGCTTTAGCCAAGAGTGTTTTACCGCATCCAGGAGGACCACACAGAAGTACGCCTGTAGGAGTTAAGATACCAAGTGACTCAAACTCAGCTGCATGTCGCACTGGTGCTAAGATCGCCATTTGTAATTCTTCTCGAACATTTTGCAAAGAGCCTACATCATCCCAATTTACATCAGGTACTGTAGCAAATCCCTCACGTTTTGCTGACGGTTGTACAGACTTTAAAGCTTTCTCAAAATCATGCATCTCAATTTGCAACCCTGATAAGTCGTTTTCTGCCAAAGGAGGAGTATCCTGAAGCCATGTAAGCAATTCGTCTAATTTAGTTGTAGGTTTTTTCTCTTCCTTTTCAACAGAACCACATTCTCCATTTTCGATGTTTGAACTGGTAGATGCCTGAGTGGAATCAGGTACACTTTCAGATGATTTTGGTGTTGCATCAACGGTTTTTGCTTTTACCTTTATGGCATCAAATATTCGATTTACTGCAGCCATTGACGCTTCGCGGACCATAGCCATTAAATCTGCTCCAACGTAGCCGGGTGTAACTTTCGCGATATGATCAAAATCAAATTCAGAACTTAATTTTAATTTTTCACACAAAACGCGTAAAATATTGGCTCGGGCTTTCAGGTCTGGAATTCCCATTGAAACTTCTCGATCGAATCGACCAGCTCGACGTAATGCTGGATCAATTGAATCTGGTCGATTGGTGGCTCCTATGACTAAAACACGATCTCCTTTCTCGTGTTGATTTAAATCTATAATAAAAGTTTAAATAATTATAATTTTCTTTTTCGTGTTTGAGTGTAGGTACCATCTAAACAAGCCAGAAGTTGAGCAACAATTCTTCGTTCCATGTCTTTCTGTGCCGTTTGACGATTTTGAGTGATTGCGTCGACTTCATCAATAAACAAAATACATGGTGCTGAAGCTGCTGCTTGATCAAACAAATCGCGTATTCTTTCCTCAGATTCTCCAGAAACTCCAGCGACTAATTCAGGAGCAGCAACTTTCAGTAACGGAATCTTCAACTCCTAAAATATAAAAATAATAAATTCAAAATTACACTGGCTGTTCACAATGAATTTACTCCAGCAATCGCATTGGCAAGTAATGTTTTCCCACATCCTGGAGGACCATGTAACAAAAATCCACGAGGGGGTGAGATACCGATTTGCTTGTAAATTTCAGGATGTTTAATGTGAACCAACAGCTTACAAACATCCTCTAACACTTGTTCAACTCCTCCAATATTTTTAAAAGATATTGGAGGTACTGTTGATTGTGAAATATTACGACGACGTTTTGTCGGAACTGGAGTAATAATGTTTAGTGGCACTGTCGTAGCTTTACGTTTTCTAACTTCAATACTTTTTCGGTTTAATTTCGATGGTAATAGATTTAAATTAAGATCATTTCGGTCTTTCAATCTAAGAGTCGTATGGTTCTCGTCAGGACTATCTTCTTCCTCGGGATGTTTATTATTTTTATCTGCTGCTTCCTCTTCTTCAGAATCGCTGCTTATTGTTATCTTAATTGGTTCTCCAGCGTCCAATCCTTTCGAGTTATACATTTTTTCTAACCCAACATTTAAAAAGTTTGTTACCTAAATAAAAAATAAATATTAGAACAGTAAACAAAAAATTGTTCGTGTATATTTTAGTAACGTCAAAATCAAGACAAGTTACATTTTCTATTATGTGTTTAATTCGTGAATAAATCGGACCATAATCAAAATTTAGTAACAAAAGAGAAAATTATATGATATTACAAATTGAATTAACAGAATGGAGAATGAAATCGCAAATTAAATTAAAAATAAAGTAGAAAATGCAATGTCAGATTTTGACGTTCGCTAAAATATACATGAACCCAAAAAAATGTTGCTTTCATACAGGTACATCCGTTTCGATTACATCATCATCTTCATCATCTTCGTCCTCCTCGTCTTCGGATGGCGATGTAACTTCCCCATTTTTCTCTTTGTAGCGTTGTAGTAGCACCTCATAGGCGCTTTTTACGTAAGACTGAAACACTCTTCTTTTACGTCTAGAATACTCTCGATAACGTTGTTGTAAGTGATCAGCCATTTCATTTATATCGAATTCCTTTTCCGAAGACCGTGAATGTAAATACTGAAAATAATCCATTGAACGTTTTTACCGCAAAAAATTCATAACCTCACTTTTATATTTTACCTCTTTAACACGTTTAATTAACAAAGGATCTCTAGATGGCACGTAAATGTGTGTTATTTCCGACATATTTCGATTTTTCCCACTGAAATTACTAATTTCTTTATCCTGATTCGCTTCGGCTCTTATTGGTAAAATATCAGCATCTTCTTCGGTTGGTCTGAACGCGTTGAACATTTTATTGAGGAACTTATTTAACGTTTATAAAGACGAATTATAAAAAATGATATTAACTAAGAAAACTTCGACACAATTATTGATTGAAACAATCTTTAAATTCGGTACAATATCAGATAGTAGCAAACGAGACTATTTCGTTTTAAGAAATACCGGCCATTTTGGAAAATTTAAGTTTGGTGAAGGCCTTTAATCTCACACGCTTGTATACGCAATTATAGATTTCTTGTTTATTTTTTCATACGTTTAACGTTCGTATTCCTCTTTTGAATAAAGCCTTAATTCTAATTGATAAACTATCCTGGACCAATCATATTTTATTTAGATAAAAATGATAAAAACATAATTAAAACGCTTTTATTATTTATTTTAAATAATTAATTGTTCCACACTTATCGAACCAAAGTAATTTCAATTGTTGTTCACAACAAAAATACAGTCAAACTTATGTTAATTTAAAAACCAAACATAAAACATAGACTTCTAAGAGTTTATGGAAGTCTATTGAAGAAGTACGCATAATTTAAAATATATTTAAATTGTCAATAATGTAATTTTTGCAAATGATCAAAAATATTATTAATTCAAAATAATTTTAAATTATTTTCAAGCGAAAATAATTTATCATAATGATTTATATTCTTTTATTAAGTAAATATTAGGTCAGATTAAAATGTGACGTTTGACCGTAAGAGAAATGATCGATATTATGCGACGGAAATGTTTTTTGAAATTTTAACAAATATTTGGGGAAATTATAATATTTGCTTTGTCATTGTGACCTGAGCAAAATTTTCGAATGTTAAAAAATATTCAACGATGATTTCAGACACATTTTTCGATGATTACATACTGACATTGTTATGGAAAATACTATTGACGATTGTCATGATAATTTTGTTGATTAAACTTTTACAATGGCTTTTCACTGATACAACATTTCCTATTCCTGATGTGTCGAAACAACACAATTGGCATGATATTTCATTGTTGGGAAAGGTACAACAATCGTTTTTATTTTTTACTGGAGATTTATAAATTTTTTCGATTCTAATTTTCAGGTTTGTTATTGTGCACTTTGTGAGGCGTTAATGATAAGCGGGCTTGGGTTTTATTGCGATTGTTGTGGAGTATGTGCGGATCAACCTTGTATCAAAAAAGCTGACCGAAAATTGCCTTGCAAAGTAGTTACATCTCAAAATGAAATAACACATCATTGGGTCAAAGGTAAATTCGTTTTTCAAATGAATTATTGAAATTTACAATCATGTATTAACTTTAAAGGGAACCTCTCACCAGCTGCCGTTTGCGATATTTGTTTCGAAGATTGTTCTATCGAACCTGGATTGACAGATTACCAATGCTGTTGGTGTCAACGAACCGTTCATAAAGCTTGTAAAGTTACCATTGCCAATAATGTGAAGAAATTTGTAGTGTTATCAAGTTGAAGTATTTTTAGACATTTTATTTTATTAGATTTGTGATATGGGACCATGGAGACGTCTAATTGTTCCTCCTTGGACTGTGCGAGTATCTGGACGCAAAACTACGGTACGTCGACATCAACATATTCAATCTGTAGTTCACCCTGGATGGCCTGATTGGATGCCCTTAATCATCATAGGTAAAAGCTCAAAAAAAATCTATATTTCTAATAACATAATAAATTAAACCAAAAAAATGTGTTCATTCATTTTTTATAGTATCTATTTTAAGAATATGATTAGCGCTTAAGAGAGTTATTAACTTAATAACTAATTAAAAAATATAGTTTGTAATATGTGTGATAATCGTTCTTTTGCTTATTTTTAAACTCAATAATATTTAATTAAACAGGAAACCGAAAATCTGGAAATTCAGACTGTGAAAAAATACTATCACATTTCCGTCGCTTTCTCAATCCAGTACAAATTGTTGATCTCGAAGAAAAACCTCCAATCATAGCATTGCAGTGGGGCCCATTATTAGGAACGGCGTTAAGTCAAGGACCGATTCCCGTTAATAGAGACAAAGAAAGGAAATCAGATAATCAAATGCCAAATACTGAGATGATTCCCCGGATTTTAGTTGCCGGCGGTGACGGAACGGTGGCTTGGATTCTGAATGTAATACACAACATGGGGATAAAACCAGCTCCGGCTGTGGGAATTTTACCGTTGGGCACGGGTAATGATTTATCACGAATATTAGGCTGGGGAAAATCAACTTCGGCGAATTTAGATCCTGGAACTGTAATGCAACAAGTGTTACACTCGACTCCAATCGCATTAGACCGGTAACTATTTCCAAAAAAAAAAGATTGAAAATATAATATAAGGACTTTTATGTACAGGTGGCTTATCGATATTCAACCATATCGGCATTTGGGACTCCGGCTACCAGCCAGATCTATGTACATGTATAATTACTTAAGCGTTGGAGTAGATGCTCAGGTCGCATTAAATTTTCATCGAACTCGAAATAGCCGATTTTATTTATTCAGTAATCGAATTTTTAATAAAGTAATCTTGAGAGATTATACTAAAATTCAATAATAGATTTGGGAAATTTTGTACTTTTAGTTGTTGTATTTGTTGTTTGGAACGCATGAGGCTTTGGCAGCAAACTGCCAAAACATTCAAGACAGACTCGAACTTTATATGGATGGATTACGAGTGGAATTGCCGTCAATCGAATCAATTGTTATTTTAAATATTCCGTCATGGGGTGCAGGAGTTTCTCTTTGGTGTAAGTAGACATTAGCAATATTAACAGATAACATTACAATTTCTTAGATTTTCGATGGTAGAAAAATCGAAAAACCTATCTGAGAGAAAAAAACCTTCAGAAGTGACAGTACTATCTTTTCCATACAATAAGAAAAAGCAATCTCTCCACAAATTTCTTTGAATCTTCCTACGTTTAACGCAAACTTAGGCAACTAACATTACATTTCTGTAGATTACAGTGAAAGTGGTGTAGTTTCAAATTGAAATAATAGATTTAAGTCCTCTGAATTTATAAAAAAAATATTTTTAGCTTATTTAAAGTTCTCTTTTATAGCCATGGGCAATGATGAAGAAATTCCTGAACAATCAATCAACGATGGTAAACTAGAAGTTTGCGCAATTTATTCATCATTTCATATAGCCCAATTACAAGTAGGGATGTCACAGCCTCACCGTTTTGGACAGGCTAAAGTTGTTGAGGTAATCCTTACTTAATACTCAAAATTGTATAAATGGGAGGAGGATTTTCATAAAATAAAACCAAAATTTTTCAGATTAAAATTAATGGAAGCTGTCCAGTCCAAATTGATGGGGAACCATGGGAACAACATCCCGCTCACATTACAATAACCCATAAAAATCAAGCGACAATGTTAAAATGGGAGGATTAAAAAAAACTTCGGCATTCCCAAAGTTTTATTTAGCTTTAAGATTTAATTTATTACAGCACTCGTACTTTTTAAAGATGTTTAAAGAAACACTGAAAATGTTTGTTAATATATTAATTATAGTCTAAAAATAATATTTTATACGACATAACGTTTTTATATAATTTCTTCTATTTATTAACAATATATTATTTATATAAATTATATATATTATTTAATGATGCTATATTAATTAAAATGCAATATTCAAAATAAAAATCTCATGGAAAAATTAAAATCAAGGAATGTTTGCTTCTCTCCTGAAAAAACTAACACATCATAAAATTGATTTAAAAAATGCAATAACTAAAATATAGTTATTCGTAAAATATACAAACTACTTTATGGATACATCGCAAATTTAGTTGAACACAAATGCTCGAATGGAAAATCCAACAACAATCCGAGAATAAAATTTGTTTTCAATAAGTTCAATTAAATACGCGAATCAATATTTAAAAAAAAAAATAACACGGAAGTAATATGATTTAGGTCTGATTGGTAAGTCAAAGCTAACAACGACTAGATTTTATCAAATTTCCTTGCAATTCACAATCTATGTTTCCCTACTAGAAAAAAAATGTTTTCAAAAAATATTGATCTATTTGTTTGAAGGATTGAATCCAAAATTCAAACGTAATTGTTCTAAAAATACAAATGTCAGTATTGTTTGTGGGCCTAAACGAATAAAGGCTGGAATGTATCCCTTGAAGAATCCCAATGGACCCAATTTGGCTGTATATTGAATTAAATGCAGGATATTTTTAAATTCACCTGGTTTTGCGTTCATTTGTCGTGTTTTTAAAACGTCCAGGGGTTGTGTCATGGATGTCGCAATAGCACCCTTTAATGAAGAATAAAATTTTCATCAACTAAGAAATTGGCTAATTAACAGAATACATGGGTTTCAAACCAGTCAACAATTAAAATATCCAAAAGATATCAGAATTTTTTGTAAGACATCCTAATACTTCATAAATTATTTCTGACTTAAGAATAAAAGGCCAAGATTATTTCAAATTATTATTTTTTACTAAGATCAAGAGTCGCTTGTCAAATATTCCAGAACATTTAAATAAAAGATGAGTGAAAATAGCAGTAAACACTGATACTCACAAAACTTAGCTACTAAACACTACCAAAAATTCTACAGTATTCAGTAATTTTTATGCCAGCTTTTGAAAAAAAAAATGCATTTTATTTTTGAGATATTGAACTATCGTAATATAAATAAGCCATTCTGCAAATTTTTCGCCATTCCACAAGTTTCGTAGTGTTATATACCCATTTTGATGGTTTAACAATGAGTCGTACCATAATTATTATCAAATTTCATCAAAATTGATTCAGCTGTGCTTAAGTTAAAAGATGATAAATAATAGTGTTAAAAGTAATAAATTGAAATAAGGACATCTTGAAACTAATATTTGCCCAAAAATTGGATGAAACATACTGATAAAGTTTGAACAAAAAAATATTTTAAAAGAGGTTTCAAAATGGGAAAAAATTTATCCTATTTAAACCTTCAAAACCCATGTAAACTCTATACAATAATTACTTACAGCAGTTAAACTTGATAGGAAGTGTGTCGCTAAATTATCATGGAAATATCCAGTAGACAACAAAAACATTTTAACTTGATCATAAAATGAAAGTTGTCCCACAGTCATTAAAACCGCTCGACTTGTTGCAGTTGAGGCTCCCGAAAATAAACGTCTTGCACCTTCTTCTCTGTAAACTCGCCACATTCCATCAAAAACATGTTTATAGCTACAGAAAAAAAGTTCTTAGAAATATATTTTCATTTACAAAATAATAGTTCTAACTTTCTTCGTTGTTCTGCTGGTAGTTTAATATCATTTTGCATTCGCACATTGACCATATCGGCAGGCGTTCCAACAATTCCTCCAAAACACCCAGCGGTTGCAGCCATCCCTACACGAGTTGCAAAGCTGATTTCTTGTTTTTCGCCTTTGGCTTTCATTCGATTATTAACAGTTTGCTTTGCGACTTCATAAATTCCAAATCTTGTGGTCGAATAAGTTAATTGGCGACAAAGAGACGCAGTTAGTCCACTATAAAGGGCAGTAACACCTTGTTTTTTGATTATATTTATTGTCAAACGGACCTAGAAAAATTAATTCTAATTATTTATTTTTTTTTCACTTAAAATAATAAATTTACCATTGATATTTTGCCCTCTTGTTGTGTTTGTAAGTGAACTTTGAGCAAATCCAAAGGATGAGTGCAACAAGCAGCCCCAGCCGAAGCCAATCCGCCGAAGTACCATCGAGACAAGCGCTTTTCTTTATCCGCCATGGTTTATTCTAATTTTGAAAAAATATAAAAAATAATAAATAATTTAAATTTTAGCGCAATTAATTTTATATTAATTTTATGGTGGGCAATACAGATCACTGTTTTACCCAACTATCTTGAAATATCAAAAAAGGAAGGTTACAAATTAAAAGTCAAAATTGTGAAACAAACGTGGAGAAATCAAAAACATTAATCTTACATTAATCAGGTACCGGTTTTCTATTTTATTTTTAACGTTCAACTTTTATTACAACCCCATTTTATTTAGTATAAAAAAATTATTGAAATCCTTTCGAAATTCCTCCCTGCTAGTTTCGCGTTCTTATAAAGCGCACTCGTTAACGATTACAGTTTTTGGTCATGGTGCAAACCTTGACCTCAAATATAAATATTAAACATAGAAAATTTCTAATAATTTAATATAAATACATAAATAATTTTAAACAAAGTAAATTACTTGACTTTCTGGCGTAGAATTTAAAAAAAAATACCTCAAATTTTTCAGTTTCTTAATGTTAAGTTACGAATAGAAAAAAAAAATTGTGGATTATTACAAAATTCACGCAATTAAAATTATTTTATTTTTAGATTTTGCATACGATTTTTCACGAATATTTTTTTTAGAAATACTTGAATCAACTATAGCAATAGCTCTCTCTGGTCGTTAAGAGAGATCCATTCTAAATTCAACCTTGCCTCAACTCCACATAAAATAAATTAAATAAACATTTAGAGGGGAAATTTTAAATTGGTTTTATCAATATTTTCTTGTTTTTCAGCTAAAAAATGTCTTCGGAGGTAATTGCTGCGCTAGGACTTGATAAAGAGTCTCTTCAAGGACAGATCGTTTCAATTTCCGAGGAAAATAACGCCAATTCAAATTTTCTTATAAGTTGTATTTTAGCTGATGCGATATCCAAAAATCAAGCAATATGCTTACTCACGTTTCATAATTCTTTTCGACATTACCATAACGTTGGAGTCAAACTCGGATATAATTTGGAAAATATTAAAAACTCGCAACAATTGATTGCAATTGAAATATTTAAATCAGTCCTTAATCATTTTAATCCGAGTGAAAACTCTAACGATATTTTAATAGTCTTTTTCAAAGAAAATAAAACAGAAATTATAAATGATTTATTTCATCAAATCAACAACGCTATAAGTTCATTGTTGAAAGTAAAAGATAGCGTATGTTTAATAATCGATGACTTAAGTCACTTACTTGATCTTGGAATTCCAATTAATGAAATTATTTCTTTTAAACAAATGTTAAAAAATCTAGTTTCTTCTCACAAAAATCAAATAGAATTAGTTGTAAATATAGCATGCACTAATAAGGAAGATGTAATTGTTTCAAATGCATTTAAACATGTGGCAGATTTGTGCATAAGTGTGTCTGGATTGAAAACAGGACGAAGTAATGTCGTGTCGGGAGTTCTTAAAATTGATCGACGAGAAGAATATAAAAGATCGTGGGCTTGCCAAAAAGAATATCATTTTAAAACTTACGATAGACAAATTAAACTTTTCGCTATAGGAACAGCTGCGTTAACATCATGACTTGTATATATTATTACTAAAATAAATCATATGATTACATAAAATATTTGATGTTTGTATTATTTTTAAACGACCTTAACTAAATTAGCATAATTGATAAGAAAAGATAACAGCAAAAATGCTTGGATAAGATGACAAAAAAAGTTTTATTACATGTGAGTGTATAGGCAACTTAAGTTACAGCATTGAAATCTAGTTACTGGTTCCCTACAATAGAAAGTTTGTGTTTTTGAAACTTAATGTTTTAGACCTGATTTTATATAAGATTGGATTCTAAAATTTTTAAAATAACTTTTTTTATTCATAAAACCGCTTAAAGGAATATGTTTGTGTTATATTATTGTTGTCAATATTATTGTTTAATCGCAGCAAACCAAATTATATTATATTACTTGAAATATTATATAAAACGAATTTTGATATGTACCATATTTTATCAGCGTAGAATTATGCATATAGAATAATGCATATTATAAAATCATATTTACAGATCTAAGTACAGAAAAATCTCAATAACAAATAAAACTCAAGTTAATTTTTTCTTAAAATATTCGTGTGCTATATTTGAGACACATAACCGTAATTTAAAATAATTCTGGGCTGTATTTTCTTTGAATCATCATTCAACAATTATAAGGTTCATTAAAATTGTTTGCAATATAAAATACGAGTACGTTATTGACTAGCAAATGGGAAAAGTATGCAGGTAGTCATTTTATATTAGCTCAAATGTAATCACTGCTTAATTTTTTCCATACTAGCTATTCTTTTACTTTAAGCATTCTTCGATAATTTAAGTCAAAAAATAGAAACATTATTGCAATATTGTAAGCAGAAGTGAGCTTTTGTAAGAGCTTCTTTTGTTGGTAATCATTAAATTATAGCTAATCGTTGAGCAAATGGTTGCAAAGTTGAGGGTAAATGTAAGTATAAATTCAAAGAATCGAAAAAAAACCCTAAAAAACCTATTAAGTATATTTAGCTCTATTGAGAATTTTAATTTCCCAATATTGGACCTTCAATAGTAAGTAATATGTATTCCATTAGCAATATATTTAAAAGCCTTTTGTTATTAGGTAAATTTTAGAATGAACAAAACCCAAGGCAGTAGAATTTAGATTGTATTGTTTAGATTGAATTTTCTATTATTTTAAAAGTTTGTTTGAGTAAGTTTTTTAAAATATTTAACTTTTTTAAAATATTAGTTAGTGAAATTGACAAGAAACTTTATAACAATTTTGTTTGACAGAAATAGTTTAGTTCAGCAGATTACGTTAATAAATAATTTATAATAGACAATAGAAATATAAAGAAGGTAAAAACTAAACTTCACCTTAATAAAATACATTCATACTTAGAAAAATAATTTAAATTCCGAAAATAAGGTTTAACTCTAAACTGGTTGCCGAATGCATAATAGTACATGATTATAAAAGTTCAGTTTAAACTATGATCCAAAAGTAATAAGATATTAATTTTGATGGATTAGAATTGCTTCTTGTTTATTTTTCATTACCTTAAGTGTTCGCATTATTGTATTATCATTAAAAAAATAGCTATCGGTTAAATTTAAAAGAAAAATTATGTGCATTTTAAAATAATTTAATATTATAGTATTATTCCTACAACTCAAATATCAAATTTTAAAAGTATTAAGTTCGATTCATTCAGCAATCAACAAATTTTTCCATTAGTATTCTAGTTATAGTTTAGCATTGGTTCTTTCATACGCAAACAATAAATAAATTATTTTTAATCACTGTAGCCTATAATTTCAGGAAATACTCAAAGAATTCTGTTCAATGAATTCCATTTCTTTAAAGCTCGACAATTTAAAAAAATATAGATAAGTTGTATGTTCCTTTTTACTTTTATGAAAACTTTACAGATTTAACGCATTAGTGACTATAATAGACACGTTAATAAATAAAATTAGCGAATCCTCCATACATAAATGTTAAACTGCAAGGAATATCTATTAAATTTGCATTTAAATGCTATAAAGCGTTGCATGTCCATCGAACATTTATAAGAATAGAGGTCAGTTTCTAACCAAAGGCGATATACTGTTTTAAATCGAACCCTCTAGATTTGTTGGTTCGTCTGATAAAAACGAATAAATTAAACAAGTTTTCCTTTTATAACTTACATTTTACAACAAAAAAGGAATATCGTAAAACAAATGTAACAATTCAAAGCTCAAAAATCAAAGCCTCAAGGTTTCTCACGGTAAAAAATTTAAAACTAACTAAAAGCTTTCAAAACGGAAATAAGTTTTTTTCGCCAAGGTTGGTCAGTTTTATAAATGTTTGTATTGGAAACGTACATGCACGATGATTTATTGAAAGCTCTTATTTTCTTCTGGGACACTAAAGGTTCAATGTATCCGAACACTGACCGGTTGTAGTTTTATATTTTATGAGAATATTCAATTTAATTATTAATACTACTTATTGTGCTCATCCCCTTAAAACAACCCTTCCACTCATATCTTTAATGGTCTCATATTTGTTATTACACAAACGAACTATTGATTGGCATTTAAAAAAAACAATATAAGTCATATTATAATACTTCAAATTATTGTCTGTTTTCGTTAAGAGATTTCATATCGAAAATACCAATTTTACCACGAAAATTGGTTTAAAGTTGCGTGTTTAAAATGTAAATTGTTTCACGCAAAAAAATTAAAAAGGAAGTGACGCACTTTAGTAATTCATTGGAAATATTGTATAATACATTATACATTTTTCTTCTGTAAATCCTAAAAATAAATCATTCGCTAGTTTTTTAGTTACGCAGATTATAAATTTTAGATTGTTGTGATTGTAATGAGGAAAATGATATATTGTCAATTGTATACGTACATATTGGAGAAGAGAAAGTCGCGCAAAAAAAATTGTATTGTGGAAATGGGGTTGCAACGACAAAGACGAATTGTGTTTGAGGTGGTGTAAATATTTGTTAAGTT
Source organism: Sisyra terminalis (assembly GCA_958496175.1). NCBI lineage: Eukaryota > Metazoa > Arthropoda > Insecta > Neuroptera > Sisyridae > Sisyra > Sisyra terminalis. Next base: position 16,072,377 of record OY292275.1, read on the forward strand.
ATGGGAATTGGAATCGTGTCAATCTACCACCCATATTGTGTCATTTATTGGTAGCTTGCGCTGTAATAAATTCTGTACAAGAATAATAGAAATTAAAAACAGAGCCGGACTGCGTTGATTGAATATTTTATATAATTTTTTATCTTATCAATCTTATCTATCAATATTTTATCTTATTTTCTTTTTCTAAAAATTTTATTATTTGAAAATATAGTCAACACTTTTATTTTAGCTTTGACCCTAATTCAATAGTCCAACTAGCCTTTATTCTTGCTAATACATTCCTATGTATAAGCGGTTATTTATCTTAAACCTCAAAAACAATAAATCGTAGAAAGCTACAATATTTTATTTCCATACCCATCATTTTGGTTGAAGACAACTAAGCCAAAATTACTTAGTGTTTATTGGAAGACAAAATCAAAACAAGTATATTTTAAATTTTTCTCACTAATCTAGAAATCTCTTATTTTTTTCAACTATATGATGTAATACGAGTGTTAAGTAAGATTTCTTTTTTTAGAGTTAAATTTGACACCAAATAAAATTTAAATCGATTAAATTAATGAATAATTATTTATGTCGTATAACTCAATTTCTTTATTTATTTGTTTAGTTGTGATTATCAGGTAATTTTGATTATAATTGCCTGATGATGACAGCCAAAGACTGTTGAAACGCGTTGTAATGAAGAAATAAATCAAGAAATGGAGTCATACGACAAACATAATTATTCATTACGTTATTAATTATGACTCAGAAAGAATAAATAAAATATTTATCAATGAAATCGATTTTATTTTGTAAGCTGAGTTCTCGCAAAGAGATCCAATCGAATTCATAAAGAGTGATAATCTTTCTTCTCTTTTGTATACGTTATTTTCAATCGTAAAGTTTTAGAAATTTAAAAGATAACAATGATTTTTTTTTCTTTCCTGGAAGGTGAATGCTGGATAGTTAAAGAATTAAAATAAAGCATGAGCAAATTGTATAACTAATGTATTTTCTTTTTTATTATACATATAAATAAGCAGATGTTTGTTAACCGCAAGGAAATACATTAATTTTTGAAGTTTAAATGCTAATATAAAATTCAATTTAAAAGTAGGAAAAAACTTTAGCAAAAGCTCGAAACAGGGGTCATAATTGTGTGTACCCCAAATAGCATATATATCTAAATTTGATGTTATTGTTTTGTATAGTATATAAAAAACAAAAACTATGCTCAACATTTAGCTTGTATAAGACAAATATCGTCGATTGAAAATCAATAAAAATTATAAAAACCATAAAAAATTATATATAATAAATTGAAAATCAAAAAGTAAGGATGATGACTGTAATTTTGACTTACTTTCGATAATAACTTTGTGTAATAAAATATATAGATTCTTATCTTTGAATAACTGTTGCTACAATATATAGTATTCAAAAAATATTCGTGATATATTCGATAAATCGAAGTTCATTTTTTTTTCCATTATTTTTTTATTCGTAAATCCATTTTTGGTTACCCGATACATTCAATACCCCCTATTTAAGCGAATTCTGGGATTTCAAGTTAACAAGAGTCGATTGTGTTATATAGATAAAAGTTTTACAAGTTTGGAAATAATGATTAGTATTTTCTCGTTGAAAATATAAAACGCTTTAAATGAACATTTAATAAATGTTTTTTTTTTTTTTTTGTTATAAAATGACGGGTGGTCGGGGTTAATTTATAAATAAGTCTTCAAAAGTTTTATCCTAAAAGTCTTTATTATTTTCGATCCTTAATGGCAACAAACAATTTCAAAAATCGCAATGATGCCTTTAATCGCTTAAAGCTTACACCTAAAACCTGAAAATCATTAATCAAGCTTCCAATATAGCAAATATCTACTCGAGTAGAAAGAAGATATGTACCGTCTTATTTATATTTTTATTAAATAAAATCATTACTAAATTTAAAAGATAAAGTCTTTTTAGTTTTTAATAAATTGATAAATTTTGAAAAAAATTTTAGAGTATACCTTCTTATATTTTTATAGTTCAAAACAATAAAGCTCATTTCTATTTTTTTTTTGTCCTATAAAGTTGTATTACATTGATGATTTTGAAGTACTTGTATATAGACTGCCTACACTCATAAAGGCAATGCTAATTGCATAAGCTATGCTAATCTAAAAAGCTCTAATAAATAATAATGAATTAATATAAAAAAGCTTTTCTTTCTACATATAAAAATGAAATCCCACCCTGACTTGTTATATGACTTGTTCTGTGTGGAAGTTTTCAAAGCACAACCCTTACATGTGTTCAGTCGCTTTCCAAACGTAAAGCTTGATAGTTAAGTGATCAACGTCGGTACGGGAAAAAAGCGTTTCTATTCAAATAGTTTCACGCGTTCGTTGCGTGAAAAATAAAGAAAAATTGTAATACATAATTATAAATTCATTTATTTTAAATAAAATAATTACCGATCAATTGAACATAGTTTCATGTAAACATTAAATAAATTAACCGACGAAGATTAATTACCACGTGCTTTTACGTTAAGTGTTAGAAGGACACGCATTATTTCAACCCTTGTACATTTTCAAACAATAAACCTAATTATTAAATATTATGTGCGTAATTATGAAATGATATTTCATTCTTAATTAATTAAACAGTAATTTTCGAACGTAAACAAAACTTATTTAAAATGACTTCGAGTGATATTGATGAATTTCAATCAGAGCCGCCAAAATCTGCCGAAGAACGGCTCATGGTGGCATTACGAATTCGACCTCTTTGGAGCGATGAAAATGAACGTGCCATTCACGTCATCGATGAAAAGGTTTGTCAATTTAAAAATATCTTTGTTGTGAATATTTAATGCGTCTGCTGTCAATGTGAAACTCACATTTTTTTTATTGGTTTTTTGTTCCAATAGTCATTGTTGTTCGAGGATGATGGCGATAAAAACGATCATTTACGCCAAAAACGAGGTGGAGGCGACAAACAATATTCATACGATGTCGTGTTTGGAGAAGATTCCACTACAGAACAGGTATGAAGGAATTTTTTCAATAAAATTTATATAACTCAATTTAGCAGCTTTCAATTTCATTCCATATTGATTTTTTTTCGAAATTGACGAAAATATCGTTTCTGCTTGTATGTTACCAATACATAGCGTTTGTTTTAACAAATATTAAAGCAAATCGATTAAAACAATATTAAAACTAAGGGCTAAAAAAACACTTCGTTCAGGGTAAAGTCTAGGCTTTTTATCAGATCCTATCGATTGTATTGAGTAGTAATGAGCTTTCAAATTAAAGCCAATAAATATTTAAAATGTCAATTATTTTATTTTAATTCAAGTTCAAGTTTAAATTTTCCAAACTTGAGTATTTTTCATTAATCAGATATACACGATATACGAAAGATTCTAATCTTGAAGTTAATAGCTTAACGAGAAAAATAAAAAACATATTTTAATCAAAAATGTAAAGGTTTTTAATAATTGCAAATGACTCATTTATGTTTTAAATAATTATCACATTTCCAATTACTTTTAACGTTTGTTTAACTTTGCTATTGCTCCATATTTTCTTCTTATAAATCGCCTAATGAAATTGAAAATCAGCAACAAAATTTTCTGTCTAATTTAAATTATATGTTACTATTTATTTCTCTATACATTCCAACAATATATTGTGAATTATCAGTTAATTATAATCAATAAACTATACAGAATTTAATTATAATAATTAAGTAAATTATAGTGATGGTATAATCTGCAAGAAGGTAGTTGAATATTTGTTGAATATTTGTCGATTTTTCACTTAAAGTATATCTTGGCACTATTTTATAGTTTTTTTAAGAATATATAACTAGCAATGAAACAAAAAACTGTAAAAACGATAAATATTAAACTAATTACGCAATTTAAACTGTTGACCAAGTTTATATTATACATACTTAGGTGAAGAAACGAAAGTTCTAAACTAAAAGTCTCAATAACCCAAAGTTTCATTCCACTTTGCTGTATTTTCCTTAAGCAATTATACCAGAACTAAGTTATGTCCCTAGCATATTCTTGAAGTATTAGAAATATCGGAAAAATTCTACTAGGAGCTTTAGTACAAATGGGACAAAAATACCACGAAATAAAAAGTCATGTGCAACTTTTGGAGTTAGGGCTTTTGAAGAACAAAATTTTACATATCCTGACGTTAAAAATAAGGACGCCGGAAAGTAATAATTTTTTTAACATAAATTTAAAACAAAAAAGTTTTTGAAACGAGTTTTAATTTTAAATCAAGGATTAATTCCTCCTTAATATCACTAAACAAATCTAGTGTCCAAATTTTTAATGCCAAACAAGTAAAAATTTAATATTTTTTAAGAAAAATATTTGAAAAACACATTTTGAACATAATTTAAGTTTTCAATTTTTTTACCACTTAGCAAATGTCTACCCTAAGTTTTAAAGTTTCTTCAAGTTTTTTTTTTGTGCAGAGAAACCTTGTTGTACTGTGTTGCAGAATAAAGTTTTCTCTATTGACAATTTTTGGGAACTTTTGGGTACTTGGTTAGTCGACCAAGATTGATTAGGGATGCTAGACTGCTCTTCTACTATCTAGCATGGATTTGGTACCACTTTCAGCCTTAAAATCTTATTAATCAAAATTTTTATCATTCTTGTTTGGTACGAGTTGTAGAACCAAAAATATCGAATTGAAACTCATTTGGCATTAATAAACATCAATGCATTTGGATAATTATTAAAAATGTTTTTAGTAACAACTTTGCGTCGCTACCTTATAAAATTTGAAAAGCATACAATACTGAATTTGTATTTCTTCAGATATTTGCCTAGTCATTTCAATATAAAAAGAGTTTGGAATATTTTTCAAAACAATAAATAGCAATTGAATGTCTATAGGTTCAGAATTGATATTACCATATTTTCCGATCTCCTTAATAATTTCTTGGTACAATGCAATAAAAAGCAAAAGATAAGTTTGAGTAATTGACGAAAAATTATTTCGTTTAGTATCATTTACTTATACCCAGTTTTAAAGTTGTTAACAGAATAAGTCCCTTTTTATTAACAGTGATATTTTTATTTGGTATCATATTTGTTCTTTTCCATTACGATTGCTTAATTTCAGAAATAATTTTCTTCTATTTTTCAACTTTAAATAAAATAATGTTGCAAGAAATCTTATATAGATTCACTAATAGTAATTGTGATCAATGTAAAATAGTACATATAAAACTTCGTTCTTTATTTTTGTTGTTTTATTAAATATTCAGTATTAATGAATATTTTACATTACGATACTCTATATTCAAAACAATGTTATATGATACCAATACACTTTATCGAGCTTTACATTTTTTGAAACTAAAAATATTAACAATGACTCAAGTGTACTTTAGCACACCCACAATCTGGCAACGTTGCATTTTTGACTTTGTTTTTAATTTAATTTGCGATATTTTTGTTAATTCATTTCTAATATGGTATAATTCTCTCTTTTGTGGCTAAATTTTCATTATGGACCGATTTAATCGCGAATTAAATTAAAAACAAAGTCGAAAATGCAATATTGCCAGATTGTGGGTGTACTAAAGTACACATGAGCCTAAACAATTATCTTTGTCATCAAATATTCAAGTATCTTTTCAATTAAACCTGTAAAATTAGATAGCAATAAAATGATTTAATTAGTTAACTTCATTCTTGCCTTCATGAAATCTTTTCACTTATGTCTATACTATATGCATATCGTTTTAAATTATATTTCGAGAAACCCTGAAACTATAAACCGTTTTATTTCACTATCATGTTTAAATAGGTTTATTAAAACGATAAACTTAAGTGAACATACAAAACGCACATTTTGTATGACACAAAATCTAATAAAATATCTACATAAAGTTGATTTATAACACTTAAAATTGTTAGTGAAAAAAATTTGCTTATGTTAATTTTTCATGACCAAGGTAATGTTGATGCGATTTTTGATTAAATTTAAGCTTAAAAAAATTTTTTTTCGACATATCTATAGTTAAAATCTTAAAAAAAAACAGTGATTTTCATGATAGGTGTAGGCATTAGTTGTAACATACAAGCACAAATTTAAAAATGATTTTCTAATTGTATATGAAATAAAATTCACACAAGATTAAATAAATAGTATGCCGTATTTTTTGAACTATAAGACGCACCGGACGATAAGAAACACCTCAAATATGTAAGATAAAATTTTAAATAATATACTTAATTGTTATTTACGGATCTTTTCATTTATTATTAACATAATTCGTACTAGCAATATTTAGTTCATCTCCACTCACAATACTATCATTCGTCTCGTTAATGTTATCGTTCGTATGAACTATTGTTGTTACACTTTTCAAAAACTACGTCATCTTTAGTATAATTTATGGTATTAGGTACTTATTTCACAATTTTTAAATGACTTTATAATATTTAAAGTTACCTTGGGACCATAAGACGCACCCAATATTTAAGAGGCACACAATATATCAATCCATTTTTCTATGTAAAAATTTGCGTTTTATAGTCCGAAAGATATGGTTATTAATGACACGGAAAATTTCTAAACTTTTATGTTAAACATTGGAAATAAGTTTGATTACATAATATTATAACTTATTTAAAAAAGTTAAGTGTTTATTAAATACAAAACTTACTATTAATCCCGAAACTTGTTGATGTGTATTAATAATTAAACGTTTTTATATTTATATATTCGTTTTTATACATATTTTCATGTATGCTAATTAGAATATTTTTATAAATACGTTGAAGTTTAAATTTAGAAATCGTTATTAGTATGATTAAAATCCATTTTCTTATACACAAGTTTTATAAAACTTATTTATATTAGTTATGCTTGCTTTTAATCTTAATAATTCCTCCTGAGATTAATGAACTCTAATGAATGTAAAATTTTAAGGGTTTCAAACTTCTAACGAAAGTATCATTGTTTTAACTTCTGCGTCTATTTAAATCTTTAAATCAATAATTTGCCTAATAGGCTTCATTATCAATAACATTAAATATTTAGGCATCTAATTAACACACAACGTCCATAATGACTATTTTAAAAGGTATTTAGTATAAAATAAAACAAAATATATTAAATCTTTGGTTCAAACTTCAAATTAAGAATTTTTTTATAATTAAAATAATTTTTTTCCTTTATGTTTTTTTAAATGTTTATACAATATATAAAATACATTGTGGTCTTATTTACATAATATAATTTATTACAAAAGTAAACTATAAACATTAATTAAAATGAAATTTCTCACAATATATTTTATATATTTTATGAACAGTAAAACTATTTAAAGTCAGCGAAAAAATCAAATTTATTTTTTTTTAATATTTCTGATTAATTGTAAACAAAGAACCCACCACTATCGTTTATTTTTTCTTTATTTTTCCGAATTTAAGTCTAAGAAACAAGAAACTATTTTTTATTCAAAATAAACTTATTAATTTTTAAATTAAATTATTGTGGAGCTTACTGGTGGCCGAGTGGTCTAGGTGACCGCTCTAACACTGGTTTTGCGAAGTATTTCTTGAAACTGTGTTTTCGAAGTCAGTTGTCAAGATTTCACGAGAACTTCTCAACCGATTTTGATGAAATTTTACACTCTTCGAGATATAATTCACAAAGATTCGAACGAAGGATTTTTGTTTTTTTTTTTTTCGAATTTTCGTTTTTCAATTCGAATGATCTTGTCATGAGTTCTGCTGTCAAGACGGACATACTTTTTTTCGGAAAAATCACCGGAAATGACGTCTCAATGCCAGAATTTCAAGAATTTCCTACAAAAATTTCAGAAAATTTTTGTCAAATATTTGTGTTTGAGACAGGAAAAAATAAGAATAAAATATTTATTTATTTTTATATGGAAAATTTTTTTTGAAAATAGGCCGTTTTCCCCCGATTAAACCCATGTAACCCCTTAACTTCGGCTTATTTTCTTACCTCTCACCTCTCACTAATAATCATAGTATCATTAGATTAGCAACTTTCTTAAAAAAAATCGATCTGTATCGATTGGTAGATCATTGATTGGTCCTTCAACAATAACGTAGTCCGTCTTTTTAGATTGCTTTCTTGGCCAAATCTCCGTACCATTTATGGTTGTAAAATATGTATTTAAAGGTTACGAATAATTTTTTCATTAAAATAAGCTTTCTTGCTACAAATCAAGCTTCGAGTATCCGTATAATATTTAAGAAACTCTGGAAACAAAAACTAAGATAGGCTGATTCATTATTTGGTTTCAATTTTTTTTAAAGCTGAAATCTCTATAAATTTAAAGAAGAATACCTTCTCCTTCCAAATAATAGCTTCAATAGTTTCTTTAATCTAGATAACTTTTTTTCCAAACTTGACCCATATTCTATGTTAATCGTTCCTTTCTACAATTTAATGGTATTACATAGAAAAGTCATCATTTTTTGTATCTATTGAATAAAAATTATTTTGAAATCTGTAATTTAATATATTTATTACGTTGAACAGCTACTAATATCTACTTATGCTATAAATCTACATATCAAAGCTATCAATCACAAAAAAGCATTCATTGCTGTGATGAAAATGACCTAAATATTTGAAAATTCAAAACACGTGTAGTTTGAATTACTTATATCGTTCGTGCTTAATTATTTCCTCAATTTCATGCGCTCAATTTCTCGATATTATCCTGAAGAGTTCCACATAAACTAGTCAACGATCCATCATCAAAAAAAAAAAATATCGAAATTAAAGTAGAAGCAAACTTATTAAGTAGTTTCCGAGTTGAATCGATTTTAACCTTTCCATAAAAGCGACGCATCATTAATCTTTTCGATAATAAAATGCACTTTCCACCTCCAACGCAAATGCATTTTAATACAATTTCAAGTACTACCCTGTCACGGAAATAGAAGCAAAAAAAAATACATCTCATTAATCATTCAAGCCTCTCAATTTTAATAACAATTTTATTATTAGGTCTACAAGAAAACTACAAGTGGTCTGGTGACTGACGTTTTGGCAGGATATAATGCAACAGTATTTGCATATGGAGCTACAGGAGCCGGAAAGACACATACCATGGTCGGAACGGCTAACAATCCCGGGATCATGGTTCGAGCGATCAACGAACTATTCACCAAAGTTGCAAGGAGCAAAAATCCATCTCAATATGAGGTAAGATATTTCCCTCAAATGATACCACAATTGCAGACAAATGAAATTTTAAATTGAAGAAAATTAAGTCGTAAAGGTGTCCAATCAAATCTTACATTACCAAAGTAAAAACTTAATAAAGGAATCTGATAATTTATAGTTTACTAAATGAATTGTTTCCTAAATTTTCTGTAAAATTAAAGCTTTATCTACTCTCACAAAACTTCTTTACACCTACTTTCTTGAACTCTTAAAGCATCCATTCCTATCGAATTCATGACTATTGACATACTGTTATACTTTGTATATTTTTCGAGTTGTGAAACATTGTATTACTTTTCTTGTGTCGTTTTTAAGCAACCATTTATTATTTATAATTTCAACTATCGTATCTATCAATACATTTCAATTACATTCTTTAGACTCAGTCTAATAAAATTCCAATTACCATAACTTACTCTATTGCTGGGATCTTTTTTTTTTTTTGAGTTCAACTACTACTGAATCGCCAAATACCATACCCACTGATATGCGGTTTATGTTATATACAAAATTATGAACTCAAATATTTGTAATTCCAACTACTATGATAAAAAAGTGACAAATTTTAGTGTTCAATTTTTGAATGATACCACATTTATGACGTTTTTTGGCTTTCTGTAACTAAAACCTTTCTTGAATAGTTCTGATTTATAACAGTCTCTGTCTACTACTTAAGTTTCTAGGTCCTAAGGTTTTTTAATATTTACTAATATTTACTTTATATTGTTATTTCTTCCCTTCTATTAACTTTTTTTGCTGTTAGTTTGTAACGTACGAAGCTTTTAATCTTATTTTCCACCTACTTCCCAGCACTATATCGTGCTGAATTTTGATACAACTGCTTAATTTTGATGACAACGCTTGAATCCATCGTAAAATTTAATAACAATCAAGTATTTATAGTTTATTTAAACTAGATATTTAACTTTAACAAACTTTGGTTCCCTATCTTCACAGACGCATGTAAGAGTGAGTCAATTTAACAATCGAAATGAACTGAATCTTCTTACCGATTGCATCATCGATATTAAGGCAATATTAGTCAATTAAAGAGAATCGTAAGCTACCTAGTTCTACATCAAATCAAGAGGTGTTCCATATTCTTCTTCTTCTTCTTTATCCAACATCACTGCCGATGTATGACGATTAAAAAAATGGCTATCACGTGGGGAGTTCCAGGTTTCTCAGAACCTGTTGGATGGTCCTTCTCCAGGGATTACGCTCTTTTGTCTGCCGCGTTGCGGACGCGAAACTCGAATCAACGAGCTTTTCCACCGGGTTGGCGATCGCCCTCGTTTTCTTTTCCCTTCAGGTCATCCCTGTACCATTAGCTTTTCCATGGTCTCGTGGCGCGCGATATGTCCGAAAACCCTGAGAATTCGTCCATACGTCAGTGAAGAGAGTCTTTGGACTGGCTTAACTTCGTTCAAGACAGAGACATTAGTTCTTTTAGCCGTCCATGGGATCCGTAGCATTCTCCTCCAAACCCACATTTTTAAGGCATCAATTCGTCGCCGATCAGCTGCACGGATAGTCCACGTTTCCGAAGCGTAGGAGAAGATAGGAAAAATCTGTGTACCATATTACCAATTTGTAAATAAAATTGCACCCCTCGCTTTAATACACAACTTGATAGCTTACGATTCTCATTAATTGGCTAATATTGCCGTAATATCGATGGTACAATTGGTACGAAGATTCAGTGCATACATTTATTTTTTATCTTTTTAATGTATTTTATCAAAAGAAGCAAGGATTTTAAAATCTTTATTTTAAATATGTTTATTTATTTCTCTTTTTTAACAGTAGTTGATTACTCTTTTGTCATTAACACAGCTTGAGAAACCTTCCTCTTTGTAATTTATAAAGTAAATCAATTTTCTTCTCCTTCTTCTTCATTGTTCTGGGGGATTATCCTAAGAGTTCCTTTGCGTTGAATCGTAAAAGGATCCTTGCGCCCCAGCTTTGTTTCTAGTTTCAATAGGTCAGGTCTGCTTCGGATATAAATCTCAGCAATCACTTGGATCTTTGTATATATTTCTCATATCCTATTCGCATGGGCCAAGAGAGCTGAGACGATTTTGACGAAGACGAACACTGGATCTCTTTTAGTAACCCTGAATTTCTTTTGTAGATTTCTTACTTTGTTTTGAGATTTATTTCGCTCTATGCTTTGGATTTTTTCTCAATTGAACTGTTGATTAGATTTATGTAGTGTTATTAACTCTCTTTAGAATTCATAAGGTTGCCATCACCCTCCAGAACGTTCACTTTATTAGAATGAATGTAGAATTTTGTTAAGGTGAAAGCAATTTTGTATGATTTTTTTCTATTTTCCATAAAATCTGTTCTAAACCAGAGATTTTTTAAACTGTGAATCGCGACTTCATCGTGGGGTCGTGGGTCTTGCAACAGGGGTAGCCAAAAAAATTGTAAGTTTGCTAATGATTTAAATTTTGCATTGTGTTTTGTCTTAAAAATAAATAATAAATTTTACATTTTAAAATTCAATAAGATTGTTATTAATTTTATGTTTTGCTACCGCACACCGCACAAAAGTTTTACTACGTCTTTTTTAAACTTATAATAATTTATTAATTCAATAGAATTTTAGTACGGTAATGATTCTCGAAACAGTCGTCTTGCTAATTTTCAAATTCAGGTAATAGTTTTAATTGGATAAAACACTTTGATTACTAATAAAGGAGAAATAATTGTACCCATTTTCTCTTTCCTGGATGCTTCATTGTCACCTCATCGAAATACATTATAAAATCTATACGAACTTTGGATATTCTAACCTTCGTTTAATCACACATTTTAGTTTATCTACCGTTGTTACTGATTTTTGTCTACCTTGGTAGTTATTCTCTATTCAACACCTAATAGCAAATCCATTAGGGGGAATTAGTACCTCCAATAAAGTTAAGAAACACTGTTCTAATTAATTCTTTATTTTACAGAAAAAATGCATAAATAAATAAAAATAAAAACTTCTACCTTCCCTTTCCAGCCTTAAAAGTTGAGTCATAAAACAGAGCTTTTCAACCCTCAACTTTCTATATAGACGCCCAACTTGTGTTTAGAGCTTTAAACAATTAACTTCAGAATTGTTCTATTTTAAAACGTGATTTAAATCTTAGAAATACTTATATTACGTAGATTTTTACGAGGTCTGATATAAATATCGCCACTATTTCTGTCCACACGCATTTTCATTCCTTTTTATATTTCGTATCGATTTCACCCTTGACCGGTAGGTACTCGAAGTCAAGATATAATTTCTTAATAGATTACAATAAAATATGCATTAATTGCATATCAAATGCATAAATTCGATTAAATTCTGTTCTAAGATGTCGTGTCGACTTTCCAGAAGGGTCTAATCAAAAATTTATTACGTCTTATTTGTTCGCTTTGTTCATTTGCAACAATGGTAAAATTATTGCTGAGCGTCACGATCGCAATTGAATCATTATCATCCTTTTTATTTAATGCTTGTTATAAGTAGATTCTCTTTTCGTATTGACCGCAAATTATAAATTAAAATTATGTAATTATTTTAAAGGCTTTGCAAATAAGTTGTTGAAAAAATGTCGAATTTAAATAAAAGCCTTGACCTCACCACGTTATTTACTTCATATAAATTTCATGCAATCGTGATTTCAGCATAATTTTTTTGTTGTTGCAAATAGGTCATAAAATGAATTCATGCGTTTTTTAAGGTAGAAAAAATTACAATTTGAACTCAAATGTTTGCTTGACCTCAACTTATTGTCGAAAAGGTTTTTTCTATTTTTTTTTTTTTTTTGAAGATTGATGCTTAACTGATAACAATAGCCATTCAAGAAAGCCATAAATGAAGTTACTAGGTCATTTTTAATAAATTACCTAAATTCAAAAACCTATCTAACATTTGGTTCAATAATTTTATAAAATATTAAATTTCATTCAATTTTATTTTGTTATTTTATATTAAAGAAAAAATATATATACAATGTTACAATTTATTTTTGGGGGTGAAAAAGTGAAGGTTAAAAAGCTCGATTATGATAATAAATTAAATTAAAATTATATAACCTTCATCCCTTCTTTTATTTTTGTTGTTTTTATAATAAGAAAACTATTATTTTAAGTTAATCATTATCAAAATGCATAATCTTGCAATACACTTTGAAATGACTTCTTGTCTTACATTTTCAATGGTGCATTGAACTTATTACAATTCAATACTTTAAATGATAAAATTATTAACTGAAAGTCTAATTATTCTCTTTATATTACATAATGGCTTTACCTTCTAACCTGAAACTCCTACGGGATTAAATTGTACAAGCATTGAATGAAAAAGAAAAAAAAAAGTACTCAATTTAATAATACAAATTGAAGAAATACAAATAATTAATTACTGAAAGTTCAATAACTATATTAAGTTATGCTTAAAGTATAGAAACCGTTAATGTTCTCAAATAAGGAAGTATTTAATTGAATTATTTATTTTAACCAATCTTACGGGTTAGGGAGTTCCACAATTTAAATAATTCAAACAATTAATTGTTTAAATACTTTTTCATTACTTAACGCAAACCATCGAATATGTCAGTAAAAAAATTGTGAGAATTGATAGTTTAAAATTAATCACAATTGTTCTTTCAAAACTAATGGGAAATCAAAAATTATCCAAGCAATTATCATTTGTTTTTTATTACTAATTGATTACATAATTTCATTATTAACCATTTTTAATATTTTTTTTGTAATTTATTGTCGCTTTGTAACGGCCAAAGTTTCAAGTGGCTCTAAAGTTAATGAAAATTTGAAAATCGAGAAGTATTGAAAAATCGCTCATTACGAAAATCGAATTCAACACTTACCAGTTTTGGAGTGGCCACCTTGGTCACTCGGCCACCAGTAAACTCAATTAATTATTAGTTTCATCAGGAAGTTCGTGCCGATTTTCGTTAGGTAGTGTAAAGACTGTTTGAATTTTCCAATGAAAAACCTGAAAAAAGAGGTTCTGGAAGGATGAAATCGTTAAATGATCGTTAAATCTTTGAAAGATGAAGAAAGACTGGTACCTATAAAATTCTACAATAGTTAACCACAATGTTATTGTATTGCGTTTCAATTTTCTTTCAAAATTGGTACGAACTTTCCGGACAAACTTCGATATGTGCTTAAAAAAGAATCAATTGAAAACAAACTAAAAAGAGTACAAAAATTTCAATGTTCATCATACAGTAACGTGTTGGTGTATAAAATATATGCACATCAAAGTTCCATTGTATACTTGAACAGTAGCATATATAAACCTAAACTTAACTAATACATACAAATTGTAACCATGGCAAACCGGACATAAAAACCCCAAATTTTCACAGCTAAATACCACATCACACTTTAAACGTAGCTTTTTAATGTTTAAAGTGTTTTTTTCTTTTCAAAAAAAAAACAAAAATCAATGGTAAAATACTTCTTCGGTTGGAAATTTTTAGTATCTCATAAACTACTAAAATGTCCAATTGAACTTTGAGCTTTGATTTCGGCTTTGGCAGAAAATTTTCCTTAATTTAAACCAAAACTACATTCGTGAGCTTTCATGCGACCTCCAAAAATTAACGGTCTAGTAGAGATTCCGACGTAAATTTTATGAACTATAAGCTTTTACATATTTTCTCGTCCAAATAATCTTTTTCTATTTCTTGCTGTTTAGTGGTTCAATGAAAGCTGAAGTTCTAGAAATTCTTTAGACAATCACAAGTATATTTTCTTCATATTCTTCTTAATGAAAAAGAAACTATATAAAAGCTTTCGCTACACTATACAATCAAAACAACATTTACAAGCTTAAACCTATATATATATATATATATATATATATATATATATATATATATATATATTTAAGTGACTAAAATATAGGCTAAAAATAACATTATATTCTTTATTATTATGTTAATTATTCATGAACTAACAAAGGGAGGATAAAAAATTCTAGGAAAATTCTAAGGAAGTTAAAGTAATCTTTCCGAAAAAAAATCAAATCATTTTAATGCACTATTTATGCAAATCTTTTAGGGACAGTTTTTCAAGTAGGGCCTTGGAAGTTATATTTTAAAGGAATTTGTAAGGGTTGAATGATAAAATTAGATACTGCTAATATTTTTAACCACTTGCAGTCCATTCTGTTCAATTTTAAATCATTCATGCATTGCGCATTATAGCTAATGTGCCTTTTGCATGTTCCATTTATATGATTGAAATAAAAAGTTGCAACATTACAATATATTTAGGCGTTAAAGTCTTCAAGGTGTTATTGCATTGTTTGTCATTTGCTAAACAATAATTCATGGTATTTTATTATCTAATTATAATAATTATAAATTTAAAAGTTTTTATATCCGGAATTTTTTGTTATAGTTAGTCTTAGTAAAGCAATTTAGTGGAATTATGGAAAACTTATTATCGATTCTTAAAATGAACCTCCCGTTTAAGAGGATTCACCCCTTTGTAGTAGCCACTGGCTAATTTTCAACAGAACATTAAATATGAATTAGATCAACAATGAACTTGAATCAACCGCATTAAAGAGACAACAATCAATGCATTTCGATTTTCAGTCTGTCCCGTTTCTACTGAAAGCTCGAACTTTGCCACCCTTTTCTCATCCTTAAAACAAAAGAATTATCTGATCATGACAATTGACGGTCACATTTGTGTTAAGCTCATAAATACAGATATAGTAACATTAAATTTTCTTGCATGTTGTGTTCGTTTCGTTTGATTTTCAATAGGAAAGCTCGCGGGGTGTGCAGGGATTGTTTTTCGTTAACTTTGCATGTAAAATGTATGTATAGATAGCACATTAAAATGACGCGTTTAAATTGATTTTTTTCGAAAATTGATAAATATTAAACTCGCTTCAAATTTATCACCATTTTTTTTCATGGCCAACATGATATCATATAATAATTTTGGTTTTAATGTCAATTTAGCAATTATTTAAGCTTTGACCTGTTATTATTTCGAAATTAACCTTTAGATCAATCTTAAGATAATCGATATCTTTCAATTTTTCCACCTTGCCTAATTGTTTCAAGCTCAAACCTAGTCGCTTTCATGAAAATATCAAGGCTAACTTGACTTAAACGAAGGTTAAATTAACTTAAATATTATCATTTTTTCAATCTTGCATATTTAATAAAAATAATTTCTCATAATAATTGCACCATTTTCATAACAATTTTCGCTCAAATATAAAACAAGAGCTTTTTTTCCAGAGAAAAACAAGCTCAGAAAATTATAATATTTTCTTATGAATTATTTATATTTAAATTACAGAAAAAAATCGCACCTACAGAAATGACACACTTTTTCCCATAATTTCATTTTCTATTCCGGAACTGCGTTCTAAATTTTCATAAGAATATAATTTAAATAATAGGAAAATAACTTCATATCTTCAATCTTAATCACTTGCTTGATTAAAATTCGTTGATTACTGTGATACGAGAAATATTTCATTTCTTTAAGCGTGTCTGAAACTAAGGGTAAATCATCATAAAGTAGAGCTTTCAAAGCTTGATTTCACTGTTTTGATTCAAACAATACGCAAGTATATTGAAATTAAAAAAAGATTAGAACCCTTTCTTCGTAAGGTCAATGGACAAATGGACATGGTTTCATTAGAATGAAAGGGATAAACATTGGAAGGAAAATAGTTTAATGCAAATATCCATTTTTATGATATTTTAAATGCGTTAATTAAATTTTTTGTGATTTCAAATTTAGATTACAATGTCTTGCATGGAGATTTATAATGAGCAAATACGAGATTTGCTCAATCCAAGTTCTGGATTTCTGGAACTACGGGAAGATTCCAAGGGGAAAAATATTCAAGTTGCAGGACTTACGGAGCTTTCAACGACTTCTACAGATGAAGTAAGTTTTTCACTGATATTTTTTTACAGCTTTCAATGATTTGAATCAATCTTGATATAAATAGTTTAATAATGGAAAATTAAGGAACTACAGTAATACCCCGGATTTAGGCGATAGCTGGGACCAAGCAATAGCCGTGTAAATCGAATTCGCGTAAGTCAGGGTTCAATTTTGCATATAAATACGAATTAAGTTTGTGTAATCGAGATTTGAGACTAAAGAAAGCAATTGTTTAGAAGAAACATGTTTAATAAAATGTTAGTAATAAAAAACATTTGTAGTTTTTAAAATTAAAAAAAAAACAATGTTCCACATAGAGCTGTTAGAAAAAGTATCTTAGATACTTTTAAGTAGCTTAATTACTGTAAAATATCTCAACTTTTAACGACTGCATCATAGTTTCTTTATATTTTTAGCAAAAAAAAAAACTAGCATTTTTGTTACTATTAACTTTTTAGACCTTAAAAACGTATTCTTATAAATACAGAAAAGTAACGTAAATACCGAGAAGTACCTAAGATAACAAAAAGTAACTAAAAATAAAATATGCAGTAAACAATAAAATAGGATATTTGATCCTCTGGTTATACAAAATAATATTTACTTTACGATTTTTTCGTTGTGATAAATTTTAATTGTCTTGTTTTTATTTTATTGAAATTAGCTGTAGGTATGTTTTGATGTCTTTGCATACATATTTTTCTATTTCATTTGCAGTATTATATTTTTAGTTCCATAAAATTCAATATGTACTCATGAATTTTCTATCGTTTTTTAATTGTTTTGTGATAACAGGGATTTTGATTTACCTGCTTTTCTTCTTCCTAAATTACTAAAGATAAAAATTACATTATCTAATTTCCTAACAACTATTCTGTTACGAAACTTTGTACATACATAATATACGAAATAACTAAAAAAATATATTTTTAAGTATCTTAAAATATAGCTTAAATAAGTATTAAAGTTCACTTTTAAGAGTAACTTAATACCTAAAGTAACTTCGGATACTTTGAAAAAAGTAGCTTATCTAGTATCTAGAACAGAAGTGGACAAACGGTCGATCACGATCGATTAATTTAATCCATTTTTCGAAGTCAATCGAAGAAAAATTATTGTCAACCATACCAATATTAAGTTTGCCCATCCCTGATCTAGAATCTAGATACTTTCCAAAAGTATAATTGGCAGCTCTGTTAATTACACATTAACACTTTGGCTCAAGTGTACTTAAGCACACCCACAATCTGGCAACGTTGCATTTTTGACTTTGTTTTTAATTTAATTTGCGATATTTTTGTTAATTCATTTCTAATATGGTATAATTCTCTCTTTTGTGGCTAAATTTTCATTATGGACCGATTTAATCGCGAATTAAATTAAAAACAAAGTCGAAAATGCAATGTTGCCAGATTGTGGGTGTGCTAAAGTACACTTGAGCCAACGATTTATACATTTAGTGGTATTCGACTTGAGTTTAGATTTTGGCACTAAGTTTCGCTTTGGACAAAAATCTGCCGAAATTTAGGCCTAAACCAAAACTTTGTTTTTTAGCTTTCGCAAGCTCTTTTTAAAAGTGATTGGTGCAATGGAAGATCCAGCGTAATATACATTTATAATGCGTTTTTGTCCATAGGAAAATGGATCCTTATTGATATTTATTTGTTACTATTGGCTTATTTGTAATAAGGTAAAATTTGTAAAAAGTTAATCAGTAAACACGAAAATTACATTGAAAAAAAGCTTCGGTTTCGGTTGAAAAGATTAGTTTTGTTGAGCATTACCTAAGTAAAAACATTTCTTTGTTAGAAGCAAATGTTTTCATTTCTTCTGTATGTTATTATGAAGCTTTTTGTTTATTTCAATTGTTATGTTACTATTTAAATCTTTAGCGACTGTAGGATTTATAAAAATTCGTACTCGAGAAATATTGAAAATTGGCACGATGAGAGAATCGAACCTAACACCTATCAATTTTGAAGCGATTACTTTGACCACTCGGCCACCAATAGATATAAAGTGCGATTAAATTCTATTTTCCTTTATTCCTGGATTAAATTTTTCACGAAGATCGAACCCAACACTTACCAGTTTTGGAGCAGTCACTTTGGTCACTCGGCCACCAGTAGACATATTTTCTTTATTATAAATTTCTATTTCATAAATAGTTAAGTTATTTTTACTTATGAAAACATGACCACATTACTAATAAAATGGAAATTTTCCTTTTAAGTAGTTAAAACATAATACTAGCATTTTAAAAAAAAATAAACAAAGAAGCTTTTTTTCTCCGAACAATAAAAAAACAATTTAATCAATAAATGAAAAAAAATATATTTTCGCGCATTATAATCGCTTTAAATTTATTTTATTTTTCCAAATGTGTTTATCTAGATTAAAACTCTAAGGTTTGCCCAATGTTTCGTATGATATTGTTAATTCAAAAAAAATTTTATACCGTTCAATTATTTTTTGAATTGTTAAAGTAACTATCAATAATTTAGTGGCATAAGTTGGATTATATAGAACAACCCTTTGTGAACTTCATAAAAAAAGTTTATTCAAATCAAAAGTATAAAGAAAAACAATTTTCCATTATTAAATGACAATAAAGGGTAGAACAAAAACTTTTTTATTGTATTTGGTCTCATACAAATAATAGAAAGTAATTCAAATGAACATTGACCCCTTTAAGGGTTTTTTGAATAATAAATATAAAAGAAATCCATTTTTGATGTTCATCGAAATTTTATTAAAACTAAAAAAGCTTAATAGTTAATGGTACTGGAATAAATCAAGCACTATAATTAGGAATTAAAATTTCTATATCCTTATATTTTTTTATTTAATTTCTGGGTTTTTATTGAAAATGTTCAGGTCTTACAAATCTTAATGAAGGCAAACAAAGCTCGTACAGTTGAGCCAACTGCAGCCAATCAAACTTCGTCCCGAAGCCATGCTTTGGTTAGCGTTACCGTGCGTTATACAACACCAAATTCGAACGAAATTAAGCTCGAAACCCAAGTTCGTCAGGGGCGGCTTTTCATGATCGATTTAGCTGGATCCGAACGGGCAAATAAGACCAAAAATCGGGGTAAAAGGCTGCAAGAAGGGGCACACATAAACCGGTCCTTGCTAGCTTTGGGAAATTGCATTAATGCATTATCGGGCGGTGCTCGTTATGTGAATTATCGCGACTCGAAATTAACTCGTTTACTAAAAGATGCGTTAAGTGGAAACTGCCGAACTGTAATGATCGCACATGTATCTCCGGCCGTTGTAAACAAAGAAGAAACTCGGAACACTTTACTATATGCAGATCGGGCAAATAAAATTTCCACAAAAGCAGAACGTAATGTCATTAACGTTGGATATCAAGTCAAACAGTATCAAACTGTTATCAATGAACTTCGCAAAGAAGTGTCGCGTTTACAAACGAAAATGAAAGAAGAAAGACCTCGATCGGGCAATATTGACCGCTTAACCACCAGTCAAAAGCGACAGGAAATGAAACATCTTCGTGAAAAAATTGTGGAAACTTTCAAGGAACAAATGCGACTGCGAAAAGAGTTGATGGACATTGACACTGAACTAATCAGCTTAGGGATGGAAGCAGAACGGCAACATATGATTATTTCGAATTGGGAGTCGAAGAACAACAAGCTTTATAAATCAAGTGCTAAATCAAGATTGAAAACGCAACAAAGGTAAGATATATAATTTTCTTAGCAAAACATACCTCAACTTGTCCAAAATTCAAATCTTATATAAAAATTAAGGCAAATTTTCTTAACCTTCTATACCGTTAATATTTAAAACCCATTTTTCAATTATTAATTTACACCACTTCCTCTATCATACATTAACAATGATTTGAATAATTTACTTATATTACTGGTAATTTTTTACCATCACTACTTTGAAAGTATAATGTAAATATTATGCAATATTTAAAATATATTGCGGTCTTATTTATGCAATATAATTTACAAAAGTAAACCATAAACATAAATTAGAACAAAATTTCAAACAAATGTATTACTGACGTATTTCCCACATACATATTTGCATTGCTTAGCAATCTTCTTCAATATTCATTAAGTAGTATTAAATACGGAGCGATTGGCAATCGAAATACGTATCTAGGCAGTACATCAAGAATACATTTGTCTGAACTTTTTTTCAAATTTATGGTTTCCTTTTGTAAATTATATGACATAAATAAGACCACAATATATTGTATAAACAGTATAACTATTTAAAGTCAGCAAAAAAATTAAAATTATAATGTAAATATTAGAATGAGCCAAAAAAAAACGTATTTTTTTAAAAAGATATTTCTAAAAATTTCATTAGAATGAGAAACAAAATATTCTGAAATTTTGAGCCTTTAATATTAATATTAAGAGGTCTACCATCGTAATTTTTAAAACACATTTTTTTCTCTGAACTTTTGAACCTTTACATTGAGAGAATAAAACAATATATATTCTTAAAGAAAATTGAATAATGAATAAAAATTGTCCAATTATTTTTTGTCAAACCAACCGTTTTCTTAGAATCTTAGAATCGAGGCTTGAACATTGTATTTGCTTTTTTTAATAATGGAATTGTATAACTATTGGCAAATTAATATTTAGAGTAAAATTGTATAATGCAGTCTTTAAGAAAATTAAATGTTCTACAAAAATATCTATAACTATTTTTTTATTAATTTACTTGTCTCAATGTTATTCGTGGTCAGTATTATATAGGATTTTTATTAAAAATATAACGTATTTATTGAATTTACATTAGCTAAGAGAAGTGCAAAAAGTATTTATGTAAAAAAAACAACCAATACGTGAGATTGAATTTACATATTTCATGCGTTTTAAATGTTTTCTCTGATTTTATTAATAAAATGAAAAATTTCTTTGATATAAAACATTACATTTTTCAATTGAATTAAAAAAAATAGCTATTAGCAAATTAAAGGAAATTTAAAAAATTAATAAATTTAAGGCTCGATTATAAATAAACGGTTGGTCTAACGAATATTTATAATTGCATATTTTTTGTAGAAAATTCAATTTCCTTTTATATGTTATTAAATTATTTTATTGTTAAGAGTTCAAAATGCCTCAATATTTTATTCTTATGCTGAATATTATTTTAAATTTGTCTTTAGGACAAAAATTTATTTAATTTTTTTGGTCCAGCTTAAAAGTTATTATCCGGAATAGCAGGGCCAAGTAGAAAGGAGATTGGAAAATTACTTGTCACACAATTTGAACCCAATACCAATTAGTTTTTGAGCGGCCACCTTGACCATACGTTCACCACTGGACTCTCGTCTGTTTTTCATTCAGTTTAAATAGTTTTTAACATTTTACTAACTTTAATTTTTCAAAATACTAATGTTAAAAATTGCGAATCAAATTTCGACTTGAGACTGGATTCTACACCCTTAACGTTATTGTTAACTAGAGAAATTAATTAATTGCTCTAATCCTCAAATTATAATAGCTAGTTTTCTTTTGTAATTAATCAATAAATTTTTCATCATTTTGGGTTAATTATAAAAGCTTTGATTCGATTCAAAGACTATGTTAATCAATGAAAACCTCATTATAAGATTAACCTCATTTTTCTAGACATTCCTTAAAAAAATCCATTAAAAGCAATGAATCCAATGAAAAAAATTAAGTTTTGTTTTTTTAATAGTATAAAGCCATTTAATCGAGGGTAAAGGTAATTAAAACTAACCATTACAAAAGACAGATATTAAACAAAAAGTTGAAGCCAATATTAATTTCTTTGATCTAAAAACGGAAGATTTGGCCTCGATACTTCAACCCTTAGGAAAAGAGAAACACAAATATTAAAAAATAAACAATAAAATATGGTCTTCGGCCGAATTTTATCATGCATTATCATGAATTGTATACCTATCAATATTATGTCTTCTTTAGGAATACAATTAAGCGTCTGTAATTTTATTAACTTTAACCTCGATTAAAAGGAATTTTATGACTTACAACCCCGCTTTTAATAGTACAACCAAGTACAATCATATCGAGTTGAAAATTTCGATAATTTTCGTATGATAAGATCATATGGTTCAATTAACCACACGAAACGCAAACATACAGTGATTAAAATGATAAACAATTAAACAGTTTTTATTATTATTAATGAGGGTTATTAAAACAATCAAATATTTGTGCGACCTTGGTGCGAAATTTTAAGTAAATATTGGGATTTCAGTCGGCGACAAAAAACGGGAGATTCTAACAATAGTGGGTCAAATGACGATGCTTCAGATTTGGAGGCTGAAGGCGAAGCCACCGTTAATCAGGCCTGGGCTGAGTTGGCAGAAATTGAAAAAGAACAAGAAAAATGTTCTTTGAAGCGTCTTCGAGTCGAAGAACAACTTGAGTTGTGTCGACAACTTGGCGTTTCTTTGGAAGATGTGAGCTTTTATGACAATGAGCTTTTGAATGTGGGATTATAATTGTTTTTCTTTTTTTGGATTTGTTAATGTAGGAATTGCCATCACGGATTAGTACGGATGATGAGAGGGAATTGTTGGCATTGTTGTGTCGGGTTCATGAGTTAGAAGCAGACAAGTTGGCGTTACAAGGGGAAAGAATTGCCAAAGTTCATGAACTTAAACGTCGGGACACAGCCATTTTACGCTTTGAACGACAAAGGCAATTGAGTGATGCGATTATTACTCGGCAAAGACAAGTAATGGAAGGCAAGTATCTTACCTGCAGTTGCATAGTATAATACAAAATAATTAAGAAGTCCTGGCTATTTGCAAATTTTGTGTTCGCTCTTTTTATTTTTTGTGTTATTCCTTGCTACAAGTTTCGGCAGAATTGAACTTTTTGTACTCTTGTGAAGCTCTTCTTCTTAGAATTATTCTTTCTCCTTACAGGAAATCTTCTGTAAAAAATTTTCTTGGATACTTCCAATTTTCCTTATATGACATCCAATAAGATCCTGTTTCTTCTCAGAATCTGGCATTTTGTTTTTGCTTTTCTTGTCATCATCACATCTATGTAGATGCCATCATCTACATAGATCGTGTAAACAACTTTTTATTACAGCTATTATTACATCTTTTATATAATTATCAAATTGACTCCCCCTAATCTAAGAATTAGGTCAACAAGTCGGTAATGATTCACAAATTATTTACAAAATACAAATTTACACATTTAATTACAAATTAGTTTAAATTTTTTCAATCACTATACACCCATCATTTCTGGCCTACTAGTGGCCGAGTGGTCCAGATGACCGCTCCAAAACTGGTAGGTGATGAGTTCGAATCTCGTGTCGAACAAATTTTCAATATTTCTTGATTACTGATTTTTATTAACCCTAGAGTCACTAATGATCGTATTATAAAGCAACGGTAAATAACAATAAAAAAAAAAATTCTAAATGCAATATCTAAACGTAACGCACAAACATAGTATGCCAGTGTGGAAATTGCTAATGTGCCACCTTTGTAAAGAATATTTCGGAAAAAAGCCACTTATCTCAATTTTTAACTAACGAACAAAAAGATTCTTAGTTCAATATGTATACTTTTATCATAATTCTTTCATTTTGTTTGGACAGGGTATACATTAAAGTTGGTCCCATTTAAATTAAAAAAAAATCGTCTTCAAAGGGTGGAAAAATAAAGATTGGTTGAGGGGTTAAACACTTAATTTAGAATAAAATTTATTATTTCAACTGTAAAGATATGTCGATTCAAAATTTTTGACACAAAAATATCAAAGACTTTCAGAACTTCCAATTACTAGTTTGAAATTATTTTTAGTATTTTCCCACTCCCGGAATCCTCACTAAGATCTCGAATATTTTTATTTTGAAAGGATTCTGTCTTTTGTTTTTAATTTTCCATGTAAACAATTTTTCTCAACTTTTGGTGATTTCCCAGAAAATAGGAAAAAAGTTTAATTAGATTTATTAATCGATCTAATCTTATCATTACATTCCTAAAGTCGAGAAGAATTAAAAACGCGATATTAGGGTACAATTCTACAGTATGAATGCCTATCTTTAGAAATCGGGTTAAAATTTTCATGGAAACATAATATTTGAAGAAAACAAACTTTTACTGATTATAGCTGCCAATTAAGAAAATAAAGCAATTTGAATAAAAATATGCGTTCAGAAAAACCGTTTTACTAAAAAAATTACTCAAAATTTTATTAGTTGGAAAATTCGGAAAATTTGATTGGAATTTTCCTAAAACTTATATCGATTGGTGTATAAAACTTCCAAACATATTCCACGTAATTTGATAGCAAAAACAAGATAAACCGAATATTTTCCATTTCCTCGAAAATTGGGGAAACCGTTTTGTTCGAAAAATCAGAATTGATATAACATAGTTTTTCGGACTAACGAATATTCTATATTAAAACTACATTGCAAGGAACTGGACTTATTTTAGATCGAATATTATTTCTCGCTTTTCAATTCGTTTTTCATCGGTTCTATTTTTTGTTTAAAAGTTTAATTCAATTACTATTCTAAAACCTGGAAATTTTTTGAGCTTTTGTAAGCTTTATTTTGAAAAATTCGTAAATAAATGAGCTTTACGGATAGAACTATATACGGTAAGTGGCCGCCCGCCTGACCCCTGCTAGGATTGGCCCTATTCAAACTTTGACCTAATTTGAGTCAACTATAAATTTCTAATAACTTATCGAATCACAAAGTGTTATTTATAACTACATATTTTTTTCTACACCAAAATCAAAATAACTTTAAAGAACTTTAGTTATATAATGATTAATTTCTACATATTTCATACCCACGTTTAAAACGTGAACGACTTTAAAAGTTGCCGCAACCTACGTGTTGAGCACCTCAATTATATGGTATGTCAATCACAGGGGAGGAATGTTTTCCGGAAAGGGTAAATTTTCCAAGATGGTTAGATGAACAGGTGTTAGGTATAGCTAATACATCTAAATAAATGATCGTTTCCAATTTTTATTTCACAGATCTGCAATTTATGGTAGTTATTAGTTTTATAAATAATTAATAGAAGAATTTTCAAATTTCTAGGGGTAAGATTACCCCCCCCCTTTTCCATAAATGTCAATGCCCCAACGCTAACAAATCGCTTCCAATACACTTTTGTGATAAAAAATAGATCTTTAGTGTACACAAGTAGGTTACCCATGTTCTAGTTTTTGAAGTATTCTTAAATGAATGCAAGAATTTTACCAAATTCATGGTACAAAAGCTGTAAGAGCAAATTGTGTATTCTTTTTAAACTGATAACTGATTTAATTTTTAAAGGCGAACTTCTTTAATGTACTTTTTTTTTAATTACATTTTTTAGAAAGAGGAACTGTACCTCTGATATTTGAATAGCAATTTTAAAAATATTTTATTTTAATAAGTTTTAATTATACTGTTTGTTTATAGATGTTAAGCTTAAACTGCCTCCTGATTTGAAAGAGCTTTACACATTATATCAGCAAGAAATTTATGCAGCTAGTTATTCAGAGGCCAATGTCATTAATTTCGGTAGTATGGAAAAAATTCCAACAGTCGGACAAGGGTAAGACTTTTGAATTTCAGCATTAACGCATACGATTTATAATAAATAAAATGTAATATTTTAGCTCTGATAATGAAGTAGATGATGATGATGATTAGTTTTGCATCTGCTCGTATAAAAAAATAGTAAAAAAGTTACTTAATTTGTATCTTATTGTAATGTAAAAGAGAAATAAATGAAATAAAAGAGACCATTGTTTCTTGTAATTCCGGAAATCACTTGTGTTTTCAGTTTTGGTTACAATTCTATATTTTCCCGGAGGAGAAGTCCGGATAGCGATGGCACTTATCCAAGTTCAGCGGAAAGTGACTATGCACTTTCGCCACTGCCACCTGTTAACGAGGATGTGTCGTACGATGGTCCTGTTGAAGATCGTCTCATGGGTCGTGTCGTGCCACCCCCGTCACGAGGGATGACAAACAATACAACGCGCCTACCCCCAATCTCAACTGCAAGTAGCTTACCTTCAAAACTACCCAGGCCGGTTCGGTAAGGTTTGTTTCCAACACAACTAATATCCAATTACAATTTTCATCATGAATTTTATTGAAACATTACAATAATTAACCAGAATTTGAAAAAAAAGTATTAACCTTGGCCTTTTATTACCGAGGCAATCAATAATTTGCTTAATCATTTTTTTTCCATGTAAAGGGGTTCAGGCATGCAGCGTTCGTCCAGCGTGCATGATATTTTAACATTTGAAACGAGAGTCTAAGATCTGATATTTAAACTTATGATTTTTATATAAGTACAAGTATGTTACAAACATTGAAAATTACATTTTTTTTAAAAACGATACATTTTTTATCATAAAGTTCAGTTCTCTACGATATTATGTTCATACTATTTAACATTAAAGCTCTTTGGTAAACTACTTTGTAAAACTAAGCATATTTTTTTCTATAAAACTTTGTTATTTATCTTTAAGTATTTCGTAATTTATTTGATAAAAGCTCAAAGTTCATAGGATTGCGACCACTATTTAGACCATACAGTACATAAACTGCTCATAGGAATGGGGAAATCATTGAAATTTTGGGAATCACCGATAACAACCTCGAATTATCAGTTGATGTTAAAACGCGTTTCTTATGATCGAAAAACATCAAGGAAATGATTTTATGACGTCACTATCATCGTTCCTATAAACGACCGAAAAATGGCGGTCTTTGAGAAGTTCATATATTGTATGATTTAAAAACCAACTAAAGAAAGATTTCATTTTTCCCATTAAAATTATCAATCAATTTAGTTGATCAATAATTCGCATTCTTCTGTGCCAGCTTTAAATATCTTAACTCTATGCTATGAAATTTGGCACTTAATAGTGAAAATCTTTCACTACTTATTGTTTATTATAAATCAAGCATTTGGTTATAATAACATGTTTCCTTAAAATTATATTAATTGACGTAAATGCATTTCTATATAATCTTTAAGCTCAATAGGAAATAATACTGTAATTATATCGTATAAAAGCTTAAACTATCAATAAATATTGAAAAATAAATAGATTTTTATAGATAAATTATTAATAGTTTTTAAATAATTTTTAAAATATTGGTAATTTGTTTGAAATTCTAACAGTATTCAAAGTTTCTTCCTTATATTTTAATGTTTTAATATCAAAATCCTATTAAATGGGAAGCTGTTTGTTCAGAATAATATTTAAATTAAAACCAAAAAAATAAAGATCTTTTAAATAAAATTAACATTAATGTGTTTTTCTTTTCCTCTAAATAATTGGACTCGTGTCCCTTTTAGTGAGTCAATATCTGGCCACATTGCATTTTTAATTTAATTCGCATTTTTTTTGTTAATTTAATTCTAATAACGTATAATTTTCTCTTTTGTCGATAAATTTTCATTAGGTTCAATTTATCAGCGAATTACATTAAAACAAAGAAAAAAATGCAAGGTTGCCTAATATTGACGTCGCTCAGAGGGACAAGAGCTAAATAATTGTTTTCCTTCATTTCTATTATCGATTATTAGTCATTCAAGCATTCTCAATATTATCCTAATGTATACTACTTGACCATTTCAAATAACGACCAGTTTTGTTACTACAATCAGATTAAGTATTCCGTTAAGTACTCTTTTTTTTCTTAAATCATAGAATAATCTATATGGCACATTTGCCGTTACATCGTTTAAAATATATCACGAAAATCTTAACTTATAGATGAAGACCTTAATGTGCGTTTGTTTATTGTTGCCAAACTGTTCATTAAGGAAAAATCATTTTCCAGCTTTCAAAACTATTTCAATAAGGAAATTGTAGCTAAATAAGTTTATGTGATGTAAACGAAACTCCAATATAAGATGTTGAAGACGAGGAAGGCAGCCGGAAAAAATATTTTTGAGCGTGAATCAATCCATTGAGCAATTTCTTGAGGAGTCATCGTTGTCCATCCAGCAAATGGGTTTGTGGGTTTGTTTTCATCCTGAACATTTATAACGACGTCCTTTGATCCCGAAATCAAATCATCAGCACTTTGGGTTGTTATGATTGGAATTGTATTGGCACGATTTGGATATTCCTTCAATAAAGAATCAAAATGAAAATTAAAATAAAACATTTGTTATTCTGTTTCTTGATTTGAAAAAGTTTCAGCCACTTATGTTACTATTATAGGTGCATAAATAGAAGGAAAGGAGGAAGAGATAATGAAGATTATTGTTCTACTTTCTATCTTACAGTTAACAATTTTTTTAACCACCAAAACCAAAATTTGGGAGTCGGAGTTGGAGGCTGAGTTCGAAACCAAAGAAATGGAAGGTTTTGAAGGAATTGGAGTTGTAAGATTCAGCAGAACCGAAACCAAAGTTCGAACTAAATACTAAATCATTTTTTTTTATATCTTATGAGTTTAATTATGCCTCCGTGATACAAAATAGATAATATCCCAATTAGAGTTTGGTGGTACCGATTTATGGCCATAAAAAAGAGTCATTAATTAAGAATTACGATAATTTTGAACTGAAGTCAAAACTAGAAACAAACTGGTTTTAAAACTGAAGTTAGAACATAAAATTAGTTTGATCAATTCTCTAATACTAACCAAAACAATTGTTCCCAAGAATCATTAGTCAGTTGCAAGTAATTTGATGAATAACTTAAAAAACTTCTGTGTATACAATATATAAAATATATTGCAGTCCAATTTATTAACATAAATTTGAACAAAAGTTCAAACAAAAATATTCGTGACGTATTGCCCAGATACGTATTTCGATTGCCAAGCAATCTTCATCAGTGGTCATCAAGTAGTTTGGATCACTCCGTAACTGCTTTGTGATGGTTCACCTCGTTCACCTCGTGAATCATTAAATTACACAAAGCAGTTACGGAGTGATCCAAACTACTTGATGACCACTGATGAAGATTGCTTGGCAATCGAAATACGTATCTGGGTAATACGTCACGAATATTTTTTTTTGAACTTTTGTTCAAATTTATGTTAATAAATAGGACTGCAATATATTTTATATATTGTATACACAGTATAACTGTTCAAAGTCAGCGAAAAAATCTTATTTTGATTAAAAAACTTCATTAAATTATTAATTTAGAACTATTTTTCGGGAAGTCACCCAAAAATGTTACCCTTACCTCTCCTAAACAAAGTTATATATCTCCACCTGACTATTTATAGCACAAAATCAAAAATTTTACTTACATGAACTGTTAGATAATTATTAATACTTCCAGAAGTATTCAGATCATTTATTTGTAAACTTGAACAAGAATGTGACTTTTGTAAAGAGCTTGCATTGCTTCCACCAAACTTTTCAAGCTCCTTCCGATGTAATTTTGGCGTTAATGTCGACTTTAAAACATACTTCGTGTTAACTTTCTTCAGCTCAATATTTTGTCTAAAAATTCATAAAAACAAATTTAAACAGTTCATTTTGATTTGCTTCAGCTTTTCATACTTTTGTCTCCATATTGTATTCACAAAAGCAAATTCGACTAACGATCCAAAAATGAATCCGGTGCATCCCAAAAACCAAATTTCACTCGTCTTGATATATGAAACTCTAGGCAAATTTTTACCTTGAGCTGATGCGAGAGTTATAAACGATAACATAGTACTTGTACCTTAAATTAAATTTGAGAAGTTAAAATTTAAGAAAGAGGAAGATTAGGGTAAGCAATGTTACCTAGAGTAACTCTAGGAGCTGACTGATCGGCTTGAATCCAAAACGATACCCATGAAATCGCCACAATCATCATCGATGGAATAAAATAATCGAGCAAATAAAACCCAATTTCTCGACTTAAATGGAAGGTAAATAAAATTCGACTGTAATTACCATCTGAAACAATAACCAAATTAAATGAGTCATGCAAGGTAATTTATTATAAAAGTGTATCAATATTTGCATAGGGTCATTTATGACACTTACAGAAAGAGCCATGAAATTGATTAGCTTTGGAGGCAGAAACTTGCGTTTCGTTTGTGTAATGTTTAATTAAACTGAATTCGGTTAAGTGTAACTCTTTTCCTAATGTAACCGGGTCATGTTTCTCCCATTCGAGTTGCAGCTCATCTATATTGTATGTCCCTTAAACAGAAATAATAGATGAATAAACGTAATTACTAGTTTGAAATTTTTATAATTGATTAGTAAGTTTAAAATTAAAAAATTAACGATTAATGAGTTCTAGATTGGTAGGTATATGTACTACAAATCGTATTAAATTAATTGATTAAATCGTTTAAAGTTTATTACGGGAGGGTTTTACATACTCAATTTTATTACAAAAAAGCTCGGAAAACTTAAATTGAAACATCTTAAACTAGTATTCAAAGAGGCTAAAATAGTTTTCGAAAAAATTGCCAACATCAGTATCCATTTACAATAATAATCGAGGGTTTGAAAATTTATAGCCTTCTTAAAATTTAGAAATTTATAATACAAAATTCCAAGGACTTATTTTTTAAATTTTAAATATGATTGATGATCGTTTATACGACCCTTATGTAAAAATTGCAACTGAAAAATATGGCTTCTTCTGGGATAATTTTTACCAACGTTCCAAAAATCTACTAATGTCTTTAATAGTTTATATCGACGCTGACTATAGAAAAAAATAGTTATTCACTATCCGATTTATGTATTTTTTAGTTATCTTTAGGTCTTCTTTTGTCTAAAGGTACCTCCATTGCTCCTGATTTTAAGACAACTGATAACTATTTCGTCTAAAAAAGTTTGTAATCATAAAAATTACCCAAATTATTTAATTATTTTTACTTGAGCTTTTATTACTCGTTATTTGTAAACTAATGTTAAAAGCAATTATCTTTTTCTTGATTTATTATATTGTTTTCATTTTATAACAACAATGTGGAAAATCAATATAAAACTGATGTCACTATTATTCGAAACTAATATCATTAATTCGTATCAGAAGAATATCTAATCGTTAAAGGGTAGTCAGCCCAAATGATTTTGCGATCCACATATAATCATCATATTAGATATGAATCCTCATATATAATCCTCATATAAGATTCGGGGAAATGACAATCATTTGTCAATATTATAAGACGTTAAAATACAGCGCTGAATCTATTGGATTATGTTGTGCTGGTGGAAAAGTAAAATTGCCAAAATTGGTCCTACCACTGGACCCATTACGCTCTTTAGTTTATGGGATAAGAAATGATTCTAAATATTTCTTGGTCAATATTCAAAAATATAACAGTTGTTTTCAAATGACGTCGTTTGGCGCATAAAACAAATATTATACTTAAGGAAATACTGAAGAAAACAGGAACATTCTCTGTAAGCTTCCAGTCCCTGATTAATAAAAATTTCAAAGGACATTAATATTCAACAATAAAAATGTATTTAGAAATATCTATGTGTCTTTAAACTCATCAATAGGTGAAAATTTAAGGATTTTTTGTATGCATATGAGCTTTAACATGTTTAATGTTTTCATAGATGTAAATATAAATAAGTAAAATATAATGTATATTAATTTAGAAGTCAAGAATTATTGTTAGTTATTTAATAATTAAAAATGTAGCAGTACTACCGATATCAATTAATTTTCGCAATTCAATTTTAGGTGGTACGAAGTTCACCAGGTCCTCAGATATTTTATAAAAAAATTATTTGCATATAACATAATCAAATTTATATCAACTGTAACGCAGGAAATTTGTAAAACCTTTTATTTTTCAAATGTACTTTATATTATTACCATACACGACAGAATTTAATGAAACCGTGATATGATATTTGAAATTTGGTTTGTAGGTAAAAACATTAAAAATATTAATATTATTTAAATTTTAACAGGAATGTGGACTTAAAGGATGTAAATCCATATACTTATAACTAATTCAGCGACGTTTCGGTCCTTTATTTGATCTCATCAAACTTCTTAATATAAAGTATTTGAGATGTATATTATATACTTTATATTAAGAAGCCTGATGAAGGTTAAATAAAGGACCTAAACGTCGCTGAATTAGTTATTAATATATGGATTTACATCCTTTAAGTCCACTTTCCTGCTAAAAATTAAATAATATTATGTAAAGTATGGACACAACAAATTTATCGATTAAAAATATTATTAAATTGTAGGTATATATGTGAAAAATACAAGTATATGTGTACAAAAGTTATATCCATTATTTTGTTGATATGTTCGCTTCGATAATTGAATAATTATTAACTTAAAACTGCGTTCACAGATATATCATCGAATTTAAATGAACTGATTTTATCTTAACAGCTTATGAAGATTTAAATTTAAACATGTAGGCAAAATATAGATGTGAATTTATTACAATTACTTAAAATAGGCAACTAACTAAAACTAAAAAATAAACTAAGAAAATAAAATGATGAGATAAAAACTAAGAAATATAATAAAAATTCGAGTAGGTATAATTTTTGTTATAGCTTTTGTCAGCATGGATTCCATACGTTAAATATAAAACCAGTTTTACTGTAAATTAGAGTGGAATGCACATAATCCGATTTTCAATTGGTGATGTGAAAAAACATAGTAAAAGCTTAAAGTCCAAAATGTGTACGAGAGAATGGTAGGTATAAATACGTCATTCAGGAATTTGGAACCAGTTTGAGGTATTTATTATATGTTTACAATTGTACTTACATTTACAACTGTTTCCGAATCCATAAATGACACCTTTGAATCTTTCTTTTTCTCGCATTTTGGCTTTCAAGCTTTTACGATGTTATTTCATATCATTAGTTGACCTGATTAGTCTACCGTCTACTAGTCTGCGGGTTGATAAGGGAGGTGATTCTAATAATTCACAAGCTTTGTTTCCTAAATTCAATATATTTATTTACAACTATTCACAACCATAGGATGACAATACAACGTCTGCCGGGCTCAGCTGGTTTTCATTAAAAATTTGT
This sequence comes from Sisyra terminalis, assembly GCA_958496175.1. NCBI lineage: Eukaryota > Metazoa > Arthropoda > Insecta > Neuroptera > Sisyridae > Sisyra > Sisyra terminalis. The sequence goes on from OY292275.1 coordinate 16,106,562, forward strand.
TTAATTTTACGTTAAAAAGAAGTTCATAAAGGTCATTGACTTTAAGGTACATAATTCACAATTGGCTAAACCTTGCTTATATTTTTTTCCAATTAACTGAGTCGAAATTAAACAAATAAATTATTAATTACTTCAAACTTCAAAATTTTTGACCAAGGACGAATTTAGAGAGTTATTAGTTTTATGGATTGCAGTACAAAATTCTCTTCTTCCCACTTTAATTTCAAAATTTGTTAATTAAGGTTACTATAAATTACTCAATGAGTCACTAATAATTTTTTGGTCCAAATCTTCTAAATGATGATTCACCCCTTTTGTATCCATAAACAAAAAAGATCACTTACAACTTTCAAAAATCATTGAACAGTTTTGTTCATCGAACGGAAATTTCTGCAAATTCATCCAACAGTACAACGTAGCACTGAGTCGAGTCGAAAAAATAACTTCTCCAGCTGGTGAAATACTGACAAGTACATCCTTCGTCTCCATTCCCATCATTGACGAAGACTTCTCGTTTGTCAAATAAATATGCGGCACCCAAACTTTGTCCCGCAACAAAGTCTCCCCTATGACTTGGGTGCGATTGGGCGACACATCCGAATATGACAACCGATCATCAAGATATCGAAACTGAACCAAAGTGTGAACCTTAAATTGCTACAAAAAAACAATGAACATTTTCGTCAAAGTTACTTCCTGAAGAAAAACGAACCAAGTCGTGGCCTACGGCTGCTTCTAGGTGGTAAATGTATAGTTGCATTGCTACAATTAGGGGGTTCATACTTCCAGGTCGGGACAAACGGTCGTATCGACAACTATGTGTTAATCGATTTATAAATTCAGATTGAGTAAAGTCATCTCCGTTGGCGATTGAAGGACAATGCATCATCATTTCCTGAGATTTTGGTTCTGTCGCCCTAAAAGAGAACCATTTAAAAATTCAATGAATTTAATTCAATGAATCACATTGAAAAGCATTGATCATCCTCGAAGCTTTTTTAATCAATATTTGCATAAGAAAACAAACACGAAAAAAAATTAATTGTCCTGCGATTATCAAAGGAAATTCTTCGTCATATTATTATCATATTACCACCACCTTATTGACTTAATTGTGATAATGTTTTCCTTTATTATTTCAAAACTCCCGAACAAACAGAAAATTACAATAATCAAATATTGGCTGACGTATATATTGAAACAAAGATATTTAACAATAAGTTCGTATGAAAAAAATGCTTTAATTCGTAAATATCGATGAGCAAATATTAATACTAAAACTGTTTGCTATTTGAGCTAATGCTGCTCTAACAAAAGATGACGAGGTTGGATTAGGATTCCTTGAATTTTCATTTTTTTTTTTTGTTGTTCGTTTATATTTTCTTGCGGTTTTTCTTTTTCTTTGAGGGAAAATTATTGCTGTGACAATTAGAATCTAAAGATATTAACTATTTGTAGGCTGACCGATCGAATTCAAGGTTTTGTTGTTCATATTTAGAGCAACATGGAAGTTTAGTAACAAATTATTATGAATATTTGCAAGGCCTCACCAGTAAATTGTGCGAGAGACGAACGAAAACGAATTAAAGATTAAAAAATTAATTATTCATATAGAAAGTGTTAATTGAACCGTTTAATGACTGCAAAAGCGAATCGATTGACTATACTGATTATTTTGTCGTGGATTTTTTAAAAATAATTTCGCATTGAATACAATCTTATCAGCCATGAACTAGAAAATTTTTTAATTATAATAATTAAATTTGAAATTTTAATCAAAATGGATGTGATTTTTATTTGCAACGTAATCTTTAAAGGGGAACGTGATGTGAAATTTTTTGATTAGAGATTATGAATAATAAAAACTGATATAGTTAAGTCTTTCTTAGTGCTTATTGTTAGGTACTTTATGTCTCTATGTGTTGTAGAAATTTTATTTTAGTTTTAACAATAGAAACAGTCGTTAAAATTAGTCGTAAAACTTAAAACAAAAATAAAGAATTTACGGTCAATTAATTTTTGAAAAAAACATAAATAAACCTCATTAAAATTTAATAAATTGAAAATTATAGAAAGGTAAATGATTACAAAAGAATTCATCACTTTGGGAATTTTTAACGAAATAATTGGAAACTATTGAATAGCCATCATAGCCTTCGATTCAGACGAATTGAAAGACCTTAGGTTAATTAAAAAAAAAAAACTTACGAATATACAGAGTTATAGGAAATCACTAATGTCCAAAAAATGGACAAAAATCCGTTTGAAAAAATCATTTTTTTTTTTGTAGCCAAAAGAACCAATTTTAGTAGTTATCTCCGTTGAAAATTTAGATGTTAATTGAGGCGAAAATAAAACTTCATTTGACACAAATCACTGAATCAAACCCACTTCATAGTTTCAATTTTGAAAATCCCGCCACAATTGCCTACTTAAATTAACAAATAAAACCAACTCAAAGACAACATTGCTGTGAGCTCCGTGCAAAATAAATAGGAAGGAAGATGAAAGTGTTGGAAAATTAGTGCAACCGATTGCCTTTATAAGACCCCCTCCCCATTGGCCAGTAGACCGGCTACAAAAAAATAAAATATTCGCATACAACACCCAACATGAAAAAAAAACAATTTGCCCAAGCCGCTATTTTTCTCTCCACAGGACAATATTTAATATTATTATTAATAAATACATCTCGAAACAATTTTATACAAATGTTTGCTCGATATTCTTTAATAAACCAAATAGACAAAACATACAGATGACGTTGATTTACTCAAATACATTCTCAAATATATATTATTTCCGCGCCACTCCTGTACCATCCAAGGAAAATTCGGGGCCTCATTTTTGCTCTCGTTTGCCAAAGAGTCACCAAATGTTTTCATTGCTGAAAAGAAACCAGAACCGAATTGTAAACTCATTTTCTCTTTAGACTTTACATTGAGGATGTCGTATTAATTGTCGTCATCTTGGATTTAAATGTTATATTTGTTCACGATTTTGTCGTGTCGGCACAAAGATTAAATCTAATTAAATTACAATGAGAACAGTCATCATTAATTTTATAGTCTTATTTGAAATTCGTTTGCACAAAAAGGCTATTTCTCTATAATGTTTATAATGGTGATGCAAAACAAATCTGATTCAGTCCTTTCTGCATAATTTTTTTAAAATGAACAATCTGTGGAACAAAGCTTTCAAATCAGCTTACAGTAATTAAAAATAAGCAATAAATAAGAATAAACAAAAAATATTTTTTCCAAGTATTTTCTTCCAAGAATTCTCTTCTGTATGAGATCATAAAATAAAATATTGAAAAGGAAAATAGCTCTTCAAAATGATTTTTCATTACTTTTACCAGTACCGATGAATTTTCGATGAATGAATCAAACTTCATTTTCATAACAAAATAATAAGCTTTTTAGCTCAATTCTTATAACTGACTAAGATTTTAAGTTTTTCCAACTATATTATTTGTGGAATCAAAGAACAAATATTGATAAAAGCATTTACAGTTTGCAGTAAAATACTATTCTTTTCTATAAAAATCAAATTAATTTATTACTTATTCTTTTTAAGAATTAAATAGTGACTAACTAACTAAACTCTGTATCAAAAAAATGTGCTTAAAAATTGAGTGAATATTAATAACAATGTTTTAGCAATAATGTTGAACTTTGAAATATGATACTGGAGAATATGAAAAAAAGAGAATGGATAATTTGAGTTATAAAGTGTAAAAGAATTATGGAAAGTGAAGGGAGAAAGAATGATCATTGCTTTAGTGACAAGAGGAAAAGCTAATTGGAGGAAGCATGTTCCGGGAGAGAAAAATCTAAGACTGTTTCTTATAGAAATAAAATTAAAAAGAACTTATTGGAAGAAGAATAGAAACCCTAGAGTCTAAATGGTTTAACGGGAAGAATGAAATTTAGCTATCTAAAAACAAGTAGAATAGGAAAAAAAGCTTCAAAAAGCTCTTGGTCTAACTTATACTTATATTTATTTATAAGTCAAAAAAGTATTATCTTGTGATTAAAGATTATTCTTAAAGATTGATTTTGTATAGTATTAACTTAGTACTCTAAATTAACGAATACCCCTAACTTTACGTAGAGTTATATTGAATTTATCACTCGTCAATTGAAAAATCCTTCTTCACTCGTGGTGTCTTGCAAATTCATAATTTACTAAATAATTTGTCAATTTTCAAAAGTGTGATTTCATTATTTACAGAATTTAGAAAGCTGTACTGAAACATGTAATAAATTGTACAATCATAACACAAGCTTTACTACTATGGAATTGCAAAAAAGAATCTTTTTTATTGCAATTTTTCTGAACTATTATTGGAAATGAATGCCGAAACTAAACTGAAGCCGAAAGTTCATTCGGACACTAATAATCTTAAATCCAGCCTAATTTATTTGTAAGTCATGATCATTTAGCATAATAAAGATGTTTTATACTAAGAAAAATTATTAACGCCAAATTTAATTGAGATATTTTTTTATTTTTCATATACCTACAGGTGAAACGTTTTGTAAACACATTATTAGATAATGTGCCTTAAAATTGCAAAAAAACTTTTCAAGAATTGATCAGTTAAATAAAAAATAATACATATTGCTACGAATAGACTTAATGTTATCAATTAAAAGCAAGCATTTTATAGTTGTGACAATTTTCACTTTTATATTACTTTTAAATTGATTTTTGAAATATTACAAACTGTTTATTCTACAAAATTAATGAGGGCAGCTTTAACCCAGGTATTTATAAGAAGATTTTATGCTTTATTTAACATTTTTTTGGATTTTATAACACCAAAGATGTTAAGTGAATTTATGATTCATACCAAGCCATTAACTGAAAAATTTTCCGGTTACGATATTTGGTCCAAGTACCTTTCAGTTTCAGAACGGCTACCTTAATCATTCGTTGTTACTGACTACTTCCGAACAAATATGATTTGATGAGTTAGGAGATCGTAGATTTTACAAATTCAAAGAAAGTTTTTTTAGATCTTTTATTACCAAGAGCTTTCAGATTAGACAAATCTACCTACCCATACAATACAATATCCGTCTAGTTACATAGTTATTTAGTTAGATGAGCAATATATTTGATTTTGCTGGACTAAACTAACTTAGTATAAAATAAGTAGAGTCCGAACGAAACTAGTTTTTACGGCCGAAACCGAAACCGAAACCGAAACTTCCATATAAAGTCCTGTTTTCGTAGAAAAAAAAGTTATTCGTAATAAGTTTCTCTTTATTTTTAAATCCTATAGGTATTCATTAATCATTTAGTCCCTAATATTTGAGCTAAGCATTAACATAACATTGATTTGATTTGATTTTTTAGTCCAAAACCCTATGATTATAACCAATTTATCAAACATTGGACATTAATCGAGTGAATTAACATAACATACTATTAAAATTTTTTGTTTCAAATAAGTTATTTATGCTGAAATAAGGGGTTGATTTGAAAGAAATGTACCTACTACCATATTTCTTTTTAATATAAGTTGCGAATAACATAAAATAATAAAAAAAGCTACAAAACAAAATTACTTTTAATCTAATATGTTTAGGTATACAAAATAGAAAGTACTCTTTCTTATATCATAAAAACAAAATAATTTATTTTAAACTTTGATCAGTTTTCTTTCGAACAGAAAAAAAAATATTAAATATAAAATTTAACAAAATTTTAATGAACTGATAGTTATCAGTATTCAAAATAGAAGAATCAAATAATAAGTTAATAAGTGAAAAACAATAATTTTTTCACATTTTTATCTCATGAATTCAGTTTCGGTTTCGGTCGTAGTTTCGGCTTGACGATAGCCGAAACCGAAACTAAGCCGAAACTAGGCCGAAACCGAAAGTTCGGTCGGACACTAAAAATAAAGTTTAGAAGAAATAATTTAGGATATGTGTTTGAACTCGTACCTTTTAAAGAATTTTCAGTAAATATTGTGCATTTTAATATTACTATACAGAGTGCATTTTAGATATCCAGTATTTTTTTAATCCAAAATTTTTGATAACTTTACGAACAATAGAAATTTTAGAATACATTGTAGCGTACCTATCTGTAGAAAATAATTATTTTTTAAAATTTTTCTTTATTGATTTTGAGTCCAAATTATCTGGTTTTCAAATTACATAGAGTTTCAAAGCAATAAATTCTTAGAAAGCCAAATATCTTACTAATTTTGATATTTTGCTAAAAATAAAAACTTCTTTAGGATCAAATAATGTTGCTGAAAAGTTTAAAGCTTTTAGTTCGGTTCTAACTGAACTTTACCGTTTATATTTATTAAAAAATGTATCGCGGTTATTTAAAAATTTTGAGACTAGCATCATTGGCAACATTCTACTATTCTTAAATATTTATATAAGTTTTTTTTTTAATTAGAAGAAATTTAAAGTTATTTAATTACTGAAACAAGTAATTGCTATAGACAATTAGAAGGGCGTAAAACGATTGAAAGGTTTTAAAATGTATAAAACGTAAATGTTCGTTTCGTCTTCATGATCAATATTGTTGTCTTTAACTTACTGGTATTAATAAATATTAATAATATCAGAACTTTTTTATTAAATATCCAAGAGTGAAAAAAGGCAAAAAAATTCAAGGCTTGACGCATTTAACGAATCAATGTAGAAAAATTATGACATTGCCGCATTTCAAGTCATTCATCTTTCACATATGCAATAAATATATTTCTCATTTGAAATTCATTTCATTTTTCATTCTTTCTTTCTTGATATTTCTGACTCCGATTATATCGAAAAGAAATGTTTCCAATCGATTAACGTTCACGCGAAATTTTCGAAATTGCGCGTTTCGCCCGGTTTTCAAACGAACCCCTTAATAATTTATTAGCCACCAAACGCGTGGTTAAGATTTTCATTTCTTCAGAATGCAATAATAACCTTAGCCTTTAAACGATATTGATTGCAGCAAATATTTAATTGTGATTGATGACCGTGACTTATTCAGGTTACAAAAACGTTCTTTTTCCATCGTTGTCTGTCGAAACGTTTTCGAATTTTCTTCTCTAAAATTCAAATTTCAAGTGAGTATCTATTCTCTGTTCCAATTGTTACAATTAGTTAATGAGTCTGGAATAAATCAATGCTGAATAAGGTCGTTTATTTCGGACATGCACTAATTACAAAATAAATTATTAACAATTAAATCGAACATTGCTTTTATCTATTAAACAATCATTTAAATAAGAAATTATCATTCTAATTAATATGAGGTATAAAAATTGATAGTTTCAACGCTTTGTGATTTATGATAATTAATTGGCAAGTTTAACTTTCAATAAATTTCCCGCTGTTGTAGATTTATAAAATTATTATTAAGAAAATTAATCGTTATCCAAGGCGATTTGGGTTCGACACGACGTTTTTCTTGGGCGTTGTTTCGAATTTCCGTTTTACATGTGCCATGGCACGCTTCTCAGCCTCTCGATCTTGTTCAAAATTAATACTTAGCGACGCCTGAGGCCAAAATCGCAGATTATTCAAATCTATCGTTTGAATTTATGACAATTTTCAATGATGACCTACAGAATTGATTTCTTCAATCGACACCTTCGTTGTCAAATTTAGCACTGAATATTATGAGTTTGAAATGGAGTGGTGGCTTATTGGAGGCAATGCCTCCCTAAACAAAATTTACGAATCAATACATTTTTTTAAACAAATTTCAACTTTTCCATCCATTTTAGTTATAAACCTGAATTATTCTTATCTTCATCAACTTTAACGTCTGCCTTATAGCCTTCAGAAAAAGAGATCTAAAGATATATCAAAAGAATCTTTCTTCACACTAGTATACAATAGGTACATAGGTACTATTTTCATTACACTATTAAACTGTCGTTACTAAAAATTATCAAGCTATTAAATTTGTACTTAAAAAAAACTCCTTTAGCATTAATGAATATCTTATACTGTTGGATAAATATTGACAACTTTTTAGTGAAAAATTTGCATTACTACCCTGGGAAACTCGAAAACCATACAATACTAAATTTGTATTTCTACGTGTTTTTGGTCTTACTATTTCTACAGTGTTCAACTGAAAAAAGTTTTTTTGGCCGAAATCGAAACCGAATTTAGCAAGTTTCAGTTTTGGTCGAAACCAAAACTTCCATATAACGTCATGTTTTCGCAAGAAAAAATTAATCATAATTAGTCTTTATTTTTAATTCTATTGATAACTGTTATTCATTTAGTCTCTAATTTTTGAATTAAACATCAACATAAAATGTTATTTTCTCTTCTTATTGGAAATAAATTATTTGTGTTCAAATAAGGAGTTGATTTGATTTGAAAGAAATGCACTTAATATATCTTTTTAATCATTTTTAAAATTACGAATTATATAAAATAAAAATAAAAGTTACAAAACAAAATTACTGTTTACCTAATATGTTTAGGTACATAAAACAGAAAGTACTCTTTCTTACATCTTAAGAACAAAATAATTTCTTCTAAACTTTTATCAATTTTCTCTCGAACTGAGAAGAAAATATTAAAAATAACTTTAATGAACTGATTATTATTCTGAATTCATAATTAAAGAATTTAATATTATAAGTGAGAAACAATAATTTCTCAACATTTGCATCTCATGAATTCCATTTCGGTTACGGCCATAGTTTTGACTTGACGACTGCTGAAACCGAAACTAAGCCGAAACTCGTTTTTTGCCGAAACTGGACCAAAACCGAAGGTTCGATCAGACAATACATTTCAATATAGATTTCAGAATAAAAATTATTTTTTTGTAATTTTTATAACAAGTCAGTCTAATGATAAAAGATCTTTAGTACCACTTTGAAATAACTTTTAAACAGATAAATAGCAACTGAATGACTGTAGGTTCAAGAAAACATTACTTTCCGGTTCCCTTAATATATAGGAAAAACAAGTGAAATTTAAATACTCTAGCTAAATTTGAAATTTTAATTAATTTTTGGAAGCTTGACACTTTAATTAAATCAATAAACTTAGCAATCTGAATTTTCAACTAAACGATGCCTTTAGTTTCGATTTATATATTGCCCATCTAGAGTCCATTGTATATAAAAAAAACTATGCTTTCCCAAAAATGTTCACCTCAAGCCGTTACTACAAAAATATGAACTTAATTCCATTTTTCTTTGCCTAGAAATATCAATCTTGGAATAATGGGGCTTGCAATAATGTACACACATGACAATAATTGCAACGGTCAGTTTGCTCATTATGTAAGTCATCCACATAATGTTCGCAATGATGAGAAATGCATAATAATTTCGTGTTTTTTTTTTCTCAATCTATTTTTATTTTTTTTACTTTTGTCTCCTTATATCGACTGTTTGACCGTGACAAGGGATTTTATGTTAATAAACACGAATAATTTGAAAAAATAAAAACATTGTCATCTTTTACATTACAAATGTTCCATAGTGAATGCAAGAACACGAATAGGCTATATGGAATCAATCCAAGAATACGAAATTGACAATTTTGCGTGCCTTGATTTCTGGGACGTGTTAAACACCTTGAATTTATTAATTTTACAACAATATCATAATACAATTTTTGCGTTTAGCAAAAAGTACACTTTTGCAAAAGATTTATTCAAAATAAAATTTCACCAAACAATTTAATATTTTACAGAGCATTTCTCAAAGACCAAATTAGAGTAAAAATTGTTTTTTTTAAGAGTGAACACCAATAATATCCATAGGTTTTTTTTTGTAATTTTATTGAATTGTTTCATTTGGATAGATTAATAATGGAGAATGATAAGCATTTTTGAACTGTTATACTTTTATTTTTCAATTATTGTCCAATGTCCATTCTGTTAAGTAATTACCATTACTAACACGTTCTAGTTTAAGACTGTATTGTTGATATTGGAAAAATGAATGTTGTTGTAACATTACGTTTACTTACTTTTGCGTCAATGCTTCATTGTACATATAGAAGTAATTATGCGCTAACAAAGTCAAATGTTTAACAATTTATCTTCATATTGTGCATATTTATAAGGGACAGAAAAATAAGGATTTGTTGTTTTTTGAGCTAAATAATGTTTTCGTTCCTATCATTTTGTAGTTTGTTGCTTAACACATATAGATAATGTTCACTTTTCTGAAGAAAAATTTGCAATTTCCTTAATATCAAACGATGTGATTACTTTTGAAGGTTGAAATGTTTTTATTTTATACGAATTTCCATAATATTTGATCTTTTCGAAGATGTTTTTAGACCCATAAAAATAGAAACTTAATCACAAATATAAACCCATTCGTACATATTGGTTTCATCAGGATTATGCACAAAACTGTGCATTTTTCAAGCAAATTACTTTTAGTTTAGATTTATTTACCATGCAAAATTTTTATAGCTTTATTTACGTTTAAAGTTAGAATAATATCGAATAAGTGATGTATAAAGCAGTTTCATAATTTGTTTAAATAATTTTTCTCAACCCTATATTATATTTATTTTAAATTATTGTAGAACATATGAGCCCCATACAAGTATTAAAGTGAATATTTAGATATCATTTTTTCTTCAAAATTTCGATAAAAAATAATGTTTTATTCAGAGCCGGATTTGCAAACAAGACTGAGTAGGTTGCAGTTTACAGACCCTCACCAATCATTCACAATAAAAATCGTTAATCATAAAAATTTTTTAAATTTTTTTCTCGATAAAATATGAAATATCTTTCACTAATATTTGAAAATTCAACCTTAACTGTACACTACTCTAATGTGTAAATATCAAATTCAGTTTTTCGCGCTGAGTACGATGCCTTAAAAAACCAATGTAGATATTTTGTAGTTATAATTGTTTGATTACCTTATATATAAAAGAAATACGAAGTTTGGCATTAATTGCTTAGATAAAGTCTGTTTTTTATATGTTTATCTATTTATATAGAAAACCTGGCTCCCATTATCGGTATAGCTGATGCAGCCTATAGGCTCCTATAGTATTTAAATTTGGTACTGAAAATATTCATATCTTAACTCCAAACTTTAGATTTCTTATTTATTAAAGAAGTTCGGTAAGTAACACTCATTGTTTTTATATAAATTTATGGTTTCTATAACTTTTACAAAATTATACAAACTTTCTTTTTGAAACCAATTAGTTATCAATACGTTATAATCTAATGTATGTTAAGTACTTTTACTGAAGAAAGGTCATTAAAAAAGCAAAAAATTGACTGTCACAGTTACTTCACTTTTAAAAGGAGTATTTTCCAATATTTATAATCTAAATATTGTTTTTTATCATTAATCAAAAAGAATTTAGAAGAAATTGATAAAATAATTCACACGAAAGAATTACAAAAATTAATTTCACAATGAAACTCTACAACTTTTAAATTTAAATATTTGAATAAAACTCTCAAAAGAAGTAATTGTTGTGTGTACATTTAATAAATAATTTTTAAGCACATATGTTAATAGGAGTATTTGTTTAAAAAACTATAATTAAATAATGTAGGGGAAGCAATAGTAAAACGGAACACAATTTTAAACACGTTTCCTATGTTTGATTCGCTCTAGGCAACTTTATTTGATTTATAATTTTATTTAATATCTTTACAAAATACCAACAACGATTTTCAATTGAACGACCTCCTGTAGAAGCAAAACTTAGACAGACCTGCTCTTTTACGATGAACTGTTAAATAATTAATTTAAAATTATAAACATTTATTGAAATACCAAAAAATTAATTACAACTAATGTTGAGAATGCTAACAGAGAAGGATTCTTTGTGAAATTATCAAACGCCATAATTTATTCAAATATGATGAACAAGTTTTTTATAAAATTTAAAAGTGTATCGAATAGGTCATTTTATCTTCCTTTCCTCTATTTCTTTAAAGCTTCATTATCACATTTTATTAAACATGATAATAAATAGTTTTTACTTCTTATATAAAATTATCGTATTTATCCTTATGATTCATACTACTAATAAGATGGTAAATATTTATTTTTAAGCACATAAAGAATGTGTGGTCTTCAAGATTACTTGTTTCGCCAATATTTGTCCTATATTGATTCGTCCCTCAAAAAAAGGCATTTTGGTGGCCTAATCGAAGGATATATAATCAGAGAAATCTTATTTGAGTCCATTTTTTTCACACCTACCCATTACTTGAAATCCTCAAACATTTGTCGTTAGTTCTTTAAACAAAACGTAATAGCCTCATTAGAATTTACGGAGAAAAGAAAACCAAAAATAATTCATGATAATTTACAAAGGAAATATATAACAATGTAATTATAATGTTTTTATTTCAACAAAAAGTCACACAAAAGAAATTATGATTAAAAAACAGTGTGAAAATTTATATTTTTCTTATTCAAATATTTATTTATAAAATTAACATATTTTATGTTACAATTCAACTCTTTTCTGTAACAGGTTGTATACATTTGATTAAGTATGTTATATATTGTAAATCCCGAACTTGTTGTGTTATTCGCTTGAAGTGTCGATCAGTATAAGGAAGAAGACCTTCGACTGTTGTTCCTAATCCACTGGGTTTGAACTCTCCGGATAGTAAATTATCGAGAAGAATATTTAATACAAATTGAGCCGATTGGCAATGTTTGCTATTTGTATTCCAGGCTGCCACGGCCGTTAATAGTTGTTCTTTATGAGTTTGACTGAGAGATAGTATTGTTTTTCGTAGATCACTATTGTCGATTTTATTAATTTTTTCAATGATTTTTAAAACCTGGAAAGGTCGGTCCAATCGAAGGGCTAATTTTAAGGCTTTTAATAGTTCGTTATTTTGTAATAAATTAAAAAGTTCTTGTTCTTGTAACACTTGTTCTTCTTTTTTCTTAAGAGCCTCCTCTTGTTTTTCTTTAGTCACATCTTTCCACTTGATTAGCATGGAATCAGAACCGCCGGTTACTACGTAGTTCTCGTTGGAAGAAACTGCCAAAGCCCAAACTCGGGCTTCATGCTCATCAAGAGTTAATTGGCACTCAGAGGTTTTAATATTCCATAATTTTAACAATCCATCGGCGCCTGAAGACAAAATTTGCATGCCACGAGAAAGAAATTCACCTCGAAGAACACTCGAGTCGTGGCCTTCAAAAGTTTTTAGACAGTTTAAGTCGGTGATTGACCAAAGTTTTATGGTGCAATCGGCAGACGTTGTTAACAAAACTTGATCTACCGGTGAAAATCGGACGTTCCAAATGCCTCGTCGATGTCCTCGAAACACACCGACTTGTTGCAATTTGTCGGTTGACCAAAGTTTCACGGTCTTATCTTGCGACCCTGTCGCAATTAGTTTATCGTTCGGTGAAATTGCCACGCAATTTATATCGCGTTGATGCGCGATTTCCGTGTACGTACAATTAAGAGTCACATTTGCATCTAATTTATCTGGAACTGTCCAAAGCTTTAAGCAACTATCCTGACTTACAGATACTAACAAATTTGTACTCAAATGACTCAGGGCAATCGAACCAACTGAATCTGTATGTCGAGTTCCGACAGCTATGCAATTCATTCGCATCGAAGTATCATCATAGAGCCAAAGTCGAATACTATTGTCTTTTCCTGATGAAGCCAGTAAATTTCTATTAAAATCAGAACGAGCCAACGCTAAAACCAAATCGGTGTGCCCCTTTAAAAGTTGGCAACTCATCGTAGCTACATGATACAATTTGACATCATGAGAGTTAGTTGCTACAGCCAATAAGGAATCATTTTCTCCAAGAAAAACCACATCGAGAATTTCATCAGAAAATCCTACAAATTGTTTGAGACAATCGAACGTTTCTAAATCGTGAATTATAATATTATGATCAACTGATACAACAAGAATTTGATTTAAATTTTTATTAAAAACTAATTGCGTTATAGCTAATCCTCCCTCTTCTTTAGCTTTGTCAATCAATGAGTTATCTTGAGAGTAAACTTCCTTTGGTATTGATAAATTCCATATTTTAATTTTGCCAGACTCTCCAGCACACACTATATGTATATCTTCTGATTTTGATTTAGATTTATAACCAGGTATTTTAAATTTACTAGGCAGAAAGGAAACGTTTTCAATACTTTCAAATATTGGAACAGTGCGTTTGGCTAAGCCCTCATTTATGTTCCAAAGGATAACCACCTTGTCTCGCGAAGAACTTATTAGGTGGATATCGTCATCGTGGAATGCAATTGATGTAATTTTACTGTAATGACCTTTTAAAGTTGATAATAAAACGCCAGTATCAGAATTCCAACAACGAATGCTTGTATCATCTGCCGCTCCACAAATTATGTCTTTTCGGGGATGAAACTCCAATGCGCTAACCACCCCTTGAGAACCTTGCAAGTGATGAGTGCAGGTTTGGTGGTTTAAATCCCATAACCGGATCGAACCGTCCGATCCTCCAGAAGCCAATTTTTTGTTTTTATTCAAAGTCAAACGGGCCACAGGACCTTTGTGAATACTTTTCCAAATTTTCGTTAATCGGTTTTCTGATTTTGACCATAACTTCATTAAACTACTCTTGTGAGCGGTCACAATCGATTCTCCATCCGGAGATATCGCAAAAGTATGAATTAAATCGTTTTCATCACTCGTTTCGTCATTTCCACCAAAAGTGTGCGTTACGGTTCCCGTTATAACTTCTAATATTTTTATTGAATCTGTATTTTGGCAAAAAATCTCTGTACCATCACTAGTCCACGATACTAGGCCTCCAGTGAAAAAAACGCCGAATTTCAATTCGGGCTCGAATCTACAAATTTCAAATCTTATAAGTATACACGTGCTTACTTAAAAATTTAAAAATAAAAACTATTATCGTTTACTTACATTTCCTTTAACTTATTTTTATCTCCCATTTTATTTTTATTTAATTAATCATTAATTAATACAATTTTTAGTTAGTTTTAACAGTTTTTAAATGATAAAACTTGAATGTCATATTGTTGGTTATGTTTATTCTAGCCCTAATGCAATACGTATAATTTGCGTAAAACACTCAAATTTTCACTAATCAAATTACGTAAATCGCATGCTTTAAAGAAGTATTTAATTGTTGGGTCATTTAAAATATATTAAAAGTCCGTAAAAATGACTTATTAATATTTTTATTAAAAAAAACTATTTGATCTTTGTATCAGCTTTATAAGTTAAGGACATTAATCAAAATGCGGTTACTTTCGATTTTTTATCGATCCCATACAAAAAAAATGCGATTTTTGGCACCGTCTTGGAACTTCTTAAGTAGAATGAAAAGACTTCAATCTACCGAATCTACTCAAAATCAGCCAGAAAACTATAAAATTATTTATAAAAATTCAGGAATCAAGTTAGTTAGTGCTTTTGCAAGTTTAAAAAAGTATCAAATTATAGCGACAGCCGTAGTGATTCCTATGTCAGGATTATTAGAATTTTCCCAAGTAATAGAACCTGGATATTTTTTGTTAACCACCGTATTAGGTAATCAAAAAACAAATGTGTAAGCCGAAAAGTAATTTAGGGCGAAACCAAATATTTACTTAAATTGAGTAGTACTTTTCGTTAAATATTTTAACTTCTTCAAGTGCACTTTTGTCAATAGAACATAAAAAATGATTTTAAATACATTTGAAGAAGTTGCGACTCCCTAAGAAAAGTACTAAGCAATTACTTCGATTATTACTTTAATATGTCATACATTAATCAAAAAAATAATTTTTTAGGTACATCAACTTCGGCAACTTTATGTGGCATGGGATTTCTTCTTAAAAATGTTGTCGGGTTCATGTATTTAGATGAATCGGAAAATCAAATCAAACTTGCATACGTCGATTTTTGGGGACAAAGAAAAGACGTAACATTTCCTGTTGAAGACCTTAAACCTCTTTCAGAGGTTCACCGAAGATTTACCGATGCACTGTTTATAACATTAGAAAGGTACTCAACGCCCGAAACTTACAAATTAAATATCAGACAAGGAACCTCTATTGAAAAGGAGAAATTAGTTGATATTTTAGGAGATATTGAAAGGAAATAAACTTGTAAAAATAACAAATGTATTTATTTAGCAAATAATTAATGATTTATAAAAACTAATGTCTACTTTTTTTAATTAACTCCATCGATAATGGGCATAAGCTCGATTTGCTTCACATTGTTTATGCAATTCTTGTTTTCTCTTTACAACCCGGCCGGTGTTATTGGAAGCCTCAATTAATTCCCAGGCTAATTTTTCAGGGAAGTGTATTTTACGATCTTTTTCATGAGCGGCTTCAATTAACCACTTCATCGAGACAAATTGGGAACGTTTTTGTGTTACGGGAACTGGTACTTGGTAAGTAGCACCTCCTCGTTTAATCGGCGTCAACATTAAAATAGGCTTACAATTTTCAACGGCTTTGTAAAAAATCTTGAGTGGGTCGATTTCAATGGCACTTTTTTCTTCAGGATCTTTTGTTCTGTGATATTTCTCAATTTGGATTCGTTTCATTTTCTCAAACGTTTTATCAACCAAATTTCTGGCTAACATTTTGTCACCCCCTTTCATTACATAATTTGTAAATTTTCTGCAAAAATATTTTAAATGAAATTTAGATTCTATTTAATTGTACCATTGAACTATACCTTAGTTTTTCGTCGTATAAAACTGATGATGTTTGATCGTTTAGCGCTGCCTTTATTGGCATGTGTATCAAAGTTTGATCTTCTCCAGATTCAACTAATTTTTGTTGTTCTTCTTTCCTAAAAACTGGTTTAATGAATTGTGGACCATATTGAGACATAGGCTGTAACCTAGAAATAAAGCTTATAGTTAAATAAAGTAGAAAATTATAAATTATTTTAGAGGTTTGCTTTAGGTTAACTTAGTTCACTTAAATTAAAATAACGAAGAAAAATTATATGAATAAAAAGCAAAGACAATAAAAATATGAATTTTTACCTATTGAATGTTAAATAAGGCTTAAATAAAATTAATTTTAACGATTGAATTGAAGCCGCAGCCATGATTAGCCTGATTAGCCTCAATTAGCCTTAACCAGACTTATGCAGACTTACATGAACGACTATAGTGAAACTAGCTACATAATTGAGATGAGGCCACTCTGGTAAAAAAAGACATTGAAGTTTATGATAAAACATTCAATGTTAGAAAGCTTGACAGAGCTTTTACAGCTATTATAGTTTTTCTAGCTTTTGCTTTGGCTCAAGTCTCTTTTAGCACACTCAAATTTGGCAACCCCTGAGCTGATTTATGCTATTTCGTTAACAATGATCAGTCTTAAATATATTTCTCGATTTCAGCAATAAAAATTATTCCTTATATCCTTCATATGCTTCATATGCACTTGAAAACTGTCCTTGAAACTTTCAACCGATATTGTGGGTTTCTTTTTGCACACAGGAAAAAAAAATTACATCACTTCTCACGTTACAGCATTGTATCATAATACGTTGATAAAATTTACCCTTTTAAGGAAATCTCACCCCTCAAAAACGACCAATTTTAGGGCAAATTTGGTACATGTATTTTTAAATCCGTAACTTTCCGTTTTGATTTCCCAAGGATCTAGCCGTTGAATGCAAAATAATTTAATACATCTATCCCTTCTATCCTTTATATGCACTTGAAAATTGTCCTTCTTGAAATTTTGAAATGGAATTGTGATTGTCCTGTAAACCAAAAGGCGAAAATTTTTCACTTAAAGGCCTTGATTCATAATCAGTTGAGAAAAGTAGGCCTCATAATGAAAAGTACCCCATTGAATTGACCCAATTTCAGACGAAATTTGTCGCATAGATTCTCAACTCCTTAACTTCCCGTTTAGATTTCCCGGCACACTATACCGTAAAAACACAACATTTTGTATTTGCAATGTTAAAGATGTATCAACCAATAATATTCAGCTATTTTTCAGCGAATAAAGCCGTCCCTATCTTTATTTTATTATTGAAATTTGTCCTTTTTGAAACTTTGAAATGGAATTGTGATTGTCCTGTAATCCACAAGACGAAATTTTTTTCATATAACAATTCACGTAACGCCCTTGATTCAACTTCTTAACTTCCCGTTTTTAGTTGCCGGAAAACTATCCCGTAAAAACAAAATATTTGGCATTATCAATGTTAATGTTGATTCAATCAATAATATTCAGCACTATTTTAGCCAAATAAACCATTCCAAAAATCTTTATTTTTCGGTTAAAATTGTCCTTTTTCAAACTTTGAAATAAAAACGTGAGCGTCTTGTTGCTCACAGGACTATTTTTTTTAATATTACAATTTACTTATAGCCCTTGATTTATAATCCATTGAGAAAACTAGGCCTCATAATGAAAAGTCACCCCCTTGAAATGACCCAATTTCAGTCGAAATTTTTCGCTTAGCTTTTCAACTCCTTAACTCTCCGTTTTGATTTTCCACGGTTCTTTCCAATTTATGCTAATTGTTTTTATATTACCATTGAGAATGATTCAATTTCAGTAAAAAAATCAATCCTTATATGTTTTTTATGCATTTAAAGTTTGCCTATTTTAGCATTTTGAAATAATATTGTGGGTATTCTTTTACACATAGGGCAAAATTTTTCCACATATCCTTACAGGGTAGGACATAGTTTTATAAATCATTGGAAAAATAACCCTTATCTGGAAAAGCAATCTCTTAATTTTTCATTTTTGTCTTTTAATTGCAGAAGTTAGGCAACTATTGTTTTATTTATGTAAACTGTTGGCGTCCTGTAATCCTTAGTCTACAAATGGTAATTTAACTAGAGAGTATGTGTTTTAAATCATAATGAAATATATTTTTACAGATCTTAATCTCCAGGAAATTAAGGTTGCCTTGGAGAAAATATCTTCTTTTTGAAGGATAAATGATTAGTACGTACCAATAGATATATTTGAGACCTCTAAATATTGTTCTAATTGAATTTTTCGTTACAGACGAAGCTGACCGATGACAACAGACATCATTGCTGGAATTGTATTAATGGATAATAATATATATAAGTCTTTGAGATTCAATTAAAAAATTATTTTATTACAACGCGTTTCGACAGTTTTTGACTGTCATCATCAGGTAATAATAGTAATAATCATAACATTAATAAATTTATTAATGTTAAATATTAATTAAATATATACAAAAAAACAATAACAGTTTTTGGCATATTAACAATTGTTTAAAGTCATTATG
This sequence comes from Sisyra terminalis, assembly GCA_958496175.1. NCBI lineage: Eukaryota > Metazoa > Arthropoda > Insecta > Neuroptera > Sisyridae > Sisyra > Sisyra terminalis. The sequence continues at coordinate 16,125,795 of OY292275.1, forward strand.
TAAAAGTACCAATTGTTAGAATTTTATAGAAATAAAGTTAAGTTAATGAAAAGGGTTTGATTATTCTGATATTTTGATTAATTATCACCTGAACCACTTTATCACTTCACGTTCATTGATTTATTGAAACACAATTTACACCACTAATTGTTGTAGTAAATACATTCGTGTTCTTCTTGGTAGATACCAATTGTGGAAATGATATCCTTGATAAATTTGATTGAAGATTCTGGAACGTTCCACATTCATTCCCCCAAAGTCCATTTGGAAATGAAGAACCATTCAAATCCATTGAAAAATTCTCGGTTGTCTTCGATAAGATTCCTTTAAAAAGAAAATTTCACTTAAAACAATATTAATAAAATTCAATAACTCTGACACTTACTAAACATTTATCTCCCAAAAACATGATACTTTTTGTCCTTGTCCTCACTTTCCAGGAAAGTTGAATCTGTAAAAATACATTGATTTAAATTAATAAAACAAATGAAATGTCCAATTTGTAAGTTCTAAACTAATAAACTTAAACCGCAGCCCAATTTCATAGCTGTATATATGGTTGCCTTACATTTACAATATGTAAAAAAATCAGATAATTGCAAGGATGACTTTTCCTGATAAGGGTATTTTTCTTGTCGATTTTTCTTGAAACAAATATTTACCCTGAAATTGTGTTCAAAATTGAAATGTACAGACAGACGTAAGAATTTTATATCTTAGTATAGATATCAGTACCTATAGTTATTGAAGTTATTTGTACCATTTTAATAGGATTCAATTTTGATTAACTTTTATACCTACTTCTTTTTAAAAAAATCCTCATATATCAAACTAATTATTGTGTACTCCAAAATGGTTTTGTAAATGGTGAACCGCTCACTATCGCAAGAAAGTGATATATATGTACTAAGATTCACGATCGTTTATAAAAAATTTAAGCAAAATAGATTATAGATTTTTGAATCGAGCTTTGCAGTTGGGGACTTTTATCTCCCTACTTATAGGTGCATATTTGTTTATAATCTTTATATTTTCAAAATAACACCTTACACTCCATGTCAAGGACTGTCCTTATAATTCTGATTTATCTCCATTTTTTAGTATTGATAGTTATTTTTTGATTATTCAATATTTCATAGTTTTTGAAAAATATTTCATAGCTACAATATTACGTATTATTAGGGCATTATATTGCATCAGCAGTAAATATATTCTGTTGTTCTCTTTCTGACAAATTTTCAAAGCTCAAAAAAATTTGCTTTAATACAAAAAAACATCCGTAAATTCTTTATATACTTTTTTTAGGCATAGTAATAGGCATAATAATAATTTTTTGAAATGGAAACCATAGTACTATCATTCTGCAGTTGAGTTAAAATAAATATGGAATATCAATGTTCTAAATTTCTAAATATTTGATATGGATTTCTTGAAATGGATAAATTGGAGGGAACAAAACGACAAATAAAAAACCAAACTCTACGATTTTGTCTGGCATGTATCGTTGTTATAAATCGAAATTGTATCTTAAGGATAACGTAGAAGTATACCTATAGATAAAAGAAAGAACTTCGGATGGTTTATACGTAATAATTTACGTTTATGGTTTGGGAAGAACTAGAAAAAAAGAATCACCGTTAAAAAATCTCATGAGAAAAGAAAAACGATAAAATCATCTTTAACCATTAATAACTAAATTAGTCGTGTAGACATTAATTTTATAATCTAATTTCATTACAAGTATGCTACTCACAATACACCTGATATAGTTCATATTCCCCGAAATTTATTATTCCTCAAAGTTGACGTGACTATTGAAATATAAATCCACATAAATCATCCAATTTTGTTAAAATTAGCACAAATATGAACTTTTCAACAATGCCCTAATTTATCCGATTATGTACGGTTGATGTCAAATTCCTACCTTATTAGAAACACATATATCTAAAGTATCACCCTCCAATTTTCTGACACATTAACAAAAACCAAACTGCAGAGCTTTCCATATAATTGCATAACATGTATCACTGCTTTTCATCGCTTCTTATGCTGCATTTGTACAATTTAGGGGTGCGAGTATATTAAACCCAAAAGCAGATGGTCGCCAATATCAAATGTGACTCTTGATAGAATATTTAGGAATCAAAACCAAACCGTAAAAATTGTCATTAGACCCGTAAATAATCCTTTTACACCAAGTAAACTTTATTAAAATAAGTCAGAGGGAAAATTTATTTTAGAGGCATTTTAATTGTTTAAATGTGATTATAATTATTCTGTAAGATTTTGAAGGATATTTAAATTAAAATCCTCTTAAAAAAATGTAATCCCAATTTGTTACAGATCAATTATGTCATAAAAGAATGGGTCATCCCTCTTTCAACCCCCAAAATAGCGAAAAGAATTAGCATATAATTGCTTTAATTAAAATATTGCACCCTCCGATACATTCTAGTTATTATTAAATATTGTATCAATATTTTTTGAATTTGTCCTTTGCATCTGACGAGGGTTGTTTGGTGGTGCAACAACAGTCCTTTTAGTTCTGATTGGTTATCATTTCTACCAAGCCGTCCTACCCTTAAGGATAAGAGCCAATCTGAGATGAGCATCCCTAAATAGCATCACAATAGATGTGAATTTTGATTGACCATTTCACTGTTGTCACCATATAATCTTCGCTGAAATTTTTGCAAGTTAAAATGCAGCTAGAATAATATTTTTATTTAACAAGTGCACACAGTTCGTGTCAAGTGCGTTTTTGGAAGATAGGATTTTTGAATTTTTTTATCTAATTTTCAAATACGTGATTTATATATGCGTAACGAAAATCTTGTTATGTCGTATGACCACGGAGTTTGGGAGTCAAATCATTCGGTAAGTGAAATTAAAAGTTAAAAATAAAAAATTGTACAATATTTACTTGTTAATATAAATCAAGTAATTCTCAGGTACTTTACGATTTCTTTCCGTTTAATTTTTCGATAGTCGAAAAATGAGAATAGCTCATAATACTTAGAAAGCTCAAGACGCCATTTTGAGAATGTAAAGTTATTACTAAAATTACCTCAAATCTTATAATAATTAGAATTTGATGAAAAAAAATCTTCTTTCATATGTTAAATGATTTTAGGCGCCCGATATTCCAAGTTACGCATCTGATATTTCCCCATACACGTCTTTGTGGGATCCCCATTGTATGAATGCACCTAACTCGGCCATGATATCAAGTTATCCGGAATTGTTATCAAATTTTCCTTCCGATTTTGGTTCGTTTCTCTATAATTACCCTAATCTTTGCAAACTTTAATAATTTTGTCTATCAAATTGTAGTTTGGCCACGACAACAGTGTGGTGGAATGATTTCACAACGTCTCTCAACCAGATCTGGGAATTCCGGAAGCAGTTCGGGAAGCCATAAGAAACCAAGGCGCCGCGTTGCTACTGTGGCTCAAAGACGTGCAGCCAACATTCGTGAACGACGTCGCATGTTTAACTTAAATGAAGCTTTCGATAAACTTCGACGAAAAGTGGGTGGTTTTAATTAGTTTTGACTTCATCTTAATCATTTATACGTTCCAACAATAGGTTCCAACTTTCGCTTATGAGAAAAGGTTATCTCGGATTGAAACTTTACGTTTGGCTATCACATACATCAGCTTTATGTCTGAGCTTCTTCACGGACCCACTTTGGATTCCAAGTCAAGTGATTTGTTCCAAATTCCTCAACGTGAATACATTCCGTATGGACTTATCCCCAACTAAAATACTTAGCTTTAATTTATTTATTTATTCAATATTGCTGTGATGTGGTGAATTATTTTGCTTAAGCGTTGTGACTTTTAAATTTTCGCTTCCTATTTGTAATTGATTTTTCGTAAATATGTGGTACAGGTCTTAAGTTAGTGTAACAACTAAACCTACATGATTTTTTCAATAACTCCAATTTAGATTTCAATCTGCACTGTCACTTCACCAAAGAATGCAATAATCTTAACTTCAACAATTTAATATAATAAAAAAAAACTTCACTATTATACTACAAAAATTAAGTGAAATCTGAATTTGCCAAGTGAAAACTATTTATTACTAATGAGTGTATGAGTCAAGAAAACCTGTGTTAATAATTGTTTAATATAAAATATACTACTTGAAAAATCTACATAATATTCAACAGTGAGATAGGTAATAGAACCAGAGTTTAGAAGCAATCATAGATGACACTGTTATTACAATTACGGTTTTTCTGTCATTGCAAAAGCTTAGAATCTACTTATTCCACTGCTGGAAAATTCAGAATAAAATCCTAGCATAGATCAACTCAAACTACAAAAAATGCGTACCGGAAGGAAGCGAACATAGTGTTACCATAAGACTCTGTTATCTTAAAAAAACACTAGTTATGGATTTATTTATTTTATTTAATGTTAATTAATGTTGTCGAAAATTGTACTTCAAAATTTCATGATGTCGTCTGATATATCTTAATGCCAATTTAGCCCGTAACTAACATTACCTGCAATGCCGGTGTACTATTTTTTCTTTCTATGCTATTAAATTTCACAAAAATCATTGTCTTCCATTACTTGTATTTATAAACCTAACACTTTTAATAAAGTAATCTTTGTTAAAATTCGAAAAAATGTTTTAATTAATATTTACCTGAAAATGGAATAAAATATAATTGAAAGTATGATAAGTATGAAATTAACTAAATAAATTTCAGGATTTTTAGCCAAAAATATTAATAAAATGTAGTCCTTATTTTTCCAGTTTGATTCTTGTTTAAAAATGTTTAAAAACGAAGGCTTTTAAAAGCTTTTGAAATAAATTTTTGAATAATTATAGGATGATTGAAAAGCAAATGGTAGAAAATTCAATAAGCATTAACCAATCAACTACCAAAATAGAAAAAGACAAAAATGACCATCATGAATCTCTGGAGTACTTCAATGATGGAATTGAAAGCTGCTTCCTCTAACTGAACTTCGTAAGTACAAACTAGATTCAATAAACTTTTATATGACTCGTTTAATTTGAAAGTGGCGTAAGTCCATTTTAAAGACGGCCTATATGGTGATTCTTCTTTTTGTAACTAGAACAAAGTATGTTAATTATTTAACTGCTAAGTTTTCACAAACTACTGATTTCATTTTAGTTGTTAACAAAAACACCAATTATTCCCTCCTCCTTAGTATCTTATGTTCCTATGGTTAAAAATGTTAATACTATAGGGATTGTTTTTGAAATGGACTTAACTCACTTTCAAAATAAACGCCGCGTATATTAGAAGTTTATTTTCCTAGCAGCCAATACATTTTTTTGTATTTTTTTTGCTGATCTAAAATTTGTTTTGAACCCAAGTAAGCCTTTTGTCGAGATGCATACTCAAATATTTGGCTGTGGTTTTCTGCGGCAGCTTTAAGCTATTTATCATGACAAAGAGAAATGTCTCTCTACGTATTGTAAAGGTGGCATGCACTGACTTTGTGATGTTAATCTTTATTCTCTACTTTCCAGTCGTTCTAATCCAGTGATTGCGAACCTATACCCAAGCTTTTTAGCAAGCTTTTTTACTGATCCGCGAAGGCTAGGCAACCGTTTGATTGTTACATTTATAGAAAGAGATTTCCATAGCACTTTTATCGCCTCCTCTCTGTTTCACCTTGTGAAAAGCTAATGGGTGCCATGCACATTAGTGACCCACGAACTAGAACTAAAACAATGTGAACAAAATTCGAACTACGGCTCAAAAAGGTTCGCCATCCCTGTTCTAACGCACTCCTTGATTCCTTGATCATGTGAAGGTAGTTTCGAAGTTTTGTTAACACATCCTCTAGTATTATGTATCTAACTACAGTACCTATGTGTGATTTTTAGATATAACGAATCTTGCAGTCAGACAGAAATTTTGATTTTAACTCAATAATGCGACTTTGATCACTTTCTTCTAATCTATAATATAATAATAATAAAAATAATAATGAAAGTTTTTTATTGGTCTCCTCTACATTTTTACAGTAATAATATGGATACAATAATAAAAGTTCCAGACGCACGTCTTTGCCTTTTAACAAATAAGTAGAAAATAAGTATTATAAATAGAATAAATTATTATGATTCTTAACTATAATATTCTTTAAAAATATTGGTATGTCTCTAATCACTGGGAAAAACGACCTTAAAAAACCCAGCACTTAATCTACAACAAGGGTGGATTCAGGATTTTTTTCTAGGGGGGGGGGCACAATATTATCTTTCATTTGCAAGTACGTGAAAGGGATCACGAAAAAAATTCGCGGTTCCAGCCAGAAATAGACTAAAGTTTCACTAATATTCTTTCTGTTATTTTATTCGTATATTTTAACAACTCTAATAATTTGATTTGCGTTTAAGTATGAAGTGTGATGGAATCTCCACAGTACACAAAAATATCGGGGGGGGGGGGCACGTGCCTCACACCAAATCCGCTCATGATCTACAATTTACCCGTTTACATATATATACAGTTATTTGGCTTTATTTTAAGTAAAAAATTTCATTGAAATCAATAAAGCTTTTTTTTTAATTTTGAAGTAAATGTTGACATAGATAAACATTAAAACAATTATTTGGCTTTGATCTTTTTGTGGCCTTTTATGTACCTTTTTTTGTACACTTAGTTGTACTTAAGATTAAAATATTATTGGTATCAGAAAACCTATTTTTAATGGTAAGAAGGTATTGAGAAGAAAAAAAATACGTAGAATTATAAGGTTTTTATCGCTTTATGTATCATAATATACTTTGTTCACATTTTGGTTCAAGTATTTATTATTTGGTTTCGTATCGTCATCTGAAAGACTAGTTATTTGCATTCCCAGACTAGTGTAGAATAAGGCTGGTTTTACACATAACACATACCTATCGATGGCTGAGTTCAAAACTGAAACAACTCAAAAATCAAAGTTTTCAGATAAACTAGCTCAATGTTTTGAACAAAGTTTGATTAACTTGTTAGAAAATAACCCTTTTTGGTTCTGTTTCATTTATCTACAAAAAAATACAAAATACTTTCAGTAAATATCAATTTCAAAATATTTTTTGAGTTATTTCAGTTTTGAACTGAGCCATCGATATATTACGTACATACAAATTTATGAAAAACGTGCATTTTTATCTATGGAATTCAAGTTTCCTTAAAAATCTAGTTTTGTTTTAATAATTTTAAAGTATTATATACCGTATATACCATATCTGTTTTTTTTTTCATTTAAATCATTTGAACAAAATATTTTAAATAATGACGTAATGTGTGAAAAAATAAAAAAATAATTAAATTGATTGATTAATTGATTGATAAATTAACTAATTTGATTTTCTGTTCCTATGCAACCCCTATATAATCCCCTCCTATTCTTTGAAAGCTCAAAGATTCTGAATAGGTCAAATGATACTATCGTAATAGCGATTGTGTTAAGTGGGTGGTATACTCATACAAAAAATACATTTTTTTAAATATAGCCGTGTTATAAAGACTAATATTGTAATTATTTCTTTTTTTTATCTATATTTTACTGAAATTCAATTTTTTGATCTGACTAAGAAGTATAGGAAATAGAGATCGAATATATGAATTACAGATGAATTTAGATAATGCAGTGTAAAGAATGTAAGGAATATAATTTCAACGTTAAGCTGCCGCAGCAGCACTTGTCGCAGTGCTTTTCGTACGAAATCAAATAAAGCTGTACGATTGCTGTGAATATAGATACGAATGACAATAAGTTGAAATCGCGTGAATTGAGCCGCGTAACATTCAGGAATTGGCTTTGATTCTCGTAGGGGTTATTTGCAGAATAATTTTTTTTTGCAAAAATCCATAACACATTCACATATATATACGAGAATTGAACGTACGTTCACGTTTCAATCGAAACCAAATATAACTAAAACCTCAATGTGTCAAATTGGCGTCAAATTTATATTTCGCCAAGTCGATAATCCTCTTCGTTCTGTACATGAAATGAAAATATAGGTAAAACATTTCGCGATCAAATTTTGTCCGGTAGTGGTGGTGGTGCGTGACATTTCGCACTCGAGCCAAAATTTCGCCAGAAGGGTCGTGAAATTGAACTTGAATTCCAGTAAAAATGGCCGAGAATCCTGGCAATTCTCGTGATCAGGGTATTTGAATTGAATTTTGATTATTCATTTTTTCCTCCGCATCGTTAATATTACGATTCCTTGTCGTGATTATAGGACGAAACCGACCTAATTTACTTAGAATGGAATTCCCTTCGGGTAACGCTTTTCAGAACTCGAGAAGTGCGAGTATACCAAACGCAAACTTCAGCGAGGACCGAACCCAAAATTCGCGGCAACGTAACCTGGTGTTGCCAAGAGTTCCTCCATCGTCAGTCGAAGGCATCACAGATAATGCCCGGTAAAACACAACAATCTTTTGTAAAAACTTTTATCACTTATGTAATTAACATTTGTAGAGAACGTTTTCGAATACAATCTATGCAGTCGACTGGGACACTACAATTGTCTCCTAATGAAATCTATGATTTCACATCGGAAGATCTGCAAGACTTGGGTGAGATTGGACGAGGCGGCTTCGGTACCGTAAACAAAATGATTCATCGTCGTACGAGAACTGTGATGGCTGTGAAACGAATTCGATCTACAGTTGACGAAAAAGAACAAAAGCAATTATTAATGGATTTGGAGGTTGTGATGAAGTCAAATGAGTGCCCTTGTATTGTACAATTTTATGGTGCCTTGTTTAAGGAAGTAAGAACAATCATTTTTTGCTAAAGATGCGACTTGAGCACAATTCTCAATTGAACCAAGTTGTATGTTACCCTGAGTCTTACTCAAATTCGCGTATTACTAATTAAATGAATTTTAAATTTAAAATATTAAGTTTTAAAAAGCGTATTCTATAACTTCTTGTTTTAAAGTAATAAATATAAAATAAATAAAATCTGCAATGCAGTCAACCACAAACGAACCGCTAAGAATCTTAAAATGGTTCATTAGTTATTGTTAAAATCTAGAAATATTTTTGAATATTAACAATACTTCAATACACATTTAGTTTAAACTTCATTACAATTGTCTTAAATAATTTTTTGATAAAATTCTCTTTTAACATTGGGTCTTATGAAGTATCCAGAAATGATAGTTTGGGATCTAGACTTTCAATAAAAAATACACTATATGAAAGTCAAACTCATTAGAAATGTATAGAAATCAAGTGTAATGCATTTTCCGTTAAAATGAAACTAAGTTGTTTAAAAGCATACTGGTGGCCGAGTGGTCAAAGTGGCCGCTCCAAAACCGGTAGGTGTTGGGTTCAACCCTCGTATAGAGCAAATTTTCAATATTTCTCGATTATGGATTTTCTTAACTCTAAAGTCGCTAATAATCTAAGTAGTTATAAAGCGACGGTAAATAACATTTAAATTGTTTGAAACAAAAAAAGTTTTTTCGGATATTATTTTATAAGCAATTTGGGAACGTACATGTTTCAAAGCATGGGAGGGACGGTTGTGATAACGTAAAAGTTAAGTTATGATGCTATGTATATGTATATAATACATACATATATACATATATTAGTGACAACTTGTGTTTCTGTATTGATTCTGCCTTTCCAAATAACATTGCCGAACTTTTACCAGATTTTTCTTGTCTTTAAAACCGTTTTATTTGCAATATTTATTTATTTTTTTGGTAAATAATTGTTAAAATTGCATTATTTTAGCAATTTCTTTCAATTAAAGAAATTGATTGATTTTTATATGACTTTCAAATGATTTAATCTAAATTTATAATTGTAAATAAATTTTCATTGAAACTACATGAAAAAACCCACCCTTCTTATACACATCTCTTGAAAGTATTGAACCACCTTAAGTTAAACTAATGAATTAGTCTAATGGACATAAAGAAGCGTATTCAAAACCTTTTTTGGTTTTGAAGTTACGCAATTACGATTTTATCAAATTTTAACTTTTGATAAAACTATCAATTTTGATTTTTGTCCCAAACTTTTTAAGACCTCTGTTTCAAAGAATTTTTAATCATTAATGTATTCATGATTAAAACGTGGAAAATACATTCCGAATTTAAATTGAATAGCAAAAGTATACTATAAGTAAAAAAGTCACTATTAGATACTATTAGTTTCCAATTTAGAAATAGTAGTATTTTAGAATAGCTTCTTTATTTTCTTAATATTTTTTTGCAATAATGATTTAATCCTTCAGATAAAACAGCTCAAAATAGTTTTGATGTATAAATAATAGTACTATTAAGTTAAAAATATAGTACTGTAGACAAATGAAAGGCAACAAAAGCATAATTCTAGTTTCTTTCCACATTTCTTTTTTACTTGATTGGTAAATTTTGAGTATTCATTTGAGAAAATAATTCTAGTCGCATCAATAAATCAAACTACCTAATTAAAAAAAAATTAATCAATTAAAATTCCTTTATTTTAGGGCGATTGTTGGATATGTATGGAGCTAATGGATACGTCGCTAGATAAATTTTATAAATTTATTTATGAAAAATTAAAGCAACGGATTCCTGAAAGTATTTTAGGGAAAATAACTGTAGCTACTGTAACGGCATTAAATTATCTTAAAGAAGAATTAAAAATCATCCATCGTGATGTAAAACCAAGCAATATTTTATTAGATCGTCGGGGAAATATAAAATTGTGCGATTTCGGTATTTCGGGCCAACTAGTCGATTCTATTGCTCGAACTCGCGATGCCGGATGTCGGCCATACATGGCTCCGGAAAGGATTGATCCAGGTCGTGCACGTGGCTATGATGTTCGTAGTGACGTTTGGTCTCTAGGAATTACTCTGATGGAAGTGGCAACCGGATCATTTCCTTATCCTAAATGGCAAAGCGTCTTCGAACAATTAAGTCAGGTGGTACAAGGAGATCCGCCACGTTTATCACCAAATGATAACGGAAATCATTTCACTGAAGAATTCGTGAACTTCGTTAATACTTGGTATAATATAATTCTTGACAACAATTTAATTAATAATAACTTATATTTTGGTTTTAGTTTAATAAAAGAAGAAACGCAGCGACCTAAGTATAATAGATTATTGGAGCATTCGTTTATCAGACGAGGTATGGAGTCGAGCGTTGATGTGGCGTCCTATGTAAGTGAAATTTTAAACGCAATGGCTGACAATGGGATTGACGCCTTCACCACTAACCAACAATAATTACTCATTTTTCGAAAAAATCTTCACACTAAAGTACACAATGCCCGTCCCTTAAATATTGCCCTCGACAGCGTGGCAAGTTCACTCATATTTTTCCACAAAATAAGCAATCCCAAAGCATCGTAGATTTGTCGCGGTTTTCTCTTAAAATTGACTGCTTGAGACTGAACTTTATGTTATTTAAACTTTATTTGAACTTTTTCGTCCCGAATGGATTGGGAAAATTGTAATTCATTCCATTCCAGTAATGTATTAATTCAATTGTATTTTTGTTTTCAATAGTTTGTTGTAAATTGCTCAAATCTGCTTTTTGAAAATACAATCAAATTTGATGACCCTACTACAATTAGATTCTCGTTTTTAGTGAAAATATTCTGCACGAATATTGTGCAATTTATTGCCATTTTTATAAAAATTGGAAGATAAACTAGATTAGTACCACAAGTCTTTACACCTCAGGTGAACTTTGTGTTTCAATCATTGAAACATTATGAATAATTAAAAATTATATTATTGTACATAGAGTTTTAAAATAATTATGAATGGTTTAAATACGACGAATAAGAAAAGATGATAAATGGGGGTTTTCATATATACTTAACTAAACCAAAACTGTTAGTAATTATTTTATATAAATGTTGAATTTTTTATGGGGAAATTAACAAGAACAATAAAATGCTGAATTTTGTCTTTTCTTATTCGTAATTTTTATTCTATGGCAATTAGTTAACAAAAATTAAAATTCATTAAAACTTTTTTTAGCACCATTTGGAATAATTATTTTCTAGGTGCTTAATTAATTAATAAATGTACACAATGGTTTTTTTGGTTTATTTAACTTGAGACATATCCCAAAAAATATTTTTTTAAATTAAAGTTATTAGATACTGTGAGTGTAGTAAACCAAAAGGATAACGTTTATTATCAATCTTGACAACAAGTTCAATTTTTTTTCAAGGTCAACTAAATTTTTATAAAATGAAATACATATTATTGTAACTTTTGCCTTAAACCATTTTTGTGTGAATTTTCTAAAAATTGACTTAAAAATTTCAATACCGATGCATTATTTCGAAAAAATCACAAAAATTGATGGAATGGAGAAAAGACGAAAATAAAGAATAAAATAACATTTTATTTAAGACTATGTTTGTTGAAAAATTTTCCCTTCGGAAAAGCGAATAAAAATAAGTTTGAAAACTTGTTCTTTTACTAAATTTAGATAAGAAAAAAGTCAGATGAAAAATTGTTTTAGACAAAAGCTGTTTTCTTTTTTAATAAGACTGAAAAATAAATATGCATTTCCATTTATAAAAGTATAGTTGAACGTGAACAGGCTGGTAAGGTTAACAAAAAGCGTTATCCTCACACTATGTAGACATCCATTTATGCTTATTAGAATTTTTTAAGGAAGCATTCTATTTTTGAGATTCGGCAAGTTAAATGGACCACTCTGTATATTGTTTGGGTAATATGATTCTTAAGATTTCAGATTTAGTCACAAAAGGTTATTATTATTTTTTAAACTTTAAATTTTATGTTGAACTATCGCCATAGGATGTAATTTTGAGTCATTTAAAAAATTGTTTTGTAGTTGAATTTTTCTGCATTTCGACTGATTTTTTAATTGAGTTTATTCTTGGAAAAGAATAATTCTCAGTTAAATTGGTATAATTTTTTTTCAATATCCTCGCTTATATCACGTGGCTTCATTGTAGAAACTATTAGGGTATCTATTATATTATAAAAAAATATTTTGTTGGTAAAATTAGACATTAAGACTTGTTTTATTTATAATCAAAAAGTAAAGATCAACGTTTTATTGTTGAATTATTCATAGTTGATCATAATTTACAATTAAAGCTTTAACATTTCTTGTCAGTTGTTTACATTACAATCTAATCATCATTAATAGATCTTTATATACATTATTTGAAAAGTATTATGTTAAAAATTGTTTTTGTATTACAACGTTGGCGTTTTACTTTTTGATATTGAGTAAAACAAACATAAATAATTGCAATAACTCAAAAAATTCTAAACTTCAGTATGTAAGTATTTTTTTTATTTTACATAAATGGAAAGGAAAGCAATCATACAAATTCATTAAACAAAACGATTCCACAAGGTAATACTCCAAAACCACCTTTAGTCATTTACTCCAAAAAATTAGTAAATAAATATTATATGAATAAACTAATGATACCAATTTTGACAATATATTTTTCCTTGCTAAATAATATTGTAAAATAAAATATAATCATAATACAACTGTTTGAATATTTTGTGCGTGAGTTAATTTTTCAAACGGCTATTGGTATAGTTTTTGAATCATTAATGACTATATTCAATAATAAATATTTAATATATTCAGTAATGATTTAAAATGAGACTTATTGCTAGAAAAATGAACTTATAAACAAAAAGATATTGATTGAGGAGAAATCATTAAGTTAATCACAAATTGTTAAGTTCATATTAATTTACCTTTGGTTCATTTTTAAATATATTATGTATACTTGCTTTGATTTGTTAGTCAATAATTTAATTTTGCAAAGAAAATTTTTTTTTTTTTGTCATATGGTAAAATGTTTAAACTCAATTAAAACTTATATTGTGTCTAATGGTGAATAAGTTCTGATTTTCTCCTCATCTTTAGAAATGATAACAAATCATATTCTTGGTGTAAATTGTAAATATTATATTAAGAAAATAAAAATGATTAAGGGAAAAGTTAATTAAAAGAAATACGAAAACATCACATTGTATATTTTTTAAAGAGAAACTACTGTTATTTAAAATAAAATGTTCTCTTTTACTCATTTTACAATAACTAAACTCCTATTTAAAGTAAAGAAAAAAAAATCAAGCAAAATTAGTCATTACATATAACAGTTATGAAAAATAAATAAAATTTATTAATAGGAATATAACAAATATAATACAAATAAATTAAATATAAAATAGTGAAAATGTTTGATTCAAGTTTTTAAAGAAAAAAAGTCATGTAATTATTATGCAAATTATTATTATTTAGTTGAAATAAACATAAAACAATTAAAAATATATAACGAAGGAGTTTCGAACTTAATTATACTATCCTTAAAACGCTGTTTTTCTTAAAGGAAATAAAAAGGGTTTTTAATAAATAATAAATTGCACGTTAGCTTTACTTAAGCCCAATCTTTGGTTATTTGCTCGAAATTTTCATCATCGATGAATGGCGTATCAATTTCGCTTATCATATATTCGCCACAATAGACGCATTCTGATGCCACAATGTTGTCGATATCGGCTCTAATTGTATCTCGTTTGGATAAACTGGCGGAATTTGTACTGATATCGTCTGCATTTGTATTTATAATTGTTAATTGTCGATTTAATTCAGATAGTTTGTTTCTTTTCGCTGCGCCTGGAAAAGTATATTTTAATTATCCCTATCGGTCTTATAAATCAAATTTTAATTTTATTATAAATAGTTAGATTTATAGAAATTTTAAAATGTTGAATCGAAAATTAAATAGATACAATAACAGAGTAGAACATGAAAAAATGCAGTAAGTATTTATATTGGTAGTCAATAGGGATTAGATGTTCAGTGGTCTGGGAATTCCATTCGATCAGAAAATTTAACAAAAATTTTTAAAAATGTTTCCTTTCCTGATACTTTGATTAGTATTTAGGTTGGAAAAGATGTAGGTATTATCGTACATAAGCATAATATGTTAAGAATTTATGTGTTGAATGATAAGTTCAACAAAATATACATGAAAAACTATAACATTGTTTGATTTTATTTTAAAATCTTTTGTCGAAAACTGGACACCAATAAAATGGATACTGAATAAAATACTTTTAATAAATGAATAAATGTCAATGATTACTGTATTATTCGGTTTTGTCCAGTTACCTAAAAATGGTGTCAATTCAGCCAGAAGACAGTCATAATGAAATTTATGTGTACATGGAAAATAATAAAACGGACGAATCATTAACGTCAACGAACACACATTACACGTATCATCCGTTTTAATTATTTGGCATCGAGTTCTGAAAGCTTGAATTTCTTCCCTAACTAAAGTTGAAGCTTTGGTCGCTTCTTCCATTTCCTCTTTTATGTCTTCTATATGTTGATTATATTCCTAAAAATACAAGTAATAAATATTTATTTTTTAAAAAAATTATGTAAAATCTATTACTTGTAAAGAAGTGCAAATTGCATCTTTGAAATGATCGATTGTGTCAAAGTCGGAGAAAAATGGTAAAATATCTTCTATCTTGATTAAATCACATTGTTGTAGAAATTCCATTGCATTTTCTATGTCATTTTTACCACTGACGACATGTTTCGCTATTTTCAGCCATAATTTTTTGGTTAATTCATTATCGTTATCTGGCATATTTGCTATTTGTTTAGCTAAATCTTCGTTTAACGTTAGTGCAAGATCAATAGCTGACTCCCACAATCCAAGCATTGCCAGCAACTGGACACAGGCTTCTGTCAAGCCATTTTCTTGGCATAATCGTAATGCATAGTGAACATCATAGAAAACCATATTTTCCTCTTGACCTTGCGTTGCTAAATATTGCATTAGTTGCTTCTCACTATTTTTTGATTTTCCTTCTATAGCGATTTGTTTCACATATAACGACAATAAAAAGTTATGAACACTCTTTTCAGTTGTGCCCAGAGTGAAAACGCAGTGTTCCAAGTATCGCATCGTTTCTGCCATTTGTTCTGGATCGTTTTCACATCCAACCAAACACGGCAATAATTTAATTGGAGATAAATTTCGCATTTGCTGAATCAAAACATTTACCGTTTTCTTTGGAATCTGTCGTATTAAAGTTGGAACAAATTGATAGTACAATTCACGATTATTTTGATTTTTCAAGTCTTCTAAAGCCTCAGCAAATTTATTTTTAGAAATGTTTTGTTGAATCACCTAAGAAAAGGAATCTTCTAATAAAAAGTTGTCCTCTCAAAAAAAATAAATAAAATCCAGCTGTATGACAAAACAGAACATACCGTATTTATATCCATGTGCAATATACGTATCTCACAAATATAGTCTTTTAAGTTCGCGTGCATTGGAAGTACACAATATACATACGCATAGTTTTAAAAATGATGTTCTGTTTTATCCAATTACGAAAAAATTCTTACCTTATCAAATTTTTTGTTGATAATAGCCAAAATAATTAAATTTTCTTGATCGCCATGACTAGCCATCAGATAATTAACAACTTGCTCGTTCCGTTTTATACAATCTAAGACAATTTTCTTCTTCAAAAACTGAATAAAAGTTTCTTGCAACTTAACATAGTCCTCCTGCCGACACACGGCTTCTCTATCTTCCGCTTGGCTTCGTATAATTCCCAACTGATTCAAATACAACTCAATCATCCAAAGGACAATCAAAGTAATTTGAGTGCTATCTTGAATTTTTAATTTGTCTAATTTCTTATCTAAATACATTTGTAATGCTTTCAATTCGTTTTGCACCAAAAATTTTAAACATATCACTTCAAAACTCGACTCAGTTTCGGCGTATCGTTCAGCGCTTGTTAGATATTCGCCTTTTTCAAATAAATCTTCGGCTTCTTTAATAAGGACTTGATCGTAATTAGCCGGATTATCCTTCGAATACGTTTTGGCTAATTCGAATTGTTTTTTGGTACAAAATATTCGCCAAACATCTCGCTCTTCTTTTGTAATTTTGTAACGGTAAACGTTATGACTGGTGAACGTCCATATTGTTCCTGAGACTGGGTCTTTTACAATGTTGATCAAAGGATCCGGATAAAAATCTTCATAGACAAGTTCCTCATTTAAAAGAGATATACATTTTATTGTATCATTATAGAGAAGTAGAGCATGAAAGGATGTTATAACAAAATTTAGTGGAATGTTTGCATCATTTCCGGATGACTTTGGGTATTCAATAATATCGCCAATGTTTATAATAGAATTTATGTCTTTTCGACCAAATGGATCCAACTAAAATTAATACAAATATTTACAATTATTAAATACTATGTTTTTGAATCAGAACTAATTGACTCATGAGTGGTTATTCGTTTGAAAAATAAGTTAGCAATTTGTTATTAAAGTTTCAACAAAATTTTAGGGTCAAATTTAGCATCTTATATACAGTATTTAGAGTGGCAAATTATACCATTTAAAAGATCTCAAAATAGTCTTTAAATTTGGTCAGCGGTATTTTTTATCAAAAGTTAAAGTTGCTAGAATTTCATCGATAGACTTTTGAGAAACAAATTATATCATATAAATATCTCAAAACAGGTTTTTAGTTTTATTATAGATTAGAGATAGAAATATTTTTATTCAAAAATAAAAATGCCGTATAATTTTCGTTCGTTAAACGTTTTTCAATCTTTTAAACTTACAAATTTAATAACTGTTCAAAAATAAATTGATTTAATAATTTTTAAGGTGTTATCCTTACGTCTCAAGTGAAATAGCATCAAGAGAAGATAATGGAGAATTTTTGAAAAGTACCTTGTCTATTGTGACTATTGTAAACATATTTTATATTCCAAACGAAAGTCGTGAGTATCAACTAGTTATTACAGTAAAAATACATGCAAATTCGTTGTTTTATAACGAAAAAGGGACATATTTGTAATAAAAATTCTTACTTCTCCGTAATAAATCCCAGGTTCCGTCATCCAAGCGAACATATTTGGAATGCTCTTTGATTTATGATGGGAAAAACACAATTTCGTATAGTCAATTGAAGATTCAATTTTTTGATATTCTTCTGGTTTGTTCAAGTAAGAATTGAAAATCTGTTGCAGTAACGGTTTTTCATCCGCATCAACGTTTCCAATGAATTGATATAGACGATCTGGCGTTACAACAATTATAAAATGTCGATCAGAGTTAGGAACTCGGTAGAACTCCAAACCATTGATGCAAATGTTCGTTCCTTTTCCGATATCAAAGACCTGCAAGACAAAATAAATAAAAAAATAATTAACAGTTCGTTTTATATAATAACGGACGACTCACCAAACCCTCTTCGTCTTTATTGCCATAAAGAGGTAGATAATTAGGCAGCTTGTTAATTATAAATAAATCGTGTCAAATGATTATTTTACAATCACGTAAAAGGGATATACATATTAAAACAATAAAAATTGTGCACAATACCATGTTAAGCGAAATCGGCAAATAGAAATCGACCGAATTTTCGGTTTCAACATTAAATCTGCCGAAACTGCACTTGTGAGTTTTCATTCGATCTTCGGAATTGATCGATGGAATATGAAGGGTATAATAGGGTTTGTATGGGAAAATTGGCTAAAAAAAGGCAAAAAAGCTGAAAATTTGGCTAAATTTTTTTTATTCAGTATCAAAACGATCCCCTGAGTTTGAATCGAAAAAGCCGCGGGAGCATTTCCTATACAAACCCTACTATACTCTTTGTACTAACGAAAACTAATTAGTTATTATTTTCTTAAATTCTTTAAAAAAACCTATTCTTTTTACCAATTTGCGATTTATAAATAATTGCAATATATGATGCAACAAAAACTTAATGTTGTAAAATAATCATTAAATTGTTCAAAATTTTATTACATAAATTTGAATTCATAAGAAAAAATTGATCGTTACCTGGCGCCAATATTGTTCAACATTCGACTGGAAAATTTTGTCAGCAACAAAGCCTATCTCAGTTTCAAAAATCAATCCCTTCGAAGTGCCAAGCAAAATCGGACCTGTATTGCTTTCCGAATCGTTCATATGGTTCCAGGCCACTGCTGTTATTTCATGACTTCGGAATTTATTAGTTGGCCGTACTTTTGTATGTTTTCTTGACAAATAAAGAAGTTCAGGACTCGTACCGTTCTTCCCAGCAAATGAAAGAAGTAAATGCTGACCCAGAGGATCAAGGAATAAATTGGTTAGTTCGGCGCTTGTGTACTTGGACAAAGTTATCTCTGCCAAAGAAACAAATAGATTATTTTATAATATTAACCCAAAATGAAAAGATACTCTAGTTACTCATGCGACATTTAGTACTAAGCTAATTAAAGTTCTAAAGCTCATTTTTAATTCTCGAGCCTTTTAGAATTCAGCAAATTACCTTTTCGATGTACGAACAGTATGTGGGTAATTCTCATGAAATTTCGAAATTCTTGTCCTTTCAGCTTTTACAAAAGTCTAAGTGACCTATGATAGTATTTTTTTTCATTAAAAGGAACATTTGAATAGGGCTAATGGTGTTGGTTATAATTTTTGAACCATATTAATATCTCTATAAAACAATTAATAAAAAGTACCCTGAAAATCATTCCCTCAGCTTAAGATTAGCACATTTTTGAACTTTTATATCAAAAATTTAAAAAAAAATGCGAATTTGACTAATCGATTAAAAACACAATGAATTTTCATGTAAGAAAAGTAAAGAACACGTTTTCAAATTTATTTTTATGTATCCCATAAAAGAAAATCATTCCCTCCCTAACAGTCGATAGATGAACACATCTGTAATTATTCATGAAAGCTCTCATCGATTTTTGATTGTTGGCGATGTTATCAATTATTTCACATATTTAAGCCATCTTACACGTGTTAAAGTATCGATCCCAAAATAAAAATATGAAAATTATTTTAAAATTATATTTTCAGTCGTCATTTCTTCACATTGAAAAAATAAAGGTATTAACTATATCTTAATAATAATTGCACAGTAAAGTAGGTTGTCAGAGATAGTAAACTTACACAAAAATTCAGAAGTAACAAAAGTTTATGTACCAACATTTTTTAAGTTATACTTGATTTCGTCATTCCCTCATTTCAAATTGAAACGAGGGAATGACGATATATGAGGTAATGGCTTTTAAACAAGTCGAACTTGATTTTTTTTTTGTATTTCTTCGCTTATTGAACCCTTAAATTCACTGTTTTTTACTGTTTAAAGGTGAAAACATCATTCATATTGACTTTAGTGAAAATAATTGCTGTAAGTACAATGCAGAGATACGAATAGTTCATTTTGACGGGGCAGAACAACAAATAACACTTTACAGAGGAGTATTATATTTACGTTTCAATATTACTGTTAGGACTCCAACTTTTTGCTGTGTATAAAACAATAATAGACCCGGTTCAATGACGGTACGGCCTACAAAACCCATCCCCTCACTTTCAAAATTATAAGTTATCCTTATAATTCGTAATAGAATCAGGATCACGGTTAATTGAAAAAAAAATAGTTAATCAGTTTAAACTATCATTGATTGGCAACGTTTCGTCTCGATCAATGATAGTTCAAACTGCTTTAACTATTTTTTTTCCAACAACCTGTGATCCTGATTTTATTGTTATTTATACATCTGGAATTGAAACTTATAAAGATGAACTTATAATTCGTCTAAAATTAGTTTATTGTAGAGACCACTAAATTGGTTAAATCTAG
This sequence comes from Sisyra terminalis, assembly GCA_958496175.1. NCBI lineage: Eukaryota > Metazoa > Arthropoda > Insecta > Neuroptera > Sisyridae > Sisyra > Sisyra terminalis. Next base: position 16,146,490 of record OY292275.1, read on the forward strand.
TTACACAAATACTATAAAGGAACAAAAAAAAAAAATTTTTTTTTAATCTAATTTCGGAATTTGATAAGAGTTACCCATATACGTAATTCAAAAATGGGTCTTATTTTTAAGTGTAAGGCTTAGTTGAAAAAACGATGCAAGTATCGCATATATATATAGTAGTCTCATCAATACAACTATAAGAACTCGTAAATTTAAACTACAAACCATCATGCTTTTCCGGTTCTTTTAAGTCGATCCGAAACAAAGTTTGATTAGCCATAGCCAAAACTAAGTAATCATTAGCAACGACTAGATGAGTAATTCGATTTGTAGGATTAAAGTTTAACTTTTTCTTCGTGAAAATCGGAACATCTTCGTGGAGCTTAATCTGCAAGTACCCCGAAGTGGTCTAAAATTTATTGGAAAATATATATATATTAATTTCTCGAAGAAATATTTACTAAAATATAAGGCCACTTACCATTTCGGGATTGAAATTTTCGAAAGCTTTATGTTTTTGGGAAGCTTGAGCATACTGATCTAACATTGACGTCATTTTGATTGTAAAGTTAAAATTATATTTTAAAGAGAATAAAGGAATGTAAAGTCAATAAAAATATCTTATTGTCAAATACTCAGCTGATTATCCATTTTTGGTATTTAAAAATGGTTCTTTCAAAACGAACTATAACTCAATCATAATATAAAAAAATTGTTCACTACAAAAACGAAAAAGAGATAAACTAACTAAATATGCTTTACAATATGTTGGAAAAAGATAAGGTAAGATCAAAATGTCTAAAATTTGACATAATTCAACACAAAATGTACAACTCAAGGAATCGAAGGAATCCTGTGAAGGAATCACGAAGATAAAATTTTTATTAAACAAAATTCGACGTACGTCATTACCTTATTTTATTAATATTTATTTACTATCGCTAATAACGTATGTCCCCTACTTGAACCATCAGTCGCATCAGTCAACTGTGGTCAGCAACCACGATTCCCAGCTGTCCAGCTATAACATTAAAGAAAAGAAACGTGTCCGTACCGATTTAGGAAATAATTAATGCTTTCTAAAATCTCCAGCTAATTAACATTGATTGAGCAATGGAAGAGGAGGAAGACACTCCAATAATGGAGGTATTTATTTAATTTTACATAAACTTTTGAAAAATCTCAAAACTAAGGTTAGACGTAACATGTGTTTATCTTAAACTTCTTAATTTAAAACCAATGAAATAGTAAAAAAATAAATATATTTCTAGATTCCAATTCACATTGCCAAACGTTTATGTGATAAATTATTTATATTTCAATATCTGGACAAGTTTCCGGATCGTAACATCAATAAAACTAACATTATTAAAGGGACAGTCAAACCCAAAAATCAAGAAGTTAGTTTGGAAGTTGGTTTAAACATAAAGTCTGCTAATTACGATACATCTAAAGGTATTTTTTTTCAATTATGTAAAAGTAGAATATTCACATTTTTCTCCTTATTTTTTAGGAGAACAAATCGCGATTAATACAGATGGGATGACGGGATTACTTGCTGAAAAGGAAAAAGAAGACAAATACTTCAATAATGTTGTCATGGATAAACAATATTGGACCTCAACAAAGGCTGTGAGTGATAGTTCTTCGTACGCTGTCGGAATTCTATCACAAAATGAAATCCACTTAACTCCAATTAAAAGTATATTTTCTAATCCAAATCGGCGAAAAAGAGTAATCATTTGGGTTTTAGGTATATTACAAATGAGACCAGATTTAGAATATCTAGATAAGGCTGAAAAACGTAACAATAAGACCCAAAAAAATTCGGACTCCGCTGATGAAGACGTTGACGATCCATCGACTAGTGGCGAAAATGAACCAACAAAAGTTACGGTTAGATTCGCACGTACTGAAACCGAAAAGACTAAAAAGAATCGAGAGCAGTCATTTGCTCATTTAAGTAAGCAATCGGCAGAAGAGCCTTGGATAAATGCGAAATGGTTTCATATGGATTCACATGAAGCTGAGGTAAATCTTAATATTTAGCTAAAGTATAAATTAGAGTTTCCACATATTTCATATTTACGTTTAGCTTACAGCGTTGTAAAAGTGGTAACGCTTTGTTTAATCATTAGAGTTTTTCCATTTTAAGTAAACGAAATGTTAAATAATGAAACCGGAAAAGGAAAGGCGGTTTTTGAAAATTTCGCGACCGTAGGGAATTAAAACATTCATAAACGATTTATGTACAGTTTTTCTATTCTTTAATCTATGGAGACTCCTCCATTATTATCTCTTCCCATTTTCCTAATTTAGTTTTGCACATTTTTAATTCCTAAACCCACTTCTCCCTAAAAATAATAACGTCCATCAAGTTACCACTCAAAATTCCAGTTTATGCTTACTAATCTGATGTTATCCATAGGGTTAAAAGCACATTATGTAAAACCATAGTCAAATTTTTAAAAACAAAGATAGTACAATTTGAACTAAATAAATTCATTGGTTCAAGGAGGAACAAGAGGTTGACAAGTTTTAATTTATTTATTTGTAAAATTTCAGTTGGAATTAACGAATTTATACTCTTCACAAACTCAAGACGTTAGTCACGCTTTATCCCTTAATTCGAAGACGTATTTAAAGCAGCTAATTCCTCCTTCGATCGATTTATCAGAGTCGTCAACAAATCAAGATATTTCTATTTCTTTAGCTGAATTAAAAATCTTACCATTGGTCGATCAATGTCAGACGTTAATGAAAGACGGTGACTATCCTATTTCAGGTTATTTGTGTTATTTTGCTTTACCAATTGTTATTTTTTAGCAAAAATTATTACTTTTGATCAACTAAACGAAGCGTTATCTATTAGTAGTGATAAGAAGGATGAGTTACTACGAGTTCTTCCTCAGGCCGCTGTTCTTGTCAAAGGTGTGTGGATAGTGCGATCTGAATTGCTTTATCCTTCAAATACTTTCTCAGCTACTTGTGGAGTCCCTTCGGAGTCTATGTGTCGTGCACGAGATTATGTGGTAATGTACAATTTTTCTACTTATAATTTTAAACATTGATACAAATTTCTTTTTTCCAGCTCTATCTATTCAACACTCATGACTTTGTTGACCGGAGAAAGGTAGCTGTTGCCGTAAAAATTCCTCCTGCCGAACTTCGAGAAATATTCAACGGAATTTCCGTTTACGAAAGTCATCAAGGGTGGCGGTTATCTTTAGCAACCGATAATGATTTTCTTGCTCGTTATCCGGATATCGCGCAGCGACAACAATTGTTTTGGGACACAAAATCGCGTTATTTTAGTGAATATTTACGGGATTTTAATAAACCAGTAAGACATCGTAAACGATCGACTCGTGAAAGTGTGGGCTCTGATGCAGACGTGCCAAAGTTGTCTGGTGTTAATAAAAGGGATAATTCATTTAGTTCAGATAACGATAGTGGAACAGAACGAAATCAAAAATCGCCAAGTGTTTCTAAAAAAAGGTGTAAAATCAAAACATCGGATTCGGCTACTAGTGGAACAAATCATGTATTTATGAAAAAACCAATTACATCAGAATAGCAAACCTCCTAATGCCTTACTGTTACAAATATAAATTTTATTGATTACACATTGTTTTTCTTTAATATTATTTGAATCAAGTGTGATAACTTTTGTTTTAATTTTAAAATTGTATTAAGGTTTTTTTTTGCCTGTAAAGCCGATAATATATTTACGAGTCATAAATAAAATACGTAAGATAAATTTTGCCATTTTTAAAACACTCACTTTCCTAAGTAAGGAATAAAGTTAAAGCCTTTTTGTAAATTAAAATAAGTGAAACAGGAAAGTTATAAACTACTTTACGTAATTTATAAATGGCTCCATAAATTAAATGATTAAAACATATTAATGGATCATACATGTTTTATATTTAAATGAGAAAATAAATTATAAAATTTGAACTTAATAAATTATACCATGCAATTGTTACATTTTCATATTTATTACAAATTAAAATAAAATCGGGAGGAACTATTGAAGGGGTGGTTTCATTTTCTTTGTTGATATAACCTAAAAATATACAATAAATTATTAATGATATATTAAGTAATTAAATAATTAATTTACACTTATTAGACAGCAGAGGATTTTTTCCTATTGAACGGATAGAGATGCAACATTTTTGTAGTCCCGAGTCCGATGGCTGCGGCGGAAATCAAAAATAAACCAATTCGATTAAATCCAGCTTGGCGATTTGCTTGGTACCCTAAATAAGCACCACAGCCCATTAAAGTGACTCCACTAATAACTCGACATCCTACACATTCACCAGGAAATTTTGGTTCACCCATTTTTGCAATTAAATATGTTTTAATTGGAAACTCCTTTCAACAGTCTTAAACTGGTGTGTCTGACAACCCTGACAACTGTGCAATACTGGTTGCCAACTCTCCGCTATATGAAAAAAGATAAGGATAGAAAAAGGATCTCTCTACGGGCAGACATATCTTCCACCCTTGTCTATCTTTCTTCTACCCTCGATTCAATGGAGCTAATACACCCTGCTGTGTAATCAACATCCCAATTACGTCATAGCAAAAGTATGACGCAATTCCAATGGAGCTTTGCAAGGAAGTTCGGGAAATTGTATATTTTTTTTATGTTAGACATTTCTTTTTTCTCATAACTGTAGCACAAACGGCACAAACCAAATTATAAATAGCTGAATTTTATTTTTATAAATAACGGAATCAAAATTTACTCGTATTAATCCTATTTTCGAGATAAGATTTATTTCTGGTTATTTTGCTCCAATATGATATATTTACTCTAATATGAAATTGTTTCTTACTACTCATGTACTTGGTGATACTTGGCAACTGCGAGGCAGGATTTACAAACTAGACTACCCTGTTAAAAGAGACATTTAAAGTCATTTTGATTACCACTCATTTACTCAATAACATTTGAAAATTATTATTTCACCATTGAATTTCAATCTTGATAAAATTATTAATTCCCTAATATTAATATCAACTAAATTCATGAAAAATGCAGAAATCCTTGTAAAAAGGTCATTTTAAATGTTCAAAAAACCCATTAGAAGTCGATTAAATTAATTAAAGACATTTTAAATGTAATGGTTTCACAATGTCTTTTTTAACATGGTGGGATTCTACCTATACAACTCATAAAAAAATAAAATGTTAGTTGTTTCCTTAAATAAGAAACAAATGAACTATAGAAAAGAAAAAAGCTCAAGTCCCTTTTAGGTCGGTTAATATCTAGCAACGTTGCATTGTCTACTTTGTTTTCAATTTAATTCGCGAACAAATCGGCCCATAATGATATCCGATCAACAATACTCGGTGTTCCCAAGCGGTCTCCTATGTCGCTATGGACCGCGCCCTATGTCGCTTAGCTACAGTGATTGAACGAGAACTAACGTTTTCAACATGGTATGCTCGTTGACGAAAAATTTATTTTAAAAAAATCTACATATATATATATATATATATATATATATATATATATATATATATATATATATATATATATATTTCTAAAAAGAATACAAAACCGTCATAAAAATATCTCAGTTACTTTAAGGTACTGAATCTTAGTTTCTTTATTTTTTTTGGTAAAAAGTAAGTAGCGTAACTAGTATCATACATACTTTTTAAGAAGAACTGTATCTTGCTACTTAAAAAAAATAACGTAGATACTGAAAAGTATCTGAGATAATAAAAAATAAAGTATGCAGTAAGCAATAAAATGGGGTACCTGACTATTTAACTGTACAAAATAATGTTTACATTGTAGTTTTTTTTGTTTTATCAAATTTTAACTGTTTTATTTTGTTTAGTTCTATAAAATTTAATATGTACCTCTTCTTAATCTATCGTTTTTTAAGTATGTTAGTGTTTAAAGTGGCTTAAGCATACATGTACGTTCTTTTCTCCAAAACTAATAAAGAAGAGAAATACATTACCTGATTATTTAACAACTTTACCGAATAAGTTAAACGAAACTTAATTTATACTATAGTATACAAATTAACTAAAAGAGTATTTTTTATGTATCTTAAAAAGTAACTTAAATGAACACTTAAGCTCCTTGTTTAAGAATAACTAGATATACCCAAAATAACTTTAACTAACTTTTAATCAACCCAAACTAATTGTTTTTACTACATGGTTCATCAGGACGAGCTTTGGAGATCCTCAGATTAATCAACAATTTAAATGCAAATTTATATCACTGAAATTGAGTTAAATATATCAAGCTCTAAAAAGTATTTTGTATGTATTTATGATATTGTGTTAAACATAAGATTGTTAGAATCTAGAGCTTATATAAATTTTGACTTCTATTCAGGCTTCTAAACATTAGCCTCCTAAAATTAAGTTTACAAATATAAGCATAAAAATGTAGATTTACAATGTAGGTATATGATAATAATAAAATTGTAATATAATACGGTTTTTGTTATAATAAAAAGAAGAAGCAACTTTCCCATTCCCATATTACATATATCCTTGTGTATATTGAAAAAATTATTTTAATTTCAATATTCGTTGCTTATTAATTCATTTATTGCCTTTGTAAAGTATGAATAATTTTAATAGTATATTTCGCCTAATCAATTGATTCAATTAATGAATATTTAAAAAGCCGATATTTATATTATGTTTGTGAAGACTTGCGCAAATCAGAATTCGGCGTCTCGTCGTCAATACAAAAACGACGCTGCCTCTTTATCGAAAGAGCATTGGGCATTGGGTGCCCGAAACTTCATCATCTCTCTTTAAAATCTTTCCACCCACACAATTTCGACTACTGCTCACACGTCAAGTGAATACAAATCTTTAACATGAACCAAATTGTGCGCTCTGGAATTAAACCACAAATAGTTCATCGATGGTTTAAAACCCAAAATAATTCAGGTAAATTAAGGCCATTAGCCTTTTGCCTTTGAAATTAATTGATTATTTACCTCAGGTGTTATAACTGCAAAATTCCTATCCACTCAAGTCCATGGCGAACCAGAAAAACCTGTTGTAAAAACAGAAATTCCCGGCCCCCAATCGAAGGCATTGTTGAAAGAACTTGGTGAACTGCAAGTACGTTTTAATCAAATTCAATTGAATGCTTGTTAACGTATTAAAATCTAATTCATATAAACTAAACGAGATCTAATTTGAATAAGTGGTGCCCTTCACAATAAAGCTCTAATTTATTTAATAGCTCTATTCATTTTTTTCTAGCAATGTGGATCTGTGCAACTATTCGCTGATTATGGAAAGTCTCTCGGAAATTATTTGGTAGATGTTGACGGCAATATTCTGCTAGATACCTTCACTCAAATTTCTTCAGTCCCACTTGGTTACAACCATCCTTCGCTATTGACTTTATTTGATAACAAAAATAACCTTGACAATGTTGTAAGTATACTCGTTTCGGTTATCTTATCAAGTAGGAACATTAAATAGAGTTTTTTAAATCTCATGGTCTTCATTCGCATATTTTATCAGCACAAATATCACTTAATAACTTTGTTTATCAATCAATTAGAAATAACGTGTTTTTTTAACACCAACTAAAAGAATTATGCACAGTTGAAAGTAGCTTTATTTCATGCTAGGGACAACGATTATAATTTTATATTTGCAACTATAGCAAAATACTTCGATTTTTCAACTGTTAAATTTTCACAAATTGTTGATTTAATAAAAGCGTTTGCCACAATAGCAACAAATTATCAGGTAACCAAAAATATCGTTTCATAAATCAAAAATTAAAGATTGTATATAGGTAAATAAGTATCTACGGTACCCCTACTTGCAATTATATCACTTTCAAAACAAACAAAACAAGGTTTTGTATAGGCAAACCTCGATACAGTATAAACATGCGAAATTTGAAACTTCTATTAATTGAAGTTATTTCGTTATTTTCCACTAAAAAATCTAAACCATAAAAATACGTATAAGATGATTTTTTTGCAACAAGTTGATCTCTGTAAGCTGAATATTTCAATTATTATTTTATTTATCTTTTTATTATTTTAGCTTTTATTTATCTAAAAACCTCTATAAAATAAATTTGAAAAAAAAAATTATTGCATTTCGATAACGTGAAATTTGCCAAAAATCTCTATGACTATAATTTAAATTTTCACGTATGATTTCTTTAACTTCATGTAATTGAGGTTTTCTTATACGGTGACCACAAAATTCCAAAATAGATCATCATGATATCATAAAAGCAACTCCTTTGAGAGTAAAATGTGCCAATATTAGTACTATAAAAATTTTGTATCAAAAATGTAAAACTTATATGATCCCATACATTAGATTTATCATTTCCCCAAAGGTCTTTCCTTCGTTTTTTTATGCATTTCTGCGAATACGTAATTCCAATTGTACATTAAGTGTACGTAAATACATATACACAATTCGGGGTGTAAAATATATCAAGTTCTTTTTTTCTTATTTTCTTTGCACTTTATTATTCTTTCACATAGTAAAATACAATATTAACTTCAAAAACGTTTTTAAATCTCGGGAAAATGATTGGAGATACCATTTTTTTCCAATGCCATACTTCAATATACTAATCATTGTAATGTATTTTTTTCAATTTCATACATTAACTTTTTTTCACTTGATATCCTTAAAAAAATTATGGAGTCGACATGAAATGAAATATTATTGAACTTCAGGTATATAAAAAGTAAAAAATCAACAGAAAAATACTTACTTTTATGCAAAACAATTTATTTTTATGAAAATTATTAAGTAAATAATAAATATTTATAAAATATGCTAGAGAGCTATTAATAAGGTAGTCAATTTTAAAGGATATCAATATGTAAAAAATTCATCACCGTAGGCATTTACTGGCATGAATATGTTTAGTTGACATAGGGTTTAATTGTCGAAGGATCAATAGTCGAAAATCATTTTTTGGGGTACAATTAAAGTATCTGAAAATTTTGTTTTAGAAAACCTTGATAAATCGTCCTGCATTAGGTGTTTTTCCAGGACCAGATTGGGTGACAAAATTAAAAAATGTTTTAATGAGTGTAAGTTTTAAAAAATCTAAACTCTAAAGCAAAAGAACTTTTATAATATCAATATTGAAAATAATTTTAGGTCGCCCCAAAAGGGTTGGATAATGTTACGACAATGATGTGTGGTTCTTGTTCCAATGAAAATGCCTACAAAGCTATGTTTATATGGTATCGACAACAGCAAAGGGGTGAAACAAGTTTTTCTCCCGAAGAACTAGACTCTTGCATGATTAACCAACCTCCAGGCGCTCCCGATCTCAGTCTTCTTTCATTCCACGGTGCCTTTCACGGTCGCACATTTGGAGCATTGGCTACAACTCACTCAAAGCCAATTCATAAAATAGATGTACCATCATTTGATTGGCCGATTGCAGCTTTTCCACAATACAAATATCCCTTGGAGGAACATAAAAAAGAAAATGATGCAGAGGATCGGAAATGTTTAGCACAAGTGGAGCAATTAATCGAAGACTATAGGAAAAAAGGACGTCCCGTCGCTGGAGTTGTGATTGAACCAATTCAATCTGAAGGGGGTGACAATGAAGCGTCGCCTCATTTTTTCCAACAATTACGTGTAATTACCCAGAAAAATAAGTGCGCATTGTTAATCGATGAGGTCCAAACCGGAGGAGGTCCCACCGGAAAAATATGGTGCCATGAACATTTTGATCTTCCATCACCGCCAGACGTTGTAACATTCAGTAAGAAAATGCAACTTGGGGGTTTTTATTCCACGAACAACTTTAAGTATGTAATTTAATTTTAACATCAAGTTCAAGTTTATAATCTCTTGTTTATTACAGACCTCGTCAAGCTTATCGAATTTTCAATACTTGGATGGGCGATCCAGGCAAACTTATTATCTTAGAACAAATCTTGAAGCAAATCAAAAACGAAAACTTGCTGGAAAATGTTAATAAGACCGGAAAGATTCTCTACAGTGGACTGAGGGCTTTAGAAAAAGAATTTCCATCTCATTTGAATTCAGTACGGGGACGCGGGACATTCTTGGCTATTAATGCAGCTAGTACAGGTCTACGCGATAAACTCATCAATGGCTTAAAACAAAAAGGTAAAAAAAAAACGTTTATCGAAAAAAATTTAAAAAAATAAATCATCGTTAATAATTAATTTTAAAGGTGTACAAGCTGGAGGCTGTGGAGATTTCGCAATTCGTTTACGACCCGCTTTGATTTTCCAGGAAAAACATGCCAATATTTTCTTAGATATTTTCCGTAATGTCTTGAAAGAAGTTAAATAAATTAACTCAAATAAAATCCCCAATACTCAATTCGTTATGTTTTACTATTAAATATTTAAATTTTTATTAAGTTCCAACAATTTAAAGTTTTCCATTTTAACGAAATTTATTACATCATAATCAATCCGAAACAATTTTACAAATTTTTTTAAAATTTGTATTTTTGTGTAATTTTTGATTGGTGTCACAAATATTAAAGCATTTATTTTCTATTATTTTATAAGATAATATATTTTTTTTCTATTTATGTTATTAAATAATATTTAATTCAATTTACGAAAAATCCAAACATATCTTCCATGTATAAAAGTATGTAGTTAGGTAAAAACTAAATGTGTTAAATTTTTTTGTCTCTATAATAATAACCAATAATCAATCAATAATAATCAGTCTTCCATTTTAAATGTTATAAAGAATGTAAAAGAAATGTTATTTTGAAATAAACTTATAAGAAAGTTTTAAGCAGTTTTCCTTGGTTCATTGAAATTTGTATCCATAATTTATCCTTTGCAGCGCTGATTAAAAAGAACTAAGCTGCTTTAGAACTTTAACATTGCTTTATATAATATAAAAAACAACTGGTGTTATGACAAAACAGAACAATATGGGAAAGCATATGACAAAAAGAGGCATTTCATATTTACTTTGTTCAACTGTTTCAATAAAAATACAGTAAGTATTTTTATTGATATTTTAAAAAAATATTATTGCACAATTTAATGTACAATATATATACATATATAATGGTAGTGTAATCAAGGAAAAGCATGAAGTCTACACAGACCGAATAAAACCATTCATACGAAAAGTATACAAAATTATTCATCACTGCACAACTTACGACCTCCGAACGTTCTGCGTTACGAAGTATGGATTTGTGTCGTTTTAAAATAAAATTAAAACTTAAATAAAAATATTTGTTTATTTCGAAATTAAAAAAGGTTTCTATAACTTTTTTTATAAAAAGTTACATTTTTAAAAAAATTTAATAATTCGATTAAGGCACTTGATTCTATGAAAAATAATCATTTTGGCACATTAAAAACTTTTGGTACATTATGTATCGCAGTATATGAGTATATATGATATTCATTTAAAATGAATAAAAATTAATATAAAAATTAGAAGGTAATATATATCTTAAAGAATATAAAATATATTTACTTATTTATAAATCATCCCTTATGGATTGATGGCTTGGTGAGGATGGCCCAGATTTTTCAATAAAAGCAGAAGGAATTGATGTGGAATCTTCTGTATCACTAACGTATCCTCTTTCCCCCGTATAATGAATAGGATAAAGCAATAAAGGTGCTGCAGAAAATGCAACTAAGTCTCTTTGAGGAAAATATTCTTTCCATGAAATCCTAAGAAATATAAAAGAAAAGCAATGTTAATAAAGGCAATCAATTAGTAATGAAAATTATATACTTTGGATGTTGATCAAACAAAATGGGTAAATATTCATCAACTGGTACCATATTTTTTAGAGGCTTTGCAGATAAAAGTTTTTGAGCTCCTCTTTGGCTCAAAATGTAACCTAACGTCCAATATGAGTAACTGGCTTTGACCAAATATCGGGAAATCCAAGGCTCGTCAAATTCTTGTAAACGTTTTCTCCCCAAATATCTACAATATTTTGTTCAATGAAAATTAAAAAATATTAAAAAATAACTCCTAGCACTTACACTAAATCCCAATCTGGAATTTCTTTTAAATCATTAACAACCTGTTCTACCTTTTTTCTAAAGTATGGTTCAAATCTAATATCATCTTCTAAAACCATTATTGATTCATACTTATTTTCTACTACCTGAAATTTAGGTGAAGCAAGTTATTAAAGAAAACCCAAAAGGGTGAAAATTTATTTACCAAATTCCAAATTTTATAGTGACTAAGAAAACATCCAATTTCCCCCCAAGTCATAGGTCTGCAAATTGTACAAAAGATTAAAACAATGTTAGGCTAACAATTTATCGAATGTACCATTACCTTTTATGATAAGGATCTGAGAATTCTGACATAAATGTAATCCCCATCTCTTGTAAAATAGAATCATTCAACGTTCTGAAAGTAAGAAAAATGATATATGTATAATCTCGTTTCAGTAAAATTAAAAACTATAATTGGTAAAATTTTTTTTTTTAATTGAAGAATTGTTAGTTGGTTGGTGTATGTTTTGTATAACAGGTTTTGTTAATATAAATATCTCTTTTTATTCTTGGGGTCTAAGAAGAAATAGTTCAAGAAATTTCGGTAAATATGAATATTGGGATTGATTTTGTTTGTTCATTATTAAGCATGTGTTGATAACGATTACATACGTTAACGGTTCGTAGGTTGGAAATGTATAGACTAATGAGTTTAATTCGTTAAAGTATAATAAAACAACTCCTTATTGAAGTTGATGCTTTCGGATTGAAAGTCGTATTTTGGTATGGTGTCTGTCACTGTTTCACAGTCTCTTCGGATGGCATCCTCCAACGGCTTCCAATCCATAAACCACAACTTCAATATATATTTGTTGTAATATTAAGGCTGTAAAAGCCTTAAATGTAGAGATTTTTATATTCAACATTAAAGTATACATATTTTGGAGCTATTAAAACTTTGATAAATAATAATTTTTAGTAGGTATATATTACAAATTAACTCGTTAAAGTATGTATTGACGTAAGTTTATACTTAAGGGAGTTTTCCTGTATAGAGGACTAAACCATTTGATTTTTTTGTTTGTTTGCATAAATTGCATCTTTAACATGTCTAGAACATGGTGATGACATACGCTTAAGATAAACATAAAGAGATGATAAAAAAATTCAAAATTATATCTTTCGATTGGTCTCTCAAAAAAATTCTCAAAAAATGCTTAAAAAACAGGCCCTCATACAGGAAAACCCCCGTAACATACATTTTTAAGTGTAAAATCCCAAAAAAAAATAAACATCTCGACAATAATACCACCTACTGTGTACAAGTATAAAAAAGCGGTCAAGCCGCTTAAGAAGTAAATAATTACGAATTCACCAAACCTGAATATTATGTAATTTGGAAGATTAGAATAGAAATTATCGTAAGTAAAACTTCTTGCAAATTGCTAGTCAATATAAAACTATAATTGGGAAAAAATCGTAAAATATTTGTGTTTTTAAAGTATGTCTAATAAATTTGCTGTCCATAAGTCGCTACTTCATTTTTCATAAAAAAATGTTATGATTACCAGTCTTATTTCCGACAGTTTAACGATCAATTTTTAATAACTAAAACCGAACTAAATTGTACTTAATTATGAGAATCGTTTTAAAAAGTTGAAATATTCAATGAAAAGCATTTTCTTTGATTCTCATATTGACCAAACAAAAATTATTGCAATAATGTTCTATAATTCTAAATAATCTGTTACACACAAACTGAGGAAAATAGATGAGTTCAATGATTAAAAATTAATAAAGATTGCAATTCTTTAAAAATTTTAAGTGTTCAAAAGCCTATCTTACCAATATTTATACCCTAAGAAAATTTACTATTCACAATCAGAGCAATATTTCAATGTATTATTATATAAATGGTAGGAAAAGTAAAATGTGATAAGACACATGTTTTCTATAAAAACATTCATGTTATTTCAAATGTTACGTAATTGGTCTCGGGTATTATTTATAGTATAATTTCCTTAATGGTTTCATTAAATTAAATACTAAAAATTCCATAATCGACCTTGATTGTGAGCAATTGTGTTTTTCACGGGCTTTTACCAATAAACCTGAGAATGTCATATTTTTCTCGAACAATATAAATCGAGACGAAGCTCATTCATGATCAGTTTAAAAAAGGGGACATGAAACTCAATGTGGCTTGGAATAAATATTGGCCTCAATTTTTAGCTGCAACACCAGGTAAATTGATTGCAAAGAAGGAAAAATAAGTGAAAAATTAACAATCTTTTTTAGCTCTTTTTACAGTTTTGAGCTTTTCAACACATTTGGGATGGACTTCTCCCGCTTTGCAACAGTATTTAATTGGTCAAAATACTTCACTTATTTTAACGAACGAACAAGGTTCGTGGTTCGTGTCTATAATATCAATAGGAAGTCTTGTCGGGCTCTTGGGAACAGTTGTGCTTTCTAATTTGTGTGGACGAAAATTGACTATAGTTTTTGTTACGATTCCTTTACTATTGGGCTGGTTGATAATTATTTTTGCAACGAAAGTATGGATGCTGTACGTGGCCCGTTTTATGGCTGGAATTGGAATGGGAATGTCAGCAACTATGGTTCCAGTATATACAGGAGAAATCGCAACCGATGATTTACGAGGTGCTTTAAGCTCAATGTTTCAAATCATGTTAGCGTTTGGTCCAATTTTGGAATATGCTATAGTTCCCGTTTCTACTGTGCGGATCTCTTCGGCAATGTCTGCGAGCATTCCCATATTTATCCTCATTATTATATACTGGTGCATGCCTGAATCTCCCTATTACTTACTAATAAAAAAACGTGAATCTGAAGCGTTGGATATTTTGAAAAAATTACGTCGAACCGATGATGTTGAAGAAGAATTCAAGAAAATGCAAAAAACAGTCATTTACCAAACAGAACATAAGGGAACTTTTAAGGAATTGTTAATTCGAAAAAATAACCGAAACGGACTAATCATTATGTTCGGAATCTATACAATTCAAGCTTTTTGTGGAACAGTAGTGATTTTATTTTACGCTCATGTAATTTTTAGTAAAGTTGATCATGAAATCGTAACAGTTTCTCCAAACATACTCGCACTAGTCATGATAATAATACCATGGATTTCTAGTTGCATTTCATCCGGTTTGGTTGATTATTTCGGCAAAAAACCACTACTAATCTTATCAACGTTTTCTTGTTTTGTAACAATGAGTGGCGTTGGAATTTACTTTAATTTTTTTCAAAACTCTAAAACACACTGGGTTCACTGGTTGCCTGTGGTTTCTTTAATTAGTTTCAAATTTGTTCATGGCTTGGGAATCGCAGGAATCCCCTTTATTCAACTAAGTGAAATGTTTTCTGCTAATATTAAAGTCTATGCTGTATGCACATGCAAATGTTATTTATTTATATTGCATTTCATTGCAAATAAATTGTTTCAAATTATCTCTGATTCGCTTGGATTTTACGTGCCGTTTTATATTTTCGCAGGATTTAGTTTGTTGGGAGTTTTTTTCACGATATTTTTTGTACCAGAAACACGTGGAAAATCTTTGCATGAAATTCAATTGATTTTGGGAGCTACTTACAACACCGATGAAGAAAAAAAAGAAGGGCTCACCATGAAATCATTAAAATGATAAATCCTAAATGGTCACGCGATTGCTCACTTTACATTCATGTAAATACAAATTATGTACCAATGACAAATCGATTACAAATATAATTATAATAAATTTAGTTCTCTTAATTTAGATATCCTTATTTATTTATCCTCCTTATCTTCTGAACTTAGAAGTTATTCAGAAAAATTAATTAATGATATATTTTTCTGAAAAAGTTACATTGTATCCTCTAGTGCAGCGGTCGGCAAACTTTTGGCAGGTAAGGGACACATAGTGGCAAATTGAAGTAAAGGCGGGCGTAAAAAAAAAATCGAAAACGTTTTATTTGAGTTTTTTTTTTAAAAATTGAAACGAGAATTTCAAAATCGGGCTTTCTTTTACAAAAATTAGTATACAACAACAGAAGTATTTTGAATTAAAAAAATACTAATTAGCTTTATGAAATCGATTGTGTCAAAAAAAGACATTTATTATTTATTTATAAAATTTTATAATGATATATAATATTATAATTTATTACTATATATCTTTTTATATTTTGCGAGGATAATTATTTACTTATGTAAGTAGGAATATAAGACTTATATTTATAAAACAGTCACGACCCGTAAAGTAAAGAGTCGTGGGCCGCATGCGGCCTGCGAATTGCCGACCCCTGATCTAGTGCAAGATTTTAAAACTATTTGGTGTAATAAAAAAGTCAGACACACAATCTTTTACAGTTTGAATTCGGTCAATATTATAAATATCGTCGGCTCGTTTTCATCATAAGCGAAGGTGAGTGACACGAGTTGATGATTCTTTCAAGGAAAATCGAACGAGAAAAAGAGAAAACTCTCTTAATACGTCGAACAGATAATCGATTAATTAAGTTAAGCGCTTAAGTTAAACATATCAGAGAAGAGAGATTTATATAGAAGTTCAATTCTGTGTTAAAAGTTTTGGCGTTTGGGAAGGCCGCATGGTCAGAGCTTCTGGGAACCGGCAGCAGTAAAAATTAGGTTCATCTAAGATAATACATAAGCAGGTATTTCAATCCTGCAATGCATAATGAAAATTGTATCAAAATGTGGCGCCACCACAAGTGTGTCTAATATACTAATTAACCGAAACTATGTGCTTTTATGCTAACTAATAAAGTTAATTCTCTAGACATACTTATGGCGACGCTACATGTTGACACATTTCCCATCATGCATTGCAGGATTATAACACCTTTTATATTTTTTAACTATTATTTGCTTGATACCTGGATCAAACCCAAAACCTACTAGTTTTGGAGCGGTTACCTAGACCACTCGTCCACCACTAGGCTCTTCTTATATATTATCTAATGTTTATCCACTCCCTAATTTGCAAAACGCATGCGTAGATAAAGGAGGGAATCTAAATTTGAAAAGAATTTATAATTTCATCATTAAATTATAGTATTCATAAAGAAAAAATCTATTGCAGAGAAATTGTTATAAGTACAAATTATACCATAATTATAGCATTATAAATTTTCGCTTAGTATTTTGGTAGTTCTATAATCAAAATAAATATTTTAAGAAGAAAGGGAGTTAGGCTCCACCGCAATACAGTGCAAAGGAATATTCGCATGACAATAGCATCTATTGCTTTATTTAAGAAACGCTTGCTCAAGTTTTTGCCTTCCATTTGAAATGAAGTTCCATATACGTCTCTCTTCTCTGACTCCAATGCTTTTCGTTATAAACTTGTCTTCAAAATCATTAGAACACAAACGATGGACATTGCATAGCGATTTTATAAAACTAATGTTTCGTGAGGAATGATATACAATTAGATGTTTGTACAATCAAAGTAATATATACTTACTTTCCATCAACCGCATCGATTATGTTTACTTCCAATCCTAATTCGTCGAAGCATTTCATCATTCTTCTACGTCGTTCCGGACGTCTTTTTAAGTTAATCATATAAATTTGATCAAATCTCATCCGATTTTTCTTTGGTTCTTTAATATCACCGGCAAAAATATTCGAGTCGTAATACAAATATCTTAGAACGTCTGACTCACGTTCTTCTGTGTTCAGGACTTCTACTTTTAAGTTAGTAAGTTGTTGATAATCGTCTTCTAATGGTTCATTTTGTTCCAAAGGAACCATTACGTAACCATATACGTAATTGTTGCAAACATATAAAGGAATGCCGGAACGATTTGCTGATATGGCAAATGTGATTATATCATCAGTTGGACCGTCATAATTGGAGATTTTATTGGCATCAAAAGTGAGGAAGTCACTGAGTTTTGAACGTAAATTTACTAGTACGCAAGAGTGGATCATAGGTACGGGGAAGCAACCTAAACGTTCTCGATTTAAAATTGGTTTGTAATCGGAAGTGCGTTTGTAGTAATATTTAGAAGTCATTCCACACCAGAAATTTGAATATAAGCCATCAGAACGAAGTAGTGGAGCTGAGACTAATTGATTTTGAGATATTAAGTGTTGTAACGTGTCTGGATTAGTAAGAAAAACATCACAATCTAAAAACTAGATAAAAATTTGCAATTAAAAATTAATAACTGAAGAGAAATAAATTCGTACTAGAATGTAATCGGCCCAAATTTTTCTAGCATAGTTCAGAGCTGATTCACGTAGTTGTATTACATGGTCGAATCGGGCAGAGCTCCAATGAGCTGGTCCTATTTCTTCTTCCATTCGCTGGTTCTGAGTATTTAAATCTAATATCACATCTGTAGAATGGTATAAATTTCCTTTGGATTTTAACCACTTTTTCAATATTTGGATCGTTTTGTCTTCATTATGGTCAGACCGAATCCTAAAATTTCAGTTAATGAGCAAATATCCCCGATTGGTGATTGCTGAAATTTACCATAGGGAAACTCGGTCTTTGGAATAATTCAAGTCTTGAAGTAAGCTTAAAAAATAAGGCAATGTATGCTCTTTGTTGCGCACTAAGACCGCAATTAGAACTGTAGGTTGTTTTTCTTCAAAATCAAATTTTTCGACATCTTCACTTTCTCGAGTAGAATTATTTGAAGTTCCGCGCGAAACATAAATTAAAATGAACAAAAACGAAACTAATTTGCCTGCAAAAGGCATTTTTTCACGTGTCATTTAAACTTATCAGCTGGTTTTTTTCATCTGTTTTCATTTGGATTGAATTTTGGACGGAGGAGTCGGAAACGATAAAAACAGATGACGGCGAATGATTATGTTTTATAGGTTAGGTCACCAAAGGTTGAATTGGGAATTGGTTTTAATTAAAATGCATAAGATTCTATTAAAATATATATTCAATCAATATAACAAATGCATTTTATTCATTCTTTTGTTCATCACTTTTGTTTTTCTTTTGAGCATAACTCAACGAAGCCTTATCGAAGTTTAAAGTCATAATGCCTAAATCGCCACTATATCGATTTTTTGCCACTTGCAAATACTTCTTTCCTTTCACTGATGTAAGCCGTTTATCTTGAATAAGCAAAACGTTGTCAGCTTCCTGTGATGCTTTTGCACCCCCAAATATCGAACTAGTCGTTAAATCCTCACTGTCCCGTTCTTTCCGGGGGTGTATCACTAAAGTAACATGGCAATTTTTTCTCGTAGCAAATGTACGAAAGGCAGCTACTATAATATCTTGTTTCCAAAATCTATCGATATGTTTCGCTTCCTCAGACATGCCCATCATAAATTGAACATTATCGATAATTACATGAGCGATATCGTGGACATAAGTCGCATGTTCAACAGCTTCCATCACTACTTTAATAGTCTGCTGGCCGTGAAAAGTCATAAAGTATATTGGAAGGGTTTCAAACTCATCAGCCCATTGGTCGAAATTGGCTAAATTTTCCTCTAAAGACAAACCCGCCATTTGTTGCAGCATAGTTCGAGCTAACCGAGCATTTCGAATTTCAAAACTACCCCATAACGTGTTTACCTAAAATGAATATATGTTCTTTTAGATATTCCACAAAAGATAAAATTCGCTACTATGATTATCCAAAACAGTTTTAAAGATATTTGCTATAAATTTTTTGAATGCGAAGCATTTTTCCTATAATTTTTGAAAGTGTTTCATTACCGATTTAAATTTTTCTAATATTTTCTAGTTATTTTTAAATTCATGGCCAATTTCTTAAAGACTGTTCATAAATTGCCTAAGGCACATATTGCTATTTCTAGAACCTCCCCTTGATTCTTCTCTGTTTTTTGCCTGACGGCAGGTTTAGTTTCCCAAGTATTTGAATTCTTATCTCCACGACGTCTATCCCTGGCGAGGTTCTCTAAATTTCGGTACTATATATTTCTTTTTAATAAGTTCAGGATTTCAATCCTCTTGCTTCTTTTTTTTTTGAAGCCTTCTAGCTTTCCTTCACAATACTAAATATCAATCTTTTTTCTTTCAAAATATGATCCATCCAATTAGCCTCTTCTCTTGTCTCCCTATCGATAATAGTTCTTCGTTGACTTTTCTCAATACTTCTACGTATGTTTCGTTCATTTAACTTTCTCCATTCTCTTTCGCGGCAAATATTAAGAACCTCTAGATACTCCCATTTTTAAAATAAAAATTGGAAAATATATAATCCTTCCTTTCCGTCAAAGTGCCTTACGTAATTTATGAATGACTTCAAATAAAAATCCTTTTTCTGTATATTACAACGAGGCTAAGTTTCAATATCATCTCGTCTCGAAAATGAGAAGAGACTGCGGTAGGCGAAATCAAGATGAGATAGAAAATTTTAAATCTCGAAATGAAACTTCACACGGATATTTCAGCCTCGTTAAGTATCGAATATGAAATCAGACACCTAAAGCTTTGAGACCGTGATACAACAAAACTCTTCATTTATTTTTTTTCAATTTGATCTTTATGAATTATTTATTGGTAAAAAGAAAATAAAAAGCAAATCTTACGCCTTGCATTGCTAAATCTAAGGAGTATTCACTCATAAAAGTTGTTTTTCCACATCCTGTTGGTCCGGTTAAAACTGTTAATTCTCCACGACGATGCCCTCTAAGAATTCGATTTAACGTAGGATATCTTTTCCATTTAATTCCTTGAACCTTTAATAAATTAAGTATTAGTTAATCTAAATATAAACTCGTTATATAAACTCACTCTATCGATATTTTGTAGATCACAAAAAACTTCGTGACGTAAACTAGCGAAAGTGGTAATAGATTTGTGCCAAACTGGTTGAGCAGAATTCAAAATTTTTTTTAGTTCTTGACTAGAACTAATAATTTGTGATGATTGATTTTCAGTTGACCTGAATGAATGAAAAAAGAATACATAAGTTTTTATTTTTAATATATATTAACAAGTATTATCCACTATACCTAATAAATAAGCATCGTTTTTCGTTTAATTTTTTCGAAAATTGTTTAGCTATATCCCACGAATTCACCTGATTTCCAAACCAAAGTACAATTTTGTCAAAGTGTTCTAAATATGGTAAAATTTGTTGTGGAAGACTAGAGAGTTTATAAGATAAACTAATTATCGTAACATTGGAAATACTATATTGATAAACTATTAACGAATCTAACAAAGTAGGAACTATAATAGCGGTAGCTGATGAACTTTTAGCAGTTTTTAAAATTGTAATACCATGGCAGTTAATTTTCGGAAAAGTCGTCTCTTCGTTACTTTCTATATTTAATCGTTTATAACCTAATATCGAATTACC
Source organism: Sisyra terminalis (assembly GCA_958496175.1). NCBI lineage: Eukaryota > Metazoa > Arthropoda > Insecta > Neuroptera > Sisyridae > Sisyra > Sisyra terminalis. Next base: position 16,167,798 of record OY292275.1, read on the forward strand.
AATTCCATACAGAGGAAAATATAGATATTTCCTCCCTTTATCAATACGTGCTTCGACTTGAATTTGTGATTTTTGAATTGGAGGCAACTTTAAGGTGTTTGAAATTGAATTTAGTTCTTCTTCAGTTAAATTTTCCATAGAGTCGGTATTATCGAGTAGACGAGTCCAACCTTCATACGGATCGGTATTAACTAAGCACTTCTCTTTTAATTCAAACAATTGTTTTCTCGACGCAGATTTTTGAGCGTTGAATATACTTTCTAAAATTGACCACTGACCAGAATATTTGGCACACGAACAGGTGAAAAACCCTAAATAAAAAAAAAATATAATTTAAAATTATAAACTTAAGAAATGATTCTTTTCAGTACCAGTCGTTTTATTGATGTAAATTGATGGGGCTGGAATACTTTTTGGAGTTTTTCTGGTACACAAACAACAAGATGTTTTTAAATTTGTATAGCCATCTTCAAATGAAGTGTTTAATGACTTGAGGACTCGTTTTATTTCGCTTGTGGAAATATTGGGAATATCTTCACCATTAAGAGTATGTGCTAATCGGGAGGAGTGACTTTTTAATATATTTGGAATTCGTTTTGATATCACAATAGAATGACTTAAAAAATGCATATTTGTGTATAACTTGAAGTTTATATTTTTGGTAACAACTTTTAGTGTAAAAATATATATATAATTTAAGAAAATTTACATTTTCAAGATGAAAATATATTAAATTTTGACATAATGAACCTTAAAATGCCTCACATCCTCACATGCTTTTAAAACACATGTTGATCATGTCGATTCTTTGTGCGCTTTGTGCTTTTTGAATTTGTAAATCATCTGAAACTAGTACCAAGTGATGGTGCTTTTAATTGTACCTAGTTTCATACAATGCTCCAAATGTCAAAAATGCATTTGACAAACATTCTCAACTATTAATTATTGCATTGAAAGGAATTAGTTATTTTAAATGTAATTAGCCTATTATAAAAATATTTTAAGTTGATCAAAAATAAATTAACTTGAAACTAAAACATTTAAGATGGATTTACATCAACTGTACACTGCTTTAAATTCGTTAAAAGTACTTCGTTCAAATGTTACCCAGGTGTTCGAATCCCTAGGAAATGGAGTTTCGGCTGAACATGGAGAAGATTTGAAAGAGAGTAAATTCATAATTGAATTACAAGAATTATTAGCTACCGTCAACGTTAATTTACGGTAATTATTGAGTTATTCTGGATTGTTCCGGCGCGGCGCCACGATTTAAAGACGGATTGTTAAATGAAGCAAAAGTTGGCAAGAGTATATAATTTCAAAAATATTAATGTTGTTTCTTTGAGAAAAAATATTTTTTACGATACTAGAATTGGTGTTTTTTTAATTTGCTGTATTCGGAAAATAGTAGATCATTCGATATTTGAAGATCCAAATATATAGTTCGTATTGTTCATAATATGGCATGATCGTGGTGCCGATTCCCGATGTACTATGTGAAGAAGCAACTTGTCTTTCATTTTAATTCATTTAATTTTTTATTTTTTTTAGAGATGTAGAACAAGCTGCTGCCAATCTCGTACCTCCACCTGGAGCGTTCAGCCTCGGAAATTCTGCATATTTAAGCCAAGAAACGGATAAAGATAGGCTAGCCTTATATTCCCAATTAATGAACAGTTATAAGTGGACTGATAAAGTACATTACTTATAATTATTTTGTAAAACTTTAAACTAAAGTTGTTCATTCCAGATTCACGAATATAGTAATTTAGCAGTTCAACTTTTAAGTCAAAATTCTTTGAAAAGATCTTACGCAATTACAAGTAGCGCTAAAAGACGAAGAACTCAAACTAGCAGCCACAATGTTTTACCAGGGTAAAACATACTATTTCCCTAAGTGCTTACAATTTAAATTATTATTTTATTTTTTTTAGAATTGTTGATTCTTTAATGAACACCATTGATCAACAGTACAATGATATGAATATTACAACTTCGCGTCCATTTGCTTCAAACGCCATTTTGCAGGTCTATATAATATTTTTTTTTAATAAATTTGTTTATTCATTCAATATGTTTTTACAGATAACATTGGGTCGCGTATTAAAAGCTATGGTTTCTCTCAAAGGATTAATGATAGAGTGGGTTGTTGTAAAAGGCTACGGAGAAAACTTGGACTTGTGGACTGAATCCCGTTATAAAGTATTCCGCAAAGTTACTGAAAATGCACATGCCGCAATGTTACATTTCTATTCTCCTACATTACCAGAATTGGCTGTTCGATCATTCATGGTCTGTTGAAAAAATCATTAAATTATCTGAGTTTATTTATTAATTTTTTCTTTTTTGCAGACTTGGTTTCATAGTTTTAGCACATTATTCAACGAGCCATGTAAAAGATGCGGAAACCACTTACATAGTGCTCTACCGCCTACATGGAGAGATTTTAGAACTTTAGAAGCTTTCCATGAAGAATGCAAACATTGAATGAAATATCTTATTTTTTATGAAAAAAATAAAAATTTGTATCGACTATTATTAATAAATATCTTTTATTTGACTTTTTTTATTGAATGTTTTATTTAACCTTTAAACACTTCGATTATAAAGAGAAAGCAGCTTAAAATGAAAATCCGGGAATACTAAAGTAAATAATTTGAAACTTAAGTATTTTTAGACTAGTGTTAGTCATCCAAATACGATATCTGGATATCGTATATATCCGATATATCCGATAAGGAGAGGGATGATAAATAAAAAAATATATTTCTGGAAGGTAAATATAGTTTTATAGATGATGACTTCGGGAAATTTTGTAATATAACTAAACTCTAAAGATATAAATATAATATGTTCTATATATTGTGGTACAACTGAGTTTTTTGCAAATTTTAGCGATCGCGAGACTTCCTATATCAATTGTTATCTATTGTAAATGAAGACAAAAATGCCTTTTAATTTTCAAAAACAATTTTAACCGGTTTAAAAATACACACCATACTCTAATTTGAGACGTTGAATTGTAAAAAATAATCAAAATAAATGCATCAGTAAAGATATGAAGGTAAAATGGAAGGGTTTACGCGTTTTTCTATAATTCGATTTTTTTTAGCTATACGTAACTAGAGGAATCCTACTTCTCTTCGCTTTGACCATCAATTTACAAATATTTTATTTTTAATATTTCTTTGCACTTATATCTAATTATTTATAGCAATTGAAGTTTTAAATTAATTACATTGTAGATAAATACGTTTACACTAATAGTAGGTATATTGCTCATAGCAAATGCTAAAAACGATTTTTTTCTGCAAATCTGAAATTATCTTAGGCACTGATACAAAAATAAGGCATTAATAAAGGTTTCTTAAAGAGGTACACACCGAAGACTGGCTAAGGTGGTATTCTCTTCGACTACATCAAAATAAAGTAGAAGATAAGTTACGAAATTAATTCTGAATTGCAAAAATAAGGATTGATAATAGTTGTTATTAAACAAAAATATAAAATAAGATATACCTACACCTGTTTTGCTTTAAGGAATTTGGTTACAATTGGAATTCTTGTTAATCTATTAATTCAATGTATTTAATGAAATTCATTTCTGAATCATGTTAAAACGTAATTTGAAAATCTTAAATATAATAAGTTTTTTTATTATGAAATTTGCTGGCATAGAGCGGTGGTTGATAATTTCATTTAATTAGAAAATTAAAAGTGTTACTTGGGATTATTTTCGAGAACAATTAATGAAAAATACCACCGAATATATTATAAACTGGTTGTCGCAATAATTAGCATACACACTATTAAATAATATTTGCGAAATACAATGTTATATAATTTTAAAAATCTCAGCAGTATGTATAGGTACCAAACGATTTTTTGACCAACTTTGTAATGAGTTTTTCATTTATTGCACGAATTTTTCTTTTAAGAAGCGTAGATTCGTTATACTTATTATGTATGGAATTTAGCGTAATTTTACTTTCTATTAGATATATTAATGTTTCTTTATTTTATGTCTACCTTTGTGTGTTTACAATTCACTATAAGGAAGTGTAAGAAAGTTGTTGAAGTGTGTGCAATAACGATAATATTCACCATAAAGTGGGTCACTGGACCAATCATTAAATATGAGATGGAGTTTCTTATATGACTGATTGCGGCATATTTATTCAATGATATTTTTAGTGACAATTTGTACCCGAAGATTTAAGACCTAAACAAAAATGCAAGTTTAAACGTTGGTAATTTGATGAAGAGTTTAAGACCCACACAATTGAATTTTCCTTAGCTGTTTAATAAGTAAATGTTAACTTAACACTAAACAATTACTTTCTTGATTTAAAGCTTAGCATTTACGACTTTTTTAAAAGTTTAAGATAATATGTATTTCACAAGAATCAATATTGAGAATTACAGCAATGATATATTATTTAAATGTTTGTTATATAATTTGTATTTAAATAAATTTTGAAGAAGTAGTTCAAAGAAATTAATAATTCTGGGCATATGGCATCTAAAAATAATTTCATTCGTTTAACTTTCCACCTGCTGGGTATTTATTTTTTATAGGAGGAAAAATAATTACCATTGTTGAAAATCTAATTCAGCATTAAAAATTTTGAAGATATCGAAAAATGTACTAGGAATTTTTTTAGGAATATATACAAATAAATTAAGTGCAAATGCATTAAAACTTATAAAACGAATTGTTATAGTCGGGAAATTTGCTAAAAGCAAGTTTAGGTACCACAAAAGTAACATATTTTGTAAATGTATTAACTTAAGAGAAGTTTAATCAAAAAATTCAATAAATATTTGGTATATTGCCTGTTAGACTATAAGTATGAATTTTAAATCTAAGAATTAGTAATAGGAAATTGCAATTTAAAGAGGATTTACCGGATTTACAATTACGCAATTTAGCCATTACGAGTAAATTAAAATTTAATCGAAGAAACTTCACTTAAATATGTATGTTTCGGTATTAAGAAAACTTTCAATTTTTAAGCAAACCAAATGAACTTACTTACCAATTTGATTAAATTGCAATATCTATTATTATCATAGTACTTTTCTGTATGTACAATGCTTTAGATTTTATTTGAATATTTCACTAATTAGATACAAGTATTGTATTATAGATAAGTTCAAAAAAATTACAAAAGTACTTTTGTAGTGCATGGATCTAAATATACGAGGATGTATGTGGAAACAATTATATACCGGTTGGACGAACCGAAAAGCCAATTTATATACATAAAAGGCACTTCCTCTTCAAATCTCACTGCGAAGGATTGTACTCAATTGTTGTAGATATTAAGTTCAGAATAAAGTTTGTTTAAATAATAATTGTAGAAATATTATAACTTTAGTATTAAATTTGTATAGACACACGAATAGGAGGAATTTTCATTAGTAAAAATGATGGAAAAAAAATCAAGGAATTGTTTTAGCATAAGTAGCACAATAAGTCTTTTGTCTATAATCTTTTGACTATTAGATATTAAAGAAGGCTCATAAACTTAAACTCCTGTTTCTTTTAAAACTTTTCCTACTGTACAACATTTACAGTGTTTTCAGGCATATACCATTTTTAACTAGAGTACCTTGATTAATATGAACATTTTTTACTAGTTATTACGAATAGAATAAAATATCAATTCGTAAATTGTTACTAAATCTATTATAACATCAAAGTGGCCACATTCTTTTTTTAAAAATTTTATATATTTTTCAAGAGAAATTCAATATCAGATTTTTGTAAAATTTAAACTGAATAATTTTGATTAAGATACTATGGATGCCATATTTGAAGTTAAAAGCAAAACTTTTACAAATATGTAGTGGCGAATTTAGGTCCGATGATGAAAAACTAGCTCAAATCAATTTTTAAATTTTTAATTGTCCGTATATTCTTCGTTTTTACAATTTTGGCGCTCCAGAAATTATACCACCCCTATAACCGTGCCGCCCAAGGCCCGAGCTTTACAGACCTAACTTATTTTTCGTTGTTTCTTTAAACTGTTATACTGCAGTTCAGGGGATACAAATTCTTTCCAAATTCTATTTTTGTAGTGTTCATAGTCTGCGAGTGAAATATTTGTGACATACGAAGAAGATAAAATTATAAGGGTTACATTTTTGCTATAGAAATTATAGAACCCCCGAAAAAAATCGAAATATAATTTTGAACTTTTGAACTTTCATTTTGTAGAATTGTATTATTTGAGAGTATCCTGACAAAATTTCAACTTAACATTTTAGTCGAGAAAATGGATTTAATAACTAAGGACATAATATCAAATTAAAAAGCTTCTTTAAAAGCTTATGTGATAAATCAATCTTGTGTAGAAACTAATACGTAGTTAAATACTTATATTTATATAATTTATTCATAAAATAATTACATATATGTAATCAGTCTTAGAAATTTCTCATATTAAAATAACATTAATTGCAAATAATTTTGACAAACATACACATTTTTTTAATTTCTGCCAATTATTTTATTACATTTATCAATACACTTATTATATATTCAGATAAAATTCAATTATATAACATGACCTGACTGCAAATAACTACAGTGAAAGAGATGAAAGAAGTTTGACCTACTAAAATGAACATAATCTCGCGGTTACAGATTATTATAGATCGGATTCGATCGGATATTGCTCCATACAGAGAAGTAAACTTTACAGCCTCATTATTACTTTATTAGCTGTAGATACCATTATATGTGAGAATCAGTATGATGCTGTGAGCAAATGATATAATAAAATTAATTTTCGATTTTTTAGTGTAGCCCTTCGTTCACATAATTTCCTCGAATGATTTCTAAATTGATCTATTTTGTTGGTTGTAGACGTATAGAACATAAAATAGCTTAGTTTGAAATAAAATTGATTAGTTGCATAAGAAAATTAATCATGAAGAAGAGAAAAACAGAACTTTTATTTTTTTGAATTTCTTGCATTACAAAATATAAGTTTTAAAAGTGAAATTTATTCATAGTTGAATCAATTGTAAGGTGTTTTTTTTTTAATTTCTAGTGGAAAATCAAGGAAAACCAATTGTAAATTTACAATTACGAATATAATGGTATGATGAGTTCTAAGATCGTAGATATAAGAAATACAAATTATATAAACGCCGTGTTTACGCGGTTATAATTGCGACAAGTGCACACAAGAAAAAGATTCTTTATTACCAAAGCAGATTAAACCACATAATATAATACATAAAAATACCAAAGGTGGTCAAACAAATCGAATTTATTTATGTAAGAATAAGAGCAAGAAAAAAATTCCCATTATTGCCGCCTGTCTCATATTGGTACGGACGCAATCAGAGGCGAATTTTCTTCCGCAAACTTTGTAAAATAATCAATTATTTCAATAAAAAAAAAAAAAAAAAACATTAGGTGACAGTTTATATTTCGGAAAGATTAACGGTTTCCTTTTTTCGTAACACAATAACCGTTGCTACATTTTACCAAAAAGTGATTGGATAAGTGTCAGGTAATTTTTTTTTCTTCTAAACATGAAATCTTGGTGATTGTTGCACAATTTTCTTGGTTTATTGGGGGCTTTGGTCCATTGAGGATGGGATGCAGTGAGGCGATGTGTGAGATGAATTGGAGTTTGTGGCTTGGGGAAGGGGCCTCCACCTCGTTCACAGTAAACTTATAAGACTACGTCCCCGTATTTCTATCTTTATAAAATTATATATTTATGAGATACCCTCGTTTGGCTCCACATAAGCTTTAAGTATTTAATGTTACAAAATACTGTGTAGACACATTTTCTTGAACAGTTGTGGTCGATCTTCTTCGGGACGGTTAGTGTACATCGAATTTCTTTGCGCTGGGAATTATTTGAAAGTATTCAACATTTTGCAGCGGTGATCTTTGTGATCATCACTATCATTTTCTATTGTGATAGCTAAACTTTGGGGTAGTGCTTTTGAACCTAAAACAAAATATATTGTAAGTTAAATTTAATATTTCTAATTTTAATCCATCAAATTATACTTTCAATACTTTTCGATGTCATAAATATAATCAATTAAAAACGGCAATAATTTTAAAAGTGAAAATCTCAATTTATTTTTTTCTTTTTAAATGACCTCTCAAAAATAAGAAGAAATTATTATTATGTTTTATGTCCCGAATGAAATATTTAAATTTAATCACTCATAAAATTAAGTTAATAATATTGATAAAATAAAATTAATACAAATGTTTTAATTTAAAAAAAAGCTAAATGAGATTTATAATCAGATTTTATAACATAAAACTAATTGGCACGTCATAAAATATTTTCAATAAAATCGAATATTTTACATAATTTCTTAGTTCGTTACAGCAAAGGTATTAAAGCGTGTTTTACTTTTCTTGATTTTCCAATAAATTATTTATGAATTCCAATAAAACAAGTTTTTATGAATGTCACCTTTTTCGTTTAAAATTTATAGTTTGCTCTAGAAAAGCGATTATATAATAAGAATAAATCCTAAGCAATAAGTATAGACTATAGAAAAATATTGAATAATTTTTTAGCTTATAATTTTTTTTTTACATTATTTTTATACTGTTTTGAATATGTTTATGAATTTAAATAAATATTAGAGGATTGATGGATCATAAAAAACCTACTGTAATATTGGTTTGCAAATTAATATTGCAGTTGATTTTTTATGATCCACCAATCGTCTAATACTTATTTAAATTTATAAAAAAAAGATCTTACAAATTTTTATTATGCTTGTATGTACTTTTTTTTCTATTTTTTATCCCAATCGATTGGTAGTTATTATTTTTATGTAAGTGACACATTTATTTTGTCATTAGTTTTTTAAAAACTACTTAATCGAAACTTTATATTCTTTATTTTATATGCTTTTTTTATAAATAAAAAGTAAGTCTTTTTTGAAAAGCCATAAATCTTTCTAATTTCCGTTCTTTCGATTTGCGATTATTTTTTTTAAATGTAATTTATGAGAAACTTAATGTCTTAAATTCCAACCTGAGATCTTTTTTTTAAATTTATTTTTTTTATTGAAAAATGTTTTTTTATGAAATAGTAATATTACCTATTCATGTTTGTAATTCGTAATGAGTTGTAATTCGTTTAAAATACTTTAATCAAATATCAGTTTTTGAAAAATAAATACATTTTTCCAAATTTTGCTACCTTTGAGTGATTTTGCTTTCATTAAAAAAAGTATATTGCAATTTATATTATTTCACTTGGAATACCTCATACGTATATGTACCTAGGTACTTGGTTATTTTCAAAAATCAAACATTAATTTAACAGGAAATTTAAATAATAATTATAATAAATTTTACATCGTAATTATAACTTATAGTAGAAAGTAAACATAGTTTTTCATAGTTTAAATTAAATCATAGCTTATTATTTTCATTTCGTATTTGTCGTTCATTTCAAAATGTATTCTGATGTATCGAATGTTGAAATGCTTAAATATTACCGGAATTATGAAATTTTCTCAATAATTCTTATCACCCACTTTTACAATATATTACGAAAAATTTGCCTTTTGCTTTTGAGTAATTTTTGAGCAGAAAAAATATGAAACAATCGGTAATGAGTCATTGCGTTAAATAATACGATCTCTTTTTGGACTGAAAAAAATGTTCTAGATTTGTATCAAAGAAAAAAGTAACATTTATGTATCAATGAATAAAAATTTAATTATGTAATTTATCTCGTTATAGGCTTTCGTGTTAAGATTGTAATTAATTATTATATAAAGCATAATTATTGAATACCACCTCCGAATTCGATCTTAACTAGGTGTGCAATTCAAGCTGAATTAATTTTTTTTATACTTTCTTTATTTAATCTTTTAGTAATCAATTTAGCATTAAAATTTTCAATAAATAGTTCCAAATTACAACTAAAAATGATAATTCCTTTTAATATCTTCAAATCTCAGTGGGAGACATTTTCGTGCTCTTTATAATATTTCAATTCACTTTTATTTTCTACCTCTTCAATGGAGGTAAAATATGTTGACTACTTCTTAAAATATTCAAATATAACAATTTATTTTAAACTTGAAAAATATTTCATAGGTTTTAATTGCGTATGTGAGTTCTATTTCATAATATCTTAAACGTTGCGTTCAAATTAAATACATAAGTAATGGTAATAATTAATAAGTATTACCCAAATCTTCTTACACTAAACTTAAGAATTATTAGTGTATTATTATTTCTTATTTTCTTTTTCTTGTCCTCGGTAAAAAATAATATTCCTCTTAATGAACTTTTTTTTAAACCTATAGACTTAATATAATGAACAACTTTCCACATAAATGTAACAATTTAATTTAATGATGTTTTCATAATTATATATTTAATACAAAAAAGAAGAGTTTAGGTTTTAATTTTTTTCAAAGAATTTTATCAAATGAATCTTTACTTTAAAAAAAGAATTATTATTGATTTATTCCTAAAATAAATAGGTAATTTTGTATTTACTATTTTTGGATTATTACTTCTCAAAAGTGGAACCAGTGATGGATTTGAGTGCCTCAGATCTTAAAAACCACAATTTTTTAACAATGAAAATTTTAAAATTTTCAAAAATTTATAGGACAACTAAAAAAAATTAAATAAGTTTACACTTTAAATTAAAAGAAAAATATCTATAACGCACCATTTATAATAAAATATAAATAAAATAGCAGTTAAACTCGCTTCTGTTCTATATAAATAAATTTATAAACAAATTTACCTTTATAAAATTGGACTTTCGTTAATAAATCTTTATAAACTCCAGAAAAAAATGACATATCTGGCAACTTATAGTTTATAGTTGTTAGAATAACGTTAATATGTACTAATGCCTGGTACAGTAGCTGATTATTATACAATAAGACAAATAAGACTTTTTAACTATTATAATTATATGCAATTTTCAATGTTGCCAAAGTATTCAATTTTAAATTAATGTAAACTATAGGTAAGTAGGTAGTATTGAAATTTAAGACCACAAACTTATCGTTAGTCCCAAAGTAGCATATAAACAAATTATTTTTGATGTTTTTAAATAATGATGGTACTACTATCAAACATTCCTTAAAAAAATGTAATATTCCGGAAATTTCAGTTTAAGCTTATAGTTACGTATATATATATTTTTTTCAAAAAATAGTCAATTTTAAAGTTACCCTCGTTTTAAGGAAAATATACTTTTAAGGGTTCTAAATGGAACAAAGGGTCAAAAAACAATAATACTGTAGTACTACTATTTCAAATTAGCATATTTTCGAGTTGTAATGCATCTTATTTTTGTGCACTACTCATTTTCGGAAAAGTTATTTATACCAAGATGAAAATGAAAAATAATTAAATTTTTTGTTGAAATATGGGGTTCTTATTATTGAACATAATTCGCGGTAAAACGAACTGAAAAAATTTTCACTATTTATAGAGTTGTTTTACCAAATGAATTCAAATGTTCCATTTTGTATCACATTTTCTGAGTTATAGGGGTTTCAAAGAATCCGAGATTGATTTCGGATTAGAACAATTTTTCAGTTTAAAATATATAATTTATAGATTGAACCGATTGAACCTTGATTTGGCAATATCAAATATCATAATAAAACTTAGTCACATAATTAAAATACTTCAATTTTTGGAAACGATCGTGGATGAACTGTTAGATAACTGGTAGTTTAGAAAAATCCATTTTTATTAAGCACTTCCTATTGTATATTGGCAGAGTTTTTTCCCCTGGGAAAATCTTGAACAAACCAAATTCCTGAGGTATGGTTAAAAATAAAATATTAAATAACATTTTTTGAAATGGTTTTCTTTTATATTTCTGTTAACTATAAAGGTAAATTAACTTTAAGTTTAAAAAACGAAATTTATCAATGATAAACTAAGAAATGCAAAATTTATAACAATACATGAACAATATTGTAAAAAAATAATTGTCATTTTTAATTGCAATCGATATTGGCACAAAAAAAAGTTGTCAGCCTTCAAACTAAATACATACTCCAATTTTTCCAACAATTACTTTTATTTTACAGTTAAGAAATGGAAGTTTATTTCAAAGAAAAGTGTTTTAATCTTAAAAGGTAATTAAAATCTAATAAGCGTTTAATTTTCTTTTAAAACTGAAAGTAAATTTCACATTTCTCAAATGTTAATAAGAATTTATACCAAATGTAATAAAATTTAAACGATTTCAAGGCTCCAATAAATTTTCTCGTTAATTCTTCGAAAGACCTCATTTTTCAACAATAGCTTTTGGCTTAAAACCAGAAATGGCCAACTCGAAATTACAAATAGCTATCTAAACATTTCCTTATGTAACACACCAATCTAGGACATTTTAAAAAGTAAATTCAAATTGAGAAAAGCAAATTTGGTTGTATTTAATATATGTTGATGCAATGCCAGAAGATATTTAAAGAAATCAAGAGGAAAAATATCGTTATAAGAGTGTGATCTTGGCATTGGCACACAATTTCTTTCCATCCGCGTCTTTGTTGAAAGTAACGTGCAACGGTGAGAATTAATCAATATTAATTGATTACTAAAACTCTTACATCATACAAAAACAATGTTTTTAAAGAGTATTGATAAATACGGACCAATGGTTGTGGCAATCATATTACCGTATTGCATCACAACCACATCAGTTATCCCCGATGATGAATTTTCGTTGTAGACCAAACAGCGGTCAAAACGGCTCTCCAAATGCCGGTTTTTATGTTCGGTTATTTACCTTTGGTACCGTCATCTGCTTCTTCGTCCAACGAACTAACGAGGTCACTTTCACTTTTCTTTGTGCCATTAAAAATGTTAAGATGACGATGAACGAATGCACATTTTAGGCCATCCAGTCGAATAACCAGAATGATATGATCAGATCAAATATTTACTAATTTCAGAAAATGGACTCCAACGGAACATTAATCCAGAAATGGGTCACTGAACCCGATGACTACAAGTGTGATTTGGATGAAGAAACTCAAGTCATCGCTAAAGAGGAATTGCGGGAGGAAGTCGCTATCCGGGATGCTGCCTTACGGTCGATGCGGGAATGGATCATGAAAAATCCGAAAATTTTAAGTTGTCGAATGGACGCCAAGTTTTTATTGCGATTTTTGCGAACTAAAAAATACAGCGTGATTCAAGCTCAGGAAGCATTGCAACGCTACCTTCTGTTGCGAGAAACTTTTGGAATCGCATTCAATTGTTTGGATATTCATATTCCAACAATGCAAGAATTGGTTGATTTGGGGTACCTACCTAGATAAATTTCATTTTGAATTAAAAATCTAATACCGGTGATTGTTTTCATTTTAGATACTTATTCGCTTGCCCCAAAAGAGATTCAAAAAATCGACGAGTTCTTGTAGCACGTCCAGGTATTTATTGTTTGAGTAAAAATATTCATTTTCAACTAATAAGATCAACAACAACCTTCTACACTTCAAACACTATTTCGTAAACAGTTGATTATAACGGGTTTCCAATTAAAATGAAGAGTTTTAAAATTATACTTTTGCAATCCCTAATCTTTTCTAAGTAATACCTAGTACATATTCATTTTTCTCAGATTCCAATCGGGGCATAAAAAATATAACTAATATAGCTTTATAAATGGAATACATTTTTATTTATCTTTTGTTTCACTGTTACTAGGTATTTCAAGGTAAGTTGACTCAAATCCATTGTTCAAAATCAAAATTAATTAATACTACTTTGATATTCCTTATAAAAAATAGTTTTTCTGATATTACCGTTTACAATTTGGTCAAATACTATGGATTTTTTTTTCGTTTTTCGAAATTTTTTACCCCTGTATTAGAGACTTTTCGAGATTATGTAATCATGTATGTTCATTTAACTAAAACTTTTAACGGTTCTATGGAAAATTTCTTTCGATTTCATCCTCCCTGCACGTAATTTTATATCCATTTCCCATTCAATGTAAATTAGTAAATAAAGTTCAAAGTTGGCTCATTCTCCCCAATAAAGATACCCCTAATTTTCTTTTTACACGATTGTGATGTTTACATTTTTCTTTTGCAAATTATATTACATAAATAAGATCACAATATATTTTATATATTGTATAAGCAGTCCTCAGCGTGGTTTTATATTTAGGTACAATTATTATTTTGCCTATTGAAGCTTTATAAAGTATTTATAATACATGCTTGTTAACACTTTTTTTTTTCAATTAAAGGTGTTTTCGACCCTTATAAATACACAAATGCTGATATGTGTCGTATTCATGGAATTGTTTATGAAACGATGATGGAAGATGAATTAAATCAAGTACACGGATTCGTTCATTTTGCCGATGGTCAAGGCGTCAGTTTTCCCCATTTAACCCTTTTCACACCTCGAGAAGCTGTGCGAATTGTTAAAAATGGAGAGGTAAATAATAGAGCTTTTAGAACTTGGTTATTCTAAAAGCTTCAAAGAGTCTTTAATCACAAAGACGGATATAATTGAAGATATAACTTCCTTTGAGATATTGGGTCTGTTAAATTGTAAGAGGACAGCGAAAATCGAACGCACAGAAATGGAATGAGCGAAACTAGTTTATAAGTTTAATAAGTTTATAACTTATACAGCATGAATTACATTCAATTTCTCTTTAACTTTTAACAAGACGCTTATTTTTATTCCAAATTTTTCTTTTTCTTAATCTTAATTCTTCCCTCTAATGACGGAATTTTATAAGCTTAATGGCGAGACTACAGTTGAACTTTTGATTGACTTGCGATTAAAGTATTAACATTTTCAAATGATTTCTTTTAATATTTGAGCAATTTTCCAAATTTAACATTGTTTCTTCAAATCATTAACGTTATTACTAATTCTTTGGATACATATTTCTCAATTACTTTTAAGTAAGTTACATCAATAGTGGGAAAAATCTTGGTTTCTTGATAGCTCGTGGGCAATTTTCTATTTCTCTTTTACATTTGTTTTATTTTTAGTTTTTAAACAAATATTTTTTTAATTTTATTTTTATTTTCGATTGAATTTGGCAAATCATAAGTGGTGGATTCAGGCACGGTTTATGTAGACTGAGGCGTAGGACTTCGGTAACTCAAATCACAAATCATCATGTTCGATTTTAAGCCTCAAAAAATAAAATAACTTCTCAACCTTTTCAGTCATAAAAGAGTAGGAGTATCATTTATTTAGAGACATAGTTATACAGAAATACTTTTGCAATTGATACATGTTGGATAATATCGAAAATGAGACGTTATGGACTTTTATGCAAAATTTATTTCTTTTTTAATTTTAATTATTTCTTCGTGAATAAATTATAAAAGTTAAATTGAATGGAATTTTCAATTTTACGCAAGTTTTCAATATTTCTCGATTACGGATTTTTATTTTTCCTAAAGCCGCTAAAGACTTAAATAGTTATAAAACGACAATAAATAACAATTAAAAAATAATATTCTGTTCTTTAAATAGCGACGTGTAGATACAGTAAATCCGTACATCAGCTCCTAAATAAAATCATTATTAGCAGCATAATTTTAGCTCATTTTTCTGCGGTTCCTTACTAATTACAAGACCTACATTTATATTTCTAAACAGAGCAGTTATGTCTTTGCCTCCAGTGTCCAAATAAAATTGTTATTTTTTTATTTATTCAAATTACCTCTAAAGTGGCTTATGAAAAAACTAAACTTTTGATAAACATAAGTACAGTTTACAAATTCAATAAAGATTTGCTATATTTTCATTTTGCCCCGCACATTTTTCCTGGTTAATGCATTTTCTCTTTAGCGAACTTTACCAATGAGACACAAAGAAGTACATGCAATTAATGTGCAAACGTCGATAAAATTTGCTTTGGATTTCGGCATGAATTTAATATCGGAAAAGATTCGCAAACGAGTACGAATCTACACATGTTTAGACGATGCCATCAAGCACGGAATGGATACATCTGTTTTGCCTAAAGAATATGGCGGTGAAATGCCAATGAAGGAAATGATCGGTTTGATTTAAATAATATAAAATTAGCTACTTAAGTTTTAAACAATTTTATCATTTCAGAATTGTTCAAAAAAGAATTATTTGCAAACAGAGATACCTTGATGAGCCATGACGATATGAAGGTCAATATTGATATGTTCAGTGAAAAAGCTCGAGAAGGGGCGGTTTCAGCCCTCCGACAAGGATCTTGCGGCAGTGTTGGTGATCTCATGCAAGGCGTAACCGGCAGTTTCCGAAAATTAGAAGTTGATTGAAAAGAAAAATATCACGATTACTTTATGGAACGCACTTTTTATACGCATTTATTTGGCTATGGATTGGATTTATTAATTAGCACGTGATAGATAATTTTATAAACGAAATTTAATTGTACTTAATTTTTTAAAGTAATTTTTATATAACGAACAAATATTAATTAATTGTACGACTTAAATATTAAATACGGCGCCTTAAGTAGAAGTTATAGCTTAAACAGTTTTACGCTACCGAACAGTTTTATCTATGCATTTGTATGTCAACTTAATTTGAATAAGACACCTTATATACAAATATTTTTTTATTAAATAAATACTTTTTTATAAAAAAATGTGTTAAATTTAAACTTTATCGAAAAATGAATGTAAAAGAAAAATTAATTGAACGTTTGAAACGTCTCAATGGTAATAATTTCTTTTCACCTAATATTAAATTCACATGTAAAGTTACTGTAATGGCTATTCCAGAAGGCAAAAAAGCATCAACCTCTTCCGTTGAACAATCAGAAAAAGAAGAAGATGACTTATTTCAATTTCTTCTAAATAAATGGCGAGGAAAACGTCCTGAAGATGACGACCCAACTTACAAAGCAATT
Source organism: Sisyra terminalis (assembly GCA_958496175.1). Classification (NCBI taxonomy): domain Eukaryota; kingdom Metazoa; phylum Arthropoda; class Insecta; order Neuroptera; family Sisyridae; genus Sisyra; species Sisyra terminalis. The sequence continues at coordinate 16,184,690 of OY292275.1, forward strand.
CCAAAATTCTATTTCAAACTCCCAAAACAAAACGAAATTTTACCTCAAAAACTACGCGAAGAAACAAGGGCCTTATTTTTACAAAGACGAAGCCGAGCCTTGCTTGATAACAATGACTTAAAAGTAACTCCTTAATTTCCAAAATGATCCACGGATCAATCATTTCTTTTCTCTTTTGCAGGCCTTATGGATTTTACTAGACCAAAATCATTCGCCCCCTTTTAATTCCGACGAACAACTAATTAATTACACCGATTTTATAAAAGTCTCAAAAATGACCGGACCGAAATGCCAACCGTATTTTACAGCGACAGTTTTTGCAAAATTACAACAAAATGATTCGTTTGGACGAATATCAATCACAGATTTGTTTAATTATATAATGCGTAAAGTTTGGTTGCATCAAACCAGAATTGGTCTGTCCTTGTATGATTTAACAGGGCAGGGTTATCTTCGCGAATCTGATTTGGAAAATTATATAATGGAGTTAATTCCAACACTGTCGCAATTGGAAGGGTTAGAGAAATCTTTTCATAATTTTTACGTTTGTACAGCAGTGCGGAAATTTTTCTTCTTCTTGGATCCATTAAGGACAGGACGTATTCGGATTCAAGATATTTTAGCTTGTAGTTTTTTGGACGATTTACTAGCGGTAATTTAATTTCATATCAAATTTGTTGATCTAGTGATATGTTTCCCAAATTTTCGATATCTGCATCTTTCGTCAGATACATTAAAATCCGCTCGCATAGAAAATAATTTCAATGTAATTTTCTAGGCATGACAATTCTCTTATTTGTAGTATTCATGCTTTGGCTTCTATTCTATAATTTTGATAAAGTTAAATAGGGTTTATGCAATATCTTGTCTTTTGCTTCTTTATCTACAGACAATTAAATATTCTTATTTTCTCAGATCCTTTAAAGTTACGTATAATTGGATATTTAAAGACTAATTAACACAGGATTCTCAAAATTGTTAATCCTTTGTTTGTACTAGACACAGTTAAAATTTAACGTTATAAACAAAGTTTAATAAACTTCCCGTACAATGAAGACTAAATGAACGACTAATTGGAAAACATTACATTAGTAAAATAGACCATGCAATCATGCTTAACCAAGCACAAGTTTCATTATCAAATGTGAAACTAAGGCTCATTTCACGCCAAAAGTGTTCAAATCAATTTACTCAGGTCTGATTCATGTATTGTCCGGATTTGAGTTTACTTAATTAATAAGGATGCTTTTAGAGAATAAGGCTAATGAAAACAATCAAAAACCATTATTTTTTAGCTAAGAGATGACGATTTACCGAAAGATAGCCAAGAACAAAATTGGTTTTCGGCACCAAGTGCTTTACGAGTTTATGGCCAATACTTGAATTTAGATCGAGATCACAATGGAATGTTAAATAAAGAAGAATTGGCTGGCTACGGAACGGGAACCCTAACTCGAGCATTTCTCGATCGTGTTTTCCAAGAGTGCTTAACTTATGATGGTGAAATGGATTATAAGACCTATTTGGACTTTGTTCTGGCCTTGGAAAATCGACACGAACCACAAGCTTTACATTATCTTTTCCGAATACTAGATATCAACTCTCAAGGATATTTAACTACTTTCAATTTAAACTACTTTTTTCGGGTAAGAATTCTTTAAACAAAACAAGTTAAATAGAATTAAAAGAATAATTTAAATAGACTGACTTTATTTTTATCTAAATTTTTTATTTCATCATTCCAAAATCAATTTATATTTAATTTAATTTTTAGGCTATTCAAGATCAAATGTTAATCAATGGAGCCGAAACCGTTTCATTTGAAGATGTAAAAGACGAAATATTCGATATGGTGAAGCCTGCAGATATGACTAAAATCACTCTTCAAGACCTAGTTAATTGGTTTGTTATTTCCATTAAAATTTAAAATATAATTTAAGATTTTTTTTTTCAATTTATGTAGTGGTCATGGTGACACAATGGTTACAATTCTAATAGAATTTCATGGATTTTGGGCATACGAAAATCGTGAATTTATGGCGGTGGATACAACTCATACACCTGAGGACAATACGGCGGCATCACCTTACAGAATATGAAAAAAAAGAAATTTTTTTAGTAATAAATTAAAATTCAAGGAGCGTTGCGAATTTTTAATACGACCTAGAAACTTTACAGTTAGCCTAAATCCACACTTAAGTATAATCGAATTAACGTCTCAGTCGTTATCAGCTCTTATCTAATATAAATACTTACCTTTTCACACATTATTAATGGTTTATGTTTCCCATAATCGACCTTATATTTGATGTACCGCCATAGTTAATGAGTTATTATGCAAACTTAGTTATAATTACAATGAAATGTGCAATGATGCATGTAGTATAAAATCATTGAGGCTGCAAAAAAAATGCATTTTATGTTAATTAGTAGTATTTGAACTGTGTGCTGTGAAAATAAAATTCATAAAAGTGCTGTGTAATACATTTTTTACTGTCGAGAAATTTGAGTTCGGAAGTTTTTAGAAGTACTTATTTTGTCTATTTAAATTGCATTGCGTGATTTACAGTTGTTGCGCCAAATAAGTTTAGATAACTTAGAAATCTGTAATTTTTAAATCTGTCAACATGGATTTGAATGTTTAACCTAGTTAATTAAAAAAAATAATTAGTTATAGATGAAAACGTTTATTAAAATAATATTTAATTAAGTCATTAACACAATAAAAACTTTTACTAATATAAATCATAATGAGTCGTGGTTTCAAATACAGTCCTATAAATAAAGATGAACAAACGGAGCAACCCTACTTTTCAGTTAGTGTATCAAAATTTTATGGGGTTGTAGGGCTAATGGTCTTATGTAGTTTTGTATTTTGTATATTATACACAATTTTATTCAATTTCGACGAAGCAAACGATACGCACTGTAAAGTTTTTAACTTCTTCCCATCCATATCGGCCGCAATCGGAACATATACTCCTCAGAAACATGTTTGGACCCTAGCGATTTTTTCATCGTTTCTACCTAGACTAATTATACCATTTTTATACAAACAATACTTATACGAAGTTCTCCATCCAAATTTACGTATTTTTTCGACAATCGCATGTCTCTTACATTGTGTGGAGCTCATGGCCTTGGTCGGCCTCACTAATTGGTCTTCAACGGAAAACTACCGTAATTATTATTTCTGATCTTCTTATATCTGATTGTTAAGTGGTACTAATGGTTTTTTATTTTAGCCCTTCATAAATTTTGTTTTCTACTATTTATTTTTACATCGGAACTGTATATGCTCGTCTCGTGTTTTGTATTGCAACGATATCGAAAAATACCATCCACGAATATTGAAACGAATGCTTTAAGATTGAAATGGAAACTATTTCTGTTCAACATATCATGTTTTGCAATAGCTGGTTATTGCTTCTTAAGGCACTCGTGGTATTGCGAACCAGGAAGTATGAACTTTTTATTTTTTTTTTCAAAATTAACTTATTTAATATTATAATAAGTAATTGTTTCGCGAATTTTTGAACACTATTTCTGAACTTAATATTATTTTTTTCTTAATTCACGCAATCTCGATTTCAGAATTTTATTCAGGTGCATAAGATTTTATACGGAATTCTCAATAAGTAACTCGAATATATACATTTACAATTCTCAGGGGTTGACAGACTCTATTTCAATATATGTTACTCACTTTAATCATTACAATCCTTAGTAAACATTACAAAATGTTTATATTTTTATAAGGTATCAAAAGGTTCAAAATGGTTCAAGCTTCGCAATGTTTGGATTGAAATGGCTTAAAAAGATTTTAAGTAGTTTTTAATTGAGTCTGTAATGCAAGTTGCCTAATTCATTTCAAATGTTTGAATGTGAATGAATGTTGAAATAAAAAAGTATAAACAAAACCTATTGGTGGTCGAGTGATCCAGGGGACCGCTCCAAAACTTGTAGGTGTTTGGTTCGATCCTCGTATTGAGCAAATTTTCGATATTTTTCGATTACGGATTTTTATTAACCCTTGAGGCGCTCAAGACCTTTGTAGTTACAAAGCGACAGTAAATAACAATAAAAAAAGAAAAGAATAAACGCTCTTGGGAACAACTAAAAAGTTCAAACCAAATAATTTCGATAAATATTTATATAGAATTAGCATATAAAAATTATACTTTACCAGTAGTATTGATTACGATACCATCTCAAAAATTGATCAAATATTTTCTAATTTTAAATCTAATATTTTAACTTTTTTTTTTCAGTGTATTCAATGTTTGCCTTGGCTGAATACTTAGTCGTATTTTCGAATATTGGATTTCACTGGACTGCTTGTTGGGACTTTTACGGTATGAGACTGATGTGTAACAAATTTGGATTTTATTTACTATGATATAAATTTATTAATAACAATCATTTCAAAAATATTGTTATAACTGTTATAGATTGATTTTTACAAAGAATATGTATAAAAACGGTGCAATTATTTATATATTTATAATATATATATAAGATAAAATTTATAAATTGAGTTTTAAAAATAAATATAATTTCTTACGAACATTTGTTTTTGGATTGTTTTTTAAACTTTATCAAAATTGAATTCCTTCGCAAGACGATCTGTGATCATTTTGGCGATGGCTAAAGAACTTGTCGCTCCTGGCGAAGGAGCATTACGACAATGCATTATATTTTTTCCGATATTTGTTTTTCCCATATCAAAGATAAAATCGTCAACGAGGCCTCCTTGAATATCAAGTGCTTGTGCTCTAACTCCGGCAGGACCTCGGCTTGTGTCTTTTGTTTCGATGCCACATATGAATTTCTTTAATTGTTTCACTTGTAAACTTTTAAAAATTGATCGCGTAGCTTCTCCTATTCCCGGTTTTATGTATTTTAAAGCTAAACGTTGAAATCCTGGATATTTGAGGGCATCCAAAAGTTCTTTAAAATTAAAATCTGTCCAACTAAAGAGGATATTGTTATATGATGATATTTAATGTAATTCCACATAAAACTTACGAATATCCTTCACGTTTAAACGCTAGTACTGCGTTTGGACCCAACCACATAGATCCATCCATTCGGGGGGTAAAGTGTACGCCTAAAAATGGAAAATTTGGGTCTGGTACAGGATAAATATTTCCTTTAACTAAATGCCGTTTGGATTCGCTTAAGAGTAAATATTCTCCGCGAAACGGAACAATTCTAGGACTTCGGTCACATCCTGTTAATTCAGCAACAATATCTGATTGTAAACCACAGCATGTTAGAACATATTTTGCATTAATTCGGCAACCGTTTTCTGCGACCACATTTACAGGATAATTTGCGTCGTTGTTATTTTTAAAATCTATTACTTTAAAGTTATATCGAATTTTTCCTCCTGCAGCCTCAAAATCTTGTCCATAACTATTAGCGACTTGGGTGTAATCTACAATTCCTGTAATAGGGGAATGTATGGCTTTCATACCATAGCAGTATGGTTCGATGCTACGAATCTGATCAATTGTTGTTAAAAGTGCCATACCCGGTACTTTATTGGCTTTGCCTCGTTCGTATAAAACATCAAGGTGCTTACATTCTTCCGGTGTGGTAGCCACAATTAATTTACCAACTTTTTTGTAAGGAATTTTTTTCTCGTCACAATACTTATACATTAAATTCAAACCTTCGACACATAATTTAGCCTTAAGTGATCCTGGTTTGTAATAAATTCCTGCATGAATGACACCACTGTTGTGACCCGTTTGGTGCTGCGCAAGTGAATATTCCTTTTCTACCAAAGCTAATTTTAATTTAGGATAACGGTGGATGATTTCTCGAGCTGAGGCTAAGCCTACGATTCCACCCCCAACAATTACTACGTCATAATTATCTGGTGCTCTGTCGGGTTTATTTCTAAAAAAAAATGAAATAAAATACGAACAGGTTAACTTAAAAATACAAATTTTACAAAGACATAAGGAAAACTTACTCTGATTTTGTTTGGTCTATAGAAACTAATCTAATATGACTAAAGGTTGTGGGTGCTATTACGTTTTGTCGCAAATTAAACAAATATTTCAACGAAGAGAAATTCTTAGTTGCCATTTTTCCACAAATATCAAAAAATGCCAAAATGGTATAAGATCTTTTCTCTAAATGACGATTATTTTATCAGTTGTAAAAAGATATTTTTAGGCTTTAAAAATCACAGTCGAGGCCATGTTCTAATTAAAATTAGCTATACATATAAAATATAAGATATTAAAAAAATGTGACGTAGAATTATAATTGTGATCAATTTGATGATAACCTTGACGTTTCTAGGCAGGGAAGTATGAAACGTAGAAGTTTAAAATTTGGAACTTTTATCTTTGAATATTTTGTACTATTTGTTTCATTTTAATTGTCTCAATGCATTTCAGCTTGAAGAAACCGTCGAAAATCTATAGAGATAAGAAATGATATGCGTTATATAAATATAGCACTAATTATTTCCAGTATACATAATATTATATACTGTTCTCATAAATTTCAATTTTTATGATTTTACAATTTCAAATTTACCTTAAATTTATATTTAATTTCATGAATGATAAGCAATTATGATTTATGTCATTTGTAATTATTATTTTCACATTAAATTTATTGTTAAACATGTTAAACGTAATTTTACAATCTCCGATTATTGAGCCGAGCAATTGTTACGAGACGCAACCTAGTGAGAATAAAATGAAATAACTTTTTCATTATTACTAGAGGCGGAAAAGTTTAAATGTTACAAGATACATAAATTAATTTCCTGCAGCAGGGATGTTCTGAAAAGTTGAAATTTTCGATTAATTTTATACTTTTGACTTGGGTTTTAATTTTTAAATTGGCGGTAACGTTACCAAGATTTTGTAGGTAGATAATGATCAGTTAATTTGCTATTTTTTGAAGCCTCCAGATCGATCTAATATTTTTTATGGTTTTGTTCATATTGTATGTGTTCTATAACTTATCTTAACTAGACCAAGATAAAGACTTCTTAATTGCATTTATGTTATTTCATTAGATTTATACCTTTAACTTATGTATCTTTGACTTTCGACTCGAATTTTAGATAGAACTCCGAAAAATCCAATTTAAAATCTCCTCCTTCGATAAATTTATCTATGTATCATCCTTATTTCTAATTTTAATTGAGATTTTAATATCTACGGTATCATACACTGGCATTACGGTTTTTAAAGAGGTTTAGTTTAATCTACCTGTTCTGATCAATCGGGAACCCGGATTCTAGTAAGTTCTTTTCCCCTAAGTCATCGCGAAACATCCGTTTCATCTTACTGATCTCCAGTATATTTTTCTAGATATCTCAGCCATGTCCTTATGTACCCTCTACTTCCACTACTAAGCCAGGACTCCCAAACAACTTGTAAACTTCCATACTATTGTAATTTTAGTTCACTGTTTCCATTCACTGGTTTCCATAATTCTTACGTAACGTACGCTAAGTATCAATTTTTCCTTTTCGAAAGATTTAAAAATTTCGACTAGATATAAAAAGACGCCTGTAAAAATTGAACTCTTTACTTTTTAACGTATTCAACATCTGTGCATTACAGTTGATTTTTCAGAAAATTATGGGAAATCATTTATTTGCTTCTTTTGATTCTCCTGAAAACAATAGTACTATAAAAATTAATTATACTTACCTTCATAGCTAATCGATAATATATATTACAAACTACAAAGAATCAACAAATATTTTTATACAGAATTGAATGTTATACAAATTTATCATTATTTTTTGCTGAATTCACTTGTTCAAATTCGATTGAAATCTTAACCGCAAGTCAATTTTATAATGATATTGCATTGTTTACGATTTGGTTTAAAGTTTTTAAAAAGACGAAAAAAAGTTGGTGGATAGATAATGAGTTCAAGTATTATTGAACAATTAGTCATAAAACAAGACCATAACTCAAATTTACTAGAAATTCGTAAATTGAATTTTATGACGAAGTGTGATAAAGTCTTTTTAGAATAATCAAGAATATTTTAGTTGTTTGATTCTATTTTTCTTTCGAGGACATCTACTATCATGTCTTCTATCGATGTTTTAAGAATGGTCAAATCTTTCCTGAGATGGTATAAAAAAATGGGTCGTTCACTTTGCAAATTCATTCATTCATTTAAATAACTCTTTTTTTGAAGCAATCTCATCGAAAAGTGATGAATGGGTGATTGTTGAACAGCAATTGTTAAAGGGTGTAAATATAACAAAGTTTATAAATTAATCTCTACCCTCTTGAAAAAATACATTTTAAATGTAATGACTTCAAAATGCATTTAAATGTCTTTTTTAGGCTTAAATAAATAAACATTTGACATAAGTATTAATATACAGTATTTAAGTAAATTAGTCTTTGAAAAAATCATTCGTAGAAATAAATAGTTATTTAATAAATAGTTATGATTACGAATTTGCGAAAAAGCAAAAAACAAAACTATTTTTTTACTCATTTGATTCAGCATAACGTTTATATATATCCAAACCAATATTTTAAGCCAGGGGATAAATTAGAAGCGTATTGCCTCATAAATCAAAATATATCATCTAATAGAAGATGGTAAAAGTAAAAACTACACAAATACAGTGTCAATAATTTATTTTACTAACTATTCCAGTGCGTATTAATCTTCATTAAAAACATCCAATTTTCGAAAATGTGTTCTATCTTCATTCTGTTCATTTTCGTCAATAATCGACCAATTTGGCGACGGTTTGTCAACAGCAAGCCAATTAAAATCATTAATTAACGTCCAGTTATTAACAGTACGGTCTAAGTTCGATTGTTGAAAATCCTGATCGATAGAATAGTAGGAAAAATTGTACGGAGCTACTTGAATTTGTGAGCAATCCTCAATTATAGCGCGACTGGTTACATGTAGATATATTTTATTTTGAATGGATGTATGAAAACGTAATTGTTGACAAGCTAAAGCCATTTTGCAATTGTGGCACTTATATGCAAAAATCGATGTTCTTACTGGTCCACAGAGAAGTATACAATTTTTTAAATCGTTTAAATGTAATGTGCTAGGAGTTCCATAAATGAGTATCACACATTCTTCTAGGTGTTCTAAAGTCACATCGTTTTTATCCACCGTATCATTCCTTAATATTAATGTTTCTCTTTGTCGCGATGTGAAACCACAGAAATGTTTATTTTCTATTTCCAAATTAGTTTTTTTCATTGCAGTAGCATCGACAGTGTCGATATTGTTAGGGTTAACGGTTTCTAGTGATGTGGTAGCTTTTGCAGATTTTTTAGTTTTAAAGCCAAATTTCTTTTTAGGAATATAGATGTTTTCTAAATCGCGAGCTTGAGAGGTTAAATTCTGTAGCGCTTCTTGACTACGGCGTACATCATATTCTTTGATAAAAAGTGTAGATGCAGAAACGAATTTTTGTAAAAGATTAATTTGTTTCATTATGTTATCGAAATGATTTCCCATTTCATTAGGGGATATTTTATCAGTAAATTTTAAGGCATTAGCTATTTCAGTCTGTTTCAAATCAAACTCGTGGCGAAAATAGTCTATCTGTTCATGTTCTGCGCAATTAAAATCATGATCCAATTTTTTCTTTTCTAAAGTCTGTTTACGATAGTTTTCCCTCTCAAGCATAGCTTCAGTGAAACGATTTACTGTTTTAGTATCTTTTTCCTCCATTTTATTTTTTATTATCAATGTACTTTTTGCGAGCAGCTTTTAATTCTTCTGGGGTTTGTAAGTAAACTGGTTTAGGATCCTCAGCAGCACCTTTTAATACGTCCAGAAATAATTTTGTTTGTTTTTTTGCCTCGAAATTTGGTTGATCCTGTAAGAATTCAAAGCTTATAATTATAATATTAAGATATTTGATTTTGTATACCTTGGATGTTTTGTCAACTCCTGGAAATAGTTGCAATAAAACAAATCCTACACTAGAACATCCAATTAACCATAACGACGCCCGTAACCAGGCCATGAACTTATTTTTTTAGTTATCAGAATCTTTTTTCCAAGTCAAAGAATCGTATTCCCGAATTTTGGAATGAGTAGAAAATGTTTCGCCAATGCGATAGTAGCCTTCTAGTATCCAGGGAAATTTATCGTTGAAATAGCGACGAAATTCTTAAATAAAATTAGTCAATTTAAGGTTAGGCCAGGCATGTGTGACTTAAAATTTCAATTTTAAATAAAATAAAACCTTGATTGGTGTTCAAGCGATTCCAGATGCCGTATGATGAACAAAATAATACAACTTCTGCAACAAATAAAATTTTCGCCCCGTTTATAAGTATCTTTCTTATTCCTGGTTTCGGGAGTTTTTTTAACATCGCATCAAATTAATTTTCTGACTAATGCAAATGTCATTTATGTTATACTCGGTTCAGCACTCAGAAAGTACAGTTTCGGGTGTAAGAAAGTGTAGTGTTTCGTTTTTCTATTTAAAGTATTTAAAATCAGATTTTAAACTTTATAATAGCTAATTATAGCAGTAAAATTTATTCAAATATAAATTTACGTTTGTGTATCCACTAACGAAACAAACCTAAACATTTTCAGTAAAGTATTAGCCGCATTTGTAGCATTAGTAATAGCATAATGTGTAAATTTTAGCGTGTTTAACCCGTTAGTGTATGCATTTCTAGCTAGTAAATAGTTAGTGTAAGTAATCGTAAGCAATGTTTTAGAAAACTACATTACGCAGGCACAACATATATTCGTATATGTAAAAACTTCGTATTTCAGTAAAAATGGAAAATATTAATATTATACAATTTCAACTGTTGAAATATTTAAACAAATTATACTTTAACTATTGATATTTTTATTTTTAAATTATGCACTAATTATAGTTATAGCAAAATTTGTTTCAAGATGGTTTAGTACCGTTAATACTTTAACAAGTACTTTCCATTAATGTTTGCTGTGTATTATATTTATGTTTAACGTTGTACACATATACAAATAAAATATTGTAGACTTTCACAATATAATATTGTTGGGTAAAAGTAAATTATTGAAATATAATAGGCAAATATATTAAATATTGATATATATTTACCCATGATTGCTGTGTGAATCATCTAGTGATAGTTGTGAAGATATCTAATGTCGCTGAATGATGATTCCTAACGAAGGTGTGGTGTTTTTGAGAATAACAGTAGAACAAGTTTTACAATTTGCAAATTAATAATTCAGGAATTATACTCACTTTCCCCTATTTGAATTTTTGGCAGTCAAAACGGAAGATTAAGTTTTTTTCTCTTTGCACATAAACATTGTATTTTTGGTAAAAACATAAGTATTTTTTTTTTGCTATTTTTCTTTTAATAGGCAAAGGCAATCCTTCCAATAAGATCAATAGTGTAAGCATACAAAAAGTGCTTGCATTTGTGTATAACTTATGCAGTAAAGTACCTTTGGTACTTTTATGTATATAGTAGTTGATAGAAGTTTATAAACGGCATGATATTCGGCTTTGATTTTGGGATTACTGAGATTTTGAAACGGTAATAGTGCTTCTTATGACGACAGTAACACGTTTTGAACGGAACGAAGCACTCTTTTATAGTTTTGCTAAAAATATGACTGGAAAAATAGTTTTTTTTTTCAGTAAGATTAATTTTTGTCATAGAACCAGCATTAAAACGTCTTCATTTAGCTCCTGTTCATCGAATATCGTCGGCCTAAAGTGTTAACTTGCTAAATCATTTTTTTCAGGAGAAGATAAAAAGTGAATTTAAGCGACATAAGTTAATACATATAGGTTTTCGTTTGAAGCTATATTTTGAAATTTCTATATTTAAAGTACTATATCAGTTTGCCACTCGATAGAATTGTGTTCCTTCCTAGTGGAACAAAAAAAATCGAAAGGTTAATACTTTATGCCGACGATATTCAAATCTACAGCCCAAGTGAATAAAAACTGTAAATAGTTAATTTAATGGGCACAGTTAACTAAAAAGTTATGAGTCGAGAGAACTTATACAAAAGAAATAGTGAATGAAGTTGAAAAGTAAAAAATGAAAAGACGCATTTTTGTTACGTACAAAGTTTTTTTTATTCCTTATATAAATTATCAACAAGTAAAATGAACAAATTATAGTAAATTTCTTTACGATGCTTAATATCTACTTTCCAACTAATTCAATTCTTTTAAACCTAAAGCAAGAAAATGACATATTTTTTTAGATGCTTTTCGGTACCAAAAGTATTGATTATTTTGCATATTCAGTAACCCAATCGAGAGAGGTAGATTGAAATCTGCGATAGATTAAAAATTTCATTAGAAAAACATTGGACATTTTAACTTCGTAATTATTGCAAAATATCTGTTTCATTGTGATTTTGTTTGCATCGAATAAAATGCTATTGTGAATAAACAAACATTTAAAATTTACATTTCCTACAATGTCACTAGGAAATTTTTGCATATACTTATGACACATTGAGTTATGCGCGATACAATTATTTAACAAACGTTAGTTTTTCTTATTTTATGTGTAAGAATATTCTCAATTTCTTCGTTTTTAAGCAATCTACCGTTTAAATACATATCTTCAATCAATTTAAAGATAAAATAATTTGTTTCTTTATAAAAGTTGACAGACTATTCCGCATGTTGCAAACATGGTGTGGACTTCGAGACTGTAATAGGTGTTGCGAACGAATTGCTTACATGAGCTTACGTATATTACATACTTCCCAGGATTCTTAAGGAAGTTCTCTACTATGAGGGTTTAACAAAACCACATCACAAGAATTTGAAGAAATTTAATAATATGGGAATGAATGTATTGATAATAATGTAATTATAAATTTTCAAAAAAATAGCATATGCTTCTGTAGAAAAAAAACCAAGCCCAAATTTATGTATAATTTAAAGACAAAAACTATTTTTTTTTTGTAAAAAGAGAAACGATTTCAGTTTCTTTTAATTTTTTAAATAGCATATGCTGTTGATGGAAAATATTGAAACTTAAAAAAAATAAAAAATGCGTACGTGGTTTATTAACAACATTAACAGAGATACAAAGAACTTCATATACGCAACCCGTTCAATTCATTTAGCAATTGTCTCGCATCTGTGCATGTGCGCACAAAAAAGTTACAACTAAACTACCGACTTTTACAGAGACATAAGAGAATACGAAGAGGTTGTGATTATTCTTCAATGCAAGTTAATATCAAAAAAACATGTTATTAATAAATTGATGAAAATATCAATTTATTACTTTTACAATTACTAATCAATATTTATATAATATGGATATTATATATGGTAATTTTATTTGTATATTATGTAAATATTTTATATCTACACTTTATAAATAAATTGTAAAAGATGATTCAATCTTTTCACACAAAATACAAAATCGTAAATTTTCAATAAAAATTAAAATAACTATTTTTATGTATGTATAATATGTTATTGTAAAACGATATAATATTACGATGAGCTTTAATATTTTTCCACAGAATTTAAAGGTTTTGTTCGAAAACAAAATGGAATATTAATAAGTTATATGAAAACTAAAAAAGAGAAAATATTATGTATGTTTTATATACATTGAACTTGGTTTTTGATGTATTTTTTCGTTTTACAAATAAAAATAAAAAAAATCTGAATTCACATAATTTAAAATTATCAACTTGCTCATTCTAAATCTCACTACAATGTGTTACTTTCCATACGGCGACATTAAAGTTTTCCTCGATTATAATTGTTTAACGTACTCTTTAAATTATTTTAATAATTATATTTTATATATATATATTTAAATCGTTAAATTGATTATTAATCTTAATAAAATGATTATGCAGAAAATGTTCATAGAATATCTTCATAAACGACACACAACAAAATGTTTTGCATAAATATTCGCTTTTCTTGCTCTCGCTTTTCATATTTCCAAAAATAAAACGATTTTTTTATCACCACGAAACCATTTCGAGACATGTATCGTTATGATTAGCGATATTTCCACCACCGTTTCCTGTCGAACCTAGAGGCAACAAAGTAGTGATTTAGTCATAACTCAAATAGGATTAAGTTATCACGAAACACAAAACATTCACAAATTGCACAGAAATCACTGGTTTCCATCGATCCAAAATTTCTTTCTATTTACCTTTGGGCATTAATTCTTTAGGGCCCCAAATACGTATGGAGCAATCGTCGGATACGGAGGCTAACATATGTGGATGCACTGGGTTCCATGAAACACAGTTTACAGTACGAGTATGGCCGCTTAAGGTTGTGACAGGAATTTCACGTTTTGTGTGGAATATGTACACCTGTAAAAATATATAAAAATTAAATACATAATCTGCCTAGATTAAATCATGAAGAATAGATAAAATCCCAAACTCAAATACGGGAACAAAATAGGTGAAAAATAGTTTGATAAAGGACGAGACCTAGCAATAGTTTCTTTTAATAAGAAACTAAATGATACCCACGACTTCTTCTGTGTAATATACAGTGGTGTTAATATTTTGTTTAGGTTTACCGCTTGCCGTTAAATATGGGACTGTTGTAATGTTTGGTTAACAAAATGGACCATATTTTAGAACCATTATAGCATATTGTAAAAAGCGTAAGCCACAAGTTATAAATAAATTTAAAAAAATGGTATAACTTACTTTTATTATACTTTAAGACATTTTTATTAACTCTTTTTCTTATGTCTTCTCGAATGGAATTTAATAAATTATTTTCAATTAATTTCCTGATTAGCTAGACCTTTTTCTTCAATCGGGGTTCTTTCAATTTAGGGTTCTTTAATCGAACCCTAAGGGTTCAGTGAAGGTCAAGGCGTACATCCGACTCATAAGATTCGTGATACCTCCCCCCCACCACATATACCTTTGTTTCGAATATAAAAAAAGCATACTTTATTTTTTCAACTAAGAAGGATTTGATAAATGTGCATTTGAAATTAGTGGGGGGTTAGTACTTTTTACAAGGTTAAAAATCACTGAGCTAGAAACTTAAAACTTTAAACAAAGCTCAAAAATAGATAATCGTAAAGTTTCTCGTAAAATCAGAAAACTATTTTTGTATTCTTATGTACGTTATAAAACCGCAATAAATATATATAAGTATACAAATATCTTAGGTTTAGTCTTAAATGTTCATGTTTAAAATCTTGAAGTACTTACTCGGTTATCTTCACTGCCGCTGGCAATAAAGTCTTGGTTAACGCCACCAAAGCACGAGTGAATTGTAAAATGTCCTTGGACGACACCTTGAAAACGTCGCACTAAACAACGACTTCGAAGATCCCATAAATGCAATCCTTGACCCGCAACATTAATCAAAGCTAATCTATCTTCTTTGTCGACCGTAAAAGACATGATTGAATTTTCTTCACGTAATCTTAACAGATAAAATTGTTGTAAAGTATTAAATTTTTACTCTTATCAATATAACTTACATATTAACATCTGTTATTTCGTCGAAATTATAACTTCTGATACGGTGATGTGTGTCAGCAGCTAAAACTGTTTTCCCATCGTCACGACACCATAAACTGTTAACTCGAACTCCTTCCCAACTGTCAAGAACATTTCCATCCATGTCATACTGGTAAAAATGACCACGAATACCTCCCACAACAAACTTAGTGCCGTCTTTATTCCATGAACAACATGTAAGAACATCTTCAGGTGATTGTGACACTTTTAACAACTTATCGGTCTCAATATTCCAAAGCCACACTTCTGGACTATCCTCTGGACCACATGCAATTAAATGTATCGAATCGGGATTCCATGCAAGAAATGCAGCACCATAATTATGACCTTCTAAAGTTTTACGGTGACTAACTGTACAAGTATCTGGGTCAACATCCCAAATCATAACGTTCGTGTCTTTGGACCCAGTTGCTAATTTTGTTCCATCGGGTGAAAATTTACAAAACCAAACTTCATCGCAGTGATCGTTAATCACTTGAATCGGATAGCTAGGGAATTGATCTTTGGGGCAACAATGATCAACGAGTAAACTAACATTCCATAGATTTGTTGGACTTGCTGTATTATGGAGAGTACAACGTTGCGCTTGGAGTTCAACAGCTTGGTTTAATAGAACGCGAAGGCGGTGTGGAGGCAACATTATACTAGCAGGAAGATACGCTTGCAATTTGTCCATGAGAATCGTACGTGATTTTACACCTTTTCCTTCCCTAAAAGATATCGAATAGTTAAGTACTTTGAATAAGTTTAACTTGAATATGCTAATACCAATTTGTACGAGCATGCAACTCTTCTGTATTTGAACACATCATATAGCTCGAAAGTTGATGTACACGGGCAGTATCATGTTGTAACGGAGTCAACTCATTTCTTAATACATGCAATGCTTCTAAAACTCGACCATCCTCTAAGTGTTCCAAGTATTTTTGTTCCAGTAGAAGAAACTTCATTTCCTAAGTTAAAAAAAGTAATGATTTGGGTGATTTTTGACGATTTGGCTCGCTAATAATTCATATAGAGAGAATCAATTTTTTACATCAATTAAAAAAGTTATCACTAAATTTAGTACTATCCTCTGCAATTGGTTCTTTTTTCCTAATAGAAAAGAAAATTGACCAATTGCACAACGTATCATATAAACGTAAAAATTTGAAATTTTATGGACACAAAACTATAGGTATGTACAATAGATAACTTATATCTAACTATGACATTTGTGCTCAATAATTAAAGAAGACAAGGCAACTTTTAAGTTGACTAAAACCCAAAAGAGCTTAACGAGAATTATTGTGTTATTAGTTGCGTATCCTCAAAGAATATATTATTCATTCTCCCTTTATACTCTTCTTTTTCGACACAAAAACCTGTTTTCATTTTGGGTATAGGTATACTTCAGATCAGTACAACCTAATGACGTTTTATTCTCTTTTATATTTTCAATTCAATTCGTAAATAAATCAATTATAAAGAACTGATCAATTTGTTCACGAATTGAATTAAAAACGTAATAGTGAATGAAATATGACCAGATTGTACCACTATAAAGTATACGTTAGGGCTTGTTCTAATTGAACGTACATATGCATTCATATGCGTCTTATTTGAATCAAATACGATTTGTTTATACATTCTTTTAGTTTTATTATGACTTGAGTACGATTGTACAATCATTGCCATTGTACAATCGTGCAATTTAGTTCAATTATGAACCGCCCATAGAGGGGTTAATTTAAAAAACTAAGCTAAATGTTGCAATACCTAAAAATTGTTTCCTATTTCCAAAGTACGTATTTCAATTGTCATGAAATGGTCGTTTATAATTATCAATGAATTACTTCCTAACTTTTGTGGATCATGAACGTATAGTTAAAAATGATAGAGCAATAAAATATTTATTGGTGTTTATTAATGCCTAATGATGATTGCCTTGCAATGAAAACGCATACCTAGCAAATACGAATGTAAGTGTTGATTATTTATGTTTACAGTTTGATGTTTATAGATTGTAAAATACAAAAGTTGTGGTCAAGACTGTAAACATTAATTTTTTTTTACAGATTTTGGTTTTTGTTCTGTAAGGAAAGGTACTTCATCATATCATTTTTATGGTATTCATTTTTGAATAAAGACTTTGTATTTTTATAGAGATTGAAACTGTAATTTAGTGTTTCCCGTTAAGATAATGATGTAAAAAATTGAAATTGTTGTGAATTGATTAGAAATTGGGTTCTTAAAATGGATTGCATACAATCAAACTGTTCGATGAGTTGTCCAATAAAGATTTAAGTTCCTGGAGGTCATGGTCAGCTTTTGTCCAATCCGCATCCATTACATGCTGACGAAATTTGGCAGCGGCAGGATGATCCAGTCGACATCCCGACTCAAGCATTAACATTTCAGCCGTACGCCTGCCAAAAAAACGGGAGTATTTATAAATTCTCCCAAAACAATGACCTCGTGTGTCACGACACACGATGACAAAGCAGTATTGAAACTTACGTGAGTCCAATCGACTTAAGATGTTGTCCAATAAGACGAACAATGTCTTGGTCGGTTTTGTCGAGGATGACAGTTGGTTGGACTTCGGCATCTTGATCCAAATTGTTGCTGTGCCCGTTGGTTTCAACAGATTGATCGGATGTTGTGGTGACGGCTCCGTTTGTGTTGCATGTGTCGATATCACCACTGGCTGCTATCGACGATGATGACGATGTTGTGGTTGTCGACGACGACATTGACCCGTTACGAACAGCACAACCGTTAGGCTGTGCCGCTGGTGGTTGCTGCTGCATGGTCTCGCTGCAACTGCAACTCGTCGAGCAGCTATCGTCCTCGTTCCTTCGGGACTTTTTACGCGGCGGCCCTGCACCGTCGTCTCCCGATGAGTCACCGGTGGAGGCCAGGCTTATTTTTAAGGAACGCCGTGGTCACTTTTTATTTTATCCCACTATTATATTGTCCCTGAATAGAATTTATAAATTTAATTATTTTCGAATATAGTCATTTTGGCGTTTCATAATTTTTATATTTAGCGCATTTGACAAATACAATATAACCTTACAATGACAACTGTGAATGACGAGAGCACTAATGCGTCATTATTTACACGGAAAAAAAATAATAAAACAAAAAATTATAAATAAAGATAAATAATTGACATTTACATTTTCTAAATAATTATAATTATGCAAAAGCAACTCTCGTTATTACACAATTTCCGTCCAAGAAAACAATAAAGGGGACGTGTCGATATTTTCCTTACAGCTTCTGACAATTTATGATGAGAACGATAACAAAGAGAGATCATCAAAGTTTGTGTACCTTTGTCTCTATTTATATTTTAATAACGCCTCAGTTAAATGAACGTTGTAAATATTAGTCGATTAATGTATATGATATTCGAATAAAAGACCATTGCTTTTATTAAATAAAGCTAGAATTTAACAAAGCTTTTTCCAAAATTCAATCGCAAATATTATGAAGGACAACAACGACAATCACACAAATCAGCTGCAACTAAAATAAACAGCTGTGTGATGACCCCGAATAACACTTTTACTGCGCACGTGCGAGTGTAGCAAAATGAAACCGATGACGTCATTATTTAACCAACATTAACCAATCAACGGTTAAGAAAACGGGTCACCGATAGGGTAGATATCTACTTAAATTTGCAAATAATTTAAAATGCATTAAAATGTTTTCTCCATTTTCTCAAATATAAAAATTTGCAACAAAATTGTTTATTTACCAAAAAAAAAACTACGTTTGTTAACAATAATGTTTAATAAATATTTTGTAAAAAATGTTTACCTTTACTAACTCCATTCCAAGTTATATTGTTATAATAAAAAAATATAACGCAAAATAAATCCTTTTGTATGACAAAGGATTTTTTTATTTTAAAAAAGTTAACACTTTTATGGAGAAAAATTAAGAGAAATATATGACGAACAAGAAGCACACTTACTGAGTGGTAAAAATTGATAAAAGTAGTAAAAAATTTCTTGTGCTACTTAATCAACTAAACTGAAATAATTTTTATGCTTTACTGAATGCATTGTAGCAACGTTTATAGATATATAACACGAATACTACATATTTTGAGGTCAAATATTAGAAAGATCAGTTTAATTGATAACCTTTTTTTATTCAAGTTAAATGATTTGAGAATCAAAATTAATGTTTTCGTACTTCAAGTTTATTGATAAGATTGATAATATACCTACGTACAAAGTCTTTCATTATTTGTGTGCATAAAAATATCAAGGAAAACATTAATTAAAAATATACAAATAAAATGCACTGACTCATATGCAGTTTTTGCTGCACAATAAATGCAATTTTCTTATCACTGTACACAAATTGTCGATTAGCATTAAAAATTCTTAAGTTTCACTTGACAAAATGTCGTACTTTAGAAATATGGTTGTTTTGTAGAAATAATTCATATAAATTACACCTTATCAGTTCATTTTAAATTCATTTAATAAAAAAAAATAATACAGAAACTAGACAATAGGAAACATAGGAAATGTTTATAGTTTCGATAATTTCCTTATGACCAAATAAGGTAAAAAAAATATTCATGGATACTCACTTTCTGTTGGATAAAATTTTCCACTTTTATTAGAACTTAAATATGTTACCTATTTACCATACTGAGAAAAAATTAATTTAAAATTAATTTGACGTCGACGTTTAATTTTATATTTGTTAATTAATGTTTTATTTATAAATACGGAAGCGATTCGTGAATTTTACTTGTATTATGACAGCACGTTCGGAATAGTTCGTGGCAGTGGTCTCATTCCATTCGTCTCATTGATTCTTGTCATCTTTGTCATAATTATGATACTTAACTAAAAAATATCAATAATTAGCAAAATTTTATTAAAAAAAAGTCATGGAACGTGAAGCCAATCCAATGTGTCGAATATGTTTGAGCACAAGCGGAGAATTCTTCGACATCTACGAATTTTCTGCACCAATTATGGAGTGTGCTCCCATTAATGTCAGTTAGTCAAATGAATTTTGTGTAGAGTTTAAAATTAATTTTATTATTAATTAATATTATAGATTACTCCTGGAGATGGTTTGCCTAGTTTTATTTGTTCAGCATGTTTGGAAAAGTTGCAAACAGCTCAACAATTTCGGGTTTTATGCGTTTATTCTGATATTACATTACGAAATCAATTTACTATTACCATTGACGATGGAAATTCCTCACAAACACAAACCTTAACGGCAGTCACTACCCTAAACACAAACGGTTTAGAAACAACTCAATTACAGATCGAATCCAGTTCCGTGAAAAATGAACTAACCCGCGATGATCCCATATTTGAGTTTCTCAATGTTCAAGTTATTAGAAATGAACCAGCAACAAAATCAACTTCAATTCAGAAAAACACAAATACCACACCGGAAAGCATTGAAAATAACGATACAAAGGAAACTAGTTCTGGCGAAAATGACGCTGAAGAATTACAAAATAGATCGGTTGAGGAAAAGAAGTATGAATGCTCTTTATGCGATAAAATATTTCGCCAGTCTTCAGATTTAAAACGCCATATTAGAGTTCATACTGGTGAAAAGCCATACCATTGTGACAATTGCGGGAAAGCCTTTTCCCAAGAATACGATTTAACGAAACACAAGCGAATACATACTGGAGAGAAACCACATAATTGTGATGTTTGCGACAAACGTTTCACACAACTATCGAATTTATTAAAGCATTTAAAAACTCATTGCAACTGTAAATCGTACAGTTGTGATATATGTAACAAAGAATTTAAAACACAATATAGTTTAAACAATCATAAAATGCAGCACACCGGCTTATTCCCATACAAATGTCCTAAATGTGATA
The DNA here is from genome assembly GCA_958496175.1 of Sisyra terminalis. NCBI lineage: Eukaryota > Metazoa > Arthropoda > Insecta > Neuroptera > Sisyridae > Sisyra > Sisyra terminalis. The sequence continues at coordinate 16,206,078 of OY292275.1, forward strand.
AAGGATTTAGGCATAAAGTTCCACTAGAAGCTCACATGCGGATGCACACAGGAGAAAAACCTTATTCTTGTGATATTTGCGGACGGAATTTTCGCAATTTTTATAACATGACCGCACATAAACGAATTCATACAGGAACGAAACCGCATATGTGTGAAATATGTCACAAAAAATTCAACCAAAAACCAGATTTGCGAGCTCATCAACGAGTACACACCGGAGAACGTCCTTACGAGTGTGATATATGCAAAAAACGACTTACATCTAGAGCAATTTTAACAAAACATATGCGAACGCACACGGGAGAGAAACCTTTTATTTGTTCTGAATGTAACAGACCTTTTAGTGATCGTAGCAATTTGATTACACATTTTCGAATACATTCAGGCAACAAACCCTATGTGTGTACTGTTTGCAACAAAAAATTCAATACCTCCCACAGTCTCACGAAACATTGTCGTACACATACTGGGGAAAAGCCGTATACGTGCGATATTTGTAATATGTCGTTTTTGGATGGCAGCAATTTAAATAAGCATAAAAAAAGAACACATTCCATTATTCCGTTGATGTGTCAAGTTTGTTTTCAAAAGTTTTGGGACGAACGGAGTCTAGTTAAGCATATTAACACTATGCATAAAGAGGAGCCGACTGGGACAGTTAAAGAAATATCTAGTCTATAATAATTTTACTTATTTATATTTCCAAATAATAGATATATATTACATACATAAATAAATATTTAATGCAATTTCAAGTGTGTCGTTTCTTTTTTTTTTCTTTAATTTTTCAAGCAATTGAAACACGCACATTTGGTTGCTGATTTAAAAGTAAGAGTTTTCATTTCGTCTAGGCATAAGACTTTAACGGATACCTGCAATAAGAAAAAAAAACAGTTAGAAAATAATAAATACTTCTGTAACATTTCACATCAATTGTCAAGAAGTATAACAATGGTACCTTATGTTAGTAGGTTCTAACTTATATATCTAATTGACTTATAATTTTCGTAGGTGTACCAATTTAAAAATGCTTTAGTAGCGATGGTAAAACATGTTTTTTGATGTAGGTAAATATACTCAAGACAAAGGTGGTGTGATTTTGAGGAGTTTGAGGAGGAACCAGTTCAATTTATTCAAATGAAAATTAAATGTTCTTATTTCCAAAAAATTATATCGATTATTTGGTACTAGTGTTGCTCAATGGTATGATAGTACAGAGGTGTGAAAATTATTAGACTCAAAAGAAGATTTTTACTTTCTTCCAGCAATGTATCGTCCAGACTGTAAAACATCCAACATCAGTTATGGTTTGGAGCTGCATATCCGCAAAGGGTACCGGTAGGATATACACTGTGGAAGGTACTATGAGGCAAGACCAATATATACAAGTCTTAGAAACGAGGTTATTGCCTCAAACTAAAGAGTGGTTTCCGGAAGAAAATTTTATCTTTATGCAGGATGGAGCTCCTTGCCATAAAGGCAAAAAAGTTATGGATTTCCTCAAAAATTCTAACATTAATGTGCCTTCTTGGCCAGGAAATAGTTCTGATACAAATCCCATAGAAAAATTTTGGGCCATTGTGAAGAAAAAACTAAAAAAAAATAAACTATTACAACACGGGTGGATCTGATTACCGAACTTATTAAGATTTGGCATCATAATAAAATATAAATGAAAAAAATAGTATAGAGCATGCCAGGATGAGAAAAATAAATTATAAACAATAAAGGGTACCACATAAAATATTAGGTGAGTGAAATTATAGTATTTTTTAAATTTATGACAAAAACAAAAATGTGTTTTTTTTCTCTTAAGCTGTCTTGAGTATAATAATTTTCACACCTCTGTAATAAGATTAAGGCTCAGGTCCCTTTTAGGTCGGTCAATATCAGCCAGCATTGCATTCTTAACTTTGTTTTTATTTTAATTCGAGAATAAATCGATCCAAAATGAAACTTTAGCCACAAAAGAGAAAACCATACCATATTAGAATTGAATTAACAAAAAATCGCGAATAGGATAAAAAACAAAGTATAAAACGCGACGTCGCTAGATATTGACCGATCTAAAAGGGATTTGAGCCTTAATATGATATTTACTACAACTCAAATCATAATCACTTAGTAGTATTGTTACATTTGGTGCTTCTTAGAAATTCTGGTCATTTAAAGAATAAAAGTAGTATCTTTTAATCGGCAAGTTACTGCGCCTTATAATAATGAATTCCCAATTATTACTTCGAATTCAATTTTTGAATCAATTTTTCCAATTATAAAATTCTTGAAAAACTTTTTTTCAATTTAATATTTTGGTAATTTGGAAGAGATACAATATGTAACTTGTTTTTATAATTTAAATGAATAGGACTAAAGAAAAGTGATATATTAGATATACCTATTTCGCAAATCTATAAAAACAATTCGGATTGTACATTTAACCATTCCGAAAATATAAAAAATATATTTTTTCTTGTTTTCTGTGTCTTTATTTCATGCAAATTTGCAAGTAAAAGTTGGGAAATTTGAACATTTTAATGTATAAAATGTCAATTTTTAAAGAAAAAATAAATTAATTGAAATAAGTTTCGCTTGATTGATAAGGTAAACTATATATAAATTAATAGGTTGCAGTAAAGAATTGATGAAAATTTTTAAAGGATTCAATTTCTGATATAGAGAAAAACATGTATATCTCTGTTGGCCCAGCAATATTTGCAACAATAAATACATACCGATAGCGTAAATGTTCGAGTACAAGAAAAACAGCGTTTTAATTTTTAATTTTTAATTTTGATCATTTCAAGTAGAAAACACCATTTTAAATAATTTTATGGCGTTTAACTCAAAAATAATGAAAGAAACCATACATTTTCTAGGTGTTAATCCCTTTTGTGTTCAACTCAATACAATAAACTAATGGGCAGGTGTAAATTTCTTTATGACCTCTAGACTTTAAACCAAAATTATAAAAAGGATATTTTATGACTTGCTAGTCTGCTCAGATTACCAGTGGATACGGTGGGCGTTAGGTTTTTACAAAACTAAAACCATAAAAAGCCTGTATCGGGCCAATCAAAACACACAAATCGTACACCATAAAGATTTTAGAAACGATTAGACATTTTTTCTTCATAATAAAAAAAAATTATCAAAAATTGATTACATCTTCGGTTTCCATGATATTACAGCATTCTCCGACAGAAGTAATCGGTTGTCCAATTAGATTGGGAATGGAAGGAATCGCCCAACTATCGCAATATCCTCGACAAGCGTTGGTTGTTATTTTGAACTCAACGCAATCTGGAATACTGATTTTTCTTGTATGCCCTAAAATACAATTTTTGTTAAAAATAATACAGAAGTTCTACGTGGTCGTTTCATAACTAATCTCTTTGGCAATTATATTTCGATTTGTCGAGAAAAATTCAAAATATTTCAAAGGAAAGCATGCAGTTAATTACGGCAATTATAACTAATTAAGTTATTATCGCATTCCTGTATAGAGAACTGTGGAAAATATTTTTACCTACGCAGGTATATAAAAATTACAAGTTAAACTGAGGGACTTTTATAAATTAATAATAAAATTGTTTAATATATGAGGCTTATATATAATAGAATTAACAAGTCAGTGTCGATTTTAATTAAAAATTTCTTAGTAACATTATTCTCGTGGGGGTATCTGATAAAAATCGCAGTAATAAAAATGGGGAGGTGAAATTTATTAATATATTCATGAAGTTAATTAATCACTCACCTACTTTATGACAACCAGGTCTTTCCCAAGCACCTTTGGCGTAAACCTCAGACATTGTTACAATTATGATTCCCAACAACAATAGAGATAATGACGCATGAGAATTCATAATTGTATCCTGAAGAATCTGCAAAAATAATTTAAAACATATATAAATATTTAAATACTATAATAATATTGAAGATTAATATTTTTTCCGATATTTTTTTTTAAATTTAAAGCGTTCGAATTGAATTATTAATGCATTTGGGTAGGCAATCCAACAATCACATCAGTATTTTAAAAGCGATACAAGAAAAGTGGATATTTTTACTAATGAAAGTTTGAAAAGCTCACTTGATTTTTTTATGCAATAAAAATTTGAATTAATCTTCCAGAGGATAAAGTTTGATCCAAATCCTAGTCTTTTGTTAGAACTGTCTGGAAACGACCAATTTGTACGGAGTATGAAACAGAATAAAGCGACAAATCCCTCATATTTTCTTCACAATGGTGCATCGATGTTGATGATTTTGCGTTCCTGTTTTTTTTTCTTGTTTTCTATCCTGGAAAAAGGAAAGGACGTGGATTGTATATGTATTTACATCATTTGAGCATTTGGGGGAGGAACAGGCGCCTACATTTTTCCCTCCTAACTATAAAGAAAGCTCCTCCTTCGAGCTTTTTGTTTTATCATTGTTGTTGTTGTTGATGTTGTTTTTCCGGAAAATGATCATTGCGTGTTAACTAGACAATGAATCGCAAGAAGAATAATGAATATTTCAAATTATGTCAACCATATAGATAAGGATGAATATCAATTAATTTAATTCATTTGATATCCATATCATTGGATATAACTACCTGAAAAAAGCTGTAGGTGTTGAATAATTGTAATCTTTATTATGAGGAAAAAATTTGGAAAATTTGAAAAGGAAATATATTGTAACTTGGCGAAAAAAGAATAAAGAAAAAATATATAGTCAAGCTTTATATCCACCACCAATGAACAGCACCCCTTTTTCCTTCCCCGCGACGTACGGGAATGATAGACATGCTAAAAGAAAATTGGGGTTGGTTTCTGCTACATAATACTTGTTGATCTTCAGTTGCAGTTGTACATTTTCTGTTTAGAATTAACACACATTTATTCGCAACGCAAGGAAGTACGATTTTTGATGAACGACAAGAATTCCCATTAATTGTTTAAAAATATTTTTTGTTGAATTTAAAGAGAAAAATAATCAACCCTTATAATTTCTTCGTTTCAACACAACTTAATCAACTGTTAAGGTACGTACAATTGTTGCATTTTTCTATTATTGATAACAATTTTTTGCTTAAAAAACAATTAAAAAACGTAATTTATCCTTTCCAAACTCATATTGGTTAATATTATAAATTTTTCTTAATAATGCAAATAAAAGTTTGTCTAAATTTTTAAAAATTACTAGTTATTTTATAAGTATGAAAATTATTTACTCTGTCTACTCTTTGTTTTAATATTCGTTAATAGTTGCAAAATTAATGCAGTAATATTTTATCTACTATCTTTAATATAATTAAAATGCCACATATAACATTAATGAAGATCATAAATCCTTAATAAGCTTTTTTATAACCATCGCGACTTTATTTGAACTCATATTTCACCTTTAATTTTGACGGATTTGTAATGAAGCAAATAAAAAATGTCGGGTCTCAAGAGACAAAATTTTAGATTTAAATAAAATCATATTTTTTTCTTATAATTTCAAATATCCTAAAATAAGAATAGTAGCTATATGGGTGGATGATGATATACGGTGGGTATGAAGGTTTATCCCTTGTTTCGTAGATTATTCTTTTAGTTTACTTTTCGTATGGATTATGATTTCCCAAGACAATAGACAATAGAGAATTTATATTTCATATTTATCAAACTGAAACATGAATTTCTTGTGATTCCCAGATGAGGTAAACGAGTTTTAATTTCATTTGTTCAAACAAATGGTTTTTATTAATTCATAATTGTGTTTTTTTGTTTAGAATGGTTGTATTACTTTACGGGTGGGTGTCGTTGGCTTTTCTTTTGATGACAATGATTGGAACGCAAAGTTCAACTCTAAATGCAGCAAATACTTTAGGATGCCATCGCCGGTTGTATACGTATCGAGCAACTAAGGTTGATAAATACGGGAATGCTTGTTGGGATACAATTTCCGCGTTGGCCTGTTGGGGCAGATGTGATTCAAACGAGGTCTTTTTACAAATGTTATTTTAATCACAGATAGTGATTTCCTGGTTGTTTCCAGATTTCAGATTGGATATTCCCTTATAAGCGGAGTCATCATCCCGTTTGTATTCACGGAAAGCGAATACCACATCGGACAATTTTGCGTAATTGTGATCCAGATGCAATGCCAGGGACTGAGCAGTACGAATATTATGAGGCAGCTGCATGCAAATGCAAAACTTGTTCATCAAGTGATACATCATGCGAAGGATTGCGTTATCAGAGTCACACAATGGCATTCAAAGACGAATTATTAAGCGATCGAAATCGAAACGATCCTCTAATCTTTCATCAACACAATGATCAACAAGCACCCGAGTTCGAGGACGATTTTTTCGACAATGAAGTCCATCAAACTGGAGCTGATAGCATCGATTATTTCGCAGATTCGTATCGCGTCAACGAACACAACTAAGAGCGATTGCTTACGATAAAAATGTTCCTAGAAATATTTGTCAAAGACGTTGTATCACTTGTGGGATGTAATAAAAATATTTGAAATATTTGATGCAAATTTTTAATGGCTTTCAGAGTTTCGAACACCCTTTTCCATTTGAATGAGAATAATTAATTATAATAATATGGCTAGATAATAAAGCAATTTCAAATTAATATATTTTCTAATTTAAATGATTTACACCAATGACGTCAAAGATGTTGGATTTTACGAAAGTTAAGGAAGTAACTAATAAAATGATATTGGTTTTATAATTAAAATGAAATTATAAATTTATATTTATCTTTCGGCGAATTTTGTCTTAAAATTTATAATTTATTAGTTTTCAAGCATAAAACTTACGCGAAAAAATAGTTTCGCCTAAAACTCCGTGTATACATCAAAGTAACATTTACGTAAGTTGTTTTTATCAAAACATATTTTATTTTTTATTATTATTTTTTTCTTTTGATGCAAAAGAAGAAAAAAGTGCTTAATGCTTTACAACCAATTAAAACTAGGCAAATAAAAATTGGTTGGTTTATCAATGAAGAATTGGTATTTTTTATTTCGAGTTCATCAAAGCTTCATCCCTTAGCCACTTTGTCCCCATTTCAGCAATGGTGGTTTGTAAAATTTCGTATATTATTGTACCCGCATTGGGACTTTGTCGAATTAGAAAATTATCTGGACCATTGAGATAAATAATAATTGAGGCTTTTGTATCAAGCATTGGTCAAAAAACCATGGCATTTTCAATTTAGAATTAAAAATGATGGTTTAGAAGGAAAATTGGAAAGATCCAAGAAAAAAAAAGTAGAAGCTGTTTAAAAGAGAAAAACACTACCTTAGTCGGAAGAACCTCAAGAGGAATACCAAAAATTATCAGCCTTAAAAGAATGGTACGTATTTTAAAATCCCAATGATTTGTTTAAACTATCAAAAAACGGTGAAGCGATAATTATTTTAGATTTTTTTTTTAAATAATTTTTGAAATTAAATTCGTTTCACCAATTTTAGTGTATACGAAAAAAATATAATAAAAACTACAATCTAATATTGTAACCTAGGACTAAAATTTCATTAACTTAGTCTTATAAATATTCTATTTTGAAATTTAGTATGTACATTTGAATTTTCACGTTATTCGCCAGGAGCGAAGTTATAGTGGGGACAGTTGAATCGATCCTAGCGCTAATAGCGGTCGAAATTTCATTAGGTTATGCTCGTTATGCTCTTGTTGTATATAAACACATCCCATAATCCCTAAAATTGCCGAGCATAATTTAGTGCAGGCGTCTGATGGCGTTTCCATCGTACAAGAAGCGAATACCATCGTAATTATAATGACAATTTTCTATAGTAAATACAACAAAAAGTACGATGTTAGATTGGAAACTTTTTAGTAAGTGCAAGTGAATATATCAATATACCACATAAAAGTAAAAGGACAGAATTACTTATATCTCTGTCCCTACTCTCTAGCTTCTCAACAAGCCCATACATACGAGTGACACAACTTGTATGTATTAACTTGTACATAAACTTTTTTACGAACAATACTTACAAAATACATTCGTTTGGGTTCAGCACTGTAACAATAAGAAAAATGTTAATATATGGTATTAATATATATTTGTCACATTTTATTCGTTACCGATATATCGAAACTCTTTGTTTTGTATTTTAGCCAAGTAAGATAACAACATTTAGCAAAACCAAATTATTCAGAAACAAAATTTTTGGTAGTTTTTTTTTAAAACAAAAAAACAATTTCATATCTAATAGAAAGTGATTTATTTTTCAGTGAAAATAAAATATAATAAAAAATATTTTATACATTTTGAATAAAAAAAATAAGATCAAATATAATAAAACATTCGTGTAAATTGAAGAGAGCAAAATGTGTATGCAAACAACACATACACAAATATAAAAAAAGAATACACCCCATTTTAATAAAAGATAAAAAAGTAACAAGTACTAATTCCGTGGTGGAATAAAAATCACATCATAATCATCTTCATCGGGATCCTGATTGTCCATATCGGGGTCATTTGTCGCTGGCATCAAAGCAGGAATGTCATCTTGTTGCACGTTTAATTGGTGGATGATATTTAATTGTTGTAATTGATGAACCTAAACCAAAGCAAAAAGTCACCAAAACCAAATAAAACTTACGAGTACTTGACCAATTGACGCAACTCACTTTTTTGTTGCTATAGAAGAATACTTTTACCATACATGAGTTTTTCGCTTTTTTTCCAACATTAAGTCCTCTTTCTTCACGGTGGTTCGGTATTTCTTCTTTCATGTGTTCTACGCAACGATAAACAAAATCAATTTCAATTAATTAATTTATGATAAAAACGAAAAGAATTTCTACCCAAGAAAAAAGAAGAAATACAGAACCCCTAAGATTAAATCATGTTTGGGAGAAAATGAAAACAAATTAATAATAAGCTGAAATGGTAAAAATGTAGTGAGAATTATAAAATTTTTTTGATATTAAGATTTTTTGAACAATCAAACATGATACAATCTTGTAGTAGAGGTCTGTATATAAAAATATTGGAATTTTTGAAAGTTATATTTTTAATTTTAGAAAGTGCTTAGAGGGATTGAAAAAAGTTTCACGAATCTTTTTTTTTTCAATTTAAGTTGAGAAGCTCATTAAAAAGTTGAAATAGAAAAATAATTTAAGCTATCTAGCCTTGAGCTTTTTTCAAGGGCGTAAAATAAGCTGATGGATGAACGGAGGTGGCGGGTTGTATCTATAATATATGAGGAAAGCTCACATGTACAATTTGTGGTCCAATTCCATTTTGAATGTTTGTATGGTTATTGTTGTTGTCGATTTGAGCTTGTTGTCGTGCAGTTTCCAGGGCAATCATCTTCAGTCGTTTTTCCTCCATGAGCTTTTCACGGTGTTTATGAATATAGTCGTAAACGTTCGGAAGCCCCGTGATAACACAAGCTGATAACGCCGACCGATAAATGTTCATGTCGGTGGCCTCATACCATTCGTTCGTTTTCTCGTCGTAACATTCCACGTGGTAAATAGTCGTAACGCCATTAAAACCGCCAATGGCAAATACCATATCGTCAATCACTTCAATTGCAAAATTGCTCCGTGGATTATACATGTCGGGGATTTGGGACCACGTATTTGTCGCTGGATTGTATTTTTCACCGCTACACATTCGTGAAATTCCATTGAAACCACCAATGACGTAAACCTATTTTTCAAACATCTTATAATATATTATATTAATACAGTAAAATTTGTCCTCCTACATTTTTCAACCTCTTTTCAAATTTAAAACGACCTTTTGAAATGATTTGAGTTCCCAACTTTTGAGATACCACCCCTCCCTTGCATGTAGAATAAATATTTTAAATATTCTAATTTTCAGAGATATTTATTTCACGAAATTTAAGTTCTATGAAATATTTTTATTTGGAACTAAAATTTTGCAAACGGTGCAACAATTCATATTTTAGTAAAAATAGCAAATAAATATTTCATAATATTTCAATAATTTAAGTTCCTCAAAGGATGTTAGCTACCCTCAAAAAACGTTTCCAGTGCGCTAAAGGATAACATCATTATTCTCATTGGAAACCATTGTTCTATAGATGTAATCTTATATTGTTTTTAAGAAAAACAATAAAAATCAGTACAAATTCTTCAAAAAAATTGACTTAAGCATAAAGATTGAGAGAACGAAACAATAGGGTCAGTCAAAGTAATATTTTTTTTAATTTCCGAAATCAGAAAATTTATCGCTGAGTTTCTAAAAGCTCCTATAAATATAAGCTTTTGATTTTGATAATAACCAATCCTTTCAATTTGTAGAAAATTAAATGCTCAACAAGAAGGTTTTTTCCAATTTTTTTATTAATTCAAACATTCAAATGATACTAGGTTTACTATATGTTCAGATGATAGTTGTTGGAGTGGGCAAATGAGCTAACTCATTTGCCCGTTTCAACAAGTATCCTCTGAACATACAGTAAATTTACCACCAAGGAGCTGATACATATTTAGAATGTAAGATATTAGGTGTTAAAGTTGTAAAAAATCAAAACTTTACAATACGTTGATTAATAAGTGATTAAAAAATAATTATTGAAAAGAGACCATTTTTGTAGATCGGTTGGTCTCCATATAAAAGTCTGCTTGGTTCATTTCAATATTTCATGGCACATTCAGAACAGTGTTTTATAAGACTTTGAATGGGGGATTTAATCAAAAACTATAAAAGAAACTTTTTGTAGAGATTAATTTTTCTACAAAAATTTGTATTGATTTATAGTATGTTAATTTATTAATATGCTATGTTTTTTGTTATGGGAATGTTGAACAGGGTTTCCAAAACTTTTTTTCTTGCAGAACCTTACCGAAAGCTTCTACGGATAATGGAGCCCTTCCCATACTTAAAGCTTTTATCACCTAGATTAGTAGTAGTAAATATTATAGACAAACAGTAATTGACATTTTTTCAGCGTTGACATCGGTCATTTGACTGAATTTAATAAATTTATTAGAAATATACAAGTAATGCCTTGCATTAATAGTTTGATGGATTATTCTAGTTAATCTTACGAATATTCTAAACTCATATGACAACTTGCCTCGTGGAACCCCAAAATTTTTGCATGGAATCCCAGGATTTCATGGAATCCACTTGGAGGAACTTATAGAAGAAATGAAAAACCAGTAATGGAGTGGGAGTAGTTAATTTCAATTTTAAGGGTTCATATTTGGAGGGGCTGTAATTTAGCAATGAATCGACATTATTTTAGGCATTATTTTCTTACAGAAAAAAAAATTAAAATTGCTTATTTTGAGGAAATTTTTTCTACAAAGTATGAAAATTATTTGGGACTTAATTTAAAAAAAATGTATAAAAATGAAACTATGTCGTATTCGAATGTCGGTTGGCATATTTTGGTCCTAAAAAGTTGCTCTTTATACTTTTAAAGAAGAACCCACTTTTCAATGTTTATACAATATATAGAATATATTATGTTCTTAATTATGTAATATAATTAACAAAAGTAAACTACGAACATAAATTTGAACAAAAGCTCAAACAAATGTATTTTTGATGTATTGCCCAGATACGTATTTCGGTTGCCAAGCAATCTTCTTCAGTGGCCATCAAGTAGTATTGGATCGTTCCGTAACTGCTATGTGATGACTGACTTTGTTTAAATTTATGTTTATAGTTTCCTTTGGTAGTTATAATAATAAATAAGATCACAATATATTTTATTTTGTACAAACAGTTAGGTATACTGTTCAAAGTCAACGAAAGAAACTAATTTGATTTTTCACCTTTAAATATTTATTAGCCTATTAGTTATTATTTATTTATATTTTTCAGATATAAGCAACTCTTTATCAGTAGAATACTGCCGGATATTTGATCACTGAGAACTCACCATAGTTTTTCTTTTTTAAAGTATAGGAAATAATTTGATAAAAAAAAACCCTTACAAAACGAAAGCGTACATGTCAAACAAAATAACGACCTTAAGCCCACATTTAGTCACAAAGAAAATACACAAAAGAGAGTCAATATTGCAGCGGGTAAAATGCATTGCATATAAATATGTATTGTATTTCTTTGTGTTTAAATTTTACTTATTCATCCCACACGCTTATGACCTTTTCATGTCGATTTCCGTATATAAAAAGTATCGAAACTTTCTGTTTCAAAAATAACTACCGAAATTATCTTCTTTATTTTCCAAATATGAATCTGATAATCATTTCAATCGGATTTGAACATTGAATCACGTTCAAGACGTCAATTTTTCTAACTAATCTCACAATCATTATTGGATTAAATATACAAGTCAGAAAATTTGATCATTGACGAGTACAGAAAACTTGTTTGAAATAGAAATTACATGCGGCAGATATCATTTTTCTACTTTTGGACAAGTGATGGAATCAACTGATTACTTAAAGTTTTTTTAAGTGGCGAAAATTTGTGTACAGTTTTAGTCAAAATTTTGAAAGTTAAATAAAATATAATTGAAAATCTGTTTCTTCTTTTCTAATGAAAGTTTTTAACTAAAGCATTTCAATTAAGTCTTAAATTTGTTAATCACCAACAAAACTTCATCGCAAATTAATCTTATGGACTCTAAACGACTCTTAAAGATTATAAATTCTTATTATTCATTAAAAAACTATAATTAATCCGAAAAAAACCCTACACACTAGTTTAACAATGTTTAATTTGAACAAAACAGTTTAATATACACTTAAGGTCGGTATTTTTACTCATGGATAGATAGACATTATCCTTAAGATAGCTAATAGATTAAATGGTAGATTAATGGTAGGTTACCCCCTATATTTCTCTCTCTTTTATGCTAAAGAAATACATAATATTTACTGTTAGATATGATTTATTTTGGTATACAAGAATTCTTTTGCTCTATTATCATCAATTTCGCAGAAAGCTTCATTATGCTTTTTTTTTTAAAATTTTGTGTTTTGTATCAATAATTATCCTGAAGATGCGGTTTTCATCATGATAGCGGATGACCACATATATATTCTATTAGCGGTAAGAGAAAAGCTCGCACAGTTTCAATGGGATGTTTTTCAGCATTTAATCAAAACAACTTAATCATTCCATATTGCAATATTAGAAAAAGGAAAGAAACTTTTGGGATATCCTAATATATGTGTTACATAAATTCTATTCATTAATCCTACTCAGATCACTATTCTTAGGTGAAAAGCTCTATCCTCCGAATAAAATTTTAATTGGTAATAAATGTCACTATCTAGATGTGAAAATAACTGTTCTGCATAGATGTTTTTGTATACGTTCAAAGCTCAAAAATTAAGAAAATTAAGCTAATTAAGAAAAAATAAGTATAAGGTATCCTACTGGTGGTTGAGTGGTCTAGATAACCGCTCCAAAATCGGTAGGTATTGGGTTCGATTCTTGATTCGAGCAAATTTTCGATATTTTTTAATAAAAAGCAAATTCAGTAGACATATTTCAACTGCGTATTTCTAAAAGAGCTTTTTCTTCATATGAATTTTTCTTTTGAAATGTACCTCATCGCTTAAGATTCTATCAATATGCTCTGTGAGCTTTATAAACTTTGAATTTGACAATCAGTAATCAAATCCATAAGAACATTTAGGCTAGTAAAAAAGGGATAATTTGAAATCTTTATAGGTCTTTGAGTTAAATAAGTTTAGTTTTAGAAATTTTTATATTAAAATAAAGTTTTTATAAAGTCCCAATCAACAACAGAAAAATTGATAACAAAAACTATAGAACTTATTCCAAAAATATTTAAAATTCCTCAAAACATTGAAATACCCAATATAAATAACAAAAATATTATAAGTTAAGGGTGAGGGAGAATTCAGTTTGTATGGGAACGTAGTATGAGGCATTCAATTTCGAATCTATCAATGTAACTTCACGTAAAAAATCAATAAGCACTCCATCTATTACTATCCAATACCTTTTCCTAACCATTTCTTTTTTATTTCCTATTTTAAGTTATACGCCTGCAATGCGAAAATGAATATTCTAGCTTTTTGATTGTTTATCAAACAGTATAACAATAATTTTCACCGCTACAAAAACAACTATAACTGGAATTGATTTCAGTTGTGGAATTCTTCTCATTAGAGAAAATAGTTCATCCACTCGGGAAACTAAACTTATCATTTGGCAGAACAGAGATAAAAAAGAATAAGATAAAGTTAAGAATGGTCTGTTGAGTACATTTTTTTTCTAATTGTTTATATTATTCTCGAAAGGTTATAATTATTATAACAAACTACAATAAACAAGAACTTTTGAAAAAGTCATGAATAAACACATATTCCATTTCTTATAATTGGTTATTTTATATGTACGAGTTCTAAGGACAAAATGGTTTGTTAAAAACATATCCTTTGTAGAAATAATAAATAATTAGTGTTTATCTTATAATTAGATCTAAATAAACTTTGTAGATAATAATTAATTATGGTTTAAAGAGTACCTTTTTAGTAACATTAATAATAAACGTTTTGTACTTTTTACTTTTAAAATTTTAGTACCTGCCTTATCAATACATTGAAAGTTTCTTCTAAATTACTGTCGAAAAGTATAAATTATTAGAAACATAAAAAAACTTTACTAAAATACTTTCAAAATTTTATCACTAAAATTTAAAGTTTTCACAATAGTTTGTAAGCAGGAAATATAGCGATAGGAAAAATATGTTTTATTTTGATATTTCTAATAAGTTTTCGCAATTTGTTAAACTAATCGAAATAATTTAATTATTGTTGATAAAGTACAACATATTCTCCAAGGAAAAACTAAAATCCTTTTAGTAGAATCTTAAAGAACTGCTTAGGTAAACTTAGAAAGAAAAAAAGCTACAGATTTTCTTTTTCTTGTATCCTCAGAGAAAACTCAATACTCTAAATATATAAGAATGACTCAGTTATGAAGTTTTAATAAATATTAGGAAAAGCTTTTAGAAGTATATGAAACTTTCAATGTTATTTATGAAGATAAAAATGTGAAAAAGAACTTTTCCAAAAATAGAACTTATATAAGTTTAAATTTGATATAAAAATAAACTTTTGGATAAAAATTTATTTATTTTAATCAACATTAGTTTGATGACGAATAATTAATCTCATTTTGCTTTGAATGATTGAATAAAAGTTACTTATGGTAATTTTTTGACAGTAATTCTAACATAAAAAATAAAATGATTAAATCAAAATTATTATAATAAAATATTTATAATCTATTAAAATGATACCTGACGCACGGTATTCATTGTTCAATTGTCAAGTAATATAAAAAGACATTCATTTCAATCATTGAATGGAATATTGGTCTATCAATTTGTTTCTACTTATATAAAAAATATTTTTACAGACAATAAGGCTTGATCATTACTTTATAATGACAAGGCCAGAAAAATAAACTGTAATTATAACTTCATAATTATCATATTTTCTTTCTCTTCAATAAAATTGCAAATTTTTACATAAAAGAAAATGATAATTTTCAAATGAATAAATGAAGTCGATCAGAGCCAGAAAATCCTACACAATTGACAAAATCTTTATTTGCAAATTCTTTTTGAGAAAACAAAGTGTTTGGAATTAATCTCAGTTTTAAAATATCATAAGAACTTAATATAGCGTGAACATAATGAGTCGTGACTCGGAAAAAATAGCATTTTCTTTGAATTCGCTTGGATTTTTCTTTCATTTTCAAATTGTAATCGCCCATAATAATGCAATTATAGCGTATGTTACATTAAGCATGTAATAAAAAAATAAATGCATGCAAGTGAGGATCGGTAGGAGTATATAAATATTTCAACTACACATCATTTCATTTATGTAAATCAGAGAAATTTATTTTCATAAATAGTTTTATTGAAATTGAAATTTCTAAATAATAAGACAATTTAACGAACGACAATAATTATCCAAACAATTTGAATGATTCATGAGAATATTTTTTTATTAAAAGAAATCGCGAGTTGAATGTTAATTGAGCGCCTCGCATCGTTGGGAGCCAAAGCGACACAAAAGCCGTTTTGGGATAAAATCATCCCAAATTTTTGCTAAATACTTAAAAAAAAAAACTACCTCCATCTTGCAACAACAGTACATGTAAAGAGGCTTTCAGGGGGCTCAAATGGAATTTTTTAATGTGATTTTGATTGGTTCATTCGATAAAATCGGTGATAACCGTGGCTGAAATTAAATTTCCCCAAATAGAAAACGCAGACGTTGAAGAATGTAAAAAATTGATGGGTGAAAAAAAAGTCTATGGTTTCGGTTTTTTGCTTCTTTTTAAGGAAAGCCTAATACAAACCTGGCCGTGATATGCAATGCAAGAGACACCCGAACGACGTGAACGCATCGGTGTTATCGTTGTCCATTGATTCACCTCAGGGTCATACATTTCAGCCGAATGCATACATTCCTGACCATTAAAGCCGCCGGTTATGTAAATTTTTTCTATAAAACATTTTTTTTAATATTAAATTTTTAAATGTACATAAACGTAAAGTTTCTCAAGTCAAACATTAACAACTACTGGTACAAAAAGCTCAGTACAAAATTTTGTACAATTAAAAAGTTTCAAACTTAAAGCAAGAATAAGTGTCAGAATAGTGTTATAGAATAAGTTTTGAAAAAGCACAAATACATTAGCCAAAATTGTCAGTGATTTAACTCCATTTTTTTCTACTAGTCTTACATTTATAAAAATAATTGAAAATTAGAAAATTCATGACTTGTCACCAGAGAAAACAGAACACCATCAAAGGAAGTCGAAATACGTATGCCGAATAATTAGAAATCGAATTTCAGTTACCTGAAGTTCACAGATTTACCCTTCAAATTACTGTTAGAACTTTTCTTAAGTATAACTCTCGGCTCATGTTCCATTTAGAACCGGCAAATCTGGCAATATTGGATTTTCTACTGTATTTGTAATTTAATTGGAGAATAAGTCGGCACATAATAAAAATTTAACAATTTTAAAAAATTTAAAATTTGACATGAGCCTAACACTCGATAATTCAAAGCTTCAAAATATAATTTTCAAATTTTCGAATTAAATAAGATGTATTTACTCATACATCATTACAATACGAATCTCTAAGAATTAAAAATCATAAATTAAACAAGAATTTCGAATTAAATTAATTTGATTAGTGCCAACTGGTGACCGCGTAGTCTAGGTCACCGCCTTAAAACTGATAGGTTTTGGGTTCGGTCCTTGCATCAAGCCAATTTTCGATATTTATCGATTACGCATTTTTATTAACCCTAGAGTTATTAAAGACCATAGAAGTTATAAAGCGATGGTAAATAATAATTAAAAAAAGTCTGTAAAATCGTAAAGATCGATATATGGCTGTGATTTCTTTTTAAATGATTGTGTATTTCTATCAAGTTAAAGAAGCCTTTTTTGTAGATCGGCTGATTTTTTATGATAACTTTTATTAATATTTATTAATAACTAAGCAATCACAAAATTCTTAAAATTTTGTTTTTTAAAACCGTTTGTATGGTTAAATATGTAAAATAACTTCAGATGCTTATAAATTTTTTGTTGAGCAATAATTTTCTACAAAAATATGGATTGATATTTACGTTACTTTGTGAGGTTACTAGTGAGGTATGAATGAAGATGTGAACGTAGCGTATATGGAAAATTCAACGAAAGATTACAAAATGGATGTTAACTTTAATACTAAGAATTTATATTTCGAAAGGGCTTCTACTAAAGTGCTTCGTATTAAAATTTTTGATGATAGAAATAAAAAATAATCGCAATTTTTTGACCTAAACAATGTTGAAATTATAAAAAAAAATGTAATTTAATTGTAAATTTATGAAATTATATTTTGCCAAGCAAGTATTGATTTTATGCATATTAAAATACTAAAGTAAGCAAATGTATATTCTGGAAAATAAAGTTTTTTCAGTTACAGGATAGTTTCAACTAGGATATTATCTTAAGGCTGATGTTAAGGAAATCCATGTTCTCCTCTTAAAAAATGGTAAAGTTCATTAGGGTTTGTTTGTGCTTAATGTAGATATTTGTCGTTGGCAAAACCGATAACCTGAGCTGAGAAAAGCAAAAAAAAAATAGCTACGGTAACGGCATATTATACAAAATTAGAGTTGGAAACTAAAGTTTAGCGATTAGTTTATTGCTAATTTAATTTTAATTAAAATAGAGAAGAATTAACTAAACTTTTTACAAAGCATTTCATTAAAAGTATTTACAATGAAACTTTGATATTTCAAAACCCTATAGGTATAAAGAAATCATTCACCATAAAAATATTTACTTACAATATTTATGATATGGTATTTGCATTCGATTTTGTAGTTTGGAATTTAAATTTTTTATATAAATAGCGATAATTTCATGAGATGCAGTTTTTGTCGTTATATTTAATTACAACAATAATAGCTACTAATGAAAAACACGTCAAAAACTAGACGAAAAGTTTCTATTTTTTAGAATATCAGCATAAAGATCATTTCTATAGGAAAAAGCTCTGAATGTACTTAATTTTCTTCGCTAATGTTTTTATTGATGGTTCTAACTATTAAATATTCTTCCAGTAAAAAATAAACTGTTATTGGTAAATATGAATCTAACTACATTGACATTTGAAAGCTTTTAAACATCTTGAGAGAATTGAGCTTTTTTTCAAATCAAGCTTTTCGGTTTTTACGTTATTTAATCAAGCTTGCGCCGACTCTAATTGATTGTTCTTGCTGAAAAGTTGAGCTTTTATCATTAAAATAGATTTGGGGTCTTTTATCTGTAGATTTTTTTTAAATTAAAGTTACCAATTACAAATTTCTTCTTATTAATGTTTGACTTTGAGAATTAAGTGAAGATATAATATAATTTAGTGAGTAAAATTTGTAATGAATGCATTTTTTGAATTCAATTAGTAAAATTTACCACTAAAGTAGTATTCAAGTGATGAACTTGATTAGAAAACGTAGTTCAAGAAATGGATTTTTGAAATTATTTATTTTTTGTGATTTTAACTCTAAGAAAAGGATTACCTTTTAACGTACATGCACTAGCATCAGACCGTTGCATATTCATCGGAGCAATGAGTGACCATTGGTTGGTGTTGTGATCGTATTTTTCGGCTGTATTTTGACGATGGTGTCCATCGTATCCCCCCATGGCATAAATTATATCTCCCAGAACTGCGACACTCACATAACATCTTCGGGCGTTCATCGGTGCGATTTCTTTCCAGGTTTTTCCAATGGCATCGAAACACCGACACGAATTGAAATAATCCATTCCATCGAATCCCCCAATAACGTAAATCGAAAATCCAATTACGGCCGTACCGTGATACGCTCGGGGTCCTGTTGGATCGACCTCCTCGACTTTGACCCAACGATCTGCACGTGTGTCATACGTTTCGATAAAGTTAGTTGGCGAGCCGCCACTCCATCCTCCTATTGCGAATAGTATTTCATGTGGCACACGTGGTCTTGCAATTTCGGGCGTTGGAACTTCTCCGTCTCGGTGCGTGATCATTTCCAAGTCATACAAAAATTTTAATGTATCAATGATCATTGGCCGGCTTTCTTCACATGCAGTTACGTAGGGATGATCTTTAACGTGCTCCAAAAAAAACTGCGTATCCAGTAAACCAAGACGAATCGCTCGCATAAGGGTGACAATATGTTGTTTTCGAGATTCCGGATCGTGATTGATCCACCGCAGAACTGTGTCCCATACTGTTTCCTCCGACTTGACATTTAATTCGTCTGCAGCGATTATATCACGTAAATCTTCCAAGGGCAAGCGTAGAAGTTCTTCACTTTGAGTGGCCACTTGAACAAAGTACCGCATCAAATATCGATGCGACTCCACCGCAAGTTCCGAACAAAAATGACTTCTACAATTAAACGGTAACAATCTTTAATACATTGCTTTCCTGAGTACTACTATGATAACTAACCTAGCAAAAAACATGATTCCAATACAATTCGCTGGTGATAATCGAGATGTGAGAAATTTACAACACATTTCCAGAACTCCCAAAATACTTAAGTAATCTGCCGTTAATAAAAGTTCGTAAACATTTTTTTCGGTGATGTCAAGTTTCCGCATGTATGCGTAGTTAATCAAAAGTTGCATCATTTCAGAAGAAATTCCAGATAGAGTGATATCTCTTTTTTCCTCTCCATGCAAAGATGTTGTAAAAAGGGCTCTGAAAGAAGGGAAATTTTAAAATGCCAAAAATTTAAGCTACTTATTTTTCAGTTTCCCTCCTTAATTCGCTTAGTTATTCTATCTTGGGACAAATGGGGCGCTAGTATGTTAAAATCGCTTATACGAGCTTTTCTTGTATAAGATATATATTTCAAATTATATTGCAGTTTTTGACACTTTTGCCATAGTGTATGCCATAACACTATGGCTATAATGTTATTCATCATAACCAAAATCATTATGCAGGTATATGTATGCTGTTCATCGTATTTATATACATATAGCTATAGTGTATTACTCATAAGCCATTTTTTTGTCGTCATTTTTTAAATAAAATATTTTTTTTTCTAATAAAGAAGCACTGAGTTTTACTATATTTCTAGATTTGTTATTTTATGTAAAATTATAATATGATTTTCCAATTTTCGTATTAAAATTTACAGGTGTCCCGCTTTGACGCAACAAAATTATAGTCACGTTAGTGATAAATGCTTTAGTAGCATGTGCATATGAAATGTAGATATTCTGTAGAGTTCTTAAAAGCCTTGGATATTACTTCTATCTAACGAAGAAGTCCTACGAAATTTTAATAAATTACCTGGTATACAATACATAGGATATGTTGCGGTTCAATTTATGTAGTATAATTTAATATAATAATATATAAAAAACATACCATAAACATAAATTTGAACAGAAGTTCAAACAAAAATATTCGTGACGTATTGCTCAGATTCGTATTTCGATTGCCGAGCAATCTTCCGCAGTGGTCATCAAGTAGTTTGGATCACTCCGTAACTGCTTTGTGACCACTGCGAAAGATTGCTTGGCAATCGAAATACGTATCTGGGCAATACGTCACGAAAATTTTTGTTTGAACTTCTGTTCAAATTTATGTTTATGGTATGTTTTTTATATATAATTATATTAAATTATACTATATAAATTGGATCGCAATATATCCTATATATTGTATACACAGTATAACTGTTCAAAGTCAGCGAAAAAATCTTATTTTGATTAAATTACCTGGGTGTAGTATGTGTGTAATGTGTTGAGTAATGACAAATATTGATGTGCTCAGCTCAAAAAAAGAAAATGAGGAATAGGAAGAAAAAAACTAATATAGAGGATCGTTTGATAGTGAATAGGCTTAAATTTTGATCAATTCATAAAAACCGCAAAGGACACCCTATTGTTTGGTAATATAATTACCGACTTTCAATGATGGAAATGACTGAATAAGAATGTACTTGCGGTATTGAAATTATCATTAATTGTAAGCCTTCTTCTCCCCTTTTTGCCAATTGGTACCTATTACTTAGTGAAATTAATGCATCTTTAATGCGGTAAATAATGGTTTATCCTATAATGGTTTTAAGCTCATGGATTTTACTTGAGAATATTCTATCCAGATTTAGAAGTATAGTACCTAAATAATGATGAATTCGATTTGCAGAAAAGTGAATTTAATGAAAGAAAGGTTTTGAGTACCGAAAATATGTGCTGCATGCTGATAGAATGGCTCGATGTACCGGAAAAATGCCTCCATCATCAAGACGAATGACGGCGTCACAAAGCATATTGTTCTCGCGTAGTTCTTGCAATGCTTGCATGGCTTGGACGCTCATACACCGTCCATTTTCGATGACGGGTTTTCCACCACCTTGCACAAACTCCATGTTCTTGTATTTAATCCATTTATAGAAAATTTAAAAAAAGTTAATTAGAGAACAAATTAGCAGTCAAATATTCAAAACTTCTTCAATCATTATAGTACACAAGTGGAAGATAATGTGAAGCGGTAATAGCACATACATGCACACACACACGCACAAATAAATCAGCGAATGGTTTTGGAACTTAAAATTTTCAAAACTTTAAAGTGAATACAATTGGTAAGAGGAAAGCCAAAGAATTAGAGCGACGCTTTTTTTTTCTGTTCAATAAAATTATTTTTTGGTGACTACACAATACAGAGATATACTACAAAAAAGTGTTTCAATCAGGAAAACACCGAGTCCGATTTTGTAGATGCGAATATGTGTTTCAACTTGTATAGAAATATAAAACTTATAATTTTGTGAAATTCAAATCAAAAAACCGAATTTGTTTGTCAAATTGAAACGTGAAAGATACAATATAATTTTTTTGTCGTCGAGCTCTACATTTTCAAATATTTTTAATTTTCTGATTGCCAATTGCTAAGAAACGAACCAACCAAAAATTTTACCAAAAAAATATTCAAAATCATATTCATATTCTTCTGGAATTCACTGACAAACGTTGTGCTTTCCAAATGAATTAAACGCCAAAGCTCTAAATAAATATATTGCCAAAAAATTCAAAAAATCATCCATCAATGCTCTGACACTTCAGCGATATTTTAATATTTCTGTTTCCATATAAAAAATGTCAAATATTGATTGTGAGACATTTGGTAAGTCTAAAAATATATTGAACATATTATGTGTAAATACCTGAAAGGCTAAATAAATACTATTTATGTAAACATTATCACAAACATTTTCCATTTTCACACTAAATTAATTTTCCTAATTTAATTTTTGAACCACGCATTGATTGAAAAAACGAAGTTAATTAACAAAAATGTTATAAATGTACAAAAAAATATCCGAGAAAAGTAAAAGATAGCTTTGAATTTATAAAAAACAATAATTTTTTCAGTTGCATTTTTGTCTATTTAGGTAGTCTAAGAAATAAAAGTATCGATGAATGCATACATTACTATGCACTTTACAGCAAAAGTTTTGTAAATTAGTTTGGAAAAAATCTTAAATTTATTTTTAAATAAAAACTGTTAATTCATTGTCCTATTATTCAACATTAATTAAAACGTTTTTATAGCTTTTCGAAATAAACGTTAGTTTAATTAATTAAGCTCAGAGTTCTCTCAGGAGCTTTGAGATTGAAAGTGGCAAGGGTTTGTTTAACTGTTTTATAGTCAATATAACATTATTTTAATTAAGTTTTCAACAAATTCATGATATTTAATAAAAGAACTAAATACTATTTTCAGTCAATGAATCACCATAAAATATAACTGCTACGTTCTCGTAGAATTAAGTGAAGTTTATCCCTATGTAGTATGATTTATTGCGGAAATTAGGACTCTTTATTAAATTCATAAATTTCATTGTACTTAATTAGTTCAATAAATTCATTATTTAATGTCTTTTACCCGTAAAATAGATTCAATGATGACTAAAAAAAATTTATTAAAATATAAATATCCAAAAATGAAACTGTACTTTACTAAAAAAGTACTTTACTACCAAAAAAAGTATCAGAAAGTATACCTTATTTTTTGTAAATATTCATTAATGGTTTTACCAATACAAAAATAGTTTTACGTCAGAACAAAAAAGCTTTGAAAATTTCTACATAGAATATACACCCACCTCTCAATAGTTGTATCATTACTGCATTTTACTACATTATTAGAGTATTATTGAGTAAAACTGTCTTTGGAATGTGTTTGGGGAGCATATTTTAGCGTATATGATATCATACATAGACTTTTTAAAACTATTTCAATAATTCGCTGATTATAGTGATTTGCGGGGAAGGGAAAAACCCTCGCGAACGGCGGGGGTACAATAATATGTTGGAAATAGTTATTATATTATTATTACATTTTTTTTTGCAAAAAAAATACAAATATTTAGTGTCTTTTAATGATTGTTTTGTAACTACTAAGATCTTTGGAACTTCAGGGTTAATCATAATTTTTAAACCAATACAAAGGATTTACCAATTTCAAAGCGACCATCTTCTCTTCCACCAGTAGGCTCATAATACTCGTGGAAAACAATAATATTTGTAAAGAGTTATGATGCTAAGAATGTGCCAAAAGATAGATAATAGCATATGAATGATATATTCAATGGCGTAGTATGTGTTTTCACCGCCCGAAGTCGACCAGAAATTCGCCGCTCCTAATTTTTATCATAATCCAAGAAAATTGATAAAAATTCTAATACCTTTCACTAATTATTTAAAACTGTGTTTTTCTCGCAGGAAAATCTCTTATAAAATTTTTAATTTCAATATGTTACCCCATTTTCACATGTCACCAGGATCATAGCCCCCCCTTGTACCCATCACGCTATGCTACTTAGTATATTGTATGAAAGCTCTATTTTTTTTTAAAATTGTAATTTATCTTCGCATTAAAACTACAGTCATTAACGGTTTAGGGTTAAATATCCGTAATCGAGAAATATCGAAAGTTTACTCGAATCGATGATTGAACCCAACATCTTCTAGTTTTGAAGCGGTCACCTTAACTACTCGGCTACCAGTAGGTTCTCTGTTTTAAGTCAGTAGAAATTAAACAATTAATCCTTATGTTAATAACATTGGTTCTTGTAGCTTTCACTATATCAATAAAAAGCTTTCCCCGGATCCAGAGGTTTAAAAAGTGATATAATAGTTATGCGACAAATAAGTCACTTATCGCTGGTCTTTTTCTTAGACATTATAAATCTATAAAAGATTATTATGGCACTATTTCTTATAGTATTTAATGAAAATTGGTTTTGAATTACCAACTTTAACACCCAAGGATTTTTCAAGAGTTCCCCAAACACTTTCCTTTCCTTTAATGAGCTGAAAAAAATATATGCCGAAACGATGAAAGCCCACAAATTGTAGGCCCAGTAGAAAAAATATTTTTATAAATATAAACCATTTTTCATTACGTATGAAAAAAAGACATAAAATTTCAATTTTCGATTCGGGATCGAAAATTTCAGGAAACCCATCAAATGACCGTTTGTCAATATTCATAATATGAACCATTATGCTGGGATTTTTTATAGTTCAACAAAAGTTTAAGGTAATCTAATTTTTAGAACTTTTATTTTGATTGAAATTATTTTTTTATATTTAACAGTCATTACATCAGTACGGTTTGTAATGAGGTGATGACGTCAAAATTTACCATTGAAATTAATTTCCATATTTCAAAACTTCGGTACTGATTAATCTATATTCTAATCATTGATTTCAACCCTTTGTAAAGGATGTATTTTGTTTGTTTGCTCTGTATTGTACTTTACATTTTCCTGGCAGGCAATGATAATGCTAAAAATATTTATTTCTTGCATTTTTCGATACAACTTATCGTGTGCAAGAAAATCTTGCAAAGAGTTTTCTTATTTAACTTGTTTTTTTTATTATACTTTGTTTTAATTAAGTATCTCCATTTTTTTCTCAACAATATGAATGGGTATCTCAAAGGATAATAGCTATAACTAGGAATAATACATTGAAAAGCACATGTTAATAGAGAAAAAAATTCTAGCTCAAAAATCCATTGTAAAAATATATATTTGTTTTTGTGTTCTATTTTTTTAATTTTGTATGTATGCAAAATTAAATTATGTAAGTTATAATATATATTTGATTTGAATTTATTGCTCTGAACAGTTTTTTATAGTTAATGCAAGAAAATTTAGTTATTTTGTTTTATAAGCGGTAAATGCAAAAATGAAAAAATAAAACAATAATTAAAAGCTAAGTAATAAGTATTCAAAAAATAATATAAAAATCCATACAAAGCTTTGTCACTTTATTTACCTCTATGCATACGGTGTTAATCTGTATCTCTAGTAAGCTGCAAAAGAATTGTATTTATATATATTCTATGTACTGTATACCTAATCGGTTATTGATTAATTTTATTCATTTTTTTATTTATTTTTATTAAATTCTGTTTTAACTATATTTTAACTTTCGCAATTCCATACATTCATTTGGAGTTATTTTTGATTTATTTTCTGCAGTCAAACCTTATTGTTTAGATGAGATATTTAGACTTAAATTGCTTATGAAACGCATACGCATTGTAAATATCTTTATTGATAGTGGTGGAGCTTGGGAAGTTAAAAAATGTATAGCAAAATTTTTTGAGCTTCAATTATTTTGTACATTTGATTAAAATATATTTGATATTTACAACATTTATATGTTATGAATTTGAAACATAAAAATAAAATCAGTGCATGAGACATCTTCATTTATCAATTCTAACGACGACAGATTCTCCGGCCCCCAATTCGACAGATTTGAACGAAATCTTCTCAGAGCGGTGCCCGATCACGACAGTGCCACTGTAAAACAATGATGACAAATCGATAGTAACGTGCTCCTTTCCCAAATTTGCAATAAGCACGTAGGAATTTCGTCGTGGATACCATCTTTCAATCACTATTATATTGTTATGGGCATAACGAACAGCTGCATTGCACGTGCTTGTTAATTCATCTTTCCAAATGCCATTGACGTAAATTGCGGGACTTGCTGTGCGTAGCGTTTCCATTTCAGCAATCAAATCTTTGAATCCGAAATTTAAATATTTCGGCTTGCCCGGCAACCAAGGTAAGTGGTGCGCTTGGCGAATCTCGTCGTGGAATTCCTTCTGCCAAACCATTGTGGTCAGTTGATGTAAATGTCTTTGATCGATACGCTCGTTATTTGGATCGATCACTTCACCCAAAGCTATTTCATTTCCATAAAATATTGACGGTGTTCCTGGTAGCATCATTACGATCATAATGGCACTAAACGTGCTGTTCGGATATGGCGTGATCGAAGACAAACGAGGCGTATCCACGTTTCCATTACTCCAATGAACCCAAGGCATTCCCGGTTTCGACCATAATACTCCTGAGTGCACTGCTTCGATTTGGGTGCGGATCGTGTCTAAATCCTCCTCAAAATTCAACTGCACATCAAATAAATCGATGCGATTTAACAAAACATGATAAACGTGTTCAGGTGCTTTCTTCAGAATGTCGTAATTGGCAATCAAAACATTATCTTGTCCGATTAGTAACTTCCACTCACGTAACGATTGCGGAAAGTGAGCTTCGTGTGTGTAATGCTCAAGTCCTTTCAAATAAAACCCATCCACACCCTTGTCAATCCAAAAATTTAATGCTCCCGTTATAACATCAACCCAATCCTCAAATCCGCTAACATCTGTCTGATTTCCAACCGAAACATTCTTTTCGTAGTTTTCAACGTATAACGGCCATACCGGAAGATCTAACGTAACGTAGATATCTCGAGCATGCAAACTGTTAACCATAGACTCAAAATCTTCCATCGATCCAAGAGAGTAATGAATTTGAAACAAAGATGTAACGTTATGATAATCTTCCGGATAGTGCACAGCAGGAAAGATTGAATTCAACCGAATTCCACGAACGTTGAGATTTTCCAAATAGTTGGCACGCATTGCGATTCCTTTAAAATCGCCAACTCCATCACCATTAGAATCTTGAAAACTGGCAGGAAATATTTCGTATAACAATGCACCCTGATACCATGGTAGTGGAGGATTGCAAGTATTCGGTAACATAGCTACCATTGAGACAACAATAACCAAGGCTGCCAAAATTGAGGAAAGCGAGGTAAAAACAAAAATACGTCGAATCACTGGCCAGTTCCAATTAAAGAAGAAGGCATTTTCGATTTTTCGTGAGTAGCCCATGTGTGAGGTTTTTTGACCGTTGCCCTCAGGTTGAAATGTAGTTATAATTCCATCAACACCAACCCCACTTTTTGTTACCGTCAAATAATTATGTAAGAGTGAAGCCTCAGCTGGTTCGGCTAAAGCTGATGAGCCCGAAGTCGAAGACGAGGAATCTTCTAAAAATGATTATCGCATTTGAATAATCTTTCAACAAATTACCATAAGCTATTTTACCTTGCACCACATTATTAAGTTTGTCTGTCAGTTCATTGCTACTGATGAACGTGGTAGAATTTTCAGGACATTCCGTTGTGGGATCGACTAAAGCATTAGTCGGGGGTGACGGTGTTAACAAAGGACATGTAGAAGCCACTTCGGGATCACGATTCTCTCCCACAAAAGACGTAGATGGGAGATTCACGTGCAATAAATGCCGATCTTTATCATCCATATTGTGCTTTTGAAAACATATTTTTACAATTAACAGTTATTTTTAAAATTAAAAGTAATATATTTAAATACCTTTGAAATTGGATGAAAATCACGTGAAAAACATTTCTGCGACAATTTCAATAACTGGGGAAAAGCGTGTGCTAAATAAAAATAGGCGATAGGTTTATGAATGTATATTTTAGGCGTCGTGACGTCAGGTAATGTTTATCATCGTAAGCGTCTGCGTTTACGAAAATCGACGTCGACGTCGACATCGACGACGCTTTGCATCACTATACTATACTACGGAAATAAATCGGTATTACAGAAACCATGATATGAGAATCATTCGGAAACTGTAATGTTTTCATTTTCAAAAAATAGTTTGTAGCAAAAATTGGAAAATATACATCGATTTACAATTACGAATACGGGAAAAAGTTTGATTATTAGTTAATTTTTTCTTCTTGAAATAAAAATTCAGTGGATTTGGGTTAAGTTGTAATTCTGGTTAGCTCAATTTTTTCGCCTCTTCAAATTCCTATTAAAGCAATGTTAATAAATCGTTTAATTCGATTTTTTTGGATAATTAGGGTTTTTGATTTAATTTGGTAACCCCCGCGAGAAAAATGGTAACCTCTTGTGTTAAAAGCACTAATTCATCTGGTAAGGTTTTCTGTTGTCTTTTTTTCTTATATCTAATTTCTTGAAACTATATGGTCTGTTGTTGGAGCTTCGAATAATTCATAATTCATTATTAAATTATTTAGTACATATTAATTGTAAAATGTGGTTTCTAGAATTTTATCTCGTATATACTCGTAGCGTCTGTGTCTATGTCTATATTGGCAATATTATAAAAACAAATCATCAATCAATTAAAAGTATCGAACGTTTTGATTTTCTAACTGCGTTTTAATGTTTTAAACAATTTTTTTTAAAGAAAAGCTCAAACTACTTCGATTAAATTTCTTACTCAAATAATGTTTTTTCATCGAACTTTCAATTGTATTGCAATGTATTTCTTATAGAAACATTCCAGACAGTGATGAAGTGTAGATTTTCGCCGTCCGGGGACGACCGGAGATTCGTGACCCCTTATTTTCATCATTAGTCTCGGAAAGTGCAATTTAAATCAATTTCATTCAATCAATTGCCAATTTTTACCATTTGTCAGTTGGGTCTACGATCTACGAATTTACGGATTTTTATTAACTCTAGAGTCACTAAAGACCTTGGTAGTTATAAAATGACCGATGGTAATTAACAATGAAAGAAATATTTTCAAATAATTTACTTTCGAGCAATTTGTTTTCAAACATTTCATCGATTCATAAGATACACGACATTAGAATATCTATTTACAGACATCAAATAAACAATGGTGGTTGCTAAATTTTCAACATGGAATTTGGAACTTAAAAAAAAAACATCAATTTCGTAAATTTA
Source organism: Sisyra terminalis (assembly GCA_958496175.1). Lineage (NCBI taxonomy): Eukaryota > Metazoa > Arthropoda > Insecta > Neuroptera > Sisyridae > Sisyra > Sisyra terminalis. The sequence goes on from OY292275.1 coordinate 16,235,705, forward strand.
TGAACTGAAATATACTTAATAATTAATATTTGTACTGTATTCCACAGAACTATCTATATCTACAAAGTACGCAAATTAAATCCATCAAAAACAAAAAGTACAAAAATTTGAAAAAATAATGTTCATGTCTAAATCAATTAATTTGATTTTTTGTTTTTAATAAAGGAAGTCGAATCGGCAATTGAAAAGATAAAAGCTTTTCATAAAATTACTAAAATTATTTACATAATAACAACAGAACCATAAATTACATACTTACTAACAATACAAGCATAAATATATTTCCCAAACAATAATTAGGAAATGATTAAATTCATATCTTTAAAATAATAAAGAAGAAGATAAGTAGTCAACTTTACTATATTATTATTGTTATTGTTCAATATTTGGTTAAAATATTTTTGATTTAAATTGAATCGTTACTCAATGTGAAAAACCTTGGCTCATTTTTTTCCTTTTTTGAATTCCATTATACCAATTTCGAAGTTTCAATTTATTTAAATTCCAATCGGATGTGTCAGGCTTATTATATTTAAGTGCACCTTTATGAAATCTACTTAAATTGGACATTTTTTTCGGGTTTTGATTTCAAGCTGCCAAATGCGGTTATCCACATTCTTCTTGTTATGATTTTGATGATTGAATTTAAAATTATTGTTGACTTTTCAAATGCATTTTTATTATTACCAATATTCATTTCCCTGAGAACATTCTATAATAAATTTTAGTCATAAAATTATAGTATAATAAATTTTTGTAAAACGAATTTGTAAAGTTATGTAACGTATTAAAAAAAAGAAAACAGTACTACAAAAATTCTTTAGAAAAAATGCTACAATGTGGCAAAATTAAAGAAAGAAATGTTCAGCATTATTGAAATTTTTCTTATTTTTTTAAAAAATTCTACTGTAATAAAAACTGGGTAAGCATTTTATAACCATAGTATATATAATTTCTATAAATGGATAATCTATCTTTTAACCAGTGTACCTAAAATACTAGCTATAGTAATTGGTTGGTCAGAGTAACAAAATATTGTAAAAGTTCCATAAACGATTATGAAAATTCTATTAGGGGGACTGGAGAGTAAGGTGTTTGAACATTTAAAATATTAATTTGCCATTTGTTGACTTATTGTAGCTTCAAAGCTGTACTAAATAAATTTTATAATTATAATGCCTTGTTAACTTCCAAAATATTAAAAATATATTTGGTAAGTTATATTGGAATTAATAAACAAACACGTAAAGGAATACAAATTAGGTGTTTTGTACTCTAAGAGTTTTGCAAGGATAGTAACACAAAGTTGTACGATATTGATTTACGTACAATAGACATCCTTAAAATCCTAATGTAACTTTTAAGTTTTAATCCGAAAATTTTAAGTTCTTTATCTTGTAACAAACAATAGGTCTAAAAACTTCAAACAATAACATATTATCGTAAGGGAGAAACTGAAACCAAAACCATATCAGATAATCGAGGAGCTAGCAAATACTCCTTACTAATTTTGATCAATCACTCAAATATACAAAAGTGGCCAACAATTATCTACAAAAAAAACGTTATTTTACAATGCCATAATGTAATACTGCTTTGCACAAGAAAACCCCTGGGAAAATAGTTCCTTTATGGGGTTGAATGACATAGGCTGGGAAGTATTAATATTTTACTTGCACACTTACTCTAATGTTACTTCTGGTTACTTCATCGATTTTTCATTTATTTTAATCGCTCCAATATTTCTATATGGCAAAAAAAATTATGTTCAAAATTGATAGTTACAAATAATGTTCAAAATTGGTACTTTGCTCAAAATTAAATTACTTTGACCAATTCAGCATTACAAATTGTACACAAAATGTCAAATGGTTGATCGTAATTGGGGTGATTGTACCATTGATTCAAAATTTAAATTTGTTTTTGAATATAGGCTATTTGAGCTTTAGTTAAAAATCGCCATTCTTTTTGGTGCTCCTAAGATGAAGTTATTTATTATAAAAATTTTCTTAAATTACCAAAACAAGTCTTTAGAACAAAATTTTAGTCATTAGATAGGTAAATGAAATGGAATTGATATATGAATATGAAACCGGAATTCTTTTCTAAAAATGAGCTTTCATTATTGCTAAATAAAAAAACTTATTTTATTCATAATAATTTCCTTTATTTACCATACGTTTTTGTCATCTTTCTGACAATTTGTGGATACATTTGCCAAAAAAATTGTTCATTTTTTGAACAAAACTAATAATCAAGTTATTTTTGTAGATCTTTGTAAAATGTGAAGTCTTGCCCAGCAAGTGTGTGTTCGATTGATGCAAATAAGTAATATTTTTAAGGACCCAAGTCTGAGGAGTTAATCACATTTGAAAATATTTCCAAGCCAAATATCTCAACCATATCCTTCACTCGTTTTTCTGTGTGGCCAGGGGAATTATCAGGCAGAAAGATCACTTGGTATTGCCTATTTTGATATTCTGGCCGTTTTTCGCGCTAAATATTGGTTTCAATCTACTATCGTAAGCTGTCGTTGCGTTTGACCACCATTCATATCCAAAAAATTTTACATTTCGATGTCTTTAAACTTTGAACCCCTAAAAACACTGAGATTTCCTAAGAGCATGCTCAATGTAAGTTTCAATAAGCATTTGATGCACCAGTTTTGGTTAAGTGGTAATAGAAAATCAATGCTATAGGTATGCGAATCGTAGTTTTTAAGCCCAAAACTCGATAAGTTAAGTGCTATTAAAAATGATGAACATGTAGGAAATTTATACTTTTACAAATTGAAAATCATTGTCAAATAACAAAAAAAAATTTCTTCAATGAAATGGTTTGGCAGATGTTTTTCTATTAGCCAGCTAGCAGCACTTATCAAATTCCGAGTTCATATTAACTCATAAGTGACATTTATTTTTGGGTCAAATTCTATCACTTTTACAAGCTTAATTATTTCTTAAAATTAATTTGAACACAAATTGACTTGGTCAGTCTTAATTGTATGCTTACTATTTGAGGAAATTATATTTTACCTTTCATTTATGTCATCAACAATATGACACAGCAAAGAATGTGTCTTTAAATAGCAATTAATTATAGAGTGAAGGTATCTTTTAAAGAACACTTTAAACGTTTAAGCCTATATAAATTGACAAATAATTATCGAAGAAAGCTATTTTGTGTTTAGATATGTAGTATTAAAAGGATATTAAAAAAATTAACTTAAGTAGCATTTTATAGTCAACGATATATTAATCGAACAACGTTGTTGGAAATTTTGTCTTCTTTTTTCATTAGTACATCAACGAAAGGAAGTTAATTTCTACTATTCCTATTACTAATTATATAGTAAGACAAGAAAAATGGAAAAACTAGGTATAATGTCGGCTTCAAAGATTGATGCCGCTTTGATAGTTGATTGTTCTATTCAAATTTCTCCATTTTTTCTCAATAGGCACAAAAAATGTGAAAGAAGTTAATAAGTTTCTTAAAAATTAAAAAAAAAAACACCTCAGTGTATTGAAAATATGTATAGAAATTAAAATGTCTACGACATAAAGAAAGATATTAGCAATATAACATTGCGTGTAATTGTTATTTTTTCATCGAATGTAATTATTTTAAAAATTGGTATTTTGTTGAATGTTTCCAATGAAAAAAAAGACTATGTATAGAGTGAAGCGAAAAAAAAATGCTTAGATGCGTTTTCTTTTTTACAAAGGTCCACATATCGATTTTATTATTTTTTTTTCATCTTCTCTTTTCTTATTGTAGTGATATTGAATCAGAAGGGATCTCAGGAATGTTATAGTAAAAATATTCAAGGTGAAAGATAAATATCAAAAAATTCCATTAATTTGAATGAACCCATTGGAGGAGGCTGTACGTTAAGGAATGTGCCCGCGCGTTCAATCCAACCAAACACCGGCCCAATGCATAAACTGGAAAAAGAAGTTACCATTGACATGGGGTATAATCGGCGGCAGTACGAGGTATGGTGATGGTCATCAACAACAAATGTGGTAACGATGAAGAGAAGGTGAAGAATTTAAGACGAAGACGACAAAGATAACTTCAACCAAATGCTATGAAAAATATTACATCTTCAGAGATTCTTCCAAAATTCACTTAATAACATACAATGTAACAAAATTTTCGGTTTGATCAGTGGCGGCTCGTGACAAGTTTTTTTTTCTTGTAGAAGTCTTAAACTGTTTATACCGTTGAGTAAACTACTTCAAATATAACCACTTTTCCAATAAATTGCAACAAAGAATTATAATATTTGCACTGTTGAGTTTAAAAAAAAATGATCAAAAAGTACACATTTAAATTTATTTAAAAGACTTATTTCCATTTTTGTGTATCTATAGTTCATGTGATTATTTTTTTTATTTTCTTGGTATAAAATAACGAACAAAAGACAAAGAATGAAGGAAGAAAGCAAAGCTCGGCTTTATAAACTTTCTGAAAGGCATTTTATAGAAACTATCAAAATAACGATTCATATGCCCCAAATTTTGTCAGAATTGTTTTGGTAGTAACTTTGGTGGAATTTTGATTTTAAATTTTTTTATTGAATTTAAATTGAAAATATTTTATTTTTGTGAATCAAGAAGCCTGATGAAGTTACGATACGTAACGAAACGTAGCTAATTTAATAATAAAAATATTAAATAAAAAAACCGATCTTAAACAACCTAAATTGTCTTCATATTTAGAAAAATAAAAGCTGAGATTTGAATTTTAGTATCTATTTGGTGGAAAAATTTTACTGCAATAAGTGATTCTCCAGAATCTTTTGAGATTTTAATTCAATGTACATTAAGTGTGGTACATTAAGAAGTAAGTGCGAAGGGAGAAGGGTACAACCCCTTTAGGTACATGCCTAAATTGATTTTACAACTAAAGTACTAAATTTTATTCAATTTGAACAAAAATATTGTTTCAAATTATCAGATTATTGGTATAGATCGAATTTTTTGAAAAAAAGAAAAAACATATCACTACAATTACTCCTTTTCTCCCATACAGTGGCGGATTTAGGTTTGATGCAGCCCTAGGTCCCATTTGGTATGCCGTTCTTGTTGTTCCATAACACAGTGATTATCAAGATAAAACATATAATTTTCCAATTTATAATGTTTATAGAATATATAAAATATATTTTGGTTTTATTATTATATAACATGATTTATAAAAGTAAACTATAAACATAAAATTAAACAAAAGCTCATACCAATGTATTTTTGACGTATTGTCCAAATATGTATTTTGATTGCCAAGAAACCTTCATCAGCGGTCATCAAGTAGTATTGGATAATCTGCTTGGCAATCATACGTATCTGGGCAATATGTTAGTAATTCATTTGTTTGAACTTTAGTTCAAATTTGTGTTTATAGTTTACTTTTGTAAATTATATTACATAAATAGAATTATATCATATATTTTAGATATTGTTATAACTGTTATAATAGTATAACTGCTTAAAATTAAATTATAAATTCATTTTCAATAATTTCAACAAAATTTCTTATGAATTTACATTTTTTAAGATATAACTTATTATTAACAATAATATTTTTGAAAGATTCAAAGATAATAATACCAGGGCAGTAAATCTTGGTTCACATTTGCTGGTTAGTAGCTTTAAAGATTTTTTTCCAGAACAATTTGGCACTGGGATTCAAAAAATGCACAGATCAATGTCACAAGAGTACACATCTTGAAGATTCCGTTATGTAATATATTCCATATATTTTCGGATATCTTCAGTATTTAACTATTAAGAATATTATATAAGAGAATACATTCATTTACGAAGGTCTCTTCTAAATCGTAAGCGTACTAGATTGTTTTAGATCAGCAGCCAAAAGGATCGAATTTAGCAAAAAGTTCTACGGTAAGAAATTACCATTATGGGGATATCCAATTTGTTCTGAATTTCCCCGGAATGGTAGTTTTCTAATTGCCAGTGATTTAACAATTGAAAGATATTAAAAAAATATTTATTATACTTTGCTGAAGATGTTCCATACATTCATAGTGAAACTAACTCGTATCAATATTTGAATTTGAATTGTCCGTACATTCTTCGCCTTTAAAATGTTGACGTTCTGAAAATTATGCCGCCCCTAAAATCATGACGCCGCAGGCCTGGACCTCATGGGCCTAGGCGTAAATCCATCACTGCTCCCAAAACAAATTCCTGTTAAGAGAATTTATTCAAAAATGTTTTGGCTATATTTGAGGCAAGCGTACACTTGTTTTTGGCAGTTGTACCAAAAAATACTTTTCAGAAGAATCACAAAACATTCAAAGGGCATTACTGGTAAAAAGTTACCACTACTCGCCATGCTCTTATTCTTTACGCTTTTTTCATTTTATAGTGGTAACTGTTAAAATGGAGATGGGACAGTTTATGCCATCAGCTCAAGTCTCTGCCATCCTTGCCTCCATGGCCAAGCCGCCACTGTGTTTAATTGACTTTTTCTCTGAACCAAAATCATTTACTCCAATATAGTAATTTAGTGGTGATAAACAATATTTTTCTTCGAATCAAATACATACTTTTTCTAATTACTACCATAAGCTGATCATTTCCCCCCGGATTTACTAAAACATCTCAAATTTATTTATTATAGGTATAGTCTTCAAAGAAATCATTTCAAGCGACAATATTTCCATCTAATTTTTTTTTCGATGTGTTTTCGCGGAAATTGAAATCGTAAAACTTTAATGCAATGATAAGTGTTGTACATTGTATAATAACTTTAATTTTCATTATAAACCACGATAAGGTCAATAATAATGATAATAAAAATAAATTATGATAATAAAATTATTATTTACTACAAAAATTCACGACAACTCCCTTACAATATATTTAATTGCTTGTATCTTACTCGATTAAATACAAAGAATTCGTATTTTTTAAATGACAATTTTGATTTAGTTGTATCAACTATTCGCTAATTGGCGAGATTAAAGACAAGATATTAATAAAATGGATTTTTTTATCATATATTTTTTAAATTTATCATACATTGCGAGTTGGAAATCTTTAATTTTATCGTGGCAATAAAATATTTCCATTCAAACATTTTTTTTTTCGTTTTGAACTCTTGGTCGAAAAAAAATTTCGATCGTAAAATTTGATGCAAACATTCTACGCATTCTTTAAAATAAAGTACAAGTATCCATAGGGTTTGGAGATATTTTTTTTTTTGATTTGAATGGATGATAACTCGCGGCATGTGGGCAGAAATTGTTGAATTTTTGCTGCATTGGGTCATAAAATCAGTCGAGATCGGTCTTAAATTATCCAAACTAATAATTTGCATTATTTGTTAATTCCTAAGTGTTAAAAAGCAGGTACGTGTTTTTGACTGCATATGTGCGACCAGCTACCGAATTACGCGCATACTTGCCAGTTCATTTGCATTCGAATCAAACGTAACGTTAACGATATCGTTTTTCGAGTTTTCTCCTTCCACGAAGAAAGTTTGGCTTTTTTTTTGATTTTTATTCAAAGATTAACGTTAAATTGACCGCCTCCTACTAAAAGTCTACAAACGTGAGTGATAATATCGCTCCAATACCAAATTTGTCGAGTTCAACGCTCGATAGTTATGTACACCTTAGACTTACATTCGTGATTATTTTTTTTTCATCTCTCGAATTTTCAAATTGATTACACATTTCCATTTTACTTAATATCCAAATCAAAATTCACCTTGTAAATTATTCGTTTTTGGCCAACCAAAACTAATTTCAACCACTCCAAATCCAATATTCGTTATCATATCCGCCGAAATAATCAATTCTGCTTAGCCATAGGTGTATGTATATATTCTCAGCGATTGTTTTTAATTAAAATTTTTAAGAAAAAAGGTATGAAATTTCTCTTGAAATCAATCATCTTTGAAACCCATAACCAAGCGTAATTACCGAAATTTCAATCGAGCTAAATGAAGGGAATACCAAGAACTTCTTTTGACTTCTGGTTAGTTATTGTAAAAAATGGCCTATTTTTTGGACCCAAAAAAAAACACTCATGAATCGAACACCTTGTCTTTCTTCTTCTCATTTCCATACGCGCGTCTTTTTTATTTTGTCCGAAAATCCAAAAAAAGAGCTCCGAAAACTTATTAACTTTGGTATGTGTAATGTGTAACACAGTGTATAGTTGATTCCACACATATACACTGACGGTTCTGTGATAAATATAATATGTATATACATGAAGAAGAGGAGGACCTTCTTCGTTGGCTTTTATTTATTTTTATTTTGATAGGCAAGGCAGAAAAATGTTGTGAAACGACGACGAAGGCGAGCACCTCGCTATGAGACTAGGTGCAGTTTCTCTCTGGTTGGAATGTCATGCAAGTTGACTGGAATGTAGCCTCCAAGCCAGATACTTTACACACCTGCGATCGACCATACCAAACAGTCCACAACCCAACTAACACATCTATCCACATTCTACATACTTTTGAAGCATACTATCCTCAAATTTCCTTTCTGGCCGTTCTGGTCCTTCCATAGGACACCTTGGCCAGAAAGGAGTATCCAGAGGATAGCTTGATTGTTTGCGGGCCAAATTTATGGCTGAACTCCAGCGACTTTAGTTTTGGATCGTGTGGATCGTATAGAGAAAGTTTTATGTATTGGTAAGTTTGTAAAACGTGGAGTATTTATCTGGTCAAGCCACATTCCATTGCCCATTTTGACCGTGACTGTACGCAAGACTGTTGTAAGAAACCCAGTCTAGGCCGCCGCCGCCATCGTTCCACACACAACACAACACGCTGCCCAAGAAACTCTTGTGTGGTGTTAGCGACTCTCCAATATTCCATTCCACATTTTCTAAATACGAAAAATATTGTCGCCAATAATCAACACAAATTTGCCTCGATTCAATCCAGCTTCTATGGTGATCCAAAGTGCGACTAACACCCCAAAAGTAGTTGAGTGATCCACAATATTTGGGAATCGGCCTCCTCGCACGTGGATAGCACATCCATCCGGCATTCCCGAACTAAAAACGGGTATCACAGCATCGATCAATTAATCCCCCAACTCCAGTGCTCTGTTACGCAGTGATCCACAATTCCTCAACAATCCACATTTTTTTTTCGAATCAGTGAACAGTGTGTGGTGTTTTTGTATTTATTTGGAATTTTTTGTGCAACTTTTTGGATATTATCAACAATTAAGGTAAGCATTTCTCGCCCAAAATATTTTTATCTTGGTAATCTCCTCTAAAATTAATCTCTAATATTTTTTTTTTGAATTTCTTTTTCTTGTAATTCTTTTAAATTTAAATCCAATTCATTCAAATATATTAAAAACCTGTTTTCTTATTATAATATATGTAGATATATCTTTGGCATCTCGTATTTCTGCTTGGGCCCCTTCGATAGCCTAGCTCGTCATCTTTGATAACCAATCAAAATTTGAAAAAAAAATCTCTAATTAATTACAAATTGATTGGATATTATATCCATGCTTTCATTTGGCATTCAAAAACCAACAATTAGGTATGCGTTTTCCCGCCTAAAACACATACCATTATTGCAATCGTAGAAAATATTTAATCTAGAAAGGTAACAAATATCTTAAAAGTGTGTTTAAAATGTTTCTTTTCCATTAGTCTCCCGCTTAGGCCCCCTCTTTTGTCCCCCTTTCATTTTATTACAGATACCGTGTGTATATGTGTGAATATATATATACATATTATAATCGTTTTGTTTCTAATTAAAATGATATTCGTCGTGTGACCTTCTTTAAAAGTTATTAACTATAATATAGTATTATTGAACATTTAAATCGAAGAATTTCGACTTGAAAACGTGTTTTTCGAATGTCGCGTTTATAGAGAATTTTTAAACGGGATTTTTATTACATGGAACTGAAGGAAATTCTCCAATAAAGAATTTCTCGAAAATAAAATAATAAAATTTTCGATTTTCGGCAGTTTGGTGTTTTGACCTGAAAAGAAACAATTTTAATTGGAGCATTAAATATTTGACGTATCTTTATTAACTAATGAATACTGTGAGGTGAAATAATTTTCACTGTGTTCGATTTATGAGGTGAAAAATGTATCTAGAACATAATATTTAATTTTCTGATTGAGCGTTAAAAATAGAATGACTTTATTCTACATTTTAATAAAAGATAAGATAAGCTTTTGAGATTCAAACCAGTCGACAAAAATGGAATGTATATGTATTTCCTAGATTACAAGACGGCAAAAGAATGGAAATTGGAGAAAAAAACTTGAAATTTTATATGGCCCATGAATCACACGTACGTTTTTTCCTGAAGACCTCGCGATTTTTTTTTGTCACTGTCTTATTCAAACAAATTTTCAAACTATATGGTACAATAAATTTTAATGTCATGAAAAAAATTGACATAATCAAAAAAAAGAAAGTAACGAAAAAAATAAACGTTCTACGCAAAACGTTTATTTGTAAATTTTAAATTATATTATTGGGCAAACGCGAAATTTTGTTCGGCGAATATTTAAGAAATTTCGAGCGTCAAATCAGAGAAATATGGAGGAAGTAAGAAGATTTATTTTTTTACGTGTAGAGCCGGAAAATGTAGATAAACGTTTAAGAACCGGAATATATTTTTTTTCTTTACATTCATAAATGTTAATTTATTTAAAATGAAGATAGCATTTGCATTGAGAATTTTAATTTATGGCATCTTTATCAAGACAGGATGTGTGAATCTTAAAATTGCATTATTTTTTTTTTCTTAAATCTTCGTATAATGCGCATGAATATATATGTTTGTATTTTAAATTTTTATTACATACTTTTGCACTCTTAAATTCAGAATATTGTAGGATTATAAGTCATTTATTAGTGTTTAGTTGGATTATTAACTTCATAATTTTCGAATAATTGTGCTTCTTTTTTCAACTAAGAAGTTCTGTTTATAATTTCAAAAACGAAAATTAGCTGGTACCAAAAAACGAACAGGTTTTTTAAAAAAGAATTTATTTAACCGAAAAAATAACAACAATTGAAGTCAAAGAATAGCAAGGATGACTTGCGCGCCGCATGCGGCTCTTTTAGCAATTTTCGGTGGCTCAATCTTATTATATAAATAGCTAATTTCAAAAGCTACAAATTTATATTACGAAAATATTTTCAATTTGCAAAAATAATTATTTTTTCTTAATAAGTGAACATAGAAAAACTATAAAAATAAATTCATTTATTCCGTGATGAGTTTTGAAGCGATTTCTCATGCGTACACGTGGAAAATTTGAAGTGGAGCTTTTTGAACTTTGTTACAAAATTTAGAACTGAGATTTCAAGTCCGTTGGGAGTTATCAAACGAATTCAATCCAGTCCTAAACCTGCATTGGAAGTACGAAGTACACAAAATTTTGGACGATTTATTGGGTTATAAGTTTTTAAATTATTTCAGTTATAAAACTGTTGATATATAAAGATGCCTTCTTTCAAAATAGCATAGTTACAGCTTGCACCCAAAACTCATAACAATTAAGAATTTCAAATACCCAAATATTATTTAAACTAATTGAAAATCCAAATTCGTTCTTATCCATGAATTTGATTTTTCTGCTAATCTAATGATACGTGTCGCTCCCGTAATTTCCAGGTTAAAGAAGGAATAATATTCTTCATTAAAAACATCGATATTAGAAATTCGATATTTTTAATAGTTCATCATCGATGATAAAATTATCGACGTTTAAGAACGATTTATCAATTTTTTTAGATGTTTTATAAATAATAACATACCGCTAAGTTGTAAACTTCTTCAGTTTATAATCTAACGCTGTTAAATTACAGTTTAACGTTTTGTTAGTTTATATCTTATGCATTTTAAACTGACGGATACAAAATTCTACGTTTGTGACTGAGGGAGATATTTGTAGACTAAGAACGAGACGAAAAATTACGCTATGATAAAATATCGTACATAAACTATTGCTAATGAAGGATGATGTATCATCGATGTTTTGGGTTTCAACGTCGATGTAAAAACATCGATTTTCATGAACGATTTATCGATATTTGAAATAAATCGACGAATTGTTTGCATCCCTAGGCTAATGGACAAAAAAACGCAAGAAAATCCAAATAAAAGATTAAAAATCAAGAGTAAATTATGAAAATTGCGAAAATACTGTAACCAATTCAGGGACGAATCGCATCATAATGTGTAAATGTAAAATCTAAGTAGCGTTAGGAATGTATATTAATAAAAGAAGGGTTTTTTAACTCCAGCGAAATAAGTGTAGATATACCAATCCGACCAATCCTAGTTTATACGATTGTGCTATCGTATGTATAGTATATCCATATCTCTTCGTTTTTTTTGTGATATAATCTAGCTTCATGTATTCAACGCACATATCTCCTAAGAGTTACATAAGTCGATATTTGTCATTCGGGGTCTACTTATAGTAATGTGACCTTTTTCTATTATTAACTAATTATTAAATACAATATGATTATTTCACAGGCCGAATTGTGAGATTATATACTGTTGTGTCAAATTATCATAAATGCCAGTCTTCAAGAAGACAACGCCTAAGGATAATATAATCCATTTATATCCTGTGGTGAGGGTAACCCTGAATTTCTATTTTCGGAAAAAATAGTTATACGTTTAACAAGAACAAATGCCGTTAATCAATTTATTTTTTATTTTATAAATTAATAAATATAAAATTGTTTATAAGCTGATTTACTATGTTCCATTAATGGCACTGTAACATATGTTCAGTTTTCAAATTATTTGTGTTTAAATTATAATGAAATCAAATAAACAAGTTGTAATAGGTCTTAGGCAATAATGAGGATTTAAAATTAATTTTGTTGATAATCTTGTTTTATTTGAAAAAAAAAAATTCGTAGGGATTACAATTTTAAAAACCGTTGAAAGTGTTTCTCCAATGCTGGTTATAAATTAAAAATTCTCATGAACGCTGAAACTAACTGATATTTTCTTCGAATTACAATTTGAATTTTCACATAAATAATTAAATGTCAATAATCCAAGTTTTTATTGCGACTTTAAAGCAAGAATTTTATGGCAAATCAGTAACGTAATTTAATGATGAGATGTCGATACTAAAAATTGTCTATATACTTAACCACTGGTATTGATTTTCTAGAAAGCATTATATGATTTATGATGTGCCGATTCTTCTAAGATAGTAGTCATAACTGACGCTAAATTACTGCATTGTACCTACTGGTTTATAGCTATATTATAAATATGTACCCCTAATTTGGTTTTAACGCGAATCTTTAATGCACAGATTTGCTTTAACGCGGTCTAAAACTTTGCAGTTTAAAGCTTTTATTTTCCTGTTAATCCTTATAGTTGTTTTACATGTGATTTTTATATCCCAAATTCTTGAGGATATATCTTTTATTTAAAGTAGAATTGGGGAGGTACTTTTGAAAAATTGAAATGAATTTTTCAGAATATAACTACGGTTAAGAACCAATAATTGATTACTACCTATTATTATGCATGATTTATTTGAAATTACATTTTTATTTTAATTTTCAATTATTAATATCAAAAACTTTATCTTAACACGTACAAATTGAAAAAAATCATCTTTGTATAGTTAATATTTGGGTTTTGAGTAATTAATAATGACAAAAATTGGTCTTAATAGTATCCACAATCTATAAACTCAAACTTTGAAACTAATAATTATTGAGATTACGGCTTTGAAGCCAATTTTAGCTTAAAACCCGGCTTCTGTCTAAATTGTTACAACTTATAAAATATTAGTTTAGATTGTAAGTCGTTAGCATTAAACATAAATTTATATTTAATTTTGTATGATGTTCCAAGCAAAAACAGAAAGGATATTTACAGAACAATTATACAATTTATAGAACACAAGGCCGGTTTTGAGCACCCTAGACAAAACAAATTTTGGCGAAAAATAGCGAAAAAAAGAAAATTTTATTTTTTATTCGGCACCTCTTTAATTTGGCGCCTTTGGTAGTCGCCCGACTTACCCCTTTATTATTCACTCCTGATAGAACATTTAATCAGAATAAATTTTAATAGCTTCAATTCTGGCTCCATTTAATATAAATATTAGATCTTTAGTCTTTTGACTTCAAATTCTGCCTCCCCAGTTTTGATCAAACTAGGAATGTGTATTTTCCAATATTTTGGTTCAAAAGCTTCCTGAAGGCTTTTAGAAACAATACATTTGTAGATGAAATAAATATGAAGCTTGAAGTTAAAACTGTGGTTATATGAAATATAATTATTTGAATTTATTTACAAGGATTAAAAAATCGCTATTAAAGTAATGTTTACGTGGGTTTTTAAATTTTGGATAAAATTTTGTCTTATTGGAAGCCGAATTTTTCTAAATTTTAGGTTTAAATTGGTTAATACATAAATTACAAATATTTTAATACTTATTTAACATTAACCATTGACTTATCCTGTATAAGTTTTAATATTTTTTAAATTAACATTTACTGGTTGTACAAAACGAACACTTTTGTATACTAATGGTATCTTGTCATTATTCTTAATTTTTTTAGACTTAAAGGTATCTAATTCAGTAGCCAACGGATTTACATTGTAGCTACCTGAGCTGTTACAGCTTTTATAAATAAACTCTTTTCTCGTAAAAAAGCATAAGTTATTTAAAATGTAACATTATAATTACTACTGGTTTCTATATCAGAGTTGCATAAAATAATTATACATTCAAAAGAAAACAACAAAAAAATAAGCGACCGCTATTAAATTAAATTATGTATCGGCTTAACCCGCCATTTCCTTGTCGATGCTAATTTAAAATTTTACATACAATCGTTACCACTATCTCATAACTTCAAATAATCCAGATTAAAATTGGATTGTTCACTGAATATTTTGCACTAGCAAAATCATTTTATCAGCAAAATTTAATCAGAAACATTCAAGGCATACTTTACACAATCGACTGACACAAGCATAATCAAAATGTAAATAAATCTCAAGTACACAAGAGATCCTTCAGAAAAAAAAGGCTTGATATAGTCGAGCTATTTAGTATCCCTTTGGTTTTTGGAGGGAAAATTTTTTACTAAAAAAAAATCCCGTCGAACAACTACTTGCCCCTTGCATCCCCAAGGTTGTTCTTGGCCCGTCCAGGCCTTAAAACGTTTATTTGATTTTAATCACCCGCCAGGATTTGTTCTCCAACTATTTCCTACCTGCTGCTTGTATTATACATAAGCCCCCGGCTAATTGTAACGACTAAAATTTTTCAATTTGTTTCAACACAATACGATTACATCAATTAAAAAAAATCCGATGGCATCGCCGATTAGGAAAATGAATTTCGGTCTTATTACCTCGTACTACTTTTAATGATTAAAAGAAATAACATCGATTGAATTAATGAAGTGAAATAAAAAAGTCAAGAATGCAGTCCGTGTTATAATTTCATGCTAAATGCAACATGTTATATAAGTTCTATTTAATTATTTCGATTTATTTTCACGTTCATATCTTAATAGTCTTTCTTAGTTATGTGTACGAGTATCATAAACTTGCTCATTTTGCAGTTATTAATCTCCTCTTATGAATACAACCGCAAATGCTGACAAATTTAAATCTTACACCGGCAACAATTAAACTTAAGTATTAGCTATGAAGTTACAACTAAATAATCTTAAAATTATTCTAATTTACATTTTAAGTATGCATTGCAATACTACTGAAAAAAATTGCCGTAGAGCTTAAGCAAGTCTAGACGGATTATTAGTAATAAACGTTGCATAATACATACAGTAATTGCTCTTAAAGAGTTCAGCATCTGATTTTTGCTGTTAAACATGAGCGAATTTTCATCAATTTGTACTATTTTCCTCTGAAAACAACACCATTTGGTACAAAATTGCTTTTGGCATAGGAAAAAACATTGAAGAATGTTTTTCTTAGACCTTACCTTTATTTCATTAATTATATAGAGGTGTCAATGCTAACACTGCAAAAAGCTTTGCAGCTTTTCGGTAGACATGATCGGACGTCATCAGTGATTCCGAAATAAAAAAAAGCGATGATAACTTAAAGTCGGTATAACTAGGACGAAAATGATTTCCCATATAAGTGAATATAAAAAAATCGAACAAAACTTTTTTTTTGCATTAATTTTGATATAGGTATTAGTTATTCGATTTGATAATTATGTTCATTTTGAAGTCGAATTTTGATTCAGAGTTATCGATTATCATCAATTGTGTTCACCGCAAAGTAAATTTTTGGGATTCGTTTATTCGGGAAATAGTTTTTGAGAATAAAAATGGGCTCTTGTTCCTTTTAGAACCGTCAAATCTGGCAACGTTGCATTGTCTCCTTTGGTTTTAATTTCATTCGTAAATAAATTGGTCCACAATAAAAATTTAGCCACAAAAGAGAATATTATATCATATTAGACAATATTAGAATTGAATTAACAAAAAAAATCGCGAATATAATAAAAAACAGAGTAGAAAGTGTAAAATATGGTGAAAATAGATCATTCTTAACGAGAATCAGACGACATCCTTACATTAAAATAATTTATATTGAAGTATGAATTAAAATAAAAGCTTCCCTATTAAAAAAAAACAATTTTAAAGCCTTCCATTTTCATAACAAAAATCGTGGTTTCAAGCTTTAGATCCTTTAGATTCATCAGATAATAGCAGCACAGAAATCATCAAATTCTAAACTTGAAACTCTAATCAAAGTAGTTAAGGTTTATATCTATTGAAATTGGAAAGTTCCAAGTAACATAAGCTCCAAAATTCTTCAAAAACGTGAATTATTATCAGTGTCCCACGCCATCTCATCATGTACGGCAATGCATCAATTTAGAACAAAATTATTTAAAATTATAGAAATAATTATAATTATAAAAGTTGAATAATTACAAACAGAATTTCTACTTTGATCCTATCATAAAGAATAGAAAATTGTATATTTTTGTGTTATAAAACCCACATTCTTTCAATGACATTTTTGTCTTTAAACGTTTATGTAATATCATTCTCATACGTACATACATATACATAATATTGGAATTTCTCATATGGAATATCTAAAATGCATTATTATATAACTATTTAATGTGCGAACTAACATTTTATTGCTTTTTATTGGCCTTTTTAAGCTTTGATTTTTTATTACTATTCATATTTTCCGTTCTGTGTAATAAATGTAGTCTCCACGTGTTGGCAATATATTTCTTATACCTACGTACATAACATAAGTGCACTCTTGACGAGCTTTTCAAATAATAGTAGTAATGTTATAAAAAGTAAATTTAATGTTGAAGAATATACAATTAAGAGAGGTTAAAAAGATCGTAACACAAATTCCATTTTCTTTATTTAGAATCCACACATATGTGAGTGTAATTATTTTAAATGTCGATAAGTTGAAGAGATGGATTGTGGAAAAATTTCATTTTAAAACGGGAAAATTAAAATTTTTGTTTCATTGGTATTGAATAATTGTATACTTATCAATAAAACTATGAAATGCATACTACTATTTTAAAGAAACGTTATTAAAATGGTCTTAGGAATTAAATCATTTTATTTTAAGAAATATATCATTTAAATAAATTATTCAAGACCATTTTATTTGTAAAAAGTTTATTGAATTTATATAGTCACAAAACTATAGAATTAAAAAGAGAAATGATCTTCTTTTGTTTATGGAAATCAATGATGTTTTTTTTTCTTAATATGAAAAATATTATCCAAATATTGCAAAAAAAAACTACTTTTTACTTATGAATTGTAATCATAATAATTAACAACAATTCAATGGTTTATTCCATCGAAGTGTTAACCACATGTTGAATAAAAATTAGATAAGCAATCGGTTTAAATTTTTTTTTTATATCTGTGTCAAGGATTCACATGCATTGTTAGTAATAATTTATATATTTTGCACCTAGATTTAAAGAATATATTATTATTATACTTAAGCCAGGAAGTGCTTAACTCATGTTGCCTAAAATGTATTTAGTATTGTGAACTGTGAAGTAAACCATCGAAATAAACACATGCATGTAATATCTAAAACTTCATATTGTCCAATATAAGCTGAATTTCTTGGGAAAATTAAAGTATTGAAATTAATTAAACTTTAATATAAATAAGTACTTTAGTATAAATAAGTAATATGTGTACATTTTCGCAATTAACAATACCACAACTATTATGAACCATATTTATATTTAATTTTAACGTGTTTATTTACAACAAGAGCATTACGAGCATAATCTAACGAAATTTCGACCACTGTTAGCGCTGCGATCGATTCAGTTATTCCCACCATAGGTGGGAATAGGTACTTGCAAATGAAAAATATTTGATCGTTTAATTAGAGTAACAAATTTGAAAAAAATGCAGATTTTTTTTAATTGGATTATAAGTTAATCTTTCTAGAAAGATGGTTACTGTTTGGTTGGACTGTTCGATTTCTGGGAACTATTGATTTGAAAATTTGCTGATATAAATGGATATAATTTTATGTAGATTAAGAAGTGGAACTCTATTTTTGGGTAGAACTTTGGGCTCAAGTTCTTTTTAGGTAGGTTAGTATTTGACAACGTATTTTCTACTTTGTTTTTAAATTAATTTGCGAATAAATTGGTCCATATTGACGATTTCGCCACAAAAGAAAAAAATATATCATACCATTGTAGAATTGAATTTACAAAAAAATCGCGAATAGATTCAAAAACAAAGTAGAAAATGCAACCTTGTCAGATATTGACCGACCTAAAAGGGACATGAACCGTACTTTGTTTAAAATGGTTCTGAGACATTGGGCTACAGGGAAAAAGAGATAAATTGTTCTCGAAAGAAACGTATTAAGTGAATTTTATATGAATATATGGAATCAATTTTTGTATGGTTAAAGCCAGTGGTTACCCAATTTTTGAGCACACAAACCACTAAATTTATAGTTTAAATCCTGCAAACCACCAAAAGGATTTTTCAAGTGTTAAATATATTATAATAAGTATATTCTTTTCGTTGGACCAACGAAATTTACTCGTGGAACACTACTTTGGTTAAAGCCATCATGTAGGAATACCTAAAGCATCCCTTTTGAATCAATCCTGTTAAAATTGTTTGTCAAATTTTTGATCTCAGTATAATAAAACATCTTCTAGAGTTTACGCTGGTTCTGAGGCGTCAAGTATTACAAGCATGACGATCAGCGTTTTTGCCGTAATTTTTGGTTTGGTATAGTTTGAAAGTTTCAATATTCAGAAAAAAGTATGGTATTAATAGACTTTTTATTCCAATAATCCTGGAGTCACTACTTTCCTCATAAAAAATAAAATATTATATATTACCCAATAATTGTAGCGAATAAATAAGGGATTTTTCTTAAGTTCGTGTTATTCATAAGATTCTTGACTACGTTGGTTAATAGCAAAACAAGTATATTATGTAGATACAGTTTGGGTATAACAAGATATACTAGTTAACTCAGTTGGATTGTGGGGATCACTATTTATTAGGCTGGATATTACAAATTCTTAACAAAATAAGTTTTCTTTGGCTTACTACGAATCGAATCAGTAATTCCAAAGTTTTTTTCAGTATAATTGATTTTCTTAGTACTAAACCACTAAGTTCTTATTTCTCGATAGAGCAATTTCGAAAAGTCCAATTTCCTCATTTGCACTTAAATGAGTTTTCTGTCTAGTTTAAATTCATTCATCTTATATGTAAATGATTTTTTTCCGAGTCCCCTTCTATTGTTAAGTAATTTTTTGGTCGTCGTAACTTGTAAAGAAGAATGATGGTCTCCTCTCGGATGACTGTTAGGGATGCTGCGGGTGAACCAAGTCTCCAAACTTCAAGTTCTCTCGGCTGCGTTACTGGAAGAATACCATCTTGATGGGTTTCTTTCGTCAAGGACACGCGGCTGACGCGCGCCTTAACAACCTTAATCAAAATTTAATCCCTACCATATACATATATACAGACTTGAGCCACAATCTTCCATATCCATTATCATGATCAAAATTAACATGAAGAAGAAGAAGAAGAAGAAACAACAAGAACGTCATTTAAATCAGCCACGGTTCTTGTTCGTTTTTTTTTTGGAATTCGTTTTTGATGAACAAGGAATTTATATACTCGACCATATAATTTTTTTTTCGTTGATGTTGTTTTGGTCTCATGATTCCTTTTTTAAAAATATATTCTTTTGAAGGTGTTCACTTTATTTTTTTGTTTTATTTTGGGTAGGTAGAAACAGTAGCTGCTCTGCGGTAATCTCTTCAGTTGTTTTTTTTACGTTTTTCTTCTGGGCTCTATCTTTTGTACCCTTATTTGTTTCGTTGCTTGAAGACGATTAATTTTAGATTTTTTTTTTTCCATGCTTCTATGTCTGATAGGACAAATCTAAAGTGGATCTAGGACATAATAAAACGAAAGGGATTAAATTTAAAAAAATATATATAATGACCATAGAGACTTATTATTATATAACTGTTCAAACCATTATATTGAAATGATTGTCTCAAATCCCATCAAATATTTTCATCGTTTATAAAATTATTAGACAAGAATTTGTTGATTATATTAATTTTTGAATATAATAATTTACAACTTGAGGCTATAAAATTAAATAAATTCCCTTCCTTATATCTAAAAAAAGAAGAAGAAATGATGACTCGTTTCGTGTTTATTTTGCAAAAAAAGAGTGTAGAAAAAAATTTAACGAACTTGCTTAAGAGCAAGGCAAATATTAAAAGAATTTCGAGCCTCGATCAATTTACACGTCTCAATATTTATTTTAAAACCAAAAACATAAGTATTGAAATGAATATACGAAACTAACAGAAGGAAATTAGGGATTTAAGTGGTTTTAAGATCGTTTCAGAAAAAAGGATATAGCGATTACGGATCGAGAGATTTATAATAGTTGGAATCTTTTTTAAAGTACTTTTATAGTCTCAAATCGTTTGTTAATGCGTTTATTCATTAGGAAGAACAAGGATTTATCTTTAATGATCCATAATAACAATAATAACATCGAAATTATCTCGAAGGCGGTTTTGGATTTTTGGGACGTTTTACGACACTTTCCTTTTCCTAGTTTTTGATTTTAGGGTTGTTTTTTTTTTTTTTTTTGAATAGATTTTAAAACGATTTGAACATTTTCGTGGAGGTAGAGATCTGGTTTTTGCTTCTTTACTCCTATTTAATATCTAGCATTTTCTGTCTGCTTCGTTCTTGAAACTCGAAAGAATTTTAACTACATTAAACGTATTATTATTATTATTATTACCAACATCATCCAAAGATTGTAAAAGAAATATTTGAAATTGTTTTGTATATCTTCACACACTTAAATTTAATAGAGAGGAAAAATAAAGAAAAAATTCTTAAACACGAAGAATATTTCATAAGAAACAGAAAAAAAAAGACTTAATTATTTTTTAAGACGATTTTTGAATCTTAACACAGAAAAACATTGCTTTATTACCGATACAAATTTTTAAGCTTTTTTTTTTCAATTTTAAATTTTTATATAAATGTAAAATTCTTAAAATTCTAACGTTGAATTAATAACTGTTCTACATTTTTGTGGATTTTTTTTCACCGATTCATTCGATCGTTATTGTCGTGTTTTGGGTTCAACAGTCGAAATTTTGAATATTGACGGTTTCATAGAAAATATCCAAAACAATGTTATCGTTAAATATTAAGAATGGAATTTCAAAAATTTCAAAGCAATTATATTTGTTGAATAATGAGAATTAAGTCTTTTCATTTTGAAAAGTGGCCTATCGATAAGCCAATAATTTTCTTCTGTTATTTAAATATATTAGTTGATTACTTTTTGATAATTTTCTACATTTTTTAGATAAGATGTGACACATAATGTGTAAAAAGTAATACCTACTTCTATGTGTGATATTATATTGAGAGATTTTGCTACAATCTAAGATGAAGGTCATTTTTTTGAAAAATATTTTTCTATTAGGTAATGAAAAGATAAAATTTTATTATTTTTCTTAACAGATAAAATTGCAATTAATTACATATCAATTTTGTTTTACTTATTGTGCTGCAAAATTTTAATGAAATAATTTATAGTTTCTTAGGTATATTGTAGAGAATACGCACTGGTTTTGAGTTTTTATACCTTGTCAATAACAGTTGTGTCCCAATTTCGATTTCTAATATTGATGAAATTTCGTTTGTGCATTGATCTTTGTTCTACTATTTCGTAAAGGTAAATATGATACAAATACCTATAGCTATTGTTATTCATCAGTTGCTCAAAGTTTTGAGACATACAATAGAGCAAAAAAGAATTTAAATCGTATTTCAATATTGTCTTAAAACTCGATTAGTAATACATTTAATCGAACATGTAAAGGAATAGAACATAAATTTTTAACAATGAATTTAGAGTTTAAAAAATCCGTATTAAGAATGAATTGTTTTAGAGCCCACAACCATAGTTACATTCATTTTAGATTTTTGTAAATAAAAATTGAAAATGTTAATGATTAGTAAAATTTATTTGTTCCATGTATTCCTTTTAACAATGGAAACTATTTCCACTAAAGTGAAATTCAGCATGTTTTTAAGCTTTTGTTCGGTTTAAAATGATTGGTTAAACGGATGGTTCGTTGGATTTGTGTTTTAGGACATGCAATAATAACTATTTATTTTATTAGACACGTTAACTTATTTATTTATTTCACAAATCGACAATTAAAGTAAAGGTTTTCGAGATCAATTTATTTTTCACTGTTTATTGTTTTCGAATTAAGTTGTTATTTGCGTATGTTTTTTAACTATAGTATTGACTATCAACCGCCTTATATACAAATTTGATAATAGTCTGAAACTCCTAGAAAGTTCCAGATACTTCTCGCTTATTCTATCACTCATAAAATATCGAACATCTTTTACCTCTTTACCTCATTCTATTTTTATTGTTTAAATTTTTTTAACCTTCTAAGTCCGCAACAATATAAATCAAGCGATTTATATTCATCTTCTAATTATGATAATTATTAATTTTCGATTGTATTCCGAAAGGAAATTTGGTTTCTAAGGTTCCAATGATTTTATATTTCGTTGTGGCCCTTCTCTGTTTTATAGGTAATTCGTACGTAGGTATACGACTGCTTGAGAAAAATGACACAAAGTTTATTAAGGATTTTTGATCTCCCTACCTTTACTATTAAGTTTAAGGGTTTAATTTAAAATTTGATTCTTAAAATTTGAACGTAGAAAAAAAAAATTTAACACTTTTCTAATAAATAGTTTGAGTTATCAAATTAATTAGATCAATGAAATGTATAAAAAAATGTAAATATGAATACAATGTGCAATACTTATATATTGATCAATGTTTTACCTAGAACATATACTTTTCGTATACTTTGTGGAGTATTTATTTGTCCAGTTATATATTTTTTTAATATAAATATGTAAGAAACATTTGTATGAAGGAAAAATATAAATACCCGAAATTTGATTTTGATCTTCATAAATTTTAGACTGACAAAAGTACTGACAATATTTTCAAAGTTACTTATGAGGTGAAGTTACTTTTCATCAAATTTTCATAAAAAAATCCAAAGAAATATATTTTCTTATATGTAAAATTGCTTTATATAATTATATAGTGACAAAGAAGTCAAATACGGTCAACTAACAGAAATAAATTGTTCTAAAAATGAGAATAAAACTATGAATGTTATTTTGACATAGCACTATATTCCATTAGTGATTTTTAATTCTTCAAATGCTTTTTTAGTGACTCTGCTTAAAATGTTTGGTACATGATTTATAATTCACCAGGATACTTTAATAATAATTATTAAAAGCAAGTAGCTAAAAAAGAAAAACCAATCAAAATATATAAATTTATAAAATTGTTAGTCTTTATGTTTTATTTCCTTTTATGTATATTCTTTCGGACACATAAATATTTTTTTGGTGACTCCGTAGAAATAAAAATAACCGTTTTTCCTACAATTAAGAGTGGGTCAAATTTTCAGGTTGTTGCTAAAAAAATTTCGAGTGGAATCTATAAAATATAAATGTGGTATTTAAATTGGTATTGTTCAAATTAATGATCTCAAACGTAATGAAATAGATAAAAATTGTTGAATTTTAAAGTATTTTTCAATTTCCAATTCCACTTTACAATCAAAATATTAAACATAGAAGATTCAATAAAAGAATCCAACCAGCTGCCAACCAACATATTTTCCTCATCGCAGATTTTCTTCTTTTTATTACCTTCTCGCATATTTAACGACATAAACACATAATTGGAAAAGAATTCCTCACATCCTCTATTTAATTGTCAATTGGAATTTCAAACTTTACTTTTCCTTTTTTATCTTCTTATTTTGCTTTCACTAAACGACATGTTGCCCATAGGGATGAAAAACACACAGCAAATGCCATTACATACCAACAATTTGTGTAAACAGTTTTGATTGTTTAATATGGATTTATAATTGTTTTAATGTTTTTGTTGAGATTTATAGGAAAACGATAATGATTAAGTTCCTTTCAAGTAAAAAATGCATCCGAGTTTATTTAATAAATGCGCTGTATTGTTATCAATGATTAAGTGGTGTTTGGGTAGAGGATTGGAATAGATTTAATGTTGATTTTTTGGATTCTGAGTATTTGTAATTTTTGATGTTATCACACGGATGTAGGTATGTTATTACAAATATGTTTAAAAGTCTTCTACGTCTTACACTTTAAATATCTGTTTATAAATCCAAGTCATGTACCTACTTGCGGTAAGAGATGTTCCATAAATGTAATGTATAAGTGGCAGTGAGATTTTTAAATGAAATTTTTTGTTACATTCATTTCTTTATTCGAGGCAATAAAAATAATGGTATTTAAATGAGCTGGTTTCACTGTATAGTCGTAGTATTCCGGTCCGAGAAGTACAAAACACGTCGGACGCCTCTTTTCCGTATGGATTTTTGTTGTAGCTATCGGAGAATTCATTTGGAGCGAACTCGGTGTGGACCTCGTTCTTTCGTTTGTCCATCAGGTCGTGTGTTGTCTTCTACCATAATTCCAACCTATCTCTTCTTGATTGCATACGAATTAAGTGTGACCATTTTGGAGTCAATGAATGCTGAATTATATGTGTATATGAAGTTGATTTTGTTGTAAAGTGGGGACTGAAAATATGTTGTTGGCGGCAACGACAACATATTAAGTTGACCGAGTACGAAGGGACTGGGAAGGGGCCGATAAATAACTTAGAAGTATGTTACACTCAACTGAAAAACTTACAAAACTATTTATTAGATATCTACATCAAACATATTTTAATGATATCTCGAGCGTTTTACCCAAATATTTCCAACCGGTAGCAATCTATCATTTTTCACTCTGTGCATTCTTTCTGCCATTGATCAGAAATACCATCAAAACTAAACATTTCCTCTTAAGTAAACCAATCTAATTTTTAAACACCTAAACTTTAAGTAGGTAGCTGTTTTACTAATAAAATAATGCCGTTTAACGCTACATTTGGAACAAAAATTTCTGTCGTTAAAATCCGCCAATCGTCATCCATGATTACAACTCCATTTTGTTCAAAATAATTTTGAGACCTTTATTTTAGTGAAACAGAATGGTTTCTAATTAGTTTCTAATTAATCATTATTTATAATATTAAGATAATTTAGAAAAAAATAAACTAAAACCAGGCCTCAGGATCATTTTGAACCATTTGATCATTTCGATCATCATCATGATTCTTTACAAAATGGAGCTGTTATTATTGTACGATGATAGATTTTAACCATATGCTCTTAATTTTGGAACCTATCAAATTTTCAGGTAACCACATATTTTCTAACGATTCGTTTTATGGTTTAATCAATGGTTTACTCTTAAAAGTGGAATCTAAGAGTCAAATAGTTTGATGATTTTTTTTAAATGTAGGCAAAAACAAAAATACAGCCATCTCTCCGACTGAGGATTTTCATTGCGCGGTTTGCCACTGCGCAGATTGAGTTCTTAATACCAATTTTCATACTGCACGATTAAAGCTTCACTTTGCGCGGTTTTCTAAAATTTTTATCTTTATGTTTGCAAAATTATTAGAATAGAAATTTAACAGCTTTGTTTTGTTCCTTAAGAAAAAAATTATAAGGAAAAGAAAATGGCTGGTAAATATTCTAAAATAACTATTTTTTTTCACAGCCAAAAAAGCTCTCATCAGAATATAGTTGCAACTGATCTCTTTTTATTGCAGAATAGTCTAAACAAATGCATATTTATGGTTCTATTTTTTAAATTTTAAGTTTTTTTAACGTGTTACTTAGATTTTTAAATTTACAATACATACGAGTATATAAAATGGTTTTTTTTTGTTTGAACACAATTTTTTGTTCATTTTTTTGATTTTTTTCTAATATTAAGAACTTAACCCCCCAATTTTTATATAAAATAGGGTTCATAATGCACGGTTTTGTGTTGTGTGCTGTTTTTGGGGAACGGAACTACCACCTAATCAGAGAGATTACTGTATTAAATGCTATTTGTACATAGTATAACGTTTTCTCTATACGTCGGATATACTCTGGTGTTTATGTTACAAATTACATAATTGAAAATTCGACCTATTTTAAATTTTATTTTTTGTGGTTTTTGCTTATTATGATTGGTAAAATCGTTGTTAAGTTACCTCACTGCTTAAGAGCATTATTTTATAGTCAACATTAGTATCTTGGTAACAAATTTTTTTTATCATAGTCACTTAAAAATTGTTTATGATAAAACGTTGTGTTATTTAGAACTACTTGATTAGGTTTTATAATTTCAGGTTTTATAGACCTTTATTTGGTCTAATAAATTTAATGTAATTAAATTTGCCTTAGAAATGAAAAGCACGTATTAATATTTTTAATTTCTTACTAAAATGCAAAAGATAATGCACTAATAAAATGATAAAGGAGAAGGTGGGTCCCTAGCTAAATTGATTGCTTTGAAAAAGTGCTTGAAAGATTTTATCTTCGTTTTTCCAGTATCATTTATTAAGATTTGCTATCTCTGTATTTTTTCTCGGTTTTCCAATTAAAAAATTTGGCATGTTTATGAATACCTAAATAATTTTTGACAAAATATACTTTAACCACGTTTTAAAACATTTTTTACAGTTCATTGTATATTAGATACTTAATACATTTGGAATACTGACTTCTGTGTATTTTTAAAATGTTTGGATTCATTGAAGAGCTCTTCATCAATAATAATTTTTTAGAAAATTGTTTTGAAATTTTATATGGCAAATGTGGAGGCGAGAAGTTCAAAACAAATATTAGTGTAAAGTAATGTTTTTTGAAACATTAATTGATTTTAAAGTAATTTGATAATGTTTTACCGAAATAAATTGAGGTAAATATTTGTGGTGAAACAGATAAAATTTCCATGGAAGCCGATTAGGTTTGGAAGATTGATGGTAACGTTTAATTAGTTGCATCTAACATTTAAGAATGTATGTTTGTAGTTATTACAAGCGTTTTATAACTAGGTTTTTCCATTAAATTTAAGTATGAATTAAAAATGATGTAAACCATATTCAAATGTCTTCACTCTTGAGTTACATTTTATATTTCGAAATATTCTTATTTACATCTTATAGGAAGTCAACGTCAGAATGAATTTTTTTGATATTTGTCATCAAACATCTAATCTGCATATTTTTTACCTTATTAAAACGAGTTGCTCAATGCCTTGTGTTTTTAATAATGACAAGCATTGGAGACTATATTTATGAATTACCATTTATAACATAATGCATTCCTTGCTTTTTCTGGAATCGTTGCGCGAAAATCAAATATGTTTTCTATGAATATGCTGATATTTGAATAAATTTCCATGATTCGTATGAAAAATTCCAAACGTTGTCAGGTGATTCATGTTTGTATTTGAAATGAAATCATGTTTCCTAATAATTTTTCTCATTGTATAAGCAAATTGTTGAAAAATGTGCTTGAATTACGGAAATTCTTGGTGTGGCCAAATCGGCGAGTGCGATGATGTGATATGGAGGAAAAAAGCGTGGACTCTGTCCTGTTTAAATTGTGTGGCAATCGAATGAACTGATCGTGAACGATGGCACGGATGGCATTCGTTCCTCCGGGTGATGATCGAATGAGAATGAAAAAGAATGCCCCGGAGGAGAGTTCTGGTGATGACCGAACGCGCGTTTGGGTCGCGAAATATGCAATATCCGTTACGTATATTCAAATTATTTTGTATGATCAGCACCTTCTTAATCTTCTCTTAATCGTGATTGTGAAGATTGCAAAATTATACGACTATATACGAGCATCAAGAATAAACTAATTTGAACTGTAATCTCTGATAGCGATTTGGACTTGATTGAAAAATGGTTTGTCATATTAATTTTATGAGGCAAAAAATGTTTTCTTATCAAAAATTTCATTGAAATCTGACTACAAAGCGAGATTAAATTCCTTCGGTGTCTCTCCGGGTATTGGAATGTGGACTTTGATTTTTTTACCGTGATTACGTCAGATGGAACAAGAATTTGAAGGTTGTTGAATGTTTTTTCTTCTTTCCTCTCTTTTTTTTAATAATAATTATGACTTGCGGTGATGTTTTTAACTTGGTTGATGATAATTTTTTTCTTGACTCCGTGTCTTATATCCAAATTATTTCCAATGTTTTATCTTATTTGTTACAGTTGATTTATGAATTCGATATCCATTGGGCAACATTCGTGTGGATTTTCATCGGGAATATTTTTCCGGAGGTGATAGCCGTTTTAAAGGGATGCAGTGCGGGTCATGCGTGGTGCAGGCCTGTGCACAGTGAGCGCGCCTTTGGCAGCCTGCACGTTACCTCCTCGTGGCACAGCCAGTCTTCCGCCCAGTGCACGGTTTCTGGCCCTTCACTTATTAACGAGCAGTAGCGACTCAGTACCTACCTCAGGAAGCTCAACAAATTCCCAACATACCCTCTACTTCATTGTTGAAGTAAGTCCTTCTAAATCTCCCAAGCTCTAGAAAAACACATTACAGTTTGTACTTTTTGCTTCAGGCTAAATCTCGAGTCAAAGAAGTTTATACGCAAACATGTCTACACTTCTCGCAACAAGGCATGCTGGATACCGACCTATTTGGTCTCGCACTCATATGCGGTAAGTTCCAAAGCTTCTCTGAAGAAAAGCTTTGTCATTTATTACTATTCTTGAACTTTCAGATGGAGAATATTTGTTTGCCGAGCCAGAGAGCAAATTATCCAAGTATGCCCCAAAAAGTTGGCGTTCTTCCCATACACATGTAAGTATTGATTTTTAATAACATCTCTTATACCTATCGATTCCCGGTCGGTCCTCAATCAATTTGCGATTTTCAATAATTGGTGGTAAACGAAAATCAGTTTTTATATACCTACTATTAATTCGTTAGAGTTGGGATACCTTGATTCATTCAGAATACATAAATTCATATGTGGGTGATTCTCATCAAATTCCGAAATTAGGTAGATTTTTTTTTAAAAATTTGTTTTTTATTTTGTCAATTGATGGATTTGCTGCAAAAAAGATAACTCCAAATTTATATTTTTTTGGGAAAGCGGAAAAAACGCTTAAAATTTTGAAATTATTATTTGAAGTTATTAACTTAATTCTAAAGGTCTTTTTACATTACGTGGACAGTTGTTTGTTTATATTATGGTTAATTTGGATTTATTTATTTCGTTGTTTTTATATAAGCCTTTTTTTTGGAAAATTGGAGCTACCTCCCTTTTGCAGCCAGGCCTTCAAATTTGTAGTATTTGTATACCAAGATTTTACCAATATAGTGGTCCCCAGAACAAAGTTATTTTAGACGAATTATTTGGATGGTTTGCATTTCTAAAAGTGAGGGAACAGTTTCTATAGGCAATACTATCATTGAATCGTGTCTGTTATTGTTTGATAGTGAGCAAAAAGTTTGGGCCCTAAAAGTATTATTGTTACGCAAATATAATACTCCACTGTAAAGTGTTATTTGTTGTCTTCCACCGTTAAAATGAACTAATTCTATCTCTACATTGTACTTACAGCAATAATTTTCACTAAAGTGAATATGAATCATGTTCTCATTTTTAAACAGGAAAAAACGGTGAATTTAAGGATTAAATAAGCAAAAAAATAAAAACAGTCAAGTTCGACTAGTTTAATTGCCATTACTTCATATATCGTCATTCCCTCGTTTGAATTTGAAATGAAGGAATGACGAAATGAAGTATGACTTAAACAATTTTGGTCCATAAACTTTTGTTACTTCTGAATTTTTGTGTAAGTTTACTGTCTCTGGCAACCTACTTTACTGTTCAATTATTTTTAAGATATATTAAATGTCTCTATTTTTCTTCAACGTCAGGAAATGACGATTGAAAATGTAATCATGAAATAATTTTCATATTTTTTTTTTTGGATAGATACTTTAACACGTGGAAGATGACTTAAATAATTGATAGTATTGTCAACAATGAAAAATCGATGAAAATGTTCATGTATGATTTGAGATGCGTTCATATATCGATTGTTAGTGAAGATGTGAGGGAATGCTTTTTTTTTATGGGACACATAAAAAATATATTTGAATACATGCTTTTTACTTTTCATTCCGAACTTAAAAGATTTTTGGAAATCTATTGTGTTTTTAATCCATTAGTCGAATTCGTAAACAATTTTTTTGAAATTTTTTTGGTTTAGAAGTTCAAAAATGTGCTAATCTCAAGTTTGGGGCATAGTGAGGGAATGATTTTCAGGGTATTATTTTGTAATTTTTCTATAGAGATATTCATATGGTTCAAAAATTATAACCAACATCATTAGCCCAAGTAATTTTCTTTTCAAGGAAAAAAAAATACCATCATAAGTCGCTTAGATTTTTGTAAAAACTGAAACGACAAAAATTTCGATATTTCATGAGAATTACCCATGTGCATTTTGGATTGCTCATTTAAGCATTAAAAGATAGCAAAATCTGCTTTTTAAGTTTTCGATTAAAATTTTTAAAATCATCATATTCTAATCTGGAAAATGATTTTCAAATATGTGGGACCATTTCTTTAGAGTATAAGTTGCTTGGGAAACTTGATTCAAGGAAGTAACTGGAAAAGCTTTGTATTATTCAATGTGTAAGTGTTTTCAAATTAAGTACAAAAAATTATTTGTTACAGGGTTTGGATGCGAATGGACGCCCAGCTTTAGCCTTTTATTTTCGAGTACAATTCTATGTAGACAGTCCACTGTTATTACGCGACGAGGTCACACGACATCACTATTATCTACAAGTACGACAAAATGCAGCGTCTAGGAATGGAGGAGCATCACCCGAACACGCGTTGATGCTCGCTGGTCTTGCTCTTCAGGCCGATATTGGCGACAAACCTGAAAGTACGTCACCAGGATATTTTCGACCTGAAGATTATGTGCCACCAGCTCTACGAACACCATGGGGAATTCAAACAATCGAAAATCACCACAAAGACAATCGAGGTTTATTGCGGGCCGAGGCTGAAATGCAATACATCCAACAGGTGTGTCAGCTGCACGATCCAATCAACGCACACGTGTTTCGTTTAAGAGCAATGAAACAAGAAGCATTACCTGGATCAATTCTGCTTGCCGTATGCGCACATGGGGTTAAAGTATATCCAGACAATAACCCCGCATCAACATTCCTGTGGGGTTCCATTGGCAAGTTAAGTTTCGAACGCAAGAAATTCGAAATTCGCACGGGTCATGAAAAACTTACTCTTTACACAACAAGCGATGAAAAAAGTAAACTTTTATTGGCTCTTTGTCGAGATACGCATCAGTTTTCAATGGCCATGGCTCCACGTTTGAACGAAGCACGCAAAGAAGTGGAAAAACAGAGATTCTGTTTTCGAGATTGTTACTCTTATTCTCGAATACCACGACAAAGTTCACGACCTGATCAACGCATTTCTGTAATATCGAATACATCGTCCAACACGACTTCTGGTATTGTCAGTGATCGAGTCCATTCTGAAGATGAACTAGAAATATTAATCACGTGCCCGCCAGCACCATCTACAGAAAGTCTTGCTCTTGCCCACTTAATGGATGCTAACTTAAGTCGTCAATCATCGTCGCGATCATCCAGGAATGAGGAAAATACTGTAACTTCACTAGCTGATACAATAGACCATATGACCTCATTAAAATTAACACCGAAAAACGTTTCTTCGTCGTCGTCGTCCAGCAGTTTAGGTAGCGACAGCAATCAAGAATTAAAAAGCTCGTCAAACACAGATCATACAGAAGCTGATGTTTCACAAAAAAATAATATCAAACTTGCTGGATCCCAGTGTTCGTCTAGTTGTAGTACTGTCGTGATCAGTGGCACGCGTAAAATCAATCGAAGAACCTCAACAACAAGTAGTCTCGAATTAGGCTACAGTCATACAGCTCAAAATTCAACGGTCAGCGATGCCACTTGTTTGGAATTGGACATCCGTGAGACTTCCTCCGGTGTCTTTACAACGACAAGTAAAGACAATACCGTCTCAAGCCAAACGAGTGGAGTTCACACAATGACTAGCGAAGCTGCCGATTCTAGTATTGACCAACAAAGTATATCTGCCTCAAATTTAAATACGGATACAGAAAGAACAGATTCATTTCCAACATCACCTGAACTTGAGGGAATTGATGTACCGGATAGTGTGGACTTATATCGAGACCGTTCTAATTCGATTCTAAGTAATACAGATTCGTTTCGTGGAGATGGAAGTGACCCAACTGAAAATAAGCAGGCGCTATCAGCTGAGGAACTTTCAGATTTGATTGTGGGACGTGGTGTTTATCCTTCGCATCAAACCGTTAGCCATACGTTAGATTCAGATTCAGACTATGTAACCATATCTTCAAGTTGCCAAGGTTTTCCGCCTATTCCTCCAAAACGAACCGATAGTAATAAATTTATTACACCGGGATATTCGCTACTGGGGTGTACTGAACCGAAACGTTCTGATCCACCTCCTTATACAGCACCGCATGAGAATCTTAGTTGGTTTTCGTTTGGTTCACCAAATCAGTCGTTGATCGACTATACAGAATCGTCTTATCCAAGTAGCAGTGATATTTCGTTATCAATTCGTGGTGGTCCTCCTCCATATCCATACGGAAGAGTCGCAAGTTCAGCCTCGTCAGATGTACAAAGTTCTTTATATTCGCCGCCCTTGTATCCAGAACAAGTGACTTTAGCTCACAAATATGGAAGCCATCACACGTTGGATAACGTCCCGTTAACATCTCCAGCAGTGACGACTACT
Source organism: Sisyra terminalis (assembly GCA_958496175.1). Taxonomy (NCBI): domain Eukaryota; kingdom Metazoa; phylum Arthropoda; class Insecta; order Neuroptera; family Sisyridae; genus Sisyra; species Sisyra terminalis. The sequence continues at coordinate 16,269,101 of OY292275.1, forward strand.
TCATTGCCAACACCTCCGCCTATACCTCCAAAACATTCTCTTTCATATTCACTTCATAATTCTACACCGTCAATGTCTTCGTATGACAGTCTTAAATTTTTAACTGCGTCTAATAGTTACTTAGATGTTAATTCTACCACTAGCAATAGACCCAACGTTTTGTTACCGTATACATTTTTACCGCCGCCACCACCTCAAGTACATCGCCAACCACCACCTCCACCTCCTGGTATTGCAACCGTATATACGAAACAACTATCACAGTCACAAATTGAACAATACCAGCAACAAATGCACAGTGATGTCGATTTTGTTGTGTTTCCGTTAAAAGAACCAGCACTTAGCCAACAAGAATATTTAGATGCTAAACATGGCTCGTTCTTGGCGTCTTTAGCTCACCATAACATTCCCTCTCCTCCTCGCACTGCCGTAAAACCGTTAATTTATCGATCTACTCCTTATTTAAATATGCCGTTAACTCCTCAAAAAACTACTCGATATGCATCCTCACATAACTTAATTGATGATCCCATAGCTATTAACTCCTTGACAAACCCTCAATCGCTCAAACGATATTCCTTGATTTTAGCAGAAGATAGTATCCCGAGCTCTCTAAATAAACCAAAATTTCGTGTATTACCTCCTCCTAGACCGCCAAGTCTACCGAAAAAGAATAAAGATTTGAAACCGGTGCGAGCGACTACTGTAGCCTCAAGTACAACAGCATCTTTATCGAACGTTTCGAAATCGATAAAATTGAATCAGAATGTAAATGGTGACGGTCATAATCCTGCGAGTAATGGAAATGGTGTCGGTGGCGGCGGTGGTGGTGTCATTGATATTCGGACATTGCGGGAAAAGAGCAAAAATCTTGATTTGCCATTAATATCGGCGTTGTGTAACGACCGATCATTATTGAAGCAAACGAAGGCGTTTGTCATGCCGAAACATCCCAAGTGTGATAGTTCTCCAAAAGTGCCATTGAATGCAGCTAAATTAAAATATCCTGTATCAGGATTGAGTAGCACTCAAATAACGAAAATATCACGCAAAACGTTGGCCAGCCATCGACATCCTAGTGACAAATTACCAGAAATTCCACGTGCCGCCCCAAACAATTATGTCGTGACGGAAACACGTGGAAAGCCCCACAATCACATACGCAAATCGTCACTAGGCCAATCGCGATCTTCGCAAGAGATCACACAACTAGGTAGCTAATTAATTTAATGAAATTAATTAAAAAAATAAATATTGTAATTATTAATTATAACAATTAAGATTTATATAAAATTAATCGTTGAAAAAAGAATTTAGCCAGAATTTTTTTAAAAAACATTCTTTTTTTCATATATCTGAAAAGACATTTAAAAAAAAATCGAATTCCAACTTATTATTATATTTTAATGTACTACTTTTCTATTTTAGATTTAAGAAAAATATTTGTCAGAAAATATAAAATCTATAAATAATATAAATTTTAAATACTGTTTTATTAATACAAATTCTCAAAATCCCATCACCAGATTTTTAAAATTTCGAAGTTATTCAAGCTTTAGTTGCTGATAAGTCGACAAAGAGTTAAGGATAATATTATCAACTGAAGTTGGACCATCTAAAAGAAAATATTTTTACATATCGGAATATTACTTTATCTTCATCTTAAAATCCTTACCCACAGGATACCAAGGATCAGCTTTAGGATCACTATCAAGACGAGCTGACGCTAATGCTTGACGAATTGCCAATGCTACTCCAATGCTCATGCATAATGGAGGTTCACCAGTAGCTACCGAATAATAACAATGTAAAATCAAATTTCTATTTAAAAGCAGCTTCATTTACCTTTTGAACGCAAAACGCCGGATGGATTTGGAGCGTTTTTGCGGAATTCAATATTCCATTCAATTGGAATATCTTTCATGCCAGGAGGTGAATAGTTCCAAGTTCGGTCGGTTAAAAGAAGACCATTTTTGTCATACTCTAATCTCTCGTGTAACCAATATCCAACTCCCATTATAAAAGCACCTTCCACTTGTCCTATATCAACTTCAGGACTCATACTTTCGCCAGTGTCTTCCAATAAATCAACTCTAATGATTTGATGTTGTCCAGTTAATATATCTACTTCAACCTCAGTTAAAGCAACACCGTAAATATCATAATTTTTCACATTATCTGCAGGCGTAAATCTTTAAAAAATATAAAAATAATAAGTACGTTTATATCAAATTTGTTGTACAAAACTTATCTGTTACCCAACATAAGAACACGCGACAAATAAATGCGATTTATAAATACTTAATAATTTTAAGTTTTGGAGTACACATTTCTTAGGCGGCGGGTTCAAGAAAACCGGGATCTTCGATTTTAAAATGATTATATTATGTAATTAATTTAGTTCTTAGAAAATATTTTGTGATTAACTCCATGTTTAAATGTCGCGTGTTTTCATATCGGTACACCATTTTGTTTTACTACAATAAAGCCTCTACTTAAACAAATACATACTGGGCAGAAGCCATAAGATCGATATTCAAAATTCTTGCGGCAGCTATTAGCTTTGGCCAGGAATCATTTTTTTCCTTTTCTCGAACAGGCTTTAGTCTTTCATTCAATATTTCACAGGCTTTTATTGCAGCCTGCAAATGAAATATTAATATCTAATGCTTTTTTTAAAAACAGAGACAATTTACCAAACAACAAGATTCACTTCCAACACTTCCACCTGTGACCATATTGTTTGGAGCTGTTAAGACATTGCTTGGTTTTACGGATACAAACTTTAAATCAATTCCCAATGAATAAGCCACAACTTGGGCAACTTTTGTGTTTATGCCTTGTCCCATTTCAATACCACCGTGAGTAACAACCACTGTCCCATCTCCCGCATAAGCCGAAATAAGGACATGAAAGTTTCCAAAGTATTGAAATTCGTAATCCATCAATGTGGTAGTAAGACCACGCTTTTTCCATCGATTATTCTAAAATTAAGGTACAGTTTAAGTAAAGTGACTTTCAACAGCTGAAATTTAAAATATTCTCTCATTTTAATAATCTTCATGAATTCGTTGTATAAAAATTATATTAACTTAATCTTGATATTTTTAATAAAAACCACTACAATTAAATACTTTAAATTATATAAACGTAATATACCTTATTGAACTCTTGAACATCTTTCAATCGATTATCATAATCGTGTTTCTTTCTAAAATCATCTGTTAGACCTTTCAAAGGATACTGCGAATCACTCTTCAAATTTTGGTATTTCACTTGAGCCGAATCAACATTTAATTCAATTGCAATATGTTCCATTATACTTTCAATCATTCCAACACCTTCGCAAGAACCTGAAATAATGAAAAATAATAATACAGAGTTTGAAAATAAATACTCCAAATAAATCTCGTACCTGGAGCTCGAGCATATGTATTTGCTGCTAAATCAGTAGCAACTCCGTATCCATTTATTTGCCAAGTATCAGAATTATAACAATTTTGCACGGTATCTACTGTAGCACCTGCAATCGGTTCATTTTTACCAAGTCCGTTATTTTCATAGAAATTTAAATCCATGTATTGAATTTTTCCATCACTATTAACTCCTACTTCATAGTCACATGAACAAGGAAGACGTTTTCCAATTGCTTGCATATTATTTTCCAGCAACATTCTTAGCAAAACAGGCTTGTTGTATTTATGAGAAGCAATAGCGCAAGCACAGGATATTAATGTTGCTCGTGAAATTTTACTGCCATATCCTCCTCCTAAACGACGCACTTGCAAATTGATCAAATGTTGTGGTATTTTTGTACATCCACTAATAGCAATTTGAGTCACATCCATCCATTGTGATGAAGGATAAACATCCATGCCATCTTCAACTGGAACACATACGCAAGATTGAGTTTCCATTGTATAATGATATTGAGCACCTATATCGAATGTGCCCTTGATTGTTTTTTTAATATCGTTTCCCTTAGATTTACGTTCCTTAGATTTTTCCAGTTTAATTCGGGGGTTGTTGGGGATTTTTAATGCGTCACGAATGTTATAAATGATCGGTGGATCAACGTTAGGACCTGGAAGTTCATATTCAACAGAAACCATTTTTGCAGCCAAAGTAGCGATATCTTCATTAATGGCAACTATAATCCCTAAAGGTTGGCCATTATATAATACTTCTCCGGAGCAGAAAATTTCCTCGTTACTGGGAAATCCGGCATTCAAAGGAGTGAACGTATTTGGACCAGGAATATCTTTAGCGCTTAAGAATCCAATTACTCCAGATATTTTCTAAAAAACCAAAACTTTTTAGAGCAGCACTACTACCGATTGCAATGAATTACCATGGCGTTATCGGTATTGATATTTTTAATTTTTGATCTTGGTTGAGTATTTGCTAGAACAAATCGAGCGAATAAAAATCCAGCACTATTTGTGTCGTGGTCTATCACATATTTTGCTTCACCAGAACATTGAACTTGGGCTTCAATTTTTGGAATTGGTTTAGTTAAGGGATATGTTTTTTCTTGAGTTTGATAGTCATGTGAGGCTTTAGAAACCGGTCGTTCTTGGATATAGGCTCCACTTCGATAAACTTGATTTATGAGGGATTCGGGTGCTGAAACTAGTATGAATTTGTAGAACAATTGCATTGCTAACTTTTTGCGGGATTCAGGAGACGGTTCTGGAGGATTTTCAACTACGTTTAATTCGCTGTCAAGAATTGCGTACGCTTGTTGTAAAGTACTATCGTTGAATAATGGTTGATTCTTCAAAAATGTTTCGGTTTTTTCGGCATGAATGAAGTTGGGATTGATATTTCCATAAACGATTTGAGCTGATTTTACTTTTGTAACTGATTCATCCATTTCAAAAAGAAATCCGGCGTTTACTATTGCGCGAACATTCTGGGCTCGTTCCATTATCTATAATAGTCAATAAATTTATTAATTTTGTAGTTGCTGTTAGTTGTTAATGTTGTTTGTTACTTTATAAGATCGGAAAATATAATCTCCTAAAAGGGGATAGAATATTATTTTTACAATAACTCGACCATTCATATCTAATTTTAAAAATTCTGATGGACGAATTTCAAGTGGATCACCCCCATTTTTACTCACTAAAAGCAGAAAAAATATTTTTTATACAATGTTATATCTTTTAAATTATTATGATTTCTTACTAATTCTTAATTTTGCTCCAAACGTTTCTAATGTTAAAAATATATCCGATTGGAATTCATTATGTTTGTGTTTCAAATATAGATTTCCAGCCATAGTCCCAATCTGCAATACAAAAAAAAAATGAATGACTTTTTTCCTAATACATTCCTGTAAGAGTTGCAGGTTTTGAAAATTAATTGGCAATTACAAAATGACGAAAGAATGATTAATGAAAAATAAATTTACATTTCGAACAGGAACATTTGCTACCAAATCCCAATGATCAGCAATCGTTTTTAAATACTCAAAGCTCAAATTTTTTTCAGCAGTTTTATGCATAAGATCCATCGTTTCACTTAAAGTCATATTGGCCCCTAATATTAAGTTGTTGTTCATCGTGTATTCCCTTAAATCAGGCACAGAAGTAATATCAATAAATACTGAAATACTTGAACTTCTTCGATAAACCCCTGAAAACATTTAAAAATATTAATCAATATTTTTTTAAAGAAATTCTAAAGAGTACTAACCATTGGCAGTATTTCCTCCAACCAACATGTACTCAGCATCTTGAATTTGTTTCAACACTTCAAACAACTGATCCAATGTGAAAACTTGAAACCATTTTTCAAAGCCTAAATCGAGCCAACGAACTTCGTTCGTTTCACATTGCCCATTTTTTTGGCAGAGTTTTGCACACTTTTTGTCAGGATTTTTTGTACATGGCTTCACGTCCTCAATATCGCTAATTTTTTCTAGAATGTGATCTTGTACATCGATTGCCAGACTTTTGAAAGCATCAGCTATGGGCCGATATCCAGTACATCGACATATGTTTCCTCCAAAAGAGTTTTCGATTTGCTCGCTACTCAAAGCACTGTTGTGGGATTCATACAAAGCATACATATTCATCACCATTCCAGGAGAACAAAATCCACATTGAGTTCCGTTAAATTGAGCAAGGCGGGACTGGATCATGTTATATCCATCTTTTTGGTCGCCTAGTCCTTCAACTGTGGTGATGTTCCATTTATCACACATTAATACTGTTACTAAACACTAAAAGAAATAGTTAAGAGGTGTTTAAATACGTTTGTTGATATACAAACTGAGTTGACTGCAACGTGGACATCTTCCTTGGTCACCGGATGTTTGAATTTGGCTGAAACTATACAACTTCCACAACCTCCTTCCAAACACATTTGCTTGGTTCCTTTAAGCTGAGCATGGTTACGGATGTAAGTATTAAGGGACGTAGTAGTTGTTATATTGGTTCCATCCGGAACAACTAAAATTTGATTTGTCATTTAGTTTTTCAAACAAATTCCACGTGCAAACTGTAATTTTTGGCTTATACAACGCAAAAGTTTGTAAGTATAAACTATTAAGAGCCTTTAGTTCCACATTTCATTATTGGAAAATAGTTTATAGAAGCATTTCAATTTTAAATAACGTGATAAAATAAAAAATGAGAAAGTTAAAAATCCCCCAGCTAGGATCAGTTTGTGGCCAAAAAAGAACAAAAAATTTTTTAGTGAAAAATCATGCTACTGCCAGAAATATGGCAAAAAGTATTAAACCAGAATGGCCAATATATAATTTAATAAACTTTTTATTCAGTATTCGAAAATTATATTTCATTTTCTAACGAAGAACCTAGTATATTAAAATTCAATAATAGGTCATTAATTTGGATTTTAATTACACCGAAAAATCCTCAATAAGTGAAAAGGAGGATAAATCATGTCTCTATAGACATTTTTAATTTGGAAATTCGAAATAATAAGGCTAGTAATTTTAATAGTTATGGTATTTTCCTATAATTATTATAATGCAAGTTACTTTCTATCGCTGTATAATATTATATCAAAGTCCAGGCTTTCATGCATCTGTATGCAACAGAAGTCTAGCCTGCATGGGTAATTAAGTTCTACAATTTTTTGTATAAAAATTAAACTAATTATTTTTTCAATGTTGAAGTAAAAAACAATATTCAAACACTGTTATCATATTGCTTACGAATGCGTCAAAGCCTTGGCTTACAATTCCAAAGTGTTTAAAATTTGCTGTACATCCGATTTAAACGCAAAAAAGACTTACATCTTGTAACTGCTTTAAGTACTATTTCAATAGTGAGCCATTTATCATTTTGAGTCTAAATAAATTAATATATATTTAGGTTTCAAAATTAGGGCTATATTTTACTGTTTCTGTCTTTATAATTGCCAAGCTTTTTGTAGTTTAATCTAAGGACTTTATTTTTTGATATATTGTATTTAAAAACACTTAGAACGAATTAAGATGGGGAAAATTCCTCTTTATAAACAACCTTGGGGTTTTTGTTGAGTTTTAATAGTAAATTAAATACAGTGAAGTCTGTATAACTGGAATCTCAAGGAACCTAGATTTGTTATCACTTATAAAGGCTTTTCATTTACCTAGTTTCCCAAAGAAGTAGATTTGAAATGACAGTTGTTTTATTTATAGGGGGTCAAGGAAGCACGTACGGAAGATATTGAAAATTATCTCGGGCTATTGCGCTACAAAGCCTCAATTTGCAAGGTCAACACCGAAAAATCTAAGAAATTAAATCTGTTATCCCTTATGTTAATGATCGGTTACCCTGGTGTCCATCGCGATGTATACCTAAGCATGAAAAATTAAAAAAAATAAATTGCGTTTTAAGCTCCTGAATCGTTGTTTTTAAATTCAAAAGTAAGCTAATTGTAGGTGCACTTAGTTTTTATTTCATTTTTTTAAAATTAGCAGAAACCTCAGCTATCGCTAATTAGCAAGCATAGAAAATAAATTGAAAATGGTTTGTATAAAAGCATGCAAATTAAATTTTATTTTAAAAAAAGGAATATACTAATACCGTATTTATTTTTTTAATAATCAATAACATTAATCATAACATTTAAGACATTGTGTTATATTAATTGAATACTCATTGCAAAGTGGCGGTCGATAGTTGTGAAAGCTCTTGTGCGATTTTCATGGTCTTCCTATTGGTAATATCATGCACCTAGGGTAGGATTCTATGACTTTTTTCTCCCAGTTTTATCTAGCTGAACCACTGGACCCAAATTTGGTTCGGCAGTTTCTAGTTCACAACCTAAGATACTTTCAATGGTATTCTTTGTACTACTGTAAGTAGCGCATCACTTGAGGATTCTCTAGGCGTAATTCAATCATTGGCAGTGGCAATGTTCTTCACTCAATTTACGCAGAAATTGATGACGTTCTATGTTTTTTTGGTAATCATTTTATTGTTTTCGTGAAAAATTAAATATGATGCGTGTGAAGAAAAGCCCAGCATGTTGAAGAACATTTCCATTGGCCATCTTGAAGATCGCCGTTGGCTTGTTGCGATACTTCCAAATCATTTGATAATTATCAACGCTAGTTTCAGATATCGACATATTATATAAATAGTCGATAATTATTCATAATAAAAAAAAGAAAAGTTTTTTGAACTAAAAAAATTTTTTAACATTAACGTTTGTGGATCCCAGGTACCCGGTTGCTAAAAAAACGTCGGTTAAATCGATCATTAACATAAGAGTTAAAAGGATTTGAAAATGTCCAATAACAAAGAGCTTTCAATGCAAAATAACTACTAAGATCTTTAGCAATTCTAGTTTCAATAAAAACCTATGTTCGAGAAATATCGAAAATTTATTTGAATCGAAGATCCAACCTAACACCTACCGGTTTCGGTGCGACCACCTTGACCACTCGGTCACCAGTAGGCTTCATAGTAATTATCAATAGCAGATTTTGCCATATCTAGGACCCCCTTAATCAAGATTCACTGTACTACCAATCTTAATTTCTAATGGACTTAAATCTTAAATATAATCTTCATATTTACCATTATAAACGACATCATTAATCGTGAAGGTGACACTTAATGTTCTGCAATAAAAAAAAGTAAATTAATATCAAAATAAAAGGTTATATGAAGAACATGTATTTTCTATTTCCCTTTAACTTTGTAAATAGACAAGTGGCAAAATTAAAATATTTATCTGATATAGACACAATAGAAACTTAATGAAGGTCAAATAATAGTTAATTACACTATTCAATAGATTATTTTCATTTATTTTCATTTATTTTCATTTTATTTCAAATACAATGTAAAAAATGCATATTTAATATAGTTTATATATTTTTACATTAAACCGTGATTAATGGTGTTAAAACTAAAAAATAGTTTTTAGAAAACCAATTTGAAGAACATAAAGGAAGTCTTATATAAATAGAGGTTTATAATTGAAATGACGTCATTACAAGTACAGTAATGTAAAAATTAAGAAAATTATTATGTTATATATGAGGAGTTTATAATTAATTGTCATTATGTTATTGTAAGTGATGCTATATGCAATTGTGTTTGTCATTTGAAGAACTTCGTTGATAAAAATACGATAAGGAATGGAATGGATATTTGTTTAACAGCTCTATGCAACAACGTGCTGTATTTGAGTTTCAAGAATACCATTACGATAATTTTCAAGCAATTATTAAACGGAGAGAAACTTTTCATGTGACTGACAATGATTCATTTTCGTATCTAATGAAAAATTAACCATTATTTTAGAAACTTTCAATTATAAACTAGTTTTTGAATGGAAAAGATTCCATGGTTTGAATGAAGTAATAAAAAAATTGATTTCATTTTTGGAACAAAATAATTATAGTGTCCGATTAATATCGGTGAAGATATAAAAATAGAGTATGACGTAGTTAATGAAAAATTAAGATTTGGATATCTTTTTTTTCATAATTTTACGAAATATATTGTTCTCTGTGTCAGTAGGTATATTGTAAGAAATTTACAATTTATAATCAAATAATCATGAAAAATATTGAAAATGAAATCAAAAGTTTGCTTTGTAAGTCATTTTTTTTTTAGGTAGGTAGATTTTTTAGGGTTTCGTAGTCAAATAGTAAAACCAAAATCCTTATAATTTCATCCTGATTGTCCCTTTGTTCATATATCTATTAGCTATTTTGCTTTCGAATATATTGACTCTTTATATGCAGCTGAAAGTTGAAAAAAATGGATTTCATGAAAAAACTATATATCTACAATGGCTTACTAGGCTTTACAATGGTGTAGAAAAATTACGAAAAAATAGGGGTGGATAGGAAGTCCTAGGCATCACTTTAGTGCATTCGGACCATTTTTAAGAAGTTTGAATTATTCACTTACCCTTAATCCTATACAATTTGCAACAAGATAACTAAAATTTCCCGGAAGGGATGGTTAAAATTATAGAATAGTTGATATTCTGTTCATGATTCGTACTATAATGGTGAAAGAAAGAATTGGCAAACGTATACAGAATTTCGTATATGGAGTAAATCAGGTTCTCTCGACTTCACCAAATTAAAAATTTCTAATTTACCAATGGACACATCGGTATATAATTTATGTATATGAGGAGACCCAAAAAATAATGTTAATCATTCATATAGATTCTGCCTGTTTTATCTCATAGAAGTATTAAATATACTAAGTTAATAGATACAAATGTGGAGTATCATAAGATAAATTTTGAAAAATGATGAATTTTCATTTTAAAACATTTTAATTCCCGATGAAGTTAAAATCAGACATCGAAACGTTCAATTGATTATAATTGATTAACTGAGTAAAATTCAAATATAATATAATAAAATCGTAAAAAGTTTGATTACCTCCCGATAACTTTTCAATTAAATGCAGGAAAGTCCTTAAAAAATAACAATAATAAAAGATAATGTTGGTTAAGATAATGAAAGTTTAATCCTGGATTATAATTATTAATATATTAATATTCCGTGTAGGAAAAAAAATATTATACTTCATTTTAAATGTCCAATCTCTCAAGAAACAATTCTTAATTGAAATCACTTATTAAAATGGTTTTAATATATCTTTAATAATCTCAGGGTCGATCTTAGCAGCGGTTCAGCGTGTTCACCTTACGCGGGCGGCCCAAATAAGGGGCCCGCTGGCAGGGGCTCCTGACCGCTTATCAATCAGACAATTTTTTTTCTAAATTTTCCAAATAAAATATATCGAACAAATATCGTGAACTTTAAATATTTCTTTGATTAAATCGACGAAAAAATCAACTAAAAAACGAAAAACCGATTGTTGGTATTCAAATAGTATTCAAGGCGCTTCCGTGACGACATGTTTTTTAAAGTAATAAATATTGGCTGTTATGAAATGTTTCAAAAATTAAATGTAACAATGTGTGTTTAGATAAAATGTTACAAATGTAACGTTTTTGAACCGAAATTCGGACTAATTTCAAACATCTAGCACACTGTAATATAGTTTTAACTGAGTTAAATATCCTTTAGTCCAAAAAGCATTTATAACTAATTTTTCGGTCAAGTTTTTCGGGAAATTCAATTCCGATTTGTGAAGAGAGGTACATATACTGAAGCATTTTACCTGGACATTGCGTTTTATTATTTTTCTCGGATAAAGGAATGTAATAAAATATCAGTCGACTCAAATGAACTTTTTGAAGTAAAAATTGCTTTAGCATCGTTGTGATTTAAAATTTGATGTAACGAAAAAGCGTTAGTGAAGGAGAAATACATAAACCTATAAGATTTAACGTTCAATTGAATGAGATAGAAAACATTATGCTGTGTTTCCACGGTTTCCACTGATCTGTTTATAATGCATAGCGTACTGTACAGTAAAAAAAACCTCACTAGAAGCATTTGTTAGCACCATCTACGTAGCTATGAATTTGGAGTGAACTAAGTAAAATGCAACAGCGTCGTAAGAGAGACTTATATATAGAGGTCTCTCTTCTCTGATATGGAAAACTGAACCAAGCGAAGACAGTAAAATGTAAGCGCTTATTTGTGTAAGCTGGCGCAGATCGGTACTCAATTGCCAGCTGTTATTTATTGTTACCATAAAAACTGTGCTTACGCAGATGGCACTTCGTACGCCACACTAGATTTTCTTATATCTATTTCACGCAATATGCACGGTCTATCCATATATACATATCAATAATTTCGACCAAGTTCATTGAAATGAAATGCCACTTAGAGAGAGATAAGATATTCGAATCAATTTCGAGGTAAAAAAAAAATTAAACATGAGTCCTCTATACTATACTTCCGTGTTTGGAACTTGGTTTCAATATTATAATAACAAAACCTTACAATTATCCTCATCCTGAATTTTTCATTCTCCTCATTATCTTAAAGCTCACAATTTTGAAGGTTTCACTTCTATTAAATGTGACCTGCACACATGTTTTTTTTTAAAAGTTCAGAAAAAAAATTTGCATTGAAAATGTAAATAAAACAGTATCCCTTTTTCAAAAAGAAATCTTTAAGAATCCTAAGTAAACGTTTATAATGACAAAATTTCGCTAACTGTACAAATGATTTTCTAGAATTTTCCGGAAGCAGAATAGTTGCAAATTGCTGTTTGGAAGTCCTTAATGACTTAAAGGCATTTTTGTGCAAAAAATATCAACGTATTTGTACGGTTGAGATATGAATTATATTCCAAATATAATATACAAGCCTTCAATCAACCTCTTTTTTCTATCATTAAAAGATTATTTATGTTTTAAATTTAAATGGGACCAAGACCAACTTCATAGCCCGTCCAATAAAAAAAGAATTATGAAGAATGAATTACTCTGGAAATTGCCGATTGGTTATATCAGGAAGGTTATACATACAAAAAATACATATACGTGTCGAACTGAGATTGCCTCTATTTGTCGCTTAAAATTAAAAATTCGTCTAAAAATTAAATTAAGTTACGATTTCCTCGAAAAATTCTCTAGAGGAACGGCACATTTGGTCTTTGCACACAGGCGGCCGACACCTTAGGATAGGCTATACATAATCTATGACTGTACTATTTGTGTTCATTATTGTTTATTTTTTTTATGTTGTCATTTAAATCCGCTTTTTAAGTGCCGAGGCTTTTAGCTATTCTAAAGTTAATAAAAACCGTAAGTCGATAAGTATTGAAAATTTCTTCAATACAAGGATCGAAGCCAACACCTACCGGTTTTCGAGCGGCCACCTTGACCACTCAGCTATTCTATTGTTTAAGTTTTTAAAATTAGGTACCTATGTGTATTTTTATGAAAAAAAAAACAACTAAGTATAACATAGAAAATTAATTATACGATTTTAGCTAATTTTAATGCATTTCAAAAATAGAAAAAGAAACTTCAACATAATAACTCAAATTATATAACAAATACGAATGAATAATTATCAATTTAATGGACAAATGACGGACAATTATAAATGAATGTATGATGCTTGTGAAATATGCGATTTATTACTTTAGTATTTTTTTTACTGATACTCATAAAAATTACAAAATAAAACCTTGAGCATCAATAAACTGGAAACATATTAAATTAAAAAATCGGTAACAATAGTTTCATAAAATAGAAGTCAAATTTTTAATTAAAATATTTTTCAATTTTAACTAAAAATAAACCTTCAATTTACTTCTTAGGTTTTTTTTTGCAACTGACTACAAATATCATATATTGACTATTCAATATAACGTAAGTAAATGATTTGAAATGCAATTTTTCCAAATCAAAATTTGTTAGCAAAATTGCAAAGAAAATAGCAAAAGTAAGTTACTTACTCAGGAATCGTTGTTGACTCGGTCATCGTTGCACTCTGACTATTTCCCATTGTAGAGATAATTAAATCAGCACATATGTGAATATCAGATTGATTTTTATTGATAAAATTATCTACTTAATACATTCGTTGTTTTCATTTCTATTTTTACACTTAATAGTATACGGGCACTTGATTAATTGAGGTTTTACAATTTGCGATCGGAGGAACCACTCGGACAAAGAATCCGCAGTTGACGACACCAGGAGAGAAATTAACTCAAGTTCAGTTTCATTCGTGCAAACCGAAGAAGTATAAACTGGTTGTGGACGTTGTTTTTTTTTTAGTAAATACAAATTATAAAGCATTATCATTGCATATGTTCGTTAAATAAGCATTGTTATAAAACTATATTTAAAATACCGATAACATTTTTCAAACATTTTTTTCATATCTTTACACCGATACGTATTTCAATTAACTATTAGACAAATATTGTAGTTGCATTTTTCTTTTTCCATTTAGTAAGTGGTAGGAATAAAAATAAGACTATTTAAATACAAATCGTGAGGAGATACATAAAAAAGTAAGTTAGTATGAAATTGGTGAAAGTATCAAAAATCAATGTAAAAAAAATTTGTTTGCTGTTAGTCAACCAGTTTAAAGAGGTCGATGAATTTTATTATATTAGTTTACTAATATAATATGCCTTAAAGATAAAAATATCTCCATCTAGAGGATCCGGTAAACTTCGTACCACCGAAAATAGATTTACAAAAATTTATTCAATGATATCGATGCATATACTTTTGCTTGATTATAACAAATTAAGTGCGTTTTTGAAATATAGATATATTTTATTTTACATATTTAGATTCTTACCTACAATCCCTGGCCATATTAATAGACGCGTTATAGGTTTTCTATAAAACCTGAAGTAATAGCTATATTAACTTTCCTGTACAAATTTTATTTATTACGCTTATTACCAACTAACCTGACCAAAAATCATATTTACTAAAAAATACAATTTTACCATCAAATTAATGAAACATCTTAATTATGACGAGCTGAATTGTTTAGTATTTAATTAAAAGTCCGTTTACTGATATTTAAGTTCACATTCTGCGCAGTATGCTGTCTACGTAGGACAATACCGTATGCTGTATTTGTGGATGAAGATTCCATAGGTGAATATTTTTTCGAAGGACTATTTTTCTGTTGTGACCTTATCTTTAGCTACTTTTTTCTTCAGTAATTTCCACATATTTTTAATGCGTTTCAAATCAAAGTTATTATTCTAAAGTAGGGTAATAGGGATAATAAACAAGGTTTTACTCTTATCCAGAAAATATATTTCTTAAAAATCAATACAACTTTCTATAATGTAAGAATTAAACAATATTAAATTTAATTTAGTAAAATATTTACATTTTTTATAAAATCTTAAGTGCGTCTAATAATATCGCCAGGGACTGTATATGAACATTGAACACATTAAAACTCATATTCATACAAAAGTTTATAAAATTGCACTTTTTCCTGAGCTTTTAGACACTAACAGATATTTCTAAGTGCATTTTTATTTTTGACTGTATTCCTAAAAATTGTATTGTTCGTTTAATTAATTCACTCCTAAGGTCGCTTTTAATTAGGGGACTGGGTGATTACTGGGAATGTTCCTGTATTCTGCAATACTTTTAAGTAGAGTATCTATTTGTTACTTCTTTTATCATTTGACATTTCGGTTCATGGTTAAGGTGATCCACCTTTCTGTATTGGTACAATGAAGCTGTTTGAATCTGCTTAAAAGTCCTGATCTTATTCTGTTAATTATTTTTATCTCATCTGGACTATAGTTTGAAGTGAACCAAAGTCTTTTAGCCATCGAATAATATCAATATATTATGAGTTGCTTGATGAATCGATCTCCTTTTGGTAGACTTTCCATTTCTTTGTACATATATTGATCTTTTTCCAGGTTTTGAAATGACGAATGAAAGTGCCGACCTTCTAGTTCCTATTTACGACTTTGTGAACGGTACCCGTAATAGTTGTGGTAATTTGGTTTTCTTGTAGTTGTTTAATACTGTTTTTGATTTTATAAAAAGTCTACCTTTCGCTGCTTTTTACACTCTTTACGGGTTTCATGATATTTGATCCCTCGACAAAATATTTACAGACCAAATATTCCTAGGATAAAATATCCCTAAAGTAAAAAAAACGTCATTAAATATCTCGACAAGAATATATTTGGCAAGGCTATTATACCTACTTCCAGTGTTACGATTGATGAAGTCTTATTCATCTCAACGAAGTAAAACGAAAAGAAACAATACATTTCTTTGATTTCTCGCTTAGTGTATGAGAAATCATTGCTTAAAAATTGAAATATGCAAAAAAAAAAAGAATAGTGAAGAAAGATATTACATTTGGGTGTTTTTTTTTATCAGAAAAAAATAAGGTACAAAAAGTTAATAATTAATAATCGAAGGATTAATTGACGAGGATATTATGTCCTAGTGATATTTTGTCTGGAAATATTTTCGCGGGGATATTTTGTCGTCGAGGAATTAAGACGCCTAATCCCTCTTTGTACATTTGTTAAATAAAAAAAAAATTTCTAAAATCCTATGACCATTTCGCTCACAACTCTACAAATATCAGTACGAAAATAATTGCGAAGTTTGCTTTTATTTCATTGACGTATGAGAAAGATTAGATTTTTTAAGTCGCGACCTTGTCAGTAATAATACTCTTACAATAAGATTGATTAATAACACTCACGCAGAATATGAAATAAATTATAAATTTAATATGCAAATTTAATAATTAAAAAAATGAAATTTAAACGGCATACGTTTATAACAACAAATTACAGGCAACATGAAATATATAGCAAATCATGGAAATTTATGATTATAAAATATAATGTATAAGTGCGCATAAAGATATCAAAGCTAAACTTAATAAATTTTAAAAATTTATTTTCTTCATAATTTTTAGATCTTTTAATAGTCATTCTGCTATTCTAGGTGGAGACAAATTCGACAAAATAAAGACCATGAAAGTTCAGTCATTCTTCAGTTATAAATGGTATAACTATCACAACTTTGTTTTATGTATATAGGAAAGAAGTCAATTATATTTTCTACTGGATTTAAAATTTTGAAAAAAAAATTCAGTGTAAAAACTATTATCTTGAATAGATAAGCTCACTTTTGACAGAATTGATTTATACAGGATAATATTTATGAAAAACCTAAGTTTTTAAATTCCTCTAGGAAATGGAAGATAATCGTAAGGCGTTTTAGTAGAGCCAAATGCTTTCCTTCTGATTTAAACAAAACCAAAAAAATCTTTCTTCCGACAAAAACGAGTATTTTGAGTCTATTTTTCCAAAGGTAGGTACATCAAAAATTGCCTCTTCGGAGCAAAATTCAGAATCCGTTCTTGTTAAGTTTTGTATAGTTCATAAATAATTTATACCTTCATCTTATACAATAAAAAAAACTATTTAAGAGATATTTCGTAACGATTACTATTATATATTTTTTTTTTCAGAAACCATAATTGTTACAATTAGATAGATAGTATTTACTTAGTTAATTTCGCAAGTGAATTATGAATATTATTAAAACATTATTAAAAGCTCATTAAACATAAACTGTAAAATACTTTTATAAAGTTTAGTAATATTATGCTTGAACAAATGTATGGATGAATTTTACTCAATTCTTTGAGTTATTTCAATTTAAATTGTTGATAAGATGATAAAGAATTTGAAATAACGTTATCCGCAGTAATTGGTCCATCTATAAAAAAATAACATTCAAATTAAGATAGTATATTGTTGGTTTAGAACTAGAGAAATATATTTCCGAAAAAAAAGGTTTACGGTTTTATGTTTTTTTTTCAATATAGATATAAAAATTTAAAGTTTTACTTTTTTCTAACTCCAAAAAATATACGAGTACACTTTTATAATGAAGTTAATTCAAAAAAACTTCTTGTTATAAAAATTAATGGGAACAACTAGGCATCATTGATAGCCGTCCCATAACAATAAAATTTTAGATGAAAACTACAATATCACACTTTTGGAAATACGTTACTCTAGTTCTGAGTAAGCTTTATGTAAAGCTCTAAACAAAAAACGTGCCATTCCATGGAATGTACATTTCTTTATAGTTGGAAACGTTCAGAAAAAGGAAAACATAGTCAATTAAAGGAAAAATGGAAATGGTTTGATCATTTCATGGAAAGGCTTATTTCGCATTATTTGTGAAAAAATAATTACAAATTGGAAACCAGGGATCTGCTTTAGAATCACTATCCAATCGAGCCGAGGCTAAAGCTTGACGAATCGCCATTGCCACTCCAATGCTCATACATAACGGGGGTTCACCAGTAGCTATTAAAATTTATATTAATTACAAAGGTTTATATTCAATAAACAGTTCAATTTACCTTTTGAACGCAAAACTCCTGAAGTGTTTGAAGAGTTTTTACGAAACTCTATATTCCATTCAATAGGAATGTCTTTCATTCCAGGAGGTGAATACACCCATGAACGGTCTGTTAAAAGCATACCATTCTTGTCATACTCAATTTTTTCATGCAACCAATAACCGAGCCCCATCATAAATGATCCTTCAACTTGACCTATGTCAACTTCAGGACTCATACTTTCACCAGTATCCTCCAATAAATCAACTCGTACAATTTGATTTTGACCAGTTAAAATATCAACTTCTACTTCAGCCAATGTTACTCCGTAAATACTATAACCTTGTACGTTATCTTGCGGCGTAAACCTTTAAAAATTCATAGTTAAAATATTAAATAAAAACATAGTTTCTATGTTTTTGTGGTTCATACTGTGCAGAAGCCATGAGATCAATATTCATACGTCGAGCAGCAGCAACTGCTAATGCCCAAGTATTGTTCTGTGGATCGTTACGGAAAGGATTTAGTCTGTCGTTTAAAATTTCACAAGCTTTCATAGCAGCCTAAAACAAGATAGTTTGAATAAGTTTGTGACATTTTTGAAATAAAAAAATAGTTTTTTACCAAACAACAAGCTTCGCTGCCTACACTTCCACCAGTAAGAAAACTGTTAGGTGCTGTTAAACCATTACTTGGTTTGACCGATACAAAAGCTAAATCGATTCCCAAGGAATAAGCTACAACTT
Organism: Sisyra terminalis; assembly: GCA_958496175.1. Lineage (NCBI taxonomy): Eukaryota > Metazoa > Arthropoda > Insecta > Neuroptera > Sisyridae > Sisyra > Sisyra terminalis. The sequence continues at coordinate 16,288,103 of OY292275.1, forward strand.
GCGCAACTTTCGTATTTAAGCCTTGTCCCATCTCAATACCACCGTGAGTAATTGCCACTGTTCCATCCCCAGCATATATTGAAATAAGTACATGATAGTTTCCAAAATAATTGAATTGAAACTCCATTAATGTTGTGGTCAGTCCACGCTTTTTCCAACGATTATTCTAAAAATAAAAAAAATGCCAGCGATTTTATTTTACACTTACACATATTTTAATTTTTTTTTTGGCTAACAGCCTCAATAGACGAGTATGTGCAGATATTAGTGGTCTACCTTGTTGAAATCCTGCACTTGTTTTAAACGATCATTGTAATCATTTTTGTTTCTAAAGTATTCCGATAAATCTCGAATTGGATAGTTGGGATCAGTTTTTAAGTTTTGATATTTTACTTGAACTGAATCTACATTTAGTTCAATCGCTATATGTTCCATTATGCTCTCAATCATTCCAATAGATTCACAGTTGCCTGCAGAAAAAAGTAAGTATTTATGAAATAAACAAAATATAATATCTTTTACCTGGAGCGCGAGTAGAAGTATTGGCTGGCAAATCTGTTGCAACCGAATATCCATTTATTTTCCACGTAGCAGCATCATAACAATTGGGTACCAAGTATATCGTATTGATTGCAATAGGATCATTTACTCCAACACCATAATCTTCATAGATATTTAAATCCATGAACTGGATTTTTCCATCTGCATTTACACCAACTTGATAATCAGCTGAACATGGATAACGTTTTCCAATAGCGTGCATATTATTTTCCATTAACATTCGTAGTAAAACTGGTTTATTATATTTCTGGGCAGCCAAAGCGCAAGCACAAGCTATCCAAGTAGCTCGTGTTATTTTACTTCCGTAGCCTCCCCCTAAGCGACGCACTTCTATGTTAATTAAATTCTCCGGTATTTTTGTGCAGTTACTAATTGCATATTGAACCAATTCCATCCACTGGGAGGAAGGAAAAACGTCCATGCCATCTTCAATTGGAATACAAACGCAGGATTGAGTCTCCATCGTATAATGATACTGGGCACCCATATCAAATGATCCACTGATAATTTTGTGTATGTCATTTCCTTTAGAGTCACGATCTTTGGAGCCTTCTAAAATAATTCGTGGGTTATCTGGTATTTCTAAAGCGTCACGAATTGTATAGACGATTGGTGGGTCGACGTTGGGACCTGGCAGATCGTATTCTACCGAAACCAACTTAGCAGCGACTGTTGCATTGTCTTCATTAGTTGCAACTATAAGTCCTAAGGGTTGACCGTTATATAAAACTTCACTAGAGCAAAATATTTCTTCATTAGTTTGCATGCCAGCCATTGCCGGGGTAAATGTGTTTTCTCCTGGTATATCTTTGGCGCTAAGAAACCCGACAACTCCGGGAATTTTCTGCAACCATAATTTTGTTAGATAAATTGAAATAATCAAAATATTTAAGATAGTTATTACCAAAGCCTGGTCTGTGTTGATACTTTTTATTTTGGATCTTGGTTGTGTATTAGCTAAAACAAATCGAGCGAATAAAAATCCGGTTCGAGTTGAATCGTGGTCAATCACAAATTTGGCTTCACCAGAACATTGAACTAGAGCTTCAAGTTTTGGGATTGGTTTTGTCAAAGGATACTCGTTTTGCTGAGTTTGGAATTCATGTGTAGCTTTGGAAACAGGTCGTTCTAACAGATATCCTCCACTTAGATAAACTTGATTCACAAGTGATTCTGGGGCTGAAATAAGGATGAATTTATAAAACAATTGCATTGCCAGTTTTTTGCGGGCATCAGGGGACGGTTCTGGAGGACTTGCGATCACTTTTAACTCGGTGGCAAGTATTGAATATGCTTGTTGTAAAGTGTTATCGTCAAACAAAGGTTGATTTACTAAAAACGCTTCGGTTTTTTCAGCATGAATGAAGCTGGGGTTGATGTTTCCGTACACAATTTGAGCTGATTTAACTGTAGTACTTGTATCATCCATTTCAAAAACGAATGCAGCATTTACGATTGCTCTGACGTTCTGAGCTCTTTCCATTATCTACAATTAATCAGGATTATACCTATTTTGTAACCCTTTTTAAGAAAACTCTACCTTATAAGATTGATAGATATAATTTCCCGTGAGAGGATAGAAATTTATTTTCACAATTACACAACCACTCATATCGATACTTAAGAACTCAGATGGTCGAAGTTCCAGTGGATCTCCCCCATTTTTATTCACTACAATAAAAAGTTTCCATTATAGAGTTTAGCTAAAAGATTACAATTACTATCAAGCAACAATTAAGAAAAGAAGTCGTTACAAATACTTGGATTTGAACAATTAAATTTCTTGTTGGTGATCCAAGTAGAGAAACATAAACAGTTTGCTGTACGACAAGGACATACCGTACAAGCAAGAGGTAGAACTCGGGTTGGTGTATAGTTTAGAAAGTTTAGAAACAGAGAAGGACAGTAAAATGATGATTGGTGAAATGAAGAGATGGAGAAGACCGTGATTCACATTGAAGGATAAAAAGTAAGTGAGATCAATGATGAAATTTACAAATGGAAAACAGAAAATGACGAAATAAAACCTGGGATACTGAAATTTTGTTTGCAGAAAAAATGCACCACCCAAGGAATAGAACATTTACTATGCATATCAATGACAGAACTAGATTAAGAAACACCGATTAAAAGGTTGGGTGGTGATAAGATTGAGCTATAATTGATCTCGAAACATTAGGATAGCAGTAGGTGAAGAACAAGCGTTATATAATAAACCGACGAAGAAAAAATTAGTAAAAAACGTTTACTTATAACTAATTTTGCTCCAAATGCTTCTAATGTTATAAAGATATCGGATTGGAATTCATTGTGCTTGTATTTCATAAACAAATTTCCTCCAATAGTGCCAGCCTGTAAATTTTAAACATTTTAAAGATAAACTAAATTCATTTTATAGTAAAATAGCATTTACATTTCGAACAGGAACATTGGCTACCAAATCCCAATGGCTTGCTATCTGTTTTAAATACTTAAAGCTTTGATTTTTTTCAGCGATGCTGTTCATAAGGTTCATGGTTTCTGCTAAAGTCATACTGGCTCCTAGTGCTAAAGTACTACTCATCGTATATTCCCTCAAATCAGGCACACCAGTGATATCAATGTAAACCGAAATGGTTGAACTTCGTCGAAAAACTCCTGTCAATAAAAAATAATAATTTACAAAAGTTAACATTAACTATTTGAAATCGAACCATTTCCGGTATTTCCTCCGACCAACATATATTCTGCATCTTGAATTTGATTTAAAACTGCAAAAAGCTGATCTAAAGTAAAGACCTGATACCATTGCTCAGAGCCAAAATCAGCCCAGCGGAGTTGATTGGTTCTACACGAGCCGTTTCCTAGACAAACTTCAGCACATTTTTTTCTGGGATCATTTTTACAAGGTTTTACGTCTTCAATATCGGCAATCTTTTCCAATATGTGATTTTGTACGTCGACCGCAAAGCTTTTGAAAGCATCAGCAATAGGTCGATATCCGGTACATCGGCACATGTTTCCTCCAAAAGAGTTTTCAATTTGTAGACTGGTTAAGGAGCTGTTTGTTTGTTGTAGAGCATACATGTTCATCACCATTCCAGGAGAGCAAAATCCACATTGAGTGCCATTGAATTCCGCAAGTCGTGACTGAATTATGTTGTACCCTTCTTTTTGATTACCAAGCCCTTCGACTGTGGTAATGTTCCATTTATCACACATTAATACTGTTACTAAACACTGGAAATAAAAAAGTTATTGAGAGCATATTTCAATTTGTTGGAAAGCAAACCGAGTTGACTGCAATGTGAACATCCGCTTTAGTTACAGGATGTATAAATCGGACTGAAACAACACAGCTTCCACAACCTCCCTCAAGACACATATGCTTGGTTCCTTTGAGTTGGGCATAGTCGCGAATGTAATGATTTAAGGTTGTTGAAGATGTTATATTTTTACCATCAGGAACAACTAAAAATTTTAGATCGAGTTATATGTACGTAATTGCTTTTGAGGGGAAAAAGGGATAATTTTCTGCTTTGATAAATTTCAAAATAAACTAATGTTATATCTTGCTTTTGCAGAGTGGTCCCATTATTTTCAATAATATTATAATATCCTTTTCACTATTTACTTAATATCGGTTTTAATAATATTTTTGAAATAATAGTCGCTAGTTTTGTAGAAACTTTAAAGTATTTAGGTACTCTGAAGACTTTTGGATGCTGAATCTTAATTCTGAAACTGAGATGCGATTCAGAATAGTAATACCCAATTGTATTTTTTTTTTTGTTCAAAATAGTATCAATCTACAGTCTATTCTTATCTTACTAGAAGTAGATATTAAGGCACCCAAAGCTTAATAACCATCAAGTTGCATATGCATCCATGATGTTATACATATTATACATATTGATATTGAGTAGGTATTAAGAAACTTAATATGATAACATTCTTTATAATTTATCAATAAAATATGAAAAAAAACACTTACCGTTATAAACCACACCATTAATTGTAAATGAAACACTTAATGTTCTGTTGAAATAAAAATATATTAGGAAAAATAAAAATATCGTGTTTTAAGATATAAATTTTGATTTATTCAAAACTTAGTTCGGGCTGAAAAAAAAAGATAGTACATCTACTGAGATTAGGTTAATAAATATTTATTTTATTAAAACAGGGCTTATGAATAGCAATTTTTTCAATAGACATTTGGTCATCAAGAGTAGAAATTTCTTAATATTATACGTTAAAACAAATTTGTCCTATAATAAGGTAATGAAAGGTAACTTATCATCTATCAACAATAGAAGCTACATTATTTATCTTTTAACTTCATCATTATTTAACTTATTTGTCATTGACTGAAAGAATTTCTTTGAATTGGCATAGCAAAATAAATTTGCAAATAATATTTGTTTTTAACTTTATTTTTTAAAGGTGTTACTATCGAGAAATAATGTTTTTATTATTTATATCAATAGCGACTTAATTACATCCTTATCATCAATACTGATTACCTGTTTATTATCAGTAGGATATAAATTGGCCAAAAAAATAACCAATTTATTTTAAGATAAGTACTGTTAAAACTCCTGATATTTTTCCTTTGTTCTTTAATAATTGTAATGTTCAATACATTTATTATCTCCTTTAGCTAATTCATTGCATATAACATTGGGGTTTAGACTATTGTTGTTAAAGCCTGGTACCAGAAACTTTTTCAACATTTTCTTATGTTTATGTTTCTTATGGCTATTAGTGTTGGAGAAAGTATTTTTTTTAATTGTTATTTATCGTTATTTTATAACTTTTAAGGTCTTCTATGACTCTTGAGTTAATAAAAATCCGTAATCATGAAATATCGAAAATTTGCTCGATAGGAGGATCGAACCCAAAAACTATCAATTTTGAAGCGGCCACCTAGACCACTTGGCCACCAGTAGGCATAAAGCATTTATATATTTTTTTTTTATTCTATAAGTATAACAGAAAGGAAAACACTAGATAAACAATCCTAAAGTTCAATATTTTTTCTGCAAGAATTCTAACTTCCAACGACATACCTAATCAAAATGACTAACTATTGCGTTGTTAAAAGAGTTTCAAAATCATTTTTTAACATTATTTTTCAAGGATCTCATAACCAGATTTTTGAATGAATAGTAAAAAAATAGCATGTACCAAAACGTAGCCAAGGATCTCAAGGTTGAACTATAAAAAATTACCCTTAAACAACTCTACGTAAATGTAGAGTTGTCATTTTCCTCAACTTTTAAGAACTGGTTTTTAAATAGTAAAGCTCTTTGTAGAATTAGTAAATTTAATATCGTCTTAGATTTACATACATGGAGTTCTTTACTAACAAAACAAGATCTCAAATAAATAGGTATATTTTTTTAATATTTTAACAATTAAAAATTAAAACTTAAAAACCTAACTGAAACTAAAAAATTGACATATTCATTAAGGGTTAACAACAATAACATATTTACGTAAACTTAAAGTTAACTAATGTAAAAGGTACTAATTAAATTTAGAAATTTGACTCTTTATACGATAAATGGATCATCCTTGAATTAAGGAATTTTCATAACATTTTTATTTAAAACTAAAAATTCATTTGTAATAATAAAATTAAACTTACGCTGGAATAGGGGTTGCATCCTTATCTTCATCGTCATAAACATTTGAAAGACAACGTTTAAACGATGACACAAATGATCGACTACTATTTTCAGTAAATGGCATTGGAGCAACAATTGTACCACGCAATGTCTAAAAATGAAATAAAAGAATCTCTAAAATGTTATTAAAAATAGTTCCATGCCAAATGACAAGCAAAAATCAAAGATTAGGACAAGTTCATAATCTAACGAAATTAATATTTTTGTTGATAAAAATTATTCTTAATTGATAAAAAAAACCTTTCAATTATATAATTATTGATAGGCAATCATATGATAAAAAATGATTTTTTTTTAGAAATTGGGTTCGTTATATAGTATGCATATTGAATATTTTGTAGCCCTTTAATAAAAAGCTTTTTGAGCTGCCTTTCAACGTTCTCTGCTTATAAAGAGGCTCGATAATTGTAGCTTTTTTATGAAAACACTGGGAACACGAAACTTTTGCCATGAAAATCAGATTTAGCTAAATTATGAATAAAAATGTATGTTTATTTTGTGCAATAAAATGCGTCTATACTAAATTAGCTTGAATAGGTATATTTTTATTTGTGAAGGTTTTCTCTAAACTTACTCCTTTTTTTTATTAAGTTAGGATTTCCAGGATGGCGTATGTTGAGCCTCAACACTGCAACCTCTGGGCTTATTGTGTTTTCTGGATCCTTACATCCCCTAATTTAAACTAAGTAGCTAGGGAAACTCAGTAGCCGACGCAACAGGTGCTTTTCGACTATTAAAAATTCAGGCCTTATTATCCCCAGTTCCTCATGTCTCCATTCATCCAGAGCACCGCATTCCCACAAAACGTGTGAGGCGGTTTCATCTTCTGCCTGACAAAATCTGCATCTTGGATCACCCCATATGTAGTCTCATTGCATGCTTTCTCAGGTACTTTCTCAATCCGCAGTGGTTGGTTATTAGACCTGTTACCACTCTGATTTGCTTTTTTGTAAGGTCAAGCAATTTAGCTTCCGGGATAGTTTTCCCATCATCTTTTTACTGTGTTTTTGCTCGATGGTGTTATTAACTCATTGATGCAATAATAATTTCTTGTTTATAGTAAAGTTGTACAACTGATGGTAGTGAGATTCTTGCGTCAATATAATACCTACTTTATTTAGATTCCACAATGTCTTTAAATTCACAACAATATTTCATTCATTTCATTCGTAATCTAGTGTTGTATAAAAAGCTGAATTGTATTAGTACTTTTTTAGCTAACTGAACTATGAAGTATTGCATAATAATATGCAATTTGATTTAGCTTTTATGTAGTTAATATATGCTAGTAGGTCTGATTAAAAACAAGTGGTTGGACAGATATCGCTTACAATCTAATAAGTATTTAAATCTAAGCAACCAGTGTTACTTTCAAGTAAAAGAAAAAACATAAACGAAATAACTAAAGATTTTTATATAGACTTCCTAGTACAAGACTTGCAAGGTTGTAAATTACACAGGTTACTCCATTAGAAAAAAAATGACGTCATACGAAGAATTTTGAAATTGAATCAGTCTGAAGATATGTACGAATTTCTTCTGGATACGTCACGTATCCATCACGTAGCCACGATGAGGCCACCTGTGTATTTTATAAACCTTGCAAGACTTGGGCATATGAAATCGTTTTTTTCCTTTGATTTTGTCACTCTTAACTGCACGCTAACGATAGATTGCGATTAAAAAGATAATTCCATTACTAACAAAAGACATTTAGCCAAAAATATTTTTGAAGAAAATGCAAGTACAGACAGCACTTGGTTTATGCCGATTCCATTTACGGCAATTCAATAATGTCACATGCAAAATTCCCGGTTTAACTGGGTATATACTGGGCTTCCCCGGAAGCTGAGGAAGTACCAAAACAACTAGACAGATTGATGGATCAGTTATAACGTTCGATAACGTATTTACCGAGCTGCTATGATTTATGTACAATTATTAAACACAGTGCTACAATTGAACCTATTTATTTTTTGTATTTAATATTTTTCGCGTCAATTGTTGGTAAAGTAAAAGCACCATGTCTACTAAAGTGCGGAAAAGTTATCTGAACATGTCGCGAAAAAGGCACGTCAATCTATAACACTTGAAAAATGGATGAAGGTGATTCAAAGAATGGTGGAAAAATGGATTTTTTTGGTTTAATTATTATATGTGTTATATTAATTTATAAACTTCAAATTTAATAATATTATGCATATGCCTAGATGTTTATGTCATGGGATCTAACTCCATACTTCTCATTATAATTGGGTCCATAAATCGAAGGCTACCTGTACTTAAATTATTTTATTCAATATGACTTAAACTTGATAATAAGATTCTTTTAAGGGAAAGTTTTTACATAAGCTACTGAAAAGATAATAAAAAAAACTGTTATATTCCATATTGGTTATATGAACAATCCGATTTCCGTACATTAACGCATGTTGAGTAAATCAGGGTCTAGCGACCCCATCAAATTGGAATGTACCAAACTGACTTATGTATGAAAAGTCGAAGCAATAATCACTTAGGATTAAAATTGAAAAAAAAAATTATTCGGGAATATATTCCGGAAAATCTGATTCGGGGGATTATTATTATTCTAGATATCATTATTCTAGTAATTCGGGGAATAACTAGAATTTTTAAATTGATAATTTTAAAAAGCATTAGTAATTTTATCAACGACAAACAACCAATCATCTACTGAGGTTGGCAGAGATTTTATTAGACTTGTGTTTTAATAATTTTACTAAGAAACATTGAAAAATTATATAAACAATAACTGAGAAATGGAAGATATCTATATAAAAACTTTTAAATCCATTAAATCCAACTTCACTGCAAAAAGAATAATGAAAATTAACAGATTTATGATGTCATCGAGTTAATATTGGTGGCATCATATTGTAAACGCAATTAACATAAATTACGTTTTGTATTATTCAAAATGAAAATATAAAAAAAAAATCTTCTTCAATTTCCCAAATTCATTCACCAATCTCTTTTAAGAAACTGAGGAAGTTCTAGAAGCAGTTAAGGTTTAATTGTAATTTTAAGTAAAAAAGCCTCCCTACCTATCGATAGATCTTCCAAAATTTCAATAAGCTCATGCTGTGCTAATCTGTTCAATACACAAAAGCATTTCTTCCAGCTATTGACAAAATTTCTTAAAGAACTTGTTGCATGTAGAATTTTTGTAAATTTTTTTTACAAACAAAACCTTCATATCACCTGTTATACGTTTCTGCTTCTAAACGCATAAAACGTCTTCTTCTCCCGAAGAAAAATGTTTGGTTTTAAGTTGATTTAATACACCGAAATCTAATTTTAGTGGAGCAGAAAAAATATTGATGTTTTATTATTTGTGATAATTGATTCTGGAAATTTAAGTTATATGCTTAGAATTATACTGATCCGGTTCTGAATAGTCGGTAAAAAGTTAACGAAAAGAATGTTAACTATTATTATATGTTTGTATGGATGACGGAGCCGAATGTTTGTATGAATGTGTGTCTCTTCGTCGATTATGGACCATTCTCATCTTCAACCCAAACATTTTGTGGAGGTGGTGATTTTGTGAAGTGAGATAAAACGAGAAGCGGTGGTGGAAGGCATTGAGGAAGAATCGGCCAGGAACGAAGATGATAAACCGTCTCTAAGCCGGGGATAAATATACACAGCCCTCTTCTTTCTCACATATTAACAGAAGCCGTTGCCATCGGCAGCAAAGTGAATTTTATATTTGGGAATTTGATGAGCACATTAGAGTTATCTCATCTTGGTTGTAATTAGTGTTTGAAAGACGATGGCGGTGGCAGGATGCTGCTGCAGGAATCGCGAACCACCCTTTTCGCGATTCGTAACGACAAAATCATTGTTATGGATTACATTAATTGTTGTTCTGTGTTCCGTTGTTCATGTGAAAAGTGAATCGTTAACTCCACCGTATTTCAATCTTGCCGAAGGACGAACGATTACGGCCACAGCTACATGTGGCGAGGATACCCAAGGACCAGAACTTTATTGTAAACTAGTCGGAGCTAATGCTGATAATAATGCAAATATTAATGTCATCCAGGGACAGGTATGCTATAAAACACGCTCCCTTAAGATTTACACCAACACCCATTCATTTTCTAATCCTAAAAATAAACTTCTATTTCTGTTTTCCCCAAACAAACCGAAATATTTCCAACTCAAAACCTACAACTTATTTGTAGTTTAAAATTAACGTTAAGGATTCATTTTAATTCAATTCATAAAAAACCTATTGATGCCCTTTTGACTTACATATCTCAACAAATTCCCCTTTTAGCGATAAAAATCGAATGTTAATTAATCTAAAAATAATATTTTTTTTCGAAGGTTTGCGATGTCTGTGATCCAAATGACCCGAAAAAAATGCACCCAGCAAAGTTTGCGATCGACGGCACAGAAACTTGGTGGCAAAGCCCCCCATTATCCCGAGGGATGAAGTACAACGAAGTTAGCCTAACCATCGATTTTGGACAGGTCTGAATCAATTTTTGTACTATATGAAACTTAAAGCTTTGATTTATTATTTTGGAAGAAAATATTTCCAAAATTAAAAAAATAAGATATAAACTTATGATTGTGGGGGCAAAAGATCAACAAATCTAATAGGACAACGTCCTCATTTAAAATTTATCGTTCTTAATTTTTAAACGTTCAAGATTAGAGTTCATTTTTTACTTAAATATCATCTAATTTTTGGAAAACTAATTAATATGTTCTTGAATGAAACCGCCATAATACCGCGAATTAGTCTCGAAAATTGTTCAAGCCTCGCACATTCTGCAGATCATTCAGAAATGTTTTGCTGATGTCATAGAAAAAAAATACTGTCGTTATTTGATGATTAAATAACTGGAGTTTAATTACAATGATGCTACAATTTAATGAAGAAACGCTCTTTTTGTGGCTTGTACTAACTTAAATCTTTTTCTTTTGCATGTTTGTTAAGCATTATAAATTTTTAAAGAGTGATAAGAAAAAATTATTTAAAAAATTGTTGCAATCATCTAATGATTTTGTTTGTTTCAACACCCGTAGGAGTAAACTTCCTGTTTTATCTGCTATGTCGCTTCCTACATATTCTTAGGTTCGGTTGATCCTTGTTAATTTTTTTAATAAAACGAGGACACGAAACAATTAATGTTTAAATTGAAAGTGTGACAAAATTTCATTAACATCTTCTCAGTTTTGCAATGATAACATCGTTGAAGAAGAAGTTCTTGAAAGTTTGTATTAAAAGAATGCAAACATTTTTTTAGCTTTTTATATTTCCTATTATTTCATTTATGGTTTAAAATTAATAGTTAACACTTCTAAATCAGAATCCTTACATTAACTGATTAGGATTTGCAGAAATATACCCTTTGTAGAAAATATCAATAGTTATCTACTTATCTAATAGGTAGTTATATTTCTAGTGATTCTAGGTTTTACTTCACAACTGCATTTCTGAAAAACTTCAAATCAGCATTAGGGTATAACTGACTTTACGATGAAATAAAAAAATATAAGATAATCCATTTAAAGATTTTTTAATAGTTTTCCTTTTAAGAAAATTATTAAAACATTTATAAACTTAAATTATGGGAGTAATATTTAAGAGTTGAAAACATAATCATATGCATGTCTTTTAAACATTTAATAATTTCGATTATTTTGTAATAATTTTGATACTTTTTATATAGATAAATTGTAAAGAAATAATTGTTAAGAATTCGAATACGAATTTCGTTATGAAATATTTTGCTAAAGAAAACAATCTTTTAATTGAAGAAGTGCTAGATCCCAAAAATTCTAACGGTATAGAATTGAAGAATTATAACTAGGTAAATATAACCGTGATTTTATAAAAAAAAAATTTTTATTTTCAAATAAATTGCACAATCTGCATAGGGTTGCAATATGTGCATTCAATCCATAGACAATCACATGTAAGTACTAGTCCCAGTAGAGATTTTATAAAATTAAAATCTAATTGCATTTTGCAGTTCTAACAATACTTTCGTATTGATATTTTAACATTTTTCTCCCAAAATTCGTACTGTTCGGTATTTTTTATTTATTGTTATTTATCGTTCCTTTATAACTACTAAGGTCTTTTACGACTCTAGGATTAATAAAAATCTGTAGGATTGTTGAGGATTTATTTAGTTTTTTGGCCCAGCCAAAGGAATATAATATGATATATATAGTATATACATTTGTATGCTGATGCCTAAGAAGCTTTTATAAGTACAACCGATTTAGTTGTGACTTCTATTCTGTCTATTTCTTCCAAAAGGAAAGATGAAAGAAAAATATGGAAAATTTTACATTACATGAGTTATTTTTCGTTTTATTTGAAAGTTTTCCCAAAGTGCATAGTTCATCTACCTAGATAATATCAAACCTAGATACCTTCAGTTTTACCCTCAAATTGATTTGAATGCTTCAACAATTATTGTCTATGAATTGAATTTGTTTTTATAAATCCAATTTGAAAAGCTTTTATCATAGTAAATAAATCTTTTTGCTTCAATATTGCTCAAATAGTAGTCTATAGTAATCAATACTCCAATAAAATCGACTGAAGAAATAACAAACGGTTACTTAAGAAGAATTTATACTAAACATTTCCTCAAGTCAATTTTTATCAAATAAAGGAAAATTTCAATGAATATTTTGTTTTTCTTCAAATAATTTTTTTCAAAAATTTTTGGATTTCAATGTCTAAAATTTTTCCCATTGTATGATGTTATAAAGATTATAATTTTAATCGATCATAAAAGTACCTATAGTAATTTTTTTTCATATTTTTCTAGGCTAAAAGCTAACTGAAAATAAATGGTTTCCAGTTTTAAAATTGTCCAAAGTGATTAGCCTATTTAAACCATTGGTATTTGTAAATTACAGGATATGGTATAATGAGCTTATATCAAGAAAATCTCATATACATATTATGAATTACTATAAACCACCTTACTAAATGTGTATTTTAAGGAACCTCAGTTTTTGCATGTGTTACGTTTAAAGTTTACATTAATTTACATTGTACAATTTCATAATTCAGTGTTCGTTAAAATACTCATTATTACAAGTGTTATAACGTAATATATGTTGTTTTAGATTGTTTGAGAAATGATATAATTTTGAACAATGAATATTTTGTATCAATAATGCCGTATTGAATAGTTTAGCGATTGTTTTGAATGATTCTCTTCTACATACAAATTTTATATGAATTCACGACTTAAAACCCATAAAGAACAGTTTTTATCAAAAAATCAAAACACATGCAAATTAAAAAGATTAAAAAGATTAAATAAATTTCTATTTTCTGAGATTAAAAATAATCAATAATTAGTGAAGTGAATGGAAAAAATAGGTGCAAAAAAGTTAAGATATATTATACATTAGTGATTAGTGCATACATTAACGTGAATTCATACTTCTTTGTAACTAATAAAGTATCCAAGGGCGGATTTAGGGGGGCACGTGCCCCCCCCCAAAGAATATTTTTGTGTACTGTGGAGATTCCATAACAGTAGGTACATACTTAGAAGCAAATCAAATTATAAAAATTGTGAAAATATATGAATAAAATAACAGAAAGAACATTAGTAAAACTCTAGTGACTCTAGTCTATTTCTGGCTGGAATTGCGAATTTTTTTCGTGATCCCTTTCACGCATTTGCAAATGAAAGATGATATTGTGCCCCTCCCAGAAAAAAATCCTGAATCCGCCCTTGAAAGTATCTGAACAATTAATATAAGTAAACAGGACATAAGATATGTTTTGTTAAATTTTATTAAAACATAGGTATGAAATTAGAAAAAAATCTAATTTAACATTATATGGTTTAATACTGATTTAGATTCGTTAATTTCAATGGTGAGCTCAAAAGTTCTAAAAAAATATATTTAATAATTTTTTTTTAATATTTAAAAGTTTGTTTTAAGTTCATTGCATTAGATAACTTTTAGTGATTATTGATAAAAATTTAACGGAAACTGACATCCTCTGCTCTTTTATGAGAAATTCATATCAAAATTATACAGAAATTATAAAAATATATCTAATATTTCAAATTGTTTTCATAAGTTTTTGTAAAACAATCTACTTCAACACTATTACATTCGGTTGAAAATGTGTTCGCCAGATGAGGGAGAGTTGAGTCCAACCATAAGATTTTAATGCACCAAGTGCGACACAAGACGTTACTTTTAAGAGGAATCTTTATGGGATCTAAAATAGGATTGAACATTTTTTAATAGGGAAAAGCATTAGATGTCTTTTAATAGATTTCTTTCTTTCCTGCTTCAAACAATCGACAAGAATTAAGTAACGAAGACTGATATTTATAAACAATTTTTCTTAATAGGAATTCCACGTGGCTTATGTTTATATAAAAATGGGAAATTCGCCACGACCGGGCTTATGGATTTTGGAGAAATCAACGGATTATGGAAAAACGTTCACACCATGGCAATACTTTTCAGACTCGGCTGCCGATTGTGAAAAATATTTCGGCAAGGAAAGCTTACAGAAAATAACTCGAGATGATTCGGTCATTTGTAGTACAGAATTTTCCAAAATTGTACCGCTGGAAAGTGGTGAAATTCCAATTTCTCTTTTGAATAACCGTCCCTCGGCTAATATGTATTTCAATTCCACTGTCTTACAAGAATGGACACGAGCAACAAACGTCCGCTTACATTTCTTAAGAACGAAAAATCTTTTAGGTCACTTGATGTCGGTGTCTAGACAAGATCCAACTGTTACAAGACGAGTAAGTTTACAGGGTTGAAACATTCTTTTTTGGTATCTAAATAAAATGTTTTTAGTACTTTTATTCGATCAAAGATATAAGTATTGGAGGACGTTGTATGTGTAACGGTCACGCAGACACATGTGATCCTGATCCCAAGGGAACCAATGAATTAATCTGTAATTGTAGACATCACACATGTGGATCCCAATGCGCTGAATGTTGTCCAGGATATGAACAAAAGGCCTGGCGACAATCAACAGGAATTCAAAAGTTTGAATGCGAAAGTAATTAATTATTTACTACTTAAAATATTTAAACTATTTTTACTCTTATCTCTAAATTGTTTAATTACTAAAACTTTCAAATATATTCAAAATATTTGCTTTCAGGATGTAATTGTTTCAACCACGCTACAAGTTGTATTTACGACCCTGAAATAGATCGTAAAGGTTTATCACTTGATATTCACGGCCGTTTTGAAGGCGGAGGTGTTTGTCAGGATTGTCGTGATAACACTGAAGGAATAAATTGCAATCGATGTAAACCCCGATTTTTCCGTCCCAACAATAAACACTGGAACGAAACCGATGTTTGTCAACGTAATTACAACGGAAATTTGCCATGAAAACCGAAGTTCACGTTTTTTTTATTGGTTTTTAGCTTGTGAATGTGATAACTTTTTCTCAACTGGAAATTGCGCTGAAGGAACTGGACAATGTGAATGCAAGCCAGAATTTACTTCACCAAACTGTGATAGTTGTAGCTATGGATATTTTGGATATCCAAACTGTAGACCTTGTGAGTGTCACCTAAAGGGAACCCGAGGTGACCATTGCGAAGCCGATGGAGGACAATGTCCTTGTAAAAATAACTACAGCGGAACGTTCTGTAACAGTTGTGCGGAAGAATTTTATGATTTTCCAGAATGTTTACGTAAGTTTTCAAACTATTTCATCAAGATCTAGCAAATAATATACTTTTTTATGTATTCAGCTTGCGAATGTAACACTATTGGATCTTTATCAAATAGTTGCAACCAAGAAACAGGCAACTGTAGCTGTCGTAGCAATTTTGGTGGACGAACATGTGATCAATGTGAACACGGATATTATAACTACCCTTCTTGCACCTGTGCGTAAAAATTAATTCATCTCCAATAAATCTAAATAATTTTCATTTTTACTTCAATTTGTAGTTTGTAATTGCGAGTTTAGTGGTACCGAAGCAGGAATTTGTGATAAAGAAACAGGACAATGTTTATGCAAAAAGGGTTACGGAGGTGACCGATGTGATCAATGTCTTCCTGGATATTTTGGATATCCCGATTGTAAACCTTGCAACTGTAGCAAAGAGGGATCAGCATCTTCCGTTTGCGATACTACTGGAAAATGTCCTTGTCTTATTAATTTCGCTAGCCAAACTTGCGAGCAGTGTAGTCCTGGCTATTATAAATATCCTGAATGCCTTCGTAAGAATTAGTTATAATATTTATGTGCAAAATATGCTAACTGTTTGATTTCTAGCTTGTAATTGCGATAGTCATGGTGCTGATGGAGTATCTTGTGACAATGAAGGACGTTGTCTTTGCCATAATAATTTCGAGGGAAATCACTGTGATCAATGTAAAGAAGGATTTTACAATTTCCCGATTTGTGAAGGTACAGTTTCAAATTGGAGCACGTTGAAAAGTTAAATTCATTTTTTATGTTTTTTTTTATTTATAAGAATGTAATTGCCATCCTGCTGGAGTGGTCCAAACTTTTGCTGGATGTGGGTCAGTACCTGCTGGAGAGCTTTGTCAATGTAAAGAGCGTGTACAGGGTCGTATTTGTAATGAATGTCGACCGTTGTACTGGAATTTAAGTCCTAGTAATCAAGAAGGATGTGAAGACTGTGATTGTCATATTCCTGGAACAATGGGAGCAATTGGAGTTTGTGAACGGGAAACAGGGCAATGTATCTGCAAGCCTTCGGTTACATCACGAACTTGTGCTGAGTGTATTGATGGAACGTATAAATTAGAATCGGAAAACTTATTTGGATGTACTGGTAAGATATTTTTGTCTAGCAGCATATTCAATCTGCATTTTTAACATTTTTTTATTTTTTTTTACAGATTGTGGATGTGATATTGGAGGATCGGTACATGGAGTTTGTAATAAAGAAACAGGTCAATGTACATGCCATCCTCGTATCAATGGATCAACTTGTAATCAACCCATTCAAACCCATTACTTCCCAACATTATATCAATTTCAATATGAAGTTGAAGACGGATACACCGTTGAATACACCCCTGTTCGATATGCCTACGATGAAGACATTTTCCCTGGATATTCTTGGAAAGGCTATGCCATTTTTTCTAGTCTTCAAGTAAAACATACTGATAGTCCTTTCATTCATTCTCTAAGTTTTATTTTTCCATCTAGAACCAAGTAATCCAAGATGTAATAATTCAAAAACCGACCCTATATCGAATGATTTTACGTTACGTTAATCGAAAATCAGATCCAATAATTGGAACAATTGTGATTACACCAGATAACCCCAGTGATGTGGAACAAAAGTTTGAAGTTTTATTCAAACCAACCACAGTTCCTTCGTTTGTTACCGTTTCTGGACCCCAAGGAGCTGCTCCTTCAGCTTTAGTTATGAATCCTGGCCGATGGTCTGTGAGCATAATAAGCAAACAGAGCATCTTTATTGTAAGAAAAATTGCAAAAAAACTTATAAGAAAAATACTGATTAAGTGATTTTTAGGATTATTTCGTTCTTCTTCCATCGGCTTATTATGAAGCCACAATTTTAACCGAGAAAGTTGAGGCTCCATGTACAATTGGAAACCGTGGTTTATGTCGACATTACAACTATCCAAATATTTCTGGTTTTGCGGTTGTTCACGGAGAAGGTGGATTTATTTCGGAAGATGATGCACGAATTACAATCAGAGAATACTTAGAAAATCCAAAAGTAATAAACTTTTTTTTGAAATATTAATGTGTAATAATGTACAACTTTAATTTTAGCAACTAAATGAATTAAAAGAAAACCAAATTCCGTTGATCAATCAACATCAGCCTGAAATCCATTTGGATTTAACAGTATCTAAACCAGGAAATTACATTTTAATCGTTGTTTATGCGACTCCAGATGATGATAGACGTACTCATCCTTTAACCATTGAATCTAGCAATCAAAACAATAGGGAGTCAGGAAGAATTGTCTTGTACTCTTGTCCCTATACAACTCTTTGTCGACAAGTTGTTACCGATTTCAATCACCGTGTTGCCGTTTTTAAATATGATTCCAATTTTGTTAGTTTGATATTAAAAGGAGATGATACCACCAATATTGGAATTAAATCGGTTGTCGCTATTCCATACGATGAGTGGTCTCTGGATTATATTCAGCCAAAATCAGTTTGTGTACGTAAAGATCGGCAATGTGTTGAAGCCACTTATCCAATTGCGCCTGATGCGAAAAAAGTTCAATTCGAATTTGGAAATGAAGAAGATATTGCCAAAATTCGTCCCCCTAATATTTACGATAACAGTAGCGAATTAATATACTTAAATCGAGAAACAGCGATGATTGATGTAGAAGGAAAAGTTCCTCAAGCCGGCTATTATGTTTTCGTCGTTCATTTTTACCAACCTGATCATCCAGGTAAGAATTTCAAGTTTATTTTAATATCTATTAAAAGCAAATTCTTCTTAATTTTTTTATGTATATAGCTTTTGATATCGATGTAATTGTTCAAAACGGACAGTTTTATGAAGCCAAATTACCAATTCCTCACTGTCCTTCGAACTTAGGATGTCGATCTGTTGTAAAACAAGCTGACGGAAACAATGTTTTCCAACTTACTGAAAACTTTGTTTTTACAATAAAGGTAGTTTAAAAAAATTATCTTTTTATACAGTTTTATTATTTTTTTTCTTTTATCTTTAGGGTCACGATAATAAGGGGGTATGGTTTGATTATTTATTGGTTCAACCCGCCGACTTGTATTCAGAAAAGATTCTTCACGAGGAAAAGTTTGATCAAACTCGTGAATTTATTAGTAAATGCGGCGGAGAACACTATTTCATAAATACGACCGATGAAGGATTTTGTAGAGATTCGGTGTTTTCTTTGACAACAGGATACAACAATGGAGCGCTTTATTGTAATTGTGATTATGATGGATCATTGAGTTTTGAATGTGAGCAATTCGGAGGTCAATGTCAGTGTAAACCGAATATAATAGGACGCAAATGTGAAGCTTGCAAAAATGGATTTTTCGGATTTCCAAACTGTAAGCCATGCAATTGTCCTAAGACAGCTTTTTGTGAGCCTGAAACTGGAAAGTGTGTCTGTCCTCGTCGAGTGATTGGACCTAATTGTGACCAATGTAAGGAATTCACCTATGGATATGATCCATTGGGTGGATGTGAAGAGTGCAAATGTAATCCTTTGGGTGTTATCAACAATGATTTACAATGTGATCTATTGAATGGAAGCTGTCCGTAAGTAGTACAACAATGAGGTCTAATAATTTTATCTTCAATAATTATTAAAAATTTTAGATGCAAACCAAATATAATTGGTCGCACTTGTGATCGATGTTCTGCCGGATATTTCTCTTTCCCATATTGTGAAGAATGTGAATGCGATTTGCGTGGAACAACTGACGAAATTTGCGATGTTCAAAGTGCAGAATGTTTCTGCAAAGAAAACGTATACGGTCCAGCTTGTGATATCTGTAACGATGGAGCTTTTAACTTAGATGAATCAAATCCTGAAGGATGTTCGAAATGTTTCTGTTTTGGAAAAACAACTCGTTGCAGTACATCTGATTATTATCGAAGCGAAGTATGTTAAAAATATTTTTTGTGAATAAAATATTAGGTACATTCCATCGCTTTTTGATAGATTCGAGACATGGATAATTGGGGATTAGTAGCCGTTGTTAGTAATGAAACTGACACAAACATTGAAATTGACGCTTTGGAAGGAACTCCAGAAAAGCTTAACGAGACATCAATAGGAGCAGACTTAACTACAGAAGAAGCTCACGACTTGCTCGTTTATTTCTCAGCACCTCCAAGTTACTTAGGGAATAAATTAACAGCTTACGGGGGCAATTTGACTTATACCATTTTCTACACAACTGGACCTTTTGGTATGATTAAACTTAAAACAATATAACATGATTAAAATCATCGCATTTTAGGAAGCGCTGTTGGAGGAGCCGATGTAATTTTACAAGATTCCAACACTTATTTGTTACACAGATCATTAGAACAACCTGCAGCTACTTTGGACTTTACAAAGTCTTTACCTTTGGTAGAACAAAATTTCGTTTTACCAAATGGCGCCAGAGCTACAAGAGAAAATATTATGGTAGTTTTACAAGATTTGCAAGGAATCTTTATTCGAGCAAAATATTGGGAAAACAGTGTAACGACAAGGTATTTAAATCTAAAATCGAATTAACTTTTTATAGTAACAAATCAAGATTATTTCACAAGAACAAATAACAAAATAAAACATTAAGTAGTACTTAAGCACAGCGTGACGTATATTATCGTTTAAATTAATCTTTAGAAACATAATTAAATCTATTAGTAGGTATTATTATATAGCTTTATATTTTTCACACTCCCCTTTAAAAATATATTATACCATAACTGCAAAAATAAATAATTTTAACTTTTACTTGTTTAGATTGTTGAGCGTTTCTTTTGAAGTTGCAACTCCAAAATATACATACAACTCAATACTTGCGACATCAGTAGAACAGTGCCAATGTCCTCCTAATTATCAAGGGTTGTCTTGCGAAGAATGCGCCCCAGGATACTATAGAATCGAAACTGGTCCTCACGGAGGATATTGTGTTCCATGTCAATGTAATGGACATGCTGATGAATGTGACGTGAATACTGGAATTTGCTTTGTAAGCATTTATTTTTCAATAAAATATAATCTTAAATCTAACAAATAATACATTCAAGGATTGTAAACATAACACCGCGGGAGATCATTGTGAAATGTGCAAAGAAGGCTTCCATGGAGACGCTACATCTGGAACACCAATGGATTGTCTTATTTGTGCTTGTCCTCTACCAGTTGCTTCCAATAAGTATGTTTTATTATTTTGTTTTAAATTTAAAACTAATTTGAAATATTTTTAGCTTTGCTACAAGTTGTGATGTTTCACCAGACGGGAACAGCATTCACTGCGAATGTAAAGACGGATATGCAGGCGCTCGTTGTGAATCCTGTTCGGCAGGATTTTTCGGTAAACCACAAGTTCAAGGAGAATATTGTAAGTCTTGCGAATGTTCTGGTAATATCGATCCGAACGATGCTGGATCATGCGATTCCGTTACTGGAGATTGCTTGCGATGCTTAAACAACACTTTTGGTCAATCTTGTAATTTATGTGCACCAGGATACTTTGGAAATGCGATCCAAAAAACTTGTCAAAGTAAATGCATTATATTAACAATTGAATTTATAAAAACAATTATCAATTTTTTTCCAAGGTTGTGATTGTGATAAGCTGGGAACAGCTCAGTGTGATAGTTATACTGGAATTTGCCAATGCCATCCAAATGTTATCGGAGAAAAATGCGATCGTTGCGAAATCGACCATTATGGATTCGAATCAGGATCAGGATGTTTACCATGCGAATGTGGAAATGCTTCTTTGAGCAAACAGTGCGCTGAACCTACAGGTCAATGTTCATGCCAACCTGGAGTTACTGGAAGAAAATGTGATCGATGTCAAGCAGGATATTGGAACTATACTAAAGACGGATGTCTTTGTACGTAAAAAATAATTGATAATTTGTTCAAATATTAATTTTTGAATTGTTTAGCTTGTGGTTGCCAATCTGGTTATTCCGTTGGAGTTGGTTGTAATGCCAAAACAGGACAGTGTGAATGTCTTCCGGGTGTTATTGGAGAAAAATGTGATCACTGTCCTTATCGTAATGTACTTCTACCAGAAGAAGGCTGCAGGGAATGTGATACATGCGTTCATGGACTTTTGGATGTTACTGATCAAATGCGTATTGATCTAGACCCAGTTATTCTTGAATTTAGTGTAAGCCAAATTCAGTAAAAATAAATCCTAATAGTTAATATTATTTCCTCAAATTTTAGAGCACAGCTTCTGGCTATTTCACTGCTCAACGTCTTACTTACATCAACAAAACGGTTGACGAATTAATTCCTGAGGTAAATCTTCTGGATCCGAATCGAGTTGATTTCAAAATAATAGAGCAAGATCTCGATAAACTAGATCAAGATACTAAGAATTTAAAACGTCGAGCTGATTATGCTGTGGAAAATTCGAACATTTCCATTCCAGAATCAAACGAAGTTCGCACTTATGCAAAAGATGTTCTTGGTTCAATTCAAACTGCCTATAACAATGCATTAAAAACAGTAGCAGACGTGGCAGATATTGCCCAAAGATTAGAATCAGGCGATGGTAAAATTCGACGATTTTATCAATGAAAGTTAGCTATATTTTTTTTTCTTTTAAGGAATCAAAAGTGAATATGCTATTCGAGAAGCTGAAGAATTGTTAGAAGCAATTGGTAAAACTAATTTTACTGAGTATGCCGATGCTGCTGAAAAACAACTTGGCAAAGCTCAAGAACTTGTTGATGAAATGGAAGAATTCAGCCTTCCAATTGATAATCAAGTGAAAACTTTAGACGAACTAGATGAAAATATTCGTGATTTTGATTCCCGTTTAGATAACTTAACACGCTACAGTCATTTAGTCCAACAAAAAGCGGACGAGGTAGAGAAATTAAATACTGAAAATAGGTAAATTTATTATCAATAAATTTCTAATAAAATAATAAGATTTCGGTAACTTTTTATCACATTTATTAACAAATGCATTTAAATTTATAACCGAACAAAATAAAACATTACCATTTGAACTAGCACTAGGCATATTTACCTCGAAATTCGCAAATTTATAAGTATGTACTTATAGATAAATATTGGAAAAAAGACAATGAAAATTGAGCATGAACAACTTAAGTATAATACGTTCTCTTTATTCTTGTTCTGTTTTGTCATACTACCCATACAATCATATTATTACTTTCGCTTTTTTATAATCAATTTTTCTTCTTGACTTCCAGACAATCAAAAGTTACAGCCAAAGTTGAAACGGCGGAACTTCGTAACAAAGAAATAGACAAAGACCTTGAACATTCGACAAATCTCTTGAAAAACGCTTCAAAACTTTTGGAAGATGCTAAAAATCTTTACATTACTTTAGGCCGATCTCAACTAGATTTAATTCGTGTTAAAAACGATTTGAATGAAACCGTGATTAAATACGGAGGAGACTCAGAGAATCTACGTTCAGAGTTGGATGAAGCCCAAATTCACGCCAGTGTTTTAGCTGAACGAGCCGAAGAACTTGATAACTTATTATCCGGAACAAGAGTAACTGCTGATGATGCGATTGATGCAGCTAATGCTTATAAAAATATTGTTACCGCAATAGAAGAAGCTGATAAAACCGCCGCTGAAGCCAGCGAAGCAGGTACCAACGCCACCGAAATTATTTCAGGTTTGGGCGATCGAACAAGCCTCTCGGAGACGACATCAGCGGAATTATTAAGTGAAGCTCGTGATGCTTTAAATAAAGTTCAAACGGAGCTTGCACCTGAATTGGCAAAAACTAAAGAAGCTGTTAACGAAGTTGAAGCACTGAACGATGCTTCTAAGCGGGGCGTTAATAAAATCGATTCTTTGATTGAAAGAATTGAATCAAAACCTTTGGATGATATAGCCAAAGAAGCTGTTACCAAATCAGACACTGCAGAAAATGTAGTTCGCGAAACCACAAATCTTCTAGATAATATTAACGATGATTTGCCAACGCAAGTTACAAACGCAAAACAGTTACCAAAAATTGTTGATGATACTCGAAAAGAAATTGATGCTACTAATGAACAATGTATGAAAATTTAGAATATTTTTCTAAAAATGTTAATTGTGATTTAAAACTTTTATTTTAGTGAATAAAATTAGCAATGTAATTCCCGATATCAGCAAATTAATCAATCAAGTTCAACCAGAACAGAACGATGCGTTAAACGATGTGGTCGATATTGATAACAAAATTAAAAAGTTAAACCAATTAATCTCTGAAGCTCGAGATGAGGCCAACCGCATTAACGTAGGAGTTCATTTCTACAGAAACACAACATTGGAACTAAGAAATCCACCAAATCTATCATCATTGGGAACTTCAACAAAAGTATCAGCCTATTTCCATACGGCAAATCCAAATGGATTCCTCATGTACTTAGGAAATGAAATTGGAACCAAATTGCGCCGCACAAAATCGGTATTTTCATCAAAACAATAATATTTGATTCCTGAACATTTTCCCGAGTAACCATTTCTTCCAAATTTATCCCTAAATAACTTTTTCTTTATATTTTGGGGATAAATCATTTGGGGAAATAGTTTTGGAGAAGAAAGCTTTCCAGGAAAATAATTAGGAAATAGTTTGTGTTTTTTTTAAATAAATCATAATTTCAGGACGATTTTATGGCTTTGGAAATTGAAAATGGATATCCTGTGTTAACTATAGACCTTGGAAATGGACCTGAAAAGATTTTAAGCTCAAAATATGTTGCTGATGATACTTGGTATCAAGTAATTGTTGAAAGGTAAATTTAATTTAGCTCTTTATAAATCAAAATATAACTTTGAATTATTTTCAGAACTGGAAAGAATGTGAAACTTACAATTCGTGAAGAAGTTGGTCCAAATGAAGAGAAGACCCATGTCACCGAAGGAACTTTACAAGGAACAAACTCCATTTTCAATTTAGACCAAGATCAATCCAGACTCTTTATTGGTGGATATCCTCCGACATTCAACATTCAATTGGCAAACCGAGATTCGGCATTTGAAGGAGAAATTGAAGAGGTCGTAATAGGGGAACAACCAGTATCATTGTGGAACTTTGTCGATGGAGCTGGAAATACTAATGGGGCACGAGCGAGGTAATATATTAAGCACATTATCTTTTACGTTTCTCATACTTTTTTTGTAGAGATAAACTCGTGAACTTCACTCCAAGCACAGGATTCCGGTTTGGTGGAAAAGGATATGTTATTTTAGATGCTAGAAACTTAATCAATACAAGACGTTTAACAATCAGTCTTGATTTTAAAACAAAAGCAGAAGACGGTCTTCTTTTCTTAATTGGTCAAGACGAGTCGTTCTTGTCGTTAGAATTACGTGGAGGACATGTTGTATACCAATACAAAATTGGAAACAATTTAGTAGCTACAATTCGTTCTCCTGAACCAAAGAATGACGACAAATGGCACTCTATCGAAGCGGGACGTTTAGATTTGGATGGACAGCTACGTTTGGATGGTGCTCAATATCGAGTCCGTGCAAGCGGTTCTGACAAAGAATTAATTGTATCCGATGTTATGTATTTCGGAGGATATCCCGAAACTCATAACTTCCCAGATGTGACCAATATTGATTTCGATGGATGTATTGATAATGTTCTAATTGAAAGCACACCAATCGATTTGAGTTTCAATTTGAATGCTTATGATGTTTTACCAGGATGTCCTGATAAGGTATTAAGCTAAAAATATGCACAGTGAATGTTCATTGTTTACAACAATTCAATATTTTCAGTTTGCTGGCATTGTTTCATTCTCTGATACCACTCCTGGTTATCTTTTGTATCCAAACGCAACAACTGGTTTACATTTCGAAATAACATTAACATTGAAAACATTGCAATCAGATGGTTTGATTTTCTATACGACGAATGCCTTACAAAATGATACATTATCGCTATCGTTAGTAAACGGAAATTTAGTTTTGAAAAATAAAGATACAGCAGTTAGTACTTCGTCGGTTAAATTTAATGATGGAGAAAGACATGTTGTTTCAGCCATGCATGATCCAGACTCTTTGCAACTTCTTGTAAATGATTATGATCACTTTAAGTAAGCAATTAGAAATCAAAGCGAATTTCAGAATTAAGTTTTGTTATCTTTTAGACAAATGCAGAATCTTCCGTCAAGAAAATTCACCTATAAAAATATCTACTTTGGAGGACTTCCAACTAATTTGAATGTCCCCGAAAAAGTTGTTGCTTCTCGAGTACCTTTTGCTGGGTGTATTGAGGATGTGACACTCAATGGAGTTATCGTAAACTTTGCACAGTCATCGGAAATTTCTGCAGTGACATTAGGAACTTGTTCAGCAATTGCAGATCTTCCAACAACAGCTGGTAATTTTTTTTGGATATCTTCATTTTATCTTTTCAGTTTTATTAAAAACTAATACATTTTAGTGAGATTTGACACCGACCGTAATCGTGAACCGCCAATTGATGGAGAAGAAGTTACAGAGAGAGTTGATGAACCAGTAACTGCAGTTGGTAAGAATAAAATCGGTAGTATAAGAAATACTAAAATTAAAAATGGATTTTTATGATTAGATGCAAAGGAAAATGAAATAGATACAGATAAGGACCCAGATTCAGAAGAGTCTACCAAAATAAAAGAACCAGAATCGACACCTCCAGGTCACTGCGCTTTACCATTACGACCTCAAAGTGATATCGGATACGACCAAGGCTATCAATTTGGTATGAGTTTTTAGTCCATTAAAAAGTTTAAATGTAAAACATTTTTTTTCGTTCTAGGTACCTCGGCGTTTAGTCGCGTTGAATATGATGAGTTCCCTGGTCGTCATAAGAACAAATTTGAGTTCTCCCTCGAGTTTAAGACTTTAGAATTTGATGGAATCTTATTCTATGCTGCAGACAACTTCCATTCTCATTACGTATCACTATTCTTATATAATGGAAAAATTAACTTTAAATTTAATTCAGGTGCCGGACCTACTCAGTTAGTAAGTGAACGTGAATGGAACGATGGTAAATGGCACACTGTCGAGTTCAGTCGTCATAATACTGATGCAAAAGTTTTGGTTGATGGAGAATTGGCTGCAAGTGGATCAGCCTCAGGCAGCACAAAATCATTAAATGTAAATCCACCATATTTCGTTGGAGGAACTGAACAACAAATATCCAACGAAGTGCTCACGAATTTGGGCATAAATCGTACGTTTATCGGATGTGTACGAAACTTCAAACACAACAACCGATTAGTAGGAGAACCTCGTAAGATAGTTGGCGTAATTCCATGCTCTGACTACACCGAATCTGGTGTTTTCTTCAACGCTGATGGTGGCTACATTAAAGTAAATGATAAATTCAAAGTGGGAACAACCATGGAGATTTTATTAGACATCAAACCAAGACACCACACAGGTGTTATTTTATCAGTTCACAGTCGAAGAGATTATCTCGTCCTACATATGAAAGACGGTGTTATCAGTTTAGTTGTAAATAATGGAAAAGGGCCATTTGAGGCCTCTTTTATTCCAAATTCCAAACATTACATCTGTAACGGTGAATGGCATAGCATTCAAGGTAAACTTCCACAAATTTCAAATCATAACGAAATTATTCATTTAATGTTTTTGTTTTAGCGTTAAAATCAAAAAATGTTGCAACATTAGCCGTAAATTCACTGTTTTCTAAGCCAGCTCGGGGTGTTTCAACTTCGACTGATACTAAAAATGGCCTCTTCTTAGGAGGTCATCCTCATATAGCCCGACTGAAAGGATTTACTGTACGGGAGCCGTTTATAGGTTGTGTGAAAAATTTAAAAATTAACAACCAAACGATAGTTTTGAACGAAAAGCCTACGTTTGGAAACGTAACATTAAATGTGTGCCCAACTAATTAAGAAAAGAATTGAGTAGTTAATGTGCCAAAGAAAATATAAATCTTTTTCGATTTTTTAATAAAGAACAATTTTATCTATTTTTTTTCATATTATTCTTACTTTGATCTACTTATCCTACCTTTAAGTCCTACTATCACGTCATTATTAGGAGTCATTGATGACTTTAAGGAATCAAAAATTAATTTTATTATACCGCTCAGTGCTTTTTTGATCATTTTTACCCAAATTGAGTAGTTCTAGAATTAAGTTTGTCTGTTATAATTTTTTATTTAGAATTTATATTACCAATACTTTTTTCTTTCTATGCTGAGAGTAAAAAGATAAACCTCTTTGAGATCACATCCCTATATGCAACCACCTAATTAAATGACAGTTTTATATTGTGAATTTTTATATTTATAATTAGCGAGGAAAGGGAATATTATGATTACTCATAGCGAAGAGAAACTCTACAATATTTAAGTTTACGTTGAGTTCAGATTTAACGATCAAAATTTGAGCCACGGAGGTATATTTTTTATTTTTATAACCCTTCTAAAATGAAAACAATGTGGTTTATTTCAATCGCTGTCGGAATTTGTATTATAAATGAAGACTTTGGGTAAGATTTCTAGAAAAAATATGAACATTTGGAGTCAAAAGCTCAATACTATTTTCATATCCAGTCAACCAGAAATTTCTGTCCATTGTTATAACAACAATGACGAATGTTGTTTGGACTTTGTTGGTGCAAGATTCATTTCTGACATCATTGGAGATCGCAGAAAGGCTTAATACAATTGAGCAAACCATTTTAGTCAAATTTAGATAATAGGATTGATGTGGAAATATTCATAATGAGTGCCGCATAAATTAAATCAGAAGACTTTGGACGATCGAGTCGTTAAATACTCATCTCTACTTGCTTGGAATAAAATCGAGCTCTTTTTGAACCGAATGATAACTGAAGACGAAAAATGGATTACTTACGACAACATTGTAAGGAAAAGAGCATATTTAGAACCTGGAAAACCTAGCCCTGCTACTTCTAAACCAAATTTGGCTTTGAATAATAGAATATTGTGTATATGGTGGGACATTTGAGGATCAAAGGACACTGTGAGCTTTTAAAACCAAACGAAAAGCTCAATTCGAAGAAGTTTTGCCAACTACTGGATAGCTTAAAGATAGCAGTCCAAACAAAAGAGACCGGCGATGTTCAATAGGAAGGCCAGTTTACACCATCATGATAAGCCACATGCTGTTTTGGAAACTCGCCAACAAATTACTAAACTACGCTGGGAAATTCTATCACCTTCACCATATTTCCCGGACATAGCGATCTCCAAATACCACTTGTTTTTGTCTTTACAAAATTTTTTGGTGTGTAAAATATGCAGTGAATTAAGATGACTAAATTTAAGGATATTAATGTCCGTGTTCTGTAAAGTAAAGAAATCAGTACAATAATAATAAATTACTTTTTTAGTTGTATGTGATTTTTTAAGCAATACAAAGAAATAATTTGATATAGCACGTTTATTTTCATAGACATTTGCATCTATTTATTAATACAATAATTATTTGTCACAACCTTTAAAATAATTTTAACGAAGTAAAATTTCCTTTTTGATAATAAAGGCAGTAAATTTTGTCCTTCCAATAGTTTTTAGTACTTAATATATAGTTCTTATTTTCCCGAAACTTATAAGTAAATTAATTTTATTGTGATATGAAATACATACAATTTTTTAAAGTATTCTTCTTTGTATTTTTGAAAATTAAAATTGTTTACGAAAAGAAAATGTCTTCTAAAAGCTTCTTATATTTTGATTTTTTATTTATTATATTTTCCAATAACACTTTTAAAGCTGTT
Organism: Sisyra terminalis; assembly: GCA_958496175.1. Classification (NCBI taxonomy): domain Eukaryota; kingdom Metazoa; phylum Arthropoda; class Insecta; order Neuroptera; family Sisyridae; genus Sisyra; species Sisyra terminalis. The sequence continues at coordinate 16,317,795 of OY292275.1, forward strand.
TTTATTACATTTAGATCTACTTTTAATTGTTACAAAGCATTTTTTATATAATATTTTATACACCGCATTATGAAATATATTTTTATTTGTTGTGTGTATAATACACTTTTTTTATTTTATATATTATTCAATGAATATATTACTTTTCTAAATTCATTGATTTAAACAAACTCGTTCATAAAATATATAGTCATATTATAACATAATTATGATATATTATTATATTATTTATTATTGAATTGATAATTTATTTTGAGTATATTGCTACAATTTGATTACATTCAGATAATATAGATTTACCTAAATATTTATGCTGATTGTGCAAGTATCTTTCGTCACCTGACTTTGTATTAAGTATACAAATAGAATACGAGTATATAGCTACTAATTAGAGTTATAATATTTTAATTTTATAAAAAGCAAATAAAATTAAATTTGTGCAAATTGAGATAACAGTTCCAACTTACAACAGAACATAGTTTACTTTAAACTTTTTTTGTATAGAATATATACCTAGTAATTGCGGGCAAAAATATTTGATGAGTTTGAGGTAATTTTATATTTTTCGTTATTAATAACGAAAAATGTAAATTACTTACTTATTAAGTATATTTTAATCATAGTTTATAATTTCTTGTAACAAGATATTAATGCCCACAAGTACTAATACTTTACCTAGGCTTTCATACTCACAGGAATTATATATAGTGAATCTTTATAGACATTTTAAGATAGTTGTTCTATGATTTTGAATAACATTTCATTTATAAGTTATTCATTATTTATTCTGTAGTTTTAATGTAATTTTGATAAAAAATTTTTAAATCGAATGTTACAAAATCTTCGTTTAATCATAAAAAAAAATAATCTTTTGAAGTAAATGCAGAATTTTAAGCAGAAATATAATTTAATAATGACTTAAAATTAAAGCAATTGAACGTTAATGAACCGGCGCACTCAATTCCGAATATAGAAAAAAAGCTCAGTGAGCGTAAGTTCATAAATCTTCCCAAAGTAGCGATAGAATTTTTGTAAATTTGATAATTTAGCTAAATTTGATGCTTCTTGCAATAAAATAAGTTTTCATTCTAGAATTCCAACAGCAAGGTACATATTGTTAATCATAAGTATGTAAGAAATTTATGAAGAAAATTATGGTATGATTTCCATCATTTGGAGCATTTAAAACGGAAGGGAACTATACAAAAATGCATATCAATACAGTTGAGACATCTGTCGTAAAATGCGTACATCAAGTGATATGACCTATGCCTCTTTTTCCATATTGTACGGCCTTGCAAGGTTTCATATTTCTTCCAGCTTTATCTTACCACTGCAATATAAACCATAGTTATTTAAAAAAAAATTTCCTTTGTATTATATCTCATAGAAACTCGTAAGAAAGGCCTTTATAAAACAGAAGAAGAAGAATGAACAAATACTTTCTTTAAAGTGTGATGTATTTAATTTCATAGAAAAACTATTTAGTTTTATATTTGCGGTCAAATATGGGCGAAATTCGGTGTTTCTCATATATTATTCTATGAGAATGTTTGCTAGCCGTATGCTGTAAGTCAACTATAGTTTTGACTTCGTTGTATTAATATTGTACTATTGTATATACTGTGATTATTGATATATTTTGAATGCCCAATCTAAAGCTGGAGAGCCGGAGTCATCAAAGTTTTTGGAGCTACCAAATCCTGACAATCTTAGATTGAATGTCGGTTATGAATAATTGAACAAAATGGCCTATAAATTAATATTTCATAGTAAAATTTAGTGAACATGAAATATTTTTTAAGTCATAAGATCATAGACTGAAACTAGAGATAAACTTTGATTTCGAAAGTGAAGCAATAGCCTAAACTAATTTTGGCAAATTTCCAGCATTGGTTTAATCTTAGAACAACTACCTTAATCTAAAAAATATTTAGAAAATAAAAAATCGAAAGTCTGTGTGCGAATATAAAACTGAAAATAAATTAAATTCTGTTCCTTTTATGTTTGACCAATAAAAATTCTCTTAAAATTAAATCTAAGTTCAAAAATAATTGACTTAAATACCTTTCTGTAATCGTAATTTAAATTAGTGAATTATCTTTCCAATTTATTAAATAACATGATATTCTAGCTTTTTGTTGTAGTTTAGTCATAAAAATTTTGGCAGTGCAAAAACTTAACAACTGGAAAAGCAACTACATATGTATATATCTGATGATGAATTTACAATTTTGTTGTATTTTTAATACTGTATTGGTCTGTTAATACGAGATTTATGTTACAATTATAGAAAATATACAGCTGATATGATCAAATCTACTATACATTGCAGTATTTTTTTGTTTTGAGTTAAAGTTCTTCAAATATAGATATTTCTTTAAAATCAAACACCAAAAAATACATTTTCTCAAAAATCAAGGCCAAAATATTTCATTATTTGAGTTCCAATTAAATTTTTCAAATCATTAGTAAACTTTTGTAAAGTTTTATGTGTTACAAGGTGGGCAAGTACTTCTTTGTGTCTGTTCCGCTACAAAATCTTGTACGTTGAACTTCACCTGGTCAGATAATCCACTATTTTGGTTTTTCAGCTCCCTGTAATAGATACAAATATTTTACATAATATTTTAACAAGATATAATTACTATCCATAGGCCAGAATTTTAAACTGAGAGTTAATTGAAATAGGGAAAATTTTAGCTGAAGAAAACCATACATCATCAAAGCTTTCATCAAATATATTCTGTTTGAAATACGATAGCAATAGAATTGAAAATAAACGAACAAATTTATTGAATGACTTTATGTACGTTAGTATTTAAATTAAGCTCTTCAACATTCAAAGGAATATTATTTGCAAAGATTAAATATATAAAAAAAATATGTACCTCTCAGATTGATGACTTTGATAAAAGTACCAAATCATTATAATTTGTAAAATACCATGTGAATATCAGACGTAGACTCAATTTTGTCATTTTGAAATAAAGGATTTTCTCTTTTAATTGCAAAAAACAGCTTTAAATTTTTTGTTAAAGGTTTTTATAAATCATGAAAATTGAAGGTTACATTTGAAAATTGGATAAAGCTTCCCAGTATTAGTTTTTGATAACAACCTTACGTTTAACTGTAAGAAAAAACTTTGATCTTAAATGGCTTTTGAAAATAAAAAGATTTAACACAAAATAATGAGTATCTTTTTTTATAAAGACTTTTATTTTTCTAAAAATATCTTTTCATTTTATTGGAAAATTAATCGTTCTGTTACCAAATTCACAAAAGCGTTGTTACCATTATTTTTAAAAATAATATTTAAGTACGATATATTTTAACATTATATTAAGGACTCTTATTTTAATGAACGATTTTTGGCATCTAAATGCAACTTATGAACCTGTTAGGATTTGTATAAAAAGACTGAAAGTATTTTATTTATGTCAGATGGTTAGTCTACTTTTGTTAACCATCGTTCTAAATGGCTATCAAGGAGTTATGGATAGTAGAAAGATCAATAGAGGAAGAGAAGGCTACGATAGCAAGTCTTTCAACCCCAGCGATTAAAAAATGTATACTTTCAGTATATAAATAGATACTCTACTACAATGGTTCTTAACCGTGGTTTAATCAAATCCTAGGGGTTCGATAAGTCAGTCTCGCGAGTTCGGTAGATATCATGGTTAATGGCTTGGTTAATTTTGTGCACCTATACAACTACTGTTTTAAAATAAATGTACTAATTGTAAATGAAAATGTAATAATTGTTTTGAATGTAAAAAAAAAAAACTTTTTTATTTGTCCAATTAAGAAAAATTCAGTTAATGCGCATATGAAACTACTGAGAGTCAATATCTCTAACAAGGTTAAGAAACACTGCTCTATTATACGTTAAAGTATACATTAATCCATGTCACACTAGGGGCAGTATTAATTTTTCATTACCTATAACAAATTATATGATATTATTTACGGTGCTTAGGAATTCTTTTGTGAACAATGATAATTTTATTTCGTAATTGCAGAATTTGAAGATTATTTAATAAAAAAAATCGTTGTTCTACAATTTACATCAATAAAATAATGTAACAAACAACAAAAAATCGCGACCTAAAACTCCGAAAGATCATTTTTATCGATTATTTCGTCAATTAAAAATTAAACAAGATTTCGATTATTTGATATTACGAATTCGGTATAGTTGTTTATTATAGGGCATATTATTGAGTATAATTATTGAAATAGTTGAAACTTAGAGCCGTATGAGGTTTTCAAACCGTAGGTTCCCGATCCCTGTCTAGAATCTATTCGCGTCCATAGTTTGCAACCTAACTGCTCCCCTAACCAGTGGTAGATTTACCAGTAGGCTAAAGCCTAGGGTGGCAAATTTTAGGGGGCGGCAAATTTGTCCTAAAATTTGCTAATCACAGGAAAAGTTGATGTAATAACGGCGATAGAGTACAAATTACGATCTTCCATTGATAGAATAAATGTAATTAATATGATTGCGAAATAGGAGACCGAATTTTAGAGGTAATTAGGGGTTGCATAAATTGAATAGTCTACTGGCGGCAAATTAATAAATCCGCCACTGCCCCTAACGTTATAGCGTCTAAGTATATCATAACAATAACATATATATTTCTGTGTCTAATTGCAATATACGTAACTTGAGGAAATATATTTGTTTGTACATTTTTAATTCACAGAGATCAAGAAACTTTCAAACAACTCTTTCCCTTTCTCAATCCCATTCCCATTTCGTTCCCTTTAATATCTATTGAAAAACCCATTTATCCAGAAATCTATAATAGTAGTCCATTGTAATACATAATAGACATACATTCTGGCCGTAAGAATAACAACACTTTTTTTTTGGAAGAGAAATAGTGAGTATTTATAGAAATAAAAGAAAAGTAATGTTGATTCTATTTCAAAGTTGTTTTGTCTATAATTATATATAGACAAACTAAAGTTGCAAACTCAATATAGGGATTACAATACCCAAAGATCAATAATCTTGTAATTAATAGTAAGAACATAAATATTTGATTTTTTTGTGAAAGATAACTGTCTTTTTTAAAATGTAAGAGAATATAAAAGAATTGACAAGAACTTTTAAAAGTATCCACAGAGAAAACTTACCTTATTGATACTGATTTTTTTAATGTTATCTTTATAATTAACAGTGATATTTTTTTTTTTATATAAAAAAGATAATAAAGTACCTTGCTATCGCCATAAAAGCTAGTTCAACATTTAACCCGCTCTTCGCCGATGTTTCCATAAATGCTACGCTATACTCCCTCGATAATCTCACCCCGTCCTCTTTCCTTACGACTCTATCGTTTGCACAATCAGCCTTGTTGCCTGTGGAAAAAAATTCCATGAAAAATGTAATGTCAACGGATCAAATTATAATGAGCAACGAATGGTGTTTCACTACTAAAAATAAATTCTAATATTCGTCGGTTAAAACTGCGAATGTATCAGAGAAAAATAATGACTACTATCTTCTTATTAAATTGATTTTTTCCTCTTATTTCAGGTGGATATAAAGTTAAAAAAGCCTCACACCCTTAAATTTTCGTTGATTCAATTTAGAAAGCCGCGTAGGTTGTATACCAATTAAGAATTTCATGTCTCATATATATTAGGGGCATCTATGTTTGTAATTGGGTATTTCCCCTAAGTATTTCGTTTAAAACTCATTTAAAATTTAATAAGAATTAAATTCCATTTTTTTGTACATAAGTAAGTGAATAATTTCGAGCCTCAAAAATTGGTTGAGTTTCGGTATTTTGCAAAGTTCTCGAGAGGTTAAATCTAATTAGTTATTTTTGCTGTTTCACTGAATTTCATTGAAATAATTTGATAATTAGAAGAAAAGATTTTCAGTTTGATGGTATTCACAATAACATATAGTCTCACGTCTAGACGTTTTAATTGAAGCGGTTCTCCTCTTATGTGAAGAGGTAAATAAAATGAAAAGTCCTAAAGGAAGACATTAATTGGTCCCTAAATAAAACACGTTCCCTTGATGGAAATGAGACAGTGAAAATCAAATTTAACTGTAATTACATAAGTTGGGAATGGTGGTAAGCATTGGTTAGATCTGGACGACTTCTATATATGGAGCTTCATATCGCTAAGTGCATAAATTAGAATTTTCATTTGAAACTTTCCAGAATGATTTACAGGAAAATTGTTCTCATGTAGTTATCGTCACACTTACCTAGTAGCATTATAACGACATCATCCTGTGCATATTCCCGGATTTCTCCAAGCCACGCTCGAATATTATCGAAGCTCGTTTTATTTGTGACATCGTAAAGTAATAACAGCGCTACAAAAACAGAAACAGCCATTTTATTCTTGCCATGCAAATAAAAAAAATACTTGTAACTTGTAAATGTCCCCATTTATGCCACTATACAGAAGTTACTATTTTTATCACATCTACATTTTGAGCAAAGTGTAACGTTTACATCAAACCATATCGGAATATATTGAAACTTACAATAACGCTGCTCCGTTACGAATTTAATTTCAACGTTGATTATAGAACTTTGATTAATTTCCCGATCGTCTATTTTCCCTCATATTATATCAAAATCATTGTCCATACTACCAATAGAGTCAAATATTAATTTGACACGGAATAGATGAACATTGAAATTGATTTCCAGTTATAATTGTTTCGAAAATATGCTTTAAGTGTTACAATATTTCATTTGCATCCTTTCATACTCTGAACATTCCGAAATTCCTAACGTTCCAATACCTCGATTACAACTTTCTCAATAATATCAAAATGTTTAAATTATTCAGATCGTATTAAACATGCTACGTTACATTTATAAATAAAATTTTAAAAAAGTAAGCCAATAATCGATACTTTACGTTGTTTCTTTTTTACCTTGGAAAAATAAATTTCTTTGCAAGATATTTAATTTGTTTTTATCGAGATTTTTTTATCACTTTACAAAGAAACTTTATACCTATATAGGTAATAGTTAAATAACGGAGTCGCGCTTTCTCGAAAGCTTTGAAATGAGTTTGATAATTGCGTTCTGTTTTATAAAAAAAAGCAAATGGAACGTTTAAAAAATTGAATTATTTAACGTTTTATTTTTGCAGGTAATAGTTAAGCTTTCATAACAACTTCTTTTTTTTTGAAAAAAATATAATTTCTTTGAATTTACTTCAACTGGAATATTTCAATGTTTAAAAAAAATATATTCAAAGTTGGCAAGCTCAAATAAATTTTTACTTCAAAACTTTTTGAATCAATCCGTATCATTTATTTTTGTGTATATATAGCTACTTATTTATATTACATTTGACTGGTATTTTTGCTTATGAATTGATAGATCATATCCTAAGATAGCTATTTAATAGATAGAAAATTATCTACTAGATAAATCCTACATGTTTAATGGCTTATTCTTAATACCTCCGGTGCCACGATTTAAGAACGAATTATGGTAAAAGACGGGCATAGTTAAAGCCAGTTGAAAAAAGAGAATATAAATAATTAGTAAAGGCCAAGACAAATGGTAAACAAAACTATAGTAAAAGGACGGAAGAGAAAAAGGAGGGAAACAACCTTTTAGTAGCCAAGATAGAGAATCGTTAACAATGATTAGGATAATAAATTAAATTGAATATATAAGAAAATAAATAATAAATTAAAAAATAGTACCAGATTCTTGGTTTTCATTTTCTTTTATTTGTTTTATGGTAGGGCAATTCGTTAATGTAGATCATCCGGGTATATTTTTTTAGCCTTCTGATTGTTAGGGACTCAGGCGATGAACTTCAAAGTTCTTTTAAGGTAAATGTTTCGCACCAGTTTAGCAAAAAACTTAGTATCAATGATTGTATATCTAATAGATATAGTAGGTATAACTTAATATTTTCCTAATGAAATCTATCAAACGTATTATTTTGTCCCAAGAAAAATAATCTTCAAGAAATCTATGTATAGACAAATTTCAAAACTTACTAAAACAGATTATTAGAAGTTAAAACAGAAGTATTATTTTAAAAGTGTTTTGAAATATAGGCTTTTATGAAACCATTGAAATAATTTCGAAGAATTTTTTTCGCCTTTTTTTTCTTCCGAAAATTTGAAAAGAAATATAACTTTGTGAAAACTATGGGTTCGGACCCAAATTTTACGTTCCTAACATCTATAGGTATATCTAAAGTATTACAGCAGAATGAATAATTAAGGCTTCGGATTTGTTGGTATCGAAGTTATGTCAATGTTTTACAAAGGAAGTGATGAAAACTAGTCCCGAATAAGAACATTTGAAGCCTGAAAATTTTTCAGGACTCTGGAACCTCCTCTCTTCTTCAATAGGACGCTAATCGAAAAATAACAGAAAATTGACAAAAACTTTTAAACTATATTTTCGGTAGAAAAATTATTCCAACGAAACATAAATCTTTCATTACGGTCAAAGAAAAAGGGAAACTCACCAAATGGAGGGAATAAAGACGGCTTTTGTGCCGTAGGTATTGGCAAAAAGTTTGTAAAAATCGACTTACTGTAATTATCTTTCGTATTGAGCGGAATAATACGTTGATAGTTACTAGTTAGCGAAATAAGAAGTAAACTTTTTGTTGCAATAATTTTTTACTAGATTTAGATTTGATAAATTTACGTTTTTTTTTTGGATGTACTTTTAGAGGAGAATAGACGCCCAAGGATTTAGAAAAATGCTCAAACATCAAATGTTATCATTAACCAGTTTCCATCCCTTGCTTCTTTTTGGTTTCTTTTATTGTATACTTTAGAAAAAGAATGAAAAAAAGAAAAATTTTACTGTTAAGCATCTCTAAAAATTTATAGACCATATCTACACGTTTTGTTACACCATTCGGATCAAAATTATTTATATCATAAACAATCAACAGTAATATAAAATCAATTGAATTTCACAAAACAATTACCGTACACTCCTTAACTAGACTCCCATGTTTCATTAAATAATTTAAAAACTAGGTAATACTCAAAAGCAGTGTGGGAATTTCATACTCTTAAATATAGAAGGATGTACATCTAGTCTATCCAGAGGTGTAAGTAAAGTGTTAATTATAGTTTTAAGAGTTTCAATAAATTTTTTTTTGAGATACCTACTTGTATTGGTAAATGCAAAAAAATCAATAATGAAATATTAACCAAAAAAAAAATAAATATAGAGGGTACTATCTAATTACATTTTTAGTAGTCTATATAAAATTATCTTACCGTGAGCATCTCTATAATATGCATGCGTTACACTTCTAAAGCGTTCTTGTCCGGCAGTATCCCAAATCTGTAATTTAATTTTCGTTCCATCCACAGTTATGACTTTGTTCTAAATAAAAAGAACAAAAAAATATTAATTAACATCTTAAAAAGACAATAAGATACACACATAACAACAATGAAATCTGAATCATTAAATTAATTAAAGAATTTTTAAAAATAGCCAAATAGTTACGACTCGTGAAAGAATAAGGGTGCATCTGAGTTCGATCACATATATACGTACAAAAAAAGAGAATTTAAAAAGCCGATTGAAATTGTTAATGTATGATAAAACATTGACACCAAAAATACATTAAATCGTACCCGGAAATCTATCCCCACTGTAGAAATGAAATTTCCTGCTAGAAAAAGTCCGTCTCGAAATCTCACCAATAAACATGTTTTTCCAACACCTGAATCTCCCAGTAACATTACCTGAATAATGTTAAAAGATTGTCATATTATAAAAGCAAACATACGATGAGCCCAAAAGGAGAGATGTTTTGTGTGGTTTTTATGGGGATATTAAGATTTATGGGACTTTTATTGGCAAGAATAGGTTCCAGTTTGTCGAAGAACGAACCTTGTATGAGAGATCGAACGTTTCTGGTAGATCCAGTGACCGGGGCGAACGAAGTGTTGAGGGTGTGTTCGAACCACCATTTTGTTCATTATGGCCAGTTTCGGAATTGTCTTGCGTTTCATCTGCATCAAGATCTAGAGGTCTTGATCTTCTTCGGACCACAACTCGCCTTTCTTCTTCTTCCCACATCTTATATTCAGCCGTGTTAATATTCAAACGGAACTGACGCTAAACGGTTCATAGATCTTCAAAAACACATAACCATCTCATTAAAAACCATTTGACTTATAAATTTTTACTACATTAAAACATAGAACCTTCGACACTAATTGTCAACTGACGCTAATCTACTCCAATTCTTCAAATTCAGCAAAATGTTAAACGTAGTTAATTATTTATACCGTTCAATAACCTTTATGTAAATTTGAAATATTTTTCTTATCAGTGAAAAATGTACAATGAAAATGAATAAATAAACTCAACCATTTGTACAGGAGAGTTTTAAAAACATCACGTTTAATTAAACAAATACATTCGCTACAATATGTGCCATTAGCTAACAACTTTTAACCAAAAACATCCAATTTTATTAATTGAAACAATAGATACCTATTATTTTTAATACCCATATATTTTTTGGATCACCTGGATTGCCAATTTATTTCGATTTAAACTTTAAAGAGAACACATTTTTAATAATTAAAATGTAATTGGTACATTGATTTGCAAAAATTATAGAAAAAAACCGTTTTTAAGTAAAAATGATCTCTTTCTATAGGTACCTACAATGATAATTAGTAGCTGATCAATTTTACCTTAAGTTTACGATATTTATTTTTAAAGAATACTAAATGTTATTGAAAGTAAAATAAAAAGAAAAACTGAATTATTTTGCTTCTTTTTTACGGGATATAGTAAACAATTAGAAAGTAATAAGTGGAGTTCTTAAAGTTTTATTTTAAGGTTTCTTGACCCTCAACTGGTAAAAACAAGTCGGATTCGATCAAAGCGTTATTGTCTCTACTATTTAATTGTTGTATCTGCATTATGCAGTAGTTTTACCTTTCCATTAAGTTTTTCTGATATTTAAATTCTAAGATATCCTCTCAGTAAGGGTACACTGTCATGCTGACGCTTGACGCTGATTTCCAGCGTCAAATTTAGTTCCGTGGTATGATTTCGATTAAAGCGTCATCATGAAAAAGTAGCAGAGTTATATTTGTACAACTGATAACGAGAGCTATCGTTATCTTAAGTATTTTTAGTTCTACTTTCGGTAATTATTCGATTGGAATTTTTTGACTAGTGTTTCTTTTAGGATAGGTGTTCCTACCGTAACTTTTCAATTAATAATATAACTATTTATTTTGCATAGGATCGGAATAATAACATCAAAACTATCTTAAGATATTCCACTTACAATACTTTTCCTTATTTTGTGACATTATAATAAACATAATAAACAATTAAACAGCAATGTAGCGCCCTTTGATTTTTGGGATCCTATGCAGACAATATTGAGTCTACATTCCCTAAAGAATTCTACATTTTAGTTGTATGGAAATTCACTTCCAAAATTGAATTTTGCTATCAAAAATATGTAGATGTTATTGAAAGTTTGTATAAAGATCTAATTATTAATGCATTTTTGCTTTAGTATACTTTGGTTCCCAAAAAAAATAATACTAGGACTCTTGTTTAGTTGATTTCAACCCTATGTAGAATGGATAGTGTTATAAAGTCCTGTTTGAAAAATTGGGATTAAACTATTCATTACAATGAAAATGCAAGTAAATTTTTTTTTCCAATCGAAAAATTAATAAAATGATGGAATTATATACCTATACTTAAGACAATCTCGCCCTTAAAAGTATTTTAATTTTATTTCTAAAGATTCGTATATAATTTTTTCTATATTAATGTGATCAAAAATGCACAAATAAAATTTGTTTTACCTAGCTAATTCTCGTTTCCTCTGATTTCTATTTATGACGATAATATACTCATACATCTGTTCTACACTTGTGGGACTCCTATAGAAATTTTAGGTTGTAAAAGGTTTAATTATGTAGCTACTATAAAATAACCCTACATGCTGCACCATAGATTATTAATTATTTTTGTAAATGATGTCATGAGTCAAAAATATTTAATCCTTTTATTTTCTGCATTTTAAAAAACAAAGACTATTCCATTATTAAAAGAAGTTTAATGTAATACCTTTCATATGATTTGTTCTTTAAAAATTACATAATTTTATATATATAGGCTACTTATTAAATGGTCATAATTGTTTGGATAAAAAAAAATTAATACCTACATTTAATTATAGCTTTGAATTAAAAAATTCTTTAACCATACTTAAGTAAAATACATAAACAATGACCAACCTTTTCTTTATAAAAATCAATAAATTTAAAGGTTTATAGAAGTAAATGAAAATGTGGTCAAGTATTGTTAAAATTTTTGTAGACAATTCAAAGTATCTATACGATATTACAACAGTTAGTAAGCTTCATGTTAAAGAGTACTTATATGGTATTAGATTTCAAAGACCAAAGTTTCGGTAAAACCATTTGTCATAGTAACACTAACATCGATTTAAAAGCTCCAACAATCCATTATCGCTTTTCAGAAACATGTTGTTATCTCTCTACAAACGCCGTCAAAGTCTACAGCCATTTTCAACGTTAAGAAATCAAAAAGATTGATTGATGCAAATTGCAGCGAAATCTATGTCAACTATTCCAACAATTGCAACCAAAGTTCTGTGTTAACATATCAACATTTCAATCTCAATTCCAAATCAATTGGCAAACTAAAAACTGAGTTTATAAAACAATCTTCGTATTTCAGAATAGATAAAAGTTTAAAATAAACCATACACTCTAAAAAGTTTCTGTACCTCAAAACGCATATATCTACATAAGTTACAGGTACATAATGATTACTATACACAGTAGTTTCATTGAAATGACCGTTGAATAGATCGTTGATTTTTCATTTATTTTCACAGCGTTTCTAAAAATACAACAAAGTATATGTCGTCCACTAGCGAAAATCATAGGAAAAATCGATTTGTTAATTAAAAACGTTGACGTGTTTGTTTGTAGTTCAAAAAAAAAATCAAAATAAAAACGTACGTAATCCACTAGATGTAATCCTGTACCAATCGAAGCAAATCCAAGAACATTTAAAAAAAAATAACATAAAAATAATCGACCAAAAACCTATTTTTTTTTTAATGAGATATAACGAACTATAGTGTGTAATATAATAAAGCTGCAATATATTTATGTACGCAAATTTTAATTACTACAAATTTCCAATTAATACTAAAACTCGGGAATAAGGCAGTTGTGCAATTAAGCTTTGTTATTACTTTTGTAATAAATGAGGCATTGTGCTAAACATCATTACATATTAAACATCAAAAATAACTATACAACATTTTAACAACTAAATGTAGATACCAAAAATTGTTGAGAAAAATATTTGGTTAAAATCAAATTATTTAAATATTTTATTTACTATTTTTTTTTCTCTACATAAATACTTTGAAAATAATAAATATATTAAATATGTTCATCGATTGGGAAATAATTAAATTATTTTATATAATACGTCATCAACATGTTTAATAAATACATGTATTTTGCTGTACTGCATATGAGGTATAATAATATGTGTAGTCAAAGTCCTATTGAAAGCTCTGTATTTCAATTGAAGCTCTAACAGTGAATAGAATAGGTACCGTTATTGAAAATAAACAGAACAGGTTTATTTCTCGAAATAATAATTTTAGAACATCAACCATATTTTTGAGGACAAAAATTATTCCTATGTAAAAATAATAACTCAATAGAAAAAGCTTTAGTATAGAGCATTATAATTTTAAATCTTTTAATTCTATTGAAAATGTTTAAACCGCTTTGTTTGGTTGAATATTTATAATTTGATATAAAGGTTTTTCTCGATATTTTAATATAATATTAACTGTTTTGTAAAATTACTACTAACACAAAGTTCACTTCATTTTCCGTATTAACTATTATCGTTATACCACCAAATATTGATTGCAACTTTACGCAGATAATTTCGGTATTAGTGGACTACGTCTACCTATCATATTTATTTTGATTAATAAACTAACAGTAATTAAAATAATAAAAAACCTAACGTGTAGTAATATTTGCCTTTTCCTTTTTTGAGCTATAAAATATATCTTAAAGAGTACTAAAAATACCATTAATTAAGCTTTTATATGTTACTACCTGATAACCTGATACTAGTAACTTTCTTACTGTGGTTATAAATGGAAAAATAGCGAAATAATGTTAGTTAGGGCAGTATTTGCTTTATTTCTAATTGGAGTAAAATTCTATATATGATAGGTAAATACTAAATCCAAAATTATACATCCAATATTCCTTTGATAAGGAGACAAATATCCAGCCTCTTTTACATTGTAAGACGCAATCATTCTAAAATATAGACTTGAAAGCCAGCTAACTGGCAATTATATTTCTTTGAAACTCTAACGTTTATTAAATACCACAGTCCAACTTTTTCCAAACTTGACTAAAATTTTTGTTTCTTATTTTGTACGTATTCCATTTTACTTAAATATTTTCTAAAACCTATACCTACAATAATTTATCCACATACTAAGAAAAGACCAGCGTAAATTGGATCAGAAGTAACGAGCAATTTCACACATATATGTAGAGAAGAAGAGCAAAGTAATACATTAAAGAGAAGTATACATTAGATTTGTATGCAATTTCTCATTAATTGGATTATTATCTATACGAAAAAAAATCAGTCAGTATAAAAATAAACAAATCAAATAATTCTTAATCTCGAGTTTCTAATCTTATTCTCAGATGCTAAATTGGTTTAAATGTTTTTTTAACGGTAGAAAGTCGATAATTACCTACAACAATGGAAACTTCACCCTACATTTGTTTTAATGCTTCAACCAAACATAGAACAAATAGGGTCATGAGGAAAGATATACGAAATATATATGAAATGAGACATTATGAAATAATTTGGGTTTAAGGTTTTATAGATTTTTTTCAATCCCAAAAATTTAATAACATGAATGAGGATAGTGGATATCTCAACCCCTTATTTATTTCAACTTACAATTGGAAAGTTACAAGTGTTAAAACTTTGCTGTTACTATTTTATTTTATATTTTGATTAATTTTCCAAAATTTAAAATCATAACCTTAGAGAAGTGGTTCTTAGCCTGGGTTTAATCGAACCTCCGGGTTCGATAAGTCAGTCTCGCAGGTTTGACGGGTTTTTTATGGTTTGGTTAATTTTTGTTCATATATATAAATATATACTTATGTTTGAATTTGAAAAAATCATACTTAAATTTTTCAATCAAGAAAGGTTCAGTAAATAGGCATATAAAACTGGTGAGAATACCTATACAAGGTGAAGAACCATTGTCAAAGTGGATTTGACGAAAGTTAGTAAATATAAATATGTCAAACCCGGATTTGTTATTATTTTATAATACAAATAAAGGCTAAAAGGTTAATTTTATTTTTCATTCTTCCATTTCTATTTTGAATGATTTCTTATTAAAAAGTTTCATTAAATATATTAAATACCAGTTTGTATGTTTGTAATAAATACTCAACTATATCGAAATTTGTCTCTAAAATATTATACTTCTTGTAAAGTGGTTTCATTGCACGTAATAAATTATGATTTTAAGCGACAAACCCTAAACTCAGTTTGCAACATGTGTAATGATATTTGAACGAAAAGTCTTTTTATTCTGCATACTGTTTTACCATATATCGTAACTTTGACAACCATCCTTTAATATAAACTTATACATGTTAAAATATTCAGTATAATAATAAAAGCTTTTACAAAATTGAGCTGATGTCATGATTCTTGGATTAATCTGTTGGATAACTTTTTATTGACTAAAAGTTATCTGTAAGTTTTAAAATCTTATTCTATACTTGTCACATAATTGCACATTTTTCTACTTATAAATTTACCATCATAGTTTTTCAATTTTACAACTGCATCCACAATAAATATTTAGATTCAAGCATATCAATTTCATTTAATAAACCTTAATATGAACTTTAGCATTACTACTTGAAGTTGAGATATTTATGTTTACATTAAAATGAATGTATAAGGTATTCAAAATTTGCATACATTTGTACTCACAATATTTCTATATATGTTTACATACTTTCATAATTTCATTAAATATTTATATAAAATATATTTATTTAACAATATAATTATTCATACTATTATCTCTTAATTTATTTATTATAATGTATACCGAATTCAGTAGTTGTTTCATCAACACAATTATTTTTTAATTATGTTTAGTTTTGTTTGCAATTAAAATATATTTCGCTTATGATAATACACGCATACATTAATTTTTTTATTCGGTTCATATTTGAAGTTATACTTATATTCTCTGTAAATATGTGCCTTCACTAAATTCGAACGGAAAAACTCGAAATAATTATCACGTAAATTATAAAAGCTAATACGTTTTAATAATCTCATAATCATCAAAAAGTATTTTTTGTGTGACAGGGTACAAGCTTGGAGCTTTGCGCAATAGATTTCATTATTAAACTTTCACTGAGGATTTTTAATATATGTAGGTGCAGCTTTTGTACTTTTCAATGCTTAGGATAAAAGCTATTCATTTATGAACTCAAAAGGTAAAATATTGAAACTTATTATTCGTATTACTGTATTAGAGAAAATCATGTTACCTGGAAAATTCTTTCAAATATTGCTTTGCTAATGTTTTCATCAAAATGTAATGAAAATGGATCTCACAAATTGTACACAACTTTTGAGATATTCGTATAAGTTTTAAGAGGTAAGGATAGTTATGATTATTTAAAAGTACAGAATTAAAACTTCATAAACTAACATTATACCTAACTTTGAGATTCAGAACTTATCAGAACTTGATTTTAGAAAATTTCCTTCATTTACTGAAAAGAGAAAATACTGAAGAAATAAAAAAAAAATTAATCATTGAATAAGAAATGAAATAGGAAAGAAATTAAACATTTATTAAATTTTCCTCCAAACTATTTTAAAACTACATGGATGGTGTGTATACAATATATAAAACGTATTGTGGTCTTATTGAGATAATGTAACTTACAAAAGTGAAGTATAAGCATAAATTTGAACAAAAACTTAATCAAAAGTACTTTTTACGTATTACCCAGATACGTATTTCGATTGTTAAGCAATCTTCCTCAGTGGTCAAGTTGTATTGGATCGCTCCGTAACTACTATGTAATGAATCACCTATTTATTGTAAAAATAGCAGATATAACTGTTCAAAGTCGGCAGAAAAAATCTAGTTTGATTTTATATAAATGCTAGTTTCTACTTAGATAACTTTAATGGTTGGTAATAGTTATTTTAGAAACTTAGAAGTTAGAAAAGATTAATCAGTTTAATTTGTCTTAAATGAAAATTACCTTCTTGAAATGTCTATCAGTTACAACAGATGATAAAATGAATTCCAATTTTACTCAAGAGTTTTTGCATCGAAAAATTTATTTTTAGCTTTCAAAGTCAATCGATAATCGATTAAAAACTTTTATTTTTGAAAAAGATAAAAAATATAATTTTCTAAGACTTTATTATCAACATGTCGAAACTTGCTTGGGTACCAGGGTACTCTGGTATCAAAGGTAAATCAAGGTATCAAAAGTAAGCAAAGGTAAAAGATATTTTTAAAGAATTTGGCCGTTAAAAATTTGATAAAACCAAGTTTTTTTCCATATATAGACACCTGGCACATAACTCCATTATTGATCAATGTATACTCCCCAAATTAAATTAGAGCTTATTTTGTACTAAATTTTAATGCTTGAAACTATTTCGCTAATTTCTACATCTCTTTATCTAAAAAAAAAGTTTTTACAGTTCATTGGAAGTTGTGCTAAATAAATCTAATTAGGTAAATACCAAAACTCATAAAAGAACAATATGCTTTGAGCACAAAGCTATGCTCTTACTGTTCATGAAAAAGTAATTAACAAATTTGACCTTTCATTTCTAATGAACCAATTTGAAATATAATTTTTTATTTTAATTTTGAGAAATTATTTTCACCAAATTATTGATTTTCTTGCTGAAATTTCGCAAAAAATTTAACGTAAAACTGTTAATTTTTTTTTAAATAAATATTGTCATGTTTTTTGTAATAATATAAAAAAAAGAAATATTTTTTTAATTAAATCTCTGGTGCAAACTTTTAATAAACATGAAAAATACTAGTTTGTTATGCTGCATTGTAATTTAAAACCATTCAACAGTGAAGCGCTTTTTACAACTAAAATTTATACATCGTTTCAACTATATAATTGGAAACATCATACAATATCTTTCAGATAAATATTAACAACAATTTATAATCCTTTGAACTTGAAACCATTATATATATCACATGGAAAATATAAAATCATTTATGAAATATAACAAATTAAAATTAAAAACTCCTCGTAAATATTTGGTTGGGAAAATCTATGTAACTAAATGGAAGAGACTTGAAAAAAATTATCGCTTAGTTAACATTTAAAATTCAATTATTTCATCAGCTCTACGATGAGTAATATAATTAAAAAGAGTGTAGGGTTTAAAAATAATTTATTTTTCTTCAGACTAAATTAGTGTTTTCCGTACAAGTTTTAATTTTTTTAGAGGCGAAAATGAATAAAAAATACAAATTGTTAAAGAGAATGAATTAGACTATTTTTGCCAGCAAGGAAAGTGTTAATCATTGGCTAAATTGACATCTAATTTCCGTGATCCATAAATCAGATCAAGTCTCCCTCCTCGCTCTAATTAAATTAAATTAACATGTCTAAATTAGTTTTAGTTTATTTTCCAATATGGAACTTTACTTTACTCTTTGTTTGCTAAATAATTTTACATGATTTTTAAATAATGAAAGCAAAAAAAAAAATACCTGCTACATTTTAATAGATATCAATCTATATGAAACTATATATAATATGTGAATTTTATGGAATTTAAAACTAATATTTTTTAACGAAAATCAAAGTAAAAGAAAATATTACAAATGAAAAGTTTATTCTTGTAATTCATAGGTGCACAATAATGAACAACTTTAACGTTGTCAAGTTATAAAGAAATAAAATATTATTTATTTTATTGGGCATTAAATTTATTAATTATTAAGCAGAGAATTTTAAAGAAATGGACAAATAAAATATTTAAATCTTGATTAAATAATGAATGAATGATATTTAATCGGCAATTCTGACTTTTGCATGGGTTTTTAGTTATAAATGATTTGAAATATCGTAAGTAATCAATAATCAGACTATAAATATTTTATATATTTATAAGTCCCCAATTATTTTATTATTTTAATTGTAAAGTATTTTTAAATCTTATACATTTAGCATTTGTAATGATTGTTTTGTTTTTTAAATATCAATGAACAATGTTAATGAGGGCCATTGACAGTTTATAAATTCGGAATTCCTGGGGAAACGTTGACAAATTATTATATCAATTCTTAATAATATTTCCAGAGCTATTAAAATACTTTGGGAAAGTATCTACATTTTAGAATCTACATTTTATAAGTTACTTTTATAAAAAGTATCCAAAGATTCTTTGGGTATCTAGTTACTCTTAAAAATTGGAACTTGAATACATAAATTACGTTTTAAGATACTTCAAAAATTCTTTTTAAGTTACTTTGTTAATATTAGTAGGTATATTGGGTAATCAGATAATGCATTTCTTTTTGTTATTAATTTAAAAAATTCGATTGTAATAAAATATAAAAAGTTAAAAAAATATAAAAAGTTAAAAAAATATAAAAGAAAATAATAATATTAGTATACGGTACAATATACAATATGACAACGCTAATAACACAATAAAGCTCCTGAGGCAGTTGAACTACAGCTAAAGTAAGCTACATTAACGCATTTATAATATATGTGCAAACATAAGGTTAATGTTTGTTGTTGAATTGTAAATCAATTTAAAACACAATGATTTAAATGTTTGGTAACAAAAGTGCAAACTATAACTATTGGTTCTTTGGCAGTTGCTGAAAGCACGTTGAAAAACAAGTTAATAATTAAGATTTTATTAAGACTATAGCAAATATTTTGAAATAAATTTCCTCCACTTATTAACATGTTTGTTCCAAGTGTAGATCCTATAAGATATGTATTAACGATCACTGACTAAAACAGAACATGACAAAACAATACACCGCTGATGAAACTTGGAGTAGGTATATCTTGCACTTTGAAATAATTGAATTTGAAAAATAGACTTGGAAGATAGGTATATTGGAAAAATGTAGGTAATTTAGCTTCAACCACCTTAATATTCTAATTTAAATGTTATTCTTGGTAATGTCATTATTCTGATTAATCGTTTATTTAGTAATAGCGGAATAATATTAAAGATGATACAGGTGTATAATATATAAAATGTAATTCTACATCAGAACAAATATAAAACAACAAAATTTCACTGTGTATACAATATATAGGATATATTGCGGTCCAAATTATGTAGTATAATTTAATATAATAATATATAAAAATAAACATAAAATTTGAACAGAAGTTCAAACAAAAATATTCGTGACGTATTGCCCAGATACGTATTTTGATTGCCAAGCAATCTTCCTCAGTGGTCATCAAGTATTTTGGATCACTGCGTAACTGCTATAATCACGAAAGGCACGACTTATAAATTGAGGTCAATCCGTGATTATATTGTGAATCATCACAAAGCAGTTACGGAGTGATCCAAACTACTTGATGACCACTGAGGAAGATTGCTTGACAATCGAAATACGTATCTGGGCAATACGTCACGAATATTTTTGTTTGAACTTCTGTTCAAATTTATGTTTATGGTATGTTTGTTATATATTGTTATATTAAATTATACTACATAAATTGGACCGCAATATATCCTATATATTGTATACACAGTATAACTGTTCAAAGTCAGCGAAAAAATCTTATTTAGAAAAAATCTTATTTTGATTAAACAAAAGTTCAATTTTATCAGGCGTTTTTTTTCGATATACTCACTAACATTTAAATACAATTTATTCACGTGTGAATATAATACATTCATTGCATCATGTCGTATTATGTTTGGGAACACGGGACGGAATGGGGTACCGGGGCGGAATGAGAAATGGAATTAGCGCTTGTTACAGGTGACAAAAACGCGTAAAAATCATACTCAATGTTCAATTAACTGTGCTGCATTATAAGAAGTGGCTATCGCCAGTAAGGAGTGCAGTTATTTTTATTTTTATCAAAAGTTGAAATAAACGTTTCCGAATTCTAATTATCCTATGTCCTATTTTTTGTTTGAATATTAACATGACATGTTTGTTAAAACAGACTGTTGACTAACTAAAAGTCTAGTGATAATTCAAATATAACCAATATATCCTGCCATAATAGTCGTGAAAAGTGCTTTGGGGCACAATGGGTGAAGCGGATTGGGATATACCATTCATATATACATATTTATTTTATCAGCAGATAGTGCGTACATATATAAGGAAAACTAGCCGACAGTTCATATATAAGAAAGGTCGAAAGATGCAGAGGTAATCTGCTTATACTGTGAGGATTTAAACTCCAAATCTAATGAAAGCTGGTGTTCCTACAGTATTTGTCAAAAATGGGCACATTTGGTATGTGCTGGGCTAAACACGATGATGACAGTGTCTTCATCTGCGAACTATGTCAATAACAAGTATCCTATTGCACCCCAGGCTTATTTCCCATTGAGCCCCAGAGGGTGGGGCAGAATGGGAAATTTCCATTTATTTTTGAAACCTAAAATTTTAATATCAATTATTAATTTAAATCAATAAAACCTTTTTTTATTTGAAAAAATGAATTAAATAAATATATAAATTACAAAACAATGAGATTGTTTCTTTAAATCTTTCGTAAATTGTAATTAAAACTTAGGTACCCCGTTCCGCTACAGGTTCCCCTACCTATTAACAGATTGCTTGTTATTGCAAAAATCCTCCTCAAATTATTTCTTTTTAAAATTTTTTCCAGTATTGATTTATTCAAATATATGTGCAATATTAAAGAAGATTTTTTTTTGAATTATAAAAGTTAATTTTGGTGAAAAAAGTTTCACTGGCTTCCATTTTCAATAGAATTTCATATTTCTAAGAAGATAATTTTTGGTATCATCTTATTGGATTACATGAAAGAAATACAAGTAAAAAAAGAAAGATAAATATAATGTTATACTTAAATTTAGATAACATCTTATCTATGTTTATTTTGAAATCATTTAAGCTGCTTAAATTTAATACATTAGAAAATTTTATTTTACCATATATAATTAAGAAACCAAAATAACAAATAAAATTTTAAATTAAGATTTCAAACCATTTTTTTCATTTTCCTTTGTCATAAAAATAATTATGGTTTTTACATCATTTTTCGCTTGACTTTTCCCAAAACAATTAAATTTATAAATCAAACATACATTTTCTTTGGCTTTTCCAAGCAAAAATGCGTAAATCTTAAAAAAGAAAATGTCCTTCCTATACAAACGCAGCTGACATATTTTTATAAACTTTAATCTATATACCACAAATAACCCAAGGCAATATCTTTAATTTTCTATTATTTCCAATTTACCCAACTTCCACATGAATTTATTGAAATGGCCAATAGCTTTTCGAGAAAACAATTTCAACAATTTATGATTAATTTTCCTAATCAGTTTTAATTTTAAATTTCAGCTATATACAAAAGCTTTTAAGTCAATGCAAAACAAATCAACTCTATTGATTTTAATGAGCTTGAACATTGATTATTGTTATAGCGGAGGATTACGCGGAGCTTAATCGAGCTTACAAATTGCAACAGTAGAGAAAGCTACTTGGAGATAAATTTTAGTTTTTGCATTTTTTTTTCTCAAACAGCATTTTTAATTAGGATATTTTCAATTTACGTGTGATTTATATTATATTAATGTGAAATCTTAAATTCTAGCATCAAATTTGGATACTAAATGAACTTGAAAAGTGTGAATACGAAAAATAAATAAATTGAATTTCCGTATTTTTTACTGCTTCATGAGATGGGTGGATTCATCCCTTCGATAATATTGCATTAGCCAGTAATTCAATTGTTCAATATTATTAACCATAAAGTTTGAACGACAACATTTAGTAAATAACTCAACACATTAAGTTAAACATTTCAACTTTAGAATTTAACGGAATTGAATTTTATTTATAGAAATAGAGGGTTTAGTGCTTTTTAAAAGCGGATTTTACCGTTAGAGCTTTTAAATGATGATGAGGGTTGCCTACGTTCGCTAGCTGTACTGCTTACATCTTTAAGGTTTAGAATTGTACTTGTAATATATGAACGTTTTTAATTTAAAATTAAAATAAGTTAAAGCCATTTTCTCGGAACTTTATAATAAATTTATTTCCACAAATAGATACAATTTTACTTCCTACGTACCTTGGAAACAATTTCTTGAACTTTGATCTATAAATAGATTCCCTTGAGGGTTAAAAGAATGTAACCAAAAGAAGCAAGTTCAATATTTAAAAATAAATACTTCTATCATTGATCAATAACTGCATGATATCAGAACTTTTTCATGAAACTTTATCCAATCGGTTATTTCTAAATAAAGTGATATTCGTTGCATTTTTTTGCTTCAGGGTATAAATTGATATTAAAAATTCAATAAACAATGACTTCTGCAGCAAATATTAAAATGAAGCGAAGCTTCCGGAGGTTTTTTCAACACACTAAAGCTAATTAAAAATGTAATTTATATATTTTTTTAAACATTTGCATTTTTATAAATTAAATTCTTTAAAATTGTTTAAGAGTAATTGGAGTAATTGTTATTAAATCGACAGCAGATTTTATTAAGGCAAATAATTCACAGAATTGTTTAACTGAAGAATTTAAAATAATTTAATCTGTAACAAGTTATAAAAAATTCAACTACTTACATTTGTAAAATTCACAAATAAATAAATTAGACATTCGTAAATGTAATTTAAAGTCGATTTTAAATTAATTACAACAATTAACGAATCGTGAAATTTACATTAATGAAAGTATGTTTGATAATTAAATGTGAATTTACCGGAGCAGTCGCGTGCCACTCTCCACCATCACTGACAACCAAATGATTTACGATAAAGAGGAATCGCGACCTGGAGTATGTGTATACTGAAAGCAGGGTTGAACCTGGACCACGGACATTACGTTGTCCTCGAAAACATTCCCCGATCGTTGTGTATTGGGAAATAATACATTTTACGTTGACGAACAACAGGCTGCTTTTACTCAAATGAAACATCAAGATGCTGTTTCATATTATTTACCCTTCGCTAAATTAAATGAACTTTGCTTTTAACTTTTGCCGTTCAATCTCATATTTTCCCTCATTCAAAACGATGCTAATGTTTGTGTAAACTCTTCAACCAAGATAATAAAGACTTGTATTTAGATTCTGAAATTGTATGCAAATTTCTAAAAGAGAAATATCAGGGATTGTTGTCTACTTACAAAGCCGTTTTGGGGTAATTTATATAAAAATGTTTAATTTATTCAATAAAAAATATTGTAAATGGCCTTGGGATATCAGCAAGGTAAATTAACCCCGATATTAATGATAATTTTTAGTCTTGTTTGTACCAATACAATACTATTATACTTGAAGTTGAAGATCTCTAACTCAATTGGTTTTTGAAAAAAAAAAATTATAAGTGAAAAACAAAGACATTTTTTTTTTCTTAGAATTAATTAAATCGATTAATCTAAAACTTTCCTACAATTTTGGGGGTTGATAATGCCTTTTTTGTAAAAAACTACAACTATATACTTTGTAAAATCTTAAGAAAAAAATGAATCATAAAACAATTTTGCTCCTGCTTTTAAAAAAATTGTTTAAGTTTTCTTTGCTTTCTATATAAAGCCTAAATTTTGCAGAGTTTTTGAAAGGTTACTTGAAAGTTAAAATAAAAATAAAAACCTCTTCCGTATTTAAACTTAACCTGAATATGTAAATTGTATATGACGGCATTGAATTTGGGAGTGGTTTTGTTCAATTTTCAAAATTTCAACAATCAAAACAAATGAGCATCTTTAAATCTCGCCATCTCATTGGCTAATAGCCTTTTGTATTGAAATATGTGTGCTGTCCTCAGATATTAGAGCATTGCTTCACTTATTTATAATTAATTGTTCTTAATTAATTAATTTCATTTATTTGAAAAACAAAAACTGATCCAAGTGATAATTTGATATTAATCAGTAATGTCCTGTAAAAATCATTAATTTATAAATGTTATAAATAAGTGAATATTTCTTTTTTCCTTTTTTAGGGTATAATTTTAAATTAAAGCATTTCTGCAACTCTTTAAAGAAGTAATCTGAATATAAAATTCAGGCATTAAATTCTTTTAAATTTCAAATTATTGCGATGATAATAATTGATAAGACAGAATACAAAAAAAGAAATTTTAAAAGTATTTATTATTTTAAGCTTTAAATATACTTATATTATTACTTTCTAATCCACCTTTTTCGCATGTCTTTTTTTCTGCACATTATTTGTTTAAAGTTCCGAAAATATAAATGCTAATTTTTCCATGCACTCTACCACTTAAATATTTTGTCACGTTTGAGACAAATTTTCTTAAACCAATTTACAATTTTTGACGAATAAGCAATTTTTTATTGTTGTCAATACGGAGGCGAAAGATTGAAGAAAAATGTATCCCATAAAAGTAAGCCCAAGGGAAAATGTTGAAGTCTGTTACAGCAGCAATCTTTTACACGTCAAACTAGTTTTACTTGCTTGAAATAAAAATTATGTATTGAAAAAGACAATTTATGTTCACTGTATACAAAAATAGAAATTTTTCCTCGCCATAAAGATAAACGCGTTTTTACATTCTTAATTGGCACAAACAATAACACATATTTCTATGTAGCACCTGGAACTTGTGTTTTTTATATATGAACATGAATTTAACATCGTTATATTCATAAAATGCACTTCATAATTTAATTTAAAGAAAAATTAAACATTTTTAAAGTATATTTAGAAAGTAGAGTAAGCTACAAAAAATTGTTTCGATTTATCATCTTCAATTCCAAAATTCGAAAGTTTTGGTTCACTAAAATATAGGCATGTTAAAATTTAAGCATAAAGCTCTTCATAATAATATCTTTATATTGATATATTTATATCATTATAATATCTTTATATTGCGCATAGCTTCCTTATTTCCCTAAGAATAAAATGAGAAAACAATTTTTTGCTTCTTCTGATTTTTATAGCAAGTTTACTATACTTCAGAAAAAACAAATACGTTTGTAGAATAGAAAAAAGAGTTCTTTTTCTTTTTTGATAAGTTCGTTTTTTTAATAGCTATTCAAACTTCAATCGCAAAATTATTCAGTAGATTGCAAGAGATACATATATGAGACCTGAAAACTTCAATCCCAAGAAATTGTTAGGTTTCACTGTGTTAGAATTAAGAATTTATGATAGATAAAAAATTAGGTAAAATTATACATTTACACCTTATAATTGTTATAATTTACTGGAAAACAGTTCCGGTTATACCATTTTTTTCGAACCGGAGCAGAAATCTAATAAAGGCACTCTTTTGTGAAGAATATAGGTACAAATGCATGTTATATGTATAATTTTGGCGCCCCCTGAAGCTGACCATTGACCAGGCCAGGTGCCTCGGTTTGACCCCTCTTAATCCAGGGCTACTAGATAATACTGTGATCATTAGGCTAGCTTTTGAAAAGTCAAAATAAAATTGAAATCCTGAATTTAAAAAAAAATCACTTTTTGTACTATCCTGGTAGAAGAACCTTCTAAGAATAGAAGGCTCTAAAGGGAAGAATTCAACCACTCTGCAAATTAAATCTGTCGTCAGACAGAAAATAGAAAAACAAGGTTTAACCATAGGTGAACTCCTTATCGCTAGAAGAAAAGTAACCTTTTCTACAGAAAGCTCAATTTCTTACAAAAAATCACGTTTGCTATTTTTCAGTGGTGTGCCATTGCCTAGTTATAAAAGAAGGAAAAAATATTTTCCCCGGTTATTATTATATAGAAAATAGGAAAGTGCGATGTGTAGCATTTGAATGTTAACCTAACCGAAAGAGCTTAAACTTAAACAAACGTTTTTTTTAATTCCCAATGGTAATTTAGAATATGAAATTTTGGATTTTTAAGTAGGTACGTGTATATATAAAAATATAAATATTTTCTCAAAAACAGTGTTTATCAAAACAAGTTCTATTGGCTCCCATGTACTTTTTTCATTTTAATACATTAATGTCTGAAAGAAATTTTGATTTTTAGAATAAATAAACAGTAGAAAATAGAACATTGCAATGATATGGTTTATGCCCACTAAATACCAGATCACAAATGGCCAAAAAATGTATAAAAATGAAAACCCGCAAGAAAGAGACGAAGAGAAAGATCAGATCTACAATGAGGACACTTACATCGGATAAGTTGTAATAGAAAAAGATTTAAGAGGGTAGAATTGGAAAATCAGAAAATTATGGAGGGTGAACGTGTAATGGAAAAATGCTGAAAAAGAAGAAGAATCAATGATACTATAATATAGAATAGAAATTTTCAGACTATTTTACTTTCCATACAGTTTAGCTATTAAAAATAATTTTAATAGTTGCGTAAAAATAAAAATCGGTTCTTTAAAAATCCTCCATTAATAAGCTGGGGTCTAGGTGTTTTATGTATTTACTTACAAAAAACCCGGAAATTCATATTTACCAACCAATGGTTCTTGGTTTTTAATTATAAAGTATACAATTTTCAACTTAAAATCCTCTTAAGCAATCCATTTTACATGGCTTAAGATGGTCTTTAATTAAAAGTAGGACTAAGATAATCAGTTATGTATTTATAAATTTAAATCCCAATATTGTTATTCCTATTATATTAATATTGTTGTATAAGAAACTTATAGACAAAATTATTTTAAATTCAAATAGCATATTGTACGTCACGGTCGTACACCATATTCCTCTTATATTACAATGCAATGCATTGACACGAGAGCAAGCCATTCTTGATGTAACATACTGAGAATATTTTCGTTCTGTATAATTATAAATACTTCACAATGCAGGTTAGTGAAATTCTAGGAAATAGGAAAAGAATAAAATCGGCATGGGATGTACGAGAAGTATGAAGCAGTGACATGAAAGGTGCAAAGATGGTCAACCAATTATGACTCACGTTAACATTTCTCTTAATTAACAATTAGTTTCAAACAAACTAACTTCCAACACCTACACACAATGCAGCTTTCATCATAAATCACGCTCTCGTGCCCTTCAATTTCAGCCTCCACTTGTTTCGCATTTTACAAATATAAATACGAATTTATCTGAGTGTAAAAATTTAATTTTCTTTATCATTCATTTAAAAAAAGGGAAAATTAGTTCAAATCAATATTGTTATGGAAGAGTAAATGTACTGCAAAATTGGTGTGGTAACGACAAAAATAGCATAGCACGAGAAAGTTGTGTTAAACTTTCAATAAAAACTATCTTGAAAACAAAATAATACAGTTCAATACTGGCAACAGAGTATTTACATTTAAATGGGCAATTGAAACTTTCAATGATTTCATAAAACGTTGGTATATTTTGAAGATTTCACTTGATTGTTTCAATAAATAAAGAATAAAAAGGCAATTTTCTTAAATTCTTTTTAAATTAAATCAATTGAAACCAAAATATAGTTAATTGATCCAGTGGTGGATTTACCAGTAGGCTGAGTAAGATGAAGCCAAGGGCGGTAAATTTTAGCTATAAGCCAAGGTTTTGCAGAATTAAAAATAAACATTATTATATACATACAGAAAATAAGTTTCGAAAATTTAACAAAAAATTTAATATTTTAGTACTGCACAGTATATTTAACACTCTAAAGTCAGAATACAAAAAATTACTAATTACTGTATATTATACTTTTGTGATCATGAATTTTTAAAATATTCCAAAACTGTTTCAATATTATAAATTACAATACAGTTTAAATTCAATAATTTTTACTCATTTTTGAAATTATATTTATTTTGATGCATTTAGTTGAGAGTAAAATTGGGAACTAAGCGTTACAAAAAAAAAAAAACAATATAATAAAGCATCTGTATTGTATGAATTATTTAACTAATTTTACTTTAATCAAAGTTTCAAATGTTTCACAGCCTTGGAAACAATAAATATCAATTCAATAAAAAAATTAATAAAACGGTTGACCCAACATACCATTCCTGGAACTTCCCGCTATTTTCTAAGAAAAAGTGCTACGAATTTTGTTTATTACGATAATTTGAGCTTTTCAAGCTCAAAAGTAGATATACATTACTAAATGTACATTATTTGGTGTAAATGCTTTTATGACCTTATCCGCCTTTATAATTAGTACATGATTGAACTTCTTTTAGCTCAAAAGTATATTCAAAAACTATTTCTCGGGTAATCTTCACTAAATAGTGGGTTATAAAAATAATCTAAAAATTGGCTCAACGATCCACTAATTCATAATCATACCAATCACCGGAAAAGTTGATGTAATAACGGTGATAGAGCACAAATTGCGATTCCATTGATAGAATAGATGTAACTAATATTATGGCGAAATAGGGTATCGAATTTCAGAAGTCAGTAGGGGCGAAAAAAATTGAATAGCCCACTGGTGGAAAATTTGTAGATCCGCCACTGCATTAATCTTCACCAGGTACATACAAATCTAAGCCCCACATTAATATGATTTTTATAAAAAAAATATTTTATCTAGTAAGAGTCGACATGTTTACATTTAGATAGTGATATTAAACTTCTAAGTATAATTTTATCCGGAGAATAAAGAAAACTTGTATATTTAACTTAAAAATAGAGATATGTATAGGATTTATCTAGCACACACATTTTTATTTTATAAATATTTTAGCTATCCTAAGAATGGTCTATCTATCCATCCATTATCAAAGTTACTGATCACAAAGTTGACAAAAGCTGGTTGAAATGCTTGAAAAGGGTTGTTACACTAACAATAAACTATTTAAAGTTCTTAGTTCTAGAGTATACCTACACATTTTAGCTCACTATAATTGAAAGAATCTGTTTTTTTTTACGAAAAACCATATACGAAATTGAAGTGTATATAGCAGTTTTTAAGTATTGCATATTCATACAATGAAATTTCTTTAAAATTATACTTAAAAAGAAGAATTCCTAAGATTACACACATAGTATTTATGTTTCACTGATACCAATTCAATAAATGAGATTCGTATTTCATACTGATTTTATTTTAATGAAAGACATTTAATCTTATCCAATATTTAGCACCGTTGATAACCATTATTCATATTGGTTGAATATGCCAAAGTTTTAGTGTAAAAATGAATTTATTAATGAAAAACAAGTTATTGCCTCTTTTCTCCACCACAAACATCTCTTCTATAGTTCTTAAGCATTTCTTCTTTTTTTGGTCCAAAAATTAATATCTAAATTGCTTTTAATAATTTTCAATTATTTAAAACTGATAAATCTATGTAATTTTAGTATATTAATAAAGATGATTCATTATATAATATCTTTTAAAAATTGATAAATTTAAATTGTAATATAAAATGTAACGCTTCTAAAAAATAATGGATAAATTTTTCATTTAAAAGTTGAAAACTTATTATTTATTTTCAATAATTTTTTTACTCTAATTGTATTGTTTTATAACTTTTTTGCAATTCAATTTATACGCAAATACCAAGTAGATAGATAATGTAGTGTGTTATCTATTTTTTTTTTGTTTTATTCATTTCGAATTAATTAGCATATATCATCTTTTCGCAACAACTAGCCTTCCTCGTGTTAATTCTAAATTTAATTTGATATATTTTATGATGATCTTACGAAGAGATAAATTTTATGCGATCTATTATCATATTCGGATATAAACTAAAATGAACATCTTACTAGGGTTATACAACCGAAATAGGTTAAATTATTGTCTAATCTATTGTTCTGGGATCATTGATGTCTCTGAAACTCTGTACTTAAACGTTATTAGCATGATCTCTATGGTTTCTCCAACAAGGGTATCAGTGATATCTTAATAGATTTCAATTAGATTATCAAATAACTAACAGGAAAATTTGAATTTGTGAACTACACGCAATGTTGCAATCAATGTTGATTTTCACGTTTACCTACTTTATTTTTTTGTGGGGAATTGATT
The DNA here is from genome assembly GCA_958496175.1 of Sisyra terminalis. Taxonomy (NCBI): domain Eukaryota; kingdom Metazoa; phylum Arthropoda; class Insecta; order Neuroptera; family Sisyridae; genus Sisyra; species Sisyra terminalis. The sequence continues at coordinate 16,349,057 of OY292275.1, forward strand.
GGATTGAAATGTATTTTTCTATTTTGGGAAAATTGGAAAATCATACCGTTCACCGATATATTTTGAATGTTTGCTTTAAAACGATGAAGGGTGGACGTGTACCTACATTGAATGTGTCCTTGAACGATTCACGTCAAGGGTGGCTGTCTGTAGTTGCTAGAGCTATTTGGTACAGAATCCGAGGAGTTACTATGGCTACAGGTGGATGCTGTTTATAGCTGAAAATCAGGGAAAACTACATGCAAAATAACTCCTCAACCCATCGCTGCAGCATATTAGCCAACATTTCAAATTGCATTCCAGGTCACAATGTTAAATTGAAATATTTAATAAAGCGTTGTAAAAAACAATTTAGTAAATGGAAGTTTCATAAATGAATCAGATTTCATTGTAATATAAAATATTTTTTTTCTCTTACCGTAAATCCGATACCGACAGTCGCTGAAAAATTTCCCGATTGAAATTTTCCTGTATCGAATTGAACTAAGAGCGACGTTTTTCCAACTCCACTATCACCAAGTAAGATTGTCTGCAAAAAAAAAATAAAGAAAATAAATACACAACAATAGAGAACGACTTTTAGTGATTAATCCTATTGTATAGTTGAAATAATTTCAAACAAATCTAAACAAGCCTTTGTAAAAAACAGGAATAAAACGGAATACACAAAGAAGGGTTGATAAAACTTCATTCAGTATCTCCACTGGAAAGAGCAATTACCATTTATACTATCTGAATAAAAAATTCAACCCAATAGTTTATAATAGTTTAAATTAGCGATAATGCCTGAAAATATTTAAACTTAATAGTGGAGTACATTTTGTTATAGGAAAATAAATTTAAATTCGATTTAATTACCAATAGGCAAATAAGATTGATTGAGTTCTTTTGTAATGAAATAACGTTAAGCCCTTGATACTTTATGAGCTCACATGAAGAGTTTGCTTCATTTTTAAACTAGAGTGAAAAATGTCACCATCGTGTTTAATTGCAGCCTGAATACATATTAAATGCAGCACCCGCAGCTTTTTCAAAGAACATTCAGTGTCTTTTATGGTTGATTTAAATATTAGTGACAAACATGTGCTCGTTGAAACATTACTTACATAGACTTTGGACATCTATAATACCTACTTTTTAAATGGCAGCTTATTTTTCACTTGAAATGGATAATTAACCAAAAGCATAATAAATAATATGAACTTATTTTTAATGACAGCTTTTCCTAACTGAAGTTTGATTCTTTAATGTCCAAGTCGCCGAAAATAGATTAATGTTAAAGCAAAATCTAAAACTGTGTTCTGATTTCTTTTGATATTACTTTGATAAATATTTTATTTTATTATTTTCAAGACGCAATTTATATAATTAATGAATAATTATTTACGTTGTATGACTCAATTTCTTTATTGAAACGTATTTCAACAGTTTGTTGCTGTCATCGTCAGGTAGTGCTTTATTGTATGAAATTTGATTAAAATTGACACAATAAAACATTACCCGACGATGACAACTAAAGACTATTGAAACGTGTTGTAATAAGAAATAAAGAAATTGAACCATACGACATAAATTCATTAATTTGGTATTACTCAATTAAAATACATATTCCTAAATAGTTCAGCACCTTTTACCATAATTTTTTTGTAATGGGGTCGATAAAATAAAACTGGCACTTATAAATATTTCAAATTTTCCTACTACTTCTAATTATGGCTTTGAAATTGTCAACATAAAACAATAAAGCATTCTAGTAAGTTTGGTAGTTGCTCTTTATACGCTTGTACCTACTCGCGATACCAAAAATGAATTTATTTCTGCAGAAACTAATATTTATTCCTTAGATTGCTAGCTAATTTTTAGCTATAACTTGCTAAATTAGTTTATATGAAAGAATTTTATTTTTATTGTGACGCCACATTTGAGCAACAAACGTATACAATTCATATTTTTAATAGTCTTAGTTCTTTGAATTTTAAATTCGATATTTCCTAGTAATATTGACAATTTCCGCTGTGCCGATATTTCTACTGTCAATTAAAGCAGCATAAATGTTTTCTTTGAATACATTAACTGAAAGTTGAAGACATTTTTTGCTTATGAAATGTACCTACTTTTAGTATGTTCCAAACGTAAAACAAAATAAATAGTAATGCTAAACGGTATTGATATCAGGCTTCTTGACTGGTGTATAATTCTATTGTTGTATTTCGCTTTTTTCTAATGTAATCGATTACTTAATTATGGCGTAATTCACTGTAATCTGGTCGAAGTATTGTTTTGCGGAATTTACAGAAGCGTATTCTGGTTTATTAGATTGGGAGGATATAAATTCCATGTTTATAAAAAGTTGCACTGTAAATAAAAATAAAATTTTTGTCTTAATTTTTTTTTCGAATCGAGCTATACTAAAAAAATAGGTGATATTTAGAAAAAAAGAGTCACGAAAAGTTCTCCAATATACTAGGTTGTTCCATAAGACTTTGCGTTTTTTATGTTTAAGTTGAATAATTCCAAAAAAATAAGACACGTAATTGTTTTAATCACTTACATAATCTTCATCTTTTTCTACAATCATTCTCCGCCTGTTTATTAGTTTATTGATATCCGATTTGAAAAAATATTAGTTTTTGAAACAATAAATAAGTTAATATTGTTTTATATCCGTTTTGTTTCATGCTGTTTTCCGCTAAGAAATATTGCAAAGATCATAATAGACGATAGTCGTTTGATGTAATGTCTGTAGAAAACGGTAGGTGAGGAGAAAGTTCCCCAGAAAATCCATTCTGTTCACGAATCATTAATGATTGACATATTGAAATCCACTGTGCGATGTTTATCCTGGACAATTTATGTGAGTCCAATATTCCGCAAATTGACACCTTTCCCAATTTTTAAATGCTTATGAATTGATGTGAGAGGAATAGTAAGCCATCGCTAGCCGTAAGCTCTCGACCTGTTAATTTCGGATCTTCTTTGACGCTTTTACATTAATGCCGTCTCTTTCTATCACTTTAGATCTACCTGATCTAGTAAGATCTTCAATATCAAAATTTCCAGGTCAAAATTTTTTTAACCAAATTTGACACTTTTTTAATTCAGCTGTATCTCTACCAATTGCATTACATTTCTTTTTAACTGTTATTACTGATATGTCCAAGTTGAAACTTATAGTGGATAATATAGCGTAATTGAAGTTCTTCCATCTTCACTTCCATTGTTGTTTTAGGGTCGAAAATATAAAAAAAATGTTGATCAGTTGAACAACATGATCACAGTTAACGAACACCGAATAAACACTATGTATATATCTTTAGTTGACAAATAGTTATTCATTTCAGCAAATGAAAGAAAAAACGCAAAGACTTATGCGACAACCGCTATATATTTAGAGAGTTGCAAAAAATGTTCCCATAATTTCCCCGAAATTTCAAAACAACTACATTTCTTATTCCAAATCCCAAAACAATGGGATTAAATCCTTATAATAATCTCCATTTAAAAATTGGAACTATCGATTCTCATTCTATGAAATAAATTATCGAACTTGTATTTACAAGTGCATAATTTATTTTAGTAAAATAAAAATAATTTTAACGTTTTTAATTTGGTATTAATTTTATATACTTGAAATCAATTTCATTGGAATTAAAGATAATTTTATACTATCTAGATATGTAAAACATATATTAAGGATCAAAAGCATAATTATCTGTTAGACGAAGACATAGACATATGATGATACTTGTCAATGAAAAGGAAAAAATCCTTCTTTTTAATTAATCAAATACTGAAACTGTAAAATAATTTATGATACGAGTAGCAATGTCAATGTGAATAACAAATAAAATTATTTTAAATTGCAGATTTCCGCTTAACAATTTTTTTTTTATTTCTGGCGCCTATAGTAATTACTAGTTATAATATAACGTTTCACTTTAATATAATTATCACTTCCATATACAAATAAATTATTATCAGTTCTCGATTATCACTTTTTCAGTCACATCTAAAAGTAATATTAATAATAAAAAGAAAGAAAATAAAGAGATATTTATAATAAGCATTGTCATATTGAAACTAATTTGCTATACTTTCCACTATCAAAGGAGAAAATTAAGAATAAAAGATCAACGCAAAAGTAGATAATGGAAATGAGTAATGAAAATTGGTGAACTGAATATATAAATAAGTAGACAATAAGAAATTATTGAGAACATTTAATTTTATTGTTGTTCATAAATGTAAAACTCCTACGTGAAATATATTTTCTACGCCATTGACGTAAAATAATAATTTTATTTAATTTCATTACCCCTATATGCTACAAAGTTTCTGCGTATTTTTTCCAGAACATATATCTATAGTACCTATAATACATATATTATATATTATACGATCACGTCATGTTAGCTTATTACAACAATTGAATACAATTACAGCTCCTACAAATTGCTTTTACGATTTTTTGATTTTTATAATACAACTTAAGAATATATACATAAATTTGATGGTAATAAAATCGTTAGTAATATGAGGTCAAGGACTTTGCATTGAAGATTATTTGTTCTATAAACTATTTGAATTGAAACTTTACAGTACCTTATGTACAATTTGTTCTGTTTCGTCGGGTACTTCTTCCTCGTACAGCCGTAATACCTCTGCCGGAGGTTTGTAGTGACGATATCCGGTTGGGGATGGGGTTTTGGGGTTTGCCATTTCCTTTACGTGATCCACTGTCAATGACGTCATGGTGTCCTGTGGCTCAAATACATCATCGTCTAAACTACTATCGTCATTGGTAGCCATATTTGCTTGCTGTAATTAAATTCAGGACAATTGTCAATAACGTTTTGTATAATTAAAACGGGTTCGCTAATTTATTGAAAAACCTATGAAAATTAAATATCTTAATGGACCAAATTCGATATTAGAATTTCTAAATGAAAACTTCAAGTAGCTGATGAATATTTATTTTAAACGATTTCGAAGAATTTTCTCGGGAAAAGTTTCATCTTTTCGCCTTATTTAATTAACTATTTTATTTGCCAACTCGTAAATCATTAAAAATATACAAACATTAATTTGATGTTTAGTTAAACCAAATGGAGCCAATTCTCGATAATTTAAAACGCAAGAGATCAGAGCAAAATTAAAAGTTTCTAAGAATTTGATTATAATTCATGATTCTCATTTTGTTCAGTGAATTTTCGGGTTTTCTTCATCTTCATTAAAATCGCGACTCAATTTTCGTTCATACAAAAAACAATCATTGGTTTCGAACTGTATAGAAAGTAAGAAAACTCTAACTACAAATTATCAAAGAGAACAAATTTCATTAATTCTTTGGACTTGTTGATTATTTTCCAATGGATCAGGATAAAAATTCAAATATTCGAAAGATTCAAACAAACGAGTAGCACATTATCGACAGTCAACTGTAGTGTAGTACGTAAAAGACATGGAAGTCAACACAAAAATATGGTACTTTTTATCTAAAGGGAACTTGATAATTAGAGCATACTTAATATAATGACATAATGAAAATATTACTTTGACAATTCACGAGTAAAAGTAACAAACTGGTAAATAATTAATTTACAACTTAATGAAAATTATTGAAACTTTCATTTTACGTTCAAATAAATCAAAGTTTTTAAGTTACTTATAAAATAATGGATGATTTATAAGCCACATGCAGGAACAAAGACAACCAAAAATAATTTTTTCATCCTTTTTTATTGGGGGGGGATTGATTTTGTTTTTTGTAGGGAAACTAATTCGAAAAACAAAGTTATTAATACAAAAATTTACTCTTAAATTGGAAAGGTGATTGGCAAATTCAAATCTCAAAATTATTTTCCTTAGTCTCTTGTAGGTATCTTTTTTAATATTTGCGAAGTTTCAAAATTTAATGGGTAAACCACCGCAAAAAAAAGTACACTGAAGAGTATAACTATGAAATTTTTTTAGAACATCAGATTTTGGCAATAAAAAAATGAGAAATTGCACTCCTTTATTCCAGAAATCTCCTTATAAACTTAAAAACAAATTCTAGGATAACAGTCGAGTGGTGAGCATTATTTAATTTTTAAGATAGATTTATTGTTCAGAATTATTAGGAATTTACTGTTGGGTATTGGGAATTTAAAGTTTAAATAACTTCAATATTTTTATCATAGTAAACATCACAGCATTGAGCAAAATACAAGTACCATAGTGTCCACGGGCAAAGGGTTGTATTCCATTGCTCCATTCTATAAACAAGTCTTTTATCATTCGACATTTTTATAAGAGAATATATAACATGGATTTGTCGCACAATGAAGCTTTAAGAGACCCGAAGGTTGGCAAAAATAGTATGGGGTAGAAAACCATCAATCTGCATTTTTTCAGCAAACAGGAAAACGTTATTTAATTTAAGAAACTATATAAATTAGTTAGTAACTATAAAGATATTTCTGTGAAAAATTAAAATGATTTATGAACTTCACTTATTGATATTTTCTTATTTTTCTTATAAAAAAATAATTAGATATGCTTCTCGTGAATGAATTACAAGCGAACGGTTCACATTAAATTGAGGTATTGAATTTATAATTTCAATAATTTGTCTGGTATTTGTAATGAAAAATATACCACATGTAAAAAATGTTAATTAATTAATTCACTCGCAAAAATTCCTTACACTCTTTGGACCTCTAATCATTTTATTAGTGAATAAATTAACTACTAACATTCGCACTGAAGTATTACAATACAAAAAAATGATAATTAAATAACAGTTCAATTTTTAAACACGAGAATCGTAATGTTAAAAATATCTACACAATTTTCGAAATATTTTGGGTTTTGTAGATCAAAAATTCTTTATACTTCTATAACTTTCTAAGAATATTAACATTTTATGTTAATTTAAGAGCACATTGATTATCTGAAAACAGTGTTAATTAAAAGAGTCCTTAATTAATATTGCCACACGTGAATGTAGCTGGCATGCATACGTTTATTGCATAAAAGCTTGCAAATATGGAATATTCAGACTCTGTAGTTTGTATCATATAAATTATCCGGTAAAATATGAAATCATAATGCTTCAACTTAACATGCATATCCGTACAAAGCAATAAAAGTTCATTATAGTTTTTGATATTTTTGTATTTACAAATGATACTAGAACTGTAAAATCTTTTTTCTTCCCTAAAATCCTCCACCAACGTATTAGCATATGCCTGAAGTGTAAATATATTCTAATAAATCATACAAACTCAAAAGACTTTTATTTTTTGATTTTACTTAATTTGATTTGGTCCAATAGCGATGTTTGATTTGAAAAAGTCATATTTCAAATGCAAATATTAACTTAGGATTATATCAATAGAACCTTCCTTGTTAATTTTGATGAAATACTCGTATATGGTCAATACCATATGTTGCAAAATGAATGGCAATTAAATGAATTAAAACTTTCATATCCTAATCAGTCCTGAAGTGCTTAACAATATTGCTTGTATAAATAAAAAATAGAGGATAATTGATTCGGTAAAAAATTATTCAATGAATTTGAGACTGCTAACCAGGTAAATTGGATTATAAGGCACGAGTACGACTTCTGTGTCCCCGCAATTTGATGATGTATTTTGATAAAATAACCCAAAGGAAGACGAAAATGTGAAATAAAATTTATAAATATTCTATTTAATTTACGAATAAATAGTTTGCTTCATTATTTTTGGTAGTTATTTTTGAATTTTGTGTCATTAGTAGGTATAGCGATAGTCTGTAGTAAAAACGTAGTATTAAACACAATTTATAATATGGTATGACTCTATTTGAAACCAAAACCTTTAATTACCGATAGCCTGAAAATTGAGTGAAATATCGAAAAATTGTATTCTTCATTATCACCTTATCTTAGACTATTTTACCACAATTCATCGTTAAATTGCGGCGCCCCCAAAAATCGTACTCTCCTCTACTATATGTAGATACAATCCTTGAAACTATACCTAAGTAGGTTAAAAAGCACAACCGTAAAAAGAGTAAGTTTTTGATTTTGTCAATAAAAAAATTGTTTGTTTGTTGGCTTTAGGAAAAAAGATTGGGAATTACTTCCCCCCCCCCTTGTAGTGGTTGCTTAAAATGAATTATTTATAAGCTCTTTTATCCTAGATTTTAAGCAAAATAGAAATATAGACACGAATATAAGTCATAAAAAGCTGGAGACATTTTCCAAAACTTTTGTAAAATACTTACCCATTTCGTATTTTTCATTAATTCTGGATTTTCTGAAGGTTAATATACTTTTTGAAAAATATGTATAATATGTTTAAGCTTTTATTATCTCAGTTTTAATTATTATTAGGTAGATAATTATATAAAATTAATTATATAAAAAAAAATCCAGAAGGAAATCGTCTTGCTACCATATCAGTTTTAATTTCGTAACTAATTTCCTTACCTTAGAATTTTATATCGTAAAGTTTTAATAATATCATCCCTTATTTCAAATCCGTATCACAGTTTAGGTAGCAAAAATCATTTTCCTTAAAATGTTTCCGTAGTAACAAAGTCGTTTAACTAAGATACTTGGAAAAGGTAGAAAGGAGGTTAGAAAAAAGGACCAAACTGAATATATAATGTACTAAAGGATTCAACCTTTAGTATATTACATATTTTGAGAACGTATTAGGATGTCAATATATTTTTTTTCGTTGATATAAACCCTAAAATTCTCTTCCTCTAAGCTTATTGTTACTTTGGCAAATTTTATTTTTAATTCAATTTTTTTTATTTATCATCAAATGTAAGAAAAAATCTTCTCTGCATTCCAGCAACACGCAATCATAACTAACTAAATTCTCTATAACTAGTCTGATAATAAGTGTTTTTTGTGATACTCGGCTTTCGTTGGCAGTAATGCGCTTTCAAATGATAATTTGTATTATATATATATATATATATACTTTTAGCAACCTAGATGATTGAAAAATAAAGGTATAAAATTAAATTTCGATCGTAAAAAAAATTTACTTTTTTTAATTCGAATAATAATAATAATAATAATTCGAAATAAAAATTAAGTTTTAGTATCTAAGTATATCAGTCCTTTAATCTTTTATTGATTATTTGAATTTGAAATTTTTGCATTTTCGATTTTCTATTTTTCGGACATATATTCATAGAAAAAAATATGTGCTCGAATTTGGACCCTTGGAGTAATTGAGTGGTCAAACTAATTCCATATTTTAAGTCTTTTAAGTATTGTTATAGTTTAGAAAAAAAATAATATAAAATAATGATAATATTGCCAACTATTACTCTTTGGCAAATTCCATTAAATCAATGAAATAAACGATTTAGCATTCTATGAATCGGTTTAATCCTGGCTATAATCTTCCATTATTTATATAAATGGTAGCATAAATGCAAAGTGACATCATTAACAAATACAAATTTCACAAATACCAATCAATACACAAACGACAGGAACGTACCATCAAACATTACCACATAATAAGCAGGCAGGTTTCCACAAAATGTTAATGAGAATTATAGAATAGAAGTGCAAATAACACATTTGGTCCAAAGAAGAGAAAAACTTAATTAATTATTTTGTAGTTATAAAGGAAGACTTTTAAAATTTAGCACTTATGGATGTTCACTTATTGCCATATAAAATTGAAGTTTAGACAAAGTTGGTTCAGTTCAACACTTCAATCGAACAATTTTCAAATTAACAACATTTTGTCACCCAGTTGTAGACTTCATCAGGTGAAACTTAAAGACCAATTAAATGCTACATGTTTTCTAAAGTACATATCACAGATTATTAAAAAAATGATATCAGATACCTGTGTTGAATCCCATCCATGTTATTTTAATTTGAAATAGGTGTTTTAAAGATGAAATTTAAGTATTGACTGAAGAAGTTGAAAAATATCAACGAAATGTTGCAAAATTAGAAAATTCTACATCAAATTATTCCGTTCCCAAGTTCTCGAGAAACACCCACCTGATATTGAAGATATTAAGGATAACAAATTTATAAATTTGGAATTTATTTTAAATTTTATAAAATTCAACCTTCATTTCTGTAAAAGTTAAATTAATTGGACTTTGCAGCTTTAATATTTTAAGTAAGTATTTCAATGTTAAAGTAATTTAATATTTTTATATAAATTTTAATTTTATGCTTTAACTCCTGCGTATATGCAATGTAAATTTATCGTAAATTTATTTTAAGTTATTGTTAGCACTAATTTACCAAAAAGCTGGGACTTGTAGGTACTTTAGGAAATACATGATAACTAATCAGCCTCGAAATTTTACCTGATCAAGTTAAGAAGTAGCTGACAGGTGACGAAACGTTTGCAAATATGGAAACTATTTTTCTTAGCTCTGAAAATTGTCCAATTATTCCGAACATATGGTTACATACTCCCAACTTCGTCGGCATAACTCAAAAATAGGTCAGCAAAATTTAAGCCCAAAAGAATCCAATTCTCATTTATTCTAATTCCCAGAGTTATATCATTGCAATAAATGGAATGAATCCGTGAAGAACTAAACTTACTAAGAGGTGCAACCATTAATTATTGCATGAAATAAAATTTAACAAGAAATTACTTTATATTTAGTAGTAATATCCTTAGAATTTTAATTTTAATAAATATCAAATTTCTTAAAACTCAAAAAAAAACAAAATATTTTTTGTTTATGGTTTTGACATTTTGAATGTCCGGTATTCTACAAAATAATTAATTCAAGATAAAAAGTTTACAAGAAATTAAAAATAAATCTAATACCAAGAAGTAGTAAATTTTGAGAAATAAATTATTAGCTTCCGTATATTTATTAAATATTTTTATATTATTATTAGATTGGTCAAAATGTTTCATTTTAACCATATTATGAAAGGCAAAAAGGATTTAAGCGACACTTTTTTGTGGTTTCTTCACCAAAAGTTTGAATTTTATTCAACAAGTGATAAAAGTTTTACAACATTCACACGTTGGTGGTTGCGGTTTAAGTTTTATAATAGTTTAATAAAGTAATGTAAATATTATCTACTTAAATACAAAAATTGATAATTGTGGCAAAAAAAAACATTTAACTTTTGTACGTTAGATATGTAATACTAAATATTATTTTTGAATACCTATTATGACTTCAATTTTTATCAAATTAATTGCATATGTTTTATTTATAACTATTTCATCACGTTTTGCTAGTTGCTTTTTAATAAGTACTTGTTGAATCATCAATAGGTTTTAAAAATGGTTTGTTTAATCATATAATTTCTATAATTGCATATTAATATTCAATTTCCATATGTCATTTAAATTCATATATATATATATAATATACATCTGTTCAACAACTAGAAGTTAATCTTTCCATTGAATTTTTTTAATTGTTGTTAAAATTTGTACCTGTAAATCTTTGTAAATGCACCAAACCTTATACAATTTGCATAAGTAATACAAATTCAATTTTCAACGTAATAAGCTAGATAATTATAGTGGGTTGGTTAATTATTTTTTAAAATAGATACTAAAATATTTGAAAAAATAGCGTTTTCAATTGTTAAGACGATAAAAAAATAATTTTCCTATTAGAGCTTTCATAGTGACGGTGGGTTGAAGTTAATGACATTGAGCTTTTAACCTTTTAAATTTTTTTAATGGAAGCCAATAATCGATTATTCAAATTTTTTTTGCTTTTATTTGTGATTATATCATGCTTGAAAACAAGAAAAAAAATATTCTTAAAATATTTTCACATTTACAACATTGAAATAGAGAATTATTTATTGGTTATTACCATATTCATAGCACCATCTGTGAGAATGTGATTACACTAATAGTCATTTTCCTCAAGAGACCTATTAGAACTGTTAATTGACATCACGAAAATATTCAAATCGATGATTTTGAAGAGCTTAATTAGCGATACAAACGAAAAACAAATCACTTACCACCAACTTCATTGTGACTTTCTACTAATTTAAACACACATTAAACAAACGAAGAAACACACACAAACCACGTCGAATTTTCTGAAAATCGAGAAAATACATATATATGCGCAAGACAGACATACATTTCAACAAAAGCATCGATGAAAACGAAATTCATTGATGAACATTTTCCATGCATCTGCTATCTGCTTTTATTGCATTTCAGATAACATTCAGGTCTTTATTTTTTTCTACTGACACACTTGCAAATATTTGACACCAAATCAGTCGCTGAGGGTAATTACCATGAACTGCGTGGGACTCCTAATCGAATCATAGCACCCTCATTAGTTCCCGATACTGAATAGAAAAAAATCTTTTATAATTTTAGTACATTTAATTTGGGTGTGACAATTGCTTAGGGTTTTCTAAAATTCACAGCAGGATTCGTGCTTTTATTAACACAACATGGCCGTTTGTGCATTGAGCTTTTGACGATAAAGATAAGATCCCCATTGTACGTACTCGAGAGAGAGATAAAGAGAAAATATTAAAAGCACACGCAAGTTGCACCCTCTTCCACGTACCGCGCACTTGTTCCATAAACCGCGGGATTTAAAAACACCCTTACGTATACTCACATAAACCAGAGAAATTTCACGTTTCTAAAAATGAAATCGCCTTGTTACTGTTCCAAATAAATATATCTATAATATTTTTTATAATAATAAAAAATAAATGGTGTTAAGAGGAAAAAAAAACAAAATATTCGAAAAATTTCAATTATTCTTGAAGTATTAGGTAAGCTTAAAGGTATTGATATAATTGCGAGTGATTCCTAAAGTATTTATGTCAATGCTCAATGTTGTTTTGTATTTGCATTGTACCACAGAAAACAATATGTGGGCTTGTGAAAGTAGAGTTGTATATCATCATAGTATTACTCATTCTATTCATTTTATTTAAAAATATAGAACAATTATAGTAATTTTCGTTTCGTACAAGGACCTTGCTAGAAGATTGGTAGTATATCTCAAGATTTGTTTTTTTTTTTAGTTTTTTTTTACGTCTTTAATATAAATTAATTAAAATAATATTATAATTATTCGAAAAGTTATTAACTTTTACAAAAATTAATAGTTAAACAAGTAATAGCAAAAAAATAATTGTTATATTTTATTTTTAAATTTAAAACATTTCGTTAAATAGTTTCATCAGACGAATCCTGAATACTTATTTATTGGTAAAACTATGGTTTCCCCAACTTGATTGATTTTGGTTACTTAGTTAGGCTACGATTTACATAAGCTGTAACAACTTTAAGTAACAGAAGTACATGAAATAAAGATTCTAAGACATCTAGGACCCCACAAAAACTGGGGTAATTAGCGACTTATACAATTCAGCACATCTACCACTTTCAATTTTACTGAGCTGTATGACTAGAGTTAACCTGGTCAAAAATCTATCGAAAATATAATAATTCTTATCTTTATTTTATAAATCAGCGTTTTCTTGTGGCCATCGTTAAAACTATTCCACTCTGCTAAAGAAAAAATATTTTGTACAAATAAAACGTGGAAGGGGTACGACCACTCGGAAAATTTAGGGGAAAATACAATTTAAAATAGGACATACCGTTTTAAAATTTAATATGGGACTTATGGAACACCTTTATTCTAGTCATACATCTCAATGTTCAATTGTCACCATTTATTTTTTTAATTCACCAAATTTCCTCCTCTCAATTAACAGTTGGGCTATATTATTTTATATTATATCACTGTATTAATAATTTTAAACAAATCAGTCACGAATCGATATTTTAATTATTTTTTCAGAGATTTATTCGCATAGATAATGCTTTTCTGAACTTTCGATGTTGACACGTATGATAATGGACACGAACTGATCTTCTAAACAATACTATTTTATTCATTCAATTGTTGTTGATTATTTCTACAGGTACTTTATAAATAGAATATGGTTTATCAGCTGTATATTCTGGGAGGCACAGGTACTTATCTCAAATTTAATTTGAATTCATTAAACAAATCATTAAGCTAGACAATTGGTGAAAACGATATAATGATAAAATTTTGCAGGTCAGTATGTTTTCTATATTTGTTTTTGAATTAAATATCTTTACATGCATTGAAAATGGTTCTAATATCAAACATTGATTGATTTCGTTTTTGTTATTCATCATATAAAACAAAAACCTATAAGTCATCAATACTTACACGTATAAATGTGAAAATAAACAAATGGCTCCAGTAGTCGCTGACCCCATTGCTTATACCTCCCGTGGTTTTGTGGCACCAAATATCTGGTTACCGAAATAAACGTTTTCGTATAATATCTTTGATGACTTTAACGTAAACATTACCCTTACCAAATGTTGCAAACATTTCCAAAATAGAAAGTCTGACGCATTATTATCTATAGTTTTTTTTGTCGTCATAAAAAGTCAAAAACAATAAGACGAAACGTCACAAATTTAAAAGTTATTTAATTGAGTTGTTCAGATGTAAAAGTTATTGTCATGTATACGCAGAACACATTTAAATTATTACCTATTGATTTACGCAAATACTTATAGAAATGTGCTTACAGATATTTTTATGAAAGTGTTATAAAAGACGGGGAAAATATGGTTCTTTTTCATAGGAGCAGCATCTCTTACGAAGAAACGTCAGTTTTTTAATTGTGCTTATATTTATATTTCCCTTATAGCAGTTGACAATAGCTTTATTAATTTAACGAACCTAAAAGCTTAACCAACAATGATTCGATTGGCACCAAAAAAAGGATTTTAAAAAACTTCTTTTTAAGTGAACAACTTGGGTATCCTTACTCTATTAGGATCCCAGAGATCTAGTACAGGTTGCCTAATGGTCAATGATATTTTTATATTTTATTTCAACCCGCTTATAACAGCAGGTCGATCATTCTTTCCTTATCACTTTCATAAAATGATTAATAAACATGATTTATGTAAGCCTCCAAAAATGCACTGTTACCATACTACACGAGCATTCAATCCTACACCTTTACAATTAAAGTACTATAGTTAAATATCAAAGTATAATAATAGGAGCCTTCTTTCTATAATTTTTTTTTCATGAATTCTGTTTCGTTATGTACTTTTTTCCATTTGGAATCCTTAAGGTATAAAACACAGATAAAATAGATATTAAATACTCCTTATTTCTTCGATATAAATGCTATAGTTGTAGTGATATTAAAATTGGTCCATATGGAATAATTGTGCAAAGAAAAATTTCGAAATTTCAAAGCAAATGCGTTTCCATATTCTAAGTATCTTTGTTCAAAAGCACTATAACACTTTGCAGAATCATTTCAATAAAATAGATTGGAATATAAATTTAAAATTCACTGACTTCTTATTATAAATACGTAGTACTTTCAATAACGTTTATAACCATTGTTATTGTTTCTAATGATTGCAATTTTTATAATTGGATAAATCTATTGATCAATTCTACAATTTTTCTGTTTCTCAATATTGATTAAAAAAATATTTTTTACAGGTAAAATTATTTAACACTAAGGTATATTATATATTTTTATTTCTTATGAATAAATTAAATTTACAGACAATATTATAAAGGTATATAAACTCATATTATTTAATAATTCAAAAATGAAACGATTTGGTGGATTTACAGATTTTCCAGTGTTATGTTTAAGCACTTTTAATGAAACTGTTTGCTTTTCATTTTGCCTACATTTTAAATAGATTTAATACAATTTAAATAGATTTAAAGAGAAAAATCCCTCTAAATACTTCCGATTTATTATTTAAATTATGTTATTAATTTAGTTGTTTTAATTAATATTATATAAAAGCCGCCCTGCTTGTTAATATTTTCTCTAAATGATAATTGTGTTTCGAATACAGAAAGAGTTTTAATAAAATTCAAAATTAAACGTTAAAGAATTTAGTTGATTTTCAATTGGAAAACTTACTTACTTTTCCAGCAAAGTTTTGAAAGAATTCTTGTTAATTTCTTTATTAATGTTTTTTAAATTATTGTTTGAATTAATTTGGTTTTATTCATTTTCATAAAATTTTCAATTTTTTTTTTCGTGAAAGGCTCAGTACGGTGACAAAATGAGCTCAAATAAGAAATGTTAATTTTCGCCACCTTGAACGCCAGTGTCGCAATTCAAGGTCATGCAAGTTTTCCATACATTGGTGCTTAATATATAAACAATAAATAAATACAGATATAAATTATTGAAGGATTAATAATAAATGGAAGTATACTTAAATTCTCGCGCAAGTGAAATGTAGAATTATGGGTTATATAACATAGACTTGGCACGAACGAATTTTCGTGCCTTAAACTAATGAGTAAGGAAAATATTGGGTTTTGTTAATGCAAAACTCGGCTGACACACATGTTAGCATGTGAATTTTTGAAGGGGTTGAGGTCGTCCTCTTGAGAGACTTGTCTACTTTACAAGTCATTCGGGTGAAGCGATCTACCCAGTTATCCAACACAAAACAAGAAAAAGACAAAAATCAAATACTAACATAAGCAAAGTGTTCCAGTTTAGCTACATTGTAACCATTAAATACATTTAAATTACCATACAATTTAGTCCATAAAAATGATAAATCAAGGCCGATTATTCACCCAAAAAATAAATAGCGTGACGGTGATAAATTCCATTTACATTCGAAGAAATTAATAACACTTTATTGAAAAATTTAAAATAATGAATGAATATTTCTTGGTTGCTCTTTTTACTATATCTATCATTGTGTAATGTTTACGTAATCGCAATGAATTAAAAGGGTACGAAACTTTTCCAGGTCAAAAGAGTTTAATAAATTGTTAAAACATCATACAAGATTTTTAGTTCAATAAATAAGTGAAATTAACTATATAAAATAAGTTAGTAACGATTATAATGTAGTTTAAATTTCTTTTTAAAAGATTTTATCCCTTATTATTTTTACGAAATTTAAAATTATTTTCCTTTCAATATTGGGTGAGAAATACGCTGTGCACTTTCAAATTTACCTATACTGTAAAAATAATTCCAATGTGAATAAGATTTGAATATAAGTACTAAATAATTTTTTTGGATTTGTCCAAATTTATCATTAAGCAATTGTTCTCTTATCAGCATTATTATTAGATTACAAAAATTATAAGTTTTATCACAGATTATGACATTTTGTTTTCAGTTTTTACGCAAATGAATGCAAATTATTGGTTTTAATCCAACTGAAATTTACGTAACTATAATTTTTACTAAAACGCTTATAATATAATTGCAATAATCATGAATTTAATTTGCCATTAATTTAAACATTAAATTGACGTAACAAGTTATAATCATAGGTAAACATAACAATGATAATTACTGTAGTATTCAGAGTAAAATTCAATTATTTTCGTAAGAAGTAACACTTACCTACTTCAAAAATCTCTTGCATATAGTATATTTTCTTGATGATGATAAATAACATTAATATTTTAGAACTAATGATAGTTTTAAAATTTTAGATTGTTGTTGTTTTGATACTTTAGTGATAGTTTTTACTTTGGTATAATATAGTTTCATTGACTAAAAAGAAATAGGTACTTATAACTTAGTTTACGTTCATATCTATGTAGTTCTGTAGGCACCAAGACGTATTATCTTAAGGGGAGAAATAGGGTTAGCAATTTTCATAAATTGTTAGTAGGTAAAACTGTTGAAAAATATGTTCCCAAAATTTTAAAAGAAAACTCCGACTCGTTCTATTGTTATAAGCCATTAATTATAAATAGAAGGTAATGAAGGGTCCATAAAAAAAATACGCCATTAAAGTGAGTAGCTGTCCTTTGGGTCCCAGGCGCGCCACGTGTATAACAGAGCGATTACTCAGGTACCCATTTTTTTTAAAACGACTTTTCATGAACTTGCGTACATGCTAATTTGAACAGCTTTCAACCAAATCGTTTAGAAAATTTATAGTTACTGACTACGTAGTATTGCACTCTATATGAACCTATAGGTGAAATATTATCACTATTTAAAATATTTTTTTTTTGCAAAAAAGGTTGTAAAAATGACCAAAAATTATATCTTTCTTTTGACTCTTGTAAAATACCAATTTTCAATTTTTTGATTACATGTAGATTTTTACAAAAGAAAGACATATAATAAAAGTGAATTCGATCCTCGTTTGATGTCATATGAAACTTTCGGCTTCCAGAATGTACGCAAAATGCTGAGTTTGATTGCAACCTGCAATACGTATTAGAATAAGATTTACAACAGAAGTGTTACGCTTTTTTTTTAAATTTAGGTACTTGTATACTTATTTCTGTACTTATTAATTTTGTAACTATATACATATTATAATTACTTATATACTGTTTTTGTAAGGAATTTTTTCATTTTAAATTTTTTTTTTACAACACGTTTCATCAGTTTCCCGACTTCTTCAGATACTAATATAGTTCTAATTACCTGTTGTGAGTACCTGAAAAATTGAGGAAACTGATGAAATGTGTTGTAGAAAAATAATAACAAATCCGTAAAAACGAGAGTATTAAGAACTATAAACTAACAATGGAAAAAAATGTATACAATACTGACAAAGTTCAGTCAAATTTCAAATTTTCATACAGTAATACATATTATAATTACGTATATGCTCTTTTTGAAAGGAATTTTTTCAATTAAATTTTTTTTTTTCTACAATACATTTCATCAGTTTCCCGACTTCTTCAGATACTAATGTAGTTCTAATTACCTGATTACTTGTTGTGAGTACCTGAAAAATTTAGGAAACTGATGAAATGTGTTGTCTAAAAATAACAAATCCGTAAAAACGAAAGTGTTAATAACTATAAACTAGCAATGGAAAAAAATGTATACAATACTGACAAAGTTCAGTCAAATTTTCATACAGTAAAGTATTAATCAATATGAAAAAATACCTATAAGTAAACTCATTATATTTTATCTATAAATTTTACTTTATTAATGTCTTATCTTCCATTTTATTGGTACAGTTTATGCAACAAAATTAATATGAAAAATTCAAATGAAATCATTATTTTACAATCAGAAAAATGTGACTTTAAATAGCTCGAAAGAAATACGAGTACATACAATTACGTGCAGTTGATAGTATAATAAAACTTAATGCTGCTAGTTTTTATCAGCAATTGAAATTTACGTTTTAATGTACAATTCATGAACCAAATAGTGGATATAAGTAATTTTCTTTACTCAATTAATCCGGATCGCATAAATCAGTCAGATTTTTATTACATTTTACACATCTTACATTAAATGATCTCTTTGACCTTTCAATTTAAAAAATATTTCAAACTAAAATCTCTAATTTTTTGCTAACGAAATTGACTTATATTATTTTTTTAGAAGCATTGGGCAGAAGAGTTGAGAATCCAGACAGGAATTAGGAAATATACCTAATGATATTTATGGAATATTATATAGTAAAAACTTGCGACAAATACGAGAATTAATTGTACAGAAAGCAGATTTTTATATTTTGTAAGTTGACAAGACATATATAGCCAGAATGTGGATATGATTTTACAAGTATTCCGGTTGGCCTTGACGGGTAACACTCGTGCCCGCGACAGCTGTGAATATCGGAACATTGAAGAGGCGCGAGACTTCTCTTTGGGCCCCACATTTGCCCAAATATCATTGAAAAAACCAAACACACATAGTACTATACATAGAAAGCGTATAGACCTCCAATAGTACTATATTACAGCCGAATTATATTATTCTGTGTTAGATAGAGAATGTAGACAGGAGAGTTGGGGCACCCGACGCACCTATCGGCTGGTGAAGCTTTAACAATAATCGAGAAAGCCGTCCAAAATATTTCTCCCTTTTACTACAAAACATATTCTAAATCTCTCAATTCTATGTATTTTCATTGTATTTGCAAAATAATACCACACTTAATACTAAATTGACAGAATAAATCTTTCGTAATACCTAAAGCTATCGATTATATCGTGTCATGTTAAATAACTCTGCAACCACGAAAATAAAAAATGTAGAAGTGTGATTATAAGTATCAATAGATAACAGATAACAATGTTTTTATTGTTTAAATTTTATTGGTAGTTATTAATTTATAGCAGGAAATAATAAAATTAAAAAAAATATCTCGATAATTTTGAATTATCAAGCCATAAAAAATTATATACTCACTTGTACTCGTACATTGGCTGCATTTATAATTATCAATAAGTAACAAATAAATCTTTAATGTTTTTCAGTTTAAAAGGCTATTGAAAAACAGTTCAACCAAACGATCTTTGCCTCGTTAAAAATATTACATGAAATATTTTATTTAAAATATAGGATATTAACATTATATAGATTTGTTAGTATCGTTTTGTTCACTGAAACAACATAATATACCTAGTAGTTACTAGAGTCTAGAAAAGTGCAATATTTTATCTAAAAACAAAGGCATGCAATAAAATCGTGGCATTTAAAAATCAATACTTTAATAAAAATTCAGAAACAAAATGGTTTCTTTACTAATTACAAAGAATGCGAAAATTCAAAAACTCATATACCCTGAGCCAACAATTAATAGTACATAACATTTGCTATGTATTAATTTATCGGTTTCATCTCAATAATCAATAATCATCTCTTATTAATTTCCACCGAGTACATTTAGGACAGATATTTTCACATCTATAGATTATTGATTATAGGCATTTATCTTTCAGGTAAAATTTTATCTGGAAGGTAGAGAAAACACGTAGATTCATCTACGAATAGTGATGTGTATAGGGTTTATCAAACAAATAAATTTTTACCTAGTAAAGAGCAATCTTGAGGATATGGTTAATATTCTATTCATAAGAGAAAATATTGGCTTATAGGTAGTAGTGATGAATACCACGTTTTAGGTCAGAGAATCTAGATTCTAACTCTATAATTGGTAGAAATTTTTCATTTCCAGAATTGCGGCTAATAATCTATGAATAGAACTAAAAAATCTTTTGAGAGCATTACAATTATAGAACAACTAATTAACTTTGCCCAAAAATTAAAGTATTTTTTTATAGTTAAATTATACTTATTATTCCAGTTAAACGGAAACCCAACGTTTGGATAGGACAACGTTTGCCAGGTCCGCTAATATATACATATATACTAGCGGCCCTGGCAAATATTGTCCTATCCGAACATTGGGTAATCGTTTGACTGGCATAATTAGTATTATTTCAACAATAAAAAATACTATAAAATTATCATAATTAATAAATTAACAATTAGTGAACCGCACAACTTCACCAATTGCTTTACTAAATAGTTTGTCAATACTTAACAATAACTTAGCCTGAATAAGATGTAGGTAGGTATACATAAATAATAAAATTTAATCCGCTTAGAATCAAGTAGATAGAATTTCTTTCTCTCGATAATTCGTTATTGACAGTACTATTAATGTCTACAGTTCATTTATATACTATCCATTTCAGTATTTTCATATGTTTTTTATTAATTCTCCGATTGTTGAATTAATAGAATTCTTTGTAGAAAATTCTTTGAAACACTTGATTCTAATCCACAAATTTCACAGGGATTAGAATCAAATATTTCATAGCATAAAAATCTATTTAGTTAAAAGGTAATTACACTCCGAACACTTAAAAAGCTGTAATAATGTTTCGTGTTTAACGGTCTTTTAGTTATTAAAATTGAAAATTTAATATTAAACAATTTGGAAGAATCCAAGGGAATTAATACTGATTATATCTTATTATTTTCATTGGTAGAAATATTTTTAGTTTTATGAATCAGTATCAATGTATATCAATTCATACCTATTCTAGATATATAACAATCCCCTAATGTAAAATCAAAAATGTTGAATGTTAAAAATATAAATTCTATTTTATTAGAAGGAAATCTTAACAATATAATTCCACAAAGAACAAATCGTTTGAATTTTGTTAAAAATTTAATTTATCTATTTTGCAAACGATCTTTTTTATCATACACTAGCTGAAATCGGCAATCTATTTCCTACTAATCCATATTATAATAATAGATGTAAATTTATTGAATTTAAATTGAAAATATTTTATTTTTGTGAATCAAGAAGCCTGATGAAGTTACGACAAGTAACGAAACGTAGCTAATTGAATAATAAAAATATTAAATAAAAAACCGATCTTAAAAAACCTGAATTGTATTCTTATTTAAAAAAATAAAATCTAAGATCTGAATTTTATCATCTATGATGTTAATAAATTTATTTAATTGTATTAATTTTAAAATAATAACTTAAATTTATATTTTTTATAACAGAATTATATAGATAACATTCCTTCCCTCTTTTGCGCTTAAATTTAAAACTTATTATTCCTGATTATTGAAATTACTCACCAATTATTAATTGTAACTATTGATTATAATTAAAGTTACTTACCAATTACGAATCAGCCTCAATAACTATTTGTAAATATGGAATTTACTAATAATTACTCTACTCATTGATACCGATTCGTAAAACTAAAAATATTTTCTTGATTGTTAATTTCTATCACTTAAAAGTAATGAAATATGATCAATATTAGGGTAGTTAAAAAAAACATTTTACGAAACCATGTTCGTGAAACACTTAAAACACCTCCCATAGCGACCGGCAGCATCCTTACTGTAAATTACCTTAAAAATATACATTTTTTAATTCAGTTTTGAGCAAAACGCTATATATATCTTTGAAAATATTAATTTTATCGTAAAAAAATGATAAAAAACCCTTCATTGACTACTCGGCATCCTTCACTGTACCTGTTGATTTTAAGCTTTATTGAGCTTTCAGATTTAGGTGTTAAAAACATGCGCAAATATTAATATAAAACCTTGCATTAAAATTTCAAAACGATCGATCATACAAGTATAGATGTGAATCTTTTAATCAAAAAATAGTTTTATAACTTATACGCGAAATAGTATTATATGTATTTACCTAATACCTTCTAGACATCCAGATAATAATTAAAAAAAACACAATAACTCATGTTTAGTAATACAGATAGGTAGTTCGGATTTTCAAGACTTTAATAAAAACCAAGGTTTTTAAAATTCGTAAATTATTGTAAAATTATACTCATCCGTTTTTTATTCGCAACGTTATTTTAAAGGTAAACGTATTCAAGGCTATAAGGTTCTCTAAATAAATCATCTCTGCTTTATTTAATTATAAGAACCTCTTTTATGACGTGGCTTATAATATCTTAAAATTCAAAATGTTTATAGTTTCATTAGTTATCAGGTAGTAAAAAAATATTCATTTTTATGTCAATTACTTAGGTAAGTAAATTCGGCAATAATTTTTGATAAATTAACTATTCAATTATTATACAGCGGTCCTCCATTATACCTTATCGCGTATACGATTGAATCATCACTTAAAAATAGGTTGTGATATATTAACATTTTTAAGTATTGATTAAGGATATTTTCACAATTGCAATTAGATATAATATATTTAGCTAAAATTAAAAATACTATAGACATATTTTGAAAACTCTTATATACCATACTGCTGTGAGTTATATATTTAACACAAATTTAAAATTTACAAAAAGTCGCCAAAATCTTTAATCGCGGTTCACTTTTTGTGATGTGTAAATAGAAATTAATATTTCTTTATATTTACTCTATAATTGGTTATCATAATTTTACTTCTGTCAATAAATTGGATGCCAGTTTGTGTATCTAAATGAATATATTGTAGTAAGAATCAATTTGTTATTCCTTATTGTTAGACATAATTTTCTTCGGATTTTTAATCCAGACATAGATTCCAGAAATAAATTTAAAAAATGAATCCATCATTTCTTATTTAAATATCTACGTCATAGTTGTGTTGAAAACATTTCCATCAATTAAATATCTATCAGTTACAAAGCTGCTATTTATTCCGTCTCGTTAATTTAATCTCAATTAAAAATAACCTTTCATTTTCAAGAAATCGCTAAAGGTTACCTATGTCTGGAGACATTACTTGTCTTTTGCATAGATAACGAATTACTCAACTTGCACTCCAGGAGGTGACGACAGTTTATAGAAATTTTATGTTTTATCAAACCAATTAATTAATATTATAAATAATTGTAAAGTCTTTACTTGTCCTTGTTAGAGTCAATAACGTAGGGACATTTATGAATAATTTAAATAGAACTGATAAAGTAAAAACTTTAATGTATGTAATGTACCATCTTATGTTTTATTGCATTAAAATCTAACACTCAATTTCTTTTACAAGTTGAATGGAAAATTTTCATATGCTATCGGTATAGATACTACAATAGTTTTTATTGGCTATTATTATATTATAACTTGTGGGTTAAAAAAAAATTGGCAGACATCTACGTATAAAAAGCGATAAAAATAATAAGGATATTCAATATATTCAACAATTTCTTAATAAATTGATCGTTTTGTAAAATGATAAACAAAATAAAAATAAATAAAAAATTATTTACTTTCAAATAGGAAGAATGGCAAAACCAAATATAATCTTCTGTTTTTCTTTTATTTGTTATTTAGGGTTGCTTTGTAATTACTAAGGTCTTTAGCGACTCTAGGGTTAATAAAAAATCGTAAATCGAGAAATATAGAAAATTTTCTTTTTACGAGAATCGAAACATCTACCAGTTTTGAAGTGGTCACCTTGACCACTCGGCCATCAGTTGGCTATTCTTCTGTTTTGTTATATCTAAAAATTGGATCAAGTATAATTACATTTACCTATCTATGAAAGTGATAATTCAAATTTACATGATAGTTTCAAAGTTAATAGGCGAAATGTTAATATTTTAATTGGTATATCCATTGAAATCATAGTCAAAAAATATAGAGTAAGATTTGAACCACTCAAGATATAAGGAAGAAGAAAATTTGAAATTCTAAATCGGTTAAAAATAGGAATAACCTATGTTCTAGAGTGGTAGAAGAGTCGGATTTACCATAAGACTAGACAGTCTATAGCAGGGGTGTACATACTTAATACTAATATGATCGACAATAATTTTTCTTATTTATTCGCGATCGACTTCGAAAATTAGGTAAAATTAAATTACAATTACATATACAATACAAAAACAAATTTAAAAAGAAAAAGAGTAGAAGGGAGTATTTGGGAATTAGAAGCATTATTTGGGAATCGGTAATATTCGTTGTAGAATGGATACGTGTTTAAATTTAAATACAAGTTTCATTGATGCACTTAGTGCAACCCTATGCAGATTGTGCAATTTATTTGAAAATAAAAAAAAAGTGTCATTGTCTCTTAAATTTTTAGTACACATTTTCAATTAAAAGGTTTGAAATTTATTTAAGAAATTATTTAAAATACCTGCCTCACCTCTGGTCTATAGCGACAAATTATAGAGGGCGGCAAATATTGGAGTTAAAATAAATAAATAACAAAATGTAATTTAAATATATTTCAAGCAATATTACGTAAAAATACAATATTGTAACGTGACGTCTCAAAACTGTATTGAGATGGTGTTATTCGTTCTTTTAATTTCTTTTGGAAATAAATAATAACTTTCATACTTAACAATCACTTTTTTTATTACACTTGTATACACTTTTTATTACACAATTACACTTGTCAAAACAATCACTTAAATGACAATAATCACCTTTAATTCAAATCACAATAATAATCGCTTTTTTGTAACGGAAATTCAAAGAGAACTTCGATACAGAACTCTGATACAGAATTGTCAACTGTCTTGAACTGAGCGCCTTATATACCCTCAACCCAACATTCTAGAATGTACTCCAATGTTCCATCACTTACTAGATGTTTCTAGAACAATCTATATGTGCATCCGCATTAGTGGAAAAGAGAAAGAAGTCACTCAGCCAATCGCGTACCGGCATGGCACAAAGAGAGAGACAGACTTTGTCCCTTTGTGTTACAATATTTTACATACAAATGTATTTGATTATATCATTATTAAGTAAGACAACGCCCGGTTGCCTCGTCGATGCAGAATTATTGATAAGGGGTGGCAAATTCGTCAATCTGTTCTGACCACCAAAATTGAAAGAAATATTATAATCATGCAAAAAATTGAACTTGTATATAAAACAAAAACAACTGAATTAGGTACTAAATCATAACAAATGAAGGTACAAGTTGGTTTCTATTACCATAGGTATACAAGTCACTATCTGGGAATGTTTCTTTCTCTATTTTGTTTTTTATTCAATTTGTGAATAAAACGACCTAATGAAAATTTCGTGACAAAAGAAAAAATAACCGATATCTGAATTGTATTGGTAATAAAATCGCAAAGAAATTTTCAAATTGAATTAAAAACGATAGATATGGGGAAAAATCGTTGCCAGATATGGACTTGTATAAAATTTACTTGTACCTATATTCCAGTAAATGTCTTTTGACTGAAATTTATTTATTAAATGGTTAAATAAATTGGTTTGCTATAATAGCATAAAGCATATAATATAATAGCATAGTAAAGTGTGAGTTAGAAGTACTATTGCTTATTGTGGTCTATGGATTTACTAACTGCACAAAAAGTATAGTATGCAAAACTATTGTATGTACCTAAACTAAAAACAATCAAAACTAAAATTCATGTTACAAAGGAATATTAGGGAGAAATTAATTTTTATTATAGTACTTACTTTGCCACAAGAAAGTAATTTATCCACACCTACTATAGATCTAAACTCGGTAAATACGTACTAGGAAAAGATTTACCTATTAGGCTATTTTGTATAGATAGGTACCTACTAATAGATAGATATACAAGATGAAACCATAGTAAAATTGCAACACGGAAGACTGAAGTCAAAGATTTTAAATCTTGACATGTTAGTTCTTAAACAAAATTTTATGAAGATATTATAGATAATTCCACAAAATCTTCTTTAGGGTATCTTGAATGAGAATATAGCTGCTTTTCGAAATCAAAATTTTTCAATTATTATTGTTGTGAAATGCAACTTCATTTTACATCTAATGGTTTGGTAATTTTAATGTTTTGAAGTTATAACATTTTTTTTTTTGAAAAACCAAGCAATTAGTGTGAATCTAATACGCGCGTCCATGTTTTGTACAAACTTGAAGGTATGTAGGTAGACAGTTTTTTCATCACGAAAATTTTAGTTTTTTTTTTTAGTATCTATAGGCATATTTAAGTTTTCTACTTAAACTAGTCGCCATCTTAAAATCAATTTTATGAGTTTTTAGAAATTTTTGAACCATCAAAAGAACCGCAAGTTTATTTTGATTAGAAATGGATCTTAAACTCCAACTTCGACAAAATCGAAACTTCCGATTAATTTTACACTTTCTACTTCGGCGTCGATTTTTTTACCTCTCTTCTATTAGGTCACTTTGTTGTTTGTTTGTAAGGAAAAGAGAAAATAAAATATTTAAAAAAGATTTTGAAAAATTTGCTTGTATTGATAAAATTCACTAAAAAGAAAGAAGAAATTTATGAATTGAGTCTTAATACCTTTTTCATCATCGATATTAAGGCGATAGTAGCCAATTAATGAAAATCGTAAGCTATCTAATTGTGCTGCTAAGCGAGGGGTGCAATTTTGTTTACAATTTGGTAATATCTATGGAGCACCGCTCGCTTTGACCCACAAAATAGATAGCTTACGATTTTCATCAATTCACTACGAGTTCATTCGCTAATATCGCCTTAATATCGATGGTGAAATCTGTACTAAGTTTACTAAGAGTACTAAAATCATTTTTTAAACATTTTTATTGAAACCAAAGATTAATCTGAAATAAAACTATTAATTCTTCTTACAAAAGATTTTTTTTTTATTTTCGGAATCATCTACATTGATTTAATTTTTTTATTAAATTACTATTTTATACTACATATGTGCTCTATAATTTATACGTAACTGATCCGAGGGATAGGAATCTTAATTACATTTCTGTGATTTCATTAGACCTGCTCTTCACTTCTATATCCCCGACTTCACCTTCGATTTCGATTCCAGTTTCGAAAAATTAAATTTAAAATATTTGATAATCCCACTTTCCAAACATCCCTATATTCGACTATGCCATTACAAATTTTTAATAGATATTAAATACAAATATATCAGAAAAATACTACTTGGGATATTTAGATCTTTATGAGAGAATATAATTGAAAAAAAAAAGTATTCATGCAAAAGCGATAACTGAATCAAGTCAATAAGTTTTCAATAAGTCAACGGTCAACACAATACTATTCTTTTAGTTCTATTTCAACCATTTGGAAATCCAAGATGCACAAGTTGACTAATATTTATTTGGCTTAATATCGACTTAATAATGTACCACGTTTATGAAAAGAAGAGTACTAGCTAATGTATAAATATACTAGTAGTTGCCCGTTGCATTCGCAACTAAAGGTTTTATCTCAATTAAATGTTTAATATGAGATATGTAGAGTTAATCAACTATCGAAATTTTAAATTAAATAATCTAAGTGTTGTTAATATAAAAAAAAGTTTACCTAAAATTATATTAAGAAATAAAATATAAGTGTTTTTAGTTTATATCATTTTAATAACAACATTTTAAATAACGTCATTGCACTAAATAGTATGAAATTTTAATACTTATGTAGTACTTATACCAAACAGGCGATTTTAAGTTTTGGTTCGTTTTTCAACAATCAAACTTTTTAAAATCTTTTTTTTTATGAACTAATGGTTGTGATCTGGAGTAATAATATATTCGGCTGAAAAGCATTAAAGTAGCAATTTTTTGCCATACATTTCACTGTCAATTCAAATATAAAATCTTCGATACTAACTTTTTTTCGGTATTCAGAACAATTTGAAAACCAATTATTGTTATTGAAAATAAATAAAATATTCGAATTTACTTCCACGCTTTCCACCTATTTCCAACAATTTTGTATGTACAACGTCCAAATGTCCGAAATCGAATAGTTTTTTAGTCATGTTAACTAACATAAAGAAGGTCATTATTTTTTTTCGTTTTACATTGTATTTTTAAATATATATAAGTGCACAATTGTGTCGATGAAATTTGGAAAGTGTTTTCCTTATACGATGCAGATATATAATAAGAAAGGGTTTTTGAAAATTTCTCCCCTAAAAGAGTGAAAAACGGTAGCAAAGTTTGTAAGGGAAATTGCAAATTTAATAATCAATCAAAGTCCGTTAAAAGCGAAACGTTATTACTGCTTAGTATAAAACAAAGTTGATTTATTATTAGAAACAAAAACTTAGGGTCTGCTTAAAAAATTAAACTCTGATAAATAGATATATCTGAAAATGATAAGTTAAGTTTATAAGTGAGCATTATGTTTTTTGGCTTTCACATATTGTAAACCTGAAAATCCGAAATACGTATTCACAAATAAATACATTAGTGAGTGAGTACACTTACCAAAGTTTTGAATGCGTAAGTGGGGATAATAGAGCGCATACGCATAGCCCATTCTACACGGATACACGGCAAGATAGCCAATTTATATATAAGATAATTTATGACTTTGTGTAAAATTCAAAATGATGATAATAGTCCAAAATTTAATATCTTTCCGTCAATGGAACTATTTGTTAAAAATATTTTTAGATTACATTTTTCTATTACTCTCATATTAGGTACCTACATAATAAAGGTACTCATTAGATATATTGGCATACTGTGTGAACTTTGAATAAATTGAAGAAAAATGGTAAATATGAAAAAATTCTTTGATTTTACTCATATAAAATAAAGAACATAGGAAAAAAACAAATGAAAAATGAAAGCAACAAAAAATTAAGAAGAACGTTATTATTAATGAGTATCTAATGTCTATTAATTAGGTTCCATAATATTTACGTAGATAAATGAGTTGCAGCCGGCTTGATTTTCTCCTAACATTTGTTGCTTTTGCATACATATGTATCTACTTATATAAAAATAAATTTAGCCGCCATACAACCTACCTATATTTCTTGATAACATCCTTTTTATAAAGTTTTTTTCCATATTTGCATTTTTGATCCATTTTATGATTAAAAACAGGTTATTCTTCAAAACTAAGGGAGTCGTTTGTTGCACCTTAATTTGATATTTGCAATATTTTAACTTCTACTTACCGACATAAAATGTGCATATAGCAAATATCTATAATATAAAAACCTGAGGATGATAGCCAAAAACTGTTGAAACCCTTCGTAATCAAGAAAGAAATTGAGTCATAGGACGTACATTATTATTCATTAATCTATATACATTTTAATTTTGCCTTACAACCCTTAAAATGAAAAGCTCGGCTCACATTCCACTTAGCGATATCAATATTGGTATCTGGTAACGTTAAATTTTCTTCTTTG
Organism: Sisyra terminalis; assembly: GCA_958496175.1. Taxonomy (NCBI): domain Eukaryota; kingdom Metazoa; phylum Arthropoda; class Insecta; order Neuroptera; family Sisyridae; genus Sisyra; species Sisyra terminalis. The sequence goes on from OY292275.1 coordinate 16,379,433, forward strand.
TTTTTAATTATTTAATTTAGCGACAAAACAGAAAACTATATCTACCAAATTAGAGTTGAGTGAATTGAACAAAAATAGTTCAAAAAACAAAGTAGAAAATGCAACGTTGATATTGAAGTCGTTAAAAAAGACAAGAGTCGAAAGTTCTATGTAGGTAGGTACTTGAGAATTATTGGAAAAGGGCTTTTTTAAAAGGTTTATATTGTTCTAAGAAAAATACTCTTTTACTATTAATGCAATTATCCTCAATGGCCAAATTTACTTTAAAGAAGTTTACGACCTTTTCCATGTTTGAATAAGTTTTACTTTCACCCTTACTTACTTAATTTTTTCAATTTTTTTTTGACGTGCAGTTCTATACAAGTCTTACAGTTCTAAAAGTTTTGAATTTCGAAATCACATTTTCGGCGATTTTTGTCCTAATTTTTTCCCCGTTTAGGGATTTCTCTTAAGTAATTTTTCTTTCTTTGTCAAAAAAAGTATCAACAACTGCACAATATTCATAGTTCTATTTTTTAAATCAATGTTTTCTCGGTTTGTTAATGTGAAAATATGATTGTGATACATTTTACGATTTATTTCATATTCTTTCTTGGTATAAATAGAATTCAATAACTATTACGTTATATTGATCCATCGGGATGGCTAGTAAATAATAATAAACTATATCAATCGAATGACGCCAAAAAGTAGCTGGTTTTCTCTAATCGATTTTAAAATGCCACTGAGTCATACCTAAAAACTAATAAATACGGAATGGCATAAATATGGCGTTATCATGGTTTTTTCCAATTCCACATTTATTGATGTACAATTTTATGTTGATACGTGTTACATACGTAAACTCGCGTGTTATAGGGATGTTGTACACAACAATGCCAATGTTGTTACACGTGTCATTTATTAGCGCGCAATAAGATATAATGCGCGCGCTATTAAGTCCCTCCCATTTAAGGGGAAATGAACAAATGGGATGTCTTCACGGACAAATAATCAATTTGATTGGACATAACGACTGCGAGGAGCCAACCAGGTTATTAATTTTAAATATTTTTTAAATTACTGGAAAATTTTGAAAAAAATTGCTTAATTAGGGTAAATCTAAATAAGTGTTTTTTTTTTTGTTTTTTCTCTTATTTACAACTTTGTATAAATAGCTTAATTTTTTAATTTCTAGTAATTTTTTTATTGTTGGTTTTCCAAAGGGATGAAATTTTATATGTGTTTTAATGAGAAATATTCTTGTAAGGGTTGACGGTGGTGCACTAGTTTATTTCCCTCTTATTATGAAATGCATGGTATCTCTTTCTTGTGTATTGGTTGATAGTTGATGAACGTGTTGGACGAATCCATTTTGAGCGAGGGGAGAGAATAATAAGCGTAAGAGTGTGTAAATTGTATAAAGAGATCATACAATTTGGGTTGTTCGGCGTGTATGTTTCACATATTTTCACGTTGTGTGACTTTATCCGGAGATTACCGAACTGTTTTGGAAATGTTTGACGAGCGCGCGATGTTGTGAAAGTGGGAGATATGACATGAAAGAAAGAATGAGACATAGGAGAAAGTGAGATGAAGTGTACAAGCGGACTATACGAAGGCCAGTAGAAGCATTCGCGTCTCAATGGATGAATACTTCGTGTTATGTTTGCGTTTACCGACATTTCGGGACACAATGTACAACATAAGTAGGCATACAAGTGTTTGTAAATGTTAAATAACCAAGTGAATTCAAAAATTTCCGTAATTGTATGTAACAAGTTTATAACACAATTTTCATTTATTGCAAATTGAGTGTAGTGAACACAAATATCCAACATGGAGTCCAACTTGGATCAAGTGTATGCAGCTGAAAGGATCATGAAGAAAAGGGTGAGGCGGGTAAGTGAAATCGCTACTGAACTTATTAATAATTTAAACCAATACCAACCATCCATAAATTTGAAATTTTCTTTTTTAATTTTCACACTATTATGCTTCAAATACCTCATTTTGCAATCAGCTGATTTGTTTATTAATTCCAAGCCATGTTTCACACAAAAAATACTTGAATTTAATATCTTAACCTCTATTCCCATAAAAATCAACCACTTTTTCAATTCAATGTTCAAAGAAAAAATAACTTTCATTTTATTTTCACAAAAAATTATCATAAATATTATTCCAATGAAATTTCTATAAACTTTTATAGTTGGCAGCACTATCTCGCATATTAAAGATTTAAAATTTTTTAGGGTAAAGTGGAATATTTCGTCAAATGGAAAGGATGGAGTTATCGGCATAGCACTTGGGAACCTGAAGAAAATATCTTGGATGTGAGATTGATTGATAGCTACGAACAAAGTCAAAGATCTGATGGAACTCCAGCGAAACGAGGCCCTAAGAAAAAAGACCGAACTCCAGTGCATGTTGAAGTGGAGGAAGCGACAGGAGAAGATTCATCACCTGAAGAACCTGTGACAAGAAGTAGCCGAAGCAGTACTTTAGCACAACTAGAATCTACTGTTAGAATTGATGAAGACACACGAACTGGGTCTGTTGATCGAGACGATGCCTCTGATATAATCGTGAATGTTGTCGACGATAACAGTAGTAGTAACAGTAGTGAAGACCGACCTATTTTACCACGCCGAGAACCAGCAGGAACAAAGCGTAAAGCTGAAGTTTTATCGAAGGAATCTGGTAAAATTGGGGTTACAATTACGACAAGTAGTCCGAATAGTGGCTCGCACAGTCCTCCAGGTACAAAGGTTCCAAGGCTTCCTCCCGTCAAGTCTCCGACTTCTCCAACTTTCAATCAACGAGTCAATGGACGAAGACCATCTTCATCGAGTAATCGATCTACTGAACCTACTGAAGAAGCAAGTGAGGCTATTCCCGCAGCTTCACCTCCTGCTGTTTTAACAGCGACTACTCCTCGTACTACTAGTGATAAACGATCTGCTTTGTCGCCGGCTGCACTACCGCATCCTTCTGCGACAAAACCTGAAACAGCTACAACTGTACCTAAAAACTCTGTGAATACCGTCGACTCTGTGGACAGTACTCAACTAAAAGGAAGTTCTAGACTACCGAACGTTGACACCAACGGACACATAAAATCAGAAAATGATAAATCGGATGGTGTAAGTGCGATTACAAGTAGACTAATAAATAGTGAGAGTAATTCATTGAAACCAATAAACGGACATGTGGTTTGTAACAATAACAATAATACAGTTTTAAGTGACGATAAAGGCGCACTTAATTCTATCGTAGTTAATCACATTCTTACCAGTCCAAACTCGGACTATTGGTTGGCAAGAAATCCGGTTGCGGATCAAGTGTTTATCACAGACGTTACCGTTAACACCGAAACGGTCACAATCAGGGAGTGTAAAACAGAAAAAGGTTTTTTTCGTGATCGAAACATTTTAAAAAACAGTAACATTTGATTATAATTTTTTAATTTAGTCTTAGAATGTTTCAGACAAAGCAAACTAAAAAAATATCTCAATAGTTTAATACTGTAAAATTAATTTTGCTTCTTAGCAACTTTTAATATTGGGTTTAAAAAAATATGATGTAATATTCGCCTTTATTGAGGTGAATATTCAACAGGGTAGCTCTATTTTCTGAGCAGAAATTGTGTTTTCTTGGATCTGTTGTCTCTGTATGGTTTAAGGTGCTAGTTAGCAGATTTGTTCATCAAAATATGTGTGTTTGATTTTCTATGATGATTAGACATTTGATTTTTTTCCTTTTTTTTTTTGTAAATGGAATTAATTTATTTTTATATTATATATGAACATTGCGTCAATTGAAAATCCTTAACATTAAATCATATCTGTTTTATTAAACTAGATATAGTATTATAGATTCCTTTGTCTGCACATTGCATATATATTTTACTAAAGTTGTTATGGACTTTATTTCCGACACCAAGTATTTAAGAATTAATTTCATAATTTAATTATGATACTTTAATAGAACATCAAATTACGGTATTTATACATAATAATTGGAGATTTGTGTGCGTGTGAAAGTTTCGAGAACACAATAGCTACATAATATATTAGTTATGTATTTAATTTAATTTTTTTTATTTATTATTTTTATATACAACTGTTGTGATGACATATGCAATGTGTGCATAAACTTTTTAAAATGTTTTACAGATGTGTTTATCCTGGAGATAAACTAATTGTAATGAATCAGGTGATTATACATAATAATGATTATAAGGAAAAAATAATCAATCAATTTTATATATTTATTAAATTTTAGAAAGTAATTTACGTTTATTTATTACAAAAATATTTAGTTATATTTTTATTATATAAAACTTCAATTTTTATCTTTTTTTTTTGAATGGAGTAAAACACTTTTAAAGAATAAATTTATTTTTATGAATATGTTTCATTTTTTTACGTTTATTAATAAACTTTACATTCATAAAAAGGATGCTTTAATTATTTTTATGACGAATAGTTTTGCATTAAAGTTTATATTGATTGTGCCATTCAAAACGTAAATCGTTTAGTTAAGTGTAGAATATTCTTGAATCAGTGTTAAAAAGATTTTTTGTATGTATAAATAGCTTGAATCGAAAAGTGTTGATTTACTGCAGTTCTAATAATAAAGAAAAAGGGAGCAATAATTAAAGAAAATAACTATTTTTATAAAAATCACTAGTTTTTTTCTTTAAAATATAATCATCCTATATAATTGTATAGAAGATTTGTTGATATTCGTAAGAATAAATTATAGTAATTTGGTTGATCAATTTTATAAACAAGAAAGAAGTAATCATGCATATATATCTTAATTTTTACTATGTTTATATGAATATTTAAGTTTATATTTTTTAAATTTTTTTGCCAAAAAATATGAAACTACATTGAAAATTGAATTTTTTTATAACGAAAATTTAACTTAAAAAGAACATAAATTACTTTCCGAACAAATTTCACACGAATTGCATAAGCCTCTAAAACATATAATCGAGTAAGTTTGTAATTTAAATTATTAATTTATTTGTTCCTTTACGAAATTCCAAAGTTGACCAAAATGTATTTTCAATAAAATTTTAATTAAAATGCCACACGTACAAAGCGCAATGTGGTTCAATAAAATCATTTTAAATCTGCAAAAATAGCTCGTTTGAATGATTTTTTTCAGAAAATTTACCGTTGTATATAAATGTAAAATATGCAATTTTGTAAAATATAAATAAACGACGACAGTAGAATAATATTTTTTTTAATACTTAAGTTTTACTTTCCAGAAGTACACTTCATTTCTGGTAAGTATCAGAATAATTTTCGAATTTCGCTAATGTTTCCAGCAAAACCTTCAAAAAGACCCTGAGGTATCTTAGGACGTACGGTTGGAAAGAAATTTCTTTCACTATGAAGTACTGTAGTACAAAAGAATCGAATTCTTAAAAGATAGAATTATTTCATCTGGTTTGGGGTACGTAAGCTTAATGTATATAGGAAGAGACGGATTGATTCTTTTTCGATGAATACGTGGGGCCATAAGGAAAACTTGGTGAACTATTGTTTCTGTAAAGAATTTAGTTTCAGAAATAATACATACCTACATCTTAATAATTCACTCTAAATGAGAATAAGTAAAACTCCCGGAATATTTTATAAAGATTGTAATACATGGTTCCCAACAGGGGTGTTATTAGTATGACGCAATATTAATAAAAAAGGAGGCGTTGGAATATTTCTCCAGTTGCTAGATTTGAGTGTGCTAAAATGGACTTGAACCCCAAAATCTTTATTAGTAATAACGGTAATAACTTTGAATAAAAAAAGATGAAATAAACAAATTATTCAATATATTTCAATAAAATCAGTAATAAACTAGTACAGTTTTAAAATATAGAAATCCCTACCATATTGCACGCTTAGAATATAATAGACTATTCTAAAGGACGCAAATGATAAATTTTCATTTATTATAAAAAATATAATTTTATTGCCATCAAAAGGATATTATACTCAACGCGTCACACAATTATAACAGGCGCTTCTGTAAAACTATGAAGTCGATGAAATCTTCGACTTCGAAAATGCTCAATACTTTCACTTAAATTCGTGCGAATGGAAAAGAAATTAGAAATTGAAGGAGCCGTCAAAGCTGTCGCAAGGAACTGTTCTACGGATACATTCCATTCGGGTTCTACTTTAGAGTTCGGATTTCCATTTTTATCAGGAATCTAGAATTAAGTCATTTTTATTAAGAGTGAATAAATCTTCGATTCAATGATTTCTACTTCTTCGCTTGGAGATGGCAACGGCGTTGTTGATAGGGCTACTGAAAAAAGCGAGTCGGTTGATGTCTCTCGATCTAAGGAAAGCCTTTTTCCAACATCACCTATTTTTAGCAATACGGCCGCTGGAAAAAATAAGATTATAATAAAAAATAATTAAAAAAAATGTCAATCTTTGCTTACCGATAGTGTTTATGTTATCTTGATCTTCACTTTGTCCATGAAACATGTCATATAAAGTCATCCAAAGTATATTAAAATATTCCTGCGTCATTTTCGGAACTGATTTAAGATCAATTTTACTTTCGCGAGATTCAGCAATCCTCTTGAATTCTAACAAATTTTTCATGTCACTAGCAGGTTCTCCAGAACCTAACTGACTCGAACAACTCGATGATAGAACCAGTTTATTTTTTTCAGGACTCAATTTATATTTATCAGATTTGCCATCAATACTTTCAAAAAAGTCTGTTGCTTCAGCTGCCATTTCAGGTCCGGTATCAGAAACCACCGGAGATTCAAAATCAGACTCCGACAGTAACGGAGGCAAATGTAAAATGAATAAAAGTTTTAAACGTTGGGTTGTATCAGCTGTACAAGTGATTCCCAATGCTGTTGACAATTCTTTAAAGTTAATGTACCCATCGAAATCGGAATCCATTAACTATATGAAATAAAAAAATAATTTATTAAAATGTTGTATGAAAACGTATATAAAAAGAAATGACCCATGCCTTCTTTATTCTGATATGAAAAGTTAACTACTTTCACTACCAATACCCTTGAAAACCAATCTTTTTTAGCAAATATTGAAAAAATGATAAAAGATATATTTACCTTAAAAAGCCTAGCAGCCAAAGAATCGGCATGGATTCCTTTCCCCCATGGAGAAACGCCTAGAAACAATAAGCGGAAAAATTCGAAGTCAATTTTATAAGCTTGATATGGGTATAATGGATCGTATTTTTCAGAAACATGTCTTCTTTGTGATATGAGTTCTTCTCGAACTAAATGAAGAAGATCTTTTAATTCTTCCTTAGTAAAATACTCATCATTGGCTACAAGTCGAATAGCATTTTTCTCTATGCCTTCTTCTAAACTTTGTACTACGAGTAATCTATGTTTTAAACGTTGTCTCTCGATCATACTTGTCGCTAAAAATCCGTATTTTCTATAAGCTTCATCCACTAATGTTTGAACTGAAATACTCTGAAAGAAAATGTATTATTCAGTTATTAAATATTAAGGATTTTGTGGTAATTTACTCGATGAGAAGTTCCACTTCTAAGCGCAGTACACCCTTCGTCATTATAAACGCCAGCTAAGTACCTTGCAAGTAATTGCATTGCTTCGCCATCATCTCTGCAGGCCAACAAATCATCTTTGTTCCATTCTAAAATCATTAAGGCTATTTGGAAAATAACTTTAGCACCATCAAAGAAGAAGCAATCCATAATATTCACAGCACTTTCGTATGGCATAACACTTAAAAATATTGTTAAGAACCAAGATAGCGAAATCATTTTAATTAAACCTAATTGGTCTAAACGTTCGTATAGACTCTTCAAATGTTCTGAAACCAAGTCGTCTAATACGCCTTGGTCGACTTGAGCACCAATTACTCGGGTATTGTAATAATCAGGAAGCAAATTTTCACATAAAAATGCAAGTTGCCAAAACGCTTCTTCTTCTGAGCAGTAAATTAACAAAACTGACGCAACGATATTCATAGCTTGGCAATATCCAATTTGTGGATTTCTCCAAGCATAAGCCGACAAAACTCTTCGGAGTGCATCGATGCCAATTTTGTCTTGAAACGCAGGATGTTCTGGTAAAGATCTGTGCAAGTCTCGTTCGATTTCTTCATTAGCGATGGATTGTTTACCAAGAGACTGTTCTACTAGATTTTGGTATAAACCAGGATGCATAGTTTTTTCATTGGCTCCTCCTGAAAATGCCAACCAAACATCTCGCCGAATCTTATCCGGAATTCCTTGAATTATTAAACGAGCAGTTTCGGTTGTGCGATAAATGCTCACACCTCGTCCGTATTCTTCAAAATGTTGCATCCATTCTAGTTCTTTTTTTGATTGAATTTCCATCAGTTCTTTGGTGTTTTCTAATGAAAATAATGTCATCAACGGAGGCTGTAACTTCCATGTTTCTACTTTGACCTCGTCACACGGACTACAATTGCCAGAAATTAAAGACTGAATTATTGGAGCAGATTGTCGAGCCAGAAGTTCAGAAATTTTTTGTACGACAAAATCTCGATCGTGAATTTGAGCAAAGAGAAAACTAAGTTGAAATGTTGTTATAAGTATTCCGTTATCACTTTCTGTTTTCACTTTATGGTTTTGGACCCTTTCTACAAGTTGTACGTCGTGGAGAGGTATAACAACACTGACTAATTTTTTCACCTAAAAATTTAAATATTTCATAAGGTCATAAAGCTTTAGTTTCAAAAATTGCGACTTACTTTACTTTCAAAGCAAATGAAATTTTGTGAAAGATATAACTGTCCCCAAACATATTTTCTGTTGTACGGAGTCCAAAGAGATCCTTCTGTGGTGCCATCAAGCTTTTCAGAGGCGGGTAAGCGAAATTTGATTCGGTAAGCTTCGGATTGAGCTTTTGCATCTAAATCACGTTTTAGGAATGATGGTTTCTTCTGAACATTTTTACTGAACAAAAATATTATGAGTTTAAATTGAAACCAAGTGTACTTGAAAAAATATTTTTTCATACGAAAATAGTTTAAGGTTCTAATTGAAGAGCAATGAATTTCGTACATGGATTTTTATATATCAAGCGACTCAGGATTTTCTGACTTTAGCGGTAAAAATTTAAAAATTAACAAATTCAATTAACGTAGATAATTAAAATTCATTTTCCATAAATGTTGACATATTCAACCAACTAAATGTTATTTACAATGCTCACATGCAATTCTTCATAAATAAAACCTTAAATCAACGTCACATAAACAAAAAAATACTCTTAAAATTGTACCTTAATTTATTTAACAAATCTCTATCTTCAGTAAATCCTCCTTTATCGTCAATAATCCTAAAATGATTTTTTTCTTTTAATTTTTGTTCAATGTTTTTGTAAGAGATACAACTTACTGTTTCATTGCAATATTAACCAACTGTTGCATTAGTTGAAATGTTTCAGATTTATGCATAAAAAGGGAAAAATAATGACTTTGTTCTCTGGTTGCAATATTAATTGAATCGGGAAAAAGGAGACTGTTAGTGGATTCCAATTTGATAACATCAGACCACCGAATCGTCAACTTCGTTTCTTTTCCCAAAATATAAGCATAAAAACATGCGAAATTAACACTCAAGTATAACCATCCCTGACGTGGAACTTTGCTTTTCCAATAACTAATCAAATTAAAAATGTAAATATTTCTTTAAAACTCATGAAAAGAATAGACCAATGAAATTGTAAAATACCTGCATGAATAATAATTCACTAATTTCTCATCAGCCGACAAATTGAATAACCGTTGGAATTTTTGTGAATTTTTCTTGTGCTCCTCAGTGTCTTCATCTAAATGAAAATAAAATTTTGATTAATATAGTTGAATTATTACTGGATTTTTTTATGGAATTAAAAATAAAAACAATAAACATTTCTTAAATGTATTACAATTGGCTTAATTATGATTTCTTCAGATGCTTGCTAAATAGTAGGCACCTGCAGAAGTCAGAATTGGCTACTTTATCTTGTAAGAAATATTTTTGGCTGGTTTAAGTCATACCTAAAGATTAAAATTTATAAATATAGATGTGTAAGTTTTAAAGAGATATATATATATATATATATATATATATATATATATATATATATATATATATATATATATATATTCAATATACCTTCAATGGCTGTAGGATCTTGCGTATTTACAATCATAGAACGGATTTTACAAAATACGAATTCCGTGATTTCGTCTTCACTATCAAAAGTATGTAATGTTTCACTTATATTACTAAATAGCCAGCGCCAATCTCGCAAAATTTCATCTTTTCGAAGAGCACAGGCAATAACTATTGAAAAGAAATTAATTAGAAAACTAATATTTAATGAAATGGTTGATAAGAATTTGTAAACTATGTAATTTAAATACTCAGATGTTTTCGGATCTAAAGTAAATATTTAGAAGATAATATATATGGAATTCATTGGTATACCATAACAAACTTCTGACGATGGTGTTTGATGTAAAATTCTATACGGTGGAGGCTTTTTATCGAAAACGTTGTCCATCGTTCCGATGAGGAGTGACGACAGTCCTTTCGATTTTCCATGTCCTTTTCGGTGTTGTAGTACAAAGTAAATAGAAGTTTGCTCTGTCTCCCTAAAGTTACATTTGATATTGGAAAAATGAAAAGTTTTAGCGTAATTGTCATGGTCAGCTGGTATGTGTCAAAATGAACGCTTACCAAAGGGCGTTTGCTAGAAGCACTTCTTCTGGTTTCACCCACATTTTACTAATTCTTTATGACAATCACTTACGACGTAAATACAAAAATATTCTTACATTTTAAATATTGAATGTTATCGGTTTTTAGTCATTCTTTATCTAGTGTTTGCTATTGAATTATGTGACAATATGTGTGAATATAAATGTAAATAATACAATTACTGAAATAAATCAAAGACGCAAACGCAGAAGTCACTGCCATCTATTGAAAAGTTTCTAAGGCTTACGTCAGCTTACGTTTAAAATAAAAATATATAAAAATACTTAAAAACTTAAAAATCTCAATAATGGAAACCAAAATAATAAATTTAGCTTATTGGGAATGTTTTCTTGAAAAACGATTGAAAATTTGTAGTTCTATTTTATGTTGAAAGAACTATGAAATTCGACTTAAATTTGTAGGAACATTTATTCTTTTTATATATGTATTTTTTTAAGAATGAAGTTAATTTACTGACATAAATCGAATTATAAAGTAATGATAATGACGAATTAATGGTGTAATAAAGATATATTAGATTTAAAACTAATAAATTGTATAAATTATCAAGAATATCGCGAGCTTATGTCCAAATTTATAAATCGTTGTCATTAGAGATATCAATAATAGTTGACAACAATTATACACAACTAGAGTTGTTTCTTTGAACTCAAAATATACTTTATTCGCAAGTAGGTATATTCAAAACAAATGTGCTTTATCGAAAACCTTCACGACCTATAATTATATGGAAAAAGCCAATCCTAAAAATGCTCCATGAAAATTCATTAAATGCTGCAGTTATGCAAACAAATAATGCTTCCGTGTGTAACAGTTGCGTTTCAGTTTTAATATTTCTACGGATATTTGTCAACAAATTCCGAAATTAGGTAGAAAAATATTATACATGGTATTTGAATATAAATATTATAAATAATATTTTTAATATTTTGATTTGTTTTTGTCAATTTTGTAGTATTTGTATAGCTAGATTTAACCAACATAGGGGTCCCTAAAAATTTTGAAAATAAGGAAATGGTTTTTACAGGCCGTACCGTCATTGAATCATGTCTGTTATTGTTTGATAGAGAGCAAAACGTTTGGCCCTAACGGTATCATTGTTACCAAATTATAACATAATATTCCTCAGTAAAGTGTTGTTTGTTGTCTTGCCCTGTCAAAATGAATTACTTGTATGTATTGTACTAACAGCAATAATTTTCGGTAATGTCAATATAAATGTTATTCTTATCTTCAAACAGAAAAATTGAGCAAATTTTCGGTGAATTTAAGAATTAAATAAGGAAAGCAATAAAAAAGTCAAGTTCGACTTGCTTCAAAGCCAGTACCTCATATATTGTCATCACCTCGTTTCAATTTGAAATGAGGGAACGACGATGAGGGAATAAAAAAATTAAGTTAAACTTAAGAAGTATTAGTGCATTAATTTTTGTTACATCTGAATTTTAATGTAAGTATACAGAATTTTTTTATGAATGATTACAGATGCGTTTATATATCGACTGTTAGTAAAGGTGTGAGGGAATGATTTTTTTCCGGGAGATACATAAAAATATATTTGAAAACATGTTCTTTACTTTTCATTCTAAACTCAAAAGATTTTTAAAAATCTATTGTGTTTTTAATCGATTAATCAAATTCCCAAACAATTTTTTTAGAAAATATTTGATTTAAAATTTCAAAAATGTGCTAATCTTAAGTTTGAGACGTAGTAAGGGAATGCTTTTCAGGGTATTATTTATTTATTATTCCATGGAGATATTAAAATGGTTCAAAAATTATAACCAACACTCTTAGCCCAAATAATGTTCTTTTTAAAAGAAAAAAATACCATCATAGGTCGTTTAGATTTTGGCAAAAACTGAAAAAACAAAAATTTCGAGATTTCATGAGAATTACTCATATCCGGTATCACTGGTATCACTCATGTATCACTCATTGTACGTCTGAGGAGTTGTACACCTGATTGGGATTTACGAAAACTCACAAAGTTTCCTTGTTCCTGAACCGAGTTTTGGTTTTTGAGTTCAGTATAGCTTCATACGGTTCTTACAATAACTTGATAAAACTGGCATTGTTTTTCACTTCACAAATCATTAACGTTGATATGCCATTCCTATTGGTTTGATGGAGTTTGAAATAAGAGGTATTTGAATATTCAAACTAAAAGATTTTTGTCCTATGTGTAGAGAACCGACTCCAAACCCACCTTAAAGTTTTACAAAGTCAATTTTCCAGGACCCATAAAGAAAATAGAAAGAGATTTTTCTCGTCAAATATTTGTTATCAAAAAAATATCATTCTAGCGCTATCTTTAGATAAAGCAAGGAACTCGTAGCAAATACTTTTACCATATTTGCACCCTCGCAGGTACGGTTTAACATAAATGCAAGATAGGGTGCATAACTTAAACGAAAATTGAGCTTTGTCAAGCATTTGTGAGCTTTTTTCGAGTTTGTTATAAAAAACTAAAAATTAAATTCGCTTTTCAATAATAATTTTTTTCTGGCAAGCTTTTTCATTTAAAAATCTGAAAAATAAGTTGGATTGTTTAGCTAAAGCATTTAAATTACCATAAATTAATAATAACATATTAAATGTATATACTCGTGTTCTAATAATCATGCAAGATAAAAGTAAATTTATATAAGAAAGTAAAAATGAAAGATATGACAATATGTGTACAAATAGACGTTTTATTTTTACGGTATATTATTGTTATCTTGTTATCAACAGCATTTATTTGTCAATGTATTAAGCAAAGACAAATATTTCTGTTGAACAACCCTTACACTGTATAAAGTTTATTTGCAATATATTTAAAGTACACATTTGCGTTAATGTCTACATTAACTCCTTAATGCGTGATTTGCATTAACTTCTTTGTACTTTTCTAAACTTTAATTTCTCTTATCATTCGTTTAATTTCTATTTAATCTTAAATGACGGATATTTTTTTATTTACCTTTTAAACTCTCCAATTTTAAATGAAACTGCTTTTTGTGAATTTTGACAACTAAATTCTTAATAAAAATTAAGAAAAAAAGAAATACAAAATAATTTTTTTCTATAACTTTTTTTAAAATTTTTATATGATTGGACAATAACCTCATGAAGTGGTAAGCTTTTTTAACTATTTTAAGATAACAAAAAGTAAATAAAAAAATAAAAGCAATTAAATTGTGATATAAATTTTCAATACCTGGGTTGATCTGAGTCCACCTGGATGACTTGCTTTGACGAAAAAGGATAAAATTTGGCAAGATATTTTTAACACTTTATTTTTGGCATTTAACAAATTTGTAAATTTTTTTTCTGTATAAATCAAGCATCAACCATATAAATATTTTTACTTCCTAAATATGTAAGTTTTCCCAAATCTAATCTCTATAACTATAACACATATAGCTTTTAAGCAAGGTTGTTCGTGTTTAGAATTAAGAAAATCGTATAATGTAAAGAATTAAGTATTTCAACCCCTTTGCTATTAGGATAATTTGTATAACAAGTTTCTTAATTTCAAGGATTTATAATGACTTAGTTTAATCTTAGTAATTTTAAGCATACGTTTTGAACATTCTAATAAAAACCTATTTTTTTTTTCAAATTTTTTATCAGATGTTAGAAATTTTTGATTAAGATTTTTGAATTTGAATATATTTGAAATGTATAATTTTCTTGTAAATAATTTCCTGACATAATATAAGCAATTAAAGAACAATTAAGGGATTTACAAATTTATGCTTATTAAGTAAGAGATGTTTCAAAGGCACATAGAATTATGGATGTGAATAGGTTGATTTATATTTGGCGAAAAACATTAGTTTAATTGGTATTTTTAGTAAGTTTCGGAAGGTTCTATTAGCAGTAAAAATGATATATTGTTAGTTGATATTGGTGAAATGTATTTTTGTAAAGGTTTAGATGAATTTTTATTGGTTCTTAATAGTAATAATTGTTAAAGGTTGCAACATAATAATAATTAATTGCTTTTATTGAAAATAAACATTGATTTATTGTTGAGTGAACATAAGATTAGTTAGAACGATTTCAACATATCCTTAAGTATTGAACTGGTCTTTGGTCCACCCACTGATGTCAACTATAAAACATGTTCGTCCTCAGCGGTTCACTTGGACATCTTACATCATCACCAACTCTGACAGTTTAACGACTATCGCAATAATGTGAATTTATTGTCACTTTGCCAAGTATGAGACAACAACGATAAACATGGCCCCCTGGCAATTATTGTCACGAGGAAAACAAATATTTTTTATTATTATATTTTTTCACTGGTGAATTTTCTCGAAGTAATTTTATTAGAAACTTGCCGTTATTGTCGTCAGCTCGGTGGAACTCTTAGTCTCAATAGTTTGCACATAGATATAGAAAGAGGTACCTTTGTCCAAGTGAATGTGGACCTTTTATAATTTTATAATCTCGAAAACGACAAAGTTTACAAATTTAATAAAATCATTTGCCAGTTGCGTGAATTATCTCTCCATTGAAAGGAAGTAACGAAAAGGGGCAGGTTTGCTAATTGGGTCTTTGTGGATGACATTGTGAATTAATAATGGATGTTTAGTTGATAGGCGCTGTGCTATATATATGAACTATTACAGACAGTAATGTTCTGTTAATGTAAGGACGCGCACGTAATTTTAATGGATGGTCAGTCTCTAAGGATAGAGATTGTTACGAGGGACAATCTGCAAACGCCTTCTCCTGTCAAATACGTACTTGTTTTGCCCATCCACCCAACACCCTCATGACATATTATTATTGTTTATATTTTAGAGAGACGTTGGTCTCAGATTTCCATCAATTACTAAGTGTCACTTCCTTTTGTGCGGACTTTGTCTCATTTAATCTATTCAGGGGGTTTTGAGATCTATTTTAGTTTCGAGTTTAATAAGTAAGACGTATGATTTGAATGAGCTTGACAGGAATTTCTACTCTAATTTTTTAGTATATTAGCAAATCTAAATGCCACCTTTCTCCACATTGAGAAAGGAAAGTTACAAGTTTAATATGCTTCGATGTTTCCCCCCTGTACAATACAAATGAAGTTTTAGCAACCCTTTTATTTCAGTTATTTGTTTCAATCGTATATTTAAATTGAAAATGAACACTTTAAAACTCCTACTGAAAAAAACATTAAGATATAACAAACGAGTTTTTTCATTAAGTAAAATTGAATCATCTATAAAACAATAAATAAATTATGGTAAATAAATATTATAGTTCTCTATTAACTCAATAGTAAATATAATACCCAAATGAAAATACGATTTTTTAATTGAAATTAAACATAAAAAAGCTCCTAATGTATGACCTGCCCGAAGACCCAGATGTTTTAAGTCGGTTTTAATTTTCCAAAAACAATTCATTTGATAAATAATTAACCATTCTTTTTATTATTTCACTAAAGATTTCTTTCATCTGCTCGATTTTCTTGCAAACCCCCGCATTTTTCACACTTAAGTTGTTCGGAAAACTATATGTTGAATCTTATATTTATAAATGTCCGACTCGATGGATATATATATATATATATATATATATATATATATATATATATATATATAATAAATGAATTTATAATACGATAACTTTTCTAACATAATGATAACATCATTATTAAGTTATTTTCTTCTAAAATTTTGATAAACTGACCCTAAAAGTTGTATTAAGCTTGACTGGGTAGTTAATGCTCGAAAGGGATGATAATTTCTTATAAAATTATTCCAATTTAAAAAAGTCTATACAGATCTAATTTATCCTACATATCTACAACACAACTTCTTATATACCATTTGTCAAAACTGATACCAAAGACGATTGATTCTTCAAAGCTTTTGAATGAGAAAATCTTTCCTTTGCCGCTACTATAATAAAAAGATGTTCATATAGAGAAGAGTTTTGTGTATTCCATTAGATACGGCGGAAAAAATTAAGCACTTATAAAACAAAAATTAATTGGCATAAAAATGAATACGTAAGCTATCAGAAATTGCAGATATGAAGAATTGTAAGATGATACAAATTGTGGAATCAGTAAATGAAATACAATTTGTAAAGATGATAAAAATCAGCAAAGAAGAGAAATGCACATTAAATACATAAAAGAACACATGTCTTTATATAAATATAATTACATCGTGAACAGTTGAACCAATGAAAATACTATAAAAAGGCTGCAAATGTGATATTTGTAATATCAATATCTGGAGATTATAGTCAATAAAGATCTATAAAAGGTCATAGGATGAAGAAAGAATGGAATTGAAAGACTAGAACTGTATTCAATAAAACGAAGGATATATTACGTAGCAAAATCTTTAATCTATACTTTAAATCATAAAATCAGTCGAGACGTTTTTCAGTGTTAAATTATATGAGGCTGGACGTAAAAGAACTTCATTAAAACGCCATTTAGAAAAAAGTATAAATAGACATTGGAAAACAGCAAGTGAAATTAAAATTTTAATGACATAAGTTCTGTTTTATTCTGGTTCTGTTTTATAACGCAACCTGTACATAACAAAAATATTGAATTAAATACCTGAACTCTTAAACAAACAATAGGAATTATCTTAGGATAAGTTAAAGATAGGTGGATTATAAGATTCCCGAAAAAATAATCTCAACCAAAATGAACAAAGCTATGAATACGAAAGCGTTGAGGAAATAAAGGAAGCATAAGAAAATTCACAGTATAATCAAATCAGGAAAACCTCTAGTTCTGTGACCATGTGATTAAAGCAAAAAAATAAGGACATCTATAAACTATAGTATTAAGGACGGTTCAGGAATGGAATGTTGGGAGAAGATCCATTTTTCGATTGAATAAACTACGAAAAATATACTACAGGTTGCTAATGGCATGATTTAGCGACAAAGATGAAGCTTGGTCTGATAATAGCTAACTTTTCAAAAGATAAGTTATATTAAGAAGAAATAGAAGAACTACATAAACATTGGGGAAGTGTATATTTTGCGTTTTTGGGTAATTCATTTGAACCTAGAGTCACTGGTGGTTGGATTGTTAAGTATGTACTATCAATAAGCATTTAAGTATTGAGGTTCTTGAGCCTAAAGCAGTGGTTTCCAAGCTTTATTTTAACACGGCTTTCTTAAAAATATTTGATCATATGGCAACTCTTTTCCATTTTATAAAATACTACAGACCCAAAAATTTTACGCTCTAAACAATTTATTAAGATAAACGGCTCATGTGTGTTTTAGCACACCCACAATCTGGCAATGTTGCATTTTCGACTTTGTTTTTAATTTAATTCGCGATTAAATCGGTCCATAATGAAAATTTAGCCACAAAAGAAAGAATTATACCATATTAGAATTGAATTAACAAAAATATCGCGAATTAAATTAAAAAAAAGTTGAAAATGCAACATTGCCAGATTGTGGGTGTGCTAAAGTACACATGAGCCAAATAAACTTTTATACTGAAGAAAAAACGAAACATAATATTTGACTATTGTCGCTTAATGAGATGGATGTGCTTGTCTATTAGTGCAAAGTTTATCAACTCTGTTTGGAAAATGCTGGTCTAAAACAATTATAAAAACTTTGAATTTTCATAGATTTTTATTCATTTATATGCCAAACTTGCAACACGATAAAGTAAATTATGAAAATCTCATTATAAATATTTGTATATATCCACTTTTAAAATTTTTAAACACTCAAATAGCTTGATTGCTTTTTCGAACTCCAATTATTTGATATTTTTAAAGTTGTTTAGGAACTTTTAAACAGTTTATTGGCAACTGAAGTTTTATTGAGGTTCAATATATTTTCAAAATTTTTAAGTTCAACTAGATTTGTTTGTACAATATATTGGATTTCTGCAAACTGGAATCAA
Source organism: Sisyra terminalis (assembly GCA_958496175.1). NCBI lineage: Eukaryota > Metazoa > Arthropoda > Insecta > Neuroptera > Sisyridae > Sisyra > Sisyra terminalis. Next base: position 16,398,088 of record OY292275.1, read on the forward strand.
TACCTATAGTCTAGTAATGAAAGCGAAAAAGGTCAATTTGCCAGTAAAGTAGAGAACAAGTTGGTGAAGAGAAGAAATTGTTGTATTGTATCGTTCATGTGTCGAAGTCGTTTTGCGATAACAACGCGAAAACAAAATATCATCATCAATTTATGAAATCACTTAGCAAGTGTCAAGGAAAGTAATTGAATGGAATAAAATACGTTATTGACGACCCTATACGTGAATTCCGTTGCATATCTTTCACGTACCCACATTTCTCGATAAATCTGTTTTAAAAATGTCACAAAGATTGAAAATTATCAAAGTCATTTGCACCGTCTTATTTACCATACAATACTTCTGTCAATTAAAAACTGGATTAAATAATCCATATATAGCAATTTGCTTTTGAAAACAAATGTTAAAATATTGGACATTTGGTCGGATATTTCATAAAAATACAAACCAATTGCCGAAGATTTCTGTGAAGTTATTCAGATTATTGCACCGAAGAAGTGAAGCTCCATAATTCTTTATTATTTTTAATTTTGAAATCAGGTTTTTCAAAGAAAATACTCTGTGACAGATATTGGCTTTTAGCCGTTTTTGAAAAGAAATAATCGTATTTTATTAAAATTAAAACATACCTGTTTTGTCCTTATCGAATTTAACCTCTTCGATATTCAATCGATTCAATTCGTCGTCCTACGTTGGATATTAAGCTTATTTCTTTGAAATCCATTTATTTGCATCATAAAATACTCCACAAATTTTCTAAAATTAAACGAAAAAAATTGGTGAAATTAAAAAAAATGATCTCATAAGCATAGAGACAAACCAAAAAGTAATGTATTTACATTGAAAGCTTTTAATGCTTAACTGTTCGAACATAAAATTGCATAAAATATTTTCTTTGTTTGGAATTTTCTTGATTTTTCTCAACGAGCTATTATCAATTTAATAAATTGATTTTCCGAATATAATAGAATATTATATATTCCGAATATTACATATTTCTTACGAAGTAAAGATAAAGTATAAGCTGGCTTTACATGTTTTTTATTTTTTATAAGGATTTGGTTTACACTTAAATGAAATTTAATCTATGGTAGATATTTTTAGTTGTGATTAAAGACTAATAAAACAATTATTTTATTTAAAAAGTCCCCAAATTTTGACCAAATATATCTTTCAAAATTCATCGAAGTAAAAGTTTTTGACAAATTTTATTTATTTTTAGTAGGATAGTGGACATGAAAGGATGTAGATCCATGTACTAATTATTAATTTAGCGACACGTTTCGGTCTTTTATTAGACCTTCATCGAATAACATCGATTTTTTTTTCTTTATCGCACACATACATTATTTTTTTTTTATATATTAAATTTATTTACATTAAAATTATTTATAAAATTAGTTAAAATCGTGGTAATTAAAACATTTTTAAAAAAGGCAACGATACTAATCATGGCTTGTATACTGCACTTATGTATAAGTGCAGTATGTTTTAATTAATAATATATAATAAAAATGTTTTAATTACCACTATTTTAACTAATTTTATTAATAATTTTAATGTAAATAAATTTTAATATATAAAAAATTTTTTACTTAAAAAAATTTGTAATGTATGTGTGCAATAAAGAAAAAAAAATGTCGATGTATTGTAATGTATATTGTGTACTTCATAGTAAGAAGCCTGATAAAGGTCTAATAAAAGACCGAAACGTATCGCTAAATTAATAATTAGTACATGGATCTACATCCTTTCATGTCCACTATCCTACTAGAAATAAATAAAATTATGGACACAACCAGTTTTTGACAAAGTTTTGAAACTGGTTACATGGTTGTGCCTTTTCTTCAGAATACTAACTAAACTTTGTTTGAAAAGAACTACTGCTCGTGAATGGCTTAAGTAAAGTTATGTTTTAGTGCATATACTTCCTATTTTCAGGAAATATTACTTGGTTGCTTTAAATGTTATTAAGTGCCACTTCTTTATTTTTATTTTTTTTTAAAATGTTAGTACATACTGATGCCATTTAATGAAATCGAAAACTGATTTTCGAATTACTCCTAATTTTTCAACAACACTTCTTCTTTGTAGATTTTTGTTTAATAAAACAATGAATACAATGGAGTAATAGACCATATGCCCATTTCTTAATATTTCTTTAAATCATAAATTATTAATATGAGGAAAAACCAAATTTTCATTATGAAAATCTTTTATTTTGGTTTGAAAAAAGTTTTATTTTAAATGAGCTGAAATTTTTAGGAAAAGGAAAAGTCTACAAGAGCTTTTTGTTTAAAATATTAATTTTATATTTGTTTATTTATATCATAGATTAAGAAAAGTTATATAATGAAATTTATATTATGATTAGCCGATACTAGTGACTTCGTCTACATGACATAGTAATGTAACGACGATAGTATTGATTGACTTTACTAATTGCTATGAAGTATACGGATTAATTCAATTTTTCTAACCTCAAAGAAATATTACTGCAACAAATATACAATATATAATCAAGAATCTTTTAAGATACTTTTGAGATAATCTTTTATTTTTTGTCCTTTTATTTATATCTTTGATAGCTTTGTAAAAATTAATAAATTTTGTAACTATAATATTTTATAAATATAAAAATGTACAAATATTTATTTCAAATCCATCCTTATCTTGAACTTGTAAGAAGATATTGCCATCAGCACAGAATAACCCACACTCTAAATTTTCAACCCTTTCTGAAGAAAGAATGAGTTCTGATAGACCAAGGGTGCTTAAAGCTTTTGGTCTTTAAACAATCTATATTCATCTTTCAAAGAAATTTAGTCAATAAATTTAAGCTGATCGGATCTACTAATTGATATTTACAATTTAGTAAATTATTTTAAACATCGAAAAAATAAAGACTCTTTGTTGGTACATAAAATAAACTTTTACTTATAAACAAATTAATGCCAATATTAACTCAAAGCACGAAATTTTTGAGTAACACCCAAATTTTTCCGATGGACTAACTCCTCTACTACCCTCCAACGATTCATTAATAGTGAGAACTTTATCTGCCATTATTGTTGATTTAATTTTAACTAACTTTTTTTTTCTTTTTGTGAAAGTATTTTTATTGTTTGTATGATTTTTTATTTAAATAAAAAATAAAGTAAGAGACTTCGTAAGAGTCAGATTATGGAGTAGTAATGGCATTCCAAATCCAAAAGTCAATAAATACAAAACTTAAAATTTCGGTAATCTACAATTTTACAATTTTATTTATTTTTATTATTCTTAATTCATTTGTTTAGTTTTGAAAATTGAAAACATTTAATAAGAAAAACCCTTTAAGATTTGTTAAAAAATTTAAGAGCTTTACGAAAAAGAGCTTTCTTAGTTGTTGTTTGTATTTCAAAGTAGGCAAGTATTGGCTGTTAAAAACGATATTGTGGTATTTACGCCAAATAATTCTTAGTACATAAAATCTTAACTATAGCTGAAGCACCTAGAAGTTATCTACGCATAATATAACCACGGAGTATAGATACAAGGAGTCTTAACCTAATGTTAAAAAATGAGATCAATTTGAGGTCCAATACCGGTAAAGCGCGTTATAATTCATATAAGTACGCGTTTGAATCATTACGCGGAAAGTGTTGTTATTAAAAACTGTAAATTCCAATTTTCTGCACGATGAGAAATGTGTTAAGATGGCACTGCCACCAAAGTTTCGGGAGTACAAACTTATATTACCATAGCAAATATGGTAAATACCAGTACATACGTTTCAACTTAAGTTAGTACTGAAAACACACTAATGATGGCACCAAATTTTGGCACATTTCCCTTCATGAATTGTAAGATTGAAATGCTTTCTTAAAACTTTAGTGACCTTTGGTACGTTCTAAATACTTGCACTGTTAAAAAGAGAACTATAATCTGGGTCCGTTATTATTTAGAAGAATATTGTGAAAAAGCCAATACCGTTCGGACTCCTTGTACCTATACTCCGTGCATATACAGTCCCTGGCCAAATTAATAGACGTGCTATAGGTTTTGTATAGAACTTGAAGAAGAGCTATTTTATTCTGGGTCCATATATTTGATTGGATTTAACTTTCCTGTACAAATTTTATTTATTACGGTTATTACCAATTGGCGTGACCAAAAATCATAATAACTAAAAATAATTTGTTACCTTTAAGCTAATTAAACATCTTCTTAATTATGACGAGCTGAATTATTTAATATTTAATTGAAAGCCCATTTACTGATATTTTAGTTCCCATTCTGCGCAGTATGCGCTATCTTTGTAGGACAATATCTTCTGCTGTATTGGTGGATGATGATTCCATACGTGAATATTTTTTCTAAGGATTATTTTTCTGTTGTGACCACCTCTTAAGCTACTTTTTTCTTCAGCAACTTCCACATATTTTCAATGGTTTTCAAATCAAGGATATTATCCTAAAGTAGGGTAATAGGGATAATAAACAAGGCTTCACCCTTATCCAGAAAATATATTTCTTTTTTATTATGTAAAAAGTAAACAATATTAAATTTAATTTAGTAGAATATCTACACTTTGTATAAAATCTTAAGTGCGTCTAATAATATGGCCAGGGACTGTAGATGAATATTGTAAAAAGCCCATATCGTTCGAACTTCTTGTATCTATACTACGTGCATTTAAGCATAGGTTCTGAGATTTTGAGGGAAATTTTGGTAATGGCGTTTAGTTTTATCTTTTGTCGGGTTATAATTGAAGATTCCTATAGCTCTCCTAAGCGATTTGGGGCTTCATTATTCTCATAATTACCTACTTATTTTAATGTCGGTAACTTTTAAATTAAGTTTAATAATTCAGAATTGAAATGATTAAATTTAAAATATTTAACTTGTCAATTAAATATGGTCTTATCATACAATATTTAATGGTATTTATTGCAATTGGAGTCCAGGTGTTTCATATTCTGTCACATTGTATTTCGGCTTCTTCTGGAAAGGGCACAAATGGATTTTTTAAGTTAATTATTTTGAAAAGTTGTAGTACGAAGTGAGAATAGCCGTGAAAAATTCTTTCTGTTCCCGAAATAAGTTGGTGAGTTCTAAATTGAAAGGCCGAGTGAATTTATTAGTTTGAAGACAGACAATTTGGTAAAGGTTCCGTTGGCGGGGGCCGGTGGCGATATGAATGGTGGATTATTTTATGCTAGGCAAATATCTCCCGACACAACTACTGGGTGGTTAAATAAAACGGCCCCGACATTTACATGGCACACCAGTTTTAAATATGTCACCCGAACACGAGCGGTTGTATCAGCTTCGAAGTCCACCACATAACTTGGCCGGCCGGCTTGTAGCACTTCTGCATAATTGCATCTCGCGAACGTACATTCACCACTTTATTTGCAAATAAATTTTGATTATTATTATTATTGGGCATAGTTTATTACGGCAGAGCAATGTTACCTGCCTCTACTTTTAGTGTTATCTTTAGAATATTATTTTACACAGATATATTATTGCTGGCAAAAATGTCGACATAATTTATGCTAATAATCGTATTAACTTTATTCAGCCGAGCATGACATTCAATCTCAACTTTTGCTGAACATTTTTCTAATGCTACTGCAAATAAATTCTCACGTGTAATGATAATCTGATGGTTTAACGCATGCAATTGATTGCAGCTAACTGAACTCGCTGGATTTAATTATAAGTCTTCCAATAATTAATGGCTATTTTATTCCGATTTTTCTTCTTCATTCTACCATCTACTCTCACTAATAGATTTATAATAAAAATCATTTTTTTTTCATTCCTAAAAATCAATTAGGTACGAGCATTTTCATCCCGAGTTTAATATTTGATTTATTACATTTTAGAAACTGTATAGTTTCTCATAACAATTACGAAAAACCGGTTTAACCTTTCCATTAACAAATTAAGTTTTTTGTTAGCATTGCAGAAAGTACATAATATTTTCTTATGACAATTTCAATTCAAAATGCAATCATTTACAGAGTTTGTCACCGTTATTTACTCGGTTGTTAATGACAAAATACAAAGTAATATATTGTTATAGCATCAAGTTTTACGTAAAAATCATATGCAAATTCACTGGAATCAAATGATATTAAGAATGGTCAGCATGAGTGATAAATGCCATGATTAATTTGGCATGTTTAGTGGCATTACAGATGAACACACCTAGGTACTCGTCACTCATGATACGATTGCAAGATGCAGCAATTATTGCACGAGCTTCAATTCCCAACTTTCTTAGCACAATCTTATTATATGTGGGAAGAAAAGCCTCGAAAACAAACCTGCAATGAATCTAAATGAAGCAAAATTTGAATCCAACTGATAGGAAACAAAGTGAGAAATCAATTAGACTAATGCAGTTACACTTAATCAGAAACATTCCAAATGCTCTTCATTAAATCGCTATAAAACTTCTACACTCACCATATATGATTCACACTTGGAAATATTCTAATTATTATACAATAAATAAGGTAAATTAATCTCTAATAATTGTACTAATTGAGTGTTCGAGAAAGAGTGAGTACTACTTGTTAGAAATCCTGGCCGCAAGCGATACTTTTTTGATTAAAACAAGCATTACAGGTTTATTGCCGTAAAATAAATAGCACTCCGGGGGACAACCGAATGCAAATTAGGTTCACGGAGATCGCAGACAGCTTGGGCGTTTTGATACCTTACTAACTTTGAAATTCTTTGTTTTTCCATTAATATCGGCAGCCACGTGTACATTGCGTTTAGAAGATGAAAAGAGCTTTGAAGCCGTTAACAATATTTTGTCACGTTTTATGAATGTCGTTGGAATTTTTGAAAAACTTAAATACTTTTGACGGTATTGAAGAAGTTAAAATATTTTTTCAAATATTATTGAAGTGGCTAAGCCATGAAAGATTTAAGGGAATGACAATTTGTTGGGAAAAAGTAATAAATTGTGGATGGTGATTTTAATATGCTTTGCTATTAGCAAGTAAAAATATGTAGGTACGACTTGTTTAAAACTTAAGTTTTAGCACATTAAGCTTTTGATTGCTGAATTTGTTTCTGAGCTTTCTAATCTTTGTATATTTGAAAATTTAGCTTTAAATATATATATATATATATATATATATATATATATATATATATATATATATATATATATATATATGCTTGGTGATGATTAAGTAACTTCCTTATTAGATATTTAAAAACTCAATCTTAAAACACGCCAATTTATTATACTTGCGACTATTGTGTGTACCAATAATAACTATTGATTAGTCTTGTCGCCGATTTGACAATAAAATTCATCAAAAAAACAAACATTAATTTAAACTCCAAATAATAAAAACTAAAAATTAAGTTGTTAGTTTAAGAAAGTACTTTTCTGAAAAAATGCTTAGAGTCAAGAGGGTTTAATTGAGGAAGCTATTTAACTTTAAGGGTCAATCTAGGTATTATCTGATAAATAAGTAGATTGCAAAACATACTTTCTTGTCAAAGGAAGGATTCTTGAATATGAGGAACGAATTGCAAGGATTTCTTACCAAGGGAAGGATTCTTTAAGAGTAGAAAAGAATTGCAATGAAAGATTTCTTGCCGCGAAAGTTAACTGAGTTCGTAGGTTTAGGGCAAGGTTTATAAGGTTTATATCCAGAAGAAATTCGTACATATCTTCAGACTGATTCAATTTCAAAATTCTTCGTATGACGTCATTTTTTTTTTTCTAATGGGGCAACCTGTGTAATTTACAAACCTTGGGTTTAGGGTACCTTTGTATTTACTTTCTTAAAACGTTAACTGAAGGTGTATGACTACAGAACAATGAAATCAGTTTTAGGCCACAAGTTTGCTTTATTGGAGAACGATTTTTTTCTAAATTACAACAATATATTTATACACAAAAAATACTTATGCTAATATTTTTTGAATGGTGGTTAATATGAATGGTCCGCCTGGCTTTCACGTTGAATTGATATGCGTCCAGTGATTGATATTGATATACGTCTAAAATAGCAAATTGATAAATACTTCTTCCATCTTTTCTTATGAAAAGCACAATTTTCATGCTCTTCACCTGAACATAGATTTATAAAAATATAATTTTAAGATACAAAATTGAGGAGATTTATTTAAAAGTACCAAAAATTGGGATTTTTTTTTGTTTTGATAAACGATACTATTATTTTGATAAAATAAAAATTATGTAATGGGAAGGACTGCATGCACTTAGCTTACAGAAAAACTTCTACATTGTTTAGGTATATTAAATCACCAAGAAAGACTACTACTTTCTAGCAAATGTTAAAAAAAAACTTATACTTCTATTGTGTAATTGGGAATTTGAAAAAAAAAAATTATTGATTTTTTTCATGTATTTTAAAACTTTATTATTAATAATATTGATATTTAATGCAAAAAACTTAAAAAAAATTTTTTTTAAATTTATTATAAACGACTAAAAATTGATAAAATTTAAAAAAAAATCACGTGACTACAAACGCGCCATGAATGGTCACCATAGTTGTGACGTAATAATGTTATAGCTATTTAATAACAATACAGCGTTTACAGCTATTACACGTGACTAGACAATAATATTGAAAATTTATTGCTAAAAAACGAGTCGTTAGTTGATTCCAATTAGCTATGTGTGATAAATGATTCATAAAGGCAAAGTCTGATAATATTCCTGCACTGCTTGAAACCATTTATTTCGACGTTTGCCATCTTGGGGAACATTTAAAAACATTTTGTTAGGAGTTGTTTTTGTAGTATTCGTTCATAATGGTACAAAACAAGAACGATAACTTTTAAGGTTCGACATTTTCAATATAAATTTCAATATTTAACTATCACAACAGAATTAAATCAATCAAAACACTGTACTTATTATTTCTGTATCAACTGCAATAAGTGACAATTAACATTAGGACGTCACACGCGCTCGTGTTTGTTCGGGAGCTGTCGGCGTGTTTTCGGTACTAGATTCAAAAAATTCAAAAATTAATTTTTATTTTGAAATAACTTTTAAATTATTGCGAAAATAAAAAAATAAAAAATAGTTTTGCTATAAAACTTATATATGATCTTTCCATTTATCACAAAAAAAAAAAAAATTCACAAACCCAATTTGGTCGAGTTCAACTTATAATTATAATACAGAATTGTTGCACAAACGATTTAAAAGTTTAATACCAATTAGTTTTGTAAATTTTGGAGTAAATCGTAAGGGATAATACGTTACTGGGAGATTATTAGTTTGGAGATTTGATCAAACCTCCATTCTAATCATTTCTCTGCGACTTGTTCTTGTTTTTGAAATTTAAGGATTACACAGGGAACATTTAAAAAAGTATATTACATTTTGAAATTCTACATTTGAGATATTGAAGGCGATATTTTCAAATGAATCATACCTGTTATTATATTTACCAATAACTGAGTTAGTACTGTTAGGTACATATTAGGTGTGTTAATAAGAAACCGGATTTTTTTCTGAAAGATAAGCTTTTATTGTTCCATGAAAATAATTATTTTAATCAAAATAATTCTCTCTATTAACTATACATTTTTGCCATTTTGTTTTTGTAGATTTTCAGTAGTAACTAGTGCTCAGTAAATGCGTATCTCATCGACGAAAAGCAAAAAATTAATAATCTGAAACATTAAATTAGTAATCTGAAAAAGCAAAATCTGGAAAGTCAGCTGCATGTAAAAGTATTTCCAATCTGAATGTATTATTCGTATCCTTCTCTTGTTTTTCTGTATGGCCAGGGGAATTACCATGCAGCAAGATTATTTTGTATTGCCTATTTTGATATTTTGACCGTTTTTCGCGCTAAAGCTCGATTCAAATCTATTATTGCAAGTTGTTGTTGCGTTTGACTACGATTATCATCCAACATATCTTACAATTTGAAGTTCTCAAACTTTTTCGGTGGTCTTCCATGTTCTTCGTTCTCTACGTCAATATCACCATTTTCAATTTTTTAAAACTCCTTAAAACATTGAAATTTCCTAATAGTATGCTCAACGTAGATTTCGACAATCATTGAATGCGAATCCGCAACAATTTTTTGTTCAATTGGCAAAAGAAAATCAATGATGTCCGCGATTCGTACTTCTTAAGCACAATTCGACATGTTCTACTTATTTAATACTATTAAAAATGATAAAATCGTAGGAAATTCACACCTTTGCAAATTGAAAATCTTTGTCAAATATCAAAACAATAAAATGGCCCCATTAACATGGTTTTGCAGATTCTCTATTGGCTGCCACCACTATTTATTGACTAACTCTAGTTTCATATTAACACATCTAGTAAATTTGGTTGTGCTACGCACAAATAATAATTTCTATTCCTATACCTGTTACGTTATCTGGTAATTTCAAAATTTTATTTGTTGCTATTAGATAACATATGAATATCTTAAAATTTAATCACATCAATTGAATGAACTCTGGTAACTTCTTGAATTCTTAAGAATTTAGATCCACGGAAGAAACCAAAATATTAGGATTGATGACCTTATTTCTTATAATTTTTATTTAAAACAGTAGGTAATTCAAATCTTTGCATTGATTCAAAAATATCTCAAATTAAGGAAATCAAAAATTAAAGTTCATTGAATCCTGGCTGTCATATTTTCAACAGTTGATCGATTAAACCATGCAAAGTATTTGCATATAAATGTCATGAGTCGCTATTGTCAAACTTCTAAATACTCTTTAGTACGATTTTGAAAATTTTTAGTCGGACACAGTGACATTAAACAAACGGCTGGCCGCAATTATCTAAATGACGCGAATGATTTACGTTTGCTTTCAACAAAGTGACACATATTTTGTCGGGATGTTGACTCGTTCCGCTTCTTTACCACTTCTTCACTACAAGCGTCTTCTATTTGAAGGAATTCAATATTTCAAAGAACCGAACTTGACAGCTGCATAAGCTCTACGTACAATCAAATACTTGCATAGATCATTTTAAATATAGAGTATAGACGAATACACTTAAAAATTTACTGACTAAAAAATATGTTTTACGATTGTATTATTTAAGTCCGGCTCATATTTCATACGAGTCTAATACAATTATTTATACTAACTAGAAAAATAAATTGTTCTTAGTTTTGACACGAATTGATATTGCGTTGAGCGAAGAAATTACTTTTTTTTCTTTTTAAGAAAGAAAACGTGCATATGTGCTCCATGTTAATTATTTTTGAGTTATTAAAAGCCAATGTCCCATAAAAATACCGCATATACCTAAAAATACTTGCTTAATTGAAGTAACCTGAGGAAGCTGTTTAAATTATAGCCCGTTTACATGAAACAAGATATTAGATTTAGATGTCATAAATACGGGAGGATCATAAAGCCCGTAATCATGTCACATTCGTATGTGATGATATTCAACAACATTTTTTTTTCATATTTAGCGCTGAAATTTTAAACATGTTTATTTGTCGTCTGGACGAGCGCACGCGATTTTAAATTATTTGTTAATTTGATAAAAAAGAAAAAAAAATCCTTACATATGTGTGAGAATTTTTTATTAGACGTGAAAGAACATAAAGAATTCTAAAAATAATGTTCTATTATAACATTTACTTGTAAAATATAAGCGAACAATTTAACATTTGTAAAATTCCGTTTTGTACACTTTTGATTTATGATATAAGATGAATAGAATACAATTATATCAAGTATTGTTTTTAAAACTATTTCATAGACATTTAGCATTTATCACAACTAAATTGAAGAAATTAAAATTTAAATTTTCAAGTCGTCATAACTATTCATTTTTAATTTAAGAACTATATTAAAAAGCGTTACATCATGTTTCCATAAAAACTGTTTTGTATTTTCCTGATACTGAGATTAATCGATTCGAAGAATCGAATTGTACCTACAATTTAGAAATCAGTTTTGAAAATTGAAAGATTCTTTCATCACTAAAATGCCATATATCCAGTTTGGCTCTAGAATTACCGCGTAGTTTGCTAGTTTGTTGTTCAAAAAAAGCTGCGAGCTTTTGTACACTAATCATTAAAGGTACTCGTACATCAATGGAGCATAAATTCAATGAAACAATCTATAGATTGTTCCATTGAATGAATTTCTACGTTATATCTATTTCTCAAATGAAGCCTATGTCCAGGTAAATCCGTATATACTAGATCTCAGTTGGCTATGGAAAATGCAGGTAGATAAACATTACTAGAAGATGGCTCCCTCATCTTTGTGGTAAATTTAACATGAACCAAATGAATCTCGAAATATATTTGCCGTCTTTAAAGCTATCTGTACAATTTCTTAAACACCTTGTGAAATTGGCAATGAAAGATCATAAGAAAACATTTAAATAATGATTTTAAAAATAATAGAAAAATTAAACAAATATATTATTTTAAAAATATTATTTTGTAATTTGAAACGATTTTTTTAATGTTCCAAGGGTTTCTTTTCGTACAGGAGATAATATAATTTTAAAATAAAAAATACTTTTAATCCCAGAGTTGCCTATTAGTATACATTGAGTGTGTGTTATTATTTTAAATTGCTTTTATTTCCTTAAAAGAAATTTTCAAGTGAGTTGATTCTAATCCACCACAGAAAAATGTTTTAAATGCAGAAGAAATTCTTGAATTTTAGCATTTTTTTAACTAAATATGGTCAAATAATGAAAATGCAAGTAGTAATGCTGTGTGCTTTATAGTGTTTCGCTTAAAATATTCTCATATGAAAGAACCTCAGGAAATTCAAGGACTAATTTTGAAAGTAGGAAAATTTTTCCAAAAAAGTTTTTTGACGTAAAGAAAATTGATACCAAACTTCGGTAAAGCAAGAAAACTTTTACATTTTTATGTGATTTACTACCATGACCATAGTACCTACAGTAAACTATATTTTTTTATACAAAGATTTGTTTTAATAACTTCCATTTCAATTAAAAAAAAAAAAAATTATTTTTAATTTAATTTAAGTTAACTACTTGATATACTTGTATAATAAATTGCATACAAAAACTAGTATTTCTTTTTGTCACCAGACATCGTGACTAAAGTCAACCAAAGTGGTTAGTTCCCAATGAGATGAATAAAATTGAAATTCGATAATTAAATAAAACTAAAAAAATATTTCCTACCTTGACTGCTGTTCCAATCACCAATTAACTATACTCACCTTAATATATTCATTAACAATGGTTAATTTTTCTTTTTTACATTCCATTTAAATTATTCCATACCAGCATCAAGAATGTAAATGTAGGAACTTAATAGTTTTTCTTTCTTCTGGTGGCCGATGGGTCAAGGTGGCCGCTTCAACTAGGAGGTAATAGGTTTGATTCGTGTATAAAGTAAAGTTTCCATTTTTCTCGATAAATTAATTTTTATTAACCATAGTAGCTTCAGGCGTAAAATTTAAATTTGTAACGATAATGCTTTTTTTTTGGTTGGCACTTTTTGTGTGTGGAAAATGTTTACTATAAATTGTATTATAGTATTATTCATAATGCATAATAACATGAATACTTTTACCGTTAATTTTCTTAGACCGAAAAGTTTAAAGAATGTTAGACTCTTAACCAAATAAGGAAATTGCAAATTTATCATTTGCTTCAAAGAGCTGAAGCTTTTGACTCAATATTACGTATGATTAACGAAAACATTTAGAACATAGTTTTCTGGATTTAGAACTTTTCAAATTTAATATTTCTTTTTAATAGAAAATTGAATAGTTTGGTTTTAATGGATTCTTCTAAATTTAACTACACTGCTATTTTAATAGCTGAAATGAAATTTCTAAATTTATCTTTAAATTTGTGTAGAGAGAATTAAACTTTTGTGTTTCTCAGCTTATTCAAAAGCTTTAATATTTGTAGGTTGATCATTTCAGTGATTGTAATATATTTTTTTAATATTGTTATTGCTTTATGAAAATTTTGATGAAAATGAACATTTAATTAACCAATTAAGTAATAATAATATAACAACAAAAAAGAAATATCGGTTTTGGGTAAGTTTCGGTGTAGTAGGTCAGATATTTGGCTATTTTTTAAAATTTTGGAAACTTTAAGAGGTTTTATGAAAGTATTTATTATTTAAATGAATGTATACATATTATATGATTATTTTATATGGATTTGTAGGTTTTCGGTTTGTACAATGCATAAATTATTGTTGTGTCGCGTAGTTTGCACTGAATTGATTTTTCGATCAGGGAAAATAATCGTGTAGCATTTAATTGATATTTATAATGTCAATCACATTGGTGTAGAAATAACAATAAACTAGAAAACAAATATTCATAGATTCAGTCGAATGTTGCAGTGGACTCGTAGATGGAATGCAATGACTCAGTTAAAATGAGGTAATTTGTATGATCAGCGGTTAGATACAGGTGGCGTTGGGGTACGCCGTGCTTCGTTACACACCTACAACGATACGGCGCCACTGATTGATTGCCACATGAACGGGAATGGAACTCGTACCGAAATCATGTCCGGGAACGGGGAATCCCTGCATTGAATTCAGAGAGGATCATTTCATTTTATGGACTGCAACTTGTGTGATTTGATTTTGTTTACAAAATAGCAGAAACGTATTTCCGTGCCATTAGAATTAGATTCCACTCCAACAAATTTGCCTTTTTTACTTTCGTTCTTTTGTGACGTCTGAAAAACGTAGCGATGAGTGTGGGGTAATATCTACCTTTTTTGAGGATCGTCGTAGACTTTTAACTTTTATTTGCCAAAGATGTAGATTGAGTTAGGAGTTGTATTTGTTTCTCAGGGAATTCGTGCAGTTCAACGTAATTGCGTTTTTGTTTTTAAATTTCTACTGATTTCTCCCATTTTAAATATAAACCGTCTACATATGACAAACTTTTCTTTTTCATTTCCGTACTTCACCGAAACTAATCTCAAAAATTTGATTTTCCCTCTTTTTTTCCACGTTTGATTAGATCTCACGAAAAAAGCTCTTCAAGCTTGTATTCAAACGTTGATTCACAAAAAGACAGTGGTACAAATTCAAATGAAATTATTTCCATGAGAAAAATTCTCGAAATTTACATAAAATCCATAAATTAATTGAATGACTTCCTCAAATGATAAATGACGAGAAGCTACGCTTTTATGCTACGTTGGTGAGCAAAGAATTTGACCAGAGGTCCAATGACGATCAAGTAAATCATAAATGTGACATTGTGAAACAATAACTTAACCGACTTGCTTCTGAAATAGACAAAGCTTTAATGGGGAATGGGTTAGCGAGAATTCTGCTCAACAAACCAAACAACTAGCCCAGTATTTATGTTGTACACAGTTGAGCTAGTTCATCCCTTGATATTTTCACCCTTTCTTTGTGTAATTTCGTGTACATGTCGTGTAGTTATTTACAAATGGAAAGATAAAAGCGATATTTGAATAGAAACGAAAAAGAACAATCCTGTTCAACTTCAAATCTTAATAAATAAAAAAAAGTACTGACAATAACGCGTCTAGAATAAATTTTCGCGATTTAAAAATTCTTATGTATAAAATAACTAGTTTGCTATTCATGCTTCACATATTAACTTAACAATGTTACCAATTTGATAGTTTCCTTTATTGACGATCACATAGAAAACAATAAAAAGCTCCTTTTTCATATTAAATTTTACCAAAAGGTTAAAGCACAGACAATTTTTGATAGACCCTAGTGGTGGCCGAGTGGTCAAGGTTGGTCAAGGTGACCACTCCAAAACTGGTAGATGTTGAGTTCGAATCGCGTATCGAATAAATTTTCAATATTTTTCAAATTACGGATTTGTATTAACCCTAGAATCGACGTACCCTAGAAAAAGACATGGGTAGTTGAAAGGCGATAGTAAATAACAATAAAAATATTGATGATTAATATTCCAGAAATTAAAGCATATTACTGTAATATTGATTACTTTTATTTGTAAGAAAAACAATTTTAGCTTGTTTAGGATAAAACGGATATTGAAATTTGATTACATTTAAGAGTTGCATAGTTTTATTGGAATATGTTTTAAATTGTAATTACCACTTCTTCTTTTTCTCCACTTTTGCAATAACAATTGCTTAAAAGAATATATTATCTGCATAAACTGAATTCAATAATAATCATAATATTAATCACAGTTTTTTATGTTTATAAACCTTTGATAGTTCTTGGTTTCTATCAATCAATTGAACATACCTTTTGTTCAATTAATCCAAAGGTCCTGATGCCTAATCCTGTCATTACAATGCCTTTTTAGATTCAAGTTTCACTTCTTCTTAAAAAGATATCTAGAAATATAAAAACATTAAAAATTGGATAATTATATAATATAAAACAGTAATATTATACCATTTTAGGGTAAAGAAGAGGTTTCCAACCTTTTCGAGTCAAGAAGCACATCCTATAATCTAGAAGCTAGAATCTTGGCTCTCAGTCGAGCGTTGGACAAATTTTATCTTTAATGATAAATTTCTGTACTTAAAAGTCATAGTATCTTAAGTCTTAATTAGTTATTTTCTTACATTTACTATCTTTAATACCTACATTTATCATAGTTCGAATTCCAGCATGTGAAGAACTTGAGATAAGTCTTCCTTTGGTAAATTATTGCCCACTAATACAAGAAATTTGTACTTTGACTTTAAAGGATCATCTAAAGTTGAGTTTAGATAATTTTTGCGCTAAAACCCAAAAAAAAAAATACCTTAAGATATACATACTGTGGGTTTTAGATACAGATTTATAATTGGAAATTGTATTAGAAGTAGGGTACACGTGAAATGAGCTGCGAGTACCTCCATGGTGCCCATGGATATAGAGTTGGTGATCATTGGTATTTGGTATCGAAATGGTGGTTCCAGCGACATTAATGCTCAAGCCAATTTGTTCTAAAAATGATGGATAATGTCTAAAAATTAAAACTTGATTTTGATCGTTTCAGGAAAAAAAAAACTAAAGAAAAGAAGTTATTTTTTTGTTAAAATCAATTTTCTACCAGGATCAAAGCTTTAATATCATTGTTGACCAATCGTCGTAATCGTTTTTCTATGCATGCAATAGGAGCAGAAAAAGGTTTAAATGGCTAAAAGTTTAAAGTAATGTTCATTATATTGGTAGGTACTGTGTAAAACAGCGATACCCTCAACATCTATTACATTAAAGTTAAAAAAGCCCCTCATATAAAGCTTTAATAATTTGGTTTCAAAACTATTCGTTTTTAAATTTCCCAATATGGATTGCGATTTTCCATTATTTTATTGAATTCCTGCAATCTTTCTTAAGCATTATATAAAGTATATATAATATTCTATTATATACAGTGAA
This sequence comes from Sisyra terminalis, assembly GCA_958496175.1. Classification (NCBI taxonomy): domain Eukaryota; kingdom Metazoa; phylum Arthropoda; class Insecta; order Neuroptera; family Sisyridae; genus Sisyra; species Sisyra terminalis. The sequence goes on from OY292275.1 coordinate 16,415,454, forward strand.
AAATATTGAGCTAAAAATTTTATTGTCTTGGATTTCTATTAAATTGTTCAGTTTTGGTCGAAGTCTTAATTAAAATTGAGATTTTGTATGAATTTTTTGTCAAAATTTCATGTCACTGAATTTTTAATTATTTTTCTATAAATTTAACTACTTGTAGCAATAAATGTGTTTATATCAGTTGTGGGATTGATTAATCGGTTTTTTGCTGCTGAAAAATGACTCTAAATCGATGTAGTGAAGAATTTCTACTATGCTAATGGCTCTGTTAGGCTTCACGAAGGAAGTTTTGGCAGGTCTCCTGCCGATTTACTAAAATTTACCACTCAACACATAAATGGTTGCGATTTATTTTGTAATTGAAATTGGATAGCTTTCGTTTAATTGTGAAAAAAGGGAAGGAAACAGAAAAAAAATATTTAGAATAAATTATAAGAAATGCAAAAAAATATGAGGGAAACAGTCGATTTAACTTTCATTGTAATGGTGAAGAAATCTTAATTTTTTTTATTCCAGTATGGGTTTTTATTGTATAGAAATATAATTTGTTCTGTGGGAGATTCTGGCTTGCGTTAACATTAGTTTTTTTACAATAAATCTTAAATGAGACGTAATGGTTTGAATTCGGAAAGACCTAAATGTTTAATATTTCAGCTAGCATTAAAATAGTTTCAATAAATAATATTGTTCAAGTCTTAACATTCCTTGGAACGTAAATAATGGGAATATATTCTTGATTAAAATATTGTTATATGTATATATATAAATAATAATAATAACAACAGAAGATGTTTAATTTATGACGGTTTGTAAGACGTAATAACTCATGATGACGGTGCTATTCGGACGCGTCACGCTATAGCACGGCATGATTCCGGATTGAGGATCTTATTTGAGCGTGATCGTCCATCACAATTTCTGTATATCTTTGCTCGTACATTATTGTCTTAAGAGTGATAACCGCGTTATTTATTGATAAATTAAAATTTTATGAATTAAGATAACGTTTTTCCACCGTAAATTTCTCGTGAACGGTTCGAATCGTTTCCAATTGAAATTAGTGTTTTGTGTGAAAATTTTGCATTAATATTTTATGATTTTTGATCGAGGGTAAAGTTTTTCAATGACGTATTAAAATAAAATTAATTGCAGTTTTGAGAAAGTTTTCAAATCGTTAACAAATCGGTAAGTTTTTCTGCCATTAATACGACGACGCCGTTTGCGTAGAGGTTTAATAGTTCTGATCGAAGTAGTTTTCTTTCATAATCAAATATTTCACGGCAATAATTCTCATTAATGATATTGTGGGTGACATGGTTTCGGGTAACTAATAAAGAATTTGTTGAAATTGTTCAGCAGTAATTTAAGGCTTTATCCTTTGCGCTGCTAAACGGTCTAAATGGGCAACACAGAAAAATAAAAACAAACTGTTCGTTTATTGTTATTTTCAGATAATGAATTTCTTAACCAGACAGTTATCTAACGACACAAAGTGTAATAAAAATGATTTGTTCGTCCATAAAGACAATCCAAACAAATAAAGACAATGAAGCATTGGTGGTATAAATTATTATTTATTAGATTAATCTCTTGGGGTCCTTGTTCGCATGCATTAATTTTAATTAGAACGATCTAGTCCACAAGGTGTGGGACATGCATATCGTTATATCTCTGTGTTGTTCCATTTCTTCCGTCTCGTACCACATTATCCGGCTATTTGGGGCTGTTTTCATCACGCGCGCAAAATTCTTGAGTGCTCGTTGTATATTATAGTAATTAAATAAGAGTATTAATCAATGTAATTCCAATAAAATATTTCCTGTGGAAATTCTTCACATAAATTATGCCGCACAAAGTTTAACGCTTTATATTAAATATGAGGTTTTATTAATATTATCAAAATAAGAAAGCCATTAACAGAAAAGAACAATGCGATACTAAAACAGTTTTGGTGTGTCTTTTAAAGTTTTTCATAACCCAACTATTAAGTTTTTTTATTTATTAGTGAAATATTGAAATTAGACAAATAATGTTAAACTATTTGGTAATCATCGGAGAAACTTAGGGATTGAATAAATGTAATTACAGGGTAGTCAAAAGTCAGGAAGATATTCTAGAGAAATTCTCTTTTCATCGTGTGAGCATCGTGTGAGCACTTTACGGATTGGGTATTTTTTTTTCTATTCAATATAATTGGAAATTATATTGAAAATAACAATTACAAACTTTCCTTTCTTTTACTTCCCTGGGTATGCTTTTTAAAGCCAAAGGAAAATTTTCAAATTTATGAGTTACAAACTGCTGGTATAAAAAATCTGTTAAGTACCAAAATTGAAAGAATTTTGAATCAATATTTGAATATGCTAAACGTATTCAATAATTAATGTAAAATAAACAATATTCGTTAAAGGAAAAATACGTAACGTACTCAAACAAGCTGAAACTGTTGATTTTATATAAATATTTAAAAAAAATGAAGCTTTTAAAGCTCTTACCAATTATTATGTAAATTTAAACTTTTGATGAAACAATTTTAAAAGGTAGGAAAACTATCAGTATAAACGTTAGACAGTATTATTCTGAGGTCACTAATAGCGATATAATTCAGTTTTACTTGATATTGATAAAAGTTAAGATGAAAGAAATAATAATTAATTTATACTTGTAAAACTTAAAAAAATGTTGCCAAGCACTGGGGAATTTGCTCAATTATTTGATGATGTTTTTATAATTTAGAGATTGGTAAAATATTCTAAAAAATATTATAATTTTTTTTAAGTCTAATTCCTCGTATCATTTTGTTCTTTTGTTACTCCATTTACAAGCATTGATAGGAAATTTCAGTGCATTTTTTTTGTATCTGAAAGTATAATAAACCATTATGATTAGTTTTGCTGCAAACAATATATAATTTTAGAAAATATTTTTAGGTAAATGAATACTATACTTATGTAACATCAAGCGTTTGACAAAAGCTGAAGTCCAGAAGAAGAAAAAAATCAAATAGAATGAATAATAATGAAACAAAAAAGTGATAATTGTAAAAGTTGGGAAAATAAGCAAAATTTCGTAATATTGCAAAAAAAAAATTGCAAAATGTTTCATTCTTTATTAGAAATTCAGTAACTATTGGGGCGAGATTGTGGATGATTATTCAAAATTAAACTTGATATAATAGAAAATACTAAATATCTAAAGAAGAATTTATAGAAGCGGATAGAGTTTTGAATGAATGGGTATATTAGGATATAAACTGAAAAATAAAATTCGAAACAAACTATCACGTTTAATATAGACATAAGAAAAATAAATAACATCTGAATCTTATTGCAGTGGTGATACATGAAACTCTCACAAATACAAGAAGAGAAAAGTTCAGAAATCACTCCAATTTTAAGATGGCTATATTATCTTGAAATTGAGGCAAATTTTCAAAAGTATAGAGCTTAGATTTTTGTATATTAGTAGCTATCTCAGTCACTGTCTCTATTCCCGAATAAATCTATCCCCCAAAACCATTATCCTTGTGCACTGCTCAATAAAATGAAATAAATTCAAACCTTCAATTCTTAATCCTCAACAATCAAAAGTTTTATATTAAACGCTAATTATGTTTCGTCTTTAACGGCACATTGATTATTAAATTTGAAATTTCGATTGTTATACCACATGTTATCTCATACAAATTTTGTCATTATTTTTTACTTTTTGGGAGGTAAATTTTTAAAAAATCTTTTTTTATCAGATGTCTACATCGTATAAGGAATATATTATCCAAATTTCATCGGTCAGTTGCAATAAATGTATAATTATATATTTAAAGAAAGACTATGCATTTCCTCACGGTTTTTCTCGGTAAAGTTTTCTTCAAATAATGATGCCCGAGCAATAATATATAATAAAAAAACGATAAAAGTATTTTTTTTTGATATAAGGATCAATTGGTTAATAAGCATTAGAAATAAAATGTATTTTTTTATTGTATTTACGGTTTAATATTTTGCTGATAATGACTTACACATAAAAGATAGATCTATACTGTCGGGGACTTTTGTGTAGATCTATTTAAGATTTACATTCCCATTGTACATTATATTCGTGTAACTCTTATGGTTTTTGCAGCGTTCGTCAGAATAACTCGTAGATGGTAGAATTGTTTCGTACTTACTTGATACTTATAATTATATTTTGGAAAATTCAAACAATATCTTCAAAAATTATAGCCTTTATGTTATTCTGATCTATAAGCTATACTATTATAAAGTTTCATTAAAATTCATTCAGTAGTTTTTGCGAGAAAGAGTAACAAAGATTCATACATACAAACTTTCGCATTTATAATATTAGGATTAGACAAATAAAATATTGCACAGGAGTAAGTTTTGTTAAGGTCATATAAAATAGTTTGGTATGACTGGTTTGATATGAGTCACTTATTAAATATCCCTAACATATAACTGGAATGAAAGAAAGCAGTGTTTAAATCTTGTTTATTGTGAATTAGAAAATTAAAACGTTGTGGGTCCGAAGGGGATCACTGGAGACCTGTGGGAAAGAGCCGAGCGCCACTAATCGTAAATCTATCACCGACGTCACAACCGGCTATCCGTCACTTGTGAACCAGCCCCGTAGATGCTCTCAATAAGTAAACTTCACCCACACATGTCCACATGAAGATGAACATCCCTGAACATCCTCCTACTTCTTCAAACGATTCGAAAATGTCTCACTTTTCAGTTATTCCGCCTCCAAGACCCGTATATTTCAAACTCACCACTATTACACATTTAAATTAATAATGAATGGGACTCACTCGGAATATTCTGATTCAATTTAATTTGTGAACATCTCGGCTAAATTTACATTCAAAAATAAATCGAAAAACTTTTTGTTTCGTTTGTTATTTATATGCAATAAAGACTAATAAAAAAGATAATTTAAATGCAATAAATTGTTGCGACTAAATGGGAAAAAAGTACCTGGAAAACCTGGAAAATGAGAGTTTTTTGAGCACTGATTGTACAGCTGGGGCCTGCACTATCTGAAAGTGGCAGGCCCCCGAACACAAAGCAGCCGCTCTGTTATATACTAGGTAATCAATACAAATAGACGTAGTTTGCATAATTTTGTCATAAAAATGGCTTTGTATGGCATTCTCGGCGTCAACGTCAATCTTGATTGAATCTCTTTACACCGCCACACAACAAACGATAGGAGGAAAACTTTCGAGTTCAACCGAGCTTCAAATACAAACCGTCTTTATAATAAAAAGAATAGACGGTTTATGTATATATAATTTTCATAAAACAGGAAATCTGCGTTTATTTTTTAAGCCAGCAAAAATATAATCGAGAACCGAAACTTTTGCATAAAACAGAATACATTAAATAAAAATATTTTTTGTTCTATCCTAAACCAACCGTCATAAAAATAATTGGTCTCACTTTTTCGTTGTTTTTTTTTCTTAATTTCAAAATTTGTAATATTTATTGATTAATTTTTATTCACTGTTCATGTTTTAAGCTCCGAATGGCCTTTTTGCCAAACAAGTTTCAATTATTTTTCTGCTCGGCAAGTAAATTTCAATAACGAGCTTTCGTATAAGTCGTCGCTATTAGAATGAAATAACAATAAAAACATAAAATATAATATTAAAAATTATAAATGAATATAAAAAATATTTTTGGTTTTATGAATATCATACAGTTTATTAAACTTTAGAGCGTTTAAACGCTGGAATCCAGAAGGAGAATAAATTCAAATTGAATGAATAAAAACAAAATAAAAAAGTTTTATAAGAACAAGTTGGAACCTTAGGACCTTGGAACCAACCTTATTAAGCAAACAAAATTTTGTATTGTGGAACCTAAAGATAACAAAGGTTGTAAGAAGTTTAGTAACTTAGTCAAATTCTTTATAAACATAGATGCTACCCTAACAGATTAATATTTTGTAATAATTTCTTTTGTGTTCCTTACTATAATTATTCTATGGAATAAATTAAATTCTTTTCAAGTGTAACGATTTTCGTCTGTAATAATCAAAATTATTTTGCTATTTAAAACTTTTTTAATTATTTTTTAACCAAAATAAGAAAGCTCGCCTAAATTAGATTAGGCTCAGGAGCCAATAATTTTAAACTGTGACTTCAGGTTCGGTTTTAGTTTCAGTTTAAACTGTAAATTTTGTCACCAAATACCAACTACAACTGCAGCTCCACTTAAAAATAAATATTATAGCTCCGGTTTCTTTGCTTCAAGCTTAAGCTCCTAATTCTTGGTATTCACTTAAGTCAGTTAGTATTATAACTAGCTATGATTTCGTTTTGTTAAATGGATAGCTGAATAATGGAGTGCATAGTAATACAAGTGCTACGGAAGTCTCTCTCTACAAACATAACAAATAAATGGTTACCTAGCCATCATGGGTCAGTTAAAAAGCATGCGTGGGTCGTGTCTGACCCACGGGTCATAAGTTCGCCATCACTGGTATAGTATTTTATTATTAAAGAAATATTTTATACAAATTTATTTCAATGATGGTAAAAACCATAAAAAAATCGATATATCGCTTATAAATTTTGATGTTTTTACCATCGATTTTTCATTTTTAAAAATATCGATGTTTTAATGTCGATGTATTTATGAGCAATGTCGCATCTCGAGCCATGACCTCTGCTTTCTTCCAATTCCTGTTCGGCCTTCGATTTTACCTTTGATTATGAATTGATTGGTTTTGTATCGGTCTTCTTTTAGAACGAGGTAGCATTTTAAGGGTATCTTCCTTGTTTTAATAGTTATAAATTATTTCCGAACAGCATTTCCTCTCCTTAAGACTTAACCTTGCCAGTACCCGCTGATTGTTTGCTTGTAAAAGCTGAAAAGCAAGAAAAATAAAATAAAATTAAGAAGGGGTAGCTGTCTGATATTTACTTAAAAGGCATGATTATTCTTGAATTAGAGTCTGTGAAATATTTAGAACTTCACCTTGATGAAAGGCTAACCTGAAAACCTGAAGAATCCACATTGCGAAGAAAGAATCCTACACCATGCAAATTATCGGTGTAGGTTATCAAATTATTGGTGTACACATTACGATCAGAATTTAAGAACATACAATTTTCAGTATTTTTAACATAGAAGTTCAATTTATCCACCAAAAAATGAATCAATATTCTTTTAAATTATCAATCTATTCATTTTAGCTCTAAAATGGTCAATGGCAAACATGGTTTACAAAATTATTTTCTGAAAAGAGAGTAATCTTTATTTTTAAATGAGCATTTGATATTCTTTTCTGTGTGAAAAATTGATATAATGGAGTTAAATGATATCAATGAGGTAGTTTATTGATTTAATCGAATAGTAAGCCTTTAAATATTTTATAACTTAATAAAAGATTCCCGAGTAATGTTAAATATTCGATATTACCTACACAAGGGAGCATAGTTTTTGTTTTTTAAGCTAAAATGCGTTTATGTTGTGCATTTAATTCATAAATGCAACAATTTAAATATTTAGAATTTCAACTAAATTTCTCCATGCTCATGAAACATTTGTTTACAGGTCGTTAGTTTTCGTTTGGAAAAGAGGGTGCTGGGCGTGCTACAATGTATAAATCTTGATGGTGGACTTTATAATCATAGAACCATAAATATAATTCCAGCTGTGAACTAGCAAATGATGAATTTCCGGAGCGATTGAGCGAAGCCTAAGCTTGAAATGAGGAGGAAACGTAAAAGTACGATGAATGCCGGTCAACACCTAAGAATTATGAGGTATAAGCACGCCTTTAATGAACTCGCTTTTTAATCGATTTACACCAAGAATATTTAAAAAAAAAGGTATTAAAATTTCATCCTCAAACAATTCTATCGATCTTATAGCGTTTTTTTTTCTAAATGATTTATTTTTACGGTCGCTTTTGATTTGCTGAGGACTCCTTTCGGAATACAAAATCAAAAAGATTTTTTTCCTATAGTCAATAAATTATCAATTTATAATTATTGTCTATCATTAATAAATCAAAGAACTTGTCATAATAAATTATAATAAAAACTCCATAAAATAATCAATTCGGATATTAAAACATTGATTTAGTAAATGTTAATTAGTGATTTTATGCGCGGTAAATTCAAAATTTTGAAATTGTATTTGGAAGAATTTAAGTTTGGGGAATAGGTAAAAAAAAACGGATGTTAAACATTTTTAATTAATTTTACAAATTAAAACCAATCGTCGTTTTCAATCGACGATGGTGGCATAAATTTTGGCTATAAAATATATTTGTTTGATGCTATCATTAATGATTTGTTAGCGATTTTAAGAACTAATAAAATTATGTAATACATTATTTAGAATTGGCGTAACAGAACAAAATGTTCACATTTTTATGATGAACGATAAAAATCCTTATAGTTTTGGCAATCAAAAAGAGTTCTTTTTCTTTCTTTATAGGTTTCTGTGTAAATTGATCAATGGAAGATTGGGACCTTAAAAAAAAACAAGAAATAGCAAAAAGTAGTTCCAAATAATTTCGGCAGTGGCAGTTTTATACTAATTGATATTCAATTGAAATAATCCGTTTTTATGAAAATAAACGCCTGCTTTTAAACATTTGTACGATGTAAAATTAATTTAAGAGTATTTAATTTATGAATGTTTGTCACCTCTATATTACATATTATTTATCCGAAGAAAATTTGATAAGATGTTCGGAATATTTTTGATTTTTTTTTTTTTGATTTTTGATTAATTAATTTTTGAGTTTTTTTCATATCATAAAATTTTTGTTCTTTGATGGCAAATCTGATCCATGATCCAAGTGACTTTTGATCTCCTTATTTGACGAAAAGGTTTTGTTGCCAAAAAACCTCATATAAGTTTGGTTACTCGCCAAAAGCTTTTGCAGCTTTAACGATATGTAATGCCACACGTCTACGATATTCTTCAGATTTGGTACCTTCGGGTTCTTATTGGTTCCGGTATTTACACAATTTTTTAGACGGCAAAACCTGTACGTCAAATAAGGAGGACGAAAATCACCTGGATTAGCTTTTTGTTGGAATAATGCTATTACCAAAAAAGGGTAGCAGTTATTGGACTGGATTGGACCCAATATAGTCTAATATAATATCAAATATACACTTTAAGAAATAGTTTTTCATTTTTACAAAAAAACTAAATGACGTTCTGAACAACCCAACAGTTATCCTAGGCCAAAAAGCTTACGAAATTATTTTTAAGAAAATAGTTTAGAAGTGATCAGCTTCTTACAAAAAACTAATTCAGAACTAAATCTATATCCCCTTTATGAAAGTGAAGAAAAAAAAGTAATTTTCAGAAATTTTGGATTTCGTAAATTGTATTTCCGCTAACATTTGTAAGTCAATGGTAAATTAAAAGCTGTACATACAGTTTAGGCTACATGTTAAGAAAACAAACTTTTCCACTTTTTTCCTTCTTATAGTGCGGGGAGAGGAATGTTTCGTTGATATTTTCTTTAAATTACTTAAACATTATTATCGACCTTTGCGTTTATCTGGATTTTTAATTTTGATATGTTATTTCAACCCCTTTTTCAAGAAGTTTCGACTGGCGCCTAATGTTTTACATTTATAACTGGATAGAATAACGATATATAATAAAGCAGTTATGTGTGCATAGCACAACGTGTTGGCAAGAATTTCAGCTTCGTAAGATGTTTCCTATAATAAACATTTGTCGAGGTATATACTTATTACTAACAAACACATGGCGCAAGCAAAATCCAAGCCGAAATGATAGTTTTTATGATAGTATATGCAAAAAATAGTTATTTTTTGGTTCCTTATATTTTCGTTACTCCATCAAATTTTCAATTATTCAACTTACGATTGTACTTTAGCAAGTTGTCAAGCTTAAAAGACAGTTTAAGGATCAAACATCAACAAAGCATGGCATTGCAAATTGTGGGTTTGTTTTATTCGTTTTGTATTTTTCTAGTTTTAATAAATTATAAATTTTTGTTAGGAATATTGAACTTTGATTATCTATGTATAAGAGAATATTAACATATCACTTTTTGATAATACATAGTTTCTTCATTATAGATACTTCTATTGTTTGGTGGACCAGTACTTCTACTATACTTCTACAGTTTGGTCATTACCACTACTAAATATGATAATGAACAAACTTTTATCCAAAATATCAGTGTGTTGGATCTCATTCACGTTGTTTTGATATTACAAGGATGTTTGTGGGAAACTAAGATAAAAAAACAACTTGATGTAAAATTTTCAAATTTTGCAACGTTTTGTTGATCTATTTTACAACTTCTTTAAGCGATATTTGAAATTAATATTATCGTTGAAACATTTTGGTTCATTTACAATTGAATTACAAATGAATGGATAAAATATATTCTAGTTGTTATATATGCAACCACATGTGTCTTTAGATCAAAAGTTTTATTGTGGGTACTTACAAATTTGCGGCAAGAACAAAGAAAAAAATATAGACCAAATTGTGTAAAGATAAAAATTAGGTTCGTTATAATGAGTCTGAGTCTAAACAAGAGTTAATGGAGTGACATAATAAGGGCGCACTACCCTCAAGAAGTTCAAAGCCCTCAAGCGTTCAAGAGATGTTTACTGAGAAAAAGCAGTGGCAAAAAATTTGAACTACAATGTTTAAAGTTTAGAGTTAACTTTAAAATGAAATAAGTTAATTCTATTTTTAGTTAAGGTCCCAAAATATCTGTAGTTTAGTTTCACGAAATATAAATATTTAATAATAGGTAACTGTGCTTTATAAATGGCGATATTGAAAGTTGCCACAAAAAAATTGCAAAACCATTTACTTTTCTCATTGATCGCAATAAAATGTATTTGAGTTAATGTTAAAACAATTTTTGTAAGCTTAAACACAACCGACGTGACTCCAAAGGTTAATTAATGAAACCTTTGCCTAATGAAGAAGTTCGTAGGTATCCTCCCTAGATTAACCACATCTACCAGAAACAGATATGAGTGTTTATTTGTCGTAAATCGAATATGTTGTTCAGTTCCCATTTATTTTGATGATATCTGAACAAGTTGTACGTTTCTATATATACTTACATATGTACAGCCGATCGATCCATCCGATATTGACCAAGTATGAGATCATTGATCAGATGCGAACGAGGAAAGGTGAACATGATTCCTTACCTATCTGCTCTCCAATCAAACTCCATATACCTTGCACGTTATAGTTTTATTGTTTCATAAACGTTATCTTAATATGTTATCGTTATAATGAACATTTGATTTATCTTTAAATCAGCTTCAGCTATAATAATTGCGCAAAAAATTTACAACCGTATTAAACACATTAACATGCCTTTGTAAATTAAGAATTCAATTATTTTTTTTCACCTTTAATCAATTGAATATGTTAGCAATCAATTTATGTTCAAGTATATTCATCTTTACATTTCTTCACAAATTGTATTCCATATTTCGAAAATTTGAATATTATCTCTTCAAAAAATGTAAAAATAAAGTAGCATTTTTAACATGTTTACTAAATATAAATGGTATTTAATTAAAATAAACCCAAATGGAAATTAGGAAAAATTTATCAAAGTTTTTTTTTTTGTTGGATTCTATCAAGTCTCAAGTTCAATAACCGTCAGTTGATAAAATATTGACATTAGAAGAAATTGTATAAAAACATCAATTAACTACATTTCTTTTTCTCATTTAAGCCATTATAGAATACACTTAAAACTGATTAGTTGTTAAATTATAAGGCAGATGGTTCAACTTATTACTTCTGACATGCCGCATTACATAAGTATTATTTTTTTTTCCAATAAGCCTTACAAAATCAAAGGGACAAAATTCATTTAAAATTGTAAACATATCAAACCTTTTAACAAGGTATTGTATCCAACATTGATACTAAATTGACATTTAAAATTAACCAATTGCAGTTGGAACCTAATTGGTGAAAAACAAGAAGGAATTTGACTAGTATCTATATTTCATTGGGGAATGTTATAAGTCGTGAGATTTCTAAATTTCAATAAAATGTTTGATTGTTAAACGATTTAGACGTTAAGAGAATCAATTAGCACTGATAGCTGGTTTTCGGTAAATTTATTATTGAAATCTAAAGTCGTATGCTAAATGTGCACGTTCTTAACAAGAAATTCATTTTTATTGAAAAAGTTATGGTTTGTGTAGAGTCCAATTTGTAATAGGATTCAGAATTCATAATAAGATGTAAAATCGGTTTATTAGGAAACCAACAAAAGCAAAAGTTTATCAAAACCAGCTTTTTCTTCTTGAAATATCATTCAAATTTAAAATAAATTAAGTTGAGTCTTCGTTTCACACGTTTTTCTTCTGTTGATCTTTTTTACCTTTTCTTGGATCTACAATTTGATCGAGGCTCATTTAGTTTTCTATATTTCAAGTACTTTTTCTTCATTGCCTCTAGTTAACAATTGAGACGACTTAATTGATGGTAACGACTTTAAAAATATAGTTCTATACTAATTAATTGTTTGATTTGGGATTCCGAAAAGCACAATTGAGTAAGCATTTTTTTAAAACGGTATTGAAGTTCTAAAAAAGTTTTATCCCGACTAGAAATTATTTTGGGAATGCCCAAGATATGCATCGGGCCCTTATTGGGCCCCAATTGAGATTTCCCAGTGGCATACCCAAAGGCATAAAGGCACAAAAGCATGCCCCATTGGGGCCTAATGAGGGCCTGATGCATATCTTGGACATTTCCAAAATAATTTCTAGACGGAAAAATACTTTTTTAGCACTTCATTACCGTTTTAAAAAAATGCTTACTCAATTGTGCATCGGGCCTTCATTGGGCCCCAATTGGGATTTCCCAATTAGACATACCCCATTGGGGCCTAATGAGGGCCTGATTCATAACTTGGGCTTTCTCATAGTGATTTCTAGTCTAGTTATGGTTGAAAAACCATGCTAAATAAGTATTTTTATTCAAAATTAGACACCAAAAAATTCACCAATGATTTAGAAATTTCTAATAAAATTTATTCTATTTAAAACATTAAACAAAAATAAGCTTACATAACAAACCAAAATTTATAGACTTCTCTAACATTTGTTGGAGAAGAAATCGTATTCAATATATTAATAAAGGACATAATTTTCTAACAAAATTTTCATCTAACTATTTACATATTGAGAGTCCTATCATGCAAAAGCATTATGAAAACGCATAAAAGAAATAAATTTGAGTAAGATTGGTCCCAAATTGGTGTAATTGTGTCCTACCAAAGTATATCATTTCTTTGAAGTTTAAAGCGGGCACACATTGCATTTAGTTGGAAAGGAAAACTATTGATTTTTGATTGTAAAGCAAAAATCAAAAAGAAGAAATGGAAATTTCAGCATTCCACTTTAAATATTTCACCCAATTACAGTGTGCTTGCTTAATTGGACAATTGTGGAACGGATTGAAGTTTCTATAAAGAAGAAGTTGTTGGAAGAAAAAAAAGTGCCTTAATTGTACTTCAAAATATAAAAATTTATTCTTCTATTGAAAAAAATAATAATGAAAATTTAATAGATTAAACACTTATTATCAGAAATCGATTTTAGAATCAAAAAAGACGAGACTCACCATAACGTAGGTATCTGTATAAAAGAGACCATTCTAAAAACTTTAGTTTTTGGATTATGAATGGATGATAAATGTTGTCAAATGCCTTTTTTGTTATGTTTTATAAAATGTTATATTTTTGCTAAATTTTATGAAATCATTTAAGCTTCGTTTCATGAAATCTCAAAAACTCCTAAAAACTAATATGACATTTAAATTATCTTTATAACTTAGGCTAGGATTTAAATGAAATATATTTTAGCTTTTTTAAAGAAACACATTTATAAGTGTTGTTAGTTAAATTATGATATTATTTGTCTATATTTTACTTTGACGATACACGCAGTTAAGACTTACCTACTCTACTCATTAAATATTATTAGAGTTTAAATTGAGTATATTTATATGATTGTTGGAATTGATAGTAGGTAAAGCTGGATTTTCCTTTGGATATCAATGCAGCTATTAAAAATAGGCTTCAATGTTTTAATATTTATTCGATTCGATTGAATTGGATTCGATTCGAGATGAGTAGGTTCTTCTCGTTCGTTTAAGTCCATGGAAGATAAATAAAAAGGAGTTAAATATTACCAATACCAAAATGGACATGTGTGCTGTCCGTATATATTTGAATGAGTAAGCTTTACCTGTCTCGATTAACATACTGACATAACATATTTTATAAAGTGATGTTTTCTTAAAAGCAACCATACTTATAAATAATCAAGTTTTATGTATCCACTGCATATATTTTACACAAATATCTCCGTCTCATTATTATTAACTGTCAGGGATAGAAGACACAACTCTTTCACATTGACAGACTAACAAAGTAAACGGCACCTTATGTTTTTTCAACTCGATTTCCAACAGCAATATATTTAAGTTATTTTTTGTCAGACGAATAGTTTTTGGTTCTTGTCAAAAACACTTGAATTTAAAATAAGGATATTATAAATATAACGTTGATAATAATCTAGAGTTATGGTTTATTGGTTAAAGATTACATTTTATTGTATTTAATTGGCTTGAGAATTAACATAAGTAATCCCCATCGCGTTCAAATAAGTACATTTACGTTTAGATGAAATATTTTATTTGTACTTAATTCTCCACCTAGAACATATTTTAGAAAATTTAATATCAACCCGTTTCATGATTCCACGGAAAAAATTAATGAAAAAAAAAAACGTCCAACTTACATTATATATTCTCGTTTTTATCTCAACTTAATTCAGACATTAAGAAACTATAAAAACTTTCATTGCAGAATGGTAGAAGTAATTAAAATTGATTTATATGATCAACATTGATCAAATTATTGACGTATTTGGTTCGGCTTATCTAGAACGATATTTTCATTTTATAATTTTAGAAAAAAGCTGTTGCAAAAATTCCGGTCGTAAATTAACCAAAACTAAAAAAAAAGAAACATTTATAAGCTAGTTTATTATTCAAAATGTATGCAAATTAATTTTGTACAGTTTGAAGATAAGGGCTTAAACATTAATAAAAATTAATTTTGCTTTTAGAAAGACTTCATTTTCATTGCATAAATTTCAGAATGATCTAAATTATCAGCTTGATTATTAATGTTAACAACAATCTATTCATTTAATTTATATTCACTTTGTTTTTTCCATAATACGTTGAATGAATTAAGAAGTGAGGCTAGTAAATAAATTCAGAATTTAATGGCTGATTAGTTTAAAATTCTTTGAATTTTGATTTTCGAATTAAACATGGAAAAATAATTAAACTTAAGCTGGGAAAATTAACAAGAAAAATATTAAAGAAATAATACTGTATTTCATATTAATGGCATATTTTGAAATGTAATTTCTAATATTTAATATTACTTTAATACTACGAATTAATTTATAAGTATTCGAGATCGATGCTTTGAAATTTTCTGAATTAAAAATGCAAAAACATGAAAGAACAAAATGTATTCGTTACTACAGTAATTAGTGGAAACTGATTATAATTCTAAAGTTTTCTAGAAAATAATTCATTTCATAAGTTAAAATTTTGATAGAAATTTTCTTACACTAGCAAAGGACCAGCAGAAGAAATTACAATAAATAACGAAAGGTCAAAGCTCAATTTGTGATTGATTTTCTTTGTTTTCATTTAATTCTTTTTGGATTTTTTTTTTTAAAAATTTAAAGATTATAAAATATAAAAAAAATAGTTTTCTTTTTGTACATCAATACACATTTGTTTTGTATTATGGAAACAATAGAACATTCATAGATGAAACAATTAGTATACAGATAAAATAGTATCAGTTTACAGTATAAACCAATATACAGAAATGGTGTGTGATTGGCTACTGCGTTAAGATATATCCACAACAATTTATATATTAAAAAATGGCTATATAACTAAAACAAAACGATAATTCAGTTATAAGGATTAGAAAAATCAATTATTAATTGTTTTTTTTTTGCATTCGGAAATTGTTTTTTTTTTTTTTTGAAACCATAAAGTGAAATTGGGCTTAATTCCAAATTCTAAAGATTTTTTATAATTTCTTTACATTAATAAATTAATTCAATAACTACACAAACATCACAAAATCTCTATTAACACTTGTTGAAAAAAATTACCATTATAAAGAAAAAAGCATCCCTGAAAGTGTAAATGCAGCTATTCACATAAAATATAGTTTTAAATATAGTTAAATATAGTTTTATTATAAAACGATACCCACTGTGTCTTAGATCCATTTTTTAAGATTTTCAAATGTAAATATAATTATCTTTTTTTAATTTTTAAGCCAAATATTTTGGATGTAACTTTTTAAATTTTTATTTATCGTTGCTTTATAACTACTAAGGTCTATAGCGGCTTAAGGGTTAATGCAAATCTGCAAACGAGAAATATTGAAAATTGGTTCGAGGATGAGAATCCCAAATAATTTATAGTACTTTTAAGAGCATCAAAATAATTTTTTCCCATGGTTTTCTATGGTAAAAAATTGGAAAAAAATGGTAAAAGTTGTGTAAATTATTACTATTTCTATGGTAACCCCTCGATAATTTGTTTGTATATTGGTTTTAATACGCGTACAGATGTGTACTGTGACGTCAGTAAAGATCCATAAGCATACTTATTGTTTTCGGACTCTCATTTGCTCATTAAAATTAAAACTTTCTTTTTTCTGCCAAAATACAAGTTTCTGTGACTAAGAATTGTTTTTTCCTAATATTTGAAATGTTCATTATTGATCACAAAAGTTAAAAAAAATATGCAAATAAAATTTTGTACAAAATTTGCAGAACTTATTCATGATTTATTTAAAATAATATTATTAAAAAATGATCAATGTGAACAACAAACATTATGTGTATTTCTTTGATCTAACGTCAAAAACTATATGACTATTGTGAAAAATGTAAAAAAAACATAGGTAATTAATTTACCAGGAGTTGTATGATATAAATAATTGTTATTTTTTTTTTTTGTAAAATTCTATTTCTATGAACTGAATATGGATCACAAGATATCATAAAAAATATTAATAATATTTTAATATTTAAAATTATATTTTAATAAAATAATAATATTGTTATTAAAATTTCAAACTAGACTGATTTTTTTTTGTTTCTAGAATACGAAACAATATTTGATTAGTATATTAATACAATGTAGAAATTAAAATGTATAAGTCAAAGTTAGATACTTACAAACATTAACTTTTAATTTGTATAAACTTAATTTTTCTGTTTCTTTTGTGCGGGCAAATATTTTACGTTTTAATTGAAATTAAAGTAAAATAATCCATTTTAACAAATATTCACGCAATTACGAATGCAATAAGTTCAAATTAAAACTGTTGATAATCTTAAAAAGTTATTGCCTTAATGCGTTTAATTCTATTAAATCTAAAAAATTGAATTTCAGCCTCCGACTGTTCTAGCCAACGAACGTAATTACTGAATGAAATTAACGAAAACGTTAGGCCATTGAAGATACTTGAAATTCACCCCTTTACGTTCATTTTGGTGATAAAGAACTGAGCTCATTTAAGAAAAGATATAGGGACAAGAGTATTTCGACCGACAACACAACATAGTGTTAATCAGTATAAAAGGATAACTTGAGAATTCAACTTGTTCTTTCCTAGCATTGTAAGAATGTAGAGGAATATATGTGAGTGTATCGAAGGATTTATTCCCTACATCTGCTAAATTAAACATAAAAATAAATAAAATTAGTTGGTGTCCTTTTTAGCCAATCCTTTACGAATCCAAGCCGTTTTTCTCCAGTGACACGTTTATGTATGGTTTACGTTAACTGTGATACACACTTCTTTCCAAAAATCAGATTTTTTGCTAAAATCAATTAGTTAAGTAAAGCTTTGATGTTGTGAAGGGGTAGTTGAAGAGGTTGCATACTTATGTTCGACAGTTAACGGGAAGAAGAGGCTGTTCGCGGGTTTCTGTTCAATATCACACAGTACGACATTAAAAACGTCTAGTCTCATTACCGTGTCAAACAATTATCTGTATTAGCGCAGCTCTTGCATGCAACATTATAAAGCAGTTCACAATGTTCAATTTTCTCCGACAACTATTACAAGTTGAACCTTTCCCGTCACCATTTTCTCAAACCACCGAAATATCGGCAAGGCGTTAATAATTTATCTCTCAACACATACCTTATCATAATTTCCATGAAATCGCAATAAAAAAAGGAATAGGAAAAAAACACATTTATAATGTGCATAAAATCTTGATGAAAGTGAAACCTTTTGGAGGATATTTTACCATATTATGGTAAATGTAAATTTCAAAATGAACCAAATGTTTGAGGAGGAATTTCAAAGAAAAACGGAAAAATTATGAAACTAGTACATTCCCGAAAATAGTTTTGGAGAAAATAAGGATAGTAAATTTCAAAATACCGTATAAAAATCTTTCATGCTTGCTTTTCTCCAGCGTTACGTCCAAAACGAGGTCTTACAAATCGAGGAATTTTCTTCTTAACAATGTCCTTCTTGATACCAAATTCTTCTTTTTCCTTTTTTGTTTGGATACTTGCAGATTTTTTTTGACATTCAACATTCACTTCGTTTGTTTCCAGAGTAAAAAACATTCAGCTAGTTGCCCTTTTCACATCAAGTTGTTGATGATTAGGAAGCTGGCAAGTCTTAATTTCCTTTTATATTCGTTAATTTTCTTCGAATTTCCTTGGCTTTCAATTAACTACGACATTTGTTTGAGCATATCTGTAAATAATTTATTTTTTGATTCCGATCTATAAAGTAGAATACGACACATATTTGTTAGGAAAAAAATGTTTTAATGGTATGAATTTAAAATCAATTTAATATCTTTTAGAATCTCAAAGCTAAAAATACGGCTTTTATTCCCTTTTTCCAAAGATTTGTGCAGGAATCTAAAGGCAAAAGTTTTGTTAGTTTTAGTTTACGTTGAAGCTTCTTAAAAACTGTAAATTGCGACCTCAAAATCTCAAGATTAAATTGACGCATTTGAAGAGTGGTTGCATCGCTAAATCCTGAAAATAGCTTGGATGACCACATGCGAAATGAAGAAGCACTAATTAAACTAAATACCAAAAAAACTCTTATGATTTTTGTATAGAAGTGCAAGTTACTGTAATTCGGTCATGTGATGTGTAATAAAAAATACCATCTACTCCAGCTCATTATTCAGGGTTGGAATGAAGGAAGAAAAGCTCTGGAAAGAAGGAGGCTGGATCCTGGCTAGCCAACGCCGGTGGTTCGGTAAACGTACGAGAGGGCTCTTCAGCGCTGCAATATCTAAAAATTAAATAACTTTGATGCTAAACAATCTTCAACGTTGAAAAGACATCAGAAGAAAGAAAATATACCGCGGGAAAACTGTTTTAACTAGTGCAGAACCGTGAAAAACTCACCAACAAAATCGCCAAGGTTAGGAGGACCTACTGAAGAGTCTCTGAAGAAGAAGAAGAATACATTTTGCAAAATGAAATTTTGAGCAAATTCAATTTTATCTGAATAAAGCTAATTTTATTCCATGTTTTGGGATTGTACTTTAAAAGCTCGAACTTTATCTAAACACCTCGTTTGATATGGTTTAATTCTTCTAGTTAAACCATAACTCAATCGTAACACAAGTAAGCTCTTCTGGTTTACTTGAGTTACGAAATTTGAGTAAATGTAGCTCGTATGATTTTAATGATCTTTCTCCAATGACTTCATTTCAATTTAAAAAAAAATCAAATTTTCATTTTGTTTCGTATACTTGCATTTGAAGGATTACTTAATTGGATTGACCATTATATTTATTTTATAGAGAAGCTTAATGCTCTATTGAAAAAAGCTTACCTGATCAAAAGCTGGACTTTATCTGCACCATACAATTAAGTTTATTTCAAAACTTATAATGTAAAAATTAAAATTAAATCTTTGTATAGAATTATTAAGAAAAATGCATGCTTAGTTCGAACTTTTTGTGTAAAGCAGGTTGTAAGGATAAGAGCAAGGACAAAAACTAGCTAAATTAAAAAATAATTCATAAAACCTTAGCAATAATCATGTTAATATTGGTAAATATTGTATTATTTAAAGAATTTAGAGGCCCAACATAATACAAATTAATAACTTAAACAAGGGAGTCTAACATGCTTTTGTAGAGGGCCAAGTTTAAGATTTTTATTTCCGTAGCGGGTTAAAGGAAATGTCTCGTAGTAATACAATAGCAACAACTATACATAGATAAACATTTTAAAAATTTGGCGCACTAGATGAAGAGCTTTCGCGTGCCGTACGTTAGACAGGCCTGACTTAGACGATGAATAAGAACAGAAATTTTGAAAAACAATAATGGATGATTGCATCATGATTGTTGTGAAACTTGAAGTAAATGTTCTTAACATTAGTATTAAAGTAATAAATTAAAATATAAATAAAGTAAGTATTAAATAAGTATTAATAATATATTTAATTAATAAGTATTGCTTTTCAAATGATATAAAAGGATTATAGTTGAAAAATAGTTTCAAATCAATGCAAATGCATATTTTGAATGCAGCTAAAACGTTGCATGTTCCATTTCCATTTAATTCAGATTTCGTTGTATACAATAAAAACAATTCTATAACTTATAATTTTATGAAACTAATGAGTTCGCAGTTTGGAACTTTGAATGATTTACGATGCAACGCATAAAGAACTAGCAAATCTGTAACACGAAACATTCGGACAAGTTTTACGCCGAATAAAACGTTCGTGGATTTGCTTAATATTTTATAGCTCGACACTAATTGATTGATTACCAATCAAAAATGCTGTTGGACTGCGAAGGAAATATATAGATTAATGTGTTTTTGCTAGAATTTAGGTGTGGCGGAATTCACTAAATAATCCATTAATTGGTTTGCATGTTGTTTCTCATCTTAGCGTTCTCTCAATTTCAACATTCGAAAGTTTGATGTAGTGTTTGCATTATGATCTATTCCGACAAGAACGAGTGTTTGTCTTAATAATGGTATTTTTCATTTTTACTTCAGTTATCTAGTTTTATCCTAAAACGAAATTTTGTTATGAGTTTTCGAATAAAATATTCAATCAATCTATATTATAAATGAGTTTTCTATTTAAATAGCATTGCCAACGACCGGTATATGTATGGGTCGGTGGTAGGTTTTATCGACACTTAAATTTCAGATTACCTTTATATTAAAAACTCATCTACCGTCCATGATTTGTTGAAATAGCTTCGGCATAAATCAATCGCTGTGTACAACGAAACGTCACGTAGTCGTTGCAGCCTGCGGAAGACGAAGAACTTTGAAGTCTTGAGAACAAATGGAGATTGGGGGCTGGAGTAACATTTTTTTAAGTGTGTGACTGAAAATATTTCATTTCCTTGCTTTGATAGCTGTCTACATGAAATATTAATTGTTTTATACCAACTCTATCATTCATTTCTATTAAAAATTTTAATTGATTTAATTCTTACGTATTGAAATAACGAAAAAATGATACATAACATACCAATTTAAAAAAGTAAACTTGCATTTTTATCGCCAACTTATAGACTTATGTGTAAACGCTTTATTTGGTAATTGTAATTTCTAATTTTCATTGTATTTTTACACATCTAATACTTTGTAAGAATGAAATTTATTTATTTTAACTTTTATATTTTTATTTTAATTATTTATTTTAACTTATATTGAATATTTCTCATGTAGAATCCTGATGAAGATAGCCATACCTGTCGAAACGTCCAAGGACGAATTTAGGGGGGGACGGGGGCACGTGCCCCCTCAGGGTGTTTTTGTGTACTGTGAGGATTCCATAACAGTACATACTTAGAAGCAAATAAAATTATTACAGTTGTGAAAATATATGATTAAAACAACAGAAAGAGTATTAGTGAAACTCTAGTCTATTTCTGGCTAGAACTGCGATTTTTTTTCGTGATTCCTTTCATGCACTTGCAATTGAAATATTATATTGTGCCTCCCCCAGAAAAAAATCCTAAATCCGCCCATGGAAACTTCGGCAACAAAATAAAAGTTTAACACATGAATTGCTGTCCATATTGCCCATTAATGACATAATATTAACAATGAACGTAAACATCGACGATTTTTTTTTCTTGCAATACTTGGCTTTCCAACTATTTTCTCCTGGACAATGTTCGGGAGCATTTAAAATTCCTTTTCTTTTATTATCTATACCAGATATTGTACCTTTCTTATTTTTAACTTCTTGGACTAACTTTGGAGTCTTGCTTTTGACTCTTTTCTTTTCTTTCTTTCGGTGTTGTTATATTTTATTTACAAAGTTTAATTGCTTTCCTTTACTCTTCTTAAGTTTTAAATCAGTTTTCTTTGTATCATATCATTCTATTTACCCTTTTCCTGCTCCAAAAATTATATTTTTGTCAAAATTAAATGCAACAGTTATTCTATCTAGTGTTTGTTAATATTAGCAGGATTATGTTTTATGAAAACCTTAAAGATTATATGGCAATTTAACATGACACCACCAACCTACCAAAAGCTTAAAATATAATATACCATTATTTTATTTAGTTCAATAATCAAAGATATACAAAAATTATACAATATATGGATACAATATTCATAAATTTTCCTAATTTTAGCATTGCACCTTTAAATGGGTAGAACATAACATATTTTGTACTAATATTGGATTTACATCTCAACGAAAATTATTTAACATAAATACCTGAGAGGAAAAAAATATTTAAATACATTTCTTCTTATTTATAAAATAATTTCTATTTTCGTTTAATAAGAGTTTTTCTTCATTTAATTTTAACCCAACGTTCATTGTTGCAATGAAGTACAAATTTTAATTTTAATGAAGTTTATTAATAATTACAAAATATTTGATTAGTTATTATCAAAAACAATACTTTGAATACCTAAAATACCATTTTTCCTGCAAACTATTATATGTTTAGCTTTAAAAATTTCATCCCTTTGCATTTGATGCTTAGGGCTAAAAAGTCCATTTCACCCTATGATATAGGTAGCTTAGTTACTACAACAAAAATTTTAATTACAAATGTTATCATAAACAAGTACTCTTCAAACCGGAATTAATTGATAAACGTTGGATAAAATCGAACAATTTTAGACAAAACATCAAAGTATTATTTATAAGTACCTACATGGTTTTATAACAGTGATTTATACAATGAACTCCAATCATTTCCAAGAACTCTTCCCATATTCATACCAATATTAATTAAACAAAAATTGTAATTTAATTATATTTTTTTTTAGTTTGTAATTTATAGTCTTTTATCAAGGTTCAAGTTTCTTTATACGAGTAAAACGTTCCCTTTACGCACGCCATCTTCTTTATTCAGACCCACCTACCTATCAATCAATTTCGAAAGATGAATTAGGGATAGCAAATAAAATCGAGCAAAGCAGTGATGGTATATATATATGAATGTAAAAGTTGAATATCAAGTATATTCACAAGGCCCTTGTATTTAAATGGTACGCATATACCTAAGAGTAAAAAATATTTATTAAGTTTGGAAAATTATGAGAAAAGTACAAATGATATTGAGAAAAAAATATCTTAATTTAAATTTTCAAGTAGTTGTCACGTGAAGAAAGGTACCAAAGCTAGATTTAAAACTATTATTCTTTCACACAAAGATGAATAGAATTAATTTGCATATCCCTAGAATTGATTTCTCTTATTCATATTTGAAAAATACAAAATATTGATAGAAAAAATATACTAAACTCTAAACAGGAATTTCATTCGACACATAAATAATATTAAGTCTTATTTATGTAATTTTTCTTCTCTTCGTCGCTTATAAAAATTATTTATCAATATCGATTAAGAATTTTTATTAATAGCAATATTTTGAAATTCAAGCAACGATCGTTTTTAGAAAAATATTTTTGTGGGATCTCAAACACGTTTAATTAAAACACAAATTAATTGAAATCAAATTTTTTCGCTTGGTACATAAATCAGCACTTGGGCAATAAAAAATTTTCACCATAAATAACCGACCACATTTACAATAACTCTTTGAAATTGTTATAGCGTTTTTGATGTTACTCTATGTACGTATGAATAAATTAGCAATATAATTTTGTAATTCAAATGTAAAAAGAAGTATTTACATATCATAGTGCTCACAAGCACAATGGCTTTGCTAAAGTTTTCTGTTCAATAAAACAAATAAACGAGTCGTAATATATTTTTCCATGATTTTTTTATCGATTTATTTATGTAATTTGCATAAAAAAATTTTAATTTTTTGTCATAATTTGAAGGAAGTTGGAAGTAATTTATGAAAGGAATAGGTTTCATTAAGTTATTCTTGCGAGGCTTGCAAAGAAGTTGAAAGCTGTTTATGGGGAGGAAAAAAATTCTTTTAAGAACTTTTTGTTATACTACTGAATCCGCTCCCAATATTCAAAATGAATCCATAAATAATGTCCATTATGTATCATACATGAATTCTTACAACATGGCATATCTTACAACCATTACCAGTGTGCAATGCATTCACTCTGCTTAAATTATGACTGCGAATACATAAATAACAATGATATAAAGCGAAGTATGTACAATGTACATACTGCAATGTGCGGGACGATTCTACCTATATTTACATTCGTAGTAATACAATATATAGAATATTATACACCTCACAGATTATTTACAGTATTGCGAACTCAAAATATCGTTAATGTTCTGTCATTACGGACCGAATATCATTTATTCGCCATAATTCAAGCAGAGAAAAAAAATCAAAACCAGGACAATATGAGTCCGCTGTATACGCTCATGTGCATAAATTTACACAGGTTTGGGAAAAAATCATTTTCCAACAATTATGGTTTTGATTTATTGAAGTTGAATCGATTTCGAAGAAAGTAAATAGCTAGGAGAGTGGGTGGGAAAATTGATGAGATTTTTTCGCGTGAAAATACATCCTTTTTATTTTTTTGTAACATATATTTTTACATATGTACTATCTCGTTACTAGCTTTATTGGAAATATAACATGTAACAGATGTTCAATATATGAAACTTGAAAAATATTGATAATAACTTTATTTATTTCCTCGCGAAATGTTAAACAAGATGTATTTGAAGTCGATTTTTTTTGTGGTGTTATCAGATCTTATGATAGTTAATGTATCAATTTTGCTATACTGGAATTTATTACTAAAACTTTTTAATTTGCAAAATTTACATAATTAAAATATTAAAATATTTTTCAATAACTAATATTTACTGTTTTTCAATGTTAACAGATTAAAATCACATATGGTAACGTTTGTTAGCAGTTATTGCAAAAAAAATATTTTTTTTGATGAATCAATTAAACTTAAGCAGTTGTCATCGTTTAAGAATATGCAAGAAGTGTTAACCAACAGAACTTTAAAAATTCTTTTCAAAGTATGCGTATTACGTCGCTATTTCTTCAGTGTATTATTCTATAGAATGGAAGCATGGGTCCTCACTGAAACAATGTGCAAGAAAATTGAGACTTTCGAAATGTGGGCTAATCAAAGAATGTTGAGGATATCGAAGATGGACAGGATGACGAATGAAATAATTTTTTAGTAACTTTTTAATATAGGTTCCCCGATATACTTAACTAGAGAAAATTAGAGGGAAAGCGAGAACTTGGTTACCGAAGAATATCTTGGTTCAAGGATCTTCACCAGTGATATGGAATAAACCCAACGAAAAAGTTTAAGTTCACTGCTAACAATATGAAGATCATTGCAGGACACGACACTTAAAGAAGAAGAAGAAGAAGAAAATTGTTAGCAATTATAATATTTTATATCTTATAGCGTCAATGATTTCCAAAAATGAAACATAATTTGAGTGTGGCTCCCATACGAAGTCGCCGTCGATGGAAAAAATGCCGTAAATCGGCCGATGTCCATCTGCCAGCGATCGGCCAAGTATTGGCTATTAGTAATGGGCCAATTCTGGTTGATTACTGGCATTTATAATCAATAAAATATTTTTTCAAAAGTTTTTTTTTTTTATTTATATTTTTTTTAATTATTATTTTGTATTTTTCGAACGAAAAAAAATTTCACTACTATTCTTTCAGTTAAATTGCCCATTAAAAATATTTAATGCAGAAAGAATTTCTTTTGACTGATTATCGGCTGATCAACGGCCGTGCTCCAGCCGATAATGCAATCTATAATTCGTTGCACAGGCGCAGTATAATGTAAATCAACTGTTTTTCAGTCGTTTGTTACCTTTATCATTGTAGGTTGCTGACAATATTATTATCAAGATTAATTAAATACAGCATTTAATTTAAATAGTTTTTAATTTAAAAAAAATAGTTGCCAACAACAAAGTAAAAACTCTGAAATTGAAAATGTAGAAAAGGAGGATGTGACAAATGTTTACAATGATGCCGGTGACACTGATATAACCTCTCAAATCGACGATAATATTTATGAGAGTCCTATAAATAGTGATATTAGTATAAATAGTGACTGTGAAAATCTCAACGGTGTAGAAATTGATACGGATTCTAATATTGATTTCCAAGAAAAATTACGAAACTGGGCTGTGAAAAATATAAACAGTCTTCAATTAAATGTTATTTCGGAGTTATTATTAATATTGAGAGATGGACATCCAACGTTGCCCAAAACAGCACAAGCTTTACTAGAAACTAAATCTAACTAACTAATCTAACTGTTTTTGCCCATTCTATATTTTTCCCATTTATTAATCCCTTCTAATGCTTGTTAAGTCTTCTTCTAGTGAATAGGATAACTTTAGTTTTGTTATAATTGGTCTTTATTTTCCATTTTTTAAAAAAAATCATTATTCTTTTTAAGGGACTATTTTGTTGGCCACTGTATCAGCTCTTCAGGAGGATGCAAAAATTACTGTATCATCAGCATATAGGGAAAGGAAAGTTTCGGGTGTCCACGAGATATAATTTATCAATCTAATATTATAAAGAGGAAAGATTTGATTGTTTGCTTATATTTTAAATAGTACGTGGCCCATTGCTAAGCCCAATAACCGGCCGATGGTCAACTGCCATCAATCGGCCGATGATCAACTGCCATCAATCGGCCGATGATTTGAATAATACGTGGCCCATTACTGGGCTCATTAATCGGCCGATAATCAACTGCCATTAATGGGCCGTTGTTATCATTTGTATATTCAGCCGTCCATGGGCCATTAGAAGACGCCAATGATTGGCCGTTAATTATCATCCTTCGCCCGGCGATGGGCCATCCAAGGGCCGGTTTTCAAACTTTGTATGGGCTACTAATCATTTGAAAGCATGTAAAATGATACTCAAGTATAAATTAGTGTAAAATGGTGTAATAATTATTTTTTCATTTCTAAATTTTAATGGATAATAATATATATAAGTCTTTGAGATTCAATTAAATTTCTTTATTACGACGCGTTTCGACAGTTTTAAACTGTCATCATCAGGTAATAATACAGAATAATAATTTAATTGAATCTCAAAGACTTATATATATTATTATCCATTAATTGATTGTGATTCGGAAATAAATAAAATATTTATCAATGTTAAATTCTAAATTTTGTTAAAATAGGTGTAAATTATAGCCGAAAGTGAAAAAGATTGACGACAAAAAATCGTTCAACTATATTTTTTATTACCGACGCTATAGCGAGACTAAGAAAGTTAAGAAAAAGCTTTTTTTCATCAATGCCATTTGGAATATTTGTGTACTAACTGAAAGTTTTGGTAGAAAGTCTTAAAAGGCCTTAAAAGTTAAAGACTACCAAAACTTTTATTAGTTATTTAATATCGATTTTATTGTCAATAGTCCAATTTAACGGGCAAAGCTCAAAATGGCTCAAGATTTAAATATTATCTATAAGAAATAAATTTTGAATTTTTGAGGTCATTAATGCTTTATAATTTGTTTAAGTGTTTTCAAATAATACTTTTTTGCATCAAAGATATTGAATAAAAAATTTTAGTAAACAAATTTTTAAACGTTTGAAGCACGCATAAATATACTTTTGAAGTCAGAAAAAAATCCTTATAGAAGAGAAACAAATATTGTGTTCCACAGAAGGCATTAATGAGAAAAACCTTTTTCTCAAATATTCCTCAAAATGAGTCTTAAAAACGTTTAAAATTTATTACTTAGCAATTTATAACTTAAAGATTCCAAAATTAAAGTTTCCAAAATTTTTACTGAATTTCTCGACAAAAATATAAAAAATTTGCTTTTCCAAGCTTTTGTTCAGGTGTCGCAGTACTCGTGAAAGCTTTTATAAATACCTATACAATAAATACATGTTTTTAATGTAATAAAAACCTATATTATTTAAAAATCTAAATATACTTTAAACTTTTAAAATCTTTATAAATTTCGAATAACTTATTGGTTTTAAATCAAATGAAATTAAATAATTAAAAAAAAGTATGAATAAGTCAAGCAATACACTAATATCTGACGAGAGCATAGACACGCCAATGCGCGTGACTATTAGCCAATGGGTTGCGAGATGTAAAAATTTTCATTTGTTTTGATTGTTGAAATTTTAAAAATTTAACATTGACACTCCCAGATTCAATTTCTAATACAATGTACTTAACGTTCTGGTTAATTAGAGCTCTTGTCATTAAGTACTCTCCTATGACGGTAAAATGCTGTTTCCAAAATCTGAAAAAATTCAAGAATTTTATAGATAGTATGTAAATATTTACAAATATTTTTATAAGTCGGTATCAAATTTATTTCATGGTTATTTTTTATATAAAGCTTTATTAAAAAGCATTAATACCCTCTAAATCTTTTAATTTTATTGTATAGTTTCAGATCTTTGATGATGATAAATTGGTAAAAATATTCAGAGGACTAGGATCAAATAATAATCAGTCAAAACTATTTATTACGTCGCGTATGTAATAAATAGTTTTGACTGATTATTACCTAGTCCTTTGAATATTTTTAACAATTTTAAATCTTTTAATATTTTAAATCAATCGGTTGAGTATATTCTTGGAATTAAAATTTTTTTTATTTTGCGTTCATTATTTTTTTTTTTTATTAAAACTAATTAAAATAGATATCTGAAACTTTTGAGATCTTTGTATTTTATTGTTATCTACATAACTGTAAAGTATTATTAAAATATCTTTCTGGGGATGATTCACCATGTATATAACTTTAGGTCTTTCATCATTTTAAATTTAATTTTGTAGGCTTAAAACACTCATAAGCTCTTATACATAATCATAGTTAAAGATTAACTACTAAAGAGCTCTTAATAATGAATCGTGTTTTCAGGAAAACTTTTAATTGGCGGATTTTTGTTTTGTATGACATAATAAATCATAATTGGTAGATAACAGTTAAATGATTTTCCTCTTTGAAAATTAAACGAATCTCAAAAGTGCTACAAAATATTAAAAAGCAAACGCTGCATTATTTTGTTTTGAATTAAAGAAAACGATTTTTCCAGACACATTTTTCATTTGATTTAATTTCAACAACCCTCGAAAAGGTTGAAAAAATTATAAAGAGTAAACAAAACTTAAAAATTTTAACAAAAAGTAAATACGCACAATTTGCACATGTAGGTTAATTATTTTTTTTATTCATAAATTCTATTTAACGCATTCGAGTCGTTTGGGATTTGAATGCTCCACGTTTAGTCCCACGATTTTGTTACCTTTGAAATATAATAAGCCACCTAACACCACCATTCGCTTCAAGTATGAAAATTTAATATCGTCATAACATTTTCTTTTTTCTAATGTCTTATACACGTACGTTCACCATGTATTTTTTTCCAAATTAAAATCGCTAGTGTTTCTACACCTGACTAGGACGTGTCATTCGCAATATTTTACCAATTTTATGCTCTTGGATAAATTAAAATTGTTTTGATCTTATTTGACTTTGCATAAAAACATAAATAAATGTCTTTTGAACAATAACTAAAGATTATAGTTTGCCGAACGGACATTATTGATCGCTGTAAAATTATGCAAAAATGGTCAAGTCACTTTTAGTGGAAATTACAATCCGTCAAACGGCAAAAAAACCTCATATGCACGTAGCTCATATTGAGGTTTTGTCTTTGATTTTTATAAGCCTTAGTTTTATATTTATTATCTGGTTTTCTGTAATTTATCACTCCGTTACTGTCATTTCTGGTTCTTGTGATCGAATGATGAAATTTATATTGGATATGAGCGCCTTTTTTCTTCGATAAGGTATTTTAATTAAATTGTTTTTAAAATTATTTATGTTCAATTTTTAGAGATTGTAAAAACCTTAACATTTCATTAATATTTTTTGCGCTTTATTTTGATTTAAGCCACTTGCTTTTTTCGATTCGTATTGGCATTTCAAGTTGAATCATTATCAGAAATAAAAACTGGGATTTGGCTTTTGAGTTGAGTATTTATTTTACACCAAATGAAATATATCTTGATCAAAAGCACTGCAGTCTTTGTGGAAGAAAAATTCCCTCGTCTGAATTCCATTGTGGACGTTTAAAAATAAGATGTATAGGCGAAGGGGTGGGATGGGGGGTTATTAAAACGCTTATGCTATTGATATTTTCTATAGTTAAAGAGATCTTTATCTCGTGGTTAAAGATTCGAGCATTGTTTTGTATGTAACTGTCCGATTTTTCTTCTGTTCAGATATTAACTTGTAGCTCTCTTCAGGTAATTCCAGGTGGTAAGACTGCGGTACGTCTACACCCACGAGACCAATCTTCTTGTGTGTCTTAATTAAATGATATTTATGCGTTGAATACCACAATTACATGTAGATGGTGATTAACTTTACATGTGATGTGTGGGATTTACGAAAATTACAACGATAAATTTTCTATCGTTGTCGCTTTTCAGATTTTTCTAGGCTTTTACTTTTACATGGCTTCTATAACCATTGAAGTATTGCATTCGGATTTTCTTGTTTATTGCTTTTGGGAAATTGCCATTGGACTATATCTGAATTATTAGCTTGGTAAAGCGTTGACGTTTGCATTACCTCCTTTATGGCTCAATGTCAATTAGCACATACCGCAAGGTGTACGTTGTATGTATGTGGATATATACGTATACATTTTCGTATCTTAATAATGTACGAGGTTTATGTATGAAATATGGCAAAGTTACAAACTTAACCATTATATTACTATTAACAAATAAAACAAGTCAAGATACTCAACAAGAATTATTCAATAGACAACCAAACCAAATAAATATTATGACTTCAAAAATTGATTCCCATTTCCAATAAAATAACTGTAATAGTTTCAAACTATAATAAATCAAAAAAAGAAGTTTGAACTCTGTTAATTTTTTCCTTTTCAGTGCAAATTTGTATGACCATGAGATAGAAAGTTAGCAGTCGATACAAAAAAACGGCATTTGAGGAATGTGTACGCTGATTTTCCATAAAGTGTGAAGCATTTAAGCAATTTATTAATTTCTCTCATAAAAACTATTTACTGAAGAAATTTGCTGGTGCGAGCCGGTAAAATTAATGATAGAACATGAATATTTTAAATGAACCAATGTTATAAAGTTGTCTTTGATTTTTGTTAACAATAAACGACGATTATTCCGAGAAGAATGTGTTTGTGTATACGTGTGTGATGGAAGAATTCGGAAATGTAAATTAACTGACCAAATTTGAAATTTTAATGGGATATTTTAAATTTTTACAATGAAATTCCATTTATTCATTTGTGCCCATTGAATGCGAGCGAAAATTATAATAATAAATCGTTTTGTGAATGCGGATCATTTGCATTTCTTATTCTGTTTTAGTATTTAGTTTCACTTAAATCCCGCCAATGCTTTTTTTCTTTAGAAAAGCAGTAATTTCTGTTTTAACTTTGAGTGAAGAGAAATTAGTTTGAGAAAAGATAAGTTCATCATTGTTAAGTGTAGATACATTATATTAAATTAATCAAAAAGATAATAAAAAATAGACTAAGTTGTTTAATTGTGTATGAATTACTGAATGGTAAGGAAGGATTTATTGCGACAGTAATTCGTTGATAATAGGAACCAATTACAAGAAAGGATTTCTTGTTATGAAAGTCCTTGGTATAAAGAATGAATGGCAAAGAAAAATTTTCCAAAATTGCTAGGTTATGGATTTGATCCTCGTACCGAGTAAATTTTCAATATTTCTCGAGTCCAGACTTTAATGAACTCTAGAGTAATACTTTAGTAGTTAAATAATGTATAAAAAAATGGATAAGTTAAAAATACGGAAATCTTGTGATTGTCAGAATTATATAATGAGCTTAAGTTAATTGTATTATAAAGAATGTATGGTTTGTATCCAAGATATTGGTTCATATATTGTTTGATCTTAACTTTTAAAATATAAAAAAACCAATTTCAATATTTTGCTTTACGTTTTACCTTTAATCAAATTTTCAAAGAAAAAAGCACAAAATTAATTTTCATAGTTTTTACAAAATTTTGAATCAAACTTTTATTTCCTAATCGTCTTTCGTAATAATCTTTTTTTGTTAGGGCAGTTAAAGTTTATTAAAAATAAATGATAATTGATGATATTGCGGGATGTGTGGAACCATAACTATTGGGTTGAAAATAAATTTGAGATTAACGGTTTGAAATTCAAAATGTAACTTCAGGATTCAATCTTTTTTCCTATTTTCGGTAATGTCTTTCAATTCAGAGTATCTTTCATTCCTCCTTTTGACAGTGGTAGGATAGCAAATTTTCTTTTTCATTTTACCTTGGATCCTTCCAATTATACTAATTTTTATTTATACTATCTGTAACATGTGATCTATTTTCCTCTTAGAACGTGTTTATCCAGTTGGCTCTATTTCTTGACACCCTATCAAAAATTGAAGTCTATTCTTCTTTTTTTAGCCCCATATTTCAATAGTAATATAAGGACTTCAAGGACGCAGCTGGAATGAATAATCGAAAACTAATAAAAATGAGTGACTGACAATTGATAGATCCAAAAATGCCCTAAAAGTGAATTCTATGAGAGTGAAGAAAAAAAAAATTTGTTATGGTTTTACCCTATTTACTGCAAGTGTTGTAGTATATAAGTTTTAAGGATTACCGATGCGGGTGTAATTATAACGAACTAAATCATATCAAAAAATTGGCAAATATAAACTTTGATTATTTCAGATAATACTTCTTTTAAGAATATCGTTTTTTTCAAGTAAAGTTTAACTTTTAAAGTAATTTCCCTTTATATTTTTGAAAACTAAAAACCAGTTCCACAAAAATATTCCAAAATGTACTGTTTTCAATTTCTTCAGACTTTAAATATTTCTGGTTAAGTTTCCATCATCATTTGCAAAAACTTTTGAAATTGGCAATAAATAATGGAACTCTCAACAAATAAATAAACATCAGTATGCCATTTTCTTGAAAAAAACACCTTACAATTAACAAGTACTTGGCTAAAAATATTTATAATTTTACGAATCTTCATAAAAATCGTCAAGCCATTATGTTTTTAAATGCCATAAAATTCTGCAAAGGACGCCGCAAAAATTCAAATTTATAATTAACGAAGTTTTTATTTAAAATTGATTGAAAAATATTTATATTCATTTTTACATATATGCTAGTTATGGAAGAAATACCCAAAAACGTTCATAAATTAAATAATTGGCAATCGTATTTAAATACGAGTAATGATTCACTATACAATACTAATTTTAAAGAACAAATTAATAACCATTTGTGTCATTATCTAAATACTTAATTTCGAATGAAAATCTTATGAAAACCAATAAGTAATTAACTTCTTATACGAATCAATTAGTTGTTTGGCAAATTAACAATCTTTATGTTTTAATTAAGCCAAATATATATCTATATTTATCAATTTGGGACGCTGAAAGTTTTAATCCGTAACTTCATATTTTATGTTAGATATTTTTATACTAATAAATATTAAATCAAACGATTTTAATATTTTTTTTTTGTTTCGATTAAAGTTCAAAAGTTTTAGAAAACCACTGAAGCTTGTTTTTGTAAATCTTTAAACGTTATATTTTATGTAAAACAACATATGAGATAAACATAAATAAATCAGCAGGTGATTGTCGTTAGAACATTCAACATTTTATGAAGTAATAACTTCTAATATTGACATATTAATTATTAAAAATTAAATAATTATACTGAATTTAGCAATTCTCTTTTGTAAAACGGGTAATCTGAATGCATTAAAGGATTTTTTCGAATATAATTGTTTACATTTTATTCATAAGAAAAAATTTGAATTCTTTAACGTTCACAGGGTCTAGGGGTATAAACATTGGGAATTGAATCCGAAAAGATATTTTAATGATACTGAAGGGATACGTAGGTATTAATGAAATACTAAGATCCTGAAAGTTTCAAATCTCTTTATCTCTATTTCGTTAGTCTTTGTGAAAATAATAATAAGTGAAAAACTAATTTTTTTTCTTAACAATCGACTGAATTGATAGATCTAAAATTTAAACATTATTTAAAGGTAAATAATCCAAAAATTGACAACTATTCTCATATAAGTTTCACTAGATTTTTGTTTCAAATGCAGTAGTAGAGGTAAAAACTATGTGCTACGTGTGGTACTTAAAAAGGAGTTTGAAAATATTGTCCTTAAAGATTTTAAAGGACTTATCTCAGCATAGCCTGTTGTGAGTTCAGACCATATAGCAAATTGAGCTAACACCCAACGACCAGATAAAAGAAGACCCTAGGGTAGACCTCAATAGCAATAAAGAGACAGAAGGTCATCATTATTCCAGAAGACATTATTATGTGGATCAAACAGGAAACAACCCTAATCATAAGAGGTAGAAGAAAGTTTAGCCTGAGCTTAGTGATTTGCTCAAAGTTTTCCTAATTTAATTCTTTTTCTATCATTAAGCAGGTGAGAATTTCCGGAATTTGGATTGAAAACTGTAGGATTTCCTATTTGATCCAAATTTGCAAATTCGAGGGGCATATTCTGTTTTTTTGTTAATTTAGAATCCCAGCTATTTAATGTTATTTTTTCTTAAATTTTTCCTCTTCATATACCTTAAAGCCTTAGTTATTTATTTATTTACGACTTTTTGGTCGTATTGTGTAGAATTAGTAAATGTTTAAGGTAGACCTGGATGTGGTTAGAGGGAAATTATGTTCTTATTTATTTGCAAAACATATGTATGTGGTAGAGAAGTTAATGAATTTTAAATTTTCAAATAAAAAATGCTACAAATGGTAGTTTGGTACTATAAGAAAAAAATATCACAAACGATTTTGAAATTATAATTTAGTCAAATCTTCTAAGTAAACTGACCTTGTGTGTCGAACCTAAATTATTTATTTGGCAGATTAAAGAAACTATTCGCATTGACTTATTATTTTCAATTTTATAGTTGTTTGCTGGTTTCTCTTTTCAGTATAAGTGATTAGGATCGAGAGAATACTTTTGGTTAAAAGAAGAATTTCTTTAGAAATTACTGATGATATTCTAAGTATATGATTACAATAAATGAAACAATTAAGCATTAGTAAAAGTGAACTATAAGTTTCCCGTACACGGCTAAGAACACGAGATTAAATTTTATTATAATTTCTATTAATTTCTTATAAAATACATGTGTCCTTAATTTATTAAGATGCAGTGATTTAGGTGATATATGTCGCTATGCATGGTTTCCGTAAAATTTGGAAATTTATTTCGACAAGATTTTATTCAAATCTCTTCAACGAAATATTACTCTAACCATAAAACTCTGCTGTTTATAAATTACCCAAATACTTCTCTTTAGTTTGAAGAAGCTAACGATTTTTATGACTTGTGATTATTTTCGGTTTTTTTGTGAATTTCATCTGAAGCTTGCTTTTATCATCAGCAAATCTACAAATTAGGAAGCGTTTAAGATATTTAATGAATATATTTTAGCATTAGATTTTACAAATTATCGCCGCCGTTCTTTATGTCTTCTATCATTTTTATTACTGATATTTTCATGTAGAAACTACCATAAAAACTGTGATTCGCGCATTCTTGGCTTAAATTTATTTTGCAAAACAGAAAAATTCAATGCATTTCTTCACCTTGTGATATTTCCGAGAAGAAAGCATTTTATTGTGATGAAATTTTTGTTTCTTCTATATCGCCAGACACCGTTTATAACACTTTCATAAATTAGAAAAATGTTAAACGATCTTCAAAAATATGTTCCTGTTTTTAAGACCTTTGTTTCGAATAAATATAGTACTTGTTAAGTAATATTATTTGCCAGTATGTTTACACATTTATGTAAACGATTTATGGTCGTATTATTCTAAAATATACATGAATAGAAATGAGCACTTTTTTCATAATTCAACTTTAAATGAGTTAATGTCAACTCAATTTTGGAAAATATTTCTCGTATGAAATATTAAATTTGTGTTCACGTACAGGAGTAAAAGAAATTTAAATTTTTAAATGAAATAAATATGACTAAACTCCAGCAACTTGGATGTTTTCAAAGACATGAAGTTTTATTATAATGAATTGTATGCAAACTCTCTTGAAAAATTCAATATTGCACTGCAGAGGAGTAAATCTCTTCTAAAAGGTAAATTGACTTACAAAAAAATCAGTTATAATATTTAAAATATATTTCGTTAAATTAGCTTTTAAGATTTGAAAAACAAACTTTTATTATGAGTACTTATTGAAATGTTTCGCCAAAATAAAGAAGATAAACTCTTTTTAGACATAAGTGACTTCGGACCTATAAGGTAGCCAAATGGGCTAAGTAATATTCAAGTAGATCCCGTACTAAAGAAACTAAAGAACCCTTGAGTCATTAAAGCTCTAAAGCTGTTTAAAGAAATGATATTAAGAATTAAAAAATATGTTGAATAATTTTAAGTGCATTAAAGTAAAATTATTTAAGTTGAAACGTATTTTTGTACTTATTCTCTTTTAATTAATAATTGATTCAAGCAATTATCGTTTTGTCTAGTAATAAGAATTAACTATAACAAACCACAGGACTACTAGAAGTAAATAAAAGGGAAAACCGCAGATATTTGAACATATTACAAAGCATATTAAACATTTTTCAAAGAAAACAGATTTTTCTTTTTTGATTGTACTAGACTGACGAAAAATGAACATTTTACTTCCGAGAATTGAACATATCGTTTTATTTTCATGTAAAAAGATAGAATATATATTTTGATTGTAAAGAAGCTTTTGATTTACCAATGTGGTAATTAATTCCTTAAGTTATAGGTTAAGCCCATTGATATGGAGGAAAATAAGTGATCAAAGAAAATTTGATACAGTTTGCAACCTTCAAAGTTAAGTGGTAAAATTGTTCAATGATATACAAATGTATAGTTCTGATATTTAAACGTAATTTTTGTTTTGTCAATTCTATTCTAGTAATTTTGATGTTAAAGATGCATTATGGTCTGAAAGACCTTATAGAAAAAATGTTGATAAAGGCTTTGAACTTATAAAAATGGACAGAGATGAATTCTACCGTAAGATTGACCAGATAACAAATTTATACCTTTTACATAGGGATAGTTTGAAAAAAGAACGATTGGGGCTTATACACCTTATACGATGATGCAAAGAATTTCTGAACTCAATTTCATGTGATTTTTTGGCTAAGTATAGAGAAATTGAACTTTTTATGAATAATATAGTTGCAAGCAAAATTCCAAACAAAAATATTTATAGTTGATGACTGGTTAAGCGACTATAATTTCCAAAAAATGGATAACAGCCTGGAAGGTTTTGCTTTATATTTAGTAGCTGGAAATATATCGTGCACTGAGTTACTTCTAAACTTCGTTTTAACTTCTTCAGGGGGGTTTAAGCGATTTGTAAATCTACGAAAAAGTTATTAACATTGTTAGTATTCTTAACCATGGTTTTATTATACATTAATGATTCTTATTTTCTGGATAATTTTTAATATTTGATGTTTCTATTAAACTTTTTGTGCTACGTTTCGCCACTTTCGCAGCTTCTTCAGGTACTACAAACAGACAGTAACAATATTACATAATTAATACAATAAAAACGCAAAAGTGGCGAAACGTAGTACAAAAAATTTAATAAAAACATCAAATATTAAAAAATATCCAGAAAAGAAGAATCATTAATGTATGAAAAAGTTAATATTTACAAATGGGCTTATGAAGGAAGTAAAGGTATTTGAAAGTATGTTAACATTCTTCTTTTTCATTAAGCGCTATGCCAAGTGCTTGTGAAGCTAACAATTACATTAGCGAGATATCTATGGTTTTTGGCTAATCTAAATAATTTTTCGGTATTACTTATAACAGTTCAATTGCGAATGTTCTTAAATCATGACATCTGCTTTTTCGAATTCCTCTGTGATCCTCAATTTTACCTTTGACTATTAGCAGGAAGATTTTTATCGGTCTCCCAAAATACGATATCTTCTTTGCCTTAATAGTTTCAATAGTTCCCGAATAGTATTTGCTTACCTTAAGCTTGCTTTCATTGGTCTGTTTAGCTGTTCAGATTATTCGGAGCATTCCTCTATGCAACCGAATTTCGGATTTTTCCAGATGATTGATCTTGCCAACTATATGAGTTCAGATATGAACTCCGTATAACAAAGGCCAAATTTAACATTTGATCATTCTGAACTTTAGCAAATTAAAAATGTTGATCTAAAGGAATAATAATAGATGATAAAATTCAGATCTCAACTTTTATTAAATAAAGAGGACAATTCAGGCTGTTTAAGATCGTTTTTTTTATTTAATGTTTTTTTTAATATTGAAATTATAATAACAGTGACGGATTTAGGCTCGCTGCCGCCCTAGGCCCCGTTCGATGCGCCGCCCTTTTTGATAAAATGAATTTCATTAATTTTGATTCAATCTTTTTATTTTAAAATAACTTCATTTATTTAAATATAATTTTTTGAACATAACATATAAACATGACAGATAAATAAGCTATACACTTTAGACAGATAAATAATAAATATTCAAAACGCTTCATACACGTGAGATTAATCTCACTATAGGAACAGAAAGTAAAGAACTATAAAGACTATAATTGATCTATTAAAAAATTAACATCTTACCCATTCAGATTGAGAAGTAAATTAATAAATTGAATTATAATATATTCTATAGAAAATTTTTTATAAAAGCTAATCTGAACCAATTTTTGAAATTGATTGTCTTTACTTTTTTTCGCCTCTTAAATTTTGGCATTTCAAAAATTTTGCTGCCCTTCAAATTGTGCCGCCCTAGGCCCGGGCCTAGGCGTAAATCCATCACTGTATAATAATACACAGAAGGAATTTTTTGTTTTATAGAGATTTTATTAAAGGTCACCAAACAATACCGATTTTGGGTCTCGAGTTAATTTAAATTTCTAGAAATTTAAGTATGATAGAAGTATAGCTCTTTTCTTGATTATTTACCCTTACTTAATAACAAATGAGGTTTAAAAATAGGGCATAAGGCTTTAAAACGAGAATGTAAATTGAGAAATATTAAAAATTTGCTAGAATGAGATTTGGATTCAACTCTTTCCAGTTTCCTCTTGGTCCTCTTGACTTATTATTGTTCATGTTGTCAAATATTTTTAAAACTTAATGTTTTTTTCTTTAATATGTTTAAAAGGTGAAAGTGAAATCGTTTTTAATGATAGTTTAATTGGATTTTTAATTTAAATGCATAATGCATGATTATTTTGTGTTTGTTTGATAAGAGCAACATTAAGGGTACAGACAATACCCTCACATGTTCAAACAATTAAATTTATAGATTTTGATAGCAATGTTTAACTACATTTCACGAAGTGCATCGTGAAGTAGAGAAATATGCATAATGTAAGGAGGCGTGTAACGGTTGATGGGGTGTAACTGGTGACATGCACATATTGTCATGCTAAAAGAATGTTTTTAACTTTGCGTTGATAACTTAATTCAAAGCTAAATATATAAAGCACGGTGACAGGTCTTAGGGTGGCATCCCGGAGATGTATATCTGTATAGATGTCACTGACGTGCACGGCATTTGCTTGAGACTACCCTCAGTCATATATTCTTATTGTTTTCTCTCAACAAATCAACGGATGAGGTTCTTTATGATCACGATAATTACAATTATTTATTGTAGGAAACTTTCTAATTTATACTTTTCAAATTAAACTACATACATCACTAGATTGTTTCTACTCCTTCAATGCACATGCTTGGTGCAATAATTTACAAATGCGACGCATCCTCGTGACTACATTTTAATTTTTATTTGAAAAAAACGCAAAAGCTGCGACGTAACAGAAATTGTAATTATTGTTTCAAGGTAAGTAAAATATACATTGCAATAAACTATGCCAGGTTCATTGTCGTATCGTATTTAATAGAAATATACATATACAGTCTTGTTGGTCGACTGTTATATATAAAATTATGCGAAAACTACATTGTGTATGGCTTTATATATAATATACATGTTGCATACTTTAAGTCTTCATTAAGAACTGTTTTCCATGTATTAACAATAGCTGACAAGATCGGTGTAAGCTTTTATTCGCAAACGGACACAAAATTTAATTTTATAAATGTCAAAAAAAGTAATTAAATATTAAATAACGGAAAACCGCCACAAATTAACTTATTATTTCCCTATCGTTAGGTACATTAAAATATTTAAATTATATGCAATATACCAAACTTTAAATAACATTTTGGCTATCGATTTAAAAAAAATACTATTAACGAATAAAAATTTGAAATTAATCATACTGCACTAGAATATATTCGTTTGTTATTAGTCGTTAGAAAGGATAAGCTTTTATATATTAGTTTTTGGGCAAAATGTGCCAGAAGTATTAACAACCTTTTAAAGTATAGGATTTAAAAACCTAAAACGTCTCTTTTAAAATGTACTTACTAGCATCAACAAGTTTTCGTTCGTTTTTCCGTTAAAGCGAAAAAGCTCCTTCCTTTACATAAGCGCTTTGTATTTTTTAGTAAAATTGACCAAAAAATCGATTTTAACTTCAAAATATACATAGTCAAAAATTTATAACGTTTCAACGGTTTATTCAGAATTAAAAAAAAAATCTAAATGTGCTTTATTGTCAACAGTTGTCATGCATTTATCCGTTAGGGTATAATGATCTCCTATGTACATGTTTGTATACTTTTTGAGGGGAAACGATAATCAATTGAAATTTGTAAAAATAGGTTTAAAATAACTATTTGACTAATTTATTGTTAATTCTCTGTAAAAAAATAACTTTCCTAAATCGGTGTAGTGAAGTATATGACCAATTTGGCTATCGTTTCCAAAAGCCGCATAAAAGCTCACGTAGATACTTACAGTTTTGAACTTCGGATTTGATTGACTTTTGGTTGAAATTGAAACTGTGATTTCGAAACTTGGGGTGAACAAATTATAAATAATTAACTTTTGTAAATTGTATAACATAAATAAGACCCCAATATATTTTATATATTGTAATTTATCATTGAAATTTTTTTTTCTACACATTATATCCATCGATTAATCGACAACTTATTTATTTTAGCGAAGCTAGAATAAAATTTAATAAGTAACTGTTTTTATGAAATTAATATCAAAATACAAATATCATGAAAAGGATTTTCATATTTTAAATTCAATTAAAATAATTTAATACAGAAGGTACTCACCGTAAGTGTTTTGGATGAATTGAAGTCATTTTACTTAGAATCATACGCTTCTACATACAAAAAAGATTCTCACTATTATCGATTTTTTTACATTTTTTAATATCATGGCAATATTACATTCGATGGTAAAAAATCCGCTATTTATGTTAATTAAATAATTAAAAAAATAATTAGCATTGATTCAAATTATCCAATTTACATTTCAAAAGCTCCTGGAAGATTATTTCTCTGCAGTTTTGGAGCGCAAAACATATCCAGGAAATATCTCATTTTCACGTTGTTCATTCCAGTGACTCACCTTTCCATTGGGACATAAAATTTCAAAAGCTCTCTTAAAATACTGACACTTTTCTTTTCTGGCAAAAAAATTATAATATTTGAAAATTTAATGACTAAACCAATATCACTACATACCCCTCTCCTTATAAAGCACATCGAAAGAAGTTCACGTAACTGCTAAAGCAGTGCTTCGTTTGATTTGAAATCGGAAATTTTTGTACAAATAGAATCGTTGTTGATTTTCCATCCTCATAATTCGTTCCTGGCAGTTTTTCCATGTTGAATTGACAAAAATTTCAGCTTTTGTAGCTACCCCGTTTCCAAGAAAAGTATTTATAAACATCAGAACTAACAAATGGGAAGAACCACAACAACTTGAAATCATTAGCAAATTGTTGATTTACAATTTCGCAATAAAATATTAATATTATGAATCTTCTAAAGACTTTTTCAGAATCCTTTCAAATAAATATGTTTTATTGCTATTTTTTAACGTTCAATTAAGAACGATTAAAAACAACCATTAAATTTTCGTATGATGGACAATAAAACTTCCAAATTTTGATTATGATTAGCTTTAATGACAGAAGCAGTAGCTTGTGATAGGATTGTTTTTGTAGTGGCCTTAATCAAATCTCAAAATAAAATCCAACAAAAATTGTTCTTTCTACGTTTTACTTTCGTTTACATTGATACATTGTAATAAATTAATCGACTTGTATAAATACGTTATTTTCATCCGTTTCGAATGGAACTAGGATTCCCGATTCTTCGACTCCATAACACCCTGCGATATTCCAGTTTTGAGAAATATTGGCTGGAACTGTAATGAAATTGGAATCTTCTTTGGAGTCCGTTTCAACCACTTCAAACATAAGTAAATTGCTATCAGCTTCAACACGTTCGTCCTGCGATAAAATCGGCGATTGTGCTTGGTCGAGAGATGGAAAATAAAACGTTGGAGATAAGTTTAAATTTGATGAGGTTGGGTGGTTTAGGGGAGTCACCGTAATGTTTGAAGTCTTCACACGTTTACTATTAAAAAGAGAAATTTACAATTATTTTTTTTGAGGCAAATAATAGACTAGAAACTTACTTCTTTGGTCGTTTTTCAATTTTTATGGGATTGTCTGTGTCTATGGGATCTAAATCACCGTTGTAGATGCCAGCTATGTAGGAGGACGCGTCTTTTGATGAATTGAACTCATTAGGATGCTCGGACATTAGATGTAGTCGAAATTCCTTGGCAAAGTTATTGGCGAATGGCAACTGCCCGTTTGTTACATCGCAAAATTTGCACTCATATAAACATTTGTCAGGATGTTTGTACGTATAAAGTACATGCTTTCGCAAATTCTCCTGTAAATATAACAATTAAGAGCCACATTAGTATAACAAAATAAATGTGAAAATGCGATTGACTAAGGTGAACGGAAAAGAACTCCCGCACTTTATTTCATAATTTATTATGGAATTCCTCGAGCATTTCCTTTCAGTGTTGAGTAAATATACGTATTATCATACGATTAAGTAGAGCTTGATGTTTAGTCATATATTATACATTTAATGTCGTTTGTGTATAAAATATGAATAATTTTCTCATGAAATTCTCTTTCTTAGTCTATCTAAAAGACATTATTTGTTTTGGTGGTGTATAACATTCTGGATAAAGACAGTGTTTCATATAATAATTTTGACTGTACGGATGACAACGCTGGGAAAGCAACTTGTCATAAACATGTCAAGGAATACGTGACAAAGGCGTTAATGTTCCTGCACCTGTATCTTGAGTTATACACACAGGTCCAAGTCATTATCCGTAAATAGAGTGAATATGTCTTTCTGTATAAAAGCCAAGAGTGCAACAGTTTCTATCTTCTTTTCTATTTACTTCCGCACGTTTTTAAACTCCAAACTCTTAAACAACAAATATGAGACGCCAGGTTTAATATCTCAAAATTATGGCCCTGATGGATATGAGGTGATAACAGATTATTACAATGCCTTCTTATGGGTCGGCAAGTGGTAATGATCTATCGTTTTATCGTTTTATTTACTTGAGAATAAAAGAGCTATAAATTTGCTTTAATTACTGTGAATGGAATAGATAAAAAACGGAAGTAAAATTTTTAAATTTAACGCAAACTTTGAAATGGTCTACCAAAAGTTTTTAAAATAAAATAAATTTAAAAGGTTTTAAAACGCAATTTATGACACTAGTTTCCGATTTCTTTCATTTAACCAATTAATTAAACCATCTTTATTGTTTTGTTCCAAAAAATTATAATTTGATTGCACAACAGCTAAAAATGTTAAAGGATTTTCTTGAATGAGTAGCCTTCAATGATGAATAAACGCCGGAAAAATATTTTAATGCTATTTTGTAAGTATTTAGGTACCAATAAAATCCTAAGTTTCAGATCTCTATCTCAATTAATCTTTATGAAAAAAATTAATAAGAAAAAAATATAAAATTTTTTCTTCTTATAATTTACTCAAGTGGTTTATCTTAAGTTTGAATATTATGACAGAGACGTTGATAACGCATTTTTTATAAAAAAATAAACAATTATATAGCTTTATTAAATCAAAAAAAAACTTTTTTGGGATTTTTTTTTTAACCACGAAACAATTTTCCAACCGCTGTAAAAATATATTTTTTAAGT
The DNA here is from genome assembly GCA_958496175.1 of Sisyra terminalis. NCBI lineage: Eukaryota > Metazoa > Arthropoda > Insecta > Neuroptera > Sisyridae > Sisyra > Sisyra terminalis. The sequence goes on from OY292275.1 coordinate 16,460,222, forward strand.
TTTATATACTTTCTCTCAAGTCCCTGAATTTTTTTAGATTTTTAAAAGAATACTACATGGTAAAAATAAAAATAAAAATCACTTCCGCGCTTTATGCTAATTAATCTGTTTAACCTGAATATGTACAATGTACATAGAACATTGTATATTGAATATGGGAGTGGTTTGGTGAAATTTTCAAAATTTCAACAATCAAAACAAATGAACACGTTTAAATCTCGCTATCCTATTGGCTAATAGCCACGTAAATTTCTTCACTTATTGATACTTTATTTGTTCTTGATTAATTAATTTCATTTAATCAAAAGCCAAAAATGAATTGTGAACAATGGTGAATTAATACAAACATCTATTCTTTTATTCTAGTAAAAGTGAAATTTCATTAAATTCTGCTATAAGTACTTATAGTTGTTAATTTATTTTGCATTATCACCTTGTAAATCATATTAAAATTGAAGATCAATTAGTTAAGTGTATAGGAATTATGGAAAAAAATGTCTTCATGTTTTTACTAGTTTTTTGAAGCTTCCGGGATCTTAGTAATACAGCCCTACACATATCTTTAAGGTATCATTAAAATACCTTCCCGGAATTAATTCACTGTGCTTGTACTCTTATGCTCTTTTTTGAACATAACATTAATATGATTATGATAATTGTTTATTCTTAAAAAACTACAAACGTAAATTACACTGGACAACATTTTTTTAATGTTTCCTTCCTTTGATGAGTCCAATCTTAGTATCTTTGGGTCGAGTAAAACTTAAATGGTGACACATTTTTTTATTAGCTGTAATTCTTATGATGCAGTATAGTCGCGGTTTCGGTATCTATATTTTAAATAAATCGTATAATCTTTTATGAAAAATTTGTCGCTAAAAAATTAAAAACCCATCTTTTTTTCACCTATTTTCATATTGGTTCATTAAAGTTGTAGATTGAATAATTTTCATAGACTTCAAGTCGATGAATCTGGAGAGAACCGTGTGCTACCTAAATTATCTAAATTAGGTCTCTTGGATAGTCTGTTATAGATCAGGTCCAGAGCATCCCTCAACAAAGACCAGTAGCAATACGCAAACATGTCTTCATTTCAATGGCCCTCATATATTTGTTCCATTAAAGATATGTTCTGATGGAATCTTTCTCTATGCTCAATACTAAAAGCTCAATAATTTCAACGAAAGAAACCTAGACAAAAGTGAAGAAAATGGATTTTCTTCAAAATGGATACTTATGGACAAATATATACCTAAGTTATTAATTTGAATTTTTTTTTTTCTCCAATCAAGAAGGGTTCGGTCAATACCTCCAGCAAGGATAAGAACCACCGTTTTAGATAAAAGCGCAACCATAAAACGACTTCAAAGATGAGGTCCTACAGATTTCCCTGACCACGGTTTCAGGGCTAGAAAAACTTCGCAGGAGTGGTCCACTGGGACTTCTCCCATAATTAAACCCACCAAACATAAGTACTTATTGCAACACATTGCAGATTGGTGAAAAAAAGGAAAAAAAAATAAGGTCATTATCGTGTTCAGAAGTCAAAAATATAATATAAATATTAGCTATTATCAAGACTGGAACATTTTCACGGCTGTGCAGTGTAACTGAGGATTATAATAAACGTCTGAAAATATAAAGGAATAGCCAATTTTCTAAATCAAAAAATTTTCCCTCTTTGGAATAGAATTCTGAAAATTGAATTAAGCTTTATTTTCATTACACTTACATTTTTTTCTGAAACTATTTTGATTAAAATAAGAATTTCTATGTTAAAATAAACACAATAGATACTATTGAAAGAATTATATACAATGCACTTATGAGAATAAAATATTTTTCAGGATTCTCATGCTGAAGTCAAGAAGTATATGACAAACCTCATAAACTGGGAAAATGTGTAATTAACCTACGAAACCTGTTCAAATTTCGATGAAAATTCTGTATCTTGAGCTTATGGAAAATTCAAAAACAATTTTTTTCGTTGTTGAATTTTCCATTTCAATATTTAAGTTATATGTCTGTAAGTTAGTTTATAACTGTTTTCGAATAAAAATTGAATGAAATTTTTCTACTCTATTTTTTTAAGTATTGCAAAATAAGCGACAAACTTATATATGGTTCTTAGTTGAAATTGAAACCAACTTTAAAACACAATTTCGCAAATAAAAAATTAGTAACTAAAAAGATAGAAACAAGAAAACAATTTTAAGCTTGCATGAGAATCATGATTTTAATTAAGTTATTCTAGCAAAGCCACTTCAAATGCAAATGGTTTGTCTCAAAAAATCATTTCCTCTAATAAACCAAATACATTATTTTGTAGTTAGTAATAGAAATTAGTGTATATATGTATGTGTGTAACACAGTTGGGATGCCAAGTTATCATGTTCGTTATAATTTATTGCTTTGTTACATACAAACAATCTTGTTTTTACGTCCAAAACATTGATCTAGCATCACTAATAACGTCCTCATTCAATTTTTAGTTGTACAACATTAAGAATTACATTATAATATCACGTTTCGGGCTATTCAAGACATGTTATAATCTCATACTTCATGCCCCACTTTAGAAACATTAAAGCAAATAGTTAAAACTATCTTTAGTGTTGGGAGAATAATTGATTAATGCTTGCATGTTATTAAGGTTTTTTGAATAATTTGTACAAGTTTATTGCATGGTTTTAAATTTTTTGATTAAAAAAATTCAATTTTGAGATATTGTCTTAGGAAAATATATTTTTTCGAGAGTGAAAATTCCATTAAAATTTATAGTGAAAAGGAAAATTTTTATAGAGATGTGTGTATGAGATAGGTGCGTATTAAAAGTGTGACACATTTTGTTAAGAAAGGTATCTTTCTAACGTGGGTGCTCCATCTGCTTCCTTGTTTGTTCAACACACTAATATAATATTCATAATTCAGTGGCAACGTTTTGTAGCTATTCTTATATTCATGACAACACTGTTTACGATAGTATAGTCCATAACATGCTGGAGCATTATATATGTAAAAGGAATGTGATTATCGAAAAATAAATAGCGTAAAGCACACCACACTTATAATGCATGCTTTTATTACAACGGCAATTTGTCATGGATTTACACAGAACGATCAGATGTATTTATGATTTGCAAATTGAAACGGCAGCATATTGAAAATCGACTTTTCGCGTTGAACGTTATATATTGGGGAAAACGAATCGTTAAAAGTTCATTAGATGTCCATATACGTAGAATGATTATATATTCCATGTTCACTCATTTGATTTGAGTTGTTCACTAATTTGATTACTGATTGCTTCCATTTCATAGTCGCTACTGTTACGACTGTTGTGTTGTAAAACTAGTAGCCACGTAATAAACTTAACGCGACAACAAACTTCTTAACGCGTTAAATCGGAGACGTGGAAGTTAGAAACGACCATCAACCTCCCTAACTAATACTAATGGAAACAAAACTTGACTGACAAAATATCTACATGCATTTTAATTTGATCGAACTTGATGAACTTACAAGAGCTGTACAGCGATAGTTACAATGAGGACATTTGTACGGCTTCGCTCCGGTATGAATGCGCATATGTTTCCGCAAATGAAAAGCCATCCGGGCTTTGAAATCACAATGTGGACACTCAAAATCCTTAACGTTCGAATGAACTTTCATATGCCTGAAAATAAAAAATCCAATTAACATAAAAAAATGATTACAATCATTGTCTCATGACACCACGATTTACATCCATCCCATAAAATCTTGACACATTTCATAAAACTAGAATAAATAATTTTCAGTACTAAAAACTATAAAAAATCATAAATTATATTAAAAACGTTGATCTATAGATTTAATTGACACGATCAAGTAACTAACGCCACTCGTATCCCGCACGAAACGATAAAAGACAAAAAAAAATATTCTCAAAAGCATATATTCAAAAGAGGAAAGCGGATTTTTAAGTTGGATAGTTCATAGAGCCACATTGACCAGAAATGTGGATAATTAAACGAAGTTATCTTGCTAGAAATCAGTAAATATATACACAATAAAATAAACTTGTTTAATTATTCTTCGTTGCTGGAGTTAAAGTACACATAATTTATCGCTGGAAATGATCATGAGCTCGACTCAATCGTTTTTCCTTTTATAATTTATTAGCATGTTTAACTATTTAGTGTAAATAGCCTTTCAAGTCCTTACGAATGATATCGTTAAAATTTTTAATTTCTTCGAAAATTATTTGTCCTGCATAATTAGATAATAAGATATGCAGCATCCGAGTCGCATTGACTCATTCAAAACATGATGTGTTCCCAAGAAATGTGAAGAAAGATTTAAAATGATTTATTATACTAATTTTTAAGAGAATGAAGAAATAAACTAGTTAATTTATTTGTAAACACTTTTATTTAAAGATGTTAAATTAATAATTACAAGAGAAAGACGAGTTATCTGCATTCAACATTCAAGCAATTACTTGGGATTTATAATACAATATTCTCAGTAAAGTGACAATATAAACTTGGAATTATTGGCACGATTTTAGTGACAAGAGAATTTACCTAAGTGAATATCTGTAACTTACTGTTACTCAATTAATCGTAGAAACAATTAAGTTATTTAACGTCAAAAGGCCAATGAAGTTATTCAATCATTTAATAAAGAAATAAAAAAAAAATGATAAATGAACTGCTAGGTGATATTTTACTGCTTTTAAAAAGTATACAGCTATAAGTATGGGTAATAACAATTTAGAAAAATGTCAAAAAAAAGTCTACTAGTAACCAAGTGGTCACGGTAACTGCTTCAAAATATTGGGTTTGAATTTCGTAACGGGCAACGTTTCAGTATTTCTCAGTTTACGGATTTTTATAAGCTCTAGAATCACTAAAGACCTTACTAGTTATAAAACGACAGTAAATAACTATTAAAAAAATCAATCAAATTTAAGCCCAAATTTAATGCTCAATTAATTAAATAATTGAAATTTTTTATGAGAATTCATTATCATCCAAGAATGAAACCAATTTTCCAATTTTGACTATGATACTGCTAGTACAATAAATCGATGGATGATCTATTGGAATAACGTTTTTGTTTAAAATTGAGCAATGAGAACATTTTTCTGGTAATATTAAAAAAAGCCAACATAAAAATTTTTTAAATTTTAGTAAATGGCTTTATATTTATTATATTTCATTCAAAACCTAGTTTATAGTTTAATATTGATAAATATGTTATTATTTCCAAGTCGCAATTGATTAATTAATTAATTTGTAATTATTTAAGCCATATGACTCAATTTCTTTGTAATAACGCATTTCAATAGTCTTTAGCTGTCATTGTCAGGTGGTATTTCTATTTTGTCAATTTGTAAATAAATTTCATACAAGATGATTGTTGTTAATAATTTATGGTTAAGGCTATTAGGTAAATCCAATTTGTGAGCTTTAAGTATTTCATATTCTTTCTGGGGGATTATACCTGATCCTTTCTGGCAAATGTGTGGAAGTTTAAAGTTAGTTTCAAAATGTATATATTTATGGTTTTCGTTGTATAGATGCTTTGTAAAATTTGAAGATTTTTTTCAACCAGATTTTCTGGTTGTATGTTCATTGTATCTAGTCCCGAATTATCTACCAGTTTGGCCAATATAGAGTTTTTCACATAAAACTTATTTAAGTATATATATTCCGGTTTTATTGTCCAGGTGATTCAGTTGTTCTTCCATATTTCGAAAATTTTGAGGAAATTGTTACTTCTCAAAAATGCGCCATTAATATTATTTTTCTTTAGGAAGTTGACGAATGTAGTTGCAAATATATTGTTGAAACTTGGGTTTATATACTTCTTTTTTTGGGTAAAAAACTATAAGGGAACAACCAAATTATACTAGAAAATAAAACCGGAATATATACAATTTTGATGTGAATCATATGTGAAATATTTATATTGGTCAAATTAGTAGATCATTTGAGCTTAGATACAAAACACAAACAAAAAACCTAGTTCAAAACCATCCTCAAATTTTCCAAAGCAACTGTACGACGAAATAGAGACAAATAGAGAAGTTTGGGGAAATCTGAGAAGAATCAACGATCACCAGTTTGGTGACAAATACACGTCGTATATACGACAAATGTGCAGTTATGAAACACATTCAAAGAGAAAAATGGTTCATATTAAAGAATGGTATACGAAAGCTGAAAAGACCCAAGAATAAAGCAGAAAAAGAATTGGAGTTCTAGACATTTTAAAAGCGTTTTTCAACTTAAAGAACTTGTATACAATTTTAATCTATAAATTTTTTATTTTAAATCGCAAGGAAGTGCAAGAAAGTTGTAGATATACCATCATTTTAAATCTTTCAAATTTTTGACAAAGAGCACATTAAAATGTAAGTAACTGCGAGAATAAAACTTTAAAAAATGAGAAATATTTTCGAGAGATCTTGACTGTATATTGTTACAGTTTACGAGACAATATTTTGAAAGTAATCTTTTTTCTGCAAACAAGTTGATTTGTACCTGTGTAAAACATTCTGAGTCTTAGCAGCGAAGAGACAAAAATCGCAAGTGTATGGTCGTTTTTCTCCATGAGACTCCAAATGGGGTTGTAAATCCCCCCAAGTTCGCGTCACATACGAGCACCCTTCTTCCGGGCAAGTTATTGTTTTGTGATGGATGTTCTTGTGTCGACTGAAAGCAGATCTGAAATGAAAAAGAACTGTTAATTTTTTCTCTAAATAACACTTAAGTTGGTTGAATTTCCAGGCTTATTTTATTAAGCCGGCAATGGCATCATGTCCGAAGGGACAGTCGGCTCGGGAACGTTCCGGAGTGAGATTGAGAGGCGGGCTTTTTTTTGTTTTCAAAGGAGCCATAATTTGACATACTCACGTTCCCGGAAACATTATTTGTGTTGTGTTGCCATCTTTCACTTGAATTTACAGGAATATTGTGACGCACAGGCAATGTATAATTGAACAACTGTGCGCATACACAATACATTACGGGAGGTAGCACCACGAATTTACGAGCATCGCGGGCTTAAAAGTATGCAATAAATCCCCTTTCTAAGGCGTTTAAAAATCCACCTCCCTCTGCACGAGTAAAGTAAAAAAAAACCCACCCTATGCAACCCCATATATTTTGGCTGGATGTAATAGCAACATTGACGACGTACCCGGCAGCCATCATAGATTGGCATGATTCGATTTATTTTTAAAGTGGTGATAAATAGTAATTATCTTTGAATATATTTTTTCGTCGTAGCACTTTAAGCTTCTGCCTTCTCAATTTCACTCCAACGCATTTCATACATTTACATTGGATTTTATCTTTGTTTCCCGTTTTTCCTTTGCTTTAACATTAAATTAAAATCTTGAATAAATTTTTAAACTTTAATCAGAATTTGGTTACAACAAATTCATCCTTCTCTTAAAAATAAGGTCTATTTTTTTTGATATTTAAGATTTTCATTAAAATAAACTATTTCTTTAATTTTTTTATTCGAAAAGATGAATAAGATACAAGTTTTAAGTTTGATATTTTTTCAGAAATATGCGTATGATAGAGACTAATGAAATTAAGTGAATGCATTAGGGGTAGAAAGCCTCTGATCCTCTAATAAAAGGTTTGTAGTTGACGATATTGTAATACGCAATAGCTTTTATATTGTAATAATAAAGCAGAATTATATGAATTAATGTGTACCTACAATAATTTTGTTATGAAATTAAATTCGATATCGTGCTATATGCTAGTATTGAAACTTTTGCAGCGCACAGAATTAAGTGAGCTTTTCAATATTAATGAAATCAGAATTTAGAGTGACATGAGTGTCAATGAAATTTGACAAGGAAAAGATACATAATATAGTTTAGGTTCAACAAAGATAAAAGATTATATATACGTAAGTGGAAAAAATGGTCAACACACAAGGAAAAATATAACATTTGATTCACTTTTCATTTTCTGAATGCTTGATGCACTTTTTGTGTAAGAATACAAATAAATTAAGTATTTTAAGTAATTTTGGAAGAAAAAATTGTAAAAGTACTGTCATAATTATTTATTGGAATATTAAAAGAAAAATAAAAGGGAATATAAAAACAAAAACAATGAAAGTTTAATTCAAAAGGTACTAAGATAACGAACGAAAATAATAGTTTTACTAAGGTAATGAAATTGAAAATCGTTTCACATGAGGTTGGAATATTGGCTAAATTTGGTGCTAGAACCCCTACAAAAAATTAGTTCCCTGTTAGTATAAGTGCTTACGATCCCATGAACTTTGTTGCTAGCGATTCGCTAGATTCTATTAAACAAGTACATGAAATATTTTTGGCGTAAAATTATATTCAACACTTTCTTTTTTCAATCATTGCCATCTTAATCATGCATGCCAAAACTTCAGTTACGTGGGAAGCAAATTAGTGTTATTCTAGTTGTGAAACTACTTAAAATAAAACGAAACTCACATTTATCATTAGTTTTAGCCAAAAGTTCTTATCGTTATAACGAATTCAGTAAGAGCTTTTGCACATGCGCAAATAGATGTTAGAGCATAATATACTAAACATCTTCATTTCGGTTCTATGCCAGTTGCCCACTAGAAAATTCCCAACAGGAAAATCGCCCACAAAAATTTTCGCACAAATGGTCACACGAAAGTTACCCACATAGAAATTTATTAGAAATATAGAAATTAACCGACAGAAAAAAATATTTATTATATTTAACTATTACTTGATTAATTGTTATTTTACTATTAGTATTATAATGCACTACTAACTTACATGAAATAAAAATATCATGTTTTTATTATCGTAAAATATCGTTTACTAACCATACTAATAATTTTTTTCTCTTCAAATCACTATGTGAGGATACAGCATTGTGCGTTAAGTTCTGTCTGAGGAATTTTCTAGTTGGCAAGTGTCTGATCATCCTTTATTCCTCAAGTTATCTATGAAGTAAATACTCAATTGATATAATCCCAAAAAAATTAATGATGTTTGATAAACAGTACAGTCCCTGGTCATATTTAGACGCACTTAAGATTTGATACAAAATGTACATATTACACTAAATTAAATTTAATATTGTCTACTTTTTCCATTACAAAAAGTTGTATTGGTTTTTAAGAAATATATTTTCTGGATAAGAGTAAAACCTTGTTTATTATCCCTATTAGCCTCCTTTAGGATAATAACCTTGATTTGTCAAACCCATTAAAAATATGTGAAAATTGCTGAAGAAAAAAGTAACTAAAGAGGTGGTCACAACAGAAAAATAGCCCTTAGAAAAAATATTCACGTATGGAACCACCATCCACAAATACAATAGATGGTATTGTCCTACATAGACAGTATACTGCGCAGAATGGGGACCGTAAATATCTGTAAACAGGCTTTGAATTAAATATTAAACAATTCAGATCGCCATAATTGAGAAGATGTTTAATTAATTTGATGGTAAAAAAATATTTTTTATTAAATATGATTTTTAGTCATGCTATTTGATAATAAGCGTAATAAATTAAATTTCTACAGGAAAGTTAATCCCAATCAAAAATATGAACCCAAAATAAAATAGCTCTTACTTCAGGTTTTATACAAAACTATAGTGCGTCTATTAATATGGTCAGGAACTATAACTTCTTCCCTCTTAATTTGGTTTTTGATTTCCTTATTTACTTGTTCTTTTTAGAAGTAATCTTCGATTTAATTGCAAATTTTTGATTTTTCTTTTATTCTTCTATTCTCAAACAACGTAAAGTAATTCGAAATAATCGTCAAACTATTCAATACTGATGCAATATGCTTATTCTTCACAATCAAATCTCAAATATAATAAATTACATCGTACATCATATGATTTGCTTTATTGGATACTATAACTAGTACTGACTTATTAGAGAATAATTTTTTTTCTCAGTTAATTTTTACACAAGAAATAATCTAGTCTTAGTGTATTTGTATTATTATATATTGCAACAAGTGTTTCTAATACCAAAACTTATATAAATTTACAAAAAATAAAATTTATAGGAAAACTTGGAGTCAATGAATAGTTTGCAAGAATAAGAAATTTTATGTTTGAGCCACTACTGATTCTACATGGTATAAATGGCTTCAAACTTCAAGTAAAGTGCATGCGCTCTGAGTTTCGGATATCGCTTTTATTTTTGGAGCTTTTAGCTATATTTTCAAAAACTGTGCATTTGCAAAGTTTCTTTTTATAGCGAAACAACAATTTACCAGTACGAAAGCATAACCGGTACTTTTATTAACGATGCTTAAGTCGAGCTTTCGTTGTATGTAAAAGTAAAAAAAATATTGAGGTTTATGTTTCTGACACAATATTCAAAAGAAAACTATGTAATAAAGAACTTGTTCTAGTTTAAATTAAAGAATTATTTAGTGGCACATTAGATTTGATCTCGACTGTATAAATTTGTGGGAATATTCTTTTTAAATTTCTAGGCCAGAAAATTACGGTTATTACGATAAATTTCGGTGACTGCTCGAAATACTTACTTAAATAAAAACGCTTGAAAATATTGTTGTTGTACAACATAATTAGACTCATTCAATTTATATGAATGTTCGAATAAAATTTTTGTGAAAAAATATGAGAACAATTCAAGTGTTTTTTTTTTTTTGATTAGTTGAAGAAAAAAAAAGACTCAAGGCTCCGTCAGATTGTTGTTGTTTATATAGATTGAATACGAAATTACTTTTTAGGAAGCTTTGTGTGTGGAGATGGAGGAAGAATGGCGATTAAACGTAATTCAATTTTAAAATAAAGATAAAAATGTATATGTGTATAAACAACATGAATTCAAAGTGGAACAAGAAACTTTTATAATATATTTTGTTTGTATATTTACTTAGTTGAAAAATGTAATAACTATGATTTGGAAAAAATATGATACTAAATTCTGTAAAATTTGATATTACGATGTGGAGTATAAATTATTAGATTATAGACGTTTAATACATATCCGAGATATAATAAAATATTCAAACCATGAAACTTTTACAGAGTGGATATTGAAATCGTACAATTATGCTGAAATTTATTATTTCAAAACTAGTGAAAAATAGTATAATGAAAATAATTTTGCTTTTGTAAGAAATGAAGTATAATTCGTAGGGAACGATTGTCGCGACGCCTTCCACGGCAGATATGTGTTTTATAGACGACATACGACATCATAAAAATACATTTGTGCGGTGATTTGCAAAACTGCTGGAGTGACATCTACTTTGCATGATCGTGCAATTCCAAGTGTCATTCTGATAGAATATATGATAATTGTGTTCGCGACGAATGGCAAAACTTTTGCTCCGCCCGTCTGTTTTGCCCGCTTCTATTTCAGTTTTCCTCGTCTCGTCGTCTATTTATCGAATGACATTAACTGCAGCATTCAAAGATTGACCGTTTCGTAGATTGTTTACAAAACTTAAATAGATCCTGTCGCTGTTTTCTTTGCAGATCCAAGTGAGATATACAGGAACTGAACATCGCAAATAAAACTATTAACGTTCCTCTGCATTTTATTATCATATTTATTGGTAACATATTGTCATCTTGATTCCCATCCACCATACTCACTTGATGAAAATCTAACTCATCACGAAACTTTTCCTACAAAACAATTTCCGCGCCACAATCAAAAAAAAATCGCACTATCCAAACTATTTTTGATAAACGGTTTCAACAAAGAAATTCACCGTGGTATAAATATGTCAATTTTTCAGCTTGGAAATATTCGTTCGTGTCGTTCAGTGGCGTTAACTGAATCATTACTTAGCGAGACATACCTACAAGACACGATAAATACACGATACGCAAATTTCCCGGTTCTAATCTCGGCAACGAATAAATATGATCTTGTTAAGTGACTTATGTACATCGGGTCATAGCTAAACCAGTTTTGCGTTCGAATATATCAAGAAGCATTTTGGAGTCGAAGAAAAAAACAATCATCGAACAGTTCACCACCACCTGAGAATGTCATGAAGGTAATGTTTTGCAATTAAAACCTATTTATGAGTACAGGTATATTAATCTCCCTTATGGATAATATGTAAATTACAAACATCAAGTTATTCGATCCTCAACTTTAATCAAAGATTTAAGTAAAAAAATAAATAAATGTTTATTTGAACTTCTCATGCAGCACAGGTGGACACTCATCTAATTTCTTTTCCTAGTTGCAGGGTTAAGGTTAATAAAATTTTATTCATTTCTTGATTTTTGTGATTAAAATAAATTGTGCTGAAGCAAAATATGTTTTCGTTTCATTTAACACTATAAATAATATATTTTAAATATTTATTTGTATTCGCAATTACAACCAAATTACTTTGTTACACTAAATGAATCTAAAGTGAAACTAAAATTAATAACAATATTTTTTTGACTAAGTTAAAAACCACAGAAAACTAACTTTAAAACTTTTTTTTTCAAGTAATATGCGGTGGAACCTTATTATTTTGAATTGTATGGAAAGCAGTATTAAATTCGAGTTGGGAAAATGAAAGCTTTGGCTAGATAAAATATTTTTGATACAAAATAATAAAAAAAAAACGAAATTTGCGTTGGGTCCATTCGAGTTATAAGGATCAACTGTATATTTTTTTTTATTAGGTTGATTTTTTCAAGAGAAGGTTAGTCGAGCTACATTACTGCAACCACAGAGCTTTCTGTGCCTCCTGGGCCCTACATTACCTAATTAAGACCAAGTAGCTGGGCGAACCACAGTACTCGTCGCACTAGGTGCTTTTTGGCTATTTTGGTTACAGAGCTTGAATCTCTAGTTTCTCATGTCTCTATTTATTCAGAGCACCGCATTCCCGAAGAACATGAGGAGTGATTTTATCCTCAGCCTAACATAATCTGAATTTTGGATTTAGATACCCACGTGTAATCCCATTGTATGCAGAAGCTTCTTCATTTCGCAGTGGCCGGTTATTAGGCCTGTTACCACTCTTGTAAGACCATTGCTTTCTTGTAAGACCATCTATTTCAGCAGTTAGTTTCCGTGATGGTTTACCCATCATCTTTTTACTGTGCTTTTCCTGGAGATATTCTTCCATATTGTGCAATGATTTTTATAAATCCATTTTTTGATGGTATTTTCCACTGCCGATTTTGTAACGCCAAGTACAGTTGTGGGCCCGTGAATTATGTTTAGGATCGTTTCCGGGTTCCATTTCAGACTGTCAGCCCTTTTATTGCCGTTCATGTTCTTCTTTTAGTCTCACAGATGTTACCACAAATTCCGTTTAAAAATCAATTGAAAAACTTAAATATTCAGGAACAATTGTTTTTGTACAGCTTATAAACATAGTAATGAAGTACACAGAACAGTAAAAGAAAAATTTATTTAAAGATATTCTACGAAAAATTTATTCATATATAAATTTTGATAAGGCTGTGACTTAAAATTGAGCAGTATTTAGATTAACTTCAATTTCAATAAAAAAGAAGTCTAAAAATAAATTTGGTTCGAAAGCTTCTGGTATAGTTAACATGTGATTATCAAAGTAGAATATTGAGAAAAAACTCTCTAAATATGTCTTGATACTTTAAAGCTTAATGAATTTTAAATTAAATGAATTTTTTAGTAATTTTATATCAGCAATAGCGGACATGTTATTTCTAATAAATACTTAGTGATTGAAACAGAAAGAACTGAAACATAATTTGACTGGTTTTTGAAAAATTCAAGAGTTCAAGAAACTGTCCTATAATGTGGGGATTTTACATTTGCAATTAATTTCCGAAAAATCTTTAAATGAATCAGAGGAAAAGGTCAAATAATTGAAATTTTTGATTTTTTGTTTTATTTTTTTTCGAAGAGATTTTGATAACAATCTTATGGTGTGAATTAAACTATTTCCAGAGAACCTGATTTTCTTTGAAAAAAAAAATTATGGAAATAATGTTCTTTTCCCTATAATGTTTCACTTAACCTATAGACTGGTTTTGTGATATACTTGACAATATAATTTTTATATATTTCAAAAAGCTGTAATTTTTGAAAACCATAGATTAAGTGTAGATTAAGATTAAGTGTAGAACCATAGATTAAGAATTACCAATTTATAGTTAGATACAGTTCTTTTTTGAATCCAACGTATTTAAATAGTGTTATTCAAAAATTGTTAATTTTTGAAAGTCAGTAACTTTACAATTTCAAAAACAAATTAAAAACAAAGTGCTCTTAAATTTGTTTAAAACTTCCTTTTCATATTATTTCAAAGATAATGGATCAAATCCTAAAAGCTTAATTGCAAATTTAGTTCTGCCATTCAGAGAACGCATACTTCCTACATGAATCTTCATTTTTTATTTTTCACGTGCATTTGATTTTGTAACACTAAAAGTTTTATGTTATTGAGTTATTTATTTTTTATTTTTGCCACTTAAACAATAAAAGACATTGTCTGTGACGAAACGCAGGAACATTCACTTAAAAAAAATAGGCAAAACTTATCCAATTATCTCTAAAGTGAAATATTCCCTTACTTCCCAACCAAATACACTTATTCAAATGTTGTTCAGAAAATTTAATATTCTTTGCTATTTTCACATTTCCCATAACACTAAAGATAATAAATGCAGCAATATAGATAGAATTGTCGCGAAACTCATAATTACAGTAAATCACATTAGCCAACAACATGCATAAATAGCTCAGAGTAGGATGTAATATGGCCGCAATAAACATATGATAATAAATCTGAAGCTTATTTCATTTCCGTAAAGTAAATGTTATGCATCTTCATACCAAATGTGTGTTGATGTATGGAGAAATAAAGAAAATCTATGTCTATAAATTATGATATATCACTATTTTGTTCTTGTGTGCAAATATAATGACGCTTTCACGTACTTATTTATAATGCCGATCAAAGTGTTTGACTCTATTTTCTGATTTGGAATGAAAAATACAAACAAGATAATGGCAATTCACTTGATGTTGCGTTGATTTAAATAATAGGCACGCAATATATTATGCTGTTTGTATTTTAAGTCTGCTTGAAATATCACATTGTTCACACTAGGTTGGACTGCAAAACATAATATGCTTGACACTTCCCTATGGGATTATATACCTACATAGATATAACGACTTATTTAAGACGCTTTTTTCTTTATATTTACAGTTATTGTTCTATCAAATAATTTTAATCATTCTTCAAAAAGAAAATGTGCATTCAAAAATTCAATTTTCCACAACATCCCTATTTGTTTCCCAACCAGCTAATTATTCCATAAAATAAGACAATAAACACCACTGCTTTTTCATTATAAATAGTTCCAATAAAACAACGAAATCAAATAAAATTCTATGTTTTCGAGGTATACTAGGAGTTTTATTGGTACATCTTCTTCAAATACAGCCATGTTATAAGGGTTAATCCTAAAATTGTTGGTCATTAACTTTGGAGTACAGCAAAATGTATTTCTAATCTTATTTCCTTTAGTTCACGTATTGAGAGCTTTATTTTAATTAGTAAGTACTTATACCAATATTATAAAAACAATTTCGATAGAAACTGTTCAAATATTTAACTAAAATAGCAGAAAAATACACAAAATACAGGGTTAAGTGTTTTCAAGCTCATAATAAATAATAAATAAAGGGGCATTGATAATGTTTCAATAAATTACCTTTTGATTTATATATTTATCATGCAAACTAGTAGACTGTATTATTTGTCTACTCTTTAGTAAGATATTATTAATATTCCTTTACAATTGAATACAAC
Organism: Sisyra terminalis; assembly: GCA_958496175.1. Lineage (NCBI taxonomy): Eukaryota > Metazoa > Arthropoda > Insecta > Neuroptera > Sisyridae > Sisyra > Sisyra terminalis. Next base: position 16,476,021 of record OY292275.1, read on the forward strand.
GCTAAAGTCATTTATTCTATCTAAATCGGGGGTCATAGGAAGGCTAGATCATTGCATAGACAAACGAGTTTAGGATCTAGTTTCTGAAGGGCATAGGTGAACCACTATTTGAAAAAAATATAATATATTTGTTATTTTTCTTATAAATAACAGTTTATAAACTTCTAGAACAACTAAAACTATTAATTGCTGCATATTACATATATTTCAAGTATAAGAATTAAAGGCTTATTGAAGTCCTTCATATTACATGGTATGTTATTATTATTAGTTTTTAATATTTGTGTGCTATATTCCTTGTGATATAGGAAATGGTTTGGCAAAAGAAAAATATCAAGGGTCCCAAAAGTAGTTAATTTGATCCAGGGTTTTAATATTACAATCGAATATATGATAAAACAGAACAACATTTTTTTATAGTTTTATATTTGCCCGAGATTTGAAACAAAAAACTTGCGAACTTTGAATTGTAAAGAGGCGGTGTTTTGTTTTATTATGTTCTGTTTTGTCTGTCTTCAACCAAACCAGAGCCTATGGTATTTCACTACCATAAAAATAAAGATTAAGAGTTTAGGCGTAGTTAGCAAAGAGTATTAGTGGATATGGAACCAAGCTTTAGAGTTGTTTTGATAGAAACCATTACTTAAATATAATGTACTTTAACCAATCTAACCTATTCAATGATTGGTTATTTTCCAAATTCATAAACTCTCTTTGCTCAAAAATGCTAAAAAATTTTTGTAATGACTACTATATAAGCTACTGATGTCTCCTGATAGGTTGATAGTTTAGTGCATAAATTTTTATTTTGTTTTTCTCATTATATAAGATAGTATAAATGATTTTGTACAATGATTTGTACAAATGATTTGCTAAAATGAATCAAAGATCGCAAAAAAATGCTACTGAAAGTTTAAAATAATTATGACCTGAGAAAGTATAAAAATCAAATAAATGTTTGCTATTCAATTTACATCAATTACTACTTAAATATAAAATTTCGGAAGAAATCCACTCTCAAACGTAATATTAATAGGTTATTAACGTACAATTACTGCTATGGAAGATTTTAAATTATTTAACTTCTTAAGAGTTAAATTAAATCAAATTAAGGACCTGTATTTCTAAATCAAAATTGAGACATTTATCTTATAAATAAAATGTTATCCGATGGATAAAAAAGTACGTATTTTCACCTGAGAATAGTGATATGATTGAAGAATTTATCAAACAATTAAATTTTTATTTCTTAAATAGCTATTTAGTTAAGGGGGTTACTAATTCATGAGTGGAAATAACGGTCCTAACTGAAATAAACTGCTATTATTAGTTTTACCACAAATTGAATAAATCGCATGAGTTTAATAACAACAGGAAGGATTCTTTCATAGATCTGAACAGAATAGCTTGAAAGCTCTTTATGGGACTATGCATAAGTCAATCAAAAAGTTTGTAAAAGAGTTCTTTTTTCCTTATTTACTGATAGCAAGATCTATACCAGTGTTTGATATCCTTTTATGTGAGCCGCACTCCTTTGAATCTGAAAATAGGTCTCCACACCCCATTGAAAATGTGTTAGGTTTTTAGCTTAGAAAAGTACATTTTTTTGCGAAATTTATTATAAAAAAAATATAATTTATGTTGTTTAATTCATGAGTAGAAATACTGGATCTAATTAAAATAAACTGTAGTTATTAGTTCCACTACAAATTGAATAAATCATATGAGCTTAATAACAACGGGAAGGATTTTTTCATAGATCTAAACAGAATAGAGCTTGAAAGCTCTCCATGGGACTATGCAAAATGTAAAAATCAAAAACTTTATGGAGTTGCTTTGCAAAAAAGTTATTGTAGTTATTTTTTTCCTTATTTTAAGCTCTCCTGGTGGTATGATCTACACCAGTGTTTCTTAATCTCTTAAGTGAACCACACCCCTTTGGTTTGTAGCTTTAAAAAATACATTTTGGGCGAAATATATTACCCAAAATTTCTTAATTTATATAATTAGGCGCTTCTCCCCTGCATCCTAGAATAATTTCTCGCACCCCAGGTTCAGAAACACTGATCTATACCAATGTTAGACTTAAGCAGTAGGTAACCGTATTATTAAGCGGGCCAGTGTGTATTAAATAGGATTCTTCAAATAATAAGACAAAAACAATAAAGGATCAAAATTAGTTCCGGTTCTAAATTTTGGAAAAAATTAAGCATTTTGTTAATTTCAAGGCAGTATACAAAAAAAGAAGTATACCTAAAATGTTTTGAATGCTATTTTAGATCACTAATTATTGTTTATACTCATAATCAAATACAATCTGTAGTCTAAGAAAAATTAATTAAAATTAAATTAAATTAAGTAATTAAAATTAAACCCCCGTGGAAAAAAAATCTGTTACCAATCGACAAATTTTGAATAGATTTAGTGAAATCAAAAAACAAACCTAAAATTTAGAAAGTAAAAATACAAAGCGTATAAATGAATTTCATTGTATGATAAAAATGTCAAGAGTAAAAGAATTTAATAAGAATATATCAAAATGAAACCGTCATTTAATTTGGTCAAAACTCGTTTTTTAATTAGTCTATCTCATCTACATTGTCTACCGTGGCATGATTTATTTGGAAAAGAAAGTACTTAAATTTAACGATGATTAAAAAAAATGCTGCCATGAATAGGAAAAAAATGGAAACGAGGATTCTGAAAGAAAAAATAAATCTGAAATATGACATCTAACTCTGCATAGATAAAGAAAACGAAAAATAGTAAGGTCGTAATTTACGGGTATGATATGTTTCAGATTAAAACATTTATAAGAATAGTCAACGAGGATGCTAGATGGTGGTAAAGCGGTTAAAGAAACGCAATCTCTCTATCTAACAATGGTAGATATCGAGACAAACGGATTCGTCAAGGTAAAAATGAAATGGATGATATAGATGGAAGAATTCTTGTGCACCCATCAGGAATAAGTTTGTAATTTAGGGGTCGGGTTCGAAGTCGCTGGTTACTTGTACAGAGGAGCTGCTCATGGTGAATGATTGGGCGGGCTTTCTGCCTCACCGCAGCGTATAAATCTGTCACACCGATATTGTATTCCACGGGATTTATGTGAAAATCATCTTTTCGTGTTGTAATCATCAATCGTGCTAAGTCAAGTATGCCAAACCTGATTCTGACTACTTTACGATGAACGAATGCGGTGTTAATGTACAGTCTTCACCATTGAATTGGTGCCACCTCATTTTATTATTTACCATTGTTGAATGCCAGAAACCTTGCTATCTACATAATCGATTTTTATCACCAACAAGAAAAAATTAATTTCAACCTCTTAAAGACATTCAAGATTTAGAGATCAACATTTATAATCCGGTTAAATCGTCGCTGTAATCTGGGTTTCTGTGGTTCTCAACTTCTTAACATCCCTAAACCCTGTCGGTGGAAAGACTTTACACCGTAATTACTAGTAGTGATCCATTGTTCATACAATATAGTCTTTAACTTAACACTTATATCCAATTAAAGATCAAAAACTACATAAGAAATTAGTTTTCAGATTTTATTTTTTAAGAGACACCATAAAGTCCCCAAAAGTCCCAGTTTACTTTCTGTTCCAAAAGTACCCAAGTCTCATTTAATGTTTATACACATTGTTCTATAATTTGCGGAGGTCCTCTTCCTATAACAGATAAAGAAATATATAATACCATTTACAATTACCCATGAAAATTACATTGACAAAGTGGATTTGGAACTATTGGTCATAGAGACGTTCGATTTGAGATTTTACGAGTAGTTTTCCTTCCCTCCATTCCTTTTAAGAAATGCTAATGCAATAGTTCTTTGGAATAAAATTAACTTTGAAAAATTAAAGTATTAAGAGTATTTGTATCGAAAAGAAAATTGAAAACAAACAATGCTGTAAAGTGTAAACGAATGACAAATTTCAAATTTGTACGTTTCAATCATTTTTCAATGAGCTACAGGTGTTCCAAAATAGAGTCTTGAGGATTATCACCAAAGCTCCATGGTATGTGAGAAACAACCAAATCCATCATGAAATGAGCGTCCCATACTTAAAAGACTTCCTAACCGCACTCACAAGGAACTTCCTTAACGGCCTAGAAAATTGTCCTAGTGCAGTAGAACTAGGCTTGGGAGAAACCATAAAACATAGAAGGCTGAAGCGGAAACTACCACAAGAGCTCCAAGAAGTAGTAGATGTTTGACCACAAGATCAAAAACCAAACAACAAATACAAAATACAAAAGACAGAGGAATGAAGTTCGACTCCTCCAGCTACTGAAACGCCGCTAAAGACCAATTGCCCGACATCACCACCATGATATAGCGACACACCGCTGAACTGGTGCAAAATACACAAAAGTCCACAAAAAAAATCATTTTTCCTGAATATTTAATATAAATGTTGTGTATTGTAACACACGGGGAAAATATTAATTTCTTCAATCAACGAATAAAGTGACTTTGTTCAGTCACGTGTTTAACATTTTATTATAAGATAAAAACAAATCGACAACCTTTCATACTATATAAATAAGTTATGATATTATTTATAAGTTTTGCTACTGAAATTATTAATCCCATAATACCTCACAGCAGTATTTCCTAACCATTTTTGTATATACCGTGCTCATCTAATGGGTAGTATAGATCTTCCTTTGCACTACAATGAAAAATAAAAATTAAACTTTTACTTTTCTAAATAAAATTATAAATCAAAATGAAGTTTGAAGAAAGTTTTTCAAAGAAACCTAATTCTTTAAAATAAGCCCGTCTATGGAAGCTCCAGATTAGTACTCAAGGCTTCACCTCATTAATAACGTAGTTAGGATAAAGGAAATATTTATTTTAATTTTTCGAGTAGAAATTTTTTTATTGAAGTTGTACTTCTTTATCGGCGTTATGAAAAAAATTAGACTGACTTTTTAGTAAAATATGTCTTTACTACAGTAGGAAGTTGCTCGCAAGCGATAAGGGAGAAACTCTAACCGGGAGAAATTTGGCTGATTTTTGGGAGCGATTTGCATAGTACTAAAATAACTACTAAAATACTCTTTTAAGTCGATCGAGTCGATCTTAGCACTCGCATATGCTTTTCATTTGTCAGTAAGAGGAACGAACGGGACTCGATCATCCCGAACAATCCTGAACCAGATACGAATTTTAAATATTACAGCAGGCTAAAAGCCACGGTCACTTGTATTTTTTACAAACATAGACATCGTCGAACTACATATTTTCAAATTTTACAGTCTAAACAATATCCATATTAATACACTACTAGTAATTTCCTGTGAAATATTCACTGCTCAATAGTGACATAACTGACAACGGTAAAAATTGACAATTGATTGAATGAAATTAAAATGACTGTTGAAATCTTAGCAACAATTGCTCAGGTAAAATTTGAGACAATGATTGTATTTCACTTATAAATATGGGTTTACAACATTTTTTCTCTGCCTTTGCCAACATACGATATATGCACACTACATGCATATCAAATACGTTTGGCATTTATTATTATTATGAAAATTAAAATGAATTTAAAGGAAAAATAATTTTTCAACTTCATCTGATCAAAATCATTTGATCGAGTATGTTGCATTATATTTGCCTATATTTGAATTAAAAATCAGTTTCATTACATGGATAAAAATAGTAAATTTTATACAATTATTATTGTATTAATTCAATTTTTAGAACGATGCTATTTAGGACTGTTTATGCATATTTATAAATTATATTTTATAGCGACAGTCTACTTCTATATGGTAAATGTTTTTGATAAGTATTTTTCGAACATGTGACCCAAGTACACTCACCGTTTTTACGATGTAAAAACGTTGATTATCCAATTAAAAAAAACGATTAGTTTGATGTAATTCTTTCCATTAAAACTTATTTCAACAGTGGACATTTCTTCATTCCAATTAATCAAGTCTTCAATTTCAACATTTGATCACTTCATCTTATTTATAACTTGAACAGTTTTATGTTGTATAATTATTCTAATTGAAGTAAATCGTTAAAGCTAATTAATTTGATGACGATTTAAAGTAATTTTTAAAATTGTGGTTAATTTTGGGAATTTCATTTTTCCTAATTGATTTTTTACAATCGACTATTTTTTTAATTATTTATTCATCAGATTTTTGTAAAGTTAAATTATAATGTTAAAGGCTAGAACAGGAAATATTCTTCATGTTGTTAATCAAATGTATGAGTAAGAAAGATTTAAAGGCTACTCGTATAAGCAGTTATACTACAACATCAATGATTGATTCAATCGATTATAGATTCATAAAAGTAGTTGCGATAGAAAAAAAAAAAACTATTCAGGTAGGTAGAAATTGATATCGGAAAAAAGAGGGTAAAGAAGGAAATTTTTAGGTCTGGCATAGTGGAAACCGTGGGTACTTTCTAGACATTAACTATATATCACATCGAAGCATTCAAATTATAATCAAGCAGTCTGTTAAATTGCTGTATTAAATATAAAAATGAGGAGTGCGTTTGATGGAGGCTAAGTTACTTGATAGCTGACACATAATGAACATGATTTAGTGTTGAGCACTGAGAAAAGAATAACTATAAATCAGAATGATGTAGAAATGAGAAAAGAGCACCAGATATTTGATACAAGCCATACACGCAGCCTTTGGCATTAATAACAGCTCTTAAATGACATTGACACATCGTTTATGTGTCTCCAACTAATCCTTTTCTATTATCAAACTTACAGACTATTTTCTCTATTTTATTTTATTATCTCATGATTATCGCTCGATGTAATTATTAATCTTGAGCCATCTATTAATATATGCATCTGAATATTTATATAATTTATTTTCAAAAGGGGATTATTGAAATTATAGCTTGACTTTCTCTGTATATTTTCTACGATGAAGATCGATGAAATCGATTTTTTAATAAAAGATTTATGACACAGTACCTAATCTTCATGAGTTTTAGACTAAACAAAAATTAAAATGTCCTTTTCTACATTCTAACATTTCGCAGATATTTGAACAGACTAAACTTCCAATAAGTTTCTTTATTTGTGAGGAAAAATTCCCATTGGATCGATAGTAAAAAAATTCTGATGTCTATGTTACGATGTGTTTTATTTATTACTTGATGAATTTTAAAGCTCTAATGGTTTAGTTTATCGTATAAAACTTACTTATGAAACCAAAACAAAGCATAAGTTTCATTTGTCTTTAAACTTTAGTAATTTCGATACATTTAAACAATATGAATAATTTATATGTTTTCTATGTAGTAAATAAACATTAGACATTGAACTACAGTACTTTTTATTCTGAGTATTTTGATATTGAAATAGGTTACTTTTAAATAACCACGAAGTATGGATTCAAGGAGTCAGAACATAATGTCCAAAAATGGTATCAATTTGAGGTCCACTACCGGTAAAGTACGCTACTGTTCAAAAAGTATTAAAGTGTAAATGACATGGCTGCCGATCCCGACCAAAAATTGCAAGCTTTGAGAATGAAACATATTTGGAGCTATTAGCAAAAAATGATATATTATTTTTCTTAGTATGATCTGATACCTATGGAATAGGTATAAAAATTATTGTGAAATTGCATTTCCATTGCATATTTACCATTAAGCAAGAAGGAAGAATTCATGATGCTAAAAATTGGTTAAATTATTTATAGCCGAAATTTTCCGAAACAGAACTAACATATTGGGGTTTCCGGGGTAAATTTTAAAATTCCTTGATTTTAAAGGTGTACCTTAAACACGATAGGTTTACAGAACACAGTTCGATAAATCCTACACTGCATTACTATTCTTAAGTGAAAATTCGCATTTTTTATTTATCTTCCAAAAAAAAAAAATTATCTGGAAGAAGAATGTTACTATCTAGATGTGAAAATACTAGTCCTTAGTAAAATTATTTGTCAATCAAGAAATCTTTCAGCCTTCCCTAACAGGGTTACTATAGTATTTCAAAATCTGCATTTCTTTATTTTAAAAATCAAAGTTAATTTTTTTCTTGACCCTCACCAACAATAGACAGTGGATACCCTTGTAAACGGTGTTTTCATTTCCACGATTATTTAATATGTATGTTATTTTTTACAAAACATTTCGTTAATGATGTACTCGAATAATTTTTCTATACCTCATCCAAAAGAAAATACCACAATTAGAAGATATCATGCACCAAAAAATAGAACAAAACTTTATATTTATTCATCTTTTTTTATTTCCACTTAATTTGCACAATATGCCATTGGCAATAATTGCAATTTGTCATCTTGTCCTGCTCTTGAATTGGTTGCGTCCACCAACACTACTCAATATTTATTTATTAATTAAATTATTTAATTTGATTCACTTTTTATTAATTAGTTTTTATTTGAATTGGTCTGTTAGTTCCAAAATTGAGGGTCTTTTTAGTCTTCTATTCTCGGTGCTATTGTCGAGCAAATTGAGGGCTAGCTGGTTAGGATGGTTGTCCAGTCTCATTTGGTAACTTTTAGCACGCTTTGAAATAACATCCTTGACTTTATCAATTTGAAGATCTTCGTGTATGCGGTCGTTGTTGATATACCATGGTACGCCTATTATTTTTCTTAGAGTTTTGGATTGAAATCGCTGGATGATTTCTATATTGGAGTGAGATGCTGTACCCCAAAGTTCCAGTCCGTACGTCCAGATTGGTTTTAATACTGATTTATATATCGCCATTTTGCTTTCAATAGATAGTTGCGACTTGTGTCCAATCAGCCAGTATAGTTATATTTATTCATAAATATAACTAATATATATTTAATTTTTTTTGTACCTGAAACGTTTTTTAGGCATTTTTTCAAAGGCTTCTTAAGATTCACTCGCATTTTTGGATATCTCTGGCAAAAAAGAGACTCCTACCAGAAACAGTCCTGTGCAACTGTACATTCCTTCATTTACAAGTATGTACCTTATCTGAAGTGTGTAGGTGTCAATCTCTAATAGAAGTGAGAAAACCACTGAAAAATTAATTTAGGATCAAAAACATTTAAAATCTTAAACCTTAATCATCGAGAATATCTTATATTCTTCTTATAAGTCACTATAGGAAATTTAGACTTCCTTTTATTAGCTTAGATATTTATGTTAAGTGAAAAAATTATTAGGATAATATATTATTTAAAAAAAAATTGGGCAATCACAGTCTTAGCCATTTCTATGTTTCTTTAAGAGTTGGTACTTTCATTCAGGGGTAGATAGATCATATTCTATTCATCACATAGCAATTTAAAAGGTACAAATTTGTCCTGTCGAACAATCCTATACATTTATCCAACACATCAATATTCTTAGGTAAAAATGTGCACGTTTTCTCTATCCACCGTAGTGTTTTCTATACAAATCATAGTCATATACATCAATCCATTCTTCATTATTTGGAATGTTTTTACTTAAAATCTACAAGATAATACCTATGTATAAAACTTAATAAATAATAACTAAATAAAATTTTAGAAGAAGTAGAATGGCATTAAATCTTCTGAACAGATCTTTATTAAATTTCAAAAAGTAATTCTCAATTCAAAAATTTTCAAAGAAAACATAATACAACCAATGCATAGAAGCTTTTCATTAAAGCTCCCAATGCTAAATATCGAAACTCAATAATGAAATTCTCAGGTATTTATGTTATCCAAATTTGCACATAAATCAAATTCTACAACTTTTTGTAGCTTTAGATTTAAAGAAAAAAATTCACTGAGATTGACCTAGCAGTAGGTCGAAACATTTTCACTATGTAATAAATACCAAAAAGTTTGCACTCCTAACAAAAAGTTAAAGCGATTTTCCTGTGATTATTTTTGACCTAAATAGGCACCGAATAAGTTCCCGGTGATAATAAAGAAAAAAGAATTTAGAAAATAACAAATGTGGCTAAATCAACATGTATCAAATGTTGGTTTTAAAATGAACTTGGAATTCTGTTTTCTCCAGCGAAATTTATTAGTGACATGCCTAACCATCTGCTAGACTAGAAACGAACACAAATACAGTGACAGTGCGCGCAAAGAAGACACAAGAACTGTAAAATATTTAGATAGTAAAGGACAATATGGACACAATGGATTGCTATATGAGCGCTAAACAGTGGGTAGAAATGCACAGTGCACAGAGTAGCTTATCCTGGTAATAAGCAGTAGCCGGAATTTATTGTAAATGAAACGCGCAGTATAAACGCATACAAAACATAACGGTCCCTGTTTCACTCGTTAGATTTATGCCGCTATGTTTAATTCCCGTGAAATTATATCATTTATAGTTTATTATAACATTTTGTTGTTAGGTAAGTATGTAAAGCAGATATGTGCTATATCATGCCTCCATACGTGGAAAGGATAGGATTCTAATTCGTCCATCGAAACATCGTCATCTGTGTGAAAATTTTACCCGACCGACCATCATATTTTATGTATTCAGGCATATTACTTAATATTAAAGGGTTGTTATGCTTCAATAATTTGTGTCATAATATTTTTGTTTTATGGCTTGATTCATAAATTAAATACAGATACCATCGCCGGGATTCAAAGAAAATTAATACACACACTAGTTATGATTTACAAAGATCCCAATCACACACATACACGCGGACCCATCCATTCGATAAAAAAAACGCATATAAATTATTTTTCTCTAAGCATGACAAACGTATACTGTATTAATAAACAAATTTCAAATCCAATAAAAATATAATCACATTCGTTTTATATCAGACAATATTCATGAATCGTAAACCAGGCGTCAAAAAACTGGAAAGAATTTAACCTTCTTAGTACAGTGTTATTTATTGCAAATGTAAAAATGCAATAAGAGATATTTGCGTATATAATAATTTTTGCCACAAACTTTCTACTTATGTATTTATTTGTTAATTGATTTCAAACGTATTCAATAAATTATCATATAATTGACATGTTTCTATGTTTTGCTGTTTAATGAACTAATTGCAGTCGAGTAACGAGGAAGTGTTAACTTGTCTTATACAATGAGGGTTCCGTATCGGTAAAGGTGCATGTGAACGATAAATGTGACCTAACCATTTTTGAAAAAAAAGATTTTTCTAACAATATGCAAATAGTTCGCTGACTTGGGAAGACTTGGGGTTAAATAATAGAAAATTTGTATGAAAAAAGTTATTAATTAAAACTCAGTACCTATGCAAACTTTTAATATTGAAGGATTAGGTAAGAATTTGTAACTGAAGAACAGGAAAGATATTTCTTCATGTAAATCACTATGTCAGCATTTAACTCTTTATCACTACTTAATGACTACGCCTGAGACGGTAATCGATTGATTGCGCAGCGTATCAATACAATAACAGGTAAATGTAAATATCGCACCTGTCGTACAATAGAGGTACAACTCAAAATTGCAAGTTTTAAGTTAGCAAAAGCTTTACAATGAGGAAGCCCCCTATTATGTACTTGTAAAAGAAGGGTAACTCTAGTATGTTCCGTCTCCAAATATGCGAGGGTGTTTCTTTATAGGAGTGACTGGTCAAAAGTGTAGAAAAAGAACTTTATTAACGGTTTCACAACAAGTTCAATTTTTGAGTTGTATCTTTATTCTTTCACGAGTACGATAAGTGTGAGTGAAAACCAAATACAATAATCGTTGTATCAAATTTGAACTAACTGATTTTTGTCATTTGTTTCAACTAGATTTCACCATTGCATTCAATTGGCAATTTGTATCTACCCTTCAGTTGTACCCGTCAGTTGTGTTAGTGTTGGGCTGTACATTTTTCACGGGTAGTTACTAGTCATATACTAAATGTGCACATTATATATTCTTTTCATTTGTGTTATTTATGTATATATCTAAAGACACAAGTGGTAATTGATAGAACAAGTGTATAAAATCGATTATCGATAATCGCAGTTAATCGAACTCGATATCCGAAGTCATAAGAATCAATATTGTGTAAAAGTTTAAAAAGTAGGTTAAACATAAACTATATTTTCAAAACAGTCATTTGAGCCCCGGAACCCCAACAATTCTATTTCGAAAATTAAATTATCTCATTAAAAACTATCAATAAAGCAGTGTGATTCCAATAATCAATATTGCATTTTACACTGAATTTAATGTCTCATTATTTCTTACCAACTTTTTGCAAGCATTAATTATTTTTTAAATTTAATGTATAATTAAAACGCAACGATTAGTTCTTGTATTAAATGAATTCTTAAGAATTCATGAGAGTTATGTTAAAGAAATAATCACATATACAAAACATCAAAATGAATCATAATATGCATGAAGAATTAACGACTTTATTAATGCCTTCTTTTAATTGCTGTTGGTGTAGTGACCGGAATTCGCTCGACATTAAATATCGAGAAATTTAATGCTTAATATTCACGATGAGTTGGAATTACGGGATAAAACCTGGAATAGATCATATAATAGACGAAGAAATATTTAATGAAGTTGAAGAGAATGGATCACACGAAAGGCGTTAAGGTAGCATTTCTGCAGCTGAGCCATATCAACACTTAAAACAGTCGTTAATATACAAGCACTTAGAGAAGAGAATCTTATAGGTATTAACATCCTCGTGGAACATCATCTAATAAGAGTTGTGTGAAGTGTGTAGAGAGGTTGCAAATTATGGGATAATACGTTAGCCAAATGTCTACTTGGACTAGTGGTGGAATCGGGTGCTTAGCACAAATCCTAGCGACCAAACTGAACGTCTTGCTTTATGGCAATTCCCGGCAGCAAATCATGGTGATGATGTCACATTTACCGCTAAGGTGTGCTGTAATGGAGAGTAAGTGACTACTTAAGAAAACCACAGACGTCCCATATGTATAACCCATTTTCAGACCCATTACTTTCCGCCATAAACGCGCTATGTTGTCGACAGATTTGCTTATAAGGAGAAATTATTTTAAACTCATTTCATATAAATTTGATATTTTCATGAACGCAAAGATACAAATCATGTGAGAGTTTTATTATTTGTTCCCAAAAAAAAAAAAAACAAACTTCTAACATCAATTTTATTTATTTCGAAATAAACTGAACTGTTGAATTATAATCTTTTTTTTCCATAACGTGGCGCTCTTCACAAAGAAAGTAATAATATTTTAAGTTTTTAGGATATATTTCACAGATAATCCGTTTGTATTTTTGAAAGGTGCCCATAAACGCCACATATAAATTAGGTAAGTTGTCTTATTTTCGTTCAAATAAATCTTTAAAATGAGTCTTTAAATATTTTTGTCATTAATTCATATTCCTGTTTTTGTCTTTAATTTGCCGACATTCAATGAACAAGTAATTATTATTTAAATTTATATGCATTAATTCATACATACTCTAAAAATAGATGTACCCACAAAATTTATTACCATTTTTATTGTTTAATCTAACACGTAAATTTTATTAAGTTTTTATCGCTACTTATTAAGCAACTATAAACTTTGTAAAATATCAAATTAATTTTGATAAAATCATCAGAAAACAATATTTTTATTAAAATTAAATTCAAAGATAACCATTGTTTTAAATGTCAGAAAATATAAATGTTATTTGGTATAAACGAAAAATAAAATTTCCAAAAAATTTACAGTTTTGATATTTTGAGGAATGTTGAATTTTTGAGAAGCGAAGCTAGAGGCCATTCAAATAGAATTTACTTCTCAACCTATTATTAATGAAAGCAAAACCCCTCCGGCTTTAGAACAAAGATTTAAAAAATCTTCGCATTCGTAAAATATTTTCGATTTAAATGATATGTTTATAGACTTATAATAAATCGTATGAATATTTAATCATAAATCATCAGCTTCTTCATCTTTGGAGTTAATAAATTTTTGAAACGCTAAGGGTAAATATAGTAGCGGGTGTGCTTTAATGGCAGGTGTATCTATAAATAAGAAGTAAAGACTCGAATATATAATTAAAATTCATATGCCTAACACAATATAACTATTCCATAGAAGCAATATTGGATTTTGAATGATAAAATATTGTTTTCTGATTTCATCGTTTGAAAAATATGTGTTGAAACTGTATTAAATACGAAGAAGTTGACGGAGAAAAAAGACCAAACAATTTTCCTAACCGAATAATTTTCAGGAACTGTTTATAAGCATGATTTGTATCCAATGGAGAAATATATTAAATAAGAAAAATGAAATTTGATAGTATAATTTTGTACCTAAAGTTTTATAGAAGCTCAGCTTTCGTGCTTTTGAAAATTAGACGTAATAATTGAATTGAAAAATAAAATACGGAATGTTTTTTTCAACATTTTGAAAATTTTACATTAATTTCAATAACATATTTATCTGCCACTTTAATCAAACAACTATCTAAAATAATGGGTAAGGTTAACAATTATTTGATAATCACTGGAAAATAACGGAATATTTTCGGAGCTTTAAACAGTAAATTTGGTGTAAGATATTACATGGTAGTGGTTGTAAAAAAAAGAACTTTTAAATATATAAATACAACAACTTTACAATAACATAAATAACATAAAATTGAGTTTAAAAGAAAAATTCAGTCAAAAAAACTTATACATTTAAGTTCTTATTACATATCCGATGAAATCCTTACATCACATGTTTTTACGAAAGATGTACAATTTATTGTACCAGTAAAACTACAGAATCTTTGTTACTCCTTAAATTACATTCAAAATCATCAAATATCTTCTAATTGAAGAAAGAGAATAGAAATTTTGGAAATAATTCCTACAACGCTATATATGGAAAAAAGCACTTTACCAGCTGGAAAAATGTACCTTCAGAATACAAGAAAGAAATTATCATGAAAAATTTGAAATGAAATATTAGAAAAAAACGTAGAAAAACATATTGAGAAATCAATGAAAAAATAATGATCATCAGTAGGGTTTGACGGATTTTCAAGCCCAGTTTAAAAAAAAATGATCTTTTGAACAATTTTTTAAAATTTAAAAACCGATTTTTAAATAAATAAAGAAAACGGGTTCAAAAGTACTTTTTTTAACTTGAAAAGTCGAAATTATTATGTTATCTGAAATGATAATATCTAGAATATTTCCAAAGTTTATGTGGAAACCGATCCTGATGAAAAACAAATCAAGTGAATCTAGTTACTTACCAAAGTTGTTTTTTCTTTGTAAAGAAGCAGTGGAATAATCTAATTATAAATTTTCTAGAAAACTCCGACAAAAAAACGTATCTAAAAATTTTAAGACCCTGAAAGCTGGATTTTCATAATATGAGGCAACGAATAAAAAAAAAACAAAAACATAGTAGATTTGATATTTGATGTCTTGAAAATAATAAAAGCTCAGATACTAGTGAACGAGTATTTGTAATTTCAGGCATCATTGATACAAGGAGTCCGAACGGTATAGGCTTTTCACCAAATTCATGTAAACAATAACAGACCCAGATCATAGTTTTGCATCGGAAAATGAATCGGAAAACTGCGCTACCGTTTAAATATGGCGATTTGTCCTCACAGTTCATGGGCATCTATGGTATGCTCTCAAGCTCAGTTATCGCTGCAACTGTGCCGTTTTCGTACCGGATTCAAAACTGCGAACTTTTCCTCCCTACCCGCAACGTTTTATTTGCAACGTGTTGAACTTTGCAAACCAAAGATTGTGCAATACGTAGTATCTAACTTGGCCTTAATAATTTTTTTTTAAAAAATCGAAAATATTAGAAAATTAAGATTAATTACAGTTCTCATCCATTATTAAAAGAACAGTGGACTGATAAAACACAGCTTTGAGAAATTAAATTTTTAAGTAATTACTCAATGCTAATTTTTGGATTTGAAAAATGCTATTATTTTGTTTCATAACACTTAAAATTAATTTTAAGACCTTTTTATATCTTTAAACGATTTGAATAAGAAACATATAATTATAGTGATGTCTCGTTATTTTAGATTAAAATTCTTGATAAATATTGAGTTGCAGGGTAAAAACTTCTTCATTAATTGAAATTAATATCACAAAGATAATACAATGATTTTAAAAAAAAACGTAATATCACGAATTTTGAATTTTTATTTACGACTTTCACACGTTAACCATTACGAATATTTCCAGATCATATTTTTTGCAGCAGATGTAGATATGATTGCTGTTGGAACGTACATATATATATATATATGTATAATTCAACGGAAAATTATTATCCTATTTGCATTTAGCCATTAATTAACAATTACGACGTCTATTAAAATAATATCATTACACACACCAACATTTGTCTAAACGTATTCATTCCCCAGCCCAGACTGGTGGGGAGTTTGCAAGATAAATACGAGTTAATTAAAAATAATTAAATAATTTATTGAAAGTTTTGTCCTTTTGTGGAAAGTGATTAATAATATAAGACGAACGTTTTTACAACGCGTGTTTGAAAGGAACTGTAAAGTTTTTGTTAAGATTTTTCGGCACAAGAGAGACATTTTAAGCGTTGTGCTGATAAAAAAGTGGAACAAAAAAAATATTTCATCAAAATGAGTTTTTCACTTATTTTCGCGAGTTTTATGGAACCATAAATGTGACCAAGTTTAAATTTATGAGTTATTACAATACATGGTATAATAGAGAATTTAACGTTAAGCGGTAGGTTGAGTATTACTTAACGAAAGTCATTACATCATAGCCAAATGTAACCGATATTTTACATTTCGCACCTGTGGACGTGTGAGGGAATATGTAACTTACAACCTTATTTCATAAATACACAAACGTATCACTGTTATTGGTATTAGTATTATTATTATTAGAGGTGGTTTTGTAAACTTAGTGTAAGTCGTTCAGCATGGACCGGTAGCGTTATAGCCGAGAGTTAATGTTACATCGCTCATAAACTGTCATAGATCTTTGTAAAGTACAATTTACGACAAGTTAAGTGTCTCGTTGAAACTCAATAACGTTTACTACATATATGTATATATGTAAAAGTCGTAACGGCACACATACGCTCTCCGCACAAACGCCATAAACGCTCCTCTACTACTACTCAGGGTTTGTTCTTTCAAAACAAGAATTATACATGATTTTATTGCTTTTTTAGTGGTTAATATAGACTATAATCTACTTTTAGCAACAAATAAAAATCTACTTACCTCGTTTTAAATCTGCTCTTGCAAATCGTACATAAAAACGAACAAGCTTCAACATCACTTTCTTCATCCACGTTTTCCTTATCATCTTTTATATGATGCATGTTCTTAATGTGATCTTTCAAATTGTGCTTTCGAACATAACTAACACTGCAAATTTCACAGGTAAACGGTCGTTCGGATGTGTGAATTCGTAGGTGCCCTTTTAGTGAGCCCTTCTTGAAAAGCTTGAAACAAAGCTGACATTTGTATTTTTTTCTTTCCTTCGAAGTCGGCTCAGGCCCTCGATGAAGAGCCTCGTGGAAAAGATATTCGCTGTGGGATTTGTCTCTAAAAGGACATTTTTTGCATTTGTATTCGTTACCAGATCCCGAAGGAAAAGATGAATCTAACACACAGCTTTTGGATCTCACATGTGCTGATACTTCTTGGGAAAGAGTGAATATCATACCACATTGCGGACATCTGAAATTAAATTTCCACCATTTAAAAATTAATAACTTAACTTCAGAAAAAGCTTAAGCCAAAAGCATAAAGAATCTTTTTTCAACTAACCAAATGAAAACCCAAAAAAACGGTATGTGTACTAACACTTATTAAAAATTGAATCTAAATATTTTTTCATAATGCCCCTAAAGAAGTATAACTTCAATAAAATAGTTTTTTATAACCAATACCCGATCAAAATAGTTTCATTCTTTTCCAGGTAACAAATAAAAATTAAACTAAAATTTTCCATAGGAATACATCTAATAGTAAAGAAAATTTCTTACTTTGGTAGAGAATCCATGTGGTTCTTTCGTAAATGTTCCTTTAGTTTGAATATATTAGGAAAAACTTGATAACAATGCGAACATTTTTTCGACAAATCCGCCTTGATGAACTGCCTCTTATTATAACTCAAAACCGTCATAAATTTATGGTACGGCGTCCTGCGATGATTCTTGGCCTCCTCCAAATTACTAAAGTGCATATCACAGTTGGAACACACAAAAAATTGCTGTTTATGTTTCTTTTTCATATGTCGTTGGTGTATGATTGCCGAACGAAACAAATCACCACATTCAGAACATGAATACTTTTCTTGGTACTCTAGAGAAGCAGTTGTTTTCTCTATAGTATGTCCGGTTACTTGACAATGTTTCTTCAATTGAATATTGAAACGAAATGATTTCAAGCATGTCCTACATTCAATAAGTGAACGTTTACAAATTATTATAGGAACGGATCGGTTTATTGCGCGTAAAACTTCCTGATGAGGATCACTGCGTAAGTGACGCTCCATTTCGAAAGTATCTAAACAAGCGTATTCGCAGTAGAAACACCAGAAATGTCCTGAATATTTCTTAATATTAAAGTGATGCATTTCCGAATTCCAGTGATTAAGAAATTCAGTTTCAGTATTGCAATAATATTTGCAACCATTACATTGGAATGGAGATTGTCTAACCACGCTATAAATATACTCTAAGACCATCTGATCAGATATTTCCGCCAGCTTATTTTGCTTATTTTTTCGCCAATGATAATGAGAAACTAAGTGTTTTCCAATCAAATGCGGTGCAACTTTAACTCGACAAACTTCACATTTAATAAAAACTCGTTTCCGATTTTTTCTCCCTTTATCACAGTTTGATTTTTCACAATCATTAATTTCCTCGAAAGTATTAATCGCTTGTTTGGAAGTCGATGGAAGCATGCTTGCATCTCCTGTACTTTTAGCAGCCTGTTTTTTTGCTGCCTCTTCTGCTGCACGTTTCTTGTGCAAATCCGATTGTAAATGTCGTCTAAATACTAATTTAGATGCTAATTTGCGTTTACAGGTGAAACACCAACAGTACGTACTGTTTTCCTTAGTTTCAGCTTTTTGCATTAAAGTTTTTTGATCCAAAGTAACCCATTTTCCTTTGTAAAAGAAAGTAAGAGGCAGAGTAGGTTTGGTTTCAATTTCGATTACAGTTTCAGAATTTTCGCGTCCTGGAACCCATTTTCCTTTGGTATAGTTAGGAGGTGGATCTTCATTTTGATGATTCATATCATCTTCGTCTTTTTCTACTACACGATGAGAACTTGAACGAAGTGGCGGAGTTGTAGATAGTAAAGAAGGTTTCCATTTTCCACCGGTGTGCGTTGGAGGAGGTGAGTTTTGCCACTCGGAACGGTCTTCTCCCATCCATTGAATTGGAGAAGATCGAGGTTTCCATTTACCACCGGTGTGGGTTCTTGGAGGAACATTTGAGTAGTCTTCTTCATCAGATTCGTCTTCATCTTCCGACGATTCTTCATTCGACACATCACCTTTGTAGTCGTTTAAAAGATCGTATTGATACTGTGATGATGGTTCATCTTTTTTACTTATATTATCAACAGCTTTTATTAATTTAGAATGATTGTCAGTTCCAGAAACTTTTAAGGAATGACCACCAATCCAACTTCCTTCTTTTTCGTTAACGTCTTTCGTTTGAGATGTGCCACTCGCTAGGATAACAGCATTTGCTTTGCTTCTGGTTAAAATACCAGCCGTTGGCCGTGATAGTGGAGTTTTGGCACTGCTTTGCAGTTCCAAAGATGAAAAGAAATCATCGGCTCGGAGAAGAGATTCTGGGTTATCTGGAGTTGCTAAGGTTTCGATGTTTAGTTCTGGTTTTTCGGTGGTGTGCAAAGTTGTATCCCGTTTACAATTAAGGTTTTTTCTATGCGCCACGTAGTTATTAAGTCCTATAATTGTAGTATGGCATTTGAGGCAAATGTGTGTATCGTCATCGTCTTCCACGTCATTTAATAAGTCCATTATTTCTGCAACAATAAAACAAATGTTTATTTTAAGAGTTGTGTAATTGGAATATATTTTAGTTGAGTAGATACGTGTTATTTGACTACAAGTCAAGGAAAATCAAATAATTTAAATAGAGTGAATTTGAGGTTTGAGTCAATACGAGATTGAAGCAATCAGGCGAGGCTAGGAAATCTAAATTAAAATTAAAACACATATTATGCAGTCTATAATAAATTAAGCGAGGAGTTGGTAAATTGCATTTTGCACGTCGTCTGCATTTGCTTGGCTTGGACTTTTGCGTGTATTTGTGCAATATTTCACATTAGTTCATGTTAAAGTATAGCACGTCTCGTTCTACTAGAATTACAGGTGACCACCATTTTCATCTACACCACACGTGTATTCATTGTTTTTCATACTATAATAGTTCCGTCAACAAGGGGACGAATTATGTGTCATCAGATTTATGATTTGCTTTCCATCTATTTATTGCCGTTGTCAACAGTTTAAACGAATCGCAACGCGTCCTTTGACAAATTGTGATGGTTGTATTGTGGGGCTGTAAATTCTTATAAGAAACTATTTACTCATACATATGCCGGGGATTGAAATTCCATTTTCGCAATAATTATACGGAAAAGGGAAATAATAGGGTCTCCATCATATCTTTCTCTTTCCAAGGAATCAATGATTTAATATTTCTAATTGATATTTCCCTCTTATTTACAAATTGAACGTTTTCTTTAAACCAGGAAGTCGAATGGGATTTAAAAATAATATTATGATATTGTCATTCGAATTTCCTTATTAATTACACACAAAAATAAGGACAAATTAGAAAGAACATGAAATAGTTCATTTAATTATTCAACACACGCATACAGGGACGTGTCATTCAATGCGTCAAATTTTCATTAATATAATATTATATATTTTCTAAAGCTTGACTTATATTAATTGCAACTTATTAATCCAAATGTTAATTTTCTCTTTAGTTTATTAGTTGTGAAATAATATGTTTTGTTAAAAAGGTAAAATTAAAATATTTTTAGGTAAATATTACTAAGTCAAAACATGGAACTTTCACTCTAAGGGAGAAATATTGAAAATATTTTTTTTTATTACCATTTTATAACATATACCACCAAAGATCTTTTGGTAGGATATCGTTGGATGATTGAAAGAAATATTTTCAGAAATATTTGAAAAATTTATTTTTCCTATTTTTTTTTTGGTATTCAAAATACATGTAAATACACCGAACATTTGATTTACAAATAATTAAGTTGAGTTATTTGACAACACAGTGATTACGTTAAAATATAGGTTTATGTGAGAAAAATTGAATAATTTATTACTTTTAGTTTGTGCATTGCACGTTCTTGTACGAATGTATAATGCATGAGCTATTTAATTAACCTTGAGCTTAATTAGCTCGGATAATCAACATTCTGCTGTGTTTGCTTGGTTGTAGGCATACATATTGGCGTTATTTACAAAAATCAATTTTATTTTGCTCTTTATTTTGTTTCTTAAGAAAATAGTTTTGGCTTTGTGAAACATATATAAATAAAGTTAAAAATCAGTTTAAATTGAAGATAAACATTTGGAGCATTTTTTTTCCAAAATAGGTAGGCACCACGTCTTAACATAAAAGAGCTATGCATTTTTTTTTTTGTTAAAAATGAGTGTTTTAATTTCTAAGTTCGTGGATTATTAAATAATAATCTTTTTTTCTGTGCTTTTTATCGCTAAACAGTTTATAAAAGAAGTTTTCAGAGTTTGCAGTATTTTATCGATAAAATTTACACAATTAATGAAATATAAAGTCAAATGTAAACAATCAAAATTTTCCATCTAATATTAAATAAATTAATACTATTTTAAAGAAAAAATGGCTCAGTTATATAATTAATTCTTAAAACTAATCAATACAATTTAAATACAATTTAATTAAGTTAGAGTTTTATTAATCATTACCATTTTTTATTGACAATAGGGTACAGTTATCATTTCTACAGTTAGTATTAGTATGGTGTGAAAAAGTTGGAAAACAATAAATTTAAGTTCAATATTGTACAACTTTGCAAAATTTTCAGAAAATTATATTTTGTTCATTAGTTACAAAAAATCACAAATTGTTTGTTGTTATAAGCTTAAGAATAATAATTTGATATGTGATTTTTATTTTGTTTTATAATTAATAAAGTCAAATTAAAGTTTGTGTTAACTATTAGTAATTTCAAAGTACGAATTGTTTATTGTATAATGGTTTAATAACTGTAACGTGTAACTTTTATGTTTATATGTTAATATATTTGATACCTGAGGAAGTCACAAAATGTACGAAACGTTGCTGAATTAAAAAAAATTGTCGCAAAAAAGTTTTGAACCGTAAAAACCTGAAATATTATTATAATTATTGGAAAACTACTATAAGACTTTTTTCAGTCCTTGGTAAAAAGCACTGCTAATTATTACTTGGATAAAGCTGAAATTTCTATAAAAATGTCTATTATATCATTTTTTCGTTTTTTTCAACCTTTTGTTAGCATTATTGCTCCAGTAATTTTTTTCAAACCAATTTTTATTTTTGAGATAAAACAAATCAAATATTTGCGAACTTGCTGAAGTATTCCAACACTAATCATGATTTTTTTCTCAATTGTTATTAACTGTATAATATACCAGCTGAACCTAGCAGACGTTGTCCTGCCAATCTGTATTATAATGGCTATAAATAAATAACTTGAATTTAAAATTATGTTCTGGAAACATTAAAAATTCTTCTCATAGCAACCCGCAGAACCCCTTGCTGTACCTATTATAACTAACCATCAAGATATACATTTTTCAATCAAGTTTTGATAAAAATTGTTACTAAACACCATTGGTTTTAAATACCTATATTGAATTCTGCACCAATAACATTTTTGGCGAATGCTTGCATTTTTTTGGCGTCTTCTGTATTATTCCAGGGTACAAACTTCTTCTTAGACATGAAATAGAAGAACTCAATTAATTACATAACCCCATTGTCACTGAGTTCACACTTACAGCGATATATCGGTAATTGAAAACATAAGAAAATAAAATTAACAAAAGTAAAAAAAACATTATCGTTTATTTTTTATTGGTTCTTTGATGTCAAGGTGATGCACTTCAAATGTTTTATGATTAGCAACAATATACTATTATTTTAAAGTCTGCCACTGCAATATGGCTTGCAATCATTTTACGTTCACTTTGTATTTTCTTTTTAAATTTAATATTTGAAAAAAAACCTTAACAAGTTACTTTTACAACAGTTTACACAATTTAATTGCTTTTAACTATTTTTGAATTAGTTTACATTCAAATATCATAACGAAAGCTTTTAAGAAAAGACGAAAAAATAAAAAGCTTGACCTCCTGGAAAATGAAATGAACTACTGCAACTTGAAGAGCTTTACAAGAGACTAATATTAGAAACATATGGAAAATTAAATTGCTGTAGAGCAGACATTGAAAATGCCAAAAATTTAATTTTTGAATATTTTATAAGTATTTTTTGAAATATTAGAAGAGTAAACTACTTTTACAGATACTGGAAGAGCAACAATCCTATAATGATGAAAATGGTATTGTAAACGAAAAAAAAATATGGTTAGTAATTTGATAGATCTGTTTAAAAATAAAGATGTAAGAGAATATTTGTTATGATCTATTATTTTGCAGGTATAAATGTCCTCGTATGTGAAAACAACTAAATACTTGAAAACTATTTTTTATTTGAAATCAGTAATTCTTCTTCGGTACAAAAAGATAAATTATAGTTGAAAAAGCAACAAAAGAATTTTGTCTTAAAACTTTTGTCAGTATTCGGGTGCACATTTTGCATACACTACCTTAATACATCACTACAGTCAAACACGTAATGTTGCAGTAATAGTCTTCCGGTTGTCGTCAATTACATTTTCAAACTTCACCATCAATCAAAACATTAAAGTAACACTGGCATAATAGATAACAATGCAATTATATCCCAACTAAGATTGCACGCAACACCAAAACTACGTCAACGTTAAATCATTTTTCTTGACTTATTTTGCATACGGAGAATGTAATAAAATGCTTGCAATTCTATTGATAAATGTCGCCCAACTTTCTCCATAATTTCAAAATATTTTAGCATCTTTCCTTGAACTTAACGAACGGAAAAAAAATATCATTAAAAACGAATTCAAAGAATGAATTCATCGGAAATGAGTCAGACATGACTGCGTCAATAAAAAACCCTGTTCTACGACTGAAGTAATAATTCATGTCATTGGTAAAGGTAATTAATTTAAGAAAAAAATTAAGCTGTTGTTCCAAAATAATTTTGATAATATTTTCAATTATTTTATAAACGTGACCTGGAACGTTTTACAAAAGCAAAAGTAAAACTGTTGAATGGAACATGTAATTTTAAAGTAATTGATATTTAAAAGCTTTTAAAACGATGGCGATTAAAGTGATTTAGTTACGATAAATCACAGAACTAGGAAAATAATTGATTTAACCTGGCTCTACGATAAAATAATAAATAAGAATAATACATTTAGTGGACTGAATATAGTACAGTTCACTTTTAAATATTTAATTAATTTTTCATTGTTTTTGTGATAGACTTAAACATTAAGGCGCAGGTATACTTTAGACCGGTAAAATTAGTCTTAGTCTCGATTTCATTTTTAATTCAAATCCCAAATAAACCGATCAATTCATTGTAGTCAATTTATTCGAAAATTGAATTAAAAACAAGTCATATGGTCCCATATGGTCAGAAGGATTGTTAGCAAATTCCCAACGATTGATTCATCATGAAACTTGAATTTATAATTAGAGAAAAAACTAAATACTAATAACGTTAGATTGTTAGAAATTTGTCGACTTTACAGTTTAAACTTTTTATTAATTATTGCATTCACTGCAAATTTTTTAATTATTGCACAAAAAGTACACATGTTATATATTTTTATAACTTTACTTTGATTGTGGTCATAAAATAAATAAAAAGAAAAACATTATTTTCCAGACGAGTGATTAATTAATTTTTCATGCAGGATACTGCTGTGCATACATTAACTTCAAACTCTTCAATTTTAGAACTAAAATAGTATAAATCAAGTGATTACTGTGAAATAATACCAAATCAATCAAAAATAATCCTCGTCGCTAACACTCCGGAAGAGGAAACAGTGTATAAATAAATGAAATAAATTAATTAAGCTGAGGCTATTATATTATAATTCAAGTGAAAATAGGTCGTTCTAAATATTGGTGCTACAGGCAAATAATTAACTATGACATTATGCAAAGTTATTATTATAGTATTTATTTGTGACGGATATGATACGGTTTTATAAAATATTATTTTGACGCTGACTCGAATAATATAAACATTTTCATGTCTGCGCCAAATGTCAGTCAATATACATTGACATTTCAAAAGCTTTTTACTGTCATACAGTTATGATTATTATTATTATATTCGGTTCATTACATGCGAGTTTACCGAAATTATTCAATTAACCTTTCATATAGATTATAGATGTAATAAAAATCAATATGCGTATTATAAAAAGGATTTTCTCTAAATCAGAGTTAAGCTTTATTTTACTTTTTTGTTTAATCAATTCAAATAAATTGTATTCAAAAAACAAACTAAATAAAATCACAATTTCACTAAATGATGATTCAAACTCACTCAACCAAATACACTGCAACTAAAATTGGTTAGTATTACGTTGATAAACTAATGAATTATTAGATACATATTAAGGTTACTTTAATCAATTTTTTTAAATGCAAAGCTTTCAATTGGTAAATGTAATTGCTGATCTCATTTTGAGCTAAAGATACAATAGTTTATTCAAATCAGTTGGCTCGTTATTTATTTGCACATATAGGTCTATTGAATTAGACAAAGTTTGTATAATGTTCTGCTGCATGTTTAATAGCTTGCGGAAGACTCTTTCAAAAACAAAGTATATGTGCTTTTCAGCTAATCTGATTATCCTGACTTTCCAATTGGGTAAATCTTGAGTATATTTTTTTGATAGAAACTGTATTTTATCTGGGTGATTTTTTAGACTTCAAAATAAATAATCATGTATTTAAAATAACGTGAATCTTAAAACACCATATTGGTTATATATTATTGTATAAATTTTGAAAAAAAAGGTCTTTTACCTATGAAAGTTTTTAAAATACAAAAACTGTTAATGAATTTAAAATAACATTTGAGAAAATCTTAACATTTTTTACATATTTATACTATCGTATTATAATTTAAGAAGTCAGTTATGCTATTATGTTTTGGAGTTAGTTTTCAATTGTTGCATTAATTCCAAAAATTAATAAATTTTTATTTTGTATAAAAAACAATAATTAATTTAGTTTTTATTAATATTTAACATCACTATAAATTCTCCCTTAAACTCATATCACAGATTTTTTTGTTCCTATTTAAAGAATTTAGTTTACAATTTATTACAGAATAGGATTGAGGAAGTAATAGTATAAGTTCGATAATTGTAATAAAGAAAAAAATTAATGTAAATTGAAAGAATGAAATGGATTTTTTTTCGTTTTTATTTTTAACAAAAAATAAGATATTTGTTTTCTGTTTTACCAAACGCTACATGAAAGTAACTATGAGGAACAATTAAATGCATAATATACAAAATCTCATTTTAAAAAAAAA
Source organism: Sisyra terminalis (assembly GCA_958496175.1). Lineage (NCBI taxonomy): Eukaryota > Metazoa > Arthropoda > Insecta > Neuroptera > Sisyridae > Sisyra > Sisyra terminalis. Next base: position 16,502,702 of record OY292275.1, read on the forward strand.
ATCACGAAGCTTTCGTTCAAAGAAGATGATAAAACCACAAGTCTGACTGTCCGATTGGGTCGAGAACTACCTAACTTGCATTAGTACCTTTGTAAATTTTTTTTCATTACCTAATTGTTTATGTCATATAGCAGTTACCACTTGGAGAAATAATATATTTTGTTCAAAAGTATAAATTATATTGATGCTCTTTGCGACTTTTGTGTGACTTCTGAGCTTACTCCTTCGGTTGTTCAATTTACGTCACATTTTTACTCAAAAAATTGGTTACCACTCAATAAGATAAAACTGAACAGTTCGAAATTTTAGTATATTGGCTTCAAAGGCTGTGAATTATGGTTGTTTTCCAATTACAGCACAAAAGCGCATAATGCGGAATAATGCTCAGCATTGAATGTTCCAATGGCCGCAACGCATCGCACAATTGAGCATTCAAAATAGCTACGCTCTCGGGTGCGATGCGCAAATGTAACCAACAAAATGACTGAAAAAATTTACGGTTTATTTCAAAAATTAAGAATTAATTAAAATACTTGGCGAAAACGCAATTTTATTATTTAAAATTCCATTAAAGGTTGTAAAAATTTGCCAAACTCAATTTTTCTCCAACTAAACCAAGTCTCATGTAGTCTACCGTCGCACTTAGGAATTAATTTGTTCTAATTTAAGGCTCGCATTGGTTCGCATAGTGCAGCACTATGTCACACTAAGCACTGGTAATTGGAAAACAATCTATATTTCGGATTATTGCCGGACAAGGGCGTTAGCCCTTTTATAGCATTTTATACCTTTGTGGCCTAGCATCCATCCCAAATCAACCTTGTTTTTGGTCAGACTTGTAAGAGTTTTTTTGCACTCCCAGATCAGTTTAGAGCTTATCTTTGATTTTGCAAGTATTTTCAATACGACCTGGCTATTGATGAATTTGTAGATCGTTCTATTTTTTAAACATTTCGTCAGACAATTTCGTGCACAGGCTAGTACTTCATATGACTTAGCTTGATATTTGGTGGCCACCCTCAACGATATAGACAATTCATATCCAAGGTTCCTTACAGAAATACAAGCACCTTATATGGGGTCGCCATGAATCTCGGAATCATAAATGGGGTCGTGAATGAAAAAAGTTTAAGAAGCCCTGCCCTAGAAGAATATGAAATATATAAAGCTCACAAAATAGACCCAAATAGCATCTTAACGACAAATTATTTAAAACAAACGACTTGACATTTGTTTACAATTGATAAAGTAATCATTAGCTCAAGGGCGGATTCAGGATTATTCTCTGGGGGGGGGACAATATCATCTTTCATTTGCAAGTGCGTGAAAGGGATCACGAAAAAAATTCGCAATTTCATGCAAAAATAGACTAGAGTTTCACTAATGTTCTTTTTGTTATTTTATTCATATATTTTCACAACTTTAATAATTTGATTTGCTTCTAAGGATGTACTCTTATGGAGTCTCCACAGTACACAAAAATATCCTGGGGGTCACGGGGGCACGTGCCCCCTAAGTCCACCCTTGCATTACCTGATGATGACAGCTAAGGACTGTTGAAACGCGTCGTATTCAATAAAGAAATCGAATCATAGGACATACATAGTTATTCATTAATTTACCATATAAAAAATTATTTAAAAAAATCATTAGGTATTTGATTGAAGAATATTGCATATCACCGTGAGATTAAATATTTTTTTTTTTATATTGAGAAAGTTTAAAACTTTGAAGGTATAAAGTATTGAAATTATAGAGCCACAATTTCAAATTGAAGATTTAAGAAATTGGACATATATCTATAATATATTATAATTGGTGTGGAGAAAGAAATATTATAATTGTCATGAAGAAGTTGAGTTGTCCGCCGCATATAAGTGTCCTGCTTAGCTTTCAACAATGACAAGTTTGTATAAATATAAACGATTTAGATATTCGTTTAAGTATTGGCAGATCAATATGGGCGAATGGAGTGTGAAAAGAAGCATGAAGAAGTGTTTCAGTTAACTGTTTCACACACGTTAGGTTGATGGAGGCTGGTTATATGTATAGTTGTATGTGACGATGTTGGTTTTGTGTGGGTATGAGTTGAGGTGTAGGTGCATTCCGCGATCGATCGTCGCCAACGGGACAGACACGGAGAGAGTTGAAGCTCGTTATTCGGACGACACCCTCCATTCCTGTTGGTGGCCACACTTTGGCTGTCTGTTCTGCCTTGCCTGTCTAAACTTCATCAACTTGTCTCCAAATGCAACCTCAGCGAATGAAGAATCCCGTACCCCGGAACATCTCGCACGTGCTACTCCGACCCATTCCTCTAAATAATAGATTAACACCGACTTTAAACCAAGACACTATTTTCACAGTTCACCGAAATCCGAAAAAAGCCAACGATACGATTCAAAATTAAATTTGAATTATTCAAAAATTTCCCCATTCCACACCGAATCGACCGGATTCTCCCAAAAAGAATGTCGCTCATTGGAAACAAGTTGTCTCGCTAGATAGACCGGGTTGACGAAAAGTTCCGGAAGTAGGTATGCTGGAGGTGGCCGAAACCGCAGTCTAGTGGCTTCATGTTCGGAAGGATACGTCAGTCTACGATAGAATGATTAAAGGACAGTACGACACACTGCAAACGTATCGACAAATGTTTTACTTTTCCACACAACCTGTCTCTTCAATTGAAATTATTCGTAATTATTTAAAACACGACCGACATGGTCAAAAGAAACGAAAAAAAAACGACGCAAATAAAATAAATCCATCTCATAGAACTCAGAATACTCAGCTCGTTTGTCTGAATTAGTCAAGTTTTAATTACTTTTATCAGGAAGGGATAGAAAGAAAAAAATCCATTTTTTTTAGACCTATGATATCCCTCGCACAATTAGACGAAACATATCATCACTAAAGCTATTTATATTTTATGTAATTATAATTAGTGGATAAGTTGGTATTTGCTGACAGCGGTAAAATAATGGATCCGTCATCCCTGGAGACTCCAACACGGTTTTCATAGTAAAGCCATACCTTGCCAAGATAAAAACAGTGTCCAACTGACAGAACTGATATTCTCACCACACATCTTATAACTGATATTATGAAGGAGATTAGCTTCTGTTGGTCATCAGTCATTGAACGATCACTTCTCGGTTTTGTTAAAAAAATTAAAGATTTATTGGTGACGAATTGGCAAACTTATGGAAAAGTTATTAATTATATTTTACAAGCAACAAAAATACTTTCCTCTCAAGAAAACATGACAAATTGATCGGTAAAATATTTTTCACGTTTCATAACATTTCAATGAAAAATCCATCAACAATTAAGCATAACTTAAAATTTTGATCATATTACAATACATGTTTATTTAACTCGACTGAAAAATTAAATCTGATATTGGATTTCCTGTCTTATTAATTTTTAATGGAACTTTTCCGTTACTTTTAATACCACAATAACTTATTTTTTCATTTTGCAATTTCTTATTTGAAAGGTGTACGCACGTTTTTCATTGTTATCTTCACATTTCTAAGAGGGTGCGTTTTTAATTTGAGGAAATATATTAATAATTTAGCGATAAATCATTGGTTTAAAATATCAAGCTCTAACCGCAGTTTAGCAACACGCAAAGCATTATTAAATCAAGGAAACTTGCTGCTAACGTGTAACTTTTCATACCGTAAAAGCTCATTCAATTGATCGCTGTAACTTATGTTTTATATTGGTTGTTAAACTCTTACATTAACAATACGAAATTTTTATAATGGACACTACATACATCGGTACATACAAAAAATAATTGATTAATAAGTAGGTTATGAAAAACGTTTGTAGAGCATTTTCTTTTCGTCATAAAAAGCGACATAATATTCTTATTGACGTTACGTAATCTGATAAAACTCTTCAACTTACTTGTTTTTAATTGTTCGAAGTGCAAAATTTTAAAATATTTCTTCAGATTTTTACTTCAAACCCCTGATTTTTACTTAACTCATAAACTTGGGCAGTTTTAAGGCGACGATAAATAACAACAAAAAAAGTAACTTTTAAATAGGAAAGATTAGGAAAGTCAAAGTCTAGTCCTGGATTACGATGTAACCCTATAGTCGTGAGTAGTACATTTTTTCCATTCAGTAGATTGAAGTAAAAATGTAAATTCTTGTGATTTTATTGCTATTACAAATTTGCAATTATAATACAATTGGCTGTGTTGGTTGAAATAGTTATAGCTATTATATAAGATTTAGTTATATTATAGCTATTTATACAAACAAACGCGGTAAGCAAAGCGAAATTCATTCCGTTTATAATATATAGTAAAGAAGCAGTGGTTTCGGGGTGAATGGGGTGATTGGAGTCATGCAATAAAAAGAAAAAAAATTATTTAGGTAACACTCATTTACTTTTTTGAGTACTTATCCGCTTTTTACACTTATCTGACTTTCAGTAATTGCCAATAAATATTTAAAAAAATACTTTTAGCCAGTTAAAAGCATATTTTTTATTAAAGTTACTTTCGCTTCTTTTACCCTACACGTTGGGTAAAAACAGCCAAAAAACCTTCATATATGCAATGAGAGCCATCACATCAAAGTTAACAAAGTGAAACTATTTTTTATCACATCAAAACTATAAAGAACCAAAAACTAAAATAGTATAAAATAAAGCCTTTGGTGTTGTCCGTTTTTTAGTTGATGGTATCTAAAAATAAAAATAAACAATAATATATAGCGGGGGAATGAGAGCGTCAGTAGCTCCCATTATTCGAATGGTAACCATCTTGAAATAATGGATCTAACATACAAAATCGCTAAACATTTTTTCTACCACTTTAATCCTAAGAGTTATGAAACCGCACATGTAATAGAAACAAATTACAATAGAATCATTATATTTTTTTTGGTCTTTAATTTGTTTGGGAGATTTAGCACTTTTTATAGCGATGCCTAGCGAAACTAACTAGTTCTAACTATCGTCATGTGCGTAGTACTAAGCTAGCTAGCGATGTCATATAACAGAATGTTCTTGAATTCGTTTGAGTCATTTTCACGCAAATTTTTCGTCCCGATCTTAATATTGACTTCCATTGGCTTAAAGTGGTTCCGATTGCCCGGTAGCTCTCATTACCCCACGTTCCCTTACGTTTAGTTACATATGTAAATTGGAATGACCAACGAATTCAAAAAATCACGAGAACTTAGACTAGTAAACTTATAATATTTTTAACTTTGAACTTCTAACCCCTGTTAAACTTAATGGATTCAAACTTTTTGAGAGTAGCGTAAATAATCTAACTCTAAACTAATGAATGGGATAGTATAAGAATTCTTCAAGTCAAATCAGAATAATTTTATCAGAATACAATTTTATCATATTTTATATTTATTTGTACAAATAAATAAGTTATTTTAAAATGGAATTATTTTCACTTTTAAAAAGAAATTAAAAAACCCATTGATTTAGACTTGTATGATTCATGAAGAAAAATATAGTATGATAATATTTTTGGAAACTGAGAAATCTTCAGTACATTTTTGCTGGCCTCGTTTCGAAATCAATAAGTTTTATTAAAGCTAAAACCTATTTTTTTTTCAAAGTACTAAATATTTTACAATATTAACACCACAAATTAAAAGATATTTCAAATTCTTCAGAAGAAATTTTTCTTATATTTACTTGAGGTAGGTGGATATAGTATCCTGTTAATCAATTTCTGAATTTTATCTTCAATTTTTTACAAGCAAATAAGAGTTTTGGTGTTGATATAAAGAGTCGTAAGGAGTTATTGGACATTTTATCGACGTTTTTATAAACTTTTAAGATGCTTGGTTCAGTTCGAAGAAAAGCTTTTTCTCGGACTTGTACTCTTTTCGAACTAATTGGTAAAAGCTCAACTGTGTTTAGCTTAAGCTAACAAAAAGGCATTATTCCATTTTCGAATACAAAACGATCGCAAAAAACGAATAAAAGATGCAAATGTAAAAAGTAAACTTTGCGTAGAAACCTTATAAATCAGTTTTATAAAATTATCGATTATTAAGTTTTGGTGAATGCAAGTTGCAGAACATATAATTCCATTTGAGTATGAGAAAAAGGTATGGTTATAATAAATCGAATACATTATGGTAATTTGGTAAAAAAATTAAAGTTTTTATCAATCTCTACAATGGTTTTTCTTTTGGTAAATATTGGTGAAAATGCCTAGTGTGGTAACAAAATTTTCAATTGTGTATCACAAGCTATACTTTCGTGATAAAAATGATGAAAAATTAAGTCCATATGGATGAAAGAAAGAGCTTTGCAGAGGGTTGGTCGTTTATTGGACAAAGTTGTATGAAATAATTATAAATGAGAGGAGAATACTTACTGAACATTTTGTTGCCGTTTTTATAAACTTTTAAGATGTTTAGTTCGGTTCGAAAAAAGCTTTTTCTCGGACTTGTACTCTTTTCGAGCTAATTGGTAAAAGCTCAATTGTGTTTAGCTTGAGCAAATACAGAACTTTTGCATAAAGGAATAAAAGAAACAAATGTTAAAAAAGACTTTGCGAAAAAAATATAAATCAGTTTTATAAAATTATTGATTCAGTTTCGATGAATGCAAGTTGCAGAATATATAATTCCATTTTATTATGCGAAAAAGATAGGGTTACACTAAATCAAATATACTATAGTAATTTGGTAAACAAATTAAAGTTTTTATCAATCTTTACGACGGTTTTTCTTTTGGGTAAATATTGGTGAAAATGCCTAGTGTGGTGACAAAATTTTCAATTGTGTATCACAAGCTATACTTTCGTGATAAAAATGATGAAAAATTAAGTCTGTATGGATGAAAGAAGGAGCTTTGCAGAGGGTTGGTTGTTTATTGGACAAAGTTGTATGAAATAATTATAAATGAGAGGAGAATACCTATAGTGTGTATTTGGATGGCTAAAACGGTCAGTTGTGAGTGGTGAAAGTCAATATCTATAGCGATGACATGAACGTAATGACAATTTGAGGGGAGGCCAAAGCGGCTAAAGCGTCCAAAGCTTCAGGAGCGTCCAAAACGTCCGAAGCGGGTATAGCCGGCAAAGCCGGGTTGATAATGAACGGTAATAAATGTTATTTACAATAAGAAGTGATGGGACTCGTCGTAGAAATGAAGGGATGGTGTATGTGGTGCATGTATATGAGGCATTGAGGGTGTGGGAGAACTTGGGAGTACGTTATGTCTAATCGATGCCGCGGTGTCTGGCTGCGCCGCTCGCTCTTTACAGTAGCCACCCATTACGCACCTTAATAGCTTTTCTGTATATCCCCCTCGGACTATGTGTCCCCGCCTCACACCCGCCAGAGTCCAGCAAAGACACAACTGCTTCTCGCACCATGGTGACTGACTTCAGCTCCGAGAGATTGAAAGGAGATATGCGACCCCTGTTTTGTTTATGGTTGCACCAACCTCTCCAGTATTTTCATAGGAAATGAGATCAAGTTTCGGATGATTTTTTTTAAATTCTCCCGCTTCTTAGCGTTTTTCATCCCTACTCAATCTCCCGCCTATCATTGATACAGCTTCTGAGCTATCTTTTTTATTTTTCCCAACATGAACCAGTAAAAAAATTTACACAATCTCCGTAAGGATTTTACATCAAATTTGCTTTCAGCTACCAATTTCATTCTTATTCTGCATAAAAACGCCAGTTCTTTAAACTTTTTTCACAATCGATTTCGGAAATTAAACATTTTATATAAATTACAAATCTTACAAACTATCCTAAAACTTACCAAAAACACGTGACAAAAAAATTAAGGAAATTTCGATTATAAATTTGTGGTTTACACAAGTGTGAGTATCGCAATAAATTTAGTATGTTAAGTAGGAAATTCTAAGAATAGATTTATTCACATTCACAAATATTTTTCATTTGAATCAATTGGTTATTTTGAAGTTCACCTATTACGTAATAATGCAAATATTTATGCAAAATAGTGTTACATTTTTCAGAAATTAAAATGTAGCAAGGTCTTTGTTTCTAGCAAAAGGGAATTTTGAAGAGCTTATAGTTCAGAACATTTTTGATTTTTTAATGATTTTTTTTAAATTCTTCATTGATTAAGTCTTTCAAACGAAGAAAATAAAATGGATAAGCAAAAATTTTTTTTCCGTTTTATTACAAAGTAATCAACTATATAAGCTAAAGAATACTTTGGATTTATAAATTTTAAAACTTCTGTACATTTTATGCATATACACGCATAGATATCGCTTTGGTGATTGAAGCTTTACACGCTATTACTCTTAAATATCAATTAAATTAAACGCATTAATATGCAGTAAATGAGCAGCATTTTTACTTTTTTACCTATTTATAATGGTTATTTAGAATTACTTTATAACAATTAAGTTCTTTAGAGTCTCAAGAACTAAAAAAATCACGTCGAGCTTTAATGAGCTTTGAACATACCAGTTTCGAAGAGGCCAACTAGGTAACTTAATTTCGTATATAAAATTATGTTTCTAATTTTAAAGTAATCTGTACAACAATGGAGCAATGTTGAATGTTTTTTACGTTACGTTTTCCCATGTATACAATTATTAATACTTTAATATTAATAATCCTATCCCATTACACTAACTTATGAATTTTGCTCCCTTTAACAGGTGTATAACTTACAGTTTGGAATGCAAACCTTATCATTTTACCATTTTTAGAATATTTGTTGAAAATTTCCTTTTAACACTTACATTAATAGTACCAACTTTTATTTAAGGAATGAAAAAGTTTTTAAAACCAAATTAAAATATCCTAAGTTTTTTCAACTTTTAACTACCCTTCCAACTATCTATAAAGAATAAATTTTAGTACAACTTATAACAATGTTTTTATAAATTGCAGCTTCCCAAAAACCTTTATATACTCTTTGACGTGTAAGTATTACGTGTTTTAATCATTGTTCATTTTGTAATGAAATTCATTAAAGTACAAATTTTAATTTCTTAACGTACATAGTGTTTTAGATCCTGCTTTTTTGGTAAAAACAAAATTTAAAATAGAAGTAGAACCAAATAAGAATTGTTAATAATTATAATCAAGAATTTAAAAAACTTTAACCCCTCTTTGTTCCCATCTTTCTACTACCCATTGGACCAAAAACATAACATACTTCAACTAAATTTTAACTACCACCGCTAGATGACACAAAAACAAAAGGATGAAGCATGACTACAGCTCAAAAGGTAAAGGAAGGTTTTTTCTCTAAAATGTCTTTTAAAATTTTATGACTCTACTGAAAGGTATACTTTATTGAAATTTTCGAAACTTTGCTGAACGATTCAGCAAAATTGCTACCAGTCAGTAACATTTGTTAACGCTTAAGATTGAAGTTATTATATTCTATCAAAAATAATAAAGAAAATCCCTTTCAGAAGGGTCACAGCTATTTCAGACGGCATTATTGAAGATGGATTTTTACCACCCATACTACTTCATTTTCGATAATTAATAACGATACTTATATTTCTGGTCATAAACCACTATTTTTTTGCAGTAATTTAGGCAAGGTTTTCATACCAATATAATCTTTGGGTTTTTGGATACCATAAGAATAAATTAAGCCATTTATTGTAAAAATGGTGCAAGTAAGTTTTAAAGATTGTCTAAGAAGAAGTAGAATTTATTGTCCGATTTTGTAATAATTGAAATTATTGGTCTCAATCGAAAAATTAGATAGAAGGTTTTATATAAGAAAGAATAGAAAAGCTCAAAGATGTACTTAAAACGAAAAAGCACAATTAAAGTCAAAAATTCAAATATAAAAATTGACCTTAAGTAAAAATGTGTTTAAAACAAGAGATATACAAGGCACTAGGATACATTAGAGCAGAGGTGTCCAGCTTCCAGGTGTATAAGACTAACACTAATAAGATTAATAAGGTGTATAAGATTAATTCCAGGATGATTCCAGATTCCAGGATGTCAGTTGAGTGACGAGCAATATTTATTTTTCAAGAAAAATTTACTATTGCAAATGTTAATATACATGCAAAAAATAAAAGTTTTTAAAAACTATATTTTTTTTTATAATATTAACCCAGCGGCAGACACATGTAATGTGATCTGCGGGTATCCTGGTGTCCGCGGGCATAAGATTGGGAATCACTGCATTAGGTTATATAAGAACGTTGACAGTTTATTTTTAAGTAAAGCCCCTGGAAAGCATGGCTTTTCATATGAAAGCACAACTTTTGAAACTTTTTCCTTCCTTTTAAGTCAATGGTTAAACTCTTAATTCATGTAAAAATAGATTTTAATTCAAAAACAAGATGTAATCATTAACGGTTTATACTAATTAAGAAATGACATAGCATCATAAATATAGTTCAATTTGTATATATTTTTACAAAATGTAGTCTTAATTTTTATTTTGTTCTTTGTACAGTTATAAAAATTAATTAAAAAAATATTCTCTTACGTTTAATTTTGTTAGTATATTTTAATTGGATGACCATTTCTCTATTAGCTAAGAAATAGTTGATCTGTAATTTAATATCACTAAATTCAAAATAAAAAATTAATAAATTTCATTTTGTTATGATTTCAATTTTGAGACTTGAAGTTTGCAAAAATTGTTTGTTTAGTATTTATGGCAAAAGACCTGAAGGAACCGAAAGTACCTAATAAGCGCAAAATTTATTGTATATTTCGGTTTTCTATCAAGTGTTGATTGGACAATTATCTATGAATATGTGCAAATTAAAAGACGGTTGATAAGTTTAAAGAATTTTTATTTAATTATAGAAAGAAGACGAAACGAAATTCCTCCTACACTATAATGTTTAAAATTTATACAAAATAATTTTCTCTCGTCGTCTGTCACCATATATTTCGTTTCGGCAAAATATTATGAAAAATGGCAAATTAAAAATTCGGAATCGTAAACGATTTTGATAGTGTTTTATTGCTGATGCTCGTGTCGAATTTCATAGAAAACCAGGATGTCGCACGTTAACGATTTGAATGGAATACTTATGGTGGCTATAGGTATTCTATTTATCAAAGCGTTGATATAAATTATAATTTCAGCAAATGCACAATTCTTCAGTAGTGTTTAACCTTTTCACTAATCACAATTATTTATCTAAAAACCATCTTGAAATATCCAACGATAAACGACAACACAAATCAAGAATATAACTGGTTTTCGTTTTAAAAATTCTCCATATTTAATGAGTAGTTATAGTTATCGTTTAATGTGCAAAATAAATTTTTGCAGAAGTCATTCTACATGGCTATTCATATATGAAAATTAATAAAAAAAAAACAATTTTTTATTAACACAAAAAGGTATTTTATTAGCCATTTATTGTATCAAATCGATTAAATCCGCCTACAATTATTCACGAAAAGACTCATCGCTAATTTACATAAAACTATTTGGAAATGTAATCCAAACGAACGACCGAAATTTCTTTTCAAGTATTTTCTCAATTTGTATTGATTTATTAAGTTCATTTGACTTCAAGGCTTGCCTCGTGTAATTTATCAATCGATGTAATCCGAAATGTAAACATTTTTATTCAAATTACGACTTTAATTCGGTGCTTTATAGTTTCACCACAGAACAACGATACTATCGCCTATCATAAATAAAAAAATTCAATCCATCCATTTCCTACTTTTCACAAAATTGATATCTTCTTTTCATATGGCAAAAGGAAATTTACGAAATTTGTGAGGTGAGTCAGATAACATATTAATTTTACTTTTACAAACAAAGAAAAAGGGCGCACCTAATTTTGATGTACCAATCAATCAATTTCTCAAAATTATTTCTTTTTTTTTTAGGTGTGGGCTATTAAGTCGTTATTTTATGACCTACGGATTTGTAATATGCTGAAATTTTGGAGGAAATAAATTATCGAATGAAAAGAAACAAATTTAGATAAAAGTGCATTATAATTGAAGAAATTGTACATAAATTATTTTATCAATCTTCTAAAAGAAGAAATTCAATCTGCTATTCAAATATTAAGATTTTTTCAATTAACCTTTCTTTTCAATACAGTTATTGTAATTAGAATCCGCCTTTTTCTCTTAATGGTTATTAAAGTTTTGTTATTCATCTTTTCTAAATCTTCTTCTTTTAATGGAAGACTTTGAAAGAAACCGAATTTTAACTATCATTTTCAAATATTTTTGAAAAATCTTCACCGACCAAACCCATGCATTTTCTCAAATTTAGGAACCATGATTCAATCTTTCTCCAATTGTTCCTCTTTCTTTGGAATTTCTCCAAAATGAAGATCTTCAGAAGCCTATACTTATCTTCTCCCATCAGATAATCAAAATGCCTTTACCTTCTAGTGCTTGATAATCACAAAATTAATCAAACAAATAAAAAAAAATCAACTTTTTTTCCGTATGGAGGAGCTTCAGGATCGTGTTATTAGTGACATACTCTGCCCGGAATATTCGGAATGTTTCTCTTTAACATCATATCTCGAAGGTATTCAGTAAGTTCATTATGGATGCTTGTAGGTGGTAGGTTTCACATCCAATGGTAAAATTGACCGAATGTATTATTGGAAAACTGTCAAACAAATAGACAATTTCAGTTTTTTAAGCAGCAAATTATTGTTCTTGCAAATTTGAAAAAAAAATATTTAAGTGGGGTAATTCGACAAGTAATTAACACTTATTGCCAGGACATGTTGGTATCAAAGGTAAAAAGAAGCAGATGGACGTACAAAAATTTAAGTACCCATGCCATTTATGGGTCTAGAATCAACCATAGGTATATATCGACGTGCATAACACTAAATCATATAGTCCAATGGTCACAAAATTAACAAATGAAATACTAAAACAAATACTCAAGAGGCCAATTCTCGTAAGTTCTGTTAAACAACTTCTGGAAAAACAAGAGGAAAGACTTCTAAACTTTAGAGGGAAGAATATCAGAATACTGATAAGTCCATTAACAGAACACTGCAATTTGAGAAAGCGTTTCCAAACTATAGCTAGCATAGCTAACTATGCTTGCAGGAAATGCATCGGGGGTGAGAAAACTGCATCCCACGTATTATTTGAATGCCCAGATATAACTCAAAACCATCTCAGGTCTTTTGGACCTCCTTAACATGAGTCAGGAAATATCCATAAAAACCAAAAATCACTCTGCTGAGATTTATCTCAAAAGCGGAAGTGACCAATTGGAACTAGTAACAAAAGTGAGGTAAAATAGTTTTTTAGGACACGCTGAAGAACTCTGAGAAGAAGCCTCCAGGATGATGATGAAGTAGAAGAACCTTGTTGGTCAACCAAATTTTCAAATATTTGAAGGAGTCTATCCTTCAAATTATCCCCCCCCCTCCTCGTTATATTCCTTAGACTTTTAACGTCGCTACTTATTATCTCCTCATTGCCAAGGAGCTTTATTTCTTTCTTTTTCTGCAATTAATAGTTAATTCTTTCTAAAAATAAAATATTGCCAGAACCACTTTCAATAGTGTTTATGTTCTTATGTTCGTTCTCTTTAGGAATTAAAAAGGTTTTAGTCAACTGCAAACATGTGGCGTAATGCCATTTCTGAATATTAGTAAGAAAACCAGGTTTATATGAATTTAACACCAGATCTGGTTGGACATTGATACTTTTTTAAATTAATTACAGCCAAGTTTGTTTAATTACAACCTTTTATCGAACCGTATTTTTGGAAAGATGATTTTTTGGAGGCAATTCATCACCATCACCTTTGCATTAGTAAATTATGGACAAACTAAAATAAAGATAAACAAGATTTTTTTTAAAAATAAATAAAATAAAATATTGCAGAATTGAGAATTTAAAAATTGAAATAACTTAAACTATAACTTAACTGTTAGAGAAATTACTGGTTTGAATATTTTTGAAGAAATAATAGAGTAACAAGTTAGCAGAAAAGAACAATAAGAATTACTCCTATTTGCTATTTGTAACAAATGGAATAATGCAATTAGATGTCAATATAACACAATGAATAAAATCTATAAATAAGTTTAATTAATTATTATATTTAGATAACTATTTTTTGATATCAAACTTTTGAAACCATTTGTTGAAAATTTTTAAAATGCAAAAAAAGGTTCATCCCTCTCTTTCCTTTTCTTCACTGTTCGTAAACTAAAATTTAAATAATTGTAACATATTTATTAAAAAAAGTATCGTTTAATTTTCTAGTTATATATAAAAAACACTAAAATAGTTTTTATTCAAGAATACATGGCATGCACAAATAAAGTTCTGTTTAAAAGTGTCGAAACTATGAATAGATTGATATTGATTTATGGGAAATTTCGGTCATAAAATACCGACACATAGATATTTAAAAATTCTTTTTCGATAAGGGGATATCTATAGTCAAGGTGAACTAAAAATTATCTCGTCCACCACTAACATCTCATTATTCTTTTTCTATCACAAAAATCACAATGTTATTTATAGTCTGCCCTTTACAAAAAGGTTGATACAGTACTAAATTCACCTCTTAGGTACACGACACGTTGCACGATGAAAAAAAAAACTATTCGAAAAAACTGGTTCGTAATCTATGAGTGTATAAATTTCAAACATATATTCCGTTTCTTGAATGAAAATCACAAAAAATCCCACATTTGGAAACCAAGTAGTTACATTATTATGATGTTAAAATCAAGTTTTAGCTTAAAACAAAATATTCATCAAGATAAGTAGCGTTTAATATTTGTCTCTATTAATATTCAGTAGCTCGACTAGGATCATTTAGAAAAGTGTTCTTGTAGATCAACTTTTGAAGAAAAAAAATCTGACCAATTAAAGGTATGTTATCTTGTTTTTTGTTCGAGATTTTTGAATTTATTAGCAATGAATCAAGCCAGAGATAAAAATTAATGATAACTTAGTGGGAGTTCCTTGGAAAATTGAGGTGCGTGCAAGGTTTGTCACGTAAATGAGGGAAAAGATCGTTTATGGTTCTTGCAGTGACATATAGTTTAAAGATTCATGAAACAGAAAAAAGCGTGAAAGATTTGGGTGGTTTGATTTTCGAAAATTAATTCAAAAGTAAGGGTAGAAACTATACAAATACATGTGATAATTTTCATACGTGTGATAAATAAAGAAGTAATAGATTTTTATAGGAACAAAAGATGTATTTTCCAACAAAAAAAAAACAAATAAAAATCATTTGAAGATAATACGTCTCAAAAATTTGAATTGGTTTATCTTCTTTAACCTTATTTATGATGAAAAAAGTTAAATAATACTGTAAATAAACTTCTCTTTGTATTTTCAGTTATTTTTTAAAGTAAGAATATGCTTGATTTTAGTTTATACCCATGCAATGTCCAATGAAATAAAGTAAAATAATTATAATGTCTATTTATATTGCTAAAAGTTTTAAGTTAAACTTTCCAACGCGTTCTTGACAAAAAGCCCTAAAAGTGAGACCGGCGCACTAATGTGCGTATTATGAACGTACAAGAGCGCCAACGCAATCGAATACAAGTTACACTATAATTAGTATAGTAGGTACTATACTTAAATAATTTTAAAGATTATGACCTTAAAAACCTACAACAAAGTGATTCCAGGCATTATCTATTTGTCAACGTTTTTATGACACAAAAGAAGAACCAATCATATGTTGATTTCAAATAGCAAACAAGAGCTTTACAGAGCTTTTTTATATTTTTGCGTAACTATAATCTTGTCGAAAGTGAAAAATAATTTTCATTACAAAGACACATATCTGCACCGATTCTGCTTCCAATTGTTTTACAATTTCTGAAATTTGTTAAACATTTGAGTGTTCTGAAGATTTAACTAAAGTGTTTCCGAAAAAAAATAGAGTAACAAAATAGGTAGTAAGTATGTTGATGGTCACAAGAATGCACATTTCTTTTCATTTTGGTCAATTTTTTATTGTTAAATTAAAAATTAGAAAAAAAACTTAAATAATTCATAAGGATACCTGTTGATCAACTCAAAACTATAATTTTTAAATTTTTGTATTTGTTAATATTTTTTTTAATACTTGATTACTTAATTTCATAAAAATATAGAATTTATGGAATCTCGATCTCTTAGCAACTCTAATAACAGTAATTATCCAGCTATCATTCCAAGAAATGATTATAAATCAATTAAGCAATCATTTTTGTTTTTGAATCGGAACGATTACATAAACCACAATGTCACAATTAAGAAACATTAATATATAACAAATATTTTTCTTTTGTAAGGTGAACTACAATATACTTTTAACATAATTTGATTGGTATTATTATAGTAAACATATTAAACAGGAAAAATAAAGTCAAAAAGCATGATTTTATATCAAAGTAGAAGAGTTGCGTATAATAAAAGATTCATTTTAAATTAACTTCTGTGGAGGTCTGAAAAACGACTACTATGGGTGGTATTTTGGTAAAGTAACGTTTGGTTTCAAGAAGCAGTATGGCAGCCTTAGGCTGGGATTTTTAAAATTTTAATAAAGCCATGAAAATTTTAAAGTTAATTTTGAAATTAAAAAAAAATGAAACAGGAATCTTGGTAATAAGAGATTATAGACTGTAGCTTAGAACCTCAAGTTCCTTGGCAAATTTGGAGCTGAGAAAATGGTATAGACCCATACAGTAAATCCTTACTGAAATCTCTGCATATGGTAAAATTTAGGTGCTTTACTCAATTCTACTGTGATTGCTAGGGGTATGAAAGAAATGGAAGAATGGAAGTTATTCTTCTACTGTGTGGTTTGTAGTCTGTACCTAGTTCCAAAATCCGGGATATCAATTCGTTTTGTCTTATTTATTTGTTTCAGCAATAACTGATTTTAAAGAAACTTTTCCAAGACTTCCAT
Source organism: Sisyra terminalis (assembly GCA_958496175.1). Lineage (NCBI taxonomy): Eukaryota > Metazoa > Arthropoda > Insecta > Neuroptera > Sisyridae > Sisyra > Sisyra terminalis. Next base: position 16,519,570 of record OY292275.1, read on the forward strand.
TTTTTCATAAACCAAGGAGCTACGATATACCATATATGCTTCAGGCTTTACGCCTTTGTTTTTCATGCTAGATACTTTCAGAAATAAAGAATCCCGTATTGTGATATGGTTTGAGTCGTGAATAAAATGTTAGCTATTAATTTTTAATCGCTTATTTTCAAAAATTGGAAATTTTTGTTATTTCTCGCATTCAATTTTGAAAAGTTTAATTTATCTTTAGTGTCCGACCGAGCTTTCGGTCTCGACCTAGTTTTGGCCAAAAAACGAGCTTCGGCTGTCGTCAAGTCAAAACTATGACCAAAACCGAAACAAAATTTATGAGATGAAAATATTAACAAATTTTTGTTTCTCACTAATAATATTAAATTCTTCAATTATGAATACTGATAGTTATTAGTTCATTAAAATTTATTTAATATTTCTTTTCAGTTCGAAAGAAACCTGATCAAAGTTTAGAAGAAACTATTTTGGTATTAAGATGAAAGAAATAGTAAGGTATAGTCACCAAATTTCGTCCCCAAGCTTAATTTCGCCCCCGTGGATATCTTTTTTCCTAAATAACACCACCTAGTTTTTATAATTTGAATTTAAAGTCAGTTAAGTCAGACAATCATTTCAAATTTTTAGCGGTGAAATGTTGGGTCTGTGTCAAGATATTTAAAAAAATAAAAAACTTGTCAATGTAAGTTTTTGATTGAAATACTATTGATAAGGTTTAAATGGTGATGTTCTTGAGTTATTTAAAGGAAATTTTGCCAAAATTTGATGTTATCGCTTAAAATTAAATCGATTATATTTTCATTTAGGTTATGACATGCGTTTTTGGTTGAATACATGTTGTCAACACAACTGGCAAATTCCTAATATCGTCCCCGGGACGATATTGAAATTAATTCGTTATTCGGCAGTTGTATTTTTTCGACAATCATTTTTTCAATAAAGTATTTAGTGTGGACGAAACAAGGATCAGCACCATGATAAAATGGGAGAAAAGTGGATAGGATGCACAAAATGTTTCCAATGGATGCATGAGGATTGTGTTGAAAATCCAGGGCCTAACTTTATCTGTTCAGTTTGCTAAGAGAATTAAAATTACTTAAAGTTTAAACTAAAGGTACATCAATGATTAATAAGTCTGATTAGATATTGTTATTATTATGATTATACTAATAATTATATATTGTTAAAAATATAGTTTATGTTTATGTAAGTCCTGATTATTGTGATCTCAATATCGTCCCCGGGACGTAATTAGGTGCCCAAAAAATTATTTTCAGAATGTCTACTTTTTTGTAAAGAATATTTTTGTATAAATAATAAAGAATTTAACAGATTTTTTTTTATTTAAAATAAAAAAGAAATGTTAAAAATAAACTTTGACGTTATATTGATTACTTTAATCGCAACATTTTTTTCAAAATTTTTATTTTTCAAAAAGGAGACGTTATTTGGTGACTCTACCTTACTTTTAATTTTGTGTACCTAAATATATTAGGTAAAAAGAAATTTTGTTTCTTATTTTTTATGTATTTTATGTTGTTCGTAACTAATATAAATAAGAAATATTAAGTGAATGTCTATCAAATCAACTCCTTATTTTAGCACAAATAATTTATTTGAAATAAGAAGTGATAACAATATGTTATATTAATGATTAGCTCAAATATTTGAGATTAAATGATTAATAAATACTTATAGGACTTGAAAGTAAAGACTGGCTTAATATGATTAACTTTTTTTCCTACGAAAACATGACCTTAAAGTTTCAATTCCTATTAGTTTCAATTTCTTATACGGAAGTTTCGGTCGTCAAAACTAATTTCGATCAGACACTATATACCTTTGAGTTGATATACGTTTATGTACTTCAGAAGACTAGTAGTTTATTTTAGTCATATAGTAGAATATTTCTATACGATTATAAACTACTTAATGCAGCAAAATCTTGTATTACTTTCTGTTTTGTATACCTAAACATATTAGGTAAAAAGTAATTTCGTTTTGTAACTTTTTTTGTTTTGTGTTAATCAATGGTTTTTAATTAAGGTGCTTTTCTTTCTAATTAACCCTTTATTTAAGTCCAAATAATTAATTTGAAATTAGAAATGAAAATAATATGTTATGTTTATGATTAGCTAAAATATTAGAGACTAAATGATTCAAAAATACCTATAGGATTTAAAAGTAAGGACTTAAATTCGGATTCGGTTGAAACTGAGACTGATGCTGAAATTCGGTTTGGCCGTAAAAACTAGTTTCGGTCGGACACTATATATCTTATATAGCATTGAGTTAATTCACGTTCAGGTACTTTAGAAGACTAGTTTATTTTTGTCATATAGTAGAAAATTTCTATGCGGTTATAAATTACTAAATGCAGCAAAATCTTGTTTAGTTGGATTACAGGTAGATATGTTTGTAATTGAGAAGACTGAGAAAAGTAGCAGGTTTGTCTCTAATGAAGGACACAATTTCCACGTATCAAAATTTGTATTGAATTTAATTCTAATAACGTCACATATAATCCATTCAAAAATAAAACTAAACGAGAGCAATAATTCAAAGGATTTCGAGTGATTTACAACTGACAGACATTGTAATAATGTCATCTTAATAAACAGCCTCGGAAATTTCACAAGTTGGAGAGATATGATATAAAAAGATTTGTTATTTTTATACGCCCAAAAAGTCCATGCGTCAAATGTGAAACAGTGTCGTAGTGTCGGTCGTGTCGTTGTTTTTTTTTCTGTCGAATTTATTTTAAAAATATTCAAGTGAGAGGAGATATGAGTGTGCGGGTAGGCAGCTAAATTACACATCCCAGGATTATACTTTGTTCCTGTCCATAAGTCATATTAAGACTACACAAAACGAAGCAATAAATCTGTCATAGCCCAGCGCGGGGCCGGTCAGTGATGGTTCTGATCGGGGCAGCTGTGATGGGCTTACGAAGACCCCGTGTGGGCCTCCGCCATGGCTTGGGCCTTCTGCACATCACTCACTGTCTCTCTTCGCAGCCAATCATGAACTCATCTCGATCCTTATATATATGATTATTATTATATTTGAAATATATAAATATACACACATATTCCCATCCAAGTTATGTCCTAATAATATATAGATGGACATACTTCTTCACTTATCTTCTCGACGGACATTCATTAATTGTCGTGTCTCAACTCCGAAACACCTCATGTGGTTCATGATCCTCTCCCGTCCATTTTATATTATTGCCGTCATCTTTTCTTTTTATTCCTCATACGGTCAACTCTATATTTTAATTTATTTGTAAACATATGTATCTATATAATCTTTATATTTGTATCGACTCGTTTTTTCGTCTTCCAAATCCCATGTTTTTTCCTCTTCTTGTCGTTTTATTGGATCATATTTCCTCTCTGAAGAGTCATAAATATTAAGCAATTATTTTCCATTTACAAATCCTAAGACGAATCAAAATCTAGTACGATGGTCCAAGAAATTCAAGTTTTTCAAGATTAATTAGACTTTTTTAAGTGCTATACATTAATAATTGTTTTCGTGACTATCCTATTTATAACGATCAGACATTTAAATTTATTACCACTCAAGTCCTGTCAATAACTTAATTCGGATAGCCTTTAATACCGAAATAATAATATAAAAAATGAGTTGAGTAAAGTCTAAAATTAGTTATAGGTCATTAATAAAATTTGTCTTATATATACGGGTCTTTTATTTTTATATTTTATTTAAAAGATTACAAGCAATAAAAACTTCAGCATGGAATTTTTTATCAAAGTTCACAACACAAAAACTTGCATACTACATCAAAAACTTGGCTTTTCTATAAATTTTTACTTATTGCTTTCAATGACTGATTACCAATTAAAAGTACAAAATCAACAGTTGAAAGGTGAGCACTGCTTTTAAAACTGACGGAAATAAATTTAAAAGTTATATAATATAACTTCTACTATTTTTAATGACATGTGATACCTAAAAATTTAAGACAAATATAAACCAAATTTCTTTAGTGGTAAGCCGAAAGAATAACGAAAAGATAATTTTTATTATGTTTGCATTTCAATTTGAAGCGCTTCGAATTATAAATTCCTTTAAATCCCTCTACTAATAAAAAATAATAATAATGGTAGTACAAAACAAACTTTCAACAACATGAAATTCAACTTCCCTCTCATGAATACTGCAATTTGTCGATTTTTTTTTTGTATATATAACCGACTTTTAAAAACACAATAATAACATGATTTCTTTTAGCTCATAACAGATATAATACAAATAATAAAACTACAAAAAAAAATGTATAAAATCAAACAAATCACATTTTCCAGTCAGTAAAAAGTTTTTTTCTTATTCTCTTATGCGCGCATTTGTATGTATATAGGTATATAGATTTAATATACATTCATAACTCACGAAGGGACACAATAAAAGTTAATTCGACAAAACCAATAAATTTGCACGTCAAATGTCCATTTTGAATAGGCATGAGGTATAGATGACGACATGGCTTGGGTGGTAGTGGAAGGTATAGTTGGGCAATAGGGCTGTTTTACAGGCAACATTCTCCACGATCTCCATGTATGAACAGTATGTAATACGAAAACTCCCCTTCTGAAACACTATGTCTAATTCTGTGATTTATATTGACAGATCCTGTTATGTTATTGTCAATCTAATGCCGCCTCGTGGCAGTTACTCACATCAGAACCCATGAATTATTGCTTCAATTTTCTATAAACATTGCCCCGCATATATAAAGTATTATAATATGTTATAAGCTTTAAAAAAGAAAACGATTTATTCCAAATGTGGTGTACTTTTCAATGAGTCACATTGTCCATATGTGGTCGTTCGTCGATTTTAGATAAAATATTATACAGAAAGATCCATATATATGTAAAATATTGTTCGCTTTACGTAAAAGTAAATAATAATAAAAATTGGATTTATTACCGTTGATCGTGAGAACGAACCAAATTCAAAATTGGGTGCATCAAACTGTTTTGCAACTGGACATCGATAAACATGTACAACATATTGATTCTAAGGATTCAAATTTTAGTTTCAATAGCTAGAAGGAGATATAAAAGTATGATTTCCCAAATTATTATTTTTTTCATCCTAAATCACTTCATATTTTTTTGTGTTTTAGTTTCATGTATGAATGAGTTCTTCCCTCCAACATTGTCTATCCCTTTTTTTGAGGATTTTTTAATCAAAATAGTACATTCCTTTTTTAATAGAATACCTATGCCCTGGATTTCAAACTATCTTTTTCCTTTTCCTTGGGATTTCCCAGTTTCTCTTCTAGAACATCCAGTATGAATATTCTTTTCTTTGACAATGTGGTCCATCTAGTTTAAATCGCTTACCACAAAGTTGTGTGCAAATAATGACACTCTTCCACAGATATTAAATAAATAATAGTCATAAAGAAAATAATAAATAATTAGTATGTCCTCGACCAGAACGCTAATATAAAAAATCAATCAACTTTAACTAAAAGTATTTAGACAAACCCTCAAATTCAAATCGGACCTTATCCAAAATTGGCCTTACCTATTTGCCATAGGTACGAATTTATTATAAATATTTAGGGTAGTAAAAAAACTGTATGTAGAGAATTTCCAGAAAATAATATAATCATGGCAAAGGTGACAGGAAAAAGTATCTGAATTACTTTGAAGTACCTAAGCAACTATATTTTAGTTCCTTTATTTTTTGGGAAAAAGTAAGAAGCATTTTAGATACCAAAAAGTATCTTAGATACCAGACTACCGAGAGATTAAATACGGAGTTTTATTTTGTTTTGTTCTATAGGATTCAACTTAAATCTCTTTTACTAATCTTCTATCGTTTTTAAAGAGTGTTGTGTTTACAGGGGATTAGACAAACAAATTAAACAACTTTACCTAATACGTTACGAAACTTAGTGCATACCTACATAATAAACAAAATAAACAAAAAGGTATCTTCTTAAGTGTCTTAAAACATAACTTAAGATAAGTATAAAAATCCCTTTTTCATAAGATTAACTAGATATCGAAGTAGCCTTAGATAACTTCTCTAGTATCTAGATACTTTCCCAAAGTATCATTGATACCTCTGATTGCTGGTCAAATAGAGCAACTATAAAGACCTACGAATCGAAGCATTAAGTGCTTTTGTTACATTATCACAATATGCATAATTCATTTTTCTTAGTACCTACCTAATAATATTAATAATACTGTATAATGTTAATATTCTGATAATATTTTTCACGTTACCCTTCATTGATGAGCTTTTAATTTTCCGGAATTGAATTTAGTGTATCTAAGTACTAATTTTTCATTGAAAAATTCTAAAACCAGTAAACAATTTATTTATCACTCAAACATAGTTTTAATCATTGAGTTTGCCAAGAAAATTAAGATTAACACAAATTACAACAGCATGAAGGCCAGGAATTTTGCTCAATCTTATTTACAGAGGAAGGGATCATCAATTTGTCGTTTTATTTATGGACTGACACATATACATATCTAATTTGTCAATATACATCTCATGTTCTAAGCTGTAGATTTTTTTAAATATCTATATGGAAAACATGATCAATTCTTATCAAGAATAACTGGTCCATCTTGATAAGCAGCGGAGAAAATATGCTTTTCTCTTATGCTTTTCTCTATTTATAAGACGATGTCAACATTTTATTATTTTAATTGAATCTTTGAAAAAGAGCCCTGACAACGAGCAAATATTCAGAAACATATATCCTTATAAAATAATTTTTACCACTATAAGGGTTTCAACCCCTATAAGAGAATGAATTGAATGAAAAAATTCTTCTTTATCATATGTGTCTATCAAAGTATAACTTATTTAGAAAAAAGATTTCATATTCACTCATATTTCGTATTCATAATTATTGAAAAATGTTTTAAACTCATAGATTTAGTTCCTAAATTAAACGAAAAGCTATTGTAAAATTAAAGACATAGATTATGTTTATTGTAAGTTCAATATAGGTACAATAAATACGTACTACAAGACGAGAGGAAGCTTATTTTTATTTTACGTTAAAGACCAATTGCAAATATATTTTTTTATTTTGTAAAAAACCAACAATAATAAGAAAAAATATTTTTACTTAATCTAACTTGATATAGTTAAAGTTGTGAACGCCACTGCATTTCAATTCATTTCTTTTACTATATATTGTAATAATAACTTAATTGAAACAATAAATTTTCATAATTGAACTTTTGTAATGTAATTTTTGCAGATATGTAAACTTAGGAATAGGTTGAACCTAATTTTCAATGAGTTGTTTTAAAATAAGAAAAATATGTAGGCAAATCAGTTAAGGTACCTAGAGACTTTTACAGTATAAGTCTGTGTTCAATAGTGTAGTAGTCTGTGTTTATAGTAAGAGCTTTTAATAAAATAAATTCATGAAAAGGTTAATTTTAACTTTGATTATTAATTTTTTGCCCTCCATTAAAAATAATATTTTGATAATTTAGATAAATGGTAATTAGGTTCTCATATCTACCCTTCAAAAACTAAAGGTTTTTGAAAAATTTTAATGCCTTATAAAAAATAAAATTTTAATAGCAAAAAGATGTTCTAAAAATTTGATCTTACCGTTGTCATGGTAAGGTTGCAAATCTTTAATGTGAAGAATTTCAATAAGTAGTAACAATTAGTTACAATTGATAATAATCTTTGGTTATTTGAACGAAAATATTTCAATTTATTATCGAATTCGATAAGAAATTAGTGTAGCAATGATTTGCAAGACTTTTCTGTAAAACAACAATATTTCAAAAAGTATCCATACAATTACAAACAAGCAACACAAAATGTACATCAAAAACCACTATTAAGTAACTCTTCACAAAATTTTCTTAATAAATATAATATACGATTATCCAGTGATTAATGATTTTTGAAAAAAATCCGGATTTTAAGCGAAAATTAAGACATCTCAACACAAAAATGTTGGATCGCGTGTTTTTGAAACGAAAATATATTAATTCGTCATGAAATGGTGGAAAAAAATTACTTTAAAGCAAGGAATCTTTAAAAGATGGATTTTTATTATATCTTTGTATAACTTTTATTTGTTTTAATCTTAATAACCTGCTGGCAAAATGTAGCTATTAAAAATAATAAATAATATTTAATCTAATGTCTAATTGTAAAATCAATAAAAAAGATGTTGAAATTTATCGTTTGGGATTTTAAGTGACTTCATTTCCACCATTATATTAATAAAACATTTTCGTTTCAAAAAGATATTTGGAAATCAATGATGCGATCCGATCCATTTACGGTGAGATGACTTAATTTTCCCATATAAAATCCAGAAAATTTTCTGTAAAATTATTTGTTCATGTCGATAAACGTATTCCGAAATTCTTATGGAAAGTACTGAGTGGTATTCGATACACAATTTGGGGTGATTGTTTGGGGTTTTCGGGAAAATTACAGAACAATTTACTTGGTTATTGGATTCGATAGAAATAAGGGGATCATGGACTTTACTGTTAAAGGTACTTTTTGATTGCGAGTGATTTTTAACGATACATTTTTTAATTATTTTTAATTTTGTTAGTAGACACTTACGGCGAAAAAAATTGACCATTATGAGTCTTATAGTTCTTGAAATAAATAGGTAGGTATTTGTTAATTTGTAAGTAAATAGAGGCAAAATGAAAAATATTAAAACCAAATTTAAAAGAATGGATAGGAAATCAAAAATTATTTCGAGAAATTAAGTTTGACTTATGTAGTAAAGTTTTAAAAGTTGTTTAGATGCAATATTATTTTTTAATAAAACAAGACAAAGAGACTTTAGTCTAAAAGTTTTTTTTTTCAACCCAACCATAATATTTCGAAGGTAAACTACCGATTTGCCGCCAAATTCGAAAGAGAATCTCAAAGAAATTTATCATATCAGTTTGAACGTTGAGTTTCCATCTTCTACAAACGAAATGGTAATTGAAGAAGAACGTAAGTCGTAAGATATTCGTTTTATACAATACGAGATATCGTGTCGTATTAAAACGAATAAAAAAATGTTCAAGCCAAAGAAATATGCTAAGAAGCAAAATGGAAAACAATAGAGGTTCTTACTATATCAAAAGCCAATACACATCGATTTAAAAAGGCAATCAAGCACAAACCTATTTGAAACGATCTGATATTTTTACTATTTGTTTTCAAACCGATAAGTTTCGCATGCAAATAAAAAAAAATCAACGATAAAATAGTGATAGAATACACAGTAGAAAAATCGCTAAGAAATAAACTTAAGTTAAAAACTTTGGAATATCTACAAATATCACGAAGGTTTTCAACATTCCTTGCATTTAGTGTCATCATAACTTTTCTACTTTTACTGCATATTCCATAATGTGACTAAAGAGATGTTTTTACATATTTTTCTTAGTTGCAATGCAATGAAGACATTTCCTTAATTATTTCTGCTACTTTCAGCGTATTAAAGTTTATTATTTTTTAATTAACTTATGAAACAAAAATGTATTTTACAACAAATTAATTATTGGTCCATATTATTGTAGATCGTATGTAAGTATGTAAGGTAAAATATTATATAGGTACATAAGTATTAACTTCACAAATTTTTGAATTCTAGTACCTACTATTATAAACTGTGTGAATTCTTATATTCGAAGATATTGATAATTAATGGCTTACTTTACCTTCACATAAAAAAATATAAGAACAACGATTGAAACTATACACCAACTTTGGATATACTTACTCATTTGTATCCATAAATGAACAAAATGAATATAGAGTTGGCATTTGTAATTGTTTTTAAAACATTTTACAATCAGACGAAATATTAATTAACATTATGTTCCCATTGTAACAATAAAAAAATAGGGACTAAATTGATAATTGATTTTATAGATTTAAAATTTCTGTGTCTTAAATTACAAATCAATTTTGATTGAATATTTAAAACATCCTTGAATCTATAGATATATTGAATGGAAGTAATATATATAATTTATATGTATATATAGACATAAATTTAATCTTCGTTTGTTCAAAACTGCAAACCTCCTAAAGTTCTTCACCGATCGTTTTGAAATTTTTACAGAAGGTTATATTCATATACGCTCATGTTTTTATGAAATCAGGAGACTCAATAGAGTCTCACATCAACACGTATAGCGAAAGATGCTGTGGGTTGACAAAGAAGGTTTTTTATCGTTATTTTTGTGTTAAAATCGATATTTTTAGAGATATAGCAGATTTTCTTAAAACTTTATAAAAAATGTATCTTTAGGTAAAGCGAGAAATGCCACTAGTTGTTAAGGGAGGTGTTTATAATGTTTCATGAATATAGATTTATTTAAATTTAATTTATCTATTAAAAGTCATTATACTATATCCTGGCAGGACAATTACGTCTGCCGGGTTCAGCTAGTATCTACAGTATAAATGTAAAAGTTAACATAATTTAAAAAAAAAACAGAATAACTTTGGTAGGAAGGTATATAGAAAAGTGAATTAATATTCATAGCGATTCTAGGATGTTTATCTATATGTCATATCGTCGGCCTAAAGCGCTAACCCGCTAATTTCATTTTAAAAGTTTAACTGGGGAAGGAAAAAATTCATATAAGCTACAAAAGTTAGTACAAAGCAGGTTTTCGTTTTATGTTATATTTTGAAATTTCTATATTTAAAGTGTTTTACCAACTAGTCACTCGAAAGAATTTTGTATTCCTCACCTAATGGAACAAAAAAAAAAAGAAAAAAAATTAAAAATGGACTTCGCAGGCTTACACTTTACGTCGACGATATGTAATATTTTGCAAACTTTTCAAGATACAAAATACAATCTCACTTTGCCGTTTATTGCTCTACTTTTAAAATATTTTTTTGAGAATAAATTGCTTTTTAGGATTAACCATATGAAGTCAAAGAGTATCAAACGAAACGTTGCAAGTTTGAAAATTGTGTACCTATTTGAACTGCAAAACCAATTCATATCATCCGCTGAAAATTCCTTTTATTGTATATCTAGCACAGTATAATTCCATAATTCAAAAATTCATTGATGCCAGCATACATTTCATTTAGTATAAATTATGTCTCAATTCATTTAGATAATGACTTGATAGTAAGAATTATATATTTTGTCTTTATTTATTTTTGAATTTTTTGGTTACCAAAAAATATAGGGTTCTCCATACTCAGGAGGTTTAGGTAGCTGTGAGTAAGTATGTATATCTATATACGAAATAATCATAGCAGAGAGTAAAGAATATGCATATGATTAATAGGTGTAATAAAAAAACAAAAGATAAAAGTAAATTTTATAGATTTTAATAGACCATTACAACGGCTTTTTAATTTTTTCCAGTGATTATAACATCCCCTTGAATCTGCAAATAAGCTTATGCAGCCCCTTACAATATGTGTGTACCAACCTATACCTAATCTATACCCACTTGGTCTAAAACATATTTACTATTTTTTGGAATAAAGCTTATGGAATGTAGGGAATCCTTGAAACCAAAAAAATAATCCAATAGATAAGTATGTATAATAAAAATATAAATCCACATACATTTAAGAATATTTATATCTAAGTAATAATTTTTTTTCAGTATCAATGACAAATATGATAGATTTTCTACTTCTTGATGTAGGTACCCACTAAAACTGTGCAATATAACGAAAGAATCATTCAATGGATACATTTCGATTGTAAGTTTACTCAAGTAGGTACTCTGAATGTTTTTTGTTAGGTACTCTGGAAAAAAACGACTCAAACATCTTAAGTAAATTAAATGCAAACAATAGTCAATTTGAATATTAAGTATATAAAATTCGTATTAAGTTTCATTGTATAGATTCTTATTTTTTTTTAAAAATTTATTAAAAATACTAGACCCATTCACTGGATATGAGTGATTTTAACCTTACCTAATTACCTGATTAACTTCCTACGGTTAAAAATAGTAATAATTCTTTTGATTTATTAGTTGAATATTTTTTTTTTATGTCAAGAGTAAAGTATCTATATATTAAAAAGTTATAAATTAATTTTTCAATTAATTTAATTAAAATGTATTAAGCATTTGCATAATTAGTACCGAAAGGACCTCCTCCGCATAGACTTTTCCTAGATTTTCCATCGATTAAAGGGTATCATATTTCAATGATTAAATGTCATTTTTAAATTTATTATGATTATTGTTTAGTGGAAAAAAATGTATTTGATGAAATCATTTTTGTTGCTTATAGATACCTACCTTAACAAGTAATGACTTAATTAGTTTGCCTCCACTAAATCATAAATGCAAATCAATATATTAATTACCAACATTATGAAACTATTGAATTATTTTTAGAAGTTCTTAAAGGAACATTATTGTTTTTTTTAAATTTTAAATTGACTTTGGGTGTGTAATATTTCACAAAAAGAGACATATGAGAATGGGCAAATAATGTAAAATACTTGTAAACATTTATGATGAATAGAGGAGTGCTACCTTGAAAAGAACAAAACTGATTCTTCCATGGCAAAACAAAAATCAAATGCGACTCACAATTGACTAAAAAGATACTCTTTAGAAACATGTCTAGCGCATAAAAAATCCATATAATTCATTGATTTTGATTGCATTAATCACGGCGCAATGAGATGGTATCGAGAAAACGAACGTTAACTATGTTATTTATTGTTCATGTGTTCAAGGTTTTTTCCTTCGTATGATTTGTGACATAATAATTTTTTTCACTTTGATTTATCAATGACATTTCACTATATTTATTGAATTATATGTTATACGTTTGTATGGAGTAGTTGTCTTCTATAAGACCATTAAATAGCTCCGCCTTTTCTTATGAGTAGGAGTGCCACGCTCATGACAACTACTGCCAACCAGTGTCGCTTTTGTGAACTGCACGCGGTCTTCTCTCACATCAAAACATATAACAAATACACTTGTAATATTGATGAAATTTGAGGTTATGTGAAATTTAACAGCGAAAATATCGGAAAAAAACATTAGAATAGCATGTCTCTACTTAAATTTTATTGTCTATCGACGTGAAATTACTTAAGGTCAACAAATTCATATTTCATAATGTCAAGTGCTTTGGTAAAGTAAGATGTCACTTTTTGACACTTGATGATTTTATGGTTTTATAGTAGAGATATGAAGAAGATTTTGATACTGTAGAAAGCCACTTACCTTATTATGAGAATTATATCAGAATTTTGGCTTCAGGATGGTAGATTTTTGAAGAAATAAATAAAGTTTGATGCGAAGCACTCACTTTCTGTCACAGTAGTAGTTTCACAATCGCTCGCTAGGATTGTTTGGCAGAAATGAGTAAGGAGATATCGGGAAAAGGGAGACCAAGAGAAATGGAGATATATGGATTTCTGTGAATGTAGTTTATGAAGAGGGTTGTATTTTGTTAATGTAGCTACTATCCCATGGGCCGGATTTAGTAAAGCGGCCCGCCTACCTGTCAGTCGAGAGAATGCGCCTGTGAGAAGTTTCTGTTCGGCTCACTCAGCAGTACGCGAATAATCTCAGTCAGTGCTAGTAGAGCAGTGTGATGAACAGTTGACAAGCGGCGCGCTTCAATTTAGTGTGACAGAGATAGAAGAAATAGAATAGTCGACGGTGCCGACGCTTGCCGAGTGATTGCGTCGCGGCGCTCATTGTCGTCTGGAATGCACCGTAGTCCTTGTCAGTCACAAAGTGACGTTCGAGCAGGCGAAACGTCGGGACGCTGCTGTTTGGATATAACAACGTCCTTATATTCTCCACACACCAACTCAACAATTACACAAAAAATTTCAGAAAAGTGATTTTTTCTCGGAAAATCCACCAAATTGTGATTGTTTAAAAGGGAAAATTTTTACGGATTTTGTGACAGTTTTCGTGATTTTCCATTGGTTGTGATTTATTTGAATGAAATTTACACCAGTTGCGCAGTGAAAGCAATAGAAAACACGTGTTATTACTCGAAAAAGAAAACAAATGGATTTGTGTTTATGATAAAAATGTGTCCAGTGTTTAGTTTTATCGCATTGTTGTGTTATGGCCATGTCGGCAAATTGTGTTGAAGTTTTGTTTCTCGTCAAACTTATTAGTGATCATGCATTTGAACAGCAGATAAGATAACATTTATCGCTTCGTTGCTGCTAAGTGATTGAAAAAAACAGACCGACTTTTTAAAAATTTCTGGCCAAAATTCTGCGCCAATTTCGACGTCGTTTGACGCCCCTACAGCGTCCACCCCCAACGGCGTCATTCACCTGTGCACCACCTGCTATCCAAGCGACTGTCAAAATGCCTCGCAGGAAACAGCATTGTCCCAAACGAATGAAATGTGAGTGCCAATTATTTTCACCTTCGCGAAAATAGTTTCATTAAACCGTTAAAAAGAACATCACGTTTAAATGGCTTTCGTAAATAAAAAAATATCTAATTTTGGTAGTCACGAAATTCATACAAATACGTCTTATTCAAATTACAGTATGTTTTGATGCATGTTGTGCATTCGTGTTTGCAAATTAGATTGCATATTATTTGAAATATTATCAGAGACACAATACTATAGGTATATCCACGAGGAAATTTTCTTCGAAGTAATTTCACAAATGTCACGACATAGAAGCACAAGTTTTCACTCAAAAAAAAAAGTAAAAAAGAAACGAACAAACGAACAAAACGTGAAATTTTCTTTGAAATAAGTGAATGACAATGTCAGTGGCAGAAGTTGATCAGAGTTTTTGAACTGTTCAATTTTCCTCGTTACATTTCCCCGAGTGCATACAAACCGTTTCAATGCAACAAAATACACCTGTATAACACTTGCGCACCCTCTCCAAACCATTTTCCAGGCACGTGTAACGGAAATATTTCCGCGCTTAAAATTTATTTCGAAACCATACGGAATAAAAAAGCTGCCACCGAAATTTAAAAACAAATATTTTTGTCGAATGGCCGAAAAAAACACGGTTTTAAATAAAATAAATGAGAGGATAACACGAGATTTGCTTTAATTAACTAATTGATGATATAAAAATGACTACTTTATGTCCGATTTCAAGCCAAGAAAAATATTTTTGGCAAAATGGGTTTTTTGCATATATGAAACTTTTTTCGAGTTATGTGAAATGTTTTCAAAACGCCCGTGCAAAAAAGAAGCAAAACTAGTTTTGCTGGCAACAATGTTAATGACCAACAATTGCTTTGATTATTTATTTCATCATGATTATTTTTTTTTGCTTACTTTTCTATTAATAAATCGGAAGAATGACTCGTATTAATTGAGAGAAAGTATTTAAATTCCCGTAAAATTAAATCATTTTCACTTTAAAAAAAAAATAAAAATAATCATTTAAATGAATATAATTGTTTAGTGGTTATCTAAAAGCTTTTTAAAGTTCAATTTGTGGGGGTACAATCAAAAAGGCACTCTATTCGTTACTAATCATTGAACTGGACTTAAAAATCTATTCGTTAAATTTTATACCTCTTTTACGATTTTGGTAGCCTAAGTCTCAAAAACTTTGAATATATCATGTTTTATTAGTCTATTAGTAAGGTTTTGACTTTCGTATGAATCAAAAGCCAGGTGTGTGTATATATGTGAGTTAGAGAAGCATCATTATGATTTAAGTTTAGCAATAAAAAGGTGTTTATGTAAGTTATAAAAATAATAAGTGGGTATATGTGTGCCCATTACGTTTTGTCGGCTTTAGGGTTGCTACATCTTTGAATTCGGAAAAAGAGTCTTAATTAATTATTGGGTGCTCTATATATTTTTGAGAAAATACATTGTAAAATATGATAGGCAAACCAAAAATGAGTGACGGCGAAGGACATTTTAGTGTAATTGTATTTCTGATAAGCCGGAAATTTCCCTCGAAATGGCGGGTGGTTGTGGAGGTCACCACATACTCTTGCGTGACAATCATTTCCTTTGCAACTATGAGCATCAGGGGAAACCTCGTTTTTCTTTGCTGCATGAACTAATCAAATATCCTTTTGGACTAATGAATATTTTCTTATATCTGAAAACTTCCCGAATTAATTAAAGAAGGCTCAATATTGATTTTTGTTTATTTATAAAATATTTCTCTTTATAATTTATCTACCTAAATACAAACACACCTAACCTTTACCTATTTAAATAATAAATTAGTGCAAATAACCATAATATTTATGTAATATCATAATTTTTAATTTAAATTATTGGTTTTAATGTTATTTTGTTGATAAGATAGCACAGGCTATGAATCAAAAAAATTCATAATTTTTACGCACACCTAATTGATAATATTATTTTTGAAATAGCTAAAGAAAATTCAATGATAATATTTCATTAATTCTTAAAAGCTTGCATTATCCTAAATTCTGTTCTTTTATAAAGTATCTACGAAATACAAATATTCTCCATTTAAATGTAAGCGTAGATAATTGCACCTGTGGGAATTAAATTTAGAAAAATAGATTTCTTCTCTGCAAAATTGTTTTTGACTTTCAATAAAATATTTGGTAAGTAATTTTTATTGAAATTTTATCTTTTATTAAATATAAGAAATCTTTAAAACTTTTATTACTTGCTAATGTCATTTAATTCTGATATTAATTATGTGGCAGTTGATTAGATAGGAGCTTGAAAGAATAAAGATAAGCTATTTTTTCCTAAAAGTTAAAATACTTAGTAGTCAATATTTGTCTACAAATAATTCATTTGTTTTTTTAATTTTTGTACTAGAGGTTCATTTTCCCGTCTGATTTAATCCTCCTTTCCATTAGAAAAGGAAGTAGTTTATTCTTCATTTTTGTAGGTCTAAGATTCAAATTTGTCTTCTTCCTTTTTTCTTGAGTCCTTCCGATTTTCCTTCTGCAACAACCAATTGGTAGTAGAGGCAATAAATCCCAAAAAAAAATATATTTGTACTCATAAAAATTAAGATTTAAAACTGTATTATGCCTTTGGAGATATTTTTTTTAAAACACTGATTAATGTTTTATTGGTAAATAAGGTGGTTTATAATGCGAAATTTTAGTGTGGTAGATAATTAAATATTAAAAAAATTTTTGCAAAGAGGTATAAATATTCAACATTAAACCAAAAGTATTATTAGGAAGTTTTATTCCACGTAAGCATAAGAAGACTCAACTAATTACAATTTTGATTTCAAGTATTCTTTTTAAGCAAAGGGCTGTAATAAACAGCTGCAACCACCTTACACAAAAACCATGTTAGGAAATTTACTAAATTCTTCTCATTCATGAATACCACGAATAGTCGAAAAAATTTTTCATTGACTTCCTAAAAACTAGTCTATTAATGAACTTAAAGGCCATTTTTTCCAAAATTATTGTTAAACTATGTTTCATTTATTTTTATTAAATTTTTCTATCAACGATAATTGAATAAAGTCCGATATTTTGATTCAAGGGTAGTTAAACCATATTCTTAGAATAGCTTTAGTAGCTAAAAATTTATTTGTTAAATAAATCCGATACTTACATATCACTAATTTTTGGTAGAAATACGTATCTTTTCTCTATCATAAGAATAAAATTTTATCTGGAACATAAATGTCATAATCTAGATGTGAAAATTTCGATCCCAAGAAAATCTGTTGGCTTTTAATTGTTTTTGGCAAATTTCATGTTTCTTGTTCCCATAGATTAACAAATCATATTTTTTTTTTTGTTATATTTGGAGTTCGGGTTTTAATGACTTATTGAATTTCATAAAAAAATTTAAAACATGTTTACTTTAATTAAATTTTTCTATTAACGATATAAGGGCTGGATTTTTGATACATGATTCCTGGATAGCTAGACCATATTCTTAGGATAGCTTTAAAAGATAAAAAAATATCTGTTAGATAAATCCTATACTTATCACTATTTTTTGATGAAAATACGTATCTTCACTTTATCGTGTGCTTTATCTGAAAGATAAATGTCAGTATTAAATTGTGATAATATCGACCCTAAGAAAAACTATTGGCTTTTAATTGTTTTTGGCAAATTCATGTTTCTTGATCCCAGAGATTTGCAAATCATCAAGTTATAAATTTGTGGGTTATATTTGGAGTTTGGTTTTTAACGATTTCTTGAATATAATGAAAAATTTTAAAACATGTTATTTATTCTACAATTTTCAGTATCGTATTTATAAAATAAATTAAGAGTTGATTTTATATTGTAGCACTTAACATGGCATATTACAATGTTTGCTTAGCTTAGACAATATTTTTTGGTTTCTTTATAAATCAAGTCAAATTTTGGTTTCCAATAACTTTTCCTCCTGTCACTTGTTTGGTGTAGGGAACATATTAAAATAATAGAACGCATTTTTGGGGAAAAGTATGGAATTTTTAGGACTAGTTTTAGAACTTCGTCAACTTTTGGGTTTTTTAATGTCCACTACCTTAACGTGTACCTTTTATTGTCAACTACCTTAAGGCTTACCTTTATTGTATAATTACCATCAATCATTAAGTTGTAAAATACAAGATAAAAACTTACGTACATATATCCACTATCATAAAGACCATAGCAGTTAGACAGTTATTGATTTTAAGGAGACGACCACTCAACAAATTTCATTTGATATTTTTTTATTAGTTTACCCGTATATCAAACTTCAATTTTTTCTCCCTTTTTCCAAATTAACTCTAAAAAAACACCCAGCGAACGCCTAGCGATATGAAGAGAATCCATCCGAGACAAGCTCTTATGCATTCGCGAAAAATAGCAAAAAAGCGAGGCAAAAACGCTCGTCGACTTGTCATATTCTGCGCGATAGATAAATGTCTTTCAGAATTATTATTTTCAACGGCCGTTGCAAACAAAACTTGATACTTTGATGGACAGAATGACGAGACCGTGCCGTATGATTGATTGACTTTTTATTTACAGTACTCTTGGGCAAAACTCACGCCAAGGTTAATGGGTGCAACACACCTCATATGGAGATATTGTTATGCCTAGTCTTCATCCCTACACATACCTCAAGGGTTCTTCCATATCGGTTTTTTTTCTTTTTACAAAGAAGATTTTTTTTCGTACGACATGCACGTGCTTTTTGAGTGTTCCACAGGAAGAAAAAAAACTATTTGTTACAATTTTATGGGTTAATACTCAAATGTTTTATGTTGTAAGAATTTTATGGCTCCAACTTCTTAAGATTCAGAATGTCAAGACAAGACGAATTGGAATAATCGATCAATAATGATGGTTCATTAATTTTATTGCCGAACAATTGGGTTACTTTCCCAATATTTTTCTTGATAAAACATTGAGATAAACATTGAAATGTTTTTTTTTTTCAGTTTTAATGAATAATTTTTATGGTCGTGACATAAGTGTTAATTTCAAGTTAATATCATGTACAAGAGTTGCAATTAATTTCATTTAACAACTGCTTAAAGTTGTCACCATTAGCAAATCTCAGCCATTTAAACAAGATAGCTATTAAAATATTTTTTGTGTTGACTTTTGAGTGATTAATTTTAATAAAAGAGCTCGTTGATGCAAAATTATGTAACGCTTGGTGTATGAATGGCAAAGTTGAGTTTTCTTAATGCTATTGATAAAACTATGCACAGGGTGGTATTTAAGTATGAGAAATATATTTTTTTTAAATTCTTGAGTTGCACATACGACTAAATATAGTTATACTTCGTGTTTTTGTGTACAAGGTCGATGTGGTACGTTCATACGAGTATGTACCATGGGTAAGGATTAGGGTTGCTACTTTTTTGTGCAAATAAAGTATACTGGTTATTATTTGGTTATTAATTTTTACCTTTAATTATATTAAAAATAGAAAAATAGTACATTATTTCAAAATAAAATTTATTTTATAAATAATAAATATATACGTAAGTAATAAATACGATTTATTTTACTTTGCCATTTTGCTTAAAACATATTTTGCATTACTTATAACAACTTTTAACAAGTCACTGTTAAAAAGTTGTAAAATATATTTATAGACTATATTTAAATTCATTTTCAAATCTCTTTTACACAAAAATTCTTACAACCAACCTTGTTTTGTATATTTTACGTTTAATGAATCCCAGAGAAATAAGATCGTGCAAAATAAAGTATTTTTCTTATAGAGTATAGGGTACAATTACCATAAATAACGTACAATACTTAATAATGAAGTACGAGTGGCAATCCTAGTAGGGATGCAAACGGTACATCGATTTTTTCAAACATCGATATATCGTTCATAATCATCGATGTTGAAATCTAAAGCTTTGATGATACATCGTTCTTCATGAGTGATGGTTTATGAGCGATATTTTACCAGTCATAAACGTTATTCACCCATCAGTTTGTAACGCGTGAAGTTATAAACTAACAGTAGATTGAACTGTAATCTAACGACGTTGGACAATAAACTGAAGGAGTTCACAATTTAACGGTAAATTATTATTTATAAAATATCTAATAAAATCGATGCATCATTCGAAGACGTCTGAATTTTTAACATCGATATTGAATTTTCAAAAACATCGATGTTTGTGATGAAGAATTTTCCATCCCTAACCATGGGTATAAGCAAAGTTAATAGAAGCAGCAGGTCATATCAGAAAATTTTTCGATCCAAACGAATTACCTAAGAATTTATTCTCCGAGTAGATACATATTAACCTTTGAGATATGTAATTCGGGAGGACATCCTTGTTTTTGGTATATTTTGAAATCGCTATGCTCGAGAATCTTTCAAACACCAAAAAACGTCTCTTTTTTTCTAATAATACCTGCTGTTGCTAATCAAAATCGTACGGTAATTAATTAATTAAGACAATACAACTTTGTTGGTGATCAGACAATTACCCATTAGAAAAATCTGCCCACAAAGAAATTTACTCACATAAAAAATCCCTCACACAGAAATTAACCCACAGAAAAAAAAAGTTTTATTAGTATTGTTATTGTGTAGTTAGTATAACGATATTTTACGATATTAAAATTGAATTAGCAAAAAAATCACGAACTAAGTTAAAGACAAAGTAGAATCTGAAACTTTGCCAGATATTGATGGCATTTAAAAGAATATGAGCCCTTATTTTTTTAAAAAAATTATAACTTTTTAAAAAACAAGACACATATTTTTGATACAGGTTAGTAGTATTACAATACTAATAAGGAATAATAAGAGGAATTTTCTCTGTGAGTAAATTTCTATGGGAGCAACTTTCGTAGGAGCGATTATGCTAGTGCGCCACTGTTTGTGGGCAATTTTCGTGTGACGATTTTTCCAGTAGCCAACTATCATAGACCCAATTTTGACCACCCAAAGTCGACTTTGCGCTAGAAACGCTCTATCTTGGTAACCTATGTGGTCAGTTTATAAAGTTTCTATTGTTAAATTTTATGATATTTAGTAATGTTGCATAATTTTTTTCATGATTTTATCTTAAAAACCAGAACGGACACATTTCTTAGAATGCTTTCAAGTTTTTTGTTTCGGTTAGGTTTTGTCGTCAAATACCACACTGTGCTCTATGTTTGATGGCTATTTATTGTTTTATATTGAAAGGATAATTTTGTGTAGTGTTAAATGTATTGTGAGGTATGATGTCATGGACGAACGAAGATATTTTTAGCCGAGCTAGTGTCGTTTGGAACGGTCTCGGCAACATGTGCAAGTGATAAGTAATAGCTCTTGATTGATTAGCGGAGTTAGCATGACTGACAGTTGGTTTCGTGTCACCGGCATATAATATCACATGTCTGAGTAAAACAGAATTTCTAAAAATGTACACCATATAGGTGAAAGTATATGTTAATCGATCGATTAATTTTTCACTGTACAATTTTTACTTGTTATATGTTATGCGAAGGACTCAAGGATAATGAAGTCAGAGATATAAACACAATGTCAATGTATGTGAAAACTCAATGCGTTGAGTTTCAGACAGCCACGTTTAATCCTCAGAGAAAATTAATTAAAACATCAAAGATGACTTTGAGTTATCCTGTCTGTATTGCATGACGTGTGTCCTGCAGGGATCATAACCAACTTTCCCTCCCCATCATCCCGTCCTACTTGATAGACATGCTTTTTTCAATTGTTCAAACGTAACGATTTTTCTAATAAAATTTTATATCAACTGATAATGAATTCATTTCGATTGCTCAACTTCAACTTCAACTCACAGGGTAATCCGATAAAAAAAATTTGAAAAAGATTAAATGATGAAAAAATCGTAAATTTATCTATATAAAACCACCTTTAAGATGTGTAAAAATATTGGGAAATGATTGATTGTATGTCGCTGCAATAAAATAAATGATTTAATATTTACGCGATTTAAACCTTTTACAAGAGCAACCTTGATTTAGATCGATAAAGTAAAAATAAATATTGTCCATAAAATCCGTTGGAATGATAATATTTTATATGAACGACGTAAATTGTTTAAATGTGAAAATAAATCATGAAAAACGTGAGTATTAATTACAAACAGGTTTTTGTTAAAATGTCGATCAAATGTAAACTCGAAATTTGTTGAAACTTAATTTATTGTTTTCAATTTTGAAAGAATTGGAAATTAACAAAGACTTAATATTTCAATTAAATATTTTTTTTAAGTGTGTTTTAGATTCTCATAAATTTTCCACTTATAAATATACCAAAAACAAAAAGTCAAAGATATAATTGAATTTAGAATATATTCCTAGAGAATAATAAATTCAGGTTTTTGCTGAGAATTTTTTTTAAGAATAAGATTAGGTATGATAGGTTTACTCAAAAAATATATTGCAATTAAAATTTGTTCAGTTTTTAAGCCTGATTTTTTTGTTACTTGTGTTTAAATACCTATATATTGTAGTCAGGAAATTTTGGAAATGTGCACTTTTAAGTTGATATTGCTATGCGTATTTTTTTTTTTTTTTTGAGTCCCAACGACAAAATGTTTAGAAGAAAGGTCTTTTTTCTGCTCAGGAAAAGGGGAAAAGTTACTAACGTACAAATATGGGCCAATATATACTTAATATCCTGGCATTATTACCTATTAATCCTCAATTAGTACATTAGTGCAACTAAAGCTAGGAAGAAGTTAATATCATAAGTGATAGTAAGAAAAAAGCTGTAAGTTATTTTAATCCTTAAAACTTTTTATTGAAATTAATGATTTATATTTGAAATACATAAAATTTTTATTGAAATACGTAAAATTGTTAGAAATTTTGTTAACATTAATAAAATTAGTACATAATTTAAATGTTTGAAAATAATTAGTTTTATCTTGATAACCACTTATTATAGAGTAACAAAAGTTGCATACCGAATGGGACTTGCGTAGCATCGGACTTAAATACACCATTGATTTCGATTCCCATAGTCCTCAATAATAAGCAAATTTTTAACTTAGTAAACTTGTTGCAAAAATACCTTTTGGTGGAAATTTAAAAAAACACTGAAACCACTAACATAAGAATAAAATCATTTAATTTGGTGTCTGCAACAGACCATCGATTTATTGAAAACCCGGTTTGGTTAGTGTAGCTCTTGGTTCTAAGATTCTGTGATACTGATTTCATAACTTCCGAGTATCTTTTTAAGGTGATAATTGTCTAATTTGTGTGCATCATTTCACATAGCATAGCCCGCCAATTTAGCGGGAATTTCAGTTTCCTCGAATGCTGAGTACTAAGTACCATCATCGGCAAAAATATCCTTGGCTTCAAAGTGCAGTAAGTAACGTTGGGGTAATTTGTATTTTCAATAGCTGAGTATACTTAAACAAACATTCCAACAATTTAATTTATTTGAATTAACCTTTTTATTAATACAAATTAAAAGACTTAGCATTGTAATTATACTTAATCTATAAAAGTTTTATTTATGTTCTTACACCAGTTAATTTTTAAAGGTAAATGGTAAGATTTATGGTAAACCTGAAATATATTAAAGGAATAAATTGAAATTTGCTTAGGAAAATGATCAAAAGTTTCATCAACAGAAAACGATTTGTCAAATGTGTTCTGATAGTTGGATGATCATTGGCTTTTAGACATGGTTTAATTTTTAATACAAACAGCAAAGAACAAATAAATAAACTGTTCTGATTTTCCTTAAGACAAAGTTTCATTGTTCAAAGCTTAGAATGGTATATTTCCTTGTATAATAATTAAACCTCGAAAATTATTAAGTCTTTGTAATTTTCTTTCTTAGTTAGTACTTATCATTCATGCATCTTTCAACAATTTAAATGTCATATTTTTTTAAAATAATATCTTATTATAAACACTGTGAATTAGTTTATTTTTTTGACAGTAAAAAATATTGTAATAATTATGAAAATTTCTTCTTCTACACACTTTTTCATTTCGGAAAAATATTTTATCTCTTATGCATTCTTTAAATTGGTCAGAATTAACATTGATCTACATTTGTGTTATAGCTGTAGACAAATGGTTCATTTATTTTTTTTTTTCTGTCTTCAGAAACTATTTTCTTCAGATTCCCTGCTTCTTGTAATTACAAACGAAACGTGCACATCTTATTGAGAATAAAAATTATTTTTAAAAAATATTTACTTCAAAGAAGTAATTACGTTTATTGTTTAACTGTGAGAGCTAAGATTATTACAAATTATGTTGTTGTTAACATCAAAGATGTTTCTTAGAAGAATATTTTTAATTTAATTCCAAGATAAAATGAAAAATTTTAAAAATAAGAAAAAAAGTTTTTAGATATCTACATATATCTTGAACTATTTTATTTACTGAAAGATACTCATAATTTTAGCATTAATTAAAACATATTGCGTTTTTTATATGAATTTTCTTCACATCTCTTTTGGAATGTTGGCAGAAAATCGTAAATTATTGAATTAAGCACCATAATTCCATCAGGCGTCAATGCCTTGTAAAATACATATACAGTCCGTTTATAAATGATTTTTTTCATGACAAACTTGTTTCTCCTATTAGACAGATTGAAATGAATGGTTAACATTTAATTTTAATGTCAACCAACGAATAAATAATATTTTCTATAAAGCCAATCGAAAACTAAATGAGATAAATAAAATATTGCCTTAAGTATAAGTTACTTCATGCGTGATATTATTTTTACGAAAAAAGAAAAATTTGCAAGGTATTTTTACCTTTGTAACATGTTGAAAAGTAATTTGCTCGTTTTGTTGACTATGTTTTAATATTGAATAGTAGAATGTGTGAACGAGGGAATTTAGGGTACGAGGGATGTAACGTGGTGTATTCAGGGATGGTATTGAGGGTGATGTCGCGATAACCACATTGCCGCGGTGATAGGACAACATTTACTCTGCTCCTGGGGGTTGTTGTAAAACATAACTGTGTGGATGAACGACGACAACTACCCTGCTCATCCCTGTTACATAAGCGAATATGTGTGAGTTTCTCCATATCGTAGCACACATACAAAACGAACCTATTTCGTACGACGAGTTCCAGAAAAGAGCTTTGAACCCATTATTTATATTGTTTCGTGCTCTACTGTGCTGAGAATTTTAATGCTAATTAGACGATTCCACTGATTCTTTTTGATATTTCATCGATAACCCATCCTTACCTGATCGGCTAAATTACGAGCGAATAAGCCTTGAACCATCTTTCCCCACTTTTCAAAAAACAATCTCCCATAAAAGTATTTTTCAAACATT
This sequence comes from Sisyra terminalis, assembly GCA_958496175.1. Classification (NCBI taxonomy): domain Eukaryota; kingdom Metazoa; phylum Arthropoda; class Insecta; order Neuroptera; family Sisyridae; genus Sisyra; species Sisyra terminalis. The sequence continues at coordinate 16,545,287 of OY292275.1, forward strand.
TTACCAAAATTGATTTCCAATCGTTAGAATACATCATTCTGTGACACGAAGGAAATTTATGATTGAACGCTCTTTATTCCTCCCCATAAACATAATTTATTGCGACATATCGCCCATTTCATTTGTATGATTCTGAACATACAAAAACCCCAATTAAGATCATTTTTTTTCCAATTCCAATACCTACTATGTGTGTTGTGTGTGGCGGTTTAATTTGAGTTGTGATAAATATAAATCTTAATGCAGAATTTCAAATGCCCATTTAATTTACATATGAAACTAATCAAGCCGCTACTAGACATTTGTTAATCATAAAATTTCCTTAGCTAAAATAATAAGATGATATTATACCGCAAATTACTAATTAAAAAGTGGTATGTAGGTTGATGGAATGGGCAAAATATTAACATAAATTATATTTAAGGAAGTTTTTTTCCAAGAAATTTTAAATTTTCAATCATTTTTAAAATATATACTAAAACGAACACAAATGACATTTATGTAAGAGCACAAAAAATTAAACACTACTCTAATAGTTCTCGAATTTTATTTAGAAACATCATAAATATAGGCTTTTTTTTTCTTTTTAGTAGCCTAAATTATTAATTGCTCAATCAAAATACTAATTTAGGAAAATGGTTATTAAAAAATTAATCTTGATCAAAATAATTACTAATATACATATTTTACAAACAAGTATGTTTTAACTTATAGGATACCTTATCGTGTATTTATTCTGGCAAATGTTTAAAAAAAACGTGTATTTATAGCAAATTTTAGATTGGTAGGTTGGTACTGATTGTTATGTGTTCTATAGAAAATTTGACAAAACAGAACACGACTTTAAAAGTAATTATTTCGTGTACTTATGAATTAAAAAATACATTTGGAAAATATGTAAATTGAAAAAAAAGCTCAAGTAAAGTTGAAACTAAACGGCCTTAACATTACATGTATTGTTTTATGTTTGTTCTATTTTGTCGTATAAACAAACTTTTAAACTAAAATAAATCTACGACTGAATTTGTAGGTGAACTCTGGAAATTATCTATACCTAGATGCGTTAAATTTTACGAATTGTTATTTTACAGCTGTATTGTTACTACAAAAATACAGTGGCAGATTTACCAGCATGCTAAGTAGGCTGAAGCTTAGAGTTACCACCATAGGTATTTTGACCTGGGGACTTTGGGTTTGGCGATGTTTCCTAGGACCCTGGGCTTTCATTAAAAGTTCAAGAGTAAATAATTTTTATTTATACAAAATTTACTTTTTACATCAGTTTTTGTTCTCCGGGTTTGCAATATCTCTTTATGGGCAAATATGGCAACCCTACTGGAAGCCTAGGGCGGCAAATTTGGCTTAAAATTTTGCTAAACACAGGAAAAAATGATTTAATAACAACGATAGAGCATAAATTGCGATTCTATTGATTGAATATATGTAGTTAAAATTATTGCGAAATAGGGTATCAAATTTTAGAGGTAAATAGGGGCGGCAAAAATTAAGTAGTCTACTGGCGGAAAATTTGTAAATCTGACCCTTATGTAAAAATGGTTAATTCCTTTAAAAATTACTAAGTTGATAATATTTTTGTAGGTAACCTTTTAAATTTTTTAAAGTATTGAATCTAGATTCTTAAATTTTATTGTTAAACCTTATAAATTGATATATTTATACATTTAAAAGAAATTTGTTTCCTTGATAACCGGAAAAGGAAAAATCGTTTAAGTTATTATTTTCTTTCGATAAAGGCTTCAAAGGTAATTCATGAATAAACCAGTTGCGCAACAAGTTTTGTTGCACAACGGATTTAATTATCTAAGGTTTATTAGATACTTGACATACCACTGATATTTTTTTGTCTAGGACCAACTTATTTCTTATGTGGTTTTCGTGGTACCACATATTTAATTTGCATTGGAAAAAAATATAATACTTTAAATAACACTTGGGGGTTTATTATTCATACATAAGCTATCAGGATATTGGTCCTTGTATCTAATTTGGTGGCAGGAAAGTTTTAAAACTTAAATTATCATTAGATTTTTGATGGAACCATAAAACTATTGGAAGGAGTTTGTAAAAGATCTATAATGAATTTGAAAATTTTAATAAACTTTTATGTAAGAGGCACTGATGTATTTGTATGGTAAACTTCAGCTTTTGTATGTCAAATAGATTAAAACTTATACGACTGAGACAGCTTGTCAGTCGGACATTGTAAGCTTTCCATGAGGATTACATGTAGTCGTAGCACGTTGCAGCTTGGGCATGGTACAACTTCAGTGCGGAACCCTAAAAATGAGGGGCTGTTCTAAAGTGTTCCATTCGGAAAAAAATATATTTATTATAAGGAATATTTATGTTAGATAACTAACACCTCTATTTTTACAGTAATAAAGTTAAAGAAAAAACTCGTAACCATAGTGATGAACGACAAGCGTATTAGAAAGATAGGGGTGGGCTTTGGTGCCGAATGGCAGATAAGTGACATAAAACGGGCGGTTTGGTGCACCGCACGGCCAAATTCCCGTTGGAATGAGTCGACGCTCCCGATGCCAGCGTCCGTGCTTTATGACGTCTGTTCATCACGTCATCATAAATTAGAAACTCGAATCTCGTTCCAACAAAACTGGTGGCAATGTGCTCACACAGATACTCACCATCCGTTTCACCATAAACATATCTATATTGTAACGACTCACACCCCCAACAATCGTCACCCTTCTTTCACGAAATATACACAGGGTGGTTAGGTTGTGTGTTGTATATGTTTTTACTGCTTCACTCCGTCTGTTACATACAGTTATAAAATGTGACAATATGTGCTCGAAATAGAGAAACATTATAATACATTATTACATTTACAGAGAACATATATAATTTTGTTTTTAGTCAAATATGAATGTGAAATGACGCTAGTTTTCATCTTCGATTTCCATGCTGGCATGTTAAGTAGTGCTTAATGCCCTCTCTAATCGTAATAGCTCCAAAAACAATTTACAATTCTTTGTATCTCTTGAATTTCTTTTAAAATTTATTCTAATTACATTTTGATATGGATGGAAGAAAAGCTGCTGTTAGTTAGTGCGGATAGTGGATACAAATAGTCATCGAATAGAGAGACGAGCGTGTTTTAACGTACGACAGACATCTGTCCCTCAGAACATGTCATTGATGGCGACGGACAATTCTCTATGTCACGCATCCATTATACTTAACCTATCTACTTCGGAAGAATTATTACGGTCAGGTTTTGTAATGTCATCTATTTTAGGCAATATATCTCCCAACTAGACAGTTGGTTTCCTCTTATCCACCAAGTGAGCGGCATTACAAACTTATAATTCACACAGATATGTTAGAATTAATGTTTTAACTGCAATGTTTTCTTCTTCCTCAATTTTCTATTTGTGTAAATTCTTCAAAAATTTATTGACGGAATTTGAGGCGTGCGTAATTGCCTGGAAAGTTAGATTATTTCACACATAGTTTCTCAAAAATTTGCTTTTACCATTATTTTTTTTATGCACATAACATATTCTTACTAATCCTATACGTTTTATGCTACATTAACATTGATTATTCCCTTTTCCAAACGTTTAAGTTCTTCTATGAGTACTACCTACTTAAGATTTTTAGATTTTTTGAAGATTATATTTTTGTTACAAAACTTTTCTTACAAATAAAATAACTTTGTTACCAAACATTTAATAAGAGAATAGACCAAACATTTTTTATGTGCCTTAGTTTTGTTGATTCAAGGTTTTTGTAACCTAGGATGGTAAACTTTTTAGTTTAACCATGTTAACAAAAAAAAAAATATGAGCCAACAATTTTTCAAATTTTGGCTAGTCTATAGAATGATTTAGAGTAGTTGATCGTATTATTGTAATTTAAAAACCTATAACGTTACATGCCATTTTATGGAGACTCGTCTTTTAAAAGTTTAAAAATATAAATCAATTTTTAAAAAAAAATAACAAATTTTGAAATTTTGTAGAAAAAATCATCAGTTTTATAGATCTAACTTGTGTGTAGTCTTAAAAACATGCAAGATACAGTTTTTTATATAAAATTTGCTAATCAATGATAAACCTGTTTTTCCCTAAATTAAATCTTTAAAAAATGAAGTATAAACATTTAATCGAGAACAATATATAAACATCAATGTCTATTTTCTGTCAGAAACATTAGGTTCATATTTTTAATATTTAATATATTTAATATTATATTGGTGCATATCCATTATTGATTTTTTTAGTGACTATATTTAATTATGTATCTTTTTTCAAAAGCTGTTGATTTAATCAAAAAATATTTTCCAACAAAAATTTATTGCAAAGATTTTATAGAAATTTCAATATTTCGGGTCCATAAGTTCTTATTAAGAGTTTTTCTGAAATCATTTTTATACTGTTTAAAATGTTTAAAAATTATAAAGGATACATACCACAACTTTGTAGTACCGTGGTTTTACCTCGATTTTTTGGCGAACCGACTTAAATTTATTTAATTTAGAACAGTTATTACAGGGTAAATACAAATTTCTTTAAGACAACTAGATACCCATGTATCAAAAGTGTATAGGCTGAAAAGCTCATGATGGCCAGACATTCATTATTATATAGAAGCTTAAAGTTTCTCTGCGCATGTCCCCAACACAGGTAAGAATGACCAACGATTATGTAGTTTGAACGGTGGTTACTTTGGCAAGTAACATATAACAAAGTTGTACAAAATAGAAGTTCACTTTATAGTCAAAGTATAAAGGTCAATTTTTATATTTTCCTAAATCTTAATAGATTTGGATATCATAATAGATTGTAGAACACAAGGACTACCGATATACTTCATGGTGCTTCTCTTAGAGAAAAATCGAAGAATTTCTTAATCAAATAAGTATGGAGATCACTGAACTACTGAAGTCATTGAAAACTTCAGTTACTCAACAGTTAACTTGAATTGAGTGAGTAAGTTCTTTCAATTACTGAAACTTGTAGTAAAGTACTTTTCTTTTAAATTATTAATTGTATTGATTCTCATACTTTTAATCACTTCCATTTTATTTAAAATTCCCAAGTCAAAGCCTGAAGCATTTTAAATTTGATCTTACATATTACCGTTCTCACCATTTGAACCTCTTAATTAAACGTAATTTTTGAAATTTAAATTAACATTGACTTTTTTTTGGACAGAAAAATGCAATAATTAGCAATTAGATTGTTTCTGAAAAGTATTTTTTTTCTTTGGCGTCAAACGATTGAAATCGAAGGAAATGAGTTTAATATAATATTCTTTTTTTTGTAAATAAATATGCGTCCATTGATTTAATTTGGACAAGTCGACCTGAACTCGTTTCGTGAGACTCGACAGTAAAATGCAATTTGAAATTATCTTTTACGTCCACTTTTGATAATGTGCTTGATTTAATCGATAATCCATCAATATAATTGTGGGTCTTTGACTTGGAATATTAATCATAGAAGGTTGTATTCTCGATGTAGAGCGTGAATTTAATTTTATTGTCACTCATTGTGATTTATATTTGATCTTTTGCTCGAATTTTTAATGTGAATTATAGAGAATTTATCGCGCGGTAAATTTTTGTTTATTTTTAAGTAAGTGCTTGTTTTATTTGAGATAATATAGGAGTTATTTTAGAATCCCAGACCAACGATAAGCTATTTATGGTTAGATTGAGCTCGAAGAGCGCTGGGTAATTTGACCAAATAATATGGGTGGTTTATTACATAAATATGTATGGAGAATATCGTTAGGATGAAGATTGGGACGCGTCTGGCCATGGAGACGATGCATCGGCTTTTTTTAATGCAAACCCACAATCTTAGACCGCAATAAAATCAAATGATGATGATGGGGACCTTTTATATTGAAATACACCGCACACCAAGCTGTGTTCACACAGGCCATAAACAAACATCACAGTTTATCGCTAAATAAGCAACTTAGGAAGTTAGCTTTCACTCATATTGAAGACCTCTACCTCTATACCACTTGAGGCTAGACTCAAATTGCCTCCCCAGACAAAACCAACGAAAAAAAACGAAACTTAATGGACGAAATAGACTTTTATTAGCTTATATTTTCATCGTTAATATTTTCCGACATCACAAAATCTGATGCAAGTTCTAACGCCCACGGCAAGGTGAACACTCTGCCAACTTTAAAATTCATTGAAAAAGTTTACGTTTTTTCTTCGTCTCTCTATTAACAGCAAAAGAAAGTGTAAAACCTGCTGTGTAATACGAATCTGAACCATTTAAAATATTTTCTATGAGTAAAGACTGACCTTACTTAACCACATTGATATTGTATAATATTTAGCTACGAAAAAAACTGGTTTTATTTTACTACTGGCTAAGTACTACTAAAAATGTGGATATTTTGTGTTAATAATGACCAACGAAATGGCCCATCTAATGCATACTGGCCACATTACACTTGCTTATCTCATATATTTCTTTGAGACACACTCGCGCGTATTTTTAGATCGAACCAAGATATTAGCATATTGAAATGAGCAAAATTTTAATGATACTGTAGTTATATTATAAATTATCTTATTAAGTCAATTAAATTGCTTGGACTATCTGCTTTAAATCTCGGATTTGTCGTAAGCAGTTTGAACGGAGTGTGAATAATATGAAGTGACTTGAAAATATCTGAAGAAAAATTGATGTTTTGATGACTTTGGAATACATTAGTTCGCTTTTCGAGCGGCTAAAAGCAATGAATTGCAGGACCTCCAACCGATAGAGGAGAATGGTTGGTGTCCATTTCATTCATAAACGTGCAACGATGAAGAATTTTTGAAAAATACGGAATTGAATAAACCAGAAATACAGGTAGAATTTTTCAAAAAAAATTGTGTAATTTATATGCGACAAGAATAGTTTTTGACAATGACTACTTTTAAAGTTTGAGAAGATCTTCAAAACATAAATATTAGCATTAATGAATGGACACTTGTAAATACTTTCAGAATCGGAAACACCCTTTATTAAAAAACAGTGTTGTTTTCAGAAAATTAAAAATACTTATAAAACAATTCATATTTCTTTACACAAATTAATATTTGATCAAATTTTACTTGTACCATTAAAAATCCCAAACAGTTACTAATATGTAAAGAAATCGCTCAATTGAATAAAGCTTTTCAACAGCACTCAACCGTAGGACATCCGCAACTTTTAACTTTTTTTTTAGATTAGTAATTAGAGAACAATAAAGACAAATTTGAAAGATGAAAAACATTGTAACCTGTTATTTGGAAGGTGCCAGCATTAGTACTCATTGTTAGGTAGAAGTCATAAAAAAATAAAACCTGCTATTATTGAGTAATAAAATTTTTATTGGACCTCAAATGGACCCAACGCCATAGACTCGCTTTGTTTCTAAAATGATGAAGAATATTCGTGTAGGTATTTTCTTGTAATTGTTTTTTTTTGCAACAATTATGTCTACGCATTTTTAATGATTTTTATTACCGCCAATAATATCAGTTTAATTGTGCCAAAGGAGTTAAGCTGTCTACACGTTATGCCGTCCGTCCTTCGTTTACGATGGTTTCGAAATGTGTGAAACGGTTGCTCTTTTATTGTTTTTCTTTTTTTTCCTTGCAAAATCTACGTCTATACGTCTATTGATTTGACTTTGGCATGATTTTAATAGTTTTATTTTATTACGTTTTTATTGTGTCAAATGCATCGAGGATTTCAATAAATTTAAATAGAATTTTTTCTTGAATGATTTTAGCAATAAACTTCAATCGTAAAATTCGGCTTCATATCGCCAAAAAAGTAAGGAGACTGTACTCGTTTTAATATATTCGGAAATAAATTAGCGATTACCGAATTTCAGTAGTTGCAAATTTATGTTTTTAATAGGGACCTTTAAAAGTTTTATTTCTTTTTAGATTTATTTCAGTTTTGAAAAGATTTGAGTAATAGCAATTCTTTTCAAATTATATTTCATAAATAACGTATTAACAACGTTGTATTATTTTTATTTTTGGCCTTAATTCACTCCTTTGAAACGCAAAGTTCTTAAAAGAAAATCATTGGGATTTATAACTTTCTTTAAATGCAAAAATTATACAAAGATTTACACATATAGAAAGTTAAAAAAGAGATGATAAATCATTCTACAAAAAGGGTTAATAGTTTAAGTAAGAATATGTACAAGATATTAGTTTTATCTTCTTAGCAATTGCTTAAACGCTCAATCATTAAAATTATTCAATTATAAAATTATTTTACCACAATTTAGTTAAATACGGTAAAATAATTGCAATGTATGTGTAACTTCATAACAAAAATATTAAAATTATGAAAGCGACCATTTCAAAATTTATAAGAATACGTAACTCAAATTCGAAGATCTATAGATCAAAATTTGTTTGAGTGAAATACAAGTTACTAAATATATCCTTTTTAAATGTTTGTAATAAAATACAAAGTTGTTCTGAAGTTCTGAAAGTTAACCATTTTATGAGGACCTCTGCAAAGTAATCAATGTTATTGAAATTAGAACAATGAATGAATATATCTTTCTATATAAATTTTCTTTTAAATTATATTTCAGTAAAAAAGGTCTTTTTTGAAGTAATATATGAAGGTGGACACACACGATGAATTGAAGAAGCCAAAATGGCTGCAATTCACTTAGATGATATCCCACAAAATCATCGTTGAACAATTTGAAATGATCGTATGTGTTCCCCTTGAAGAGTATTTTTATAGTTTTACATTGATAAATATTATATTTATTATTTTTGAGCCACAATTAATAAATGTATAAATATTTATAAATGTCATATAACTCAATTACTTTATTAAATATAACGTGTTTCAATAGGTTTTGGCTGTCGTCAAGTAATGTGTTATATTCATTAAAGAAATAAAGAAATTGAGTCATGCGGCATTATATAATAGTTATTCATTAATTTGTAGTTTCGCAATACTTGGAAAATGAACTCTTGTAACTTAGTTTTTATAAGCAAAAATATTCAAATTACTTTTGATTCTGAAAAACTTACAATTCTATTGTCTGATCACTGTTTATCCTGATGATATTGAAGTGTTTCCTGGCATCAAACTAAAGCAGGGGTGGGCAAACTTAAGACTGGTAATACTGATATGATCGACAATAATTTTTTCCATTTATACGCTATCGACTTCGAAAAATGATTAAAATTAAAAACTAATACAAATAAATTTAAAGAGAGAATGAGCATACCGAAGTATTAGAAGCACTATTTGGGAATCCGTTGAAGTAATATCCGTTGAAAAATAGATTCGTCTTTAATTTCAAATTCAAGTTTTATTGTCTGCTAATATTTTAGTACATATTTTCAATTAAATAATTTCAAATTTACTTAAAAAAATATTTACAATATTACGATCTTTTGACCACCCCTGAACTAAACACTCTTCATTACATTTTTTAAAATTACATAAAATTTGTTATTCATCTTGAATCCATCCTTTTACTAGGATTACTTTAGATTTTTTAGACTCAAAATTTAAACTTACTTTCAAATAAACATTTTTATACTATAATCCATTAGTTATTTTCCAATTTTCGCAGAATGAAGTATTAGTTCTTCAAAGGATAAATCTTTTCGTAAAGAAATCCAATCCTTTCCTTTAATTATCTTTTCAATTACTTTTCCTACTAAAGTTACATAATCTATTCGCATGATTTAAAACTGTTGTTAGGAAATTCACAGAAAAATTCAATTTCCCAAGCAATAGAAATTCTTGGTCAGTTTAAGCTGTCACTGTTCATACCATTAAATCATTACAAAAAAATCCATAAATCAACTATTAACACACATAAAAAAATTAATATCCCATATTTTATAGTAATTAAAAAAACTAATGACAAATATTAATATCATAAACCATACAGCATTATTTCAAATACGCTTTAAATTATTGGAATCATTAATTTTTACATGAGCATTGAAATACAGCAGCACTGATTAGAAATTTATTACCAACTCACATTTCACTCTGTGTAAAAATTTAAATTAACTCAACAAACATGTTAAGCACTTGTTACATTTTTTTTTCTCTTTATACTCGATGATTAGAATTCAAGTTGATTTCTCATTTGAATGTACTAATATAGATTAATTTCCTGGGTAAATATAAATTATAATTATTGTTGGGTTGGTGTATTTGAAATCTGAGTAAAATGTCTGTAACTGGTAAGCTTTGAAATTGCAGAGACATTAAACTGAGTATGAAATCTTACAAGTGGCATGTAAAAGGTCTTTTTTTGAACTTTGCACACTTGAGTGATCACGGAAAGAAGTAGGTATCACAGTACCCTAATGCAAAAAAATCGTGGTCTTTTCTCTGAATTGTAGCAAGATTATACCTACTTCACTCTGCTCTATACTCCATTCTACCATATATATATTTATTTGTTACGGGTAAATAGACGACCCTATACTATGGAAACGCATGAGAGGAAATCATCTCCATATGAATGGATCAGATCGCGGCTTGTTGTGGCGGTTACGCTTGTCGCGTCGACAGTCTATTTAAATAGAGGCCTATTACAACATTACAACTGGGATAATACGATTACAATATTTAAAACATGTTCGTCACTTTAAAAGAGCTTTAATGTTGTGTTTATTTAAATATGTTTATTTTTCATTTTTTCATAATGTCACTCCTTTCGCAACGTTTTTACAACAAACAAAATGAAAGAACAATAAATACAAAATGAGATAATTGGCCCCCATCTCGTTGTGACCCTGTCATATTTACTTTCTATCAATATGAGGGTATTTTCGCTGCTATTTTTCGCCCTTTCAATTCACGTGCAGAAATAAAAAAGATGCATTTTGTTTTGATTTGCTACGAGTTTGATTTTAAGCCAACAATGGACTTGATTCACTTTGTTAATTTAATTGTGCTTTTTACAAAGCTTTTGAATAGTTAACTAAACTATACACTTTGAAAGTTTCACAGTAAAATTTTGTTACATTGATTTTATTTTTTTGCATTTAAGTTATGGCATATTTGTGTGCAAAAACGACAAAAGCTTTGAGTGAAAACCTGGTTTAAAATCATGCAAAAGACACAAATATTTCTCAATGATACTGTGATTTCCCATAATGCTTTCCTATTTAAATCTTAAAAGATTGACTGTATTTTGTAGGTGCGCGTAGTAAGTTAAAATTGATAGCACACATGAAGATCAGCAGTCTTTTGGAGTTGTGGAAAAATTAAGATTTTAATTTAACGTTAATACCCAACATTTATCTCGATTTTAACACTCGAAAGTGAATCAAAACCTATGGGGTTTTCCGTTTTTTTTTAATCATAAATTGATTCATAAACTTTGGTATGAAGTTCTAAAAAATCTTAAAAGTAAACATTTTTAATTGCTTCAAAGTTTTTTTTTCAATTATAACCTTAGTTGACCTTAATTTTGCTTTAGACAGCTGCCTTTAATAATGTATGTAATTAAAGTTCAAATGGATTGGAGCGATCATTTTGAATATTATATTTCTTACGTAACATATTTTGAATCCCAATTTATATTTTTGTATTAGTTGCTACCTTTTATTTCATTATTCTATTCAGTGGATTTTAAATCGAAAAATTATGAGTTAAACTGGTACACTTTGAAATAGAAAACTAAAGAGTTTAGAGCAGAGGATCTCAATCTTTTTAAACCAGAGAGTGGTCAAGTGGTGGAAAATATTTAATGTTCAAGATAAAATTTGTTGGTGAGAATTGTTCAATGTTCACATTACATATAAAAGATAAAAAAAGCTACAATATTTTTAAGATAGTTATCACATGTAAAACGGTTTATGGGCACCCTTGTGTGCCCGGATATAAGACTGGGACCATTGGTTTGGAGCTTGAAACAAAACTGGCACCAATCAGAATTGTGATTAACTGTTAACTTACTGGAACATTTTTGGTTTGATGTAATTACCGCTATTTTATAAATACTTGCTTTTTCATAATTATCAACTTTCAATGAAGAATAAGATTCCGCCTAAATATGAAATAGAAAAACATTGATCTCACTGTGAAAACGCGTTTTTTACGATTTTTTAAAGTTTTCAAACAATTTAAGACACTTAAGATTGAGATTGATTTCAGAGGGAAACTATAAACTTGGAAAAAGCTTACAAAAATCTTCAAGATATATATATTTCTAAAAGATTATCTTACAGATTTCTCTTCCAAGTTCAAATTATGTATTTTTTCTTATTGTTAACACATGGTTCTTCTAATTGGTACCCAAAACCTAGGGATTTTAAATGAATATAATAGTTTTTCATGTTATTAAAGGTCGATATTTTTACACCTAGGTAGTGACATTTATCTTCCGGATAAAGTTTATCTGGAGGATTGTGAAAATATGCGTATTTTCACTTATGAATAGGGATGTGTGTAGTATAAATGTGTAGGGTTTATTTGATAGATAGATTTTTGTTTATTGAATAGTTATTTTAAAGATTAAGTCTATCAATTCATGAGTGAAAATACCGGTCTTAAGAGAAATAAATTTTCTTTTTAGCTATAACTACTAATAACAATACTAAGTATCAACTACAATTAAGTCAGTGGAAATAAACAGGACTAGAAGTAGACCTAAATTACCTGTTTTTCTCTGAGTTGTAAAAAATTCCTTCTTCAGCATTAATTTGAAGAAAAATACAGTTTTAATTTTCTATGTAATTATTCAAAATGTAATGTATGAATTTGGGAAGGTTATTGATTTAGTAAGAGCAATGGATAGATTTGGATAGATTTTAAGAAGTTAGTGAGTTAAAATTATTCATAGAATCGTTAAGTGAGTCGCTAAGTTGAGGTATCGTTGACTGAACGTCACTCTTCGACTCGGGCAGTGTGTGAAGCTGCCTCGGAGGGACAGGTTGAGTTAATTGGCAGTTATGTCGAGTGAAGGATTGGGTCTTCAGCTTCCCTCCGAGTCGCCCACTGAATCAATTGATATCCTCCGCAGACGAAGACAGCACACCACTGAAATGGTTTTAACGATCGATTATATTCCATAGCTCGTTTATTGTCTTCGCGCAATTACTCGTTTATATTTGGATGCAATCTTCAACGTCCAACCCATCTTTGTGTTATGTTTTTTCATCGAATGTTTGAGCGTCCAATGGTAGAGAACTGGTTCCCTGTAATGGTCAATACAACGACACATATTCTATAGGTACACACTCGTACACTTCGATTCGACCGTAACGTTGATCTAAGTGAATGATGACCACCGTTTCAATACTTGTATGTGTCTCTTACGTACAAAAAGATATTAGTTTCACTTTATGGGAATATGAAAACCAACTGCCGGAATTTATTGCTATTGTCATGCTAATTTACAACGGATAAAATGCCATTTGCGACGACGTAAATATCAACTACGAGACGGTCTTATTTTATATTGACTGGATCTCAAATGCTACCAAATGCTTTTGGTACCTATATCAAACCCAATAGATGATTCCCTCAAAATATAGAAGAAAAAAACATAAATAATTTGTATATCGGACGATTAGGCATTCGAATTAAACTTCTGATCAATAAATGATTAGTTTTATTTATAATTAAATCGAAGAAAAAAGACATTTTATTGAATGCGGGTAAATAAATCGTGGACATAAAAACTAAGTGGCTATAAAAATATTCAAATTTAGATTTTTGGAAATGATAAACTAAAGAAAATAAAACATGTCGAAAAATATTTTCTTCTCTACCGATTTATAAGTACATTTTCAATCATTTTTACTTTTAAATGATCAATCTAGAAAAGTTCTTCTGCCATTAGACAGTTTGAATATTATAGTTACTTCCTATTAAAAAAAATTAAATAAAAAAAATAAACCACAATTTTGTATAATATTTGATCGATGATTATTGTTTCATTCAAGAAGAAATTATTATTTCCGTAATAAATGCTTGATAGCTGATTTAAACTACTATCAACTTCCTTATTTATATTATTCATCATAAGCTGTTTTTTCAGTTTCCAAACTTTACGAATCAAAGCTTTTTTATAACTTTTTTATTATAATAAACCGATATTTATTTCTTGAGACATCCAACTTGCTAATTCACTCAGTAGTCAGAAAAAAAAAATATATGAAAATCGTAGTTCCAAAATCGTTAATAAATTTCGGCTTCACTCATATTAAGTTGCGGGCTGATTTGAATGGTCGTCTGCCGAAAACCGGTTATTATTAACAGGCAAACATATGATGATTAAGAAAATAAATATAGGCCTACACGCATTTAAGTGTATATGCTATCTCTATATCAGTTAAAAATTCAATCACCAAAATTTTATCCTCACTCAGAGATAAACGTCCGCAAAAAACTCGTCATTTAAATCATTTACTCTCGCACTCATAAATAATTCACTCAATTCTTGTTTATTTCATATTTTTTTATGTAGGATTAAATATATTTTCGTTGAATATATTACACAAAAAAGAATTTTTCTCATTTTTTTCGCCAAACAACCAAAATTAAAGGTGTCTACAGCGCGATATTAAATTCCAAGCTGCTAATTTCTAAAGTGACATTAAGACTGATTAAATATGATAGATAAATTTCTTCGTGATAATAAAAGAGGCCTAATACGCTATCGAAAATGTGTTGATTGGTAAAATATGCTAAGTGGGCATTAGAACATTTAAATTTGCTAAAACAACGATACCGTTTCCTATTAATTTCAGGTAGATATTTTTAATGTAAATAAAATACAATCGTTTCTTGACTTTTTGTTCTAATGAGCACTGATTTTTTAAAAAGTTAAGATAAGTAAAACCATGACTCCAACTCAAACATCACTAATGTATAGTAAGGAAAAATTTATTTTAGTAATTGAAGTTTGTTTGGAAATAATCAACATTTTACGTGACAGAAGACTTGATGTCTTCAATTTCAATATGTCTGATGAGTGATTTTTTTTGACTTCTGTTCATCATTAATTAAATTTTGAATTCATTTGTAATTTGCTTAAATATTTAAAGAAAAAACCTCTTGGAATGTCATTTTATTTTTCTCATAAATCAATTTGGTTATTTTTTGTTGGCATGGTTTGTGAACGTTGAAAATTTAAAAAAGGGTTTTTATAACAGTTTCCGCTTCACCTAAGTTTGTTTTAAACGATTCATTAGTTCGAGCAAAACTATTTGCACCTGCAACTATTCTGCAGTAAGTAAGAGGGATAGAAATCTGTTTCTATTAACTACATCTAATTAAGCTCTTGATTCACCCAATTGCAAGAAAATCCATTGTAATTTAGTCTATTACTTCCATTTCTAAAGCTTCGTTTTTTATAATTTACGTTTAAGAGTTTTAAAATTTATCAATTTAACGTATGTTTGCTGAAAAAATATTAAATTTGTAACAGTTTATTGGTGGAAAATATCGTTCAAATGCTGTTTAGCAAAATTTTTAATTTGATTTGAAAATTTCGTAAGACTTATAATGGTAATTATATGAAATGTAATTTTCAATGATGAATTATTTTAGCGTTGGGTTACAATCAGATTGGCATCGATGATCATTAATTAAATCACCGCGACATCCGACGTCGATACAAATCATCCTATTCTTTTATACCTGTTGAAAACGTTCATCTACGTTTACACTTTAACGAACTTATAATTTAATTTTAATTTCCTTTCAATCAAAATTAAATTAGCATTAAGAATGACTAAGGTAGATCACAAACAATTTAAATAAATTTTATTTAAGACTTTCTTGGCTCTTTTTTCTGTTTTTTGCTTAATAGTAGATTTAGTTTCCCGCGTGATTGAACTTTTTCCTTCGGCATTGTTTTTTTCTGAGAGGTTAAGTCAATTTGTATCTATAAAAAAGAGATTTTGCTTGAAAGACTCTAGGAGTATAAGCATAGAGTTTCCATCAAGTGTACATAAGGGATTTTTTTATTCTTATCTTACTTATACATCTCTTAAGTATCATTAAAATATCTTTCCGGGGTTAATTCACTATGCTTATAACAAAGATAAGGATGGCTAATCCGCGACCCGTGATCAGAGCTCTCGGAAAAAAGTATCTTAGTTACTTCCAAGTATCTTAGATACTGTATCTAAGTTCCTTGATTTTTTGGCAAAAAGTAACTAGTTTCTTAGATAATTTTTAAAGAGAACTGTATTCTGTTATTTAAAAAGCATTTTAGATATCGGAAAGTAACTTTGATACCAAGAAATAAGATACAAAATTTTATGATGTTTTATAAGATTCAACTTAAACTCTTATTTTTGTTAATCTTCTATCGTTTTTAAAATGTATTGTGTTTACAAAGGCTAAGATATACATACTTCATTTTTCCTTAATTATAAAATTCATTACTTCATCACCTAACAGTTTTATCTAATACGTTATGAAATTAAGTACATTCATAATATTCAAAGTAACTTAAAAAGTATATTTTTAAGTATCCTTAAAAGTCCCTTAAGTATTTATGTTCCTCTTTTTAAAAGTAACTAGTTACCCAAAGGAACATGTATAAATTTCATAAGTCAAATTTAGCAATCTATTTAATAAAACAAAATTTAAGTTTCTTATTTAAGTAAAAGTCGTAAACCATCAGGAAATTGTCTTCGCTTTTCCTGAAGCCTCTAACGTAATTTATTAATTACCCCTAATATAATTGTGATTACTTGTAGGATAATAGCATACCAAATACCATCCTGACCCTTTTATTAAAACCAAACATTTCGTATAGGATAACTCAGTAGTATCATTGATGAATTAGACACAGAGATAACAAGCATTTCATGTCTTGTCCACTGTAATAGAAAAAAAGTAAATTACTAAAAATTTTTAGTTATATTATAGAGATCCTGATTTTTTTTTGTCCATTTATCGCGTAGTTATCCATTTCATATATCGACAGTACAGTTTAGCTACATGAATTTCGAAATCTTGTTATCTCTTACTCCGGTTTTTTTATGATTTGTACTTGGTTTATGTAAAAGTTTCTTGAAAAACGTAATAGATTATTCTGAAATTATTGTATGTAAGATAAATTTTGTCATTTTTAAATCCCTTTTCTTAAGTAAGATTCAATAATAAACTTTTTGCAAATAAAATAATTATGACTCCACTTCTCCAAAGTAGCTTACGTAATTTAAATAAGCCTCTAAATTAAATATTCTTTGCCATACATGAAGAATCATTTTAAATAAAAGAATTTTTCAAATTGATTTTTGATCCTAAAAAATCCCAAATCTTAAATATTGGTATAACTTAAGACATAATACATTTAAGTGATTTCGACAACATATCGTACATTGTTATAGAAGCTCACTTATCTATTAGAAAAATGGAAGAAAAAATAGTAATTGTTCAATCAATGATTGTTGAAAAAGGTATAAATCACTATTTTTTTCATATTTTGTTCACAAAAATGTTTTAAATGATATCTCTTGTTTCTTTGTTAGTTATATTCTATTGTTGGTCCAGTATGTTTTGATAGTTTTGTAAGTTGCGATAAAAGTATTTTTTAAATTGGTAAAAATATTCAGAGGACTAGGATCAAATAGTAATCAGTAAAAACTTTATTTGTTTATTACATTACATAATTGATCAATGCTGAGCGGTTCGATTTTAAAATAACGTCATTTTAACTAATTTTTAATTATTTTTATTGAAATTTTATTTTATATATTTTTATTGAAAAATTTAATGTATCTTGGGAGTTTTATGATAGTTTTTACCAACTGTACCGTATAAAAATGAATTGACAATGATTATTTTTAACAAGGTTAAAGCGAATGTTTACGAACGCCTGAGGAAGGCTCAATAACCGGGCCGAAACGTCGCGCATGTAATAAATAGTTTTGACTGATTATTATTTGATCCTAGTCCTCTGAATATTTTTACCAATCTATCATCATCGAGGATCTGAAATTTTACAATAATATTTTTTAAATATTTTTATTTTTGTTTTGTAAATCTAATATATTTTTTCTTTTCCAGGTAAGTTTTGTTGAAATGCTTGAATCTTGTCTTTCGTCACAATCAGTAAGTAGAAATTGGGGGGAAAAATAGTTGTTTAAATTAAACCGAAAAAAATTCAGGAGTGTTAAATTTATGAAGGTATTCAATAAAATTTCAAGCGCCTTTTCTTGAAAATCATGTACATGCCAAACTACGAACGAAACGAGGAGTGAAGTATAGCCGCTAGTAAAAAAGTAAACTTGCTAAAAATGTAATTAAAACAACATGCGAAGATTTAAGGTGACTGTCACACATAAAAAATGAACAGAATGTGTTGATTCAGTTCGACATGTTGTACCTTAATTCGAAATACCTGTTCATTGCCAAACATGGAGTATATCAAACGAGATTCTCTCTTTTTTCGCACTATTCAATTTACCGCACATTATCGAAACCACGGTATGCGGTGTACACTATGTACACGCATAAAGTAGCGCAAAATAAATCTGATGGAAACATGAAATGCTTAGAGCTTTGCGGGAGATACGATCTGTTTTATAAATGCCCAAGTGAGAAATTCGTTAAAAATCATAATTTCATTTACTATAAAAACTGGACTTATTGTTTGTTGATAAAAAATGTGCGGAAAAATTTGCGAAATGCTTCTCTCTTCGCGAGTGGTTCATACCAACATATCTCTCTATATTGTATATTGTGTAAGCCTTTGTTTTGTATTTTGTATATATATTGTAAATTTTCGTTTTTTTTATGGGTGAAGACGTGACCCTGATTAGCATATGAGAAGCTTACCAAAGTAGCTGCAGTAGTTGTGGAAATGCTAGTGACAAGGCCCACTCAGTGGGACGATAGGATCGAGGGCGCCTCGCGATCCACGCCAAACCTGTGCGTTGTCCTGTCTGTCCAAATGTCACCCGCGTCTTCTGCACGAACTTCTCCCTTGTCCTGGTGCTGGCATTCGCAGACGTACACACACAATATATATTGGAACAAGAACGCCGCACCTCAAACCCAATGAATCACCAAACTTTACTTTATGTTCATTGTGTATTCGACAATGTCTGAATACGTGTGACTTTGTGCTTGATCTCGATACAAGATCTCGAGCTTTATTTGAATTTAAAACTTTTGAAATTTGATTTCGTTACGTATTCGTTTGTTTTGTAATATTTCTCATCTCCCACATTTTATTTCATTTATTTTTATGATTTCTTTCACTTTAAAAGTATGAAAAAACGAAATACTATCTTTTACATACTTAAAAACACTTACATACAGTCCCTGGTCATATTATTAGACGCACTTACTAAATGGATAATAATATATATAAGTCTTTGAGATTCAATTAAATTTCTTTATTACGACGCGTTTCGACAGTTTTAAACTGTCATCATCAGGTAATAATACAGAATAATAATTATTTTGTCAATTTTAAACAAATTTCATATAGGTTGTTTGTTTTCAAAAAAAGTTTGTTTTGAAAACAAACAACCTATATGAAATTTGTTTAAAATTGACAAAATAATTATTATTCTGTATTATTACCTGATGATGACAGTTTAAAACTGTCGAAACGCGTCGTAATAAAGAAATTTAATTGAATCTCAAAGACTTATATATATTATTATCCATTAATTGATTGTGATTCGGAAATAAATAAAATATTTATCAATGTTGCACTTACTAAATTAAATTTAATATTGCCTACTTTTTCCATTACAAAAAGTTGTATTGGTTTTTAAGAAATATGTTTTCTGGATAAGAGTAAAACCTTGTTTATTATTCCTATTACCCTACTTTTGGATAATAGCTTTGATTGGAAACCCATTGAAAGTATGTGGAAATTGCTGAAGAAAAAAGTAGATAAAGAGGTGGTCACAACAGAAAAATAGCCCTTAGAAATATTCACGTATGGAATCATCATCCACAAATACAGTAGACGGTATTGTCCTACGTAGACAGTATACTGTGCAGAATGAGAACTCAAATATCAGTAAACGGGCATTCAATTAAATATTAAACAAACCAGCTTGCCATAATTAAGAAGATATTTAATTAATTTGATGGTAAAAATTTATTTTTAGTAAACATGATTTTTGGTCACGCTAGTTTGTAATAAGCGTAATAAATAAAATTTGTTCAGGAATGTTAAATCCAATCAAAAATATGGACCCAAAATAAAATAGCTCTTACCTTAGGTTTTATACAAAACCTATAGTGCGTCTATTATTATGGCCAGGGACTGTAAGTTTCATAAAATTTAACAGAAAAAAATTGTTTACAATCAATATTTACTTTTTATATATTTTAACTTTCATTAATAGAAGCATTAATTTTTATTAGTAGTAAAAACATTTTTTTTATAAAACTAATAATTCAGAATGATTCAAATCTCTATGCACGCGTATGTAATTAAAATGAACTTTTAGGGTGAAAATATTTTTTTATTTATATGTACCAAGCTAAGAATACACACCACTCAATTTACGGTTACCGTAATTTAAGCTGCTTTTGTTTGTTGTGTGGGAGCAAAAGTAAAGCATTTCAAGCTTGGTATAAAAATTAGGATAGACTAGTAGATTATCAAAAAAAGTATTAATAAGAAATAGAACATCGGGTAAACGCAGATGTTAAATACACAAAATATAAAATAATATTCCGATAAATTTAAAATTGCCCTCTCCCTTTCCTGGTTTTGTCAAGTACAAAAGTGTATCCTAAAGTTTGTGCACAAATTGATGTTTCTTTAAACTATGATAATATTTTGCACCCGCATTTGAATGGAGAATAGGAATCATATGTTACTGTATACCCGAGTTGAAATATTAATGGATAAAATTAGACGTATGTACTGAGTTCGTGTTCGTCCAGACGTTCGCACCACGTTTGCAGCAGGTATGCAAAGTAAACAAATGCGTTCGCAGCACGTGAACAGTAGAGCCGCGGAATACATAAATGCGTCGAAAATTAACGCAATGATTTTTAATTGTAGTCACAATTTGATAAAATATTTTTTTTCTAAACAATTTACTTGGGCTGTTACTTGGAAGAGGTGTATTGTGGCTTATATTTTTATCAAAAAGAAAAAAAATCAGTTTTGAATCTACTATTGCCATATAGGTCCTTATTAGAGTGTATAATTTTGTTTGTAAACATTCGATTCTTCTTGTTTTCCGTTTTACAAAGGAAAGACATCAAAACGGGAAGACAATTTGTATATTTCCTTTCGCGAATTAAACAAGAAAAAAAATGTTAATGATAGTGAAAGTCTAATTTCCGTGAGTCAAACCATTACCAATTTTTTTTTGGTTTATGAAATTACTTCTATTTTCCTAATTCACACAATTTTCTAATCATTTGAAATTTATTTTTAATTACAAATTTAAATTCGATTTGATTAATTTGAGTAGACATTTAATAGGTATTTTTCCATTAATTTACTCAACTTAATACCTTTTTATATTTCTATTTATTGAAATTGATTAATTTTAAATATTTGTTGATGAGTTCAAGGTTTATTTTAATTAAGCTTTAAAATTATGAAAAAAAAATCTTAGAATATCAAATTATGAAGAAATGTTTTTTCTTTCTGAGAAATTTCAAAATTGCATTGAAATACATCAGTATTGCTATTTATTAAAATTAATGCAATTAAATTTTATTATTTATTTTATTAATTGATGTGATCGATACATCAAAAATACGCAGTAATTAATTAAATATTCATGCTACGTAAATAATTATTAGTCGTGCAATTATTCATAGGGTAAATTTGAAAAAAAATTATCTATTTGCAATGACAATGAATTGAATTTTGATTTATTTGGTTCCAAATTAAATATGAGATCATCTCGAATGATGACGACGAGGAAAAAACGTAACGTTCACTGATTAATTTGATACAAATGAGTTGTGTGGAACACATTAGAGCTTATTAGATTTTTCCTATTACTTGTTGTCATAAGATGATGGACAGAATAATTAATCATGATAATAGACACACATTGTGCTATAATGCAATAGATACGAGTGTGTTTGATATGATTAAATCCAAAGGAAAAAAGGGGACTATGAACGCACGCTTATACGAATAAAAAAAGTTCTTATCTGAAGGTAAACCTGTCTTTTTTCAATATTATTACAAGTCATTTGACTTATTTATAACTTTTCAATATTTACATATTTCGTAAAATAATGTTGATGCTAATAAACGAGTGAATTATTGTTCTCGTAATGAGTTTTTGAAATGACATGCTGCTCATACCGTCTCCGGT
This sequence comes from Sisyra terminalis, assembly GCA_958496175.1. Classification (NCBI taxonomy): domain Eukaryota; kingdom Metazoa; phylum Arthropoda; class Insecta; order Neuroptera; family Sisyridae; genus Sisyra; species Sisyra terminalis. The sequence goes on from OY292275.1 coordinate 16,567,581, forward strand.
TGAATTTATTTGTTTTCCACTATCCTAACACGTTTTGCATCGTATAAAAACTTATTTTTCCGATCAATTGCGAAGGTGGGTGCGCAATCTTATTTTGTTCAATTCAGAAATTTGGATTTTGTCTCTTTGATTTCACTTATTGAGTGATTCATATTCTTATGTTAATTTTATTGTGGCAATTAATCAAGCATTTGCGAAATGAATGTCATGAGTGGGAGATATGAATAATTATATGGCAGGCAAAGCGGAGATATTGCAGCTTTGATGGTCCTTTAAATTGATTATTTGTATGTTGTTGCTTGTGGGCGGCAAAGTGATTTAACAGCAAAGTTTTAATGTTTTATGTGTTTTTAATGTTTCGTGTTTAAAATAGTTTATCATAGAGCATTAGGATTAGAATTTTCTTTATTATTACTATTGAATGGCTAATTTTTTATATTATTCACTTGTAGAAAATTGCCCCATTAGAATCCATAACTGCTTCAAATGAATAATTTAATGCCAAAAAACCAATTAGATGTCCATTATTTTAAATAAATTGAGTCTCTGAGGTTTGTCTATTTTTTTTTTGAGTGGGACATACAAAAAATGGGACAGTCTCCTAATTGTTCAGTACACTAAATTTTCGTATTAAAACCTACTGAAATCAAAAATTATGTTTTTCTTATATTTTTTTTTGGCTAATAAAAGTAAATATAAACGACAAATTAATTCAATAAAAATAATTTTTCATTTTTATTTTTTCACACTATTTTTTTTAAATAGATTGAAATCCCACAATTTTTATAAGTTTGTTAAATGTAATGCTCGTTGTCCAACTTTTGTTTTACAATAACTTTATTTAGTATTATTCGAGAGTATACAACAATGAGTTGGTGTACTTAGTTATATTTCAACTTTTGGGCATATTTTAGTGATTTTCAAAGTTTTCTTCAATGTTCAAATCATTTTAGACAATTTATTGAAATTTTTCGGTTCAAAATGCTCTACGAAGTTGCATGTGCAATAAGTTAAAAACTATAGAAGTCGAACAAATGTTAGTATACTCGTATACTCAGGAACCATGAAAACTTGTAGATATGTTGATAGTTTATACCTTCTCATATTATTTTTTGAGTATTCAAAAAGAGTATCAAAAATTAATCGTCAATCGACAATTTAAAGCTCTAATTTGAACATGTAAATAAATTTAACTAAATTATAACTACTGTGCAAAAAAATTAACTAGGGTTTAAAGCTTTTGTACTCAGGAATTTTATTAAAAGTTTTGTTTTAAAAGAAATAGCTATAAAACATATAGTTAATTACGGGTTGGTACTTTCATTTGTAGATAGTGACATATATCTTCCTGATAAAATTTTATTCGGAGAATAGACAAAACATAAGTTTTACACCCCAGATAGTGCAATATGTTAGATAAATGTGTAGGACGTAACTAATAGGTACATTTTCATCTATTAAATAGCTATCTTTAGAATATGGTCTATTAATCCATGAGTGAAAATATTGATCTTTAGAAATTCAGATCTTAGAAAATTTTATAAAAAATCATAATCCTTTTTTTATACTTTTTAATATTTAAATAAAGTTCATAACCGTTTAATAAAATTTACTTCATAAGCGGTAGTAGCTTTGGATATAATTTATAAAATAATTCTCAAATTTTGAATTAAAATTGACAGTTAAAAGTCATAGTAATTTGCATGATGCCTTAGTAGCTACAAATGTAATAGAAGTAATTTTATTTAGGTTAAAAATTAGATTTGAATTGAGATCTCTTTTTAAAATACTGTTATGGTTTAGAAACTTTTGCTTCCTATTAATGGTAAAGCTCTGAGGGCCAGTATCTGGCATAAGTATGTTGGCATAAGTATATGGCCAGTATCTTACTCCGATATCTGGTAGATACAATTTTATACGAAGGATAGAGAAAACATGCGTATTTAAACCTAAAAATCGTGATACCTATGCGTAGGATTTGTTCAATAGATAAATTTTTATCTGTTAAACACCATGTTTCCCCGATAATAAGACCTACCCGCAAAATAATAGCTAGCGCAATTTTAGAGGATAATTTTAATGGAAGCCTTATTCCTAGTTGAGAGCAGCAGAAAGACGAAAGAAACAAACCTTCCTGTCTATATATTTATTTAAACTGATATAAATAATTTTTTCATAAATAAATATAATGGCGACACAAATACTATTATGTGTTCTATCGCAACTCAATTACTTAGCGGAGTTATAAAAATTTAATTTTCTTTAGGCGAAAACTACGCTGGAATTTCGGAAATAGAAGATTTGCAAAACATTCCAGAGGATGATGACATGATCGTTGTTGAATAAATTGTTGTTGATGAATTTCTAAATAAAATCCATGTTAGTTGTAAGTAAATGTACCCATTACGTTTTTTTTATAATTTCTGTTAATTAAGAAATCTCGTAATTTTAACTTTATAAGTTCATATTTGATACATCAAAATAAGACATCCCCGAAAATAAGCCCTATTGCCATATTTAAGGCTGAAAATTAATACAAGCTTTGTCTTCTTTCGGAGGATAAACGATAGCTATTTTAAGGATATAGTTTTTCTGTCTTTAAGTGAAAAATATCGCCCCTTAACTTAAGGTCAAATTAGAGTCAATACTTGAATAGTGTATGTATCTACGTTGATAGAAAAAATAAACAGTAAGACTTTTGCTTCAAACTTTTAAAAAATTTTTTCTTAAAAATATTAAAATAGACGCAAAAAAAGACAGAAATGTTTGATTTTAATCCAAAAAATTTAAGTTTTATTTTATTATGCTTACATATATTTTGTGCATATGTTGAGTGGTTTTTTATAGTTTCAATTTTGAACGAGTTATGTGCGTTATTTGAATTCGCCTGGCATAAAGTCTATATTGGTTTTGCTCTTTTTTTGTTGTTCCGTCTGAAATATAAATTAAATAAGTTCAATTTTTTCAAAGCGAGCGATTAAAAACAGTGGACTTGTCCTCGAGTTTGCTATCGATGAACATCAGCTGAGCTATAGAAAATGTAGTGTGGTGATATACGGGCTTCGATAAACAATGGATGAGCTAAACAGGCAAGCCGGTGCATTTTAGAGCCTACCACTTGATGCACATGCATATAATACACATATTTTATCTGCAATATATAATTTTATCAGGCATTTATAAATAAAATACGAATATCTTGTGTATTTTGTGTTGACAAGCCACCACAACCAGTCTTCCTGCTCCCCGTTCTCGTTTCGAATATTTTCATCCATTCTATTTTCTATACAGTTATCAAATCGAAATTCTTAATGATATTTGAGCATTTTTTTTAAAAAAAAAATATATTTTAATGTGACATTTTTATAGCGCAATAAAAGATTTGATTGTAGGTTTCGTGATTTGTAATTGCTTGTTTTAGTTTAGAAAGGTTAAAGGAAAATTGAGACAGTAATAAATTATGTATTTTATTTGTGGTGTACAAGTTTTCGTTGGGATTTATTCTAATTGTTTAAATAAATGAAGGGATTGCTTTGCGGCGTGTCGTTAGTGAAAGTTAAATGTGAAAACTCGTGCATATTTATGAAAAGCCTTTAAAAATATGAAAATCCTGTTGATAATGTCAAAGTCGAAAATGAAAAGATAACTTTGGCGTGTTGACAAACCTCACGTAACTCATGAAGTCTGGAGAGTACGCGCGATATCTATTGCCACAAAAAGCGGAGACAGAATGAGTGAGTTTTTCACAATGTATGCAATTTTCATGGGTGTAGAATTTTCTGTTCTGTATCATTTAGTACGTATGAAATAGTGCTCACCCCTGCCTCTAATAAAGATACCTGTTCCCATAATAACAAAATAGATTTAATTGTAAAAGCTGTCACTTTAGAGCTTTTGAAAACACAACGACACACAACAGTGGCGTGAGCCACAATCGTTATCTACGAATGTGTCAAAGTGTGTTACATGCAGGCTGGCGTAAAGCTCGCGACATATGCGCCGTCGCGAGAAAGAAAGCTCCTTATGACCTACGACTGTAAAGCTCGCTACCTGTCCCCGTCTGTTTGCACCACGTTTTACTTGCATCCACGTTATCAAAGCCCAGAACAATGAATACCAAATGATGCCACTGAGAGTGAAAACTTCTCACATCTTTTGCATCAAAATGCTTGCAATGCCTCCAATTTACAAACACCAAACCACAATCAATTAAAAATCTTATCCCAAAAAAAATATTTTTTATTAACTCATATTTTTTAAAAATTATGGAATTTCTCAAAATAAACCGGTTTTTATTTCCAAAATGAAACTCATATATTTGATTTACGATGAATATGAGAGAAATACAAAAATTTTAGTGTCGTTTGAGTTTGACGTATTTAAATAAATTTTGTATTCAATTCGTCACACGTTATTTCTGGTGGAATCTTTGTCTCCTTATCCATTTGAAAAATATAATAAATAGATAAAAGATCAAACATAAATTGTCTAGATTTTAAAATTTATTTTCAAAAACCTTTTTGATTTTAAATTAGAAACGTCTCGAAAAGATTAGTAATTTATAGGCTACTCATTTTTTGGGAAATGTTATGGAATTTACGGAAAAAAAATAGCGAAGACAACCTTAATAACATATTTTCAAAAATTAAACATTCAACAGACGTAAAGTGTAAATTAGCTACTTATATTAATCTTTAAAACTAAATTGACTTAAAATTACTAAAGGTACTGATATTTTTTTTTTTTGGTTTTCTGCCTTACGTATTCTGACGAATTCGTCCCATCCATTTAATCAAGGTCGCTCATTTTTGTTTTTAGTAAGCTGAAAGCTTTAATTTGACTTTTTCTTTTTTTCTTGAATATTTGCAATTTCCCTTCAAGCTTGAATCCTTTTTCTTTGGGAATGTGATCTCCAGTAACCTTTTTTTGTCGCCTCTTCGATGATCACTTTTTCTTCGTTAACTTTCTTTAATATTTTCACCATTGTGCCGCAATTCTTCCATTTAGATTTTTTTCCATTTTTTCTAATGTGCTCGTTATGATCTTATTATAATCTTATATATAAATACTGAGTCTATTACAAACAGGAATGAGGAAAGGCTTCATTGAAAGGAAACTACTATGTGCTTGCCCAGATATGCCTTAAAGGCGTCTTAACTCTTTTGGGTCACCTGAATATCAGCTGGGATACATAAAGAATCAATGGGCTGTCTGCTGATATTTATCTTAGAAGCAAATGTGATCAATTGGAACTAAAAACAAAGCTGGAACCTAATAGTTCTTTTACAACGCAGCGCAAAGAAATTCATAGGAGAGGTTCCCAGAATGATGAAGCAGAAGTAGAAGGTATTACTATTAGATCTTAAGCTGAAGATTCCTTAGTAGCAAAGGAAAATCGTTGTTCGCTTCCACCATCACGATTGAGTTTATTCATTTAAACCACCGGCATTGATTAAGATATGTCTTAGTTTAGAATGAAAATAGTGGTAGAATCAAGTTTCCTGATTCTATAAGTATGTAACTTGCCTAGCTATATAATGATCAACCCTCACGTTCATTTGTTTAAAAAATACTTTTAGAAATGGAATTCCATTTTTTAATTTCCTCCTTTCTAAAGGAGCTTCCTACTATTGTATATACTTTTCAAATAGTCATAATTTATCCTAATAATTAGATATAGTCTTCTTGTATAAGATATAAAAATCATTTTCCAGATATAATTAAACGAAGTACACAATAGAAATCATTTGGTTCAAAAGGATTTACCTTAGAATCGCTTCAAAGTGATTTTGATAAAAAGGTATATTTATGATATACAAAACATACTAAGGATTGGAAAAAAGGTATCCTTGTGCTAGGTAAAGTCAAGCAAGTACTTTTTGATCACCAAAAATTTATCCAACTATCATTGGATTCATTTTGATAACAATTAAAAATATGAAGGATTAATTTTTAAAAATTTAAAAAAATCAATAACTCTGAATTTTGTATTGGAAATTTCATATTTTTTAATTTCTTTTCTTCTGCTTCTTTGTATTTATTATCGTCAATTCTTTATGTTTCGGTTGCTATTATTTGTATACAGTAAATATTAAGTGAGAACAAATTAAATATCGACTCTTGATGTTAAATTAATAACTAATTTATGGCGATTTAATGTTTGTATTTAACCCAATTTGTTCTATATACACAAATATACAATATACATATTGGCCAGGCCAGCAAAGACAAAAGTTTCTCAACGACATAATTTATAAAGTGAATAAGTGTCGTAAATATTTTCAACTTTAATAAATCATAATAATTATATATGTTTCATACAAGCACATAAGAAAGCCAGCCATAGAAAATGATTGACGTAACTTGTTTATTCCATGAAAGCTAATTATGAATGGTAATCGCTACGCTTGATAAAAATAAATAAAGGTTACTTTGAAGTAATAATTACTGTTTGATTGAATTTATAGCCTGATTAACCTCGGATTATTTTATTTATGACTGATTCTTAAGAGTTTTCTTTCGAATGTGACGCGTAGCTCTGATTAACGCTTCTGTATTTTTTTTCTGTTCGTATATACACTTTATATAATGGAGCTTTTAAAAACTATGATTTATTTGTGTTTGAATCTAAAATTTAGTAACTTAATACGTTGGTTTTGGGTTGCATGAGAAAGTAATGAATTAACATGATGAATATTTCGCCATAACTATAAAAATATTTAGCTTAAGTCGTAAAAGTTTTAATTAACATAAAATCAAATAAATCTTGATATATAATCTCTAATTTACGATTTTTATTGACTAGGAATTTATTATTTAAATTTTTATTTTCTTTGAAATTCGTTGAAATGGGTGGTGGTATTGAACAATGCGTTTGCGATTGTTTAAATAATTTATTAATGTTCCGTTCGAGTCTTGTGGGGTGAGTGGTTTTGGGATGTTGTCTTTTGATGTTTTGCGGAATCGAAACCGCCTCTGGATGAGAATATTATCCAGAATATGGTCTCAGCAGTGTTTGAAGGAAGAAACGAGTTTGATTTTGATTTGTGATACACAACAATGTGAACTGTATGCTCATAATAAAGATCATACGGTCCACTGATCAGTCCGAACACAAAACACGCCGGTAATTTATGGCGGCCATTCTCGTACTTTATGAACTAGTTGTGTCAAAAACTTTGAAATGCAAGCAGTTGAGCAGCAAATAAATCCCATCTTTCTTTGTACAGCCAAACTCATTCCCCTTCAAACTAAAACTCAAGATTTACGGTGACAGTTTCCTAAGATGGCATCTGCTTGATATAACAGCATTGCGACAATATCATCATCTTCTGCAGGCGCAGGCGTCTCGTCATGGTCATTCCGGTCTATCCATCCACGATAAAATCACTCACAACAAATCGGACTTATTTGTACAATTCGAAAACGGCTAATTAATAATTTATATGTATAAGCTCCACCATCTGAAAAACATGCACACCATTCGTTTCCATATCGTCCCACATCCACAATAAATAATAATCGCCACTGATTTATTTTCACTCAAAAAAAAAGAAACGAACTTATCACTGATAAAGTTTTGCAACATTAACTTTTCTCTTCTATTTTTCTTTGGCTCATAAATTAGGCCTAACGAAAAAATCTCCTATCAAACAGAAACCGATACTGACTGTTTGATGATTTATAATGCATCTGCGTGTCGTGCACATTGACATTGACAAAATGACCTTTCAAATATTATATAAATAAACAATAGGAATAATAATTTTGATAATGGATGTGGATTAATTTCATTTTTTTTTAAATATAATAGATATTATTGTTTAAATATTTGATATAGTTATGACAGCAAAAAAATGATTGATAGACTTCAAAAACATTCTCCCTAACTGATATGCACGAAAACCCATTAAAATACTTTTCGGAAATAAAACTGCAATGTCGCATCATTTCGAGTAAATAGACGGGGAAACATTTCACTAATGAATAAGGCCAACCGTCAAATATTAAATTTGTTTTCCCTATGAGAAATAATAACAAAATTTATATCAATCAAAAAGGGTTTAAATTATATTATCTCAAGTTTTGTAAAAACAACATTTTATTGTATGTTGAACTATAAATAGTTGATATATAAAAATAATACTTCGTAAAAGAATAAATTTCATATTATCACCATTTAAGTAAGCCAAAGCTTCAATTCTTGGTTACACGTTTTCAAAAGACCTCTTAAAAGTTCTGCATAAAAGCTCGTTTGTAGAATGACAACGAGTTAATCGTCTTTCAATTAATAGCATAGCTTGAAGGTACTCACATGTAAAAATATTTTATCGAAAAATAAATGTGAAATAATTTAGTATTTGATAGATATTTGATTTTAACGAAGAGGCTACATTTATTAGGGATGAAGCTTAAAAAAGTTAGACTATTATGTCCATGGTAAAACCAATAATTGGTAGAAACTTGGTAAAATGATTTTGTCGTAATGAAGATAAGATATACAGGGTGTATCAACAAGAGCGCCGGATTTAAATTTGCCGTTATTTTGTTAATACGAGTTGTTGTAGGTGATATTTTTTTTGACAATTTTCTCGTACAGTCCCTGCGGTTTAAGAATTTGGAAAAGTATTCAAACGAAAATTAATTACGGTAATTCTTTCAACTGCGCGGTAGTTTCGTTCCCCAAAAACAGCGCGCAATATAAAACTCCGCAATTTGAACCCTATTTTGTATGAAAATGAAGGGTCAAGTACCGAAAATTTTCATCAAAATTTAAATTTAAACAAAAACTAACATTGCAAATATGTGTTATGAACTTAGAAACTAAAATAAATATGAACTTGCTTAGAATATTTCGCAATAAAAAACGATCATTTGCTTCTATATTCTAATGAGCTATTTTGTCTTTGAAAAAAAACTACCCATGCAGTGGGAGGAATTACTGTGTAGTAAAAACAAATTACGAAAATGGTGAAAGTTTTGCGAAAACAGTTCGCCAATTACGTCAAATTTTCGGTTGTAATAATCCAACAATTATGAGGCGTTTAGTTACAACATTTGAGACCTAATTTTCGCTGATGAATCAGAAGCTCACTGTTCGTCGTCGTCCTTGTCGGTCAGTCGAAAATATAGCCACAGTATGGGGAATTTATGGTCGACAATCCAGGAACTTTCGGCATCGTGGCATGTTAACGGAGTTTTTGTAGTCCAATTTTGATGTAATTGATGCGGAGGAAATATTTTTCCAACAAGATGAAAAAATAGTATTACTGCAGAACAAGTTTCCAAGCTGTGTCATTTCTTGATTTGGCGATCAACATTGGCCAACAAAGTTGTACGATTTAACACCGATGAGCATTTTTCTTTGGAGCTTTGTGAAGGAATACGTGTAGGCAAATAAGCCTGAAAAAGTTTAACATCTTAAAAAGAAAATATGGTGCGTAATTGGTGAAATATACCCACTTTTAAGCGAAAACGTTAATCAAAATATCAACAAAAGAATAACCCTTTTCCAGAGATTTCGTGGTGGTCATTTGCCCTGTGTTGTTTTCCACGTATAATCGAGACTATTTTTCTTTATGTTGAAAAAAAGTACTTGCTTCATTCAAAAAATATTTATTTTAAAAAATTAAATCCGGCACTTTTAAAGGGACGCCCTTTATTAAACCTGGATTAATAATATACTATCGTTTTTAATTTAATATTTAATTTTATAAAAATAAAGTAGTTTCACGGTTTCAACCTCCAATAGTAGTGTTTTTAAGCTGAAACTTCTATAGTTTTTTAATCATTATTATTTGGCATTTAGTGAGTGAAAAATTTCAAAAAAAAAAACATTATTTGAAAATTTGTTGAGTCAGACTAATAATATTTTATCAAGCTGATAAAAAGTACGTGTTTTATGTATAGAAAAAGATGAATTGATCCTCATAAACATTTGACAGTGAACCCCTTTTATAAAAGAGAAACTCAATATTACAATAACATCAATCTATAAATCAAAGACCTATAGATAAATCGCAAGCTGAATCGTTTTCAGTAATATCACACACCGATTCAACATACCTCGCATTTGATGTAAATGGGTGAGTGTATGACCCATTACGTGCCTCCCTACGTGTCGTCTCATCCCTCGCGTAATGGTTCTCATTCATCAGAAGCGAGATCAACCCTTGGCTGCCAAAAATTTACTGACTTGTTCATAATTTTTGAACTTTTGACGGACACAGCGGGCTTTGACAACTGACAAAAATCATATATCCCCGCTAGCATGATATGGTGCGATTATTATTTTATTGTGTTTGCTTGTGGACATTGTGGAATTGAAAATGTTGGAAAATTTATTATTGCGATTTGAAAAAAAAATAAATACTACAAAGCTTACGCGGCTATAAAGCATTTATCATTTAACAAAATTCACATGTTTGACGAATAACTCGACGCAAATAACTGAAAAACAACTAATTATAATTTTAACATTGTTAAGGCACTATTTCATATTTTTTTTGGCTAGGCAACATTGATAAAATAAAATTAAAACAATCGGTTTTATAGTTCTTGTTTGAATGGGTGGTCTTCTGTTTCAATCGTTTTATGTTTTATGGTTCTCTATCTTGATTTTAGCCAGTTTGTATATACATATACTTTTTTTTATTTGATTCCTTGAATTTATAATGTAACCTAATTTTATAGGTGACCGTGGTGTGAAACGCTTTTAGTGAGGCTAATATGGGTAAATTTTGCTAAATCATTCGATGTAAATCTATAATTCTTTCATCGAAATGACTTGTCATAATAATTAATAATAGATATAATAATAGAGCATTTGGAAAGAAGAGGGTAGTCGGCTGGGAGCTTTTCTCCCGAAAGGAGACCACAACTGACCAAAGCATTGTTATTAATAATGTATTAACATAGTTACATAATTAATCAACATCATCGCGTTGACATCTTATTGTTCCTTTAACAGAACCCTGGTAGAGAGAGCATTTCGTCATGCACATCATTATTTACAACAAATGCCACTTTATCTGTCTTGGTTTTCGTTTGAGAACGGACAAGATATCACTCACTGTATTGTGTTGATTAATCATATTTAAAATCTTTTTGAATATGAAACATTTTTTTCATTGTTCAAGGCAAATTTTTAGTAATTCAAAATGTGTCCAATAAAATTTTTTTCCCTCCACGTAGTATATAATACTGTCGACGTGAAGATGACGGTGTGTTTATTTAGCACCGTCTCGACAAAGTGATGAAGCTGAATTTGATTGACTAGCGACTGACAACACCCTATCTACTCAATATTATCCCGAGAACAGCTGAAGTACAGATCTGAAGAACAGATTGGGGATAAAAAGGATAAGTAGGCTTGGATGACGAGGCACAACAAGCTTGGATCAAGTCCTTCTCGTCGTGTGTTGAGCATACAATAACCGCCAATCATTTGATTCCACTCCACGGATATAAGTTTGATTGACACGAGGATATGACGTCAGCTATCTTTCATACTAACAGCTCTTGGAAAAAAATTGTGTTTAAGTCGTTTTAAAGCCGTTCTTAAGAGAAATGTACGTTACATTTTGATTGAATTACATCACATGGTTCATAATTGTATTGACGTGTAGGATGTACGATGTATGTACGATTGTATGAACTTGTGAAATAATATATCAATGATTTTAGTACAGATTTCGTTTCACCTGACATTAACACCTCTTGTAGCCTACTTAAAAAACAGGATTTATTTGTAATTTACGATTTAACAAAGCGAGAGAAATCATTACGACCATACAAATTAAATGCACTAAAAGACCAAACCTTCATATCTTAATGGACTTCATTTAAAAGAACTGATTTTTTCGACAACACTTGCATTTCAATAAAATTGAACCTTTAACTTCGTCATTAAAATTGAATCACATAAAAATATCAATGGAACAACATCAGCCATCATAAATTTGTAGCTTGCAGTGTATTTCATGAAAACTGCTTTAGCTATAGTTACTGCTTCAAAAAGGTATTCAACATTCAAAAGAATTTTAAACTTACTGATACACATTTTCCTTATTTGAATTAAACTTAAGAAATCAAAAGTTAGTCCATCAGGTTTGGAGCGCAGTTGTACTGCAAATTGACTATTGCGAACTGACCACTTTGGTCACTACGTCTGGTGACCAAAGAAGTACTGGTTTTCGTGTGCACTCTAATGTTACAATTACATCAAGTAGTTACTTTTAATTAAATTGAAAATCAAATTTTAATTGAAGTGAAAGTTAACTAAATTTGGTAGCTACTTTAAATTATGTTTTTGTTAAGAAGATATCAAAATTTCGATAAGTTTTAAGTAGGACATAATTGAAAAAAATTGCGAATCACTCCTTAGATCCTAATTAATTGTATCAGAGGGTCCGGAAAGTAATGTTGTTTTTAAAACATAAAAATAAAACTAAGTCTTGAAACATTTTTTTTTAAATCAATGATGTAACTATTCTTAATAATATTAATCAATTGACGTCTAGTGGGCAAATTTTTAACGCCAAATTAGTAAAAAAAATCAATTACCAAGCAAAATGTTATTGCACTATGTTATTGCATCATTGGATTTATTGTTGTAGAAATAAACCTTACACATACTGAAAGAAGGCATCACTTTTATACTTCGAAAACACACTATCCTCATTTTTATTTAAATATTCTTCATGCCAAAATTTAAGTCCTATTTCAGTGTTACTTTAGTCCTCTGGACTAGTATTTCCCAAACTAGGAATCGCGACTCATAGTGGTGGGTCGCGAGTAAATATCGATTGAGCCCTAATGGGTGAATTGCCGCTGTATAAGACACGAATAAAAAAAATAAAGTGATTAATTTGATATTTTCTATAGTATTACAAATATTTATACCCTCTTATCTCAAAGACAGGTGGATCTCATGATTGGAAGTTTTGGGAATCACTGTTCTAGATTTAAGAGTCTAGAATCTAAGTCTTTCAAGAAATTTATGATAATTGATGATCTTATTTTTTGTCTCTATTTTCATTCTGTCCATTTCCTTATAATTTTCGAACTGATGATTCGGTAGGTCCTTGGTATCTATACAAAATAAACTTGAATCTTTTGTATTTAGACGTTAATAGTTCAAGCTATTGTCTTCATAGTTTTTGCAGTCCAGGTCACTACTAAGAGTAGTACTATTCTTTAATTACCCATCTACCTACCTATCTGTTTTCAATTATTAGATATTATTTGATGATTATATGGAAGATATACGATATTTTCAAATTATTAGATACACTATGCTACCGATCAGATATATTTTACCAAGGCTGTTAATAAGATAATTTTTTTGCTTTTTAAATTTAAGAATTTATATATTAATTAAATGATAAATAATCAGCATTAAACAAGTTTAGTAGATTTTTTTTGCTTCTTTGTCGTCTATTGAATTTAATCCAAATATTCTAAAATTTATAAATGTAATAGATGTTGAAGCCAAAACGATGATTGAGCTTGAAAAATGTTAAAACTAATTATTTCTACTCAGTGATTATCGTTAAAACTTTGAGGTATTCTATAGCAATTTAATGCTTGTTTAAGGGGGAGTGAAGAACCTAAGGTAATATTGTTGATGTAAAATTTTGGCTCTAATACTGGCAGCTGATACTGTTAATTTTTACTGGAGTACGCTGTTATTGTTTCTAAATAGGAATTGTTAAGTAATATATAGGAAAGCCTGCATTAAGCTCATTGTTAGAGTAGCACCTTGAATAAAATAGTTGGTTTTGATTGATTGGATGACCGTTTATAACTTCAGAAGTACAGGGTTACCATTAACAGATTTTCTTTTAGTAGAATCAAAGTTTTTATCCCTTATGAGTGATTAGTATCTCTGCTACTTGACTTCATACATTCATTACTTATGTGTAGTTTTATAGTGTTCTACTGGAAAAAAGCTTGTTCAGTATTTGTAAACGTTTGTCAAACTGTTTTTTTGTAAAACACTTAAGTTAAACATTTTTTTTACATATCCAAAGAAAAAAATGTTAATCGATTTTACTCCCACGATATAAGGGAGGTTGATGTATAAAGCATTAGGATTTACTGGGGTAAGTGTCTGTGTTTTCTAATTTACGAGTGTTACGTGATAAAACCTCGAAGGTTAAATACAACCATTAGGATTTTGTATGAATATTTTGTATTTTTGGTCTTATATTGAGTTTATCAATCAAAAATTTAATCAAATTTTATAGGAACGTATAAGAAAAAAACATAGTTTTTTAAGATTTATGTAATCGATCAGGTTGAAAATTTATATGAAAATAGCAATGATTTATCGGAGTATTTTGATTTAGAATTATTGTTATTCAAAGTATTCGTTTGAAAAATGCAGAAAAGATTAGTATTTTATCTTGAAATAAGATCTTGCTGAAAAAAAAATCTTTTCGTGTTTTACCAAATATATTGGAGAGAAATATGCAAAATTTCTTGGAATTAGTTGTGATCATTCGGTCGTAAGACGAAATCTTGGAGGATAATTCACTGATTGGACAACGTGAGTGATGGTTTTTAAACAATGGGTGACACGGGTGGAGAAAAGTTGGCCATAAATAAGCAGTCTGTGAATAAAATAGCACACAACAAAACACCACACACAAATATCTACACATATCTACGACAAAAGACTTGGGTAATTCAAACAAAACAGCCATATAGTTTGCCTCAGCCTCTCCACCCAGAGGCGAACTTCCTGGTGTTGCAGTCGCAAATCTTCCTGCAGTCACTGTCTTTGGACAGCAGCCGGTGAGTGATTTATGTCGTCGCAGTGAAAGCCTCAGTTTCACCAAAAACCTTCACAATATCGTACTTTTTTAAAAACTGTTTCGTGAACGATTCGGGGATTTTTATCCTGAAATATGACCAAGCAGGGAAATTCATTCAAATCGTGATTTCAACTTAGTGTAATCTCACGTGTTGCAATATTTCTTATCAATTTATTCTTAAGCGATCAACTGCAATCTCCAAGATAATTCATATGCTAATTCCTTTGACATTTTCTCACTACAAAGCCCTATTAGCACATTTCTTAAGCAGTCCATCAATTCCTTAATTTTATCCAGCCCATTAAATTTCAATGCCTGTATTTTGATCGATGGATTTCTTGGTATCATTCAGAATATAAAAGCAGAGCAGGTAATACATTACAAATTAGTATACATATGCAAATGATGAGTGGATGCAGCTGGACATAAAACAGGGAGAGAAATTGAAGGAATATGTCATGGCTTGGTTTGCATTTTACATGAAACTAACTGACCATTGAGATACAATTACTCCATTTGACGCTCGAATTCAAATAAAACAGGCTCACTGATTATTCACGCATCATTTACTCAATTCATGATGTTTGGATTTGTTGGTACATCTACCCTAATTACTCGTCTGTTATTATAAATATCGCATAAACTCAAAGAAAAAAAAACTTCTAACGCATTATGGTAAATAATTTGCAAGTGTTGACATCTCATCTTATCTCTACTTGAATCACGCTTTCGTTCACCCTTTACAAATACCAAAAGTAAAAACCTTACTGAATATTTTTTTAGAATAAAACCTTACATCAAATATATCATCACCAATGAAAATAAATACACAAAAAAAATACAGTTTAACTTTAATTGATTTCTTATCCAATTGGAACGATTCCCTTCATGCCTTACAAATTCACTAGTAACTTCCCGTGAAATATTCACAGTCCAACATTTATATAACTGGCA
Source organism: Sisyra terminalis (assembly GCA_958496175.1). Classification (NCBI taxonomy): domain Eukaryota; kingdom Metazoa; phylum Arthropoda; class Insecta; order Neuroptera; family Sisyridae; genus Sisyra; species Sisyra terminalis. Next base: position 16,583,354 of record OY292275.1, read on the forward strand.
AGTGGTAAAAATTGGAATTGAATGAAGCCAAAATGACAGTTGAAACCATAACGTCCATCAAGTTCTTCAAATTTGAGGCAATGATTGTATTTCACTCAAACATATGTGTTTACAATATTTGTTTTCTGTCTTTGCCGAGATAACATTTACCTATTATTGTTAGGATTTAATCATCTTGTTTTTGTTGAAGAATACCTACTTCTTTAGTGACGTTATGAAAAAATAATCAGACTTGACCGCTAGCACAGGTTTTTTTGTTATTCGGTAGGGAAAACCAATAGATAATGCAATGATCGACAGCGAAGTATAAAAATACCAGGAAGAGATAACAGTCATAACAAGCAGCGTCAGTTGTTATTTTATATTTAAAATATCGACATCATCGAACTTAACATTTTAGATTTTTAAAGTTTGATCCATTTTCTTACTAATACTCAATTCATGTTATTTCATAACATGAATGATACAGTTAATTCGTGAATGTAAGATACCAATTTGTATAAGTAGTCAAAAGAGCAAATTATATAATATTAGAATGGCATTAACAAAAAAATTATGAATTAAATTAATAACAGAGTAGAAAATACATCGTTGCCAGATATTGATGTCACTGAAAAGAACATGACCCACCAATTTAATCTATTATTTGAAAACTAGTAACTTTCTGGGAAATATTCACAGTAAAAATTGCCAGTTGAATTTAAAACGAAATGGCAGTTGAAACCAATAACAACAATCAGTTAGTTGAAAATTGAGACAATAACTATTATATCTATATTACACTCACATGTATGTGCTTACAATTTTTGTTCTCGGTCTTTCCCGTCATACATTTTGCTATTATATTGACATTAAAAGTAATTAAAGATAATTAAAAAATTGTGTTTAAAATTGTATCATATTTTAGTTATTAGAAACTACTATTAACTGATCTGCCATTTCAGGCACTACTGAAAGATGCATTGGATTAAAAGCATTTTTTTAATTACAACAAATAAGTATAACTTCTCACGTGCGTTCATTAGTACACATACTGTTTTCTTTTAAAAGTAATCAAAAATTTCTATTTATTCCAACCATTTTTGTAAAAAAAATAAATTTAAATTAAAATGTATATAATTAATCAGTAAGTGTTTAAAAGGTGGAATAAAAAAAAATGAAAAATTACTTAATTAAACTTTTTGTCCAGAACTCGCATCTGCCAAATTGCCCATTAGCCAAAAGCTACAATTAGAGCCAATTAATAATTGATAAAATTTTGAAAAATTGCATTTTTATGCACAACGCTTTCACCGTTATCTAAATGGATCTAAATATTTATAACATCCATAATAATAATAATAATATAGAGAATAGATTGAATTGAAGCGACATTATTCTTAAAAGATTAACTTCCTACGCGAATTCGTTAATCATTATGAAGATTTATTTATATGGATTCAATGAGGAAACAAGTTGACTAATCATACGGAATCTGGCATGTCGTTTCGATGATCGGATTCGAGCCGTCATCGTGGTCGTCGGTGAAGGAGGTTGACGCTACGTCACCGGGACATTTCCTCAGCCCCTGTGATTTGTAGTAGGACAGGTTGTCCGGTGTATAGAGAGAAATCGGCCTCACAATCTGAACCGATAACAGAAAAGGATGCACATTCACTGATCACCTTTTTATGTGTGATGGTTCGGATACAATAAATTAAAAGATAAACCTGCTTAATTAGCACAGCGACTTCATACAGAGACAGACGCCTAATTAGTCGTTAAATTTGACTTGTGAGCTGATTTTTGAAGACATCCGTTTTTTATCAATAATTGTCTTTGGGTTGATAGCGCGGTATCTGCCACTCCACTAACATGTTCTTCCAATTTAATTAAATCAAAGCTGCTCTTTGAAACTTTGATGCACCATCTCCCCATATCATTCCCCATTCTGCTAGAATTATTTTTCAGAAGCACTTGATTTTTTATCCAACATTTTGATGACTTTGTGAAAGAAACGCAAGTCGAGAAAACTCCGTAATACTTATTCCTATAGGTATGTATGCGTTTTCAATTACACAAATTCTTTTGTGAGGTAACATTTCTAAGAATTACTTTCAGAAATTGAGCTTGAGGCAAAAGTGTTTGTTTTGTGTAGACAGCAAAGGAATTGAATGACGAAAAATAAAAGTATATTTACTAATTTAATTTCAACTATAATGTATTTTATAATATTATAACGTATCATTCTTTGTGAATTCATATTATGGCTCTGACGGCTTTGTTTGACTGCTTTGAACATGGCAAATGCAGAAATTTAATTCATTAAAAATAAGATCGAGAGATATTAAGAGAAATTGATGTATTCTTAATATTTTCTATGAAAGCTTTCTTCGGTCGCTTCGTCGTCAATAGAGCTTATTGCAAGACCAACCAGTGGTTATCTATATAAGTTCTGAAAACTCAAAAATTATTTTTGAGATACTCCTAGAAATCCATTAAGATAATTTAAAGCAATCGAAAAGCTTTATGGAAGTTTTATTTTCTAAGCTGGCTTTTTTTCCATATTTATGCATAAAAGTGTATTAAAACAGTCGTTTTGAAAGAAGTTCGTGATGGTGTTAAGTGGGTTTTGATTAATTGAGAATTGTACCTTCACTAAAACAATCCATCCATCTATCTGCAAAAGACTGACAGTGACATTTGACAGACAGGAGACGAACTGACAGCAATAGAACTGCTTGGCCATTACTGACACATGACGCGAAAGTTGTTTCGTGTGACGTCATTTCTGTTTAACAGGCCGAGGGATGGACAGACAATTGTGTCACAAACAAAACAACCACCAAGCCAACCCACCCATCAACCCATATTAACCCTTTTACTTTTCCACTGTATTACCGAGTAATGTGTTATTACCCTTTTAATTTGTTTCGCTTTTTTTTTTTGTAAAAGGTACATTTTTTACCTCAGGTTTTCAAGAAAGCTTTTTACATTTTACATTATATTTTATACTTTAAATTTCCATAAAAAAAATAACTTTTGAAGCTTTATTTTTAGTTGTACAAAAATGACCAATTATCATACTTATTAATGTTTGACGAAACAAGTATCCCATATCGAACGTGTCAATAGATATTAGAGGTAATATTTTGGGGAATCAAGCTCTTGAAAATTTAGCATTTAATTAGAGAAACAATTTAGCTTTGAAGCTTTTGGAGCGACAATGCTTACAACTCTCAAGTGTTGCACTCACAACTCACGAGTTGGCTTCTAAATAGGCTTGCCATGTATGTATATGTGTGTAAATATATTAGTCAGGACCGCCTTTAGAGTACAAGAGATGTTTGAACAACCGTTTTGTTAATGGTTTACCTGTGAATGATTCTTTTAAGTGAAAACAATAAGCACTTTGGCACATTTGCGTAATACCTTATTCATATTTTATGTTTAGAAGGCTGCTTTTTCAACGGTGGGATTATATTGAATAGTTTGTGCTTTATACTTTTAGAGCAAACAAAGTAAATTTTATGAACTTTGGTTCATCTACATAAGTTATTTATTATAAATAAAATAAGTTCTGTGAATTCCATTTCATAATATAAGTGATTAAGAATTAATAATCGAATTTTCAAGGGTTAAAATTATGTCATAAGTGAATTTTTAGGTATTTGAAGTTTGTATACGAGGAACAGGTTTTTGCTCTTTAAAAACCTTGCCTCATTGAAAACCATACTGTAGGATGTTGTTCTCATGTAGCAGCATTTATTTATTAGCTTTCATATGAATATTTATCCAGAATGTCCTGCTACATATTAAATAAATTATTTGAGACTCATAGTATTCCAATTGTTATTAACTATAACAATGACAATAATCGATAATTGTTATATATTATTTTAATTTTAATAAATATTGATTACTATTTTTTTCCTTTTCTTTTAGAATCATCATTCCTATTTTTAAGAGTAATTATCAAAAGAGAAAATATTGAAAAACAAATAATTCGAAAATAATTTTCTTGTGTAGTTCTCGTTAGACTTGCAATTACAAAAATAATATATATAATGCTTCTTTATTTGAACTCTTATTCATTAAAATTGCGTGAAAAAATAATTGGTGCAACACTTCAAAAAAAAAAAAATTGAGAACTGAGACTTAATTCATTCATACTATGGGTTGAATGAGGTACTACGTTTAACAAAAATGTTAGATATTAGATAAGTTGATGGAAAATTTGAACTCATAATTTGAATAAATTTGAAGTGTACGAATAAGTTACTATTCCTCGAATGGTCCTTCGTTATTTCCAAGTGACTATTTTCTCAAATTTATTTCCTGTAGGATCGTTCCCTGAAAAATTTTTTGTGGAAATTTTTAGTCGCTAATTATTGTTGCCTTATAACTGCCAGGATTGTAAGCGACTCTAGGGTTATTAAAAAACCGTATCAAGATTTATGAAAATTTGCTCGATGCAAGAATCTAACCCAGAATCTACCAGTTTCTGAACGGTGACCGTACTAGCTCGGTCACCAGAAGGCTTTCTTTGACTAATTCATTAAGTTTTGATTTTGTACATTTTTAATTCGTTAGGGTCGAAATCCTTACTTATTTTTTGTACACAAAATTGTTTTTGTAATTTATATTCATCAACTTTAATCATAAAATTTAAGTTCTACTTTTGTTTCATATAATTATTATCAATAGGATAATTTTCACAGTATAAAAAGCACTTTGTAATCGTCATATTTCTAGTTTGGAAATGGTGTCTATTTTTTACCCTTTTTGAAAAGCTGATTCATTGAAATAATCGTTGTTTTTCATTTACACTAGAAAAGTGGGTGAATATTTAAATATTTTGTATTCAAATTTCCGAAAATTATTTCAAATAAATTAATGTTTTGAATTTTATAAATATGATATTGATATTGTTTTTATTTTTGAAATTTATTGATAGTATTACTAATTCAATATGAGTTTATATGTGTTTTATTTATTTATAACATCATAAAACCGCTTTAAACTTGAAAGCGTTTATAATTTGTGGAAATTAAATTTTAGGAAATTTTAGAACAATTGTACTCATTTATATTCATTATGTGAATATTTTTATTGCATAATGAAATGTTTTGTAATTGATTTATATTGCGTTGGAATTAGCTTTGTGGAGTGTTTCGGAAATTGATTTTAATTGAGGTTGAAAAACTGTTTATAATAAAAGTGTGTATGTATATGTTTTTTTTATATATATTAGCAGGTATGTAATATGTTATTTGACTAGGAAATAATTTTGTATGAAACAAACGAATGAAAAAAGTTGTCCATAAGATAACATTACTAAACTTCCTCCAGTAACTTTCATATGATACATATGTATATTTATGAGTACAAAAAGGAGTATTTAGAATTCAGTAACGTTATGAACAATTCAGCTTCATACACATTCATACGTTTGCTGTTTCTCTACATTAGTCAAGCAATAAATCTCATTGTTACAAAAAAAATACAACAGGGCGAAGCACACTTGGTACATGGTTGTATATGCAAATATACAAGAGTGGTTTTCTGTAGCCACCCCCAAGTTGGGGATGGTGCCGCATGCCTCCGGGCCCGACACTGTGATATATGGGCCAGCAAGTGTCAACTGAGTGATGCATTGGGAGAACAGGGACCTCATCCGAGCCACGTCGTCTGTCGCGTCACCGCCGCCGAGAAACCCACAACTACTGCCCTTTGGATATACAAACTCACCAATGTCTATTCTCATATATTATGGTTTCCTGTTACCGTATATAATTTAAATAATTCAACTTTAACTTTTGTTCCGTCTTTTTTCCCGTATTTTATTTCCCATGTAGCCTTTAAAGTTGACGATAAAAAAAAAATGAAATTGATTTTCTTTTACCTCAAGCATTTGCGTTGAAAAGAATTATGTTCAATGATTATTTTGAGGTTGTGTGAAAAAATAATGTAGTACTGATGAAGCTACCAGAAGCTTGGTAGTTTTGTAATCTAAGGGGTGTCGTTACATAAGGGGGTGGTGGGTGAATGCATTGGGGTTGAGAGGTTTTCAGAGTGGTCTTAAAACCGTCACATCTAATGGCAGATATCCATCACGTCATTCAATCAACATCATAGCCGTCACCCTCTATAGCCTTAGATAGACATAACTGCAGCCTCACATGCAAAGCTTTTTCATACTTGTATGTCGAACTCTCTTCAACATTCATCTATACCTATATTTAACACATATTCAGTCCAAGTCCGGTGAGGTCGATGTGACGTAATGCTTGTCTAAGCCCGAAGGGTGGGTGACAAATCACCTTCACTTAGTGAAACGAAACCACCCCGACTACCCTATTTTAGTTTACTTATGACTCTCTTCACCGATTATTTGGGTTTTCTTTTTCGTTTTTATGAAGTATGATTTTTTTTCCTCGACAAAATAGATTTCATTGACACACGTTTGGTAAACTCAAGCTTTTGATAAATTGCTCCCCAATTTATAAATGAAAAGAAACGAAAATCACTTCGCTGAAAAATGTATGCGAGGAGATTTTTAACAAGTAAAAAGCTCATGTCTGAATGCGATATGGTCGAGTCGGTAATAATTTTAACTAAGCATAAGTAGATTGCAATCAATATTAAAATAATGATTAAATAATAATTGGTCGTTAATAAACGAAGCATATCGCTAGGAAATAGACAGTTAATGCATTTCAGGTGATTGGCAAGGGACTTGAAGCGACGTATTTATCGGACAGATAATAGACTGAATCTTTCATGGACGCCAATTGACTTGAAATGCACGTATCATTGATGCAGATTGCTTTCATTGGAAAAAAAAAGAATGGATCAGTGAGATTTGACTTAATTATTAATATGAAACGACGAAGAAATACTTTCTTTTTACAATGTCAATATGTCATGTTGTCTGTAATTCAAACGACAATTCTAATTAATTCAGCATGAACAACAAACATATGTGAATTTTATTAATAATTTTATTCATTTTCCGACTTTTGTGGTTTGTCATGCAATATCGAAGAAAGCGTTTCATGGAATTTACATACATTTGTGATATGCATTTTGGAAATCGATTTCGTACAACATCAATTGCACTTATTTGACCATTAATTGAAAATGATTGGATGATAAATTATCATCATTTATTTTTCGATGAACGAAGAAAATATTTTGTGACAGTCTTTCTTTGTAGTTTATTCTGTTCAATATATTGATAGAGAATAATAATTCTCGTTCACTTATTCGATGATGAATGAAATACCGTTTCACGACGATGGGCTAGATGAGTGAATCTATAGGGACAGATGTGTAGCGTATACGCAAATGGGACATATCAGTCTTTACCGACATTGAGGTATCTAATGGCTGTTATCAATCCTACTATTCCAAGAAACGTTACGTAAAATGTATTCGACAGAGAACGAACAAGGGTGGACGTCCCTCTGCTGGACATTTTACCGGGCAGCATATTGTTCATCTATTTATCATTGACAAATGAAATGGAAAAGTGGTCTAATGTGTCATTCGTCGTTTTCCAATGTGTGTGGATTTCGAAAAAGAGCTTTTTGCTGATAAATTTATGAAAATCATGGCTATTTGTTACGGAAAATGATTTATATTTGCTGCGAGAAAACATAACAAAAATGAACACTGTTTAATTTTACTTATTTTTCTACTTCATTTCGCCCATATTTCTTCAATCACATGTAATTAATTATCAGGAAATACGTAATTTTAATGGATGTCGCTAAATTGACCATCTCATTAAATATGTAACAACAACCTGTGGATTTCTTTGATGCACTCTTGTGTACTTTTAAATTTATATTTAATAGTTTTCCTCTTTTATGAATATTCTATTTTAAAAATATTACAATTTTACCGTTTCAAAAATAACTTAGTTATAAACAAATCAGCAAACTAGCGTTTAAATTATGAAATTTATGTATTTTATTGATTTCTTCCTCTTTTCTGCCCAACGAAAGGTACAGTTTTCCATGTGGTTTAACTTCTTGTAGCTATTCTTGGCAAAGTGCTCGATATACTCAATTTCTTTTCTTATAAGGTCTATGATATCAATTCATTTTTTGGAGTCAGATTCTCCTTGTTCTTCGACTATAACATCCAAAATGACTACTTTCATTAAAATTTAAGTAAAACTTCAAAATTTTAAACCCAAATTGATTTCGTTTTTGATATGTCTTGATTCTTGATTATTTGCTTAATTAGCCTTTCGAAAGCTTAAGTAGTATGACGGGACAAAACAGAAAATGATAAATCATCACTTACAAAATTCGTGACCTGTAAGTTCCCCACTTTGAAATTAAACGCAGTAATATTAAGCTTAAAAACATAAATATCACAAATTCTGTTTTGGCATGTTTTGCTTAAGGTGGTATACACTATACAGTGTTCAACTTTAAAAAAAAATTGCAAAAATTATGATACATAGTCGAAATTTTAAATTTTGCTAACATAGGTGAATAAAACCAAAAAAGAAATCCCAAAATATTTTTCTGTATATAATTTTCCTACCAGGCAGCGTTCAAACAAACGTTGGTTTTGGAACAATTTTAAGATATTTCAATCCCCAATTATGTAAAACAAAAAAAAACAAATGGCATTCTATTGAGGGTGATTCCTCCAACAACTTACACGAGGATATTTTGTTTGGGATCAATAAAAATTGGTGGATTTTTTTTTTTAAAAAATTCTTTTTTCTTTGCTTTAAACCTACGAATGGGGAAAGAGAGTAAGTTTTAACCAAATTTGAAAACCCTAATCCCTATTGTCGTGATTGTTATATCGAATAATTTGATATCAACCACAATTGAATCAGTTGCATAGAACTCGAGAAATCTTGACTCCAATTTCGAGGAAAATTAATTAGAAAAGAACTGGTACAAATAAATGTACATAAATTGTGTTATACATAGATACACATCTATTATAGAACTATAATTCAAAAACCACATTTTTCTTGTAAATTTAAACATCATATCGTACTCAAATAAAGGAAGGATTTTCTCTAAAAAAAATCCAACACTTTGTATTATCTGAAGTGTAAAGGTAATGTGGTTTTATTATTTCTTTCATAGGATGTATATATTTTAAGCTCATGAAGTTACCTTTATATACCTTTTTTATTTTATTATCATTTTCTGCCTTATAATGGGTTAAATTAAAGTTTAATTCATGTTTTGAAGGTAATATTTTATTACTTTTAAGGTATTTTCGATGATTTTAAGATTGCAAAAACGTGGCAGCTGTTTTATGGTCAACCTGCTTTTATTATTATTTGGGTATAAGCAAAGCTTTCTTTTCACCAAGGTTCAGCACAAATTCCTTTGAGGCCATAAACTAAACGCAAGTCCAAATTAATAATGTCATAGCATTTAAAATTTTTTGTAAACATCATAAACTTTTTGAGAACATACATCAAAATTTTCTAATGAGCAATTTTAATCTGCCAGATAAGATTGTTGCAGTGCATAAAAAATCCATTAGCTTAAAATTTCGCCTTAAAACTAATAAAATCAATCGATTTGATCGTTATAACGATCCCATACGAATGAACAAATAAATTCAAGCTAAGCGTGTTTATTGGATTTTTATCTTTACCTCTTGCAAAATTTATTATTTTTTTGTCGATTTATTAATAGTTGTTAATCAATAGCGAATTAAACCGAAATATCAAAAATTTTCAACACAATAATGGATGTGGATATTTATATATAAAAAGCGTTGACTTCTCTATCAGAATTCGCTTTTAGAAATAAATGAATATTTATTGGTTTTGTCATTGACGCTTTCCAATAAATGTAAATAAAATGTTAGAATCATAGCTTTGTGAATTAACAATGGCAGATGATACTTTTGATGCAAATATTTTATTTTATTTTTATTTGTAATTAATATGAATTTACATATTTTCACATCAAAAACAACAGCATGAATTGCAAAGAAAACCAATTAAATGATATTTGTTGTACAGAATCGTTTGTCAGGTATTAAATAAAGTGTGTGACTGACGTAACTTTATAAAATATAATATTAAATTCGAAAAGAGAGTGGGACAGTGATCATAAACAGTGTAGAAGCGCTATTGCATATTTCAAAGAGGATCAGACGCAGGTATTATTTAAAGAGAATTAACGGAACTGAACGCGAGTTGAACAACAGATGAAACACTCATTAGATTAAAATGTTCAAAGAGTTTCCTCTGAAATCGAACCCCGATCAAGGCAGAATACGAACGATGATGAACCATCAAACTCAGCATCAACGGAAAATATGATGTGAGCATTTTACAAAGACTCTTTACCCTCCAGACATATCCGCTGTATTTTTGACCTGTCATTAATAAATTGAGTTGGATTTAAAGATATGTAATGGTGGGTACGCAGTTGGAAAAATATTAGAAAAATTTTTTATTTAAGTTGGTCCCTTTCGTCAATTTTTGATTGTGTAGAGAAATGTGATTTCAATGATATTGAAGAGAGTATGACTTATTGCTAGGTTTTACTGTTGGCAAAAAGGCAAATTTTTTTTTCCTCTCACACTGCATTACATCACATTTTGATAGTAGCGGTTTTCTATGCGAGGGTAGTGGGTACAGTGTAGTGGTAGTGCCCGAGGACACTTGTCTGCGATTGAAGGGTGTATCATCGAATTGTTCATACCCTTCAATGTACAAACAATACCACGTACACTTACCTTTAACGCTTGTATTCACCCCAAAATGCACAACATAGTCGAAACACAAACAAAACAATCACAAAATATTATTAAAACATTTCCATTTGAGTTGAAGTGATTTCACACAAAATATTAATAGTGGAAAAAACGAAAGCTCTACCAACTCTCTACACCTTTGTGCATCGGCCAAATTTTCAATTCTATCAATTTCGAGTTATGTGCACGTTTGTAATTCACTTTTGAAAATTTATTGCAATTTTTAATGTGGATTAATTTGATTGTTTTCAATTGAAAATATGTTTGTTTTACGGCCACGGTTTGAACAACAATTTGTTTGTCCCAACGAACACGGCAATTTGTATTTTAATTAACTATTAACACAGTTATAACTGCAATCATATGTTAAACAGGTAAATGGTGTTTGTTGGAGGCAATACATGTGCAACATTTCTCCACCGAAAATGCCCGTGCAACGTGCACCGGCGCCTCCACCATCGCACCCCTTCGCATCGACGAAAGCACAATAGTAATATGTTGCGCTATTTCATACTCAAACACTCTAATATACAAGGGTTTTGATCATTCAAATAGAAAATTGCATTTTCAAAATCAATTATTACCAAACTCTCGTACTGATAATAGCTAATATTCTCCAGTTTAGTCGAATGCACCACTCGATGCAGTGGCGTACGATGCCCATAACACTTGTTTCTAGTGGATCGTAAATTGATGTTTCACGAAACGAAAAAAAAGTCTACGGTGATTTGTTTTAGTTACATTTCTAGCCTAAAGCCTTTCGGCACAACTTTGTATTGATACTTCAAACACGAGCGAATTTAACCGAAATAATGCAATCAAAACGCAATTTTCGTCTAATGTTCATAACAAAAACAACAGTCCGAATAAAATATCTTTAAAACTCGAAAATTTTTTTGCTCTTTTTCACCAAATTCTTAATCAACCCAACCTGTGCACCTGTACCGCTACTGACGTAAAATATTATAAATCAGACTAAATAATTTGCCGATTGTAACGCACAGGTTTATATTCATATTATAATGATTCAGTGAGTTGGATACCTGCTGATGAATTTGATACGATTGTATTGAATTCAGTGACGCGTTCAATTCCCATATGTGGTGTACATATGACATCAATCACGAACGAATGTTTAAAACCTGTAATTAAATCGACGTATTTAGAAAAGCTCGAAAACATGTAATAGTTGGCATTTATCTTTCTATGCTGTAGTATTACCTATATGAAGTTTATCATACTTTAAATCATTTGATTTCCATCAAGAAGATTTAATTAACTATTTTAAATAAAAAATTCATAAGTAACTTTGACATGAGAAGTTTATACATGCTTATTGCTCATACCTACTTTTTTATGTTGAAATTCCCAAGAAAATTTTCTTTGATATATGGAACTTACATTTTATTAAACAATAAGAAACTAAACAAAGTTAAAAAAGATATATAATATTTTTATCAGAAGGACCTTCCTAGAATAAAGACAGAGAAAAAAGCAGAACTGTAACCTTGTGGGAAAATTGAGCTTACCTTATGGAAGGAATATGAAAAATGGGTACAATTTCTTGGAACTGATTTTTTATTTGATGAAATTTATTCATCGGTGAATTTTAATAAAGAAAACTAATTTATTTCACCTTAATTATTTTTTTAAAATTATTTGAATATATTACCAAAAATTCGATTAAAAACTTGTCATTTTTTAAGAAAGAATATCAGAAATAAAAAAAAAGAATTATTGTTTACGTTCAATTTCTATATGAAACACTTCGTAGGTAAAAAAATATTTTAAATTCAAAATTTTTCCAAAAAAAAAACCGAATCCGAGAGGCCTAACTACGGAGTATAGATACAGAGTCCGAACGGTATAGGCTTTTTCACAATGTTCGTGGACACAATAACAGACCCAGATCATAGAACGTAGGTACCAAAGATCACTATAGTCTTAATAAGGTATTACAACCTTGCGGTGTACGAAAGGAAATGTGTCAAAATGTGGCATCACCATTAATGTATTTGCAGTACTAACTTAAATCAAAATTATGTATTTTCTGTAAGGTACCTTTGAAAGTATAAATTAGTACTTCAGACACTCTTTTTGTAGCGCCATATCTTGACACATTTTCCATCGTGCAATAGATTAGACTTTACAGTTTCTAATAACAGCGACACTTCCCGCGTAATGATTCAAATGTGTACTCTGTAAAGTAAAGCACGCTCTACCGGTACTGGACCTCAAATTTATACCATTTTTTTTAAAATTGCATTCGAATTTCTTGTATCTATACTCCGAAGTCCTAACGATCAAATTTATGATTTCATAAGTAGTTCATCGGAAATCACATACATACTGTTAGGTGTTATCAGGAGGAACCCTACCAAGTTACGAAATTGTTAGAGCAACTGGAAATATAAAATTGACACTTTTATATTATTGAAACGAAAGTACCTTATTCTGGGACTTTCAGATTAAAATTTCTGGAGTCCAATTAGAATAGTTTTATTTACATCTAGTGATCGAAAAGTTTGTTAATTCAAAAGATTTAAAACAATAGTAGGCAAGGCATGTAAAAAAGTAACGAAAACAAATGTTGAACATTCATAAAAGCTCTAAAGCTCTAACTCTATATTTCTATTGAGTGTTTTTATATCAACTGAAAAAGTAGTTTTACCTTGCCAAAATGTTTCTTTGAAAGTATGCTTGGAGAATGAATTTTTTTTTATAATAGAATCATTATTGGTGAGTTATTTGTTAAATAAATTCAAATCAATTTATTTAAATTTTTCCAAGATCAAAATTTGATTAGAAATCAAAGTGGTGGCTACTACTTAGTTTTAATTTTATCGCACATTTGGATTGCGTTTGATAAAAACAATCGATTGTGTAAGTGGAAAATAAAACGAAAAATTAATTTAGCTTATCTAAACTGTTTAGCTTTGATTTTTCCTTAGAATTAAAAAAGAAAACACGGCTCAGATATACAGAGACAAATGAATCGTTAATTAATGATACTCTTTATGTGTTGGTTAATTAAAAAAAAAGTTAAATTATTTATGTTTTGAGATAATATTAAGCGAATTTTTTCCTCGCATTTACTAATTTACTTTTCTTGTTTTCAGGTAAGTTACTGCCGCTGAGTACCAATTGACTATTTTTGGAATCTGAAGTCCAAGCAAAACAACATTGGCAAGTATTTGCTGTGAATGTTCGATGTCACCATTGTCATTTGATTTTATTTATACAAAGTCGAGATCCATTTACCTGTAAATAACCTACGTGCTATCGCACGCACGTTATTTAATTTACACTCAAACAATTATTGCGTCAATTCATAATTTTTTTACTGGCGAGGAAAATACGAGGGGAAAATGATACAGTTTGCTTTGGTGGATGTATATTGGAGAATGAACTGTTGCATATGGTGCATCGTTTGCGAAGAAAGTAAAAGAAAAGGCATGAGAGCTTAGAAAATCTCCCCACGCTAAACGACAGGCGACAAATTGAAAGTTACGAGAAACCCCCATCCATAGTAAATAGATTTAACACATTTTTATCCACTTTGGCTAAGACATTGTTTATCATGTCAAAATGCAATCTTTTATAATTCTTTAAGTTTTTCGTGGAAAGTTTCAGCGCATATATTGAGTTGAGCACAAATTTGAAATAATTTTCAGTTTGTACGTTAAATTTTCGAATAAAAGCTTGATGGAACGTGGAAGTTAAACAATAAAAAAAAATTGCATCCGGAAAATGAAGTCATTTTTCGCTCCTTTGCAGCATATACAATACTAATATAGAATTATATTATGGCTTGTGTTTGTCTATTAGGAAACAATGCAAGTTTTTCAGCTACGTCATCTCACCAGTCTGTTATGACATGAACTAGGAGGAGATGGTCGTTGTGTAATAATGTGGCCTGACAGTTGTCATTCGGTTTCGTTTCAGTCTTCTGCTGTAAGGATATAATGGAGAAAAGTTTTGTTTCTGTCTTTCTGTGAAGTCTTCTCACAATCATGTCCGTGTGTCTGTCTGATATATGTTGCACTGATGTTGCACATCTCAGGTTATATTGCACACAACAATACAAATGAAAACTGTCTCTCTTCATTATTTCCAGATTTTTTTCAATCAAGCTTTCCTCTCATTAGATATTTTCCAAATTCAATTTGCAATTCAATTCTTTTTATTTTCAACAGCTGCATATGTTTGTTATGTATGAATGTTCAAATTTCAATATTAGAAGTGTAATGTGATTGGAACTAAGACTGAATTGTTACTGAAATGACACACGTCAAGTTGGACTGATTATAAATGGTGATTGACGTGATAGTTTGCGTTACTGCATGCAGTGTGAAACGTTATATAGTATGACCTAGATTTCAACTCAATAAATGGCATTAAATAATCGTAAATATTTATTATAAATTAACGGTAATTTCACTGAAATCGAGCCAATAAATATCAGCGTAATTAAACTAAAGCTGCGTGGCTTTTCCAAAATTATTATCGCATTTTTAATTTAATCAACCAGACTGCATAATTTATTTGTCCGTGTAAATATTTACTTAACATTTGATTTTTTTAAATCAGTGCTAAATTTGTGAATATGTTATCTCTTTTATCCATATGTTTCAACTTTGTTTTTTGTTTGATAAGGTAAATTTATAAGGGGAAACAGCACAAAAATTAAGTTTACTCATAAATATCTACAATAACACGATTCCTCATATAATTTAAAAGCCAATTTTTTGAAACGTATATATGATCTTCGTGCATATTTCTACATTCGTAATAGCCAACTTTTTAACCACATATACTAAAAAAAAATATTATCACCTGCATATTTGCTGTCTTTTTTCATATGAAAAAAACATTGGTTTTTATGGAGAAACAAATATACGAAACCAATCCAACCGCATAATGGTAGAAAAAATTTTGAAAAAAAATATCTTAAAATACATCAAGCTATAACTCAGGGCCTATAAAGCCCCACTAGACAATTTTTCCGGGCCGTAAAATTCACCACACTTTTGCAAAATATATTTATTTTATAATGACCGAAAGGATGAAAACCAAGTTATTAAAAATGCCTAGTGTATCTAAATTTAACATGAAGTTCGTATATCCAAAGTGAATTCGTGAAATCTAACGTGTATTTCCAAAGTGGCCAGCAATATCATTTGGGTTGGCCACTTTAGCCATAAATGATTGAAGATACTTATAAAAGCTTACCGATTATAAAGTGTACCTTAGAGTAATCTTAGAGTAAGGATAACTAAAACAAATTAAAAATATGTCCCTAATATTTTTAAATTAATTTTCAATCAAAAAGAAAAAATAGAAGCTTGAACTCATCTATAGTGAACACTGTAAACATATAATAAGCCATTACTGAAATTTGATAACTAAAGTTAGAAATTTTTGCTTCTTTATGTTTGAAAACCACGAAAACTTTCAAACAATTTCAACTCTTGTACAAAGTCTTAACCTACTTAAATAGTTACATATATGCACCTATATCTATACCAACACGAGCTTTTGCATAAGCATATATGCATGCATTTGTTGGGACTTATGATAGGTTAAAAGTTGTCAGTAAAAAAGAAATCTATTGCCCCTGTATTATTAGCTTGATTATAAATTAGGTCAATTTTATTTTAATGAATTCAAAAAATCATCATTGCCTATCGAAATTAGGGCTTTAAACTGTATTTTTAAATATTTTTGTGATTTCATGTGGTCGCAATATTGTATCTTTCTCAATACCAAATTGATTGAGTAAAAGGGAAAAGAGCAAGAAATTGAATCATTTGCTTCTGCTAGGGGTAGCCAAATTTATCCAATGTAAAGTTCAAAGGTATATGCACTCAAAAAAATGTCCGTTAAAGCCAATTATTGTACTTAATAGTAGATAAAGCCCTAAACATGATTTCTACCATTTAATTCGTCACTGGAGATCACCTCGTCAAATTATCACTCCCCCCCTCTCAAAATGAATAAGTATTTACCAAAATAATTTTAAGTAAGAAAATTTTTTTCACGAGAGAAATATTAAGTTGTTTGAAGAAATCTATATTTACATTACAATTTTAATAATGTTTTAATTCACTCGAAATCTAGATTTCATGTTAATTTTTTTAAACAGGCCCCAATCGCGTTGAACTGTTAACCAAGTATATAATTATCGAACCCAAATTAAAATTGAAAATTTCTGATTGCATTACACTATATAATTGTATCGATTAACCAGAAGTGGTTTTTGAAATATATTTCAATATTGATTTAAAGTTTAATTAAATAATTTTGAAGACATCAAAAGTTCCGTTATACATATATTTGCTTAGAACTATAGAGTACGCCATTCTTTTGATGTCATTCCGTCAGTTGGTAATTTAGAGTGGAAAAAGGAATACTCGGACTAATAACTCAAATTAATCGTCAATATAATGCTTGACAGACTAAATGCGTGATATAGATATAAGAGAGAAACGAAAGGATAATTGATTGTGCAGTTCAGTAACCGTTCACGAGTTTATTTTTAAATTTGAAACTTTATTTAATTCCGTTGAAATATAAATGATGTCATGATACACGTGACATAGCGACTGTCTGGAACGCAAATATTATGATTAGTGCTGTGACAAGTCGATCATGAATCTTAATCTGAGTGACAAGTTTTGTTCTTTTGTCATTGTAGATAAAAAAATATCAATCACGGACAATGAATTGACTTGATAAATGAAATCCAAATGGAATATTGTTATATGAGATTGATATTTTTAATTTTGAATTTTTCTCCATTAATTTAACCTTGTGAATTTTCAATTAAACAAGTCATGAATATATCAATTACGTTTTAAGCGGGAGCTTTTTTGAGCTTTCATCGTTTTTATTGAGCTGTCTCGGTTTATGTGGCCATAACTGTTCTTTTCAACCTCAAAATTTAAAATATTAGCACGCAATTATGGAACCGATTAAAATATTGATAAATATATTTGTACAAAACTAAAAATAACCGGTAATTTTTTGTAGGAGTTAATGAGTCAAAATACGTGGTGTTGGCGCCAATAAAACGTCTTCTGTAAAGAGTTTTAGATTAATCTTTCCGGAAAGTTGTAATAAACATTCACATTTATTTTATAGAAAAGGTCGTCGAATTTGTGTCGTTTAAATTTGCAAACGCACTGAAAATAAAAAATATTTATATAATCAAATAATTCACATTGAAACTCTTCGTTACTTTCACTCGCATTTTCTCGATTTTGCATGTAAACGTTATATGAGTTTTGCTTCGTTGTTTTCGCCGTGATTGATTCGAAAATTTAACGCATACGATTTGCATTTTCCATTTGATATTAATATAATAAATGATGGATGCAATTGAATGCGCTTTTAAAGTAGCAATGAAATGTCATCGCAAAATTATAGTTTCTCATCATTATGCAGACGGCTCCCAGTTCAAGTCATATGTAAATGGGAACAAATGTGGGTGAGGTTGGACACGAGTATTCATTTCTTTAATAAATTCATATTGCCTACGTTTCGTTTTTGCTGAAGATCTAAATCTAAATGACCTTATTGAAGCCAATATATTTAAATATACCACAGAGCTTGCTACATTCGAAGATATTTTCATTTGTGTATTTCGAAAAGTCAATTATGCGATCGAGATAAGTCTGATTTCAATCTCAATATTAAAACTGCATTAATGGTTCATGTGTCACTTGTCCATAAGACGGATGAAAAGTTTTCATATGATTGAATATATGTTAAAAAATATCCTTGCATTAATTTTTAAAAATTATAAAACGAATTACCATTTAATCTCGCTTCTTTCTTAAATATATTCACAGTTTTTTAACATTGTCAAACTCTGATGTGTGTTCATTACTTAATGCCAAATAACACCAAATAACAATAACTGGATATAGTAGCATACTGTATATAGTGTTCTTTATTCGGTAGTATGTATAAAGAAGTGTAGGAAACACATTTATTATTAAAGCATAGCACTATATTTTCGTATTCATCAATATGTTGTACCATCTGCTAAGTAGTAACTTAGTTTTTCACACGTCTTAATATTCGGTACTGTGTTAAGTTTTTCCAATTTATTTTGCAGTTATAATTAAAAGTAATGTGTGCAATTCAATGTGTGTAATAGGAATTTTCTTTTGGTAAATTACCTATATCAGTCCATTTAGCTACAACTTATGTAAAATTAATAGGACCGAAGAGTAATTTATATTTTTTCATAAAATTGTAAGACATACCTTTAAAACAAGTTTTAATATTAAATAAAATATATTGTCATCCATAATACCACCAACCTTGTGTCATATAGAGTACACATTTTTAAAGTCAAATTAGTAAAAATCAATTGATTAATAAGTGAAATATCCGTTGCCATCGAAATAAGTAGGAATCCTATGGAATAACTTTGAATGATTATGGTGAACAATACCACCCATCCTTAATTTAATAATTTTTTCAGGATTTTTTTGTTCTTTGTTGTATTGCAAAATAAAGTAAAGAAGAATAGAGTTTAATTTTTGGGAAACTTTTGGGTACTTGGTTGGTCGACCAAGATTGATTAGAAATATTTGACAGTTCTTCAAATGTTTGCCATGGTTTTGGTAACACTTTCCCCCTTAACTTCTTATTGTTTAGTTTAAAGTTTTTAGCATTGTTGATTGATACAAGTTGCAGGACTGAAAGTTATCGAATTCGAACTTTAAAAAAGTCATTTGGCACTAAAGAACATCTAATGCACTTGAATAAATATTGAAAATGTTTTCGGTAGTTACTTTGTGTTACTATCTTAGAAAATTTGAATAGCATGCGATACCAAATTGGTATTTCTTAGGGCATTAGTCTAGCCATTGCAATATAAATTTCAAAATTAAAAATAATTTTTAATCTTTTACGATTTGAAAATTCGCGCCGATAAATGGTACTTGAATGTCTATAGGTTCGAAAACGATATTAATTTCCGGTCCTTTTACAGTAAATCTTTAGTAATAATAATAGTGAGCCTTATACCTATTTGTCCATTTCGGATCAAAAGCTCAATAATGATTTGAAAGTTTTACGCTTTTCTGATCCTTGCCTTCTGATTTTTTTTTAAATTCGAAAAGAAAACAGCAAAACAAATAAAGTTTTTTTGAAAAAACGAGCAAAGAATCCATCAGCTGTTGACTATTGGAATTTACTTAATGTACTTTTTTTCCATTCTATAATTCAAGATTTTATTATGCAAAGTTTTTGAATTATTTTAATTTCCCAATTTATTGCAAAGCTCACCTATCCTCACTGTTCCGTACTGATTTGTCTAGACAAAGCGAGAAAATTGCGTTTTTTCATGTGAATGTGTAAAATGTATTTTTTTCTCGTAATTTTAGAACCTTTTAGATCTTCTTTAACTTTTCGTAATCGATATTTCTGTATTTCCATATGATTAGATTGTTTTTTATTACTTACCTTTTTATATAGTGTGTTACTTTACAGTAATTTTTTATTTCTATATACTTTAATGAGATTGTAACGTATGTCTGTTAAACTAACATTTATAATATTAGTATTAATTTAATGTCACATGTTCGCTGTATGTAAACCTTCTCTCATGAATTTCTGAATTCAGTTATGTATAATTACCGTTTGGTTTATTTGCTATTGTCTAATGATTCATTGCAATACATAGATATGACACTTGTGGAGTGAACACATCAGCTTGAATCAACTATTGTTACTGTATGGGAGCTGTTAAGTGAATTTCATTGAAATTTGATTTAAGCTTTTTCTCTATTCTTTAAGATTCAAACGTAAATTAATTTGTAACTCTGATGGTTTCTTATTGAAATAAGATAATAAATCTTCAATGTCTGTTCTATTTAAACGTCTCGATTGTTTTTCAATAACAATTAGAAAGAATGACTGAATGAGCGATTCAGTATAATAAACCGCATAAAAGACAACTAGCTAATAATAACAAATGATATTCTTTGAGTCTGTGTGTGCATTTTTAATTTAGCCGTGATCCCCCCTGTTGGCAAGTTTTCTTTCGTTCATAATTATTTCATAATTTGCAACGTCACTACAGATAGATATCGACTATATGTGATATAAGCTATTACATGAAAAGAATTAATATGGACCTGAAAGAATATTGGATAGACGACGTGCCACATATGGTAGACTTGAGGAGGATACAGGATTCATTACTTTCCCAAATAAATTCATTGGATTCGAGCTTGTTTCGAGTGCAATCATCTTTCGGTGATTTTTTCAAAAAAATTCAAACGCTCAAAATTGAAAACATCAATCAGATGTGTTATGAAAGATTGATGTAACTGGTAAAATGTGCTTATCAAGATCAATAGTTTGGGAATCTCACCGTTACGAGTGTTCGGTTCTAATCCCATCATTGTGGCACGTATATACATATATATGTATGTATACCTTTGAAACTCTCATGAGTCATGACAGTTCTGTCTAATGATTGATGGATTGTCCATCATAATGGTCGCTGCGCCCCATCCATCTCCAATTCTCTTTATACG
Organism: Sisyra terminalis; assembly: GCA_958496175.1. Lineage (NCBI taxonomy): Eukaryota > Metazoa > Arthropoda > Insecta > Neuroptera > Sisyridae > Sisyra > Sisyra terminalis. The sequence goes on from OY292275.1 coordinate 16,604,653, forward strand.
TGCGAGGGTATTCTCAACTTTTGTTTGTCTTCTATTTAACTATTCGGTGTCTTCGTTTTAACAACGCTCAATGTTTTCTTGTCATCTTTTTATGTTGTAATTAAATAAATGGATTAAGAATTTTTCAGAATCGCTATGTGAGAGCTCTTATTTCGACCGGTGTGCAGTGACATGGCATTTCGGTTTTTCTATCGAATCTCCCGTCCGTTTTATTTTACAAATTGCGGTTTTTTCTTTTTGTGAACATTCAATACCGCTCGGTTTAAATTTTAAAGAAATCTATTATCTGTTTTATGTTGCCAATAATAAATTCACTTTTTATTATATCTATGCGCAAAATTGGAAACCAAAAACAATTAACTGTTTTCTCCAAAAAAATATTCTTAAAATTGACTTCTACTTGAGTTGCTTTATGAACATCGTTATTTTTCTATAATTTAATATCTGCTTATTACCATGCAATTTTACAGCCTTAGTTTTTGATACACTTTGGCAAAATTTGCTTCAAAATGATTCCAAAGCTTCAAATTCTAGGAAAATAACGTTTTGTTCCATAGTTTGACTTCATTTGATATAATTTAACGCTGAATTTGATCTCTTTGATTCTAGAACCATTATATACAAATTTTCTTGCAAGATGTTTCAAAAAATGACGCTATTCTTCTACCTATTAGCAATTTTTAATTATATTTTCAAGAATTTTGATATTTCAAGTAATAAATAATGGCTGATCAAAAAGAATTGAAAGAAGTATTAATAAATGTACAGTCGTACAGTAATTGGACGTGAATGAGTAACCGTTTTCTAAAAATCTGTAGGTACCTACTTAAAATTGTTTAAGTTGTAAGCGGCATTTTTATTATTTTGGAATTTGGTTTAAATGTTTCTAATCATAATTTTTACAGTGGTACATTGCACTGTACCCTCATCTTATGAGTAATGGAAATGCAAACATGAAAATAACAATATGTCCCTAATCATGTTAGGGCAGGGGTTAGGAGCCTTAATTGTTTAGGGAGCAAAATGTGAAAATTTCTTGGATAATTTTATCCTTTTTGGTGGTTCTTATTGAAAGATTTTGCTTCTACTCTTTTGAAAAGTTGAAACTTAGAGTTTGACATTTAATGAGCCATGGGATTAGGACCAAAGAGCCGCCTAAGGCTCGCAAGCTCTTGGTTCCCAACTCTTGTGTTAGGATAACATCACTTCTATTTGCTCTCCTGTAAAAAGTAATAATGTGATTTAGTGTCGTATATCTTCAGAGTATTGAATTTCAAGTCGTTAAAATATAGATTTTGAGATGTACATACGAAAAATAACTACTAAAATAATTTAGATAATTTCATGAATGGTTTGTACTAGTTTCCCCCTAATTCGGCATTATTATTGTTTAAACTTATTTCTTTGCTAAATTACTAGTTTTTACCTATTTACATTCTTAAAACGAGTTGTAAGGCTAAGAAGTAAGCGAAAACTTCAACGAAAGTTAATGCTATGCTTAAGTAATAGAGCTTTTATTCCATTACGTTATAACACTCGCTATTGTAACCTATTAGTAATAAAACGTATGAACAAGAACTTTTCATCATTTAAAATATTTTCTTAGTTGACAAATATTATATTTAAAATCCATTATTTCTTTTATTTAAGTATATTCTATTAACTTTTCAGTAAAAAGGCAATTTACAATTTCTAAAATAAATGAAATGTTTCTGCGATAAATTCAACTACAAAAAGGTTACCTCCATTATTTTTTCATTAGGGGTGTTGGTCAATGTATACCAGGTTGTGTTCACAAGCGTGCAAAAACCTGTTTTTTTTTAAATCTAAAAACCTATTTAAAGTTTATTAGTGTTTACTTAAATCTAAATGACACTGTTTTTTTTTTTGAAACCACTTAACCAACCCTTACACCGTATTTGCTTACAGTTTCTATTTTGAAGCAAATTTAAGTTTATGGAATATTTAAAAATAATGTTATTTTCTTTTTATTTTAACACTATATATTTATTTTGTTAAATTTTAGTCAGTGCATTGTTTGAAATTAGCCGAGAACGTGAAAACATCTCACTTATACTGATTGATTTTGATTGTATTCATTTAAATCGCATTTTTCAAGTTGCACATACTTAACATACTTAATTGGTCGAGTGTTGCGTTATTAATTCGCCAAGTTCAAAAGTTAAATTGCAATTTGATTGAGGATAGTTTTACGCGAACGTGACGCTTTCGTAACGTGTCTCTAAGGACGTAAAGGTATCTTTCTACATGTGATTCTTTTAATTTTTATAAAGACAACACCGCTGGGCTCATCCTTCATGACGAGCCATCAACCGAAAAGATTACAATCGCTAACTGATCAACTATGATATGACAATGAGGTATATGAATCGATGGTATTCTTCAATACTTCTTTGTCGGCCTCTCAGCAATAATTAAGAGCGAATGCAAAGCATCTGATGGCTGGTTATTGTACTTATAGATATCACCGTGCTCTGATCATTGCTCTGTGATTTTGACGGCCAATGATTGCTTGTCATAAATTCCATTTTGGCTTTTCTTTGTGACGCAGCAAGATATACACGTTGATGTCTTCTCACAAATCGATTGTTTGTTCTCATGAAATCGCTCTGTCAATCTTTAATACAAGATGAGGTAATGTTTAATGAGTAAATTACCATAGTTTGATTAATTTCGTCTTATTTTATCTTATCGGCAACGATATAACATAAGCTTTGCAAAAGATTATTTTTGATAAAATACATATTTTCAACTGCTTCACAACTATTATGTCGTACAAAAGAAATGTATAAACGACAAAATCTTAGATAGACAAGATAATTTACAGAGACGGAAATGAGATATAAGAAGAAAGTCAGGTTTCGATTATAAACGGAGGGTGGTTTCTGGGTGGTTAAGTCGCGATGACAGACGGTTATTGTTGTAGATTTTCTTGTAGTTCTTTATCCGCGACCACTGGAGATATCGGTTTGCAATGACAAGTGCCCCATGGTCGATGAGACATCAGACTTTCCAAACAGCTCGAGAAGCATTGCAAAATCTGAGGATTCGTATGCAGTTGACAGTGGTATTGTGGTCTTGTCGACAAACCCACCGCTTACTCGAACGTATTGGGGGTAATTAGGGCACGATATGACCACGAATCTATTGATATGTTCCGTTCCTGTCCTTGACGTCTTCAAAGAATCCCTTCATTTGACAAAGAAGGGTGCTCTCCCTATATCATACATGCGGTGTCACTTTTCCGTTATAATCATTTGTATGACTTACGAATGAAACTCGATACTCGTCACAATTTTTTTTGTCAAATCTTTCAAATGATTAAAGTTTAATGATATCGAAAATTTGTTCAAGTAAATGTAGTGCTTAATTCAGCCTCATAGTGATTCACCTCTGGCACCTTTTAAATTGTCGTAGCAATAAAATAAACACTCACGGTTTTCGAATAGTCTTTTGGGGGCCAAATGTACAATGTGATGATGATGGTGTCTATTGAGAATGGAAGAGCTCATATAAACAAATACGTAAGTCCGTTTTGATGTCATTAGATGACCGTGTTTGTTGGTGAGACAATTTCACGATGGACAAGAGGATGATGATGATGGTGGAGTTGGAAGACGAGCGTTGGGCAGGTGTAGAATGATATTACACAATGTGCACGACTAACTGCAATATAAGCTATAACAACTATTTCAATAGAATGAAAACACCATCGTTGTCCGTCTGACCACTCTGTCTTATTAAATTCCATCTCATTTAGGCGACAAACGATCTAAACTACTCTCAGAATGTGTCTTTCGACTCCCTGCGTTATGTTAATGCTTTACTTTATTTTGCTATGACCACTTTGTTCGTATGACCGGTAACTGTTTTTGGAATTATTATTTTGTCTAACACAAATTAACTTTTCTTTCCGGTTCTATTAAAACTGGTCATCCATGACAATGGACTCCGCACTTTACACTTTTACGGTTGCGTTATATTAAATACGTACACGAGGGGGAAAATCATTCAATTTGTAACAGTTTTATAAATGCTTTGAGATTCCCAATATGTTTAGTAAAAGAACTAATGGTTAAGATAAGGTTCTTGTGATCGTGTTTGAATTTGTTCGATCTCACCCTAAAAATATGTACAAATAAAGTTCAAAATGTAAGTTCACATGAGCTTTTTAGATATTCATTTGTGTTTTCTTACTAAACGAAATTCTTTTATTTCATTAAATTGAATTAAAACAAGATGTATTATAATAACATAAAAACCAATGCAATTTGCATATTAATTTTTAATCGCTCAGTGGTACATGGTAACGTTATCAAAAAAAAAAAATCAAAATTTGTCATTTGTCAATTTAAAAGTACATAGTTTGGGGCTGAGATTGAGGAAACTCGAAAATCTTTGGGATAAGTGAAACCCTACTGTTACATCGAGAATCTTCTAACATGGAGATTTTCCGTAGATCTGAAAAACTGAGAAGATTAGAAGTGAGAAGTAATATGACGGCTTACAGAAAAAAAGCTCTTTGTCATAAAAAACCCGTTTTATTGTATAAACCCATATCTTCCATGTTATATAATTATTGCTTATACTAATACTTTAATTACTTATATTGTGATTTATTTGCATATAAATACATTGATGCGATTCATGGGTTGTGCATTGCGATCATGATTCACAATTCATTCATAGTATGGTCGCCCTGGTTTTCCTCATCTCTACTCAAAAAATCCTTCATAATACTCATATTTTTAATTTTAAATCAATAATGGTCACAGAATTAGGTCCAAAATACACAATATTCCATGCAGAAATGGATGGAACACTTACTAATGATATGCATTAAAACCTTTCAATCATTTACACAGCTTTTACATATTCCTTTTGCAACTTATAAGTTTACGCATTCAATACTTTTAAACCAGTTAAAAATAAATATTAAAATGAGAAAATGAACCGTATGTACCCTCTTTGTTTGCTTCTGAGTGCTTTATAACGTAATTAGCAAATTATTTTGTGTAAACTTGGAAACATAACTCGCACTTGTTGCACTAAATATCTAAATTAACAAAAATAACGTAAATATTAATTACTGTGCAATTAATATTCCTATATTTGCGTCATTGTTTAAACGCCAACACTAGTTTTCATTAGATAAACAAATATACAATGTGAAATATAAAAAAGTGTCCTTTATTTTTATTTTTTTGTGCAATGCAAACAATTTTAATTTTTGGTAGAAGTTTGGAGATAATTGAAAGTTTTTTAACTTTTTTGTTATATTTTCACACAAATAGTTCATATGTACTTATGTATATTATTGATTAGAAGAATTATAAATCAATTAGACTGTCATTTTGTTATCGCAAATCGATAATTGATCGGATATAGTAATTGAAAATTATGATATGGAAAATGTTTACGAAAAAAAGTAGAACAAATGTGCTGAGTTTTGATTTCTTTGAATTGAGTTTTATTAATTAAAAAAAAAATAATAATAAATTGTTGCTTTGAAAAGAATTTTTATCATTGTGAATTTGAAATGTTTTATTTAGTTGAAAAGTTAGTTGAGTGAATAAATACTTTTAGGCGGCAGTGTATGTTTGGTGAAGAAAGAAAAACAATCATTTTGATAAGAAAAAAATGGGATGGTAGATGGAAAGATTTTTAAATGGGTAGGACATGTTTATGGACGAAGAGGAATAAGACGAAAGAAGGAATAATGGGGATGAGTGGGTTGTGTGGGTTAGGGTGGCACCTTCGCCTGTTGTTTTTATGTGTTTGCTACTAGTTAAGTCAGCACAACAAACTCGTACTCGTATATCTTTTGTGAACGGCAACACACCCCCTAGATGGCACCCGTTCAGTTCACCATTCCTTACAACCCTTCAGACTTGGCCGTTATCCATCCATCCCTTGGAATGATTTCTCGCTCGCATCCATTTCACTCGATACGTATGTCTCGCTCTTTAACAGCCTTCACTCTAAAAGCATGCACACGATATATAGAGGGACATTATGTCATGGGGGAACAGATGTATAAAATAAATATCCTGGCTGTATGCTTACTCTCTCCTGCAAGCCATGATTCCGGAATCACATAAATCAGGTCACCCTGTAGGTTGAGTGTTCCTAGGGTGGCTTATAGGGGGCGGCATTCATTGATGGGTTGAGTTCGAGGTGATGATGGAGCTGGCAGAAAATCCGAGGGTGTAATTAGAAAATATTGTGGCTCATTACTGAGTGGATAATTATCATAAAGAAGAGTTAACCGAGCAAATTCGCATGCTTCTTGAATCGTGACGGAACCCTCGGCGCCCAAATCTGCTTTATACTTTTGTCGTCAACGTGTGCACTGCTAATAATGTCAGAATATAGGCAAAATCTTGATGAGAAATGTCTTAGTTTTAACATTTGATATTCGCGTGTTAAACAAAGGTACATACGAATTTGTAAACCTCTTATTTCCATTAGCAATTTTAATTCCGAAAGCTTTACAACTTCCATTTTTGCTAGGGGAAATTTAAACGAATGTTTTAATTTATTTTTTAAATTCCATTAATTTCGATGTGGAAAAATGCTTTACAACAATGGTGATGTAAATAAAAATGTGTCGTTTTATCGCAGGTGTCCAGTTTCCATACGTAATGGACTCCAAAAAGATGGAAAAGCCATCTGACGTGTCAAAAGTTTTGAATTATGGGCAGTTCGGTTTAATGCTATTTTGAAGCTTACGACTCGGTCGCCCGTTCGAGTCGCCTGTTACACACCCCAGCGTTTCTCATCAAACATAAATGAGACAAATGGCAGTGAAGGATATGAAAAGTGCAAATTTCACCATCAAATTTTATATCCTTCTGCATGGCATTGATGTTTGGTGGATCGAATGAAACGCACAATGAGAACTGATGAATCGGTGGAATGGAGAGATTTATGTCGAAACCAAGAGTAAATTGTGTGTGTGACTGCCAATGTGTTTCTCGATTCCATATGTTCGGACTGTTCTAACATTTTCGCACCTTGTTCCCACTATATTTCACATATCAGTCAATTCCGAATTGGCTCCAATACCAGAACGTTTGATGGTTGTTTATGCTTTATATTGGACCAATTTATTGATTGTTTACACAAACCTAAATCGACATACGTATATGGTATAGAAAATATATTAGATTCAAGGTGCGTGTATTTTGTCGACAAACCGACGACCAATATTTTCTATCTGATTTAACGGAAAATGGGCTTAGGCTACCGAAAATTATAAATCGTATTCAAAATCATGATAACCGACAATTTATTGAACACCGAAACCATTTCACTCGCACCAAAGCCTCAGTGAAAATTTGATTTCCCCAATAACTTCCAATATGCCAGTACCTTTCTCTCCCATAAAACAATTTTAAAATTTATTCAAAAAAATCTAATATAGGCAACCGCATAACTTTCTTGCATTTTACTTCACATTTTTGCAACCTTTATTAAAAAATATCCCTAGACTTGACATTGCCTAGTTTATATTTTTCATAGCGTTTGTTTTCTTTACTCCGAAGTTGTACTAACTCGAATTTCTATAACTCGAAAACTTCTTTAACTCGATATTAATACCTTTAAAGCGTCATGTTACTTGACAAGGCTCTAAATCTGTAAGTATTAGTTGAAAAATTATAAGAATTCTCACTACAACTTTTGTATGTTTCTTGAAAAACTCTTTGTGACTTTTGCGAGCTTTTCTGTGCATCTTAGAAGGTCTTTTGTACGTTATAGTTGTTTCTAGTTACAATTGGTCAAATCTTCTTCGGAGATTAATCTATTTTTATAAGGTTACTATATGCTTTTTATTTATATTATTTTGTTCTCTAAACTTGATTTAGTATTTAAATTGTATCGGAAAAATTGCTATTACTACTGCTTTTTTGATATTTTATAAAATTTACAAGAATATATATCTAATACATGTATCAGATTTCGTTTATATCACAATTCTGTTATAAAAATGCAAAACATTTTTAATTTAGAAATATCGTTGACATATACTATATGTTACACGAAATCGGTCAAAAAATTACCTAATTCGTGAAAATCGTAACGCTTTTGTCTAATACACGAAATAGGTAGAAATTTTGCCGAATACATATATTAAGTAAGCGTATTCGCGTAATGGATGATATACAGTTTCGGTAGTATTTTGCGAAAGTTAAAGATCTATCAATTTAAATTCAGAAAAATAAGCCAAGGGGATATAACGATTCTTTCGGCACTACGATTTAACAACGTTAAAGGATTAGGATTCTTAGATCTTGGCGACATAAAGCGAAAATGAACCATACAATTTTTCAATATCTCGCTTAGTTTTCGAAACGTGGATGCTTAAAAATTGATGTTTGTTTAATGATGGCTTGACTTACTCCCGAAAAGAATTAAAAAAAAAATCCAAAATGTAGTATAACTAGATATGAACGCTTCTCTACTCTCACCGGGACGTGCGTTTTTCTCGAATTAGGCATTTTTTCGCCGGTTTCGTTTAATATGTAATTTAACAAATTCTACGCAACGTATATAATAAATTAACTTTGGTTGTAACTTTAAGGCCAATGATAATAAGAACCACTTATTGAATACTGACATACAACTATAAAGGGTTTTATGGTATCTTCTTATACCAATTAAAAAAAAAATACAAGAAAGATTAAGAATAATTATATCAATCAATAAATTTTGTTTTAATTTTACTTGTAAAAAAAGAAATTGTAGAATGAAAATTATCGACATAAACAAATAGGTGATGCAAGAAGGGATGAACGGGATTAGTGACCTTTGACCATGAACTACTGGGGAAGTAAATCGGTCAGCTTCCCATTTAATCTCTACAATTTTCATTACCCTTCAGGTTTCTTTTTGTTGTTCCTCTTTAAACTTTTACATTTGGAGGTCGTTGTTTAAATATTTGATTTGACGTTGTGAAGAGATTTTAATTTTTATTACATGCGGCGTAGATCAAATCTCTATTCAATCAACCAATACGTGGAAGTTCTCAGAAAAATAGTCAAAAGTATTTCCGAATGTAGTATACGCAATAAATCTCCATAGACAAATAAAAGATTTTAATAATTTTATTTATTATAGCGACGATCAAATTTATGACAGTTCTTTTTTGGAATTTTTTGTAAATTGCCGCGTTAATTTAATCCAGCTGTCGGTTTTGAGGAATAATATATAAAAATAAAAAATAAATAATTTATGCATCCGCTATTAAGTTTCATTTCATTTTGCAACAAATATATAAATTAAAATCAAGGTGAAAACCTACTGAGACGACGAGCCATTAATAAGTTAATTGTCAAGATTTAAAACCAATTTACATGAGTAAAGACGATCATAATTGGTATTCCATTAGACCTTATAAAATTTGTCATTTCGAAAATAATAAGTAAACAATATACGTGGAGTTTGTTTTCGTTTGTGTTTTGAGTAGTGGGTGATTTTGACCGTTCTGTAATGGCTTTTTAAGGGGAAATTTGAGGTGATATAGGATCGATTTTTACTTTAACGAATTCTGCCAGTGCCTTAACGTTGGATCGTTGTGCTGATTCTGGCTATAAATCTTGCATTATGCGCCATAATTTTTTCCAAGTCGTTCCCAAAGAAAGCGTATTACACCTATTAGGTAATCCCGAGATTGTTTTCTCATTGGCGAACAACTGTTGGTACAGTTTTGTGAGACCATGCAAATGACAGTTCGTTATGAATTGCAGTCAATATAGAGAACGACAGCGTCATTGTCACTCACAAGGGGATACTTTTCGGATAATTTATTACGTATAATAATAACAGCAGCAGCTACGTATAGAATTTATAACCAAAACCGTATCTGATTACAAATGTAATGATTTATTAGATATTTTATTGTTCTGTGTTATTTATTATTATTATACTAAGTGACGTCACAATAATATCTAGGGTGAATAATTTCATTTCGGAAATATTCCTCCTCTCGATTCGGAAAATGGCAGCTTTTGTATAATACAGTAGGCAATTATATTTAATGGAGTGTTCGAAATTATTGCCTTGAAATAAAATCGTTTTACTTTTATGTCTTTTTATTTTATTTTGAATTTATCTCTCATCGTATTCAGATAAGGAAAGAACGAAATTTAATAGCTTGAACTTAAAATTCAATCAAGTCAATAACTTGATGTTATTTTATTGACGCTTTTACAAATGAAAGAAACAAAATAATTTTTCTGATAAATACACTAATTTCAATTAAATCAGTTCGCTTGGTTTTATTTATTTATTTTTTTGCTCCAAAACTGGAAATCCCTGCATTTTTATTATACTCAACAAATATATAAGTCACTAATTTTTTAAGGCCAATGCTCAAATTATTTTGTAATTTATTGCTCGATTATATTTTTGGTTTTAATTTTTTCGATTTCAAGTTAACAAACACCGCTGTCGATGGAATCGATTTGATTATATTGCTTGAAAAAGTTTTAGGGCACATTTAACCCAATTTTGGCTTTTAGTCCTATAAAACTATAAATAATTTGTTATTACCGAAATTAAATTTTATGTGAATCACCACCCATTTTTTCATGATTTTTTTTTGTAGTGTAGACATGTTTTTTAGAAAATTGAACGATTTATTTGGGCGAATGTAGACTACTTCATTTACAGACTGCTTTTTGTTCAATATCCTAAGAATACATTTATATGAATGTGATTTTGTTGCATTTTTAAATTTGTAAAATAAAAATTGTATTACCTATTTCGTTTGTAGGACATACAAAAAACTTGTTGAAATTTGATATCTGAACGTAAAAAGTACTGAATTAATTTCTGTGTAATGAGGAAGACCTGTTTAAAGATGCATATCTGTGGTGCATATTTTGGAACACTTAACACGATTTTGATTGTAATTTGAATTTTTTATTTTTTTAGTACTAATTACCAAAAAGGGTACATTTTCATGGTTTTTAATAAAAAAAAGCAGATGCTGGTTAAAAAGTTGTGATTACGTTTAATGCATTTATACAGGATGTGTCTTAATTGCAATTACCATAAAATTACCTACTTTTGCTTTAAATTAGATAGAAACAAAAAATTGTTAACTTTTAAAATTTGTAATTTTTTTCAAAATTAATACTTGCTAGAATAGAAAGATGATTACTAACTTATCCACTATTAAAAGTATCAATGATGGAATTTAATTGTCAGAGGATCAATGGTCTAAAACTCAATAATCTTTGAATTTTCCTAACACTTATACCAATGTTGAATGGAAATATAGAACATAAGATTGAGATTTGAGTTGTTATATCTATAATATTAATTTCTTAATTAAATAAATATTTTAGAACCTTTTTGAGATTACTTACAAAATAAAAAAACTTTTAGATTTGTGAAAAGCACTATCATTTGCAATTTGGTAGCTTGAAGTAGGTACTTGTGATAGAAACTTCTATACTTATGTAAGTGCAGCTTTTTACTCAGTAGAACTAGGAAAAGTTCGCTGGGGTCGAGAAAACCACAAATTTAATGAATCTTTTTCTTCTCGAAACTCCATTCTGTTTAAAATATTGTGAACATATGTGAAATGATTCGATCGCTTTTTTATATTTGCGAATATGTCAATATTTTTCAAACTTTTGTTTAAAATTTATGTTTTAGTCTACTTTTGTAAATTATATTTCATAAATATGATCACAATACATTTTGTATGTTTTTTATACAGTTCAATCTTAATTATATGGAAAACTACTTAAATTTCTTAGCTAGGAGATGTTCTAGTTATTCTTTTCTTTCCTTGAATAATTGGAAACTGAGCTTTTTGGTCGCGATGTCTGTTGGTCAAAAAAGTACTGGTTTTTGGATGCTAAAACCTTAGAGAGTTATTTTTGAATTATAGATTTTAGAGCTTACTATGCTATGGATTTGACTCTTAAAGATACAATTTTTTAATCGAAATTTACAAATTTTGCTGGCATTTTTGCTATGTAGTTACCAAACAATATAGCGATATCAATCATACCAAATTGTAGCTTAAAAATATGAAGATTAAAATGATCGGAATAAATTTTCCCTTTGAGGAACCTGAAGTCTTTACAAGAATTATTATTAGATTATTATTAAAAGCTCAAAGTTTTTATAAATCAATGATTTGCTCTATTTCTATTTTCTTCTATTTGAAAAGGTCGCTAGTTGACATTTTCATATTCTTAGTTTTAAGTTATATAAAGTTACGTAAACTATCAATATAGGTATCCAAATTTTTGGATATTTTTTGTATAGTATAATTGTGTAGTATACCATGATTATACTATATTGTGGAATTGCATTCAAATTCTTGGACGCAAGTTTACTTTTACAAATTTCTACTGTGAAAAACTTCCCAAATATGCGCATTTGATAAAATATGGTTAAAAGATTGATTAAATTAATTCAATGATTATGAGTTTCAAATATTAAGTAGTTGTCAATCATAAATTTGTAGCCGAAATTTTCTGTTGAAATATCTTCCATTTTTTTTTTTCAAAAAAGCTTCGAGTGCGACAGTTGTAGGTCGCCCTTTTTTTTGTTAAATTTATGGAGAGCAAAATTTTTAATGTGAAACAGATTTTCGCATTGTATGGGGTCCAATTGTCTTACACATTTCTAATGGGATTTTTCAAGTGCTCGCTGTTGTTGATCTCAGCATTTTACGATTTTAATGAAGGACAACCGAAGTGTTCCACCTTTCGTAAGTTGGACAAAGTGCACGTTAACTAGGCTGTGAATAATTAATGGCTTCCTCAATCTTCCATATATCAATCATAAGAGTGCACGAATAAAAGAAAAATTGTTGCTTTCTATTTACAACATCCGGAAGAACTATAATTATCATCCATTCATTCGATTCGAAGGAAGGAAATCAAACTTAATGTTTGAAACATTTCAGATAGCGGATTGGTATTTGTGGTGAATTTGAAACGCCAATATCTTCAGTTGACTGATTTTTTTTGGCAATGTGTTCTCGAGCTATATTTGGATGAGAACGTTTGGTTTCGATGTTAGTAACGTATGAGGCAATAAATAATATTAATGTCGTTGTTTTAAATGTCACTCATACATCACTTAATTTATGTGAAGTGATAAAGAACACGACGGAGGAGAAGAATGTGAGTGAAGTTTAGCGACAAGTGGTCACCATCGGTCCGTCATCAATTCTGCATGTTTGTCTTTGATCGCCAATCTAGACAGAAAACTGTTCATGTCACATCCGAAAACATTGTATCAAAGAGGAGATTTAAGCGTATATTTTTTGGGTCCAACGAGTTATCAATCATTTTGCATTGGCGATTTTAATTTCATTATTAGTTTTATAGCGTCTTTGGTGATCGATAAAAAAAATCGCTAAGATTTTTATAATTGGCCACATAAAATTTTTTCGACTCGTCAACCCATTCAGTTTAGCACTAAAACCAAAATGGTAGTTGTCTCTATTTTTATTAGTCATTACGACCATTTTACAAAGCTTTAAATTAGTCAAGCCGTTTATTTTTTTGTAAACATTGAGTTCTTGACATTTTTCCTATAAGTTTCCAATTTCTACTAACAGAATTGTTAATTTATGACATTATTGATAGTTTATTTTGAAGAGGAAAAAAAACCTCCGGTTAACGATCACTATAAAAGTATTTTTATTATCTAATTATCAATTCCAATGAATGTAACGAACAATTAAACGAATCGTCATTTTTATATAGAAATTTGTGGAACTGAGCCAAGTAGTTAAAAGTTGCTGATGGAAATATTGGAAGTGGATTGAGGTAGTTTATTGATGTGGCTATTTATTTTTGAAATAATTTCGCCGATTTTATTGTGCAAAGTGCAAAGAGAAATATTTGGATTGAAATTCGCAGATACACGTTGATGTATCGGAGATATGGCGGAGCGTATAAAACGTTGTTGTAATATATATTCCTGTGCATTTGATATTCAGTGATTTGTGGGATGAAAGGCTTGCAGATACAAAGTTTTGATGCAAAGTGTTGTCGCTTAGTGCTTGATTGATTCATTGCCAACACGTGGAGTCAAACAAACACCACAACCAAGAATAACTTCGCTTACTGAAGATGATCCTATAGGAGCGGGTGTCAACATGCACGACATTGTGGTGATCTATGCGGGAGCATTATTCTTTTGCTTACACACTGCGATGATCCGACAACTTTTATAGATGGCCATCCATCGCTTTTCTTGTCACTCAAATATTGCTTACGTGCGTCGCGACACATGAAATAAATATACAGGAATACTTTCAAGACGAATTAAGTACAGAACTCATTTCACCCGAGATTTATTACGATCCAAATTTGAAACGCTGAATTACAAAAACGAAACACTTTTCGCATTTTATTTTAACTTTGAAGGCTAGTAAAAAAAAAGCGAAAGCCTTCAAAACCATTTCAGTATTGATCCCTGTTATAAATTACATAAGAATGAGTGATATGAGGCTAGGCTATTAATGATCTTTATGTTAGGAAGGCATGAGTTTCAATCAAGGAACAGTGTGAGCCACAAGGCAATATTGACTTAGAGAATTTATGGGCAATTCAGTGTCGTTCTTAGGGGTCCCATATTGGTTTGATAACCGCATGTCATCATATATCAGTGTTATGTCCCATTATTGTTATGCCATCTCGGTAAAGAAAACGTATTTGCTGTTTCTATCAAGTCATTTTGGCAAAAGAGACTGTTGCGACAATTACAAATGGAAGCATTCTATATCTGTTTCGCTTTAGTTTCCACCATTCGCTGAAACGCTAAATGATTCATTTATGTTTTAGTTATATTTATTAGAAGAAATTTCAAATGTCCATGTTCCGCGTTTCCTATAACGCAGATGTGTCATTGTGGGCGTCCATCAAAAAATATCAATTACTTCACTCAGTTCTGTCTAATAAAATTTGATTTACATTTCTGCTAATATCTTTTCATATATAAGTGCATCAACTTAAAAAAATTAAATGAGATTTAGAACTTTTAATTAAGTTACCATTTAATTTATGGCATCTTTTTACTGTCTCTAACGAACTATTAATGGCCAATCAAATTCAATTAAACCATAAAACTTGGAGCAATTTTTAAATATCATCGATGATTCCAATTAAAACATTGTGGTTAGTTTTTCTTTTTTCATTACGATTTATCTCTTCTAAATGCTTTTTGCATTTCTTTTGCTCCTCAGCAAAATGAATCATTTGCATTCCTTTTTTATTTCAAATAGTGGTGTAACTAGCTTTTTTAGACCCATTAGCTAATTCCAACTGCAAAACCCCTACTAATATTTCCACTATTAATACAAAAGAAAGTCATTTTTGAACTTAAGTTAATAACATTATCTTTGGGATATTATTTACTATTATATTAATAAGTTTAATAATGTAGTTTTAGTTAGGAAAAATTGTGATACATCACATATCAGTCACGAAGCGACCCAATACTATTTTATGTCCATTCAGGAAGGTTTCTTGGCAATCGAAATATGTATCTGAGCATTACGTCAATAATACATTTGTTTGAAGTTTTGTTCAAATTTATGTTTATTGTTAACTTTTGTAAAGTATATTAGATAATTATGATCACAATACATTTTATAAACAAAAATATATAAATGACTATTTTGTAATAACAAATAAAAATAATTAAAGACGCTCTCTAAAGCCTCTAAAAGCTCTAAAACATTGCTTTCCTGTAGCTATGCCATTAATTGCAAACTATTTCTAAATCACAATGATGAAAACTCAATCTTATAAGTGCAACTGAAAGTTTTAAACGCAGTACAATAGATTTAACCTAATTTAGAGCTCCTTTTCCTTATCTGACTTAAAAAAATATTAAGAAATTTGTAACTTTACATGTTAACCAACTTATGAAGTAGGGTTACAAACTGTAAATTACAGAATGTTTGAAATGTTGCATTTAAAAACAAAGATAAAAAATATAATTCAAAATTAAGCCTCTGAAATATTAAATTCGAAATTTGGTACCCTAAATGGACCTTTAAGTGTTAGTTTATTTCATCTAAATATATCCACTGAGGGATGATTTGGCTACTGTTTAAATATATTAATCTTCCGAAAACCTGATTATTTCAAAGCTAATTTATTGATCTTAAAATTTGACATTTTGCTGTTAGGTAGGTGTATGTGTATAGTGTATGTTAATCATTTTAAAAAGTTATCTTTTTTTGTTAATTTCAACCATTTTTTAAAAATATATTATCATACATTATTATTTTTAATGGTCATTATTCGTCACTTTATAACTACTAAAGTCTTCACCCTCGCTAGAGTTAATAAAAATCCGTAAATCGAGAAAAATCGAAACTTTACTGGATACGAGATTCAAACCCCATATTATACCCGTTTTACCCGGTAGGCTTCATATATTATTATTTTAACAAGATTTTTAGAAATCAGATACTAAAAACATACTAATAATTGATCTTTTAATACCTTTATACCTCATTATTATTGTTAAAGTTTGTAAGAATACCGTCAAACTATCCTTTGATATGACAGAAGTAGTTGATAGATCCACAATAAAAAAATATTAACGCAATTTGTGGTTTTCGAAGATTTAAATGTGAAGAATGATTTTTTTTTTTGATTTGGAGGTTAATTAATCTTTTAAACAACCTATCGTCATTTTACACGTATTTAAAAAAATGGAGGAATATTCGTAAGCTTTCGTAGTATATAAAATTATAATGATTTCTTTAAACGATTATGCTAGGAATTATTTTATTAGCTAAAACGTTGGCAACATTTTCTGTATAATCTCATATTTGTTGTTTTTGTCTTTTAATTTAAAATTAATTTAAATTGACAAACATATAGATAGAAAATTTTCTTCTATATTATCTATCTAGGAAGTAAAATTAAGATTTAAATTAAAATGTTCAACTATAGAGCTTCAGATGTAAGTTTTTGAAGAATTGAAATAAAATTCTTCAAGCTACTTTTGTCGGAAAAAAAAAAACGATGCCGAAGAAACTGTGAAATCTAGAATGTAAAGGATTTTGTGTCTATTTTGCAGATTTTTAAATAGACATCCCTTTTAATCTGCAGCTCTCCGTTTTCTCGCAAACACATAAATTTCTAACACCCACGACAGAAATAGTTAACATACTTCGAGTCGGACAAACTTTTCTCTTAATTTTACAAATAGCGATGGATTAATTTTTGAACGTAGAAGAATAGAAATTGCAGATAAAATAAATAGGAGATTATTTTATGAAGTTTGCATCAATTTTGCACTTATTTCAGACTAAATAGTGATTTTTCATTTTGACTTTGGGTCAACAAATATTAGGCTGCAGCGTTGAGATTTATTTAATTGCATTTAATTCCTTGTTGTTCACAGAGATATCATATTTATCATGTCGCGGTGAATTTATGAATAATTCTCATGTGATTCCCTTGATTTTGGCAGCGGTTCGTCCGAAAGCACAAGTGATTTCGGATGAGTTTTTCTCGTCTAAAATGTGGATGGTGTCTCGGGATTAATATACCGATGCTGATAATAATAATAATAATATAAATTCGTAACTTTACAATTCGTGCAGCGACACATGTCGCAGATTTTTTCTATAAACAACACTGCACTATTGCACGTTGCTGACAATTTGACGGTACAAAGGAACTATATTATTCTCAGCCGGTGAATCGCGCGAATATCTCCAATAAATTAGCTTAAACGAGCAAGTTGACCTTGCAGTCTAGAAATTCACTTATCCTTTTCTGCAATCTTTTAGCAGAAATGTTTTTCGCATATTTACCTTTTTTTTGTAACTTTCGATTCTGAAATATTCAATAAAAATTCACTTAAATGCGTGAAACTGATACGTTCAAAACGGTCTCGGATTTAATAAAATACGATTTTTATTAATGCAATTCTGAGGAGAGAAACACTCATGCTAGAAGTAGGTGTAAAATCTCCCAGTCATTCTGATAAAAAGGATTTTTTTTTCAGATAAATAAAATGTTTTCTTTTTGGAGTACTGCAACGTACTTAGTGGGTATGAACCATCATTTTTGTATTGAAAAAATCATTAAAATTTATGACTTCTAAGTCATCAAACATATCCTTAAAGCTCAACAGTTACTTTACAAAATTTCTTGTTTTGAACAATTATTGAACGATTTAAAACGTTTACGAAATAAAAAAAGGAAAACAACCGAAACTGAGAAAAGTAAAGACTGGAGTTCGCTTTGGCTTTAGTAAAGATTTTTTGGTAGCAAAATTTTGGAACAAATAAATTTCTATATTTATTTGTATTTTGATGTTTCTTTTCCATAGCTAGTTTATAATTATTTATATTTTTTTTTCAGATTATTTTATTTTTGTTTAACACATTTCATCAGTTTCCCGACTTTTTCAAGTACTAATTTAGTTAGTAATAACACAACTAAAAGATTTAAACATTTGTACAAAAATAAAAAATATAAAATTCCCCAAAAAAGAGAATATAAATAATTATAACTTTTTGTACATACGAAAAAAAGTGCAAAAATACAAACACTAGATTAATACCAAATTTTATTAAAATAGAATACATTCTTTCAATATTCGGAAAAATCATTCATCAATTCAATAAAAAATGATTGTTCACTTCACAAGAATAATATTTTTTAAATTTATTTAAAATTAACATTTGTTTAGCTAAGGATCAATTCTTGTGCTTAAATTTCAAGTTATTTTTAGTTTGTATTGCTGAGTATAAGCTACGTTTATCTTTTCATTTTACTTATTTATATGTTTTCTTTTTGGGATTTAAAAATCATCTGTAACTACTTTAAATCGACTCCAGAAAAATATTTTAATGGTACATATGAAATGTAAAGTTACTAATACAATACTAAGATCCTTAAAGATTCATATCTCAACCTCAATTAGTTTTAGAGAAACAAAAATAAAAAGTGAAAAGCAGAAAACATTTTTTTTCTTATAAATAATGTACTTCACCGAATGATGTAAAATTTTAACATGATGCAGGGGTTGGCAATGCCTGTTTTTTAAAAAATAAGAACTGTAAGGCTTTATAAAATCAATAAAAAAAATATATTTTTTTGACAAAAAAGAAACATTTTTTAACTAAAAAAAATTTTTTTGGTATCTCTAGGAATATTTTTTTTAAGTTTTATATACTTTCTATATAATAGCCAATTTTTTCAGATTTTTTGAAAGGTTACTACATAGTGAAAAAATAATAATACTCCACTTCCGTCCATGCTTCATAATGTTAATTTACCCTGGTTAACTTGAATATGTACATTGAATGGCAACAAGGGAGGGAGTGACTTTGTTAATTTTCAAAATTTCAACAATCAAAACAAATGAATATCTATAAATCTCGTAATCCTATTGGCTAATAGCCTCTTGCATTGCAGTGTGCATGCTGTCATCAGACATTAGTGGTTTACTTGACTTATTCATACTTGATTTGTTCTTAATTAATTAATTTCATTTGATAAAAGCCCAAAAATGATCCCAGTGATAAATTAAATAGTACTGAATTAATTAAGATAATAATTATTTTTTTGAAGTAAGTGAAATGTTATTAAATTCTGATAATCCCAAATCTTAGTGCCAACAGTGATGGTTTTGATTCAATTGTCGATTGAAATTTTTGTGAATAAATTTTGTTTTCAATTTAAATTATTAAAGGATCTAAGGCTCAGGTAAACGAATACTTATATCACACTGTTTTTCTTCTAATTTCTTTAAAATATCTCAATTACAATAGAAAAATATTTTATCTTAACTATCAATAGGCTTAGTATATGTTTACTGAAGTAAGCGATACACAAACATGCACACCAAATGCTTAGAAATCATGAAAAAATTAGTACATAATTACGAATATTTCATAAATATATTATTCCAAAGTCGATTCACCATGCTTACACCTCCCGACTCTTTGAATGGAAAGCTTGCTAAACAGTGATATTTCGTTGAACTATAAATTTATTTAATTTTATATCAGATAAAAATCAATGTATTTTTTGTCTACGATTTCATGGCCAATAGATCTTTGCCAATAAACTCTACTGTTAATCTCCCACAAGATTTATTTTTATCAAACCCAAAAATATTCACCATTGTCCTATAACGTCGCTTTTTTCTGATTTACGACGCAAAAACTAAAATAGCGACCTAATGTTTTTATCGAATTTCTTATAAAATAATTTTGGAGATTTTTGTTGTGTGAGGACAGTTTATATTTGAGACAAGCAGAATCAAAAGACAATGTCAAGACGATGAATGGACATGCGGAAGATAAACAGACAGGTCGAGGGATGGATGAATATGTCATCTTGAGCACTACGTCAAAAATTGTATTTCAAATTTCTGCTTCCACCCTTCAAAACATGTTTCAAAACTGACGTGTGACATGTTATTTTCGATGAAAATAATTTCAAAATGCTCATTTTATGTATGTTTTTTTTTAAGGGCGAAGATTACGTTTTTAACAAACGCCTTATTAATCTGCTAGCTAGCACGTGAAGACATTTTAATATATCGTTGTAATTAAAGTTATAATTTTTATGAAACGTGCGAAATGATTAAAGATGACGTCCATTAGAAAATTGGTTCATGTAAATGTAAGTTTATAACGACGAACAGTTGTCGTCTTGTACATTTCTGAAGCATCCTGTAAATGAATCTTTTGTTTTTCCTTGATGGATGCTAAATGAAAAGACATGTACAAGGGGTGTCTAAACAAAACAAGTATTATTAGTATGAATATTCATCGTTATATTTTTATTATGAGCAATTAATTACTTTTTTATTTAGGTCGATATTTGCAAGCTTGATTCTCTTTGTCGTCGTGATTCAAAATTGTACGATATTAAAGAGTTTTATCTAGAATATCTATCTTTTATGATTGTTGGAGAAATGTTGTGGTTTCCATAGGGATGAATAAGGGAATAGCATGTCACATCATCTTGAATGTGCGTAGCGTGACTGGACGCGATGACAGAGCTTTGTTGTGGCCAAAATCTGCAAGTGACATTGTCGTGTCCAAAGTGAATTTCTGAAAATTAAATCTGGCATAATCTGCGGTTTTTATAAGCATCTGCAACCCCAATGAAATGTCTTCTCAAATATAATCTCCAATATAGTCTCCCACTATTGACCTTTTCCCCGGTTGTGATCGTAGGAAATTATATACCTAATAAAGTAAAATGAGGCTTTTTGCGGTGCAAAATAAATATATTCTTGTTAAATAATGTGAATTGTAAAATAAGACAAGTGTTCAACATAATAGTCGTGCTTATTTGCGAACAATAGCGCGACAGTCCCAGACCCGGATATCTAAACGGTGGTGAGAATCGGCGTGAAACGTTTGATTTTGCAAACATGATTAACAACGTGTTATTTGTGTACATCCCCATGTTCTTTTATTGGAGACAGCACGATTTCGTTAGTGAGAAAAATTTTAACTATTTTATTTCAATTGAATGCCTTTTACATTACTTCTACAATCAATTACATGACTATTATCGTAACACTAAGCAAATACAAATTCTAATAAACAAGCAATGCATAACACTCGTCGACCAAAAGATATACAGCGTTTATTCACTGTTGATTTTTTGCTCTATTACTTCACTAAATGTTGTCAACTTAAATGTTTTATTACACTCAAGATACTTATACTTAATAGGTAACAATAATATTTTTACATTAAAAGCTCTCCATTTAAACATGGCTTTTTACAACTTTAGTTAAGTATTTTAAGGGCATCTATAAATCCTGAAATTCTTACGAATCTGTTAAAAATTCAAAATTTTGTTGTTGATATAAAGTTTTAAACTTCCTACTCATCGTTTTTTTTTTATTTTATTTTTATTAAAAATATCCAAACAGCAATTATTTATTAATGTTGACACAAACTTGTTCCTAATGTTCCACAGATTTTCAATATCTTCACAACAATAATCATTCTACAAACATAGAGAAATTAGTTGTAAAAAGCTCTCATTTTGCCTTAGTATTGAACTATGAGAATAACTTCAACCGGTGCCAAAAATGTTAATTTTTTTGAACTTGAATACAAAAACATAGAATAGATTTCATAACATTTAATTTTGAATAAACTTAAAGTATGCACAATATTAGCACTAAACAAAGGTGGAGACTTAGTTTCCTATTCAAATTTGTTGGAAATTAACTAAAATTATACTTAAAACTTAGTGTTGTTTTAAAAAAATGTTATAATTAAATAGGTTGTGCAATTTAATTTTAGTATTTTGTGATAAGAGAAAAATAAATGAAACTTCAATATATTGAATCATTCAAATACAAAATATGAAGCACCAAATGTGCTGAAGGGTTTTACAACTAAGCTCTATAACAATACTGTGTCAATAGAACTAAACTTATAAAAAATAAAACAACCTTAAAAAAAGCAAATATTTTTCTAGGTGAATTATAGTTGAGAAAAGCTGCAAAAACAATTAGAGTGTAAAGTTTTCAATACAGAAGGGAAGACCATTTTTGTATTGTATCTATTTTCCAAAAAGTATGCCAAATATATGACAAATTTTAAGTATACTGCCATGTAATTAGTAACAAAACGTTTCTATAATTATTTTTATATTAACTGTATATATCAAAGTATGAAAATTGTTTAAAATAAAGTACTTTGGTCATGAGTCAAAAAAAGGATAGTTGTGTCCATTGTTACTCCTACTTCCCATTCTAAAGCTTAGACCCTTAAGACTAAACTTCATAAAATGATAATACTAAATTTTTGATTTTATAATTAATATTTATTGAAAAATAATTAAGGAAAAAGTTTTTAGGAATATAATTTCCATGTTGGAAAAATAAGGAAAAAAAATGTGTTGTTTTGTTTCTTTACAAAGGACAAATTTAAACTAAGTTAATAAAATTAAGAAAAAGCTCAAAATTCTGAAATGGATAAATTCAAACCCAAAAGCTGAATTCAATTCACGCACAACTAACATATTTCGACCGTAAGTTTCCCAGAAACCACATTTAATTTAAAAACATTAAAGTACCTGCCTTGTTGATAATAAAGAAATGAATAAAGCATTATCTAAAAGTTCTTTAATTTCAATTTACTAACATATAGAGGCAACATGTTTGATACCTCTACATGAGATATAGTGTATTTACTTTAAGTTTACAAAAAAATATATATTTTTCTCCAACAATATATGCAATATATTGCAATATATGCAAGTTTCAACTATTATTTTTCATATTTTTGCATAATAATGATAGCAATTTTTTTCCTATCCTCATACTCAACCTTCAAACCAAACTTTACAAATAATTCTGTACTACCTATAATGAAGTTTCTTGAACATAAATAATTCACTAAATTTACTTTGAATGCTAATATTTATTTAGAAATAATATTCTTTATTAATATCACATCAAATTAATTACTTACTATCAAAACACACTAAAATAATAATAATCAAAGGCACAATTTATAAGCAACAGTTAATTACAAATTTGAACTTTGACATATGATGAATTTATCGCTCTCAAATTTAGTTTACACTTGACAATATTCGACCCTGGTCTTTGCTGATCAACCAATGCTTCTATTTTTATCAATTTTAAAAGCTCTTATTTTGAGCTTTCGTATATTATAACCATAGAGCAATGTTTCTTAACCTGGGGTGTAGAAAGGTATTTTTGGAGGTGTGAGAGAAGCCCCTAACAATATAAATTATGAAATTTTTCATAATAAACTTTGAAAAAAAAAATTTTTTTTTTACTAAATTTGAAGATATTTGCCTTCAATTTTCATAACAATTTAGTAATTGAAGAGTTTGCTGCAAAAGGGAGGTAGTTCCAATTTTCTAAAAAAAAAGAAGAGATTTATAAAATACAATAAAATAAATAAATCCAAATATACCTTAATATATATAAACCACTGTCCACATAATGTAAAATACCTTCAGAATTAAGTCAAAAACGTGTTTTTCAATTAACTCTTAATTTTAAAATTTTAAACGTTTTTTTTTCTTTTCCAGAAAATTATAAATTTGAAGCTACCTTATTTGGCAGCAAATCCTTCAATTTTGAACTTCCTCTTCTACCAATCGAAAAATGTAAACTTCTGACCAGAAAATTGTTTCCAATTTCTTGTAATATAACTTTCATTTTGCAAATGGTACCTTCCAATACAAATTATATATAATTATCAATTGATTTGTTTCATTTATTTACTTGTAGGAAAAGGCAGATAACTATTACTTTTAATGCTATTATATTCTTATTAAAAACGTGCTGGTCATGTATCTTACTTTGTATAAAAACGACTGGTACTTTATTGACAAGTATATTGCTAACAATTCTTGCACTATTTATGTACTATTTATGAGAACATTAGCCATTCTTATAACCTCTGTTTTACGAACCTACCCTGGCGCTTTTCAAAAGCTTTAATTAAGGGTAGCTTAAATAAACTTTCAAAAGCTTCAATGTAAAAAGAGGACCTAAAAGCATATTTCGACAATCAATAAGAACCATACTTGGTGTAATCCACTGTTAAATAAGTATTGAGAGATTTTTTGTGTACTTGAACAAATAGTTGTACATACTTGGAAAATGTACGATTTAATCCACTCGACATATAGAGTTGTAGTATAATTTCCGATAAAGAAAAAGACAGAAATGACTATTTGATTTGCAGCTCATCTGGCATCTTTGTTCTAAGTGACAAGAAGAGTGACACTATTGTTCCCTGTAGCGCCCATCAGGTCGGATCAGACGAGACACCCAGACGGGTGGAATTTTAATTCTCTGTTGCTGCCTGCTAAATAATGACAGACCAGTCACTAAAAGTGACGCGTCTGCCAGAAATTGTCACTCGCTTCTGCTCCTCTCAATCTTGATATATTTATTTTGGCCAAGGACATGTTTTTTGATTCTTTTATGCGAATTTATTGTATCAGTTAATTAAATTAATTGGATGAAAATATTGACAGATATATGAAGATTGACGGCGCTTTATTTCATAAACAGCGTTCGAAATGCTATTTGAATTTAGAACTCACACTTGTGTGCGGTTGCTGGCTTATTTGATAATCTAATTTCGATGTGAACTTAATCGAACACTGGTGGAAGTGTGCTTTTTTCATCTCTTTCTATTGGAACAAAAATTTGATTGCGTCTCGTTTGAGAATAATTCACTGTCTATTCTCAACAATGTGAACATTAAAAAATTGAAAAAGGTAGCGACTGATGACAGAACAAGAAGCTATTCTTCAATGTGTTTATGGCATCATCATCAAAAGTTCACAACACACAATGTACTCGGCTCGTTTATGATGGACGGGGCCATCAACTTGATGATCGCAACCCTTGCTGTGATGATGAATATTCACTTCTTGTGGCCATAAACAGACATCAGTCACACAGTTGAGAGTGTTACTCTCATTCATTCCTCAATACATCTTCTACTTGCCAGTTATCACTACACGTAACAAATATAACCAATATATAAAACCGATAAAGACGGCAATAATCATTCGTTATCCAAACTTCCATTTATTTTATATTGTTTGTCTTGTCATTTAATAGTGTATTAGATGTTAAGTGTCTATACAGAAGTTACGATCTGTCCATCATCTTTTGTGGATTTAAATGCCCTTTGTAATATCTATTTATTTAAATGGCGTACTTGAGGTGTTGACACCATAAATGAATATGTAATGAATTCATCTTTACGACTTCATAATTTGATATGTTACAGGTTATACATCACCTGTGAGAATTTTAAACAGTAACAAAAAATGACTCATATTATTTCCATAACACGAGCGTTTCAAATCATTTTTTTTATCTTTTCTAAAATCAATTTCAAATAAGCAGTATTTAGAGCAGTGGTTCTTAACCTTGTTGGAGGTAATGATCTGTTTTATATGGGTATTCAAAGAACCCTTCTTGGAAATTTTTTTTTTCAAATTACAGATATATATTTATACACATAGTAGGTGCAAAAAAACATTAAATCCATTTACATTTGTCGAACCTGCAAGACTGACTCACCGAACTACTGAAGTGCGCTTGAATCCTGGTTAAGAACAACTGCTCTAGAGTTTCGTTCCTTAAAAAAAATTATTTTATAGAATAACTTCCTTGCTCATCTATCAATACTATTTTCTTCAGAAAAGAGTCGAGGCATTAAGTAAAATACTCCCTCCAACTACGCGGTAGTTCCGTTCCCCGAAAAACAACGCGTAACACAAAACCACGTAATGGACAAAAATCCCATTTTGTATGAAAATGGACGGTTAGGTTCAAAATATTAGAAAAATTTCAAAAAATGTATGTATTATAAATTGTTCAAGAACATTCTGCAGTAAAAAGAGATTAGTCGCAGCTATATTCGGATGAGCTTTTTTGTCTTTGAAAAAAAAATAGTTTTCTTAGATTATTTACCAGTCTTATTCTATTCCTTACTGTTTTTTTTTTTCATAAGACGCGAAAAAAGCTGTTAAATTACTACCATAATAATTCTGTACCCACCCAGGCAAAAATTTCAAAAACCGCGCAATATGAAGTTTTAATCCTGCAGTTTGAAAATTAGTATTTTAAAAGCTCAACTCGCGCAATGAAAATTCGCGAGTTGGAGTACTGTATATTTGGTGAGTATGAAATCTTAGATTTATTTTTAATTACCTGAAGCTGTAGTAAAATTAGGTAACCAAATCAAGAAAATAATAAAAGGCAATAATTTTAAAAATTCTGCTAATCCTAATACTTGAAACCATACGCTGTAGACTACCAATTGAATAAGATGTCGGTTTGAAAATAAAGGAAAAAAACGATTTCTTTGATTTGTTGTTAATAGTTCAATTACATTACCATTTATCTTTAGGTAAAAATGATTTTTGAAAATAGAAATCTAGAATGGCGTAAAATTTTGAGTTTTTCTTATAAATATAATGATTTCTTGAAAACTACCTAAAGCCATCAATTTCATTTGTTTAGCACAGGAGTAGGTCGATATAATTTCTGTTATGTGAAATTTAGTTTTGAAAGATAGTTTTACTAATTATTTTCATTGAGTAGATATATAATATAAAAGATAATTTAAAAAGATTTTAATTGTTAAAAAGATAATTTACAAGAATATTTATTTAAAGTAAAATTGTAACCTATAATAGAAAACTTCCTTCTCTCTCTCTATTAAGTCGTTCATATTTCCCATTTCAACTTTAATCGCTTGTTTTGAAATGAGAATATTAGACTAGTTTTTGCTTGGGATGTAGAGGAATATAATTCAATGTTAAGAATTCATGGGTATGAAATAAGAAGTTGGTACTTAGCCCTAAATATGCGAGTTCGTTTTTTATTTTGCTTCACCCCAAAGAAAATTGTTTGCCTTTTTTTCTGTGAAAACACATTTGAAACATTAAAACTGGGAAAGTTAGTATAATAGTTTGTAAAATACACTTTAAAAGAGATGTCGTTGAAGTAAGGTCAAGTAATTTACAAAAATAAAAGAAAAAATAAAGATAACGACTTACAATGTATACATTTTTTTGAAGAGTTTTCTTTTAAGTGTTTCAGGTTGTTGAAATGTGTTGATGTAAATAATTACAGACTTTTAGCTATTTTATTAAAACAAATTGCTGCCTTTGTTCGGAACCGTCAACATAACATAATATATGCCCGATGATGAAACGTAGCGCCAGGCTAATTCGTTTCTGTCTGCACCCAAATTATCTATGCGGTAGCCGAACTGACCTAAAGCTGCGAGACTTTGTTCAGGCTGAACTTCCTATGAGTATTTTTTGACTAAATAAGATCGAGAAATTTGTTGTGAAAAAATTTCATAGTCGTGTGTGATATTCGGAAGTAGGCACCTCGTTATGAGCTTGGATGGATGTTTTCTATTATATATTAAAGAAAGATGTGAGAATGTTTGATATCGTTGCGTGAGAAGCTGTTGTTGGGAGCGATATAACAGTTGGAGTGACATTGCTGACGATTTATGAGAGGACAGCTGGTGATGTCCACGGAAAGGTTCACCGACACCGGGGCCTGTTCAAGCCTCCCACGGGCGCCTTCACATACCGCACTACTATTAATGGAAGACACTATACCTAATTTCAAAATTAAAAATTTGACATATTTTTAAATTATATCATTCATATATTTTTATTTTTATAGGCATTTTTCAAAGATTATTTTACTTTACTGGTTTCATTCCTCATCTAACTCACATTATCTGACAGTAAAATAGAGTTTTCATGTAAATAAGCTAATAGTCTTCACAGTAGTTGGATAAAAGAATTTATAAATAAAGATATGTGGTGCGCCTTTTTATTATACCAACACATTCAAAATGTTCATGTTACTTATTTGACAAGCTTTCTCAATTTCTGAAATCCAATTGACGCTCTCTAATCACAGTTTCCACATTTAACGATACTTAAAGCATTTAAATTATCATGTTGTAGAAAATAAAACAAATATATTATTAGAAACATATTTAATTAATGAAAAAACCATAAATTATTACCTTAATATTGTCGAGGCGTTCGATTAAAATGCTGACGAAATTTTTTTCGAAAATAATAGCACTAGTAATTAATTACAATACACTAATCTTTAAAAAATTTAAATCTTTCAAAATTTATTTTTGGTTTTACCAAAACAAACATATCATTTTAATAATAGTTCACTCTGGGACAAAACTATTTAAATACCAAATAAAAATCCTACTAAATTATTTATTTTTTACAAAGGAAAATTTTCAATTCCTTAGAGACATAGTGAAGTAAGGCAAATAAAATAAATAAGTTAATTTTTATAGTTCATATTTTATTTAGATCACTATTGTAGGTCACTTTGTTATAAAACTACATATATATTTTGCATGTTTAACTTATAGATGACAATGATTTTTCATAAAACTTTACGAGGACGCCTAACGACTGTGGTTTTAAGTATACGCTTAAGGAACAATTGGTAAGAGAGGAGATTTAAAAATGAAATTATAAAGATTTAATTTAATTTTACGAAGGTTCAAGATTTTTTAAATCAACATTCTAGTTTTGAAATTTTGGATTCAAAAACTCTACACTTAAGATTAGAAAAACCTGTTTTAATAGTCTAAGTTTTAAGCTTTAGAAGGAAAAATAGTTATAATTGTTTGCAAATAAATTTTATTAATAGTATTTCTTTACTTATAATATTACGTTTGTCTTTCCACAAAAGGAAATTTGGGTGATCTGTAGGTAAATTGAAAGTTGTTGCATTGAAAAAGCCAATTATAGTAATACTTACACAATTATGTAATCTATTTTTTAAAGCAATATTAATTCCTCAAATTGAATTTATAGGAATTACAAGTACCTAAAAATTTTAGGGGAAAATATTGACTGAAGATAAAATAAACTGTCTTTATATTATTTGTTCAATTCATTTACATGACGTTTCATTGGTTTTATTCTAACTTTCTCAGGTATCTTAAAGTTAGCTTTTTAATACTTAAATTGTTTCAATTATACTTTTAATTAAATTGTTTTAAATTATTGCTTAATTTATGGATTATCTTTCTCAAAAATGGTCAATAGTGGTTCACTATCCAATAAACCAATAAAGCTCTGAGAACCTCGCTATTAAGCTCTTTTTGTGTTGCAATTCAAGGTTTGCTTTTAAGTTTTGCATTACCTGATTTAAATTTTTCACACTATCATGGAGCCAAAGGGTTACAACTTAAAATAGTCCTATGGTAAACTACAAATTTTCAGAAGCTTTAATTGCTTTGCAATCATCAAGCATATAGTGTCAAAATGAAATTTTTCTTAATCTATCATATAGCAGAAATTATTTCGGAAGTCGAAATAAAACCGATGAAACAAATTATATAATGGTTTATGTTTAATTATTTGTTGATCTTCTTCAAAAATGGTCAATATAGATTCACTATCCAATAAAGCTCTCTGAACCGCGCTATAAAGCTCTTTTGGTGTTGCAATTCAAGGCTTGTTTTCAAGCTTTGCATAATTTGATTTAAATTTTTCTAACCATCATTAAAAGGATTATAACTTTAGATGGTTTTAAATTATAATGCAAAATTTGAAGAGCTTTAATTTCTTTAGGATCAATTAGCTAAAAGTCCCATAAATAAAGTTTTTCTTGGTCTATTATATAGGAAAAAAATTAAGGAAGTCGAAATAAAACCCACGTAATATTGTGTGAGTTGATTAAATAATATAGGCGCTGCTTATTTGGTTTATCAACACCTTAGTCAATTTTCCAATATTTATTTACGAAGACCTAACAAAGCTACAATTTGAAATCAATATTTTAGAATAAAAATTTATTGCAAACTTTATTTTCAAATCAAAAAAAACAAATAGCTTAAATACGCGTAGATTTTCTCGGAAATATAATTTTAAGATTGACAATTTTCGTCGAATAAAACTTAAAGATTTTCTATTAATAACTCTGAATTTTGTTGTTTTTCATATTAGAGGCCACTGCCGAACATTTCACGCTGCTAAAACTTAAATGTATTGTGAAAGTGGTCTATTTTTTAAGAATATTTGCCTGCTAATCCATTTATCAAGGGACAACACGAGGAAGTTTAATTGGGTCACAATAAATAAGACAAATCACTTAAAATTTGACGAAACTTTTCGAGCAAATAGTTTCCAATTGTAGAAATGATGACATTGTTTTCAACCGACTCTTCTACTCTATTCAACATTTTGAGCCCATCATCTCTCGAAATCTGTGTAATTGACAGAAATATAAACGACCCACTACTGTGTGCCTCTCGCACAATGTTGTCATTTGAGATAATTAAAATATTTGGCTAGTTTCAAAAGTAAAAGTTAATCAGCTATAAATTATAAAAATATGTATATATTTCTTCATAAAGATGGAAAAAACGATATGTTATGTCACACACACACATAGGAAAAAACAAACATTTCAAATAAAAACTTGTAAATTATATCAATTTATTATTGTTGTAAATATCTATGATTTATTTTGGAGCCTCATTAGGAGAATTTGAATATGAATAGTCAAAATTTTGATGACATAAATAATCTGCAATAAATTTTGATTGTGTCAGGTTTAGGACGAAAATTTATATGCAAATGAGCGTTGTTAAATCATTTAATAATAAAACTATTCAGTTTAAAAGTTGGTAAAGTTCAATCAAATTTTATCCAATGCAAATTACAATGACATTCGTTTAAGAATCGTCCGTATCGTATCGTAATTTAATCTCATAACTGTCAACCGTTTAAGTAATTATTTATAAGATTTCATATCCATAAGCCGTAACCCTTGTACTCAGTTTTAATCATGGACAAACATGAACAGCCAAATCACACATAGGCGACAGAAGAATAAAAGCCTGAAGAAGATTGGAGACATCGATGGGTGCGAGTCGGTCAACGTATTTATTAATTAGAGGCAATCGAATGTTTGATTGAAATAAAGAGGGAAATCATTTCTGGTTATTGATTATCCTTGACTCCGTTCTTCGTGCGTCCTTTTCTTCTATTATGATTTTATTTGGAATTGTTGGGAGGTGGGCACCTGATTCCCAACCACTCACGGTGGTGTATTATAGCTCCTTGCGTCTACCTTTTTCCATGATTACATTAGCATGTGTCAGTCATAAACATTCTCCGGCCACATTGTTTTTATATACGATAAGTAGATATGTGTTTTGAAGTGGAATTCAACGGAGTCTCACCAAATTTATTGGTACAGTAAATGTAATAAACTGGCTGCCTCGTATTCGGAGTTATTTTGAAGAGAAGAATTCCATAATATTTCTCCCATACGAGGGAGAGAAGACAATTATTTCATATTATTTATGATTTTTTTTCTCCGTTTCAAAACTTATGCAATATGAAGTAAATGAAACAAGTTTCTCTCTCGTCTTATTCTCTAATTTATGAAAGTGGTTTTAATACTGACTGAAGTATAAAATATATTGAAAGGTTCTGAATATGTTTTAATCCTACATTATCCTCAAAATCGAATATTTATTCTCGCTATTAGATTTTAAGGCTTGTATTATACTGCACTGATCTATGAATGCATGTTTAAGAGTCTCCACCAATTAAATCTACTGCTTAAAGTTCTGCTGTTAATACTCAGAGCTAATAGTCACCTAAACATTGATAAAGTGACCCAATTTGAAAATTTTATTGAAAACGTTGAGAAGTTGTTGCAAATATTTACAAAGATATTGTGGTAATTTTTGTATAGATTTGCCTCACGTTGCTAACAAGCTCCCCAATTAACAGTTAGAGACCTAAAGTGCATGTGGAAATTTCGTTTTTCGAAATTTGTTTTAAATTGCTCACAAAAAATTAGAACATTCTTTGCATATTGTTATTTCCCAAGGGTCTTAGGATATTCTGAAAGAAATACCAACATAAAAAACCTGAAAAATTTTGTCCTTTACATATATTTTTTGGCACTGCTATACTTTAGGTTGGGAAAATCTGGCAATTTTTTTTTGTCTATGTTTGATTGTTAATTCAATTCGTGAATAAATCGACCATAAAGAATTAAGTGACAAAAGAATAAAACGAGACTATTCCAGAGATTATACCGGTCTAGAGTATACTTGTGCCATAAATTTATATTTATTCTAATCTTGATAAAAAATAATAATTTTTGAATTTTATACCACCTTTTAAAACTTTCATATAAAATATTGATATCAACTCTCTATATGCAACGATTTTTCATCAACTCTTCATGAAGCCAATATTTTTCCCTCTAGATAGTGAAATTTATCTTCCAGATAATATTTTATTCAGAGGATAGGGAAATAGTGATGTTTGTAGGATAAATGTGTATGATTTATTTAACCGATTCATTTTTATCGATTGAATAGTCATCCTAAGGATATGATTTACTTATCCATTAGTGAAAATATTGGCCCTTAATTACCAAAAATAAGGCAATATTTGCAATCACCCGGTTTCACCTGTTAATATTGATAATATGGAAAAATGACAAAACATTTTTTTAATATAAAGGTGCAATTTCATGCTGACGCTTGACGCTAATTTTCAGTATCAAGTTTGGTCATGGGGTATGATTTCGGCCAATGCGTCAGCTGGGAAAAAGCAGCAATAAAACTAAAACTACTTTAGTTTTAACGTTAGTGTTATTTATTTGACGCAGAAAATATGAAATCTAACTCGATAACAGTCGATATAAAAAAGCAGTTTCAAAAAAGTAAGGACCTCTATAACTGTGTTGTTACTTTAAAAAAAGGAAAGAAATAACAAGGGTCCTTAGTCCTATTTTCGATTCTTGTTATTTGTTTAAGGCTAACTTATTTCACTAGTGTTATTTCACGCTGCGATTTAATGCTTAAACTTAGTGGTGATTTTCATTTCTTCATTTCATTTAAGCTAGAAATCAGCGTCAAGCGTCTGCATGAAATCGCACCCATAATATTTTTGAAATTAATCCAAACTAAGTTACACTCGAGTAATCGTAGTCAATAAACAGTCGGAAAAGTATAGGTAAATTGAAATAAACAAATAGTAATAAATTATACTATAAACTCTATATAGTTTACCTAAAGGTTTTTTGTTGGTTTAACTACCCTGTGATAATAAGTTTTATTTTCATTTCATAATATTGTGCTAAAACCAGTAACTAATTTTATTTACTTCCTAGAATCTTTCTGATTACATGAAAAATTTACGTCCAATCTTAAGATTTTGATGTCATATAAATGTTGTGAAAACTCTCTTGATTGAATAAAGCATTTGACACAAAATACAAAATAAAAAATAACATTCATTGAATTTGGAAATTTTAAAAATTGAATCTCTTAGTTATTATTTCTTCATTTTTCATAGTAGAATTGAAAAAGTATACATTTGTCTTTCTTGGGAACCAAAGCTTTTAGGTAGTGCTCAAAAATTTCACGGATTAAGAGATATTTTATGTTTTCCAACAGGAAGATTTTTATCTTACCCTTTTATTTAAAAATATTTCCAAGGTTTTGATTTCTCGCAAATGTTTATTTTATTTGATTTGAAAAATTATCCGAATAGATAGATTGAGTTGACGATTGAGTTAAAATTAAGGCAAGAATGAATGGGGTAGTAGTATTTAGTAAGCACGACACGAACTGAAATCAAAACGTAGGAAAAGAGAATGAAATAGAATACTGTTCAAACATCAGTGATCAACCGTTCTTATATAATATATAACAATAAAAGTAGATCGAAACCACTTTTACATGAATATTGGAACATATATATTGGAAAAATACGAGAACGAATGTCGCGTACGATTTGATTTGAGAAAAAAAATCAGGACATTTGTATTTTGTGTGTGGCGTACAGAGTGTGGCGTGAAATAAGGACCACCGTGAACGGTGTTTCCCCTTTGGCTATGGGGGAGGACATATCAGAAACGCACATATTCCAATTCTTTTTGACTGAACTAAGCAGATATCGGAAAAAATGTTACGAGATGTCCTCTCCCAAACGGATCATACTTATAGCCGCCAATATACACTGTAAATGGCATGTCGCTGCCAAAGATGAATATATAAAATGTTCAATAAATACGAGTGAGTTAGGAATATTGTCTTTTTTTCTTCCCTATAACAGATCATCTCCGTTCAGAATCAGGACTCGTTTTATATAAGTTGAAAGTCCCTACGCGCACGTTCTATCAAAGTATATGGCGATTCGTTTCCTTTCTGATGTTAACCTGTCCCGTATATCTTGCCTATCGTATCTGTCCTACAACTCTAAGCCATATCCACTATAATTTCTCGTCATCATACCACCGTCTTCTGTTTCCAATAAATTCTCAAATTTGTGCTCCCTTTTTAACCTGACTTTTCCCGTTTGATCAAAACCAAAAATACAAATTGGATTGATATCATTCAAATATTAAACGTATCAGCAATCATTCGAAAATAACATAATAAACCGATCGTACATGTAAACAAACATCCAATTCCTGATTTCCGACAGAAACCCGTAGGACGTCCCGACCGCCACAGTTTAGGGTTGTTCAGGG
Source organism: Sisyra terminalis (assembly GCA_958496175.1). Taxonomy (NCBI): domain Eukaryota; kingdom Metazoa; phylum Arthropoda; class Insecta; order Neuroptera; family Sisyridae; genus Sisyra; species Sisyra terminalis. Next base: position 16,639,762 of record OY292275.1, read on the forward strand.
ACTCTTATGATACATATATTGCTCTCCAATTCCGGTTCAAATATGTTTTTACCCTCAATCACATTTGCAGCATCCATATACATGTAAATATTCTAAACGAGACGAATAAATGCAAAGGGAGAGCACATGATATTGTGCAAATATACAAATTGAGATGAAATAAAATTTTGCATTATAAATTTTACTACTCAAAACAGATTTCATTAATTCTCCGTTTGGAGTACAATATGAGTGAATGTTTCAAATCTTCTCATCCACGTACATATGTCTCTTGAATTGTGTGAATGTGTATTTTGCTTGATTGGCAGTTAGAAGTTCAATGAGGAAAATATAAAGTTGAAACTGAGTACTTGTAATATAATAAGTTATTAGAAAATTGGAGTATGCTTTTGAGCGTTCTATTACATGTGTTGTATTTACTTCAAAATGAATCTGAAATGAACATGGGTAATAATCTCATTTGTACGCGATATATAAGACATGTGTCAACTGTTTAAATGTTTCTAGCATTTAATTACGTGTCATTCGTATCAACATTCAGTAACAACTCACAACCAACCTACAGATGCTACAAATATTTCTGACTTTCACGTGTAATTATATTATAATTTTCAGCGCAAATAACATGCTTAATATCCATTACACCATCTCAATCACAAATTGCTTTGATCAACCAACCCTCCGCCTCTTTCGCGCAATTGACCACCAAAAAAACCACCGCTAATTTTCCCAAAAATCTGCTCTAATAATCCGCGGAAAAATTTACTAATTCCAAATGTTGATTGCGACGTAGCGACTAAGCACAGTGAATGGGAAGTTGAGATGACATGACAAGATCCGCCACGGAATTAGTACACAATGTCGCTAAATTAACAGTCACCTGTCATGGCAGCTTCACCTCAAATGTCGACTATGTCATCTGCGATGTGCTCTAGACACCACAACAGTTTCTATCTTCTAGAAAAGACTCGTACTAGATACTATCATATCAAGCTAGAATGAATCCCAGGTAGTATTTTTTTAATGAAAAATACTTATGAGATAAAATCCCAACGTGCATATAAACGGGATGTTGTGTGCAGAAGTATCTTTGCACAGGAAAATTATTAATTTGTTTTGAACTTTTTTCAACAATCTCTGCATGGTAAACCTTGAGAAAATATTTTTTCTAATCTCAAGAAAATACTACTTGTTTATTCTCAGTGCATTTTAGTCCATTATTAAATATTTTAAATTGAAATATTAATATTTTACCACTTATTAAAATCAATTTCACAATCCAATATTTTGAATAAATAACTAACGTTTACAAAAAATTAACATCCATTTACTTAAGCAAATTGATCAAAAAATGCTAACATGTATTAAAAACGACTCCTTAATGCTCGTTATTGAAAATTTGCATCCTTGCTTCTTGTACAGCTACGGTATTATCTTACGTTATGTTTAAAATCAGTAAACAATGAAATAATTTCTGGAAATTCCAAAAATAGGAAGAGAACCAAAATAAAGATACTGTATCCATACAAAATGCACAATAAACAATATAATAATATTCATTGTCGACAAAAAATCGAGCAAACTGTCAATACCAGTGATTCCCACCGACGAGGGCGATATCACTACAATGCTAACAATTGTTAAGGGGATGGTAGCGTACATAGAGCTCCTTAGATGAGATGTGTATTGAAAAATTGTGGTTCATATTCTTCCCTTTTAAGTAAATATTATAAATATAATTCAATTGTTAGAAGATAAAAATAAAATGTACAAAATAACAATTACAAAGGAAGTAATAGCTATTAATCGTTTTTCTCTATTCTTCTCTAGCATTTCACAACTTATTTTTTTGACTTATTTGACTTATTTTTTTGGTTTCTCAAAGTTAAAGCTTTCCATATTATAAACTCAAAATTTTTAAATTCGATTTGGAGAATAAGTCGTTGGGAATATCAATTTTAATAATTTAAGTGCTTAGAAAATCAGTAAAATGGCAAACAACAGTTCCACCTTTGTAACTCGATTTGTTCATTTAATTTTTTCTATTTTTCTTCAGCATTTTAAAACATTCTAGGCACTTCCTCCTTTGGTTTCTTTAAATATAAAGGTTATATTAGTTGTTGAGGATATCAATTTTATGAAGTTCAGTGTAAAGAAAATCAGTGATATAGTAAAGGTGTAATAATTTTTTTTTCGAGAATAAGCGACTACTAACCAAACATTAAAAACAACTACTTTTGCTTTCCTTTTTTTAAAAAATTTATTAAATTTGAGTTTTTAGCCGATTTTACTTTTAACATCGTTTCATGTTGGTACTTCCATTATAGCCTAAATCGGCTCATTCAAGCGAATGGCGCTTATTAAGAATAACATTAAACTAAATAATTTGTTATTGAGAGCCTAATCTGTTTACATTTCACTAAATTGGCGTTAATTAGTGGTCAATTTGTAAATTTACTCGTAAAGGGAGGCAAGTGGAGAACAGTAGAACACAAACATGCTTTACACGTATTAATTAGTGCAATTTAATCCATCAATAATATTAAAATGGGTAATTATTGTTCCAGATCTGTGTCTGTAGTATGGATGAAAGTTTGATTTTTACGAATATTTGGATGTTTACTTTTCGTTATAAAAAAGTTGCAATGATTGTTGAAATATTGGATGAGAAGGCGGTAATTATGTTTAATCGAACTGAAGAGATCATTGACACGTTGGCGATATGAAAATAAAAAGGCTATGATAGATTTCATTCAGCGCTATGACATATGTATTATGTCCATTTAAATATAAACATCTAAATTTCAATACCGGTTTTATTGAACATATTAATTCGACAAAAATGTAGTTAAACTAGTTCAACCAGTGGCGATAAAATATTGTGTTTGGAAAAAAATTTCGCCGATATGAGCCGATAGCGCAAATGTGATTGAGATTTTAACGTATTCGCAAGAATAAGCGTGCATCTTGAAGAAGAGCGTTGGCTTGGCCAAATAACATAATAAAAAAGCGGCTGTGACGCCTATAATTATTGCTTTGAAAACAAAGAGTAATCATAACTTTGTCGCCTAGACTAATAATAAAGATCTCTCTCGGTTTTACCACAACAGTTGCCGCTTGTGTTGTCGTTCTGAGTTATGAATTTCGATATTTGTTTCTGTTGGCGATGTTTCTCGGTAAATACGGCTATCTCACCACCGCATGGCGCATCCCCTAGCGAACGATAAAAATACCAACAAACTTTTATATGAATGCGACAACTTGCACGGCCAAATCTAAAATTAACTCGTGTGTATGTGTACACTGTACGTATTACGTATTTCATGTTCTTTTATTTTATCTCTATTTTTATAGGAAAACTTGTTTCTAATTATACTGAAACAAATGTAGAACAATTTACAAATACCTTTCGAAATTACTCATTAATATCAATTTGTCGCATTTGTCAAAAAGTAAACGTTTCGAAAAGAGTAATTCCGTGAAAGCTTTGAAAGAAGAAGAAAAAAAGGCATGAATATCTCGAAATCTTTTATGCTCGATATCTCGATGTGTTTCACCTGACCGAAATAGCATGAGATACTAAAACACATTCCTCTGAAGTACTATCGGATGGGGTGCAAAAATGGGGTAGATGTAGCCATAAAAAAAGATGTATGAAGATGAAAATTTTCCAAGACGAGTGGTGAAAGTTAGCACCCTTCGATCGTCAAGATGCAATTTGATAGTTTGTCTGAAAAGTGTTGGTTGTGTGAAGCAATTTCCACGTGCGCACATTATGTTGCCTTCCCTTAAAAACTCCCGTTCGCGAAAGCTTAACACGATCCGCTCATAAGTATCGTCACCGTAAAGACGGGGTACAAACACTTCAAACATCACGTTCTTTTCACCTTATTTTTCAAGTAATACAGAAACGAAACGTTTACACTTTTGATGTTTTGCCTTTTCCCGATTACCCATCGACAATTTCTTCGTATATAAGTAGGTGAATTTTCCGATTTGCTTCGTCAAGATAATTGTTTTTCTTCGCTGTTCAGTTCCACCTTGATTACGATTTCAGAGGCAACGAGCTGATACTGTTTACTATGAATTGTTCTTCGGTGGAAAACATGACATAGAGAAAACTGGGTTGTGACATTAGTAAATGTGTAATGAGAAAGCGTGTGCGACCGAGGGAAGACTCGCGTCATATTATCATACAGCAGTTATTTCGTATACGGTTGTTGCACGACAGTGTGTGCTGCATAATGTGGTCTTTACAAAGGACATGGCAAAGTAACAACACAGAGGAAGACGCGAGTGGCGTTGACAGTTTATCAAATTAGATGCGCCAAGCAACAAACAATCTGTGCAAGACATATAACTGCCAAGAATTATAATAAGAAGAGCATGGTAAGGAGACAGCTCGTGCGAATGCATCCTACTGCACCAAAGCCTCAAGAAACTCCACAAATGCAATGCAACATCAATCATTCATTATAAAACCGGGCCTTCCTCGCCATCTTCTCAAGTCCAATTGATTGATTCTTACATTTGCCCAGCTCGCCATTTTATTCAAATGTAAAACCCCGCCTTGTTTCGCTTAACTTTTCAATGAGCACGAACAAATAAAAAAAAAACCCGAATGCTATGTAATTATATAGCATAATATTTAATTGCATTAAATTTATTATGAAACCCACATTTATATAAAAGTTTGTCATGCTTGAAGAAACTCAAACGCGTATATGTTTATATATCTGCTGGACTTACGAAGAATAATAAGAATAAGTCTTTATTGCATACGTCCCTTTATAAATAATACAAAATGGATAAAGATGGAAGAAAAGTGACTTGGACAGGACATAAGTTAGTTAACATTATGATGGTCTCATATGGATGCGATATCAGCGGTAAACATCGATATTTTGTGTGGCGAACGTGGACGATGGTCGATCCAATGGTATGGTCGATGGTATGTGCTTGTTGCGGATGCATTTTAAGCGATGCAGTGGACTTGTTGTGTGCAGTGTCTGCAACCTGTCCACATAAATCTGTCATCCCGATGCCTATTGCAGCAACCTCACTATTGGCGGCAGCCGTGACGAACCACGAGGGGAAGACCTCGATTCTTGCGACACTAAAAGCAAACTCATGTGATGGCTGAACTTAAGGTCCTTTTTTTACATTTGCCAGATAAATCTCGCTATTTACACTTATTGGCTCATTCTATTAACTATGGCTGCTACATTTTCAACGTCTTCCAATCTTCTCTTTCCCATTCGATTTAATTCAGCTCTAATTATTATTCTCTCTTTTATCTTGTCTTTAAATCACAAACTAATTTAAACCGAACAATTTCTACATTTACGTCAATTCAATTTATTATTCTCAATTTCAATCATACTCCATTCAAATACCTCAATTGCTTCCTTTTTAAAAAGTACATTTTTCTCTCCAGTAAATCCACCTTTCCTTTAATTATAAATTCTAGATAACTTTTATTAGAATTATACTGCCAATCAAATAACGAAAAACTCGACATCAAAGTAAATTTATATTCTAATAAAAATACAAACTATAAATCAATAACTTAGATAAGAATTACTGTCTTCATTATTAAATTTTGTCCATGTAATTCTCATCGTAAAAATTTTATGGTTCGAAATTTATCAACTGAGAACTTAAACAGGAACAATATTCCTCTAGTATTTAATATAGTAAGACGAAAGTTTTGTAAGGCGCACGAAAAGTGTTTGTGATAATGATCTTGAGTTTGATCTAAAAGCAATAAAAGTTTATTTCAATAGACAAAACGATTGTCAAAATAAATTTTATATTTGCTACCACCAGTTTATGAGCATCGAGGGGGAACTTGCCGAATTTTTTATGACAACGCTGAGAATAAATCAAAATTTCACCTGCACGTAAAAATTTGATACGCTACAAAGTGGTAAAACGGTTATAAAACAAACATACGGTTTTTATGCCGCAAAAATATCCTAAGACATATTTTGATAGAAACTCTTCACCTATCGTTTTTGTACCTAAAATAATACTTGTTATTCTTCTTTTAAGCAAATCCGATTTTACATTAAGCCTAAAGATAAATTTACTAAAATAGTGTTTCATCCAAACTGACACAACTTTATAAATATTCAATGTATTTAAAAAAAATCAAAATGAAAGATTCTTCTTGTTGTAGTTGAAAATTTTAAAGGAATTATAAGCTTAATTATGGCTAATTGTCAAGCAGGAATTCATAGTCGAAAGCAAAATCGATTCAATAATCAATCTTAATAGTTGAGATAAAATCAATTTAATACCTTATTAGTTGAAACTGTCACTCGCATATTAATTAATATTTTATTATCTTGGCATTACGATTATTATGGAAAATTGATTACACTTAATGAACACTTACTTATTTATCAAGGAGTAAATTACAATACGTAAATCGACTTTTTTGTCTGTAATATTTAACAATGCACTTATGATATCAAGCAAATCAGAACTAGAAGTGTTTTTTTTAAATAATAAAATATTTATTTTATCAAAAATTAAGCTACTGTAATACTTAATCTTATAAGAAAACAGGTCAGAGTGGAGTGGTAATGGGTTTAATAATCAGCTACTGTGGAATTAAAAAGCACCTGTATACAATGGGATTTCATTTGGAAGACCCAAAATGATTCTTTGAATAAATGTAGACATGGGAAACGGGATAAAAGCCCTGAAACTGAAATTATTGGAAAGTACCAAGTGCAACGAGTGCTGAGGTTCACCCATCTGCTTGGTTTTATCTAAGTGAAGTAGAGACCCAGGAAGTATATTTAACCCTGAGGCTGCAGTGTTGAGTCACAACTAACCTCATCCTGGAAAACCCAACTTAAAAAAAAAACAAAGATTAAGATAAAGACGTTCAAAATTAGTCAGTGTTAGTTTATCTAAAAACAACTGGTTCTTTCAAAATTATGGCAAATCACACTCAAAATTAGCAAAAATTTTAAAGACACAAACGTTAAGTAATTGAAAGATTTAAATTTAATGATTTAACACATTTTTAATGCACGAAAATATAATATTAAAGTTCATATAACATTAATTTTAGTATTGTATCAAATTTAGTATGTAATACAAAAAATCTCAGCTTATTTTAGACTTTTGGATTATAAAATTAACATTGACGTTTATATAAGTTCAAGTATTCATAACTCATAAATCAAGCAACTACAATTGACTTTAGACTCCATAAACCAAAACCAAATGAATTAATTCGGCTTATATGTACAGTTTGAATTGAATTTGCAAAATGTAAAAGAAACAAATTTAAAATATTATTATTTATTTATTTAAAGTCGCTTCAACTGCGAGGTCTTTCGCGACTATACTCTGCACTCTAGTGTACGGCTTTTGGTTACAAAAGTCTTTGATAAATAGTAGATTGATAAGCAATATGAGGTATATATATCATTTTACAGTGTTAATTTTATACTCATAGCGATAAAAATAATTTTAATAATAATAAATATAATAATTATTAATGTATATAGTAATAATATAATAAATGAGGGCGGCATTTCTCCTACCAAAATGCTAAAAGTAAGGCTAGTTCTGAACGTTCCTGTACATAGTCTCGTTGAGTCTACCAAGTCTAAGGTTTCTTTTTGATTTTTAAGATTTCGATACAAATGTGATTTATTGACAAGATATTATAAATTTTTTATAAACATATACGTATTGAAAAAATCATTTCAACGTCTTGTCTTTACTTAAATATTTCGATTGCCAAGCAATCTGTAGTAGTAAACATTACAAAATATTAATCTTCTTTGCAGTGATTTTGATATAATTTTAAAAAAATATGCCTAAAATTTCCAGAAGAAATTGAGGATGCTTAAAACTGCATAAAGTTTGCAACCATTTTGCTGTGTCTTTATATTGGGACCGTAAACTTGACGAAAAAACTCCTGAGAAAAAAACTTTTATTGTTGCCTATACTTCCATAATTTTTTAACTATTTTTAACAATTATAACATTTAATTAAAATTATCAAATTAAGGAATATTGGAAACATATCTGAGAGGTTTCATTCAAAGGTAACATTTTCAATTTACTTCGATTTAGTTTTACGTTCAAGTATTGAGGTACCCTTAATTATACGATGATCAAAGCAAAATACGTTGTATGAAAGAACGGACGATAAATTCCAATTATGGATTAATAAAATTAATCATCATAATAAATCAATATAGGGTTTTACTATTTGGTTATTTGCGTTCATTATCTTGGCGTAGTTTTTAAAGGAAAGTTTCCATTGAAAAGTGTTGTTTTTCGAAAATTGCTTGAGTGTAAAAATTTGTTGTTTTTTATTTAAAGTAATAAGGAATATTTTAAAAAGAAAAGCTTTTATTATTATCGTTATTAATTTAAAATTAGAATAAAAGAAAGAAATGGTTAGATTAAACGTTGAAAATGTAAATTTTATTCAGCTGATTAGAAAAAGTTTCAAAGGTACGAAAGAAAAAAGTATTTTAGAATTCGTATATATGTACGCTTTTATTAAAAAAGGTTACTCTTTTCAATTTGCAATTAGAAAAGCTTATCAAAGAGAAACACACAAGGCTCCACATTCACATAATAATGCCCAAATAAATTTAAAATATAATTAGTTTTGAAAAAGGAACGTTTATACATTCAAGAGAATAACGTGTTGTGTTAGATGAAGAGCAAAGGAGATAGCGGGAATGGGAAACTCGAAACGAGCACAGAAAAGACAAGTGTTTATGATAGAGTTATCATAATAAACACTGTGTCTCCCTCAGTCATGTGACACTAAAGGGACACTTGGGATATGGATCTGTGCTCCAGAACCCCTGTCCTTCTAGTAATAAAGGCTTACATAAAACTACTAGGCATTGCTGTGCGAAAACAAACCTGCATGGATCATCATTTTCCGCAAGCTAAAATCGTCATGATAACGAAGTATTCACCTTTGAGTTTATTTTTATTATCAAAAAATGTTAAAAAAAATAATGGAGCGTGAATAACTTTTTTAAAAAAAAATATTTATTAATTCTTTTTCAGTTTGCAAAAAAAAAACCACCCCGATTTATCAAAAGCTTCACATAATAATCAAGTTCATCCAAAGCTCCTAGCTTCCATGAAAAACAAGTGGTGAATATTAAGGGGGTCGGTCGCCTTGTGCTTGTACAATGCACAAGGTACAGACCAAGGCATCCCCATCGAAGATAACTTCGACCACAACGGAGAAAGACATGCGAATGAAATTCACTGCTCTTTTCATATTCCTTTCTTTTTCATGTTAATTTTGATTTGTGTTTGATGTGCAGTAGTGAATTTAAATTCGTTATTTATTGTATATTACTACAGTTTTGGGGAGGGATGTTTATGCTTATAATGTAATGTAATGTCATCATAAATTTGTTTTAATTGGTTATGCTTGACTTGGCTGTGTTGTCAGTCTGCTATGAAATTTATTGATTTGCAGATGAATCATGATTTTAAATGTAATTTAACTTTCATTATCTGAAAACTCATTGAAAATAATCGTCCAAAGTTATAAGCTACGTAACTTTAGTAATCGTCAATGTTTATCTCCCTGTATCTGATATTCAAATCAAATGATGGCCACAGCATAAATTTAGATCAATTTTCTGATTAAGTTTCGTTTGATACAAGATATTTAAATTCATCGCATATTTCGATGACGATAATTATTCTTAATTAGCATGTCATTATGGTGCTGAAACAAAACTGTCACAATAAGTAAATACTTTATTGTTAGTCGAATTGAAAAGGAAACGTTTTAGAAAAATATTCATCATATTTATTTGAAAGCTTTTATATGCGCCATAATATTCCCATTTGAATATTATGTTAAATTTATGCTATTATACTTATTACAGAGTTATTACTCTTTTGATATAAGTAAGTCAACAAATAACCTCCTTGGTGTAAGGGGTGTGGGAATTAAGTAGAAAGTAGTTGTAATACTTGAGATTTATTTGTATATTTTATGTAACAAACGTAATATAATATGCTAATGTGATATTTTCTTGTATGTTTCAGGTAAGTACGATTGTGCTTCCATACTTCTATACTACTGAACAACTGCATTCTCATGATGAGGACAACGTGTTCTATGCGATGGTAAGATGCCTCCGTATAATACCCGTCGTTCACGCGATGATTTGCGAAATTCATACACCCGTAAGCTGTTGTAAAACCATTAATTTTAAACCCAGATTTTCGGTGCCATTCGTCGTCATAACTAATTGTTGAAGGAATTTATGACTCTATTGGATTAGAAGTTTCGTTTGTTTTCCGTGTAATCGATTGCGATTTGATGGAGCTGTTAGTGAAGGATATTTTTCAAGAGACAATGATTTTTATTTGTAATATTTATTTTGAGCACGATTGTACCCAGTAGTAATACTATGACAGATTAGTAAAAGAGTCTGCAATGGTGCAGTTGTGTGATGAGATGACAAGACCAGACAGTTTTCATCTGTCAAGCACAGGCGATGCCACATGATGACGACGACGTCGACGTCGTCGCTTCAGTCAGGAGTTGAGGATAGCGACTGACAGACGGACACACGGACCATGTGACCTGACATAAGCAGTGGAACGCGTAACAAACCCCAAATAATTTTCCTTTTCTCCGCACTCGTTTGACAAATGGGGTTAATAACATTGCTCATTTATATATTAACATTTCTATGAATTTTCTATTTGATAAAAGAAACATTTATTGTGGAGTATCGTGGGTTAAGCGTGGATTGGGGTAATGGGGGGCATATCCCATTGGGGGACTATGTTGGTCGGTGTCTCTTCTGTTGGAGGAGGTATTGATTAGTACATGTCTGTCTGAGGTGAACCTCGCGTCATTCGTCCGCGCCACTGACAAGACGGATGCTGCCAATGCAGCATCAACTCTACTTTCCTTTCAAACTTCCTAACTATTACATCTCAAACGAATTATCCGAGACATTTGTCTAATAAACACCAATTAAATTCAACTAATGCTACAAAATCACTCCTTTCCCCAAGTAATAGTAAAAATGTAATAGTCTTAAAATTTAATTTTTGATTAATTTTAAATTAAAAATTCAGCTTTTTTGTACGGAATTATAGAAAGCCGACTTTTGTACTAAAGTGCTTTGTACTGCAATTCTGGCTTTGGCTCTTTAACCATTTCGAAAAAGCAAAAAGTTCTCAAGTAATGTGAATACCTTTTTGTAACTCAGAGTTACTCCAATATTATTTTTTGGTTGAAAAAAGGTACCTTAATGATTTTCCCTTAAGAGTTTAGCCAAGTTTTAATGATGTAATACAATTTTCATATTATATTGAATAAATAAACAAATAAACTGTCATAGCATATATTTAACATGAGATAGTTTAATTACATAAAATTTTGCTCATTTGAAGTAGTAATACTAATATTGATAAACACCCTCCTGTTCTACACTATGCTGTACAAGACTTTATAGCTTAGAATAGGTGTACCGGAAAAGAATGTCGTTTTTTCAATATGCAATTAAAACACAAAATTTTGTTACAACTATTGAATCATTGATTTTGAAAAAGTGTCAACTCTCATATGTTTTACATTGGAGTTACGTGTCAACACCAATATAAAACATATGGGAGTTGACACGTTTTTAAAAACACCAATTCTATAACTTTCGTCACATAGTTTTCATAATATTTCGTTTTTAAATCAAATTGAATTGAATTTCTTTTCTTTACATATATCTCTGAAAAATAATTAAGTCGAATAACCACCGTTCATTCCCTTAAAAAAGCGATTTGCTTTAAATATAATTTCATTTGGTCGATAAAATTTTTATCATCTCAGATTTAAACTTTTATACACTAAACTCGAATACTTAAATAAACTCAATGTTTATACAAAATTTCCCGAAGGAATATCCCTCTCTAAAATCTAGTATAAACAATTCATGATTTTATTCAGATGTTGTACCAACAATTTTTTCCACCCCTTGCTATATTGAACGCAAACTCTTTAAATAATTTCTTAAACAGTCCGTTTTCTCAGTGATTTTTTCGCGAAATAAGAACTTTAAATTTGCCTCTTTCGTATAATATTTTTTCATGAATTTGTGCTAAATGAAGTCGAAAAATTCTTACAATTTACTGTACATATATATGTATATATTTATAATACGGAATTATATAGCTTTTCTCCTCGCCCGAAATATAAGGCCGTTTTCTCTGAACAACCCCACATCTATTGAAGACAATGAGCAGTTTAAATGCAGGACACAGGCATCTCTTCACCTCAGCTCTGAATAATACGGTTCAACATCCCCGAAAATATAACTAAAGGCGGTTTTGGGACTGAAAAGCTTCGAATATCACTCGCTCATTTTCAGTGCGTTATCTCGCACAGTTGCTACTTATATTTGAAATCTACCTTTAATTCTAACCCTCATAATATATTCGTAGCTTTCGTGAAAAGTCTATGCCTCTTGTAGATAAAATTCGATGTTAACGGCTGAATTTGTTTGCGTTTATTTTTGAGTAAACAAATATGAATTTTTTTTCGAGCTTTTCCAGCTGAACCAATTTCTTTTTCCTGCTGATAAAATCATATTTTGATTGATAATTTTGCTTTTGAAATAGAAAAAGACATAAAGGATTTCAAAAGGAAATTATTGCCTCAGCTTGTGTAAGTCTTTGATTGTTCTGTCGTGATTTAAGTGCTTGTTTTGCATAAGTGTTGCATGTTGAACATTAATATGGGAAATCGCCGTATTTCTAAAGCCCTGCCCCGATAGATTAATGTCATTGATGTTTTATATGAATTCGAAACGGAGGTGCATACGTCTTAACTGATTTTCCTCGTCCATCAAACGGCCTTGTCAAGAGGGAGCGTGGAATTATATGAAATTTAGTGGAACATTTTTTATGTGAAGTACTGTATGAAAAATTTATTCAAAACGTATTTTCCCTTTTTCTGTGCTCATAGCATTCACGTTGTCATTGAGAGTTTATTGTTTTTAGCACGTGACGTTGGACATTTAGTTTAAATATTGAGTGACGAGCTGTTGGCCGCAATTTGTATTCTCAATAAAAGTCTATAAGACATTCTTTGCGGACAGGCGAGTCGACGGTTTAGGGGCAAATCCTCTCGGTTTTTGCTTGCAAGTCATTGAATATGCAATGAACTTCTTCCTTCCTTTTATAAAACCCACCGCAAAACGAACGCGACGATTGGGGGTGATGGAAACACGAGCCGATACGAGCTTTTTCAATAAAGACAAGGAAAACAGAAGCTTTAGACTTGTTTGCGGGTGTTATTTTGAAAAGATAGACCAACGCGTGGTAATATCTGTTGCATTTCCAGCGAAATCATGCTTCGTTTTTTTTTTTGGGTGTAATGGTTTATTTTGTTAGGAATATGACGCGCGTTTTCTATTTTTCGAAATAATGCATGTGTTGGGACGTGGATTTAACAATAAGTTCATTTAAAAACCAACATTGTGATGTGAAGTCTACGAAATGTCCATGGATTGTCGTAGCGAGTAACGATATTGCTTTACTATATACCAGTTTTAAACGTCCGTAGTATTCGTATATTCTCAAGTCACATCAACATGTCCAAAAGCTCGACCAAATGAAATCTTAACTGAATTCGTTAAACTGTCATGTCATTCAAAATGGAAATTTGCACCATTTTCGTTCTTTGCGTTCCAATATTTCATCTAACACATTTCCTTTATTGGTCGTTATGAAGCTGTGGTAATTAAAAAGAAGTACATTCCTATAGTCCATTCTTCATCATTAAAAAAAAGCGAGCGGGCGATATAAAATATAATTGACATTTCTTTTAATTAAATTTAATTAATAAATATGTCGTTAATATCAGCCGATTGTCAAGGGGTACTTAAAAAGTGATTGCAGTCGTAGATCTGAAATACGGCAATTGCAGTAGAAGTAAGTCGAAATGGGGTGGATGAGGGAGACGTCGTTCGACGCCGTCTGACGGGTTGACGTGATGTGCAGGTGACATTAAGCTCAGGACGTCTCTGTCTCCGTCACTCATTGTCCTTCTTTAAGCCTCAGCATTGATCTGTACGCCCTGGAGATGGACAGGACACTTTTGCCAGAGGAAACTGGGAATGGGCGCAATGATATTGTCTTTTGTTAGGGATGACAGGCGCGGCTTCCAAAAGGGGTTTCCTATATATTTTTTTTCTTAATTGACATTTCTTGATATACATTTTTTTCGTGTTTTTCATAACGATTTTTTGTACGTTTTTTTTTCTTTCAATTTCAAACTGTCGTGTATCTATTAATCATTTAATTAATAATCTTCTATGATTTCACATAATCAGATAATTCTGCCATCAATCAAGTTGATTAAAATATTCGTGGGAGTGAACCGACGGGGGATGACAAAGAGTTGAGGTGGAGAGACTTTTAAAAAATAATATCTGATATAAGTGCAGTTAAAATATAGGTCATGCAATGAGACGACGTCTCTCCCGGACGTCGCCTGTCCGTCAGCTTGTCCGTCTGGATGCACAGGCGTCAATACATGTTTTGCGCATAGACGCTGCCAGTCTGTCCGACAAACTAGACGAGATGTTGATGCAAGCAAGTACTGACACCCGTCAACCCCTAGAAAACTTCATCGCTAACCACTGCTGGGATTCAACACTGTTTCTTACCTTCAATTACAATTGATTTCGGGTTTTTCCCATCTAAACATCTTATTCCTGCTGGGAAAACCTTTCAAAAATTTATATGGCCATCAATGAATTGATCTTTTCTTAGATGATTTTTTAATTGGGGTGTCAGTGCAAAATTTTAGTGGATCATGTCAAGTAATCCTAGCTCGATTGAAAATCGTTATGGGGATGAGTATGATAGAAGCATAGGACTGTGAATGAACGTGGGGTGTCTGATACAACGAGTAGTAGCGTCTTTGGGTGACATCGCCTTCGTCAAGTAGACGTGGAACGACACCCGTCAATCGATTGTCAACCCGGTCAGAAACGTTACGTCGCGCACAGTCCCCTCATTCCCTGCATCACTCCACCGCTTGATAAGGGTGGACGTCGCGTTTTTCCCGTTCTGCTAAGCGACCACGTCCAGACGCCACTGCAGATGCAGCGCCTTATAGCACAGGTGTAGAAATATTTCTATATCCAACTTATTCACAAAAGAAAAAATCTTAAGCAAAAAATCAATATCTTACAAATAAATCGCAAACGTTTCATCATCACATCTCCGAACATTGATTTACGTTTTCAAATTACAAAAGTTAAATTTCTATTCTTTCCACTCGACCCTAACGTATTCAGTTCTCTAATTCATAATGCTCACGTCCATGACTGAACCAGAAAAGTGGAAGAGTTTGGGGGTGGGCTGTTTCGCCTCCATAACAATTTCGTCTTGTTCCGGGTAGGACATGCTATTGCCGTATCGTATGATTTGAACAGAGACATATTGTGTGCTAGAGAATTCAATATTGCAGCATTTGCACTAGATATCAATCAAATAAATGTACGGGATACAGCACAATTAAAGTGACTTTTCTCGAAATTTATATGAATGTCGTGAACTCGGCCAAATACTTCATCTCGCTCTCTACATGCACTCGACTCGGCAAGCGCTACTCCAAAGCTACAATATTAAATATTGCGAATTAGAGAAATGGGATTTGTATCTACTATTGTAAATTTACGTGTTTGATTTATTAATACAAAAATTCAATGGATATATCAGCAGCGTTGGCAAGTTTGCTTTTTTCAACTGAGATTAAGCTGTACCAACGTATATTATATATAGAGTGAACAGCTTTGATTGACTGTTTGACAGACATGATTGACTGACTTTTCTTTATCATCGCGCAAACTTTTCAAACTCTTGGACTGAGAAACTTAAAATTTTTGAGATATACGTGAATGTGGACTTTTAAAAGCTCCATTTATCGAAACTTTCTTTTTACGACTTAATTAAGAACAAATCAAGGAATGCTATCTTTTTCTGGCTCTCCTAAAGTTTTTACCTTATAAAAAAGTTTTTTCCTCACATAAAAAATACATTCGAATAAAAGAAAAATTTAAAAAAAAATGTATCGGTTCATTATATTTTTGTATCAAAAACTTCGTTTCAATTTGAAGTTCAATTCAACATTGCATGTGTTTTGATTTTATAGTTTGCTTAAACCTTTGAGTAATTAAGCTAATGATTATCATGTTATGGCCAAACGTCAAATAACATGATCACTTAGCGTATTGCTATACAATGATATTTTTTTCTATTTCCACTGACTCCACTGGCTTTCTATCATGCTATGTCTTTCACTCTTGTGACGTACTTGAGATATTAAATTTTTTATTCTTCAATTTTTGTTTTTCCCTTATAACCCAGTATGCACATTATTTCCATTCACGAACATATTTTTTTCTCTTTATTGTTTTATGATACTCTTCTCTCACTTTGATGAATCAGTTAGCCCTTCTTTTTCATTCAGTTTTTTTCAAGACAAAGTGACTCATTTGAAAAGAAACATTTATACCTTAAATATAGATCATCTTTATGTAAACTATCGTCTTTCGTTTTGGTTGGCAGAGATATTTTGGATTCTATACGAAAAAGTTCGGTTAAACTCATTGATTAATTGTAATTGTGTTATTCATAAGACTCAATAATCACTAGTTTTTTACTCGTTGCAGTAATTGTTAGCTATTATATTCATCTAAATCCATTTTAAAATATATTGTGACTTTTTTTTTTTAATAAAATATGATGTAATTTTCAAATGCATATCTTTTGAAGAGAATTAATTTTGATTTACTTAATGAAACTTAATTAAAGCTCCATTGGGTAGGTGAACATTTTTTTTTACCACAAATGATTCAATAATCGAAAATTGTAAAAGTCATTTGTTTCAAAATTGGTACAGATTTCATTGGTTAAAATTCATTATGGACATAATCATTGAATTGGTAATCAATAATAATGATAAAAAATAAGTATTTATAGTTCTACCTACAATCGCTGCTTAGATTTAAATTAGTTTAGTTAAAACTTCTTCCTACGGTTTTTTTCTTTTTTCCATTTTAGCAAAAATTTAGACACAAGAACTTTAACAGTTAGGCCAGAACACATCGTTTACTTTTTTAAAGTGTTTTTAACCGTTTCTCATATAGGATCTAACTTTTGCCTAAATCTTAGAAGATGCTTTGTTGCAGTTTTTGATTCAAGATGCACCTTCAGGTTAATCATTTTGAGCTGATAAGCTCAAAATTAAATAGCAGATCGAAAATGGTTTCAGGTTCTATTTTCGATTGGGATTGAAGTGTAAAAATATTAACGATGCAATTTATATTTATTGAGGGGATTTTAGAGTTGCAGAGACATTCGTTTATTTATATAATGGCTCCAATTGTGTTGAATAATGGGAATTGAGTTGAAATATATGAAGATGTCAGAAATATCAAAGCTAAAAATATTTGTTGGAGGTATGCAGTGCGATATTATGATATGTCTATATCAAAGGTCTTGGCAGCGGGCATATATCAGTTCATCACGTTGTCATTGTAGTTTCGTAATTATCCTCAAAGATAACTGTTCGCATTTGGATGGTGTGATTGTCGGAATTGGTCGGAATCGCAGCAATGTAACGTTAACGGTCTAATGGTGTTGAAATGAGGCGTTAGATAAGTTAGATTTGGTGATGGTGCTGTGGGTGCTGTGGGTGCTGTTGGGAGGAATGTGTTCGGTTCGAAATTGGCGCATTTGGATTGAGTTGGCGCTCGGTAAATGCGAAGCGCGTGCCGCTAACGTAGGTCACGGGCCGACCTCTTGACACGCAGTCATTTGTCGGCGGAAAACGCGGACGCGGACGCGCCTCGACCTACTGTAGAGCGCTATAGATGCCGGTGCACCAGCACGTGGTGCTTTTACACGCATACATACATATGTATATATATATATATATATATCTATACATATCTCTCTTCACTAGGCACTTAGGAAGGCGCCACCACCAACAACTTGACAATGTGGTCGAACACGTGGTCGTATTTACTACGAGAGGAATGTGGCACGGGAGCTCCCGAGCCGTATATACTATACATATACACAATGCTACGTTACTACATCATCATTGTCCTAGACGAAATACGCCAACTTTACTACTGAGTCGTAAAATGTCGGGGTTATATTATGGCTTACATAAAGAAAGCGTTTAACACTTCGGTAATGTGAGATAAAATACGAATCAGATTGTTATGTTCGTGTTTAAGACATTCGTAAATGTTTATGTTTTTTCACGATTTAAATATCTATTCACATTATAATTTTTATATATCCTTTTATAACGTGATGAATTTACATATTATTATATCAAATTTTATGGACTCAATCCTCTCATAACACGAAATTCTTCAAATTTAAGCCGAAAATAACCGTAAAAACAAAGTCATTACTCCCTATGATCCCTATTTTTTCTCCTCTTTCTAAACATTTTTTGAAACGATTGTACAATAATTTATAATCATTTTCCGATTTCAGCTTTTTAAATTACCCATAAGAAATGCACACAGTACAAATAAGCATTGAAAGAGCTTAGTAGGTACTAACGATTTAGAGATTTGAATTATAAATAACCCAAATGTATTATTGCCAATATTAATTTTTGGTATATGAAAAGAATACATTACGTAATGCACACCCCTAAAAAGTGGTCACTTTAATTGTAAAAATCCTGAAAAAAATATTTTTTAATTTAACTTTTTCAATCACTTCTATTATAGCGACTGAGAATCTTTTAAGCTTTTTTAGATTTGCTGCTTCAAAAAATATCATAATCAAAAATCAAAATAAAGCAATTTTACTGTCCATATTTTTAATTAATAAGGTTAAAAATGTAAGCTTTGAAAGAAGCGGTCCTAAAAATGCCAGCTTTAGTTCAAAAAATTGTCTACCCAAAAAACGCAAATTTGTCCATCTAATTATAGTACTACCATATTACTGTTAAATTTTTACATTTATATGTTGGAAAACAAATTTTAGCTTTATAGGAACAACATTTTTCAATAAATTCCGCCGCTGTTTTTCGAAGAACTCTCAAACCTATATAAGATATAATGGTTCACCAGTGCTATTTGAAAATTATAATTTGTGTATCATTCGTTCGAAATTTACCGCATAAATGATAGTGGCTACTTTGTACCACCTATCCTCTAAAACTATTGTAGTATTTTTTTATTATTTATTGATTATAATTTATGAAAACGTACTTTAAATATATCATTTTCTTTCAATTTTCCGATAGGTTGTAGAATTTTTTCCAAAAGGATTTAAAAAGTTATGATTATATTTTTCCCGAATATACTTTACAAACGATAGTTTTTTTTTTTTGGATCCAGCCATTACCATTTAATGGCAATGAAATCAAAATTTGAAAGTTCAAAATCCTGTGTTTACTGTTTATTGTGTTGTAATTGGTCGAAAGTTTTTTGAATTCAATAAGTATTAATAAAATTTGATAAGATTTCAGTTCTGTGATTTTATTAGAAATAACATTGGAGAAATGATCATAAACGCTTAAAAAGTTCTAGTGTTTTTTAAAGAACAATGATGGTCATTTTTTGATTTTTCAATATTACCTAATTTTATTTCAACCTTTTACCCGATTGGCATAAACATGGTAGACAAAATATATGGATAATGCAAAAAGAGCTTTTAAACAATATTTTTTATAAAACGAATGAAATATATTACTTCTTTTGTGTTAATTGAAATACTGTGCTCTCTTGATACAATATGCCGAAAATATTTGCTGTTATATGTTTTTAAAGAGTTGTGAACCAGCAAGATATTCTCTAATCAGAGAGGATCAAAGAGCTCAAAGAAGGATTACTCTAGAAAAGCCTAAAACCTGTATTCTGCAAATTCTTAGAGATTGATAGTTGTAGAAAAGAAGAGGATTGATATTGACATGAAAAGCAGCCTCGATGTCAGAATAGAAAAATTTAAAAGACGTCTAAGTAAAAATATAGTAAAATGAAGAACAAAATGCATTTAGTTTTTTCATTGTACTGTATGGCAAAGAGGATAAATTTTCGAGTTGTTATTACTTAATATTCTTTATTGTCTGATTTTTGATAAAGAACTTTATTTGTGTTTTGAAAAATAGTATTCATAATGGAAAAAAAAGAAATGAATGATAGTTTTGAAATACAGTATAATAATTGATTAGCTTAAAACTTACAGATATTTGATAAAACTTAATTAAATATTAAAAGTTTATTTAATGCAACATGTGAAACTTCAAAGAGCATAAAATAAACTAATCCATTTTATGCGGAGGGGAGGTTGACATTATCAAAAATTATATCGTAGCCGCTTTAAGTTTTAAAAGCCTCAATCAATATTTACATACACTGAAAACATTTTCTCAGTTATTAAAATTCAAATACGTTGATATACCTTAAACGGCACTTATAAAAAACGGAAACGCTTTTTAAAATTAAATATTCATACCGTCATATAGAAACGTATGTATGTGTATACGTCTTGTGTACTTAAACTATTATTTAATAAGATTTATTTCAGAATTATTACGGTAAAAAGGAAAAAAGATAAACTTGTTCGCTTATGCTTATACTCATAATACAAGCAGTCCAATTTTACGAAATGATCTATTACTTCGTCAACAAAAAGAAAGGAAAAAATAAGCAATTAATATTCAAGATTAAAGTCAGCCATAAATTTTCAATCCGGGTCATATTTTAACTGCTATCTGACGTTAATTTGCATAATTCTAGAACGGAAAAATTTTACCTGAGTGATATAAAAATGTTTTTCTCAAATCTTGAAAACGTCTAGTATGTTTTTTTTTTCGTGATTCATGGAAAGTTCTTTTGTTGGTGGTTAATTGTTCTTCAACAAAGAGATGACGTGCGAAAATAGCGACTAATTAGGGACATGGCTTCCATTAATTTAAGCTAAAACAACCCGTCGAGATGTACAAACAACGCACGTGACGACTGTATGAATATACATGCACACAATGGTTAAGCGTGAATACGTTGAATACCTCGTGGGAGGTTTGTAGTGACAATAAAACGGTATTAAAAAGCGACCTACTGTTTAAAACCAAGTCGCCTAGCCGTTCCCAACACTGCCAGAATAATGATCCAGTACGTCACAACAAAACTGAATCGGTGGTCAGGACGAGCATCAAGTGTTCTCTGTAGTTGTGGTGCAAATTGTAAAGTACATAGATGCGAATGCAATATGGATTCAGCGACCACCCAAGTCACTGGAAATGTCTATGATCTGTCGTAAATTTACAACTTTAGATCGATACTTTCCTGCATCAAATCTTTATTGATTTCTGCAACGTTTGTTTACAAACTTGAGACTCTTAACACTAAAGGTAGCTCTTGAGATTTTTTTTAGAGCACCAAAAGAAAAATAGTGCTATTTCATACGTACTTCTTTTGTAATTTCTGACAAAAAAATAATATAATTTCTCAACAAAATTTTCTTCCACGTATTTATTACTAAATCTTAGGATATTATTAACCATCCTCTTTGAAAAAGGAAATTACGTAAGTTTACCAATAATATTTATACATATTAAATATAAAATCTTCAAGAACATTTTCCCGTTTTCTGATAGCTAGTATTTATTTATAAAGCCCGACAAGTGTATTTTTCTTTTGTTTTTTCCAAATTTCAGGTTTAGTAACTTCAGGGACAAAGAAAGAAAATTAAACTTTCAATAATTTCTAAACAATTTGTGTTTGAATTGAATTTTTTTTTTGTATAGTTTAAAGATTTTAGAATGGTTATATTTCTACACTTGTGAGGGACTCTAATTTTTAGATTTTCCGAAAAGCTCGGGAAAAAATTCAGCTTTTTTTGTTTGAACTTGTTACTTGATTTTTTACAAATTGAATATTTTTGCTTTAAATTTTCGGTTAAATAAAAAATGATTTTGAAGAAAAACAACTTGGGTTCTGCTAGCCATAATTCTTAAATTAAAAATTTCCAGTGATTGAGCTTTTTGAACCCAAAGCTACTGGTCATGATCTTTACACCAGAGGTATCCAAAATACTTTCCCCTTTAGCTCAAAGTACAATTAATCAATATTTTTTTTAATAAAATTTCATTTAAGAACGCAATTTTGTATTTTTGAACAATAAATATTGCGATTATTAATTATTATGGTGTCTTTTTATTGTCCAAATTTTATCGGTTGTAATCAATCGTTAGTAAAGATTGCCAAATAATATAATTTTATTTGACCTAATGGGTCTACTATTAAAAGTCGGTATTTTTACTCATGAACCGATAAACCATATCCATGCCTTCAAGATTGCTCTTTGCTCGATAAAAAATTATTTTTTATGTTAAAATATGTAAGTTGTAATTGTAATGTTTTCTCTATTTTTCGGATAAAGTCTTACCTGACAGAAAAATATCACAATCTAGATGTGAAAATATCGGGCTTAAAGAGGCTAAATTTTAATTTTGAAATACTTTTAATGTGTATCAAAGCTCGTCTACAAAAATTTGGCACGTAAATTAAAACATTAATAATGACTATTAGCTACTGTAATAGGATGTTCACTAATTGTAAGTTTAATTCCTTCTTCTAATATGAAATGAATGCACATTATTTAGTGTTTAGGCTACTATTTATTAAGTTATTAAGTAATATATGAACCTTTTCGCTTTATTACATTCTTCTACCTCTCAAGAAGCCTCATTATGTTTTCTTTCTTAAATTGTATTTGGGACCGAAATAATTCTGCAGGTGCGATTTTGTTCTTGACAACGCAAGACTACATGTTATAATAGCGGTAAAAAAAGCTCGAAAAGCTTGATTGGTATATTTTATCGCATCCTGCGTACTTTCCAAACCTAGCTTCATATAATTATTACTTCTTTTTTTATCCTTAAAAAATATTTTTGCGGTAGTCGCTTTAAATTCATCAGCGAAATAAAATCGCACCTTCAGGATTGTTTTTTGCCCAAAACACAACAATTTTGGAGAGAAGGCGTAATGAAGTTTCTTGAGAGATGGAAAAAAATAATAGAGCAAAAACGTTCTTATGTTACGAAATAAATGATATCATATTCATATTCATTTCATATTCGCAAAAGAAAACAACTTTTGGGATATTTTAATATTATATTCAGGATCCCAATATTTTTTGACTCGAATGATTCAATATTTGTTTTTTCTATTGAAAATATTAAACTAAGAATATAATTGAAAAAAATATGTTTTCGTTAAAAATACCTGTTATTAAGTCAAAACTTTTCAAATTTTCTTTTAATTGCCACCCAATAATATATAAAGCTTTATTGATTTCTAAATTTAGCCTTTTGTAAAGGTTTACCGAGTTAAATCCATCAAAACACATTTCCTTTATCGTCTTTTAAAACACAAACAATTTTTTAATCCATCAATACCCTGTTTCATAACTTCAAGTCAAACGTTCCACGTAATTTCATTCAATTAATTAATATAAAATTGATCAAACGGGAAAATTAATCCAAAAAGTCTACATATATATAACTCTCTAGAAATACACGCGAAATTGTTCAGGAACTCACTTTGAGCACGTGTCACAATTTTGTATTCATAATTGTTAACTGTTTTGGCTTCTGCCCAGTAAAAAAAAAGCTGTTTCTAATTGGCAGTTTAACTTGACACGGTGTTTGGTCAAGACATAAATACTATACTATATGTATTATAAAATGTACGGTAAGTCAAACAAAATGAGAAAGAAAACGAGTTTGTATCACCAATTGTTTGTTTCTAATATCGAATTTCATATAAGTTTTTTTTTTGTATTGGCTTATTGAATTTTATAATGTTGGAATCGATGTTTTTTTTTGCAATTAATTGGATTGAGTTAGGTTTTTATGGCTCCGTAGATATGTTAAGGGTTTGATAGAAAATAATGTGTATTGTAATTGGAAAGATAAATTAACGTATTTTCATTTTTATCAGATGGAATAAAATGTTTGCGTTTGGAAGAAAGAATAGCAAGAATAGGGTGAGTCTGTAACAAATTATAAGCTGCCTACTTTTACGTCCATCGTTGCCATTAAGGTTCCCTTCTAATGGCATCAGCACTTTTTGAGTGTGTGTTCACACAAAGGCAGGTCGAGTTGTTATAACATTTGCCGAATGATGTATATCTGCATCCTTCCAAGAGAATACTATATAGCGGAGGCTGAGGGCAAGTGGAAAGTGGCATCCAGTAGCCGCGAGTGTTAGCCCATAAAGCTCGAGATAAAAACGAAAAAAGAGCATGGATACGATGAAAAACCGCCGTTGAGGAATAATGCATAATTCGGTCATAAAATATGTCAGGGTTCTCTCTAGAATTGAGCGCTATCCTTCAAAGTTCTTGGCAATGCGGAGAGAGGTTATGTCTGATTTATTGGGCAATAAAGTATTATAATTAAACGCGTTCGGAGCCCCCGTGATGTCACTCCGGCCTAGATCTATAAATCTCCCCTGGGGCACAGGCTCTGGTTCCGCGCGATATCCCTACTACTCTTATGTACTTCTCATATCCATTATCGTTCGTCGCCTACACTTACTATTGATACTAACTGCCTTACAATATCATTTCAAATTTTACTGTTTTTTCCTCATTTAAAAAGAAAAAAATCTCAAATTTACATTACTATTCATTTAAATTAATTAAGACTTATTTAAATCGCAAAAAATCATTTAGTTAAAACATGCATACACAAACCATCCAGTGACGTCCCACTCTTACTTTTGCCTAATAACCACATTAACAAAAAACCAATAGTCGTATTTATTTCATCAAACAATTTCTGTACAAAATATTTTCAAATAGGGGTATATATAAGTGTACATTAAAATATGTTAATTAACGTCAGATATTTAATTTTTAAATACGTGATTTGAACGCCAGATTTAAACATTTAACTCCAAGATAGATCAAATAGACGTATACTTCAAATACAAAACGACTAAACAAGCGTGTAAAAAATACAATTAAAAACGCCAAATAGAGTTCATATAAGTAAATTTATTGAATAATTAATGGTTTCTTTGCTTTTGATGGGCACCTACGTTTGCGTTTTTATCCTAAAGGAATACATTTAGTTTCCTTAGGGAATTCAATTTTCTTCAAACGGATTAGAAAACCCAACGTATGCTTGCACATATATTTTATTTGAAATATTAGGCATGTACAATTACATTTACTAATATCAGCGTCTATATTAAACGCCTAAGTGCCATAAAACTCTGTTCAAAATCTTCTAGTTTCCCAGTCTTCAATAATAAATTTGGTTATCAATTCTGAAGTTATACTTTTATAATTTAAATTTAAAGTATATTGATTATAAATCCACCTTTATTATTTTCTTGTTTTGCAATACGCAATGATAAGATTCAGTCCATTCTTTAAAAGTAACTGTTGGTTTCACAGAAAAAATTTTGTAGGATTGCAGCTCTGGATTTCTGTCCATAGATCATTTAATTAGTAAATCATTTAATTTTTTTAAAAATTGAGAAACATATAAACGACCTCTTAAAGTGTATTCTTCTTTAATTGTGGAATTAGGAAATTCAATCCCATTGTTTGTACTTAGATATCCTGATGCTGTACCATCAAAAATTTTTTGATATGGTTCTAGCCACGTAGTGTATTGAAATATTGAAATAATTAATAAATTCCGGAACTGTTTCTTTCCACTTATCTACGAAAAGTGCTACTGACTGTACAAAAGTTTGTTTATTATTGCACGTTGGTAAAATCAATTTGTTTGTTAATTATAAACTAATAAGTTTGCTAAGTATATCAATATTAATATCAATTTTAATTTATAATGAAAAACATATTTTCTTTGACTTTTAAATTGGTGGGAAAATTGCAAATCTATACATTTTTACCAAATTATTATAATATTATATAATATTTCATATTTAAAACAATTTTACATTATAAAACTGTAAATTAAATTTTAATGCTTTTAAATAATTATTGCTGCAGTTTGTTTTCTTACACAGATGTCCAATATAATATTTTTGGTTCTTATTATAAAAGAACTGTTTTCTCTTATTATCCGGCGTTAAAACCCCTTTTTTGACGAAATTTTCATTTTTTTGGCGTACATTTACATCGTACCCTTTCAAATGTAACTGCATATATTATACTTGATGCAATTAAATTTCATTCCCCTTATTGTTATTGTGACCACCCTTAAAAGAAAATGGGATTATGCAAAATTAAACCGTTTGATTTATTTTATTTTATACAAGCTAAGTTTTAAAAACAAACAAGTTAATCTTATTAGTGCATTTATTTTCTTTACTATTATAGTACAAGAGTTGGTTTAAACTAAACTTCCCAAATTTATAAATACTAAATTTGGTGTTTTTTTTTTAAATATGGGGTTTTGAGATAGTAAAGTATTGTTCATACGGTTATCGGTGAAAGAATGTCTTGTTTTATTCTCGAATATATAGAAAGGGTTGGTACATATGAGGAATCTGGTGGTGATAACGTCCCTTTATTTAAGGGTAAAGTAAACTAAGGTTACAGCGTAAATCATGAGAGGCTGTGACGTTTGTTGTCAGGGTGGACGAGAAAGTGTGGGGGGGTTGAAGAATGCTGGTGGTCGCAATGAGGACTCAGGTTCACATCCTGAATACGACAATGTTCTCCTGTTGGCATGTGCGGGAGTATGCCGCGAATTAGACGCGTCAGCTGCTGACCACAGCTCAAAGTTATTTGCAGATAGAATGAAGGACTTGAAGTCGCGCCATACCGCTAATTTATATTGTTCGTTACGTTGATTTATATTAATAGGGTATACTAAACTGGCCGTCTATATCATAAGCGAAAATCTCTACTGTTTTGATTTACGATGGTGCACAGGCGGCGGGATCACTGTTCGTTATATAGATAGAGACTTTGTTTTAAATTATATCTGCTATGTATTGGATGGAAATGGGAACGATGAGAAAATCATTCGCCCTACTCTCCTGTTCGCTTGTCCATGCAGCGTGTTGAATCCTTTATTTTCTCCACCTCATCTCAAATGAAGTGTCTAAATAGTACGGGAATCGATGCTGAATTTTTAACAATTTCCTTCAAATGTCCTCGTTTGTCAAGTGATTTGATTTGTACGCTGTCAGAATTTTTACTTGGCACACAATATAGATAAATTCTTTTCATAATCAAAACATACGATGATTAAACTGTTTGGCACATTTTTTTTCTATCCTAGACGAATTATTGCCGACATTTGTCTTGTCTTTTTATTGCTGCTCTCTCATTTCTTATCAAAACAAACAGACGGAAGATTTACATTTGTAACGAAATGTCAGAAATGTCCTAATAAGTTCCGGTTTAAATAACATCTTAAAGCCTAACGAAAATCGTCTCTCATCGCGTAAGCGAATGTAACACGAAAACATAAGGCATCAATCAAAATTAAAACTCGAAGTCGCTAGAATGTAAATTTCAATATTCATTCCAAAAATAAATGTGTGAAGAAAAAAAAATTTCATAGAAAAGAAAATTTTTTCCATCGAAAATAAAGTTTACACGAGTCCTTCATTAGTCACATCGCTTGATTGTACCAATTAATTGTCAGTTGGCACCCAGAGAAAATGGAAATCGGCCTCGAAGTGCTATATAAAAATAAAGCAGGTGACGATATTGTTTGGCGATTGGCATCGCTATAAATTTCAATTTTGACTGAATAACTGTGAAGATATTTGTTCGGTTCTTATCTAACTAAAAGATCAATGGCACATATACGATTTTGTATTAATCACGCGACAAAATTATTACTTTTTCGACTCACTTAAAAGTATATTTATCTCTACACAAAAGAGGTTTTTCAGGACACTTTCAATAACTTAGACCGTACATTTTTTAATGTTCACTTAATTTTTTTTAGGCCTCAGTGAGCAATTTATTAATCAAAAATGTCTGAATAATTTTTCTCAAATTTCCAAGAAAATCTTTAATGAAGATACGTTGTGTTTTATATATGAATCAAAGCTTTTTAGAGCGTTGAAGCTTTCCTTTGGTAGCTATCAGAATTGCTAAATTATAATGCAAAAAAGACTTTTATTTATCTTTTGGATAATCCTATGAAATGAATAAAAATTTCATTAATTTATAGAAGTTGTCTCATTTTTGTTTTCACCCGATCAAAACTTTGAATTTATTTCCCATAAGTACTTTCTATTTTTATATATTTTAATCTTTATCCACCAATCCATTATAACTTAGATGTACTTAATTCTTCTGTATGTGTGCTTGTTTCGGCACTCCTCTTAAACCGCTGGACCGATTTTGCTGAAATTTTCTGAGTGCATTTGAGTGGATTTCTGATTGATTTAAATCTCTATGGATGTAAAGGGTGAAACGAGACGACGAACTTTGTCTGATTAACAATTTAAATTTCAAAGTTAAT
The DNA here is from genome assembly GCA_958496175.1 of Sisyra terminalis. Taxonomy (NCBI): domain Eukaryota; kingdom Metazoa; phylum Arthropoda; class Insecta; order Neuroptera; family Sisyridae; genus Sisyra; species Sisyra terminalis. The sequence continues at coordinate 16,668,254 of OY292275.1, forward strand.
AATTTGAAGACCTTTAAACGCAGCTTTATTTCCACTTATCTTTACAATAAACTTACCTACATACGTATAAGTAAAATTGAAATGACAAAATATGTAATGTTCGTAATGTAAAAATAACATCTTTTGCTAAATACAAATCTGTACAATTGATATATAAAACTCTAATAACTGTACAGTTTAATTTTTGATCCCGTTTCAAAAGATTCTTATTCCAAATTTATAGTTTTGGAATTTTTGGGTCATCAGTGTGTCTTCTTTTTACTAAAAAACGGGTAAACTGATTTTTTTGACATTTTATATTTGGATACAATACAATTTTTCATTAACATATCATTACATAAAGTATTAAAGGAAGGCATCTACAACGTAAAACTGAGGAATGGAAAAAAATTAAACAATTTAATTTATATCCTTTTCTTACACTTATATTAATTTTAGCTAGGTAATCATTTTTAACAATTGCCTTTTACTAATAAGGACATGCAAACGAAAAGTCAACGATACAAATTTAGTGATGAATCTTTGAACAGGAATTCTGAATAAAGCAATTATTGTTTCGAATTGTTTCCTACTCGAAATTTTGATATTGGCTCTCTTTGGTTTAAATAATGAAAAGATAAGTTTTCGGATTGTCAAAATATGGCATTAACCCCAACCCTATTTTTTTGATTATACCAACACACATTCAAATAAGTACAACACAAAAATATGAGTTGAAAACTTTAGTCATTTTCTCAAATATTTAAAATTAGTCATTTTATCTATTAATTTATCTATTCAAGCGAATCAACTATTGAAATTCTTTCTTTTGACTATTTCCAAATGTTTCCAAAATAAGTTTGTCTTGTTAAGTAAACATATAAACTTTGGGATATAAAAGGATTTAATTTGTGAAAAAAATATTTTCAATTTTAATTCCATTACCTAAGTCAAAAATTAAAAAAGCTACATTGTATTGGATTTTGTATAACTTTTAAAATAAATATTTCAGAACAAAAACTGATATAAAAATTAAGGGATAAAAAAAGGATTCAACATAATATTGTCTTTATATTGCTCGACAATAGAGCAATTTATATTACTTTAGTAAAAAACTAATGTAGAATTTCAGTAAAATTGTATAAATTTTTTTTTCAGTATTCTGAAGGTTACAATTTTGAGGATTTTAGAAATCGAAGCTCTTTTTTAATAAGATATTCAAATCAATTTATATAGAAATCATTAATTCAAATTATGAAATTTATAAAGCTAATTATATTTTTAATGTGACAAAAAAAGCTATTTTAATCACTGTTCCCCATAATCATATAATTCTTCAACAATTTATAAACCGATAGGTCTTTTTTTGGAAAAACTACGCAATCAAAAAAATTATCATTTGACATTGGATTTTAAGACATTGTCAATAAAATATTTGATTTTTTTTTCAGGAAAACCTTCCTTACGGTAAATTGTAAATATTTGTGACAATTTTTATGTAATAGAATTTAAAAAAATATATTTCGAATATATCGAAACGAATGATTATTTCAGTCACATTGAATTATTGTTATGACTTGAAATATTTTGACGATAATTTATATTTTGTTCACTTGTAGTCGCTCGCCATTACTACATTAAGTGAAATGCGTGACGAACCATGAAAATTATTACACACATGGCAGGAAGATTGGTAATGGACAGATTTATGACCATGTTGACACACATATTCACATCAGAATTCATAATTTATAGATATACGCAATGGCGTAAATGCGTTACGTCACCGTTTAGTATCAATGCACAGGTATGGGAGTCAAAGGCCTATTTAAATAATATTTCATGGAGATTAATCAGATATAATTATACCAACAATTTCACTGGGCACTCACCGCTATTATATCCGCCTTCGATCTGTTCAAATTTGAAAAATTTCCATTATTTATCAAAAAAAAATATATATATATCTCATTTCGAGTGAATTTTGTAATATTGTTACTCGTGGTGGGTGTCGGTGATTAAATTGATTGACAATTTTTTTGTTAATTTAATAAAAAACGTTAAAAATTCAGATAACATCGGAAATAAATCAAAAAAATTGTTTTACTGCAACAGTCCTTGAAAAATAAATAGTCAGAAAAATACTATTTTGAATAATTTATTTCTATTGATTAGAATCGAAAAAATTCAATGAATTCAACATATTCCATATTTGTTCAAACACGTTTAGGTTTCTCGAAAGTTAGCGTTTAAACCTGGAATAAAAAAAAATATATATATTCCTCGTCAATGTGCAGGGGTGACATTATTTATTGTGGGAAAGGGCAAATAATTTACTCATACCATGTGCATTGTCAACTATACTTTACTTGACATCAAAATGTGATATATGTTCTGCAAGTAAATGTTCACCGAATGATTCATCGTTTAAAATTAACAAAGGGGACTTGTTTCCCGCTTAAGAAACAAGCAAGTTCAATAATTTTTGAGTTTTATAGAAAAAAAAAATCAAAAAATTGCCCCCATTAAATACCTTTTTGTAATTGAAAATGTCAGAATGGAAATTTAAGACGACGATTTTTATGTTAAAAGTTTAAATTGTTTTCCGATAGTGGTTGGAATCGCGTCAACGTTACATACAAACACTACAGCCATAAATATTTGTCAAAGGTGACAGAGACGTTGTATGTGTGATAGGAAAGATGTAGAATACTTTTTTAAAGTTATAAATAAATTTGGAAAAGGTGCTATAAAACACTCTAAAAACCAGTACCTGCGACTTGAAGGAGGTATCAAACTTTCGCGAAACATGGTCGAATTTAAAGCCTTCACACTGATATATGTAGCATACTAGTAAGGGACAATTCTTATCTAAGTTTACGGCCTACGACATCCATTAGTTTGACTCAACATGTCGGAAAGAGAGTGACTTGTAAAGACGAGGCGACGTGGCGTGGAATGAGAACGGCCCAAACCCAAAGCCATTTGTACCTATTGGAAAATAAACGGACTACTAAATTAGCGAAGAAATAGCCAAGAATTATGTATTCTTTTGAACACGCGGAGCGAGATGGAAAATTTGTTTGATAGGATGTTGTAAAAGTGATCGCATGACAGAAAAGCATTCGTCAAAGTGGACGTGAAACATCGGACCAACACCTGCCAGTCGTTCGTCATTCCAATCGTACATTTCCAAGTGTTTTACACGACTTTAGTTTTATCCAACTAAGAATATTAAAACATCCTTCATATGAAAAAAAAAAACTCTTCACTCCAATCCAATCATCTTTTTTTTGCTTCAATTTTTGATTTATCGCCTCATCGATCCGATACCAGCACCAGCACCATCACCACTCCTTACTCTTTCCTGTCGACAAACTATGACAATTTAGAATTGGTCAAATCAATATTATCAATATCATTAATTACACCCATTAGTCATCTAACCGTCTAACTAAGATTCCTAGTCATGAAACATTTTTCCCTCCAAACAATTTGGAAACAAACAACGACTATTACACATGCTATAATCGTGTTTTCTGATTGATTTACAGTCTTATTTTTATCGTGTAGGATTTTACACTCGCACATATAAAATCACGTAAAATAATATTGACAGAATACAAAATATATTTAAATTCTCACTTATTTGTTTGGTGAAAAGAAAAATCGATTCTATCATCTATGATGTCAATAGGCACTTCGTTTTTTTTTTTTTTGGAAAAGCTTCCAAGGTATTTTGCCAAAAGAGATAAAACTCAACGTAAAAATCGATATGTACCACCTATATAAAATCTCATTTTTCCAATAACTTTATGGAATATAATGGACATCTGTGGGACAGCGTCTAACGTAAAACAGCAACAGCAAAAGGAAAAACATAACACGTGACGGTATTGGCCGTTTATTTTTACGTTTTTCTGGGTAGTTTTTATCGGTCTCGCTATCTGTGCTATCGCCACATGCCAATAAAATAACACGACTGGTAATAAAGATACGTTGTTGTCAGTGAAGAGACCGAGTGAAGTTCACATGCTAAATGTCGATCCAACAACGAGAAACTCGTAAACTTTTCCCGAATTCCGTCAATTCTTCACCGATATTTCCTCGACCAACCAACATCTCATCCTGCTATCGAAAGTTTAACAGATATTTTTACGACGCTTCAAATCTGAATTGGTTTTCACTTGATATTAAGTTGCGAATAAGCGACCATATTATCGAATCGGAAACTCGACCGATCCAATCATAAAATTCGCAAATTTCGTGCTGAATGAGGCGGCAGGTGAGGTGGCGGCTCGGTTTTTGATTTATATCTATCACCGTCGCAGTGTTTGCAAATCAAATGCATTTTCTTGATGCAATGGACCTTATGCGTCTCTTGATGCTACATTGCTCATACTCGAAACATGTCTAATTCCAACTGGCAAATGTCACACCTTTTTGGCATCGTTTAAGACATCCGTTGTCAAATTAAATTCATTATTTTTAGTCGTCTATGATGTATTTAATTGTAGAAAATTCGTTTGGGTCAATTGTAAGTCGAAACTCTTGCTCGTATTTTGTTGGCAGTGTGTCAACACCCGAATAATATGCCCAACAATTAATCAGAATCACGGACAAATTCAGGGGATAATTACAACAACTGCTTTATATACTGAAGAAGGAAATTACTCTTAATGCGTTTTACATTCCGCCTGTCATTCATAACACCATCATTAATTCGATTGGAAGTTTACGATTACTAAATATTTAATAATATGCCTTACAGTGTTAGCGAACGATTTCATTTCTATTATAAATATTCTGTTTAACGGATCGTAAAATTATTTATTGGTATGTATTTTAGATTACTTCTTATATTTTCTTCAAAGTGTTTTACGAGCAAATAAATGTAGTTTTCGTTTAAGCTCTTCGCGTTTTTTTTCTTGAAAATTTAGTTTAGTTTATTTTTAAAATCAGATTTTCTCAAAATTAAATTTTAGTTTAAACACTAAATAAAAATGAAACTAGAACTTAAAAAAATCAAGTGTTTACTTTCATTCATCATAAACAAAAAATAATACAAAAGTATACATAATTTTATTCTTCTATATCAGTGTTCCCCTTAAAAAATTTTCTTTTTTGTAGAACCTGCTATCTGAACCCCTGGTTTTACTAGGGACAAGGAAAATACGTTATAGTACGTACTCCAATAAAATTCTTCTCGTACCTTTAAGGGAACAGGTACTACACTTTGAGGAATACTTTACATACAGGAAAACTTCTTAACTTTATAAAAATTAAATCATTATTTCTATAGTTCAAAATGAGATTTTTTAAAGCTGCGCGCAATTTGAGTTTTCTTTTTATTACTCCGTAGCTCCTTTTTGAAAGTTTGTGATTCATGTCCCTTGATTTTATATAGCCATTAAGGTCTTTAAAAAGAATTTTCATAATTGTTTTAGGAGCTCTGTGTTCTTTACGAATTCAATAATGCAATGCAATGAATCCAAATAGTCACCAATTCAAGAAATTCCTATGTCTTTGAACGATAACTGATGATTTCTACATCAAATGCTATGACCACATGCTTTTATATCTGTAATTTGCATCATATTTATCAACTTACGATATTATTGTATATTAGTTCAGAATATTTGTGAACTTAAAAGATGGATGTTAAAGTGCATATAATTTTTTATGAATAATATCACAAAAAATAATGTCAACATCGATATTTCAATGCTCAATAAATTTGTTCTCCATTAGTGCAATCAAAAAAAATTTTTTTTGTCGTACAGTTAAGCTTCAATTTCCCGCGTGGTTGAACCTTTCTTCTTTAAGCATTATCTGCTTCTGATCAGATCCTTCAGATTGGGATAGTCCATTTAACTTTTTAACTTGCTTAGGATCTAAAAGCTCTTACTTATTTTCTTAATTTTTTCAGTTTTCTTTCTACAATATCCAATACAAGCCTTCATATCTCAAATGGTGACTTAAACAGAAAAATGTTCTGCTCATTTTGGGAAGTTTGGGCACCTCTGCTTTAGATATTTAATTTTTGCTTCATGATGTTTCCATCTTATAAAGTTATACGCATTGCTTACTAAGCAACTATTAATGAAGTTTTATAATTCAAAAAGTATATTATTTAATAAAAAGATTTATTTTTTCATGCAAATCGTTTAATGGCTTAATAAAATAAACTTAAAATGATTGTCATTTTATTTTTTAAAGTCAAAAGTCTCAAGATTATTTTGAATCATGTTTGTTTGAGTAAAACTTATTGTTAACTCATATAATGAAAGTACTATTTTAGAAGGTACTTTACTGAAGTGCGCCCAAAGCAATATCAAAGTTGATTACGCCTCTTTTTTAAATGTTAGTAAAATTGTATATTTGATTGAAACTTAAATGTTAGATATAATATCTTTGATCTTGGAAGTAGTTATTGATTTATGAGAAACAGCAAGAGAGTATTTATTCAACAAAAAGAAACGATCTCAATTTCCTTATTACATGCCGTTTTCTTATCACAATTTATAATTCCCAGTTTTATGAAAATTAATGTTGGTTAATAAAGAAATAAAAATGTATATGGTATGGCAAATTTAAAAACACTAATCATGAAAAGAACTCTTAAATTATTCATCTCTCAAATTGCAAATAGAATAATATTATAATTAACATAAAATAAAATTTATTTCACGTCAAAACACCCAACATTCTCCTGTTATCAAAGCATTTAATTGGCATTCTAAATATGATTTATTCATGCATTTCGAAATATCCATCCATCAGCGTTTAACAGTTTTTTAACATGAAAGCATCATATTTTTAAAACTATTAAACATGTAAACATTTTCCGTGGATATTTCGTAAAGATTATTGTTTGTACGTGATGGGGAATTGAGGAGAGGCACAAAATACTGTATTTTATTTCCTTAAAAAAAGCATAGAACGTACGCACATATATACATATATATATATATACACACACGTTTCTTGTACGGATGAAATGTTGATGACAGTCACTATATATAACATAAAACGAAAGATATCTTTGATAAAAAAACTGAGATATCGAGAGTTGCATAAACTTGTACGATGACAGCTGTCATATGTCAGAGCTTTGAGGAGGGCATATCCAATCACCCTTCTTTCTATAAAGACATATCACATCAGTGCAGGTAGATGACATCTCTATGGCTATCGAAATGTCCTCGAATAACTTGTCAGATTCGGAAAGAACGTCCATCAAACCATTCGATTACAATTATACAAAGACGATCCAAAAACATTTATTTCCCAACATTGTCTTGGAGCGTTGACAATGATGAAATAATAAGCTCATTTCTCGCAGAAATGGAGCTTTTGTTGCGATTAAATGAATCGATTATTTTATATATAAAGAGGAACTCGTTAGTGACTGAAAATGTGGTAAATATTGATTGATTTAACAGGAAATGAAAGTGGTTGGTATTAAATAAGCGCTGTGGGCAAAAATAAATTACTGCCTTAAATGTACTTTGCACCATGTCGAAAAATCAGCGATGTCAAGGTGCGTGTAATGATTGGATCTGATAAAAAAAAATATTGTTCGGCACTACACAAGACGTCGTGTCCTGATCAGGCTTGTATGTATAGGGAGACACAAGTACAAATGCAGCCACTTATGTGTTTAAAATGTGTTGCAATTGCATTTTGCGCGATATCTTCATACGTGTTAACGGCTGCTGCACTCGCGTTACTCTTCCAATAATCGCCGACAATCATTATTTACCATCGCGTCACAAATAACTAGCTTTAACTGATTCAAAAATCTTTTTATAATTAAATCTACTTTACATAAAATCGCCAATTTTATATGACCACCAACTTTTATCATCTTTAAGCTCTGATTTCAAAAACAATTTTTGAAACAAAAATTGTTTTATACACTGCATGTAACATAAAGTAAAACAAATGTTTATTCTACGTTATATTTTGTACTTGGAATACTTGTAACGTCGATTTTTTGCTCTCATTGCTTGTCACATTGACCGCAGTTTATATGATACCGAGTTACATATACCGGCTATGTTGAATGGTGTTTCAACAACCCTATGCATCGCTAACCATCTTCTACCTTTTTTCCTTGTTACTAAACACAATTTAAAACGATATTAAAATTTAATTCCATCGTTTTTGCAGCACAAAGAACACGAGAAACCATTTTGCCTTATAAAATTGTTAAGAAAAATTCGATCAATACTTAACCAAGATTACCATATAAAAAAAATGTATTAAATTTAGACGTTCATTAATAAATGTAATAATTTTTATTTACTAATCTGTAAAAGTCGGCCAAAATTTTAACTTAACATAACTCGATGATTAATCAATACGAGCCAACAAATTAATATGAAAATATTTAAATGGACGAATAAATACATTGAGAACTGATTAATTTATGCACTAGTTTTGAAACTTTGTTCAATTTCTTTGAGGGGCGCTAAAAATCTTTTGTAAATTTAAGAAGTTGGTCTTTTAAAAGTTGAATTATTGATATACTTTATTATTAATCAACAAAGCACTTGTTAATCATTAAATCATTATGTGTCTCTCAAAAAAATTGGTCAAAGTTTATCGTTATAACAACATAATTAACGTAAATTTATTTTATTTTTTTATTCACTTTCTTAAAAATTTGTTGTAATAGGTGAAAACATGGCTTATTGTATTCATAAAAAGCTTCCTTTTCAAATTTAAATTTAACTGTTTAAAGAATTGTTTGTTTTTAAGTTTAGTTTGGTAATAACTATTTTTTTCTTAAGTTTGTTCAGAAAGCTTTAAATGAGCTTTAATTTACCCATTTTGGAACTCAATTTTCTAAGCTAAGCTTTGAGAAAATTTAAATGGAGTCTTTTGGTGTATATTGCTAACAAGTATCAATGAAAAACTTTAAGGATGAAAATCTAAAATATAAAAACTTTAATACATGTTATAATAAAGGATTTGTTTTCCTTTGCTAGAAATATTAAACTAACCTAGTGAGTACTGGCCAAATGGTTAAGGTGGCTATTTCAAAATTGGTAGATACTGGATTCGATTTTCGAATCGAGCAAATTTTCTGCCATTTTCGATACTGTTTTTGATTAATCCTAAAGTCCGTAAAATCCTGGCAGGTATAAAGCAACGATAGATAACGACAAAAAAAATTAGTAATATATAGAAATGAAAAGCTTGCATGTAATAGCTAATACTTTTAGGAATGATTTCATGAATTTGTGTTTTGAATGGAACACGAAATAAATAGTAAGGTTAGATTTGGCGTAAATTCAATATAACATTACTTACAAAAATTGTACTGTCGTCAAAATATCAAAGGTATTTCTGTTCTCCATTAGTACTGAACACTTTTTATTCCTCTTCATCACACTGATTTGGCTTAAAAGTTCTTTGGGAAATTCTGATACCATTAAATCCTTAATTGCTTAAAGTCTATTGATAACTCAAACCACATTCCAATTGATAAATTTGCGGTTAATAAAATAGGTTTCCCAGAAACTTAGTAACTAAAATTCGGAAAATTGAAATGCAACACATTTAAATTTTGGTTAAATATTGTTAAATCGTGTAGTTGCCACTCTTTCCTTAACTATTTCTAAAACTCTTTTCAGAATCTCGCAAACATGTAATTGAAAAATTGTGAAAAAATATATATTTTGTTTTGGAAATTGAACTACAGCTTAATATTTTATGAGCTCGGCTTTTCTATGAAACTTCTCAATTTTTTACTATGTAAAATTCAATACAAAAAATATTGAAATATTGCTGATTTATTTGTTGCTTCGTTTCATGTAATTACGCATAATTAGTTTTTATTCGAAATAAAATTAACGCTAACGCAAATATTTACGTAATTTCATTTAATGCCATTAAAATTGGTTTTAAACTCCGCTTAATTCCCAATGCAACATTCATTAAAGAGAAAGGGAAATTGCTTCGCTTTTACCAAGTTTACAACGCAAACTAAAAGTGGACGTTTTGCCAAGCTTTACATATCGCTGCTTAACTTTGTAATTGATCTCACAAAGAATGTTAAGCAGTCACTTGCTCTACACTCCTCTGCACTAATCGTAAATTAAGTCTTTTAACTTCTACATAATCCATAAAAATTCGAAAAAATCGCGTATTATTACAATTTATATCAAATAAATAAAATCGTTGGAATTTCAGCGGGTAAATTTAACAAATTTATGGCCGCTTTGTGATTTATATTTGATTTGCGGGATTTTAATAGTTTATAACTAAAACTGTTTAAATTGTTTAAATCGTGTGGAAATTTATACCGCGCAATCAGTGAAAAATTTCTGCTGGTTGTGAGATTTATTCCAGGAAGAATTTAAAGTTAAATAAACATTTAATTAGGTAATATATTTTAAGTATTTTACGATGATTGTAAACTTGACTTAGACAATTTATCGCTTTAATATTCGACTTATTTACGAAGAACAACGATAACCGAGTTTTTATGTTTTTTTAAAACGTAAGTTAAAAGTTTTTATTATAGAATGTTCGTTCATCATAATGGCCTTATCTACATGAATCTAAATCATGATCTTAACAAATGGGACATAACGAGAGTTTAGCTACTGTCGTTTTGACTACTGTGTATGAGGAGATGATATGGAAAAAATGTAAAATAAAAAAGCTTTATGTGGTTTGAGCGTTTAAGTAATCGAATTATCAAACAATTGCTTTGGTTTGAACATGGTCGATTAGATCAACAATTGCTGTAGCGAACCAGCAGCAGCAGCAGGGTCGTGACCCAAACGAGACAGACAATTGAAAGCACCTAACATCGGCTACCTAAGACCACCTCAAGATTAATGTTTGCCATACATTTAAAAAGTGCTTTGGTATGTCGCCTGTAACAACTGCTGTTGCTGTCTAAAAGTACGCGATCAACGTTCTGCTATTGTATTCAGTTGATCGTTAGTTATCCGCCGTAATCCCGAATCCCAAGTGTTCTTGGAAATGGTGACCATACAGACTATGAAATCATGAAATTCCACCATCTCCCTCGCAAGTCGTATTCTCATAGCGATTCCGCGTCTACATGCATCTCCTCCTTAAATAATATGTGTGGCATATGTAAAATACTTAAGTGATAGCTTCTTTTTGCCATAGCGTGTATATTTCGTTTTTATTGAAAATTTACATTAGTAAATTCACTTCAATTGTTACAGCTTGCAACGCATGATCCGCCATCGTGCCTATACCCGCATTTATTTCTTAATATAAAAGTGTTAATCTCAACCTCACCATCTTTCTTAGTCCCACAAAACATTACGATTAAACAAACTCTCCGCTTCTTATTTCGTTATTTCAACTCACAGATGAAGAGATTTCAGATTACAAGCTACTGTTTCATTCGCATCTTGTAACGTCTTGTTAGCGATTTTTGTAATCTTGCATTTTTCAAATCTTTTTTTTTTTCTTAAAAAAAAGTATCTATAACAAGAAAATAAATGACTTCTCCAAACAAATTCCTAGAACTTTCGGAATGAACTGAACCATATTTGTTGAGAACGTTGACGATTTCGACAAAACTAACATAAATTACATTACGGTCAAATAGATTGATGAATGTCGAGTTCACAAATAAGTACAACGATACCTTAAATACTCACACCTAAATTCTTCTATTTATCGATTGGAAAGAAAAGGAAAAATATGAAATTCAATATAGGGAACCGAAATGGATAGATATAAAAGCGTTATAGGCAACAATACATCAACGGTGTTCAAAGTTAAAACCCCAAGTTGCTTGACAATCATCTATCTTAGCCACGTAGCTGTCACTCTCTCAATTACAAGTGACGCAAAAGGCATCTCCCAAATGTAAGTGTACAATACGTTCAATACAAAAGTTACTGAATCAACAAAGATGAAAATAGAAACTTTCTGTAATATTCGATTTAACTTTTCTTTCCTACCACTTGCATCGGCGATTTATGCTAATAAGACGAATTATAAGTCGATGAATGAAACCAAATCACAGACCCAAAGATCAACTCCTACACTGCTCCAATATAGTGGTGTTTGAATTGAAAGTTTGATGTTTTTTTTGAAGTTATACTTCTTTGGTGCTGTGTTATGAAAAAATAATGAGGCTGACTTTTTAAGAAAATGACGCCGTGATGCTACAGAAGGAAGTTACTCGCAAACGGTTATCGAGAAACTTCAAACGGGTCGATCTATTGAGTCGATCCATCACAGCACTCGTTGGTTTATGTTTATCGTCGAACTAAATATTTTCAAATTTAATAGGCTAAACAATATCCATATTAATACACAACTAGTAATTTTTCTTAAAGTATTCACCGCGTAATACTGAAACAACTGACAAGTGGTAAAAATTGGCTATTGGTTGAATGAAGTCAAAATGAATGACTGTTGAAACCATAGCAACAATTATTCAGTTTTAATATGAGACAATGATTGTATTTCATTCATACGTATGTTTTTACAATATTTGTTCTTTGTCTTTCCCTGCATATATGCAAATATATTACATACGTTTGCCTATTATTATTATGAGATTTTAAATTCATTAATTCATTAAAAAGGACGATTTTTTTTTGAAATTATCCAATGTAATATTTAAAATCTAAGGATCTAAGGAATCTAAAATCTAACGAAAGTCGATCAATACATTGTATTACAATAAATGTTTCTATATTTGAATTAAAAATCATTTTCACTGCATTAATACAAAAGGATAAATAAAATATACAACTACTATTGCATTGATATAATTTAAGGAAGTTGCTATTTAGGATTGTTTATACATATCTAAATTCTATGGTGACAATCTACTTCTATATGGTAAAGGTTTTTGATAAGTATTTTTCAAACATGTTACTCATGCTATTAATTTGGTTAAACGGTTAATTCATATAATATGTAATATACATATTGTATAAGTAGCCAAATGTGTGTACAGTTCCTGGTCATATTAAAAGACGCACTATAGATTTTGTATAAAACCTGAAGTAAGAGCTATTTTATTTTGGGTCCATATTTTTGATTGGGTTTATCTTTCCTGTACAAATTTTATTTATTACTCTTATTATTAACTAGCTTGACCAAACATCATATTTACTTAAAAAGAAATGTTAACATCAAATTAATTAAACATTTTAATTATGGCGAATTGAATTGTTAAATATTTAATTGAAAGCCCGTTTACTGATATATAAGTTCCCTTTCTACGCAGTATGCTATCTATGAAGGACAATACCGTATGCTGTATTTGTGGAAGATGATTCCATACGTGAATATTTTTTCTCAGGGCTATTTTTCTGTTGTGACCACCTCTTTAGCTACTTTTTCTTCAGCAACTTCCACATATTTTCAATGGGTTTCAAATCAAGGCTATTATCCTAAAGTAGGGTACTAGGGATAATAAACAAGTTTTTGCCCTAATCCAGAAAATTTATTTCTTAAAAATCAATACAACTTTTTGTAATGTTAAAAGTAAGCAATATTTAATTTAACTTAGTAGAATATGTACATTTTGTATAAAATCCTTAGTGCGTCTAATAATATGGGCAGAGACTGTACAATTGTACATACAGTATTTATGCATAAATCGTCAATTTAACCTTTTATTTGAAAACCAGTAGTTTTGCGTTAAATATTCACTGTCCAACACTGACACAATTGACAAATAACTAAAACAAGCAATTGAATCACATTGAAATGACAGTTGAATCTAATGACATGGTAGTTCATATTTGAGCCAATAATTATTATATTTGTATTCTTTGTCTTCTTCTTTACCGCAATACATACGTTTTTTAATTATGTGTTTTGATATTAAAAGTAATTTGTGTTTAAAATTGTATCATATTTTAGTAATCAAAAACCTTATAACTGGTGTGTCAGTTCAGGCACTACCGGAAGAGGCTACGGCAGTGGATCAAAAACATATTTTTAGCTATACCAAAGAAGTATAACTTCTCACGCGCGTATATAAGTATACATACGGTTTTTTTTTCGTAATAAACCAAAATAAAATGTTCATAAAGCGAGGTTTTCTTTAAAATAATAAAAAGGATATGATACAAAAGAGCGCTGAAATAAGAATGAGTATTTTCGACACATCTTATTATCATCACGTTTTCTATATCTTCTGTCTGGATGAACGTTGAGTTGAATTGTGTTCGTGGCGGTTGCCGTGTTATTGTTGAGTGAAGGGTTCTCATTTTCGACAGTGTCATATATGATATGTTCTAGTAGTGTCGTGAGACTCATCTCACAATATCTCCTGAATAGTGTCGAGTCACTGGGGTCAGATTTTCATATGAGTGTTAAGACTTGCTTCGCGCCTTTCATCTTTATAGGCGAACATTCAGAGTTTTACGACTACGTCAATCGTTTCCGGCTAGCATACAACCTTCGCACCTCATTATTTCCACCCGTTCAATCTAATCACAAGATTCTTAAGTAAGTCATTTAATGTCCCCACTCTGGTTTTCAAGCATGCACCGATAAGCGAAAATCGCTAATTATTTCCCTAATCACTCAACTTTTTAAGTATTTACCAAACTACAATCACGACTATGTCAATAATAGTTTTCGTGTGGGTGGTCTCAATGTGTGAAGCTTAGGTACTGCACGCCACTCGACTCCCGTCTCGTCTCGGTAACCGAAACCACTTGTTTTAAAAGAGGCCACTTACGGCCACAGTGACAGGCAAAAGCCTAAACGTTTCTTCAAGATTAAAATTAGAGGGCTTAAAAATGATAAAACAACCACACAGCCTTGGTTCTCGTCAACCTCGGCGTTAAATTTACATGCACACACGGAAAACTAGTTCATTAATTAACCGACCGATTTGGATTAACTGAAATTATGTCGGTTTTAATTAAAAGTTTTTTTGTTTACGCGCGCCGCTCATTTATCGGTGCAAAAATTTATGAATGTGCCATACCTGAACTTGTTTATATGTAAATCTTACAGGTGCCAAGTGCTATTTAAATTATTTATAAAGTTTATTGTGTAGAAAAAGGAAACGCCATTTACGATTGATATTTATGGATGCTTTATTTATCTGGGCTCTTTAATCGGAATTTCGCGTAGCTTTTGTTCAAGACTATTAAGATTGATTGAATAAATCAATATTCAAATTTTGCGTAGCTTCATGTGAAAATAACGCACGAAGTTTAAGGTTCCACATCACAAATATAATAATCTCACTGAGATTTTATCAAATTTTATTCAACTCATATTTAAAGAAAAAACATAAATTTAATCCTACATATATATTTTGTTAAAATTTGAAGTAAAAAAAGTATTTTTAAGCAGAATGAAATGATAGATTAGTAATTATTTAATTATTTTTATAAATCGAGATTAGTAAGGATTGGGTCAACGTTTCAATACTTCGTACTTTCAATACTTCAATTTTCTCCCTTCCCCATAAGGAAAGAATGGGAAAATAAGAAACAAGTTTGTTTCATGAAGTCATTAGTAATACGAGAATAAATGTTTGAAAACCATTTTCATAGAATACAGTGGGATAACTAGACTTTTTAGATCCAAAAACAAATTGTTACAATGAGATCCCTACTATTTTTTTTTAATTTTAACACTTTCTACAAGTAGCATTATTTTATTATTTTTTAATTTTACATCAAATACTAAAATAGCTATATTAAATCATTTCAATGACTTTTTATCGACATTTTCCAGCCGCAAATTTATTACTAAGAATCTTTGTGTTTTAATTATTTTTTTTTTATTTTTAATAGTAATAATTTGATTTTACATTCCTTCTGGAAAATGTTCTTCCATTGAAAAATATTGCAATATGGCTTCTTTTATTTTAAAACTCCGCCAATATATAAGGGAAATAAAAGGGGCCCCCTAGGGCCGTAGGCCCGAAAGCGTTGTCTCAAGTTATTTCCCTATAGTTACGCCATCACTAGAATATCTGTCTTTTTACGGGGGAGCTTAAATTTTTTCTACTTGTTATAATTGCTAAAATGTAGGTTGCATTTTTTTTTCCGAGAAATTTTCCTTCGATAAAAAGTTATACACAGTCAAACCTTTGCATAATTATATGTAGATGATCGAAAAAAATTCCAAAAATATTTTAAGCTCTTTCAAATCAATTAAAATGAAGCTATTGCCTTTATGTTTGTTTAATCTCTCATTAAAAATACAGCCTCCAATCCATCTGCTTCAAAAATATCATTTTTTTGCAACCTTTTATGAAAGGAAAAATTTGTTGAACATTTATTTGAGATTTTTTTCGTTATTTCTAAGATAAATGGCAGATTTGGATTTCTAGATTCATGGGCTTTTTTATGATTATGATAACCAATTACAGTCCTGGATTTTAAGTAATGGCGGTTCAGTCGACTCAGCCAACCAGAGAACGAGCAAGGACCGTGGGACACGGAGTAGCCTAGGAACGGGGGTTGATAGGAAAAAGGAGATAGTAGGTTTTTGTTTAGTAACGGAAAAACATTAGGATATATTTTCAATTGTTAACTTTACATAAAAAATCAAATCAAATCTCTACCAAACTGAAACAACAGATTATATAAATATTAGTGGTAGTACGCAACTACACCACTTAGGGCAACTTAAGGTTTTCATTGGCTCCATCTACACGAAAGTATATGTATTATAAAAGCTTTTTCGCTTTTTCGCTTTTTCCATAATTATTTATGACTACGCAAAAAACTTTTTTCGATTTTTAATATAAAACCTGAAAAAAAAACCTATAAATTCCCCCCCCCCCTCTTAAACATTGATAATGTTTGCTAATAAATCAGAGAGAAATCAAAAATGTAACTGGGATATTCATTTTTTTAAAAATTACCTCCTTTTTCATAGTTTTTAACGTAAGTAAAATATAAGTTCAGTTTTTAAATGGTAGAATTTGGTTTGTTTATAAATTAGCGCGGAACTCTAATTTCTATTCGGACCAAATCGCACTTGACCGGTTTTTTGATTTCAGAAAAATATTTATTTATTTATCAATTCGTTTTTCATCACTTCTATCCAATAATCAGATACCAAATTGAATACTGATTAATTATGTAAGAATTTACTTACCGTAGCACCTGCTACAAATGTAGGTTTCGGCTTCAAAGAGCTACCGATCGGTTACGAATCAATAATTTTCCAGAAATCGAATGGTCATTTGTTTGTGTTTTTTGGAAATTTAAATGTTTAAATGAACAAATTTACGATTATTTCTATATTTTTTATCAAATTAATAAATATCATACTCGTAAATTTCTGTGTCTAATGGTTTTTGTCAAGTTCATAAATTTGATGGCAAATGGATGAAAGTTAATTGAATGTTGTACACTAATTTTGACAGACGATTTGGGAATTGGAGTTTGAGTGGTAGATTAAGTTTGTTGAAGAGTGGTGAGTTTTTAATTAAAATTCTGAAGACTGAATTTTATTTCGATGAATTTCTTATAAGCTGTTATGAATTATATGATATGAAATTGAATGATTTAATGTCGAATCCTGTCACGTGAAATTCAGCAATGTTTCTAATACGTGGCTTTGTTCTTCTATGTTCTTTTAAAGGTCAATGTGTTCCGGGAAGGTGTGACACAATGATGGACACCCACGTATTATCATTTTATTTCTGACCGATGAGCGAATGTCCATTTACACGTTGATTGATGTGTCAGTCCCCACTGAATACCAAACGTCCTAAACTAATACTTGCCTTAGAGTTTTTCCATACATTTCCAACAAATGTGAATGTGTGAGCTTATTTATAAATGTAAATAAAATTTTGTCCAACAAAAAAATATCAAGTGACAATGACAGATTTTATACCGGAAATAATATAACATCTTTATTTGCAATTTATTGTTTATTTATCCCACCGGTTAAAAAATTCCACTTCACAATGAAAGAATAATTTATTTCAATTTTTTTTTTCGTCGACCAAATGAAATGGCTGCAATTTCGTTGAAACAATTTTCTTGAAAATGACTTGAATTATTATTATGTTGGTCCATTTATATTAAGATCACGAATTAAGACGAAACGTTATTTCGATATAGTTTTATACAGAAACCATTTAGAGAAAATATATGTATCGCGTATACAAAAGCACTTCGCTTATATATTTACTTCAATTCCGAAGGAGCTGACTGATGTGGAGCGCCTCTTCAACGCCTGACTTGATGGGTGTGATGGGCACTCTTTTAATTTCCGCCCTCGCTTACATCTTACATCTTAATCGCTATTATCTTTTGAATTACGTTCGACTTAATGGATTTTTTGCGAATCTATCAATGATTTCCATTCCAATATTATTTAATCCATGTTTTGCAAACCATTTTTTCTTTCAATACTTTCAACTTTTCGAAATCCAGTAGAATTAATTTTCATGTGAATTTCCTAATAGAAAGTGGATTGCGATATACAATTTCGCTGTATTTGGATACCATTGATTTATGGTGAAAAATACATGGAATACCTACATAAATATTTTCTTCTGAATGAGTTATAACTTTGCGTGGAAACCTTAACAGAATCTTATTGACATTTAAAAATAATTTATTTTTATCTTTCAAAGTTGAAAAAATGGAAAATAGATTTTATCATAAATTTGTATTGTCTTACATTGTATAAGTAATAATTGTTAGGAATCGTATTTTTTCTATTAGTAATGATAGGGAAACTTTTAGTCATTAGAATATTAAATAGAAACAACTAATTAGCCTAAAGTAATCAAAATATCTTGATTGCTACCATGGAACATCAATCCATTTGGGAACGATCTGACTTGGTTACAAAGTCTGTCTTCAAAATTTGAAAAAAGTTATACTATAAACATTTAAATAGTAATGCATTTTGATCAATATTATTTTTCTTTGGAATCACTAACTTACCGTAAAAATTTCTCATCCCCAATCTGCCTTATTAAGTAAAATGGATATCAATGTTCAACAGTAAAAACTATCATGCTTAAAAAAATTTCAACCTACCAATTCTACAAGGGGTACTAATCAGCTTGCAGAAATGGTTCCATAAGTGGAAGATTACAATTAATAAAGCAAAGTTCGTCCACGTGATCTTTGCTACCAGGAAAGGGTTATGTTCCACAGTTTACATAAATAACCAGTAAGTTCTCCAGAAGAATGAGGTCAGGTATCACGGGGTTTACCTGGATAGACGCCTCAACTGGCACAAAATGGCAACAACTGGGTACCAAAATAAGAAAACTGTGGTGAATGTTGAAAAGTAATTCAAGTCTTTCCCTAAACAATAAGCTGATGATCTATAAATTTGTAATAAAACTGATCTAAACGTATGGAATACAACTAAGGGGAACTGCTAGCAGCTCCAACATCAACATCATACAAAGGATCCAGTCTAAGACTTTTCGATTAATCACAGGCGCCCCATGGAATGTCAACAATGTTGACATACCCAAGGATTTAAAAATGGCCACGGTGGGGAAGAAGATGGCAAATTCAGCGCAAGCTATGATACTTGTCTGGATAATCACCCCAATCATCTGGCCGTTGTGTTTTTAGACAACAGCGAAGAAGCTATTAGAATGCAACGCATCTCATTTTTGGAACTGCCATTCCGAAAAGTAGTATAAGGGGTACCCTAGAACGATGTAGCTTAACCGTCCATACATTCATCATATTCGCTTATTGTCTTGGGACAGATTGCGAATTAAAACAGTGAGAAAAAAAACTTAGCGATTGCGACACATAAATCTTATCGCTAGTTATGAAATGAGAATAAAATACAAGTAGATAAAATAATGGCACTGGATTTATTATGGATTTAAAGGACTAATTAAAATTTTATGTATGAAAATATATCGTTCCCTTTGCAATTCTTTTATTTTTCTAAACAAATATTTGAAATTTTAAGAAAAAAAAATTAGGAACGATTCTGCCTACACAATAACACCTATTTTTACCAACCAGGGTATTTGATCAAAATTTACATACAATTTTTAAAGCCGGAGCTTTTAGCTTAGAAGCTTTCTTTTGAATTTTTTAAACTGGGTAAATAAAAGTTATTCCTTTAATAGATAATTTTTTATTCTAAAAACCTAATAGTTTACAGTTTTTGTTCAATTTCAATCAATTTTAGGGATTAACAAAAAAGTGTTAAGATTTAGAATGGAAAGTGTCAATAGTCTATTTACCGGTCATTAGTTAATCAATGAATCCAAGGCTATTATCTTCAGTATGTTTAACAGGTAGTGTTTACAAATAAACGAGGAAAAGGAAATCTTTTAGTTAATTCATTGTTTTTCAAAAACTTCAATAGAAATAGAGCTTGAATAATTATTAGGTTGATATAATAGAAAAAAGCTTGATCAATCTGAAATAGTCTTTAACGATATCAGTTGTATTCTTTGTTATAATTGTGAATGGTTGAGGTATATGTAAATGCACCTTAATTATTATTGTCAAATGCATGTGATGTCATTATGATGAAAGACAGTAACAAGAATGCATCCAACGAGTAGATGAGCACCTCTCCAATGTATTTCTATAGATTCTAGCACGTAAGATATGATGATGTAGAAATACAACGGAGTGGCAGCTTTCATTGTATTCGTCTCTAATGTGACTGGCAGCTGAATTGCAAACTGCAGCAGGATCTCATTTTGTCCTGATGCACCAACCTCTATTATTATATAATATATAATGATTGAAGGCACCATATATTGAATCATTATTCAAGTTGAATATATGATGTGTGAGCATAAAATAAAGTTTCGGGAAAATTGAATTTTTAATGACATTTCCTTTGTAATGCCACTATGGTGGAGTAAGAAAAATGATCTTTTCGTTTGACAACAAGGAAAATCTCGTGAACGGTTATTGACCACCTAAGTACCAATTAAACATATCGAACTGATTAGTAATCAACAAAACGAATCATTCGAGTACGCCCCATAAATCTAATCCGAACTTAATTTATCGTACAGCTCTTTGTTTTTATCCGTAAAACTGGTTTTCGTGGATCACAGGTATTCAAATTAAAAAGGAGGAAAAAAGAAAAGATAAATTGGTATTGGAGATGGTTATCTTGAAAATGTTTTATAATAATCTTTTATATGAATAAGTCGCAAATGACTGAAGCGATGATTGACGTATGAGTTGAAGTAAGAAAGCGCACTGATGTTCATGAAGGCCTTGATCACTAAGTGCGGTGTGTTGACACACCTAGCGTATTTTTCCCCTTTAGTTTTTTTTTTTTATAAATTTTCGAGAATGGGTAACTCTCGTTGTGCTTGCTTACCTGTCCATCAAAGACAAGATGTGCCGCCAACCGAATCGCTCAGTAAACATCCCAACCGGTAAATGTCCATTCAAATAAAGACAAATTTATTTGAAAGCATTCAAGTGTTGACTGTTTTAAGTGTTATGATCCATTAGGCTTGTATTTAGTGGCTTTAAAAATGCATCAGACGTGTTTAACTTCGTTTTAACGTATTCAAAAATTGATCATTTTTGACTAAATCACTAATTCCGTTATTGTCAGAAAGCGTATTATAGTAGCGGGCCAATGAATTTTCGAAAACATTAACTATGCCTATCAACGGCGCCTGCTAAGTACCTTTGACATCGTTTGCATCCCAGACACATACGTCACCAAAATATTAGCTTTCAAACGAATAGAGTCTTACGTTTTTAAGTTGCCGCACCCAACAAAGCAATTAAGTAATTTTATATAATGTGCAATCAATTTCATGTTGAAGTATTTAGATTTATATCTAACATTTCCAATACATTTTATTTTCAATAAATAATTAATTGATTAATAAGACCAGATATCAAAACAATTTATAGATTCAGGTTCTGCTTCCCATCAAACTTGTAAAATTAAAAAAAGTAAAAATAAATCGAAATTCCACCATTACTGGTTTCCATTTTTATAAAAATGACATATGACATAAATTAAAAGATTTATCAAATTTGTAAATTTTCGCAACAATTTTTAAACTATTTTAAGCTGATAGACCTTTTCTTTAACAAAATAATTTTGAGTGTCTAAGTTATACAAAAGCGCTTTTAAAGTAACGAAAAGTTCATTTTTTAAACTTTAATTGAACCGCTTAAAGCCAAAGTAGTGTAAACCACAATATTGCAATTTGAAGATATAATAACTTATATCAAAATAGCTATAGAAAAATCTTACGTACGAGATGTTTTGGCCTGCTTATTACCAGTATAATAATGGTTAAGGATTCTTTTCAGTTAATAAAAGCGGAAAATTCTAATTCAAATGTATGGCTTGTACACTTTGGCTTTAAGCAGCTCAACTGTTTAATTAAAATATTACCAAAACCGAGAATTTAAAAGATTTTGGAGGAACCGGATTCGAAAGTTAAATATTTTATGGTGGAACCGGCGCCATCGAAATCTACAATGAATCCTTATCGTAAACAAAGCATAGTGAATTATTTTTTTGAAACCCTATATATTGTAGCCAATATTGATGCCATAAGTTTGATGTTTGATAATTGTAAATTGTAACTAAAAAAAATGCACTCCTTAGGAAACCGAAGTCTTCGTGAGTGAAATTTGGGTTTTGAAACTAAAGCTAAAGCTTTAAACTTTAATATGGTCAAACTATTTAACTTTATGAGCGCTTTGGATAATTTATTATCAGAATTCAAATTTTTATATCCAAATATAAGCCTTTCGTTATTAAAAATGAGACATTGGATTGAATGAATTAGTGATACTAAAAACCATGTATCAATGTGTTTAGTCTTTAAAACACAAGCACTAAAATAGTTATCGATTGATTTAAAATCATTCATTGATTTATTGGTTCATGTTACCATGTTATATCTAAACAAAAAGATTGGTATACAAGGAAGTTTTGGATAACTTGCCTAACGTTCTGTTTGTAGTAGATGAACTGAACTGTTATGTTTTAGTTTGCAAAGCAAATACATCTTTTTTTCTGTGTGTATTTTCAATGATTTTGTTTTAAAAGCATTCGATTTATGTTTGAAAAAAATAAAAATCACTGAAAACTATGCACATATTGTGTGTAATATTATCGAATATAACATGTCTGCGTTTTATTTGTTAAAATAACGACAACGTTACTAAATATCTTATCAACATATCTGAAATACTTAAAAATATTTTATGTATTGTATTCGTCTGTAAAATACTGTGCTATGAATTGAGAAAAATTGCAAATGCTACATCGTTTCACGTATAACATACCCATAATTTTAAGCAGTACACGATTTCTCAGCTCTCTTGACGTAATTTATTAGTCTCATTATCATTTCATACAAATACTAAATAAATGCTATCTTAAATGAACTGCAGCAACACTTGACGCTAGAGACTCGAGCTTTTTACGACTTTTCTGCATTTCCTCGAAACAAAATGCTTTTTTACATTATAAATACATTACGTATAATTTTTCGTTTTGAAATCCCTCTCCCCTTAAAAGCAACTTCTTTTTTTTCGGAACTATCAAAACTATTTCGATGGTGAATGGAAAAAGATTTCATTCACAAAATGTAATTTACGTAAATTTATTCAATGCCAAATCGTAAACGATTTTAGAATGAAACACTCTGTTAAATAGTCTAGTAATCACTAAAATCTTCTATCTATTTTAAGGTGGTTTATTTTAAAATTTTACGACTTTTTCCTCTTTAAAACTTTTATAATAAGGCCATTTATTTTCATCAATTTCAACCGAATTGTTTTTGTTTTTTAATTTCATTCTTATGGCCGACTGTTAAATGCGGTAGCAGTAAATTTTGTTAGTTTGAAATAAAATTTCGTTTTCTAATTAAGGACTTGTGTGGTGAGGCAACAATATGGCGTTGGAAGAGAACAGTTTTGAATGTAACTTTGTCATGTAAGGAACAACTAGACATTTGGCAGGAATTATGACTGCCATTATTAGAACGTGGGCAGAATTAAATTGAGATTACCTCAACCTTATCAGAGTCACCACGAAAGTGGACACTAGCTGGCTCACCCTTACTATTTCCACCCCTCTGATCCATTTTCAGTCTAAACCGTTATTCTCCACTCAGCCGTTTTCGTATATTATCACAAGTCCAAACTTCCATCATATATTCCAACTTAAATATAATTAGCGATAAATTGAGATTACGTTCCGAAATTTATATGTCGTCTTAAAAGTTGCTAACGGTTGAAAAATTCGATGAAATGCGCCTGAAAATCGGCCGGAAATCAAGTGGTAGAACTGTAATTCAGATACGTACCATTTAATGCGAACACAGTGACAAATTGCTAGGGATGAGGAACGTCTGATTGTGCGGGAAAATAAGCCTAATGATGTAGTTAAACGTGACAGCCCGTCAATTAATTTACCTAGACGTGTCTGCAACTGGTGTTACCAGCATTCGAACATTTACTTTGTGGCAAATTTTAATACTTAACCCCAAGTATGATAACACCAATATTTATACACAATTGTATCAGTCAATTTTAATTAAAACATTATTTATTTACTCATCAAATTCAGCGGAAAATTCCTTTTAAGTACAAATTATATCATGGTTTTAAGACAACCCCCTTTATATTCGACTTTTTATTCCAATTCACATTTTGTGAATTGCACTTTTAGTCTTGGTTTTTTTCTAAATTGGATCTTACTTTCTTTTTGTATAGAGAAAAATTCAAGGTAAAACAAACGTACAACTGCACAAACTCTAATCATAACGAATTTCATAAGACGTATTTTTTTAACATTTGAAGTAACATTTTCATTAATGCTTCAAAAAGGTGATATATAAATAAATTGTATTTTTTATTGTTTAATAACGACAAATACTTTCTATTCCTCTAGAATTAAAGGATATTCAAAAAAGCAACGAATAAAAATATGTTTTTTAAGTTATAATTCATTTCGTCATTCCCTCATTTCAAATTGAAACCAGGAAATGACTATATATGAAGTAATGACTAGTAAATTAGTCGAACTTGACTTTTTCTATTTTTTTGCTCATTTAATCCTTAAATTTACTATTTATTCGTGCTTAAAGATGAGAACATCATTCATATTGGCTTTAGTGAAAATTATTGCTGTAAGTAGAATGAAGAGATACAAGTAATTCATTTTAGCGAGGTAGGACAACAAATAACCCTTTACAGAGGAATATATTAACGTAACAATAATACTGTTAAGGCTAAACATTTTGCTCTCTATCAAACAATAACAGACACGATTCAATGACGGTATGGTCTATAAAAACCATTCCCTCAGTTTCAAAATTATAAATCACCCATATAATTTGTCTAAAATAAGTTTTTCTGGGGACCACTATATTGATAAAATCTAGTTACACAAATACTACAAAATTGACCAAAAAAAAACAAACTTTAATATTTTTTGTATGTTTTTTTCTTCCTAATTTCGGAATTTCATGAGAATCATCCACATATAATTATAAAATATTAAGGAAAATATTTGCTTTTATAACACTTAATAAAATTGTCAATACATCAAAATTGTTGAATGAAATTATATTGGAATGGCTGTAAAAACTTGAAAATTTTATATTTGGGAATTGTTTAAGTAAATTTGCTTTTAGTTATGAAATTCTAAAAAAAAAAATCTTTGTAATTACTTCACCCGAACTTGTTCCATGATTGGCACAGGAGTCGCTAGCTTGTAGCATACTAATTATCAATTATCAAACGAATACGCCAATGTTGTAAAATCGGAGACGTAACGAATCTTCCAAATCCAAGTTTTAAATGAAGACTCAGCTATATTCCCGACACCACCAACTAATTCTCCAATCCTCACGTCCATTCCTTTTCCTATATCCACCACTAGCCATAGCTCTATCCTTTCTTGACGATCACTTCCCTTGAACTCAGAAATTTATTAGACTTGCACATAAGTGGACATGCATCGCATATTTAAACCCTCTGCGACAAAGGTTAAATCAAATTAATCACGATAGAACAAAATTGAAACTCGTCTCAACTTTCCGTAAAGTTTTTTTTTATATTTTTTAATTTGAAATTTTATAGCTAAAAATAATATATAATTTCAAACGGATATTGCCCCTAATAATATAGGGAGGAAATCCAAAGATTTTCAAGATTGCAGTGTAAAAAAATATCGAATGGCTTTTATGTGTGGGATTGCAAATTAATATAACTGCACTACCTGGTAAAATTACTGTAATCTTTCGCTTTTCTTAGATCTGATTAAATAGAAATTATAGTTTTGTGTTCTTTTTCAATATTTATAAGTGGTTATTAAGTCATAATCGTACGCGAAGCGCTTTAAAACTTAATGCAAACCAAGTCATCACAATGACGAGACAACCGAAGGCAATGCACCCATTCAATAGAATTGCATCAATTTTAAATTAGAAAAGTCCAGGGAAATCTAGGGATGGTATGATATAATATGTTGGTGTTCAAACGATGAATTTTTAGTACAAAAAAAGAATAGAAATATAATTTATTGAATAAATATTGTATGGTATCTCCGTTTCTTCTGTTAGATTGAGTAAACGTCTGAAAAGTAACTCTTGCATATATCCCCCATACCAACCACGTCTGATTTATTGGCCATTGTCTTTCATTTGACCATATATTTCTTCTTGTACTCTCAGGTTTCCCTTCGCCATGTTGCAGCTCTACGAAACTCATTCGTATCCATTTATTTGTTTTAATCACTTATTTCGAATTGCTTATTTTGTTTTTATCAAAGCATTATCACAAACTGTCTATTTTTATTATCCAACTTCAGACATTTACTACCGTTAAATATTAGATTGACAAACTGAGTTTTCCTGCTAATTTATGAAAAGGCAATGTGGGTGGAAAGTTTTCTCACTGAGAATTTATGTTAATGATTTTAGTGCAGCCAATAAAAGTATATGTTTTTATGTTTCGTTAAATTCTAAAGAAAATCGTTTTTCTTCCATTCACGGTTTTTCGCCCGTTTATAACTCGATCTCATTTAAAACTTTAAATAATTTTCGCTTTTTATTATGGCGCGTAATTTAGATGAATAAAAACGGAGCGATTTTCAACTTTTTTGATTAGACTCAAGTGTTTGTCTTCTGTCATTTGTTCAAGTTTTTTATCTGTCAAGATCTGGCGTGTTATTGGTCCACTGGTAGCGGCTTGAAAATTAAGAACCAATCAGATGGGGTTTTAGTACGACAGGTATGCTAAGAGCTTAAAACAATAGAGTATTGTTTGTGCTTGCATTTAGTATCCATTGCGAATGAGTGTGGGATGTAATTAAATTGTATTTAAAAACAATAAGGTTACTGCCCCAGTGACTCAATAAAACGTATGATTTTTTTACTGAAATTACCGATAGTGTGTAAAAATGTTTACGAGTACCTCGATATCAGATCTATAAGAATTTCTTGCGTTTTACCAACGCTAATGAATGTCTTATGGGCTCAATCGGATGATCAAAAATACAATGTTATATAAAATTACATGAGAGTTGAACTTGTGTTTTATATTTTTACTACACTAATACGATGCTTCAACTTCTGAGGCAGCAATTGGTTATTTGTGATTGTAAGTGTGTATATTATCTATACCTACGGTTTCAGTTGCTATTCGTGCTTGGTTTTTGTGGTCGCCACTTGTCAAGACAAACAAGCTCAGCAAGTATACCATGTAACTGTGTAAATGACTTGGGAACACGGACAATTTGTTGATACCATCTATAACATAACCAGTCTTGCTCTTTGCGTCTGAGGATTCAGTTTCCTAACATTGATATTTATCCACAATTCGCTATCTGTCGTGCTTTCTGTATTCGCAGCGCATAAGCATAAAATCGTAAAGTTTATGTATGGATATGTTTGATTTGTGCGAATATACGTTGCATATATGCAATGGAATCATAAAAACGTGAATTGTATTAGGAAACTTCAATAGTTATGGATGAGTGTGTAGGGCATATGCAAATCGGTAGCGACATCATTGCAGTAGTTGTCAATAGGTAGGCTGCTGGACTGGTGGTATGCCATAAACGTGGGAGTTATAAAGAAATGACGAAGAAGAAGAGTAACCCGATGCAAAGCTGGTGGTCCACGATGACAGAAGCTCAGTGTCTTTTGTAAGAAGGCGGTCATACTGGAGTATAAGGGGCGTTCACATGTGTCTCAGTAATGTCCAAACACGGTGCAACAATGAACAATGGCTACATAAATCAATGTAATTAGTTTCAGCAAGTATTTCAGTGAGCAGCTCTTTCCGATATATGTCCTCGAAAGAGTGCAGCCTACCAAACAAGCATCCAGCTTATCGCCAACTGCATAATATGGTATGGCAGATACGACCAAGTTTCGTAACTGTGTCTCGTTACATTCCAACTCATTTTGCTACCATTCTGTAAAATATACAATCCTCCGTGACATAACTTAGAAATCATTGGTCAACAAACCACGATCTCGCGAATTTTACCCCGCCTTTTTCTACTTTTGGTTGCATTCAACTGAAGTGCAAAAAGAAAAAAACTGCATAAATACATTTCCATAACAGCCAATGCCTTTTAACTCATTCGTTTCACAATTTCTGTCCACGTCAATCTCATGGCTCGCATGTAATGTTCCCATCTACGATTTGGCGAGATAAGAAATTTTCCAAATTACCAAAGTAGTATGGTTGAAAAACACGTGCAAGTCACCCATCATTGAGAATCTTTCATAACTTGCACATTGTTTCAGCTCAAATGCGTCAAATGCCAAAGAAAAGAACTGAAAGTTTGTTAATGAAGTTCGAGGCTTTGATTGACAAGCAATGTGGATCGAGATTCATAATCAACGCTGACATTGTCTTCGTATTCCATTGATTAAACCTATACGAAAGTTCATTTCGTCTTAAGCACTTCAATATCTTGATTGAATGCAATCGAGTGCAAGCGAATTCATCATATGACATTACATTTTCATTAAATCCTTTTCAACTTCTTCGTTTCCAATTTCTCAATCATAAATAATCACTTATCTATCATTCGCGTTTAAATTAAACTTTCAAGACTCCATATTTTATGTGTAAATAAAAATAAATCGAAACCAGCTATGCAAGATGTTTCGCAAAATTAATGTGATTGTTCATGGAATGATCGCTGGCCGAGCCACGTATTAAGATAAAAATGCTGCAAACGTCTTAACATTTATTACTCATTTGAAATAAATAATAAATCTATACGAGACTTGTCATTTTATTTTTCAAGCAAGTTTTTCCAACATATTTCACTTATACAATTAAAAAATAAGCATGCGATTTAATAAATCATTTACATATTTCATAGATTAACCGAACGAAAGAAATAATTTAGTGTTAAACGTACCTCTTTCCAATGTGTGTTTCAAATCAGACTTTGTGAAACGACCACTTATTTAACTCGCATTTTGTAAATAAGAGTTTTCTTATCCATTTACTTTTGTTATCAGTCTTCGGCTAAGTGGTGTCGACTTGAGTTTCCCGGTAAATTAGTGACCTATGAATAGTGAATGAAAGTTAGGTGTTCTTCTACCCTCGTCTTCCTATTACCTGTTCGTTTAAATATTTATTTATCAAATCAAACATAACCTCCCACGACACTTGTTGAAAACTAGATTAATCCAATCCTTGACATTTTTATTTATTTATTAAATATCTTATTTGCTCCAACTCATTATACTACCGGCAACAATTTACGTTTGATCACGGCTAATTTTCCTTCCAACGCATTTAATTTACTGCAAATTATCTACGTTGTAAATAAACAGGAATTATGAAAAATAAAAAGAAAAACATTCAACGCTATCTTTAAAAGCTATTGGAAAACTCAATGAATTATAGCATCCTACCATCGGTTGTGAAAAGTTATAGATATTTCATCGGTATAAGATTTAAGTTTGACTTTTTTATGAGATGAAATGTTAATTTTGTTTTTTTTTTATTTTTAGGGGAAGGTGGAGAAGGTGGTGAGGAAGAAGGATCCCCCGATGGTGATAAAATGGACGGTGATGAAGGATCGAACGAAGGATCCGAGACGCCGGGTTCAGCCACATCTCCGGCGCCCCCAGACGAAGACGATGGAGTGGATGAAGCTTGTGAGCCTCAAGATGCATCGTTGATTGCATCTCGAGAGCCACAAACATCGAGGACATCACCGGCTGATGAAAGGCAGGACCACGAACAAACAACAGTTGCGGCCGAATCTTTGAACCATAACAATTTAAATGAAAGGTAAATATTCAAAGATTTCTGTTTTATTGTTGTTTGTTAATTAAACAACTTTGCACAAAAGCATATCATTCAGCTTTAGCTCCGTATAGTGGATATTGTGGTGGTGTTTTGTAATGTTCGAGTACACATTTCTAAATCTCCGCTTTATGGCTGCACAGATCTGGAATTCAAGTCACGAGATTAATATTTATTGTGATGATAATAAAATAAATCTACACTGTTATCAGTTTCAAAGTCCCGCGTTTGTTAAATGGAACATTGACAAGACGTGTGTTGTTATTGGAAAAACTGAAAACTCTGTTCTGTGGATCAAATGTAAATAATTGTTTAAAATTATGCAAATATTTCTAATAAGGTCTCTCCTTATGGGTTTGTGCGTGAATAGGGAACTCTCGTGAATCAAAACTCGGTTCATATCTCCTTCCACGCACATAAATTCTCCCCACTCAGTAACACGACACATACAAACATACAATCCAGTATCCCTCTTGAAGTCGACCGACAGGGTTGGAGGGATGGCAATATTTAGCACTGGTGGTGTATCGTAAATCATCACAAAGCAAACATTTTTCCTTCATTCAAAGCCGAACCGGCGAAGCATAAATAGTGCTGAAGTATTTTATTGCCACGCTCTAGCGCTACGGTTATGACGTTTTGTGAACATTTCAACGAAAGCTGTCTCTAGTCGAGGTAGTTTATGGTGACGTTATTGCCTCGAAATTATATTAAACTTTAAATTTGGTGCCACATTATTCATACTATACTACAAATTTTAGAATCTATGTAAATTAAGAAGTGCCTCCTGGGATTTAATTATAAAAACCATTTACTAAAATGAGATATTTTTTTCTTCATTTACAGAGACGCAATGAGTCCACGCTGTCATTCTCGGGAATCGTCTGAATCAGCCACACCACGCTGTCCATCCCGTGATTCATTATATGCAGAACGGAACAGCAATCTTTTTCGCGGAATTGGTCTTCCGGCGAGCGCGCTTAGTCCGGTAGGAGTTACTTTACCTGCCACTTTACCTCCAGCAGCTGCAGCGGCTTTACTACCCCCCAATTCAGCGGCGATGGCCGCATATCTTGGTGCTGCCGCTGCCGCAGCTCAGCACTCGCACCGACTCATGATGACTTCCCCACTCCCACCATCATTCCCACGTGGCGCGGTATCACCGCTAATTTCGTCATCCACATCACCGCCTGGAATTCCCTTAATGTCATCATCTCAACTTGCATCCCCTACCACCCTTCCCATTCCATCCCCCGTCGGCACTGAGGGAGCCATTCTTGATTTTAGCACGAAAAAATCAAGTCTCAACAAAAGTATGGAGTCCTTAGACACTGACACAAACGACGCGATGAATTTAAGCAAACCAACAACCCCATCGCCTGGTGAAGGACACACTTTCAACAGTCCTCTCGATTTATCAGTTTCGAGTCGTAAACGCAGTCCTGATGAAAGCACTACACAACCACCAAGAAAATCATCACGTCAATCAGAATACAAACCAGTCGTTTCCCCCTGGACGTCTCCAGTCGCGTCTCACTTGCCATACTTTGCAGCAGCAGTTGCCGCGGCTACTAGTTTATCTCCAAAAAATACCTCCCATTCCGACTCGCAACTTTGGAATGGAAAAATCAAACACGGTGTACCAACTCCAAGTGATGCGACGAAAGCTCTAGAAAAAATGAGCGAGCTTAGTAAACTGGGTGGTGAAGATCTTTTTAGAAGTATGACAAATAACCCACCGTCAAACACAGTAAACGCCACCACTGGAAACCGGCACAGTGCCTGGCAATCTCATTGGCTTAACAAAGGAGCTGAACAAGCAAAGGATGTTCTGAAATGTGTATGGTGCAAACAAAGCTTTCCAAGCTTAGCCGCAATGACTACTCACATGAAAGAAGCGAAACATTGTGGCGTCAATGTCCCTGTTCCACCCATGCCTGCTCCAAATCTACCTCCTCCCTCTCAACATCAACCCATTATTTCTTCCTCCCCTGCAATTACTTCCAACTCTAGTATGTCCTCCAATTCCTCATCAAATTCAAAGCCATCACAATCTGATCTCAACTTATTAATCAAAGAAACGATGCCATTACCCCGAAAGTTAGTACGTGGACAAGATGTTTGGCTGGGAAAAGGCGCAGAACAAACCCGTCAAATTTTAAAATGCATGTGGTGCGGTCAAAGTTTCCGATCTTTGGCAGAAATGACCAGTCATATGCAACAGACTCAACATTACACGAATATTATATCTCAAGAACAAATAATTTCGTGGAAGTCATCAGATGATGCAAAAGGCGGTAGTGGTGGAGGCGGGGGAGGTGGACCGACTGGTGGTGGTTCTAGTGGAGCGAGTAGTCATGTAAGTGCCGTGTTAACTTGCAAAGTTTGCGATCAAGCTTTCAGTTCATTGAAAGAACTAAGTAATCACATGGTGAAAAATTCGCATTATAAAGAGCATATAATGCGGTCCATAACTGAAAGTGGCGGTCGGCGGCGGCAAACCAGAGAAAAACGAAAGAAGTCTCTTCCGGTTCGAAAGTTATTAGAACTGGAAAGAGCTCAACATGAGTTCAAAAATGGTGACTCTGGAAGCACTGGTTTGAAACCTTCCAAGGAGCATTCATTAGCTGGTCGAATTACTTGTGAAAAATGTGGTGATAAAATTGAAACGTCACTGTTCGTTGATCATATTCGACAGTGCATTGGTGGAGGTGCGTTAGGTGTGAATCAAAGAAACTTTTTGAAAAATGCTTTAATGACAAATAACATACTACCTCCAGAAACCACAAACACAGTAGGTCATGTAACGCCTTCAAATCGAGATGGACGCAAAAGCGTCTCTGATGAATCAGCTTCACCAGGATCTCGCCACCACAGATCACCCTCGTCTGCCACAGATCTATCCACCAAAGAAGGAAGCACTCCATCCGAAGGAAACAATTCCTCACCATCCGTTCTTAATGCCATAGAAAAGTTGATCGAAAAAAGTTTCGATTCCCGAGCAAGGCAAAACGCTAACTTTGCAGGAAACCCCGGTGTTCCTGCAACAGCTCCAATGGGTTCTAGTATACTGAAAAGGCTTGGAATTGATGAAAGTGTAGATTACACAAAACCTCTAGTTGACGCTCAAACGATGAATCTTTTACGAAACTATCATAACCATCACCAAAGTCAACATCACTATAATCGAAGAGAACGAAGTGGAAGTGAATCCAGCTCGATATCAGAACGAGGCAGTAGTCGTGTAGACTCAATGACGCCGGACAGAAAAATGGATCCTCCTTCAGTAACTCCTCGAACTACTCCTGATAAACGAGTACAAACTCCACTCTCAGACAAAATTAAACAAGAAGAAATGGGGGAAAATTTATCAATAAAAAAAGAATCGTTAGATGATGAAAAACAAAATAATGTAGAAAATCATAAAGCTACGAATCTTTCAATAAAAAAAGAAGTTGATGAAGATGGTGATGACGATGATAGAGGTAGTTATCACAGTGGTAATGGGATATCACATACTCGAATGTCAACTGACAGTAGAATGGATGATATTCCGGATGAAGATGGTAGTGGTATCATTAAAAGACACACAGGCAGTGCCGGTTTGCCAAGTCCTACAGCAAGTCCTCGCCAACCAACCCCCTCTGATTCAGTCCCACCTCCTAGTAGTCCTTGCAGAAACAGCGCAAGCAGTCCTGCAAGTAGTGATAGATCAGGCACCCCGCGTAGTACAGTAGGCTCCGAGAAAAAAAGCGGGGGTAGCTTAGGAGCGTTATCATCCATGTTCGACAACCTGTCCGGTGGTGGGTCGAATAATAACTCTGAATCGGGCACCTCGGGACGTCGAACCAGCAGTCATCCACTAGCAGCCCTTCAAAAACTATGCGACAAGACTGAAACCCACCACACGTCGAGTAATCGCTCCAGCTCTTCCTCCAACGCTGCATCATTAAACACCCCATCAACTTCAACCTCTTTACCTCAAACTAACTCGGGAACAACGCCAGGCGCCATCTTAGCTTTCAGTTGGGCATGCAACGACGCCGTCATGACATCCGACTCCATCATGAAATGTGCGTTTTGTGACACACCTTTCATATCGAAAGGTGCCTATCGGCATCACTTATCTAAAACTCATTTTGTTAAAGATGGAGTTATCCCCGACCCAGTGTCCCTGAAAGCTCATCAAGCGTCTGTCAGTGGGGTCAGTGGTCAAACAAGCGGCAAAAGCACCCCCAGTGCAAACTCGAGTGGCGGCAATGGAAACGGCTCAAGTTCAGGAGCTAAAAGCCCACAACCACCTGTTGGCTTTGAAGAAAGCCCACATTCAAAATTTCTTAAGTACACTGAACTAGCTAAACAACTCTCTAGCAAGTATGTGTAAATTGTTAAATAAAATTGTGCAATGATCCAGATCTGTACATAATTTTTGTAGCGGTAGGTTTTCTTTAAATTCGTGATAATATTTTTATTGAAATTTTTATTTGCTAAGATAGGCTTCATTTATAATGTAAAACCTTCTCAAATCATTCCTTTTATTCTTTCACTTTCTTTGTAAATATTTTTTAAAAATCATATACCACAATACAAATGTATATAAACTAAGATGTATCCCGTATGTTTTTAATAAGTGCTAAACTTTGTTAATGGAGGTGAATTGTTGCCCGAGGCAACGTTTTTTTTTCTTGTGTACATTTTAAACTAAGTAATGTACCATGTGATGCTATCATATCTTTGCTACAGCGACAAATAGTAATAATCTAAATGGATCAGTGATAAAAAGAATAATTTAAACAAATAGTAAATCAAATATTTGAACCTGTAATGCAAATTGCGGTGATTTTAATTGTTATACGATTCCCAGTCACAAATAAGAGGATAAAATAAATAAAAAATTGTAAGTTATGTATCATAATTATTATATGATAAAGTAATAGATATAGTCATTATAATTAGCAAGTGTCAAGTATACCTTTACCTTTACTTAAAAATATTGATATAAAAAAGTGTGAATCTGTCACAAATTCTTACTTAAAAATAAATTTAAGATAGTCATTTCTGTTATTTGGCAAGACTGACGGATTTGACTATCATTGCTGCTCTAATAAAGTCGTGTACGAAAATATTACAGAAATTTCACACGCTCACTAACGGCAAAAAGCACACACGTACTCGATGAATTAAGCCGTTTGTATAATTGAACAGCAGCCTCAGTGCCAATTGTAAGAAATGTTTTAAAACTGGTATAAAAATATTTTTAGATCTTTGATTGCCGCCTTTTGTAATGTCAATATTTGTGACATTATTTCACGTTACAAACCACCCCCTAACCGGGGGGTGAAAACGTAACATTATACGATTCTATTGAGCAATTTACTCAGTTGTTTTGAGAAATATTTAAATTATTGTAGGTTTATCGTTCGTACAATTATTTACTTCAATTACGTATTTATCAATGAGTGAAAATTTAAATGAAATAAAAAAAAACCAAGGAAAAATAAGTTTAAAAAAAAACATTCGTATACGTATTTCTCGCATAATCTCAAATTCTTCCAAAAGGATTTTAAAATACAAATATTTATGAATAATTAATTATAATATTACTTACTGATTACTCAGAATAAAATAAATACAACACCATGTATACGCTACACCTAGCTCGAATAATCTTGAAAGCGTAAAAGCTAACTTGATTTTACCAAATTTACTGTCTTTATTTAAATATTTTGTTGTATTTAAAGAAAAATGCAATTAAAAGCTCAAATAAATATGTATGTTATAAATTTTTTTGTCGCCTTTACTGAAAAGATCCAACAATCCAAATCCTTTCAAACTTTGTTTTTTTCAGATTAAAGAAAAGATGGAAAAAATGAGTTGAAATCTCAAAGGCAAAAGGCATAAAGTAAGCATTAGCTTTTAAAGTACTTTGTATTTAATATAAGGTGTAAGTATATAGGTGTACCCCTCTTACTCGAACCGGAATTTCTTTGTTATCTTCAACAGAGTTTTGAAGTGGTTTGTATTGACGTAAGTATAAACAATTAAGCATTTAAAACATATCAAAGATTCAAATTAGATTTTTTCCGCTGACTTTGAAGTTAAACTGTTTATAAAATAAATTGTAGTCTAATTAATGTGATATAATTTATAAAAGTAAACTATAAACATAAATTCGAACTTAAGTTCAAACAAATGTTTGAAGCACTCATGTATTGCCCAGATACGTATTTCGATTGCCAATATTACTTGATGACCATTGAGAAAATTATTGGCAATCGAAATACATATCTGGGTAGTACGTCAGTAAAACATTTGTTTGAACTTTTGTTCTAATTTATGTTTATAGTTTACTTTTATGAATTACATTACATAAATAAAACCACAATATATTTTATATCTTGAATAAACATACTAAAGAGTTTTTATAAGTTTAGAGTAAAATTAATTTGAGATACTATTATTACCAATGAACAAATTATTTATCTTTCAGCTCTAAAATAACAGAAGCAATTTTGTTAAAAATGATTTTGAATATAAAAGTGGAAAAAAGAGACTTGATGTTTGGATAAAGTTAAAGTTTTGTAATTTGTTTTTACGTTTCTAAAATTTATCGATTTTGTAAAAAAGTTATGTTTCACTCTCAACTGATAAACTCATTTAAACTATCGAACTCAAATCAATAACCTTTTTTTCATGATACTCAATAGGAAATAAACTTTTTTTATATAATTGAAATCCTTAATGTTCCTTAGTGAAAACGAAACTTATAATTTCAAGTCCATATATCACAGCCATTTTACTCGAATAGGATTAACACTTTAAGATGAAATTTGACCAAGGAAAGAGTATTTTAAAAATTCTATGAATCCCTTTATAAAATTGTAAAGTAAAATAAGGCTAGGAGCAGCAGATCATCCATAAACATTTGAGGTATTATTGAATGATTTGATGGTCTAAAAATGATAACGAAGTTTCAAAATATTTTTTTATCTTTCCCCCATATCGAACTATTTAACTATGGAATGAATAATTTTGGAAAAACATAATGTATTATGGCCTTAAAATCATTCTAAATATCTGCTCGCCTTAACCATTTTTCCGACCCCCAAGATTCATTAAACTATATCACAACTATGATACAATTCTTCAAAATTTATGTTTAGTATCAGGCTTATTATACTATATATGTATGTTTATATGCAAAAAAATATTTAAAAATAAATTTTCAGTTCGATAAAGCGTTGGGAAGTAGGTGAAAAATGAGATTATAAATTCCGTACCTTACAAACTGACGACAAAATGACCTAATAAAAGCAAGGTAATAATAATAAGCACAATAACAACAATTCATTATTTTCCAATTTTTCATTCCAAAAAAATGTCTTTTGCGTTTAATGTATCTAAATTTAATGCAGGGATATATAAGTGGCTCACAAGATTATTTGGGTTGGCCACTCTTGGTCCCATGGATTGACTTTCTTATCCGTTTTCAATGATGTACAAGTGGTACTTACTTACATTGGTTTCAAATTGCAGCTAAATGAAATCCTAATTAATTGAATGTATGTTGTAACTCGTAATGAAATTTGGATAATGCATCCGTAATAATAATTCTATTAGTTAAATTGTGGCAAAAATAAGAAATATGAAGTACATCTATACAAAATCTTTCTTCTCAAACATTGAGCTTACTATTAATTAGAAGGTTTGGAAAATTTTAAACAGCAACAAAGAAAAAAATAAATTACTTATAATTAAAACTTCATCCTTGTCGTTTCCGTTGTATGTATTTTACATTTTTGTAAGCATTGCAAGTTAAGGAAATGAAAACGGTTATTTTATACAAAATAATTACATTTTATGTGTATGTATTACAAACCAAAGATTACTATCCTCAAAGCATCATGTGTTGGGAACCTATTTTCGAGTAAAGTAAAAAAATATTGGTATTAAATATAAACGATCATGAACATTACTCCAACACTATTCATTATCCTACCACTACGCTCTTAATCGATGTTTTGATAAATCTTATTAATTTTTTTCTACCGAGATTTGATGTTTATAAGCCTCAGAAAAATAAATCGTATTATTTTTGATTTGCCCTTTGTTTGTTGCAATTTGGGTGTAAACTTATGTATTTTTTCTTTGGTTTACAAAATGAAAGAAAAATATTTATACAATTTAGGAAAGTGACATTGTTTCACTGAAGCCATAAATGCTATGATTACTTAGTCCCACGATTTATTAAGACTCATTAAAAAGTGATGTAATCCTGCTTGAATATCGGGGTGCTTTATCCTGGGCTAATTTAGGTTCCAACTCTAAACCCATTTATTTGTTCAAGTTTTTGAATGTATTGCTTCTGGTCCCAAGTTGCCTAGCATCAAATAGCTATTTAAATTATTTTAGGTTCCAGAAATACGTATTTCAATTGTTGATTATGGGTACTACATTGAACTGAATATGATCGTTGGTAACTGAAACCAGTGTAAATTGTGAAGACTTTGGCTCTATTAACAACTTTCTTCGTTCCAACTTTGAGCCCCCAGCTCTTGTCTTAAACATAAAATTTCTTTAAATTTAAACCATTTATAAATATTTTAAACCTTGAAAGTTAATGTCTTGTTTATTAGTTCGCGCATTTACTTAAGTACCTATGTAATATTTAATTGATATGAGATTCAAAGCGGGAAATTTAAAATTATTTAAATTTATTCTTCCAAACAAATAAAGGTAAATGACGTACGTTATCTAACTTTTTGATGTCATAGGATTCATAGGTATACACGTCGGATTTTTGATCTTTAGTGCCGTTCATGTAATGTTTGCCTAATTCAAATTAACACACTTACAGATCATATATTTATTCTCTACCGTAATTCGTTCAGTCGTAAATTATCTAAAATGACGACTTTCATGAACAATCTGTAATAATATTTGTTTCATATAAATTTAAACAACAATCTAAACGCAATCACTTGCTTTTTGATTGCACACATCTAATGTGCCGGCAACAAAATGCTCCATCTTTGATCTACCGACATTGTCACATAACCATTAAGATAATAAGAGAATGTAGGTTTTATGGAGTAGAAAGACTTTAGTGGTTCGCAAGTGTACATAAATTCCAGGCATCCCGTGCGTCTTCTAGTCTTCCTGCGTTATTTCCAATGGCACAATTCATCATTATAAAATTTACAATGATGAAATTTGTTTTTGATAATGGGGTGCTTTCATGAATCTTGGTGTCGCATCGATGGGGAATAGTAAGCATATTATTCAAACTAATTCACGTGTGTGATGGAAAAAATAAAGAAAATGACCCAATTGTGGTAACTGTAGTGGAAAATGACGCAGCGATGTGAGTCTTAAGTTGATGTTGGGCGCTGAGGAGACCGACAACGCCTTCGAACGATCGAAGAAGAGTTGATTACTTGTTTATTATCGAATGTCGCACCCTGACGGCTCCATCTCATCTAATACCTAACCTTTGGCCTTCGTTTGCGATGTCCACACATTCATTATTACCTGTCGATATCTTTACTAATGCCATATCGACAAGTATCGTTAACTTAACCGTTACCTATAAATAAACACGCTTTATCGACAGTGGTCGGTCACAGTTCATACGAAAAGATAAAACTAAATATTCGTTTAATTTTAAAGATAGAAAAAACATTTTTTCATTTACATTTTTATTTTCCCGCTTTCTAAATCAACGACTTTTGTATAATTTTTCCTCTTCAAACACAGTTTGTTACTGATTTAAATAAGTTCAAACGCTTCGCTTGACCTTAGAAAAATTTTGATATTACGAAACATCTGTTAGACATTAGTCTGCTGAAAATAAGGAATATGAAACGCTTGTCACCAGGAAGACACGTTTTCTAATTGGTGCGAAGAAAAATCTCCAACATATGTTTAATGAAGCAAAAGATTTGTACCTCGGGAAAAATTTCATTCTTAACAAAAATTAAATCGACTTCGTTGCAATTGAATCAATGCTAGAATCCTAGAAGGTATTCTCAGTCCTGTGCGATATTTTTGTGAAAACAGCGGAAGTTCTATCGTTTATTTCCCATTAGACAAATCCAAGCGTTGTCAGTTTCTGGGAGCATTGTCCAATCATCGAGGAAAGCAATTAGGATCAGTTGAATGGGTTCCAGTGAATTTAATTGACATCGACATATATACGTTGACAATTGAAAAAAATGCGTGTGCATAAAGTGTGAAATACTGAACGTTTGACGGGTATGTCTCAATAGACGACCATCATCCAAGTTTAACTTCTGGAAAAGGAATATTAACTTGTTATCATTAATAACTGTTTATAATAATTTATAAGACAGATGACAAGTCGATTAAATATTCAAGTACATCTCTTTATTTCGACGTTAATTAATGTGACAAAAATAAGATTTTGAGTTTTCAGAAGTTATTAATTAGTTGAAAATTAATTGGTTACTATTATTCACTTTTTCGGTGAAATTGGAAAAAAAAACGAATTGAATTCTTGGCCTCAATGATAAGAAATGTATGCTCATATTCAATCGGTGAATTACTACCTAATTGGAATCTATAAATAAAATTATTCCTTCAAAGCATTAAAAAAATTTAAAAAATTGCGTGAAAAATTTTAATTTTTCAAGCAAGTGTAGCCATTGGAATTACAAAACCATTGGAAACCTGATGACCGGGTGGTCAAGGTGCTGCTTCAATACTGGTAGATTCTAGATTCGATCCTCGTATCAAGCATACGGTTTACGGATTTACGGTTTTTTAGTAACCCTAAAGTCGCTAAAGACCTTAGTAGTTATAAGGCAACGGTAAATAACAATTAAAAAAATGCATAACCTGACATAAGTAGCTAGTTAGAAGTGTAAGTGAATACATTCTTGAAGATTTCTAAAATAAAGCACAAAAAGCCAACAGATGAACAAAACATGAAACCCGTAACTAAAATAATTTAAAATTGTTTTATTTTTAAGCAATTGTAATGGAATACCAAAATTTCCGTATACTCTTGCACTAGTATTTTCAATAGTTGGATGAATGATGATGATGTATAAAATAAACTAATGCACTAAGTATACTGTCATTATTTATGATTCAATTTATTTTATTTCTATGATAAAAAATTTTATATACCTACTACATTTTTCATTCCTATAAAGTTGAAACCAGGGCTTTCAGAGAAAAGTATCCTAGTTACTTTGAAGTAAAGTAAAGTAGCTTAGTTACTTTAAATTATCTAAGATACTATATCTAAGTTGCTTTCTTTTTTGGAAGAAAGTAACATAATAAACTATCTATCATATTAAATCTAATCAGAAAAGTTTCTTATGGATTCCGTATTTTTACATCTAGGTGGTGGTATATTCCAAATAAACTAGGATACTTTTTTCACATTTTCCAATATACATTTTCAATATACTTTTTTCAACAACATGTGTAGTTTCACTTAAGAATACCAATATGCTTTAATAGATAAATGTGTAGGAATTATCTATCATGTAAATTTATATTGATTAAATAGCTATCAAAAGTGTATAGTTTATCTATCCATGCGTAAAAATACCGGCTCTATAATTCTTATTAATGTTGTCATTTACATGTTATTTTTTTAAAGAATAATAAAATTGATACAAAGTATAATTTTTAACTAAAATATCAGAACAAAAATTAAGAAATTATATAGAAAATATGATCTTTCACATATATGAATATTAAAAGAACCTGTGAATGAAAATGTTAAAAACTTTGATCACTATATTTCAAAAAAGTGACGAAGTTTGAATGGACCTATATTTTTTAAAACAAATATTTAAATAAAATATTAAGTTGTAAATTTATTACTTGTTACATTATTAAGTTAAACTAATTTGGATATTCAGAAGGTATTTTTCTGAAATTATCCCATTTTACTACTAAAAATTCTGTAGTAGATTTCGTCTATATTTGACTATTGAATTTATTTACTATTTTGTTCTCTAATTAATTTTTTTATGGTCTTCCTTTTGGCAAAAATTTTAAATTAACTTATTGTTAATAATTACCTTAAAATTGTTTTATAATATCAATACTACCTTTGGTATGCTCAATCGATCAATAATACTAAGAGCATATGGGACAATAATTTCTTTTTCTTTTCAAAACGACTCTGAGACTTTTGATTCCAGTGAATTGAGATATATTTCTCCAAAGGAAGTATTTTTTACTTTTTTTCAAGCAAATAACTTAAATAGATACAACAAAAATTTCTATTGTTTTGATCGGAATGGAGGAAGACAACTATATTTTTGAATGAGTTTTGCTGAAAATTGGCTCAACAAGAACTTTCTTCATTTAATTTTAAATATTTTGTTCTATTCCGACGAATAGAACTTTAAAAAAACCAACTTTTATTTTCTAAGTAGCTAATACTTGGTATAATTACCAGCTGAAACGTGAAACTTTTATTAAATACATTAATTTTTAAAAATTACAAACTTACATAATATAGTTATGGGTCTATGAAAATCGATTCTACTGAATTTCCTCCAAATCACTTTTTAATAAGTACCAGTATTCAAAGTTTAAATTTAAGAAATGTATAAAAAATACACTTAATGATATCAAAATTGAATTAATATAAAAATACAAAGAAAAACAAAATAGACATTCAGTTTTAATTTATCAAACTTACTGCGCATCTTGGGTACTTATCTTTTGGTCATTTTTTTCAACCATTGGATTAAATATATATTTTCCATAATTTATTCGATTGCGTAGGTATTTTTCGGGAAAGCTTTGTTATAGGTATTGAGTTGTTTTTGATGCCACGTTTGTGTTTATTGTTTGAGTTTTACGGTAAAAAAGGAAACGTTGAAATTGTTAAGGCTTCTTGTACGTTATACATAAGTCAAGAACTACTCAATCCAAGTTGGTAGCATTGGTTATTATCCAACAAAAGCTGGGATCTAGAAGATTATTCTCTGAATAGGTCTAACAACAAGGAAACAAAAATCATAACCCCCCCCCCAATAGTATTTCTTTAAAGAGCATAGGAGTATACCTAAGTATAGAGAATCGGTCGTGAAAATTTATTTTAAGGATACTTTGCACGTATGAAGACACTAACAAAGTATTATGATCTTGGAAGTTTCAAATCTTTATATCAATTAGTGTTTGTGAAAAAAAATATTGAAAAAAGAAAACAATTTTCTTAATCGAGTAGTCTAACATTTTAATATGATTTAAGGATTGATACTGCCTTTAAAAAAATAACATATATGACTAAAATATATAAAAAAATATAACATACTGTTTTTTCTACATTTTTTTTAAAAATTTCAAAAAATTATATTAACTATTAATAAGCTTAATATATTCAGTGAAGTTCGGTGAAGCGATTGGTGGATTGTTAAATAGAAGCAGAATGTTTAAAAAGACTACAAAATATAAATATAGAACGACAAATGGTTAGAAATCATAGACATATTAGAGAAATTTTGAAAAAAATATTTAATAATTATCTTTTTGCAACCGATTCTCTACATTTAAAGACCTAAATTTTTAATCAAATAGATTGGAAACATAAATTTTTCACAAAAATTTCAATTGAAAATTGAATCAAGAGCAACGCTAGTGGCCCTAAGGTTTCTGATTTTCATAATTTCATATTATTTCACTTATTTGAATAAAAGCATTGTTCTCTTGGTTAATTAAGCAATAATTAAATTATCACTTGGATCACTTTTTGGATTTTAATCCCATTAAGTTAATTAATTAAGAACAAATAAAGTATGAATAAGTGAAGCAATTCACTAATTTCTAATGACAACACACACACGTCAATCTACGTGGCTAATAGCCAATAGAATTGCAAGATTTGAATATGTTCATTTGTTTTGATTGTTGAAATTTTGAAAATTTAACAAAGCCACTCCTACACTTAATGTCATACAATGTACATTGTACGTTTTCAAGTTAAACGGGGGTAATTACACATAAAGCGCGAAAAAGGTATTAATTTTATTATTTTCACTTCAAAAAATCTGAAGAAAATCAGACATTATATAGAGCTTGAAAAGAGCAATAACAAATTTAATTCATGGTTAAAAAAATTTACAACAACATATTTATTGAATAGATTTTATCAGACTAAATAGTCGTTATTTTAAAAGAAGATATTATCAACCCGATCAACCCCATAATCATATTAAAAGTTATGATCAATATAGGTAATAAGTGAATTATAAGAAGAAAATATTTCCGGATTTTCCATTTTTTAAAATTTTTTGAAATAAAGATCTAACATTTCCAGGATCTTAGTATTGGTGCATAAATACAAAGTATGTATCATTAAATATTTTTCCGAGGTCGATTCACCATGCTTATATTCCTAGGTCCTTTGTAGCGATTTTAGTATTTTACAAAGAGAAGGTAAACTATAAGAACAAAAAAAATCCACTTGATTGAAAATTAATTACAATCAATAATCAATAACTTTTGTAATATTTATGTCAAATTTACAC
Organism: Sisyra terminalis; assembly: GCA_958496175.1. NCBI lineage: Eukaryota > Metazoa > Arthropoda > Insecta > Neuroptera > Sisyridae > Sisyra > Sisyra terminalis. The sequence goes on from OY292275.1 coordinate 16,713,006, forward strand.
GAACATCAAATGGTGATGTTTCATTAAAATTAATTAAAATGTTTTAAAACAATAAGTACCTTCATACGTACTTCTCTTGAATGCTCATTATAATATCTGCCAGACTGACAAATGCAAACAAAATTAATGAATATTATTAATATTAAATATTTAATTAATCAATTTCGCTAATCAATTTATTAATGCAAAATTTTATTATCACCAGACTTGAATTATTTATTTTGGAAAAAATACAAATAATAATTTTAATTTTCACTTAAATATTCCAATAGTTTAACAATTCTAAGATATGGAGCTCGTGTTATTGAAATTTATTGTGAGAAGTTGGAAGCAATAAATTCACGGATCGTTTAAATAGAATTCTTAATTACAAATTATTGTGATATAACGGTTGTGAAAAAGTTAGTGATAAAAAACTTATCTGTATAATTTATATTTATTCCATAGAAAAAATTATAATAGCAACCCCTCTTTGTTAAAATTTTGAACGACGCGTGTAAATCATAAATGAGTATAGTCTGAAGCCCATTAAAACAAGTTTGATTTACAAAACCATAAAATTGATTTATTGCTGTTAATGCATATTGTGTTGCATCGGGGAAAATGTGATATGCGATATAAAAGGATTCAACTCCATATAAATGTGTATAAATCCTTGCTGATAGATGAGTGCGTATAGAGTGACTTGGTCGTTCTCTTTATCTCTGCTATGACAGCCGATGGCTGTGTCCTACCTTCGTCGACTTATCCTTTTCGTCCTGCTCGAGAAAAAGACAACGCATTAATGGGTATTTTCAAAAGCACAATAATTTCACGAACCCTCCCATTGAAATGAGCGAGATTTAAGTATAAATCAATGCGATTCACCCCGAATAATACGGGCAAAGATTGTCCCGTTTGTATTCGAAATTTAGTTGAAAATGTACTTTATTCAATTCCCGTTTCTTCGCTTGCCCTATCTAGCTGTGTGAATGATAGATTGATGAAATATTTATTTTTAAAATAATATTAAATGCAGCTTTGAGAGAGCGATAAATCTATCGTTAAATAACTTAGAAACTTTAAAAGTTTGAAAACAAAGAAAATATGACATTCACCTCAACTTTATCGAAGACTATTGATAACCATTGTAAAATTATCGCTCTTCGATGAAACTCCCTTGCTGTAATTATTCCTCATACCCATATTCCTACTATTCAAAACTTATTTTCCATAAAACAATTTCTACTTTATCCGATTCTTAACCTCTAATAATGTTTTGCAAACTCCAAAATTTCTTTTTATAAAAAAATATTGTTAAAACATAATAAATCTTTTTATATTTAAAGAGGGATGAAGTACGAAACTTAAAAAAAAAAAACAGTCAAAAGTAACAGCTTTTGTGAGATTGTAATCACTTTCCTTTCAGGCAAAAAAAAATACAATTGCTCATCCCAAGTATGTTAAATCTTAAGAAATTAACCCTCTTGCTAATATAATTCCCCTTTATAAAAATTAATTCCGTGTAATTCCTCTGCTCAGCACTTAAAATTTAGTATCATGTTTCACAGTTCATAGGTAATGTGAGGTGACATTTTTGTCAAAAGGGCATTTTTTGTCTTTGGGTTTGATTCTTCTTAAACATGGATTGTGATTGTATTTTAAATGGCTGGATGGTACTTCGGTTCCATTAGCACTTGGGTTACTTTTATTATTGAACAGAAAATATCTTTCACTTGTTTATTTTACAAAAATAGATTTGTAAAAGTTTCAAGAATCAAGAAAGCGTAAAATGTATTAGAAATATTTTCAATTGCTTTTGTGAGGGTTGATATTATGTATGTGAAAGTAACGGTGAATTATAAACGTTGTTTATAATTATATCAATTAAATTATAAGGAAATATATTTTTGATTTCCTGATCATATCAAAATTGGCTTAGTCATCTACACTGGGTACAATGAAAAGTTAGACTCGTAATTCTTAGTTATATTTTTAAGGGTGCGATTTAAATGTACGTCGAAAAAGGTAAAAATCACGTCAAAAAAGTGCGTTTTAACGCCAGATAATAAGAGGGAACAGTTCTTTTATAATATGTACAGAAAAATATTATATTGGATATCTATGTATGAAAAGAATGCAACAATGGATATTTAACAGCATTAAAATTTAATTTACAGCTATATAATGTAAAATTATTTTAAATATGACCAACAACATCTAAATATTATAATTTGTTGGTAAAAATGTTTAGATTTGCAATTTCCCCGGCAATTTAAAAGTCAAATTAAAAAAGATTTTTTGATTATAAATTAAAATTGGTATTAATATTGGTATACTTAGCCAAATTATTAGTTTATAATTAACAAATAAATTGATTTTACAAACGTGCAATAATAAATAAACTTTTGTAAAGGCAGCAGCACATTTCGTAGAAAAGTGGAAAGAAACAGTTCTGGAATTTATTAATTATTTCAGTACTTTATGGCTAAAATCATATTAAAATTTGTTCGATGGTGCAGCATCTGGGTATTTAAGTACAAATAATGGGATTGAATCTCCTAATTCCACAACTATAGAAGAATACACTTTAAGAGGTCGTTTATCTGTTTCTCAATTTTTAAATAAATTAAATGATTTACTAATTAAATGGTCTATAGAAATCCAGAGCTGCAATGTTACAAAAATATTTCTGTGAAACCAACAGTTACTTTAAAAGAATGGGCCGAATCTTATTATTTGGCATTGCAAAACAAGAAAGTAACAAAAGTGGATAGTACATACTTCAAATTCGAGTTATAAAAGTATAACTTTAGAATTGATAACCAAATGTATTATTGAAGACTGGGAAACTTTTGAAGGTTTTGAACAGAGTTTTATGACACTTAGGTGTTTAATATAGATGCTGATATTAATAAATGTACATGTCCATCATTTCAAAAAAATTATAAGTGCAAGCATACGTTGGGTTTTCTAATCCGTTTCAAAAAAAAAAGTCCCTGAGGAAGCTATGTATTGCTTTAGGACAAAAACGTAAATGTGGGTGCCCATCAAAAGCAAAGAAAGCATTAATTATTTAATAAATTTACTTATTTAGCCTCAAAATGTACGCTATTTGGTGTTTTAATTCTATTTTTACATGCTTGTGCTGTCGTTTTATATTTGAATTGTACGTCTATTTGATCTATCTTGGAGTTAAATGATTAAATCTGGCGTGCATATCACCTATGTAAAAAATTAAATATCTGGCGTTAATTAACATATTTTAATATGCATTTATATATACCCTTATTTTTAATTGTTGATGAAAAAAATTAGGGGAAGGTTACATAGGTTACATCGCTGCTTTTATCTCCAGATTAGAGAGTAACCACTGACGATTTATGAGAAGAAAATTTTAGTGCAGAAAAAGTTGTCACATTTGATTTCATCGTGCGTTAAAAAGAGTGTGGTTGTGTACGAAAGTCGAAACTAAAATTCGTGTAAAATATAATAATTTATAATATTGTAGGAGTCAAGGAGAAGTCGTAGAGGTAGACAAGGGGTGGGCATACATTATAGGTAATATATATTCGTACAGTTCCAGACTGGTGAGGATAATTGTTTTTCTTGCTGTGAACGCTGGCCTGCCTGGCTGTGACGTACCATTCCGTCGGCATTAAATTATCAAGCAAGCACCCTAATATATCGGCTTTCCGTCATAAGTTTTATAATTTACACCCATATCATGTCTTAAATTACCGGTTAAAATAAAATATAAAAAAACATCAGAATCAGCGGTTGAGAGAGAACAAAACAAGAGGTTCAGGAATGCACAGATAAATCATTTTGATGAATTAACAACGAAACTTTTGGAAATAATTCTACTCATTCATACTAGGACGTAATTCGTTTGAGATTATTTTGTGTCGGTTACAAAAATATTCTCTGAATGTTCTCTATATACACATACACACACAAAAAGACACAGGCGAAACCATAACTTTCTGCTCCCAGTCCGTGATTTATGCTAATTACGTATTTGTTTTAACTTATGCTAGAATCCAAATTTTAATTATTTTTCATTCTGTTTCCGAAATTCCCGACAAAAACTAATCTTTGCAAAAACGCTTACGATTTATCGCAATTATAATTACCGTATAGTTTACATTCTAATACGAGACATCCTCCAATAAAATGATCAGATAAAACTTTTGAACAAATAAAATTGAATAAACGACATATTATGTTCAAAGTTAAAAAGAAAAAAAAATCAATCAAAGTTAATCATTATCAATGTTCTATTTTGAAACATTTTCCCTCAAAGAGTTGATACGTATAACTATTGTAACAATAAACGATAAATCAAAAGTACTGAATAAACTTAACAGATTTTTTTCATGAAGTAATGTTCCATCTCCAAGATTCATAAACTTTTCGGAGATTTTTTTATATGGAATATAAATTATTTGATTTTTAAGTTGTTGAAGTTCAACCTTTCTTATACAATAATTTTCATTACTTTCCATTAAGGATAGTACAAGAAAATAATATATTTTGATTTTCAATGCTTAAATATGCAAAATTGTGTACCACTCTTATCAGTTATGCACATGAAGCAATATGTGTTTGGACAGTTAAGTATGCAAACCATACATCGATTTTTTTAAACATCGTGATGTCGTTCATAAACATCGATGATTTTTACGTCGATGTTGAAACCCAAAATATCAATGATGCATCATTATTTTGAAACGAAAATTTATCATAGCACCATTTTCCGTTCTGTTCATGATCTACTACACGAAGTATAAATGACAGCCGAACGAACATTGAATTGCAAATTTGTCCATGAAATAAGGATACATTCCACAGGGCTCTAGTGTCAATAGTAGTTTTGACACTTTTTGGCTCTAGTTTGAATTAATAACAATGGTTATATGCGAACAACCAATTAACATTCAGTAAGTTTTAAGTTTCTTAACGATAATGCGTCACTTGTTTGCACTAACCGCTAAAAACTGTCTTCATTTTGGCGATAATTTTATGCATTAGCAAAGAATTGAATTTAATAATTAAATTTGGGTAGCCTCACTCCATATCTCCAAACACCAATGAGTGTATTTAATAAGGATTATTCAATATCAACGATAAGCTTACAGGGTACAAGCAAAACAGATCCTTACCATTAGATTAGGTATTGGTTGTTTGTTATTTTTTAGTAGCTAAGTTGAATGATATCTTATGTTGTTTAGCAAATAAATGCAATTACAGTGCTTATTTTTTTAAAGCTTAAATAATTCTTATACCACTTGATAATTTTTATTGGAGCTTTTCACGCTCAGTTCTAATCCTGTATCATTGTGTTATTCCTGTTCATACCTGTTTTTTGGTTTAGCGCTTTTGCAAGTTTGTCATTGTTCCATATCATTTGAATAGAATATGTTCCAGCATCGGCAATTAATTATGTGTATTTTATTTTTCAATATAATTGGTATCGAGTATTAAAGTTATGTATCTTAAGTGCGATTAAATCATTACTTTAGCTATGAAAATAAAGTTTAAATTTTAAAAAGTCTTAACACTTGGACATAAAACCGATTTGTTTTTAACTTTTAACAATCATTTCTAATCGGGAAAAGCCATGAAATGGTCGACATACGTATTATCATCATTTGATGGGGTTTTCGACGTTTTTTCTTGTTAGTCTATACAGCTGCGTTGTATTTATCGAATAAATTCAAAATTATAAATTCATTTTTCTTTTGCTCTAAAATTTTATCAAACATTAGTAACAGTTTAGATAAGTTGAAAAAGCTCTATAAATAATAATTACAACTCAAAACCATGTGAGTTTTTTGTAAAAATTTTACTTTAATGAATATCATATTTTCAAGAGAGGTGAACATAACAGAATGACATTTAGAATGGAATTCGGCCACCGGTAAGCTCCAGTTTTGGCACTACCTATATCAAAAAAGCTGTTGGAAAAATTCATTGTTTTGTATGATTTTTTTTCTACCTTGATAAAGAGCTATCTGGTAGTATCAACTGGTAGTATAAAGAGTATTCGTTAAAGCAAAAATAATAATTTTGATGACTTTTTCCCTTACCTTCTTCTCTAAGATATTCCCTCAAGAAAGCTGAAAAATATATTTTGACATCAAATTTTGTCGCTCTTAAATAGTTTTCTTCGTATAGAGTGCTAAATAATTTCAAGAATATTAAAAAACGAAATTTGATATCATTTTTTTGGTTCATGAACCATTGATAATTACTTCTCAAACTATCGCAACTAGGTTAATTCTTGAATGCCCTTTTTAACAGATTGTAGTTTAAGCCTACTGGTGGCCAAGTGGTCAAGGTGACCGCTCCAAAACTGGTAGGTGTTGTGTTTGATCCTCATATCGAGAAAATTTTCAATAATTCATGATGTACGGTTTTTCATCCACCCTAGACTCGCTGAAGTTCTTAGTAATAGACATTAAAAAGCAACGTAAATAACAATTAAAAAAGAATGTACTTTGTTGTTTCTAGAGTGTTTATTATAGATAACTAGACGATTGATTCTCTAGATCATTTCAACACGAAATTTTTAAACTTAAAGTTATAAGAACGTATTATGTATATTTTACATGGAATAATTGATTAAGTTTTAACAAAAAATCAATTTTTAATTTTTCATGGCTTAACTTGTATGTACTTATTAGTAAGTTATATGATTTAACACTATTTTATTTATTTTTAAACATTCCAAACAAGAAAAACACCATTTATTATATAAATAATTAGATAATTAATTAGATTCATCTCTCGCAAATTTTTCCTTTCAAAGATATGTTACTTTAAATGTTATAATATATACAACCTTATTCACGATAATAAATTTGAATTTATTATTTACACCTCAGCGAATGATGATAGCCACATCATAATTTTTATTACGACCAATAACTACAAACTAAAAAAAATATATAAGCACATAGATAAAACGTCTTGAATTATTGCAATTGTCAAAGTTTCGATGCTAACTGTATAATAATTAATGATTATCTTTGAAATGAGGATGTTCCATTAGGTAAGGCGATAGAAATTTTACATTAAGAATTAGTGGTAATTATTGATGATTTACAAGAGATCTTAATAGTTTAATGACTATTCTGCGCTGAGTGAAAACCCCTCACTGTGAGTTCTAAGAGTATTTTATTGCAATTTATTCAAATTAAGATTTTATGGAATCGCGAACAGTACAAAACTACTTTCAATGATTCTTTTTTTCTTGTTAAAAATTAAGTTTTAAGACAGAGACTCACTTGTGATATAAACGTTTTGAATGTAATCTTCAGAAAACAAATCATATGCACAGTTGAGCACAAAAAATGAATACAAATCTTGGTAAAAGTTACGCGACGTTTGTGGAAACAGAAATTGTCCTGTTACAGAAATTTAATTAGAATACGAGCCGCTAAGCACCAGATTGCAGTATGCACTAACAACTCTCATCTAAACTCCAATAAGAATTAGCATAAAACATTGCAAAGATGTAATAAAAATGTATTTTTTTTCAAACAATTTTAATTAAATATTCTACATAGAAATAGCATTTTATTCATATTGATGAATAACGCTATGTATTAGACATATGAAATGTTTTATTGAAACCACCTCAAATGATGCATTAAATGCACTGTTCAACATTTTAACATTTAATGGAGGAAATTATTCGGTTAAGTTTCCCGCAATGTTGATTTCAAATTTCAATTATTGGTAGAGAAAATAGAGAAATTATATTTAATGTACACAATATTGATTTAAAGCACACAATTGATATTATTTTATCGGATGAAAGAGTTAAAGTTTAAACTACATAATAATACAGATAAGTTGAGAAGAATCGATCGGATGCTGAGATGAATAAAAACATGCTTATATGACATTTTCTCAAACAATAAGTTTTAAATATATATATTTATGCAAAGTAGAAGATCTTTACGATAACTGTAAATGATTTGTTTCATAAAATAAATATATCTATGTAGCTATTTATTATTAGCAGCATCAAGAAAGTTCGCCTGAAAATAAATATAAATTACACAAGTATCGTTGCAACTGTGCAATCACTGCATATGTTCGTATTCAGTGCATACAACTATTTCTTAGGCACTTACTTATATTTTATCGTGTATTTAATTGTAAGCAATCAATAAAAACAATCTGTAATCTCAGATCTAAGACTTAAACTAAGTACGATAGTACGGTATTTAGCAAACGGGGTGGACATAAATTGCATTGGTAAGTCGACCTCAAGTCACGACTTCTGCAGAAGCCACAGACGAAAAAATAAGGTAATTTGAATACAATACATGTCAACGGTTATGTTGTACAATATTAAGCAAACATTTAATGGCACCGCTGAGTTTATGATATCGAATACATTAATCATAAGGCTCAATGTTCGTTGCGAGAAATATGCTCAAATGTGCTGCAGATTCAGGGATGCTCGAATGATATGGACCGAATATATTGTGCTTACAATGGCATTTCAATGTTGTGAGGTGAAAAAACTTACGATAAAACGCAGAAGTCAATGTGAAATTGAAAAAAATTATAATAATCCAGAAAAAAAAAGAAAAATGCATAATATTTAATCACAAAAAATATTTGTCATATAAGTATGCTAAATAATTTTTTCAGTATAAAAATTTGAAACTAGGTATGTATTATTGAAATATTCATTTATAACTATTTGATTTGAAAATTTATTTACTAAGAAAGTTAATATATCAGCAAATGTTGTAGAAAAGATAATCCTTAAAAATTCTCAAAATTTTTCTGTCAATTCTCGTCAATCACTTTTGGACTTTCAGATATTTAAACCCTGTTCAACCTTAAATTAAAATTATTAGAAACAACATTTGATAACGCCGTAAATACAATTATTTTGATAATATTAAGAATGAATTTAAATTTTATAAGCTGAGCGTTTCTTCCGTTTATTCTGACTTCATTTAGTAATTAATATTGATACAAAAACTGTTGTATTGATAACAATAAATGTTGCATTGATAATCAAAGATTTCATATATTAGATGTACCAGAAAATAATTTCGTTTTTGAATTTACAATTAAAAAACAAAATTTTGTTACAACTTTTGATTTTACATCAATGATATAATCAGCCTCAATAGTAACAACGTTTTTCGATCTAGTATGGACATTTTTATTGCCAAATTATTAAAAATTAATTAACTACTATGGAAAATACCAAAAAATTACATTTTGTTCATCACTTAAGGCAACTTAAGGTTTCAATTTTCTTACCACTTAGTAAATGTTGTACCAATTGAAATATATAGAAATCCAATGGATTAACTTTGGATGATTGCAGTGGGTACGACAATATAACTCCCTTTTAATTTATTTGTTTTTTTCCAGGGCTTTTCTTCTGCAGACGAGTCTTGCATTACCACCTTGCAATTGTCGTTCATTTGGAATTTTCTCTGTTAACAGTTCTTAGGAATTTTGGGAAATTGAGGTGGTCGAATAAAATTGATTAGGAATATTTGACAGCTCTTCGACATAGATTGTCGAACTTGATACATTACCTACTTGATAAAGCCCCGAAAGATGATGAAACGTCGTACAAAAATCAAATAATAATCATGAGAAAAAAAACCCTATGAAAATTACTAAATTAACTAAAAACGCATTAATTAACCGAATGAATCTTAAGAATTAAAATATTTTTGCCAAATGGTCTGTTGGAATGGTTTGTTTAAATATGTGAAAATGTTGATTTTTTAAAAATTGTTCATTTTTGGAAAATTTTTACGGTTTCTAATTGTCAATTGTTTTTCCCAATTATACTTACCGCTAATACGTTAAAATTTCTACTTTTTGGGAAAATGACTTTTAGTCCATGTATCATGCTAATTTTTAGTATACAAAATGTTGCGATAAAGTTTTAGTGTCTTAGTGTCCGATTGTGGATGAACTTTATGATAAAATAAATTATATTAAACTTTAGAATACTTTTTAAATCTTTTTTGAAATATACCTGTAACTTTTCCTTTAATATGCACATTTTTTGTTTGGAAAATAGAGATCCCAGAAAATGTGTATTGAACGAATTTTCTTAATTATCCATTACTAATTCAGTCATAATTAGCCTTATGTTTTACAGAATTTATTCTGTTAATTGTTATACCAAAATGACAAAATCCACAAAATTTTCGACGCAATTAATAGTCTTAAAACATAAATTTTGCCAAATATTTTTGTTACTTTAAAAACATAACAAGAGAATTCAAATTATTTGAAGCAATAGAATGCCTGCTATTTTTCTAATTCAGTCAACAAAATAATTTTTTGGAAATTATTTTCTTCATAAACATCAAAAACAGTAGAATCTATACCATTTATTGTCAGATCCACTTAGCTTTAAATTAAAGTTTCCTACTTTACGGAATGAAACAGTTAAGTTCTATTTTCTCTTGCAAGCAAATAATGCACAAGTTAACTAAAAGGCGTTAAAAATTAACAACGCCATAATATATTCAAATAGCAGTTATAACTTTGTTATTACCCCTTACTTGATTTGTGGAGTTGCATTTTGCATACATTCTGTTGTTTTATACAACTTTAAATAATTCTGTTATTAAAATATTAAATAGACTACAATCTACATGTTTCTCCTGTTCGTAGCACGCAAATCTGTTTCACATTTATACAGCAGAAAATGAAATAAAGTAATATGTTTATGATATTAAATGTATTCGATGGGAAAGTTAAAATATTTTACATTAACTTTTGCAGCATTTTCAAAATTAAACATCAAATAAAGATAACCATCTTCATTAAAATATGTGTGTTCTATTTGCGCAAAAATAATTAAACCATTCTGCACAAAAAGTTTTCAAATCTCAATTTTACAAACTAGATCTAACAAAAAATTCTTTGTTCCATCGTATTAGTCATTTGGAGGTTTGACGTATCCAATTATATTTCGTTTGATGTGCTAGAATAAAAAGAAAGTAAAAAAAATATCGTTAATAAGGCAGAGGCAAAAGTATCAGATCTCAATATTTTTTCCAATAATTAGTATTGACTGATAAGTAGCGTATTTTTATGTGTTTTTTATTAGAGGCTGTCGTAAAAAATGTAAATAATAACCTTTAACCTCTTTCAAGTTCGTCGTGTTAAAATAAAACGAGAAATATTCGAACAAATACTATAACAAATTACATTAAGTAGAAACTGTTAGAAATATTACACGATCATAATGAGAAGTAAAAGTCATAATTTTACGAAAAAAAATATGTTTGAAGATGAGACTAATTAGAATTTCGATAATTTCTTATTTGATTTCGATGTAAACAGTATGTGTTTGATCATTTCTTTTGATATTAAACAAAATTTGATATCTAGTTTTTAATGTATCATTAAATTTCGAGGTTTTATTTTGTATGGAAAAAATAAATATTGTATTGAAAAAGTTCATCTTACATTATAACAGCAAAAAATTACACCTTTGTGTGCAAATTTTTATGATTACTAATGCTATTGTTGTCTTTAAGATAGTTGTTTGTAATTAATATAAAAAAAATACCTATCAATTAAATCTCTAATAAAATAATAATTTTTTCAAACATTTTGTATAGGCAGTCACACGTATATGAGGTGATATTCTATAACTAAAAACTATTAGGTTGTATCGGAAAGTAATTTCGTTTCATTTTTATAGTGAAAATATATTTTTTTAAATTATAAATTGGCCATTCTGGTTCAATACCTTTCGCTAGCTATCTGGCAGTAGTAAGATTTTTCACTCAAAATATTTTGGCTAAAAACTGATCCTTAATAAAATGAAAAGTAAAGTAATTTTTAGTCCAAAAAAATATTTACTTTTTTATAGATTTTATACAGCTGCATAGTAGTAAATTTTTTATACAAAAGGCAATATCAATCGAACGAGTAATCGAAACATACCTTATTAGATATTAGACACATATTACAGATACCTTAAATTTCTAGGGTCTTAGTATTTGATAAGTACCTACATATTCACCATATTCAGCCCTAAAACCTCTTATTATTAAGGCTGGAAACATAAATTTTTCACAAAAAACTCAATTGACAATTTAATCGAAACCAACACTGTTGGGTTGTATAATTGACAATCTTCTAATTGTTATGATTTAAGAACATTTCACTTACTTAATTGAACTATGAAAATAATTATCTTGATTAATTAAGTACGAATTAAATTATTACTTGTAATACCTTTTGCCTTTTAATCAAATGAAATAAATAAATTAAGAACAAATATAGTGTGATTTTGTCAAGCAATGCACTAAAATCCAATGATTGAGTACACGGTTCAAAGCACGTAGCTATTAGCCAATGGGATTGCGAGATTTAAAGGTGTTCATTTGTTTTGATTGTTGAAATTTTGAAAATATAATAAAATCACTTCTGGATTTAATGCTTAATGCAGAAGGTACATAATATTCATGTACATTTACCGCGGAAGTGGTTTTTCTTTTTCTTTTTTTTTAACTATGTAGTACTCTTTCAAAAATCGGAAATAATTAGGCGCTACATGTAAAGTAAATGAAAAATATATGTTTTTAAGGGGTAATTAAATTGATTTGTGGTAAAAAAATAACTACTAAAAAAATATTTTTTTTAGATATTTTTAAGCTTTATAGTTGTTAGGTATTTTAGGTATCAACCTCTAAATTGTATTAAAATTATAGATAAATTGTTTAAGTAAGTTCTCAAGAAGAAAAAACTTTCCCGTTTTCACTTATTTAGTCCGCAAAAATTAATTAAGGTAAGGCTCAAAACTTCCAAAATTAAAATATTTGAATGGCTTCTACATACTTATAAAGTATCATTTAAATGTCTTTTCCGGGTTGATTTCTAATGCTTATACTTCTTTTTTCATAGGAAATAAATGAACATTATTAACTTTTATTGTTAGAATTTTTATAACTGTATGGGCAAGAAAGGCTACTACTCCTTTTCCTAGCATACCCTTATACAGATTATAACGAAATATGAATAAAGTGTTAACTAATAAAGTAATACAAGTGTTAATGTCAATTTACTATATTAACTAAGAAATTAGTTTTTTTATTAATTGTTCTCTTTTAGCATTCATATTATTGATTTTACTGGGCGCTTCCTTAAACTCAATTTTTTCCATAACCACGAAAATTTTTAACATTAAAATATTAGTAAGGATAAATTTTATGAAATTCCTCAATCCATTTTAGCAGAATATCAAATTTGGGATACTTTGATTATTTGATAAGTGTATTAAGTTGCTTTTAATCTATTTTCGTTCCAAAAAATAAACATTTTTCCATTATGAGACCATTGTTAATGCTAAAATTAAAAAAAATCATAATCTGTGGCTCTAGGTAATATCGAAATGTATTAATTTAAATTATTTCAGGAAAATAATATGTATAAAACACTTCTAGTTCTAGGCTTGAGACGCAATAAACATTTTGAAGAGTCGCATACGACTTGCAAACCACTATTTAGATTATTTTATGATTATTTTTGTAACTTACGTATTTTTTTCTTGTAAGTTACAAAATCTTTTTTCTCGATTTTAATCGACATCAAATTTTATACAAAAGTTTTTAGAAATAACTTCGTAAGTAAATATTTTATTTTTTATTCGTAAATTTCACAGTGTATCAAATAATTTAGATATATAAGATCAAGACCAAAATTTAGATATTTTTCTAGAAGTTTATTTCTATTTAATGAAAATAGCTAAATACCTAAATTCATCCTTTGTAATGGCACATACTCATGAACGCCGTTCTATACACCAACGGGTTTCGGTTTAAGCTCGGCGATTACTACTATCTTTTATTATGGCAAATAAAACCCAAAAGGTTGGTGCAGACCATTGGTATTAGAGAGGAACTATAAATAAAACTTTAGAAAATATATTATCTTAATACAAAGTTTCTTTCTTTTCCTTATGTGTATTATTAAAAATCTGTTTGTTATTTAATGGTAACTATAACGATCATATTTGTATTAGCATACGCTCTATAAGTTTACCTTTTATCTTTGAGCTTTTAAAACAAATGGTTAACCATTGTACTGAAAACTTTCGTACATCCGCATCCCTTAGTAAAAAAAGCACTGCGCACCACTGGGAACATCATATTTCAACATCCTGTACGTAATTAAAAATATAAGTAACCGTTAAAATACCAAATCAATTGTATAAATCTATTTTTTTCTATATTTTAATTAACTTTATTCAACGCTATAAATATGAAACAATCGTTAGAAGTCATAATCTGTGAAAAATTGAAATTGTTTTATCAAATTGTCTCTATTTATAATCCTTTTAATTTAAAACTAAGGGCTATTTTTCGTAAACAATAAATTTTTTAAATCAAATACATTATTCTGAAAGAACATAAAAGAATGGTACAACATCCTACCTACTTGATGATTTATGCCAAAATCGAGACGTTTATTTTTTCTGAATTTTAAATGTAAATGTAGATTAAAATATAAAGACGACACATTTATAAAAAAAAAAAAAAAACAAAACAGATTACGTTATATTTCATATTTTATTATGTAATAATAACATAAATCATTAAAAATAAATCATTCTATCCAACGTTCGAATAAATCTATTCGAATTTTGGCTAGAAATATTTTCAATCGTGTAATTTAAGTAGATGATGTAAATTTATGATTTGTGTTGCCAGCATACGAAATTATTGAGTTGTTTTGTTAAAGTGCAAGCAAGACAAGTTCCACGTGAGAAATTATGGCACACGTGAAGGACACGAGGAATAACGGTTTGTCTTCCGCAGTCACGAACACCACCCGCAATATTCAATTTCTTGCCAGCAACACCCAGCATTAAAAAGAAATTATTTGATATTATAAATTTCTGATAAAACAATACCTGTACAACACGTGCCTTAACTATTTAAAAGATAATTTATTTTTTTAACCAATGCCACTTTAATCGCTAATAGAAAAAAGTTGGACAATTTCCAAGAGGAGAAAAAAAAAGAGTTAAATGTTGGTAATAATAGCTATTTAGTATTTACCGTATGCAAAAACAATGTTCATGAATTACAATAAGTTGTTGTGGTGTTGTATTACATTATAGTCATTAGATATTCATCCGTCACTAAGTGCTGAAACTCGTCCACCTGCTGACTAGCTTCTGATAATAGCCATACGCTACGATACACGGGCAAATGGGGTGGTACATTGAGGGATGCTTAGCATAGAACGTCATTAGACGCACCTGAAAAGTTCATGTTCACATAATTCTCCCTCAACACAAAATTGGCTTATATTTAGTGCAAGACTTCTTTCACTACTAAGATTTATAATATGGTGGTAATGAAAGCCCGGCCAACGTGGCGAAGGACACGTGGCTTTCCATCGCACACCTCAGCCTGTCACTATTGCTAAGTTTTATGACTTGAATGTATTAAATATTAAATGTGCGGCATCTTCTTTCTACGCCAATGTGTAACGTGTATGTAGGTATATTATATATAGATGTAACCATTCATTAACTCATACTTCGAAAACGTACACACGTTCGTGGCTTTCGGTGAAGCTTTAACGAAATGTATGACGCTTGCCTACTTGTTGATATCCATAATACCTCATATTAAATTCATAAAGCTTTCATTCACTTTCTGTCATGTTTCCTGGAGACCCTAATTCTGACAAATTAAAATTGCTTTTCAATAAATATGAAAAATTTATTGCTTTTTTTGAATACTTGATATCTTAAATTTACGTACACTTTGAAATAATCAAAGATTAAAAAAAATTATATACCATTAAAAAAAAGAGGCATACTTATGCAAGCTCATTAAAAGGTTAAATATCTCAACTCAAGTGCATAAAGGATTAATTTAAAGGTGAAATCATGTAAAATAGCTAACTAGTAATCATCTTTAAAATTACAATAAGATAATAACACCAATTACATAATTGAAGTAGCGAAAATAATATCTAGCAATTTAATAAACCAAGTTACTAATAGATGGTACAAATTACAAAACAATTTTAATCTAATCTGTAGGTACTGACCACATTTTTTGTATTAGTTGGTATAAATTCTTTAGAATTCTATATTCAAAAATAAATATAAAAAATACGAAAATGAAAATAAAAAATGAGGAAAATCCTTCATCTAAATACCACTTCTGAGAATTTAGTACTAAACTGTTTCAAATATGATACTTTTTAATGGACAGGCAATTGCGTCTTACCGAATCTAAAAAAACTGAAATCTTTTTTGTGAAAACTAAGAAAAATTTGAAGCATTGGGAACAAACTTTAATCGGAATTAAAGAGTTACGATTCAAATGAATAAGACTAAAACAAAGTAAGAATTTTTCCTAAAATAGCCTGTTTATTTTTTCTTGAGAAATTTCATATCTTTTATCCAATTAATAGATATTATATGACCTGTTCGTTGCCAGATCACTAGAAAAATCCTCACACGATTTTGTCTACATAGAAAGTTACTCACAGAGTAACCTTACAAGGAACTTAACCCATAGGAAAAAAATATTTAATTTATTATTTAATTTATTATTATTTTATTATAAGTTTTATAGTAGTATTGTTAGTATAAGGATATTAAAATTGCATATATATAAAAATCACGAATTTATTAAAGACAAAGTAGAAAATGAAACGCTGCCAAATATTGACGTCACTAAAGGAGGCATGAGCCTTTTTTTTAAATTTAAAACTTTTTCAAAAAACAAGATATTTTTTTCCAAATAGGTTTATAATGGATTACAATACTAATAATAAAATAGCAATAAATTAAACTATAAATGAAATAAATATTTTTTGCTGTGGGCTCATTTCTATGTGAAGATATATCATTGTACGTTAATTTCTGTGTGAGGAATTTTCTCTGTGAGCAAATTTCTATGTGGGCAACTTTTGGGTGAGCAACAATGCTAGTGTGCAGCTTTTTATGGTAAATTTTCGTGAGAGGAATTTTCTAGAGGGCAACTATCATAGAACCAACCTATTCGCTGTTTGAAAAATAACGACTAAAAGAATCGATCTTATCCTAAATAGTTTTAAAAAGTTAATTTTTGTGGAAGATTCACTTTCATAGAACCTATGGCTTTACTACAATTTTGATCGAAGTTTGGATTCAGCGTCGCAGAGTTTTCATAGTTTTCTCGAATATTTGTCAACACTTATCTCAATACTTTTGAAAGTTGAATCATTCGAATTTTTTGGTACATATAAAAAGAACAAGTGGAAACAATAAAGATATTTCATTAACTGTTACAGTTAATATTATCTACAGAGACCTTACATAATACTTCTCTTAAAATAGTAACAAGCTCTAATCATGGAAATCTTCTGCATTTAAAATTTGCATAAAAAATAAGCCTGAATAAAATTTATTCTTTTCGCGCGTTCTAAAGTAGATACTTTATAGCTTCTTCCCTCCTCTCTCCTTCTTTGATACCGTTTTTAAAATGAGTGAATTCATGAGTCTCTATTCATTATTCAATTTTGGAATATTCATAGTTGAGAATCTTAATTTTTAAACTAAGACTTGTACCCGCATTTCTACTATTATTTGAATATACATAGTTGTATATTTGTACAAAAAATTGTTTATGTACAAAAAACGCTTCATTAGAATTACTATTGATTGTAGACTTAACCACTTGAGCTTTGCCCAAGCAGCACTTAGACAAAAGACATTTTCCCAAACTCTAACGATCCGAGTCTCACTCGGGAAAGTTAAGATTTGTAACACAGAGATTTGCGCTAGTATTTAACGTCGCTGGTTTCTCAAAAGTAGGAATAATCTTGAGTTATTCATACAGTACAGTAACATAAACTAGTTTTGCCCAAGGGATAACATACATATATACTAAAATTACTTATGGAGCAAAGTTGTATTAATAAATCTAGTCAGGTAAAAATTAAAAAAAGGTGACAATTTTCACCCCATTTCTAAAAAAAATCCAACTGCTAACTGGTTAATGATGTGAGTTAATTGTCAGTAATGGGTTTTGAAACTTTGATAGATTAATTTACGGAATTGAAACGAAAAATGTATTTTTATATAATTCAATATTGCTACAATTTTAATATTGATTTATCGAAGTTTTCATCATACTATATATATCTTATCACGAGTTGAGAAAGCCATCAAAACAGTCTGACATCTTGGAGTTAGAACGTTTAGATGTCGTCGTAGCGGTCACTTTGGTGACAGCTGCAGTCTGATTGTAAGGGTGGTGGGTTTGAATCAGCTCTTCGTCGTTTCTTCGTCCAGTTTTACCGGTGGTGTCCAATGACAGGGGATTCTCATACGTCTTTTGTTTCTCAATACTTCTTCGCAGTTCTTCTTATTTTGATAGGATTCGAGATCTGGTGGCGACTTTTTGAAGTGGTCGTCGAAACGCGGATGCAGTGACCGGAATGTACTGTTTCGTGCGACGCCGTTTTCGGAGGATGAGTGAAAAAAGACATCTTACTTGTCGCACGATACAAACTCATATAGAAATGTGGAATTGGAGCAGCAAACTTTCGTCATTCCAAAATGACACGAGTGGTCTTTATAGTTTCTACCATCTGTACTTTTGCCACCCCACACCCCAGCTTCGTCACATTGCACTGACGACGTGATCTTTATATTTGTTCAAAGTTTACGGAAAAATTTTATATTAATTCAACACGTATGGAATCATTTATCCGTTTCGATAGATTTCCTAGTTGGTTCGTTTTTCATTTAAGACGTTATTCGATCAATAAAACATCTTGTTTCGCTTTTTGTGTGACGTCGCCGTTGTTGTGTATTATGAGTGTGCATTTTTGGCAGGAAGGAAGAAAATTAAAATTCGTCTTTTGTTGAAAAATTAAGGACAAACATTCAGTTAAGTGAGGCGGGAAAATAAAAGACGGAGGTGGTTAGACACAATGTGGAGGAGTGATAGTGCTGGGAGGTGCACATGGTGCGACAGCATTGTCAGCTCATAAGGAGACGATGTCTTGTCTAAACCTCTCATACACTCATCTCAACTTAAACAAAAATGAAAAAGTCTCTCAATTTAGCAACAGAATGTAGAACAATTTTGTCGTGGAAGTTGTACGATATTTCCATCATTGGTGCGGGCTGCATGCTGTGGCAATTTTCAACAACTGCCATCATTCACATAGTCGAGGCACTGCTGGCGCCTGTACCATTTAATAATGACGATTTCATTTTCTCTGCAGAAAAGTCAACACATAACTTGTAATCCTCATACACATTTACTTTAACTGGTAAAACTCGCACTCTGGTACTGGGAACGGTGGCTGTGGAAATGGCGGTAGATTCAACTTGAGCAAAATGCGATTGCAATTGGGCGAGGGAGATGTTAAATATATAACATTCGTTTTATTGTTTCTCGATAATGTGACAGACAGACTTTTAGTTTGTGTTACACTACACTCATGTTCTTTCAACACGATTTTTATCCATATTTCCATCCTATGTTCTTTTTCTTTCAAATTATCAACGCAAGAAACGGAATTTCTTATCATTCTGTTCCATAACTTTTGCATACATATGTTAAACTACACTTCTACTTTTTATAGTTTCCATTTAAAATTTCCACATGCAAGCGAGTTCTACTTTGTTGTATTCGTGAACCATGGAATTCTAATTTGCTAATTTTTCAATCCTACTTCTGCACTACCAGTAATTTAACTTTCCTTACATATCGTAGATAATACACTGTTTTTATTCATCAACTTTTATTAATCTTTTTTGGCAAATGTTATACCCCAAATATTTATCAACTTTTAAATATTCTATTCCTCTACCATGTAGAAGGGTAGAAATTTGCTCGGACTATTATTTTGATATGCAGTAGAAGGGAAGGTCCAGCTACCGCTAGAGGAATTCCAGAACGTCAATTGAAACTCGTCAAATCCTCAATACTCGTTTATTTATATTAAAATGATGATAAACAATTATCCAACTATCCAACATCCAACATTAATAGAATAACGTCCAAACGTCCAAATATCCAACAATAGGCAGATAAATTTTCAAGTTACGTAAATTTACAATGCGTAAAATTGTGTTTTTGTAGGTATATCATTTGGGCTATCATATTGCCCCAGAAGTAATATTTCCAGAATGCAATTCACTTAAACTAATATACACAATTAAATATTTACTTGTGTTAAGTAATATTTGTCAAATAGTTGCCAAATTTCAACTTGATATTTTTCTTGTTAGTTGTTTTTTTTTTTTTAATTGTTATTTACCGCAGCTGTATAACTACTAAGGTCTTTAGCGACTCTAGGTTTTATAAAATCCCTTATCGAGAAATATTAAAAATTTGCTCAAATCAAGGATCGAACCCAACATCTACCAGTTTTGGAACGGTTACCTAGACCATTCGGCCACCAGTAGACTCTCTTGTTAGTTGTATTATAACTGCTAAATATGTTTCTGATTATTTCAACAAATGGATGAGCATTCAATTACAATAAAGCTCTTTAAATTTTCACAGCTTCATTAACACATTTCTTATACAGCATTGTTATTAAAAGCACAAATTACTTTTAACTTGATAAAGTTAGTAAGCCATCAACGAAACGTAGTAAATATAATTGAAATGACCAATTTGTTGTATCAAGTATGGTATTTCATTTTATACAATTCTGCCAATACAAACATTATTGCAATACATTATTAATCATACTTCTTGTTACCATAGGGAATTAAACTGATTTAAAATATTTATGTCCATTTGGTCAATGTTTTAATTATTTCTTAACCTTTTTCAAGACAAATTTAAAAAAAATTATTAAAAAAGAAAACTTAGGTTCTTTTTAAGTTTTTAGGTTTCATTTTTCAAATTCGCTTCGTTTCGTTACTTATAGCAACTTCATCAGGCGTCTTGGATCAGAAAAACGTTTCAGTTTTAGTCCAAACTAATCCAATAAAATTATATACTCGCACCTATATCGTGTAATTTTATTAAATGAGTTTGGACTTAAACTGAAACGTTTTTGTGATCCAAGATGCCTGATGAAGTTGCGATAAGCAACGAAACGTAGGTAGTGAATTTGGAAAATAAAACATCTAATTGATCTTGAAATATCTGAGTTGTCTTGATAGTTTATTAAAAGCTGAGAACCGAGTTTTATCCTCTATTAATAAAAATAATAATTTAAAAAGTCTACTAGTGGCTAAGTGGTCTAGGTTACCGCTCCGAAACTGGTGTTAAGTTCGTTCGTCTTATTTAAGTTAATTTTCGATATTTCTTGATTACGGATTTTTATTAATCATAGAGTCGCTGAAAACTTTAGTAGTTATATAGTGACGGTAAATAACAATTCAAAAAAATAAAAACTTTGAA
Organism: Sisyra terminalis; assembly: GCA_958496175.1. Classification (NCBI taxonomy): domain Eukaryota; kingdom Metazoa; phylum Arthropoda; class Insecta; order Neuroptera; family Sisyridae; genus Sisyra; species Sisyra terminalis. The sequence goes on from OY292275.1 coordinate 16,734,395, forward strand.
TTTATTTTTTGATATCCATGACATATCTATGAAAATATTACATGATTGATTATAAAAATATGAGTAAAATTAATTAGTGGTTTTTATACATTGCAATTTTCAGGTTGGTATTACCATATTGGTTTATAACTCTTAGCTTAGAGTTCAAGAAATGTTCCAATGTCCAATAATCCCAAATTCACTCATTCCTTATATATATATATATATATATATATATATATATATATATATATATATATATATATATATATATATATATATATATATATATAGGTAAAAAACATTCTTCTTGAAAACAACGTGAAATCTCGAACTTTTGTATCCTTTATTTTCGATTTATTTTTGCTTCTTTTATTCGTTTTCAAAGTTCTTATAAAAGTTCTTCAATTTTCTTAAAGTTCCCGAATAATTGACTAAACATTTTAATTGACTATTTCATTCAATTGATCATAAGTCATTAGTTTTCTCAAAAACAAATAGTTAATTTTATTACATTTTCTGTTCATTAAAGTGGATATCTTCTGCTTTCTAGTCAAAGCAATAATTGCAATTACTCAATTTAAGTTTAACAAACCTATAACTTTTTAAAGAAGAGCACTAATGAAATCCTAAAACAATTTCGTTTAATTAAATCGGAATTTTGTTTTCCAATAAAATAAATGGCTCCTCGTGATATTTATAATTCAAACAGCTTGCAAATACAACATCTCCTCGTCATATTATACTTTCAGTATATTATAATATAATTGAAAATATTCTGTGATTACGGCTTATATACGTTTAAAACAGCTGGTTATTTATTGTAATTGCTATTAAGTTAATCAAGATATTGAATTGATTTATTTAACAAATGTCTTTTAATAATAAAACTGAACAAAAAGAAACACGTTTACCTGCTATTTGGAGCGTTGAAGACATTAAAAATGTTGTAAATACGCTATGTTTTTAATTGCAATACTTTTCCCGGCAGTGCACGCATCAATCATAATGATGAACGGGAGAGAGCTGGCTACGAGTTACATAGACAAGAGAATTTAAAAAAATCCCACTAAAATGCGGGAATGAGGGAATTGTCTTTCTCTGAACGATGCCTCAAGTATGGGATGTCTCTTTTTATTGGGGATTAGAGGTTTATGAAAAGATCTGTTCTCATTCAAGTCTGGCAGTTATTTTCCGGCACGAATCCGCACTGTTGGATGTGGCCGTGTCAAAACTTGCTGATTATTTATAACTTGTACTCAGGTTTGTGGAAGTTTTAAGAATTTATGTGAGTTATTAAATAAGTTTACGGTTGCGACGGTTTTTTTTTTCAATTATTATCAATTTCGATTTGCAATTAATGTTTTTTCGAAGTTCCAAATAGATTTAAAGCGGCAATATATAAAATATCGATGTAATCTGTTGAAAATAAAACCAAAATTGTATTTGCAATGCTATAAATTAATACCCAAAGTACATTATTGTATTCCTTGTCAACCGATTTAAATGAAATATTGTCGCCAACATAATAATATAATGTCCGAGCGAAATTTTCATACGGCATTTCTGATATTTACTGTGGTAAAACAATACCCGCTTCTGTTGCCCATATACTTACAGAAATATTCCGATACTAATACATCATGACATGTGAGCAAGTATTCACCTCCCCAATTACCCGATCAAGTCCAATGTTCTCATTTCAACGCTCAAATCTCCGAATATCATCATCCTTATTTACATATCAGCGGCCGACATGCGAGAATTCGAGCTTTGAAAAGCTTGTGTTTTATAAGGCAATGAAATGCAAAACCTTCCGTATATATATATACATATATATGCACGTATATTAGTGTGGTGCTGGTGTGTTCTGAGGTGAAGCGAAAAGGGAATCATCTTTATTGCTCTTGGCTTCGATCAGTGACCAGCGCTTCCACCATACTCGTAGACATAACCGATATCTTCGGCAATGAATGTCGTCATGGTTCTATAAATACTCCCGATGGATTTTCGTTGGAACAAATGCTCGCGTAATTTAAGGGAAAAGAATTATAGCACTTGCAAAAAGAACACCTCTCTCTCTTAAAGAGGACGGTTTATAAGTTTCGTTAAAGCTTTAATTATTTGACAATTCTGACATCTTTATCGGGCAAATAATTTACATTTTTATATAGGCTTTCGAATTAAATTCATCATTATATAAAATTTTCAGTGTAAAAAGCCTCTTAACTAATAAGTTAGTGGATAAAACGGGAAACCGGTAATATAAGAAAAAATTTTGCAAATAAAAATTTGTAAACTTTATTTCATAATTAAAGCTAAAACTATATAGTAGACATTCAATGAAATATCTATGAGTATTCAATAATTTCAGTTGAACAATTTTAAAAAAGATATACCATATGATAAGATTGTCTTAACTTTTAAGTCCAATTAAGAACAAGTTTTTAATACACCAGTTCGACAGGTATTTTATGGATGGATTACGATGGGTCCTGCGGGAAGTTTATGTAAACAAAAAGTAATTTTACATCACATGTTATATACATTACAAATTTATTAATACTAATTCCGGTTTATCTACCTTCATTATTATAGTAGAGCAAGGACAAAACAATTGTCGTATAAATGCAAAATAAAATAAGAGCCTGAAAAAAAACATTGTAAATTCAAACCAAATGAGTTTAGGTTAGCAAAATTTTACACCAATATGTATAATTTAATGCAAGATGAACCAAACGACTTATGTAGCTTAACATAGGAATGCAAAGTAAGGAAACACAAAGAAAAATTAGAACTTCCAAATTTATATTGACGAGCGCAGTGAACCCTGAAATGAAAAAAAAGCAAAATTTTGTAATGTTTTTTGAAAGTCCCCTTATTCTTAAATAAAAAAAAAAACGTCTTGAGAATCAAATATATACACAGAATAGCATAAGGAAAATATATTGTTAAGATTTTATATAGGACATATTTCCACGAGAGGCGATGCTAAAGAGGAATTTGAAAACTAAAAGTGCTTTGCGGTTTCAGGTGTTTAGCTTTTTAGTCTTCATAAGAACTCAAAATCAAAAATAAATACAAAATCCTTTTAAGTCCGGTATTTTCCCTTCTAGATAGCTACATTGATCTTCAAGATAAAGTTTTATCTGGAGAATAGAGAAAAGATGCGTATTTTCACTTAAAAATGAGTAGGGTAAATCTGTAGGATTTATTTAACAGATAAATTTCACCTAATAAGTAGCTATTTTAACCTTTTTACTTCTGAGGAGTGCTATCGCGCTTTTCTTATGTCGTACCAAAAATGTGAAGAGCGCCATAGCACTGCTGTTTTTTCATGGTACTACTACGGAGAGCTTAATGAGTAACTAGTTGATATCTCGATTTATTTTCACTCCAAAACTTGAAATATTTTAAAATTGTTACTTAAAGAAAAAGGTATTTAAAGTTTTTAAACTATAAAAAGGGGTTTCAACTTGAAATATTTAAGAATTTTCTTGAGATGCCTAATTGCATAGCTATCTTAAAGTTTACGTATAGGAAAATCGATAGATATTTAATCAAATTTTTCTGCCTTCTTAAATTTCCAATATTTACTTTGACATCAGGAATTTCATTTCCGTAACCATCCTAAAGCCTTTTATGGACATAGGGATTAAGAACAGCAATACCGGTATACCGGGATACTAAATACCGATATTTTGAGCCATTTGTACGATTTTGTAATACCGGTATTCATTAGTTTGAATACCGTTTTTTCGGAATATAAGTAATTTTTTAAATTATTTCCACTACTCTTTGCAGGAAAAGAAACTAATCAATTCGAATTAAATCAAGTTTATAGTAAATTTTCTTTGAATTTTTATCCAGAAACCTATCCACATTCAAAAGAATTTGATATATTATCAAAAATGATGAACTCTTTTTATACTACTATATTTTATGAGTCAAAAATAATTTTTCTGATGTTTACTCTCTCTAATTAAACTGGCAAATAAAACAAGGAAACACTTGTGTTTTCTTTGTTTTTCTAAAATTCCTGCTACCGGTATTAAAAGCGATAATTTGGTATTAAGATCTAAAAAATACCGAATAACGGTATTGAACTTTCGGTCGGTATTGCAATCCCTAATAGAGATCTATAGATAAAAGGGATAGATTCTACCCCCTAGACTGAAATTCCAAGTTTTCAAATTTCAATTATTTGCAAGAAGAAAACTCAAATTTCGGGTCTATGAAATACTTTTTTCAATATATAATTGACTGCTTTGAAACTTGGAAAATTTGATTTTTTTAATCTGAATTTTTAATAGGAATACTACTGTAGCTTTAACTATTGGAATTTTCCGAATGGAAAACAGGTATGACATGAATTGTACCAACTTTCGATCAATCACCAATTCAAGTTACATTTTTTGGGATTCCATCATTAGGTACATTGTTCATTTACCTCAGAACTGAAACTTTTTAGTTTGAGTTTTTTTAAAAAAAATAAGTTTTACTGTAGGTATATTAACTCCTTCAAAAATAACTATTATTTTGGCTATTAATTTAGTACTAATAATATGTGAAAGTGATAAATATTTAAGTTCCTTCTCCCATGAAGCTCACATATTTCCTGAAAATTTCTGTTTCACATTTATATCATACTTTCGCAACCGTTTAAAATTAATCTTCCACGAAGTGATCAGAACTTCAGCTTCTTAATTTTTTAAATTGTTGGCAATTTTAATATAATTTTTGTGCCAAATTAAAAAAAAATAATAATTTATTTGAATTTTTCTCAAATAATGTACATTGTGTAAGACCAGACGCCATTAATCATAAGGATGATTGATTTATAGCTAAAATATTTTCGATAAATATTTAAAAGTTTCGAAAAAAAAAACTTTTGATTCAAATTCATAAATCTAACAGCCTGGCAGTAGACTAAGGTATGCTATAAGAAGGAATCCACTAATTAAATATTACTATAAATTTAGGCATCATCTACTAAAAGACCACCCATAAGACAAGCAAAAATTTTGATTTATTTTCCCATATTTGATAAGGTCCTACTATTTTTTTTTTTGTCGTTGTTGTATAATTTGAAAATTTTTCAAATGAAAATGTAATGAATAGCAATTCAAATATTTATCTAAGACAGCGAAGCTGTCTTCATATTGTTGAATTTAAAGTGATTTGTGCGTGTTGGTCGCTGATCTCCCCTTTTGGAAAACGTCCGACTATCTCTGTTGTATCATATAAGACAAGACGGTCGCGATTACACTACGAAAGTGCAATTTACAGATAAACTCGGGAGGGGCAATGATTTACGTCTGAAAGCTTGATAAACTCATATTCCCTGCTTGAGTGAGTAATATCTGCATAAAACCTTGAATAGGATTACAAATGTTCATAAATTGTGTGTGCCATAATTCAGTCAAGTCGACGGGCAGGCAGTTGGTCGACAAGCTTCGGGAGACTCTGGAGCTTTTCCCGAAAGTCCTAGAAAATGGAAGATTCTGACACAAAACAAACTCCCACCCGCCACTGCAATGTCGAAACAATCCAATATCATTTCGTTTCCTCGTTGTATGATTATAAACAGAGCCAATCTTTATGCAAAGCCTAGCCGATGTTAATTTGAAATTATTATCGCAAAGCAATATTACTTATATTGAAAACAACATCATAATTTATTGCAGAATTAAATTAACAAAATCATAGATCTGGAAAATTTGAGTTATGACGTTCGCATCCATTCTTCCAATAAACCTCAACAATTACAATATATCGAAAAAACAAGAGTGATTATAAATAGCATCGATGCAAATCAAAAATAACTTTGTTTCGGTTGGCTACGATGTCTGATTTATGACTTGAAAACGAATGATTTGTGATGAAGAAATATCTCTTCAATCTGTAATAATTTCTAACCCTACCTTATAATAAAGGTGTACATTTCCTTGCGGCATTCTTTGTTTTAATGTTATGTTTTAATTGTTACTCCCAGATAAATATTCCTTCGAAATATCGATCTACTTTATTTATATGTCATTTTTGAATGATAGACTGTGAGAAGTTAAACCCATTTTCATTTAATATATTACCAATAGGTGTGGTACGATGATCAAAAATATTAATTATACCTTGAGTTGTTATTAATATATTTTTAGAAATAACAATAATACGCGTAGACATAGACAAACTTCCTCGATCGATTTGTTCAACATTACCAAAGATAATTTCTTTTTAAATTTATTTTTCCCATTGATGAATTACTGCTTTATATTGATAAGTAGAGAACAAAGTGTTGACAACATTCAGTAAAGTTTTTCTGCTTTATTCGCCAAAGGATTCACGAAGACACGCTCTCCAACTGTGAGCTTGGGTCGCTTAACATTAAACTTGTTTCTCCTAGCTTGAGGCTTACAACTAATTATAACCTCGCTAGTTATCGTTGAATGAAGTTTTCTTATGTATTTACGATTCTGCCGGCTTATTATTTTCATATGTTTTCAATTTTCATGATTAGTTTTCAATTATTGCCACATAAAATTTAAGTGTACAGTGAAATTGTTATGGCCGTCATATTTTATAACAAATAAGTTTTCCGACAGTATTTAAAATGATTGTCAATACTGGTTAAGTTAAAACTTTCCGAAGAACTAATCCCCGAAAATGATTATATTGTATTTGTTTAGATATTTTCCTGAGTTATTTAGAGTCGCTTCAACTGCCAGCGTCATTAGCGACTATCCCGTTTTAGCCTCTTGCATTTGCACTAAACTTAACCACATCACATCACATCTCGCACCTGGATTATAGGTCTTTAAAAATTCCAGTCACTGAGAAACCTTAAGGTTGCCTTCACATCTCCTACGAACAGAAGTTTTCTATTTTTTTTCTAGGGGACACCACCTGTTCTTCTTTCCGCATTTCAATAAGATATGGTCCACTGATTTTTCACTTCCACATCGATCACATCAGTTTGGTTATTAATTTACATAAAGATGTATCAGATTCGTATGACCAATTTGTAGTCCATTCAAAACCATCTCCTCTCTTTGGGTGAGTTCGCCAAGCTTTGGGGTTTCTATCATTGTTTTCCTCACTTTAAATAGTTTTTGAGGTCTTGTCCGCCAAGAAGTATTATTCCAATAGAGTCGTGATAAATTTTAGATTAATTTGATGATACCTTTCAGGCTCAGTTTCAATTTGTTTATTGGATTAATTGTTGATTCCCTAACTTCCTTATCAGCTCTTTCGTTACCTTCAATTCCTTGGTGTCCGGGAATCCACATAAGGGTAATTTAGAAGTTGTTTAGCAAAAGCTCTCTTTATTTATTTTCCAGCTCTAAAATGGTAGTATTTTTTTCTTTTTCTGGAGAAGGACTTTCAGTTAGGTATGTGAGTCTGTGAAAATAATCGACGGCTGTTCTTTAGCCAAAACAATTCTTTAGTCAAACATATTCTGATAGATATATGCAATTTAGAATTGCATATACAAAAAAGTCAAATAGAAAAACTACCAAAACCACATATTTGTTTTAAACTGATCTAGGAGTGTAAAGAAACCCTTACAAGTCTGACTACCAAAAATAAGGTAAACTTGGGATGGATGCTAGATCATAAGAGTATCAAAGGTTATAAAAAGGCTGACACTTTTTCCCGGAAAAGATGTCAAACATTCTTCACAGGTTCACAGCCTTTACTTGGAGTAACAAAATCGGCAGTGGAAAATATTATCAAAAAATTTGGTTTACAAAAACCATTGCATAACATAAAAGAACACTACTGGACAAACACACAGTACCAAAGATGATAAGAAAACCATCACAAAAACTAACGACTGAAATAGATACATTTTTCAATTTAGTTCGGGAAAAGTCGGTATGTCTCTAAGTTTATCGATTTTGCTGCTAAAATAACGATAATATAACCTTCCTTGACAACCCGTTGAATCTTTCGCTATACCTGTTGATGTGAGACTCAATTAAGTAGTCTAGTTTAATAAAAACATGCACGTACAGGATTACAACATTGTGTCAAAATTTCGAAACGGTCGATGCAAATTTTTTTGTTTTTGAATCGTACACAAACCAAGATAATATTTTTATATATAAACAGATTTTTATAATATGCACATTGTAACTTTGGTTGACTTTGGTAATAGTTTACAAAGTGATATACGTGCCCAGCATATGTGTGCATTACTATTTCCAATAGTATTTCATTACCTTTCATGCAATGTACTAATGATTTGAAAACTTAATTGAATAGTTGAACTTTCGAAAAATATTAATTTTCTACTACTGCGCTTATTTTCCATTTAAAAAGCGGTTACATATTGGAAATAATTCAGAGGCACTTTTGAAAATTCCGACCGAGAAGTTTTATCGTCATGGAAATGTTAAGCCACACATGTTCTTATCTTAATTAAAAAAATAATTCTTCCTCAAAACTCGAACATTTTTAAAAGAAAAAATAAATTCCAGCCTTGTGAAATATATATAATATCCAAAGCATAAAAAGAAAGTATTAGTAAATCAAGAGGTATTGCTTTTAGATTTAGATGTAAATATTAAATGTTGTTAAATACTTTGACATTGCCAGAGAAATTTAAATAATGTTTTTGACCCGCTATAATTCAATTTCTAGATTCCTCAAATTCTTACAAATCGTCTGAGTTTCTCTTATCTCAACAATGTTACAAAATTAATTATATGGCAAATGAGAAACATTTTATACAACTTGTAATATAATTGAATGTAACTATATTGTTAAATAAGATTTATATTGGTTTTAATTTCGGTTTTTGGTTTGAAAAAAAAATGAATAAGCCAATTAATTATTTCGTGACATCATCAAATTTGAATCAAATTAAACGAATAATACAAATTTGATCGAATATATGAATTTTCAATCAAATGCCAACCACAATTACAATTACAGATATTTTCAATTTAAATTAAATAACGTTCCCTATGATTTACTCATATTTTCCTGTCTATTTGAAAAGAATAAAATAAATCGTAGCATATAATAAACATAATTTAGATTTTATCATCATGCATGTGATGTGAGATGATGGTGTGGGATGTTGGGAATACGCGTCCTCATACTACACTTATATTATGTAGGTGTTCATAAGGTTTCAATCATTTGTTAAACGCTTAAGATTGTCACTACACTATGTCATTGTCACTCTCGCTAAGTAATTTATGCTTATTTTACCCAGATCTAAGGAATGTCGTTATTTCTGTATAATTTTATTGACCCATTCGATCTCAGCTTGTTCGAATTATTGCTGTTATTTTATTATTGTTTTACCTTAAAAATAAATTTAACATTGCTCGACCGATTTGTTACATGCACAATACATGTTGTGTTCATGTACATACCAATATAACGTTCAGGTTTCGATCCTGGGCTAATTACGTAAAATTTATTAATCATTCCATATAGGGTTTAAGTACACATAAATTAAAATTCTGATATTTTTATCGTGCTTGAGGACATGAAACTGCTGTAAATCGCTTTATTATGTCCGTTTCATGTGTTTACGAAGACGGTGAAAATGAGTTGGGCACTTTTGCTATAAAATCATATTTACCAATTACTTGAATAATAGGTGAGAACTGGTTCCGTAAAATAATGCTATAAATTTGCATATCAACAGTTTCTTTATGAAGATAAACACCTTTAACGATATGGTTAGTTAGTCTAATCTTCTATTAGTATAGGTACCTACAAATTTATCAATTTCACTTCCTTCATTTTTCAACCAACCACAAACTTATAATGAAAATGAAAATTAATATTAGGTGTATTAACATTAAATTAAATTAATTATAATTAGATAAAAAAAAAGTGTAAGTGTTTATCAATTGCTCAAAGAACCTTTATGAAATAATAAAATCATATTTTTGATGGTGTAGACTGTAGGTGCTATAATATCAACATTACAGAATCTCAAAAGCTTTATGGTTCTTTAAGATCAACACTTAGATATACAGAGGATTAAGAAGAAATCTGCTTAAAAGAACAAATATTTTTTAATAAATATAAATCCGAGCTTAACCCAAAACTTTGCTCAAGATGCTTTATTAAATGCTTTATTTCATCTATGTTATATGAAGATGAGACCTGGAATCTTAAAGTTGCTACGATTCGTCAGGAAATGTTCAAATTTTTATTTCATACATAACATGCTCCAAATGCCATGGACAGCTATGCAAACCCATGAATCAGTCTTAAGAAGAGCAATTTTTGATTGGAAATTACCTACAACTATTAAAACAAGAAAGATACCGTACCTAGGAAATGTTCTTAGAGGAGATCGATACAAAATCCCCTAGCTCATAACCAAATACCATGGCTAAAGATGCCATGTTGTATAAAGGCTTCCAGCAGATGAAGTCGCTGGAAAGATATATTGATTGAATATATTTATTATTTACTTATCTTAGACTTTAAATCTTTGTAGATCTCTTTGTTAGAAATCTTTGTAGATGGATTACTTCGTAGAAGTGTTAAATAACACTGTAATAAGAATAAGTTACGCATTTTTTTCCTTTCGTAATTTTTAATTATTTATATCAGTATAAAGAGTGTAATGAAAGGAAAATTATATAAAGTAAAAGATTTTTAATTCAACTTCGTCTCAATATCCTTCAATAATATTTCTATGAAATTATTGATTGTAAGCTAAGATAAAACGGTTATCATTAAAAAAATTTTGGAAGTTTCTTCAAACTCATAAGTAATCAAGGTTATAAAAATTTGGCTTAATGAGAGTGATATGTTTAATCCATTTCTTATAAAAGAAATTATCTAATAATTTAATATTTCCTCACGGAAATTCTTCCTGTAGGTGTACAAAATATTTTTCTCTTCAAAGTTCAATAAGTACATGTCGATTTTTTTTTAGATTTTGACCAAACTTAAAGTAACATTTTTGGTATGCTGCATTTACTACTGAAAAATTCAATAGAAAAAATCCATTCAAATCATTCACAATCATAGAGATAAATCGAAGGAGAGTAAAATTGACTTCAATTCTTTACTTTTAACAAAAAATAATAAGCAAAATAATATTTTTGGTTTTATAGGTATCAATTTGTAGAGAAATTAGTGAGTAATTTCAATAATCAGGAATAGTAAGCTTTAAATGTAAACGCAAAGTAAACATACAGAAGTACAATGGTATCATAAATATTATGTACTAAAAGAAATTACTTTTTGTAAAACCAATAAATAAAACTCAATTTACCTATAAACATCAATTATAATAAACACTGGCAGGACTACGTCTGCCGGGTTCAGCTAATAATGTATATTTAAAATATCGAATGAAACTGTTATTTTATCTACTGAATAAAATCAAAAACTCTTCATTAAATATCACAAATCCTATTCTCAACCACAACTTTAAGCTAAAAGTTCTTAAATTCTTTCATTCTAGTGAAGCAAATATATTGTACGAGCAAAACTAGGCAGCAGTTCTTATAAAACCACAAAATTATTAAAGAAATTAAGGCTATTGGTATGGTGAATCAGCCCCGGAAAAATATTTTATTGACTCTTTGTACGTTTATAGGTACTAATAAATTATTATGATCCTAGAAGTTACCAATGTTTGTGAAAAATAATAAGTGAAAAATATAGAAAAAAAAACTCAGAATTATATAAACATGATTTGGGGGTTGGTAATGACGTCTTTTTAATAAAAGATTAACTATTTATCTATATAAAATTTATAAAAAAAATATTTTGTAAGTACATAACTATAAACACAAGAAACAGACAATAATTGCAAGTAGGTATACAAATATTCATTTATTTCTTTCCTTTAATACTGTATTTCCTACATTTTTTTTTAAATATTATTCGTAAGCATAATTTTCCATTACTATGAATATATGTTCAGTGATATAAGCGATATGAGCAGCAAGTTAATACAAGTAGAATGCTTTGAGCTATGTACTAATATCTAATGATAGCACACACACTATGGTCAATGCAAGAGGCAATTAGCCCTAGTAGCCAATGGGATTGTGAGATTTAAAGATGTTCATTTATTTTGATTGTTGAAATTTTAAAAATTTAACAAAACCACTCCCACAGTCAATGTACGTTGTACATATTATACGAATATGTATTTACTGTGTACTAACGTCAGTACTCAGTACACAATATAATTAGAGGGTTTGATTTAAGAATACTTTAAAATAGACAACTAATATTAAAAATTAATTTAATTGGAAAAAAATTATTACCATTTCATTCTAAAATTGAAGGTTAATGAAATAATTGATTTAAAATAATTAATATAATTATCATTGTAATAATAATTTTATTTTTGAATATTAATATTTATACCATATTTAAACTTAAATATTTTTTTTAGATTTCAAAAGCTTTATAGTAGTTATGCTTGTATAAAAACGGCATTATGAACCGCTAAAGCATATATTAAAATTTTAGATCAGTCAATTCTAAGAATAAAAAATAGGCTTTCTATTTTTCATTTCTTATTTCTTTTAACCAAAAGTAATTGGGATTTTGAAAAAAAAAATATTGGTTTTTTTCATGTATTTTAAAACTTTATTATTAATAATATTGATATTTAATGCAAAAAACTTAAAAAAAAAATCTATTAATTATAAACGATTAAAAATTGATAAAATTTAAAAAAAAATCACGTGACTATAAACGCGCCATGAGTTATCACCATAGTTGTGACGTCATAATGCTATAGCTATTTAATAACAGTGCAGCGTTTACAGCTATTACACGTGACTAGACAATAATATTGAAAATTTATTGCTAAAAAACGAGTCGTTAGTTGATTCCAATTAGCTATGTGTGATAAAGGATTTATAAAGGCAAAGTCTGATAATATAAGTGCACTGCTTGAAACCATTTATTTCGACGTTTGCCATCTTGGGGAACATTTAAAAACATTTTGTTAGGAGTTGTTTTGGTAGTATTCGTACATAATGGTACAAAACAAGAACGATAACTTTTAAGATTCGACATTTTCAATATAAATTTCAATATTTAACTATCGCAACAGAATTAAATCAATCAAAACACTGTATTTATTATTTCTGTATCAACTGCAATGAGTGACAACTAACATTAGGACGTCACACGCGCTCGGGTTTGTTCGGGAGCTGTCGGCGTGTCTTCGGTACTAGATTCAAAAGTTAATTTTTATTTTGAAATAACTTTTAAATTATTGCGAAAAAAAAAAAAACAAAAAATAGTTTTGCTATAAAACTTATATATGCTCTTTCCATTTATCACAAAAAAAAAATCACAAACCCAATTAAGATAGAAATTTGAAACTTCTAGGATAATAGTATTTTATTAGTAGGTACCTACACACCTCTTAAGTATCATTAAAATATCTTTCCGGAGTCGATTCACTACACTTATACTCGTAGATCTTTTGCGAAATATGATAAATAGCTTATATTTCGCCAATAAAGAAATGTCTTATAACTTTTTACAATAACGTCAATTGTATTTAACTAAAGCTCTGTTTTATAGACCAGCGAAACTATTTATTTGTATTATTTCATTTTAATTTTTTTTCGATATTAATTAAAAGGTATATATTTTTGGGAAATAATTTTGACTGTATTGTGACTATCCACTGCATTGTAACGATTTTATGTAATTTTTCATATTTTCATAATACTTAAGAGTTCTCTATGAAATCTTTTGACATACCTAAGGTTTAATGTGTTTTTAACTAAAACCAATTGAATTTTCTTGGCACTGAAAATACTTACTAGTGATACTTTAAAGCTGTTTATAACTGTCCAATTTGGCTTTATCTTGGTTTTATAAATTTGTGGCGTACAAATAAAATGGTGATCCTTTTGATTTTAAGATTAAGAAGTCAAAATTTAAAAATTTTAGAATTTTCAAAAATACTTAAGCTTTTTCTGCAGGATATTTCAATCCTGTTTAGTAAATAAGGAAAATTCTAAACATGTTTCACTGTTTTTTTTTTTCCACTTTTATAATCAGAATATTTAAAAGTACTAAAATTCACCAAAAATGCGTTTAAATCTATTTAATTTATTCTTTATGATAATCGAAACATTAATTCAATTTTCCAGTCAACTTCTGACATATTCATTTTTGCCATCACCCAAAGACATTCATGTAAAGAGCCGGTTTTGAAACTTTGCTAATTTGCGATAAGCTTGAAGAGCCTTTTTCATAAAACATGTGTGTGTAGATCTGTCATGTATTTTAATTTGTGTCTTTTCCTCGTCTTTTTATTCAACTCCATAAAATCACTGACGCCACTCTTTGACATTCATTTAAAGTATGCTCCAACATAAATAATTCTTAACTACATAACAACATTTTTCCTATTCAAAGCAAATAAAATGTCTTTAAGGCATCCTGGTAGATACAATTTCTCCGATTGCCACTCTTTTAATCCTTTCACATGCGCCTCTTTTGCTGAAATTTCCATGGCACGACTTCAGCGATCGTGCTGTGAGGTCTGATTGCTCGAAACCGATTTTTTCCCATTGCACAGCTCCGGAAATGAAAATTTGCATCGACTTATAGTACGAAAGTGTGGTTGAAAGAGAAATATTGATGGATCGTTTAATTACTAAATACAATAAGTTCACGTGGGTTGTGGGGAAAAATAATTATTTATTATGTTCGTTAAGTGGAGAGAAAGTAATCAAACGTAATTGGACAGGTTGCACTAAAGTAATGCGAGTGGATATTGGTTTTGGTCATAACCGTTGCGATCTAAACTCAACTCTATTTTCTTTTATCTATTTTTATTATTTGAATTACTTCTTTCAATATCAAATACGAGCTGGATCAGGTGTATCATTATCTTGGAATATTCTCATTTATTTTTATTTCGTTAAAACTATTCTTATCTTAATAGACGTATAAAAGCTTTGAATAAATCTCGAACGCCTATTTCTTGATTTATATTCGTTTGTTTTGAAGTATGCTTTTTTCCTTCAATTCGAAACACAGCCGGCGTGGAACAATACTGCAATACGCACCTGCAATGAACTTTAACGCTGAGCACAAAAATTCCGGTTCTGTAAAGAAAAAAAAATAATTAAACTGACGTAATTACACGATCATTTGTGACTTGGTATGTCCATGTACGGTTTGCATGTTCAATGTATGGAGAGATTGATTTATGAGCCATTGCAATGAAATCCTTAAATATCTCTCTATACTTAATTATAGCTCAATAATAACGATTTACCTATGCTAATTTACGACTTGAATTAATTAATATTTGCTAAGAGCATAATAACTTTTTTCAAGAAACATCATAAACGTGACACCAGCTTATTAATGTTTGTCTGCATTGAAGCTGTTTACATTTGTATATAAGTATACTGTATGATAGAAGGCAATTACCTATATTATTTCGGCTTCTTTTTTCTATCGACATCGACCTGAATGGTTTACAAAGGGTTTATCATAATAGACAATCTTAGAAACACATCAACATTAAATGTTAGAGACGCCAATGCTGAATTATAATTACTAATTAATCTTTATGTTAATAATAAACGTCGAACCAAATCGACTAAATTATTTTCATGGCATTTATTTTCAATTAGATTGTGTTTTACGTTCTTTAGCACACGGTGGAAATTATAATTAAATATAAATCACTGTTAATTTATCATAATGTCATAAATTAAGTCATAAATACGCAATGAAATTGACATAAGAACGTTTTACTATCGTAGCTAAAAAGAAAAGAAAAAATCTAAGCACCATACGTGTAATGTTAAAACATACGAGTACTTCCATATAACAATTCACCTTTCTATTTGTTAAATACACTTTAAATTCGATTATAATATCAATAATAACACAAATTGAGCTTACGTTTACTTGACGTGTATTAATGAATATGAGAATGGTAAACATGTGGAATATTAATACAGTATTTTCCGAATAATGATTAGGTATTAATGGTAGGAAAGTAAACTTTTGGTTTTATAAGGCATTCATGTATGTAATCGTATAATTATGTTGTCAGCAAAAACATATTAATATTTGGTCGGGAAGTCTTTCGCTGAACTCCTGTAAATATCTTAATTTCTTAAAGATTTATCGACAGAATAAATTCAAATTGCACAGAAATTATTTTTTTATAATTCTACTGAGTAAAAATCATTAAAGAATATTAAAATTTATTGCGACAATTTATAAGTAGCGATTACCGTAACTTATTATTTATTACATGAACTTAGTATTGAAGTTATTTATTTATGTAACTATTTTTGTTCGACTTTGTGCTTCAAACCATGGTTGTTACTCACATAGTTGTACTATTCCTTCGTATTCCCGTTAATGTCCTGTAAATAAGGGTAGTCTATTTATCTTTTCAGCAGGTATCGGATTCTGATATTTCTCTTTCTGGCTTTCTTTTGTTCTTCAAGTTTTCTAATGCGATTCCATGGTGTGATATCCAAACCATTTTTCTTTCATAATTGGACTTATCTAAACAGTTTTCCGCTTTTTAACATGTTCAATATACAAAACATTTATTCGCCCATGATTTTTTTTCTCCAGTATCATATTTTGAAGCTCAATAGTTACTTCTTTTTTTACTTTTTAAGAATTCATATTTTCAATATAGTCAATGTGATGATTTACTGAACTACTGTTTCGCAAATCATAATTTTCCACTGAGGTCTTTCTAAATGTTGAACTCCGCTTTTCTCTCTTTTGACCTTTCATCCCTAATGGGTTTGGTTAATGTTTTTATTTTTCTTTATCTTGTGTTAATTATGTGGTTTCAAGTTATGGGGGCCTGTCAGCTGTGGAATTTTCCTCAGCTATATTTGCCTTCCACTTTCCCTTCAACAACTAGTATTTCCATTTTTCCAGTTCTCCTAGCCATATGACCAAATCATCGCAAGTATATCTTATTTATTCTACTTATAAGTCTATCATGTAAGCTAAACGTAGATCTTTCATGATGGATTTATTGTTTTTTTTCTCTTCATGAGACTCTTTGTATGTATTTGTATACACAAACCCATAGTTCGAAAGATGCAATATTTTGCTTGTTGGTTTTTAAGGACCAAGCTTAACTAGCGTGTGTTGGAGAGGGAAAAGTCAGCACATTAACTAGCTTTACTTTAGTATGTTTCCGGATAGATGTACTTTTTCATATTTTCGATAATTTTACCATCGTTGTTCAGGATTTTGCTATGCGTCGTTTGATTTCTTCATTGCATCCCTTGATGTTAGTGACAAAGATTCCTAAGTATATGTTACGATATTTGAAATAACTTTCATTGAAATTAAGTTTATTTCTCAGATTTATGATGTGTTATTATTTTGCTGGTTAAAAATAATTACTTGTTTTGTTAATTTTCAGACCCTACTGCTTGCAAAAGTTGATTGGCTTACTCATTATTGCATTCAGCTATTAGCATATAGCAGATAAGCGAAAGGTTAAAAAATCCTTTGAAATGAAGTTTGTTAAATAATTACATCAATTTACGTTTTAGCTGTTACTTTTGAAAGATTTTCGACTTTTCTGGCAACAATTCTGTTTTTGTAGTTCTTTTTTTTAATATTACAGTGGAAGTACAATTACAGTGTGCAACATCCCTTTCAAATCTTTGCCTATATTCAAGAACAAAACCAAGACAAATTAGCGCTGGTATTTCATTGTATTAAGTTGACAACTAATATAAAAAAAAAACTATAAATTTAATATACCTAATGCATCTTAACCTATTATGTCAAACAAAAAAAATGCAACCCCTTGATTTATCTATTTATGATTCTATGTATGAATTCGTGGGATAAAAATTTTGAAAATTATTGTTTCTCACTTACAATATTAGATTCTTCAATTATGAATACTGATAATTATCAGTTCGTAAAATGAATTTTTGATATTTTTTTTAAGTTTGAGAAAAAGATGACCAAAGTTTAGAAGAAATGATTATATTTTTAAGATGTAAGAAAGAGTATTTTCTGTGTGTGTACCTAAACATATAAGGTAAAAAGTAATTTAGTTTTGTAGCTTTTAAGAAATATTAGGTGCTTTCCTTTCAAATCAACCCCTTAATTCAACATAAATAATTTATTTGAAATAGGAAGTAATTATAATGTATTATATTAATGATTGGTTCAAATACTAGAGACTAAATGAACAATTACTATCTATAGGATTTAAAAGTAAAGACTGACTAAATATAATTAACTTTTTTTCATACGAAAACATGATCTTATATGGAAGTTTCGGCCGAAACTGAGGCTGATGCCAAAGTCGGTTTCGGCCATAAAAACTAATTTCGGTCGGATACTAAAGTTTTTACTGTGATACATAATTTTTGAAAGAAAAAAATAGTTTGTCGAGAAATTACTATGTCAAATGAAAAACAAATTGAATTGCATAGTGAAAAATAAAGAATGAAGCCTTAAGCCATGGAAATATTTTTCGTATTTTAAAAAAGTACGACAGAATATCAAATTAGATATTTGCAGGTTTTGTTAAAAATGTTTAAAATTTTATTTTGGGAACTTGTTTAAGACTGATTTGATAGAAGGTATAAAGTTACGCCTGACTATTTAGAACTTAATTATGTTTTTGTACTAGGGTTTCTTGATTGTTACATTTTGTTTTTCAAACTGTTCACACCCTTAGTATGGTCAAGACTCTTGTAAAGATTAGTTTATTATTTGTTGAAGAAATGGAAAAGTATAAAAAAGTTTGTAAGACTAGATATGTATTTTTTTGTAAATCCCAACAAAGATTTAATATTGTACACCTTATTGATCATCAAATTGAACGTCTTCTCGGCGTCTTACGTAAGTTTTAGTAAGTAAAGTTCCCAATGGAGCCGTCATAGTCATCCCGAGAATGTGTAAGATTTTGATTGACGGCGCTCGGACGTTTCATGACAGGAGTAACAATGATGAGAAGCTCTGTTCGTGATTTGAGTGCAAATTTTGGTCGCAACACCCAACCATATCACCCACACAACAAATGCATTGGCCGTATTTGCAGAGATGACCGCAGGTCGCTAACCTACAATGACACACGCCAACATAACAAATTAGCTTTGATGCACAAGTATTTTCAATGTTGTCGCGATTTAAGTGAATTCCAATGAAGGTGCATCATCAATTTCGTGCCCGTGTATCAAATGTCACGTTTTATTGCTTGTGTATATCGACTCTGACTCGAATCGACAATTATATGAAATTAACAATGTAAATTTTGATACACTTTAGTCACGTACCAAACTATTTCTCTATTTTTATTTCAAAGCTCGAAATTACTTTAATCGATTTCAACTAAATCGGAATTAACAATAGAATCTGCCAAGTCTAGTTATTTAAGAATTGGCACTAAGCTCCGTTGCAAATTTATTCGCTTTTGTGCGCTCATAATTAACTTTATCTAACCTTAAAATCTTGATTTCTTCTGAAAAATTCAATAAATATATATGACTCATTCACAATAGCTGCTTTCTTTTTTCGTCTAACATTAAAAAATAATTGTCATTCGGATGAAATTCAATCCGCCAACAAATAAAAATTTTCGAAATCCACTACGCCGTCAATTGGTATTTCCCATTAGCTTTACTGTCGAAAGATGTTAATAACTTATTTCTTCAATATTAATCAAATTTCACTTCATTTCCATCACAAATTCACATTCATCTCATCATTAAAAAAACCTTTATGGTTGTTCTTAATAAAAATGAAATCTCAAACTCTTTACCAAGATTCTTATACAAAACTGTATTAATATTATCTTCTTTAATCTTCAATAATATTTTATTTTATTATTATTATTTTTTTGTTGTTATTTATCGTCACTTTATAACTGCTGAGGCTGTGTGCGACTCCAAGGGTTAATTCAAAAGGATCAGCAAAATTTAAAATCGATACGAGAATCGAACCCAGTGGAACGGCCATCTTAACCACTCGATCTCCAGAAGGCTTTCATCCATTTAATTAATAATAAAGTTCATCAAATAAAGGTAAATTTTTGAATTTTTCATCTTAAAAATAATCGTTGTACCGTTGTAGGCCTAATAGGTCCACATCTTCAAATGAAATTTTCTCTTGTTTTCAATGTGATTATTTTCTTGAAACTTTAAAAGCTTTTATTGAATTATATCCCTTTAAAATGGGATAATATATTGCAGTTATAAAATTGTGACGTATTTGCATCCTAGTTTATAAATTAACTGTTATATTTTGGTTACAATGATTGGCTTCGATGGTATAAATTTTAAGAGTTTATCTAAAATAATATGACGATTATGCTTTAGTGCATTTATCTATAACTATGCGGTTAAAACTTGAGGTGCAATATTCTACCAAAGAAGATAGTTTAATGTTGAATTTATTGTTCAAAGTTCAAGTTAATGTGATGAAAAATATTTCTGTTCTTATAAAACTGTAATTTTGGAAAGCTACAATAAGTTAGTTGTTAATTATGATGAAAAAAAAATATTTCTCATATAAAAAAAATATGAAAAAGTCTATGGATAATTGAAAAGCTCGTATAATACGTAATATTTTATACAACAATGTTATCAAAAATGATGAAGTTGTGGGAAATTTACACTTTTGCGAATTCAAAACATTTGTTAGATATCCAAACAACAAAGTTGCCTGAAACATGTTGACCTGATTTTTATTAATACCATTTTTACTTATTTATTACTAATGTTATATGATTATCAATTTAAAGAGCTCTATAACTTATATTTGTTGAAGATTATTACTATCTACTAAAAAGCCTTGGATTTATTATATATATTATTAATTATTACATTTATTATTTATTATTAAAATTATTGTTATCGCTATGACTGAAAAATTAACATTGCAAAATAATATATGTATTTCATACTGCCAATCAATTTACCACTATCAAAAACTTTTGTAACCAAAAGCCGTACACAAGAGTATGGGGTTTGTCGCGAATGATCTCGCAATTGAAGCAACTTTAAATAAATAAATTAAGTTGCCTTAATGATAAGGTTTAGCAGGCCCTCCATTGGCAGGCAACACCACATATTGGGAAATTCTAGTTTCATACTTACACACCTTCTATTCTTGATTTACATATTTATATTTTTTGTTATTCCATAAAATTTCACCATTTTCTTATAATACATCATAATCTGTTTTTCTGTACCTTTTCAAGTATACTAAATGTCAATAAAATATTCGTGACTTATAAAGATCTGTTCAAAGTTTAAATAATATTTAATTTTAGGTCTAAAATTTAAAAAAAAATTTTTTTTTGGAAAATATCGTAAATTTCTTGAATCATTATTTTTGCTTGTCTTATTTATATTTGAATAAGATGCGCTTAAAATACATAATCCTTACACGCAGTAACTTTGTTTCATGGAAAACCTTTAATTATTATTTATTAATTTTTCAATGTAAACAAAAATTTAAATGTTTAAATAAATTATAAATTAAATATTTAATTTGAAGGATATTTTAGAGAATCTCCACTGTAATGATTCAAGGAATTTCCAAATATTTACACAAACTCAATATATTGTCACACTTTGAACGTAGAACAATAATTTAAGAATGCTTAAGCAGAAAAGAAATGATGCATACTAAAATATAAATTATTGTTAAAAGATGTAAAACAAACTATTTGGTCAATTGATTTTTGACAAGTTTACGACAATATTTTAATTTTTATGCCCAAAAACGATTTGAAGACGAAATATACCTAATGGATGATATAGGTATCTAAACTTCAAATGTTTCCCAACATTCTAGTGAATCCATCAATTTCATATACCTACCTATACATGTAAAATGAATTTTTATTTTCAATCAAAACAGTCAAAAAAACATTTATCGCATATCAAGCTGGAGTAATCTTAATGTAATTTATACGAGTCGAGCCGGAGAAATTTGAATAATATTCAAGATTATATTATCAATGTAATTGTTTCTTTTGTAATTTTTTTCCTTCAGTGAATAATTTTATCTTTATTTTATTCATTTTGATATAATTTAGCTTCTTTTCTTTCTTATTAGTGACATACCTATGCATAAATCTGTCCTGTCGCTGTTGAGCAGTAAGAGCTGAACAACAATCTCTAATGATTTAGTAGCTATCTGAATAATATGAATCGCGTTTAAGGAAGGTTTTACACACATAAACTGTGAAGATGTATGAATCTTGAGCCCTTCTTTTGTGTATGCAGATAGTGTCTTAATAAATGTGACATGTATTGTAATGTAAAGCAATGGACGCCCCCTGAGTGGGATAGCCTCACATAATTTCGGCTACTTTGCTCCACAAATCATCTCAAACACGTTCGATTTAATATTCAAATTGAAAACATTTTTACTGTCGCACTGCTCAACTTTATTCAATTTTTTAACGAGACATTAAACAAAACGCATAAAAATCAATGATAAAGATTCCAGTTTTGCACAGAGTTTTAAAATGGAAAGTTATAACGATTGCATCTCAATTCTGATTGCAATATTATTTTCGTAGAGGCGGATATTGCTACTTGCAATTGAGCGAGATTGTCTTTTTCTTCAGCTTACCATTTATGAAATTGTCAATTTCGATTTAATACAACCCATAAATACCATTAACCTTTACAAATAACCCTCTATACAATACAATTTCCAATTTTATTGAATGTTTATAAAGCAGCTGTATTTTACACTAAACAGATTCACTGTGCAAATAATCACAAAAAAAAACAAACCATTTTCACTCCCCCACTGATATTTTTTGACCAAGAAAATTTGCCTAGAAAAAAAAAGAAGCAAACGTCCCCCAAACGTTACGTTAATATGAAAATGTATTCAATTCAAAAATATGCTTGGAAAGAATATCATTTCTAAATGATGTATATTATTATGTAATTTTATAGATTTTATCTTAATGTAAAAGAAAAATGTAATAAAAATTATTTATTTGTCTGTCTGCAATCATTAGGAGTTTAAAATGAGATAAAACGTTCGTTTTGATAACTAAACTTGTAACATGCAAATTTTTCTATTATCGATATGAATTATCATTACATTTGTTGTTCTTGTGTAATTAATTCGGGCTGTGCAACAAAACAATCGCATAATATGCAAAAAAGATACATAGTGTTTGTGTTTTATTTATTTTAACTGCCTTTTACTTTATGGGGACAATGATATTCTGTGTAACTAGTCGAGTAGATCAGTATTATCAGTGTTAGAATAATCACTTCGCATTCAATTAGTTGTATAAGTGTTCTGATTGTTTGTATTTAATTTAATTAAACATATAAAAACTTTGCCCAAACATTTAATTAGAACGTATTATCTATGTATGATTTGTTGACTTAGTAATAAATTTTTGATTATAAATTGAATTTTTACTAGCTTTAATTCTTTTTCCAAATAAACGTTGAAGTTCAAAAATGTGACAAAATAGCATTTTAATATTGTAGATACATATTTCAATTTAGAACTAATATTTATTAGAAACAATGAGATCTAGGGGTGTAAGTATAGAAAATCGACTACAGAATGATATTACTTTGATGATACTTTATATGAGTATAGATATTAATAAACTACAAAATCCTGGAATTTTCAAATCTCTAATTCAAGTAGCTTTCGAAAATAATCTTGTATCTAATATTAAAAATTTAATATTATTTAGGGGTTACTAATGTCTATCTTATATAAAGTCTATAATAAATTATACTGTTTAAAAAAATGATTTTAACCCATTTTAGCGCTTAAAAGTATTTATTTAAAGTGTTATGAACTTTCATTAAAATAAGAAAAAAAATCAGGTTATTTCAGATCTTTTTATTTTTTATTTAATATTTTTATTGTTCAATTAGCTACGTTTCGTTACTAATCGTAACTTCCTCAGGCTTCTATAACAAATTAAAATAATTACAAAATATGTCAATCATATTTATTTTTTAATTTTGATTTAAGTAAATTTTGAGTTAGTTATTATTATTTAATTACAAATATTTTATATGATCTATATTATATGTATATTATTATAATTTTGAAATTTATGTATGATTGACATATTTTGTAATTATTTTAATTTGTTATAGAAGCCTGAGGAAGTTACGATTAGTAACGAAACGTAGCTAATTGAACAATAAAAATATTAAATAAAAAATAATAAACAAAAAGATCTTAAATAACCTGAATTTTCTTCTTATTTAAAAAAATATAAAAGCTGAGATCTGAATTTTATCATCTTTCATTAAAATGTCTATTTTTTCTATTATTTAAAACCACTTCCGCGCTTAATGTTAATTAGCCTTGTTTAATTTAAATATGTTCAATGTACATAGTATGGCATTGAGTAAAAGTGGCGCTATTGAATTTTCAAATTTTCAACAGTCAAAACAAATGAACATTTTTAAATCTCGCAATCCCATTGGCTAAAAGAGCTAATAGCCTCTGGTATTGAACATAGTGTGTGTGCTGTCATTTGATATTAGTGCATCGCTTATTCGTACTTAATTTTAATTATTTATTTAATATTATCAGGAAAATAATATATGAAAATACATTATGTTCAGGGTACTACATTTGTCTTACAGAAATGTGTCAGCACATTTGTATATATAGGATTGGCTTATACTTATACTATAAAATTACAGAACTACAGAAATCTCGTTTTCCCAAACTTAAATGATTCATTCAAAATTAATTAATTTCAATTGATTAAAAGTCAAAAATTGATCCAAGTGATAATATAAATAGCGTTTAATTAAAGATATTTGTTTTGTCCAGTAAACGTGAAGTTATTTAAATTTAATAAACAGATATTTAGAGTGAGTATGTTTAGAAATAAGATTGATTTTCTTTAAAAAATAATCAAAATATTAATTAGTGGCTATAATTGTAAGCGAAAAAAAAGCGATACAAACTGGTTAGATATTCAGTACAATAAATTCAAAAGTGTTATATACCATTATCGCTCCTGTAAGTATCTTAGATAAAACCGAAGAAATTTATAAAAGCGATGGTAAAAAAGTACTGAATAGCTTCTTAGATTTGATTTCAAAATTAAGTAATGTCATTTTCTTCTATTTCTCAACTGTTTTGTGGCATTTCGCAGTAATTCTTGAGAAAATTAAAACACCCTTAAAAATTAAATAGTTCTTCATAACATAATATTGAGTTTCAGTTTATATTTTTTCTTAAGTGATATTTTTAAAATTAATTTTATACATCTGCAACTTTTCTTAAGGATCTGTTTACAATCAATTTGATAATTTTCTGGTTTACCTAATTGTTTAAGCAGCTTATACTGATACAATTCGGATAGAATCGGAATACTGCCACTTTTGATTAAAAATATCATAATTACGACTTTTGGAAAAAATATTTTTATACTTTTCCCTGTTCTATACAGTTTTCTATCAGAAGATTAAAAAAAATCAGGTTTTTCGTAAAAAGTTTAAATTTTATGGTTTTGAGTAAGACCCTAAAACAATTAAAAATGATTTTATCGGAGTTCAAATTTTCTTTTATATTCAAAAAATTGGGAAAAAATTTAGGGTTTAAATTATATTGCAAAAGTATAACTTTCCTTATATAGTAATAAGTCTACAATAGAAGGGATTTATCCACTTTTGCGAATTTTGGAATAGATTTTTCAATGAACAAAAAATTAAAAAAATAATTAATTAATGATTAATGATTAATGAATTATTGTTTGCGTCGTGTGAATCATTTGACTTTTACAACATGTTTCAACAGCCCTTAGCTGCCATCGTCAGGTAGTATTTTACTAAGCCAACTGTAAGCAAATTGCATACAAGGTTTTAACTGTAAACAATTTGTTAAGGATATCAGTTGAATCAAATTTATGGGCTTAATAGCTTATATATATTATTTCTTTCTAGGGTACTCATATGTGATCCTTTCTGGCAAATATCGTACCAAGTTATTTAAAGTTTGTTTCAAAATTTATGCACTTATGATTTTCGTCGTAAAGATGTTACGTAAAATTTGAAGATGTTATTGAACCACATTTTCTGAGTGTATACTACTTGTATCTAGTTCCAAAAGATCTACCAGTTTGGCCAATGTAGAATTTTTCACATAAAATACATTTAATTTTATATATTCCGGGTTTATTTTCCATTGTGATTTGGTAGTTGTCCCGTAGTTTGAAAATTATGAAGATGTTGTTTGTCAAAAATGCAATTTTCATATAATTTTTCTTCAGGAAGTCGGCGATTGTAGTTGCAAATATATTATGAAACTCGATTTAAATATACTATTCTTTTGTTTTGGTAGAAATTGAAAGGATTGATTTTTCAGTAAAAAGTAAATTATATAATACGACTTAAATATTAGTTTATTAATTGCGACTCAAAAACAACAATATTTTTATCAATAGCAACCAAAATAGCTTTTTTAGTTATTAAAAGGAAGCATTTTCTGTCTATCTTTTAAAATTAAAGAGAAGGCTCACTAGATAAAGTGAATTTGACCATTTTTGTAACTAAATCATTGATGATTTTCTAAATTTTGAATTTTAAGTTTGACTATCTATAATTAATAATAAGATTGGGTCTCCTTTCGTTATCGAAACTGGACCCTTCCGGAAGCATACAAAATTCTTTATAAGAACCATGTTCAACATTCTATTTTCCTTTAAAATATATTTTTCTTCTTTTGTTTCTTTACATCTAATTTATTGATAATTTTATTGATATTTAGTTTACACGTATATTACAGTCATGAAAATTTATTTATTTAAAAATAAAATCTTTCCTGTTCATTGAGATTATATATGGATACTCGAATCTTGTATCAATATAAGTATTGAATGTGATTATCAGCCGAAAATCTTGTATCTCAAATATATACAAATTTATTTTTTCTATTTACCTCATAAAATCCTATAATTTTCATAAAGTTTTGTTTAAAAATAATTTAAGTAAAACATAACAATTTAATCGAAAATAAAATTATTTTACACACATCCTATTTGTAAAAGGCTTCGTACAACACATATCATCCCACCTCAAGATTATCTATTGTTAACGCCTACGTCTTTATCACTAATATTTGCTTTTTCCAGAATGTTTACTGCACACAATTGACACTAATAGGAAAATAACTTGACTAACTTATTTCGGTGACTCTTTATAATTTGCTCATTTTGTAAATATTATATATAAACATAAAAGCCTGAAACAAACAAGAAAATAATTCAGATCGTTTCGAAATAATAAATAAAATTAATGTGTAATTCGTGAAAGTATGCACTCAAAGGAATATTTCAATGATGACAAGATGTGTGAAGGTGGATGACCGTTAGTCGAAGAAAAATCAATAAATATTTAACAGAAAATTGAAGACAATGTTGAGGAAATGTTTAAATTATAATTTTATTGAGTTGGAGGTGTTGGTTAAATGGGCTAATCTGTTCACTAGGTCGTCAAATGGTCGTTCAATTCCAACGAATTTATCAATAAAAATAATTCAACATGTTGACATTTGAGCAAATTAGATATTTATTTTTTCATTATTATTTTACATGTAAATTGGCTGTTTAAAACGAATGGAAAAGGTTGGGGTCAAGTTATAAATGTTTCAGTTAATTTTCGAGAAATAACCATGAGGCTGGAGGAAATTTGAATGTTTCATTTATGGAAAAATAATGTGTAAATATTTTATTCTCGAGTTTTGAACAAGACAATAACTAAATAATAAATATATTTTTATTGTCCAAGCTTCTCGGCCAGTTTTGTGTTGTGTGATGTTTCCAGTTTGATGTCGTTCATAGGCCAACATTCCAACTACACGCTGAGGTGTCTCATTCATAACCCGCTCAGGAGCGTCGATTGCCCATGTGAAATACTGCCCCCGTCATATCGGAGTGATTTACCGCTGAAGACATGTCCAAGAGGTCCCCCAAGAGGTCACTACACATATACTTCAAATTGCCTTTTTTCTTGTCACTTTACAACATATTCTCTTAAATTATTAATAAACGAAACTACTTTGGTTGAAGTAACTGTTTCAAGTGTGCGTGTTGGAGTTTCCCTTTTGAAAAAATTATTGTGCTTTATGTGAAAATTATTCATTTGCAAATGAAATATTGCGTTTCATTCTCATTAATCAATTACGTTTGTATGAGTGAGATTTTTTCCGGTTCAGCAACTAATTAGCGCAGTTCTGGATGGATAAAGAATTGCATTGCGTCAATCTCTCTGAGATAAATATGAATCTGATCGCGTTATTGATATCAATATTTCAACATTGCCGTATCTACAATTCAAATTGTCTGTAATTAATAAAAGTCATGTGTTCCAAGTTTATACATAAATCCTTTATAATTATAAGACGTTTTTTCCGTCTTTAGTTACAAGAGTATTGCCGTTGTACAAATCAAGAAGTAACTGTTCGAAACGATGACGAGTTGATTGTCTGACAAGACCATGTCATATGGGCTTGGAGTTATTTTATCAAATCTTCAACGTTCTTACTTCCTTGTACTATTAATCAAAGAAAGAGTTGTAATTGCAATAAATCGGATGTCAGACTTAGACAGGGAAATGCACTTTGAGCATCCTTAAATCCAGTTTGACTATCTATGGTATGGCTATTTTCTGTACTAACGTATAACTAGGGTAGGTACATCAGGATGTATTCTTTTAAGACCATTGTCTGTTATATTGTTGCCATCCTCCGAAAATAAATTCACAATAAATCTAAAAAGAAAAGCCAAATCTTAGCCTTTTTCGATTAAAAAATGATGTGTGAATTGTATTCACTTCTTTTGATAGAAAACTTAAACATTAATGTCCAAGCTTTACATAAAATTTATAAAAAAATGGGAAAAACCGTAAATTCAATGGACAAATTTAAAATATAGAGGAAAAAACATCCAAATTAAGAAAGTATTTTCTACTTTTGTCAAAGAATTAATCTACGTCGATTTTTGACAAGAGTGTCATAAGTCAAAAATCGTCAATTTTGAGATAATTGTGTTTTTATGTTTGAAAAGGGGTTTTCTTTTACCTGGCATATTTCATGTCGAAATGAAAATTGGTTATCGCTAAATTGCAATTATATCATTCTTTAAAGTTTTAAGTATTGCTGCTTTTCAAAAATAGTAACACATCTCTAATTGTTTAACAACAGAGATGAAAAAAGCTTCGTTAATTTTATGCAAGACGTCATATTTTGAAGTTGGCTATTTACTTCTTTAAATTTTCAATAATTAATAGTTTCAATAAAAATAATTTGACCTTTCCGCTGATTTCAATTGATTTTCTGACTAAATAAACCATTTGGATTGGCTAATTAACACTGAAAATGGGGAGATTACTGTTTTTACGGCGCCACAATTGGAAGGATGAAGGGCAATTCTTATAGATCTCTTCGAAATAAATCGAAAATAAAAAAATAATTTTACGGTTATCTTTTATGGTTAATATTTATTAAGGATGTTATAAAAATAAAAAAATAGAAATTCGTGAATAATTATGTTATACAGCATACCATAAGGCGAATAAAAAGATTTATACTTTGAAAAATGTATAAAGTTTAAGAAAAATCAGAATTTTATTAAAAATTATAGACAAAATAAGAAAAAACAAAGAAAATATATATTTTTTAACTAATTTTTGGAAGTAAATATGCCTTGGTTCCAATCTATCAACAAAAATATTATTGATTTAGATGCTCATGAAATATGAACGTAGACCTTAATAATATGATTTAATAATAAATAAATCATTAAATTAGTATGTTTTAAGAGAATTATAACTAAAAAAAAATCAAATACTTAAGTAATTCAACATAATTTATCAAATAAAAAGCACATTTGCGGTCGGTTTATAATTTGTGTCATAAAAACCGTATAATTAATTCAAATAAACTATAACGCAAAATTAGTTCTCTATAGTTTAAACTAGATATTATAAAAGTTAAGAATGCTCGGTAGCATTTTTTTGCTAATAAAAACAAATTTAGTCTGTTCGATCACTGAATCTCCATAATATTACGTGTATAATCATAGTATTTTTAAATTGCAATAACTTTTTAACAACTTAATAAATCGGTTTAAAATTTTCACAGATGCTTTAGCATTAAATAAGAAACATTTTACTAAATTTTCATTAGTCTCGTAGCATTTTGATATGCTTCCATAACATTCTTATAACAAGAAAGTTTCTAAAACTTAGTCCAATTGTTTTGGAGAAAAATTATTCTTGTTACTAAATAAAAAGGAAATGAATCTTAAAATTGGAAGACAATTTTCTTGTTATGGTAATTAATCAAAAGTACATTAAAACATGACCAATGGCTTGATTTAATTATTAACAATTTTATGAGAATTGTACTCATTATTGATCAATAATAATTCATATACCTAATTGAAAATTTTATGGTCCTATTTGTTTGTGATTTACCATGTACTTAACAAAATATGGTTAATTATTATTGCTACTTCTTAACCAACTTAGCTTTGCGGTTAAAAGTCTTAAATCCCACCCTGAGTGCTGCAAAAATGTGAACCCCAATACAAATAAGACACATGGTGCCCACACCAGATTTTTTCTCTCCTAAATTTCTAAAAAAAAAAAAGAAATATCTCAGATATTTTCACTATCAT
Organism: Sisyra terminalis; assembly: GCA_958496175.1. Lineage (NCBI taxonomy): Eukaryota > Metazoa > Arthropoda > Insecta > Neuroptera > Sisyridae > Sisyra > Sisyra terminalis. The sequence continues at coordinate 16,765,020 of OY292275.1, forward strand.
CATATTTGGCGATTTTATGACCTGAATCATCCGTCACTCTTGTCCAGTGTTGTCGCCAGCAGCCGTTATCGAAAACGGGTTGCTTTTTCACCCCAACTCGCTATCAGTGGCTCTTTGGGCCATAACACATACGTGTGAGCTATGTTATCGCTCGAGTCATAGTTCTGTTTCTATACCTACAAATTCAAAAGACTTGGAGATTTATGGGCGTAAAGCGAACAAAAATGTCGACCTAAGCTCTCACATATACTATTAAACGCAGCGACCAACATCGTTTGCATGCTCAAGATCAATGCCAGTGCTGTAGACGATTACTGGATACAAAAAAGAATGCAGATCGCCAAATAATAAAAAATAATAAAAAAAATCAACCTTTCAAATGAAATATTTTACAATCTAATTGAGTTGTGGCTTTTTTTGTATGTTTGTTTGTAAAAGGTATAAGTGATTGAATATTTCAGCCGTTTCGAATTGGAAAAATATAGCGAGGTGAGCGTAAGCACTGAAATGAAAATAATAATCCACAAATAAATGTGAAATAACTGTTGTTTGAGAATAATTTTAAATGGTTGATTTATTTTTCATTTAAATATTTGACATTTTAACCGATAAACATGTAAAATATATGCGATTGTTTGCACATATAACTATATTTAATTAGACGCATACACTGTTAAAATATAGAATGAGGCAAAATGTAGAGCTTGTGAGGCATATAGAGGAATGGTTTGGACGCCACTGCTAGCAAGGTTTGGAAATCATAAATTGCGATATGCTCGTTCTCTATTCCTCTTATATTTCGTTGATTTATAAATATGACTGTGAAGTATAATAATACCCAAGCTCCCTACACATTCATATATAGCGAAGATATAATTGAAAATTGATTTACGCGGTCCGAGCTGTCAGATAGTGTAAAGACGAGAAGAATAAGGGTGTGCAGTTTTATGTATATATATAGAGAGCGCTACGTATATTCGATTCAACGGGATGATGAAAAACTTACCACTGCCAGCACTACCGCGTCACCCGGCAAACATTGTGCCCTTTTTAATAGATAATATGCGCGCTTTTTCTCATACCACCAAGCACCGCGTATCTCAATGTGAACCCCCTTAAAAGTCCCATCGTCACATTTTGCACCCCGTCGCTACTGTCAAATTCAACTCATTATCATAATTTGTAGATGTTTAGAGAGGTACTAAATTAAAACTGTATCAAGATGAATGGTATTTAATATTCATAAATAATACTTTCTCTGACATTCTTCTCTCACCATTAGAACCATCCTCTAAAAGAAATTCATTTGCAATTTCATCCTATAAATATATTCATAATGCTATTATGATAAAATGTTAATTTTTTTTTTACCCAAGAAGAAGTAAAATATAAACATTCTGAAAGGAACTTTTTAATAACTTTTAACCAAAGACAAAATATGAAAATTTTTATTACATCATTCCAAGTTTGAGTCATCGATTTTTTAAACAGGAAACTTTTTTCTGCCTGTAAAAACAACAGCCTTCTAGAGAATAAAAAACAAAGCATCTAAAAGCTTAAATACTTAAAAAGTTTCTTTTTTTAATTTCCAATACCACTACATAAGTAATACAACTAATTGCCTCTATCAACCTACTGTTTAAAATTCTTCTTCCATTGGCATTGGGAAAAATTAAGAAAATTGCATTTTCTATAACGTTGAAATTTAACGTTAATAAATAAAGAAATAAGACACTGGGGACAAATAAAAACATATGTGATACAAATACAACGTGTTTTATTATGGATGCAGTCTGGTGCATAAATAAATTTATCCTCAAATTTAAATTCAGGGTGAATCAAACCATTACTAAGCCAGTATTATGTTTTGTTACAATTTCCCATTGAAATATTCATCTTTAAGGGAGATTTGGGAGAGATTTCAGTAAAATTTAAATTGAAAAAAAAAAACGACAGTAATATGACTGAACGATTTATATGCAGTTTTCCTCTGTAACTATATAATATAAATAAGAAGTAGGTTACACGACTTATGTATAAAAGGAGAACCATCAAACGAGCGTGAATCGGTTTATTAACTAAAATATCACTTTAAACATACGTATCCGGAATGCCTACGGTCCGATATTGTCACATCTATATAGTGACATTTATCTTTTAGATTAAAATTTATTCTGAGGATATAAAAAATGTATCTTTTCACCTAAGAATTTTGGCCGGTGTAGGATAATTATATAGGAATTATTTTACAAATATTTTTTATTTATTCAATGAGTATATAAAGGATATTGTCTATCTATCCATGAGTGAAAATATCGGCCCTAAAACAAATATTTTTGCATTGAAAAATTGATGTATATAACAAAATGTCTAATTCGAATTCAAAGTAAACTTAATTATTATTTTTTTGTAAATTCAGAATTTTATGATAAGCATTTCAAAGTGTTCATTTAATACTTTAAGATAATGGTATTTATCTTTTTGATAAATTTTTACCTGAAGAATAAAATAACATTTAAATTTTAACGTAAGAATAGTGACATGTGTAGGATTTATAAAAAGATAAATTTTAATCTTATCTCAAAGATATGGTCTATCCCCCCAAGTGTGAAAATACAGATCAATTGATATTTTCAGAATACTTTTCACTTTGAGCTTTTCTCTTCAAGTTTCCCAAAAAAATCGTTTTTAATATTTTTAGTTTACTAGGAACGGGAAACCCGACCTATTTAATAAAGATACTTAGTTTTCGTTCAATATACCTCTTTTTTATTTATCAAAATTCACTATAAAAATAAAACATTCTAATACTTTTGGTGTTAATAACAGTTAGGAAACAACTTTTGGGAAAAAGTTATTCAAAGTACTGGATTTGAAGAAATGACCTGCAATGTTTACATGTACCGGTATGTGAATAAAAACTATGATTCTATGATAGTTGCCCACTAGAAAATTCCTCACACTAAAATTGCTCTCATAAAAAATAGATCACAAAGAAAATTCCTCACACAGAAATTAACGCACAATGATATATTTTTGCAAAAAATATTAAGGAGATATAAATGGTTCGTTTCCCCTACCAATGGAAGATAAATCGACGCCAGCGCTCGTAGTGAGAAGTTCGGCACTACCATTTTTGATACACAAAGAATGATTGGCTTCGGGCCCCCGGTTTCAGCCAAAAAAACTAGTTTCGATCGTACCCTAGTAGTTTGTATCTAGCTAAGTACAGCTAAAAGATGACTAAAATGCGTTTAGTTCTCACATTGTTTTTTCAAAATTATTTTTTCGTTTCTAAGTGTAAAAATTAAAGATGCAAGACTTTTTAAGAACTTTGTAACTTATTTTATTTTCATTATTTGAGTTTGTTCATATAAATTTACTTATCTTAAATAATTATAATCGGCCTGGTGGGAACCAAAAGAAACAACCCTTCTTCATAATGTAAGAAATGCCTCCACCTTTATAAACCTTGAAATTCAAAAGATCATGCTTATCTCACACCATTAACAATAGATATTTATCCTACCAAGGATAAATCTTATTGGAAGAAAAATTAGAAATAAAAAAGATCGATTGAAGCTAAACTGGTTATTATTTCCTCGTAACAATTTCTTCTTGGAATTTATGCGAATTTTTGTTTTGTGTGTTATGCTCATAAATTTCATTATATGTTTAGTAGGATAATAAAATATTTTTCAGTACTCGACACATTAATTATTTGCGACCGGAATGAATTGGCGAACTACTGTTTGAGCCACTGACTACGCGTTTGATAGGCCATTACAGGCTGTAAACTAAGCATAAACCCTTTTGTACTCACAATTCATTTGTGTACAACACACGACCGTACTGTATAGCCGTATAGATACGTTTACGACTTGTTACAAGTGTACTCAATGTGATTTGTGGCTTCTGAATGGCACTACTTGTCAGGTCACAACTTTTTTCCTATTCAATTGCCTTTCTTTTTCCATCCTCTGTCACGGAGGACAAAGGACATTTTTATCAACTCTCTTCTGCCGTTTGCGTTTATATCAGGACCACAATTTTATATATTCAAACACAAACAAAAATATAAATATTTTGCTCTAAATAAAGACGCAGAAAACATAAATAAGATGTTTCCAGCATTTCATTATCTTCATAAAAAATTTTTGTTGACAATTTTTCAAAGGTTTTTCACTTTAAAAGATAAATTTGAAATCTAAATACGGAACTCCCGGTTATAAAGTACAAAATATATAAAAATATTATTTCAACTCAATGAATGGTAAATTTAAAAAATATTTTTTCTGGTTTGTAAAAAAATCATTATCTAATTTATAATTTTTCTGTATTTTTTCAAAGAGTAAAGTTAAAATTTAGAATCTGATTATCATCTTTGTATATTGAACTGTGAAAATAGTTCCGAGGAAAACAAAAAGTTTAATATTACTTTTTATTGCAGAGACTTGAATATAATCTAAATTTAGCTGAAAGATAAAAGTATTTCAGCGTGACAATTTATCCATTAACAAAAGGTCACAGTATAAATAACGCAAAGCTCTTTCTAGAACAATAATAATTGTTTTAATATGAATTTGCCGAAGCTTCAAATGGCATACATCAAAATGTAAACTATCTCGTCTCTGCCATTTTCTCGTACCTTCGCCTCGATACAACTTAATATTACCGTACTATAGATAAGACCATAACGCAAGCCAGATAGAATTTATGAAATTATATTCCTTACTATATTCTCATCCATTATATACAAAACCGTAGTTAAAGATATGATAGAAACTAATTTGCCACAAAATATATAGGATATTTTACTAGTAAAAGACGGATAGATAGCACGTGAAATATTCCACATCTTTGTTTGATAATGATATTAGGAAAAGTTGAAGGGAAAATTCCTGCTAATATCTAAGCGATTGTCGGTCTTTCCATTTCGCATGTAATATACATCGCACCCTTTTACCCTATACGCGTCTCTGTATTGTCTGATATTGAACTAACGTGGAAAATTTATGACACAAACCAAATATATGAGGCTATTAAACACAAAATTTTCAAAAATCAATTTTAAACATTCGCATATGTTTTTTTCTCCGCCTAGTTCGCCTCGTTTCTATGTCTTATATATCAATTATGAATGAGAATAATGGAGCACTAACAATTGTCATATTTAGCGGACACAAATGGCAAAAAAAGGAAATGTGGCAGGACGAGTGAATGAAATGTGGCTTTTCTCTAAAAGCGATCATAGATCATCACTATCGTAATGGCGCAATGAATCTTTGATGTCCACAGTGATCAAATTTAATCCTTAGAAACTCGGATGCCATTTATTATGAGGAGCGTCCACAGAGACAGCCTCGGCATTGGGAAACGATGCCACTGAAATAGTTTCTTAGTTTTGGTATGTAATGTTCAACACACTTACAACTAATGCGGCTTGTTTATGGTGATGCGACCATATTTTCTTTGTCCTTGTATAGAATGAATTATCGCCGAACTAATTTAAGGAGAATTGCTTGTGAAAAGAAAAATTGCCATAAGCGATGCACAAATGCAAAATTACTTCTAAGTCGCTGTAAATCAAACGGTTCCCATTTATATTCCAACTTTTCAACAAATTCTCAAATATTCATGTAATAGTCATAATACTATTACATTATAGACTAATATTACTTTCACGATTTCTCAAAGTTATCAGCGTTACAAAATCAAAACCTTACAATTTTATAATACTAAGGGTCGGTATTTTCACATCTAAATTGTGAAATTTGCCTTCCAGAAAAAAATTTATCTGAAGTATAAAGAAAAGATGCATATTTTCCCCTAAGAATAATGATACATATGTATACAATAAAAGTACAAAAGCTATGTAACACTGTACTACGGCACACTGGTGTACCGTGATTATTAGTTGGTGAGCTGTAAAAAAAATGGGTTTTTGGAGAAAATTAAAAGTTATTTAATACCTACACATAGCTGAGCGGTTTGGCTACCGATCCAGAGAAAAAATGTAGGTTGATTTTGAAACATTAGGAGTTATATTAGCAGAAAAAATAAAATCTTTATTTTCCTCCGTAAACCTATGAATGGGGTACGAAATTCATTCTTAGATAGCATTTTCCTTGCATAATTACTAATAAAACTAAAAACCTATCGTACATTATAAATACATTTTTCCAAACATATAGCTAGAATATTTTTGGATACTTATAAAAATACGTATCCCCACGCAGTGGCGGATTTTGATTCGATGCCGCCCTAGGCTTTATACGATATGCCGCTCTTGTTGTTCCATAACAAGGTGATTGTCAAGATAAAACTTCTACTTTTAAAATATTTAATTTATTAATTGATTTTTATTAAGTTTAACAAAACTTATGAAAATACATTTATATTTTTTTAAGTATAACTTATTAACTTCAATAATATTTTTCAAAGATAAATAACTCAGCTTTTTTCCAACTATCACTTATGTATAAACTTCTTTTTTCTAGCTTTGGTTTGCGCAAAAACGTCGATTATATCATCGTTATGGATTTCTTGCACTAATTGAGGTTCAATAGATAATAATGCCAAGACATTAGTAAATCATCGCACATTAGTAACTTTTCACTCTTTCCAGGGTGGAAAAATATATTTTTCCTGAACAATTTGGTACTGGGATTCAAAAAATGCACAGATCAATGCCAACATTAGGGTACATATTCCGAAATATATTTCTTACCTTTATTTTCGAATATTTTAGGTTTTGATTCTTTAAGAAGATAATGTAAGAGAATACATTCATTTACGAAGGTCTCTTTTAAATCGTGAGCATACTAGATTGTTTTGGATAAGTATGACGTATTTCGATAATCAGGGATTACGTAGAACTTTAACTGATTTAGCAAAAAGGATCAAATTTAGTAAAAATTTAGTTCTACGGTTCTTAAAAAATTATTATTAGATAAATCTCCAATTTGTTCTGAATGTTCCCAAAATGGCAGTTCTCTAGTTGCCAGTGATCAATTGAAAAATATGTTGTGGTAAATTGGATAAATTTAATAAAAAATAATTTCTTATACTTTTAGTGAAGATATTCCATACAATCATATCAAACCGCATCAATTTTTAAATTTGATTTGTTCATATGTTCTTCGTCTTTAAAATTTTAACGTTCTTTTATCATTTGTTCAATAATTTGATTATGACCCGGTTTTTTTTTTTTTTTTTTGGTGTAAATGTTATAGATTTTGACTAAAAGTTCTTCGGAGATTATTGTACCGTTCACTGTGTAGTAAGCAGTACGGGGTAGCATTAACTTCATATTTTCAATATTCTTCAATAGTCTTCTAAAATAGCTGGGAAGACTGTTACTAGAAGCGGGTAAAATATTTCGGCCTTTTGCATGACATTACTGGCTCAGCTTCCGACTAACTGTTATCTATTACTAGACAACTCTACGTCTACTTCGAAGACTTTTCAATACAACTCTATCATTCAGGTTCGTGAGTCCCTTAGAGTAGCAAACTAGGATTCATTTTGTATTTAATATATAAAAAGTAATTTCCGACGTCTATAAATACTACTTTAGCGAAGTTCAAATGAATGCAAATTCAAGACTACAGCCCAAACTCCGCGTCCGAAAAACTTCAAATTACACTCATCATACTCCAACACTTCAATGTTTCAAAAAAGACGAAGTTTTATTTAATCAAATAATAAACAAAAATATAGAAAAAATTACTTATGAATAGTGTTCTTCCTATGAAAAATGTTGGTTTAATTTTTTCTAGTACCAGAAATTTTCACTTTCCTTTCATTAGCTAAATTTTCCTCAACTAGCCTTCATCAAACTCAAAGATGCATAAATATTACATTCTGGTTGGTTGAAATACTATGTTTACGATTGAACAATTATTGCCATCGTACAATGGTGCGATTAAATTTAATTAACATAAGCCTTTATGCACTTTATGCGCTTATAAGTATTCATGATTTATTCTTCAAAAATTTTTGTGAGAACCGAGAATGGAACTAATTGCTTAAAAATAAGTAATTTGGAAAAAATTTGGGAACGACTTGAACAAAATTCAATTTATTGGCTCCATTGACAATGGGCAATAAACTGTTGAACTTTTATATCGAATGCAATTAATTTAGGCAACGGTCTCAGGATACTGATGAATACTTACATCAATAAATAGATGAAAAAATGAAGATAAATTTTAGTTTTTATAAAGGTAAAACAATTTGGGAAAACATTGTATCTATATTTGATTTTTTTAATAATTTATATTGGAACATTACAAAAAATGTGGTAAGTTTTGGTGAAAAAGCAAGAGAAATTATTATAACTATGCAAATAAAATTTTGGCAAGAGCATAATAAAAGTCCAAATAATAAGAGTCGATTAGATGAAATTTGTACCAATTTTGATAGAACTTAATCTGTCTATGTGAAGCGAAAGGGTATGGGTCGCGCAATAATACAGCCTAATATTCTTGGAGACAATACAGAACTCGGCTTTGTTTATTTATCTCGCGGTTCCATTGGAATGAGATGATAGTGAATTGGGCGGCGGGAGAATGGGGTGGTATTGTGCAGAGATAGTCGACTCAGATCTCATTTCTTACACGGGGTCCGCATCGGCATCGGTTGCTTCTGCTTTTGCTTGCCTCTTCTGCTGCTTCACTTTACAGCCTCTCACTATACAGATATTGCAGTTGTTTCGCTTAGCATTATATCACTGTGTGTTTCGCGTTATCTGTCTACTTGTCAGCGTCCATCACTAGTGGCTCCTCCTAGCTGGGGCACTTCGGTGGGGCTCATCACTCCACATCACAGCCACATACAGTTCTACAACTTCGTTTCTTTTTTGAATGCAGAATACAAAATCTCGATGAGAAATCTCGATCCTCCCCCATGACTATTATCTTCATTATATGATGCAAATATAAGCACGGAATAATCAGTACTTAAACTAAATCATTTCGTAGTTCAACAAGCAAATGATATTTTTTTTCCTTGATTAACTAGCACAGTGTCAAAAGTAAATGTAAACGCTTCAATTAAGATGCACTTTGAACTATTTCAGTAATTTTAAAGCGGCTTATATCAAATAATTATTCTATCCTTTAGTTACAAAATATTATTACTTGTAAACTGCTTTAAATGTTTTATAAACATAAATTTAGCATAGAATATTAGTCTTTTAAGTGCCGCGTGGTATTAGTACAGTGGTGCACGACAGGCCGGAAATGTTCTGGTAAAAACAAAATCGAAATCATCGAAACTCTATTGAGATCTATATAACGTCACAAATATGTTTAACTTCGAGAGTCTTGATATATTTTCATTATCCCAGTGGATTGTCACTATATGTTCAATGTTTTGTATCAATTGAAACGGTCAATCTATGCCAAGGTTTGTAAATTACACAGGTTGCTCCATTAGAAAAAAAAATGACGTCATACGAAGAATTTTGAAATTGAATCAGTCTGAAGATATGTACGACTTTCTTCTGGATACGTCACGTAGCCACCATGAGGCCACCTGTGTATTTTATAAACCTTGAATCTATGCTACTAATATACGTCCATAGTAGAGCCATAGTAGTGGTGCCATACGCGCTCGTTTTACATTGCCGGCCTGCTGAGCACGGAATCGTGAAGCTCGTTAACACAGTGTTATGGCACACAAAGTGTTAATAGAAGAAAATTGTTAGTGTATGAAAAAAAATACTTTCAAAATGTTCTATAGAAGAAATCAAAAATATATTTATTGATCCGTTTACATGGAAAGTGATCTAAGTCTATTTCAAAGACAGTCAATACGATGGCTTTTGCATTTGTTACTACGCCTATTATTTACATTATGAATTTTTATAAATACTTAATTTAAGATAATTTTTTACTGCTACAGATTCAAGGTAATAACTTTCTTGAAAGTTAAATTAGTCCTCTCATAAAAACAAGAAGATAATTTAAGTACCATCCTTGAAATGGACATAAGCTACTTTCAAAATAAACGGCTCAATTATTTGCCTAAATATTCCCCAAAAACCATAACTTTTATCCAGTATCTCGATGTCTTATAGTAAGTTGTCTAAATATTTTTTTACTCCTTTTGATACGAACAAATCAGTAAATATTTTTCCAATATATTTATTCAATTAGAAGATTTTTTTTTCGGAATCTCAATATTTCAACACAATAATAATGTTCTCTAATATTTTTGATATTAATCAATTGCTTTTTCAATACCTAGAGTTATATTTTAGTGATGCAGGAAAATAAACTTTCTTCTGAAGACACACATATTTTAGCCTTTTCTTAATTCTCTTAGCTTTTTAGCTGATTAGTTGATTAGCCTTTATTACATATTTCTTTTAAAAATATGCATGAAAAATTTATAACTTTCAAATATACTCCGTTCAGATCTTTTTTCTTATGGTTCAATAGTTTAAATTTTTATTTCCAGAGGCCTTTCTTTTGAATTCCTTTACACTTCATACAATTTGATGGAATATTGTGTCCCTGTATTTAAAATTTTCATTCGATCAATTTATTTTTTGCGGAAGAATCCTTGAAAATCTATCTTAACTTATATTCAGTTAGTTCAAGTAAATTGCTGCAATTTTGGTTTGGAAATGAACAGTGAACTAAAACGGGAATAGTTTCCTTCTTTGTTTCATCTTCCCGGCGTTCAATTAGAATGGATATGTTTAGCGACCATGTTAGAATGTACATCGAGTATCCTTCATAGCTAACACATGATAATGTCCTGATTTTTTTCTTCATTTATTCCTCTCTTAAAACATTGTGGTTGTAAGAAATTCAATTCTTGCGTGGAAAATGTAATATGTTTAAGGGACAATAGTAAAAATATGTTTAACATTTTATGTTTGTTGTCTGATGAATATCTATGTATTAAATATGTACTAAAAATGAGGATGGTAAGTATTTTGTAGGGACAACATAAAATTTTCAAAGCTAAGAAAAACATAATCTTTGTTTTATAGCCAGATTAAGAAGCAATTTGGTAAGGCTAAAAAGAATTTATAATCATAATTTTCGAGAATCTAGTTTCGGAATAGTAATCTACTTCTAATACTAACTCGGGAAACTTTTTTAAACATAGATAGGTACTTGATTACTTACTTGATTTTCAAAATAACAGTTCATTTGAAGATCAAATACGATAAAAGAAAAACTTCGGTAAAACAAGTACTTAATAGAAGTCATTTAAATTAAAGCCCTGAAGTGCAGCAATTCGACTAAACATACTTTACTAATGCCAATTTCGTACATAGTTTTAAAGGCTACAGCCTATATAAATATTAGCTAGTAGTCCTGATACTTTCTTCGGGTGATATTATTTACGATTGAAAGGGAAATAGTTTTACCTTAAGATGTAATTTAGTAAGTTCATAATATAAAAAACACATAACCATAAACAATGAATAAAAAAGCTCAGTGACAGAATATCAAAATATACCGAAAAAAAACCCTACTCTAAATTCTTCCTAAAGAAGAGGAAAGTATACAAAATCAATTTGCAATCACAACAACAATATCCTCAAAAATCTCAAACCTTGGAAAACTACCAAATCACAATGGAAAATTAAACCAAAATTAATTAAATTTATAATAGTTTGTATGAAAAATTCGATACTGACCAACCTAGTAGATCTTTTGAGACATTATACAAGGAACATACACCTAGAAAATCTGGTCTAACCACATTTTCCAAATTTATAAAGTATAGGTATAACGAAAATTATAAGTTTATAAGCTTTGAAATCAATTTTAAACCTTAACATCTTTGTACGAAAGAACCACATGAAAATCAGAGAAAAATATGAACAACATAAAATCCACAATCTGGATCCAACTAATATTCATAACGAAAAATTATTTACATCAAAAACTTTGTATGAAATTTGTTGAAAAATTGACAAAAGAAAAATATTTTTTAATGGTAAAAGAAACTCGTTGTTGAAACGAGTAGTAAAAGAAGAAAAGTAAAGTCATACAATATGAAAAATAACAAATTCATTAACCTTATAAATTCCCACAAATTATTTCCTTTATCTAAATACTGTAAAAAAAATCTAAAACCAAAATATAATATAAGATGCACATTTTTTAAAAGCACTTTTTGCATTAATGCAATAATGGGACAATTATTTGAAATGCATTATCCATTTTATTTGTACTTTGAAAAAAGGGGTGAAATTTTAACTAGAATTCCGAATTGCAAATAAATTGTAGTTATATGAATTACTTTAAAACAGATTACCTCATTGTTGAATTAACTATTTTTCCATTAAATATTTGAATTCTCCAATTTTGTATCAAAGTAAATTGTATTTAAAACATCCCAATATAAATTACATCATATTTTGCATTCTGTAAAGTTGCAGTACTTTCTCAGTTAAACTACTCATGAAATATAAGAGATAAACATTGAGTTTCAATTGAGAATATCCTGAAAAAAATTTACATAATCGGTTTTTTTATGCAATGAATTTCAAAGTGAAAAGCTATCAATTTTTAAAAAAAAATCAAAAAAGGTAGTCAACGCGGCTACTCAGTACTTGGACTGTGTGGACTTTCTTTCCCTCTACAATCAGATGCAAGCATCGTCGTTATTTTCAAATTTCGTTCTTTTTTTTTACTAACTGTGATATGACCCCTTATTAGGATAGAAAGTACCACAATTTATCCATTTACTAGGTATGTAACATAAGTCAATATGTTTGTAAACTTTCAGAGACTATGTACAGAAACGATAAGTTCGTTTATATGTGTACGTTGCCCATACACACTTAAGGGTTTTTGTACCTGAGAAGCACCAGACTACCCTGTTAGTGTACAAATTTGCAAATTATATATATCGATCATCCAGAATATTGTACACCTGCGAGAAAAAAGTAAAATTCAATTAATTTATTTTCCACTAATCTTTTAAAATTTGATACTTTAACTATGAAATTTTGAATTAATCGTAACAATTTTATAATCTCATGTAATGGTTTGTTAAATATTTTTAAAAAACAAGAAGTTTTTTTAGTGCTATTAACCCCATATTAGACAACCCTTATTCAACGAAGAAAATAAAAGTATTCTGTTAGGATAAATTTCATAAAAAACCAAAAATATTGCTAAAAATATGCATATGTAGATAAGTTTTCGAATTTTGTATTGGTTTAAAAGTGGAAAAAATTTGATTATATTTTCGTACATATTTGTATGAAACTAAAAATGGCTGCAAATAAATTCTTAATGAGTTATTAGAAGAAGAGAGACAGAGGGATGGAAGAATGGAAGAAAAATCAATGTGAACTTTCCTTAGCTCTTCTATGAAGAAAAGCTTCAAATAGAATGTATTGGTGGTGCACTCATTTTCATAATTTGGCCGTCTATATTCTTGGTGGCCACTCGGAGAGTGAATCGAGCCGCACTAGTGACACAAACAAAACAACCCCTAAAATGGCGGCGTGAGTTCCAGAGGGCATCTCTTTGAGCTCGCGCCCACCCCCGCACTGAGTTATGTCGTCTTTTAATGTCGTCATAAACTTAAGACATTGTGTGTCAAGGATTCATTCTAATTCGAAAGAAACGCAAGCCCATTACAACACACCCTTATTTATTCCCATACATTATCCACGGATTTCTTCCAGCAGACATTAAAAGATTTATACTAGACCATATTTTATGGATGCCTCGCTTGATCCGCAAAACGTAATCAGAATTTATTTATTTAGAAATAAATACGTACATGTTTAATAGGGTTTTAATATTGAACATTGTTTTTTATCAAATTTTTCGTGCTGTTATTTAATTGCTCGCCCTTATCCGAAAAGTCCTTTTCACGCCTTTGCACATTTGATAATATCAAGTGCAGCAAGTATACGAAAGTAACAAAAACAATTTAATATTCATTGAATTTTTCTTGTCGGTTAGTTATTTTTTGGGGGAACTTGTACAGCATGAGAGGGTAGCAACAGGTGAATCGCGATACTGAACAACTAGCTTTTGCCGCTTGCTTATAGAATCACCCTCCTTTACTTCTTTGCTACGTCTTCTTACAGATCCGCACTTACCACAATTTAGTTTACCACTTAATATCACTTCTTATCCAGTTAAAATTACTATTAGTAAATCAATATTTTTGAAAAACTATCTGGAATAAAGTAAATAAATAAATAAGTTATTTGAAAGAGATGGATGTAAAATTAAAAAAAAGAAACTTTGAGAGACTAAACTTTATTGTATTTATTGTGAAAAAGAAGGCTTCAACTTATGCGAATTTCCAATTCAGTGTTTTTCGTTGGAATTGGGGAATAAATCTTCCAGTCCGTAGCTGTATAAGAAAACGGGAGAAGCTCGCAACGCCGTAAACTTTTTATTCGTTGTGAATGAACTTGATATGCTTGGTAGTGAGGAACGAGACAGAGGGTTGCAGAGCATAGAGCAGAGGTCTTGGCAAAAAAGGGACAGATCTCTAAAAAAGAAAAATTGCTGGGCTTGTTGCTTTTCACCACACCGGCTAGTTGCCGGAAAAAGTTTTTTATTTTTCATGTACATAATTGATTCCACTTTTTACCGCAGATATGAATCGTAAAAATGTATAATTTATCATGAAAACGTTTCGTTTCAATTACAAAAGTGATTTTATTCAATTTCGAGTTGGTGTAATGATTGCATTAAATAGATCAAAATATTATTAGTTTTTAAATTTGCACAAATATACGTTACGGTTTTAACAACATGGTTATTAAAGTGTATCAGACTTTAATATACCGCAAGATAATTAGCTTTGAAAACGTGATAAGTCGTAACAATAATCTGCAGTCACGACTAACTGGTTATATTTGAATAAAAAAGGCGATATAGTTTTTATTGCGGAATTACTGACATTAAGTGCAGAAGGTTTGCAATTTTGCAGATCGATAATCTTAGCTATCATCAGCAATAAAATCTAATTTCTTCAACTACAATAATGAAATACTTTTTCAATTTAATTTACATTATTTTTTATGTATGAAACTGATAATAGGTTTTCTACTATTACATAATTATCAAAAAGTAGAAAAACACTAAAAATTCAAGCTTTCAGCTTCATTTAATTTCTTCTAAGCTATTCAATATTTTCTTAAACAAAAAACGCCAAATAATATCGCGAAACAAATAAACCATAAATGTAATTAATTTAAGATTGCTCCAACTTTTACGTATTTCAGCCACCATGGCTTTAAACATTATATCATTATCTTATAAAACGGCAGGAACAGAGTTTCTATATTTAAAACGATAATAATTTAATTGTAATAAGATCATTGAAATGGTTCAATTCACAATAATCTTGTCAATTGAAAAGTTGACAAATATAATGAAATATAATTTCTGAACCGAAAGATGTTCGTATTTCATGAAACAGATTAAAGCTTAACGCTATTGTATGTATACGTACGTATTTATACGTACTAATTTATCAAATCTGATTTAGTTTTGTTTCGATAATCTGTAAGGTGTTTTCTACCCTGAATTAAATGCCTTGTGCTATAAAAGCTCTTTTTTATTAAATCGTTTTAGAAAGCCTCTTAATCGCAGTTTAGGATATGAGGGTTTATAAAATGCTTAAAAATTTAGGTGATAAAAAAATTCAATTTTACTCATCACAGAATTTTAACGTAGAATCCACTGATTACATGCCAGCGATATTCATCACTGTATTCAAAATCAGTATAATCATTAAGTTATTAATCTACTGCTAGATATATTTTTTCTTGAGAAATTCAAAACAATGTAAAAGTTATTGCATACCTAGCCAAGTTTTACGAATTTATTTATGAATATAACATTAAGTATCCTTAAATGCATTTTTCTTGGAATGATTGTTTTTAAACAGAGGGTCTCTTTATTTGGAAACCTTTTTACCTATTTAGGAGAAATTTGTTGTATTTTACTTTTATTGATATATTCTGAAGACGGAGCAAAATTTTACAAAATTGAACCTTTTCTGAAGAAGAAGAGAATGTCATTTAAAAATACAGAAATAAGAGAGCTCAGATGGTATTATAATTGATAAATCCATTCAATTTTATCAAAAATTGTCAAATGTCAAATGGTTCTTGTGAACAGTGATCCCCCATTTTGATCAACGATTTATTGGATTTTTTGCCTCAATTAGTAGAATAGTTCCTTTAGATAATTTTTTTTAATCGAATATTTTTTGAAAAATTGTAAGATGATAATATGAACACTGTGTTACACAAGACCAGAGCCTATAAGATTAATGCCACAGTTTGCTTTTACTTGAAACTTGAAAAAAAAATCATTCATGCCAAACATTTCTTAAGTACTTTCATGCTGAACCTATGTATAATTAGGAAGTTGTGCTTCAAAATAGCGATTATTACACATTAATACCGATAAATTGTCAAATTTTTGATAAGAATTATACGAAAATATAAAATGAATACTAGATTATATGAAATAAAAGGATATTAAGTGAAAAATATGTATTGACCTGAAAGGGTGGTAGATATCACCGATTAGAAGTGTTCAATTGGGCCTTGTTGGATTCCCATTGGGGTCTCCTATAGGGATGGTACGCAAAATCCCGTTGAGTTCTAATAAGCATTTTCAGTTAAGCTCCAATGAGGAGATCTCAAACATATAATATCATAAGACCATCCCATTTCGAGATCTAATAGGAAAATCCCTGAGACGAAATGAGTAAACTAAAAAGAAGATTAACGCTAATTTTTAATATTTGTTTTATTAGTTACATATGAAGATATTTATATGTAAATATAACATATAACCTGACCACATATATATCTAGTCACTGGTCTGGTCCAGGGGTGAAGCCTAAAAGCAAACTTTTACGGTTCATATCCATTTTACCATCATCAATATTGATACTCTATAGACAACATTACATTACATTATATTTTCGATTTTGTTTTTAGTGTAATTCGCAAATAATTCAGGCCATTATTAAATAAACATCTTAATCTTTTTTTTTTTGTGAGGGGCTTCACCCCTGGACCCCTTAGTTATAGTTTTTTAAAACAAAAAAAAATATTTCTCATTTGGGTTTTCATTAAATTCTAATTGGGATTTTTCTATTGGGCATGCCCTTTTGGAATCCAATTTGACCCACAAAAGCTGATGAGTAATTAGACGCATAGATTTCGTTAAAGAATTTTATGTTCAAACTTATGGTACACCGCAGTGTAATGTTTTTTGTGAATTTTTTTAAAAGTACAAACAAATAAAAGAGCATGAAAATATTCAAACCATAATGATAGTAATATCACTTGATTTTCTGGCCAACATAATGAAAAACTTTAAATAAAAGCTTTTTTTTGTCTTACCAATACCCATTAACAATTAATTGATATTATTAATGAAAATTCCTTCTAATAAATTGTTAAAGAGAATTAAAAGAAAAAATTCATTGGTTCTCGTCAGGTTAAAGTATTGCACCCTGTAGAAGTAAATTATGAATAACTTTTACCTATTACTTTTAAGATCTTCAAAATTATATATTTCTAGTACAATGAGTAACAATAGTATTAAAAATTGCATCAACATTTAATAAAAAAAATATGTTTCTTATCACTTTGATTAGTTAAGAAATTATTTGAATTTTTAAAAGCTAAGTAGGTATTTTTAAAGAAATGGGAAAATAAAACATGAATGCTTAAAAAAAGAGTTTTTTTTCAACTATTCACAAGTGTTTGCTTCATTTTAGAATATCAGATTTGCAAGAATGCCACTCACATCTTGAGTTCATAATCTAAAGACCTAACAAGCGGTATATGATCTCAGGTGATGGTTGCAACGTCAACTTTGCCAACTCATGTGAAGTGTTTTGTAGCCCAGGTCGTAGAACGACACCGTGAAAACAACCCCTTAAAACAACTCTTACAAACAAGTAACTCAATGTTTACCTCGTTCATAAGCGGGTGTCAACTACCCTTGTGTCCTGAATCCTCAATTATGAGCTTTACTTCCCGTTATTTATTTGATGTTGTCTTAACAATTAATAATTAGCAACTTCAATTTCATAACTTGCAACAAAACTTTGTCAGCACTTCATTTTGATTAACGGAAACTACGAAAAACTTCCGATACTAATCGAATCAATAAATTGTGACAACATTGCTTTTTTCGTGGAAACGTAACGGACGCCATATATTACCGGAGTAATAAAAAGCTGGACAAATTGCACGGGAGAAAAGTTCGTATCCATTAAAAACTACATATGAGGTTGGCGTTACATGTAAAGAGTAAACGGCCGTTGTAATCACCGGTCGGAACCTTATAAACAAAATTGCAGTCGGGGACAAAAATTAACCACATTTTAATGTGCTCGCTAAATGAGACTAAACGGAAATATCTATAGCGGAGCTAGTGGCACGCTAATATCATCAGACTGTTAATGAACGACAATATACAGCCGGTCTGGGGACAGAAAAGTCATGAAATCATTTCCAATTTTGTCGTTATGATCTTACAAATATTACCAAACGATGTTCGCCGCAAAGCCATTGATACACCTGTATAAATGCTCTCCCAATGACTACTGACCGTTAGTTCTTATTGTTCCTAATGGTTAATATTCATGATTTTCCGATGTTCCGACTTTAACATAAATTACAAATATTCCCCAACATTTTCCAATATTACCACTGTTTATTCTCATTTCCTTAATTTAAATGATCCTCCCTTAACAACAATTTTCTAAGTTTTCAAGCACATCGCCATCCACCTTAAATTACCTAATAGCACCCCTTTACACTTTTATTTTAAAGTACTTTACCATTGCAAAAAATGTTTCATTTTAAGCATCATTTAACCGACTCATTAAAATAATTTTGTTAATTTAAAAAAAGCTCTGTTTTTAAATTTCAAACTTAAATCACTCGTTTTTTTTTTGTATATTGTTTAAACAAGTCACAGCTACGTTCAAAGCCACTACATTATTTCTGAGAGATTTTCGTAATTATTTAACAAATTAAAAACATTCTCAAACATTGTAATTTTCAAATGAAAGCTTGAACGTTCAGTCATCACTTTGTCGCTATCTTTCATATTATCTTTACTTTAAGTTAATGAATGAATTACCCCTACAGGCTTACCTTTTCAACACGAAGCTTTGTCACTGGAAATTTTTCCTTTTTAATCAAATAAAATTTAAAATTAATGTTATTAAATAAAAATAATATAGTCCTTGTTTTATATACGATGGGATAATTTATTTAAAGAGCAAACGCTCGTTATATCTTTCATATAAAGTAGATAATAATTGAGCTATGAAAGCAACAATTAAATGAAATTAGTATCTTAGCATCTGTAATGTATAGATATGCGTTGTGTAAGCGGCATTTGTGTACGGTTTTGTAAGCTTATCGCACAAGTGGACAAAAAGTGCACGTAGTGTGTTAAAGATGGGAATATAATTACGGCGTAAGAAGAAGCTCATTAGCGGTGGTTATTAAACATCATAATGTTCTGATCTGGAGTCGTAACGTTTGCGATTAAAACAAGAAATGTCCGTTGGATTATTTATGAATCCGAAATTGTGCCATAGGCGTCAATTAGATAAAGTAATTACTACATAAACGTACTGTACGTACGTATAATCTCGACACTCTTCCATGTCCAGTTCGAGGATTCCGCCGCACTTTAGCTGATAACTCATAAAATATGACTTTTGTTTTTGCTTAATAATGTATATCGTAGTACTAGGAAAATAAAACAATCACGAATTTACTATTTCATTATCTTGTAAAAAAGGAAAAAATAATTAATTTACTTTTATAGTCTACAAGTTGTGATTTTTTGAAAGACTTTTAAGCTTTTATTTGATAATTGAATAACAATTACTGTTACTGGTACAATTACTGTTGAAAACCTTCCGGCATGGAGTTTCCTCATGGTTTTGAAAAATGTGAGAAGATTAGAAGAAACAAAAACGGTTTACAAGAAAAAGCTCTAAAGCTCAAAAAAAGACCATTTCTTTATATTTTCATAAAACTGTTGCGTTATTTGCTTGTAAACGTATTAAAAATTTTTATTATAGCTGTAAATATTAATATTATTATTATTGATAAATGTTGTGGCATATATTACGATTTGTATTCGTTGCATTATAAGTAATTCCCTATACAACTTATTACGACTTATTACACTTGGTCTTATGGCTATTTCATTATTACCAAGACATTAGTGAAACATCATAAGATATATAATTGTGTAGTTGGTATATATGTAATGAGTATTTATAATATATTTATAATTAGTGATAAGTTGATATTACGTTCATTTAGTAAAGTAATCATCCGTTCAGATATAAGAGTTTCATTCCATGTATATATTCTCATTTTGGAGGAGGTGGCTTTACTATTTTGGTGAATACGTTCCTCGATTTTATAATTATAATTTTCTTCATATCCATGGAGTATAGATACAAAGAGTCAGAACGGTAAAAGCTTTTTTACAATACTCATGCGCACAATAGCAGACTCAGATCATAGTTCTTTTTTCTGTCACCAACAGCGCAAATATTCAGAAAGTACTAAGGTTTTAAGAAGATATTCCAATCTTGCAATGCATTAAGGGAAATGACTAAAGATGAGGCGCCGCAATTGGTGTGTTTACAATACTAACTTAAATCGAAATTATGTATTACCTGTAAGATAACTATAGTAAGATAATTTTTTTGTAATATAACTGTAAGATAAGTTAGTACTCCAGACGCTTTTGTGGCTGCACCATATCGTGACACATTTCCCAGAATGCAGTAGATTGAAGAAATTTTTTCAATTTTTAATAACAGCAACACTTCCCGTGTAATGATTCAAAGGCGAGCTTTTTGAAGAGGCGCGCTTTACCGGTACTAGATTTCAAATTGATGCCATTTTTTAACACTGAGTTCGGACTCCTTGTATCTTTACTCCATGTCCATATGAATTAAAAAGTTTATTTATTGCCATAGCCATTTTCATACAAAACCCTCACAAAATAAGATAAAAAATCAGTATTCTGTACATTTATTGGTGGAACAATAGACCTAATGTACTTGATCTAAAAATAATTTATAATGTTCCAAAATATTCATTAGTAGTATCAAAATATAATATAGTTTTTAACTTTACTCGAAAAAATCTAAAAAATATTAAAATGTTACCACGAACGTTTGTAGCTGAGGAATATTTCCTGCTAATTCACTAACTGGCCACTATTTATGTCTTTTAAGTAGTGTTTTAAAAAATCATACTAGGCATAAGAATTGAAAGCACCTATTAAGAAGAAAAAACCACACAAAGAGAAAATTATCTAACCAACTTTTAATTATATTTTTCTTCTTGTTGTACTGTATTCGTTTTAGTTATTTGAGTGTAGGCAACTATCAATCAAACCTATAGATCGCTCTAGGTCAAAAGCAATTCAAAAGAACACCTTTTCACAAAGTACAACCCAAACCATTGCGAATTCATGACAGATTTTTCCGCTTCATTCTTTTCTTCTTACTGCCCGACAAGGTCTTCTATAGCCATGATTATTTATTGAACCCACGCAGCAAATGATCAAGGTATTCCAGCTTTTGATGTTTACCGTTGGAAGCATTACGTCGTTATTAGTTTTTTAATTTACCAGAAATATGCGGAAAAACCTTCAAAAGTAATACAGCTTAAAAGCTTGAGTATGGCCAATCATTAAAATTATGATATCTTAGTTCAAGAAACATAAAAACTTTTGGCTTACAGCTAAGAAGTATAGAACTTTGGGAACGAATAAATGATTTACATAAGTGAAATATTCAATATTTTAAGCAAATAATGGAAAATCTTATATCTGGAAATCTTATATGGAAAATCTATGGTATATCCAAGTCCTAATTTTTTCAAGATTAGCTAAATTTTTCTTTTATAAAAATATAGAAAATTGTGAATTCATATAATAATTTTAAATAAATTTCATGATAAGCATGGTAGCTTAACAAGTATAATTTCTTTTAAAGGAACAATTTTGGTGAGTGGTTAAAATGGTTTAACTTTGATTTCAGGTATCATTTGACTTTTTGAGAAAATTTAATATAATTTTCTTAAGATTTTTGATTTTTGCGATGAACATGAATGGATGATTTTTAAAATATGAACATTACATCATATTTTTTTGCTCTGGTAAGTTCACAGTAATAAAATTGAATATTTATAAAGATGTTTGTGCGAATTCGTAGCAAAAGTATACGGAGGAATGAACGAGAGGAAATTTATTTTTCACATTGTATTAAATTTAAAAAAATAAAAATAAAATGTTTGATTTAACAATAATTTGATTCAAAGAAAAGAAATCAAGTTTCAGTATGATGCCAATTTTCATATCAGATATCTGAGATATTTGAATGAGAAAATTTTTGTTATTCGCATAAAGTGGAGTAAAAAGAAAATAAATAAGAGCTTTATCTGTGAGCTTGAAATATTTTGTAATGACATAATTTCGCTTGAGAAGTAATGAAAATTTATGGACAGGCAAAGTTCTTTTCGTTCGATTTTCCTTGAAGTGAATCTCTCGGAATGGGTGAACACAAAGTATTTATTTTTCGATAATGTAAAATTATAATAAATCAGAAATTAAATTTGAAATGGTCGTCGTTGTTATCTATGACTTATGAAAATGAGACAGACCTCGTCGGGGAAGTGAGAAAGCCAAAGGAAATCGCCGTAACTCAAACTGATAACAACGGAGCCAGTCGTTTGGTTGACTCGGAGGTATCCGCGGAGCAGGCAGAGCCTATCCACCTTCACAGAACACTACCACACCAGCGATATATTCCAGATTAATTAAAGCAACATCATATTATCAACACTGAGAATCTCTCCTGTCGCAATAACTTTATAATTTAGTGCAGTTTACACGAGCAACGGTAACGGGTCCTACATCTAACCCCTTCACGAGCGCCTCCACAACCCCCAACGACCATCGTCACCGCCACCACCTAACCATCTCCAAACAGCCGCGGTTACCAAATTAAAGGTTCTCCGCCATCTCATTGACGATATCTCCTCTGTCTCTATCGTCATCGTGTGCCACACAGCCGCACTTCACCCTCACAAAATTATTATTAATTATAAACTACACAGAACTGGGTTCATTCGTGAAATTCTGCCCACCTATCGTGTCAACTTAAACAACCACTCTCTCGAATCTTCGTTCCAGAATCATTCTCATCATCGTCATGCTTATTATTGATAAAAACCAAGACAAACTTTTCAACTTTTAATCCAAATCATTAAAAATGGATAACACTTTTTTCTTACTAAACGTAAAAACTAATTTTAAACTTTACCCTTTTCTGTTGCTCAATCGTTTCTTTTCTTATTCAATAAATAAGAAATAAGATAGTTTAACATATATTTGAAAATTTCATTTTCTGATATAATTTTTCCTTAATACTATATTTGGCTTATTCTCATGAAATCTCAAAATTCTTATCCTTTTAGTTTTAATAAAAATCTAAGTAACCTATGATTGTAATTTTTTTTCCTTGAAAAGGACATCACTTGGGCTAACGGGGTTAAGTATAATTTTTGAACCATATCAATATCTCTATAGATAAGTAAATAAATAATACCCTGAAAATCATTCCCTCACTCTGTTCTAAGCTTAAGATTAGCAGATTTTTGAACATTTAATTCAAAAAATTTTAACGTATTTGACTAATTAGTTCAAAAAAAAAAATTTCAAATATCTTTTGAGTTTTATGAATGATCTTTGAGTAATGATTCATGGTTTGATGCTTCAGTAATGATTTCCATCGGTTTTTGATTGTTGGTAATAATATCAATTATTTCACATATGAGATGTACTGAAAAAGAATGTCGTTTTTAAACCAATAGTCAATCAATTGCCATTTATCTGCTTATGTTATTTCAAAGTGGTACTAAAGATATTTTATGATGGGCGAAAAACCAGAAAGAATATAAATTCGGTTTTATATGCTCTTCGAGTTTCACAGGATAGCGACGCAAAGTTGTTGCTAAAACATTTTCAATCTTTATCTTATTGCATTAGAAGTTTATTAATGCCAAATGAGTTTTTTTAAACAAATTCGATAATTTTTATTTCTCCAACTGGTACCAACGAAATATGACAAGAAATTTAACCAATAAAAAGTTAAAAAGGGAAATGGTGTCAAATGTATGCCAGAAAGTCGAAGAGTTGTCAAAAGTCTTTATCGATCGGTTAAATACACAAAAGTGTTCAAAAACTGTTAACAGATAAAATTCTATGCTGCAACACGGTAATTCAAGACCCCTCTGCAGAAGAAAAGCCCTGGAAAGAACTAATTAATTAAGGAGGAGGTGATACTGCCTTACTATAATCGGCAAATCTATATCCATACTATAATTCAATTGTGTGATAACGTTAAATTGAATTTAGCCCTTAGAAATATTTTTTCGAAATGTTAAGCCTATTTAAAAAAATCAGATGAAAAATGTGAAGATTAAAAATTAAATTTTAAGTAACCACTTTTTTTTTTGTTTCAAACAAAAAAAAAATAGTAACCTTTACCAACATATACTATACTAAATTAACGATTCAACTTAAGCAAATTTAATTGAAATATGAAAAATTGTCTTTAAAACGACAAAGTTAAATTTAAAGAACTTAGTTATCTGGGTGATAAAATATTCATAAAAACGTAATGGTTGTTTTCCAAAAAAAATACTTTGTTACATGTTTACGATTATTTTATTTTTACGGGTTCGTTAGGATTTGATTCAGGATATATAACACTAGCACCATTTATTTTAATACACACACGTTTATTATTACACACTTATTTATTTATCTAAGCAATTATTTTAATGGTTGTCGCGATTTATTTCCAACTTTGTTACTTGAATTGATCATAACTGTTCTAAGTTCGCAACAATATAATATTTTTATTGTTTGTTTTTTTTTTGTTCAAACTGTTTTAGATATAATTTACGATAGAAATCGAAAATATTTTTGTTGTTAGAAGAAAAACTACTTAAAATCTGTGTTTTTCTATTTAGTGTACTCCGATTATGTATTGAAAACAACAAAATTATAAACAAAAATTATTATATATCTTTCATAAATATAAGCTCTTTACGCGCACGGACTTCACTGATAGCATCAAGCACAGTAAAATTTTAAACGGGAACTGTAAGTGGACTATTTTTCGTTTCTCGAAATTAAAGCAAAACATTTTCAATGACCAAGGGTACATAAAAACTAAAAAAAATATGTAAAATAAAACAATAATTCTGGATATCGTAGACCAAATTTATCAATGTTTTCTTTTATTTATTTTAAGTCCAAGTTATTCGAACTTCATCAGGCAAACTTAAATATTCATTGAAAATACATAGTCTTGTGATATGAATTATTACATTTGACCTTAAGTAAATACAAATTGGAGTTTAAGATGAGTTCTATCATGTATTTTCGTTTATTCGTTTATTCGTTTGTCAACAATATTTTTTTACAAAAAATCCTCTTATAATTTCATAAATACTTAAAAATCACGATTAAAAAACAATAAACTACTAAAATTAAACCACAAATATCTATTATGTTTTTGTCAGTTGACAACTGACCATCGCGGCAATGAAAGAGGCCTTATCCAGGGGTGAAATTCAAGAGTCTGGGAGTAATAGTATAAATATCCCATTAGGAAGTTATTAAAATTTAATAAGAATCTAGAAACCATTAAGCGTAATAATTTTAAAATAAAATAGCCTTAATTTTAAAGATAAATTTCTTTATTTTTAACGTGCAACCAAATTATAACATCATTTTTAAATTCCTTTATCTTTCAAAGATAAATAATTCTAGTTGTAAAAAAAATGATGAAAATAATAAAATAAGAAGATTACCTTTACCCCTGAAGCGTTTATATGATTCAAGAATGACCTTTCAAATTGTTATCTTAATTAATCTAAATTCCGCGAATCAAGAATATATATATTCAAGAAATAAGTTAATATTCAAAAAAGCATAAATTATAGAAAATGCTTTCAACGATAAACATTTTGACCTGTTTTGTATAAATACTTTATTAACGGAATATTGAAAATTTCATTTTAAAAATTAAATTCATTCATTTATTTATTGAATAATAAAAACACTTTAATATATTTGTTAATATTTTTTCAATTCAAATATTAAATTTATAAAAGCGTTTTATGTTGAAAAACAAACTGGCACTAAACGCTTGGCAATATTTAATGAGAAATCTTAATTTAACACTCCTCAAAATTAATGAATTGTATAGGTTTTGCTAACAGTGTTTGACCCTATTGGGGGATTAATTTTAAATGATTTGTTTTAAAACTGTTGAAAATTTAACAGGAATCGAATAATATTTCATTGCATAGGGCATGGGCCTTAATATTTAGTTGATTATATATTTTGTACGATTAAGCGGTTAATAAGTAAAATTTAAGCAAATGAAATAGTAAATAACATTAATGGGCAGCGAGTCGAATGAATTGACAGTGCTGCTTGAAAGCGCACCCTTTGCCTTGTGCACCATGTTGCATTCATTGCTTAATTAATTCAGGAAACGTTATTTATGTCGAAAAATTATCACGAAACGCCCATATGTTGTCATTAAAACAGTATATGTTAGCAGTTGCCCCCTTTTTTCATGAATATCGTAAATAAATGAGATTACCAAAGGTCATCGGTCGTCACCAACAAATATACTGTCCAAAATTATTGTTTGTTCTAGCGCCACTTTTAAACGAATTTATCTTTGATTTTATGTCTATTTTTATAAGAGATGCTCTTTATGTAGCATACAATTCAAATACCTATTCAAATCGAATGGCAAATTACGTTCTTGTGAATTGAGGATAATACGAAATGTGGAAAAAACACGAGGACAGCGTTTACGAATGACACTATCAAAAATTCGACCAAGACAAAATCTTTCTTTTGTTCCTTCCGTCACCCTTAACAAATGTACGTCGTTGTGCTGTAAATAAAGATGGGGATTACGGACTTCGGATTGTGGATACTGCGTGCATTGGCCAACCATAGTATATGGACATTGTCTACAAATAGACATGCCAAATTGAGATGGAAGAGGATGAACAAATAGGTCCATTTAGTTTTTCAACAATACTGCAAGCCTTCACCATAAATTATAAACCGATTTTTTTCTAAATTTTATCTGTTTATTAGGTTTAAGAATAAATTTGTGATTTGGCAGGAAAAAAAATTAAAATAACTTATCAAAAGTGAAAAATTTACGAGAATTTTTCCGACTATCATTATTTCATTCGAGTCTATTTTTAAATTACATAAATCGCTGGTGAAACTTAGTAGGTAGGATCTCGGTTGAACAAGGAAAAGATGTTGATGATAAAATAGGGAGGGATTCCCGGTGTGATATGGCTGAGGTTCTCATCAGTACTCATGGCCTTAGGTGAGTCCCTTGGGACATCGTACAGGTCAGTCTAGTTATTCTCCCTCGCAGGAATGAGTTCGAGTATGTATGGCGTTGTCCATCTGTAGACCGGCGGGAATCACTCAATAGTCGCTGAGAAATGGATTATATTGTTGGTCCTGAAGGAGATGAGTAGTAGAGTATATGTACATATATATCCCTGAATCAGCTAAATCACACCTTTGCTGCAAATACTCATCATCATTGTCTTTATGTCGCACATCAATTTTGAAAATAAATTACCGTTATTTCACCCGAGGAAAAAATAAAATAAATTAGTTAATTATTTTCTTTTATTAAGTGAAATATATTTGTTGGTATTTCTAGACTTTTGAAATCCTGTTAAATTAATAATGGTGTGTAAGACGTATTCTTTTCTTGGAAATGTTGGCGTCGTAGTTTTTTGTTATATGTATAGAGTTGCTGCGCTGAAGTCGGTGTAAGGGTACTTAACGATGATGCCAAAGCCAGAAGAGGTGTTGGTTTCGAATAAGCAGGCAATTTTCCTCGTCACCGAGTCTATCTATGATAACAGGTCAATTTTCAACCTTAGCTTTGAGTGGACTGCGGTGCTCAAGTATATGAATCTGTCCAAAGCATCGAGCTTTCTTCACAACCCACTTTCGGACGCGTTCACGATGACATAACGTGTGACAAAACGTGCATTAAATGAGAATTATCGTTCCTCTTACATGTACACACAACCTTAAGATTAAGTATTGATCGGAAATTCAACGAAATACAAAAATTTCCTAGCCTTATTGCAAACTCCATTTTTTAATTTTTAGAACATTGAAAGAAATATATGATTTTTTTAATAATACAGTCTGTAATTTAATACAAAATTTTACTTTTAACAATTTAGTAATATTGATATTTATGTTGAAATCACAGAATCCATAAAAAATGATATCACAAGGGAATTAAAAATGACAAAAGTATCTGCTCTTATAATATATTTGGACATTATTAAGTGGAAGTCAATTTTCTCAAACAGTACATAAGTATGTATTTTGTTTCATCATTGTATTTTTTCCAATATAGTTCTTAAGGAATCAAATTATTCTGCATATATAAAACATTCATTACATTTCAAGAATTAAAATTCATTAAATTTTACTAAATTGTATGAATTTCTTAAAGAAAAGTTTCTTAAACATTCTACCTTTTGAACGAAAAAATGGATGGGAAAATAATATTATCAATACAATTATCAATTATATATTAATATTGAAATTCAATAGTGCTGGTGAAATCGAGATCAATAATAAGGAGAATTTCTTGATTTAAAAATTGAAACGGAAAATTCGAAAATACTATGTGAGATCAAAACATGAACGCAAAAATTTAGAGTTGGAAAAATTCAAAGAGCTTTGAATGCTAAAGAAGAATTGATGGATATGTTTGAGTTACAAAATAAAATCATTAAGAAGAGTAGATAGCTTAAAAAAATCATTAACCATAAGGACAAAAGTTATAAGCAGTTGGGTTAAGTTACTCACAGGAAAAAGGATCATAGAGGGTGTTATAAAGAAAAAATTGGGAAATTCTCGAAAAAAAGGAGGATTTTAGAGGATTGGACTACTCTGATATGAAAGATCTCATAAATAAAAGTCAATTCCAGAAGGAAGATTTAAACTATTGACTTCAAAAACAGTATTAATGACCCCCACTCTATAGAGAAGTGGTACAGACTATGTAGTACAGGTATATAAAATACACAGATAGCCTCATGGGCTCATAACCAATCAAAATATTTAGAAAAGTTAAGTGTCCAGAAGAAATTCCAATTCATAACATTGCAAAGCATTGATAACAATCAAAAGACAAATTTACATAAAATTGGTGTCATGCTTGTATTATTATACTTATTTTCTCTAAATGCAAAAGGTAACCTAGTATTTAACCAATATTAATAATTAATTACTTAAAAAAATATTTATATATTTACATTTCGTTGAGGATGTCTTTCATTAAGGTTCTCACATTTCGGTACGTAAAGAAGGGTGAAAGAACACCTAAACAAGTAAGCCTTGGAAACACTAAATGATACTGGGGATACTGGGGACATAGTCCCAGGTGTCACATGAAAATGGGGCGGCATATTGTCATTGATAGTTCCATAACTTTGCTAAGTTTTTGCTTTGAGAAAAACAAGAAAAATACATTTTTAATTAATTAAAGAACTTTTAAACATATTTGACTTTTTACTCACCTTCTTGACACCACTGAATTAGGGAAATAGTTAGTTTCTGCTTAAACAGCAAACAGCATCACTAACATCTTATTATATAGATGCTCAGCTCTCCGTTCATAATTTTTCCAACAAGTTTATCCTTTTTAGTAGAGAATTTTAGGTGTTCTTTTAATGCAAAACCAAAAAGCTCTGGTGAATAAAGTATATTGGAGACTAAAGAGATAACAGTAAAAACTATTTTAAATAACTCTAAAAAATTGTTTACATTAATCATTAAAATGATTTATAAATGATTTACGAAGCAATAATTTTATATGACAAATTTTCCTGTGTCATTATTTCTTTTTACCGTTAAAATCAGATGAGATGTGCAACCAGTAAATTATTTTTCCTTCTTTCCTCATTTATAAGAACTTCCGTTTGCCCTGAGCTACATAGGTACACATATATTTTAAATAGGATCACTTAATTTCTTCAACCTTTTAGTGACAGCTTTGGATCCTCCCGGAGTCATTGAGCTGGATTAATCAGTGCAATTCATTACAAGCCAAACATTCACTCTAAAACCTCTTAGTACCTTTCCAATAAATCTCATTGTTTTTCTTGACATTTGCAAGAAATATTTTACATCTGTTACGTTTCTCATGTTGTTAGGAAGAGGAAAACCTCGAGGTCTTTCAGACCTAAAACTGTTTCACATAGAAATTTATATATGATTGTTTAAAATCTGTATGTGTGTATCTAAAAGTTGTATAATTTTTAATTGTGGTTTAACGTTGAGTTTGAAATGATCTGCATACATTAATTAAAAGCGTACCAAATGCGATTTTAATTCAATCAATTATGTGATGTGAACCTTTGCTCTAATTATCATAAATATGAATTAATTAAAAAATCACATCAATATTTCCTTTATTTCCAAATACAATTGGCTATCAAATTAGTCAAATAATGCCATAAATAATTTTTTGTTTTAGAACAATAACACGTCAATTTTACTGTTCAAAATGCAATCAAACTTTGTCATTATTCGTTTATTAAAATTAACCAATTTCTCTTTTGAACATTAATTGATTATGGAGCCTCGTCCTTCCAATTGGACATTAAATCAATCAGCCAACTGTTAATCCAAATGATCATAAATTATCATAAGTTTATTGTTGCTTATTAAGGGCTTGATAAGGGATTGGTCGGGTCTTGGCGACTTGTTCTTTTTTTCCCCGGTTGGTCTTGGTTGGGTGAGGGTTTCAGTGTTGAGGATTTGAAACAAATGTCGATTTCACATAGAGACGAGAAGATGGAATGGACGGAATGGTTGATGTTTCCATTGTTGATAGAAATATATTTATGATTTATTGTTTATTTAATATTATACGTGACCCATTCTGATCGACTATTTATTATCGACGAATCTATAGCATTTATAATTATAATGGGGACGCCCAGGTTTATAAATGCAACGTGCTGTTTGAATGGTTGTATATAAAATAAATATAAATATAAATAAAAATCGAGACAGGTTCTCTCGCTTTCAGTGGGACGGTCAGACATCAATATTTAAAAGTTCTGTCATATGACCGACAGTGACTTATTTGAGTTTAAGGTATCGAAGCCAAGGGGAGTTGAGGCTTTACACTGACCAGTTAAGCCTATCTGATATTAATTTATTGACCGCTAATTACAGGGTGTGCAAGAAATAAAACACTCAAATCGCTCCTCCCCATCGCTTGCTGTCACTCGCTTCTACATATTATATAAATGTATCTAGGTATGTGAATTGTTGCGTGCCTCTCACAAATAATCTTAAGACTTCGCTTTATTCCATTTGATTGTCGAACGATTGTTTGAATGATGGCCTCTGTAGGTGTTAATTTCAATGCAAGTACCTCGCCACCATACGCTCAATGCCTCAACCCAAATCCCAGACGGCTTGTGCTTTGAAAAATTCCAAAAATTTATCACCGTCATATTTCCTTATTTTTCGCTCTATATTAATTTGTGTGTAATTTTTTTCCTTCAATGTCGCAACATATTCGTGTACCAACAATAGCATCCAATAAATAACTACTCATTATAATTAACAGTAATCAATATGTCCCCTTATATTCGTGTGTCAAACAGAAACCATTATATAAGTAAATTATGAGGTAC
The DNA here is from genome assembly GCA_958496175.1 of Sisyra terminalis. Lineage (NCBI taxonomy): Eukaryota > Metazoa > Arthropoda > Insecta > Neuroptera > Sisyridae > Sisyra > Sisyra terminalis. Next base: position 16,796,866 of record OY292275.1, read on the forward strand.
AATGAATTATGGCGTATGTTTTTATTACTTTATTGTGGACTACCTATCAAACGTGAACAACAACATATCAAAAGTCAACGATTTATTTAAATTTATCGATCTCTTGCCTCTCAATATTGACATTTTTTCAATCAATCTCACCACACCAAAAATATAAAGACTTTCATTGAAAAATATATACAATAAATTCAATTCATTTTAAAATTAAGCTTTAAGACTTGGTGTTAAAAATTTTCAAGTAAATCAAAAATGATTTATAATACTTGAAACAAGTTTGATTTCACTACAAATTTTCAATTCAAACCCACAGATTTGATAATCTTAAGGCTAAGGGATACCTAAGTAAAATACGTTCTTTTATAACGTTTTCGAAAATCATGAAATTTCATGTCTCTTACTATAAAATATTGTTATTATTGTTATCATTTCAAAATAATAATTCAATTAATAGTATTATAAAATTTTATTGGTTGCAATGATATAGAGATTATTGATTTAAAAGTATAAATCAAAAGTTGTAAAATTATCAATAAATCAATAAAGTAAACAATTTACACTCCTATTTTTGCATAATGTAATAATAAAAGTTACACCAACATAAATAATTTAAGTATATTAACAAAGGTATTCATCAAACTAACAAGAAAAAGTTTAATAACAATTTAACAAAGAATATTGTTGATATCCTTATGACTATGCTATTGTAATTATTGAAGAAACCTTGTTTGAATTGAATTGAATTCAGTTTTAAACTGTTCCAAAAATTGATATTATAAGGAAGTTACAGAATCTATGAAAATAGTTCTTAATTTTTAGTTATTATTTTATTTTATATATTTTTTCTTGGTTCCTCGAATAATGTTCGAATAGCAATAGAATCATAATTATTTTCGACCATTTTTCTTTAAAAAAAATGCTTTTTTTGTAAGGAAACTTTTTTAAAAATACGAAAAAAGTTAGCCTTCTATATCAAAGGGTATCGTTATTAAATTACATACAAACTATCTGAAAATTGTAACGAATTGTTTATATTATGATTTAAAATTAGAGTAAATTACGCTTAGTTGTTTAAAAGCTTTGATACGAAAATTATAAGACAAAGTCATTAAGCTTAAACTACTCCGAACTGTTTTCTAAAATAACCAGAAAAATCATAAACAGAATAATTTTCCTGTATTTAGGTCAATTAAACAAAACAATGTGAAATGCAAGCGAACTGAAAATAAATCTGATACTACAACCAAAATGATCGGAAATTCACTAAAAGGAAGCACTTGTTTGTATAAGTATACTCATGGTATGGAAGCTATTTTTCTAAATCAGACCAACCTGAACAAAAGTACCATACATGAACAGAATTAGAAAAGAAGTATTACAGTGGTTTGCTAAAACTCCAAAGCTCACCCAAGAAGTAAGAATAAGAAAACTACAATATCTGGGACACCAAGGAAAGAATCGAGATACCAATTGCTCCAGAATATTATCCATAAGATAGCAGAGTATAGCAAAAAAAAGAATGTCTTGACTTCGACACCTTAAAGAAAACCTCAGGAATTGCAATTAAAATAATCTTGAAACCTTGGAAAAATCTGAAATATATGTGAAATTTAATATTTTTATTAATTTTAAATTTCAATTTTATATTTACAATTCAAATTCGGAAGACCACAACATTCTATTATGTTCCATTATAAAATAAAGAATGCTAATATTAATTAATGCTTTATAGACATTATTTCCTTTCATAAATAGAACAAAATGAAAAGTTCATCTTACCTGCTAATTATTTAAATTGCATAATATTTTTATTTACTTTTCAACGAACATTTCTTTCTTTGGAGAAATCAGCATCTTTGATATATTGAGAATCTCGTTATATTTGATTTATTTTATATTAAGAGACTAATTAAAAGCCTCCAGATACAATAATAAGAACAATTTCTTTATAAACTACTAATTGAGATTTAATTGAATAACATTCTTTGTTCCTTTAATTAGCTTTGAAAAATATTTTTATTTTTTATTTTAATTTCTTTAATATTAATAAAAGCCGTTTTATATGGTGCTTGGCTCCATGTGTAAGCTGTTGAAAAAATAGCGCTATATAGTTATTAAGGTGTCCGAAGCTGTAAAAGCAAAAAAAAAAATCGAATTTAGATGCGCATACCTTCTAATTTTTTTTCTACTTGACACAAATATCCAAAATATTTAATATTATCGCTATTGATTAACGATAACTCTTGGGAGTTTTAGTTTAATATAAAAATCATAAAAGTATATATCAAATCTTAGTTATAACTTAGAAAATAAAACACTGCTTTGCCTGTATCTTAAGTTTGTTATGTATTTATAATTAAAAAGATTATTCAGTAGTGTTTCTTTTCAACGTTTGCTTTTTATAGTGAGAATATAACTTGATTGATACAAAATTATCGATGTTTTTCTCCGAAATTAAGAAAGAGCATATCTTTAGCGTTATTCCTAAGTAAAAAATAGAACTTATATTACTTTTTGGCAGACTAACCGTTGAATGGGCCACTAAGTTCTTCTTTGGATGGGATGTAGCGTTTACTCTGAACTGAAAGACTTTCTTTAGCTAAATTATTAATCATTTTTATTTTTGGTTTTTGGTCTACACTCTACATAATCATAAAAGAGAGACAAGAAAAACATTTCATCAATTGAATACCATAAATGCTGACCGAGCTTCTGTAAAGCTACTTTTGAGATCCTTTTCTTTATATTTTGTAAGCTTCATGACCTTTCAAAAGCATACATCTTTCTTAGATGCTTTTACGTCTAAATAGCATTACAGAAAAGACCTAACGAAGGATTCTAATAGTTAATTTCAAAAGATAAATTATCAATAGTCATCTCTAGTGATTTTTTAAGTCAATTCAATTCGGTAAAACTTTTAATTCAGGCATGATAACTTTTCTGTGAAACTCTGTATTTTCTCAGGGTTGATATTTTTCGAGTTTTCTCGGAAATTTTTTAACAATAAAATGTTAGGACTTGTAGTTGTTTGGCTAATTAAGCATGTAAACATGTAAACTCATTATTGAAATCGACTTTTTTATCTTCTGTATGCTCTTTTCACTCTTGCTTACGAACTATTGGAATGAAGGAATTACTTATGAGAAATACCATACATCGATACTACGTCTCTGTGGCACAATAATTGCTCCAATAATAAACACACAATATCTTGTACTTAACTGACGCCTATCTAATGCTACCACTAACTTTGGAGTTATGAAATTTTTCCTTAAGTATCCTTAGGATCCTTAGAATTGTGTATCCGTAGTTGAGAAGGGCAAATTTTCTTGTAAATGCATTATTTCAGAATTAGAAGACATATTTTCTAGTAATAGAATTTTGTTTGCATTTATTTTGTAAATCTCTTTAATTTTGGTGTACAGTTGTTAGTTTTTTTACAAAGCAAGGTAAATATTTTATTGGTTTACGCACCTTGTTTCAATAAAGAATACATTTTCAAATTGATTTGCGTTTTTATTAACACTTAAATTCACTTCAAGAGTATTATAGAACAGAACTGCTTGCACTGGTCCATTTGAGGAAAATTATGAACTACGAATTTGATGTTTTACGTTTCCTATTAAAAATATTCCCATTTTAGAAATGCGTAATTTCACCAACATGTTGACTGAATGAAAACAATACTTTTACTGAAAAAACAAATAAGCGATAAAAGCTCATGATACGTTAACTCCCGCACGTCTTTACATATAAGTATTGCCATGTTTCGATGGAAGTCGGCACAGGTTGCAATGGTTTTAGGTGCATGAAATTTGTTTTATAATTGTTTTAACATCATTGAAATACAATGAGAGATTACTTTTTTTGGGACAACCTAAATTAGTTATGTACCTATGATTTAAAAGTTTATAATTTATATTTGGGATTTGATGTTTAAATAAAATAGATGAAGGATGTTTTGGAGGAATAGTAGGTGGTTTGTAAAGTAAGAGTAAGTTTCATGTCGCGAAATATTCAGCTAAAAAGCAATGATCTGTTCTATATGGGTATAATATAGTAAGTGGAGCATATGCTAAATGTAAGTCATTGAAGCGATAAATCTGAAAATATTCGAATACTAAAACACACAACTTCTTGGCAGTATATAAAAGTCGATTTCGTGAGTACAATTATATTAAAAGCAATAAATCAGTCAGTGTTCTGTTGTAGCCGTTGTGGCAGGCAGCCAGCCCTTCATAACAAATACACTTCTGAAACAGCCGTATAAATAATCATGTTTTATATTAACCTACCTTTATAGCACAGATGAAGCGAAGTATTCTTGATCAAGTTATTAAAGTGGCGTAGCAGAATAAGTAATTTATGAGTGTTGTTTGTGCGATTGGGTTGGTGGTAGGTGAGTTCATCTTCGTCTCACACTCGAGTCCAGACATCGCCCGTTCGTTCGTTCCGTCTGTTCTGACATTGTCTGGATTTATGGGCCCTAACTGACGGGAGGTGGATTCACTAACATCTGTATGAATACACAAATTTACCGGTGTGACGTCAAGCAAAATAATTCACAGCACAAGTATATTCAAAAACACATTACTCTGACATACGTGCAATGAACATTCAACACACACATATCCAAAAAAGCGCTCGCGATCAAAGCTTCCTGCCTCCCAAAGCTCATTTCCCACGCAGCCTTTCACAACATCTCACACCCCTCACACCAGGGATGCTTAAAAATTTTATCACATCCCCAAATTGAATTCCAATTCCTCAAGAATCAAGTTCACCGAAAAGAAATTCCCCTGTTTTACATATCAAAGCTCAAACCCAACGTTTTTATTTTCCACACAATTAATAATTGATTTTCACTGACAAATATATTTTATATTCCCAAAATGATTTCAAGATAAACAATTTATGAGACATATTTAAAGTTCATGGACTATAATTAAATTAAAAACGTTCCATCACCATACTTTTTTTCCACTTGATTGACACTTTTGTTAATTGAATCGGAATATATTTCAATACTTGCGCGACATATATACATATAGAGACCCATAAATCTATATTACATTAATGACTCAATCATTTAAAACTACGTTTAATTGAAAAAAACCTTCAAACCATCAATGTCCATAGTTTACGTCAATTTAGACTCATTCAATTTTAACAAAACTTCCACTTTTTGTCACAGTAATTAAATATTTATAACGGCTTCATGAATTATTAAATTCATATAAATATTCCAAATAAAAATCAAAAATATTTAACGCTCTCAATTCAGAATTGACGTTTAAATTATTTATTACGCTTTGAATAAGTCAGGAAAACTTTTTGAATAATAGCAAATCTTTAAATTTATGTTGAAAACTTCAATGGTTTGATTTGAAAAAAATATTGAATCCGATTGTGCTTTGTCATTGTGATTTTTCCTTAACAATCGCGACAAAGAAACATTAAGTTGGTGGATAAAACTTAAAAGAAATCAATAATACTATAAATAACTATACATAGTAAAGTATAGCGAAAGTATGTTTTTAAAAGCGACACAAGTTAGCTATAAAAGGGAAAAACTGCAAAAATAATTAGGTCAAATTTTAACATTGAAAATTATTTTATTTATTTCCGAGTCACAATTAATAAATTAATGAATAATAATATATGACCTTTGACTCAATTACTTCTTTGGATCTAGTTTGTGTGCTTTGTATATTTCATATTCTTCTAGAGTATTCATTAGGATGTCCCAAGCTATAAAGGCAAAAAATTTTTTTTCGAATTTTGATGCGCATATCCTCTATTTTTTCTATTTGACCCAAATATTTGAAATATTAAATATTATCGCTATCGACCAACGATAAACAGTACCGACTTGATTTCAAACTTTCAATATAAAAATTAAGCTAGAATCCATACAGGAATGTAAGATCTTTGTTAATTTAGTAAAAAAGATACTGCTTTTGTCTGTATCTTATATTATTTATTAAGTATTTATTGTCAAAAGACATTATTCAGTAGTTTTTCTTTGCAACGTTGGTTTTTTCCAGTTAGGATATAACTTGATTAAAACAAATTCATCGATGATTTTCTCTGAAATTAAAAATGAGCGTAATCTTATCATATACGTATATCTAAGTAATAAATAAAACTTATACTATTGCTTGCCAGACTAACTGTAAAATAAGTCATTAAGTTCTTCTTTCGATGAGCTATAGCGTTTAGTCGTTATACAATTTTAACAATTTATCAACGGACAAGACTAACATTTCATTTATTAAATACCATAAATGCTAACAGATCTTCTGTAAAGCTGATTTTATGATCCATTTGTCAATTTTTTTAAGCTTTCATGGCCTTCAAAAAACATCAAAAATTACCAGCTAAGATGCTTTCAAAACTAAATTACATTGCAGCCAAGGATTAGTGTTGGATGTCAATAGTTAATAATAAATAAATTAAATCTTAATAGTCATCTTTAGTGATTTCTTTAGTTAACTCAATTCGGTAAAATTCTAACATTTTGTTGATTTCTGATTTATTGAGGCATGACAACTTTCCAGAACTACTCTGTATTTTCTTAAAATTAATATTTTTCTAATCTTCATGGAAATTTGTCAACAATCGAATGTTTACCGAATATTATCGAATGTGCATTTTTGTCAGACATTTTAATTGTCTGGCTAATTTTTTCTTCAAACACGCCTTTAAATACTAACTCGTCAGCGTGATGGTAGCAAGTAGAAGGGAGCATTTTTTTATTAAGTTTCTACTCAAGAAGCACAGAAGTTCCATTAACACAACTTATTTATGAATTGCAGTAGTATCACTACAAAGAATTTGCACTTTGTTTTCAAGATTCCAGTCAATCATGGCGTTCCAAACTGCCTATGCCTTTTCTCCTTCCTGAAGAGTTGTCCAATTTAGGTACTTACAGCGATAAGTTGTTCACCATATGAAATAACTATCAGTAAACGTCCTTCCTTTGATTTTCATGCATATAAAGACAGGAAAAGTTACCATCCTAATGGCCAGTTACAGTATCTGGTACTCATTTTGGGAATCGACTTTTATAGCTTATCGTGCTCTTTTCACTTTTCCCTACGAATTCTTTGAATGAAGAAATATGAAATACGAATACTTTTGAGAAATTTATCATTGTTAAATCCCAGTGAAAAAAATAAGTTTTATTTTTTTGGAACACCTGACCCTAGTGGCTTGGGTGAAATGATGTTTTATGGATAGTTGTGTTCTTTATTGTTGGTTTTCTGTATACCATAGATTGTACGACAACTTTCCATTTTCATTGGTGATCATTATGTCTAAAGAGTTGATTGTTCCATTTAGCTCATGTTCTGAAGTGAATTTAATATTTGGTTAATTTTGTTCAGATCGAATACCTTTGGGTGATGACGCCCAAAAACTGTTGAAATGCGTCATAATAAAGAAGAAATTGAGTCATAGGACATATATTATTATTCATTAATTAATTAGGTCAAAATTGTAGTCGATATGCTAGATATTACAATTTCAAAATTATAATCTATTAAATTATAATCTAATAAATTACGTCAATAATGCATCTTCTATCTTTTTGACTTTTTTAATTATTTGAAACAAGATTTTACTTTTGAAAATATACACAAACATAAAATACCGCTCAAAAATGTAGCAATTTAGTTTAACCAACTCGAAATTTACAAGATTAAGAATAAATCTGAAATCTTTGTACTTAGATGCCTATTATTCTATAACGATTACTCTATTAACTATTATTCTTAATCTGCTCTCAGATAATTGTATCAAAAATATAGAAAAGATACACAATTTTTTGTGAAGATGTCCGAATTATATAATGCTGTCATCTAATAGTAATTAAGAAGTTAATCATTTGATTTGGTAGTGTTATTAGTTTGGGACAATTATAAATAATAAAAATTATTAATTATAAGTTAAACATGGCTATAAGATTCATTTGTACAAGTGCAATAGCACTGAATGAATTATCTATTAAATAAATAAATAGTAAAAATGCTTAAAAATTAGTTCAAGTTTGATGTGAATTTTTGTATTTTTTACATTATCAAATTGATTCGATTGAAGTGAAAAGCTTATTGTCTCTATATGTGAGAAGTGATGAAGTATTCGCAATGACGACAGTTGATGACATCATTACTCAATCACTTGTCGAGTTAGAGACATTGAGCACTTGGTGGAATACTGGCAAAGTTGAAAGTTAGTGATGGTAAGAAGAATAGTGAATGGGTGATCCACTTTGTGTAAGTTAGGAAACTCACACATTGATTGATCATCGTGTGTGTTCGGTACCTCCACCAACGGCTAACCATACTATGAAGCCAAGGGGATGGTTTTCCCGTGCCGTGCATCATCACGACCTGTTGCTGCCGTTTACAGCTACACAGTGCCGCTTTCACCGACAAAGACCACCCCACGTCAACCCCACACACATGTTAAGTGCATGAGTAAACATTATAGCCAATATATGCCTACTTGTAAGCGTTTATAAACTATTAGCAAACACATAAAATTGTAATAGCCTGTAATCCATATAAATTATCCACTTAAATCCGCCATAAATGAACTAAAAAACGCTCCTAAAACAACACTCATTTCCCTCAATTATCCCGTTCCGCCATTCCTCAATCAAACACCAAAAAACTAAATATGAAATTGGAAAAAAGAATCAAGGCAAAAAAGAACGTTTTACATTGGTGAAACGTTCGTAAACGAGACACAGAGAGATGATAAATTCGCGGCATTACATTTGCATGTATGATGTCATTCCCATTCCAGAGGGACTGCTCAATCCGAAACTATTCCGCCTCCACCCTTCAGCCACTGTCATCATTCAGGTCAGCTTGTTGATAACCCGTCGTTGATCATTTTGGCCAACTGAAAACAGATGATTGCACAATCCATCTGTTCGATAAACGCAACTCAGCCGTTTATACGACAAAGCGATTATTACGGAGCTTTCCATTTCCGACAAATACTGTTTATGAATATTAAGTAAGCGGTTTGATTGATTATCATCGAACTCAATTGAGAGGAATTCTATAAATAAATAACGAGACGTGAAGTTTTAAAAGAATAATAGATTTTTATTGAAAATTTCTGTTAACGCCAAAGTGGATAATTAATTTTGTTTTTATTTTTAAAGCAAAAAATTACTACGGCTTTTTATACAAAATTATTTATGCGAATGTAACTACTTTTTTTTTTAATTTATATTAGTCATTAGGAAAAAAACTATACTTTCGTAACAATGTTACGTTATTGTATGAAAATAAGAAGAATGCATTAATCGACGAAAGCTCGAAAACTCTTAAATTGACACGTGATTATTTTTTGAAGCGGCGTTATGAAAAAATAATCTGATTGATATTTTAATAAAAAGCTAAGATATTACTTAAAAACGCGATCGAGTTAATCGCTCGTACATGTTTTTTTTTTGTTTTTCGGTAGGGTAAACCAATTAAATTGGTCAACGACGATGTAAGTCACCATCGTCATCATTAGTTGTTAATTAATATTTAAAATATTAATCTTTAAATCGTCGAACTTAACATTTTCAAATTTTGTATTTTGTGCTTCATTTTTTAAAAGAATATTTAAACTTGAAAATAAAATTGCCCCCAATAGCTTACACTTTAAAATAGGATTAAATCTATAATTTCAGCCGTAATAACTTACATTGATTTTTAACCGAAGTTTTTCCGTACAAAATTAAACTTATAACTGTTTTTGAGCTTTCAAAAGTAATTTGAAATTCTCTTTCATATTTTTCAAAAAAAGTTTTGGACAAATAAAGCAAAATTTTGGCATTATGAACTGTCATTAAGTAAAATTTTTGAGAAAACTGTATGCAATAAGAATTAGGAGCTTTGCTTGAACTAATTTTAAATTTGAGCCATTTTTTCGTACAATCAAGAAATTTGCAGGAAGCCAAAAAAGAACTTATTCTGAACTAACTTCTATTTTATTTGATTCTCTGATTCCTTCTTTAAAATTTTGCGAAACTAAACATTGAAAAATTATTTTCTTGAAGAACAAAAAAAAAATATAATTCAAAAAATATGATTAAAACAACAGGAATTGATTGTGATCTTAATAAACCATAAATATTTTTTTCCTATTATACGACAATGTAGTTTATTGTAACTAAAGTATTGCTAAGCTCTCCCTAAAGCTTTTCTAAAACAATACCATACATAGATAAAATATATTTATTTACATAAACTATAATTTTCCTACTATTTCGTAAGAACTTTTATCACGAAACAATTATAAAACTTTTTGACGTAGTTTACTTCCTTAAGCAATGAAGCACCTTCCTATAGGAATACCATATTCTTGTAAAGTTTCTTTAGTTCGATGTAAAGTCCATTTTTCTTTATAATTCATCTAAGACTCATAATCTACTGGCACCCGAGTGGTTAAGGGTCGCTGAAAGCTCGTAGAAGCTGAGTTCGATTCTTGTATCGAGCGACATTACAAAATTTTTAGTTTTCTGAAGTTTAGTAACCCTAGAGCAGTGGTTTCTAACCTACTTTGGGTCTTGCCCCACTTAGGCGTTTCTAAAATCCTGATGCCCCCCTCGTTATATTTAAAGTTTGTTATTCATAATTTTACGATTGTTCACCTGAAGGAAGCTTAAAAGGCCATTAGCTTGGTATCTAAACAAGCTTTCAAAGAATAAGTTATTCATGAAAGAGAAAAATAAAAAATGGAAGAGCTTCCAAACATATAATAGAGAACTGAAATGCAGAAATAGCGAATGTTTGAATGAAACATTATTCTGAAATGAATAAATTGATTGTTAATAATTTAATCTCGAACTATCTCATAGTCTTTGGTATAATCAGCCGAAGGGTACACGTCCTGGTCATGACCCACTAAAATATTGCCTTGGCTCACCGGTAGGGCCTGCGCCCCAAATTGGGAATGACTGCTCTAGTAATTTTAAAAATGTTAGCATTTATCAAATAAAACGATGAAAAGATTTAGGTTTTCCAAATCATTATTTTACTTAATTCCATTATTTTACGGTTGCCGGTTTTAAGGGGTGATGTCGGTACATATTAAAATATTCGCTTTGTATATTTTGTCATGGGGCTTTACCCATGTAAGCAGTACAATGAAATAGGAAACTATTTCTTAATTTAAGAGAAGTGGAAATAATAAATCATAAATCATATTTTTTTTTCAGAATTTTGAGTTATGACTTTAGAATGTTAACGTATCCGAAGAAGTAAAATGCTTTTACAGTAAAAGGTGCAAACAAGAGGATATTCAAAAGTCAAATTGATATTGACGTGTGTGGTCGATGGCAAGTTGTACGCCACAATCACGGAGAATTTCATTAGTGCCAAAATTCAAGCAGTGAAAATTGAACAAAAAAAAACAAAAAACGAAGGCACAAACAAAAATCAAAAAAAAAAAAAAATTAACACCGACAACGAACGCTCAAAACGTTCACAACATTTGATTGTAGTGAAACTTTTAAAATATAATCTGACAGTGAGTGGTGTAACGACTAATTAACGTGAATGACGGAGAGCAAACATCCAACTTCAAAGAGTGCAGTTTCCCATGTTGGAAACATCAGTGCGGTTGTATGTATTTGCAACATCCTCAAAGCTTAAATCAAATGTCTAAATGTCTGGTGAAGACATAATTAACAACGAATGCCTCAACCACACATCTTCAAGACAAGTGATACTCTCTGCTTTACACTTCGCTATTAATTCGTCTCTCATTCGCCCTGTCAAAAAGAGACGATTATATATTTTAATTATAGTTATAGTCAAGTGGAACAATGATAGGAATCTAAATTGTTCGTTCAAGTTTTGAAGAGTATGCAAGTTCTAGATGTGTGTAATTCACGTCTGATTTACAAAGTTATTTTATATGGACGGTGACGTGATATTAGACGTACAGTGACATTGTCACAGATGACATATGTCACCTTTCTCAAGAGGCTCAGCTTCATGTTGAACGTTCGTTCACATTAAACACAAATAACTATATGTTATAGTTTTGTAAAATTCAACTTATTTGAATATACATTCACAATATTTCATGTAACTAATACATTTCGACTCCACTTACATGTTTACTATTTTCCACATTTCCTTCAGCATCTATCACCATATTATAATTTCCAAACAGACGTATCAAAGATCTCCCTTTCCATTTAAATAAGGCCAACTTCTCATTTCGATCAACGAATCGTTATTACTTCTACACGTACGATAATTTCCATATGAAATTTCAGCTATCTTTCAAGTTATATAAATTTCGGTATCGTTACAATCTAACGATCATGTCTCGTATAAGTTTCAGCCATAAATTAACGAACAGAAACAAAGAATTCGTTCGCACTAAATCTACTCAAATGTCAATCGGATAAAATAACCCCATATCGAGCGTTCTGTAACGTTTTCAAATGAGCAAAGCACCATCGTATAATATCTGCCAGTAAAGATGTGCGGAGATTATATCTGCATCCTAATTTATGTAGACAAAGGGTGTGGGAAAAGTGGATCGCGCTTCGGTGTGAGGACAACGACGGGGGTTGATGCTGGTGGTTGTAATATATTCTAACGTTAGTCCTGCTAATGTCTGAGAGGTACGTTTGCCATTAAGGAGGCTGGAGAAGAGGCGAGACTGATCTGGGACTGGCGCGCACTATTCCAGAGATACTGCGATGTTTGACTGCGGATTTGACCTAAGCCAAGTCAACTCTGAATGAATCCAAAAGCTTGGCTCCCGCTCAAAGCTATGTCACATTCGTGAACTACACATCTCCTTTATTCAACGAGCTTATCAACCAATATCTATGTAGAACTTTACTATTTGCATTTATCGCTAACGATACATAATTTATACAAGATTTGGCAATCGAATTTGACTCAAATTAAATCTATGCATTCATTTAAAAACGATTAATCACAACAAATCAAAAACTTTGTACCTAAAAATAGAAAACAGATTAATTACATTTTTAATCTTTCTATATCTGTACTAATGGCTAAAAATTCCACGAAATTCAAATAATACTCAATTTAAAAGTAAATAAATATTCTATTCTAGACGTGGGAGAAGCTTTCGTCGATTTTGAAATGAGAAGACAACGACTCTCGTCTGAAACTACATAATCCTAGTAATAGCCTAATGGTAATGGTGACTATTTTAATTGGCTCAATCTTCTTCAACCCTCTACTACCATCAATAGGATTATAGAACGTACATATTGTATAAAATATTTGATAACTTTGACTTTGGTTTATATCTTGACTGAATTAATGTAAATGTTGTATGTACATGTTTTCACAACGAAGGAAATCTTACCCTTGGTCTTTATCCTTTAAACTTTTAGATTAATAATTTTATTTTAAAGTTTTCACTTCAAAAAAATATAATAATATTGTGCCAAAGCTTTAATACTCTTAATAAATAAAATATAGTTTTGTGCGGTTTCACTGAAGATTATGATTAAGATGCAGCTACAGTTCAAATGTTGAGCTCATTTTTACTATTGTGATTTATTAAAAATTTAGAAAACTGAAAAGAAATGGAAGTTTTGTTATCTTTTTCTACAAGTTTGCTTGTTACAAATGGAGGGCATATTTTATTTTGAAGAAAAATATACGGAAAGCTCAGGACAATGAAAGTATGAAATATGATTGAAACCAATATAAGTTGTTGATGGTCAAAAATTATGTCAAACTAAATTTAGTATATTTTTTTTCTCAGATCATTGTTTTTAATTATTAGAGGTAATAAGATATAGTAATTAATTACCATCATTTAAACTACATAAAAGGGCAACAAAAATTCAAAACCACTTGATGGTTTGATGACTATCAAAAACAAATCTTAATCATATTATGAACTTGATGCAGTGGTCAGCGATTAATACCAAAAATCATTTCAGTAATAGTAGATTACATCCTTAAAAATTGGATTGACAAACTTTACATATATTAAAAATTTAGGAAAATTTGAATGCAAAAATGAATATCATACAATAACAAGCCTATGCTGTATTCTTTATTATTTAACTTCATCCAATATAATTACAACCCTAAGAAAATTTGCTAATGTCGATTCGAAAATCAGTAGATTTATTTTTTCTTGCATTTCTTCAAAGAAAAAAATGGAATATCAAACTCAATATCTCCTCTAGACTTAATATCAATTTTATAATAAATTTGGTTAAATTTATATTTGTTTTTAGTAACGAGTTCAAAAAGAAAAATCAAAGCTTCTAATCAATGTCGCTTATTTTTTTCGAATTTTAGAGTTGACAAAGTTCCCTCAGATTAAGTTTTTTCTGATATGCCTAGTAACTTGTATGTGCTAGCCTTATTTGCTTCGAAAAAAGCTACATCGCTTTTTGGTTAAAACAATTCATAGTATTCATCTTCATAGTACACATTATAGTTACTAAAGTCTTTAACAACTTTAGGGTTAATAAAAAATCCGTAATCGAGAAATATCAAAAATTTGCTCAAAACTAGGATTGAGCCCAATACCTACCATTATTGGAACAGTTACCTTGACTCCTCGGTCACCAGTAGGCTCTATTATCTTTGTTTTTCCCTAAATTTATGTACTGATGAGGAAATATGAAACTGAAATTTGTCAATAAGGGATGCTGGCTGCCAATAGAGGGTCTGCCATCTGACAACTGATATCTGACAAAATTGGTATTTGACAGTGGCGTCAAATAGTTTAAATATCACAAAACATCTTCCAGTGATCTAAATTAAACTTCAATGATGGTCTTATAGATGATGGAATTTGGTTAAAAATGAACATTTTTTTGGATGCTATCCACAAAACGATGAGAAATATGTATGCCTAATAAAGGATATTATTTAGAATAAAATAAGTTACATTTCATTAAGCTTCGTTTCTAGGAAAAAAATCCTGTTTCATAACACATCTAGTATACGAAGTCAAATATAATTTTTGATTTCGACTAAATTATGTAACATGTAATTTGCAACGTAACTATTTTTAAAATCAGGAAAATTTACATCAAAGTCTTTAATATTTTTAAAGAAAAATGTGATAAAAATATATAGGAACTCTTCCCTTTACGAGTTACATCCCTACGATTATGTCGTTAACCATAAGTACCCCAAAAATATAAGCGTAATAAAGTTAAACTTTAAACTTAAAATTTGATAGTAAAGAAGTTCTACAATCGATTTGTTGTAATAATTGTTTACGTGAAGCAGTAGGGACTTTAAGAGAGAGAGTGAGAGATGTAACTTGTAAGTGTAATTTTTTTTAAATAGCGAATCAAAATCCAATTGGTTATAAGTGCTAACAGTCATTAAGTATAAGGGTCGTAAAATGAGGAGTACCTGTTTTTAAATATAGGATTCATTATAAAGGTTGAAGTAAAAGTGTATGGTAAATTTAAATAAATAAACTTGTCTTTACGTATTTGATAAGTTGATAGTCAAAAAATGGCCGCCGATTTCAAAAAAACCAACTTAAAATCAATCAATTCAAACCTCTTAACAATGACGATACCGCACTGTGCCCTAATATAATGCGACAGCAAATTTTCTGTAGCGGTTTTAAAAATATAACAATTCGAGTCTAATTCTAGACAACATTTGTTTGTAAGAGAGTTCAAAGAAAATACAATAGAAAATATAATAAGCATTTATTTATTTAGAATGCGATTTTTCCAAGAGTAAATTTTTCAATAGGGTGTACCTACTTTGTCAAAAAATATCACATAATATTTAGTTTAATAGTTGACACTGTCTGTTGTTTAAGAGTTATAAGGATTAGGTAAAAGCAACCAAAACTCTAATTAACAAACGTTATTTCTTATTAATTAAATTAATTATATTATTGTTACTCTTTTCTTTATCAATTATCATTAAAGATTGTATCAAGAAAATCTTAATTCAGGACGAATTTCAAAAACAAAGAGATAAATGTGCATTACTTTTAAAAACAAAAATCCTACACTTGATTCTATAATGATATGCTCTCGTAATATACTGAATTTAAATTGCTCAAATTATTAATCGTTGCTTTCAATTCTTGCACGAGCCGCGCGCGTATCCTTCATTGAAATGCCAGGGAAGTCATTTATAACGCGTTGATGAAAAAATGATTTGATTGACAAATTAATTTAAATTAAAACCCAAATAATAAGACAGACAATATGTCAGAGAAATCATCAGAGGGTTGATTTGTATGCGGTTGGTAGTAAATCTGTAACACTAGCGGCAGATGATGCTGAGAGATCCCTCTGAGTAGCACCGGGAACCAAATGAAGTTCTCCCTATTTCATCCACCAAATCCACAAGTACACGGCTGGCACCGAGTGCCAGGGAACGGGGGTGGTTTGTAGGGCCACACAGCCGAGATTGATGAGTGCTAATGTTCAGCTTGATAGTTGGTGTATAATCCGAACCATAATGTTGTTGAACGTATTCATTACTTCGCATTATCTTCCCGCGAGCTTCATCTATCTTTATCAACATCTCTTCTTCCACAGTTAACACCGCTATTGAAGAGTGTTGAATATAACTGCGAGTATTTAAAAATGAATTAACTTGTTTTCCATTTTAATAAAATTTTCCAGTGTTATAATTAACCGATTAAATGCACTTCTTTTTTTTAAATTTAATAATACAATTATACCGACATTTTATCGTCGAGCTTTTTTAAAGGGGAAAAATTCAAAAAAATAATTTCACAAAATATATCCCTCGGTAATAATTTATATTTAAAAAAGCTCGGTTGTGTGTATAAGCAAGCAAGGAACGAATGTAACCCCGGAAAAATCTCCACGAAGCATCCCTGAAATGATGATCACCCTTCGGTCATAAAACTGTCCTATGAGTCGACGACAAGCACACGTAGACACCGTAACTTTAATGCTTGATACTTTGCTGTGACGTCAAGCCTCTAATTTGCATCTAGATCAGACTTAAGCGGAGAAACACCCCTCAAAATTATGAATATTATTCCAGATATAAACAGAGGCCACAATGCATTAGCCATCACTGACGATTTTCGTGTGGTAAAGGAGCGCGTCACATGACACTATTCAAAAAGATACCGCATCTTTCCTGCTCTAATCAGAGTTTCATTCTATTGTTTGGTAGTACGTAGTCTTCTCCGGCACCAACTATCATCAGCAATAAACATTATTCTGAACCAGGATTATGTCGTACATACACCAGGATATATCTACCCAAGATGAAATGGAAGCAAACTCATCCCCGTAAGCTTCTCGTGTGTCAAGAGGGAGAAATACCATCAAATCACATGTATATTGGAATTACTCGATATGAAAATTAAGATGAAATTTATGTGGTTTCACTTCCTCTCCGTTCACTCTTGAATGAATTTATTTTTAGGATACATCATTATTTATGACCCCCAGTAATAAATAGAATTGAATAGAAATCGGAAAACATACCAATAATTTTATTCAAATGATACAAAGATATATGCATGAGGCGTCAAATATTGATTTAAATTTGAAAATCGGGAAAACTTTATTTTATTTTAATCACCAACTTGCATCGTTTTATTGTCTCGAACTGACAAATTCGGAATTTGAAAGCAAAGCACTTTTATGCGAAATATGGATATTAATTCAGGATATTTTATTTAAGTTTATGTGAAATTGTTTTTCGAACTCAGCTTATTAATAATACGTTATTGTTATCGTCCGAGAAACGATGCCAAAAAGTCAGAAAATTATGATGGTTTTAACTCATTTTACTTCATGACAATGAACAATTTGATATCTGGCACAGTTTGATCAAAAATCGACCATTGAGGAAAATCTTAATGTTGGGTTTAATTTTCCAGCAATCAATATAAATTTACACGTTGTTATTGCTGTATGATACTTATTTATCAAAAAAGCTCCAAGCTTTACTTTTTTGTAATATAGAGTGAAGTTCATAGCTTTTACTAAGCATTAGGTATATTTCATAATATTTGTAAATTGTAGCAAAATGAATAAGTTTTACTTTTCAATTATTTCCAATAAAACAAAATTCAATGACGGATTTTTTTTTGTTTTGAAGTAGTTGGATGTTAATTTTATAATGAAGACATTTAAAGAATTGCATTTGAATTTACATACAAACACAATATTTGGCACGTAAAACAATAAATTTTAAAAATGATGCTGTAAAAAATAGCACCTTTTGTTTCGATGAAAATTGCCTAAAAATAGCCAGTATGTGAACGGTTTTTCTAATGAGAAGAATTTGCATACTTTGCACATTGTTGTGCATTTTTTTCAGTTTTTAGTTTACATATATATTACAATATATACAACATATTGTATATATTCCAGAGTAATCAGTAACTTGTAAATCAGGGTTACTGGTTACTGTAATATAAATTTTTAGAATCTATCTTAGCGATACCCTGACTTACGTTCTGGAAAGAAATTTTACTGTATTTCTATTTTCAATTGAACTGAATGAGCTTTCATTTGATTTCATATTTATAAATAAAATCTGTGATCTAAGGAACTGAATTGATTTCTGAATTGAATTGAACTGAAGTTAAAGATAGACAGTCAAACAGGACTTAATTGATAGTACTTATTATTTCTATTGCAAGAGTAATGTATATAAGAAGAACAATATATTTCTTTATTAAAATTGTTAATATAATATAAGCTTTAAGCTCAACGTTTGATTATTGTTTAAACTCAAAAGACTTAAAGTTATCTCAATGATACTTAAAGTCAAACAAGGCTTAATTGATAGTACTTACTATTTATAAAACAACAATAATAAATATAAGAAAAAGTATATTTTTTATTGAAATTGATAATATAATATTAACTTAATGCTCAATAATTGATCATTGTTTAAACTCAAAAGACTAAAAGTTTCCTCAATCATACGCTTCAAGTCTAAAACAAATGTGCATATATATTTATCGAAATTTTGCTTTAGAATTTTAAATGCAGTTCATCAGGGGTGGGCTAACTTAATACTAGTATGATCGACAATAATTTTTCTTATTTATACGTAATCGACTTCGAAAAAAGGGTTAAATTAAAATCAAATATAAATTTAAAGATAGAATGAGTATGAGGAAGTATTGAAAGCTCTATTTGGGAAGTAATAATATCCGTTGTAGAAGAGATGTATGTTTAGTTATAAATAGAAGTTTTATTGTCTGCTTAATTTTTAGTACACATTTCAATTAAAACAAATGAAATTTACCAAAAAAAAAAATAAAAAAAAAATAAAATACCTCCGATCGATTGTCTACCTGTTCACGATCGACCGTATCCCACCCCTGCAGTATACTGTTAAAACTTGAAATGACCAAAACTTGAAATAAATTTTTAGCTTTAACACTTCGTTTTAATAAAAAATTCTAAAAGAATTTATAGATAAAAAGAAGCAAATATAATTTCATCTTTACAAAAAAATAATAGAAACACTATAACTATTTCTGTCTAAAAATTAAAACTTAAGGTTTAATTTCCACGTAAATATTTCAATCATTAACAATTTTAGTTGAAAGAGTATATGTTCAGAGGTGTGAAAATTATTAGACTCAAGAGAAGATTTTTATTTTTTTCCAGCAATGTATTGCCCAGTCTGTAAAACATCCAACATCAGTTATGGTTTGGAGCTGCATGTCACCAATAAGTATCGATAGGATATACATTGTGGAAGGTACTTTGAGGCAAGACCAATATATGCAAGTCTTGGAAACGACGTTATTGCCTCAAACTAAAGAGTGGTTTCCGGAAGGAAATTTTATCTCTATGCAGGACGGAGCTCCTTGCCATAAGGACAAAACAGTAATGGATTTCCTCAAAAATTCTATCATTAATGTGCCTTCTGGGTCCGGAAATAGTCCTGATGCTAATCTCATAGAAAATTTTGGGACCATTGTGAAGAAAAAATTAAAAAAAATAAACTATTATAACACGGGTGAATCTGATTACCGAACTCATTAAGATTTGGCATCATAATAAAATTTAAATGGAAAAAATAGTAAAGAGTATGCCAGAGTGAGAAAAATAAATTATAAACAATAAAGGGTACCACACTAAGTATTAGATGAGTGAAATTATTGTAATTTTTAACGATATGACATTTTAAAACAAAAAAATTGTTTTTTTTTTCTCTTGAGTTGTCTTGAGTCTAATAATTTTTTCACCTCTGTATATTTTGTATTCATACTTGATATAGAAGAAGAGAAACCGGAAAGTTTTAAGAAGACGATAAATTGAGATCTTAGATTTATCGAAACGAAGGAAGAACTATCAATATTTGACGAACCTTGTCAGGGAAACTGTACTTACCATTAAGTGATTAAGTAAAAAAGAGAAGAAAAAATATTTTAGAAGAAATATAGCTCATTCTTATCAAAAGAGCAACTACATACAACAATGAATAATCACAATAATAGTAGAATTTAATTGCATTTGTGGCAAATATGTATCAAATTGCTAACAAGTTCAAATTTCACTTAATTTTTGTTTAATGATTTTAATGGATTTGTTTGTTTAAAAAAATAAATTGAGTTTATAAAATTAAATAAAAAATAAACAAGTGATTACAAAAATCAAACCAATTACTGCTCAATTGCACCGAAAAATGTAATAAAATGTGTGATGGTGAGCTGAAAACCAAAAGAGCCAGAAGTAATTTCAATAAAATTTGTTCAAAGTGAATAATTGATATCAATTAATAAAATAAAAACTAGTATACACATAATGAAGCCTAGAGAGAAATAAAATTATGTGTATGTGTGTCTATGTGTGTTTATTTGGAAAAAAAATAGTCAATTATTATAAATATAGATATTTAGTCGATGTTAACAGGGGTATGTTTCGTTTATTGTGACGTTGAATGCAATGTTTTCACGAATATATTTGTACATTGTTAATAAATAATGTTGGGCCACCGATGACGTATGGGTAGTACATCAAGGGAGGTAAACCGTTGTGGTGAACCACGGGCGAGCGATCGCTGTCTGTCCCATAGTCCCAACCACCCCAAAGCTCACCCTCGCAAAGCTCGCGCTTTGCCGCTGACCTGATGTCTGTCACATGCTCTCCTGTCAGACCATGTTCATTTTGATGGCATTATTATGAATGCTTCGCAGTTTAAAGTATTTAATTACCACTGTTGTGTGATTTAATGCTAGCACAATATTATATGCGACGTGTTACACGATTTAATTTTGAGGTAATGTTATCTTTTAATTTAATACTGTTATGTTTGTGTGCTCAAAATATTACCAACATCATTTACAACGACTAGCTGCCACATATATAAAGTTTGTTTTTTTTTCGTAAATCATTGTCATTTCATTCCTCAATTAATTTCTTTCCTCTTAATAATTTATATTTTTCTCTCAATTAAACCAAAATAATTTTTACACAAACGTACTGGGACACTTGACTAAAATAAATTAATGAAACAGACATAATTAAACTACGAAAGTTTAAAAAAAATATATAATATAATTGTCACGTCAAATCATATCTTTCAAGACTCGAAAAAATAAGCTTTCGTATTAAATGACAAAAATAATTCCAATGAACTCCGTTTAAATCACTGTGAAAAAGGATGCGGTTTTCTGGAAAGCTCTTTGAATGTCACTTTGTCACATGGAAAAATCCTACTCTTGTGAAATATTGCCTTACTCACATTTTTCGTTTTAATTATAATTCTAGACACTAACATTTGCTAGACACATGATAAATACTAATTTTCTTTGTTGTTAATGAGCTTTCTGATAAATTCCACTTTCCAATTGGAAGAAATGCATTCCATGTGCGATATCTAAAAATTGGCTCTTTTTGTAATAATTTGCAGACTCGTTATTTGAAGCAAAGACAACAAGAATGAATAACAATAAATCAAAACAATTTGCCCTTGTGTGGAAAATTCATGGAATATAACTGGTAATGAGAGTTGTACATGATACGGTGCCGGCTCGTATCAATTACTGACAGGTATACCCAT
This sequence comes from Sisyra terminalis, assembly GCA_958496175.1. Lineage (NCBI taxonomy): Eukaryota > Metazoa > Arthropoda > Insecta > Neuroptera > Sisyridae > Sisyra > Sisyra terminalis. The sequence continues at coordinate 16,818,897 of OY292275.1, forward strand.
TAAGATAGATGAACAATCAGAGATTTTCAACAGTCTATTAAAAACGCCATTAAGTCCACACAAAAAAGGCAATAACTTGGAAAATGCAAAGGTTTTCCCAATAATTTTAATTAGGCTGACAGCGAAAAATTATGCTAACTTGTTTAATATGCTGAATCCATCAAAAGCGCATGTAATTTGATACGTGGCTTACACATGTTTGGAAACTCTGAACAAACGATGGGAAAATGTATGATTGCTTCACGTGTCCGAAGACTCAAAGCAGACCTGGTGCTAATTTGTACACCTCAGGGAGCGGCAGCTGCCCGTTCCGTCATTGTCATTTGGCTACATTTTGGTTTTAATCTGCCTTCATACATCTTTGTAATATCGTGATTCTTAAAGTCTTCATCATTATGCTATACAAATGATCGGAAACTTTGTGAATGACACCGTGACATCTGACAAAACGCTGACCTTATGCATGATTTAACGAACAATATTGAAACAAAATAATATGTTTACGAATACATGCAATTCTCAAAGTATTACATTTAATAATATTCTTTCAAACAATTAATTTTATTATTCAATGGCTCAGTTATTCAAACTCTTTTAAACAATTTATTATCTGGTCTAATTTTTCCTACGTCAACTAATATGCAAAATGTTTTATTACAACTAAAACGTTAATTAAAAATTACATATTTTAATTTGATTTTGGCAAATTAAAATTAAATGAGTAACGGTTTGAAATAAATGTACCAATTTTGTAATGTATCATTCATTTGAACGTGTATATAAATTTTCATCGTAACATTTCTCTGACATAATCGAAACAAGGATTCAATTAACGATGTTTAATATTGGCAAAATATCCTAATATACTTTTGTAAAGTTTTTCATTGGGGGATCAAAATTTATTCAATTTATATATATGGTCTAAGAAAGAGTTTAGAGGTATAAATGTTGAATCGATCTCTAAAAGATATTTTATTGATACTTTGTAAGTATGTAGGACGTAGGTACCTGAAAAGTACTAAGATATTGGAAATTTCAAATTTCCATTTCAATTAATTTTGGTGAAAAAAAAATTAATAAAGCAAAATCAGAAAACAGAATGTTTCTTAGAATTGGCTACCAAAAAGAGTGCAAGTGGGGTCATGGATTTAGTTCAAATTTTGTAGGATAGAAGATTTAGTCTCCTTGGTCATGTTTGTAGGAGCTACTACTAATTATTTTATTTAGACATTTCAATAGACTTAATGCACATGATCAAAAAATAATAATTTTAAATGTTTTAAACATTTTCTGAACTATTCACAAAACCTAATGTAGCTGTTGATTTCTAACTTTACTTGATACAATTTTAGAAATAATCATTTAAAAATGCAAAAATACGTTATTCTTTTTTTTTAGTTTTATAAACAATCTATTAAATGTACAATTTTTTCAGATTTTTTGATAGAGTAGGTATGCAAATTGAAAAAAAATAATTAAAAACCATTTTCACGCTTAATGTCAATTGCCATTGTCTTACCTCTAAATACGCACATTATATTGTCATTTATCATTAAATCTGGGAGTGGCTTAGTCAAATTTTCAAAATTTCAACAATCAAAACAAATGAACATCTGCAAATCCCTCAATCCCATTGGCTAATAGGACCAAAAGCATCTTGCATTGAAGTATGTATGCTGTCATTAGATAATAATGCACTGCTTGACTTATTCATACTTTATTTTTTTCTTAATTTATTAATTTCGTTTGATTAATCGCCAAAAAGTGAACCATTTGATAATTTAAATAGCGTTCAAGTAATCAACATAACAATTCTTTTATTGAAGTAAGTGTCATGTTATTAAATTTTGAAAAGCAGAAATCTTTGACCGAGTCTTATATGTGATTGTATATATAACAAAAAGGTAGTTTTTTTTTTTAATGTAAATTATCAATTATAAACCGATAAATCAGTAAAAAATATTTTTAAGACCATAAGAAATTACCAGCAAATGATTTTTAATTGTTGGATTTAAATCATATTTTTCTGTTCAAAGAAATTTTATTGAAAAACTTTTGTTATTTTATTCAAAACATTTCGAAATTGACTAAAGTAAGTTTGCGGTTTTTCAGCTTATAAAATTTATACAAACATAAATGTCAAATTAATTTATTGCCAAAGTGTTGAGTGTTCAAGATAAACCTTTATCACGATATCCTGGCAAAAGGTAATATTCTACCCCACTATTCCAAAAATACATACATATAATCGCTTTGCCAAGTATAGTATATATGAATATGTAGGATGTATATATATTAAGACAAAAATTTGCTATTCAATTTTTAGTAATTTTGCATTACAAAAAACATAACCACAGAAATTGATTTATAGTAGGTATAACAAAATAAGAAATTGTAAAAAGCTGTTCTTCTCTAGATATAGTTGACATACACTAGTGAACGGTAATTATATATATTGTATGTCGTATAAAGCCATTTCTTTTTAATTAAATTTTTTCATTGAAGTCTTTCAAACTACTTAGTGCTTTGACTTGTTATGCTCCAATAAATAAATTTTTCACTATTACTGTTCAAAAATTGAAACTTCAAAAGTCAAGTTCCATCAGCATTACGTAGTTGATGTATAAAAAGAAAACTGAAATTGTAACTATTACGTAACATTCCTTCATAGAATTTCATCAGAAACAATTTGTTTTTTATTTAAGTCTGAATATATGTATTCAAATTTAATTAATTTTAAAAAACGTATACCGAAAAATTTAGTGATCACTAATAAACTTTAATAATTGGCGTTAATAATTTAATATTTTTTTCATTGAATAATTATAAAAGTTTAAATAACACCTACCCCTTGTTAGTTTTTTCAGTGTTTGTCATTGTTATAAGAAATTGAGCTTTAGCTTATAAAAAGTACCTAAGCTAGGACAGATTCTAAGGTGTCAGCCACCCGTGTGCAAACGACCAAATGTGCCGCTCCTCTTGAGGATTTTTCGGAAAAATCGAAATTTATTTTAATTTTTCATTAACGAAAAAAATGCAAATTCTCAGTTGAACACGTATATTTTTTTTTGTTTGTATAACCTGCCAAAATTTTCCACAGAGTTATCTATTTTTCATAATTATTTTTTATTGGACTTAGTAAATATTGAATTTGGTTCAATTTAAATTTAAATTATAAAATTAAAACCCTCTTTTAAAGTTAACAAAAGGTTATTGATGCCGTGCACACCAAATTTGGAATAGAACTCTATCACAGCCATAAAAATACGTCGATTCAAAATTTTTTGCACAAAAATGTTAAGGTCATTTAGTACTTTCCAACAGCGATTTACAACTATTTTTTTGCACTTGGAAAATTCAGGAATACCGTTTCGAAATAGCATAGTTTTTCCATCTTGAAAATTGACGAAGAGCTTATGAATCTTTATTTTTAAAAAGAGTTTCTATTTTTTTTAACATTTTCTAAATAGAAAAAAGGTCAATCAAATTAACTGCTATATTACCAAATTTATTAAAGCGATAAAAATAACAAAGCGCAATGTTAAAGTTGTTCCAGCATGGATGCAAATATTCACAAATCAAGTCGATTTCTAAGAAAAGCACAACATTTTTCCAATACTAAATATTTGAAGATATATTCTTAGTAAATCTTAATTGACTATAGTCAATTGAAAATACAGAGAAATTAAACCGAAAATGTACAATTAAAAAGGGAGTTTAAGAAATATTAGTCAAAATTTTGTTAGGTGAAAAGGTCGGAAAAATCTTTTAGTAATTTTATAAACTTACAAATCGAAATTTGAAGCTTACTCCAAGCAATTTGATAGTAAAAACTCGATAGACTGAATATTTTTTCGAATCACTGGAAAATTGAGGATTAAGTTTTGTTCGAAAAATTAGTTATAATAGCTTTTTAGATTAACGATTATTCTCAGTTAAAACTATAATGTCAGGAGTTTGATTCAAGATGTACCGTACTTAGAATTTGTTGAAAAATTGGTAAAGTACTAAGTTATTTGGTAAGGTAAATTGGTAAAGTAATAAAGTAAGACACACACGTGTACACAATAATTAAGAAGATATTAAGCAGTAAAACTTAGAAAGCCTATTGATGACCGAGTGGTCAAGGTGACCGCTGTTTTAAGAACGTTTAAATTTTTAAACGTTTACTTTTAAGGACGTTAAGAAGACATTTTTAAAGTATGGACAACATTTTTATTTAAGCCAGAGAAATTGAAGTATCTATGGAATATATTTCTCGAAAGTCAGTAAAACTAATCAAGAACAATAAAAATTAAACTGACAATGTCGTAAATATCGGCTAGTATTTAATAATTGAGAAATTTTTATTAATAAAACAATTCACCACAATGCTTACGTGTTAAATAATAACGTATATTTACATAGCTCTGGCTTGATATATTACTCAAACATACCTCAAGTATGACTTTGTTGAGATATTAAGGAGTGTTATTTTCAAATTTGTCGACATAAATTACCACCATCCCACACAGGAATGATTCTTACTTGCTTATATGACATTTACGCTCAAATCACCAGTGACGTATTTACTTGCAGCTCATTCAAGTCACATTTAAAAAAGTGAATCCCGTGAGAATAATATCTTCGTTAAAAATAAAATGCAATCCTCATGTTTAACTTTCAAAAAAAATATCCCCAGCGCGATGAAAGTTTGAAGCAAATATACAGTCATTATATTCGGGATATTGGAGAAAGAAAAAAATTAAAATTTGATAGAACGGATAGTAGATAACTGTTAAAGTTCAAGTAGTTTGACGGACAGCTACGTATGAAAAATACATTTGACAAGCAATTAGAGTGGACATTCATATCTACTTAGTGTAATGGACATACCTACTCGAAAAATGACACCAATGGGCATTGACATCTAATAAAGTCAACGCGACATTTGTACCAGGGAGCATTTTATTTCACTGTAATTATATCACGTTTGCTTGTTTTATTGGACGTTCGTTTTATTCCATATCATTTCTTCTACACTTTTATTAAAAAATTTCTCGATTAACACTTCAATCGATCTTTGTCGAACACATCAAAATGGATTTTAAACCTAACAACTTTCCACGTTAAAACCGTGGCAAACATTTTTTCATTTCAACCTTGAAAAGGCTTAAAATTCAATATGAACATTTCATGTGCTTATTCAGATAGGAATATCTCTCAACGACGTATTAATGGATTCTCACTTTCGCAATTATTCCCTGCAAAACGGTGTTTATGGCCTCCACACCAATGGTACATAATTTAAGTTAAAACGAGTTCAATGTGGGACGATATCGAAAGAGTCACATTTGGCGCGAGGGAACATTTATTGTTAGTAAAGCTCAACGATAGCGACGACGTCGGTAAATCGGTAAATCAGGTGAATAGCCCTGACCAAGAACAATGGTTGGACCACTACGGGTACATGCATTATTGCTCTTGATGCATGGTGACAATATGGGGTAATAAATGGAGGAGGTTCCACCATGGTACAAGTATTCGTTAGAATCAAAACTGGAGTTTGTGTATAACACCTTTTTATCGAAATAAAATAAGTTATTAAGGAGTTTTATGCTCGCAGATTTTACATTCTGATATTTTCAAAAAACATTTCAATTGCAATATTTCTTGTGGCAATTTAAAGGAATAGTGGTGGCTTATTTTTATATGTTACTTATTATATAGTTTCATTTTCATTTTAAAATTGAAAATTATTGATTGAAGAAACAAAATTTTAATGTTTTCATAAGCTCACTAAAGGTAGTTTTATAAAAAAGGTAAAAAACTTTTAGTTTAATTTTGCAATTGATAATAAGAAGCATCCCTATCTAATATGAGGCAAAATTAATTGATCATATTTGTTTGTAGTTTTTTAATTTTTCTACGTTAATAACAATAATAGGAGTTTCACTACTATTTTTTAACCAATTAGTTTAGGATTAAATTTACGTAGAATTCGATAGAACCCGAAAGTAACAACAGCCGTTAAAGACGTTGATAATTCAAGGGTTAAAAATTAAATTGGTTGTATATAAAAAAATCAAATGAAAGCATTGCTTAACTAATTTTCAAATAATCTTAAAATATTTCATTGGGGTAAAATAAGGACTAAACAATATATCAGTTTGAAATTTTCAATATTTCACGAGATTGATTAAAGTAAGCTAAACATGCTTATTTGGGGAAAATTCCTTCATTTTACAGAGTTCAACAATTTCAGAATAATTTTGATCAAGGCTCATTAATTGAATGATTATGGCTATAGAAAATTTTGTTTCATAAGCTCTTATAGTAAATACTAGTAGTTGCCCGTTGCATTCGCAACTAAAAGTTTTATCTCAATAAAATGTTTATTATGAGATAATGTAGTAAATCAACAATCGAAATTTTAAATTTAATAATCAAAGTGTTATTAATATAAAAAAAGTTCATCTAAAATTATATTAAGAAATAAAATATAAGTGTTTTTTTATATCATTTTAATAACATTTTAAATAACGTCATTTCACTAAATGAGTATGAAAGCTTAATACTTATGTAGTACTTATACAAAATAGACGATTTTAAATTTTGGTTCGTTTTTCAACAATCAAACTTTTTAAAATCTATTTTTTTACTAATGGTTGTGATCTGGAGTAATTATATATTCGGCTAAAAAGCATTAACGTAGCAATTTTTTGCCATATATTTCACTGTCAATTCAAATATAAAATCTTCTCTACTAACTTTTCTTCGATATTTAGAACAAATTGAAAACCAATTATTGTTATTGAAAATAAATAAAATATTCGAATTTACTTCCACGCTTTCCACCTATTTCCATCAATTTTGTATATACAACGTCCAAATGTGCGAAATCGAATAGCTTTTTAGTCATGATAACTAACATTAAGAAGGTCATTATTTTTTTTCGTTTTACATTGTATTTTCAAATATAAGCAAACATTTGTGTCAATGAAATTTGGAAAGTGTTTTCCTTATATGATGCAGATATATAATAAGAAAGGGTTTTTGAAAATTTCTCCCCTAAAAGAGTGAAAAATGGTAGTAAAGTTTAAAGGGATAACGTTTAATAAACAATCGAAATTTCAAATTTAATAATCAATCATAGTCCGTTAAAAGCGAAACGTTATTACTGCTTAATATAAAACAAAGTTGATTCATTATTAGAAACAGAAACTTTGGGTTTGCTTAAAAAATTAAACTCTGATTGATATATCTGAAAATGGTTAAGTTAAGTTTATAAGTGAGAATTATGTTTTTTGGCTTTCACATATTGTTAACCTGAAAATCCGAAGTACGTATTCACAAATAAATACATTAGAGAGAGTATCCTTACCAACGTTTTGAATGCGTAAGTGAGGATAACAGAGCGCATGCGTATAGCGTATTCGTCTGCACGCACGGACGGCAAGATAGTCAATTTATATATAAGATGATAATGGAGAATGCCAAATTTTTTATTTACTACATTTGTAGCTATAACGCAGAGAAGAAAGACTTATATAGAAGTTCAATTTTGTGATAAAACTGTTAAAGAAGTTTGGGCTACTCTGTCAGTAAATTGCAGACCTTCTGTTTACCGACTGCTAGTTGTCGCTGTACAAATTTACATTTGGTTAAGGTAATATATAAGGTTTTCCAATTCTGCAATGCATGATGAGAAATTTATCATGGTGTGGCGCCGCCACAAGTGTGTCTAGAGTACTAACTTTACCCGTTAGCACAAAAGTACATAGTTTTGGACAATTAATATACTAGACACTCTTTTGGCGGCGCCACATCTGGACTCGTTTCCCATCATCCATTTTAAAATTAGATTTCCTTCTTATATATTACTTTACATTTGACCAAGGCTAATTTTGTACAGCGACAACTAGTGGTCGACTAACTGAAGCTCTGAGATTTCCCGACAGGGTATTCCAAACTTCGTTCAAAATAATTGAACTTCTGTATAGGTCTCTCTTCTGTCCTCTTATGGTTATATGTCGGTAGGTTTTCTAGCACCTAGGTGCCTATTAGGAATTTGAGGACTGGATTTATAGATAAAATAGGCTTTAGTCTACAGGTAACCACCACCCATTTACTCAATAGCGAAGCTATGAAACTTTACATTTAGATTTCCAACTCAATAAAATTAAAAATACAATTTCAGTAGATATTATAAGAAAAGTAGCCTACACTAAGCTAAGTTTTCATATATAAATGTAAAATATTTGTGGAGCAACTTGCTAACTTTTAATTCAACCTTAATTTTGTGGAGTCACTCGATAGTTTTTCCTGGAGTATAGTTGCTAATTCTCCAGCTATTATTTATTAATTACGCTATTGTCAAAAAATTTTACATTGAATATTGATTGTGGAGATATTCTGCCAAAATAAGTGCTTGGTAAAGATAATGAAAAAGAATTTACAATATCAATTGTTTCTCATTCTAATAATTCAAAGTTTATCTAATGGTAATCTCCTAATAGATAGAAACAATTATTGCTACAGGAAAAAATAAATCAAATACATTAATTTTATAATTCACATGAAAGATCAACTATTACCCCTGTGTTAAAAACACTGTAGATAGCACTTTAGTAGACAGCACAGATAATAGCGATTGTATTGTAAGCTTATTTTAATCTACAAAAAAAAGTTATTAAAAATTTTGAAGACCTTTTCATAGTCTCTATATAATTGCAATAGCTTAATAACCTTTTGGCTTCTATTAGCTCCAATTCTAGAAATAAAATTTCTAAGAATCGTGAAGTTCGAACTTCCAGACTCACTAGTATATAAAGCAGTGATCATAATCACTAAGCCGGTAAGTGGGCTATAAAAAATATAACGAAGATTACTAAAATAAGGGAAAGAATGCAACCTTTTCAATAACTTTGATTTATTATATTTTTTAATTTCTGGAATACACTAATTTTCAGGGAGTACAAAAAAACTTTGATATTTTTTTACATTTATGTAAAATACAATGTTGAATACTTTAAATTTTATTGTTTAATGATAAAAGCGAGGCTTTATGAGCAAACGTGTAATAATCCATTAGTCGTTGAATGAAAATACATTTTTGGTATCTCACTGACAACACACCGAACATTTAAGCTGGGAATAGTGAAAATTACACATTATAATGATTTATAAGTGAAAATACGTTTGAGATAAGAGAGGAAAAAAAGTTAGATTTTATAATTTCATATAGGCATTAACGTTCATCTTCGTCGGTAGGGTGAGCTGGAGAGTGGGTCCTTAGAGCGCCTTCGCCAGGGGACTCAACTATCAGTCGAGTGACGGGCTATGGACATCGTGGTCCGACAACGGCCACAGGCTCTATGTCTACGTGCTAATGACTAGCACTCCAAGGATTTAGCTTGCCACTGTTGGCTTGTTACATTCGATACTCATATTTTCTGTCTAGATAAATAAATTCACTAGCTGTACCCAACATAAAAACTGACATGAATTATCACTGTCGTAAAATATATTATTCGTGTGATAAAGTTTTCACAATTTCAATACACTATGGACACAAAAGCTTCACATAAATTGTAAGCAAAATGGAACGACAACAAAAAAGTCTGCAAACTGTCGCTGCGTTTTTAAGATATAGATGTAACGGACTACTCTACCGCTCACTTCCGAATCAATACTGTGTGTTATTTAGGGGCATGATTTCTGCTAGTATTTATCAAAACGCCACCCTTACCCATTCCCAAACGCATTGCCATCATAGCGACACTTGATTTGTCTTTATACTAATACAATCTGTGTCATAATATCGTTTTTCCAACACAAGACTTTTATCAGTCTTACAATTTTTTTTCGTCAGATAAGCACATTCTACAAATCCAAATATAGATATTTTTCTCTCATTTCTTCCATGAAGAATAACGTGCAAACTCGAACTCGGGAAATATAGACGAGTACGAGAAAACATACTTAAATTACTCCCGAAAGATAATTCAAAATATAACGACACAAACTCCTAAAACACAACGAGTCGCACTGCCCGTATTCCTAACTAATAACGATATATATTCTAATTAAAGTTTACACATAAATATTGAGATACGCGAAACAACGTTCTGAATATAATTTGATTAATGTGTTCGCCCCTTCTTCTTGCTCATTCGAATTCAACTGATTGCAAAATTCAATCAACTGGATGAAAATCAAAACACATCTCACTGTGAACAAAAACAATCATTTCGCCTGAGTTAGTAGCTATCTTGATATTCAATAATAAGAAATAGCGACACTATAATGTGCATATCGCTTTATTTATGGCCGTCGAATGAAGAATTCAATTAATGTTTCAAATTAAAATTAAATAAAGTTCGCGTTAATGTTCGTTAATGTCTTTCACTATATTTGCAGCGGATTCGATAAACGATCGTCACAATACTTTCTCTGAATAATACCCATCGAGAATTAACACCTAATGAAATCATACGTTTGTATTGAGCATTGAAGTGAAGCTGGATCACTATGACAACGTTAATTGATATTGTCATTTTCAAGATGCGTTTCTCATTACGCCACGTTTATTAGATCAAATACAACTGACAACTACACTCTTTGTACTCATTTGTTAAATCTGTGACAATAAATCGTAGAAATTATTCAAGAAAAAAAAATTGACTATTGGTTAGAATTGCAGGCATATAATTTATAAGATGCAATAAAATCCAGATTAAATGGCAGTTAGATTGATGACTGCAGATTAAATACTGTCAGGACTCGTTTAATTTTTATCTCTTAGCTTTCTTATTAAAAAAAAGGTAAAACCAAAGCTTCATTTTTTCTTAAATTTTATTCACTGTCATTGCAACTTTAACAACTTCAAAGCTATTATGCGACTTTTAATCAATGTTAACTAAAGATGATTAAAGTAGTCACTTTCTTTGATGGACATCCAGTAGTGGTCTAGTGATCATTAAATCCAACACTCTTTGGACTCAATAATCTATACCTATATGTATAACAGTATAAAAGTCTAACTGTATATCTCTTTTTTCAACTCAAGAACAGCTAAACCGATATTGATAAAATTTGTTTGTATGTACCAACCATTAATTGATTTACTAACAATTTAGTATACCTAAACTGTGGCACTAATTTTCAGTTAATTAACTTTGAGAAAAAATATTTTATGTATGTCGATTATAATCGACCAAATTCACTTTTATTTTTTTAATTGCTATTTACCATTGCTTTACAACTACTAAGATTTTTAGCGACTCTAGAACTAATAAAAGTTTGCTCGATATGAAGACCGAACCCAAAACCTACCACTTTCGGAGCGGTTACCTTAACCACTGGGCCAGCAGGAAGCTTTTGCTGACTTTTCATACCTACATTAGCCTTTGACTTATTTAATTTTATTTTATTTACTAGCCTTTAACTTATTTTTTTTTTTAATTAACAATAAACTAAACACTAACTTCTTCATTCTATTCCCAGTTGTGTGAATAAAATAAAAAATTTAAAACATTTATGGAGAAGGGATATATGATAAATCTTTACATACTATATATTGAAGTTAGTTCCTACGTCTACCTATCTGAATTTCTGCTAACCACGTAAAGGATTTTGATACGACTTTCTCAATCAATTAGAACATATTTCACGAAAGCTAAATATCTATACAAAAACCAAATTAAGTTTTGATATAAGTCTTAGAAAAAAAATTTAACAACTAAATCGCCGATAATTAATGTTTTAAATACAAACAAAAATTGCATTATATATAATATCTTATTGGCGAAGTGGCAGCATTCTCGCTTTTAATATGAAGTGCTTAATTTAAATCCCCATTTCCTCCTTTTTTTTCGGTCTCAAAAAATTTGGCTACTAAAAGCCACAAAAAAATCCATCAATAGCAATCCATCAATCCATCGATAGTAAAGAAATTAGTAAAAATATATCAAAAATATAATGTTGACATATAATTGTCCGAAAGAAGTTCTAAATGTTGTTTAGTAAATAAAGAAGTATATAAGTTTATTTTTGTATTTTTATTTCAAATAATACTACGATATCGTAGAAGGAAAAATGCAGAAGTATATACTACCTGTGTTAAGCTGGTATGGGTAACTAATGTGATATAATTTACTACTAAAAGAGTTGATGCAGCAATATTTTGAATAAATTTAAATTCAAATACAGAAATTAAAAAATTTCCCAACTTAATTTCATTTATAAAGTCAAATGAACTAGGCATAACAATAATTAATGTTGAACTAGTGATAAAATCATTAACAAAAAAAAGTCAAATGTTAACGTACTTAAAAAAAATAATTATTTTTATTTTTATACATTATTCTGATATATTCTAATTATTCTGATTTTGAAAAATAAATTGAAAAAACATCGTTAAAGAGGCCTACAAAGTACAAGATTTTTATAATAGAATCTTAGAAATACGACGTTGAAACTATAATTTTTACATCCAGCAATCAATTAACCAATTATATCAAAGACTATAATTCTATACAACTTATACAATTTTCGTTTTTCATTGTTTGAATAGTACAAAACAAGTGACATAACTTGGGGAAGAAAAAGCTCCCCCGTAGGTTCCAATACTAAACGGTACCGCGTTATTAATATTACCTGAATACGTAAGCAAGTGGAAGCTATTGAATAAAAATCTGTGAATAATTTTTGCTGCTACTATTCTGTAAGAATTTTTTTGATTGTTTTCTTCAAACTTTTAGTTTATTTATTGTTGAAAAATTACTCAAAATTCTAAGTTTGAGTGTAAAAATTATTAAGGATTATTAATGATGAAAAACTTAGTTCTTTTATTCTGTCGAATAATTTCAAATTAAAAATACCATTTATTCAAATTTTGGTTACTGCAATATTTTATCTTTTTCTGAGTACTTACATTTGGTTCATGAAATCCTATCACCAGTATCCCTCGTGTTGTCCACTTTTAAGCAAATCAGGATTTTATCTTTAAGCCAATTATTAAAGTTAATAAAGAAAAAATCGTCTTCTTATGGGTAAAACATTCAACAATTTGATACTTCGTCTCCCTATTTTTTGCAGTATAGATTAGAACTTAAGTTTGTATTTTCATCCGATTAAGTACAAAAAAATTATCTGTTCTCTATTAATTAAATTTTTAAATTGTATTTTACACGTATTTAGTTTCTTTCGATCTGATGCATTTTATGCTATCAAAACTTGATTTACTTAAACTCATCCAAACTAAAGTAAAGCTTAACTAACAGTTGTTCTATTACTAGATTTAAATTTGGTTATATTAGGAAAATAATTTCAGTTAGTATTAGGAAAAAATATAAAGTATATCTCACATTTTATTTAATACAAAGTTAATGCGATTTAGTTGTTTTATGATTTCAATTAGGTTCATATTACTTTTTTCAAAAAATAAAATAGTAATAACCGAAAACAAGCTTTGTAGCCACCGGATTACTAAATTGACTATGTATGACGAAAAAAAAAGACAGATTTATGTCTTACCTATTCTTCTAAAGTACAAGCTTTACCAAATTTTCTGAATATGTATAAAAAAGGCCAACCCTGTAAACTTAATAGAGACCGAATAGAAATCTAATAGTCACCGACCATCGAATAAGATGTCGGCAATATGATACGAGAAAAGAATAATTAGATCGTATTAAATGGAAAATATCAGTAGTTTTTATCTTCTGAACACATAGAAAAGACAAAGGATGTAACTCAGCCTCCCCCTCTTCGTTTTACTCAAAACTGTAGAATTTTATTTTGCACATTTGAAGAAATTAAAATCGCTATAAAGACCCAAGAATCATTATTCAAATGATTGAATTACATAGAACACATCCTTAAATTTCACCAAATTGGTTGATGTCTTCAATTTGAATTTTTTTTCGGGAAAAAGGTAAGGTATTACAAAAATTTACCTTAAATAACATTGAGCATCTCCGTGTGTATGAAAATCGGGTAAAACTCAATTCACCACCTCAAAGGCAAAAACCAAATTTAGGATCAAAAATACCTCTAGTTTTCATTTAGTTTTTATAAATTTTGAAGTGGTTTGTAGATATGGTTGCTTATGATTTTATGTTTATAAATTGAAAGGAACAAATAAAATTTGCAAATAATTTTAACATTATCTCAAGTGTATTATTTTACTGTTAATTTTTATAAAATTTTCAATTATCTTCAGTCTAGTGAATCTCGTAATTAGCATTGAAATTGTTTTTCAATTATTATAAGAAATGTAGCAATTATATGAATGACCCATTGAACAATAATTTCTATTCTTCAGTAAGTTTTATCAATTTTTTGTTCAAACAACTTGAGAATGTTCGGGTGGAAATGTTAAGTTTTAATATATCGAAAATGGGAATTAATATTGTCGCATTGTGTGAACGTCAAATGTAATTAAATTAAGAAAACATAAAATGAATAGTTATAAATATGAATGTGTTAAGTTCCTGTCAAAATGATCTAATTTCATTATTTGAAAATTTCACTAGACTGTTAACTTAGTTTGTTGGGTGTCAGTCGCCCCTCTGAATATTAAATGTTCAGATTGTGGTTCAGAATGACCGTAATTAGACGTCCTACTAGAACGTCCACTATTTGACAATGTAAAATTGAATTAAATTTAAATTGTCTCACACTGATGTAGACATGGGTTTACTGATTGATATACTGACTACAAAGGGACTCTGATTTACATACTGTGGTACAAATTAAATATAAATAGAAATTTTTCGTGATTCCTCCCTGATAAAATTACGATTAAGAATTGGCGTCCCTTGTATAAATTCTTGCATTTAAAATGCTTTTTTTTTTGAGTTTATATGGAATTTAGTCGGAGGAATCAAGTTCAGAAGTAATAAAATAATTACCATAAGGAATTTTTGTCAAGTTTTTCAAATAAGAGTTGAAATTTAAATGTTTAAATAAAATAATAAGGTATGCAGTGTTCACGTGAGCCAAATGGAAGATAAAAGGCGTCGAATATTTAGGAATATAATAAAAGTCTGGTGAAATGAAAACAAAATTTAAATAATTTGTTTGCATATTTCAAAGAATTGGAACGAATGTCGTTGTAATAAAAAATGAAAGCAACAACATTCGAAATTGAAAAGTAAGATAAAAGCTATTATTTAATAATTTGTTCGGTGACACTAAAGTGACGAATCAAATTTGAATAGAAGATCACACGGGTTGGCGGCAGACGATTGCTTGTTGCAAAATTGATGAGTTGTTTAAAAATAAAGACAGGCAATACAGTGTCAATGTGGGACCAAAGCCGCCGAACCGCTTTGGGAGTCAAATGCTGCCAACTCACCAGGGAAATACCTCTTTGGCACACCACATCATATGTAAATACAAAATCCATTTATAGTTGAGCTCTGCTACCTTCTTTCTGAATTTTTACTACAACCACCTATGAAGATACGGTGAAAACTAGGAGCAAAAAAAAAACCTCAGCTATTTTCACAAATGTGCCGATATTTACGTTACGTATTCATTCCTGAAAAAGTCGCACGCAGAGGAATTATTCCTTTGATACAATTCGACGTGGCTCTGTCAAAATTTATTCAAGTATACGAGGGAAAATTGCGAAGCGCTCCGCATTAAATACATCGACGAGATTTGTCCCACGATAAATGTCGGTTAATTTAGCATCTTTTTATGCTTATTTTCTTAAGTTTCTTTTTATGTAGATTGGATGAAGTTCCCTGCATCGTTACTTTGTCTTCCGCTTACCAACGACAATCAACTCTATTGATTATGCTGATAAATTTTTTTAATAAGAAAAAAATTACCAAATAGAGAATTCTGTATTTTTATTTCAAGTCGGCTTCGTGGCAATTTAAAAAAATAAAGAAAATTCATTCCTGTGTGAGTTGAAAAAAATTAATGAAAAAATAAGAGTTATATGTTTAGTTGAAAAATATACCCGGCTTATAGATCGTTTCTTCAGTTTAAATTGTATTTTGGATATTTCATTCATTTTTGGTTAGTACATTTATTAATAATTTTTAGGTCAGATTTACCAACATACTGCTAACCAAATTTAACGAAATTCTTACTACTAAAAAAAACTTTTATTCTCCCCTCGGCACCTATACTGTTATAGACTTTACAAATGTCCACAATGTGGGTCCTTAATTGGTTTCGATTAATGTTGCTAACATGAATTTTCGTAATAATAATTGACAAACGTATGTATATGGGCAAAGATAGAGAACAAAGGTTATAAAAACATACGGATATGTAAAATACAATCACTAACTCAAATTTGAATTGATAGTTGTTATGATTTTAATTGTCACTTTGATTTCAATCAATTGCCAATTTTTACCATTGGCCAATTGTATCAGTTGAGCTGTAAATATTTTACAAAAAATTACAAGTTTAACATTCATTAACGAAGTATGCTAGAAAAATGTAATGTCAAGGAATACTCGGGTATGTGGTCATTGTTTGGTATAATGAATCATGTGAAATAAGGATGTCGTTATATTTAATTTCGTTTATCTTTTTCCTTTTAAAATTTTTCTTGCTTTTTTATTGGGATGTTTCGTAAGATGTGAACAATATGATTTGCGTGTTATTATAACTAATTAAGACACTGTGTCTCTAAGTACTCAAGTCACTAAGGATAATTCCTCACGTAGTTTGGAACGCCAAGTCCTAGCTTTTATGCTTTTAGATTGATAGCAATATATAATTTGCAGATTTGATTTTGGTTTGCTTGAGCTTTATAGAAGATATACCCAAAAATACTTTGAAGATATACCCAAAAAGGATTGATATTTGTTTTGTGTTTTGGTAACGAGTTTAGTTTTAGTGCTAAGCTTTGATTTTTCATTCAAAATACTTTTAATTACATCTTGATTTTTATTTGCTTTTAATTTTTAGTATATATATTTTTCCACGTATGCTTAATATCCAGATGAATTTCTACATGCTTAACCTACCTTTCTCCTCGTGAAATTAATTTGTCGTTGACTTTTAATGGTAAATTTTTTTGTCGTTTGGGGATTAAGGTGACTTGCACTGATTTTTTTCCGTGGTTAGTGTGATGTCCCATTTATCACAACTATCCGCCGTTATGGTTAAGTAGTGGGTAATTGTAGATGTTTATGGATTATTTAACTATTCTTTCTTGAATACTGAATGGCCATATCGTTTGCAAATGTGGAGTACGTATACTATTTTGTTGTTTGTCGACAAATCGCTTGGGAATATTAGGTAGAGTAATAGTCTTAGAACACTTCCTTGTGGGATTTCCGGCGTGATTGGCCGACAGGAATTAATTTCATTATAGTATAAGATGCAAAAGTATCTATTGCGTAGGTAACTTCTAAAAATTAGGTAATATTTCGGGGGAAATAGTATACTCTATAGTATATTCTAATGCACTTTATAGAACGCCTACAACATATCGAGGAAAATGCCTGTACAAAGTTGCTTGTTTTCTAGGATGTTTTTATTTTTTTAAGGAAATCTTTTAAAAATTCTTTTCAGAAATTCTTTATTCTTTAAGAAATCGTTATGCATTATCCATCATTAAAAACAAATAAATACAAATTTATTTGAATAAGAAAAATCTTAAAAAAGAATTGATTTTTAAAAACATTAATAAAGTAAATCATTTCACCTTACCATCTGAAATACCTCAAAGTGACCAAACTACTTAACTTACCTACTCCAAACTAGATGATAAAATTCAGATCTCAGCTTTTATATTTTTTTAAATAAGAAGAAAATTCAGGTTATTTATCTTTTTGTTTTTTATTTTTTATTTAATATTTTTATTGTTCAATTAGCTTCGTTTCGTTACTAATCGTAACTTCCTCAGGCTTCTTGATTCGCAAAATTAAATATTTTTAATTTAAATTCAATAAATAAATTATTTATTGAATAATTTATTTAATAATTATTTATTTAAATAATTTATTTATTGAATTTAAATTAAAAATATTTAATTTTGCGAATCAAGAAGCCTGAGGAAGTTACGATTAGTAACGAAACGTAGCTAATTGAACAATAAAAATATTAAATAAAAAATAAAAAACAAAAAGATCTTAAATAACCTGAATTTTCTTCTTACCTACTCCAAACTGTTAAGAGTTCAAAGCTTCTGATAAGCAGTTTTCTATGTATTCTAAATAGTGTTCTAATATTTCTTGACTAACTAATTTTTATTAACTCTAGAGTTGTTAAAGATCCGAGCCATTATAAAACAGTGATAAAAACCCCATTAAAAATTTATTTCACCAAAAATTATTTCATCCCAATATAACTTTTAGACTTAACAATATTACTTAACAATATTGCCATTCATTTTTTCACTGAATATCCCCCGTTTATAGAATCTTTCAATGTTATTACTTACACGTAAATGATATATATTATATTGCACAGATGATTTTTTTTTTAAATTTTGAACTTTCAAATTCTAATTTCTTAATTATTCAAAAATATTTTAAGCTAAATTTATTCGGGAGTTTGTCGCTTTCCTTATTCAACCCTAGACAGGTTTTTAAAATCCTCATTTCATATTTTATAACAAACGAACTCTATAAGTCTAAAAAAAATTAGAAATTGTTTTTATATTAAGTATTTTTTTCCAAATTGTTTAATTTTATATTTAATTCTTGGTTTTTAAATGGGTAAAACTTAATAGGAATAGCTTAAAGCTTTGAATCTAAAAAAATTTATCGTTTTAAAATCCTTTTTATCTTTAATTTTATTCTTCTGTTTTTTATAGAATGGATTCAATAATTATTGTGGTTATGATTTGTAAAGTAAAATAGATCCCATTCAAATCATTGTGTAGTTAATTGTTAGTTATTAGATCAAAAGAACATAGGTATAAAAGAAAATTATTTATTTTACTAGGTATGTTAATTAATAAGTGTTATTTGTTAAGTCTACAATATTTTTCTTCCTTATCAAAAAAAAAAAAACTTCCTTTAATAGAATTTCTATAACTTCAACGATAATTTTATAAATTTATTAATGTGGGTATAAATTGCATCAGGGATGAACTATTGAAAACTCGCAAATATTTATAGTGATCATTTTTTGAAATGATAAATCATTTGCAACAATTTGCAAGTAGAACACCTTTAAACATTTGTCTCAAAAATAATTTTTAGGGGCTACAATGCTCACTCTTCTCAAAAATTATATAACCAATTTTGAAAACTTTTGGTCAGTATCAACAACTTCATGTATTTTAATTCGTTCGTTTAAGAATTACTTCTATAGTTAGTACTAATCAAATGTATAAAATAAAAGGAGCCAAAAAGAAATTATAAAATATATAACTCGCACCATTGAAAGTTTTTAATGTTTTTTTTTTGGCTAAAATTTATAAAATACATTACTTTTTTATTGAAAATCCTCAAGCACTTCTTCAACTTCTAATTTTGGTTAATTTTTAGTTTCATTTTAATACTTTAATTATAATATTATTTTTAATAAGTAAACCTAATGAATAATATGTTGTAATGATACTGACATTTAGATATTTCTTTGATGGAATGGGTTTTCAATAGTTTGATTTTATTGGTTTTATTGACCGACTTTCAAAATCGGAAAAACTTATATATCAAAGCAATCAATTCAACAATTAGATCGATTCAGTGATCGATATAATTATCTGATGATAAATCCAATGGTTTGAGCACGATACA
Organism: Sisyra terminalis; assembly: GCA_958496175.1. Classification (NCBI taxonomy): domain Eukaryota; kingdom Metazoa; phylum Arthropoda; class Insecta; order Neuroptera; family Sisyridae; genus Sisyra; species Sisyra terminalis. The sequence continues at coordinate 16,838,606 of OY292275.1, forward strand.
ATTTTATCATCTTATTTATTTTACACTAATCATTTATAAATGTTTAAAAGATAGGCTCATAACTTAGAATGAAAATATTTTTGTGATGTAATTTTTTAAGAGAACGGATACTTTTTTAAACCAAAATTTCTTCGTTTTACAAATATCAATAATAACTCAAGAATTTTAATTTAACTAAGATATAAGCCATATGAAATTAAAATGTGAAGTTGAGAAAATAATGCTTCATTGTTATTAAACGTAGATATTTAAGTGGATTGATTCAAGTAGCTATTTTGCTTAAGGAGAAATTAATCTTTCACACGTTTATTGTTTTTGGCGATTTGCCTTCAAAAATAAAAATGCATATATATTAATCACGCACAGTAATTCCCTGAGTTTTATCTAAATATAGCGTGAAAATATCAAGCGTATGAAAAAGAAGAATTGAAAGCATGACGAAGTTTCACCATAATTTATGCATGCAGAAAATAAAGAGATCATTTTGTGATCCCGAGTTAAGTTGGGAGGCGAATCGCACGGTGTGAGGCTGCTGTTGTCAACATCCACATCTCATGATACATGTGAGTGAAGAGTCGTTTTAAGATGACATTCCCGCCAACGCTATAACAGTAAATCTGGATGAACATGTAGAACAGATATCATTTTGCCCGAACTGCGTTCATTGCACTCGTATTTGCATCCTGATAATATGATGGCCTCGTGCGCTTTGCTATTCACCATTCATCAAATGCATGTCCCCGAGCTGACCAACACAACATTCTGCCATTATTTACATATTATTACGATTACTATCATTGTATTTCTCAAGAGCGAGCCATTTTTATTGAGCTTGAATTCCTGGCAATCGCGTCTTATTGAAAACAAAACACAGAATTTCAACGAGGGACATTTTTCTAGAAAAGAAAAAAAAAATATATCTCCGTGGCAAAAAAAAATCTCATAAAAAAGCTTCATTAACTTATTATCTCTGTACAAAATCACCGAGAGAAAATTAAATTGTTCTCTAATTCTCTTCTTTTCGCACAGCAATTCAATCCGGAAAGAATTGAGGCATATGCTGCAGGAGCGAAGTGAAGTAGCAGAAAAGATAAAACGCTTTTGATTGATGCTACTCTTGTTGAAAAAGACATTCTGTTTTGACAATGTTGAAAATATCTAATTTACATTCATAGCAGCGGGCGTGAATAAAGAAGATACAAACCGATAAGAGAAGAACATCGTGTCAAACAGAAAATATGATTTTGATCGCACAATGCGTCACCTCCTGGGACATCAGTACCACGCTGATCGTCGAGAAAAACCGCCTTCATTTTATTAGATGATATTGATGTAAAACATAAAAAAGCAAATGTAGATACACGGCAGCCGAAAAAATGTTTTATTTTTATTGGAAAAATTGACAAAAATTTAAACGGATAATCAATATCGAAATAAACTAAATTAATCAGAGAAAAATTGCCATTTTCTGAAAGACAATGAAAAATTCACGATATCGAGATTAATGTTTTCAAATATCCCAAGAAGCAAAAGGAAAAAAACATTATAATATTAACTAATATTATACTAACAGGCGTTGATAACTTAACTCAAAGTTTATCACCACAATACTTCGATCTTAATTTGCAATGACTTAATTTTATAAATTTAAAATTAAATTCAAATATCACTAAACTAAACAAATAAAAAACTAGATAAGCCTTTTCTAAATTTTACTTTGCTATTTTGTCAACACATCTTAATAAGATAAAATAGGATTTCCATTTTATAAAAATTGTTTTCCTTAATTTAACAATGTCCTCTTAACTTTGCAATAGTCTTTGGAGAAAGTACATACCATATTTATACGGGCCCTTAGCCATATTTATAAGCGCCCTATAGTTTTGTATACATCCTGAAGTAAGAGCTTTTTTATTTTGGGTCCATATTTTTAATTGGATTTAACTTTCCTGTATAAATTTTATTTATTACGCTTATTACCAACTAGCGTAACCAAAAATCATATTTACTAAAAAAAAAAATTTGTCCCATCAAATTACCTAAACATCTTATTAATTATGCCGACCTGAATTGTTTAATACTTAATTTTTTAAGTTAATTGAAAGCTCGTTTACTTATATTTAAGCTCCCATTCTACGAAGTATGCCGTCTATGTAGGAAAATAGTATTTGCTGTATTTGGGGATGATGATTCCATACATTAATATTTTTTCTAAAAGCTATGTTTCTGTTGTGACCAACTCTTTAGCTATTTTTTTCTTCAACAATTTCCACATATTTTCAATGGGTTTCAAATCAAGGCTATTATCCTAAAGTAGGGTAATAGGGATAATAAACAAGGTCTTACCCTTATCCAGAAAATATATTTCTTAAAAATCAATACAACTTTTTATAATGTAAAACGTAAACAAAATTTAATTTAATTTAGTGGAATATGTACATTCGCTATAAACTTTTAAGGGCGTCTAATAATATGGCCAAGGACTGTACATACCAAATTAAGACAAGCTATGTAAAGAATATAAATTTGCACGATCTTCTGGAAACTACGAGACTTTTAAGTCAAAAATTAAGGCAAGTATGAAGTTTCTTATAAATTTAATTTTAAGCAAATAATTTTAATTTTATTATTATTAAATATAGAAATTTTCTAATTTATTCTCAAATTCCTAATGTATTTCTACTTGGTTATCTTAATATTATCATTCAAAGAATAGTTAAGTTTTCAAAATTTTGGTCAATTATTCGAAACTTTTGAATATTTGAACAATGATTTTCACTTACCTTAGATTGAGATAGATATAAAAGAAAATAGTTAAGCTCTTTTATCCAAAAAGGCCAAAAAAATGTAGATTCCGAAATGGTTTTTTGGTTGTAGAATGTTCAACAGTTACCTTAATGTTAGAAAAATATTAGAAATTATTTCCTGGTTTTTGCTTCAAAACTTATTCAAATAAAATTATGGTTAAATTCATGAATAAATAAATATAGTGAAGAGGAGAGATATAATGAAAAGTATTATAGAAACATAATTTTGGTTCATCACACATTATATACATGACTGAAATGAAAAGCTCTGAATAATATTGTAGTTGAAAATTTACTTATATTTTCAAACGTGAGACTGTTTATATATTACTAGTAGTTGCCCGAAGCATTCTAAAGGTTTTATCTAAATAAAATGTTTAATATGAGATAACGTAGAGTTAATCAACAATCGAAATTTTAAATTTAATAATCAAAGTATTGTTAATATAAAAAAAAAGTTTATCTAAAATTATATTAAGAAATAAAATATAAGTGTTTTTTTTATATCATTTTAATATCATTTTAAATAACGTCATTTCACTAAATTAGTATGAAAGTTTATTACTTATGTAGTACCTACTTATACCAAATAGGCGATTTTAAATTTTGGTTTGTTTTTCAACAATCAAACTTTTTAAAATCTATTTTATTTTATGAACCAATGGTTGTGTTCTGGAGTAATTATATAATCGGCTGAAAAGCATTAAGGTAGCAATTTTTTGCCATATATTTCACTGTCAATTCAAATATAAAATATTCCATCCTAATTTTTTTTCGGTATTTAGAACAATTTAAAAACCAATTATTGTTATTGAAAATAAATAAAATATTCGAATTTACTTCCACGCTTTCCACCTATTTCCAACAATTTTGTACGTATAACGTCCAAATGTGCGAAATCGAATAGCTTTTTAGTCATGTTAACTAACATAAAGAAGGTCATTTGTGCACATTTGTGTCGATGAAATTTGGAAAGTGTTTTCCTTATGCGATGCAGATATATAATAAGAAAAGATTTTTGAAAATTTCTTCCCTAAAAAAGTGAAAAACGGTAGCAAAGTTTGTAAGGGATAACGTTTAATAAACAATCGAAATTTCAAATTTAATAATCAATCAAAGTTCATTAAAAGCGTAACGTTATTACTGCTTAATATAAAACAGAGTTGATTTATTATTAGAAATAAAAACTTAGAATCTGCTTAAAAATTTCAACTCTCATAAGTAGATATATCTGAAAAGGTTAAGTTATGTTTATAAATGAGCATTATGTTTTTTGGCTTTCAAATATTGTAAACCTGAAAATTCGAAACACGTATTCACAAATAAATACATTAGTGAGTGAGTATCCATACCAACATTTTAAATGCGTAAGTGAGGATAACAGAGCGCATGCGTATAGCCTATTCTGCACGGACGCACGGCAAGATAGTCAATTTATATATAAGAAAAGCTAATTAATTTACAAAAAAAATTACTTCGCTTTTTTGTGATTCCCAAAAAAAAATCCCCATCATCCCAATAAAGATTGTACTTTGAAATTGCCAGTTTGAAAGTGACTATATATGATATTCTTTAGTTATTTTATTTACAAATTACACTGTAGGTACTTAAAATCCATTGTTTATTTTACTTTCAAAAGTACTAATTTCTAATATTCATAAACGTTTGAGTCTCAATTGAGCTTTAATTTATTACAATGGTCTTACAAATGTTCCATAATCGATTTCTATTAAAGATAAAACAAAATTAATTTTAAGCTTTTTCGGTTGAGATTTACGGGTTGGAAATGTAATTCTCAAATTCTCAAATTGATTCTCAAAAATCTTTTACGAGAAGCATTAAGAGGGTTCAATACTTACTTGATGTTACTGAAAGTAATATTTTTTTTAAATTTGTGTCAAATTACTGAAATTCCATGGAAATATATGTTATTTTTTGCTTCTTTACTTTCAATTGTATCGTTTATTCAAACGACAAATTTCGCGAAGCTAAGAGGGTGTAAATATGTATAAAATATACCCTTTAAAACGGATTAGGATTTATGGGCTGATACGCAAATTTCTTCGTGTTATCGTCTGACATCTCACACTATATTCAAATGTCCTTTAGCATCTCTTTCAATTTATGTCCCCACGACAAAGAGCAGCTTATAGCACTCATATTCAAAGTCCTTATCCGCGAAATTCGAATGACTGTTTACGTGAGAATGCAGAAATGTATCCACACATATGTATATACTATACATACTTGCACACGTTTGTTTTATGCGTACCTATCCCATTTCGCATTTGCACAAGTTGCAGCTGCGCTTGTTGTTTCATTTAAAACACTTTAAATGTTGCTGAAACGACAGCCAATCGCCTCGTCTGTCTTCTGTTCCCGTCTATACAATAGTTTATTGTGATTTCAGGCGTTCGCCTTCTTCGTGGCTCGTGCTACCTTACCACACACACAAAAAAAGTAAACAAACAGCCTACAGGTGAATTCATTAACTTTATTTCTTTCAAGACAAGTTGTGTTGTTCGTTACAAATGTCTGTCTAATATTCCACGTATGGACTTTTGGACGGTATGCGTTCAAAATATTACGCCTGGATCCAACCACGGAGGAAATTATCATTCAATAGTGAATATTTTCCTGTTGAGATTTTTTGCACGGCTAAATTATATTATGATCTAACTGAGCCGATATGTACAAGTAAATTATTATGCATTTATGTCATAAATACTTTCGACCATAAGCTACTTTGCATTGAGTAGATATTTTCCGCTCAGTTGCTCGCAAATATGGCATGGTTCGCATTATGGGTACATAAGGAACGTTATCATACTAATAAAGCAGTTACGTCGTATGTGTAGATAGGTAAGTTGGAAGTGCAGTTGTTGGTTGAATGCTGATATGCATTTTATTATGTCCGTTAAGAAAACAAAGGAATTAACAAGACCGTACTGACAATGACTATTAATTCTTTACGGCATTGAGGTGGAGGGTGGCGGACTCGAAAGCACCATCAGCAGATAAACGGAGAAGAAGAAGCACTACTAACGAACCAGTAGTTGCGGTCCGGGTTATTTATGTGGTGTATTTGTCGCAATATAAATCTCTGGATCGTACCCGCCTGCTAATCCAAACTGAACACTCACAACGAATGCCACTTCAATTCTTGTCAAGTCTTCTTCGTCACAATCACTACGCAAAACCCTTCATTATCGCCTTATTTAATTAATACAATTATATTCAAATGGCTCCAATTGCTCGCATTGATCTCATAAATTTCACTCCTTCTAGACAACATTAAAATGTTACGCAAACAAATTCTTTCAGTTTTAAAGACTTCAAATTTAATTTGGATAGTGGCAAGAGGCTGAGGAGGAATTGTATTTGCAGAATAAATAAAATAGTGTTTTACATTGCGAGACGAGACGAGATCTTCAGTTACGTTTCTTCTGACATCAATCCTAGCAGCGACAGCATTTTAATTAAATCGCTTATCAGACACAGTGTCTAAGCACTAACTCACCACGGTCCGCTCACCTTTTGCTGATAAACAGCGAAATACAAACGCCTCCATTGCCACCATCTCTTCTATTCACCGCCTCCAAACGACGACCGAGAGAAAATTCAACATTTGCAAAGTTGCTGATACATATATAAACTATTCAAGATCAACATATAACCATAATAAATTAAAGTAAATCTTTATGTTTTTAACCAGTTTCGTTTGTTTTATTGGCCTTGTAATGTGAATAATTAATTATTGTATAAAATTCTGCAGTTGCAAACAATCATTGAACTTATCTTTAAACGTATTTTAAATTTATAATTCTATCCACCCAACTAAATATGTACCACATACTTATTTTCTGGAACAAAATTACAATAAAAAGCTTAGTTCTTTCGCTATACTTTTACAACAAATGAAGAGTTTATATGAAAAAAAACGAGTGCGATCATGGGACCCCCGCCAGATACTAAGCGCCTTAAGCTTTTTCAATTCCAAATGTTATTGAAAATGAAATGAGAATTTTATTTTTGCAAGGCAAATTAAGTAAAAAGACGAACTAAGGCAAAAGGCAGCATTTGATACTTAACGAAAAATATGCATTTGTTGACAATTATAATATACAAAATCTGAATTATATCGAAATAAATTCTAAGATGTTGGGCAATGTTGGGTTCGAACCTCATATCGAGCAAATTTTCAATACTTCTCGACTACGTATTTTTATTAACCCTAAAGTTGTAAAAGACCTTAGCAGTTACAAAATGATGCTAAATAGCGATAAACAAATAATGCGTAATATATTATTTTCATATAAAACAAGTTGAAACTAACAATAAAAGACAACTATTTTGAAATAATTAATACACATTATAAACAATACATACACAATACATGCACCTACCTAGCGGTAGAGTGTCATATTTTACGAACAAAAATTTAGATTTGAAACTATCAGAGTAACGGAAGATCAATATATTTAAACTGTATTTAAATCATCCTCCAGTGGGTGTTTTCTTATGGTTCCCCGGTTAGTTTTTAAAAAAACCGTAAGTTATAAAGCAATGGTAGATAACAATTGAAAAAAATCTTAAAATATTGGATAATAAGGAGTTATTGATAAAAGGATCGATTCTTTTCTGCTCATTGGCAAGCATAGTTTTCCGCGTAGTTGAACTTAATTTAATTTCAATATTAGATATTCTTTCATTGGTAATGATACTGTTTAAGTACTTTAATTGGCCATGTTTTCTAATAGTATATTTTTAACGTTGATGAGAAGGATATTTCTCTATTCGATATCAACCTGCCGTATTATTTCCATAATTTTCTTCGACAACGTAACAGAATTTGCAATTCTCCTTCCGTTTTAACCAACAATTCTGTTTTAGGCTAATTACCCCAAATTGGAACTTCCTTGCCTGTTTCTCCAGTTGATTCTAATTTTTCGAACGATATTCATTAATTTTTTCTAATTCACCCGATCGGTCAAAAATCTTCTGCCAGTCGATGTAAAACATGTTTAATTTTAAGTCTTATTCTGCACTAATTCTCATTACTTCTATGGTATCCCTCGTTCATTTTATTTTCCATAACTCAAATTTATTTTCATCCAGCACTTCTTCCATTTTTCTATTGTTTAGTATTTTGGTGAATATCTTAGCAGTGTGGGATATGAAATTGACAATTTTATAATAACTGCACTTATTCGTTTGAGGTTTCTTTTCAGAGCTTTCTTTGTTCTATCCAAAAAAGTTGAAAACCATTTTCTTATGATGTCCATGATTATTTTTGTTAGGAATCTTTTAGTATATAACAATTGAATAATAGTCTATCATAAAACTTTTCATTTCCTACTACAGAAATTTCAGACCATAGCTTTATACTTCTATAGAAAAAGATACTATAGATACAATGTTAAATACAGTCCTTGGTCAATGAATTAGGATCACGTAAAAATTACTATAATTTTTGTGAAAACCAGCTAAAAAAATTGTTTTTAAGTCTTTAGATAATTCAAATCTTATTTTAATGTTTATTTGATATTTATTTTTAAAAACTTATACTTACACATTTTAATAATAAGAAATGGATTATTGGAAGAGTAAATTTGGGTTTGAAAGGTATTTCAAATATTCACATTAGGATTAACTACAGGGGAATTACCCGGCCAAGGAAGAATTGAGATTCTGGAAGTGTGTAATTTGTTTTATATGCAATAGGCACAATAACAGGGTGCACCATCATGCAAAAATATGTTTGAAATTCTTTTCTGTGTCATAGATCATCAAAAAATATAGTATCAAAATGTTGTTCATTACTTTTAAATATTCATTGCTGTTCATTGTACCTTCAACAAAACACAGCGATTCAGGATCTTCTTCTGAGATACAGAACTATATTATTGTGAATGGTGGGTGTCTAACAAATGTTAATACACAATTTTCCTGATATTGTTCTCCAGATTTTCTCCGTTCATATTATAGCTCTCTGTTATAGCTTTTAACCGACACTAATCGCAAAAACTACCTAAAATAATAACTATTTTATAACATTTAGAAATGTACGTTACTTGGTAAACAATAATATTAGAAGTATGTTATCAATTATTTTTATCTTTCTAAATCTTCTACGGTAAAATTCGACACTCTTTAGCAAATTGAAGCAGAGCTTTCTTCATTTTTACGGTAAGCTTTGGCTTTTTACCAAGATGCCTACATTTCAGGCTAGCTTCATACAATAACCTTCGTAACGTCCTCTTTGAAATTGATATTCCAGAATTAAATAGACCGAGATGCATGTAGCAAATTTTTTACTGTTGAAAAGCATATTTTCAGTTTGCTTTCTTTAAGATCTTAAGATCTGTTCGAGACGTTGTTTTTCTGACTCCTTCACAATTTCGTCGATTGTTGAGATTCATTTGATTTGATGATGGCTTTTAGTGAATTCTAGCGATTTCCCGAAAGAAAAATTTATTGGTTATTATTAAATTCGATACGACTGATCATTTATTTTGCTAATATCATCAGTCTTATCCATTTTTTGATACGCAATTACAAAAAAGAATCAATCGCATTTCACTCTTCAACAATTGTGTTGAAATAGTTAAAATGTTTTTTTATATATAAACAAAATTTATGTTGATGTAAACTACAAGCTCCCGAGGGTACTTATAATAAAACTGAGATATAGTCAGTCGAAGAGTTTGCGAAAAAATGGCAATTTTAGAATTTTTTTGAAACCTAATATAGATACATCTTCAGGATTATTGCTAAATTACATATGTAATAGGGCTTAGTTATAAACGATTCCCAAAAAATGGGTAGGGTTGAAAGTTAATTAAGATTACCGTAAATTGTTTGAATAATCCTTGTTCTAATAAAATAAGACGATTTATAATTGATAATACCTTTGATTTTTTATGAAATAAGCCGATATTTAAAGAAATTGAGAAAAAATGTGAGTAGTCCTAGTTCAATGTCCATTAAGGACTGTATTATTTATGTACAAGCTAGTTATCCTACTTTCTGCCAATCATTCCAAAATATTGTAAAGCCTTTCTAGAGAATTTTACTGGATAATAATATGTCTTATGCGACTCAATTTCTTTTTAATTATTTTTTTTTAATTTTACTTACTAAACTTATAACCTTTTATTCTTAGGAAAAAGCGGTAAAAAAATGGCATAATATAACTTACATAGTTTATGAATGACCACTAGGCTCTCGTTGGTAAATTCTGGTAAAATTGGCCTACTAAATGTTGCGGACCTATCATTTTATATTGGATATCTGGTGTTTTATTTGAATATTTTTTTTATATGAAATACTAAAAGAAAGTATTAATTTTATTACACAATAGTCATAATCTCTTGAACAAAATTATTTCCGATATTTCTTCATAATTATAGCGTCGATACAGAACGTTGATTTCAAATGGTCATTAATTCAAGCCCTAAATACATTTCTTGGCAACGAAATAATGGGATATTTTTATTCTTACACTAATGTTATTATTTCATATCTTACGCGGTAATAGAGCATGAATAATTATGATTTATTACTAATCGAAATTTGAATAATACAGATTGTCACGACAAAAGCTCAATTAGTCCAGCTCCATTAAATCTCGAAAAATTATGCATTCTATTAAAATTAATTTGATTTATAAATTTATGTTAGCAGTTTCGAATGACTAAAGTTAAATTTAAAGAAAAAAAATAGTTGGAATAACACAATTGTGTTTTTTGCCAAAAATAATAAGAAATTGTGAAAAAATTCAAGATAATAAAATTGAAGCGAAATTAATGATTCATGGAGGAGACGGAACATTAATAAGCCACTATTAACATAGAGAATTTTCTGCGTGTGATGAGATCGTTTGACCACACCGAAGACATAATTATTTGACATTTCAACAAGAAAATTTATATAAGAAAGAATATTCTTTAACGCATACGTGAGAAGTGTTTAAATTTAGCAAACGTATCACGTAGGACTTGTTAAGGTTTCCTTACTATTGAATCGCATCAAGTGACGCAAAATGCAAAGCAAAATGTTTGCAATCACATTCAACGGCGTTACACGTAATTCACCAGCTATTATATATTTACAGTCTCCCAGGAATAGGATCTTTATCAGCAATTAACGTTAACTAACGGCAGAATTATACCTCCGTTTTTCCTCCAAGCAAACTATTACCAGTAAACGGCCATTGAAAAATAGTAAATTGAATAGTTCGAAACTAGGAAGAAATCAATCATTACTTTTTATTTTGTCAGATGAGGTTCATGTTGTTTATAATAGATTGCAGGTATTGGCTCAAATCGAATAACTCGTGAAAAACTAGTTAACGACATATATATTATGTGATGTCCATCCAGGTTGTCGTGTCATTCGTTCATAACGGCGTTAGTTATGTTACAATCGTAAGTTACAAGTACGAGAAGGCGGTGTTCTCATCCACTTATATGTCTGCACGATGCCATTTAATGGCAATTTAACGAATCAAACGCCTTAAACATTGATATGCACTGTCCATAAATGCCACGATAGCCGTATCCGTAGCAAAATGATTACTCAGGATATTTTTCCTGATGGATAAACATGATTATTTACATTTTATATATTTATATGACTTCTTATACTCCACTACAATTTAAGAAATCTAGGTATTCGAAATAAGATTGCTTATTAAAGCTGTCAATTCAACTTCATATAAATAAGGTTGTTTGAAAAGTAATTTCGTTTTTTTTTTGTGAAAATGAAAGACAATTTTCGTACAGTGAATAAATATTTTATTAAATTTTAAATTGGCCATTCTGTTTAAATTCAAGCCATCTTTGTCACAGGGTGGATTATTAGCTAGACTAAACAAGACACAGCTCTAATAAAAGCGGAGGAAGAAGAAGAAAAAAAGAAAATCGGAAAAGTCCATTATTGGTCTATGAAAAATGAAATTGTATGCTAAAATAGATAAAGAATTATGTACCATTCAAGTTGCTTCAATTTTTGTTGTTTCAATTTGTATTTTACATAAAAAACAAAGCAAGTATGTTACCTTTATAAGATAGTTATAACCAGAGCAATTGAAGATACTTTGGAAAAGTATCTACATTAGTGTGGGTCAAAAAATCGATTATTTTTTTTTACAAGTGATGCGGAAAAATGGGTTGCTAGACACTTTAAAAAAATTCTCACCAAGTATAAGCTCTTTAATTTAATAGGAAGATTCTCCGCATCGCAGTTTTGTATTTTTTTCTCAGTCCAATAGAAAAAATGCGTACCTCATCATTTATCGATTGTACAGAAAAATGTTATGAAATTTTTTTTTAGGAAATTTAATGCTCTACAAAAAAGGTATTCTATATTTTTTCCGTAAGCCTCACCATTTGAAAGATATTAAGGATTTAATTTTGATTATCTTAAGACAAATTTCATTTTTTTTTATGAATTTTATAACTCGACAATAAATGACTCTTATACAATGCGCAATACAAATTTTTGTTGGAAATTAACTGCTCTATAAAAATGGTTTCTTATGTTTTGGCGATTAAATTAACCGTTCAAAAAATATTCATCATCAAGCTTTCATGTGTACATTTTGTAACATATAAGATTAAGTTCATTGGTAATCAAAAAAAAGTATTTCTAATAATTATTTATTTAGGAGCAAGAAAGTATGTTCGCCTAATTCCCAGTAAACACAACCACTTTAAAACAACAGAAATTTAATATAAGAGGTATAAATTGACTCTTATATAACGAAACAAAATAGAATTCTGTGCCTTGTCTCCCGTTATCTCAGTTTTTAAGCTACCTTTTGGTATCAAAGATACTTTTTAAGTTACAAGATACAGTTCTCTTTAAAAAGTATTAAAATACTAATTACTTTTTGGAAAAAAAATACGTTAAAGTTACTACGATACTTTTTTTTAGCTAACTATAGCGTTGAACTTGACATTTTACGCTAATAAAAGCAAAATATAAAAAATAATTGTGGAATGCAAAAATATTTTTATTATGGAAATATTTGAAAAAATAGTAAGTTTTTTTCAGTTTCTAATAAACGAGAGCATTGAAAATTTACTTATTGCCCAGGAATCGTCCAATAGTTTCTTTTGAGGTTCATTTTTTAACAACAAATTTTATTTTGTAAAAATCAAATATAATATACAAAAGTATTCAAAAATGGTAGGTGTTGTGTTCGAATCTCGTATCGAACTAATTTTCGATATTTCTCAATTTACGGATTTTTATCAACCCTCGAACCGTTAAAGATCTTGAAAGGCATAAAGCGATAGTTAATAACGATTATAAAAATTAGTCAAAAAAGAAAACTAAAACAAACATCACTTATTTTTATTAAAAAATAATCAATCATTTAAGTTATGAAATCAAAATAGTATATACTATCTTCAAAATTATTGAAGAATATAATTCAAGAACGTCACTATAAGGATAATTTTTCTTCAACCGTTATAGGGCTAAACCCAAATTTTCATTCGTAAAATCAATTTTATTTCAACTGATAAGGGCTGCGAATTGAATTACAGTTCAAAAATAAAGTCTTCACGAAAGAAATCTGGAGCGGTCAAACTGACTGACCTATATTAAAGGCTCATTTGTCTTGGGAAGTGTCACGAAGAAAAACTTGCATCAACTTAATAAAAAAAAGGTCACATTCTTATTTACTTTTCACCAAAACTGTGAATACGTCTCGAAAAATCTTAATACTTATAAACGTTAATTTTGATCAATTAAAGTTAGTTCTTATATCTATTATTTAAAGCATATCTTATACTTTTTTTAGTAAAGAATATTAGGGGGTAGGATTAGTTTGAAATTTTCATTTTACTTGAGCTTTTTTGGAGCTTTGGCTTATTTATTAAACGATATGTATTTTTGTGAACAATTCTGTAAAAGTTGGTTCCTACAATTCTTTAAATGTTATGTAAAGCTCAGGTTATACTTTTTACAGTAAAGAATATTTGGGAATAATATGTCAATCAATAAGAAGAAGTAGAAGAAGATATAAATCTAGTATAAGTTAGGAGTTTTCATTATACTTTAGATAATTTGGAGCCTTGACTTATTTACGGAATGCTATGTATTTTTTTGTAAGCTATTGTGTAAAAAACGGTTCTTGTTATTCTTTAAATGTTATGTAAAGCTCAGTTTATACTTTTTATAGTAAAGAATATTTGGGAATAATTTCTCAATCAATTAGAATCAATCAAGTAGATACAAATCAAGTATTAGTTTGAAAATTTCATTTCAGTTGAGCTTTTTTGGAGCTTTGGATTATTTAGGAAACGTTATGTATTTCTTTGTAAGCAACTCTGTTAAAGTTGGTTCTTACTATTCTTTAAATGCTATGTAAAGCTAACGTTATATCTTTATAGTAAAGAATATTTGGAAATAATTTGTCAATCAATAAGAAGTGGAAGATGTAAATCTTGTATAAGTTTAAAATTTTCATTTAAGATGAGCTTTTTTGGAGTTTTGGCTAATTTCGGAAATGATATGAATTTTTTCGGTGAACAATTCTAAAAAGGGTAGGATGGGTGTTGAAAACGAGGCTAGTCAAAAAGGTAAATTACGGTCTTTTGTAAACTGTTTCTTAATATTGATAATAAATGGTCAGTGGCGGTTCATTGTTTCCGAGGAAGGAATTTTTGCGTCAACGTTGACCCTTCCTCAACTACGACTACTGTTTGTATTCTTATATTAAAACACAATGTCCCATAGTATGCAAATAGTGTTGAAATTGTTGGCGTAGGTGTGAGATGATTGTTCGACGTTCCAAACCTGCATTTAGACAAGCTTCGTCGTCATAAGGTGGTGAGGTCGTCATAGCAACCCGGTGTTGAGTGACCGTTCGGTCTTGAAGTAACCATCTGTCCGGCGTTGGCATGGCGACCTGACCCGTTTTGACGTGACATGTGTATATAGTTGGTATTTGAGCGACACTTTTAACATCCCCCATTTTCATCCCACTTTCAACCACCCCGTCACATACATAAGAGTGCAAAGTTCGATAAATTTCACCCACCGCTTCGCCTAAACCACCAACCACCTACCACTGACCATTGCAGCAATCAAGATTGCGATTTGTTCTTTTTATAATTAAAACTTTGATACATTTTAAAAGTCATTGGTTTGATTTGATATAATTTGCTTGTGTAAGCATATGGTCGAGGAGCTGAAATTTATCGCTTGATAAATGTTAAATTGGCCGAAGAAGTAAAAAATACCCGAGTTGTTTTTGGCTTGAATGTCGATGCTAATTAGGGTCGAGACGGCTGATAAATAAAAATGACCAAATCCAGTATTCGTTGTCAATATCTGGCCGCGTCGTTCGACTTACTTTAATGTAAGGAATGTAATAACATCGAAGACTTGTTACCAATTAAAAGACAAGAGTTATGCGATCCTTTAGCGACCGGCCGTTTAATTATAATATTTTTCAAATAAAAACACAAACAGTTGCGAAAATTTTTACACCCATACCCTTTTCCGTTTCTTTGTTTCAAATGAATGAACCTTATTTGCATTTTAACTTTTTTTTCTAGAGAAATAATAATTATGAACGCACATCACTATTTTATTTAAAAAAATAAAAGGAGTGAATTGAAGATGGGAAAATAAAAAGCATAGTCTGCAATATGGAGAAGAAGGTTGAGAGAATGTCACATGCCAATCAAAACCATCATAAAGAATGAAAGCTGTTATAATTAACAAAACATCGTGCTTGTGGAGGACATTGAAGAAGAACACATCCATCAAAGGCTCCAGATTCATTTGTACACATATGACAAAAATGACGGGACTATTAACCTGGAAAGGTTGACCTGAAACCGTCGGTCATGGTGATGTATGTAAAGTACAACTACACGGATTGCAAACTTTGTATATTATAATTTACTCGTCAGAAATGCATTGGATTTACGTTAAGAGAAAATCAAGTCAGACGTAGATTCTCAACACATGTCTGTCAGGAAATGTAATGCTCTTCATACTTATTATGTTTTAGTGAACATTCAGGTATTAATTCCCAGCAAAAATCTACAACAATCATTTCTAACTAATTTCATAATGTTTTCGAAAATTAAAAACTTTCGTACAAAAGAAATCCCTTCGAAACGCTTTGATCCATAAAAACGCCTTGTTTTTATACTAAATCTTGAGTGGTTTAATATCTTGTGGCATATCTTGTTATAATTAAGTGACGGCTTTTAGTCTTAAACAATTTGAGTAAATTTTTCTTGCCTCATTTGCATAAAATGCTTGATTCATTCACTATTGCCACTTTTTAACAAGCCTGCCTTTGATTTAAAATAGTAAAGATAGTTTAATCTTTGCAATTATCCAATTAGTTACTTTAAATAAGCGAAGCAATCAATATAATCAAGTCTTGCATTCAAAACAATTCAGCCGTGCACTCTGGCTAATTTAAACATTCTTAATTTGAACATATTTTTTTTGATTCATAGACGAAGGAAAGTATTCAATTTGAGAAAAGCAACCCTCTCCCCGTAGAAAAATTAATTAGTAAATATTAATGTACATAGAAAAGTTATTAGCAAATAAAGAAAAAAAATCATGGTCATGATGAAACAATTCTGTAAGGTACTTCGAAAGTAAATGCTTAAATAAGTAAAGAATAAAGAAATTGATTTTTTTCCTGTATTTTTGAGATTAGTTTTTAGATAGTCTAAGCCAGGGGTGGGCCAACGGTTGATCGCAGGCATTTTGAATAATTTTCTAAGTAAATTTCAAATATTGTATTTGAAAACGTGTACTAAAAATTTAGCTAATATTAAAACTTGAATTTAAAACTAAACACGCATCTATTTTACAACGGATTTTATCGATCCCCAAATAGTGCTTCTAATACTCCTTTCTTCTCATTCTCTTTTCAAATTTGTATTTATTTTTAATTTAACCCATTTCCCGAAGTCAATCGCGTATAAATAATAAAAATTATTGTCGATCATGCCAATATTAAGTATACCCACTTCTGGTCAAAGCTCTTACCATATCAGTAACTACAATAAATTTAAGGAATGTGTTAATAAGCTAGCCTGAATTTCAGATAAGATTAAAATAGTATGTCTTAATTTTTCAAAATGTATGTGGCAAAATTTTTATAAAGAAAATAATCACCTTCGGCGTAGTTTGTGGGTCAATTTGTAAAGCATGTTCGAGAAAATCGTAAGTTACTAGCTAAAGCGACGTATACTTATACGTAATCGTATATTAACATTTACCAAAAATGTCGCTACTATTGCTCAGAATACGCGTGAACAGCTATCAACTTCAACTCGTCATTGTTCTTAAGAATTAAACATTAGGTGCACTTCATTTAGAAGAACTATGATAAGATTTTGGTTTGACGCCTTACAAAGTTCAATTTGTTCAGAAACTAAAGCCATAATAATCTTCTGAAGCGTTTTCGGTTCGCTCTTTACTCAATGATCTGAGGAATGTTTAGCTGTAAATAACCATTTATACTGAAAATCATCTCTTCAGATTAAGCTCATTTTCATCTCAGTGGTTATGTAAATCGACAAATTGTCGCATTTGGGGCTCGGAAAATCCTCACGTGTATACGAAGAAGTTCATAAATCCTCAGGAGCCATGGGTTGGTGCGAGTTTTGACCGGCGGTATCATTGGGTCATTTTTTTTCGAAAATGAGCAAGGAGTCGCTCTTACCGTGAATGAATTTTTATTTCCCAAAATTAGAAAGAACGAAAAGGTAATATTTGATCGGTAATTTTAACAAAATCGCGCTAATTCCCAAAGAACCTTCATTACAATTGATCTTTTGCGTACAGTTTTCGAGAATCGAATAATCAGTCGCAATGCTAACGTCAATCGCTATGATTAGACTCCTTTAGGTTACTTTTTATGAGGAGCCGTTAAGGACAAATGTAACGATCCAGAAACGACACAAGCATTGAAGAATGAAACCGAAGTTGCTATTCACAGAATAGAAGTTCAAATAATTGAAAATGTACTGAAAAGTTGAATTGATAGAATGGGGTACTGTAAAGCCAGTCGTGGTAATCATTTGATCAAAATTGTTTTACATCAACAAATATTATAAAATTTATAAAAAATTTGATTATATATTGATTTCTAACCAGATTAAATTCCAATTTTTAAATGGAGCACCCTGATTACAGAATACTAGAATATTAGATTTTCACTACTTAAGAAAGAAGTTTCGTCCTCCGATTGACAGAATCAGCACTTTGGAATATCCCCTGGTATATAATTGTTTGCTCAGTTCAAGATGCCTTTTTACACATTTTTGACACACAAATTACTTTCCTTTTTTTAGGCATTAAAAATTTACATATAATTCTTTGATATTTGTAAAAATAGTGAAAAAATATTTTATTGCTTAAAGACAACCAATATATTCAAATAAAATTCATATTAGATTCGATAAGAGCTTCGCTGTATCTCACGACAGTGCTTCAGTGCTTTTAAAGTAGAAATAAACGAAAAATGTGCATTTTTTGAATTAAATGTAAGAAAGTAATGGTAATAGTTCTAGCAATGAATGAATTTTGATTTTATTGGCAAGTATAATGCTCGAAACTTGAATCTCATTTCTGTGATTTACAAGAAATAGCCAAAGAAATCTTTGAAATGGAAAAAGGGTAAAAGGTGTAGGTACATTCAAATACAATGTAATAAAAAGACTTTTGAATTTTTTTTTTCTTTAATATTTAAGAAACCGTTAACTTTTGATATATTTATTATTTATAGTGCTGAGTTATTTTTATTTGTGATAGAAAATATGCAAGTCAATATATCGATTTTTTGTTTGATTTTATAAGGAATTTGCATTGCGGTTAATTAAATCGTTGAGAAAATAGTTGAAATTTATAGAACGATAAAATTATCCCGTTCCCAATTTAATTCGAACATATGTATGCATATTGAATGTGTCAATTTAATAAGCTAGTCAGCGAGTGGAAATGTGTCCCAGACTAACCATTTTTCGAGCTACGATATATTTATGATAAAAATTATTTTAGTCACATAATAATTTATGAATTTTGTTTCAACGCGTCTTACGACAGATCAAATAAATGTGTAGAGAAGTGACAACGATTTATTGGTTGAGGAACGAGAGGAATAGGGGATCGCTGGAGGACACTTGGAGTCGCAGCAATCCATACAAGTACGTTTCCAGAATGAACAGATGGGATGCTGTGTGCTTGTTGATGGACCAACAGCCCTGAGGATGACGAATGTATGTCCGGGATGACTGATTCATGACCGACAACGTCGTGCTGATCTACAACATCCACACATACATAAGAGAAAGCATTCTAAACCTCCCACGCACATCGGTTATTAACGTTTATATTTACTTGCCGAGGAGGCACTGAGAGATTGATTGCTCCAACAGACAACAGATTCGGTTATTCCGTTCATAAATACAACTATCTGCCAACCAAACACAAAATATTTCGCTGCATTTCGTTTCTATCACAGTTTTTATTTTCAGCTCTAAACTTTTAAAGTGTGCAAATTGACCGAACAACTAATTATCACCCAATAATCAAACATTTTTATTATCCGTTCAAAACTAAACTAAAAACAAATAATCACAATATAGTCAAACAATAAATGTCACCAAATTAAAGAAAAATGTTAATAAATTCCAATGATATAAATTTTATTTACAAATCTAAACAAGTGATCGATTATTACGGCAATTTTATTCGGTTGATATTTGAAACTTGTACGTGCAAGTGATTGAGATAATATTTAACATTTCAGAAAAGTAAAAGAACTGTTTAATATGATATTGATGAAAGATTAGTTCGTCTGGTTAAAGGTGTGTACCTGATTGGAGATATCTTTGCAAAAAAAAGAAGCATTTTCATCATTAAATTACAGAAGCTATAAAAGTTTTTTTTTCTTTACTATTATAAACATGACTTATGTTTCAGTTTTTTCTCACGCCAATTGAAAATGTATTAATGCCAGTAAAAGGTTTTTAGTAAAATGTTCTCAAGAACTCAAAGGTGAATAGTTTTATATAAAGAAATAACATGTATTCAATTCAATGATCAGCAATTCTTAGTTCTTTTTAATTAATAAAAAATGGGATTACTCAGTAAAAATATTTAGTAAATAATACTTTTTTGAAACAATTTCAATAGTAAGTTCCGATGAAAGAAAAATATAATCAAAACAGAAAATATAATAAGAAATAAGAAAAGGTGTGCTTTTTTTAAAGAACCTACTACTAACTACTATAGATTTGTAATTATTCTATTGCCTTTCTTTGGAAATGTTATAAATATATAAACAGTAGGTATGAAAAAGAAATGTGATTTTTTTAACGTATTTTATTTTGATTGGAATTAGACTTGTGAATTTAAGAGAAATTCATATCTCTTAAGATGTCCATAACTCTAAAAAAAAAACGTTTCTCGAATACCATAAGATATCCAAACACAAAAGATAGATAAACTAGATCAATGATGGTGAACCTACGACCCACGCAAGCTTTTTAACTTATCCGCGATGGTCAGGCAATCATTTGTTTGTTATATTTATTGAAAGAGACTTTCATATTGCTGGTAACCCTTTTCTGTTCCACCTTGTGAATCGCTAACATTAGTAACCCACGAGCTAGAACTAAAAAAATATGAACAAAATTTACCTAACACTTCAAAAAGGTTTGTCATCCCTGAACTAGGCTATAGTCATTTATACTCAAAAATATTTTCATATATTCAATAATGATTCACAAATCTGGCCAATACAATGATTATTGAAGTTAAAAAGAAAGCTTTTGTATAGAGATAAACATTTTTTTAAATTATTTCATAGCAATTATTAGTCTAATAAATACAATTCCAAATAAAGTTTATTTTTTCGACTTATATGCTCCATACTTTAAAAGCTTTTTTTTAAATTCCGTTGGGTTTGCTTATGAGATAAATATCAGCTATGAAGGGAGCTAGTACACGATTACATTTTGTTTTCATTTATTTATTTATTATTTCCGGGAATATTAGAAATGAAAATACTATGTGAATTTCCACTACGAAGGTATCTCAGATGCTATGTGTTAAAAAAAAAAATCAGATCTTTTCTAAAGTTCTTTTTTATAACTTGAAAACAAAACGTTAGATAATTTATTTACAAAAGCATTAAAAATTTCAAGAATTTTCCGGAAAACGAAGGCAAAGCTTATACTCAAATTTTGTAGTACTTTTCACTCAGCTTCTCTACATGCCTAATACTGAAGAAGAGAATATTTTCTTAAAGTAAATTGCAAATATTGGGCGTATAATTAAAAAAAAAAATAAAACAGTTATCTTTGACCTATAATTAGTTTTCCCAAAGCTCACCTTTAATTTTCATAGCATTTACTTGCAGTTTTCTAGGCCATAGTTCTACTTATTAAGAAGATTTTTTACTTTCAATTACAAAAGAGTCAATGTAATCGATGCTATGAAAAAACATGAGTTTTTCAGACCTTATTTTCATCCCTTTCTTTAATAACTATTTGCAAATATTCCTTTAAAATGTATAAAAATCACAAAGAATGCCTCAGTAATTCAAAAGTAATGGTTATAGAATAATCACTTATAAATAATAAACAAAATAATTTCGTTTTTGCAAGCCGATGATACTTGTAACAATCCCTAATTCCACCATTCTTCAGTGGAGCCACTTGTCGAGGTTTCGTTTTTTATTGTATTATCCCATTTGTTTTACATATCAATTCCAATGTATGAGCTTTTTTACCAATTTGATGAATTTCTGTCTCCATTTGATAGTTTAGTGAGTTATAAAGCTAAAATTTATGGAAAAAATTTGTGAATATCAAAGGTCCGAAAATTATATTTTAAACATGTTAAATATTAACTTATTCCCTTATTATATTTAATTCGTTTTATAATTACAAAATCATGAATGATAAGAGAATAAAATAACACTGAATTAAGGTGTTAAGATAAGTAACAAGAAACTATTTTTTTTAAGTTATTGTCATAACTTGATTTTTTCAATTTTTTTATACAAAAGGCAGGTGAATGTAGGCCTTTACCCTATCCGTGACAATAAGCACAATAAATGATAAATGTTGAGTTTCGTCAAACAATCAAAGATTGTTCAAACAATCAAAGAAGCTAAATAAAGTTAATGGAATTTTGAATCAATATCTATCTATTAATCTGTACAGATATAGAATAACCTTAAATCTAAACAAAGCTTTTCTTTCAAACTTTAAATTTCATTTTTCCAAAAACAAAAATAACGCATCTTTTATTAATGAAAGCATATTTAAAGATGTTTCGATAGTTAAATGTCTTAATAAATTATATTTTAACTCCACACTAGTCGGGTCTCATCATTCTTTAAAAAATATATATAGGCATTTTGTGTGTCTAAAAGAACTTTTACAATATTTTATAAATTATATGCCAAATATTTTTCTGAACTTTTTCGCGCAGATATAGCTTACAGTGTGGATAAATTAGTAAAAGAAGCATACGGATTATGCTCGGAAAGATTTAAGATGGACACAAGTTTAACTGTCCGCAATAAATTAAGTTCACCCCCCTGAGGGTTAGTGTGTAGGAAAATATCAGTTTATTTTTAGTTTAAGCATCTTTCAACCACCGAAAAGAGGTGGTGGTTGAGGGTGGTGATGCTATGAATCTGCCAAACGAGCTCTTAAGTTTTGTTTCATTTCTGTTAAAAGAAATTGGTGTTTGTATTCTCAACTTGATGAATTAATTTCACTTGAATTTTTTTTCGTCGCTGAGAAATGCACGAATTGTGTAAAGTGAACCGATGAGTTGTTAATGCTGGGGAAGCAAATTAAACAAGTTGGGTAATGTAGAAGGTTATTGGTGGATTAATTGTTGATGAATAGGTTAAATGTTGAGATTTTTTTTTCTTTTATGTTGAAATGAATCAAATGCTGTGAAGCCTAGTAAAGCGTTAGCAACGCTAACTCGTCTCTCAGTTGCCTGTCTTGTCTTCTTGTCTCCCGAGAAATTTATGTTTCCTCCGCTCGCTGGATTGATCCCTTTTTATTCGCGTTGTTGGCGAACATGAGCGGACCTTCTGGTCCCGCCTCTTACAAACTGGGATTTTATGCACATACATATCCCCCCTGTCTTTTAGGCCGCAGATTGCCAGAACCTGATAAGATGTCACATTGATATATCAGCGACTTGTCCATTTCTTGTAAATTCCACCATTGGAAAACATTATAATAAAGTTGAAAGTTGTATTAATTTTTGATAATTTTTTCACCGCTTCGTATTCCACACGTTTCTGTGAGTTATTTGGGACAGACACATTATCTTATGTGGTTGCACTCTGTTAAGGACGCAGGGGGAAAATGCCCTCGTAGGAATTCTGACTCAGCTTAAAGCAACTCTTTGGAGAGCTCTAATTTAACCTTCCGTGATCAGAAGTCGTCACTTTGCATCCCCGTTGGAGTGAATTACTTCTGACCATTCCATTTCGCCATAAACATTGACATGGTAGCTATTACATTAAAATAACACCCGCTTCAAATCGACTTCAATTTCTCGGTCAATATATTTGTGCATTTACATGCGATGCATCTGAATTTTTCATGGTGAGTTATGGATATTTTCTGTGAATATTTTTAAATTTAATTACGAAAATAATTTCTTAAGTAAACGCAATTTGAAATCATTAAATTGAAATCGAGTTCGTTCATCAACAATAAATTCCGTGACTTTCCATATAGCGCTAAATATACGCAAGGCTATTCATTGTCCATTGCCAAGTAGGCATTAAATAAATACAGATCAGTGTTTTGATTATATAGATACAAACGCAAAACTCGTTTATGGTCACTTCAAGCCTTGCCGACTTACATGCATTTCACAAACAACTTAAAACTTGCACTAGTACCAGGATAATCAACATTGGGGGAATTCTCGCAGATACCAAACATCTCAACCAATGATGTTTTGATTCGAATTGAGCAACAGCAACGAAAAAAAGTCAAGTTTAAACAGGTAATTTTTTATTAATCTCAACGTTGAACCAATAAATTATCGGACGACTGAAATAAAACATTTGAAAAAAATCGGACAGGTCTTGAGATAAATTTCTAACAATTCACGAGAGGAGGATTTATTTGCCTGTATTGTTTTAGTTTATAATCCGATCCAGCAGAAGTTAATATATAGGTAAATTTGTGATTAGTTGATTTAAAATAAGAATCTGCGAGGTAGAAATTCCTCATTTTCAGTAGTAGCGAGGGAAGTGCACGACTGCAGCGTGACTAGGACTTCACCATATTCGCTGATAAACATCTCTGTTTTTAAAGCTCGGATCTGTTGGCATTTTATTCGCACATGCAATCAATTTACTGCTTTGAATTCCTTAACTGTTTGAAATTCAAATAAAAAGCAACAATCGACACTGAACGTCTCCCGCGAACGATCCACGCTCGTTCGCCACCCACATTATCAAATATTGCATCTCTTTTAGATCGGGACCACGATAGCACATACAATTGAATCGCTGATTCTGCTAAAAAACCTCTATTTTGTTATCCCCATTAGGACGGCTGTGTGAAACCACATTGTCTAATACATCACTCAGCGTGGCTCTCCTGATGGGACTAAGGGGGTCCCACTGGAGGCGGTGGCAACGCTCACCTCACCAACGTGGACAACACGACAGGTCAGGTGATTTGCGATCATCGCTTCGGACAGATATCTAAACTTTAGCTCAGATCGCCAACGGCTCTGTGTCCTCCTGACACGTTCCCCAATACTAAATCAATGCGACAAACTAGTTAAACTGTCGCCTTTCCAACACAATGTTTTCCACTTATTGTTCAAGATGTTACTAACATCTGCGAAATAATCACTTCACACCCATTTTCAAAAAGATGAACCAATAAATTTCCCAACTTGGCCGTATCATCCGCGAAAAACCCACTAGTTTCACCCCGATAGCACAACAATTATAAAATAAAATCAAAAACAATAAAATAGCGAGAAATCCAATTATCAGCCGAACCGGCCAATCAACGATCTTGCGTTGGACTGATAAAATAATAACACAATTTAAAATACGCTCGATGCATAAAATCATCAAATTTATTAAAATTATCAGCTTGTTATAATATATGC
Organism: Sisyra terminalis; assembly: GCA_958496175.1. Taxonomy (NCBI): domain Eukaryota; kingdom Metazoa; phylum Arthropoda; class Insecta; order Neuroptera; family Sisyridae; genus Sisyra; species Sisyra terminalis. Next base: position 16,863,592 of record OY292275.1, read on the forward strand.
AAAATTTATAATAGTCATTGAGCAGTTATCGAATTGGCATATATTGTTGTGAGTTATAATGGATTCAGTATGATGATACAATGCTCTCGGCAGTTCGATGATTGCAATGGTCACATTATTCGCTAATCAACAATCTGAAATTTGAGCCGCATATATGTATACACATAGTCGTAAAGCCAACGCCGCACCGAGCTTCGCTATATAAACAAATATTATATTATAATTATATTTCCTATATCACAACCGAATTAGTCATACATCACAACGTTTTCTGTTTAGTCTAATTACTATCAATTACCTGAATTATTCACATGGGAAACAAGAAAAATTCGGTTTAATTCGAAAATTTGCTTTGCTCAGTTGCAGTTTGAGGATCAAAGCACTTTTAAATTTATGTTAAACTATAATTAATCGTTTCACGGTTTTCTGATTCGACAAAAAAAAAATAATCGTTTTGCCAAAGAGAATTGAAAGTTCAATACGGATTACTTTTATTTCTTTTTTTTTAAATCTACCTTTTTGATACATTTCCTTAAAAAAATATCCTAAATAAGTAATGATTCAGGAAAAAAATTAAGTAAAGCACTGAAAACATAACATTTGTGCTAACTTTTCTTAATCTCATTATTTATTATATTTGTACCAGAGAGCTATAGTATCTTAAGTCCATTTTTTTGAATTTAGTGCTAAAATAATCATAACACTAGTTTAGATGATTTTTTTAATGCCAAACTATTGATATCTTTCTTAAATTAGTACGCAATTATTTATTAAAACAAAAACTTATTGCAGTTCTTCACATGTTGAAAGCCAAACTTATCATAAGTGAGCTTAATATGCTTTGTACTGTTAATAAGTAGTTTGAACTTAACATTGTTTACAAAAAAATCACAAATAATGAGGAAAAAAATAAATTCATACCGGTAATCAACTACTTGAGCTATGTCTCGGTAAAATTGCTAGTCAATTTGGGGCTTTTTAATGAAGTAAAAACATCGTAAAGTTGTGTAATTTTTAACTGCTTACTACAGGGTAAATGGAGAAAGTTATGGGTAATCAACTCGCGATAACTATTTTTGAAGAAATGAAATTTTTTTGAAAAAAAAGAAACGTATTCTTTAAAATATTCCGCATCGATCAATGCCAAAACCATCAACATTTGGGAGTTTCTATATTTCATATAGTTCATATATTTCAGCGCAAAGATAAAAAATTACATCAAAATTCAATCCGAGTGCAATGCATAAAAGCTTGACAGAAATATCTGCAATACCTACTTATAAGCATAGGGAAATCCCTTATAATCTCATAATTTTACAACGCACTTCTAAAAAACCTTAAAATCGTCTAGTTTTCAGGTACAGATATAATACTGAATTTGGGAGGAAAAGAGCCACTTGCCAAAAGAAAATGACCTTAATCAAAATTGACCAATTAAATACATATTGTTATAGTTGGTTATAGTAATGACAAAAATAATTAAAGCATACGACTTAAATATTAAAATATACATGCACGGAATATTATTTTGAATCTAATTTTATGGCGGCTTTTAAATTACCAGAATAATAAACAAATTTATTGATTGATATGGAAAAAACCTTTTTCAATTTTTCAAAAACAGAGGTATAAATCAACCAAAATAAGGAAATTCCGTCTAAAAATTAGGATACACGAAAAATGGATCTTCCATATCTGGAAGGATGATTAGGTACTCTCCCAAATGAACGTGATATTTAACTATAATTTATTAGAGACTCTAGGACCCGGTGAACTTCGTACCACCTAAAACTTGTTTTACGAAAATTGATTCATCGATAATATTGCCGTATTTTTAATTATTAATATCGGTAGAAATATTAATTGTATAAAAATAAGAAATTTTACTAATTTAGGTTTTTGGCGCCAAAGAGCTTGTTATCGTATACCATTTTGTTATTTCTTACTTCTAACCTTTCACTACTTCAAAACTACGGGAAAGCTCCACATTAGAGGATTTTTAACGCAACAATATTAGTCAGCAGTCAAAGGTTTTTTTCCAAAAAAGTTCAAGTAAAAGTTATTTAATAGTTGTTTAATAGTTGTTTGGTTTTAGTACTTAGAAAATTATGTTTTTTTTTATTATTTACCTCCGCTTTATTTACCTAGGTTTTTAGCGGATCTAGAGTTCAAAAAATTCGTAAGTCAAGAAATATTGCAAATTTTGGAGTGGTCACTTGACTACCTAGCCACCAGTAGGCTTTCATATTGATGCTTCTTTCAATGATTTACAAAAATCCAAATATTTGGTCTTCAAAAAGTTATTTCTTTAGAAACTTCTTTGTAGTAAAGCAGTATAGATTGCCGTTATAGTGTTACATAGTTAAATGTTAAATATCAATTTTTTTTTTAAAATTGTTTTTTTTTTTTACGAAAATGGCTTTTCAATGTTTAATAACTTTAGGATCTATCATCAGAAGATAGCCTGTTATTTTATGCTCTTGAAATAAATTAGTAACAAGTTTTTCCTATGTACTTTTTTTAATTGAAAATGAAATAATAGCAGCTGGGGTAGTAAATTTTTTGTAGTTTCTGAAATAAATTATTACGCACCAATCACAATAAAATGTGATATCATCATTTCCACAGCTGGAAAAGTAGAATAATATTTTTTCAAAGCTAATTTTCCGTGTACACCTACAATTATACATTATACACATGTACACATATAAAATAAACAACAATTCAAGCTAGGACAGTGTACACACATGTGTGTTTTATTGTGAAGGGATGCATCGGGTGCATATCTCTTTCATGTAGATCCCACAGATCGAGTTCAGTTGAGAGTGAGTAAATTGCACCTCTATGCATTTTATTAGAATTATACAAACACATATGTACCGACAATTGTATGTGTAGGTATATTTATTTATTTGAATGGTGACATCGTGTTGATCCGATTCACTCTATAACGTTCATCCCTCTGCCACCATAAATAGACGGGATATAAGGGATGATTTTCCAGGGATGGATTTATAGGTAACGAAAAGAATAAATTTGAATTTATGTTGAAAAAGCTACGACTTTTTGTCCGAAAAATATATTTAAAAACACTGCTTTGAAATAAAGTTGTGATTTATAATGAATAAATAATCCTATTGTGAGCTAAATTACTTTGGGCAAATTTACCAATTAATTTATTACACACCTGTTTATGAAGGGTTTTAAAAAAATGTCAGCTATAAAAATAAATAACTGGTGAAGCTCCCGATAATTTGAGGTTCTCATTGAATTTAAATAAAAATTACAATCCAGGTGTAGGCAGTTTATGTGACAATTCAACCCTGGATGAAATGCAACATAGTTAGGCTGATGACCACTCAATCTATGGCTCGCATTGTATACCGTATTGCACTACATGCACTGTATGCATAGTTTGAAGTTATTATATGGATCTATGCTTGTCACTAGTTAATGTCAGTTTATGAGTGTGTACACGGATTACATCAAGTGCACTGGAATCCAAAAATGAACAAAACTCGTTGAAAAAATGCTGATTTTTATTGCTGTTAACATTTTTAATTTTGACTGACATTCATTTATGGCTTTGTCGGTTTGTCGTTTGGGATGTGTCTGTTTGTTTTATTGCTTTTAGTCGGATATTATTTTTGTCGTTTGATAATTTACTTTTCAATTCCAAATTAATTTACAATTTTTTGTCATACTGTAATATAAATCGAATTTTCGTATCAAACAAATTATGCTTTATAATTGTTTCTTTTTTAGTCATGCTTTTTCTTATGATACTTTTATATCTTTTCCTAAGTCTTATTAAGTTCTTTTCTTAATCTGTACTTTCCGTAAACACACTCGAAGACTAATGAGAAATTTTCCGCAATATTTTTTTTTTCTTAAAAGTTAAAAAATAAAAGATAAGTGATTCAAAAAGAAAGGCATGAGCTATACAATAATTTAACTTATCAACACAAAAGAAGAAGAATAAAAATATGAAAATTTCAATGCTCCAAAAGAATTTGCCCTATATCACTTAAACCTGAGTTCAATCGAATCCAAAGGGTTCGGTGAGTCAGTATCATGAGTTCAGTGGGTTCTTAATTATTTGTTCATTTTGTGAACCTATGTATAAATTTATCTTTATTTTGAATTTGAAAAAAATCATAATTTATTTTTCAATTAAGAAGGGTTCGGTGAATGCACATTTGAAACTGATGGAGGTCAGTACCTCCAATAAGGTTAAGAATCACTGCACTATATCTGTATCGAAAACATAAAAAATCAGATTTTTTTAAATAGCTCATTCAAACATGAAATAGAAAAAGACAACAAATCGAACTTTGTAGCTGAAAAGTTGAGAAAATTTTAAGGAAGCCCATCTATTTTTGACCAAAACCGCAGGTGAACTAAGTTTACCATTAAAATAGAACTAGAATCATATTATCGATTTAGAATCGAATTCAGAAACTTGTTATTAAGATTTATTTATCATTGCTTTACGAGTATATCTGCCATAGTTTTTCAATAGTTTTTGGGTTTTAATAGCTACGTTTCTGGGAATAAAAATTTCGGTAATTACGGTTTTCGAACTTATGTTAGACCCACTGATGTGTAGAGCACTGATCAGAACCACTTCTTTAGTAAAGTAACTTGTTTGTAGTTATTTGTAAACTTGTATTTTGTACATATATACTTAAAACTTTTTTCTTTCGTTAAGTTACTGATTTAGGTATTCATCTCAACTACAAGAAATATAAGTTTAAAAGCTAAAAAAGTTTCTTAGTTTATTCTAGGCTCTACTATCTAGTACCTACGTATGCACAATATATATTACGCACCAATCGTAAACGGTGACAATTAAAGCAGCAATTTTGTCAAGAATCATTCATAATTTTTTTTATCACTTGTTGATGTATATGTATCTAGCCTGCTCTAATTCAATACAAATTTGGGAACTTAAGCACGATATGAATAAGAAACCAAACAACTTTGCATCTGTAATTAATATAATTAACAATTGGAAACCAAAAAAAAAAAATACGTACTTAAGACAAGACAGATTCAACCAAATAATTCATTCCTCAAAATTGTAGGGTTAATAAGATTATATTAAAACAAAATTTAGTTTTTCGATATGTTTTTCGATATTATAATAAGCTAGTATAGTTCTGGGTTATTAGTAAACCAAAAATAAATTAACAGCATTTAAACTTTGTTTCGAAAACCGGTTAAAGTGCTTCAAAAATATCTACCAATTGATCAGTTGACTTCCGAAGTAGGTATAACAACAAGAAGTTCGAACAGTATCAGTTTTTGCACAATATTCAAGTACATAATAACAAACCCAGATCATAGTTCTTTTTTTCTATCCACCAGAATAGACTAAAAATGAGCAAATAAAATAACAAACTTAGAAGAATACTTAGAGGAAAAGTCTCAAAAATTATGGTAAAGGAACTTTTTAATATTAACTGAAGACTTCTATACTTGGGAAGAAAAGACAGTAAAATGATGGAAGGTTATTATATGTGAACAAGTACACAAGTTAACATACTTAGGAACTGCAATCAATGACAGATGGGAACCAAGAGTTAAAATTGAAAATTGAATAGCCAAAAGAAAAACAACGTTCATAAAAATGAAACAAATTTTTTGCATACGCGAAATCAATATCGACTTAAAAATCAAAATACCCCAATGTTACATTCTCCCAGAACTTCTGTACGGAGTAGAAGCTGGGACAGTAACCGACAACTTACGGAAACGAATAGAAGCTTTCGAGACGTGAACTTATAGAAGAATTTTGAAAGTTCGATGGGTGGATGATAACACAAACGAAAAAATATTACAACGACTCAAAAAATCAACCGAGTTTGTGAACATAAAACTTCGGAAACTTGAGTACTTCGGCCATTTTATGAGACCTAATAATTCTAGGGAAAATTATAGGAAAAAGAAGTGCAGGCAGAAGGACAACATTGTGACTGAAGAATCTAAGGACGTGGTTTGGCAGATTGTCAACGCAACTGTTTCGGGATATAGTGAATACATTTACTAGCCAGTAAATACATCAGTCAACAATCGTTTCGGCCATAACACTTAAAGAAGATAAAGGCTTATTAACAAGACACTGTAATCAAAGAAAACATATCTTATCTGCCGTAATTCCTTTAGGACCACTTGGGCATGAATTGAGAAACATTCATTAATAGGTAGTCTGCTTAAATTCATCTCAGGAGCAAGTATAACAAATGATATATAGAACAACGCAGGGCCGTAATAATCCTTGTAGAATGCAGGGCAGACGACATCACAAGAGAAAAAAAGAAGAACAAATATCGTCTATACAAAAATCTCGACGGAAAAACAATGCAAATTTTGATTTTATTTTTTTTGTATTTCGTAAAGTAAAAAAGACTTACAATTGGTTACATTTTTACTTCAACTTCCGTCAAAAATTTGAACATTTCCATGAGATAATCATAAAGCAAATGTTGAAAATATGAAAAGCATAAATTTTTATAAACAGTTTGTTTTATTACATATATTTATTAAGTTTTTCATTTTTTATGTTTTATGTCATTTTTACAAGACCATGAAAATATTTCGCGAGCTTTTACGATCTCGTTGACAAATTGTATCTATAACCGTTTATTTAGAGTGGCGATGACGTGTGAGACCAGTTCATAATATTAATTTGCATAGCATCAATTGTCGATGAGGATGGGAGAATCCGAGCGGACATCCCTTCGGACACGACGATCTATTATCTAACATTCACAGGAAGACATTGACCAATGTTGTGTCGGACAGCTTTGGGCCTCCTTTTGCCACCTACCACGCGTAATCTGTCAGCTAATCAATTGTTTATGTAATAACCAACTTGTCAGCGACAATAACTTTATAGACAACTCCGTTACATTTGCATAACCCTCAGGTATCAAAAGATAAAACGGAACTTGTCCGACCACTTATCTCTAAATAATAACATTTGAAATTTAATGAATGATAAGATATGAATTTAAAAAAAATAATTATTCAACTTGTAACAAGCAAAAGTTAAAAATTTAATTACAACTATACCTTCAACTACCATGCAAAATTAATTTGAAACACAGAAACTCGTCATTTCATCTCCATTCGTATCTCTCAATATGGGGGAAAACTGACAAGGGAACTTCTGCAGATGAAAAAAAAGCTCAATGTACATATGTATACGATATATACGTATGCATTTAATATGATACACATAACGTTTGAGATAGGCACACATTATCTGCTTACAAATACGAAACAATACCAACTTTTCTAAAATTTAAAAGCGAATTGTGTTCAATGCATTTTATTTAAATCAACGTGAAACAAACTATCCTTTATAGATTACGTGCAAATATTTAATTGGTAAAAGTATCTTTTATAATACTTGTGACGATAATTCGATTTGATTACTACAATAAAAGAATTGAAGAAAGCGATTATTTTAAATTGAAATTTCAACTCTAAACATAAATCGTTTGTACCTATTGTCAATGTGCCAAAGAGGAAAATTATTTAAGTCGTTTCTCTATCTACACATTTGATACGTTGATATATACATATATAAGAGAGCACTAGTAAACAGGTAATTATCAACTTTGATGGTCTCCCTCGCCTGGCAGAATATCCACGCCGCGCAAAGCACGAATTTTAAATTAAAATTGAAATGTTGACCTAAATGAATTTCGCAATCATAAATATTCTGTAGAAATGTAAATTGTTTTATTTTGTGCACAGTACCGCTGACATCTGAAAGCATCGTTCACATTTTAATAAGTTTCATTAAGCAACGAAGCTTTTAATAATTCATCAAGTGATTAAATGATCCTAATTAAATTCATGTAGGTAATTGACAAAGATTAATAATATAATTATTACCTCATTTGTCTACACAAAACAATTAGTATATCTATGGTTAAAACTTTATGTTCAGTTTCTCATGTTCTTGCTGTTCCATGATATCTATGTAATTTGTAAACAACAAAAATGTTCAACATTTAAAGCGTTAAATTTTAAAAATTGCTGCTGTTAGCTTAGAACGTTTATTTCTAGTTAATCATAATATGTATAAACATCACTATGAAAATGTTTAAATGCATTTTTAACGACTAGCGTTTAGTTATTGTTTTTTTACTCGTTTTTTCCATGAGTATGTCTAATCGCTCAAAACTCTATTAACTAACTAATTTTTAAATGAATCTGACCCTAAATTTTGAAAGAACTTCATAAAATTATTCCTCTTTTTTGCTTGTTTATTTTTTTTAAACAAATAATCAGATCTCGCTTGTATTATACTTAATAATGAATGCCTATTTTAAAAGTTTAAAACAATGCGGATCAATTAATATGATGGACAAAAGATTAGAGAGATAACACGCCCTTAAAGAATATATCTTAGTCCTGGTCCTGAAAAGTAATACCAGGAAAGGTTCGATTTAATCTTTTTTGCTCGTTTAAATTGTTAAAATTGTTTAAAGGGATTCCCAAACGTTTTTGGATCCCGATACCTTGTATAAATGCTTGCTATGCTCTATGTTAAATTTCAATGTAAATCTTACGTTAGTAATCCTCTTGAAGTCAGATATGGATTGCTATATCTACACCTTTTCTATTGACAATTTTGTTAAAATTCCTGGTCTTACGTGTTTCTGTAAAGTGCTATTGCCAAATTGTTTACATCGGCTCAAAATTAACGTTGGCCCATTTTATAAATTAATAATATTTGTAAGATTACAAGTGACCGAGTAGTTAAGATAACCACTCCATAACTGGTACATGTTTTCAAATTTTAAATAATTATCAATTTACGGATTTTTATTAACCCTAGAGTCGCTACAGGCCTAAGTAGTTCTAAAGTAACGGTAAATGAAAATTACAAAAAAAATATTTTGTCTAGGAAAACTTTTATGACGCTCCAATAGAACAGATCCTCCTCCTGCTCCTGATAATGCTCTAAGGTTTGGAATATGGTTTACTAAATTTGCTTTGTATATTAGTGAAGCGTCTGGAATTGTTGACGAACAAAAAAAATATTTTTTTCCAACCCATGCAAGGGAAAATCTTATTAAATTGGTATAAAATTTTCACCAATTAGTTAAGCAAAAAACATCACTTTATGAAAACTGTTTTCCCATCTGCTACCAATAACATACCATGATTTCTTTAACTTTAAAAAAATATGACAATTTTTTTTGAAAATACTGTGTAACAAGATTGTTACCATAGTCCTTACATAACTCCAGAAAAAATTTAACCACGTGAACCACTTACCAACGGTGATATAAAAAATAAATAATTTGTATTTGAAGTGGGCCATCGTAATGCCGTTCCCATTCTGGAACCAATTCGCAAAAATTGAAAATTTTAAAATATGCCCAAGTATTGCATATTTACTTTCCCAAGCATTTTATTCGATGGTTAGAATATATTATAATTACTCAATTTTACGCTTTTTTTATTTATAACTTGATAACTTTATTCGCCTCTTCAAATTTTCGGTTAGTAGCTTCGATTTATTGAAATAAGCATATTTGAGAATCTTCTTATAAGAATTCAACGAAAAATCTAAAATAAATAAGTTTCTCATTAAGAACAATTTTTCTGGCAGAATTTTTTTTTGTGCACCCGAATATTTTCATGGGACAACTTATGATTACACCTACACATTATAAAAATCTTTAAAAAATTATTAAAAATTCACCCAAAGGAATTCAAGTTCATAAATCATTTTCATAAACATAAAAGACATATGTTTTCACATATTTTGCAAAAAAATAGTTTTTAAAGTTACAAACGTTGGATATCAACAAATTTATTTATTTATCTGGATAAACGGTTGACTTACGGAAATAATATCCTTAGTTAAATGACCTCAAGAAATTATGGTCAAGGAACCTATTTTTTGAAAATACAAAATAATAATATTGTATTATTTAAATAATAATCGGAAATAAATTTCAAGGAAATTAATAAAAAAAATCAACTAAAACAAGTTTGATTTCTAAAGAATAATTTTTTTGTAATTTTATAATTATTTGGCAGGTAATTTCACAAATTTCATTTTTTTTGGGTTTATTTAAAAGTAAGAAAAAAATGGAAAGTTATTCTTTAAAGATAAAGTAAACATTGTTTGGGAAGTAAATTTAATTAAATTTTAAGAAAAAACAACAACTTTTGATTTTGACAAAATTATGAAAAGTTTGATCAAATATTCCCATGACAGGATGTAGAAACAATTTATATAGTTTTCGATAAGAAAATATTTCTATACTTCTTAGTTACTTTGCAATGTATAATGTAAGAAACAAGTTACAATGGCAGTAGACAGCCAGAAATTGTCACCCATATAAATTAGAAATCATTGTTTTATCTCCACTCATTTTAATATATAGAGAGATATTTGAACGAAACTTCAATGTCTCATTCATTTAAGTTTTATTTACAAGAAAGTTCTGGGTGTAATTTTCCAAGTAAGAAATTGATTTGCAAATCTAATTAGATTGATAACATCATATTCATGCAAAATTTACAACTCTTCATGTACTATTTAATGAATGTTTTATAATTTGTAAAGTTGAAAAGCTCAAATATATATCAAGATAACGTCATTTGATTGAAAATGTAAATGTTGTTTGAACTACAAAGTTTTTCTCTGGTTATAATATCACCATTGAAAATTGAATGGTGCGGGGGGCTGAAAATAAAAATTTGATACATACGTCACGTTTAATTAACGTTTCTATGTAAATCAAATTTCGCAAATGAATGGCAGGTAGAGGAGAAACGCGACCTTCCATTTAAATACATGATGGCACATCCTTCCGAAGTTATATGTGTGTGTGTATGTGTGTAATTATTCTAAACTTCCTCATTATATCGATTTGAATAAATCAATTTTAAATGTTTTAGATTCTGAATAGAACTGTTGATATTAATTTTAGAAATGTTTTGATTTTTTTTCGAAATAAATAATTTCATATGTTTTCATTTGAAGGTTTTTTTATCTCGTTTTATAAGAACAAGGAATTAATTACTGTTAACACCCAGAGCATCCCTTAACTTATTTTGAATATTCTACAAAATGCCTGGATGCATTGGATGCATTGGATACAAAGGTTTGATTTTTAGGTTTGATTTTGTATCTACTTTTGCAATTCATATTTTGGTTGAAATCGACGTAGCTAAAACCTCCTTTGAAAATAAAAAAAGAATCATATATCTTTACTATTGATATACGCCAATAATTTTTTATTATAAACTTACTTTATAAGCATGTTTATAGCAGAATTTTGACAGAGAGAGGAAAAATTGTCTTTTTCATTCGTAAATTCGTAAACGGGTTGTTTAATTGTAAGGTTTGTAGGATTCTTATCTTCGATTTATCTTAGTTGGAGGCTTTACCACCACCTTAAAACTATTTATTCTTAGTATCCTGCCTATATGGTCAGATACACTTCGTAGATACGAGTGTGGCAAAGGGTACCTTGTTCATGACTCTAGATCGCAAAAGTATCGTCTTCATACCTAAATCAGGTACAAGGTTTCAATTCAGCAACCCGAAAGATTCAAGTTTCAAAGTCTTCCATGACTTCAAAGTTCTCCAAAGGTGTTAATAATTATGGGCAAGATAAAAGTCCATGGCAGCAACAGATTTCTGTTTGTATAATTTGTCTTGAAATCTGAAATACGTGGAAGTAATGCAATGTTTTATGAGCGAAAAAATATTAGAAGGGTTTTTTTTTAGACTTATGGATAAGTGATAGGGTATCTTGGATTGGCATATTCGTTAACAAAAAAACTTTATCAAAACTGACCAAGATGTCATCTGGACCAACTCTAATAGTTGCCAATTTGTTCACGAAATTGAATTCACAATGTGAGATTGACTTAATTTTGAAATGGTTTGGTTAAATACTGGACAAGATGGTAGGTAGGACCACCAATGTTACTAATCATTGAACTTTAAGAAATGGAATAGTTGTGGATGTTTGGAAAGCCATATAATTTTGGTGATGACGGTTTTCTCGACTTAAACCTTTTGATTACATTTTTGAGAAGCTGATTGTTTCTTCCAGTAATGACGTTCATTGGATCCCGTTTTAGGGGTTTGAATGTATTACCATCCGAGAGAAGTGATCTAATTTCCGTTTCATATTCATCTCTATTTATTATTTAACTAAAATTTTCTTTATCTGTGCGAAAATGAAAAATAGCCCTCCTCTTTTTATATGAATACCTCTTCAATTAAAAAGAAAAGAATTATTTCTTCTCTGATTTGTAGATCTACAGTTTTATTTCAACCTGAATTCTACGTTGTTCTACGTTGCCTTTCTTTGGTAAAATTAGTTTCGGAGAGGTTAAAAAATTTTGGTGACATGGTCTATAGAATCACGGGTTTGCATCCGAATACTAAAGCCTTTTAAATAAAGAAATGTAGCTTGAAAACTTAAATTTTATGACATATAAATAGAAATCTAGAGCCATTTATGAATTCTCCAATAACACAATGATATTTGGGGTATGATCTTTAACTGAATTTTTATGATATTTAAAATCGCTAACTACCTTAATAGTTGTAAGATAAGTGATTAGGAAAATATCAATTTAATTCATATTTTTCAGTTTATTATCAAGATTGTGTTCTTTTATAGTTTAATTCACATAAAGCTTATGAAAGCTTTTAAAAAAATAATGAAACCGTGGTACTTGTTTAACAAAATTCACAAAATAAAAGATATGGTTTTATTTATTTAAACAATTTTTGATATATAATGTTTGCAAATTTAAATGTTTCTATCAACGATCTCAAATTTTGGGGTCTAGAACTCTAGGCGGATGGCAGCAAATCAAAAGATGGACAATAAAAGTTTAGCTAAAAAACAGATTCATCACAATTACTTTACTCTACTCAAAAATATCTACTTCTTAATGCATGGCTATTTCACAATGAATTTAGTAATTTAACTTAATATAGTAATAATAACAATAAACAATGAGTTTTTAATATAAGTGCCTCTCTTAACTTGGAAGAGTATAATATCGATTTAAATTTTTCGTAAGATATTTGATCAATTGTAATTGACGCTTTGTTAAGTTATTTTTTATTTATATTTTGGATTTAAATTTTAGATAAGAAAAAATTATCAATAACACCAATAAATAATGTAAGTGGGGCCAGATGGGAAGAATTAAAGTTGAATTACATAAAGTTAAATTATAGAATAAAAATGAAAATCATAAATTGGATCATAAATATTGAAAGAGTGAGAAGCATATTGGTTTAAATGAAGCGAATATTTTAAATCAAATTCACCAAAAACGTATTTCAAAGTACAGAGAACCATGTAGTAGCCAAATCAGATTTTTTTCCAATAGGAAACGAGCTTTTATTGGTGGAGTTTTTCTGTGAGTTGTTAGCTCTTTAAAATTCAAAAGTTGTACAATTTTGAGGTGCTTTTCGTAAAGTCTGTATAGAAACGTTCTATACCTATGTTAACAATTTCGTATATATTTTTAAATTGAAAACAATGTTGGAAAAGTTTCTCTCTTTTTTGTGTAAAAAGTTTTGTCAAACAATAAAATTCCCTCATTCACTTGAAACATAAGAACGAAATGAAAACAGTTTTTAATCTATATAACATGATGTTGGAGATGGACATAGGGAGGTCGACCTCAAAAGAAGTTAGCGCTATAGAAGGCAGCATTATCCTGATCCTTGTGAGGCGGCAGTTGAGTGGGTGTTCTTCCTGAAAGCTCACACTCCGAATCCAGCACCCGCCATTGTGCACGCCCGACGGCAATGAAGCCTGTCACAAAAATGATGGACGTTCTCACATAAAACTGACGAGTGACTCATGGCGCCTTCACAAATGGCTCTGCGGAGCCTCGTATATCACTTTTATTACACCCATCTTCATTTTCATATTTCATATTTGCATTTTCTGTGCCGTTATAAATCAGGGAGTTTATGGCTAATTAGGCCTTTGTGTAGAGCGAACTGAAAGCTTCGGAGACGGCAATGTCATTGCGACGACGCAGCACCAACTATGGGTGACTTCATTGTTTCGGATACAGTTCTCTTTGTTGGGCGAAAAGCTTCGTGTCCATCACCGTCTCTAATCTGCCAAGCAAGCACAGAACGCAACGTGTGAACCAGCGGACCAACCCTGAGCTTATCGCCGGGCCTTCGTCCAAGCTCGCACCACCAAATGAAAGGGAGACAATATGTTTTCAAATGACATCATAGCTTCGATCTGATAACATTTACAAAATGACACTTTTTTCACGATGTCTTAGAGTTATTTATGACAAAATGTTGCTATTGTTTATTATATTTTATACAAATACCCACGATTTCATACAAAATTCAACCGTTCCGATGATTTATCTTCGTTCCCTACAAAAAGGCAACGTTGTTTTTCAACATCAATCTAAAATTTATAAAACAACTATTATTCTTTATTAAAACTTTCAAAAATCCAAAAAAAAAATCATCTCTAATTAAATTACTCTTTCTTCGAATCATGGACACAAATAACCGTGACAGTTATGGAAAATTAAAATAAATTCCGACAACGAACCAGAAACTTGAAAGATAAACTTGGCCCATTCATCCTTTTCATGTAATTTATTCTTTTTTCCCAATACCGAAAAAGCTCAAACTTTAATGTAAACACATTCAATTTGTGAAAAGGTCTTGTCTATCAAATAAACGAGATAAATTATTGACACAAAAATGCCGATAAGGCTTTGATGCTGTTGCCTATATGGAAAATAGACGATGCTGGGAAATTTTCTATATACACAACGCTATTACAATCTTTGTAGTATATTTAATTTATTGGAACCAACCCCACACTAGATTTCTGTAGAACTTGGATATATCTATCGAAAATAGCTCGGAAGCCTTATACGTTCGAATAAAACGAATTTCTGATGTCAATTGTAATCAAAAAAGAAAGTTTTTTAACTTAGTTCTTTTTCTATTGCTATTGAAATCAAGTGCTTAATATATTCGTTTAAGAAAAAATGAATTAAAAATATTATTTTCTCATTTTTTTTTTGTAAAATAAATAAAAAATTACTACAGTTATAATAACATAACGGTTAACGATGGAATATTTATTAAAACTTTACAACTATCCATTGGCTTTAACGCCACTTCACTACCGAAAATATATTAGAAAAAGTCTCATTGAAAGACCATACGATAATATTTTAAAAATTAATTGAATTGCCCCAACAAACTTGTTAACTAAATAAATTCAATAAATATTACTTACGTCGTATGACTCAATTTTCTTTTTCCTAACGCATTTCAACAGCGGTTAGTTGTCATCGTCAGGTGGTATTCTAATTTTTCAATAGTAAACAAATTTTATACAAAGTATTTCTTGCAAATAATTTATCGTTTAGGATATTGGTTGGATCCAGTTTGTGGTCTTAGCGTATTATATATTTTTTCAAAGTGTTCATATAGGATCCATTCTTATTATCATGTAGAAGTTTAAAGTTTGTTTAAAAACTAATGCATTAATGATGTTCGTCATGAAGATGGTTTGAAAAATTAGAAAAAGTTATTTTAACAGGTTTTCTGGATATGTTCTTTCATTTAGTCCTGAAAGATCCAGTTTTGCTAATGTAATTTTTTTTACATGAACCTCATTTAGTTTTATATATTCTGGATTTATTTCCCAGAGTAATTTGGTTGTTTTTTTTTTTTGGTTTTTCTACCCAAATAAAAGGAGATGTAATAAAATCAAGTTTTAACAATACATTTACAACAATCGCCAAATTCCAAAGAAAAATTATATTAGCTTTGAATTTTCGAAAACATAATGAATTCTCAAACCATGGGAGAACAACAAAATTACACAGAAAAATAAACCGAGATATATAAAACTAAATGTGGTCCACGTCAAAAATTTACATTAGCCAAACTGATAGATCTTTTGGGACTAGATACAAATACTTGGATATAAACTGTAAATCCCTATATATATGTCCAAAAAAATTCACATACGATGACCCTATATAAACATGAATTATTAAAAGTACCAAAAATTAATTTCGTTTTTTTAATGTACAAATAAAACACAAAATTTTGTTACAACTTTTGATTTTAAATCAACGATTTAATCAGCCTCAATAGTATCAACGTTTTGACATTTAGTATACAATTTTTAATACTTAATCAATAAATCAGTAAAAATCAATTGATAACTACGAAAAATTTCTCAAAATTACACATTTTGGACATCACTTATGCTTTCAATGTTTTTACCACTTAGTAAATGTTGTAACAATTGAAATAAATAGAAATCCGATGGAATAACTTTGGACAATTGTACTGGGTACGGCGATACCAACCCCCTTATTTGTTAGTTTTTTTTCCAGGGCTTTTCTTCTGCAAAGAATTATTGCATTACCGTGACACAACATAGAATTTTATCTGTTAATAGTTCTTGGGCACTTCTGGGTACTATGTTGGTCGCCCAAAATTGATTAGAAATATTTAACAGATCTTCGACTATATGACATATATTTGGTACCACTTCCAGCCTTAACATCTAGTTGGTTATTTTTTTTTTAATTCTTTAATGGTACCAATTGAAGAAGTGAAAATTATGGAATTTAAACTTAAAAAACTCATTTGGCGTTAATAAACATCTAATGCACTTAGATAAACCTAGAAAAGGTTTTTAAGTAACGACTTTGCGTTGCCACCCTGTGAAACTCGAATAGTTTACAATACCGAATTTGTATTCCTTCGAATTTTTGGTCTTACTATTTCAAAAGAGATGTAGAAATAACAATATTTGAAATTTAATATAAGATAATAAATCATTCTAATCATAAAATGTCTTTAGTACCACTTTGAAATACATAACTTATAAGCAGATAAATGGTAATTGAATAACTATAAGTTTAAAAACGAAATTACTTTGGTGTACACTTTTTATATAAATCCCACAAACTAGATCCAACCAATACCGTTAAGGCCAAATTGCTTACAACAAAAACCTTATATGAAATTTGTCTACAATTGACAAATTAAAGTACCACTTGACGATAACACCTACCCACATTTGAAATGCATTGGGAAGAAGATAATTGAGCCATACGTAAATAATAATTCCATAACTAATTATTGGTGACTTGGAAATAATAAAATAATTATCAATGTTAATCTTACTGTAAATTAAAAGCTATATTCACAAAATTTTGATATAAATTAATTTTACATTCAGAAGGGAGGATATCTTAACTTTACATTAGCGCTATACTTAGAAAAAATATTCATGTTTTTTTAATAATAAATTTTTCACCAATGTATATTGCACTTTAATTTTAATGAGAAATTATATACATTATGTTAATATAATATCAATTAAATCAGTGGTTCTCGACGAAAGGTTCAATAATCCCCTAGGGCCAAGAAGAATACTTTAAATAAGTCAAAATGGGTAATTTGAAAACAGAATTGTCCAAAGCTTAACTCAGCCATAACTTTTGGTAGCTACTATAAATATTTTTGCTACAAAATTTTACAAAAAAACAGAAAAACCCCAAACTAAACCTTTTTGAACTAAAAAATTTAGTTTTTCTTGTTTTCTCACGCCATCTTTATCTTCTAGTCCCTACTACTCTTTTGTTGCGATATTTCTAGTTGCTTTATAACTTAAGTGGTGATAGAGGATTTTTGTGGATTTTTTTAATCCAATTCTGAAAATAAAAATATATAATGATTGCAGGATTTGAACCCAACAGTAAGTGGTGTGTAGAGCGGGAATCATGACCACTATGCCATTAGATAAGTCTTTTAACATTTAAAGCACAACTTATTAAATATAATGTTACAAATATAATAATTCTACTATATATGTAATTCTACACATCATGATTTCATAATTGCATTGATTTTATTACTCTACGTTTTTAAAAGATGAATAGAGTGAAGGAAATCAAAAGAGTAGTTAAAGTAAACATGAAAAAGTATAAAACTTCGCGATTTCAACAATGAAATATATTTTTATTATTCGCAAACAATAAATAAAATTCTTTCGCAAACTTTTATATTAACTTTTCGGAATCCGATAAGTACTAACTTTTCTAATGAATATGAAATATTTTTAAAAAAAAATCTAGTTCAACTTCTTGAATTGTTCACCTCTTTCTTGTTTCGAACTAAATATGAATTAAAATTGCAAACAATGCTTCACCGCAGAATCATCATCTCCCCAACGTTGTGCCACCCTTTGTTCTTCAGTTTCTGCCAAGAATTTCTCGGAGCAGTCATAAATATGACAATTGCATCAGACAGTTGAGTATCGAACGCGACAAAAACAAACAGTTTTAGAATCATTATTTATGGCTCAAACCCTTCGCAATTTAAAGAATAAAATTCAATTTACGTCAGACAATAAATACTTATTATATGTTTCATTTTATCAGTCATATTCTCCCAAAGTAGAAGTGGTGGCGTCGAAAAAAAAAACGCCAACTGTGATAAAAATAATTTAAATTAAAAACATTTTCGCCAACAAAAACTTTGGATCTGTGTTATTAAATTTTTAAGACAAGGAGAAACAAAAAATAATTCATTCGAGGGTCGTCGGTAAAGGGATGATAATCTCAATATAGAATGGTCAGCGCAATTCATACTCGTACATATTTCGTACGTAAACGTACGATTCAGGGTGGGATTTGCAATGATTTACCATATGTGTACAATAAAACCCTGTGCTACGATAATATTATAATGAATATTAAGAAGACAAAGCCAACGAGCTATAAGCATTCGTATCAAACAAAAACGAAATAGCGGTGAGACTCTTTTCTGATATGAGAGTATAGGGGGTGGAACAGTCGGAAAACGTTCTCTTTTTAACTATAAAAGCAATAAAGGAAAGGGTGTCGACAATTTATAGACAAACATGGAGTTGTGCGTACCGGTTTTGAGGGTGAGATTCCATACACAGTACCTCTTATGATACATTAAATAAATAACATTTATTATGAAAAATGTTTATTAAAAAGAATAAAATAAGCTTAGAATTTACGTTTCTCTATGCACCATTCGTCTCTTTTAAAGATACCAAGTAAAGTGTGTGATTAAAAATATTTTATCGCATCCTTTCCTGTTTTAAATTACCCTTTGAAACACCCCCAATTTTTTAACTTAAAGATTTATTGATATCCTTGAGTTAGATCTGATTTATTTTTTGAAAAGCTTAAGGTGATTGTATTGATTAGTTTTTTATCGAACATCTGTTTCTTAGTTTTCCAATAGTTCCTCTTCAATGCCAATCAGAGCACTTCGGGCACATGCGTAAGGCATAAGGGAGGAAATCCTCGAGTTCTCCCGTTTGCCCGCCACATTAAAACTATGATATAGAGGCAGATTCAAGATATGGCGCAATTTCAGTCACGGTCCCTAAATTTATATCAATGTCAGTTACCAATTATAAATGAAAGCGCAGAATAAAGTAGTAATAAATTTAAATTTTACTGTATATTATCTTTAAACCTATTTTATATGTAAATCCAAATTACTCTACAGTCATCATTTGCAGAGTTTTGAGGAACAAATTGAGCATAAAGTATAAATTATGTTTTGGGACGTATCAGGATTCAGGAGGTGTATGTTAGGTTTAGTTTTACAAGATGATTTATAGTACGGATCCTTCTATTTACTCACATTCTTAACGCACTGCATATTAAATTTAATTTTATTTGAATATTATGGCAAATTTTCAATCAATATGTCGCAAGAAAAAGTGCCTCGCCACCACATGCAAACCAATATTATCAAGCAATAGCCAATTCTACTATGCCTAAATCGTAATGGTAATAATAATTATTATACAGATATTCATTATAAATTATAATTTTCTATCATTAGCCAACGAAATTGTAGAATTTATTTAGGTAATTTTCAGAAATTGAAATTAGTATTATATTACAACAGTAAAACAATTTAATGGACATTTTGTATAATGAATCAGAGTGCATCAAAAGCTAATATCAACAATAATGAAACAAAATGAGGTTTGCAAAAGAGCATTAAAATCACAACTGGTTCCATCAGATGGATGTAATTAATAATTCCAAATTTACCGCACTTTAAATATTCAAGCTGAACGTAAGCAAATCGAATTCAATGCAGAGATATGAGGAACAATGAAAAATTAGCAAAAGGCAATTTCATTTATTTTATTCTAACATTTTCATGGAAACTTATTATTGATCAATTGTTAAAAATAACAGTTTAAAAACTTCGTTTTTCCATAAAAAATATTTTTATTTAAAATTTAATTATTTACTTGTACTTCTTAATTTTGTTGTTTACTTTAATCAAAAAATATTGCACACTTCCGGTAAACTTAAGGAAAGTTCAAAAATTCGACTAGATATAAGTTTGCCAAATTAATTACCCAATGTAAACATGCAGCACCATTGGATTTTAATAAAGTATGCCCAACACGAAAACCCCAATTGCGACCCAAAAAATATCCAATGGGAAATCCTTATTGGTTTTTTTCCCAATTGGGTTTGGTATGAGGCCTAAGTAGGAAGATCCAATAAGAAAAGAAAGAAAAGTTTTTCAATTTTTTCTACTCTGATTCTGTGTGGGATCTAAATGAGAAATTTTTCCAAGAAAATGAAAAATAATTTTCAATTTTTTCCAATTGGATACAATGTGGGACTTAATTGGGGGAGGACGCAATATGAAAATCAAGTACGGTTGTTATTAGAACGGTTAAATGAAATTATTGATAAAAAATAAAAGATTACTATCTACTGATAATTTATTTTTAACTTATTCCGTTTGTCTCAAGAATTTTTTCTCCTCTCGTCCTAGATTAGAATGACTTTAATGGTATCACTTTGGGATTTTTGCATTAGGACAAAGCTTCAATTGTACATTAAGAGCCCCGCGGGTCTTTGGGTTACATCTCAATTTTGAATTCCTGAAATAAATCCCCATTTGGGACCCAACAAAATTAATTTAAAAGTTTCTAAACGAGAAGTAACTTTTAGGTAAATATTTTACAAAAACATGAATTAATCTGAATTAATAAATTCAGAAGAATCTAGTCTAAAGGCTCCGATCGAAAACGGAACCTTATAATTTGTCAATAGACTATTAACCTTACAAAAATTAACTTTGGATCTATAAACCACTACCCAAAAGTGTAAAGAAGAAGCCACTTCAAAAAGTAGCACTTTTTGGATAATAGGATGGGTGGGTGGAAGGAAGATGCATTCTATGAACTGCAGTAGGTACAGTAGTATAAAGAAACTGCGAAAAAAGTAAGAATCATTAAACCAATCGTAAAGCTGGGAGATACAAAAAATTTAGTGCACATAAACATGTAAGACATCATTAGATACGAAATTTGCATTGGTTTCAAGTTACAGGTAAATAAATTTGCATTGAAACGTACGTAATGGATATTTTACGTATGGATATCATAACCAATCTATTGACTTAATTGAGACAGAGGGTGGGAATTTCAAGTACATGTAAAGAAAAATTTCCTTCTCATTCGTCAATGTATTAATTAATAGTATGATTTCCATAGTTCAAAAAAGTGACAATGAATAACTTAATCATAACTAAGACTTTCTTATTTTCATTATCGTTAGCACGAAATTTTTGAGGATAATAAAAGTAGAGAAAAATATTTCAAAAAAAATGATCAATTTATTGAAAAATGACTACAGTATAAGTACATGACGATCAAACTTAAGGAAGTTTGGAGGAAGTTTTTATAACCCAATAATTACCATTAAGCTTTTAATGCGTTGAATTCTGAGTTCCCAAAAAAGATCATAAATAAATCAAACTTCAAAGCAAGTATAGTTTATGCAATTTTTAAATATCTTAAAAAGGTTGATATCAAAAAAATTTCCAAAATTTGAACCATTAATTAATTCAGTGACTCCCAAAAAGTGCGCCGTTGTGTCGTTATAAGGGCGCCGTGAAATATTCAATTAAACAATTTGGCAACTTTCTTGGCATTTCCAATTCTGGAATTTTTACAACAATAATAAATGCTCAGGATAGTAAATGGATAATCGTTTTTTAAAAAGGAATTTTTCCATTTTCACAAGAAAGTAAAAAGCATAGAAAAAAATTTAATCTATGAAGCGAGCCGCGAAAAACAACCAATGTAAAAAGGGAGCCGCAAACCAAAAAATATTGGGAATCTTTGCATTGATCCATTCCTCTTGATTGTTCTCGAGATCGAAAAATCAATTTGTCTTTAACATGACTATTATTTTAATGGTATAATTTTGCTGTACACTTTTCAAAGTAACTCAATTCGCATGTGAATACATTGTTAGTGTTGAAAATTGAATACTTTGAACCAAAGACTACTAAACATTTTTCACTATTAACTTTTCAGGGGATATATCGCATTCATAGCATTGCGATATCGTAGCTTCCAACTGGATGAACCGATTTTGATCATTTTTTTTAAAAGATTTAATTATGAATATTTAAAGCAACAATTCATGAACACAATAGAGCATGTGCTA
Source organism: Sisyra terminalis (assembly GCA_958496175.1). Classification (NCBI taxonomy): domain Eukaryota; kingdom Metazoa; phylum Arthropoda; class Insecta; order Neuroptera; family Sisyridae; genus Sisyra; species Sisyra terminalis. The sequence goes on from OY292275.1 coordinate 16,886,170, forward strand.
CAATTTGAAGACTACTTATCATCTCTTTTCTAGTTGATAAAGAGACGTGAAAAATTGTCCCAGGAATTCATTCTGCTACTGGAAAATGAACTGCTACTGGAGATTTCACCAACTGAAATCTGCAAAATTCGAGAAACTTGTTTCTTCTCATTTTATTTTACCTTTAACTCTCAAGTATTTTCTATTTTAATGAAAAATTAGTACCTAATAAAGATGTTTCTACGAAAACTAAAGGTTAATATATTAACGAACATACTCATTAATAAAACCGAACAAACCAATACGGCTGTTTAAAAAGCAAATTTACATTATCAATATGTAAACTTCAAATGCCTATTTATTTAATTTATGCAATATACAAAATTATTGTTAATACCTAAATAAATTAATATGAGAGATGTTTTATAAACAAATGTGTGTAAATTAAAGTTAGTGATTAAGTAAATATTGGCTAGTAAGCATAGAGAGGTAATAAAAATCAAAACTTTTCAGTTACTTTTTAAGGTAGTAACTTAAATTAGTTACTTTTTATGGAGAGAAATAATTACATATAATTGTTTTTAAACATTATTTTTATATTTTTTCAAGAAAGTAAATGTATTAGTTGTAAATATACTATTTGTATAGTGAAAAATAATTTTAGTTATTGAAATACTTAATTTCATAGGGGTGTTAATAAATACATTGGTGTGATGTACCTATGTGTTTTAAAATGATTAATATTGAGTTTTAAAAAGCAGGAAATGAATTAATAAGATTTATGGCAATTTGAATCTATTCATTAATGTTTTACCATTGGAAAATAATAATTTAACTAAGCGGGGTTGATTTTAATTTTATTTCAATCAAACTTGAAGTGAAATCTATCAAAGAGTTTTCTGTTTTGTAAACAATAGGTTGATTTAATGTAATTAATAATAATAAATCAAACAAATTTAACTAATTAAATTTTATATGAATAAAATAATGTTGGTTTGTAGACAAAATATTCCTAAGGGTGGAACAATATTTTTTCCATAACCCTTGCGCTATATTAATAATATAATTGAGTAACCACCCTCTTCATGTTCACCCACTGCCATGCATCATTCACTATCGTGACACTGAGCACAAACTAATTATACACTGGCGACTGACTACACCAATAAATAGAAATTTATTATGAAATTATTATCGGAAAAGTTTATAATTTACGGCAGTTTTAGATAATAAAACACAAAGCCTGCTATGAGAGGTCTGTATGTGCGCTACACTGATGTCATATAATCCCAACAAATACCCGCATAACCTTGTATCACGTCTTCTACAACCCCATAACATCACATTTGTTGTATCTCTATCTTTCATCCCTTCATTGGATTCATGATATTAAAATCGAATCACAAAATAACCTTCTCATCCCCCTCACCGACATCAACTCATCTCTGCCCCACTCGCGACTCGCCAATAGTAACTATGATGATCTGTTTTGATGAAATTTCCATTTGACTATAAGTTATCAGAGTTTTTGTTTGTTGCCGGCTATATTTTCATGGCGGAATCAATGAACCATAATGAAGACCATAAATAAAGAGTAAATAGCGAATTGTGGACATGCGAGGATTTTATAAACACCCAGATGTGGCAGGAAACAATATGACAATATATGAATTATGTCAGAGTGAATACAAAATATAAAAAAAAATATTTTATGCATGCTTGTGAAAAGTTATGACACGCCAGCAAACAATAACCGCTGCATTTGACTGAATTTTGGAGATGAGAGGGAATTTAATTTCAAACTTATCCAAAAAAAAAAATCAACTTTGTTAAAGCTTAACAAGCTTGTGAAACGCTACACACAAACGCTCAAGAACAAAATGATTTACTAGTCTCTATCACACGTTTTATTGGAAAATGCAAGCGATATTTACGATTGTGCTATAATTTCCATTAGAAATTTACTAATATTTTGACGTTCGCGTCAACCAAATGGAATGTTACGCGGTGCCAATATCGAGGAATATAAATGACTTTAATGTGTTTGCTGAATCCGATGACAAAAATGTTTATATCACAATTACACAGTTTCAGTCATAATTTCACCATCAATGCCTCGCCACCACTTATTATAGATTTGTGTATGTATAAATGATCAACCTGGCCTGTTTAAATGTCTCCACCGTCTCTTTTCCTGCTGGATCGCAGTATGTATCAATAAACGGACATTAAATAGAATTAATGTTCAAAATTACAATTACTGAATAATGTCACTCATTACAAGCAGTTATAAATTGTTGATTTTGCCACAATATCGAATCATTATTTCACTTTTTTTGTCGTTTAATTTTACATTCATTATTCGGATGCGTGTGAGACTAAAGTGAGTTTTAACGGATCAGGCTTGAAAAGTATTGAAGACTGGATATCCGAATGAATGAATGTGGTTATTAGTGTGTAATTCAAGTGAAATAATCAAAGCAAGTTTTTCTTCATGTTTCTTCCTTAGAGGCACGATTAAAGGTAAATTACGGTGCTTTAAATCATAAGCCAACACCTTCATGTCTGTAATTTTCAATAAATTTCCTTTTGTTGAAAACAATTAATTAGTAAACCATTTGTATATAATTGAACTTTAAGACGACGTTAATTTATTGATAGTTATATATTTAGATATTCTTGACGTTTAATTATCTACTATTTCCAAAAAGATAATACAGTAGTAAGAAACCTTTTCAATTGCACTGTTTTTGAAAGCGATAAAAGCTTTGCATAACAGAATAAAAGAATCTTTTAAATTTTCGCAATTTTGTTTCGAAGACAAATTGAATTGGACTGTTAAAAAATTGAACTCACTAGTTTGTAAACTAAATCCATATATTTAACATATTACTCATGCAGTTCTTTTATTTAATACAGGTCACTTCAATTTGCATTTAAAACTCTTATCTGTGGATGGGTTTTTTACTAGTTATACTTTTTGGCCAAAAATTTCAAAGAAATCAACAAACGAAATATATCATAATATTTAAATCTGAATATATTTTTGTAGTCCGCTGGTAAATCAATGTATAAAGATTAAATTATTTCTTAAACATATGCACCTCTTCTTTTTATGGTATTACATCTGTTTTCAAACGTAGGAGACTAATGATGAGTATCTTGAATCCTTTCTACCAGTGGCAAACCTTAAAAGGACTAATTGCGAATTTTTCGCTACTAAAAAAGATTTTTGGAGTTTATGAATCTTTTTTACTCAAATTTCTCCTGAGTTGACCGATAAATACTTTGAACCATGAAGTATGTGACCAAAATAATCTAATTTTTCAATGATGGACCAACACCAGCAATACTTCGTCCGTATACATGTACTAAAGAAACTTTAAATTTGTTTTTCTCCATAGTATACGCAGTATTTGTCGGTAGCACCACATTTCATGGCTCATGGTGGATAATTTAAGCTAATGTAAAGAAATTCGAAGCGTAGCACCAGAGAACTCTTAAATAAATTTTCAGTTTAATGATTAGAACTTTGGGGATACGCTAAAGTATCAAATATCAATATTATTCAAAGATCAGAATCGAAAATCTTACGATCCATAGCTATGGCACCTTGGTATATTAGCAACCAAGCATTAAATGATGACCTAAATGTGCCTTTTATAAAAGACTAATCTAGAAGCAAAGCGTAAAACATAAGGAACAATGCAATGAAAATGAAAATATACTAATTGAGGAATTATTTATACAACTCTTAGTACAAAGAAGATTACAAATACTCGTAGCATGGCCTGAGGATCTACAGGAATAATCCCTAGAAAGAGATGAGTGAAGAATACTAGGTGGCCAGTACTGACTTAATTTATTTAATTTATTTCTTACTTATTTATTTCATCACTATTTGATTATTATTTTTCTTTTTTTTTGCTTTGGTACCACTATAACTTGATTTTGAATTAGTATAGGCTGTTTTATCTTGTTTTGTATTATTAGATTTAATCTACTCATTGCTTTGTATACAAAGGATATTTTAAAAGATTGCATTATACTTGTTTTCATGCGATTGAAAACAACCTCGTACAATTTTGATTCGCACTTTGATATCTCTTGATCTTTACTCATACCATCCTTTATCTAATCTTAGGTTCTTTTAAACTGAAGTAAGTACTCAATATTTTTAGTTTGCATCAGTGGTCTGTAAATCTGTACCAAGTGGTTGTTTTCTTCATTGCTGATGCTCATTAATTTCGTTTTTCTAACATTGATTGCTAAGACATATTTGATGCAGGGTTCATGTATGTAAGCTGGAAACCAAACTTTGAAGACCCTGAATACTTTCTACTACAACTCTTTTTATAACAGGATCTAAATGTTGCTTAATGATAAATCAAACCTGTACTCTTTTCTTGTTGAATCAATGTATGCATTTTTTTGAAGTTTTTCTATTATTTGAAACCTTTTAAACTCACGACAACATGAAATAATTCCATTAGGTATAAATTAAACTAATGGGAGTTCGCCTAATGCACACACCAAAAGTACAAGCTTCAGGTATACGTAACTTAGTTTTTATTCTTTATATGTTGTATTATATCGCTTCGCCCGAAATGGGTTTATCCTACTAAAACCTTAAAATCCTTCTTAAACTATAGTTCTTGTTCGTCATATTGTGTACTGCACATGCGTCTTAAACCAACAGCTTAAAAGAGGCAATTCAAAGCAAAGAGTTTTAATAAAAATGGAGGTCAAAGGCCAAAACTACAAATGAAATTCAAACGAAAATATTATTCAAAAACTAAATAGTTTTGGAGTGATCCAAATGGTGGCCAGATAAAAATAAACGATTTGGAATATTTTACTATATGTACGATAGAACTAAAAGAAATTAGTGTACCATGAGTTGTTACCCAATAGTCAAAAGCTTATTTAAACTTTTTTTTCCCGAAATTCAACTATTCGTAACTGACAATTGACCATAGAGACCAAAATTGAGTAGTGGAAAAGGTGATGTCTTCCACCAGGTCAATTTCTGACTTCATACAACTTTGATCACCTGGAAGTAATTCCAGGAGTTTGGTTGATCGATTTTTATCCATTCAACTCATACTTTAGACTGATACCAAACGATTGTCATCTGTTTTACCATGGTAAATGCTCTTGATCGTATAAAACTGATTTCAATTAAGAGAAGCTTGCAAAAATGAACTATCTTTTAATAGTTTTTCATCAATAAAGACATTTTTTAATCATTGTTTACCATCGTTTTATAACTGCTAAGATCCTTTAACGACTTTAGGGTTAATTAAATCCGTTATCGAGAAATATTGAAAATTTGCACGATACGAGGATCAAACCTAGACCACTCGGCTACCAGTAGGTGTAAAGAAAAATTGTTTTGGGAAAATGGCACACATAAAATGGAAATGGGAAATCGAAAAAAAATGGCATATTTTTAAATTAAAAGAAATAATTTAAGTGATAAAAGAATGGATTTTTTCCCAAGCCAATAATCATTTGGAAAAATAAAAAAATGTATTTATGTTGACAAAAAACTAATGTGAATGGGAAATAAAATGTACACGAAAGAATGTGAAGAAATCGACACATTATTTTGGTTGAGTGGAGGTGAATACTGTTTACGATATATAAAAATTAGTTGACGAAAATAATGAAATAAAGAAAAAGTAGTAGAATCGCGGCGCTCATTTGTGGTGTAAAAGTAAATCAGTAGCGACGAGATGGCCATGCTGAGGTTCAGACGACAGCGGCTCCTCCGGCAACATGTCCGTGATCCGTGATCTCCCGGACGACTTATTTACGGCCCTTTTCCTTCCGGACGCAACCGTTTCATAGCTCCGAGTTGGCGGAGGACCCTCTCTATGTTGCGTTACTGCTTTCTCTGTTCATTGTCGTCGCTTTATAAAGTATGCTGTTAAATCCATTCGGACATAAGACGTCCCAACAAACGACTCAAACATATACAAATGCCGAAATGAACGACAGGCTTTTGTCCACTTGGAATTTAATGACTGAAAAATGCTAAATTTTTATTACGTTTTTAAAAAGGACGTAATCACTTATGTTAAGAACAAAAATTATGTGGGGGGGTTGTAGTAAAAAATTTGCTAACTATACATGGAGAGAAAGATGATCACATTGTAGAATATTATCATCATAAAAATATCAATTGAGACAATTTATGTGTGGGAAAAATGGCATAGATTTCACATAGAAATGAATTGGCCATCATCGAAATCTGTAAAGTTTATTATGAGAAGAGTGGCAGACATTGGCTTCACAAGTCCGCTGAAGAAAATACAAAATGTGGCGTCGGCGGCGTCCCTTTCGCATCAACTCACACGTTAGTCGTTCGTCTTGTTAAACCGATCCTGTTTGTAATTGCTTTATTACTCGGAATGGTTTGCTACACTTGCCATTAATGCTTAAGACTTGTGAATCTTAATTATTATGTATTCCCGCTTGAATGTTTTTATTCATTGTTTTTCTAAACATTTATCATTTCATTCCGAGATTGATGCTAATACCTTTTGTTCCAAATCATTCATCCTTGAATTTGTAATGAATAACGCGCGATTTTTTCCTTTTCTGAAAAACGTCGCAATGGCAATAATTTCGCATAAGTAATGTGCAAAGTTTTATTTTTCGTCAAACTTAAATCCCACTTGGTTTGTTTGTCATTCGAAATTTATAGATTTGGAAACAAGTCCAATTGGAATGGAGTCTCGAAGATTTACACAAATGAAACGAAAATATCGAGCTGTGTTTTTTTAACACAAAATGTGTATAATATCAGGCAGCACCTTATAGGTTCAGGCTTGTTAAATGTGACTATGAAACAGTGATGGGTAAGTAAAGAGATATATAAAATGTAAAAATATCAAACAAACGCATCAATTATCAGTTGCTTTCCGTCAAAGTTGGACATGTTTACTTCCGACTTGGATTCATTTCACATCAGTGTTGGACGTTTCAAATATTTCCAAAGTGTAGAGGATGATTTGTTTTTTCAAAGAAAATTGTTGCAATATTTCGGTGCTAATATGCTACATAAAGTCATCAGACTGGTCAGTTGTTTGACATGCTTGTCACGCCCAAAACTTTATTCGCTGCTGATTGAGTTTGAGTGTTTCTAAATTTATCGTTGTGGGCAAACGTAACATTTCACTCACACATCATTTTTATGGAAAGTTTAATAAATATCCGCTGATATTTGTTTTATAAATACGGGTTCATCAGGCTATAACACACATTCCTTTCTTCTTACCAATCACTCACTGTATTGTGCTTCGATCACCCAAATTTCATTGATTCATTTGATCATTTACTATGGAAAAGCAAACCTTACTGTTCAATGTATGTAACATTTTTTTACTAAAAAAATTATAGAAGTGCTTTTTTGGTAACCAATATTTTAAGTTTGACCATTTTTAACAAGAAATGGCATCTCTAAAATATCCTTTTTCTCAAATTAAAACCTGGACTTATAAAAACCAGGAATTGACGACCAAGATTTAAAAAAAAAACAGGAATAAACGACACAAAAAGGAAGAGTTAAACCACGCAAAAAACTAAAATTGTCGTCAGATAGAACAAAAAAAAAAATCCAGTTTATGTTCCAAAAATTTAAAAATACTATAATTTTTGTTTCTTAATCTTCAATGAAATTGCTTGTAAACGATAATGAGGGTAAAATCTAATAATTCTGTTTTAAAATCTAATAAATCATTTTACTTTAATAGAAAGATATTTATAAACTAAAAAAAAGTTATATTTAAGCAGTAATAACAATTTGATAATGTCAAAAATTTTGAATACTTGTTAAAACTATACACGTATTCTTCGAATTCTGATTTGTGTTCACTGCTATCCAATCGTTTAACAGATTGAAATGGTTTTAGTAACATCCACAAAGGAGGGCAAAAAATCCCCAAAAAGTGGTATCACGCAGAAATAATTAAATAATTGTGTTCACTGAATTCATTTATTGATATTAAATAGTATGTCAATATTTTATTTCAATTTCTTCTACAACAGCTATAATTAAGTGACAAAAAAGTGTCAAATGAAAAACTACATCAATTGCTTGTTCATATTGTTTACTGTTCTTAATAAACTAGAAAAAAATTAAATATTCAATAAATTAACATTAATTTATTAATAAGCCCAGAAAAATAGAAACGCGAGCACTTGTTTTTTGATTCATTTGGTCAATTTACGATTGAACTTTTATGATTTTCTTTATTCGTAAATCGCAGCCTAGTAAACAATGTGAAAAATTGATAATATTTTTAAGTCAAATTTACCGTTCTTTAACTTTTTTAACCCATTTTTACTTATGTGAACTATTCGCTTTTCCTCATTTGTTAATGTACTATGGGATTGTAAGCCGACACTAAAGAAAACACCAAAAAAAATTTAACCAAAAGTTCTAAGTTAAAAACAGAATTGGTATAACGTTTACCATTGAACATAAAAAATTGGTTTAATAATGTATCCATAGTTAGTTTGGCATATTGTACCTACTGAAAATTATGGTTAATATATCGTACAAATCTAAACTTTAATTTTTCTAAAATTCTATATGTATTTGTTTCTATGGAAAACGTAGAAAATCATTTTCTTGAAAATATTTTCCAACAGAATTAAAAATATTATTGAAAAACAACAAGCTAAAACAAACTAAATAAAAAGGTTATAGTATTTATAATTTCTTGAAAAAAATAGATAAAAAATATAATATATTTGAAATATAATATATTTGAAATATTTCAACTTTTTTTTCGACAGATGTTGTTGTTATACCTATATTTAACTTATGTTAGATCAAAAAAATTGATTATTTTTTTAAATATATCAAAAATATTATTCAGGGTGAAAAAAAAACATTTATTGTGAAATTAACCCTTAAATATTGAAATTAATTTGAAACGTTTATTACGTAATTTTCGTTTTCTCCAATTTCGATTTTTCTTAATTCAAAGCGCATTTTTTCTCAAAACATTTGACCCATCATTCGAAAAGAATTAAGAAAATATATTCTTGAAGAAAGTTAAACCTTCTACAAAAAGTCAGATTGTAACTTTAGTCAGCCCAGTCAGTCAAAATTGATCAATAATTTCGAATTGATTTTTTGATTTGGGAAATTTATTAGTGAACACATTGATACTCATTGCTTAAATATTCTTGGAGGAAATTAAATGTTCTACAAAAAAGACAAAGTAGCATTTTTTGATAAATTTACTTCATTCAAAGTTATTCATGGTTAAAGTTGGTCAATAATTACCCTTGAATAACTTTGGGAAAAGTAAATTTATTAAAATATGCTAAAAGACCTTTTCAGAGCATTTAATTTCCTTCAATAATATATAAAATGTTACCCTAAGTACCAATTTGTTCATTAATTACAAAATTTAAATATAGTAAAAAAATCGAATCGTAAATAAAATAAATCGTCTGACGAAAATTTACGGTAACACATTTTTTTGAGAACATTTTTTTTTCTTCAAAAATATATGCGTTTAATTATTTCAGTTTGATAAATACTATTTTTGATAAATACTTATTAAATATATTCATTGCAATGCAGGATTTCATTTTCAATTTTTGATGAAGTTTGATTCATAATGATTTGAAACTTGTAAAGTTATAACAAAAATTATTGAATTTCCTTAATTAAATATTGTTTAATTTGTTATCAAACTATAGAACTATAGCGAAGTATTTTTTTTTCCTCTGGCTAAAATATATTCCAATAATGTGAAGCAAGGTTTATATAATGTTGAAGTCTACTCTTATATAAGAATCTGAAATTTTTAACAAAAATAAACTGAAAAACACTTACTTTAGGACCGGTGTTTTCCTACTTAGATAAGAACATTTATCTCTTAGGTAAAATTTGATCCGAAGAAGTGAAAAAGATGTGTATTTTCACCTAAGGATAGTGATATGTGTAGGAGGAATGTGAAGAATTTATCTAACAGGTAAATTTTTATCTAAAAATGCGCTCTATTTATCCATGAGTAAAAATACCGGTCCTTAGAAAAATTGCTGGGTTTGCTGATACCAAAAGTCTCAAAATTGTAGAGGTATCTACTAGAAAACAAGATTCGGTTAAAAATTAAGATGTTATTCTACATAACTATCGGTATATTTTTACTAAAGAAATTTTGTTCCTCTTGTCTAAAATTAAAAGAATATAAAACTGTTTTTTAAAAGAATATAAAAAGTTCTGTTTCTCCAAATTTTCTTTCCGTAAGTTTAACTGGTTCCTATATAAAACAGAAATGGTAAGAACGTTTTAATTACATTTGAAAAATTCAAAACAACTATGTTAATTAGAATTTAATGAAAAAAAACAGTAATAATTTTTTTACATAATAGTTCTTATAACTAATCAAAAGCTTTTTCTTTATTTTGTTGATTTTTAACATAAAAAATCATTGAGATATAAAAAAAACGAAATAAGAATATAAAGCCATTAAAACCTTATATTCATGCATCATATTGAAAACGGAAAAATTAAAGCTCAAGGCGTCTTACGAAACGCATTTGAAGTTTGAAATGTTTTTGTATTTTTACTGCTTACAATAAGTTAGAACACAAAGAAAAACTATCTTAAATTTTCTTTACATTACCATTAAGTCGAAACTTTATGGAAATGACCAAATTTGACGTCTCGAATAGATTTTCATTGTTCAAATTGGTACTGAAAAATTGTTCGATATTTGAGAAATAAAAATTTAGGTCATAGCAATACAACCTGCACTAAGATCTACACGAACAATATTTTAAAGCTATAGTTCTGTTTACTTACGTTTTCATTGGTTTGTTTACTCTTTATAAAGTTCAAATCGGTTTTGGTTTGATGAAATTTAGTGCTGGAAATGAAATTTAATGCGAGCAACGTAAATACAAAACGCTCTCTTTGTTTTACTTTTTTTAAAATGGTTATATATAGATATAAATTTCAACTTTGCAACTACTGTATTTGAAGGAAATCAAATCAAAGAAAAAAACACTTTTCGAACTATAAAAGAATATTTCCACTTCAGCACGCATTTCTTTAAATTTTAAACAAGGTAAGCGCTAGAATTGGTACAAGTTCGACGCATTGACAACTCTAAACTGAAAACTGACGAACTATCTACAGAAACTTTACCAATTTGGTGAAATCGTCGACGGATTGCAGGAGGTTGTCATCGACAGAAACAGCTTTAAAGTTTCAAATCTATTTCAGATAAACGGCTTTTTGGTCACTTTATATAAAACTAGTTTAAATTGAATTATCCGTCTCTGTAATAATATTAAAGCGAATTTAATATAAACGACAATTTAATTAGTAGTTTCATGAAAATAAATGCAAACATAAAAGTTTTAAAACTTTCTGCAGTTACAACGAAAGAAAATATGCCTTTACTCGAGCGCATTTGATATAACCACTCGCGCCATCTTATAGTCCACATTTGTACTAAAAACCTACAACTTTCATTCAAAGCTTCTCAAGTGAATGCCGTTTGTTTTCAAAGCTTTTGATTTATATTTTGCGCAACCTTTTCATCTGATTTCTTTAAAACTAAGAAATTATATATAATTTAAAATTCATTTTTATTAATCAGCTTAATATTGTTTGAAGTGCCAATATTATCTAAATATTATTTTTAATGATTATTTCTCTTTTTAAAGCTTGTCAAATTTAAAAATGTTTAAATAACCACGTAATTATTATTAAATTGAAACAAAATCGAGTGGTATTAATATCCATTATGCAAGTATGTAAAGCGAACAATAAATTATTCGTACATATCCATTGATAAGTAATTAAAAATGAAATAATGAAAGCACATTTTCATTTGGAGCGACACAATAGATAAAACATTGACAGCTGACGTTTAATGATGCCATAAATTTAATTTATGTGATGTGCGGCTTATTTCTATTTAACCCATATTGTGAACGTATCAAACAATCCCATTTACTCTGACTAATAACAACCAAGTTAAACCTAAACAAATATTATTCGTACTATTATTATTATTAAAATCAGCCGTGGAACAGCAGATGATCTATTAGTTAAATTAAAATAAGGATTGTTTTCAATAAATATACAGTCAATTAATTAATTTTCTTTCTAAGCTTTAGCGTCCATGTTTTATTAATTTAACTAAAAGCTTCAAATTTGAAAAAAAAATTAAATAAGATTTTTTTTTCGTTTTAAAGCCATGAACTATGAACAATACACAGCTACAATTTTAATGAAATATTTTTAAAAAAAATAGCTAATAAAACATATTGTTGATAAATAAGTTAAGTAATTGCAAAATGGATTAAGAATTTCTAAACTTTATTTCTCTTTCATGTAATTCAAATATCCAGGCATTAAGGTACATATTTCTAATTAAATTAGTTTAAATGTTTAGGGACGCCTATTTTATTTTGGTAGATTTGAAGAAATAATAATAAACAGTACCAAAAATATTAATTTCACCAAAAAATGGAACAATTTTGCTAGTTATTTATTACTACAACTCGTTGAAATTTATTAATGTTTTTTTTTTCGTTAAATACCATATAGTTTTTAGAATCAGGTTTAGATTTAAATTTTTCAAAATTACATTAAATCATTAAAATATTGCGAAAAATGGACCATGAAAGTGAAAAAACTATCAATGAAAAGTTAAAAATCAATATTTTTGCTAATTTTTTAACAAATCTAAGTTTTTTAAATTATATTTCTACTAACAAATAGTAAAATATTAAAGGTTATTCTCTCTATTCAGATCTATATAGTGACATTTACTGTTTTGATAAAAATTTACTCAATGGATAAAGAAAACATGCATATTTTTACCTAAAATAATCCATACGCGTATTTATTTCATAGATAAATTTGTATCTATTGAATTGATTCATCAAAAATATGGTCTATTTATCCAAGGGTGAAAAACCCGAAACTAAAGTCCTGTTTTTCATTCCTAGATAGATCATATTCGTAATATATAGCTATTAAATAGATGCAAACTCATCAATTTGATAAATCCTGCACATTCCTCCTACACATAGCCCTATTCTTAAGTGAAAAAATGCATCATCTTCTACCATCCAGGAAAAAAATTTATCTCAAAGATAAAAATATAATTCTCATGTTTAACCACTTCTTGGAAAGTTTGGGTCATCTGAGGAGATTTGACGAAACCTTTTTTCCAAATAAATTTTTTAAAAGTAGCAGTGGAAACAGAGAAAGAAACAATAATACTTATTAAAAATATAATATCTATTTCTAAACATTTTAGTTCAACAATTGTTTGTATAGTTAAGCTATAAGAAAATGCAATTCTTCAAAAATGCAAAATTACGTTCTTATAACACAACACTTGAAATACTACTTCAATTTAATACAAATTAGATAAATTCTGCACATTCCTCCTACACATATCCCTATTATAAGTGAAAAAATGCAACTTCTTCTATTCTTCAGATAAAATTTTATTTCAAAGATAAATAAAATTCTCATGTATGACCACATTTTGAGGAGTCTGGGTCATCTGGGGAGATTTGACCACAGTTTTTTTCTAAATAATTTTTTTCAAAAATAGCCGAGGAAATAGAGTAAAGAAAAAATAATACTTTTTGTTAAGAATAGAATTTCCAATTCTTAAAATTTCAGTTCAACAATCAACAATTGTTTGTAAAGTAAAAATATAAAAAAATGCAAATCTTCAAAAGCGTAAAATTACTTTTACAAAATACAACCATTAAACATAACTTTTATTAAGATGTTCGTTACGACTTACTAATATGAAGAAAGCGAATGGTTACAGCACCTGAAGAAGTTGAAAAATCGACGAAACGTTGCATAAAAGTAAAAAATTGAAAATAAATGAAAATACTAAAATACAGTTCCAAGAGCCTACTGATGGCCGAGTGGTCATGGTGACTGGTAGATGCTGGGTTCGATCCTCATATCGAGCAAATTTTCGATATTTCTCGATTACAGATTTTTATTTACTCTAGAGTCCCTCAAGACCGTAGTTAATATAAAGAGACGATAAATATCAAACAAAAAAAAAAACCAAGATAAGGGAATCTGAACAATTTTATTAACTAACCATGGAAAAGATCCATCCATCAAAATAATAATTTAGTTAAAATGGTTTATATATCCAAGAGAAACTAAAAATAGTATATAATTTTTTTATTTTTTCTGCAGAAATTTCAATTAAATATTTTCAAGGAATAAAATTTTGAAGTTTATTTGAATGAATAATTGATTGGTATATTTACACTTTGACTGTACAAGGTAATACTTTAATTTAATATTAAAAATAATGAATATTTCCAGTTTTAAACTAAGTTCCAAACATTAGAAATATATTTTAAGAGATTAAAAGATTAAATACTTCAGTACATAAACATAGGTATCGGTCGCTCCTTGAGAAATTCAAAGGTAGGTAATTGAAATTTTAATACCTTGATATCCTCTAAATAAAAATCATAATTGGAATGTGTAATAAGTTAACGTCTAAACGACCGTGAACTGAAATGAAACACGTCCACAAATATTTATTAATATTATGATTTATTGGAAATGTGATTTTGCTTATGAGTTAACACCTGCTAGTTCTTTAGCGGTCAAAACAATGTGTTCTGTTCGAGACGTTCTGTTTAGATTCGGCCATAAATTCAAATCGCATTAAATGGATTCGTTAATTGTATAATTACACAATCGTGAAACTAATTACTTAAATGGAAAAATGGGGTATGGTTGGGAAAAAAGCATAAGTGAATGAAAGCGAGATATAGATCAATTGAAGTGGACGAAACAATAATTTATTAGAACAATTAAAGCAATACGATTGTACGCCATTAAAGGGTTAAATAGGTAATGCATCACTGCAGGGTTGTTACTTCAATCAGGCGTTCCATGTGTCGAGTGCTATGTTTTCTCGGATCTAAGGCGCAGATAGAACCAATTTCTAATTAAACCTTTGCAATAGTGCTCATCACAAAGCTGTGTACCTATATTTTACACATTGACGTTTAGAAACGCCTCTGCTATCTATCAGCTTACTTCAATTTACTGATTGGAGTCTTTACTTCTTTCGCGTATACTATATCTCTCATTCGGCATATGTACGTGTGTGTTTTGTACAGGCGACATTCGCCGCTCAATGACTTACATCTCTCTGTGTCGTCAGTTTTACTTTGTACTTTCGACCACATAATGTTTATTACTGATCACCTCTATACTATCTAATACTAAATCACCCGACTTTCTTAGCACAATGTGTGCTGACACAACTAATGTCTTTTATGTGAACACAAATCAATTCTGAAATCTCACTATTATTTTTCTTCTAAATAAAAATGTTCAAGTTAACGTTACTAATTTCTCCCATACAATTCTTCCCGTCCACATACACGAGACACAATTTACGGATTTTTTTCTTATTATTTATGACCCGAACTCAACGAAACAATAAAAATAAAACTGAAGTTAATCTCTGTAATATGTGTCTAAATTGCCAAAAAAATACAAAATATTTTCCCATTTCAACACACTTTTAAAAAAAAAATGATTAATACTTTCTTTCAAGCATTACTACCAAGTAGACCTTGAAACTAGGTAATATTTTCTGTTACTTTTGTGTAACTTTTGTTAAACTAGGGGTTAAATATTGAACTTATTCTTTACAGCCACTTCATAACTGCTAAACAAATAATTTCCAAGAAAAATATTAATTTCTTAAAACTTTCAATTAAAGAATGATTCAAAATTATTTCTCGAATCGTATGAATTATAAATTCTCTTCGACATGAATATTATACATAACTTATAAGTAAATACTATCTACCTCCAAAAAACGAAATTATATTAGGGGAACCAAAAAATAATGTCCTTTTTTAAGACTACAATTCAAACACAAAACTTTGTTACAACTTTTGATTTTAAATCAATGATATAATCAACTTCAACAGTATCAATTTTTTGACACCTAGTGTACAAATTTTCAATGCCAATTTGTACAAATCAATTGGTTACTAAGAAAGACAAAAAAAATACATTTTCAACATCTCTGAAGTTTTCAATTTTTTTTCCGCTTAGTAAATGCTGTAACGATTAAAATAAATAGAAATTCGATGGAATACTTTAAACGATTATAGTGGGTAAGGCAATATCACCCCCTCCCTTAATTTATTTGGTTTTCCAGGACTTTTCTTCTGCAGAGGAGTATTGCATTACGTTGTTGCAGCATAGAATTTTCTCTGTTAACAGTTCTTGGACTCTTTTGGTCGGCCAAGATTGATTAGGAATATTTGAGAGCTATTCCATTGTTTGACATGGATTTGGTACCACTTCTTCCCTTATCATCTTATTAGTAAAAATTTTTGTCATTCTTTGTTGGTACCAGTTGAAAAACGGAAAGTTATCGAATTTATACTTAAAAAAACTCATTTGGCATTAATGAAAATTTAATGCACATAGATAAACATTGAAATTTTTTTTTGGTAACAACTTTACCCTAGGAAACTCGAAGAGCATGCAATACCACATTTGTATTCCTTCGGAGTTTTGGTCTTACCATTTCAATATTTATTTCAGAATAAATCATATTTTGTAATTTTTTATAAGCTAATAAGTCAGTCTAATCATAAAATGTCTTTAAAACCTAACATTTTAAAATTACTCTAAAGCAAATAAATTGCAATTGATTGACTAAAAGATTAAAAGTAACACTACTTTCCGGTACCCCATAAGTTATAGTATTGGAAAGGAAAAATACTAAGTTTATCACCTACTAAAATTAAGTATCCTTACAATTCTAGTAGTGAAAACATTTGAAACGCCTATCGTGTTATCGCCTATATTGTTCAATATGGTGGCTCCTAAGAAAAGGAGCTGGTCTTTCAATGGAAATCAAATTAAAGTTATACAAAACAATAATGAAGCCAACTTGGACATATGGCCTGCAACTTTAGGAATGCGCTGATGTAACAAATACCAAAATCATTTAAAGATCACGATTAAAAAATCTTACGGCCCATAGCAATGACACTTTGGTATATTAGCGACCAAACATAGCTTGATGACCTAAATGTATCTTTTATAAAAGACGTAATCAAGAAGCAAAGCATAAAACATAAGAAACGATGCAATAACCACGAAAATATATTATAACTAGTAGTTGCCCGTTGCTTTCGCAACTAAAGGTTTTATCTTAATAAAATGTTTAAAATGAGATAATGTAGAGTTAATCAACAATCAAAATTTGAAATTTAATAATCAAAGTATTGTTAATATAAAAAAAATTATCTAAAATTATATTTAGAAATAAAATATAATTGTTTTTTTTAAATACTATTTTAATAACAACATTTTAAATACCGTCATTTCACTAAATTAGTATGAGAGTTTAATACTTATGTAGTACTTATACCAAATATGCGATTTTAAATTTTGGTTCGTTTTTCAACAATCAAACTTTTAAAATCTACTTTATTTTATGAACCAATGGTTGTGTTCTGGAGTAATTATATATTCGAGTGAAAAGCATTAAGGTAGCAATTTTTTGCCATATATTTCACTGTCAATTCAAATATAAAATATTCGATACTAACTTTTTTTCGGTGTTTGGAACAATTTGAAAACCAATTATTATTATTGAAAATAAATAAAATATTCGAGTTTACTTCCATACTTTCCACCTATTTCCAACAATTTTGTATGTACCACGTCCAAATGTGCGAAATCAAATAGCTTTTAAGTTATGTTAACTAACGTAAAGAAGGTCATTATTTTTTTTCGTTTTACATTGTATTTTCAAATATGAGTGCATATTTGTGTCGATGAAATTTGGAAAGTGTTTTCCATATACGATGCAGATATATAATAAGAGAGGGTTTTTAAAAATTCCCACCCTAAAAGAGTGAAAAACGGTAGCAAAGTTTGTAAGGGATAATGTTTAATAAACAATCGAAATTTCAAATTTAATAATCAATCAAAGTCCGTTAAAAGCGAAACGTTATTACTGCTTAATATAAAACAAAGTTGATTTATTATTAGAATCAAAAACTTAGAGTCTGCTTAAAAATTTTAACTCTGATAAGTAGATATATCTGATAAAGTTAAGTTTATAAATGAGCATTGTGTTTTTCTGGCTTTCACATATTGTAAACCTGAAAATTCGAAATAAGTATTCACAAATAAATACATTTGTAGTGAATATCCCTACCAACGTTTTGAATGCGTACGTGGGGATAACAGAGCGCATGCGTATAGCCTATTCTGCACGCACGTACGGCAAGATAGTCAATTTATATATAAGAAGAAGATTGAGGAACTATTTATACAACCATTAGTACATATAAGATTAAAAAGAACATAGCTTGAGGATCTACAGGAATGATTCCCATGAAGGATTGACTAAGGAATACTGTGCCATAAGTCAAGATGGTGGCCGATACTGACCAACACTGTCGAATAATTTATTTTTTATGTTAATCTTCCATTGTAACTTGATTTCTTTTTTCTTTTCCTGTTCTTTTTCTTTGGTATCACTATTTGTCTTTATATGATTTTTTTATTGTAATTTTAATATCAATAAGATAAATTTCACTCATTGTTTTGTATACTAAATAGATTGTAAAAAGACGAATAAATATTAACAAAAAACAATGTTATTCTTCATATCAAAACAAAAAATTAATAATTTAGAACCATAAATTTTCTTCCAAATTCCTTTTCTGTTTTTCCTATTAACCACATCAGTGTAAACCATATTACTGGATACATGTGTTACAATATTTTAGAGCGAACAATGTCAACCTTTTGTATGAAAGGATTGACCATTTCAAAAGGTCAATTGTTTTTACTTTTTTTCTTAATTACTTTTTCAAAAGGAAAACTTTAAATAATTTCACCATACTTTTTCATAATTTATGATCATAATTAGTACATACAAGTGTAAAATTGCGTGCAAAAATATTGTTTGCCATAAAAAAATTAACATTAATTGAATAGAATTTGAAATTAACGTTTAACCCGTTTTGCCCAGTGTTACAATATTGGAGCATTTAGAAATTTTACCCCCATTCCATTATGTTTGATGCAAGTTTAGAGTGTATCAGTGTTCCAAATATGAAACATCTTGAAAACTCGTATAAACCAAAACGAATACAAAAAAATAATAATAAAGTATTATGTATCTATAATTTGTTGAAATTATTTTAAATTTAAACAAAAAACGGGCAAAAATGGGTTCATGATAGTTTAATTGATTTTTACTTGTTGGTAGCAAGAGAATGGATGTATGAGTAGTTTTGTAATCTTATTATGTTTTAATATTTTGAGGGAGTTTTGAGCTTTAATAAATGAGCTTTTCTTTGATATAAATGCAGTTTATCGTAGCGGAGCAACAGAGTTATGAATATAGGTATACTATATATGGTGTTGAGCATAAAATAGTCATTACGCTTTAGGCCAAATGTCGTCGTTATGACATATCTAGCCCCGCGTCTCGACGGCCTCGTTGACAACGGACGCCCGACTTATATACTACCATGTACGGCATTACAATAAAGACAATGCGTGGACATGACAGTAAGCAAATTCACTTCTTGCAGGGTTGTAAGATGTCGTCAAAAGCATATCTGTGCCTGCCAGCTATTCACTATACATCTCGACTAAGAAACCATGTCTTTTAACCACGGCCGCCCCCCAAATCTCTACTCACGGGGTAGTTTTGATAATTAAACGTATTTGTCCAGGTGCCGTCTAATCTCCAGATAGTTAAAAGAACTGTGCAGAGAGACGACTCATTTTTTTTTTTTTGGTGTGTTGTTAAAATTCGTTGTTAGATCTCAAAGAAGAGGTTTTTAATTAAGAACGTATTTGTCATGATAATAGAATGCAATGATAATATATATCATTTGTCATGACGCGACCCCACGGAAAGTACGTCCATGCAAACAGTCACAGAAGTAATTAGGGATAAGAAAAGGTTTGCTTCTCCTTTAGTTATGATATCTCTGACAAGTCACTCAGCACGGACCTAACCCGGTGGCATTTCTTAGTAACACGCCTTGTCAGTCAAAGGAAAATAAAGCCGTGTGGACCCCGAGCTATGCCATCCTCATTCGCCTCTCATCTCGAGCCATCACAAAGGGATTGTCAGAGAATCATGAAAGGAAATTAATTAGTCTATAGTAATGCGCGGCTGTTAGTTATCGACGATCTTTGTTGATAAACGGATGCCAATTCCACTCATCCCACACACTGATATTCTATGTGCTCGTACAGTTTGTCATATTGAGTTTTGTTTTCCATCAGCTTTTATACTTAACACGAATGTCTATTATCAAATGGTTATCTATTCATTTAAAACGAATCAATACACAAAAGCTTCTGAATAACGCGAGTTGGCGTTCATTTTCGAATGGAATAGAAATTTATGTATTATTTCGTTGAGCGAAATTAACTAAAGCGACAATAACAATGTAAAAGAATGTCAAACCTGTTGTAAGGTAAACGGGATGTGGTGAATACAAATGAATAAAGCAATTTTATTTTGAATGGCATTAAAACGTGAAATGAGCAATATTTGAGGGGCGTTGAGCAACTAACTGTCTCATCATGTATACTTAATGTAGAGTTGTGTAAAAGAAAGGCAACGTTGGCAGAACGATTCACGCTCTTGTAACAGAATGCAGAAGAACTGTTCACCAGGGTACACTCACTTTAATTAAACGGCTGCAACATCCGCACTCAAATTATCTGCTTCATGAAAACTTTTCACAACTTATTCAATATTTTTTTTTCCCGCTTTATTTTGAATATTTCACCAGCGTCTAATGGATTTTTCTGTTGATAGCTTTTCGGGAGCGTTACCATTAAAATGTAAACCCAACTTAACTTACGTACACATCTAACTCATAAGGATTTTCTTCGTGTGCAGTTAATTTGCTTCTGGTCGGCTACAGGAAAACTTAACGTAAATTTACATCACACTTGTATACGTACCTACGCCACCAAAGGTACGTACAATGTACATACATACGTACACCAGCCACGATATTTTCTGCTAAATTAGTGCAAATTAATTTTTCTCAGTCTTGTGTTTCACACCAAATAATTTATTTTAATACCAACCACATCGCTGCTTAAAAATTTAATTTTAGAATATTTGCAGTCAAAACACATAAAATAAATATTATTGTTATATTTTATTTGACGTAGTAATATTCTTAAAATTTGCGTTAGGAAAATAACTTATATTACTTAATGGGCCTATTATTATTTTCTTTGTCGGCATTTTCTTTGAAACTCTACAGCGTGAAATTTTAAAATATCAGTTAACCTAATTTTTCCTTGTGAATTATAATTAAATTTCATTTATCCCACGTCAATTTGCCTTAATTTCATTTCATTTGAATTTTTCTACTCCGAAACTATACAATGTATTGTTAAAAAAAAGAAACAATTTATGATTTCATTAATTTAAAGTGTAACAGTTCAATTTTCCTTAAAGACAACTAATTTTCTTCGTTAAAAATTTCAAGGTTTTTCCACCTTAAAAATCGTTAACTGCAAATTAAATTTTGCTGGGAAAAGATGCCTTACGTTATGAAACTTAAATTTTAAGATTTAATATTTGAACTATTGATATTTCCAAAATGAGGTTTAAAAGGTAATCAAATATATTTAACAGGAAATATTGTGATATTTGGACGGATTCCAAGAATGTATTTATTCGGAAGCATAAATTTGGATAAGTTTGGAGTAAAGAAATCATAAATTTGATGTACTCGTTCTACAAAAATCACATAAATATGATATAATGATAAAAAATGTGTAAAACTGTGAACTACTATTTTGACATATCCGAACGGAACATGTGCAACATATTTCTGATATTTAATGTTAACACTTAAGATACATAGTAAATAAACAAGAATGAATACCAATATAATTTTCTCTATGATTTACCACTTTGATAATAATCTGAAAAATAATGTGCAAGTATAACTTAACATCCAAGATTTTAAAACCGGGTTTCAGTAGAGAGAAAGATGCATTTTAAGGAGAAATAATATAAAAGATACTTACAGTAGGTTCAAAGCCCAAACAAAAAATCATTAAAAATTCATAATTTTTACTCGATATTTTTTAATTATTACTTACCGTCGCTTTATACCAACTAAGGTCATTAACGACTCTACGGTTAATAAAAATCACAATCGAGAAATATTGAAAATTAGCTCGATATGAGGATCTAACCCATCATCTACCAGTTTTAGAACGAATATCATGAACCAGGAAAGATTTAATAGTGTGTTTTATTAGAAAAAATCCGAGCAGAAAAACCGTAGACCTATTACTTTTGTAATACTTGTATAGAAAAATAAATATTGCATATTGATGATCGCATCACACCTTAGACAATTACAAAATGTTATCGTTATATAATTATTGGTTTTATATATATTTATATTATTACATTTGTATTAGTAATCAAAAAAAAAAAATAACGTACAACGATATCGTTTACAATGTATAACGTTTGTCGCTGGTAATACGATCGAAAAAAGCCTTCGGGTGCAAAGGTTTAAAAGCAAAAATATGTGCATTTCAAAAAACTTCAGTTTCTTATATTTTTAAAATTTCAATGAAATATTAGTTCATTAATTAAGTTACATACTTTATAAATATTATACTGGTACCAAAATATTAAAAGCAGGAGTTCTTTCATTCTAGGCCAGCGGTAGCAAACTTTTTTAGAGATGAAAGAAAAAACTATACAAAAATTATTACAGGAATGCAAAAAACTCTTATTACAGAAATAACGTATTATTTAGCAGTTTCATGCTAAACATTTACTCGAAAATATTGACGAAATTTAGAAGTTCCAATTAAAGTTAAATATTTTACAGATGCAAGTGAAATTATTCCATCGTATGGAAAAATACGTATGCAAGGCTCTACAAACGATTAATGAAGAAATCATTACCTAATCTAGCTGTTGAAATGTTAAGGCTATCCGAATTTTACATTTAATTAGCAATGGGAATGACAACCAATCAAATTGAGCTTGCCCAACTCCCATGCTCCATAGGGGCACTATTCCATCAGACAGAGGAAAAAACACTTTATAATTTTTGCTGGAAAGCAGTGCTCTGGTTAAACATCGACTCATAACACTGGGAATGGTTAATTAATAGAAACTAGAAACTAAACTAGTCTAATTTTGTTCGTTGGTTAATAAAACTAACTAAGCTTTACATTTTGTATGACCTTAAATTAGGAAAACAATCAATCAAAATTCAGAAATAACAATAAGCCAATAAGCTTCTTTAATTTCTGGCCTTTGGTAAACCTTTTTCTTAAACAAAGATGGAAGAGAAACTTAATTTAAAATCAAGGCACAATTTTGTTGCATCAATTCCTTGGTTAACTTTAAGCAATAGTTGATCTTTATAAAAAAAGAGTTGCGTAAAATATTATAAGTACCTATGCATTTGTTACGAGTCCCAGCCAGCGGAAAACTTAGTTAACTTGGTAATATTTATCGTAAGGAAAAATTTAGTAGTATTTAGTGGTCAAGATAGTTCTGAGTTAGTTCAGAGGGATAATGGTGGAAGGATATCTGAATTACAATGTCAGGCAGGACTCTTTTAGCAAGGATAGGGTAAGAAGGAAAGTGTGGCTGGAGAATCAACAATAATGTCGTTTCTCAATAATAGACGTTTTCAATAATGGAATAAAATTCTCTTATTCTTACAATTTCTTCTTCTATCTTTACACTTTCTTACAAAGTTAAATGTTGGTCTTAGCTGGTGTCATATTACATCTAACGAAATACACTATGGCAAGCGTTCTAAAAATTCTATGAACTTTCAAGTAAAAATGCTATTTCTTCTCTTTGGACCGCTTAGTAATTTAACATATATACTTTATCAAAGTATTTGATACAAACTTTTCATAATTCCTTTGTATATTCATATTTAAACGAAAACTATTTTGAAATATCTTAAATTTAATTTGTAATATAGAAATTTTTTCTAATAAAAATAAATTAGTGAAGATAATAAATTGTTTTTATTAATTAGGAGAATGTTAAAGTGTGAATATTTTAATTTTACGTTTAATTAAGAAAGATAGTGTGAGAAATATTAATAAAATTTACATTCGTGTATTTCAAAGTAATTTCTTCGATCCCAAAATTTCTTTTCCGTCTGTATCCCAACCGGAAAATGTGTCCATGAATATCATTTATATTAAGATAAATAGTAATTGGTGTAATCCAAACGAATATCTTCAAGGGTCCCCGATCCGAATGAAATACGAAAAATATACGTCTAATATTGTGGGTGTTCTCGCAATGAAAATATTCATATAGAAAGTGCTATTTGTTAATTGAAATATATAGAAATATTCATATCTGTAAAACAACAACGGCTGTGAAGCATTAACGGCGCTGTACATTACGTGAAGTGGCAATCAACACAACACATAACCGTTACCGTAAGGGCGGCCGCATTTGCGCTACCTCCTTTTCATGTATTGTTGCTTTAATAATTAACTTTTATATCGTATCATATTAAGGGTGTACTAAATTTATTTAACTATCCAACAATATGCTCTAGCTATTGATGTTTTCATTCTCTGACTTAACGAAATATACGTGGAAATTTGAAGAGCAAGTTACGCGGTTGTCTGTGCTTGTGTAGGTAGTCGTCGACGTCAATTTCCCTATATGGATTTTATTTTCACGCGAAGCAAAACTGTACAGTGTAATTAAATGGAATGAATGTCTTGGAGATTTAAAAACGGAAAGGTTTTTCACGTAAGAGATGCGCGATTTGAGCAAAACTTCTTAATTTGTAAAGATTATTCTCATTATTATTATCCTATCTTAACTCTGCAGCAAGGTTGTAAATTGATGATCCCGTTTACGTCGTCGGATAGCAGGGTCTGTCTAATATTGCTGCGCCAACGAAAAACTATAAACTCAACAGAAAAACTTGTGTGCACTTTATGCAAATACGAAGATGAGATTTTTTTTCGCTATTTCCTTGGTTGGTTGGTTGGTGTGTGTAGTACAATATATGAATGTTTTATTTGAGATTAGCTAATGCCCGCGACTTCGTCTGCGTAACGTAGGTGTTGGTTATATTTTCCTTTTAGACTTGATATTTGTAGTGGTATATGGAAATTTTATTTTTCTTCTTTCTTTTACGAAAAACATAATCATGCTTAATAACACTATTTTGTCGAATTTAAGAAGACACATTTAATCAACTGTTGCTTATAATAAGATAGTTGTATATAATGATCAATTAATTCTCAAAAAATATTTATAACTATCTAAAAAGAGTATGTTCTATTGCGTATCCCTACGGTAAGTATACCTACCGTGAACCAAATAATCCATAAATCAAACAGCATCTAAACATAAATAAAAAATATCGTCAAGTTCAATAAATTCGGTCTTAATTATGACTTAAAACAGTAAAAAGTTATCAAAACACTCGCGTCAAAATATTAGAAGTTAAGAGACTAGATTTTTGAATGTTACTAGGAATCCCATCTTACTGTTTCGATTTTCGAATGAGCCTTTAACCAAAACTATTACCCTCCTACAATGTACAACACTACCGCGAAATTGAAATTTGTACAATTGCACGAAACCCAGTTTCTCCATAATCAAGTATAACCATTGTGTAACCATACACTTATTATTAAAATATCTGAATTTCAACTATACAATTAAACCATATTGGATAGTCTCGAGTTAACCATAACACAATTTAGTGTATGCCTTTTTTATGGAAGAGCATTTTAAATTTCTTTTATCACTATGACTTACCGTATATTTAACACTCAAAACACTTCTCGCCCTTTAAATTTTCATTTTCTCTGTTGATAGGAGCCACTAACTTTAGTTTTTAGTTTACAAAAATGTTGGTAAGTATTTTCTTTTAATTCGCCAAATTTCTGGGGGTACTTGCTTGTTAATGTATTTATTTGTGAATACCTATTTCGGATTTTCAGATTCATAATATGTGAAAGCCAATGAACTTAATGCTAACTTATAAACTTAACTTAACTTTTTTCAGATATATACTTATATATATCAGAGTTTACATTTTTAAGCAGACCCAAAGTTTTTATTTCTAATAATCAACCAACTTTGTTTTATTTTAAGCGATAAAACGTTTCGTCTATAACGGTTTTTTGATTATGAAATTTGAAATTTCGAAATTTTATTAGACGTTTAGACGTTTTTCCGTACAAACTTTGCCACCATTTTTCACTCTTTTAGAGGAGGAAGTATCAAAAACCCTTTCTTATTATATATCTGCATCGTATAAGGAAAACACTTTCCAAATTTCATCGACACAAACGTACACTTATATTTGAAAAAATACAATATAAATCGAAAAAAATATTACCTTTTTATTTTGATTATCATGACTAAAAGCTTTTCGATTTCGCACATTTGGACGTTTTACATACAAAACTGTGAGAAATAGGTGGAAAGCGTGAATATGACTTTCAAATTGTTCTAAATACCGAAGAAAAGATAGTATGAAATTAGTATACTTTTTTTTATATTTAAGTTGATATCAAACATATGGCAAAAAAATACTCCCTTAATGATTTTCAGCAGAATATATAATTGTTCAAAGTCACAATCATTGGTTCTTAAAAAAATAGAATTTAACAAGTTTGATTGTTGAAAAACAAAAATTAAAAAATTAAATTTCGCCTATTTAATATAAGTACTACGTATTAAACTTTCATTCTAATTTAGTGAAATGACGGTATTTAAAATGTTGTTTTTAAAATGGTATATAAGAAAATAAACACTTATATTTTATTTTTAATATAGATTTTTGTTTTATATTAAACGGTAATATTGTTTCGCTATTTTTAACAGCAGTTTGATTAAATTTAAAATTTCGATTGTTGATTAACTATACATTATCTCATACAAACTTAGTCATCCCTTTTCACTCTTTTAGGGTAGGAATTTACAAAAAAAAAAAAACATTTTATTGTTAATATTTCCTTATTAAGCAACCCTCACGGTCTATTTACAACTATTTAGTAAAAAAAAAGAGGTTACTGTGAGATTTGAACCCATGGCTCTTGATTACAGCATTATAGCGACAGATATGTAAACCAATGCGTTATTAACATAGTTGTAAATTGTATGTTGTAACTATAATGGATTTTGCAGCACACGCTAGAATAACTTGCAGATGACAGAATTTTTTCGTACTTACTTGACACTTATCGTTATATTTTGGACAATTCACACAATATCTTCATTAAGTATAGCCTATATGTTATTCTAATGTATACGCTATATTATTGGAAAGTTTCATTAAAATTCTTTAAGTAATTTTTGCGTGAAAGAGTTACAAAGGTCCATACGTCCATACATCCATTCTTACAAACTTTCGCGTTTATAATATTAGTAAAGATGGTGTGAGGGGGAGGCGAACGCAATAAACATTAGTGTTAGCCTCGGTATGTGGCAGAAAATGTTGGCAACATTTCCTTATTAAACATCATACGCTAATAAGATTTGTCTGTATAATATGCCTTGTGTCTAGTGTTGAGGTTGACTGAGGGTAGCCATAATTCACCTGTTAATGGGATGCACGTCACGAAGGGATGGCCAGTGCGGCATTAACACAACGTATCCCGGAATCCCGTGACGAGGTCCAGCGAGGTTGGCAAAACGGCACACACCAAACAATCTTCACACTAGGAGCGACGAAATGAGCTCATTAGACGGGGGTGATCCACACGTTTCGTTCTGACATTCGCAATATTTATTCGCATAATAATACTTTGTAAGATTGTCGTAGAAAATTATGCTGGTATTCGTTCTCTCGATGCCGGTAAAATAAATTAAGCAGTGTATAAAGATTTATGTAATGGAAAACATATATCATTTGAAATTACACCAATTGTTGCCGTTCTAGGCAATGACAAATATATGAATGGGGTTTAAATGGAGAGACATTTGATCTGCACCAAAACTCTGTTTGTGCGATCAATAAAACAATTACGACCATTCAAGTGGTGTGAAGAAAACAGAGTGAGTGGTAATAAAAAGCTCGTGAAGGAAAACGTCGCGGAGCGTCCTCAGGACGACGTCTTTTCGTGGCACACCACCACCGCCACCACCACGTGGCCAACCACACTCTAACCCACCACCGATTTATTTACCTAGTTTCATACTTTTTCTCTTGAATTAATTATGAAACTAAAATTTCGCCATCATTCACGCAACTTTTTCCGTCCAACTGCTAAATTCCAGCACGAAAATTGTTTCACGAGAAAAAACCAGGAATAATTCATACGAAATGAAATATTTTAAGCCACTTCACAGATTCGGTTCCTTCGGTTTCAAAACCTCTGACAAATGACGGGAGATTTACACTGCCACGTGGATCGGGACACGCCGACGTTTCAGGATCAAGCAAATAGTAGATTGTGATTAATTTTTCTTGGCAACGGATAAGAAAAGATAGGGATAAAAACAGGTTGATGACAAATGTTAATCAACCCTCTTTTCACTTGCTCCGCCACCGAATTTCATTCATCTTATTTATTTTAATATAAATCACCTCAACCACTTTATAAATTTTCATAATTTGACACGAAATTTATTTGTCTCAAGTACCTAAGACATGAACGATGCTTTATCTCATTGTTGGCAAAATATTTTTGTTTTGCCCGTTCGAAAAGCGTGAGATTTATGCAAACCATTGAAATCATTTATTACATTTCGCCAAAGAAGAAGAAGAAGAAGAGTTATAAAAACTTTGTTTCGCAAAGTCCATCAATTCCTATTACATTCCAACACGAATACTTCTCATTTAGGATATTGTCATCGGTAATAGGTGTCTATTGTAGGGTGAACCATAATTTCCACGCATCCTAAGGGACATTTAGATTAACTTGTAAGCACTGTGGACACCGGACATTGGCAGTCGCCTCAGATGGGAATATGTTAGATAGGAAAGTAGCTTCTGGACTATTCGTTCTATTATTACACACCTCAGTTTGGGGATCGAGGTATATGTGAGATTGGAGGAAGAGCGACGAGGATGTCACGGCCTCCCCGTGGGCAACAGACCAACACGTGAGACAGTTATTGTACGATATGGCTTTTGCAACATTTCTGTTCCGTTAAATTCGTTCAGTATATGGTCATCATTAAATGCAGAGTTGTTTTGTCGACTTACCACACATATTCTCTAAGTCGCTGCTTCTTTCTATTATATAAATTATGTTTAATGGACGTGCAATATTTTCACGTATAACAACTCCATAAAGATGGTCTCTACATGCACCTTCTAAGGATTTCACACATTCAATTCAATTTACAGCATATCTGGATATATTTTATGCAAATTTTTTAATTCAATTGAAAAAAGTCCTTCTTCTTTATTTATTCCTTGATGATTCCTTGATAAAATATTACTAACATAATAATAGTTTACTTGGATTAAATATTTCTTCTAACATTCTTTTTTTTCTTTCAAAAGCATTCATAAAGAACGAAAACCATATATAACTATTCAAAGATTGAACATTAACAATATTTTCACAAAGGTATGCAAAAATTATAAACGCTATATACTGATAGTTGGATATTTGCGTATTGCATGATCAATTGATTTTCTTAAGGACTAAAAATTAAGATATGTATCTATGGGTTTTGGATTAAACTTGTTTGACTTCTTTGATTTCCCAATTTTTGGTTATCAATTTTAGAATTTTCGAGTTAGTCGTATTTGATTTAAATGCCAGCTTAAAAATAAAATTGATTAACATAGTTTCTAGTCAAAAAATACGATCATATCCATTTTCCTATAAATCATGTATTACATACATATTAACCAATATTTAAAAGTGCAGCGAGATCCATTAATCTCTTATTTCAATTGTACAAAAATTAAGAATATTCATGCTATTTTTTTGCACGATACTGCGCCCTGTCCATTCCATAAAAATAAATTCCTGTTATATCCTAATCTTTCATTGGCCAGATCTAATCTCCAATTAATATCATTGAAAGTCAACGAAGATTCTTAAAACCCAATTTTTTTTCCTTAGCTCTTTTCTACATATACTTAAAACAAATTTGGGGAAACAACCCCAAAATATAAATAATAACAAACCAATGCATTGACAGTATATCGGTAAGATGGATGTTAAAAATAGTGGAAATGTAACAAGAACCAAGAAAAATATCAACATTTACTTATAAAAATTATCGGTAAATATTAAACTAACAATAACATTGTAAATTTTTTAATTTTTCTTTCAAAACAAGCTTTATACTGATTTTTGTGGTGGTCATCAATGGTTAAAAAATAGGCGAATAAAACTAATGATTTATTTTTATAAAACAATCATAGCATTTCAAATAAAATTTCTTCGAAAATTTTATAATTTCGGTAGTAAGTTTTGAAGTCATTAGGAGTTCGATTAAAAAACAATAAGGTACTATAAAATGCTTTCAATCTATTTTCACTGCATCAACAAAGGAATTGAACCTCAAGGAACCTTACATTCTCGTATAGAGAGCTCTTCCTCTTTGGGTTTTTGGTACTGTCTTTATTTCACTCATTTAAAGTTTCATATCACGAGTTATGTTTCATCAAGAGTAATGTTTATTTTGTCATTTATAAGCAAATTTCATATATGGTGTTTTAAACATTTTTTTTCATATGCAAGCAATAAGAAATTTCTTTGCAGTTGTCACAATAAACATTACCTGATGATGACAGCTTTGGACTGTTGAAACGCGAATTATTTAATAAAGAAATTAAGTCATACGACATATATAATTATTTATTAGTTTGTTATTTACCGTCGCTTTATAACTAATAAGGTCTTTAGCGACTCTAGGGTTAATAAAAATCCGTAATCGATAAATATCGAAAATTTGCTCGACACGAGGATTGAACCCAAAACCTACCATTTCCAAAAGCTTTCGATAAGGAACAAAAAAAATTTTAAGATAACAAATAATAAATTTTCTCATATTTGAAAATCAAATAAATAATGTTTGATAGTTGAAGTGGAAGTCTACTTGCTGCTATTGAGGATAATTGCCGGAAATTTTCGAATAATTTCTGAAATTGATTTTAAGATTGAATTTGAAAATGTATTTTGTGAGAAAATTAAGACTTCGTGGGAAAAAATTAGGAAAAATTTTCAATACATGATTCTCATAATAAACAAACTATCTTCATTCTTCATACATGATTTTTGTTATTTGAATGATTACATTGCATACGAAAACTAAAAGCAATTTAAGTTCGATTTTTAGCTCTCCAAAACTAATATACCAATGTACCAAAGTTTTGCATCAAAACTAACTTTGTAAAACATTAACGCATATATATACAATATATACAATGCAGTTATACAACTCATGCATTAAATCAAAATTATACTTGAATGCTGATTGCTAAGTTAATATATGTCATCAACATTGGACATAAAATAATAATTTCTCAATTTCAACCACAAAAGCTTTGTTTTTATTATTTAAAATAACCTTAATAGAAAGAACTATAAAATTACATTAGTTGGAGCTAAAAACAAGTGAAAAGTGTACTGAATAATGTTAATCCTATTTCAATTTCATTTTGGAAATGATAGTTGGAACTTCAACAGAATCTCTAAGGTAATTTCAGTTTTGAAAAATTGTCATTTTTCAATAGGTTGTACTATTGTTATACTCAGAAATCTTAGCTTATGTCGTATAAATCTCCTAATTTTCTTCAACTTATTTTCTGTAAACTTAAAAAAATTCAATTTGATTTAGAAAATAAACTTTCTACACTCTTATTGACAAAAGTTTTCATATCAAAAGTTAAAAAAAATATCAAAAGAAAACATTCGACATGTTATTGCCTACATAAAGTGTGTCGTACAAAAATATGTTTTAATTTAGTAAAAGTCCTCCCTTGACATATACTTCCAATATTAATCAAATGTTAACAAAATTAGCTACAAATAATTCCCATATATGTACACACATCGAATTGTCCAAAGACATCCAACATAATGTTCGGAAATCACCCTTCGGTGACCCCAGAAGAAAATATCTCCCCATTATTGAGCCTCCCTCCTGAGAATATTGGTGCATGTCAACAATCTTTAGCTATCACATAACCTCTCGTATATATTGGACCGGTCCCTCAATTCCACCAAACATTCCGCTCATCTCCGTTATCCCATTTCCAACACACATAATTTAACAAAGGACAAAATATAAAAATAAATTTCTTTTATATACAAAACGAAAAAAAAACCGCCTCACCCCTATTAAGCTTTAGGTGTATTAGAGATTTATAAAAAAAATAAACAAGTATAATTTTATCTCATTACTGTTCATGTAAAATATTTGCCTCTAAAACAGACTTTTGTTGCGTCCTGCTATTATAAACTTGAACCCTTCAAATTACCAAAAAACAATGTCAGCTTTTATTACTTTCCAAAAGAGTCACAGTTGAAATCAAAGACTAATTAAGGAAGACAGATCCGAAAATTAAAATAATGGAATAAATAAAACAGCATTTCTAGTAATTACAGTAATAACATGAGGAGCTGTTGAAATAAATTAATACATCCCTTTAATATTAAGTACAAAATTGCATTAGAAAGATACTAAGTACAACGCTTGGTTTAATAAAAGGAATAAAGGATATAGAAATTAATGTACTAACACATCGAGGCAAGTGTTGTGAAGGGGTTGAGTCGAGTCGCCAATGTCCACTAGAAAAACCCCTTGCTATACAATAAGAGACGCGAAATCGAGTTTTCGCCCCATACTACCCCACCCCCTTCTCCCGCTATAATCTAAATATGTGCACACAGATTTTACTCAGTGAAAATTCAAATGATGTGTAAAATTTTCCTTTAATGTCGTTCGTATTTTAAAGTTAAAGCATGTGAACGGATTCATAACACTAATGGTTTTTAAGTTCGATTTTTTGTTGCATCTCTTTCATAATGTCGAGCTTTTAATGGAATGGACCGTACGAATTGAGAATGGAATTATCAATTTGTAGTGGCGATTATTTCCGGGGCAAATTGATTGTTGAAGACGGTCAGGTGGCAGCTTTTAAGAATCCAAGCTTTTGGTGTTTAATAATAATAGGAAGCATTTGGCACGAAGGTGTACAGCAGATACATTGAAGTGAAAGACGAGGGTGTAATTGTCCACCTAATGTCGCTACGAAATCAGAATCGGAAACGAGATATCTAAATTTTACCACAATAGAAACAGACGTTACAAGCAATGTAATAGACGACGTGGTCATATAAGTGTATACGTATGTAGTAATGAGAGTGTAACATTGTTTTCCTCGTGTATTTCAAATCCTGTGTTTTACATTCACGTCTAATGTGGAGGAGTACGAAGAGAGCGCAATAAGGGTCACTTGAAAAGCAACCTGATGATAATAGGGATTATTCAGCGAGGCGTTTTTAATAAATGAATGTTGGAAATTTATTGTTTGTTCGAAAATTGAATAATTTTAATTATTCGTGTAATTATTTCTTATTTATGATTTAAGTTGCGCGGCTTTTATGAGATGGTGATAAGTTTAAAATGGAAAGGATTGTATTTGATTTATGTTAAACATACAAAGTATTTAAATGAAAATCGCGTGAGAAACAATAATCGTATAAAGAGCTAACTTTGACCATTTTGATATCGTACGGTTGAGAATAATAATTGGTATCGGTCACCTCCCGCGATTTAATCCCAACTTTGGTGTCGCGCTGCTATGCTTTTTGGAGCAATGTCAAACGAGTAGCAGCTTTACTTAGAATAACGGGAGAAGAATGGAACCGGGGATTTAGCAATGCAGAGAGGATATATCCTCTGTTATACTACGGTGGTCCGCTGTATATGTCACAAATCACTTTTACTGGCATTCTGTGTGCCGTTTGGACTCGCTAATGCCACAAAATGTCTGAGATCCGCCCTAATATATTACGCCATTGGTCAGCCGATTTAATAACCAAAGAGCTGTGCGATTGTTTGCTAAGTTTGGCTTATTATTATGATTATTATTATTATTGTTGAAACACGCACGAGCCACTTCTGTTCCCATATTAAATATTTGCTCGCCATTGATTTAAACGCCTCACTTAAACACAATATCAAATATTTTACGAGAAACCCAAACACATTTTAAACTTGAAATAAAAAAGCTTCGCAATCTAAACTAATCCACTCCACTTCAATTCAATTCTCTCAGCTTCTTTCATTCACTTACTCTTTTTTTCCTCTATTTCTAATAACAATTTTTCTTATGTTAAATTACCCTTCAATATCCTCCTCACATTGTCGCCTTGAAATTATGGCGATTGCTTTCAAATTAGATGGAAAATAGAAATGTGAAACAGGAAGACACGCCAGTTATCCATTGGTACATTTTTAATTAAGAAAAGAGCAAAGCAATGGGACAATATTTTTCACTAAATCGCCAACGTTGTCGTTGTTCTGACTGCGTCAAACCATTTAAAACCATTTACACGAGGAATTCTCAAGTAACACACACACTAAATGTTTGCATTTCAAATGAAAACGTGTCTTTTTTTTCGTCTTGTTCATCCTATTTTAAGCGAAATAATTCCAACAATTTCTCTGTTTCCAATATTAAATAATGACAAATTGAAATCACAGACGGAGACGTGGAAAATGGGTCGAATATCCCATAAAAAACAATACTTGTAATAAGTTAAGAATGTACGACGTAAATGTGAGGCGAGTAGAACGGAGTGTTAAAAATGACGCGGATGCGCCACGACGCCTTTGCCGGAGTCATACATGAAACGTGACATCAGTTTCAAATGTAGATATTGTCCTCAAATCCGAATCACAATTCATTCACAACAGCAGTCTAAGATTTGCCTCTGTGTACATCCATAAACATCAGAATAGAGCCGTTTGTCGTGTTAAATATTAATATAGAAACCGTATAAATTTCAAACGAAGAGAAAATTAATTTTAAACTGTCTGGAAAACTGAACAATGGCACAAAGGAAAATGTTTTTAAATATGTCAAAAGCATTTCAATATTTAATATAACAGTTTAAAATTTTGATAAGTGATTGGTGGAAAAAATGGAATTAAGCTAATGTTCCCGAACAAATTATACGGTACCTTTATTCAAAGCTTAATTAGAGAATATTTAAGAAATAATATCATTAATTTGCCTAATTGAAGTCAAGTGCATGGTCAAGGTTATACTCAGAATTAGGGATTCCAATACCAGTATACCGGGATATCAAATACCGGTATGTTGAGCCAGTTGTACAATTGTGTAACAGAGTACCGGTATTTACAAGTTTATCTATAGTTTTTTCGGTATTTACTTGAAATTTTTTAAATTATTTCCACTGTATATTCAGGGATTACCATTAAAGCAAAATAGTAATTTTTTGTTTTTGTTACCCTACGGTGAATTTAAATTAGGCCGTGAATACAAGATTGGAATTAAAAAATATCTTTACATAGTATTCACATAACTACCTACAATGATTTTAAAATTGAAAATAAAAAATGAAGAAAAGAGACTAACCAATTCGAATTGGACCAAGTTTATAGTAATTTTTTTTTATTTTCACCCAGAAACCCATCCACATTTAGAAGGTGAGTTATCGAGTTATCGAAGATGATAATAACACTTGTGTTGATAGTGAAAAGTAATTGTCTTCACAAAAATTAGAGTTGTCGATAACTAAACAAATTTCAACACATCAAAAAACAATGCAGAAATCAATTATATCTAAAATCATCTGACAAATTTTCAATTTACTTGAAGATGAGAAATTTAGAAGAAATTAAAAATTTAAAAAGAAATTTAATATTACGCCTTGCTAACAGTAGATACCATCAGCTAGCGTAGATATTGAAGGAGTGTTTTTGCCAGCTGATAATTTTTGCACAAAATTATGTTCCAGGCTTAATAACAGTTCAATTGATGCATAATATGTTTATTAAGTGCACATTTCAAAAATTTGTAATAATACGATAGACTGAATAGCGCTACTTACATTTCGTTGTGGTTTAAAACCATACGATGTTCGTTTTTCTTTTCTATTGTGTGACTCTTTATGTATACTGTATAGTTTATAAGTTGATGATACAAATTATTTTTGTGATATTTACTCTTTCCAATTAAACTGACAAATAAAAAAAAGAAACGCCTATGTTTTTTTTGCTCGAAAATTTATACTACCGTTATTAAAACCGGTATTTAGGTATTAAGACCTAAAAAACACCGAATACCGGTATAGAACTTTTGGATCGGTATTGCAATTCCTACGCTGGATGTATGAGGATAATTTTTTAATCTTAAATCAATTCTGATTTTTTGTTGAGGTTTAGGAATAGGTTGTGGTGAGCCAGTGTCTCCAGTGACCCAAAGCGGGTCAAAACAGGATCATCACTGCACCGCAAAAACAAATTTGATAATGAATTCTCTAGCGAAAAGAGATCAGTTGTTCATATGTAAATCGGTCGAGATGGAGGTTGTACATTCTAAATGGAAAAGCCCTTTGTCTATTGTCTAATGTGTGATAATTGTAAGAAGATTTAAAACTTTGTATTAGAAATAAGAATTAGTTACTTTTTTTTCCAATTAAACTATATATTTTATATTCAATTTCTTGGCGATTTCGTCATCCTAGAAGGACTGAAAAACCCTCAACATTGAGCGCCATCATTCATTGTCGAAACTGTTTTTGTGGCACCATAACGATCCACTTTGGGTCAATAAGAACACTGGATCGTCACAAAGTACAAAACTAGTGTAGATAAATTAGTTAGAAAAATATGGAGGTATCATTTCAAGCAATGACAACTAAAAGAATTGTAAAGAATTCTTCTGCTATAGTTACTAACAGAACTAAAGAGCCGAAATTGGAGCAGAAGCTCAGGACCAAAATATTTGTTTTAACGAATCCGGAACCGAAGTCGAGGCCGTTAAAATTTATACGGGCTCCAACTTGTAACAATCTTCTTTTTTTAATTCTTGTTATTTACCGTCGCTTTATAACTACTAAGGTCCTTTATCGACTGTAGGGTTAATTAAATCCGTTACCGAAAAATATTGAAAATTTTCACGATACAAGGATCGAACCCACTACCTACTAGTTTTGGAGCGGTCACCTAGACCACTCGGCTACCAGTGAACACTTAAAAAAAACATATTTTGAATCTCATAGAAACCAAGTTTAAATATCTCTCAAAAATTTGAAAAAGCTAGAAATTTCTATTAGATTGAAACTCCAGATTGGAACTCAGTCTGTTTTAAATGGATCACTTGGACCACTCATTTACTTATTGGTTTCAAATGATTTTCTTTCGAAGAATATCAAAGTTTTTCAAAATTAAGTAATCTTAAAATAAATGAACTGACTTTTAGCTTTTTTAATAAATTTCTTCAAATCCATTAATAGAATAATGTAAAGTGGATGCAGAAAATGCGGCGGAGGAAAGAATATTGCTCTCCACGTACTAATTCACTGCTCACTTACTGGGTAGGCAAATTGCTTTGGGAATGAAAAACACGCATCACCCAAAAAAACAAGACTTGTCTGAGTGCCAGAAATCCTGGTTAATACCAAAGAAGCCAATTTGCATACAAAAATATAAATAAAGTGCTCCCTCATTGATAAGCTTTTTGATCAGAATTTTTCTTTGGATTCTTCTTTCTACCATATGTGCAAATTTATTTGGTTAACTTGGAAATTAATACTTGAAAATTCTTTACTAAAATTTAATTTCTGATTCCATTTTGCTTATTATAAATCAATTTTAAAAACTCAAAAAACAGAACTGCCTTCAAAAAACTTTTGAAATAAAAATGAAGTAAGATAAAATATTTAAATCAAAGCATTTTTATATTAAAATATAAATAATGATGCATACCTAAGAAAGACATAACCAATTAAATTTCTTGCCAATAAATTAATTTTTAATTTTATAAGAATTTTCTTTATAAAACTCCTCCACATTTTCCAAAGCATGATTTTATAAAAGTGTAACAAAATTACTGTCGCGCGATAAAATACGCACTGGCAAGTTAAACAAATGAAGACCTTATCAGTGATTGAAAAGTAATTAAGATTTCTGCATGTAGTCTAAAACAAGCAAACAGGAGAGAGCGCTTTTTTATTTTTTATTCAATTAATATTTTATAAAAGACTTGAGAGCTTGGCGTCAAGCTGGTCTAAAGCGAACAAGAGCTTTCAATCTTGTTCCAACCTACGTCAATAACTGTTGATGACTTCAGAGTGAGAGTTTTGCTATTGACGGCGAGGTGGACTTGCCAATGGGGGATGACGATGGTTGTATGCGCTCTGGTAATTAATCAAAAAATATATTATATATTATTATAGTTATGGGAAACGTGAGCAGCAGGTCTGTATTAGACAGCAATCCATCAAGATGTTGTACGTTCAAAATTAGTGACTTCCAACTTGAAAACGTTGAAATGAAAAATAAATATTTGCGTTTTATTTTCTTTGTCATACTTTTATTGATTGAAGGAAACAATTTCCATTGCTGCCAAGTGATTTTTCTTGATTGAAAGATTTTATTTTAAATTTCATTATGCAAAAGAAAAAATAACACAAATTTATCATTTCAAGTCAAGAAAAACTATGATCGTTTTAATATTTTATATAAACTGGTTATCGAGGGAGAAACGAGGGATGATGTTGTCAGCAAGAGAAGCGTAATAAGATGATGGTCCCAAGATATTAATACCTTCTCCTATCATAACGGGTACAAGAGACATTGTGCATTGTTAGTGATTGCAGACGAACGTTTATGTGCAGCTTATGATTAATACAATTTATCAATTTGATTGCAGAAATTCCTCATTGTAGGACATGGTTCGTAATCTCGCGGTTAGTCCAATGACATTATGTAGATTGTAGGTTAATACACAGCGCTGGACTAAGTTGGACAATATATTCCGAGCCATTAAGTCCCCAATGCATTCAGTGGGCTTAACCGCACTGAATATTGCGGGTGGCCGGCGACATGAGATGACGCTGTGTCACCTGAGGACGCTATTAAACTGTTATGTGCAGAAGTCGTTAGTTTGCTCCGAAATGATCTTATGTCGTTAATAAAATAGAGATAGTATCACTATGCAGCAACCCGTCAACGCATAAAGGCTTCTCTCTTTATCAAATTACTTGGATAAATGCTTTATCCATTGCCATGATTTGTAATGATGATTCTATTACCTTACCGACAGAATTTCGTCCCGACGTCTTAGGATATTTCACATCAAATTTGGTGTTAAGTGCGAACCAAGATACCATTTAATTTATCGCTTTACCTATGCTGTAAACTCACTGTTTTATAAACTCACTTTCTTAACTTTTATAAGGAATATTTTTTGTGGGTTCTCCTAATAAAAAATCTCGATTTCATTTACTGACTTACTGTCAAAATTTCTTATCTAATTTAGGAAGCAATAAAAATGTTTAACCCTATTGAAAATCAATGAATGGAATAATATTTTAAGGCGTTTAGATATCAAAGATCTATTTCCATTCTATGTAAAACGTTTCAAAGACTTTTGGCCTTAGCGTAAGAGTCCACTATTCTATACTCGCGGATCCTTGGATAACCGCTGATCACCCCGAAAAGTAAGTTTTTGATGCTTCATTAGCTTACCATTTAGCATTATTTAACTAACAAAAATGTTAGAATATATTCTAAATAGATAGAATTTATAAAAAAAATATATTCCAGAATAGAATAGAATATCTATAGAATGGAAATAGATAGAATATATTATAAATAAATAAGAATATATTCCCCACGCAAAACATTGAGGATATTTCTTTAGCAAAATTTAGCACCTATTGTAAATGAATCATCTTTTAGTTGTTGTGTCAAAATATTTCGTAAAATGGCAAACGTTCAATTATCCTGAGGCTGTAAATGCCAAAATCTTTTGGACAAATTCTTAAGATTTATTATAACATTGAGCTGTAATGCTAAATGAAAATCGGCAATAATTTTTAATCACAAATTCAAAACTTTAACAATATAACCTTTTAAAAGCTTTAACAAAGATATATTAATTCAAAAGCTTCAACAATGTAAATTGGCCTTAGAAGCTCTCAAACCTATTACACACTTGAAGACAAAATCACCTAATTATCTGTAGAAAAATCACCGATTTTGTCTATAGATTTACGAATTAATTACAAAAGCATTTAGCACTGTTGTTACGTATCCACTCCTGATCCATTTTTTGGATCGGTAGTTTTATACAAATTTACTTGTTAACAAATATTGCGCAACATGTTTTAAGTTTTCCATTTGGGATTTTTGTGTAGAAATAGTTACATAAAAACGATTTCTTCCCGATTTGTCTATAGTTTTCCCACATTGCGTGATTTTGTCTTCAAGTGGGTGCTGAGCTAAAGCGGTGAAATACCTTGGCATATACAAGGAATTATTATAATAAATACAACTTTAACATACAAAATATTAATAAATATTACAGTAAAGATTACTGTTCTGAACCGCACTCCCATGCCAATTTTTGTATATCCATCAAGTGCATTTCACTCATGGAATTAGTAAAAAATTACAAAGAAATATACAGTCGTTTTTTTGGGATTTGAGAAATTTGTCGCTAGTAAATTTCCAGAAAAACTCTATGTAGTGCTAAATTAACGTTTATAGCATTTATAAATAATTAAATATCGATTGCTTACAATTTTAATTGGTATAGTTGAAATCATCGCTTAAAGAAAAAGCTTAACTTGTAGAACTTTACAAATATTGGATTTTTCAAAAAAAAAAAACAGCATTAATAGGTGAGGTTTTGTGGTTCAAGAGATTTGAAAGAAAAAAATTATTCACTCTAATATTTTCGTGAAATCACCGTTTTAAAAAAAAGCTCAACTTGGAGGACTTATCAAATATAGGATTTTCCAAAAAACATTTGAACCATTAATGGGATTTTATCGTTCATGAGATTTGAAAAAGAAATTCGTTACTCGCATTTTTTCCGTGAAAATGTTATTCAAAAAAAAAACTCAATTTGGAACATTTTTCAAATATTGGATTTTCCAAAATTGTTTTGCACCATTAATTAGTATAATTTTGTGGATTTAAAGATTTGAAAGAAAAAAATTTCATTTTCATCAAATTTTATTTTCCGTGAAAACGTCGCATAAAGAATAAGTACAATTTGAAACATTCTCAAGATGTTAAATTTTCAAACTGGGCTTTTTTTATGGACTTTTTTCTTTCAAATCTTTGAAAATTAAATGTTTGAAAAATCCTCCAATTTGAGCTTTTTCTTCAAACGTCGAAAGAATGGAAAATAAGCGAGAGGCATTATTTTTCTTTTCAAATTTTTCAAACCACAAAATTCCACCAAACAATAGTATAAAAAAACGTAGTTTTAATATTTATAAAAAAGCTGTAACTTGCAACTTAGTTCTACATAGGGTTTTTCTGGAAAATAGGTGTGCAAAAACATTTTCTCTACTTACTTCTTAGCCACAAATAAGCAACAAAACTTGATGGACGTAATTTCTGTTCTTTTTTTATCGTTTTTCTGCTTTATTTTTTAAATCATTCCTTATTTATCTCTGAGCTTATAACTTGAAAAAATCCTAAGTTTTCAAGAATAATTAATTATATATTCAAAGTATCTACGGATCAAAATTTCGTCGAGTTAAATTAAAATAGCTTATCGTTCAAAATTAACTATCTGATTTATTTTTTTTTCTTCAAACATGTGAAAAATATTAGCATTGCGTAAAAAATCAATATCACTTTTTTCTTGTATTTATCATAAAGAAGTAAACGAGCCACATACAAACCTCTAATATCACATATTTTTGTAAAATCTGTACCAATTGTTAAACTACTATACTAAATTTCTTAGTTATGAAGAAATTTGTGAAGTTTTTTTAGGATTAATCGTTAAGCAAAAAAACAAATAAAAAATTGATATATTGTAGAAAGCAATAGCATTAAACTTTTGCATTACAGATTGCAAGGTCAAGTTTTAAGGCTGCTGGTGAATTTACTCGATGATAGCACGTAAACTTGCCTCGTGTAATCAAAGCTCAAGCGATCAATTCACTTAACGCCTTAATCTACAGAACGGAACTCGATTGTAAAGTGGAAATACTTGCATTCATTAATTTCCTTAGACATAGAGACTTAAGAAACAGAAGCATCATATATATGTACTTAACATTAGGGTGTTTTTTTTGGGACTATTTTTTTTTTGCTCCCATGCCGAAATTTTGTTGGAAATACTTCAAAATAAAATCCCTGAAAGTTTGAGCTGTTAATATTAATATAAAGTACTCGCTCACAGCGTATGAATATTTTCCATTTAAAATTCACGTAAACTTTGATTTTTTTTTAAATTTTTATAGCTCAGCGGCATTTTATGGTATCGCCTCGCTCAAAGTCGGGATTTTTTTACAATTGTATGCTCTACAAAAGTGCCTATTTTTAATAATTTTTAATAAGGAATAAAAAATCAATATTTTCTTAAATTTTACTCAATAATCCGTAAAAATTTTATAGTAAGAGAAATTCAAGGCTCAATATCTCGAGAAATATCGATCTTAGCAATTTGGTTATCAGAAACTTTTTTGTAGACAATTAAACTTTCTATAAATTTGATATTTACATTTTTTCTGTAGGTCTTGTAATTCATGGGTTACTGAGAGAAAAACGAGAAATCTATGAAAAATCAAGGCTTAGTGACCCGTACTACCTCGCCCGTGTAAATTACGATTTTGCCGCAATAGGCACTTTTGTAGAGCATACAATTGTAAAAAAATCCCGACTTTGAGCGA
This sequence comes from Sisyra terminalis, assembly GCA_958496175.1. NCBI lineage: Eukaryota > Metazoa > Arthropoda > Insecta > Neuroptera > Sisyridae > Sisyra > Sisyra terminalis. Next base: position 16,929,089 of record OY292275.1, read on the forward strand.
GGCGATATCATAAAATGTCGCTGAGCTATAAAAATTTAAAAAAAAAATCAAAGTTTGCGTGTATTTTAAATGGAAAATATTCACACGCTGTGAGCTAGTACTCAATATTAATATTAAGAGCTCAAACTTTCAGGGATTTTTTTTTGAAATATTTCCAAAAAAATTTCGGGATGGGAGCAAAAAAAAATAGTCCAAAAAAAAAACACCCTAAGTTAACATAATAGTCATCTAACGATTTATTGTAAAAGAAAAAAATCAGTTATTGAAGAGCAACATTGCTTGGTTGAATGTTGAACTTGAAGGAACTGTATCCAACTGTCGTACTAAACTAGTCGCTTACAAAGGTAAGTGTTTCAAATTTGGAATGGTAATATTTGAAACTGTACGAGAAAATTGGAAATCATCAGCAAATGAAATACGGCGTTTATAACAATACATAACTTTCAACGACATTAAGATTAGTGCCCATAAATAAAGATGATAATTACTGTAAGCTAATGACTAACAGACTTTGCTTTTAAGAGTAGGTATGGGAAAGAGGGTCCAGATAGAAAGCGGAGAGTACACAAATACATAGTCACACACACATTATTACAGGAAGAGTTAGAGGACGGTTTATGTGCAATGCAGCGGTAGTACATTATATCGCCTGGCCAGTGCCTTATTTATGTACAAAACTGGTGTTTAGGTCCACCTGCTACACGATACCGTCCATCATTTCTCGGCTGGCCACGCCGACCATTTAGCGCCATTCGAACAGCTTTACATGTTGTCCACCCTTAACAATCCAAAAGCACCCACCTAAGCTCCCATCTCGACTTCACCCAATCTCTCGATCCTTCATAACCGCCACTTTGCATTACTTAACTACATTATATACGCAAAAGTTACTCTCGCCATGCAATCAACGTCTCAATATTACTTGAGTGCTTCAAAAATTTATCGCTAAATATGACCAAGCTACCCACTTCTTTCTTAGCTACCACCAATTCAATTATGTTCACATTAATAAACCTCTACCACTTCCGCACCACTCAATTCCCCCGCACAAATTAAAAACCTCCAAGAAACAAATTTATAATTTTCCAAAAGTATTATCTCTCGTTTTATTTTATTTTTTTAAATAAAAAAAAAATGCAAATAAATATTTATGATATTTTTTCCATTTAACTTTATCGGATATTTATTTTAATATTTTAATAACTTAAATCGAGTTTGCTCGATCTGCAACATAAAATTTTATTTCTTCAGTTACGAATCGCGATAAATTTTGATTCATACCATCGTCAAGTTGTGGCAAAGTATGTAAAACCCATTGATGAGAATACATATGCTTCGCATATTGGGTGAAAGTAAAGCTCATAACATCCATACGTTAGAGATTGAGTAAAATGTTGGAGGGTATCAGAGCCGAAAACAAGTGTAGGAATAAAGCTTAACATGTAGATAAATTCAAGCATTCGTTGCAAACGGAGTGCGATTAATCAGAGCGCTATATGAAGCAATTAAGCTCCTTTAATTGTTCTCGTACGATGTTTTATTGCGCAGTTTTGGGTATTATATTATATGTATACTGCATATAACGGGCTAAACGTGGTGTTCTCTAATCGGCCATCCATCCATAAGAACAATGTGTTACACTGACTACTCGGGAATAACTACGCTGCAATTATATTTGAATATACACGAGGCAATATCTTCGATGACCCAAGCAATATTGGGCCGGAGAAAAGGTCACTAGTTGGATACGAAACGGGAGGTATCTTTCTATTAATTCTTTATGCCACGCATCATATGTATTACATAACACATGTGCGCTACGCCCTATTGACCATTAAGGCTTCCAATTGATACCCAGCAATAAGGGATATGGTCAAAGACAGATATTAAACGTACTTCATCGAATTCTAAATTATCTACATTTACGTGACATTCCATCTTTATTGATCATATTTCTACAGCAAAAACAATTTCATAAGACCTTAAATCCCATTAGACCTGAAATTAATTACTACTGAATACAAATTAAAACAAAAATTACGACAAACCCAACATCCACGCATGAAATTTAATTCAAAAGCAAAACTCAAATGAATTTCAAGATAAAGTCGATTAGCATAAATTATTATCGAAAGATAGAAATATCTTTTGTCGAATAAGAATATTGAGCGGCTTACAGATAGACGTTGCGAATCATAACAAATTGGATTTTGCATCTTAAAAATAAAATACGCAACGCTAGTAAAGTATGCTGGATCTGGTAATTTTCTCGCATAGTTTTAGCATCTTCAGACCAAATCTCCTCCTTAGTCAATAAAAAATTTATCCCCACATCTATTTAGGTGGATTGGTTGAATACATTATCAACAAGCAGTGTTGTAAATTTCGCCACGATACGATCAAAATTCTGCCGAAAATAACACATTTTACCGTCATAAATTTCACTTGAGCCTCACATCTCTTTCGTTTTTATCGCATAACTACTAAATAACCGGGATGCAGCGCGTGATCTCCTAACCTGGCAATCACCCGTCTACCATTTCCTCTATGACATGTACATCGTGATATGAGAGTATGGGGTGGCTCAAAGACCACCCCAAAAACCGCGCTCATTCCAAATCTAAAACCACAACAGCACTGGATCACATTCAGCATGTAACTCACTTTATTTTACGAATATCTCCCTTCACAATATAAACACAGAGATTTAACAGTTAAATATCTGACTATTATTAACTAGATTGAAATTATTATCGAATTGTACATTATCTCTGGCATGCAATCGACAATATCCACGTAATGCATTTAAATATTTAAATCACAATTTTCTATTTTAGTTAAATTTACACCACACACCTAATAAGTGCACCAATTCACCAATTATCATCGTTCAAATTATCTTTTTTTATTTTCCCAATATAGTTAGTGAAGACTTCCGAAAATTCCGTGCGAACGCATCAGAGACAATAAATCTTATAAATTATCATTATGATTTAGAGCATTTCCTCTCATTAGTAGCCGCCGATTTAGCAGTAATGGAAAAATAATTTTTCCACATTTATGTGCAGCTATAAATAGGTTTTACTGTGGTGCATAATCCGCTTATCGCAACGTTCACTTTATTGGTATATAATATGAATAAGTTATTTGTGTCGAGGATTGCTGAATGTTTATGACGTAATGATTGTACGGACGGGTGGATATTGTGGGGGATGGGGTAGATCAAATGCCAAATCCGAGGTTCGATTGCGTTCAACACCACAAAATATCATTAGTTGTCATTATCTCGGCCTATCATTGTAGCCCATACAACCCGCACTAACAAACCGTCTGGTTAACCAATAATATTATAAATGCGTGCCCTTTTCCTGTCTCAAATAGATGTCATTTTTAATAATAATTTATTATTAGCTAAAAATGACTGTAAATATGAAATATATTTACACTTTGCGGGTAATAAAAGCCGTCAACAATTTGCGAAAATTTTAATTGAAACGAAGCTTAAAGAACTTATAAATCATTGGATTAATTAAAATTTTGATAATAAATGTGCTTTTTTTGAAAATTTATTTCTTATCAAAACACTAAATTTACATTGTACATTATGTGTAATAGAAATTTTCATACTAATCACTAGTTTTATTTTTAATTTTTAGTTGAAGTATTTAGGTATTTAGGTAAACCAATTTCCTCTGTATAAGAATTAATCTCAAGTAAACTAAATAAAAATAATATGGTTTTAAGTCGAAATTATGAACATAAATATTAGAGTAGCCAACTAATGGCCGAGTGGTTAAGATGACCGCTCCAAAACTGGTAAGTGTTGAATTCGAATCTCATATCGAATCAATTTTCAATATTTCTCGATTTTTGGATTTCAATTAATCCTAGAGTTGCTAAAGACCTTAAAAGCTATTAAACTAAAGCTAAAGCTGTAAGATATTGAAATTAGTTTATTCAAAAATCCATGGTTGTCCAAGGCTTCACTAAATTTGACGTTTCTATTCTTTTTTGTATTTAAAAAAATAATAACAGCGTTTTTTAGATTACAACTCAAATAAGGAACAGAAAACAGTTGCTGTTGCTAACGCATGCGACTAAGATCACGTTAAGTGCACTATTTCCTATTTCCCACTTAGTCATGGATTTCCAGTACAACTATTTCATTGGAAAGTATTTACTACCTATAATTAGATATTGAATTTTTTTTTCACAATTTCCATTTTAAGAATATTTTCTTTAATAAAATTCACCGTCGCTTTATAACTACCACGGTATTTAGCAGCTCTAGAGTTAATAAAAATCTGTAAGTCGAGAAATACATAATTTTCTCTAATGAAAAAACTTAATCTTGTAGCTTAAAAAAGTATCTTAGATACTGAAAAATAACTTAGGTACCGAGAGATTAGATACATAGTTTTAATTTTTTGTTCCATAAGACTCAATTTATACCTCTTATGTTAATCTTCTATCATTTTTTAAGTGTGTTGTAATTACAGGGGATTAGACCATTATACTATGCTATTTCCTAAATTAAATAAAAAATACATTATCTGATTTTTTACAACTTAACTTTATACTTTACGGAACTTAGTACATATATAATATGCAAAGGAACTAAAAAAAATATATTTTCAAGTATCTTTAAACGTAACTCAAGAATTTAAGTTCCTTTTTTATGGGTTACTATATACCCAAAGTAATATTCGATATCTTTTTAAAGAAAGTAACTTATCTACCATCTCGATATTTTCCCCAAATATCTTTGACAGCCCTAAACTAAAATTTGAAACTATATAATTGAAAACTTATTTGAATAATTGAAAATATAATTGAAAAATTGAAAGTATATAAAGATTATCCGTTAGTTACTTGGATTTCTTTATTTTGAGGACCTTGAGTCCTAGAACCTTTAAATCATGCACATTTGAAAATAATAAACCATTGTTTTAAATTATATTGTTATTTAATTTTCAATTTGATAATGAAATATCTAAAAAACATATATAATTTAAAAGAAAAATATAAATTGCAATTTCTTTTTGAAAATTAGAGCTTTAGACGACTGAAAATAAGTGTAATTGTAGATATAATTAATTTTGGTGTCGCCCCTTAAATGAGAACGAAACATCAAATGAATTTAAAAACTGTTTATGATAAATAATAAAAGAACAAAAAACTATTATTTTAGTTATAAAATAATTTATAAAATTTGAAAATCTATATAATTTATTACCATTGAAACATTTTGAATATTTTTTTTTCATAACTTTTAATTACATATTTTGTCAGAAAGTATCTTCATAGATATCAAAATATTTTATCTTTTCGAGTGAAATGAGAAATTAACGACTTCAACTTCCCGAAAATATAAATTATTTAAAAATATTTTTTACACATATTTCCTCATTTCGGACATAGGAAAAAAAATGTTTAGACCGAACAGAATAATCCATATTATTTAGTATAAAGGGAAATGATTGTTTGTAAAATGTTAATATTTCTTTGGGCGGCGTAAAAAATATAATGGAGCTAGTAAATTATTATATTGTACAATAAAAATAAATCATAGTTTATAATTAATATTTCTTTGTCAGAGTGCGTTAGTAAAGTTGTATTTGTGCTGGTATCTTATGAGACGATGAGAAGAATGAAAAATAGCCGGTTATAACTTTGAATATTTGCTAACAAAAAAATAATAATTTTTCAGTTATAAAAGATATAATATTTAAATTCCGACTTTATTCACGAATTATGTACACAGTCCAGGAAGTCTCAGCACATCTCCGAAAAAAGAATGAAAAAAGTGAAACAATTTCTTTACTTCTTTCTATTGTAAAATTCGTGATTCACAATATACACATGCATATAGTACGGAAGTACTCCACTATTTCAAAAGCAACGCCATTAAAAGAAGACATTACCGTCTTCTGTAAAAACAAATTATCAGGCTACAGGGTCTGTACAGCGGCGTGTGGGTGGTGGGATAGGATTGGGCGTCGCGACGTTCTACAAGCGTCGTGCGTTGACAGTGTAGCGTCGGTTGCGGTGATGAACGGCCGTAGCTCCAGCTCCACATTTCTCTACGAAATCTACACTCCGACATTATGAGATTTCCATTAAACAATGCTTGCATCACCGCACAACAAAGACGTTTCAATGTTTACTACTTGCTACCCGTTTTGTTTCGTTTTGATCGTCTTATATTTGGTGGTATCACCGCCAGCGCATAATTCGACAATCATTCACTGCAAATTGTCTGAATTTTGTTACCAGAATGAACGCCAACTGTATTCACTTCCTTTACCAAATTTATGGCTTGATTTAAAATCATGAATTCTAATATAATACCAAGTTTTTAATTGAAAACAATATCCACGACCCCTATAGAATTTTTCTTTCTACACAAAAATTGATTCTGAATTGATTCAAGCTTTTCCGCGCTATTGTTAGTTATACGTCTAATTTAAATTTTAATTTTCTTAATTTGACCTAAACAATCCTGGTAGAAAATCAAAACATGTTTACGCCAGAAATTGAAGATTTTTTGACCACTACGTGAAAAATGTACCAAGAAAACCTCAACAATTTTTATCGAAATTAACCACCGATATGAAACCTTAAAGTATGGAGATTTCGGTTAAAAATTCCCCAGTTAAGCATGTCGAAATCTTGACAATACCTACGCTTGGTCGAACAAATTTATGAAGTAATATTGAATTATTTATTACTGACCCCTACAGAATTCTTCTTTCTTCATCAAAATTGATTCAAATCTTTTCAGCGCTGTTGTTGATTTCACATCTAATATTTGGAAATTTTCATTTTCTTAGTTTGATTTAAACAGTACTGTTAGAAATTCAAAACATTTTTTTGCCAGAAATTGAAGATTTATTTCGTCACCACGTGGAAATGTGTCGAGAAAAACTCAACAACTTTTGTCAAATTTAACCAACGATATGCTACCTTAAAATATTGAGATTTTGGTTAGAAATTCCCCAGTTAAACATGTCCTAAATCTTGACAAAACATGTCCTACTCTCGATCGAACAAATTTATGAAATAATATTTAATTATTTATCACATATTAAATTAAACATTTTATGTAGGTAACTGTAAGATTTCTAAGAAAGAACAAATCAAATAAAAAAGAAATCACATAATATCATTTAATAAAGTCGAAATATGACCCAAAGTCTAGAAATAATATGCTTAAGCAATGCGTAATGGTGAAAAAATATGATAATTGAATTTTTACCCAGTGGTTTCAAACAAGCACATTCTTGCGCTTACAACAAAATGTAGGCAAAATTTGGGAAAAGAAGAAACTTTTTGCCTAAGATATAAATATTATAAATACAATAAAAGTGCATATAGGCATAATAGTGATATTTGTTTTTCTACATTGTTTAACTATTATAATGGAAGAATTTAAAACTACAGAAAATTTAGCAACGTTAAAATTAAAATTTGATATTGCACAGTTTACAATGTTTCTTACATGGGGGGCCAAAAAGTATTGTTGTTTCTGAATCTACAAACGTTCAATAGCCCTTTATCAACACACAAATTATTTTGAAATCGAACTAAAGTCATTGTATGATTAGTCATTGTAAAGTTATAAAAGATTAAAAATATATGCTGAAATTTATTTTGTAATGGTCTGACAAATGCCCGAAAGAATACCAATTGACAATTGTATGCTTTTCAAGCATACATCATAATAATGCAAAGTTGCTACTAAAATTATATTTAAAATTTATCTAAATGCATTAGATGTTCATTAATATCAAATGAGTTTTTTAAGTTTATATCCGATAATTTTGGGTTCTCCAACTCGTACCAATCGAAAATTATAAAAACTTTAAGCAATACGATGCTAAGGGTAGAATTGGAATTAAATCCATACCAGACAGTCGAAGATCTATCAAATACTCCTATCAGTCTTGGGCGACCAATAAAACACCCAAAAGTATCCAAGAACTGTTTACAGATAAAGTTCTATGCTGCAACACGGAGATGCAAGACTTTCCTGCACAAGAAAACCCCTGAAGAAAATAAAATAACTTAATTGTTTAAATATATTTCATTAGATTTCTATTTATTTCAATCATAACAACATTTTCTAAGTGATAAAATAATTGAAAACTTAAAAGATACTCAAAATGTGATCTTACAATATAGTGACATTTGGTTTTTACTACTTTGGTACTAAAATTTTGCTTACTAGAGGGCTAACAATTGATTATATTGAGGATAAATATCATTGATTTAAAATTAACATTTTTTGTTTTCATTTTATTTTAGTAAAAAGATATTTCTTTTTGGTCCGCTTAGTATTTCTTCTTTTAAACATTTTATCTTACTAAAAAGGAAGAGGTCTAAATTTGGGAAAATTTTCAAACGCTGCTATTAATGGTACCTAACGAAAGCTTGCTTGGCTAATAAGCAATGAAGTACGGATCTAGAAAACACAATAAGCTTAAGACTTTTTTAAATTTTAAGACTCTCCAAACCTCGTCCTAGTAAATAGTATAGGGTATAGGAAAAAAAACACTTAAATAGAGTTGGTATATCTAAAAAATAAAAAAATTTTAGAAGTTATTAAATAGTGTAGAAGTACAAGTACTTACTTTCTCAATTAGACAGTCCATTCATTGGCTTTAAATTTTATCATTAACACTGCAACTTTTAAATAACTAGGAAAATTGAGCCACTTAATGGATTTTAGTTTCAAACACGTAAAAACAGTGACACAAAAAATGTGTTTACCGAAAATTGAATTTAAAACTTCAATTGATAGCAAACTTATAACCCAAGATCTCGCGACGGCCAGACCTTCGTTATTTTATAAAAACTGAAAATTTCTTTATGCGTGTACCTAACACAGGTAAAAGCGGTCAGCGACTATGGAGTTTGGGTAGTGGTTACTTTGGTAGGTTACAGGTAGCGAAGGTATATAAAATAAAAGCTCACTTTAGTCAAAGTATAAAGGTCAGTTTTTCAACCCCCTGCCAAACACCCCCAAAGTTTGATAAATTTTATTTTTATTTACGCCATTGTACAAAACATCATTTTTACATTTTGCGTCTGGCAAGATATAAAAACCATTAAAACTATCCGGCTAGATAACATCTTTTGATGGCTACCCAAGAAATATATATACAAAATTCAGCTTTTATACAATGAAGTAAGTAAAATTATATTTTATTAAAGCTTAAGGGTGTCAGGCAGCGGGTTGAAACCGTGCTAAGTGGCTAGTAATGGAGGATGAGATTTCCAATATTTTTTCGAAGAATATTGAAAAAAAAAACGGTCTTTATACCTATCAATGTAACCATCATTCAAACCTCATAGCGCTGATCGTTCTTACCTGTGTTGGGGACATACACAGAGAAACTTTCAACTTTTACAAAATAACGAATACCTAGCCATTGTGGGCTCTTTCTCTAATAGCTAAATTCGCAGTTATGTAGGTTGTAAAATATTTTCATAATAACGAAGATGGACAGGGTGTAAATTTTAACCATCGATTAGAAAATTATAAAATTTCGGAATAAAATGTAAATTTTTGAGATTAAATCCTTCAAAATCTACAAAACTAATATTAAATGCAATTAATCTAATTAAATTTTATTGAAAATCCCAATTTCAACTAAAATAAGTCACAAGCATTGAATTAAACAAAATATTACCAGACTTTTTATTAATACTTCAAGGTTTAAATTACCCTTTGTTCAACGAAAATCGATTGAAACATTCTTTGTTTTTGATATGAAACAGCTAAAAATCTTTTCTATTTGTGACAATATTTTTCCAATCGGCAGAAAAAAAATTAACATTATCTGAGATAAATGTTTCTGAAATGCTATAAAACGAAAATATGAGGAGCAAAGATGTGAAGTACTAAATGAACGACACACAACTCCATCAGATGATTAATACGGACATTATTACCGTATAACGTATTTGGTCAGCCAATAAAATTCAACGATTAAATTTATCTGTTAAAAACACATCCCCACACTATAAACTTATTGATTTATTAGACTTTCTGACAACATCCATATTCCATATTACGGCTAAGTTTGCAATGACATAAAACTTGTAAAGTGTCATGTTTGCTAGCTCCGTACACCAATGGACATATTTTACTCTTAATATATTCGTTGTCCGTTTTGAAACGTGAAGGTTGGGGGCAATGATAGCCGGGGCTAACTTACTTCCTCTGGAATATGATAGCTGACGCTTGACCGCAGGACGTCTATTTCATTTCGATACATTCAACTGAATGGACAAGAAAAGATAATATATTTATATAGATGGGCGTCTGACTGAACCATACCATACTATGCCGGCATCCGAACAAATTGATCGCATTGAAACTTGCCAAAAATAAATAAAATCTATTTCATTTCATGCACGGATCGACGATATGCAACATTCAACTTGCCGGGAGAACCCTTCGAAAACTTTGACATCACCCACATTTTGTAAACTTTTTTCTCGAATCAAGCCCCCACTATAAATGCGACTAAATTATGCAAAAAGCTTCACTCCGAAAAAATGTACATACGTAGTACATATCGTACATGTAAAATATTGAGGTCGCATAAGTTTACAATAGGACGCTAAACGTAAACAAACGTGGCAAGTAATGCGATATTGTGGAAACGTGTTATGTGATTGATAATTTAGACAAGCAGGCCAATGTGTTGAAGTATATGGCAGTGATTTCTCCAGAGACCCATAAAGAAAGCGGCTATGGCTGCCAAACTCCGTCCTTATATTAAACAGTTAGAGACTGAAATGAGGCTTTCGGCAATAACCGCACCTTCTGACCTTCCATTCATTCAATATCTAAATAAATCGCAATCAATATTTTTTTAATCTTTTCACGAAATACGAACCTTTTGTGTGGAAAATCTGACGTAACCAAGTCGAAAATAAACGTTGATATTCTTTGCTGAAGCTTTAGAAAGCTGATTTAGTTTAGTTTTTAGATGTGATTGCATTTTCTTAAGTATTTCGATGTCTTTCGTTGCAGGTTAAAGTATGTGCGGCTCATTCAACTTCTATTACATGACAACGACCGTTTATTCATATCAGGGGAAATCCACGAGAAAGCTGAATAACACTTACGAACCAACGTACACCACCCACCCATTCACTCGTCTACATTTCCTTAAAATATTCTTTAATTTAGAATCAGCCATTTCGCCAGGTAAGAACACACATATTTACATGCTCAGGGAGTACTTTAAGTGTTCATAAAACGGTATTAAAAGACAGATCAAACAACACAATTCAGCTTTAAACAACTATTCAAATATCGAACTTGTATTACGTTTTTATATGATTGCCATTCAAACAGACGGTACAAATCGAAGTAGCTTCCATTCACCTCAACGTGCTACTTACAAATTTGCGCAAACTAGTTAAAAATAAATCGTGGAAATTTAATCTCGAGTTGATTAAATTTATTTAAAACTATAAGCAGTCGCGAATTTGAAAAGGTTTAAAAGTACAACACACATTAAACGAAATATTACTTACAAGTCACGATGTCTGCATGCAATTTCGCTGGAGAACAATCCTAGTTCTAATCCCAGTCAGGACATTTGTTAAAGACTAAACACGAAAACAAAAATGCGGTGAATAGAATGGTAGGAAGCGCAACGATCCTTGAGAATGGTTTGAGATCTAACGTTTTTGTTTCATTCAAACTCGGTTTCATTTATATTTATCTTATTAAGGTATATCTTCATTGGTGCATTGCAGGTGCTTCTGGGAATTAGCATATTACGTTGTTTTCAAGACAAACACAGATCCACAACTAAGATACCTAATTATGACGATTTTCAGGTTACTTCTCGTCAAGTTCCACTATCATTGTGAAAGTCAAAACATCCGCATCTTTCTTCCCGGAAAATCCCTGCGGACTAAAAAATAATGTTTACACAAAAACGATTTTTCTTGTTCTAAGCGAAGCGTAATAAAATTCCTATATCATCCGCTTGATATTTATTTAATTTTTCATTCTCGACGAAAAGCTGACCAGAGAGGAAAACAAGTCGAATAAAAGTCGCATACGTGTTATTAAATAACGCCAAGAATAATTATAAAATGTTCGTCTCGACTTAGTAAATAGTAATTATTATTACAGAGTATGTTTGTTTGTCTTGTTGGCGTCGTGAGGGTGGAATGGGGTAGAGTGGAGGCGTTGGGGTGGAATGGCAGCGGCGGTTGTCACCCAGTTAGCGGCCAACAAAGCTCCACTGAGGGTCATCTCAAATGTAGACAAATGTGCTCCACACATTATGGTTACACATTATATGTGTGTTGTACCTTGGAAGACATTAGATGTGGACAAATATATCAGTATGTAAAACAGTGCATAGTACTCGTGCTAATTGCTGCCGCCTCACTACAAAATACGTAACAGACGAAAGTTATCCTCGCCGTCGTTTGCCACGTTCACATTAATGAAAATTTCACAGAGTCGATCTCGGCTCCTTATCGTCGTAATGAAATCTAAATCACATTTACTTTTACAAATTTATATTTGAATTTTCTGGGAAAGTTTTTCAAGTGCTGAAATTTGATATTAAAATTTTAAAGAAGGAATTGTTTCTTCAAAAATTGAACGTACGAGTATACATTTTTTACGCCAAAGATCAATGCTAATTTATTTTAATATTTTTTAGTTTAAAATATTTCTGAAATATATCAATGAACGAAAACGTATTTCAAAACTGAAAGAACACGTTTTAATCAAAAATCTATATTACTATTTTTTTTGTTAAATTTTTAATAGAAGGAGCATAACCTTAAATGAGGGTCTTGCAAGTAGAAGTTATAAAAAAACTTTGTGATAAAATATCTTTGTAGATTAATTGTTAGTGAGTTTTGATTTTTCTATGAAAATTTTATCCTTTGATTAAATTTTGACCTTTTTATGTTCAAGAAAGATTTATTAACAGTCATAGTTAAATTCAGATACAAAGAGGCAATGAGTGCCAGTATCTCATCTTTGGCTTTAACCGATATATAAAAGTATCTATGTACTTCATATTTCGACTTTTTACGAAAACCATGATTCAAATGCAACTATTATAAAAGAAACATACTGACATCTCATCGATTAGAAGTTTAGGAAAACTTTCTTAGAAATAAAAAAAAATATTAATCAAATAAAATTCGCCTTAATAACTTCCTGCATACAATTCTAGAGTCGTGCCTGATTAAAATAAAGGGATCTAAAAAACTATCACTTATTCTTGATCGACATTTTCAACTAAAACAATTTTAAGAAGGAATAATCCTTCTTTCTCTTACCATGTAAAAGCGGTTATTGAATTTATCGAAATCTCTAGTAATATTTACATGATAAAAGAAGCCCAATTTCTTTGGTAGGTCTTACAATACTAAAAACTTTTAACTGATCAAAAACTATAAGGGTCAAATTTTAATCGTACTTTATCTTATTAATTTTAGCATTTTTTATTATTTGAAACCTAAAGAAATCGATAAGTCTTAAATAGATAAAGAATACTTTATCAATTGTTGAAGATTTCAAAAAAGGTGGAATTAAAATCTAAGAAATATTTTGTCCCAACATTTTCAAAGTTTCTTCTATAGAAAATTTAAAATTCAAATAGATCTACTGGTGGCGGAGTGGTCAATGAAGCAGCTTCAAAGCTTTTCGTATGAAGCTAATTTTCAATATTCCTCGATTTACAGTTTTTAATTAATCCTAGAATCACTAAAAACCTTGGTATTTTCAAGGCGATAATAAAAAACATTTAAAAAATCAAAAAGGTATATATTTTGTATGAGTATATAAATGTGACCCAAAATATTGATCAATATTAATACTATTAAACTGTTAAATCGTTGCACAATATACTAGTACTAAAAACCTTATTTTTTTGTCTGAATGTTATTGTTAACAAAAATTACATCACTTTTCTCACCAATGACAGCATTTGCATTGATCTGTGTATTGGTTTACATTTCGTAACATACCCTATACGTACTATAATACAATAAGAAAGACCAAAAAATAGATTAAAAATATATCTTTGAATAAAAAAATGGTTTAAAGTTTCATTTTTGACAGCCGTATTACACGTTCGGTGGAAAAAGATAAACTTAATTAGGTACCTTAAATACAAGAAAAAGGAAGAATGAGTGAAAATCGGGATCTACTTTAAGGTTATAGTTACTTCTAGCTACGCTCAATTAAAAAAGTAAAATTATATCATGAATATTATATATCATATCAAAATATGGCAATGCTAGACGCCAATTCTGTTCCATTTTTTTCTCAAATTCTGCTTATGTTGATACAGAAAATCAATAAATAAGAATCTTATGAAAACTTAGCTAATTTTTTACGAACTCATATTCTTGAACGCTTAATATTGTTAGGCCCCTGTAAAGAAGTATGACGATCTTTAGGGAAATGCTATGATCTATGGGAAGGTAAAAACTGATATTTTCTACCTTTTTTTTTGTTCAAATATAAAAAAATAAATTCATTAAAAAACTGCGATTTTATTGAAGAAATCAACAAATCGGTTGTATGTTATAGATAAAGGGAAAGGACATGGACAATTGATTGAAATTTCGATGTAGTTATCCGTAGATGTTTTTTTTTAATATTTTTTCTTTTAATTTTTTACCATTTCTGTAGTTAATTTTTTTTAAAAAATAATATATTTTAAGAAAAAAGAATTTTACGTCCCCATTTAAGATTAACTTAGAATGACATTGTTATACATAAGTTTAAAAATTGATAAATATTTCCGAGTCACAATTAATTAAGTTATAAATTTTATATCATATGACTCAATTTTCTTTTTTCATAAGGTGTTTCAATAGCGGCTAGCTATCATCAGGTGGTATTTTATTTTAACAATTGTAAACAAATTTTGTACAAGATTATTGTTGTAAATAATTAGTCGTTAAGGTCATTGGTTGGATCAAATTTGTAAGCTTTATATATTCTTCCAAGGTATTCATATGCGGCTCTTTCTTGCAAATATGGGGAAGTTTAAAGTTTATTTCAAAATTAATAATCTTTATTTTAAAAAGCTTTGCAAAATTTGAAGATTTTTTGAAGGTTTTCTGGGTGCATGCTCCATGTATCTAACCCCGAAAGATCTTCTAGTTTGACCAATGTAAGTTTGAACTTTTTTTTGTTAAAAAATATTTTCCTTTTAAAACATTTAGAAAAAAAGAAAATTTCTTGTGTTTTTATTTCAATTTCTTCATTAATTCCGAGATTTACGTAAACAAATTTCATTGCTCTCATAAACCTTTAATTCTTTTTCTCAATGGGAGGATTAGAAAATCACGTGAAACAAGAACACGTTTACCTTGTTGGCAACATAAACTTTTGTTTCAAGAACAACCTGGCTATAAAGGCAACGTGATAATAACTTGTTACGTTTGATAATTACAAGTAACATTTAGAATACCTCAGGATCTAAGCTTGACAAACAAACGTAGGTATGGCGCAATGGTGGGTTCAGAAGCTTATGTCATTTTAAACACTATTATGAATAATTAAACGTCGGAGATCTCTTACCTTTGAGATAAGTGGAAAAGCAACCAGACGTTGACATTACAAACAGAGCGGTAGGAAATACGCAACAAACAAAACAACTTGTGAGGGATTTCATTGGGATACGAGGTTTGACCAACACAAAGACATAAGAGAACACTGTCTGCGAGATGAACTGAAAGACCATTGGCCACGCGCTAAGCCATTCCAGAATTAACCTGTGACTTGTGAATTACAGAAGATTAAAGTGTAGGTGCCTTGTTTTGTAAGTTTACTACGTTTATAAATTCACCTTACACCCTCGTCTGTGTCATAAAACTCATAGTCTTGATGGCCTTTAAATCTATAACACACGATGAGAATATACCACAAACCTAATTTCCTATTCATCATTTTATATTAAAACATTAAATATTTACTGAAATTAACAGAAAATCATGAACTTCTTTTCATAACATCACAATATAATGCATTGGTTGCGAGGGGTTGAAGAGAGCAAATTTAATCGCTACATTCGCATCCTATTCTTAACATCTCCTACCCTATACCTGTCACAATTGTGTTGCGCTCGGGAAAACATGATTAGTTCAAGCAGATTTCATATGGCAAAGAGAACTAAGTCGGTTAAGTCTTTCATTTCCTCCGCCGTGCATTTACAATATTGGATTGGACAATTAATAGGAAATCAAACAGAATTTAAGATAGGCATTTAACGGTAATAACTCGTAATGTGTTGCTTTCTATTACGATTAAATTCTGCTATTTTCCTTACATGAATAATAGTTGTATTTGTTGAAGTTTAAATAAAAGCTTTGAACACCATATCCTTGTTTTTCTTCCACGTTCAACATGTGCTTAGATAGAGATAACTGGGGGTTCGGAGTTAGACGGTGCAAAGTTTTATGCATGTTTAAAAAGACATAGAAATCATGCACAAAGTTGAAACATTGTTTAGTTAAGTGAACATTAATTTCATTTAATAAACATAAACAATACAAATGTAACTGTTTATAATTATACGAGGTCATTAATTGTGGCTGCCATTTTGTGAGTTGACATACAAATTAAGAGGAGACATTGTTGCGGTGACTAAAAGGACAGTAATAGTGACTTATTTGTTTGATACATGAAGGCGGGGTGTCTTGCGATGCCACAAAGCTCCATCTTTGAAACATCTTGTGTATGTTCTGGATTACGACTAAAGAGGTACCAGATATATTCAGAGGATTATAAATCAGACAGTGTAGTAGTGCGGTGGTGCAGTTGGAATGGCAGACCAGAGACTTTGAGTTACGGACTGGGGAACACTGTGTCTTACTATCCTTGGCAGAGGAAGCAACGCCGCCACCATATATACTTATTTACGTTATAAATATACCGCTCTCGGTATTTAACACTCGACATGTAATTGTGACAACTATTATGTCTACATGTTTAAGTGTTGGAATCAAGGTCGATTTGTTGTGTTCGTTTAGGAATATATTTACTTAGAGCAACGATCAACTTCTGTATATTTACGAGTGTAATCCTGAAGAAGAGCTTTCAAGCTAATCCGTAAGAACAATCAAAAGTTTCAACTTATTAAGGGGCGATAAAATTATCTTGCTTCGTACCTTTAACGGCTATTTCCACAATTTCAGCTTATTTGTCTTTCTTAAATTACAGATTCATACGGTCGGAAAATGTATCATCTTAAAAAACACATCCTAGGAATAAATTTTCCTTTAATGTTTCAATCAAAGAAACAGAAATAATGAATAAATCTATTTTTAATTTTGACTCTGTAATAATTAAATATCAATACGCTTTTTGAAATCATTAACGAAATTCGCAGGTAAAAATATCGATTTTTGAATTTCAAGTTTTTCTTCGTCAAACAGAATTACACTACCAACAGCAATGAAAGAATGTCTTAATACAGAAGAAATAATCTAAAAAACCATAGAATTCGTAAAAAGAAATAAATTATAAGTATAATAACATATAAAACACAAAAACTGTATTAACTGTACTAAAATTTATACTAGCTGCTTACTATGTCATTGTAGCACATCACAAACATACTTATAAGTTTATACTTATTAATAGAATTTACTATTTATTGTTTATTAGAGTTATTATGTATTTTATTTTAGTCATTAATGGCCATACTGTTATACAATGTAAACTCTAAATAAATATTTTTTTTAAAAAAATATACTTTCAATAGTTCAGTGACATTCAAAAAATGATATCTTAATATATTTGTTTTCAAAACTTTGTTATGAAACTAATACTACTCTACAAATGATAATGAAAAAATAAACACTTTTGTCTGTTGTGAATCTGGAGCATATTAAACTGGCCCACAGCCGAGGTTTGGAGTATCAAAATCAACAATTAAGAAAAACATCAAAGAATAAGTTTACAAAAAGCACTGCTTTAAGAAGAGGATAACAATCTTTGGTATTGAAATGCTCGAAAAATACGTAGTACGCCGAGAACTAAAATTTACTATGCTTTTCGACCTTAAATAAATGAGACAGGAATCCAGGAAAAACATTAAATCTTAAGACTAATAAATTATAATATTTGTTATTGAAAAATTGAGATTTGCAGCGTTTCAATCGAATAACAAAAAGCGGATTAGGACATTTTAAGAAACAGACTTCTTTAATGCACGTATTTTTAAAGATTGTACTGAGGAAAATGACGAAAAATTTTGATCTCATAACAGATATACTTAGGTAGATATTTATGTCAATGATACAACCACTTGAAATAATAATCAATGATATACTGAAAATTTTAAAAATGATCACTTTTACTCCACAATGAAAGCTTGCATAACAAGTGCATATATATAAATCATCTATTTAATAATCCTTAAACCGATTTTGAAGAACTTAAGGATCTTACAGGATCTTGTTTCATTCTTAAAGGTGTTCTACGAGAATTTGCGCGTAACATCAGTTACTCAACTGTATAGTATTAGTTACTAGTTCACTCATCATATTAGCGCCTTATCTTTGAATATACTGAAAATATATTAGGATCGATATTTTCACTGATGAATTGATAAGTCATATCTTTAAGGTGAGTATCCTTAAAATATCTATTTAGTTAATATAAATTTACCTGTTAGATTAATTCTACATACGAAAAACGCGTGGTTTCTCTATTTTCCAGATAAAATTTTATGTGGAGCATAAATGTTTATAAAAGTATAGATAATTAAATACTAACTCTTAATAATTGTGACTAACCTTAAAAAATTAAGACCAACTAACAATTGAGATGCACCTGAAAATCAAAATACCCAATGAAGACATAATTTTAGACAAAAGGTATATTTTATTCATTGAATTATTCAGTGCTCAGTTTATATCTGCATGTAGTGTATATTCTGCAAAATTTTTTTTAACATTAACAAAACTGAGGAACGAGGTGTCTAAATTTTGTTAAAAATAATTTTGCTAATATTTCAAGATTTGCATATTTTTAGATATCCTAAAAACACTAATGATATATGATAAACCTCAGATCCCAGCAATAAAATTAAGATAGCACATCAGGTTATTAAAGATCAGTTCTTTATTTGATGTTTCCAATTCTCCAAATCCACGACGTTTTGTTGCCTACTGCAACTTCATCAGGAGTCCATAAAAATATAAACTAATTATAAAACTATCATTTAGATTGTCAAACATACATAAATTACAAAAACATAATAATATAAAAATCAAATATGTTAGTAATTAAAATAATCACTATTTATATAATCATATTTACATATTTCATACGACTATAATAGAACTTTTGTTTAATTTGACTTTGATGTTTTCATAACTGTGTTCTAAGATATTAATATTATTTTAATCAATTTTTATTGCATATGTATTTTTTTTTTGAATATTTTTGATAATTTGAAATGATGGGTGATTATTTTAATTACAGTCATATTTGATTGTATACTATTAAGTTTTTGTAATTTTTGTTTGTTTAACAATTTTAATGATAGTTTTGTAATTAATATATATTTTTAAGGATGCCTAATGAGAATCTGTCGATGATTTGGAGCTTTAAACATATCAAATAAAGAACTGATCATAAATATCCGGATGTATCACATTTATGTCGCTAGTAATTTTAAAGACGCATGTAACTACTAAAAATAAAAATACAATTTTCAAAGATCTTAGTTTGTTCTTCAGTATAATTTATTTTTGAAATATGTTTTTTATTTATTATTTAATAATTTGCTTAGTTTACTTAAAGTCAGTATTTTCACATCTAGTGATATCAGTGATATTTATCTTTCAGATAAACTTTTATCTAGAGGATAGAAGAAGCTGCGTTTTTTTTCCAAAGAATATTTGAGTAAAATTTATCTAACAGATAAGTGTTTTTCTATTAAATATGCAGCTGCTTAAGGATATGATCTTTTTATCCATGAGGATAACACCGATCCTTAAAGTTATAAATATTTATTTCTAAGCAAAATAATATTTTCATATTTGTATTTTTTCTTTCGATTATCTAAATTGTTTGATTCTTTAATACGTTTTGAATATAATCCAACAGAATGGTACATCATTTGCGCTTTAAAAAAAACATCGTCTTCATCTCTGAACAATTTTTTCAAATATAATTTTCTGTTATAACTTTTTCCATAAAAACTGTAATAACTTTTATAGATTTTTGATTTTTTAACTGAAAATTATCCAAAGATCATATTTCCTACTATGTCCCACAGCATGGATCCCAAGGATCATAATAAGCCTAAAGCTGCAGTGTTAAGACTTTCCAAAACTCAATTTGGTGAACCGTAGAGGAAAAACAATAACCTTAAGCATGGTTCTGACACCAAAAATTATTTAAAGAAACATTTATAGAAAATAGAATTCCATTAAGTATACGATAAAGTGTAAACCATTTATCTTTTTTAAAGTTCTTAGTTCTTAAAAATGGTATTATTTTTGAAGATAAAAGATTTGATAACTGCAAAAGAGATTTTTTTCAAACAATAAATTGATGTAAGTTGCCTTTAAATATTACACTAATCAAATAGAAATCAAAAAGTTATAAATTGAGTTGAATTTTTATAAAAGTAATTTAATAATTTTAATTTATTTTGATTTAATGAAAATTAGGAGTTAAATTTAGTTTTTCTTGAAAATGTAATGCATTTTATTGAAGATTTAGGAAAGCAAAACTTATTGACATTATTTTCTAGTGTTCCGTTGTAACAAGGGAGTGTTTGAAAATCTCATGAATTTTGTTATTGAGCACAGAATATGAAAATATTTTCTTATTGTTTTCCTCTACTTTTCTTGATTTTTATAAATAAAATATTTCCTGATATCCAACAAGCAATTTATAAAGACAATTTTGCTTCCCTTCAATATCTTAATCCACACCTGAGAAAGTCTGATATTGAAAAAAATACAAGTAGCTATGTATGTACACGAATATCATAATATAATATTACATCGATAGACCACATTGTCCTCGGTGGGCGACATATTTCAAATGGCAAACTCAGCCAGCTGGAGCAGCCGATATTGGACGAGCTACTTTTGAAAATAACTTTAGATGTGGCCCATCGGGACTAAAGCTATTCAACTGATACAACACTAATACAGTATATTCTATTCTGATCGGTGTATCGGGTGGACACTATTTAAGCCCCCTCATAAACAAAACACAATATCGTATGAAAGAGGCTGCTCATAATGTAGAGTGGCCAGGAGGCCACTGAGCCAAAGGGGAATATCTCTAGGCTTTTCGGGAATAAGCGTCATAAATTCATATTACATACAAGATTGAACTACCCAGCCCGTCTTATAATATGTGTATATAATCGGCTGAATTTTTTTTTATCGAATAAGATAATTTAATATTGCCATTGAAAACAAGACAATTTTTTATATCTCATATTATCGTTTGTCCACATAATTTTAGAATTTGTATTTCAAACAGGACCGAAAAATAATTCAATTACTTATTCAATGGAGATTGGCAAACTTATATTTTACCCGGATTAGCTATTACTTAAATAAGAAGAAGAATCTTTTATCACGTCAGACCAAAAAAAAAAAATTCCCAATAAGTTTCTATATCATCATTAATATTGTCAGAGGAAGCATGTTCGATACTAATCACAAAAAATACGTATTCAATCATTTTTGATTAAGGAATGAAATAATTACTTTCATTATTCTCTAAAGATTTTATTCGTTGCGGTTGTCTTTAGCGAAGAGTGTGGGGGTTCAATTGATCAAAAGTCCAGAACAGATTAGTCAAACAAAGAGATCGATCAAACAATATTTAGCACGTCTGAGTTGCTGTTGAATTACAGCATACGACGGACTCTCGGGCTATTCATCTTCACCATTTACTTCACGAGATTCCGTGATTATTTTCTCACCAAGAATTCTACTGTGATTCTCAGTTTTATTGATATAAAGCCCCATTTCAAATAAGTGAACAAACTTTTACAAATCACCAAACCAAACTTGGAAAAACCAACAACAAAACGTTCTCCGAAAGTTAACCAGTGAAACTAAAAGTTGGAAAACCTGATTAATTGAAAGAATTATAAAATGAAAATATCGGAAGCATTAATAGAATTTGTGAATCCGGCCTTCGTAAAATCATTCACCGATCTTTTCATCTATACAAGGAGCTTTGTGCAAGCTCTGACCTTTCGATTTTATTGACAGCATCGTCTTTTCTCCAACACAATAGTTCATCAAGTTCATATCAATTCTTTAAGTCATCAAATTATACTTATTATTTCCATCTGGCTTTGACATTTGTTTTTCAACGAAAACGAAAAATCCCCGAGCATAACAATTGAAAGGAACTAAACTTATCAATAATCAAAAAAATATGTTTGCCTATTTCAATAAAAAAAAGCACGTAAATTAGACAATTCTTCAAAGAAAACATTTGTAAACTAGTGAAGTGGGAATAAAATCTAGATAGATTGGGAACCATTTAACAAACTACCAAATTACAAGGACGATGAGAAATTTTCCGATAGATTGCCTCGGAAATTTGCGATTGACGTACTTTTGTCACAATTTCCTTTTTTTTCTATATGTCAAATATTTCCTTGAACTTATTTTATTTGAGGCATTTAGATTAGCTTTGTTTGATTAAATCAAATTTTAATCTAGAAGAAAAAATATCACAGAACTTCGTTTCTTTATTCGATCAGGAAAAACTTCAGATACATGTTGAGTATAAATTATTTTTAGCTTAAAAGTTTATTCATTTTTCGAAGTTAAATTTTCGTTGTGAAAATATTTATAATACTTCGTTATAATTTTATACTATAAATATTTCTAAAAATTTCTAGATATTTAATTCAAATAAAAACGACAAATAATTATGTTTTATTCAGAGATAAGAGCTTTGTTTGTAAAATATTCTAATTTTCGGAGTTTTAAATAAACTATTTCATCTATTCTTTAAAATTGATAAAAAAACCTCTATATCGATGATATATAAACCCCTTTATCATTACACTGTTAAAATACCTATAATCTGTTCTTAGATAATTGACAGTTAAATTGAAACGTGTTGTACAAAAATTAAAATAATAATTCCCTAAGCAAAGACAATACAAATAATTATGGATAAATGTTTTATTATTTCCGAAACACAACTTATTAATTAATGAATTTTTTAATTAATTCAATAGATTACACCCATTACTGACAAACGGATAAAAAATTCAATTATAGATAAAATAATATTGAAATATGGTTTAGCAAAAAATCAATCCTTCCAATTCTACCATTCTATCAAAGAAAAGAAGAAGAATATAAAATCAAATTTGAAGAATATATTAAGTATTACAATCACCAACTTCCTCAAGAAAAATAATATTAACATTGCATTTTCAACAAACAACGACATCATTAAAATTCTTAACCCAACGGAGAACAACCAATTAGAAATAGAAAACTAAACCGGGATATATAAAATTAAATATGGTTCATGTCAAAAATTTTATATTGGCCATACTGGTTGATTTTTCGGGACTAGATACCAGGAGCATACACTTAGAAAACCTAGTTCAATATCTTCAAATTTTACAAAACATCTAACTAAAATCATAAGTGCATATATTTTGAAACAAACTTTAAACATCTACATATAAACAACAATGGATCACATATGATTTTTTCGGAATAATATATGGAATATATAAAGCCTTCAAACTGGATCTAATCAATATCCTGAACGATAAACTATTTACAACAAATATCATATATGAAATTTGTTTATAATGGACAAAATAAGATACTATCCGACGATGATAAACGTACAGCTGTTGAAACGCAATATGAAAAGTGAAAATTGAGTTCTAGACCGTAAGTAATAATTCATTAACAATTTATTATTTAATTTTTTTTGAATTGTAAAATCTTATTAAACTTATTAAGTCAAAGATAAAAATGGTGGCATATTTTGCAGTGAATAATAACTCTTTCAAAACTAGTTAAGGGGTAAAGACTAAAATAACATAATTTGAAAATTTTGAAAAATTCCTCAATTGCTCTTTTTGTTCATATGTTTTCAATTGCTCTTAAGAACTTATAGAAGTTATCAAATATTTACATGCGCCTCAAGAAATATTTTAGAATTTTAGAACCTATTGATCGAATAATCAAGAATAGTTAAAATATCTGTAATCCTTAAAAATTAAATTAGTCCACTTCTTTTTTCTATGAATAAAAAATTGTAAAAGAAAGTATACAAGATCACTATATTATACTTAATTATTAAAAAAAATACAACATTAAGTACGTTTTTTGTTCTTCTTTTGCAATTAAAATCCAAAAACAATGAAATTGTTTATATTTAAAGCCACATGTGACGTATAAATATATAAAAAAAATGAGTGCTAAATTTGATACGGATTGATTAAAATCTCTAGAAGGTAGAGTGTACACAAATTTAAAAAAAGTAGTTTCCAGAAAAATGAGTTTAAAATAAAGTGAGAAAAAAGGTTAATTTAATGCAGTAATGAATTAATTCAAATAATTTATTGGTTAATCAATAATTTCAGAACGATATTGCAATCCTTTTTCAGCTTCATATACTTTTTTTTCAGCTTGTAACTTTTTTTTGAGCTTTTCAAGCTTCCATACTGTTCAATAAGCTGCACGACCGTGCTCGGATCCTATACCGAAAGGCACTTTCATTAATCGCTTATAACTTTTGAAGCAGTTGGAATTTTGACTTTAAATTTTGGAATTATATTTTTAAATAGTTTTACAAGTGATTTAAAAAGTACAATATAAATATAGTTTTTTGAGACCTCTACACTTATTTCCCTCCTTAAGCTGTTTAGTATATAGTCTCGTAAAAATCATCCGATATCTGAAATTTGACTAAACTGAATAGAGTAAAGTTTATTTTAAAATATAAGAAATAAAAGGGTGGAAGCTTTACTCTTATAGACCATCATATGTATCACACACATTACATATAACAAAAGTAAACTATAAAAATATAAATTTGGACAAAAGTTCAAACAAAATTTATTATAATAATTAAATTGTGGGCAATAAAGACGAAACTTCTTGTAGAATCTTATTTATTTTATCGCCAACGTTTCGTCAGTTATTCCTGACTTCTTCAGGGCTCAAAATTTAAAAATAGAACAACAGACCAAGAATACAATTTGGTGTTGATAAATAAAAAATTGTTTAAAAAGCATTATTGAAAAAACACAAACACACATGTTATAATAATAATAATCAATTGACTATTATAATATGTGTGTTTGTGTTTTTTCAATAATGTTTTTAAACAATTTTTTATTTATCAATACCAAATTGCCTTATTGCCCACAATTTAATTATTGTATTTAAAAAGACAAGGACTTAAACAACATGGACAAAATTTATTATTGTCCAGTATTGTCCAGATACATATTTCGAATAATAGGACCACAATATTTTTTATACATTTTATAAACTGTATAACTGTCCAAAATCAGCGGAAAAATCTAATTTGATAATACAAAACTAAGCGAATACTTATCTCAGAAACAATAAAAACACCTGTTTTTCTAGTAACAAATTTTAAGAAGATCAAATAATCGAGTGTATCAAAACTAAAGATTTTAGTGAAATTTCATCCCCTTATCACAACTCCTATAGCTTCATAAACTTAGTTCCTCTATTGCACTTCTTAAATTCCTTAAAAAATATAAGTAAATATTTAGTAAGAGCTTTTAGATTTACGCACAAGTAATTGACTTCTTTCTGGTAAAAATTTAGAAGTTCTTAAAAAATGTCCATATTATAGAATCAATTTTCAGATAAGATTTAATTTTGGAATTTTCAACCCCTTATAACTCGTAAATTGAACGGTCTAGAGAATGGCAATTTACTTTTTTGAAATAAATAAGTTCATCAAGGCTTATCAGATTCAAGGGTATCTTTTATTTCAATTTTACAAAACTCATATTCCTGGAGAACTAACCCCTAATTTTAGTTGTTTTTAAAGGTATTTTTGATCATTTCATCGGAACTTCAAATGATACTATGAATTTTTTCCCAAATTCCCCTCCTTTGGTAACATTGAACCCAATCATTATCAAAAATCAATATCAAAAGGTTCTATAACAAAAAATTGCATTTGGAAAATTGTGATTAATAATTTTTTTTCGCATTTAAAAAAATATTGAAAAATTTCAAAAGTCGAAATACGTATGTGGGCATTACGTCACAAATATTTTTGTTTGAACTTTTGTTCAAATTTATGTTTATAGTTTGCTTTGGTAAAATATATTACATAAATAGGACTACAGTATAATTTTACATATTGTATTACATTAAGGACGTAAAATACAAAAATTCGTGAAACAACTGTAAACTATAAAAATATTCATATTAAATTTTAATTATAAAAACTTATAATAAAATCATAGAGGTCATTGTGTTAAAATAAAATAGTTTTGAAGGAATTAAATAATAAATTTATCCTTATTATTACTGGTCCAATAATAAATTGAACAATTGTTTTTTGAACAATTAGATTCTAGCAATATCCCTCATGTATCACAATATATACCTATACAAACTTCAGTGCTACAAAATATTAAACGATCATAAAAATAAAATACAAAGTTTTTGAAGAACTAATAGTCTAGAAAATGTACGTAATTTAAATTTGAATAATACATTCTTTACAATCGTTTTTAGTCAAAAGGAACGTCATTAAACTTGCAGCACGTCTTTCTTAATCAAACGTCAGGTCACATACTCACTATAATTATCCTAATCTCTTTAACAAACTGTAAAAGCATTTATAAAGGATTAGAGAATTTCATAATTCTAAAACAAACGTATAATGAGAATGCTGAGAGAAAAGCGAGGACACGACGAAAAAGCCAGGATGTCAACAATGAGAGGTGGTGAAGATGTAGAAGATGAGCAAGACCTGAGTATTATCTGTTTATAATTTTAAATGCATATGATATTAGTGAGGTAAAGTTGTTGATACCTGTTTATAATTGTGTAAGCGTATTATAAGGACAAGTCGGTGAGAGAATAACTCGCCGCGTGTTCTGTGTGTAAAACACCAAGTGTTCCGGGAGGGTGTTCTCTGACGGCCAACACCACGGATTATTCAACTTACTGGTCCTCTACTTGTCTACAACTACAATAATGTAATCCCTTTTATGAACCATTCTAAGTTTACCTTGTACGTGAATTCGTTTTTATAACCCTAAAATTCCTATCAACTACTTTCTACTACTTATTAACATAAAATTCACTCTGTCATCTACCAAAGTTCCTCTATCATTTTCACTCTTATTTCTCGAGCATTTACCCATCTTTTGTTCATATTTTTTAACAACTTTTATCAACTACTCGTCTGCATAAAGCCTTTGAGAAACCGATCATTAGATATTGATCATATAGCTCTCTCGATGCAATAATTGTGACTGATGACTACAGAAAATCCCCTGGTAAAGTTTTAGAACAAGAAGACAATAGCATTGGATACCATAGAGGTTATCACCACATCAAAGGCAATAGACCACAAGGCAAAACACTCATTTTCCCATTGGCGACGATGTCATCTTTTGCTGTATTAACCACAAAGTATCTGCTCTATGCGGTTGTATCTACTTATTAAATACAAGCCAAATGATATTATATAAATAAATGACCCAACAATATTTGAAGCAAAAACAATAAATTGTTTAACTTGTCTCTTGCATTGAAAAAAACTCTGATGCGAAAAAGCATAAGACTTCGTTGTACTAGGATATATTTTTTGCTGTATTTCCTTTTAAAAAAATCTTAATCATCAACTTATTTAAAAATGCAAATAGTTTGTCCCTTCAAAGAAACTGGTATAATAATTGAAAAAAAACAGCAATTCTGCACCCAATGTTCAATAAAAAACATCCTACCTAAAAATAGTGCATTTCTCTCCTCATTTTATCCTTCTTCTCCTCATTCATCATATTTGTTTTAATTTTTGTTTCTAAAAAATGTTTTATAGCATTCGTTTTAAAATATTTTTTTTTTAATAGAAATATATTAATAGAAGTTATAGGTAATCAAGTTCTGTAAGTTACAGAAATTTTTAAGTGCCATAATCGTATATTTTACTGAATCGGTAAATTGTTTTTTTATTGTTATTTACCGTCGCTTTATAACTACTTAGGTCTTAGGTCTATCTTCAGATTTTAGTGCCTTGCTTGACTTAATCATACTTTTTTTAATGTTATTTACCGTTGCTTTATGACTACTAAGGTCTTTAGCGACTCTAGGATTAATAAAAATCTGTAATCAAGAAATATCAAAAGTTTGCTCGATACGAGGATAAAACTCAAAACCTACCAGTTTTAGAGCGGTCACCTAGACCACTCGGCCACCAGTAGGCACAAATTGTTTTTATAACTAGAAATATAAAAAATTATAAACTTCTATAACATAACGATATAGACCACTTTGCCAAATGCCTTAATTTTCATGATAAGGTAGCGACTAAAAATAATTCTTTTTCTACACCGTTAGATTTCCTTTCTTAATTCTACCTTCTTATATATAAATTGACTATCTTGCCGTCCGTGCGTGCAGAGCTATGCGCATACGCTCTGTTATCCCCACTTACGCATTCAAAACGTTGGAAGGGATACTCACTCCAAATGTATTTATTTGTGAATACGTATTTCGAATTTTCAGGTTTACAATATGTGAAAGCCAAAAAAAGATAATGCTCATTTATAAACTTAACTTAACCGTTTCAGATATATCTACTTATCAGAGTTAAAATTTTTAAGCAGACTCTAAGTTTTTGATTCTAATAATAAATCAACTTTGTTTTATATTAAGCAGTAATAACGTTTCGCTTTTAACGGACTTTGATTATTAAATTTGAAATTTCGATTGTTTGTTAAACGTTATCCCTTACAAACTTTGCTACCGTTTTTTATTCTTTTAGGGGAGAAATTTTCAAAAACCCTTTCTTACTATATATCTGCATCTTATAAGGATAATATTTTCCAAATTTAATCGACACAAATGTGCACTTATATTTGAATATACAATGTAAAACGAAAAAAATAATGACCTTTATGTTAATTAAAATGACTAAAAAGCTATTCGATTTCGCACATTTGGACGTGGTGCATACAAAATTGTGGAAATAGGTGGAAAGCGGGGAAGTAAATTCGAATATTTTATTTATTTTCAACAATAATTGGTTTTCAAATTTTTCTAAATACCGAAAAAAAATTAGGATCGAAGATTTTATATTTGAATTGACAGTGAAATATGTGGCAAAAAATTGCTACCTTAATGCTTTTCAGCCGAATATATAATTACTCCAGAACACAACCGTTGGTTCATAAAATAAAATAGATTTTAAAAAGTTTGATTGTTGAAAAACGAACCAAAATTTAAAATCGCCTATTTGGTATAAGTACTACATAAGTATTAAACTTTCATAATAATTTAGTGAAATGACGTTATATAAAATGTTATTAAAATGATATAAAGAAAAAACATTTATATTTTATTTCTTAATATAATTTTAGATAAACTTTTTTTATATTAACAATACTTTGATTATTAAATTTAAAATTTCGATTGTTGATTAACTCTACATTATCTCATATTAAACATTTTATTAAGATAAAACCTTTAGTTGCGAATGCAACGGGCAACTACTAGTTCATATATAAAATACTTGTATAATAATTAACACTTAAACTTAATACCTATTTTCAGTAGTGTAGTGTCCATTTAATATCATTCCTATAGAGCATTACTTAAAATGTTATTTGATTAAATCTCATTGATGTAAAACATTACTTAAACTTTTATTTGATTAAATCTTTGAAATAAATGTCAGCAAATACACCAAATTCTGTATTTATATAAAAGATACGTTCCCAAAAGATCCATAAAAATAATACTGAAAAAAGAACTTAGCAGAAACCATATTAAGAAAATGATAGTAGAGTTTACTTTAGAATTTATTTCATGCTTACACAAAAGTTCGTACCACTCTAAATATCACTAAAACAATTACATCAATAACTTTCTCAACTGAGGAACCAAATTCACCATTTCTGTGTCTTAATATTTGATACAAATATTTTGAGATTTTGGCTCCGTCAATTTTAATCAAAAAGCAAGATGCTTAATTAGTTAGTATGTAAAACCTTAATGCAAAGTTACAGCTTTCTACGTTTTATCGTTTTCGAGATATGGGATATGTAAGATCTACCTATAGGTACGTATGTACAAATATTAAGTCAAAAATAGTAAAAATAGTTTTAAAGGTGCTCAATGGATATTTTTGTGAAAGTTTGACAACAAAAACTTTTCTCGAGTACAATATCTCCTTGTATTTATAGTAGAAGGAAGTAAAAATGACTTTTCAAGTGAGTAAAAATATTGAGACGGAATTGTTACCAATAGCAAATATATGATATAATTCCACATAAAAAATGATTCGCTATCAGATGCAACTTTCCGGCTGGTGGATCATATGAGAGAAGAAGGCGGGAAAACTAGGTATATAAAAGTGATTTATGGATTCCAATATTACGAAATGTAAGAAACAAGAAATCATGTTTAATATTGACGTCAGTTATCAGCGCCCGAAGCAGCCGAGTAGCTCAAGTCGTGACGGTTAGATTTGGCTCGTCCATCACTACCAAGAAATCACCTACACGTCAGAGGGATGTTATAAACGGCCAAGGGTTTCGCTCACCCCCGACAATATTCTTTACCTTTTCCAACATCCCCCGCCCGTACGTAGCAAGAGACTCACATACGCGTTGGAAATGACGAGATTACCCCACCGCAAAATGGCTCTGAAATATTTTATCAACTTTTTTTTTAAATGTTTATGTGTTTTAATATTTGTACATGCATACTTTTACGACGAACTCGTTATCATAAAGTTATTACAGAAAATACACGAGAAGATATATCGTAGAATTTAAACGCTAGTTATCATATAGAATGTAGCTCGGATATTAAAGGATCATATTTTAAGAAGGAAAATAAAACTGCTCTAAAAATAAGTTATTATTTTCCAATTTTCCCTACGATAAAACTTTGTTTTAAACATCCAGTCGAAAACTTTACGAAACAGTTTCAAGTGTCT
This sequence comes from Sisyra terminalis, assembly GCA_958496175.1. Taxonomy (NCBI): domain Eukaryota; kingdom Metazoa; phylum Arthropoda; class Insecta; order Neuroptera; family Sisyridae; genus Sisyra; species Sisyra terminalis. The sequence goes on from OY292275.1 coordinate 16,960,305, forward strand.
TGTCCTTTATGCAATATTAACCGGACGTTGATTTAATAGAAATCAACAATTCTGTTAAGGTCTTACAACCCATCTAATCAATTATTAAACTGTAAAATAACATTACCTTATCTGTAATGAAGGTAAATTCAAAAGATTAGTTCCTTGAATGAATTATGGCAAGAGTTTTGTTAGGAAAATCTAAGAGATAAATTATATAGTGGTCGAGCTTCCGTATGAGTCACAGTGAAAGTGACCACTTTGCTAAACTCCCTGAATATTAAACTTGAGTTTGTGCTTTTACCTAGAGCTTTTGAACAATATATTATCTAGGTTGTTAAAAGTAAGGAAATGTGTGGAGATAAGGACCATTGAGTGCCGCAAGGTCCATGTGTAAGATCAGAGAGCCGTCGACAGCAGACTGTTAAAATTAAAGTTGGGGGCAATTGAAAACTTGTGAACAAAAAGTAAAGAATTTCGGTGTGTTTTTGGAATAAAATATGATTTTAGTGGTAAAATAAGTTTAATGGCGATGCACCTGAAAGCTTTATTGAGAAACGGGAGTATAAGCAGTCGGGGGGTTTAGATGGAAGAGTTTCTCGTTAGAGGCTGCAAATGTTCTCTTCGGTGGCCATTCGTAACAATTTAGCCCAGCTGGCACATGATATTACAGCGACATCACATATTTATGGCTGGTTTGGGTCGCCGGACCGAATGTTATATTGTTTTACAAACATAATTAAAACATTATTAGAAGGAGAGTGTCTTATATTTGCACATAGCTACAGCAACCCCGTTCAGGACTATCTTTGTTGATCGTGGCTTCAGATATAACACATTGGGTGGATCAGCATGTTGTTAAACACCACCAAACTCGCCATATATATTTTCTCAGGCTACCACTCGGCCTGGTCAAGTAAATAATTGTTCTAACTGTGTTTACAATAACCCACCACCACCCTTATATAATATATGCACATATAATGCAGGTTTCCACACATACACAACCACCACAAGCATCCCTACAAATATTTTACATTTTTCCTACAGCACTGTTGTTTGCTAGCTAGTACGGTGACTCGTTATATCTGTCACATTGCAAGTCGTTTAAATCAACTTAATTTACTGTTTCTATCCTTTCCATACTTAATATCACCTATTACATAAGGTCACCTTTTAGATTAATGAAAATTTTTATCGTCTAGCGATGGAATTCTTATATTTATCATCGTTCTAACAAAATTAATTTCACCACAAACAAATTTAATTTTAAACCATCATACCACATAAATTATCCAGCTTTCAAATATTACTCTTGTTTAACCGAAAAAGAAAGTGCAACTGAAAAATGTAAAGGAAAAAAAACGGGGGTTGTTACACAAAAGCGTTTTTCTTGCGTTGAAATTTCTTTTTCATCGCTATTTCGTAAAAAAAAAATGGATTTGACTTAAAATTTTTGATTTATATTTTTATTTTTTTCGCAAAGTTAAAAATAGATTACATACCTATCTAAACAGAAAATTGTGGTAAATGCATGAAGAAATAAAATTTGCTCTATTTTTATTATAGGTATGTATAAGAATTTAGTCATGCAACTTGTTTTCATTTCAAAAAGTATAAATTCTAGATATGAATACAACAGTTGCATTTGCTTGTTCCAGTTTTGCTGAAACAATGTGGTGCGATTGTAATATGTGGTGTCCAGAGAACCAAATGGTTACTTTCCAAATGGAAAATTGACCAAATGGTTGCAGTAAGGTACTTCCAAATTAAATGTTTGACAATTGCTGTTTCTATTATGATAAAAATGACAACAATACAAATTTATGGATTGTAAACTTACTTGTATTTAAAAATGAAATACTGACAAATAAAATTGGAAGAATTATCATTAGAGTGAACATAAAAATTATGAACATAATAGTTTATTAAAATTCATTTGGCTGTACTATAAAATCAATTTTTAGGAGCAATTTTGACCAGAAATATGATTTACAATTGAGTTTAACTAAAACTATAAAACTTCAAATTTCAGTATACTCGGGTTTCTGCGAAGACGAACTTAATCAAAATATCTGCAAACTATATTTGCTAGCTATTTTTAGTATTTTCTATTAAATATAAATAACGTAAGGATTCGGTGAACTTCGAACCACTAAAAATTGAATTGTGAAATTTAATTGATATCGTTAATATTGTCACATTTTTAATTAGTAATACGGATATAATTAAATACACATACTAATGCTTGATTATAACAAATTTAGTGTGTTTTTTAAATTTACATTTTATTTTACATACTTAGATTCATACCTATTAGAACATTGAGCATATTAAAATCCATACCCATACAAAAATTCATAAAATCTCACTTATTCATGAGTTTTTAAGACATACATTGATATTTTCATCAGTAAATATTTTTTTTGACTATTTGTGTTCCTTACAATTGTATTTTTCTTTTGACCAATTCGTCGCCAAGGTTGATATGTCAGAAACTGAATATTTACAAGGAATGTTCCTGTTTTCTTCAGTACTGTTTTAAACTCAATATTTGACGATGTGTTATATATAAAAAGTTGTTTGATAAATTACTCTTCTTTTGGTATACTCTTCAATTCTTTGTACATATATTGAGGCTTATCCAGATTTTATGGCGATTGAAGGTTTAAATATGTTTCTTTTTAGTAAACTTGTTGACTCTCTAGGAACCTTTTTTGTGACCTGGTACCCATAATGATTTTGGTGATTTTGATTTCTTGTATTTTTTATTTAAATACTATTTCTGATTTTCTAAATAACTTCTACCCTTTTACTACTCTTTACATTTTATTTTCGAATTTGCTAAAAATAAAAAAAAATATTCCTGACATCGTTTCACCATTTCAGTTATAATTCTATAAATATCAGTATGAAAAACATTACGAAGATTGGTTTTATTTTATTGATGCATTGGAAACATTAGATATTTTATGTCCCAGCATTGTTCATATTAATACTAGCACAGTAATACACAAAATATAAATTAACTTGTTAATTTGACACTTAAATTCAATAAATAGTAAAGTCAAATTCAAATTCAAACGATTGCTATCGAAAACCGAAAGCATAACTTTGTATTACGATCCCAATGTTTAATTTTAGATTAAACGAAATATTCGTTATACTTCAATATTATTTTAAATTACCGCAAACAATCTAATGAAGATTTTAGTACGCTATGTAGTATTCGATTTGTTTTAAAAAGGTATGTTGAAGAAGTACCTACAGCTAAGCAGTTGAGGCAAGTAAAGATTAAAAAAAATTTAATCCTATGAAATAAATTGAGACATTATATTGAAATGTTGTTGCTTATTTATCTTTGAAATGTATAATTGTGTAAGGTTTAGATATTCTGTTAAACACCAAAGAAGATATTAAATTGTAAATAATATTTTAATAAAAATTGAATAAATTCATTTGAATACAAACATCGTAAATAACATTTTTATATGAAGACTATTTGAAAAATAAATTTCAACGAAAACTCCACTCGATAATGGTTCTTTAATTTAGCCCTCTTGACAAAACAAATTTGTATATTTTTTTGTATAAAAGCAATTGTAGACGTCAGATATTTTACGATAAAATTGCCATTATTACTAATAGTATTAATACGAAAAAACGAATATTTGATACATAGATTATATCAATTCAAATATTGTAGCGCTGCAAAATGTATGGCTAAAGACATAAAAACAATAAATAAACATATAATAACTTAGTTCAGGGATCCGGTGCTTTGCGAAAGCGGGAAACAATAGTCCATGAATCACCAGAAGAGTTGGAGAAGATCCCGTTCCCCGGTCACTGGCTTAAGAGCACTGTAATAGATGAGTACTTCCAGGGATTAAAGCCTAACATATTGAAATATTTTTATTTTTGTCCCTCAGAGATAATATTCAGTTGTATGCCTTGAAACATGTAAAACATTCTCTCAGCCATTTCGCTTTTTTCGTCCCCTTCTTCACATTCGTGGAATCTACTTCGTTTTTAATATCGTATCGTTCATTGTATGACCAACCCTTTTAGCTCTTATGTTTTAAATGAAGAATTTAAAATGACAATTGAGCTTAGTTGTTATTTTATCATTTTTATAGGTTTGTTCCACACTAAACTTTGAATCGATGTTCTTTAAAGAAGATTAATTTTTATTGCAACAAGCATTACACATCCCAACCCCTCCAATGATAAACTAATATCATTTAAAATCGCAAGAATATAAAGGTAGATATCGATGTAAACTTTTCTCAATTTCCTTACAAAATTAATTAGAATGATTTCCGCCCTCGTGTTTGCTTGTTGATTACAATCACCATCAATAAATGTCTAATCAAAGTAAACTTCTTGTAACAATTATCCAGTGAGAAGTTCAACAGTGGAAGTCAAACAAATATAGCCGATTCTGATGTGGAACAAAGAGGTCCTTATCGCCATCCAGTTTTGGTCCTGCTTCATCGAAACCACAAATTGATTGGAGAACATTGGCGCCTAATCCAATAAGACTGTCGTCCATTCATTGACTTGATGTAAAGACATGGAATTAATTCAACAATTAGACAACAAAAATGTCGGTTTGCTTGCAGATAGATACGAATGAGCAGTAATGTTCATCTCTTGGCAGTTATTGCCTTTAATTTGCAACTCCTTCCGAAGTAGGAAGGTGAGTGCGGAATGTTAATTAAAAGCTGATGCCCTTCGCCCGCTTTCGATATCTTGTCTAATTAGTCCTTCGCGTGAATTTCACTCAAACAAATCTGCATGAAACTTTCCTCAACAAGGATGGATTTATCTAAACACGAGGCAAGTGCTTATGTCCTTTATTAAATCATTTGGAAAATTGTATGTGGGGGAAATTGTGATCGAAGGTAGAACATAGATCACTCAACAACTCATTTCTTTGCTATTGCGGTCGACATTTGAACCATTCAAACAAAAGCCTTCGTGTTGAAATTTAATTATTGATTTTCACACTTCTTACCAGTGGCAGCTTGTCAATAGAAGCAAGGCAAATATCATCCCTTGATTAAAATTTTAAAAAATCACATGTGTGCAGTTCACACGAAACAGAAGTGAAACCTTAAAAAATTTAAACTTCATTATAAAGAGACAAATGTAAAATTTCAATAGTAAGATAGTTTTAGGGTTTAGTAATGATAATATTGATACCAAGTTAAGAATTATTTTAAATATTATTCGCATCTATAATATAAATTTTTCTAGACTCCGAGTTTACATTTTCGATAAACGATATGAGAGGGTTATGGTAACTGAAGTATGAAATAAATACTTTAGTTTCGATTTGATGAATAGATAAATCGTTGGCATACGAGTAATTACGTCGACTAGAAGAACCAAATGAAAAACATAGAGAGTGTTCCCAACATCCAGTCATAGCTAGAAGATCGAAATCAGGACCCTGAAGACAATGTAGAAAAGATGTTCCCATCAACAACCAATCATATCTGGATAATTACGAAAATTACTCATATTTACGTAACATCATCAAATACTGCTGTTGATACAGTGTGACTGCTATACATTTTTAAAATAAAGATATCCAGTAACTCAATCAAAGAAATCTTTGTATGTAAAACAATATTTACAATAAAATCTCCACTTAAAATCTTTGGAATTTTACCATGTTAAGAATATGTTATACCTCTGGTATGTATTTTACTACATTTTCGTGGATGAATCTTTTGCGGTCTTTTAGTCTTGCAGTCTTGTTTGCATTTTTTTATTTTTAATAATCTTAATGATATTCTGTATTCGTTTTTGGCATACCTACTTTAAAAATGTTTTTATTAAAATAATGAAATATTTATTCTAAGCAATACACAATTCACCACGGTTGTTAGGGCAACTATTCCCAAGCAATGTAATAGTGTAATATCTAACGTAAACGTAGGTGCGCATATACATAAGAAATACTATAATGTTTTCTATTTCATTCTCTTATTCGTTAAATCTTATAGATTTATATGTTTATCTCTTTTAACTGTTGCTTTTTCGTTTCATGAAATTGCGAGTCACAATCCTAAATAAGTTTTCACTTCAATAAGTATTTATTATATTTCCTTAACATTACAAATGTTAATGTTGGTTAATGTTTTTAATTATTTATTTCTTTATTATTGTTATCAACCATCACTTTATACCTAACATGGTCTTTAGCAATTCTAGGGTTCATAAGAATCCGTATATCAAGAAATATCGAAAATTTACTCAATACGAGATTGGAACCAAACACCTACCAGTTTTGGAGCGACAATCTAGACCACTCGACCACCAGTGGGCTTAATCGTTTATTACACCATTTCATTTTAGTTTAAAAGAAATTATCTTTAAGAGAGTTCTTTTAATCATCTATAGCATTAACGTTCAATCTAAGAAATTATATTCAAAGTTAAATTTACTTATAAGGTAGAGTAGGGTCAAACTGACCCAGAAATTGTAAAGTTTACTTTAAACTGATGTATTTTCTATCTTTTACCCTAAAACCTAATAATCTAAAATTTTTTATTTAGTACATAGTTTATTCATACAATCGCATTAATTTGGATTAAAAATATCATCTAAAACTTATGAATTTTTTAATAAATTACAAACAGTGCTGGCAGGGCGAAATTGCCCCGGAACTGGGGCAAAACCGTACCTACCTAATTTATTTAATAGTTATTAAATCTTATTTCCTTTTAGTATTGGACAAGCGATATTATTATTAGTTATAAAATAACTTAAAAGTAAATAAAAAATTGGTAAAAAATATTCAAAGGACTAGGATCAAATAATAATCAGTTAAAACTATTTATTACATACGCGACGTTTCGGCCCGGTTATTGAGCCTTCCTCAGGCGTTCGTAAATAATCGCTTTAACCTTGTTAAAAATAATTATTGTCCATTCATTTTTATACGGTACAGTTGGTAAAAACAATCATAAAACTCCCAAGATACATAAAATTTTTCCATAAAAATATATAAAATAAAATTTCAATAAAAATAATTAAAATTGGTTAAAAATGACGTTATTTTAAAAAAAAAGTAAATAAAAAATATTCTATAATCGTCACAACATTTTCACATTCATATTGCTTTTTTTCGAACCTTTATTGCAGTTTTCACAAACCCAGTTCATACAATTAATGCACTGGATGCAACGTATATTAAGAGCCTAGGACGAATTGACCTGTATATGGGTTTATCCCACTACTCCTAGTGCGAAAGAAAGCCACCTCAATGTTATCGGTTTAAAAAATATGAGCACATGTGTGTAATAGATTATATCTAAATATTAAGGGCTGTTACGGCTATATATTCTTGATAAGTAGCGCAAACTTTAAATTTTAAGATGTTTTCGTAAAGTACCGATTATTAGCAAATAGGATAAACAATTAACAAACATTTTAAAGCCGTAATATGATTAAAATTTCAGTGTAGAATATATAAAAAAAAAATTGTAACGAGTCGCTCATGATTTTTACGTTTGTCATCGAGCTTTTGATAGGATGAGCTTTTCGCGAAAGATAAAGAAGAGAAAAATGAGAAAAGTGAGCGAAGCGTTTATTTAAGTGGCGGTAAATTTTCATTTTACAAATGTAAATCGGTGAGGAATCTATAAACAACAATAATAATAATAGTTAAAATGCGAACGTCGTAACCATTTCGTTCTAAATCGACGGTTGTTGGAGCTTTAAATCCTGTGACAACATTACACCCATAAACATCGCAGGTCTTCAGTAGTGTACATGTCCGGGTTAGGAATTGTCAGATTTTGAAAGGTGGTGTCAGGTTAAAATTCGGTGACACGTATCGCGAGTCGCGGCTTCGCGTGTTGCTTTGTCACATCACGTCCGAATTTGAAGCGCATTCTCGGGGGCCTCTTTGGCCTACGTTACACTTTATCTCATTCTCTCATCTCGTCGCCACCTGAATTGACTTGAACGAAAAGAACATTTCGTAAGCTGTTACTCCACCAAGTAGAACCAATGAAAAGTGAACACGATTGGAAAGCCTACTGTAGGCCTTACCTTTTGCTAGAAAATGTGATTCCATTTACTTTTCCTATCATATAAGTTCTAATAAATACAAATCATGAAACGACTTGGAGCACGGATTCCGAATATATTTCAACCCATCCTGCTATCGAAAATTCATATAAACTTTATTTTTTTATATAACAAACATCATACCTTTCAAATCACAACTTCTGTTAAAGGAAAATTTTCATCAACACAATTGAAAACTGAAATTAAAAAAATTGTTTTTCCAAAGATTTTTTAATTTTTCTTTCAATAAGCAAGCTTTAGTGTCCTGTATAGAAAATGTTTATGAAAATTTAAAAATTGAATACAACTATCACTTCAATATGGGTCAAATAAAATTCTCAATTACCTCTACCACTTATTAAGCTATCAAACAACATAGTTCGAATGGCCAGTGGTTGATGCCGCCCGGTAGTCCCGATGCCGCCCTGGGTTCCATTCGATATGACGCTCTTGTTACTTTAAATTAAGGTGGATATCTAGATAAAACATAATATAATTTTCAAATATTTAAATCATGAACAAATGTTAATATATTTTGACAATATACGTCTTGATAATTTGCATATACTTTTAAAAAAATAATTTTTAAGTAACTTTATAATTTCAATAAAATTTATCAAAGATTAATATTGTTACGTTTTTAATTAATTTATATTGACGAATTCGTTGGAATTGTGTTTTAGGACGTACAACAATTTATTTTTATACACACTTTTAAAGGTTTATTCAAAACTATTACTTTTATTTATATAGAATCCGACAATCGATTATTATTACGGTTATCGTGTTCAATGTACAAAACTCAATGTTTAATTTGTCACTGTTTTAATTATAACTGTAGATGTTCAACCACCTTATATACAATTTGCCTTTATTCTGGAAGCTTTAAGAGAGTTCCAGATACTTCTCGCATATTCTATCACTCATAGAATATGCTCGAATACCTTTTAACTCATTCTATTTTCATTGTTTGAATGACCTCAGTCTTTGAATATCCTAAATCTGCAACAATATAACTCACATTTTCTTCAGCTATTACTCCTAATATTGACTTCTTCCTAGCTTAATTTTACGCGAAAATATCGATCATATCATCGTTATAAATTTTTTGCAATAATTGGGTTTAAACCGACAATAATGCCAAGCATTAAGTCTATCTTGACCCATACTTACTCGATAGTAGCTTTTCACTCTTTTCAGGATGAAAAAGATCTTGTCCTTGAACAATTTGTCTCTGGAACTCAAAAAAAAAACAATTTCAACATTAGGATACACATTTCGAAAATTTCGTGAATGCTATATATAGAAAATATTTTGCACGAAGTGTATATCTTCAATATTATGTAATAAATCTTTAATTTAATAATGTAAAATGAATACATTCATGTACTCAATTTTTTTCTTAATCGTCAGCATACATTTTGGGGATCACCAATTTGTTCTGAATGTCCCCGAAATGGCTCAACTGTTATTTGCCGTCGCTTTATAACTATTATGGTCTTTAGCGACTCTAGGGTTAATATAAATCCACAATCAAGAAATATTGAAAATTTACTCGATATGAGGATCAAACCCAACACCCACCAGTTTTGGAACGATCATCTAAATCACTCGGCCACCGGTAGGCTTTCTATCATTGATTAATTTTCATTTTTATCAAATTATGGTTAAGTTTAAATTTGAAATGTTCAGTATTGAAATATTTTGATATAATAGTACCAACGTTTACTAAAAAAATCACAAATACTATAATTTTCATGCTTTTTCCTTTATGGTCCATATTTTTAAGTCTTATTAAAATTATAATAACACATTGAATTATACTTTAGATTAAATCACCAACTACTTATTACTTGAATAATTGATCTGAATAATTTGTTAAGGATCTATTTTTAATGATTTTTTCCGTTTTTTCTGTTTAACTCTTTATTCCAGTTGAACCTGTCTCTGTCGAGGCCCTATAAATGCGAGAAATTCATTCCTCTTTTATACTGGGTTAATATTTCGCTTCTTCTTCCTTTTTTCTTGAATTCTTTCTATTTCATTTATAAAAAGTTCATGTAATTTTTGTGTGAACAGAATATTCAGTTAATTTTTCCTCTTGCCAACACATCAATGATCATTCTTTCTTGTTTTCCTTAAAAATCCATATTTTTTAATTTATTATACCTTTCTTTAACTCTTTAAAAATTGTTATAAGAGCCTTAATTGTTTTATGATAATAATAGTACGAAAAAAAAATCTACGTCCTAAAAAGCATTTTACACTGTTTTTTTCCTCTATTTTAAAACTGTTCACATTATTCTCTTCAAAAAATTAACTTTAATTTAATTGTTGAACTGAAAAACCGAAGAAGAAGAAATTTTTGTAACAATTTCAAAAATAAAACTGTGAATTTTTCCTTTTTGTTATTACTTATCGTCAATATGTAACATCAAGCTTTTTAGTGATTCTAGGGTTAATTAAAATCCGTAAATCGAGAAATATTTAAAATTTATTTGATACGAGGATCGTTCCTTGCATCGATCAGTTTTGAAGCGGCCAGCTTGACCACTCGGCTACTGTAGGCTTAAAATTGAGATTAAGTTTGTATAAAAGACGAAACGTTCAACAATATCAATCAAATGAAAAGTTTTTGAAATGCTTATTTATAACCTACTGCCTTTCAAAATTTGAATCATTTGTGATTATTATTTAAAATAACGTAAAGTTTTGAAAACTTTGAGTTTTAAGAGCTTTGAAAGCTCGGAAGAAAAACAAAATCTTGCAGAAACTGAGAATCCGTGATTCGGTATAGACACGTCCATCTCGTCCGTCCTCAATCTGCTAGGCAACATATCCTCATTGTGCGATATTGGACGATGTCCGAAAGGTTCGGGGTCCCCGGGAATCGGTGCTGGACACGCAGCAAGTAAACGACACATTCTGTCATCGTCACTTACGATTACGAGCAGCTCCACGGCAAGTAATATTACACAGAACCTTTACTTAATGCGTTATTACCTCGTACTCTTACATTGTTGCCAACAAATGTTACGTGTTGCTCAACGTTTTCTTTCATATATGTTGATTAACACACTACTAAATAAGCTCTACGTTTCCTTGAATTCCCATGGAGAAATTTAACTAATTTTTATGAATCTGATACAGCCGAGGTTCTGCATCAACGTTTGCTTGATACGATACATGAAAATATTTAAGAATAATCCCATATGGAACGGGGATGGCATGCCATAGTAAATTCGTGCCGACTTCAATAATTTGCTTGTTTTTATCTTTTGCGTCTGCTACAAAATCTCATTCGGAACATATTGCTTTATTTCAGTTTCATTAAACGCATTTATCCAACAAGCGGGTGTGAAAATTGTCACAATGTTTGCTTTGTATTTTTATGGGTTACGAAATTAAGTATTATAGAAATATGATAGTCTGAAATGAAAGGAAACATTGGACAGATATATTATTATTACTTGTATTAAAAGGCAAAGTTAGAAACAGATTGTGTCGATATAGCTAACGGATAATGGCCATTGGTGTTGATCAATAAGACGATAATAAACAGTAAAACCTATATTTCGATATATTTTATGATATGGTTGACCATAATCTGCAGAGGTCGCACCAGTAGTAGGAGTATTTTGTGGCGGCTGAGAATTGTGTCATAAGACGAGAAGTTGGGGTTCGAGTGCAAAACACCCTTAGACGAGTGTAATATTAATAAAGCTTTATCACCGCCACTTTAGTCCGGTGCCTGCCGAGTCGAGAAATGTATTTCGTTCACCACACAATAATCATCACTTTCAGTTCCGGCTGCTTGGACAGTAATGTTAGACCACCAATAACACACAAACCAAACACAATACGCACAAAACTATAGCACTACTATACTTCGATATTATCTCATATATTTCTATTTGTACATTTCGACTTACAGCGACTAAATACTAGAATCAACACTATTTACTATTTTACTGTCGCACAAATGAACGTATTCGATGTTTATTTCATATCTTATATCCCAAAAAAAAAAACGAGTCCACCATATTTTCAATTTCCAAATATAATTTAGTTTCGTTCTTTATTTTCAATTTTACGCATTGTTTTAATACTTCATTTTTATGGCTAGTCATATAAGAAAGTTTTACAAACAAAACGTGCCAAATTTTTTGAAAAGTCTAGTTCTGACCAATCTCTATTCAACATATGGCATTTTTAATAATAAAGTTTACTAATCAAAAAAAAAGTCTTTCTTTCAGTGTGCAAAAGAATAAAGAAAATCAAAATAAATAATAATTAAATTAATAGGATCAACAAAAATAATTTAAAATTATTAAATCAGGTAATATTATTAACAGTTTAGGGAACAATAATTCTTGTTTTATATGGAGTTCTCTAAAACAGCCTGAACTTTGGGAATACTTTATGTGGTGCGGGAATATACTAGATTTATCCTTCTATGTATTCTACATACAAAATAGACGGCTTCCTCATTGTAAAACTGTTGTTATCTTAAAACTTGCGATTTTTGAGTTGTATCTCTATTCTACGACAGTAACGATATGTTAATTTGTACTAGATATGTTAATATAAAACCGGAATTTGTTAATAAGAGATGATGATGACCAATAGAAGGTCCACCAAACGGTGACATTATGGCAATTTTTTTTATTTTGATATCTGACAAAGACTTTCAATTCACAAAACTGTAAATGTTCCTCGACTGTATAATTTTTAATAGCATTAAACATATTGGGCTTTGTGATAAGAAGTGCGATTCGTGGACAGTTAAACAAAAATTGCTGCGGAATCGCACCGAATGCTTTCCAAAACTTAGGTTGAACATGCTCTTAGGAAATTTCAGTGTTTTAAAGGATTTTTAAAAAATCAAAAATGGTGATATCGACGTGAACAATGAAGAATGTGGAAAACCACCGAAAAAGTTTGATGACATTGAAATGGAAGAGTGGATGGGTCAAAACGGTTGTCAAACGCAACAACAACTTGCAATTATTAATTTGAACCAAGCTTTATCGCAGAAAAAGGCCACAATACTAAAATAGGCAATAGAAAGTAATTATGCTGCATAGTAATTCCTCTGGCCACACAGAAAAACGAGTAAAAGATATGATTGTTAGTTATTTGCATCGATGGAACACGCATTTGCTGAAGAGCACCTCACATCTTACGAAAATTTACAAAAATAACTTGGTGGGAGGTTTTCCTCAAGAAGTGAGCAATAATGTTGGCATAGTATCCACAAATCATCAGAAAGATGACTAAAATACATAGTTAATAGACAGAACTATTTTGAATAAAATGTTTTTATTTACAAATAATGAAAGCTCATTTTTCTGAAAAAACTTCCGGTGCATATTTGCACACCTAGTAAACCTTTCGCTATCTTTGCCTTCAGAGAAATCTTTTCAAATTAACCAGGTCCACCTTAAAGTATGACTAGTTCCAATTATATAAATATCATGTGTTGATGAGTATCTACTGATAGTATAGACTAAAAACTTGAATAAAGTTTGTTATACCTTCTCGAGTGTCCCCAAAGAAAGTACTCTATTTCACCACCACCCCCTTATTTAAATTTTTCCTTTTTTCTGTATTTAAGATTTTTAGTTGATTTAAAAACTATTAATTTTAAGAGTAAACCTTTAACAATTAAATCCTACTGATTTCATTTCATTTCAATAAGTAGACATAAGATACTAAGATAATGCATTTATTTATAACTTATTATTCTTATTATTTATGTTTTGCAGTTATTCTTTCACCAAATATATGGTCTTAAACCTTTAAGGCTTAATAGTATAAGTATTTTATTTTTGATATTTCATGTATACAAAACGGCATATTACATAAAACTATTGTTAACAACCCGGTACCCGCTACTTCGTCAGAGTGACATAAAATGTTAGTGATTAATTAAACTGTCTTTTTAAGCGCTTTAAAAGCGTACACATATGTTCGTATGAAATATGAATACATATGTTCTAATTCTTTAATTAAATTAAAAAAATTAAAAAATGAATAATAACAAAAATAATTTAAATAAAACTAATATAATCGTGAATGAATTTAAAGAAAGCCAATTGGTTTAATTATTTTAAAAAAAATCAATTTTGCTATTCATTAAATAACTGGTCTTCCAAATTTTACTTGGCTAAAATGTAGTTAATTTTCCAATACAAAATAATGAAGGATGCTAATAAAATAAACAAATAATAAATACTTTTGAGTATTAAAAATAAATATATAACGATAACTCAATTGAGGCGTACGTAGGGATTTCTATAAGGGGGCCAGGAAAGTAGTATATTTTTAAAAACCATAATCAATCAATTGTCCTTTATCGGTTCATGAGTAATTTAAAAGTTCAACTATTTGTATTTTATAGTTAACTTATAAAAGAAAAAAAAATGTTTTCAGAAATTTAAATTGAAGTGGTTAGACAAATACCTGAAGAAATACACATTTGGTGTTTTAGTTTTATTTGGTATTCGAGTTTTACAGGGTAGTATAACGCAAAGTTATTACCCAATTTTTAGTTCTTTAGCCCATACCAATCAAAAATTATAAAAATTTTAAACACTAAGATGTTTAGAGAGGAAGTGGTACCAAATCCATAAAAGGATTGGGTCAGTTGTTCGACCAAAAACCTTCATATCTAAAAGATCCCAAGAATCGTCAATAGAAAAATCTTTAAGAAAAAATTAATAAATTCAGTTAGGTGATATTGCCTAACCAACTTTAAATGTCCAAAGTTGTACCATCGAATTTTTATTTATATCAATCGCTATAAAATTTTCTGAGTTTTGAAAAAAATTAATCCGTAAATGATCTTCAGATAATTTGCTTTGTAATCAATAAATTATGCTAATTAAAAATACCATTTAAAATTTGCATGCTTGGTGTCAAAAGGTTAATGCAGAAATTAAAGAGGGGCTTTGAAAGCTTACAAAATGTCTTTATAGTTGTAATCGTTGTTTATCGTTGTCGCTATAGCTGTTATTATATTTATAATTATTAAATTATGAGTTACTAAGTGACAAAAAAGAAAACATTTTTTCAATCTCTTGAAACCCCTTATGGTTAGACATTATGGTTTCATTCTTTATGATTAGACATTAAAAAAAATGTTATCATAGGAAACTTTTTGAGCCATTTTGGAAAAATTATGGTTTTAGCTTATTGCGTCTATTTCTGAACTAAAAAAAATCGTTCAGGATCAAAAATCTTTAAGATTTCAATTGCTAATATTTTGTGTTTGCTATTTAAATAAAATTATAATAAAGCAAACTACAAACTAAAAAAGTATGACTCAAATCGTGATTGTAGCTTTCAATGATCGACCCTTAAACAGCCATCGTATGTTATATATGTATATAATAAAGATTTATTACAATGCAGATGAAAATCAGGGAAAATTTCCTGAAAAATGAGTGGATTATTTTTTATTTCCAGTTTATTTATTGGAGGTCAAGAACTAGGAATTGAAAGATCTTCGAACACAAATCTTTTAATTTACTTTTAGAAGAATTGTGTTTACGACTGGATAGATTTAAAACTGAAAGCTCTCGAAAAAAAAGAAGAGAAACTAATCAAGATTTATAAATTGCTCTTAGATCATTGTTACCAAAACAAATATTGACAACATAACGACATTGGTGGAAAGCGAGTGTGTGTCCATACAACATAAATGTACATTCTTCTTGTACGTAACAACCGTGAAGAAAGAAACTTATTTCGGAAGTTCCGTTGTGGAAATAAGAATTATGAAAGACAATACGGCTGTGCCAATATATATAGTTGGGGTATTAATCTTTAACCTTTTATGTTGTAGACATTAGTGAGGAACATTGTTACGTTATACGACGCGGCGGTGAACTGCTGACAAACGTTAACGTTACAAGGCGGAGTTTGCCGTCCATTTCGATGCTTTATGGCTTGGCTTATGTGTGTGACGACTCCGAGATTGTATGATAGAATGCTTTATTTGCATTTCCGTTTTGCGTTATTAAATCATTTGAAAAATGTTGCTGAAAAGTTTATGGAACACCGCCCGAAACCCGAAACTTTTCCTCTGGTATTTGCCGGCTTGAATTATTAGCCAGAATACTTTTTTTTATCAGTGCCACCAAAGCACAACAACGATCATAACTTATAATTGTAATCAATGCCAAATGGGTGATTTACACGGTTCATTTTATTCAAATTTTGCCGTTCTCGAATCACACACTCAATATCGACCATTCAGGTTATTAACAAACCGAAAAGATCGTTCTATTATACAAATATTCGCGAACCTATAATACATACGTGTGATTTAAATCTTCAAACTTCCTCGCAGTTATATTCGATGCACGGGACAATGATACTGAAAACTTTGCAAAATTGTTCAACTTCGCTTTATAATATTTGAATATTAACAAACCATTGTGCACGGAGATATCTCCCGATAAAGTTAATGTAATTTAAACTACACAAGTCAATTTTGAATTCAGGACATAATATTTGTTAAATGTCTAACTGCAGGCAATTTTATTAATGAAATATTGTCTTGAAGAATATATTTCCAAGCTTGACTTATTTGAGCGCGTAATTTATTTTAATTAAAAATAATAAAACGTTCGCATAAGTAAAATTTATTTTTTAAATTCTCACGTTTAGCAGCTACTCGGGTCATAATAAAAGTGGAAAATAATTTCAAAAATCTTATGTGATTTATTTGAGCGTTGGTACAATGTTAATTTGCGTTAAATCTAAAAGCATTTTTGTACAGGAAAGTTTCAAGTCAATATGGAAATTGTGTCTCTTTGCTTGGAAAATCTGCATGCATTTAATGTTCGCTGATAAAAAGAAAAGATTTGAATTAAGATGAATACAATGTGCTGATTTCACAGTATGGCAGATCTATTCTAATGAGCCGGTCGTTATGAGCCAGGTCGTCTTGAGTCATGGAGCTATTTAAACAATTTGTGACTGTGAAATAACATTAAAATCTGTCCTTCTTCGTCAAAAACGTAAATCAGGCTTTGCATTCACTCGTTTTACGTTTACGTTAAATGTCGTTATGAGTAGGATTGTGCAAAATTGTGCTCAACTTAGTGAAACTATATCGAAATTAGTTAAGTTTTTGGATGGAATGATTGAGTGTTGATGATACAAAACGAAGAAATGTAAGCAAAAAATGCAAGAGTAGTTTGGAGAAGATAGAGATTGATGAAATGGGTGGGAAAAGAAAAAATATTGGGAATCCTTGCACAAAAGTTTGAGGCGTCGCGACGTCCTTTGGAGTGCAAGCGTCGCTGCTATGATAGCTACAGTGGGTGTAATTGCCTTGGGATTTCAATTAACTGCGGCTACAAATCAAACAGATTTAGCTCACTCGCTGTCTAATAGCTACAATAAGCAATTCCATTTTTATTATATAACACATTTACATTTACGAATAATTTTCGAAAACGTGCACTAAAGCGTTACGATTGGAGCCGTCACCTATTGCGAAGATCAATTTTATTTGAAAATAAATGATTTGGAATACGTTTGAAGTTATATATCCAATTATTTAGAGTTGGAATTAATTACGAACTAGAAAATATATCGCACAATGGCTTTTTGTCTTGGCGCACAAATGAAATTGAGTAAATTGACAAAAGGGTAAAAGACCAATGCGCATTAAACATTGGAACTGCAACGTATAGGTTGAAATCATAATTCATACAATAAGACAATTCTCCAATTCCAATAATTATTCAAGCTGAATTGAACATCTCTTCTTCGCAAACTTACTATGTGTGGGCTCGGGAATGCGCTGATGATGACGGGAACGGTTCGGTTAAAGAAAGGGGTTAAGTTAACAATATAGCGGACGTTGTGTGGCGATAAGCTTTTGTGCACAGACGAAATGGCCATTCGTCATCGGCGAATTGTTGTGCTCTCCCTGTTTCCTTTAACCCTCGCGTTCTGTGGGGCACCGACCATTGAGCATTGCTGCAAATGAGCCAGAACAAATCATGTTTAATTACATCAAAAGTCTTCCTCTGCGAACACACTCTTTTCACGCGAATGATAAAGACAGAGACCTCCACATCGAAAACTTTACTTCTACCTGTAATTTTCACACAAGTTTCACAAACGCGCGCTGTATTGTTTGTTTTTGAAGGTTGGAGAGAAATTTTGAATTCATTTTGCTCTACCAATTAGAAACTTTGGCAAGATTTCATATCAAAAAGCATTTAGTGCCGAAATAAAATTGTGATGATTTGCCCCGGCATGATGGGAAAAAAACACACACAGAAAAAACTAATTAAAATTTTTCAAAGTCTGAAATTAATTTTTATCCTGCTAATTCATCACAATGATTTAACAAAAAGAAGTCTTTGTTTAATTTAGTGTAGATAATGTGTTTGACAATTAATGATTAATTTCAACAGGAAACCAGTTGAAGCTTTATATTATCCTTTTTAATTATTAAACAGGAAAATAATTAAAACACGCACTTTTTTCAATGAAAAAGCTTATTATAGAAAAAAAGACTTTAATATTCTATATTTTTAAAGACATTCCATCCAAGGCCATGTTTCTTATAGATTTAAAAGTAAAGGTCAACTTGAAACATATTAACAAGTTGAAAATTGTAAATTTTTACAACCTAATTTAAAATCAATATATTATAGAAGTTAATGTAAAGATTTTCTTCTTCAAAAATCAATTAGCCTTAAAGGTTTATGGAGAAAAGTATCTATACTTAAAACATGTTCTATACTTGACCATCATTTTTCAATTAAACATTAACCTTGAATTATAGAGTAAGATTCCATGAACGCCAGACCTTCATTATTTGATGAAAGCTTCAAGTTTCTCAGCGCATGTTCACAATACAAATAGGAACAATGAGCAACTATGAAGTTTGAGTCATCGTAGCTTTGGTAGGTAAGAGATAACTAAGGTGTGAAATATTAAGTAACAAAATTAAATTAAGTAACAAAGCCATTTTTTTTTATTTTTCTTCAAAATGCTATAAGAAACCACGTTATCCATTGCCAGGCATTTACCGCCGTGATAACCCCTTGCCATACACCTTTAAACATTAATAAGTTGTAACTATACTTATGTTTAATTAATGTAATCCTGCGCGCTCAGTATGCTTTAACCGTAAAAATGCACTTTGTATCCTTTACTCAAAAGTGTCACTTTTATCTTCACTTCAATAACTGTAACACCGAAATACTAGAATAAGGTATTACGATAAAATCTACGACGTTAATTGTTACAAGTACTTTAAAAACTAAGCAATATGGCATCTATTTTTTCTTTCAAATATGTTTTTTCCTGATTTTTTTTTATAAAAAAGAGTATTACTAACCCCTAAGCCATGTTAAAATTTAATATCAAACGGTTTAGTCAATTCTATGAAAAAAAAAATCAGTTTTTCATTCATAATTTTTTTCACAACAGCTAATTGTGATAGGGAAATGAAGTTTCCAGGATCTAAACATTTTTTTAGTACCTATACATCTCCTAAGTATCATTAAAATATCTTTACGGGGTAGATTCATAATGCTTATAGTCTTAGATCCTTTTCACTGTTTTGTTTAAATGATTTAATACCTTCTTTTTATCTCATCTTCTTATCTTTATATATAATACAAAGTTTAGTTAGTTACACTATTTATACCTGAAGAATAGCTGGACCAATTTTTATGATCTATGATTTATTGGATTCGTTTATGCCTAGGTTCACAGAATAACTATTAGAATATCAGGAAAATTGTGAATAACATTGTTTTTTTATTAAATTAGGTTAAACATATTTCGCTATTGTTGCTTATGCTACGAACATTTATACTTTTTTTTGTAATCTTTGATGTCTACGATTTACTATTTTGTGTTATCTATGATTTGTTATGAAAAACGCATAACAATCGTTTGAATTTGACTTTTTTATTTGTTGAATTTATGGGTTTAATTTATAATTAAATTCATATTGCGTGAGTGTAATTAATAAATCTTAATGTTAGAGTATTTTTATGAATAATTACGCGACCTATAAGATCTAATAAAATAAAATCAATCAATAAAATATACATTCTTCGTAATATTTTATTTGCTGATATTTGAAGGTTGTGAATAAAATAGTAATAAGATTCCAGGAATATTTTCATTGTATTTAGCACATGCATAGAGTGACAGGAGCAACGTCAGGGTAGAAATTGTTTATAAGATCAGAAAAGGTATTAAACAAAAACAAGAAAATAAAAATCACGAAAACTATTATGGGTACCAGATCACAAAGTCGTAAATGGGAACCAGAGGGCTTTCAAATTTTGAAATCTGAAAAAGAATCAATATTTGAACTAAGAATTGAAGAGTATACCAAAAGGAGAAAAATCAATTAATCAAACAACTCTTAATGCTGGCTAAAAGACTAAGGTTCATTACAGCACTAACTATAGAACAGAAAGAATAAAACTAATTGCCAGAATAAGATCGGAACATAATCGTAGCATATTTAAACTAGTAGGTACATTGTACTAATGCCGAAAATTGGACCACCTTAAATATGAGCTGAAGTGGCAAATGGTAAAAAAAATCTGGTTAAAAAAGTATTGAAGAAAATAGGAGCATTCTCAGTAAGCATCCAGTCTCTGACTTATAGTGACCTTAGGAACAAATTGACCCAAAGAACATTACAATTTTGAAGGATCTAAACATTCAAAAATAAAAATTTGTTTATAAGTATCTATGTATGTCTAAAAACTCATGAATTTTGGTATGCGTAGGTATGGGTTTTAATATATTCAATGGTCTTATAGGTATGAATCTAAGTATGTAAAATAAAATGTATATTTAAAAAACACACTAATTTTGCTTTATTCAAACATACGTATAAGAATCCATTTATCGATTCACAATTAAAAATGCGGCAATATTATCGATACCAATGAGTTCATTTTCGCAAATCAATTTTAGGTGGCATGAAGTTCCCGGGTTCTCTAATACAAGATAAAATAAAGCAATTAATCTTTAACAAAGAATATTTGAAATTTTGACTGTATATTTTTTTGTATTTCTTGTAATTAAAATTTTGTTATTTGCTGTTTTATGACGACTTTAACGTTTTAATAAATTTTGTATTTTATTTTCGAAAATCGAAAAATCCAACAAGGAACATATAAGAATTTATGATTATTATTATTTGTTCAACGATGAGAATTGTGTATAAAGTATGTAAAATAAAAGAAAAAAAGACATGACGAAAAGAGGAAATATAATAGTGACGACGAAGACGAGGATGATGAAACTGAGGTTTATTGGTAATTTTCACACCGTGTCCTGTCATTTGATATCATTCGCCACACATCACGAGGAGCGATTTTTCGTTCTCTATCCCACTTATGAACGAATTCATCTCACAGTCATCTCACTTTTACGATGATGTAATTGACGAGGATCTGTCGATACGCGTCCGATAGCGGGTTTTACGGGTTTTCGGGAACAGCTCAGTCGTAAAAATGGATAGCAAAAGCTTATTGCTTTTATGAATCTGTTGGTTGACGTGCTTTGGCTGCCTATTTGCTCATTGACGCTTTCACAAGGTGCTCACTTCATCCCTCCGCCACTTCTCGTTTTGTGCCAAACACTTACGTCACTTTATTTTTTCTCTATCTTTCACCAACCTTATTTTATAGTGTAGTTTACACAACTACGTCATTAAGCAGTATAAGCCACATCAATTCAAACTATCCAAGTCAAACACCCCCTCGCTATCAAGGCTCGTTTGAATATTTCCGATACAAATGTAAAGCATTTTTTCCTATTGAAATTTATGTTAAATATTTGAATATCTATATAAAATAAATAAGACTCAAATCTTTTACTTTGATCCCAATTTATTGACACGGATCAAATTTACATTGTACATTGTATTTCACAATTTGAAACGAAGAAAATGTAAACGATCTCGCATATATTGAAATAATAATTACTTGATATCGACAATAACGATAATAACACTATTCACATTAAAAGCTGATAATGACTGTCACTTAATTCAAACAAACACGAAATTCGCGCCAGTTTATGGTCTATATGTTGCCCTATATGGTCATAACGATAACAAGAGCGACATAACTTGATCCATTCATCCATGTCTTAATTACATGTACGACCCATTAAGAATCCCTTATATTATTTAGTTACTGTTATTGTCCGTGTAATAAACGAAAACTTAATTCTCTATGAAATAACCGTAAATAATGTCATTAAAGTAAGCGCACAATAATCATCATCGCTTGTTTAACCATAGGCATAACATTTAATGTGTACACGGAGCGATAGCTCACAACACAGTAGGTTCTAACGGTGTACTGTGAATGAGCTTTCGAGCTTTCAACCTGAGCTAAACCAATCAGCTTATTGTTATGGGCTAAACAAGTAGTTTTATAGAATAGCGCAATATTGTAACGCTCATTAATACATTTGTTTATATGTGGGCCTCTTATTTGCTCTTTGATCTAATTAGAACCTTTTACGCCAATTTACCTCAGTCGAATATTCATATTTCTTGTCTTGAATGGTTTTAGAAGTTTCGTAGTACACAAAATTTTATTTCTTTATCAAGTTTTGCGTGAACAACTTCCAAAAGAAAACTTAATATTTTAACGTTTCCTATTTTCTAGATTTTTTCTAAAATTAATGTTAAATTTTCTGGAGTTAATTCGAAGATACAGACGTATCAATTAGCAATTGCAAAATTGTCTCATTATAAATGACATATATGTAATAGTGAATTCAGTAAAGACTTGACCAATGACTAAAAATATTTATTAAATAAATAAAT
This sequence comes from Sisyra terminalis, assembly GCA_958496175.1. NCBI lineage: Eukaryota > Metazoa > Arthropoda > Insecta > Neuroptera > Sisyridae > Sisyra > Sisyra terminalis. The sequence continues at coordinate 16,983,223 of OY292275.1, forward strand.
CATACAATTAAATATGAAATCTTACCTAAAAATAATTGGTTAAAAAGTCCTTAATTATATAGAGCACAAAATAAATTTAGAATGAATTTTATATGAATGTTTATAACAACTAAACAAGTTGGTAACCACCGTTATCACTTGTAATTTCTAAACAGGATACTCCCTGTTTACATCCCCCAACTTCAGACAGAAACTAAGGGGGTGGAACATCTCTACAAGCAATTAATTTGCTTGTGTGAAATAAGTTATTTTTATTCCTCCAGTCTTGCAAATCCACTTTGTATATATGATCTGATATTCGAAATTTGATTTTGTATGGGCCAGAACGTATTGGGTCTAACTTTTTCCGATTTAGTGTATTGCCATTCTCAACATACACGTACTCTCCGATTTGGAACTCTACTTCTTTTCTCCCTTGATCGCTTCGGTTCTTGTTTGTTATGTGATTTTTATTAGAATTGAGGAATGCAGTCTTTCTGTCTTCTTCCAAATTTCGCTTTATTTCTAGTTCGATCGGTATTATATGAGAATCCTTTCCAGTTAATAGATATTCGGGAGAAAACTTCGTAACGCTATGTATAGATTGGTTGTACTCTCTTGTACATTTTTCTGCAACTGTTGACCAAGCTTTGTTTGGTTCTTCTCTCATTTTGCACCTTATCCTGTTAACTAAAGTTTGGTTAATTCTTTCATTAAGACCATTTGATGATGGACAGTCGACAGCTGTGTAAACCATAGTGATACCATGTGTTTTTATGAAATTTTGAAACTCTTTAGATTTGATTGCTGGATACTGATCTGTTAATAAGATTTTAATTTTATTATTCCTGACTAGGGGTTGAAGTAATCGAATAAAATCGGCTGTCTTCTGTCCTTTTGAAGAACTTGTGAAAGCAAAACGAGTAAAATGATCTACTAAAATATGTAAGTATTTCTTAGCTGATTTATTATTAGAAAAACCTCCCACTGTGTCTAGTGACATGATATCATAAGGTTCTTTAGCTGGACCCAATCGCGATAACAATCCAATACTCCGATTTCGTCTTGATTTATTTTTGATACATATTCCACAACTGCGACAATATTCACGGATTAATTTGTCCATATTCTCAAAATAATAGAATGGGCGTATTTTATTAGCAATATGATCTGCGCCTATATGACCATAGTATAAATGAATTTTATTTATTAAATTCTTACCAAACTGCGTTGTAACTACAATTCTTTCATGTCCTTTTATCTTTTTATATTTTATACCTGATTTATTGTAAGTGTTTCTATTATCTATTAACATGGTTCTTTGATTCTTTTTTATTTCTTCCAAAGTAATTAGATTTACCAACTGTAGTACATCGTCTGAATTTTCAAAATTTTCCAAAACTGGATTTCGAGATAACGCGTCTGCTTCTTCATTTGTTTTTCCTGGCGAATACCTTAACACAAATGAATATTGTGATAAGTAAAAAACCATATCTCCTAATTCTTCATCTGTTCTGGATTTTAATTTTAAATTTTCTAAAGGTTTGTGGTCGGATATCACGGTGAATTTAATTCCTAATAACCAGTGTTGCCAGTATCTAAGAGCTTCTTGAATTGCGAAACATTCTAAGTACGTCGCTTTCTTTTTCATTTGAGCAGGTCTCAATTTTTTTGAAAAATAAGCCACAGGTAACAATTCTTCATTGTCCTGAACTTGTTTTAATATCGCTCCTATACCTTGAAGACTGGCATCGGTGAAGACAAACGTTTTCTTTCCCGGGTCAAATATTGCCAATATAGGACTCCTACTTAAGTAATTCTTCACTTTCTCAAACGTCTTTTGACACTCTTCAGTCCATTCGAATTGTACACGTTCTCTTAATAGGTAGTGTAAAGGCGCTAGTAATTCTGTACTATTGGGAATGTATTTATTATAAAAATTTACCTTGCCCAAAAACTGTCGTACATTTTTCTTGTTTTCTGGTTTTGGAAACTTTTTAATTGAAATTAGATTGTCAGAATGTGGACTGACAGTGTTGTACCCAATAGTATGTCCTAAATATTTAACTGAAAATCTTGCTAACTCACATTTTGACAGCTTCACTCGAAACCCTTCAATCTTGAGCGACTTGAGTAACAAAGTAATATGTTGTACATGCTCCTTAAATGATTTAGAAAATACCAAAATATCATCAATATAATTTGTACAGAAACCATTTAAGCCGTTTCTTCTTATAATATTTGCTAAAACTCGTTGAAAAATTGCTGGAGATGTTTTTAGTCCAAATGGCAATCTTTTCCACTGATAATGACCCTCCTGGGTTATAAAAGCTGTTTTGTATCTGTCCTTTTCTCGGATTGGAATCGACCAGAATGCAGAACTTATATCAAATACTGAGTACCACTTACAATTTCTAGTTTTTATAATTGTATCCTCGATCCTTGGAAAAGGTTGACACTCAGGAACTAATATTTCATTCAATCCCCTAAAATCAATGCAAAGTCGTGATTTTTTTCCATCTTCTTTCTTAAAAGCCAAAGTTACTGGTGCCGCATATGGCGATTCTGATTCCTCTATAAGGTTCGCTTTTAATAAATTGTTTATTTGATTATTAATCTCTTCTTGATCAGGGATAGAACATCGATAAGGTTTCTTAAATATATATCTATTTTCCAAAAGTTTTATCCGTGCCTCATGGTTTTCAACTTTACCAACATTATATTTATTATTTGTAAAAATTGGTGAATTTTTCCTGATCAGATCCATTAAAATTAATTTTTTATTTTCATTCACGTGGTCCAATTTTTTTCTCAGTTCTTGATCCAGTTCGTGGCAATATGTTTGCATTTGTATTTTCCTACCGTTTACTTGTTTAACTTCCTCGACATTATCTTTTACTTTTTGAAAAATGTTGAGATTTTCATCTTGTATTAATCCAAAATTCTTTATTGCGTCCAAGCCTAAAATTAGATCGTACGAAAAGTTATTATTTTTAAATACTTGAACTTTCATAATTTTCTCCATTTTATTTATACGTAAATTCAAATTAACTGTTCCACTTTTTTCAACACCACTAATAGTATGGAATGCATTCTCAGATTCTGTTATTGACTTTCTTAAATCTTTTAATATTTTTTCATTTACAATAGTTATGTTAGAACCACTATCGTAAATAGCTTTAACTTTTTTTTTTTTGATCTAGTATAACATTAATGCGTATTAGTGGTGTGATTACTCGTTTTTTGAATTTTGATATGCATTTTCATCTTCAAAATTTTCTTCCATCATATTAACATTTCTCGTCTTTGTTTTATTGTAGCAAACTTCTGCAGGATGATAACGCTTTGGTTTTCCCAGTGCTTCACATATCTTACACGGATAATTTGTTCGTCTCTCTCCATGGTTTCTCTTCTCTATTATATTCTCTTGATGTTCTCTTTTCTTTATAACTGCGAAACTTTTCTTTTTGTCAAAATTGAATCTTCTAAGTTCATTCATCAGGTCTTCTGTTGTAAATATTTTTTCTTTATCTAAGCTCTCTTGAATGTGAGTTGGTAGTTTTACTACAATATGATTTATTCTCGATTGCTCCGTCATTCCTAGTTCAGAATCCAAAAGAAGATTTTCCTTTTTTAGGGCAAAATCTAATAGCGACCCCGAAATATATTTATATTCATATGCGAATTGTATTGATCGCCAATCTTTATCCGCATATGTCCTTATGAATGATTCTTTCCATGTTGTCCATGTACCTTGAATGGTTAATTTTCTAAATGTTGCCCGATACCAATCCTTTGAATTACCTTCCAAAAACAATCGTAAAACTTGTATTTTACTTTCATCAGTATTGATTTGATTTCGGATACATTCTTTTTCAAATAGTTCTAACCACTCTTCTACATTTCCTTTACCTTCAAATTTTTCTATGATGAAGTGATTCTGAATTTGGCTTATATTTACATTTTTCTTTTCTTCTAATTTAGTTGTGAGTTTCTCAATCAATGATAATAGCTCTATTTCTCTTTCATTTGGTTTATTTGCACGTTTTGGCATTTTGATTTTTGTTTTCTTTTAACCAATTTGTAATAGTGAATTCAGTAAAGACTTGACCAATGACTAAAAATATTTATTAAATAAATAAATCATACAATTAAATATGAAATCTTACCTAAAAATAATTGGTTAAAAAGTCCTTAATTATATAGAGCACAAAATAAATTTAGAATGAATTTTATATGAATGTTTATAACAACTAAACAAGTTGGTAACCACCGTTATCACTTGTAATTTCTAAACAGGATACTCCCTGTTTACATATATGAAGTAATTTACCAACGAAAACTTGCTGTCAATAGTTCTAACTTTAAAATTGCACCTTTTTGTCTTTAAAAGCGTAAAAATATTTACAATATTTTCAAGTTGACTTTTCTGTTTCTTTTAACAACAAGACTTCAAGTGCGCAAAAACTAACTTACTTGGTTGAAATTATTGGTTACCTATTTTAAAGAAGAATATCTACCCTACATAATAGAGACGAATATTTATAAAGTTGAAATTGTTTTCTTGGATAATTAAAAATATATCCATTTATAAATCAATTTTAAAGATCTTAATTCCATTCCATTCACCGTACACTTTTAAACGCGTAAACCAAAACAAAATATCAAAAAGAATTTAAAGCAGTCACTTATAAATTTTAGGAACAATACATTTTTATTATTATTATCGTATGATTCTATTATTATTCTAAAACTTCTAAAACAGACGTAAGTTAGCCAAAAAATTAGTTCAACCTATCCAATCCGGTATCATATTCAAAAAAAATTATTCATTAAAAAACACATATGATTTTATAAACAATAACAAAAACCAGAAACTACCAGTCTACCATAAAATATAAATTGACATTGGCAACTTATCTATAAATACCACTATGAAAGAAACAATCAAGATTATAGAATATAATCTAATAACATCAAATATATAATTTATATATTTTTTGTGAAATTTACTCGATACAAGATTCGAACTCAACAACTACTAGTTTTGAATCGGTCACTTAAACCACTTGACCACTAGTAGGCTTTCTAGTAACTTTGTACTGATGAAAATAATTTTGGCAATGGTATATACCTTTGTTGAATCTTTAAAGAACTTAATTATAATTAATAGAATATAGTTTATAATTTTTTATTGTTATAAAAATTATAATAAATTTTAATTTTTATTAAATTCTAACACTAAAAATTAAATGGGAAAAATTATAACAGACATTAATCAAAGTTCTTATTGGCTCTTATCATCCATAAAGAAATAAGTACGATTCATTTTATGCTTTACACTAAATATTTTACAAATTAAAACCGAATTACATAAAAAAACTTATTTTAGAATGACATCTAAGAGTAAATCAATTTCCCCTAGTAAGTTTGTAAAATTAAAAAAAAATAATAACTGAAAGAATTTTCCTACAACAAAGTGCTTTAAAAATTGATTTTATTGAATTTCATTTGACAAACTAAATTTCATAGTTACATCGTTTGTACATAATTTTAAGCGTTTTGGAAAATTTATAACTTTTAATAAGCTCATGGTCCTTTGTATACTAATGCGCAGCAAAAGGATCATGTTATTGGCCAATAGACGTCCCCAATAAATTAAACTAGTTTTGCAATCGAATAAATTTTATTATTGGAAAATCAGGATCGCTACAACATGTAAGTATTGCAGCGACATTATTATAACAATCGCGGCAAATTATGATCAAAACTATGTATAATAACTAGTTTACACCCTTCCATGGTTATTATGATGGCAAGTGCTTATTTGCAAATGTTATTCAATTTATCGAATTGCAGATCTGGCGTATAAGCGGAGTATTGGTCGGGGTGAGGAATGTGGGCAGGGGGTGTTTGTAATTCGTGAGTGGGTGTTGTTGGGTTATGTATACTTATTGCTGTATCCCAAAACGGGAAGATGTTTTATTGGTACGTTGCGTTTATATATGAACTCATAACGATATATATTAGGGGTAGCTGGAAATTATTTCACAGATAATCTTGTTGTTTATATGTTTTATTATTAATTTTATATGGAAGAGAAACTAAATCAAAGAATTCAAATTTCATAAGCAAAGCGTAAGTTTTGACAGGGTGCATTCCCTATAAATAGTGAGTGCGAAAAAGCATCTTTTTCCCGTCTGGAGTTATATGACACGTTTGTTGTACTGTGTTCGCTTCGCTATTACAGAGATTTGCAACCTTTTATATTATGCACCATTCTGCCTTTGGTTCTATGAAAATTGTGACTGTTTCGTGTGTTTGCATAACAACTGCATCACTTTTCAAATCGTTTAGATATAGCATGTTCCATGCCGTCGAAACGCTTACTTTATCTAAATATATTTTTGCTGAATCTAATCTTTTCAATTTTATGACTTAGTCCAGAACAAATACGAAAAAAGCTTTTGTTTAAAAAGTTTTGTAAATTCAATTATTTACTTAGCAATAATATGAGGAAAACAACCGTTGGCATTAAATGAAAAGCGATGGTTTGCGTTTGTGAGAAATATATCAATGTTTTTTTTCGAGATACTCTCGCAGAGCTTTCGGCGATAAAATTTGCGTTGAGCGGGAAGATTTGGACGGGGTGAGTTTTTGACATGTATACGATATATCGAGTGCAACAGCCGCGAACTATTACCGCCGCGGCCATACATTCCCGTTCCTAGCTCTGTCTAATTGCTGTAATAATGTGTAAATCACATGTGGATGTGAATATTGTACTAACTTATGGATTTAATAATTGGCTCGTTATCATATGGTACAGGCGCGCACTTTGGTTTATGTGACCGACTTTAGGACATTACCGGAGCACATCATGCTCAAATGTTTATTTATAAATTATTATCGTTACTTCCCCTCGATGAGCTGATACAATATGCACTTATCCATTAGAACACTCGTATGTGATAACCTGAACATCAGAAAAGTCTTTATTACAGGTTACACCAAAATAACAATATTTATGTATGTAATACTAGAGATTCTTTCCTTTACGTATTTTTTACAAATCTAAAGGATTTTACCAAAATTTGAAAACACTGGAAAGAAGAATTCAATCACGCGGAAAACTGAATCTGCCATTAAGCAAAAGAAAATGATAACAAAAATTAATTTAATATTTTTTTCCACCAAACATACCGGTCAGTTATTATACTTTTATTATGCTATATTTATTTTACTTTTTATTATACTTTTCTTATACTGACATTATTATCTATTTTAATCATGACTAATAATCAATGTATTGATACTCAGCTTTGGGAAAAGAAAGCGACGTTAGGATAATTAACAAACCATTCTAGATTTAACTTTTCTCTGTACTATACAATTTCGATTAACACCAGCAATTTTAAAGCGATCGAAAATTACCAAACTAGCTCTAAGCTGGTCTGGGAATGTAAAACACTCCTCAGCCAATTGGCGACATCCAACAGGGTTACCCTTGCTTGGGTGCCGGGGCACTCTGGTATCAAAGGCAACGAAGAGGCAGACGAACTCGCAAAGGCGGATTCAAGAATGTCATTCATGGGTCCAGAGCCGGCTATAGGTCTACCAAAGTGCATAACATTGAGTAGAATAGCTGAATGGACGCAGAATGAACAAATAAAATCCTGGAATAACTATGCAGGAGGCAAGTTCTCAAAGGTCATGATAAAGAAACCTTTGAAAGAACATAACAAAAAACTTCTAAATCTAAGAAGGAAGGACATCAAAACGCTGGTAGGCCTATTCACAGGACACTGCAATTTGAGGAAACATCTCCAAACTATAGGGAAGAACACAGAGCCAGCAGCTTGCAGGAAATGTGGCGTGGAAGATGAAACTGCCTCCCACGTACTATTTGACTGCCCAGCCATGACTCAAAGTCGTCTCAACTCGTTTGGTCCACCCGGACATGAGCTGGGAAAAATACACAGAGATCCAGTTGACTGTCTGCTGAGATTTATATCAGAAGCAGACCTGACCAACTGGAACTGAAATTAAACTGGGGCGCAATAGTCCTTTTAGGATGCAGCGCAGAGGAACTCGCATGAGAGGCCCCCAGATTAAAGGAAAAAAATAACACCAGCAATTTTACTGCTGACATTTATCTTCCAGGTCAAATTTTGTCCGGAAGATAGATAAAGTGTATTTCTTTACCATCCAAAAATAACACACTCACACAAATGAATCATATCGAAAGAAATAATCTCAGGATTCCTACCAACTGTAATCTCGCGGATCCTACTTTCAATATACCAAGCAATATTAACATACTGATTGGGGTTGGAATAACTTTGTCAACGATCGTCAATGAATAGAAAATTATAACTACCCCAAATGAATCTAATTTATTCTTACATAACATTAATCTTGTATCGTTATTATTTTAGGTAGAATATTTCCTTAGAAGCATATTTTTGAATACAATGTAGTTAGTATATTCAAGAATTTACTTCATTTACTACTTAAATCTCTATATGTATTAGGAGAACCGGAGAGTAATGTCGTTTTTGAACTCATAGTCATTCAATTGTCATTGATCTGTTTATAAATAATTTCAAAATGTTATTATAGATATTTTAAGATTAGGATAACTAATTAACTCATGAAAAATTATAAAATATTTTTTATTTTTAAAGCTATATAAAATAGTTTTTACCAAAAATCTGAAGGAGGATGAATTCGGTATTGTATGCTATTCAGATTTCACAGGGTAGTAATGCAAACTTATTACCAAAAGCAATATCAATATTTATTCAAGAGTATTAGATGTTTATTAAAGTCAAATAAGTCTCTTTTTAAGTTCAAATTCAATAATTTTGAATTCTTCAGCTCTTACCAACCAAGAATGATAAAAACTTGAAACAATAAGATATTAAGGTAGGAAGTGGTAACAAATCCATACTAGACAATTGAAAAACTGTGAAATATTCCTAATCAATCTTAGTAGACCAACCAAATATTCAAAAAATATCAAAAATTGTCGAAAGGGAAAACTTTACTCTGCAACATGTTAATGCAAGACTCCTCTGTAGAAGAAAAGCCCTGTAAAAAAAATAAGGGGAGTGATAACCACCAAAATCGTCCAAAGTTACTTCATCGGGTTTGTATTTATTTCAATCGCTATATAATTTTCTTAGTAGTTAATAAAATTGAAAACTTAAATGATGATCTAAATATAATTTTCACATATTTTTCTTAGCAATCATTTGATTTTTACGAATTTGTTATTAAAATTTTAAAAATTTACACCCTAGATGTCAAAAGGTTGACAATATTGACCCCAATTGTATCATTGTTTTAAAATCCAAATTTTGTGTTTTAATTTTATATTAAAAAAACATTACTTTTCTGTCCTCCTAATATTTGACTACTAAGTAAATCTACCACCTTCTCTATCAATAAAAACAAAACATATTGTACACGCAACTCTGTTACCTTAAAACAATGCACATAATATACTTACTTAAACAGTTTGAAACAATATAATTCTGTAATTAACATCCGATTTTGTTTTCTTCTTAATTATTGAAAGAATAGTTCAAAATTTGAAACTACTTCATTTTTAACTACAATATTTTGAAAATTTGAAAAACCTAAAAATTATTTATTTATATATGATAAGTTCTAGATTTGTTTTTTTGCGCATATTTATATAGGCTTTGACTTGATTTATTCCCACAGGCATCCACTTCAATAAATCCGCCACTTCTAATGAATGTCAGTTCTGTTAATGAAAACAAAGTTTAAAACGTATATGGAATACACTTTTGTAGTTCTTATTTGTTATTTATTTTTAAAAATCCGTTTCAAATGAATAGTGAAAAATGTGTGCTGGGATAGAAATTTCATAGTGTATAAAGAAGACAGAGCGATTGTGAAAATTGATGAGTGTCTCAAATGAAAATCTATTGCTTCTACCGCTCGGCCAGATGGATGGACATAATGCAGTTGGAACACATTCCAGGACAAAGTGTTTCTTGATGGGCACTAAAACGACGCTGTGCAACGCATCTCTTTCATGTCGATATTCACTTATTTACAATGTCTGGAAACTGACACTTCACCCTTAGTAAACAAATCACAGCTATTGATCACCGATCAGAGACTCGCTATAAATCGCGCGCCGCAAGTCGAAACGATCACAACTTCGGCACACATATAAATCGCATCTTTCCTTATATTATATGTACTACTACGTCACATCTTCGCGCACAGATCGCAATTTTGTCATGTTATTCGTTTCATTTAGTTTTTGATGGATTTAGACACCAATCTAATGTTACATTTCACTGGTGAATTTGGCTGTAACGAACAACTATTATATAAAATCACTTTAATGATATTGTCATGGGTTGTTTACCAAATTTTTTCCTTAGTAAGCTATTGTTTCCAATCGTTAGTTTTATTAGGATAGGTCATTGAGCGAGCTATTTATTGTTACTGTCGAATAAAATGAAAATTGTTCAATTTATCTGTTTTGTTGTCAAACCGAAAGTTTTAGGTGTCATTTCAAAAGAAACATATAACTCAGATTGGGTATAGTACAGCGGAGGCTGGCAAAAATTATTGGATATTTTCCAAATAAAACAAACATGCTTTGATAATATTTTCTAACCGCATGTAAATTTTACTACAGCACCGGCTTTAAAAATGCAGACCGATATACGCTATCATGACGTAAGTCTTTCTACTTGTAACTATAGTTCACCTTGAGTACTTAGATTAATGTAAGGCAAAAGGTACATACACGTGTCGTCATGTGTACATAAAATGTTAAAATTAATCTAAATTACTTAATCACTAGATTCATTATTATTAATGTTCATAATCCTTAAGATAATGCATTTTTGTAAATATCTATGTATTCACTTAATATTCATTACCAAAATAAAATCTTAATTTGAAAAATTTGAGTACTCCCTTGGTGCACAAATACCTTATTACAGTGATTATTAATCTTATTAGAGATATTAATTCCCACTGGTTTCATATAGATATTCACGGAACCCTTCTTAGTTGGAAAAATAAATTATATTTTAAAATTCAAAACATAGGTACAAATTTATACATAGGTGCACAAAATAAACAAAACTATTACGAATCCATCGAATCCGCAAAACTTACTCTCCGAATCCCTGGAGTTCGATTGAACCCAGGTTTAGAACCACTTCCTTAATATAATAAACAATAGTAAACATTATTTAAAAAATGAAAAAAATCATAATCAATCTGTTGAGAAAGCATGATATCTAATTATTCAAAGGTCTAAGAGGTATAGATTGAAACTATAAAGTTATAAAAATATGGTTCCGATTTTTTCCTCAATTCACTTCTACCGTTTAGGTACACTCAAAACATTTTCTGCGGAGTTAAAATCTATCGTCCTCCTATCATATAAGTTATAGAAGTATTGAATATATCTTTTGCTGAAGATATTTGTTTTATGAAACAAAAATCTCATGATATCTATTTATAGTTTACACCTATAATTAAGAAATTGGAATAACAATGAACGCCATAAATAAATAGTAAGACCCCGTTAACGCAGGGAATACATTCCAGAATACGTTCTAGAGCTAAACGAAACAGCGTTAAGCGGGCAAGTGAAAGCTCCATAAGAGCAATAAAAGACGTTTTTTTACTTTCAACACTGCGCAAGGTAAAAAAATAGATTTTCTCTTCATATTGGCGCGGTAATTTTGAATTGAAATGAGTATCATAACACGATTGTAGATTCCAAAACTTGGGGAGCCCCAATACTACCGCGAAATACTGAATCAGCGTTTAACGGAGCAGTGTTAATCGAGGTCTTACTGTAATTATTTTTTTATATATTCTTTATATCTTTTTGCATATAAAAAAGTTCCATAAATTATTTTTAATTTCCGGCTTTATCAATCAGGGTAATTAATAACTCCATTACTTAACAACAAAACAACCCCAAAATTCTTTTAAAACGTATTTTCAAAAAGCTCTTGTACTTACGGATTAGACTAAAAAAGTCTTAAGTCAATATCCAATTTAACGTTTTTTTCTATCTTGTTCTTAAAAGATTATACCATTTAAAATATATACCAAAATATTTCCTTCATTTACCTTATAATGGAGTTTTAAAAATAAGAACACTGAAATTGATACTGTTTAAGAATTAAAAAATCAGTCGTATTTGGTCAATTTTAAAGTGAAAAAGCTTAAACATGTATGGACTTCAATAATAATGCCGTTAGCTCTTTACGATATGTGGAATATTTTGAATTTATCGTCTTAAACTGGCTAGTTAAAATATTAAAATCAAGCGTATTTTTTGGATATAAGTAGTGTAAATACAAAAAAAAATGCAGCATTGGTTTAATTTTTTTGTTTTGTTGGGATTCTTTGGATTAGGTTTGTTTGAGCTTCAACACTGAAACCTCAAGGCATGTAGTGTTTCCTGAGTCTCTATTTCACGATTATTTTGGTTGCAAGGTTTATTATCCCTTATTCGTTATGTCTCTATTCATTCGTGAGAAGTGGTTCCATCCTCAGCTTGGTAGAATCTGAGCTTAGATATTTCAGTAGTCAAACTCAAGGATGGTTTTCCCATCATCTTTTTACTATATTTTTTTCGGTGGTGTTGTTCCATATAGAGCAGCGTTTCTTAACCTAGGATGCGAGAAAATATTTTTGAGAGTACGAAAGAAGCCTTTAACAATATAAAATATGAATTTTTGAAATAAATTTTGCAAACGATGTATTTTTCTAAACAAAAAAAGCCAAACATATTTTTCAATGGGGTGTAGAGACCTTTTTTTAGATTTTCAGATTCAAAGGAGTGCGGCTCACGTAAAAGGTTGAGAAACACTGATATAGAGCAATGATTTTCATAGACCCATTCTTTGATGGTATTTTTCACAGCCAATTTTGTGATACCAAGGCAGTGGATCTGTGAATAGTATCCCGAATCCTGAACGGCCAAGAGCGTCAACCCGTTTTCATCCTTAATGCCTTTGTGACTTTGGTTTACATAAATGGTTAGCAGAGATTTTAAAATTATAAAACACTAAACGGGTGTTCCATTTAGATAATTAAAATGTAAGAATATTTAGTTTTAACAAAATAAGTACAATTTTATAAACAAAAAATTGAAGACAAAATTTCAATTTCAAAAGCAAATATTCATCTTTGTAAACATCTTTGGAACTTTAATACATATTAAGCAAATCAAAAAAAATATTTGGAAAATATTCAAGTTTAACTTTAAGTCTTGTTTTTAAGAAAAATAAAGAACTATATATTCAATGACTTATGGTAAGCCGGTCCTGTTTTAAACTTTGAAGACGATATTCGTTTTGTATGCGAAAAACCGATAATTTTTTACGATTACTTCAAGCTTTTTTTTCCTCAGAAATATAAGATTTTTTCCTCTCATTGTTATGATTTAATGAATGTTTATTCCAACACAAGAAGATATTAGCTTCATTTGAATTGGGGGGAAATTATAAAAAGCCGTCCATAGGGATGCAACAACACTTGAAGTTACCATATAAATAACACAGTTTTAGTATTTATGTAAATTGGAAATGTACCTAAAGCCCATAGATTTCTGTAAACGTTGACAATAATGAACTTTTTTGAAAATAAAATTGTCGCAAAAATGAATTTATTGGCGTTGATTATGTTGCTATGACGTAGCAGCAAACATTTCGTACACAGAATAATCTTGTGTCGCCACACGAAGAAATCGCTCTCTACTATGTTTGCTAAAACTCGACCAAGTTTGTTCAATCAAATAAACAATAATCATTACTGTCCAAGTTGGTCGAGCCATTTCACAGAGTTGTTACACCAATTCTACATTTTCCCTTTATAATATCATCCTGGCATGACATCACATATACCATACTCCCATCATAACAAATGATCCAGAGACGTACTTAACGAGCTACTATTCCAAAAAGGCATATTTAAATCTAGCCCAAGTCAAACGAATCGTCTCTATAATTATAAATTAAATTTAAGGCATTGTTACGATTTTTTTCGGGTAAAGTCACGTAGAATTATCATAACCATAAAACGGAAATATTTTTGCCATAAAAAGATGTGAATATTTTTTGCCGAGTTGACGAAAAATTGTTTGTATTTTGTTGGTTGTGTTTTGAGAGAAGAGAGATGAAATTAAATATGTAATCATGTGCAATAAAATAAATAGGGAGCCATCTAAATACGCTCCTGTAAGCAATTGCTCCATCTTCTCGTTGACTAGTTCGGAATAGTTTGTTTCTGAAACTCGTCTAGAAACTTCAATATTGGTAGTTGTCAAGCGAATGACGACTCTTCAAAAGTAGAAAGCAAAATTGTCGATATGGAATGGGTTGAATTGTGTCTACCGACGACAAACGGCGAAAATATCAGCGCTCCCGACCCGCCCCAGGGCCAATTCCCGCAGGAGATTGATGGTTGACAGAAGCTAGACAAACGTTTGGCAATTATTTTAAATTATGACCAAACTTCCGTTTACTCTTCGACTCTGAATGTCTTTTTTGTGCTAAATTATAGTCATGTGGGCTGGCGAAATTGCTCACGGAGCGATAAGAAATATGTACGAAAAGGGTACGATGGAGACAAGACAGAAATATAATTTATAATGAGAACTCTTCGTTGTTGCTTATGAGTTTTATTTGTGTTTCATGCTTATAATGATATAGTAGTTGTACTATGCTTTAATATCCAAAAGGCGAAGGCTAATATTTGTGTCACCAATAAAAACTGTCAAAGAATTTTGATATACCATTATACATAGTTTAGTTCCTTTTTTCCAATAGGACAAATGTAAACATGTTTCAGTTACCACCGACTCGGTCGATCGTTAAAACTTTATGAAAATAAATGAGTTATTTTTACGTTGCAAAGATATCTCTTTTTCAATAAAGCTGCCAACACTAATCCGACAAAAAATTTGAATTATTTTTATTTTTCCATGCCAGGTACCAATGAGATGCAAATTTCATATAATATTTTATTCAAATGGAATATTAGTTGAAATATTTTCCTGTTTATCAAAACTTTATCTAATATATTAGTATTATTAAAATTTAAAACAATTTCAACTTATTTTTTTCCTACAAAAATATCTAACTAATCTATTTGGGGTAGTAATTGAAAAAGTTGTACTTAGAGGATGTGTAAGAGGATGTTTAACTAATTTGATGATAAAAATTTATTTTTAGTAAATATGATATTTGGTCGCGCTAGGTGGTAATAACCATAATTAATAAAATTTGTACAGGAAAGTTAAGCCCTATCAAAAATATGAACCCAAAATAAAATAGCTCTTACTTCAGGTTTTATACAAAACCGTACGTCTATTAATATGGCTAGAGGCTGTAAATGTATGGTCTACATATCTTCCATATAGTATTATTTTACTTTTGTAGGTATTGTTCATAATATATGTATTTTCAAAGTGATTCATGTAAATAATGGCTAATAGTCCTGATAAAGGGGAACCCATAGCCAAGCTTTCCTTTTAGTGGTAAAATTTTTGATTCAATGTGAAATATTTTTGTTATAAGATGTTGGTAAACAAGTTCATAACAAGTTTATTGAGTCATTGATTACCATATAATCATATACTTTTGATGTCATTAGATTATATTCCACAATTTTGATTATTTCTTCAACAGGGACATTTGTGTATAAGTTGGCAATGTCAAGTATGGCATTTTGATGCTCTGTGGTAGTTTTAGGTTTTTAGTATTATTCATAAATTCATATGCTTTTTAATGAATAATTTTCTTTCAATATGATGCCAGATTTGATGATTCGTAACCAATATCCAGGAGCAAGTTTGTAATCCCCTACTGGTTGGATTAGCATATTTATTTTATGGATTTTGGGTAAGCTATGAAGTACTAGAGCTTGAAATTTTATTGACTTGAAGATTCTTTTTGAAAATTCGTTCTCAAGAAGATAGTCGCTTTCATTTATGGTCTTGTATAAAGTTTTGGTGAAGTTTAGAGTTGGATCTTCTTTCATGTGAATTATATTATTTTCTTTAATGAATTGATCCATTTTGTTTGTATATTCATCCTTATTAATGATTACGATGACCTTTATCGGCTCTTGTGATATAAGCGTTACTTTTGTGAAGTTCTTCTTTCATATTATTAATGGTCAATTGACCATAAGTAATGTTGCATCCCTATTTGTGCTTAGATATCCAAACGAGACAGATGACTGAATAATTCTATTTCATTTTTCATTTTTTTTCGTTTTGAGCTACGAAACCCTAGAAGTGTGGAAATAACGTATCATACTCTACTATTTACCTTCCGGAAAGTAGCGATAAATTCGTTGCAAATTCAGAACGTTGCACGTTAAATTTAATTGATAATTTTCCATTATTTTAGTAATATTCTATTTGGTTTTGGGCAATAATAGTTGCGGATAATTCGGTGCCTTTATTTATATAATACGGTGGAGATCATTTCGGGTATGTGGCTCATTATAAACAAAATTAGTTAACTAATATTAGAAACAAAACGACAATGACAATGCACCTGAAGCAATTACCGTCAGGGAAATAGAAGACATAGCTCCTGGACTGCAAGGCGGCGCATCCCTGAACGTATCATCATCATCATCACCATCATCGTCGTCATTCGACTTGCAACATGTTATACATATTAATTTGGAAACTTGCCCAGAACAATCGCAAATGAGGCGTGATTGTGTCGTTAGGCGTCATACGCTTCACCCTCTTCTTTGTCGCAAACTTTTCGCCACTTTTTTGCGAAAATTTAAATCTTCCAGAACAATTATTTCTGAAATGAGCACTTTTTTCCCACTTGTCTCATCACAAAAATGAACGCACACTGAATTGTAACATGTTATAATACACTTTCAAAATTAAATTGACAAAGTGTTCTTTCAGCCATAAACGTAAATAAAAATGAACAAAAATAGACATTTGCATGCATTGTAGACGGTGTAGTTTCTTAACAAGTGATTATATCGATCGCATTGCTTGTATAATTGTGTTCATTGGCTTTGATAATTATTGTTTGTTTTTTTTTTACTTTAAACATTATACTGCAAATTTGCGTAAATTTTGGCAATGAAACTGAAAATTTTGTCATTTAATTGCTTTAACAAAACTATACACTGCATTAATTTCAACTCTCTTTTTGTTTTCAATTTTCCTTCTTATTTGAATTAAAATATTGAGCAAATTGAATAAAATGAAATAATCAAGAAATTCGAACAAATACGTTTACATTGTTGCAACCTAATCAAGGATTTCATGTTGAACTTCGATAGCATTATATGAACTCTAAAATATATATGAGTAAACCAAGGATTATCAATATTATGAAAACTTGTTGATATATCTATTTTTTGCTTTTATACTTGGAAATAAAGAAAAGGAAATATCAATTTTTGCTTTTATTCACCATCGCTTTATATATACCAAAATTTTTGGTAACTGTAGAGTTAATAAATCAATAGTTAAGCCGTAAATCATGAAATATGAAAAATTTGCTTCATCTAAAAATCAAACCCAGCATTTACTAGTTTTGGAGCAACAATCTTTACCATTCGTCCACCAATAGGTTGTATTTGGTTTGATTTTAAAAAAAAGATTTATATCAATTAAAACTTCTGTAACTTATCAAAATGTAACTAGGCAATAGCTTTGTACATTGTATAAAAACCTTAGGAAATCTAAAATAGTTGTTTTTAGACTTTAGAAACGGATTTGTTCGAGCAAGATGCAAGTCGAATGAATTCTACAGAATATCTTTATAGAAATGTCTTTTAGTATATTTTATTACAATCCTTGATGATAGATTTCACATTAGAATAAAGAGTTCCTATTAGTATTTTCTAGCATCACCAAACGCAATTTTCCAAATTAGTAGATTTAACATATCACTATTAATCAGGAAATTCAGTGCGAAATTGTTAAGGAAAATGCGATTTTCAATCGAAAACTTCTTTTTCATTTAATTCTTGCCAAAAACTAGACTTACTAAATTTACTAAAAGCTTCAAAACAATAAGGTTAAATTATCTACTTCAAATTGTAAAAACAATTCAAAATTATTTTAATTACAGTATTGGAAACATATTGTTTTTAATTGTTATTTACCATCGCTTTATAACAACTAAGGTCTTTAGCGACTTTAGCGGGTTAATAAAAATCCGTATTCGAGAAATATTGAAAATTTACTCGAATCGAGTATCAAACCCAACACTTAGCGGTTTTGGAGCGATCACCTTGACCACTCAGCTCACCAGTAGGCTTAAGACATACTTTTCTTATTACTCAATCTGTATTCGCATTTTTGATTACAAGACTATTTTCTTTTCATTTGTTATTACTGTTGTTTTATAACTCATATAGTCTTTAGCGACTTCAGAGTTCTATAAACCGAAAAATACTGCCCTTTTACCGAATACCGAATACCTACAGGTTTTGGATCGAACACCTTGACCATCGGCCACCAGTGGACTATAGTGCAAAACTATATTACAACTACTATAATTCATCAATTGCCTGTTCTAGTTTCAAAAAGTTAAAATTAGAAACGATTTTCAAATGTATTTCCGGTTTTTTATTCACCCTAGAGTCGCTAAAAACCTTAGCAACTATAAGGTGATGATTTTTTTGAAATTGAAACACACAAGCTAACATATTTGTTATTTTTCTTGGTTATCTTTTATGATACAAAACTTTTAATCAACCAAATCGATCAAGGTCTGGTTTAGGCATGAAAAAATCTTGTACTAATAGTAACCTCCTGCTTCTAGAACTTATAATTCGAACATTTTATTAAATACGCAAAAAAGTTAGGCAACGTTCCATTCTCTACTTGGTTTTTTTATTCTATTCGCGATTTTTTTGGTTAATTCAATTCTAATATGATTTAATTTTCTCTTCTGTAGTTAAATTTTCAATATGGGTCGATTTATACGCAAATTAAATTAAAAACAAAGTAAAAAATGCAACTTTGACCGACCTAAAAGGGATTTATGTTTGCTACTAAAATTGGTTGGAAGTGATTGAACTATCCTTGAACTCAACTACCACTACTAAGCTTCCTACCAAATCTATATAATTCATTCCTCTGAATATGTAAAAATATGAAGGTTATCATTAACTTTCGTATACAGTGCCTGGCCATATTATTAGATGCACTTAAGATTTTATGCAAAATGTACATATTCTAGTAAATTAATTATAATATTGTTTACCTTTTACATTACAAAGAGTTGTACTGATTTTTAAGAGTTATATTTTCTGGATGAGGGTAAAACCTTGTTTATTATCTGTATTACCCTACTTTAAGATAATAGCCTTGATTTGAAACCCATTGAAAATATGTTGAAGTTGCTGAAGAAAAAAAAAAGCTTAAGAGGTGGTCACAACAGAAAAATAGCCCTTATAAAAATATTCACGTATGAAATCATTATCCACAAATACAGCAGACGGTATTGTGCTACATAGCCGTCATACTGCGCAGAATGGGAACTTAAATATCAGTAAACGGGCTTTCAATTAAATATTAAACAATACAGCTCGCCATAATACGAAGATATTTAATTAATTTGATGATAAAAATTTATTTTTTAGTAAATATGATTTTTGGTCACGCTAGTTGGTAATATGCGTAATAAATAAAATATGTACAGGAAAGTTAAACTCAATCAGAAATATGGACCCAAAATAAAATAGCTCTTACGTCAGGTTTTATAAAAAACATATAGCGCGTCTATTAATATGACCAAGGACTGTAGGTACCAATCCTTTGAATTTTATTTTTCACTTAGATATAGAAATATTTAAATGACAAGGTTTGGAAAACTAAGAACCTATGGGATCCTAGATGCAGTTTTACTAAACAGTAACGTTTTTCCGATAGCATTTTTCGTACTTTTGTTAAAAAAAAATAATTGATAAAGTTATTTCGTTAGCACTGAATCAACATCTCGTCGTTTCCTGAAATTTCAAAATGAATAACCTTTAATGTTTTGCGCAAAATATTAACTAACTTGAACGGCAAAACATTGAAAAGTTAATATTGTGTTGCAGCGTAACATAAAGTTTAGTTGAAGTCATGCATCAGGCGCGAAATAATAAATTTAATGACGAAATGATCGTGAATAATGCCGTTAAAATATACGGAAATGAGTAGTAAACAAGTTGTTACGTTGATGCGTTAAACTGAAATCAAAATCAAATGTAATGGATGTTTAATATAAAATAAACGTCAGCGCATATTATTTTCATGTTTCCGTCAGAAAACGCGGCGTTTATAATGTGATTCGTTTGCTGGATGTCATCTCGGATCTGGTGGTGCAAAACCACCACCGTGTTTACAATGTGTACCACATGACGTCACACCACAAACTCAATCATATCAAACGGCATTCCCGGAACAGGAGCGTCAGATAACACCTGCCTCAAAATTATTGTTGACACCAACCTGTTGTGGCATTCCGTGCTTGTCGAGTTAATTGATCTGTATTGACTACACCAGATGTTCTCCTTATAACTTACGACCTAATCAAATTATTCATTTCGATTCACAACTTTTTCCCTGTTTTATCTATTAAAGCTCTCCAAAGCTCCACCGCAACGTTCCACCACATGTTACTACAACACGTACAACTTTAACAACGCGGCAACGCTTTCAAACAAACAAACAGAGAGAAAAAAACCGTCAAATAAAAACCGCAAAAAGAAACTCAGACAACTTATGATTATTTTAAAATTATCCATTTCATCTAAATTACTTTTCAATTGTAGATTTGCAGTCAATTCAGCAAACAGCTGCTGAAACTCGCAAATTACCATATTCTTGATAAACTTTTTAAAAACGTTTCCTCTTAATTAAATCACTCATCAAGTAACCAGAGCTTTGTGAAATTTGCATTTTTTAAATATATTGTGTGTACATTATTTTACCTGAGAGATGATGATAATTTTTAAAGAAATTTCCCGTCTCTTTACACTTATAGAGACCGAGTAATTTACACGTAATTTTCTGACGTATCTTACAAACAGATGACGGTTTTAATTAGAAAACTCAGCGTTTACTTTAGATTCTTAAAAATTATTCATTATACTACGTGAAAATTTGTTTTCTTTTTTTTTAAAGCATTATGAAGGTTATTATGACACAAATGGAAAGTGTGAATATCTGATGCTTTAAGCGTTAATATATAATGCGAAGAATATTAAACAGTTTAATATAGTTTTCCTTTACCACAATTTTGACTTACCAATATCGATTCTAAATTTATAATCTTTTTAATAAGATTTATCCAATAAACATATATTCATACTTAAATTAATAATATAAGTTTTACAAAACTTTTCTAAAATTTACATTTATTAATCAACTTTAGTGCTTTTGCGCAGAAAACAGTCGATCGCTTAATGTACTATTAAATTTTCTTCTATTCTATTTAACATATTTATTTGGGATCAAATACTTCATAAGTGAATAAAAAAATCTTTAAAATTCTCCAAACGGATGATTATTTATTTAATGGTTTATAAATGAATCTCCCAATTTAAAAGTAAATTTTTTAAATGATTATTCCTTGTTATCATAACGATTTTCATTTGAAGAAATAATTTAAAATGTAATAACTATTGTAACTAACAGAGTACACATACTCGTATAGTGATATGTATAAGAAGTTTTAGGATTAATAAAACTTCGAATAGTGGAATCGCAGAGAAAATTATACTATGCAGAGAAAATTCAATACTAATTCTTAAACCATTTTTTTTATTTTTATTTACCGTCGCTTTTATAACTACTAAGGTCCTTTAACGACTTTAGGGTTAATTAAATCCGATATCGAGAAGTATTGAAAATTTGCACGATACGAGGATCGAATCCACTACCTACTGGTTTTGGAGCGGTCACCTAGACCACTCGGCTTCCAGTAGGTTTAATCCATTATTTTATTATCTTTTTCTTTTAGTGCTATGTTAGGTCCCTCTAACATTGGTAATTACAATGGGGAGCTGTTTTCAGTTTTCGACAATATTTGATCACTACTGCGTACCAGTCTAATTGTCAACTATATACCATATATTTGATTTTAGAAACATTTATTAAATAGTAAATATTTTATCATATTATAGAATCAATTAAGTTTTAATTTATTGATGACAATTTTGCAGGGACACTAGAAAAAAAAATTGTAAAAAAAACATTATTTAAACTATTATTATTACTGTTAAATGGATATTTTGTAAAATTCATTGTAAAAAATTTAATAGAGTACAAATCTTAAGGATTAAGTTCAATTCTATGTTGAATTACTTTAGTTTACTTTCTTACACTTTAGTGTTGCATAAAATATATTTATAAACAAATAATTATTTTCTAAGCTCATTATTGATTGCTACGATGCTTCCACAAAATGTAAATATCCATAAAACAAGAAAATGAGTTGCTAGAATGCTTTGAAATGAATCCTATTGCTGGGTAAATATGGTAAATATAGAGAACATCAATTCAACAAACGAAGTAATGAGGAGAACTAACGAAGGAAAAATTATCATCTAGTGACCATAAGAAAATTAATCAAATGAAGCAAATCCTGAATTAAGAGGGCTCGTATTAAACTTTGTAGAAGGATTATAAAAAAAAACTCGCGAAAAAAAAAGAAGATGAATTAGAATCCTAAGGATGCTTAGAAAATTAATATATTACCTCGATCTGAAACACTTCGCCAGTTTTAGTACTTTGAGCACTAAATTATTATTTACCTCTAAAATCATGAATTTGATATCCCTTTCGCTTATGATTAAAGAAAATAGGATTATTTTCTTGTCACCTAAACATTATTGTTTTGAATACGTTGGTAAATTACTCCACAAGAAAATAATTTTATTTTTATTCAAAATAAATGGAACACCAACAAACATATTGAACTTATCTTTTCAGAACTATATTTTCTTTCGGAATGCTTTTCCAATAGTTCAAAAGTAAAACTGGTAAAGAAATTAACTAAAAATATAAGTTATTGGGAACTGATCATTTTAGTCAACTTTGCTTACGATGTCTGGTAGCCATATTACTAGATTTTGTGTAAATTTTAATATACTACTAATATCAAGTATTATACTAAAATTAAATTAAAAATCAAAAACAAGTTTTTTAATTGAAATGAAAGTAATTAAATTAACTGCATTGTATAAATAAAAGTAGATTTTACCGTGGTATGAATGTTTAAGATAGTAAATCACTTGAAAATGTAAAAATTAATTTTCTTGGTCGGTATACCAAAGGATGGTAGCAATTTTATTTACGTTAAAAATTTGTTCGAAAAAAGAAAAAAAATCTTACTTTCAAAGCTGATCCTTTAATTTTGCGAGCTTCTTTTATATGAGAACATTGTAAACAAAACGCTGTAAAACTCACGTCATTACTTTTTGTATTTTCATTAATTGGTCACATTCAATTAAATAAATGTTAAGCTCCAAGAATCTTTTCTGTATTAATAATATTTTTTGACGTGGATTTGGTTCAACCTAATCGAAAAAAATTTTATAGGAAACGAAAATAGTAACAATAACTCAATGTAAAGTTATGGTTAAGTAAATATCAAGCTTCAAGAATCGTTTCGGCATTAATAACATATTTCTGATGTGTATTTGATTCAACCCAATCGAAAGTTTCTTTTATAGGGAATCAAAATAATAACAAAAACTCAATGTAAGCTTATAAGCATTTTTTGTTTGCACACAATACGTAGCCATATTTTTTAAGCCTCACCTTTTGGTCAGTTCTCAGTTGTTAATTTTTTTATGAGCCTAATCGCGATCATGAGAACATATCTTATGTTATGATATTATTTTGCACTCTCCAAAAGTTATAACTTGTTAAATTTGAACTATTAAAAATATTTTATTACATATCACTTACATAAGTGTTCGAGTCAGTTGAAGTATGCAATTGTTAAACAAAACCGGCTTATATATTTTTTTTCAAACCGAAAATGAGATAATATTATTAATATGCCATCGTATTATCTAATATAGAGAATGTAAACTTATCATTCGTAGGGTTACAGCAATAGCGAATTGTAACGTAATTATAACAGATACTTAGCTAGAACCCAAGCGAATATAAAAGTTGACTGCCATCTGGCGATGTTTTCACCAATTGAAAAATAAGTTTCAGGCAAATTTGTATGATTGAAAAAATGCAGGTATAAGAAAACTAGGCTTTTGTACAAAACCCATTTGGTTACAGGCAAACACTTCGATGGGTTTATTAATTTTCTTTACTGTGTAATTTTTATGTATAGGTATGCAGTTCTTATTTGTGAAATTGGCTTTAATAAATTTTCAAAATAATTATAATCTTTTCTTAAGTTATCACCCTCTAACCTACTTTGTATTATTATTATTATTATTTTTTAAGCTCTTAAGCGCTAAAAGCTTAATGTTTAATATGTTTAATCTAAAAAGAAAGTGCAGCTCTTTTGATTTAATTGCTAGATAGTAATGAAAACTGCATCGATTGTTCGTGTATTATTTAAACGTAAGACATGCACTTGTCTTAAAACCGTTATTAAATTATACCCTGCAATTAAATTTCAATTTCAGTTCTCTTGAAGAAACTTATCTGATTAAAGTCTCAAAATCACACTTCAAGTGAGAAAACACTTGACTGCTAAACGAGCTTTAAGCACATTTATCTCACTCATGCGACGTGATTGACAGCACAAAAGTTGTATACGAACAAAGTTATAGAAATCCAAAATCTCTACTACCGACCTCAACATCTTTGTCTCCACTAAATGGAATGCTAAATGATTAGTGAAAAATATTTTGGTTTATTTGGTAGATAACTAAATAAAATTTTGCTCTTAAACAAAGCTTTCTCGCTAGTGTCATTTATATTTCTTCTCTCATAATATGCATAGTGGACTGAACGACGTATTAATTAAATTATTATGGCCAGAGCTTCTACAATGCTCGGACGTTATTTTATACGATTCCACCTTTACAAGGACCTTCTCCACACATAAAGCTCGCTGAAAGGGTAGGGCATACATAAGTGAGTCGCCATCCCGCCCGGGGTGACATGGCGAGAGAACTGTCAGAACGAATTATGATTTAATTTAGTATATAATTATAATTTATGTCTGTTAATTATGTCCTTTGATTAAGAACAGAAAATGAACATCATAAATTTGTTTTATTGTTTATTTCGTTCCATCAAGATGAAGCTTTTCGAAAATAATTTTCGCTTAAGTATTAAAAACTTAAATCATATATTTTTCAAAACATTTTACAAAGTGTCGTAGATTAGTGGAAAATATATATTGCCGTGCATGCCCACGTGTAATATT
The DNA here is from genome assembly GCA_958496175.1 of Sisyra terminalis. Lineage (NCBI taxonomy): Eukaryota > Metazoa > Arthropoda > Insecta > Neuroptera > Sisyridae > Sisyra > Sisyra terminalis. The sequence goes on from OY292275.1 coordinate 17,008,620, forward strand.
TTTCATTAAATATATTCCGCCGTTGAACGAAGACCATTTCGCTGTACACATTGTTCGTAATAATTATGATATAAAAAACGACGGGATCCAATGACGGCGCTGAACGAACTTGTTCGCTGTTAATTAGGGAAAAAATCAGAATTTATGTATTCAATAATCATGTACGTAATAAATGTTTGTGAAAATCAAAATTTACTTTTTTAATAACTACAGCTGCACATGTTATGATTTCCAACCCATTATAATTGTATACAAGTTGCTAACATCAGCGTTTTGTCGGGAAAATTGGTCCCAACCGGGATATGCCCTTCACCAGGATAGCATTCAGTTTTATTTCAACTTAATTACTATTGAACGCTAAACGATTTATAGACTACTTCACCAAAATCGATACGTCGCCTTATAATTAAATTTTAATGATAGCCTTACTAATAACTGTAATTAGTCTATAGAATTATTAGGAAAAATTTCAGTTATATAAAGGATCGATATTTCAAATTGATTTTATTGAGATTTTTTTGCTGGAATAAAATCAGTTTGGAAGGCAATATTTTCTTTTAATGTTAAGTGTAATGCAGTAATATTTGAGATGCCGACTGAAGAAAGTATGAAAGTAGTACATTTAGATGAAAAGGAAAATTATGTCACGACGTTACCAGAGAGTACTTCAAGTTAGAAATGGCGTAGGTCGTTATCGGAAATTGCGGTCCTGTAAGTCCTGGAAACAGTACATGAGTCAGCTCGGCAATGCTAGCGTATATAACTCACCACTCACATTCCGCGCCATAAAAGCCATAAACTAATCAAAGTAGATGATGAATAACACGACATAAATAAAGTAAATGGCGGTTGGAATTGGCATGAGTTATTATTGCGTCTATCAACGCAACTATATCAAAATGGATTATGAGCTTTATGCATTAACGCCGCGCCACTGGACTCACTCATTTCTGTGCTTTTGTGCACATTTGTATCCAATAGTGATCCCGTTCTACGCTGCCGACTCCCTCATCGGCTCTCGTCTATTTATATGTTCTATTATAGACAAAACGACAATTCCACCTATGCATCCGTAATTGATAATTATTGTGTCAAAATGCCGTGTCGTTCGCGTTGATATTTCATCGAAACTCTAAAATAATTGCTTGTGTTCTATGCTCGAAAACGTTCGTCTATTCAAGTTGAAACTCGACATTTTCAATGCAACTCCATATGTAAACAGAGACACTAATACATGCTAACAACAACAGAAATTAATCGCAACAACAATTATTCACAAAGAACTCGATTATTTCCACGTTAAATTTGATTTTGGTTTCAATACCCAATAAAGCCGTAACATTATTTCTATGCTAATCAAACTCAATTTTCCTCGTCCAATTTAATATCCATTAAAATCAACTCGTATTATTTTCAAAAAAAAAAACAGATTTACAAATTTCCATTAGAAGACAATAAATCAGCGTTTACTATGAGAATAGTAAAAGAAAATCAAATGCAAGTGGAGTGCAACACACCATATTGAATCCATACTTCGTTAACGTTAGAATAAACAATAACGGCAACTATAATTCAAATATAAAATAACGAATATCTTAACTTAAATGATAGTTACACAATACAAAAGCTAGTAAATAACGTCGGGCATTAGACACTGGAGAAGTCGGTGTAGACAGGAGCGAATGCGTTGAAACTGCCGAGAGAATATGGAAGTGTTATTAAACCTTTTGCAAATACGGTAAATCAAGATTGGTCAGGATTTGGTCGTGTATTCTAAAGGGTTATTTCATATTTGTCCGTTCCTTTGCTACGTGTATGTGTATTTGAGTGCATTTGCCATCGGGGATGTCTCAACAATTTTCTAACTACTTCGTCGTTTACGTAATATATAATGTGCATGCAGAAATAACTGCAAATATACGGTTGGAAACGTGGCTACTAAGTCCGTTACTCTTTTTGAAAATGTATAAATTTGTATTAGCTTTTAAAACAAACAAGTTATATCAACTCTTCAATATTAATTTATCATGAGTTTCTTTCCTTGATCTATGGATTTTTATACTTTCTATTAAAGTAACAAAATATTTATCTATGTATTTTTGATGTACAATTCTTCACCACTTGTGTAATTTGTAATAGTATTTTAAACAGTTGCACGTCTTTTCTTGATTTCGCTCCCATTTCCCAAGATTTTTATTATTTTGCTTTTAAGAACAACTAGTGAATAACCCTTTAGGTTCCATCCTAACGGAAAAATTCGTACATTTATTTTCATTGGAGGAATAAATATTAATAAATATTATATCTTAATATATAAGATTGCACAAAATATGTGGATTATGTAAAGTTATCAAAAATTCATAAAAAAATTGCTTTGCGCACATTTCTTGAGTCTAAAATATTGTATATCCTAATGGGATGATAATTCAATCAAACTACATTGATATGACTTCATTGAAAACTAACGAGTACAATGTTTACCCCTTTTTACCAGCCACTAAGTTTCTTCGTCTAAACCAAACATATTAAAATACTGATTTAGGTATGCATTATGAAATCTCAAAGATGATAATAGTTACTTAATACCTATAAGTAGATATCAATAAAGTATCAAAAAGAGTCCGTTCGATTTAACACTAAATAATAAAAGCAAAAAAAATGCAAACGTTTTTGTACAAACAATTTCCTTTGCTGTAGAAATAAATCAAGTATAAATGTTAAGATTTTGTTATATTTACATACCTCAATCATGCAATAAATTTAGAAAAGAAGAAAGAGAGAAAAATAAACAAAAAATTAATATTTCTTGTCAGAAAGCATCTGTTTTTAACTAGGTATAACTATTATTCGTTATAGTTAAAACCTTTTTAAGTTTTAGCTTTAACTTCCTGTTCATCTAAGATACTAAATCACATAGATCCGTCTTTCCCAAACTGTACCCCGTGGTACCCCTAAGGAGCTCTATCTTATCTATTAACAAAAAAGTATGTTATTAATATTACTTTTTTAGTAAAATGTTACTTAGACCAATGTAAATTTGATCAGTATTTCATTTTATGTACGCTAGGAGTCGGGAACCTACGGTTCCCAAACTCTAAGGTCTGTCAATTCTAAAAAATAGAAGGGAAAGCTTGCAATAAGAAACGATTTCATATATTTTAACAAACATATACTTAAACTTAATATTTTTTTTTTAATTTTTGTGATAAACATGAGGCTTATTTGTTTCAAAAAAAAATACGAAATTTGATCCCTTAATCACAAAGGTTCCCGACCTTTGATGTAGGCAGTACCAAAGTGAATAACTTGGCAAGTGTGCTTTATGGAAAATTGTAGGGGCTAAGCGAGGCCTCCTGTCTATGGTTTATTGTGTGGGACACTTGCAAGCTGGATTTTTGGATTTTGGATTCGCCCTAAAATTTTGATACATTGAGAGCGCCGGAAACCGAAAAAGTTTGAAAACCCCAGTTATAGATACCAAAAGAACACGAAATGCTATATTGTTATATTATATTTTCGGAGAAAATAACGAAGGATTTTGTACTAATTAAACACACGACCACATCTGATTACCACCCTTAAGATATGAAAAACAGCATATCACGATCACAAAGATAAATACGCCATACCACCAAAAGACACTTAGGAGAAGAATATTAACGATAGACAAACTTTTAAAAAATAAAAATTTGAAATAAAATTGCCTCACACATATAAAAAACTTTAAGAAATTGATAGTTTTTTTGTTAAAGTCTGAAGCATTAATTTGATTAGTTAATTATTTAACAAAAAATCTGTGATACGGTTGACGTACTGATGGAAGAGTTATCAAGGTAACTTGTTATCAAGGTAAAAAATAAGTAAATCTTAAGGTTTAGTGCAGATTTCAACTTATTTTTCTCTGTTTGTGAATTTTTATGAACTCTTGAGTCGTTTAAGACTGGAATTCTTATAAAGCTTCTGTAAATAACAAATAAAAATGTATAAACAACCATATAACTTAATACATAGTTTCACAATAAATGACTAAAATTGACTTAGTCAATTTTTAATACAGAAATATCTGCTTAACGTTACCTCTGTTAACGATACCTCGCTATAACGTCATTGCTAGGACAAGGTAATTTCCGTATTTACATATTTGTATTGCGTACGATCGATTACACATCGATTTACATTTATCGATTACACACGCACGTTACACAAATAACTTATCAAAACACCGGTGAAGAATAAAATGTAAAACAAACAAAAATCAATAAGTTAAGAACCGAAATTTAACTTATTAAATGTAGTATATTTATTTTTACTTTTTTTTGTAATGTAAGGCACAACTTGTCAAGTTGTTAACCTTTTTTGAACCACTAATTTTGTAATGTGATAATGTATACAAACATATTTGTGTTAAACTTTAAATTTTGCCGAGAAAAGTTGTCAAAGTTTCCTATAGCTTATAGTTCTTAATCAAGGAAATAAAGAACCAAAAAATATACTTTTTTCAATTTAGAAACCTATCCCTATCCATTGCGTATATATCTTCTTTCGTTAACTTTAATTTGGTTACTGTAAGGTTAATACTGTAAAGTCCTCGGTATTCAACTCTTGGTAAAACAAATTAAACATTTTTTGAGTAATTAATATTATGAGGAACCAAAACTAATTTATTAATTTTAAATAAAATTTTAATAGACTTTTTAACGGTTAAATAATATATAAAGAGTAATAAACTAAGGAAAGGTAACACTTGATTAAGTTGGGTATGTATCCCTCATAATAGCACAACTTTAAAATCAACTTTATCCAAACATTAAGTCATAACAACGACGGTCGTATCCGTCGTTGGGTCTGTATTCGCGAGTAATTACAAGCTCCTAACACATTATACCTTTGTATGACACTATTGTAATATATGACTCTAGATAACTTCAATCATATACATTTGTTTCTCCCCCAACGCGTCTCTAAAGCTCGGACAACGAGGGTAGCACCACCCTTTCACAAAATTAAACAGAATTTATTGTATTTGGTTTCGTGAATGTTTTGCACATTACACAACAGAAAGAACAAAACCTGGACTTGAAGATCGTATAACTCTTATTTCAATCTGAAATACCGTTTTTTACCCTCCCCAAATACACATTGATGAATAATAATGAAATTCGTATATTTTTGTTTTAAGGGTTGCTAATGTCAAGGGTGAATTATGTCTTGGGAGCAACCTACTATTAGAGGAAAAACATATTTACGTGCGCGTTTTATTTATTCTAATGGTTTTTGCAGACATACTTATCATTTTTCTGGAAGCTAAAATAAACAGATTTGTTTATCACAGTTATCGGGTGTACAATTTGTTTAAGAAGAGGTAAATTTTGGTTAATATTATTGGGGTTCAAAATGGATAGGGAACGCATAAAATTTTAATGTAAGTAATTAAGATTTCAAATTGGAAAAAGTGAAAATATTGTATTTTTTGTGGAAAAGAAGGTGGTTTTCATAGAATGAAATTTATATGTGTTCGAAACTTCAATTATTAATTACAATTTCAATAACAATATTGAAATTCAGTAAATTGGATTGTTTGAACACAATACGACGAACGAGCAGATGTGAGTGTGACTCTGGATTGTAACACATTCTTCTCTTTTAGCCATTATTGTAATCCTATGTTTGTGCATACATGGGGAGAATAGGTTGGACATATATCTTTGATTTATATAATAATTCTGAGGCGGTTGGATTTTAGAGCCGGGATGTCCTCCGCAAAATCGCGACGGAATGGGACCATTACGGGGGTGGCGTCCCGTTGTGGTCGTTTCGAGGATGACTCCGTATCGCGTACCACTGTCCGGATATAATTGGCCATCGAGATCTGAATCACAACGCCATCAGTTTCTGTATATCTCCTTCGTAAGAGGATATTCTGTCCGTTTTAATTGTTCTCCATATACGCAAACTCTCCTACCATAGCCATTCAATTGTATTCACATATTACACGACGCTATCGCTAACCCCTCGTCTAATATCTTCTCAAACGGCTCTACCCTGCTCTCACATCTAACGTCATTATTATTTATCTGTTGTTTTAGCTCTTGTAAATTTTCGAATTTCATCTGAGAATATGTGCTTTATAATTACAAGTTAACATTTTCCATTTCCCATAAATTTATATTATTTATTTGTTTGATAAAAATATTACAATTACACCTTTTTTACACTTTTCTTCTCAACTTTAACTTTTATTTTCAGATTTTCAATATAACTGTAATCTGTTACACTTTCCCTACGAAAAATGAATATTTCTTTCTTATCTTCATCTTCTTTTCGTTTCATTGCCTAAATTCATTAAAAATGTCCACTTTAAAACAGAGTAGACTTTCCTTTTGAAAATCCACATTTATAATAAATAAATCCTAAAATAACCGCTTTTTATCTTAACTACAATTTTTTCAAAGTCAAGTCCGTAAAGTCCAATTTTAAGCTTTCAAAAGCAAGAGATACAAGCATACTGTAGAGTTTGGTAAGAGTTAGTAGGAGAACGGGGTTCTCTAGAACCACCTTCCGAGGTAAGAGAACAACTTTCCGAGTTCTCTTAGGTGATCTCTTGTTTTGCATTGGTCAATTAGGACTTATTTTTGTCGTAAAAATTGAAGACAATGATTATCATTATTCAAAAAATAAAAACATTAAACTCCAGCGATGAACACTTCATTATCTATCTTTTTATAAAAATAGTTTTCGGGAAGTCAAATTTAAATATCAAAATTTAGAAATAAAAGATTCTAAAATGAAAAAATAATCTCCAATAAGTAATATGTTTATAGCCTTTCTTATAAAATTTGCCTATAAAAAAAATGTATTACTAGATTAGTATATTGTATTAGACCAATTAGTATTGTAACTAGATTAGTTAATGTAAGTACTAGAATTATACATTAGATACAAAATATCTATCAAACTTTGTTAGAAATACCTAGGTGAAATGCTGAAAAGAAATAAAACAAAATTACTTTTACGCAGCAAACCAACAATTTTGCCTAATTATTATTCAACGACTACTGAAGATGTAGCATTGAGATTTGAGAGAAAACATTGATTTTTAACTAACGATATATCTACAATCTACGTATTCAGAATTAAGTAAAAAATACAATAGCAGAAGACTGTCTAGTACGAAAAAAAAAGTTTCAAACTTAAAAAAACAACCACCAAACAAAAAAGCTCAATCTGAAAGTCGCAAATACCAAAAATTACAACCCTTCTTTGTTTCAATTTTTCAAAGCAACTGTAGAGGGAAAGCTAAGACTTTTTAAAGAATTTTTAAATTGAAAATTTTAAAATCATTAATAAGCTTGATAGATTGATTAATACGCTTGATGTTGAATTAGTTTTAAGTTTTAATTGACAACACAAGTGGATGAAGGTGTTATACTGAAATAAAAAAGTTCTGAAAATCGCAGATCTTAATCGTGAAAAAATAAAACATGTTTTTAGAGCTTTCTAAATCGATTGATTTAAAATTTTAATATGATTTAGGGGTTGATAATGTTATTCTTCTAAAAGGTAAGTAATTTTATAGCTTCATAAGATCAAAAAAATTTTTTTTTGGAAAATATTTTTAACATTATTTTATTTTATTGCCCTTCTAGAAATATTTTTTCCAAGTTGTATTTACTTTCAATAATGCTTAATTGCTTAACTTTTTTACAATTTTTGAAAAAATAAAAAAAATTGAAAAAAATAAAAGAAAAACCCCTTCTGCGCTTAATGTAGATGAATATTTATACAGTACATTGTACACGGCATTGAGGATTGATTATAGAAGAGGCTTTATTAAATTTTCAAAATTTCATCACCCAAAACATCCTTAAATCTCACAATCCCATTGACTAATAGCCATGTGCTTTGAAACATGTATTCTATCATCAAATTTTAGAGCATTGCTTGGCTTAATCATACTTTTTTCTTAAATGTAATTTACCGTCGCTTTATAACTGCTTAAGTTTTTAGACTCTAGGGTTAATAAAAATCCGTAATCGAGAAATATCGAAAATTTGCTCGATACAAGGATCGAACCCAAAATATACCAGTTTTGAAGCGGTCACCTAACCCACTCGACCACCAGTAGGCTAATGAAACTTTATTTGTTCTTAATTAAGGAATTTCATTTGGTAAAAAGCCACAAAGCATTCCAAGTGATAATATAAATAGATCTCAATTAGTCTAGAAAACGATTCTTAAAATTAAACTAGTGAAAATTTATTATATTCTAAAGATCAGAAATCTTAGTATTAAAAGTGTAGGTTTCGATTTAATTGTTAATTGATATTTTTGTAAGAAAAATATGTTTTCAGTCTGAATGATTAAAGGGCCTACTAAAAGCATGGTGAATCGGCCTCGAAAAAATATTTATAAAATATTTTTATAATTTTCCATAATTTCTAAGCGTTTGTTGTTCTTTTTATTTTGTATTCATAAGATTGTTGATAGTTATGATAAAATAATTGTCTAATTGAAAGACTTTTAAAAAACTGAAGGAAAAACAGTATAGTATAAATATTCGTAAAGCTGAAATTATTTTCTTTTTTGTGGGTAATAATAATAATGTACATATTTAGAACAATCGACATTAAGCATGGAAGTGTTTTTTTTTGCAATGAATCCCTGGATAATAGATCATAACTTCATGCATGTTTCGAATTTTCATTTAACTTTTGAAGAAAAAGCTACATTTAAAATTTTCCATTGAATCTTGAACCAAAAATCACGAAATCCTCCTAGAAATCAGGATCCCTTATTAGTGATTTATGAGTTCATCTTCTATTTGATCCTGGTTAGTTTTTTATACTCGAAATTTAATATTTCAAAAGCTTACACTTAATTATTTTACTGTATGTTTGCTAAAACTGAGTTTACAGATTTAACACTGTAATGCTTTCAGTTACCTTAACATAAAGAATAAATGGTTAAAACATTTTCTCATGTACTTTAATATTTAGGACTATTGAAATAATTGAAAACATGACGTCCCGAAGAACCATGAAAAAAAATTGTCTTCAAAACTTTTAATTTGGCAATCAGAAAAAAAAAACAGATTAATAAAATAAATCAATATCAATTTAACAAAGGTACAACAAGTTTTAAATATGTTAGTTTTAAACATTTTTACATTTCCCTTGTTTTGGAGAAAACAGAACTATTTTAAAAGTTGACTAAATTTTTAAAATTTGTTACAAATTTTTTAACATGATGAGAAGACTAAAAATAAGACGTTCAATCAAAAACTGAATTTATTGAAATTAAATAGAAGAATAAGAAAATAATAAGAGATGACGTATGAAAGCTCATTTCCCAAAAAGCTTTCACTCTTCACCAAGTTCACACGAATAGCTACTAGATTAAGCTTGAAATACCTTTCATGATCCTCAAAGCAAATCCAAAGAGAATGCATTTGTCATACGTGTCATCGAAACAAGTGATTGAGTATATTGTTTGATGTAACCAGCATCTCCCTTTTTTTTCATTAAATCCTAATGAGCTTAAGGGTGAAATATCGTAGGTCAAATCAAATTGGCCTTCAAGGCAAATTTTAAGGGAATTGTGTTGTAATGTTTACGTTAACAATAGCATTGTTGACAATTTAGTAAAACGTTGGTCCCGCTGTAACAATATATTCAAATTTGAGGATAGATACATATTGAGAACGTCTATTCGTAGGTGGAGAATGATTGAGAAGGGAGTCTATTGTATAAGCTATTGATGGTAATAATAACCGCACACGGGATGTTATGATGACGGTATTCAGTAATCCCGGAAGCAATTACGAAAGGCACCAGCTACCCATCAATTAGGTCGACAGTAATGAGGTCATGTTTGAGCACTGATTGATAGAATGGACCACCCAGATTAGGCTGCAATCCTTGTTTAATAGTATTCACCCACCGTGAATTAACTATCTATATCGAGCCGATATTATTTAGTGGATCATAACGCCACATTCATAGAGCTGCTACGAATACTCACTCATGTATATGTGGGTATAGTATACACATGAAACCTTCAATGTTTCACGTTCACAGTCTCACATCAGCAATAAAATCTTAATTGGACCTGAGATCGATTTCCACGCTGATCCTGATTTAATCCTGATGCTATTATTTATTCCTTGGAAGAAAACAAACATCAAACGACGACTTAAATTACTAGCAAATAATACAATCCGGAAACTAGTCGGTTTTGTAATCAAAAACAGTATTCCGTTTCTATTTCTTATTTGGAAAATAAAAAGTAATATGAAAAGATAATTTTTATAATCGAAAATTCGAAAATCCAACAATCATCAAATTCCGAAACTCAGTAGAAAAAAAAATATAAAAAATATTATTAAAAATGTGACTATTTATTTATTTATTTTTTTTGTCAATTTTGTAGTATTTGTGTAACTAGATTTTACCAATATAGTGCTTCCCAGAATAAACTAATTTGAGACGAAATATAAGGTGATTTATAATTTTGAAAGTGAAGGAATGGTTTTTATAGGCCCTACCGTCTACAAATCGTGCCTGTTATTGTTTAATAAGGAGCAAAAAGTTTGGGCCCTAATAGTAGATATCATTGTAATGTAAATATAAACTCCTCTGTGAAGTGTTATTTGTTGTCCTTCACCGTCAAAATGAACTACTTGTATCTCTGCATTCTACTTACACCAATAATTTTCACTAAGTCAATACGAATAATGTTTTCAACTTTAAGCAGGAAAAAATGGTGACTTTAAGCATAAAATAAGAAAAGAAATTAAAAAAGGCAAGTTGGACTAATTTGTAAGTCATTACCTCATATATCAGCATTCCCTCGTTTCAATTTGAAATGAGGGAATGACGAAATGAAGTATAATTTAAAAAATCTTCAAACATAAACTTTTATTACATCTGAATTTTTGTGTAAGTTTACTGTCTCTGATAACTTACTTTACTGTGCAATTATTATTAAGATATAATAAATACCTCTATTTTTCTTCAATGAGAGGGAATGACGACTGAAAATGTAATCTTAAAATAATTTTCTTATTTTTATTACGGGGCAGATAATCTTACATGTGTAAGATGACTTAAATATGTGAAATAATTGATAGTACTGCCAACAATTAAACATCAATGAAAGACTTCATGATTAATTACAAATGCGTTCATCTACCGACTGTTAGTAAAGGTGTGAGGGGATGATTTTCTTTCAAGGGATACATATAAAAATATATTTGAAAAAAAAAATCTTTATTTTTCATTCCAAACGCAAAAGAATTTGATTTTTTTTTTTTTGTATTTTCAATCAATTAATCGATTTCGCAAAAAAAGTTTTTGATTTTGAAAGTCAAAAATGAGCTAATCTCAAGTTTGGGATATAGTGAGGGAATGTTTTTCTCGGTACTATTTATTTATTATTCTATAGAGATATTCATATGGTTCAAAAATTGTAACCAATCCTAAAGTTTAAGTAATGTTCTTTTTAAGAAAAAAAAATTATCATCATAGTTCGCTTAGATTTTGGAAGGACATGAATTTGGATATTTCATGAGAATTGCCCATTTACTTGTTGGCCAATAGTTTTTACTAAGAAAAGTTGTTAAACAATTATTTAGTAGAAGTTTTAAAGGAGATTTTGAGTTATTGCAATTATTGGAGAGAATGTAATTGTTTTTGAAAAGTTCTTTGGTTTTGGTGTCAATTTAAATAGCTCTCTAAACAACAGTTAAGTAAAGTTTTTGTAAATTAACTGCCTGTAAAGACATTTTAATAAGTTACAGCACATTCTTCACAAACAACCATTAGGCGACAATTTAGTGGTTGAAATTAAACATGGCTAGTGGAAAGGGGTAAGAAAATCTTATCTAAATGTAACTCATATTATTCATGTGAGTTGATTCAAGTTACTAATACTCGGAACAATAATAACATCCATTCGAATCGGTCGGGTTGTTTGAATTATCACCCAAGAAGTCTTGTAGAATGTTATTATAGTTTTGAACCAACCACCTACATACACCCTTTCGCGCCATTCATTGCCCTGTATACATACACACATATTCGACCCCATCCCGAAAATCGCATATTCCGACTTGTCGCCTTCCACATCTCCTTATAAGAGGAGAGCTTGTGCAATGATCGCGCATTATTTGTACATTATAGCCGCCTCAAGCTTACTAGAGCAATTATTAGCACTAAACTAAAACTTGGTTTGCCGCCATTTCCACTGGCATCGCCTAAGACGTTGGGTGGTGACTCTCAATGCCGGCTGCTTCAGTGTGACGTCATAAATAATGAAAATGTTCCACGCTTTATTCATGCACATACTGCAAACATAGGGCCCCTATGAACAAACCCCGAAAATTTACCTCCAAGTCATGCGGTTCGTTTAAATCGGAAACTTTATTGTACGTTCACAACACTCTAATTTTCAATAAGATATTGATGGCACCAAACAATCTGAGAAAAATAAAATAATTATCTGCAACGAAATCACGTCTGTCGTTTCCATCAATACGCTTTGATTTTTAGAAAATAAATTCTTAGTGGAAAACCAAGTTTGTATTAAATGTAATGTGAAAACATATGCCATTCCGTTACAAAATCACGTATCAACTCAAACGCTAACCCAACCTACAATTTTCGTCGTAAAGAACTGAGACAACGATTTTATATTAAACCATTCGATAATTCATAAATTCACATAGCTTTTCTCAGCTAAATTCCACTCAAATGTCGTAAATATAATATATATACGATCATTAAGTTTTAAGAATCAAGGGTTTCAAAAATTTTAAATTTTGTATTCTACAGAAATAATTTGTCGGATCATTCATCATACTGTAATACCATATTCTAGGTAAAAATAGAGGAAATGTTTTGAATGTTACTTGACCACGCAATGGTTAAGGGTTTCCTGGATTGTTCCCGGAAATCTAATAGGATTGTTTGACACAGATAGTGTCAAGGTAAACTCATATATGATACATTCCATCCGTTACCTTTCACAATAAAAGGAAACACGATTTAGAATTTGCAATACTCTGAAATTCGAATATATAATAATGTTACTTTATTTACATAATCGAATTGTATATTGATATTATGGGAATTAAAGATTTTGAATGAAGGTTTATTTTTCTTTTTTGGTTTAAGGTCAGTTTTCAATTAAAAGAAAAATAAGTACAAGTTTAATTTCCCATTTGTTGTATTCCAAATATTTGGTACAGTTATAACAATTAAAACAAAGAACTGTTTAAAAGTTTTGTAGTATACTGTTTAACCCAACAGATTTATCATATTTAAAATAAATTATCTTAATTTTAAAAGATGTAGCTTATATATATTTTATAATAAGTACCCCAAATAAAAGTTTCAGACCTTTAAAAAAATAATATAATTTTTTTTATTTTTTTTTTTATTTACCGTCGCTTTAAAACTTCTTAGGTCTTTAGCGACTCTAGGGTAAATAAAAATCCATGATCGAGAAATACTGAAAATTTGCTCAATACGAGGACCAAACCCAAGACCTACCAGTTTTGGAGTGGTTATCAATCGACCACTAGTAGACTCATCTTGAAATTGTTCTTCATTAAATCAAAAAGGAAAAAAAGTTTTAGGTATTATAGATATAGTGCCTATGTCCTAATACTATTTAGCTTTCGTATTTCCTACATATGTAATGTATGCATCCTCGTGGAGGTTGGATACAGTGGTCTGAATAAACAATACCCTATACAGAGCAATGATATATTTTTAAAAAATGAAAAATAAAAGACAATTGTAGTGAAACTGAAGCTCTCCTATTAACTAGAAAGAGAGTCAATAAGCATAAAAATGTACTACTAAATGGGAAAAATATAGAGTAAATAAAAATAGTTAAATACTTGGGGATGCAATTGAATTTCAGACTCAACTTTGTTGATGACATTAAGCGACTAAAAGCAAATGAATAGCTCAAACTAACATGCTATATCCATTGCTAAACAAGCAATCCAAGCTGTTTACTATCAATAAAATAATAGAATATGAAATAACACTCAGATCTGTATTAACATATACATGTCCAGTACATTGTACATGTCCAGTCTGGAGTTCGGAAAGCAAAACCAAGTTTTTAACAATACAAAAGACGTAAAACAAATTATTAAGAATGCTGGGAAACAACTCATGCTAAAACGATATCTTTGACTATCATGAAGAATTAAAGGTACTACCGCTAGACTTGTATATCCTGGTCTTATCATAAAAATTCTTCACAAATTGCAAAAATAGCCCTAACCAGCTCATAAAAGGCATCAAAGACTACATCCTCGATGACCTATTCAATAAATACAATAAATGCAAACATAAAAGAACAAGATTATATGTCTTAGTAAACTAAGGGTTAAAACAATATTTAGTTTTTTTAAGTATTGCCGTTTAACAACCATGATGAGATTAGTAAAAACTTGGTATCTATACCTCGAAAAAGTAATTTTACAGCTATGGATTAAAAACAATTTTAATGAACTCATAATTATCAGTATTCATAATTAAAGAATATTTTAGTATAAGTGAGGAACAATAATTTCTCAATATTTTCATCTCTCGATTTCAGTTTCGGTTATAGTTTCGGCTTGACGACAGTCGAAACTCATTTTTTGGCCGAAACTAGACCGAAACCGAAAGATCGGTCGGACACTAACAACAAGTACTGTATACTTTGATTACAAACCAATTAAACTTGGCAATTTCACAATTTACAATAGATTCTATTATACAAATAAAACTTTTCACTTTACAATCTTTCAAAGTTTAGTTAAGTATTCTTTATTATAAATCTTACGGATTTCTAAAGTGTGGCCGAGATTTATTTTTTTGAAAAAATCCATTTTAGGTTTTTATTTTCTATTCATTCAAAATTTTCGTACGTCAAATACAGTTTAGAATGTTTCAAAGCTGGAATTACGAAATGATATTATGTTGGCCGGTTTTTTTAACAAAAGTTTAGGAATACATATGGTACTTTTTTAAGTTTTTGTTGACTTTGAAAAAGATTAAGAAAATATGTGGAAAAATCAATATTTGCCAAAAGGGAAAATATCTCACGTTTGTTTTATTTTGGAACAAAAAAAAATAAAAGAAAAACCTTATATAAAGCTTAAGCTACGCTTGTTGGACATAATTCAGTCTTTCCACAGATCAAACTTGTAGCGACATTCGAAGCAAGTTTGCCGTAGAGTACGAAAAAAAAAACATCCATAAAAGTCAGTTGGGCGGAATGAACGACAATAAACTATACAAATAAATCACGGACTAGAGCCATTTTCTCCTGATTCGTCGGTGCGATTATCGCGGAAAATGCGTTTTCTTAGGCCTGAGGCTTTACCGGCTGAATATATATATAGCCGAATGAGGGATTTGCTCAAATGACACCCATCGCTAGCACAGCTCACTTACGATACGACAGTCCCTTGATAGAAAACTACTTATGTAACATTCGGGTCGGCACTTGAAATAAAATATCCAACTATCGCAAAGCTTAGGTGATTCTAATGAAAATAAAACATAAAATAAAGGTAGAGCCATTTATTTTTAAAAGGACAATTCACGAATGTAAGATTTTTATTCGCTTTTTTTCTTTTTATCATCCACCTTAAATTAATTGCAACGTATACCGTAAGAGTTGACTCGTTCAAATTTTCTATTTTCAATTGGAAGCAGATATATGTACAAAAAACGCGCTGTATTGTAGAAATAATTGTCGATTGTAAACAGTAATAAAAACTTTTTGCAATTCATTAATAAATGTTTTCTTTTCTTTTTTTTAGTATTTTACGAGAAGAGAATTTTTTCGTTAAATACATGGAGGCCATGGCCTGGGAAGACCTCGTCTATAGGTGCTTAGCTCTTCTCAGATACGGGGAGTTAATTCTCAGCGAAGCAATTAAAAGGAAGTATATTTTAAAGAAACGCAGTTTCCATAAATTGTTATCACCCAGGAGACTCGTCGTACTACACGAATGGGTAGCAACGCTCGTTGTTTCCTTAGTATTTTGTTACCCCTTTTCTTAATATAATACTTGGCGTTTCGAGCTGTCTATATTCAAATCCATAAAATAAAAGTAATTTATTCAAAAGTTACTCTTATTCGTTCTTATAACTGACTTTATCTTCCGTGGTTTTTCACTTGAGTTACGTGCATTTGCATTCAAAATTATTACTTTAATTGCTTCAATTGGGACACTCGTATTTTATAATTATTCAATTGAAAACTGAGTCTTCTGTTGAATAAATGCTGCGAGTTATTACGTTATCTTGGCGTTAAATGTTAGTCGCCCAAAACCATCTGATATTTTAATGATAATTCGGTGGAAATCTCGAATCTATATCATTGTCACAGATCAAAAATGCTACCGTAAAACTGTCGCATTGCAGTATGATTTGCAATCATCAGTAAGTGTACACATTGTCAAATACAATGCCACAAATCGATGTTACATTGGCTATATAAATGCTTCCAACTACATTATGGGCTTGGTAATATGCAACATAATGCAAGCCGATAGCGGTACTCTATCAAATTCCAATTGTTTCGGGGTAATAATAACATTTGATTGACTGACAATTATAACACATCAGCATTGAACCAAATGATAGCAGCGATCCGTTATGAATTGCATTGTCCAACAGTTGATTTACAGTTGCCAACATGTTTCTAATGGAGATCAATTTTTTTCGTATTTTGTACCACCGGCTGTAGTAATGTTAAAATATATTTTTATTGGTCATTCGGTGAAAATTGAACTTTACACTTATTTATTTAGTATGTAAATGTTACATTTATAAAATACTTGAGTTTTTGATTCCGCATGAAAAGTACTTGATCTGATTTATAAATTCACTGTATTTACAAATAAAAATAGGAGAAACTACATTTAAAAAATCGTAAAACTAACTATTTTTTCCTTCTCATGACCCCCTTAAAGAAGTATAACTTCAAAAAAATTAAAATCATTTATGTATAACACCAAAAACTAATTTTATTCATCTCAAATATTTCTTTTTCTTTTAAGAATTTCTCAATTTTACGGATCACTTAACAAAAATCAAACAAAATGTTAATTTTAAAACACATTTAAATGCCAAGATTAAGTACTCATTTGAACATATTTTGACCAAAATTTCAAAACCTAGAGAAAACAACATCAAAATCAAATAATTTATAGTTTAAATAGTAAGAAAATTTCAGTGTTATTCCCGGAAATTTAATTAAAGATCTGGAGTTTTAAACAAAAATTATATTTAACCGCCAATTAAAGGTACAGTCAAATTTATAGACCAAGTAAGCTAAAGTATTGGCAGAAATTTTTTAAGAATTTAATCTACAATTTTAGCTTGTCCTAAAATATTTTTTTTAATTAATATTTGAACATTTTGCAGGCTACGGTCTTTTGGTTCTAAAATACGACATTTATTGGTTCCTTTTTTAATTAATTGATAGGTATAAATACAGGTGCATTATAAATACAAGTTTAAGTTACCACTAAAGACAATGGGAAGAAAATTAGAACATTAAAAATCTAATGGATTACTCCTTCGATTAAAACACTATAATCATATTCGTTTACAGCATCCTTTACCATCAACCTCCCCTGTTAGACCATCAGTGATGATGGTCTAGAAATCAAAGCACTAAAAGTAAAAAATAGCAATACTAAAAGAAATAATATTTACTTAAAAATATTTTTAATAGTTTCTTCATAGTCTCTTTGAAGAGCATTATTTATTTAAAACTAAGAAAAAAATTTAAAAAATTACTTTTAAACAATACTGCCACGATTACGCTTCGTAGAACTATCTGCAAACAATTTTAACATACTATTATTGTTGTATTAATGTCGAAGTTATTATACATTAATTTAACAAGTGATGTTTTATAATTAAAGTATGATAGGTTTATTTTTTGCATTAGTTCATTTTAATCTGTTAATTAAATTTTCACTGATTAATTGTGTATATTTATATAATTAATTTGTTACTGTATGTTGTAGTACCTCATGAAGCTACGAAAGTAGCGAAACGTTGGCCAAAG
Organism: Sisyra terminalis; assembly: GCA_958496175.1. Taxonomy (NCBI): domain Eukaryota; kingdom Metazoa; phylum Arthropoda; class Insecta; order Neuroptera; family Sisyridae; genus Sisyra; species Sisyra terminalis. The sequence continues at coordinate 17,026,713 of OY292275.1, forward strand.
ATCAAATAAAAATATCAAGTATTATGTATGCATGGTTTTAAAAACGTATTTACTTTAAGCTTTATTAATATATTTTTTTTTTACTATTACTGTTACTTTTTTCGTTAATATTTCCTTATTTAGCAACCCTAAGGATTTATTTTCAACAATTTTGTAAAAAAAAAGTCTAATGTAAGATTCGAACCCACGTCTCTTTTATTGTGATCATAAGGATATCAGGTACATAAGCGAAAGCGCTATGAACGAATAATTGCATTAGTTGTTTATTATGTATAAAAACATTTATATTTCAAAAAGGCAATTTTTGTCCTTTAAATTAAATTACTGTGCTTTTTATTAGTTGAACTAAAAATATTAATACAGATCATTTTTTAACTTTTAAATACCTTTCCAATGATATATAACTCGCCTGTCTAAAGTAAAATATGTTTTTTCATCCCTCAGTTTTTACGTAAGGGATACATTCCCTTATTATTTTTAAGGAATGATAAGAAGTCTAACGTGTGTGGGTAATTGTGTTGTATCTTAATATCAAATTTCATTAAATTCGGATGTTCCGTTCTTTACTATAGTGCCGTCTAACCGAGCGGTGACCATGCGACATTTTTCAAATAACTTACATTTTTAAACTTATTATATCTTTCGAATGGAATGTTAAAATTGAATAACTCAAAAAGTTATATAATGGTATTGAAGCAAACTTAAATATGAAGTCATTTATTTTGATAAGGATTAATCCCAAAGTATAAATAAAAGAGCTTTTATAGCGGTGTATATATTTTTTAAAATGAAAAAAAACACTTATTGTGACATAACTATAATAGTTAGACATATGCTGTCGCTCTATTTTTTTGTAGACAATGATACGTTCTGCAAAATCGTACTACATTATTTTGTTTTATAACCAATAGTTATCGCAGCGCACGCGATAAAAGAATAATTTTTGGTAATTTTTTCAGACCTTGGGTTACATTATTGGAATTTTAGTATGGATCCTTATTTTTTTTTTTAAAATTTAATATAGCCTATGTTCACCGGAAATAGTGTAGCTTCCCAACAGTGAAAGAATTTTTCTAATCGGTCAAGTAGTTTCGAAGCCTATTCAAAGCAAACAAACAATCAAATCTTTCCTCTTTACAATAATAGAAGAATTAATATTCTAAAAAAAAAGATTCATAAGAAAATGTATATTTAAAGAACGCGTTTTATTTGTTTTAATCAAGCATAAGTCTGTGTATTTAATTATATCCATATTAATAATTAAAAATGTGACAATTTTATTAAAATTCTTTGATGTCATGTCATTCTTTTTGAATACAATAATAGGGGTGAAAAGCAATATTTTAATGCGGAAAATAATTATAAATGTCTTAATAGATCTTAGTGTTTTTTCGTAAGAAAGCTGTATTTTACTTACACAAATTATCAGTTTTCAGCAAAGATGGTCATAGTTTATCTTTCATACATTAAACTTCATATCATTCTAACTAAATTTTTAGCACCTAACATTGAAAGTAAAAGGGTGTGAAATAACGAATATGTCATAAGCAGAAACTAGAGAGGCTAATATAAGATACACTTTATTTGAGTAGTCATCCGAAAGTGACCCGATTATGTCGTTTAAAAAACATAAATTTTTACTTTAGTACTCGAAAATATTATGTTTAATACCTCCCATAAACTCAATTTTTATTCGAACACGAACTATAAAACGAACGGAAAAGGTCAAAACGAGTTTCAGTTTTGCACATTTGTTGAGACTTAAGCAAATTGAATACGTAATTACTTCTTATCAGTGAGTGACATTGACGATGAGCTAAGATTTCTTGGGGTTGCAACAAAGAGCACAATGGACGGGTGCAAGTGGGAGAGTGAAATATCATGTTTGGGATTCGATCGACAGCCTATCTATAAATTGTCTCTTTAATTAGGTCTCCCTCAGCAACCCCAGCTGTCACATCAAGCGATCTGACAGTTTTATGACAATTTAGTAGCCCAACGTTACCGTTGTGCGAGTTACATTTTCCAATCTTTATAAATTGCCCGTGCTTAGTAGAGTGAGATATGGATATTGGGCTCAAATATTTTCCAATCGGATTCTCTTTGTCGATAGTGGCAGCACTATTTGAGCTTTCCAAATGGAGCTTTTGCGAAGCTTGGAGTAGACAGGGGCAGTAATGTCGCCCTGACTGACGGACAACTATGCATTCAAATGACTTGCTTTACAGTTTACGCGATACGATGTTGTAATATAACAAATATTACGGCTACTATTTCGATAGGGACTTTGTAATATGCTCATATCGGTATGTTTGTGCAAGTACAGATGTATATGTATACGTACACATCCGTACATTTCAATATCATTTGATCAGTTATATTTTGATTGACTTTAAATGTATCATTTTTGTTCCATATCATTTTAATTGGAATTTATTGTGATTTGAAGTAAATTGATGTTTATAACTCTAAGCCGGTAATTTAATTGTCAAAATTAATAGAGAGATATTACAGAGAACGTGAATTTGTCAGCGAAGTAATTGTAAAACGAGTTCCATTATATTGGATGATTTAATGAAATTAAAAGAAGGGAAATTTTTCATATAATAAGTAGTAATAACTGGAAATTGACTATAATAATATAAGTGAGGAAAGATTATTGGAATGGGGTGTGTTGGGGCGAGTTCCCTTGTTGCTTCGCAGAGGTCAGACAAAATGGCACACGTCCCAGAACGATGGACTAGATGTCTACTTTGAAATGAAACTTTATTATATGATTCTATCTGTACTGCCGTTATCCAGATAATATTATACCTACTTCAATATTGTCAAACGTACCTCTATACATATTATCCTTCGCTATTCATCCCGTTTCCTAATACGGCATGGCTACAACACATTTTCCATTTTCCCAACACGTGTTATTAAAGATAGAAGTGTTTTCAAACGGATTGAATAGACGGTAAGTTTGGCAATATGCAGTTTGCGATTCATTTTCTCAGAAAACTGCTGTTTACATTTTACAAATAGTAATTTTATTTACAATTTGTTCTGATGAAATGTAGCAGGGTCATACCTGCCACACATATATAGGATACCTTTATTAATAATATAAGCTAAAATTTCTGATTAAACTTATACTCAAAACTAAAACTACCTCAAATTAATCTAATTACATCACAAAATGATACGTTTGACTTTACTTGTAATGGAGACCAACTTATTAAATTAGTTCAATTTTCCCCAATCAACGATTGTGAGTTCGTTCAAGTGGAAAAATTTTTTAGTCGAAAAAAAATTGTATGGATTGAGAACATCCCACAAAAGTTGATAAGTATATAAATTATTATTGATTAAACATTTACTTGTGTTTTAATTAAATAACTTGTTGTAGAGACAAGCGAATAGACATGAAGAACGTTTTCAATTTGTAATAAATCATGTCGATCTCGTCAGTACAACCTCCAGAATCGATGGAATCATGACTTTGTAATTAAACTGCATTGAGTGTATTATAATTATTATAACAGGAATAGTGAGGAGGGATTCGTTTCGAATGCGATGAATACGATGGATGGCTAACAATAAACGTCATTCGCCCTCACATTGACTTATGCTTACACATGAATATTATTACTAATATTGGGAGTCTAGATCTTATTAGTCGATTAATCCTTCGACTATTCGAATGGATGGTAATGGCGTTTTTGGTTTAATAAAAGATGAATTATGTATCGGTTATATTTCATTTGTAACTAACAAACATTTTGTATTATATCGATAAAAGAATAATGTGAATTAAACATGAAATATTAATTGTTTAGTTGAGGATAAGAAATGAGTAATGAGCCTTATGCAATAATTATTTTGTTTAATCTACTAGCAGTGTAGGCAATTAAAGTTTCCACATGCATTAAAATTATTTTGTATTGAAAACGGAAATAAAAAATGGCTTTTAAAATCAAGTTACTATGGAAACGTTGTTGACACTAAAAATATTCCAATATTTGCTTTTTATATACAAAAAAGACAATTAAAACCAATTAGAGCATTCGCCACCCCTAATACTTCAAGAGTGGTACAACTCAAAAATGCAATTTAATGGTAAAATTATTTATATTCTCTTATTTAATAAAAAAATAAGTAAGGATGTAGTATACCAAATTTATCAAAAAATTTTTTTGATTTATTTCAATTTGCATCGTTTCGTCAGTGTAGTTCCGACTTCATCAGGCAACCTTAAAATATTTATTAAAATACATAGTTTAATGATATAAAGTATTACATCTGATATCTACAGCAAATATAAATTGGAGTCTAAGATAAATACTGGCATGTCTTCGTTTATCAACAATTATTTTTACAAAAAAATTTAATATTCATGGACACTTATAAATCACGATTAATAAGTAATTAATTACCAAAATTTACCTACAAATATCTATACTCCAGGTCAAATTAAATCCAGAAATTTACGGTATTGGGTGAGGAGAGAAAATTCAAGATCCTGAGAAATTTTCGGTCGTCAAATTTTATCGTACTAGTTTCTATGACATACGGTGAAACACCGGCATGCTGAAAATGCCAATACAGATTAATTCAAACCCCCAAATGATTAACCCTTTCTGAGGGGCAAATGTCACCAGGTAGCTTACATAACTTGCAGTTTTTTTTCAAAATGATTTCTTTTCCTCTTCTCAATTTGTTACTATACAAATTTTTTGTTCCTTTAAAAACTTATAAAAATTAACTCGATTTTAATATTTATATAAATTTTAGAGAAAAAAAAATAATAAGTATCTACTTAATGAAAATAGACACAATAAAAATGGTGTTGTATCATAAAATATAACTAGAATTTAAAACAAATAGTATTTTATTAATATTTAGATAGGAAACGGAAATAGAATTGTTTCTGTTTAGGGTCCTGAATTTTATATATATTTTTTAATTGGTATTTACCGTCGCTTTATAGCTACTAAAATCTTTAGCGAATCTAGGGTTTATTAAAATCCGTAATCAAGAAATATTGAAAACTTGCTCGATACGAGGATCGAACCCAACATCTACCAGTTTTGGAGCGATCATATTGACCTCTCGACCACCAGTAGGCTATTTTTATATTTTTAAATAAATATTAATGTTTTCCCTTAAACTTCAATAATCCTAAATTGTTTCTAGTGACAATGACAGCTCAAAGTAGAAAAACGAAAAAAAAATGGTAAATTTGATAAATAAAACATTTCACTAAGAAAGTTATGAAAAATTTGTTTAAGTTTAAAAAAAATATAATAAAAACCAGCTTTCGTATCGATAAGTTCAATGACGAATATTTTGTTAATAATTTACGCCCCCTCCCTCTGGAAAAATTGTCAACACAAAATTTGTACTCCCAATGTGTCGAAAAGTTTCTCAATCAAGCTTCAAATAATTTACAAATTGTTGAAAAAAGGGTTCGATTTTTACACGTGAATTTTTTTTTATTTAGTCGGGTTTTCCAGGATAAGGTTAGTTGAGCCTCAACATTGCAGTCTGAGGGCTTATTGTGCCTCCTGGATTCCTACTTCACCTATTCAAGACCAAGTAGCTGGACGAACCTCAACACTTGTCACACTATAGGTGCTTTTCGATGATTTTAGTTCCAGGGCTTGATGTCCCCAGTTCTTCATGTCGTCATCCACATACTATCCCATTGTATGTAGGTAATTCCTCATTCCACTGTGGTCAGTTATTAGACCCGTTGCCACTTTGTTCAGTTTTTTTGTAAGACCAAGTATTTTAGTAGTTAATTTTTGTGGTGTTTTTCCCATCATTCTTTTACTATGCTTTTGTCTGGTAGTATTCTTCCATGTTGTGCAGTGGTTACATGTGAAATTTGCATGCATGCTATTTGAGGTAACCTTTTGCCAACTTTGCATGTAAAATGTTTCTGTTTATCAAATTTGTTAAAGCATATTGATATGGATTTATATTAAGTTTTTCGACAAACAAAAAACAAAACAATTAAGTGTTATGAATTATTCTACATTGATATTTTAAGTTGCTATAAGTTCTAAACTATGTGTTAAACTAAATGTTATAATAAATATTCATTGTTGTTTAATTTAATGTGACTTAATTTCTTACTTTAAAATTCTTTGTACTGAAATTTTCCAAGTAAATGAAATTCTTACGACCCAATGCAAGAACTGATAATTTGGTACACATACTGTATGATCTAAGTGCTCAGATATTTTAGATATTAAGAAATTTTTGAGCTCATTATTTGATTGGTGAATTGTCAAACAAATTTTTTTATGTTCCGAATTTGAGGTATACCCTTTTCCTGGGAAACCAATCCATATAGATAAGAGAAAGAAAAATTCTGAAAATCTAATTTCAGCTTTGTAAATTTTGAACGATAACACAATGCAACAAAGAAGTGATTTCTGCTTGTGGAATTAAAGTTCACCGGAAGTTATATTGAGTTTGAAATTCATACTATCCATTAAGATGTTAGTTTGATACTTTTAAATTACACGATAAAATAAATTCGGTATTATATTTGTTTGTCGTAAAACGATTCCAAGTGGTGGCGCTTTGTTCTTAAAATGTTGGTAAAGAATAGCTGGATGAAATAAGTTTATGAAAGAAGTAGACGAGCTTCATGAGCATATCTGATGCAAAAGTGAGCTACTTATCTGTTGGAGAGGACGCCGCCATCCTGTCGGGGCCATTCTGGCTGATTCACGGCCACCTAGTGACATGGCTCCATCAGCTTTCCGGCACCATTTCTATGCAAATTCCAGTCGTTGCAGCGACGTACACGACTACTTTAATGCAGTTTTGTTTAGTTTTAGGTTACAGAATTATGCAGTTCTATGTATTTATTAAAACTACGTACGTACATACAAAAGAAGATCTGTTCGAGTGCATTTGTGATGCAAACGTTTTCCTATTTATGCAAAGGTGTAGACGAGATGTATTTCTTACGTTCCAATATATATATTGTCTTTATTATAATCAACTTCTTTCACTATTCACATATTTCAGACTGTTAGAAAAGTTTATTTCAATTTTCGAGTAATTCCACCCAAAAAAACTTAATCAAATTGAATAATAAAAGAAAAAATTCTTTTGTAACGCTTGAAAGCTCCGCCGTGCCGCACATTGCACACATCCAAAAGCTTGTTGAATTTCATGGCTAATACAGTAAAAGATAACATTGTATAAAGAACCAAGTTAATGGTTATATCATATATTGCATTAGCTGAGATATGCGTTTTAATGAAATCATTTAAGAAACAACAAGAAATAAGTAAGCGTTAAAGTTAGTCTTTGTTTGGTTTTTATAGTTTTTGTTGGCGGCGCAAACTTGAAACGTGACAATAGTTTTATAAGAAAATTAACATAATATTTAAAATCTGTGGTATTTTCCTAATGTTATTTCTTCACGTACGCTGTTTTTATTTATCTAATTGTGCAAAGTTTCTTCGAGCTTTTGTAATTAATTTCATTCTTTTTTGAATGTTATATAACGAATTCAGTTTAGATTTTTACTGGAATATATTAAAAATGCTGAGCTTTCATTTGTCGCGAGGTATACTATTTTTTTTATTTTATTTTTCTTCAATGGTAAAGTTTTCAAAACTAAAGCCAATAAAAGCATTTTTGACAGTTGTTTTGGAAAAGTAATATATTAGGGGTAGTTTTTAATATAAAATTAGAACACAAAATTTTGATTTTAAATCAATGGTAGCTTCAATATTATCAACTTTTTGACAACTAGTGTGCAAATTTTGAATACCAAACTTGTAAAAATAAATTAATTACTAAGGAAAATAAATGAAATTTACATTTTGAACATCATTTAAGTTTTCAATTTTTTCACCACTTAGTAAATGTAACAATTGAAATAAATAGAAATCCGATGGAATAACTTTGGACGAATGTAGTGTTTATCACCACCATCCCCTTAATTTATTAGTTTTTTTTTCAGGGCTTTTCTTCTGCAGAGGAGTCTTGTATTACCGTGTTACAGCATAGAATTTTCTCAGTTTACTGTTCTTGGGCACTTTTGGGTATTTAAATGGTCAACCAAGATTGATAAGGAATATTTGACAACTTTACAACTGTCTGATATAGATTTGATACCACTTCGTCCTTTAATATTTTATTGTTTATTTATTTTTTCCGTTGGTACCAGTTGGAGAAGTGATAATTATCGAATTTAAACTAAAATCTTGTGGCATTAATGAACATGTAATGCGCTTGGACAAAAACTGAATTTTTTTTTGATAACCATCTTGGGTTACTATCCTGGGGAACTCGAAGAGCATACAATACCGAATTTGTATCACTGCAATACAAAATTCGGAATAAAAAAGAGTTTGTATTTTTTTTTTTTTTGAGTTAACAAATCCCTCTAATCATAGATTGTTTTAAGTACCACTTTAATATAACTTATAAGCAGGTAAATGACAATTGAATGACTAAATGTTTAGAAAAAGATATTACTTTCCGGTCTCCCTAATAATTTAACTGAAAAAGAAATCCAATAAAAATAGTGTTAGTTATTTATTTCCATTTTTGAATAGTCATTGTTTTTAATAGATCTATGTATTTTTAATTTGTTTATATAAAAGAACTTTCATAAAAATAAAAAACAATTTATTTAGTCAACTCTTCGTTATTTAGAACCAAAATGTTTATTATTATAGAAATCGGAATCGATAATCTATTCTTTTTATCTTTCCATCTTTCTATTCCCATTTGCAAATGTAGCGATATTATTATTGATTCAGTCCAGCTTAAATCAATCAATTGAGTAGATTAAGATTAATTTATGCGGACAGCTTTTCAGAAAATATTATATGTACTTATATTAATAATTACGTAATACTAGCGAATATTGAATTACAAAGAAAACTCCAATTATAAAACTAGCCTATAAAAACAAAGTTTTCACTTTAAATCCCTTATATTTAATTCTTGATCGCATTTTATTTAAATTGTAGAAGCTTTGCGTATATTTGACTTTGCTGCATCACATTCACTTGATCACATACTAAATATGAAAATTTCATAAAAGTAAATTACACTTACTTCTTAAATTTCTTGCTTAAATTTCAATAGATGAAAATGTAAGGTAGCATAAGTCAATGTGCAAAATTTCAGCTCGATTGGATAACTGGAAAAGTACCAATTATCATCTCCAAAATATGTTGTCATCAAGAACGCGAAACTAATATAAAGGATTTAAAAACTGATACATTTCACCTGTTTCATTTCCAGTTGTTGAGGTGAAGTTCAGTATTGATTGAATTGAAGTCACTTAATTCGTTCCTTTTTTGGAAGCAAGGCAGAAGCAATCTGCCGAGGGAAAATAGCTTCCGTATAAGACTTGTTAATCTGTATTCATCAGAAAACACAGAACGCTTCATACATAATCTGTCTTGTAACTATGTCGTTACATTTACCATTAAGCCTTTGGTCTTAGGCGAGGGTCTTTAATAATTCGAAAAATAGATTATAAATTGAACGGCAACCCTCTATTAGGGCACACAATGTACAAAGATTACAGGCTATAATGTTCTTGTAGATGACCAGCCACATCCGGCAATTGTCGCACATAATGTCTTTGGACACGTCAGACTTTGTAATCAGCTCTGTCGCTTTCACAATCATTTACTTTAACAACAATTCAACCTTTAATTGGCTTCTTGTGTCCATGTGTCATCAAAGTGTACCAGGATTACTAAAAAGGACGTTGGTGAACGATAGAGAATTCGGTACGGAAAAATTGAAAATAAAGAGGAATTCAAATATTATAAACCAAATCTAATAATAAGCTTAAGCATGTTCTTAAAAACTTTACGAAAATCAAAAGTAAAACAAATTATTTATTTTTTTTTTGTTTACATACAATTGATTAAATTATATTTCTACCAAATTCAGAATTCTTCAATAAGAATTTGTTTAAGGACACGGTCTTCTAAACACACACAATTTGTTGTAATGTTTAGTTCTATACAACGTAGTTGTATTTACTGCCTATTGGCAGTTCTTTTTTAATTAAATATTTTTCAAAATCGATAATTTTCTTATTTTTTAGCGACTTTAGAGTAGCTAATAATTCGTAAGTCGCAAAATATTGAAAATTTGCTCGGTACAAGAGTCGAACCCATAAATCTACCATTTTTGAAGCGCCCACCTTAACTACTCTGCCACCAGTAGGTTTAATTTTTTATTATTCTCTTAATATCCTAAAAATAAGATGGTAAATACAACTGCACAAAATTTGTGATTAGAATTGTGTAAGGAAGTTGTTTTTTTCGATACTAAAGAAAAAAAAGTTTTGATGTCGGAAAATATTTAAAAAAAATATGAAAACTGCCAAATACTAAATATACCTTAGATAAATTTTAGAAATAGGATTTAGAATAGTTTCTGTTTTTACAAAATATTTTGCAGTATACCATAAACTGATTTTCACTAACTATAAGAACCGTAACTACTGTACAAAGTTTAACTAGATTATAATGGTTTTAACTATTTTTATAAATAACGATATTTTCTTATTGATAGTCTCTTAAAAACAGAAAAAATCGTAACAATTATCTTAACTTGAATAATTGTTTCCATAATTGGTAGATAGCAATTAATTTTAAACGTTAATAGCCATAATAAAGATCAAACAAGTTCAGAATTAAAGTATAGGTTACATCCAAAAGACAATGGAGTCCCTATAAGTAGAATTCGTAATATTCGAAAACTTCTACAAGTTTGAATTAATCGATTCGATTAATTCAAAAAATTCGATGTCGGTAATTAATGATTTTTTCGAATAGTTTATGTGGAATGGAATAACGTTGCTGTGAAAACCCTTAAGGGTCAAAAATTTGAAGATCAAAGAAAATGTAATCAAGCAATTATAAAATAAAGCGGATGTTTTCTTTCAAATCTTCAAAATACTAAATTTTTAGGATAAGATGAAATTACCAAACTTATTAAATATCTTAAGGTTCATTTATCTAACTTTTATAGGTACTTTCGATTTATTAACACCTAAAATAAGTCAGTTTTACCTCTCACTCCCCCCATAAAAATCTTTAGAGTACTTTCTAAAGTCCTAGAAGACTGAAATTATATATGCAAACTATTATTTGTGTATGAACAATAAAAGATTACAAAATCTGTAATTTCCACCATTTAACCCTTATTAAGAAGAGCGTTTATCTAGTCAGAAAGTGTTTATATAAGTCACAAACTATTATGAACAGTTGACTAATCAAAGATTTGAAAACATTCTATTGGTACATACTGTAATTTTGCATTTTATGAAAATCTATTCAATTTTAATAAAAGAAATTTGCTTTTAAAGCTATGTCTTTAAAATAAATAATTATGATAAATTACTATTTAAAAAACAATAGCATTGACACTACAAGACAAAATAAAGAAAATGGTATAAATTAACGTCAGTTTAATCATTCAAGATCGTTGCCAATATTAAGGACTAATGCATATTATATTTTGTTAAGTTAAGGAGTTTATGGATGGAGAAAATCGCTCAATCTAGCGACCCTGTATAAGTCTGTAAATCAAATTTAAATGTTTTTCGTCGTTGTTATTTATCATCACTTTGTAACTACTAAGATCTGTAGCGACTCTAGGGTCAATAATAATCCGTAAATCGAGAAATATTGAAAATTTGCTCGATACGAGATTGGAACCCATAAACCTACCATTTTTGGAGCGGTCATCTTGACCACTCGACCATTTCCCTTTTTATTTTTATGAAAAATCCAATTCTACTTATTTATTCTCCTAACCTTACTATTAAAATCTTTTTTCGTCTATAATAATCTTTGAACTTTAGCGGATCAAGTAGTATAATAGCTGTAGTAATACCAACGATAATTAAAAAGGTGTTTCAAACCTAAGCAATGTTATAATAGGCGTTTAGTAAAATTTGTTCTGTTTTATTGTTTTATCAAGTAATATGTGTCTACAATAATTTCCAATTGAGAATTCTTTATAAACTAAAGGCAACTAAAATGCCCCTTGAAGACCTTTCATGTCGAACACCTATATGTCGAAAAATCAATGTAAAATGGTACTCAATTTGTCAACCTTTATTAAACGAAATTAATTACTGCAACTCGAAAAAAATTCATTTAAACTTCCATAACTCAAAAAAATTTAGTTGATCTCTACAACTCGATTTATATTATACGTTATAAACTTTCTAACTCGAATTGATGTAACGCAAATTTCGTTTGTTTTCCACTTTGATTAACAAATTTTCCTTTTTTTCCCGCTAATATAACATCAAAGGTTGAACTTTTAGATCAAAGAAATAAAAAAAAAACTTTATATAGAAAAGAGATCGTACAAAAACTAATTTTACACAAAAAAAATGCTAAAAAATTCACACCCATAAATTTATTCATCGACTCAAATTTTCGCTAACTCAAATGTAATACGGTTTCCATTACAGTTCGACGTAGCATAAATCCCCTGTAAATCTATTATATTTACGTTGCTCATGTAAGCAGTATAAATTATGTAATAAGAAATTAGGAGATTTTCCGCAACGATTAAAAGTTTTTCTATAAGTTATAAGTAAATCAATTTTAAACTTTCTAAATAACATAAGAAGCACCGAAGCCATAACTTCTGGCAGAATTAAAAATAATAATCCCACCCTTGGTTATGAGGGTAAATGAACAAGTTCGAGATGCGTAATATGAAAGCAATTCCCAGACCTATTAAGAACTGATATTGCGAAAATGTGGAACGTCCGTGACTATTTTAGTACCTTTAACTGGACGAGGACGAAGAATCAAGCTCATCCCCAGACATATGTATTATGTTCTTCAAGTTCCCATCTGCACCTACATTATGAAACAAGCCACTAATAAAGCGATTTGTTCGGACAGCCGTTACATTATGACCATGTAAGGATTTCCTATATTACACGTTCGTACATTTCGGCCAGTTTCCAACTAAACGCTATGCCATTTTGTTGATAAAGGACATACAGCCCTTTCACTATAGGGGTCACTCAAGCCGAAATAACTTTCATAAATGAAATCTTTATGCGGAAACTATTTTAAATGGACTTATTCAATGTTCCACCTTATTTAATCTAATACCAGAACCAATTAGCTTCGTGAAAGATTCTAATAAAAACTTTAATAAAATAAAACTTGAATACTTGTATAAAAATAAAGTGGAAAGTCTGTTCAGTGTTAACCTTATAAAAAAATATACGCCTAATAAAATAATTTTATTTTCTTGTAAAGTTCACCAATTATCACATCAAAACCATAACGAACAATAACCGTTGCGAACGAAAGAAAATTGTATTTGTTGCTCAAGTAATCTTCCTCTCATCCGCCAGAAAATGTAATTAGCAAACAATACAGACAAAAAACTAAATTAAATAAGAAATTACCGTTCATTACAGAGAGTATACCTCCATAAACCAAAGTTATATAAATTCGACGGAAAATTCGTATTACACAATTAGAAAAGCGAGAACTGAATTTTCACTGTTCATTTAATTTGTTGTTAGGAAACTATAACTTGATGTCATAAACTACAACGAGCATGTGAAAAATAAACGAAATTTATTCCAACAGCCAAACTAAACCAAAATTAAAAGGTACATCATGCACTCGAGAGCTTGTTAGTATAAAATCAAAAGATTACATCTTTTGCATTTCGAGTTTGAGACTAATACCATCCTCTTGTTACAGTTGAATTTATTATTTAAACAGCGCCGAAACATAGCTAACGGTTTTGTGAAAAGTTTTGTTCAAACACACACGGAAAAGTTCAAATGAAAAATGATGATTTAACTGTGGAGTTGTTCCAAAAACAAATCGACGAGATTAACAATAATTATTATTAAAGTGAATGATTCGTACTCGTATTATACGCTTTTTGTATTTTTTTTTATTCTTTTTGAAGAGGGGACACTCGAGTAGCTTTGTATAATAATGTAGAGGGTTAGGGGTTGAAGCAATGGGGATGCAGTCGTGAGTTTCAGGTGGTTGAAGATGGGGAGGAAGTGTGCATGGACAACACGCGAATGGAGCAACAGGTGGCTCGTAAAGTAGATATTCGCATATCACTAGAGAGTCGCAGTCAAGCACGGGATTGATAGACTGAAAGCTCACAACCATTAACCAACATCAGTTGTCAACTGTTCGTGTAGTTGAGCTTTAAACCAAATCAAATGGCTACATAGCTATCGTAACATTCCCACACAACGCTTCATTAAGTGAGCGATTGCTGCTCTTCGTTACTAATGATTTCAAGCACACCACTCCAACCTGGTATTTTTACTAATTATTTTCGTTCAAGTGTATGTCATTAATGGAGCTTTTTTTTGGAAAAACTAATTTATGGAAACGAAATATATTCATAAACTACAAAAAGACATTCATTTCCACTACAAGTTCAACCAAAACGGGTTTTTAACATTCTAGGCGTTCATTTTATATTCAATAAGTACAGCACTTGACCCAATTTTAAAAATAAAAATAATTACGTATAAATAAAGAGGCGACAAAAAAAGATTTTCATATAAAATTTATTTAAAGCTAATTTTGATAGTAATATATTAAGGTGGGGGTTAGGGTTTCAAGGTAAAAAAAAAAATACTTTTTTTGCGAATTTTTTTCTTAAATATGGATTGAGTAATTTTATTTGGACCTTTTGTACATTATTGAGCATACTTTCGACAATATAGGGTAATTTTTTCATGCAGAAATATTGAAGCATAAGCCGGTAACAGAGCTTCCCCCAGAACGTCTTCAGAAAAAAACAATTTGCGGTGCTCACCATAACTCGGCTGGAAATTATTTGAAAATAAAAAACCAAGAAAAATTAGTCAAATTATTATTAAATCTTCCCCCAACGTTCTCTGATAATTTTTTTTTCATTTAAAAATTTTTGGCGGCCATTGAAAGTGTAAACTTTTATTTTCCAATAAAAATTCCGCCATTTTGGGGGTGGAAAACACCCTTAATGTAAAAAAAAAAAATACTAAACGTAGGGGGGGCCGTATTTTAAAATGTCAAAAATGTGTATAAAGTTTGAAATGAATCGGTCAAGTAGTTTTGAAATGACAGTGAACACGGACTTTGAAAAAGTAGTTTTGAGAAAAACGCGTCTAAAGTTTATGAACTACCCCGACCGCCCGCAACTGTTAGAGTTGGAGCGTTAAAGGCCAGGAGATTAATAAGACAATAACTTTAAGAATATTGCTTCTATCGACCTAAAATTTTAAGGACATAATCTTGAAATGTTAAACAATAAGATAAGAGAAAAAAATCGATTTTTCGAAAGTAAAAACCCTACCCCCCCCTTAAAACTTTCAAAAGGTTTTAACAAATCAATTCTTTGGAAAAAAAAAGTTTTTTTTAAAATGGAGACTTCTTCCACGAAATATTTTGGGAATTACTATAAAAATAATGTAAATACAGTGTAATCTCACTAATCCGGCACCATTAAAAACCGGAGGGTGTCGGATTATTGGAATGTTCTGGACTAAGTACTGTAGTGTTCCAGTACTTGAAAGTACTGGATTATAGTAAAAAGTCATAGGTAATGAATAAAATAAAACATTTCATAGAAGGAATAAATGTATGCACAGGTATAGAGGGGGAGGCGGGGGGAGGGTGCTGGATTATTGGACGTACCGATCTATCGAAGTACCGGATTAGTGAGATTATACTGTATATTTCAGGAACTGAAGTTGAGGGAAGACCAGTTCCTCAGCAGCCGGTTTTACATTTCGAAAGACCCCATGCTTTACAAAAAAGGAATTAAACATAAAATTTCCAACTCTTCGAAACATAGGATCTTAATTTATATTTAAGTCCCAATTTTTTTTTCCAATAGATCATACATGAAATCAAACTTTTAGAGAAGTGTAGGAGCAGTGGCGTATTGTGCGATTTCGTCGCCCGGGGTCGACTGAAAATTCGCCGCTCCCTATTTTCATCATTGAACAAGGAAATTAGTAAAAGTAAAATATCTTTAAATTCTTTAATTATTTAAAAATGCTCTCTTCATGTTTCTTTCGAAGCAAAATCGTTTGTGCAATAATCAATATTAATATGCCACCCCATTTATTGGCAATAGGGTGGCCATGGCCCCCTCGGCATCTATTTCACTACGCTACTGAGTAGGAAGGATATTTTTTACTAATTACTTACTCACGTTTTATATTTATCAAGTTCTTTAGCGACTTTAAGGTTTATGAAAACCCGTAACCGATAAATAATAGAAAACTATTTCATCACGGGATTCAACCCAAAAGCAGTCTCGACTTTTCAGTTTCGAAGTGGTCAGCTTTACCCCCTCGTCCACCAACAGGCTTAAATACAACTTCATTAACCTGTAACTTTGTAAATAAATTTTATTTCTACACAAGAAGATTATTTTTATCAAACCTTTTATTTACATTAATTGCTTAACGTATAGTCTTATTCATCTAATTATTGTCTTTCAGATGTATATTATGTATATTTTTAATATTACTTCACACTAAAATTTCTTTTTGAAAAGTGAAACGAACTAATTAAATCCTGATATTCTTCTTCTATTGAAAAAATGCAAACTTCATTTAAGGGATGATTGAAGGTAATTCTCTACTTTTCTTGGCTGAAATTTAACATAGTTACTAAGAAATTTCGAATATCCAATAAGGTGCTGACTTAAAAATGTATAAACGCAAAACAAGAAATAGGTAAGTTTAAAAGCCCTCGTAAATTGAATAACTAAAGAGCTACCTTTCTCTTAACCATTCAAAAACTATACAACATGTATTTAACGAAAGTATTATTTTGGTTTTACCATGTTAATTTTCTCCATAATTCTACTGTATAAATTTAAATTTAGAAGAAAGGCACAAAATTTTTATGGTTTTAAAGTCACAAATAATATATATCATCAACTTTTTCAATAGTTTTGAATTATTTTGAATAGATTTTAATTGTTATTTTCCGTCGCTTTATAACTACTTAGGTTTTTAGCGACAGTTAATAAAAATCCGTAATCGAGAAATATCGAAAATTTACTCGATGCAAGGATCGTACCCAAGACCTACCAGTTTTGGAGTGGTCACCTAGACTACTCAACCACCAGTAGGCTTTCAATTGATAGTCTAGAATTTTTTCAAATTATTTTTTTTTTGTTATTTACCGTCGCTTCAGATCTTTAGCGACTCTAGGGTTAATAATTATCCGTAAATCGAGAAATATTGAAAATTTTCCCGATACAAGATTCGAACCCATAAATCTACCATTTTTGAAGCGACCACCTTGAGCTCTCAGCCACCAGTAGGCTTGCAAATTCGAATTCAATAATCACAATTTTAAACAAAAGCAATACTTTAAATAATATTTATATTTTTTTTTATATTATTGATGTGATATACCATAGATTCAATCAAAAATGGAAAGAATTATATAACCTTTGATAAATACCTACTCTTCTTTATGAGTTTTCCCTAATTATGAGACTTATCAGATAATTTAATGAAGTCTTATGAAATGTACTACTGCCGAATATAATAAAATGTTATGTACCGCAAAAATTCGTTCAGAAATTGATCATTATTATTTTTTTTCTAAAATTCATTGCCCACGATTGACAAGAATTAAAATTCCATTTCTTGATCCTTTTCCGTCGATAAAGATTTAGTGAAACATTAAAATTTGCTTCCTTACCATCAATTTTTGTTTTATTCTGGATATTATAGAAGATATTCTGGATGTAACGGTAACTCCCGGAACCCCCGCAAATATAAATGCGGCCCCGGCGTATACAAATAATTGTGCGAACTGCACAATAAGTGCACATAATGTGCATTAGCGAAAAGCGTTTTTTTAATTATAATTTACCGTCGCTTTATAACTACTAAGGTCTTTAGCATCTTTAAGGTTACTAAAAATCCACGATCGAGAAATATTGAAAATTTGCTCGATACGAGAATCGAACCCAACATGTACCAGTTTTGGATCAGTTACCTAGGCCATTTGGCCACCAGAAACCTTGTAAAACGGTTTGTTTTTACAGGTTTTTATTTAAGTAGGAGAGATTCCTTTCTGAAGAGGAAAATCTATACAACGGTTATACTTTTTTGTCCTCAAAATTTTAAAGTCGTACTTTTTTAATTAAATCTCCATTAATTACAGTTAATTAACAATCAAAGTATACTTAAAAATTTTAAGCATTAACTTGCCAACATGAAAATCAATAAAAACCTAAGTGGTAGAAATATATATTAGAAGTAACATATTTGCGTTGATATTTTATGCAATTTTTAAAAGGAATCTGTTTTATTATGTAAAATTGTTTTTTCTGTTTGATCTAATTGCTTATTTCTTTTTTATTCTCTTGGAAAACTTTCCTACGTAGGTTTTAATCTAACAATTAATGTAATTAATTCGTTTCAAGTCAACGGAATGCAAAACAGCGTGTTTGAATATCGTAAAACGAAATTAGTTTTCAACATTTAAATGAAACGAAAAAAAATATGCTGAAAATAGAATATAGAATGTGTGAGGCAAATATTTTCATCATAATCTAAACCAAAATGAAATTTTACATTTACACCTCTCTGTATTTAATATTACACAGAGGCAAGTTAGAAACTGAGGACATATCATATAAAATAACTACCAGTCGCTATCTTTGTATGTAGGAAAAGCTCAAAGCTATGCTGCTTCAAGTTGTCTATGTAGCTCCCAAGAGAGAAATCTCTTGTGTGAGTGAGGAGCCATTTTGACTGACAGATCCTGGCAAGCTCAGATGGAAGATGCATACGAATCACCTACTTAAATGATCTGGGTAAATGTGGGGTGTAGATTCTTTACTACTACACGACAAGAAAAGGATTAGAGAGATTCGCTTCTATTTCACTTCACCAAATCAGAATCGTGATGTAATAAAACCCGAAGCACTCGCATTAAAATACAAATAATTGCTGATAATTTACCGAAAGTTCTTAATTGTTAAATGGTGTCCTCTTCGGTGACGATTTACATGCGACAATATTTAGATGAAATTGTATCAAAGTCGAATTGTAATGTGCAAAGCAGAAAATCCGTGCACTTGCAATTAAAGATTGGAGAAAAGAGAAACGAACATTGTCAGACTACAAATATTTATTGTATCGTCTGAAGGCCTAGTTTACAGACTCAGTGGTCTCATTGGCGTGCTTTAGAGTTGAGCAGCTAGACTATGCAGATAAGCTTTGGTATTAATTGTGGATAAAACTCGAAGCGACTATGGAGCTATCTCATACTCAGATACTGGCAAACTGCAATGTCATCCTCGTGGCAACTCTTCCCTTGTCTCACATTTTATCAACGATATCAACCATAAAATGCCAACGGGATCTTAATTTACGATTTGTATAATTTGAATACAAATTGAATATATTAACTCTTCGCAAAAAATCTATTATGAAATATCTAACATTACTCGAATTCTATAATCTAAATAATTCATCTCAGCCTACAAAGCATCTTTTTATTTACGAAAAAAAAAACATCTTCAAGGAAGATAAATAAAATAAAAGATTTTCATGAAATAAAAAATTCATTCGTTAAAATTAAATTATTCATACAAGCAAAATGAGGCGTTCGATAAGAAATATATACTCGTATGTATGCAATCTTTTAAAAATTGAAGTACTTAGAGCAATAATTAAGTGAATTTTTTTAATTGTTATTTACCGTCGCTTTATAACTACTAAAGTCCTTTAGCGATTCTAGGATTAATTAAATTCGTTATCGAGAAATATCGAAAATTTTTACGATAAGAGGATCGAACCCACTACCTACTAATTTTGAAGCGGTCACTTACACCACTCGGCTACCTAACAATCTTATTATTAAACATTATTCAACCTAATTGTTAATGGGAGGAACTAAGAATAAATAAATGAATGAAAGATCATGCAAAAACCAAAATTACAATAGATCAGCTTTTCTTAACCTTTGGTACTCGCACCCCTGGGGGTGCGGCAGAAGCCCCTCATAATAAAAATATTTATAATAAATTTCACTAAAAATATATTTTAACTTACTAAAGTCCTTTAGCGACTTTAGGGTTAATTAAATCCGATATCGAGAAATATTGAAAATTTGCACGATACGAGGAGCAAACCCACTACCTACTAGTTTTGGAGCGGTCACCTAGACCACTCAGCTACCAGTAGGCTAAGTGAAAAATTAAAAAGATTTCTTCACCAATTTTTTTAAAAGCCGTTTCACACTATCGGAAGTATATTGGAAGTATAGGCTATAAAAGTATCAACTTGTTTTATACGCAACTCATTTTTTGCAAGACACCAAAATCATTGAACCTTAAAAAAATAGTCGTATAAAGATAGAATAAAGAGCTATTTTAATGGGTTTTCCGATAGTTTTAGTGTCGCATCGGAAAAGTAATTGAAAAAAACGACTTTTCGTAAAGAGATTTTTTCTTGGACTTGACTAAGGACTCATTTTTGTGAGGAATTTTGAGGAACTATAATAATTCACCCTCAATTATCACAAAAACTTTTATCACCTATGCAATACACAAAATCAGAAGAGAGCTTTAACTATAGCTCTTCTAGAGGCCCACTACAAATTGTACACTTAGTCTTCAAGTGGAGTCAATAAATTTTGGATTCAATCACTTTAGAATTTCCTGAATTTTTTATACGCTTTAGTGGTCCACTAATTACATTTCTGTACATTTTTTCCAAGTTTTAAAACTACCCGAAGAATGGTTAAGTACTATTACGTAGATGTGTTCTTTTCTCTATCATTTTATTTTTCAATACACTTTTTGGGGATACTACTGTTCTTCCGACGCCACGATTTGAAAACGGATTTTTATAGATATTAACGTAGGAAAAAAAGGAAAAGGAAAAAAAGAATAATTATTTGCCATATCTCGCTTAATTTAAGAGTTATCGATACTTAAAAATTGATATTTTTTTGGACTGATTTCTTTGATTTTCAAAAAGAAGTTATGTAATTGTTTACAAACGCCGACTCTACCTATTTTTTTTTGGGTTAAAAGGGACAAAGATCTGGTAGGGACCTTGTAGGGCGAAGTCTCCAAAAAATGTTTGAAATGTTTTTTTAATTATTTAAACTATTGAATTAAATTAAAAACAAAGTATAAATGCAACGTCGCTAGATATTGATCTCTTCTTGCTAAAAGGACTTTTAGCAGGCTTCACCTCTGGACCTATTATAAAGTTTTTTCGTACCTTCTTAACTAATTTCTACTATAAAAGAAGGAAGAAAAGCACGTAATTCAAATCTTATGCCACAAAATCCAAAGTTGACAGATTTTCTTTATATAAACAATAATATTTTTCATATTTCGCACAATGTTTTCACCGACCCATTAACTTTTCATACTTCGCTACTTTGACTGCAAATAAAAAGAATTATAGATAAAATGAGAATAATTTTCTTGCGTTATTAAAAACGTTTTCTAAAAAGAATCATTAGAAAAAATGTATGCCAAAATATTTAAAAAATAATTTTTAAGTTTTCTTTAATCATAATTAATTCAAAACAGACACAAATCATTTGATACTTTGCACGCCTAACCGAATATAACTAGTAACGCTTTTGAAATTTTTCTTAATTTGACATAAAATTTAAGTTTTCAATTCAATTACTCAGGTAGTACCAAAGAGTAATAGTATTTTAAATTTTCAAATCATGATTAAAGCTAGATTATACTTTTTTAACATTTCAAAAGGTAGTCAACTTTACTAATTCATCAGTGATATATCACAAAACATATAACAATATCATAGGTAATTAAAGAAATGAAACCTACCTATTAAATGCCTTGAAAGAACATTTGCAGCTCTCGTACTTCAATATTTCAGGATAATATTGGTCAAAAACTTACCAAACTTCTGTTACTTGAAATCTGGAGACATAATAGTGCTACCACTCAGATTAATCAAAAAAATAATACCTGATCTTTTCCCGAAGGCAAGCGTTTTGTCGTATTTTCAAACCCTCAGTTTCGGGTAGAATAATACTAGATAAATCAATTTTTCAGGATAAAATGTAGTTAAGATGCGTATAAAACACGTTATTATTATACTTAAAGTATTATTAATACCCATAGTACGTAAATTTTACCTTGGCTCAATCACTCATCATCAAAACCTTTATTACTTCTCGATATTCTAGAAAGCTGGTATTTAGTATGAAGGCTAAAGTTAACACGTAAACAACCACAAAAAGACATTTGTAATTTCCATTCTCTAATTCCCATAAAGAATAGTGCAAATCTACAATTGTTTTGGATAGGTACTTCCATTTTTTATGAACGCTAGATTATTATATTAATAACGGAAAAGAGAATACATTATGCACTATAAATATGAATAAAGGGAACTTCTGAAATTTGTTGATGCTTATATTACAATAATTCTATAAAACGTCTAAGCTCTACATTTGGATCAAGATATAGGATCTGTGAGATTAGGGCTTAGGGGTTTGAGTCTTCACGAACTTTGACAACTTTTTAACATTGAAAGCGTTATGAAGCTTGTGAGTCTAAAAACCAACTTTACAATAAATACTTTTTATAGAAATACTAATTAGATTAAAGATACTAGTATACTATACGCGTCATAAATAAAATTTCTACTGCCACAAGTCCGAATGTATATTTTTGCGACTAAACTAAGCGAACATTTTGGACACTAGGAACAGTGGACCCAGAACGGGCGTCCAAGCTGACGTCACAATTGTTATTGAAATATTAATATTAAGAACTTAGTAGGAAATTTAACTTATGGAATATATCGATGTGGATACATTGTAGTTATTTAATTAAATACATATTTATCGAATGATAACGAATTATTGAAGAATGTAATTATTGCAATTCTCAAATGTAAAAATAAAATGTGGCGATGTTTTCGACGCTGCCAACATACTAACTTCTTTAAATGAAACTCTTTTTTTTAGTCTTGTTTTAATGTTTTCCAATACACGCACAAAGAAGCATTTGGAAAATTGGCTTTTTCAGAGTTGAAGTTAATCGTGTAACAACATTCAGTAACTTCTTAAAATTATATGTATGTATATAATAGAAAGGTTTAAGAATTTTAGGAAAGCTTAAATAGGGTATTGCATTACATAGGTTGGAAAATACAGCTGTAGTAGATCTTCAATTTCTATAGCACTAAATCAGTTACAACAAAAATATGATGCAGATTGTGAAAAATTGTCACTGCCTCAGTTGAGAAATATAAATTACAAATTTGTAAGCATTTTAAACAAAGTCTTGTAGAAACACTCAATGCTACTTAATAGGTACTTAACATTTATACATTTTTTTATTTTAAAGTATTTGGATACTATGGCAATTTTTGTTATTCGACACCCAAAGAAGAATAAAATCTTGCACTAATATAAATGTTGCATGAAATCTAAATTGCAAACAAAACTTGTTTCAGCTTCAACTGCTTTTTCTTTTTAAATGCAGATAATTTTTTTTTCATATAAAATATTTCTCTTTTTGAAATGAATACTTATATTTTGTACGGACATGAATTTAACACATCATCTAATATAGCGTATTACGTTTTCAAATAAATCTTTTAAAAAAAAGTCAATGAAATTCGTAATTAGAAAAAGTGCTTTTTGTAGGTGGGAGGAAATTTAATGGTAGTCTTTGCGGTAGAATTAAGTTAAAATATCTTTCGATATCTTTCAAAGTCATAAAGCAGTACTAAATATATTATTTGATTATGGAAGGAAATGAATTTGAATTTTGAAATCCCAGAGAGGTAATAGTAAGGAAAATGAAGTATGTTGGGCCTTTTAATTAAAACAATTAAATACGTTACAATATTTATATATTTGCCTTTAAACAGAGAATGGAGTTGGGAAACCTGGGAATGAAGGTTGAATATGGTATATTAGGGTTAACATCGTCAGAGTAATTACATTTGACAAACATCTTAACAAGAATATGATCACATCGAACTTACATCGATGATTTAAAACAGATAAATCAGTTTGAACCCCTAACTACCTCATCCAAACTTTCCATAAATTTCTTCAGAGAAGTTCGCTACACACTTGCACTTCAGCTGAAAATCTTCAACTTTTAATATAATTTTTCGATCTTGAATTTCATGCTGATGAAACAGGAAATTTCAGATCATATTCTTTTATTTTTGTAAATAACTTGAGCTTTTCTTGAGACGCAAAAAATTGCGGCTAAAATTTCATTGTGTATCTTCAATTTCATCCATTATTTCTTCTTTTAATACCTTGTCAAAACAAACGAAAACACATTAGAATCTTTTTGTTCTTATTTTAATTGGTAGTTATTACTAGTTTATTAGTGATATTGTACATATTTGAAAAGTGGGTATCAGCATGAAAATTATACATAGAAAACTAACAAAGATTTGAAGCACAAGAGAATGTACTCAAAAAATAATAAATAATGAACTTAGTCTAGTCTTAATTAAGTCAACAGGGTCCTACGATAAATTTGATGAGCTGCGACTTGATCAATTGCAGTTAATCAGTAAAATACTATTTCTAAAATTAGATATGATAATCACGGTCAACTTTTTAATAAAAACCACCTTGAATACTGAGAATTATTAACACTCAATTATATGATAAGTATGAAAAATCAAGTGAATTTTTTAAATAAAATCAGCTCATCAAAATTAAATCTGAGACTACTAGTCCTCTATTGTAAAAATGATTTTAGGCTAAAATTAAACACAATTATTAATAAAGATGAAACCCAAATAATGTTTGGGCCGTGGATATCCTAGCCCATGACTCAAGTGGCTCTCTCATTTAATACCGACCTGAAATTAGAGTATAACAACACACTGATTAACGTTACAAATCTATTAATCTATTTTTGCATTATTAACTGATTACCGAAAATATTTTCAGTTTAAAGATGAATGTATCGAATATTTACGTGTCAATTTGAGATTTTATTTAATTCGTCAAAACCTCAAATAATAAAAACTAAGGCATTAATTGTGCAAAAATGTAATTGCAGAAACTCAAATGATATTTTGTTTTACAAAACTAAAGCTGACCAAATACGAAAAATAAAGTTGTTTTTATAATAGGTTTGTCTGAAGTAAAAATATCGGTTCAACTCGGTCCGAATAAAGAATATCTGGTTCTAATTTTTACTATGCCTACATTAACTTATATCATTTCTTTCTAACTTAATACCAGGGACTGAATAAATCGTTCTCAATAACTGGAACTAAAACGTTTAAATGGGCCTAACAATTTAAAAACTTTGATGAAACAACGAATGAATAATTCTTGAAAAAAAACAGTACCGATTCTGTAGTATGAAACAGAATTCATTAATTACGCATGCGTACTATTTCAGAACCGTTTTAAAAAGCTTAATGAAACAAACCTATTAAGTGTTACTTTTTTTAAATTTAACGCTAACAATATTTAATATTGACAAATAAACAAAAAAAAAAAGCTAAATTAGATTTTAATTCTTAACTACAAATGCCGCCTGAATTCGTTTATTCGAAACATAATTAGCAAATAATATATAAAATGTGAGTCTACTCTCATGTCGTTGGTTTGTGTTGACTAATCACAGCGATATTAAAGAAGATTTTCAGGTCGAGGCATGCAACAATAGGAAAGATAAAAATCCTGTTGGTGCTTCTAATTTTGAATACATAGGGCCAGATTTTACTGCAAATTGTTGCCGATCTTTTTGTTACTAATAGGGCTCATTTTAATAGAAAAAATAAAATAAGACCTAACTCCTTCTAGTACAAAAGGTCGACTGCCTTTCTTGAAAAATAAAACATTTAAAATATTATTAGTTTTGCTTTAAGTGTTAGTAACATCAGAATGGAAAATTAACCAAACTATGTACTTATGACTAACTATTGAAAAACCAATCGTGATTAAGACTAAAATTTGATTAAATTTTTAGTCTATTAATCAGTCGATTGTTATCAACACTTACGATACTTATGTGGCGAATAGGAACGAGAACGAGATCGTTCATAACGACGGCTTCGGTAACGTGGTGATGGTGATCTACGATCTCGATAACTACTTCGATAACGTTCACCACTTCCATAATATTCACTTAAAAAAAAATCATTTAGTATGAACTCAATTTTAAAAAACACAAAGCATTACTTACTCTCTATCTCTACCACGGCGTTCATTCCAACGATCATAAACACTATAAAGATAATGCAATCAATAAACTTCGAAATAAAAATTAGTATAAAAATTAAAATGTAAGCAGAGGCCTTTAACAATAATGCTCGCTTAAACAAATTGTTCTAAATTCCGCTTATTTTATTCTAGAAATCACTGGATTTATCAATAATAACTAACTTACTAATATTAGTCCAGTAATTTCAAAGGATGTATAGGTATAGAGTACTAGGAACAACTTACTACGTTGGTTTTCCCATATAAATACCAGGAGTTGGTGTATGTGCTCTTTGGGTTATTGAATAATCCACCCTAATACAACGCCCATCAATTTCCATGCCTGAACATTGTTCTTTTGCTACTTTAGCATCTTCTGTGCTATCAAAATATACAAAACCAAATCCTCGTGAACGTCCAGTCTAAAAAATATTAAAACATAATTAACCAAATGAAGTATTAACGAATAAGTGGTTCGGAATTCTTTTGTGTAAAAAATATGGATTTAAACGCAACGGTGAATTGGGTTTCTTTCTTCAAAATACAACTCTTTAGAGACAAGGTTGTATTTTGATTAAAACCGACCGTGAAAACCTTAAGTCTGCTTTTCTTTCTTTTTATCAATTGTTATTTACCGTTACTTTATAGCTATTACGGCCTTTAGCGACTTTAGGGTTAATAAAAATTCATAATCGAGAAATATTGAAAATTATGAGGATCGAATCCAACACCTACCGGTTTTGGAGCAGTCACCTGAACCACTCGGCTACCAGTAGATTCTTTTCTTTCATATTTATCTTGAATAATTAATCTTAGACTGAGCATATATGTCCATATATATGAACACTATCGTTGTGTAAGTTTACTGGATACAATTTGGTGTCCCTCCAGAAAAGAGGAATAAAACATTGTATGCTCAGTCTTTGATGTTATTAAATAAAAATTTGACATATTTATATAAAATTAAAATATTGATTTAATATTAATATTTATACCGACTGAATTTTGATTGACTCTTGTGAAACATGTTTCTTATCTAAATTTAGTAACACGATCTTTCGTGCATGATATAAATTCGATATCAATATAAACTTTATTTGGTCTTAGAAAGATTTGAAGCTAGATAAAAATTGTCGCATGTTACGAAACAATAAATAATAACCTTTTAAAAGTTTTCGATAATAAACCATTTATTTTAAAAGTAGTCTAATTCCATTGAAAGAGCAATTTTATGTTATGTTATAAAACTATCAAAGCAGCAATTTGTTTCGATTTTCAAAATAATAGGTCGGTTTCGAATTTTCTTTAGCAAATGATATTTTTCTATTTTGTTCCTTGCCTTTAAATAATTTCAATTCTTCAGAAAAATATTAACTTTAAATGAAAATTCCATTAATATTACTTCATACCTTCGCATCTATAACTACTTGAACTCTTTCCACTGGCCCGTATTTAGAAAATATATGATACAATTGACTATCTGAAGTTGATGTGCTCAATCCAAAAACACCCAAGCACCTTGACTGAGTAGGATTTTCTCTAGTTCCTACATGTCGGCGTCGAGAGGACATAGGACTGTGAGTTCTGGATCTTTCATGTTTACCATATCTACCTCTTGAATATGAACGAGACCTACTACGAGAATAGCGCGATTTGTAACGACGGGGAGAACGGGAACGGCTTCGACTTCGATACCGTTGCCGTTCACCACTGGGACGCTCTCCACTATTTTCACGTTCAGGTCTATCTCGTTCTCCAGATCTGTAGGACACTTTTCTCGAGTGGCGACTAGGACTTCTGAAAACAAATAAGAGATTTTTGTGTAATAATTTGACTTTAAATTGAGGAAAATGTTCAAATCGATGTCGTTTTAGGAAGGAAAATTTATTTTTTTTAACGAATCAAGATTTTTTTTTATTATCGCCCAAATTTTATAACCATAACTTAAATCGTTTGGCAAAATTTATTATGAAAATTAGTCTTAACTTAATTACTAATAAATGGAAGAGTAGTCTACTCCAGGTTCTTTCGATAAAAAATATTCTCCTACTATCTTTTTAGTCTTTCATATACCTATACAAATACATTTTTAATTTCATATTACTTTACTTTTTCTTGGCGCTTTAAGAATCAACAGATAAATAAATAACTAGAGAATGTTTCCCTAGATGAATTTCGAGTAAATATCGGTTATTCTAACAATTATTTTTCGACTATATACTTAATAAAATAAAAAAGTTTATTACTTGATTTGCAGACACTGCACTTTCGATAAGACATTCATAATGTCAGGGGTTGTGTACACTTGTTGTATCTACGTAGTCTACGCAACTACTAAAAAATCGTGGCGACAATACACGAATCTTGTTTTTAAAAAGTTTGTATCGGTATTTGGCAATTTTCTAAATAATGGAAAACAATGCATTCCTTAATTAACCATTGTCGATATTTAACAAAATTTCAATTATTGACAAATGAACGGAAATCAAAACAATTATGTATCAGTGCAAATCCACTGAGGTGGAAAATATCACTAAGTGGAAAATCCCACGAAAGTATACTTTATTATACTATGTTTCTAAGATTTCTGAAACAAGACCCCTCATCATAAACGAAACAAAACATTACAAGTACTTTATACACACCATGCCGACCATAGTATTGTTTAAAATACGCTTTTGTACTATCAAATATTTCGTTGATCTTCAACGTTGAGAAAACTATTGAGATCGAACAAGAATTGAGATCGAAAGTTTAAAAACTACTAATCAGAAAAACACTTTATGGTCTTCTCTCTACACATGAGTCAATTTTGGGGCCTATATTGGCCCAAACATCTGCGAAATTGTTGTATAATGCGTTACACAATATCAACGTTTTACCCAAAACCCTTTAATATAATATGTTGAAAAACTGAGACCAATCTTATAGCCTCTCAATACATGAACTGATAATTTGGACAATTTATCTCGCCTTAGTGTAGAAAAGGGCGATGGAGTGTTGACCCACATGGTGTTCCAATATCCGAAAAGTATCAGTTAATATCCGAACAAAACTAATTTTTATAGGGTATTCGAAGTTATGCTCCTATTTTCAGTCCAATTTTCATTTAAGACTTTATTTTAGTTCATTTATTGTAGTGAGTTTGACCGAAATATAAATAAATTGTTATAAATTAGTATGGAGTAAGTGGAGACAAAGGATCCTAAGGACCATCTATTTCAGGGGGGGGAACTTTTATCATCGAGTCGATTTTTATATGGTGAGTAGAATGAATGATTTAATACTCGCGTTACCAAGGGGGTATATCATACACTCCACCAAAATGTTCGTGAAATCAATGAAAATTCAGTAGTATAAAAGATACCCTGCACGGCAAACAAAGGACTATTAAAAGTTATTTACTTAATTAAAAAATGTAAAATTATTTTAAAAACTTAACAAAATAGAAATTTACTATGAAGAAATTTACGGTTATATTTAATAGATATTTACCTCAGTTGGAATAAATTTATTATCTATTATATATAAATGAGTTGAGACGTGTGGGTCTCGCAAAAACATAGCATATTTAATATTCAAAAATATAACAGTTGTTCTCAAATGACGTCGTTTGGCGAATAAAATAAATATTATGTTTAAGGAAGTCCTGCAGAAAAAACAAACATTCCCAGGAAGCTTCCAATCCCTGATTAATAGAGAATTTAGGATCGAATTAGTCAAAAGAATAATACAATTTCGGGGGACAAAAACAAAAATATGTTTGCAAATATCTATGTATGTTTTTAAACTCATAAATAGGTGAGAATTTAAGGATTTTTTGTATCCATATGAGTTTTAACATGTTTAATTTTTTATAGGTTTAAATTTAAACAAGTAAAATACAGTGTGTATTTATTTAATTGTTAATAATTATTGTTATTGTTAGTAATTTAATAATTAAAACTGTAGCATTATTGCCGATATCAATTAATTTTTGAATAACAATTTAGCTGGTACGAAGTTCACCGGGTCCTCTGATATTTTATAAAAAAAATATTTCCATATAATATAATCAGGTACCTACATATCAATTGTAACGCAGGCAATTTAAAAAATGCTTATTTTTTAAATATATTTAATATCATTACCATATACAAAAGAATTTAATGAAACCATGAAATAAAATTTGAATTGTTTGTAAAAACATTAAAAATTTTATCAAATTGAATATATATATATATATATATATATATATATATACGAAAAATTCAAGTATATAGTATGCTGGACTGGAGATATGAAATAACATAGTAAAAGTGTGAAGGCCAAAATGAGAGAATGGCAGTTTTAAATATGTCGTTTAAAAAATTTGGAACCAGTTTAAGGTATTTATTATTTGTTGTCAATTATAATAACATTAACACCCGTTTCCAAATCCATTAGTTACACCTTTCAAACCTTCCTTTTTATCACATTTTGGCCTTCAAGCTTTACTATGTTATTTCATATAATCAGTTGAGAGCAGGTAGAAATTCTTTGCAATTTTAACACCAGCTTGGAATTTATACCACTTTTTCTCACAATAATCATTATAGTACAAAGGTTGATAAAATTGACGTAAATATATGTCTACCTGTATTTTATCGTACAATTCAAGAACAGGTTAATCGATTTCGATAATATTTTGTTTTCAGGTAGATCTTAGTGTTTCACCGTATAAGCATAAAGAAGGTCACAGACAAGTCTAATCTAAATAGTTGCACCAATATTTTATTCTGATTTCATTTATGGTTCCTATTTAAAGACAGCTTTACTGACATGACAGAAACTTTGTAATCAAGTTCAACTAATTATTCTTCGGGAGAAAAGATTGCCTATTAACGCTTAATTATTAATAATAAAAGTAGTTGAATTTGTTGGATATAAATTGGTTAATTATAAATGATACTCTTAATAAACCTAACCGCTTACAACAGCTAACTTGTTCTGACTGGTTCAGTTACTGTTAGCTGTACTAAGCGATAAGGTTTATCCATTTATAACTAATTTTTATTGAATTTTATGTATCCTGGAAGCTCTCACTATTATTTTTATTAACTGTACCATATTTATAAAATGTATCATGACAAGGATTATTGTTGACAAAGTTAAAGCGATTGTTTATGAACGCCTAAGGAAGGCTCAATAAAGAACCGAAACGTCGCGAATAAAAATCAAGTTTTAACTACTTATTTTGATCCTAGTCCTCTGGGAATTTGCATTAAAGTATTATCACCAAGGATCTGAAATTTTACCATAATAATATTTATACATTTAGCTAAACGTTGAGTTGAAAATAAATTAAAATTTGTACGATTATTTCACATATTACTTGGTTTTAAATTTTTATGAATCAATCTGCCCCACTTCCCCCAATGTGTAATTAATATAAATTGTATACTGCTACTAATTTTTGTAAAATACAATATTTTGTTAATCAAAAACCTGTTTTTAAGTTTTGCTAATTTCGGATTTATAGTTTATCAGGTACTTTTCCGTTAACTACATATAAGCGATACAAGGTAAAAGCAAAAATATTTTTTATCAATAGCGATGGGTGCATGGAAAAAGGAAGTCTCTCATCCCTTTCGTCCATATCGAATTTTTAATGTACAAAATCAAATTATGTACACGAGGAGAGGTATACATTGGATTAGCATTTTATATTTTATAATTTGTTCAACTTCTTGGATTGAGACATTAGATTAGACATGACAATAAACATTTGTTTTGTTCATTATACTAATAAATCGAATTTATTATCTCCTCTTAACCTGTCATGTGTTTCAACGTGGATTTATTTTACAACAGTTTAATGATTACTTCTGATCAAGTATGTTAATACCAAAAAGAAGAATATTTAAAAACAAAATTGTGAAATTTTGTATTGAGGTTGAATTTATGATTGCTAAAGTAACTTCACAGCAGCGCCAAGACATAGTTTTCATAAATAAATTGAAAATATTAGCTTATGAAAATGAATTTCGTTTACCTAGAATAGCTTTTTTTAAAACTTTTATGATCGGGCGATCGACTTCTGGAATGCCCTCGAATACGACCATTTGGGGGAGAAGTCTCCTCTTTTTTAACAGCATTATGATCAGACGCACTGCGTGAACGGGATCTCTGTAAAAATGAATTTCCTTGAAAATTGATAATCGCAGTTGAAATTTGGTTATATTGATTTTTGTATCCTCGCCGGTAGTAAAATAAAGTAATGACAATGTGTGGGTCACTTACGTCTCGGTCGCTCATTTTATAATTAATTTCACTTATTTGTCCTAAAATTCACGTAAAATTATTTGTTAGTTTTCCAAATTTTCTTTTTAAATCACAGCACACGACATGAAAATGGCGAAGGTCCGCGGAAACACAATAGCGTCGTTGCCTTGATAATTACACTGACGACATTTCTAACAAGTGCTGATTGGTTAAAAATTCAAATGATTGTATTTGATTGGTTGTTATTCATTTTGTTAGGAAATGAAATTCAAAACAAAATTATTCGTGCGTTACCAACACAAATTCGCGTATCCAAGACAAATAGGATTCTGGGGATTTTGTTCAATTGGCTACAAATGAAAAATCCCTAAAACGTTTTTAAAACTCATGTTCCGAAATATCTAGAAAAACAGTTGGTACATAGAACGTTGATGACATAGCTATTTAGTGAACATGGCCGGTGCAATGTTGATCGAAAGAGCTCAAGCGATTTCTAATATAAATCGCGAAGAAGGTATTCATCTACTAAATAAAATAGTGCGTGAACAAGAAATCGAAGAAAACGATGAAGATAATATCAAACTCAAAGAACAAGGCATCCTTCATCTCGGTGAATTGTATAAGAAAGAGGGCAAAGCCAAAGAGTTAGCTGATCTCATAAAAGCCACAAGGCCTTTCCTTAGCCTAATCAGCAAAGCAAAAGCAGCAAAACTAGTGCGTTCTTTGGTGGATTTCTTCCTCGATCTCGAAGCTGGAATTGGAATTGAAGTTCAACTATGCAAAGAGTGTATAGAATGGGCGAAGGAAGAAAGGAGAACATTTCTACGCCAATCCCTCGAAGCCAGACTTATAGCGCTTTACTTCGACACAGGCATGTATACCGAGGCTTTACTACTAGGATCAAATCTTCTCAAAGAATTAAAAAAATTGGACGATAAAAATCTCCTAGTCGAGGTACAACTCTTAGAAAGCAAAACCTACCATGCTTTGAGTAATCTTCCTAAGGCCCGAGCTGCTCTCACTTCTGCAAGAACAACAGCCAATGCAATTTATTGTCCTCCGAAAATGCAAGCTGCACTAGATTTACAATCTGGAATTCTACATGCTGCGGATGAGAAAGATTTTAAGACAGCTTACTCTTATTTTTATGAAGCCTTCGAAGGATACGACAGCGTCGAAAGTCCAAAAGCACTAACAGCATTAAAATATATGTTACTATCGAAAATAATGTTAAATAATCCCGATGATGTCCAACAAATCGTTAGTGGAAAATTAGCAATTAAATATGCGGGAAAGGATATTGAAGCAATGAAAAGCGTTGCTGCGTCATCACACAAAAGATCTTTAGCTGATTTTCAACTTGCATTAAAAAATTTCAAACATGAACTAGAAGATGATGTTATTGTTCGAGCCCATCTTGGCACGCTTTACGATAATATGTTGGAACAAAATTTATGTCGCATCATCGAACCATACTCAAGAGTTCAAGTCGAATATGTAGCACAATGTATCAAATTGCCAATGCCTCAAGTTGAAAAGAAGCTCTCTCAGATGATTCTCGACAAGAAATTCCATGGAATTTTGGATCAAGGAGAAGGCGTACTCATAGTATTTGATGAAACACCTGTCGATAAAACATACGAAATGGCGCTGGAAACCATCCACAGCATGAGCAAAGTGGTCGATACTTTGTACCAAAAGGCGAAAAAGTTATCTTAAGTATTACACCAATCTTTGCATCACTACAAAATGTGGGTGAACAATTTCATCGGACTGAATATAATTGCATTATTTAAAATGTTATTACTTATACAGGCGTGTTTATATATGATAGAATATTAATGATTGATTGCTTTGTATATATCAGTAACAAAATATTGTAAGGGTTTGGAATTCTAACATGAATAACAACACGTTAATAAAAATTTGATTATTTAATTTCAAAATAAAAGTTTTTATAAACTTCATTGTTAGTTTTTATTTATTACAAAACAATTAAAACCTGTATTCCACTTGACCATATATAAACAAGAAGTTTCGCTATTTGACCTTCAATAATGACATTGACTCTAACAAAGCATTGTTTCATTTACGTATTTCCAATTTTCTTTTTCTTCTTTCCCTGTTTACGTTTTTTTGAATTCGATGCTATTTCTGGAATAAAAATTAACGATAACTATTAACAAAGAACTTTTGCATTTTGTTCTACTTATACATAAATAGACGTTCTATAAATACATTTCCACAAAACATACAAATTGATGTCGCAAAAGAATGAGTAATCATAATTTTTTGCAAAAATACAATTTATATTTACTAAGACGCTCAGCTCTGAAAGTTAATCGATTATTGAAAAGCAGCATAATAAAAAGCGATGAGGAAATCCCAAAACTTTTGTGGGGAATTCCAACTTCTTTGGGTGCTTCTATCCCTGTGAATCTTTAATAAGCATATTTTTATGAAATAATCAAAGCCATTGTGCATATCTACTTATTATAAAATTCTACTGTTTGTCATTGCATTTTTATTTTCGATCCCATTTTGGAAAAGATACTAATCTTTTGAATCTGGAATAGCCCAACCGATTTCGATAAAATTTCATAGTTAGATGAAACCTGTTGTTACACTTTAGTAGAATAAAAATCAAGGCTGTCAATATGAGGCTTGTAAGAAATGTACGGTCCGTGAAATAGATCAAACCTATAAAATTAGCCTTCTCACTTATTTTTCACTTCGCTTCTAAGCATGTTATTTACTTATTTTGTATGTTTTTTTTCATTAAATAAAAACCAATTGATTATAATATAAAATTCTTGTTAAAAAAATAAAATTTAACTTACTTTTATTATTTTTTTGTCTGGTATTAATATTTCTTTTCAAGATCACCCTTTTCTTAACATTCCATTTGAACAATCCAGGCAATACATTTTGACTTTCATTATTTGGTAATATCACAGTACTATCTAGGGGTATCCATTTAGGAATTTCTTCGGAAATCTGTGTCTTTAGACTATGAATGTCCAACGTGGCTGCAGTCCTTGAAATTAATTTTTAAATCATATCAAATTAAGAATTTAGATTAAGGCATACTTACTCGTCGCTAACAGTTAATAAATTAGCAAAAGCTCCATACTTTGGTAATCGACAAAGTAAATAGTCTCCAACTTCTTTTTCTTGTAAGCTTTTCAGAATTATGTACAAAGAAGATAATGATTCAACTGGATTGTAATTATGATGAAATATCGAGTCTTTGGAAATTTTTGTTGGGGTATTTTCTTGGCACATTATGATTTCCGAAGTCTTTGGGTCAATATAATCTTAAACAGTTTTTGAAAAAAAACGTTACAAGTCTTCCTTAATCAAAAATTATAAAACAAACATTTAATTAATGATGCAAAGGGATGAAAAAATAATGAAATCCAATTTCGAGTGTAATCACTTTTGGATTCGACTTCAGCCCCAAATTGTAATTGATATTCAATCTTTGGAGTCAAGACTAGGGGTTGAGTGCTCCCGTTTTGTAAAATCTGTAAAAATTCATTATATTTAACTACCTTTCACCTGACGGGCCATTCATAAATTATACAAAGCACTTTAGAGTGAAGAGGTATGAATTTCTTATTTTTTACTTTTCCTTACAAAATGGATATTATTTTGTGTTATTATCGCGAGAGGGTAGGTCTTAAAATTTGCCTTACATAATTTATGAATGTTCTCCAATATAAATAGTTCTTACCCTACAGGCATCTACATGTGACTTAACTATAATATTCACAGGGGTTTGTGTGCTATTTTTCAAAACTGTTGAGGCAGAATTAAGGGTCAGACTTTCGTCTTTTGGTCGTAAAACCCAACTACTATAGATCACATTTTTTTTCAAATTATCAGACCAATTTTTTTCACTTTCAGCATCATATGATTCTGGAAATCTAATTTATCAAAAGTTAAATACTAAACCATTTCAATTTTTAATTAATTAAATACTTACTTATATCCTTCGTTACAGCAAAGAGAATGCTTTATTACTTTTTTATAAATCATTTTATGTTTATGAAATTCATTAACATTTGAATGTTCCAATGGTTTATCGAAATATATCACTTTCTTAACAACTGATTTACCTTGAACTGAAAAGAACGAATAAATTAATTTTCAATCAAATAAACTATTTTTAATAAAAGACCAGTTGTTGTACACGATTTTATTGATATTGGAATATACCAAATTAAATTTTCTAAGTTAATCATTTGCTTAATGGAACTCAGCGGTATTACAACGTCAGTAAAATGTTCTTTTGCTAACTTTTCGGATAAATCATCTTGTTTCACTGAAAAAAAGTAAAAATTAGTTAAGTAATCGAATAGAAATTAAAGACCTTACCATCATTTTTACTATTGTCTGAAGTTGATAATTCAGAAGGAAAAGAAAGAAAATATTTTTCACGAAGTGAAGTATCTAAATATGGAATATAGCCCTAGAAAAATTATAAATTTATAAAAATATTATACAAGCGTACACAATAGCATTTGAAAATGTCTATGCTTAAATATAATTAAGAATGGTTTAAGAAATCGTATAAAATTGAGATTTTTTTCAAAACCATAGATACGTGCAATAAATAACACATGTCGGACTATGCCTTTCGTGGCCCATTAGTTAAGAGTAATCCGTTTTTATGTTGCGGAAAGTTAACGAAGACCTGTGAAATCTGAATAAGGCATTACTATGTGCTTCCTCACGTGTCGTCAAACATGGTACCACTCTTTCTTCATTTTCTTCTTTTGTGATTTAAAATTAATCGTGAATAAAAATAAAGCCCCACGTTTTCTTTTCTAAAGATAATAAAATATATTTACCATACTCGTTAAGTCGGAAATCTTGAACATTTCCATTGTTTTGCACTCATTGTGTAATGGAATCATGATATTTTTATTAGAATAAAATTGGGGGTACAAATTTAATCGATGAAGTCTCGAATTCCAAATGTGTTCCAAAATCTTTGTTGCAGATGAATGAATATTTTTGAAATTCAATATCCCCGTCATTTCCCATTTATCCTTTACAAACTCCATATACTTTACTTGCTCTTCCTTGATTTTATCCTCCAAAGTCTAAAAATTTAGTTATATAAATCAAACAGTTATCAAGTAGCAAAAAATATATCTATACTTTGTAAACTTTTAAAGCATTTTGAATTTTCATTGGTATATTCATACTTGGTGGGTTACTTAAATTATAATTAGAAGTTAAATGTTTTAAGGCAATCAAACATTGCTCATGTTCGTTTTCGGTTAAAGATGCCAGCGAAGACTTTGGCAACTCTCGGTAACCGGGAATTTTATTAGACATTAAATCGTTGTTATTGTTAGCTTTAGCATTTTTAGTTTTCTTTTTCTTCGCGGATTTCGTATGTGTTTTATTTAATTTAATCGATTCTGCAACTAGAGACTCCAATGGTATGTTTACAGTAGGAATTTTGGAGATGGTTTCTTCTGATAAAAAATGAGGGATTTCATTCAATTCGGCAGGTTCTTGAATTCGCCTTAAAAATATTTTAAAATATAGTTGAATAATTAAAAATTAAGTTTGTTGAAAGTAACTACCAAATTAAGTTTTTAAAATAATCCATTGTAAGCCTTATTTATTGAGGTTATTTTGTATTGGAATTCTTATCATAATTATCAGATAAATTGAGATTTAACGATTTGTGCAAATATGGAAAATTATAGTAATTCTAACTATTTATAAATTATTAATAATTTGAATTCAAAAATGACATTTATCAAACTGCACCGATTGCACCGGATTGCACCATTGACAAATTGACTACACTGAAGTATTCTCTTTCATAAATGTCAAATAAAGACTCGAAAGCAACGTGTAGAGGTGCCTTCTATTTAATTTTTATTAATTAATTAAAATAGTTTTTAGCGATGGCTACATGTAGTGAATTTATAAAAAACGAATTTCCTCTTATAGACGACGATTTAAAGCAATATGTCGAAAGTAAGTACATCTTTTGCTTCATTAAAAGAAAACAAGGAAACCTAACATAATTTCTAATTCGTAGGCATATTGGAAAATGGGGCCGAAGACTTTGAAAATGTCGATGAAGTTTACGAAGCTGTGGGAGAAATTCTACAAGAAATTTCCAGTAATAAATCCGAAGATGACATTAAGTAAGGGATTTAATAAATATCGTAGACATGCATTTACAATTTATAAAATATATTGCAGTTCAATGTTATACAAGACAGTCGGCCAAAGATGAACTATAAACATTGAAAATTGAACTGATGTTCAAGAAAAAATTTGTTATCTTATTACTTCCATATACCTATTTTTTAAGTTTTCCAAGTAATCTTTCTTAGTTGTAATCAAATAGTATTGAATATCTCCACAAATCTCATGTTAGGATTTACTAAACAACTATTTATCGATCCTACTATGTTTACCAAGCATTTTGCTTCCTACTATGTAGCTAGAAAAGGATTCCTTGATTATCGAAATGCGTATGGGGATAATATACCAAAAATTTTTGAATATAAATTCATTGTGACAATTTTTGTTACAACTATTAAATGAATTATCACCTAATAGTTGCGAAAAAATCTAACGATATTTACTGCCCATTGAGAATATTTACATTGCAATAAAAATACGTATCAACAGTTTTTCTAAAATGTTGTTTCACTATTAGTTTATAATTCATTTTGATATTTAATATTGTACGAAATTTTATTAGCAATTAGTGTACAACCGAAACTAGTTTTTACGACTGAAACCGAATTTCGGCATCAGTTTCAGCCGAAACCGAAACTTCCATTTAAAGACTTTCGCAATTATAAGTAACGGTAACAAATAATTGCAAAAAAAGTTAAAAATAAAGTTGCTTTTTACCTAATTTGTTTAGGTACCCAAAACGAAAATACTCTTTCTTACATCTCAAAAACTAAATAATTTATCGTAAACTTAAGTCAGTTTTCTCTTGAACTGAAAAAAATATATAAAATAGCTTTATGAAGCTTCAACTATGCATAAAAAAGAAATTTTAATGAATTGATAACTGATAAGATCAGTATTCATAATTAAAGGATCTAATATTAAAAGTGAGAAACAATAATTTCTCAACATTTTCATCTCACGAATTCGATTTCGATCGTAGTTT
Source organism: Sisyra terminalis (assembly GCA_958496175.1). Taxonomy (NCBI): domain Eukaryota; kingdom Metazoa; phylum Arthropoda; class Insecta; order Neuroptera; family Sisyridae; genus Sisyra; species Sisyra terminalis. Next base: position 17,066,361 of record OY292275.1, read on the forward strand.
CGGCTTGAATCAGTTGAAACAGCCGAAACCGAAAGTTCGGTCGGACACTAATGGCAATACCCACATTTCAAACATAGTGAAAATATATGGCAAATATGGTACATTTTCAAAGTTAACAAAAAAATTCTTATTTGACAACTTTAAACATGTTTTTAATTATTTCGTTTGCTTTGCAGAGATATATGTGAGAAATTACTCAATATGTTAAAGCCGGACAGAACTTCAAAGATAAGTAATGGAGGAGCCAAAGTACTAAACGCACCTGTACACTTAGGTTCTCTACTGAACAATGTGGAAAACAATTTAGAAGAAATCAAAAGTATTTGGGTTGTTTCACGCGATGATAATTTAGTAAGTTATACACAGTCTTTATTTTTGTATCATAAATTAAATCATATATTTTATATCATTTTCGTTTTCTGCTGACTTTATATACATTTATTTGCTAACTTTGAAAGGTATTTTCAATAAAAAAATGAAAATTGTTCATATTAAGACATTCAATAGGCCAAGTGGCGGACTAAGGCTAAAACGGCCCTAGGCAACATTGTAATTCCGAGCTTATCACACTTGTCGACTTTATCAATCAACGTTTTGGCATAATTTGGATACGTTTCAATAATAATTATGAATGTTACGGTTTTTTCTTGTTAAATAAAAATTACCTATAAAAATTCAAAACCTAATTTTGTATCTCAAAAATTACGGCCCCTAGCCACGTGTCTAGGTTGCCGAGGTTTTAGTCCGCCCCTGAATAGGCTATATAATAAGTAATAGCTTCATAATAGAAAAATTAATTTGATTTATGAAATGATAAATTAAATAATGTTTATGATTTATTTTGAAAAAATAAATCCATGTTTCACTTTCCCCATTTCATCCTCCTCTTTAGACTTGTGAAATTAGAATTTTTTTTATGTAATACTGTAACTTACAGAAAGTTGATTCAAAAAAGCTTGAAAAAGCAGAGGCAAAATTACAACAAAAGCAGGAAAAACGATCAAACGAAACAAGTCGCACACCAGCTGTCGCTCCAAAATTGGAAACCGCCTCTGCCTCTCAAGTTGTTAGTAAAAAAGATAATAAAATGGAAATCAAAGGAACAAACAGAGCCCAAGACATTCGCATAGAGAACTTTGACGTTGCTTTTGGGGATAGGTATGTTATCAAAATAATAAAATAATAATAAAAAACAACAATATATTTTTAGAGTATTACTACAAGGAGCAGATCTAGTTTTGGCTTTTGGTCGACGGTACGGGCTAGTTGGAAGAAATGGGCTGGGAAAAACAACGCTACTTCGAATGATATCAGGAGGACATCTTCGAATTCCGTCGCATATATCGATATTACACGTAGAACAAGAAGTTATTGGCGACGACACATTAGCTATCAATAGTGTATTAGAATGTGATGAGGAAAGAGAACGTCTTTTGGCTTTAGAAAAAGAACTGAATGCAAAAATGAATGCTGGGTAAAATTTATATTTGGCTAAAAAGAATTCTTAAGATTCAAGAATTCGCGAATAAATAATAAAACCAAAACATCAACAGAGCTTTGTATTTTTCCCACAAGAAATTGAAATGATGTCGATTCTTGAATCTTTAGGAATACTTTTAGTTAAGTTATAAAAAAATTATAATTTTCATCTTCAGATCAACAGATCCTGAATTATCCAGTAAATTATCGGAAGTTTACGCACAACTGGAAAATATTGAATCGGATAAAGCGCCTGCAAAAGCGTCGGTTATATTGAATGGTTTAGGTTTTACCAATCAAATGCAATCACTGCCAACAAAAACATTTTCCGGAGGTTGGAGAATGCGATTAGCGTTAGCTAGGGCTTTATTTTCGAGACCTGATCTTCTTTTACTCGATGAACCGACTAACATGTTGGACATTAAAGCTATTATATGGTTGGAAACTTATTTACAAAATTGGCCCACAACTCTATTGGTTGTTTCTCACGATCGAAATTTCTTAGACACAGTGCCAACAGATATTTTATACTTACATTCACAACGGATTGAGACTTATAGGTTTGAATTATTACTATACTGTTGGATATTTTTTTCTATTTTCTTTATTTTATAGAGGTAATTACGAACAGTTCGAAAAGACAAAAACTGAAAAACACAAAAATCAACAGCGAGAATTTGAAGCACAACAGCAACATAGAGCACATGTTCAAGTATTTATTGACCGTTTTCGATATAATGCGAATCGAGCGGCTTCTGTACAGTCCAAAATTAAAATGCTAGAAAAATTGTATGTAATTTACATTTGAGACGAAAAAAGAATTATATCTGTATTTATTTTCTAGGCCAGAATTAAAACCAATTGAAAAAGAACAGGACGTGGTTCTCAAATTTCCAGAAACAGAACAGCTTTCACCTCCAATAATTCAATTGGATGAAGTCGGATTTGCTTATGTTTCTGGTAAACAAATATTCAGTAAAGTGAATTTATGTGCTACTATGGAATCAAGAATATGTATAGTAAGTATTCTTTTAAAACTTAATTGCTGAATCGAGTTTATGATTTTTTCATTGCTTATTAGGTCGGTGATAATGGTGCTGGTAAAACCACATTGTTAAAAATCATAATGGGATTGTTAACTCCAACATCTGGAAATCGACAAGTTCATCGGAATTTAAAATTTGGTTATTTCAGTCAGCATCATGTGGATCAATTAGATATGAATGTAAATTCAGTCGAATTGTTACAGTCAACGTATCCAGGTACTGAATTTAACGAAATTACTATTTGAAGTTTATTTATTACCTAAGTCAAATTGTAGGTAAACCGATTGAAGAATATCGAAGACAACTCGGTAGTTTCGGAGTTTCCGGTGATTTAGCTCTTCAAACTGTAGGAAGTCTATCGGGAGGACAAAAATCTCGAGTAGCCTTTGCACGAATGTGTATGGGAAACCCAAATTTCCTAGTACTTGACGAACCTACAAATCATTTAGATATCGAATCAATCGAGGCTTTAGGAAAAGCTATCAACAAATATACGGTAAATTTAAACAACCATAAGTTAAAAAGGAAGCGATAAGAAAATATTGATTCGGTTCCAGAATTTTTTTTTTTTAAATTCTGAGTAATATATATTGTTTTCTAGTCTACCGGAACCAACATTCCCTTATCTATATCCTTAAACAAATTAATTTCAATTAGATAATTTTCAGGGTGGAGTAATACTGGTTTCCCACGACGAACGATTAATTCGCATGATTTGCAAAGAGCTGTGGGTATGTGGCAACGGTTCCGTAGTCAGTATCGAAGGTGGATTTGACGAATACCGCAAAATTGTAGAAAAAGAACTTGAAATGCAAAATAAATAAATTCAATTCATTTAGCTGAAAATTATATGTTTATACAATAATATATTTAATCGCTTAATAAACTATTGTCTAAAAAAAGAATCAATCTATTTTTATAAATCAAATTTTTCATTATATTTGTAAGTTATTTATTGTCTAAATTATGTGAACAAATAACAAGTGTTGCAATTAGCTTTCTGTAATCAGTTATATTTACAGTTTCGTTAACTTATTGTTACAGATTATGATTGTTATTTCAAATTGCTTTTTTTATTATTCGAGCCTAGGCGTTTTCAATGTATCAGTTTCAATATTAATAAACTAAGGTAATAAAATGGTTTAAAATTATAATTTTTTTTAAATATTTTTAATTAACAGTATTGAAACTTTCAAAAAACTAAACAAATACGTCGTTTGATGAGTAAAAAAATATACTTTTTCGGGTTAAATATAAGAAAAATATAAAAGTTTTTCTTTTCAATATAATAATTAGCTAATACAAATTAAAGTTGAAGGACATCGCGGCGCGAATGTATAATTACATTATACATTTGTCGCAATATTATGCATCAACACATCAATTTATTTGAATCAACCAAATTTCTGTGCATAGGTTTTTTGCAACATAGATTTTATTGAGAATTAAACATAATTAATTCAAGGTTGGATTTTATCAAATTAATACTTTGTTAATTGCACTAAATAATGCATATGCCTTAAATAAATTACAGCATGGTTTTAATTTAAAACTTTTTGAGCAACATATTGTGTTAGTTAGCTTCAAAGAAACACGAAGAGAAATAAGTTTTAAGGAAATAAATTAAATGAATAAAATACTTAAAAAAATACCCTTTCTATAATTATGTAATATAATTTTAGTTTCATCAAAAATGCTTTTTCAATGGTATATAAAATTCTTATATGGTAAATACAATTGAGCATTAACTTAGGACTAGTTAAATTAGAAATAGAAAATATATACAAAGTTCCCATGTTTTTAAAGACCAACCTTGATTTAAATGCAATTCGTTTGTTTGAAGTTCACATGGTGTTGCACTCTTATTACTATTGTTGTTTGCACTTTATGTATATAATAAATAGTTTCATATATCTAGAAGAAGAAAAAAATTAAATATCGTAAAATAGGTTTACAGAATAAATGACATAATATTTAACACTGTTCATTATTTTTTTACAAGTTTTTACATTTGTAACAACAAATTTATGGTAACTGAACTCTTAGTGTGAGTAGTTAACAATCCTTTGGAAATCTAATTCCACAAAAGTGCAAGTGAATTATTTTGTGTAATATCCGATGCAAAAATTTTTTGTATGAAATTTCTTATCGCACGTTACACTACAGATACTTGGTGAATAAGAACTAGGCCAAACAGGCTTATAACAGTAGTCATATGTGTAGCTCAATGCAATTATATTCGTTACGTATGTTTACTACCGTATTTCTATGCATAGTACTACGGTGTAAACCTGTTCTGATTATAAGAAGAGAAGAGTGACCACACAAATTGAACCATAATGAAATATTTATTCTCATAGCGTTTAAAAGATATATTAAGTAATATACTACTACCTTTTTTCTTTTAATTTTTTGAAGTCATACGAGCAAATATTTAAAATACGTTGGAATGGAAGTGAAGAATGAAAGGTAGATTATTTGTCTCAATTTATTAAGGAAAGAAACTTCGTTCCAACCGGATGATCACCGAGACTTCGTTTTTTACTATTGACTACATTTTCATAATATTAACTATTATTTTATAGTTGAAATTCACTATTAATAAATAATTTTAGACCAAACTTTTGCATTAGATATTACAAACAATATTGGGTACAGCAAGTGCAGAAATGGTGACACACTTAACATGCATGCATGGTGGTGACTTTCAACCGTTTAATGATTCATGAACGTATTACAGAGTGTTAACTCTCGACTATTGATACAAAAGGATAAAAAACATTACTATCCACATTATTATTTTTTCTTAACAGTTGAGAATTAATACCTTTAAAAAGCACTATATCACTTCATGTCGAGCTGTATTCGCTCACCAGATATCCCTCCCTTTCCGCATACACTATACAATCTACTGTTATATTTTGATTCAATTGAACGCATTATTTTTTAAATTTTACTACAATAAATTTCAGTCAAAACCTTCTAGATTTAATTTTACAGAACAGTAATATTGCGACGGGCTTAATGGCTTTTTAGAAATTGTTAAACTGTGCTAAAACTATTGCACAACGTTTCAAGGAAAACTTTAATCTTCGTTTTTAATTCTAGAGAGGAGGCTAGGTTTATGTTCTAGACTCGTAATAATTTAATTGGTTTTTGGTAAACTAATATTCAAGTAATTTATTTTTATTATTACATACAATTTGCATAAATTGATTTCTGTAAAATTAGTTGTTAAATATATCAATAAAATTGCATGCAAATTAAATGCTCAATCAACGCAATTTTACTGTTTCAAATAACATTCCGACAAATGTTCGCATAAAAAAATCAAAAGTTATTCCAAATAAAATGTTAGTTTCCTTTAAAGCATTGGTAATAAAACTAACTTTCGATTCAAACTATGGATAAGACTGGATTTGTAACAATCAATAGAATTTTTTTCAATAAAATTTGATAATGTATAAGAAATATAAAGGAAATGAAACATGATATGTTTCAACAATCCATACATTCAATGTTACTATGTCCAATTGTCTAATTAAAGCTATAGATAATCTCCAAGAAATTTCATGAAATTAAAAATCATTTCAAGAAAACCATTTGAGAGTCTAAATAAATAACGTGAACTCTTTAAGTATTGTATTCATTTTCAACGTTAAGCGGTCATTTGACTATTAAAATAAAGTAGTTTTGAAGTGCTTCCGTAAAATACTGCCAATATATAAAAAAAATTGTCTCAATCCTTTTTTAATATATAATAATATATACTTTTTTATAATTTTACCTTTACATAAAACTATTTTATTTTTATATCACGATTTTTTAACTTATGTACACCTGATTATTTTCGCAATACCGAAGTATACTTGAAAAAAAGTTTCATCGTTCGCCGAAAACTAAGCCGATGCTAGCAGGTTGAAGAGTCACTAGCGGCCCACATTTTTGTGCCCAACTGGATATGAGTCGTCGGTGGTAAAGGAGCTTGTTGCTTACCTGCAGCTAAATGTTAAAAAAAAAATATTAATATTCTTTTAAAAACTCATATGCCTAATAGCCATTTCGACCATCCTTGCTTTTCTTGAACAATAACTAATGAATGACTTTATATCATGAATAGATATAGTTTGCGGCATAAGAAGTTAAATACGTTTTTTATACAATTATAAAAATTTTTGAATGGATACTTTCTTCTTTCGTTAAGGTTATCAATTGAAATTGATGTATGATATCTTTAAGCCAATTAATGAATTGATATCAGTAAGTAAGAATACCAAAATGTTTGATTCATATTTTTTATAAATAACAAACGTCCAAGCAATTATAGAAAAAAATACGATAATCTGATAATTTTTGTGTAATGCACCCATAAGGAATATGTTTGGCATTTTATTTACAAAGATGATTATGGTCAAATCGGAAATTATGATATAGTTTTTACCATTCTAGAGCTGGAAAATAAAAGAGAGCTTTGGACAAAGCACTTTCAAATAACTCTCATGTGTATTCCCGGACACCAAGGAATTGAAGGCAACAAAAAATCTAATAAGGAACCTAGAGAAGCAACAATGGAAAAGTTAAACAACAAATTGAAGCTGAGTTTAGAAGACACAATCATAATAATACTTGGCGACGAGACCTCAAACGCTGTTTAAGGTCAACAAAACAGTAATGGAAACCCCAAAGTTTGGTGAACTCATCCGGAAAAAGGTGGTTTTGAATAGACTGTCGGTGATAATCGGTCATACGAATTTGACGCATCTCCATATCCTAACTGGAACAACCGAAGGATGCGATCGATGTGGAGGTGAAAAATCAGTCAACCATATTATCTATGGTGCAAAGAAACGGATGCTGAAAGATGAAGTGGTGTTCCCCTGAAAATAGAGGACTGCTTGTCCGTGGAAGATGGTATAAAGGCAACCTTAAGGTTCCTCAAAATATATGGAACTTTTAAAGACCTATAATCCAAGTGCGATTGTGATGTAGTATTCTAAAGAGCAGTGCAAGAACAAGAAGTTAAATGGGACAGGTGCTAATGACCCTGGCAGTTAAAGCGACTTTAAACAACCAAGGAAAAAAATATAAAGTTTTGTTCTAGTACTCCTCATTGATTCCTCAAAATTTCAAAAAAACGATGATTAGGATCATTCACATACCATACATCAATTTAAAACCTATAGAAAGTTACTAAAACTTATAGATATTATTTAGTTTAAAAAACGTATATGTGACATATATGTACTTAAATCATGAAACGGATTCATTCCGTGAAATGGACAAAACCAGTACTAATCTGTGAAATATACAAAGTTGATAAACGAGTTTTGCATTTATTGCTACATACTTAGCTGAAATCTTGCCAAATTATTTTTTTTTCACAAAGCTCAAATACTACTTTAAATTGATAATACAAAACCGGATACTGGTGAAAATAACAACACCACAAATTAGTTATGATTTTACCCATTACATGATTAGGGCATTACATATATAAATACTCCTATATATTTTTATAAAGGAAATAATAATAACATAAAGTTTTTTTTAAAGAATGTTGGAAAATTGGAAGTAAACAATTTTATCTGACCAACAAAACTGATATGTAATATTCTTTATATTTCCTTAAGTTAGTGGTATTTGCGGTTAATGGAATTTTTGAGTTTTTGATCAATTTCATTCAATAATAGATTACTTAGTGCTATTTGTTGTATGCACCCTATGTATCTATGTGAAAACTTATGAATTCTTAAACTAAGAAAGTCTATTAACTACAAAATGATAAGAATTTAATAAAACAATTTAACTTAATACAATTATTAAAATATACAGTCCTATCAATTGCAGTATTATTCATTAATCATATTGCATATTTCAAAGCCGAAATTTCTCAATCAATATTTAAATAATTTATAGGATTTCGTTTGAATAAAAATAAAAAAAGGATAATTTAATGTCAATTTTAAAAAAATAAGGATATCAAAAAGTTTTAAAGCCAAAATCAACATAAAATAAAAAAATAATTACGTCATACTGCAAATCTGAATCGATAATCCTAATTATTATGATAAAGTAATTGTGACTAGTCAAATATTAACAAAAAATTTACATTGTTTTCGTCTTTATAAATCGAAACCAGATTAATGTATTTTGATTCAAGATAATTTGGTCGGATAAAATTTAAGATAATCAGCAAAAAAGTTTAGTGATATTAACTTGTAAGTAGTCCATACAATGGAATAACGATAAAAATATCGTTACTATAGGCCAGTGGATAGAGAGTCAAATCCCTAAAGTATGCTAACATAGCAGGTATCACTGTAACTTAAATTTAAAAAAAAAACAGATCTCTAAACTTAACAGTTGTAGTGGAAGTATGGATAAAAATTGTATAATTATAATACTGATTATTATGATTATCTAAAGAATGAAAAGATTAAGAAGTGGTGACTTTCATAGAGAATACAGTTGATATAAATAGGTATAGAATATTTTCTTCTAAGAGCATTTCTCCCTGAATATGTTTACTAATGTCTTTTTTTTGGTTATTAGCTAAGATTAATAAAAGTTTTACTAACCTCCTTTGCCGATAAAGTTTTTGGGAATTCGTTTAAAAGTATCTGGCCGTGGAAAATCACTGACAGGATGAAACCGATTACTAAACCTAACATCTAAGTCATTTTGAAAAGCGGATGCTATTCCCGTTTGGGCACCATTTCGCATAGAAGATCCCCTAACCGGCGGTGCTGGTGGCCCATTATTTGCTGGCACTGTAGGCGCTAGTCGCGTGTGCAACGATGGCGGAGGCGGTGGGCCTCGATGTGGAGGAGGTGGTGGTGCAACTCGTGGCGGTATAGTCGACGTTGGTGGCGGAGGTGGAGGACTTAGAGGTGCATTAATTGACATATTCGATCCGGTTCGAGATGGCGGAGGTGGTGGAGGTTTAGCCAGAGGAGGCCGCGCTGGAGGTCGTGCGTTTGGACGTCCAGTTGTTCGTCCTGGATTGTCATTAACTAATGAAAGTTTTGGTTGTCCTAATGTGCTTAGCGATAATGGCGCCGTTTTTGAAACAGGACTTTTACGATTCATGTTTAGAGTTTCTTGCGACTGGTGTAAAGAGGATGGTACTCGCATTGTTCCAAAATCATTTCCATTCATTGTGGGGTATGAAGGGCTTGTTGGAGTTACAGGAGGTGATCTTGGCACTCGCATACTTTGTGCTCGAGCAACATTTGCCCGACCATTTATATGTAGTTTCTTTGGTGGCGGCGACGGTTTGGTTTGACCAATTCCTGGAGGTTTCGGTGCAAGATTTGGTTTCCCGTGACTAATTACAGGCTTTACTGTTGTCCCGTTATTATTATTATTATTGTTATAACTATTGTGTAGGCTACTTTGATTTGGAGCAAAACCGGAATTAGTCGAAAGTTGATTACTTTGACTATCTTTTAAAATACCAGTGATCCTTGAATCATTATCCCCTAAATTATTAACATTTGAATTGCTTAATTTAGACTGAAAATTAAGCGGATTGGTAGGACTCTGAAAATATAATTTTTAAATTAGCACCAATTTTTTTCATAACTTAAAATTATTTACCCTTGACGGCGATACTGCAGGAGGTGGTTGTGCCGGCGGTTGTGGAGGTGGTCCCCTATTTTTAATGTCGGCTGATATTTGTTTTCGTAATGCCGCAGTTACCGTAGATCGTGCATTAGGAGAAGTATATAAGCTGGAATTTGAATTTGAATTCGTATTTGAATCTGTTTCTTCTATTACTATTCTTCCAGTAGCTCGAAGCTTTGGCATTCCTCCTGCAAATAAACCACCCAAAGCTATTCCAGGGCCTCCATTATTCATATGGCTACTTGAAGACGACACTGACGAACTGTGATTGGGCGTTGTTGGTTTTATATTAGCGTTACTAGCAGTACTCGGTTTTCCTAATTATAAAAGAAATTAATCAGTAAGAATACTAAATATTTAATTATTAAATTACTTATTTATCTACGAATAAAGTATTATATTATCAAAATTAACAATTCTATAACATGTTCCTTTTATAAAATGTAGAACTTAATATTAGACAATATTTTCTTATCGATCTTTTTAACGCTTTAGCGATGGGTTTCAAGGATAAGTAATATAAAATTGTTATTTTGAGATACGGGTAAATTTTGATGAAGAAAATTCCAACCATAGTTCATGGCAATCGAAATATCTAAAGAATATTCTTAATATTTTAGTGGACCACATAGATGAAGTTGCAGGTATCAGCTAATAAGAAATAAAGGGCGAAATTCAAACAGAAATTAGGTATTTTGTTAGAAAAAGAAAAATTATAAAACATTTACCATATGTTATATTGGTGCACTTGTGATCCTTACAATATTTGAGTTTAGTTATTAAAAAATTTGGACGAAATTCAACAAAATGATTCAACACCTTTTTCTGCTCACTAACTCAAGATCCTTTGTATATATTTCAAGAATACAAAGGAAAGACTAACAAAAAATAAATGAAAGCTTAAAAATGTATAAATACAAAAGTTTATTTTTTATAGAAAATATCTAATTAGAAAGCTTGGGACAATGAAAAAGTTAAAATATTTGAACTTTGCATTTAGAATAAGTGAACCTATAAGCGTCTTATATATACTTTTTTTTAAATCCTTATATAGATGTTTTCAATTCAATTTCAATAGTTAAATTACTAATATAACTGTGAAAAACTAATTAATTTAAATATTAATTACTTACATAAATTTTCTAAATTAATTGGATGGGAAATTAAAAGCATCTTTCAATTTGTCTTCAATGGTAATTTTATGGTTTAGGTTTGTTGGGTGTTTTTTTTTTGACTATGCTTTCATGGAAAATGGGTCAAAAGTTTACTACCCTTACAATACTCACCAGATATCAGAGGCGCGCTTTTGTCAACGGTAACAGTTTTCTTGAGTTTTGTTCCCTGCCTGATGGACTGGAGCAACAAACCTCTCCCATCTCCAGCTGCGCCAGATGATTTTCCCGTGGAAAACGAGGGTGGTGGCGGCGGTCCTGGAGGTGGTGGAGGACCTGGTGGTGGCGGCGGTGGAGGCGCCATATTTACAAATGAAACCTGGAAATATGAAAAACTGTTTTAAGCATCTATAAATAGAAATAAATATTTATAATACAAAATCCTTGCGTGAGGCATTCCTAATTACCGAAACCAGAAAAGAGTTGTTTTTATTTTTAATGCAGTTCTATATATAAAATATCACGAAAAGTTATTTTTATAAATGCATTAATTTTGTAATAACATGAAGCTGGAAGCCTTGACCTTGTCGAATTTTGAAATTTCGCTTAATATGAACGTAATTTTTTTGAAAATAATCACCAAAACACGTTCGGTTTGTGAATAAATAATTGTATTTTTGATGATTTTCATTTGGTGCCTGAGGCCATTGGAACGATCCTTTCTATTCTATTGTTAAAGGTAATTGATCTTAAGGTGTTAATAACCATGACATGCCTATTCAAGGAAATGTAATTAACAATATGAAAGAAATTCAGAACAATTTCATATTGAAAATTGATTTCAATTATTCGACAAAACAGTAATACTGTTGTTCGGTTTAAACTTGCTTTATAATGAATCATTCGAATTAATAGCGAAGAAGTTTTGTTTACTCATTTGGGTTGTGGTTTGGAGTTTTACCCAAAAATGATTCATTATTTTTTAAAATGATTTATCAACAATTGGGATATGAAAATTCAAAATTTCTCCATTCGTTTTACGTATTTCTTTCATTTTTTTAATTTTTATTAATGCATATTATGATAATAAATCAAAAAATTGATTTTCAAACAGGTTTTTTTAATCAAATTTGGGTACATAATAATCAATCTAATCAGTTAATCATTATCATTATCAAGTATAATTTAAAATACATTAATTTTACTTTACTAATATTAACTTTTACAGAAAAATATTGTCATGAATTTAATTAAATAAAATAGCTTTACAAAGAAAAAAATTATAAAAAAAAAACTAGTGGACCTAGGCGAAATTTTTCACTAGAATACTAAATCAATGTTGGAAATTCATTTAAATATCGAGTGGGTTTTCTCTATCGAATGGCTTATCCATATTTAAGTGTTAATTTAAGTCTTATAGTTCAGGCTAAACTCAACCTTTAAAGAAAACAAAAATTAGTATGAAAAGTATTTGATGTTAAAAAGCTTTTTTGTTCGACATGGTTTTCCACATGGAAAACTAAACTTACCGTTACAAATGGAAAACATAAATAAAATTTACACAATTGCGTAATTTCGCAGCGCCTTTATATTACCATCAATTATATAAGACGCACCCATATTTCACCAAAATAAACAATAAAGAAAATATGTAAAGAACATACATGACTATAGTTAATAGGAATTTACAATTTCAAGTAAACTTTTGAATTTATATTTCATAATTTGTAAAATTCCACTTGTCGATTGATAGTAAGTCTATCTTGATAGTAAAGTCTATTGATATTATCTATTGAGGATAAAGTTGATTATTCATGTGCGAATAAGACTAATTAACATAATAAACACTTCTTTTGAATTTAGAGAAAAATATTATTTATTCAAATTTCACTTGGAAACTTTAAATGTCTATTGGCAATAAGTGTGAAGAACTCAATTTTTGAAACAATGTAAATAGAATTAAACATTGATAATATTCTGAAAGAATTTGTTTTATATATTATTGAATAAATAAATTATGTATCTGTATAAAATAATAATCATTTTACTATAAACAAAATTCAAATAAAATAATATTATCTATTCAATATTTCAAGAAATTGTTGAACTTTTCAATAAATACCAAAGAAAAATTCGAAGAAAATATTAGAAAACAAATAAAATATTTACTTTGTGGCAATAAATATTTTAATTTAACTAAAACTATTCAAGTCTGGCACTAATAACAAAGTTTAACTAGGTCAACTTAACATTGAAAAGCATGAATTCCTTTTTTTTTTTGTCCCCAATACGATATTTTGTCAATTTTGAAGAATGTAATAAATATATAAGTTCAAATGTTACATTCCATACCCGAAAAAAATAAACTATACCATTACTTGTAGCTACCCGTGAAATATTCACAGCCAACACTGACAAAAATTGTCAATTGAACGAAAACGAAGTAACCGTTGAAACAAATAACAACAATCAGTTAATTTAAATTTTAGGCAACGATTATTACCTTTGGTTTTCATTCACTAATATGTGTTTATATTCTGTGTTCTCTGTCTTTGTCAACATACTTATATAAGTTTACTTATTATTATACTAAAGACAATTGTTGGAAAAATACGTTTTTGATTGTTGAACAATACTTCTTGGTGATCATCAAAGTTTAAATCATTTCATGACTCCTCCGTGATAACTTTTTTCGAAGGATTAAGGTAGATCATAACATAACTATCCTCCTTTTGCATTCTTCTGTCGCAGAAATTGGTAATTTTAAATATAATCGGATATAATAAGCATAATATGAAACGCATAGTATAAGGTGAAAATATTTCTAAATGGGCTCGGGTGTTATATGAGATTCGTACACTTTAGGGACCTTAGCGAATATATAAACCACTAAGCAATTTTTTTCCAATAAACTATCCTTATTTATTCAAATAAAAGAGAATATAGTATTATTTAACCCAATTTACACAAGTTTTCATGTATTGGTAAAATAATTGCTATGTTTATTTGTTGCAGAGTAATCCTTATACCATTATATCCGAAAAAAACTCAAATCATCATATCCGAAAAAATAGTAATTTTCACTTGCATACTTTTGTTGTGAAGCAATCTTTATTAGTGGGTAGTAAGGTTTAAATATTTGTGGCAGTTCCGGGGTAGTTTAAATATTTTTTTTAAATTGTTATTTATCGTCGCTTTATAACTACTAAGGTTCTTTAGCGACTCTAGGGTTAATTAAATCCGTTATCAAGAAATATTGAATATTTGCACGATTAGGGGATCGAACCTACTACCTACTAGTTTTGGAATGGTCCCCTAGACCACTCGGTTTCCAGTAAGTTTAGCAGTTTAAATATTATTCAACCTAATTGTTAATGGGAGAAACTAAGGATGAATGAAAGATGACGGAAAAACCAAAATTACAATAGATCAGCTTTTCTTAAACTTTAGTACTCGCACTCCTGGGAATGCAGCAGGAGCCCCTAATTATAAAAAAAAATATAATAAATTTTACAAAAAAGTTATTTTTCTAAACTAAAAAAACACATTTTTCAATGAGGTGCGAGATCTATTTTCAAGTTCAAAGGTGTGCAGCTCGCTTAAAAGGTTACACTACAATAGATTAAACAATGAGAATGACCTGGCAATCGGAATACGTCTACGAAAAAAAAAATTATACACAATGTACGATGACTTAAAATTTTTGTTTACCGTAAATTTTTTAGTATGTGCGCAAAACTTATTCAGTATTATTCAGTTATTGTTGTTTTTTCCAAAATTTTAATAGGAAATTGTTGACAAAATGATGATTTTCACTTCACTGCACCGAACTATAAGTTATACAATCAATATTATTTGTTTAAACTGATTTGTAGTTTGAAATTTCACCAGTTATGAATCATTAAATTTAATACAACTGATTAAATCAGACACTCAATCGAAATTTAATAAATTCGTTTTCATTTTCTAATCGTTTTATATTCATCATTTACATTATTAAATAGGAGTATGAATTTAATTAAATCTATTTTCAGCCTCGGATTTGATCATTTGCCTCATTCATATTCTCATCGTGTGATAACTCATCTCAAAAAACAAGAATTTCAAATTGTCGAATATTAGTAATTACATTTCCATGCAAACATGTGACTCATCTCTGGGTAAGACATTGGAAGGTTTTTTGCAATTTAAATAGGATTGGTAGGTATGAGATTTAAAGATGCCTTTTTGGTACATATGCGACACACAATGGGCTTTTTATGCGATTTTTGATCGTTCTACCTTATTTATTTGGCATTTTGAACCAACTGTCAGCAAATTGGAACACACGCAATATCCTTGGAATTGAGCATTTTATAATTGAATCACGATGGATTAGAGATGGGAACGAGGTAAGTTTGTTGGAATATTTGATGGTAATAATAGTGAATGATGTGGATTGTAATAAAAAATATGTAATGTCAGCCTTATATGTATAACACTTACGTAGGTAGTTTGATATAATGGGCCTATGAAAAATTGTCAACGTCCTCCGATTTCCACATAATTAATTTGAAGACAAGTGCAGATAAAAAGTTTGCAATTTAGTTTCGCGGAGCACATTATTTAAAACACGCAAACATTAAACACATTGCCGATGCCACAGAAAAATTATCGTTTTATCACACATTTGCTGAAATTGACAACTTGAAGACAATTTCTTTAAAAACTTTCTATGTACTCCACCTTGCGCGATAAAGACGACAAATGCGCCATTTGAGCAGTAGGCGGCGAGTGTTGAAACTTCAAACGAGAACAGCAGCGACGCGGTTCATTCAAAACGATTGAAAATATATTAAAAAATATATACTTTTAATTTAATCTAACAAACAATAACTATTTTTAATTAGCGACTAAACCTTCTTCATATAACTGAATCAACTTATCGATTAACAGGAAGTGAACTAACTAAAATATTTCAGAAGGAAAATTAAAAATAATTAATGCGCATCTCCCACTATGAAATTTAAATAACTTTTCCTCCGAAACAAAACTGTTTATTTTCAGCCACAAGATCAATGCAATGTTTGTTATTTTAAATTTAGATATTAAATATATCTTATAAAACTGTACTCTTTCTAATATTAAAAAATCAAACACACCTAAGCACTTTTTCAAAAAGTATATCACGCATATCACTACAACAAACAATTTCATAAAAATCCCTCTAATCTTATCCATCAATTTCTAAAATCAATATTTTTTCTTATCTTGAATAGTTTGAAATTTAACATGATTTTTATGTTGTTGACTTTCTTTTTTAGAAACCGCTAATGTTGAATAATATGCACTCGTAAAACATATAACTATTCATTACGGTTTAAATGAAAGTAATTTAAACTTGGCTTATAATTTATAATGTCACTGCACTCATTAAAAAATGAATCATTTGCTTTATCACGGAGAACGGATACTAGTTATAATATGTTATCTTTGGGCTTGTAGGAACAACATTGATTCGAATTATCTATCACAGGATTTAGAAAGACGTGACTTTAAGTGTTAATCAGGATAAGCTTAAAAAAAACTATACTTAAAAATGAGTGGAGATTATTTTTTTTTATTAATTTTTATTTGCCGTCGCTTCATAACAACTAAGATCTTCAGTGACTCTAGGGTTAATAAAAATCCTTAATCGAGAAATATTGAAAATTTGCTCGATATGAGAATCAAACCCAACACTTGCCAGTTTTTTTAATTGTTATTTACCGTCGCTTTATAACTACTAAGGTCTTTATTACGTTTATTACCACTAAACATCTCTAGAGTTAATAAAAATCCGTAATCGAGAAATATTCAAATTTCCTCGATACTAGGATCGAACCCAACACTTACCAGTTTTGGAGCAGGCATCTTCACCACTTAAAATTAGATAAATTATTTTTTATCTAGCTATTATTCTGGTACAATACTATAGTGAATAAATCTTTTAAGCCTACTATAATAGATTGTATATATTAGCGGGCGTTATAATTCATAATGCCCGTGGTCAAGGGCAACCTATTAGAAATGCATTGGAAAATTGAGGGCATTATTTTTCATAATGCCCTCAAATTTATATTTTCCTAAGAAGGCTTGACTCCAATATGAATTCAATTTAATATTTTCCATGGAAACTTGAACCTCATATTTATTTACAGATTTGAATACATTTTGCGAATTTAAAATTAAAATAAAATTTATTTTTTCTTACGAATTAAATGAAAAATAAAAGTTTGTATGCACTTCAGGCGTTATTAGGTGTTAATACCCATCGAGCGACATACATCCCTCGGGCTGCATTATCTCGCTCTCCGGGCATTATCACCTTGATAACGCCCTTGGTACATAAATAACTAAGATGTGTGTGCAAATAAGTTAAGTCATATTAACTAAATAATATTTTTTAGTTTTTATGACAAAAATATTTGAAGAAATTCAATGGTTTAATTTTTTATTGTTATTTATCGTCACTTTATAACAACCAAGGTCTTTAGCTACTCTAGCGTTAATAAAAATCCGTAAATCGAGAAATATTGAAAATTTACTCGCTACGAGATTTGAACCCAACACCTACTAGTTTTGGAGCGATCACCTAGATCAACCTAGATCACTCGGTCACTAAAAGATTAATTATTAAATCAGTGGCCACAATGGTGTAAATTAGTGATTCCATAAATCAGTGAATAAATATACCAAAAATGAAAAACATTTTAATAACTTGATATTTTTATTATATATATTTATGTTATTGAGGTAAACTACTACGATCGTCCAAAGACCTTTTTACGTTATATAATTGTATATTAAAATGAAATTGAGCATTAAAATAATACTGTTTTAATAGGTAACATTGTTTCAATTCGATTTACCCCACACTCTTTAATATTTTGCTGCAGAGCTTCTTTTACTATTGAAATACATAAGAGTAGTTAGTACGAGATTTTTCCTAGTGACCGACAGTGAAAGAAACTTTTATTATTTTTATTAGTCTATATTTGTGGCTCATTGTACTGTATACTCATATACAATTAATGCTTTTTTTAGGAGTCGGTATTTTCACGTCTATAGTGATACTTATCTTCCTGGAAAAAATCCGGTGGATGGAGGAAACACGTATTTTCACCTAAAAATAGTGATATGTGAAGGATTTATCAAACAGATATTTTTTTATCTATTAAATAGCTATCTTGAGAAAATAATTTGTGTCGATAACGGAAAATCCCGGCCCTAAGTATTGCGGATCAGTTAATTATAAAAATAATGAAAAGCTGGAATTAGGGTCAATAATGTGGTTGTGATTTAAAAGAAAATTCTGTTATTTTTATTACATTATATCGCGTTTTTATTCATTTCTTAATTTTCGCAATATACACATTAGCGCATTTTGGAGCTATACACATGAAAACTTATACTACATAAAAATGAAAAAAATGTACATTGTACCAAGATAACGGTGCTGGAAATACAAATTGTTCACTATTTAAAACCCATGCATTCTGTGACACAATCACACAATTTTCTTTTTACACATTAAAATCATTCGTACTTAAAAACGTACGGCATTTTTCAGGGATATCAACATATATATTTTGTATACAATGAAATAATAAAATTAAAGAAATTCAATTTAAGGAAGATACAAATCCATATTTATAAACCAACATGTTAATTGGAAGAAGCAAAACTTTAGATAATAAAAACTCTTCTGGTTCTTAAAAAGAAAAATAAAACCTTTTTCTAGATATACATTTTTCTTTTATAGAGATCATTTTCTTTACATTAAAAAGTTAATTTCATTATGCTGGAACTTAACAATATATAAATTATACTTAAACATTTTAAAAGAAAAAATTAGAAAACGCCATTGTTAATCTACATTATTAACGTGTATAAACTAATATCTGGTAAGTAAAACTATCGTACAAACTTATTTATCAAATATTACAAAATCTTAAATTTATACACGTACATTAAATTTGTGCACTTTTAGTTATAAAAATCGTACTTTTCTTAATGTAGCCACGATTTTTTTTATTTACTTAAATATTTTTTTAAACTTATATTTGGGTTTCAAATAATTTTTCTCGTAAATTTTTAATTTTATTAACAAAATATAGCTCAAGGGCTTCGGCACACTTAAAAAATTGAGATTCTTTGGGGTTGTAGTAGCGACAATTATCGAAAATTTTCGTCATATCCCCAATGAAATCACTTAATTTTGTGTATTGTCGGTCGTTAATTTTATTTTCGATGGTTTGGAGATCTATAACAAGAAACGGGTCAGTATACAAAAATAATTTACCTTTGTACTTTAAATTTTACCCATGGGATCTTTGATAACTTTATAATAGTCAGGGGCCTCATTTGGGTCCACTGGTTCTAAGAACGGCCATGCGCTTTTATGACTCTAAAAAAATAAGAAAGGTAAGTTTGAAACTTGAGTAGTTATAGAGATATTTTCATACTTGTATTTGTTTAATTAATTTCCGCAAGCCATCAAAATCTCTTTGTTGCAAATCTTTCATGTTTGCAAAATTTACAGATGAATTTCTTTGACAATTTGGACAAATGTATTCATCGATATTATCGGCTTCTGATTGTAAAATGCCAACGCATCTTCCATGGAACCAATCTTGGCATCGATCGCAACATATGTAGAATCTAAAAGAAAAAACAATCGAAATAATGTAAGATATTTACTGTTAGATTGTAGCTAAATCGGAGTAAATAACGATTTGTGCATAAGTCTAATGGAATTTATGAATGATTTAGCTGTTGTATGTTATACCGCATGTTATTCACTTATATCCATATTAAAACTTAATTCGAAAAACGATTTGAGTTTCTTATATTATCTTCTATCGCAGCTACTTTGCAAGTAAGATATTAAATGATCGTTGTATAAAAAATCTGTGCGAAATTTTAAGTTTTCTAAGCTAGCAGCTTGTCATTCAAATTTTAAACATTTACTCTTTTAGCGGTTGGGAAAAAATCGAATAGAAAAATGTTTAGAAGACACATTGTTGTTTCAGTAAAAGAGCAACGTAAATAAAAAGATATTTCTTCATTCGTTGGAAAAAATGTATCAAAGACAAGGATTTAAGACTTAATAACTTACTGTGATTCATCGTACGGTTGTTTACACAAACAATACAGCTCCTGCGTATCTCGTGCATGTCGACATTCCGTACAAACGAATTCGGTCAGAGTCTTGCTCATTTCCTCGGTAATTTCCACACATTCGCCATGGAACCAGTTATTACATAAATCACAACCAACATAGAATTTGGTTTCATCATATGGCGTCTGGCATAAACAGTATAGTTTTTCTTTACGATTACCACCGCGAGATCCTCCGCTACCAGGCGGCGATCCCATACTTGATGATGGCGACTTATGTTTCTTCGGTCGACCCGAAGGTTTCATATTTTGTGGTGTTAGTTTCGTCGGAGTTGTTGCTAATGTTTTGCGTTTATTAATTCCTGTACGAACTTCTTCTTGTTTGCTTCGTTCAGCTTTAGTTCTTGAAGCCAATTCAACAGACAATTCCTTCTAAGAAAAAAAAATTGTTAATCCGAATAAAAGTAAGTGGTTTATTTGAAAATTTTCTTGAAATTTCCCAAGTTTTCTAAACTAAGAAAATGATAACTGTTTCCGTATTTTAAAAATATATGAAAATATCAATACCTGAATATCGATTTGAAGTTCTTTTTCCAAATTGGCTCGTTTTTTTAATATTTCCTTTTTCAATGCTTCTTTTTGACGGAAAAGAACAACTTGATTTTTGTATCGGGCGGCCTGTTTTCGTTTGTCATCCACTATTTTAATTGGACGATTTTTAGAATTTTGGATGGTGGGTGAAATTTCATCATCGGTTTCACTCCTTAAAATTAAATATAATTAATAATTTATAAAAAAAAAACCTAATAAATCGCATACTTGATTTCCTCTTTGACTTTCGGTTCTTGATGAATGACTGGTTGTACAGAAGATTGATTTTGAACAACGTTGGATCGAGACGGTGGTTTTCTTTTGGGCGTTTCGATCCATTCGTCATCATCATGATTCTTTGACATACTTGGAGGTCGTTTCCGAGCCACTGTTGGAGTTCGCGACACATTACTAGTGTGATGCGATTGCTGTGGTGCTATTCGATGGGACGAAACTGGTGCTGTATCGGGTTCACTTTTCATCTGTTTTTCTTGATATCTTTGTAATTGCAGAAGCTTCTCTTCTATTTCGGGGTTCAAATTTTCTTGTTTAAGAGCATTTTTTATAGCTAAATGTAAATTATAAAAAGAAAACAAACGCTATATTATAAATGAAACCGGGAACAGAAATAAAGCGTTAATGAAAAATGAAAAGATGATTGTTATGAAAAAAAGCTAAAGAATAAAAAAAAATGAAATTTGCCCATAGTTCTTTTTAAAGGTCATGTCCCGGTTTTATCGAAGATGTCTTTAAACAACACCTTCATCTGTGTCTTCGATATGAGAATGAAATGAATGATTTTAAAATAAAGTAGAATTAAAATAAAATAGAAAAATTACGATACATACTATGTTGAATATACTCTGGTGTTATGACGAATTTATTCGACGATTTTGCCGATTGTTCCTCAGAAACATTCGACGTGGGTGATAAAACTGTAGGCGATGATTGCGCTGTTGTATTCGTTACACTTGTCGTTATTGAAGAGATACTATCGATTTTTGATATAGGAGCCAAAATTTTTTGACCATTCACAAGAATTCGAGTCGGGCCTGATGCTGATATCTGTATAATTCAAATTTATATAAAGTTGTCTCTTCATTATTGCCATTTGTTAAACCTCAAAATCTAAGAATTTGTATCAGCTACAACTAAAAAAGAAATACTTCTTCTTTAAGAATCATGCACTTGATACGAGAATAAACCAGGATTGTTTATTTAATTTGAAAAGGAATTAGATTTTAAAGAAAACATGGAAAAGGCAATTTAATGTGCAATAAACTAAAGAAATCCGTTCGAATTTTATAAATAAAACTGTTTATTTATTTTTCCTTCTTCTCAAGTTGACACCAACGTTTTTTTTTAATAATTCGTTTTAACTCGTCGTCGCATAATCAAAGTTATAAGTTTTATAGTTATTAAATGTAGTTGTATTTTTGTAGCTGTATACATTTTCTATAAAATATTTTATGGTAACATCATCTTAAAAAAAACTTAAATAATGCCAAGCAAATAACAAAGAGCCATGAACAGAAAAGAAAAATGGTAACATTTAATCTAAAATGATTATAAAAAACCATTTTGTTTCATAATTATTAAAAAAAATATCTATAAAAATAAATAATAAAAACCCTAGGAAACTAGCCGATTATTACTTTACATAATACTGAACAAAATGATTTTTTTTTCAAATTTGACAAACTTGTCGAGCAGTTTAAGAAACTAATACTCGTTTTATTAATATCATCAGACTTGTATCGAAAATTAGTTTCATAAATGCATAAATGCACAATTACTTAAGTACACCATTGAATATGTTCGCATTCAAATAAGAAATGCCAAACACTAAGTAGATAAATATGTAATTGAATTCACGTTAATAGAAATTAATTTCATGCAAAGAAAACATATTCAATGATTAATTAGAACTTTCTATTAAAATATTAAAATTAAGATAAGGCAATTTTATTATTTCAACAACACCACCGCCCCTAATACGTTGATGGTTTCTCAGCACACATTTTCATAGCCGTTTAATGAGACTGTCAATTAACAATACAAATTTTGCAAAAATAAAAATAAAAACCACAACCATTCAAAATGCTGTTATATCTTCTTTTTTTTGAAAAGTAATTTGGTAGCGTAATTTAGATTACTGAACATTAGTAGTAAGTGACAATGATTTTTTTTTGTAATGGTAAACAAGCGATTTATTTCTAAATGACAAATAGTTTAAAATACCTGTTGGGAGGAATTTGGTGTGACAACTCCCGGAGCTCCCGCGGCAACTTTAGCTTTATTTGCAACCAACGTACTTTGGCGCACCACCACTTGTTGCGTTTGCACGGGTGTTAGGGGCGGTGGTTGCAATTGATTTACGTTCCCCCCGGAGGCTTGTTTGTTAAGCACTGTCGGTGTCGTTATTGATGGGGATGACGTCGCACGATTTGTTACTTCATTCGCAGTAACTTCTCCAGGCTTATTTACGACTGCTGGCTGTACGGCCAGATAAATTTTTGTTGGTCCTAATATACCTTGTTTTCCCGTCGAGGCTTGAGCTAAAATAAAATAATATGATTAATTTTTTATTTATTCAAAATCTTGTGGAAAAGGTAAAAAGTTATAACTTAAAATATAAACATTTGTTTACTCTTTTGACTAAAACGTTTTTAGGGTTACGAAAATACATTTGAATGGATCTATTCCGTTTTTTAATTAATTGATACCTTCTTTATCATCTTACGAAATTTTTCTTTTTCAGAATAGAATACCAAATAATTACTATAATAAAAGAATGAACGTTCTCTATAAATTTCCTCTGATTATTTCCGTAAAAATAATCAAACATAAAATTGTGTCTTGCTTATTTATGATGTATACATATTTTCCAATTCAAATTATGAAGAAATTAAAAATGTTTAGAATCTTTTGTCAAGTCGATCACCGCATCAATGCTATGGAAGAATCAACGATAACGTATGTTTGTGATAACTAAAAAATTAACTTGTTAAATTTCGCAACCCGTTTAAGGTTTTTTCAAGGCCAAATATGTTTTTTAAAATCGAAATGTATGTTTTTTGTCACTGATATGGTTACCGGTACAGTCTTGGCAACGTCTGATTCTCTATTTTATTGTTAATTCAAATCGCGAATAAATCAATCACTATGAATTAAGGAATCATGATGTAATCGATAATGAATTAACCAAAATAGATTAATCGATTTATTTACGAATTTAATTAACAAAATAGAAAATGAAACGTAGCCAGATTGTACCGGTCTAACGTATACATGAGACTGTTTCTTAAGTAGACTCTTATTCTACGAAAAAACAGCAAATAACTTTTATCTAATATAATTATTGGAGTGACTTTTTGTTTATCTGTTCTATACCTAATAAAGAAATCGTTTTTTCGCTATATCTATAAGGTCCCTTGACCAATCATGAAGCGATTAAACATTAAAATTCAAACGTTCCACTTTTTCAATAGTTGTTAAATTGTAGTTTTTAAGGTTAAATATTTCTTTATAAAATAATAACAATGCAAATAGTGAAAATTTCTTGTTTTGTTACTAGTACTTTATGTAACGTAATGACAAATAAGAAAGGGTTTACAACAAGGCAGACTATGATAATCAATAAGAGGAAAGAGTCAAAAAAACATCAAATCTTGAATTATATATTTTATAAACGACTCTTTAAAATAGGTAAAAAGATATTTAAACAGGATGACAGTTTGGGCGGCTTTAATCTCGTCACATGTTTGTCAACGTTAATTTTTCCGAGCTTATTTAATACATTTTGAATCTTTTAATGCTCAATCAAATGCCTAAAAGACAATTTCAAGTATCACAGCGTAAAATGTTGTCTTAAAAGTAAACCAAGTATCTACAATTTTCTTCTTTGAATAATACTTTGCGTTCGCAGTTTTTTTTTAAATATACATATATTGCATATTACATTTCTTCTCAAACGGGGGAGGATGCTCCTTGGGGGAGGGCTGTAGCTTTTGTCAGGGAACCGCGAGTTTCAGTATTATAAAAAATAAGAAAAAAGATGATCAGAGGGACGATAACTGATACAAATCAATTGAATTTTCACACGATCATAATACTTGATACGATATGGATAAATAATCTACTAATGTTTATAAGTTATTTAGATTTTTAATAAGAATATTTTTAGTAAAAATGTACCTATAATAATAATTAATGCTACATAAATGAAGTATTGTTGGTAATTAAAGTCTAAAATATTAAGTCTTGGATATTTTTTTTTTGATTTATGTTGTTTCGTTCGTAGTTTGAAAAAGTTTTAGAAGCAGTGGCATATAACACAGCGCTTAAAAGGAACTCCACGAACGTAGAAAAGAAAATTGATCTTTTTTCATCCGAACCATTCAACGTACCTTGTAGCAATTGCTGTTTCACTTGTTGTTGTACTAATGTTAATTGTTCCGGAGTAAAATCGGTTCCTTGCAATCCTTGCAAAACAATACGCGGTCCCTGATTGGTTTGTATTACTTGAGCCGTCACACACTTTATTACAGTACCAGGTGGTTGATTTGCCAAAAGGGACTCTTCTACATTCTGTTGCTCAATACTAGCATTGGTAGCTTGTGGCGTCGTATTTTCCACCTAAATGAAATAATTGAATTAATGCTTATTTTTTTATTGAAAAATGAAATATTACCACTGGAGGAGCAACGGGTTTAGGAGCTGGTTGTGGAGTCGGCGTTTGCACAACATTTGAAGTAACAACTGTAGTCTGATTTTGAACTTGTGTTTGTGGTTGGCTAACATATGCAACAATTGTGGCTTGATTGACGCCAGATGGGCGAATTAAAACTTGTTGTCCATTTACTGTGGCTAATTGCAATTTTCCTGCTGAGAGTTGTTGCGCAATTTCTTGATTGCTGACAATATATTGATTTCCTCCAGTAGAAATAACCTGATTTAAAAGATATTATATAAGTATATGATTTTGGTAACACTAAATATTCTATGGATACCTGTGGAGTTCCGGAGTTGTTTTGTAACAAGCTGGTATTGTTTGTTGGAGTAGCTAATTGAGGTGTTGGCGCTTGATTTAAAACTTTTTGCAACACAGGTGTTCCTGAAGGCACTTGTTGCTGTTGACGAACTACCACCTGTTGCATTCCAGGTTTTGGACTTTGTGACATAGCCATTTTTAATTGACTGTTTGTGTTTAATGGAGTCGATACCAGTTTTGAGTTTGGAGTAGTACTAATTGTCGTTGCAGTATTTGTAATTGATTTAGTGGTACTTTTATTAGCAGGAGAAACGATATTATTGATCTGATTAGAACTTAGCACATGTAGTTTTCCGTCCGACATTTGAACAAGTTGTTGTCCAGGCATTAAGCCACGAACTTGAATTTTACCATCTGGATTGCGAATAATTTGAACTCGTTGTGGAACTGACTCTGTTTTCAAAGTGTTTTGAGATAAACCTGAAGATGTTGAACCTGTTATAAGTAACAATAATAAAAAAATAACCCTTCGTGGAATACCATTCGTAGTAATTAAAGTGATAACTTCAATGAATATGATATAACTTCAATGAATATATAAATATTAAGGTATTTTCCAAAAATTGTGACAAATCTAGGACTATTTGTGTATTTAAAATATTACTTATGTTCAGTTAAGTGTTATTAATTCGGAAAAAGATATAAATAACAAAGAAGTAAATAAAATGAAAACTTAATTCAATATTTCACTAAAATAGTAGTTTTAAAACGGTATTAGAGCAACTTACACTATCTGTATTAATTATATATTTTCTATATTTATCAATTTCTCTATTACTTTAAAGTTATCACTTCAAAAATTGAAAAAAATCTTACCATGCCCTTGAACTTGGATTGTCTGTACTGTAGATCCTCCCGGTGTTTGAACTTTGATGATTGATTGATTTCCTGTTCCTCCCTTGGGTAAAATATTGGATGGAGTCGCGATAACTCGAGGAGTTCCATCTTTAGTCATAATAATTCTTCGTGTTCCAATTAAAGTTTTATTGCCTGTTATTGCATTTGTATTGGAAGTAAGCAGAGATGTCAAAGTAGACTTTCCAACATTTGGAGTCACTATAAATGTTAGTCAAAAATTAACCAAAGAAACATTAAAAAAAATCAATTGAAAAATCAATTAACTATGTTGTACCACTCGAGTAAATTTCGCAACACCCAATCAGGTAACATGCAGAAAATATTTTTGAAGTAAAGGTTGAGCATTTCTTACCTTTACTCTTATTAGAAGAGTTAGTAACTGTTTTATCTGCCGCATTAATAAAAGGTTTATATTTTAGTGAAAAGTTAGTTATTTTAAATGGATTTAAACGAGATTGATGCTTTTCTAATGATTTAGTGCAAGAATTTTGAATAAGCTATTAAATTTTAACGAACGAAACTTACTCGTTGAAGTAACTACTTTCACAATTGGGCTCGATTGATTTTTCAACTCTAACGCACGTTTTTGTTGATGAGCTAAACGCTGCATTCTTAATTGTTGCTCCATTTTTTCTTTGATTTCCTCGGAAGTCGCTTTGTTGCTAACGGTGATTGAGTCTTTGTTGGCTCCAATTCCACCAGGAGTTCCTCCAGCTTCGGTGATTGCTCGGTTAGGTGGCAAGTTTCCGGTTCGGCTCCTAGTGATAACTTGTGCATTAGCCCTTTCTAGCCTAAATACACAACACACACAAGCGCTATTGGTTAGTTTGAATAAATAGTTTTTAGAAATGTGCTGTATTTTTTGGATGTTAAATCTCAATTATATAACACACTTAAAATTGTTAAAACACAATCCCTAATTTTCATTGCTTTAAATTATTTGTTTAACATGTATATTCCACACAGATTACCATTTTATTAATTTTCTAAGTTACGTGTTAAGTTGCATTAACATTATAACTTTAATAATAATAAGAATGTTGATGAAAATTTTCAACTTTTTCTTATGAACGTAATAAAATCCGGACATAAGGAGTAAAGACAAAATAAGTGAAACTGTATGAAAATATGGGCATTTTTCCATACAATTTGATACAAAATGGGAAAAGATGGGCAAAGATAAAATAATGCTTTTATCCCAAGAGATTTCAATTCGTTTTAAGATATCATAATATAAATTTTGTATTTTAGTTTCATTAAATATAGTATGCTATCTTATGAAGGTGTTTCCATTTTTATAGAAAAGCATATAGTATGCTGTCTTATGAAGGTGTTTCAATTTGTATAGAAAAGCATATTGTATGAGACTAACTATAAACGTTTGCTTTTCTGTTTATTTCATTTTACGAAAAATTGCCCAAAAATGGAATCCATATAACGGATTAGTTGCCTATTAAAAACCAAACAATCAAAAACTTTTAAAAAGTAGTAATTACGTGATAAAGAAAAGTAATTCAAATTCTTTATAATTTCTACAACCATAAAATGAGAAAATAGAAGTGTAAAAAATAGGTCTTCTGTGAAAATGCAAGGGCCAACGCTAGAAATAAAATCTTTAGCTAAGATAAGCATCTGCTTACGTATCAACGAAAATACTCTTAATAGATATAGTTGAAAGATCAGTTTAAATCACAGGGGTAGTATAAATAAAATGGTAAAGAGATAGACGCTATAATTAGGAGGAATTTCGCACCAACTAAAAAAAGGCGAAACTGAAGTCTATCTTCTTTTTGTCAAATAGCTAGCGAAATATCACATATCTATATTATTGTAAAGATTAAAAATAATCCATTTTTATATTAGAACTTGCTGAATTTATGTTATTAATCAAAAGTCGTTTTTCAACACAAACCTGTCGTTAATTTTTTTTCATGCAACACAAATACATGTTAGAGGCTATTCAGAAATAGAAATAAAGTAGAAACAGAGGAAACAAGGAAAACATAACTCCTCTGCAAAACTCCCTTACATAAGTAATGGATGGCTTTTCACATGAAAAGTTAGTCAAGTTAATTTTAGTAAAAATTTAACATTATATTAAAAAATGCGTATTAATCGTATTAATTGAGATTAAATTTGAATTATAATTAAGAATCATTAATAAAAACGATTTTAAATTTGTACTGATTATTCGCACATTTCCATTTTCTAACTATCGAATTAGAAAGATTTTGTTACAGACAATTGAAAAAGAATCTATGCAAAAAAATAAAGTAATGTGTTCTATTGTTTCATACCGTTCACCATAGAGTTTGATTTCCCAAAGTTCCAATTTATCTTCTTCCACCCATTCCTCAGTAACTTGAGGCTCGGTTGTTTGTGGCGACTCCGGTCTTTTTCTCTTTCTCAATCCACTACGTATAGATGTTACTTCTACAAAAGTTTGAAGATTTGAGTTTAAGAGATGAATTTTTTTTCAAAATATTATTTTACCTCTTATTGTTTTCGGTAGTTCCAACGGGATGACAACTTTTCGTCTTAAATATTGAGTGCGTTCTAAAAATTGACCTACATGCCTATGTTTTAGCATTTCCAAGGAGATAATTTCCGTTTCTGTTGTAATCTGATGCTTTCCATCAGTGGTGATTGGTTTCATTTGCATATCATCCCATCTTAAACATGCCCAGAGAATTTTAAGCTGCAACGCAGCAGCAGCAAGAGATTTGAGTCCTACTGTCCGATACAACCAACAAGTTTTAAACAATGGTCGAGGACAAGGATAGGGCCAAACACTTTGATTGGCTTTGGCCATGTGATGAAATCCAGAGACTTGAAAACGGCCAGCTTTTCTTGCAAGTTTCCGTGCTTCGTGTTGAGGCAATACAAGGAGAGTTCTTTGGCCTCGTTTAGATTGAAAAGTAGAGCATAGGGGATACTTAACTGGAGTTCGTTTTTTCCTTTTGTCAATTACGTTAATAGTTACTTTCTTTAGATAGACTTTTCCTGTTGTGTTTATTCCAGAATAAATTCGTTGAGAACCATCGGGAGCTAACTCAACTTTAACTTCAGAAGGTTCTCGACGTGTCGCTTTTCTTGTTAGAGGAAATCTTCGATTTTCGTGCGCCCGATACATTGAAAGTGTTGATTTTGCGTTCAGAGTTTGTATAGTTCTGGTGGCACCATTGACGGTCGAAGAAACCGAATATGACTCTTTATGAGAATGACTAGTGGTTGCTTGCTTACCTACACCGTCTCCACCTCGTATGCTTTGCCGAGCTGATGATCTAGTTGATACTTTCTTAACAGACACAACAGTTTTCTCTTCACTTTTAATTTCCTCATTTTGACTCTCATCTAAAGAGTTTTCTTTCTTTAATTTTTTAGACACAGGTGAATTTACTTCTTCTTTTACTTCCCCCACCGGATCAATTTCCATGTTGGAATTATTTTCATTTTCAGCTTGTTCCACTTTAATTTCATTTTCCGTTTTGATTTCTGGTTTTGGTTCTTCTGGTTTCTTTGGAATGAAAATGTCCGTATCTTTTAAAGAATCTTCTGTACAGGCAGTGGCAGCTGCTACGGCAGTTTCTAGATTTTTTCGAATGGCAGCATCAATTTTGTCTTGACTCAAAGTATTAGCTGAGGTTGAATCGGTTAATTTTTGTTCAAGAATCGATGTTTGGACAGGTGATTGAACTGTATTGGTTAATTTTTTCAAACTGCTGGCACTAGATTGATTGTTCACACGGCGTAATAAGGCTAATAATTCTTTTCGCACTCGAGCTTTTTGTAAGCACATTGGAGAATAACAACTAGAACTTTCAGTGGTTCCAAGTGAGCCACTATTTGAATTACAACCTTTAGCATAGCACTGGAAGTCTTTTCCGACTTTAGATATTGATTGGTATTGAATACGCAAAGTTTGAATTTTTTTAGTTAGAGTTGTCATTATTTCGCGTGATAAAGTACTTGTCCCGGACGTTGGTTTATCTAAACCTCCGATGTTTAAATCCACCTCACTTGCATCATTTTCAACATCCACATTGACATCCTCAGAAGTTGGCTTGATATCTACGGCATTAGCTGTTAAAGACTAGAACAAAAATAAAATATTAATTAAATATTCAAAATATTTATTTAAAAATTATACTTTTGGTGTAAGAGAAACGCGTCTTTCTTCCATGATTCTTAAATGTGAACGCCGATTTAAGAAGTCATCTAAACGTGATCGTTTTGCTATCTTTGGAAATAGTAATCGACCAGCCGTTGTTAAAGCCTTAGTTATATCCAATTCTTCAAATTCTGATACTTGTTTTACAACACGTAAATTTTTTAAAGCTAAAAAATTATTTTTTATTAATTATAAATTTAAACTATTTAATTTGTTTTCACTTACAATCACCGTCTTTTTTAATAGTTTTACTGGTATCTGAGGTTGGATCAACGTTATCGTCGTTATCGACATCGTTGTTTTTAACATCTTCGTCGTCTTTAGCAAAAGTATTTGTCAAATATTTATAAGTATTTGGATCAACAGCGAGAATCTTTAAGTTACTTCCATCCCGAATTTGTACCATCATTTTTTGTGGTCCAGCTGCGAGACCCAAATTACTAGAGTCAACTGATCTCATTTTACGATTAGCAGCCATCCAAATCCACCCCCATTGACCATGAACTCGATATTCTTCACCTTTTTGTTTCCATACTTGATGTTTTAGTCCCAAAGTATATTTAACGAAATTTAAAGTAACTCGATTCCTTTCTTCTTCTTCTTCCTTTTCTTTTTTCTCACGTTTGTCAATTTTTTTACGTTCTTCTCGTTCTGCAGCAG
Organism: Sisyra terminalis; assembly: GCA_958496175.1. Taxonomy (NCBI): domain Eukaryota; kingdom Metazoa; phylum Arthropoda; class Insecta; order Neuroptera; family Sisyridae; genus Sisyra; species Sisyra terminalis. The sequence goes on from OY292275.1 coordinate 17,098,098, forward strand.
TTACCCGATATAGTTTAACATGCCCCAACTGTTCATGCCAAACACTAGCAAATACTACTGGTTTAATGCAAGCTTGTAGAACAATTAACGCCCGAGCGAAATCTCTTGCGTTAATACATGCACCAACTGCAGAAACCCAAGGTTTCCGCAGCAATGGCCAATTAGGGTGCATAAATGGAGGAGGAATCGAAGATTCCATTTGTAAAATTGTTTGTCGCAGAGTATTGACGAGAAGAGCTCTGGGGCCATTTAAAGCGCCAATCCATTTGAATTCAGACGCTGATGTTAGTGAAAATTTATGTGATAAATGCCGTTTTTTGTCTCGCTCTTCATTTCGTTGAGGTTTATTTAAAGCTATGATATTGGTTGTGTATTGATTAACGTAGGTTTTAAAGAAATTTTCCATGCCTAATTTAAATAAATAAGTTCCATTTGCAATTTGACTTGTTTTCAAACGAGTCATTCGAGAAGGAGTATCAGCTGATCCGGCTTCGAATTTTTCTAACTGTTGTTGTATCAGGGATTCTTCTCGACTGATGCTATTGGAAGTGCTGATAACAGTATTGCGACGTTTCACTTCTTCGTTGTGAAACGTTCGAGGAGTTAGTGATCCGGTTTTCGAGCGAGTTAAAATGTCCTTACCTTTATCGGCCTCGGATTCATCTGTTTCTGCAGGTTCTGCTCCATCAGTTTTCTCACCAGTACTCACTGGAAAAAATGCAGAAATGTTAATTAGGGAAATAAAATTATTACTTTTATTTTAAATTTTGTTATGTCAGATGTTTAGTGAATCAAAAAATCTGATACCCAACTTTCTAGTGCACTTTTTAATAAAGAGATTTATTTTTGGTTTGTTATTTGTACTGATAGTTCATATATTTCGCTAAATATTTTTTTTTTTTCTAAAATTAATCTGTTTAAATCGCTTAGTGGTTATTATATTTCTAAGGAAGCCAAAAATATAAATTATCCTTAATTATAGGCATCTTGCATAAAATTTAAAGTCAATAATACTGTAAATACTGTAGAATTTAACCCTTTCTAGTTTAATAACCAAACAAATAGAGAATTGGATAATTGAACTTTTAACGACAACTACTCTTGGTAGCAGCAAACAGTAATTTTATTACTTTTTAGAAATGGAATTCAGTGAAAAATGGCGTTTAGAAGAAATCGAAGAAAGTAATGTTAAATAGAACCATTGAAAATTGCAAACTGTTTTGTTTATCGATTTGATCTACTTATCATTCCATTGGAGCAATAAGTATTGTTTAGAAAAATGTATTTAAAAATTGCATTTGTTAAATAAAAGAATTAAATTTTTCAAAACTTAAAAAACATCAATTTTAAACTCAGAAATGTATCTTTTTAATCAAGTGCTTTAGCACTTTGTTGTAAAGTTTTGGAAAATTATAATTGTCTGCTGTCGTCATTTCACAGGTTAATAGCCATATATTTTAAGTTATATCTAACACTTCAATCAACTTTTAATTCTAGTTTGTTCAATTGTTTCTATAGCAAGCTTGATAGAAATCCTTTTCACAGTGTCATCTTTTTATTTCGGTATGAAGTTAAGAATATCGCTCCTTAGAATATAAACTTGATTATCTATGTAAGCATGTCATTTATTTCGAAGCTAGCAAAATAAAAAATAATAATCTTGATGGCTTTAATAAATTGTGAACACTAACGTGAAATTGAACGTAAACTATACGTTTTGTCTTACCGTTAACCGATTAGATGCTAAAATTGGGCTTACGTCCCATTTAAGTTGGTCAATATCTGGCAACATTGCATTTTCTATTATTTTTTTAATTCAATTCGTAATAAATCGGCCCACAATGAAAATTTAGCCCCAAAAGAGAAAAATATACCATATTAGAGCTGAATTAACAAAAAAAATCGTCAATAAAACAGAAAACAAAGTTGAAAATGTTGAAAACAACGTTGTCAGATACTGACCGACCTAAAAGAGACTTTAGCCAAAAAATGTTTCTGTGATGCATAAACGTAATTACTAATCTAGGTAATAAAAAAGACAATTTTTGAACTGTTTTTATCGGATTAATAGGCTTTTGTCGAGGTACGATCATATAAGCATTTTTCTATTAATATTTCTTTTGGAGGACTTTGAAAAAAAGGACAAAATAATACTATAAAAAAATGAAAAATTGACGATGAGAAAAATATCATTTTTTGATAATATAAAGATTTGTTATTTAATCAGAAAACTAGAAGATTTATTTTTAAATTACGAATAATTAGCAAAGTTTTAAAAATCGGTTAAAAAATGAAATCGTATGTTAAGATCATGTTTGGTCTTAAATTTGGAAAGTAAGAGTTTATGAAACTAACTAAAATGTACACATCTTCAAATGAAAAATTAGTTATTTTGTACTTAAGAGTTATTTGAATTTTAACATACTTGAAGCTGTGACCGTCGTTGTTGTAGTCACTTCCGTTACATTACTGCTTGTAACAGTCACAGAATTCGAAGTTTTTTCAACAGTTGTAGTCGTTGTTAAAGTCAACGTTTCTGTAGTTTCTATCGTTTTTTTACCCTCTTCGCAATCGTCATGCATCTTAGCAACCATATCTTCAGCGGTTTGTCGTTCTTTTTCCTTCTCTTCTTCCTGAACTTTCTGTTTCTGTTCAAGTTTATCTTTACGTTCCTTTAATATCAAGGCTGAAATAAAATAATAAGAAATAATTTTTTGTTCAATCAATTTATAACTACTATTATTAAATCTATAACTACCATTTTCAACATCTAAATAAGATTTTCGATTCCCTTTAGTTTGAGTGGTGAGTTTTTCAGTTAATTCCATTTGGCGAATAATTTCGTCTTTGAAGTCAGCAATTTCTCGACAAAGCGATGCTTCCATTTTATTTTGATCCAAGACTTCCAATAGTAGATCTAATTGAGTTGCGGTTGAATAATACCATACCTCACCATCTTCACTTTCCCTATAAATTTAGAAAAAAAAATAAGAAATTTGAGGATTTTTATATTGGTAAACATCACTTACACAAAAATTCTTCGAGCCAAAAACCAGTATTTTCGCCCATGTCGATCGAAACCTAAGTTTTCCTGCCTACATAATAGTCCTTGTTTTTCTGCATCCAATACACAATCAACGACCCCTGAAATTTTGTGAGACTTGCAAATAGAACATTGCCAATCTTCCTCCGGAACATCCACCAACGGTGGGTCGACACATTCCAAATGGAAAACAGCAGGACATGTTTCACAGCATAGTAAATCTCCCAGTTTATGACAAACGCGGCAATGGTCGTCATAATGAATTGGTACTGCAAAAGAAAAAATAATAAAATTAGATGAGGTTAAAGAAGAATTTTTCTTCCTCCCGATAATACCTTCATTAAGCAAATCTTCCCTCACAGGATTCGTTATTAGAAAACTGTCTGTTAAAAATTTTAATACTTTTAATCTATCTTCTACAGAAGTAAAGGGATACTCCGACGTAGATAGAATATTTAAAACTTCCTGATCAAAATGCTTATCACTTTCCACAAATAAGCGTAAAACTTCTGGCCAAGTAATATAATCTATGAGAAACAGTGACACATTAACACTATCCTTCTGGTCTAAAGGTCCAAAATGAGTCTGTTGCGAATCTTCTTCTCGTAAGATTGCTTTCAATAACATAATATGAATTTCGGCAAAAAGATTGCTTTGATCCTCACACGCAACTGCAGCACAAAAATCTTCGAGCCGAAATGGGGACAGGCGGACTAAGTTTCTGAAGTGGCGTAAAACTTCGTAGATGCTAATGGCTTGCATGATTTGTTCTTTGGGAAGAAGTAAGTCTTCGGATGAGCGAGGTAGGACGAGCGGTGGTAATTCGATGTTTTGAAGCCAAAGAGGTTCTGGGCTGGGGGCTCGACCTGTGTAAGTTGAGTTGCCACGTCGCGGGGTACAACTAGTTGTACTGTAACTACTTAAAGAAAAATCACTATCACTGCTTGGGTCGTCATGGACGACACTTGTTTCTGAGTCGCTACGGCTTAGTGGAAGTTCATCTTCCGCTTCTGATTTATTATCGCTAGACTCGTCCCCGAAATCGGAGCCGTAATGGTACTCCGAATCATGTGTATCAACCGCGTTTGGATTGTATCCTCGACGTTGATACTGTGACCCTGCAATTCCTCCTCGTCGACCCGCTTTTCGGCCATCTCGGCCACGTATTCGAGTGCTGCTGCGACGACTGCCTTCACTTCCCTGTGGTGAAGAGGCTCGTGAGACCGTTGGTGTGCTTACTTGAGAATCGGAACCTTTGCTTTGATTTAATAAATATTTTGGTTTCTTCATCAGATGGTACTGGAATTTTTTGGTTCTATCAGACACGGCCACTTTTGGTGGTCGACCGCGTTTTTTAGCACCTCTGGTTGACGACATTTTTTCGGTGTGTTTATATATGCACTTAATTTGACCACAAAACACACGTGGGGCACTCTATATGTTATTCATAAACTTGTATACAAATACAGATGACACAAGCGTACGAATTACATGTTTTGGTAGATAGTAATGTTTGCGCCATTATTTCATCACGAGTCACGTGATATTAGTTGAAAATTGCATTCTCACATGAAAAATTCATCCAAAATAATTAGTAGCCAATGACAATTTCTTCGTTCTGTGTACATGCACTCAATACTTATATGATATTTAGGCACATTTGACCCATTAGAGCCCAAAGACGCAACAAAATCTCACAGTGACGCGAGTTCCAAGCTGAAATTACAACTACTCGGGCAAGCGATGTAACGAGCTCTCTGATTGGTTGATCACTCCATCGCCATCACAGTTCATTTATATGTTTCAAGATTGTACAAATATTTGTTGTTATCGACAAAAAAACTGTTTCAATATGATTTAGGAACACTTAATACGAATTAATTATTCATTAACTTACTAGAAAATCTTCTAATCAATTTACAAATCACACATACAATAAATACTCGCTTCAACTTCTTTACCAATCCAAATGCTTGTTCTTAACAATTGTTCATTGATTAACTCATAGAAGCCAGAGGGCACTAGTGTCTAATAAAAAAATTAATAACAATTCAAATGGCTTTTTTTTCATAAATTTTTAACTTTTCATTCCAAATAAACCGATAAATTAACAATACGCACTTGCACACATTTTTTTTTATTAAAATTTCACTAGATTTTCATGGTATATTTATTGAAGTCATTTCATTAATGACCAGCAGCGTCTAGGTATTTTTTCTCTGTATTTCAAAAGCGACTCTTGTTTGTAGTGGTTTCAGTAGCGTACAAATGCATATTTCAACGAATTCAAATTAATGCATATGAGGCAAATGAAAACGATAAATTTATGTGTAAACAACAAAAAATGGATAAATAGACCTAATAAAAATGTATATTTCGGATTCAATTGATAAAACTGGATAAAACTAAAATTTCAGTTGTAAAATAATAAAGGTGAAATCCGCGGGATTTTTAAAAATAGGGGTTTCAACTTCTGTTCCTTTTGAACGTTTTAAATCTTTTAAAACACTAATTTTGAACTATGAGCGACAAAATTTGTTGAAATAAAAATGTTAAGCTCGTATTTAAAAATTAAATTTAAAAAAAAAAGCGTTTTATGTAATTTTTCAAAGAAATTATTGGTACTTTAAATTTTTAATAAGATTTTTATATGAATTCTACATTTTAGTGAAATATAAAAAGGATATAAATTTTATAAATTACAAGCCAATTGCAAATCAAGCTAGAAATAGTCCAGAAAATGTGAACACAATAGTAAATTATTGAAATTATAGTCTACCAATATATTTTTTTTTATTTTTTGGGTAAATAGTCGTTAAAAAAATGATTCTAAATTTTCTATTATAATTTTTTTAATTAACCCTATGCTCAGTCTCCTAATTCCTTTTAACCTTCCCGGTCCGAAGCGGGGTTTTTACGTACCCCAGGCACCCCATGGATCACTTTAAAATCTTCAACTTTCTAAAAATTATTTTAATGATTATATGTTTCACTCTACTACGGCACAAAGAAGAGAGACAGTTTTATTGAGTTTCTTCTGTGATTATTTCATAATTCTCAAAATGCAAATTGCAAAGTGTAAACCGAAAGTGATAATTGTAAAATGCATTGTTTTCTTTCTCAAACGTTTAGTTGTGTATTCATTCTTGAACGTGCAACATCTTATCGATCTTACCTGCTTATTTCTAAACCAGTGTTTCTAAATTTCTTTACATCAATTCCTTTAGCGAACAATTTTTTTTAAATGATGTGACTCTCACCGGAACAATCAGGAGAAACAAAAGAGAAATATTTATCAATCAAAAATCAAGCGGTGACTATTATCCACAGAAGTCAAAAATATTGAAGTAGAAGATGGTCCGCGAAAAAGGCCAAATATTATTATTCATTATAATAAAACCAAAGGAGCTGTCGATACTGGAGACAAAATGACCCAACAGTATAGTCTTGTTAGGACTACTAGAAGGTGGCCGTTCAGAATAGTCATGGAAATAATAGATATGGCTGCATTAAATGCTTACATTATTTGGGTACAAAATAAACCAGATTGGCGAAAAGGAAACCGTAGCCGAAGACAAGCATTTCTTCGAGAATTGGCTACGGAATTGCTAAAAGAAAATGTTTTAAAACGGAAAAACAACAATGTAAATTACCACAAGCACATTCAACTCGGCTTTGAGTTATTTGACCAAGTTATCAATAATGGAAATAGCACTCCAACGAAGAACCTTCAATTGGCAGTAGAGCAAGACCAGCAGGATATACCAAAAACTACGAGTTGTAGTTTTTGCCCAAGAAGTGAAGACAGAAAATTTAAAATTCGATGTGACTTATTAATAATATGATGTAACTTATTCACCGCTATCAAATTAAAACAATTTCTTGTCCAAATTGTAAACATTAATTTATAGTCTGTAAAAATGTATTATAGTAATCTAAATATATCTAACAAATCTAAATATATAGTTTTATTATAAGTAAATTAGTTTTGTAATATTTTAGCTATATAAACTATATGAACTATTTCTTTTATACCTAAGTTCTTTTGTAAATAATTTTTATTTTTTATGGTTTTTAAGTTGTAATTATATTATTTTTTTTTTAATTTTGATTACCATTTAAAAAAAATATGCACATATTATGTACTTTAGAATTTTTTTGAAAAAATTAAAATATTTGTAATACTCAAAAAAAATTTTCATTTAAAAACCTATTTCACTTTGTTTGAGAAGCACTGGATTTGGTCTGGGGTATGTCGGATACCCCGCTTCGGACCATTTGAAATTTTTCAACCCTCCGTGTCGGAAAGGTTAACCCAAAGTTATTCTGACAACTTTGATAGCCAGATGAACACGATGGACATATGTATCAATACTTATAAATATGTAATAGAAAAAGCAAATTTGACTATAATTAATAAAAATATATAAGAAAATTTTAACTACCCTTATATTAAGTTTAATAGAATTTTTGAAGTGTCTGAAACATAGTGAGAATACATTTTTATATATATGTAAAAGTAGGGCTGGTGAGCTGGAGCTCGAAGTCTAAGGATTTAAAAGAAGCTGCGGCTAAAGATGCTGGAACTATTAACTCCAGCTCCTAAAATTTTATTTTTAAGGAAGAATTTATACAGTAAAAACTCAAAAAATACTCTCATACTATAAGTCAAATCTCAATGCTAAAAAATTGCATTTAAATTGGTGTTTTAAAGTTGCGATTTATGATCAAAAAATTCTTAAAAATCTCAAAAATTCTGATCAATAAATTCTTAAGTTATAACAATTTACTTAGATCGGATTTGGGGACGAAGGCGGCTCTGCAGCCGGAACTGGAACTAAGTTTAGAAAAAATAGCTACTTTTTCCAGTTGAAACATATGAGTCGTACATAAAATTTTTATGAGCCGCATGCGGCTCTCGTCTTGCACGTTGAATATTGCTGATGTATGTTGCTCATATTGCAAATTTAATCTTCAACAGTTTAAATTGGACGTTGTCTGATCATTAATGGTCAATAAGTTGGTCGCAAAATTATATCATCGATTCATTTATAATTGGAGGAATACAAATAAATGTCCCATTCTTTTGGCAATCTTTTTAATTTATTCGATTTTTTAACTGTTCCTTTTCGTCGCTTTATAATTACGAAGGTCTTTAGCAACTCTAGTGTTAATTAAAATTCGTGTATCAAGAAATATCGATAATTTGTTCGAAAAATTCGAACCCAATATCTACAAGTGTTCGAGCGGCCACCTAGACCACTCAGCCACCAGTAGGTATTCGATTTATTGTAAAATACAATGTAGGTCGCGATCCTCTTATACATGATGTTGTTTAAGCTTATTATGTATCCTTGTCACTCATTTTATTTATAGATCTGCTTTCATTGCTGTATAATATGTTTGCTTAAATTTTTTATTAAAAATCTGCTAATCTTCGCCAAATCCAATGCACTGTCTAATGAACCGCAGTAAAATTGGATGATTTCATTCAATTTCATTTCATTACAAGTGGCGCCAACTCTAGGAGAATTTGAAACTATAAGATTATGGTGCTTCAAATCCACATTGCGCATGTGAGAAGGGCTAAGGGTGAAAAATAAAATGCCGGATATCAAAAATTGTGTGTGAAGAAAAATAAAATTGACCATCGTTGAAAATATTTTAGGTTAAAAATAATTTTACATCCCTCGACTTAATCGTTTAGTTTTATAAAGTAAAATATGTTTTCTATGAAACCAATCGTTAATCCGGATTTGCCAATAGACGTTTCCACGTGTATGTATAAAATGAAAAATATTGTTTCAAATAATGTGAGTCCGAGCGGGTGGAATTCTAATGAACATCGTGATCAGCACGTCACCGACATTTGCCAACAGGTTAACCAGTTATTAAAGGTTTCAAATCAATACAACTACCCAAATTTTCATAAAAATCCGTAAAAAACAACTCTTAACATACCTTTCGTAGTCTTATGTTAATTTTCGGATTGATTTTCGAAATCATCTTTGAATTAGATTCACAATTAGCACATTCACATCACCAATGCCATTTGCTCACTAACCGAAATATTACTACTTTACAAGTTACCAATTATATTCATAATTCCAATATCATAGTCTATTCCGCATAAAAATGTAACGTTATCAAAACTATTTGTTTTATTAATAAAACAAGATTCGTACACTTATATAATAGAAAAATTTGCTAACATTCAGAAAGATATTGAAAAAGTTTAAAATATGTCGTTGATTTTTTATTAAGTTTAGATTAAGGTATTTAGATATGGTAAAATATTGTTCTATTTATCTTCCCTAAAACTGAAGAACATAAACGAATAACTAATATTCAATTTTATTTTCTAGAAAGATCAAGGAGCTAATCAAAAACTAGTCGAAATTCTTGAAGAACGCCAAGATTTAATTTTAAAACAACTTTCCGATTTGCGAAAGCAAATTCAAAATATTCGAGGCTATTTAAAATCGTCGGTACCAGAAGGTCTGAAAATAAGACCTGAGAATAACTCATCTGAAAATGTATATAAAATATAGAACAATCAGATTAATGTTACTGAGTATAGTATTTTTGTAGGTGAATTTTTCATCGAATGATAATTTCGTCATTAAAATAAGCCCGGAATGCGTCCCTTACTCTTTGCTGGTGTTACAAAAATTGTGGGTAACATGTGGACTTCATTTGCTGGTCAAAAGCCATCTTCATTCAAGTACGAGATTACCTAAAGCCGCTCAAGAATTCAATGATTCGATTCAACAGGGAACGAAACAACTCGAAAGTGTCACACATCCAATGAACAAAAAATTAGTAGTTACTCTTTTATGGAAGAATGGTAATTTAAATTTTCGAAAATACTCCAACATAAATCTTATGTTAGGTTCGTTTATCAAATTTTTAATCAGTTTATTCGAACATCTTCAGGTGATAGTTTATCTTCAAATACCATTTAGACAAAATTTGATTAATAACTACATAAAGATGGTCAAATCACTTCAAAAATACACAAAAAACCTGAACTTTTGTAACGTGCATAAATTAAGAAACTAAAGTCGTTCATTATTTATAGTAGTTGGAACTTTAAATCAGTTCATTAAACTATGGGTGGCTATTCCAATTAAGGATTTCTTGATCTGTAGCAGGGGTGGCTATAATTTTTTTGTTTAAAATTTTTCAGTATATCATAATATTAAAAATTTTAGCTGACTTATGTCTCTTTTAGAACAGGCAAATTTGGCAACGTTACATTTTCGACTTTGTTTTTAATTTAATTTGCAAATAAATCAGCCCATAATGAAAATTTTGCCACAAAAGAAAAAAGTATACCATATTAGAATTGAATTAACAAAAAAATCGCAAATAGAATAAAAAACAAAGTAGAAAATGTAACTTTGTCATATATTAATCGACTTAAAAAGGATCTAAGTCTTTTAGTTAATGATCTTAAACAGCAAAATGTATTAGTTTGCAATTGTTATAAAACCTCAATATTTTCGTAAATATTATGGGATCTCTACATCAAAAAGTTTAAGAAAGTTTTGATTTAAACTACTGTAAACTGCTTTAGAGTTTTACATTTCTTGGTAATTTAATCATAAATATTCATGGAGGGTGCAAATTAGTAATTATTTTTTGTTTCCAAATTTACAATACGCTTACGAGTGTTGTATTACAGTATTGTCGCAATTATTATTGGAATATTTTGTGAAAAATAGGTAAAGTTTGTGAAATTGGCTAGAGTAGTCTACTCCAGTTAATTCCTCGATAGTTTAGTTTATCAACTATAGAAACCATTGATTGAATCTGAACCCCGTAAAAAGAATTATTGCTTAACTTATCAATTGTCATTTTATTGACCACATGAAGGTTAAGGCTTTATTATTCTATTCTTCATTAGTAAAACCAGACACTAATTATATATTTATATTTTTTCAGTTGAAAATAGTGAACTCGTAGTTTCTCCGTTAAAACCAGCGATATTTGGAGAAGTCAACATTTTACGTTACCTATCTCGACTAGGACCGTCTAAATACAATTATGAAAATAGCGCAAATCTTCCTGCAATTATTGCAATCGATTCCATCTTTGACATTTGTTATCAAATTGATACGACCACCAATAAAAGTAAAAAGCAATCATTTATGCATACCCTTGTACAAACAAGTAAAAAGAACGGAGGGTGGTTTTCTGAAACTCAGGATATTCGTATGGTGGATGTTGCTGTTTTTAGTCTTGTAAAGCGAACCGATTATTTGTTACCAACCATTACGAAAGAGCCTCAAATGAAAGTTTGGTTCCAAAAACTAATGAATATCTGTAAAAGTTAAAGAAATGACAATTATTTATTTATATTACTTGTAAAATATTAAATCGATACGACCGAACGAAATATCTTGATTGGAATGTTATTTCGATCTTATAACAGATTTTTCAATTTTTACATCGATAATGCAAGAAATTGTAACAACTTTTGATTAATATAACTGTATTTAATTTGATTAAATGCAATAAATATTATTATTTAATTTATCGTTTTATTCATATCCTTGTATGCACCAAATACTAGAGGTGACGAGTTTTCTCGGCAAAAGCCAAAATCATATATTTGAAAGTTGAAATTATTATAGTTTTAAAGATTATAACTTAACCGTCCCCTAAAAAATTGCTACCTTTTTTTTTTGGTAATTTTTTTGGCAAATTAAATATTTGAATATTACCAATTTTCAAACTATTTTTATATGCCTTTGAAATGTTAATAATAATTTTAAATCATGTTTAAAACATTGGTTAATCACAACATACCTTTAGAATAGCCGCACCCGGCTCGTTACTCACCATTTAGTCTTCCTTAATATCTTTTTACAAAAAAGAGTAACCCGACATTTTTCGGTAAATTTGAAAAATGCAACATGATAGAAAAATTAATATTAATGAGATAAAACAATTTAACAAAAGTATGATTTTATTTCCTAATTTACATTTGTAAGATATAAATTTTTTTCTGTCTTTAATTATTTTCATAGACATACTTTACATTTTAGAAACATTAATAACAATTTTATTGAAAATATACAGTCTTCAATTTTTAGTATTGTAGATTCCACTTAAAAAACTCTACTCAACTTATGTCAAAATACTAGATTAGAAGACTGCTGCAGGCGTAATTTTTCAATATCAAGATAAGAATCCTTTGAGGCATACTTAATATTTGCAAATGGGCTTTTGTGTTTATCTATTTTTAACGATGTGATTCCATCGAAACAATAATCGTTATACGTATATAGTAACTATTTCTTAAAAAGTTTTAATACAATACATTGTTCAAGGCAAAATATTCAATATTACAATTAGCTAGATAGAAATAAAAGTAATAATAAAAGTTGAAGTCGTAATAAATGAAACATTGTACTAATATGAAAATATTTTACGAACTGCTAAACTGCGTTTTTTTCAACTCGCTAAGAAAACCATTAACTAATTTACTTAAGCTAGTTATTAAGTTTATTTGTGTATATTCGACTAACCTTAAGTTTTATAAGGAATAGTTTCAAATTGAAATGAAATAATAGTTTTCGCATATAAATACAAGAGCAATCAATAAATAATTTACTAAAAAAATGTTTTTTTTTTACATTTCCACCGATTTGAATACTAAGAAACTGTAAGCGATTTTTTTAATTGTGAGCTTTCTTTCACTGTACTATGCGCTCGGAACATAATAAATAAAAAATAAGGAACAATTTAATATCATATTATTTTGTATATATTAGTTTCAAAAATTGATGAAATTCATTGTTTGGCATGCTTGTTTGAATTTCTTGGTTGATTGAATTTGCAATTTAAAAAGAAAATTGAATTTTATTAAACTATTTTTTAAAAATGCTTTTAACCGTTCACAGAATGCAAAATTTTATCTCATTAAATTCAAAAATTCTGTTCAAATTTAATAACCTTCAAACCAAGTAAAAATGAGGCACAATTATATTACTCATTTTTCTTTTATTTCTTGGACACATTATTCAATATGATAATTTTAGTTTTAGTTGTTCTTCATAACAACAAAACAAACTGTTAATTTAATAAATATTCAAAAAATTTGATAAAAATAAGATTCTCTCTCAGAACAATAATTTCCTAACCCTATTAAATGGCACTCTTTTTCTTACTGCGACCGTTCCCGACGTTCTAATAAACCTTAATATCCTAATGTTATTATTGTGTTAAAATTTCCGTTTTAAATTTATGAACCTTAATCTTAAAACGTTTTCCTATTTCGCAACTATGCAGTCTTGCAATTATCACCGATTAATACCTATTCTTAGTCCTTACAACCCTGCTTCAAACAGTCTCAAACTTTAGACATTAAACTCCTTCAATTACCGCATTTATAAATCAAAATAAATTTTAGAGTTATCAGCACTTTGCATTGACATTTAATATTGCATTGTGTCTACTTTATGATTAATCTTAAAGGAGCGTCTGATGTAAATTTTACATTTATTTGATGCTCCTATAGTTTCAATTTAAAATATTTAGTAACATTACTTCGAACTTAAAACATTTTATGATAATTACATGATTTGATATGAGCTTTCGTTCGTTAACATGCATACATTTAAATTGCAAATTACTAGCAAGTCACAATATACAAGTGTATGAATCGTACATGGTTAAAGTTACAAAATTGCAAAAGTATAAATTAATTTTTGATGAATAGTTCAATCAAGTAAAAGAAAAATTAATATTCAAGTATAAAACTGATCGTACATGGTTAAAGTTACAAAATTGCAAAAGTATAAATTAATTTTTGATGAATAGTTCAATCAAGTAAAAGAAAAATTAATATTCAAGTATAAAACTGATAAGTTATTATTGCTTGTAAAATTCGTGTAATTACACGGAAATATACTTTTCATGTTTATTTATCCAAAATGTAAAAATATTAATATATTGCAAAGTAATTTTGATATAATGTTTTCAATATCGCTTCGATTAAAATATACTCATTCATTTGCTTTGCAAAAAAGAATTTGTACCTAAAACTATATTTTAATCATCGACAATTGTAAAATTTCAAAAATGTTTAAATTGAAATATTCTTAGAGTTAAGGACGCTGTATATTCAGCTGATCCATATTGATCGAGTTATTAGTGCATATAAGCGAATGAATATTGCATCTAATGTTATTTTAAAAACAATGCTGATTCATGACTTCGGGTTACTATTTTATTCGCATCTTTTCTCAGAAGTATCCCATCGACGTATTTTCTACTTTAAATACAGTTAAATATGTATCAATATTAAATTCAATATTTCACCATCAGTTTAGATATTATAATTTTTGTGACCCAGTTACATGCGATCCTGTAAGAAACAATGTTAAAGACGGAAAATAGGTAGAATATTCTTGTTAGTATACAACGTCCTTAAATTAAAATGTTAACTAAACATCTCAATTTTTGTTAATGCCACTATTGTTTATTATTTTTCGACATATTATGAGACGCCCAATTAATCCAGGTTTTCCATGAGTTGCATAAAGCTTCTTCGAATTTAGATCTAAAATGCGCAAGTGCGTCTTGTTCTGATAAATCTAAAACCTGTAAGAAAAAAAATAGGTAAGTCATAATGTATAGGAAATAGTTAATACATATTTATATCTCTTAAAACTTTAGTGTATAAAGTGATTTTGTTTTTATTTAGAATTATTAGTTTAAACCAGTGTTTTCAACTTTTTTATGCTATGCTTCATTATAGAATTTCCAAAATTGTTAAACCTTTCTAAAGTAACTAATGAATTGAAATCCTTAACATGTAAGCTTTTAAATTACCCTCTTGTGGAAAGAGAACTCTACATTAAGAAACACTGATATATATACATATATATATATATATATATATATAAACGAAAAATATTAGCTTAATAAAATTAAAATATTACTATTTTGAAATTAAACACGCTTTTGGTCTATTTATTATTTGAATTCTACTTACCAATGTGTCTCTTAAATAATTTAAATCTTTCTCAGAACTTAATTCGGGAAGTCCCGTTGAAATCATCATTGCGAATAAAGATAATATTAAACAGCCATGACGTCGTAAAATCATAAACGCTTGTTCGCAATGTTTTTGAAATATTTGAAATTCAAGTGCGTCTTTTTTGCCTTTGTTAATAACATGAACAAAGTCGTATGTTAATACAAACGGTACACGTTCTCTCCTAAATCCAAACTTTTCTTTGAAATGGCCCAATATATGTCCAAAATCTATATGAAATAATTGGCCGGTCTTTTTGACCATTATATTATCAGAGTGGCGATCGGCAACTCCTAAAACATATGTCGCAACACAATAGCCCGCACATGATAAAGTGAATTCATCAACAGCTTTATTAAGAGCGGTTTCCGTGGGATTATGATCCTTTAACCAAGCTAAAAAGAAAAACAAATAAGCAATGTTCAATTTTTATATAAGGTGACTACTAAAGTGAATTAAGCCATCTTAATCCATACGTACCTAATAAAGAGCCTTTAAAAAAAGCAGATGCAGCACTAAAGGTTACTTTTTCCTTTTGAATATTTGCTAATGTTTCTGCATTTAATACAACTTCTATTAGTCCTACTCTATGTTCTGTCGATATGCAACTATACGGGATCATCCTACAATGTATTTGTTCGTTAAAAATACTTTGTCTGGCGTTTGATTAAAGAGCTAATTATAATGTTTTAATTTAAAGTTGATTTATTTGAATTTATACCTTAAATCTAAACCTTCATTTTTCCACAATTTATCCATAATTCTTATCATTTGTAAAGTCAACATATCTTGCCGAAGATCATCTCCATTTTTCAAAATAATATATATATCATCTCCAAATGGGTCTGCATTTTCAAATACAATCCACAAAGGTCTCATTTTACTGTCCATAACTCGACATTTATCTGGTCTAAAATTTATGCCAATTCAGGATAAAAAATGTACTTAAATTAGTTTTATTAATACTTACTTAACGCGTCTACATCTATAACTTGGATTTAATGGATTTAAAACATTCTGTATGGTTTCATTACAGTGAGGTTCATTTAATAACTCTTGTAACGCAGCTTTCGCTTTTTCTTTATTAGGTTTTTGACGAATCTGCTCACAATTGCTTTTCAATTTTTCTAGACAGTTGATTTGGCGCATTAAAACAGGAATATGTTCAGGGCTACCCCAACAATATGCCTCCAAAATAAGTCCAAACCGTACCGAAACGGAAGGCATTTGCATTTCAGATCTAAATTAAAACAATAAATTAAAAGAAATTTATCTCGTTTTATGTAATGTTCTTTACCGCAAATGCCAGAATAAAAAATGTCCAATTTTTTGATTATTTAGAGCTCTAAACAATAGAAATTTAACTAAATCGCAAGCTAAAAATGACTCGTGTTTTAATGCTTGTACTAATTGAAGTAGATATAATGATAATTCTTCATCACTGAAAAGAAAGTAATTATTCTAGACAGAATTTCTAAATGCTTTTTACTTTGGTACCTGACATCTTTTAAGCACGAGACAGCAAAACTGCGAACTGCTTCATCAGCATAAGCGTAATCCAATAATTCCAAAGCTTTTTCTAAGCGAAGCTTTGGCCACTTTGATAAAAGAAATGTTACTTCACACACTTCATATCGATCGTTCCACTCAACACAGTGTAATAATCGAGGTAATAAGGCAGGTACGTTCTTCATACAATAATATCGGTGATTCCATGCGTCTTTACGTTCCTAAATAAAACGGATACATTAAATTATTATACGTTTTACTCCTATATCTCAGTTTATGTTCCCTTGTTTTATTTTTAAACTGCCAAACCAACCTAAACCGTGTTGTTAAATGATGACTATAGTCAATGATGACCAAATTTTGTACAAGAGAATCGTTAACTGAGATACGAGTTTATAAAAAGTGGTAAATTATTTACTTGGTCGTGCAATTCATGTAAAGGATCACTCTCAGCTAATACAGGAAGACTTTCAAGATAAGGTGCAGTATTAGATATATCAGGTGTAGAATTTATATCCATTGTATTGTTTAACTGAGCATATTCAATCAATTTTTCAGTCGATGGATATACAATATTTTGTTCTTGTCCATAGCTGTAAAATATTGATATTTATATTAAAACTGTTTTTGAAGTTTAATGTTTTATGTAATTTATTAACTCACTCGTCAAATGATAACCATAACGCCGTAGCATGCTCTCGATTAGGATTCGAAACAACTGTGCCTAAAGGATGAAGTAAATCATTACTTTGCATATCTTCAGCAAAAGTCCACATATATAAAGTCATAGCTCCAGTCTTAAGTTGGCTTTTATAATCGTAAACAGTTGTGTTGACCCACGCTAGCGGACTAGTATCCAATTCCTAATAAAAAGGTACTAAATTAATTATAAAATATAAACCTAAAAATCTTACAAATATATTCACCAAAAAGTGTTTTAGATAATAATGATTACGATAGTTTGACCATAACACATGATTGCCATAACATTTTAACTAGTTTAATGGTTCTCAAAAAGTTCATATTTTTGTCGATCAAAATTAGTTATAAAAACTATAAAAAGTTAACTAATCAAAATTCATATTACAATTGAGTGATTACAATAAGAATCTAGTATCATATTTTTTATCAACCGATGAGAAGAATATAAGCTTTTGCAGAGGCTTAGTAAAGCTAAAAATGATGTTATTGTCATAAGCCCAAATCTGAATATAAGTAGGCATAATTAGCTAGTTCTCAAATTAGATTCATTAGAAAATAAATCAAAAAAGTAAGATTGAATATTAATATCTATGAAACTCGCAAACAACCTATCATTTTGCTGTTAACTTGATCTCAGCCTGTTATTTCTATAGCGAAATAATCGTCAAAACGATTAAATAACTCATTTTTCAGTATTTTTTTACTATATTTCATCGAAACACGATTAAAATTATAGTTAAGAAACCTTTTTTTGGAAAAAAAATTTTTTCAACAAAATGTAATATTAAGACGTCTTCGTGTAGTTCCTGTAAATCGGCACTACAGTTTATACTTCAAATATAACATTCAAAGATAAAAGTAAAAATAGAGTATAAATTACTTTCAGAATTATTTTACCTTTGATTCTTTGATACGACGTGGCTTCGTGCCTTTTAAATTTCTCCTAATTTCGTACACAACAAAACATAATCTTGCCATTCTTGGAATATCACAAACATTAATTTGAAAAGTTACTTCTTCTTCAATATCCACAGTTTCGTCTTTCAGCACCTGTATTTCGCTAGTTTTTTGAGTTTCACAAAGAGATTTTCCACCATGAAATAAACCAACTTGTATCTGTAAAAACGTTATAAGTACTGTAGCTTGTAAAGCGTAATAATTTAATTCTTACCCTAATATTTTTGTTCACATCACAATTCAAACCGTAAATCGCTGATATTTTACAAGTAAATGGTTGTTCAATATTCCAAGATGAAATACATTTGCCTTTCTTTCTTAAAGTTAACCCAGAAGCTATTGGTCGATTTTGTTTGCTTTCTAAATCTTCAGGAGTTTCATAGATATTACCAGCTTCAACTAAAACATAATTTTAATGAAACACACATTAATTAATTAATTACTGATCATTCCTTACTTGCAACATTTTCAATTGAAGTTATAACCAAAGTTGGAGTAACATTTTTAGACATACAATCTTGTATATATAAAAATTGAATTAAAGGATAATCGCCTACTAAATAGTCCTCTCGGCCACATATTCTTAAAACGTAGTCTTGTGGATATTCTCCTCTTAGATTTAAATTATTCGCTTTCTTATTTAAAATAGAAACTTTTAAAGTATGTGGCGTTATTGTAAATTGTACGTGAAAGGTAAAAGTCGTCTAAAAAGGAAATTTTGGTTAACTCATTTTGTTTTAGACTATGTTGGTTGAAATTTACTTCAATGCGTTCAAATTTAACTAAAATTACAATGTTTTCATCTCTCAATTTAGACTTAATATTTCTAGGAACATCTGGAGTTGGAGCAAGTCTTGGTGGGAATTGGTAGTATAATTTTTCTATCCATGTTTTTGCCAACCGATCTCTTGCTATTTCGGTACCCATGAGTCGCATCATCAATCGAAAGTCGTTCACTTCTCTGTCTTTTAATGCTTTGAATTCATGTACACCTAAAAATATAGTAAAATATTATTGAGATTTTCGCTACAATTTTTTTTTCGTTACAAAGTTATTTATTTGATATATAAAGGCCACAGATTATACGGAGATATCAACCCAATAAACACTATAAATTATTTTTGAACGAAGGTTGAGAAATTTATATTTCTCAAACAATTAAACTTTTTTAAATTTCACTCTAAAATATAACCGTAAAACGACACATTCCGCGGAATGGTCAAAATCTATTCCGTAAAATAGGATATTTTTTATACATCCTGTAGTTCGAAGTGACTAGTATTAAATATTAACAATAAAATAGCATCCAAATATTGTGAAGAAAAGATATTAGTTAGGGTTTTCGGAGTACACTTATTTGTAAATATGAAACTTATGTGGGTAATTCTAATGAAATATCGAAATTCTTGTCCTTTCAATTTTTACAAAAATTTAAGCGACCTATGACGGTATTTTTTTTTTCTAGAAAAGAACTTCACTTGGACTAATGGTATTGGTTTTAATTTTTGAACCATATAAATATCTCCGTTTACAGGAGATATTTATTTCAATTCGTCATTCCTTCATATCAAATTTAAACGAGGGAATGACGATATATGAAGTAATGACTTTTAAGCTAGTCGAACTTGACTTTTTTTATTTCTTTGCTTATTTAATCCTAAAATTCATCGTTTCTTCCTGTTTAAAGATAAGAACATCATTCATATAAACTTTAATGAAAGTTATTGTTGTAAGTACAATACAAAGACACAAGTACCACAAGTAGTCCATTTTGACGGAGTAAGACAACAAATAACACTTCACAGAGGAGTATCTTATATATTAAATGAGCTATTTTTGTATTTATGTATGTGTTTTGGTTTTTGAAAACGGCTCTAACGATTTTGATGAAATTTAATAGAATTTTGTTTTCAGAGAAAATAATATTTTTTTGCGCATCAGTTGATGTGTGTACATAACGTACATAATGAACATCATGAACATAATCTGTGCTGGTTTGAATATTGACTAATATATAACAATTGGTTTCAAATTTTATTCAAATATGTATCTGTTATACTGATCTGTAAAAATCAATGATCTGTTAAATATTTTTAAAATAAAAAAATCTATTATCGAGTTGCATTGTCAAAATGATATTTTAAGAGTTCAGCTTTTAGATTTGCATTTTTTAAAAAGTATTATCTCCATAGTCAAATTTAATAACTCAAATAAATAATAATAATTACTTATTGACCTTTATAATACGTGTTAAATAACTTTCGTTTGTATATCTAATACTTCCTCATAGCCGAAACATATTTGAATGAAATTTCAAACCGAGTTGAACTCGGTCGTCCAGGTACTTATATTTACGTAAAAATAATAATTTTAGTGCTCAAACTTTTAGATCACTAACAAATTCACGATTCAATGATGGTATGGCCTATAAAGACCGTTCCATCACTTTGAAAATTATAAATCATCCTTATAATTCGTCTAAAATAAGTTTATTCTGGGAACCACTATATTTGTAAAATCTAGCTACACAAATACTACAAAAATGACCAAGAAAAAAATTAAATTTTTAAAAATATTTTTATTTTTTTTTTCTATCTAATTTCGGAATTTGATGAGAATCACCATGTATATTACGATAGTCCATTACTAAGGTAAGTATTCAATCCCATTTCAATTACTAAGATAAGATTTTAACCATTCCGCAGAATGTATTTCACAGATTGGGTACATTATTATTAATCCTATGTGCAGATTTTTTGGCGTCCGGTTGTGGCCTTCATATAAGTGAACGTTGTTTCAAAATACCTTTTCCAATTAGATGGCTGATTTGATTAGTTAAAAATATATCGGTTTTTTCTCCTTTGCATTCGGTTACCCTTAAGATACAATGATTTGGTTTCACATCACAAAGTCGTCTATTTTCATCTAACACTTGTTCGATTCCATTGATAAAAGTGTTACACGCGAAGACATAGACGGACATATCATGCAACATTCCCTGGAGTGGATATTTGTTTATTTGCTCCCATAGATCCTATTGCAAACAATATATAAATAAAAATGTACATTAAGTTGATACACTATTATAAATACCTCTTTGATTTCAGAAAAAGTGGCTTTAACACTTGTGTTCAAGGGAATAAGGACTCCATTGGGCATCAGACAGTCCACTTCCACCGAGCCCGTGGGTCCTCTATTCCAGAAATCATATGCGTATTCAGCTTTGACACCCATTTTTTACACTTCACATGTATACATCAAAAACAATTTTTTGATATAAATAATCCACATTGTTTTACACAAACAGAGCAATATAGAGATTAGTCATGCTAAATCTTATTTTTTCAGGAAATTAAGTTAGCACATCCAAACATGATAACAAACTTTCCTACTGGCTACATTGTAGATAATTGCCTTTCGGTTTCAAAATAAATGTGTAAAACAATCAGAGACTAATTGAAAAAAGTTAATTAAAAACAGAATAATATTTTAAAGAGAGATAAAACTTATGTGTTTTTAAAATTGGTTACTTTCGACAAACCATAACAACAACTGTCCACCATTTTAAGTTTAATTTAGTTTAATTTCATAGTGACACAACATACATTTGAAATTAAATCAAATTTTTCGCTATCAATATAGTGAAGAAAAAATATTGAAAATTACAGAAAGTTTAGACTTCAATTGACATTCCAAATCAGAATCCTTTGATATCTATTCTTAAAATTAAAATTAAATGAATCATCCAAATATCCATTTAAATGTTTTATGTTGGTATGTTGGGGTGGACGCCTTTCAGAAAGGTCTCTGACACCTCCGCGATTAAATTTGTCCAAAACTCTAAATAAAAAGAAATCAAAGCAGCTAATTATACAAAAAAATCATAAACAGGAACCACAGGTACAGATTTAAAATATTTCAGTAGAATATTTCCTGAAGAATTCCAAGAATTTAATTTACGTTCTTTAGTTATTTTGGTTCTTCTGAACCGCGGTCCACTTGAACGTAAATATATGCAGTCTCATATTCTTGTTCTTTTCTTGTCCGTTTTGTTTAACGATCTTCCATCACTTTTGTTTCACTCGGTCATAACAACTGACCATAATAATATTACACATTTAAGTTTATGCGTATTTGATGTGCGCCATGTGCTCTTCAGAAAATGAAAAACGTGACCCGTCTATAGCAAATGTGCATGAAAGTTAAATTTTCTTCAAAAAGTAAATCAATAATTAATTTCATTGTTTTGTATTATGTATATTCATTCGGTTAAAGTTTCTCCCGTTTATAAAACTGCTGCTAAAATTGTCGAACAAGTTAAAGAAAACGGTGGTAGTTTAAAAGATCTTGTGTACCAACAAAAACGAAGAGTAAGCTGATTAAAAATGAATACAAATATCAACTAAAAGCAAATAATTAACTTAAGAATGATTATCGTTCTTCCAATTTTATTTTTTTGTAATATTTTTGTTAATGAAGTCTGGCCACCTATGAAAAATAAACTGTTAATAACATAATGTGCTCAAAAATATTTGGGAAACTTATTTCGATTGCCAAGCAGTCTTGAGCAAGTTCAGACTTATTCTGTAAGTCTAAGACTTTGCAAGCATTGACAAAAATTGTTTAACAATACTTTTGTTGAAATACATCGCTTACGTGGCCGAATTAAAATTGTGTTTAATTTTTTTTTCTTTTATCGATTGAAACCTACAAAAGCTGAATTTAATTTTATAAAATTTCTTCTATTTATTATTCTTAATGTTATTTTGTCTTATTATTTACTGTATTTTTTTGACTTAATATTATTTTTTTATTTTAATTATTGTTTTAAATTGATTTAATCTGATCATCATGTACTATTATTATATACGCTTGAGATAGTAAATTCTACAAATTTTCACCCATCATGAATATTCACATTTTTTTATCTTTTTCTCAACTCTTCGTGCATCTTCTGTAAACCTAATTGACTTTACTTACTCTTATAAAAATATATGAGACTAAAACCATAAAGCTAATACCTGAAAAGGAAAACTAAGATGAATTATGTTTTAGATCCATGCAGCCTTATTGGCTCTTGTTCTTAAAACGCTCCAACATGGTAGCGACCTCGATTACTTGATTAGAACTAGCAACATCTTACATAAAGAGCCTCGTTTAAGTGGGTGGTTAACCCGAGTTTTGATAACTGAATTACTATGGGGCAAAAAAACTTTAGGCGGAGAGTCGAAACCAGTGAAAACTATTTTATCCTATCAATCAGAGCTGACCTCTCTATTGTCTCAAATCGAACCTGTGGAAAAACCAAAACTTGAAGGTAGTTATAAAATTTATTACATTTTTCTTTTTAATTTTTCCAGAATATTGAACATTCCAATTAAATAATTGAGCCATGGATAGACGACAAGATTCGCAACCCTTGATCCCTCAGCACACGCGACAAGCCACAATCGCAATGTTTTGGCTTCTAATTTTTAGTACTGCTATGTTTACAATTCCGTTTTGTGCGTTTTATTTTGTACGAAATTTTCTCCAAGAATCGTATAATGTTGTGGGATTTGCTTCAACCGCATGGGGCGTTTTTGCTGCAGTCATTTCAGTTAATGTAATTATCCTTTCATATGCTCGCAAGGCTTTTTACGAAACTGAATATGATGAGCATGGAAATGCAATTGATCAAAGTCAAGCATCCGTAACTAGTAACTTAAAAGACGACTAAAACGTACTATACTGTTATTTTTGTTGTTGTTAATTCAGTATTTTATAACTTAATTAGTTTAGTGTAAGAAAGAAAAATCAATAAAAGAAATTCAATTGCTTTGTGTATTAATTTATTTTCATTTCAATTTCAGTGAAAAAACCTCGTTATGTCCGAGTTAATACACTAGTAATGACCACGAATGACGCCATAGATGGATTTCGAGATGAAGGATGGATTTTCGTTAGACATTCGACTGCAAGTTATCAAGAATTCTTGAATATCGTTTCAGACCTTGCTGAAGACCAATTTACAGTCGATTTTCATATCACTGATCTACTAATTTTTCCTCCGAAAACCCAATTTTATAATCACCAATGTTACCTGGATGGTTCCATTATTTTACAGGATAAAGTAATATACATAGAGAATAAAGACAATGAGTCTGAACTTTAGAACTTTGCGTAAAAGATGATACTAGAACCATATTAGGGCCCAAAAAAAACATTTAAATCCGTTGAATCACTTGTTTGCTTATTGGGCAATCAACACCGTTTAGGTACATTAAAAGTACTGTCCAACCATTCATGTACTATTGGATCGGTCTATGGAATTCAAAGTTAAAGTAAACAAGCAATTCAACGAACTCCTAAAGTTTTTTTCTCTGGAAATTCTTATTGTAAAAGGCCATACAGATGCTCTATCCACTAAAGTTTATCTTATAGTGCCTTTATGTTTTTAAGTAAAGGATAGTTCATGGAAAGATCTGGATTTCATTTAAATAAGAATTGTGAAAAAGGCTAGAATGATTGAGTTTTAATAGTGACCTTTGGAAGAAAATATTTCATTACACTTTCATGTATTCTTATACGATGTAAAAGTTCGGATTTTTTGTCTGTTCTCAATAATTATAAAGTTATTAAAAAAACAATTACATTTTTGTTCAGGCTAGCTGTATACCGACCTTTCTTTTGAGCCCAACGCCAGGATCGGTGGTTATAGATATGTGCGCAGCTCCTGGAATGAAAACTAGCCACTTAGCTGCTATAATGAAGAATGAAGGAACTATTCATGCAATTGAAAAAGATCAAAGACGTTGTCAAACTTTATCCGAATTAGTTCAACTTACTAAGGCAACATGCGTTAAAGTAATCAATCGAGATTCCTTAACAATGACGGCAACGGAGCTACCAAATGTTGAATATGTCCTCATTGATCCAAGCTGTTCAGGATCAGGTAAAATAGACACACCAAAAAGAATAAAATAGAACAGATCAAATTAATGTTAATTTCACTTGCATTTTTTCCGATATACGAAGTTCATATGTGTATTTTTTAAATTTGCGAGTTTCAAAGATCGACATTGTCGATCTTGTAGTTCGATTAGTACTGTTTTGGATGGTAATGCTAAAACTTATTATTTTTTTTAGGAATGACCGATAGGCTTAGTGCAATCGATTCTGAGGAAAAATGTGCTCCAGAGCGATTAGAAAATTTAGCCGCTTTTCAAATAACAATCCTACGCAGTGCGTTTAAACATTTTCCAAATGCTAAGCGAATAGTATATTCCACCTGCTCTATTTATCCTCAAGAAAACGAACAAGTGGTGAAGAGAGTTCTGGAAACTACCAACAGTTTTAAATTAGTCGACATTAAAAGTCTTCTCAAGAAAGAATGGTTCAATTTTGGATCAAATGAATACGAAAATGTTGGACCTAAATGTTTGTATGCTAAGTCAGATATTGATTTAACAAATGGATTTTTTGTTGCCGTTTTTGAAAAATTAACAGAAGAAGAAAAAGCAAACAATGCACTTAGTTCTGGTACACAAATTAAAAAGAAAAAATTTAAGAAAAATAAATATCAACAAGAAGATAGTAATATAAATGGTGAAGAATTAGGGGAGGATGCTTCTAAAGGTAATAATGAAAATGAAGAAATTGAAACTATTGAAAATGAGTCTACAAAACATCAAAAGAAAAAGAAGAAACGTGACGCTATAGAACTTGCAGAAGTTGAGTTAGATGAGTGCGTAAAGTCAAAGAAAAAAAGCAAAAAAAGAGAAGAAGAAAATTACGAAATAAATTCAGAAAATTTAGAGGAAAATGAAAATCAAACTAACGACAACTCTCGAAGTCATAAAAAGAAAAAGAAGAAATCTAAAGATGCAGAGGTTGAATGTAATGAAAAACTTAAAAAAAGAAAAAGGATTGAAGATAACGGTTTAGATCAACATGTAATAGATGAAGATATAAATATTCCAGAGTCGCAAACAAAACGGAAAAAGAAGTCAAAACACAATGAGGAAAACGAAGAAGGTGTGGAAAATATTTTGAGTCCTAGTGAAACTTTAGACGAAAATGTAAAACCAAAAAAGAAGAAAAAACTTAAGGAAGTTTCAGATGAATATAATACTGTAATTAGCGAAGAAACAAAATCAGAATCTAAGAAAAAGAAAAAATCAAAACATGATATCGACGAGTCTAATGACCACGAAGCAACGATAAAAAAGAAAAAGAAGAAATCAAAAGATTAACTGTAACTTTTTCTATTGAAAATAAATATTTTGTTATAAACCTAATTTGTGTTTACTTCAGCACCCTTCATACACATTCCCTTTCATTACACATAGCCCAGTTTTCGTATCAACCAGTTGTGAAAAATCGAAATTAGAACAAAAAGTAGGAAAAAACTTTGCAAAATCGCTTTTTAGCGTGACGCTTAATAGTCTGATAATACACTCCCAACAAATTAGATTGTAAAAGGTTCTTGCAACGACAAAGATTGACTCAACTGGCTTCTGCATATATTATTAAATGTGCCTTCATATTTATATATGTATGATATTGCAATGATTAATGGAACATTTTTAATCTTAACTTTACTCAACCATTATTCCTTGAAATGACTGCAACTTTATTTGCTTTAATGTAGTGTGATTATGATTCATACAACTAATCACCGTAATTTTATTAATTATTTTTTTTCGTTTTACCTCGAGTTTTACTTCCATTATGCTGATATCTTATTTGTAAAGAATAGCTGTATAGTTGTTTTAACAAACCTAACAATAAAAAATATATGGTGCAACCTAGTTATATTGATACTTCTCATTGAAAAAATTATCAATTTAGGCAGGTGGTAAATTGTCAAAAAAACTATAACAATAATCGAATGAAGAAAAACTAATGATATTTAGCCTGTTAATTCACACACTTGATATTTTTGATATTAGGCTGAGGTAAATATAGGGGGAAGACTAAAGAGCTTAAGCCGCTTAAGCCCTCCCAATAAGTTGAATCTACCTTTGTCAAATATTGAATTAAATTTTAATACGAAGTACTAGACAACCTACAGTATTAGCTTTGTATTAACTAAAAAACATTTTTTTTACATTGATAAAACCAACATTCAGCGGGGTCAAACTTTTCCCGAACTAAAAATCTAAATCCACTACCGAAAGTAGGGACTAAGTACATATCTCATTATCAAGTATGTTGTAAAAGCCCTTTCTCTTAAAATTAGTCTTCTGAGTAATGTTATTGTACCATTCGCAAATACAGGATTCACAGGGAACGATTTTAATTTTTTAAATATTTTTTTTTTCGGAAGTACCTGCGGTATCTACTATTGAGTGGGCTAATACGCTGACAACTTAGAATTACAAGCGACCCTCGACTTTTACACAATTCACTATTTTGTACGTTTTTAAAGATGCAACTATTTAATCCTATAATAATAAATTATTAAATAATTAAACTTTCTGAAAACGGTAAGTCTTTGGCTTCAATCGGACGTTTGTATGGTGTAAACAGAACTACGATATGTTCAATTTTGAAAAACAAGTAAAATTTAGAAATACGTTCAAAATTGTGGAAATATATCTTCAAAGATTGATTCTTAAAGACACGGCATAGTGATGGATGAAATGGAAAGATCTTTGTAATCATGGATTGTTGATCAACATCAAAATAAAGGTCCCTTGTGTTTTTGGACTATTCAAGCTAAAAGGTTCTTAGTTTGGGTAAAGATTGGAAGACGATCAAATGAAGATTCAAACACGGTATTTCAAGCAAACAATGACTATCATGGAATAATGTGATTTCAATGAAGAACTTACATCTCAAGTACGTAGGATAATTGAGAAAAACACCGCATGTTATAAAAATTTTAACCAAAAAAGAAAAAAGGGAGGTATACAACTAACTCTTGATAACTTTTTAAAGGAAACTTACAAGAAAACTGTACACGTCTCTTTAACTTCATTATGATAAATATTGATAAATAAATATTTTAAAACGCAGTTTTTGGTGGATATTTTTTACATTTCTTTACTTTCGAACATTCACATACACTTTTAGGAACCAATTAGGTGCGAAAGTCGAGAGCATACTGTATTTGAAAAAAATAAAATAGGTAAAGGAAGAACATAAATTTTGAAAATGTAAATAAATCCATATATTTTTTCCACAAGTCACGGAATCAGTTGCCTTTCTGTATGCGGTCGGATAATTTATATTTGATTTTGTTGTTAAAGAGATCTCAATCTGGGATTTTGGAAGGACTCAGTTGAAACAAATAATCAGCAATTTTGGAATTCTAAAAAAGCAAGTAGATGACTTTGTCAAAAAAATTGATGAAAATTAGGTAATTGACTTTGTCGAATAATCAGAAAATACGAAAATAAAATCACTAATTTTTAAGTTATTCTGTTTTTAAGTATCTACGGTTTATCTCTACATCTGTGGTTTAAATATTTTTTTACTTTTCTTTGTTTCATGGCTATCACACTTAATTTTATTTTGAAATTATTGGCAAGTTCATAATTAAGACCTTGCAAACCAGAATCTTAAGCCATTAAATTTAAAAATTATTAGAGAAGTAAATAAAATAATATTATTGACGAGTCGATAAGCTATAATTTTATTAAAAGAATAATGTTTTTAATATTTTTGCTTTTTAGTGTATTTGAAATTGTTTTAACTACATATATGTGAATCTAATAGATGCATAATAAATATGAAGCAAGTTAAAAGATTAAATTAAATTAAAATCCTAAAAATTAATGCTGCCAGTAATTCCAATTTGGTCCTGGTTAGGCAATCCTTTTGTGAAAGTTCTCGACGCTTCGATACCAACTTGAGCATCTTTCGTGTTAATAATAGGAATATTAGCACCAATAGTCTTCGAATTAGGCAATCCAGGAGTTTGTGCTTGACTCAATGTAGCTCCCAATCCACTTTGATGTGAATAAGTCACACCTTGACTGTTCGTTTTACCCAAAGTATTCCAGTTACGATCGAAAGTTCGATCTTGTTTAGCCCAAGCGTTCAGTTTGTGGTCTGGAGTATTAATTATACCCAACTGCCCAAAAGCGCTGCCCGTTTTCCCAACTCCAGGAACGATGCTGGATGAAATACTAGCCGCATGACCACCCCGATGACTCCAGTCGGCGCCAAGACCGTATGTGATAGGACTGCTTGGCATAGGAGGTGCGTGTATTGTTTGGGCAAGTGAACCACTAAGTCCAAAAGAATTCGATGGACTTGTGAAAACGGGAGCTCTATATCCGAATTGTTGGTTGAAAGAAGTACTGGATAATGGTTGAACGCCTCCGAAAAATTGGCGACGGACTCGAATAAGAGGTTGTGCATATTGTTCGACTATTTGGTCTTCTGGAGCTCCATCAACGTATATTTCCTCGGGAAGGATATACGAGTAGGATTGACCGACGAGAACAATTAGAGCCAACAAAGTAAATCGATACATTTTTATTATTGGATTTAAATTCACGCAAACTAAGATAGAAATAATATTATAAATAACAAATTAAATAATAATCTTTTATTTCATACCTTAATACAGTTGAATATTCGTTTTTATTTGTAGATCTCACGTTGAATGGTTTATTTCACTTTTTAGAACTAAAAGCTCTTCGGATGAACTGATGCTTTCGAAAGAAATTCTTTCTCAATTTATACTACTTTCCCGAAAAGTGGGGTACAATTCATAAACTTATTTCTTATTTGTTATCAAAACTGTCTATTTTTAATTTGCAAAGGATTTCTGCAGGGGATTTTTTCCAAGAAGGAATTCCCAATAAATGAGAGATTAATTATTACTTATTAGATTTAAATGTCAAAGTTCATGCAAAGATAAATAATAGAAATAACTCATTTTAATATGATTTATAATTAAGATTTTTATACCAATAAAAAAATAAAACATTTTTTCACCCATAGTTATGTTTAAACGATTATAGCCTCTTTTTGAACTTATAAGCTCTTTGAGCGAAAGGATGCTTTTGAAACATAGGATTTGTGAATTTATATTTTTTATTTTCGTGTACTATAAATGCAAGTAAATATTATCTATACGAATATTTACAGTTGCAAAATTGGATCGTTAATATTCACAAAATCTAAAAATTAACGGACTAAAGTAGAAATTATTTGCAGTAGATTTTCCATTTTTGTCAGTATACTTAAATCATAATTGTAAGTTGTGGTTTAAGGTCATTAGGCTTTAAATCGTAGAGGTTGTAATTTTATATTTAAGTGGGGTAAAACATTTATTAATGCGAGGTAAAATACGAGATTTTAACTAAGATTTTCCTACTAAAAACTCATGTACCGCTCCTCTTTCCCATGTTAACGGATATACGCTGGGCAGCGCTAATCAAAAAGTTTATGTTCTTAATTGTTATTTAACAAATTCAAGCTAACATAGCCATATGGACAGAATAGAATAATAAGTGATGGGAAACAATGCTATAATTTGTCGCTCAAAAGTTGCCGCATTTGAAAATTTGTCGCTGATTTCCTTTAAAGGAAAATTAAATAAACCAAAACCGTATCTATTTGCTCGATTGTAAAATTTGGTTTTGCTACCTTTCTGTAAATCAGCACCGTATTGCGTAATTGCCTACAAAAAGACTAAGCAAGTTTTTTTGGTATCATAACGGGAACCAACAATTTTTAAACTATATTTATTTTATTATTATTTCAATTGATTATAATTAATTGAAAATTTTGTTCCAATAAAAATATCATCAAGATCTAGCATACATCAGGGTCATCATCAAAAGAATTATTAATTTTATTATTTTAAGTTGTAATAAGTGTATCATTGTTAATTGTTTCATTTGTCGCATCATCATTTATAAAACTGCTAGTTTATTCATTGACGTTGGCCTCGCGACCTCCTAACAAATTTTTAGAGAGTCCCAACAATGGTTGGACCTTCCCAACATGTTTCGAAAATACCACACCAGGGTCGAACTACGGTTTTTACCTCAAGTGTGGTACACAAGCAACCAAAATTTGTTAGCACATTGCATATTATATAAATTGTAAATATATAGAAGGTAATAAAGGATTTTTAAAAAAAAAAAAGTTTATTCATTAGTTGTCCAAGTTAACAGTATTGTTTTCAATTTGCAACTGTTAAAAATTAGCGATTACGTAGATTTTAAGGATTAGTTGAATAAAATGCTCTGATAATTGGGTTCTTATTAATTTTTCCTAACACAATAGTTCTATCTTGATTCTTATTGAACCTATTAATTAGCTTTCTTTTATCTTTGGCTTACGTTCAGATTCCATGATCAATATAGATGACTGTAAACTATAAGTCGCATTTATTTTAAATATTATACGCGGTTAAATGAGTTCCAAATTGTAGTTGCTGTTGATCGTGAGAATAATTTCTTTGTTAAAGATTATAATTTTTTTTAAATACTTAATAAGTTTTTTATCTCGGGATTTGGACTTTAAAAATGAAAATATCAAATTATAAAAAATGCGACGTTTCGCAGACTTTATTTCTGCTTCTTCAGTGAAACTAAAAATATAAACAATAAATAATAAACAAATCAATATTATAAACTAAACATGAGAAAATCAAATAAATAATAATAGTTACATTGAAAGTTAACATCTTTGCCTTAATTTATATTTATTTAAATTGATAGTTACAAATGTAACTATTATTATGTAGGTATTTAATTTTCTCAGGTTTAGTTTATAATAATGATTTGTTTATTATTTACTGTTCATATTTTTAGTTTGCCTGAAGAAGCAGATATAAAGTCTGCGAAACGTCGCAATTTTTATAATTTGTCATTTTTATTTATAAAGTCTAAATCCCAGATAAAAACTTATTAATTATTAAATCATAGACGATATTCAAAATGATATTTTTAAATACTTAAATACAAAATACATTCTGCGTCAAAGTTCTATATGTTTTAGTTTTATTAATTTAGTGAAGTTTACATTCTAATGATCGTCTATACTCTCGAAAGCGACAAGAAACCTCATTGACGTAGTTTTAGCTTCCGTCGTAATTTGATTGTAGACGTTTAATTGTAAGATTTCCAGGATTTTTAAAAATTCACGAAATCAACAACTTGATTTTTTGTCATAAGTAGCAAAGTAGAATAGTAATTATTATAAATAACTTATAGGTACAAGATACATAACGCAGATTTCGTTTAAACCATCATTTAATTAATCGGAGCACTAAAACTGTTAAATGAAAAAGAGTGACTCTGAAAAAAATTATAATATTTTTGTAATCCTAAGGATAAAAATCGATTGAAATGCAAAAGATTTGAATTAAAGTAAGAAAGTAAATAAATCAGAATAAGTATCTAATTTTATTTTTTCTGGTCCATTGTCAACGTAAAATGCTTAAAGAAAAGATAAAGTGTTCTTAATTACGGAAGAAAAATTAATGTTGATAAGATATGTAAATCATTATTTTATTTGAAACGAGGGGATTTTCTGTATAATGGAATTTCCAAATACCAGTAGACTATATGAATTTGATAAATGAAATGATATAATTGTTTACTTATTTTATATAACAGCTAAATTTTTAGTATTCCTTAAAAACACAAATCCAATTGGTTTATTTTAAATATAGTTTCATTGACATGATTGATATGTAGATATCTACCTTTATTATTACACAACCTTAAAAGTTTCAAAGTAAAACTAAAAAAAAGTCCATGTGATACATTATTAAGATATGCACTCCTCAAAGTTTGAAAGAATTTTTCCTAACACGAATCGACAAAACTAAATACTTTCCTGAAAATTAGCATGTAAAACTTTAAGTAGAACAGTTTGTGACACAGTTCATGTAATTGAAAGTTGAAAATAAAAATTTTGAAACCATAATGTACTATACAATATTATGATAAAATTAATTTTACAGTACAATTAAATTGAAAACAAACTATAAATAGATAAATTTAAATTTATTTCCTTTCTATCAAAATCTTAAAAATATAAATTATCTAAAACTGATTTATTTCTATTTTTAATCTTTGCATGAACTATGACCTTTAAATCTAATAAGTAATAATTAATCTCTTCATTTATTGGGAATTCCTTCTTGGAAAAAATCCCCTGCAGAAATTCCTTGCAAATTAAAAATAGACACTTTTGATAACAACTAAGAAATAAGTTTATTAATTGTACCCCACTTTTCGGGAAAGTAGTATAAATTGAGAAAGAATTTCTTTCGAAAGCATCAGTTCATCCGAAGAGCTTTTAGTTCTAAAAAGTGAAATAAACCATTCAACGTGAGATCTACAAATAAAATCGAATATCAACTGTATTAAGGTATAAAATAAAATATTCTTATTTAATTTGTTATTTATGATATTATTTCTATCTTAGTTTACGTGAATTTAAATCCAATAATAAAAATGTATCGATTTACTTTGTTGGCTCTAATTGTTCTCGTCGGTCAATCCTACTCGTATATTCTTCCCGAGGAAATATACGTTGATGGAGCTCCAGAAGACCAAATAGTCGAACAATATGCACAACCTCTTATTCGAGTTCGTCGCCAATTTTTCGGAGGCGTTCAACCATTATCCAGTACATCTTTCAACCAACAATTCGGATATAGAGCTCCCGTTTTCACAAGTCCATCGAATTCTTTTGGACTTAGTGGTTCACTTTCCCAAACAAAACACGCACCTCCTATGCCAAGCAGTCCTATCACATATGGTCTTGGCGCCGACTGGAGTCATCGGGGTGGTCATGCGGCTGGTATTTCATCCAGTATCGTTCCTGGAGTTGGGAAAACGGGCAGCGCTTTTGGGCAGTTGGGTATAATTAATACTCCAGACCACAAACTGAACGCTTGGGCTAAACAAGATCGAACTTTCGATCGTAACTGGAATACTTTGGGTAAAACGAACAGTCAAGGTGTGACTTATTCACATCAAAGTGGATTGGGAGCTACATTGAGTCAAGCACAAACTCCTGGATTGCCTAATTCGAAGACTATTGGTGCTAATATTCCTATTATTAACACGAAAGATGCTCAAGTTGGTATCGAGGCGTCGAGAACTTTCACAAAAGGATTGCCTAACCAGGACCAAATTGGAATTACCGGGAAGATTGATTTTTAGGCTTAAAAATAATCTTTATATATTTCTTTACTTTCTTAATAATAATCGGTAATATAATGTAAATTATAGGCATCTATTATCCTAGCCCTATGTATGTCAACTGATCTGATATTTCAAAATTTATATTATTTTTTTAGTAAAACTACATTTAATACACTAATTTAACAGTTTTATTTATATACCAAAGTTCTCCAAAGTTGTTTATTTTTTTAGGTTTTACAATTGTCGGCCTATGTAACTTTTAATATTGCGAGGAAAAAAATTTCAATACTTTGAAAAAATATTATTTTATTCAAATCACTCGGAATAACTGTCGGGTCAAACCTTCTTCCTTAATTAATATAGCTATGCTAAAATATGCCCCCTTTCTATATTTTCCTTTAAAATTCTTCCGTTTTTCTCAACGATACTGTAAATTACTGCTTTAGAATGGGTAACACTAGGAAGTGATAACATTTTTCTGTTAATTACAGTAAAGGAATAAGATAAAAGTTAATAAATGCATCGTATATTATAATACCTTTTATATTTGAAAAATGAATATGAAATGGACTTAAATTTTTTTTTAATAATATATAAGTCAGTTGAATAAATTTTCATCGTTAAATATATATGTATTTTTTTTCAAATATTAACACAACAAACATTATTTGTTGAACTATTCGTGATATTATAATTTCTTCGTTATATATCACAAACATTTAAAGTTTTAACATGCAACTTATTATTTATAATGCTTCTCCATGTTGTTTTTTTTATTTTGTAAATCTTTTCTGACTATTTTAATAATAAAAATATTTTTTTTAAAGTCCATACACGAAATTGACTTTCGAAGTAAATTCTTTGCTTTACCTACTTAAATTGAAAAAATTGCGAAGACATTTTTAATTCTAGGATATATTAGCATTTAAATTTCAAATTTTATAATTGCTATATTGAAAAAAAAATGTCCGTGTTTTCGTATAATAAGTGAGTGACTTATTCGTGGTATTGTATACTGTTATTTTGTATGTAAGTATTATAGTATGACACCTTATTCTCACCACTATATTATTACAAGTTATAAGCAGGGTAAAACGACCCAGTTTTTCTCACATTCAAGCATAATTATAAGTTTTTGATATTTAGTTCTAATGAGGCATGCATTTTATTCAAACGTAAAGAATGTCCTTTTGATTTTTTTATTTTTGTAAAATTTTTTTACTACACTTTTATTACATTTGAAACCTTTGAAGTCAAAAATATTTGATTTTTTTGACTGATTTAAAGTAATAAGTTTTGCTTCAATAGTGTTTAAGATAACAAGATTAGATATAACATTTCTAAAATGCTGTTTTTTTAATTTTAATTCAACATTTTTTTCCAACACTGTATCTAATTCTGTCACGGATTGTATTTAAATTAATGCATTTAGTTATTACTCGATTGCATGATAAGATATACTTTTATTCAGTTGGGTATTAAATATAACGATCATTCATAAGAAAACTAAAGCAGTGGTCACTTTGAGCTTTCGAGTAACAAGCTTTATAAGAAAAGAGGTGAATGTTGAATTGCTTATTTTATTGAAGTTGTCATGCAGAAGTAAAATGCAAATTTCACGCCAAAATACTTGCTTTATTGAACAATTTGCTTTTATGAGTTGCATTTTTTTCAATTTAAAATAGGTGAATCTATACGAGTAACTTTATACGTTTATGATAATAACTAGTAGTGTATTATAACATTTCAGATCCTTTTATAAAGAATCAAACCTCCTTCTTAATTTAAAAAAAAAAAAACATTATTTTGGAATAATTCAAAAGCTTAAATAACGTAAAGATTTACAGTGAAAAATCTTAATTTTCTTAATGAATTTCTCACGTCCCATTCCCCGATCGGGAAAACGGATAGACACCTAAAGACGAGAGTATCCCAAACAAAATGGGACGAATAGAATTTGTAGGTTTCCCCCAATGTTTACCATTCATTTCCCACATAAAATATTTTCAGTATTTTAATTTACCATGCTTAGCACCCATTTCCATTTTCACCTACAGAAGTCCCAAAAAAAGGATAAAAAGCTTTGAAAGTAAAGTAAAAATTAAAAATTTAAATTAATGAATAATAATATATGTACTATGACTCAATTTCTTCTTTACTACGACACGTTTCAACAGTTTTTGGCTGTCATTATTAGGTAGTGATTATTTTGTCAGTTATAAACAAATTTCAAAAAGGTTGTTTGTTTTATATAATTTGACATTAAGGATGTTATTTGGATCTAGTTTGTGTGCTTTGTATATTTCATATTCTTCCAGGGTGTTGATATGTGATCTTTTCTTGCAAATCAAATATGTAGTGGCTTAAAATTTATTTCGAAATTTAAGCATTGATGATTTTCGTCATAAAAATGTTTTGTAAAATTTGAAGTTGTTGTTGAAGTAGGTTTCTTGGGTGTATGCTCCTTATATCTTGTTCCAAAAGATCTACCAGTTTGTCCAATGTAGACTTTTTCACAGGGGCTGCATTTAATTTTATATATTCCGGTTTTATTTTTCATTGTAATTTGGTTGTTCTCCATTGGTTTAAAATTTTTCATGATGTTGTTGTTTGTTGAAAATGCGATATTGAAGCTATTTTTCTTTAGGAAGTTGGCGATTGTAAAATTAAATATATTATTGAAGTTTGATTTTATATGTTTTTTGTTTTCTTTTGGGGGACATGGAAGAATGGATTTTTTAGTAAATTTCGATATTATTTTGTCTATGATTGAGCTGTTGTATCCGTTAGTAATGACTATATGTTCAATTATCTTAATTTTTTCTTCATGATTTTTGGTGCTAAGAGGGAACTTGATCGCTCTGTACACTAGACTGTTGTAAGCTGCCATTTTTTGGTTTCTTGGGTGAAATGATGTTTTATGGATGGTTGTGTTCGTTGTTGTTGGTTTTCTGTATATATTGTATGACAACTTTCCATTTTCATTGGTGATCATTGTGTCTAAAAAATTTATTGTTCCATTTAGTTCGTGTTCTGAAGTGAATTTTATTTTCTGGTTAATTTTGTTCAGATCGGATACCATATTGTCAATCTGTCGGGTAAGTCCATTAAGTAATATAAATGTATCTTCTACATATCTTCCATATTAAAAACTTAAACAAAATATGGTAGATTTTCTAAGAAAAATACCCAGATTTTTCTTAATCACCTACCTATAACCTATACCTATACCTATTAACTACCTATAAAAATAAGAATAACTGAAATTTATTACGTTTCAATATTTAATACTTTTTCGTCAAGTGACCAATATAAAGTTTAAACTAAAAGCAGTGCAACGTTCTGTTCAAAAAGCAAGAAAAAAAAAGCATAATCATCTGTCTACATCTTATCAAGATAAAAAGCGCAAAGCTGTATAACTACAGTTTAGGGGAGCGCATAAGTGCAAATACAAAGAAATGTTTTCCTCATAGTAATCCACTTAAAGTGTAGTGGTGTTATTTAATATTAAATCACGCCAAGCCAACCGTAAACGATGTTTTGTAGAGCATTCAAGATGAAAATCGAATGTTGCGTGTGTCACTGCTCCCCTAAACTTAGTTTACCTACTTTTAACTAAATGCTAGTGGTCAAATTTAAATTATGGATTATAACTAACCCCCTTTCACTTTTTACGTTCAACTTACTTTTTATGTTACATACATACAATTAACTTTTTTATGTTTATAAACACACAATTAAGTATTGATATCAGATTTGATTTTATTGAAGTATTTGAAACATTTAAGAAAAAGCTTTGCTCACAATGGCATGAACTATAAGAAACATAGTTTAAAAAAAAACTTTCAAGTAAATACTACTAAAGCGAGTTGAGGTTGTTTACAACAGTTAAAGTAATAAAATTATAATGAACTTTTGAAGAATTGATTTTAGATAACGTACTTATTAGCTTTGATCAGTAAGTATTTGGCATTAGTAATTTAAGGAGTATTAGTTGTTTTATAACTATTTACTTTTAAAAAACTAAGGTTTCTAAAAATCTGAAAAACGAGAAGTTCAATAAAATTTTTTCATCAAAGGACTTAAATTTAGTACCTATCCACCTCGGAGCGACCACCTATACTATTTGTTCACTAATATAGCGGTCCGCAGAAAAATGTAGAATACACTTATTACCTAAAATATCATACATTAGGTTGGGAAAAAAATCCATTATTTTTACGTGAATATCAAAGCTGTATTTAAAATGTACGAATTGTACGATTTGGGTTAAAAATGAACCGTTTTGTTCTATAATTTGTTGTCATTTTAAGGGTATCTCTACAATGCCTCCTTTATAGAAATTGATATCAATTTCTTATCATTAAGAAAGTTATACAATGGAAGAAAAAAGCGGTAATTGCTTGGTGCCAGGTCTCTAACTAACTCTAACTAAGCTCCCGGAGCTTTTGGTGAGTTACTACAGATGTGTGTAGCCTGGCGTTGTTCTGATGGAACATGACACCTCTTAGCATCCCATTGACACACTTGACACACATGTCACCCATTAATGTGGAAGCAACTTAAAATAAATTATTCCTTTCCAGTCCCACCAAATGCACAGCAAAAGCTCAAAGTTCAGAACTTTTTTAGTAGTTAGCCGCGGTGTGGCCACCGTTTGAGCTCCTTCACTGCGCTTTTTGAACCCAACTTTGTGTAATTAGCTTAAAACTGTTTTTTAGTCGATATTTAGCTCCTGGGCAATGTTACTACTACTAACATGTCGTTCTACTTCAATTATCTCTGCGATTTTATCGATATTTTTGACGATGGACCTGCCTATATAAAAATATCTGAACGGAATCGAAGAAACCACAATTGTATGTAATTAGCTGTTACAGTATCGGGACCATAAGCATCATTCATAATTTCAGCCGCCTGGATTGAATTTTTGCTTTTTCAAAGAAAAACTGTAAAATATAAAAGTATGAATTTTTTCTCAGTTGACTTCCATTTTTTTAACACTCTATAACTCACAACTGAATGGATCAAACAAAAAACAACAAAAAGATTTGTATAGTGCACATTGTCACCTTACCAATAAGTATAAATCAAAAATTGTTTGATCGATATTTTACGAGATATCGATCCCTGCAGATATCTACCGAATCAATAATGGATTTCTTTTTCTCCAACTTAATAATTAACAATCGTGGAAAATCGTATTACTAGTCAGCAGCAGTGCTTGCTTAGTTTTTGCTTAATTCGATTCATTTTCATCAGAACATTTAAAGCCTTTTAGTGGAACCCAGGTAGTGGAAATAGGATAAACTTATAAACTTTCAAAAATTATATGTACACTTAACATTCATTGTACAAAGTTAACTTAAAATTAATGAAAATAATCACATGATGTAAGTATTTGGAAAGTAGATGTTTTATCTGGACAACCACTTTGTTATGGAGTAATAAAGGTGGCACATCAATTAAGACCTAGGACTGAGACCTAGGATATCGAACCCAAATCCGCCACTGGTCCGCAGGATTTAAATTATGAATTTAGTGGACCGTGAGGTTAAAAAGTTTGGTGAATACCACACTAATAAACTCCAAATTAAAAATTGTCTTTTGTTTATTCAATAAATCAAAAAATTTAAAATTGTTCTTTACTCAAGTTAAATTTTAATGAGACACTTAAACGTTTAACTACCTATTAACAATTTAGGTTACTGTTCTCATTATTAATATTAATGTGAAATAAACGAACTCTTGCGTACAATAATTAGATTTCGTGCAAATTATTTATTTCTTATTTAAACTTAGGAAAAAAAGCCTGTGCCCCACTTAAACCAACATTTCCATTTGATCTTGATATCCAAATTTATAGGCGCACAAATATAATACGTTGATTAATGAAAATATCGTGAAAAAACTGTATTTTCAAGAACTATAATAGAGATAAGTGCAGAAAGTTAGTCAAACCAATTAAGAGGCCTTCGACAGTGAAAAACCAATTATTATTCCATTCAAATTTCGTTATAAATTTCTTGTCAACATAATAATTTCCCTGGTTTTATAAAAATAGAAACAGTAAAGGTATAACATTGACATTTCTCCATATTCGTGTGATAAAATACCTGAATGAGCTAAAAAATTTATATTTTTATAACATGGTAATTTTCAAGGCTTAAGGTGAATTTCATCTCAAATAAATCATTTCAAAATATTTAATCTTGGAGAAATTTGCTCGTAGCTTTGAACAATATGAAGAATAGTTTTGTAGGAATTAAAACACAATAAAATGGAAAATAGTTGTTGTTATCATAAATCATATAAATGGATCTTTTTTACGAAAGCTCTATGCACATAAAATTGTTGATATGAAAGTTTGAATTGTAATAGCAGTAAAATAAGAATGATAACTACAGTTTATAATGCCACTTTTACACGCTTTACTACTTATTTTCATAAAAGTGGTAAATATAAAGCATTTTTCTGCCTTTTATTGATTTTAATCGGATTGATACGTGAAAATAGAAGTCTTGAAACTTTCACCTTTCGAATTTTCATGCTTCAAATAATTGAGATTTCGTTTGATTTTTTTATGAATTGATTTTTTTTACAAAATTAAGTCACAAATAATTAAAAAATGGAAGTCAAAATTTAAATAAAAGCAAATAACTCTAAACATAGATATGCGTTTTTCCCAATTAATATAAACAGTAGTTAATTTTATGATTTAGTGCGTTTAAATTATCAACAATGTTGATGCTGATAAAAATAATGCTATACCCATAATTAAAAGATTTAAAAAGTACGTTTTTACAATAAATTTTGAATGTTACAAAGCTAAAGATTTTAAATTGAAGTTTTTTCTTTAAAAAGCTGTAAATTTGAAGATTGTTACCTAAATATTTCACTTATTAAGCCATAAGATCCACAATCATTTACACAAGCAATACATATTTATAGAACCAACCCTTAGGCATTTAATGGCGAAAAAATGCTACTTTAAAAAAGCGTGGTTTTTCATCTTTCTGGTTATGTACGGTACATTAACTAAAATGAAACGGTACCAAAAAGGTAAGGATGAAATTCATCAACTCCCCTGTAATCAAACGGGGCCCCATTGATTATTTCTAGCCTTCAAAGTTGTAATAAATCTTAGAGTAAGGACGGTCTTAACCTTAAACAATAATTTTGGGTTATGAGAAAAGAACATTTAACAAAGTTTTATAATAGCTTTCATGTGGATAATTTATTCTCTCAAAGCCAAGGAAAACATTTTAATTAGATTATATTGCACCAATTAGTTCTATAGATTTTTTTTTGCTAGATAAGAGATACTGTGAATGACTATAAGTTTTAATTCCAGGTCCGCATATGTTATTGTTTGGGCTCCTTCCAAAACAATAAACCTGAATTTATATCGTACATGTAAACTAATATGCATTAAACAAAAACTGAGGTCGTTTGGGATGCAATCCTTAGCTGTTATTATGGTAGTATTGGTTATAACTAAGGATTGTAATAGCGGACCAAAAGTTCAATACCAGTATTCGGTATTTTTTTAAATCTAAATACCGGAATATCGGTTTTAATACCAGTAGTAAGAATTTCACAAAAAAAGAAGAAAATATAGGTGCTTCTTTGTTTTATCTACTAGTTTAATTAGATAGAGTAAATATCACAAAAAAATAATTATAACTTCATATATATAAATTGACTATCTTGCCGTGCGTCCGTGCAGAATGGGCTATGCACATGCGCTGTTATCCCCACTTACGCCTTCAAAACGTTGGTAAGGGTACTCACTCACTAATGTATTTATTTGTGAATACGTATTTCGGATTTTCAGGTTTACAATATATGAAAGCCAAAAAACTTAATGCTTATTTATAAACTTAACTTAACCATTTTCAGATATCAGAGTTTAAATTTTTAAGCAGATCCTAAGTTTTTGTTTCTAATAATAAATCAACTTTGTTTTATATTAAGCAGTAATAACGTTTCGCTTTTAACGGACTTTGATTGCTTATACATTTGAAATTTCGATAGTTTATTAAACGTTATCCCTTACAAACTTTGTTACCGTTTTTCACTCTTTTAGGGGACAAATTTTCAAAAACCCTTTCTTATTATATATCTGCATCGTATAAGGAAAACACTTTCCATATTTCATCGACACAAATGTGCACTTATATTTGAAAAGACAATGTAAAACGAAAAAAAATAATGACCTTTATGTTAGTTAACATAACTAAAAAGCTATTCGATTTCGCACATTTGGAAGTTGTACATACAAAATTGTCGGAAATAGGTGGAAATCTTGGAAGTAAATTCGAATATTTTATTTATTTTTAATAATAATAATTGGTTTTCAAATTGTTCTAAATACCGAAAAAAAATTAGTATCAAAAATTTTATATTTGAATTGACAGTGAAATATATGGCAAAAAATTGTTAAAAAATGTTGTTATTAAAATGATATACAAAAAAACACTTATATTTTATTTCTTAATATAATTTTAGATGAACTTTTTTTATATTAACAACACTTTGATAATTAAATTTAAAATTTCGATTGTTGATTAACTACATTATCTCATATTAAACATTTTATTGAGAT
Source organism: Sisyra terminalis (assembly GCA_958496175.1). Lineage (NCBI taxonomy): Eukaryota > Metazoa > Arthropoda > Insecta > Neuroptera > Sisyridae > Sisyra > Sisyra terminalis. The sequence goes on from OY292275.1 coordinate 17,141,078, forward strand.
AAAACCTTCAGTTGCGAATGCAACGGGCAACTACTAGTATAAATAATAACAGTATATAAAGGAATCACAAGAAGTAAAGGAACAACGAACATCGTATGCATTTAAATCATAAAAAAGGATAAATATCATTATTTAGTCTATGGCACTGTTACAAATGCATCAATTGTAATATCATTAAGCCTGAAACGTAATGTTGAGTCTGAAACGTAATAATCAGCTATCGAAAAAGCTTTTTCAGTAACTACGCTAATTGGTGATCTACTGTTAGCAAGACACGATATACTTTTTCCAAGTATTTACTTCTAAATCCCTCATTTTCAAATAAATCGAATACTCATTGAATGATTTTGGATATAACTGATTTCTAAGTTGTATTTTAGTTTGTTGATTTTTTTTAAGATATCAAGAACTCTAATTTTTGTTCAAGAGGCAATTCCTTTTCACTATAAACACAAGTGTCATCTACAATAATTCCACGGAATTCTTCTGAATGTGGATAGGCTTGTGGGTAAAAAATTCAAAGAAAATTTACTATGAATGTGATCAAATTTAAATTGATAATTGACTTTTCTTCATTTTCATTTTTAAAGCTATTATAATTATCTAAATATTATAAGACATTTTCAATTCCTAACTTTGTATTCACAGTCGTATTAATTTCGCCAGTTAAGGAGATATTAAAACAGAAATAAGTTGGGATTTTTAACAACACGTGCATATATGCATAAAGCAATTAGAGTTTAATTTTTTACAAAATTGTCCATTATCATGCAATTTTTTTAAAGATCAACTAGATAAATAGATAAAACCAAATCACATACATAATAAACATATTGTACTTAAATGAATGCTAATAAAAACGTTTAAAAATTTATGCGAATAAGAAAAATTGCACCACATATTGATTTATTTATAAATATTTATACTGAATAGAATATTTTGCACTTTATATGATGCTGCATACATGCTCGTCTAAATCGTTTTGTTTTTATTATATCTACTTTTATATTTTTCGAAAAATATTAAGGCCTATTTATAAGCAAATATTATTTTTTATTTGTTAAATATATAATTAAATTCTAAGTAATGTATCAGTCGTTTTTGCTTATACTAAGAACATATCTTTTATTCTTTTCTTAATTATAAAAGTTAAAAAGTTTTTTATAATGAAAAGCAATTTAAATTGATTTTATAATTTATATGTTAATGCAATTAAGTTGGAATTATAAAATTAAAACTAAAACATAGGTTAGTGTACCAAAAAAAAAAAAGAAAAGGGTAATGAAATAGTTGAGAAATACAAAAAAAGAAAGTAAAAAGTTTATAATCGAATTTTACTTGATGGGTTTTCCAGCTATTAATCAAATCCAAAGTCCTTGACTGTCTGTAACGAATGACAATAATAAAGGTGATATATTCAGTAGGGTCACACGACAAAGTGACCTGTACTTATATGTGGGTCAATAAAGCTCATTTAAAGCTTTGCTGCAGCGCAAGGTGTTGCGTCGCCATTCGCAAATAGCTCAATGATAATAGCCCCCTGTTTATCATTGAAGAAGGTACTACACTAATATCTTTAATTTCTTACGTCATACTTCTCAAATTATAAGAATAATACCTTTTGTGCAGCACAAAAAGATTTAATAGCCCTTTGCACGCACCACGAAACCGATACATTTTCAAAGAAAACAAAAAACCTCTTAATGACGCAATTTGAACATTTCATTGAGTTTAGAGATAATTTAAGAATGATTCATATTTTGATTATTTTTCTGACTTATACTATTCATTTTCTTGCACGAATATTTGTTGAGCTTAAAGCCTTCGGAAATTATCTTTCAACGAAATTACGAATTAAATTAAAAAAATCTGTACGGTTAATTCAAAAAAGATACCATCAAATTGGGCAATAATTTTAATTACAATGACTAAATAAATTGAAAAGCTTTTCAAGGAAAATTTCCATTGTTCAAGTAAGGAAGTATTTTAAGTAACATATTTTATAAACTTTGCGTGATTTTTTCTTTACTAGATTGACTTGATAGAAATTTGATATTTGTAATACTTTTAAGAAAGCTTTGGTATTAAATATGCCTGTTTAGATTTGTCATAAAGAACAAAGAACTTTGTAATTTATTTGATAAAAAATTTGTTTTTTTTTTACCGTGAAATTCGTTTTTGAAATATATTTTTTTAAATTAATCACACCATATGTAATGGTTAGTTTGTGACAAGGTCTTATAAGGCCGTAAAAATAGAACAAAGTAAATACCAACAGTTGTCTATCTATGGGTTTTGAAATTATTTTAAATTATAACATTTACGTCATTTATGTAGTAAGAACAAATTAATATAGTAGTTGTAATATAATAATTGACAAAAATATGAAATTTATATATGTATATTGGTAAAGACAGAGGACAAAGATTGTAAAGACATATGTGTGAATGAAAAACAATCATTGCCTCAAATTTTGATTTGATTGACGTTGATTGTCGTTATGGTTTCAACTGTCATTTTGTTTTCATTCGGTTGCCAATTTTTACCATTTATCAGTTATGTTAGTGTTGGGTAGTGAATATTTCACGGAAAGTTACTAGTAATATAAAGACAGGTTAATATATGTACGTCAGCAAAGACAGAGAACAAAAAATAAATTTAAACTAAAGAGATTATATGATTAAAGTGAACGGGCTCCATAAGCCTCATGTTAAATTTAAACGGTCGTTTCCCCGAACCCCTTTCATATTTGTACAAAATATATTCTCTCCTCTCTAATTTGCTAAGAAGTTCTTAAAGTTACATACAGATTGCAGGCTACAGAGAGAGCTGAGTTTAAAAAAAATGAAAAAATGGCAGCTCTTTGACCTTACTTATATTTTCGACAGTTTTTGATCCAGTTCACTTTCCTCATACAATCTCTTTGTGATGGAAAACCAAATATAACAATCATTGTATCTCATTTGAATTGACTGATTGTTGTTATTTGTTTCAACTGTCATTTCGATATTAATCAATACCCAATTTTGGCCAATTGTGAGTCTTGTCAGTGTTGGGAAGTGAATATTTTACTGGTAGTTACTAATAGAAAAATGGGCATAGTAACACTCAATACAGTCATGAAAACAAAAAATATTGTATAAATCAATAATTTTTGCTGAGATTTGCAGCTTTTAAGGTTCCTCAATTATTACATCCGAAAAAAAGAAGAAGAAATTTTATGATTCAGTACATTAATATATTTGCAGATATTTTGATCAATAACTATGGTTAAAGTGTACAGAAAAGCTCCGATCGTTTTTGACTGGTATTAGAGATTCGAGCAACGTTGGTTTTACAGTAAAGATCAAATCTTTGGATTGGGACATTTGTAGAAAGGGTAGAGTAAGAGTTTCTCGGAATCATTGTCCAATATGGGAAAAGCTAACAATATCTGGACCATATGTGTGATAATGATGGCTTAAATGAAGGGGAGCTTTAACATATTTGAAACGAATTCAATTGAACTAAATAAATGCCAAGAAAAGTATGATTTGTATAATTGCTTCCTTAAAATGAAAATTTAAACTAATAAGGATCAGAGTTTTATTAGTTTCAATATTAAAATTCTTCATTAAATAAACAAAATTATATGTGTATATATATATAAGGGGGGAAAAAGTTATGACTCCCTTGCTTAATTTGATAATCCAGGACTGTTTACTTTTTTCTTGTAAAGTAAGAGATTGAAATATTGGAGTTAATGGTATTAATCTACCCTTTGGGTTGTAAATGTTTTATATAATTTTAATAACTTAATTAGTAGAAAAAAATTGTAAAACACTATCTTTTATGACGAAACCACCACGTAATAATTCATATCTGTGCCGTAAAAAAAATATTAGGCTTCATTAATAAATGACGTCACTATCGTGACAGATTGAATAAAATATTCTCTTGTCATAGTAAAGAATTTACACAAAACGTAGCTGTACGGCAAATTGGGCTACGTGCCTGAGGGTAGGCCGGAAAAGGTCTCCAATGAGTGAAAATATAAACAGGGCAAATATGGCAGGCGTGGTTGTCGATTTCATTGGTCAATGACATCACCAATTTTCAAACAAATATCCAATGAGGTCGTCGAGCACTGTTGCCAAATGTATTGAGTCAATACTATACGAAAGCGTCGCGACGCAACAAGTTATTGTGGCTGCAGTGCGGCAACGTAGCGTCCATTCGAAAGCTCCACTGTGGGGACACCCGAGGTTATATAAAGTCCGGAAACATGCACTGGGTCAAACATTTCTTCGACCGCTTCAACATTGACGGATTATTTCAACAGTTCTTTTGTTCAATTTTGGTGTACCGGCCGGCGTGGATTGTGATCCTGTTTTTATCTTCAAATCAAATTTTAATTTTTCCTACTAAATGATTTTCACTTTCTTCATGGATATTATGTGCACGTGTTCTACTTTTCAAAGTGCAATTATCAATAAATAAATTAAAAACCTAATGGTGAGTTTTCCTTTTCGTTTTCTTGCAAAAGCTTCTATTTTCCCAACATCAATTAAGCTAGCTTTCCCTCAATAAGTTTTAATTACCATTGTTTACAAACGTAAAATTATCTTCTTACGAGATCTGCCATAGTAAAAAGCTCAAATATTATAATAAAGCTCTCAAAACTACCTATTTTCTTCCTCGCAGTAGAACATTTATTATTATCATCGAGATATAATATAATTAAAAATCTGATAAAGAAATTATCATGTCTAACATGTATTTTATTCTCGTTAAGTTCGCTTTAATTGCTAAAAATTTGCATTAATAAGTGTATGAAAAATCACATTTTCTTACGGGAAAAAGATTTTGTATTCAAATAACATTTTTTTCTCAGTTTGGTCATTGACCCACTATGTGAGTTAATGAATTCAACATTGATTTTATGAGAAAATTGTGTTTGATATAATATGTAAATAGAAATCATGAAAATATGAGTACTTTCATGTGCTTATATAAGATTTATGGGGTTTTTCACCCGAAAGCTTTCTCTTGAATAAAAACGTTGCACTTATTGAGAAAATATCGATTTATTTGATACTATACAAGTGAAAAACAAGGATGACAAAAGATTTTAATGCAAAATACATTTTTCTTTGCCACCCAAAAAAAAAACGACTATAAACTGCTAATTTTTTTATTGGATTGTTTTTTAAGAAGTTGTGATATTTTGTCTATCGTAGATAATTTTTCTTTCTTTTTATACGGTAGAACTTCCGTTTTCCGTTCCCAAGGAGAACGGATCATCTTTTCAAATGATGGCTAGACTTGATATTACTTCAGAGTTTAAACAACTCACGTGTTTATTAGTGTATCACTTAATTTGATTATTTTTGAGCTTTTGAATATCACTTTTAATATATTTGCATAAGATAAGATAAACTTGTGCTATTACTTAGCCTTCTTCGGTAGTGTTTACAGAGGCCACCGAGCGATTGAAAATTCAAAAGTAAATAACAATAATTTTTTAGATTTTGTTGTTGTTTTTCTTTTTTGATTATTTAACTAGGTAAAAATATGTTTCAATATTGGAAACTCAAAATAAAAGAAGAGCACAAATAGTCGGTAATAAGATAATTTGTTACTAAGAAATTTTGAACCTTGCTTCAGAGAACAAAAATATTAGAAAAATCGCCATCTTGTTTCTGATCCGGCTTAAAGACCATAGCAAAAAGGATACAGAAAAAAAATCCTAATGCATAAGGTTATCGCTAAAAAAGTAAAAATAAAAGATTTTATTCTTTAAATGCTCAACACAATGATGAATTTAAATATTTGGTCAACAAAATCTAAGCTTTTATCTACGTTTTGGTTTTCAAAATATGTATCGAAGTATGATAGCAAATTACTTTATATTATAGATTTTTTTAAGTACGATATTTCAATAACCAACAAAATCTAAGAATATCACAATAATTAACAAACCGATGGATTAGAATACAAATGTTGTTTGTCACATTTTACTAATTTTGAGATGGCATCGATTGTTGAAGCTTTTGATTGGTCTTTATTATGGGACTTTAATTATAACTATATGCTGCATTCTACTAGTAACTCTTTTCCATTGATGTTTTATTTAAAGAAATGGTCTCAATTATTATTTTATGGCTTGTACTTGAATTTAACCCAAAAATGGCCATATAACCGATTGGTATATTAGCTCGGTAGCATTAGTAAACATTATTGAAAAAAGCTAGAATTTGAAAGGTAAGATTCAACCATACTGTTAGAATGATACAGAAAAATTAAAAAATTAATAAAATAAATAAAATTGACCGAAATGGATAATACAAAAAGAACATACTAATCATTAAAATTTTTCGTGAAAAACTAACAAGAATTATATATCAATCAAATAAAATCCACTTCCAAAATGATTTCGTCATATCATCGATTTCGTTATGATAATTGCCGCGACATTAAATTGAAAATAAAATTTTATGGGATTATATAGCATTATATAAATAAAAATTGATTAACCTCGATTTTAATCGTAAATTACGTGAGGAAATAACGAAAATTGATTAACATAAATATTTACCTAGTTCCAGTTCAATTTACTTGCTTTAATTTTATTATAAGTTCTAAATTTATTTCGATTAAAAAATCAATAATTTGCGGATTATTTAATTACATTGATTTATATTTTGCGGATGTCCTGAACATTCCTAAGGTCATTACGAATTGTGGCCAGCAAATTGCGATTCAAGGAGAAATTGAAAATAAATCTGATTTCATTTTATCAAGTCAAGAATAATCGAATTCACTTTCCAGGGTCTCAAATTTAAATTTCGAGTCTCGAATTTCCAGCTTTTGGTTAAGTATAAATATAAATGGGTGAAAAATTTTTCACGAGCTCCAAGTTGAAGAGCATATTTTCCACAAAGAGTAATAAACTAGTGAAAGAAAAATTATTTAATGAATGGTTTTAATAAAGAAATGTATAATGTAAATGAATTAATTAATAAAAGATAGGATCAGTATTTGCGACATATTACAAATTAAAAAAAATAAAGTTTAGTTTAGCATGCAAATTACGCATGTTAGTTTGTAATACCTGCAGTAATTAAATAAATTCTATTTAGTTCTTAGATCAGTTTACTAATTTGATTTAAAAACTTTAAATTACGAAGCATTGTTTCTTTTAAGTTTATTTACATAGAAATCAGGGAACTAATTGTAAGCGAATCTAAGTTACTTTAAAGTATTTAAGATATTGTATCTTAGTTCCTATATTTTTACCAAAAAGTAACTAGTATCTTAGAAACTTTTTAAAAGGAACTTGTAACCTAAAAAGTATCGTAAATACCGAGATATCGAGAGATTAGGTGCAGAATTTTATATTGATTTGTTCTATAAGAATCAATTTATACCTCTTATGTTAATATTCCATCGTTTTTAAAGTGTTTTATGTTTTCAGGTTTTCAGTAATTCATACTTTCTTTTATCTTAAATTAGTAAAGATAATAAATAAATTATCAGGTTACCCAAGAATTTTACCTTATATGTTAACTTAGTACACACATAATATACAAAGCAATTAAAAAAGTAACATTTTAAGTATCTTAAAAGTAAGTTAAGATAAGTATTTAAGTTCCTTTTTTGAAAGAGTAACTGAATACTCTACATAATTCAGAAGGTTTTTATAAAAGTAACTAATTTAGTAATATTTTAGTACTCCTGTCCTCAAAAATTCAGATATGGTTTAGTTTTGTCGGTTATTATGAACGTATAATCGCTAAGAAATTTGACCAACTTGACGTACTGAATTATTATTGGTTGGTTGCTTTTCATTACCTTTAGTATAATATAAATTCACTATTATTTAATTCTAATTTTATTTAGAAAACAATTTACGGCTCATGCCCCTTTTAGAGCCGTCAAATCTGGCAATGTTGTTGTTTCAACATTGCTTTTAATTTAATTCGCAAATAAATCGGTTCATACTGAAAATTTAGCCACTAAAGAGAAAATTATACTACTTAAGAATACAAATAGAATGAAAAAAAAGTTGAAAATATAACGTTACCAGATTTGATGGCTCTAAAAGGGATATGAGCCCAATTTTCCGTTAAAACTATTAATCTCTTATATGAAAATGTTTTTAGCGTTCATATTCATACTTCTATAACAATGACCCTAGAGTCTTTTGCACTATGCCCTCATTTCGTGGATGATTTTGTAATACAGCATTCGGTCTCCTGTCATTTATACTTCGTGATCTTTTATTTCATTAAAACTAAACAATAATGTTCGGGTTTTCAAATTTGAACTTTTGGTACACCAAGCCCATCTTATGAAATCGTACATAAAAATTACTAAAATCAGTAAGAGGATATTTGAAAGATCAAAATATTGCTTAATGACTATATAAGTCGCTTCAATTTTATTCAAAAGAAGTTGAAAAAAACTAAAACTTTAAAAAAAAGTTCTGATTTGGATGAAGATGGTTTTTTTAGCAACAATGTTTATTAAAAATGCCAATTCTTAGATCTTAGATAAAATCGGTTATTGCAACGAAAAATGCGGTTATTGACTGCATACTGCTAAGGTGATAAATAATATGTTGATTTTCTACTGAAAAAGGTATAGTCAGCTAAAATTTGTTACCCGGGAATTTTTGGTATCACTAATTACGAATATAAGGTCCGTTAAGTTTTAAATGTACAAAAAGGGTTTAAGCCCTCATCGTCAGGAGCTTTTGTGATGATATAAAAAACCTTTCTTTATGCTCTTTTTAATGAGATTTAAGATGTTATTCCAAGTGATTGAAGAGTTAATCTTAAAACCAATAAAAGTTCTCAAGCTCCAACCTCCCAAAGAAAACAATTATTAAAATATTTAAGATAGAAGATGCTTCTAAAATTATTCAATTGAGTTTTGAAAATCTTTCTCTTAATTAAACGAAATAGTTTATTTTGAATCTAAAATGATGAAGATAATGAACTCTAACTACATGCACTTGACATCAAGTGTTGCCTTTAGGATTCTTTGTTAGTAATGATTTTATTTTAAACTATAAACACTATACGGATTAATGTAATTAATGCCAAATGTTAATCGCAACTTTAAATGTGCAGTAGTGTTCTCAGAATTACGTCAGTATGACTAAATATTGCGCAATAGAAAATCACAAAAGTGTATGAGATATTCTTTGCATTAAATGCTCCTATTTGAAAGCTCAACGTTTCAAATATATTCTTAAATTAGATAACGTAATAAAATTTTGGTTTATTTATTACTGAAATCTGATAATTTCACGTCTAGCCGTTTAAAAGGAAAAGAAACAACTTTACTTTTCTCATTTCTTCAATGCTTGTTTTGAAAAAAGTTAATGAATAATTATTAATGTCGTTTGACTCAATTTCTTTATTAAATACAATGCGTTTCAAAGGTCGATGGTTGTCATCGTCATCGTGACTTGGAAATTATAAAATAAAATATTTTTCGTAAGTTGTATTACGAATTTATGAATGACTCCTACGTATGTATTTTCAAAAAATTACGGCAAAATTAACTTTGGATTGGAATTTGTTTGGGACTTGAAGCTTACAATTTTGGTTTTAAAGTAGGAAACATATTTAATTTTTTATTTAGGGACCATAAAATATTTAAAGGAGACAATCTGGTGTACTAATATGAGTTTTAACAATGCTTATTTAAAAATTTATGTTAATACAGGAAATAATTTTTAATTGTTTCTATGTCAAGAACTTTTGTATTGTGATTAAAAATTAGAATTTCAAATTTGCGAACAATTAATATTTCCCTATTTTTATGACCCTGTTTTTATGTTTAACTATTTTTCATTAGTACTATTTTGTACTTTAATTAAAATAATAAATGCAGCAGTAATTAATATCGGTTTTCGTTGGCAAATAGTTTGAAATAATTTTTTTTTAGTTCTAATGAATGATTAAGCGAATTTATATTCATACTACTCCTACGAGTTGGTATATATTTTATTCGACTACTAATAAAGCTCTTGCCAGGAATAATGAACCACGTTATAGCTAAAAGCTGTTTCTAAATCACACGCATAAAACGATATGAATCAACCGTGTTTGTAACTCAAACTTTATTCCATTCATTATCCTGTGACCTATTTTGTTCGTTTCCCTCTAAACACGCAAAAAAATCTATTCCAAATTATTGTGAATTAATAAAAAAAAAAAAAAATAATCAAATCAACGATGATGAATTGTAAGTAAGACACGAATTGTATGTATTTTCTTGAAATTGCATAAAGAAACAATTAAATTTCTGTGCTAGAAGCACGAATATGACCATATCATATATGGTGCATCGAATAAACTAAAATCAATGCCATAATATGGCTCACATTGACCTATTTAGTCTATTTAATATGAAAGTAATAAAATCTCCAACTTATATCTTAAGCCACTTACACATAAAAATGAACTAAAACTCTAAAATTTTCGAAGCTTAAATCTATTACTTTACTGTGTTTTGGTATTTTAGTCGATTAAAATCTTAAAATATTGCATGTGAATATTGTTATTTAGCTGAGCATTTTATATGAGTCACATTTGAAAACGATAAAAAATTCTTACCTCTCTGATTTTATTAATTTCATAGTCACGGTTTTATCGATTTATAAGCTTTGGTGTATGAAAACGGAAATATTAAAATTTCATTAAATATGCAATATTTTGAATTTTAAATTATTGAGATTTTTTTTATATCAACAGTCGTTAGTTAGAACGATTTTTTTGTAGAAGAAATGTCTAGAATTTGTAAATGGCTCGAAACTAAAATTTGTAACTATTCGTGAATAAATTTATATTTAAGAATTGCATGTTAGAGAAAGAGTGCAGGTGTTCTATTAAAATAACTTTATTTTTTAAATAGTATACTCAATATTTATTCTTTGAAATAGTTTCCTTTGTCTTAAAATTAGTAAATTCAATAATATTTATTAAGCATTAAGCTTGTCTAATTTTGAAAAAGGTAATGAATTATATCTTAAGATGAAGGTTTTGAATAATTATGATTTTTTTTACCTTATATAAATTGCAACCAAATATTTTTTTTCTGAAGATCATTGAATTTTATGTATTGGAAGAAACAGCAAATTATGAAAAAAATTTGCAACCCTTATTGCAGGCCCAGTGATCCATTTGAAGACAGTCCACAGTTGAAGAAATTCTGGATTTGATGTATCCATAATATTACGCTGCACAAACACTGCACAAATGGTTATTTTAAATAAATTTCTTGATTATTTTTGAATTAAAAATTATTCAAGTTTCAATATTTTAATGAACGATTCAATTGATTTAAATTAAGCTTATCCATATTCACTTTTAAGGAAATGGCGGCAAGTTAATGAATTTTCATCTAATCATTATTTACAAGGATCTACTGTAAGTATGCATCGTGTGGGTGTTTCAAATTTTTGTTCTTAATTCTAGCTGACATAATTTTAGTAATTTCTTTTTGAATCTTTTTAAACTAGTGTTTCTTAATTTGCGTCGCACCCTTTTGAATTGAAAATAGATCTCCACATCGCATTGAAAAATGTATTTGGTTTTTTAAGTTTAGAAAATTACTTTTTTTGCAAAATTTATTATCCAAAATTTAATAATTTATATTGTCAGGAGAGGCTTCTCCCGTACCCCTAAAAATACCCACAGACCAAGAAACACTGCTTTAAACTATCATATATTTGAGAGTAAAAGTTAAATAATAAGACACAGTTTAAGTTTGGATATATTATGTATTTATGTGTTAAGCTTTTTGCATAAGCTAAATGCTGTAAATGCTGTAACTTTATTGATTTATTTTTCCGAAAAGTGTCATTAAGGACTAATTTGACACTAGCATTTTTAAAGGAAAATAAAAATTGTTTTAATGCGAATATTGCAGCTTTTTAGCAATGTAGAATACATTGTAGAAGACAAAGAATTGTAGCTCCCCAAAAAGTGCTATATATGGGAACTCGGAAACGGTTGACCAAATTTCAGTTGAAATTTAAATATTTTTTTAATTATTATGATTAATTTATAATAAATACTTAAAACTAAAAACAAAAAAAATGTGAGACTATTGTAAAAGTTAACATTTAATCCGAAATTTTCTTTTTACAGAATACAAAAAATTAATCAACCAACTCCATATTTGGGGTAGGTTAACTATGTAGTAGAAACTGGTTGACCTAAACGATAGTAAATTTTAAATTTCAAAATAGAAGTTATCAAAAATACATACTAGCTATTAAAAATTGAAACTTGGTTCTCTTTTTATAATTTGCTTATTTTATTAATATGTAATACTAGCAAAAAATAAAAGTTTTACAATGAAGATATTTTAACAAAATAAATTTTCAATCTTTTTGATTAATGGGACCTTAATTGTGCCTCGATTGACATATGGGAATCATTTCTATCTAAAAGTTAAATTCCACAAAAGGAAAATGTTTAACATATTTAGTTATACAATTACTCTACCAGCCCTAAAATAAATAAGAATAAGTTGAACAACATTTTTAATTCCCACTTTGTCTGAACTTAGCAAAAATACTGAATCAAAACTAATGCTGTGAAATACAAAGTTGTGCCATCAAACATACAAATTAATCAAATTTCCGGTAACATTTAATAAAATCTGCGGTATTGCAATGTAAAACGTGATACGGAATAATATTATTTACATGTGTTATTTATCGAAATGATGATAGTAACGTCGCGATTTGTATAATTTAGGGAGATATATAGACGTATTTTTGAACCTAGTTAGATTTTATTACACTTGTACCTCAGATAAAGAGGTATCATTAAGAACAAGGAGTAATCTATCTACCCTTAAAGCCAACTATATCTCTGGGCTCCTTTACTGTTAATATCGAGAGCTTTATAGCAATTCAATTTTTTTTTGTGGCGTTAACTAATTGTAACTCAGGAGTAAATATTTAGTAAAAAAAGGAAAATTGCAGAAAAATTCATATTTGGGAATTTGAAAAAAAAAAATTATTGATTTTTTTCATGTATTTTAAAACTTTATTATTAATAATATTGATATTTAATACAAAAAACTTAAAAAATTTTTTTTTTCAATTAATTATAAACGATTAAAAATTGATAAAATTTAAAAAAAAATCACGTGACTATAAACGCGCCATGAATGGTCACCATAGTTGTGACGTAATAATGTTATAGCTATTTAATAACAATACAGCGTTTACAGCTATTACACGTGACTAGACAATAATATTGAATATTTATTGCTAAAAAACGAGTCGTTAGTTGATTCCAATTAGCTATGTGTGATAAATGATTTATAAAGGCAAAGTCTGATAATATTCCTGCACTGCTTGAATCCATTTATTTCGACGTTTGCCATCTTGGGGAACATTTAAAAACATTTCGTTAGGAGTTGTTTTTGTAGTATTCGTTCATAATGGTACAAAACAAGAACAGTAACTTTTAAGGTTCGACATGCTCAATATAAATTTCAATATTTAACTATCACAACAGAATTAAATCAATCAAAACACTGTACTTATTATTTCTGTATCAACTGCAATCATTGACAACTAACATTAGGACGTCACACGCGCTCGTGTTTGTTCGGGAGCTGTCGGCGTGTTTTCGGTACTAGATTCAAAAAATTCAAAAATTAATTTTTATTTTGAAATAACTTTTAAATTATTGCGAAAATAAAAAAATAAAAAATAGTTTTGCTATAAAACTTATATATGATCTTTCCATTTATCACAAAAAAAAAAAAAATTCACAAACCCATTTTCCAAAAATAATTATATAGTGTGAACGGCTGTAAGGCTTTGAAAACTGTTTAATTAGACTTAAAAGAAATTGTAATAAGCCTTCATTATTACTACACGCTAAAAAAACTAAACTGGAAAAGTGGAATAAATTTTTGTTATCTATTTTTTTGTTGTTCTTTGGGGAAAGAACATGTATGGTATAGCAAAAAAAAATTCAGAGCAGAAAACAAAATACATATTTGAATTTTTTAACTACTTAAGAAGTAGTTGCAATAAAAATTATTTTGGATGTTACTCTTTCCGTGTTTTGAATCTTATCCATATTAATATAATTTAATGTCAGTTGCGTATTTCTCAGGTATATGAATTTTGCAACATTTTGTTGACAATTTTTTTTACTTTTTCAGGCAAATCAAAAGTTTCTATAGCAAAGTACAAAATCGTTCCCCTAATAACTGCAAAAATATAAAAGTTTTTTTTATAAGCGACCACACGTATCTGATGTAGTTACAACTTAATCTCAACTTGGATTGTTACCCCACACACTTATTCTTTCCTTAATATAAGATTTTTTACTTATTTCCAGTTATTCTTTCCCTCATATAAGATTTTGCTACTAACAATATCTTTTTCCATTTCAAAAACCATAACTGACTTTGAAAAAGATTGAAAATGTTATTAAATTCAAAAACAAACATCATCATTCTTTTTAGGAGTCTCCAACAAGTTTTGGATAAACTTGTTTAAATGATATGGACTATTTTGTATACTTTAAACTACCTCAACTTTATTGAGTTAATTTTTAGCCGTATAATTATCAAAAATAATCAATTTTATTCATATTACTGCTAACATGATATACCTATATACGAAATATTACACATGTAACTGGGTAATCAGATTAAATTTTTCACCATTATAAAGCATTTCTCGGAAAAAATGAGACCGAATCATTTTTTTCATATCAACAAATATATTTTATTTGTGAAAAAGAACAATTGATGCTCCAAAACCAGTTTTGGTTTTCCCTAAATTACTATGAAGTTTGTAGTGATAAGTAAGCACTACATAGCACATTTTGGGAACATATAAAAACGAAAATGTTTTTCTTTCATAGCATTACAACAAAAACATCAAAAATTAAAGAATTTCCTGTAAAATAGTACAACTTAAAAACAACTTTGTACTATTTAAAGCTTTAAAGTTTTGAACAATTATTCTGAATTTTCTAGTTCTAGATTTTTAGCTTCATTTGTGATATTTCGTTCGATAGTTTAACAAAATTACGGTCGTTACAGTTTCTTAGTTCTTTTTTTTCTATTTAAATATAAAAATTTAAATATTATTATTTATATCAAAGTTAATCGGTCATTGAAGTGTATTATTTGTTTTTATCTAGCATTTAAGAAACATTAGAGATCAAAGAAAAATCCTAAGAAGTGGAAAAAAAGAACTTTGTTTAACTTATTTATTTTTTTCTTTGTATTAAATGATAATTTTACAATATATATATATGCTTTTACATTAAATAACTCACATTCAAGAAAGGTTAGGTAAAAATTTTTTCTTCAAGCATTTAATTTTAGGCTTCAAATGGTCTAAGATAACATTTAAAATACATTCTTATTGCTTCAAATAAGAGCTTTCAAGTTTGAAATTTTCTTTTTAAAGTCCTTAATTTCGATGGATGGTAACTTTATATGAAAGTATTTATATAATTTGAAATTTTAAGATAATTTTTAAGTTTAGTTATCTTATTTAGAAATACTTATATGAATTTTTAATGAAAAACAACACCTTTGAAACGTTATTTCCAAATTATTAAAGGTTGAAAAATATAACGGATATATTTTTTCTGAACGAAAAGTTATTAATCAGCTATGATAACATAGAAGAGAAAACCTCCTGGATAGGAATCTATCAATATTTGTTAATAGTTTATTAGCTTAAAGTTAGTGGTAGGTATAGAAAAAATAGGTCACTAAAGCATTAGCTAATAAAAATTGATCTTTCCAAAGATGAATAAGCAATCTCCGAATATGATTAAACTTTTACAATTATTACCCATTTGGCCTTATTTACATTTTTACTATGTTCTCATGACATTCATAAATTTTCACAACGATAAGAAAATTAAGGACAAATAATTTATATCAAATGTTCATACAATTTTCATTTATTGTTTCGATTATGTTTGAATTTTATCCCCAAGAAAAACGCAATTTAAGTAGGTCGAGTTGAGCGAAATTAAAAAAAAGAAGTGTTCACTTTCGCATTAGCATTTTAATGGTGTTTGCATGAAAACTTGAATATCACTCATAGTTTCCACGAAAGAAAATAGAGATGAGTTTTGAGAGTTGAAAATTGATTTTGTTTCAGTTGATTATGCAAATAGTCTGTTGCATTGCTAAAGATACTGTTTAACAAGGTAACAATCACGCAATTTTTGACGATAAAACGTTGTACGTTTGATTGTTTTATGGAGCTGAGATTTTACTATGAAGAAGAAGACATGCAAAAAAATATAGTTATAAGGGGGTTATTATATCAAGTCAAGCTGAATCACTATTTTTTCATGCTTATTGAATTTAATTTATGAAAATATTTATATCAAAAAGTTATTACTGAGAATCAACACCCTTAACCCCTTTTTAAAATTTTTTACAATATAATTTTTTGGACTTTAAATTAAAAAAAAAACTTAGTTTGTACTTTTTTTAGTTGTAATTTATCGTCGTTTGAAAGCTTTTAAGGTCTTTAGCGACTCTAGGGTTAATAAAATCATTAAAAAGGAAAATATTGAAAATTTGCCCGATACGAGATTCGAACCCAATACCAACTAGTTTTGAAGTGATTACCTTGACCACTCGGTCACCAGTAAGCTTAGTTAGTTATTTTAATTATTTATCATACTTTGTAATTTAATATTGCGGTTAATATTGTTGTTCAGTATTGTATCACAATAAAATTGCATTAAAAAACAATAATTTTGTATAGTAGAGCTTATGCAGTTTATTTAGCTGGGTGTATTTCGCTTCTAATCAACCAACATTAATGAAACACTTTTAATTGTTGAATAAAATTTTATCTTGATTCTCTAAACTGTTAACAAGTAGAGTTATAAAAAAATATTAGTTGTGTTTCTTGTAATGAACAAAGTTACAAAAACTAAAAAAATGGGATTTCTAGGAATTCTTAAATGTAAAGAAAGAATGATTCAAATCACAATTCAAGTTACAGAAAAAAAATATTTCGATCTTTACAATAAACCTTTGAAATTTAATATTTGTGGACTGATGTTCGAACTATTTGGTAATAAAGTTGGCAATATATTAAAGGCCGAATTCATAAAATGGGCTACAGCTTATGAGCTCCCACCACTAATTTACTCCACAAAACTCAAAAATTGAAAATAGCAATATACATATAGTTATTATAGATATTATAATACTAGAAGTTAAAGCCCAAACTTTAATGTTTTTTTTTGTTGACTAATTCTCTTTTGGTTTGGAAAACCAAGCTACCACTACCGATTTAATCAAAAGGTCCTCAGTGTTTAATGCAGCTTTTCTCACAAATGTAGGTTTACTGTCTTCTTTTTTCCTTTTTATAAAAATATTATTCAACCTTGATACGAATTGTGCAAAACAAACGAATAATAAAAACATGGGAAAAAATAAATCTACAATCTTTAAGTTTAACATTGATAAATATTTTATTTATTTCCGGGTCACAATTAATAAATAATAATGTATGTTCTATGACTCAATTTCTTCTTTATTACGACGTGTTTCAACAGTTTTTGGCTGTCATCATAGGACATCATTATTATTCAATATTATTATTCATCAGGTAATCTGATTACCTAATGGTGACAGCCAAAAACTATTGTAATACAGAAGAAATTGAGTTATAGGATATTGTTATTCATTATTTGATTAATCACAATCTTATGTAGGTAATTACTTATTTTGGATTTTGATTGAATTTATAATAATTTTTAATTTCTATTTAATTCAAAGTTGTTCAAATTTTCGAACTTATTCCATTTAAAATTACTATTCTACTAAGAATCGATAATGGTCTTTTTAAAACATTAATGGATAATAATATATGTCTTATGACTAAATTTCTTCTTTATTACGACGCGTTTCAACAATTAAATTATTAACTTAATTAATTAATTACATTAATTTATTAATTGTGGCTCGGAAATAAATAAAATACTTATCAATGTTAAACTTAACGGTCTTTTTGAGCATGTACGCAAATAGGTCATTTAAATTGAACTGTATACTTATTATAAAGCTTTTTTTTTATACAGAACTTTCTAGTTTTATTCATTAAGTATTTATAATTTTTGATATTAACATTAAGTTAAGAAAAGTCAATTTGTCAATTTCAACCAAAATCCGAAATTAATGCACAAAGTTGTTTTTAAATATGAAATATTGTATGATAAAAAAAATTGGGAAAACCCTATTTCCTATTACCAATCCCGGCTTTAAATTTTTATATTAAAAGAATTTAAGTATTTGTAAGAATATAAAAACAAGAGTAGAAAAATTACAAGAATTGTTTAATTTTTATAAAAATAAGGTAAAATGAGAAAAAGTAATTCAAAGTAAAACTATTTTCAGTGTACCATGATGACGTAAAAACCAACCAGTTTTCAAAATTTCGTACCTCATGACCTATCGTACAGAAATCATTTTAAGAATTGTAAGAAGCTTAAAAAGGTTCAATCTGAGATAGAAATTTTGGTACCTGAAAATTTATTGAGCATGGTTTGATATACTTGAGTGAATTAGTTGCGGAAAGTTTGGGAAAAGTAATGAAAGAAAATTAATTCTAGGTTTCAGTAACGCCATCTCGAGCGTCCAGCAGGATGCAACAGTACGAAAACGAAGACGTTGGCACAGAGGCTGGCGATGAGCGGGGTGAGGACGAAAGAAATATAGGTGCGACGACAGGTGGCAGCGGCGGCGAAGACTCGCCTACAGCGCCTTTGCGTGGCGACGCCAGCCGTCACAACAGTGGCGTCGCGGCGGCTAATGTGAACGCGCACCATAAAGCTCCCGACTCGGATGAAGACGATGAGTCTCTCAGAGGTGATGATGACCGCGATCACCAACCAAGAGTGAATCTCGCCCCTAACGGGGGACTCGGAGGATTTTGGCGAGCGAATGCTAGTCGACCGGTTAGTCCAACAATCGCCACCATGGCCGACAATGCCAGTGATGTATCCTCGATGGTGCCACCTCCAAGGCCAAAATCCCGTGTGGAAACAGCACCCGCGAATGTCGCAACAAGTAAATACAACAACTTGTCGTATTGGCGGGCGAGAAAAGTCATGTTCTACAAAAACGGCGATCCTTTCTTTCCCGGCGTTGAATTCCGATTTAAACCGGGACGAGACATTGGAACTTTGGAATCGCTTTTGGATAAGTTATCCTTGAGAATGGACTTGCCAAGAGGTGCCCGCTATATTTTTTCAATGGACGGAGATCGTAAATTTCGATTAGACGAACTAGAAGACGGTGCTTCCTATGTAGTATCCTCATACAAAACATTCAAAGTAAGTAAACTTTTCACTTACCCCATATGCACAACAAATTAACTATAATTTATGTAAAAATATGAACGAAATTTTCACCAAGTATCACGTTTTTATTAAAATTGTACCTATTTAAAACTTGTTTCAAACACATTATACACTAGTACTCCTCGTGTATGAATACAATCAAGTACTACTTGAGTATTTGATTTGAATTTTAAATATTTAAATAAACACAAAGGTGGCAGAAATTACGAGGCCATTGCAGGCGGGTCCTACTGTGATTTACTCACCTGTATACCCCTTATCAATATCTAGTACACGTGACCTCCACACTTAAGGGACGTGAAGCCACTACAGATAAGTCATCTACCCTCAAACAGTCTAACGTAAAGACTTTATTCTAGTTTTCTATAAAAAAAACAACGATTTACGATGACGTGCAAACAAAACTTAACAATTCCAATCGAAAACTTCATTCATAATTTTCAAAGCTCAAATAATCAACAATTAATACATCGCTTGCAATCAATAAAATCCTCTAAAGCTCTGATATTTCTGCAATAAAGCTTTTTTTCTTCAACAAGCATTGTTAGAATAATCAAGATAAAATCTTCCTGGAAGCAATGACCACTAGCTTCCTCATATTATAACAAAATGAAAAGTTGATTTTTATCTTTTAATTTTCATCGATTTAAATTAATAACTATATTTAAAAATTGACCAAGCTTGGTAAAATCCATATAATAAAATTTTCACGATTTTCACGATTTTCACGAATTTTACTTGAGGACAATTAAAAAACCAAACCATAGAAAGCTACAAAATCAAGTTACTATATAAAAATAGAACATGTTACTGCCTTATTAATCTGATAAGTTTGCTGGCCTCATTTATACATATTCAAAAGTATTTCAATCTGAAGCCAAACCATAAAACAACTGTAAAGCTCCGTGTTATAATAAGAGTTTGGTTCAAGGTTACCAAAATTGATATTAAGATTTTAAATAGAATTTTATGACGCAAGATAATATTTGTACATAAAGACAAATTGATATAAATATTATACTTATATTCAAAAATCATTAACTAAAGGATACTTTTGACTTCGACTGCAAGCTATAAATTAAGCAGATATCTTCTTCTTTTCAAATTTTTAATGTCTTTAGCTCAGAAAATATTATTTTAAATAAAAAAAAATAGTCAAATTTTTATCAATTTGTAACAACTAATTCAATGCTACCCCACACAACTATTTCAGCTGCTTTTTTTTGAACCATCAACGAAATACCTTCCTTTATTATACTATGGTATAACCTGTAGCAAGTAGAATAATAAGTTTTAACATCTAAATGAGTTGTAACCAAAAATTATCGAAAACTTTTTAGCCGGTTAAAAGACATCAGAAAGAAAAATTTAGTATTTCTAAAAGAAGTACTAAAGGATTAAGAGCTTTTAAGAACAATTTGCAATATGTACAAAATATAATTGCACAACATGTGCAATCTTTATCCACGCTATGCAGTCTTTGCTATATTTTGTGTAATTGTATTAATTTTGGTTCATGTCCCTTTTAGAACCGTCAAATCTGACAACGTTCTACCTAATCTTCTACCCTGTTTTTAATTAAATTCGTGAATAAATTGATTTATAATGAAAATTTAGCCACAATAGAGAAAATTATACAATTTTAGAATTGAATTAACAAAAAAATCGCAAATTGAATAAAAAACAAAGTAGAAATGCAACGTTGAAAGATTTGGCGGTTCTAAAAGGGACATGAACCCTAATTTTTTCCGTTTCTTTTTCCTCTCCATAATAAGAGGAAAGTAAGAAAACCCCAGATAAATGACATGAAATTGAAACGACAAGAAATTATTTCATTTTGTAAGACTTAAAATTTTATAATTAAATTTAAGAATTGCATGATATGTGTAAATTTGCACATTAAGTCTAAAATAACAAAATGCTTCATACCTTAAATTTGATCTTAATAAGTTCAAATGTTCTGATCATATTATGTTCCAATTTGGCAAAAGCTCTTGCAATTTTGGGTCATAATATTAAGACAAGATTTAGGACTATAAGATTTTATTGTTTATTAAACTATTAATAAAAGCCCATCACAATACAAAATTTCAAAATACTATGGGTGTTTTTCTATGACAAATATACCTACACACAAAGGGAAAGGTTATTTAAATCATTTAGATATTATGTTAATAATTTAAACCATTAACAATCTACAAAACCTCTATTCTTAAGGAAAAAATTGAAAGTAATTTTAGGGTATAGAAATGTTATCAATGATGAAAAATTGTAAAAAATATCAAAAATTGTATAAATCATTACTATTTCTTTGGTAACGGTTCAATGCTCCGTTTATATCTGGGTTTCAATACGTGTACTGTGACGTCACAGTAGATCTATAGGCGCACTTTTATTCACATTTGTTTTTTCTATCAAAATACAAGTTTTCCATACTTGGAAATGTACAATTGGGATTTTGAAAAAAAAAATATTGATTTTTTTCATGTATTTTAAAACTTTATTATTAACAATATTGATATTTAATGTAAAAAACTTAAAAAAAAAATCAATTAATTATAAACGATTAAAAATTGATAAAATTTAAAAAAAAATCACGTGATTATAAACGAGCCATGAGTGGTCACCATAGTTGTGACGTAATAATGTTATAGCTATTTAATAACAATACAGCGTTTACAGCTATTACACGTGACTAGACAATAATATTGAAAATTTATTGCTAAAAAACGAGTCGTTAGTTGATTCCAATTAGCTATATGTGATAAAAGATTTATAAAGGCAAAGTCTGATAATATAAGTGCACTGCTTAAAATCATTTATTTCGACGTTTGCCATCTTGGGGAACATTTAAAAACATTTTGTTAGGAGTTGTTTTTGTAGTATTCGTTCATAATGGTACAAAACAAGAACGATTACTTTTAAGGTTCGACATTTTCAATATAAATTTCAATATTTAACTATCACAACAGAATTAAATCAATCAAAACAGTGTACTTATTATTTCTGTATCAACTGCAATGAGTGACAACTAACATTAGGACGTCACACGCGCTCGGGTTTGTTCGGGAGCTGTCGGCGTGTATTCGGTACTAGATTCAAAAATTAATTTTTATTTTGAAATAACTTTTAAATTATTGCGAAAAAAAAAACAAAAAATAGTTTTGCTATAAAACTTATATATGATCTTTCCATTTATCACAAAAAAAAAAAAAACACAAACCCAATTGGTAATGTTTTTAAATTTTCTAGGACAAGAATAAAACCTATTGTTTTTAGTATTCATTAATCACATAATGAGTTCTTTCAGAACAATTTTAATTCTTTACTCAATGTCAATGTTTTTCTCATCTTCAATTAGTGTAGGACACCACAATTAGAGTATGTAAGTTGCTTAATCTTCATTTTGAAAAACACAATGTTTTTCTAGAATTATTAAGGTCCCAATTTCGTGCAGGGAACCTACTGATGATTAAGGGGAAAATATTAAGCTTGTGATTTGGTTCACTTTTTCATTCAACAGTTTAGTCCTTTGGGATTATATTTTTAGACTTAAGTCAGAACTGTTGAAAATGTGATTTATACCATCCTGACTTTAACACTTTCCTTTATTTCAAACACTGTTTTTGTCCATTACCAAAGTCTATACTAAAAAGGTAAGAGTTTTAAACCTTTTAACTATTCTTCTCTAACGAAGTGATCAAGCAAATAAAACCAATCGAATGATTATTTTAATTTAAGCCATAAGCAGGTCTTTATGGAGAAAGTTTGAGTTGGCCTAAGTTATAATAGAAAATTTTTGCGATTGATTTCTTTGCAATGTTTATGATAATGTAAAATATGTCGGTTAATTTAATTTAATTTATTTTTTTATAAATGACGATCCTTTAATTAGACCCTCTATTTCTGTATTCAATAACCCTAATTGTTTATTATAATTGTGTTAAAATATTCATGTTTCTTATATCTGTTCTTCCTGAGATTCTTATTTCATGAGTCAAAAATCTAATAAATTATCCTTTTTGTAAGCTGACACCTTAAGTGAATAGTATACCGGCACTACAGTGATTTTAACGAGATTAAGTCTAGATTAGGTTTTTAATATAAAATTTTACACCAAGTAAGTTTTGATTGCGAAAGAGCCGTGAAAACTAAAATTGGATTAGAAATGCATAATTTATCAAGCCATGAATGGAGGAAGCAATTAAAAAAGGATTATGATTGGAAAATATGTTGACCTCTATTTATCGGCTGGTTGATCGAATTGTTTGATCAACCCCGTATCGTATTCACTTTCACACGTATTTTAATATTGACAATCCCTGACACGAATTTGGTCTTAGAAAATCTGGTGCATAATAGTTATTTTATTAACCACGTCCTTGCATTGCACTTAATAACAACACTGTTGTACTAACGGAACGGAAGTCTTTGTTCTACTTAACCCTTTTATCTAAAGACTAAAATTTTCATAAGTAAAATGAACACTTATTGTTAAAATAAAATTATAGATATTTTACTTTATAGGCAAGAAATTATTTTACTAAAGCTCCGACAAATCGAATTATGCATATGAAGTGGGAAAAAAAAAGCTTTTTTTTCAGTAATCAATCAAAATGCTTAACAATTCGAATTCCATGAATTGATTTAGTCTGGCAAACTTAGTTAAAAAATGCCCTCAATTCAGAAAGATTTGTCAAGTGGTTCCAAGGTTGCTTTAATTAAATTCTTATTTTCCAATATTTACTAGAACTGGCAATTTTTAATGAATATTTATTTTAAAATTTCCATTTCTGATTTTTTGAAAAAAAATGTAAATAAATGCAAGTGTTTTAGCACTTTATGCACCAATTGAATTTTATTCAAATGATATAATCATTATGACTTCCTTCATTAATAATAATCATTTCGATAAAATCTATGTATATTTTACATTTTTTTCTCAGTTTTATTTTTTTAAAATCATTAATAATTTTCTTGGTAGAGGCAATGTTTGAATTTTTTTTTTAAATTGATTTAGTCAAAATGGCTCATTGGTATATTTGGTCAATGTTACTTTTTTGAAATATTGCATTAGATTAACATAACAATATTTTGTCGAAGCCAGAGGCCTCAGTATGCGACCTACTAAGATTGATCTCATGCAACCGTGAACACGATATGGAGATCGTAAATATGGAAATTTCAAAGTTTATATCGATTTTCTTAGTTATCCCTTTACGTAAACACTTTTTTAAACAATTAGGTTATTTTTATACTTTTTTCTATTTACGTCTAGACAACTTACGTCTATCAGACATTCAGAAGCTGATTTTGATGCCAAGAAAAACAATCAGTTAACAAAGTTTATTCCATTGAGTAATGCTTAAAATAAATAAGGATATTAGGGGTTTAATTTAAGTAAAATTTACGACGATTATCGTTTGCATGCAAATGACAAATTAGGGCATTTGCCGCTCCTTTGATGCAAAAATTTCAATGCAATGACACACCTAAATCGCAAATAATGAGTCGGAGAAATAAGAAAGCCGCTATTTTTCTTTTAAATTAGAGATGATACTAATGGATGCAATGTAAATTAAAGTTCACGAATGTTGGGTATCTAAATATTGACTTGGAAAGTAATGGATGCATTTCCTGATTGTATTCGGAAAATAAAACAGAAAATAGTGTCTCATAATTATAGAATCCATTGTTCTTTAAATTATCTTCAATTTCTCGAAATTATCTCATACTACAAAATCTATTTCTAGAAAGTATGTACACATTTTACAACTCATAAGTCCTATATTAATAAACTAGGTGTTACTACAGAGAAAATGATCTATAATGCAAGTAAGTCACTGCCATAATAATGAAATTTCAATGATTGACATAAAAATTTATGATTTCTACTTTTGGATTTTTCAGTATGCAGTACTGCTATGATTTGGTTTGTAAATATTTGATGAATAAGAAGACAATTCAGGTTGTTAAAGATCGTTTTTTTTTAATTTAATATTTTTACTATTCAATTAGCTACGTTTCGTTACGTATCGTAACTGCATCAGGCTTCGTAGCTAACTGTATAGTAAAAATTTTAAATAAAAAAAAACCGATCTTAAACAACCTGAATTGTCTTCTTATTTAATAAAAGCTGAGATCTGAATTTTATCATCTATTTGATAAATGTAAATAAAAAATGTAACTTGATTATTTAAACGCAAGATTTGGCTCTAAATTGGTCAAAAGAATAGGTATTTTTTTCTCTTCATGAAACCTTCAGTTCTAGACAAAAACTTAGAAGATCGTTTAAGATTCAAGCATATCGTAGCTGAGTTTAAATGTAGCAATAAAAATGCACATTACAGAGTATTGTGCATGAATTTATGATGCATGATATTAGTTTACATTGGTAACTATACTTTTTGTAAGAAAAAGTACACAGAATAGTTGCTAATGACCACGAAAGTGCTATGTAAATAAAAATGCGTGAAATTAAAACAGAAACTTAATATTGTCTCTTATGTTTACTCAAATACTTTGCTTAAATATTTTCTCATACTTGCGAATAAATCATTGTGGTGATGGAAAAAACGCTCCATAATCTCCATAGTAATGAAAATATTAAGTGACAGAAATAGCATGATAAAAAGCCAGTAGACAGAGAAATGAAAAAAATGTTATTGTATTTGCCAGAAGTTCATCGTCTTGTTAAACTCCGAACACAATTTATCTCTAGGCGAGATTTCTCAGTTAAATCTTCATTGTTTAAGTTCAACCTATTGAAGTTCTTAAATCATATTTCATTTATCCAATACCAAAATAAGCCATAGAGCCATAGATGCTATTTACTTGTACTCCAAAATTCATATCATTCATATATCAAAAGAGTGAGTTCTAGAAAAGAGGCCCTAAAAATAAGTTAATATAATTTCTTTAGGCTCTGTAAAATTAAAATTTTGATTAAACTTATAAGTAATGATAAGTACTTTGAATTATTCTTTAAAAAGTATCAATCACCAATGAATATCCAGAAAATGATCAAGATGAAAATTTTTAAGGCGTTGATATTATCCATCGCAACTTATGACTCAGAATCTTGGACACTAAACGAACCATACCGCAAAAGAAAATGAACATTTTAAATGATTTGCTACGGCAGAATATTTGTTTGTTACTCAATTTTCTTTTATCAGCAATATTTCATATCTATCAAATGAAGAATTACCATGTTTTTTAGATTTTTTGTATTAAAAATTTTAATTCTACAAGGAAAGCGCTGTAAAGCGCAATTTGTAAACAGGTTCCCTAGTTTTATAAAAACATTTATTTGTACAATATAACGCAGTAAAAAAAGGTAAAACCATTCGTAAAATGCAATAAAAATGTAATTAACTCATAAACATATTATATTACATTCTCTTAAGAATAATTAGCTTTATTTACAGTTAAAAGAGCTCTGATATTCTAATACTCCTGATAAATTATATTTTTCAGTAAATTATGAGATTTGAATGTAATTTATACTCTACTAACATTCGTATATATTTATAAAAACAATTGTGAAACCATTTTTGAACTATAAGCAGTTTAAGTAAGTACATAACTACATGATTTTAAGACTCATAAATCTTTTAAGACTGGTTTCCTGTCTTGAAAGCAATTACTAGTTGAAGAAAGATTTATTTAGTATTTTATGTAGTAGCAAAACCAATTGAAAAGTTTTTCTTTTATTTTATATTTACCTTATTTTTTTCGATTGATTTTTTTTTAATTTCCTAGAAAACTATTATTTTACTTAATTCTTGGCAACTTTTTATTTAGCGATGCAAATGATTTTTAATCTTTTATTTCGAGGGAAATGAACTGAATACTAGCGTATGTATTTTTCGTATATTACGGATCGCAAAAAAGGGTAAGGAACACTTGCAAAATATATGACTAAACTGGAAAGAGGTATGGGATTGGTGAAAATGAATAATACGTAGCTGAGAAAAGCTCATAGTAGTTAATAGATAAAGCATGGGATTTCTCGTTACTTACACCGTTTTCCTGATTACATAAAATTATTCCGGTTCTTCATACATTATTTCTATTTTAAACGCGAAGGTGTTTTGGTTTGTTTATTGAAGAATAAGTGAAAATTATCAACGTATATTAGTATAGTCTTTCAAATTCCTAGTTACTCCAATATTTGAAATATGGGACATGTACCTTCCGAGAACACGTGATTCATCCAATCATTGTAGATACCACGGGATTTACTATTGTTTATGGATTATTATTGTAATCATTGTTAATTTATGAACTTTAGTATGTTTTATTTTCCCATACTCAATTAAATTTACAATTCATTAACAATGATATTTATCAACTAAAGTTATAGTGGCTTTCAATGAAAACAGAAATTTGTTCGACGATCATACAAATGACTGTTTTTTATAAATTTCTTTGCTCAACGATTATCGAAGGATAAATAATTATAAAAACTTTGTCTTTTCTTTACTTCAAAATCTCACTCCTTGGGCATATTTTCAAATTTAGATTAGTAATTTTGTTGTACATACCTAATGGATTGATATTTAATACTTATAATTGCAAGTGCAAGTGATACCAAAAAAATCATGGGATATAAAAATGCAATTAAAAAATTGAGCTCCTAGAAAATGTTAAAGTTCTTAAATGATAATTACAAGTATGCCTTTTTTCAATACTTTTTTCCGAAGCATATTTTTATTAGCTTATACATGTGATTTTTACATGACAAAGATTGATAATAATATCTTAAATTCCCAATTTTTTAAACCTAAATGTTAAGCTTATTAAATCGTTGCAGTATATAGTGGTTCATACCACGGCAAAAACAAAGTTAAGAATCGAAAGAATTGAATATACATTATTAGTAACAGTAGGTATATTGTTATTATTACATACGATTAAGCTTTAACATTACTGTCATTATAATGCTAGGAATAAAATGCAGGTATCCTATTTTCTAAAAGTGAGGTTTTCTTGTCAATTGCAATTTGATTTTACCCCATTAAAAACAACTCAAAATATTGTATACCAAATCCTCATTCGATCCAGGATTAGGATGCACGTACACTATGTTGATGGTTCTTACCATAGTAAATGATTCATTTATAAGGTATATCGAATTTAGTATTAATAACTAATGTTTACACAAAATAAGAGCATATTTTTTGTTATTAATTAATTTATTTTTATGTGCAATTAATGTGTGATTCAGGACCGGTATTTCCCCTCAGAGATAGATAGACCATATCCTTTAGATAGTTATTTAATAGATAAAAATTTATCTGCTACATTTGTAACACACACCTACCACTATTCTTACTTGAAAATACGTACGTTTTCTCTATTCTTCGGATAAAATTTCATCTAGATAAATCTTTATCTAGATGTGATAATACTGACTCTAATTGCGATAACCATAAGTACGACCTATAAAAAGCTATGAAATGAATTCTGGACCGGAGTAGAAGTTTTTTGCGTTTTGGGATGAATCTATATGGCTCAAGAATAATCATAATAAAATATCCACAAATATTAGTCACAACACCAAATTAAATGCAATTTTGAATGAGGTTTAATTTAAAATTTTCCCCAAAAAGAATTCATTGTAGTCATTTAATATATGAGTAAGACACTTAGGAGCTAGATTCGATATCATTTTTATAGCCTCTTTTCTACAAGATCGGCTATAGAGCTTTGAGCACCCCGGGTTAAACAAATTTTGACGTCCTTTTATATAAGTATACAAAATTTGCAACAAATTTAACGAAAAATAACGAAAGAAGGAAAATTTTACTTTTGATTCGACGCCTCTTCATTATCCAGCCTTGCTACTCTAGTTCCATTAAATTAATTATTTCTGCTCCGATTCTGGCCCCCCAGGTAGAGATTGATTCCCAGATTTAGAAGGCAACTATTAAATTCCAGATATAATACTCTACTTTTATAACAATTTTATTAAAAATTGAAATTAAGTGTTTTTTATGGCTCCTACTCCAGTTCTTTTATGTTAAATATTTCAGCTTCGACATTGGTTCCCCAGGATTAGACTTAATTCATTTAAAAGGTAACTATTATAGTCTAGATACAATATTCTACTATTATAAAAATTTCAATTTAGGAACAATTAATTAAATTTGTGTAGTAAAAGTAGAGTTGTAAGACTAAAAACTTAAATATAGCTTAAATAGGAAAAATTAAATTTTCGACAATAAATTTTGAAAATGTTGGCAAGGTTTGTTTTTTAATTACTCATTTATGAATCCTTACCTTGACTTATTATTTTTAAAATATGATTTTTAAGTCTTTAAAAAATAATTTTTAATTATATAGAGAGAAATAATAAATAACCCAAATGTAGCTAAATGAACTTGAAACTTTTTCTATCGCATCATAATCTACTTTAATGTATATCACATAAGAAACGTTAAAAATATTTTTCACATCCATTATTTTTATACTAAACGTAATCCTTCATTTTCAGTAATATAGAATTATACAAAAAACACTTCCTCGCCGGATGCCTACGTGACAAAAAGAAAATATTTCCATTTTTTTTTGTTCTCCACCCAACACTTAGCAGCTTACAATGAATTACATTAATTTTCGGTTTATTCAATAAAATATGAAACACCCAAATCTCGAACTTCCCTTAAACTGTTTCCACTTTCCTTCATACTGAAAATAATTGGCACTTTTTAATAATATCCAAAAATAAATTTAATAATATCGACTTATTTCATTCACGGAAAATTCTTCCAAATTTGGTTTGCATACCATTAAAGTTTCCTGGAAAATTTCAGTATAAATTTTTTTATTAAAAATTTGAATTAATTGTAGGCAAAATGAAACACTGAAATGGAACACGCAGCAGGATCCTATTGTTATAATTAATATCGGATTTTAATTTATAATACAAAAATAATTTTAAATCACTTTGGAATTTTTCCTTTATTTTAGAGTAACCCTTTTCATTCATGTCTTGGAAATAGATTAATCTTGTATAAATTAATTGGGGGGAAATTTTTGAATAAAAACCGTAAAATATACTATTTGAAAACGCTTCCTTTTTCATGTGGGCTGGAAAAAAATACAGGTGTAGTATGTGTTTATACAAATCTCATACTAATGAAATATATTTTTATTCTCTTAAACAAAGTTCGTGTCGACCTTCGTTTAATAGAATTTCGTCAAACGCAGATATCAAAAAATATTAGAAAACACGATAAAATATTTAATTATAATCAACACCAAACCAATAAAAATTGAGGTCCCTAACTGCTATAGACCATGACCCATTTGGTTTCCATGTTATATATTTTTTTTAAAAAGCCTCATTATTCTTAACATATTTTCATGTTTTAACTTTGTATATTAAATATTCCTGTGTGAAATTGGAAATTTCACCCTAAAAATAACCCAAATTGTATTGTGTTATATCAGTTTAGTGACCTATTTCCCACCATTGAGCTTTTAACTATTTGTGGCACGTTAGACCACTGGTCGAGGGTTTTAATGTTTAAGTCATTGGGGTGAAAATGGATAAATATCTAAATATGAAATATGGGGCAGCCAAGTGTGATTAGAGCCACCGTTTTCTTTGTATGCGTTTAATCGCGTCTGATATTTATCTGAAATTTAACTAACAAATTATAGTCATAATCGAAGAAATATTAAATAATTCATACTTGCATTTTAAACAATTTGTTTTATCAAAAGTTGGAAATGTACAAAGTGTAAGAAATTCAAATCTTAATACGATCTAAAAAATTGCAGCGCGCATTAAAAACTACCCTTATCTTTCACGAGCTTGGAAATATTTCAAGCTTAACAAGGGAATAAAAATAAACCAGATATAATTTTGCATGTCATGCTGATAGACTATTAATCACATTTTCTGGCGATTGGGTTAAGCACAATATTCACTATCCAATAAGCAATATGATTATTGGTCGTTAAAAACTCATTTACAGCGGAAATCATCGGATGTGCCCCGTTAAAATTGAGAATATCTTCCATGAACCATTTAAGGAATTAAGATATTACCTTGAATTTGAACACCCAACCTGTGATCAAAAATGTATAGATAATTTCGCATTAATCATAAATTTTTAATATAAGCTCAACGTAGAACCATTTGATTTTCATGAGTCAATTCGCAGATTTGTTTGCCATCTACCAATTGTTGGCCGAAATTTATAAGAAATTTTCCAGTCACGCCATCTAATAGCACACTAGTTTGTAACTCAAAGAAAAAATTAAGAAAATCTACGCATTTCACCCACGCATTGTCACGCCATTTTTTTAAGCACAGCACTAAGCAACGCACAATCATTCATCAGAACTAACGGTCAAATGCGAGGGTGGCTTACCATTACTGAAAGCTCCGTTGCGTTCAAAGCTCCACACTCAAAGAAGGTAATACAAGTAATTGTCCGCGATCAAATCAAAATTATCAAGATATTAAATGCAAAAGCGGAGTATTTATTTTATGCGTGTGCCACAATCAGGCGAAATCATAATAAAATCATAAAATAATTGGAAAATTATGCATTTTTTAAGTAGGGGTTGTAAACACATTAAATGTTTCTTTAAACCGAAATGTTATACTGAGGGTTTTTTTTCCTCTTATTGTAATATTGTTGTATGAACTAGTAACCTAGATTATGAAAAATTAGTAGAAAGTAATTAATCTTTTAGGACTATTTATCTTTTGTTATTTTATATAATTAGTAATCGCATTTCCGGTTTAATAAATTTCGAGTTCCACAAAAGAAAATCACTTCAAAAAAAGAAGTCTCAAAACAGCTGAATTTTAGAAAATATAGAATTAAAAATTATGTTTTTCATATCAACATTCAAGGATGTTTAGAGTTCATTAGAATTACTTTAAGGGGGACTTTCCCGTCTACGGTCTGCTTATAAGAATTTTGTTAGATTAAATGAAAAGATAGAACTTTGAGTTTTATATCGTTAGTTTATATTTATTTTAAATAAAATATAAATAATAAATAAAAAAAAAATTTCAGTAGAACGTGAATTATAGCGCTCCAAAAACCCTCTTCTCAAAAATTATTTAATATTATATAAAGTAAAAAATAAGGATGTTTAAATATGTGCGCTTAAAAGGATAGATTAAATTAAAATCAACTCCATTCGGTGATTAACCAGCAAAGTGAGAGGACGAGTATCAAATTGTTGATTGTTATTCATTTAAAACTCATCACAAATAAAAATTAAAAGTGTGCTGCAGAAATCTAAAAATCAAACTGCGACGTGCAAAAGTTAGCCAGATCAACAGCTGTGTGCCTCGCCGGTCTCACCCGTGCGGGTGAGTACAAGTTTTCTTTACTTTAACAAAAATGGAAAACGACACAGATCTCAACAGCGATTCAGAAATATTAGCTAAACACTGGACCCAGGCTAAATCTCGCAAGCGAGTTGTTGCTGTTCGAACAACAAACAATAAATTCGCCAAATTAACTACACAAAACCGATATCAAGTCCTCTCATCCAGCGAGGATGAAGAAAATGAAATGCCAGAGCAAAACCCAATAAAAATTCCCCCAATCTTTGTTCACGACGCTAACAATTACCAAAAACTAGTCGATGATATCACAAAATTGCAAATCATAGATTTCACTGTTTCGCAAAAAAACAAAAATGTTTTCAAAATAAATCTTACTAAAATCGACGACTTTCGCAACTTGACCAAATTTTACGATTCAAATAAAATAAACTACCACACATTCAAAAACCCGACCAACAATAACATATCTGTTATCATCCGAAACGTTCCATACTCGTTGAAAGAAGAAGAAGTTATGGAAATACTAAAAAATAATAATTACCCGGTAATAAACGTAACCAGACTGCATAATAGAGACAAAAAACCAACTCCACTGTGCGCTGTGCTAATGCCTAAAACAGAAGAAGGACTCAAAATCTTTGAGCTAAAACATCTGGACAGAGCAGTGGTCTACGTCGAGGCCCGCCGAAAAAACCCAAATACTCCACAATGCACCAATTGTCAGCGTTTCGGCCACACTAAAAATTATTGTCGCCTAAACGCCAGATGCGTCAAGTGCGATAAACATCACAAATTTACCGAATGTGATAAAAAGCCGGAAGAGCCGCCAAAATGTGTAAACTGCGGGGGTACGCACCCAGCAAACTATAGAGGATGCCCCTATTACAAAAACTCGTTCCGAAGCGCCCGATCAAATATAAACACCCAGTCCCCCAAAATCCAAACTCACAGGAATTCCGTTCCAAACATCAATCCCGCTTCTTACGCGTCCATGTTAAAAAATAATTCTCCCTCTCAACATCACACCATAAATGCACCAAACAGCACAATACCCGAGCAAACTCAGCCAAACTCAACACATATACCATTCGAGACAAGCACCATTATCCCCATGGTAGTAAAATTCATTCTCAACCTCATACGTCCTCACCTACCAGAAATTACAACAATGTTCATGTCCTTTCTAACCACCCATTCACCTAACAACTAAATCCAAACGCAAAAAAAAAATCATGCCTCCTACTCCTATGCTTATCCTTCTCAACTGGAATGCCGACGGCATCAAGGAAAAAAGAAGCGCTTTCATCGAGTTTCTACACCGTCACAGAGTAGACATAGCCTGTATCTCGGAAACGCATCTACTACATCATGAAACATTCAAAGTAGCGGGATACATCATTCATAGAGAAGACAGAGAAACAGATTTTGCATCCGGAGGAGTAGCCATACTGATAAAAAAGAATATCGAACATCATCACGTCACCCTACCAACAATGTTAAATATCGAGGCCGTCAAGATCAAAATTGAGTCATCAACCATTAGACCAATCAATATAATAGCCGCTTACAAAAGACCAAACGTCAGACTAGAAACACTAGAAATTTCAACACTTTTCAACGAGTCAAGTCCTACCATCCTGCTTGGTGATCTCAACTGCAAACATACGTCCTGGGGGTGTATTAAAACAAATCCCAACGGTATTAAGCTAAGAAAAGCTGCATCTGAAAATTCACTCATCGTATGTGCACCAAACAAACCAACCCACTACCCTTACAGACAAGAACATACGCCGGATATTCTTGATATTATGGTACAGAAAGACGTTGTCAACCACATGAGCCAGGAAGTGATCGATGAACTGGACTCAGACCACAATCCAGTGATAATCTCAGTACTGGACGTTAAAGTAGGATATAAATCCGCAACTAACCTTACCCGTTTTCACTGCTGGGACACTTTTAAAAAACTTCTCACAAGTACCAACCTTCCGGTTCATATGCTTCTACAAAACCCAAACAACATAGACGAATCAATTTCTATTATTACAAAATCAATAAACGAAGCAGCTAGATTATCTGAACTGAATATTAATAAAAAAGGAAATCAACACTCTACTTATAGGGATATTCCGATAAAAATAAAAAAAATGATCCAGGAAAAAAATAAAATGAGGCGCATGTGGCAAAGAACAAGAAATCGGATTTACAAAAGAGAATTTAATAATCTTGTTCATCTTGTGAGAAAGGAACTGGAAAACTTCACCAACAACCACTATCAAAAATATCTTGAAGACATTCATCCAGAGGACCACCAAATATGGAAGACAACCAAAGCTATCTTACAGAAAAAAAGTCAAATCCCTTCTCTGCAAGAAGAAGGACATACATATGACTCCATCAAGGATAAGTGTTCTGGATTTTCAAACTTTTTTGGAAAGGTCTTCAATCAAACCTGCGTACAATCCGACCCTAATTCCTATAATCATCTCCAAATCCCAGAGAACCAAGTAGAATTTGTAACTCCATCCGAATTGAAACAACAAATTAAGGCTCTAAAATCAAAAAAATCTCCTGGCCCCGATCAAATCACTAATTCAATGCTAAAAAACTGCCCAAACAAAATAATATCCTTTCTTACATCTATCTTTAATCTATGCCTAAGCACAGGATACTTTCCCTCCACCTGGAAAAAAGCTCACATAGTTGTTGTCCATAAAAACTCAAAACCCAAAAATAAAATCACAAGCTATCGGCCGATCAGCCTGCTCAGCACACTGTCCAAGTTATTCGAAAGAATCATCAAGCAACGGCTTCACACTTGGATAGAACTCAACCAAATTCTACCCAACACGCAATTTGGATTTAGGCCTCACCACTCCACTTCGCAACAAATCTTAAGAATAGTAGAAATAATCGAAAGGGGTTTTGAAGAAAAAAAATACTCAGTGGGTTTGTTCTTGGACGCGACGCAAGCGTTCGATCGAGTTTGGCATCAAGGGCTACTCACAAAGCTTCAGAACTATCATACCCCAGAGTATCTATACAACATAATTTCTTCATTTCTGAGCAACCGATGCTTCCAAATCAAAATGGACGATCAGCTATCAGAGGAAAAGCATATCCACTCGGGGGTACCTCAGGGATCAGTATTGGGTCCAATCCTATTCAATCTGTACGTTGCGGACCTTCCGTCACCAGACCACTGCATAATCTCAATGTACGCGGATGACATCGCCATCTTCAACCTGGACAAAGATCTTCAAAGGGCCGTTCAGAAAACCCAGCAGTCTATCAACCACCTATCTTCCTGGTTCAGTAGATGGAAAATTCTCATAAATCCATCTAAAAGCGTCGCAAAAATTTTCTCTCTAAGACGTTTCTCCAACCAATTGGAGCCTATTGTGTTGGATCACATGGAAATTCCGTGGTGTGAGAAAAAAATGCCTGTTAAATATCTGGGTATACTTCTGGACTCGAAATTAACCTGGCAAAACCACATCTCAAATAAAATCAGAGAAGCCAACACTCGACTCATCCAACTATACCCACTTATCAACAGAAGGTCTCGTCTAAGTATGGATTGTTCACTGATGATATACAAATCAGTCATTAGACCACTTCTCACATACTCTTGCGCAGTCTGGCTTCCATCCTCAAAGAAAAATCATAATGAGCTACAGGTGTTCCAAAATAGAGTCTTGAGGATTATCACCAAAGCTCCATGGTATGTGAGAAACAACCAAATCCATCATGAAATGAGCGTTCCATACTTAAAAGACTTTCTAACCGCACTCACAAGGAACTTCCTTAACGGCCTAGAAAATTGTCCTAGTGCAGTAGAACTAGGCTTGGGAGAAACCATAAAACATAGAAGGCTGAAGCGGAAACTACCACAAGAGCTCCAAGAAGTAGTAGATGTTTGACCACAAGATCAAAAACCAAACAACAAATAAAAAATACAAAAGACAGAGGAATGAAGTTCGACTCCTCCAGCTACTGAAACGCCGCTAAAGACCAATTGCCCGACATCACCACCATGATATAGCGACACACCGCTGAACTGGTGCAAAATACACAAAAGTCCACAAAAAAAAATCAACTGAAAGTATAGAAAATTGGATTTTTGGCAGACTTTTCAAGAAAAATTTGCATTGTCACGACTTTTTGGAATGTTTTTTTAAGAAAAAAATGGAAGTACTAAAATTTCGAAAATTTTAGTCCATTCCGTACCTACGTACGTCTACATGTGCTAAGCAACCCCTAATTGTTGAAAATCAGTAGGTCAAACAGTTCTTGAGATATGATGAACGAAAGTTTGATAAACACAACTTTAAGAAAAACGTATTTGCAGTTTCAAGTACAGTTAAAATTATGAGGATTTATGTATCTCGGTAACGACTGTATTTTATAACAATCTCAAATTTTAAAAAATTACATAATTATAATAATCAAGATGTATTAAACAAAAAAAAAAATCGATTTTATAAACCCATCAAATAGGAGAACTCTCTTAAATTTTTTTTTTTTATTAATTTATGAAAATTCAAATTTTATTAATTAAGCTAAGTTTAGTAATATCCTCTTCGTCATTGCAGGTTTAAGGCACTTTACCGGTTACGGTACCCATTTATTCTTCGGTTAGCCAATATAATATTACTTTTTATAGACAGCCTTTTTGATTTCATTTCTTCTACGTGCTCTTTATTTTATATAGTTTATTTTAATTTTTTCATTTACATGCCATCCTTTACCAATAATTGTTTAGTTACATTTGATTATTTAAATAATACGATAATTTTTTCTACAATCTTAATATTTTAGTTAAAAAATTTAATTCATTTTTGTTCATAATTTAAGAGCTTCTTTTAAAAGACTTTATTTCTTTTTCAATATGTAAATAAAACCATTATCTATTAAAAGAAAAATGTAATTTCCCTCTCCAAAAACAAAATCTTCTAAAAGCTTTAAACAGCTTTAATTTTCGTGAACTTTGGGTTTATTAGTTTATCAATCAAAGGAAAAACTTTTCCCACCTCTAGTTGTAAATTCTTGGTCTGTTTATATATGCTTTTGACCAGCAATTAATAACTTCAAGGAAATAATAAAGGCGAATAAATTAAATATATTTCTAATATCCACCACTCGAACGTTGGCTTTCAATATTGATTGATTTTAATAAAAATCAATTTCCCCGAAAAAATGCGTCATTCAGAAATCAAATTTTTTTGTCACAACATTTTACAACCATAGAATAAATTATTGTTATGCTAATGAGATTCCCAAAAAGAAAAACTAATGTAATTTTTCGGAAACCTTTAATTTTTATAACCTTAGATAATAAGTATACAATTATTACAATTAAAATCCATTTTTATCTATTCTAGGCTTAAATTTTGCAAATAGTTCTGATTTTAATTGATGAAATTTTGGAAACAATTATCTTCTGCAAAATGATTTGTGGTACTTAAAATATATTAGTTTTAAATCCAGAGGGACATATACAAACTCACATGAAGTTTTTTTCTGACCGCATGTGTGTTAATTGTTTCCAAATCAAATGAAACCAATATCAATACAGTTTTAACTTTTTCACTTCAATTGTTCCTCATTTTATTTGAAATGTAATGGTTTTTATTTTATTGGTAATTCTTAGAAAATAAATAAAAAAATTAAAGTACTTATAACCGCATAAATAATGCTAGCATTTCGAATTATGGGGACAAAAGTAATATTTTTGAACATACTGTTTTTCCTAACATTTTTCAACTTTTTGAATATCTGAAATTATTATAATTATATTTTAAATAAATATGAACAAAAATATTCGAACTAAAAGCTTCTCAACATAAGTCATAGTTGACGACTTCTTAAAATACTTTTAACACTTAGTGTAGTAGTAATTAATTTCTTGTATATAAATGGCTTCTAAATATTATTCGTTCCTAGTGATTCTTAATGTTTAATATGCCAAGTTTTAACAATTATATAAATTTTGAAATATTGAAATTTATTGAAATATTGAACGTTAGTTGATTTATTCATGACGTCATTCACAAAATGATAACATGATCGGATATACAATTTGAAAGAAGTTATGATGTGATGTCAATGATGAAGGTTGAACGGAATTACGAACGTTCGTGTGGAGCTTTGCGATAAATATCACTGATATTTTCGTGAATCCAAAGTTCAAAGAAATTATTTGAATTTGCAAATCAATTTTGCTACAAGATAAAATGAAAACAAACAACACTACAAATTTCCTCCATCCTTAAATTGTTCGTAAATATAATATTAAAATTGTTAAATCTACAAAGCAGAAAGTCCTTTTTTAAAATGGAACAGAGCTTTTGGCCGTAGTTCTTACAATTGGTATCGCCTATCGATGACCTTGATAGTTATGAAAAAGCTTCAAAACTGATTTTTATTTTTTCGTGTTCGCATGTTTAAAAATTTGTTATGTGGCCCTACAATTAAATGTGAAACATTTTTCGTGATGAAAAACTGTGACTTACGAAATAAAGTCTTAATTTTTCAAATGAAATATTTGTGATTTTTTCTCTCATTTCATAATTTCTCGTATTCATTTTTCATGGTCACTTTCAATAAAATTTTCTAAATGGAAAATGATAATGTAAATGGATAAATCACTAGAAGGGGAAGTGAGACACAATGGTTAGCAAGGTCAAGAAAAGCGTGCATGAGGTTATTGGATTTACTGACCGACGTTGACCAAGGGTATTCCGAGGGGTGACTTCCTTTCTCGGGCGGCTTACAATGAACAAAGAAGGTGTGATTTTAACTGAAAGTTTCTTTTTTATTTTTATATGCCATCAAAAGTGAAAACTGGAAATTATTTTCTCAATAACGTAGTATACTCGTGAAGATAAACGTCATTTTTGCTTTCTTAATTTTTCCTCGTCAATACTTAGTTTGTCGTCCGGTTAACAAGATTTATAACTGCGATAACGCTTTAAATATTGCCATTGTTACGATCATGTCAAATAAAAAGAACCATAAAAACGTCCCTGATTTTATTTAATTAATTATTAGAGGGTTAAAGTCATCAAGTCCAAAACATTTTTCAAACTTAAAAAACGATTTTTGATTCAAACTTTCCTCTCTGAAATATTCTTATACTTTTATATTAAAAAAACAGAATCACAATTCTTGATTAAGTTGATAATTAAAAATCTGCTTCTAAAAAGCTCCCTGAATATAGTTAGATTTTTATTAAAAAATAATTTATGCAAAGTATAATATATTTGAAGTTTATTAAAAAATAACCATTTTTTCACTTTATGATTTGTTAAAAGTAAGTGGTAAGAAAAGACGATTTCCTTTGTAGTAGAAATAATTGACTAATTAATTACCTATACTGTAGTAAAACACCCTAGAATAAGACGCAATTAACTGTAAGACATCTAAAAAATGTCCACCTTTGTGTCGACTACAACTTAGCGATTTTTTTACTGAAATTTTTCATGCAGGTGCCATTTTGGCAAAGTATGCGTTGTTTAAAGTGAATTTTTCAAAAAATTTATCTACAAATAGAATATATCCAATTTGATTGTTAAGGTTAATCTTAGGGGTTGGATGTAAGATTGCTTTACTAAGAAAACAATATACTCATCGCTATAAGTTATAGTTATTAAACCATATTACTATATAATCAAATTTAACAAATTTTTTCATTCATGCAGTCTTTGAAACATAATTTCCCTTCAATTTTAACAAAAATACACTCTTTTTAAGAGTCATTTTTGTTTCGAGTTATTTTGTAACTACTGAGTCATCAATGACTCAGCATTTCCAGGAATGTCTATTATAATTTGCTGTATACTTGGAGTTCTTTTAGAAAGGATATGGTACAGTTTATATTTTGGAGGAACTTCGGCGATTTCAATTTTTTGTACTACTTTCCCTTGTTTGTCCCGATTTCATTCTTTCTTCTTGAGACCGTAATTATACAATGCAATTGTATCATTGTGCAAGGGCCAATTATACAATTAATTCATAATAAATCATTTTTTCCCATTTGAGGCCTAGGTTATCATAAGACAATTTAAATATTCAGTTTTCTTGAGAATAATAGTCTCTAATTTCTAATGCTTTAAATCCAATATTATTATATCCAGTGGTACTATCTTTTTTAGATAAATTTTCTGTTATAAAAGTTAACAATATTGAAATTTATGATTTTGGATCTTTTCTTTAGGTTTAAAATCCAGCATGAGTAAAATACTTGCTATTCATCAAAATAAATTAGATTTAAATTTTTAAACTGTGGATGT
The DNA here is from genome assembly GCA_958496175.1 of Sisyra terminalis. NCBI lineage: Eukaryota > Metazoa > Arthropoda > Insecta > Neuroptera > Sisyridae > Sisyra > Sisyra terminalis. The sequence goes on from OY292275.1 coordinate 17,182,087, forward strand.
AAGTTTGCATAAAAAATAGAAACTAAAACTTGTTTTATCCAGTTAAAACTTATGGTATACTAAAGCATTGGTAAAATATATAACGATAATTAAAGTTAAAAACAAAAATAATAACTACACAAAAAATCTTACTGAAAACACATTTTTACATACAAAACAAAAAAGCATTACAAATATTGAAGTACATTTAAGCAATATTGTACCTACACTTTAAATATCTTATAAGTCAAAGGTGATCCGTTCTGAATTCTTAAGCTTTTAGCAATATTTTCTGTTGTACTAGTTTTCCTTATAAACAGATAGTAAAAGCTCGGTTTTTTTACTAAAATAAGCAACTTAAATATATACTGGGCTATCAAGTCCATTTATGAAAGCTCAATGCCATATAATTTTCTGTAGCTTTAATTGTTTTGAAATTGAAACATTTAAGTACATATTATGAAATAATTGCAAAAGTTTTAATAAATTAATTGCAAATGAACTTCAAACTAAAGCAATATTGGATCGAACCGATTAATTTTCTTTTTGTATTAGCATTTAAAAACAACTTCGAGAAATTTTGTGAATCTTATGATCATTTTAACAAATGAATTATCTCGAACTTAGAAAACAGGTAAACAGCTATATAAAAAAACCAAATTGGATAAAACTAATTTTTTTTTTAACTTTTCTAAAATTTTGTTTAAAAACTATTTTTATTAAGCCTCCTGGTGGTCGAGTGGTCAAGGTACCGCTCCAAAACTGGTAAGGACTGGATTAGATTCTTGAATCGAGTATATTTCTCGATTTTCTTTTTTTTTTACCTCTTGAGTCGCTAAATATCCTGGTAGTTATAAAATGACGATAAATAAGAAAAATTATTATGACTGTTTTTGGGCGTATCTTTCAAAACGAATATCGCCTAACATATATATTTTAACAAGACTTTTTAACTGAAGGGTAATTTTATCATATAATTTTTCATGGTTATTTTTTTTTAAAAATTTCCACATATTGCTTCTGTAGCGATGTTTTTGTAGATAATAATTAAAACAAGGTATTTTAAATTTACCAATAGCTCTAAATTTATTATTCGTAGAACAACATTGTGTTCAAATTATTATGTTAAAAGTATTTCATTTGCAAAATTCTTCATTTTTTTTCTTAAAATGGAAGAAACGTTATTGATTTTAAAAACTTTTTAAAAAGCTAGTCCTTGAAAAAGCTCTATTTTCCTCAAATTACCAGATACACTTAACAACATGAACGTTGTAATACAAACCAAGAGAAAAATAAACAAATTAAAATGTAAATAAGCCTGTAACAAGTTTGAATTTTTTTATAAATTCACATGAATCATACATAAAATTGAGACTGCCACATTTTTCCTGTTATACCACTAAATATGTAAAATGTAATTGCTAGCTTTTATTCCCGTTCACACGTGAAATGACTTTAATTACACTTGATACGGTTTCTGATATTACAATATGCTAATCGCTGATATTTTATAGCCGTAACAAAGATTCAACCATACAAACCGTACTCAAATCCAAACTTTTATCCAGCAAATTCGCGGCCTTATCGATTATATTGGAACGAAAATAAATCTAATGAAATTCTGTGACGGATCACATTTTAAGGCTATTTTTACCTTCAATACAGAAAAATAGTCCTTGACTCGCTTCCAAATCCGCTACGTTTTGATTGATTCCGCATTTTCTAAAAATATCCCTTATTAGGAAAAACCAGAAATTTTTTCAATTGAATAAAAGGTAAGTTTTAGGTCAAGAAAACTTTTTGATAAAATTTTTTTGATAAATCAAACGCAAACAAAACTTTTATGAGCATTTCAAATGCGTCGAGACGTTAATGATTTTGGCCACCTAATTAATTTAAAGGGTTGAAATAAATTTTTTATACGATCTTGACCGATAAACTTTATCAATAAAATTTTTCTTTGAATAGTTTCGTTTTGGAATGTAAATTGAGGTTTGTAATGAAAAATAAAGAAAGAGAAATGAAAAATAACTGAATCCTTCAATGATTTTGCACGGATAAAAAAAAGTTTTTGTCCTTATGTATAATTTGGGGGAGATATTTAGAAATATGTGAATAAATTAACGTTTCGCAGGTCCTTCAAGTTGAGAGCATTAGACATTGCGATAAAAAAAGCTTTTTTTAATTTCAGTAATTATAGTTTATAAGTTTTGACAAAGGACTAAAAAGGCATAATCCTCGAGTAACTTGTTTGTATTTGGAAAAAAATGTAGGTCACAATCACTTGATTTACGAAAATCTAAAATAAAAATTATAAAGTGTGTAATATAAAAATGATATTGAATCATAAACGTCACGAAATATTGTTTTGAGGTAAAGGTCCACCCTATCAGGTGCCGTTTTGACATTCATCCTTGAAATTAATTCATCCCCACTCTAAAACACGTGACGGGCGTTCTTTTAAATCATGCATTATTAATCAAAGGCCATGCATCGCGACGCCGTGTCATTGGAGCTTTTCGAGCTTTCATTCGCAGTTTGAAGCTCGTGCTAGTAGGCTGGTTGTTTTTCGTAAGGACGATTTCCACGCTTCACTTAGCACTGATTGTAGTCAGTGAGTTGGTGAAGAAGTGGCGCTCCGTCCAATAGTCTAAAATCCAGCAGTGCTATCCCTAAATAAATTTCAATCGAATTAACAATTGTGTCCTAGCGAATTTAAAATTTTTCATTTGTGCATAACAATAAACTTGAAATAAGTAAATTAGTTTTGGGACTCTAAGTCCAAATCACTTGTTAAAATTAATCGCTTTGTAAAGGCACCTTATTACTATCGCCCAATGGTTGAAGAGGAAGCAGCTTTCGTTGTAGTTTCACTCCCAACAATGCTTCAGCAGGTAAATTAATAAAAGTAGAACTTTTTTCATAAATTATTTCTTGACGAAAAGAAATTGAATTTTAACGATTTTGACCCAGAAAAATTAATTAGTTGGACAAGGATGTAAAGAAGTATATTTAAGCCAGACCAATTTAGCGACTTATTCATTACCTGGTGAACCATAGGATAATCAACAACTGCTTTTAATTCTTTCAATAAAATCAACCTTAACAATAAAACCTCATTGTTATACTGACTTTAAATTTAACAATAGTTACACTTAAATCGTATTTGAATTGAAGTGAACTAAGTGAAAATTTTTAATTCTTAGTGAATAGTAATTATTTTAATGTTTTTTTGTATTTTTTTGATTATTATAGGCCGCAAGTTACGGTAAGAAGAACGGAATTTGGTACGCGGCTCCGGGTGGTCAAGGCTGGAACAGTAAAAGCGCCAGTATGAGTCGCAAAGCTTCAATTGTGGAAACGGATGTTCCACCCCCAGGTGGTGGCACCGTCAAACCAAGTTCCGGAAGAGTTATCAGGATAATAAATAATATGGACCATACAGTACAGGTATTTATCAAACCCATCATAGCATTCAAATAAAACCATATTCTTATCTATACAGTTTAATTATCGTGCGTGTATTTAATTTGTTCTTTTTTCAATCACAATAGAAAATTGCGTTATTGTATTGTCATTTAATTATTTTCATTTGGCATGAACATTTCTTCGAATTTTTTTTCCTAACATGAAAACGTTAATATTAAATCGATATTAAATTGGTGTGGAAATTAAATAACGAATTTTGTGATTACAGTGTCGTGTTTTGTTAAACTTACGAACGTCACAACCGTTTGAAGAAGTATTGGAAGATTTAGGACAAGTTTTGAAAATGAGCGGAGCGAAAAGAATGTATACAGTTCAGGGACAAGAAGTAAGACTTATTCATACTATATTTATGTGCTTCATGATTTTTTTTCAAGCTTCTTGCACGTAATAGTAATAAATCAAGATTGTTTGCCAGCACAATTGGTAGAATTTAATTTGAACAATTTTATAAATTCAATACTTAAAATAAAACCCTTGTAATATCCACCATAAGTACACATTAGGAGTTTATCATAACCAAGTAAAAAGGATCTAATTTTTTTTCTCAGTAAGTTTTTTGGGGAGCTTTTTTACCCTCTTGTTAAATGTGGCGAAAGTTTCAACCTTTCGGTTTTAAAAATTGAAGTAGAAGTTGAAAATTGTTAGTTGTAATATTTCAATATTAAAATTCAATAGCACAACTTTGAAAGCTTTTTGAATATACTAAGTGTTAATCAAATTGGTAGATATAAGACTATAAATTTAAAACGCTGATTCAAGTATGCAATAATTAAAATTAACGGTGCAATATTTCAATAGTGTTTAAAAATTTAATTATAAAACATATAATTATCCTAGCGTGCCTAAGTCTATTATGACGTGGGCTATTAATGCACCTGGTTAGCTTCATGCGGGCTACAATGCTTTTAGTTAAGTTTTTTTTTTAGTTTTTTTATTAAGAAAATGAAAAGCGTGAGAAAAGCTAGTGAAAGTAATTAAATTGACCTTATTGCTTTTTGAGATTTTCAAGAAAAAATGAATTTTTAGCATTCTAATGATGTTCCTCATTTTTAAGTGAGAAGTAATTGCAGGAAGACAAAATTATACCATTAGATTTATACTGTGTAACAGCTTATTTTCTATAGCAAGTCAAAGAATTTAAACCATTTAAAAGAGGAGAAGAGTAGAAAACATTGTTTAACTTTTTTATACTCAAGTATCCTATTTCTCCTCTATTTGGTTAAATAATATTTCCAAAGCTAATATTTCAGATTCTTTCATTGTTTAATTTTCTAATCTACTGTTGGTATTAATTATTTCCTATTTGGAACACCTAAGCTGTTGAGAATATTAATTAATGATACTGAAACCAATGATTTTTAATAGATAAGTAGTGTCTAACCGAAACTTATTTTTACGACCGAAATTGAAACCGAATTTCGGCATCAGTTGCAGTTTCGGCCGAAACCGAAGATTTCATATAAAGTCATGTTTTCGTAAGGAAAAAAAGTTAAGCATAAGTCGTCATTGATTTTAAATCCAATAGTTTTTTATTGTTCATTTAGTCTTTAATACTTGGGCTTATTGTTTACATAAAATACTATTATCACTTCTCATTTCAAATAAATTATTTGTGCAGAAATGAGGGGTTGACTTGAAAGAAATGCACCTAATATTTCTTCTTCATATAAGTAACGAATAACATAAAAAAAAAGTTACCAATCTAAAATTATTTTTTACGTAATATAACATGCACTAAGTAGATAGAGAATTCATTTTAAGATGTGCATGTATTAATATATTAACGGATTCTGTTTGTTGGTTCTTACATTATCATTATTATCAGCTATATCGACATTCATGCACAACTAGTCACATATATACAGTTCAAAAATAAATTTAAGTTTTTGAAAATTTTAACGAAATTTCCTTCGTTATTCATATTTATACAAAACTATCAATTGGTTTTAATGTTGGATGTATGAAAAATTTTGTTATTATTTTTAATGCATTTTAAAAACCATGTAAAAATATCTCGGTAAAATAAAAATTGCACCCGAAGCTTAAGTTTCATTTTATACTCAAAGGTGAGGATTGAATTATCTTGTTTTTTAAAGCAAATATTTCCTCATTTACTGCACAAGAGTTTTATTAAACTGATAGGATAGTTTTGAAAAGCAATCTTGGTTTAAATACCACCAAATAAAAAAATACTATTTATTGTTTTAAAGTATATTGCAAAGCTTTTTAAATATAAGTTCTGGATTTGTGTTTTACGTCAATCAGGGAATCTGTTACCTTTTATTTTAACTTTATACTACAAATAGAGTTGGTATTTTCACTTATAGATAGAAAGACTATATCTTTAAGATTACTTTTTAATAGATGAAATTTGATCTGTTAGATAAATCCTGCACATATCACTAACCTTAGATGAAAATATGCATGTTTTCTCTACCTTCCGAATAAAATTTTATTTAGAAGGTAAATTTCACTGTCTAAATATGAAAATCCCTTTAGTATAGTAATAGAGAGAATGAAATTCTTTAATACTTTAAAACCACCGTTCTAAGGAGTTTTAATTTTTTTGATATAAAATTTTAATCTGGGGGGATTAATCAAACAAATAATCTTAGTTCATTTTTCCACGATGAAATTATATCGACCAAAGTTTTTCTAATAAAAATAAACTTAAATTAGAAAAATGAGATTAGAATTGCGTTTTACACAAAATTTGGAAACATTATTTTGATAATTTTTTCTTAACTAAAGGAACAAGGAAAAGCTTTTTTATTATATATTTGTTTTACTGTTGTAGCTTTTTTACTCAGCTTTGATTGTATTTTTTAAGTACATAAGATTAATTTTAATGCTTTGCGTTGGTGTACCACTTTAAATGAGGGTAGTATAAAAATATGCACTTGAGCGTAGTGTGATTTTCTTTTAATAACTATTTTTGTAAGTTAAGTAGCGGGCGAGGTTCTACATGGTCATGTATGGTAATGACACCAAACAGTTTTAATTGTAAGAGAAAAACTAGGTCTTGCATGCAATACAATTACAAACAAATATGTAACATTAACCGTAAAGCGACGAGAAAAATTAAGGTTGCATGAATTTTTCCGATTTGTTTTCCTGATAGGTTGAAACGTATGAAAAGAAGTCACTCAAACGGTCAAACCTGATTTTAATATAAAACTAGTTCGTACTTTTTAAGGTTTCGACCCAGTTTACAATGAACTTTCTCATTTTTCTTCGAGCAAAATGAATTTGATTAATATTTTTTCTATTTGTTTTTATAATTTGTTATTTTCTTTTTGTGTAGGTGAGAAGTTTTTCCCAACTCCGGAACGAGTTTGCGGATGTGGACACGTTTTATTTAGGGGTTGGTTCAATTGGAAGTGGAGGCGGTGCGGCAATTGCAATGCCGGGAAGCACTTTAGTGGGATCTCCCATTAGACGCTCGCGTTCCCGAGCAGGCATCGCGACGACGCCCGCCGTCGTCGATGACATGAATAAACAGAGACGCGCACGCAGCAAAAGCCGCCCCCGCGTCCTTTACGCTCCCGAAGGCGAAATAATCCGCGGAACTGGTGAGGAATATAAATAATATTTTCCATTTATCAGCTTCATTCATCAAGATTGGCATTAATGATATCATTTTATTTAATTAGCTAATAAAAATTTAGCTCAAACGCAATTTTGTCAACAGAAAATTATTACATACCTCATTTTAACAAACATTTACATTACCAACCCTTCATGAAATGAGATTTCCGGTCTATTATTTTACATTCGATTTTGACAAATCGCTTAATGAATCTGATCTTAAATATCTTGATGATACTACTGGTAATGTTAAGATTAGTGAATCCCTCTTCAGTGATTTAGCGTTGGATGATCTTGATACTGATGAAGATGATTCCGATTACAACCCTAATTTGTATTTTACAAATTTTACAACCCTATTTGTATTTTTTGTTTGTTTGTATTTTATCTAGGACGTACTTTGTACTAAGATATTTAAATAATTAATTTATAACTATTATGCTAACAATTTTGTGATGAAATTTTAATTATAATGATTAGTAAGTTGTAATTACTATGTTCAAAAAAAAAAAAAATAAGTGAGGTAAGAGTCTTCCCTTCTAATAATTTTTATTTTTATAATAATCGTATTATTTGATTAATATCTTACACAACAAAAGTTTGAACGTTTTATCTTAACCAATAAAGTGGCAAAGTCTGATAAAATGTAAAGTAATTCAGAAAATGGTGATTCATAAGCCGGAAAATTATAAATAATCTAATTTTGGGACGTCAAATCCAAAATCACTCTAATAGTTTTAACTACTAACACTGTCTGAATGCTCCAATAGTAATTTTAACTAATTTGGTATACCTAATATATTTAGTTAGCTTATAGAATTGGTAAGCTTTTGTAAAGTAGCAAGTTTTGGGGGTCGGAGGGACAGTGTTTGAAATCACTTCCTCAACTCTGTAAATTGGAGCGGTTTAAATGGGAATTGTAAATAAATTCCTGGATTGCTTCTTTCTTAGATTCAAAGCTTCTTCTTAAATCTAAAGCATTTAAATTGGATGTGAAATAGACTATTTAATCCTAGATATTCGGAAATTAACGTTTGGCATTTTAAGATATTTTATTATGAATGCATTTTATTCATTAAAACATTAACTGCCTCTAATATCATTTTTCATTAACCATTAAACTATTATTAGAGTAAATGAGGGGAAGAGCTATTGTTTACAGATTACACACTTTTAGAAGTTCTAAAAGAAGAACCAATTAGAGTAACAATACGAGGCTTAAGAAGGACCTTTTACCCACCAATTCACCATCCACCAGCCGATAATTCACCACCGGAAAAGAAACTACAATTAGAATGGGTGTATCCTTTAACCTTTAGAACTTAATTGTAGCTTTTTTTTTTTAAAGATTAATTTCCTTAACTGAATATTAGATATGGTTATCGAGGCACAGATTCTAGAAGAAATTTGTGGGTTCTTCCCACGGGAGAGCTTTTGTACTTTGTCGCAGCCGTCGCTGTAATGTACGACAGAGATGAAGAAACTCAACGACATTATGTGGGACACACAGAAGACATTCAATGGTAAAGTGTTCAATTTCGTCCTACACTTGTTTGTTAATGGGAAAATAACCGTTTCTTTTGTTTGAGAACTATTATAGTAATGACATAGTAATTATGTTTATCATTTTATCAGTCTTGCAAACTTTCAAGCATGTTTTTATTTTTCCAAAAAATCTTGATATCTACATCACGAACAGGAAATACTCGAATTTTCGATCTACTAAAATGACGAAAGTTTTTTCACATTCTGTCGAGGAAGAAAAAAAAAGCTTTTCATATTTTTATTAAATTTGTGGAAGAGCTTTTTTTTTGTTGATAAAAATTTACATTTAATATGGCAAAGTGTAACATTCTTTTTGACGTTGTGTTGAAACAAACGCAAAACTTGATTATTGATTTGGAATATATTAGCAGAGAATGACTAATATGATTTGAATAAAGTTCAAAATTTGCGAGAACATTAATTTATGGGAGGAAGAATTAGCATAATAAGGAAACATTAATGGGAAATTTTGAAAAATTGTTTAGCATGGATTTGCACCCTTCCCGGGAAATGGTCGCATCGGGTCAGAGAGCTGGTCGAAACCGAAAAACCCAGGCCCACATCAGAATTTGGAGTACAGAAACTTTGCAAACGCTTTATGTTTTTGGAATGGGCGAGTTCGAAATTGGCGTGTCTGCGGTCGCTTTTTCACAACTTGTACGTATTTTGTCGTTCGTCGCTTTAATAACTGTGACACATAAAAGCTTTTTTTTTTCTTTCGTATTGAAGAATGGTGGAGCTTACGTGTTAGCTGTTGATGGAGGACGGGAATGTATACTTTCAGTGTGGCAATGGCAATGGGGCCACTTACTAGGAAAAGTTGCGGTAAGTTGTTCTTTTATTTGTAAAAGTGAAATTTTACTACGCAAAAAGATAACTGCAAGAGCTTATTAATAATTCATGTCTTATTTGAAAACAAACATTAGATGAATCCCTGCGTGACGTGCTTAATATTGAACAAGAGCTTTTACAGTGAAAGCTGTCACTATTGACTTTTGTGCTTTTATAGTCATTGATTCCTTGATGCTCGTTAAATTTTACCTCAGGGATGTAAAACGCTTAACGTTATGTTTGATAAATACTAAATATATCATCGATTTTCAACAAAGATTGACAAGTCAAAAACGTCAATTCTGAGATATCTGGAAAAGGTTTTCTTTTATCTGGCATAGTATCATATCGAAATTATATTTGGTTCCAATAAATTGCACTTATGTCATTCTTTAAATTTTTCCGTTAGCATTCTACTTTTCAAGAATGGTAACACATTTCTAGTTGTCTAACAACAGTGATAAAAAAAAACTTCGTTGATTTTATGCAAAATTGGCATATTTTGTAAAATACCATTTGTCGCTTTAAATTTTCAATAATAAATTGATTCAATAAAATATTTTGGCTCTTCTGCTGAAATCAAATGTTTTTCTAATTAAATAAATTATTTGAATTGACCAAATAACATTAAAAATGGAAAAACTGGGGTTTTTATGACACTACGGTTTGAAAGCTGAAGTCAAATTCTTATAGAGCTCTATAAAATAAAACGAAAAGAAAATTTAAATTTTCTCAATATATTCCTTAGTTTAGCAGATATCGATTCTTACAAATTTATTTTTTTTAAATTTTTAGACGACTTTCTTTAGATTTTCAAAACAATAAAGTAATTGTTAACAACCAGAGTTCCATCTATTGTTTTGTGTTTAAAAACTATATATTAAAATTTTTTAATCAATTCTCTTCATTTTATTTTGTCAAGATCTATAAGGACCCTCTTTCAGCTTTCAAATCGTAGTGCCATTAGAACCGTAGTCTTATCTTAAAGATAGACTATTTAATTGGAAAATTTGTTAATTTTATTGAAAGGGTTAATTTTAGTGGAAAAATCTACCTGACAAACGTTCTATAGCAGCTGGTAAAACACATTATGGAAAGAATAAAGAAAATTGAGTCATTCGACATAAATAATAATTCATCAATAATTCCTATAGCTCCTGTTGGTTACTGTAATTATTTATTCATAAAAAGTTTTTTTTTTATTAAGTGTTATGTTTTTGAATTTTATATTTACATTAAGTAAAATTATAATTTTGATTTGATTAGTTTAAACTTTTGATTATTGTTTCCCACTTGGTTATTAATAACAAATTTGTATAGAATTATAATAACGATACAACTAGACGATAATTGACTATTTCTGTGAAAAGAATAACGACAGTTCTGATCTAGAAAGCTGTTTTCATTGTCAAAAACCAAATTTCAATTATAAAGGCACAAAGTTGAATATTTCAAATCAAACGTTAAAAAAATCAGTTTTCTTTTAAATAATGACGGGAAGACCGTTTTTCTTTGACTTTAAAATTTTATGCGGTTTTACTAAAATCGTTCATTTTTGACTGGCCATTCTTGTCGAAAACCGATATGATAATAATATTAATTTCTGAACTTTTTTTTTAATAGACGAAATTCTTAATACTTAAATTCTGATTAGAAAAAGTTTTGATGTCTACACATATATTAAATTTGAGCTATTTTCATGTAAAAACATAAAGTTTACTTCGTAATTTCATTCATGGTAAATTATTGGCTCAAGTGTACTTTAGCACACCCACAATCTGGCAACGTTGCATTTTCGACTTTGTTTTTAATTTAATTCGCGATATTTTTGTTAATTCAATTCTAATATGGTATAATTCTCTCTTTTGTGGCTAAATTTTCTTTATTGGCCGATTTAATCGCGAAATAAATTAAAAACAAAGTCAAAAATGCCACATTGCCAGATTGTGGGTGTGCTAAAGTACACGTGAGCCAATTTTTTTTTTAAAAAATTGGCACCTTTAAAAAATTCAACGATGTCTTTGAGTCTTTTCAATTTTAAAGTATTGCAATTAAAAATATTTTAATATTTACATAAAATTGCAACCTTCTGCCAAATAAACACGTTTTGGTTAGGGCTGTAAGGGTTTAGTCAATTGAAAACAAGAAATAACATAACGCTATTAATTTTCGATTAAATACTGTTAATTGAAAAACTGAAATCCCAAGACCCAAAGATTTAATGGTATTATCAATATTCTATCGGTTTTATGTTTATTTTCTTATCACTTTTGCCCAAAACACTTGATTCAAATTAACGTAATGTACTCTTCTTAACTTAAAATAAAAAACAACCATTTGCAATATTCATCATTTTCTCAGCTATTTTTGATTAATTTGAGTAATTCTCTGCAAAGTAAAGAAGACCGGCGGGGATATGATATTGTGGTTTAATTTCATAATAAAGAAGCAAACAATTTTCAGTAGATGTAAAATATTAATTAAGAAGTATTAGTTTAAAAAAGTACCAGTATTATCATATTTAGCAAATCATTTTATACTCTTCAATTATGGATTTATCTCATTTTAATGAAAAAATTTCAATTTTAAAATAATTTTAACTACAACCAATTAACGAGCTTTTTAAATAAACAATTCCTTAACTATAAATTAAGGTCTCAAACATAATTAAAATTAATTGCTCTTTCACTTATGGAAAATCAAATTACTTATTACGTTACTGTCGATAATTATAAAATAATTATGAAAACAAATGTGCAACCCTTGTATTGCATTGAAGGTTAAACGTAATGCAGAGTTGAGTATGCTAAATAGGGTTGGATGACGTGACCACCCCAACATGTGAGAGGTCAAGGCCTATCTTACACCGGATTGAATATTTCGGACATTAACGTTTTGATTTCCGTTGGCCGCTCCTGTTAATGGGCTAGGCTCTATAGCTAATACATGAATACAGTATATCGCCAAACCACCCCTAGAAAATTTATAAAGATATTGCTCTGAATGTAAATTATATTTGACCGAAACCTTTTTTCTTGTTTGGCGTTAGTCCAAAAGTCTTATTGTTATGAACATATGATTCCATATATTATTTAATCGATATTTTTATATCAATTTATTTTCTCTATTGAATGTTTCGCTATGTTTGATTTCACAATATTTATAATTCGTAATAGATAGTAAAAAAAATGAAGGGATTAGAGATTCAAAAGAAAAAAAATAGTATAAGAAATGGCTAGTAAAAGTTTTTAATAATTACTATATTAAGTTCTTTGCAATGTTGATCACGCCAAGTACACATACTTAATTTCCATAGTATAGAAAATTCAACTTTAATATTATAAAATATTCATATTTACTAGTAGCATTTCCGTTGTACAATTATTCGTGACAGTCTTATTTCGTATTTAAATAAATACAAGATTTATGTTAGTAAAATATTGCTGAAGACTGTATAATTTTGAAAAAAAAAACATTGGAAATTGTTCTTTTTGATTTATAGACTTTACAAGAAGAACTTACGGGTGCTGCGTTTCATCCCCTTGATGATAATCTAATGATTACACATGGAAAAGGTCATCTTACATTTTGGAATAGAAGAAAAGATGGATTTTTCGAAAGAACCGACATCATAAAACCGGTAAAGTCCCAATTAGTTATTAGTTATTATTTATTACTTAATGTTAATATTTACTAATATTAAAAATATATTTCAGCCTACACGAACGCATGTTACAAGTTTGCAGTTCGAACAGGATGGAGATGTCGTCACGGCAGATAGTGATGGATTTATTACCATTTATAGCGTCGATAGCGACGGAGCTTATTTCGTTCGAATGGAATTTGAAGTAAATATTGTCAATAATTTAATAAAATTTATCAAACTTCTAATTAAGTAGTGGAAGATCAAGTCATTGTTTGATCAGAAGATCAATATGCGATTAAATGCACTATCAAAACAAATGACGCTAATTCAGACCACTTATTATTATAGTTATTATATTAAACTATTTTTTCAGGCGCACAATAAAGGAATTAGTTCGTTGATTATGTTATCTGAAGGCACATTGTTATCGGGTGGAGAAAAAGATCGTAAAATTGCAGCCTGGGATTCCTTGCAAAACTATAAACGAATAACCGACACTAAGGTTGAATAAAACCTTGAAATTTTCTTAATTCAAATAATATTGGAACTGAAAATTTTAGTTACCTGAAGCTGTTGGGGGAGTTCGAAGCATTTATCCCCAAAGACCGGGACGAAATGATGGAAATATTTACGTAGGAACGACTCGCAATAACATTATGGAAGGATCACTTCAAAGAAGATTTAACCAAGTTGTATTTGGTCACGGAAGACAATTATGGGGACTTGCTGTTCATCCTGATGATGAACTTTTTGCTACTGCAGGCCACGACAAAAACATCGCTTTATGGCGAAAGAATAAACTAATTTGGACAACCCAAGTAACCAATAATAAAACGATAAAATTTCGTTTATTTATTACACCATAACTATTTTTATAGGTGCCATATGAATGTATTTCATTAGCGTTCCATCCATTCGGGGTAGCTTTAGCTGCTGGCAGCACAGAAGGCCACTTAATCGTTTTGAATTCCGAAACCGGAGTAGCTGTCGCTACTTTACGAGTTTGCGGTTCTCCTCTTAGTTGCCTTGGATATAATCCAGCAGGCGACATGATTGCAATTGCATCTCAAAACGGAAGTATTTATTTGTTCCGGGTAAGCCGCGATGGATTTACGTACAAAAAGTCGAATAAAATTCGTGGTTCTCAACCTCTTATTCAAATGGATTGGAGTGCTGATAGCAATTACTTGCAAACTGTAACTGCAGACTATGATTTGGCATTCTGTACGTAACTTCAAATTATATAAACAAAAATAAATAAATAATAATAATTTTAAATTTTAGGGGATGTAAGATCATTGTCCCCCGAGAAGAGTCCAATTGCTATGAAGGATACTAAGTGGCACACCCATAATTCAACAGTTGGATTCTTGGTAGCAGGTAGATAATAGGAATCATTATTTTTTCTATATAATTCCAGAGAAATAATTGAAAATTCATATTTTAAGGAATGTGGAATAATAGATTCTATCCAATGACTTCCGTTATAAGTACAGCGAATCGATCTTCAGCTCACGATTTACTAATCAGTGGGGATATGGATGGTTATCTAAGATTATTCAGGTATGCTAATAAAATGAATTTTTAGGGGTCTGGGATAAAAACGGAATCTTTTATTGTCCGTAGTTCGGCAAGCAATTGACCAATTTTTTGATAAGAATGTTAATTGTGATTTTTTGTTGAAGATATCCTTGTACAACTCCAAAAGCTGAGTATAACGAAGAAAAAGTTTACAGTGGAACTGTAGCTTGTGCGAGATTCTTATTCAATGATCGCAACATTGTATCTGTTGGTGGTACTGATGCAGCATTAATGCTATGGGAATTAACTGAAGAATAGCAAGACGCACCTGCGTTCCTTTGCGGACCGATTGGAGGTAGTGATGGAACCAGCACTTGCACCGATGAAGATGATGATGCCAATGTTAGATACAATGATGTACTAAATTCTGACGATGAATCGTTCTACGTGTTAGAAATAGTATCTTGAGGTCCGCGAGGAACAAATCAGAAAATATTTTTATAATAATATAAAAAAACAAACAAACCTAACGAATTAACCAAATTAATCACTCACGATATTTCTTGCAAACAATCAGTGATGAATATTTAACATTCAAAATGTGAGAAGTTCGCATTAAAAAGACGTAGAAAAAAATAATTGTTACTTATATCAAAGTTTGCACTTTTCGAAACATCAATTAGTTTCAAATTAACAATAAGTGAAAATAAAAATTTTTTCTCTAACGTACAACTAAGATTACTTCACATAGAAACACGTGACAGTTTAAAAACTAAGCTTATTATAATTCCAGATTGCATATTATTAATTTGCAGGGTTCGAAAAAACCTGGTTCTTTGATAAATAAATAACCATATACGTAAGTCGAATATGTCTAAAAATAGTTTAGTGTTTCAGTGACACAAGTTAAACTGTCACGTGTTTTTATGCGAGTAAACCATAACTAATTTAATCAATTTGTATTTAAAAGTGAAACGACGATGTACAACATCTTTGAGCTCTTTGTATATCAAAGAGATATTAAAATCAAACAAAAATATTGAAATTTTGCAAATCTTCCCCTTATAATGGTAATTAACAATAATATCAAGTAAAAGATCTCAAAATAAGTATAAATTTGAAGATTTTCATAATATAATTTTTCATAAATAAAATAAAGAGACAAAAGTTCTCTATTGATCAAAAATCAAGTTAGAATTAATGCAAATTAAGCCATTAACCATGAAAATAACGCCGTGAATACAATATTCGTACATAATACTAATCGTATTTGTAGAACTAAAAATTCATTTGTTCTCGCGTTTTAAATTCGAAAAGTTTTCGAACATACCTAGCATTTCTTATATCAATAATGAATTTAAATATAAACGGAATATTTCTATAAAAATAATAAAACATAATTGTAAACACGTAAACTGCCAATAATTTAGTACTACTTTAATACTTCCATCATTTTGATTCCACAATTTTACTTCAAAATTACATTTTTATAAATATTAATTGGAAGTGTTAAGAAGTAGAATTTCTATGTAGATAAGACATCCACTTGTAAAGTTTAATAAAACAATGAATATTTATTAGATTATATTTGCTTAAAAACTTTATATCTGTAAGAAACGACAGTTTTAAACATGATATTTTCAAGTTTCAACAAAATTTGTTTAACTTATTAAAAAGGTAATTTAAAAATTGGAAAGTATCCGGTAATTTTTTCGAATCCGATTTCTTGAATAAAGATTTTTCCGGCTGAGGTTTTCCGGAATTTTAAAATACATTTCCATTTTTTCATTGCGATTTTTTTTATATTACAAACGATTACAAGAAACAAAAAAAAATTGATATCATAATGGCTAAAGGAACCCTTTAAACTGCACATATGGTCTTTGCAATACCCAGATAGTCTATAAATCTGAATTAAGTATATTGAAACGAATTAAGACCAACCTGAAATTTCCGGAAAAAAGTTATTTGTGCAAATATTTATTCAGGGAATTGGGTTTGGCAAAATACGATAGTGATCAAAAATAATTAGAAATACAATAACCAAATTCATACTAAAAAAAAACTGTTGTTTCAACTAATATAGTCAGATACTTATTAAATCGCTTATTGATAAAACGGCACATTTTTTTTCTGTGATTACGTTGAACAATATAATACAGATTTTATCTAAAAACTAAAAAATAAAATAGAAATGAAATTATTTATTAATTGTAAGATTATTTTAGTTATTAAAACTTGTTATTTATATGAAAATAATACTAATTTAGCCGTAATGTTATCATGTACAACAAATAATGTATTTTATATTTGTAATGTATTAATTTAAAAATTAAATTATTCACGAACGCATAATTGCTTTATTTAGCTTTATTTACTAATCAAATATTAACAAAATATGATAAGATAGAAAGAGCCGTTTATTTTGAAAATGTGGCAAGTCAATTTTCGATGACTTATTATATTTAAAATCGACCGATTTTTTTTTTGAGCTCTAGTAATGATTTGAACTTAAAACCATTCAGCTCTCCTAAAATTCGTTAGACTACTAACTATCCAAAATTTCATCCAATTATTCTGTTATCCTGAATACTACGTTAATTGCTCGAGATTTTTCTCGAATAAAATGCTCAATTTTAAATACTCAATAGAAAGCGACATTTTTTAATCAATTTTCAGGCTAATTGTAGATTTGGAAACAATTAAGAAAATATTAAAATATAAAATATGAATTATAAATAATTACGAAAAACATTTAATTGCTGCAATACATTTAAGAGCTGAAAGCTTAAAGATGCACCACCCAACCACCCACCGAGCTTTTAATTCATAAAATATAAAATTCAACAACAAAACTAATAAATTTTATTTAAATTATTATACAAATTTAAATTTAGAGCTAAACAAAAAATTGAATCTTTAAGTGACAAGAAATTCAATGAGCCTTAAAATTGATTAAAAAATAAAGTTTGGACTTAGAAACTTATGACAATTTTACATTTTTGAGTAAATTATAACGGTAACAATGAAGTTTTAAAAAAAAATAAACAATATATGATAAAATTCAGAAACAATTTACATTAGAATTAAAATAAAATTATTTCGTCAGAAAGGTAACCAACATTTTCTTTTTCTTTCATTTTTCATTTTCTTTTCAAAGTTATCTTCATACTACTATGAATGGTATCTTATTATGAATGGTATCGATATAATAATAATTTTATGTTAAAAATTTTTTGTAAAATTTTGTGCCAGTGACTTCGTCCATGCTTTGTACTTTCATTTGAATATAGTTCAAGTTCTCCTTAAACGAAATGACATAAAACGACAGTCCAATTATTTTTAAAAAGAGTAATTAAGTAAGTATTTGTATACATTCTAAAAGTAAATTTGATTTTATTGAACTTTAGTAAATTTTATTAAATATAATGATATTTTTAGCATTAATATCCTAAATTCTTTCCATAACACGAAATATCGAAAAATGATTCAATCAAACCCTTTTTCAAATGTTCAACTTTGATGGTATAAATTAAAAACTACCACAAAGGATTTTTTTTATATTCAACAAAAATTTTGAGTACATGAAAAGTTACATATAATGCTTAGTGTGTTCCAAAAATCCACGATTCAACTGTTTTCAGAAAGTTTAATAAAAATTGGTCAGAATATTAAACCTACTGATGATCAATAGTTAAAATAATAGAACTGTACAATTGCATCTACTGTGCTTGGGTAGCTCTTACATTTAGATACTTATTTGAGTTGTTCAAATAATATTGTGTGGTATTGTACCCGTGTTTGTTTTTCCTTTACTTTTTTCCAATGGAAACCTACATTATGAGAAACTGTAGGAAAAAACCTCCAAAAACAAAATCATGGAACTGCACAAGATCTGGCTATGATTATGAAACTGCATAAAGTACAACAAAAAGACTGCTTAACTATTTCGAGTTTCAAGCTGATTGTATTAGGAAGAAAAGAAAAATTAAAAAAACTACAGTTTTAATAATAATTTATTATTAAAAGTAGAATACAAGTATTAAAATAACATCATATAATAGTTAAACAATATCAAAACAACTTAAACGCTTACTTAAGAACAAGGAATTGGTGCTTGAAGATGACACAGTATAAGGCTCTTTTTAAAACGCAGACTAGAAAATCCTTTCTTTTTTCGTTTTTAAATTTAAATTGATTATAATATATGGATACAATGTACATGTTATAATTATTATTATAAATGATTTTCAGCATTGTCTTTTGCTATGTAAAGCATCAGCAGGGTTATTAAGATTTTCCATTTAGTCCTCTGGCCTATTCACCCGTCATCATTTCCATGAATTCTATGAAGAAAAAAAAACTGTAAATCTTTGAACAAAAAAGAATAATAAATTAAGTACCATCAAAGTCGACCGTGCCAGAGCCATCGGAGTCAATCTCTTCGATCATCATATCTAGTTCATCGTCGGTTAATTGATCGTCGAGCTCTCGAAGAATTTCCCGGAGACACGACGTTGGGATATATCCGTTTCCTTCTTTATCATACAATCTAAACGCTTCCCTCAGTTCTTTTTGCATCGCTTCCGCATCTTCTTCCACAATGAATTTGGCGGCCAACGTAACAAACTCTTCGAACTCAAGTCGACCAGATTCTATAGATAATTATGAAATTATTTTTTTTCGAAATATGTGTTTATATAAGTTTCAAAATCTTACGATCTGCGTCTACTTCTTCGATCAGCTCCTCCAAAATCCGTTTGTTAAACGGTTGACCCATAAGCCGGAGGATTTCTGCAACCATATCTGTGGGAATGCTGCCGGACTTGTCTCGGTCAAAGCCATCGAAAGCCTTGCGGAGGACTAAAAGTAAAAAAAAAATCTTATTTCTAAAAGTATATTTTTGGGAACACTTTTGATGAATGTAAGAAATAGTCTTCATATTGTAATGAATTTTAAGTTTTTCAATATAAAAAGAAAAATCTGATATGGAATATTCAACATGAATTTGCGATGGCTCTGCTAAGGTAGTTAACAATAAAAATAAACTAATTAAAAAGAAAAAAATAGTTCAATAGTTACCAAATCAAAGAGAATTTTTGTTTATAAATAGAAATTTTAGAACCGCTTTTAGTGAGTACAGAAGTTTTCCGATGGCCTCCAATGGTAAAAGAATAATTTGATACATAGGAAAAACTGTATTAGGTTTGTATTTATAGAAACCTACACTCTGAAACCCCAGCGAATATAAAACATGTAGATTACATTACGTATTCTGTTTCAATGTACTATCAATCCTTATTGTTAAAAATTATAGTTTTAATTTTAAAAAGGAGTAGTGAAAAGCGAGATTTGGACAGGGTAGAATAATGTTCTGCTTATTGAGAACCACTGATTGATACAAAACACATAGACAAATGTATTTTGATGCCGTTTTTCTAGCTATTTGGAAAGGTAAATAAAATTTTGCTAAAAATAAATCTTTGTAATGAACTATATAGAAAATGTTGTATAGTAAGTTGTATGCAACGAAGAGAATATAGAAAATAAATCGCTCGGACAGATGTTAATCTTTTCCACATTAAAGAGAGCCATTTGTACTCGTCGAAGATGTAAAAGTGGATGGCTCGAAATAGATTTTGCGCTAATCCAATCTGTATCTCTTGAAAATAATTTATTTGATGAACCCCCCAGGTGCCCCATATGTGTTTTCCAGCTCGGAAAAATAGAGAGAAATTCAACGAACAGAGACTGGGAAATAATTAATTCTTATCTATTAAAATTAACATATACGAAAATTTATTTTTCCTCTGTGCTTCAAACGTCGCGTACCCCTTTTTGGCTCAGATTTGCGTTTTTTTTTTTGTCAACTAACGAATAAGATAAATACTTGCTTTTTTTCTGAATTTTTAAATTTGGAACTGACTTGTAAAAATAGACGAAAAAGCTATTTTTATGATAAGTTAAATGTGGGGGTTTTCGTTTACATGTACTACAAAAAATTCTATTTTTACAAATCGAAAAAAAATAGTGTCCTACTTAAAAAAAAGTTCATGTTTCTAATTGGAATTACTTTAATTTAATAAGCTGATTTTTTTTCTCAAAAATACTATCATGAAAAGTACGAAATTATATTTTCGTTGAAAGAAAAAGGGAAATTGAAAATAGCCATAAAACAATGTTCTGATATTTTCAGCTACCGATAATTGTGCCAAACAATCAAAGACACATACAATTTGTTGGAGAGTCGAATAGATAGTTGAAAAGTTAATCGAACTTTTGTCGAGAGTGAAGCAAAGTCAAAGACCGCAATTATTTTTAGCTGAAATTATTTTCGTTGTGCTGCTTCACTTCCACTCAACACCAGCTAATAGTTGTGGCCCCTTTTTCCCCATTTTCCCCAATTCCCGTCGCCTCGCTTTGCGACAATGCGACAAGTGCATTGTTATTAGATAACAATTTTCGAAGCTAATGTCGACAGGAATCAGATTTCCTTCTGCACACGTATTGCCCAGATGTTCATATATACTTTGGATTTGTGTGTAACTATTAGCATTAAAAAAAACCTCTACAGATTAAATTGAAAGAAGCCATAAAACGAAATGTCGGAAATAATAAAAACTATAAATATCCTCACAAACTATAGTAATGTAACAACTTAAGACTTTATGGCGCTGATGGAGAAAGAAAAAAGTCGTAAATTATATGAGGAAATATCATTACAGCTTGTGGTTGCTAGTTGAGTTCAAATAATCGAACATAAAAATAGAAATGCAAACTTTTATTTCATATTCAGAGAAAACAATCCAAAAAAAAAAAGACTGGCATACAAAATTTATGTTTCTTCAATCGTTTTTTCTTTAAGATTTGAAAAACTAAAAATAATGGACAATAAATTAAATTGAAAAAAGTTAGGTATTTAAATCCAAAATTAAAAATTTAGAAACTTACCAGCGATTTGTTCTGGAGGTAATTCTTCAGTCTGAAAATAAAGAAAAAGGATTTATTAAATGTAAATTTATAACAGTATTTTTAATTACTTAAAAAAATATATATAAACAGGCAAGTTGAAAGTACTCGTATATAATGGACGAATATCAAAGTTATGTTTAAAATTTTACTTTGGTTAAGAAACTTATAATTTCAATTATTTTAATGTTTGTAAAATGCCAGTTACCATATAAAACTACAGATTTATTTTTTGCTGAATTTTGACCTCAGTAAATATAATAATTACCCTGAAATCAGTATTTTATATGCATATGTTTATTTTTAAGTACCTAATTTTTTGAACCAAAACTCAAGTAAATCTAATTTGTTGATAAATTAATAAAAAAGGTATGTTCTCTAAATAGTTATTTTTCATTGAATCTAAAAGTTTTAATATAACTTTGTATTAGTTTTATTATGATTAATAAAAAAAAATAGGCTAAACTCTTATTTTTGTATCGATACTGAGTGGCTGTAATAATCGAATTGCTTATTATCAAAAAATGCCTGTAATTTGACGAAGTAACAATTGTAAAAATATTTTTTTTAAATCAAGATTCTTCCAAAAGAAGAGCTAAAACGCTGAATAAAAATTGACAAGTCTTAACCATAAAAATATTTGTTTCTTTAGCTCTTACCGTCCTTAAGCTTAATGGTTTTTATATTTTTAATATTTTTAAAGATTTAATTGGGATATTCAATTTATCATCATTTGCCATTATTTCTTTTAAAAGGATCTTTTAAATTAGAATTTATTATTTACTTTCCTAAAATAATAATATTTTCAAATGGGATTTTTTTTATTTTTAATAAAATATTTTGTTGATTTTGCTACAAATTGTTTGTATGTCATACGTTCAATCCTCGTGGGTTAGTTGTGTTCAATGATAAAATTAACAATATCAAGTAAGAATCACCTTTTCTAGGTTTAATATCACTTAAATTGGTCTATCATGTCAAGTATGGTCAGTATGGTATATCATGTAAGGTCACTCTTTGAAAAATTAAACTTTAGAATCGTAAGGAAATATATTTAATTTTTAAAATGATATGATAATTGGGCAACTAACATTTTTGGGAAAATGATAGCGTATTTGCAAAAAAGATATATTTTAAATGCATCAAAAAATTGTTCTTGAATTTACATAAATATATTGCAATGAAAAGTTGCGTTTAAATGCTGTATTAATTTTTCTTTGATATTTTCAAAACTTAAGGTATAGCTTATATGTAACTCTACTGTGCTTTGGTTGTGCCAATTTGGTTAATGAGCTTCAAAAGTATTCCCAAATAAATTCTAATGAAATAAGTGACAATTCTTTATAAAACGTTTAGCTTTTTAACAAAATGATCAAAAATATAATTAATACTCAGTAATATTTAAAGCAATTGCAATAAGAGTAGGACTTTTCAGAACCTGCAGGATAGAATATGGGACTTTTACAGGCATTGGTTTTTATTTTTGTATTTGAAATACTAAATTCAATTTATTAAATTTTTTAGATTTTACTTAAAATTTTATGTTCTTACTGTTTTAATATCATTTATACAGAAGTGAAACTGTGAAAATATATAATCAGAAAAGTGAATTTACTTAGTGCAAAAGGTGTTAGTAATATGAAGTCAAGTATCAGCCGAGTTTATTTTGTAAATGAAAACTGAAAATAATTTGTTCTAATATTCCTATAGTTACTTTATTTTTCTTTTTATATACTGATATATTGCCTTAGAACCTATTGACACAATAAAAAATTGTTTGTGTAATGCCAGGAAAAGTTTTCAGTAGCCTCTTTGCTGCTTAGTAGGAATATACTCTAACAAGTCAGAAAAAATAACCATGACTAATAATCAGGACAGGAAAAGTTTAATTGCTTTTTGTTAATTGAAGGATTTAAAAAGTAATTCTAGAAATATACATCCTATTGAAGAAAATCTGGATTCGTGTGAAAATTTTTGTGTGAATTGGTTTAAACAAAATAGGTAGATACTGAAGCTTTTTATGTATACATTAAAACATTCAGCTAACTATACTAAGATACTTTACTGGGATAGGGAAGAAAAAATTTCCTTATTTTTATCTTCAGTGATTTTTTTTTATTAAATTTCAAGTATGTGTTAGTATTCTAATGTTTTATTTAAGTTTTTTTCATCTTTTTTTGATATAATACGGAACCAAAAAATATATACTTTAAAACTTCCCAAATTAAAGAAATCGCCCAAAACTTCATTGCTAATTTGTAACTTCTTAAACAAATGTTTTCAACCATAAAACTAAAAATCATACCTTTGTAATAGTTTATTGGCTTAACATTCTTCAAATTATTGGAAAAAGCTCATAAATAACTTCCGAACTATAAATGTACATGTTTTTAATAATTATTTATTAAAATAAGAGACTTTACTTATTATTATTTTTTAAAAAAATGTTGATTTTAAAGAAAAGAAACTATGTTTTCGTATTAAAAAAATATTTTTTATCTATTAGTTCTAATTTTTAATTCAATATATCTATTAAAAGTAGAATTTCATTAAATTTATTTTATATATTTTTGTGATTTCCTAAACTATAGGTATTATGCTTTTTATGCAGAAATCAGAAAAGAAATACTTAAAATTCAAATTCAAATTTTCTTTAAAACGGAAAAATTATCTGAAAATTTCTTTTGCTTCTAATTTAATTTAGACATAACGACTTATAGAAGTTGTATTGGAAAAATATGATTTTTGAAAAGAAAAGTATACCTAAGAGACAGAAAAGTAAAACGTATCCTACGTACTCAAATTAAAAGAAAAATCAAAATTAAATTTACAATAATAATGAAGGTTTAACATTTTCCTTAGGCGTTTTAATTAAGAATTGTTCATACAAAAAATCAAAAGATTGAAAAGTGTAATTGAAATATCTTACATAAATCTCGTATTTTTATCTTTCTCAAAAAAAAAAATAATGGGAAAATAAATAAAATTTGTTGAGAATTAAACAAAATTACATACTATAAAGATGTTCTCGGTGACTTATATTCAATAAAACTACAAAAAGATAAGTAGGCGTTGTTGGCACAAGTGTGATGATTATTCAATTGTTTTATTATTTTCGATTGTTCAGAATTCTTTTATTGTTTCCTGATGCTCTTTTTATTGACTTCATTTATTTTTATGTTTCCTCGAAAAAATCGCAAGTGAAAATGGAATCTTGCATCAGATCTCAATCAAACGTAAAGACTTAATAGAAAAATAGATTTAATTCAGCATATTTTTTAATTTGCAAAATAATTTCAAGAAAATTAGTAAGAAATGAAAATAATTCGAGAAAAATTTATTAAAAGCTCTGAATTTTTTCCAAAAGGGTAATAGATTAGAACAAATAAAGCGTATTCAAAAGTTTTAAAATAAAAAGTTCATTTTTTTTATAATATAAGGAAACAAAGATTGTTTTTTTTTTACAAATTTTATATGATTTTAAATTTTAGTCAGCAAAGTGATAAGTTTCAATAATATTAAACTTATTCAAGTTGCCATTAATTTAAAAATAAGCGTTTTTTAAGTACTAATGATATTTTGTATTATTTTTTTTTAAATTTTGGTACCTTATTTTTAATGAAACGCTATAACAGCGTTTTATAAGATTTTTTTTAAACTACATATATTTGAATATTTCTAAAATTAATTAGTTTCCCATATGAAGGGGAAAAAATCAGTTAGAAAACTTTAAAAAAAGAAGACTTAATAGTACAAAGAACGATTAATGCAATTTGTATATATTTTGAATCCATTTATTGGATAGATTTTGCTATGTTAGTTGAAGAAAAAAATGATTATTAGAGGAAAAAATCTAAAAACTTACCATGGTTCTTTTAGTAATTTAGGTAATTGGAAAAAAATCAAACTTGTGTCCTATTTAGTAAAACTGATATTGTGTTCACTGAAAACTTTTCACACGTCCGGTGGTTCGTGTTAGTTTGTGGCCCGAATGAAGATAGAATTTCGTATTAGGCCGTCTCAAGCGTGCCACATTGAATATATATCTTTGGAACTTCGAAAATATAGTTGGTTACAAATTCAAGCGTCGTTTTTTGCACCCCCCATGCGTCGCGACGCTCCCAACTATCGGACGATATTGGATACAAAGTCCCACAAACCTGATATCCCCCCAATTGGTTCAGGCATGAGCCAATCCCACTCAAGCTTACAAGAGAAAACAGCAACAAACTTCAAGCATCAGCAGCAGCAACAACAGTGGCACACAAGAGAATATCAAAACAAAAAGAAAAAATCATTAACAAAATAAACTATCACATTCATATAAATATACAGATGCCTGCATAATACTTTGGTATTTTGTGCTTTGATTAAATGCGACTTGATTTACATACTTCAAAGTCCTTATGTTTAAATTAAAGTTTTTGAACGTTGTCATACGTGTTTGTAAATATAAAAGCGATAGGACAATAAAAATGGTGATTTGACCCCAGAAAGATATTTGGATCAGTTTGAATAGTGTATGGTACTAAAAAGAAAGAATAAGAAATTGAAAAAAAATGAGAAATCATAAAATAATGTTTTCCCAAAAATGGACAAACCAATTTGAATGAAATTTAAACTTTAACATAGGCAAAAAAATTCTTTTTAGAAATAAAAAATTAAATAAATTATATTATGAAATATAGTATAAGTAATAGTATATTATATCGTATAAATTATAGTAGAAGTATGAATGTAAAGGCTATCCTAGGTAAAATAAGAAATTTTAATCTTTATTATACTTGAAATACTTGGAAATACTTATTATACTTTATTAAACACTGACGATTTTTTCTATAGTGATTATTTATTTATTTTTATAAATAACTTTTTGTACAATTTTGAAACTGCAAGTATAAGTGAATTAATATAGAATAATGAAAGCAATTTTTTAAACATTTTTTTCCAATACATCTAATTCTCTTTTTACACGATAGATACGTTTTCAAAAAAATCGCGTAAAATATCGTATAAAAAGAGAATTAGGTGACAACAATATTTAAAAGTTCTTGCTAGAGTTCCCTTAAAAATTTGTTTCGCATTTACACAAAAATTCATATTACAGCAAAACAATCAGTTTAAAAAAGTGGGTAAAAAGAGAATTGGGTGTATATTAAAAAATATCAATAGTCTTATCTAATTAACGTATTTTATTCAAAGCTTTTTCACTTAAATATGATTTAGCATTGCTTTAGGTAAACAAAAAAAACATATATTTATTTAAATAATAATTAAAAAAGTATAGATTTTATATACCTCTAGCCTTTTTTGGGAAAACTTTTTTTCAGATTTCATAATTTTTTTTGATTTATTCCTAAATACAAAGAACGAGCTGGAATACTTAGAAGATGAATGTATTTTTTTTGGTACCAACATATAGTGCTTTTCAAATATATTAAATTTAAATACTTTCTGAAGCTGATTCAGCATTCTTCATTCATTTAAAAATGTATTAAATTATTTTCAATAGATTCACTTAAACTTTTTGGTATATGATTCTTCTATTTATGTTCGGAATATAATTCTTCTTAGGATATAAAATGACCATATTAAATGTATATCATCACTCCAATCCAATTCCACACGAAATCAGGAGCCTTCTTGTATTGTATACATCTTGTAACCCAGGGGTGGGCAAACTTAATACTGGTATGATCAATAATATTTTTTCATATTTATTCGCGATCGACTTCAAAAAATGGGCTAAATTTAAAACAAATACAAATTTTAGTAAGGTTCTTATTGATTATGATAAAACATTGTATTTCCGATATTTATTTATACATGAATTATGCTATCAAATTATATAAAATCAGAAAACTATACATTTTGTTTCAAAAGGTCCAAAATTTACGAATAGATCAATGATAGACATAACGAAATTCTTATTTAAGTGCAATAGAATCAGTATAAGGGAGTATTAGAACCACTTTTTGGGAATAAGTAATATCAATTGTAGAATAGGTGCGATTAATTTTAAATTCGAGTTTCATTGTCTGCTAAATTGTTAGTACATATTTTCCACTAAAAGATTTAAAATCAGCTTAATAAATTATTTAAAAAGTATAAGATCGACTGTTGACTTGTTCGCGATCGACCGTTTGCCCACCCTTGTTGTAACCTCTTTTTATCAGCGCAAGTAGTAAGAGAGGAACCTCATCACGAAGGATAGGAGTGCTAAGACCCGAGGGCCTTAAAAAATCTTCTCTTCATTGAAAAGTCCTAAGTTTCTAAGTACAATTAGTTTTCCTTTATACTTTTCTTAACAGTTAAGGATTCCTCTGAGATTTTTTTCGTAGGCCATTATGTGTTTGCATCTGTTCAGCAATGTACTGTTATATCATGGTGGTGATAACAGGCAATTGATCTTTAGCGGTGTTTCACTAGCTGGAGGAGTCGAATTTCATTCTTCGGTCTATTTATATTTGTTCATGGCGATCATGTAACTGATAATTCTTGAAACTCTCGAGGGAGTTTCCACTTAAGTCTTTTTTGATTTATAATTTCTTCCAAGCCTAGGACTTCTACTGCACTAAGAGAATTTTCTAGGTCGTTATAGAAATTTCTTGTGAGTGCGATTAGGAATTCTTTTAAGTATGGGATGATCATTTCATGATCAATTTGATTGTTTCTCACATACCATGGAGCTTTAATGATGATTTCCAAATCTCTATTTTGAGAGTATTTGAGAAAGTATGTGAGAAGTGGTCTAATGATTGATTTGCATAACATCATTGAACATTCCATACTTTGACGAAACCTTCTGTTTATAAGTGAGTCAAGATGGATGAGGCCAGGTTGGCTTCTTTGATTTTACTTGAAATATGGCTTTTCCAGGTTAATTTTGAGTCCAAAAGTATACCCCAATAGTTTGCAGAATCATTATGGGAAAATCATTACAACAAAAAAATACAAAAATTTAGTCACAAAAACAATATAGTTATTGACATTTATAGTACAATTCGTAATATGCATAAACAAGTTCATATTGCTGTAACAATATAAAAGATTAAATTATAAATAAATTTGTGTACCATAGTGCTATAGGATCTACAGTGGATCTGTACTGCTTTTTCTCGTAAACCGTTTTACTATTTATTATTTTGATTCTTAAGGTAATTTAGAAGAAAGTTACAAGTAATGAGAAAAGATTTATGTTAATTATATAGATTGTTGCCTATTCAAATCATGTCTGTAAAGTTTTAAGTCGATTCGATGCTGGTGAACGGAGTAAAAAAACTTAAAGTTGCGTAATTTTTAACCGGTTAACTACAGAATAAATAAAGAAAATTAGGCATGGTCGCAATAAATATGCGATAGCTCTTTTTTTATAGCAAACGCAAAACAGTGACGCATTCTTTAAAATATTCCGGATCGATCAATAATAAAACCATCAACATTTAGGAATTTCTGAGCAAAATATATCTACATAATGATAGAAACCCGCATCAAAATTCACTTCGAGTGGAAAAGTGCCTAATAGAGATGACAACAAAAAATATCTACAATGTCTAATGTATTTAAACATAGAGAATTCCCTTCACTATCATAACTCCTCACTGCACTTCTAAATAACCTAAAGCTTCAGGTATAAGTAGTTATTGATTTAATTTTTAACAATTTCTTTTGTAACATTTAAAAATTAAATAAAAATGACCATTTAAAATAAAATTGTACTTGCTTTACTTGTATTTTACTTACTAGTACTTGTACTCATAACTTTAGAATTATTGAAAATAAAGAACACTTGTGGTTTATTATTAAAAATCTGAAATAATAGATATTCTTTGTAGATTTGGAAATGACATATAATTTTTTTCTAAATTAGAATATCACTCTTTTAATAAGATATTTGACAGACAATTAAAATCAGAAAAAGTAATTGTACAATTAAGAACTATGCCTCATCATTTAAATGCAAAATATCAATATTCTACAGTCAGTTCCCGGATTGTGCTGTTAATTATTTTGAAGATTTTTGAAGAAATTGAAGAACAAACCAAATTTAAGGTTTCGGACAAAAAATTATGACTATACGATAAAACATTAGAACTTTTATTTATAGAACCTTTATAACCTACTCTGTGAAAAACATTGATTTTAAACGCTCACAAAGCTCATCCAAACCTTTAGAGTTTTAAATTGAATCAAATTTGAACAAAAGTTGGACTTCACTGTTTCAAAGCTACAATGAGCAAAATTCAAAACAAAAACAAACACTTAATAATTAAAAAAAATGAGTACAGATATTTCAGATGTACATACATATAAATCATTGCAATCGCTTGTTATCTTTTCTCTAATTTTCAAGGCTTTAATTCGCTTCAAATAGCTCGTTTGTAAGACTATTACAAATATACATACAATCACATATCTATGCAATTAATTGCCTCGAAATTCTTCATTCGAAATTCGTAGATACAATTATTTTTTCTCTGTTGAAAATTGGACGTCAGTATAAAACAGAAAACAGTTTGTACACAGAAATGAGTCATCCGTAACGACAACTAAACATCTAAATCTTCCAATCTTTTTTTCTTTTCGTTCATTCGAATATGCATCTTCACTAAATTGATTACGAAATTCAAAATGAATTAATGCAAAATAAATCAAATTTATTTATAGATAAATCAACCATATAGTACACATATAGTCACTATATAGAAACGGAATATAAATGGACTCTTAAATCTTAATTTTTCTGCACACAAAACCTTGAAGAATGAATTGAAAACAAATGAATGCAACAAAAAAGTTTGATTTATGAATTATAGATATAACAATACCTATACATACCATATACCTGTGACCACAAAAAACGGTAATTACAACGGTCATTAGAAAAGCCACTATCTGTCAATACTTCATTACTACGATCGTGTAGGGATTTTTAGGGGATAGGAATTTCTCAAAACTTAGTTGGAAAATGTATATCTTGAAATTCAGTTATAAAAGGTAAAGTTAAGGATGCTGCGAGTTGCTAAGAGGGGGTTGTTGTAGTTGTTGTTGTTGTCAATGTTCCAAGAACATATTTTTAAATATAAGTTATTTATTTACGTTCATTGTAATATTGACTGACAGGACAACGTCTGGCGGATTCATCTTAGGGTGGTCCTTAATAGGGGTGTTTTTGAATTTCTTTGCTCCCAGGGGCTCAAATGCTTCCAAATTGATAAAAAATAAATTCCCTGAAAATTTGAGCTCTTAATATTAACTTTATGATAGTCCACTTTCCAATTTAAGTTTCTTATGGAAACAACGTGAGAAAAATTAAATTTTTTCTTTAGAATTTCATAACTCAACAACAAATAAATCGAAATTAACTAATCGCGTCATGTTTATTGTAAATTTAACTCTCTACAAAAAAGAGCTCTTATGATTTTTCACTAAACCTATTGGCTTATATTTTCATTGACCATTAGTGGCGCATTCTGAAACCAATAGATAAACCAATAACTCTTAAGTCAATAGGTTTAGCGAAAAATCATAAGAGCCCTTTTTATAGAGTGTTAAAGTTACAATAAACATGACGCGATTAGTTACTTTTGATTTATTTATTGTTGAGTTTTGGAATTCTAAAGAAAAAATTTAATTTTCCTCACGTTATTTCCATAAGAAACTTAAGTTGGAAAGCGGACTATCATAAAGTTAATATTAAGAGCTCAAATTTTCAGGGAATTTATTTTTTATCAATTTGGAAGCATATGAGCCCCTGGGAGCAAAGAAATTCAAAAACACCCCTATTAAGGACCACCTTAGTTTAGCTAGTTTCATAATATATTGCCATTATCATCAATGGTTTATTACCAACGTGAGCGCAATTTATAGATCTCATTATTGAAAAATGTTTCCTCTTTTGATTTGAAAAATTCAATTTGTGCTTGTTTGATATCTTTTTCATTTTTGAGTTTTTTGCCCGCCAAAAAATTTTGTTAAGTCAAAAACAAGTGATAGTCGAAGAGGGATGACTATGACCGGGAAATATGGTGGATACGATAGAATTTCCCAGCTTAGTTCTTTAATTTTTTGACTAGTTCCAAAAGTAGATGCAATATGAGGTCCATTCAATTGCAGGATTCATTTTGGATTGCTATCTTTAAGTTATTCAGTTGATGGCTATACTTCTTCGAATTGAGCTTTTCGTTTGGTTTTAAAATCTCATAGCGTAATTATCTTCGAATGGTCCACCATATACACATCATTCTCTTATTCAAAGTCAATTAGTTATAATCAATTTGCTACGTCAGTATGTATACATTAAGCCATGAAAATATAGAACCGAACATGCACAAAATAAACTTATTGTAGAAATAGAAATGGACAAAATTTTCCAGTAGACCTATTATAAATACTAGTAAAATGTTATTGTTTAGTTTTTTACTTTGATTTGACGCAATACCAATTCCAATGGACTATTAATCAATTATCATAAGCTTAAATCTGATGATAAGGTAAAGTTTTCTTTTCAATTTCTGAACAAATAAACTTTAGATTGTGGTCGTAGGTATAAACATTAACATACTTTTCTAAGAACAAAGAAGTTTTGGCCTAAAATTTTGGCGTTCAAGCCTTTCAAATATTATTTTATAAATGCATATTATCGTTTTAAATTTTTGGCACAGAAATTCACAAAAAAAATGCATCTTAGACACCTTTATCTGAGAGTTTCTTGTATGTCGTTCCTGGCTAAATATAAAAAATACACATTATTTTATCAAATTAATGACATTTTTTTACGTTTATTTTTCTTTTCTTTAATATTCAGTGTTAAAACAAAGAAAAATTCGTCTAAAAATAAAATGCAGAAACTCAAATTAGCAAAACAAAAAACGCAATTTCACTTTGTTTTCATTTTTTAATGATACCTCTGGTCGTCTTTGCTATTTTCGTTTAGCGACACAGAGACATATCAACAAACTGGCAATACTCTGGCAAACTTTATTACAGTCTTTTAAAAAAAGCACACACAAAGACCGATTTTTTTCGTGCTTTGTTACATATTGAGCTATTATTATTTGTATTATCGTCTACGACTGGCCAGCCGGGGGATTGGTATGCAATAAAATAAAAAAATATACAGAACGGACGTGATATCAAACAGGTTGCCATTTCGAATGACCAAGAATTTTCACAGCTTTTCTTAATTTAAAAATTTTTCTAAATGAAACAAACATTTTCAACAGAAACTTTAAGCATACTGAGAGCCAACATTCTAAAGAGGCGGAAAACATCATAAAATATGTCATAAAATAAAATCGGTTGCAAAACTCAAGAAAATAATGCTTTCGAACTACAAACCTGACATTTTTCTGTTTTCTTGTTTTGACAAACTTATCATGTACCAAGTCACTTCAGTTAGTGTTTCAAAAAAAATTACGTGGAAAAAAGTTTATTTTTCTTTGTAAGTTTCATATTTTTTACTTAAAATATGAATAATTTGAAAACTGAAAAAAATCAAAAGTAGCCAGAATGTAAATTTAACTGCAATGTTTATTTTTTTAAGTGATTGAGCGCTTTTAGCGCCCACTTTCAAACGAAAATAATTAATTAAGTTTTACTGCTACAGTCACGGTTAATTTCATTTTTCAATGATGAAATCTGAGTTTGAGAATAATTATATTAGAATTCTATTTAAAAAAAATAATAATAATCCAAAAACTCAAATTAAAAATAGATTTAAATATTGGGATAACATATTGTATGTATGGTACATGGAGGAAGTACGAAGGTTTAAATGGTAGGCCCTATACAAATATAAGGTGATATACATGCTATGTTTTGAATTTCTGACGATCTTTATTATTCTTTAATGGCATGGTTGTAGCCAAAGAATTGTGCATGGATAGAAAATATATATAAAATTAACTAAAGGTAATTCATTAATAAAAAGAAAATTATATTATTTTTTCCCAGAAATTATTACTAATAGGATTTTCGACGTTTTTTATAACCGTTTTAGAATTGTGTCCTTTTTTTTAATTTGTAAACACAGTATTTTTATGCAAAATGCACGCAAAGGTCAACTGTCCTTCCCTCTCCCATATGTGACTACGTCCATGACAAGATAGTTCTTTTAAGTTTAACATTGATAAATATTTTATTTATTATTTCCGAATCACAATTATAAAATTAATGAATAATTATGTATATCGAAAAACTGTTGATTTAGACTGTTGAAACGCATCGTAATTAAGAAATAAATGTAGAATTTGAGTCATACGACATATATAATTATTCATCAAATAATGATTTTCTATTGACCCATAGTATAGACTTGTAGAAAAGTAATACCTGTTGTAAAATTTTTCATTGAAATTGATGGCATAAAGATACATTAAAAAGTGCTCATGTAGTTTATAACCAATATTTTCTTCAAGGCATAATATTTTACCTTAAATTTTGGAGATTCTATCTTTGTCTACTTAACTTGATAGCAAGCTTGTTGAAATAAAAAAGACAGTTGGAGAAAGATAGGATCTCCGAATCGAATCAAGGTTAAAATAAGTTAAACTTAAGTCCTCTATAGTACACCTCTGTGATTGATGATCCAATTATTATTTGTGTTCAAAATGTTAGTTTTTCTCTGTTTTATTTTATTTCACAACATTAGATTTTTTCGACCTGAAGCACCTTGCCAGAAACAAAGAACCTTAGAAAAAGGAATGGGAACAACTACTTGAAAAATTGAGGCTTCAATAAGGCAAAAAAATGAAAAACAACAAAATATTTAAAAATATTATCTTTTCAAATATTGAGTTCCGTTTTTTTTTTCTGCTTTCTTTCTGATAGCATATTCAATTTCCCTTGTGGTTGAGTTCTTTCTTCCAGGATCGCTATCTTTGGTAAGTGTCTTTAAATCGATTTAAAGGGCAATTTACAAGAATTTTCCAAAAATCGTTTTTTTTTTATATTTTCGCAATTTATGTTTTTAAGTATATTCTCTGAAAATTTCAAACCAATCCGGTAAATATTTTTGACATCCTGTAGGGTAAAGATTTTTTTTAACTATGTCTAAACTACTTCTGAAACTTTAAACGCATTTTTCTTAAAACGGTGTTTTCAAAATCGGTAACTACGAGATCTTAAAAATTGATAGATCTAAAGCTTTAATACAATCTCCTTAGTAATAACCAATGAAATAAGATTTTCAATAATTGTTTCTATTTTTCTAAACTATATTTCATGAAAATTTTGTCGAAAATTCGATTTCTTTTGGGATAGTCACAATTTCCTAAAAAAATGAATTTTGCCTAATTCTTCGATCATTTCCAAGATTCATTTATCTACTAGAAGAATCTACACTATTTTTTGTTATTTTAAATAATCAAATAGAAAACAGAGGTACCATAATCACCGCCAAATACCTTTTTTTGGAGAACCTTTGGGAGACCGTCTACAGAAACAGTGTATATCAATATTTTTACATGGTTTAAATGTAGATTAACTTTAAAGTAGACACTATCTAAATAATTAATGTGTGTTTGTTCAATAAAATCCCTTAATATATTTTTTTTTCAAAACTGTTTCTTTAGGCCTTGCAACTACATATAACCCTTTCATTCCTCCCTATATTAATGAAGTCAGTTTTTCTTCTACACCTAGTATAAATTATTTTTCTTCCAGAAAGTAGCTTATTCATTTAATCTTATCATCCTATTATTCTTATTCTTTGAATCTTTTTTATACTACCACCTCTATGGTTCGCTTGTGGTTTTTATTGGTGATATGAGTGGTATTTTTTAAAATTTACACTTATAAAAGTTTTCGTTTTCGTACACCAGCAACTATAAGGAGGCCCCGAAAAAACTCTTATTTGGATTGTGATAAGAGACAAAAGGAAGAATAGACTGAAAAAATTCTTAGAATTATTTTCTAATGAGAGATAAAATACAATATTTGAACAATCTTGAATATAATTGCACCAATTCTTCAGCATTTTGTTTGCCTGATTATATACAATTCTAAGAAAACACATGAACTTCTCTGCATTAATCTAAATCTTTCTAAATTAAAAAGCAACTTTCTTTCAATTATCTCTTGATCAAATTTTCATCGTTCGGTGTAATAAAAAGACCACCCATTCGAAAAATTTAACAATCTACCTACATTCAAGAGAAAATTTACGCCGATTTAAAACGGGCCAGTATTTAAAAGAAGCACAAAATCGGTGGGCGAAGAAAAACATTTTCCAATGTTAAAAACCTCGATCGCATTAATCTCCTGATTCATCCAGCGAAATTAGACTAAACCGCATTCGCTGCTAATGTCTCACGCTTGCATTTCAATTTTTTTCTGGACTCCAAAAGTTTGTACTGTTTTTCGTGGAAAAGCTCACCACGACAACTAGTCTCAAGAACACTGATCGATTTTCTTCGGGTTTTTTCTAGCACGTTTCGGACGCACGTTCTCATTCGAGGCGAACGTTTATTTATATTTCTGGCTGATTGATTGAGAAATAGAAAACAGTCGTTAATTGAATTCGAGACCAAGCACTTACTTGTTTGTTTGAAAATGTAAACAAACTGCTATTAATGTTCCAATGCGCTAACAAATCGAATGCAAATCGATTGCAACCAAATGCAAATGCAAGAAACGCCCGAAAATACAATTAAAACGTTTATATTTTCTAACTTGTATTGCTAGTTGCTAATTGCCTCTTATTTATATCCCTCATTATTCAAGTACCTATTTTACAGTTTTATACTGTTGCTCCCAAATATCCTAAAAAGATTTGATAGAAAAGTAATTGGTAATGGTACATTTGAATTTTCCATCCGGTCGTTATTTTTGTTTTGATTTAAGTTTTACTAATCTAAATTCGGAAGTTTTGGTAAAAAAGATCTACTATTGCAAATTATCGATCAAAAATAACCAAATAAAACTTTTATCAAGCCTACTGGTGGCCAAATAATTTATGTGATCGCTTCGAAACTGGTATTTGTTGGGTTCGATCCTCGTATCGAGCAAATTTTTGATACTTCTCGATTATGGATTTTTATTAACCCTAGAGTCATTAATGGTCTTAGTAGTTACAAAGCAACGGTAAGTAACAAGAAAAACAATTGTTTTCACTGATTTTGAAGTTTTCACATTATTCATAATATCTTTACAAAAGTATAATCGGTATAATTATAATTTATCATGAGCTTTAGACAATAAACACAAAAATTGAACTAATACCCAAAATAGTACCTTACGAAGTGCTGCAATTACGTATTTTGATTGTCCAACAATCTTTTTCACTGAGTTTCTTGTAGTATTAAGCTTTTCCACAAAATTTTAAACTCACTAAATAGTGTAAGCTCATAGAACTTACTAAATAGTAGTTAAACTCTGGATCCTAGAGATGAACCTTGTTAAAAGACGTAAAATTAAAACAATTTAAAAGACTTTTTTTTTTCTCTGATTAAGTGAAACTCATCTACTTTAATTGTTGCGCATTGCACTTTTAATTTATTTTTTATGGTTCCATGTATTAAAAGGGACAAAAAAGAACCCTTATAGCACCACCTTATTGTGCGTTTGTCTGCTTGTTAGTTTATAAAAATCCTTCTTTTTTTTGGAGGACATATAAAAGTATCAACTTAAAATTGATACTTCACAGTAAGTCTACGGTCGGTGAAAAAATCAAGCTTGCAAATTAACGAGTACCATAATGACAACCCTTTGTCTCAGATTTCAACAATCAAAAGTAATTCAAAACCTTTGCAGTATTTTTGCTTCATCTAAATTCTAAATCGTAAAATTAGATGAACCAGAAAGTAATGTCGTTTTTAAGCCTATAGTCATTCATTTGCCATTTATCTGTTGATAAGCTATTTCCAAGTGCAAAAAAGATATTTTATAACTAATGTGGCTTTTTAACTTATAAAAAATTACAAAATATATTTTGTTCTGAATTCTATATTGAAATAGAAAGGCCAAAAACCCAAAGGAATACGAATTCGGCATTGTATACTCTTCAAGTTTCATAGAGTGGCGGCGCAAAATTTATACCAAAAACATTTTCAATATTTAGCCAAGTACATTAGATTTTAATTAATTCCAAACAAGTGTTTTTAAGTTCAAATTCGATTATCTTCTGTACTCCAACTCATACCAAACAAGAATGATAAAACTTACAACAATGAAATGTTATAGGAGGAAATGGCACCCGATTTATATCAGACAATCGAAGAGCAGTCAAAAATTTTTAATCATCTTTGGTCGATAAACCAAATACCCAAAAAAGCCCAAGAACTGGCAACAAAGAATACTTCGTTCTGCAACATGGTAATACAAGACTCCTCTGCAGAAGAAAAGCCCTGAATAAATTGATTAATTACGGAGGAATGTAATAATTATTTATCCACTATAATTGTTCAAAGTTGTTAATCGGATTTCTATATTATATTTCTGTTGCTTAAACATTTACTAAGTAGTACAAAACTTGAAATCTTAAATGATGTACAAAATGTAATTTCTTTATATTTTCCTTAGAAGTTAATTGATTTCTACTAATTTGTCATTAAAAATTTATAAAGTTGATATCAATAGGTTGATAACATTGAAGCTAATTATATCATTGATTTAAAATCACAACTTCTTTTAAAATTATGTTAATTTAATAAATATGAAAGTATTTTCCGGTCCTCCTAATATTTGGTATAAATAAAAAATAAAAAACATACAAGATACAAGACAGCAGTCTTTCATAATATATACGTGGTAGACTTTCTCTCGTCGCGGCTATTGCTATAACTATATTCTAGTTATCCTAGCTAAGATCTTGGATTATCATAGCTTTTCTGAAAGAAGAGTAAAACTGCCATATAATCGTGTGCGTTAGGTTTTGAAGAGGCTAACTGATAAAAGATTGAAATTGAATAAAATATAAAACTCTAATTTTTTGGCTTCGTTCAACTATCCCTATTTTATTAATATTTATTTTTTTTCTTATAAATAAACTTTTCAATAAAGAAATGTAATCCTCCTCCAATATGAAAACTCATACAGTCGGGGTTGATATTTGCAGTTCTTGTGATTGTATAATTTATTCAAATAGCTTATGTAACTTTTTCTGAGATTGAGATTGATTTCAGTGAGAAACTTGAAATGTACACAAAAAAAAAAAAAAAAAAACATCAACAACTTGCGATCATGATGGCCAAAATTTATTGAGAAACTCAAATTTTATAGAGTTTCAAAAGTGCGACAGTGCTAGTTGTCACCTCGGTGTATATAATTTAGAGTCATTTAACTGATATTATTTCTTCTCAACAAGTTCTTCTATTTGATCTTTGTCACTCAAAAATAGATATTCAAATAAATAAACAGATTAATCAACAGTTTTGAATGATAATTATGATGATAATTATATTTCTTTAAATGGACAATATTCGTAGTTTGATTCATAATCACCGAACAATTAGGCAAAGAGTATCATCTTTCTAGGCCATACATTATACTGTGCTTAGGTCCTTCTCTACAGAGGATGAGACGTGATTTAGTTTTCTATGCTAGTTCCAATTGTCTAGATTCTAGAACGATGTTAGCCACATGGTTTGGATACAAACCAGTTTGCTTTGGTTGGCTTTGGTATCGAAAATGAAAATTGGCAAAAAAAAATAAAATTCCATTTTACTTCAATTATTTTAAAGATAAAAGTTATTGTGAGATTTGGAAAGTTTGTTTATAGATTTAAGAATGTTGTGAACGTCGTTTATGTTTTTTTTTTGTCTTAAAATACATACCAACTTTAAAATAATAACTAAAACCAGCTAGATTCTTATTTCTGTAAACTATTTCACGGAAAAAAAAAGTTCAAAAGAAAAAAACCCATAAATAATACAACTCTTTTCTATCTTGCTATATTGTGGTTACAAGAAAGGTACAAAAGATCAAAGCAAAAAAAAACAATTAAAATCGTTTAAGTAGTATCTATTTGATAGGTGAGGAGCCGATTTGTGTTTAGTTCTTATCCAAAGAAACTCGTCAGCTAAAAATAGTCCGACGAGGCGGCAAATTTGCTAATTTATCGGCCGTGAATCTTTCATTCTTCTCATCTCGACCACTTGAAATCTTTAAAAATCGGCTTCGATACTCGAAAGTGTTCCACACAATGTTTTTAAAAGCACCTGTGGCCAGAAAATAAAAAAAAGCTCTTGGATTTAGTAGTCAAATTATTATAAAGAAAGAAAAATCGTGTGAATAAGTAAGCTTACGATGTTGATTTTGGATCCATTATTACAAGAAAAACATGAAAAATTCTTTGCATTTTCATACTCGTAAATACTGTCTCAACGAAAAAATAAGCATTATTTTTTTATGTTCATTCAAAAACACAGTGAAAATGTTTTTTTTTTTGTGTAAATACAATAAAAATAAATTTTGTTTGAATTTTCTAAATAAAATCTTGGTACGTTTCACGAACAATTCTTGGAACTTTAGGGCAAGAAAATGATTTTTTCTGCGCGATATGCATCTTTTCCTCAAAACAAATTGATTTTTCTTTCTGGGAACTTTAAGTTCTCCACCCACATAAGCAGTTAATTAAAAATAATAATGAATACGTACTTTGTAAAACATGAATCATATTTTTTTTTAAATAATTTGCTTTCGTATTTTTGAGTTTATTTTTTGTTTGCTTTCCATAAACACGAGAAAATACGGAGTAATGTCCGATAAATATCTCTCGAGGGAATAATAAGAAACAGTTTTAATAGTTCAAAATCTGAAGAACGTATTATCTATAATTTTAAAAATCTTACTTCACCACAATAGAAATTTGTTGTTCTTCAAAAATAGAAAACTAGAAGTAGAAAAAAGTAGAAAAAAATATAAAAATAAATTTTTGGGCTCAGAAGTATAAACTTAACTTATATATTTTCGTCATTTCCATTTATCCATGTGTCGTAGCCATATTATTTTAGAACTACTAGCATTATTTAAATGGCTTCTGGAAAAAGGTGCTATAATGCCAATGCAATAATTTAAGACACGTAAGTTAAAAGGAGCACAATATTTTTAAAATTTAGAAAATCTTCCAAGAGATTTTGAGAACTATAAGTTTCAATACAATCTTTTTATTTAAACCAAGGATGACCAATTTAAATGATATTGCAGGAAATTTTGGAATTGCATCATAACAAATCCTACAACTAAGGATGAAAGTTTTTGAATTTGTAAAAAACTAACTACGAAATGATTATGTTTTTTAACGTTCAAGAATTCTGGGAAAAATAGCAACTGTCGATCGTATATTTTCCTGGAAAACCATATACATATAGTGCTAAGTTAATGTTTAGAGCTTGTCTATAAATATTAAAATTTTAATTTTTATTCTCTTAAATTGGTGCTTTTTTGTCGTTCAAGAGTTTTGAAAGAAAAAAGTTTGTCACCCACATATATTCCCGGAAAACGCCGTTTAAAAAAAGTTGATTAGAATCTTTTTCTAAATATTGAAATTTAGAATTTATTTTTCCACTTTTTATTACTTAATTCTTTTTTTTTTCGAGAATTCTGTAAGAAGAAATTTTATGACTTGAATATTTTCCTGGAAAACGCTATTTTATGAAAAAGCTTTTATTGACATATTATGTTAAATAAAACTTCAAAGTTCATAAAAGCAAACGAAGAATATTATATATACAAACGATGAAAATCTTTGATCAAGATAAAAAAAAAATTAAAAACTCAAAATTTGAAAATACTCCTAATCTAAGTACCTTTTGCTTTGCGTTTTTCTGAAAATCTGAAAAATATGTGAGCCACAAAAGTACACCAATTAAGAGTGAAAAAAAAAATCAAAGTTTTAATACTAAAAGAAAAGCACTAAACGTCAACATAGCACTATTTAGAATTTTTCTGGAAAATATATGAGCAGCAAATTATTTCGTTGTTATTTTTTACAAACTTCAAAAGTGTAATGCTAAGTGCCCAGTTAAAAAGGTCGCTTCAAAACTAGGATATACGAGTACTGTGTTTAGAGATGCAAACGATTCATCGATTTATTTAAACACCGATACATCGTTCATAAACATCGATCTACGATAATAATTTAACGTTGCTGTTGAAACCCAAAACTTTGATGATATATCGTTCTTCTTGAACGATGTTATGTGAACGAAATTTTATCATAGTCCCATTTTCCTTCCCGTTTATGATCTACAGATGCACACATAAACAAATATCTCCCTCAATTACAAGCTTAGGTTTGTGAACTCCGTCAGTTTATAATGCATGAGATTATAAAGTACCGGTAGGCTAGGTCAGGTTAAATTATAATCCAACGACATTAGATTATAAATTGTTAGAGCTTACAGTTTTGCGGTATTGTATATTATTATTTAGAAATATTTTATATGAATATACCATATTTAAATAGTGATAAAAACCACCTAAAATATCGATATTCTACCATCGATATTTTTATGAGCAATATAGTATCCCTAGTTGTGTTAGAATCTTGCGTTTATCGATGTTTATAAACGCTTCAAACTTTCGCAACAAATTTTCGTTTTCATAAAGCGACAGTACAGTAAATAATCAAGGAAAAATAAATTATTTTAAACCTTTTTTTTGAGGTTTTAAAAATGAGGTACAATATTTCTTTATTTTTCTTGAATTTAAAGAATTCTACTTGTAGAAAGATACCAAACATATTGGTAAAAAAAGCAAATGACTTGACATTGAAAATAAATGTTCTCGAAAAGAAAATAGACATTGAAATTCTCGAATCAATTAGACCAATTTGTTTAATCGAATACATATTTTTTTACATATTTCGTTCTCAAGTATTGTAGCTGTTCGGCATTTATACATACGTAGTGAAATCAAATAAAAACTTTATAAAAATTTAAAGCATATGGTTTTAATTATTTCATCACATATTCAGG
Source organism: Sisyra terminalis (assembly GCA_958496175.1). Taxonomy (NCBI): domain Eukaryota; kingdom Metazoa; phylum Arthropoda; class Insecta; order Neuroptera; family Sisyridae; genus Sisyra; species Sisyra terminalis. The sequence goes on from OY292275.1 coordinate 17,224,573, forward strand.
AAAATTTAAAATTAAACTTTTTGGCAACGAAATTTCTAACCTGTTTCACATAAAACAATCCAAAACGTGAAAATATATCAAATTATACTCGCACAAATTTACTTCTCTGCTTACACATACACATAATGAGTATTTATATTAATTTCACGAAATGATTAATTGACTTTTGCTAAACGAAAAGAAAGAAAACTAAAATATAATTTTGACTTTTATTTAACTTGATTTTGCAGCACTTATAAATCGTAATGTTCTTATTCTGCTTTCCCATTTGACACAGCAAAATGTTCTTCTTTAAATCAATATACGCAAGTTGGAAATATTAATGAAGCGCAAATGAATTTATAGATTCGATAATGGGCGTCAAGACCTTGATTTCCAGACGTTTTCTTTCCCATTTTCAATTCAATTCATTGATGTTTATGACCCACTTGGTCGCTGTTTCAAGCCAAAATTATCTTATTAGTTCAATTCTTTTTCATATTTTAATGTTTCCTTAATTTCTTTTTTTAACGATCTATCACAATAACATCAATCGGATGAATAATCAGAAATACTTAACATATGCTCATTCGAAAAAAAAACATTTATTAAACATTTAAGTTGGATATACACTTCTCATTTGTTTTACAACGCTATAAAAATAAATTTGGTATTAATCGATAACATTTGGTACTTTTTTTACGTTATTGTGCTAAAGTTATTTGAATTTAAGTCAATATATCTACTTAAATTTAAAGATATTTAAATCTGTTTTACATAATTTATTGATTTCGAAAACTTTTATCAAAACTGTTTCTTATACTGTAGGAAAAAATGCAGTAATATTAGACAGAAACACATAAGTTCATCAATTTTTTCAAAAAAGTATTTCTTCTACGTTTACAATTATTGTTAGGCAATAAAAAAATTAACAAAAAGTATTTTAAAGTGATACTTTAAAATACTTTAAATCACTTTAAATAAAAATATATAATAAAAGATTTTAACAACCTCGCTTCAATTAATAAAATGCACTAAAATGGTAAAATACAGGTAAAAAATAAATTTATGAACTGAATCTTAGTGACGATTGCCCTATCGATATTAAGGCAATATTAGCCAATTAATGATGATCGTAAGCTATCTAGTTGTACATCAAAACGAGGGGTGTTCTATATTATAAAATTGTAGACAAAATTGCACGTCTCGCTTTGAGGTAGGTACAATTAAAGAGCTTACGATTCTCATTAATTGGCTAATATCGCCTTAATATCGATGGTGGAATCAGTTCTAAAATTCAGTTTATAAATTTATTTTTTATCTTTTAAGTAAATTTTATATTATTAGAAGGATTATGAAAAGAAGTAATTTGAATTTCATGTAAAATCTTACAAAAAGAAGTACTTTTGGAAGAATGTTCTCCAAATGATGATAAAATGACCAAAAAGCTAAAAATAAAAACAAAAAATACCGTTTAACTTTACAGCTTGTAAACTTCTAAAAATCTTTTTTAAATGCCCTCTTTAATTCCATTGGAAAATGCTTAGTGCGACTTTGTTAAAATAATTTGGCAATAGTGGAAAATCGAATCCTTGATAAAATTTTATTAACAAAAATTACATTTTAAATTGTCTAAATTTCTGTAAAATATTTTGTTCATTCATTCTTTCTTTGTTTCCACATATTTTCCATCAATTGATTATCGGTGAGATTTGCCTCAACATAATCACCATAATCCTTAAGTGGGGATTTATTGATCAACAAGAACGTTAATTAGCGAAAATCGCACGTAAATAATTTGCGATTTCTTTGTGTTTTGAATTTTTCTCATCACAGTAATGTTTCGTGTAATCTTCTCGGACATTTTATGAAGATTTAAATTTATAAACCACAACTGAAGTAAACATTTATTTACTCGCTTGGCATTCAGATACAATTACTCGCAAATCGGCTATTTTTGGCCACTCGGTCTATTTTTAAATGAACCAAAAGTTTTTTTTCCCAAGTAAAAATCACAAAATACCAACAAAAAAAAAGTGGGCTAAGTATATAAATATATGCTGGGCAAAATTAAATAGCCGCGGCCAAGGCGAGATTCACACCTTCTTCACTGAAAAAAAAAACATAATTAAATTCAAAAATTTTCAAACTCATGTTTGTTTACGACCGAGAAAATTGCGTGAGAAAAAGTTTACGTTTTTCGTCGCGTGAAATATTGAACGATACGTTCGATATTTTCGTACCGGCAATTAGTGGTGCAATAATGATTAAAATCGTTTAAATTTATTTAAACTCTTTGATCATGCTTTGCAATTCGTTTCGATTGATCCAAATTTTAGAAAATCGATCGTAAAGTTCTTGAATTTGTGTTTCCGAAGTTTAAAGTGCTTGGAATGTTTGTAACTTAGTCACGAAAATGTATTTTAAACGAGTTAAGATTCTGGTAACACCGTTGAAAACAATAACATGAGTTTCATTTTATTTCATAGATTTTTCATTGATTTTAAGTATTAATAACTACACTTTTCAAAAACGTAGTTGGCAACTGAGATTAAAACTTAGTCTAAATTGATTAGTCTCAAAACGTGAATTCATTAATAATATTTATTTAATTTGTTAAAAATAGCTTTAATTATCATATTTTCCAATTATGTTTGACAAGAAAATGTTAAAAGTTTTTTATGTTTTAAATCTATGAAACCATTACGAAGTGGATAATACTACTTAACTTGGAGAGAGTTATAGGTAGAATATTTGATGAGAAGCATAAGCTTATATTTTATCAGAAATTGGTCGTGAAACTACCTGGCTAGTTTGATAGATATATATCGCACTTCTAAAATAAATAAAAAATCTGATTAATACATATTCCGGTCAAAAAACATTGATATTTTTACTGGAAAAGGTCCTGATACCAAATATTGAATATTTCGTCGCTTAAAAAGAACATACCTGTATGTTTTCATCACCTTCTGAAAAGTGTTAAATTTTTTACACCATCAGAGACGTTATATGTTATAAGGCCATTGCGAATGCTTTAATAAAATATGATCTAATTGCTACTGAAAAAAATAATAATTTTAATAACCATAAAAAACTATAAACACTAAATTTGAAAAATTATGTTTTTTTTCAGACGCTATTTTCTCGAAATGTAAAATTTTGAGATTGGTCCCTCTTTTAGTAAAGATACGATATACACTATACTACTCTATACACTACAGTAGACTTGTACCGTACTGGTCTAATTGGTCACTAAGATCAATCATGAAAGTTGTATAACATTTATTAAAAAAACAATTTTACGGCACATTAGGTTTTAAATGAGAAGCTAGTTAGCTCAAAATAAAAGTAGGTACCTACTTATATATTTAAATATATAATTATTTGAATACATTGTTACAGTTTTGGAAACGTTTGGTTGCTCAGAACAAAAAACTAAGATAACTGATCCAATTTTTCCGAAATTTAACAAAATGTTTATTTTTATATATTTATCATTGTTTCCGATGTTTCCCAGGATAATTGAGCGTCTTCTTTAACTAAAATATATATAACACTATTTTTTTTTGCAACGTTTCATAGTTTAATGTTACTTCTTCAAGCGATCATAAATAACAATATAAATTACTACGCTCCTTTGGGGAAATTATTTTTTCAATGACATAATCAATACTAGAAAAATAATTTCACATTAAATATATAAATTTTTTGTTGGTTGAAGACTTTTAAAAATTATCTTATAGGTGGTTGTAAAAATTATTTGAGCTACTTGTATCTGTTTTAAGATTTATTGTGTTATTTAAATATATTGCAAGTAGATATAAATTTAGGTATCTTGTCCTTTCGTTTGGTGTATATAGACCCAACTACTTGTAGATTATACAACACCATTCTCCATTCTGTCCCGTAGAAGTTCTTAGATATATTTTCTGACAATCCTAAATGTGTGGAATCTTAAAATAACGATACTTCTATTTTGAATTCTCATTATTTGTAATTTCGGTGATGTTGAATTTTCTTATTCATCTGTTTACAAATGATTGAGAATAGTTATTATTCGATAAATGGTAGTTGCTTTTTAATGTTTATTTTAATAATTGATGTTTATATTTATTAATGTAACACTGAAATTAGTTCTACAATAATCAAAAAAAAAAAAAACATGTGGCGAAAAAAGACAAAATATATGGATGTAACTAGTTCTTGTATAAATTAATCAGGTAATCCATAAACAATAAGAAACGTTTATATAATTTACATACAACGTACATATTATAATGAGGAAATTCTATACTGCATTCTCTCTTATTGCAACTTTCTTTGGCGTTCATATGCTTAAAATGCCTTGAAAGATGTCTAAAATAAAAAAGTTCCTAAGCCCACAGTAAGGAGCAAAGCTCGGATATATGATATTTTTTAAAAGCTTCATTACCAACGTTGGGCTCAAAGATTCACAATTGAAATCAAAAAGTGCATGAGTGTGATAAAAAAACCTCGTTTTAAGAAATTATCAACTAAAAAATCACAAATTTAAATTATAAACGGAAATCTATAGTTGCTTACTTTGTAAGCTTTAAGGTATTAACAAAAATTAAATAGTAGTTTTTCAAAAAAAAAAAAAATAAATAAAGCTCATTTTAGTATGGGAATTTTTTTTCAATATTAGCGAACCAATGGTTATCGTTGGTCAACTAGAGAAAAAATTAACTGGGCTAATCATTTTGGTTGCAAAAATAATATTCAAAAGAAAAATAGGAATTATAAATCTAAATCTGTTGAAAAACGGAATGGAGCATATTGACCAGAAAATGTATTCCAGGAAGAGGTATGTTGAAAGAAGGAATTTAACCACACCATAATTGCACTTATTGTAAGATAGAAAATGAAAACAAAATATATACCAATGTGTAACAAATTATTAATTAAATATTACTAAAATTTTAGTTTCTATTTCATCAAAAATCAGATAAAGCATATAAAATTGTTTATAATTTAATTAATACCAATATTTTACTATAGTAAATTTCTTCTTAATTTCTAGCTACAGAATGAATTATTACAAAAGTCTTCAATTACAAAGTATTCAAAAGTCTACAGAAAGTATAACAAAAAACATTCAAAGTTTTTAATTCAAATCAAATTTAACCCAGTTTCCTCGATTCACTCAGTTGAAATATTATTGAGGAAAAATCGCGGCGTTGTCGTTACGAAATGTTTACCTAGATGCTTCAAAACCGAAAAGAAAACAAGTTTATTATTACATCATATTATGTGTATAAATATTAAGCAAAAAAAATTAAAATAATTTCAAAATAAATCCATCGCAATGGGGCAAAAATGATAAATTCGCTCTCAAGTCAAGGCCGCCACTCGACCAGTGCACGTTCGTAACTTTACGTTTTTCATTAATTATTTCTTTTCGAATAATTAGCGAGGACTTCCTTCATTAAATCGCACCACAACCAGCCACAAAGTGCTTGTTGTTCCCATTTTGGCGGCGTACGTCTTTTTGGCCAAAACGCACAAATAAATCATCGCAGACCAAAAACAATAAACAACGCCAATTCTATCGTTCATTTTCCACTTTGGAAATCGGAAAACTTTTGGCAGGTCACTCAATCTTTGAAATTGTTGACAATACAGCAATTTCTCTTTGAAAAATCACAGCACCAAAAAAATATCGCTAAGCGATCTTAGTCGTATTTCAAAGGTAATGACGTGAAACGTTTAGTCGCGATGCATTCTTAACACTTCATCAATCCGAACAGAGTTGATGGCATTTGGCGACTTTTAAAACGTACAATTTATATGACATTGGGATTATTCGAATGAAATTACGACACTTCTGTATGGAAAAGTCGTAAAAGAAAAATAAAAATGAAAATATTATGAGAACGGTGTAAATCAGTTGCTACAATGTTTTTCTTTTCAGCAGTCAATTTCCACAAGGAAAACTAGGAAGAAGTTTTATGTTTTTAATGATAATAAAAAAAATATATTTTAAGATTAACAGTGCATATTTAATCTCTACCTATATAATAAAATTTCAAGTTTTTTTTTTGTCTGAGACCATTTTAATGAAAAAAATTTTTTTTTTGAAAATTTAATTTTATGTTTTCAAAGGAAATGCACAGGTTCCTTTTTTACTTTAAAGTGAATTTTCTTCGACCCAAATGTGTATTTGAGTGGAACCCTGGATCGAGATGGGCAAACTTAATACTGGTATGATTGACAAAAATTTTTCTTATTTACACGCGATTGACTTCGAAAAATAGGTTAAACTAAAAACAAATAAATCTTTCAGGGGTCACATAGGCTTAACTTTAACTGTGAAAACCACGGCGTATTACCACCAAAAAATTAAGTATTTTATTTTTATTTTTTACTGTCTGAAACATACTTTTGGTAAAAAATTTCTGGCATTTTTGTAGAAAAATATATAAAATTTCACTATTGCGATGTTATTTTCGGTGACCTTTCGGATAGCAGAACTTATGACAAGATCATCCGTGAAAAAAAGGGAAAAAGAAGTGAAAAAAACGTTTTAGTTAAGAACATAAACTAGAACTTGGACGAAGGAAATAAAATGTGAAAAATGGATTTTTGGTAAATATTTTTACAAAAAAATGCTAATTTCGGTGATAATTACTCTATATATTTTTCATGGTTAAAAAAAATCCTTCACCCAAGTCTTTTTGAATTGTATCTCGAAAGGCTGCAAAATTTTATCAAAATCGGTTGAGTAGTTTTCGAGAAATCTTGACAACCGACTTTGAAAAGACAGTTTCGAGAAACGCAACAATAGACGAGCAGATGCACCGATATACCTACGGCATGGTGAACTTCTTAAAGCTGTATGGGAACATGGAGCGGAATGGGGTATCGGGGCGAAATGGGAAATGGAATTAGCGCTTGTTACAGGTGACAGAAACGCGTAAAAATCATATTCAATGTTCAATTAACTGTGCTGCATTATAAAAAGTGGTTATCGCTAGTAAAGGGTGCAGTTGTTTTTATTTTTATCAAAAGTCGAAATAAACGTTTCAGAATTCTAATTTTTGCAAAGTAACACTAAGGTAATTATCCTATGTTCTATTTTTTGTTTGAATATTAACATGACATGTTTGTTAAAACAGACTGTTGACTAACTAAAGCCTAGCTATCCTGCCATAATAGTCGTGCTTCTGTGGAAGGTGCTTTGGGGCACAATAGGTGGGGCGGAATGGGATTTACAGTGGGATATATATAGATAGTATTTCCCATTCAGATAGACATTTGTATTTTATCAGCAGATAGTGCGTACATATATAAGGAAAACTAGCCGACAGTTCATATATAAGAAAGGTCGGAAGATGGAGAGGTAATCTGCTTATACTGTGAGGATTTAAACTCCAAATCTAATGAAAGCTGGTGTTCCTGCAGTATTTGTCAAAAATGGGCACATTTGGCATGTGCTGGGCTAAACACGACGATGGCAGTATCTTCATATGCGAACTATGCCAATAACAAAAATCCCATTACGCTCCAGGCTCATTTCCCATTGTGCCCCAGGGGATGGGGCAGAATGGGAAATTTCCGTTTTTTTCTGAAACCTAATTTTTTAATATTAATTATTAATTTAAATCAATAAAACCTTTTTTTATTTGTAAAGAATGAATTAAATAAATATATAAATTACAAAACAATGAGATTGTTTCTTTAAATCTCTCGTAAATTGTAATTAAAATTTAGGTAACCCGTTCCACCCCAGGTTCCCTTATCTTCGAAACGACTACTCGGATCAACTTGAAAATTTAGGACAATATTCTAGAGACGTTGTAGAAACTAATAAGACAATTTTTCGAAGCAGTGAAACCCATGTAACCCCTTAAAGAGTTAATGAGTAGAAAGAAATATAAGAAGCACTACTTAGGAATCGTTAGTATTCGTTGTAGAATAGAGGTGTGTTTAATTTCAATTTCAAGTTTCATCGCTTTATTTTTAGTACACACTTTCAATTAAAAGAATTGAAATGTACCTAAAAATTATTTAAAATACGTGCGATCGGCTATTTGCCCACCCCTGGTTTAGATTCACATTTGGATCATATAGGTGAAAAGCTGAAAAAGAATTTTCGACGTCAACTGACGTTACGAACTTGACTTTTGAAATTTTCAGAGATTTCTTCAGGATCTCTTCAGGCAGAGTTTCCCAGTGCCGTTGGTAAATGCGTCAATTTTCTTTATTCCTTCACGATCGGGGTTTAATACAAAACTGCATTTAATTTGCCACGAACCTTTTACGATAGTGAACTTGGAAAGGCGTTACTCTGTTCTATTATTTTTTCTAATATTTCAAAGGACTTACACAGAGGAATGTTTCAAGGTTCTCAATTGCATCGAGTATATGGCTGAAATATTTTTTTTTTTTTGATTGAAAGAATTTATTGCAATGACGTCTGATCTGTTAAATTTTCCAACTACTTTTCTTATGACTTTGAAATTTTCAGCATAAAACAATATAGCTTTATACGTTAGTAGCTGCTTTTTATATGCTTGTATTCGCGATGGTGCTTTTAAGAATCTTTTTTTTTGGTAGAAGATATCAATTTATTGACTATCTCGAACTCTTTTCTGATCTTTTCAGCAACTCGATGGACTATCCGTGGACTAGGCAAGTGATGTGAAGCAATTTTGGGTGAAATACTTTCAGAGCTTAACGTGAGGCGTACGTGTTGTCGACATAACACAATATGCCTAACACGTATAACTTCTGAAATCAGCACTGTCAATGAAAAAGTATTAACTATGCAATAACGCTATAAGAATGAAACTATATGCATTTGCGTATGCAAAAATGCAAATACATATAATCAAATATTATGGTAAATTTCAGATCCTTGATGATGTCAACTTAATACAAGTTTCAGAGGACTAGGATCAAATAAATAGTTAAAACTAGATGTTTACTCGCGACGTTTCGGCTTTTTATTAAACCTTCCTCAGGTGTTCATAAACAGTCGCTTTTGATTATTGTTGACAAAGTTAAAGCGACTATTTATGAACGCCTGAGGAAGGTTTAATAAAAAGCCGAAACGTCGCGAGTAAACATCTAGTTTTAACTATTTATTTTATCCTAGTCCTCTGAAACTTGTATTAAGTTATAATCGAATATCTAGTCATGAGGTTTCAGTTCATGGACTAATGGAATTTTGTAAGCCTTCATACCAAGATCTTCATACAGAATTCTCCTCAGAAAAATGCTAGAAATATTTAATTCCTGAGAACGATGATGAGTTGTTGATACATATTCTAAGCGACACCAGAAATATTTTCGGATATATGAATTGAACAGGTTTTTTATCCATTACCGAACCTAAAATTTTTAGTTTCACAAAATTGCTTCACAAGCACAGCTGAAGGCATGTGAGGTGTGGCAAACTATAAAATCTCAACTAAAAACCCCCAAATATTCACTTTCTAAGTGAATTATAAAGATGCAAATTCCAAATAAATGAATGGAACTCATAAGCCAATTATATTAACAACATCAATGGCCTGTAGTGTCAAGAGATTCAAATGCTGACCCCCATAAAACGTTAATTAAACAGAAAAATATGGGAACCTTATCTGAAGTCATTAAATTTTTAAATAATTTAATAAGTGTAAACTTTAATTATTTTTCTCAATTATTTTTTTTCTTGTTGGTTTCTCGACAAAATGATTGATGGCCTTGTAGTGATACGTTGGTATTAATAACTATTTTAGTGCAGGAATTCGCAAACTTAAAAGGCATAATAGTCAATTGTCAAGTAAATAGTTAATATCTTAATACTTTTCTCTTCTGGTCCCAATATTCCTACTGTACCAATGTTACAAATATTTCAATTACTATTTGACCCAATGGTGTTATAATTTGCTAATATTTTCTTCATAGAACAAATAATAATGTTAATCCATTTAAAATTACCTTCGCTTTGGTAATTTGAACCTAAAATATCACTCTCAAATGAAAATTTTAAAGTTCATAGAACTGCAAAAGTATTTAAAGAGTTAAGATTAACCGACTTCTAGCTTGGGACAAAATTGTAATACACAATGAAGTGCTATCTTATATTTTGTGTTCATAATTATATCTATCAAATGAATAATTTATAAAAAAAATGTTTAAAATTAAATAAAATTTAACCGTTGTTTTTATCACTTTTAATTTCTCTTTTTTTCCTTACAAAAATAATAATAAATGAATATTTTTCTAGTAAATGTTTTATTCATCATTAAATAAAGTAATTTTACAAAAAAATATTATCAAAACTATTAATGGAAACATTAACTAAGAGCGGATATAAAATACACATTTCTTCCATTTGTGGTAATTCCGTTGATTAGTTGACTCGACGAGAACGAACAACTGACAGTTGATAAGACTAATTAAAAGTTTATGATGTAAATTATTCATTTAAAAAATATATATAAAAGGTATGAGTTTTAGACTAACAAAGAGTCCCACAAAAATATCATATTTCACGATTTAACGTTAAATAATAAACAAAGAAAATATGAAATTTCAGTGTTGTTTTTTACTGTGTTTGATGTGTGCCTTTATTGGAACAAGTTGTATGTGTCATTATTATTTTTTTTTTAAAAATTTATATTTTTTAAAATTTTGGGATTTATTTTAGTGGCTGATAATCTTTGTTTGGCTAAAGGAGGAGTTTGCCGTCCTCCAAATGAGTGTATGGAAGAAGTTTCAGAGCCTACTGCAGGATTATGCCAGGACTCCAGCTATAAATGCTGCCATGGCGGTAAGAAACAAAATGAATTAAAATTTAGACCAATTTTTTTTGTTTCAAATTTTTTTTAATCATTTTAGTGAGCGCAACAGCAAGCAAGTGTCATGAATTCGGAGGTGAATGTATGGAATCTTGTGGAATTGTTGAATCTCGAGCTGTCGATTGCCAAAATGGAGACAAATGCTGTATTTTAGTATGAAAATATAAAACACAGATAACGATAAAGTAATTTAAGTTCTTTTTTTTATGTTCTCTGTTTTTTATTCAAATTAAAAGAAAGTATTGATGAACATAAAAGCTATTTGAGAATTAATTTTAGTATAATATTATTCGGAAAATGAAGTAATCTTAAAAAAAATCGGTCAAGTGCAATAATGAGTTGGTTGTTTCAATAACATATTTCGTAACTAGCATTTCTTTATTTTTCAAGGAAAATAAAATTAAGTCAAATTAGTATTATTGCAATACAACAACAAGTAATGAATTGAACTATTTAAACTACCAAAGAAAATTGTTTATTTGAAAATCTTAATTTATTAAACAATCAACTTAATAGTAAAACAATAGTAAAGTTAATACATCATTATATTTACACACACGGAAAAGAAAATATGGTAAAAATTATAATGTAATATCATAATTTAGGACTAGATTTTCATAAACCTAGGTTTCACAATATTCTATTTTAAAATTTATTATGTACATTTCAATTTTTACGTTATAGCATCGTTATTATAATGACAATATTCTGTAATATATACCATAACAAGAAGTATGATGTTATTGAAAAAATTTCTGTAAGTTCAAGTAAAATATGCAATTTACTATCCATAAACTATTTTTACCATGTCGCATTGTAGAAATTACAATACTTTCATTCGAGTCCAGCACTACAATAATAAATAACATACATAACGATGCATTTTTTAATTTTTCCTATAAATTTTTTCCGTGTATAGTTACAACTTTAATTCTTTTGTTTATATTTTTTTAAATAAAAACCCTATGAATGGCATCTTCTAATCAACTGGACAGCTGAAGTCCACTGGAAGAAAAGGTGTGGATTAGGATATGACCTAAGGAATATACTTCGAAGCAGGGACAAAGTAGGAAGAACCATAGAATTTTTGAAAAAAAAACATGCTTTTTTTTCTTTTTTCTACAACAATAAGTCTTTTAATAGTTTTTAAAATTATGTTTTTATAGGAGTTGGGTTAAAATTAAACTCAATTTTACATTTGTTGCACTTCGAATTTCGAATGAATATTTTACTCAGAAGAGGCTACCTACCCACTGTATCTGCATTATCTGATATTTGCTACAAAAAATCAATTCCTTCTCATTAAGAAGACTTTCACTTTGTCGAAACTAAAAGATTACTACTGAAAATAGTCCAACTTCTCTGAAACAAACAAGAAGTAATTCCAAATCATCAATTTGGCTTTCTAAAGCATCACTTACACAGTGAAGCAAGTATATCGAGTTGCAAAAACAATTATGGATGCACTTAAGCACTTAAGCAAAGCAGTACGATTCTACCATCTTTCTCGATAAAAACCAAACATTCGACAACGTTTAACATAAGGAGTTTATAAACAAAATTAAAAAGATATTACCTATTTCATTGGCCAAGAAGCTCGAATCCTACCTGGTTGGAAGACAATTCTTTGTTTGCCTCGAAGACTTCTCAACAAATCTCTACTATACAGATTCGGAAGTCCTTCAGGGGAGCATTTTTGGACCTCATCTTGTTTCCAATATACACAATAGATTTTCCGGTCTCTGTAAATACTACATTAGGATGTTCGTAGATGACATTGCACTGCCTTAACTTAGCGTCTGAAAAACTTTAAACCATACTCACCATAGTCCAACAATGATCAAAAAAATGGAGGATCGAAATAAAGGAGTCTAAATCCGCTCATGTCATTTTCACAACTTTAACATATACTGGTCCTCATGTTTGCTTATATAAACTTCAAAATCCCCAAGTCACTATCTAAGTTTGTGGCATCCATCTTGATAGATAGCTTACCTGGAGAAACCATTGTCATTAAAAGAGCCTAATTGACGATCATGGTTAAAATCTTTGGTGGCTGTTAAGAAGAAGGCCACAGCTGTACCTTAACGGCAAATTAACCATATACAAAGCTATACTAAAGCCTGTTTAGATGTACGGTATTCAACAATGGGAAACCGCTAGCAAATCTAACATCGAGATAATACAAACCCTGCTAAAAAAATGCATTTAGAAACATTTTGAAATCGTTACATTTAGAATGCCTTTAATAATTTTAAATGGCTTCTAGTAGCTTTTTTGAACATTTAAATGGCCTTTTTTTAACTAGGATGGTTTTAGTCTAAGACATTGCGCCTATTTTCAAATGCTCCATGATATGTCACAGACCGCAACTTCACAAAAACTCAGAAAAAGCTATGGTCAGTGAAGAGATACTAGCAAATCCAACATCGAGGTAATACAAACCCTGTTAAAAAGGCATTTAGAGACATTTTGAAATCATTACATTTGAATTGCCTTTAGTAACTTTAAATGTCTTCTAGTGGGTTTTTTTGAACATTTAAAAGGCCCTTGAATGCTTTTTATTTAAACTAGAAGGGTTCCACCCAAAGACACTGCAATTAATTACAAATGCGCCATGTTATGTCACAGACTGCAACTTTACAAAAACTTAGAAATGGCTACGGTCAAAGAAAAGATAGCCAAACATTACCTAAAATATCAAACCTGATAAAAAACAACCACCCCAATCATCTGACTATCCTCCTTCTCGACAATAGCGGGGAAACTAAAAAAATAAACCGAATAATATCCTTCTTAGAGCTGCCATTCTCATAATGACTATAACCTTCCCTACGTCTATGTTCATCAGATTCTCTAATTGTACAAGGACAGGTTGCAAATTAGAATATTAAAAAAATGAATTAAAAAGATTCCCGTTGCAGCTCATCAGTTTTATAACTGTAATTCATACCAAATCAGTGGATAAACATCTTAACATTTCAAATAGAGATTGAAAAATTGCATCGAAAATATTCAATTTACGTAATAACTTTACAATATTTATTTATATCCTGAGTATGATTACGCATTTGAAGTAAATCGAGTCGCAATATTGCAATCATTGATGAAATATTGAGATCATTTATCTCAATTTCGGTTGAACAGAAATATACCAGGGGAATTACATGGATTTCATTTTGATGATAATCTTTTTTCAACTACTGAAATTTTTCTGAAACTATCTGAAATTTAAATTAAAAAGTTGTTTTTTTTCTTTTAATTTCCTTTTGCAATAAATATTTCTGTTACTCAGTTAAAACTTCAATTTTTTTGATTTATTGTTGGGAATTATTTCAAAATAAAAATATGTCACAGTTCCATTTTGTTCGCATTAATTAATGAGCCTTCCGGCGGATTTTGCTTGGGCAAAAGCGGCTAGTAAGGCTTAATTTTATGTGACATTTGCTTGAGAGTGGATGATTCATTGCGAAGTGGCATTTCGATGGAAACGATTTAATTTAAATTAGATTAGGTGTATTTGATTACGAGAAAAACCGCCGAGACGAAATATTCGGCGAACGGTTTTTTTACCGCCGCTTTTTAATTCCTTATCACTAACTCCAATTTGATTAATAATTAATATTTGGCCGACTGATGTGGCTACACAAAATACGATTTTGTTCGCTCGAATTTCTATTTTCGCTTCAGTTATTTCTGGTCGAGTTTTTCGGTGGGAAAAAATTATTCACGGTTGCCAAATAATAAACAGATAGCGTGTGTTCAAGTGCGTTTGGAAAAAAGTTATGTTTATCATATTTTTCTTTTATTCATTTCAGCTTTGATACAATTTGGAAATTTGTTCAAGCGAATTTTCAACAACAATTCTATCACTTTTAATTTGTTTCGAATCACTTAACGATCCCGGTTAATATTGAAATCCTTTTTTCATTATTAATCCGGAAATTACAGTTGACTTTTCCACCAAATTTCTATTAGTCAAGCAAATTAAATATATTTCCAATATTTCATATAGAATATATAAAATTCCTACGTCTGTCTGTACATTTCAATTTTGAACCCAATTTTAGGGTAAATATTTGTTTCATAAGGCCCTTATTCCAAATTTAACATTTTTAAAATTTTTGTCTGTCTGTCTGTGTGTTCAGATTTAACTAAAGAACGGAACAACCGAATTCAATGAAATTTGGTATTAAGATACATTACAATTACCCACTAACATAAGTCTAATTATCATTCCTTGAAAATAATAAAGGAAGTTATTCCCTACGTAAAAACTAAGGGATAAAAAAAATACTTTAGATAGGCGAGTTATATATCGTTTGAAAGGTAATTAAAAGCTAGAAAATAATTTGCAGTAATCATTTCAGTTGAACTAATAAAAAACACAGTAAATCCAATTAAACAATTAAAAGTACAAAAAATTGCCTTTTTGAAATATGAACGTTTATATCAATAATTAACAAATTTATTGTTAATAGCGTAATGACTTACGTATCTGACATTTTGATGCTCCTAATTAAAAAGACGTTGGTTCGAACCTTACAGTAAACTTTATTTTTTTTTAACAAAATTGTTGTAAAATTGCCCTTAGGGTTGCTCAGGGAGGAAACATTAACGAAAAAAAGTATTAGTAGTAGTAATAATAATATAATACTAATAGTAATGAAACTTTAAGTAAATACGTCTTTAAAACCGTGCATACATCAAATTGTGTATTTATATACCCCCTCTGACTGATGAAATTTTAATATTCGATGTATTCCTTATACGAAGTAGACATCTAATAAGAATTTTTTTTTGAAAATTTCTACCCTAAAAGAGTAAAAGGGGTGACTAAGTTTGTATAAGAAATTGTAGAGTAAATCAACAACCGAAATTTTGAATTTAATAATTGTAATTAATAAAGAAATAATTAATTAATAATAAGTTTCTGTTTTTGTTATATCATTTTAAATACAACATTTTAAATAACATCTTTTCACTTAATTAGTGTGAAAGTTTATGTAGTAGGTACTTATACCAAATACCAACGAGGCGGTTTCAATTTTTGTAGGTTTTTTAACAATCAAACTTTTTAAAATCTAATTTTCTTGAACCAATGATTGTGACCTGGATCAATTATATATTCTACTAAAAAGCATTAAGGGATCAATTTTTTGTCATATATTTCATTATCAATTAAAATAAACAATCTTCCAAACTAACTTTTCTTCAATATTTAGAACAATTTGAAAACTAATTATTGCTATTTAAAATAAATAAAATACTCTAATTTACATCCATACTTTCCACCTATTTCCAACAATTTTGTATGTACACCGTTCAAATGTGCGAAATCGAGTTGCTTTTTAGTCATGATAATCAAAATAAAGAAGATCAACATTTTTTTCGTTTTACATTGTTTTTTCAAATATAAATGCATATTTGAGTCGATGAAATTTGGAAAGTGTTTTTCTTATACGATACAGATATATAATAAGAAAGGGTTTTTGATACTTCCTCCCCTAAAAGAGAAAAAAATGGTGGCAATGTTTGTACGGCATAACGTCTAATAAACAATCGAAATTTCAAATTTCATTATCAAAGTACCGTTATAAACGAAATGTAATTACCTTTTAATATGAATCAAAGTTGGTTTAATATGAGAAACAAAAACTTTGGGTCCGCTTAAAAATTTATAGTCTGATAGTTATATCTAAAATGGTTAAGTTAAGTTTATAAGTGAGAATTACATTTTTTGGCTTTCACATATAGTAAACCTGAAAATCCGAAATACGTATTCACAAATAAATACATTATTAGTGAGCGAATATCGAGAAATTCGGCAAACTAAAAGAAAATGGTTTAATTATATAGTTGAAATTCAGATATTTTAATAAAAAGTGTATAGATACACAATGGTTATACTTGATTATGGAGGAACTGGGTTTCGTGCAATTGTACAAATTTCAATTTCGTGGTAGTGTTGTATATTACAGTAGTGTAATAGTTTTGGGAAAAAGGTTCATTCGGGAATCGAGACTGTGAGATTCCTACTAATATACAAAAATCTAGACCCTTAACTTCTGTTATTTTAACGCGAGTATTTTGATAACTTTCCTGAAGACCGACTTTATTGAACTTGACGATATTTTTTATTTATGTATAGATGCTGATGGATTTGTGGATTATTTGGCTTACGGTAGGTATACCTACCGTAGATATACGCAATAGACCATACTCTTTTTAGATATTTATAAATATTTTTTAGAACTTAACTGATCATTACATACAATTATTTTATTCTAAGTAACAGTTAATTAAATGTGTCTCTTAAAGTCGTCAAAATAGTGTTTTTAAGTATGAATATAATTTTTTTAAAAGAAATAAGAAAAATAAAAATTTCCATATACCACTACAAATAGCAAATCTAAAAAGAAAATATAATCTACACCTACGTTATGCAGACGAAGTCGCGGGGATCAGCTAGTATGTCATAGAATTAAAGTGAACCTGTAATCGTCAAAAACTCAAAACCAAATAAATTTTTAGCCAAGAATGTTTTCCACATTTCTAAGCTCCTTTATGATGGCTTTACTTTAATGTTGTTTCATTATTAAAGCTATATGAACTAATTTTGGAAAAAAACGAGTCAAAGGATGTTGCTTTAAAATGACTAATGTATACTTCATTTTTTTCACAAATGTGCATCGTTGAAAAAACGAGGTCGACGTCAAAAAATGAGAAGTGGTAAATATAAAAAGAAATCATTTGGGTTTGTGTGTCAAAGTTCTTTAAACTTCGAAACTAATTAACAACTTGTCTTAATTTATTTTTAATTACCTTCATGTTGGCAAGCGATGATTGAGAAAATCTGCGTGTTAAACGTGACGCCATCTATGAATCATAAAATGCACGAGGAAAATGAAACCTTTTAAACCTCTTCAATTTATAAACCGATATTCTAATATTGTTGTATTTTATTAACATTTACACTTTTTTGAAGACAATAATAAAATTTTATGTTACATTTTACATAGATAGTTACGATTTAATTACATATATATTATTCAAAACTTTATCAAATATTTAATAAATTATCATAGTTTAAGCTCTTAAGATTATATTTATTAATGTACAACTACAATTCATACATTATGTAGGTTGTCTGCAATACTTTGCTTACAAAACAAATACTGTACTGTGTGATTAAATCAAAGTTACAAGCAAAATATTTTAAGTCGAAAATTACTAATACTGCTTGCAATAGTTAGAGTTTTCATACTGGATTTTCATACAGATTGTGGTGTTGAGGCTCTCTGCAACATCGATTGATCAAAAGAAATCGTTTTTCAAACGAAAATGTCAAACTAAAGAAGTGGACACAGTATCTAATCACAGGAATAATCCTAGCATATGAGCCATTCTGTTGCAAATTGAAAATTTCAATTGGCAATACGCAATATGTATATTTAAACGATTTTAAAATTATATTCAACCTTTTTAATATCAAATTTATGTTTTTTTCTTATTGTTGCGATGTTCTTCGAAGATTACTTCAGAAATTTAAAGACGATAATCAAGAGAAAGAATGATTTTGGTGCAGTTTTTAATAGAAAAATCTTTGACCAGTACTGTCAAAGATACTTTTGAAAAATATCTAGATTAGGCTTTTGGCTTTTTTATGAACTCTTTTCCTCAAAACTTTTGAACTATCACACTAACAAACTGGTGGCCGAATGGTTAAAGTAGCCGCTCCAAAACTAATAGGTGTTGGTTTCAAATCTTGTATCGAGCAAATTTTCGATATTCTTGATTTCTTGATTTATGAATTTTTATTAGCCCTATAGTCGCTAAACAGCTTGATAGTAAAAAAAAAACGGCAAAAAGCAGTCAAAAAACCATCACACTAAAAGAATTGAACATCATGTGCTCTTGAAGGAAATGTAATGGTCTACAAAAAGTATCTGATAGTAAATATTTGTCACACTTTCCTTAAAATCGAACCTTGACATTGATCTATTTTTTCTATTTGATATTTTTACTTTGAAATTTTGTAACTTATAAACAAATTGATATTCAGTTCATCATTTTTATTTTTCTTAAAAAAATCAAATGTACAAAAAAGATTTCTTCTTAGCATTTTTTTGAATAATTTACTTTATCCAAAGTTATTGTAGGTCAGAGTTGAAGCATTAAACTTGAATAACTTTGAATGAAGTACATTAATCAAAAAATGCTTAGAAATTTTTTTTGTACAGCATTTGATAATTTTTAAGAAAAAAACATTTTCTCACAAAAACAATTTTTTCATTAGTTACAAAATTCCAAAGTAAAAATATCAAATAGGAAAAATAGATCAATGTTCAAGGCTCGATTAGAAAAAAACAGTTGCCCTGATGAAAATTTACAATCCGGCATTTTTGTAGAACATTGAATTTTCTTCATGAATATGTATTGCGAAAAAACGCGCTTTGGATTGAAAAATTGAAAATTGAAATGATTGACCTCGTAATATTAATATTAAGGTCTCAAAATTTGTCCTTTTTTTTTGACACCCTGAATAAAATTTTTGATTTTTCCTTTTAAAAAAATAATGGAGTTTTTTAACCTAGCCTAATATGCGTGATAAATTTCTTTTTTAAAATTATCCTATGTTTCTTTGAGTACCTAGTTACTCTTAAAAAAAGGAAGTTTTTTAATGTTAATGTAACTTAAATTTACTTTTTAAGATACTTAAAAAGATACTATAGTAGTTACTTTGTGTATTATTTCTGTACTAAATTTCGTAATGTATTAGGTTTAGTTGTAAAATAATCAGATAAGGGATTCTTATCCTTATCAATTTAAAAAAAAGAATGTATGTCTAAATCCTTGTAAACACAACTTGCTAAAAAACGATAGAAGATTAATAGAAGGGGTTCAAATCTCAAATCGAGCGAATTTTCAATATTTCTCGATTTGCGGATTTTAATTAACTCTAGAGCCGCTAAAAGCCTTGGTTGTTATGAACGATAAATAGCTATTGAAAAATAAACATTTAAAGTTTGTCAAAAGAAAAAATGCCACCAAGTAAACATTATTTTGTACAACCAAATCGTTAAGTATCCCATTTTATTCTTTACTGCACACTTTTTTATAGTTACTTTTTCCTATCTTAGACAATTTTCGGTATCTATGTTACTTTTTGCTATCTTAGATACTTTTTTAAATTATGTGATATAGTTGTTTTTAAAATGTATCATAGATACTAGTTATTTTTTGCCAAAAAATAAAGAAACTAAGATACAGTTACGTAGATACTTATTTTTAGATACTATAGATACTAAGATACTATTTTCTAACAGCTCTGTCGACCAATATATGTTTTTCAATATGGGATTATGAATCTTACTAAAATAACCTCTCCAAAATATAGTTGAAAGCGAAAAAAACATTATGGCTGTTTTTTTATGCCGGTAAAATTTAAAAGATGTACCTAATCGTTGCTATCATAACTGTTAATTATTTCACTGATATTTTTCGTAATTTGTTTATTAATTTGATTTCGTCATTAAGAGTCTTAAACAACTTATATGTACTTTCAAAAGTTACTAATTGTCGATGCCAAAATTCAAAGATATACATTGCACCAAACTTGTTTTATAGATTTTAAAATTCGGATAAAATGCATTTAAAACATTAAACTATTAGATGACTTTATAGTTCACAGTATTTTTATACTTTTAATCTATTTTCATAATCGGTATTTCAGTAATACCTAATATGTTCTATTTTTTTAACCTTTAGAATTTCAAGTTACTACATACTTGCTAGGATTATTCTTGTACTTATGTACTACAGTTTTGACATTTTTTTTTCATCAATTATTTCGCATGCAAATCTAAAAATGTTTAATAAATAAATTAAATAAGATCAGTTTAATTTTGATCAAATAAATAAAGTGCTTTAGTCCAAAAAGCTCAAATTTAAAAGATCTAAGGCAAATTATTATAGTTTTTCATAATATGAAATTCTAAGATGTATAAAAGTTAGTAATATTTAAAAAAATAATGTCACTAAATCTAGAAAAAACCTTAGATCTTTTCAATTAATTTTGAGACCAGTCAATCATTTTAAGTCTAACACAATTAAATCAATCAATACAGTGCTGCAATTCTCAATTAAAACTACAAAATAACTAAACCCAATCAAATTACTTTTCAGCAAATTTAAATTTCGAAAAATCTATTTGTTACTCTAAGTACATTGCTTGGTAAATTCTAAGTGTAGGGTGCCTAAAATTTGACATAAAAACGCAGAGTTTGAGTTGAAACCTTTGAAAATTTAATTCCAAACATTGTTTTATGTTTTTAATCATGCAATATTATGATAGTTTTCCAAAAATTTCGGAAAACTTTTTTCAATTATTTTCTATTCGATCAGAGAACCTCATTCATGTTCGAGCTAATGGTTTTCTAGGTTTGAAAATAGTGCCATCAACCCAATATCATTGTAATATGTAACTAAATACCAAATGCAGCTAAAATATCTCTAAACGTACACGAATTCAAATTCTTTAACACATTCTCTGTTTGATTTATAAAAAATAAATTTCTTATGTTGAAAATAAAGAATTTGAAATTCTACTTTTGTAAGTTAAAAAATTTTAAAAAACCAACCTACATACTTGCTTTGTTAACATTTTTTTAATTCTTAATTCTTCTTCACTGTAAACAATTTAAGTTAAATTTTAATTATCGATTGGAAACATTTGCTAAATATTGATTAGCTAAGTTAAAATTAACCAACTGACGCACCAGCAGCAGTGACGCCCGCCGTAGCCGCTGCTCCAGCCGTCAATCCGCTGGGGACGGCGTCATCGTTTTCGTCACTCTCTTCCTTTTCCTCTTGCGAATCTCGCACTTCTTCCGTTTCACCCATTAGAGCTCGATACTTCTTTGCTATCGATTCCCAATCGGCAACATTTTCAATTCGAGTAGTGGCACTTGTGAAACTTAACTGGGAACCCAGCGGACTTAAGTGTACGACAGAAAGGGCCACAGAATCTTTGGGCGCCACTTGGCTACCCTTTTTGACTTTGGCGAGCCACTTGGCCCCGGCCTTGGTTCGGGCACTCATCTGGTTGCGTTGCAATCCCATCATATGAACCAAACTTGGTCGTTTTCTCGCCCGAACTAAAATTAATTTTATTTCTTGCAATGGCCTTAATATACAGAAATATTGCATTAAAAGCAGTAGCATAGAGTGGTGGGTGCCAGAGGGGCATGATCCCGGATAACAAATGAAAATGGGGCGGCATGTTGACATTGATAGTTTCATGAAAGATTTTAAAAGATTTGTAAATAATGCAAAGAGTTAAATTAGAGTAGTAATGAAAAATAACGACTTTTTTTAACTGTTACTATTTTAGCCTTTAAATTACCTATTAATTAAATCTGGAAATTTATAAAACAATATGGTGGATTCTTAGAATTTTATTAGCCACTCTGGAAAAATGGCGCTCCATTAAATAGTACTCTATGGTAAAAATGAGCTAGTTACAATATTTAAAAATGGATTTCAAAAGCAAATTCATATTTTCAATTTATTATTCAATTCTATTGAATTATTGGATAAAATCTGATTATATATATATAAAAAGTGATTATTTAAAATTAATTTAACATTTACCGATACACGTACAATTACGCTTATGTGCACTGTTTTTATGCACAGGTAACGTATATTAAGTAGCACAGTTATTTAACCTTTTACATCTCTAATTTATAGTAAAATAATTAAATAATTATTTAATTATTTTTATTATGGTTTGGCTATTTAATATGGTTTGGCTTTTTATCATATTTTTTTTTAAAAATGATGACATTAAAGGGCATTGAATTTCCGGTCGGCCCCGGCGGCAAAAAAGCACGCTACGCTACTGACTATAAACAATAATTAACACTAAAAAAATATATGAACTGAATTCTAATGCTGAAAGATCCCTCAGCCTAGGATGAAGAGGGTCCAATTATCTAAATATTGGAATAGGCTTTATAAAGCTACCATTGAAAAATCAACGAAAAAGAAAGATTAATTATTGAAAAGTTTACTCCTAATTGGTGACCAAAAAATCGATCATTAATAATCGCCAATACAGCTACCTATATTTACCAATTTAAATTTAGTGGCGTTTTCGATATTCTGATGACTAATTTAAGCCACAAAATTTATGTTTTTTTTTTGCAATTAATTAGTGAGAAATTATGCAAATTTTTTTTGGTCGATTTTCCATCACTGTCTTTATAAACTTCTTCAATCGATTCATTAGCGGGATATTAAGAGTGAGATGTGGGAGAAAGTTAAGCTAATGTGATAGAATTATGAAGTAATAATTAAAGAATGAATTTTTCAATAATAGTGGCAACAAATAAGTTGTTAATTTTTTGTGTGGTACAACTATTAACCTATAGTAGTGATGGCAGATCTTTTTGAGGCGTGGGTCAAATTTTGTTAATATTTTTTTAGTTCTAATTCGTGGGTCACTAATGTGCATGGCGCCATCTAGCGTCTCACAAAGTGAAACATAATAGGGGCGAAACAAGCGCTATAGAGTCTCTTTCTACATACATAGCGAACAAATGGTTGCCTAGCCGTTAGGGGTCAGTTAAAAAGCTTGCGTGGGTAAGTGTTTAACCCACGCGTTAAAGTTCGCCATCTCTGACCTATAGTAAGATCAAAAAAAAAGCATTTACAGCTTAACAAAAGATTTTAGTTAAATTCTTTGGATAATTCTGGTGCAAAAAAATGAAATTTTTAAAACATATTTAATGTATTACCTCTTTGCCGACACATTCCCACAAAAAGCAGCAACCATGTGGTTATTAAATTGATTGGAGCTGGAGCCGTTGTGGTTCGATGCATCGATCGAATCAATTTTGACAGACCAAATTTCCATTCTATGTCGGATTGGGCCTGAAACGATAGCGTGGAATTTAGCAAAATGCAAAAACATTATGCCGAGGGACTTGGAGATGAGCCAAAGCCTGTTTCGAGTCCGTTTAAAAAGAAATAATAAAATAATAAGTTAAAATTATAACGTAACGTTCTAAAGTGAGCATAACCATCGACTTTGAGTTGCATAACACGGATCATTTAGTTTTCTTGTTCTTCTGATTTTCTTGCATATATGGAAAAACGAGCAATGATAGCTAAGAAAAATTGAATGTATTTCAAAAAGTGCACCACACACAATAATTCATTCATAGTCGTCACGAGTGAACTAGCAATCCTCGGGAAAACATCACATTTTCAATGAAAAACCTTAAACCCCCTTTTGAAGGCAACGGTATATTAAATATTTATGTTTTTGAATAAATAATTAAGAAAAAAACTAATGAGTTCCGAATATAGTACCTACCTACAAATAAAATTTGGAAAATACAACTGAAGCTTATAAGCAACCCTAGTGATTAGTATGGGCTTTGATTATTTGATTATTGATAATGCCGGTGTATGGAATTGCTAAGCCCCTTGAAATCCTTTTAATTTAGTTCAGATCTTGATATGTATTCTCACATGTAAATAACTTGTGTTTTCCTATATTATAAACAATAGTAAAAAATAGAGGCCTTTAAACCAAATATTTAGGTCGCTGATGTTTGCTTTATAATTTTGTTAGTAATTGTAATTTACATCTTCAATTTTCATGTGGTCTTACCTAATTTCACAAGATAAATTAGATGCTTAATTTATGATCTCAAAACAATATCTTCTGATAACATCCATAGAAATATTATTGGTTAGTTATAGTTCTAGATTATAAAAAAGATTAAAAGAGAGATTATACTAAAAGCAAAATTAAAAAAGATATCCAAAATATTTTAAACAAAAAATGGGATATAAATCAAATTTAATATGGTTCACCAACCACCCTACAACTTTAACCGACAGGTATAAATTTAAAATTTTAATCTTTCTAACTATTTTTCTAAATTAAGTTTCTTTGAAAGTTGAAATTTATTCCTGCATTATTTTAAAATGTGCTGATTGCAAATTATATTATTTCGATTTGCTATGCATATATTATCGTAGAAACAGAACATATTAAAATACGAAATAAATAAAAGAACAAAATTTGATACATTCGTACATTAATAATGGTTGAGTGAACAATTAGAACTGCATACTTAAGTTTGGGTATATTTTTAACGAGATATATATGTGAATCATGGTTTTCCAAACCCAGCGACTTAAAAAGCTTATGAAACTGAACTACGTACAATGAAGGGGACAGGTAGGACCTCTTTTTGGAATTTATTATATTAATTATAAAAAATTATCATATGATATACTTAGTGATTGGGGAAATACAACATAATCTAAATGTTTCTCTTTAATAATAAAATTAGGGGAAAAAAATCGGGAAATATTTATTCGGAAAAATTGTCAATGCGGGATAAAATTCGATAAAAATTTATCCAGAAAAATGTATGTAAAGAAAAAAATACTTTTCTTAAAGATGGCGTTGTATTGTGAACTTGACATCATATAGAAACTAAAATTTTATTGTTATTCATAATTTTATAAATAGCTGTAAATTATAGACTTTAATTGTTGTTTTTCTTAATATTTTACGTAAGTTTATTCAATGTAAATATAATGTAATTACCAATTATGAAATAAATTCTTAATATTTTAGAAAAACACATTTTTGTCAATAAAAAGGGAAACCTTATTATAAGTATTTTTGGGGAAGCAGATTTGTAAAAATAATCGGGAATCTCATTTAAAAGCTTTAGATGGGTCTAAACAAATTGAAAAACATTTTCCGATTCCCTAAATTTTGTCATCCCAAAGAACAATGTTCTTCACTAGAAGCAATTGTATTTAATTAACAAGTAAGGTTTAGATTTTGAAAATGTTAAGTTTTCCTTCATTCCTAAAAAAGAACCAATTGACTAAAATTTGTTGAAGATTTTAATTTTAAAGCTTTAGGTCTTTAATTAGTTTTAAAGTATTGGTAGGTACGACGTACTTTAAGTGTTGTTACTGTAGAGAACTTTCAAATGCAAATTTCCCATTAAGTTGACGATATCGTTTAATATCGTTTAATAAAAAATTAATCCAACTAATTTTTAATTCAAATAATAAAAAAATCACCAAAACAGTTACAATTTTTGCTTACTTTATATAAAGTTTAGAGTTTTTGGAACATTCTTTTTAACATCTTACTTTCTTCACTTATTGGTTGAGATTTGTTATCAATGTAACTTTATAATTTTTTTTCAATTATTGATAAAACTAGATAAATGTTGCTATAAGTTTTGAATGAAAAAATACCTAACAATTTATAACTACTTATGCTCATAGAAATTCAACTATAATGTCGAAAGCTCGAAAACATACGTCACTGATGTATTAATGACGAGTGGTTGTAAAATTCTTATTAGTTCCAATATTTTTTTTATTGTTATTTACCGTCGTTTTATACCTACTGTCTTTAGTGACTCTTGGGTCAATAAAAGACCACAAACATCAAACTCAACAGTTTTGGAGTGGTCACGTTGACCACTCGGCCACCAGTAGGCTTAATGAATTTTTGTAACTTTAATTTTTGAATAAAATTTTAGTAAATTGGTTCTTTTTACTGATATCGCTAGTTGTTTAGTTCCTTCTTGGTCTAGAAAAAAAAATGAATATGATTGTTTATTCTTCAGAAAATGAACAAATTGATTTCGTCATTTGAAAATAAAGTGGCTAGCCCAATAGGCTTGAGATGAGACACACATTTGCTATGATGATAGTTTCATTCGTTTAAAAAAAAATAGATGCACGAAACGAAATCACTTGCAAATCATGCTGGGAGTATAATATGTCGCTGAAAAAGTCTAGCTAACAGTTTCAGATGACTCGTTTGACACAAAATCCAAGATGAAAAAAAAGTAGCGAGCTAAAAGATCGAGCTGCTAAAAATGGAGCATAGATCATTTGGATCGTTCGGGACGGATTGTGACATGCCCATGCAATAATATGATAGTCAAAGAGACAGAGTGTTGATGGTAGACTTGTTGAAATGTTACCTCGAGGCCGCACCGCAGCCATTACCGTTACCTGAATTCTCTGATATGTGTCTGTCATCATAGCAATGAGCAGGTTAATTAGTACAACGACTGAAACCAACATATACACTCCGAACACGATTTTGAAAAGTGCTCCGGTCCAAATCGGCTGATTATTGTCATTCGTTTTCCAATTCTCTGTTTTTAGATCGTCACTAGGTGTTTGACCGAATACCGCGAAAAACAGCAATTCGAAAGCTTTGGCTGGGTGTTTTTGGACTGTAATCATAAAAACAAGAAAAAAATGGATATCGATAATTACCTGAATCCTTTGATAAGTATCGGACATCATAGCAATCAGAAGATTAATTAACACGACGACTGACACCAACATGTAAATGCCGAAGACAACTTTGAATAGATTTTCAGTCCACTGCGGCCGATACAGCGGCTGTTGCTTATTGGGCGGTTTTACCATCAACTCCTCATATGTGGTCTGACCGAACACGGCGAAAAACAACAGTTCGAATGCCAGCAACGGATTCATCACCACTGAGAACAGGCAAGGTCAAAAAAAACATGCCAATCAGTTGAGTGTCTAATCTAACACTGAGCCAAGAAAAAGACATTCGAAACGAAACGAAACGGAACAGCTCTAACACACGAAACTCGACGACCACACCAAAGACAAGACATTAAGCCCCAAACTGTCCTTACCACACTACCATACTACAGGGTGGTAAAGCCAGTTGTGGAACCCACGCATGCAAGCACCTCTAACAAAAAGACCACAACCCAAGCAACAAAAACTCTCCACTTTCAATGTATCGAAATTTCAAAATGAAAGTACTAATACGAAATGGATACCACAATTTTGGCCAATTCGAGCAACAAACACGATACAGCACTCTTTCAATCTGAAAAGCTAAAAGTTCGCTAGACAAAACAGAACAAAGAGGACAAAACGACAGACGCAGATGGACTTCCCACACGTGACTTACTGCCCTCGGTTGGTTGGTGCCGACGTTTGGCTGCCGCATGAGTGCCAAGTCGGCCATGGTGCAGTCGAGAAGATGCCTCGTCTTCAACATCCAACCATTCCGATTCAGGATCTATTGTTGTGGTAGTGCTAACTGGTGTCGTGGTTACATCTGTTTAAGTCATTTGTAGTCATTATACTTAATTCTAGACAATTTCAACAGTAAAATCTTAAATCAGTATAATTTCAAGAGTCCTGATTAAAAAATCACTGCTTAAATTCAAAAATCTTTTAATAAATTTCCATTAACTATCACTTAGATTGCCTGAAATTTAAAAAAGTTTAATTTCATCACCCAGTTACAGCCAATTATTCTTCTTCTAAGTAAAATTAATCCATCGAAATGTTTCAAAGGAACTTCCACCAAAAGATAACACATTATAGATATAGATAGAATTGAAAAAAAGTAAGCTTACCATCACTAAAATATCCTTTGTTCAGTCGTCCAAGTGCCCGGACTTCTTCATTTGAGTAGTTGTGGAACGGTTGATTTAGCGCAACAAAATGCATTGAAAATCCGAACACGAAGATGGCCAACACCGCCAAGAACCGTGCCAAATCCTTCATCAAATTACCAATAATGATGGCCCACGGTCCAAACAGATGATGGAACGACAAAAAGTCGAGAATCTGTACACAAGCCAATAAGAACGATACTGCAAAAAACTGATTACGACAATACATCAACGTCGGCCATTCGCGCTTCGACACCGCAAAAAAACCAAGCAGATGCGCTCCAACGCCCATAATTCCAAAAAGCAGCACAGTGAGCTTAATCCATCCCAATCCCGACTTATCACTGGGATTTGTTAATTCAAAAAGAAGAAGCCCACTAAGCCACACTAATAACACCCATTCGTACCAATATGGTAAAAGACTATTTCGAACTACGGGATAAATAGGGGTGATTCCGGCAATCATTAGAAAAAACATTAAATATACATGGGAAGTCAAATATGACATAAACTTAATAATTGGAACTTTGTTATATTTGTGGCCTAGTGGAAGAGTAAATCCTATCCAAACTGGAGGACAAAATATAAATGCGAAGAACAACAGCATTATCTTCCACGCTGCCCAATTTAATGATCCTCGCCAAAGTTCCTAAAATCCCACACAATCGAATTAAGCATATACCTTCTACCCAAAAAACAGTCTTACCTGTAAATACCTTTGTACAACTGTATGGGCAATAACTTCTTTTTGCTCGTTCTCGATTAAAACATCGAGAAACTCTAAATTTCTTCGATCGGTCGCAGTTAAAATTCGACCGGCTGAATCAGCACCAGCGGCCAGAGCCAACAACTCCGTCGCCATCGCTTCACATTGTTTTCCAGCAGCGATCAAATCTTTTGCACGTTCCTTTTCCTTTGTAGAAAGAGTAATTAAAATATTTGATAATTTGGCAGCTGTATCCACCGGGGCGGGGGAGACTAGTACGAATTCTTCAATGGGCTTATTATTATGATTTCTGGAGCAAACCATTAAGTTATATACAAATCTCTTATCGTCCATCAACGAGTACGTGTCGTGCTCTTTATGCATTAAATATTCCAAAACGTCGTTGTGACCTTCAGAAGCTGCGAACCAAATTGGAGCACAGCCCAAATTTGTTTCGGTTTTGGGTGAAGCCCCTGATTCGGATAAAAGTCGCACTACATCAAAACATCCAGCTTTGGAAGCACAATGAAGAGAAGTCCACCCGTTTTTATCAGTCGCGTTAATTTCAGCACCTTGACCCAGAAGAACTTCAACCATTTGATAGTGACCATGAGTTGCAGCTATATGAAGACCAGTTTTTCCGTGACGATCAGAACTTTGTAAAAGTTCAGCCGATCTGCTCAATAATAAGCCTACAACCGACATATGACCTCCAAAACACGCTAAATGTAAAGGATTGTATCCCTGAAAGTGGTTATAACATTTAAATTAAAATCAATGCGATTTAATAGAAAATTTACGTTTTCTGTGGTTGCCGCGTCAACTTGGACTCCAGCTGAATTCAAAAGTAATCGTACAACGTTTTCATTTCCCGAAAATGCTGCTAAATGCAAAGGAGTCATTCCGGATTCACTTCCTAAGGCTCCAACTAAAGAAGCTCCATTTGGAGGCTCGGATTTAACAGTTCCCGGGATAGTAGAAAGTAATTCACGAACAGTATCTTAAATAATACACAATAATTTCATAATTAAACATTTTTCTCCGTAAAGGATATCATTAGACTTGCCTGCTTGTCCAAAATATGCAGCTACATGCAATGCAGTAACTCCTAGCTTTTTACTTGACAGCCGCAAAGAGTTTGATGAACGCATTACTTCCAACACTTGCCCATGGCCATTTTGGGCAGCCAAATGCATTGCTGTAAAACCGGCTCGGTTTTCTTCTGTACAAGAAGCACCAGCTCGCACCAAAGCACGCACAACTTCGGCATGACCACCTTCGGCAGCCAATTGCAGCGGAGTTGCGTCCGTTAGTTTGTTTCTTGCCGTAATTACTCCTTGCCGATCAAACTTCATCAACTCCTCGATCACTTTAACTGAACCTTGCATTGCTGCAATGTGAGCACATGTATTTCCGTCTTTTGTTGCAGCCATTACAAGACTCGGATGCTGCACTAAGAAAAGTTGAGCAACTTCCGAAAAGTTATTTTGAGCTGCGGCATGAATTGGTTTTTGTCCTTGGTCATCGGTAGCATCGATGTTTGCACCGAGTTCCAGTAGCGTCCTACACACATCAATTTGTCCAGCTCCAGCGGCTAAATGTAGAGGAGTTTGCTTTTTCAGTGTTAAAATATCAATGACGGCGTTATGATCTTTAATTAAGAATTTGACTAGGTGTTCGAAACCATTCATTGCAGCTAAATGAAGAGCGGTTCGACCAACTCGAGACTTTGAGTTGATGAAGGCTTTATGTGTTAGTAGGGCGTCGCAAACTTGTAAATATCCTCGTTCTGCGGCTAAATGGAGCGCTGATCTACCATCAATATCGAAGACATCAACTCTCGCGTGATTTGCCAAAAGATTGGTTACTAGTTCCATATGACCTCGATGACTGGCGATTAGTAAAGGAGTCCAACCAACAGCCGACTGGCGATTCATAGCCTTTTGTATATCGGTAGCACTCATATGAGAGATAAATTCTGTAAGGACGTCATTGTTTCCAGCCATTGCTACATAATGTAGAGCCGTTTCATGAGCGTGTCGAGTTTGGAGATTGACATCAGCGTTATTTGTTAGTAAAGCTCGAACTATTTCTCGATCAGATCCTGGAGTTGTGACTTCTTCTTTCGTAACACTGCAGGCGTAATGAAGGGCACTGCAACCATCTTCAGTCATAGCGTTGATGTATGTTGTAGCTACTTCTGCGCCATGATGCTCTTTTACTGTTTCTATTAAGTGCTTAACAACATCTGCTTGGCATCCTTTACAAGCAAGATGAAGTGGCGTCTCTCCTGTCTAAAGTAAACGTTTTTAAGTTAAAAAGGGTATAACAAGGTTTGTATGGGAAAACTGCCCCCGCGGCTTTTTTGATTCTAACTCAGGGGATCGTTTTGATTCTGAATATTTTTTTTTTTAATTTTATTACTAAAAAAATTAAATAAAATCGAAAAAAGAGGTTTTTTTGGAATTACTCAAAAACCGTTTGAGATAAATATTTGAGTTTGGCTATTTTTTTATTCAATATCAAAACGATTCCCTAAGCTTGATTCGAAAAAACCGCGGGGATAGTTTTCCCATACAAACCCTGCTATACCCTTTGAAAAAAAAATCATTATAAAAATATTTGAATTTATCACTTGTAGCAATTTTTCTTCTAAGACCCAATGTTTTTCACCAAGCGCTTCCAGATCAAGTTTTGTTAAGCTAGCTTCATACACGTATAAAAAGACAATGCTTTCCTTGATTGGGCTGATCTGGATACTCTTGGTGTAAAACTGTTTACTGTAATTGGAGATTTGAGTATATCCCTACTTTATTTTTATTTAATGGATCTCCATTATCTTCCAGAAGGAGCATAAGGGTCGCCAAATTTCCATGTTGTGCCGCGACATGAACAGGTGTAGCTCCATCATCGGTCGTCAAATTTGGTCCAGCACCTGATTTCAGAAGCATAAGAGCACATTTTTCACCATCAGGAGCTCGCGCTGCCAAATGTAACGGGGTCTCCCTTAATTTCCCTCCTGAAAATTAAATTTTTGTACCTACTGAATTAAAGCGGCGTTTGAAGATTTTTATACCTCTCATATGGACACTTGCACCAAAACCCAACAAAGTTTCTACAACCGCTGGTTTTGCTGATTCGACTGCTATGTGTAACGCGGTATAATTTTCCTAAATAAAAAAATAGTTAAATTTAACATTTTATTTAAGCCTACTGGTGGCCGAGTGGCCAAGGTGGCCACTCTAAAACTGGTAGGTATTAATAAATCTCATATCGAGCAAATTTTTGATATTTCTCGATTTACGGATTTTTATTAACCCTAGAGCTGCTTGGTAAGTACCTTTGTACTTACAAAGCGATAGTAAATAACAGTTAAAAAGTTTTATTTAATTTAAAATTTACATTTGTTGGAACGTCCACGTGTTCTCCTTTTTGAAGCAGAGTATTGATGATTCCGACGTGTCCATACCTAGCTGCTGTATGAATACTTCTAGCACCATCCTGGTAAGAAAAAAAAGATATTTATTTGCATATTTTGATTGATTATTTTAGCATATCCTGACCTTATTTGGCATATGAAGATAAACTCCTTTTTTGAAAAGCATTGTGGCACAATCCGAGTGCCCATTGAGCGACGCTATGTGCATCAGAGTACTTCCATCTTTAGTCCTTTCCAGAATACTCGCTTTAAATTTATCAGCCAGTAACTCAATAATATTTGCATGACCATATTCTGCAGCCAAATGCATTGGAGTTCGATCTAGAACACAATGAACGTAAGGATAAAAGATATATCTATTTTATTATGAAAATAATAGAAAAGAAAGAAAACTTAATATCTTTAGGTCTGATTTTTTTAGAAGATAGACAACTAGATGATTTAGATTAGTCCAGTTTATTAGAATATTTTTGGTCATCTTATATTTTCATCTTTAATCGTTGCCTGTTTGAAGTTTATATGCCTCATTTTTAGTAATCTACAGAAGAATCCCAGTTTTCAACTGGTACTAATAAATTTTTATGATGTAGGGTCAATGGTAGCCCCCATAGCTGCGCAGGTCAACATCGTTTGTGGATTTAGTATTACTATATGCATCACTAGTTCAGAAAGTCATACTAAAGTAGTACCAGATATTCTGGTACCGTAAGTTTGAAGTTAATATGATTCTTTAATTTACTATACTTGCAGCATCCAATCATATTTTACTGAGGGTTGTTTCAAAAAAATATTAGAATGGTTAAAAGGTTGGTAAATTTAAACATGGATTTTTTCTTCAAATAAATTAAAGCTCTAACCGCTCCAAAACTGGTAGGTTTTAGGTTCGATCCTCCTATCGAGCAAATTTTCGATATTTCTCGATCATGGATTTTTATCAACCCTAGAGTCGCTAAAGACTTTAGCAGTTATAAAGTGACGATAAATAACAATAAAATAATAAAGTTCTCTAAAAGTATACCTGATTGGGAGGTAGATGAATCAAAAATCATCTTTCTTCGAGAAAGTTTTATGGTTTTTTAAGGATTCGGTGCTCACCTTGATTGTCGGTGATGCTGGCTGAAGCTCGTACCCCATAAAAGTATTTGACCAGCACTTCATCGCCTTCTGCCGATGCAATATGCAATGCCGTTTGTCCCTCACCATTCTGGATGTCCACGTTTGTGCCATAGTCAACCAGAATGCGAACCATATCAATGTCTCTTCGACGAGCTGCGAGATGAAGTGCCGTGTCTCCATTTGCCGTAGTTGCCTTCAACTGTTCCGTGGTTTGTGACCCCAACAACTCGCGACACATGGATTGATTCCCGGCCTCGACAGCCAGTAACAGCGGAATTTTTCCTTTCTGAAATGAAACCAAAGCAAGTGATAAAACTCCAAAACTGCTACTGCAAAGCCTCAACAACTTCTGAAAAATGCACTAATTGCAAAAATTACTTGACTGCATTGTTTACACGAATATTGATTCGGTTGATACAGATTTGCAGGTGGACAATTTGCATAAATTACCTGGTTCGGAACTAAAACGGCATTGTTTTGGTGCAGTTCCAGCAATTTTCTCCAGGTGGACGAGGAAGACATAAGCCTGTCGCGGGACTAAGTGAAAAATTGCGCTAAGACCGAAAAAAAATTCGCCGACTGCATCCCTCCAGTGCTTTCGAACGCAAACTGTTTCATATTAGTAATAATATATTTTTATTTAATATAATAAGGAAAATAAGTTTCTTCTAGTCGCTCGAATCACGCAAATATTGGCCAATAGAATACTTCAATTTCGATAAATGTCTGAATGCATATTGAAAAATTATTTATGATGCATCGTGCAGACAACTCCAGTTCAACTTTTCAACCCAATGGCTTGAAATTTCTCAAGTGACTGGAGCGAACTTTCACGGCAATCGTTTACCCTATTAAATAATTGCCTCAACTTTAATTAAAACGACAACATCGCAAGTCTTTATAAATCCTTAAAATTACCCTCCAAAAGTTAAAGTGTAAGGTGTAGAAGGAAGGTGTTTGAAGACTAAACAAATAACTCTTCAATCGCCAATCGCAACCAAAAATATCCAAAAATAAAAATCTATCCCTAAATATAACTCAAATACCATTTATATATCTTCAATAGTTCAATCGTAAAAAATAATGGTCATTTTTTTCATATTTTTATTGAGCAAAAATTCGATGGATATCAATCATACAACCCTACTAATTACCTCCACCACGAAATCGCTTTTTATTTTTTTATTGCGACGCTCATAAAGGCATTTTTTTTTTCATTACCTCTTCTGGCATATAAAATGGGGAAAAAAAAGGGAAAAGACAAACGAAGAAAAGTCGAAATGTGGTACCAAGCGGCGTCATCTTCCCAACGCAATATTCAACACGCGATTAAATATCCGATTCCGACGTATGTTTTCAACATTTTCAAATATTTTCAATTTAAAAAATCTTTATAATAAATAATTTCGATTTTAAGAATTCGAAGGTGAATAGTTTGCGATGCTTTTGTTTGATAGATTGGTGACACCGACATTTATGTCGGATTTATTGAATTTATTTCGATCTATATCTGTCATTAACTAGAAATATTGGCTTCATTTCGGCTCTCGTAAATATAGAGTGGAAATCTAATAAACTCCATGTAAATTATATAAGTATAAATTTAAAATTAGAAATGAAAATAATTAACACCGAACTAATTTAAACCAATTAAAATCAAGCACGCAAATTTTCATTATCTTGGTAATTAATTCTACAATATTAGACAAAATAGTAATTAAATAACATGCTATAAAATTTTAATTTCTACGCACATATTTTGATTGAAAAAATAATTTATTTCTTATCTAAACTTTTTGAAACAAAAGATTAAACTCGAAAATGGCGCAAATATCATTAAAAATATTTTAATAGAAACGAAAAAGAAATATATTGGAATCCTTTACTTCAGCCTCCTTTGTCTTCTAAGGGGTGGCCAATTCTTAAGGTTTTCACTGATGGTGGAAAACAACACCTGGTAGTTAGATCAATTTTGTGATGGTCTCCACAAAAATATACCTTGTAGAAAAAGATATAAGTTAGTGATAGTATGGGCATATTACATGTTTTTCTGCTTACAATTCTTTGCTAAACTTATTATATATTGCAACACTGCCAATGTTTGTAAACTTCTTTTTTTTTTTTACTTCGCCTCTATTACCTCACTTAGTCGTTAGTTTGTATGATACGGAACTTTCAACCTCATTTTTCACCTACTTCTTTAGCACTTTATAGGCGCTGACAACGCATGAATTCATCGAAAAATTTTAAAACCATCAAGTATTTCTATTTTAATTAAATATTTAACTTTGGAAAAAAACTCTCGTTGCTTTCTTCTCAGGCGCATGTATGTTGAAATAAATGACAACAAACAGTTCAAATTTCACAATGATTGAAAAAATTGATATTAAAGACTTATTGAATGACTAAATAGAAGAAAAAAAAAATATTTCAAAAACATCGTTTCTATTGGTAAAACACACTAAAAAGGTAAAAACATATTAATGAACTGAATCTTCGAACCGATTGCACCATCGATATTAAGGCGATCGATATTAACGAACTAATGAGAATCGTTAGCGATCTAGTTGTACATCAAAGCGAGACGTGCAATTTTGTATACATTTTGGTAATATGGAACACCCCTCGCTTTGATGTACAACTAGATAGCTTACGATTTTCATTAATTGGCTAATATCGCCTTAATATCGATAGTGCAATCGGTATGAAAATTCTGTTCTTAAATTTATTCTTTACCTTGTATTATACAGAATACATTATCTTAGTAGAAACTGTGTGTTATTTTATATACCAGGGGATTTGCCATTCTTTACCTGTTTCACTTTTCTATTTGACTATTTATAACAAAGGAATACCTAAACAATCATATGAAAATGAAAAATAAATAATTTATTTATGTGATTATTATGCAAAATTATAAAACCTGACGAATGAATATAATTTATGACCCTAATATAATAATTTATGATAAAAATGACACCTAATGAATATACTTTACGGGTGTAAGAAATGGTTGAAATTTTCTGGCGTTAAAGAATTTCATGGGGTTAGTATCCACAAATTAAATATTTTTTGCTTTTTAACTCGATTGGTTGATAAAGTTGTTGTATAAGCGGTAGCAATCCATTGCTATTGACAGTCAAAAGGTATTCATATTTAATACAAGAGTTTCCTTATATCTACAATAGACTATCCCTTTAAAAATATCTACTCTACCGATAATAACTATGAATTATGCATTTAGTAAACGAATGAAATGTTTAAAAAAATTACACTAATTAAAATATATGTAACCACTAACATATTCGATAGATCTATTAGTACAAAATTATTTTTCTTACACTATGAAATAATCTGACACCTTTCCCTCTAAAAAAGTTTATGTTTACATTTACATTTTTTTCTTCTTTGTTTTCTGCAGTCCCTACTTATTAATTTTAGTCCTTCTGTAGTTTGACTATACAAAACAAGTTCTATGTAATATTTTGGTCTAATCAGTTATGATTTCTCTGTTTCGTAAATAAAATATGTATATATAAAACAATAGTATGTCCTATATAGATATATAGTATAAGTAAAGCAAAATTGCAGACCTCAATTTAACCTTCCTATACTATCCATTATATCTAGTATCCCATCTTTCTGTTCTAAAAACCTCCGAAGAATTTTTAACGCTCCTTACTTTGTTAAAAATGAAGGTCTAAATATTAATTACGCAATTGAATTGAATTTCGATGCAATCCTAAATCTACGACAAATTATCTTCCCACACAAATCCAGAAGTTAAAGTAGTTTCATCCATCCAAAACTTAAAAATACACCACTGTCCTTATAATTGATAATCGTTAATAATCAAGAGATCATTTTGTTTTTATAATTGAGAAAAAGATAAAGTTAATATTTTTTTGTAAAAATAAAACTTAACCCTAATACTGAGTTAAAAATGTTTAAATTATTTTGTATTTTATTTATTGAATTTTAAATTGTAATAATATTTATAATTTATTGTATAATTAATTGTAATAATTTTATGGCCCCTCTTATCAAGAGCTGTATAAAAGCTTCGCTGAAAGTACTTCCTTTTTTTTGGAATATTCAATAAAAAAAAAAACGATATTCTAAGAATCACTTTCATAAGGTAAAAATAAATATAAACGTTAAGCAATGAATCATTGCAATCATAGACAAGAACAAAGGAAAAGGAAAAATGTTAACCGTAAACTCCAAAGAGCTTTTTTGATAAAAGTTTTTGCTAAAAACGAAACAAAACCGTATAGCATAAGGTCAACGAGACTACAAGTCGAGCTTTTACATTGAGAATTTTGGAGATATTGAACTTTCATTTAGACGAGAGAAGGTTAAAGTCTCGAAATCTAAAGGTTGACATGATTGAGTTTTTGCACGCCAAAAATAGATCACACTTATGTGAAATATGAACAATTTTGAGCGATGAAAAATCCATTCTGAATTTGCTTTAAAATGTGTAGGTGTTAATGATTAATGAGACGAAAAATAAAGATTAGATATGGGTTAAAGGGATGTGAATTAAATTTCAGATGTGAATTGTGTACTTAAAATTTGAAATATCTTACACAAATACAGAGAGTTTAATTTTTAATTCAAATTTAGGCAACAAACAATTTAAAAATAAAATTTAATATTTAAAAATTATAAGTAAATATAAGCTGAATTAAAATTGAAGGGTTTTTAAGAATATTATACAGAAAAAACAAATTTATTTTTATTAAGTAGGATTATCACCAAATAATAAAACAATGTTAAAAAAATAGCATTTATATTGACCAATAGAGCGATGTTGGAAAAAATCAATTTTTCCGAAAATATTTTTGTGCTTTAAGTGAAGAAACCTTTTTTACTTCTAGATCATTCCGTTAAAGTAGTGATTTCCATCCAATTTTAGGCCATGTCCCAACTAGGGATTTTTAAAATCCTGATGCCCCCCTCGTGATATTTAAATTTTTTACTCAAAATTTTAGGGTTATTCACCTGAAGGAAGCTTAAAAAGCCATTAACTTGGTATCAATACAAGCTTCTAAAGACTAATTCATCTTTGAAAGAGAAAAATAAAAAATGAAAAACAGTTAAATAAATAAGACCAAAGACAAGGAATAGATAGAAGACAATGAATAAAAATTAATAAACACAATTAAATAGTGAAAAATTATTTTTACAGATTTAAAACTTTAAAATTAAGAAAACAATAAGCATTTATAAATCTAATTCCTTTAATTAATAGCTTCTTAGCAGTTATCCATTGATTACTTTGATTCATTTTCTTTTTAGCCATCGGAAATTAATGAATTTTATATTTGTTTTTCCTATTGATATTTTTAAAATTCACAACATAGCATCTCTGGTTTCATTTTTGTTAAATTAATTAAAATAAAAAAAAATTGTGACGTGAATTTGCTTACAACTGCAGTAATAAAAGCTCATTATAACACTTAAACTGACCACGGGGATCGCTTGTGTCGATTTGACTTCAGCTATTATGGCTGAATAGAATGTAGAGTTTAGTTACATTAGAAATGCGATTTATTTTGTCAACTATTGTTTTTTATAAAAAACAATAGCTGACAAGAGCTCTGTTTCATTTTTACTCTATGTTTTTCTTTCAATCTTACTTCTACTGAGAGTGTCATATATTGCCACTGGAATACTTTTTAGAAAATTTAAATAAAACTTTTTTGCATAGTTTAAGCTCCAAATATTGTTTGTTTAAAACAGTTAAACAGTTGTGGTTTTAAGAATTACTAGTAGAATCCATCATGCTTATCAGTGTCCAATATGATTTTGTGGAGGACCAGATTTAAAATTTTCATTTCCGTAGGTGGCCAAAGGAAATCTTCAACAGTAAAGTAATAGTAATACATATATGGTTTAAAATTTAAAAAGTTCGCGAGTCGGATAAAAAGCGTTTGTGAGCCGTATGTTGGACAGGCGTGATCTACCTCAATCACTTAATAAACCAGGTAGCTTTAAGATGGTCTTAGGATATGAGAAATATAATTTACAAAAAATGAAATAAATAATATACTTTTATAACAGTCATTTGTACTATACGAAAAATTTTGTAAATAATACAAGTGCTTCTATTTCAAAAACTGGAGCTTAAAATTAAAAAAAGTACTTCATATGAAGATGCTATAGTGTGTAAAATGATAAAACTACTTTATACTAACTTTATTTTAGCGAAACCAAAACTAGTAATTTTCAAAATAGTTTTTAAAAAATATTTGAAATATTAATTGTACTAGGAATTTTATATTTTGTGATTTTTGGAATTATTTAAAAAACAATTTGTTACAAACTATATAGTACATGAAAACTAAAAACTTACCGCGTCTGTTTTTAATCGAATATCCTTGCCAGCGGCGGCTAATAAAGCCCTTAAAATCGACGTGGCCGTTCCCGTTTGCCGCGATGCGACCAAGTGAACTGCCGTTTGTTGTCTCGACTGCAAAAATTGAGAAAATTCCACTTACAAAAGTTCGATAAACAATCAAAAATCAAAAAAACACAAAGCGGAAAATCCTCCATTAATTTCGTGATTGCAAAGCTTTTCGGCCGTGTGTCACAAATCGCGAACGAACCAACACTTGTTCGTAGCCGATAAAATTAAAATCGACACGAAAAACACAAATCTTTGTTTTTCCTGAGATTTATGTTTATTCGTATGTATTTCCATTATTACTTGCACACCCATCGAAGGGTGAATTCCAAATATTGATCAAACAAAGGGATTTTTCCACCAATTTCTTTTGAAAATATCAAAAACATTATATATAGCTAAAGAAAATTTTTCCCATGAAAATGACAAACAATCATTTTTATTTCTCTCCATAAATATAAATTAACTTTTACGTTTTGTCATAAAACTTTTCAATCAATTCAAGTTGTTTTTTTTTAAATCAAATTTAGAAAAAAAAGAAACTCCAATACTTACTCCACCCGTCGAATAAGGGTCGATGCCTTTCTTCGATAACAATAACTTAACCACATCCTCCCGGGAAAACATCGCCGAAATATGCAGCACATTATAGTTATCCTGAAATCAACCAAAAAAAGAACTTAAAATTTTACGATAAAAATGCATGTTTTGTGCTAATTTAACTAAAAGAAATTTATTTCAGTTAACTTTCTCGAATTTTCAGAATAAACTGTTTCAATAATGGTTTTTATTTGTTTAAGCTAAAAAATGTTGTGAATAGAGAGCTTTTTGCACTAAAGCTCACCATAACTGGTTGATCAATATCTACAACATAAAGTAACCTTCAACTTCTTAAGAAATTTACAAAATTAAATAGTACAAATAAAAACGTAACTTTAATAACCTTCAATACTAAACATTTTTTTTTCTTAAAAATCACTTTTCAACAAATGCCAAGCAAAAAATATAAAATTTAAATTTGGATTAACATTAACATTGGATTGGATTGCCTTGTTTATATTACATAATATGCGAATTTCGTTTTATCATTCGAATAAAATTTGCATTGGGAAACAGGAAATGCGCTAAATTCAACATAAAATGTAAATTAAAGCGAAATTACAATTGTATTATATAAAATGCATTTGTCATTGTGGCCAAATGTTTTGTTTACGAAATGGTCGAAGGATGTTCAGGGTGAATTTTATATGCTTTAAAATAAACACGAATGTTTAATAATACAGCTTTTGAATAAATATATTATAACAATTTCAATTTTAATAATGGCTTCACTTAAATCGCTATGGAATTAGATGTATTAAAAATTGAGGTCTATTTTGGTCTATAACAGTGTTTACCAAACTTTTTACATCTTTGTACCCCCATATAATTACTGTGTCGCTGAATGTTCCTCGTCAAAATCAAGAAAAAGTATAATTTTTGTTAGAAAGATTACCTAAACCACTTGTTTTTTTTAGATCCAATAAAGAAGTGGTGTATATCTATAACGCATACATCAGATTCTTTTAAGTCTCATAGTATCACATTAAGTAGTATGACATTTTGGAAAACCAGCTTTAAAAAATGGCAAATTTCAATTAAAAATTGTTGATAAGTTACAAACAATTTCTGGTGGCACAAAACTTTCCTTTTCTAGAACAATAATTACTCCTTTTGTCCATTACATTTATTATAGGTCGTAAATAGATCGTAAGACTAAAAGTGTTATGAAAAGAGATCGAAGAAAAGATAGCAGGAAATTCCGAAAATTTCAATTTATCTAGAAACTTCTGATATTAATTGGTTACGAAAATAAAGCTAATTGTAAGAATATAAATACACCCTTTACCGATTAACCAACAAAATTTTAAAGTTTGAACTTTCCAAACTTTTTTTCCAATCGATGGGAAATCGTTCGTAGAGGTTTGTGAAAGAAACCATTTTGTTTGTGACAAAATAGTTTGGCAGTATTAATAAGTATGAAAAATTAATTATCTAGTCATTAATATAGTAAAATGTTAAGAAAATAGGGTTTTTAGCGACATATAATAAGAAAAATTTAGGAAAATTTAGAACTCTGTTGTTTAAAAATAAAAGAAGAAAAATAAAAGAAAACTTATTACAACTTCCTCCCCCACCCACAAAATTGGAGAAGAAAAGTCATTTATGAAATTCTTTTTTTCCTTAGATTAGATATATATTTATCAGAAATGTTGCAAAATAACAGAAATCGAGATATTATTAACTAAGCTTTTCATCCAAAAATTTTCATCGTTTGTGAAAATCAATTTTTTCTACAAATTTTTTTTGAATATAAATATACGAAGTAACCTAAGTATTTTTTAAAAGTATTTTTTTTTTAGAAAATAATCCCTCATTTAATTGTATGAAAATTAGAAAATGCCTGTTATAAAACGGTATATTCACAATACTCCAATCGCTGAATTCCACCGGCCCTGTTGGTAGAAAATATACGAACACCATTAACATACCATAATTCTGCAAATGCAATTTTGAGGTAAATTAAATGAATGTTTTTCCTATAGTCCCAAGCATGGCAATTGGGATGAAGAATGGCGTTGAGTTGATCCCAAACCCCATATAAATTTAGGACAATGAAAAAGTCAACCAAATGCCGCAAAACAATTGATGTGTTTAGTTTGAAAGCCAAAATATTTCATTAAAATTTTCTGAAGGAAAATTGAAACTATGAAATTTCGTCTTTGCTCAAATTGAATTTTGATTAGTTTCATTTAGCTATTTAAGTTCTTTCAAACTTATATTAAATCAAGTAGAACGATTTAAATCAATTAATGCATTGAAAAATCATTATTAGGGCACCATGTCCACGGTGTTTGTGTGTCACGCTTTCAAATCCCAGAGCTTTGCTTTAAAGTTGTTGCGTGGTTCAACCGACCGAGCAGTGGAACCTGGAAAAGGGCGGAAATGAGGGGGTGATTTGCGTGCGGCACCCTCGAACGTCAATCAAACAATCACAAATTTCTTACGGGCGACGCTTAATATTTCCACCAAACAGTTGGCCTACTTAAGATTAACATTTTTCTTTCAGCCAAAAGAAGCAAAATTCGGTACAAATTGGCCTTGTTTTTTCGATTTTATCGTTTCGTTTGACCGAGTTTAATATGCTGGGTGGCAATTTCCGAATTGAAATGAAGTCGTCGCAGGGACTTGGGGGTGAAGGAGCTGAAGTTGTATGTTAATGGAATTCTTTTGCATATCAATTGGTACAATAAAAGATCCTTAAAATGTTATAACGGAACAATGAGAACATAATAATTGAGCTCATTATTTTCACTTCATTACACAATGAGTTAGTATAAAAAAAGATAATTAAATTCATATAATTTTAACAAAAGATTCATGTTGTACATAGTATTATAACTTTATCATTATGACTGATGATGATAAGTGAAAAATTTCACTCTGTTTCTTTAGATAAATTAGATAACTAGAATAAATATGCTTTTTAGATTATACTAAAATTATAATTAATAATTTTTTGAAATGATCATTGAATAGATTGAATTGATAAATGGTACTCCAACTTTCAAAAGTTGAAAACTTTAGGACTATTTGCGCCTATCAAAGAAATAAACATTTTTAGTAAAATATAGTTAATATCAATAAATATGAAAATTAAAATTTAAATATAATATTATGTATTACCACTCCTCAGATCTAATTCTATATACATGCATCAGAACCTATGCTATCTAAATTTGAATATTTTTATCAAAGCTTTACTCTTGTTGCTTTTGTTTAGTCTCAATTTATACATAAATGTACCTTTAAAAGTGTAGATAAACAAATATTTACTATATTCTGTTTTTTCTAAGTACCAATAAGCTTAATGTACATATGTTTAATAAAGTAAACCATACGTTAATACGAATACAATGTTTGGAGTAATGCACCAATATCTGATAATAGTACACACTGTTCAATACAAGAAGCTATGAGCCAATAGGATTGCGAGGTTTAAAGTTGTTCATTTGTTTTGCTTGTTGAATTTTTGAAAATTTAAGAAAACCACTCCTAGCCAATGGCATATATAATATACATATACAAATACGTATACGCAATGGAACGGTTTATGCACTGACGTCAGCTGGACCCAAGCGATACATGAATTAGAATTAAAGGATTAAATTACAAACAACTTGAAAATAGACATCAAAAACTTAAAATTAAATTTGTGTAATTATCTGTTGAAGAAAGCATTTCATTAAAGTTAAAGCTAAATAAAATCTTTGACTAAGAATATTAATACGATTGATAAATTAACAATAATCCACAGACCTAGAAAATCTAAAAAACCTTGAATTATCAGGAAACTTAATTCAACTTGGAAATATTAGGGAGTTTTCTAAATTTTAAACAAAAATTTTATAAAATCAAAAATTTTCAATTGCTGTCATTTCTAAACTAGTAATTCGATTTAGCTTATCTTCAAATTGGTGTAAGGTAATTTTTTGAAGAATAAATGTACTAAGTTTGATCAAGATCGGTTGAGAACTATAGAAGTTATC
Organism: Sisyra terminalis; assembly: GCA_958496175.1. Lineage (NCBI taxonomy): Eukaryota > Metazoa > Arthropoda > Insecta > Neuroptera > Sisyridae > Sisyra > Sisyra terminalis. The sequence continues at coordinate 17,269,147 of OY292275.1, forward strand.
CTAACAACAAGACCAGTTACATTACATAGTATACACCAAAGGTGGACAAATGACAGACATTTTAAATAATTTTTTAGGTAAATTTCTAATCTTTTAATTGAAAATATATATACTAAAAATTTAAGAAACAATGAAACTTGAATTTAAAATTAAACACGCATCTATACTATAACGGATATTACCGATTTTCCAAATAGTGTTTATAATGCTTGAGAATAAGTTGAATGCTCTCTCCAACTTATTCTCTCTTTAAATTTGTATTTCTTTTTAATTTAACCCATTTTTTGAAGTCGATCGCATATAAATAAGAAAAATTATTATCGATCATATCAGTATTAAGTTTGCCCACCCCTGGTAGGTATATACATTTATTAACCAATATTTTTTTTGGAAACTATTCCATGAATAAATTATATAATCATTTCACCATGAGAACAAATACAAAAGCTTATACAAAATCTACTAAAAAAAAAAGTTTCAAGTTTTATAAATAGTTCATCATAAAATCTGACTTTTGAGGTCCAATTGAGCATTTTTTTGTCCACTGAACTATTAATAAATAATCCTTGAAATGTTGATCAATAGTTGACGAGATAGTAAAATATCATTTTTTACACCAATGATGTTATTAAACTTATGAGCATTTAGTAAAACGAAAGTTTATTGAGTAATCATTAGTACGAGAGATAAATATTTTATATATAAAAAACACCCGCAAAACATTTTTCGTTGTACAATTTTTATTTGAAGCAATAAATAAAATTTTCAAGTTATAGAAAAATATAATAAATATCCTGGAAAATCTAGAATAATTTAGGTATTTTAGAATTATTTCTCTGGGATTACCCTGAAAGAGTTTTCAGTTCATCAATGTAATAATGTTGAGGTAATGTTTGGGAAATAATTTCAAAACCTATACTTGTAACGTTTATGGATCATTTATTAAGTCTGTTAATTCTATAAATCTATTTCTATATATTTCTAGAGAATTCAGCAGTCAAAGAAATCTGAAAAGTCCTGGAATTTCATTGAGTCAAATGAAAAGTTAGAATCTCTTTTAATTTCTTCATAATTCAGTAAGTATTTTGATAGCAAAGAACGTTGACGTTATCGTAAATAAGCATATTATATTTAAGATTAAATTCTAAGTTACTGAATTCCTAGTTCAATTATTTTCTTTCCAATTATTTTGAAAAATTCTAAGTATCGTTGTACTAGTTTTATTCCTCTTCAAGTCATTTTAAATATTAACATTGTGTTAACATTATTTGACAAAAAATCTAAGCCAATATAATTTTTTTAAGTCCTTGGACATCCTTAGACATTCCAATCGTTCTAATAACTGTCATGTAATTTCCCTGTTTTTGAATCTGTTTTATTTGAATTTATTTCTTTTGCAATTAATTCAACAAAAACTAGCTTAAATTTAAAAACAATCATAAAAACCCAAAATAATTTATTTGGCTATACTATATACCCAATAATATCTGCAACACTGTAAATAGTTACCTAAGCTAGTTTAATTGTTTTAAATTTTTTTCCAACTTATTAGTGTAGATAAATTAGAACTATTAAATAATATATAATTAAGTAGACTTTTTGTTTATGATAAATAAATTAAATTAATTAAAGCTTTTCTTGTAAAATTTTAGTCAGCCTAAGTAAAGTAATTCCTCTAGTATTTTTGCAAGTTACCTTTGTGACCTCATTATAAACATGAAAAGGTATTACTTAATTATTTTTAAAGTTCATGAAGCATTTGCAATGATTTCTTACAAGACGGTTAGGTTATGCGATGCGCTGGTCGTAAATTATCGAAACCCCATAACTCGCCAGTCGAAGAGAGCATCATTTACGATAATGGATTCCCATAGTTATCGAGCTAGCAACTTCCCTTCATTAATTATGCTTCAATCAGCTTATCAATCTAATCCTGATAATGTTTTAATGCAGCATGAAGCTTTTTTTAATATCCTGACATGAAAAATTGGAGAGCTTTCGTAAAGCATAATTCGTTATAGACATTGAAACAGTGGACGAACCCAAAAAATTTCCGGTGAAGTTAATGTTTTTACGTTAATGAAAGACTAAAAATACTCTGGTTTATAATGAAAATTTATTTCATACTGTAATTAATTCATTGTTCATCAAGTATAATGTCATGAATTTCCAGTTTTGATGTTGAAACGTTGAAATTTCAAAGATTTAATTAAAATATCATCAATTAAAACCATCAAAAATGTCTGGTTTGGGGTGAGTTTTTGTTCCCAAATTTAAGAGCTTTGCACGTGAAAATCTAATTGTGGTCATCATTACGTTGATATTAACGCGCAAAAAAATTAAAATTTCATAAATCAAATCAAACATTATCGCTGGAAAGTTTCTTTTTAATTGAACTTGTATTTTTATTTTCCAAGAAAGCAAATCATAAATCAGAAATTCAGTATATAAATCAGAAAAAGTCAGTAATTTATTATATGAAAAAAAAGATGTTATTAATGCAACACTTTTAATGTAATGTTGCCGTGTGGAAAAAATAATTAGTAGAAAATTTTCTTTCTTTACATTTGCCTCGTTTGAATTTTGACTTAAGAAAAGAATAAACGAAGGTTGCATTTGGTGCAATCATGCAACGTTTCATTCTTCGCCAATTTATGTGCAACAAAGTGGAGCTTTTTGTACTTGAAATGGGACGCTGTCGTTGATTGAAGGGAGATTGTGCGAATTAAAGTTTGTGATAAGGTGAAGGTTACAAATTGTTGATTCGATCTAAACGAGCAATTCTATTCATTAACTTTTCAATTTTAGCGACAGTTATAATTTGCAATGGAAAAATTGCCACAAACTATTTCTTAAGTTGTCAAAGAAACTATGGAACAACCATCGTTAAAATTAAGTTTTTCAAAAAATGAAATTTAAAAGCTTATTGTACATTTCATCAAAAGTTGAAGGGTATAATTGAATTCTAATTTTAGATATTCCTTTGAAAATTATGTTTTCCAACAATAATTAAGAAAAGTACTTAGTTTTAAAGCTAATTATATATTGTTATGCTTAAAACTCTACTAATTAAATAACAAACTTCTAGTAAACCTTCTAATAAAAAATTTAAGTTTTCATTTTCTGGTTAATACTGATTTGTTTTCAGTAGTTATGATGATTTAGCTGATTCTAATTTTTTACGGTAATCCTTTATTTTCTAATGAGTAGGTATATGATTTCGAGTTCGAGAAAGTACAACATTTACTCAAATTATATTTGTTTAAAAAAATAGAAAAAAAAATAGGATTATTTTTATACGTACATTATTACGGGCTCCAACATCAGATCCTAATTCAATGAGGCGATCCACAAAAGCGGTGCGATTATCCTTCACAGCCATCATTAGAGGTGTCATACCAGTCGTCTGTAAAAGAAAAACAAAGAAAAAATAAGATTTTTTTATTAAGTTACTTTGATTATGGTTAGACTAACCAAATATTACAACGTCATTCTCAAGAAAAAAAAATTAAGACTAAAAATTCAAGAAAAATTTAAATCAAAATAATTATTTTAAGTAACGGTGAGGGAAAAAAGCTGAACCTATTTTTTGTATTTTGGGTTTATGTTTCATAACGAATAAGCATAGTCCCCTTTTGTTCCAGTTTTGGAAGTAAAATAATTTCGTAAAGAACGAAATTTTTCTTGCATAGTTTTCATCAAAACTAAGATCTGTCAAATTCCCTCCAATTTAGTCAAATTGTTCTTAATTATAAACACAAGTTACATAAGTATCCTAATCGCTATGAAACAATAAGGCAGGAAGTTCTTTATTTTCCTGAATTGAGCTTTTGTCAACGGTTAATACAAAATCAAAATTTTACTCTTTATGTATTAATTATAGCGTGTAAAAATGATGAGAATAAAACTTACATTATATTTGGAAAAATTTAACGAAAAGTATCAAAAAAAATAGGATAAACTCAATCTTTTTACAAGTTGGTACGGAAACTTAGTGCACGAATAAAACTTTCATTTGTCCTGTTCTTTTATATATAAATAGTGGCATAATCGACCCAGGTGTACTTAAGCCCGGTATAATAAGACAACATCTCATTCTCTATTTTGCTTTTAATTCAATTCGCCTATAAATCGATTAATGGTCGATTTATTGGCTCATGTTCTTTTTAGAACCGTCAATCTGGAAACGTTGCATTCTCTATTTTGTTTTTTATATAAATCGCGAATAAATCAGCCCATAATGAAAATTTTGCCACAAAAGAGCAATCTAGTCCAATACCTTCTGTCTTCTTTCCAGTAGTAGCATAATTCCACTGTCATAAAATGTTTGTTCTTTGATGCCTAAAAAGAACCCATGTAATTTTTAAACTCCTCATTTGACGTAAAGGCTTTGTGTCTAAAAAAATTTGTAAAAATCGGAAACAATAATCGGATGATGTCAGATCTGAAGAATACGGTAGGTGTGGCACTACAATGTCATTAAAGCTGCTAAAGCTTTTGGCGAGTTATTAATTTTTTATGAAGATTTCTAGACAGCTAAACCTCCACGTCAAGTAAGGATGGCGGAAGATATTGGACCAGAATGGAAAATAATTCAACAAAATATTTTTGTATGCACTATAAGAAAATCGTCATTTATTTTTCCAAAAAAAAAGGAAATTTCCGAGCAACTTTATTTAACCAAAATTTATTTTCGAATACATACTTTACGGTAGGAACTGAAGTTCAATAAATGTTATATAAGTATGTAATATTGTAAATAGCAGAGGTTCCCAATCATTTTTGGTTTGTGGCTCCCTTAATACATCAGACTTTCCTGCGGCTCACTTACTACATAAAATCTCTTTTCTAAATTTTTGACGTTCTTGAGAAATTGGAAAACTTTTCTTTTTAAAAGCTTTTATCTATTTATCCATTTAACAGCAAAAAATTAAAAACGAATATTATTTTCCTTGTAATAATATAAAATATCTACTTTTAACTATTTCGGTTATATCCATATTAAGACTGGACAACTAACATAGCCTTGATTGCAGCGCAGGTTATGTGTCCAAATGCATTCAATAAGGGTTCGACATGCATTTGATAAGCACTTTAAGGTGGTTAGATTAGTTAAAAAATTAATTAAACACGAATTTTAAATTTACAGAGTTGAGTAAATTTAAATTTACTCAACATCAATTGATGATTAACATTGTTAAAATTATCAAAAGGATGGTGAGCTTATTATTCACTATACAACTGTTCAAATTTGTAATCTTTGTTCAACGCTAATTTTCGAGCGATATTTACTTTTTATTACCCCGTCTACCAAAAACCCAGCTTTACACAAATAGGATACTGCGAATGAAATTTATATTTGATGAGCTTTACAACTTAGCAGTGGATATTTCTCATTAAAAGATATCCAAAAATTTGGAAGTTCCATGTTCCGGCTCCATTACATTTCAACTTTAATGTACTATTGTAAAATTTCAATAATTGGAAATTTTAAGAAAGTTGCCGAATTGTTTAACTGAATATTTCACTACTCCCCGTAGAGTCACGGCTCATTTTTGGGAGTCACTGGTATATAGTATAATGTTATCCCAAAATGCATGAATGCCAATTAAATATAGAGCTTTATATTCTCAATCGTAAATTGAACAGGATTTATGACGTTGAAAAAGAAATTGTGTTTTACTTTATGTTCGAATATGCATAAAGAAGAAAAAGAGTTTTTGTCCATTATATAATAAGAAAGCTGTTAAATTTATTTTCAAAAAAAATAAATAATTTAAAGCGTAGAAACATTTAATTTCATAGAAAACAATTTCAACTATCCGATTTATGAAAAACTATTCAAATCATCATGTTTTTAAGATCAACGACCAAAGAAACCATCATATAGTTCAGGAGATCATTCAATCATCAATCCACATTAAATAAAATGTGAAAAAATTAATTATTAATGTTCAGAATTCAATCTAAACGCATAGATAAATAATAAAAACTCAATCAATAGCTTATGAATATTTTTAAACAAATATTCATATAGGTAAATTTTTGTAATAACAAGTTTTAAATTACTTCTTAAATTTTTAAAGCGTAAAAGGTAGATGACAAACTTCTAAATTTCCGGTCACATCATTCATTTTCATAAAGCGAGTGTTGTACTGGGACTATTGTAAAGATCTATGAGTTTAAGCCATGAGTCGTTTCATGACAAAAATATGATGAAAGTGATTATTTTACTTAAAAAAAAAACAATCTTAAACAACCTGAATTGTCTTCTTTATTTTTAAAGCATTTAAAAGTTTTCATTTGTACAGTAAATAGTAAAAGTTCTTTAAAAAAACATCAAAAACATAACAGAAAAAAAAACGGTAATGTCTTTTTGCGAATATTTACACTACTTTTGTTTACATTATACTTGAAATCAGTTGAAATATATAACAGTATTAGAAAATCGAATGAAATGAAAGCTGTACAAAATACATTTAAATTTTCCAAAACCTTGCACAACATTATGTAAATATTGAACTGTGAAAAAACATTTTAGCATATAGAAAGAATTCATTTTATCAAGTTTTCAAAACAGAGAATAAAATTCTTTTTATAAAAAAAACTAATTTAAATTAGGTTGCTTATTGTACTGATGGAAAAGATAAATCAAAATTCATTATTTTTTCTAAAACTTTCCCTATAAATGCACATTTTATCAGGAACTAAAAGCTCAAATACAAACACCTGTTTGTAACCCCAATGTGTAACTTGGAAAAAAAAAATCTGGGCCACGAGTTTCCTAATATATAGCTTTGGCGATAAGCTCTGCTTTCATTTTTGGGGGTGAATTCCGCACATGGGGTTCTTCTTGTTTACGTGTGTGTGTATATTACACCTCAGTTTATTATTAACAAAATCAATACGGCTAAAAGTGAACCATTTTATTCATATGCTAATCCAATGCCTAAATACCCTTTTTATTCATCATTCACTGTTACACCCCCGAAGTGGGTTAAGTTTGATGCTCCCGAAATAAAAACCACGTCATGCTATTCTGATTCATTTTTCCAAATGCCCAAGAACTCGCCACCTCTTGATAATCTCGTTCCATGAAAGGCATCGCATGAGAAACCGAAAACTGTTTGTATTAACAATTTTTTTCTTTGCTTAATTTGATGATAAATTAAGTTTTTACCGTCTAAAAATATTCTTGTGCAATATAACTGTAGGTACTGGCATTGATTTTTTAATTAAATCTAATTTATTTTGCAAATCTCAAAGAGTTTCATTCTATGTTGTTTTCTAGTCAAATATAGTCAAATTTAAGGTAAAGTTTTAAATAAAAGCTCAACTTATAGTTGGAGAACATGAAAAGTTTGAAAAATGCGTGTTTACTTGATATTATACGGCCGATAATTGAAGGCAACTGCAGACAGTATCTCGATGCAATTTTCAATGGTTGCGCTTTGATTTGGGCGGTTTTTCCTCAGATCAATCACGATTAATATTGGTTTGTGTTCAAAGTTCAGGTTTAATTTGATTAGAGACCAAAGTAGGACGGTCATTTGGTATTTTTAGAAACCTGATCAATGCAAAATACCTTTTTAATTACAATTTAAATTTTGTGCTACTTAACGTTAAAAGAAAATTTCATTCGAAATTCGGGTTGTAATGTGCTAGTACCTCTCATTGTACCACTTTAAAGAAGGGTTGAGTATAGTAAATTAAAATGATTGAACCTTTAAAATAATTGTATCAGGGCTGTGGAGTTGAAAAAAAAAACGACTCCGACTCTGATTCCTATATTTACCAACAACATGACTCCGACTCCACAACTTCAACTCCTCGACTCCGACTCAAAAAAGCTCAATTTTATCCAATTCCACAAGATCCATTCAATGGATCTTGGTAATTCACCATATCGGAGCGACTTGCGCCTGCAAGTTTATATTTTTGCACAATACATATTTATTATAAATTATAAAAAATGCATATTAAGTTTAATCGAAAAAGTAGTCGGAGTCGCTTGTTTTTTACGACTCCTACTCTGACTCCGACTACAGCCTAAACACCGCGACTTCACGGCTCCGACTCCACAGCCCTGAATTGAATCAAAAATTATTTTCAATACCTGTTTAAATATGCTTGTGCATTTCAATGATCAATTTTATCAATTCTCTTGCTTTTGTTTTTTTTTTACTTATCAAGAAGACACCAATGTAGACATGAAACATCAATCATACATGATTCTATCATACCCTTATTTCTAGAGACCTATTTTTAAAGACCCCTAATGTGGTGTCCTAAAACCACTCTTTATCAACACTATCTAGCGTCGGTGCCTATTTCAGGACTAAGAAAATATTTTCTCAAATGACAGTTTCCTCTTTATCATGCCTAAAGTTGATTTCTTAGGTTCATCCAAATATTTAATAGCCTATATCGGTGCAATTTATGAATTTATAACTAGTTATGGTTTACTTTCAATGAATCATAAAGCATGTAGTATAAAATTTAAACTGCAACATGAAAAAGAAAACATGAAACCATGAATTACAAGAAAAAATCTTTTGACACGAAAATTGAAATTCCGGAAACAATCATTAAAATGATGTACCTACATGAAACATCGGACTGAATAGATTGAAAACATAAATTCTTGACTGTATAAACAATATATATAAAAATATTGTACTTAGTTTAATTTAGGATAGATAATTTACAAAATTAAACAACACACATAAATTTGAACAAAAGTTCAGAGCTAAGCAATTCTCATGAGTGGTTATCAAATGTTATTGTATTTCTCTGTAATTGCTTTGTAAAGAGTAACTCCTACTGTTTATACAGTATACTGATCAAAGTCAGTGGAAAAATATAATGATGTATCTTTAAGAAATGAAAAACAAAACCTAAGAACTTCAAAATGTGGTGCTGGAGAAGATTGGAGATGATCACATGAATATACTAGTGGATATACTAGGTGTGTTAATATGAAACAAAATTTGCCAATAAGAGGGTCTCCCAAACCATATCATTAAGACAATTTTTTTGTTTTGGTATTAAAAAAAAAATTCAATTCGCAAAAATGTAAATTTCCTACTACTTCATCATGTTTAATAACATTGGCCATTTCAAGTTTTGTGTCTAGAAAGTACGATCACGGACATCATTAATTTTCTATTACCTGTTAAACAAAAATTACTGCCAAATCGTAACGAACGCTTGTCGAAATTGACGTTGAGCATATTCTTAGGAAATCTCAGTGTTTTAAGGGATTTTAAAAAATTGATAATGGCGATATCGACAAATTGTAAAAATTGTTATATGAGAATGCTAATCAAGCGTTGCAACTTGCGATTACACATTTGAACCAAGATTTAGCCCAAAAAACGGCCAGAATATCAAAATAGGCAATGGAAAGTGATCTAACTACTTTATAATTCCCCTGGTCGCACAGAAAAACGAGTGAAAGGTGTGATAGAGGCATTCAGCTTGGCAATACTTTCGGGTGCAGCTTTGACGCCCAGATTTGGCTTCTTCTGATTATTATTTATGGAACTCGATGGAACACGAACTTCCTGAGCACCACTTCTCATCTTATCTCTCTATGATTGGCTTTGCTCAAAAGATGATCAATTTTTGGCATGGTATTTACAAAGTGTCAGGAATATAGTAAAAATATTTAGTTAATTGAAGGAATTATTTTGAATAAAATAACTAAAGCTTAATATTAATATATAAGCTTATTTTTTAGAAAAAAATCCAGTTTCACATTAATACACCTAGTGCTTTATATAGTAGCACTTACGTCAAAATATTGCTTAAATTGAAAATTTATGAATACGAAACAATTTTAATATGATATTAAGAAAGACTGACAAATATATGAATAGAGAGAAGAAATTTTAGTTCCATTCAAGAAAAAACAAAATAATACTATCAAGAAGAAGCAACCCTAAAGAAAAGGAGTCAATTACTTTAAAAACCTACATGAGAAAAGACGCAAAAAGAAATTTTCTTTCAATTCAGATTTTTTCTGAATTTCAAATCTTAAACTTTATATTTGTACCCAAGATTACCAATTCAGACTCGATTTTCGATTAGAACATTTCAAGAGTTTCCGCTATCGCAAAATACAAGACCTCATCCAATTTTTATTTGTCATTCACCAAAATCGATTTCCAGTCAATCGCAACACAATTTCCGATTCAACATCTACCAATAAATTGGACAAAACAGCACGCAAATATTCGGCAAATAAGTCAAGTTCAACGTAAAATCGAAATGACAATTAAGCACAATTTCGAGACGAAAGTAAGTTGCTTTTCGCACGCATTGTGCTATCAAAATTTTGTAATCGAAAAATTACTTTCAAGTTCGATTCATTTTTCCTGTACATTCATAAGCTTCCAACTTATACTTAATAAATTATATTACATTTTGCTTTCATGTTGTTGAAGAAAATTTATTATTTTCCTCATATTGAGATCGTTATTTTTAGTCTGTCGTGATTCTCTTCAAAACGTTCCTTTCCCAGCCCTCAACTAACTATAGATGTACCCAATATATATGTTTATGATAAATTACAATAAATCTTTGAAAATATTCACGAATTTGCTGAAATCAAGGTCGAGACATTTAACGATTAGCAACCAACAAATTTCCTCAAATACTAAACGATTGAAATATTTTAATGCTTGGTGCTCGTAAAATATTAATAGAAAAATTTTATGAACTAATATTGGATTCTTAATCAATTTTTCTGAACGAAATTAATAGTGAACTAAATATAGGTCTGAAAAAATATACATATTTACATGTGCATTGTTATTACAGTTGGTTTATTACTTAAAAATCCAAGTTATTGCAACTAAAAAACAGCTGGAAACATTTATCAAATTTACAATTGGAGTTATTTGTCTAAATTTATTGATTTAATATAAAAATATTTATGGTTAGTTGCAGAGAAAAGTCATAAAATTTATATCTTGAATATTTGAAATCAATATAAAATTTCAAATAAAAAAAATCAAAGAAAACGACTTTGCCAATTTAAAATGAAATATTGTTGTATTTGTGTTTTATTTGATTTACTATATATTTTGTTTATTTCGATAATTTTCAATTTTCCTCAATTCTTCAACAATGCAACAATGACTTGAACTTTTAAATAAGAACCAAATCCTATTCAATTAAATACCCTTATTTAAGTTTCTCGACTTCTTTAATGAAAAAAAGGATCTACTCGGGATCAACTTCCTAATATACTTACAATGGAAATGTCTAGCATTCTATAAATGATTTTTAATAAAATTTGATTAATAATTGAATTGAATACATTACTAATTCTATATTACTCTAACAAACGTATACATCCATTATGTGAATCAGAAGCATTGATCCTCAGAAAGTCGAATTGAAAATTTATCTTAAGGGGACCGAAAAGTAATATCGTTCTTTCTTATATAAGTAAAACATAAAATTTGAAGTAAATTTAGATTTTAAATCAATGATATAATAAGCCTCAATATTATCAATCTTTTGACGTCTAGTTTGCAAATTTTTAATGTGAAATTAGTAAAAATCAATTGATTACTAACGCAAAATATATAAAAATTACATTTTGAACTTCATTTAAGTTTTCAATTTTTTAACTACTTAGAAACTATTGCGATTGAAATGAATATAAACTCAATGAAATAACTTGAGACAATTATGGTGGGTACGGTAATATCATCCCTTTCTCTTATTTTATTAAATTTTTCAGAGCTTTTTTTCCACAGGGAAGTCTTGTATTGCCGTGTAGCAGAATAGAGTTTTCATTGTTGACAGTTCATGGAAACTTTTGGGTATTTAGTTGATCAGCCAAAATTGATTAGGAATATTTGAAAACTCTTTGACTATCTGACATGGATTTGCTACATTTCCCTCCCTTAACATTTTATTGTTTCAACTTTTTATCATTCTTGTTTAGTAAGGGTTCGAGAACTCAAAGTTATCGAACTTGAATTTTAAAAAATCTCTTTTGTCTTAAATGAACATCTAATCCATTTGGATAAATATTGAAAATGTTTTAGGTAACAACTTTGCATTACTGACTGGTGAAACTCAAAGAGCATGCAATGCCGAATTTATATTCTTTCGAATTTTCGGTCTTACCATTTCAATATAAATTTCAGAATTAAAAATACTTTATAATGTTTTATGAGTTAACAAGTTACTCTATTCATAAAATGTCTTGAATATTAATTCGAAGAAACATATATGCAGATAATTGGCAATTGAAAGACAATAAGTTTAGGTTCAAGAATATAACTTTTCAGTCCCCCTAATTAGTATATAAACGTTTGAAATGTGATACTGGAGAAGAATAAATATAATAGAATCTAAAGATATCAAACTACAAAAGTAAAAGTTTTGAGAAGAACCAACAAAGAAGGAACGATCATAGATGTAGTAGCAAGAAGAAAATATAACCAAATCATATTCTTAGAGAAAAAGAATTATGTAGAATATTGTGGAAAGGAAACTGAATAGATTCAAGAAAAAAGGAAGAAGAGTTTTAATCTTAGATTTGCTGTAAAGAAGAGTGAACTATATACATATTTATTTTACCCCTGTTATTGACTTCTTGATGTTTTCTGGTAAGCACATTTTACATTTTCTTAAAAGTATAAATTTTGAAGTTACAACAATTTTTTTTCAATGTAATTAAAGTAAAACTTAATTTCTTTATTTAGGACCATTATTTGATGTAAAAACTAAAACATTTTTGAATTGGAATTATTTCATCATACATTCTTAATATACAATAATATTCAAAATAATATTCACATCATTAATACTCAAATAATATTAAAAAATTGAATGATTCATAATATAATGCAATTAGGTACTACGTCCTATTCACTAATAAAAGACTTTAAATAAAACTGTATTTTCTTTTCTTGTTTTGAATGTCAATTTTCATTGAAGGTTGTGAAATATTGAATTACTTTTGCCGTGAAATGATTCATCAGATTCTAATCTTTTACATCATTACATTAATGAGTTCCAAAGTAAAGGTCAGTCGCAGAAAATTTGTAATGGAATCAAATTTTATCAAATAATTTATGAATTCCAAATGAAATAATTTTATACAAGAATTAATTCAAACACCAAATTCAACTGTAAACTATAACTATAAATAGGTATAGTACTTTAGTCTTAAGAGACAAAAAAACCTCTTAAAGCTATGTCTCAAAAGACTTCATTCTATTTGCATATAGGTATCATCAAACATTGATTTTTTTCATCCTTCTTTACAAATTTATTTAAGTAGATTTTATTTTTATTCCCGTGATTAATAAACTAAGTACAAATTGTGTAGATTAACTATTTTAAATTGATTGATATATAACTTAAAAAATAACTATTCAAAATTCAATAATCTACAATAGTTATACTAAAGAAATTAACCTCCTTAGTCCTTAGATCCAATTTTATCATAGATCTTGAGCTTACACACTTATATCCTAAAACTTTTAGATCGCAGTTTAAAAAATGAACTAATTTTCATAGTTCAAAATACGTTGTTTTTTTCTGAATCTCAATGGCTAAATCATTTATTTTATCCAGAAAGTAAAAACTATTGGATGCATAGAAATTCGCAAAACTTATGTTTAAAAGTATAAAGACTTATTGGTTACGACGACAGTTAAATGTACATGGAGAAAAATTTCCGACCCAAAATAATATTACTTATTGCAGTAACGTAGCATGTTTTGACCGGAAATTTTCCACCCCCTATTTAGATTATTGATCTTAAATACTTAGATACTTTTAAATTCTTTAATTATTTAAATTTGCTCTCTTCGTGTTTTTGGTCAAAGCAAAATCTTTTATGAAATTATCAATATGCCACCCTATTTTCATGTGCCGCCCAGAGCCATGGCTCTTCTATACCTACCATGCTATGCTACTAATTGGAAGAAAATAATAAACTATCGGTACTACGGAGACGTTTTTCAATACGGTCTACTGAGCACTAGGAACTGGGACACTGGGAACTAAGAAAATACTTGCAAATGACTAACAGAATTCAAGGAAATCTTTACAGCAGATTGTTTAGAAACAGTGACTACATTAGGCTTGTTTCTCGCTTATAGATTGTAGATATTTAGAAACATTTAGATTAGACTTGGGTACCATCAGGTTGATGTGGGTATTGTTATTTACATTCAAAGTGTACAACAATCTAATAAAACCATCTAAAAACTTTAAAGCTAACCATTTCTAAATGTTTCACAGATTATCAGTAACTCATCCGTCTCTTTCTACACTAAACAAAAGAGGCTTCATGTTCCTTTTAGAGCCGTCAAACCTGGCAACCTTGTATTTTCTACTTTGTATTTTTATTTTATTCACGACTTTTTTTTTTCTTAACTTAATTCTAATACAGTCTACTTTTCTCTTTTGTGGCTAAATTTTCGGCTCAAGTGTACTTTAGCACACCCACAATCTGGAAATGTTGCATTTTCGACTTTATTTTTAATTTAATTCGCGATATTTTTGTTTATTCAATTCTAATATGGTATAATTCTCTCTTTAGTGGGTAAATTTTCATTATGGACCTATTTAATCGCGAATTAAATTAAAAACAAAGTCGAAAATGCAACATTGCCAGATTGTGGGTGTGCTAAAGTACACACGAGTCAAATTTTCATTATGGGTCGATTTATTCGCGAATGAAATAAAAAACAAAGCAGAAACAAAGTATTTTCAAATGCTTGTTGTTTCAAGGAATTAAATTTTGAATAGCTATAAAAGATTTCAAAAATGTAGCGAAACTTTTGGATTAAGCTCTTGAAATAAATTTTATGGTATTTTCCTTTGAATAAAAATCTCTGGCAAGATTTTGAGATTTGAACAAAACGTTGATTATTATTTCAGCCAATCTTGATTAACAAATTTTTTCAAGCAATTAAGTTTTAATCAATCTTATACTTATGCATCGCTTTTCTTCTACTGTTAAGATTCGTTGAATGATGAATTAAAATATAATAATTAATTCGTTTCATTAGCTAAAAATAAGACACTAATTAGGGCTGTCTGTAGGAGTTCTTGTTTTGAATAAAAAATTTCATTCTAAAATAACTTTTTAATCGTTCTACGGATGTGGAGCTGGTTGGAGGGTTCAACTGAGCGAACCCAGATAATATAGAGGTCAACCGGATGCCAATTTTCCGTGTCAAAAGTAATTTCATTACAAATATAAGTATCCATTAATTTTCATAAAATATGTTATACTTTCATTATGGTTTTCGGTTGGTATGTTTATGGGTATATTGGCTATCAAAACTGTAAATCAGATACACGATATCTAGGTTGGAAAAACATAAAAATTTTAGTTAAAAATGAAAAATTATGATGATTTTTAGGTAAGTTATTGTTTTTCGCTGTTGAAGAAAACTTAGTTTTAGTCGAATGTTTTGTATCAGATTGTAAATTGAAAAATTCGAGCATTAAATTAATCTAATAGCTCATAAAGAAGTTCTTGTGCGACATACCGGATCTAAGACGCCGGCCAGCGGAACTGTATTAACATCTTCGCCTCCCGATGCAATCACCTTCTCCATCCCTTTGAGCACACCCTCGACGGGCGGCCATTCACCTTTAATCGCAAACTGTAATATTCTTTGAGCCGCATCTTTCGTTGATGCACCCGCACTTTGTGGCTTCGATGGTGTATCACCATTTTCACTCTTTTTATCACCACCGTTCGAGGTCGTCTCTTCTTTGGGTGCCTCTTTCGGAGGACTTTTGTCAGTCTTAGCCTCTTTACTGGTTTTATCCTCTGAATCCTTGGCCGGAGGCCCCTTTGCGGCCCCTCCGCCTTTTTTGCCGCCCGCTTGAGACATTGTACGTCTCAATCACTAACTCAGTTACTAATAAACATTATTATTTGATTTATCCGAACGGAATTCGATTAAATTGATTTATTTGCACGTTTACGTAACAGTCACACATTAGTTTCATTTTTATTACAATTTTACAAACACAACATTTGTTTTAAAACTTTTATTGCTATGATTTGAAATATAAAAAATCTAATTTATTATAGTTTTGTGAAGATTTTCTCTTTTCGTTTAAAAATTCTATTCTAATTTTCTTGTGCCCATTGCAATGTCTTGGAAACTACTGCGCCTATTTTGCATATTACTAGGTAAGTTCGTGAGGATATCGTGATTTGCATCAAAGGGGTTGTTCCAACCCCATTATAGGTCTACCGACTCAACTTGCTAGTGGGGATAAATCGGCCGAGGCATATAGCGCAAATATTAGCTTCGTCGTCAAGTAGAAAAGAAACAGTCATACTATACATTTCTTTTACTTGAAGGAAAACAAAAAGAAAACTCAGGAGAGAAAAACGAAACGCGTGAGTAATTCTTTTTTATGAATTACGTCAACGTCGCTTCGTCGAAATGTACAAATTAAAATTTCTTTTATAGGTTCAGTAAATAATAATTAACAAAACAGGTAGGCATTTTAAATTCTGTGAATAATTTTCGGGAACAAAAGATTGCATTTTATTTGTCAATGGAAAACTTTTAAAGTTTCCTGGAAATTACTTCAAATAGTTGAAGGAAAACATTTGATGAAGTTTTTCGTTTCCGTTTCTTTAATAAATATTTCTATAAATTCCTCTGGCGAAAGTTATATTCTTTTGAAGGAAAATTTTTCACAACAATTAACTCAAAATTCGAACTTATTGATCGAAATAAATTGAATCAAAACCGTACTAAGAATCGCCATAAAGTACATCTTTTTTGAACTTGAAAAATTGAGTTTCATGTAGGTATATCAATTCTATATTTCCGTATTTAAATGCATTTCCTTTTTCCGACCAAAGTAATTTAATTGTAAGAGAATTGAATAAAATTTCAAAATCATGCAAACTATAGTTGTTACGAACGAAAAGGAAAACAGGATATTCAAATTAAACTTTTAATTCAATATTTAGTAAAAAAACAATATTTTATAGTTTTATTTCTATTTTGAGGTTTGGCTAAAAATTTAATACAACAAAACATTTTTACAATAAAGTAACAACCAGTCACTAAAGCCAAATTAAAAAAATTGGTAAAAAACGAAACCCAATCCGAATGTCCGAATTTAACAACGGAATTTAGCATAAACCGAAGTGAAATATTTCTTTATCTTACTACTTATAAGCAAAAACTTTTTTAAAGAATTGAAATTATTATTTATCCAATTAAAAAAGTATTCGAATTTAAATATATTTAAATGATACAATTCTCAACCTTTTGTGCATATATGTTTACCAATAAAGAACTGAGTCATAATCTCCGTGTTATACGTTTCGACCTGAACCTTAAAACTACCAAATTTGCCAAATTAATATCCCAATAGGTTATGGACCCAGATTGATTTGGTGATCCATTAATAAAAAACAATATTAAGAACTCAGGGTTAGTACCGAGATATGTGTGTATTTTTGTTTGTGTTAACAATCAAAAATCAAAAATAATTCCATTATTATAAAACTTTTAGACCCAAAACATGATTATTTAAAAATCGCTAGTACATCGGTGAATTGTTCTCGCGTTGAATTACTAGCGAAAGATAGTTATCAAGGGGGGATTCAGGATTTTTTTCTGGGGGGAGAGCACAATATCATCTTTCATTTGCAAGTGTGTGAAAGGGATCATGAAAAAAATTCGCAATTCCAGCCAAAAATATACCTAGAGTTTCACTAATGTTCTTTCTGTTATTTTATTCATATATTTTAACAACTCTAATAATTTGATTTGCTTCTAAGTATGTACTGTGATGAGAAGTCTCATCATTTATAGAGAAAATAGAAACGTTTCAACCCAGTTGATCACTAAAGAATAAAAGATTTACAAAATAGATTATATATTGCATGGACGACACATATAGGAGCAGTGCTTATGACGTCATATCGTGACAACTCAACCTCGTGTTTTCCAATATACAGATCGTTAACTGCCTTTAAGCAGTACTGTATGTTCTGTACTACACTGTCAGGTCATAGACCAAAACTATGAATTTTTTAAATAGTTATGGTAGAATATTTCGTCTCTATATCTCTATTTCAACCTATAGTAACGATAAACAAATGCGTTCGAACAAAATTCTTCGTTTTTCGGACGCTAATACAAATCTTTGATTTCCGCAAAATTTTCTACTGCTTTTTGACGAAAAGAGTATCTAAAGTCGTTTTCTTATTAAAACCAAAATCCCAATCAAATCCTACTAGCTGGCAATAGTATACTCTAAACAATAGTAAACTAGCCAACAGTAAACTCTAAATATTCCCAACTTTTCATTACAATTTTATGCAAGATATTTTTTATGGATCATTGAATAAAACAATTCATATTTAGAATTACAAAATAACAAAGACTAAAATCTTGTCTTTTAATAACGTTATGAAGGTTTCAACAAAGCAACAATCATTATATTATTGTCAATAACAACCGTTGAGCTATAAAATCTTAAAACTTCTTATATGGATATTTCATTTGATGGGTTTTTTTGAAAAAATCACAGCAATGGGTTTTTGATGATTCATTGCTAATATTGTTTAAAAATTGGTTCAAAGTCATTTGATTGAGAAAATGTCAAACTTTTTTCTTCGTAGCAAATAATTTTCTTTGAACAACGCTAATTTTGCTTTGCAAGTTTCGCCAAAGCGTAAAAAACAATTTGTATAGCATGAATAGAAGGATTTGACACGATATATGGAAATTAGATGACAAATTATAGGCTCATTAGTTTTCAAACAAAAGTGTGAGAAACTGAACTTAAAATTTCACCTAAAAATAAGTTAATGAATAGAAGTAGGTATAGATTAAACAATAAATCTTAATTATTGGAATAAAAAACGTAATAAATTTTAATAATTATAACTCTTTTTTTTTATTTTATTATAACTATAATTGATCTTATCAAATTTTGAACGTTTGAAAAACTAAAAAAGCGTTATTGAAATAAAATATCGAAGAAAAATGATATCGTCAAAATTCCAATTTGTAATTCTAGAAATTGTACAATTCAGGTTTTCAAATGTGTAATTTTAAAATTATAATTTGTATAACAAGATACATTCAAAAAGTGTACTTTTAACCATGTTAATGCAGGTATGTATTAATTTTTACGTAAAATGGTCTTCAAAATTTTTGGACATTACAATAATTGCTGTGGAGAACAAAGCACAAGTTGAAAAATCCAACGATTATTGATACATCAGCGTCACTTTCCACATATTTTAAAAGGATAACCAATAGAACAAACAAAATAATAGGAAAAAAATTTTGATGAAAATGTATTTTACTTTATTTGCATAATTACTTTTATAGGAATAGTATAGCGTATAGTAGTAGCAGTAACAGTAACTGTAGTAGTAGTAGCAGTAACAGTAACTGTAGTAGTAGTAGCAGTAGTACTAATGATAATTAAAAAATCTTTATGAGAATCAAAGCATATCATTATCAAAAGGATTAACGTTAAAATATACATATGCTGTTTTTTAAGCTATTTTACTATGTATTTATGAAGTCAAAATCACATTTTATGCAGTTGAACTTAGGTTTCTTGATTTTTAATATATCTCAAAGTTTCTTGTATGTTTCGTTTAATATAAATTAAATTCTATCAATGACAATTTTAACCATACAAAAAGTGATTACAAAAGCCTACTTGGGGCCGAGTGGTCCAGGTGACAGCTACAAAACGATGTGTTGGAATCGATGATCGAACATTGGAATCGAACAATGATCTAAATACAACGAAAATGGCAATTTCAAGAAAAATCAATTATAACGTTTACTTTTATATTGTGAATATATAAAAGGTTATTAAAATAAACAGCAAATATAAAAATTAATTTTGATTATATTTTATTTAAAAATGATCAATAACTCTAAAAGCTCAGTGTAATTTTATTATCATACATTCAAATTGTTCAAACTAAAAAAAATATAGATTTAAAAATAGATACATTTTTTATGAAAATTATTTTTCCTTAGCTATTTAGATTTTCATAATTATGAAAACTACCTCTCGTAATATATCCTATTTTATAAGCAATAATGTAAGTACCTGTTAAGCATTTTCATTGATTTGTCTAAAAAGTTTGAGGAAATGTTTAGCAAACATTTGTTGCAAATATATTTGTGATTTTTATTTTCAATATTTTATATATTCCAAAAAACAATTTATAAATATAAACTGAAATAAATAAAAATATTCATAGATTTCATTTTAACTACAGACTTTTGGGGTTTGCTTTAATAGATTTTTCAATTGTTACCTGTAGCGTTATGTTCATCTATGATCCTATTTTTTTATGGTTCAGCTGCTGAAGTTCTTCAAGTTTATTTATATGATAGTAAAATTTATAAAGGAGTACACTATCCTTAAGAAATTCACAGTTTTCCAGAGATCAATTTTTCTAGAGTTCTCTGATTTTCTGTAAGAATTTGGATCACATCCCCTCATTGATGTCGAAAGGACCTAGGAGTATAAGCATAATGAATTGACCCCGTAAAGATATTACAATAATACTTAAATAGTGATAGGTACTAAGAAATACTAAGACCTGGAAGTTTCAAATCTTTACCTGAATTAGTTCTAGTGAAAAAAAGTAATAAGTGAAAAATGAAAAATGAAAACATTTCTTTTTTCGTAGAACTTTCTAAATCGATTGATCTTAAATCTTAATATGTTTCTAGTATTAATATGCCGCTTTAAAAAAACTAAACTATACACCTTTATAAAATTAAAAAAAAAAATACCATGAAAGCATTTTGGTATCACTCTAAAAATATATTTTTTAAGTTCTATATACTTTCCTTATAATGTAAGATTCTTTCATATTTTATGGAAGAATACTTCGTTGTGGAAAAAATAAAATAAAAAGCACTTCCTCGCTTAATGCCAATGACTCGATTGTTTAACCTGAATATATACATTGTTTATAGCATTAAGCATTGAATCTGGGAGTGCCTTTGTTAAATTTTCAAAATTTCAACAATCAAAACAAATGAACAACTTTAAATCTCGCAATTTCATTGGCTCATATCCTCTTGTTTTGATGAGTGTATGCCGTTATCAAATATTAATGCTTTACTGGACTTCTTCATACTTCAATTGTTCTTAATTAGCTAATTTCATTTGATTAAAATTCAAAAATTGATCCAAATGATAATTTCAATAATGCTCATTAATCATGATAAAAATTTTTTTAAACAAATACAAATAAATTTTAACGCCAACAGTATGAATTTTAATTCAATTATCAATTAGGACTTTTATTAAAAAGTTATGTTTTTAATCCAAATGATTAAAGAACCTAGGGCTACAAGTGGCTACAGCTTGGTGAATTGAGCTTGGAAAGATTTTTGTAAAATATCCTTAATATTACTCCAATATTTTTATAATTTCTAAGGATTTATATTTTTATTCATTTAAAACATTGTACTTGTATTAACTAGTCGCTCATTTCTCACTTCCTGAACATACATTAAGCTTATTGGTAGCTATTTATAATAATTAAATATTTTTCTGATTGAAATATAAAATTAATATTCATATACCTTCAATATAGATGAATGACTACTCACAATTTTTGAGTTATTTATTTTAAAAAATTACTTGTAAAGATATATGTCGAAGCAATACCTTCTGTAAGAATTTCTACCTCTCTGTTTTCAATATTTGTATTTCAGGAAGAATTGTCGCTATATTTGCTTTATTATGGTAAACTCAGCTCTACACTTTTATAATTTATACTTTTATACTTACAGAGTGGTTCAGTAGAATTGTCGTATTTAAACTTATCATCCTATTATTTTATTTATTAATTTATTTTACTTACAGTATACATTCTATAGAGATGCAAAGCATCTGTACATAGAACTGGAATATTACAATTGTAAAGTAATGCATAGTATAATTGCATATATTTAAATCAGAGCAATAAAATTAAAAGTTACAAAGTTAAAACAAAATTACCAATAAAGTAAATAAATACAATTTTAATTGAAAATTAAAAATTATTTTTATGTAAGGTTTAATTCCAGTGTAAATAACAACAATAATAATATCAGGTTCACGGGTAATTGGAATATATTTAAATTAATTTAAACAATCATTGATTTTGCGACGTTTCATCTTTATTATCAAGACTTTTTCAAGCTCTGAAAGTATTACAATATTAACAACATTATAACAATATTTTTATAAAATTATAAACACACCTCAACTATGTTTAAACAATCGTTAATTAAAAAATGTAAAATTAAAATTAAAACTATAAAAACGATTTGTAAACATAGTTGAGGTCTGTTTATAATTTTATAATAATATTGTTATAATGTTGTTAATATTGTAATACTTTCAGAGCTTGAAAAAGTCTTGATAATAAAGACGAAACATCGCAAAATCAATGATTGTTTAAATTAATTTAAGTATATTCCAATTACCCGTGAACCTGATATTATTATTGTTATTAAAAATTATGTCAATGACTAGTCACTAAAGGTACCCATTGTGCTTATTAATATTTTCCTTAATTGCTTTCGCTTAAAATTAAGTGTTTTAAGATGGTTGAGTAACTTATTAAAAAATTTTATTGCAATAAGATATGGATTCTTAGTGCTGATAGTTTTCTTAGTTCTTAGCAGCATTAACAAATTAGATCTACTTTGTTTATTCTTATTATTATATTGTGCTTTACACTCACTATAGTAGTATGTTAAAGCATTGATGATAAATGATTCCCTGATACCAAGGGGTATATCAACAATACTACGTAAAATAAAATAATTAATAAAGCGATTTTGGATAGTAGTCAATAGTCTGAGACTATTTTCATTTGTACCAACCCATGCAATTATGCCATAATTGATTATGTTTTCAAATAACCCATGATAAATAGTTTTTAATACCGAGGCACTTAAGCATTTGCTCAGTTTAAAGAATATGAATGAAAAGTACCTTATTTTTTTGGCAATTCATAAGCATGTGAGTTCCATTTCATGTGCGCATCGAAAATTAGTTTCACATACTTACAATTATATACTCTTTTAAGTTCAAAATTATTTATTTTAAGGTGGGTTATCTGTGTATTGTTTTATTTTTCTTTAAGACCAATCATCAAATTTCCGTCAATTTGCCATGTTTTATATATTTAATCATTTTTGGAACAATTTGTTTTAGAAATTTTAAATTATTCTTATGGATTTTTTAGGTAAATCAGCCAAGCTTCCCCCTTTCCTTGATTAAGTCATTCTGTTTTGTTTTGAAAAGAAGACGTTTCTGAAGGTATTTACAGTCGATGCAAACCAAAAGCCATGGATGTCAAAGCTTGAATTAGTATCAATATCTGCACGAGAAAAAGCTCATTCTTCGATAGCCAGGAAAAATGAGTTGGCGGTGTGTGGACGAGAGGGTGGCACAGGGGGAGCCAATCAAGCCAAGCTATTTGATGGTAGCGTGACCGTACGGGTTGCACGCCATTTCCGTTTCGTTTTCGTAGCGAAACGGGAGCTTTACGGGTGACGGTGGGAAGAAGTTGTAATGATGAACCAACGTTAAATCAGTTGTTCATCATAAAACATACAAGAAAAATAAGCTCTGACGTTTATGATTTTTAAGATATGATAAATACACTAATATTTGACATCCCTACTCCTCGTTTCAGTTTAATGAAAACGATTCTACCCTTCTGATTTTCTGGTGACGGGACGTGCAGTCGTAAATTATGTCGGGGATTTCGATATTGATGTGTTTCGAATCGAATAAATTATGAGACACTTTAGATTTGAACAACTCAAGTTTTGTTCCGAATGCTTACAGACAAAAAGAGATGCGATTTTATGAAAAATTAACTTATAAATCTATTTTAAAGGTATATAAATTACACATGTACTTCCTTTTCTATGTTTTCATACTGTAACTGAAAATCCAAAGTTTTCATTTTTCTCATTTCTCTTTTCCTACAGAACTAGTGTTAACAAACGAAGAAAATATTATTTTAATGAATTTAATGGAAAAATTCTTATCATTGTCGGTTTTATTTAAACGAACGATTTTCTATACAAACCCTATACGATTTATAACCACTAGGTTAGGCTAACCAAAAGGCTAGGCCTTTTTATATAAATCTGGATGCAAAATAACTTCTTTTTTTTATTTAAAATTTTGGTGCTCAGCAACTTAGGCCATATGCACCTTAGATATAATTACAAAGGTGAGTTTTTTACATTAAGTATAGATTATATGTAATGGTATTTATCTATGAACATTGAAATTTAGCTAAAATTAATAAAATTAGAGTAAAACTATAAATTTGAGATATAAATAATATGTGAGCACAATGGATTTACACAACAGATTAAATTTTTCACTTATCACAGATTATATTTTGATATTTGTTTTCTTCAGGGACTGTAAAATATCCAGAGCGATGGGCGACGATGGTCTGAGGTCTTCCCATCTCAGCGTCCCATTTCTGGATAGAGCCCCGTTACATCCAACCAGAATATGGTAGACGTCTAGGACGCTCCTACATATGGAATAAGATTTTTGTTTTTCGCCTCTTAGGATCCAGTCATGGGTTTATCTGGTGTGTCCCGTTCTTAGGCGAGTCAGGGTGACTTGGCCCGTTCTACTCATATTCCCTTTATAATATGTTTTCCCAACTTTATCTTTAATCTGTCTAAGATGGGTTTGTGTCTTGTCCCACTTTCTTTGCCACGTTTTTATAATTATTTTTGCAACAGTTTTGGCATTGTCGTTGAGTCCTTCTTCATTTATGGGGTATAGATATTTTATGTTACGTGCCTTTTCCAGGATAATGGCCTGTATACGGAGAGGTTTGGGTTTATTAATTTTAATCAGGAACATCTTTTGTTGGGGATAATATTACACAACTGATGGTTTGGATGGTGGACCAGGCTTTTAGGCTATATCTCAGGATTTGGAGTTGGCGACGCATAGTTAGGTCTGGTTCGTCAGCCTCTACGAGCATACTCGCTACGGGGCAGGTGCGGTGGACTCCTGTGGCAATTCTGATTCCTAGGTTGTGTACAGGGTCAAGAATACCAAGTGTGGAATAGCTAGCCGATGCGTAAGCTACACTAAATAACTACACAAAATAACTTAATATTAAAACTTTCTACAAAATAAATTATTATAATTTTGATTGTACCTGTACCTATTTCGTAATTTATTTCAAGAATTGCCGGTGACCATCTCTTATTCTCCTCTAATGAGTAATTTAAAATTTATTCAGATTTCATTGCGTATCTACAATTTCCTGTACAGCCTATATCAAATATTTATTGTAGAAAAGTTTTGTAACTTCCTGACTCAATGATTTGATGCCAAGTTTCAACAAAAATTATTATTCTTAAATCTTCTATTTGGTTCCAGGATATTTGATCCCTCGACAAAATATCCGCAGACCAACCATCCCCAAAAAAATATCCCTAAGACAAAAAAACGGACAAAATGTCCCGATAATGGAATCTTCGGTAAGACTACGGTTCTTCCGGTGCCACGATTTGAAAGCGGATTCTTGCAGATCTGGACAAAGTAAAACGAAAAAATAAATTTAGATATTTCGCTTAGTTAACGATACACCGATACTTAAAAAAATTTAAAAATTATTTTTTTCACTTTTTTAGACGGATTTCTAAAGTTTTTCAAATAAAAAGTAATTGTTTACTCCTGGTAGGTAATTGTTAGCTCCACCTATTTGTTTTGTGCTAAAAACCTATACACAAGAGGTCCAGGACAAAGCTTGCTAAAAGGCCCTTAACAAAAGGATGAACACATCTTTCAAGAGTTAAAAGTAGGTAATAAAACCTTGAATTCCAAAATGTGTAAAATCGATCGCATTTCAACCTAGTGTGAAAATGCAATTAACATTTCTTTCGAGTGTGAAAAGAAAGTAATAAAAACTTGAGTTCCAAAATTTGTATGAGAGATAAGGCCAGGTAGATGAAAGTAGATTTCAGTATAAATAATTTATTCTTCATCTAAAACCAGTTATTGTGAATGCACTGAGTACAACTATACAGACACGGTTTTCAAGCTCAAAGCCTCTAACTTGATATATTTGAACCGGCTGTAGTCTGCCTTTACCTAACACGTAATCATTTAGTTACTTAAGATTTTATCATCTTGCTACATATCACCAACTGAGAGTTGAATCGTTTGCATTCCTGACCCGTATGGAATTAGATCGGTTTCGTATATAAAATAAGATATATTTGGAAACATAAAGGGATATAAGCTATGCTATATACCTTCTTATCATTAAAAGACAGTTTTACAGATTGCGATATTTTGTTGATCAACGAAAAGAAAGTATAACCAAATATATGGTATAAATATTTGGTATAGTTAAAAATAGGTTTTTAATCCACTGCCGTAGCCTCTTTATTGAAAGGTTTTGCCCCCCCCCAACTCCCATCAGAATTTCGTCCCTGTACACTTTGTGTATAGATTTTTGGCATCATCTGTTTTTTCAGAAAAAAATCTGGGTACAAAAAATTCATAAATCCATAAAAAATCCATAAATCGAGAAATATCGAAAATTTTCTCGTTACGACATTCGAACCCACCTTCTACCAGTTTTGGAGCGGCTACCTTGACCACTCGGCCACCAGTAAGCTATTTTTCATTTTATTAAAATTTTCATATACTTTATAAACTATTATTAAAGTATAAATTCAAGGTTAGTGTATGTATATGTTACTAACTTACTATTATATTAATCAATCGTAAAATTTACCAATCTTAGTTGGTAAATATTAGATTTATTTTTAAATAAGATTTTTCAGAGTTTTACTATTTGGGTTTGGTAAACGCTAGTTTTTACCAATTTAAACTGGTAAATGTTGGTGTATCTGGTTGTTGGTTCAAGTTTTGGCTCATGTCCATTTTAGGTCGATCAAAAGCTGGTAACGTTACATTTTCTACTTTGTTTTTAATTTACTTGACCAATAAATCAGCCTATAATTAAAGCTTAGCCACAAATGAGACAATCATACCATATTAGAATTGAATTAACAAAAAAATTGCGAATGGAATAAAAAGCAAAACAGAAAATGTAACTTGGTCACCTTTTGACCGACCTAGAAGGTATATTTTCTTTTAGTTACAATTGTGTAATAATTTCATTCCAAAAGTCTTGATACATCGTTCGTTCCATTAAAATTACCTACCAATTACTATTTATTCTGATGGTTCTAATGTCCTTATAACTATATAATTTGCTTGAGTCCCCTCAAGTCTTATACCTACACTACTTCAGGATTACTTATGAAAATTACGGTAGATTGAATTCGAGAGCTTTAATTATTGGGACTTTAGATTAAGTTTTTTGTTTGGAACTTTGACAATTTTACAACTCCTGTAAAAAAAAGGAAATACTTGTTAACTGTATTTTAATTCTTAATTAAAAGTAAGCCTTACTTTAAAAAAAAAATAAAAACCTTAACCACATTCAATTTATCAAGTACTTTTTCACGTTGTTTTCTTTGTCCTTATCTTGATTGAGGTTTCTAGAAAAAAAAATGCATAAATCTATCAGTTATTCTTTCATAAATGCATGTAAGGCAATTTTCACTTATCTGCTTTGTAACTACTTTTACCTACTTTTTTTTTAACTCGGCAATTTTTTCAGGTATAATTTTCAAACAGGCGAAGAAAGAAGTTCGTTCCTATCTGATTATATTTTAAAATTTCTAGTTACCATTATATACTTACGTAATTAAATCTGTTACGTTTTTAAACTTATCAGCGAACATACACGCAATAAATCATTGCAATCCTTGGATTTTTTTAATAAATAGTTATTACGGTTATGAAAACTTACAATTATTATAGCTTAAAACAAAATTGTAAACAAAGAGAAACTAATTTTTCTTTTAGTAAAAATGTATAGTTTTTAATTTCGAGTAATCCACGGGAAGTAAAAGTTGCGTATGATCTCATTACCTATTTTTCAAGTAATTTCCTTATCATTGAAGGTCTTTATACTTAACATTCCACCAACAATTCCCTTCATATCAAAATGTATTACATATTTCCGATGAAAATGGAAACGTTATATTCCTTTTCAGTTGGTATTTAAATTTTCTTAAAAAATGAACCTATTGTTATTCTTTGTGAGCGTTTTTGGTAAAAACCCAAAAAAAATTGTCCTACTTGTTATTTATTGTTGAATCTTGATATTTCAGTATTAATATTGCCTAGTAAAGAGGCAACATTTCCAGAAAAATTTAATTTTCATCGAAAAAATAATACAGAAACATCCACGAAAAATCAAACTTCTCCACAACCAACGGATTATTCAAAGCTCGTTTTTTTCTATTTATATACTCGAAGAGCTCCAGTCGGTGAATTATTAACGTTAGATAATTTAAATCGCACGTCTTTCGATCGAAATTACCCAACAAAAATTGTTCTTCATGGCTTCCACTCAAATATTGAGTCACCTTTTCTTAAATTTATTATGCATCAATTAGTCTTTTTTACCAGATGTAATGTAATTTTAGTTGATTGGGAACAACTGGGAACAATTTGGAACTACTTAAAAGCCGTGGGACACTTAGAAGCGGCAGCTTCGGCAACGGCTGATATGATTCTCAGTTTAAAAGACAATTTTAAAACAGATTTATCCTGCTATCATCTCATTGGATTTTCCCTAGGTGCTCATGTAGCAGGAATTACTGGAGAGATAATCAAAAATAAAACACAACTCCGTTTACCGAGGATAACCGGATTGGATCCTGAAGGACTTTTTTTCGAGTATCTGTTGGTTTTGCCTGAATCAACGATGCGTTTAAGTCCCAGAAATGCCGATTTTGTCGATATAATTCACACGAATTTGGGTTTGGAAGGGTACACGGATCCATTGGGACATGCAGATTTTTATCCAAATAATGGAGGACCAATTCAACCAGGATGTACTGGATCTATACTGAATGGTAAGGCTTTAAATTTTAACACAAAATTGAAGGTGTTAATTCAATGTTCCATCGTTTCAAATTTTGTCAATAAATAATATTTGGATCATTTGCTTCTGAAATTTCAATGCACTGATTTTTATGTTTCAAAGCACTGTGCCTTTTGGAGTTCATTTAAATCCAGTTTGGTTTGAGTATAATCAATAATTTAACAAATAAATTTTGAAATTATAATTGGGCATTGAAAGCTTCATTGTATACCTAGTTTTCTAGTTTCCGTTGGAATATAAAACTCCATTTCATGCTACATAAATGGGGTTTTTCATAAAATTTTCACCAATCGTAAAATTTCCAAAATTCCCATTGCTTTTAAGTTTTATATTGTCTCTAAACTATAATTAATCTAAATTATAATTTCTAATTAATTTTAACTATTTTTCATCTTTGAACAGTATATTAAGTACATAACTATTATTGGAAATGAAAGATCAACTTCTACGATCATGGTTCTCCAATTTTAGCAATGTCAAGAACTTAAAACTTGTGTACGTATTTTAAATGTTAACATTAATGAAATTTAAAATTTTTGAAAACAAAAATGTAAACTTCTACAAATGCCCACACCACATTCAGAAATGAAGGTTGAAATGGTTGAAATAGTTTTGCCTCTATTAACTTAAAGTCATCAGTACTAGATAGACTTTACAGCAAATTAATTTCTTTTCCTTTTCTTTATTTTTTTGTAGAAATTGGTTGTAGCCACGAAAGATCTGCTTGGCTTTTCGGAGAATCAATCACAGATAATAATTTTGTGGCTTACAAATGTGATTCCTGGACTGATTTTGTTAATGGAAGTTTTGATCACTTTAATTACGGAAGAATGGGAATGTATGTGGAACCGAGTTTGAGAGGAACTTATTGTCTTTATACGAACAGCTACTATCCTTATGCTGTCGGATTTTCTTATTTATAATGAAAATTTAATTGGTCTTCAATAATCAAAGAAACAAATCAATTGTACCTATTTCCTATGCCTATTTCAATCGTTTGTTAACTTCTATTTAAAGATTTAAATTTACTTAACGACTTATATAAGAGCACATAAGTATAAAATCGAAAATTTATACGAATTATGTTTAGTTTAAGAACATTGTATAAATCTAAAAAAAGTAATAAAATATTTAAAATATCGCAACTAAGAAAGTACAGTAGTTAATATCAGTGTATAGCTGTAATAAATTCATTAAAAGATTCAATTTTAAAAAAGCTTAAGATTATAACACATTTACTAAGAAATCAAGCGTATTTGTTACAAACACGTAAATACGCCAATTAAGTTTTCCTTATTACCTTTTTTATTCAATTTTTACTTCAACACAAATTCTCTAAATTTCAAAACCAAAAGTCGCTTTTTTTCCGATGTTTTATTTTAAAAACTTCTTAGCTAGAAACGTTGATTGATTTTCTAAAAAAATTGGAAAATAAAATCAAACAACGTCAGGATTTATCATACATATTCTATTAAATTTATTTTTCAACTTTCAGATTCTTTTGATTATTATATGCTTAATTTCGATGACGTCTACATCTGTTTCTAATCTAAATACTAATTAAAAAAGGAACTAAATATTTCTTGCATTTTTGGTCAAGTTCCCTGAATTTCTCTTGATCTAATGAAAACCTTTGCCTTTGCAAAAAAAAATTCACACCTATACACCCCGAAAAAAATTCCGGCAGCATTTTAAGCGTAGGTTTGTCTTCATAATATCCTAATACTATCGTATGTTTAGAAGAAACTATCAGAAGAAAATGACCCAGTAAAACGGTATTAATCTTCTCAGATAGTCAAATACAGTGGTAAAAGCAGTGAATCTTATCAGACTAGTTCCAATTACTTTGCAAATGCAAAATACTCATATTCTACTGATGGCATTCAACAGTATAATACTTAATCAAACTACTACTTGTTGAAAAGCTATTAAACTAAAAAAGAAAGATTATTTCTTCTCCCATTGATTGGCCTGCTATTCTGCTTTAACCTTTTCATGTTTTTGCTGCCATATATAAGACGGCTTGAACAGCATATTGGGATTAGTTTCGGATCATATTATGCACTGAAGATGTGTTCCGAACAGGTTGCGAAACATTGACGACATCGTCCATCGAATCAACACTCGGCTTTGCATTCGGAAGCCATAAATTTTTCACTAGAAGGTTGTAACTTGAAAAAGCCGTCCATGAAAGTCTTAAATCTAACAAATAACAATAACTTCTTTGCTTCCAGGACATGTTAACATTAGATGTACTGAAGAATCTTACTGGCTAGCAAAAGCAGATGCAAATCTATCTTTTATAAGTCCAAAATCATCTACTTAGGTGCTGATATTCACAGCATTATATCACGTATCAAAATAGACCAAATTTAAGTATATTAAATAAAATAATAATAAAAAAACTTCGAGAGTATATGATAAAGAAATCATTGAACTTTGAAAAATGGAGCTTCGATTTCTAGTAATGTGAGAAAAACTTTTTAACTGGTATTACCTACTTTGGAATGCAGATACGACTTCTGTGAAAAAACAAGTTCCTAATATTTTAAAATATTTAACATAAAAGCCATAATCGCTCTCAGTATTCTTATTCAGGTGGTTACAATTATCAATAATCAATTGATTTTCTTCAAAGAAATCATTATTTTTGGGCATTTTGAAAATATTTAAAAACTTAAAATTTGTATATATTTAAGGATTAGTTGATAACTCTAAGGAGGTAAAATTTTACAATCGCTTACGCTTATTTTCACAAGAAAATCATTTGTATGAAATATTGTGTAAAATCAAAATGGTCAATTAAATAAAAATAAATTTTGTAGTTATGCAACTAAGCATACTTATATGTATATATGTGGAAAAGGTTGCAGTTAATAGCATAAATGTTATAAACATATTGTTAACCAACAAAAATGTTACCAAAACTTCTATAATGATATTAATGAAACGTTTTACAAAAATGAAAATCCAACTTAATTTATAAAAAATTCAAACTTATTTCAGGAGTAATTGTTAACTTTATAAAAAGTTAAGTATTAAAACACTTTTACATATTTAAATAATATACGATGATTTTACGATTTTTTTCCCCCAATTTCTGTATAAATACAATGTAATTTAGTTGTAATTAATGTATGTGAGATAAATTTCCCTTTTCTTTCAAAAGTAAGGCCAGAAAAATATGTAAACCTAATTTTTCTTTCCTATACATATTAATGAAGTATTTTGTACATATATAATCAAAATCTAAAAACAGCCAAGAGAATATATGAATGTTAGAAATCTATTTTTTTAAAAAATTAGTTTATTTCAAATTTTATTTTACAAAACAAGTTAAGTATTAAGAGTAAGACAATGTTTCAAGCTATCTCCGTTCTCGAGATCCATTTCGATTAATACTACTACGACCGCGAGTTGCAGCCTTGGTTTGTTGAGGTTTGGTGCGTGGATCTGTCGAAAAAACATTCGAAGTAGCATTGGATGGTTTTGCAATTCCCGTTATATTGTTCTGATTGATTTGTGGATTGCTCGGAACCAC
This sequence comes from Sisyra terminalis, assembly GCA_958496175.1. NCBI lineage: Eukaryota > Metazoa > Arthropoda > Insecta > Neuroptera > Sisyridae > Sisyra > Sisyra terminalis. The sequence goes on from OY292275.1 coordinate 17,301,735, forward strand.
TCGTCCTGGATTTCCTGGCAACATATTCGTGCTGGCACCAACTCCTCCGGGAACTCCCATGGCTGGATTTCCACCGCCTCCAGCACCGTTGTTATTCATATTGTTATTAGTTCCATTGTTCAAGGGTACATTGTTTTGATTGGAATTCGATGATGCATTCAACATTTGCATGCTGAGGCCGGGGTTTGGTTCGCTCATATTCAACTGCTCGTTGAACACCATACAAAATTCTCCGATTTTTTGTATATCACCCGTTTTTCCCGTGTACAAAGTGAGGCAATTTCGCCACACGGTTGCGTAGCCTTTAGTAATTCGAACAATGTCACCCGGACACAACAACTGTCCCGCCTCGTCCCATATTGATGCATTCATGCAAGCCGTTTGGTCGGCAACTTTAAATGTTCGTACTTCACGATTTTCTTTAGTCAATGTCGGGTGACCAACCTCCAGCACAATAAAAACTACATTTATGTTTTTCAGTCCCGGTCGGATGTCTTTAATTTGCACAAATTCCATAATGTTTGTTAGGTTAGCGTAGCTACCAATTTCAGTAAAAATTAAGAAATTATACACAAATCATTCTTAATTTTAATTTATTTAACAATTAATTCAATCAAAAGATTGAAAAATAAATATGAATAAAATTATTTTACACCTCATTAACATTAAAAAATATTTCAATTCATATTATATGTCAAATTGACAGAACCTAATTGTAGAGTTAGCGTCATCTACAATAAAGTTATGAAAACATTTCTGCAACTAAATTTACTTAAATGTACTGCTAGTAGCAGAAGCCTGGATAACCTGGATAAGCTTAAAGGTTTGAAATAAAGAAGTAAATTTTTAAAAAATAGGGCTGGAACTAATAAAATACACTAATAACTAATAAAAGCTATTACTAATAGAAACTATTAGTTAATAAAATACGCAATTAACAATATCAAAAAAATGCTGTATTAACCTATTTGTATTTATTATAAACCATAATTAATTATGTTATTACAAAATTCCGTAAAGATCTTTAGAACTGCATGGTTGAATTTTAGGAATAAAACACTTGTTTGCCAATAAACAATTTTCGAGCAATTAAATAATAAGCCCAAAAAAAGAGAACTGATGTAATCCCTTGAATTGATTGCTTGTTTCAACGTTAAACGTATTATTTGCGTAATTAATGTCGTTTTGCTAACTCTTGATCCAAATAACCTTGATACATTTGGCCTCACCCCTAAAGAACTTGGTTTTCCAAATTTGCTCTAACTTGCTGTAATTTAATGATGAATTTAACCCTTAATTTTTATGTTTTTTAGCTTATAAGGTACAGAGGATCATTTTAAACCGAATTCATTAAAATTCATGCAAAAATGAGTTCCTAATTCTGCAGAGCGATTGTTAGATTTTAGGCATATAAAATTGAGTCCCATATGCTCTTAAATTGTTCAATGCGCACCAACGTTCAATTAATCGCTTCGGATTTCAACATCTTAAAAAGCAAACCACCCAACTTAAACAGTTCTCTTTTTTTTTGTCTATTTTTTTTTTAATTTTTATTTAACGTCCCTTTATAACTACTAAGATCTTTAGCAACTCTATGGTTAATAAAAATTCATAATCGAGAAATATCGAAAAATTACTCGATACGAGGATCGAACCCAATACCTATCAGTTCTGGAGCGACCATCTTGACCACTCAGCCACCAGTAGGCTGTTTCTCCAAATTGATTACCATATAACATATACCTGTTTATTGCTGCCAATTACTACACAGAAGGGGGAAAAATATTACCGATTGACATATAAATTCAAATCACTACGTCAATCTTTTGACTTAGCTCACCCAAAATGCCTTACTCAATTTACGAATGAGTCTCGAGCTTCTTTGTGACAAACTTAAATATCCCTTCTTTAAATAGAAAAGTTATAAAGTTTATAATTTTTTTGCAATTGTTTCTCTATATTATACTACTTATTACTTACAGGTTTTCAATAAAAAAAGATCAGTTTTGGTTCGTTTATAAATTTATTTCTTACCACAATTAAAGACTACGAGAAAATATAAAAATAAAATACGTCATAAATATACTTAAAATTAAAATCAATATATTAATTTCACAACAAGTGTGTGGTGTAACTTTTTAAAACACTTTAAACTATTAAACTTGAAACATTTAAAACAGTCTTGAAACAAATTAAAGTAAAAAACGAGTCTGCATATTAAAGAAGTGACGGAAACAATTCTTTAAAACTTTCATTCCACATATTGTTGAATTCAAGGTAGGCCGGTGAATTTGAACTTCTAGGTGAATCTAGTGATTCGTAACCACCATCAGATAAATCTGATTTGTCGTTAGGTTTCGGTGATAAACTATCTCTACTTGAAACTGGTGACATTGTGTCTATTGTACTAGGAATGGGTGATAGTAGTTGACGTGGTGAATCTATACTTGAAGTAGGTAACGATAGATTGGACGAATTTGAATCGGAAAATGAGATATATTCGGCTAGTTCTGAGGCACTATTGATGTTTTGAAGATTTTGAGTATTTATATCCGATTCACATAGATCATCTTCATCGGTAACATAAATCGTTATACAATTTGTTTCTTCGTCATATGTACCATAAACGGTATCAGCATCTTCTAATTTAATTTTTACTTCTTCTTTAATGTTTATTTCTTCTGGTGGAGGAATTTCGATGTCCATTTTTTCGTTTTCTTTACTTGTGGTAAGATTTGATGATTCTAAGCTTCCATTTCTACTGGATTCCATGTGTTCTGGTGTCGTCCCCACCAAGCTGGAAGCTGTGCATCCTTCATCGTGAGATCGCCCCTAAAAAATTAAAGACTTAAAATATGAAGTATAAATAAAAAATAATATATACAAAGATGACAAATTAATGATACAGCAATGGACAAAATATTTTTGGCACGCCACTGGTCGAAAGGGTAAACGGGTGATTTTTTTTTGTCAACTTTGTAGTATTTGCGTAACTAGATTTTATCAATATAGTGATCCCCAGTACTTATTTTAGACAAATTATAGTTTTGAAAGTTAGGGAACGGCTTTTATAGACCATTTCGTCATTGAATTGGGTCTATTATTGCTGGCCAGTGAGCAAAAACTTTGGGTTCTAACAGTATTATTATTACGTAAATACAATACTCCTCTGTAAAATGTTATTCGTTGTCTTGCCTCGTCAAAATGAACTACTTGTATCTCTCTATTGTACTTACTGCAATAATTTTTACTCAAGTCAATATGAATGATGTTCTCATTTTAAAACAGGGAAAAACGGTGAATTTATGGAGTAAATAAGCAAAGAAATAAAAAATTGCCATGTTCGACTAGAGTTTTAAAGCCATTACCTCATATCGTCATTCCCTCGTTTCAATTCGATATGAGGGAATGACGAAATGAAGTATAACTAAAAAAAATCTTCAAACATAAACTTTTGTTACATCTGAATTTTTGTGTAAGTTTACCGTCCCTGACAATCTATTTTACTGTACCATTATTATTAAGATATAGTAAATATCACTATTTTTTTCAATGTGAGGGAATGACGTTTGAAAATGTAATCTAGAAATAATTTTCATATTTTTGTTTTGGGGCAGATACTCTTACACGTATAAGATAGACTTGAATATGTGAAATAATTGATAGTATTGCCAACAATCAAAAATCGATGAGAGCCTTCATGAATGATTACAAATGCGTCCATATGTCGACTGTTAGTAAAGGTGGAAGGAAATGATTTTTATGTGGGACACAAATATATTTGAAAACGTGTTCTTTACTTTTCATTCATCCAAACTCAAAAGATTTTTGAAAACTCAAAAGATTTTTGAAAATCTAATGTGTTTTTAATCGATTAGTCAAATTCGCAAACAATTTTTTTGAAAAATTTTTGATTTAGAATTTTCAAAATTGTCCTAATCTTAAGTTTGGGACATAGTAAGGAAATGATTTTCAGGGTACTATTTATTTATTATTCTATAGATATTTATAGAGTTCAAAAATTATAACCAACACCATTAGCCCTCGTTATGTTCCTTTCAAGGAAAAAAATTGCCATCGTAGGTCACTTAGGTTTAATAATTAATAAATAAGTGAACACATTTAACTGTTTAAGGAAGTTCCATTTAATGTGGAAAGCATATTCCGTTTTGATATAAATATTTACCTGGCTAATTTCTTCTTGAGAACTTGTTTCAAATTCGTCATTGAGATCTTGGAGCAAATTTTGTGCAAGTTCTTCAAGTTCATCGACGTTGAATTCTGTGTCCAGTCCGCAGAGTTCGGCAATAGATGCGAGAGGATCAGCATCTTGAGAAGCAGCTGAGCTGCCGGCTGTGGCGCCCGTCCCTTCTGCAGAGGGTCAGCGGACGCTGCAGGTCCTTCAATATCGAGGCCACAGCCGACAATTCTCGTCTGCTTCTTGCAACACGAAAGTGCAGAGCAGTTTTGTCTTAATTCAGCGTTTTCGGCGAGTAGTTTCTCGTTGAGTTGACGTAATTTTTGACATTCGGAAATTAATGTTTCGTTTTGGGTTCGGAGAACAGATAGCGATTCTTCCATTTCGTCCATTTTAGCCTTTTTGCGATCTCGAGATGTTTGAGCAGCAACTCGGTTCTTTAGTTTTCTGCAACAAAATGTTATATATTAATTGTGATGAATAAATACATTCATCAAAAAGTAAGTCTGTTGTGAATGTGATTAGGACTTAGGTAGTCAGTTGTGAATATGTCACTTACTTGCGTTGTAATTTCTCTTCCCATGATAAATGATCCAAACGTCGTTTCTTCCCACGATTTTGGGAAGAAACGACATTTTCACCAGTTATATATTGAACAGATCCTGGAATGGATTTCCCAACATTCACGTAATTTGGTATCGTTATGACAATGGGCGCACTCATATTTCTGGTTATTATCGTGGCCTTCACAAATGAAATCTGATAATATTACACATTTGAAGAATGCAACTGCCGATTGATTGATCAAATATTCTCTTATTTTTAGTAAGTACTGTTTATTTTGCGTTTTACATTTTCCACTTCTGTTTCATCTTTGTTATTTCTTGTACTGCACGAAAATAAAACACGTCAGCTAAAACATTTCTTCTAGAATCATGTGGAACAATCTGATTGGTGGAAAAAACGTCATTAGTTCCGAAAATTTACGAACTAATACCGAATGCATTACGAACCTCAATTATAATGGGGAATTAATGCAAATTTGGTGGTGTGATAAAATGATGTAATTTTTAAAGTAATTTCAAATTTTAAATCGGTAAAATACGTGAAAATTTGTTTTAATAAATGCTATATATTTGACAAATAATGAGGATTCTATAGAATATAAAAACGAAACAATTTTAACATGGACAATCTATACTAATATATAAAATTCTTACGTCTGTCTATACCACGGGCTACCGACTCTATAGGACGAACGTAAAGACAGACGGACAGGGATTATGCGATAGTCAAATACAAAATCAATGCAGTTGGAAAGAGATAGAATTTTCACCATAGATACTTAATTTTTTACTATAATACGATTGGCGCACTTGGTTTCATAGAAGAAGAACAGTTTCTATCAGTTCTGAATGCTCGCAACTGTTCGTGACAAAATTATTTTTCAGCTTGTTAGTTTTTGTAGCCACCATAGCAAGTTTGGTTCTTCATTGTCAGATGGTGCTCACGAGCCTAAATGAGTTATTTATCAGAGAAGAGAGTTAAGTGATGTTAGCTCACGAGTACTTTATAAGTCTTACACTACTCATACCCCTTATGCCCCTTATCCAGACAATCAGTATCAATGATATCATATAATGAATTATATCGAGAACAGCTTATTTTTTACTAATAAGTTATCCAATATTTCGATAGTGATAATATACTTTGAAATAAGGTTTTATAGTCTGCAATAACTAAATATTGAAATAATACAATAAATATAGAAATATTTTGATTCAAAGCGCTTAAAACCAAGCGTTTTTTCAAACTATCTAAAATATACTTCTGGAGCTTCTGGATATGTTAACTTTCTCTCATAGTGTTGGTTTTGGTTACAACCGTTACAACATTTATATTGTTTAAACCTAGTTTGTAATTAAATAAATATTGTTTCTTTTGTATGTTTTGTTTTAAACTTGTTAATTAATAAATTAATTACAATAAATAAAAAGTATTTCTTTTCCTTCAAAATAATTAAAATTTTCAGCTAAAGTTATTGAGTTTCTAATTATTAGTGAAAATTCAGACTTTTTAATATGAATACATATTTTTTAAGAAGCATCTTCCTCACTTTTCTGCAATTTAAAAGAGAAACACTTATTCAATATTATTTTTTGAATATTAATAAAATTATAATTTCTATCTCTCTATTACTTTTTACTTTATATTATACTTTATATTACTTAAGGCGAAAATACAATCTGCTAATACTTTTTTCCACAATGGAGACCTCACAAAATATTTCTATACATCAATCAAAAATATTTCTATATATCATCGTTTCTTAAAATTAGCTACATTTATTATATGCGAATTATTTTTTTTCCAAAGTGAATGAATAATAAACGTTTCAATTACATGTGTCAACGAATTTACAAAATCTTTATAACACATATCCTTCAAATTTTACTAATTTCTTAGGGTGGGTTTTGTTATATTTTCATGTTAAGCCACTTATTTATTGTTATTGTTAATTGGTAGATTTTTCTATAAAAAAGAAACATAAATGATGGTATGTACAAAGACCCAGCGTTTAGTGACTATATTATCGATAAATTATTATTGAACGAGTTGACATAATTTTGTTAAACAGAATTTTGTAAATAAATTGATATAATATTTTCCGCAACTATGTCATATTCTATATATATATACATACTAGCTGATCCCCGCAACTTCGTCTGCGTAACGTAGGTGTAGATTATATTTTCTTTTTAGAATTGCTATTTGTAGTGGTATGTGAAAATTTTTATTTTTCTAATTTGTTTTACGAAAAACTTTATCATACTTAAAAACACTATTTTGTCAACTTTAAAAAGACACATTTAATAAACTGTTACTTAAAATAAAATAGTTGTATATAATGATCAATTCATTTTCAAAAAATATTTATAAATATTTAAGAAGAGTATGTTCAATAGCGTATACCGTCGGTAGGCATACCTACCGTGAACCAAATAATCCATAAATCAATCAGTATCTATACATAAATAAAAAATATCGTTAAGTCCAATAATGTCGATCTAAATTATAACTAAAAAAAGTCGAAAGTTATCAAAATTCTCGCGTCAAAATAACAGTAGTTAAGAGTCTAGATTTTTGAATATTAGTTGGAATCTCATCTCACTGTTTCGATTCCCGAATGAACCTTTTTCCAAAAACAATTTTGTAAAAAAAAAGTCTAACGTAAGATTCGAACCCACGTCTCTTTTATTGTGAGCATTAGAATGCCTGAAACATAAGCGAATGCGCTATGAACGTATAATTAATCCCAAAGTATAAATAAAAGAGCTTTTATAGCGGTGGCATTTATATATATTTTTTAAAATGAAAAAACACTAAATGTGACATAACTATAATAGTTAGACATATGCTGTCGCTCTAGTTTTTGTAGATAATAATAAGTTCTGCAAAATCGTAGTACATTATTTTGTTCTATAACCAATAGTTTTCGCAGCGTACGCGATAAAATAATGTTTTTTGGTAATTTTTTTCAGTCCATGGGATACATTATTGGAGTTTTAGTATGGATCCTTATTTTTTTTTTGAAAATTATATATAGCCTATGTTCTCCGGAAATAGTGTAGCCTCCCAACAGTGAAAGAATTTTTCAAATCGGCCAAGTAGTTTCGGAGACTACTCAAAGCAAACAAATAATCAAATCTTTCCTCTTTATAATAATAGATAGATGATTGCAACCTGGAGCAATTATATATTCTGCAGAAAAGCATTATGGAAGCAATTTTTTGTCATATTTTATTATCATCAATAAATATATATATATATATCTTCTATGCTAACTCTTCTTCGGTATTTAGAACAATTTGAAAACCAATTGTTGTTATATGACAAAAAATTGCTTCCATAATGCTTTTCTGCAGAATATATAATTGCTCCAGTTCACAATCATTGGTTCATAAAAATTAGATTTTAAAAAGTTTGATTGTTGGAAAACAAACAAAAATTGAAAACCGCCTCTATGGTATAAGTACGTACTACCTAAACTTTCATACTAATTAAGTGAAATGACGTTATTTAAAATGCTGTAGTTAAAATTATATAACAAAAACAGAAACTTATTATTAATTAATTATTTATTTATTAATTACACTTAGTAAATTCAAAATTTCGATTGTTGATTAACTCTTCATTTTCTCAAAGAAACTTAATCACCCCAATTCACTCTTTTAGGGTAGGAATTTTCCAAAAAAAATCTTTTCACATGCCTACTTCTTATAAGGAATACACTGAATTTTAAAATTTCATCTGGCAGAGGAGATATATAATTACACGATTTTATGTATGCACGGTTTTAAAAACGTATTTACTTTAAGCTTTATTAATATAATTATTTTTTTTTACTACTACTGTATTTTTTTCGTTAATATTTCCTTATTGAGCAACCGTAAGGATTTATTTTCAACAATTTTGTATAAAAAAAAAAAAAGATTACTCTAGGATTCGAACCCACGTCTCTAGTATTGTGAGCATTAGAATATCAGATACGTAAGCGAATGTGCGCTATTACCGTATAATTTTATTAAGTGTTCATTAAGTATAAAAACATTTACATTTCAAAAAGGCACGTCCCACGGGAACGACGGGAACGGGAACGAACGGGGTAAAAAGTATCCTATGTCCTTCCCCTAGTTCTTAGCTACCTCCCTACTAATTTTCAGTCAAATCGGTTCAGCCGTTCTTGAGTTAGAAATAGTGTAACTAACACAACTTTCTTTTATATATATAGATTATATATAATAATTATATATACATATAATTGTATATATACATATTATAAAATACAGTCCCCAAACGCGACACAAATATTTGAAATGTGAAATTAGCAATGAATTTTGAGAAAAGGTAAGTTACCGAAAGGGACAAGATTTAAATTTTATTAGATTTAAGAAGCAACAAATATTATATCAATGGACCAGTTTTAATAGTTTTGCAAATTTCTCCTTATAAACCTACAATTTTATTGTCAAACTGAGTATTATTTTTTTTCTATAAGTCCACTACTATTCACTACCTTTAGGTAGGTAATTCATGAATGAAATAATAGCATACATTTACAAGTTCCTAGGTACGTCTAAGTAATGTATAATAATAATTGTATAGTTTATTATTTATTTCTACTACTGCAAAGATAATTAATAATATATTTCTGTTGCCTTCTTTCATTTGACGTAAACAAGAATTGGTAGGTCAACAATATAATAAAAACGAATATATAAAAAATTTATTAACATTGGTTCGTAATTTATTTGCTTTGTTATTACGTTAGCTTTATTGTGATTATTGTTGCGGAAAATATTTTGTTCTTTTGCTTAAATCATAAGTGGAATGTGTGCAAAAATATTAAAGAAGTTGAGATTTCATTTTTGAAATATGGACAGTATTTTCATTCAACTAATTATAAGTGAAATTAAAGTAATGATATTTGTCGCTAAGGTAAGTAAAATTAAACAATTACATTCTTGACGTATTGTTATGTTACATCGGCGTGGTATCGTGCATCGACTATAAATTAATTTTTTTTAAATATATAGGGAAGTGAAGTAGATAATCAATTAGAGTTTTGTAATTTTTAAGACATTATGCGAAGTTGGAACCATCAAAATGTACCAACATAGGTTCTAGCTCCGACTCTTTTAATATCTAACGACTTTTTAGCTGCGGACTCTGGTTCCAACTCCCCAGATTTGATTAAAATAAAGGCTTATTTAATTGTAAAATAATTGTGTCGTCAAGTTGTAAACGGAACCATCAATTTGAATTAAAGAATTACAATTTTTTTCAATTTTTGTTTGCTAAGAACAATTCTATATCAATCAGAAAAATGGATATAGACAAATTTGATTTTCATATGCGACAAAAAATCATAATATATGTAATAGAAAATTGGGCCAATGTACTAATCGATGATTACTTATATAAATAAATTCCATTTTCACTCTATTGCTAGTTTGCTTTAAGTGACAACCAAAACTAAAAATGACCGCTTGAACAATGGTACAATTTCTTTGGATTTACCAATACTAAAAATAAAAAATAATAATAAAAATAATATTTTTTAAGTAGAGCATACTACTTACATAATTTGGGATTTTTTTCATATTTTTTCAAATAGTACTTCATAGTGAAAAAAAAATAAAAACAACCACTTTAGTGGTGTATGTCAATTGCTTTTACTAAATCTGAATATACATACATATATAAATACACATATATAATTGTATATATATAATGAGTAAGACCTTTTAATAAAAAAATAACAACTATGTAGGTTTTGAAAATCTTTGAAAAAATGAAATTGTTTTTAAACTTTATTTTTTTAAACCATGATACAGTTTTGGTACCGCTGAGAAAGTATTTTTTTAAGTATAGTATACTACTTACATAATATGAGCTTTTATTCAGATTTTTTCAAATAGTACTTCATAGTGAAAAAAAAATAAAAACAACCACTTTAGTAATGTATGTGTGGTGTATGCATGTATATATATATATATATATATATATAATTATATATATGTATGCATATTCAGATTAAGTAACAGCAAGTGGTTGTTTTTATTTTTTTTCACTATGAAGTACTATTTGAAAAAATCTGAAAAAAATCTCATATTATCTAAGTAGTATATTCTACTTAAAAAAAATACTTTTTCAGCGGTACCAAAACTGTATAATGGTTTAAAAAAATAAAGTTTGAAAACAATTTCATTTTTTCAAAGATTTTTAAAATCTACATAGTTGTTATTTTTTTCTTAAAAGGGTCTTATTGACTCCTACAATATATAAAATTTTTAGAACAATCGGTGTAGTAAGTTCGGAGAAAAAAATTGTCTCTTTTTTTCCACATTTTATTTTTTTTTGGGAAAAATAATGATCGTAGAGAAATCAAATTTACAGGATCTGAGTATTTTATTAGTATCTACACACACTGTAAATTTCATAAAAATACTGTAAAAAAAAAAATCCAAAAATTATTTTCAATGTTATTTAGATAGGATTTTTGGTCGGTGCTCAGAGGATTTATAACTCTCGTCGTCTGCACTATTTTCCCTCCAAATGGCGTTTCATTAGTGCAAGAAAGATAAAGTAAAAACTGCCTTCGTGGTGATGTTCTCTAGGATAAAAAAATCCCCACTCTTAACAAATTTATCAAGCACACCTGTCCTTAACGCTTTTGGTGATAGAATTCAAAGCATTCAAGATTTAGTTACAAGTGGTGTTTTGTACAAGTGCTGTAAGCAGCAAGAAACGCTAAGAAATAAGTGAAGAAAATGTGGCGAAAGTAAGTTTCTTTTGTTTTTCCTCAATTTTTCTTTTTTTTCCAACAAGAGGATAAATCCCTCTTGTTGGAAAAAAAAGAAAAATTGAGGAAAAACAAAAATAATAAAACCCCCCACTCCCGGACGCCTGGTCTGGAGATACACATACATACAAACATAGTAAATAAAAACTTGCATACATACACAAGTAGATAGCAAGTACGAACTAATACATTCCGTATCTTTGTCTTACATACTGACTATATCTTCCTTCGCTTTTTCCCTCTGATTTGGTTGACTGCGTTTTCAAGCTAAAATATTCGTCAGAATATTCGTTAGAATTTATACTGAATATTAACTCTACAACGATCAGCCAACAAAATTTTAAAGTTTGAATTTTTCGAAATTTTCCTTTGCCAATCGATGGAAAATCGTTCATGGAGGTTTATGACAAAATAGTTTATTAATAATTAATTAATTAATTATTTATTATTAATAATTACTGATAATTTAACCATTGATATAGAAAAATGTTAGGAAAATTGATTTTTAAGCGACGTAGAAAGGTAAAAATGCAGGAAAATATTGAAAAATATTTTTCAATAACATAACAACAACAAAAATTAAAGAAAAATTAACGTTACCTCTTCCCCCAACGAAAAAACTATAAAAAAAGAAATTTTTAGTTTTTTTTTTTCTAAGTATTTATTGCAATAAAATTTTCCAAAAAACAAATATCGAGACATCATTGAACACTCTTTTCACCCAAATTTTGTCATCGTTTGTGAAAATCAACTTTTCCCACAATAAATTTTTGAATTTAAAACTCGGAAATAACACTGTGTTTGAAAATTTAAAGCTTACTGTGGGAGAAGTTGATTTTCACAAACGATGAAAATATTTGGGTGAAAAGCGTGATAAATGATGTTTCAATTTTTGTTAATATTTGAAAATTTGTGAAAATAAATGTTACGAAAAATTAAATTTTTATAAATGCCTTGTTTTTTCGATTTCTTTTCTTGTTTTGGAGGTGAGGTTCTGGTAATTTTTCTGGTTGTTTTTTTTTTTTTTATTGAAATACATTTTTCTAAATTTTCCTTTATTTTTGCTTTTAAATTTTCGTAATTATTTAATTGGTTTAATTAATGTAAATAAACTATTTTGTAGCAAACCTACGAACGATTTCCTATAGATTGACAAAAGAAAATTTCGGAAAATTCAACTTTTAAAATTTTGTTGATTAATCGATGTAGGGTTGAATATTTAACCAGATTTTGAAATCACAAAATAAAAATATTTCTGTTGAGCTGAATGAGTTCATACGTCTGGAATAAAATATCATAAAACGCAAAACTGTAAATGTTTTAAATATTAATGTTTAGATTTTTTTGTAAGTCCTCTTTATTCTCAAAATTCAATAACTAAAAAAATAAAACATTAACTTAAATTTCTGCTTTAAATATTAGCAATATTTAAATTACTTAAGTATTGAACAATAACTACAAAAACCATTTGATTTTTGCAGTTAAATCGTTATAACTTCAGAATTTGAAGTAATTGTAAAAGTAGGAATTATTTTGTATTTTTTTTATTGATCGCTTAAAATTCTAACAATAATTTTCAACAGATATAAAGGCGGCATAAGAAAAATCCTTAATGACAAACAACTTATACAAAAAACTGGAAAATGAAGGGAAATGCAATTGATCCAATCGACTACGTCTGGGATTTGAAAGGAGTTCTGTCTGGCCTACCTAGCTGAGTAAAGTTTACGGCGACAAACATGGGAAATAAATGTAAATATCTAATTTTATTGAAAGTCATTTATATAAAATATACAAGGATTTATCTGGAGAGTAAAAAAAATATTTTTGCACTTAAGAATAATAATATATGTAGAAATCTAACAGATAAATTTTATTCTATAGATTAGCTATCTTAAGGATGTGGTCTATCCATCCATAAAAGGAAATACCGTCTCTTAGTCTTAATGAATAAACACTAATCATACGAATATCATTTTTCCATTGTAACTTAATCATCACATTCGAGTTTAAAGCCATTATACAACTGCTAGTTGTATTTTTTCTTTCTTTAGATCGAATAATAAAATTTATACAATATTTTTCAACAGATGCAGTAGCGGAAAATGATTTTATTATGTGGAAACCAAAAAGCAGTCGAACATCGATGAAAATCAATACATTCAATCGACTACGTTTCGGATTTGAAGGGAGTGTGTAGCTGGTTGAGTAATGTTTACTTTGATAAAGATGGGAAATAAATAAAAACATCTATAATTTTATTGACATTAATTTTTATGACATCTTAACGACTTTTGTTTTGCAAAAATGATCAATTAAATTTCATTCATGAAAGTTTATAGATATAAGTAATAGACACTAAAAAAGTCGATGAAGAATCTGAACTTGTTCTTAAAACGCTTTGTAAATTTTTATAAAGTTTGACATATTATTTCGAATTTAAAAATATTTGAATTTAAATAATCATATAAATAATATCAGTTTACTAGAGTTTTAACTTCAACGGGTAATTTTTGTAATAAAGACTTGTGAATTAATAACTAATTGAAAATATATTTCATAAATTTCCTGACGAAGTTGAAAATAAACTAAAGTTTGAAAGTTTTGGAGAAAAGTACACTTTTTCAACTCAAACACTCAAAATACTATTTTATTTTAAAGAATACAATGAATAAAATAAATTTATGAATTACAATCTATAATTCTGATTATATTTTATCAATCTATATTTCTGAAAGCAATTGTATTGTTTGATTACTAGCAAAAATTCACCAAGTCAAAAACATTGTTGTGTGCAAATACTAATTAAAGATTATTCTTTGTATTCGAATAATCGATTAGACCATTGTTAAGGTCATAAAAAAATAAAAAGCAGAAATAAATATATAACTTAGGTGTATTATAAGTTTGTTTCGGGGGAACAATAACAAATGTATGCATAAGTATATTAAGCTTATGACATCAAAAAAATAGCATTTAACATGCTATAGTATGTAAAACAAAATAATAGTTTATAATTTTTAAAAATATTAAGATTAAATGTTCAATTTTATCATTATTGTCTATGAACAAGGTATTTTTCAGTGCCACATCTAGATAACTGTAAAATAATTCATTTTTAAAGAAAATTGGACAAATAATTTTTATATACTTTTTGAACTGGTATATCATTATTTTTAATTATGATGTATAATATTTATAATAACTGGTAATTATTGAAAATGATTAATATTAATTAGTATTAACATTCATTAATAATATTAATATTAATAAGCCAGACCATAAGGAAAATTTAGCAATAAAAGAGAAAATTATACGATATTAGAATTGATTAAACAAAAAAGTCGCGAGTTAAATTAAAAACAAAGTAGAAAATAAAACGTTGCCAGATAATGTCGTCGCTAAAAGAGACATGAGCTGTTTTAAGATATATTTATATATTTGGGCCAAAAATACCTAATACTGGTTAATGTTAAGGATAACATATAATGTAGTAATCATTTTTAGTTGAAAAAGTTTTGATATTATAACGAAACATTAGTTGATTATTATATTATATGTAATTTCTGAATTTGAAAGTAATGTAAATAATTAATTTAGGTGTGTTTAAAAAAGTTGTAAATATTGTGTGAAACAAAAAAACAAAACAAAATAATAAATGTACAAATTTTTATGAATAATAAAAAAAACATTATACTTGTAAACCATTTCTTCTTTTATTTTCGTATCTATATTCTCAGAATGAACTTGTCTCATATTTTTTTCATTTTAAAAGTTAGCAAAGATAAAAACCTTAAATATCCCACCAATTCTATGATATGTTTGTTTCGTATTATGCACTAGTCTGCAAAAATGTATGAAATCATATGAAATAGTGAAACCGCTCTAGTAAAATGTTATAGGACACCAAGGTGGTGGGATATTCTCTGTCCGTCTTCTAAGGACAGCTTTAACATTGGAGTCGGTAGCCCGTGGTCTATACATAGACATTTCGATTTTGAATTCAGTTTTAGGGTAAATATTTTTTCAAGAGGCCCTTATTCCGAATTTAACATTTTTAAAATTTTTGTCTGTGTGTCCAGATTTAACTAAAGAACGGAACAACCGAATTTAATGAAATTTTGTATTAAGATACATCACAATTTCCCACACATGTTAGGCTACTTATCATTCCTTAAAAATAATAAGGGAAGGTATTCCCTAGGGATGAAACAAAAAAAAAAATACTTTTGACAGGCGAGTTATATATCATTGGGAAGGTAATTAAAAGTTATAAAATAATCTGTAAAACTATTTTTAGTTGAACTGATAAAAAGCACAGTAAATTCAATTTAAAGTCTAAAAAATGGCCTCTTTGAAATATAAATGTTTATATATACAATACATCATAGTTGATGTTAATAGCAGCGTAATGGCTTACGTATCTGACTCTGACATTCTGATGATTCTGATGCTCCTAATTAAAAAGACATAAGTTCGAACCTTACAGTAAAATTTCTTTTTGATACAAAATTGTTGTAAATAAGCCCTTAGAGTTGCTCAATAAAGAATAATTAAGGAAAAAAAGTAATAATAATAATAATAATAGTAATAAAACTTAAAGTAAATACGTTTTTAAAACCATGCATACATAAAATTGTGTATTTATATACCCCCTCTGACTGATGAAATTTTAATATTCGATGTATTCCTTATACGAAGTAGACATCTGATAAGTTTTTTTTTTGAAAATTCCTACCCTAAAAGAGTAAAAGGGGTGACTGAGTTTGTATGAGAAAATGTAGAATTAATCAACAATCGAAGTTCTGAATTTATAAAGTGTAATTAATAAAGAAATAATTAAATAATAATAAGTTTCCGTTTTTGTTATATCATTTTAACTACAGCATTTTAAATAACGTCAATTCACTTAATAAGTATGAAAGTTTATGTAGTAGGTACTTATACCAAATACCAAAGAGGCGGTTTTTAAATTTGTTTGTTTTTCAATAATCAAACTTTAAAATATAATTTTTATGATTCAATGATTGTGGTCTGGAGCAATTATATATTCTGCTGAAAAGTATTAAGGGAGCAATTTTTGTCGTGTATTTCATTATCATCAATAAATATATGAAATCTTCCATACTTACTTTTCTACCGTTTTTAGAACAATTTGAAAACTATTTATGCTATTTATTGTTATTGAAAATAAATAAAATATTTGAATTTACTTCCACGCTTTCTATCTATTTCCAACAATTTTTGTATACAACGTCCAAATGGGCGAAATCGAATTGCTTTTTAATGATAATTTAAATAAAGAAGGTCGAAACTTTTTTTCGTTTTATATTGTATTTTCAAATAAGTATAAATGCATATTTGCGCCGATGAAATTTGGAAAGTGTTTTCCTTATACGATGCTGTTATATAATAAGAAAGGATTTTTGATAATTCCTCTCCTAAAAGTGTGAAAAATGGTGGCAAAGTTTGTGCGGCATAACGTCTAATAAATAATCGAAAATTTGACCCAATTTTAGTCGAAATTTCTCGCATAGATTTTCAACTCCTTAACTTCCCGTTTTGATTTTTCGGCCCACGATCCTTGCTCAATTCGGCTACCAATTACCAAGTTTTTTGTTAGTTTTATATTTTTTTCATAAAAACTACCTACGTTTTACCTAATACGATTGGTAATCGAATTAGCAGACTCCTTTGTTTATGACATGATTATTCTCATATTTTCTCATATTGTTGCCCGTTGCATTCGCAACGGGCAACTACTAGTACCATAATAATAGACTAATACACGTCAAAGTTAATGTCAAACGCAGTTATAATATAATCTAACTAGTTCGGTAAATCAGCACGTCCAATAATCTGGCACCCTCCGGTTTTTAATAGTGCCGGATTAGTGAGATTACACTGTACTTACAAATGTGTGGCCCAAGTAATGTTTTTTTAATTGTTATTTACCGTCGCCTTATAACTACGAAGGTCTTTTAGCGACTCTAGGATTAATTAAATCCGTTATCGAGAAATATTGAAAATTTGCACGATACGAGGATCGAACCCACTCCTACTAGTTTTGAAGCGGTCACCTAGACCACTCGGCTACCAGTAGGCTAAAATAATATTCTTTTTAAGGAAAAACAATACCATCATAGGTCCCATAGGTCGCTTACATTTTTGTAAAAATTGAAAGGATACGAATTTCGAAATTCCATGAGAATTACTCATATATTTTTTTTTATATAAAATAGCTTTGTCGTTATGCTCATGATTTTTTCGTCTGCCAAAACCACTATAATAGCATCACTTATATTTCCTGTTATAATTTTTTTTACCATAACATGAACTAATAATAGTTTGTTTTTTATAAGTCATTATTGAGCACTATATATTTGTTCTCGTTTTCTTATTATTAGACTCAAAGAAAGACCCTTCGGTGAAAATTAGGGGAAGAATAAAACGTGGTAAAATGAACACTTGTATAGAAAAATCATAGTCAACTATGAATTTATATTGACACATAAAATGCCTTATCCAATTTTTTGGTAAAAAAAAGTACAAAATTAAAAAAAATAAACATATTTAATAAACATGACTCGGGATTTGTTAAGCTAAACTCGAAAGTAGATGATTTTAAAACAAAATGGTATTTCCATTTTTGATGATAAACAGTATGTTTGAAGCCATTAGCAAAAGTTATCAACAAATACAATTTTTCGATGTAGTTACAGTCAATGATTTATATAAATTATTTCTTCTATGCCATGTGTTTTCATGGAGCGTAATTTTGTGGAAACTGCGAGGGTAATACATGGTAAAATACACATGAACCATATAAAGATTTGACCAATAAAATAACATAAAAAATAATATTTCTTTCAGAACAGTCCTTATACAAATGGCTGACGTATTTTTAGGAATGAATCTTGTAAAGAAAACGTATTTTTTATCATATTTCTAATGAAATTATTGCAGTAACTATATTTTACTTGAAAATAAAAATTTATTTTATACAGAAATATACAGACAAATCAAAATCAAGACAAAAGTCCATTTTTACATAATATATAATTTAAAATATTATTTACAAAATATATTTGGCAACAGAATAAAATTATAATTATAAACATTTATTAAGTCTTTCAACGAACAAGAGAATTTTAAACAAATTTTCAATGACAATTTTTAATTAAATAAATGCATTAACATTTCATTATTTGGTAAAGTTGAAAATATTCGTAGATTCGTGATTTGTTTCTTCAAATTTCAGTCGATTATTTTTCACTTAGCTCTCAGTCGCTTGTAAATAATTTCAAAAATAACATGATAAAGGCACTATTGTAATTTTATGTTAGACACTAACATTCCTTGTACTATTGTATTTATTGTAGCTTGTTCAGCAGATTTGTTCAATAAGAGCCTATATTTCAAAAATAGTATTATTCGTAAAAGTATTTTTTTTTTTAAAAAGCTACAAACTCATTATTCGCTTATTATATTATTAGCTAAATCAGTAACAATTTATATAGAATATATTTATAATATATAAAAAATAACAAATATTTTCTAGAAAATATGTATAAAAATCGGTCATATATTATTTTTCAAAATTATTTTCTTCTTAAAAAATGTCGATTACTGAATTTACTTAAACTTATTTACAAATATAAATGTTCAATATTCATTTGTAATAATTGGCGAGTATTTTCATTATCTATATTAATGTTGACAAAAAAAATTACTATATAGCTGCTATTATATTTTCATTTTGTATTATCGTCGTTGGATTTGGCACAGCCTGTGGTATTTTTTTATCAATCATTTATAAAAATATATTTCAAATCTCTGAAAATATCGTTGGTTTATCGAATAAACATATTTTGATCAAACATGGATTAAATATTATGATTTAAAGATCTTCATATTTTCCTGTAAATATTAATTATTAAGTAGAGTATATAAGACTATCATTACAAGTATATAACGTAATGGTCAGTAATGTTTGTTAATTATCATAATAGTTATCATGATAGTTTTTATTTGACTACAAATTAATTTTAATATACGACTGATTCTTTTCAATTTTCAATACATTTTTTTAATTAAATTATTGGCCTTTAGAAATTTCAAAATAAGACTCAAAAAAAAATTATTTCAATATTTTACAAATTGTAGAAATAATCATTAACGAAAGTCTTTGTAAGGGACGAAATTCATGAAACACACCATTCATACACCATCATGTTGTTTCCAAACGAAATCCAAAAAATCCATTGGGAAATATAGTCTTAATCTAGTCTAACTTTTGATAAATTAGAGATTATTTGCATATTTAAACTGTAAATTTGATTATTTCTATTTTTTTTTCCATTTAAATTTAATATGTTAATAGTGTTATTAACACTAAGTTTGTGCACTTTTGAATTTGTAATAGTTGGCGCTCAATTGTAACATAGTTTATCAATATTAAACCAACGCTAAATAACTCCCTTTTTTGAAATAAAACAAAGAAATAATCGTGCAATACTCTTGAACACAAAATGCACCAAAAAATCATTGGTAATCTTTGAAAAAAAAACGAAGCAATATAAGTTAAATGGATGATATCAGAACTCATGATTGCTTTTTGTTTATGAACTATTTTTGGGAACTACCAAACTTTTTTTTAGTAGTCGTTTGCCTTAATTAAAATTTACTTGAAAGCATAAAAAATTATAGTTATTTTTGCAAATACTAATACTTGCAGTACATTTAATCCATGCATATGACCAAAATAAAAAGACATATTCTCTAATTTTTTATTTAAATTAACTTGAAAATTGCCATGTTTGAATTTCTTAGCTTGTCACGTGTAAGGCACTTTTTACATTATCATTTCAATATATACTATTTTTGACAAAGTATCAATTTACATTTCATTTATCACTTGTTCTCTTAATTGTATACTATTGTAGCACATTTGTTTTAACAAGAAAAAAAATACTTTAATATTTGTACCGAAATATGCGATTAATCGATATAAATTTACTTTTAAAATCCGCATATTTGTAATATAAATAGATAAAGGTATATATAAAAAATATACAATAGAAAAAATATATAATACATAACTAGTAATTAGAATTATTGAGAATACCATTGTCATTTGACTTGTGTAGGAATTATATTTGTATTGACGATAAACCCCTAACCAGCCTTTTTTATATATTAAATATTTAGAATAATTACATCCTTTAATGCTTCATTCCAACATTAATGTTTCAAGATTTCTATGCAAAATCGTATCTTTAACTGAATTGAATACGATTTTGATGTTTTCTGTGTCGATGGCAGTTGTGAAATGATAGTAGATGGATTTTTTTGGGTCACGTCGAACTCCTGTAAACATTGCTAAGATGAAGGCTTGCACATCTTGAATAGAATGTGGATTGCCTGTGAATTGTGGAAAGTACCAACGTATATCCGTCTCGGGATTTCGCACCTTTTGCGATAACAAATCCGACTTATTTAAAAATAAAATTATCGACATTTTACCAAACACACGATTGTTTACAATTGTATCAAATATGTTTTTCGATTCCTCGAGGCGATTTGTTTTTCTGCACAAAAGAAACAAGATAAGAAATAATGGTAATGTGACGGATATGAGTCAAATGCTTACCTGTCCTCCAACAACACTTGGTCAAACTCGGATGACGAAACTAAAAATAATATGGACGTAACACAATCGAAACATTGAAACCATTTTTGTCGTTGTGATCGCTGCCCACCTACATCGACAAACAGGAATGGGATTTTATTTATAGGAATCACAAACTCAGTTATGCCTTTGGTCGATTTGCGACAATGTAGTATATCCTGATTAGTAGGAACGTAATCGATTTGGGATATTCGCTCTAAATTATCCAAAAAATATTGAACCGAATCACTCTGCAAAAAAATAAATTAAATTAATTTTTTATTTATTAATAAGTAATTTCAGTTATATCTTCAAAATAAGTATAAAGTAGATTATTCTTTATCACAAACACTCGTCGTTTTTTCGAGAAACTAAATTAGCGGAAGCTACTATTTGAGATCGGCAATATAAATAAATTATTCATAGTTTCGTTGTAAAAGCAATGATGTCATTTAAGGCGTAACATTATAAAAGGTTTGTATTAGTGTCTTCACCTCTTTTTGTCATTAGAGTAAATTTTTGTAAAGATCAGCATTTTTTTAAAGCTATGCTTAAATTGGCAGTAATTTAAAAAATAGCAGTCGTTTTTAAATTATTTTTACTCAGTTCCGTGATCCGAATGAAACATCAAATATACATTTTGAAAATATTTAATTACTTTCGTTAAACTATTTGCTCGAAAATGTGAAATTTATGATTCGTAGGATTTTTATTACATTTTAAAGAAAATAGTCCACATTTTATGAGTTACGTAAATCGTTTAAAATGAGTAAACATATTTCGGTAGTAAAAATTTCATTTTTGATATTTTACACCAAAATGTTGCTATTTTCTATAATAAAATGGGAGTAAATAACCAATTTTAGATTTTACACATTGGGTTTTTAAGAAAAATTGATTATAAAACACACCTAACTTTGTTGTATACAACATTAGAATAATGTCGAGAACGCAAAATTCAATAATAGGTAATTTTGGAACGGATAATTCCAAAAATATGTATTCATACTTTATGTTAATGTTATTTATTGATTATAAGATGTACAAATACGAAAAAGCAGGTGTTTATCATCAAAGGAATAGGGCAAAGTATTTTCTTGCGATTTTTAGATATATAAAGTAAAACATTAGAGACTGCACATAAATTTGTTAGATTAATGCAGTAATCTTAAAAAAAAGAAAACCGATAAGGTTTCAAAAATATTCGTATTAAAATGTCATAAGTTCTAAAAGTATTGAAACAATGATAGTAATGATTACTAGTGATTGCGGTATCAAAAATAAATTATGTGGACTCTGCCTATCTCAATGTTAATTTAAATAGATTATAAGCTAATTAAGAGGGTAAATGTTACAGAATTTACAGGCAGTTAATTAAATTCAAACATTACCATTTTTTACCTATCAATCATAATATTAATAACTAGTAGTACTTTATAAAATTTTTCAACACATTTTTTCTTAATATTAATATAGTAGAGCAATATTTCCTAAAGTACAACACGCTTATTCCTAGGGGTACAAGAGAAATTTGATGCGGGTATATTTTGAACTTCATTTAGATTTGATAACGGTGGAGGAGTACTCAGCATTTCAAAAACTATATAAAGGAAAAAAAGACGTCTAAAGTGGGAGAAATATTGATTAAGAGGAATAGAGGAAAACTCTGGGTTATCCTAGATTTGTGGTCCCACTTACTCTTGGTTTAATAAATATACATTGATCAATGAAAATTACGATATAAGATTACATAATTTTAAGAAAAAAATGTTTATTTGTATTAAAGAAACTTCTATGTGGCAGAACTTAATCTCATTCTTTATTAACAAGAGAATAGTCAAGTTAGAATTAAATTACACATATTACATCTAAAGTGTCCGTAAAAACGATAAATACTATTACTAAGGAATCGCGCAACATAAGATTATTGCTACCGAATGACAAAATATAACTTTCTACAAAAAATACAATTTTTTGAAGAGTTGAATCAAACAATATTTGGCTATTTCAACTGATTTTTAGGACATATATACTAACGAATAATATAGCATATACAAATATAATGAAATCTACTATAACACGGCAGTCAAGCAAAAATATTGTTGCCCCCAAATTATTGGATAATTATACACTAGAGAGCGTTACGGCGTCAGCAGTGCTGTTTCTATATTTTCTGTACGATTTCTAATCCGTTTGGCAGATAAACTGCCAGAGTAGCATTATAGTGTCTAATATTAGTGTCGAAACAATCATTAAATTGTCTACTTCTATAAAAAAGGGTAATACTTAATGAAATTTAAAACATTGTAGTATATTTTTAATTACTAATGTAAATATAGTTTATATAGAAACGTTCGATTCGCGATAATGTTAATTTGGTAGTTTATTTATTTAACATTTTCCTTCTAAAAATAGTAACGTTTTCAATTCCTTCATTGACTTGCAAAGCAAATTTGATCGGATACAAGTTTTACTAAACGTAATGAAGGTAATGTAGAATTGAAAACTACGTTTTCATAATATGGAATTCATATCCCACTGGAGAATATTGTGATGACTTGGGAAGACAATTCGAACATGGATTTATCCAGAATTTGTTCATAACATGGCGACTCTCAGTAGCTGTTGGATAATAAAGTTGGTAAAAAGTTAGATAACACTGTTTTAAAAGTTTTTGAAAACTTATAAAGTAGACAAACTGTCAAATCAATGTTTGATGTTCAGCGTTACTATAGAAACGACAACATAAACAGAAAAAGTATGATTATTAACATAAATGGTCTAAATGGTATACTATAATGATTACAGTTGACTACAGTTTTACTAATTTTAAAAAGTAAACAACGGTATTTTAATATGGCACAACGTCTTGTTGAGATTTTCGATATCAAGGGCTTAATTTTAATAATGATTAAATTTCCGATAAAACGTTACAATATATGGAAAAATACTTGTTTTTTTAAAAAAAGATTACAGTAACACGGAATATCCTCTTATCTAGTCTCATTATAGTGAAAGTGAATTGCAATCTTAATAAATATTATTATTTACTTTTTGCTGAGATATGCACCTGAGGGCTGAAATTAAGGTCTTTAAACTACGAGCTATGACTACCCTAGTCTAACTACTAGCGTAAAACATTTTCACTAAAATCAGAAAATTTATAATTTAGATTAAGAATTACGATTATTTTTAATGGGATTAATTGCATTATTGTGGAATGTACATATTTGATGTATTTTTCAGTAAGAAGATAATACCCCGTAGGTCAAATTTGGCCTCCGGACACTCTAATGCAGATATCTGATATACAATAAGATACATTCTTTAATAAATTATGGTAACTCTGTATTATAAATTGTGATCATTTCCGTCTATTTTCTTAGCATTTTAAATATAGAATAATAACCTATAGCAATTACTTTTAAAAAATAAATTGACCGAAAACATGAGATTTTGTTGTGAAAACTTGATACTAATAAAAACGTAGAGTTTAGTAATTTAGTGTGAATTTTATTTTTAAGTTAAGATTTCATAAGAAGTTTGCTTAAGTAGTTAATATGTGACTAATACTATAAAGTGTGAACTAATGACGGCGGTCGAGAAAAATTAATAATTATAGAGTAAAGTTTTGTATGACTTTCTAAAAGGTTTGCTTGTACGTGGTTTGTACATGTTTGTAAAAAAGGATTTTGGTTTGATGAAATTTCTTTGGAATGTTTGGTTTCTTTGGTGACTCAGTGAGTTGTCAAAGAAGCTGAAGTTTGTATGAGTGGAAAATGTGATGGTACTATGATTCTATCCAATCAACTAACCAATTGAAATTCTCTTCGTCGTTCAAAAGCTCTTCGAATACCCGAATCATTCCAAAGACTAGTTAAAGATGGGACGTATTTAATAAACAGCCGCGTATCAAGCACCATGCTGTTTTCATGTTGAAGTAGGTTAATGCCAATGTCAATGTTATGGGCATGTTCCCATGGTATTCCCAATTTATCCCGGGCGTCCACCAGCACTTTCATCCCCTTGACAATGTTCTGGTAAATGACCAATTGATATTCGCGCACTAATTCATTTTCAAACTTAACTCCGTGTATGATTCGCATTTGTTTCAAAAATGTCGACTTGCCACTTTCACCGGCACCCAACAATAACAATTTCACCTGACGTCGAAATGTTTGTTTGTCTTTTTCGATCATTCGATCGATCTCTTGACTTTTGTAACGTTGCTCTATTTCTTCAGGGCTAAATTTAAATCGGAGACAACAAGAACACGACCATGTTACCGAGGCCATCTTGACAATAATACAAATTGATCATAGAACTATACACTAACCCCTCTCCATCCCACTATCGCCGCCCTACCCCGCTAAACTGACCGACAAACCGGCTCTAATTGGCGGGGAATTCAATCTGTTCAAACTACGGAAACTTAAATGACACTTCTTTCTCTATCCAGCTCACATACATCAATTACATCCCAACAAAAATAACAAGCTACAAAAATGTATCATCTAAATTCAATCAAACAGAACGCACCTACTCCTTTTTAAACCTTTTAAATATAAATACCCATAAAAAATGCTAAACTTTTTCTAGTAACTAAAGAAAAAAAAACTTAAGACTATCAGACTCTTCTTTAACAATCCAATTCATCCAATATTTGACCCAAATAAAAACGATCAAGATAACTAATAATTTGCTGAATAGATTTAATTATAATTATTAAGCGATCCAAACAATTAAAAATGCCATTTATATTATAAAGCACATCCTTGTTTTATTATTTATTTTCAAATAGCAAATATTAAAGTGCACTTTATCTCAAATCATTTATGTCTCGACATTTATTTGAAACAAGTTTTCGAAATAATTATTAAAACCACGTAAAAAAAAAAAATCTGTTACATAGAAAATATATGTCCGAAGGTTGATTTTGATTAAATAGAAATAAAAAAGTTATGTAATTTTATAAAATTTATAAAATATTTATACATTCTTCTTTAACAATTCAACGCAGCGACTCATTGGCTCCTACATTTATAATGTAATTAATTGGTTAAATTTGTTTTAGAAAAAAATAAAATATTTCAGCAAAAGTTAAAATTATATAACTTATATAAACTCGCCTGTAAAACAATCGTTATTATTATAAAATGAATAATAAATGGTCTACATCATTAGTATTAGTGATGGGTAGTATTATTTAATACTTTTAAAGATCGAACTCGATCTTTTCATTGTGAACTCGATTCTTCGAATTCAAATATTTTTTAGTTTTGTAAACACTAATGAGTAGAACTAATTTAATCCGCTTTCTACTAAATACTCAGATTATTTTGTATCAAATTCAAAACGAAAGACGCTCTTAAGATCCAATCGATGTCATAAAGATTCATTTCAAATTAGTGATTATGTTATGATAAGAAAACCGAATGAAGTTGAGAAAAGAAAACTGATTTTTTAAATGCATGTTGCTTTTTAATTGTTAAATATTGTTCAAAGCTCTCCCTAATACATATGGATTCTGGTCGTTTAGGTAATAATCATATTTATAAAAAGTAGTGAAACGCTTTTGTGAATGAACTTCGAAAGCTAAACCTATATTTTTTCATGAAAAAGTACTATTAAGTCAACGACGACAACTTTCCACAATATAAACATGGAAGTTATCAGAAGTTTTTACTAGTGATTGGTGGGGTACAAAACTTTTTCAAAGTTGCACTTTTTTACAGAAGAGCTGAATACACTATCATTAAACATAGTTTATCTTAAATTAAGAAAAACAATTGTTTCTAATTTTTTTTTACATATGAAAAATGTTCAGATTTCCAGAAATTTCCATTTCATGCTTGCTTAAATGAAGCCTTTCTATACATGATTCACGCTCATAGTTATTTATAAGGAAACCCAAATTATTATAAAACTCTTTATATTTCCTTTGGGAATTCTCAAAGTTCTTCAACACCAATAACAAAGATTAATTAACATTTTTGATTGAAAATTTGAATTTAACATATATATAAATCTATTCTTGTTTTGAATAATCATTGAATAGATGCAAAAGCTCAAAAATTCTTTGAAAAGGAAATATACATTTTAAAAATTCATAAAAATTGCTTTAAATAAGAATTATTACTCTTCATTTTATTAACACATAAAAATGCAATTAAAACGAACTATGTCTTTTTTGAGCTAAATTAACTATGAATGTGTCCTTTTAAAGAAAGGTATTTTAAATGCCCAAAAACCCATTTTAAAATAACAGGTATTTTAAATGAAATTATTTCAAAATGGCTTCAAATTTTTTTTTAACAGGGTGTGAGTTAAACAATTAATTACATTAGTAATAATTTCAGAAGCTTTTATTTGTTTATATATATTAAAACGCTTAAAGTAATCTTTCGACTTCGACGAGCTTTGGCTTTTAAATGTTAGCGCCCATTTGAAAAGCTCTAATATGAAGTTAGCTATACGAAGTAGGGTGAATGTATAAAAATAAATATTTTTACATATATAAATACGACATATTTTTAAATATAGATCAATTTGAGGAAATTACTTCCAAAAATATTTCCTCACTAACAAATTTATTCAAACTTTGACTTAACCATTATAATTTAAAAAAATGTGTGATATTAGAGCTTTTCATAAAAGCTCCAGAACTTTTGATTAATTTCATACTGGTTTGTGCGCCGTCAACAATTGATTTCATTCAATTTCATTGATATAGTCCAAATTTTTAATCGCATTGCGTATAATATACATAAAAATTGGATTTGCCATCCGAAATATTGCTCAAATTTGAAAATATGCTGTGTGATTACGATTGATAGAATTATGAATTTATTAAAAATAATTAATTACAATAAGAGTCATTCAAAAAATGTGTTCAAAATTTCGTATAAGCATCAAAAGTACTTTTCGGGAAATGAGGGAAAAATAAATTGAATTTAAATGCTTTGATGTTTTATACCCATGGCTTTTGAACAATCAGTGCCGAGTTTATGGCGAAAGCCAATTTTGGCTATGGTTGTTCTTGGATTTTCATCGTTGTATTTATCTTATACATTTAATGCTTGTCTCGTTTCAAATTTAATTAGACGAACAAATCCAACAATTAATTATATGGTTTCGTACGACTTGCACCAGGTGCGGGTGGTGCCGCTTTTTACAAACGTATCGGAAAGCAAATATCGGGCAGTGCGGCAAAAAGGTATGAGACGTCTTCCGACTGCTTTAATAATCGGAGTGAAAAAAGGAGGCACGCGAGCTTTGTTAGAATTTCTTCGTCTTCATCCCGATATACGAGCAGCTGGATGCGAAGTTCACTTTTTCGATCGTTACTACGATCATGGTCTTGAATGGTATCGAAGAAGAATGCCTCCAACAGTTCTAGGACAAATCACAATGGAAAAAACACCAGCCTACTGGGTTTCGAGGGATGCGCCAGCTCGGATCGCTCGAATGAATCCTAACACCAAACTTTTAGTAGTTGTACGAGACCCTGTCACTCGAGCTTTAAGCGATTATGCTCAAGCTTCCAGCAAAAGACCTGGAATGCTTTCATTCGAACAACTAGCTTTTCTTAATGGAACCGACGGAGGAATTGTTGATACAAGATGGGGACCTGTACGACTCGGAGTCTACGCCCGATACTTAACAAGATGGCTAAAATATTTCTCTCTAAACCAAATCTTATTCATTAGCGGCGAACGTCTTGTTGTAGACCCAGCAGCTGAAGTCGCACGAGTGCAAGACTTTCTCGGTTTAAAACGCCTAATCACCGAAAAGCATTTCTACTTCAATGTTACCAAAGGATTTCCATGCTTATTGAAATCAGAAACCAAACCAAGCCCTCATTGTCTAGGAAAAACCAAAGGTCGAAGTCATCCCCGAGTTCCTATATCCGCATTGTACCGCCTTCGCGATTTCTATCGTCCCTTCAACCAACATTTCTATCAGCTAACTGGAATCAACTTTGGCTGGCCGTAAAAGCTCAAAATTGTTACCATCGGTGCTAAAAAAAAAACGAAATTAAAATAAGCTTTAAGTTTCAAAATTATGCAGAAAAAAACAGAAAGAATTCGGTATTGCTCTCATATCATTAAACTCGTACAAGGAAGCGTAAGATTATTATAGCAATTTAATTAAGAAACCCATTTAAACAAGTCTGAATTTCACTATTTTTCTCTTTGTCAATTCGTTATAAATAGAATTATAATTAGTACATTCAAATATATTTAAATATTCACAATTTAATAACAAAGACATCGAACGTACAATTTTTTACGTATTATATATTTAATTAAATAAGCTGTTAGAAATAAATTTTTTATATTCATCTCAAATATTTGCGATAACGTCCTATTTAGATTAAGCACACAATTATTGTAGTTTAGTAACATTTTACTATACGAAAACAAAAATGGAATTGGATTGTAATTGCCTTTGCATGAAAATATAAAATTAAAAAACTTTAAGATGTATTTTTTAATCTTTTATTTTTTCAGGTGTATGTTCAAATAAATTTTTTATATTTACACAAGAAATGTTGTAAAAAATGTCTTTTGAGGCTTCTAAGGCAATAATGGATTTAATACTTAAGTCTTTGGTTTTCATAGGTGATTCCACTTCGGACGAAATTCTGAAAAGTAGATTTTTATTAACATTTTTTGCTTCAATAACATTCTTAATTAGGAACTGATTATGAATTAATGTATTTTGGAACGTTTCTATTGATTTTGAAGATATTTAAAACGGATGTAGTTTACGTTTTAAAGATTAGCAACCGTTAACTAAGGGAATATGAAAGTACTATCCTTTAGATCTTGAACGCCTTTAAGGTTGTTAGTACTCTGGTAAATCGAAACTTAGAATTTGAACCTAGAACCTACTAATTACTTAAGAACCCCCTTGACCCTTTACCTCACGCTCCTTGATGCAAGTGTCAATATGGTCTTATCGAAATTAATAGGTGCTGCGTTCGGAATTAGATATGATTAAGTTTTCTATTTTTTTTTTTTGTTTTAGATTTCTATCTTCGAATTGCTAACAACTAGAAGTTAAAAATCGTTGGTAAATAATATTTAAAAAAATAATCATTTTCGATTAATACTAAAAACCTGAAGAAAAAATTATAAAAATATATTCAGTAGTTTTTGTGTGACAGGTATACAAAGAAACTAGTTAACATTTTATTTATAACGAAACGATATTCGTTGCTAAACGTCCTATCAGACGTATCATTCGGAATTCAACGTCAAACGTTGAAGTAAACATACAAATCAGCAAACTTTGAGTATTTTCTGGGTAAAAGCAAGAAATAAGTATATTTTCTTACTTTCAGAAATATATCATAAAAAATTATATAAACATTCATACAGTTCGAAATTAGTTTAAAAAACGATCTAACAACAATTATTTCATAATCAGTTTTTATTTAGCACAAGTGTATACTTAGAGAAATCCAAAACTAGATCCGGTTTTGGAGGAGCTGACTTAATAAATAACTTATTATTTGGATAGTAACATTGATAAATCGGCGTTATAATTGTACTATTTGTTGAGGGTTTGAATATTTGTAATTTTTCTAAAATAGCATTAGGTGCCATATTTAAGTAGGAACTAGCTAAAGGGGTAGTTTTTTCATTTATTTCCGTTTTCGTTTTTTTTGTTTTTGGAGAACAACTAGCTGAACTTGCTTCATTCACGGAACAACTTGGATCGTTTTGATATCTAATTACTTTATATCCATCACGTAATAATTTAGAATAAATGCGATAATTGGAAAATAAATTATAAAGGTCGTGTTCCAATATTATTGAGTACGCATGTTGTAAACTCAAAGGACATTCTTGATGCAAGAGAATTAGGTAATTCTAAAAAAAATAACTTTAGATAATTTATAAAGAAAAAAGTGTTGAGTTATTTTCAACCATTTCTAAAAGATATAAAGCCTCTTCTGGTAGTA
Source organism: Sisyra terminalis (assembly GCA_958496175.1). Taxonomy (NCBI): domain Eukaryota; kingdom Metazoa; phylum Arthropoda; class Insecta; order Neuroptera; family Sisyridae; genus Sisyra; species Sisyra terminalis. Next base: position 17,332,942 of record OY292275.1, read on the forward strand.
ATGTATAATTAGTTTTTGTTTGTTTTCCAAAGTATCGAAACATTTTCCCTGTCTGTTTTGATATAAAAGCTAACTTTTTATCCTCATCCCAAATTGCTATTGATCGTGAATTTCTAAAAACAATTTATAATTGATTTTCACTGTAATTAATATTAAATGCTACAAATTACTTTGTTTTATAGTTTTCCAATAACATTTTGTGATGATCTAAGTTTTTTTTAATTTTTTCATCGCATAATTGATTTAATTTTGCCTCACTATCTGGCACTAATTTTTTAGAACCACGTTCTGGAAGATGGAAAAGTTTTGATTTTCTAAAATATAAATTAAATAATTTGTTTTGGCATTGTTTAAATAAAAAAAAATATGATTTATTACTTCTCCATTTAAAAAAATTAATTAAAATTCGTTGTCTATCGTGCCATGATTTGGTTTTTAATTTTGACAATTCAAATACTGTATAGTGCCGCCACCTGGTGAATAAAAACTATTTTAATAAATCGAATACATTTAAAAATTCAAATTTAAATATTTTTAACAAAGTTTACAAAAATTTAAGATAACATCTCCAGTTATTTTTTTATTGTATTCATTTATTTGTTGAAATTTATTGCACTAAGCTGAAAAGCTTAGCTTAGCTAAGCTTGAAAAGCTTTTTCTCTTAAATATTTTGGAAAAGTTTTACTTGTAGTTATCGATTAATTTTTAGCTAAATAAATAATTTATTTTCTATTAAGCCTCGTCGCTTAGTTACCAAAGTAAATAACAGCCTTTATTTAATTTTCGATATTTTATTATTCTGAATATAAAAAAAACGACATTTTATCTATAAATACAAGTATTAGTTTACTTTTTTAAAAATGAGCGCTTCTCCGGATTCTTCCTCAAACTCTCCAAACTCTTTGGATGACCTGCAAACCGAACCTGAACGCTTAACTATTTCTGAACCTGACCATCATCAACGCAGGTATACTTTGGATTTTTATCTTTTTGAATTTTTTAAAAATTTATTTATTTCTAGATGGGGTCATCATTCCGAGGATGATAAAACTGAAAAGCCCGCAGTTCTTGAACCAAACCATCCTTTACTTCAGCGCTTTCAACAAACTTTGCGTTCTCATCTATTGGCTCAGATTGAACGTTTAAGCAATGAAGTGAATGATTTGGAAGCATCAATTAATGATCAGGAGAAAGCTCGTGAAGCTCTTGGTTTAGCTGTTTATGACCAACAGCAAAGCGTGTGTCAGCAACAGAAAAAGCTTGATGAAACCGAAAAAGAACTGAATGATTTGTTAAAGTCGAGGGAAGAACAAGAGATACAATTTGTAGACACAAAGAAAAAATATGAGCAGCAAAAACAAATGTTTTATGAAGAAGATAAAAAAGGTTCCCTCTTAATTTTTATAATAATAGAATAATGTACAACTTTTATAATTACAGAAAAAGATTTACGAAGAGAACTGGAAAACTTAGCTTTGCTTGAAAAACAACTAGAGAAATGGAAAGTTGATATGGAATCTGAATTGACCGTAAACGAAAGGATATCTGATAAAACATTGCAACAACGAAAAGTTCTAACTGACGAAAAAAAGCAATTGGTAAGAAAGTTATAGCTCAAATAAATAAATCGATTAAAATATTTTCTTTAAGGATATGATCATTTATAAACTTATGACTGAAGTATGGAAAAGTGAAGCTGAGCTTAAAGAAATGGACACCCAATTACGCGTTGAAGAAAAAAAACGCGAAGAACTCAATTTGGCTTCTTTGGACGCAAATGCTAATTTAGAAGCAATAAATTCGCAACAGAAGGGCTTAGTTCGTTCATGGAACAATGTAATTCTGAACTTAAAGAAGCGAGATAGAACTTATGCCGATGCACAAGAAGAAGTTTCGTAAGTAACTATAGGATATCCGGTTTTTTTCTTCAACACAAATTCCCTGACTTTCCTTGTATTTGTAAACCAAATTCACTTTTTCCCTGTATATATTTATTAATACGTCTCGGTTAAAGATTTTGATCAATTTTGCTGTAAAAGATTGTGAAAGAAAACTAAGCGACGTAGTGATTATGCATCTATACGCCACTAAGATAGCATCTATATCTATAGATCTATACTCTACGTATTTTTCTATCTAAGTACTAAGTTCTATCTAAGTACTGTTATTATGAAGAAATTAGAAATGTTAATTTCATTGTCAAGTTTCCTGACTTTCCTATTTTCCCCCTGATCTAAAAGAATTCTGCGCGATATTCGTAACTTTTCAAATTTTCCTGACTACTGAACTATGGAAAAAATAAAATAGAATATGTAAAGGGTATAGGCCGGTTTGAATGGTAAAAGTGCCCCCGCGGCTTTTTCGATTTAAAGTTAGGGGATCGTTTTGATACTAAATAAAAAAAAATTATCCAAATTTTCAGCTTTTTATCGCAAGCGGTTTTCGAGTATTTCGAAAAAAAAACATTTTTCAATTTTATTTTTTTTGTAGTAAAATTTAAAATTAAAAACCTAGGTTTTTTTTCTCATTCTTTGGAGTAAAAGGCATGAAATTTTTTTTTTTTTATTATTTTCAGATGGAATGTCGATTTTTAAGGACCAAAACAAAATCAATTTTTTGAGTGCGTTTTTGAAAAGTGTCCACCGCCAAATTTTCTCAAAAAACGTCTTTAGTACTCCTCTAGAATCAGTAATTTTTTAAAATTTTTTGATTTGGTGGAACATTATGAAAAAAAATAAAAACTGATTTTTTTGGTAAAATAAAATGAAGATAAGTATTTTTCAGCTCAAAATATATATACATTTCATTAAATAATTTAGAAAATGAAGAAATTGTCATTAAAAATTATTTTTTATGATTACGTTTTTTGAGAAAATTTGGCAGTGGACACTTTTCAAAAACGCACTCAAAAAATTAATTTTAATTTTGTTTCGGTCCTTAAAAATCGACATTCCATCTGAAAATAATAGAAAACATTTTTTCATGCCTTTTACTCCTAAGAATGAGAAAACCAATCGTAGGTTTTTAATTTTAAATTTTACTACTACAAAAAGAAAATAAAATTGAAGAATGGGTTTTTTTCGAAATAATCGAAAACTGCTTGCGATAAAAAGCTGAAAATTTGGCTAATTTTTTATTTATTTAGTATCAAAACGATCCCCTGACTTTGAATCGAAAAAGACGCGGGGGCACTTTTACTATACAAACCGGCCTATACCAAAGAGAGCCTATACCCTTTATAGAATAAGTTAAAACTGAGTTCTTGAATGGCAGATAATGTCAAAAAACTTGATTTAAAAAGACCAAGAAAAAAGGAACTGAAAACTCTATGAGTTGAAATGTAACCAAAATGAAGGAACGCGGTCGTATTTATGATAGATAATCAAAATCCATTATATGCTATTTCTCTTTTTTTGTTGAATCTATACAAAAAATATTGTTGAGATTTCGGTATATTATAGAGATGCAGACGAGATGAGACTAACGTTAAGTCTCGATCATGTTTTTTGTTGTCTCGAAAACAAGACGAGACAAAACTATAAACTTCGAGATCGATATGAGACGAGAAAAAATTCGTCTTGTCTCGTGTGCACCTCTAATATGAGACGCATAAAAAGCGTTGGTAGCACTAATTAAATTATGCATTTATTTTTTTATTAGCAAAATACATGATCAAATACAAACCATCGAGGCAGAAATTGAGGCATATAAGAAAAGCTGCGACCAAGAAATGATGGAAAGCGTTCGTTTGTTGACTTTAAAAGAACGTGCGACCATGGAGCTTGCATCAATCGCTCAACAAAGAAAACAAGAAGAACAGAAAAGAGCTTCGTTAGAAACTGAATTGGCACAAATACGTCTTGCAATGCAAAAAACTGAAAACGATTTACAAACAGCTAGAGCGGTTGTTGGTGCCAAAGAAACCGAATTGCGAGCTATTATGAAAGATATTGAAGAACAAGCAAACTTAAAAGTAAAATTAGAAGATCAATTGATGGTATTGTTGGATGAATGTACAACAAATGATAAAACTGGCGCATACTTAACCAAATTAGTACGGGAAATGAAAGAAAAAACAAGGGCATTGGTAATCTAGTCTTTTATTGATGGAAAATGCATTTTTATTTTTTTTTATTTTTTAACTAATAATTAAAGGAAATTCAAATGGTTAATACGGAAAATTTGGATGCCAAATTATTGGTAGAAATTGAAAATCAACGAGCAATCAATCTCACAAATAGTGAATATATTTTGGATTTAAAACGAGAGTTACACGTTCGAGAAGAAGGTGTTAATAAGTTCCAAAATGAATTGAAAAATTATAAAACTATGGCTATACAAAAGCAACGAGTAATTGATACACTTCAACCAAAATTAGCCGAACTTCTTCTTTCTCAAGGGGTAAACTGATTTTAAATGACTAACTGTAAGATTATTGATAAAGTTATTACGTTTTATAAATTTTAGATAAGAAAAATATCACCTCAAGATATTAAAATTAATAATTTGGAAAAACAAATTGAGCAAGCAGACATAAAAATTAAAGAACTTGAAAATTTGTGGATGACTGAGCAAACACATATCGTTTCATTATCTCAACAACGGAATGAACAATTGAAGGAAATTAATCTTTTACGAAAACGTATTTTATTTCAATTTTTGAAATAGTTTTGTTTTTTTGATAAGAAATGTTTCAGAAATAATGATATTGCACCAAAAAAGTTTACATTTGGAAGACGAAATTGAGAAACACAGAAAACGAGAGATTGAAATGTCGCGAAATGTTGATAAGTTGTTGAAGCAATTGGAACGAATGAATACTGAAATTGCGAAAAACCGAAATTTGAATGAAATTACGGACTTTGAGACGACCACAGCTCATGCCAATTATGTATTTCAACTTCAAGTAAGTAAAGTTAAATTTATCATAAAGTTCGAATATTCAATCGTTTGAAATATACTTCCAAGTATAAAAGCATTTATATTGAATTCTTCCCACTACTCTTGATTAAAAGAAAAATGGTCTATTGACAACTCGTCCTCGACAATTGATCCCTAAACAATTAATAGTAAAAAAAAATTTTGATGTTTTTTTTTCTTTTTTTACCTAAACTAATAATAATATGTGAGCCCATAAAGTACATAACATAGACCAAGTCCTGACCATCAGTCGGTAAGAATAAAAAGGAATTTTCCGCGAAAATGTCAATTGTTGAAGAGCCTAATTTAAAAGGATGTATTATCGAAAGAGCTAAAGATAATCCTTTAAAATTAAAAAATTAGGAAACCGAAGCCGACTGCATCCGTATTGAGACAGAAATTTCAAATTTGGAAGAAGAAAAAGACTCCCTTACTCAACAATTAGTTGAGGTAAACCGTGAAGGTCTAAACTGGGAACGCCAAGGAATCATGGCCACTGAAGCTCGTAAGAAAATAGAACAGGAAAAAGCCAGCAGCGGCGAAGTAGGTGCCATGAGGAATGAAATTCATCGAATGCACGTACGATATGGACAACTTCGTAGGGCTCAAGAACGACTAGTCGCCGATTTAGAATATTGTGTATCTCGCCGAGATGCCATCTTGACTGGATCTTTTGCTCGCGAAAAAACTTCTCAAAATGGCATCAATTCAACGCGTATGCACTATGCCAGGAAAATTATTGATTTGAAAGCGAAAATTAAACAAACATTAAAGGTGGAGTAATTTATTTTCACTCATAAATTTCATTGCTCATTTATATTTTTTTCAAATAGAATATTGAGGAGTATAAGAAAGAATTTGATATAATATCTCAAAAAGAAGCTGAAGTGTTACTACAAGTGCAAGCATTTAAGCAAAAGTTAGAAGATGTTCAGTATAATAACAAATATTTTGAAGGTAGTATTGAAGAAAAGGAGATACATAAGCACTTGGTAAGTAAATAAATAAAAATTGAAATTGTTCGGATTAATAAATTAACATTTTAGAATGTAGATCGAATGATTCGCCGTCAAAAACGAGTGAAGGCTTTAAATAATCTTCTCAACGGTACATATCGATGTCGTCCAAAAAATATAATTGAAATTGAGGAAATGAAACAACGAGAAATGAAATCTAAGCTCCAAACTATTCTGCAATCACTACAAAATGATTTTCCACAGCATCAAATTAAATTCAAGAAGCTTTATAATTCCTTTTCAAGTTAAATTATTTGTATTCATAAAATGATTTTTTACCCTTTTTTTTTCTAATAAACAAATTCACAAAAAATATCCTGCAAATCTCTTAGTAACGTATTAAAATAATAAAGTGAAGCATGAATTTTCAAAAAAGTTCCATAAGTATTTCATACGTCAGTATTGTTCATGAATAAGTTATTCGGGAATGAATACAATGCTTTGGATGATTATGATGAAATCGATTTAGAGAATGATGAATCAGAGGAAGATGAATTGTTTAAAGCACATAACATTTTTGATTCGGGTGAAGGGGCTGAAGATGACGAAGAAGATGAACATATAATATTACTGAAAAGACAAAGTTATGGCTCCAATCGATTGTCGGGGGGTGCTTCAAAACTTAAATCCTCTAAAAGTGTGAAAAAATCAGTGAAAATAACCGTATCAAGTACTAATAAAAATAGGCCACCAAAACGACCCAAATATCCTGCGAGGAAAAAAAGTTGTAAGTTGAAAATCGAAATACTAATAAATTCTGTAAGTTCTCCATTTTACCATTTTGCTCACTCCGAAACGTAATACTAACTGGTTCTGTTATAATCGTAAGTACCTTGTTCATTAATACATCTGAAGATGTCTCAAATAAATATCGAAAATAAAATATAATATATTGAGCAATGATTTAAAATTTGTACAACTAATTGTATAAAAACGGAAATGACAAGAATTTTGAGATTTCATGATAATCACCCAATTATTTAATGTCCATTCGGATGCTTTTAACTAAAATTCAAGGATTTCACAAATGCTATTGGTGTTAGAAAAGGCTTCGTTTGAGTAAACAAAGCGATTAGTCTCTATTACAGTTTAGTACTCCAATTATACTGTAAATTAACATTACAAAATGTTTGCTATTTTATGCGACAGCACACATATTTGACGATTTTTTTTTGTTCAAAAAAATTGACCAGTACAGGGAAATGATAAAATGTAGACATATGATACAGTGAAGAATTTAAAACCATTTTAGGAAGTACTTCCTTATCATAACATATAGGTAAGTCTTTATCATAAACACCTTATTTCATCAAGAAAAAGAAAATTGAGTTTCTAGACTATATTTAATATTAGTTAATACTAGTCTCCGACCGAAACTAGTTTTTACGGCCGAAACCTAAATTCAGCATCAGTCTAAGCTTCAGTCGAAATCGGAACTTCCATATAAGTTCATGTTTTCGTAGAAAAAAAAAGTTAATCATAATTTTTCAGTCATTACTTTTTAATTCTATAGATATTCATTAATCATGTAGTCCCTAATATTTCAGCCAATCATTAACATAACATGTTATTATCGTTTCTTATTTCAAATAAACTATTTATGCTGAAAGAAGGGGTTGATTTGATAGAAATGCTTTAAATATTTCCTTTTAATATTAGTTACGAATAACATAATATAATAAAAATAAAGTTACAAAACAAAATTATTTTTTACCTAATATGTTAGGTACACAAAATAGAAAGTGCTCTTTCTTATATCTTAAAAGCAAAATAATTTCTTTTAAACCTTGATCAGTTTTCTTTCGAACTGAACAACAATATTAATGGTAATATAAAACAAAATTTTAAAGAACTGATAGTTATCAATTCATAGTTGAAGAATCAAATAATAAGTGAAAAACAATAATTTATAACATTTTCATCTCACGAGTTCAGTTTCGGTTTTGGCAGTCCAAGCCGAAACTACGAACGAAACTGAATTCGTGAGATAAAAATGTTACAAAATTATTGTTTTTCACTTATTATTTGATTCTACAATTATGAATTTTGGCTTAGTTTCGGTTTCGGCAGCCCAAGCCGAAACTACGACTGAAACTAAGCCAAAATTCGTTTTTTGGCCGAAACTTTGTTCGAACACTAGCTAATTTATATTTATCTTTGGAACATAATATTGTGTATGATTTTTTTGTATAAAATACAGTGTAATCTCACTAATCCGGCACTATTTAAAACCGGAGGGTGCCGGATTATTGGAATGTTCAGATTACTGGATTATAGTGAAAAAATCATAGGTATTGAATAAAATAAAGCATTTCATAGAGGGAATAAATTTAGAGGAGCAAGGGAGGCGTGGGCTGAGGGTGCCGGATTATTGGACGTGCCGATTTATCGAAGTGCCGGATTAGTGAGATTATACTGTAGTTTATACTGGCTGATACCTAAACATTCCAAAAGGAAAAATAACGAAGGGTTGTTTGTTGTTAGATCAAAATTCATTTATTTGCAATAGTAGAATTAAGTAAATCTCTATTTATGGTATTTCCATTTTAGCGTTAATTTATATCCACTACACAAATACGCATAAAAAAATTAAGCCAGCTAGCGACCATATGCCGTTTTTCCAATATACATTATCTCTGTTATTCACAGTATAGCCCTGTTTTGCAATATCCTTAATTCTTGACTTGACTCTTTAAAGCTTTTATTACTGATGTTATACATTTACTATCGTAACCAAATGTACTCTAAAGCGTAGGGCAATACTTTATCTACATACTAAAACAAGAATAATGTAAATTGGATCAATTATTCTCAAGTTATAAGGCCCGTAGTAGACAGGGGTTTTGTATATCTAAAGAAGATGTAGATTTTGTATAGTAGGTTTATATGGATTTTAATTACATTTGCTGGAGTTCTTCTGAAGGATTTTTTCCGTGTTAATTTAATTTCTGTAAATGAGATCATAAACCGCCGAAATAATATATATTATATGAGGTTAAGTTTTAAATATTCGCCAACATTCGTTGATATTTGAAACCATTTGAAACGAAATATTGAAACGTGACACCCCCACTGCATCCCACACATCCCATACATTGAAAAATAACACTTTATTTATAAAATACACAAAAACACTCAAGGTAATGGAAAAAGTAAAACTGATTATTGAATTGTATTCGATTATGTAAGCGGTGGTAAGTGAATCAATTTATTCAGTGCTAATAGAATTTTTAAATTTTAGCTGAAAATGGTTTCTTCAAATGTGCTCGGGGGATCGATCATAGAAGGAATAGATCGAGTTCAGTGTGTTCCCTCAGTTGTTTGCAGTGCATTCAGGCTATAAAGGCCGAAGTGAACCGAAGAAAATCGACATCACCGAAAGGACGATCAAGGATTTGTGAACGAATTTGGAGGCAGACATTTGCAAAAGTTCATTTGTGTGAAAAAACCAAAGAGCAGTTACGAGCAATGATGGACGTTGGCGGAGCCTACGGTGGCGGAAAAGCAGGTGCTGCATTTGATCCTATCACATTTGTGCAACGGCCCCAGGTCATTTTACGTGCTGTCAACTGGGTAAGTCCTGCGACTAGATAGGACATCTTTTCTACCCCTAATCTCAATATAAAAGTAATTCCACGAAAAAAAAATGAAATCCCCTCACAACCCCTTCAATCACCAATCGGTTTTGCAATATTATTATCAAATTAATTAAAATAATAACACCATATAACCTGCTTTTTTAAACCAATCGATAATCTTATACACTTATCCTGCCATTGTTGAATCACATTACCAATATCTATAATATTTTTTAAAGTGGAGGTCGCACTAATATTGATTTCTTTTATAAAATGATGTCAGTTGATTTTTTCTTTTACAAAATTTCCAAGAATATCACCTCTTAATTTCCAAAAGAATATTTTAAATACAAATTAGCTGATAAAAGCATTAAGATAAGGACGTGATTATGATTAGTATGGCGCCAAGGTTTAAAAATTGAATTAAAATATTGATTTACCCAAAAAAAGCCGAATTATCAAATAAAATATAATAAACACATAGAAAATATAATGAAATTCTTATGAATATTGAATTATTTTGATATAAAACTTAAAATTTTTGAAACTTTTGATAAATATATATATTTTTTAATTTTCAGTTGTTCGCTGTTATTATTTTTGGATGCATTTCCTCCCAAGGATGGCTAACGGATCCTGAAACGAAAAAAGAAGTTTGCTTATATAACGGCGATGCAAATGCTTGCAACTATGGGGTTGGGATAAGTGTTATAGCTTTCCTTGCTTCGATGGCTTTCATAGCCGGGGAATATTTCTTCGAGCAAATGTCTTCTGTGAAGACTCGTAAACACTATGTTTTAGGCGATCTTGGATTTTCTGGTAAATTCTTCAAATCAACATCACAATGTAAATTATTAATTTTTTCTTTTTTTTCTAGCTTTTTGGTCATTTTTATATTTCGTTGGATTCATTTACTTGGCTAATCAATGGGGCAAAGCTGATACTCCTCCGATGGATTACGGCGTCAGTAATTGCCGTTCGGCTATTTTATTTTCGTTTTTCGCTATTTTTTCTTGGGGGGCCAGTGCATTTTTCGCCTATCAACGATTCAAACAAGGTGCCGAGGCAGCATTTACTGCTGGTTTTCAGGATGGTGTCGGCCGGACTCCATATGATACCAATAATTTCGACCAGGCGTACCAAGAACCTCCATTCTCACAATCGCATATTGCTGGTGAGTTAAGTTTTATTAAAAACTACTTTGTTTCATCCTGATTTTTTAAGTCTCAGAAGGCCAATTTATCCCTCCTGATTGTGATTGTTCCCAATTCGTTTATATGAATGTTGATCCCTCCGTCGAAAAGTACCAAGAATCAAGAGCCTATTTTCAATTTCAAGATACTCGTTAATTTGTAATTTTTTTTAAAAGCAAAGGTATATCGAAATTATGATTTGGTTCAGATTTTAAAATTGATTTATTGTCATTTCGTATTATAACATAACGTAGCATGATTTTAACAACTTTAAGATTTTGGATTACTTAGTAAACCAAGAAATAAAATTTTACTGGTGAACGGTTTTCTTCCTAGAATCTGATGGTAAATGGATTGATTTCTATTGATTTCAAGCTAAAAGATTTCGATTCGTAGTAAAAACAGTAATTATTTGTGCATAACACAACGCTTTGCTGAGGATTTCGTCTTTTTCAAGTATCAACTGCTAGCATTATTTACTATTATTAACTTCTACTATTGTAAACGTTTTGGTATTTCGGAGTTATGTATAACTTAAATTATCAATTTGAAGCTGTTTTCAGTATGCATAACGTGCTTAACCATGCGACTGGTCAAAACAGAACATCAATAAAATTCAAAGAGGACATGATCAACTTATAGAATATCGAATAGGTTACAGAAAGGAACTTCTTAATTTAATGTATTATTTTGCAAGTTATTGTAGTCCAAGTTTATTATATCTATTTTTTGCCTCACTAACGTATTCAAAAAAAATCAACTCAAGTCCCTTTACATTATGAGTGGCCATCTGACGCACAAAATGTAAACTTATAATTAGCATATAAGGGATATAAGGATTACAAAAAGAATTTGAGTTAGTCTTTTTACAACGCCATTTCCACGTATTTCCCGAAATTGTGGTTAATTTGTTCAAAATAGGTAACTTGTATATTTCATAAACGTATCACATTATGTAGGACACCAATATATAAAGTTTTTTTGCACTCAAGTCCCTTTTAGATCAATCAAATCTAGCGACGTTACATTTTGTACTTTGTTTTTGATTCTAGTGGCTATCAGTAACGTTATAGTTTCCTTCGTTTTCTTATATGAAATTTTAAACACATGTCACTAAAGAAGTTTCATTTCAAAAAATAAAAATACGAATTTGTATCCGAATCATAATTTTTATATTCCTTTCTTTTTATCTTGCAAAAACTAATTTAACTTATTTCTCTTTTAGATCCAAACAACTACCAAGAACCTACTTACTAAAAGTTTCCGAAAAAATCGATAGAATCGTTGATATTTTAAACAAATTCATTAATGAAAGAACCTTTTCATTTTCTTTTTTTGAGTTTTAAATAAGTATGAAAGTGTTTATTCGGAAAGGTTTACGTCAACGTTGAATCGTAAAAACCAAATATACCTAATAATTATTTAACAGTATTGTCTATGTTGTACAGAGAAAAAGTTGTAAAGAATAATCTATTTTTATCTTAAAGATCTGATTTTTTGTGATTTCATTTTGTACTTGCTATTTGATTTTTTGTCATATTGTGGCAAATTTATATAGAAAGTTAATAGAAATATTTATTTAATTTATGATTAATTTTGTACCTGATGATTAATGATTATTTTTTTAAAACAATACATTCCTGTTAATTGTAGAACTATTTTATGACTAAACTATCACAATTGAAGAAAGAAATGTTAAAATATCGTGTACTTAACGTTCTTTTTTCTGTCGGTATTTCTCGTTTAAATTTTACGAATTGAAGTCATATCTCTCATTTGAAAGAATAAAATATATATTTCGTTATAGCTGTTAAGAAAATTATAAAAAACAAAGATGAATCAATAAATAGTCTACATACGTGTGATAGACAAATACTAGTTGTATATTATTGTAATAATTTTAGTTAGGAGGAATATAAATATTTTAAAAAAATATATATAAAAAGGAAGTAAAATATTTCATTTTATTTTTGAAAAATACAGCCAATATAATGTAATTTGAAACTCGTAAACAATGTTTTGTAAATTTGTTGCAATAGAAAATGGCCAATAACATGTAGTAACTAATTTAAAAATAATGTAGACTTAAATTCAATGTTAACATTGTGGTTTTTCTGTGTTCTTTTTTTGAAATTATGGCGTACAAAAGAGAAAATTGAACACAGAGATGTTTCCACGTAGGCTTTGTATATAAAAGCAATTTTTGTGGACCAATGTGTTTGGTCTCATGAACAGTAGATAATGATGATGGCATTGCAAGGCGAAGGCAGCTTTATAGTTAATGTTATCTAGTGCTATGCATGGTACATAAATATAATATATTTTTTTTTGTGATTTGAGTACATTATTGAAATAAGCAATTTAAATAATTTCAGACTTCACATTATACTGTTTAGTAGCGTAATACACATACTACTATTGTTATTTTTTTAACTTATGGAAATTTAATGTTCGTTCACAATCACTTCGCAGCTTTTAAAGCTGACACATTTTTGATGGCATTTGAGTTTTCCCATTATTTTTATTTCTTACCTTAAAATATCTAAATAGTCGAAATACTTTATTTAAATGTGTATTATACTTAATATACCAAAATTATTTTCTTTTTAAAGTTTATATGTAATGTATATACTCATTATGCCCATTTTCGACTTTAAAATATATCAAATAAGAGCTTTATTTGTGCTTACAGGGAGAAATGAGCATTATTTCTTTTAAGTTAAAAATGAAATCAAAAGTAAAAAACTGCATTAACAAACTTTATTAATCCGAACTCAAAAAAAAATTGACTCATACAGCCATAATGAGTGAATTTAAAATATAAATGCCAATGTGTAAAAAACCATGAATATGTAAATATTTTAAAAAATCAATATGTTTTAAGCATTTTATTTGGCAGCAAATTCGATTTTCAAATGAATATATTTGACCAACAACGAAAATCTTTGGGCAAAAATGTGTGATTTACCGTAAACGATGAGAGCAATAATTTATTAAAGACACTTCCGAAATTGTGTACTTAAAATAAATTATTCATTTTTTTTAAAATGAAAATAATAAAATAAATAAATAAAATGAGAAACAATAATTAAAATGCTTGCCTTAAATTTGTTCAACAATACATGTCTAAAAACATTCATAGGAATTTTGTTTTTTTATTTTTGTTATTAAAAAACTGTATTAATTAAATGTAATAAATTCGAAATGAATAAATGTTGGATCTGTATATTAACAATGTAATATTCTTTGTTTTCTTTTAGGTATTTAGTAATAAAGTAAAACAAACGGTAAGTAACAAGCAACTTTTTTATGAAGCAGCCCAATTCTTTGTATTGATTTCAATATATAATATTTGAACAATATTGTATATAAGATAGTTACATAGTCTACATAGAATCCCAATGATCGATCGCCAGTCGGGGAGTCAACAGTTTTTTTTTCATTGTTATTTACCGTCGCTATATATAACTACTAAGATCTTTAGCGACTCTAGGGTTAATAAAAACAAGAAGAAGAAGGAAAAGACCCTTCAAAAGTGGTAAGAAGCGTCAGAAGAAGGAAGTGTATAACCTGTATAACGGTAATAACGGCATAATGGAAATAACGGGTAATAACAATATAACGGCAGGAACGTTTCCAGCGTCTGACCATTTTGACCATTGTAAAAATTAATGCACTCCAATTCGAATTCCGAATATTTGCTTATGTTTATCTAATTGCATATCTAGCGAAACAATAATTTTTTGCTCAATAATGCAAATTAAATTATTTAAGTATTTTTGGGAGATAAATTAATTGGTAAATGTCAGTGCTATTGAGAATTGTGATTTTTTCTTATTGCATTTTTTGGTCAAGATAAAGGTGGTCGATAAAGCATCAGAGAATTATTCAGAGGATTTGAATCGTTAATCGTTTCCAAATGGACTTTTGGGAAATGAATGTGGATTGATTACGTACTAAATCAGAATTGTAAATAAGTAGTTGCATAAATTTATGAACTTGAAGAGCTAATTAATAAAGATTATATCAAAGAAATTTAAAGCATTTTATACACTTTTTCCATTATGCGTTGATAAGTTTACTTGATTTCAAATTAACTCAGGAGTATAAGAGTCATGTATATGAAGTAAAATAATTTAGAAATTTTAAATGAAAACTTGATCTGATGAAGAAAAACTGTTTATGAAACGACGTTATGTAAATTTAATTGATCGAACTTCTCTGAAATTTTTAATAATATTCGAACTACGGTGGCGTAATTCATCAAAAAAAAAAAATTCGATATCCTTCATTGATTTTTTGAAGTCTCCTAATATAATTGAGTATAAATTCATTTCTGTTTTATCAAAAAAAAGTGATAAACAAAGAACAGTATTTACTTTTTTTCAAATAGTTTCACTGGATAGGTAATGGAGAGTTTAAACATTATCAGGAAGCTGAAAGAAATTTGTTCAAGCCATCCTTCTGGGCTATTTTGATGTATGTTAGCATTGTAAGACTTCGTTTGCTCAAAAATCAATAGTTTAGAATATAATTAGAAATTTCTTTTTACATTTTAGAATAATTTATTTTTACATTAAGATGATTCATACAAAAATAATCTGTTCATTTTAAGGGGAAAAACAGTCCCTTATATCCTTTTTTTTAAGTGCATATTATTCTATTTAAAACGTTGAAATAATATTTTACACTCCTGCGCTCTTTTAAAGAGGACAATTTTTTTCCCATTTCTGCGTTGCTTTATATTCCGACAAAACAGTGAGTTCTTATAAGGAAAACTCAACTTTTGAAAACGAACAATTACAGGCAAATTTGCTTGCATTTTTACCTCCTTACCTTTCCGTTTTGTTTTCGCAAAGAATTATCTACTTAATGCAATATTTCTATGTGCAGTTACGTTGAGAATAATTCAATCTATAATATTATGTTCATTTTTAGGTATAAAACAACTCATTAAATCCTTTCTTTTGCAATTGAAATTTATACTTTTTGAAATGAAATTGTACTTTTACAAATAAACTTACCCTTTTACATATAGGACCAATATTTTCTACCTTACTATTTAAATAAAAGCATTGCATCATCATCTGTTGAAAAAAAAAAATGCTTTTATAAGGAAAACCCTCCTCTTGAAAATTACCCATAAACTTTCATTGAATGTTGTGTTTATGCAACCCGTTTATCAATTTGATCAATGTTTTAAAATTCCATAATAATTGTTTGCAATTTTGTTTCACTCGAACGATTTTGAAGGAATTTTCCTGAAATAAGAAAATCTATAATATCGAAAAAGTGATTCATTACACCGAAAAGTTCAGATGTTTTTAGATAAAGTTTTCAATCGCTATATGGATACAGATATGGTTTGAATTTCATCGAAAAAAGTTATTCGATATGTATTTTATAAAATCGACGAGTATTTGAACGTGGATTTCATATTTTAGAAAAATTAGAGGAAAAACATTTCTCTTTAAGCTTTCTCGCAATTTCTTTTAAACTAACCGATGGATTAATTCAAGCGCTATTGAAAAAGCTTATTATCGTTAATCTACGATCGATTGTTAACGCAAAACACGATGTTCAAGTTGAAAAAAGTATCGATTTTTTATAAATATGAAGGGAATTGTAAATAAATTAAAGAATATTTCAATTTACTTAAAAAATTTATTAACAAATTAAAAACATTCAATATTCAATATTATAGAGAATTAAAATAATTATATGCATTACCGAGTTTATGTTCACTACAAAATAAAAAGTTTTTCCAAATAATTAGTTTTGGAAGCTAAAATGTTGTAAAATCGCATTGTATTTCTAAACATTTAGTTTCATGCAAATCTTCTATGTGGTGATTTGCTTGATATACCCCCTTATCTTACAAATAACATTATATTGAAAACGATAAGATCCGATATGTTAACTATTATTAGTTTCAAGGAGTAAGGACGATTTTACAATTTTGTATGATCATTACATTTCAAAAACAATTAATAAAATGAAACCTTGTTGTTTCACTAATTTTATATTTTTTTATAACATTGTTTTTTCCTTGATAAATAGTTTATTTATTATTTCCGAGTCACAATTAATAAATTAATGGATAATTATGAATGTTCTATAACTCAATTTCTTTATTGGATACGATACGTTTCAATAGTGTTTGGCTGTCATCATCAGGTAATGATTATTATATAAACAATTATTTAGAAATAAATAAAAATATTATATAAACAATAATCATTACCTGATGATGACAACCAAAGACTGTTAAAACGCGTCGTCTTCAATAAAGAAATTGAGTTATAGAACATTCATAATTATTCATTAATTGTTTTTTCCAATAAAACATGAATAGTTATAGTAATAAATCTATAATAATTCATATACCTACATATAGTTAACGTACATTTATCTAAGTATAGTTTAGGTAGTGATGAACATAAATTTTAATTGTATTACTTACATTTTTAACTAAGGGTGTTAAATTGATCTACAAATATTCCTTAGAATTCTCTTGATTTGTTAAACATGTTAAGTATTTAATTTTTTCTTTTATTTATATTTTTGGCAAAGATTATTATTCATTACTATTATTAATACAATTTAACAGTAACTATTTGCATAAGTTACATTTTTTAAGTAATATACTTTTAATACCAAGAAGGTTTTCATATAAACATAAATATAACAGCTCTACAACGATAATTAAACTTAAACTTCTCTAAAACTTAATCATATTGACTAGTAAGTGAGAAAAAAAATTTCTTGCTAAAAATTTTAAAATAATCAACAATTTATTTTTAAAATCATTCAATTATCAGTAATTCTTACACATCGAGTATATAGTTTAAGTTTTACAGATACATATAAATATTAACTAATTTAGTATTTCTTTTTTGATTTGTGTATGATTTGAATTCATAACTCTTTTTTTTTTTTTGAGAGAAAATCACGTTAATTACCTTCAAAAAAGATGGATACATATCACACATTAAAGTTATAATATCAAAAAAGAACGAGACTAGCAGTAGATTGAGATCGATAGATATAAATATTGAACTATTTTATGACTTGGCAGTTGATCGAATGGACCAAAAATTGTTTTCTTAAAACGGATAAGTTATACGATATTATGATAGTAGAATACTTAAAAATGAATTGACTGTGTATTTGAAAATCAATTGTAAGTCGTTTTTGTTAGTAATAAAACATTGTTTGGAAATTAGCTAAATAAATATTTTAAAATCAATTTTTGATTGCAATATTATGATAATATTGCTTACTGCCTCTATTTTATTATACTTGTGTATGGGTATTAGTATGGATCGGTTCTTGATCCATATTACCGCTAACTTGATTAGCTGGAGCGTAGTACTAGAATATAAAAGGAGAAATTAAAAAAGCTTAATTTACATAATTAGTATTAATAGTAAAATCGTCTGTTTGACTTACTCTTCCATTATCAAAATCACGTCCTCCGCCGATAGTAAGTCGAGCTTTAGCTTTCATAGCATCACTAAGTGATATTTTTGCTCGTGTCGCTTCCGAGTGTGATTTATAACAAAATTCAAGTAATGCAACGAACAATGCCAACAGTAATCCTCCAATCAAAATATAAAATATTCCAGCCACATTACTTAAGGACAATTCATTTCTGGAAGCATCTTGTTTGTCTCCATGTTTACATTCAGTTCGATCGTACCACCATTTGTTCATCAATTTAGTCAATTCTCCGTTTTCTTTCAAACTCAAAACTGCCAAATTGATGCTATCTCTACTCAACGGAAAATAGAACTAATATAGTTTTAATAAAACCAATTTGGTCGTCACTTACCGTAAAGGAGACCCAAGGGGTGTCGCCACACCAAATCCTTTCGCATCCAAATTACGTCCTACTTTCATTGTATCGCAAGGTTCACGTTCATTTATGTAATCATTTTTAGGGGATTCAATTAGAAGTGCATATTTTCCTTTAGATGCTCGAACTCGGCGAATTCCTTCGTCGTAAGTATTCACGAAAACATGCTTTCTTGAATTCATGAATTCCCACATTTTGCTGTACAAGGTAATTTGAGAGCGCTACAATTTCATTAAATTAATTCAAAGATTTGAGAAATATCAAAATACAATCGTACTCGGAAAAAGTCCCAGGTAGAGCCATGCACAAGAGTTCCATATTCAACTTCAGTTTGTGATGCCAAATCTTCGGGTGAGTTAATGGGGGCGACCATTCGTTCAACAGTAAGGAAAGCGGCCAAATTGGCAGTGTACGATGATATTAGAATCAAAGTGAAAAACCACCAGACGGATCCAACAATACGTCCTGAGACCGATCGAGGTGATATGTCACATCCCTGTTGCATGAAAGCTCCGAGTGCGAACCACAATGAGTTCAAAATACTAAAATCATTTGCCATAGAACTGTGTGCTGATTGTTGTCCAGGTGGATCACGATGTTCGCCCGATAAATGCAACAATCGCCATTCATATGGTGAAAAACGTGACACTGTAAATAGCACTATACTGACGCCGATATAACTAAATATAACGCAAACCCAAATTTCCTTCGATAGAGGATTTAGAAAGCTGAAAACTCCGGGTTTTTGTTTCATCGGTTTTTTGATCATTATCGATATACCAAGCGACATGAATGGCTTACTAAAATCAATGACGCGTTCACGTTCTGAAGTTATGGTCATTGAAGCAATTGCAATATCAGCTTCCTAAATAAAGGAAAATTTTAGTTGTAAATATTTTCTATCAACAGTATCTATATTTTTAAACTTACATTACGGACAAGTTCACCAACCATTCCATCCCAACCACCTTTCACATCAGAATTTTCAGCACCATATTTACCATCCTTAACGATTCTTAATTCATCTAAAATATGTAATTTTTTCATTACCTAAAATTATCCATTTTGGCTTAAGAAAGGAAAATAATTATAAAACCATTTACAAATATTGAATATCAAATTGAAAATATCTTTGAATACATACTAACTACTAAGTATAAATTCCTATGGCTTCTTTTGTAGTCACTTGCTAAATCATTGTTTGCTATTAATTAAGATTACCTGTTGTTTGTCATTATTATATCTAACAATTAATAATTGACAGCACTCAAAATAATTATAACATGTATATTATTAATTAAAAATAGGTAACGGTACAAATTGCTTTTGTGCAAGTCATTATCTGGCACCTTCTCATTCTCTAATTGGTTTTAAATTCGATTCGTGAATATATTCGCCTTTAATTGTTAATTTAATTCTAGCATCGCCTAGTTTTGTTTTTTGTCGCTAAATTATAGTCGATTTGTTCACGAATTGAATTGATAACAAAATAATGAATTAAACGTTTCCAGATAGTGATTTGTATAAAAGCTAAATATACCTAATTGAAAAGTCCATTGATTTTTTCTCCAATAATAAGAGTTTTAGTGACTTATATATTCATTGTTGCTTTTGATATTTAGAAAAGGACAAAAAATTTACCTATCAATTTTTTTTATCTAAATTAATAATATAAATAATTAGTAGGTATGTCAATAAGCAAAAAGGAAGGATGTTTTGTATATTGAAAGTTAAAGAAAAATTATTAAGAATTATCAAAATAGATAGAATTACGCTTAAGGTAACGGATATTTTTGATCAAAGTGGGACTTAAACCATTACAAATTCGGGAGCCCCCTTAGTTTCATTTAATCTAGGCATCGTATATTTGGGGTCAGGTTAATCCATATGTGGTAAATATTAAGGTAAATAGAGGGTATTGCTCAATGTGATTGAAAATGATTCATAATGAATCAACAAATAATATTTTTAATCAAATGCTATAATATTGCGACAGGCAAAATACAAAAATAATACAGTCATACAAATAAACTAAAATAACTAGAAAACAATTGACAACTTTAAATAAAACTATTTTTAAATAAAAATAAAAAAATCCCGATAAATTTGACCCGGGTTTTCTTGAGGTTCTTACAGGGTCTTATAGGGTCTATTGGTAAAATGGGCAATGGTTCCAGTCGGAGAGTAGTAAGGGGTAAGGAAATAAAGTACAATGATCTAGTGAAAATGTTCACAAACGAAATAAAATTAAATATTTTTACTAAGAATAGAAATAATAGATTCTTCACAAAATCGTTTCATGACAATTATTTTCTACTACATTTAAGATTCCAGGATTAATCTATTTAAAGGAGCGGAGGGGTAGCTTCCTTCTTCTTGGCTGTCTCCATGAATGCAGATATTACATTTTACAAAGGCAATAGATTCTTCTTCCAATTATAGAACTCATTTATGCACATAACTATTGAACTAATGTCCTTGAGCTTTAGCTATATTTAGCCATGCTTAGCAATAGTCGAAGATATATTGTTAACATTTCAAAAATCACTGTTTTTTTGAAAAATAAAGGATTGTATTACATTTAAATTAGCATAAGATGACTAACTTCAAATTTGAGTTTTCAAATATTAAAAGTACAATTTTTTTTCAAACACTATAAGAGTTGAGGAAACATGGACTAAAAGTTAATCAATTATAATCAGTTGGGTATCTGTTTGAGTATAATCCCGCTATTCTTTTGTGGTTAATATAAAGCGATTAATAAGAACCAAAGAATGAATATATTGTTAAAATTTTAAGGGTATTGCAAAACTGCTGTTATTTTACGCTAGCTAGTAGCTACCCGTGAAATATTCACAACCAATATTGTCATAACCGACAAATGGCAAAAATTGACAAATGAATGAAATATAATTGTTGAAACAAATGGCAACAATCAGTTATTCAAATTTGAGACAAAGATTACTTTATTTAGTTTCCACTTAGACGTATGTGTTTAAATATATTCTTTTCATCTGGTTTTGTCGACATACA
This sequence comes from Sisyra terminalis, assembly GCA_958496175.1. Lineage (NCBI taxonomy): Eukaryota > Metazoa > Arthropoda > Insecta > Neuroptera > Sisyridae > Sisyra > Sisyra terminalis. Next base: position 17,354,540 of record OY292275.1, read on the forward strand.
GAAATATATACGTTTGCCTATTACTTATTATGTTGATTTATTAATTATATTTATTTTTTTTTTCCAATAATGAACTTTTGAAAATTTGCAACCCTCACCCAGATTAATTAATCAAAAACATAACTTTGCTATTTTTTGTAACAATACTTAAATTGTATTTCCTTATACTTTCATACCTACGCTAGAACCAAAATATATAATTTATTAAGTTCAAATGTACAATACTGTCCGATTAAGATGTTTTCGTTGACATTAATGTATGTAAATATATACAAATCACTTAATTATTAATTAATGATTCGATAAATATAGCGATAATAAAATAACGGACAAGAATTTCAAGGAGAACCGCAACACTTATTCGATACTGTAACGATTTTTGTTATTGCTCAAAAAATAAAATCAGGTTTCACTTTATGATTATGAATAATTATATGAGTAACTAATAAAAAATTGTTATGGTTCAAAAATTTAAGTAGGAAGTCCGATAAATGATAATATGTTATGTTTGTTTACATAGAAAATTTTTAAGCAAATTTTTAAAAGTGCACATGCAGTGTGGGCAAATCTGGTTACTTTTTGAGTAATTGAACTTTTCGAATAAAGGGAAGATGTTCAACGGAAAACGAAATAGGAATAGGTTCAAGAACAAATAAATTCAATTGCATAGTAAAAATGATGCAAAAATTATTGATTCTTCTTCGAGAATCAAAAAATTATCGATATATAGCATAGCGAAATTAAGATTATCCACAAGATTCACTTTAAAAATTGAAAAATAATCATGATACTTGAATAAGATGTGGTTGATATATTTTAAACTTACAATTGATATCTAATTTCTTAGCGATGAGATCAGCCAAATCTTTGCAGTAGCCTTCGAAAGTATTATTTTCAGTGACCATTATGTAGGGTTCTTCCTATAAATAAATGTAAGAATTTAAAAAAAAAAGCAGCAAATCAAACTAGTTTGGTTCTCACCACAATTGTAGTGACAATATATGTGCGATTTTTTTCAATTTGTGCAGTTGGCTTCAATCGAATATATTTCGCAGCGACAGGATTAAATCCGGTTTCATCACTCCATTCGGCCACTTTTACCATTGCACTATTCACAGTCATTTCAACCACATGCAATGTATAGTTTTGTCTACGACCATCATCATTGAAACGTATTTCACCAGTCAAGCCTTCCAGTTCAACTTTTCGCAGTAGGCGAGAAATTTTATCTCCATGTTCCCATGGCGTCACCCAACCTTTCGAAGTGTTGCAATCTAGTCCTCGCGTTCCATTATTAAAAATTTGCCCCCGCCGGAAATTATTGCGGAATAAATCGGGTTTTTTGCGTAATAACTTATTCAGAGCTTCGACCAGAACGAAAACGGCGTCGTACATGAGTGCTGCCTGAGCCGAGATTGAATCCTTACCGGCGCCTATGGAAGATGCTGGATCTAAGCGTTTCCAACCTTCCAGAAATTCCTTCACGTATTTCTTGGATGTATCCACAATACGAAAGCCAGTTATATTAATTGCACCAAATTCAATCACTTCGGTTTCCCATCGATCGTCCATTATCTAAAAAAACAATATTTTATCTTCATAATTTACAATTTTTCAAGTAGTTATACCAATCCACTTAATAAATAATGATATGTCCGTTTTCCTAAGGTGATATCCCGCACGTGACTTATAACGATTTCTTTAGCCATCGACGCTGTACAATCTAGGACAACATATTTCGGCTCGAAACGAGATTGCTCTTCAAGACCTCTCAAGAAATCAACGGCCTCTGATACATTTGAGATGCGCCGTACATTCATCACTTGAAATCCCTCCTTTGTCGGATGTAAACCCTGATAAATTTGCTGCAATCTTAGCAAACCTAATAACATAAAAGAAGATAAAAATCTAAAAAAAATCCAAATTTCGATTTGGTACCATCATTTGAATCGTATAAGTAAACAATTTTTCTCCAGCCATAATAACGAACTGTGTCAATTATAGCTTGATGGTATTCCGGACGCATACTAATGGCATAGTCGAGCGATCCGGAAGATGGAGAAAGAACTTTTTCCGGAAACCACGGAGTTACAAAGGGCATTTGAAACGTGTTGCTGTAAGAATGTAAAGTGTCGAAAGAATCAGGTGACACTGCCCCTAACATTGAAAATACTCCTCGCGAAAATTGGTTACAAACTAAAATATCGTAAGTAATTAATTAATTTTAAAAATTTAACAATAAAAAAAATAATAAACTTACTGAGACGGGATAGTTTAAATGCATCAGCTGTATTAATTACATCCACATAAGCTTGCAACTCAAATCTTCGGCCCGTAATATTTTGATTATGGTTGAGCATTGCAAATTTAAATGCCGACTGAACCTCATCAGTGCCTTGTTCAAATATCGCCCCTATTTAAAAATTTCAAAAAAAAATAATCCTTAACAATAATTACAAAAAACCTAATAATGAAATTGATTTTTTAAGCGCGCGCATTTATTTAAATTTTAAAAAAAAGATTATTCCTCTTTTTTTATACTTTTATTCTTTCCTTCTATTTCCTGACTAGCATCCCTTGGGATGAATTCGACATGCTATTGTTTAAAAATCAATTTAGTTAATTTAATTAGATAATTTTAAAGTAAAATTGATGAATAGTTTTAGTGGTGATAATATTTGAAAGGGGATGAAACAAAGAGAATCACTGAACGATAATAATGAGAACGAAAAAAATAAATTGCTATCGGATTTATTTAGCGGAATTGAAGGAAATATCGATAGTTTTCCGCTTACCCAATGGAATTTTGTCGGTGTTGGCGCAAACACAATTCGAAAACACCAAAACAATGCAAGAATGGATAACGATTGCCACAATCAATGACATTTGGTAACAATAAGGCCTCATCATGCCGCCCTGCCCAGCCTCACTGTGCGCGTCTATGAGTTTTCCATGGACCATATCTGCTCTGCTTTTCCAGCTTTTCCTAGCGTCGCCACCACCTTCGTTCTATCTCATAAGTGCGCGAGGGGTTGATATTTCAGCACGTGGATAAAAGCAGGAAAAACAATCCCAACGCGCATGAGCAAATTCCGTTTTCCATGCACATTTTCATTATTGAATTGTGCTGAATGCCGATTTTCCATCAAGACTATTTAAGCACTTCGTAATAAAAGAAGTGACAAAGAATCAAATGGAAGAAACTTTTTCAAGCACAAACGAACTCATGAACGTGATCAAAGACAATCGCCAATAAATTGAACAATGAATCAATCTTATCGCCCGTTTTAGGGTGCATATGACACCAATAAAAATCTTCAATCTTATCTCCCTCATACGCTTACAATTATTTCCGTTTCAACTCTCCAAGAACTCAATTCTATTTTTCTTTAAGAAAACTTATAAACCCAAGGGCAAATAGAGCTTTAGTCTCAAATTTCTATAAAATTTTGGAGTTAATTTTTAACTAGGAACACTAAACAATAAAAAAAATCAATCTGGAAAATGTTTTTGAATTTAAATTTAGGTAGGTATTATATTAAGCAGGCGCTAAGAATGTTATTTGGTGTTGCTCGTGAAAAATTCATATAATTGAAAATATAAATGGTACCTTCCTCTTCTTTTGCATGATCAAAACTATATAGTTACACTTTTACAGAAAAAATCGGACATTAAATGGTAAACATTAAAAATTAAAGTAAGTAGGTAATTCTTACTTATGATGATAATTTTCTTGAAAAGAATATTACTTGAGCTAATGCTGTTGATTATAATTTTTATAAACTATATAAATGTCTCTATAGAATAATAAATAGTACCCTGAAAATTATATCCTCACTATGTCCCAAATTTGAGATACGCACATTTTTGAACATCAAAATCAAAAATTCATCAAAAAAAATCTTTGCAATTTTGACTACCTAATCGACTAAAAATAAAATAGAATTTTAAAATTTTTGAGTTTGGAATGAAAAGTTAAGATCAAGTTTTCAAATATAAATATGTCCCAAAAAAATCATTCCCTCACACCTTTAATAACAGTCGATATGTGAACGCATCTGCAATTATTCCAGAAAGCTATAATCGATTTTTGATTATTGGCAATACTATCAATTATGTCACATATTTAAGTTACCTTACACGTGTTAGAGTGTCTGTCCAAAATTAAAAACTTGAAAATTATTTCAAGATTACATTTTCCAGTCGTCATTTCCTCACGTTAAAAAAATAGTAGTATTTACTATATCTTAGTAATAATTGCACAGTAAAAATCGTTAGAGATAAAAAACTTACACAGAAATTCAGAAGTATCAAAAGTTTATGTACCAAGATTTGTTAAGTTATACTTCATTTCGTCATTCCCTCACATCAAATTGAATCGAGGGAATTACGATTAATGAGGTAATATGACTTTTAAACTAATTGAACTTGACTCTTTTTTAATTTTTTGCTTATTTAATCCTTAAATTCACCGTTTTTTTCTCGTTTAAAAATGAGAACATCATTCATATTGACTTTAGTGAAAATTATTGTTGGAAGTACAATGCAGAGATACAAGTATTGTAGTTCATTTTAACGATGTAGGACAACAAATAACACTTGACAGAGGAGTATTATATTTACGTAATAATAATATTGTTAGGGCCCAAACTTTTTGCTCAATATCAAGTAATAATAAACACGATTCAATGACGGTAATGCTATGGCCTATAAAAACCGTTCTCTTACTTTAAAAATTATAAATCATCCTTGTAGTTTGTCTAAAATAAGTTTATTCTGTGCACCCCTATATTGGTAAAACCTAGTTACCATACACAAATACTACAAAGTTGATAGTAAAAAAATCAAAGTTTTGTAAATATTTATTATAACTTTTTTCTTCTTAATTTCGAAGCTTGATAAGAATCACCCTAGTACTGGTTAGTATATATAATTCATACACATAACATAAATTAGGTTGGCAACTTTTTTAAAACAGTTTATTTTCAATTAAAAATTAACCATTAATTAATCAATAATAATTGATTGAGCAGTATACTTCTTTGTTGTTTACAACTTTCTTCCAACGTTCATCAAGGCTTTTAATTGTAGGTTTTCTTTAGTAGCAATCATCAGGTGTAGACTTGAAAAGTTCATTAAGCAAAGCTCTCAATTCTGCATTATTATTGAAAGAGCTCCTGGTATAGCATTTGCAAGAGATTTGAAAGAGGCGAAAGAAAAGCTTTTGCATCCTTAAAATCATGTTAAAAGCGACAAGAAGGAGATGTACAAAAATATTTTTTTTTTCAACTTCATATTCCAATTTAACTACTTGAAAAGTAACAGAAATTTATCTTAAAAAAAATAAAACCTTCCGGTAAAATAAGTCATTTGCTTTTGAATGATTTTAAACTTTGTGCCATAAAAAATTGATGATATGAAGAATGGTATAATGTACAAAACGGTGGGAATTTAGTTACCAATCTAAAATATAGTACACTGTACATATTAATTCAGCTCCTCAGCTCGGGTTGCAAGTAGTTGGTTGAAATAAGTGAAAACCTTTCATATAACCAGAGTTGTTGAAGCTGCTTTGGGTATCTATTTACTTTTAAAAAAAGAAACCTAAATACTTACCTTACGTTACAATGAAGATAAAGAAAATGAAACTTTTTAGTTACTTTGTATACTGGTAAAGTAAGCTATTGAAAACTTAACAGTTTTTATATGCCTTTAATAGTTTTTTGAACTTATTTAACAAAAAGTTGTATTCTGACAAGATTTACAGAAAAATAAGATACATTATTAGAGGCATTTTTAATGCAATGATTTCATAATGCCTCTAAATGCTTTTCTAAACAGGACTATGTATAGTAATTGTAAGTACTAAGTTTCGTATTGTATTAGATAAAGTCGTTAGATAATCAGATATTGTATTTCTTCTTTTTTTTTAATTAGAGGAAACGAAAAGTATGTTTGCCTAACTCTCCCTTAATACAACACACTTTAATAATTATAGAAGATTTATATATAAGAGATATCTATAAGTTGAAACCAATAAAAGAAATATAAACATAAAACTAGATATTTAATCTCTCAGAATCTCGGCATGAAAGATACTTTTGAAGTTACAAAATACAGCTCCTTTTAAATTCCTTTTAAAAAGTATCTATTATAATAGCTAATTTCTACCAAAAAATTTTCAAAGTATTAAATTTAAATTCTGAAGTAACTAAGATTCTTTTTTCAGCTCTGCAAACAATAGAACTTCATTTGCTAAAGTATCGAGAAGAAAAAGCAACCCATTGTACCCACCTTATTCGCAAACTTTGATAACTCTGGCTACTTATTAACGATGCACTACTGTATTAAAAAAGAAAAACGAACAAAGAATTTTAGGCATTTATTGGTGAACATTTTGAAATTCAAAATGGTGTAGCATCATGAAACGCTCAGAGAATAAAAATATTTTTTCATTATTTTATTAGTCTTGGTTATCAAAAAGATATCGAATAAGAATTTGATTTTTACCAGATTAACGTGTCTCGTTTTGTGAATGCAATGATTAACAACATAATAACTTTTAGATATTACGGAGGTGCTTCTTAGCCTGGGGTGTCTGCACCCCTGGGAGTGTGGGAAGATATTTTAAGGGTTGCGGGAAAAGTTTCTAACTATATAAATTATGAAATTTTTGACAGAAAATTTCTCAAAAAATATATTTTTCTAAACTAAAAAATTCTGACTCATTTTTCAATGGGATGCGAATACCTGTTTTTAGATTCAAAGAAGTGCGGTTCACTTAAAAGGTTAAGGAGCACTGGATTAAGGCTTTCCACTACCAATAGTAAAATGAGGAAGGCAAACCAGATACGGTAAAATGCAATCAATAATAACTTTTGCAACTACTTTACTATAACTGTAGACATGCCAGAGGTTAAGGGAAGGAACAGGTGAAATATTCATTATTAGAACTTACAACTATATTATGAACCATTCATTTTCACTTGGAGGATATTCTTTGAGGATAATTATGATGGATAGGTACTTATAGGTTTTTACTTTGAAACATAACTTTTTACCATCATCGTATGTTTCTTTAGATATTGTTCTATTTTATAAATATTAATGTTAAACATTCTAAATATGTATCTGCTCCTTGATGGTAAATTTACTATATGTTCAGAGGATAGTTGTTGGAGCTAATATTGTACGTTTAGAGCACCTGAAGAAGCAATAAATCATTGCAAAACGTCGCGTTAAACAAAAAGTATTAACTCATTTGCCCACTCCAATAACTATCCTATGAACATATAGTAAATTAATGTTAAGTGTAGAACTAAAAAACATTTAACTTAGTTTGAAACAATTTAATTGTTGCAAAAAATAAAATAAAAATAAAACAAAATAATTGTCACTTTTGTGCGAATAAATACTCTTAAAATTAATTAATTATGAAAGAAATAAATCGAATGCATGAAGAGTTCAATCTTTTGGCAGAGCACTGTCGCTTTTCCCACGTGCATAGACTCGGCATGCTGGACCCCGCGAACCTAGCATTCTATCCAGCAGTGATTGTTTGGATTTTCGTCGCGTTTGTAATACAAGTCGACAAACTTCATGGAAGGCGGCTGCTACAGGAGTCACTTGTTCAGCGGCGGCAACTTCGTCGAAAGGACATTCACCTAAAAAATTTCGATGAGCTTTTTAAGATTACTGATATAAACTGTAGACAAAAATGACTTACAATCTCTGGCCAGGATTTCACCTTCCTCGCGACTCACTTGGCGTAAATGGACCATGTCCGACTTGTTGGCAACAATTCCAAACGGTGGCACGTGCTTAATTTCGGATAAGAGAGCCTCAACACGTCGGATAAAGTTAAACGATTGTCGATCAGTGATCGAATAGACAAGCAATAAGCCATCAGCCCAGTTTATTGTGTCAATAGAGGGTAAATCGTTTTCACTCTAAAAATTTTTACGTCAATTCCATTTATTCAATCCATTATATTTCAATTTCGTTTACCTTCGGGCATGTGTCTAAGACTTCAAATAAAATTGGCTCACCATCTACAAGAACTTCATTTTTGTATGGTTTGTCTGAAATAAAATAAAAAATGAAATTTATCTGGCATTGGCCCAAATAATTTTTATTCCGTAGATGTTTTTACGTAAGGGATGCTTTTTTATTAGCACGGTAACCTACTTTAATTCTTTTACTTATTTATAGACACCGTAAGAATAAGAATTCAAAAATTATTCTCATAGTTGACTCAATACGCACGTAATACATTTAATCTTTTTTAATTTTTTTGTAGTTTTTTTTTAACAGTTTAAGGTCACTAGTAGGTAGATGCTCGTTTTTAAAACATAATGGCTTAACATGATATATATACATACCTAAGTATTTAGTTTTTATTATTTTCCTTAGTAAATTAATAAAAAAAAACTTTTTCTTAAAATGGAATTTATATATTGGTCAGTTGACGCATGGCAACTTAATCTCAAAGCTTTGCTGGCTACATACCTAAAGCACTACTTTGTAGTCTACAGTGGAAATACCATGGCTTTTTTCAAAAAATACAATTTAACAATCAAACGAATATAGTTTGATTCTGAAAATAAATACTGCTATAATCAGTTTTTAAGTTTACTTATAATTATTAGATTATTTAAGTATCTTGTAAAAATAGGACTTTGAAAGTTTTCTTTTATACAATTAGATCTCGGTGTTAGTAAAATATTCTTTAGATATGAGATATCCAACATGATTTTGTGAAGGGACAGATTTAAGATATTATTTCTGCAGTGGGTCAAAGGAAAAATCCATTAGAAAAGCAACAGCAATAATTATACATAGATGGCTTAAAATTTAACAAGTTTGCAAACCATATGATGGACAGTCCTGATTTTGTTTTTTAATTGGAATTGGTGATTTTTGCTAAGCATAGACTAAGAATTTTATCCGTATGGAAATATTTCATTTTGAAAAATATTTTATTAATTGTAAATAGTTAACAGTAGTTATCTAAAAAAAGCTTATTTTTTGTTATTGTAATTTTAACTGTTAAATATTATCAAAATTCCGTACTTCAAAAGGGAACTAATTGTAAGGCTAAAAGTGGAAGGAAAAATATCAAAAATGGATACTTACGAACCAAAATATCTTAGACACTTTTATTTTATTCTAACAAATCAAAAAATCTTTAAGCTTCTATTACATTAACTGGTAAATTTGGAATGGGTCAGCATTTTCCAAACCAGGAGGCGCGCCTCCCTAGGGAGCCGTGGATTAGTCTAAAGGAATGCGCGACTATTAGCCTGGATTTTTAACGAAGCGATTTGATAAATTTTGTACTATATAAAGCAAGCACGTTCAGCTCATTAAGTGACCGTAATAAAATATTGTTTTTCGTTTTTTTTTCTTGTGTAGGTATAAGAGTTTACTTTACAAAAATTTTTAGCATCAAAAAAAAAATTTTTGTGTTTGTAATATTTTATAAAATGGAAGAAAGGCGCTATATGGTCAAATATTTTTATGGGGACTATGGTAAAATAAAGCTTGGAAAATCCTGAAATAGGTAAAGCAAATAACATTTTTGATGGTCACATTAGGAATATAAGATATTAAATACTAGGAGTGTTAATATAAAACCAGAATTTGCCAATAAGTCGTAGTGGCGGCCAATAGAGGATCTGCCAAGTCATATCATTGTGGCATATTTTTTTTGTTTTGATATTTGACAAAGACTTACGATTCATAAATGTGTAAATTTTCTACGATTTTACCATTTTTAATGCCATTGAACATATGGAGTTATCGAAGCTTACGTTGAGCATGCTCTTAGGAAATCTCAGTATTTTGAGGGGCTTAAGAAAATTGAAAATGGTGTTATCGATGTGGAGAACAAAGAAGGTCGCTATCGTAGATTTGAACCAAGTTTTTAACGCGAAAAACGACCAGAATATCAAAATAGGCAATACGAAGTGATATCGCTGAATGATAATTTCCCAAAATAATAATTCTTTGAAATAATAATGTTATATAATATTAATTTATTAAATAATTGCTACAATCTTGCAGGTGAAAAATAAAGTTTTGTCTTTTGTTATATATTTTGTCTGGCTCTTGCTAGGTAATTACTAGAGATGCTTTGAGAACACATTTATTTATTTAAATAAAATTACACGCAGTTCTAAGGATTAGTTCTAATTTTCCTCCCATTCTCTTAACTTTGATTTTAACCAACATTTTTTTTATTTTTTTTAAATTAATGAATAATCCACATGGGATCGTTTGAATAACAACCTACAGCTCAATTATTTTTTTAAAAAATAAATTTATTGAAGATGGGTGTAATTAAAAGAGTAATGAAACCCAAAACTTATAAGAGTAACAAATTTCTAAAATCCTGAGGGGTGATAAAGGGGTGAATAGATGGCGTCAAATAGACATTGTTTATCAAAGGATAAAACTTCAGTCACCATACGAGATCTACACAAAATCAAAGCATCCGATTGAATATTGTTTCAAAAGGAAAACGATATTGTTCTTTTTGAACATATAACTCCAATTGAAAATTTCACCGGTAAAAATAACTATCCCCTATTTATATTCGGTTCGCATATCAAAAAACGATCCAACAATTTAACAATTGGCCGAATATACGAACACAATTTACCCGATATGTTCGAATTGGAAGTTTCTCAGTTCAAAAGTTTGTGAAAATTTTAAAATCTAAAAATAATGAAAAGCACTAAACCGTATCTTCTTGTTCCTGGACCTCAATGGAAACGATCTGCAGAATGGATGCATCTTCGATCTATGTTAATTGATTGTTTTCATCGAGAACCGGTGGCGAAAATATGACTTCAATGATCGGAACATGTGATCAGTTGTACCATTGATAATATAAGCAAAATTTTATTTATCAAAAGATAAAAAAATAATTCATCTTTCTAAACTCTAAGATTAGATCGTTTATTTGGTCGTTACATTATTGATTATTGTAAAAATTTTGATTTCTTATTATATTTGGATGAATGCATTTTCTTTTATATAAATATTATCTGTAGATATTCATTTCGATAGCTTACACTTGAAAACCATTTTCTCATAAATTCTACCTGTACTATATTTAAGTAAAGCGTCAAAGGGATTTTTCTTGGCAAAAACACGGATTTGGCTAATAATGTTTATTTAACTGCATATTTCACGGCATTTAATCAATAGAAATTGCTTCATAATATTTTTCTTTTACTAATGAAAAACACTTTTTGTTTCATTTAGTATTCATTAAAATAATACTATATGGACATATTTTTAGGATTTACGAACTAATCTGTAGAATTTTAGGGGTAATTTATGACTCTGATCGAATAATAAATCTATTATTTCAACTACTATTATTTCAATTTTTTAAATTGGTTCCACCTTAGACTTGAGTCTTAAGTTTGATACTGCTGCCAAATAAAGTGTATACAACAGATACTTGTAAAAAAGATTTAAATTTAAAGGACTTCTATTGGGTAGAAACTCAATATAATTTAAAGTTTACTTCAAGTTCATTAGTAAAGCGTTAGCATGTTTAAAACTGTATATTACAGTGCAAATAAGAACTATATATAATTATAAATACTATACAATATTTGTTTGATTTCAAATAATTGTAATAGTTCATCAGATATCAAATTTTAAAGCACAAAAAAATTCTTTTGTTTTTTGAGTTTTCCATCTATTCAATGTATATTTTGGACCATTACAGCTTAAAATTGAAACATTACTTAACGTTTTGTGTTTTTATTGACACTTTACCAAGATTTCAAAAGGGAAATTTTAATTTCACTGCTGGCAAAATTTAAAATATAACACAAATAATATCTAGGTAATACATGCCAAAAGTATACGCCACAAAAAATCAAAAAACGAAATTTAACAATGCTTAAACTAAACTTAATATTTTTTTTTTATATAAATAAAATAATTTCCAAAACATCGATAGTTATGTATATTGACAAATTATTCATTTCTATTAAGATATCTATTTTGACATTGTTAGATAATCTTCTTTTCTTAAAATTGGTCAATTTCTAATTAAAGACCAGAAAAAAATCTTTTAAAAGCATCACAAAAAGCTCAAAGTAGTCCGATAACCATATTTTGAAATATGCGTCCTAATAGGAACATTAGGTTCTTTATATTATAATAAAAATAAATTAGGAAAAAACGAAATAAATTCGTAACACAGGATTGTAAAAAATGATTATTTCAATGCAACGGTTTTAATAGAAAATTATTGGATTGTTAAAAATAAAGTTGAAAATTTATCGATGAATTTCATTCATCAATCAAGTTTTCTTCGAACTAGTAAAAGAATGATTGGTTTAAAAAGAACTATAAACAGTAATGGAACGAAAATAAATCAATGAAATATAAAATAATAAAGCAAAGCTGTGGAAACACGTTTTATGATCAATTTTTAATTTATTGTTTCCCAGTAAAATCGGGTAGGTACGAGTGTAAAAGTATGAACCAAAACACAAAGAGCAGTAAAACGTTTAGTTTGCAAAATACTCTTTAATGGAAAAACATGTGAAACGTATAAATCACTTGCGATAACATTGAGAAAATAAATAGTTTTTCTTTTTCAAAATTTCAAAACGTAAGAAAATTTTATTTACGCATACACAAACGCCTACACCGTCACGTTTTAATTACCCCTAAGCAGCATTTGAAACATTGAAAAGCGCCACAATGATATCTCTCGAATTCGTTTGATCTTATGGATCTATTTATATTTTTCTACAATTTGCGATTATAATTCGTGAAATTGAAATGGAAAAAAACTTTTTACAAAATGAAAATGTAATCCATGGTCATGATGATGGTTGTTGCAAAAGTCGTTCTGGCATTTGGCCACACGTCATTGAACAACAAATAGATGGTGAAAATCAATGGAAAACCTCATACCTGATTGATGGTCGTATTCACCGATGTATCGCTTTGTTAAAAATCGAACCGTTAATGCTACAATAAGAAAAATTCACTCTCAATTTCTCTTTGTAAATATTCAAAATTTTCCCCATTTACCGCTTTTCCCAACAGATGGTGCACCGAGCACGGCAACTTTTACCTCAGTTAACGACGATTTTTTTCGTCGTATTCCTTTGGTCGTCATTGTTCAGTTCAAATAAACATGAAAATTATAAATAGAAATGCTTAATTATCGATAATTATCGATTGAACACATTGAACACATCATACACGTTCACGTATACCGCCTCTGTAAGAATAACATTAACAGAGTGCTTGTAATTGAAAAATTGTTAAACAAACATTTTAAATGTACAGGAAAATAACTAATATCGAAAAAATCGACTAACTCACGAAAAGTCGTCTTAAAACAGACGTCGTTTCCCATACTCCGCATTTTCAAACACCTTCATTTTCTTCGGGCGTTCAATCGTTAACTTACGAACAATGTTAAAAATAACTTCGATTTCGATACAGACGGAACTGCTACTCGGAATGTTAAAAAAATAGTAAAAACGACTCAATTTACCATTATTTTATAAACAACAAACCATTAACATTTTGTTAATATTTTATAAATTGTTTATTTATTTTTAGTGTTCAACATATACGTTTTGAAAGACTTAAGAGTTTAATTTTCCAGTGAACCGAAAAAGAAAAAGCTGCGAATTTATTTAATAACATCACCAAATACAGGGCATAAAGAGAAAACTGTTTCATATTGTTTTTCGTATTCGATATTAACAATGACAACCTAATTTTAGCACAGTGAAATAAATGAAAAAAATTAATTTTTGTTTATAAAAAACAAAATTTTGTAATTTTTGTAAATCTGAATTTTCCACTTTTTCACATTTACGTGACTTATAAATAAAAGAAATGAAACGCCAAAACTACTTTTTTGGAATAAAGTTGATTTTTTTGGAATTCTTCAAAGTCATTCAAGTTGAGCGATAATGAGTTAAAATATTTTTTTATTAGTTTTTCCTATTGTTTTATCTATGGATTACCCAGTAGCTTAGCGTGGTTAGGGCAGGGGGGTCATGACACCGGACGGCACATGAAAATAGGGCGGCATATTGACGTTAATAATTCCATAAAAGATTTTGCATTGAGTAAAATACGAACAGAACATATTTAAATATAATAATTAAACAATTTAAAGGTGTGACTTTTTACCTATTTTCTTCACTAATGATGAAAATAGGGGGCGGTAAATTTTCAATCGGCCTTGAAGGGCGAAAATATTCGCTAAGCCATTGGGTTTACCCACTAGTTTTCCAAAGGATCGAAAAAATCAATGCTATTCCAAAAACGATGGTCAGATATTAGATTAAACAATTTACCTTTGGATTAAATGGTTTGGTTAATTGAGTTTGGTTAATCTCTAACATATTTTCTTTTGTTTTGCTTATATAAACTATGTTATTACAACTAGTTGGTCCAATGTGATTAAGAATTCACAATGTAAGTTCCATAAGTTTGAGGAATAATGTCGATGGTTCAAAGACCACGAAAACAAGGGAACACGATTTGTCTATAAAGTGGTATTCACCCTTAAGAAGGGTTCAAAATTAAGGACATTGGTTAGTTTACATCGAAATTTTTGTTGGAATTTGAATAGTATTCAAGATGCTTTCGAGATAACGACACGTTTTATAAAGTTATAAATATTGACCGTTGTAAAATGTTTCAATAATCTTAATGTAACAATGTGTTTAAATAAACTGTAATAAATGTAATGTTTCTGAACCCAAACTCATACTATTCCCGAACGATTTTGTAATATTGTTTCGTACTGTATGTAATGAAAATTGGTTTTGAACGATGATGGAATACTTTGAAGGAACTTTGGTACCTATATTCTTTTTCTAGTAATGTTTGAATCGAAAAAAATATATATAAAGAAAAAACAACGTAACCCCACAAATTATACATTCGATGGAAAAATGTAACTCATACAAATAATTTCTCTTTAAATTTACATTAACGTCTATAAACGGTCGATGGGTTTTATAATGGTTTCGATAACATATCTGAAAGATTTTTGAAAAAACCAAATTTTTTAAAGGTTTTCATTTTTCATCAGACATTTTGCGATTTTACTTCGTTTCTTTAACATTTTTGATTTACTTACTATATAGTGAAAAGTTAAAACTATCCCGAATATACTGTACAAATTGTGCGCGCCAAATTTGTTTTTCAGTAATAATTTTATTAATTCAAAATTTGCATTAGTTTTAATATATCCATGCGTCGCTTTTTTATTAAAATAGCATGAGATGGGAGTTTTTATTTTTTTTTTATTTTCTTCTAATAAAATATATATAAAAAACGGTGTGTATACTTATATAGGCGGGTGAGAAGTTATACTTCTTCGGTATATTTAAAAAGCTGTTTTCAACCCACTGCCATAGCCCTTTCCGGTAGGGTTCAAACTAACACACTAGTTATAAGTGGTTAGTGGTAACTAAAATACCGTACAATTTTAAACACAAGTTACTTTTAATATCGAAATACATAATAGGCAAACGTATGTACTGCGGCAAAGACAAAAACAAAGAATATAAAGTTGTAAACACATCCATGTGAGTGGAGTACACATAATAATTATTGACTCAAATTTGAACTCCAATGTCATTAGTTTCAATTATCATTTCGATTTCATTCAATTGTTAATTTTAGCTATTTAGCTATTTGTCAGTTGTGTTAGTTTGTTGGGCTGTAAATATTTCACGAAAAGTTACTGGTTTTCAAACACATGATTAAATTGGCTATTTATACATAGATACTGTATATATTCACAATTGGCAGTTTTTACATTCTCTATAATATGTATATACATCTAACGACTTATGCAAAATGCATATTTGCATATTATATAAATTAACCGTTTATGAATACAGCATGGGTCACATATTTATCGAAAACATGTATCATACATAGAAGTAGATTGTTGTATTAAAATATCATGTGTAGATGTGTATAAACAATTTTAAATAGCAACGTCCTAAAACTTATATTAAAACAATAGTTGACAATAGTAATTGTATATGTTATTTTATTTACCTATTTATATCTACGTATTGAAACAGATTTTTAATTCACATATAGAAAAATATAATATAATGTATCAATCGACTTTTCTTATATTTTTTAAATATTGAGTTGAATAATTTTAAAAATATATCTTTCTATTAAATTATTGTTAAATCTCATAATAATAAAAGACAAACGTTTGTAATATGTATGCTTATATGTCGGCAAAGACAGATAAATAATGATCATTGTCTTGATTTTATTCAACTAATTGCCAATTTTTACCATTTGTCAGATGTGTTAGTATTGGGCGGTGAATATTTCACGTGAAATTACTAGTTCTGTATTAAAATAGATATTGTTTAGACTATAAAATTTGAAAATATTTAGTCCGACAGAATACAAAATAAAATATATGGGACAGTGACTGTAAGCTTGCTGTAATTTTTAAAGTTCGTATCTGGTTCGGGATTGTTCGGAACGATCGAGTCCGGTTCGTTTCACCTACCGACAAACGGAAAACATGAGAGTGCTGATATTGACTCAATAGTGTTATAGTGGTTTTAGTATTAAGTCTTTACCAAAAATCGCCCAGCTTTCACCCGCTTGAAGATTCTCGTTAACCGTTAGCAAGCAATTTCCTACTGTAGCATTAAGGCATCACATTTCATTAAAAATTCAGTCTATTTTTCCATAACTTCACTTAGGACAACTAAGGAAGTATAACTTTAAAAAAAAAACGAGATGATTCTATAAAAAAGTATTGAATTTATTAATATTTTCGAATTTTTGGTTTATAATGTTTTTTTTTTTTGGTAAATGAAAACAAAACGATTTAAATAAATGAAAATCATTATTATCAAAGAATTGAGACATTTACTAATCAACAAGATAATAATTAGTCTTCAACAATTTTAACAGTGCCTGTGTTTAGACCTGTACACAGTTCAGGAGTACTCCGCGATATATTAATTTCAGATGAATTCGTTGCATTGTGCCACTTGAGCGAAGTTCCTGACGTCGTCAGTATCGCACTATTATTTTCATTCACTGCAAGTATTCCAACTTCGTCACTCTTGGTAGAATTATCTAATGTTAATACTTTCCGGGAAAGATCATCCAAAAGACGCTTTGATGTTACAGTTAAGTGTTCACTCGTTGTTTGTGGAGTTTGAATTACTTCTACTTTATTGTCGCATTTTGTAAAATTGTTCAACACCGGAATATTAGAGCCATCAATCAAAAATTCCGGATCATAGTTGATATTAGAATATTTCAGGCCCCTGAATTGTATATTTTGTTTTTGAGTAGGTCTTTTCTTTTCTGTTTTCTTGAGGTTGTCTTTTTCGGGGAGGTAAGTGATCATTTTATTGTTTCGACGATCGCAGTGCCGAGCAATTTGTTGTAACTGATACTCTTTAAACGCTTCCAGCAACTGATCGATCATTTCGTCCGAAATTAAACATGAATTCGAAGAAATGTCATCACAACCTGAATCGTTATTACTACTTTTAGCTAAATCAAAATCAGTGTGAGACTGGTTCACTAAATTGTTCAATTTTTTAATGTTATCAGTGATTATTAGCTTCGAATATGCATGCAGAAATTGTTGTTTTTCATTCCATTGCATTTGACTGAATTTTTGTATACTATCGATTGCGTCTTCGTTTATGGTATCATTGTTACCCGTATCAATTGGTACTAAACACATACTTGGATCACTTGTTTCATTCCTGGTTGATAAACTCGAATCTGACTGAATTCCAGTAGAAGTTGATACCTGATCGTTTTTCAGCGATTGGCACGTGGATGTCCATTGGCTAAAGCAATCACTTATTATATCTTTGGGAATTTCTTGACGTTCGTGTCTCAAAAATTCTTTTGCGAGTTCGTTAAGCATTTTCTTTTGATCCTTTGAACAGTGATTAAAAATCGGAACAGATGTCTTTCTGTCGTTTTCAGATTTGGTCATGGCTTTATTGTTGGTATTTACGGTTTTAGGCATTTCATCTTTAGGTTTTGATTTCAACAGTAAAGAATCATCTTGAAACTTTTGAGTAGTGATTTCAGGAGAGTCAATTTGTACCTGTTTTTGTTTGTTTTGTAATTCGAGTAATCGTTTTCTTCGGCTACATATATGGAGAGGTTTGTTTATAATTACATGGGAAGAGTTTTTTAATATTGGCTGGTCTACTATTGAAGAACAATGGCCAAGATTTCGATCTTCTAAAGAAGTCTCATTATGATTATCGTTGGATTCAGAGTCAGCTAGTTTTGCTGGTTTGGTGTCATTAGCTGGCAATGGACCAACTGCGATATTGAAAGCTACTATTGGAGAATTTTGCAAGTGTAACTCTTTAGCGGATGTCAACTTAGCACGGCGGGGAATACGTGAACCTTTCGAATCTTGCATTCCCTTGTTCAAACTATTTTTCGTGTTTTTATTATTCTGAGACGATGGATTTTCTTTTTCTACACTTGGGCTTTGTTCTTCATTAACTGTTTCACTTCTTCCTCGAAAGCTTGAGAAATAATAGCTTACATCAAAATAATTCAAGTTAAAACTAAAAATCAAAATTTACCGAGATGTGAGTGACGAAAAACTGATTCCTTCCGAAACCAAACTAAAAATGTAACTTCCGATTAAGAAAATGGACGAAGCCGATAATATTTGAGTCCATCTTGATGAAGATCTACTTTCAGAGTCATAACTTACAGAATTGTCTTCCGATGCCATAATTGTAACTGAAATTTTGTGAATTTTGGTTTTTTGAGGATTTTATAATTTGTTTTGATTTTTTTGCGTTTTTCCTAGATTTACAATTTTTATTGAAAATTTCCGATTAGTAAATGTCAAATGGCAAAAAATTAAAAGATGTATGTTTCTCCTGGTTTCTCCCAACAATTTTATAAAAATCAGTTGGCGTCATGGTAATTGTTTATGGTTGGATATTTTTAAATTCTCTTTTTTGACCACATTTTTTTTATAACACAAATAATATTGAAATACAGAAAGTATTAATAAGATAAAACTATGCTATTCTCTAAAATTCTTCAATATTTATAGTTTTTAAAATTTATCATAATTTTAACGGCATTATCACAATTAAAACTTTTTTAAAAATATGTAGTTAAATTTAAGCACTATAAAATTATCAAAAGTACTCAAAACTCCAACATATCCAAAAGATGAACATGTGATAATCTAAATTTTGTTTTTTTTTTTGCTAAACTTTTTCGAGTTTCAATATTCACATAGTTTTAAAAAAATACAAATATATTATTTCATTTTTAGCAGGAAAGTGGACATGAAAGGATGTAAATCCATATACAAATAATTAATTCAGCGACGTTTCGGTCCTTTATTTGTCCTTCATCAGGCTTCTTAATATAAAATAAATAATGTACATCATATACACAGCAACATAGATTATTATTTTTTTTTATCAGATACATACATTAAATTTTTTTTTAATACATTAAATAAAAACTTATAACTAACATCATTCTAATAGTAACGATACTAAGCATATGGCTTGTATCTTGTATATTCTGAATATTGTATATTCTTGAATATACAAGCCATATGCATAGTATCGTTACTATTAGAATGATGTTAGTTATAAGTTTTTACTTAATGTATTAAAAAAAAATTTAATGTATGTATCTGATAAAAAAAATTATAATCTATGTTGCTGTGTATGTCATGTACATTATATATTTTATATTAAGAAGCCTGATGAAGATCAAATAAAGGACCGAAACGTCGCTGAATTAATTATTAGTATATGGATTTACATCCTTTCATGTACACTTTCCTGCTAAAATTTAGATAGTATTTAGTAAAATATGGACAGAACAAATTTGTCGATAAATACAAATATAGTTTTTATCAGAAAAATATAAATATTGTTTTTGCAAGCTTTAAAAACTCGATTCTAATCCTTCTAATTAATATAACGTGGAATTAGAAGTCTTAAAAATAAAGTAGTAAAATTCCTTTACAAAAGTAAGTCGAAAACAGTTGTTAAAATATTTTACAGTCAACTTTATACTGGTGGTTACAGTAGGTAGCGTAGGTAGACTTATATTTTCTCGCAATTGATAGAATATTATTTATTTTTATTTTTTATTAAAATTTTTTTTATTACTATCTATAAACATACAAAAAATACAATAAGTAATGAGCTCGCATTGGGGTGATTGATAGAATAGAATTATATAAAATAGTACCCCCTCACCTCCCCCTTCTCGGCCATAAATTTCGCCCAGATTTCCATATACTTAGCCCTTTATTATAAGACACACCGATACTTCTGTTGCCCTTAAATGAACTCCAAACCCTGATTCTTGGTAAAAAGTTCTTTTTACTTTTTCTGGTAATTCCATGTACATATAACTATGAATGTAATTCTTGCGACTTTGTGCGATTATAATTATAGAATGACCCTTGATCAAATAAATTATTTTTTAATTTTTGTATTTCAAAATAATTTGAACAATTCAAATCTCTTATCACTTCCTATCTTACAATTTTCCAAGTCAATTATTGATATTATATTGTTTTGATTTAGTAAATGTTTTGTGAAATCCATGCTTGAAGGTTTTTTATTTTCCAAATTGTAATTTTATTTACAATTATATTTCTTGTCTGTTTTACAAATGGATGATTTTCTGATTGCAAACTATATATGCATTTAATTTCGTTACCATTATATGTTTAGGGAGTATTTCTTTTATTCAACACTGTAATAAAACTAAGGATCAAGTGCAGCTTTAATTGAATCATTAAACCATTCCATTGTTAATTTCTTTTTTCTTTCATTATGTTTCTTCGTTAAGAAGTTAAAATAATCCATCGAGTAAAATTTTAATTTTTGTAATAATAAATATACATATGTAATTTACAAACAGAAACTTATTCATTTGTAAAACAGAAAAATCATATAGTTTATCAATTTCGTAAGATATCGTAAATTTAGAAACAAAAATTACAATTTGGAAAACAAAAGATCTGTAATCATGAATTTAAAAATAATAACAGACTTTGAAAAAATTTAACACAGAAAGAGATAAAATATTTGAAATCAAAAATGAATATAGGTTATTATTATGAAACATATTTATGAATAACATTAAATGCAATATTAATTTTTGAGAAATAAGTAAATCTCAAAAATAAAGCAAAATTTCAGAAAATTGAAACGAGAAATCTGAAATCTCATAACACTAGCGTTACAAGGCTGTATGGACGAAAAATTCAGAAACCAGAATGCAACATTAAACCAATATCAACCAGTACAATAGAATCATTATCTTAGAATAGGTGTGTTAATATGAAAACTAAATTTACTGATAAGTAATACTGGGTGCCAATAGAGGGTCTACCAAACCATGCCATAGAGGCAATTTTTTGGGTTTTGATATTTGACAACGATTTGCAATTCGTAAAAGTGTACAATCCTACGACTTCATCATTTTTAATAGCACTGAAAATGTCGAGTTTTGTGCCAAAGAAGTACAATTCACAGAATGCATTAATTTTCTATTAACGATGAAAGATTATCGAAGCTTACGTTGAGCATACTCTTAGAAAATCTTAATGTTTTAAGGGATTTTAAAAAATTGAAAATGACGATGTCGTTGCGAGAACAAAGGACGTAGAAGACCACCGAAAAAGTTTGAAAACATTGAATTATAAGAATTATTGGATGTGAATGGTAGTCAAATGCAACAACAACTTGTGATAGTAGATTCGAATCAAGTTTTATCGCAAAAAACGGCCAGAATATAAAAATAGGCTATAGAAAGTGATATTGCTGCATGATAATTTTAGTCAAGAGAATTATTTTAAATAAAATAAGTATTTTTCTATTGAAATAATGAAAGCTCATTATTCAGAAAAAAATCGGTTTCGGTTCTCCAATCACAGTTCATTGTTTAATTTAAGACTAATGTTAGAAACTCTTTTGACTTTGTAAAAACTATTGAAGCATTCCAATCACCAGGAGATTGTGCAATGATTACTCTGGAGGCGGTATCTTTTTACCAATATCCTTAAAAATAGTGCTGAAAAATTCCCACGCAGCAAACAAGCTAGAAAGATTTCCTGAGGAAGTTTTTTCAAAAATGCCCAAGTATGATATCTTGACGATCCCATTTTACAGAACTTTTAGTAAAGAACTGTTCAAGAAGTCTTTTTTCCAACTTGGCAAAACTTCAAAAATATATCGGGTTTTAAAGAATCCTTACTGGTTTTACAATACTTCAAAAATATGAGTTCTTGATGAAGTCTCTTCTTCTGGCCTATGGTGGTGTAGTACTACTTCTTTGTTTTTTTTCTGTTTTGATATTCCTCAGTATAGTTTGGAAAGTCATCATTAATAAACCATTGAGAGCTTTATAATTGCTTAGGGTATATAATAAATAAATTTGTCAAAAAAGAATAATACATTTAATTAATGCTGATGTCAATTACTGTCTGTAAGTGGTGCATCCGACGTCCTCAGGACGTTTTGAATATGTCATTTTGGTAAATATTAAGAAGTTCAAATATTATATAAGATTTGTAAGATCTCCTCAAGAACTCTTAAGGAGATTATATTGTTTATGGGGTTGGAATTAGTCAAAATACCAAAAGGTTTAATAGTAAAAATGATAAAATTTTGCTTTTGCTTGAGCTATTTTAAATTCAACAATAGTTACTATTTAAAATTCGATGGTTCTGTTATAAGCAATTCATAAAGTTTTTAGTATCGTTTGTAAAGAATCACGTTATTGCAGAAATCGAAAAAAATACTTTATTTAAACTTATGTTTCTTAAAATATAGACGAAATAGAAATTGGTAATTCGCGGGGTAATTACTACAATCATTCAATGGTTTTAACAAGAAAATTCAATTCACAGTGAAAAACAAAAGAATTCGTACATTCCATTTTTAAAATTTGATTTTTAAGTTTTAATTATTAAATTTACAGATGGGAAATGGAGAACAAACTGGTTTAGTAAACAAATAAATTCAGGGAAAATATTAAGTTATTTTTTAAGTCATCCAGGGCTAAAAAATAGGAATATTCAAAGGACTAATATATCCAGTAATATTTTTTTTAATTATAATTTATCGTCGCTTTATAGCTATTAAGATCTTGACCGACTCTAAGGTTAATAAAAATCCGTAGTTGAGAAGTATTGAAAATTTGTTTGATACGAGGTTCAATCCAAATACCTACCAATTTTGGAGCAGTTACTTAGACCACTCGACCACCAGCAGGCTAATAACTTTGAGTAAACCAAATTTTAGTACTGAAAATCTACAGAGAATGAATATAATGTTAAAAAAAACTTATTTCACCAAATTTTAGATTACTTTATTCTCAATATTGCAAACGTTGTAGAAATGTTCACATATATATTATATCTTTCTGATGAAATAACTAGCTGTCTTATAAATATTCTGAAGAAATAAACTCTTGGTAGTTAAAAATGTTCAATTTCCACGAAATATTAATCGAAATATTCAAAAATTATTTCGTTCATTCGGAGCGTTTTTTAAATTAGATCAAATTGTGTCATTTAACGTAAAACGTGTGTATCTAAATTTAAATTGGTTGCATTTTATGTCAATATTTTTGTCGTAGGTATATTTAGAATGATAAAATGTCGATTACTGATAAGGCGAGGAATTCGAGAGAAATTTTTCGGTAATTTTATTTTCTTGCTTCGATCGTTTGAAATGATTTGGGATTTTTCGTCCACCGGCCGTGAATGACTTATTGTAAAAACTGGATTATTCATGTGGGATTCGATTTTGTCGTTGGTTCTGCAAAATTAGAGAATGGGAAATCAAATATTTGTCAAAATATAAGAATGACTAAATTAATATATTATGTTACTTTTTTGTAAAACTAGTTTTTTCTCGAATCCATCCAATCCAATTAACAGCGGACATTCCAATTAGAGATGGAAAGTTTAAGATTTGCCCCCAAAACGATGAAGCACTTGTAGATTCATTTCTTAAACCAATAATTTGAAACGACATAGCCGAATGTGTTGGTTTTTTATATTTTTTTAATATTTTTTTTTACCAAAATTTATCTATGTGAATGTATAGTGAATGAAAGTATAATATATGTTAATATGGACAATGTCAGTCAAAAACAAAATTTATATCATAGTAACAGTTTAAAAAAAAGTCTAAACTCGGTGAACAACCTTGGATTCAATAAAAAAGACAATAAAAAAATTTCGTTTTACTTTATACAAGTGAACTACGATTTTCCTTAAAAAAGTAAACTTGTATAAGAAATTTCGAGCTTATATATGATTTCTTAAACCATATTTTTATGTACACATGTCAAACTACAAAACTACTACTGACTACTACATACTACACTTCTACAACCTCAGAACAAGAATATTTCTCAAATTATTTAGCCACCATTATGCAGATAAAAGAAATACGAGAAATATGTATCTACGCTTAGCAAAGGATCGACTGAAAGAAATGATGGTTTAGAAAAATTAGGATATTATCTAAAAGGCGGACAATTAATCTCTAATTCGTTTATGGAACTGAAAGTTAAGATTCGTATAAATGTATAAAACATTAAAATCACAAAGATCAAAATACGAGTTCACCAAAGTTGATGTTTTTATCCTGATTTTCTTAATATTTTTACAAAATGGCTGAGAAATAAAGCTCTGAAAAGATACGGCAGTTTTGTCATGCGCAGAAAAATTATCAAAGTCGTCCACAAAGCTGTTAGAAAAGATATCTTAGTTACTTTGAAGTGATTTAGTTACTTTAAAGTATCTACGCTACTATATCTTAGTTCTCTTAGTTCTCTTAGTTTCTCTATTTTCTGACCAAAAGTAACTAGTATTTTAGATACTTTTTAACAAGAACTATCTATCTATTATTATAAAAAGGAAAGATTTGATTGTTTGTTTGCTTTGAATAGGCTCCGAAACTACTTGACCGATTTGAAAAATTCTTTCACTGTTAGGAAGCTACACTATTTCCGGTGAACATAGGCTATATTAAATTTTCAAAAAAAATAGGGATCCATACTAAAACTCCAATAATGTGTGAAAAAATTACCAAAAAACTTTCTTACATCGCGTGCGCTGGTGATTTAACTAAAGAACGGAACAACCGATTTTAATGAAACTTTATACTAAGTTACAACACAATTATCCACACACGTTAGGCTACTTATCATTCCTTAAAAATAATAAGGGAATGTATCCCCTATGTAAAAACTAAGGGATGAAAAAAAACATTAACTTTAGATAGGTGAGTTATATATCATTGAAAAGATATTTAAAAGTTAAAAAATGATCTGTATTAATATTGTTAGTTGAACTATTAAAAAGCACAGTAATTTAATTTAAAGTACAAAAAATTGCCTTTTTGAAATATAAATGTTTTTATAGATAATAATCTGACAGTAATTTTTTTTTTACAAAGTTGTTGTAAATAGATCCTTAGGGTTGCTCAATAAGGAAATATTAACGAAAAAAATGTAATAGTTATACTAATAATAATAATAATAATAGTAATAAAGCTTGAACTAAAAAAGTTTTTAAAATCGTGCATATATAAAAAATGGTGTACTTATATACTCCTCTGACTGATGAAATTTTAATATTCAGTGTATTGCTTATAGGAAGTAGGCATGTGATAAGATTTTTTTTTGAAAATTCCTACCCTAACGGACAAGGGTGGATTCAGGATTTTTTTCTTGGGGGGGGGGACAATATCTTTTATTTGTAAGTACGTGAAAGGGATCACGAAAAAAGTTCGCAATTCCAGCCAGAAATCATCATAATGATAAATAATAAATAATCATATCATTATAATGATAACAGAAATTTAAAATCCTCTTCCAGAGCAAAAGGCGTACGCCAAATCGTGTATGGTGAACTCTGGATTATCCAATATGGTTTAATTATATAGTTGAAATTCAGATATTTAAATAATAAGTTTAAAGATACATAATGGTTATACATGATTATGGTAGAACTGGGTTGCGTGCCATTGTACAAATTTCAATTTCGCGATTGTGTTGTACAGTGCAATAGTGTAATAGTTTTTGGAAATGGTTCATTCGGGAATCGAAAAAGGGAGATGGGGTTATTTTGATGCGAGTATTTTGATAACTTTCGACTTTTTTTAGTCATAATTAAGACCGAATTTATTGAACTTGGCGATATTTTTTATTTGGTGTATGATGTAGTATGATCATATTTTCCGTAAAAGAATTAGAAAAATAAAATACGTTACGCAGACGAAGTCGCGGGGATCAGCTAGTATCTTATAAGTCAAAAAATATTTTAGATACCGAAAAGAAAATTAGATTTCGAAAATTATCAAAGATAACCAAAAATAACTAAAAATAATATACGCAGTAAACTATAAATACAATGGGGTGACTGACTACTTTGTAGTACAAAATAATATTTATTTAGTGTTTTTTTTTTCGGTTTTGACAAAGCGTAACTGTTTTATTTTTATTTTATTCAAAATAGCTGTAGGTATATTTTAATATTTTTATATATTTTTTGATTAATTTATTGTTTCATTTTTCCATAGTTAATAAACATAAGAAATGTATTAATTAATTACTCAACAGTTTTATAACTATGCTGTAAAACTTAACACTTTCATTGCATAGTAATAAAATAAAAAATTATCTTTTAAGTTACTTAAAAAATAATTTAAGATAAGTTTGTATGTTCATTTCTTTTCAGAGTAACTAGATACCCAAAGTAACTTTGGATACTTTTTAAAAAAGAAACTTAACTAGATACTTTCCAATAGTATCTTTGATAATTCTGGTTATCAAATATTCTCATTATTGGTAATGAAAATGAAAAAGAAACTACCAAGAACATTGAACCGTTTAGTGAGCATTGGAAAAACTTATGGAACAGATATTAACACAAGCCAATGGGTGGCTGAGTGGTCAAGGCGACCACTTTAAAATTGACAGATTTTGGGTTCGATCCTCGTATCGAGCAAATTTTCGATATTTCTGGATTACGTTTTTTATTAGCCTTAGAGTTGCTAAAGACTTTAGTAGTTATAAAGCGACGTGAAATAACAATTAGAAAAAAAAATACTGGCAAAAAAAAATAATAAAGAAAAAAGCATCATCACTAATAGTGGATAATTCCAGTGATGTAGCGTAGTTTTTGTCGCCCGGGGCCAACCGGAAATTCATTGCTCCCTTTTTTCGTATCTAGTCAAAGAAATTGGAAAATATTGAAATATTTTTAAATTCTTTAATTATTCAAGAATGTGTTTAATTATTCAATTATTCAAGAATTGCTGATCGATTTCAAACAGATTTTAGTAATCAAAAATATTTTATAAAAAGACAAATATATTGTTATTTTTTGTTTGTTTAATATTACTTTTGTTCTTAAAAAGTTATTAAAAGCTAATAAATCTTCAGTGATAATTTTAATTACTCAAAGGTGTTTACATTTATTTTTGCTTATTTTTTTGCAGGTTTTTATAAATTTTAATTATCTTTGGTTAGTTATGATATAATTTAAAAATTTTTACAGTCAAAGCTAAGTCGTAGTTGTTAATAAATTTTCCGAGTTTTCCTACATTGGAATAGTACCGTCGTACAAAATGGTTTTCGAACAGTATTTGAATGATAACAATAGGACAAATTGGTTTCGCAATTTAGTAAATATTCAAAATGTATAATAATATGCTAATCATTCCATATTTTAAGACTGATATTATTAAAAATAGACTATTTTCAATTAACATAATATCTAATTATCAACTAAAATAAATAGCGTGATTATGTATATAAAAAAAGGAAAACTCTAGTCTTACACGACCTAAGGCAATCTTACATTGTTACTTTAATTTACTTATTTTTAACCTTGTAATCCTATTTATACAATATGTTAAATAACTTATTAAATAACAATTAAATAGTTATACTTTTTTTATTCATATTCCGTAGTTAACGAAAGAAACTTTGATACATATAAATAAATTTTGAAGAAGCCTAAAAAATTTAACCAATTTAAGTGCTAAATTAAAATTTAATGAATTACCTACGTTAGGAAATTATGTGTACTTCCTAATAATGCTGATATTATTTTAAATAATATGCTCCTTGGACTTTAAAATTTAACTTGCAAATTTTTACTAATATTAACGGATAATGATTATTTTTTATTGTGAGTTAAATCTAAAACTTACAAATTGAAGTGAACGAAAAAAATATTTTACTTTTTTATTTTATTTGTCACTTGAATGATTCTCAAATAAAACATTTGAAGCTTAAAAGCTCACATAATATATACAATATGTACTGTATACTTATATTCAAAACTAAAGGGTATCATTAAATTTATTATAATTTTATTATTTTATATATACATATTAATAATTTTATAATCAGTTTATTCTTCTAGGTCTATTTTGACCCTGTAAAACAAAGCCGGTCTATCGTGTATTGATCAATTTTGGAAAACATTGAAGGTATTATTTTTTCTAGTTAAAAAAAAAGATCACTTGCTTTTTGCATTTGATGTAGGAATCCTTTTGAATATTGATTGGTGTTAATTTTTTTAAAAAAAAGAGTGTCTATCAGCTATTAAGGGTTTTCAAAAACGCTAGTGAAATTAAGATTTATTAGCTGAGACCTAAATACTAATTTCCATATTATTAACGTTGAAAAAAATGAACTTGCATAAAAAATTTCTTCCCTTAACTTTATCAGGAGTTGAATATTTCTTTGTAATTACATTTTCTAAATTACAACCTTGTTAATTTTTTTGTTCGTATAAAAGTTACAGTTCTTCAGCTAGTAATAAATTTTATTAAGTAATAGACTACAAATTACACCCTTGTCAATAAAAGAGATCGGCAATATCAACACCTTTATTTATAAGTAATATTGCAAAAAAAAAATTAAAGAAAAAGTGCATGAGAAGGTCAACGTTAATCGGAATCTTTAGAAACATTGTTGTAATATATTTTCGAAAATTCTTATGGAAACTGATTCTTTTAAAATGGTGATCAGATTACTCAAGTGGTTAATATAGCATGATTTACATTATTTAATACAATATTGTTGTATAAGGTCTTCTTTAGTTTTCTTGCTTTTTTATTCCGAAAATGTAGTAAAAGAGTAATATTGAAAAACAAGACAGTTAACGAGTAAAGCTTTAGGCGAAGATATAAGGAACCCGATTTTTCGCAAAATAATTTTTGTCGCTTTATAATGGTGGGAACACTCTTCTATCATATCACAAAGGTTCATGTGGAATCTGGGCTTACACATCAGCTTAGGGCTATTTTAAATAAAGCTAAGGTTGATAGGTACCACAGTGACTGATATCAGTTAGACATTTCTCGTAGTGGACGATTTTAGTGGAGTGTTACCGCTTTAAAATAATTATTTTTGT
Organism: Sisyra terminalis; assembly: GCA_958496175.1. Lineage (NCBI taxonomy): Eukaryota > Metazoa > Arthropoda > Insecta > Neuroptera > Sisyridae > Sisyra > Sisyra terminalis. The sequence continues at coordinate 17,384,037 of OY292275.1, forward strand.
GAATACATTAGCGTTATTTGCCAAAGTACTGAAGATTCTCATATACCAAAACACCCTTACGTAGTACCTACTATGTACTCTGACGTTCTGCGGAGGCTTATATTGTACTATTATTATATCTAGATGCTCCTAACTATTTACGTCTATATGTTAAGCGAAGATTATGAAACAATAAAGGCGACTTATATAGTACTTTAAACTCTGATACGTTAACCATTACGATACAATGATTCTACGGATATATATATATATATATATATATATATATGCTAGTGTTAGATAAATTTAATAAAACGGAGTAGATTGATTTGATGTTGGTAAAATGATGGAGGAGGACTCTTCTTGCTCCTGTAAGATTGAAAGGTCTGGTATTTAAATATATTTTTAAAATGGTTAAGGAGGGAAATAGGTGTAGGAAGGTGTATTAAGGGTAATTTTCATGATTTGTTTTAACATATCGCACCTTTGCTAGAAAAGTGGCCCAAATAAAAATAATAATTTTTCAAGTTATTGCATTTTCCAGTTAAAAGCACTTATATTTTAATTAGAAAATGATCCTAATATACAGTACGGAGTATTTCGTTGTTAAAAATATAAAATGTTTTGTAAACATTTGGAAAGTATTACAATTTTTAGTGCTGAGGATATTTTAATAGAAATATGATCTAATAAGGTGAACTGGAGTAAAACCTACCTATTTGTAAAGTTTACTTTAAACTGATGTATTGTCTATCTATTACATTAAGATCTTATAATTTAAGTGTTTTATTTAGCGCATGGTTTATTCTTGAAGTTGCATTAATTTGAAGTAAAAATATCTTCTGAAACATTAATTTCTTAATAAATTACAAACAGTGTTGGTAGGGTGGACTTGCCCCGAAACTGGGACAAAACCGCACTTACCTATTTACAAATTGTTCAATCTTATTTCCTTATATTATGAGACAAAAGCGGTATTATTATTAGAAATAAAATAACATAAAAACAAATTTAATCAATCATCGTCAAAAAATCTTTCACATTAAGATTTCTTTTTGTTTTTCCCTTGATGTTTTACCTTACACTAGGTACAATGCAACGTATATTCAAGTAAATAAGGACCTAGAGCGGATTTGAACTGCCCTTCAGCTATTGAAAAAATTAAATTTTACTATCCATTGAAACTCTATTATTACAATGAAGTATAAAAAGGATGTTTTTCAAACGCCAGTTCCACAAAATGACGAATTATAATATAGGCCACTGTTCTAGTAAAAGTGCAATATAAGGAATAAGTATATTTTATTGAAACTGAGGATATTTTATACAATCTAGTTTGCTTTTAAACCGTTGTTTACTTATTTTTTTCCAATGAAAAATAATACAAATTAAGATATTGTTTATATTTGAAATGCAAATAAAGTGTGTATATATTTAAAATTATACTAAATTTGATAAGTATTGATTAAAAGCTCTAAGAGCTTGAGAGTACATAAAATCGAAAAAAAAAGTTTCGAGAAAAAAACGTAAACATAAAAAAAAACTTTAAAAAAGTGCCAGAAAACGTTAACTTAAAGCAGTACCGAATTAATTCCAACAAATTATCGGTTAATCAGCGATTCCAGCCCCAAATTGCAATCCTTTTTCAATTTCATATGGTTCGTTTTCAGCTTGCAACTAATTTTTTCAAGCTTTTGAAGCTTTCATACTTCCCAGGACATTGCTCGACCACTCCATTATACGGGGGACGTTCACTTAATTGGTTATAACTTTTGAACGAGCAGCAATTTTGATGTAAAATTTTAAAAATATAATTTTGAATAGTTTAACAAGCGATTTATGAGGACAAAAATAGATTTTTATTAAGCCTCTACATCTATTTTCCCCCTTAAATATCACGTTCCAAGCCCTGTCTGTGAAAATGTAACCTGGTATTCAAACTTTCCACTCTAAACCTAGAATCATCTGAATTCATAAAACAATGGAAAATTATAAAATAAATTATCCTATGTAAAAATCTCCAAAAACTATCAATTGATCAGTCCAAAAGAAAATAGGTATTCTCGCAGTTGAAGTGGTAATACATTTGGGAACAGTATAGTCTAGTTCCATGCCTCTATTTGATAATACTTACAATACTTGATTCTCCATATATTTATTGTCATTACCATTCGTAACGTTGATAGAATAAAATATCAAACTAATCTTTATTGTATAATTAAAATAGATATACTTAGTTCTCTAAAGGAAAAATTTGTCGAAATCAATCTTTCTAATTTTTGGAAAATCTTACAATTATTTCAAAGGCAAATTTACATTCAAAAAAGAGGCAAAAGTGCTATTGTTTGCGACTTATAGAAAATCATATATTTGCTTTTATATTTAAGCATTGTGGGTGTTTGAATAATTGAATAGATTTTTAGAAATCTATATAAAAACCTTGCGGTTTAACCATTTTTTTCTATTTTTACCAGTAAATTGTTAACTGACAAAATATGAAAAGAAAAAATAGATTTTCATCGTAGACTATGATTCTAAAAGCTTTAAAGCTTTTCCATATGTCAAAAGTGATGATCTCATGATTAATTGCAACATTTGGTTCATATTCCAAGCCGAGCAAATACATCATAACGATATCACATCTTGCACTTAACCCCGAGTAGAGGTCACGCTCTGTCGCCTATAATAATAATTTTTCATGAAAATTTTTATTTGCGGATGCCTTCCTTTTTGCATTAGTGCCTCCAACCGCAGAGTTGCCCACGAAACTTTTTCAAGCAAATTTTTTGCTTCCCTTTCGCTGCAAATTTTGCACGACTGTTCATTATAAATGGAGATTAATAGAAAGGAAAACGTGCGATTGATTGATATTTTTAGATTCAGTAATCGAGAATGCACAAAATATTGAATTATCAGGAAAATCGAAAAAATAAATAATAAAAATCGAATGATTGGTGGCTGTTGCGGACCTTGAAAATGTGGTTATTTTATCTACTGAAACCAATTATAAGTAATTTCATAATCGCATTACAATTACAATCACCATCTAATTATGCAAGAGGAGTAGTAATGAGATTCAAATTGAAGCCCTTCTTTATTATATATAAAAATTAATATTTACATTAATTATTGTTTCCTTCCATTTTATTTTAATCGTCTTCGATCTCGTTTTCAATTCACATTTTTTTTCCATTTTCATGCCATTTTATTCTAATGGTAAAGAACTTAAATAATTTGTTACTTGGCTGGGTTAGACCTCAACATTATGTAGGTTGAACGGACCTAACATGTATCTAATGTCATAATACACTCATTAATTAATCAAAGCAACAACCATAATAATAACAACGATAAATAATTGTTAAAAATTTTAATTTTCTTCCTCTTGAAATTATCCGGATGACTGTGAGGTTATTAATGAAAAATATTACCTTAGCCGATGATTGCGATCAATACTAAAGTGAAAGTTGATAATATTTAATTAATTAATTATTGCTTATGAAGAAATAAAATAGGCAATTAATTCAATTGAAATATTGTAGGAAATTCGGTGTAGGTGCACGAAGCATATGTCCGAGGATGATGATGAGGTGAGGATGTTGGCAACAGTACAGGTTTCATCTTTTCAAAGGAGGTCAAAAAGGAAAAAATCATTCGTCAATTATAAAATAAGGAAATGACATTTTGTGGCTCTCGGCCACTATCCCTTCACCATTATAATTCAAGTACACCAATAGTTAAATTGAAACCTTGACCACTTTGTTCAAATATACAGAAAATATAATCAATTTCATTTATTAGCTAAAGATAATCTTTTTGTTGACAAATCGTAATGAGGTCCTCTTGCAGTAGCTGAAGAAACAATGTTTTTCAAGGAAAATTTTAAATTTCTTTATTGATATTTTATGTTTTGACCGATTTTATAACTTTGCTTTTTTATTTTTTCGTACCATTATATTTTTTTTTTCTTCCAACTAATCTCAAGCTATAAACATATTAAAGACATACATAATTGATAACTTTATGCGGCAAATAGATTTATCACGACAGAAAACCCTTGGTTTGAAGACATCAATCAAATTTGCGATAAAGAAGCCATTTAATTTATTTAATTTTTCTGTATTCAAGGTTTTACAAGCAGTAGGTTAATGCTCCAGAGATAAAAAAAAAATACGGTCAGTAACGTATGAGACAACTACAAAAATGTAGTTCACATTTTGATCACTTGCAGCATTTTAGTAAGGGCTGAAAGATATAAATCTTTTCACCTTGGTTCATCAAAATATTTGAGAACTTGACTTATTATGTTATACTTTTAAAAGGAAGATTAAAAAACGTTGTTTTCAAAACAATAGAATCAGGATCACAGGTAATTGGAAAAAAAATAGTTAAATCAGTTTAAACTATCATTAATTGCCAACGTTTCGTATTTATTCTTAAGACTTTATCAAGCCCTCATATATACGCATATGCATTTATTTTAACTTGACCATCGTTTAGACATAGTTGAGAGCTTGAGAATAAAGAATAAAGTCTTAAGAATAAAATCGAAACCTTGCCAATCAATGATAGTTTAAATTACCCGTGATCTTGATTCTATTGTTATTTATGCATCTGGAATTTAAACTTATAAAGATGAAGTTGGTATTAAATTAAAAATGGATGATAAATATAGGTAAAAAATTTAACTTTACAATGCTATTAATAATAGATATCAATTTTCCATCAAATAGAATGTTCTGTTTTCCACGTAGTTGAATTCCATTTTCAGACATGAATTCCCTACTGAATGCGTATCGTGCACTGATCAGATCCAAATTGGATTATGGCAGTGTAGCTTACGCATCGGCTAGCTATTCCACACTTGGTATTCTTGACCCTGTACACAACCTAGGAATCAGAATCGCCACAGGAGTCCACCGCACCTGCCCCGTAGCGAGTATGCTCGTAGAAGCTGGTGAACCAGACCTAACTATGCGTCGCTAACTACAAATCCTGAAATATAGCCTAACAGCCAAAAGCCTGGCCCACCATCCAAACCATCAGTTGTGTAAATATTATCCCTAACGAAAGATGTTCCTGACCAAAATTAATAAACCCAAATCTCTCCCTATACAGGCCATTATCCTGGAAAAGGCACGTAGCATAAAATGAAGAAGGACTCAACCACAATGCCAAAACTGTTGCAAAAATAATTATAGAAACGTGGCAAAAAAAAGTGGGGCAAGACACAAACCCATGACTGGATCCTAAGAGGCGAAAAACAAAAATCTTGCTCCACATGTAGGAGCGTCCTGGATGTCATCCATATTCTGGTTGGATGTAACGGGGTAACTCAGACCATCGTCGCCCATCGCCCTGGATATTTTACAGTCCCTGAAGAAAACAAATATCAAAATATCATCTGTGATAAGTGAAAAATGTAATCTGTTGTGTAAACCCATTGTGCTTACATATTATTTATATCTCAAATTTATAGTTTTACTCTAATTTTAATAATTTTAGCTAAATTTCAATGTTCATAGATAAATACCATTACATATAATCTATACTTAATGTAAAAAACTCACCTAACATAAATATATCTAAGGTGCATACGGCCTAAGTTGCTGAGCACCAAAATTTTTAAAAAAAAAATCCCATTTTTTAACACTGACTTCTTCTGGTGAGGTTCTTCAAGTTGAAATGTTTCGTTTCCCCGTTTTACAGATTATTTAAGGATTCCATTTTTTTAACTCTGTTTTTTTCTTTGGGTTTTCTCTGTTTTTTTCTTTGAGACTTTTCCAGGTTTTCTTCAACAAAATTCAATACAATTTATCTTTTTAGAATGGACAAAATCCAGTTAGTCCAGTTAGCTTTCCTGCTTTTAAACCAACTTCGATTAATAAATTGGTGATTTTAGAGGTGCAATCTTCGGAAGGATGCATAAATTATTGCCAAAACTAGCGACGAAGAGTTGATTCGTAATATGAATGTAAAAATAATTAAATCGAAATTCTGATGATTTTTTTCTAGGAAAAATTTTTTGAATCTAAAATCTATTTTTCTCAAGATGCAAAAGACTTAACAACTTTTGAAGGAAATAGTAATATTTTTGAGAAAATATATTTTTTTTCCAAATAAGCCAAATGTCAATGGATATATGTTTTGTGGATTTAAAATTAAAAAACAAGTTTATAACAAACCAAGTTTCAATTACACAAAATTGAAATTTTTGAAAAATATTTTATAATACTTATGAAAAAAAATTTATATTTTATGAAATACTATAATTAATTTAAAAAATGTCAAACATAGTACCAAAAATTTGATTCTATCTAAATAAACGGAGAAAAATGTATTAACTAAATAAAGGACAAAATAATTATTTATAAATGCTACTAGCAAAAAGACGGATTTCCGTGAAACTGTATTGAATATAATTGGCATTTGATAATGACAGGTATATGCTTATTAATTTATGAGATTTTTTTTACATTGCTGTTATACTCTTTAAAATTAACTAATACTTTTAAAATTTCAACTAAGCAACAGTAAACATTTCATAACTTGATTGAGTTGAAGCAAATATAAATATTTTAATGTTATATTGCTAAAAGTGACGATTTTATTTTTTCTGCAAAAAAGACTATACCATTCGGATTCCTTGTATCTGTATTCCGTGGTCTACAGATTCAGAAATGGCATTGCTTTTCACTCCCCTAATTATTAAATATATTTCACTTAAATTTGCTCATGCCAATTAGATTTTTTAAAGCAATAAATATTAATAAACCAGTACTATCCAAATTTCTACAGAATAACTGAACAAATGAAAGCCATTGAAAACTTATATAATTTTAATGGTTGTTTAATTTTATAACTTAAAACAATTTTTTGTGCATGTTTCACCATTGTCCTTTTTTAATTGAAATGAACTCATAAAATAAAGAGACTAATTAAATTTTCAATAGCACATAGCTCACAGTGAGTTTTCAAGATTCATGGATATTCCGTAATTAAAATTCTAATTAAGACAATTAATGAATCAACGTGATCTTTATGGGTCATTTAAAAGCATTTTCCTGACTGCAAATTTATTGTAATGTAATTATAATGCACTTCATTACTGGTAGTGTTGTATTAATTGTTATAATTTGTTTTAATATCAATTGATTATTAAGAAGCAATGTTTTTTAAATAATTTTAGTTTCATTCAAATAGATTGTTTCAAACTCAAGAAGGATAATAGAGAAAATCATTACAGTGATTAATGACTTAAAATAAGGAAAAAATAAGCATAAACTGAGTTGATTTTGTATTTTATTTCTATGATTTGCTTAATTTTATTTGTTTTTAATGTAGAATATTGCTTGAATTATTAATAATTCTTAATACAATATTTAAAGTAAATCGTGAACTACATATTGTTATATGTATATTGTTATTGTTATATATATTGGAAGGCTACATTTAGTTGAATTAAAGATTATTTGAAAAAATCGGCTGTGGTTTATTTCAATGAAAACACAAATGGTAATTAATACAAAAAAGAATATTCCAAGTGGACTTATATTTGTTTTTTAAATTGAATAATATTTTTTTAATTTTTAAGGTCCTTAGCAAGAAGAGAAATAAAATGTTTCATGTAATGGGTTTTGAACCCAATAATTATCTTTCAGAAAAAAAAGGAAAGGATAAGAGATATTTCTATTTTATAACACTAGACAAAAATTTATCTATTAAGTCTTCTATCCAATCTAGGTACTAGTGGCCGAGTGGTCTAGGTCAGGGATTCCCAAACTTTTTCGGTTTTCGGCGCCCTTAATGTATCAGAATTTTTCCGCGACGCCCTATATCAAATCTTTACGTTATATTCAATTAAGACCAATAAAAACTTTTTTAATAATATTTTATAATCAGTTGAAAAAGGGATTAAAACACCGTTTCAATGAGTCCTAGAGAAAATAATAACATTAGAGTCGCTTTTGTTCTTTTTCTTTCTTATTGGAAGATTAATTTATGATGATAAAATAAAGAAAGACAAAACAGAACGTTCTATTTTATCGCCTTTATGTTCTACCTAATACTCGTGACTTCGTCTGCGTAGCACAACAATAAGTCAAAAATTTTACTAATTGTTTTAAATGACTGTTTATTTATGTTAATTAAACAAAAATATCACTCATTGCACTAAAAGACTTTTTTAACATCTATAAAATCGTACATACATACATGTGTGTTGAGCATGCTAAAATACTTTGCAACTTTTATTTAGTTGAAAAAAAAATATTTAGCTGAAATTAAAATAATTACTTTTCCCGCATAAAAAAAAAAAAACGTAAGCTTATAATACAAGCATTTTTATACGTAACATAATAATATACCTACTTATCGTTGGACTATTAAAATAAATACCAAATAATGCTCTTACTCAGATGTTTAGGAAGGCTTAAGAATCAATTGTATATAATCATTTTAGTTCTCTAGTTCTACATAGTGTACTTTAATAAAATTATTAATTTCATAGTTATTAAGTTAAAATTATCTAAAGTAATGAGTTAATATGTGAGAAATTGAAGAAAAAAAATCAACCCCTATTTCATCCCTTAAGGTTGGAAATCGAAAAAAGCTTCTACTTTCATTAACTGTACTAAAATCATGATTCTAGCTCTAATGGTTTTCTGAAACAAATTGTATCTCGACATTTTCAATTGATAATTTTGAACTTTTTTTGCTAAAATTGTAATTGTTATCCTTTTACCAAAAATATACCAAAACCAATAGCAATAGTTTATTTGCACATTAAAAAAGAATAATTAAAATCGAATCAATAAATTTTAATTAATCGGGGTTAAAACGAAAAGAAACATAGAGAGACGTGGATTTTATATAGTTTTTTTTAAATGTTCTGTTTTGTCGAATTACGCAAATCACAAGTAGTGAAAATCGATTTTTCTTTTGTGGACTATTATGTAATTTGCACCAGTTCAGCAATGTGTCGCTAGATTATGGTGGTGATAGCAGGCGATTGATCTTTAGCGGCGTGAAAATCGATTTTGTTTTAAGGAAAAAACCAAGGAAGCTTAAAAGTAAAATAAAAACACGGAAAATGGTTTTTGTGTGGCCTATTTAAAAAATATTTTTATGACCTATCGAATCTAATTTAAACGTTTACCTAACATATTTTCCGTTTGTTAAGCTAATCACTTATTAATACCTTTTTTTCGAATCTTTAAATAATCAAACTCAAATTATATACATTACATATCATTGCACTTTGTCTCATTGATATTTCCTGGTTCAATTAATCAACAAAAAAAAGGACAAAAAGAAAGATGAAATATATTTATTGTTTTTGCAATTTAACTATATATTGGCCTTTGAAAAGCCACAAAAACTTGATTTATTTTTTCTTTTCTTTTTTTTAAATTAAAGAAGTGAGTCACCAGTTCAACTTCAATAATCTTCGGCTTAACATCAAATTATAGCATTCATTGCACCACGATTTTTTCAAGGTGCCACAGGGTGTACAGATGCATGCAATTAAGTTGGATTTTTTTTATTATAATATTTTTATTTGATTTCTTATGGAGATGAAACTGGTGCAAAACATTCACTTTTCGATTGATTTATGTTGCCCAGTTGTGGTTTTATGGTGCGATCCAGAAAAGCAAAATCATTTTAAGGCAATTAAAATCGTAAAAATCCCTTATTAAAAGGGATGTAAAATTGATTGGGTTTTTATGGGATTTGTATAGGTGGGTATGTGTATGTAAAGTTGGGAGATTTCAATGATGGTATAGAAGAGAAACTCTTATAGTTAATTAGATATGCAAGTGATCGTTATAGTAAAGACAAACTTGACCTTCTCGGTAGTTGTGGAGCGTCGAACCATGAAAGCGGGTATGGATGACGCATAATAAAAGTAACAACAAGTATAGTAATAACATGAAATGAATGTTAATATACTTGATTGGTACAAGACATAGGTAAGTATAAGAGATCATGCGGACTGTTCATGCTCATTACAGTAGAAATGAAACCTTCATTTTCCATTGTCAGTACCCCTTTATCGTCGCATGCCTCTAAAGGTTCGATAATGGTGGTGAACTAGATGGAGGTATGTATCGCACTGTACCCACTTTTAAATCAATAATTAACGTAAAACATTGTTGATTGGTTTTTGAAAAAAGGAAAGAAACAAATGCACGGCCACCATATAACGTTTTCAATGCCAACGCAATCGATTCCTCCACTCTCTTGGATCTATGACAAAGTACGGTTGGATTACGACCGAGCCGCACAGCAATTGACATGCTAAGCATAGAACGACAGTTGTCGGGGGTCAAAGCTGTATGTGAAGGGGCACGACACGTGTGGGGCCGCATACCCCAAGCCGCACGGAATAGAGCGGCTAGTGATTGGCGGCAATTGCGGGAGTGTTAATTGTCGTCACAGACTCCGGGATTAATCCAGCGCTCTGGTCACGTCCGCCACTACAACTCCACCTCAATTCTGCTCTCTTTTCCTAGTCACCCATTCAACCTTCACACATTCAAACAACAATTTTAATTACTAATTTATCATCGATTATACTTTAATCGATACCAATATTTTAATTCTACAATCTGGTTTTGTTATTATTATTTTTTTTCTCTATTTCATTTTTTCAACACATGTATCCACACAATCATAATAGAAATATTTAATTCTTGCAAAATTATAATAATAATAATAATATAACAAAAGAGAATGGCGACAAGACTTCTACTCTTCGTCCTCTACTTATATATATATTTTTAAATATTCAAGTGAAATCGAACAATTAGTAGAAAATTAATGAAAAATAATAAAGAAACAATTTATGTCGCTCTTTGTTTCTTATTCAATTGGAAAAAGAAGGCTTCACTGCTATAGTACTGAGTTATTTACATTTACGAGTAGGTAAATCTTGAATCTATAATTTGTAGTTTTCAAATCACTGGGGAATTCACCACTCTCTGTGGAGTTAATATCAGGGTTGTTAAAATAAGAAAACAAGTTGCAGCCACAAATGTTTTCTTGAAGGTTCTAGGAATTTTTTTTTTTGAAAGCTATGAATTTGTTACTATTGTAAAAGGAGGAAAACGTGATTTGATTCACTAGAGAATCAGGGTCAAGAATTATTTTATTTAAAAATAAGAAAACTAAAACTTTAATATATTATCAAGAAAAAGGGTAAAAAACGTTTGTTAAAGGGTCTTAAAAATTTTAAATTTAAACTTTTCTTCCAAAGCAGATGAATTTTCTTAGATTTCACCCCCTTAACAGATTAGGTTTTTCGATTAACCAAAAATGATGTCAACTTCCAATTAGCTACTTGCGGACAATTTAAAAAATGTTGAGTTTCTTAAATGAAATGACCTTTGCATATTTTTTTCGAATGGATAATCATAAGTAAAGGTAAAATTAGTGGTTTTCGAGAAAAAAAAATGGTAAGGAAGTATTTTTTACAAATTTTAAGTAAATACGTTCTATTATATAATAATGCTAAAAATTAATTTTGATTTTTCAAGTGTAAAACGATTATTTTGTGTAAGTCTTTTTTTATGTAAAAATGTAACTTTTAATAAATATTATTTTAATGGATCATTAATTTTTACCAAAACAAATGTATAAGAGATCAGATAATTAGTTTCCAAAGATTTTTTTTACTTAGAATCTAAAAATAGAACCGGAATCAGAATTAATCAATAATAAAATAGGAGACAATGATCATTGCAAAAATGGTTTGAAATAAAATTTTTTAAATCCATTTTTTAAGACAATTAAACATCACACAATTTTGCCTAACTACCAAATTATTTTCCTTATTTAATAATTTTTATTATGTGATAATTCCTTCTGATGTTTTGGCCAAAATATGTTCCTAAGTTTCTCACCATTTTTCTTATACAATTTTTAAAGATATTTCTGAGTATTTGACATGTAACTAACAAAATAATAATTAGTTTTCTTTTTTCTTTGCATGTGATTTTTTCTAAGTCGTAAAATGGTGTGCATCATTGATCGAGAACCACTCAACCGTTTTTGATGTTCTTGAACTCAATTTATTTGTCATCAATGTTTCAAAAGCATCCCTACTAGAATGCCTAGGAAATGTGTCTAATTTTATTGTATTTTTTATATCTTTGAGTTTATTCGGGTATGAATTTTAGGCACATTATATCTATCTGATTTATTTAATTTTTGTTCTTTACCTAATACATTATTTGGAGTGGGAAATATTTCAGAATTTTTTTTCGGGCCATCTTATTGGCAATGAGATAGTAGAAAATATTTTTGTCGTTGTTTAAAATGTTTATTACCAAATAATAAAATAAATAATTTGTGCTTTTATAAATTTTCGAGTGAAAAAAAAATCAAAAATACATATTTGAATTTTTGTTGAACATTGGGTCAAATATGATACTATTATAATTATGATAAATAAAGATCTATAAATATTAAGAATGTTTTAACCGTAGCTACTGGTAATTGCCATACCAATACTTTATTTTAACTTCGGTGTATTTCACCAAAAAGTCTGGCGTATGAATTTGTTTTAAATCATGTGACTATGTGTTTTTATCTAATATTTACAAGTTGCCTGATGAAGTTGGAATAACACCAACGATACGTTGCAATTGAAATAAATGAAGTAAAACACTGCTAAATTATTTGGTCTACTACATCCTGATATATCCTTCACATTATAATTATATTATTTGATATGTTATGATTTTAGTAATACTTAACCAATTTAACGTAAAGATTTCACATAAACTCTATTATATCATAAAGCGTATTGCCTTAAAAATTTCATTCTAAAAAGTATAAATTTGAATCATTCGTCAATATTTTCAGTCCTCCAATTGCAGAAAATAGAAAGATATCAAGAGTGAGTTAATATAACAAAATTAATCAAATTTAAGATTGCATTATTTTTCAACCATTGACAATTTCCTCGAGATACAAACCTTATTATCCACCAAAACAAGGTCTCAAGCCTTGGCCTTAAAAACCACAAAGGCTATAATGAATGACACAAGTCACAAATAACAAATTTTTATAAATGCATTAAATTGCATTCACTTCAATCTTAACCCTATTCCATATTGTAAAATTGAAAATACTTTTTCATATAGAATCGCAATAGAAAATCATTTAATTTTCTAACAACATTCCTACCCTTCTGGAATTTTTTCCTATTTTTTTTATAACTTCCTGCCAAGAAAATTATTACATTTAGCAAATGACCTCCCTTTTTATGCAAAAATATTTGATGAATATCATAAATTATAAACAAAAATATAATATTTACGTGCCGCTCGACTTGTAATTAAAGATTTGTTATTTTGAATTTAAATAAAGGGTTTATTTCTATTTTTTTATTTGAATTTTCCATAACCGATTTTCAGGTGATTAAAAACCGGTCAATTAATTTTTCATAGTTTCCTTAAACAAATTATTATTGTTGTAAACAGTATTTATTGGTTTTGATTAACTTCCCATCTTTTGCCAGTAATTCTTCATAAATCTTATCGTAAAAAGTGTCATTTTAATTTTTACAATACGAAGAAAATATAATCGAACTAAATTAACCAAGTTAATATTTTCTTACTGATAAACTTAGCCTTGTACTTATTAATTCTTGGATGTTTCCTTTTCTTTTACATTTTTTTTTAATTTATCTTGTACTTGACCAAATTTTGTCCTTGAACTGGAGGCTCTCAAATCCTTTAAGTAACTATAATTATATCTTTATTGAATATAATAACCATAAAGTAAAATAATTACCATATAGTTTATAAATGAACCAATGATGCAGATTTTGGAGAAATCAATTTAGCATAATTTTATATACTGATTATTTCCTCTGTCTAGTATTATGTCTGATTGTATGAATATGTTGTAAATTGGAATTAGAAGAAAAAACAAGTTTTATAGTTTATAAATTACATTGTAATTAGGCGAAAATGAAACACAAAAATGAGCCATAGCGGTTGTATTTTCATCATTTGTGGTAATTGATTTCAAAAACATAAATCATTATTGATACTTTTTTGTTGGTTAAATTTTATATATCATTTTTGCTTTTTTTGTAAATGTTATACAAATAAATCCTTTATTGAATCAATTAAAAAGTTTTAGCTATAACCTGGTAATAAATTTGATATTAATAGTGTCCAAGACCTTGATAAAAGATGCCCTAAGGTGAAAAAGACTGATTGGTGTTCACTTGTATAAATTAAGGTATGTATAGATATTACATATTCTGATTGTATAATCGATTCTTGTTTGTTAATTAGCTGATAATATAAATCTATGGGCGTTAGCTCTTACGTTACAAAATCAATCATGAACATTTAATTATTACAAGTAGAGACACACCCAAATCCATCATCCATAAAAAATTTCAAAAAAATTATTAAAAAAATGCAATCTTTATTACACTCACCAACTTTTACATAAAAGATGTATATTAATTAATCACTTGATTAAAATGTAAATTACAAATATCTATTGTATTAATTATGAGGCATTTTGAGGTTTTTAAGATTATTTCAAAATGTACTTATACACTGATCTATGTAATATGAATAAACTATCACTTGTTATTAGCATTTTACATTGTATAATTTATGTCTTCTCTATAATGAATTATCTATAATTTATAAAAAAATAGACTAAAAATATTTTTTTCCAAATGCTGAAAAATTTGTACTTGAAAATCAGGAAAATTCACGTTAAAAATTAAAAATAGTGTAAAGTTTATAATTTTAAGTTCAAGGGAAACATTAACAAGTTCAAGGTAACCCAAGAATTTACAATTTATGTTTTGAATAAAAGAGGTTTATGGAGACAAGTTCAAGTTTTAGTTTGTAACTATCTTGAAGGATTATTCTCAAGTTTTAAATTACGGAAGTCAATGGATTTACTTGATTTGTTCAGTATTACCATTGTGAAAAGTAGAGAGATATGAGAAATAATTACTATGGAAAATTTCATTATAGTTAATGTTGCGACATGTAAATGATCAAGTAACAATGGATATAAGCCATCAGTTCCCATAAACTAAGTTTAATTGTTCCAATTTAAGTCTTGAGTAATATTTTCTTATTTTTAGGGGTTGCATGGATTTCACGACTTCAGAAATCATTTTTTTTCATTATTTAATTAATTTCTATATAGTCTCTAGAATTTTGTTTTAAATACTCAATTTGATCTGAATGATAGTTTCGGAGATACAGCTTTAAGAAGCTCAGTGCATTGCAGGTATATCGATGAAGCTGCTCATCTATTGTCGCGTTTTTCTCGAAACTGTGTTTTCAAAGTGGGTTGTCCAAATTTCTCAACCAATACTCAACCAATTTTGATGAAATTTTACACAGGTTTTTAAGATACAATTAGAAAAAAGGTAAAGATACATAAGGACTTGGACGATGGATTTTTTTTCAATAACAACTATTTAAAAAAAATGTAAAGTAAATTTCACCGAAATTTGCATTTTTTGGTAACAAAATTCACCAAAAATCTAATTGTATTTTTTTTTCTTTTCCTTCGCCAAGTTCTAGTTTATAGGCTTAACTAGAACACATATTTTTTTTTCACTTTGGATGATCCAGTCGTGAGTTTTACTGTCAACGCGGACATACCTTTTTTCCGAAGGATCATCGGAAATGATGGCGTATTTTTCTAGAAAAGTTTTAAAAATTCTTGGTCAAATGTGTATGTTTAAGACAGTTAAAAGTTTACATTAAATATTTTATATTATATAGGTGGGAAAAATGGTAGAGAATAGGCCCGTTTTTCCCCCATTAAACCCATGTAGCCTCTTAAGGTAAGAAATTTGTCACTTTGTTTTTTAAAAGTCGAAAGCTCTTGAAAGATATAATATTTTGGCATAAAGAACCAAGAAAACGACATTTAACGGATCTAGGATTTTTAACTTTGTCACCAACGAAAATTATTTACAGTATAACATTTTGTTTATATCATATTTTAACTAAAATTATTTCTTTATATATGATATATATGCTGTTTCACCTATGAATAGTAATATGTGTAGATTGTTGGATAAATGTGTTGGGTTTATCTACCAGATAAATTTTTGGGTATTACACAGTTATCTTAAGGATATAGTCTATCTATCCACGAATGAGTAAAAATATCGGGTCTAAGAAAGTAAATTCATAAGGCTTTATACGATTGGATACAATTGATAAAAATCCTGACTTCACCTAAAAAATTCACCGAATATTGTTTGCCCCTTTTTGATATTATTTCTTCAATAACCAATAAACTGAGGTCAAAGTATATTATTTTTGTTTTTACTAGATCTGATTATATTAGTAATAATATGCTCATTAAATCTTTACAGGGTTTTCATATGAATTCGAGGATTCGATAATCCCAAAAGGTACTTACTATAAAAAGAACTCAAAATATGGTGAAGTTGACGAATTAAACATACATAATATCTTTATAAAAATGATTTTCTATCTACCACGAATTTCAAATTTGGTATCTTTTTTATCCTTAGGTAGATTAATATTAAGCGTTCTTATGGACTTATAATTACATTGATGTCTTGTAACATTAAAGCTACTATGTATACAATATATAGAATATATTGCGGTCCAATTTATGTAGTATAATTTAATATAATAATATATAAAAATCATACTATAAACATAAATTTGAACAGAAGTTCAAACAAAAATATTTGTGACGTATTGTCCAGATACGTATTTAGATTGCCAAGCAATCTTCCTCAGTGGTTATTATGTAGTTTAATGATCACTTGATGAAACTACTTGATGACCATTGAGGAAGATTGCTTGGCAATCTAAATACGTATCTGGGCAATACGTCACAAATATTTTTGTTTGAACTTCTGTTCAAATTTATGCTTATGGTATGATTTTTATATATTATTATATTAAATTATACTACATAAATTGGACCACAATATATTCTATTTATTTTATACACAGTATAACTGTTCAAAGTCAGCGAAAAAATCTTATTTTGATTAAAGCTACATTTGTATAAGTATACGAAACACTATGCTTGGTCATAGTTAAATAACAATAGTACCTAAAACTTAAATTATACACATGCCGTGTGGTTTAAAATATATACGTTTAAGAAATATATTTGGGACTTACGTTTATTAGACAATTGAAATGAATTTAAACTAAATAAAAATGACATATTTTGATATTCAACTACTAAAAATCAATAAAATTCTGTAAAGTTTTAAAATTTAAAATTTAAAACTCATGAAAATTTGGCTCATGTCCCATTTAGAACGGTCAAATCTCGCAACGTTGCATTTTCCACTTTGTTTTTAATTCTGTTCGTGATTTTTTCGTTAATTCAATTCTAATATGTTAAAAAAATCTTAGATGGTTAAATTTTTATTATGGGCTTATTTATTCGCGAATTAAATTAAAAATAAAATAGAAAATATAACGTTGCCAAGTTTGACGGTTCTAAAAATTACATGAACCATAAAACTATATAAAATTTACAAGTACTAAACGCATTATCCTGAAAGTTAATAATCCAACAAAATATTACTATGACAAAAATTGGAACGTGAGTATCACACTTTTGTAATTGACTTTGAACCGAAAGATACGGAACTACGGAAGTATTGTAAATTTTACCAAATTAACAAAAATTTTGAAATATTATTTCTAAACTTATTAATTTTTTATACAAAATTTGTAATAGACAAGAAACTTGTTATAATAAAGATTTTTGTTGATATTGAAAGATTGAAAATAACAAGTTTTATTAGAAAAAAATATAAATATACCTTCTTAATTAAAAGATTTTGTAAAACACACTCCTCGTGTACTATTGAGTTCATAAAAAATTAAAAATAAATAAACGGAAATCAAAGTTCAAGTAAATTTTAATAAAAACCTCCATGCAAAAGATCTGGCGCAGGTTTGTAAAAATGTGATATAATATAAGTTAGAAATAAAAAAATCCATATTATTACTCTTTGTTCTTTAAAAAAATTAGTCAACATTTCAAACACAAATTTATTTTAAGGCTAATGAGGCAAAATAGCTACGAGATTGAAGAATGCTTAGGAGTTATGTCACGAAAGAATATATATATTCTAGGGGTCAGCTTTCATTACAATTATTACAATGCCTATCATATACTACCAGTGGAATTAAAATCTAAAGCATGATCATCTTTAAAATATTTAAAAGCTAAAGGAGGTCTTCAGCTTTGTTTGAGTTATTATTTTATCGAAACACATGTTAGTAAGTTGTTCAATAAAAGTAAAAGTTGCCTAGTAGGTTCACAACAAATAAAATGAAAAATACAAAACTTTAAATTTCTACAAACTGAAAAAATGTAGGTATGTGAACTAATTAAAAGACCGAATAATTAACATAATATAAAACAAGGCTAATGAATGCATGATAGCCATTAATTTAAAAAAAATAGCTTGTTTAATGTGGATACAAACAAGAGGAAAAGAGCTAAGTAATTCATTTACACAATACGTAAGCATGAATCCTATTTCACTTAGGCTGCAATTAGTGCATCAAATTTCAAGTATAGTCCTTGCATTAAAGTGCATTTATGTAAATTGTAGCTCACATGTGCATTAAGACAAAATCAAAAAAATGCACCGAAATCGTGAGTGAGTCAAGTTGACTTACTATCATAATATATTTTCCTGTTTTGATCAAGGTTGCCTAGTTTTACTACAGCTGAAATGGGTGGAGGAGTTGTATCGTATTTTTTTTCCACACGTTTTTTTTTGTGCTGAAAACCTTAAATTTTTCCTCCATAAATTGGCAGAATTTTTTTGAGGATTATTATTTTTTTGTTCTAATTTTTTCCTCGAGAGAAAAAATGGCGTTACATAATTTTTTTCCTTGTTCCCACCTTGAACTGTATGTGGTTGAATAAATTTATCATGAATTTTTCCATGATATTTATTGAAACATGACAATTTTCGTGACTTTCTTTATTACTTTAATTATCAATTCGTTAAGGGGTTTTTTCGTTTTGTTTTTGGATGAATCAAAGGTGAGGAAATTAAATGTTTCTTTAAGCGTTTATTTTTTAAAGGGAATTCGAATTAATGTAATTGACTTCAAAACGAATTTTTCCATTTTCTTGTTTGTGAGTGATTAGTGTCGAAGGTGAGACGTTAGCAATGAAATATATTTATAAATATTATAATTCGTGACAGTAAAAATGTTCTGCTCAGTGAATTTCTCGAACAAAGAAACCTTTGTTGGGTGGATATCTCCTCACGTAGACCGTCGCTAGCCATCATTTTCGAATTATGAATCGAATAAGTGCAAATGAACTAGGCAGTGAAAAAAAAAAAACTTTACTATGTTAAATATTAGCAGAACATTAGATTTTTTGATCAAAATTCTACGAAATTCAACGAAAGAAAAGGGGAAACCCAAAAATAATTTGAAATCAAATATGCGTTATCGTTAATTAAATAATCTATTATGAATCATTTTTCTTAGCATTTGTAATTTCTCTTCAAAAACATAAAAATAATAATAATGACACTTGAAATACTTATTCTTGAACTTCAATAAAGGTATCTACGTGTATTTAAGTGTGAAAAATTGCATAACTTATTCTATGATTGATCATATGACATGAAGTGTATTCCACTTCTAAAGCTGACGCATTACGATTGTGTAAAATCCAAAGAAAACCCAAGTGCAGTAAATAAAAAACTTGAAATAGCATTTTGGAAAATAATTACATTATTTTGAATTGTAATACCCTAGGAAAAAATTCTGATTGATTTATCTATAACATTTGTATTATTGAAACTACATGTAATCGATATCATAAAAGCCATCACCTGCAATGAGCTTTTCTTGAGCTCCATCTGTAGTACGTATGTAACAACTAATTTTTTGACTTTTAAATACATTAAATTATTTTTTTTTATTTTCAGATATATGGATGTATAGTTGTTGTCATATCATTTAATGAAAATATAGTTCTTCGAAATTGCTACAGTAAACAGAAAGTTTCGCTGCATGCAAAAATTATCTACTAATTATTTTTAGTTTGTTTAACTGTGAATAAGAGATTTATGGATTTTATATTTAAAAAAAATATTTGGAACGATTTATTTCTTTTCTTGAACAAATACACTAAGTTTATATATTTAAATACAGGTAAAAATGATTTTGAAAAAGTACAAAACTTTATTTTAAAACAAATAATGAAGTACTTAAATTATTAGTATTTAAAAATATGAAATACAAATAATAGAAGTTAAAAATTGAACTTACAGAATTGCTAAAATTTTGATGTAATATATTCATTTAGTTATTGATATAATATAATCGTGTATATTTTATAGTAATAAACGCAAATCATAACTAAAAACATTGATTTTTTTAAATTGTATCATTTGCTCAACGTCTAGTATATTATCTACATCTATTTTATTATTGTTTTACATAAAACAAAGTCTAAACTATATAAGTGAAAAATGGCTGAACTTATTTTCATGATCTACGATTTGTTAGATTCATCTACGCCTAGATTAACAGAATAACTATCAAAATAACTTTAAAATTATGAATAAAATGCATTTTTAAATAAATTAAGTTTGACATACTCCTCAATTTTTTGGTCATACCACACACACTTATAGATTATTTACAATCATTGATGTCTGTAGTTTGCGAAAAACGCAAGTAACCTATTGAATTTGGCTTTTTTGCTTATTGAATTTATGTACCAAATTTATAATTTAATTAAGTATTATTAATAAATCTTATCGTGAGAGTATAATTATTAATAATGCCGCATCTTAAAAGATCAAATGTTTCCACTACGCCAATAAAATAATGACAATCATCGTAATATTTTACGTACTGATATTTAGAATTATGGCTGAAATGGTGTTAGGATTTCAGGAAAAAAAATTTACTTAGAAAATGCGTAAAGTGTTAAGAGTAGGAAAAGGAGAACTTATTTTTTTAAATCAGAAAAAGTAATAAAAACTACAAAAAAGTCAAAATCACCAAAACTATTATGGATAGCAGGTTTCAAACAGGGTCACTAGAGGGTCTACAAATTGATTAAAGAGAAACAGGTTTAAATTTACATTCGTCATTTAAAAATCTGAAAAAAGCACAATATATGTATATACATACAAAGAAATGAGGAGTATACCAAAAGAAGAGAAACTAATTCATCAAACAACTTCTCATATGTTACACAACGTACGATGGCTAAAAGACAATAGTTCATTCCAAATTATAGTACAGGAAATAATTAAATGCTACAAAAGAAAGATCGAGATATTGTAGCACATTAAAACCTTAACACCTTAATCATGTGTACAAGTGTTCAGTGGTAAAAGAAAGAAAACAAACAAATATTGTGTTTAAAAAAGTACTGAAGAAAACAGGAACATTCCCAGTAAGCATCCAGTCCTTGACTAATAGCGACCTTAGGGACGAGTTGGTCAAAAGAACAATATAATTTTGAAGGGCCCAAACAGTTCAAAATAAAATGTGAATAGAATTGTATATGTTTGTCTAAAAACTCATAAATAAGTGAGATATCATAAATTTTTGTATGCATATGGGTTTTAATATGTTCAATACTTTTATAAGTATAAATTTTAATATATAACATTAAATTTTAATTTAAAAATCATACTTAATTTGTTGTACTTAAGTATAAGTAGGTGAATTTAATTATATCCATATTAATAATTAAAAATGGCATTATTATCGATATCAACTAATTTTCGCAATTCAATTTTTGGTGGTATGAAGTTCACCGGGTCCTCTAGTATTAAACTATTTTAATATAGCTATGTTTTGACAAACGATTCAAGATACCTGGTGATGTCGGAATTAGACCGACGAAACGTCATATACTTGAATAAATAGTTGAAACTATTATCTGTGGTCTTTTCACCTGATTCCTTTTCATTTAATTAAACTATAGGATATAGTGAACTTCGTATCTTAAACTGTTTCGTGAATTCATTATTTTTGGCTACTTGTATCTCTAAAAATTTACTATGTATTGATCGTATACCTATGTACTACGAACTACTGAAATCCTATCTTAATGATCGGGAATTGAGAATTAGATGTACTGGGCCCTATTCTTTATGTTTTGTACACTATCGATTTACCTACGGTTTCTGCTACTGAAACAGGAATCTTTGCAGATAACACAGTCATAATGGGTAGAAGTAAAATCTCAGAATCGCAGTAGCCAATCTATAACACCAACTTGGTAGATACCTAAACGTTAAGTAGAGGAATCAATTAAATCGAACAAGAACAGCTTTTCTTAACTTCGCCTTTTGAAGATGTAACTGTTCAACAATTTATTTTAAAGGCAATGATATTCTAGAATCAGAGTCAGTGAAAGATTCAGGACTTCATCTTGACAAAAGGTAAACCTGAAGAATCCACATTGAGCAGAAAAGATCCCAAATCATACAATAATTCAAATTCAAACATTCATTGTTAAGTATAAGTAGCTTAAACACAAAAGTGATACTATGTTTAGTATGGTCACAAAAACAATTACATGAATCTTCTATTGTAGCAGTTGATTGTTTTAGTTTAAATATAATATAAGTAATATAATATATAATAAAAATATAGTTTAACAATTTATTTTAGTTATTTTCATAGAGTTTTTAAAGACCCAACAATTAAATCAAATTTTTTCTTAATTATTTTTTTTGTTTTTATACGACGTTTCGTCACCTTTCGGGACTTTATCAAAGACTCAATTATAGATCATTAAAAGTCAATATTATTAAAAACTTTAAATATATTAAATATAGTGTTTAAAATAACAATAATAAATTTTAATGATCTATGATTGAGTACTTGATAAAGTCCCGAAAGGTAACAAAATATCGTACAAAAGCCAAATAAAAATCATTAAGAAAAAAATTGGATTATATTTTTTTAAGTCTTAAGCAGGCCTTTCACGCTTCGACTTGCAGTCCAACTAGTCAGACTTCTAGTTGAATCTTCTAGTTGTCCCTCTAAGTCTAAATGATCCGTCTAATCCAACTAGGCATCCAGCTTCCAACAACCCTATTCACGGTCCGACTTTAGATCCAACTTCGAAAGTCGGACGATTAGTTGGAGCGTGAATGGCTTGCTTTAAAAAAACTTTATGAAAATAATTAAACTAATTAATATTAAAATAATATTTTTCAGATTTAAACGGATCAATTTTTAATTTATTATTTTTCAATTCTGCAACGTTTCGTCACGTGTCGTGACTTCCTCAAGCGTCTAATAAATAAATATAGAAACGTTGCAGAATTGAAAAATAATAAATTAAAAATTGATCTGTTTAAACTCTAAAAAATGTTCTTTTTAATTCTAATTGGATATGAAAATATTAAGTTATTCGGAAAGTAATTTCGTTTCTTTTTTTGTGATAATGAAAAGCAATTTTTTACTTCCTCATTTTAAGTTTTACCATCTAAAAGATTTTGCAGTGACCGAAACCAATAATAAACCGAAGGTGCCAAATCTTTAGAATATGATGGGTATGGCAGTTTATACCATTCAAGTTGTAAAAGCTTTTGGGAGGGCACAAAACTTGTATGAGGTCAAATTTCTCCCCATAAAAACATAGAAAACCCAAATATCGGGGTTCGAGGTTAATCCTAGACTTTTCAAATGGGTCATTAACAATTAAATTTGGTAAATTTTACCTTTTACCGATCTTAGGTACTGTTATTCACCGATTTGCATCAACTAATGATTTTATTGTTACTTGATCATCTTCAACCGGTCTTCCAGACCGTGATGCATCTTCGACATCAACACTGCCGAATCGAAATTTTACAAACTAGTTTTAGCACTGGCGTGCTGCCAATACATCTTCTGCATATACATTGGTTAATATTTTCTTGATTGAACAGCATTTTACTTTTTCTATAGTGAAAAAGTAATATATGAGGAAAACTCTGGTTTTTACTCTCCATATTTAAAAGGACCCGGACCAAAAACTATTGCGTAGAATCACTTGAGCTTTTTCACATACAAGCCTCGCTATATAAACTCTCAAAACATACAATGGTTATATGGCTTAATTAGAAAGTGGGTGCGAAAAAATACAATTAAATCTTTTGTAGGGAAAAAACGAAATTACTTTCCGAACAACCAATAATATATTAACTAATAATGGGCATTAAGTAATTAAGTGAATCAGATAATTTAACAGTTTATTTCCCCCAAAAAAAAATAGTTTGTTTTAAAATTTTTGTCGCAAGCTTAGGTTATTTCTATAATAAAATATGATGATGTTACAAAATTCAGGATTATTCTGCTTTCCTCTATATGTCGTAAAAACTTATTGGTGCTTTCATGACGTTGTTCATTCCATTAATGTAAATAATTGCGTGTGCGTACATAGACGCTAATTGAAATATTTACTTATTTGAATGAAATATTTTTACTTTAATCTCAAAGAAAAAAATAATATATGTAAGAATTTTATAAAAACTATCAATTCAAACTAAGTTGCGAAAGGTTCAAATACTTACATTTATCTTAGACATGTAAATAATTTAATTATTAATTTAATGGTCATTAAGAATTAAAAGGTGACAAGTATGAAATAAAACTCTTTTTGGTAAAAAATTTTTATGAGCATAATCACAAATTTTTCTTTTATATAAAAACTGAACTTTGAACAGTCGTTTCTTCTTTTGTAATTACTTGCAAATATTTATGATCACATAATATGGTGTATATAAGTATATATAGAACACATTTACAAAAAAATTGTGATCATAGACTGTGAAAACGTTGCTCAAAACCATCAAACAAAGAGCGAACGAGGAAAAAATTGTAACACAAAAAATTGCAAGTTTAAATCCAAAAAATGAAGAAGCCACAAAAAAAATACCTAAGTAATAGCCACTCACTTAAATTCGAGGAAATTTTCCTTACGATCATGAAAAGTCTGAAAAAAAAATAATTTAAAAAGACAAAGATTGAAAAAAATTCATGGAAAATGTTTTTTCTTTAATTACTTTTTTTCTGATTTCGTCTATTCAATCACCTTTAAAAGGTATACACATATAATGAAAAGAATAAATTGACGTAATATCTATGGGAATGTTTCTCGAATAGCATTGATGTGTATAAGTGGAGATATTATGTTTAAGTAGATGTTTATTATGTTGGCGCCTCAATGTCTGTAAAGTAAAAATTTTCTTTTGCTGTCTATCGTTGTGTAGGTTTGCCAGAGACTGCTGCTACTGGTATTAGTCAAAGAATTTTTTTATAAATCCAACAATAATTAAAATCGTCTATATTGCATAACCCAAAATGAACATAATTATAATAAATGCGGCGAGCAATCAAATACTTCTTAATCATTATAATTATAATTATCAACATCATCTGCTATTATTACTATTACATCATTTACAAGTGTGTCTTATTACATTAAATTTAGAATTGAAGGAGATACATTTTTCTTTTTGTTTCACTCGTCTCTAATTACTATATATAGGTATAACTAATTATTATTATATAGATATATCCTACTACTTGTCTGCTTCAAAGTATTTATAGCATTATTAAATTAAGATAAAGATACCTAATAGAAAATTGAAAAAGATTCCATTAACTATTATTTTTGATTTGTCTATTCACGGTAATACATTTATTATGGATTCAGAATAGGTGCATAATAATAATAATTATTGTATAACATCATTGTCAATTTTCAAGGACTTCATTTTAAGCTTTGAAAAATTAAATCAAAAGTTCCTCTTATCTCCGCTCGGTCAGTTAAGATAATACGTTACCAGCAAAAAATGAATAACAATAAAAATACTTTCAGAAACTGATTAATTTCATAATTGTTGCACCATTTATACTAAAGTACTTTAAGTATATACTATAATTTACTTCGAATTTAACTTCAATTGAAGTTAAATTGAAAAAAATGGTTTGCAAATAATAAAATATTGAATATGTAATTACTTACAATGTATCGTGTACAACTAAACACAAAGAATTACAGTGTAAAAAGTGATAATTAGTAGATTTTTTTCAATTTCATTGATTGGAAACTTCATTTATCATTAACTGATTTTTTTGGCATAAAAAAATGATTTAAAATCATTAATAAAAGGCTGTATAACTAATGGAATTATACTTAATTTAAAAAACTGTAAAAGAATAGCTAAGAAATCATTCAAATGTAATATTTTTAGATCTTTTAATATTCGTTTTAATTTAGTTTCTTTCTGCTATTTCAGTATTTCAAGAATCCTGGAAAGATTGACGCTCCAAAGTAAAGAAGGGCTAAATATGATTCAAAAGTTTGGATACAATATTTTTTTACAAAAAAAAATCCAGTTTTGTACTTTTCCCAAGTAATAGTTTTTCCGTCTTTGTTAATTCTTTTCCTTTAATCTCTCTACACTTTCAAGTATTTATACTAAGTTTTAGATACGATTAATGATGCTAACGAGCTTCAACTGATTTTGGCTTCAATAGTTTTGAATCGCGTCCGACTTCGATTCCAGATTCAGCTTTAACTCAGTTAAATTAAATTTAAAGTTTCATCAATTCCAACTTTAGTTCTAGTAAATTTATTTTAACATCTCTAGCAATAACGTTCAAAAATTTAATTTAATTTTTAGACGAAAATAATTTAATCTAAACTTTGAAACAATAAAATATTTATGCAATTTTCCATCGAGATAATAAGAAAATAATGTAAAGAGCATTAAAATATGTTCTTAAGAAAGAAAAAACAATAAATGGATTGATCAAATCACTCATTTGAAAGTTTTGGGATAAGTCAATGTATGAAAAAAAAGGAATATGGAGCAAAAAATTTGCAGCCGCATTAACTTAGCTAGAGAAATCTTCACAAGGACCAGAAAAATCTTTAAGAATCGAACTTTATCCCTGGAACTTAGATTAAAAATGGTCATCCCATGGTCAAATGGTTAAATGTTCCCAATTGCCTTGTACAAAATTAAATGGACTCTTATCAAGAGGATAAAATTGACGCATTTGAAATGTGGTAGTATCGCTGAATCCTGAAGATAGCTTTGTGGACTAAAGAAGTACTACCAAACTGAACACCAAAAAAACTTTTATGATTTCCATAAAGAAGATAGTTTCTGTACTTCGACTATGTAACAAAGAGTACTTCCTGCTCCAGTTCATCATTCAGAGTTGAATTAATGGTAGAAGAGCTCTGGGAAGAAGGAGGATATCCTGGGTGGAGCGTGAGTGGTTCGACAAAAGCACAAAAGGGTTCTTTCGCACTATGGTATCTAAAATTAAAATACCCATGATGATACTTGCTAACGTGTTTCTTCTTTTGGAAGTATCAAAGAAAAAGTTTCTTTGTTTCTTCCAGGTTTCCTTCTGTGATACCTTCTATAAAGTCATTTTTTCTTAGATTATAAGCCTTCTAATCAATTTTTTGTCACTGTTTTTATGCAATGGCTTAGATAATAATTCTTTATTATTTTTTTTCTAAATATTTTTATGTTAATGATTCTCGTTAACCATTTGATTTTCACCATTCTTTTCTAGCATCACATAATGAGAATCTTTGAAAACTTTCTTTATTATTTATACGAGTTCCTGATTTTGATTAATACCAAATAATGCTGTTCACATAATAACTACATGCAACAACCGTTTCCGAAATTTAATTCTATGTTCCAATCAAAAGATTCTCCTTATAATCGAATGGAACATCCATAAAATAAGATTACTGTAAAAAAAAAAAATTAAATTGCTACACGTTAAAGTCGTTTATGAAAATAATCGCTATAAACTTTTTATAATCATAATACTTTTTTGTTAGTATATTTTTCATTTATGTGCAGTTCTTTTTAAATTATGTATTTGGTTTTAAGAAAGATGTTTTAATATGTAAAATTTCTATAACTATTGATAAAACATATATATTTAATTATGAAATGAGTATATTTCACTTGAAAAATAAAACATTTTTGCATCTTTATAATCTTCATTGCAATCATAATTTTATAAATAACTTTCACAGGTGCATTATTGATATTGTTTTTTTCTTATCGTATAATTAAATATTCAGAAAAAAGTCTAAAAAGTTAAAAAATTATAAACTCATAAATATACGATTTTACGATTTCCTTGAATATCAAAAAAAAATCACAGAAAATGGTTAAAAAGAACAAAAAATATGAATTACATTTGATAGAAAAATAATCCTACAAGAGATAAAAGTAGAATCCGAACTCGGAAAGAAGGACTTAAAGATTATATCGTATCAAGATGACTATATAGGCTATAAAGAAGTAGGACATAGTCATAAAGTTTATTGTTGAAATATTATTCGTCCAAAAAATAACAAAGCTTTCATTTTCATCTATAATATTGCACTTTTCAATGTTCTATGAACTTAATTCTTGTCACACTGCTTTTAATTATAATTTGTGGAATTAAGAATAGGTAATTTGAAAAATGCAGTTTAATAATGTTCTACATTTTAAGGAATAATTTGATGAGATGATATTATAGACTTAAAATTTAATGAACTAATTGCAGCTTATTGAAGTACTTTTTTCCGTATCGAAAGGATAAATGAAATGGGAATACTCATAAGTACCTCCTGGGGAATGATTATGAAATGTTTAAAGAAAGCTCAATTGTGCATAAAAAGCTCTATTTCAATTTTTTTCAAACTGAGTCAAAAGTGAACGAAATTTTTTTATATATAATTATATATTTCCTTAATATTAATAGTCACTGTTAAAGAAAGCAATTTTAGAAATTTTATGAACACATCTCATAATTGTATATTAGATATTATTAGTAATTTATTTAAATAAGAAGACAATTCAGGTTGTTTAAGATCGTTTTTTTATTTAATATTTTTAATATTCAATTAGCTACATTTCGTTACTTATCTTAACTTCATCAGACTTCTTGATTCACAAAAATAAAATATTTTCAATAAAAATTTTTTTTATTGATGTTTATGAAGTTACGATAAGTAACGAAACGTAGCTAATTGAATAATAAAATATTAAATAAAAAAACGATCGCTCTATTTCAATTTTTTTTAAACTGAGTAAAAAGTGAATGAAATTTTTTTATATATAATTATTTACTTCCTTAATATTAATAGTCACTGTTAAAGAAAGCAATGGCAAAAGATTTACGATTGTCTTTAAAAAATATTTTTTTGAATAGTTATTTTGCATCGCTTTATAACTACTACGGTCTTTAGCGAGTCTAGCCTTGATAAAAATCCGTTATCGAGAAATATCGAAAATTTGCTCGATACGAGTATCAAACCCAAAACCTACTAGTTTTGGAGCGGTCACGTTGACTACTCGACCAACAGTTGGAAAAATTAATTTATCATATTATATTAATTGTTCAGATTGGTAACAAATTTTATGAACACTTCTCATAATTGTATATTAGATATTAGTAGTAACCTTCAAGAAGCTTAAGCAATTATTATTAATCACTTTTTTTACATCTTAAGATTTTGAATAAAACCAAGTTTGGTATCAAAGGTCAAATAAGGTAAAGTTTGGCAGAAGTAGAAACACTATTAATAGTATTTTTATTCTTATTTTACATAATTATTATAAGTAATAAATTATACGAAATTTAAAGATTAGAAAAAAAAAAGATTTGTAATTTAATTTTGGAGTGAATAAATTAGTGAAAAAAATATATATTTACAAAAAAATCACAATATTTCCAAGAAAAGAAAACTGTCGTAGTATTGGTCTACGAACAGGAATATTTGAGAAGCTGTAATAAAAGTCGCATGATCTACATATTCCCCGATAGTCAGGTATTGAACACACAAGTAAAACCACAGGTCAACTCCAAACTGATCTGAGAGTGCAAGAACCCTAATTCTTTACAACCTGACCATCAGAAACTAGGTTAACTTGGAGTGGGTGCCGGGTTACAAAGGTATAAAAGGTAACAAAAGGGCAGACGCTCTTGTTTGTCAAGGATTCAGGACATCATAAGATGATCCATTGCCGGTATTTGGTATCAAAAGATCGGCAGTGGAAAATACCATCAAAATTGGTTTATAAAAATCACTGTACAACATAGAGGAACACCACCAGGAAAAAACACAGTAAATGGATTATAGGAAAACCATTCTTGAACCTAATTACTGCAATACTTAATCTCATAAGAAAACAAGGCAGAGTAGTAACAGACCTAATAACTGGTCACTGCGAACTGAAAAAACATCTACCTACAATTGGAGTACATGTAAATGATCTATCTTTAGGCAGAGGACGAAACTGCTTCCCAGGATCTTTAGGAATGCATTGCTCTAAATGAATGGAGACATAAGTAACCAGGGATAACAAATTCTGGAACTAAAATAGTCGGAAAATACTTAGTAATTGAGGTTACATTATAAGCCTTAAGGCTGCATTATTGAGACACAATTAACCTCATCCTGGATTACCTAAATAAATATAAAAAAAAACTATTATTATAAAATTTTAATCAATAGTTGTAAGTTGAAATATTTTTGATATGTTTGATGTATTTATATTTTTACTTACTTAAGAAAAATAATTAAAACAAATACGAAGGGTAATTATAAAAAACAAAGAAAATAATTTTAATGTGACTGCACTTATAAAGAGATTGCAAGTAAATATTTCCTATATTAGAATGAAGAAATTTTAATTAATTTCCCTTATAATATCACTTCCAATTAAGATAAAAAATGATAAAAATCTCCGTAATAGCAACTCGTAGATCTAAATCTAATTATGTGTGGTTTCTTCCTCTATCTTGTTCTCTTTTGTAAACAGAAGGTTGCTTATAATGCAATCTGCTTTTATATAAATAAATTAAAGTTTTTTTGAAAAAAATAATGTATATTGTTTGTAATTTTAATAGATTTTTTTTATTGTTTTCGATTGATGATTATTGATTCAGCAGTTGATCAAGCAGTATCGAAAATTTGCTCGATAGTAGATTCGAACCCAACACCTACTAGTTTTGGAGAAGCCACCTAGACCACTCGGCCACCAATAGATCTTTCATAGGTTTTGTTACAATGTAAAAAACTAATATAATATAGTAAGCTAAAAATTTCCTTTTTATGTACACCTAATGATTTCTATTTGTAAACCTATATACCAGTCCATACAACTTATTATGAGAGAATAATTTATCATTATTTTGGTCAAACAATTCGAATTATGACCTCATGCACTTTAACAAATAGAAACTTAGATCAAAATAAGTACTTAGTTTAGTATTATTAAAAAAATATTTTAATATTTCTAAAGCAGGTATGTATTACAGTATTTGCAAAATTGAAAGGACTATAGGTATAAGCGTCCTTTTATGTTCTATAATAATTCATGAGAAGAGAGTAAAAGTAAAACTTTTCTACGTCTTTATCAAAGATTGAATTTTCTTTACTCATTTAAATGAATATAATTTATTCATTTTCATTGTTAATAATATTATTTTAATAAGAAAAATTTTATCAATCTACTACTTATTTTACAAATTCTAGTTTTAGATACATAAAAACTTTATACATAAAGACAAGTAAAATGTGCACCTATTTCTGAAAAGTTCACCTACTGATTTACCTACTTTTACATTTTTTAAGCTGTACCTATATACTCATATAACTTTTTTTTTATTGTTGTTTACATTCGCTTTATAATTACCAAAGTCTATAACGACTCTTGGGTTAATAAACATCCGTAAATCTAGAAATATTGAAAATTTGCTCAATACGAGATTCGAACCCAATACCTACCAGTTTTGGAGTGGCCACCTTAACCACTCGGTCATCAATAGGCATCTTTTTGTTTGGTAATTTATAATCTCACAAAATGCTATGAAATAACCTCATATAAAATTGATAAAATGCTCGAATTTTCTACCATTTATCGAAAGTTTAGAAAAAAATAAATAAAGAAGCTTTTAATCCGTGCAACAATTTTTTTTATTTTCAATACTTTCATAGGTGAGGGTTGATTTTTAAATAAGTTAACTAGTTAAGAAATATACGAATTGGTCTAATTTGGAATTGCAGGAACCCAATTCCGTTATTTCCTTTTTGAAGTTGTAATATTAAGTTAAATAAGATATTAACAATTTAAATTGCAGTATGAAAAAATGTCATTAGATTTATTATATTGTGTATAATTTGTATAGTGTTTATAACATACATGCTAGTGTGAACTATAAAAAATGCTCATTATATTAACGTTAAAGTTTATCACTAACTAAATCCGTAAAATGTAGCAGTAAAGAGAAAATGTTGCCTCCTATTTTCCATGAACACTAATTAAAAACTAATTAGTAAATATTGAAAATCAGAAAATAGGAAAACTAGATTTAAGATATTGTAACTATAAACAACTGGAATAATCCTTATTAGCATATGCCTGCCAACATGGACACATATTATCATGCATTGACTCAGGTAATTACTTTTAAATTTTAATTAGCTAGCTGGCACTTCTAATAAATCCGTGTATGGAATTATTAATGTATGAATTTATTTTATATACTTTTCTTCTGGTCTTAAAACAACTGGAAGCAAAATATATATAAAAAATATATATTGATTGCGTGTTTAGTTCTTTATTTTTTTTTTTTGATGTTTCAAAGAGGATGCATTTTATAAGTGAATGAATTTTTTGAATTATTTAATATAACAATTGAGTTAAGCTAGGTCTGTGATGTGACTTGCATAAATCATCGTTTGTTCTGGGGAAAAATTAACTGCAATACTTAAAAAAAACGAATACGTTTTGTTCTTTTACATTTATATTTGGGTACTTCTTGTGTAGGTCATCGAAGGTGTAGTCATTGATACCTTGAATCAGTTAGCTAGGAATATCTTTGCAATTTATCAAGAACTTTAGTGTTAAAACCAGGATATATAATTTAAGTGGAAGTACATTTAGTTCTTCTTGTAGATCATAGATCCTGTATTTTGCTGAGTACACGGAAAAAAATTACAATATAATATTGTAATCTTGGATTAGACTTTCATTGACTTAATCTTTACAATATTCTACTTTAAAATTTACTATTTATATTCAAATTTTTACGTTATGGAATCGTAATTATATAGACAGTTTTTTGTAATAAATATCTTAAAAAAGTACGATATTAGATTGGAAAACTTTCTGTAATTGCAAGTAAATATTTGTATATACCATATACAAGTAAAAGAGACAGAACTATTTGTATATTTGTCCTTATTCTTTGACTTCTCAAAAAACATATACATACGAGTGACACTACTTGAGTATATATGAACTTAAACACGAACTATTTTTACGAACAAGTAATTTTTATTATGTGGCATCGTAAAAATTACAATACGTTCATTCGGGTCCCAGCACTGCAATAATAGATAATAAAAAATACGATGCAATATTGTAAATTTTTCTACAATTTTTTCCGTATAGTTTATTAGCATTTTTAATAATTTATTTTGCATTCCCTGAATAGTTTAGTACTTGATTTTGCTTATTGATTATTTAGTTATTGTAAGCACCTGGGATTGCCTATTTAGCAATGGATTGTGGATTTTCATGCATACCATTAATTTTCTTTTGGCTACCTTTAAATGTTCAGCAAAGTTAAATCTAGAATCCAGTCGCAACTCCAACTATTTAACAGTTTTTTACCAATCTATATTTTTCCCCTTTACTACTACATTTTAATGCTTATTAGATTTTCTTGTGAATAAGATAGCTTTAGATTTACTAACATTAGCTTTGATTTTCCATTCTTTTAAAAACTAACATTACAAATATACTTATTATTGCTTTTATAATTGTAGAAGCAATACAATCCAGCTAAATAAAGCTGTAATATCTTCGTATTATTTATTTTTAAATTCCTATCAATAACTGAAGCTTAAGCTTTACGAAGGAATTTTGAATTGGTTTTTACAAAAAATAATTTAATAGTTTTTAGCAAACGGATATTAAAATTTAAGCTTTGTCAAAGTTTGCAAATAATTGATTGAAGAAAATCATTAATACAATACCCAAATTTAAGCCTATTGGTGGCCGAGTGGTCAAAATGGCCGCTCCACAACCGGTAAATGTTGGGTTTTATCTTCGATTCGAACTTTATTTGATATTTCTCGAATTGGGATTTTTACTAACCTTAGAGTCGCTACAGACCTTAGTAGTAATAAAGCGACGGTAAATGAAAAAAAAATCTCTGATTTTGTGTAATGTTGATTCCGATAATTCAAATGAATTAATTGATATGATTAAGCAGGTATGATAATTTCTTTACTTATTTAACTGTATTTTGTTAAACACATATTTATGAAAATAAATCCTAGACAAATGTAAATTTTAATAATATGCAAGTATGCATCATACCAATAATGTTCTGAGAACTTTGGCTGCTGCATATAGAACAAAATTATTAAGAAAAATTCTTATGAATAAATTATTATTCTAACAGTAACTATGGTAAATCCGCAATTATTGCTTTATAAATTTATGCTTTTTGTTCTATATCAATGTATGACCACATGTATCATTGATTGATTCCAGAAAAACGTGAGATAATGGAATAAAAGTAAAGCAAACAGGAAAAATATTTGCAATGAATCAATCAAAAATGACTATTGATATTTATTATTACGTTAAATAGATAACTGGTTTGAACGAGTCACTAATTAATTAATTTATAATAGCTTTTTTGAAAACTAATGCACTCACATTGCGGATTTTCAAAAACAAACATTTCTATCCACTTTTGATGAATATTTATGCATAGATATTGATTATAGTAATTTATAGCTTTATGCATTTCTTTTGATCGATTTTTACTTGAAAGAATTTCATATAGGTCTCCTAAAAGGTCTTTAAGACCATAGAAGATATATGGATATGAAACTATTGTAAATCATATACAATCGACGACAAGCGACGGATACCGAGAATGATAGATACTAGAGTAAAGTAATTGAAGTGGAAAAGTATCGTAGATTTCCTGAAAAAAACTTTAGAAAATTATTTCCTGTTGAAATCTCAACAAATTAATACAGCTTCCTTAGCTTTTTTTGTTGTTTACCGTTTCTTCATAGCTTTCAGTTTTTGGCGACTCTAGGGTTAATGAAAATCCGTGAATCGAGAAATATTATTTTTTTTTATTTAAAATATTATTGCCTTCTATACAAAATTCCAGTATAATATGCAATATGCGCACAAAATAAAATAAAATAAATCTGTTCCCTTAGTGAGGAGTCCTCCTTCACCAGGGACAGTTGAATTTGGAACTTGTTGCAAGAACCCAACCATTGTTGGGACTTTCTTTTAATCATTTAGTAGATCTCGCTGCCATCGTCGTTTTAATCGACCAAGAGGGTTATTTGGATGGGATGTAAAAGAAACGATTTGACCGTTGGGGTTTGGATGGTTGTGCAGCTTGTTGTGAAATTTTTGGAACCGGTCTTGGATTAAGTTATTGATAAAGGGAATTTTGATATCATTATGTATTACTTTATTTTTAACGTAGTAGGGAGCATAGAATACGGCGGAGAAGTTTTGATTGGAAGGATTGGATCCGTTGAATGTTGGAGTATTTGGCAGAACCCCACAGCTCAAAGTTTGCTAACATTTTTGGAGTGATCATCTTAACCACTCGAACACTAGTAGGCTTCGATTTTTGATGAAGTATAAAACAAATAAAAGTGTATATAAGTATATATAAGTATATACGAACATAAGTATAACAGTGTACAGATAAACAAATAACTAAAGCTAAATAAAGCTATCCGAAACTTATCGAAGTACAGAATTATGGAGCTGGTAGGTTTTGGAAGAATTGAAGCCGGAGCCGGAGCTGAAATATTCATTATACTAACACGAAAACTTATCAATCTAATGTTGAATACGACTCATTAAATACTTAAAAAATATTTTTAGAACTTCATACGTTTTTTCAAGTCTTTTTCCATGAAATTACACTTAAATTGAGGATTAGATAAATTGAACTTCACCAAAATATGTTTATACGTTGTAAAAAATTAGACGATGCCGGATCTAGAATCGAACATTGACTCCGGAGCCGGAACTGAAGCCGTATTTTGAAAATTGTTGGCTCCAAAGTTGGAGCTGAAAGTTTTAAAACATAAGATCCTTAAAAAGTAGCAGTATTCGCCAGAGACGTAGCCAAGGTTTTAGTCTGAAGGGGTCAAGTAAAGGAAATACTCCTTTGAAAACTAAGAAGAGTTTAATATGTAGAATTTGTTTTAATTTTTGAAATTCTTAACAAAACTGCTGTAGTTTTAGTCTCTTTTACTTATTTTTAAATGTATTTTAGTTAATTACCTACAGTCTACACCGTATTGTGATTCATTTGAAATTGTTAGTCATCAATTTTGGCAAATTGAATTTCCTACTTAGATTTTAATCATTTGTTCAAAAATGTATTTTTTTCTCGTTGAATAAAAAAAATTGTATACGTTCTAAGAATTTTGAAATATATATTTTTTTCGCTAAAAATTCCAAATCAAGTATTGAAAAGCCAAACCATAATAGCTCAAAACAAAACAATAGTCACGTACTTACGTCTTTTAATATTTACTGTTAAAGATATAAAAAAAAAACATGAATCAAAATTTACTAAAAGTATCCTTGGTTCAGACGAATAAAAAATTATAGCTACCTATTACATTAAGGTACATACGTAAAGCATTATTCAGCAAATTTAACAATTTTACGCACATTGATATTCGTTCAACATTGCCATAATAAGATCAAATGGAAAGATTAACTTGATCTAATAGAGTGAATGAGGAAGAAGAATCATACAGTGAATAATATTCAATGCGCAAAATTAATGAAATTATTGAATAATTGACCACCCATACGAATCCGGAAATCAGCATTGAACTTACGCCATGATAGAGATAAAAAGAAAGACAACAGTATGAAAAAATTGTGACCGTGCAAAAATTCGAACGAAGGTCACCACAAAGCCATAAGTAAGTAGATACAGGAGGTAACAGTACGTATCTAATGATTTATAATAATGACACAATTTGTGGTAAAATCAGATCCTGTTTCGGGGGCACTTGAAAAATTTTCATCGTTTCAGATTTGATTTCTAATTAACAATGAAATAATATGATATTAAATTGAAGACTTTTTGAATAGTTAACACTATTGTATAAAGTTATGTAAGAGTTTATTTCATAACAATAATATAATAATAATTGTTGTGATAATTATCAACACCAATATAAAAAATATACTTTCCACATGTAAAGAATTTATATTTTTTACAGAAAAGATAATGGACGTTTTATTATTGAATGTATTTCCTATACTTTCATAAATGAACGCAATCCTTTTTCGATGGTGAATGTTTTGTATTTTTCTTTTTAATTTTTTTCAAAGTTTAAGAACTAAATTTATTGAGAATGTTAATAACGATTGTTTTTCAAACTACTTTTTTAGGATTACAAAAAAGAAAAACTAACTTATAATTATCTTTGTAAAATATAAATAGTTCTATAGTTACGGTAAAATTAAACCTTCTTCTTTAATGTAGCCTTTCCAATTCAAAATTTTAGAGTGGCAATCAAATTCTTTTGTACCTACTTAAATATATTACAATTTTTTCCCATAAGTAATGGACAATCGTATTTCAGTAACAAATGTATCCGTGGAATAACTATAAACTTAAGAAAATAGATGCAAAAAGGATTCAAATTTATTCAACGGTGCATCAATCACTAAGGTATTTGATAGCTTTCGAGTTCAATTTTCTTGCAATCTTAAAAGGAAAATTGTTCAACTATTACGGAATTTGAATCAAGTTTCATTATCGCACGGAACACCAAAATATCATTTTGTTGGTAGTATGTTGCTACGTGAGGAGTTGAAAGTTGATATCCTTAGCTTAACAACTTTCAAATACTTGTTTCAAAAGTTATATAGTTTATTCGTTAAATAGATTATTTAAATATTTCTATTTTAACTTTAAAGCACCTAATTGAAAAAAAGAAAACTATACAGTTTTTTTTATCAATTTGAAGCTTTAAGAACATCAATAATTAAAACCATATCGAAATGTTTTCCCTTATTTAAACAGGTTTTTACCGTTACAATTTGTTGGTATGTAATTTCTTGCGACACCAATATGATGAGTAAGACGTCTGTAGTATGTAAGTTAATTAGTGCTTTCAAAGTTCAATAAAAAAGAACTTAAAAAACGGTTATAAATATGAATTACTAAAAGTTGCTCCTAATAAATATGGTAAGTTAATAATTATATAATTAAATATTTCTTTATAACAGCAATTATTCTTGAAGAAAATAAAAAATTATCGAAAAAAATCGAAAAATAAATTTCATATATATGTTGCTTTAAAAATATATAAAGCTTTCGTTCTAATCCAAATGATCGTGAAATGTTTTAAAAATGATCAATAACCGATTTTTTAAAAACTTTGGATGATAGTTCAAAGTAGAAAAAAAGATCCATTT
Source organism: Sisyra terminalis (assembly GCA_958496175.1). Lineage (NCBI taxonomy): Eukaryota > Metazoa > Arthropoda > Insecta > Neuroptera > Sisyridae > Sisyra > Sisyra terminalis. Next base: position 17,422,576 of record OY292275.1, read on the forward strand.
GATAATAAACGATATTTTTTTAATAAATTTAGTCAATAAATCACTAAATCCTTTTCTACTTAAATCAGATCTTAATCGGTTTTAAAACTTTTAAAAGCGTTTTAAGGCTTTGTGTCTCAAACATTGGCCAAGCAATAATTCTTAAAAATGTTTTGCTTTACTATTTTATATATATTTATACTTCAAAAATCAAAAAACATAATAAAGATAACTCATACCGGAATAAAAGTATAGAAACTATAAAATTCTTAAATATAAAGAACTATACGGTGATAATCCTATAGGGTTACCAACTTTAAAATACAGAAATTCCGGAGATCGTATAACTAAATCCGGTTGCATTCAATATGAAAGTAGATTTAAAAAAATCTTAAGAACTAAGCAAGTATTCAAAATCATAACGTTCACAAGTTTTACTAGCTTAGTCTATATTCTGAATATAATAAATATATATATTTTTTGACTATAATATCAATTGTTATCACAGGAGGATAGTGAAGAAACTTGCATTTTTATAAAATCGAAAAACGTGGAAATTTTTGGTAACTGGAGTTCAGAGAAAATTTATTTTTTCAGGAAACTTCGGGCGAAAACTGGAGAGTTGGTAATCCTATTGTTGCGACAGAAAAATAACACTGTAATTTTTCATTAAAGTAAAAAAATCCAGAGATTATTTTTGTAAACTGGAGTCTGAAGAAAACATTATTTTTCTGGAGTCTCCGGACTAAAACTGGAGAGTTGGTAACCTTATAATTCTAGTCCTTAATTATTAGACTCAAAATAACAACTAAACATTATAAATGAATAAATTATAAATCGGTTTAAGTGGCATATAAATAAAGAAGTAACAAGAAATGAAAATATAAAACCATATTAATAACGCAATATTTTTTCTTAAATATACAGTTCATCTTAAATTCTACAATTCTTAAATTAATTTTTGAAGATTTTTGGTTTAATTGCCTTTTTATCTAATTTTATTTAATATTAATGTTAATATTTTTTTTAGATACGTATTTCGATCAGACCATTGATTCTAATCATTGGTCATCCAATACTAATAAAGTTTACTTGGCAATCGAAATACGTATTTGGGTAATACGTCATAAATACATTCTGTTTGGGTGTTTGTTAAGTTATGTTTATATTTTAATGGTTCTTTTCATTGGTTCGTTAATAATTATTTAAATTCTTTTGTTTTAATTTTTTTTTGTATTTTAGTCGGTTTTCCAACTTCTTCTAGTACTGTAACAATTCTTAATAACGCTGAATTAATTGGAACATTACATATAATTTCACCTTAGTTTTCGCTACCATAATAATTCTTACGCCGTTATTATGACCAAGGGAGACACGTCGTAACAATTATTATGGTAGTAATTATCAAGATGACACATTACGTAATTGACAGCTAATTTAGTGTTTTTTAGAATTGTTACAGTACCTTAAGAAGTCGCGAAACGGACGAAATGTAGTACAAAATAAATACAACTATAAAAAATTAACAAAATCAAAAATCAAAAAAAAACTAAGTAATTTGTATCTATAGTTTACATTTGTAGTTTTTTATTTTTACTAAGTTCTTTAGGACGCTGGAGTTAATAAAAGTCCGTAATCGAGAAATATCGAAAATTTGCTCGATGCAAGGATCGAAGTCAACACCTTCCAGTTTTGGAGCGATTACCTTGACCACTCGGCCACCAGAATGCTCTTTTGTATTTTATATTTCAAAAATTAGACTACAGTATATTTTATGTATTGTTAAAACCGTATATACTATTTAAATTTAGCGAAAAAGTAAAATTGATATTACAGAGAATGTGATATTAAAATTCTAACTTTCAAAAAAAAGATCTTTAAAAAACATTGTAACAATTGCAATCTTTTTGTTCTTTTATTTGAACTTCACCATTTAGCTACAATTTAATCTTAGATTTACTCTTTTACTAAAGAATATGGGTTCTTTTTTTCATTTTTATAATAAAATGCAAACTCCCGATTATCTGGAATAACGATGGAGAGTAATATCTAGGATTATCAAAAAATAAGGATAATATCCGATCAATAATTACTTACATATTTCTAAAATACAACATTTATTACACATTTCTATGGTAAACAATTATTTTATCATGATAAATGGTCATAATTATCAAGAAAATCGGTGATTGCCTCTCAAATATTTAAAAAACATTTAGACATATAGTTTTTAAAAAAAAAACACGGTTTATCCGTAAACTGGATAATCGGGAGTCAATTATATTATAATGTTAAAGATTAGTTTCTAATAAAGTTGAAATAAAATAACGAAACGTTTGACAAACAGTAATTTAAATTGACGATTTGTGATTAATTAACTGATGATTGAGGTTTAATTTTGCTCGTCTTTAGTGTTTTTTAATCTATTGCATAATGATAGCATATATTTCATTAATTAATTTCTTTTTAAATCTTTAATTTCATGCATCTTAAAAAATATTACACTTGAAGTATCAGAAGTATAAGTAAACATATAAAAACCACTTATAATATCCCATTAAGGTATTTCTAGTCTCTATATTACAAAAACTACATGAAGGGTTTCCTAAAATTCATAGTCATCCTATTTAAATTACCTACTTCTGTTTTATCAGAAAATCTTATCTTGATCTTAATCCATTCGGATAATGCATTTATAGAGACATTGTATAGTCCATTAAATTTGTACGCCATAATTATCCTCATTTTTTAAGTTGTCACAAAAAAAAATAGATAATAGGAAAACTTTGAATTGTATGAGTTATTGTCATGAATTGAAAAAGCTTAAGGCTAAAATTGTAAAAAAAGTTATAACGAAAAATAATTTTTCACTAATCACGAGACAATGTTATGAGTATTGAGATTCAAACAGTTAGAAAGAGAAAATCGACGACAAGGAGATAAAAAAATTTTCATTCAATCTGGATTTCCTTGATCTAAAACAGACAAATCAAAACCAATCGATCCATCGAGAGCGATCGGATCAATCTCTATCGCCAGGATCTTATTCTACATACATATATAATGTGTAGGTACATATTATGAATAAGTGAGTCTTATGTTGAAGTAATGATTAACCTTGAACAATTTCTATTTCTTCAATTATTTAATTCTATTAATACATGAGACTTCGAAAATTTTTCACCGTTTAGCTCGTTTCGGTTATAATTATAGATCGGAAGCAAACCTAGCCCCACGGCTCAGAACCTTGCACTTTTCGGGGCCTGAGAAAACCCAATAATATTGCCGTACGTTATAGTGATAATTTAACCATAAGTCAATGTGAATTTTTCTTGAGGTCTCAACATATGACTTACGAGTTCTAAGAACAATCGGAGCTTTTTATTAATTCCAATTTGACCCTGGAATTACAAAATTTATTACCTATTTTGATACTATATTGAGATATTCAAAAGAAGGGCCTTGTTCAATTTCTATTTAGGTCAATAACAAACGTTTTTCACTAAAAATTTAAGTTTATCAATATAAACTTAGGAAAATTGAGAATTCAAAAATTTAATTGAAATTCAAATTTTATTTACTTAAAATGTAGGCGTTACTCTCTTAAAAAATTCAATTTCAAAACGGTAATAAATAAATGAATAATCACATCAAGGTAAAATCACATAATGTAGAATGGATGATTTTGATCAATTTTAGTTTCCGTAAACGTAAAAATATTTTAATGGTTCCATAAATATTTAATTAGCAATTAATTTTACTACGTGAAAATTCGGCATTCACCATATTTTTTTTTAAAACTGAAATATCTTTGTTAATATTTGGGGATCAAATTTTGATCCTTACATCTTCCGTTTTTTCACGAAAAGTTTAAAAATAACTTTAATAACAATACAATCAACTATCTTAATCTCTCATGGTGTTTATATTAGATCAAATTCATTTATTATTATTCATTCATTTTATTTTATTCTATTATAAAGTCTTCTTTTCGTCTCAGGTTAAACCTAATCGGCCTAAGGGGAATCCCGGACCAATTTCCATTTATATATATTTTTTTCTTATGCTGATTTATTTTTATTATTTTTTTTTCATATATTGTAACCTGTGATTGGTTTTCAAATTCTAAGTACAAATGCATACCATACGTGCTTAGTGATTTTTAATACACCAATTTCGTTTAATATTTTATAACTCGTGTTTGTATACAAGGTTAATCAACCATGCAAAATCGTGAAGAATTTAACAATAATCACATTTACTTATTCAACTTATTCAAAAATACCGTACATAGACAAAGATTGATTAATTTTCCGTCGATTGATTCTCAAAAAAAAAAAAAAATCAATTTTCACAGAATCTTATTCAACATAAGTGCTTGATTTTTTTTAATCACATAGTTTGAAACAAGTATGCATTTTGATTAGAAATAATTTAATTGTGTTTTTAAAATATTGATTTTAAACTTTATAACATTCAAACGCCTAAATCTCAATTTTCTTTATATTATTTAAACTATTTTTCGAATTATTGTTTATTTTTTTTCATTTTATTTAAGCCATTCCAGCTATTTATAGCTAAGAAATCGGATTTGGAAGTAATAGTTAGAAAGTGGATTTAGAACCGTATCTCTTAAAAAATGGCTTTAGCTTCTAACAATCTTATGTTCAATTAACTGTGCTGCATAATAAAAAGTGGCTATCGCCAGTAAAGAGTGCAGTTGTTTTTATTTTTATCAAAAGTCGAAATAAACGTTTCCGAATTCTAATCTTTGCAAAGTAACACTAAGGTAATTATCCTATGTTCTATTTTTTGTTTGAATATTAACATGACATGTTTGTTAAAACATACTGTTGACTAACTAAAAGCCCAGTGATAATTCAAATATAACCAATATATTCTGCCATAATAGTCGTGCCTGTGGGAAAGGTGCTTTGGGGCACAATGGGTGAGACGGAATGGGATATAGAATTCAGATAGTATTTCCCATTCAGATAGACGTTTTTATTTTATCAGTAGATAATGGGTACATATATAAGGAAAACTAGCCGACAGTCAATATATAAGAAAGGTTGGAAGATGCAGAGGTAATCTGCTTATACTGTTATGATTTAAACTCCACATATAATGAAAGCTGGTGTTCCTGCAGTATTTGTCAAAAATGGTCACATTTGGCATGTGCTGGGCTAAACACGATGATGACAGTGTCTTCATCTGTGAACTACGCCAATAACAAGTATCCTATTGCGTTTCAGGCTCATTTTCCATTGTGCCCCAGAGGGTGGGGGCAGTATGGGAAATTTTCATTTGTTTTTGAAACCTAAATTTTTAATATCAATTAATAATTTAAATCAATATAACCTTTATTTGTTTGTAAAGAATGAATTAAATAAATATATAAATTACAAAACAATGAGATTGATTCTTTAAATCTTTCGTAAATTTTAATTAAAGCTTAGGTACCCCGTTCCGCCCCAGGTTCCCCTAATCCCTACTTGTAACTAAAAAAAACGCAGTAAACATTGACTCTAGAACCAAAATTGGAACTTAAGCTGACTAGTGAATTTCTCAGGCCTGATTCTTTTATTGTAAATAATATGCTTTATTAGATCATTTAATGAATAATATGATAGATTTGATTTCCCTTCACACAATGTTATCATACTAAACAATTAAATTGTTTACTGTTATTGTTATTGTTTATTGTTACAGATCTGATAATAATAATTGATAGTATGACAGTAATAATTTTTTTAAATATATTTAAAATAAGGAATCGAATTACAAACATGCAAGTATTGAGAAGAGTCAACGAAGAAAGAACAACCATCGATATGGTAATAAAAAGAATTACTAACTAGATGTATCACATTCTCAAAGGAAAAAAGATTCATATTTTATAGATAGTAGAAGTAAAGTCGAAAGGTCTCAAGAAAAAACGTGGAAAACTAAAAGAAATCTTGGACTTACCAAAAAAAGAATGTACTAATTTGATTTAAAGAACTTGGCCAAAGGTAGACGCAACTGAACCTTACGATAAGCAGAAAACAGAAAAGAAAACTTTAAGTGTAAAAAAATTTTATTAGTATAATACAGCACAAACTTTAATTAATAAAATATTATAGGAACCAATCGTTCTAAATTCCTGGAATTATAAGTTTAACTAGTTTTATTTATTTAATCTATTATTTTTGATACATGTTTGTGTAAAAAATTAAATTAAACTTTTTATTTATTTTGAAAACATTTTTGACTTCTTATTTTTACATGGTAAATAATGAATATACATAGTATTGATTATATCCTTTAGATTCTGGGTAATTGTAATTTATACCTTATAATTTGTGAAATAAACTACAGTTTTTAGCGATTTTTTTTAATTTTGCAGTCGATTAAATCAGAAGAGAAAAAAAGAACTAACAATTATACCAACAAAAAATCTTCAGAAGAACTTGAAGATAAATTTTATTAGAAATAAAAAAGAAAATATAATTTAAAATTTACAAGAACTTTTATTGTTAAATATCCCGGAAAAAAGTTGTAATTTTTGACATAATTGGAGTATAACTTCATATTAACAAAATAAAAACTTTTTTAACTATTTCTTCAATCGTCGGTCTAGGCTCTAGGCCATTGAGGATAAAGCGTTTAGATGTAGTAAAAAATATTGTAATATTGGAAATATTTTACCACAGCATTTTTGTAAATTGATTATCTAAAGTGATTAAATTGTCCGAGACTAAATCATCATTTCTATCATACGAAAAATTTACTTCCAACGTAGTAAACGATGGTCAACGATATAATAATTTTTTTAAGATAATGCAGATTTAAATTTTCTTTTCGATTCATTAAGTGATTCATCTTCTTCGTCCTCTAGCTCTACAGCCTTTTGTGAGCTTTGGCCTGCATTTTATTAAGGTGATTATAGTATTCATGTATTGCCTAGAGCCATGACTAAAAATTGATTCAAGGGAATTCCAATTCGATATATTCTTTGCATCTTATTATTAAAATTAATTCGAATATGGTTTTTCGAGATAAATTTTAGAATTTTGATTATTTCCTTAAATTTTTTTAGTGAAGATACATTGTGGATAAAATTAGAAGTGTTTGCCTAACCAGTTAATAACATAGACTGTCAGAAGTTCACTTCCTTCGGAATTCCCAAATTACTGCAACCAACTTGACTACATTTTGACTAAATAAGCCGCAAATTTAAGGAGTTATTGTCGATGGTTCAAAGATCAAACTTATATCGTAGGTATATCTTTTAGATGGTTTTCGTCCATTAAAAGGAGTCAAAGTGAAGAGTGTATTAATGTTCAAAGACACTGTTTAACACTGTATGTTCCAAAAAAACAATTTGTTTTCCACCCTTCCTTTCTTTCAAAGAACTCATCTAGCAATATAACGACAAAAAAGCAATGCAAACTCGCTAAGAGTTCTTGTAAAAAAATATCCAAAAATAATTCTCACAGTTTTCTATATTTTGGAACCAAAACCAACGTGAAACCCATCAAATGGACATTTATTGACATTTAAGTTCATTTCACCAATTTTGGTGGATACTCTAATTATTGTAAAATATGTATTTTAGTTATCATATTTAATTTTAAGAAATTTCGAACTCAAATCTTTTTGGTATTCAAACAATTTGAAAGCAAATACATAAACTTATTATCTTTCTACTAAATGTGTTAAAATGAACTTGGAATTTTCTAATAAGTGGTACTAGCTGCCAATAGCGAGTCTACTAAACCATGTTATAGAGACAATCTTTATGTTTTGATATTTGACAAAGATTTTCAATTTGCAAAAATATAAACTTCCTACGATTTTATTGCTTTCAATAGCATTGAACATGTCAAGTTTTGTGCCTAAAAAGTACGATTCGGGAAAACTTTGATTTTCCATTACTGGTAAGAATTGCTGGATGAGAATGGTCGTCAAATGCGACAATGACTTGCGATAGTAGATTTGAACCAAGTTTTAATGCGAAAAACGGCCAGAATATCAAAACAGGCAATACAAAATGATATAGTTGTATGATAATTTCCCTGGCCAAGAAAAACGAGTGAAGGATATGATTTAGGTATTCAGTTTAGAAATACTTTCGCATACAGCTTACTTCCTAGATTTGACTCCTTCAGATTATTACAGAGGTGTGAAAATTATTGGACTCAAGACAACTCAAGAGCAAAAGAACACATTTTTGTTTTTAAATGTCATATATTTACAAATTACAATAATTTCACTCATCTAATATTTTGTGTGGTACCCTTTTTTTCTCATCCTGGCATGCTCTATACTATTTTTTTTATTTATATTTTATTATGATGCCAAATCTTATTGAGTTAGGTAATCAGATCCACCCGTGTTATAATAGTTTATTTTTTATTTTTTTCTTCACAATGGTTCAAAAATTTTCTATGGGATTAACTTCACGACTATTTCCTGGCCAAGAAGGCACATTAATGTTAGAATTTTTGAGGAAATCCATAACTTTTTTGGCTTTATGGCAAGGAGCTCCAACCCGCATAAAGTTAAAATTTTCTTCCGGAAACCACTCTTTAGTTTGAGGTAATAAACTCGTTTTCAAGACTTGTATATTATATTGGTCTTTCCTCCACAATGTATAGAGTTCACAATGTACCACAAGGTACCTTCCACAATGTATATCCCACCGGTACCCTTTGCTGACATGCAGCTCCAAACCATAACTGATGTTGGATGTTTTACAATCTGGGCGATACATCTGGAAGAAAGTAAAAATCTTCTTTTTAATCTAATAATTTTCACACTTCTGTACTGATTTGCGTCAATGGGGCACTTCACATTTTACGGAGATCTACAAAAATGACCCTATGACGGGTTTTCCGAAATAGATGAACAACTTTTTTGGCATGGTATTCACAAACCGTTGGAAAATTTTTAAAAATGTGAAGTTAATAGAAGGAATTATTTTAAATAAAATAAGTATTTTCATCTAGAAATAATTAAAACTTATTTTTTTAGAAAAAATTGCGGTTTCATATTTATACACCAGTGTTTTAAATGCTTCATAATGTCATTTATATTATCTTGTAATAAATTTATTTCACTTAAATTTATATCATAAATAAAGATGTATCACAATTTTTATTAAAAATATTTTATTTATTGATTTTGATCAATGAACAATCGTTACAATAAATAGCATTATAAACACTTTTCTAGATACAAATCTTCATAGTATTGTGACAAATCTGTTACCACACACCATCGAGGTTATCAATAACAATAAATCGCCTTTTAAATAGTGCTTTTTTCATGGCTATTTAATTTTTTTTCACGGCTTATAGTTTTTCACACATTTTTTTTACTTTAAAAAAATACTAAATTAATTAACTCTTAGATTATATTTCAATAATAAATATAGCTTTCATCACGATTGTAAGATTGATATACGAAGGTACCATAATTAGTTTTTTATGCATTATTTATTTATGTTCCATCATACAAACTTCTTAAAATAAATTATACCACCTATTTTGTATATTTTTTATACATTCATGTAGGTAATACAATTATAAAATCTATAAAAACTAGTAAAACAGAAAAAAAATCACGAACCTCAAACGAAAAACTTATTCTTCTTTTTTCTTCAATTTTTTTTGGTATATATGTATGTATATATAATTAAGATTAATAATTACAAGAGTATAAAATAACTTTTCAAATGGTCCGAAAATTTGAAATGTGTAACTCTAATATTGGAGTACCACGAATAAAAAAATCTCCATATAGGATACCTTGTGTATGACGTTACTCCTATTTAGAACAATATATCCAATGTAAAATGAAAGTAAAGGCCAATATTTTCTTTATGACACAGAAAAAGGATCTTTAATTTTTTAAATTGTACTCTAATTGCCTTGATTGACTTCCGCGACAGGATTTTTTCATGCACCTTGCAAGAACGTAGCATAGCATGATTTTCATGGATTTGATTGAAGTTTTAAGAAAACATTTTTTTGAAACGACGTGTTGGACTATGAAGGGCACCGGCTGTTACAATACTTGTACAACTTAATTAGAAGCAAAAGGAATACATTTTTATAACTCATTATTTCTAAACGCAATTAGTCATTAATTATCAATTAGACAAGTGTTTGAATACAAAAAAAAAGACTCTTGTTCTTCATATGCCTTATTTTCTTCAGCACTAAATAATTCAAAACATTGCAACATTGGCTCTTTTTTACATTAAAAATTTGGTATATTACCTATTTAGCTGATGATATGTACAACTTCGTCTGCGTAACATATTTAAAGGAAGAAAATTTACCCTAACTATCCCAAAATTTTAAAATCTTATATGTCTATGTCGCAACTTATGTATGTAACGAGTAACTTTCCGTGAAATATTCACAGTTTTGCATTGATACAACTGACAAATGGTAAATATTGACAATTGAATGAAATCAAAATGACGATTGCAACCATGGCAACAATAAGTTAAGTCAAATTTAAACAATGATTATGTTTTATTCACTCTGTTAATTTTTTTTTTTTTGTTATTTACCGTTGCGTTTTATCGACCAAAGTCTTTAGCGACTCTAGCATTAATAAAATCTCGTAAATCGAGTAATAAAGATAATTTGCTCGATACGAGCTTCAGACCCAACTCCTATTAGTTTTGGAGCGGCCAACTTGACCACTCGGCTATCAGTAGTTGTCAGTAGTCTTCATACGTATATGTTACAATATTTTTTTTACCTTTGTAGCCATACATAGCTACTAGTCCGAGAACTGGTAACATTGAAAAAAAAAAATTAATGAAGCTAATTTTTGGATATAGTCACAGGATATAGTCTATTGGTTTTTCGGTCAGCGTAAGGGCAGTCTAACAGCCGGTACAAGTTGCATTTATTTGTGGGCATCTTATTTGTACAGGTAAAAAATAAATTTTGAAAATTGATCACAAGAAAGTCATTTTTTTATTTGTTGAGATATATTCAGTTTTATACATATAAATTCATGAATTTCGTTTTCATTGTTGTTATCAATGTGCCAGATTCAATTTTATAATGAAAAAAGTATTTTTTGCAAATTGTTTCAAAATGTCTATTCTATATTTTAATATTTTATTTATCATACACTACCTTGATTCTAATATTCTAATCATACTTTTCTGTAACATCATTTAAACGCCTTTTTTAATCTTTGAATAAATTTGGGTGTGGGAAACAATGAAAGCTATATAAATATATGTACATAAATTTATGAATGTAAAATCAACTATATGTTAATAAAAAAAGAAATGCTTTCTTGCAATTATGTTTTTAAAGTTGTTCTATAATCTGTACAAATAGGATGACCACAAATAAATGCAATATATAATATTTTTATTTATATTTATTTATGCTATATTTATATCTTTAAATATATAAATAATTTAAATGTATGAAGTTGCCAAATAATTTAAAGAATCCATCAGGAAAGAGGAAACATCTACGGAAAAATCTTATGGTTTGGTTTACTGAGGAAAGAATTTTTGCCTCGGAATAAAAATTAGTTTTCCCTAAAGATTTGAAAAACTAAAATTTACCTGTTACTAAAAGTTAATTCCACTATCATCTAATTATTAACTCTAATCGTATATATTTTTGTATTTATATTTTATTTGTACGATTTTATATATTTCATATTATTGTTTTATGTTGTATTATTTTTATACTGTATTATGTAACCAGTCCCATGCACAGTTAAACATTTTTAACTCCATGGGACACGACTAAATCATGTATAAATACTGGTAAATAAATAATAAATAAAATTTATATAGTAGCCAGACTGCCCTTAAGCTGACCAAACGACTGATAGGGTGCCTATATTCAAAATTCAGCTTTCTTAAAATTCTTTTTTTCAACTTTGCTCTTATACTATACATAATATATACGTTTGTCTATTATTATTATGACTTGTAACTGCCCAGAAAATATTCACAACCAACAGTGATACAATTGACAAATGAATGAAATCGAAATAACAGTTGAAACAAATAACAACAATCTGTTAATTCAAATTTAAGACAATGATTAAAATGTTTGGTTATTATTATATTGATTAGTTAAAATAAAAATATTTTGACCCTTTCTCATTTTTTTCAAAGATTTGTTAAACGATACCCCACTTAATTAGGTAAGCTGAATTTTTTCACTTCTCAATTGTATATAGGATATGCCTTGATCTATTCTGAGTGAAACACTGAGTTATACCTACTAAATAAGCAGAATTCATCAAAATTGGTTCAGTTGTTCTTAAATTCAAAGAATATTATTTTTAAAATAACAATTTTCACAATAGCAAATTTAGAATATGGAACATTCATATCTGAAAACGAATATTCATTCAAAAATTAAATGTACAGATAGATGCCTTGAATTCTTTTCTAAATAAATTACAAATAAGTATACATACGTCAGAATCAAAAGCAGGTAAATCAAGGAAATTTTGATGTTTTTTTTTTTAATTAATGTAGAACATTTCACATCATATGATTGTTCAATTTGGGGAAAATTCTCAATCTTAATTAGTCATCTGACCATAAAATAATTTAGTTCTTAAAGTAAATTAACCATTGCTTTTAATTTTATGTTACTCAATACTGAAAATGCCAATGATGTATACTTATGTGGGAAATAAGAGCAAAGTTTTCATGGTAGTATAAAAAAGATATATAATTATATCAGTTTATTTTTTTCACGGGATTTTTCAAATTCAATGAAATCAACTTAAAAAGACGCACGTTATCGGAATATTGTTTTTTAGATGTTTGTATTCACCACTTGTAAAAACCACAAAGTAAAGAGTTGTTATGGGGAAATATTGGGAATTTCAGAAATTGTGTAATTGGTAACTATTTTTTTTTATAATTAGCGGAAAATGGGAAATTTGAAGAGCCCACTTCAATTGTTAATTATTTTTCGTTTTGCTTTTTTCTTTGTATTTTTTTAGGTTGTAACTTTTAATGTAAAAAAATTAAGAAGAGTAATTACTGTAATTGGTTGGACAATTTCAATTTTAGGTAAGTTTAAGTTGAGAAATCTAATTATAAGACTAGACAATAATTCTGTACTTGACCAAGTCATTGGATAAAAAGAAAACGTTTGAAAAGAACCTTAACAAAAGGGTGTAAATTTAATTTAAGTCATAAAGATTAAGAGAGTTTAAAACTTATAAAAATATAATATTTAGATCATATTTTCTGTTGCAAAATTTAAAGTTGATAAAACCTTGCAAAATATTTTTTCGGTGGTATTACATATTGCTTAAATGAAGCTTTGCTCTTATTTACCAGTCATGCAATGATGACTTTTGAAGTTCAAAAAGTCGAAAAAATATTGTTACGCTCGAATATATCACGATAAAATCTAGTTGCATTTTTTTTTCATTTTCCTTAAAACATTATTGTTTTTATTGGTGTAAGGTTTTTGATTGTTAAATTTTATTTCCAAACACTGTAGAAAATAATTAAGAATTTTTTGTAATTAAAAATGTAAGCTCTAACGATAAATTTGATTAATAAAATTGCTTCTAACTTTTCATTTTCCGGAAAAGCTAATGTGTATGATTTTAAGTCATATTTGTTGAGCATTTAAATTTCATTCAGTATAATTCAAACAACTAATTCAATATTTCAGAAATATAAGTTTGCTAAGGTAAACCTGGAAAATGGAAATTTTAATTTTTTTGCAATTATTTAGCATTAAAAAGTAGGATTTACCTTAATCTTGATAATCATTTAACGTAACTTTGCACTGTCTTGTATTCAAAAGGTCTTTTTTCCGAGTAAAATAAAGAGTTTCAAAACGAAAAAAAAAAAAACATTTTTTGCCTTTGCCAGATTTTTCTAAGCGGTTTTGTCTTTTCATTTTCGCCACCAAACAAACGGTTTTGGATTGTAATATTCATCAACAACGACTTGGAATCAATTGCTTTAAAGAACAATAAAAAGGACTACTTAAAACTATTGTGCCTTTTACCTATAGTTAGCATTTATTTACTCCTAAATTTCCATATACAAAAAATATACAAAAATATACAAAAAATATTCAATTTAATTCCAAGCTGTCCCAACGTCTGTTAATGTATATCTGCAGAAAGATCCAAAAAAGACCAAGGAGTAATTTAATTTATAAGCAAACCAATTTAAAAAATATATCTCAAGCGTTTAATATGAATAGTATAAAATAAAACGAATCATTAACTTATAATAATTATTTCATAAATCATATCGTAGATTTTATAGCTGTTTCAATTTCAATTTTATAATTGTCTTTTCATGAGACTTAAACTAAACTATTGGTTAAGATTAATTTTTTATATAAAAATGACTGAAATTCATTTTGTTTTTAGTAATTGAAAGTTATTAATTATCTATTATTAAAAATTATTAATTAAAATTAATTAAATATTAATAAAAGTTATTATAGTTTTAAAATTTATGTATGATTAACATATTTTGTAATTATTTTAATTTTTTATAGAAGTCTGATGAAGTTACGATAAGTAACGAAACGTAGCTAATTGAATAATAAAAATATTAAATAAAAAAACCGATCTTAAATAACCTGAATTGTCTTCTTATTTAAAAAAATAAAAGCTGAGATCTGAATTTTATTATCTATCTAATTGAAAAAATTCATAATACAGTAACGTTATAGTAAAGCAAAGCAGAACATTCAACGGATATTTTTCTAATTGCTATTTACCCTCGCTTTATAACCACTTAGGTCTTAAGCGACTCTAGGGTCAATAAAAATCCATAATCGAGAAGTATTGAACATTTTCTCGATACGAGGATAAAATCCAACACCTACCAGTTTTGGAGCGATTACCTTAACCACTCGGCCACCGGTAGACTTCAACAGAATTGTAAAGCACTAATTTGAATATAACCCGAAATTCAAATAAAACTTCACACTTCCGCTACTGAAAATGAATGCTAAAGATGTCTTTAATTTAAAAACTTAATACATATCATTTTAGACTGAAAAATTAGAAGTAGAGTAGACAACCATAAAAGCATCTTAAAATAAATTTTAAAAAAAACAGCTTAAATTAGACTGGTGCACTAAATTTCTGTAACACCATCGACGTATCCTTTAATGAAAATACATTTTTATTTCTAAGTATACTAGCAGATATATATTTGCAAACTGTTCTTCAGAGAATACTTTATTTGCATTATTTTTTTCAAATATAGAAACTGTCTTAAATTTCGAGTCTACCCAATGTTTAATAATCACAAACATAATGTTTCCAAAATTGGACATGGACGGGAATGTGGAAGTTGGGCTTGCTGAAAGAGTTGGTTGTGATCATAAGGCATTTCTTAGGATTTTACAAAATGTACTTATTCGACATCATACACATCTTCCCGAGGACTCATTTCAGTATTAGTTCTCATAATTAAATTTTTAAGTCGTCATTCTTAACTAAATTTTATTCTATTAGATCAGCGCTTCTCAACCTTATTTGGCTTGAGTACCCCTTTGCAGTTTATTATTCTTAATTGTATCCCATATATTAGAAAAAAAATTAAAATATTAATACTCGTCACCACTTTACAACTAAATTAAGGCAGGAGTTATATTTTTAACATCCGCCGTTAATAATATTTTTTCGCGAACCCCTAGGGGTACGCGTACCCCGTGTTGAGAATCGCTGTATTAGATAAACAGTTTTTTGTGTCAATAAACATTTTTCTTTTATTAGTATATTAAAAATGCATTTATTCTTCTCAAATATTTTCTATTTCTTGGAAGAACTAGACAATTCTGATTTTGTTAGATGACAAAAGTTTATTTAAAACCTATTGATGGGCGAATGGTCAGGATGGTCGATGCAAAACTGGTAGGTATTGGGTTCGATCCTCGCGCAAATTTTCGATATTTCTTAATTACGGATTTTTAATAACCCTTAAGTTGCTAAAGACCTTAATAGTCACAGTAAAGCGACGGAAAATAACAATAAAAAATATTATTTCAAATTATTCAGAATACAATGTTTATAGCCTTGCATCATTTACAGTAGGGTTTCTAAAGCTCTAAATTTTCATTGAAGCAATTAAATTTCTGGATAACTAACTTTGAATTTCAAATTTTTCTACTATGAGTTTGCATAATAAATATTACAAGAACTTGGAACATTAAAATTTGATTTAACCGAAGTAAATTTAAGTTTTGAAGTAATAACTTTTTTTTTTATATTTATTTTTTATATTTATTTTATTTTATATTTTTAAAATTCACAATTTTTTTTAATTATTATTTTCCGTCGCCTTAGAACTACTAAGGTCCTTTAACGACTCTAGGATTAATTAAATCCATTATCGAGAAATATTGAAAATTTGGACGATACGAGGATCGAACCCACTACCTAATAGTTTTGAAGCGGTCACCTAGACCACTCGGCTACCAGTAGGCTTATCATAAAATTATAATAAAGCATTATGCACCCTCTTTTTAGTCTCTTGTAAGGGGGTTCATTTAGTGTTTCCTGGGCCAACTTGTTTGGATGTTTTTTCATCCTTTTTATATACCGAAATGAGAGGTATTTAATGAATTGAATGACTTCATCGACGTTAAGGTTCTTAGGGTTGCTGGACTTTATCACGTTCCAGAGTTGGACCCCCTAAATAACGAAACATTTACATTTCTCTTACCATCATCACGAAGAAATAATTTTGGCAGAAATCTTAACAACTATGCATAACTATTTTCAAAAAAAAATCAAAACAAGACATTAAATTTAAAACCTTTAAAACTATACCACAGTTGAACAAAATTTGTTAAAATTCATTAAATTAAAATAGAGCATTTATGAGCCCTCTTTTTAGTTTGTTGTAAGGGGGTTTATTTAGTGTTTCCTGGGCCAACTTGTTTGGGTATTCTTCCACCCTTTTTATTTATACTGATATGTAAGGTCCTTAATGAATATCATCAACGTTAAGGTACCACTGAATGATGGCATTCCTTATAAATCGATCAGCTCCTATATATGACCGAAGAATTTTACTTGGGCATCTTCTGATCATTTCAATGTTGCTGAGCTTTACCATTTTCCAGAGTTGGATCCTATATGCCCATATTGTTAAACGCTAATAAACTTTAACTGAGTACTGGCTTTAATATTATTCTTGGCATAATCGCAATTTTTTTCCTCTTATTATGATTAAAAGTTAGATAGTTTAGAGTAGATACTAATTTCAAAATCTATTAATCAGATGTAAAATATTTTTGATTAAAATTTTCAAAAAAATAATAATTAATTTTCGTTGATAAAACAAATTTTATAACTGAGCAATTTAAGTGATACCCGAACAATGAAGAGTACGATGACACAATAGTTATTGGGTAATTAATTTGATTCGAATTTTGATTATCGAAATATTTTCTTAATACAAACAATGTGCGTTTCGTAAAAATTAAAATCAATTATAAGAATTGCAATGTTTAGTTCCAAAACTTCATTTGAATGATTATAAACAAAGCTTTTCCGATTTGCACCTCTTGTAGTTCCGCCCAAAACACAATCTGGGTAAAACCCTCAAATTTTTCCAAACATTGTAAGTTCCATTGCAAATAAAAAATCTGTTTCCTGTAAACCAAATGTTTTATTTCCCATTTTTGAGGAATTTAATTGTACAATTGTTTTTGATGACTCTTGGAAAAAATTGAAATTTAATGTTTCCTCAATTGAAGAAAATACCCGTAAAATTGCAAAATTATCCAAACATTGGCCCCTACTTAGTGTTTTCCGTTGCACGCCTCCAAAGCAATTAATCAGTTGGAATCAATCAAACGCAAGATTTGTGTATGCAAAAAAGTAGTCATGCAACAATTTTTTATTCGACCAATTAATGACGTCATTGAAAGTTTAAATCTTGAAACCACGCGACCACGAATGACGTCACGAAAGTTTTAAAGGAAATCTTTCGTTCCAAATACATACGAAATCTGTTGAACGATTTGGGATTTTATTTTGACGTCATAACTGCTTCTTTTCCTCTTTTATCGCGACGGCTTCTCTTCAACGTTTTCTGTCCACCGTCTCTCTTAACATTGATGTCTTTTTTCTTACCGCAATGTTTACAAATATTACTGTAATTATTATTTAATAGCCTAACCAGAAATGAAGATGGGAAATTTTTTGAGGTGGACTTGAGAAATTTACGCGAGCACTTTCCTTAGGGCGATTTGGGCGGTTGAGTGATTCACGGGACATGTTTGATTTTTGGGCTGAATTAGAATTGGCGTATTTTTCGCTAATTTTCTTGGATATTCCGAAGTGGTTGGATGAGATGTTGAGAAGAGATGAAGAGAGTATTGATGCGGTATTGATGTGTTGATTGTAGCCTTGGTGAGCGATTGTTGAACCGGTTTCCGTAACGAAAGACAACCGATGAAGTAATCAATGACAAGACATTGGCATCTTTGTTGGCTATATGACAACCGGCCAAATGCATTTTGTTGGATGTAACGACAATGAAACAGCCATAATATGTAGCAGAAAAAGACGATGGATATTGAAGCCTGTCCATCCAAGATGGACCAAATCAAATCACTTCAAAACATACACTTCTGAGCATGTGACGCATGCGTGACGTCGGTTAGAGCGTCATTTGTTTCTCCCTCTTCGTCGTTCGTAGTTTTGGAAAGATTTTCGCAACAATGAAAGGACGCGACGACGCGAACGCTACTTCCAAGCTCCGGCCGTTTCGAACGTTCCGATCGACGTCGGACGTAGGTAGGGAGTATCACTATTTAAATAGGCTTCAAATCCAAAACGAAATCACAATTAAATTTGGTTTGCACCATTTAACCACCAATTACTTAGTCCTCTAACACTCTAGTGTGTTCGTGATTAGTTGACTTTTTTTCAAGTATTTTGAATAGAAGTAAAACGCGTATTGTTGGAAGTAATTGTTGATTATTGCCACGGGAGAATAATCAAGAAGACTTCGAAAACTTTCAAGCTCGACACACTCTAAATCAAACATCCATCTATTGTTGGTATCAACATTGTTGGACGTTCGAGGACTATCACAAAATTAACAGCAGTGAATCAAGGATTCAGGCATATTTTTCAACTATCATCGATTTATTATTTTCAAAACCTAAAACATCTACAATGGCCGTAGCAGCAGCCCAAAAGAACCGTGAAATGTTCGCCATCAAAAAATCATATAGCATTGAGGTAAGCTTCTAATTTCATTACCTAATTTTCAAAAAAAGACAAAAATAATTTTTTTCAACGAAAAAATCATTATTGTTTTAAAGCAAGGGAATTTTTTTACTTTCAAATCAACAATGGAAATATTTAATCAAAACAATAGAAAAAAAATTATATAAAATAATTGAATTTTCCTTGTATAATATAGATTTATTATGTATCTTTGAAATCTCTAAAGTAAATATAAATAATTGATTAAAGTCAATAGCTTTTTTTTGTTCAACAATAGAAAAAAAAATTTACAATAGTAAAACGCATTTAAACGTATTTAAATACCGTAACATAAAGTTAGTGTAACTGCATATCGCACGAATGAATGAAATTTACCTAAATACAAATCAATTAATTATATATTTGTGCATATGAGTACAACTGTCCAGTTAGTAAATAAATGAGGATTTATTCATAAAATTAATATAAAATCAAGGTGAACAAGCTTGAGAAATGAGTGTATTTCGCTAAACGCATAATAAATGCATCGGCCTCATTAAACGTTCTTTTACACCTCTCGGTTTGAGGATGCACAAATATATGCACTTATACACATATTTGATAACAATTTAAAATCATTAAATTATGCAACAGTTGTTCATCCTTTTCAAAAACCATTACACTGTATTGCAAAAGCGGCAACAATTTTCACTCTTTTGTTGTGCAAAAAAAATCCTATATTCCTATATGTAAACAAATATGAAGAAAATAAACAAATGAGCGAATGAAAGAAAGAAATGATAAATGAAAAGCGGAAATATCGATAAGTATATCATTTCTTAATTTAAACGATATGTTATTGCCATTTATTTGCATACGTCAAAGATGAAATGTATCTATTAGTGTCATAATAAATGCAATTTTAATACTTGGATATGTAATTATGGCAATTTGCATACGTGAAAATGAAAATTAAAATAACAGCTTTCCTTTGCGTAAATCATAAATCAAAAATGTTTATTATTATAAACATGTAATGAATATTGTATAACGCTTTTTAAATAATTTGTAGGCATATTAACCATTGTCTTAAATTATAAAAAAGCTCAATTTTGATTTTATACTTGCAGCTACAATACTAATTATGGGTCAAAATGAAAATTAAAATAGCAATTTCCCTTTGCGTAAATCATAAATCAAAAATGTTTATTATTATAAACATGTAATGAATATCATATAACACTTTTCAATAATTTGTAAGCATATAAACCAAAGTCTTCAATTATAAAAAAGCTCAATTCTGATTTTAGGTTTTTAAGTAAAAAATACTTAAATTTAATTTTTTTAAATGTTAAAATTTTGCTTCTTTATCATTCAATGTTAAATTGAGTAGAATAAATATCAAAAAGAAAAAAAATATGTTAAATTGAGTGGAGGAAAAGTTGAAAATGTCTTCTAGGAAGGGATGGGAAGGGATGGCGAAAAATATTTGGAAAAAAAAAATATTTGATTTATTTCCTTGGTCACGTAGACCAAAAATTTTCATTCTCTTCTTTCTTTCACTTCTTCAAGCAACAACAAAAAATATAATTGATATGACTTTGTACAGTTTTTAATAAATACAAGGTTGCAATGACTAATTATTGCACATTATACACATAGATATACTCATTTATTATAAGGCAATCATAAAAAAATCAATCTTTCATTAGAAATTATATAGGTAGCAGAATAACGTTTGAATTAATTAGATGCGTGAAAATCAAAAAAAAAAAAAGTTGCAAATTCATTCTCGATTTATTTTTCTTCGGTTGTTATCTTATGGTGGAAGAATTCCACACTGTTCAGTTTAGGATGGAGAGTGCATTAAAACCGAGAGTGAATGTTTTTTTCTTTTCATTTGTAATGTGTATTTGAAACTAGAAAACCTTGCCAACAGCAAAACTCCTGTTTTTTGCCTTTGGAGCCTGTTTTTTCAAACTCTTTCTTATGTCTCATTTTTATAGCACGCGAAATTCCTCAAACACAAAGAAAATCGCGACAGCAATCTAGATCGTTGTACACCAGCTATAATTTGCTCGATTTTTATTTTTATTTTTCCATTTTTTACTGTCTACTTAACATTTTTCTTGTTTCATCGCTGTTTTTTTTCTTCATACTTATGAAAATAATTATTTCAATAATTCCTCACTTAAGTGGTCCAATATTCAAATGATATAATTCAACAGATGCTTCCGCTTATGTCAATTACAGCACTCAATCCACTTGGCCTCGTCAATGTGAACCCATAATTAAAATATCAAATATTGATTTAATATCAATCATCGAATTGAGTATCCACTACCCTATTCAATCTTAAATCGCATACAATCAAGAAAAACAATTGCTTTTCAATTCAATTGTTGTAAATCAAATCACACACTCGATCGTATTTCAAATCGAATTTTTTTCCTCAATTTCAAATCATTGAAATCAAATAGCTTTAGTACAAGATTTTATTGATCATTTATTATAAACAATTCTCCAATCTCTTCACCAGACAACTCGGAACGGATTTAGTTTCCAGCTTTGATCTCTTGAATTTAATTTCCTGAGATCACATGATGTCACTGAAAATAGGAAATCTCTTCATCCCTTTTTCACCATTATTGTTCTAACAAATGCACATATTTTTTTTTAATAATTACTCAAAAAAAAAAAAAAAGAACTTATATTCTGATCGATCAAATTGAATCCTTTGTTCACGATACATTTTCCTGTCGGAAACGGATCTATGTAGAAACTTGGGCAATTAAGGAATTCGTAATGAGATCCTCGGATAAGTTCCAAGTAAAACTTTTTCCTTGTTTTCTCTTTGTTTTACTTTTGCCTTGAATTAATTAAAGATAAAAAAAATCGAGGGAATATTAATTGTAAATTTAAAAAGAAAAAAAATTATTGTTGTAATTGGAAATTATTGATTTGTTTAAACAATGAGGATTTCATTGTTCTTGGGCTGGTTAAAGTTGCGACAGCTATTACGTTATGTAAGACGACTAGGTAATTGTTTCACTCAAAAAAACATGTGTTATTAGTCATTTTCATGTACAACAATTTAAGTAAAATTATTAAAATTTATTAGCTCACCGGTAACCTTCTTTTAATTATAAATAAAGAAATAATGAAACCCGCATCAAATTTTAGACCAATTTTTTTTAGAATATCAACGGAATTTTTGTAGTTCTTTATTAAGGTCTAATTACAAAAAAAAAATACATACTGATATTAATTAAGGCCAACTCAATGAAATAGGCTTACGAATATAAAATTAAAGAAACAATAATTGTAAATATGCCGATTCTTATACATTTTACGGTTACATTTTTTCTTCAAAGCGGTTGCGGAAAAACAAGCACAATTACACAAAATGTTAATAAAACTGCACTAATAATTGTTAGTACTGCAAAATATTTCGCAATAAATTGGAATCTACAGCATTTCTGAAAAAAATTATAAAAATAAATAAAAATGCTTTTAAATCTCTTAAATTTCAAAGAACAAAATATTAACTTAGGTCTGCAAGTTTAGCACAATAGTTTAGGAGCAGAAACTTTGGCTCTCCCAAGTCCTTAATTTTATATTATTAGCTCAATTGAATTTTTCAGTTGATTCACAGTGATTCAAGTTCCTAAATCAGGAATCACCAAATTTTCTTAATCATCAATCTCTTCATAACAAAGCCCTAAATGGCTCTAGTCTCATTTAAAACAGTAAAATCCGGCAACGTTGCCATTTTCTTCTTTGTTTTTTATTCTATTCATGAATAAATTGGCCCATAATTAAAATGTAGCCACAAATGAGAAAATTATAACATATAAGAATTGAATAAAATAAAGTAGAAAATACAACGTTGCCAGATTTGACTATTCCAAATGGGAGTTGAACCAACTCAATAAAACAGTAATAAATAAATTATAAAAACATTCAAAATTTTGCATACGCGGTTTGGTAGGTATGTGTATTTTGCATAATAAGAACAGTTTTTCTTTCGACTTACAATTAACCCTCTTAATCAATGTTTCTTAATCGGGGGTGCAAAAAGGTATTGTCATGAGTACGGCAGAAGCCTGAAGCCAAATAAATTATTAAATTTTTTATTACAAATTTCAATAGTTTTCGCAAAAATTGTAATTTTCTAAACTCGAAACTGGGCTGCGGAGACCTATTTTCTGATTCAAAGGGATGCAGCTTTCTTAAAGGATTAAAAACACTGCTCTATATCAAATCGATTCCCTCTTTAGTGTCAAATCAACCCCAAGGGGTCTTTATCGATCACTTTGCTGACCTTTACTTTAAAATGATGCATGCATGCAGTTTGTGTAAAATATGATGTTTTTAATTATAATAGTCATTCTGGTTTTTAATGTGTATTATAGAAAAGCTATTCTTCTAAACTTTAGAAAACATTTTATTAAAGTTGGAGATATAGAACAATAGGATTGACGGTTTTAGTAAGTCGAGTTTAGAATTATGCGATTCATGGATTATATAAACGATTTATACAGTCAATACCGAAGAAAAAAATGATACGGTTGCTAACTTTTATTTTTATGCTGGTTACGTCTTACAATGCCAAAGAGGCCCAACACTCTATGCTTCATTATAGAAGATATTCAATTTTATATGTTCTATGTATACCTAGAATTGTGTAATGCAATAAAAAGAAGTTTTGATTATTAATATTGCTTGTACTGTAAGTACAGCAGGCGAAGTTATGGGTATCAGCTAGTCTTTAAAATCCGATACAGTCTAAGGTTAAAAAATTTGTAAATTTTCACTAAGATACCACAAATTGCACAAATTCTTAAGGAAGTGAAATTTGTAAGAAAAAGTTTCTTTGCTATTTTCTGTACCGTTTTTTTTTCTTAAATTTCAGAACGGATATCCAGCAAGACGTCGTTCCCTAGTCGATGATGCTCGTTTTGAAACATTGGTGGTTAAGCAAACCAAGCAAACTGTTTTAGATGAAGCTCGTCAACGAGCCAATGGTAATTTTCTTTTTTTTTTTTTGTTTTAAATGTTTTTAAATGTTGCTTTTGATGTTAAATTTTTAAGTAGTTATTGTGCATGGTTGTTAATTTTTTTTTCTTTTCTTTTTTTTTTTTGTGTTCGTGATTTTTGTCAATGGCACAATATAGATTCCATCTCTGACGACTTGCCACAGACTGAAATTGATGTTACAATCGAACCAGGCCAAACAATTCTCGATAATGGTATGTATTATTACTTTGTCGCTTTTTTTCCGTTTCATTACTTTTAGCGATGCGTGGAAACTCTTAAGTATTACATAATTTAATTCGAAGCAAATAGAGAAAATAATTTTCTTTCTCCCGACAATTTCCTTTTATCATTTTTCTTATTCTGATCCATATTTTTATTGTCAATTATGGACTTTGTGATTTTGTTCTTTGTGGAAAATGGAGCGCAGGGTGAGAATGAGAAATGTGAAAATGGACGGAAACGGTTGTTCGTGAGTGACGGTACCGTGTTTCAGATTTGAAAGCCTGTTGAATCTCGGGAACATTAGAGCGGGATACGAGGGAATGGTGCGGGGTGATGAAGTGGTGTAATTGCACCATAAAAAGTGTGCCCTCTAAAGTGGTTAACGATGAAAATATTACGACATAGAGAGATTTTCATTCGTAAAAGCTTTCCGTGAGAGCTTTAGATGAAAATTCAACGACTTTATTATTGTCAGCGTGGGTGTTGTCTGTCAAAACGAGAAAAACGCGTTCCATTTTCTCTCGCCTTTTTTTCTTTTTCTGGGTTAACACCAATTTTCATGCATCCTACATTTTCCGGCTCACGCTCTTTTATGTTAGGCAACTGAAGAGTTGGTTTTTATTTGGTTTTATTTTACACAGATTCCGGACTCACTGAAGAAGAAGTCATTCTTCAAAATGCTTTGGCTGAAGGAGGTCCTGAAGCGGAATTGGAAATCGTCAAGGCAGCTGTCGTTGTACATATGCGCGATGGGATGAATTCCCTCGTTCGCATATTGAAGGCGATTGAAAAATTCCAAGGAGCTGTGTGCCATTTGGAAACCCGTCCAAATCGTAACACAACTTCTCAGTTTGACTTGCTCGTCAAAGTTGAAATGACTCGACAAAGTTTACTCCAACTAATTAGATCTCTACGCCAATCATCGGCTCTTGAAGCTGTTACTTTGCTTGCCGAAGATAACATTTCCGTCAAGAACCCATGGTTCCCACGTCATGCTAGTGAACTAGACAATTGCAATCATTTGATGACAAAGTATGAGCCTGAATTAGATATGAACCATCCTGGATTTGCCGACAAGGAATATCGGGCTCGTCGTAAAGATATTGCCGAAATTGCATTTGCATACAAATAGTAAGACTCCATAAAAATCAATCCGGGTTCCTAGATAGTAATTTTCATTTCATTATAGCGGAGATCCAATTCCTCGTATCAACTACACTGAAACTGAAAACAAAACCTGGAAATCCGTGTTCAACACTGTTTTGGACCTAATGCCAAAACACGCTTGCATGGAATACCGCAAAGTATTCAAGAAGCTCCAAGACGAAAACATCTTCGTTCCGGAACGCATTCCCCAATTAGAGGAAATGTCCAACTTCATGAAACGTGAAACTGGTTTCACTCTTCGACCAGCCGCCGGTCTATTAACAGCTCGTGATTTCCTCGCTTCTCTTGCTTTCCGAATTTTCCAAAGCACTCAATATGTGCGCCACGTCAATTCACCATATCACACCCCTGAACCGTAAGTACTCGCAACGGAAACCACCCCAAACTCGTCCCTTTTATCCAGACATGTAGCGCCATTCACTTGATCTTCATCACTTTGTTAATGGAGTTGAGATAATTACATTAAAATAGTATCATCTATACCTTATTGGCATGTTGCACACTTAATTATAGCATCATTTATGTTAAAATTGCCTTTAAATTTCATTTTAAACTCTCGTCTTGTCTCTTTTACCTCTTGTGCCAGTTTATATACGAACGTTTTATTATTTTTTATTGTCAAGTGTAAAGAGAGTATTTTCGACTATACAAAGTCAAATTTCGTCATATTAAATATAAATCAAGGTTTTCTTTAAATTTACAATTACGGAGAATCTCTTGTACTTATTTCTGAACTTTCCATTTATTCTTTAATCGGATTATTGAGACGAATGTATTTTACAATTTAATTTCTTTCAGGGATTGCATCCACGAGTTATTGGGTCATATGCCGTTGTTGGCTGATCCGAGCTTTGCTCAATTCTCTCAAGAGATTGGACTCGCATCACTTGGAGCTTCTGATGATGAAATTGAAAAATTGTCTACTGTAAGTATATTTAGTGATTACCATTACCTTATTTTGTCTTGTTTGATTGATTTAATTAGAAAACTCGTAAAACAAGTAAAAAAAAGAAGTTAATAGTTTAGACGATTTCGAAATTTTGTAATAATAATGGGTTGGTTATATCGTAAAGTTATTTACGGCGCACGTTGTTTTTGTCCAAGGCTGTGTTAATCTAAGTATTTAGACCGACACGGATTTGAACCTCGCGATCGCTGAACTAAACCTTGACATAATCGAAGCGAGTCACTGAATATTTTTATATAACAAATTACAACATCGTTTTAGTAAGTGTTTGTTTTATTTGTTTTGCAGGTGTACTGGTTTACCGTTGAGTTCGGTTTGTGCAAAGAGGGTGGTCAAATCAAAGCGTACGGTGCTGGATTGTTAAGTTCGTATGGCGAGCTTTTGCACGCCCTTAGTGACAAGCCCGAATTGCGTGCTTTCGAGCCGGCCTCAACAGCTATTCAACCATATCAAGACCAAGAATATCAACCAATCTACTACGTTGCCGAAAGTTTCGAAGATGCCAAAGAAAAATTCAGACGTTGGGTTTCAACAATGTCGCGACCATTCGAAGTGCGATTCAACCCGCATACTGGCCGCGTCGAGGTGCTCGACTCCGTCGATCAACTCGAATCCCTGGTCAACCAACTCAACACTGAAATTTTGCATTTATCAAATGCAATTTCCAAATTGCGAACAACCCCCGCGTGCTAAATAATCCACATTCCAAAACTATCCTTCCCCTCTTTTATTTATTCCTACACTTTCATTATTAATATTTTAAATGTGATCAACAAAACTGAAAATTACTGCCCTAAATCAACTTTTTCCAGTATTCTTCTTTTACCGAAACCTAAATGTGTTTATTAAATTATAATTAATTTGATTATTGCATAACCTTAGTCTGATTAAGTGATTGTAATTTTAGTTTCACACCTATTTTATGTATTATTTTTCAATGCATTTTTTTCATTTTTTTTTTTGGTCCACAGTTTCGACTGTAGTCTCATCATTTTTTGTCATTGTAAAAAAGTCGTCATTATTTAAAAATATCTATTTTATTTTATTTGTATTATTAATTTTAGTTTTAAGTTTTCGCACCAATAAGAGGAAAGCCCACATGGATCTGGATCCGATCCAAACTTTTACTGTTGGAATAACTATCCTCATCAAATCTGGCTCTATTTAAATGTAAACTAACACTATTATAAATTAATAAATTATGTGCAAGAAATATTTTTTGTCTTTTATTGCTTCTAATAATCCTTACCTTTATGAAGAAACATAAGAGATTTTAAACAAATCAAAAGTTCAAAACATGAAATAGTACAAAAAGTATCAAAAGTATATTTTAAATCAATTTTTTGAAAAAAAAAACATCTACCGTTTGCCTTAGCAAAGTGTGGTGTTTTTATAAGATTATTTTTACTACTTTTTTAATTGGAATACGAAAGAATATGCGAAGAAAACGCAATTTTTCAAAAATAAAGAACTTTCTTCAGTTTTTTCAATCAACAAGTTTTAAGAGTGCTTACTTTACCTACAATTTCTAAAATTATTAAACGGAAAATGTCTCATCCTAGTTGAATATTTAACAATTTCAAGTTTTCAACGGCGAGGTTCTGTAGCGGCTCTAGGGTTAGTTAAAATCCATAAACTGAGAATATTAAAAACTTGCCGGTTACAAGAATCGAACCTAGTATTTACCAATAGTAATCAGTTTTGAAGCAGCTACTTGACCACTCG
Organism: Sisyra terminalis; assembly: GCA_958496175.1. Classification (NCBI taxonomy): domain Eukaryota; kingdom Metazoa; phylum Arthropoda; class Insecta; order Neuroptera; family Sisyridae; genus Sisyra; species Sisyra terminalis. The sequence continues at coordinate 17,450,891 of OY292275.1, forward strand.
TCCACCAATAGACTTAGTTTCAATTATATTTGATTTTTTGAAACCGGAATATTGGTAAGTAACCAAAAGAAAATCAATTAAGGGAGAATTTTTTAGGTTTACAGGTTCAGTATACTTTAAACTGGTACAATCTGGCAACGTCTGTACATGTCCCGATTTAAACTATACCTGTGTCCGGGTTTTATTGAATTTGTTTTTTTTAGTCTTTAACTTATTGCCGAATTGATTTTCCAGTTTGGCTAATATATAGAAATTAACCTTAGTCAGATTCACTTGTCACCTGTTGGGGATTCCATCCCGCAATGGTCCCTACTCACTTATAAATTGTTAGTTTCATATATTTCTTTAATTCTGCAAATTCTGGTGCAGTATGGAACTTCTTACTAACCAGAGGTAACCTGTCATTAGTCTCAGCACTCTGTTTTGGAAAGTTTGGTTCCTTTTTATTTAGGTATCGGATGCTATACCCCAGAATTCGCATCCGTAAGTCCAAATTGGTGGAATGACTTGAACGTAAATAGTTCTTTTTAGTAATAAAGCTGATTGTTCGTTATAAATCATTTAAGTTGTCGTAGACAAGAGCGGAGCTGTACCAATATTTTGTTTATGTGAGCTTTCCATGTCAGTTTAGTATCCATCGAAAGTCCTAAGTATTTAATATTATCTGCTACTGAAACCACTCTATTGTACAGGATTATTGGTTGTTGTCTTGTTTTGGTTTTTAAGGTGAATTTTATGACTTTAGATTTATCAGGGTTTAGTCTGATTCTCCATTTTTTGCACCACTCTTCAATTGAATTTGTCTATTATAATTTATTTTGTTTTATTATTTATATATTTTTATTATTGTTATATTTATTAAGTAAAAGAAAAACACAAAACGTCTGGTTCTTTTACCAATGTTAGTGTAAAAGTGCATTTAGTTTCCTAGAAAGCAAACAAATCAAAAAGATTATCTGAAGGAGTGTTTGAAGGACATTCAACTTTTCCAAAATCTTAGCAAAGAAATCTTCAAGAAGCCTTTATTTATTTTCCGAGACATTAAAATTTTGGACTTTTTAAGAAGTTCACGATAGAGATTCTTTTTTTTTGGAAGTCAAAAATAGCTCTTTATTCTAACTTCTTCCAAACCTCTCTTTTCTAAATTCTGAAAAACGATTTCTTTGAGAATTCTTCAAGAAGTACTATTTAGATCTTGAAGTGACGTATTAAACGTCTTCTAGGCATCTTAAAGACATCATTTCGTTAAATATAAAAATGTTCAAACTGTGTATGAGGCGATTAATTTCAAAACCGGCTCAATCTATTTCAAAAAATTTTAAAAAAGACACAAAAAACGTTTTAGAGTCATGCATTATGGTTTAATACCACAAATTTAAATGCAGTTTTATACTGGATTGCGTCGTTTTTGGTATAAACGAGTGTGCTAGTAGATGTAATGCATTGAGAACTCGTGAAAATGAAAAAAAAATTTTTGCCAAAAATATGGATTGAGCCGGTTTTGAAACTAATCGCCTCATATATGGCTTTCTGAAGAACTCTTAAGGAGATGATATTGATTATTGGGTTGTTAGTTATAACTGCACAAAAGACCCACAAATATTAGAATGGGAAATAGGTTTGAAATGTTTTTATCAGACTTTTATTTAAACAAAAATCAACAGTTACAACAATAAAGTAATCAGTTATGTAAATGCCGTTATTGTTTACGGCCTCCTTTAAACTTCGATCAGTTTGTCGATACCGTTCCACTAAAAATCTCTCGGGCCGGTATCAAAGAAGTTGATGAGTCAGTTTTAAGGTCCTCTTCATTGTTGAGAAAACACCTTAAAACACACATACGGTTCGAAAAGAAGCCGAAAATATGGTAACCTGTAGATGCAAAGTCCAGAGAATGAAAAGACTATCAATAATACCAAACCACACTTCTTCACGACAACACCAAGCCCCATGTTACACAAGTCGTCAAAGCCGCACTCCATGCTCAAACGGGAGGCACTTCAGCATCCGCCATATTCTCCGAACCTTTAATTCACGGATTATCATCTTTTTCGCTCCCCGTTGAACCATTTAAGGGGCGATACTTTCGACAATGAAGAGGACCTTTAATATTTTTTGATACCGGACCGAGAAATTTTTGATGAAACATTTTGATTAAAACAACAACGGCGATAACATAATTGAATAATTTAATCGCTATAACTAGTGCTTATTGTTAGATAAGTTTTTAAGAGTCTTTAATAAAAACTTCGAAAGTCTCGAAAACGTCGCAACAAACAAACTTTTCGATATGTGACTAGGCGTATATATAGCTGAATATGTATCGCAGTTTTTAAGTTACGTAATTAACTACTAAAATGAGGCATTTCTTAGTATTCTTATACATTAAAATGTTTTATCGTTCAGTATTTAAAGCTATGCATTGTTTATCAAGCTAACCGGATATTTTTTAAATCAATGCCCTTAATGTGAAACTTTACATAAATTGTGAGGTTCTAAAATTTATTTTTGAAGTTCTAAATCACATTTTGTGTAGTTGCACTTTATTAATTTTTATTAACTTTTTCTTCAAGCTAAGTTTAAACATGGAAAAACTAAACTTACTAAAGCTAAGAAAAATTATAATTGCAATAAACGTGATTAAAACCATACAATTAGCAAAATAATATTTTTTCGCTGACTTTGAAGTTATGCTGTGTATGATGATTCACCATGAATCATCACAAAGCAGTTACTGAGTGATCCAAACTACTTGATGACCAGTGAGGAAGATTGCTTGGCAATCGAAATACGTATCTGGGCAATAGGTCAAATATTTTTGTTTGAACTTCTGTTCAAATTTTATGTTTATAGTATGATTTTTATATATTATTATATTAAATTATACTACATAAACTGGACCGCAATATAGTCTATATATTGTAAACACACCATACAATTAACGTTTAGAGCTAATGTGCTAATGTTAGGGTTAATATGTGCAGATCTTAAACCTCAAAAAAAAACAGGTTACATGGTACAGTTATTATTAATACAAATCTTTTTTGAAAATTAAAAAATGAACTTTTATATTGAAAATGTTAACAGAGTAAAAAGTGAAGTAAGCAATCCAAAAATATACAAATAATAAAAGCTAAATAATACAACTCCATCCCGTTAAAGCGCTGATATTTCTATCGACTTTGTCGCTTTACTTTCAACAATGCTTGAATTCACACGAACCGGAATTCTTGATTTAAACTTTTGAGAAGAAACTTTCTTGCCAATCTTTTGAAGTGAATTTTTTTTTAACTCTTTAAACGAAGAAGTTTGATTTTGCGTTTCGTTGTGATTTTCTAAACAACTAGTCTTTCGATGTGAATCTTCTAAATCAACAATGGAAAACTTAGGACTTGTCACTTCATTGGATTTTGTTTCCGAGTAAATTAAACCATCAACGTATGGATTATTATGGAAAAAATCATAAAAAATTTTCGTTAAACACAAGTGAAGTAAATAGTTTTCAATCAAATAATAGTTTTGCAAAGTATTATCCGTATTATTATTGCAAAAAGTTAAGATTTGTTGACCAAAGATTGGTTCTGTATTTTCCGCTTTTTGTTCAACTTCGTTTTCATGGTCAGTTTGAGTTTGATTTTCGATAGGTTTAATGTCATTAACTTTATCCAAGCCATATGAACTTGTATATTTATTCGTATAATATTCAATCAAAGCAAAATCGTTTGAATAGCGGTTAACAAATTCGTAATTACTATCCAATGCGTCAATCTTTTGTTCCTTACATGATTGTTGCATATTATTTTTCGTGTCTTGATTAGGCAAATTTTGATCGCTTTCAAAACTAAAAATCTCAAATTTATGTAATTTATTTATAAATTCATCATTTTGTCGAATAGTTTTATCAATCGTTAAGACATCAATAATAAGTTCTTGAGCCGAATTCAAATGATCGTTAGCAATTTGAATAACATCATTTTTAACCCCATCTAAAAGGCAAAGATTTTTCTCATCCATCTCCAATTTTTTTTCCAAAGTTTGAATTTCATCCATAAATATTCGATCTGAAATGATTCTTTCATCAATTGGAGCATCATCCAATGAATCATTAATAGAATTAAGCTCATTCAATGACTCAATTTCTTTTTGTAATTCATCAACTTTATCATCGCTTCGATTTAAAAGTGCAGCTGATTCACTATCGTTCAAAACATGCATATTCACAAACGATTCCTCATCCTCAACATTCACTAGAGAATGTGCAGAATCGTTAGAATTAAAGAATGAAGTTTTAGTTGAAGCAATTGACGGAACGGACTGGGCTTCCAAACATTCTGTTACGCGCCAATTTTCCATCAAACTCATTTGCTCGAAAATATGATTTGTGTTATTTATAACCGTTTCCAAACTAGATGAAACTTTTCCACATGGTGCACTCTTTACTCCTTTTCTTTTCTTTTCCAAATTCGATTCAATTGCTTTAGTTTTCTTTTGCTTACTCTGCTTTTTGACCAAAGTCGATGTCATATTTTCCGTTGAACAATGCATCGAAATTGATTTCTTCGATTTAGGTTTCCTTTTTTCTCTTGATGAATTTGGTTTGTTTAATCGAATCATACTCATCCAACTGTCCGTGTGCAAACTTATCAACACGTGGTTTGAATTTTCATTAGCAACCGAAGCTGACTTTGGTCGATTTTCTTTAGCAACATTTTCTTGACAACACAATCGGGTAAGCACTCGCGATGCTTTTTCAACGATAGATGAATTATTTGAAAAACTATTAATTTGTAATTGAACCGAAGAAGTAGGTGAACATGAAATATTATACCTCGATATTTCTAAACTAGATTTTGATTTAATACACAATCCTGAATCCATTGTTAAACATTGTTTCACTTGACTCTCACACATTTGATTTTCTGTTTCCGATTTTATTTTTATCAAAGAACTTGCAATATTGACATCATTAGATTTTTCATCAAAATTGTTAATCTTTTCTGTAGATAAATCATGTTCTAGGAGCTTAACAGAAGACTTAACCATTGGAATTTGATCGTTGTGATTCTGACTTTCCCGAATCATTTGCAAATCGGTAGTTCCGGATTTCGAGTCGACTGAATCAGTCGGAAAACTTTCAATCGATTGATCATCTGCGTCTGAATCTGTGCCAATCGCTTTAGACGACGTTACATTTAATTCATCAAAAAATTGACGCAAGCTTTTCGATTGGGTCAAACAAGAAGAACGAATTGAAATGCTGATATCATCGATATTGTATTCTTTATTCAAATTTTCTCTATGTTCAATTGAAACGACTAAAATACAAATAAATGGAAGACATCTATAATTTTTTTTCCCTTAGAACAATTTTATCGTAGATCTTACCGAATTTTTCTTGGTTTAATTGCGAATCACTCACTTCAAATGAAAACAAGCATGTCGGGTTGAAAACAGCGCTGTTTCTTGAAAGGGTAGCATTTTGATTATTTGATGAATCGGAGTAACTGATGGCCTCGTCTTGGGTTTCTTTGCTACAACCAATAGTTTGAGAAGTGAATAAGGTTTTATTGGATGTACTATAAAGACCGAAGCTCGAATTCGGTTTGAGATTTGTATAAAGATTGGAGTACAAACCAACTCCATGTTGTGATAAGTCATTGGAGAATTTATTGGCAAAGTGGTTGTAAGTGGTATCCATTGTATCTACTACTTCTTTCAGTTTTGATATAACTACGCTTGTATTTGCATCCAAATTTGCTTCTGATCTTGGTGGTTCTGATTTTTTCATATATTTATTCGGTGGAGGTAAATTAATTTCGTATGTCTGACGACGTGATAATGCATTTTTATTATAGGTAATGAAGCATTTTTTTCGGCGATAGTTTGGATCGACAATGACACCATTTTTTATTAAAGCATTTTTTGTTTCAGCTGTGATACCGTTAGAAAATGGAAAAACGTATTTTTTGCTTTTATTAAACTGTCCATAATGCAGATAATAATCTAATAAACTACTTTGAATTTCGTCACATGCAACATTTATGTCTTTATCGGATGAGGACTCTTTTTGAATGATGTTTTCGCTTTTTTCGCTTTTCGATTGATCCTTTTTTTTCTTTAATGTTTTATCGGTAGTTTCTTTTTTTGGAACCGATTTTTTGCTGCGTTTAAACTTAAGAGGAGTTGAAACTTTAATGGCTTTTGTTGTGGGTGAAATGACCACAGAGTTGGATGATGAGAGGGATGATTTTTTGTTTTGCGGTTTTTGTGTTTTCTTTTCTAACCCTTGCGCTGCTTTTAGAGATTTTGTGCGTAGCTTAATTTCTTGTTTGATTTTAGATACAACATATTGGACGGCTGCGTGTTTGCTTTGAGAGTTTCCAGAGCTTTGGTTTTTAAGGGTTTTCAACTCAGCTCGCATTTTTGTAATAAGATCTTTAATTTTATTCATGGTTTCTTTTGATATTTGGTCGATTTGTAGACTTGGGTTTAAACTTATTTTTGAGGTTCCCGTTTCGTTCTTGGAAATTTCCGCTTCTTTCTTAGCAATTTTTTTTAAAGTCACAACTTTTTTCTTGGTGACAAAACTTGAATTGCTCTTCACTGCCAAATCTTTCAGCTTTGAATGCTTTTTTTGTTTTAAATGGAAATTAGAAGAGTTGCTATTTTTCTGTTTTTGCATCGGCCGTTGCAATTTTTCCGTCGAGGAAAGACTGTGTAAAAAGTAGTTTTAAAGATAATTCAAAGAAAATATATTTCGCAAACCTTGTCTTAACGGTGGCAGGCGCTTTGTTTAGTACCATTTTAATTTTTGGCTATTTTTTTGAGAATAAAAAATTTTAAAAGTTCATTTTGAAAAAAATCATTAAAATTTTAAAACTGTTTGAAATAAACTGAAATTTTTGAAAAAATGGGATTAAAAAAGCATCAAAAAATTTTTTTTGAATGCCATAATAAATATAATTCGTTGCTACGAAAAAATACTGGGAATTTTGTTTCAACAAGTAGTCAACTGCACTCGATATTCTGTAAATACAAATGGTTCAATATTTTACCATCTAAAGTGTATTTTCAAAAAAATAAGTTTTCATAAGTTTCTTTATACAATTCAATTTTTAACACATAAATTATACAAATTAGACAATGAAAAATTAATTTCATATATAAATATTTCCATAATAAAATTATAACAATGACTACGATTAGTTACCATGTGTAAAATTATAAATCAATTATTTGAATTAACTTATTTATTTTTAAATAAATACAATACATTTTTATCACTCAAGCGCAAAATTACAAACTTAAGCAATTCAAAATTTAGTTTTTCAAACAATTTATTTTTCATTTTTGTAATTTACTAATGCTTTTTATTAAAAATGCATTGAATATACCTCATTTTACATCGTGGGTTTAAGAAAAAAATAATATACACATTGCCTCCTATTTTCAATATATGGATACAACAAGACAATAAAAGTAAAATAATTGGAATAAATCATTGGAAATATAAAACAAACGATGGTATATATATAATTTTGAAATACAAGTACGTTTTATAAACCTATACAAGTTAAAATCGATCTGGAGATCAATGGATGGTGACGTATTTGTTGAAAATGTATAGTATTATACAGTTTAAGTATTATAATAGAAATAAATTAAAAAGTTTTACTTTTGTAGTCAATACAATTTAAAAATATAAGTCACGTTAATTTATTAAAATTGAGTTCTGGAATATTGATTGGTGTCAATTTCAAATGTGGGAATTGTCCTTTAAACGAAAAAATAGTTGGTTGATTCTACCAATAGATCAAGTTTGGTCGTAAATTGGGAAGTTATTAATTGGATATATCAATGTTTATCAATTTATATCAATGATCAGCTTTTGATAGAAAAAATGTATTGAAAAACTCTCAATGATTATCGCAACAGTTTTCACTGGCCTTTCCCTTCTATTCTTTGATAACTTCTCGCTTGTATTCGTAAAAAGAAAAACCATTCAAAAGTTACTTAAATACTGAACTAGAAGCCCGCAAAACTAATTTCAATAGCAATATCGCATCTTATACAATATATTGATATATTTTAAAAAAATCACTTCAGGAATACGAAAACGAAAAAAAAATAGTTGATTCTATTTTCTCTGTGCCTTTTGTACCACTTAACTAATTACTAGATAGATATTTTTTTGATTTCTTAGCAATTTAGTGTTTCTTAGAAGTTCGGAATTTTTGAAAATAAAAATTATTTGAATATTCTTTTTAATATTAGGAAATTAAATATGAAAGTTATCATACACGATACCCGTTGTATTTGTCGTGTACCACACAAAGATGAATCAGTTTAATTCTGCATGATGTTACTATAACACCTTACGAAGATTGTTGTGATTAAAGGTGAGAATTGGTACAAATTGGTGAATACTAAAATTTTCTCTAATTTTGCAAATCAATAAACTAATAATTAATTACTGAAAAATGTTTACACATCGCTTATATTTGATTAACCTCGTACCGTGTCCTTGATCTATTGGCATGTTTAATACTTTTCAACTTTAGGCATTCAAAATAAAATAGTTAAGGTAAAACGTAAAATACGAATGTATTTTGCGCAAAGAGACAATTAATATTAAGATTGGTCAAAACTTAATTGAACGCCAAAATATTAACCACAAGTTTTCTATTTAAAACTTGTCTAAAAAGTAAATGAAAATATGTGCATTCTCTCGGATCAAAATGTTAAAGAACATAATCGGTTGACCGAGAAATAAAGTTAAGAAAAAATATATAAAGTATATAAAAAATAGATGCTAATACGATGTAGAGAGAAGTATATATGAATTTATAATTATGGAATCAATTTTTTATCATATTCATAAAAAGAGTTGACATTAGAATTGATGAGTTATAATTCATAATATGCAAGCAAATAGAGTAAAATGTTTAGTACATTATTAGTAGTAATGTCATGGAAAAAGATTGTGTTGATTCCGTAGTCGTTTCTTAAAATATTCAAATAGCAAAATATGTTTCTATCTATATAATTTTCTGTTCTTTACCGTACTGTTTTCTTTACTTTAAAATATATACAATATATCAGTACAATTTAAATTATCAATTTTTATCTTTCTAGTTTTAAAAAAAAGATAAAATTATTTTCTACTATGATTGATTTTTGGCTCTGAATTATAAATAAAAAAAATGTATAAATTATAACTGCCAATTAAATAAAATATGTACTTATTCTTAGGCAAAATTTTAGAGAGTATAACTGTATAACTGTGGTCATCACAACGAAGGAATTGATTTGTGGAGCTGTTGCTTTCATCAACATTTTTTTTTTCACACGAAGGCTATGTTGAAAATTTGCACCTATCACAGGAAAAGGAAACGAATTACAAAGTTCCGAAACTTGCAATCAACGTCTTTTATTTTAATTAGACGGTTTTTTCACTGATGTTAACTGTAATCCCTTGGCCAACATCAAAGCTTCGAGATCTTGATCTTCTTTCATATATCTAAACAATTGTTTTTAAAAATAAGTAAAAAAATAAATAGTAGAACAACGGTTGTACGCTTGCTATCAAAAAAATCGACGCATATTATTAGTAGTAAAATATCCAGGATAATTGGAAATGCATTATAAAAATGCAGAGAATTTTTTTAAGAAAACATTAACTGAAATTCGAAAGTTCAATCTTTTCCTTCAAAATATACATTTTTTGATTTCCTCGTCTATTATATAGCTAAAATGTAAAATAATTCAAATTCAAGTGAAAATATTTTTAGGCTAACGCATATTGCTGTTAGTGTAGAACTGTTTAAGCTACGTAATATAACATAAACAGACTCATTCGAATTTTTTTAGGTGTTAAATATTTTCATTGCTTTTTGTCTGGCCTATTCTGGCTATAGTATTATTGTTTCATGCTATTTTGAAAATCGTTGGAAAATATTTTCCGAAACTTGTTTCGCCTTAAGGCGAAATCAATAAACTTTATAATTCAAGAACTGGTTTGATAAGAAAATAAGATAACGAGGATAACATTTATATATGAATACCAAAATATCTTCCTCTTTTGCAGTGTTAAATTACAAAAAGTTACTGAAAACATTTTCGAAGAACCACATGAGGCTCGCGTAGACCTCTGCTTTAAAAGGTTAGACGCTAAAATAAGTATATTTACATCGTTTACATCATTATAGCCCTACAAAAGATAAAGAAATCAATAGAAAAAAATTGCTCAAACCCCTTTTAGAACTGGCAGCGTTGCATTTTCGACTATGTTTTTTCTAATTTAATTCGCGATAAATCGGTCCATAATAAAAATTTAGACACAAAATAAAAATGTATACCATATTAGATTTGAATTAACAAAAAAAATCGCGAAAATAACAAAAAAAAATAAAGTAGGAAATGTAACGTTACCAGATTTGACTGTTCTAAAAGGCACTTAAGCCGAAAAATATTAAGTTAAATATTAAGGAATTAATTAGGATTATAAATCCTAAGGAAAAATATTAAGCTTTGAAGAATTTCGAGCAAATATATTTGCTACTCAACTTAAACAGTTCCGTAGTAATACCGATTAGCGACTTATGGCTTTAAATTTAAGGCTAGAGTGTACTTTAGCACACCCACAATCTGGCAACGTTGCATTTTCAATTTTGTTTTTAATTTAATTCGTGACATTTTTGTTTATTCAATTCTAATATGGTATAATTCTCTTTTTTGTGGCTAAATTTTCATTACGGATCGATTTAATCGCGAATTAAATTAAAAACAAAGTCGAAAATACAACATTGCCAGATTGTGGGTGTGCTAAAGTACACATGAACCAAATTTAAATTAAATTAACAGGAATTAAACTATATATTACTGAAGAATACAGCCTATTTTGTAATAGGAGACCAGGAGAGCATTTCCAAAGTTCAGGGAACCCTCAATTTACTACATATTCGCTATAATCTTGTTTGCTCATTTGTGATAATGTTTGTGTTTCTTTTAAATAAAAAGTCCTAATTTGGCATCTATCCAAGGGTTCAAGCATGCATTAAAACGTCTTTAGCTTAAGCTTGATTAAAAATAAGGAATGATAATATATAAATTGTGATAACTTGGGAAAAACTATAACAGGTCTATTCATTTCATATTAACTATCTTAAACAGTTCTGTACTAACGGCGCTAAATTTAAATTTTATTAACATTATTATCATTGCGCATTTTACGAAATAGGATCATTTCAAAAATTGGGCGTGATATATAAATGAGATTTGTTTTTTTGATAACAAGCGCTCTTTTGTAAAATTATCAACTTACCTTTGCTGGTTTCTTTCCAAAAGGGAAGCCAGCGATTCCCGCTTTTCGGCAATATTGAGCATTTCACTGACGAGGACATCTTCATTAATGTCGGACGGACTTTTTGACGAACCCGGCGATGAACGAAGAGCGGTTTGCAAAAGTGAATGTTTTTCTTCAAGACGAAGATCTTCGGCTCGAGCCAATAATTCACGTTCGTAACGTCGTAACGCTGCTAATTCTCGCATTAACGTTAACCATTCGGCCAACAATACGCTTTCCTCTTGCCCACCATTAGCGGATGAATCTTCACCTCGCAATATTTTCTCTAACTCAACTCCACGTGATTCCAACTCTCGCATTTTCACTTCCGTTTCTTCTAATTTGCGTTGAATTTCTTGAGCAATTCTCAATCTAGAAAGTAATTGAATAGCAATAAAATTGATTTTATTTGTATATCTTTTGGATCTTTTACCTTCTATGTTGTGACCGTCTGAAACATCGACGTTGGTCTAAGCTATCAGAAGTTCCAGCCTCTGATTTATCTAGAGTGTCTAAACTCCATGTTCGATTTGAACCAGTCAAATCACTTTCTATAAGGCTTTCGGGATTCATTGGGCAACAGGATGGTTCATAAGAACGGTGGTATTGCTGCACATAATTTAATGGTGGAGGCGGAATGGGGGGCGGCACGATGTCAGTAGAACCACTACGACTTCGACGAGAGGTTTTCATATTCGCACTTGGTTCAGATTCGCGTCGTCCTGTTTTTTCCTAATAAAAACGTAAACTACATGTAAACCATATTTTTCATCAAAATCAACAAAATTAGTATAAGCTCATAAACACGCATAAGTTTTACAAATAATAAAATAAAAATAAGAACATCCTGAAAAGAATATTCATCCAGAAATAAGAGGAACAACTTCAACAGATCCTAGAATTGTATGTATTAGAATAAATTATTAGAAGAAAGTTCTTACCTTAGGTTTATCTTTGGTTCGGGGTGATATTCGGAACAATGAAAATCGATCTTTAGAATTATCGCCCGGACTTGAAACGGAACGTGGAGATCTTGGCGTCACTTCAACATCTTTTCTTTTATGGAAAAAATCAGTTACGGCTTGAATAATACTTTTACGTTTCTCTCCTGAACGCTTATCATGACGTTTCGCATTCTCAGCCAAACAAGGCTCCGACTTACAATGAACCGAATTACGGTCTTTATTTCGTCGCACCAAATCACCAATGATTGAATTGCCCGAAAATGATTTCTGGATGCCGATGCGTGCGTCTCGTGATATTTCACTGAACGATTTTGTACGATTCGGTTTCTTAAACTGTTGCGAAAAATCGGATGATAACGAAGAAATTTGTTCACAACTAGGCGTATTATCAATTGTGAACATTAAATTTTCGTTAATTGATGACGAACGACGAAATGTAACGTCTTCTGGACGCAAATCTCGTTCAAAGACAACACTGTGTCGTTGAGGACGGTCAGTTTTTGTAGATCCACGTCTATGTTCTTCATTTTCCGACGTTCTTCGCCGCACTATTGGAGGCAAATGTTTCACTGTTTCAGTGCTGGTTCTTTCTTTAAACGATTCAATTTTATTAACAGATTTCAATGGTGATGGAGCAAATTCAAGAGTTTTTGGTGGATGTGATGACCCACGCTTGTTGGGTGTGGCATAAATGTCTTGATTCCTCGACAGTACTGTATCAGTTGCTGATTTCTGTAACGCAAATGTGTTGGAATCATTTGGAATTATTGGAACATTTTCATCTTGTTTTCTCATCAAAAATGCATTTCTATCTTTTGCTTTTCGTCCACTACTCAACTTCTTTTCAGATTTTAATTTATCCATTACCATTTCATGGATCAAATTCTTTTGTTTGGCTCTTTCTTTAGTGATTTCCTTGAGTTTTTCGGATGTAGTTAAAGGAGTAGTGTTTGTAGCCACAGGAATTGTTGGTGTTACGATATTTGTTTGGCTATTCACTTTTGCCTCGATAGTATCTTTTGATTCCGTTTTATCTGAAATCTGCTTATGCTGTTCAGATTTAGAGGAAGATGATACAGAAGATGGAGATGAAGACATAGATTTTGTGTTGCTACCTCGACGCGATTTCCTAATATCAATTGAGTCCTTAGCGTTTTTAAATTCCGATACTAGGCTCTGTATACGCGTTACATGTTCTAAGTAGTCTTTATTATTTTCATTATATTTTTTCGGCTCTACTTGTTCAGTCTTAAATTCACAATCTTTGGCATTTTCTAAATGTTTTGATTTTGATCCTTCGTCTTTAACATTTGTCGCAGTGTTGCGCTGTTTGAATAAAGAAGGTTCAACAATCATAGTCTCTAATGATTGTAAACTTGTTAAATCACTTTTTGACTCACAATCAACTGGTGTCTTCCGTTTAGCTACGTTTGAATCGTACCCTTGTCTTTCGTTAGACAAAAATGAATCCATATTATAACTATATCGGCTTTCCTTAAGATTATGAGGACTAACATTAACAAATTGTACATATCCCTGATTTTTGAGCATAGCAACATTTGTCGCCGAGGCCACATTATCAAGACCGCCCCCACTACCTTCGGACGTTGTATCCATGTATTCAATACTGTCCAATTCTGCTAAATGACTAGGAACATCCGAATTTGTTTCAAATCGTCGTTCATCATCATCTCTTCCGCATATATGTCCCAAATTATCCATTTCTTCTAATTTAACAAACTGAGCATTAACTGCGGCAGTTGTATTTAATTTATTTGTAAATTTGGCGGTCTTATATTTTCGTTTAGAATCAAATGTTGGGTTCATCTTGGATTCAACATCGTCAAAATCATCAGAAACAGTACCATCGCGAGCCCAGTCGGATAGCTCCGTTTCTGTTAAAGCAGTGGCAGTAATATCTCTATTGGAATCCGAACTTGATACACTGATATCGCTTGTCGATTTTCCTACATTCCTTCCACTTAACGTATGAATATCGAACAATTTAACAGAACCCTGATCCAAAGTTTTTGGTTGATTCAAACATTTGGGTTCGTTTTTAGAAGAACTGCGCGCAGAAGTTTCATTCCACGCAGGTTCACTTCCTTTATTTTGTTGATTAGCAGCGATTTCTTCCGCGGTTACAATCAAACTGTCCATAACAATGTCATCTTGATCTTCACTTCCATCATTTATTTTAACCTTTGGGACGGTAATATTATTGTTGGCTGTCGATGAACTGTGACTCAATTCTTGATATTGCTTTTCTATAGATTGGTTATCCCCAAATGATGATAATGAATCGGTGTCGACGTCATCATCATCGGAATATGTTACATTGTTGGTCGGCTCTCTAGTCCATGGAATTTCTGGAACTATAATTGATGTTTCTTGAGCAGGACTTCGAGTTCTTTGATCACTATCTTCAACGGCTGTATCACTTTCCATAGGTTTTACTGTATTTTCAGTTGCTGTATCAGTTTGTGATAATTTTTCACTGTTCACATTTGATAGTGGACCACTAATTGAATCAGTTGATTTTATCATTTTAGCAGAATTACCCTCGTTATCTGAATCAGATTTACGTGAATTGTTGTTATTATTATTGTTATTTGAGACATTTTGGACATCAGGTTTTAATTCATTTTTTGGAATATCCGTTTTTCCTCCACCACTAGCAATCAATGTTTGCATTGTAGGAGAAATTGACGGTGATGGATTCAATAATTTTTGATGTTCAGTAATATTTGAATGGAATGATTTAATTTTCGAATCTAAAGTTGATGTGGAACTGGACTTTTGAATGTTGTTATAAAGATTTGAACTTCCGAGCAAAAATTGTTTCTTTAGTTCAAGGGAAACTTTTGAGTGGTTGCGGTTTAATGCGAAGCTACATTTTGGTGGATTTTCGACGGTTCGAGGTGCCAAAATTTCAATGTCTGGCACAATTGGAGTGATTTCCAAATGAATGTCATCTTCTTTGGGTGGACTTGTTTTTCTGTGCTTGCCACTGATAAGTTTCTCGCTCGCTTTTGGCTTAAGATGAAGTTTTTTCGGTGGTATGTAATGCCCGCGAACTTTGGTTACATATACGTCTTCGAGCATTGACATCGGAATTTCCATTGTTGGTGTGGTTGCATCTAATTTAAATTCTGAATCGGTTGAAATTTCTGTGGCAGAATCTTGAGATTCGCTGGAGCTTTCGCTTTCCTCGTCGGATGCCACCTAATAAATTAATTAATCATTATTTTTCTTAGTTCTTGAAAAAAAACAGAAACAAGCAAATTCTCTTGAAAAACTGTAATGATTATTATCTTCCAATCATAGAGAAATAGGCTCATGTGTACTTTAGCACACCCACAATCTGGCAATGCTGCATTTTCGACTTTGTTTTTAATTTAATTCGCGACTAAATCGGTCCATAATAAAAATTTAGCCACAAAAAAGAGAATTATACCATATTAGAATTGAATAAACAAAAATATCACGAATTAAATTAAAAACAAAGTCAAAAATGCAACGTTGCCAGGTTGTGGGTGTGCTAAAGCACACTTGAGCCGAGAAATATTTTGCTCATCTCTGTCATTTAAATACAAAGAATATTTAAATCGTCAAAAAATCAAATAAGAATTGGAATAAGTCAGTAAAAGTGGGAAATGCATGACTGGTTGTTCTAATAAATATAATTTTCTGGTTTGGAATCATAAAATAGTTAGTAACTTGTAATTACAAGCAAGTTCCTTGGCAATCGAAATACGTATTTGACTATCACAAAATATTTTTTGGGTATTGTTTGATACATTTTAACTTTACAATACAATCAACTGTAGACGTAAAATATTATCTCGATACGAACCAATAATACTCTATATATCACATTTAAAACTCATTGTCAGTTCACTCATTTTTACCCATAAAAACAATAATAATTGGATTTTATCTGAGGATATTAATATTGTAAATAATATTGTGAACTCCCTTTTGTCGGTAACGGTTGCTAATAAGAATTATAAGAATAACTACTTTTCCCACTTAACTTAATAACTCCGATAAAAAGTAAATTACGTATATGATAAAACAATATTCAACCCTTAAAGGTACTAGTGTAATTGGTTCCAAATTTTAAAACGAATTGTACTCTTTTTACATTTACATGTTATAAGTTAAATGAATTGGTTGTAAAGGGTGAAACCTTGTCTCATTTTTAGGGGAAAACTAGAGTGCACTTACCTTATTCCATCTTATTTGATTTTTGATTTAGCTAAATGACGTTATTTTATTAATTTTCGACTAAGGATTATTTTGTATACAACTCATCAAACCATCTATTCGATTTATAACATTATCTGCACACTCTTACTTTAGTTGCAAAATTCGGTGAGATCCTTAAGATCTCAGCATTAATTAGAACAAGTATGGAATTAATTAAAGAAAAAATTATCACACTCACACAAAAAAATAGAGAACAACCATGCAATATCAGTTTTTTAAACAATAGAAATACGGTAAAACATTTACGCACATCAAATCGTTAGTGCCCCCATCAAGAAAATTTAATTCGAGACAAATAATAAGAAAAATCGTTAAAAAATTGATTTTTTTTGTTGGTGTTATCACATCGTAGCGCTGAAAACAGCAAACAGCGAATCGTTCGTTTTTTTGCCAATATTTACCTCATACACTCTAATATTGCATGGTGATTAATTAATTAATCACACATTAATTGTGACTCCTTCGCTTCATTAATGAACTTTTAGTGCGCTTTTTGAGGGATGTGGAGTGAAATAAATGAAGAAATGAGCATAGGACTTTAAAGACATTAAGCACAGAAATACTAATCATTGCAATAAATATCCCTTCGATGTGGACATCAACTAATTGAAAAATTAATTGTTTAAATAAGCATAAGCGCGTTTAATTTCAGTTATCAAAAAGCTAATTATTAATCCTAAAAAAAATCAGGGAAATCTAAAATTGGAGAATCTCGCAATAATTGGACTTTTCCAATGAAAAATTGATCTATCTAATACGTAAAAACTCAGACATCAAACTTTTGAATAATTTAAAAATTTTAAATATAAATTTAAATGCCAATAAAATACTAATTTATTTCAGAAAAACGTTACTGAATAACGCAATCTTTATGTTTATTCGATTTTGATTTGTGGGATGGATCCTTTCTAGTTTCGCTCGTATTTGGAGTATCATTTGGCTTTGGATCTGATACTTTTTTAGGTAGCTTCGGAGATGGTAATTGCGAAACTGAAACTTTTTGTGGGTTGAGATTTTCCGGTTTTGGACTTGATAATTTTTGAGCAGCAACTTTTTGAGGATTGAAATTCACGTTTTCAGGTTTTGGGGATGTTTCTTGGGGCGCAGCAGATTTTGGAGAGTTTGAATTTTCAGAAACATTTTCGTTAGACTTGTCAGGTTTGTTTTTGCTGCGTCGTTTGGGAGCGATTGGGTGATTTGTAACAAAAGTATTGGTGTCGCTACTTAAGTTAGGTGGTTCTTTATCACATGATATTTCAGTGTTGTTTTGCTGATTTTTTTCAGCGATATTTTCAGAAGTTGAAGGAACGGAAATATTAGGTTTTTGATTTTCAGATTGCAAGGAAATTTCTTTATCGTTTTTGTTTGAAAGCGGTTCAGATTGAATTTTCTTTTCTTCTAAATTTTCTTCAGATTTAACTTTTAAAGTTTCAGAAGCTTTTTTACTAGCAATCTTCAGAGGCTTGGCTTCTTTTTTATCAGTCTTCACTTTTTGTTCTTTTTTAGTATCGCCCGATCCTAATTGTTCAAAGACGGCAATATTTTTCTTTGATATTTTCTTAGGAATTCCGGGTTTGGGTTTGGGTTTAGGTTGTTCAACGGTTTCATTAGATTGAGATTTAGCTAAAATATTTTCAAATAAATCGATACTTTTTCGTGGCATTTTGTTGACTACCGTTGCAGAACGACGGGGCGATTTTAAATGTTTTTCTAAACCTTTATACTTGGCTGCACTATACGACCGATATACTTTACTCTCTAATGGTGTGTGATCAAGGTCATCCATCCAATTGAGCAAATCATTAATTTTATCATTGTCAGTTTCAGTATTTAAGTCTGGCACAGTTCCCAAATGTGTTTCAACTTGTAGAGCTGCAAATAGATTTTCAATACTTTCACTAAGAGGAACTTCTTGTTCTGCAGTTTCAAAATCGTTTATTATAGGAACAACTGGGACAGGAATTTCTGATTCATCTTTATAAGCCAATAAACTTTCTATATAGTTATCTATTTCATTTATATCAGCATCTTCGGGTTCAAATGAAAATTTCAGTTTTTCTTCAGATTTTTTCTCTACTTTTACTGGTTTTTCTTTCGTAACCGTTTTTGTTGTTACATTTCCAAAATATTTCTTAACACTTTCTTCAATTTTTAATTGCGGTTTTGGAACAAGTAACGCACCACCTTTTTGAGGATCGACCGAATTTTTGCGTTGCTGTCGACGTTTTTCATTGTCTTTGGCTCGCATTGCTAAAAGTTGTGATGGTAATAATTGCATCTCTTTTAGTTCAGTTTTAATTTTGTGAGCTTTTAGCTCACGAGTCTCTTCTTCTAAGCGATCTAAATCAACATCTTTTAGAATTTCTTCTTCTTTTAGTTGACTGAAAAAAGCCTCAATTTCATCTTCGTTTGTATTGATTTTCGGTAAATTACTTTCTTTAAGTTCAAGGACATCTTCTTTTAAAATTTCATCTTGCTTTTTAGATAAACTGTCTTCGTTATTCTTAAGAATTTCATCATTTTTCCCGAGCATTTCCTCGTTATTCATAAGAACTTCATTGTTATTTTTTAGTGTTTCTTCATTATTTACATCGTTTTTGGGTAAAATACCACTATCATTTTTCGGAATTGCATCTTCAAATTTAAAAGTGAAGTCTTGTTTTTCAAGTGGAACATTTGTATTTGAGTTTTCATTCGTCACGGACAGTGGTATATGGGAAGTGGATTCTATTGGAGATTGTTCTAAATTAAATTCGTTAGTGCTGTTATGGTTCGCGAGTAATACAAAGATATTAGGGTCTAAAATATTAAGATCCGAAGAAGGGATATTGTTTGAATTGATTAGAGTATTTGTTTCTGTGCTGCTTAACAAATCTAGATTGCTTTTATCCTCAGGGATTTCAATTGCTTGTTCATTCGGATTTGATTCGATTTCAGAGATATGATTATCATTGTGCACAACATCGGGAAGCGATGGCACCGCGACATTTGATTGCTCATGGGAATTATTTTCGGGAATTGTATCTAGTTGAGGAATTTGTGCCGTGATGTTCACCTCTGTATCCGAGCCGGTTGTGTCCGTATCAGGAGGCACAAGTGGTTCTTGTACACGAACCTCCTGTTTGCGCATTTCACGTGCAACTCGAATATTTTCTTCATCCTCCGTTTCCGAATCGCTTACGTCTAAAATATAAATGCGATTTCTATTAGCACAATAATTAGTATATTACAACAATTACAGTAATTGCAAAGTTCGAGAAATAAATACTCAACAAAATAGCTTTTATTTTAATATAGCAAAGTTAAAAACAAAATTTACAAAAAAATAAATTAAACTAATTTCATTTAATCTTTTAAAAAAAATAAATGAATGAAACTATACTGAATTATAGAAATGGAGGAAGCATTAAGAGAACTATAAAATAAAGAACGAACAAAACTGCTTGAAAATATTCAACAATTTTTCTATGCTTACCATCATCGCTACTGTAATCGTAATAACTAAATTCATCGCTGCTTGTGTCACAATTGTCTGATGTCGGCGATTCGCCATTAAGATTTTCTTTTGATTGTCGACCAACTAAATGGTTTGATTTTTTCTCTGGAACCATAGCTCCACGTTCTAAGGCCTCTTCGTATAAATCATCAGAATCGGAATCACTAGGATCAGAAGATTCGGGTTCAGCTGCCGATTGACCGAAGTTCCGATCTGTCCATTCGTCTTCGTCCATTTGACTAAGCGGATCTTCAGCTTCAGAAACTATCAAATCTGTGGCAGCTAGATTGGAAAATTCAATTCTTTCTGGTGTTAAACCTAAGAAATAAAAAAAATTGATTAGTCTAATATAAAATTTTAGATGAATTTCTAATAAAAATTAATAAATGTCCAACGAATCATTGGTAGATAAAACAAAACTCAAAAGATCAATGCTAAATGGATATTTGGAGGTCATCTCGAGGTCACCAATTTATGAATGTTTTATTTAAAATTCAATTGCATAGATTACATAAATTCAATTACATAGGCTCGAATGAAACATAATTCAACGGTTCTGTATACTAAATCTGCTCAAATTGAGAATCGTCTAGATACAAATTAGAATAACGGGCTTTTTAAACTTGAATAAAATTATAAGTTAGTAGATTTTGTAGGTCAAAATTTTGCATTTTCACAATCTATCTTAATTGTGAAGGGTAAAATAATCATACAATAGTACTTATCAGTCAGAAAATTAACTAAAACTGATTTTATCTATATGATACATAGTATTATGTATATGATAAAATGTACACGACTAAAACTGCGCCCGTAAAACTGTACAATAAACTGAACGTAAATGGGATTTTAAATATGGTGTCGGGTTTTTTAAATATTTGTAAAAACAATAATAAACAGTAAATTATCTAAGATCATGCAATACATAGACAACTCAAAAGCCACCATTGGCTGGTCATACATAGGGACAATGATAATGATTTAATATTGTAACGATTCTACATAACGTTTCCTGAGCGCAAGAAACGCTTAAAAACAATAATTGTTACATTGTCAGCTACTATCATACATCGCACTTTCAAATGCGATCTAGAAATATCTACGAATATCAGAAGAGTTAATGTTCTCGATTACGCTATATGAAATAATCATTGGTTGCTACCAAGATTTCAACGATTTTCTATGATCTGAGTAAAACTGTTGAGACATAACAAAGAGCTACAATGAAATGTATTTTTTGCTTATAATGTTCGATATACAACATACGCAACAAAAATTACGATTATATATCTACTTATACATGTATTAGTTATTCTTTCTCACTGAAGCCGCAAGATGGCGTTCTTTTTTTCTTGAAATTTCTAATATAAATATTATTTAAATACAAGCAATGCTCGAGTTTAATCTAAATATTAAGTATATTATAAATATTCAATCATTTTTAGACAATTTTAAAATTGCCAATAGACTGGACATTGTCGAAACCTACAATGAATCTAATGCAAACACTAAGGTTACTTACATTTATCTTTAAGGGCTGCAATTTTGGAGTCTGGAGTATCTTTATGAACTTTGTTTGATCTAGCCTTTTCAGAACTTCGCGTTTTTCCTTGCATTCCGGCATGTTGAGGACAATAAAATCTAATAAAAAATATAATAGAACTAAATATTAAAAATAATTAACGTAATTATATGTGTATACTTCTGGCCATGTTGTGCGTCAAAAGAATAAAATCCCATTCTTAAATTTATCGAGCAATACTGACACCTGAAACAACCTCGATGGAAAAATCGGCCTTCGGCAGACCATCTTTCCATCAGATATACTCTTGTGCCACAAAAATGACACATTTCAGAACCTCCTTGAGTAGGAAGATTAACTCCAGTCTTAGAACTCTGGAAATAAACGATTAAGTAAGTATATAATAAAAATTCTGATGAAAAGAAATTGAAAATGTTAGAATTCCACATTAAATGCAATAAATGTGCTTTCTCACGCTAAATAGATCACCTAGATTACAAATTGAATAACATTGGTACGATTTGTAATGTTGATAGTTAAGAGCCGTAAAATATGGAACGCCAATCAGCGTTTATAGAATATTTAGATTTAATAAAGAGATTTGAATAATCTAATTTAAATGATAACGTATTCTTAAAACATTTGTTGAAAAAGAAAACAAGTATTTAGAAAATGAAACAGTAAAGTAAGAAGTTGTTTTTGAAAAGTATCAAATAGCAATTATCAAACGAAGGCAACTTTACCGATTTTTGAATCTGAGATGATTTTACTTCTAATTCAGCCGTTTTGGTGTCGAATTGTTCCAACATATTAGCAACTTTGTTATTGCCTCGATCTAATACAGTTCCTTCTTTTAGTTTTTGATCCAACACCTTTAAAGATTTATCGATTTCGACATATTTTTCGTTATATGAATCGGTGCGTTCGAGTGCAGCTTTTTTCTCCATTTTCGTTTGTCGCGCTAAAAACTATTAGAAAAAAATTACTTCACATTATTAATTAAGTCAACAATTGATTTACTTGTTCTCGGCTCCATTTTGGCACTTTTTCCTTATCAAGTGCCGTTTTATTTTTTCCTAATTTATTTTCCAAAATTTTCTTTTCTATCTCCCGTACATTCCAGTCCGAACGTTCAATTTTACCTATTGCACGTAACAAGTCGGGTGGTTTTTTATCTAATTGACTTGAACGATGTTTTAGTTTTTGTTCAATATTTTTAATTCGTCCGACGAAATTTTCATCAGTACCTCGTCTATGGTCACCTTGAAACCGTTCTCGATCCTACAGATATATAATTTTGAAATTAGTTCATATTTTTGGTACAAATTTCATTAGCTAGTTATGTTAATACAAACAAATAGAAAAAATAAAAGCAAAAGCAAAACAAAGACGTTAAATCGTTAGAGTCACAAACGGTGACACAGCAAACAAATCTTACAGGAAAAAGAAGTTTTTGTTCCAAATGTTTAACCCTATCACCGAAATCGGCAGCTGTTTGCCTATACAAATAGATAGAATAGTCCTCAAAAGGTTGGGATTCATCAAATTTAGCATTTGTGTGTAGCATGTGAAGACTTTTATAAAATTGTTCGGTGTTATTTTTACGATGTTGCTTTCGTCGACTCATGCGATCCATTCTGTTTTGAATTATTTCTGCCTCTCGTTCTTCCTAATATATTTAGGACTTAAAGTTAGTATCATAAAATTTTAAAAGGGTAACGAAAAATCATAATTTTAAAAGAAAGTGGGGCAATGAAGAAAGTATATAAACAAGTTGGAAAAAAGACAATTAAATTAATTTGGTTCAGTGGAGCGTGGTTGGAACTTTAACTTACTGCTGTTTTATCAGGAGTTCGTCGCTTTCGGCGCCTTTCATTAGCCGATAAATGATTTGATCGAATTGAATGTTTCGCTGAAGTCCGCTGTGAGGGATGAATAGCTGTATTCGACGAAATTGGCTTCCAATCGTCAGACGTTTTCAATTTTGTTAGAGGATATTCTTGCTTTTTCAACTCATGTAAATCCTACAATTAAAACAATTAAACACATTAGATCCTAATAAGAAAAACAATGAAAATAATAAAAAAATGCATCGATTGGGTACTTCCGAGAAAAGTATTAAATAAAAATAAATAACCAAAAGTTAAAAAACAACAATGACTGCTTTTAAAATGGCATACTTAGCAATGTATATTTATCGTAAGTATTGAATCAATGAATACCTCTCAATTAGCTAGGTAACACCTAATACCCTATTAAAAAAAACTTACAATTTTTGGTTGTTTAATAGTCTGTGGAATTTCTCCATGGAAGGTTTCATAAATTTGAGACAAATACGACAGCATTGTTAGTTTATCAGGGATATAACACTGTGCCATTTCAACTCCAGTCATTACAGGCGGTATTCCCATTTCCTTTTCCAATAAATCAAATGCCAATTGATTATTTTCAGCAACATTATCAGGTTGCAATGAGTTCCAATCAATTAATTCAGGCCTATACCGATGAATAATTGCACATAATGCAAGTCCATTTTTAAAAGATTCCGTAATGTTTTCAATTTTAACCGAAGCATAATTAGAAACTTGTTTCTTTATCCAATGCAATAACGTATCAGGATGAATCGGAGAATCTAAAAATAAAAATAAATATTTAAAAAAACAATTTAGTGAATCAAACGCTTCAATACCTTTTCGTCGACGTTTCTTATGAATTTCAGTGGGAGTAATATTGAGATCACGTGGTGCTGATACCGAAACGAGGGCTAAGCTCTCTGGATTATCCGTATCGTACAAATATTGCACTTGAGCTGGAGTAACTAGAAGTCTATTCAAATTTGGGTATCTTGTGGCAGGACATAGAGTATACGCCGCAAAATCTCTTTGTAAATTTTCTGGAGTCGTTTGACCTAGTAATCTAGAAATATTAACAAAAAATTAAACGAAAAATTCAGTTTAACTATTAAATGATATGCACCTATAGACTGATTCTCTTTCAGCTATTACTTCTAATGGTGTGGAAGCACCCGAACCCCAACCACGAATTGCCCAGCATGCATCCAAAGATGATAGGAAACCTCTGGCACATCCTGAACCGGTAGGCCAAAATGGCTAAAAAGATGAAGTAAAATATTAAACATATTTTTGCCCAAAAAGAAAATTTCAACCCACTAACGAAGTTTTATTTATTTTTTCGTAATTTTTTCGATATAGCACTTCGTTAATTTTTTATGAAAAAAAGTTCTTATACTTTTGCTAGGTTTAGACAAGGAAAATTTTTTTTAATCAAAGATATTTATTTGTTATTTTTCGTAGAATAAGAATCTAATAAAAAATACTTATTTTTGTTTTAAAAACACATAGTTGACCTTGACAAAGCCTTGATAATTTTGCAAAGTCAATAATAAACCTCAAAACTTTTACCTTTAATCATCAAATAATTTTTATTCGAACTTTTTTTTTAAAAAACCACACTGTTGAGAATGGTCTCAAGTTAATTTGACCCTTTTTGTATCTAATAGCGTTGCATAGGATGGTGTAATGATACACAAACATTTCGGTGGCGTACCACTTAATGTCTTCTTTGATTTTTTTAAGATTTATACCTTTACTTTCTTAGGCAAATACTTATTACTCGCATACCACAATTTACTGATAGGATATACTAGCTCAACTTACTTAATATCAAAAACATAACTAGTTACCAAAACTCTATAGATATGAATACTGTTTCTTTTTTGTTATTGAACAATAAGTATTCCAATTCGGAACAAATTGAAATTATTTTTGGACGTTGTAAATATGTGTTATGGATTGTCCATTATATTGATTTAGGTCACTTGCAAAATGACTAAATTATATCATTACCTCAAGTAAGCTATCACCAACTAGACACATTAATAATTTATATCCTTTTCGTTCAACAACACGAATTGCATTTTCAGCCGCATACATTGAAGTAAAATCAAACATAGCAACGTCTGGTCGTCCATAATGATTGACAGCGAACTCTAAATTAGGCATTTGATAATTTGTAGAGAATTCAGCCGCTTCTCGTGCATAATTCATTAAGGCATCACGATCGACATTTTCAGGTGCTAATAATTTTGCCGTATCAGGAACATCCTGTAATAAAACACAAAAAAAAATCAAAACTATTATAAGGAAGATAATAAATTTCAAATACACGTACTTGTATTATTACGCCTTTATCAATTAAACTATGCTTTTTAGCAGTCATAACAAAGTAATGTGTTTCATCTTTGTAATAAACGATGTTTTCTAGGTCGATGCCTGTATCCTGATATAAATCTTTGAAAAACTTTTGGTTAAAAATAAAAGCAACACCACTAATTTCCTCGACTCTGGCTTCGGCTTCTGAGTGTTTATTAATGAAATTCGCCGTAATTGCAATAGCTAATTTTCCTCTAAATTCTTTCCGCTTAAAACCTTCCAGAGTGTTTCGCTTGCCATCAGCGCCAATTAACACATCAAATTCATAATTTGAAACGGGGTGATCACTAGGTTCCACTTCGGCTCGCCAACCATGTCCTTGAAATAAAATGTATTATGCATTTTTTATTTTATTTTTAATGTAAATTAGTTTATACTTTCAGTTTCTTCTACATCTGTTGGTGGAACCAAGCCTTCAAAGCCAACTCCTTCATGTAATTCCACTCCTAGCAGCAATGCTACTTTTAATAAGATGCATTGCAATTGTCTAATACTAATATGGTCTATAGCACCAGCACAAAATTTGCCGAAAAACTTTTTTGCGCCAAGCGCCCGCAAATCGTGAATGACAAATGGCCACAGATGCAAAACATTATTTCGACTAAGACGATCCCGTTTTTCTATAACAACCTGTTGGAGAAGAAATTATTATAGAACAAGTTCATTTTATTGAAAATTTATTTGCTTTTTCGTTTTGTTTTAAATTTGAGACTGCGATATCATTGCGAGATAATTTCGGATTTCAAAATTTTCGGTTTCGTCTCGTCTTGTTTCCGAAGTAAAACGAGACGAGATGTATAGTCCCGTCTCGTTATTGTCTTTACCGTATCAACTTTATGTAAACTAATATAATTCTAACAAAAATTAAATCGAAAATACATTCCTTTATGGAAATTTTCTCAAATAGAAAACTTATATAAAAAAATTAACATGTAAAAATAAGAAAGTGTAAATATTCTTATAAATTAACTTTTAACTTATGACAACATGAAACATAATATGACATAACAAATTATTGTTGAGTTAAAAGTCTTATATATAAATTTTAGTCGCAAAAGCGCCACATTATTTCGGTATAAGGTACAATAAGATAATATAAACATAAGATATACTATCTTATATAAACTTATGTAAGTACTATCTTAAGGTACAATTTTTTTTAAATTATTGAAATTCTAAACAATGATGCAAATCGAGAAACAAAACATTTAAGTGAGATGTTTTTTTATAATAGTTAATAAATTTTTTTCATAAATTTTGTAATTATTAAATGTTAAAAATATTTTTTTATTCTATCTTTATAACTGGATTCATTTTTAACATCAAAAAAATGGAAAGAGTTCTTAAATCGACGTGAATATGATTATTATTTATGTTATTGAATGAGGTATATGGTACACTTTAATAATGCTTTCTTTAATTTGAAGAAAAAAATTCATCCTTTACGGTTAAAATATAAAGAATATTTAATTATATGTAATACTTTTAAACGAATGCAAAATTAAGGGTGTAATAAGTAAATTTTGGGCGTAAAAAAATAAATAAAAAATTAACTCGAGAAAAGAACAAATAAATTAGAAATTCCAACAAAGGAAATCGACTTAATTTTTAATAAAATATTGTCTCATAAAATGTCATTTCCTAGGAAAAAGCAAATAAATTCATATTGAAATGAGTTAATTAAAATAAATTAAGTATAAATAAATCAGTGGGAGAAATATGTGTGGGTAACATAAGTGACTCATTTTATGTGCAGTGAATGTATTTTTAGCGAAAATTAGCCAAATTTGGTTCATTGGTCAAGCAATAAATGAGAATCAGAAGTGCAAAAATTTGATGAAAGATTTTTAAAATTTGAATTGTTTGTTATGAAATTTATGTAAAAAGAAATGTTCCGGAACTGAATAATATAAACGTAAAAACATACGACTTTCGCTCCTAAGAGTTGAGCCTCGATGGCTGCACGTAGACCACATGGTCCAGCGCCGATCACCAGGACTCGAGTTGAGGCGCAGGCCCGTCCTCGAGCGTAGCATTTATGGGCTGCTCGCACATCAAGCCGCTTCCATAGAGCCTGAGCTTTCCACGACCTTAATTTCGACTGAAGGATTTTTTTTGTTAATATTTTTTTATGAAATTACAAATTGATAAAAGTACCTTTAGTTTCGGGTAGAAATGTGGGCAATTTGTTGGACGTAATTTGAGTAAATCACATAAGTTTCTGTAGAGTCCAAGAATTGATTTTAGCGTCGTCGCTGAACAAAAATGGTCGAATATCTCTGCAGCCAAGGCACTGTTCTCATCAACATTGCTAGCATTGTCAACGGTACCTGGTGCTATTTTTCCAATACCGGTACTACGTCCACCGCGATGATGATCCATTATACTAATTTCATCTGTCCAAAAATAAAAAATTGCTATTAAATTCAGTCAAGCCCCCATACAAGTGAAAAATTGTCAGGTGACACACATTCAAATTGTATGTTTGTCGCATCTTGGATATCTTTCGTTCTACATGTATGTATGTGAATGAATTTGTGCTACATTTTAAAAATAATCTAAATTAGAACAACGGTGACATTTCCAGTTATATAATATGCAAGTAGTGATGCAGACATGGTTTACTTTTTTGAGGTTTTCATTAACAAAAATAATCACATGCTCTATCAACAAAATACTTACAATCACAATACAACTATAAGAACACCCCGTGGATATCATCCTCAGAGGCATTGACCACTAAAACTAGCAGCGACCATTAGAAATGACGTTTTAGAGGTTAATCACGTCTAGCGTATACAAAAATAAGGAAAGAGACTTTTGACGGGGGGTCAAAAAACTTTTTTCTCTTCTTTCTAATTATTGAAATCGACTTTGTTGCACTGCAAAATTAAATCTCGCAATACTAACATTTTTCGTGTCAATTTTCAAATTGAACAAAAACTATTTTAAACTACATTTGATAAATAAGTGCTAAAGGTGTGATGAACTTCGTTACTTTTCGACCGATTCCGCTCTGTTCGCCGCTTCTACTTTTGCAACAACTGCAACTGAATAATACTCCCAATAAATCACCGAACCACACGCGATCTTTGTTCCTCTTTTACTTACTACCTTCTTTTATTTCTATTAAATCCACAAACGTCAACTATTGAAAATCTCAATATTTATTCCCAACAAATAAGCTAATACGGGTAGTACATTATACAAACTTACTTCCTTCATTAAATATCTCAATTCGTCATCTCTCTTTATGTATCAAAAAACGTATATCTTTATTTCTATTAAGTACAAAGAAACATTCTAAGAATCCCAATTTCTATATGTAGAACTTACTTTATATGGATTACCAGTGATTCATCAAGATGTATTTGACTTATAAAAAATTCAATAAATTCATTGCTCAATGCCTTCTTGCGTAGTTCTTACTAAAAAAGAAACACTCAAATAAATAAAGCGATATTTATAGACGTTAGTGATTCAAAAATTAAAAATAAATAATGCAATTTCACTCGACTTTTCAACAATAGTCTACGACTATTAGTCCCAAAAAATAACCAACATACTTCAATTAATTATCTTTTATTTAATAAAATTAAAAGAAAAAAAAACAATAAGAAATTCCAACTCTGAGTAACTTATAAATAAGAGTCTCTCTTTCTTTAATATATTCTAAATAAATGCAATATCAAATTAAAGTAAACCTTGAACATTGATCAATCATGGTCATTGAATCATACCACAACCAATATATTTAGTTATACACTTGTTTCCATTTCCATAATTTATTGATAATCTCTACATTTTCATAATATAGTTTCACTTATTAAATCTAAACGAACACTTACTAATTAGATATTAATAAAAATCCTTTACCAATATTTTTCTAATAGTACAAGATTAGACAACTTTGTTTAGATTATATGAATGCGAAAAACTTAATAAATTTGCTATTCGGCTTAAAAGTAAACTAAATGAGAATAGCATGGACACAGCCACTTTATAATGTAATAGTCTTCTTGTTTGAATAAAATAGTAATATTTTTTTTATAATTAAGTTCTTTCTTTCCTAATCATATACATATATTGCTTATAGTTTATTGGCTTCGATAACAATATTTATCGGAAATGTTTTGTTTAAGTTCATCTTTGAGTACGTAATAACCAAGTACTGCAAATATTGTTATTAAAAATATTGTACATATTTGCAAAAAATGTGTGCGACGAATCGATTTGTGCAGTTGCACCTGACTTTCATTGATTTTTTGTAATGTGTGAAACACTTGATTGAATTGATTGTTGGATTGTGTTTCGGTTGCACTGGCGTTTAGAATGGATCCATTGCGAGAAGCAGTCGCCGCAATTTCGCCACATCTTAAACGAAATTGTTCGACATTTTTCCCATTTGAATTCTAGAAATAAAATAGATAATTTAAAGCTAAATTTAACAAATACCTTTTAAAATTGTACAACTATACAAATTTTATAACAAAAGTAACAAAATGTAACAAAAGGAGGACAAATTTGAGTTATTACTATAAATAGATAATTAAATAGTTAATGGTATAATTAAAAAAAAGAATTGAGTTTCAAATACTTGAAGATAGCAAAATTTGCACCGAAACGTTAGTCAGTAATTGTTTAACACATTGTAATACATTCTTGGACAACAAAGTACCTGCCGTACCTACTAACAATTTCTATGCCTTGTATAAAACCAGTAAAGGCAGTTCAGTTATTTATTTACAGAAGATTTACATTGGCGAGTAGTTAAAATCTACCTTGTTAAAAAAAGGTAATTTATATTAATGATTTTAAATTGCCCCTTATGATCTTTTTGAACATATTTAACAATAGGATGGTGCATTCTAACTAGGTTGATAGAAAAATAAGTGATTGAAAAGCTGATATACATGTAATAAAAAAGATAAAAATATAAACATGGCCCGTACATGAACGCATTCATATCCGTTTAGCTAGTGGCTCATGTGGCTAATGATTATCATCGTTACAACAAAATTCTGTATATATGTTTTCACGCACCGCATCAATTTATTTAATTTCTAACAAACACCGTTCATTTACTTCAAATAAGTTCGATTAGCATGAGAATTTAATTATTTGAAACTATTTTATAAAATTTTTACAACAGGACATGCACCCTTTGTGAATTTTCAAGAAGTAAAAAGGGTGCTAATTTAATTTGTATTTTCCGCCAATAATATCTCCTCCCGGATCGACTTTCGACTAATCTTACAAAAAGTTAGTTGAACGCCTAATAGAGTAAAACAAAGACAACATATACCTATATCCCATTATATGGTACATTTATATACATTTATAAGTTCCATTTACGCCATTTTAAAGTGGTAAAGGAAAGACAATTTGATGTTCACAAAAATAATTTGAAATCATTTGGAATTATTACAGGCATTTCAAATGTCATTATTCCAAATTGTGTTTTTTAACCGGGACTAATTAGATTTAACTATTCGGCAATACAAATCTTCTGTAAATAAATAAACTACTGAACTGCCTTTATTGGTTTCATTGGCTTAGCTGTACTCAACAGTACTTTTATCTAAAGAAAAACTACTAATCCTAAAGAAAATTTTGTGCATTTCCTATAGGATAGGTATTTTCATTCATGTATAGGTAGACCCTATCCTTAAGATAGCTATTAGATCGCTTCTGAAGATCGCAGGAAAGCCCACGAATATGGTTTTGGTTTCTAAGATTTTCTCACGAGCATTTCGATTTTGGCAGAAAATCTATCAAAACCAATATTAAATCGAATCTCTAATTTAGTGTTGAAACTTGCCAAAACTGTAAGTTTGTTCGGATGCTAGTTTCTACATATTCAATATTAAGTTATAAATGAATGTAAATCTATTTTGATTAATTTAATTTCACATTTAAAATCAAATAGTTTAAAATTTTAGGATTAGTAGGGCACAAGGTATTAGAGAGTATATGAGAACTGTATGATATTATTTAATAACTACAGAGGTTAGAAGTTCTCATTCCATAGATCCTTTAACCGCGCTCATTTTCACAAAAACGATATTACATACTTCAGCAATTAAAGGATGCGTTTCAAATATAATTAATTACATCTCAAAAAGGATTATAAAACTTTAAATTTATATACCTTCCACATATCATTTATATCTTGCATTGACAAATCATTTGATTCTGCATTCATACTCATCACCAAAAATTTATCCTTTACAAGCCCTCCCAAATGGAATCCTGGTTGCAATGTTACATTAATAACAACTTCATCATTTTCCTTCAGTAATCCAGAACTAGGACGTACACGGAATTTTTCTGGTGATGTGGTCTTAACCTAAATTGAATTATATTTTAGAACTGTTCTCAACTCAATTAATATATTTAACAAATACCTTATAAACTACAAATTTTGGAGAATTATTGGTGATTACAAAAGATCCGTGCAATTCACTGCCGTCTTTTTTGAATGAGATAACCTCCGGGGGATAAATACTTAGGGATGCATCTGAAATTGAAAGAAATGTCAGAGAAGAGAAGGATTTGGGTTAATTATTATCTTACTTGGATCATGTTCGGAACGCTTTGTGGGCGAATCAGCCATAGATGAGCCATCAGCGAAGTGTACCTATGAAAAAAGAAGAAATGTATATAAATATTTATTAAAACTATAGAAAGTAATACTGTACACGAGGCATTATTAAGTCGATCTAATTCACGTTTTTTTATCAATTAAATTTACTGACTAAGCTCACAACAGAAAGGTGTCAAATTAAACTTGAATTGCATTTTCATTAAAAGCGCTTAGTAAAGGCCTTTTTAGGTGATTCAAATCAATTGCAATTCAAGTTTATCAATTATTTGTCACATAATTGATTTTTCTTAAAATAAACGATATAAAATCACGTCAACATAGAAATACCATGATTTCCTTGAAAATCGCTATTGTATTTAATTTATAAATTGTTATATGGAAATTGTGTATTGTTGTGATTCACGAGTCACATAAAATGTTATAATTCTGTTGGGTAAGTAACGTTAACATTGAATATTCCATAAATGCCATGAACTTTTGACGGGTGACATTTTGTTGACCTACTTTCCGATTATTCCCGGCGTCCCCAGTTTCAGGAGCGACGCTCTCAGGTACGAAACTGAAATTGTAGTCGTCGTTACCGCCCCAGCATGTTAAAGCTTGGTCAGGACTAACGAATTGGTCTAAGTTCTTCTTATTTACAAATTTGATTTTCTCTACGGCTTTCGGTGGCAGCCAAGATTTAATGATTTTAAAAGCAGCTACATATAAATACAACAAAAATTAGTTTCAATTTTATAAAAATGATTTTTGTTACCGCCAAAACTTAAAATCAGTCAAAACTAGAATTTTCCAACCAAAATTAGTTTAGTATTTAAAATAAGTTCATTCAATCAATTTTAAAATTCTTGAAAATCAAATTTAAATCTCTAATTTGTTAAAAATAGTTCATATTTTTAAAAAACAAATCAAAGCTCAGTCTCTTTGCACAAATTTAAACTACGCGCTATTAAGTGTGACGTCATTTCTCAGTAGTATTTGTGATATGTCTAAAAGGATTAGAAACTACGATATTCAATTCTCATCATTCTCGTAGAAAGGTTTCATTGATGGTAAGACGCTTAAAGATCAATGTATCAAAATGTAGTAAAGATATTCATTTAAATGTTCTTTTGAAAATTTTATCAACGTCTGTTATAATATTTCTAATATTTACTCTCCTGTAAAACACATAATTTTTCCCTATTTCAATACAGTTTTCAACATAACAATATAACCATAGTAAAAAAAGCTTCTTTTTAAAATTAAAGTACATTAAACTCATAATTCTACAGTTATTATGGGATCCGATAAGTTAATGAATGCATTTTCCGAAAAAATTGCAACCCCTTAAGTGTTTTAAAGTTTAAAACTCAAAAAAATTTGTCGTTTAAGTTGATAATACAATACTTATTTGATAAACTTTAAAATAAAATCAACCTTAATTTTAACAACACATAATTGGAAAATGTGGTCAGAAATTGCAAAAACTATAGAAAAACTAAAAAAACAAGGATTTTTATAGTAAAAAATATGGCTTTCGTAGGGAAACTTTTAAAGAATTATATTTGGAATAATAATAGAGATAAAAAGGTTCGATTGATAAAGCTTTTCGGCTCACGTTCCTTTTAATTCGGTCAAATCTATACGTCGCATTTTCTATGATACTTTGTTTTTATTTTATTCGCGATTTTTTGTAAATTAAATTCTAATATAGTATAATTGTCTCTTTTGTAGCTAAATTTTCATTATTAACCGATTTATTCACGAATTAAATGAAAAATAAAGTAAAAATGCAATGTCGCCAGCTTTTGACCGACCTAAAAAGGACATGAGTCCGATAATCGACCATCTGTGCAGCCTATAATAAAGGTCAATAAAGTTTTAAATTTGAAATTATATTTTCAGTAAAATACTATGCCGTACAACCTAAATGCTGCTTCTTCGTCAATATGCATTGTATATGTATATAGCAGGTTTCAAATATAATAGAGAAGCTGAAAACGATAAGTGAGATCGAAAAACGAAAAATTCTTGTGTTTTTTCACCTGACATATCCTGTATTAGTTAAATAGTCAATCAAATGAAAATTTGATAGAATAGCATTGTGTATTAACTCTTATGATTCCTTGCTTCGTAGTGTCTCGTGACACTTAACTGATTGGTTATCCTATATTACTAGTTTAGAACCCTTTAGCCTCCATCCTAACGGAAAGTATTACGGACAGAGATCAACTGTTTTTACTTCAACGAAATGCAATTTTGGTGGAGAAGAGTGAATAAGCGAGATTCGTTGAGTTTAGTAGTTCAAATACCCTGCAAATTGTAATATGCATGGAATAGATGCGGATGGAATGAGAGACTATTTCTCCGCATCAATGAAAACATCTTACCGATCAGCGATCTTAGAATATAAGATAATATAATTAAGGGTACATCAAATGAAAATACGCCCAAAGAACTTTTCGATTTACATATCGACTGTTACTACTTTTCACTTATCCATTATTTTTGGATCCCACTAAAAACGAAAGAATTTAGCGAACCTTTGCTAGTGTAGTTTTTAATATCAACGGTATATCCTTGAAGTGAAGCCGATAATATACATTTCTACCAAAAGTGTTTGCTTAACATAACAAAGATCCCATAAAATGAGAATAAATGTGGAATTGCTAAAACTACGTTGTATGAAAAAATGCAGAATTATTGTCACAAATAATCAACGTAGTTGTTGATTTTAAGAAATTTTGATTGTCACTAGTGTCACCAGTAGTAAACAGTCACAATTAGTTTAAACTAAAAACGCTTAATAAAAACTAAAGTTATTTAAAAGAAAAAAGTTAATTTCAGTCAATTGCTGTATAAGTATGTAATTCTACTTTTGATTGATTTTAAGTCCTAATGGTAACATGTTAATGAACCATACCATTTAAAACCCAAGGCATTTCAAATATTAGAATATAGTTTAGAAAATTTGGATAGTATTGTTTGAATAGGCCAATTAAATACTTAGTGAACTCCATATCCATGTTGGATAAACCCGTATCAGCCATATCAAAAAATAACGACAAAGATTTCCCTTTGTCTTGGCGTTCCAGACGCTCAAACCAATATATAACGCAACGTTTTAGTTCATCCATATTTTTCGAATTTTTAATATGCTTTTTCGATTTAAATATGAATAGACTACATCCGTCCTTATCTCGGCCATGTGAAAAAAAGCTGCCCTCAATTAAATAATCCATTTTTACGTTCGTTTCATTTATACCTGAAAAAGGAATGTTCTAATGGATTTCTAAAAATATAAGTAAAAGGATTACCATTTACGTCCATTTGTTTGCGCCATTCGCAAGCTTCCCACATTAACGTGAAGGACTCTTCAATGTTTAAATCGGTATGTTCCAAAAATCGACGAACCCAATCATCATTATCGCGAATTCGGCTCAAATCCGCCGGATGAAAAAGATCTGAAACCAAAGGAAAAAATTACAAATTTAATGTTCAAATACATTTTAGAGGGAACTATGTCTTTATTTTAATTATTTTCGTCAATTACAATAATACATATCAAACGAAGAAATACGGGAGATAATACCCGCTCTCGAAATCAAGTAAAAACGAATTACTAAACACTATATAGATAACAATAAATGTAAACATGCAAAGTAAAGCTAAACAAAACTTAAAAGTCAAATCAGCAATAAATTTGTAAGCTAATTTTATAGTATAATGAGTAATGTATAACTATTATTTCAAAACTTTAGGAGAGAAATTATCTGCATATGTATTTAGATAACAATTAACATTCTAAAAATTTCTAAAAATAGCAAATTATTTATTAGACTTAATCAAAATTGCACAATTTATGGAAAAAAAATAAAAATAGCCTATGTATAACGTAACAATTAGTAATTCCTCTTCACAACTCAACATTGTGTGCAATTTATATATTTAAATTTATGAAATTAACAAATTCGCTTTAATTAATCACTTTGACCTTTAAGGTGTTTTGTGAAGATATATGAATTTTTTATTATTTGAAAAGTGAATTATATTTCCTCTCAAAAATAAAATAACGAGAATGCTACTTCATTTCGAATTTGTAAAATAAAACCGTAATTTGTCGACAATAGGACATTTTAGTAAAAAAAATTTTTTTTGGTAGTAATTTTCGTTGAATAATTTGACATTGATTTATAATAAAAATTACTTAATGGCTATGTACTTTGTGGTTAATTAAGCAAGTCATCAAAGAATAGACAGAGGTAATGACCCATTTGCTCCATCGATGTTTCACCGTTACATTGTAAGCATTGCAAAAAAATTTGTAAATATTTTATTATTCAATCCCTTTTAAGTTTCATTTTATCTGCGATATGCGATATGGCTAAAATATGCCTTTAATAAACTTAAGTTCATCTTAAACTCCAAACAAAAAGTTGTGTTGTCCATTCCCCGGAATGGCTCGTTCCACGTTTGGGGCATAACACATACTTTAAGATGACAAATTTGATTACAGTATCATTAAATATTATTTTGAACCAAAACATAGGATGCTTAATTAATAATACTTAATTTTCCAATTCTACAAATACTTTGTTAATTTTGAACATCAGAATTGTATGTGAATAGTAACGCTTACTAATTTTTATTCAGATAGAATTTTTATTTATTTCTTAACATTAAATAGACATAACTAAACATTCCTTGATTAGGTCATTCCCTCGAGTTATTCATATGCACCGTGTGTACATATTTATGTATTTAAATAAAGTTAATTATCTTTTAAACTTCTCAAATAAACTGAACAAATAAAATAAACTTTAACAGGTAATCAATGCTAAATAAAAAAAAATATTTTTTTATCAATAAATAAAAAAATTAAAAATCTGTAAGAAATTATTCTAGTCCGCGCATCAAATATTGGACTCTTAGACATAATCTCTCTTTTACGTCACATATAAGAAGTTTCAAGGATTTAATTGACGGATTTTTTTTATTAGATACCTTAATATCGTTTGTTAAAAAAAAGTTTCTAATCTGAATTATCAAAAATATTGAATATTTTTCACTAAAAAAGACGGGAGAATTGATTTGAAATTTTAATTAATGAAAAGGGGAAACCGCGAATAATTATATTTATACAAAACTATCTAATTGACCAAATCATTATATTTTCTAAGTCAATTTTGAAAATGAATGTTTAATAAGGAAAATTTTCAAATTTAATATTCAATAGCAAGTTCAATATAATTAACATTCAATATTACACAATTCTCATGAAAATAAACTCTTTATATTATGAGAACCGCTATTGTGTATATTTGGTCTTATACAGTATTCTAGTTACCAAATTTTAAGGAATTATTCAACGATTTATCTAGTGATAATTTATTTTGCAAAACAATTTATTTCCACTGAGAAACTCTGAAATATAAAAGCGTTTGTTACACAATAAATAATAATGTTATTTAGTTTTTGGATATGTGATACAATAAGAAAGATACCAACGTATTATTAAAGGGGTATTTTTGATATAATAGAATTTGTGTTTTAAAACTTTTGTTGATTTAATAGTCTAAAAAGACAATTTTTGGCAAACAAGAATTTTTTTTTTGAAATTAGAAATTTTCTCTGATTGAGCAGTTATATGAGTTATATTGTTTAAGCCACTGGTTCTTAACCTGAGTTCAATCGAACTCTAGGGGATCGGTGAGTCAGTCTCGCCGGTTCGGCGGATTCTTCAGAACCTTTGTTTTGAATTTGAAAAAATCATATTTAATTTTCCAATTAAAAAGGATTCGGTCAATGGACAAATGAAACTGATGGGAGCCAGTACCTCCACTAAGGTTAAGAACTCCTGGTTTAAATAATATATAAAATACTAGCTGAACCCGGCAGACGTTTTCCTGCTTGTTTTTATTAAAATGGCTGTA
Organism: Sisyra terminalis; assembly: GCA_958496175.1. NCBI lineage: Eukaryota > Metazoa > Arthropoda > Insecta > Neuroptera > Sisyridae > Sisyra > Sisyra terminalis. The sequence goes on from OY292275.1 coordinate 17,489,244, forward strand.
AATAAATGTCTTGATTTTAAAAATTAATTCTTGAAATATTAAAAAACCCCTCCCTTAGCAACCCACAGTATCCCTTGCTATACCTACTATAACTTACCATCAAAATTTACATTTTTCAAATAAGTTTTGAGAAAAATTGCTATACTTCTAAAAACCACTGCACGATTATAGATAGCAATGAAGTATTGACAGTTAGCAACTATTGAATTGATCATTGAAAAAGCTGTTTTCTTGTGGTCATAGATATGTTACCGATGCCAGAAATAGATAAAATCAATGTTTAAAGCGAGTCAAAATTTGAGCTAAATCGCTAAACTATAAATTTGACAAAAGCTCAAACAAATGTATTTTGGCATATTGTCCAGATACGTATTTCGATTGCCAAGCAAACTTCCTCAGTGGCCATCAAGTAGTATTGGTATTAGTAAATTTTATATATTGTTTAAACAAGAATTTGTAATTTGTTTCCTCAGTAACGAATCCGGTTATTCTATACTTTTTTTACACATTGGTGACCTAAATAGATTAAATAGATATTTCGGGCTCGGTTAAAGCTCAAGCCACCTTAACAGATACAAATTGAAGTTGAAATGCTTTTGAAATCAAATGTTCTTTATTTAGGTATCAAAAGCTATGCCAAATATATGTATAATGAAAGTCGCAAAGGACAAGGAACATAAGAAAAAACTTTTCTCGCTAAATCGTGTAACTATAGAATCGAATCGAATCGTAAGGCGTAAGGTTAGATAATATAATCGAATAAATTGTTTCAAAATTAGTTAATCGATAACAAATATTTGATTAGAGACACGAAACGTGATTTCCCCCAAAGAAAAGGTAATCATCAAACTAATGAATTTTCCCCTTTCATTAAATTTAAACCCCAACCGTTGAATTATTGTTATACTTGCAGTTAATACCAGTTGAATGCCCCAATGGCACATGCCCAGTCTATCCTGGAAACAGGATAATTGAACCCTATTTGAAATTGTGTCTATTTCACATGCCTTTCCCATTCATACATTTTTAACCGACCAAACCCAGTGGTCTTACGTTATAAATTTTACAACTTTCTTATCATTTTTTATTGCAATCATATTATACGAAAGATTAACGAGATTAGCAACAGCATACAATGGAGTAGTAAAATTGTGGATTGTAAAAAAATAAGTATGAATTAAATTCTTACCATCATTTTGTGCTGCTTGATATTTTTCATTGAATCTATTCCTTAAATCGTCAATTTGTTCTTGCGTTGGAATTAACGTCACCGAAGCCATCTTATATTAAATTAACTTAAATGAAAATAAAAAAATATACAAAAAAATGTTACTTATTTTTTGATGATTAAATCACTGGATGAAATTCATTTTATTAACTAAAAGTGAAATCAGTGAAACTTAAATTTCTTATTAATTGGCCACAATAGTGTTTAGCTGTTATAGCCGAGTTACTCACTGAACAAATAAACGAAAATGAGTTGATTGTAAGCCAATGGAATAAGATAATTATTCAGATATTTAATTTTAAAGGTCGACTGGACAGCATACAAGGCTGAAGACGGCATTTAAGGTATAAGTTTAAGCTAATTCCGTCAGCTTCATCATAATGTTAGTTGGACTTTAATTCATTGCGTGTAACACTAACTTGTCACTAAACATAACCTTTAAATGAACACTTAATTTAATATAACAGTAGGAAAAAATATCTATTCACATACTATGAAAAAGTGCATATGTCAATAAGTTACTTATAGGTATATTATCGTAAAAAATCCATTGATTTATCTCAATTTTTTGTTGCATCAAAAAAAAAATATGACCTCTACACATTGAATTAGTAAATTTCAGCTCAGCTGTAATATGATTGAATTTATGCATAATTTATGATTGTTTGGTTTTGAAATTCCATTAGAGAGAAATTGTTATGTGAACTCGCCTAAGAACGGACATTAAATTTGATTCTTTTGGTATTAAAAATTGCTTAAATGGTGCCAGTTTTCTTAGACTGATAAGGTAACTTTACTATTTTATGGAGTTATTGCAAAACAGGAGTGGATTGAACAATAGTTTTTGAGGGCTATTGAAATCGGAATCAATTGATTCATGAATGTCTATTAATTTAGATAACTTATAAGAAGGTCTAGATCCAGGCATACGTCGATCTTGTATACAAGAGATAACTAAAAATTCATTTTTATTATCAGCGCTCTAAACGAACGAAAATAACAGGTGAAAACATGACTTATAGCTCGCAAAGCGAGTGGTGGAGGTTTAACCTTAGCGATGTTTGAAATTTTTGTGACTCTTCTCATAAGCGATTATGATATATCGCACTCGTCGTTGAATAAAGGTACAACTCCAAAATTGAACTTACCGAGATATCGTTAATAAAGTTCTTGTTATATATGGAATTCTCTAAAACAAAATGAACATTGGTAATACCTTATATGGTGGGAGAATATACTAGAGTCATCCTTCTATTCTACGTACAAAATACACGGTTTCCTCATTGTAAAACTGTTGTTAACTCAAAACTTGCAATTTTTGAGTTGTACCTCTATTCTACGACAGGTGCGATATGTATATAAATATATAATAATTATAAAATATATATACATAAACGATGCGTGTGGCCGAAAATAAAAAAGAAGAATAAAAAAATGACAGAGGCATATTCAATGTCTTCTAAAGAGTTCCATTTTTTTTGGTAATTGAAAACAACAGCCTATAAGTGAACGCCGCTGAGCGCTAATCTACGCAAATAAGTGCTTGTATTTTATTTCCTCCAATTATCCACGCTACCATTTCCAACTCGTTCTTCTCAGGCACTGTTTAATTTAATCGAGACTTATTTCAGAATTAGATCCTACTAAAGGAAAAAATTAGTATGGTCAGCCTAATAAATAATTTGTAGGGGTCTAACGAATTCGGTTTCCATACCACTTTTGGTTGTTAATAAATTAAGATAACTACTTTCAAAATAGATTTCCAATTTCTGATTTTTCTAGGCGAGGCATATTAAGACTAGTAGTGTCCGACCAAAACTAGTTTTTTCAGCCGAAACCGGGGACCCAAAGCCAACCAGTTTTTCTGTACCGAAAATGGTATTACTAGACCTCTCACGATAAGCGCTGGCGTCGTTTTATCTTCCGTTGGTAGGGGAAACGAACCGATACGAAGTTTAAAAAAGAGATAACAGCAATCATTAGTTATTTTTAAAACAACTAACGATTGCTATTACCTGTCTGGTTCTCATTTTTAAATCTCCTATCGGTTCGTTTTCCCTCCAAAGGAATATAAAACGACGCCAGCTCTCGTAATGAAAGGTCCGGTAGTATCATTTTCGATATAGAAAAACTAGTAGGATTCGGGTCTTTGGTTTCGACCGAAAAAAAAACTAGTTTCTGTCGGACATTAATGACTAGAATGAACCTGGTAAAAATGTAAGGAATGCCATCGGACCCCCACTTTAAGAGGCATGAGCACTCGGCAAATTGAGAAGAAATGTCAATTTAAGTTTAACATAGGGCATATGGAGCAGGTTCATCCTGATTATATAATCTCAGAAGTTTTAACCCACCTGACTTATAATTTTACATTATACCTACCAATTTTCCAAGAAGGAACAATCAGCGACACCTTAGAAAGTTCCAGTAACCAAAAAGAAGCGATACTGCAGCCGTTGGGAATTAGTGGGCAAAATCCAATTGAGTTTTAGAATGTATAATAACCTTTTTTAAAAGAAATTTGATTAAGCTTCATCGAAATTCGTACTAATTACGATGTTCTTCACGATGTCGGAGTTTTTAAACGTATAATATAATGTAGGAGTCTCAGGAACATTTTAGATGGAAAGAAGTTAAAAGTATACGACTTTAGATTGGTTTTACAGAAACTGTGTAGTTACAATAAATTTTTTTCACACCTAGATTTCCTTTACTTTTCTATAAATATGGGAAAGTATCCGAAAAACGAAATTACAACTGCCCAATATGTGATTACAGTTGCACAAATAAGCGGTAAAAGCTCAAAACATTTCTTAAGAAACAATGTTTTTATCTTATTTATAATTTTTATTCTTGAAAATTTATTTTTATTTCAGAAATAAAAATCGGCCCTAGTCGTATCTAAGATTGATTGATGGCACAAGGAACATAACTGTACAATAAACATTTTATCTATTGTCATTATTGTTCACATGGCTTGAATAGTTGCTTATCTTTCCATTTTAATGATGGCAAGATGCCCTTATTTTTGAACTAAGCCGAGTAAACCTAACTAAAACCTTAAAAATGTGGGTCCGTAAATGTAGTATAGTAACAGTTGTCATTGTTAATTGGCTTAGAAAGTTGATATAAACGGCCTTATACCTAATACCTCCAAATATACAATGTATATTCTACATATATACTTTGATTCCTCTAATACTTCATTTTAAATAAAAGATAACACTTCAAAAGATTTTTTTTATCTGATTCAGCAAATTGTAATTATTTACACCAACACTGTTGTGTCTTTCTGTATCGTTCAAAAGTGAATTTAGTTTAAAAAAAAAACCGAAAAATTTTATCTAAAAGCTTAGAAAAAAAGTACACCATTCAAATGATTGCAAAATACATTGTGAAGATTTATATATTCGAAAAGAAATATTTCTATATGATAAATAAAATTAGCATCATATTTTTATTTTTTATTTGGCTACATCAATATGCCTATTTCACAATAATAAAAAAGTTAATTATTTAAAAGTAAGTGTTGAAAACAAAATTAGCACTTAATTACCTATTTTATTTAATTAATGAGGCACTGAATAATTATAAGAAATAATGTATTTTATCAGTGAAAAGTTATCAATTATAACTAACATGTAACTATAAAATTAATCTTGTATTAGAAATAAAAATAAAGAATTTAAATTTTACTGTTTGCTTTATTGCATACAATTATGCCATTTTATTATTCGAATTTAACAATATAATCTCAACTTATGTATGTGTAAGGAATTTTTTATTTTCAGGTCAGTATATCTTGTTCACTACAATAAAAATATAAATAATTCGGTAGGTATTTCAATGTTATAATCTTTAAAATAAAATAATATCTTCGAATTTATTAGCTACGGTTTATTCTTACTGATATTACAATGAAGCAATGTATTATTTCAGTAAGATGATCTTTTTTTAATTTTATTGTTTTATAAGTAACTTTTCTTTTAATTGTTATTTACCGTCGCTTTATAACTACCAAGATCTTTAGCGATTCTAGGGGTAATAAAAATCCGTAAATCGAGAAATATCGAAAATTCACTCGATAAGAGATTCGAACCCAACACCTACGAGTTTTGGAGTGACCACCTTGATCACTCGGCCTTGACCACTACCAGTAGGCTATAAATAACTTTGTTACTAAAAATATCAAGCCTCTATATATCTACTTCTAATTTAAGTAGTGGGTGCTTGGGGAAAGGGGTCTATTAAGAATGAAAGGATTTACCAATGCTTACAAGTACAAATAATTAAAAACCTCAAATATTTTAGTTTTGGATTATGATTTTAGTCTACTAAAAAATGTTTACTAATGACTCATTTTCAGAAGATCCATAGGAAACTGTAGTTACATTCTTTAAGATAACAAGCTGAGATTAACAATTCGCTCACAAACTGCTAATTGCCGAAGTTAACATTATTTTGTATAGATAAATATTAGTTGTAACCTTCACTAGTCTTAGTATCCGATGATTTATCGTTAGTCGCTATAACACAACGAGCGATCGATAAACATCAATGAAGAACACATACTTCACTATCACGCAATATAATGTCATTATGTGTGATGACAAAAACTTCAATAATTCTTTATGCTCATAAGCAGTTCATGTACTGTATGATACAAGAACGCATGTTAAAATATCAATTAACATTTAAATATAAGAATACTTACTTTTTTAAGGATTTTGTTTTTTGGATCTTAATTTGTTATCCTAATAAACCAAGAACGAAAAAAAAATACAAAATGGACATCAAACTTCAGGTTCGCAGGACAGAAACTTTGACTGCAATGACAACAATGCATTTCAAAAAATCGCTAATCGATATGTGTATTTTGTTTGGCAAAATGTTTAAAAATCGTTTCCGGACTACAAAATATTACGTTCATTAAAAAATGTAGTAAATTACATTAGGTAGAAATTATTCTCAGCCAGCTGAAAATTCGTCGTAGGTCAAGCGTCCAAAGTCGAACAATCCCAAAGAAATGAACATTCATTCTTTCTTTACGTAGTGTGAAAGAATTGAAAATTTCTTCGAAATAAAAATGTATTGTTTTATATGTAATGGAATTTGATGTATTTATATTTTAAAATCACATAAATATGCACAATTAAAAATTTATTCAGAGAGTAAAGAATTTTTAAAAAAATGAATAAAGAACTATAGTATAATATATCATATAATTTATGTATAATATTAAAAACTAAGTATATTGGTCGAAAAAGGAGACGAGAAAAGAATTAAACAATTACTTAGATTGGTGTAGAAAAAAATGTACAATAAATATAACATTTATTTAAGACAGAAATATGAGTAGTCTTATAATGGAAATCTCCATTTTTTTTTTTGAAAAATTATTTTCTCTCTTCTTTCTCATTGAATTTTTTTATAATTAAACATTTTCTTACAATTAATGAAATATAACACAATTATCTTGATCGATATTTGTATATAAAAATTATTTGCAAATATTGTAATCTCTTTTTAAAAATGGCAATTAGCTCATTCTCATCCACTTTTGACTAATTTTATGACAAGTGTTTTGTTGGATGAAAATTACTTAGCTGCCAGAGAAATGAAAATTAAGTTTTTAATAATGCTTGTTTGAGATCAAATCTGCGTTGTACAGCATTATCAATAACCACACAACAATATTTATTTTACAATTTAATAATAATAATTTCACTTAATTTTAACTAAACTAATTGTTAAACAATAGACCAAATAACTAATAAAGATTAGGTAAATGTGTTCATTATTGATTTTTCTACATTATAAGTCATTGAAAAATAAAAAGTATTTATGTTAATTCAAAATAAATAATTGTAAAAATGATTTTTCAACGTAAAATTTATGTTAATTTATGATAAAGGGGAGTTGATGTGTTTTAAAATAGAATCTGCCGATTGCTTTATTGTTGTGAATAAAATAAAAACAGGTATATTTTACGTATATACATATATATATATATATATATATATATAATATTTTTTTTCACAATTCCAAAAGAATCGGATTTCAATAAAATAAAATATGTTCAAATATTAACGCAAAAGCAAATTAGCAAGTAGATGTAGGTATTCATAGGGCCGTCTTAAATTTTGCTAAATATTTCGCTTTAGTTTAATAAGTTTAAAACGGAACATGAATACCAGACTTTTACCAAAATTATATATCCCCTAGACCAGTGTGGCACGCGCATTTTACTTGAGGTACGTTTGGTGGAGATACGCGCTTTACCACATTTTGGGTACGCCTGGTAGAACAAGTTCTTATAAAAATAGCAAGGAGGGTGTTTAATGTTTACGAATACAACGGTTTGTGAACTTTGTGTATCCGACATAGGTAGTGATATAATACAAATTTAAAAAAAATTGAAATAAATAGTATGAAATATTTCATTTATAAATCAATAGTTTCTGAAGTAATATACAATTAGAAATAAATAAATATCTAAATTAAAATGTTTCATTTTAAAGCTCCCCTTTAAAAACATTAACTAATACTTTTAAATACACAACTTTTAAAAACATTATCATAGAGAATAGGAAGGTTTCCACAATTAATTATTAATTGTAACAATATAAACATGAAAGTTAAGAAAAAAATGTTTGATTAAATTAAAAGATCTACAATAAATAAACTTTTTTCAGTCAGTTTTTAATAATACTGTTTTAAGTAGATCGTAATATATAATATCAAATATCAAACACTTTTCTCAGTTTCGTATAAGTATATATTGTTATTCGAAATGCAAACATAAGTTTGTAATTGGTTTAATCAATCTTACAATTAGTTTAAATGTCATAATATACACATATTAATTTATCTAAATCATTTTAAATTTGACAATTTTTTTAAAACGATAAAAAGTAAAATTAATTCATCAAATGAAGATAAATTATTGCTAATATTCTTTCTATAATTTTGCCTTTCATTTACTTCATAGTGATTGATATTTTACGTTTTATTCACTCTTTTTGTTAATATACTTTTAATATATATTTTTCTAGGTTCTAAATTTTTCTTCCAAATACTTGATTTTTTTTTTTAAAAAAAAAACAAAGACTTATTTATTCAGTCAATTTGATAATTAGTATTTTTTGTATGTATTTGTGTGTGAATTTATTATTTTTCAAAATCTTTGCGTCCACTGTTTTCTTTAGGATATTTATAAAAGAAAAAAAAGTAATATTGCACTGGCATTAACCTACATTCTTTTCATTAACCATCCTCTCGCATTTACGTATTTGATGATTTTATAAATTATAGACCAACAAAAAATAAATTTATACGATATGTTGCTTATTTGAGACTTCAGTCATTGGAACGCCAGTTTCGGTTTGCGTAATCAAGAAAGTAATTACTGCTTAAAATTTGTTGTTCAAAAAAAATATTCAAATATTTTTTGTTAAATAAAAATAATATTTTTTACCTATCATAATCGGTAAATTTTAAACAAACACGAATTAGATTTAAAAAAATAATTACTCAATAAATGAACAAAAAATAAATAAAATTAAGTTTTATATTTCAAACAGAAATTACCACAAATCATTTCATAAAAAAATATGCTTCATACAGAAAATAAATAAACGTAATTGTTTGGAAAATATTATGAGCAAATGGACGGTCTTATACATGTAGTTGATGATTGATTATCTTTTTTTGGAAAAGAATTATCTGCTATTGCACTGATTGTTTCATTAACATTGGTTTCGTAAAATTAAAATATTATATTAAAAGCATAATATATTAAAATATTTACACTTTAAAAAATATATTTTTGTTTCACTTCAATGGTTGGAATGTCCTCAAAAGAAAAATACAGATAATAGCACACACAAAATAAAAATATTCGATAATTAACTAAGAGATTATGTTTGTTTTGTTTATGTACGTCGAAAAACATTGAGCGTAAAAATATTTGTGCTTTACGCTCATCAGAAAAATTACAAATTAAAAAAAAATGTTTTATTACACACAATCAGTCTTCATTATCAGAAGCCAGTCCCGAAGTTGTATTTGCTGCTGTTGTACACATAAAAATTGTACTATTCTTCAATATGTTTTATATAGAACTATATAGATTATAATATTTATAAAATATAGCCATAATTGTAATAAATTACTGAGTTTATGTGCATTTGAACACAATTGTAATGAGATCCAATATAAAATATTCATAATTCATTTAATATTGGCAGTGATTTTTCAATTTTAATTCTAAGACTAGAATTTAAAATTTGGGCAGAGATCTTAACTGGTGATAGTTTTCGCACTTTTTTCAATGAAATGTACAAGAAAGGAAAGGTAATAGTAATGCTAAGATAAACTTACTGCCATCAAAAATTTTAAAATTTAATTTTCCGTTTTCTTTAAATTTATCTTTTTAAATTGAAAACGTTTTTTTTTTTGAGAAAATTCTGAAAGTTTCTTTTTCTTTACCTTTATACTTAAACATAAAATATATTAAGTTCAAAAAAAAATATTGTGTTTTGGTAAACAACTCGATATCAAGCTTTTAATAGAAATATGCACATGAAAAAAGTTTCAGAAATAAAATAAATAAAAAACACCATTGTACGAAATGAAAGAAATTAACAATAATAAGCCAGTAGAAAAGTAGTTTCGAAATAATTGAGCTGTTTACCCTTCACTGAAGAACAGGTAGGAGGGTTTCTACTAACAAATTATCTATTTTCGTTCGAAGCGTTTTTAAATTTTTCATTAATTAATTAATTCTCCAGATCATAAGTTTTAAGGTTTATTTCGTCTTAATTGATCTCTCTATAACTGCAATTGTCTTTAGCGACTTTTAAACTTCTATTAGCCACAATTCTGTATATAAAAGTTCAGCCAACTGTGAGGTTTGAACTCAGACCCACTTATGTATAAAGCTATGGTCATGACTAATGCTATATCCACTACCACGTGGATTATTTGGTATTTTTATATTTGTTTAATGTGCTTTTCGCTTAAGGGACAAAAATGACGGCCGATCCCGGCTAAACAACTGGTATCATCTTCAGTCAAAATTTTACCCTTAAACAAACCCTAGTCATAACAATAAAACCAATTTGAAAAATATCTTCATTGTTTGATAGTGATTTCTTTGTCTTTTACATATCTACCTTTAACTTCATGAAAAATATTTTTCGGGAATATCTTCTTTCATTAGAGACCTATACGTGAAATTTATATCTTTTTAGATATATAAAAGAGGAAAAAGACCACGAAAAATTTCAGACAACTTTAATCAAAACTGTTTGGTTTTAAATTGCTTAACTTAATCATTTTAATTGTTCATAGATTAAACTTTGGACTCCGAAAGAATAGTTTCTGAAAAAGCCTTAGTTCTAAGTATAATCAGAAACCGCAACAAAAAGAACTATCACTTGGTTCAATTTATTCTCATACATGCTGGAATATTTGGGTTTGTTTCTATTTTCATGGGTATAATCAGAATGGTGAGGAATTACAGAAGACAAAGTGAGTTTTCTTTTTCATATTTACCGTCGCTTTATAACTACCAAGGTCTTTAACGACTCTAGGGTTAATAAAAATCCGTAAATCGAGAAATATCAAAAATTCACTCGTTACGAATTTCGAACCCAGCACCTACCAGTTTTGGAGCGGCAATCTAGACCACTCGGTCACCAGTAGACTAAAGTGGATTTTCTTTACAAAAAAAAAAAAAAAACTTTCAGAATTGTCCTTCCTAATTTTCAAATGATTCTAAACTTGGATCAAGTATAAAATAAATAATAAAATTTAATGTTATTACTACAATTTTATCAAATGTTCAAAATTGTATTCAGTACAAAAATTTTGATCAATGGCAAATTAAAATAATGAATATTTTAATCAACAAATAACAATAAAACAATAATTAAGATTATTTTCATTGCTGAAAAAATCCATTCCCAATTTGCAATGAAGCAAAAATAATAATAAAAAAAACTTTACATCTTATAACTTAGATCGACGAAGGATAAATAATGAAACGTTTCTTAAGACTAGAACTACATGTGCAGCCCTTTTTTCGTTGTTTAAATAAATTATGAATATTTATACCTTCTCATATTATAATATAATTATATATATTTGTTCATTAAAATTAAGTTTTAATTGTGTTGTTTTTAAAATAAAATTGTATATATACTTTAAATGGGTATGCGACACGGAGTTAAACCGGGATAAAAGATCAACTGATAATGAATATTAAAATATATATATATATCTAATAAATGAATAAAATACCTAATGTTCTAATGTCAAATTGATAAATGGATCTGTATAATAAATTAAAAATGTACCTACAAATATATAAATATAAAGTTGTCATTAATGAACACAACTCTCTTCGAGAATTGATACCGAGATCGAGTCGTGTCTATCAATACCTTGGTTTGATGATTCGTCGTAACCAGAATCAGAACTACTGTCACTGTAGGATTTGATTTTCGTATCAGATTCGGATGACTCCAAAGCGGAATTTGTGACTGCAGTAGCAGTTACAGTTGGATTTTTGGGAACTGTTGAAGACGGCAATGCTCTGTGTTTGCATTGCTTGAAAAATCGTGCATCGATCATTAATTCACCGGCTGGGCCGATGAAAACAATGCCGCAACACGTAAGTTTACTGTAAGAAAAATGACGAAGAAAATTAAATAAAAATATTGAAGATTTGATTTTTTTTTATTACCGTTTCCATAAAGTCATATCCACAAAACTATTTTCGAATAAAGAGGATGAAACCGACTGTTGTAGTTTCCGCTCGTTATTTTGATTCGATGTAATACTTGTCACAACTATCTCATCCGATGGACTAGGAGTTTCAATCATTTCATAGGAATCGTCGCTAGCTGAACTAGGACTATTGATATCAATGGAAGCACTAGTAAAATCTTCACTTAGTGGATCATCCGATAAAGATGGACTCGCCTCTCGCATAAGTTCGCCAATTTTTTTCTTTTTCATAATTTTTTCGATGCCGTCGCCTGGCAATTTTTCCGATTTCAATCCTCCATTGGCGTTCTTGCTTTTTGACTTGCATTTGATCATTGATTTCATGCCGGGTCCAGCACGGGCGTCAACGACATGACGCCAATTTTTCGAAGAACCCGGAGGAAGCTTCTTCCAACGTTTTACAAGCAGAACACAAGCATTACATATTTCCCCTTGACGAGGTGCTTTCAATTCAAAACATGCAATAAAATCTTGCTCATATTTACGACTATCAGTAAAACGAGAACTAAAAAAAAACAATAATAATATTAAACTTTGAATCATATAAACTAAATATATTTAACCAAGTAATTTTAAAAGGGGCTCATCTTTCTTTTTTGAAAATTTTAGAAGCAAAACCTGTTTATCTTCAACGGGTCATTAAATTATACTAAATAAATGAAAGTATTTAAAAAAATTAAATTTTAAAAATTGATTGTTTTTATGGAAAAATTGGAACCAACACCTTTTCGAAATCACCGATTCAATTAATTATGGTTTTTATTACCTGCTTGATTTCGCCTTGCAAATACAGCAACCCTGAGGTGAACGATACACTTTTGGCTTGTGAAACGAAAACATTTTTTTTTAAACAATATCTGAAAAAATAACCGAATTAAACATAAATGAGAAATAACTTTTGAGGAAAAAGTGGGCAATATTTTTTTGTCCATTGCTAAAATTTAACTCAGCATAAACGAAGGCTTGCGAAACATGCTTACATACACTTATTATTCGACCTATTTAACACAAAAAAAACCCACAAAATAAAATGATTTTTTCACCAAAACTTAGTTTGAGGGAAACGCAAGTAAAAATTAAACTACTTCAAATCAATCAATTGGAAATTAGCGATGAAAAATGTAAATAAAAATTGAAAAATTGCTCAATTTGTAAGCGGCGTTAACGTTTGCAGACATGCTTATGCATTTTTTCCAAATACATTTTAACTACGGCAAGCTCAGCGATAATATGGAGTAGAAATATTAGGGGAATACGGAATTAACAAAATGCATTCGTAAAATTAAGAATCATAATCAATTAATATTAGAAAACATTTATTTACTTACTTGTAATAAAAAATATAATTGTCAATGACTGACGTGCGAAAACTCACGATTTGCTTGGACTGGCAATAACCATGCGCAGAACGGCCTGCGCACGCTTGGCACCGCTCTTAAAAAATACAAAATTAAGAAAAAGCGTTACCTCAACGAAATCACGATAGAATTACCTCGACATCAAGTGCACATTTTTAAAAATTTTAAATAAAGCGGTCTTGATTTACGCGATTTACATAAATGGGCCGATATAATTTACAATGTTTGTCAATGTAAAAATAACTATTTTTTTTTCATTTTTTGTTCAAAAACATATTTAAGACCTTCGATAATACAAACGGGATTCGAAGTAATACACATAATACATAATATAGAAAGCTTAACAGGTGCGGATACAGAATTTGCCAGAGGAAACGACAAATTTTAATTCACTGATTAAATAATTTGTTAGGTACAAATAGCTTTTAGAACTTTTAGAACAAGTTTTTTGAATTTACTATTCAAATAAAAATTGTTCATAAATAATACTTGTTACAGTTTTGTCGCTTAAGTCGAGAAAAAGGGAAGATTTATATCTTATACCATTAGCCTCCAAAATGTATTGCTTTTTATGTCTTATTCGCATTTGGCATTAATTCTTTAATAAGTACAGAAAACTCATCTGTAGTCTCTTTAGTGTGTATATATTCGTACTGTGTTACAAAACTTATAAAAGTGGAATGTAAAATTCACTTTATCATAACCGATAATTTAATAGTACTAATAGCTACCCGTGAAATATTCATAGCCAACACTGACACAACTCACAAATGGCAATTGAATGTAATCGATGGTAATCGAAATGACAACAATCTATTAGTTCAAATCATTCAAATTTAAGACAATGATTATTATACTTGCTTTTCAGCCAAAGGATTTTTTTTGCTAATACGAATGTATTTATATCGTTTATATACATTCTTTGTTCTCTGTCTTTACTGACATAAGTTAGCTTTTTAGTATATTAATAGAATACATTTATCGGAAATAAAAACATACCATAATGTAATTTAACAATTTTATGCACAGTATTAAAAGTCTGTAATGTAATTGAAGGTATATTACAATGAAAAATTAAAAAAAAAACCTTAATGTAGATAATATCGATAATGTACTAATATAGCTACCGAAAATAAAGGAAATCTACATAAAACAAATAAAGACACTACTGAAATATTGCTGATATTCCTATGAAAACCGAAATTCAAAATCCAAATATTTGTATTTTGTGGGTCTGTAAAATTAAAAAATTATTTAGTTCTAAATCAAACTTTTTTTTATGAGCGTTTTTGATTCTGTAAGCCAAGTATTTCAAAAAACCCTTGATTTTCTTATAGTGTCTTTCAATAGAAATTCACATTTTTTACGTATCGTTAAAAGGAAACTTATTAGAACCTAACATTATATGTTTTATGTAAATATTTTAATCAATATAAAAAAAAATATTATAATAACTTTATGTTAATATTAAAAATAATATTTTTATAGCACTTTTGCTGATAAAACAAAAGTTATGATCATTTAACTTTCCTATTCAGCTATAATCATTAAATAAAGTTTTGATTTGTATATTTTTGGAATGGAATTTTCACCTTGAACTTCGACTAATAGTTAGTTGAACCCAAAAGTGTCAGTTCGTTGATATTATCTACAAAAAATTAAATGAGCTTGTAAGCTCTGTATCGTTGATTTTGAGGGGTAAATGGAACGGGATAGTGGATTACAAAAAGGAAAGACTTATGTAATATAATTTAGTTTATTTACAATAAAATGAATGTATTTTATAATGTTATATCTGTAAACAATATGTATATGCGGATAATCATAATAAATATTAATTATTAACTACCCCTTCTTCCGAATTATGGCCATTATCGAATATAATATCTTTCTTGAATACGAGTAAATGGATAATATTTTCATCCTGTGGAACAACAACCTTTCGACGTAGTTGGTAGCTCTACATCGTCAGTATCTGCAACAATAACTGATGCACCCCTTTGCGACCCCTGTCGTGTCAATAAGTTTTTATTAGCTAAACTCTCCTCAGACTTTTCCATCATTTTTTTTACTAGAGTAAGAAACATTTCTTCAATTCCAACGTTTTGTTTTGCTGATGTTTGGAAATGAACGGCACCAACTTTACTTGCATATCTGCAATTTAGTGTTGATTAAAATTAAACTATTAACAAAATTTTGAAGCTTACTCTTCCGCTTCTTCTATGGGCACGTTTCGATCTTTTTCCAGATCAATTTTATTCCCGGCGATAACTAAGCAAATTTCTGAACCAAGCATTTTTCGTAATTCTTTTACCCAATTTTTTACTTGTTGAAACGAATGTTTATCGGTGATATCATAAACGAGAACAGCTCCATTTGATGAACGATAGTAGATAGGTCCTAATGCATGGAAACGTTCTTGTCCTGCTGTATCCCATATTGATAAATTAATACGTTTTCCATTAATGTTAATTTTTTTGTTTAGAAAAGAAGCCTGAAACAGTAAAATATTGGTCGATAAAAAGAACATTCTAATTGGATTAGTTGATATTTACTTGTAACGTAGATAAATGAGCATCATTGAATTTATCTTCCACATACCGAAGACTAAGGGATGTTTTACCAACGCAACCTTCTCCTAATAAAACTACCTTAAAATTATTACAATTATTAGAGCTAATCATGTTTGGGGCACTGCTCATTCTTTTCGATTTCTTTTTTTTCACAATAATCACAGACGAAAATATGTTTAGAATACTTAATTAATAAAAGCAATGACGTATATAATAGATTTTGTTTTAAAAAAATAGTTACACTTAATTATATTTAATCAAACTAATTTGACAGATCATTATTATCATTTGTATTACAGCTGATTGAATCCATTATTACTTAGCGACTGCACAAGATTCCTATACTCATGGTAATATGAGTGAAATGACAAAACACTGGAAAGCTTGAAAAATAACTAGCATTTTCATGTCGTTTACCACCACTTGATGGCGCTGATGTTCCCAGTATACATAGCTGTAATGTGGGATGCTTATTCTAGTGTATTTAAAGACTTTAAAGATTTCGTTGTTAATCCGATTATTAACAAATAATGGCGGATTTTTAAATTTGCCTATTTTGGACTGAATGTCGGATGACTATCAGATGAATATTTTTCAGGCTTGCTACATATTTCTGACACGGTAAGCTTGAGGAAGAAAAGTTTTATCTAAATTGGCACATAATCTACAAATCATTTGAGCCGTTTGTTTTGAAAGTGGCCTAAGTCCATTTAAAGGACTACTAATACGATAACTTTATTATTTGTATATAAAACTTATTAGTATATGTAACTTATATAACTTACTGTGTATATATCGTATATATTAACTTATTATTGTATAGATAACTTTATTATTATTATATTTGTAACTAGGCTAGATTATGTCGCTATTCAACCTAATAAGTGTTCACTGTATTATTGTTTTACTATTAATTTTTGTCACAAAAATCAACAAAAGTGATAACTTTTTTGACGCAGTTACATTTATGTTCTCATAATTAGAAAATATATAGTTTGTGAACTGTCCTTGGAATGGGCTGAGTTCATTTTAATAATAATAGACTCATTTAAATTTCATATGTATACAAAAACATAAATTAAAATTGCTCGTTTTTAAAACTTTCAACTAGTAATAACAATTTCCACCCTAAAGATTTGCGTTTTAATAATAAAGAATGAATTGTATATATCAGGGATTCATTTTTGATTGTATTGAGAAACCATATCCAAAGTCCTTGCAGAATCAAAGAAAACTAGTATTATTAGCATATTTAGTTTCCGTATATTTGAAATAAAGAATATAAATATGGACATTTTGGATATAGAAGAATATTTCTATAAAGTTCAGTTAAACTTAGATAACTTTTGAAATGCTAGATGGGTTTTGGTCGGTTACATTGTGAGTATAGGCAAAAAACTAAATCACAAAATTGACTTTTAACTTTTGAAAACTTACAAATACGTTTAAGGGTCAAATAATCCGCATCTTTATGATTTCATTCTTTTTAAGATAATTATTTTGAAGCCAGTTCAAAGTGCTAGAGTGTTTTTTTTTTTACATTTTTCAATCTTTAAAGGGTTTAATGATAATGTGGTAAAATTATATTAAAACTATTTCACTAAAAAACGTTTTTATCGAATTTCAGCCCTTCATAGCCCACTCTGTTAAAAAAGGTAATTAGAGGTAGTTTAAAATTATTACATTTAAAATGCCTTTTTTACAAGGGTCATAGTCTATAGCTAAAATATGTAGACTTTGTAAAGCTAAATAATGAACAAGTTTACCAAGTTTAACTGACTTCTATGGATTCTTCCAATTTTTCCATTTTCCAAAATTCTAATCTCTAGAGAGCCAACCCGTGATTTTGTCTGCCTCTTTCCTAACGGTATTTTAAAAGTATGTTTTTCATTTAAGAAAATTTTCAAATGATTCTACGGAAATTAGATTTTCTTGGAAATCCATTGCTTTCCTTCATTTCATTTTTTTTTAAATTTAAGCATTTCACTGGCCATATATTAAATAGTTACAGAGGGTTTAAAATTTACTCACCTTCTAAATACCAAGGCTCAGACGACTCTCTATTTATTATTTCATCATTCGTATACCCAATACATGCTGTTGATTGCAATGATGGTAATTATGTTTAAAATATCTAGTTAAATAAATAACATATTTTTACAACTTACTTTTAACATTGGAGTATTTGTTTGGAAAAATATTAAAAAGTATATAACTTATATTTTGAAAACTACTGTAATATTCCAACAACTCTAACTCGGTTTCAGCTATTTTGTAATTTTGGTAATCTACATTTTGTAATAATATGAAATCGAACTATTAAAAATTTGTGATTGAAAAAAATGACCATTGTTAATGTTGTTAACTGAAAATTATATAAATTATTTTTGGATCTTGTTATAACATGGTAAAATTAAAACGAAAAAAATACCTTGAATAAATCATAAATTCCTATGCAATTGCAAATACAGTTTTGTTAATCTTCTTTAAATTGTTAAAAATTTACTATATTTTTATAGATTGATTTTTTTATAATATTATTTAGTAGTTACAATAAGAAATTAAATCCCAAATAAATAACACTACAATTACAATCACGTAATTTATCATAATATTTATGTGGCGCGGGTGGTTGTAAAATAATTTTTATAGTATAATTTTGACAAACAGTAGCTTATAAATTACCTAGAGATATTTTACAAATTTTGAAAAAAATGAAATTTAAATTTAGGATTCGAAAAATTTACTATGAACTATTATTCGTGGATTGAAAAAAATTGTGATTAATTTCAGTTTATTAACATTTTACAAGCTTTGCTGCGAAAACTACAATGTCTGGGATTCCATTTAACAATGGGTTACCATACACAAAATAAATCCAAAATGAAATAACATTTTTCGATATTTCGCTTAGTTTTCGAGATATGTATCGATACTTAAAGATCATTGATATTTAAGTTTTAAAAAATTTAGCTATAACATTATTGGAATGAAAAGAAAATTGAAGATGTGAACAATGTATCGAAGCACAATTGAAACTGATTTTCAAATCAATTAATTTAACACTTACTTAAAATACTTATTGTCTGTGAATTGGAAATATATATAATTATTCACTATGAAATCAAGAAATACATTAAATCCTCTTGTTTATCACAGCTGTCTATCTACTATATATCAAATTGAACTAAAATCTATTAGTACCTACCGATATTTCAAAAAAGAAGCGAGGTATCGAAAAAAATTATTACTTAATTTCTCTTTATTTTGAGTCGATTAATCGAAATCTATCGTAAACCGAAGGCGCCATGAAAAAAGTAGTAGGTACTCCTGTTTGTCAATTTATGATTTCAATTCGCAATTTTTTTCAACAAAACATAAATTCTTTGAAAAGAGAAATGTAATATTTGTAATAAGTTGTTTTTCGATAGTTAGAACTCTTAAAAAATTATTAAACAATATAAATAAACTTTTTCTGTAAGCTGCAACATAGCTCCAGTTTCGAGCTTTACTCAGGAAAGGATCAAATTTTTTTAACTGCACATATCGTTAAAAAATCGGTTAAGGAAGCACAGAAATTTAAGAATAAATAGTTAATTTTTAATTCAATAATTGAAAGAAAAGTATCATTTTTTTATTCAAACATATAATTCATATTTTGAACAAAGTAACATTTTTTTTTATATTTTATAAATAAAAATAAAATATCATACATATGAGCAAAGTAATGGCTAATAAAAATAATTTTCTAGTTTAAAATTGTTATACATTTATAAATATAAAATATTGCAATTTGATAAAATTATTTCATTAAGTTAACTTTCGGCGACAACCTAAACGTATACTTCGCCCCGTTTTTTGCCGGTGCCAGTATTTTGTGACGCCGTACTTGTCTTCCGACTTCTATCATCAGAGTTTTTATTTTTTGAATTAATTTCATGTTCATGGCTGACCAATGTATTAGTGGTTGAACTGTTATTTGATTCAGATGAAGTGATTTCCTCTTCAGATCCTGAAGAAGGTAGTTCGGTAAGAGTAGCAAGAATGTGGGGCTCGATTGGTACTGAAGGAGATGTCTTCTCTGTGTTCTTATTGTTCGTAGTTATATTATTGTTGTTTTTATTTTTGTTCGTTATATTGTTATTGTTAGCCATTATCTTACTATCAACGTTTGTCGGAGGTTGAAACGTCATGTTGGTGATTTGAGGCGAGCTCGTCGTGGTTTTAAAACCTAATGATGTCAATTGAGAAACAGTAACAGGTGTTAGATTGACAGAATTCATTGAAACAGTAACAGGACTTGTTGTTAAAACTGGTCCGATTCCCGCAGATGTTAACGCAGGGGAAAGAACAGCCTGAGCTAAAGCTGCCGTTCCTGGTTGGCTTGCATGCAGAGTATTGTTTACGGAACCATTTCCATCCAGTTCCTGAATTGGCGATAAAACAACCTGAACTACAGGAAGGTCGTTGTTGGGATAGTTAGGATAAGCCTGCGTTGGCGTCGCATGACCCGAACTCAACTGATGTGCCATTAAAGCCACCCCCTGACTAATTGGCGAAGGATTCTGATTATGAATATTGTTAATATTCGTCAATCCAGCTAACCGATTTTCTCGATCGACGACCTCCTTGGTCACATCCGGGGTTGGAATTCGAGGTCGATTTTTCAGAGCCATTGATGCCGTCCCCCCATTAAGTTTAGTAATACCTAAAACAAAGTATTGAGAAAAATAGGAAATTAAATTTTTTTGTCAATATATTTACTTGGTCGTTGGTGAGCTTTGGGTGGTCCCCGTCCAGATTTGCGTCCAACCAAACGATCATATAGAGACATTTTATGGTTTGCTATCGGAAGTCCACCTGGTCCAGGTAATCCTCCGGGAGGAATTCCAGCATCTGGACTTGAATATACCGAGTTATGTCGATTCCTACCGAATAATCCTCCAGATGAATAGGCTGTGGAGGCTGATCTGACCGATCCCATACGTGTGATTTGTCGTGCAAACCAATTTTTACGACGTTCCACGAGCGGAGTGTCAACACTTTCCTAAATTTATTATTAATTTTTAAATAAATCAATATTTTTATGTTAAAAATTTATAACTTTTGAATAAAGATTGATGAATATTCATTAAGGTACCGAATGCAATACGAGCTTTGTATCTGTATATTCCTACATCAACTTCAAATTTAAGGAATAAAGGATGTATAAAATTTCCAGAAATATTAATATACACTGGAGTATATTTTACTCGGAGAGGTGGGCATAATTGTTGTGCAACTTATAGTATAACTAATAACTAATAGTACAGTAATCCCTTACTTTACGGACGCTCGCTTAACGGAAATTCGATATTACGGACATGGTTAGTTAAGTATCAAAATTTCGGTATCAAGTATCAAAATATGTTCATTTTTTTCTGTTTTGCCTACATTTTTTGTGAGGAATCCCGAAAATAAATTAATAAAAAAGATTTTTAGTATATACATACGGTTTATGCTTGGTTTTGTAATTCGGGGAATCCCAAAATAGTTATCAAAAATTCTTACGAATTAATAGTATTTACGTTCTATATTTAGTGTGAATGTACAGTAAAATTGGGTTCTTTTATGTATGTTTTTATTAGCTGAAATGCATATATCACTTTTCACTATGATCTCATAGTAATAGCGGTTTCGTTAAACGGATTTTCGATTTACGGACAGTTTATGAGAAACGCATCCTGTCCGTAAAGCGGGGAATAACTGTATAACTAATGGAATATAAGTTTTGTATATGACTTCCTTTATGGGGGTAAACTCTTTATAAAAATTGATTTTGTGATTTGTTATAAAACTCACAAATTTTAAATAAAAGTTGCATATATGTAATATTAATTATATAAGTTTTAAACTCAAAAAATATAGTTTCACTTACATAATCAGCATACATGTCGTCGTGAATGTTTTTATTTCGTGACGTCATCAAATTTGCGTACACTGCATCCGATTCTTTTACTTTATATTTTTCAGCTGAACCTTTTGGTTCTTCTCGACGATAATGCTCGGATGCAACTGTATAGGGTAAATCTTTCGGAACGACTTCATCCCAAAACTGATCTTTCAGAAGTTCTGGATGTTCTTCGTGCATTTCATCTACAATCATGTAGGCAGCCTAAATAATAAAAAAAAAACTTATTAATGATTTTATTGTGACTAAATTTAATTGAACTATAATGTGACAAAATCAATTAAAAAGAGACCTTAATGTGCCGGTCGATGAGCCAATTCAGTTCAATGTCATCGTCATCTTCACCGAATGGATTGATAAGAACTTCAGCAACTTTTAGCCAACCCACGTAGAAGCAAAACTAAAATTTCAAAGCCAATTTTTGCTGGTTTGTGCTTTATATAATTTTATTAAATCTAATAACTTACTTGCAATGCGGTAAATAGGGGAAAATACATATCAGGCTCCTCATATTTTGAAGATCCATCACTTGTACGTGGGACAAATTGACGTCCCATTAAGGCAGCTATAAAATACGTATAAACGGCCAATGTAACAACCTGCAAAATTTGCATATAAATTAATTAAAGTAAACATTTTCAATTGAAGATGTTTATTTGAGTCTGAATCAGATAAAATTTTAACAATCTTCAACTTTTAAATGCTTAAAAGAACTGTTATTACTTAATAATTATTATTTAAATATGATAATTGATATTTACATTAAGTGTACCTATATTTAACTTTTTAATTGAGTATATATTTTGAACTTTATGAACTTTTTTAATGAACTTCATAGGTTCGATCAATTTCTAATTTAATTTGCAAATACTGAGCTAGTTTAAGTGCATTAGCAGTGCATGATTGGACTTATATTACACATCCTGTTATATTGCGATATACAAACTTATACTAAGCAGTAATAATGTGAATAACCCAATTGAGCCAAAAGTTTTATGTTAGAAGAATTATTTCGTAAGTTTTGGATGAAAAAATATCGATTCTTTTGCCCCATATTTGAGTATACAAAGTTTATCGGTTATAACAATGAGCTTTATTACTTTTAGTAATTCCTATTTGGTTTTTGTTCAGAACAAATCTGAGTTGTGCTATTATTTGATTTTTTCTATCGTTATAACTGAATTACGTAATAATAGTTAAGAAATATGCTGTTTAGATTGATTTGGATTTAACCGCATATCATGCAAAAAATCGCTATGTTCGAAGTAATTTATGTAAAGGGAAACATAAATATAAATGAACGTTTTCTGAATATGTCGTTGAAAAAAGTTTGAAAATTAATTAAAGACAGACATTATTATTGTTTTAATGACAATTGGGAGCTAATTTGAATATTAAAGGATAAAGGCAGATAATCTCAAAAGGTTGTAGGTACACAAAAGATTAAAGTCATTATATTATATGAATTAACTACTTATAACACCAAAAATTTGATTTTTTTCTTGTATATAATTAGCCCAAGTTTTTAGCACAAATTCAGTAAAGTTGAGACCAATAATGTAAGCAATTTTTATAATATAAGCAATGTTATGGATTGGAAGGAATTTGTTATTACCTCCGTATATATAATTCTACCAATAAGATATACGGATGGTACGGATGTATAGTAGTAGTGTAGCAAAGCAGTAGTGTAATGTTGGTTGCGTTAAATACTAAAAGTACATCATATTTAACTTTTGAAACATTATTATATATTTTATATATTTATTTTTGTTACTAAATACTATATGACCATAAAATTAAATGTAGGTCTAGGGAGTAGCAACAGGTCTTCCTGAGTAAAGTAACGTTCAATATCAAGTATCACATAAATAATTGACTTCGTATCTACTACTACTATTTTTTTTATAACCATTGTTGAGAACAAATTTCAGAAAGGTGTGGGTACATAAAATTGATCAAAGTCTGCCATTTCCCTAAAAAATTCTTAATTCGATAGAAGAGGTGCATACTAAAGTTAGCAAATGGTGCAGGATTTTGTATAATTGATATTTGGTCAATATTTTTTTCAAATAATATTGATACTTAAAAGAAAAAAATTGGTATCTATAAATGTACATTGCAATGCTTGTAATCATAAGATGGTTGCCTAATGTGTTCAATATGTCTTCGTCAATTACAAACCTTACCAATTATCATATTTTTACATTTATTTCATTTGTGATTTAGTGCTAAATAAGCTAAAATAACTGTAATTATATTTTATGTAGTTTATAGACACTACTAGCCGATATTTACGATAAAGTATTAGGTTTTATATTATTGAACATTTGAAAGCTAGTTGTAGATATACCTACAGTAAAACGAAAAATTATTTAAATGATTATCTTGACATAAACTTTCATCTATTTATAGTTTTCTTATTCTATGTATTGCTGTTTATCATTTAAATTTCTTCTTGTTTTTTCTATTGTGATATTCAATTAGACATTAGAACTAATAACTGATTCGACGATCGTTTTTACATTATTATGAACATCTTTATCTTGTTCGAATAGAATCGTGAAGGATATTTTTAATAACAGTTATTAACATAATTACTGCTAAATTTTCAAAAAAAAAAGAAGAAGAAGAGAGACGCAACAGAAAAAAGAAGAAACAATAATAGTAAGTTAATCACGAGAAGAATTGATGAACAGTTCCGGTATAAATTAGTTTTGTTAAAAAATTAAATAAATTTTCTTGCAAAAATAATAATTTGTTTTTGAAATAAAAGAGTTTGGTAGTAAAGAAATATATGTATTTATGAATGTTTCAAGCTCACCTGTGTATAAACCAGTGGCACACAAACGGTGTCATATCCAATAACAGCTCCAAGTCGTCGACGAATATCGGATAGTTCGACCAAAAGCGTTTGTACAATATGATCGCTTGTAATTAGCGATTCCTTTCGGGCACGATTAATGATATTTGTCGCCCAAACCAGTGGCATCCAATATTTGGACATTGGGCTTTTGCCGTCCATCATTTCAATGATTTTCTTTTCACTTTCCAACATGATACCTTTAAACATAAAAAAGCGATAGATAATAAAGACTAGTTCTTGTTTTAATTACTGCCTTATGGCAAGTTTGTTATCATAATATGTTAAAACTGACATTAGTAAGTATTTATAGAATCTATTTGTGTAAATCCAGTTAAATGATAGATATATATTAAAAATTTAGTATAAGTTGCCTAATAAAAATACATTTCTTGTTCTTAGTTTTTATATTGCATGAGTCAAGCATGAGTAATAGTAATATAGAGTTCCTAATCGTTTTTTTATTGGTTTAAAAGTCTTTAGAGATTCTAGTGTTAGTAACATTTTTAAACTGAAAGATATTATAACTACTAGTTTTGGAGCGGCCACCTTGACCATTAGTCCACTTGTAGACTTATTGTTTTTTTTTGTATTCATGAAAAACCAAAGAAGTATATGTGAATTTTTTTACCTGCATCAACAACATGTTGCCAAGTAGGAAATCTTCGTTTTACTCGCAGAGAAACCCTTTGTAATGTGATTACATAAGCAAGAACTGCATATCGAACGATATTTCGTCGCATTAAACGTCCTCGTTCATCCTTTAGAGAAAATAATATAAAAATATATTAATAATTGTATCCAAACAATTCTTCAGTTCTAATATCAAAATATTCTTCAACTTAAAGTTTGGATTATTGGATGCATTGTGCAATTTTTTCACTTTTTACCACGTATGTACTACTTATGAACATAATGAATTATAAAAGATCGATAGATATGGATGTATGGATATATAGATGTAAATTATAATAGTTATGAAAAATTTGTTTATAAAACTATTGTAAGTATATATCGTATTTGCTTAAACTTAACTTTTCTTTTACAGAAAACAATGGCCGAAAGATTATCTCCTTTAAAAAGAAACAAAGCTTATTTTTTTCAATATACCATATCAGTATTTGAGTTATAATTTAAAGGAAAATATTACTTTTAATTTTGAATATATTTTTAATAAAATCAATTTGAATAATTAGAAAAAAAGAACTGAGAAATATGAAGTGGAAAAAGTGAAATAAATTGCAGTAGATTTGTGTATACCATTGGTACATGATATATTGCTTGTAATCGCATAGTAATTACATAAATAACAAATATATTACAACATATCTAACTTATCTTCGTAAGAATAGGTGGATATTGAGAGAAAGGACAATAATTAGCATATGGGTATGTTAATATCTCGGTTAAAAGAGGCGAAAGAGGGTGAGAGAGGATTGAAAGGCCTGAAGTCTATAATAGAAATAATTTGATATTTACAATTGTAAGTATATGCAAAAACTTTCTCTTTAAATTTTGTTCTAATTGTCTTATATATATTTATGTATATCTATATGTGATATGTTCAATTACCTTCAATATTATTTTTCAGACTACAAAGTAAATGTAAAGTAGCACGAATTTACCAAGGAAAATATAGAGTATCGACTGAATGATAAAGGATTTAATTTCTTTATTGGTAAAAAGAATGAATTATGTAAAGAGTTGTTTACACAAGCATGAAAGACAAATAAGTGAATCTTATTGAAAATATTAATGTAGAAGAGTTTGAAAAGGAAATTAAATCAAACAATATTTTGGATATTCGAGCTTTTTGTAAGAAATTTTAAATTATGTAGAGCATGTAAGTGATCTGGAATTTAAAATTTATTATTATTAAAAAGGGAAGAACTTACGTCTCCTGGAATTCCAGCGCTGATGTATAACGCCAAAGTGTCTGGCCATGGCAATAATTTGTATTGTTCCCACCATCGTTTTACAATTAAGCTTACGTAAAAGCCCAATACAAACGACATTGGAATCGTCTCTGTCTGAGCACCAAAATATTGGCGAATTTGTTCAAATACCCTGAAAAATTCAAAAGTGTTAATAAATATTCTTTTTTAAACATTTTTTTTTTGCTTTTGTCTGTTCAAACATTATTAGTAAACAAGAACATCAAAATTTATTTAAGACTAGTACGGAGTAGCTGAGGAGTAGCAAAGGAGTAGCTGTACTTCAAAAAATGGAAAAAAATTGCTTGAAAAAATTCACCCTCCCCAAAAAAAAATAGAGAAATATTATAAACTAACTGAATCTTTTAGCCAAGACTTAAAATTTTTGATCGTATATCTATAAACTTTACGTCAGAAAAAGCTCCAATTTTGGTTACATCTTTGCCGAAATTAAGTAATATTTTGTCCCCTTAATCCATTTATGCCCGATTTTTTTTAAAATTTGAATAATGTTTTATATTTGTTTTGCATTCGTTTTGGTTTTATACGAGTTTTTCAACATGTTCCGTTTGGAATACTGATACCTTCTAAAGTTTTATTGCACCGTGCATAATGGAATGGGGGTAAGATTTCTAAATGTTCCAATATTGGAACACTGAGCAAAAACGGGTTAAAATATGGTAATTCATTAAGCCTAATACAAAATAGTAGACATGTTTAGTAGACATGTTTCGCGATTTTGGTCTTTGGGACGTGTCTCAGATTGTCTACGTAGACATGTTTATAGACCAAGGGTAAGCAAATTTGTTCATCATCGGGCCAATTTTCAATTTTTATAAGACGATGCGAGTCCGAATAGACTAAACGATTTAACCCTTCCGTTACCAGGTGGAGTATATCATATATCCCAAAAAAGTTTTGGTGAAGATAAATAAAATTCTGGAGTATGAGAGATATCTGAACCTGTTTCGCAATTTTTAACTGTAGGACATGTCTCAGATTGTCTTCGTAGACAAATCTATAGACCAAGGGTGGGCAAAGTTTTTCACCAAAAATGGCTAACTGTTAAGTGACAACGTTAACAGTTAACCCTCAATATTCAATTTGTCCTTTGTACAAATTTGGGACTAGGAAATTTATCACAATAGTTCTAAAAAAATTTTTTGTTCTTGACTTTAATCACCTCAATAACCTTTAGGTATCCATAAATAACAAATATTCTTTAAGTTTACGAGATTTACATCTCGGTTCATTCATGTACGAATTAGCACAATTGTTAGAGTACATGAAACGGATTTACCTTATCTCGTCTCGAATTCGAGATTAAGATTCAATTTCAATACTATGCGATTTAAATTTCACTTGAGTTTCTTTTTGGAACTTCGACAATACGATAATAGAAGATAATTTAATACTTCTTCTTTTTAAGAAATTAGGAATATATGAAACTATCATTGGTCTGTATAAAATATTACTTCGATACTAATTTCAAGACTCGAATTTTAGATATGTTTCGTTTTGAATTCACGTGTTGTAGTTTCGACTCGTATTTACAACTAGAATTAATAATTTTTTGGAACTAAAAATAGTACCCCAGTAAAATAAAATATTTTTTTTTCCTAACTTTCATTTTTAGGTTCTTCGGGGAAAGTGGGACACAAAGCCTGAAAGCGGGACATATGGTCACGTTATACATAATACAAACTGATGAAAGCTTTGCAATTGTACTACAATTGTAGAAGGTCCCGAACAGATCAATCAGTTTACGACAGTGGTTCTTAACTTTTTTGGAGGTATATATCAACACTAGTTTCATATGCCCTTTCACCAATCTCTTCTTAATTGGAAAAATATTTTTTATATATTGATACATTGAGGCACAATATTGATAAAAGCATTAAGAATTCACCGAGCTCGCGAGACTGACTTATCGAACCTCTGATTTTCGATTGAACCCAGGTTAAGAACCACTGGTCTAAAACCCTCAGAATTGTTGCAAAATATCAAAAAATATTAAGCTATAATGTCAATTATCTGGCAATCAACCTACTAGACAATAACGTATTCCATTCCTGGAATCGTCATACCGAAAATAAAAATACCAAGTTCACTACTCTTAAGTAATGAGGAGGCGTGATTTGTCGTTTAACGGATTTCCTTGTTGTTCAAGGATAGATTGCTAGTACTTAACAAAAAAAAAAAAAATACAAGAATTTAAAAAAAATAAAAACCTTTAAAACCCAGTTACATTCCGTGAAATATTCACAGACCAACAATGACACAACTGACAAATGACTAAAATTAGTAATTGAATGAAATCGAAATGACAGTTGAAACTAATGACATTGTAGTTCAAATTTGAGCTAATAATTATTATATTTGTATTCCACTAACATGGATGTATTTAAAACTTTATATTCTATGTCCTTGTCTTTGCCGCAACACATACGTTTTCTATTATGTATTTTGATATTAAATGTAATTTGTGGTAAAAATTGTATCATACAGGAGTTCTTTTTTTTACATGATTTTTTTGGGAACGTATATATTGTGTAATATATATTGTGTAAAAAGAGACTAAAGTGTACTTATAAATTGAGTCTTTTGAAAAAAATGTGAAATAATGAAACGTGACTGTGAATTAGCCGTGAGAAAATTTCTTCTTTTTTCCACCCTTAACCATCATGTTGCAATTATGTGCAAAAAATTTATTAATTTTGAAAAGAATGCATATTGTAAAAGACAGAAAGAAGAAATTTTCGTTCAAAATTTTTGTTCATACCGTGAAAATTTAACGACGTAATTTTGAATATGTTCAAAATATCTGAAAAGTATATAACATAGGGCTATAGTAATCGCCATAAGTAACATTACATATAGGTTTTTTCAAAGTTAGAGTTAATGTTTTACACTCATATAACCTATGTAAGTAGTTGTGATACAAGAAATATCTTATTTAAGAGGTCATTAATCGCAAGGAAAAGCAACCTTGAAGAGGATGAGTTCTTTGATTTTTTTTTGTTCAATACAATTCGCTAGAATAAAAAGACGATTCGCTCATAAAAGAAATTCAAGCGTTTAAATAAGAAAAATATGAGGGAATTTCTGTTATTTGTACAAAATTTGATCGGATTTGAATAAAAAGTTATCATCTTATTAATGGACATTGTCTTTAGTTTACAAATAATTTGAAATTTACTTTTGATCGTTTTATTAAACATTAAGTGTTTAAATTACTTCTTATATTTATTTAAAATCAATTTAAAGAATCATTTTTCCTCATAAACTTGATCTTTTCAACATTCGTCATTTTCAAAAACTGGTTTGTAAATTATTTATTAGTTAAAAAAATGCAAACATCAAGATATTGCCGAATTATTCTCAAGTACTAATGTATAAATCATTGTTTTTTTAACATACAATGTAAGGAACAATTTTTTTTGCAATAAATGTCAACAGATAATATCAAGGTATATTTCATTTATTTTTGCTGCATTCGTACAGGGATTTTTGGGAATTTGTGAAAACCTAAAAAAATAAAAAAAAAATACCTTTGTTGTTCAGGATTTAAGGCATGTCTGTAGACTAAATTTAACGAATAGTAAAGGAAAAGGTAAGCCAACAGTTCTCGCCATACTAATTTGTAAACGCTCCCCCGCCATCTGAAATAAAAAAAAAATATGTTAATATTATGCAAAAATTTTTGTACCTATTTTTAATTTTGGAGTTTTAAAAATAAAATGAATGTTTTTTCTTTAGGATTCATACTTGAATATGACACTTTTTATAAGTTATAAATTGGATAAAACAGGGTTTTCCAACCTTTTTGAGCGTAAGAAAAAATTCTAGAGTCACTTTATAATTACTAAGATCTTAAGTAGCTCTAAGATTGATAAAAATCCTTAAATCGAGAAATATCGAAATTTTAAACGGTACAAGAATCAAACTCAGCAAAACAACTCTATTTACTGTCAATTTTAAGTTTTTCATCCAGGTTGCTACTAATCCTATCCTTATCTTATTCTAATCCTTTCCTAATCCAGGCTACGAAAAAATGTGTGGAATAAGATCTTAAAAACAAAAAAAAAAAAATATGTAAAAGTTGATTTTGAAAACCTCACTTCTATATTCTATATTCTATCTTCTATATTCTTTTATATGATAAACGCATTAAAAATGTAAAAAATAAATTTATGAACTGAACCTTAGTATCGACTGCACCATTGATATTAAGGCGACATTAGGGATGCTATTTTACAATATTACAAATTTGTAATATTGAACACCCTTCACTCTAATAAAAAATATTTTTGATGCAAGATATAAAATACAACAATAATGTGGATGAAAAATATAACTTGATAAAAGGCAAACGGTGAATACGAGGAGAGAAAAAAATTGATTTCACTTATTGTTCCTTATTTCTGGAGACCTTTCCTATGAATACCTTTGAAATACTTCCTGAATGGGTTATAGTGTCTCATTTTTCAATATTTATTACTTAAAGCTCTGTTCTATTTCAGCTTTTCTTCGGAGATGAACATGCACAAGTATCTCATTATATTTTAGTGATTATTTCTATACTTATATCAAAGGTGATCCCAATACTTTGAATCGCCTCCGACCAAGAAATGGGTAGAAAAATCATATTGACCTGTATTTACTATTGATGATGATGATGATGTGTAGGTTCCATTGATGATAGTAGTTTTTTTCTCAGGATGAGTATTACAATATTCTTCTCAAAGTTAAGAATACAATTGATTGCTAAAATTACTATAAGATTCCTTTATCACAATTCATAACCATTACGAATCTTGTTTATGAATAGTTTTTCTATGATTTTCTAGTTAATCGTGAATTAATCCGGTTATGTGACCTATACTCATTTCTATACTCTTTGGTATAATTGAAATGACAAAGTTTCTAAATTAAAAATTTTGGGGTGTATGGATTGGTATGGATATATAAAAATTTGGTAGTTATTTACCATTGCATTATATGACATAGTACTTAAAATTAAATGTTTCAATTGATTGGTTTGACTACGTTAGTTTATGAACTGACGAAGTTTATAATTTTACGGTATCGTATACTATTGTTTAATATTTTACATAAATTTAGTGGTAAATAAATGGTGGTATAAACCATCGAAAAAAAACGATGTATTGTTCATAAACTTCAATGTTTCACTTTAAAAACTATCTATATTCTAATGTCGATGTTTTTTATGAGCAATATTGCATCCATATTTATAGTGCTTTGGTAGCTGGAAAACTATGTTCATCTCTTTAAGGTACTTTGAAGTTATATATTGTGTCAATACGTATTTCATAGTATCTATTTCAATTGTAGTTAGGAGTCTTTATATTACCTAATTTGCAAAAAAGCAAAAAAAAAATTAAAAAACTATATCGAATAGGAAAATAAAACCAAATTTCTTTTTTTGGTTAAAAAAAACTGGACTTCCTTTGGAACAAATACCAAAACTATTAAGGTAAATAAAAATTCATAAGAGTAATATTTCGTTATAAAATTTAGCAATCGCTTACATTATCACGTTCACATACAAATAAAATTAGTTACTTTCCACAATGAATACGTACTGACTTTTGAAACATACAAATTATTTTTCGAACTAAACTAATAAAATTCAGTTCTTAATTTGTCGCTTTAAAACGAACAAAATCAACCGGAAATCCGGCACACAATTGTACAATAATTTGGTACTTTATTGTTACAACTCCATTTACAAATGGGAGACCAGTCAAAATGATTTCAATAAGTTCACCATCATTAAGGTAATATTGATTAACAAAAAAAAAAAACATTTTTTTGATGTTTTTCAATAATTTTAGAAACGAAACGATGAGAGTTTTTTTTTTGCTAGGAATAGATGTAATTAAAATGATTTATTTCCATTTACGTCATAATTGTATGGTTTTTATTGAGGTAAATATATCATTAATGGCAAAAGTACAATATTCGCATAGTTTACATATTTTATTACATTTGTGATGAGCTTATTAAAAATTTTGCAACATTTCTATTATAGAGTGTGGTGATGAATTATTCTTGCATCATCAAAAATGCATGTTAAACTTATATGTATTTGCAATATAGTACTGAAAAAAAAAACGCACACAATAAATGAATTAACATAAAATAAATTAAAAACTTTTTCAAAATTAAAATTTCAAGAGTCAGATTTTCTACAAATGTTAACAAATTGATCAGGGACTTCAGCTGAATATTAAACGAAATTCTTTCGCGGTGAAAGAGTTGAATTAAACACCAATTGGTATGTGAGGAGCCGATAAATAATCGAATTATTATGTCTTGCAGAACTAAGGCGAAACGATTCTAGTTATTGTTCGGAATTAAAGAATCGGAGAAAGGTATAGTAAGCAAAAAAAAAACCATTGTGTAATCACTTGTTAAATTAAGCGACAGCAGGAGCGACCGCGACAGCGACAGCGACGCGTGTACAAATTTCATTAAGTCGTGCATTGATTTGCAAACCGCAAATTATGTTATTCACAATGATTTACTTAATTGGGACTTTGATTAGAAAATCACTCGGCTAATTGCAAAATTACGCACGTTTTTTCTTCTTTTGCCAATTATTTTTTTAAAATAATAATCACACCTAGTTTTAAGCTTTGCCAAATATATGACTTCAACCTTACATATAGTCAATTATAAACCAACTATAATTTTTTTCAAATTTATTACCTCACAAATGTTGCTCTAATTTCCAACTTGAGTTTTAAGGTCTTTGATAATTATTAAATGAAATATTTATGACTCCAACGTAAGTCTAATAATTGGGGGAAATATGTGAATAGGCATTAGGCGATTTGGGGTATATTGCAATGAATAACCCGCACAGTTCGATCTTGAAGCAATTGAAGATAATATGGAACGTTGGTGGGTTACACCTTTTCGTGCATTGTATTTAAATGAGTCGTTATTATGAAGGAAATAACTGAATATTATTAGCGTTTATTTATTTATAATATTTTACTGTACTGTAATGCTCATAATGCCAATGACATTTGCATTATGTGTGTTAATGCTTCTTTTCAATACCACAAACGTGTGTGCAAATTATTTGCATTTTTTACTTTGTTGCATTCGCGAAAAGATGAAAGTGCATATTATCTTTTATTGAATACTAGCTGGTACCCGCCCGCTTCGCGGGATGTGCATTAAAGTTTTATTGTTGAATTTTCTCTGACCATAAAAATTTTAAAATTTTTGTTTTCATCTATGACTATGTCCTTGCGACTAACTTTTAATACTTATAATTATCTTTGAGCCACTTTCAGATGATGAGAACATGAATGGCCTAACCCTCAAAATTATGAATATATCAGTGTGTAGTATTAGACCTAAATGCGCCCTATTGAAACATCATAAAATAATAAAAAATGGAAAAGAATTTAATATAAATTCATTTAGTGCATTGCTAGATTACTCCATTCTTCTTCTGATCACCTTATTTTGACTTATATATGTGGATTTGTGGATATGATAGGATTTGAATGATTTTTTATTAAATTATTGCAAATTATTTTAATTTTAGTCAAGTTTAAAACTATAACGTAATACAGTAGTGGACCTTTGAAGTTTCAATTTCTTGAAATACGGTTTCTACTTAAATCTCATTTTCAGTGACGTAATTTGTCGTTAGATAAAGATATACATCATTATAATTTTCCACAAGACGAATATGTTGTTGAAGAATTCATTACCACTATTTGTTTCTTGCCATTGTTGATTAAAACAAATTCATAAATATATTATATATTTAGAGGGAAAACAAGGGTGGAGGTTTAAAAAATTCAATATTTTTTCTTTATAAATCGCTTGTAAAAGTATACAAAAATATATTCTTAAAATTTCAACTTCAAATTGTAACTCGTTCAAAAGTTATAAGCCATTAAGTGAGTGCTCCTCGGTACAGAGCGATTAAAAAGCTCCTAAGGTTTTATGGAAGCTCGAAAAGCTCGAAAAAATAAGCTCCAAACTGAAAATGAATCATATGAAACTGTAAAAAGAATGCAATTTGGTGCTGAAATCGCTGATTAACCGGCAAGTAGTTTGAATTACTATCATTACTGCTTTAAATTAAGGGCCCAAATAGATTTAGTTACCCAGAATTTAAAATTATATAGGTATATTTTTTAAAAGGGAGGTTTGTTTCTAAAACAATAGACTTATGAGATTCTTACTAATAATGCTCAAAAATTATAACTACAAGATTACTTATTAAGACTATTGGTCTGTACTATTTGGATTCGTAGTTTATTAGTTTTTGCTGTTTGTTTTTTAGAATTTACACACATTTTACTTGAACTATCAAAAGTATTATTGAAATTTTTGAAGAGAACTTTATATTGATAAAACAGTAGAGAAATTATGAAAGAAATTGAGAAGTTTCTTTATTTATGTGGTTGAGGGATGAAAATTTTTCTGTATACATACTTATGTTAGATGATATTGGATAGGTACCTATTAAAAGTGTTGGAGAACTGAATGAGTTCTTCAATTAAGTTTACTGTAGATAGAATATACAGTTCTAAAGGTTTTAAAGGATACCTCCTATAAATTTTGAGCTTTAGATAGTTGCTTAGATAACTCTTAACAAAAAATAGTATGAATAAAATACGTAGGTTCCTTTTTCTGAGGTGAATACTTTTGGTCGTTTTATATTTATACAAAAAAAGAGAAAAAAACTACAATTGAATAGACTTTGGCATAAATTGTGGGATCCTAATTCTTTTTTATAGTTTTAAATCAATCATACTTTGTACAGTTTTGTTTTTGAGTTTTTTTTTTAAATTTTTTCCTTCATACAAAGGTTAATCGTATTTCTCAACATGCAGATTTACATATATATAAAATTCATCATCCATTCATCAAATCAGGTTATCAGATTTCTCTGAATAAAGCTGAATGCATTTCCTCAAATCTACCTTTTTTCTAAGAATTTTACGGATAGATTACTCGGATTTTTTACATTTTTTATTCCTAGGAGGCGGAAATCTCCGGTTCTCTGAGTATAGGTACGCAAATCTATTTGCATAATACATAAATATTTTAAATTTCTTTTTTCTCTATATTTCTTTTCTTTAATTATCTATTTTTTTATTAATGAAAAACTTCAAACTAAAAAGGCTTAGAAACAACACATTTTAAATTCAAAAGAAATTTTTGGGCAAGTTCATTCGAGAAGCAGTCTTCAGAGAAAAAGTAATTGAAATTTCGGATCCGGGAAATTGGTGGTGGTTAGGGATGAGAAAAAAATCGATTGAAAATCAGGTTGATTACAGATCGATTTTTATTAGAAAAAATATTCAGAATTTGAAAAATATATATTTTTTCTATTATTTGAAAAAATGCTTGTTATTCGTTATATATGTTGTGGTAAATGTGATAAATTGAAAATTATTAATAACTATGTGTCATTATTAATTATTATCAAGAGTCATGGAAAAAGTATATACTTTTACTACTCCGGCAATTTTTACCACTACGGACCCCTGTTTGGACTCAGGAGAGTTGTAGACGTAAATATTGTCAGTGAACATATTAAATTTAATAATCAACATATATTGAACATAGTTGAACATCGATTTTTTTCATATCTTTAGTGGCAGTTCTTGCTTAAAATACCTACAAGTTTACTATAAATACTTTAAATATATTAACCAAGGAGTATTATTTTTCGTGCATCTTGAACAGTTTAGGTACATTGGCCATTTTCAATTGAGTAATTGCATAAAGATATTAGGTCGCAATAAGCTGTATTTGTAAATAGGATCATATGTTACAAATTAGTTTTAAAACTTTTAATATTTCCAATTATTTCATTTTAGTAATTATAATTTGTGCAATTTTGATCAACACTTTTTTTTTTGGTTAATGCTAAACTTTTTTGTATTACTTATACTATGAAAAAACGTTGAGGTCAATAAAAATTATATATTTTTTTGTAATTATCACTATATTTAATATTTCGTTTAAATATTTCTGGTTTAAATACCGTATATACCACATATGAGACAATTTTCGTTAGATTTTTCATTACATTTTTTAAATCGAAATTATATGTTCGAGGTCATTTTTGCAAATTTATGTAATTATTTTAGATTTCAGGAAGTGGAAATTTTTCCATTAATTACTTGTTCAACTTTTTCACTTACAACTCAATTTTAATACAAATTCCAATTTTCGCCCAACATACTACTACTTATGAATCCGGAGTTACATGTTGAAATTTTATCCGAATTTGGGAAAACAAAGTCGAGATAGTTGTGACCAAGCAATTGAGAAAAAAAATCTTTAAAGAAACAACTTTCATTGAATTTCATTCCGTAATAACTCTTCAGCTATATCGACAATGTTCGATTGAAAAAGGCCTTCCAAGACCTTGACCGAGCCGTTACTTTCTCATTATCTCAAATTTCCGAGACGGATTCAAACTTCTCAAATTGCTCTTCGGTCTTATCTAATTAACTCCCATTCAAACCGAACGAAACAAACGAAAAACAAAACAATTGAATAGAAACAAATGAATGATTCAACGAGGATCGCTATGATTTTATATTTTGTACTTATTAATGTAGTATACCATAAAGTGTATACTCGGGCAAGAACAACAAACCTTCATTAACCACATTCCAGAAGTCGAAAAGAGGTAATTTTTGTTTCGTTCGTGTCTCGTTTGTTATTACTGCCGCATTTCAAATTCGAACCTTGAATATCAATACATAAATATTTTATTTGAAACAAAAAGAAAAAAATCAGATTTCGTCACTAATTTTTTTTTTACCAAGGCTTTCTATTTGATTTCCCCAATTGCATTGCCATTTACAAACATAAACAGGAATCCCTGGTTTCCTATTCTTTTCCTATGAAATAATATAAAAATTCCAATTCCAATTGTTGTACTTTATAAAAATTTCCTTTTTGTTTCAATTAAAGTTTTCTCTTTAATTGGTATATTCCCATAGTCGAGTTTGGCCTTAGCGCAAGGCATTTTTTCAAATTAAAATAAAAACTTGTATCTACTTATAGCATAAAGCGACTTGCATATATCGAATTGGCAGACAAAGTTATAATCAAATTTAATATTTAATTGGTATCAAATAAAAGTAGTCGAAGTTTTTAATGGGAATCGATTATTTTATTCTTTTTTTGATTTTTATAAGTATTCTGGACAAGGAAAAACGAGACTCGTTTTTATTGAGGAAATTTTCCGTTTTAAAACAAACGAGTTTATAAAAAAAAAAAACAGTGGTGAAACGAAAACAAATGAAGTTGGGAGTCAGGAAGTATTTGTACAAAGAATATGTTTTAAATTTTTTGAAAAATAAATTTCATTAGTAAGACAATTTTATTTATTAGTAAGCCATTAAATGCCTTGTTTCCAAGTGAGTTGCCTTTTGTTTTGATATTTAAACATGAATTCTGGCGATTATTATAAATAACGACAAAGTAACGTATGAAATAAGTTATAAATCCTTGAAAAATATCAACGATAAAATTATTCTTTGTTTTCGATGAAGCGTTTGAGAATTGTCAGAAGCGTATCATAATAGTAACTTACACTTGTAATATTACTCTTCTGGATAAGTATAGCGAACATTGTTAGAAACTGGTACCTAACGTTGATAATACCAGTATACCAAATATTGGTTAAGTAACAAGATTTGGTGTATTATTTAATTGAATATCTAGGCGTACGGTGAAATGATTTGGCGGATCTTTGGTCAGATTTGGAGGAAAATATAATAGATACCTTTTAATCTCTTAATAAATATTTCAAAGTGTGTTAATCTTTAAAAAAATGCAATTTATTAAAATTTAAATGAATACCTAATTTTATTAATGAAGTTGGTTTGTCTACTTAAAACCAATAATTTTATGAGTTGTAAATGATAAAAACAAGGCAGACAGAAACAACAGTATATGAATTCGTCAAAAAGGATAGAAATAAACAATTTTTATAGGTCTCCCAAATAGATTTGATGGAAACAAAAGACCTAGAGATTACTGGTTTAGAAACTATGTATCATATAGAGCAAAGGTGGATAAACTTTATAAGAAAAGCTAAAATAACCCATCATTGTAAAAAAAGCATTTTAAATGTTCACAAAACCTATTAGTAGTCGTTTAAAGTTAAAGATATTTAAATTTAGTGATTTCAAAATTCCGCTAAATGTCTTTTTTTAACATGGATATGAAAATTGTAGGAGCCATACTTAAAGTTGCTAGCAGAGAAAAATTGGAACTATATTTTATATAATTATTTATATTATTATAATAACTTTATATTAGAGTTGTGAATTTCGTATTGGAAGCTTTCAAAAGTAAATTATTATATAGTTCTGGTAAATAGATATAAAATACTTCGAAGGTGGAGTAAAAATGAAGAGATTTTATCACCTTATCAGGCCCTTATATATTATACCACATCACCGTTTTGTAGAATGCAATTTTTTAGTTATTTCTTGGCTTTATCAATCCATAAATTTGGCTTTAGCCTACAATACTTTACCTTGATCGTACAATTGCCATTCTTCTGAATATAACTCTCACTTTTGTATGCTGAGGGCTTATAACTTCATAAGAAAACAATGTTATTTAACCATTAAAATTGCAATATTTCAATAAAAGCAATCTTAATTAAAATTATAAAAGAGAATTACCATTTATTTTTTCAAAAAAATAAATTGTTCGAATGTGTACTTGAAACATAAAATTAATTTGTTGAAATAAGTTCATTGCAAAAGCATAATTTTTTCCCCAAATAGTTCACTTTTGGTGCAATAAATTGGACGTCTTAATTTGTTTTAATGAAACTTGCAGTCTACAGTTCTTCGATCGCTATTTTAAATGTAAAAGATTTGAAAATATTTAAATTGGTTCAATTGTGTTCCATAAAAGTAGAAAAATAAAATTCACAAATGGAAAAGTGTGTTGTGTGTTGTTTGTTTGAAAGAAAAATCACCTTCAATTGTTCTTTATTAAAAGAAAAAATAGATCAATGTTATCTAGAATCTACATTATTAACTTTGAGTTAATTTTTCGAAATATTCAACTTCGAAAAATAAAGCGTTATTAATAAACTTATTATTGGTACAAAATAATTCGTATGCAGATACGAAGTTCAAAAGCTTCATAAGATTATTTAGGTTTCAAACCTTTTAGTTGAGCTTTTGGTCAAGACTCGAACCTAAATTTTGATTTTCGATCTTTTTACGAATTTTTCGATTTTTCTTCATTTAATTAGTTTTAATAATTCCCATAACTATTTTCTTAAAAATTAAAAAATTCTTTATTTTACTTAAAGTTAATCTACAACTCGATGTTAAATGGTTAACTTGTTGATTTTTTTTATTCTATTTCAATGAATATTTTTTTTTGTTATTGATTTTTTGCTTAACTGTTACCGCTAAAAATAGAATAATTTATTTTTCCACTTCATGGTGCTTGAATTCATTTGAGGCTAGATCTCATCTTGAAATATTCACATGATCGTTAATGTGCTCATCACATCAAATTTTCCATTCGCTTAATTTCTTATAGTAAAATAAAATTCTATTATTACATTTATTTTTATCTTCACCGATTCGCAAATAAAATCATCAGCTTGTTGTTCTTAACAAAAGCCACAAGAAAATCAACTGATCAAAATCAGGAAAAGATGAAGAAAACTTCAATAAATTACTGATTATTCTTGCGGTTTTCATACATTGGTTATGTTTCAAAATTTCCCAAATCTATTTACCTTGTCATTTTCAATTGAAAAATATAAGTGAAGTTTCAAGAATGACAATTTTTTATATTATGAGTCAATTCATTCAAATGAGTCAAAATTCAATTGTAAAGCATTTGATTTAAGGCCTTTGGATACGATTAAATATTTAATTTGACTAACTTATTATTTGCGAAAAATTAATGGGCAAATATTAAATATATTTGTTTTGGGATTATTTTAATTATACTTTAGTGTTCTTTCGTGAAAATAAGAAAATATTTTTTCAATGCCGACTGTTACTACGGTTTCATGTCGATAATACTTATGTTTGACTTTGAATAATAATGAACCATGAGAAGCTCATTGTTGACCAACAATTGTTAAGATAAACTAAGATTTGTTGTAAAAATAGCATTTTTGGAGTCTTGTAAAATTTCCATGAAAAAAAATTGTTCCTCGAAAATTAAGCATTTTAAATAATTTGTTGTTAAAGGTTTTTGTTATATTGGCTATAACATTTCATAATTCAAAAATAACAAAATTATGAAATAAAACTTTATTGATAATCCACATTGTAGTAAGTATTTTTATGAGTACATTCATTGTAATAAATTAATTCATTAAACGTGACATATTAAGAAAAAATATAATTTTAAAAGATTATTATTGTAGTTTTTTGTAGATAAATTCGTGTTTTATTTTCACAATAAGTTATAATTTCTATTTAAAAATGTGTTCCGTAGTTTGTAAAAATTGCATTATTTCATCAAATGTAATATGGTTTAAAAAATAAGAACATATCAACAACGATAATGTATTCCATGAAAATATAACTTTCAAACAAATAACTTTCTAGGTAAATCTTTGTTTGAATAGCTTTTTATTTTATACTTCATAAACAAAATGAGCCTAAAAGCTTTATTAATCGATCTTCTTTATCTTGGTTATTTCTACAAGTATGATTCTGTAAATTTTCCTATCGAAAGCTATAGCTCAGCTTTTTCCTATTAAAATCCTTGTTCATTTTTTTTACAGTTGTACTTTTTACAGTTTTTGATTATATGTTCCAATTATCTATATGTTGTTAAGATTAACGTTGAATTTATTTTAAAGTTTATCAATTTATTTATTATCAATTTATTTTAAAAAGATTCATTTACTTATCGGATCTTATAATAACTGTAAAATTTTTATCTTAATATACAATAATTTAAAAAAGAAGCTTTTTTTTAATATTTCCATTTTGAAAAAAATTATTTAAATAGGGAAAACATATGTGTTTTATAAAGGAGTAGTATAACAACAGTCGTTAAAATTTTCAAAAGAAAATTTAAATGATAAGTTTTCTAAATATTTTAATAATTCTTAAAAATCATTTAAAATATATGTTTGGAAGAAAAAATGAGTTTAATAATTACTTAAATACTAATCATTTTCATGAAATCGTTGGATGAAAATAATGGAAATTTTCTTTTCAATTTACACAAATTAATGAAACACAAACTCAAAACTCAGCTAGTTATCGTTAATTAATGTCAATTCTTTTTTCAAACCACTTTCATTACATTTCAAATTAATACCTGCAAATACTATCTACCGTCAAAATTTGTGCAATAAGAATTAAAATTTATGATATTATCTTAATCATTTTAATGATAATTTTTCGCAACTGCAACTGCAATTTGAAAAAAAAAACATCCTTTATGTCTCATAAATTCTCGAAATTTATTCTTTTACAACCCATAATTGCAATGTCCATCAAAACTGAGTGATTTGTGATACTTGCATATTTGAAGTTCTTTTTGCATTACCAATTATTTATTTTCCATTTCCTTATCAGAAAAAAAATGGAATTTCAATCTTAATTTTTTTTTTCCACCAAATGCCGTTTATTTGCATAATTAAGTCTTTAAAAACGCTATGTTTTATTGCAATGAAATAAATAAATAATTTTGACCTTTGCATTTTGCATGTCTCATTTTCACAACAATAGAAACGAAGAAAATTGTTCATATAAAAAAAAAACGAAGAAAAATTGATTAAACAAACTATTATAACTTTTAATTGTTTAATGTTTATTGATGTTAATAATAAGGAAATTGAATAAGCATACAGCTATATTGGGTTTCAAGGAAATATTTCAAAAAATCTCTCTCACATATTTTTGATTGATTTTTCTTATTTAAAATTTACCTTTCTAGGAATTTATCATACAAGAATTTTGAAGTTTTGAAAAATAACCTTCCCTATGGAGTATGAAAAAGATTAAAACTACTTATTTAATTAATGGGCTTATTGTTCGTTACAATATGTTCTGTAATTTACATAATTTAAAATTCCGATTACCTTCTCTCTAATGACATTGATTCTAATCGAAAAAAATATTAGGTATTAGAAATGATAATTTTTCTAAACATAGAACTCATAATTTATGTTGTGTAGACAATAAATAATAAATTGAGGGTTTTTATTATTTTATACTGATTTCTCTTATTTATTAAAATTAAAAATAAAAAAGATTTGCAAAAATGACACATGAAAGTTTATGACTTAAAAATAAAAAAGAATAGAGAAAATATTTGACTTGGTTAAAGTTTTTGAGATTATTATTTTTTATTATGCAAGGATATAATAATTGTAGCTCTAAGAGTCGAAAATTGAAAAAAAAATCAATGTTTTAGGTTTTTATTAAAACTTTTTCCAAGTTGACCCAAACATTTTCCAACTTTAAACATTAATGATCATCATATCATTAGTTATTTACTAATGATTGATAATTATTGATGGTACTGAGTTTATTACCTACTAATTTAGATAAAAGATTACCTAACATCCGAAAGATTTGAGTTTTCCTAGGAATAGAAACTTTTTAAAACTTTTTCTGAAGGACAAACTAATGTATTTTCAAATCTAACTCTAATGAAAAATGTAAAAAGAAAACTTAAGCACACTAACATAAACACATAAATAATTTGTCAGGTAGTTATCATAGTTTCCCCAAATAAATATTTCTTCATGAAGAAAAACATAGAAAAAGTTTTTTCCACAAAAGCAGCTGTAAGGGCTTAGGATATATATAACATAAAATTGCACAACTTTATTTTAACTGCGCTATAGAATTAAAAGAACGAGACATAGCTCATTGATTGCAAAGTTTGGGCGAGAAGTTTCTCTTTCATAATACCGTTTGAAATTTTTGTTACTCCTCTGAAAGTTGTTAACAACAATTACCGAAATATACTCACAAACGTCCCAAAAATTACCAGAATATTTATTTATTTATTTATTCTTTTTACTTCTGGTGTAATTTCTATAGAGGTGCGTTACACCTGTTCATAGAACCAGAAGAACTACAAAATTTACACAAAACTAGTATAGTTAATAAAATTTATCAAATCAATAATACAAACTTAAAAAAGATATATTACAATATTACTTAAAACTATTTTTTCTAAAATTA
Organism: Sisyra terminalis; assembly: GCA_958496175.1. Taxonomy (NCBI): domain Eukaryota; kingdom Metazoa; phylum Arthropoda; class Insecta; order Neuroptera; family Sisyridae; genus Sisyra; species Sisyra terminalis. The sequence continues at coordinate 17,533,175 of OY292275.1, forward strand.
CGTCCTAGAATTGGAAGTCCATATCTTTATCAATAATTTTGGTTAAATTTTCTCGATACAATAGGCGATTTTTGAGAATCACTTGAACAGCTTCAGATTGCTTATTATATCTTGAGAATCTAGCAAAAATTATATAAGATATTTTAATGATGTTTGGAATATGGATAAACATCATCTGGACATTGTAATACAAAATAAAGGCAAAGTAAATAAAGTATCTGTAGGAAAAAGTATTTAAAAGTTCATAAGTTTTAAACCCTTTTGTTAAGGAAAAACTTCCATTGCTTATCTTCTACTACTTTCATTTTATCATTTTTATTACATAGTGGTGACAGTAAGTTGAGCAATTTCAAATTGAAGAGCTATAATGTTAGAAACTACGATCATGGATTACATTTTAAAGATGCCATAATTTGTTTCTATAGAAGATTTGAAAAAAAATTATTTGCATTAAGTAATATATGTAAGCAACATAACAGAGTCTAGTTCATTTTATCATAAACTTCAAAGAATAAAATCCAGATACCCGAAATCATGCATCATTATAGCATATAAACAAGTCGGAGCCAAGTAATAGTTCTCTTTGAAAAATAATTGTTGAAATTTAATTCAATCTTACTCCTTCCCTCTATAAAGTATATATCTAGTTTATGCCATAAATTAAGATAATTCAAATTCAAAAGTAACTACGTAGAGTTTAAATTATTATGGCTTTTATAAGCGAAGTATTCCTTGACTATCCATGTTCATGTTATTTGCAATTCTAACTACATATTTTTGGCAATTTTAAAAGCACTAGGTGCTTTAAAAGCACTATCGAACTGATCATTTTAGTATCTATATAATCAATTTTAAGAAGTTTCAGATTTTCTATAAAGCTGATAAGCTTTAGATTAGGTCCTGAAAATCAAAGGAATTCGATATTCCGTTATATAAAGCTAAAATTAAATTTACATCTAATATATTGTAGGTACATTATTGGACAGTATTTTATCTGGATATTGCGTTGATTATTTTAAGAAGGTATACATTTTTCGAAAAAATCAGATATCATGTTTTAGTTATATCTATTGAGTTGGTACTATTAAAGGAAAATCTAAAGAAGATAGCCGGAAAAGTGAAGAAAGTTTCGATTATTTTCCATCACATTATTTTCCTTCCTTTAATGTTTATTTAAAGTTTTCCTACTAATCTTTAAATTAAAACAAATGATTAAAAGTACTTATTGTTCAGAGTTAAATTATATTTGTAATTTAAAAATATGTAGGGTATTAATAATCTTTAATCTTAACTAAAATATAGGTAATAATGATACGTCCAAATGATTATAGAATTACAACTGAAAACTTGTTTCTAATTTGTTAAACTTTTGATTTTAATTTTAAACAAAACAAATACTTATCCGCCTGATCATTTAACATATTAAATATAGGCAATACATGAAAGTTGAATTTCGTCCCGCTCAACCGAATGACTTCTAAATATCTAAATGTCTTATAGGCGATGAAACGTTAATGATTTTTGCAATTTGCCTAAGAAATAGTGAAAGTAATATTTGTCTTTCAACTGCTTGAAAATTGAAACGATCATTAGGTAAATCAAATTATTTCCAAGCGTTTAAAATGTTTCCATCAATTATTCTATTACGAGAATACTATGAGCCTCACATACCTATTGGAACTTATAATACATATATTAGTCAGTTGATTGATCTTTTAGAATTTGGATCAACTATTATCAAGTTTCTAGATCAATCGTTTGAAAAATTAACACTTGATTCAGTTTTAAACTTAAACATTTCAACCTATAAATCAATTTAAAGATTGAAAATATTAAAACAAAAATACTGAACTTACCGGAAAAGGACATATTATTTGTGTTTATTAATACAGCTAATAATCGAATTCTTTAAACCTTTGATTCTTAATCTTTTAAGAAATAAGTTTGTATTTCTTGTTTCAGGAAAAATATTTATTTCGTAAACAAATACCATGCTTGAAATTTCTTTAGTACCCCTAGAAATATTCCCTCAAATTTTCAAGGGTTTAGCAATTCTAGGATAGAAACTCCGCTTTAGAGTATACATGAGCTACATAACAAACCGAAACTTCAGATTTTTTGCCTGAAGAATAAATATACAATTGAGATAATGGAAATACTTTAATAAGAGAATAACTTAATTTATTTTATATCAGTTTTAATTAATTTGAGATTAAAGCTTTTCGAATTTAAAAGCCAACTTTCTACGTAACTGTTTAGGAAACTGTTCAAATTTAAATTAATTTTGGCCTAGACATTAACATTTTTAATTAATTCAAGATTTAGTGATTGATTTGAGTAAAACCTCTAAAACGCTTATAACTTTTATCACTTCTAAAGGTCAATTGGAAATTAAATTCTCTTTGATCAATAATGATAAGCTAATAATAAATTCAAGTTTACTCTAGCGACAAGATCTCCATTGCTTTACCTTATTTTTGTTATTTTTCATTGTTGTGGAAGGCAATACGTTAAAATATGAAATTTTAATCGTTCTAGTGTTAAATTTATCATAATTTCCGATAATATTTTCAGAAGTAAAATACATAATTGTAAAATTAAATATGTTACAGTAAAAATACTTTACATACGTTTGTGTATACATTAACTTGTAAATATATGGTGAACATTAATGTCTTTGCAATGCTTCTAGCTTTCATTATTAGTTGGTTCTTTTTAATCTAAGATATTCACGAACAATTTTGCTACATTTTAATTTGCAAAAGTTTTGATAAAATTGCTCTGTGTGAGTTTTGTACCACGAATTCTTGTAATGAAATTCTAAAATGATGATAATTCAGAAACAGAATGTTAATTATTAATAATCGAATCCTCAATTCCAAGAAATTATATCAAAAGATATGTTAAAATGACAAACGTAAATTCTTCCTTTTGAATGTAGGTTTACTTTAATAGAAATTCATATAATTTGATGTTATATTAACTATAGCAGGTGCTGTAGGAATACTATAAAATTTTCTCTTCATACTCATAATTGTAATCATCTATGATTCTGTTTCGGTATGAATTAATCTGTTTTTTTTTTTTATATATACTTTTTAAATTTCTATAAAACAATTTAATTATTTGAATCACTTAGGATAGAAGAAATTCGTTGAGCAAACGAGCAAAAATTTAAGAATCTCAATAATTGGATATAAAATAATTATATAGTAATTCGGAGTACGCGATTATAGTTAATTGGTTATACTACAAAATAGGAGTTGTTCAAATTCCATATCATTTGCGTTTTTTTCAATAAATTTATTTTATACATATTTTTTTTTAATCGATGTTCTGTTTTGTCATTTTGCCATGTGTTTTTTCTGTATTTTTTTATACATGAGAATACATTCTTAGATTGTTATTTTCACAGAATGCAAAATTTTGTTGTTGTTAGTAAATTGCATTTAATGTATACTTCTTTAAATAAAAAAAAATAACAGAGCAATAAAGTTATTGAAGAAAATTTCAATAGAACATATAGAAAATATATCAACAAAAATGGAAATAATTATTTTGTATTTTAATTAAAGACTCATTTTATTTTAATTTATTTATTTAAGTAAACTTTTTGTAAAATTTTCATTAACTTAATATGGTTAATTATGAAGAATGAATTTAAAAAAAAAAACAAAACTAATATCAATTCTTTAAAATTTAATTTTTAGATGTTAACTCAAATTGAAGGAAAGAACTAACACGATTTAAAGAACTACGCTAGGAAAAAAGGAGAGATGAGAGTTCAACCACGCGGGAATCTAAACCTGCCATCAGACAGCAAATGAAATAAAATTACATTAAAATTTTGTTCTAAATTTAGTTCCGATGTTTCATTGTTATTTTCCTCTATTTTATTTTCAGAAAATTCGTTTCTTGATACGTTACTTATTAATTTTTTAACTGCACCAATGAAGATTTCAATTATAAATCTTTACCAATAGTCAAACTTTTATTGATTTGTTTTTATTTTAAAGTTCAAAGAATTTTATTTTAATGTAATTATCAAAAATTAAAACCACATTTATTGTCAAATCAGAATTTCCATTTTTATTTATTCTAACGGTAAAATTGATTCAGGAAAAACAATTAAAAATCAATTATAACTCCACTGATCATATTTATTCAATTCAGTGATTGAAGAAATTCAATGAATTCATTGTAGAATAATATATGGAATATTTATTTCGCTGATTCATCGTTTAAAAGAATAATAATATATTATTTATGGAACATTGATCAATATTTTGATATACTGATTTATGTTCGTATTTTTTATTCATTGGTGATTGAAAACGTGTCAGCTTTTCTCTATATTTATGTAATACATGTATTTGTAGGAAAACTTAGGTATATTTTTAGTTTTTGGAGTGAAAACTCTTATCAATTTAGAGGTCAAAATCTTTAAAATTCTCATGGATACATAAGCGAATTTTTAGAGAAGCAATGTTAAAAAAGAAAATTATTACTTTTGGAATAACTTATTGATGTAAAAAGATTTTCAATTTTATTCTTTTCAATTCAATTTTAACTATGATTACCTTTAATAATAAACATCGATTATTTATACCAAGCTTATATACTAATATCGAAATATTTAGCCAAATTAAATACAGTAGTTATATTTACAGTAAAAGGGAACTTATTTTTTTCAATTATTTACTAAAAGATCATTGAACAATGATTTATCACTACTTAGTCGCTACTTAAACTATACACATAAACAAATACAAATCCCTGATAATCCAAGGAAATGAATCATTGTATTTGTTTAACTGAATCATTAACAAATAAAATTTCAGAGTTGAAAATTTTCCCGTCGCTAAGCCGAACCAAACAATCGACTGCCAATATTTGTCACTCATCAATCATTTTCCATATATTACATATCAATATTGACTCAATACATTACTTGACTCCATCAGAAACTATTCGAATCGCACAGAGAATATATTCGAGGGAAATTCGAATGACTTTTAAAAATGTTATCGGCTACGTATTTATTTATAATAAAATGTATTTTACTGTTATTTGAAACGATGCAAGAACGACATGAAGATATTGAGTTCTCTTCTGTGTTGTAACCTAGTGAACGAAACTGTCCTAGTTTTGGCCACCAATAACATTTCCTTGCTGATGCGAATAATCGAAAAATAAAACGCTCTAACTTCAAAATTATTCTCAATTATATTTAATTCAATGTTCTTATTAAATAAAAATATAGAAATAAAATTAAATTAAACAGATTCGGGAATTAAATCAGAGCAACATGGTAGGTACGTACATTGTAGGTATATACCTATTGGATTCAGAAGCTTTGCTTGTTTTAAGTTAATAATAATTAGATAAATACTGTAAGTACATAGAATCTAGGTTTAATTAGTAAATAGAGCACTTTGCTTAAATTTTTATTTTTAAAATTTTTGTTAAAACCGTTCTTTTTTTTACTATTCAATTGGTCTTACATAAAGTATCCGCTTCTAATAAATAAGATGAGGAATAAGTGGGCTTCGATTGACAACTTTCATTTGTTTTTAAAGGAAATACTTTAATCAATTAACCATATTACTACTTCATGATTTTTTTTTCTTAAAAGAACTTTCGATTTTTGCTTTTAAAAATAAACAGGAACTAAAAATGTTTAGTAAAATATTTAAATTGGTGACCACTTTGGTCGCTCTCATAATATGAAATTATTAAATAAGACCTACCGGATGCCGGATACACAGAAATGCTCGAATAATGTTCGCGAGTATTTAGTCTACGAATTTCGTGTTTGCAAACAATGTTCGCGAACAATTGGTACATTGAATGGTTAGAAAATTGAATTTATCCCAAAATTTGGCCAAGAACAATGTTTGTTTTTTTGATTTTCAAAAAAATCATGCTGTTAAAGCTGAAATCTTATGATTATTGTAATTTTGTATTGAAACAAGAACTGTACATCTGGGAATTGGAATTCACCAATATATTCTTAAGAAAATGATATGAAAATCCTGACCATCCTGAGACTAGGCCATTACCTAGTTTGGAAGTAGGCAAAAGTGATCGTGATACCAAAGCCAGGAAAGAATGTCACGAACATTGAATCATATCGACCGATTAGTCTGCTGTCTGTTCTTTCCAAGCTCTTAAAGAAACTCATATTAGACCTGATCGATCCAATTTTAATAGTGATTTTAAAATATAATACCAAGCCATTAATTTGGATAGGCAAAAAATCTTCGTTAAATCGAACATCCCAGGTGATGTTCTAGAAGGTTGTAGACTAACCACGTAGACCAACATGAGCAAATGAGGTTCAACTTTGGAACCTAGTAAAGCCCAACAACATTTAAATTATCAGAAGAAGCCAAACTAAATTCTCTAAGAGATAGGTAATACATCAGGAATGAGTTCATTCAGCGACACCTTAACGATGAGGATGTCATCCATGTCATTAAAGAGATCACAATTCGATACGTAAAAAGTGTGGAAGAACCAAACCACAAGTTAGCCGTGGAAACTCTAAATGATTCCCTTCCCCCATAAGAGACTAAAAAGTAGGTAAATCAATGATTTTTGGTAACTTTATGAATTTTAACCGATTTTGGTCAAGCTGTTGTATTTTATGTTTTATTTTTTGTAGATAGTTGTTAAGATTTTTGCCCCCACTGTTCCCTCGTGACGATAGTCAGAGGAATGAAAATATTTTGTAATTTTGTAAAGTCAAATTAAGTCATGTAGGCAAGGGAGTCTACGGATTCAATTCCTACCAAAAAAATTAAAATTATAAAAAGTATTAAATTATTGCTATTTTGTTTATTTATTCATGATTGAGAATGAATCCCCAGCGGTGGGTCAGACACCAGGTATACGTACACACATTCAAGTGTCTTGATTTGTGATGATATCAAAATAAAATTCCTCTACAAAATTTTTAAACTATGGAAGTTCCAATTTTTCTATAATATTTTTTTAATGAAAATTTCAAAAAAAGATAATACTGCTTAATATATTGAACTTTAGTTCAAATATATATTTATAGTTTACTTTTGTAAATTTCATTACATAAATAAGAACACAATACATTTTTTTATTGTATAAACAGAAACGTTAATCATAATTTAGCAATGCTCTACGTACATCTGACTGGAATTCAAATAACAATTCCATTAATTAAAAAAATCCATTTTCTTCAAAAAACAAAACATATATTTAAAAAACTTCAGTATACTATTTAGTTGGTACTTAGCATACATAAGAAAATTTCCATTTTTATTTCAATGAATTTTTTTCACTTGAACAATTCTGCAAACAAACATTGATTGTGCGATTATTTACTGCTTCAATTCTTCGAAAAATTCTCATTTATTTTTTTTAAACTACCAAGGCGTCAAATTCCCAAATAAAAAGTCATTACATAATTGCATAATTGATAATCTATATGTAAATAGATTTACAAAAAAAAATTTGCTAAATCATTCGGTGCAATTATTTACTTTAGATTAAAAGCAAATAATTAACTCAACTAAAAAAGCAAAAATCCAGTAACTTACTGCTCACATTTATTGATTGGATGATGATTTAGCAAAATTATTTCCCAAATTATTAAAGTGAAGTAGTTTGATAAATCACTTTAGAATAGTTATGGGAAGCAAGAAATGCACCTTAGATACGTCCAAATGCACTTTCTCTCATCATTAAATATTTCTTCATTTCTTTTCAAAGAATCTCATTAATTTAAACTGAATTTATTGAAAAATCTGTTCATTTTATGATTCCAATATTCAATGGTTAGAATAGACATACCTACAGACACGACCTACCTAAAGAATTCAAATTAAAAGAAAAAAAATTTTATCACGCTTATTAAGTCGATATCTTCATACACCTTTAATAAATATCGTGTCGTTCATTTATCAATTAATATATTAGTTGTAATAAATTGCGTTCAAATCTATCTATATCTTCTTCCATCGCCCAGGTATTCAGTAATTCTTATCACTGTTTAATTGTAGTTTTGTCGAGAGAGGTAATTAAATGGCGCCAATAATAACTATAATAACAGACAGCAAAACGAATTATAAGGCATTTAATGAGAAGAGAGAGTTCAATATCTTTTGAGATTTTTTTCATTCTATAAATAGGCTCAAATCGAAAAAGTCAACAAATCGCCTTCTATCTTTCCTTACGACTCGTTTACTAGGAAATAAATTAGTAAGTCTATGAATGAAGAGAAAAACGTTTTTCTTTACCAGAAAAATTAGCGTTTTGATATTTAATTAGTGTGTCGTAAAGATTTTCACTGCAAATAAACAAACAGAAAATAAATGAAAATTTCCGGTTTTCTTTAAAAGTTTTTAATATTTTATTTTAAGTTTTCATTCTATTTTTTCATTTGTTTACAAATAAGGTTTGCATCAGCTTTTGTAATTTGGTATCCCGTCCGTCTTAAAAAAAGCTTTTTGATACATTTTCTAAGCCATAGGAAGAATACAATAGATGAAAAAAAATTGATTTACTTTAATAATGTAGATAAAACTGGATATTATTAGGGATGTGAAAACATTATCGATTATGGAAAAAATTGTTTATTTTTTCTACGAAAATCGATTCTATTAATCGATTTTAATATTACAATAAATCGATTAATTGAGAATCAATTTTTTTGTTCACGGTCAACTTTTACGTCTGCAACTCTCCCCAGTCCAGACAGGAGTTCAAAGAGGTAAAAGTGTTTACTTTTTGCACGATTTTTAGTAATAAATATACTTCATTATTAAAAATTGTTTAATTTTCAATTCATCACACTTAGCGTAACATATACAGAAGAAAGGAAAGCAAGCATTCTTCCATATAATAGAAAAAAAAAGTCGCCCAATTTAAACAAAACTATTGATCAACGAATTTTATTTTCCTGATTCTTTTATCATGAGTTCCTTATTGATAGATACTTAGTCACAAAAACCAATTTGAAAAAAAACATTATGCTATAGTTTTTATCTGGCCGCCATTTTTACAATGGCAGATGGGCAAATTTTGATGAAAAAGATGGTCTGCGGAAATTTTATTCGTAAACTATTTTGATAGATATCAGAATAGTTCAAAAGCCAATGCGCTTAGCATAGTATTAACTTTTTGTAAAATTCCTACCATGAATGAAAATCAGTCTTTTTTTGAAAAATTCTTAAAATGATTACTTTTTAATACAATAGAATTTTATGAAGGAATAAAGAATTATAAATAACAATTTGTTTTTGTGTTGAATACCATTATAACAATCTTGGGAATAAGTTTTAGTTCTGAGAATAAACTCATTTTCTTTCTAGAGCTTTACAAAAATGGCTCAAAACCTAAAAACGTCTATTTTCTCAAGCCAATATCTACAAAAGGACTGAATGAAAATTAGTAAAATTTTCACAGAGTGTTTTCAGTACAAATAGAATTACCTCACAAAAAGTCAGGACTGAGATCTAACTATATTTAGAGTAATAGAGCAGTGAATTTCATGAAAAGTAATATTCTACATCCCATATGTAGGAGCTCCCAATGCTGCCAACAGGGCCAATCTTGAATCAGTTGTTAATTTCCAAGCCTTGGCTTACAAGCTTGGCCCAAGGTTTGGTCAAGCGTCCTTGCCAAAGTTCATACAAGATAAGTGAAAAAAAAAAAAGTCACCATAACTTAAATAACTTAACCAACATTAAATTTATTTAAGTAATTCATCGTTCTAAGTTAATTATGGTCCAAATTTTTATTGTTTTAATCATTTTTACATTTGGTAGTGACTCAGTTTTAAGACCTTTATCTTAGAAGAAAAACATGTAATTAATTAAAAAATTATAAAATTTTCGAAACAAAAATCAATTAGCGATAATATGTTAGTATCTTACCGAGAGTACGTAGAACAATTAAAAACTAATCAAAAAATTTTAAATCTATTAACTTTGTATTTTCAGTAATTGATGTTTTTAATAATAAACTCTTTTAAGTATAATAAAAGTAATAATAAAAAAACTTTCATTGCATTTTACCTTGAAAATGAAAGTTTATTAATATTATATGCTACGTAATTACAACCATTTTTTTTTGTTTTAATGAAGTTACAATGAAAACGAACGTAATAAATACATAATATTATAGATAGATATATAGTATTACAAGTAGTTTCTTAAACAGTGAAAAAATTAAGAAAAAAAAATTACACTTGATTTGATTTAAATTTAGAATTGAAACATTAATTAGTTAAAAATGTGACAAAGTTAAGTAAAAGCAGTCCCTATTTGAATAGGAAATTTTGGGGTACAGAATTATTTGTTGTCTATGTTTTTATTACATACACCAGATACCAAATTGGTAGCTATTAGAAGATGCAATGGTTATAAGGATGAATAAGATGAAGGATTAGAACAAAGAATAGAAATGCATTACTCAGTAATTAAAAGAAATGGTCATAGCTATTGGGAAGCGATCCCTAAATATTATGCTTACAGCCAAAATCAATTTTTTGGTTTTTATTAGATATTTATTTATTTATTATTTATTGGTTTTTATTCAATTTATTTGTAAACATTTTGTTAATTTTTTTTCTCTTTTTTTATTTCATAAGGTTTTTCTACAGTTAACTAGCTTACATTTTAGCATAACACTATGTTTCACAGTTATAAGTCCCTGAAGAAGCCAAAATCTAACCGAAACGAAATAATAAAAAAAATGTACTTCAACTGTAGTAACGGATATGATCCAGTTACTTAATTAGCAAATTTTATTTTTATAGCGATACTTCAGTATAATGTATAAAGCTATCAGCACTACAACTTCAGTTACCAATACCAAGATTTCATGTGAAGATAACCTTAGTATCTCATCCATTATAATTTTTAATAACATTAAAGCTAACTATTTAGGTAATTATTCAGCAATTTTACAAAAATTTTAATTATAGTATCCCAAACTAAATATTATTATTATCTTTAATGACGAATAAATCAATGATTTTTATACGTTTCCACACTTTTCTTATTTCTTTTTTTTTTCTTCGGTCCACCAAACATTACGTCAATACTTTTATAATTGGTTCATGTTTAGATTGAACACGTTAAGAAAAATTGTCATGTAAATTGAATATTGGTACTATTTGCGTACAAGACCAATGTTTATCAATGTTTTTTGTGTCATAATTTCCTATAGTCTTTCTTATGTAATACTTAATTTTGAATGATCAAATATTTCAACGTTCATTATAAAACATATTACATGTATCTAATTAAAATCGCCAGTTGTTGCAGATTGAATATAATTTATTTATAATTTAGAGAATTATCTGAAGAATACAAATGAATTGTTTCTCTTAAAACACTTCTGATTTAGCCTCGTCTTTGGCATAATAAAAATTAATTACAATGTCTTCGATTCATCATAATAAAGTTACCTGTTATAAAATTAAAAAAAATGTATAGTTGTCTTTGAATGATTTAGGTGTTTCCGAATGTTTAGAAGTGTATTCGTTTGTTTATTTTGCTAGGTTTCCAGTATGAGATTAGTTAAACCTCAACACTTCAACTTTAGGACTGGAAAACCTCAACAATTAACGCACGAGGTGCTTTTCGATTATTACGGTTCCAGTGCTTGATATTCCTAGTTCTTCATGTATTCATTCTATAAATCACCGCATTCCTACAGAATCCTTTGTCAGAAAGGAACTGCATTTTGGATCTCCACGTGTAATTCTTTTGCATGTAGGTGCTTCTCCATTCCGCATTGGATAGTTATTAGGCCTGTTACATCTCTGGCCAATTTTCTTGTAAGACCAAGTATTTCAGTAGTTAGTTTCAGGGATGGTAAAATACCACTTATATAATTATAAACTTTTGGTTCAGTTATACATAATCGACTTGATTTGATTTTGTTTTTGGCTTTCTTATATATTTGGACAATAGGCAAATTTGATGAACGCCTGAACAGGATGAGGTGTTCTTTTTGAGGATACCGCTTATTCTCCTAACGGAAAGTTTCAAATAAAAAATATCATATAGTCTAATCACCACATTTTTCTAATTCTATTAGAAAGAACTACTAATCAATCACTGAAACAACAGAGCATTAATTTCATCAGTGACCGTATAATTTAATGACTTTTGAAGAATTTATCACCATAAATTACCGTTATATTTAAAAGTCAATTGATTATAATTTCAGTTGAATATTTCTTTTTTGACTAAAGGTAGACATACTATTTACCCAATTTAAAAATATTCCATTGCAATACCCGTTTTAGTGAATTTGCTTCAATTCCTGTAACCAATGTTTTGACCTTAGCTCTATGGGAATATTTTTTTTCTTTCCAACATCAATACCTCAATGTACAATTTAAAAGGTAAATTGATAGTTTGTATAAAAACCGATTAATCATTTTCGCTCAATCTTTTTGAGATTCTCTAATGAAGCATAAAGAAAAAAAATTATAAGAATCCATGTAAATCTTCAATTCAAAAACAAAGGGTTTCCGAAATCAAAATATGCTTGCTTAACTCCAACCTATTGTAAGTACAGTACCGAAGAAAATATTAAGCAAATTAAACAAAAAATTGTGGTAATTTTTTATTCAAAATGATAAAAAATCCGCAATCGAAATCTAAATCAATTTTTGACACTTGAAATTTTGCAATTTGCTTTTAGTATTGTCTAAAAGAATAAAATTGTTTATCACATCTTTTTCCCAAAGTTATCGTATGTAAGCTGTTGGTTTTAATTAAAAAAAAATGTTATCATTGTTTTTATTAGTCATTTGTTGTTGCCATAACGATTTCAAAAATTGATTTTCAAATTTTTATCTCACCTTTACTTCTTTTATTTTATATTTTTTTCAATTTTTACCTTCCATTATAATTAAAATGTGATTTCAAAATATTTCATAAATCGATGAATGAATAATTAAAAAAGCCTAGCATAAATAGTCGAATATTTCACAAACATATTATGGCTTTACAGATTTATAATAATGATCGAGTTGGCCATGGACCTGTAATTATTCCATTTTCATTTGTTTCAAAAAACAGCACACTAGAAAGCTTGAATTTCAAACTCCAGATTTATACGATTTTTTTCTTCCTTTAACATTGACGTATATTTACTCAAAATCTTAACTGTTTTTTTTTATATTTTACGACCGTCATAAACCTAAAAAGCGGACTTTAATATAATAATCATTTAGCATCAAACATTGAATTTTCGCTGGACCAATAAAAAAAAAAATCAAATACAAATTGACGAAGTCAATGGTCGAAATTAATTTGCACGTTTAAAATTCTTGGTTCTCGATGGTCAAAAAAAGCCAGAAATTCCTTCAACGCAATTAAACACTTAATAATTATATAAGCGTAATATATCTGCTCTGTGATTATATAGAAACGCAAATTTTACCTGGCAATTAAGTTAGTTTCTTTTTATTTCTCTATAAATTTTGCTAACTCGATATTTCTGGCTTTATTCGCCGGGAAAAATCGACCAAATTTCTTCTAAAATTTCTTTCCGCCTCTCATCAAAATTAGCATTTCAATTGAGGAAATCAAATTTAACGACGAATTTTGGCTTGAAGACTTTCTTTTCAGCTGGTGTTTAGGGGGAGTTAGGCTTTTATGGCAGAAAAGTGTCTCGTTTTCTTATTTTAAGCCAATGCAAATTTTAGAATTTGTAATTCCTTTTTATTTATCATTCTTTGACATGTTAATTTGTAATTTATTTGTCGTAGAATGTATGTGCAAAAATTTGAATTTATCATTTATTTTTTTCATTTGATTTTGAATCGCATCAATGACTCGAAGCTAATCAAACGGAAACTAAAATACATACGTAACATAAATATTCATTAGAGACTTAACTAAAGTCAAACTTCAACAAAATGAAACTTTCTTGTTCTATTTTTCTTGAAGAAAAAAAAAAACGCTTGCAAAAAAACCTTCAATAACGTTTGCAGTTGAAGCGAAGAAGAGACGAAAGAATTTTAAATACAAAAAATTGATGAACCAATATTTGAAATATTTGAAAAATTCGAACAAAAAACGTATACTAGATCTTAAGAAGTTTTTGCATTTGCGGAAAATCCTTGAAAATTTCTTGGATTTCACAAAAGTAAGCAATAGAAATTCCGCGTTTTCATTGAAAAAAGAAACAAAGCGACAGAACCAATTTAAAGAATTTTATAAGTATTAAAAGATTCATTCATTGAATTTGCAAGCCATCCCAACCTACCTTTAGTTTCCATTTAATAAAATTAAACAAACAAAATAAATTATTTTACAAATATTTGATTGATATCTGCAGAATAGTCTCAAGTCCAAGAATTTTTTTATGTGCTTGATTTCAAGAAGAAAAATAAATTATTTTAAAATCGTTTGACACGTGTTCATTTTTAACAAGTCTGCAAAATCTGAAACAGGTTCAACTAGTTTGCTTTTTAAGTATTCTACTCTTTTTTTTTAGTTGTGGAAAAAATTATGCATGCATAAGTGTTTGATCCCCAACACAATTTTTTTCGCATTGCTCTTAATTTCAGCAAATTTATATTTATAACTCAAAAAAAATGAAAAACTACTGAAATTAGACAAGTTTTTTTTTCTTGATATAGGATATTTTAATTTCCAATTCAAATTTCAGTGTAAAAGATTGATTTCAAATCAAAATTCATTAGAATAATGTATGTAAATCTTAAAAAGTTTGATTTTGATTTAACATGTGATGAAGTACAATTGTTTTACAAAGATTAGAGTAGATTGTTATTCTTCAAATCTGAAAGTTAATTAAATATTAATTTAGAATGCCTCAATTGTTTTCTTTTTCTTCCGAAATTATTACTAATAAAATATTTAAGAAACAGTAATGTATCTAAATTCCAGCCACTAGAGTGAATTAAAATAAATTTAATCGTAGATGTGCTCTAATTTGAAATTAACATCTGTTACAAAACTGAATAGTATTTAATTTCATTTTGAAAAAAAGCGAAGCTCCTGCCTCCTTGAAACTCCTCTAGTAAAATATAGAAGTGCTTAACAGTAATATGCTCTCAATAATAATAATTAATATACTTTTTTTTAATTCTTATTTACCGTCGCTTTAAAACTACTAAAGTCCCTTAGCGACTCTAGGGTTAATTAAATCCGTTATCGAGAAACATTGAAAATTTGCAAGATACGAGGATCGAACCCACTACCTACTAGTTTTAGAGCGTTCACCTAGACTACTCGGCTACTAGTAGGTATTACTATACTAATGTTTGATTATTAAAAAAATTATTGCGTTTTTAAATATAATTAGAAACTGACCACTTTGGTCATGGCATCTGGTGGCTTTAAAAAGTACTAGTTTTAGTGTGTACTTTAATACAAAAGTAAGCAAGTACGAGCATTTAACAGATAACATTGTTCTTGTTTTCGAAACCAATCCTTGAATTTCAGGATATAGTTCTTTTATATGAGAACTTTGTAAGCATTTTTGCCATATTTAATTAAAAGTACTGCTTTAAGATTCTTCCAGTGCCCATAACATTTTCTTGAGCGGGATTTGATTTAACTTACTTGAAATATTTTTTAAAGAATACATAAATCAATGCAAACTTATGAATAACTTTTTAGTTGCACAAAATACGTAGCCATATTTTAAGCCCCGCTTTCAGGTCAGTTCTCAATAGGCAAACGTAAGTCGGCAAAGTTAGACAGCAAATATTATCACATGTGTGAGTGAGAACCATTTATGATTGTTTCAAATTTGAACTGATTGTTGTTAATTGTTGTTATGGTTTAAACTGTCATTTTAATTTTATTTAATTGCCTTTTTTTACCATTTTCCAGTTGTGAGAGGGTTCGACTGTGAATATTTAGGGGGGGGTTGCACTGAAAATCTAAAAGTTGATAAACCTTTTCCAAAATACTAAAAACAAATCCTCCAAGTTTCATCAAAATTGGTCGAACAGTTTAGCAATATTTAAAGAACAAACATACAAACAAAAAGGCGCTAAACTTTTATAGGTATGGATAATTGCCTTAGTTAACTATACAGTTTTGTCATCTTTTTGAAAGTTTGTGGATACCATGCCAAAAAATTGTTCATCTTTTGAGCCCCTCTTGATATACCATCATTAAGTCATTTTTGTAGACCTTCGTAAGATGTAAAGTGCTTCTCATCAAGTGCGTATCCCATCAGCGCAAATGAGTAATAATCTGAAGCAACAAAGTCTGGGGAGTAAGTCGCATGTAAAATTATTTCCAAATTGAATGTCTCAATCATGTTCCTCACTCGTTTTTCTGGATGGCCAGGGGAATTACCATGCAGCAAGATCGCTTTGTAATGCTTATTTTGAAATTCTGGACTTTTTTGGCGTTATAGCTTAATTCCAATATATTATCATCGCATTTGGCTATCATTCTCATCCAAAAATTCTAATAATACGATGTTTTTAAACTTCTTCGTTGGTCTTCCTTGTTCTTCATTCTCCACGACGATATCACCATTTTCAATTTTTAAACCCCTTTAAAACACTGAGATTACCTAATAGTATGTTCATCTTAAAATTCGACAAGCATTTGTCGCAATTCAGCAGCAATTTTTGTTTAAATAATAATAGAAAATCAATGTTGTCCGCGAGTCGTACGTTTTAAACATAAAACTCGAAATGTTTAATGCTATTAAAAATGACGAAGCCGTGGGAAATTTACACTTTCGCGAATGGAAAATCTTAATCAGATATCAAAACAAAAATTACCTCTGTAACATGGTTTACCAGACTTTGAATTGGCAGATAACACCACTTATTGGGAAATTCCGAAATTCCGTTTTCATTTTAACAAAACAGTATAAAAAATTACTGCAATGGTTCTTTACCAAAAAAAAAAAATCATCATGAAACCTCTGAATGGAAAGTAAAAAGAGGTAGAGGGTGGATGACACAATGTAAAAGAGTAAGATTGAGTAGCTAAAAATAAGTCTAAACTATGCCTTAATCCTCAGCCGTAATAAAATGGTCATACAAGTAGCGATGAATCTTATAGCGATTCTAGACATAGAATAGAATTTCGGTATTGGACCGAGTACCGAATAATAAACACGGGATGAAAAAATTTTAACTATTGGAAAAAATAATAGATTAGATCTTTTTGTAGTAAGAAAA
Organism: Sisyra terminalis; assembly: GCA_958496175.1. Classification (NCBI taxonomy): domain Eukaryota; kingdom Metazoa; phylum Arthropoda; class Insecta; order Neuroptera; family Sisyridae; genus Sisyra; species Sisyra terminalis. Next base: position 17,550,357 of record OY292275.1, read on the forward strand.
AGTTTTTACTCTTCTATTATTTCCTAAAATTGAGAGTTGATCAATCGGAAATAATTTTATTAGTTTTAGCAATATTTATAACTATCATATTTATTATCTATCGGTTGTAAATTGGAATGAGAGAAAATATTTTTAATAATTTTTTATTGCAACAAATTTATTTTTCATCATAATTAATATCTTTCTAGAAAAAGTCTTATCATATATGTATATCTACTACTACCAAGAAACAATTGATAAATTTTAAAAAGTTTTGCCAGGTTTGGATATGGTTTTATATCTGCAATTAAAGCATTAATTTATAAAATAGGTGAAGAGTGATTTTTGTTTTCCGTAAAAAAAGAATTTAACTATTGTTTTTATTTTAAATTTTATTTATTTTAATTTCCTCAATGTTATTTTTATCAGCATAATATAAATCAAAAAATTTGTTATCTAATATTTTAAAGTAATAATGCTTGTCGTTTTCGTTTATCAATTTGAAAATAAAATAATTAATCAACTTCACCATACAATTTGATACTATTATAACAACTAGATTTTCTAAAGTATTATATTTCAAAGTAAAATTCGAATTTTCCTTCAAATGACACGAACAATGGTTTTGCAGAATACATATAAATATGTGTATTTGTTGCGAAGGCCAGGTTACCAGGGAAAACATGCCTAAAATACTTGAAGAAGGAATACTGCAGATAGAATACCAAATTTTGTTGGAAATGAAATTTTCATTACAAGTGGAGCTTGAATACAGTTTAACTTTGATGAAAGTGACAAATATTTGGCTGCCATAATTTTCTGGTTGTGTTTTAAAGTTAATTCCCTTAGTTTTCTTGGGATTAGTTCTGATGCAAAGAGCAAAATAAAATTAAAAAAAAACATTTGGAAGCTTTGAAAGTTAGTTGTGATAAGTCTAGTAGTACTAATGTTCATTGAAATGCCAAATAATTAATAGCTTTTTTTCTCTCGGAAAAGATGGCTTTATATGGAAATTTCGGTTTCGGCTGAAATTAAAACTGGTATCGAAATTCGGTTTCGGATTCGGCCGTAAAAACTATTTTCGGTCGGACACTATTAATTTTTAATCAAAATAAATACTTTTTGGAGTACTGCATAGTATGTGCTTCTTTTTTCATGATTTAGCGATAAGTATTCGGCCGAGTATATCACATTCGTCTAAAAACTGAGAATAAAAAAAATAGCCAAAATCCGAATATGAGCCAAATATTCGTGTCATTTCTAATGTTTATTTTTCTTAATCCAAGGTTTAAAATTTACAATTTATCTGTCTTTTGTCGTAACGAAACGAAATGCTCCAATTCCAAAATAAGTTATCCTTGTTTTATTCCATATAAAATAAGGATTTATTGCCACCAAAGATGCAATTATAGACATAATGACAACAATGACAATATATCCGTTAATGGAAATTTCCAGCTGGCACCGTATTTTCCTTTTTTTTTGCAACCAAATAAAACGAGACGACAATCCAATGTGCTGATCAAACTATAAACCGTGAGATACAATTTCTCCGCGATCGATATCCAATCAATGAAATCTCCCCCTCGATTTACAGGTGCTATTATGAATATTAAAGTGACGGTGTCGTCTCGAATTGGGAGCACTAATAGCTGCGTAATAATAGTGATAATAATAATAAAGTTAATGATATTAATATTGAATTGATTCATTTCAAATTGCCTTGATCCAGCTTCGATCATCCTTGTCATACATCAAGGTAACAACGACAATATATTCAATAAATCGGAGGTGTATATAACATGCATAGTGTATTTGTCCAATCAACATAATAATTATTTACATCAAGTCTTTCAATACAGTTCTATCACTCAGTTGGACGAATATTAAATCGAAAAAAAATATTCCGAATGCACACCAAGCAGTCTGTTGGTATTCGAATATGATTCATGTAATATGATTCATTCGTGTGATATTTTTATAAATTTAACGGAAATACTTCATTATAAACCTTTAACATGAATGGAAAAAAAAATCAATAAAATTACCAATAGCAACACTATTGCTTTCAAATCGATTCTCTTAAACATAACTATGATTTACAATCCAAAACAACAATTTTCATTAATTAACTTAGAACGTTTCTGCATTCCAAAATATAAAAATTATTTCCTTATAAACTGGCGGCAAATCCTTGAATATTTTCAAAACCTATCATTAATAAAATTAAATGATTTATTTACAATTGCCGGAATCTTATTTATATAGTTTCTATCGATAATAATAGACAAAATATTTTGAGATTTAAAATAAAACAAAAAAAATAATTAGAATTTTTGCAGCAATTTTTTATTTTGACCTTTACTAAATCGATCAGCAGGTGCTTATTAAAAGCAGTTTAGTTGTCAACTGAATAATGGGAATAAATTTGTTTCCAACTTGAGATTTTGTATAGATTTTTCGCAATATATTAAACCATTTTTTTAACTATTTTACTCTGAGAGTTTAAATAAATGTATGTTATATGGTCAGATTTTTTTTTCAATAAGTAATTTCCATGCATTTAATATTTGGTTTTAGATTCTTACTTAAATCAACTTGATTGATTTGAAAGCAAAAAAAGCGTTCATTTAACAAAGTGGTTCACATTTTTATTGCATAAGATGTTATCTCATTATTTTTATAGAAGTATATCAACTCTTAAAATCAGCTACTTCATTTTACTTTGACCATACTTATTAGGTGGGAATTTTACTTTCAAATTTAACAAATAAAATTTATATTTAATTTTTGGGGCATTAAACGTTCAAATTTAAATTTGTTTGCCTTCCTTTAATAACGTTATAGTTGATGAGTAATGTTTTAAAAATTAATTAAGTTTACACATGAAATATATTAAATTAAAATTGAATTCAATCCAGCATGATTTCGATAATATCTTTCCAAATCGAATATAAATTTATTTTAAATTAGTATTGATTTCATTTAATTCAAATTTATTATTTGAATGAAATTGAAATGTTTCATTAATCGGCCAAAGATTGAAAGATATATCAAATACTAAAGAAAATTTATGACAAGTTATTACAAGTCAAACTATATATAGTTATAGTTATAGGTACATTGTACTTATAACATTACTATACCGATTGTAATATTTCAATATTTCATACAGTAAAACAGTTGAATGCCATGGTTTTGAAAAATATCACATATTGTTGAAATGAGAAATATTTTTAAAATTTCGGAAATCTAATAAGAAGCAAATTTTTATTATATGCCTATATACGGGCTATTCAAACCTCAACAGTTACTATAGATCTTTGCAGTTATTAAATAAAATAGCTACTAAAAATAAAAGAAATGCAATAATAGGAGGAAGAACCTTTTTTAAATGAATAGGTTTTCCATACAATAGTGGATACGGGGTCCCTAATAGACAGTAGACTAAAACTTAAAAAAAATCACAGTTCTTTTGCACCTAAGTTAATTATTGTAAGTTAATTATTGCATAACAAATAATTATCCTAATGGTCAATATAGCCGCTCCAAAACTGCAAGGTGTAGGGTTCGAATCTCGTATCAAGTAAATTTTCGATATTTGTCGATTTACGAATTTTTATTAACCCTAGGGTCGCTAAAGACCTTGGTAATAATAAAGCGACGTTACGTAACAATGAAAAATTGATAAAATATCAATTTTTCGATTTCTGCATTAAAATTATCGTTACTAAACATATTCTTGATGGCAATTATTAAATTAAAATTTATATTAAGAAAGCATTTATGGTAAAACTATTATTATTAATTTTGCTTAGTGTAACAACTAATAAAACAACTTATTACATTTGAATCATTGAATAAATTATTAGCTCGATTTAAAGCTATTGCACTTTGTTTAGCAATGATTTAAATTGGAAGGAAATTCGATAAGAAACCTAATAATTTTGAAACTCATTTGACTAATCACTTTATTATCTTTGTAAAAAAAATATTTCAAACAATTTTTTCAATTACTTATATGCTGTATTACTATATTTTATTTTTGCTATTGCATTCATAATATGTAAATACAAAGACTAAAGAGTCAATAATTATATATTTTTTTTTAAATGAAATGCTACTACTGCGATATATTTTACGTGCAATATGAAAATAATAATACGAAAATCAAACAAAAACGGTCGTAAAAGAATATCGCAAATGAAATCAATCGTTCATTTCTTATCGCTGATAACAAAAAAAAAATATTACTTTTAAATTTGATTTTCTTTTAGACTTTGTATAAACCTATAGATTTACTGCCCTCAATTATTCGAATTGGTGTTATTTCTTTTTCAAGAAAACAAATATTAAACTCATATTGCACGAATAAACACATTTAGGTAAGTACATACAATTCAAACCGGCAATCTTTAATTGGAGGACATTTTTGGATAAAGCGAAAAAACTATACAGTGGATATCCACTGTTATAAAAACAGTATCTACTTAAAGGAAATGATTAATAGAAAAGGAATATTTGATGTAGACAAAACATTTAACTAAATAAAAAAAGATAAAAAAATGTAAAAATAAAATCACATATTTAAGATAGTCTAAAGTTTCACTTTTATCAGAAGGATCTGCTTTTGTGTAAAATAACACATATAAATGACTAAATGCTTGTAATATGGGAAATCATTTATCAATTTTTTTGATTGGAACTACCTAATCAAAGTTGGTAATTTTAGAAAGTGTAGGAAGAAATTTGATTTGTATCGATAGTGAAAAAACAAATGAAAAACAAGCTATTGATTAGTGATAATCTTTATCAACGTCAATCACTTGTTTTGAATTTATGATCGACTCAAATATTTATGTAAATTATTCGCAACATTAATCATATCCTTCAGCGAATATCATTCTATAGTAGAGGGCCACTCAACTTCTATTACGTAGCCATTTTTTTCAATTAATTTTTGAATAAATTAATTTGTTAATTTTTTTAATTTAAAAAAAATGATATTATATAAAGTGATAAAAATTTGGTTATACTGGTTTATATATGATCTAGTTTCGATTGAATTTCACATAGGTACCGATAGGTATCAAATTATTAAGTTACAGGAAAAAAATTATAAAATGTAGACAGATTTGGTAACTTAATTTAGTTATTAAAACTGAGATGTGATTTTTTTTTATTTTACAGAAAATATCTGCTGATTTGCTATTGAATTGTTTCGTTGATACACTGCTATATATAGCCTTAATGATCTATTGCATCGAAAAAGAAAAATTTACAAGTTTGTTTGGATAAATAACAAAAGTGTAAACAATATTTTGCAATGAGATGGATATATAATTAAATCTTCCACTTTGGATTAGGTAGGTATGTATACAATAAATTATTGGAATCCATACAAAGGCTTGATATAACTTGAACCATATGCACTACTCCAACTGCAGCTTTGGAAGCCATTCTGAACTCCTGAGTCTTTTTCAAAGGTGCGGTAAGAAAAGAATCAAGATCTGCAAATCAAAAACAATTGGAGATCCAAGAAACCAAACTTGGGACACGCCAGAATAAACCATTTAATTAATCATCCAAACTTTTGGATGATACAGGATTACATGAAAACTAAATTCAGTTTTGAAATGTCTTTCAAGACTATTATAAATCATAGAGATGAGTGGCGAGATATAAATAAAGTAAATCCAAGTAATATAGTATGGTTCATTGACGGATCAAGGACAAACGCTGGAATATGGAGAGAAAATCCCAGAAAATAAATAATCGCAGACCTAGGGAAAATTCCTACAGTATATCAAGTAGAGATCTACACCATCATCATATGCTTACAGGAAAATATGAGAAGAAAATATCACAACTAAACAATAAGAATCTTTTCAGATAACCAGCTGCAATTAAAGCGATCGAATCTTATCAGATGAACCTCAAACTGGTCTGGAAATGCAAAATACTCCTCATCCAGTTGACGACGTCCTATAAAGTAACACTTGCTTAAGTGCCGGGGCATTCTGGTGTTAAAGATAATAAAAAGGCAGACGGGCTTCCAAGAATAGGCTCAAGTATGCCATTTATGAGTCCAGAATTGGCTATAGGAGTTCCAATGTGCATAACACTAAATCAAATAGCCGAATAGACTCAAAATGAGCAAATAAAATCCTATAACAACTACTTAGGAGTCAATTTCTCAAAGGTTATGATAAAGAAGATCATGATAAAAGACTTCTGGACCTACGAAAAAAGGATATCAAAATGCTGATAGGTCTATTAACAGGACATTGCAATTTGAAAAAACATCTTCAAACTATAGGGAAAAATGCAGTCAAAAGCACATAGGAAATGTGGTGAGGGAAAGATGATTGCCTCCCACATACTATTCGACTGTTCAGCCATGATTCAAAGTTGTCTCAGCTTTCTTAGCCCATCCGAACATGATCTGGAAAACATACAAAAAGATCCAATTGACTATTTACTGAGATTTACCTCAGAAGCAGACCTGATCAATTGCAACTAGAAATAAAGCTAGGATGCAATAATCCTTTTAGGACGCAGCCCAGATGAACTCTTAGAAGAGGCCCCCAGAACAATAAAGAAAAAGAAAATGTATACAATAGCTTTTTGATAGAAAATGAGTATAAAAAGATGGTGTAAATAAGGGCAAAAATTCAACAAAACTTTTCCATCAACAATGGATTCTAAATTTGTGTTATTTGGATTTAAAAATACTAGAATAAAAGCTTACATGAACTACGGAATGATTTTGCTCGAAGCATTTAAATTATTATGATTAGAAAAACAAATTCTTGGAAATTTTCACCTCAATTGTTTACTTATATCAGTAGTTTATAAATAACCAAGATAAATATGCATTATTGGATTCTTTTAATATTATGATATGTATCTTTTTCTTTACAAGATAATGACTGAGTTTTACTCTTAACCATTGGTTTTCGTTGAGAAAGAAATATTTAAGATTTAATTATAGAAAAATAAAAATTTCAAGTTCCTTGAATCGCTTGATTAATATGTGATGTTGAAGTTTGTAGAAATACTTCACTCATTAAAGTAAGCAAGCAATTCAACGGATATGAACAGCATTTTTTTTCTCCAGAATTAGTTCTACTCTTAAAGTGGAAACATTTTATGTTAAAAAAAATGCGAAAAAAGTGCAATCCAAAAAGGATTTTTTTTTCACTTTTTAAGAGAGAAAGTATGGTTTGTTACTAATAAAAATGCAGTTTGTCAGTTTATAAAAATAAAGAACTTTTTAGTCATCTTTTTTCTGCAAGTCACTTTTAAGGATATGCTGCATTAGCGGTTCTCAATCTTTTTTAGTCTGGTGCCACTTAATATGACTTCGCTTATTCACGTACCACTAATGGCAATGTTTAAAATAGCTTTGTATGGTATGAAGTCAAGGCCACAGAAAAAAGGAAATTCATCCTTATTGTACATTATTAACACTATAAGTAGTTGAGGGTGGTTTTTAAATAAAATAGAGTGATTATTCGGTGACCACTTTTAATCGATCCAAAAAAGTGTTAGATTTTACTGCAAAATACTTAACTTCCTTTGCAAATAAGTACCTTTACCTTGAGTAGATACTACAATTTGGGATACTACAACTGCCACTATCCAATCCTTTTGTATTGTTCCAAATAATACATATACAATGTTCCATATATAAACACGATAATGTTTATTGAATCTTACAACGAACTGAATTGTTAAAAATCTGTTAAAAATATTTTTTGCCAATTGCATAAAAAGCATCTCAAATACACATTTAAAGTAAAAATTGGTAAGAAACTAAGCACCCTCCAAGGGAACTGCACTATAATTGAAATATGAAACCATTTAGATTCCTCAAACTTCAGTGGAAAAAATACCACCATAAAATAAATACAAAAATTATTTCCACTGAAATACATGGAATATTTTTTCCTCAAACAACTCTATTATTCTACAAAGTATATACCGTATTTACTATTACTATTCAAATTTCATTACAATTTTTAATAGTCTTAAAACTCTTTCGTAACTTCATTTAACTAAAATATGTTTTTTTTTGTCTGCTTATTAAATAATTATTACTTGGTTTAATTTCAGCATTGAGGGATTTACTTTTTATAGAGATATGTCGATAGAAACTCGATTCAAAGTTGCACAACATTTTAAATAAAAAACTTCATTTTTAAAGATTTCAGTTAAAATGCTCAAGAGAATATATTTACATACATGATTGTTCTTAAAACTTTTTTCAAGAGTAATTAAAAATTAATTAAAAATTATAGATCATGAAATAGCTTAGATCAGAACCACTGTACATTTCCATTGAGGTTTGAGTCTCGATTAAAATATGTTTATAATATATGTTAGCAAAAGGTCTAAGAATTTAATACTCTCTAAGCTTAGATATTTTTGGTTCAACATTTTTAATATCCTAAAATCTAATTTAATATCCTAATTTTTGTAATTAATGCAACTTAATGATCATACTTACTTCCATAAAATTCTCCAAAAGCATCCAAAGCTACTTCCATTTGGCACTTCACCCGAATATGAAACCGTCATTATATCACTTTTCTTAAAAAACTATCACTTGAATTTTCCGCTATCTGAATTTATGAGAAAAACGGCAACTAATATCACAGATATTATGGCAAACTTTCGCTCATTCAATATCACCACTTTTATGCCAAATTAAATAATTGGTAAGGCTTTATGAGTTATTTCAATTAAACTAATAATAAACTAAGACACTGTTCACTGCCACAGAAAAAATAAATTAATTAAAATTAAAAATCAATTTTTTTAGCAAGTATTTATCACATTTAACGTTAAGGCATTGTTGCACTTGCACCATTGAATAATACAGTTGATAAATTCATTGCTTTTAGTAAATTGGTTTTTATCTAACTTGAATTTGATAGTTTCGATCCATTTTGCTTTTTTTCAGTTATAATTAACTTTTTTTCTTTGATACAATTTTAAGAAAGACAGTTTTCTTTTTATTCTATTGGATAAGTATTATTTTTAATTGTACGATTGGTAAATGTAAAGATATTCGCGGTGCTGTTGGTAGGACGGACGGACAATAACTGAATGTTGGTGCGGTAGTTGGATCGACGACTTCGCTGGAAATCATTAGGCTAAGTATTACATATAAAACTGACCACTGTTGTCCCACAATGTACCCAGCGCAAATCCATTTTAGAAACCATTTCCAAAAAAAAAATTGTCCAACACATTACATTCACATTTACTTTCAATTCACAATAATTCACATCTAGATCTAATAGTTCATAAGTTTTTTATCATAATAATTAAATGGGGAAAACCGGAGAAATATTAGAAAAATAAATATTTACTTATTGGAGACACTTGATTGGTTGTACCAATATAGTACTAGTGGTTTGCTTGTGAGACGGAAAAAGGAAAAATATTTTTAAGAAATACTACCAAAAAAACATTATTAATATTATTAATAAATTTAATAATAAATAAAATTCAAGTGACCGTCGACAAATAACTTTTAATGATTAAATAGGAAGAATTAGTCTCAAACAAAAAAGCCCAATCTGGAAGTCCCAAAACTACTTTGTTCTAATTTTTATAACCACTTGTAAATGGATTTACTTATATGACTTCACATACAATAGAGGTAAACTTCAATGAACTACCAATCTATAGGTCTCATTGAGACAAATGATACAATGAGAATTTTGGGTTTGGGATATTTTCAGTACAACCGTAATTTGATTATGACGCTATATAAACATTATTGAGGATAAGTTGTCATTTCACATAAATAGATGTCCCTTATAGATCATATCTCAACACTCCACTAGTGAAAATGCGGAAATATTTATCTAAAAATATTTCATATAAGTGTCAGGTAAAACTTCAAATATAATGTTACGTTTTAACGATCAGTTTATTTATTTTGACGGGTTCGTTAGGATTTGCTTTAGAACATATAACAATAATACCATTTAATTTAATACATACACGTTTATTTTTACACGCTTATTTATTTATTTTAAATAAATAAATGGTTGTCGCGATTTATTTCGAACTTTGTAACTTGTATTGGTCCTACTGTTCTGGCAACGGTCGATCGCTTATTTATATACCTATTTGCTGCGTTCTGGAAGTTTCCAGATTATTTCAGGTACTTATCGGGAAATCGTGAACTTTTTCTTAAGAACTCTCATATTTTAAATTTATTATAGTTCATTCTATCCTTTTACCTTTACAGATGAAAACGCTTTTTTTTTAGCTTAAGATAAACCAATCAGCCGAAATCGTGGAAATAGTGAGCATACATTCTTTGGAAACGAGAGTCTTCAAGGCGCTCTAACTCTCGTTATACTAATGATTTTGTGAAATATAAAGAAATGATTAAAATCTCAAAATTTCATATTTTTCATTGATCCTCAAAATTCCCAAAAAATGTTTAAAAACAGGCCCTCACTCGGGAGAACCCCCTTAAGTAAACAAATACTGAACTGAAAATGTTTTCTTTACAAACATTCCTGAAAAATGTGGAGTTAATTAAACAATAACTGTTGAGCTTAACATTTTTTTGAAGTTTTACAATGTTTCTTTTTTTGGGATATTTTCGTTGTTAATACACAACAATAGCGAAAGCTTTGGATTTAATAACAATGATACAATCGAAAATCCGTACATCTAGAAATCTCAAATTTCAATTAATTTGCTGCAATAAAACACAATATCAAGTGATTGAGTTAACTCTGATCTCAATGATCCCATTATTAAATCAAAAATTTCCGATACTGAATATAGGCAAATCAAGCACTTTTATCCAAGTTAGGTCCAACATACTTAAAATGTGGCGATTATAAGAAACTATTGGAGCCATAAACACATTCCTTGGTGATAACAGTAGTGCTTTTCTCACATTTTGTCCAATATCTTATATGTACTTGTTTTTGGACAAAGGAATTTTTTTACATAAATATGTTCCTTTTTCATACCTAATTCAATTTGAGTGCAAAAGAGCTTAATTGCATTTTATAGATATATCTCAGTCTTTATCATTAAACTTCCTGAAAGTAGAACTTGCTATAACGAAGATAAACTTGCTATCATTTTCTTAGAAATCGTAATCGAGATATTGAACACTTGGAAATTTGTTGCAAAACATTTGAGTTAGTAAAATTTATCGCTTAGGAAAACTCTATTAAGAAAATTGAAGTAAAGTTTTGAAAAAGAAATAATGAATCTAAAAGGTTAATTTAATTAAAACGGTTCCATGAGAAAAACATGCCATTTTTATGTGGTTTATGATACCACTTATGATTTTCCGGATTTACGAATCTGCAACGTGTATTTTTTTTAAATTCATGATTTTCAAACCACAAGACATGCGTACTTAAAGCTTTACGAGTAGGTACTATGCAATTTTTTTATAATATTTATACGAACCAAATTTAAAGTGACTCATAAGTGTCTTGAAATATTTCTATTTTGAAATTGTTAATTTTTTAATTGATTCTCTGAACAATCAATATAAATCAATTGAGTAGGTATTCTATTTCCGGGCAAAAGCAAAGCCAAAACTAATACGGTATTTGTTAAGCTGTGTTAAGCATTTATGTGCACAAACTCTGGTGTCAATGTATAATTACTAGAACATTGAAAACAGAATAGTCCCAAACCGAAGATCAAAAATAAAATTAGCTCAAAAAGTAAAAGCACAAATCAGAGATCTATTTCAATTCAATTTTGTAAGGTGCAAAATTATACGCACATTCATATATAGTTGTTCCTTTGGGAAGGAGAGAACTTATTGTTTGAACAATCTCTAAGATTACCATTTTTAAATAAAAAGTAAAATTTGTATAAAAATTTGCAATTGTATTCCTTGAATTTAACTTAGATAAGTAAACGAATACTAAAACGATGCCAAACTTATTAAAAGTTATTATAAAAATGTCTACATCGTATGTATTTATCGCTTATAATTAAAATGTTAAAAGCTAATAAGTAATGCATTTATTGTTATTAGGTTATTAAATCTTAGCTATAAGAAATAAACTTAGACGTATTTAATATGTTCCATTTAGTGTTTAGGTATACTGTATACACTGCATTTAGGCTAAACAATAAAAATTAAGTAATCACCACAACTTCAACATATCATAAAAAAATACTATTAAAGTATGTATGAAACAATAAGCCAATTTATCATCGTTCCGTTAAATTTCCGCCAATTTACTTCAATAATAAATTAGTCCAGTTTTTTACGCATTTCCTGATAAAAAAAATTATAACGAGGTAAATATGATCCATCAAAACGAGAAACTAAATCATTAAAATTAAAGTCTATAAAATATTTTTTTAAAAAAAATCATCAAACATAATGGGTAATGTATGTAATTACCAGTTGAAATTTCTCAGAATTATTTTTGCGATTTATTCATGCAAAATTCGGTGTTTTCCATTTAAAATTTTTGGATGCAGTCAAGCGATTATAGCCATTGTTACTATTTACGCTATTTTATCAAACATCAAAAAAGTTTATTTTGCAATTAAAATGTGCTACGTCTCAAATTTAAAACTTTTCTTATGATTACCGGAGAATTTATGTTTTTCACTATTTTTACTAATTTTTAGTTAAAAACATTTTTTATTTGAGTTTTGTAATTTAAAGTTGAATTTTCAACAAAGATCTAATAAATTAAAGTGTTTTTCAATCGTACTTGTCTAAATGTGTGATTGATTTTCTTAGTTTTTCTTTGATGAACCGAATGAATACGGCGCAGGTATAATTGTTCGTAAAACGTCTTCATATATAACTTATTGAGTTAATTAAATATGCATTTAATTTATCTTCTATACAAAACAAATAGCGCGAAATTGATGATTCTTGGTCGACTATTAAAAATGAAAAAAATTAGCATAAATGAGCGGCGCTATTTTGCACGTGGAAATTATCTTGTACGAACGTGCTTTTTGTGTTTTAATAGGCACAAACTTGATCACGTGTGTACACAGTTTGAAAATAGATTGAGAAAAATGAGAAAATTTATAACTTTGCATTCACAAATTAATCATTTTTTTAAAGCAATTTCGGTAATCGAGAGAAATAAAAAGCAAGGAAAAGAAAATAATCTCTCACAAGAAAATATTCGACAGAAAATGTTGAGAAGTAATTAAGTTAAAACATGATTTATGACTTCACGGATTTCGTAAACGTATAAACGGTATAAACTAAAAAGAACAGAAAAGCTAGATTTCTAAAGTCTTAATAAGTGCTTCAAAGCGTTAAGTTTAAAATTGTCAATGGCTAATTAGAAAAAGGGAAGCATTGATTAATTTTGAGGAAAAGATAAAAAAAAATGGATTTCTGGATGGAACATTCTGGATGACATAGAGACAAAGTTTCAAATCGAAAGTTCCAAACAAAAAATCCTGATCCCAAGTTCCAACAACCTCAAATCCCAAATAAACATTGTCTCAATTTTCACAAGGAATCGTCAACGAAATTATGTATATATAACTGCTGTGTATGTTTAGAAGAGGGAAGATTCTTCGAGTTTAAAAATCATTAAGTTTCTTAATCATTATTAGCTTCTAAGTTTTCCACTTCCTTAATAAAAGGGTAAACTTTTTATTTTTTTATTTATTTACCATCGCTTTATAACTATTAAGGTCTTAAGCGTTTATAGGGTTAATAATAATCCGTTATCGAGAAATATCGAAGCCAAAACCTACCAGTTTTGGAGCGTTAACCTAAACCATTAGTAGCCAAAGTTTAAACACGTATATTTTAATTTTTGATACAAAGAGGTTTTTAGCTGTAGTGTCGTAATTTTCAAACACTTGAACAGATTTTGATAAAGTTTCAATTCCCCCCAGGTACGGTACCTAGGGGCTTACTTAGACAAAAACAAACACTTGACCTGGGCCTCCTGGGTCACACTCATAAAGTCCAAAAGATTAGAACTAAATCGACGCTATGAACATCTCTTACGCAGAATTCTAAGACGTGCTTCCAAAGTAGATATGAGAAACAAACTAGCTCTCTATAAAACCCTAATAAAACCAATCTGGACATACAGAGTAGAATTGTGGGCAACTGCTAACGTACTTGTACTCAATCCCTACAATCCAAAGTATTCCATCTCATCATAAGTGCTTCTTACTAAATCCCTAATAAAATCATCGACAGCAACCTAGATATTCCATTTATAAACACCCTAATCCAGGACCGTTTACTAAAACTTTATCACTATAACCATCCTAACCCAAATGCCGAAGCACTTTCCTCCACATCTCATCCTAATAGCCTATCAAGAAGATTGAAGCGTAGGTGGCCAAAAGACCTATTTCGCTCCCATCACGATATCAGTTGTGAAGGCTAAGAGGAACCTACCCTCAAACCTTTTCAATTATATATTACCTCATTGTTAATTACAAATATTTATACAGACAGCAATTTAATTAAAAAAAGCTACAATTTTACATAGGAAATGAACTGTCTATCATCTAAATTGGTACCTAACATCTTAATTGGTGAATTCCGAAGCAACTGATAACATACAACAATTTCCCTGAAAAATGTACACACAAAAATGAATGATTAACATTTTTCTCCAACGATTTTTTACAGATAATAGCTTAATTAATTATCTAAAATTTCGGAATATCATTTAAAGTTTCTAAGATTTCATAGTAAATCAAAAACGCAAATTAAGAAAATAAATAAAAAATTTATTCAATTATTTAATAAAATTACGAAAACATTTTTTTAAAAATATTCTGACTCTATTTATGTTAATATGGTATAATCTACTTTGAATAAAGTCCAGCCCTTTCAGCCTCACTATAACAATTTTGATCGATTATTCTAATTGCGTTAGTAAATAATAAACGTATAAAATGCATAATTCAAATGCTTAAGTACACAGAAATAATTAAACAAATAGTTAAATCAAATTAATTGCATCATATTTTCAATAATTATCGATTTAAATTTGCATATAATTGCATTTCAGTTGCTTATTACTGTATGGGAGTCTTAAATATCACTTGCAGTTTTTCTTTCAACTTCATAAGCACATTTCGCATGCGTTTCGCTGCTTATTATAGTTTTTCTTAGTATACAAAATTTAAGATCGTTCAAACCATAGTTCCATAATCGTAAATTTGTGTATTTATAGTATAAACACCATAAAATTAGAAGAGTATATTTCTATTCTTTCGTGCTGGCTAAATTCACTTTACATGAGAAACATTTACCACCTTGACCTTTTCATTTTAAGGACACATTTAAAATGAATCATTATATATTTAATTTTTCCGTTTTTCTTCTAACCTGTCTTTCAAATATGAAATAAGCAGACTTGATAAGGCATTTCGTGTGCTAAAAGTCACAAATTAAATGGTAGATTTGTTGGAAATAAATAAAATTTAAATTTGATAATAATAATTACTATAATGATAGATTTATATGTAATTATTTTTTCAATTTTTAAATCAATCTTATTTCAAAAATGTTATTAACTTACATAAAATTAGATAAACATAAATTAGTATATATTTACTTTAGCTGCAATAATTCTTCTTAAAGATCAATGAATAAAATATACACAATCATAATTACCTGCAACTAGCGACTAATTGAGGCCCAAAGATTTTTAAATGTTTCTGGTAAAATAAAAAAAAATTACTTGAATTATCGAATTATTTTAAATTATCTATTGTCGTAATCATACATGAGCACAAAAAATATAAATGGAAGAAAAACCTTTAGGTAAGTATAACATAATACAAAATGAATCATTACCTACCAAACTACGCAAAAAGTATGTATTAAGTATGTACAAAAAAAAACTTTTCCCGAGTATCTATCTGAAACGAAAATTACCTCAATTCTGTAAAAAATAGGTACTAATTTCGTTTTATCGTTTCACTTACTTTTAGATTAGTAATTAAATCTTTTTGTAGGCAAACCAACGTACCGAACATCAATGAAGAAAAACTAGCTTTTTATAAGCTAATAAAAACCAGAATTTGGTTCTGTGCAAAGGCTAAGGAGCTCGAACCTCCTCTCCCCCGCAATATTTGAATCCCTTCATAACAATTCTTGAATCATATAAATAATTATAATAATTTTTTATAATCAAAATGTAAACTTTATTGACGTACGTACTGTAGTAATCAACAAATTATGCCATATACGACTTCAAAACCTACGGAATTGGGTTGCCTATACCTATATGAATTGTAAGTACAATTGACCGAATCGTACTTTCAATGTTTATATGTTTGTAATCATAAAATCCACAATAAATAACGATTCAAAGAACCAATAAATAAATTAAATTAATAATTGATTAGGGAACAACTCTTTTTGATAAAAAGAGATTAATACAGAAATTTAAGTCGTAGATAAAATAGTTTTCGTGCATGCAACATCTTATAATAATTCGAAATGAATTGAATTCTATATGCCTAAGAGGCGTATCATTGAACCACAATTTTTATCTTTTAAATCTTCGCTACATCTACCTGTAAGAAAAATTAGGAAAAACAAAGTGAAATTCAAAAAGTAACATATAGTATAAACATTTTTTTTAATTCAACAATCTTCACTAAAAAAAATCACAATAGCAATTCCAAATTTCTAAAACACTATAGGTTTGCAAATGCTTGAAAAAATTCTTCACAATCTACTACATGAAAGCCATATCACTCCCATAAATCGCCGTATTTATTTTTTACACCCATTTTTGAGACCGGCATTGGTTCCTCATTAGTCTCAACTCTAGCCACAGGCGGAAGATCAACCGGAGCCCTAAAAATAATTTAATTATATCCAGTTTATTTCTTTTTTGTCTATATCAACAATATACCTATAATTTACACCACGATTTTTTTCATACGATTCTCGATTTTTCTTTCGCAATTCATCATAGCTGATGCTTTTATTTGGTGGGGTGTTCACACTTTCATCCTGATATAAAGGAGCTAGAAAATTCGTGTTTCAGATGAGTATTAGTTTTCTTATTTTAGTATATTTTTTAATTTACTGTCTAAAGTTGGACGTCCAGAATCATCCAAACCATCGAGAGGACGATAAGTTTCAAGATCAAGACTATTTGATTGATCACCAATATCTGAATATGAATCATTAGTTCCAATTCCACTGAATGGTAGGCCCATTGCACCACTCATATTCGGCTCTAAACTATTGATAATAATTAATCTTTTCATTCCTATTTACTTTAATATTCAACTTACACTTCTTGTAAAGATGATCCTTTTCGACGCTGTCGTAACATTTCTCCTAATCTACTATTCGGTAATTGCATCATCTTTTCAGCACAACGTTGTTGATAGGAAAATTTACCGATAAAATATCCTAAAGTAACAGCAAGTAAAACTTTTGGGCCAGGCCCCCATTTTGGGCTTCCTTTTAAGTAACCTAAATGAATGAAACTTAAGTAAGGTAATTCGAAAATGTTAATTCGAAAAATACCTGCTTTTACACAATAGTAAGTAGACAAGCCTAATAATGTTCCAAAGGGTAAGGATCTTTGGAAAAAACTTTCGGTATTACATTCACGTAAGACTCGTAACTCCTCACTCGAAAATTTATAATCTACCTAAAAGGTAAAATTTTATTAAATCGGGGCATTTAAAAAAAAATTTCTTACTAAGGGATTTTGCTGTGCCCTATTCGAATTTGGTGTTTCCATTGGCGTTAATTGTGCCGTATTTGTATCACCCATTTGGAAAATTGTTATTTAAAGTTTTTTTTTTAATTTTTAGTTTATTTAGTTTTCATATATTTATTGTATTAATTTAAATTACTCTTAAAAAATTTCGGCATGTTAAAAATAATTTGGATGACATTTGAGTCATTTGAGTCTTCTAATTTATCGACTTAATGTTGGTTTCGTTGGTTTGTCAAGTTGCCTTGCCCTCTATTGTGAAATCGTTTAACTAAAGTATAAGATATTCAAAGAAAGTTCAATTCGTTTAAATCGTTTAAATAATGTTTTTTTTTTTAAGGAAAATACATTTTTTAAATTTACATGATTTATACGTAATGAATCATTATTTTTCATAGAAAAGTTGCAAGCAATCATGATGGCTTCTATTAAAAAAAGTTCATAATTAACTTATTTTTAGCGTTTTTAGCGAACGTGAGAGAAACGTGTTAAAAATATCGTTTCTATATAAATAAGTAGCGTTAATTACTTCCAGAAATGAATTAGTAAATATTAATATTATAAAAATCAAAATAAAAATAAAAAAACAGTAAACATTTTATTATTGCAATTTAACCGTATTTTAAATTGTAAAAATAGTCCTTATTCTATCTTCTGAAGAAAAAAAAACGAGAAGAAAAAGGCGACAAATTTAAACAAAATTTATTTTAAGATTGCCTGGCACTAAACTGAATACCACTGGCATTCCATTTCAGTCTATAAAAAATTCAAGGCTTTTATTTTCCAACACGAGAAACAAATATAAAAATTAACTATTTCTTATCCATAAATTGCTGAGAACCATACGATATCACGTGCTTTATAACTACCAAGAATGATAGATTCATTGCAATTTTCAATGAATATCAATAAGACAAGTTAAGTTGCTGAAGAATTAATCAATTAAATTAAAAAGAAATTACTTTTTTCTATATAATTGAAGCACGAAATGCTTTATTTTGATTTATGGAAAAAAAGTTTCATAAAATTATTTTTTCGAATATAATTCCGAATTGAAAATTTTATTTAATGAAATAATAACATTTTTTTATAATTTAACACGTTTTAATACTTTGTTGGTTCTTTTCCATAATTTAATAATTATTTATATTCGCTTTTTAAGAATTGTGGTTTTATTTTAAATTTTATATTTTTGTACAACACGTTTCATCGGTTTCTCAACTTTTTCAGGTACTAATATAATTCTTATATCTTACTTCAATGTAAAAATGGTAAAAACTATCTTCGAAAAATTAAATTTAAATTTTATTTAATAACTTGAAACAATTAAATTTTTTTACATAAAATTTAATAATTTTAATTCACGGGTATCGAATGGGAGAATAAAAATAATTTTAAGAAAATATTTCAATATATTAGATCCTCTTACCTTCGCTTGCGTGAAAAAGAAGGCGAAAATCAGATTTTTTGTTTTAATTTATTCCAAACTATAGAATAATGAATAATTTCAACTTCTTCTACTGCAATATAGATTGTTCATTTCTCAAAAAGCAATTCTCAAGCTTTCAAAAATATTTTTTAACCAATACTCTATTTTATGGTAACTAAGTTAACAACACATTGAATATTAAATTTATTTGAAGTTATATGAAGTTATGAATAAATTATTTAAAAAAGAAAACAATTTTTACCAATTTTTTGTTTTTAACAAGTTTAAATAATTAGTTTTGTAAAAAAAAATTAAAATAAACAATTTTCATTTTAAATAATCCCTGTTAAAAAAGACATTTACAGGCATTTTGAAATCATTACACATAAAATGCCTTTAATAACTTTAAACGACTTCTAAAGGCTTCTAATAGTGAGTTTGAACTTTTAAATTGCCTTTAAATGCCTTTTTTAACAGGAATAATATTTAATTTGCTTCTATACCAGTATTCTTCAATATTCAAAATTTTAAGTCTTGAAATCGAAAGAAGTCTTGAATTACAGTCTCGCGAAATCTCAAAGTTATGATCAAGGTGAGACCATGAAAATTTCATCGCATTTTATGCACCATTAGGTTTTTAATTTTGAAATGTCAATAAAATGTTAATTAAGTGTATATATAGGGAGTTGGGTTGGTTATGGAAAGCCCTTAAATAAAGACAACCTAGTATTACTTTAAAATTTTAGTATAGATATTGATGTAATGTGTGATATACTTACTATTAAATAGGTGCTAGATTAATTTGTAATTTCCCTACCCAATATATTAATTATGATTACAAATTTAGTATAAATTGGCTGAAAATGAATAAATCGAGCATCTAAATTACGGGTTTCCAAAATTTATCGATAATAATAACAATGATAATAATGGAGAAAAACCAATCAATGAAACAATGAAAAAATTTAACAAATTTAAAGTTTTTAATTTAGTTGATCACTTTCAATGAGGTAAACATAAAAGGATATACTGGTTTAGTCTTTATACGAATAAGTAATTAAATTGTTAGCTGGTTTAATGGTTTATACGTTATTATATTATAAACATATAGACAAAAATATCAAAACTAAGTTTTTTCTTTATAAAAATTTTACATATTACAATGATGCAGCAGATTCACAACCAACTGCATTTTTACATAATTAATTTATAATCATTAGTCAAAACATGGTTTATGGTATGTTATTCGCCATTCGTTTATATTTTAATGATTCTTTTATCTTTAAATTGTATAAATGACGTAATAAGGGAAGAAAGAAAACTTGAAGTTAATCAACAATGCCAATATTGTATTTCAAGGAAATTTCGGATATTGCAAGTCCAGTTCAGGTCTATAAGTTCTTATTACCTCGACCACGAGGCCTCACAACCGCAACGGCATCGTTTCATGACTTTAAAACGTTCCTAAGTGCTCACATCGTCGACGATTGTTGACCAACAGAAAAGTAAATGAACAATTTACTAAAATCGTGCAAAAGTATACATAAAATTTTTATTTCAACTTCAGTTAACAGTATAAAAATAAAATTGTTTACTAAGAAAAAGTAAAGTGAATCACGTTTTATTTTTTCCAGTTTTTTGTCTGCAAACTTCTGAAATTCAGGTAACTTTAATTTTAACTTATATACTAATATAACTAATTATAAAGGTGATTGATTAAATCAATTTAATGCCAGTGCTTTGAATTATAATAAGCAACCGTGAAATCAATGCAAATATGGTCCTCCTTGAATTATTTTTCAACTATATAACTCCAGCAGATAAGTTTATGTCGATTTTACAAGAAAATCGTTCTGGGTGTTAACTTTCTATTTGTTAGAAGTCTATTTTTAAATTTGACCTAAAAATGTTATTATTGTTGCATCCACGAAACATTCGAAACGGAAAATTATTATATAGCCATTTGATAAATTCCAAAATATATTTCTTCGTTTTAACAGCTTAAAGCACCTGTATTAACTGTGATTTTATCCTCGTAACAGATTTTAACTTCAACAGGATTATTTACTTAAACATAAGTGGATTACTTTACGTTGTATCTCATAGTATGTTAAGAGCATTTTTTTAGGCATATTCATTTGTTGTTTGTGCCTATTTACCTATTTGATAAATTCAATGATCTTATCGTCAAATTGTGTTATCTAAATCATTTAATCGAAAAAATGTTTTGGAAAAACATAGCGTAAAATGTAAATATGTAATCAGCTACTCATTTTCTACTCGTTTTTCTAATCGACACGTTTTCCCAAACGATTTTACAATAGGGGAATTCTTTTTTTATTCATTGCATTAAATTAAATTCCTTCTGAATAATGCTATATTAAATGGAAAAAATGCTGGTTTTCCCCTCATTTGTAACTATTTATAATAAAATTAAATCATTTTCTTGACATTAATTAGCATGAACTTTCTACTTAAAATCGACAATTTCATTAACAAGTACTATTTTTAATTCCACAACTATCTAGTTGCATTTTCTGAATTTATTTTGGTTTTTGTACATGTCTCCGTTAAGATATGCATACTGTTAATGCCAGTTAATGTATAGACTTATAAACAAAGCTGTCAGAAAAAAATATCTTAGTTGCTTTGAAGGAAATTAGTCGTTTTAAAATATCTAAGTTCTTAATTTTTTGGTAAAAAATAACTGATATTTTAGATTATTTTAAAAAATAACAGTATCTTATTACTTCAAAATATATCTTAGATACAGAGAAGTAACTTAGATACCGAAAAGTAGCAAAAAATAAAGTATGAAATAAGTAATATAATGGGGAACCCTACTACCTGGTTAACTAACAGGTTGAAATAATCCTTATACTTTATGATTTTTTTTGTTTTAATAAATTATAATTATTATTTTTATTTTACTCAAATTAATTGTAGCTATATTTTGATGTTTTTTTATATTTATCTTTTACATATAAAAATTTATTTTGTTTAGTTGTAGGAAATTCAAACCTCCCTTATTAATCTTTTGTCGTTTTCTTAAGCATGTTGTATTTGCAGGGACCTAAACCCAAATACTTTCCTGTTTTCTAAATTAACTAAGATAAGAAATATATTATCTAATTACCTTACAACCTTAATTAATACGTCACGAAATTTAGTACATACATAGTATAGAAAGTAATTAGGAAAGTATATTTTTTAATATCTTAAATAGTAACTTAAGATAAGTATTAAGTTCCTATTTTTATGAGTAACTAAGAAGCCAAAGTAACTTCAAATCCTTTTTTAAAAAGGTTACCAATAATTAAAGAAATTATTGGTAAAAAATATTCAGAGGACTAGGATCAAATATTTGATCCTAGTCCTCTGAATATTT
Organism: Sisyra terminalis; assembly: GCA_958496175.1. NCBI lineage: Eukaryota > Metazoa > Arthropoda > Insecta > Neuroptera > Sisyridae > Sisyra > Sisyra terminalis. Next base: position 17,572,873 of record OY292275.1, read on the forward strand.
TTTACTAATTTATCATCATTGAGGATCTGAAACTTTACAATAATAAAGAAATTATTTTTGTTACTTTAAATCAATTTAATTTATGTGAATAAAGCTAAAGTTAAGCCTTAGCTTAACTTAAAGCTAAGATAAAGGTTTGGCTTTCAAAATAATAATAATGTTTACAATTACAAGAAATAAATTTAAATATATTACATACAAATATATTACAAAATATATTTATGTAAAATCAATTGTTCAAAAAGCTTGTCAAACTTTTCAAACTAATCCCCAAAGACTACATGTTATATCATTAAATGTATTACAATGAATAGTCCTACCAGCACTGTTTCACTAGTGTATACTTTAGCGGTTAGATTATAATATCTTAATTTTTTGCAATAGTTTTTGTTTTTGTTACTGTCTCTAATTCTAACTTTTATTGTAATATTACTCTTTTTTGTAAAGTAGCAATCAACATGTTTTCGGTATGTTATGGTCCATAAGTGTATATATTGAAACCATATATTTACAAAAAAACGGTACATATATGGCTCAAAAATATGATAATATATGTAATTAAAATCAAACATTCTTAAAACTTATCTTAATTAAAAAAAATAATTATTTTTTTTTATCAAATCGGCTTTTTTCAAATTTAAACACTGATTTGAAATTTTTGTAGCGAATTATAGATAACAGGACGATTTGCGAAAATAAAATGTTGATAATAATTTGCTGAGGTGTTTTTGGCCAAAATATTAGGAAAATGTGTAAATATTCATATTAATCACTTAATTAGTTTTGTGATGAAAATCTCACCGCGGTATCGATGATATATTAAAAGTGAAGTACCCACCTTAGCTACACCTATATATAATATTTTTGGAATGTAAAATATGTAGCCATTTCTTTGTACCTTGCTCCTGATTTTATTACTTAGGTATTATCAATTTGATTCTACAGTTACAAAATGTTAGTACTCTAACAACAAAATTATTATCTAATGGAAAAAATCAAACTGATAACATTTGTAAGGACTAATGCAAAATAAGTAGAAGAGAAAAAAATTTAAACAAACAGCCTATTTTTAAAAACTTCAAATATTTTTTTACAAATATTAATTAAGTAAAATGATGAAAACGTTAAATATTTTTCTTTAAATATTTGATTACCATTTTAATATAATCACGAATACAAGTACCATTTTATAATGATAAATTTTTAGATTGAATTTTAAATAAAGAACTGTGAGTTTATATTAAAAATGAAAATGGCCTATGTTGACTTTAAGCACAGTCCATACTGTTCTAAAATTAAATGAACCATAATTATTACAGATTTACACCAAAAAAAAATATATTTAACCGAAATTGCACAGTGCATGGCTTCAATATTAGTTTTTTATATTAAAAATAAGCCTACTGGTGGCCGAATAGTCAAAATGGCCGTTTCAAAACTGGTAGGTGTTGAGTTCGAATTTCGTGTCTAGTAACTTTTTAATATTTCTCGATTTACGGATTTTTATTAACTCTAGATTAGCTAAGGACCTCGATAGTTTTAAAGCGGCAGTAAACTACAATAAAAAAGAAAAAGAATTTATTTCCCTGGACCCTGATTGCCCAAATATTAAAAAACGAAATAAACCACCTTGCTTCTCAATAGTAGACTAGGAAAGCTATATCGGTTATATAATGGTTTATTTTTGAAATAAGCTCAAACCACTTAAAATGAATGACTTATTTTAGGTCTCTACTTTCTGTCCAGTATTTTAGGCGTTTTTGGAAACATTCTTCCGATATCTTTTCTTTAATTATAAATGTATAAGAATATGTAGCTTGAATCTTATTTAAATGACGTTTATTAAATATATATTCATTATAAATTTTAATGATTTTTTCAAAGAATCAAAAGTCTATCATTAGGTATAGGTAAATAAAACACAGACATTTCACATTTATTTTAGATGTTAACCTTCATGGATTATTTCGAAACAACCGTGCAATAACTTTACTTTTATAAAGATTATAGATTGTAGTTATCTTCATATCGTGTTCGAAACACTATCGTTATAAAAACTACCTTTCCTTGAAAGTTAAAATAAAAATTAAATTGACTTTCGTGGAAGTTCATTAAAACCGATGTAAGCAAAAAATTTAAAGGAAATTTTTACAACAAAAGTCTAAATCTCTATCTATTACAAATATATTATCCCTAATTATTGTAGGTACTATCAAATTAGGCTTAAATAAAACACAAAATTAGAGTTATAAAAATCCATTTGATTTTTGTATTTGAAAGTTTTATATCACATTTATAGAAAATTTCACCATCTCAAGTGTTGATTAATACAGTTCATACCGTCTGTATCGATAATTAACACTAGCGAGGTAGCAGATTTTAATTTACTAAATACCAATGCGAAGATAAAATTAATTACCGTACACTGCAAAACAAGAATATGTGTTATAATAATTTCTTTGTTGTCCCATTAATATGAAAGTATTTCAAATATTTTCTTCTTTTTTTAGTAAACTCAAAAACCAATAACTTACCTTTATGTAAAAGAAGATTAAAACTTTCAAGTAGGTAAGTAAATTTAGATACTGTTAAAAAAATTATTTATAAAAGTACTTCCAATAAACAATTCATGTTCCAATCTGGATTACAACAACCATGTAGGATTACAATTTTATTTTTTAAAACTAAGTTTAAAATGACGAAAAGCTTTCACCCTCAATGAAATGTAGTAATTTATTTTTAAATAAAAAAAATTTAAGCTTTATTTTTAAGCTACTTTATATATGAAAAAAACACTCATTGTTAAATTACAATAAATGGACATTAATTATAAGAAAAAAACGTTCTGTTCTCTTGGAACCAAAAGTATCATGATCATTTTGGAAGAAGTTTTATCAAGATTTTTCTCCAAAAAGGAAATTCTATTCTGGCATGCTAAGTGTTAATTTAGTTATGAACTTTTTTAATTCCTATGTTCTTTGATTTACAAAGTAAACTAAAAAAAATTGCTTTATTACTCTTAAATTGAAAGCTCCATTCAAAACGAATAACTGACTTTTTCGACTTACACGTTTTGGAAAGATTTAAATGGAAATAAATCCAAAACTATTTCTCTAATTTTCTTTATGCTTTTATAGGTATAAGTATCTACTCGCTTAGTTCCGTAACTTAAACCTCTAAACCAATTAAAGAAAATGTTTTAAGACAGAATAAAAGCTGGAGTTTTTAATTTTAAATAAAAACAATTTTGTTTTTGGCCTACTGGTGGCTGACTACAATTGGGTTAGAATCTCGTAACGAGCAAATTTTCAGTATTTCGCAGTTACCGGATTTTTATAAGTCCTCGAGTCGCTAAAGGTCTTATTGGTCAAAAAGCAACAGTAAATAAAAAATTGTATTTAGGCTCTCTTTAAAGATATTATCCGAGTAGGTTCTAGAAAATTTGAACTTTCGAAAAAGTATGATAATCTTTTTATCCATGTTTAAGCCTCTACGTAAGTACCATGATTGAAATATCGTGGTATTTAAGTTTTCTTTGAATAACCGAATCCGATGGTTAATTTCATTTCCTAATATCCTAGATTGGGTATTACACCTATAAATAAATGAAGTAACAAATTCAAATTCCTGAATTCATTCGTATTCAAATTGAAGGAACTTTTACAGCAAATTGAAATTTTACTGTTCAAACATTCATGTTTGAGTTTCACTGTCTAAAAAAAAATTGTGACAACTTTTTTCAATACTCCTAAAAAATGTAAATAAAGAATGAACATTTCTTTGAAAAATATGCTATTTTTATAATTATAATGCTAAAAACCTTTATTTAGATTTCTGAATCGGGAACCTGACTATTATAGTACCTATTTTTTTTCTCTAAGATCCAAAAAAAAATATTTTTTTTATTGAAAATTTCGAACAACAAAATTTTAATTTCGCACAAATACGAGTTTGTCACACAGTAAAGATACGCAATCTTTTAAACGTTCGAATTTTTTTTTTTGGGGCTAAAATTTCATCCCGGTCAACTTATGGTATGCAGGCATAGTAGAAAAAAAATGGTTTTTCTTACTTTTCCAAAGATATTAGGATATAAGTGCATTTGGAAAATTTCTCGAAAACTCTTCTTTACTAGAAAAAAAGTAATCATAAATGGCATCAGATGACCGAAGTACATTACCTTCCGGTGCTTGGCAATCTTCTATAGTTGACAAACCATGGTGGAACACCTCGAAAATGCTATCATTGCATCACATTTCAAAAACTTTAGGATGGTTTATTGTGAATATTTTTAGGTTCCAGACTTTAAATCCTTAGGGTATCGAAACTATACTGTATCGGAATATCATTTAATGAAATATATAAATATTGTCATTTAATAAAGGAAACTGGGATAGAAATCATTTACTATTTACCAAAAAAAAAAAAAAATCCCGCCGTAACTTCGATAGACTAAAAAAGTTTCTTTGATCTTTTTATATCTCAAGTTATACTCAATAATAATTACTCAAAGTGGATTTAAATTGTTTTCCATTTTAAAATCACAATTGCGTATTAATTTGAATATATTTTCACGAGACGCGAAAACTAACACACACAACTTGAACAAAATTCTATTCCGCTTGCAATTCCAGATAATTCAACTTTACGCAACTAATTTATTAGATTAATTTAATTATTGAAATATTGAGAAATTGCTTATAAAGCTCATTAATTATATATAGTATGTTTTCCAATTTGCTGGTTCCAATAACTGATGGTTGTAAATCCAATCGTAATGTGAAAATTACTCTTAGAAAAAAATAAAGTAATAACAATACATAATAAGAAGCCATCGAATCAATGACTTTGTTATAAATCAAAACAGGTTATAAATTTTATTTAAGTAATATCCTCAAGTATACCTAATGTAATAGAAGTAATACTTTCGCATACAATAGCTTTCCTCGTAAAACTTTAGCCTGGTCTATAAAAATGTTTGTTGGTATTTATGAATTAATTCACGTATTACTTTTATTATAATTAATATACAACTAAAATGATCATAAACAAAACTAGGTAAAAAGAAATAATAAAATAATCATTGTTGAAATTCCTTCATCATTTAAAATGCGTATATGAATTATCGCTAAACAGCTTTTATACAACCTACATTAATTGTTTGTCGTCATAAACTTAAACGGTAATAAATTTAATTTTCTATTACCTGTTGAGTGCTGTTAAAGAAAACAGTCACTAAATATTTTTAATCATTCGACTTTTCCACAAATTTAAAATAGCGATCTGTAAGATGAGTATATGGTGGAAAATTTCAGCAAAAATTTTTTTGATACAAAAGAATTTTTCATAGATGACAAAACACTTAGAATGTTATCGATAAAGGCTTTTAAAGTCAGATAAAGGAATATCCCACCACCTACCGACTTATCATCAACACTTTAATTATATTCAAATTGATATATAAATACACGACGAGATCCATACACGATATACCTAATTATTGAAGATAAGTGTTCTCAATTTTGGATTAACGGACTACCTTCTGTAGATCAACGTAAATAAATTGAATATGAATTCTAGTTTGACCAATTTTACAAAAGTATTTGAAAATTGTAACTTAATTGAATGTGAATCGTTTATATCTTATTTATATCGGTTAACATTGTTTTAATAACAAAAAAAAAATTTTTTTCATTTTGTAAATTTACAATAATTTTTTTTATAACATCTGTATTTAAGGTATGTTTGAATAACAATTTATACTAATTCGTATTGTAAATAAATAGCTACAATTTGAGAACAAATCGAATAATCACTAAATTTCAAAGTTCGATCATAGAACTATTTGTGTTTTAGTTTTCGAGAAGGTGAGTTAGTTTTGAGCCTTTTTTACCAATATAAATGGTTTTGGAAATTAATAGATCCTGAATTACAAAATGGGGCAGAAAATTGAAAAGAAAAAATCATACAACCGTTTGAAGTTTTGATTACATACACAAAGGGAACATACTCTCAAAATATTACTAGAAAAGAGCCAAGGGGTAATAGTTTTAAAAAATTGGCAAAAGAAAAATCTTAAAAATCGGCCAAACTCGGTGAACTTAATCATTTATAAATTTATTAATTTAAAAAGAAATATTTGGTTTTGACCAGTTACTTTGTGAACTATAAGGAGTTAAAAAATTCACTAATCAACCCTTATCTAATCCAAAAACTGGCTTTACACTGTTAAAATTAAAGAAAACGTCCCGTGGGACATTTCTAAGGGTCTTAAAGCTGTGGAAATCAATGCTGATAGAGATGTTTAAATTACCCTTAATCTTATTACTGCAGTTACCAACACTACTGTGCGAATCTTCAAAAAGTTGTCAGATAATTCACCTTTAAATAATGGAATTAGATTTGATTGAAATGTCTTGTTTTAATTTACTCAATTTATTGGTCCTTTAATAGCTTCCTATTAAAATGCTAAACATTTTTTACAATATTATAACGAGCTGGGAAGGGGGGCATAGCCCCGGCATAATGCCTGATAATTCCATAAAAGACTGTTTTGAGAAAGAAACGTAGAGAACATTTTTAAATAATTGAAGAATTTAATGGTGGGTTTTTACCAATTTTCTTTAATAATGATGACAATGGAGGATGGCGAATTTTCAGTTGGCCTCGGGCGAGGAAATCACACCATTGCATTTTTATTGATTCTTAACAGTTCTGGATTACTTTTTAGTATAAGGTTTGATTTTTGGGTTTTTAAACCCCTTATGGTTTTCATCAACAGTCACTAACCCGTAGCCCATGAGCCGCATGTGGGCCGCCTTGACCATTTGTCCGGCCTGTAAGATTCATCTCACTTTTACAAAGTAATAGCCAAAGAAATGAAAATCTATGTATTAAAAATGTCTAAAATATATCTACTAAATCTAATATGGTAAATCTTAATGGCAAATTAATTATGGTAAATCTAATATGGAAATATAGAGTTTTATAAATGGCTACCTGAGGGTTATCCCATATACTTGGGTTAGTCATCCCTGGTTTACATACTAACCGGATAAATATTTTCGTAAATGAACAGCTTTAACAAACTTGATTGTGTTTCACGAAAATATCTATCCCAATTTTTCAAAATTTTCATCCCTTAGGGAACAATATCTGAATTTATCTAGCTCGTTATTATCCGAATATTAAATGCACCCTAAAAATTGGTAAAAAAGGTTTAAAATTAACTTTTTATACTTTCGTAAATAATAAGGCTCGAACGGTTTTATATTTTCGATTACTAGACGCATTACATACATGATTATGCTAAATATGTACGCTATTATTATTTTATTTTTTAAATACGTATTTTATCACAATTTCACTTAAAAAAATTAATCAAATTCCATTTGATTAAATTCATCATAGCTAAAGTTTTTTTCCGCTTTGAACTACTCAACTCTTTTCCATTTTAATATGTTGTGTGTATATTGAATGTATAAAATTTATTGGTAATTTCACAAAAAAGTTTCTTTCATAAGCAATGACAGTATGATTTCAGTATTATTTCTTTCTTTTGGCTTACATCTTTACATCTCGATTTTTTGCAGATAATAATGGAAAACGGAAAAATTGATAAATCTCGTAAGGAATCCAAAACCAGCATATACACAATTAGTGAAAAAAAGTATGTACTTCTTTAAATGAATTTTTACAAGAGTAAATAAATATATTTATTATATTTTTTAGTCACATAAATGATTCAGTGGTTCAGGGATTTCAGTCGAAAGATCCAATTTGCTTGGTTTCGGTATCGGAAAGTGAACAAGACCAAGATGGACCAGTGATTGAACATCCAACGACGTAAGTTCCCGTGTAGTTTGGCAAAAAAAATATAATCTCAGAACATTTTTTTTATCAAATAACTCCAAATTCTTATACGATAACATATTTTTTAAACTTTGATTTTTGCGTTTTGTAGATATCTTGAAACTTTGATGCACCTTTTCAAGGGAAATGTAGGGTCGGGAATTTTTGCGATGGGTGACGCTTTTCATAATGCCGGAATTGTTTTTGGGACAATCTTCACTTTCTTTTTGGGAATCGTTTGTGTGCATTGTCAGCACTTATTGGTAGGTTTTTTTTTTCGTTGCTTTTTTATTAAAATTTCCTTTTTAGAGTTAAGGTAAATTAGTCATTTCCTTTCTCTGAGTCAAAGAAAAAAACCTTTTTTTTCTGTGAAGTGATTGACTGAATTGAGAGGGTGCAAATTAAGAGGATCATTTACCCAAATGTGTAATATCCGGATTAAAAATGTTTTGGTCCTTTTCAGCTGGGAGCTTCGCAAGAAATGATGCGACGAACATCACGAGTCTCAGCCCCTGATTTTGCTGAAACCGTTGAACTTTGCTTTGCCACAGGGCCTTTGGCCCTTAGAAAAATGTCTACGTTTATGCGAAGACTTGTGAATCTCTTTTTGTGTTTTACGCAATTCGGATTTTGTTGTGTCTACTTCGTCTTCATTGCCAGCAACTTACAATATGTAAAAATTACAATAAAATTTTAAAAGGCAGAATTAATCAACAATTAACTTTTAATTAGGTTGCAGATCAGTACAATTTCCATTTAAAAACCGGAGTATGGATGGCAATCGTTTTAGCTCCAATTTTATTACCATCGTTGATTCGAAATTTGAAATTTTTAGCTCCCGTATCGATAGCGGCGAATATTTTCATGGGTGCGGGTGTAGCAATAACATTATACTTTACAACACAAGACTTAAATCCTGTTTCCTCTGTTGAATATATCGCAAAGCCACAAATGTTACCCTTATATTTTGGAACCGCAATCTTTGCATTTGAGGGAATTGGATTGGTAAATTAAATATTTAAATATTTGAAACATCTGATTACTTATTGAATTTTAATAATATTTAGGTTTTACCTTTGAGAAACGAAATGAAAAATCCTAAACAGTTCGGCAGCACTTTTGGAGTTTTGAACTTGGGAATGTCGTTAGTTACGGTTTTATTAGTTTTGGTTGGATTTTTATCGTATCTCAAATATGGAAACTGTGTTCAAGGGAGTGTCACATTGAATTTTCCAAAAAATAATATGTAAGTACAAGGGATTATTATAATGCTTCTTATAAATTTAGAGATAAGTTTATCACATTGAAGTAATGTCAAATTTCGTTTAATATACCTACTTCAAAAATACGATAACATTTAAATCGTTTTCTATCGTATTGCACAATAAAGTCCACATAAAACAACTACATCCCTTTTTTTAGTTCAAAGGTCTTTAAAATTCAGATTATCCTAAAGAAAGTACATAAGTTATATATGAAAACTATAAGTACTAATCTATTTCAAGGGCGATATATTAGCTTATATTTAACTAACAATTGAAGAATACAATTACATAAAAATGTTTTTCACGCATATTTTTTTATTAATTGAATACTTCTGTTCTCAAATAGTTTATCAAAATATTTTAATTTTTTTTTTTTTATTATGCTTTTATATCAAAAACTAGGCGGTTTGTTCTTGATAATAAATAAGAACTATAATTTTTTTTTCATATGTACTCATATATTAAAAACCGAATCTACAATTAATTTTAAAGTTATATTACACTTAAAAATTATCGCATTCTTAAGAAATTTTCGAAACTGCACAAATTAATATTATAATTACAATGCTTTGTCATTATATTTGTCTTTCACAGCTTTTCTCAACGAGATTGTAGTTTTTCTACAATACGATTTGTAAGAGAAAAATATAAAAAAAAGCAAAACTTATTAAACAATGTTGAAGTTTTAAATGAAATATGGAGAAAAAAATGGAGATCAAACTTTAAGCAATAAGTTTTATGTTTGCTGAAAATTACTACTGACATTACATTTTCTTTAATAATTCTTGCTTTTATAATGTAAAATTTTCAAGAGTAAAATAATTCTCGCACTTTTTTCTTCAAAAGTTTATATAGTTTTAAAGATGTATTAGGTGTATCTTCTTTACTAAAATAGCTAGAATATGTCTATATGTTAATAGAATTAGAGATTTATGTGATTTATGCAAATTTCTTCTTCTAGTTTAGCACAAGCTGTTGAAATAATGATATCGTGTGGCATTCTATTGGGTTACGCCATCCAGTTTTACATTCCAATCGATATTTTGTGGCCCAGCATAACCGAAAAATGGGGTCCATTCAAATATCCCGTTTTTGGTGAACTATGCTTCCGATCAGCTTGGGTTTTTATCACATGTGAGATCAATCAATATACAAAATTTTTCTCAAAAACTAACTACTTTACGTCTATTTTAGTTGCCCTAGCTGAAGCCATTCCATTTTTGGATCTGTTCATTTCTTTGGTCGGTGCAGTCAGTAGCACTGCTTTAATGTTGATATTCCCTCCAATTTTGGAACTAGTCATTCACGGACAACTTGTAAAGAAAAATTGGTGGATTTTCCTGAAAAATGGAATCATTTTAGTGATTGGAGTTCTCGGAATGGTAACAGGAACGTATGAGAGTATTCGGGCGATTGTAGCTGCTTATAGTAATGAGACTGAAAGTACATGTACAAGTTATAACGCTACGTTGAATGGTGGAACCTCAATTAGTTCAGGATTTTCGTTATAACATTTTTTTAAGTTGAATAGAAATAAATTTTAGTTAGGTTTAATAATTATAGGTTTTAGATGACATATTTATTATATTAATTTAAGTGAGTGAATATTATAATAATGTTCAGAATAGATAATAATTTTATTATGATTGTATTTATGTATTAAACTGGCTTAATTTAAGCCATTCTGCTGAAAATATATTCTTGAAAATTAAGAAAACCATTTTATCTGCCCTTAAACTCTTTATAATATAATTGATAAATTTATTAAAATATACTTTTTAACAAATTAATAATAATTAATTATAAATTGAAAAAATTAATTAACCAGAAACTATTATAGCTTTTAATGTATGCAATGAATCGTACACTTAGATAAACTCAGGTTTACTATTCGCAAACGACAGTATTGTAAAATCAAATACATAATTATATTTTCTTAGAGCTATTTATTTTTTTACATTGGAATTTGGATAGTTGTTTTTTTGTAGGACTAGAAAATTGATTTTAGTTCGTTCAATAGGTATTCAGATATGTTTTTTTCACTGCCATAGTAAAAGAGAAGCACCCCTTATCTACATTGTCATCAAATCTATGATAATTATAGATTAAAGAGTTTTCTTATTTATTCAATAAAAAGAAGTAATAGTAGGAGTTTTATTTTTAAATAAATTATGTGCGAAGAACATTCTCCTTACATAAGGTAATAGTTCATGGAATTTTTTGGACTAAAAATCTAATAAAAAATTTTATAAAAAAATAAATTGATATATCAGCTCAAAAAATCTCATAAGCTGATACTTTATTTAAGTAATAATGGACATGAACCGTATAAAAAAAATCTCCATAAATACTCCAGAACACCTTAAATTGTTCCAGGTTTACTATAATCAGTTGTTCATTAAAAATAAATTTAGAAATATTAGAGTGTTAAAAAATAAATGGCTCTAAAATAACAAAATAATTTGCTATAAAATGATATAAATTCTATAAATTCATCTTTTGTTAAAGTTCTTTCACTTAAAAAATTACTTCTTAAATGACCTGGAACAATTAATGATTCTCTTCCTGATTCTCCTAGAGGAAATAAAATCTTCTATGCTAACTTTTTGCCGGTTATTTATTAAAAATTAAAGCTTAAAACTTAAAAATGATAACCCCCCTCACCAAGAGGACATATTTTTTTTTAAATATTTTATTATATTTGCAACTAACACAATATATATATTCGTATTTATTTTCATTAAATTAGTCTGCACCCGTTTAGCTACCCTGTAAAATACAACTTTGCGAAAAATTGTGCTATCTTGGAGAAATTTACCTCTCGAAAAATGTTTGTCGGCACCTGTGATTTGAACAAATTGTTCAAGCTCACATTTGTAAAACTACGCATCAAATAAGTCAAATAAGATGTACGTCTGCAACCATATTTACATTTGTGAATGTGGGAAATTATGAAAACCAAAAATTTTGTATTGTTGATATTATTTGATCATGTTTTTGAAGGATATTTATAAAACGTAAGAAAATTTGTTTTTTTTTTTGTTCCTCTATTTCTCTTTAATGAGACAAATTAATCTTTGTTTAGTAAAAGTGTCTCATATAGTTTAAGAATAACTCCTTACGCGTCAAACTAAAACACAAAAAATTAAACTTGATGACTATCTTACTATTCCCAAGAAACTTGGAAAACATGAGCTTTATACTGTACTACGCCTAATAATTTATCAAGTAGTTGATGTATTACAACCAAGGTCAATGATTCTTCGAAGGTCGCAACAATCAAATTTTTGTACAACTAATTTGGTCATGTATGGAACTTTTAAGGAATTAGGAACAGAGAAATTTAAAAATAACTACAATATTTAGTGTTTTATTATAAATGAATGCTTTAATGAAACTCATTATTTTTAAATGCATATAGAAATCTTAAATATAGAAATGTGTTAAAAATATCCTCTTAAGTGGAAAAAAAAAACATTCAGGCATTAGTTACTGATTAGTGCAATACATTTAATTATTTAAATCAAAATGAATAAATAAAACGCGTGAATAATCTTGCTTTAATTTAAAGTATTAACCTGAAAGAAAAAATAAATATTAATTTCGTATCGAAAAAATAGATTAATTAAACTTACAATGTCATCAATTTTAAGAATACTTCGTACGGTTTCTGTAGCTAGAGTAATAGCACTGATAGATACTAGTAACGGCTGGACGACTTTTTCTTCCAGAATATTAGTGATGGCTCCTTTACGCACATTAATTCCAGCTGTAGTTTCACCTTGGGCGTGTCTATTACGTAATTCTGTTACAGTACGAATTGAATTTAATCCGGCATTTTCGGCCAGCGTGGCCGGAATCACTTCCATGGCATCGGCATAAGCTCGAATGCAGTAAGCATCAACGCCTTCTAGCGTATTTGCATACGCTGCTAGACGTATCGCTAACTCAATTTCAGGAACTCCACCTCCAGCGATTAAAGCTTTCTTCTTAACTAAACAACGAATCACACAAAGAGCATCATGAAGAGATCGTTCAGCTTCCTCCAACACTAATTTATTTGATCCGCGAACCAATACTGTTACTGTGCGGCCCATATTTTGGATTCCAGTAACTTTAACAAACTTACTACTGCCGGTTTGGACTTCTTCTATCAAATCAGCATGAGCTAAATTTTCTGGTAAGAAATGATCTAAACTAGCAATTGGACGACAATTAAGTGTCTTGCTAACAAATTCAATGTCTTCTCGCTCTACATCTTTGATGACCATAACTTTAATCTTGTCCAAGAAATGAATAGCTAAATCACTAACTGCATCTCTAAAAAATTAAATAATATTACTATTATCCTATAGAAACTATAAATTTTTAAGTACCGTAATATTGATTTTTGAACTAAAAGGACATTGCATCCTGTTTTTTTAATTTGTTTTACAATATTCAAAATGTAAGTACGTTCTTCTTTCAATACACGATCCATAGCGGCGTAATCTGATACAATGACATTATGATCCATCTAAAAGTTAATAAAAATAAAATATCTAGTATGCTTAAGTTATAACAATCAACATACATCAGTTTTTGGTGGTGAAATGCAAAACTGAATTAGACCAATTTTTGCTTTTTCAATCCGTTTAGGTCCATTAATTCCCGCTGATTTATTAGTAAAGACCAACCCCTCGACAAGCTCTGTGTCTTCAACAGTTCCACCCAACTTTTTGATCACTTTTATATCCTTAAGATCAACAGCTCCTTCACGTTCTGGTTCGGTAACTTTTAAAACTGCATCGACAGCCAAAGGAGCCAACAAACTAGACTGTTGTGACACGACCTTTGAATTTAACGATGTGGATGCACTACGAACCAAACTTTCGCGGTCGGTCAAAACTATTGGAATGGATAATTCGGTGAGGAATTCAACTGCTTTGGCGGCAGCGCGTTGGAACGCATCAGAAATAGCCGTAGGATGGATACCACGATGAAGAAGCTTTTCAGCAGCTTCGAGTAAAGCACCAGCTACCACGACAACTGATGTTGTACCGTCTCCAGCTTCTACGTCTTGGGCTCGAGAGAGTTCCACCAACTAAAATATAGTTGTCAAATAAAATAATAATAGTATTTTATATTAAAATAGATTTTATAAAATTACAAGTAGTATTAGGTATACCGGAAAAAAATGTCATTTTTAAACCAGTAGTCATTCAATTGTCATTTATCTGCTTATGTTATTTCAAAGTGATACTAAATACATTTTATGATTAGAGCTATTTATTAACTTAGTAAAAAATACAAAATATTTTTTATTTCGAAGTCTATATTGAAATGGTAGGATTAAAAACCCGAAACAATATAAATTCGATATTGCATGTTCTTCGAGTTTCACAAGATAGCAACGTAAAGTTGTTCCTTAAAACATGTTCAATGTTTATCTAAGTGCATTAGATGTTCATTAATGCCAAATGAGTTTTTTTAAGTTCAAATTCGATAATTTTCATTTCTCCAACTGGTACCAACGAAATATGACAAAAAAATAAACCAATAAAAAGTTAACGGGGGAAATGGTGTTAAATGTATGCCAGAAAGTCAAAGAACTGTCAAATAATCCTAATCAATCTTAATCGATCGGTCCAACACCCAAAAGTATTCAAAAACTGTAAATAGATAAAATTCTATGCTGCAACACGGTAATTCAAGACTCCTCTGCATAAGAAAAGCCCTAGAAAAATCTAATTAATTAAGAAGATGATATTGCCGTATCCACTATAATCGCCCAAAGTTATTTCATCGGATTTCTATTTATTTCAATCGTTACCACATTTACTAAGTGATAAAAAGATTGAAATCTTCAGTGATGTTCAAATAGTTATTTTCGATACATATGCGTAAAGTGAGGTTTTCTAGTAGGATGAAATTAATGCACAAGCTGAAGGGACTGATCATACACATAGAGATCGAGTGCGCTGTGTACCGCCACGAGACCGCCAGGCGAGTGGGGGTAGGCGCACAAGATCAAATTGTGTATAATCAGTTCCTTTAGCAAGTGTCTCAATTTCGTCCTACTAGGTAGCTCACTTTAAGCATAAGTATCGAACAAAATTTTTTGTAACGACTGCTTCTAAAGTTCAACAGAAACAGATTGAGAAATTAATTATTGTTATTTATATATGAAAAATTTCAACTCTGTAGTCAGAATAATTTATAGAAAAATTATGAATAAAAACAACATTTTAGTTTAAACTACAGTCTAAATAATTACCTATATTAATTATTTCTTATCAAAGTTTATTTAGGTAGCAATTTATTTTACTTTTGCGCACGGTTTCTCTACTTTCGCGTACGCTTGCCACCACGATGAGAGAACGGCTCTTTATCCCCGCCACACAACGCACGA
This sequence comes from Sisyra terminalis, assembly GCA_958496175.1. Classification (NCBI taxonomy): domain Eukaryota; kingdom Metazoa; phylum Arthropoda; class Insecta; order Neuroptera; family Sisyridae; genus Sisyra; species Sisyra terminalis. The sequence continues at coordinate 17,588,380 of OY292275.1, forward strand.
AAGTTCAACTTTAGAAGCAGTCGTTACAAAAATGTAATTTTTTGATATTGTCCTTAGGAATCAATTGATTTTTACTAATATTTCATTAAAAATTTGCACACTAGATGTCAAAACGTTGATACTATTGAGACTGATTATATCATTGATTTAAAATCAAAAGTTGTAACACTAGTTACAAGTTTGTAAAACTCTCAATATATTAAATGTGTGATAAGCTAGAATGAACTGAAGATTACTAGCAACCTTGACAAAATAAATAATTTCTAAGTAATAAGAAATAGTGTACACTTACCATCTTTGCTGCGGGATGAGTTACACTAATTTGTTTCAAAATTGTTGCACCATCGTTCGTGATTGTGACCTCACCATTGCCGGATTGAATCTAAAAAAAATAAAATAAAATAGACCTCCTTACTCCTATAATACACAACTACACTCATTAGATATTTCTACATGTATCTATTTGTTCAGTTTTCAATATGAAATACATGCTAGATAATATGAGAGAAATTCTATGTTTGTAAACTAAAAATATTCATAAATCACATTACTTAAAACTATTTTAGTTCATCTTAATTAACCATAATAAATATTTTATTCTAATACAGTCAGTGTAGAGATGTCTATGAGACGAGACGAAACCGAAGATTTCGAGGGCTCCCTTTTAGATCGGTCAGTATCTGGCAACGTTGCAATTTCTACTATGATTTCAATTTAATTCGCGAATAAATCGGCCCATAGTGAAAATTTAGCCACAAAAGAGAAAATTACATCGTAATAGAATTGATATTGACCGACCTAAATGGACTTGAGCCGTCTCGAGCATTAAAATCAGTTTGATATAACTATTTCTGTAATTCTAAATCGAAATTTAATTGAAACTGATATTCTCGAAATCAACGAGACAGCAATTTCAGTCTCGACTTGAGACGAGACAAGGCAAATCTCGTCTCGTCTCGTATGTAATTCGAAGTCATTATATTCAATGACTAATGATTCTACTAAATTCTTACATGTATCGAACGCAGTATAGTCAGACTAGGAAAAATTGAAATAGATATCTGTATTTGATTAAAATTTAATTAAAAATAAAATTATTTGCACGCAGTTATTTAAATTGATCAATATTAACGTTTACCTAACAAATCGTTTGATTGATAACGAAAATCATATGACTGATTTGTTCATGTTGTCCGAATAAAACCAAAATTATAATAAAAATTTAATAAAAGAAGATTAAAAAACCGAAATTTTGGTTAATTTTTTTCGATTTAATTAATTTACTAACCATTTTATCCATCCCACGGGGGCCCAAACTTGTACGAATAGCATCACTGACAGCTGAAAATAAAACATTGAATAACTTAGTATAATTAACCAAATACCATAAATTTTCAGAATTGTTAAGTTAATAATTTAATAAAATAGTTTAAAACTGACATTTTTTTTTAAATATTAAGGAATACATATTTTTTTATTTATTTTACCTTTTGCGGCATTGATGTTACTAGCACGGATATCTGTCGGTTTACTTTTATCCTTATACGCTTGAGTTTTGGTCCTTTTGAAATCGCCGGATGCTGCTGAGATAGTCATTGTATGCGTTTTTGTTATTATTATAATTTATCAATCAGTAATTAAATCGATGATCGTCGATAATCGTAAATTTTTATCAGCCCAATTCTGATCGTCTCTTGTATTTCAAAGCACACTACGGTCACTCCCTTAATCTATCACGAGATAGCGCTGTAATCATTTGCAATAGTTTAGTGATGAAAAATTATGGAATGTAATGAAAGAAATGAAAATAATAACAAAGTGAACTATTGAAAATTAAATTTGATTGAAAAAAAACTTTTGTAATATTTGATTTTTGTCCTCTGAATGTGGAATAACCAGTTTATCATGGATATATGAAATCGGTATTTCGCTGTAAAAATATTCAATAAAAAATATTGTTAATATACAATTTGTCAAAAATGATGCAATATGAGCAGTTTTTGTTAAATAAGCGAAAAAAATTAATTAATTTTTTAACATCCAATGTGGCATGGGAGTGAACTGAAGATTGGTTTCAAATTCCGTATAATAACACAATTTCTTATCATGCCTATTTACGTTATCGCAAAAACAAATTAATCCAAATACGGAAAGCGTAATGGGAAAAAAATATGTTCGTGTCAAAATAAAAAGTTACTATCTTTAAATTTGATTCCGTTGCATTTTTAATTTTCGTACATAAATTGGTGTTAACAATGAAGTTTATTAGCGCGTTTATTGTACCAATAACAATTTTATGTTTATCAACTTGTGTTTATAACTCACATGAGAATGAGGTTAAGTTTCAGCAAACATATTTCTAACGAAAATAATTAAGACATGAGCCTTCAATCTTTTAGGTAACCTCCAGCGCCTCCAGCACAGATTTAGCGAAGGAATTAACGGAAACTTTATTGCTGTTTTCAACGTTAAATGGATACTTGGTGGCAGTCGATTCTTTGCATGGTCATGTTCTATGGAAACACCAAAATGGTATGGTAACATGATTAAACATTGAAGAAAGTATGATACATCATCGATGGTTAAGCAAAAAAGTTTATGCTATGAAATTTACAGAACGAGGTTACTTTAGTTTTTATATGGCTGTAATAAGTGTCTTCTGCCCTTAAAAGTAGTTCTTTTAATAAATATAGAATCTGTCATATTCCTTTTAAACCAATTTTTTTCTATTTTGTTGCTAATTCCATTCGCGGATTTATCAACATTGCCAGATGTTGACTTGTTTAAAAGGAACCTGTGCCATATATATTTTTTGATGCCGGCTAAAGACTTACACGAGAAGTCTTGCCGAGATATTGCGCTAGAACCGAGAAAGTATATACATTCATCCAACCTTCTTATTGGTATTCTCGATTTCATTCGAGAAATCCTTTGAAGTAGGGAAAAAAACCGACACCGATTGGAGAACAGGCGAGCTCGAGAACGAGACGAGAAACCGATCACATTAACTCTTCTTCAGGTTTTTCGGTGTGAATCTACAGCGGGTATGAGACGTATGCCGTTTGTATCATTGGAAGTAATCACAAATGTAGACCAAATGATTATTTAAATTCTTTTGCCTAATAAATCCAAATAATAAAGTGGCAATTCAAATAACAAAATCCTTACTAACGACTGAATTTTTTCAAACGTTTGTTAATAAAAGCAATAGTTAAACATAATGAGCAAAAAATTTTATAATAAATTAAGTTTTGGAGTATTGATGTATGTGTTCCGCTGAATTTGTTAAATTGCGTATTACACGAAATCGGTAAAAAAGTGCTAAATTATTGAAAAATGCAACACTTTTGTCAACCTTTGTCATTAGACAAAGGCTGACATGAACTATCATACATGAACTAGGCAGAAAATAATATTTATTCTCAACTATCAATATGACTAAATATAATATTTTAAATAATATATTATAACTAAAGGGTCCAGAGGCGAAGCCTCGGTGAGGGTTGGGAGCATCGCTCATATCTGGTAATATTGCATTTTCGATTTTATTTTTAGTTTTACTCGCGAGTAAGTCAGACCATTATTAAATAAACAATTCCGTATTTGGGGGGGGGGGGATTCGCCCTCGACCCTCGTGTATAATTTGTTAGCACAAAAAAAATAGTGGAGCTACGGTTGTAAGCATTTACTTTTTTTTTATGAAAATCCTAAGATCCGTCTAAAAAAATAAACATGCAGGAACTTCTTTTAAATTTTAGAACCCGCTGTCCGAGTTCCAGTTGACGATTCCCAAGCCGTAAATCCATCTTTGCTACCCGACCCTAAAGACGGTTCATTATATTTACTGGGAAATCAAAATGATGGGAGTTCCTTAAAAAAAATGCCCTTTACTGTGCCACAATTGGTAGCTTCCGCGCCTTGTCGCAGTTCTGACGGATTTCTGTATACCGGAAAAAAAGTAGATCAATGGTATTTGGTTGAGCCACGATCTGGTCAACGTGAATCTGTCTTAGGATGGAACATAGACTCGGAAAATTCAGAAAACACTTGTCCTCTATCGACACGCTCTTCGGTTTTCATCGGCCGAACACAGTATCAAGTCTTAATGATGGATAGCACGGAAGCACGAAGAAAGTGGAATATTACTTATTTCGACTATACGGCCACTCCTATGACAAAAGAATTATTAAATTCTTATGGTAAAATATTTCTTGAAATAAAAGACTTTTTGCAAAAATTTGAAATTTTATTTAAATAGTGAGCGCTACTTGTGCACAGCACCACGTATCTTTGCTTTCTTCAGTTACCTGCTGTCATAACGATTACTGTAATTAAATCTTTTTCGAAATATTCAAAGGTTAAATTTGTCAGTAGATTTTATTGTTTTTACAAAAAGTCTTCCTATAAAACATGAATTAAACTAAAATTTATATATAATTATTTTCAATAGAAATGATTCACTTTGCCGCCTCTTCAACTGGGCTTGTTGCAACTTTGGATCGAGTTTCTGGAAAAGTCTTATGGCAAATCAATCTTGATAGTCCAGTGGTTGCATGTTACCTATTGACCAATAACGGTCTAATTCAAGCTCCTTTTACCAGTATAGCGCACCATACTTTAGAAGCGTTAATGAAATCAGCTACTACTTCGTCTCAAATACGTCTCTATCCAACATTGTACATTGGCGAACATGTTCATGGGTTGTACGCGTTACCGAGTCTCGTCGATCAAAATACTGTGACCATAAGTGCCGCCCAAACAGGTCCTCTGCTTCTCGATGGTCCGTCCAATAACGGCGTACCCCAAAATCCAACTATTTCCGGTCAAAATATTCGAATTTCTCCTGACGAGTTTGAAAATCTTCTTAACATGCCTTCATTGCATTCGATTACAAAAGATAAGAAAATTATAATTTTACTTGGGCACTATAGCGTTCCCGAGTATAGTCAAACTCGCTTACAAATTCAGGGTACTATCGACTTATTACCACGAACAATTGAGGATCAAAATGAAAATGATACTAAAAAAATCAACATACCCACTAATATTAAGTACATGTACCGAAGAGTCTTTCAGTGGTTGAATCAACAAGAAAATAAAGGACTTAAATTAGTTATCATTATAATTGTCGGGTGCATGATTTCTATGTTTTGGTACTTCCACTTACAAGTGAGAGAATTTCAGCAAATGTCACAAGGGTCTACGTCGAGTACGAGCTTAAATCCATCAATCACAGCAATAATGGAAGAAATGTCTGATGGACAAATTCAAGTTGGAAAAATTAAATTTTCACCAACGGATATTTTAGGCAGGGGATGTGAAGGGACAGTCGTTTACAAGTATTTTTTTTCTAGCAAAAATTGAATAAATAAGACTAATACAAATGCATTTTCAGAGGAGAATTCGAGCGTCGAGCGGTTGCTGTAAAACGTTTGTTACCTGAATGTTTTTCATTAGCTGATCGTGAAATTTCACTTTTGAAAGAAAGTGACGCTCATTTACATGTTATACGATATCATTGTACCGAAAGAGATAAGCAATTTTGTTATATAGCATTGGAACTTTGTGTGGCAACGCTTTACGATTATATTACAAAACCAGACGAAACATTGGCAATGTTGCCATCTATTAGCGATTTTGATATCCTAAAACAAGCGACGTCGGGAATTTCGCACTTACATTCCCTTGATATAGGTAAGATAGGCTAAAAAAAAATTCAGACAAATCTCATAAGAAGTAAACCTACAATGAAAGATGCCCACATTAGAAAATAACTAATAGATTCAAAATAGAAAACTAACTAGATTAAAGTAGATATAATCATAAAGACTACAAAAAAAATGTTATATGAGTCAAGGGATTGAATTGAATGAGTCGAATGTTTTAGCCGAGTTAAATTAGTCTAATGTAAAAGAGATAAAAGTGTAAACTAGTAACTAAATTTTTAATATGGATATTTAATAGTCCCATTTCATCGAATGATTCATTAAAAAAATTTTTTAGTTCACCGAGATATCAAGCCTCAAAATGTCTTACTATGGGTCAGAGGGAAGGAAGTAAGAGCCATGATTTCCGATTTTGGACTTTGCAAAAAATTGCAAATTGGACGTACGAGCTTTTCGCGACGTTCAGGTGTTACCGGAACGGAAGGTTGGATTGCACCAGAAATGTTGAATAACAAACATAAAACGGTTAATTATATTTATTTATATTTATTTTTTTAAAAATTTAACACTGTTTTATTATTTAACTTTAGACAACATCGGTTGATATTTTTTCACTTGGGTGCGTTTTTTATTTTGTATTATCTCGCGGAAAACATCCTTTTGGAGAACCTCTTCGGAGACAAGCGAATATTTTAAGTGGATTCTATGAACTGGATGATCTACAGATATCGGATGATAAAGCCCAACTGATCAAGCAGCTGGTTGTATCTATGATTTCGTCCCAACCCAATATACGACCTCCAGCAGATGCCGTTTTGCAACATCCCATGTTTTGGAGCCAAATAAAAATTCTTAATTTTTTACAAGTAATTAATTTAAAGCATATTATTTCTATTTTTAAAACAAATTTGCGTTTTAGGATGTCAGTGATAGAGTCGAAAAAGCTGATGTAACAGATTCGGTAATGCTAGCTTTGGAGAATAACAGCATGTATGTAGTACATGAAGATTGGCGATGTTTTGTTGACGAAGAAGTTGTAGCAGATTTACGTAAATATAGAACATATCGCGGTGGAAGTGTACGAGATTTATTACGAGCCTTAAGAAACAAGGTTTTTATTAAATTTAAAATTTTTGATTCTTTTCTTTTACACTTATTTGGTTTTAGAAACATCATTTTCGCGAATTAACTGAAGAAGCACAACAACGATTAGGTGAAATTCCTGAGCAATTTTCGGATTATTGGACCTCTCGATTTCCGAATTTATTGATGCATGTATTTATTTCAATGCAGTTTTTAAAAGAAGAACCGGTTTTTAAATCTTACTACAACCAAAGTTATAACTATTCAACTAGTTCATTCAATTTCTTACCATACAATAAAAGTAACTTAACCAGTAAATTCGAAAACTTCAACATCAAATCAAAATATTCCAAAGTTGATTCCAATCAAAGTGACCAATTACGATTGAGAAATAAATCTTTGTCAGACAATTGCGACTGGAGAACGTCAGATAGAACGAAAACAAAACCGTTTTTTAAAGGTAAAAAATCACATTTCCGGAAAAATAATCCACCAGAAAAAATTATATGGACCTTACCATCACAAGAAACAAATATGTGATTGAAAAATTTTAATGTTTGGCACTAAAACTTATTGTAACTGATTGTTGGTTTTTATCGATGTTACATGTCATCATTATGTTTAATAATTGTCACTGTTTTATTTGAATCTTACCCAATTGACTGTCAAATGCCGAAAGGTCACTATTTTGACCTCGATTGAACTAGATTTAAGGCGAATCAAAATTTTTCTGTGATATTATAAGTTGAACTTATATAATGATAAAGAATGTATATTTTATGAATATTTAATAATACATATACTAATTAAGGGTTTTTGAATTGTAAAAAAAAGAAACTATTAGATTTGTTTAAGGTTTATTTTCTATATGGCACATATTTTGCACGATGTGAAAATTTATTTAATTTTAAACATTTTTTAACTATAACTATTTTTAAAATTTGTTATAAAACGTATATTATCTATTTAATAAAAATGTTTTACGTGTTTTTTTTATTTATTTTTTAATAAAAGGATGAGTATTTAGGCGCACATAATTATCTTAGAAAAATATATTTATTTTCTTCATCAAAAAGTAACATAAAAGTTCTATTTTAGGTTATAATTTTCTAGGAAGCACCAGAGTTGGGCTTGCGAATGTATTATGGTAGAAACAGCCTCTCAGTCAAAAATTACTTTCAATCAATCAATATTGGATGAAAATTATATTCGTTTATTATTTTCCGATGGGCTCAAGTGTACTTTAGCACACCCACAATCTGGCAATGTTGCATTTTCGACTTTGTTTTTAATTTAATTCTTTAGAATTTCGATATATTTGATTAAATCTTTGACGTATGTACCTTTAAACGACGTTCAAATCTGGCGACGTTTCATTTTATACTTTCTTTTTAGTTTAACTGGCGAATTTGATGTTGTTTCTCTTCTATATAGAAATGAAAGCTCATGTCCCTTTTAGAACCGTCAAATCTGGCAACGTTGCCTTTACAACTTTATTTTTAATTTAACTCGCGATTTTTTTGTTAGTTCAATTCTAACATGGTATAATTTTTTCTTTTATGGCTACATTTTCATTATGGACAGATTTATTGGCGAATTAAATTAAAAACAAAGTCGAAAGTGCAGCGTTGCCAGATTTGACTGTTTTAAAAGAGAGCCATGAGCCGAAATGAATATAGAATATGAAACGTTGTCAGATTTTGACATCGCTAGAAAGGATAAAAGCTTTTGGTCTTTTTGATTATCTAATGTAATATGAAGAAGTATTTTCCTAACTATTCCATTAAATTTCCTATTTAAGTATAAAAAGTAAAAATATAAATATAAAATGTCAGTAAAAGTTCTGTTGTGGTATACAATCTGAAATTTCAATTTAAATCAAAAATTTCCTAAAGATAATAATAAAATTAAGAGTTTTAGTTTGATACATCTGAAGCGTTTTTGAATCATCATTTTAACTTTTTTTTTTTTGATTTGTACTTTCTTAAAATGTACATAATAATAAATTAAACTTCTTCATAGATACTACTATAGATGTGTATTGCACAAAAAATTGTATAGATAACAATTAAGATATATAATGTGAAAATTAAAATTTAAGTTCTCAGAAATTACAATATTGAGCGTTTAAAAATTAACGCGCTTTTTAAGATATTTTTTCTTCGATAAAAATCTAGTATTTCAAACTGCAAAAGATATAAAAAAATATATAGAACTTAAACTCAAGGGTTAAAAAAAACTTATATAAACATTTGTTATTCTTATTGGCTTAATCTCTGTTAATTTTCTGAGTGTAAATGGGCGAAAGCTTAGGTTTAAGTCTATGCTTAACATTTTAACGATTTTAACAATCCTGTTTTTAAGAACAGAACTTGATTTTGGACCAATTTTTTAGAAGAAATGTTAATTGTATTCATCCTTAAATCAATTTTTTTGAGAAGTCACTCATTTCTAATTTTTATTGTTTTCCAAATCAAGCGATTTAAAATACTTGACCAATGAGATGAACATCATTTTTTCGGCTATTTTCAAAGGAGAAACTCCATCGAAATTATTGCACAAAGGATTTGCTCCAGCGTTAACGAGAAGTTGAGCTAAACGAACATCTCCAGCATGACATACGTAGTAAAGTGGAGTATTTCCATGATGGTCTTGCTTATCAACATTACAAAGTTTTGAGTCGAGTAAAGCTCGAATCACCAGTGCTCGACGTTGCTGACAAGCCAAATGCAAAGCTGTGTGACCTTTCGTTTTTGTTGCAACATCCGGCAAAGCTCCATTTTCCAGGAGTAATTTAGTGATTTCCAACCAGCCATGCATAGCAGCCACATGTAAAGGTGTAACCCCATCCGAATTACAAATGTTTACGTTTAAATTATCTTTGGAATTGTTAACACCATTACGTGAGCTACTTGATTTTGGAGCACAATTTTTACAGGTACATAATGGATGGCATAAGTTAGAAGAATTTTCCTCTTCATTTAGTATTTTTTTTTCGTTTGGAGCTGGAATATTTAAGTAATAACACGTGAGGTTAATATCCCCAAAGGCAACTGCCCGTAATAAGCTATCCAATTTCTTAATTTGTTTAATCGATTGTGGCCGAGATGCTCCATCTGAATTTGAATTATCTTTAGCTATGTAATCATCGTAAAAGTCTAACTCCGGTGAATGTTTTTTCTTGAAATTTAATGGAACTACATTGATTTTATTTGTGACTCTTTTTCGAGCCAAAAGACGAGAAATTCGTAAACTATGAGCGTAGTTTAACGGCGTTAACTTACGTAAATTTTCTATTGTCACATCAGCTCCATATTCAAGGAGTATTTCAACGACGGTTTCGTAGCCCCAGCGTGAAGCGTGGTGAAGAGGAGTGTCTCCAAAAGCGTTGGTTGCGTTTATGGAAATAATTAAAGGTTTGTGTTCCGAAAAATACAGTAAAGCTTTGACACACCCTTCATGTCCATTATTGGAGGCAAAGTGTAAGGGGGTATTTCTTTCGGAGTCGATTGCGTTAATGTTGGCTCCTGAGTGTAAAAGTAGTAGAAGAGCGTTTTGATGTCCGCGTAAGGCTGCATAGTGAAGTGGAGTTGCTCCTGAGTAATCAATCGCATTGATTTCCGAATTAAATGAGAGTAAGAGTTCGACAATTTTAGGATTTCCATGCAAACACGCGACGTGTAAAGCGGTAAAACCACGGTCATCGCAAGAGTTCACTGTTGGAAGTTGATCGTTGTTACGAGAGATAATATGTTCACATTTATCACAGTAGCATAACGGATGACACAAAACTGCAGTCTTATCTACGGGAACCTTTGCGACTTTTCCCTGATTCAGAATCTTATTGACCTCATCATGACATCCCAGACGGATTTGCTCGAATAAATACTGAATTGATGTGGCATCGTCATAGTGGTATTTCTTTCCGTTGTTTAATCGTTGGATTGAAATCAAATTGTTTTCATAAGAAAATAGATTTTCGTCGAGGTTTGTTAGGCTTTCAGATCGAATGTGTTCGATAGCTGCTTCAAGAGTTGTCAATAAAAAGCTTACCTCATCCGAATGAGATGTGCTATATCGAAATTTTGTCATAAACGTTAAATGAGCAATCCAATTCGCCAGGCCAGTCTTAATTACGAGAAATACAACAATTGGCAGGAGTTCATCGGCGGTCAAAAAGAGATTTAGACTTTCAGAATTTCGTTTTGTTGTCGACGCAATTGTACGACGAAGGCATCCCACTTTACCTGAGAAAAAAGAAAAATATCAGGTCTGTTGAATTGTTTATTTCAATGTGGGATGTTGCTTTCCATAGACCGCTTGGATTGGATAATAAGCAATTCAACGGTACAGAAAGGGACCGTTGAACTGTTCATTCATAATTCGTTAAATATAACGAAATTTCGTTCGAAACTAAACGTTTATCAACACCTATTTCTCTTATCTACAAAATTTAATTTGATGAAAAATTTGAATTTGAATGAAAATTTTTTTTTCTAGAGGGCTAAAATAGTGATCATTTGGTTTTAGGCTATTTAAAAGAAAATCAAAAGTAGTGAGAAAAAATTGAAATAGATACTGTACGTAGCCAACTATTTGAGCCATGTTTCTGTAAAATTTCAAGTCGATTTGGGGCTTATTAACGGAGTTAAAAAATCATAAAGCTGAGTAATTCTGAACCACTTAATATAGGGTAAATGAAGAAAGTTTTACATTTTACATCGCAATCAACTCGTGATAGCTTTTTTCGTAGAAATAAACTTTTTTTGAAAAATAGCGATACATTCTTTGAAATATTCTGCGTCGATCAATACCAAAATCATTAACATTTGGGGGTTTCAAAGCAAAATACATCAACGTAAATATAGAAAATCGTGTCAAAATTTAATTCGAGTGTATAAAAGCCTTACAGAAATCCCTTTTTTATCATAATTCCCCACCGCACTTCTAAACAATCTTAAGAACCAAATATTTCAAATATTTTAATAGTCAATGAAATTAAAAACTACAGGTCTGGCTTTCTATAACTAAATGGGTTTATAATATTTTTTGTAAAATTGATTTACAAACCCCTAAATGAAAAGACTTTTCACAGGAACTGCAAGTTTCTGCAGCTAAATCAAATCATTTTCAAATTAAACACTCTTAATAATTTATGATTCTCAATAGTTAAGACGGTGGAGTCGGAAACCTTTTGATAGTTTCTGGTTGAACTTTCGGTTTCGGTACTAAATTGAAGCTTCTGTTTAAGTAACAAATCTGCCGAGAGCTTCCACTCGTCCTTGTGTTCCTATTTCAACAACCAAATGTGTTGATGTAAACTTATTTCATATTAATTGTAAGGACTAGTTGTTGATAGATATAATCAAAATATACAAATAACATAAATTAATAAAAGAGTTGTTTTAAAAGGAAGTTAAGGTTTCGACCAAAACGAAAACAGGAACTAGGATTAGGTTTCCGAAAATCCGGAGACTGTTACCTAACGAAATTGCGAACCTTGCGAAATTTGTCCCAACTAGTGATTGCTTAATTCATGTCTATAATTGATTAAAATTATGTTGGTTCTTAAATGGATAATCACCACCTTCTTAGCAGTTGGCTTTGGAACTATATTAACTTACCTAATATGGTACTGAATCCGGAAATTTTTGCGAGTTCATGTTTTGCATAAGGCACTGTTTCATAAAGATCATATCGCACATCCAGATCTCTAAGTTGAACATCGAATAGATTTCGAATTACTTTGTTTAGTTTGGAGTCATCTATGGCTGTCGTGTAGCAAATTCCCTCAAATAAATTTTGATAAATCGAATGTTGAATATAAGTTTCAACTGCTAGTTTAATGTTTTCCAAGTAACCTCGATTTGTTCCGTCCCGAAATGGATATTGTCGTAGAAGTTCTTGCAAACAGTCGTTATACAAAGCGCGAACCAATTCAATTTGGGACTGAAGACTGTATGTAGCCAATGATGGATAGTCTGTTTGAAATGTTTGAATAATTTTATCAAGACTGTTCAAAACAGCTTTTCCTAAACTTGTCGAACACAGCAAGTCGATACAATCTCGCAAACTGCCTAAATTTTCGAAGTTGGAAGTAGTATTCCCTGGAAGAGTTGTCGACCTTTCGATCGGTGCATCCAAACACCACACTTTATACTTGAAAAGATCTTCCGTGTAAAAGGTTTCTTCGAAAATAATCTGAGTCGTAAACGGCGATTGGCCATTTTCGTTTTCGATGGTGAGAATTCGATTTGACATACGAATATCTTTTCCGGTTAAGGTACGAAAATGGGTTTCAGGAAGTTCATCGCTGGGAATTAAGATATGCGCGAGGAGGTCGTCGGTGGTGACGACGGTGCCTTGGATAGTGCCACATCGAGGTACACAAATAATCCATCCTTCGTCGATTGCTCGTAATAAAAGGTCTTTATGTTCCGATTGAAATTCACAAAAAAATTGATTTTCAGATAAATCCTCGTCGTATTTATCCATTTAATTGTACATTCAAAACAAAAGTGAAATAACCACTTTTCAAACTAGTTAAAACATATTTTGTATATTTTTAGTATATTTTTTAATTTTTTAATATTACATGTTTACATCAATTTACATATGTTTTTCAGCACATTAATTAAAATGCAAGTGTACGTCACTGACTTTGAAGGCTAAGTATGTAAAATTTGACGTACGCTCAGCTACTGTCAAATACGTCAAATACCTTTAATTAAAATAGTTAAGCTAGTTTGTGGCTAGTTGCAACAATTTCCTTTACTGCCCATTGCACTTATTGGACACTTATGGTATATGATTTCTATTATCCTATCAATTGCGACATTATACTATTTATGCTCTTTATACTGTTCTTTAATTTATTCACATCTATAATTTAATCATAATTATTTATATAGCAAATTGTGGACAAAGAACGTAGTTTTAAAATCATAAAGAAAATGAAATAATTGAGTCATTGTCGTTATATACAGATAGCGGGTCATTATTTCTATAAATACACATAATTGTGTTTAAACTTATAAAATTATTTTTGCTATAGTAAAACTGAAAGAATAATAGGGGGATACTATGATTCTTTCGGCGCCACGATTTGAAGATGGATTCTTATAAGGTATCGACGAAATAAAACGAGAATAAGGAATAATTTTTTTCGATATCTCACTTATTTTACAAGTAATCGATACTTAAAGTTCCACTTTCTTTAAAGGATTTTTCATGAAAAAAAATACTTACAAAATAAATGCTTACAACCGCAGCTCCACCAATTTTTGGTGCTCAAAAAGCATAATCATTGAGTTCAAGAGCGAAGTCCCGTTGGGGGCTGGGGGCGAAGCCCCCTAAAAATATATTCAAATATTTATTTAATTAATGCCTGATTTATTCGATAATCGACAAGACTAATATTCTTCCGTCACCGCGATTTAACGACGAATTCTTATAAATCTCGACGAAATAAAGTAATAATTAACTAAACATGTCAATTTTCTTTTTTTAGGGGGAATTTGCCCCCCAGCCCATACCAAAGCTTCGCCTCTGGATCCTTTATGTATTATTTTTTAACACAAAAACAAATTGATGGAGCTACGGTTGTATGCATTTACCTTTTTTTCATGAAAATCCTGAGAAAACCGTCTAAAAAACGGGGGAAAATAATGAATTTTCAATTTTTTAAGTATTGATATTTTGTAAACCAAGTGAGATACTGAAAAATTTAGTCTTCATTTTCGTTTTATTTCGTCGAGATCTATAAGATCTATCGTTAAATCGTGGCGCCGAAAGAATCGTAGCATCCCCCGCTAATCATTCAATATAGTGTAAAAAATTCATTTAGGCTTCGCCCCTGGACCCCTTAAATTTTTTAGCACTAAAAAAATTAGCATAGCTGCGGTTATAAGTATTTACTTTGAAATGATTGATAAAATGAATTATTTCGTCGAGATCTATACGAAGCTATCGTCAAATCGTGGTGCCGGAAGAATAAGTAGTAGTTTTACCATTAATAAGCATAAAATTTGTTCTTTAGTGTCAAACGATATATTTTAAAGATTTTTTGCGACTTATGAACATAATATATGTTCATATAATTTATGTTCAGTTATGAAGAGAATATACCGAATACGCCTTTATGCTCAGTATATTCGTTATATTACATCAACGAGGAATACTATGGCTTTTCCGGTGTCATGATTTGAAAAACGGATTCTTATGGATCTCAATGAAATAAAACGAAAATAAAAAATACAATTTTCCGGTATCTCCCTTAGTGTACGAGATATTGATACTTAAAAATTGAAAAATGAGTTTTTTAAGATTTTTAAGCCAGGTTTCTTTTGATTCTCATAAGAAAAGGTAATTGTTTACAATCGCAGTTCCACCTATTTTATTTATTCAAAAAAAAAAAAATATACACCAGAGGTCCAAGTTATTTTATAAATATTGACCCCAACAGATGTCGATGTGCCAATTCTAATTGTTGACTAACTAAAATGAATATTCAGTAGCCCAACTGTATGCCCACAAAATGTTACTAAATTAACTAAAATTATTTAATTTGTTACTGTTTGTTATTTGCATTGATGCTCAAAGCTATTCAGGATCCTAAAAAAATATGTACATATATTTAGTTGTGATTGTAGATGGGAAACAGGAAATAGTGTTAAAATTAATAAGAAATTATCGTTTTAGTAGGACAAATTTATTTTGATTATTTAATCGAAATAATTAATTCAACTTATATTCTTTCAGTAATTCATCCCAAAACTGTAATCGTTCATAGTCGGGGTTTTGAGCAATTTTCAAATCTTCTGCAATTTGCAAATAATAGAAAATCGATTCTGTAACTGGTTTCCAATTGTTGAATTCTTCAGTCACTGGAACTCCCGTTTTTGCAAAGGTGGTCCATAACTTGGTCATTCTCTCAATGGTTTTCCTCTCCAATGTATTAGGCTTGGCCTCCATTGTTGTAAAATCGTTAGAAAACAGGTAACTCAAATCATCAAGATGGCTAACTCCAGGATGATCAACTTCCAATAATCTCTTGAATGGGCTAAATGGAGTATCAACATACAATTTGTAGAAGTA
Organism: Sisyra terminalis; assembly: GCA_958496175.1. NCBI lineage: Eukaryota > Metazoa > Arthropoda > Insecta > Neuroptera > Sisyridae > Sisyra > Sisyra terminalis. The sequence goes on from OY292275.1 coordinate 17,604,225, forward strand.
TAATGGAGACTTCTTGTGCTTGATATGGCTTTTAAGAGTATCGTACATGGGAAAAATAAATTCAATATCAGACATCAACTGAAAAAATAAATAGAGTAAAATAAATATTAATGAAGCTGGGTTGTATGATTAAGTCATTATGTCTTTGATATTTGTACAAATTAATTTTTGGATATATTTCACTTATAGAAAGTAGAACTTTTAATTAAAATATATAAAAATGTCGCAATGTTATATTATGTAATACACACTTTCAGATTCGATATTTTAAAAGATTTTTAGTTGTTTAAATTTTGAATACCTTAATGTACGGTTCAATGTTTTCTGAACTTGGAACAGTATCACCGTAGTAAAACTTTTTAATTTTTTCTCCAATTTGTTCCGTTTTTTTAAGATCGTTTTTATCATAAAGACAAGAAGGAAGCAGCATTTTTACGCCAGTAAAATTCATTGGAATCACAAGTTCTCGTTGTATCATAGATGATAAATACAAAAGTCCTTCAGCAGAATTGTATCCCATCATAACTGGCACATCGTTACCTACTCCTTTAGCCACCAATTTATCTGGATGTTCAGTAATAAACGATGGTTCTAAAGGAGATGGAACTTCGTTAACAGGACCCCATGTTTTTGAGAGTCCATTTTCCAAATTCTAGTAAAGAAAACTTTAATTATTTTCAATTTTTGTTTATTTTTTGTAGGCTTTACCGAAATTTTAGGTAAACGTTTGGCAATTGAATCAACCAATTTTTCAACGGGGAGCTTTAAAAAATATTCATACATTTCTTGCTCAGTTGATAGATTTAGATTTAAAAGTTTTGCACAATCTTGTGGAGTCAAATCACTATGCGACCAGTTACAATTAGCTGTTCCACTTTGGCAAATAGCTTTATGAAAGAGGCCTTTAGCTAGTTCCGATAATATCAAATAGTGAACTGATGCTCCACCAGCACTTTCACCGAAAATTGTTACGTTATTAGGGTTGCCGTAGAAATTTTTAATGTTGTCCTTAACCCATTTTAGGGCCATAACCATATCCTTTAATCCAGCATTTCCTGGAACTCCAATTTTTGGGTCACTAAATGCCATGAAGCCTAATGGTCCTAAGCGATAATTTATCGTTACGAAGACGATGTCTTCTCCGACAAGAAAATCAGGTCCATATAAGTCACTATTTCCACTTCCTTGATCATAACCGCCGCCATGAATAAACACCATTACTGCCTTCAATTTGGTGTTCGCAGAAATCTATTTTGTTTTAAATGATTACTATTGTCAAATCTCAATTAAGTTAGTTGCTTTCATACATAAAATAAAAAGTTACATTTGATAATACTTTATTATAATGTTAGTAATTTACCGAATTGGTGTAGACATTCAAATATAAACAATCTTCGGTTCCAACAAAAACCGATGGATTCTTTTCATCTGGTGCTCTACAGATTCCTCCATGTTCTAAAGCATCCCGAATCCCACTCCAATTTTCATGAGGTACAGGAGCCTATAAACAAATATCAATATTAAACGAATAGATATTATGAATATGATTTATATAAAATTACAATGAAAATATGAACGAATTTTGAATCAAGATAATCCAAAAAAAAATTCTGGGTATGGCGTTTTTACGCCTCTTGCATTTTGGGACGATTAAGTGGGCTCATAAACTTATGTAACTGTGCACTTCTTTGCACATCATAATCAGACAAAGTGAGATTACTTTTTTTATGCTCACATAGCCGAAATGCGATGGCCTTTTAAAAGTCGCTCTGTAAAAGGTAGTAGGTAGTATGAAATCCAGACGGTGTTAAACAGCAACCAATATTGTCTGAGGTTACTTTTGTTACCACTAGTGATCCAATTCTAGGTGCTCTTAAATGCTTCCTATGTTTCTAAGTTTACAGGAAATAAACTAATGGCACTTTTTTAATAAGAAGTTATCCCTCTTCCGTCTCAACACCTCTTTGAGTTGGGACGAAAGTTTGATCAGAACATGTGAAAACAGAACATCTCCTATAAAGCCTGTGCTTTGTTGGATAATTTATTGTTCATAAATATCGATATTTTAACATTGATGTTGAAACCCAAAGCATCGTTGATACATTGTTCTTCATGAGCGATGTTTTATGAACGATATTTTATCATAGCACTACTTTACAGTCCCGTTCAGGGTATACAGCTTCACATATAAACATATATCTTTCTCAGTCACAGATGTAAATTTGTGAATTCCGTCAGTTTATAATATGACGCCTGAGAACATAACGGTAGGTTAGATTAAATTGTAATCTATCGACGTAAGATTATAAACTGACGAAGTTTACATCTGTACGGTAAAGTATTTTATTATTTATGAAATAATTTATATAAATATATTTAAATGATGACAAAAACATCGAAAAAGATCGATACATTGTTCATAAACTTCGATGTTTTAAACATCGATGCTTCACTTTTAAAAATATCGTAATTTTTATGAACAATTTTGCATGCCATAGGTATACTCTCAGCTATTATTGGTGTAGTCTGATGAACTACTGGTTTACTTAAGTAGCTTCCTGAGATATTCCGTTTTTTTTATAAACTAAAAGAATTAAGCAATGAAATTTTTTTGCTCTTTATTTAAATAGAGTAATTTCAAAAAGTCAAGGCTTTCTTCGATATTAATTCAATTTTACAATAATTTTTATAAAGTGCTAATAAATGGCATTTGATTTTAGATTTTATCAGTGGACAATTTTGTTTTCATGTTTTTCTTATCTAACGCCATACTATATATTATTACTATTTAAGAGTATCAAAGTTCTAGGTAATTAAATTAGATGACATAATAGCAATAATTTACTAAAAATGTAATTATAACTTATTGATAAGATAAGTGTTTTTATAGTTACCTTAAATCTTAAATTTCCGATGGGCGATTTAGCGTACGGAATACCTTTGAAAGCAAAATATTCTCGATTTTTGTAATCTTTACACTTTTTTCCTCGTAATTTTCCATTTAATACTTGAACAATTGGTTCAGTCATTATATCTACAGAGCAGTTTACTTTTGTGTTTTACTTGAATTTTACTTGAATTTTAATTGTAACTATTTTTGGAATTTATTTCTGCGAGTGTATAAGTTATATTTATATAACAAACTTGTTTTTATACCCCACCTCTATTTCATATTTAATTTGCTTTTGGAAAATTATCTGTTGGTTTTTTATCTTCTTGACGATAATTGCAAAATGGTTTGCGTTTTGAACAATACAGTTTCTAAGTTACTTATTGTTTGTTAAATTTTTTCCGATATTTTTTTTTATATAATCAAACTTGGTCTATCGTAGTTTATCACGTCTAGTCTTAACCGCGATAGGTGAATTTCCGCGATGTAAATTATTTTATTTTGGAGTCAAATATTTTGTTTTAATTTCAAACTTGTCGTTTATTAAACGGGATTTTGAATAAAATACATTTTTAATATTGCCACATTCTTAAGACTTGTATAATACCCTTTAGTTTTTTTCAACATTTTTTATTATGTGTACTTCTGCATAAATTGTGGAGTTAAAGATAGTACAATTGCGCAAAATATGATTAGAATTGCACAAAACGCGATAAATTTTAACAATAATTATTTTTTATTTAATCCAACAGACAGTGACCTCAATAGTTTGTAATATTCTAATATTCTAATATGTAATATTCTAATTACTCTTGTAATATACCTTTAGTTAAATGAACTACAATTATCATATATTCTACATCAGAGGGCAAATAGCTAAACAAAAATATAATCTACCCAGTCTACCTTTTCTTATATCACGCAGGTGAGGAGTATTAACAAATGAATCATACAAATAGTCATATACGTTGAAAATATTGATTATTAATACAATGAAATCTCACTAATCCGGTACTATTAAAAACCGGAGGGTGCCGGAATATTGGAGTGTTCGGATTACTGGATTATAGGGAAAAAGTCATAGGTAATGAATAAAATAATGAATTTCATAGAAGGAATAAATGTATGCACAGGTATAGAGGAGCGAGAGAGGCGTGGGTGAAGGGTGCCGGATTATTGGACGTGCCGATCTATCGAAATGTCGGATTAGTGAGATTATACTGTATAAACATTTGTGTCTTCGAAAAGTAAAAACATTTCAATTAGGCATAATTAAAATGGGGGGGGTAGGTAGTTGCACCCATTGCCTACTTCTTGTATACGCATCTGATTATTCTCTTTATATAATCTGTTGCATTAGATTATGCACAATTAGATTGCACAATCATCAATTACTCTTTTTAAATAAATGACAATATGTTTAAATTTAAATACTGTTCAATTTTTGTTCATTATTTTTTATTCTTTTTCAATTAGGTACAAGATTACAAATTTTAGTAACAACATTCAAGTCAAATTATATTTGAATTTTAAATTCTTTCAATAAACCATCCCAAAATTGTAAACGTTCATGGTCGGGATTTTGAGCAAGCTTCAAATCTTCTGCAATTCGCAAATAGTTTAATGAAGATCCCGTTACTGGTTTCCAGTCGTTAAATTCTTCAGTCATTGGAACTCCTGTTTTCGCAAAAGAAGTCCAAAGTTTTGTCATTCTGTTAATAGTTTTTCCTTCCAGTGTGTTAGCCTCGGGCATCGTTGGTGAAACTATATTAGAAAAGATATATCCCAAATCTTCAGCATGAGCCACTCCAGAATGATTCACTGCTAAAAGTTTCTTAAAAGCACTGAATGGGGTATCTACACAGAAGTTGTAGAAATAAAGTGGAGATTTTTTGTTCTTAGTGTGAGTTTTTATAGTGACATACATAGCAAATAGAAATTCAATGTCCGACATCAACTAAAATAAATCGTTAAATCAATAAAATTGGAAAAAAATTATTTCTGTTTTATATATACCTTGATGTAAGGTTCAATATTATCTGAACTTGGAACAGTATCGCCATAGTAAAACTTTTTGATTTTTTCTCCAATTTTTTCCGTTTTTTTAAGATCGTTTTTATCAAAAAGACAAGAAGGAAGTAGCATCTTTACATCAGTGAAATTTACTGGAACTAAGATTTCCTTTGGCATTAAAGGCGATAAAAATAGTAGTCCTTCATCAGCAGTATAGCCCATCATCATGGGCACTTCATTTCCTGCTCCTTTCACTAATAATTTATGAGAGTCTTCTGTAATAAATGATGGTTCTGATGGACAAGGAACTTCTGCAACAGGAGCCCATGTCTTTTTCACTCCTGTTTCTAAAGCCTAAAGAAAAACAAAACATTACAATGAAAGTTAAAAATTATTAAATATTATACCGTAATTGTATGCAAACGTTTAGCTGATGCATCAACTAAATCTTCAACAGACAACTTTATAAAAAAATCATAGATTTCTTGCTCATTTGTTGAGTTAAACCCTAACAGTTGGGCACAGTCTTGTGGTTTTAAATCACTATGTGCCCAGTTACAATTGGCTGTTCCACTTTGGCAAATAGCTTTATGAAAGAGGCCTTTAGCTAGTTCCGATAAAACCAAATAGTGGACTGATGCTGCACCAGCACTTTCACCGAAAATTGTTACATTATCAGGATTGCCACAGAAATTTTTAATGTTGTTCTTAATCCATTTCAAAGCCAACACCATATCCTTTAATCCAGCATTTCCTGGAACTCCAATTTTCGGGTCACTAAACGCCATGAAGCCTAATGGTCCTAAACGATAATTTATCGTTACTAAAACGATGTCTTCTCCGACAAGAAAATCAGGGCCATAAAGTTCACTGTTTCCATCACCCTGAACAAAGCCTCCTCCATGAATGTAGACCATGACTGCTTTTGGCTTAGTGTTTAGAGAAATCTGGTTGTTCATGAAATTGATAATAAATCTTAGAAATTTTGATAAAATAATTTATTGAATATTTTACCGAATTGGTGTAGACATTCAAGTATAAACAATCTTCAGTACCAATACAAACAGTTGGATTTGTTTGATCCGGAGCTCTACAGACTCCACCATGTTCAAAAGCGTCACGAATTCCACTCCAATTTTCAGATGGTTGAGGAGCCTAAAATACAATTACAGACGTAAAAAAAATGAACGAATATTTCTGGAACCTAAGTGTAATATAAAATTAAACCCAAGCAAAATTTTATTCATTTCTTTTCCGTTAAAGAAGTTATATCTTTTTTTGTTGTTTTATTATTTAATAGTCTATTAATTTTACAATAACAATAATAATAAAATATATTTCAAATGTACCATCTCGCTCTATTTTTATTGAATTTTTTGTAGTAGCTTTTGAAATGCTTTTGAGTCATTCATAGATAATGTAAGCTCAATTTTGTTCAGTGGCGTAGCTTGTGTGTTTGCCGCCCGTCGCCGACCAGAAATTGTTTTCATTGTTAGTCAAAAAATTGATAAAAAGCCAATAACTTTTCTCAAAACAAATTTGTTATGAAAGTATCAAAGTCAATATGTCGCTCTATTTTTACGTACACGTCAACTTTTCTTCGCTACATTAATTTACAGTTAATTTTTTGTCAAGTCTATTGGTGGCCGAGTGATCAAGATGACCGCTCCAAAACTGGTAAGTGTTGGGTTCGATCCTCGTATTGAGTAAATTTTCGATATTTCTCGATTACGGATTTTTGCTAGCCCTAGAGTCGATAAAGACCATAGTAGTTATAAAGGGACGGTAAATAACAATTAAAAAATATCAAAAAGTTTTTTGCATTTTGCAAATACATAATATGTCCTTAAAGCTATTTCAAATAAAATACAAAATGCTTTTGTCAAAAAAGTAATTAAATTCAAAATGGAAATAGGTATTTTGCATTTCAAATGCAATTATTTTGAAAAGATCTCATCTTAACTGAATTTATCATTTTAAATATCTCTGTCCCTTAGTTAGACAAAATAAAAGAAAATAAAAGGAATTTATGACCCCCTTACCCCAAAAGCGCCTTATGTAATTTAGAATAACTTTAATGATCTTTAGCCTAATTTTTTATTCCACAAATCACAATTTTGGGAAGGGAAATTTCCAGTAAATTTCGATGTGTAAGCTCAATAATTGTATAAAGGACTGATCAATACTAATTTACCGTTTATTCCTGAATTTTTTTTAGTTTAATATTTGAGATTTTCTACTGTACCATACAATTTTGTTAAATCAAATCGTTTCAAGACCTCAAAACGCGATGGAATTATGTTACCTCAAGAGGTAAAAAATAATGGGGGAAAAAATAATAAAAGAATAAAAAAAATAACTTCCGAAATCATTAATTCATCTGTTAATCCAGTTTGTAAGCAAAGTCGATTAAGATAATTTTGGTTTCTTTACTTTATTAAAATGATAAAACTTTGCTTTAAATTTTTATGAAAAATAATAAAGCGTAATATTTTAAACTTGAGAAATTTATATATATTGATGAAATTTATATAGCTGACATAGACATAAGTAAACATAGTGTTTTTAGAATTTCTAGAATTATTAATTAACTCAAAACAATTAAAAGTGTTCTAATAGTTTTATATTTGACTAAAATGTTATGATTTCTGACTTGTCTAAAAAGTTAGATGTTTTTTAGAAATAAGTAATTAAAATAGCCCAAAATAAAATACCTTACGAGATAGAATTTACTTTTGCCTATTGAAAATATTTAAAATTGTAAAAAATATTGTTTTAAGTATTAATTTACATTGTTCTTCAATAATATTAATTTATTTTTCTCTAATATTAATGATAAGTGATAACATTCCATAATTGTATAACGACATTGACTTTGAACTTCATATCTCACCAATTTAGTCAAACCATGATAAGCTTTATTATGTTTTAATTTATTATTTTTTCATTTTTAAAATAGAGATTGAAAAAATTTGTTCCTACCTTAAATCTAAGACTTCCCACCGGTGGTTTCGCATAGGGAATACCTTTGAAAGAAAAGTATTCTTTATTGTTGATACCTTGACACTTTTTCCCTTTTAATTTTCCATTTAACACTTGTACAATTGGTTCAGCCATGGTCGTTATTTGCTTAATGTTATTCAATGGGAACTTAAGTTTATACTATTTTTCGACTTGGATTAGAAGAGCTGTATTTATGAAGAAATTGATCCAATCCCCTCTTAATTATTAAGTTCAATTTGCTTTATTGAAATTATCTTCCACTATTTTATCATCTTAACAACAAAAGTTAAATTGTGCATTATAATGATTATTTACTTACTTAACTTTCGTAATCGTAGTTGAATTTTTCCAACTATTTGCACTTGTTGAGCTCAAAGTTTATTTCACCTAACATCAAAGTGATTTGTTCATAAAGTTTAGATATACCAAATTGTAGACAGAAGTTATTTATGGAATATTTTCAATTGTTACTATTTACTATAATTATCTGAAAACATTTTCAATGTCATTTAGAGAATAATGGTCAATATAAAATTAAACAACAATAAGATAAGCTTCAATCATTGTTTAGGTATATCAGTTCACAAACAATAAATTAATTAATGTGTTATACCAATTAATTTTATATATAACTGTAACACATCATTATGCTTGTGTAGCAGTACTAATATATTTAAACAATATATAAAATATATTGTAGTCTTATTTATGTAATAAAATTATAAATATCTATTTTAACAAAAGCTCAAACAAATGTTATTTGCCTTATTGCTCAGATTCGTAATTCGATTGCCAAGTAATCTTCCAGCATTTGTTTGAGCTTTTGTTTCAATTTAAGTTTCTAGTTTACAGTAATAATATCAGATTCACGAGTAATTGGAATATATTTAAATTAATTTAAACAATAATTGATTTTGCGACGTTTCGTCTTTATTATCAAGACTTTTTCAAGCTCTGAAAGTATTATAATATTAACAACATTATAACAATATTATTATAAACAGACCTCATCTATGTTTAAACAATCATTAATTAAAAATGAAAAATTAAAATTAAAACTGTAAAAACGATTTTTAGCTTTCAAGTTTGTATTCTTTTTTTATTTAATTGTTTATATTATTATTATTTATATTATTGTTGTTGTTATTTACACTGGAATTGAACCTTACATAAAATAGAATTTCTAGTTTAATTTTGTAAGCTACATTACAGAAATATAACCACAATATATTTTATAAATCGTTGAAACAGTATAACTGTTCAAAGTCAGCGAAAAAATCTAATTTGAGTACTAATATGAATTAGAAAAAAAATCCTTGATTTCTTTCCATTAACTAAGTTTTTTTTTGTGTAATTTGATAATAATTGGTACTTTTTCTTTTACATACTTTTAAAAAAATATTATCTCGTATTTTTTAAAATTAATTTTTATAACGAGATTTTTTTCAAACTACAAATATCTATAAAATAGGAAATTATCGTAAAACATTTTATTTGATAATCATTTTTCCACACCTTATACGCTTATATAATATTACTAAGATACAAGAAAAAATCATTATTTTTTTTGGCGAGCACTATGTTTTAATCATCTTATAAAATTTATTGAACAAATACCTACTGCTTCTCATTAACAAGAGTATTAATGCTTTGAAGATTTCCCTACTTCAAAACCATGGTAATAATGTACAAGCTATTACATCATTAAATCATTGAAAAGAATAGATTTCATCATTATTATATTTAATGCAGTGATATTTATGCAAACCTAAAATTTAATCTTGCTTTGGGCTATATTTAGTTTTGTTTTATACTATACACAATTGTAGTATACATTTATTTTTCTTTAAATATTCATAGTTATTAAAACTTTTTGTATCTAATTGAATTGTACATAATAGAACAACTAAGAAAGATAAATTTCGAAGTACGTAAACTTTAATCGTTGAAAATTGTCATGTTATAAGGTAAGTATGAAAACAAGATAAGTTTTCGAATGCATAACTATTTAACATTGTTTTACATTCCAATCGTAAGTTTCTGTTGTAAGTTCCTACGGAACTTGGATACTTGTGGTTTCGACTCGGTGGAGTTAAAAATTTCAATCATTATTTGTACTAAACAATTGGCCCGATTTAAAATTTGTACTAGAAATTTTCTGTTTAAGTTATTTCTTACAACCAATACTTGAAATATATATAGTTATTAATTACTCAATCGTTAATTAAAAGTTCAAATTCCCAAGGACGTTAAAATGATTATAAATACGAACAAATCTGTACCTATAATAAATATTAGATTCACGAAAAACAAACATTGATAACTGCAACAAAAGTTTTGTGAAAATTATAATTTTTCTGCCTTCCTATCTAATTGATTGAATTGAAATTAGCATAGAAATCATCCAAAAACAATCTCTGTATCGATTCTTCTATACACTGCCGATTTTTTCGTCATTTTTTTTTTAGTAAAAATTGCGCAGTCAGTTCTAGTAAATACTCCTTTAATTGATATTATAAACAACCACCCTTTGCATTTATTAATTTTCATCATTTCATGAATATCAAGAGTCAATTCTAAATGAAATCAATTATTTGTTTTATACATTAACATTTTTAAAACCTACTTACCCCCTTGGAATGAGAAACATAATTCATCCTTTTTGTAGGTATAAAAGGTAGGTATAGAGGTAGGAAGCAACGAAGAATTATATACCTATCTTCTCTGAATTGCCATCCATAGTTTATGAATGATCCTTCATGCCATTTTGGTTATTAATTATATAATCTAGAATAAAAAATTAGATGATACAGATTGTGTTAGGTATTTGGAAGCAGGGGCGTAGCTACCGCTGTATCAGCCGTATCAATGATACGGGGCTTCCAGGCTACAGGGGTTCCTAACGTGTGTAAGCAAAAATTAGTAAAATTTTATTCAAGATGTCACTTAACCTCGTGCTTCCTGGAAAAAATATGTTAAAAAATTTGTTCATATGTGTCTACAGGGAGAGAAAAATATGGGAACTTTTCTTATAATATTATAGAATTTTTTCCCATGCCATTATAGTATTTACAACCATATATTATGGGAACAGTTCCAATAACGATGTTTACCCTCCATTTGACCCCCCTCCCCCTCCCCAAATAATTGATACAGGGCCCCTCCAAGGCACGCTACGCCACTGTTTGGGAGTGAATGATTTGTTTGATCGAATATTTGGTATCAGTATTGAACAATTTTAAAAATTTTTTGGAACGAATTTGTAAATAATCTCAATTTACTGAAAGACACCAGTGTAGATAGAAAATATTAAAATAAATTATTTAAAACGTTTATTAGTGACCACTTATTACATAGACCACGTGTTACCATCTATTGCATCACATCACAAAAAAAATATGAACATTGGTGATTTGTTTTTCACCTTATTTCTACAAAAATATCTTTCAACTCATCCCTAGGCTATAATAATAGCACTTATTTAATTATATGTTTATTTATTACGAAATAGCAAATTGCAGTGAAGAAAACTATTTATACCTATAGTAAATAGTCGCTAATTGTAATTGGAATTTTTTCTTATTCCTTTTGTAAATAAATTCTGTGAAAGTGACAAAACTTAAATACTCATTAATATTAGAATAGGTCTTATAATATTATTATTTGTTTAGCAAGACTTCATAAAATTTTCATTACATTCCAAATTTATATATCAACTACCTATAGACTGTTGCAGAGTAATAAATTATAAGATTATTTGGTACTTGATTTTATACAACCAATACTTTATTTATTTCGTTTCCTATTATTTTGGTCTTTTTTATATGATTAGTTAATTTACTTCATACTGAAACAGTAAATTACCGCCTCTTTGTAAGTATCCGTTAAGGTAATTAGCTTCAAATAGTTGTTTCTTTTAAAATTATTAGATTAGAATTATAAAGAAATGTTTAGTACTTAGCGATTTTTAATTTTATTCCAGATAAGGATTAATTTTTCTTCTGCAATTTATAATATCTATTGATTAGAATAATTTTTGTTTTAAACTTTTTTTATTATTGTTGTAAGGGTAACAATCTTCAAAGATAGTAAAAAAAAGATATGAACTCAAGATTAAATAATTTCCATTTAATTTTCATATTTATTTTTAGCAATAAATTGGTGAACCGCAGACGGCTAAGAAAAATATAGATAAAAATTTGAAAACCTATAATAATAAGTAGTAATACTACAATAATAACAAATAGATATTGATAAAAATGCAAAATAACCAATACTAAATTTAATTATGTGAAAATATTTTAAATACCTTATATGCAGTGTTTTTCAGAAAAAAGAAGTTATAAATTATAAGCAAAGAAAATTTTATTTAACCGTTTACAAATATTTACATTTTGTTAAATCTTTTTTCCAATTCTAACCAAAAATTGATTCTCTTTATTTCCGGATTTTCCTCATCACTTTTCAGTGTAACTTCTTCATCAATGCTAAGATAATTTAATTTGTTTGGAGTTACACTTTGCCATTTTACATCACTATCAGGAAGTACAGGAACGCCATTTGTCGCAAATGAAACAAATAAATTGACCATACGATGTAGAGTTTTTCCTTCCAATGTGTTTATATCCGGTTTGTAATTCGTTATTTTGTTGGCAAATATGTAACATAAATCAGCCGCATGAACAACTCCAGGAAGAGTTAAACCAAATAACTTTTTATAAACACTAAAGGGAGTATCGACTCCAAAACGATAAAGAAAAACTGGATTTTTGTGTTTAGATACGTGCATTTTAATTGCTGATATAGTTGGGTACAAAATACCAAGATCTCCAGCCATCTTAAAAGAAGCAAATATTACTATTTAATTCTTGCATTCAAAAGTAAATCTTACATCTATATAAGGAAGAAGGTTATCCATTGAAGGAGTAGTATTTCCGTAATAAAAGTTTTGAATTTCTTCACCAACTTTGATTGATTCTTCTGATCCCCGCTTCAAGTTCAAAGCAACAGGAACAATAGTTTCCTTATCAACAAAATCCGGAGCAATTAATAATTCTTTTTGGGATGCAGGAGAAATCATAAGCATCCCTTCTGAAGAAACGTAGCCAAACATCATAGGAACATCATTAGCTTTACCTGAACGGAAAATTTCACGGGGAGATTCAGTCAAAAATGATGGTTCAGTATCACATGGAACTTCGATTGTAGGACCCCACAAAAATGTAATTCCTTTTCTTAGGTCCTGAAAAAATACTATCTAGAATCTGGATGATTTTTATATATGTTCTATTACAATTAAATTTTCGCGGAGTTCCGCTTCAATGTCACACAATTTTTCAATGGGTAAATCTTTTAGATATTGATATAAAGATTCATCATCTGTGTATGTAAATTCTAAAACCTTTGCAATTTCGTATGGACTGCCACGACTCATACTCCATTCAGCTGTAGCAGGACCACTCATACAAATTGATTTATGAAATAAACCCTTTGCCATTGGTGAAGCTACTAAAAGATGAACAGACGCTGCACCAGAACTTTCTCCAAATATGGTTATATTATTTGGATCTCCTCCAAATTGCGCAATGTTTCGTTTAGTCCATTCCAATGCAAAAATCATATCCTTCATGCCCGCATTTCCGGGGACTCCAACTTTTGGGTCTTTAAATCCTACAAATCCAAGAGCCCCATAGCGATAATTAAAAGTCACAAAAACTACTCCTTCGGAGACTAAATATTCAGGTCCCAACATATCAATATTACTATCTCCTTCAATGAAACCACCACCGTGAATATAAAACATCACTGGATATAGCTTATCCTTACTAAAAAGCTAACAATGAAAAATTAAACTAAGATTTAATCTTAGACATTGAATATTTAACAAAAACCTTTGCGGTATAAACATTTAAATAAAGACAATCTTCTCCACCAAAATAAACCGTTCCTCTAAGCATTCCTCGGCTTCGACAACATCCACCATGCTCAAAACAGTCTTTGACTCCATCCCACTTTTCTGGAGGTTGTGGCGCCTAGTTTAGAAAAATTTTACCAATTTTTGCTTTTGAAAAATAGGAAAATATATTTACCCGAAATCGTAAGTTTCCAAGTGGTGGATTAGCATAAGGTATTCCTTTAAAACCATAGTAAGGATTGTTATCAAAATCCTTATATTCACGTCCACGAATTTTTCCTTCAGCTATAGTTACAATTGGCTCCATTTTGGTAGTTAAAAATTAAATAATTAGTGAGATAAGTGCTCTAGTTCTTAAATAATTTTAAAATTAGATAAATATTATATCTAAATTTTGTGAAACATACTTAAACATTATCATTGAATAGATTATTTAAAAATTTGTTCAATATAGTGGAACCTGGCTACATCGAACTAACTTAATTCCAAATCGTTGATTTTTTTTTATTTCTTTGAAATTTGTACTTCAAAACACATTTTTTTAATAAAAACTATTTAGTTTGTAATCATTTTTGCACTACTGTGTTGTTTTTGTATATATTACAAGTTTATCTCTTATAATATTTAATACTAGTAGTTGCCCGTTGCTTTCGCAACTAAAGGTTTTATCTCAATAAAATGTTTAATATGAGATAATGTAGTTAATCAACAATCGAAATTTTAAATTTAATAATCAGTGTTGTTAATATAAAAAAAGTTTATCTAAAATTATATAAAGAAATAAAATATAAGTGTTTTTTTTATATCACTGTAATAACATTTTAAATAACGTCATTTCACTTAATTAGTATGAAAGTATAATACTTATGTAGTACTTATACCAAATAGGCGATTTTAAATTTTGGTTCGTTTTTCAACAATCAAACTATTTAAAATCTATTTTATTTTATGAACCAATGGTTGTGATCTGGAGTAATTATATATTCGGCTGAAAAGCATTAAGATAACAATTTTTGACCATATATTTCACTGTCAATTCAAATATAAAATCTTCGATACTAACTTTTTTTCGGTATTTAGAACAATTTGAAAACCAATTATTGTTATTGAAAATAAATAAAATATTCGAATTTACTTCCACGCTTTCCACCTATTTCCAACAATTTTGTACGTACAACGTCCAAATGTGCGAAATCGAATAGCTTTTTAGTCATGTTCACTAACATAAAGAAGGTCATAATTTTTTTTCGTTTTATATTGTATTTTCAAATATAAATGCATATTTGTGTCGATGAAATTTGGAAAGTGTTTTTCTTATACGATGCAGATATATAATAAAAAACGGGTTTTTGAAAATTTCTCCCCTAAAAGAGTGAAAAACGGTAACAAAGTTTGTAAGGGATAACGTTTAATAAATAATCGAATTTTCAAATATAATAATCAATCAAAGTCCGTTAAAAGCGAAACGTTACTGCTTAATATAGAACAAAGTTGATTTATTATTAGAAACAAAAACTTAGGGTCTGCTTAAAAATTTAAACTCTGATAAGTAGATATATCTGAAAAGGTTAAGTTAAGTTTATAAGTGAGCATTATGTTTTTTGGTTTTCACATATGGTAAACCTGAAAATCCGAAATACGTATTCACAAATAAATACATTAGTGAGTGAGTACCCCTACCAACGTTTTGAATGCGTAAGTGGGGATAACAGAGCGCATGCGCATAGCCCATTCTGCACGGACGCACGGCAAGATAGTCAATTTATATATATGAAAAGTTTCTTTTATTTTTAAGATAATTTGAATATAGTTGTTAGTCTTGATAGTTTTACAAAAATTAAACTATCAAAATAAGCAAATATAAATATATTTAAAATTTTGAATTATTTTATAGTACTTTAGACTTAACGAAATAAAAGATCAGTATTAATTATTCTACCCCCTTTCCCTAAAAGTAAAATATTTTGTATTAGCAATGTTAAGGGGATTCAACCAATAATATTCATCTATTTTTAAGTGTATAAAATCCCTTATATCCTTTTTTTACTGTTGATAAGGGTCCTTTTATAAACTTTGAAATGGAATTGTGATTGCCCTGTATTCTACAGGACGAAATTTTTTTCACATTATAAGTCACTTGAAGGCCTGGATTCATAATCCGTTGAGAAAACTAGACCTCATAATGAAAAGTCACCTCCTTGAAATGACTCAATTTCAGTCGAAAGTCACATAGATTTTCACCTCCATAACTTCCCGTTTTGATTTCCCAAGGATCTAACCCGTATTTGCAAATAGTCGTTATGTTATAGTTACGTTACGTTAAGAATGATTTCATCTAAAATATTGTGCCATATTGCTGTGGAAAAATCCATCCCTTATATCCTTTTTATGCACTTGAAAATTGTCCTTTTTGAAACTTTGAAATGATATTGCGGGTGTCCTTTGGTACACAGGACAAAAATTTCTTCACATATTATTTCACGTTAGGGCAACAATAACAATCCGTTTCAAAAATCAACCCTTATAAGGAAAAGTCACTTCTCGAAAATCAACCAATTTTAGGGGAAATGAAGTGCACGTTTTTTCACCTGCTTAACTTCCCCGTTTGATTTTCCGAGGACCTAACCCGTATTTAATTGTTATTTTTTAATATTTCGGATGATTTAATCTAAAATATTGTGCTTTGTTGCAGTGAAAAAATCCATTCCGTAGGTATACCCTTTTTATGCACCTGAAAATTGTCTTTTTTGAAATTTTGAAATTATATTACTGATGTCCTTTTGCACACAGAATAAAAAAATCATATTATAATCCTCGTATGGGTGTTATTTTATAAATTCTTGATAAAAGTTACTCTTGTCAAGAAAAGCATTCCTTTCAATTTTCCGTGTTTTTACTAATTGTGGAAGTTAGTTAGTTAGGCAACCAATTGTTCAAGAATGAAATTTGGCTGCAGCATACGATCCCTTGTTTACAAGTTGTTGTAAATTGGACGTTTGATTCAACTTCCTGAAAATTGAGGACAAGAGTAGTTTTGTTGGGACTAAAGAAAGTATCATCCTTTTGGGAGTTAAATGTTTAGTAAGTGTTAAAGTTATTGAAACATGTAAATATTGTTCTAATTGAATTTTTCACTACAGGGTAAGCTGGCCGAAGACATTAGAGAATTATTCATTGGATAATATTCCATCCCTTATAACCATTTTATGTCCTTGAAAATTGTCCTTTTTGAAACTTTGAAATAATATTGCGGGTGTCCTTTTGCACACAGAACAATAATTTCTTCACATCTTATTTCAGGTAAAGACATTGTTTAATAATCTGGCGCTACAATTTGGCCTTATGAGGAAAAGTCACTCCTCGAAAAGCGACCAATTTAAGGCAAATTCAATGCATGCTTTTTCACCTCTTTAACTTCCCGGTTTGATTTCCCAAGGATGTTATCCGTATTTGCAAATAATTGTTATTTTTTACTATTAAGGAGGATTTAATCTAAAATATTGTGCCTTGTTGCAATGAGAAAATCCATCTCTAATATCCTTTCTACGCACTTGAAAATTGTCCTTTTTGCAACTTTGAAATATTATTGTGGGTGTAATTTTGCACACAGAACAATAATTTCTTCACATTATATTTCACGTTAGGGCATTGTTAAGTAATCCGTTTCAAAAATAAGCCTTTATAAGGAAAAGTGACTCTTCGAAAATCGACCAGTCTTAGGGCCAATTCAAAGCATGCTTTTTTACTTCCTTAAATTCCCGGTATGATTTCCCAAGGATCTAGCGAAAATTTGCAAATTAATTTTATGTCATTACATTAAGGATGGATCAATCTAAAATGTTATGCTCAGTTTAAGCGAAAAAAACCATACCTTATATCCTTTTTATGCACTAGAAATTTGCCCCTTATGAAACTTTGAAACGATATTCCTAGTGTCCTTTTGCACACAGGACAAAAAAAATTTCACATTACATTTCACGAAACGGTATTGTTTAATAATCCGTTGCTAATAATTGCCCTCATAAGGAAAAGTCATTTTTCACATACCTAACTTCTCGTTTCGATTTCCCTAAGATCTAGCAAATATTTGCAAATTATTTTTATGCAATTACATTAAGGATGATTCAATCTAAAATATTGTGCACAGTTTATGGGAAAAAAACCATCCCTTATATCCTTTTTATACACTTAAAAGTGTCCTTTTTGAAACTTTGAAATGATAATGCTAGTGTTCTTTTGCACACAAGACAATAATTTTTCCACATTAGGGCATTAATTAGTAATTCATTGCTGAAACTAGCTCTTATAAAGAAAAGTCACCCTTTGAAAATCGACTAATTTTAGGGCCAAAGCATGCACCAAGCTTTTTCACCTCCTTAACTTTCTGTTTCTGTAGAAGTTCATTAGTTCAAGAATGTAATTTGGCTGCAGCATTAGTCCCTAGTTTACAACTTGATTTAAATTTGACGTAAAGGTACTTGTTTTTTAATTTAAATCAATGTAATTTTACAGATTCAATTTACTTGAAAATTGAGGACAAGGACAGTTTTGTTGGGGTTGAAGATAGTATCATCTTTTTGGCAGATTAATGTTTAGTAAATACTAGTGTTGTTGAAACTTTTAAATATTGTTCTAAATGCATTTTTCGAGGGTTTAATTTTTTCAAATATGGTCAAAAATAAAGGTTTTTAAGAGCCGGTTTTTCATTATCATGGTTGAATTTCGTGCATTTCGTGATAGTTTTCAAACTTTTAAACGTTTTGGGCCCCTTGGGCTCAAATACCTTTCAGCGACTTCAATATCTGGCAACGTTGTACTTTCTACTTTGTTTTTAATTTCATTCACGAATAAATCGGTTTATAGTGAAAACTTATCAATAAAAGAAAAAGCTATACGATATTAGAATTGAAGAAATAAAAAAATATGAATTAAATTAAAAAGAAAAAGGAGAAAATGCAATATTGCCAGATATTAGAGAACTAAAAAGGACTTGAACTTTGCTTAAATAATTTGACGAAAAGGTTTTTGTTCCATATGCAAACGATATATAATCACAATTCTACTCCTGAACTATGAGATAGTTAAATTTCAGGACATGGGCAAATTTAAAAACGTGGGGATTTAAG
The DNA here is from genome assembly GCA_958496175.1 of Sisyra terminalis. Taxonomy (NCBI): domain Eukaryota; kingdom Metazoa; phylum Arthropoda; class Insecta; order Neuroptera; family Sisyridae; genus Sisyra; species Sisyra terminalis. Next base: position 17,623,171 of record OY292275.1, read on the forward strand.
CAGGATGTTTTTGTGTACTGTGGAGATTCCATAACAGTACATACGGTACATACATAGAAGCAAATCAAATTATTAAAGTTGTGAAAATATATGAATAAAATAACAGAAAGAACATTAATGAAACTCTAGTCTACTTCTGGCTGGAATTGCGATTTTTTTTTGTGATCTCTTTTACGCACTTGCAAATGAAAGATTATATTGTTCCCCTCCCCCTCCAGAAAAAAATCCTGAATCCGCCCTTGTTTCAGGACAAAAGAAGAATATATGTTAATATATTTGATTATTGAACAAAATAAATATGGATATACATTGATTAATTAAAGAATTTAATATATATTATGTATATTGAAGAAAGAGTGTTATAATATAAAAACCTTATATTGTTAGAAGTAATTTTTAAGCAGTAATCGTAATAATTGTTATTCATCGGATTCATCACTGGGTAACGTAATTATTTTGATATTAAAATACTTTAAAAATATTTTGATTTTTTCAGTAGTTTTCAGATTTTTGAGTTTTACAATTATTGTATTGATGGTGTTAAGAGTATCAAGTATTGTAATCATTGTAATAATTGCAACGATATGTAATGCATGTAATGCATGGAGTTGTATTCGTTTATTTCATTCATTTGAATTTACCGAAGATTAGAACCAACATTAAAAACCAATGGGAGTTTCGATTCACCGTTCTGTACTAATCCGATAAAATCTAGAATCGTTCACAAAAAACTAGAAACTACGGCCGTCGCCCCTATCCGGAGCCACATTTTTGCATTGAGTGTAAGGTGGTGTAAGGTCCCTGGAGTAGACGTACAGAGATAGTTCAGTCAAATCTTATCAAAATGTTACAAATAAAATTGATTTTCTACAGGTTAGTGTTCATCATAATTTAGCTAAGAACCCTCTAAGTTGAATTATTTGTCCTACGAAAAATTCACATATGTATTGTGTGTATTGTTATCCATCCATCATAAAATTGTCAAAACCTATTCATGCTATTCATCCACTTGTCAAATATACTCAGCATTGATTTACATTTAATGCAAATAATTATTGTCTTATTTTGCCAAAATTATTGAAATTCAATCCGTTTTCTATCATTTGCTTTCTCAGGTGTTTGTTTTAAATGTTAATACTAAAATGGAAGTTAACCAAGAGATAATTGTCAAAAACAGATAGCTTCTTTCTTCACATTATACATATATTTGAAATACGTACACGGTTTTAATTATGATAATACAACATGATGGAAATAAAGGAATTATTTAATTTATTGGAATCGAACCAACCGCAATCAGTCGAAGAAATCAAGAAAAAATTCCACGAAAATTTTAATGCCAGTAAGTACTTGTAACATTAGCTAATCTTAAACAGCATTTAACTTGTCTGTTCAACTTACTTTCAAAAAATATGTTTTTAATATTTAAACAAATTGCTTGGATACATCTTAAACTTACTCTATAAAAAACAAACTTTTTTATTACAGCTAAAGAACCATGGATTTTAAATGGCTTATTTGACTATTTTGTACAAACCAGTTCCATTAGAACTGTTGAAATTATAGTAAGCGTTCGGGAACCGCATGATAAATTTTTATTTGAACGGTATTAAATTTAACAATCCTCCATTTATGTACTATTGCTGCAATTTGAAATTTTTTTGCAGAATCGATGAAGCACTACGACAACCTATTAAACTTCAAGCACTTACCCTACTAGGCCATGTGGTTCGTCGTCAGCCTCCATGGATATACAAGATAATAAATCATCATGGTCTTTTTAAAACCCTCCTAAAACTTCTTAAGGTATTAACTCAAGTATCTCCATTGTATTAATGACTAACCCAATCTCTTACAGACTGAAACGGAAATTCTGCCCCTCATGAGTGCTTTGTTCATATTGATAATCCTATTACCAATGATTCCAGCATACATTGGTCCTTATTTAAGTGATATTTTCGGTATTTTTAGGTAAACATCATTATGAAAGATTTTTCTTCCATTAAAAACATACTAACTAATTTCATTTGCAGTCGATTAGCTGCATGGAATTGTAACAATTCGGGAAAATTAACTGAAGAACAACTAGTTCATTTACAAATTGGAATGTATGCTTTATTTCTTAAACTTTATGGAATGTACCCTTGCAATTTTCTCTACCACTTACAACAAGAATACGGTACAAATCGGGAAAATTTTACTATATTTAGTCATACAATAAAGGTATATATTTAAATATTTAAGATTTATCCTTTGAAATTAATTCAAGTGTTTCTTTAGCCTATGATAGACACCTTAAAAATGCACCCATTTTTAGTGACATCTTCTAAAGAAGCAGAAGTATCTACAAATAGGTATGATTTAACATATTTAGCATTTGATGATGACAATATCAGTGAAAATTTAGTTTTTTTTCGTTTTAAATTAATATTCATTTTTAATACAAACCATAAAAATAAAACTGCAAATAACTATCTTGATAAAACAAAAAGGACAAGTAATAAGACATGCAAGTGCAAGTAAAAATTTTATGTAAGTATTCATAGAGATATTTTATTATAGTGATGTTTTGGGAAACATCAGTCATTCTAAATGCTAAATACTTAATCAGCTACTTACTAGTTTATACACTTGGCATTAATACTAGTTTATTTATTTTATAATTATTCAACATAAATTCTCCCTTTTTATAATAAATGAATTCAAATATTTCATATATTTAAAATTGAATATTCTCTAAAAATATTAAAAATCAGAATTTCTAATCGTTTTCCAAAATATAATATAAATTTCTATTTTAACAATACATTCAAATGGATATCGCCACACCCTTTTCCATTGGAACACTGGAACTTATTGGGGGAGGAGGCAGCTATTCAGTTAGGGGAAGATTTAATGGAGATTATAAGGCAATTCCTGTTTATTAGGGGACTGTGTTGTTTTTTCTTTATTTTTTTGGGTATTTGGTGTGATGACAAAGGTTGTTGAACAAAATAAATAAATTAAATTTAATGTAGTTATACTGGTATTTCGAATTCAAAAAATTACTCTAATACACCAGTATTTGGTATTCTGGTATATACACTGATATATTTTTGGTATTTTGAGCTTTTGGTAAATCATTTTTTTTTTCACAAATGATATTTTTAGATGGAAAAAAATGGGGCATCATGATGTAATTGTTGAATGTGCTAGATTTTCTTTGGATCCAATCGAAAGATCTCGGGAAGACCCTTTGCCTGGGTTGACTAATTCATTTCGAGGTCGATCCAATATTAAAAGTAGTGCAGGACCAAGTATTATTTCTTTGTCTAGTGAGTAGTTAATAATTAATAAATAAACAATTCTAATTTTGGCTAAAGTTTCTTTTAGAACAGTTAAATCTGGCAAAGTTGCATTTTTGACTTTGTTTTTAATTTAACTGGCGAATAAATCGGTCCATGATGAAAACTGCAATGAAGTTGCAATTGCAACTTTGCCAAATTTGATTGTTCTAAAAGGGATTTGAGCCCTAATTTTCATTAATTAATTATTTAATTAATCATTTGAATTAATAAATAGATTCTACTACACCACACCTATCAACTCTTACACCAACACCTGTGTCGAGTTTGGCTTCAATGGAAAATGATCATTTCAGCCCAACTTTATTTTTTGAACATTCGAAATCTCCACCCGCTCCCGAAATTGGAATAGCTTCAGTGCCTCAAACTCCAATTACTGCAGTAATGAAATTAATTTCGAATCTGATTATAAAATATCAATTTTGCTAATTCAATTTCAGAGTTCAACTCCGCAGGCCATTGTAACGTCTTCTGTTTATGCAAGTCAAGAAGGAACATCCCCTCCAGAGGCAGCTGTGGAAGCCACGCCAGAAACAACACCGATTAAAGTATGTGGTTTTAAAATATTATTTAGAATTGTTAAAGAAAATATATTATTCTATTTAGGATTTGAGATTTTCAAATAAATCTGCTGTACCTTCGCATTCAAATGTTGTTCGAGCATTAACGACTCTTAATCCATCCAAATGGAATGAGATAGGAGTTGGCACAAGCCAATCACAACCATCATCACCAATGCGAAAAGAAATTTCTTCAGCATTCCGGTTTCCAACTGATTCAAACTCTGCATTTGAGTTACTTAAAAAAGATAAACCTTCATTTGTAGGCGAAGATCCTAAAATTGATTCTTTCACAAAGCAAAGGCTTTCACGACTCATGCGTGATAGAATTAATGTGGTATGTTTTCTTTAATTCATTCAATTTTCGAATGAAACATTTACAATTTGATTTCTTATTAGAATGAAAATGTACACGTTGATCGAAATGCAAGATCAAAAACACCGCAAAACTATCCGACGAGCCCATTGCGTGTGATCTCCTCAGAATTAAGCGTACCAAATAGTCCTGTTCCCATCGATGTATCGGATCCAACTTCTGGTGGCAAAGATTGGCATGTGGCAAAACCAAAACCCGAAAAGAATGGCTTCTGTTTTGAATCGTCATCAACAAATCAAGACGTGAGCCAAGAAGATCAGGAAATTGAAGAAATAGTGCGACAAAGTGAACAGTTTGGGCAAAACGAACATTTTAGGCAAAGTGAACAAAGTAATTTAGTTTATGCACCGTTTTGGCGTAATGTTATGCCCGAATATGGTCCATCTCATAATGAAGAATTTGAAGAATGTGACCAACATTCGGGATCACCGTGTACGTCTGGCGGATTACATATGCCCAATTCTCAATCCATGAGAAATTTTCGTAAACATATAAATAGGTTGAGGTGTTATAGTCAAACTGTCACAGACTCTAGTGAAACTGGTAGATTGATAATTACAACAAAAATTTAACCAAAAATATTACAAAATGTTTACTTCTAGATTTTTTCGATGGGATCAATACAAATGAGAAAAATCAACAATCTAACAAAATGATGGTTAGAAGAGCAAAATCTTGTCCTAACATAGAAAAAGCTAATAACATATTTTCAAAAGACATTACGTCTATTAGAGCATTAAATGAAACTGACGAAATAAATATTAATTCTATACATGCTTCTATAAACGTAAACGGAAGTGTAGCGTTAGGATCCAAGCAATTGAAAAACACAGCATGCCAAACTGTATATGCTTGGCCGCAACCCTATGAACATTTATTTTTAGAAATATTTGCAATGCCTAATGATGTAAGATCTACAGCATCTAGTGAACACACATATACATCAAGTCCTGCAAATACTCAGTGCTCCTTACCTGTAAGGTTATCGCCATATCAAATGTTAGATAAATACTTAGAATTAACAAAAGGACGTAACGATCGAGATAAGCGAGCGAAACAACTTAATGAAAATGAAGTAAAAATGTTAAGGGAACAGCTAGAACTTGTGCATTTACAGTTACAGTTTGAAAGACATCGTCGAGATGTTTACGCCGAAAGAAATCGAAGTCTCGCAAGTAAAGTAAAAAGTAACAGAGCCATAGAGGAATGTAACAATGCCTTGGTAAATTATCAACCATATTTATTTATATATGATGTCGGGTTTAACTAGGTAAATGCATCGTTTATATAAGCAACGTTGATTTGGTAAATTTAGTTTTAGAACGTCACATTAGCTTATGCGACGTCTTTATCATGCGACTGGCGTTGAATATGGAATAAAAATTTTGAAACTCATTAGTTTACTCAAAACTAAATTATCCTACAGTTACCGCGTTAAACATGCATAAATTTGTAAATGTAACAAGTAATTTGTTTAGTTGAATGGTAACACAATGTTATGCACGAATTTCACATATCCTTAAGAATAAGGAGGCGGAATTTATTCATTTCTTGCGTACTAACAATTGAATCTTAAGTTTATTCAACGTGAAAATCTTATTGCCTATAATCATACTAGCAATTGAATGGACATATGGGAAAGTTGAATAATTTTATTTAAATATTCACTGGCAGTCACGACGATGTTTAAGCTAAGGACGTCGACTAAATAGCTAACTAGTAAAGCTTATAAAAGCGACATGTTTATAGAAAACGACGCATTTCATGCCGACATATATATAAATATTTGTAAATATACATTAATGTTTCGTTTCAGAACATTTTTTTCATAACTTTATTTGTTATTTTTAGCGTGACCAACTAGTTTTATTGGAGAAAGATATTGAAACGTTGAGAAATCAGTTTGAAACAAAGGAAAAGAATGTTTCTTACGTTGAAAAGAAATTGCAAGATGATGTAGAATATTGGACTTCTCAAGTAATTGAAATTATTGAATATTGAGTGTTTGCACATTGGTTAACATACGATAATATTTAGTATTTAAAGTTATTATTTCTTGCGTTGCCAAAATAATTGGTTTCCAGATGTCGTGTGGAGAAATTAGAAAATATGGGACCGCGACTTTTGGAACTATTCGTCTTTTCGTTAGCGTGAAATATTGTTTCATCGTTAGGCTTGACTTGTATTCAAAAATTGAACTGAACTGAACTGAATTTGCAATAATTTGCTCATATTTATGTCTAATTTTTTCAGAAGCGTTCATAATCAACAATCAGGTTTTGAAATGATACAATTATATATATATATTAAGTGAGGTTTCGAGTATAACCCAACCTTCTTTTTACTATCTCTAGAGGTCAGATTAAAAACTTAGGATGTCCAAATGTTTTTATTGCCTTAAAACCCTTGGTTCAAGTGAAGCTTTAATCCGTTAACAAAAAAGTCTAGGTTTTTTATTGTTTGCCTTGAATGAATTTTCCACGGATTGCGATTGGAAACATAAGCCATATAATGTTAAGTAATCAATTATTTTAAAATACTTTTCGGGCTCAATTAACTTGAGGTTGGGTTGTCAGTATTAATGATCAATATTATGGGGATTGATTATACATTGGAATATTTCTTTGCAAAAACTTTGAGCGAAATAAATACATATTTATAATGCCATACATATTTGCAAAATAAATTGATTGCTGAATAAGATTATTTCAAATGTTGATTAGTTTCCAAGAAGGCGACGTGAAGTTAATGAAATCTAAAAATTGTTATTTAAAAATGCAAATACTCAATAATTGGATGTTTTTAATTTTTTATACAATTATTTATTTTTATTTTAGTGCAACAAATTGCAAGAGGAGAACAGAGTTTTAAAAAGCAACAATGAAATATTAGAGCGCCATCTTAGTGAAAGTAGTACTAAAATTGAAAATTTAAACACAGGATATCATAAATCCGAGGCAACTCTATTTGATTTACGCAATCAAATGCATTTTGCACTCAAGGAAGCAGCGGCCGGAGAACAAACTCGTTCGGATTTGGAACAATTACAAAAAGAACTACTTCTTATTGGTGAATTAGTCTTGAAATACCAGGATAAACTTGCAAGTCTTACAAATTTAAAATGCAGAGAAGAAGAAATGGAATATATGTCGGAATCATATTCTTTTGAACTAGAAGGTATTTTTATTTAACATTTATTTAGATAATTTTATTCAAATCGTTTTATTTTAGGTGTCAATCAACAATTGACTCATCGGAATTCATCTCTAGAATCTGCTAAAGCTCGAATAGTTGATTTAGAAAATACAATTGCGAAGAACGAGGAACTTTGTACCGAACAGAAAAAAATACTCAAAGTTGTGAAAGAAGAATATCAAGTAGAATTAAATGTTAGTTTTTTTTTTTCATTGCAATAATATTAAAGTTTAATTATTTTAATTTCTTTTCCTCAATAAGGCTGTTGAATCTAAATATAATACGCAACGTAAGATAATAAAAGCAATGGAAGAACAATTGTTGCTTTTGCAAGGTCAAATAGATAAGTACGAATATGCGTCACGCAAAGAAGTTCAATCTCCTGAAAGCCATAGTAGCGGTCGTGATATAGGAAGTGCAGAACGAATTGGTGTTAGTCCTCATTCATCACCTCCACTTTCGGTCTCATTAACCTCTTCAGAAGGAGGCAGCATGGCATTTTTACAAACCAATACAAGTGGTACATTAATAAATGACGTTGAAATGAAAAATCTTCAGGTAAATTGTTTTAAATTAATATAACAGTAACGCTAATACCTCATAAAATCATTTTATAGGTAATAGTGGATCAACCACAAGTTCCAAATTTAACCAACGAAAATCCGGATGTAAGTGACAAACCTTCAACAAGTCAATCAAATTCTTCAACTGATTTTACATAGTATTTCAGTATTTTTATAATGTGCTTCTTTAATACATTGACTTGTAAATATTTGTTTATTCATTGAGTTTGTTTAATATTTACTCATTTTAATTAATAAATTGTTATATTTGGACAAAAAATTAAGTCCTATAAGTCCATGCGGTGTTTATATTAAATTTCATCTGTATAACGTTTATTCCCTTGTGGCTTAGACGTATATTCATAAGCCTAAATGGTAAAATTTGCTTAATGTAACGAGAAGCAAAGAGAATATACAATATGTTCCAAAAGTAATAGACTGCAAAAATGATACGTCTCATGCCCATTTAGTGGCATCAATATCATGCATTTTCTTGTTAATTTAATTCTAATGTCATATAGTTTTTACTTTTGTGGTTAAATTTTCATTTTGATCGGATTAATTCGCGAATTTAATAAAAAACAAAGTAGAAAATTGATGCCACTGAAAAGGGCATGAGCCAAGTATTACATATAAAGCAGGAATCGACCACCTACGGCACGCGAGATGCATGCGGCTCAACGGAATTATACTTGTGTTTATTGAACAGTTTAACTGTACAAATTGAAAAATTAACTGCAATATTGTAATTGCCAAAATTGAAGTTTGTTTCACAGCAAATAACAGTTATGTTACTTAAACTAATACATATTACTAGTGAAAATCTTTTAAGAAGTAAAGTTATTTGAACAAATCATTAACTAGTTATAACAATATCATCCTAAGCTCTACACTCTACAGAATAGATTTTGCAGAATATTTCGCAAAGAAAATGTTCTTTTATGTTATCGGTGAAATGGAAATGAAGTTATGCAATCAGTCCAACATTAGTGTATAAATTTTGCGTTTTGAGCTAAATGTTGCTTTGTTCATTGAGTCTCATTGAACATTGAGTCGGAGTAGTCCGTCCGAACTTTCAATTTCAACAAAAAACGAGTTTCGGCTGTCTTCAAACCGAAACTACGGCTAATATCAAAACTAAATTCGTGAGATGAAAGTATTTAAAAATTATTGAAACTAACTTATATAATTGAACTTATATATTGAATTCAACCAACAATATGCAGCTATCCCCTCTGGCCCTATATCTATATTTTGCAGTTGAAAATGGTCCTTTTTGAAACTTAAGAATGGAATTGTGGTTATCCTGTTGCCTACAGGACAAACATTTTCATAATCCGTGGCGAAAACTAGGCTTTATAATGAAAAGCCACCCCTTGAAATGACCCAATTTCGGGCGAAATTTGTCGCATGGAATTTTAGCTCCTTAACTTTCCCTTTTCATTTCCCGGCGAACTAACCCTTAAAAATGACATATTTAAGATTTGCTATGTTAAGAAAGATTTCAGCAATAGAACCAGTTCAATTTCATCGAAACTAACCGTCTTTTATATTCATATTTTGCAGTTCAAAATTGTGCTTTTTGATTTTTGGAATGGAATTGTGTTTGTTCTGTTGCTCAAAGAAAAAAAAATCACTTTATAATTCAAACGTTGGCCTTGTTTCATAATCCATAGAGAAAACTAGACCTCATAATGAAAAGTCACCCCTTGAAATGGCCCAATTTCAAGCGATATTGGTCGCATGGAGTTTTAGCTCCTTAACTTCCCGTTTTAATTTCCCGGCAAATTATCCCGTAAAAACGAAATATTTTTCGTTAGCAACGGTAGGGATGATTCAATCAATAATATCCGGCTCAATTTCATCGAAAAAAAAACGTCCCTTACATCCTTAATTTGCATCCTTAAATTGAAAACTGTCCTTTTTGAAACTTTGGAATGGAATTGTTGATGTCCTGTTGCCCACAGGACGAAAATTCTTTCATATTGCATTTCACATGTAGGCTTTGTTTCATTATCCGTTTAGAAAACTAGGCCTCATAATGAAAAGTCACCCCTTGAAATGGCCCAATTTCAGACGAAATTTGTCGCATGTTTGTTTACCTCCTTAACGTCCTGTTTTCATTTTCCGGCAAACTATCCCGTAAAAAAATATAATTTTTTTGTTAGCGACGTTCGGGATGAATAAATCAATAAGATCCAGCTCAATTTAATAAAAAAAAACCATCCCTTATATTCATATTTCGCAGTTGAAAAGTGTCCTTTTTGAAACTTTGGAATGGAATTGTTTGTCAAATAATTGGTGCAATTTTAAACACACTATTGTCAGAAAATATTGTTAGAGAAATATTTAGTCTATTTAGTAACGTTTTAACCGTTGATAACGTTGAAATCTTCCAAAATTTCAATAATAGTTCTACTTTTGAATATTTAAATAATTGCTGCTAATCTGTGTTACACACTTTTCCTATTAATTTCTTATCAGGCTTAATGTTTTTGACATCAAAAATTTCATGTATCAAATGAGTGAATTATAAAAACATAAAATTTAGGTAATAAAAATCAATTTGAAATGCAAAAAAGCGGTAAAAAGTTATACATAAATATTTTTTTTATATTGAGTCGCATGAAAACTGTTAAGCTGGCTAAGATTTTAGAACAGAAAAGAAAAGCAATATCTTTTGTCTCTTTTTAATTATCTCCTTTTCTTTACTATTCTTCCCCCAATGCTCAAAGCAATGTCGTTTTAGAGAGGCATTTTTTTACTTATTTATCTAAAGAGAAGCATCAAGTGAATATAGTTTTATAAAAATTTACGATTTATAATAATTAACTTTTTTTACAATATCATGTCTTCTTATTGCAACGTTTGTCGAATTTGTCTTTCAGTCTGTGGTGAATTTATGGATATATTTGATTTCGCACCTGCGATTATGGAATGCGCACCCATCAGTGTATGTAAACAAACAATTTCTAATTCAATTTTATTCATAGTTTATGATTATTTCAACTATATTTTTTTAAAATTGTAAATTCGTAACGAAATAATAACAATGTGAATATATTTTTTTATAGATTATCCCTGGGGATGGATTTCCGTCAGTTATTTGCGATGTTTGTTTGGATAAATTGCAAGCAGCACAGCATTTTCGAGTACTATGTATTCAATCGGATATAATACTTCGACAATCGGATAAAGAAGTGACAATAGGGATTCCAACCAGCAATGATGAGGACTATGACAATTGTTCAAATATTCAAGACGATGATGATCTTCAAAGTAATACAAAATCATTCGAACATTTCATGACTGTTGATATACAAGTCGAGAATGACGTATCGTTTGATTGTGATACCCTCGAAAAGTTGCCACAATCTCAAATATACCAATCTAGAATAATAAAAAATGAAGCGGACACCGTTCTGGCTTCATCCAATTCCAATCTAAAGCAATCTGAAGAGGAAGGCAACATAAACAATCATGACACAAGTAAATCTCCAATACCAAGTGCAAATAATAAGAACTCAGTGAAATGCAAATATAAATCCACCAATAATTGCACCGAGAACCAAACGGAACCCATTGTGAAAAAAGAACCATTAGACTTAATTTGTAAGAAGTGCAAACAACATTTCACAAACGTAGTCCACTTCCGAAGACATAAAACTCAATGTTATAAAGTGCAAAAAAATAAATGTGCTTGTTGTAATAAAATATTCAAATCGAAAGCTTTGTATGTCAAACATTTTACTAGCAAAAAGTGTACTCCTACGAAATTATGTAAAATTTGTTTGAAAAGCTTTCAGACAAAATTGGCTTTAACGCTTCATTATCAGTTGCATAAAATTAAGAAGAATTTTTATAATTGTCACAAATGTAGTAAACAATTTCAGACCCGTAGTCAATTTCTCAAGCATAGACAACAAAGTTGTAAAATTGGCAAACGTAAAAATAATAAGAAGAAAAAATAATTTATATGTTTAAAACAGTAACGTTAGATTGCATTATGTGAAAATCTCGTAACTGACTCCTCAAATATCCTTAAAGAAATAAAAAATTATTCAAAACCGTTGAATTTTGTTAAACAATAATCAAATTGGATGTTTGATAATTCAATAGGCTTTTTTAATTTAACAAAACGATGTTGCTCTACACCTATCAACGTTAAATACGATTGTTTTACGTAATTTAATGTTGAAGTAAATAAGCAATTCCACGGTCTTGAACGGTTTTTTCTCTGGGTGATTAATTCGTACTATGCCATATAAAAACCATACCATAAAAAACACTTGATTTGTCCTAAGCATTTTGTTTTCCTGAAATTAATTTAATGTTAATTTTTTACAAGGAAATTGCGCCATTTACAACTCAAATTAGTACAAATTAGGATAATTCGTATCTAATAGTTCGGCAAAGCTATTGGATAAAACAGTCTTTACTTATAATATTTAATTTCATACCTAATCATAAAACTGAATCGCGTTAAAATGAGGCTATCGTCATTATATCAATATTTTCTACCATTACCACGTTATTAGATTATCCCGTTATGGGAATGTTATCAATGAATATGTTCTTAACTTTATATTTAATTGAAAGTACATATTTGCTATTGCAATAATTTTATGTAGCTCTTCCTGTATGTAATTTATCACACTTTTTAACGTGGTTTTGCATTGATTGAACATCCCATTTATTAAAAGTTTATATTTTAAAAAGAAAAGAAGAAAAAAAATTATAATTTTGAGAATTAAAATTCAAAACACTCAAAAACTATAAATTACCCATTTAAAAAAAAAACACCAAAAATGTTTTAAATGAAATTTTTATTGCAACTTATAAAAGAAAGTTGATTAGTTTTTGATTGTTCAGTATTTAAGTTTTTGAAGAATTAAGTTTTTAATGCTGAAATTAATACACTTAAGCAAAAAGTACCGAAATATTACGAATGCCATATTATGATCGCTAGATTTGAATAATAAACGTTTTTCTAGTTTACCAAGTGTTCAAATGTGTAAAGTTAAGTTTTTTATGTTTCTAAATTTTAAGATAATATTAAATATTTATTTCATTATTTTCTGTAAATAGTACCTTTGATTGAATACATAAAAAAATAAGCAATTTGCATTTGTGAGTGATTTTTTTAGTACCTAAATCTATGGGCCAATTGAAAATTGTGAATATATTTAAATTATAGATTGAAAATATTTATAGTTACAGTATGATATAACGGATACGACTGTATTATCAAGTTTTTCATGAAAAATGAACAAAAAGCAAAGTAGCATATTTTACAAAAGAAAGAATCTGTGACGAAAATCGTTAAAAAGCAAACACCTGGAGAAGCTGGAATAACTGATAATTTAATACGTTATGCTGAAATAATGTAACCGTGATAATATCATTAATTTTAGATTGATACATTAAAAAAAATTCTTATATTTTTTGCATAAAGATTAAAAATTGATGTCTTATACAGAATCACGGAATTATCATTCAAATATTTTCTCTACTGAAATATAGAAAAATGAATCAACAATCAAATTATAAAGAAAAAATTAATGAGTGATTATTTTACTTCAGAAGTGAATTGGTTAATGCAATTTATAAAAAAATGAAAATTTAATAACTAATCAACGTACTCAACAATGCATTCTACATAGCTTAAATTGTATTACCCTCAGTGATATTTATTGGCCTTTTTACGTCAAGTAATTGAACTAATAATAACTTTTTTGTTTTGTAACAATGAATTTACTGTTAAATAAAATAAGTGAAATTTGTCGAGTTTGTATGACTACAAATGTGAGTTTTGTAAATATTTTTACAAAAAACGAAGCTACTTTTACTATCGCATCTTCCTTAATGGAATGTGCTCCCGTCGAGGTAAATTATGAACAATTATTTAATAAAAACCAACGTATTAATTTATTAAATTGTTATATTTGTCTTAGATTACTTCCAATGATGGATTGCCTACACAAATATGTACCGAGTGTCTTCAAAAAGTTCAATATTTTCTAGAGTTCAAAAACCAAATTATTCAGGCAGATAGTACTCTTCGTCAATTTTTACAGAATGATCCAGAAACAAAGTCTTATATAGAGGCTGAGAAAAAAGAGTGTTCGTTTCGGGATTCTGAAGAAGTTGATGTAACTCCGGATATTCATTTAAATATTAATGAACCTATTAAAGAAGAAGTTGTTCAAGATGGTATATTAAGTGATAGTAACGTTGATGGTGGTGATAATGACGGTGGTTATGAGTCCCCAGAAAACGTCAGTTCTAAAAAAAAGAAAAAAAATGTTAGAAAAAAATGTAAGGTAAAAACATTACAAAAACAAAGTGATAAACCTCCTGGTGGTCCATATAAATGCGATGTTTGTGATAAACTATGTACGACAAAGGGGAACTTATCTCTTCATAAACGAGTACATACAGGCGAAAAACCGCACATGTGTGATTTTTGTGGAAAAATCTTTGCATGGAGTTCTTATTTATTAAGCCATCGAAGAACACATACTGGGGAATACCCATATCAGTGTGATTTTTGTAGTAAACGTTTTGTACGACTCACAGAAATGAAAAATCATCGTCGAATTCATACTGGTGAACGTCCGTATAAATGTGATGAATGCGACAAAAGCTTTAAACAAAACTCACAATTACGAGTGCATAAAAGAATTCACGCTGGCATTTACAATTACGAGTGTGATACTTGTAACAGACGATTTAAAACCAAATATGTTATGATCAAACATAAAAGAATTCATACAGGCGAGCGACCTTATGAATGTACAATTTGTTTTAAAAATTTTTCACAAAATGCTTCTCTATTTAATCATAACAAATTAGTTCATAAAATATGTTCCAGTAAATCAAATAATGTAAATATTTTCTTTAAACCGAATGAAACCAATATAGTTAATAACGCAACTAGTTTAAATAATATATCAGAAATGACTCAAGAAATGGTGGGCCAACAAAAAAAATTGCCGATATCGAAAGCAGAATCGGTAAGCTTAGTATTGGAGACATCAAAAACGGAGTCGGCTGATTTTGTCTAACCAATATCGCCTATATTAGTCTAAATATATACATTATGGTGTCTCAAAAAATAATTTTTTCTTCCAAACATTTCAACTATTAAAATTTAGAAGTTGTGAATTGAACTTTTTGTTTTCCAATGCGGAGAATATTTTTTTTTGTATCTGTTTTTTAAAATTAGTCAAAAAATGCGTCATATAAAGAATCTATGGCTCATGTCCCTTTTAGAACGGCCAAATCTGGCAACGTTGCTTTTTCTACTTTTTTTTAAATTCTATTCGTGATTTTTTTGTCAATTCAATTCTAATATGGTTCAATTTTCTCTTTTGTGACCAAATTTTCATTCGGGGCCGATTTATTCGTGAATTAAATTAATAACAAAGTAGAAAATGCAACGTTGCCAGATTTGACGGTTTTAAAAGAGGTATGTTTTTATAGCGCCTGCAAAGTTTTACAATTTTTTTTTTATCGTTACTTCTTGGTAAATCCAATTCTTCAAAAGTTATTCAAATTTCAGGCGCGTCATAATGCATGATATTGTAGGAGGTAAAGGATATATTATAATTTTAATAGAGTAACATTTGTTTTTATTTTAGTTTAGAGTTTGATTTTAAAGTTTAGAGTTGGCGTTAATAATAAAATAGCGCCATATAACGTACCTATTAAATGTTAATTTAGTAATACACATGTATGATTGTCCAACTTAAATTTGAATTTCTTTTTGAATTATTTATTTTCTATAGTTAAATTATCAACACGGGACAAGATATATTTTCTGTAGAGTGTTGAATTTCTTATCAAAAGTTGTTTGTAGTATCTATTTATGATGTTGATGCTTTAATTCATAGATTTTCAATCTTTTTTGAGCGTAAGAGCTTATTGTAGATGCCAATCGAGCAATGGGAATTATTTATAATTAAAGGTAAATTTTGCTAATAATACAAGTGAAAAGTTCTAATAAGTTCAATATTTGTAACATGGTGATATTAAGTTGCGAAATTGCAAGGTGATATTAATCTGCGGACACTATGTTGCCCGCGGGCATGTGGTTGAGAACTCCTGCTTTAGTTCTAATAAAAATAGAAAGAAACAAAAATAATATTCCTATATCTTTTGTACGGAAAATAAAAGGTTCGATGCGGTATTTCTTAATTTTAATTTTAGGAGCTTTAATGTTACCAAGTGTTTAATGAAATTTATATTTTTTAAGGTTTTTTGAGACATATGTATATATTCAATTACATTAAACCAATAAATATAAAAACGCCGATATAATAAATTAGTTGGCAGCCTTTTTTAAATACAGCGGGTTTTAAAAGCAATATTTTAAGATTAATTATAGTTCAAGAAACAATAATAATATAGAAATTTTATCATAAAATTAAATTTAATAGAGGTTTCAGATCAGGGTTTTTAAAGCAATTTTTACTACAATTTTTTTGGATTTATAGTACTGAAATATATTATAAGTTTGTTACTTTTTATTGTATTTTAATGTTTTCAGTTTTAAAATCTTTCATAGGTAATTTTAACATAAAGTTGAATTCAAAGAAACAGTATCTTTTATATAAATTTTACTGCGTATTTTACGCAACCATAGAATTTTTTTATTTAAAAGAGCCCTGAAAACTAAAAAATTTCAACGGATTTTGGAAATATTGCATTTTAGAATATTTTTGTTTTTTATTATTTATAAGGGATTAATAAAACATTTAAAAAAGACGTTAAAAATGCTTTTATTCGAGTAACTATTAGTGATTATACTGTTTTAATAAAATGTAAAATTATAACTTGTAAATACGTTTTGAAAAATGGTTTACGTGCAATAGATTTTATTTGGTGAAATCTAAAACATAGAATCAATCTATAGTGTTGTTTTCGGTCGGACAATTTATCACAAATGTTCAACTGTTTATTGCAACAATACCTACAGATTTTGAAGAAATTTTACGTGATAAATTTATTTATATTATCACAATTGCATCAATTTCATAATATATCTACTTCTTGAAGATTTTTCCTTGATTCAATTTTTCAAAATTATCTAAGAAATTTCAAAATCTTTTTTCATCCGAAACGTGCTCCGAGATGGTGCTTTTGTGTAAAGAATGACTTAATAGAATTGCATTGTATGAAGACAATATTTTATTTTGATCTTAATTGTTAATTTGTACAAATATTTTTATTTCGTTGGTATAATTAAATTTAATATACTTACTTTTACTACTGTTTTTTTTCATATTTTTAAATAATAAATATTTGGTAAAATAAACGATATTTTATTTTATTTTTTAAATTTATAAGTTATTATTAGCTGATATATTATTAGCTGAGGTACGAAAACATGTCTAAAATATTCAACAAAGGCTATTAGTGGCCGAATGGTAAAGATGGCCGTTCCAAAGGTAGGTGTTGGGTTTGAGCCTCGTATCGAGCCAATTCTCGATATTTCTCGGTTTGCGGAATTTTATTAACTCTAAGAGTTGCAAAGACCCCGGTAGTTATAAAGCGACGGTAAGTAACAATAAAAAATATTTAAAAAAAGAAGAAATTTTCACCATTCTCTCATTTATTTCGATCAACTCAGTGTTCATATCATTTGTGCAGTCTTATTCACATCGTACCTACTTATACATGCGTTTTTTCTATTTTTTAATACTAAGGCAATAATGAAAAGTAACTTTGATATGTTGAAAAAGAAATCAGAGAGTTCCAGAGTATCAGAGAATTCCAAAAATGTTTTGGAATCCCATAGTTTTTGTAAAACTCCACATTACAAACACTGTCTCAATTTGTATGTTCCCTACTTAGCTGCAAGATTTGCTCTTTATTTCCAGTTGCTGTTAAAATAAAAGAATCATTAATTAAAACCTTTTAAAATGTTTATTAAACAATAATTTGTCGTAGAGGAATATAACACTGATAACAATAACATTTAACATCATAATTTTTATTTGATTTCAATAATTTCCAGGACAGTTACACGACGTATCCATTCCATCACCTCCTAAAGCTGGCGTATCTGCGTCAGCTCCTCCGAAAATATTTGTATAAGAGGTTTTTAAGAAGTTCACGTGCCCCTGTAAACTTCTAATTCTCATTTGTGCCTGTTCAAAGCTTTCATTCAAATTATTAATTTGACATTGCATTTTTTGCCGTATCTAAAGTAAAGATAAAGGATATGGTTAAATAAAAAAATAGAAACTATATTACAGTATGTATTCTTACGTCATCTCTATCTTTTTGGGCGGATCTGCATGCAGCCCGACTTTGTGCAAGTTGTCTTTCTAAATCAGATATTTGTCCTTGCAAAGATCTTCTAACATTTTCACAACGATCCTTTGCTCGGGCTACTTGTCTTGCTGATTCTTCACGTAGTTGCTCTAATTGGCTTGTAAGTTGGCATACTTCATGCAATTTCTCATCTAAACGTTTCTCGTTTTGAGCTGCTGTTTCTTCTAAACGAGCCATTTCCATTCTTGTAAAAAATAGTTAAATTAAATCTTTGTCATTGAAAAAAATTGTTCAACAATGCCTTCTGTATGGAATTCAGAACAGTATTGATAAGTATTCTTTCAAAAATTAATACTAAAATCATGTTAAAAAGTTTGTTTGTTGCAAACGAACGTAATGTTAGTGGCCCCTCTGTTAAAAAAAGACATTTAGAGGTATTTTGAAATCATTACATTTAAAATGCTTTAAATAGCTTTTAACGACTTCTAATAGATTTTTTGAAGATTCGTTTTGAACGTAAGAACGCAAATGAATGGTTATGCAAGTTATGGCAGAAAAGAGGTGAAAGAAAATATTTCTTTATGTGAAATATTTCTTAAGAAAAGATTTGTGGATTTGTATATGTATTTGCCCTATTCTGTCACCATTTTTATTCAACTTTAACACTTTAAGAAGGAGAAAGATTTCGTCAAAAGTAGGATTAATTTATTATAAATTTATTGGTTTGGTTTTATTTGTATATAAATCCATTTTTAACAATCAAAGTAACAATCAAATGTGGTTTACAACTGAAATTCATGACCCAGAGCATTAGGGACAACTTAAGCTCCGCTTAGTTCTCAAGTTAAGAAATTTGTTAGTGCATAAATAAAAATAAGCTTTAAACTTTAGAAAAATTATATTACAAACAGAACGTTATTTAAATTGCAATAAATGTTTAATATTCTGTAACTAATTACTTTATATTTGCTCTAAAAATTGCAAAAAGGCTTCAAATTCAAATCAGAAACATTGAAGAATTTCACCTATCGTTCATAAGATATTTAGTTTCGAACCAACTCAATAGCATGTTGATAGAAAAAATAACGTTAAATTAGTATAAAAATAATTCCAACAAAAATGAGTTTCTTGTCCAACCCTAGAAGAAAGGCCCTTAAAAAGACATTCATTTTACGAACCGTTTTTCTCATATATCATAAGTCATTAGACATAAAACCCATCAAAACCCCACCTATTTTGATTATGTATCGGAAAATAAACTTTGGTAAGATTTGTAAGATCTTATTGGCTAAATAAAAAACCTTTTAATGTCCAAATAGTTTTTCTATTGAATATTAGGATCAGTGGTTTAATCAGTGGTTTTAATCAAGTTCTTCAAATGTTGTTTTGATCTTTGGGTTACTAATAATCACTTTTCAAACCATCGCTATTATGGTTTCTTAACAAAAAGTAATCCGATAGGTTGCACTAGGTCTTCTATGATTATAAGATTTAGAAGTGGAGTTGGCAAATGGTTGATCGGAAATTGGTCGACAGTTGTTCGCAGGTAGTTTAAATAATTTTTAAGAAAATTTCAAACCTAAATAAAAAATGGGTACTATAAAATTAACAGAAAATGAAACTTGAATTTCAACACGCATCTATTCTACAACGGATTTTATTGATTCCCAAATAGTGTTTCTACTACTTCCTTCTACTCAATCTCTCTTTGAATTTGTATTTGTTTTAATTTAGCCCAAATTTCAAAGTCGGTCGCGCATATATAAGAAAAATATTAGGGGTACCGGAAAGTATTGTCGTTTTTTCAATATACAATTAAAACACAAAATTTGTTACAACTATTGACTTTAAATCAATGATATAATCAGCCTCGATAATATTAACGTTTTGATATCTAGTGTGCATTTTTTAATGCCATATTAGTAAAAATCAATCGATTACTAAGGACAATATCGAAAAACTACATTTTGAACATCATTTAAGCTTTCAATTTTCTAGCCACTTAGTAAATGTGGTAATGGTTGAAATAAATAGAAATCCGATGAAATAACTTTGGACAATTATAGTGGGTACGACAATATCACCTCCCTCTTAATTAATTACAGTTTTTTCTAGGGCTTTTCTTCGGCAGAAAGGTCTTCCATAACCGTGTTACAGCATAGAATTTTATCTGTTAATAGTTTTTGAACACTTTTGCGTATTTGGCCGATCGATTGAGAATGATTAGGATTATTTGACAGCTTTTCGATTTTCTGGCATACATTTGGCACCATTTCCCCCCTTAACTTTTTATTGGTTAAATTTTTGTCATATTTCGTTGGTACCAGTTGGAGAAATGAAAATTATTGAATTTGTATGAAGTGATCA
Source organism: Sisyra terminalis (assembly GCA_958496175.1). Taxonomy (NCBI): domain Eukaryota; kingdom Metazoa; phylum Arthropoda; class Insecta; order Neuroptera; family Sisyridae; genus Sisyra; species Sisyra terminalis. Next base: position 17,643,857 of record OY292275.1, read on the forward strand.
AAAGTGTATGAATTTGTAAAATACTTCAAAAAACTGCTCATGTGGCATTAATGAATTTCTAATGCACTTAGATAAACATTGAAGATGTTTTTAGTAATAACTGTGCGTAGCTATCCTGTGAAACTCGAAGAGCAGACAATACCGAATTTATATTCTTTCGGTTTTTTGGTCCTACCATTTCAATATAGATTTCGGAATAAAAAATATTTTGTAATTTTTACTAAGTTGATAAATTACTTTAGTCATAAAATGTCTTTAGTACCACTTTGAAAAAACTTATAAGCAGATTACTCGCTTAAAAACGACATTATTTTCCGGGGCACCTTAATTGTCGATCATAACAATATTATTTTTGCCCACCCCTGATTTAGAACCATTAGATCAGTTAGAGTGATTGAATTCAAAGTTTGTATGGATAAATAAAAACATAAAGCATAGTTTTGTACTTAGTTCTTTCCCCTTCAGATCGCAAATCTTCATATTTCTTTTCCCAAGCTTCAATTTGCTTCTGCAAAGCGACTTTTCCATCGGCATCTTGCTGTTCACTGTTTCGTGCATTTTCAAGTTGTGCTAAAATCGCCGCTTGCTAAAACATATATAAGTACATCAAATATTCACTTCTGATAACACTTTTATGGTTCAAAAACCTTGTCTCTTTCTCGTTGTAATTCTATTTCCATTTTTTCTGCTGCTCTTTCTGCAAGCATTTGCATTTGTTGCGCCTCTTGCAGTTTCAACTGTGTAGCTTTCAATATGTCTGGAAGCGGTGTCAATTCCTGCAACTTTTCTTGGAATTGATTTTTCACTCGCTGTATTTCCAAATTGACTTGTTCACTAATTCTTTGATTTTCCATTTCCATCACATCAATTTGACGACGTTGTTCTTCAACAGCTTGTTGTGCTGCCAAATACTGTTGGGTAAAAATTGTTAAGTATTGTTTTTGAATTTTTTCTGTAGTACCACCGTACCTTATTTCTATAATCCTCCAGTTGAGATGTTTGATCTCCAACTAATGATCGTAGTTCATCCAACTCGTCTTGAGCTTCTCGATATCTTTGCTTTGCAATATTTAGTTGCTGTTCTTGTTCTGCTAACAACTCTTTAGATCCAGCTAGCTGAAACAATTTGTATCTGTTAAAAATATCATTGCATATTTGCTTCTGCTTGTTTTTTGTTTGTACTTTGTTTCGATCCATATTGAACAGTTTTAATTCTTTTTCTTTATCACGTAATGCCATTTCAGCTTGCTCCTTTTCAAATTGTGCATCTTTAGCAGCTTGTTTTAACTTATCGGCATCAGCTCTCATTCCAGCAACTTCTGTTAACTTGTTCTTGTAGTCTTCTTGCAAGCGGGCGTATTGCTCTCGAAGTTCTCGTAATTGTTGGTCAGCACCTCCGCCACCCATTGCCTATTAATTAATGATGGTTACAATTCTTTAATGAAACTTGAATTAAGTTTATACTAACGGAACGTGGCTCAGCACGATGTGGATTACAAGGTGCAAGACAGGGTCCCTAAAAAAAGAAAATGTTTAAGAACTGATTTAAAAGGGTTTAAAATATTAAATCTATTCAATATTTTTAACAAAACAATTTTGTAAATTATAATAACGCTTTCAAAGTACCTCTTTTTCTAAAATTCCATGATATTCCAAATATTCTCAGAACAATAATCTTAAAATATCTGTAGTTTATAATTTTGATTTAAGGACTGTGAAGATTTCGCTCGTAGTAAAATGCAAGCTTTTTTACAAATATGACTTACTTCAAATCAAATTTTAGAAAAAGGTCCAAGAGTCTTGAAGAGTCGTCAAGTTGTATTATGTCACGGTTAATATAACGTGCATCTGTATATGTTGTAGTAAAATATTCAGGAATGCTGCTACTTGCAGGGAAGTAGAAGATTTTTTCTATTATTTTCATTTACTTTATTTTACTGTGAAAGTAGTTACTGTCCTGAACCCACTATTTTACTAAGGTTGACAGTAAGGGTAGGCAAACGGTCGATCGCGAAAAGGTCGATAGTCGATCGCAGGTATTTGAAATATTTTTTTAGCTAAATTTCATATTTTTTAATTGAAAATGTGTACTAAAAAATTATCAGATAATGAAAATTGAATTTAAAGCTAAACACGCATCTATTTTATAACAAATATTACCGATTTCCAAATAGCGCTTGTAATACTCCCTTCTACTCATTTTCTCTTTAAATTTGACTTTGTTTTTATATAACCCATTTTTCGAAGTCGATCGAGTATAAATAAGAAAAATTACTGTCGATCATACGAGTTTTAAGTTTACCCACTCATGGTTTACAGCATATATATTATACAAATAATGTGGTCTATTATAAGCTCCTAGAAGCTTAAATATTTTCAATTTGATAAAAAACATCCTTGAAACGTTGAAGTTTTATTATAAATCAAACTTTAAAATATCAGATAGTTTTCTTTTTTGATTCTAGATTCGTCTTTAACGAATAAACTTACAATAACATAAAAATAGATATTGTTCTAGAAAATTTAATATTCTACAAATAAATCAAATAATATTCTTTCAAGACATTTAATGTTGTTTCTAAAGCAGGGACTTTAAAAAATATCGACCAGTATTATCAATAAATGAGATATTTATTTTGAAAGTGGCCTAAGTCCATTTCAAGGACAGTTGATACGACTACTTTTTATTCGCTGATAGACCAGATTATGCTGATATTGATTGTTTGATTGTGAAATATATATTCATTGTTCGAAAAAAGTATATAAACTATTCATGAAATGGACTTAAGATATTTTCAAAATAAGTAGTTCAAAGAATTAATGGATAATTGTTGAAAACAACTTTGGTACTAATGAGAGGACCGCGAAGAAAATTGTAATTAACTTAACTATAATTTTGTCTCAAATATTAAACACACAATAAATATAATATATTAAAAGAGAACCATTGTACTAAATGTATTCAATTTCAACAGAAACACATATATATATATATATATATATCTCATGTAATATTTAAGGTATTAATACTTGCAAAAAAAATAAATAAAAAATAAACTGTGCAATATTGGAGATACACTATGTGAATAGTAAAGAATAATTGATAAATTATTTTCGCTTTACATGAATTCCTTAAACTTTGCGGAACAAAAATAAATTCAGGCAAATAACAATGATAAACGTAGAAAGTATTTTTGAATTTATGAATTATAATTTATAACCGTAAAATTGTTGAATTTTCTACCTTGTTTTTTATTCTATTCGTGATTTTTTTGTTAGTTCAATTCCAATGTGATATAGTTTTCTCTTTAGTGGCTAAATTTTCATTGTGGATTAATTTATTCGCGAATTAAATTAAAAACAAAGTCGAAAATGCAAGTCGCCAAATTTGACGGTTCTGAAAGGGACATGAGCCAAAAATCCTATTAGGAGTTCGCGGGATTATGAATTTAGTGGTCCGTGAGGTCAAAAAGTTTGGCGACCGCTGGTTTAGAATATCAAATTTGGAAGGCCCAAACTATTTCTTCAAGGTTAATAAGTGTATAACCTTTGTGCCTGTAGATTGAGAACCGTGACCCCCAGCATGTCCTCCATGACTTTCCGGTGCACAGGGTGCAGAGCAACGAGCTGTTTTCCTTTGTTGTTCTAACATTAATCTTTCCCGTTGTACATTTTCCAACTCGTTTTGCATACTTCGTACTTGATTTTCCATGGCTCCGAGTTGTTTTTCCTGAAATCAATCTTTTCAATATGAAGTCAAATGATTAAAAGGATATTTTTTTACCAAAACATGGGTTGTATTAGAATAGTTTTGTAGGCGCGTTTCCACATCGCCAGGACATATGCCTTTTCCTCCACAAGCCATTGCTGCGTTTTCTTCAGATTGTTTGCGTTTTAATTTATTTTTACTTACTGAACTTGCAAGCTACACATCAATTTAAAATTGATTCACAGAATTATTTTACGGAGCAATGTTGAGTACTCACCGAAGCTTTGCTTAATTTGTCAGTTAAAATAGTATTTTCTTTGACAACAATTCGTAGTTCTGTTTGGAGACTATTTAATTTCCGATGTAGACTTTCAACAGTTTGGTCCTTGTTTATAATTTCCTCTTGTAGTTGATATCTTGAAAAACATTAAATTCTGATAAAATCTTTGCGCCAAGTTATGAGTTCATTGGTAAAATAAGAAAGCATATGTATAAATTAATAAATTAACATAAAATTGAAATTTTGAAAGGTGATACTCGTTTTTCTAAATAACTTTTGTTTCCTTCTCACTAATTAAAATCAAGTTACCTTTTGCCTTCTAAATCTGCATTTTCAGCTGCTAGCTTTTCTTGCATATTGTAACTTTCCGTTAGTTTTCGCGCAAATTGAGGCATAACTTGTTGCTAAAAAATACCAGAACCATTTTAACAACTAAAATACAGAACTTTGAGTGTTATTATTCTCACAGGTGGCATAAAGGGAATAAATGCTTTATCTGCATTTAGAATTGGTGGATGTTTAATTACATACACATCTTCTTCTTCTTTATGTTGTTGCTTTTCTAAAGCATTATTGGCCATTAACAGATCGGCTCTTTTATCGATTTGACTGACTAACATTTGAACATAACGAGTGCGAGATTCAAATTCTTGAAGATGTTGCGATAAAAGTTTGTTCTTCTCTTCGAGTTCTAAGTTTTCAAGATCCGTCATTTGAGATTTCTACAGAATATTGGATTTTTGAAACAAAAAACATAAGGTTTCATTTGGTTTGGGTAAAAACCTCTAATAAGGAAGCCACACTTTGTTTTAATTCACTAATTATTACTGCCGTTTGTTGAGCTTGCTTTTCAGCCTCCCGAAGCTCTAGAACTACCTTTATATCAGCGCTTTCTTTATTTGTCACAGGAGTTGTAGCTGTAGGGTCTCCAGCTAGAAGAAAAACGATGAAAAATAAGGATTAGAATAAGATATAAGATATAACCTGGGTGTGCCGAAGGTGATGGGCAAGAAAAACAAGTATCCTAAAAAATTGATAACGAAAAAAAGTATGAATAATTTTACCAGAGCTACAATGGTATGATCAATATAATTCCCCGTCATATGTTCGATTTAATAATCAGAAAATTTCATTTTTTAATTTAAGAAGATGCTAATTTTTTAGTAACATAAAAGGCGCCATTTTTATTCTTCTACAGGTGTTCGAAATTCTAGTAAAAGCTCTGATTTTTATTAAATATGAAGCCGCTTCCACACGATGTTACAAATGTTCAAAGAAAAAAAATCGGTTTTTGAATTCCATCATAAATTCAGTGTTTTTAAAATATATCAAAAGTGGGGATTTTTTCTACTTAAAAGCAACCATTTGACCGTCTTTTAAACATTTGATCGTAAATAAATAAATAATTAAATAAAATATTTGGTACAAGTAATTTTGAACGATATCAGTATTTAGCAACGTAGCATTTTTTACATTCTTTTTAACTTAATTTACGAATAAAACAGGCCATAACGAAAATTTAGCTACAAAAAAGAAAATTATCCGACAGTAGCATTGAATTAACAAAAAAATCGCAAACTAAATTAAAAAAAAAGTAGAAAACGCATCGTTGCCAAATATTAATGACACTAAAAGGGGTTTGAGCCATGTTTACTCATTTTTTGCCTATTCTACATACATCTATGGTTTGATAAATATTCAAGTTATGGATGAATCAAAAAGAAAGTATTAATTTTATTGAAATATGAGTTATTTGGGTCATGTCCCATCTAGAACCATCAAATCTGACAACGTTGCATTTACCACCCTATTTCTTATTAAACTCGCGATTTCTTTGGTAGCTAAAGTCTAAAATTGTCTAATAAGGTATAATTTTCTTTTTTGTGACTAAATTTTAATTATGGACTAATTTATTTTCAAACTAAATTAAAAACAAAGTAGAGAATGCGACGTTGTCAAATTTGATGGTTCTAAAAGAGACATGAGCTAGTTATTTTTGCAGTTCTAATCCCTTTTAAGACGGTCAATATCTGGTATTCGTAATTGATGTTTTTAATTTAATTCGCGAATAAATCGGCCCATAATGAAAATTTAGCCACAAAAAAGAAAATTGTACAATATTAGCATAAGATTGACAAAAAAATCGCGAATAAAAATAAAACAAAGCAGAAAATGCAACGTTGCCAGATATTGACCGACCTAAAAGCGACTTAATCCGTTTGTACTCTATTTTTGCCTATATCTATGGTTTGACCAAACGTTTGCCAGGAAATTTATAGCATCGTATAGGAGGGGATTAGCGACAACTTTCAAGGTTTTACCCGAAGCCGTTTAATTTCATTATTTCTATTTTATATTTATAGACACTATATTTCTATGTTAACACTTTAAGTATTTAATAAGATTCACCTAACTAAGAATATAACTACTGTCGCATCATCTTTCCAAACCTTTACTACGACTACACAATTAATAATAAGCATATATAACAATAAGCATTTGAAAATTTAATAAAGTTTAGTCAAGTACTTGTTACTTAATTTTTTAACTCATACTATGATTTATAAATTACCAATGTAACATTACCAAAGATTGATAGTTTAAAAAGATTTATTAATATTGGTATACAAAATCTAAACATGTTAAATGTTTCAAATGAAACATTGATTATTAGCATGGTTTATCTAACTTTCAGCCCAATTTTTGATTATTTATCCTAAAAAGCGTCACCAAATGAAATCTTACCACCTGCTTCATCAACTGTAAGTTCTTGGCTTGAACTACAAAGCAATATCTTGGAATCAGAACACTAGAAGAAGAAGAAAAGGAATAATTAATTAAAAAAAGAAGCAAATGTTAATATTATAAAAAAAAAATACTTTAACAGCTTCCCGAATTTCACTCAAGGATTTTTCAAGTGTTTTTTTCAGGTCTGGAGTATCATCTAGTACTTCTTGTAGCTCGTTTGTTGCAGTGTCAACCATTTGTTCTACTTCTCTTAAAGCTTCTTCCTAATAAACGTTAGTTTGTTATAACAAATTTGCAAAAATCATTTTTTGAAAGTAAATTTACATCGACAATAGCTGCATCTCCAGCTTCAAGTATATCGACTTCGAAGTCTATTTTTAAAGTTTTTGCCTTATCATCACATTTTTCATTTGTAGCGTAGTCTCCACTTGATGCCATTGTAGTTGTTTGGGTTGATTAGGCTAAATTAAATTCAATCCACAATATGATTCCGCAGTTGATTTTACCGAAAAAAGCTCTCGACAAATTTCAGAATCGATTAAGTTTTGAAAATAAGTTTTTCAAAGTTTTCGTTTTTACTATTAGCTAAAAATTATCTAAAAAAACTTATAAATAAATACCTAGGTGAGAAATTATTTAAGATTTACATTTTTATGCTTACTTTTGTAGAATATTATAAATATATTCCCCAATTTGGGTTAATGTGGCTATTGGAATATGTTTGTTATTGAGTATAAAAGAAGTTTTCCAGTAGGTAATAATTTGTTGATATCCTTCCGTTTTAATACAAATTCATGAATAATAATTGCGCATTGATTGGGCAACAGAATTTATTGGAATTTAATATCTGCAACCATCATATTACTAAAAGATAAACTAAGATATATTCGTTTTAAAACATATCATACTTACTGACTTCTACCGGACTTTTCAAACATAAAGAGTATAAAAATAAAGAAAAAAGTAGAAAAAAATATATTAACTTCTTGACGTGTTTAAATAAAAGTGTAAAAAAAACAATTTTGATTTTTTGTCACTATAGTTATACGTTGGATTATTTTGATATCTGCTTTCTGTTGACAAATCAATATTGTCGTTTTGTGATTTTATGTGTTTAATTCATACAGCTAGTACCAGCCAGTACAAAATACATGTGACCATAAAGTTCTGATTTAAAATCTACTATAAATAATATTAAAAGATTAAAAGTACTTAAAGAATTTGTGCAGTTTTCTTTGAAAGCGGTACAAGATCATTTCATATATAAGTATATAGTAATAAATATTTAAGTAAAAATTAAAAAAAATATTGATTAATTTCTTGCGAACTATGTTTATAAAGCTCAAAGCAAATTGCATGCGTTGCAACCCCAAATTTTGATCAAAAAAGAACTACCAATATTTACTAAAAGAAAATGTATTTTTTTTTTTCTTTTAAATAGGGAAATTTTTGTATACGAAAACAGAATATTAAGGGTTTCTATTTCGGTGATTATCAAATCGATATCATTTTGTAAAGAATTCTGGAAGAATTTTTTAAGGTTATTGAATAAATCTATGTAAGAGTTAATCGGAAATCGATTTTGGTTCAGAGTTGGCCAAATTCAATGTTTTCTTTTTCTGTAAGAGTTCTTGGCTATAAGGCTTTGCAAAAGTGCATATTTGAATGTGAGTTTTTCTGTCTTGTTAGTACAAATTTTAGTTGATTTATGATACAGATGTAAGATAGTAAAACTATCAATCTCAACAAATCGAGTGATCGAATTGTTTAACAAAAATATGTTTAGAAATATCTATGTATATCTTTAAACTCATGAATTGGTGAGAATTTAAGGATTTTTTTATGCAAATGAGTTTTAACATGTTTAATGTTTTTATAGGTGTAAATCAAAATAAGTAAAATACAATGTCATTTAATTGTTAATAATTATTGTTGTTGTAACTAATTTAATAATTAAAAATGTAGCAATATTACCGATATCAATTAATTTTCACAATTCAATTTTAGGTGGTACAAAGTTCACCGGGTCCTCTGATATTTTATAAAAAAAATATTTGCATAATATAATATAATATAGTCAAGTACATATCAAGTGTAACGCAGGCAATTTGTAAAAAAATATTTTTTAAATGCATTTAATATTATTACCATACACAAAAGAATTTAATGAAACCATGAAATGAAATTTCAAATTTGGTTCGTTTCTAAAAACATGAAAAAATATTATTAAATTGTATATATACGAAAAAAACAAGTACTTATATGCCCATAAAAGTTTTATCCTTCATTTTGTTGATATGTTCGCTTCAATAATTGAACGATTTTATTAACTTAAAACTGGGTTTACAGATATATAATCGATTTGAATTGAATTGATTTTATCTTAAAAACTTATGAAGATTTAAATTTGAACGTGTAGGCCAAATATAGATTTGAATTTATTATAAATTAAACATTGGAGTAGGTTTAAATTTATTATGGCTTTTGTCAGTATGAATACTACACGTTAAGTGCAAAACCAGTTTGCTCGTTAGCTAGTGGAGAATGCACACAATCTTACTTTCAAGCGGTGATATGAAATAACATAGTAAAAGCTTGAAGGACAAAATGTGTGTACGAGACAATGGCAGGTTTAAATATGTAATTCAGGAATTCGAAACCAGTTTGAGGTGTTTATTATTTGTTGTCAATTGTACTTACACTAACAACTGTTTCCGAATCCATAAATGACACCTCTGAAGCTTACAATAATAATCATTATGAAACAAAGGTTGATAAAATTGTATTTCTTCTACCTGAGTTCTATCGTAAGATTCAAGAACAGGTTTATCGATTTCGATAATATTTTGTTTTCAGGTAAATCTTGGTATTTCGCCAAAAAATAGTATAAAGATGGTCACAAACAAGTTTAATCAAAAAAGTATCAATATTTTATTCTGGGTTTACTTTTGGTTCTAATTTAAAGAGAGCTTTATTGATTTGATTGAAACTTTCTAATCAAGTTCAACTAATTTTTCTTCAGAAGAAAAAGTTGTCTATTAACGATTAATTATTAATAATAAAAGTAGTAGAAGGCCGATTAAAATAAATAAACGGACACCCATTAATTGGATATAAATTGGTTCCTTTAACTTAATATCTATGTTCTTTTTAATATCGAAAAATCAGCATTCTTGAAATCAGGGGTAGTCAACCCAAATGATATTGCGGGCCACTTCGAAGATGCATCATAACTCCGCGGGCTACTTTTGAAGTTATATCTTAAATTCTCCACACTAAATTTAAATACACTCTAAATATTTTTAATATATTGGTTTTCACCATTTCGATCATTATAAAATGTATACATTTTATAAAAGTCTGATGCATCTCGCGGGTCAAAAAAATTGTCAAGGTGTATCTTTTGCGGTCCACGGGTTGGCCACCTCTGATTTATATAAACAATGAATAATCTATCTTCTATCTTGTATAGATTTCAAAAACTCAAAAAGCTCTGAATCGATTTAGCTCAAATTTTGTCCCGATATACAATCCACTTTAAAGATTGTTTTTATCTATTTCTTCTGTCAGTAATATACCTGCGACCGCAAGAAAATGGAATTTTCAACGGTCAAGACAATAGCCGCTAACTGCCAATACTTCATTGTTATGGTCACGTGTAGTCATTTTTAGAGGTAGAGCAAATTTTCTCAAATAGTAATTAATAAATGTATATCTTGAGGTAAGTTATAATTGGTAAAACGAGGGATGCTGGGTATTGATAAAGGAGGTGATTCTAATAATTCACAAGCTTTTTTTCCTAAGTTCAATTTATTTATTTACAACCATTCACAACCATAGGCTGGCAGGACAATGTTTGCCGGGTTCAGCTAGTTAAGTATTTATTTATATTTATGAGGATATTTTGAATAAATTTTCTTAAGAGATGTTGAAATCTTAATATTAAAATTATTAATAAACGGAAGATATTTTTTTAAGTATATGTGAATGCTTTACTGTTTTTACGTTACAGGTTTTTGATACAATCAAAGTATAATATATGAAGTAACAACAATTATTTATGTTCTTTCTATGAAATCAAAGTGGCATAGAAAGGTGGCTTTTATTACGACAACTAACATTCAATCGGATTGTGAAGTTGCTGCCATCCATTGTTAAGACAATACGAACATGATTGATCTACATTCATTTGTGCAAGCTCATGTTGTAACTGCTTTATCTTGGCTTCCATAAATGCAAGTTTGCGTTTCTAAAAAAATAAATTGAATTTAATATTTTTTTTTATTAATTAGTTATTATTCGCATACTAAAAGTGCGTCGTAATTATCTATATCTTTGATTCGATTTTCTATTTCGTCTTCCGTTATGTCTTTTCCACCACAACTTCTTCTTCCACTGCAACATGATGAGTGCTTTTGATGTTTTGAGGTGTTCTTGGAACTCGTATGGGATTTGGATTTGGAATCATGTGACTGAGCCATGTGTCCCTAGAATTTGAGAACATTTAAACCTACTTTTATGGATTTCGTTCTGAAATATTTACGAGACACAAGGGTTGATTATGATCTTTAGCACATGGGGCAGGCGTTGCATTATTTCCACCAGAACAAACTGGCTTTGGTTTTCCGTGTGGGCATGATGGTCGCCCACATGTCGCTCCTGTTACGCTTTTAGGTTGAGCTCCCGGAGGCACAATTGGACCCTTTAGTAATTAATTTTTGTAAATTTCATAACCTGATCTTCTACTTTTTAATTAAACTTACCATCATTCTTTGAGCTAATATTAAATTGTGCTTATTAACATTTTCCAATTCTTTTTCAAGTTGTTGAATTTTTGTTTGGAAGTAATTCATTTCTGTCGTTGTAGCACCCGAAGGTCTAAAAAAAAATAATTCATTGTTTTATAAAAAAATAACTCCAATTATGAAAACGTAGTTAATAAAATAAAATTTATGTAATTCATTTCCAAGGACTAATCATTTTTACAAATTTGTTTCTTTTTTCAACTTTTTTATATCATCATAATACAATATACTATTACTATGTAGACTATCAATTTGTTTTTGAATCTCCTACGAATTGTCTCCTTTCATAAATTCTTTGTCTTTTATCGCCCCCTTCATTTCAAAGAATGGAAATTAGTAACGTTTTTTACTATTCGTGACATGAAAATGTAGTGAAAAGGGGGCGATATTGTTTGCATTGTAAAATATTACTACTTTCTGACTTATACTTTTTATAGGTATAATTTATTCGAGGTATAAGATTAAAATATGGAATTTCAAGACTTTTTAGTTAACTAAAACAAAAATGTAAACAAATTCAGTTGCCCTCATGCAATATTTTTATATAATTGATTAATTTAATCGACAACAACGAAGAATGTTTAACAAAGTTCATAATTGCTTTTACATTATTGAATTTTTGAAGAAATGTATATTCACTGAACTTTTGTTTCTATTGCTTTAATATTTTTAATAATTATTGTGGGAGAAAACTTATTAAATTTAACTTATGTAGATAAGCATTAAACTTCAAAAACTTATAGTAGATAAAGCATCTTTCCCCATAAAAATTAATGTGATACTTTTTCAATGTATTAAATTGATTTTGATAAAATAACACAATAACAATTAATTCAAATTTCTATCAAAACTTGTTGATCTGAGACTCTTTTTTATACTCAGCATTATTACGATTTGTTTAGTCATTTAAAGTGAAAGAGCAACAAACAAATAAATAAATTCAATTTTACTTCTATTAAGTACGTAAAATACCTATTTGGATCAATTTGTGGTCCGTGTTTCAATCTTTCTTGCATTATATAAGCTTCATGTAACCTTGTCTGGAATTGAGGCAAGACACTCTGAGGAGAAAAAGGAAGTTATGTAACCCATTTAAAATTTGCCGAATAAAAAAAAATTACCGGAGCTGGTGGAGGTTCAATTTTGTATTTCTTTTGTTTAGGCGGCTTCTTCTTATCAACATCACAAATGATAATTTTAGGAACGTTATTTTCAACAGTGCCACAAATGATCACTTTGGGTAGCATATCTTCTTCTTTCACTGGTTTCTTGGTTTCAATTCCCATACCTAGTCCATAGCCAGGCATCAACAAGTCAGCGTTCTTATCGATTCGTCCAACCAGTTGTTGTATTTGCCTAGTGCGGATTTCGAATTCTTGTAGCATTTTGCTTAATTGTTGGTTTTTTTCTTCAAGTTCCATGTTTTCTTCTTCAGTCATATGTGGGTTCTAAAAAGAAGTAGTAGATTTTTGTAAAAACTATTTTAACATCTTATCAGAAAATCCTTCTTTTAGTTTGATATTGGAATTTTGGGCAGAACTCTTTTCTTATAGTTTATGAATTTCTGTTAAGATAATGATTGTATAAAAGCCACTAAGAAATGGTGTTATGATGTATAATTGTGCACATGATAGAAAATTATTTTATGCAATCATTCAAATGTGGTTTTATTTGGTAGTTTGTAATGGATGGACAAGTTTAAGAGGCATGTTTGTATATAACACTTTTCAACATCTAAGTGAACAATTTAAAGTGTCGTTATTACTTGCAATAATGAGGCGACGCTTTGTTTTAATTCTGCAATTGTTTTTGCCGTACAATGAGCTTGTTTTTCAGCATCTTCCAATTGTAATAAAACCTTCGAATCAATGGCTTTAAGTAAAGTAGCTGTAGATCCTTGAGCGGAAATTCTACTTTCGTCTAAAATGTGAAATATATTAGTAAGTATTTTTTATGATCAATTAGTAATACCTTCTTTACTAAATGACTTCACAACACCGTCTACAGCATTTTCAAGTAATGTAGGATCAGAGTTCTACGAATGAAATGATTTATTTTATAGACCTATGTATAAGAAGTGTAAAAAATTATCAACCTTAAGGGCTTCTTTGATTTCTTCGAGTGATTTTTGTAAAGCTTCTTTAAGTTCAGGATTATCTTCTAAGACATCTTGAAGTTCCGCGGCTGCCGTGTCTACCATATCGGCAACTTCTTTGAGTGCCTCCGCCTATAAAAATAGAAATTTTATAGAATTCTAAAACTCTGAAAAATAATTTCAATACATCTGCTTGTTCTCCATCTTCAGCTTCTCCCTCTTCAGCTTCTCTATCTTCAGCTTCTTTATCTTCCTCAGGCGCTGCTACAGTTCCAGTTTCATCCTGTTCCTCAACATTTTCAACTTCTTCAGCTTCTTCAGCTTCTTCACCTTCCTCACTGTATATTTTCACCATTTTGAGACGGAATCACTATGTAACAATAATCTTTAACTTTTTATTAAAAAATTAAAAATATTTTTTACGTTCTTGGACTTATAACATTAATATTGGTCCGTTTTCTATTTGAAATAGAGTTAATGATTTGATAATTTGATGAGACTATATGTAAGGGATTATAAGTTTTTGAATAAATTTACTTGAATTTTGAAGAAATTTCCGAAAGTTGCGAAAATGATTTTCGTTGAATTATTTTCTAATTTGTTAATTTGTTTTTAATGATTTAAATGTAACTATAGAAGTATATTTAACAAATTATTTGAAGAACCAACTTACTAGACTACTTTATACCTTAAAACTGTTAAGTATAAATCAGAAAGTATACAGGCCCCGGTTTTAAAATGAAATTTATAATAAATTTTTCTTGCAATTAAAACGAAAAAAATTTGCCTATAAATAAAAATTAAAACAAAAGTAAATTCATTAGCATTGGATAAGTTCTTTTTTATGGTCAGAAAAAGTGGATATTAACAAATTATTACGATTTAACCGAATGTTTGAATGCATTACAGAAAAGTTGTTTTCCGAATATTTTTAAGAACTTTAAAGGAAATCTATCACATTTTATTTTATTTAACGTAAAAATATTTGAGTTATTCAAATACGAAAAGACGTGCTCGTTTTATGAAGGTACCTCATACCTGTATTTATAAATCAATTCTTTAAAAATAATATTTCTTTAATAATTTTTAACGCTTGCATAGTTCAAGTTAATTGTTTGATATTTGAAATTGAATTTATAATAATCAGTTGATTGAGTCTCTATTAACACATTCATGTGTTAATATGAAACCGGAATTTGCCAATAAGTGATGGTGGCAGTTAATAGAGGGTCTGGATAGACTAAACTATGTCATGGTAGTATTTTTTTGTTTCGATACTTGAAAAAGATTTTCAATTCGAAAACTGTAAACTTCCTTTGGAAAAACTGCTACGGAATCACGTCGAAAGCTTGTCGAAGCTTACGATGAGCATGCTCTTTGGAAATCTCAGTATTTTGAGGGATATAAAAAAATATAATGGAAAAATCGATGTGGAGAACGAAGAATGTGAAGTCATCAAAAAAAGACATCGAATTATAAAAATTGTTGAACGAGATTGGTAGTCAAACGAACAAACTCTTACGATAGTTAATTTGAACCAATTGTTAACGTGAAAAACGGCCAGAATATCAAAATAGATAATACAAAGTGATCTTGCTGCATGATAATTCCCCTAGCTACATGAAAAACGAGTGAAAGATATGATTGATGCATTTAGTTTGGAAAACTTTTGCATGTGGCTTACTCCCCAGACTTGACTTCTTCAGGTTATTACTTTTTTGCGTCGATGGGACACTCACTTGCTGAGCAATTTTTCATATAGTACGAAGATCTATAAAAATGACCCGATGTCGCGATTAGCTCAAAAGAACAATTTTTTTGGTATGGTTTCCACAAATTGTCAGAAAAAAGGCGAAAATGCATGGTTATTAAAGAGAATTATTTTGAATATTTTTTTTCCATGTAGGAAAATAGAAAGCTTATTTTTAGAAAAAATGCGGTATCATATTAACACACCTGTATAATAATCTAAATTTAAATCCCAAGACTCTTCAAAACAGGCCATAATTGGCTCAACTGCTGCTAAAAAGTCAAATATATTGATTAGAATTGATTATGAAATTTGAACAGTGATATACTATTTGATAAGTGTTTAAAAACTTTATTGATTGGTATGAAGAAAGTATTAGAAAAGGGATAGATTATGGAGAATTTTCTTTCGATCTTCTCGATGATATTCAAGTCTTATCTGTTCGATGGAAGATTCAGAAATTCTTTCGAAAGAAGCTCAAAAAAGCTTTGCTATAAATATTATCGAAACATACAGAGAAAATGTTTTTTTCAAATTTATATTTTTGTTTAGAACTATTTAAATTATCTTCTTTTGGGAATTATTACTTTAATTTTTTTTGTACAACCCGTTTCATAGGTTTCTCGACTTTTTCTACATCAGGTACAAATATAATTCTTAATAAAATTAATTTAACTGTCAGTTAAATATTATTAAGAATTATATTAATAGCTGAAGAAGTCGGGTAACCGATGACCGATGACGTGTTGTACAAAATTAAATTTATTGTACGAAATAAAAATTAAAAAATTACCAAAAAAGGGACAATAAAAACAATGTTAAAACAATCAAGGAAAAAAACCATAAAAATATTTTTTTTTTTTGACAGATTTTTATTTTAAATCGAACAAAAAGAAGTTAATTTAAATTTCTTCACGACCTTAAAAAACATTTTTTTTATTTAAATGACTTTTCAGTACAAAAAAAAACACCAATAGAAAAAATCGGTTAAGGCGGACTAGTAAAGTAGGCGCTAGTTTTGATGTTACGACATTCTCAGCAATTGTTTGTGAGCCCACTTATGGATAGGATTCTTAATGAAATAATTAGATAAACTAGTTATAATTAGCTTTTACTACTCATTAAAAGTGATTCAAAAACGACAATAACTTCAAATTTTTCTAAAACAGCTAATAAGAGGTATGCTTATTTGAGGTTCTTTTTGATAAGTAATTCAAAATATAATTTAACTACTACCGATATTGTTTTCATAAGATTGTATTAACTAATTTATTATTTTCATAAAAATGCAGCATAATTGGGTTTGATCCTCATATTGAGCAAATGTTTGATATTCCTCGATGACGGATTTTTTTGACTTTAGAGTCCTTGAATATCTTAGTAGTTATAAAACAACGGTAAATAACAATAGCAAATAGAAAATGAAGAATACGTGACTATTATTTTACATTAAGACTAAGACCTTACTAATTAGAAATTTGAGTAGAAATGCTTAAAAAATTTTTATGGACATGTGTAAGGGTATTCCAAAGAGTGGGTTCTATATATACAGAGGTGTGAAAATTATTAGACTCAAGACAACTCAAGAAAAAAAAACACATTTTTGTTTTAAAATGTCATAAACTTAAAAATTACAATAATTTCACTCATCTAATGTTTTATGTGGCATCCTTTATTGTTAATAATTTATTTTTCTCATCCTGGCATACTCTATACTATTTTTACATTTATATTTTATTATGATGCCAAATCTTAATGAGTTCGGTATTCAGATCCACCCGTGTTGAAATAGTTTATTTTATTTTAGTTTTTTGTTCACAATGGCCTAAAAATTTTCTACGAAATTAGCATCAGGACTATTTCCTGGTCAAAAAGGCACACTAATGTTAGAATTTTTGAGGAAATCTATAACTTATTTGGCTTTATGGCAACGAGTTCCATCCTGCATAAAGATAACATTTTCTGCCGGAAACCACTCTTTAGTTTGAGACAATAACCTCGTTTCCAAGACATATATATTGGTCTTGCCTCAAAGTACCTTCCATAATGTATATCCTACCGATACGCTTTGCTGACATGCAACTCCAAACCATAACTGATGTTGGATGTTTTACAGTGTGGGCGATACATCGCTAGAAGAAAGTAAAAATCTTCTTTTGAGTCTAATAATTTTCACACCACTGTAGGTACTACATATTTAAAGTGTAAAATCCGATGAATCTAAAAATTAAAAAAGAAAATAAAACTTATGGAATTATGTTAGAAAAATAAAACAAAGAGTTAAATAGGAATGTCGTATATTAATCAACATTTATAAAATATTTGAAACTGTAACAAACATGACTAGATTCATACTGATTCGTCATAAAATAAAATGATAAACTTAAATGTACGTATGAAGTTGAATAATAATAATAATTCAATAATAATAATAGTAATAATAATAATAGAAAGAAGAAGAAGAAGAAGAAGAAAATTTAATAATTATAATGATACTGATACTGATAATACACTATCCCCTCATACGAGCTACCATCTAGGCACAAATAATTCATGTTTCATTAGTTGGCAGTAGGTTTTTCTTTGAAGTATTCCACGTATGAGTCGATACTGATTACAAATGTGTTCTCTCATCATTTGAATTCCTCTAAATGCCATTTATTAATTGTTGTATTATATACTTATAAACATTTACCATATTATAATTATAACCATCAAATTTCCTAAAGCTTAATATTTGACCATAAAACACATATAAAAATGAAAGAACACACTTATTTTGTAAACATAAATATTTTGGATTTTCATTAAAGAGTATATAATCACTCTGAGATTTTAATAATACCAAACATCGTTACAGACAAGACTTTTATAAAGTAGTACGATAAATTTAATGTAATTAATAAGTATATTTATATTGAGCAAATGATATGCTGACTGTCACATTTCCGATCATCATTCGATATGTCGGCATCCTTCTAAAACGATCGTTAGTATCAAGTGTATCTCAGTTGATATCGATGGTGCTATATTCAAAATATGAGAATCTTTTTTGCATTTTTGTAGTTTCATTTGTTTTTGTTTTTCGTTAATGGTAATTCGTTTAGTTAGTAAAAAAGCAAAAGATATTTTTTCGTCTTTATTTCATTGCGAAATTTATCTTGGACGTTATTTGTTTTCAATATAGGTAGATCAATTGGTGTTTAAGATTCATTATTTTGCCTATACCACCATTTTAAAGCTTCAACATAGATATGTAGAAAACAAAAGAACATATACGCATGTGTAAAAATATATGATAATGTATAATTTATATACACGAGCTTAAACAATGGAAAAACATCAAAACATCAATTGACGTTTATTATATCGCTTTACTCGTATGAATAAACCAAAAAAACATAAAACAAACACTGTTTTAATTTTGATGTTGTAATGTACATAAATTGTATCCCACATTATAGTTAATATTTTTATAAATAATTATTTTATTTATTTCCATTTTTTTTTGATTATTGATTATCTACACAATAATGATTATTATAGCATTCGATTTCGTTTCAAACGTATTAATACACATTCCTCCTGATTCTCCATATATGTTCACAATAAACTTACAATGTTTTAATGCTTAAGAACATTTATCTGACAAGAATATATTTACAAACATATTAATAATTGTATAGTTTCTTCGTTGAAATCTGATTTAATGTGAACATATACGGATTAAATGGCACATTTATCGTTTCTAGAGAAACTGTAGCAAGTGACCAATGTAAGTTACCCGCCAGCACAGTGACTCGTCGTATTCAATACAAATTTCTTTGATTTAACTCTTTTCCCAATGCTACAAACATTCATTGGTACCACTGTTATACTGTTATTCTAAGGGGCTGATATTATTTGTAAGATATTTGTAAAATTAAGTTGCTTTTTTGGATACATGTTGAGTACTCCTTGAAAAACACTTGACATTCGATAAAATTTTTATAAATGGAAATATAAAGCGTGGCGATCAATTGTTTAAACAACTTTTTGCTCGTACTTGAATAATGAAGCTTTTTGTATTCATATAAAATAAATCTAATTTTTAACTCCATTAGAAAATTGATGAGATTAATTATCTTTAATATAAACAAAAAGAATTATCTACAATTTTAAAAAAGAAATGATTTTAAACGGTATTGAAATCATGCGCATATGAAGCAGTACAGTTTCAGTAAAGTAAAAAGCTTTCAAATTCTTTCGTAATTTCGTCAAATTAATGTAACAAAGTATCTTTAAAATTTAAATTCGATTATTTTTAATAATAAGCTCACATGAATCGTTGATATGGAATTTATTGCTATCTTATAAGAAAATACAAATCACCATATTAATTTATTCATTACATAAATGAACAGAGACGAACAAATGTTCCATAACATTAAATTGATTATTCGAAACTTCAACAAATAAATTTTTTATTTCTTATATCAGCATCTAAAACAGTCAATTTGCAATTTAAAAAGAAATACTAAACAAAAATATAACTTTATGCCTCTACATCATTTTTTCCGTTCATCATATTTATAAAAGTTTGCGGGCAAAATGAGCATATTACTCTAATTGGATTTTGTTATATGAGAAAAAAATCAGTGATTTATTCATCAGTTTGCATTGAATTTGCTTGGTAAATGAAATATTGGTACTGTTTTTAAATAAAGGAATTACAATTATGTTTCGTACAAATTTTCATCACAATATACTCTTCATCCATTTGAATGCGACTGACATAAATGCAAGTTCTATAAAAGATGTTAATGACGTCAACAGACAAATCTTTCAAGTCGAAAAATTTATAATTATGTCAGCAACATTTGCTTTTACATTGATCTACAATTCATTCCCTTGTTTTTTTTTTAAGTTAAACATTAATATTCCATTTTTAGTCAACGTAGTGTTCCCTTTGGAAAAAAAATGATTAAGCTGTAAATCAAATACGTTTTATGTTTACATATCATACACTTATTACAAATAATATCAACCAATTAGAAATGCTATAAAATTGTCTTTTCATAAAATGATAATGTGTGTTTCAAATGTCTTACTAAATACAGAGTAACTATATTAAAAAAATGATTTGTTGTCGGTCGTAAACAGAGCTTGTAAGCAGCATATTATTTTAATTATGACGAATTGTAAACTTTATAGTAACCACATATCTTTCGACATTCCTGCAACTGGCGTATTATCTTGTTAAATATTAATAGATATTATAAATCGCGAACTGAAAAAATTATCGTAGCCAGTATCATTATCATAATTTATTTATTATAAATAGGTACTATGTTTTAATTACTTAATTTTTCCTTGTCTTCAAAGCAAAATATTTAATGTAATAAACCGTAAAACAGGATTTATCTCTAAAATTTTTCATTTATTTATAAATCAAATATCAATTTTATTGTATGTATAATTTTTGGTGAGGTTTATTCATTTGTTTTTTTTTTTCTACAAGTTGAGGAACTTTTTAGACATGCGGTGTGCAAAGCTCTGTTGTGACACGTGAAATTAAGAAAATATTAATGACTCGGATTGTGATTTTCTATATAAAATATCTATGTATCGTTTTTATTAATACGTCTGAGCTGAGCAATGTCGATTGATCGAATCGGTATTTGTTGTAATCTCCATTATATATCATTGTAACAATGTCGGGACAACAAATATTTTCACAATACAATCGAGCAGCTGGCAATGGCACGGTTCAGCTGACTAATTTTATCAGAACAGTCATTTCTAGAATGTTTGTCAATATTATATGAACTTGTATAAAATCTTAACTATTACTAATTATATAATAATAATAATATAATTATTTAGACGTGTATAATATAGTTGCAAAAATTAACTTCGATTTCAAATGTCTTGATTGTTTTTTTTTTTAAATTTTCTTTTTTATAAAATGAAAGCAGTAGGATGACGTTTTATTCAACTTGTATAAAGCATGTTTTATTTTAAGTTTTTTTTTTTTGTTTTGTTTTAATATTTTACACGGGAAACAGGGACACTGCAAACATTCCTGAAACGATGTCCTTAGCGGCAGGCGGGAAACTAGCGACAGCTCTCAACAAGGAAGGGTCAATACGACTATTACGGTTTAACTTTGTAACTGGTAAAATTTGGAGCTAGGCAAAAAGCTTTCCAACCCTAAAAAGTTAAGCTTCACACAGCCCAAAAATATAAGCACTTAAAACAGTGCTTACAACTATTTAGTTACTCAAGATAAATTGGTGTTTCAAATGAGGCGGTTGTTACAATACTGTTTACTTATATTGTTTATTAGCTGGCGATTTTACCGGTATATTAAAACGCGAATTTTCCACATTTTTCAAACAATTAAAGCCCAATGTGTTGGTATAAAGTTTAATTAAAATCTCACTCATATGGTCCGTTTTGAAGATTAAAAAATAATTCTCTGAACTGCATTTTTTTTCTTTTTTTGTAAAAATAAAATTATAAAATTTATGTTATACGCTTTTAATAGTTTGAAAAATGTACAACTCGTTTTCATAAATATGGAAGTTCTTTTGCATTGTTTTAGTTAAGTATAAAATCTTTAATAGCAAATGGACTTTATAGTTTCTCCTTATTTTAAAGAATAATTTATCAATATTTCGCATAAAAATGTATATTTTTTTTTACATTTAAAATTATTTTCATTTTTAATTTTTATTCAAACTGGCTATTTTTTTTCATTATAACAAATTTACTTAACAAACTATATTATACTTCGTTCATTTCTCCACATAAAAATTTCAATATTTGTCTTGCTTGAAAATTATTATCGTACAAAAGTTTTTTTTCATCTTTTTTTTTCCCCATAACAGATACATTGAACAAATTTATCAAATACAGATCAAATACAATATCATTAACAAACCGTCATTTGAAACTTTAATGATGATTATAATTAGTTTATATTATTATTTTTATGTAGTTTAGGTAGTTAAGGTAGGTATTCAACAAGAATTTGTCGCCTGTTGATTTTACAATAATAGTACCGTACAGAACAAATTGTTACCTAGTATAGAGTATTAAGCCTACGTTATAGTTCAGCTTTCTTTTTTGATTTTTTTTTATAATGATGGCGATGTGAGCAGTATTATTATTATTCTTATTATTATTTTTTTTATAATTGTAATTGAGATATCGAGTATTTTATCTTTATTATATATTATTATTATTATTACTATTATTGTTATATAATTACATTTTCTGCATTCGTTCATCGCGCGTATATAACAAATATCACCATTGGAGGCAGGGAATACTAGAACCGACCCCCTTCAAGCGTTTGGCAGGATAACGTCGAGATCAAACATCACGTGCTGCACTTTCCCAAAATTCCTCGCCAGTCTGCCTATCTTCACTATTTTAATATATATTTCTTCCATATATTTTCCTATATAAACAGTCAATATATTACCTATAAACTGTTTACCCTTTTCATTTTTCATTCTTAAATAATTAACTTATAAATATACTTACTAATTAATAGAAAATTGAATTAACCATAGTATACAAATAAATTATAGGCACTCATTTTGATAAAATTGGCATTCATTAAATAGACAAAATACTCTCTAAAAACGAAACAGTGAGTAATCACGTAATTAATTGATTCAATTTTAGAGAGTATTTTTTTTAAATAGCGTTGTTGTAGCTAAAATATTTATAAGTATCAAATGAAAAATGATTTTTCTTCAACATTTAAACAACAGGCATTTTAGTTGAATTTCAAATAAAAATATATATATAAAACATAAATGAATATTTTTAATACTGAAAACATGAAAAATTTTCTTGTCATAATACTTTTTATCTATTCCATCTATATAATGCATGCATATACGAATTAATTGGTTCCATTTCGATTGATATAATATATATTTATAATGTTTGAAAACAAATCATATTTTAGGATAGATAAAGTGATTGCAAAAATTTATGGATTGTCAAAAAAATACCCTATTGAGACATTGACTGTTATAATCACCAAGTAGGTATCGATTTTGGAATAATAGCCTCATTTGAGTTGTCTGTACAATGATTAGTTGTATGTAAAAAGTATGAATAAAAGATTATATTATGAAACAATTCAAATAAAGATTTGGAAAAATAGACGAATAATAGATATAGAGTAAGTATATAAATATATTTCCTTCAATCCTTAAATAGAGAAAGTGAAGTTTTCAGTATAAAAAATGTTTTTTTTTTGTCAGACTGGCGGGATTAAACGGGTGTGTGTTAAATGCACAGTGAAAATGGAACTGAAGGGACTGCAAACATTGGAAGTATAGGTATACCTATGAGTCACTAAGACTGGATTTTGACTACAGTTCATTTAGATTTTTAAAAGTTAAACGTTGTTTTGAAATACTATTTAATAAATACATGTTTTTAACTAGTTTATTATTTTTAAAAATGGCGTTGCTGTTGCTACAGATCTATAGTAAAAAGATGAGAGAGAAACGTTTATGTTTAAGTAGAGTAATTAAAGCGTTTTTTTTAATATACTGACTGCTGATGCTGCGTTTAGTCAATCTGTAACCATCTACAACGTAAGTTAAACTATCGAGTACTTGAAATAAGTTAAATAGAACATTACTAGTATTATTCGTTAAAGGCCTACGTTGACTCTGAACTCGATTGGATTAGAGTATAATGCTCTATTTATTTTCTTTTTTAGTTATTAAACAATTTGATTTGATTTTTGTTGTTGTTGTACAAATGACAAACGGAAAGTCGGTAATATTGTAAAGACGCCTGCAGTGGCGATTTGAATAGAAAAACACCAACTGTCCGCCAATTTGTCAGTTTCGCCTCTAACTAAATCTACCAAGTTTCGTGTACGAGCAATATATAAAAATAATTTAAATCTCTGCAATATTTGGACAATTGTTTGTTATCTACTAAAGTGTTTGTTTTTGCAATGAACAAACTGAATTATAAATACGAGACAGAGCGTGTGGGAGCAAATGGGGAGATGATACTGTAATTGTTAATGTTATGGTTATTATAATTATTATCAATGAAAATTTCCCTTTAATAATATTAGATTGTACAAAACTTTATATGATGTGGTTGAACGTTGTCGGCTTAGTTGACTAGTGAACAACTTTGGACTGGATTGGGATTTATTTTGTTCATATTATTTAGAAAATGTTTTATTTAAAAAGAAAATTATCGAGTAATGATTCATATATAAATTATATAGCTAGTGGTTTGCAGAGGCTGCAGTGCGCAAGCGCATAAGCAGGCTGCTACCAACAGTCGCTATTTAAAGTAGAAGTAATTTTCTTTTGGGGAAAATTTAGCGCCAGTCGGATTTTCAAAAAGGGCACCTGCCGCTTGTGCAGGCACAGTAGAGAAAAAACGATAGGAGACGGGCGGAAAAAGGCGGGGAAAGCGCATGCGCACTCACAGAGCACTCGCACTACATTCAACACTCGATATCGATATGCAACTAGACGCCAACAAACGCCTAAGTAATAAAAACAATCGTATAGGTATAATAAAAAATGTGGTGGCAAAGTACAAATTTCATATAATTTTAATTATTTAGTTCATTAAGTGTTTTCTTTTAATTTTTTATATATATTTTTTGTTTTCACATGGACACAACACTGTGGTGGTTGTAGCAACAGACGGTTTTCTTCGGGGTCTATACGAGACACTGCAAAGGTCCTCGTGAAGGCGCACATAGCCACGCCAACAGCGCCGATGGGCACCACAGTGAGAGCGTCTCCTTCACTGTAAAAAATAAACAAAACATTAGGTTCCAAAAAATACTTTTGAACATCTGTGTACACTCTAAGAAATTTAAAAACTGTTGTATTTATTTGAGGTCCTTTTTGACAAAAAAATAAAATAAATAAGAATCCTAATTCTAGAAATGTTAAATTTCAAAATTAATACAAAAGTATCTATCAAACTATATTACACAAATTTAAAACAAAATATATCCTAAATATACAGTGTAATCTCACTAATCCGGCACTTTGAAAAACCGGAGGGTGCCGGATTATTGGAATGTTCGGATTACTGGATTATAGTGAAAAAGTCATTGGTAATAAATAAAATAAAGCATTTCATAGAGCGCACAGGCATAGAAGGACGAGGAAGGCGTGGGTGGAGGGTGTCGGATTATTGGATCTTGTGCCGATCTATCGAAGTGCCGGATTAGTGAGATTTTACTGTATAATATTTATCATGATGAAATAAGGTTTGATTTAGATGGTTGAACATTGTTGCGATCCTAGAACAATCGAAAGTTCTTAGAACATTCGTATGTTTTAGAATGCATTGAAAAGTTTTTAGAATATTCAAATGCTCTAACAATTAGATTGAAAAGAGACAGAAGGTGATCCAAAACACCCTCCGTTGGATTCTAATGTGGGGTGGAAAGAAATAGAAAACATTCCAAACTACGGGAAGGATCTGGAACAATCTTCCAGAAGCTGAAAGGAAGGTATATAAATATGACGATCGACTGTCGCTAGATCAGTATCGAAACAATTACGAAAAATATCAATTACGAAACAGTTACGAATAAGTTAACAGTTACAACTGTTAAAATAATTGTCAAAATAAATAAATAAATAATGAGTAACAATAAAGGTGTATTAAAATAACGGATATTAAAATAATTGATCTTAGTGCTCATGTCCTGATATAAATAACTGTAAAAACGTAACAATATCATCAAATCTACCATTAATTTGGTTCCAAAATTATAGTTATGGTTTGTGTCCATTTTTATGTTTCAATGATTGCATAACACATCAAATGTAAAACTAGAGGAGTTATTCTTAGGGGTCTGATCTAAGGCGAAAAAAATAATTAAATGAAAATCGAATATTCACTTTTCAACACTTAAAACGAACGAAGAAAAATCGATTTTTTCCTGTTATTTGAAAGAATATCAGCTTATTTTCCGTATATGTAACGGTAATTGCAATGGATTGAAAATTATAAATAGCTATCAATCATTGTTATTAATATCCAAAATCAATGTAAAAAGTAAGTAACTTAACCACTTCGGTACCGCATCGGACTCTTGTCTGGACAGAAAAGTATTGCGGATGTAAAAATCCGCAGTGAACAAAAAATCGATCCTTAATTAATCGATTTATTGAAATATTAAATTCGGTTTGTAAAATTAATTTTTATAGAAGAAATAACCGATTTTTTCCACAACCGATTGTGTTTTCACATCCCTAGTTATTCTATGTGCAAAGTATAATGTTTCAAAATTTTCTCCCCCAAAAAACGATAAATTTTCACCAAAACGTATAATACGTATATGCGTAAACATATAAATTAATTGTTCTACGCAAGTATATATACAAATTCTAATTATTCAATTCACTGGAAAGAGTGAAGTTTAACCAACTTTTGTTTCCATTTAACAATAGAAATTAAATCTTTATAAATTATTAAATTATATTTAAAATATGCGTTATAAACTTTTAACTTAATATTTAAGTTTACGTTAATTTACCTGAAGTTAAAAAATTTTTGATTTAATCAAAGGCTGATGGTTGTAAACGTGAACAATAAATTAAAAGATTTGAAACAGAAAATGACACAAATTTGAAATTTATTATAATTTAACCAAAGCCAAAATAATTTAATCATTTTTTGAAAACTATAAAAAATGTTATTATTTATTTTTTTTAAAGATTCAAACGAGATACTTGGTATAGTACTATAGCTATGCTTTCTGTTGTATATGATCACTAGGTACATTGGTTTATCATTTCTGAGTTAAATCAAAGTTCTTCTTGAATTAAAAAAAATAATGAGTAATTGAATTTCAGAAATTGATCCATACCAATATTCTCCTACTATTTTATTAGAAATTATTTTCGTAATGTCCGACATTACTTTTGGTGAATGTTGGGTTTGATAGGCAAAGCAAGTGCTTGGTATAGTTATGTACAACAATGCTTTCACTCGTCATTAATGTTTATTGGAACCATTAGTAAAGTATTATTGTCATTTTATAAGCTAGCAAGTAATCGTAATACTAATAAGAGGCAAATAAGAAATTCAAATGGTAAGTAAAATAAATAAAAGAAATAATTTAATAATAATTCTCTAGTTTTCAATAGTTTATTTGGACGTTATATAAATCCAAAATTTATCTTTTAACAAATAGGCACAATTAACTGTTTTAGTTTTTTAAGTATTACGAGTAAATTGTATCGTTTTTGTTAAAAGTAAAACTTGTTTTATTTTTCCTTTGCAACCCAAAAATCCGTTGTGAATGTGAAAATATATATAAAATTCAAATTTTCATTTCATATGTAACCGTTTTTTATATAATATTACCGTTTTGTAACGATGAACATTCTTAACGATTTAAGTATTCAATAATCCAGTAAGTTGAGAAAGAAAACATCTCCTTGTCATTAAATTCGAGTCCCAAGCTACTTTAAGCTACACATGTGACAGTATGAACCACTGTGATAAGTGGAAAACAAACTTTATTCAAGAGGGCTTTCAAGTGATGGGGCAACTTCGAATGAAATAATCAAACTTTTTCTGATGTACGATAATCTTCGTTATTTAATATTTTTTAAAGCTCAAATTGCTATGAAGAATGCTTAAGAGTTAAAGAAAATATCATGTTTTCTAATTATAGGATTGTTTTCACCCAATTGGCTGAATTCAATATCAGCTATTTTTTTTTCTCTAATAGAAGAAATAAAATTTCTTCGTTGATATTCAAATCTATGTTTCTTTTTAAACACACGAACGACAAAAAGTAATTTAGGATAGTGGAAAAAAGTTTATATAGATATATTTTATCGGCGTGGTCTGTTTAATTAATTCAGAATTCAGTAAGGTGAACTTTTGATATTATTACGATAACTTCAGATAGCAATCCAATGTATAGCTTATCCAATGTATGTTTAATTTATTTGAAAGAGGATATAAGATTTAATGTTAAGTCTCACGAACTATGCTAGTGATTATTAGGGTAAAAGAAGACAATATTTCGTTCGTTAGCTCAGTTCTTTTTATTCTCTTTTCATTTTTATCTTTGCCGTAGAAAATGTTAAAGTAGAATTTTAATGGTTAGTGTCGTCGTTTATCAACGATATATAAAAAAAGATCTAAATTTATAGCTTGAAAAAAATGTTAATTAAAAAAAGTTTATCAAATAGTTTGGGCTATTATAGATATAATAGTTTTCAACTATGACAATGTGTGAAAACTCAATGACTATGAAGTCAATGTTGCCGCGTTAGGGGGTCCAAAAGGAAGGTTACAACTTACAGGTTATGTAACACAACATGTAGTACATAGAGAGGGACAGTGACTATGACAGTTTCGACAATAAATGTACTACGTATATGAGTCTGTGATGGAAACGTTAGGTAGAATAAAGCAAACAGAAGAAGAGAGAAACTGCAAGTGGTCTTCTAACAGCAGTGGGATCAATAAAGCAGAAGAATACACCAGTTCGTGAAAAGCCCGTATCCGGCAGCACTTGTCGCTACGAAACATAACTCATGTGCCTACACTGCGCCGTTTCTTAACACAAGATTCCCTTTTCCCATCGTAAGCTTTCGGATGTGCGCACAATAAAAGCTTTAAGAACTAAGCACTACCTTTAATTTAACTACTTATTGACACTAAGTATTTCTTTCTATTAAATACCTTCGTCATGTCTTTATAAAGCGAATCTTTTTTATTCCTATTTTATCAAATGATTCAAATAGCTAAAAATATCTTCTCAAATTCTTATAAAAGCACAACTGAAAACAATCCCGTTGTATATTGTATCTCATTTTTAAGTGTATCATTCAAAATTTATAAGCAAATAAAATCAATAAATTTAATGGACTAAACTAATTGTTTGAGAATAATTTGGTGTGAGAATAATCAACAACTTATTATATACAAAATATTACACTTTATACCCATATTATAACGAAAACATGAATTTTAAATAAAAAATTCACAACAATTTCAAATGAAATTATTTCAACACCTTCGTTGGAATTATTTTAATGTACCTACATTAAATAAATATTAGTCAATTGTAAAAATTGAAATTTGTCGTACGCAAAAGATTTATCAGATTTCATAGATTAATGTCATTATTGGTTTCTTTTTCTTTAGTTCTAAACTATTTCCAACTAATTTAAAGTTTTTGGCAGGAAAGTCGTTAACTTGTACCATTACTGAAGGGAAACTAAAATGTAATTAGTAGAAATCGGAATTTTGCTTGAACAATGAATTAATATCTATGGTCTACCTCGATGCCCTATGGACTAGGTGGTGCGAATATTTCGATTATAGTAATTTGGGTAGTGTCGTGTACAGTGTACACTGTACGAAATTTTGTTCGATAACAAGGTAATGATGCAGTTTGTATTTGCTTTAGGCTTAGCATTTACTTACAAGGTTTAAACTTTAGTCCAATCACAACAGGTCAATATTACACGTATTTGAATATCATGTAGATTATAGGTGTAGTACATATCCATAATAATATGACCCACGGTGGTCAATATTTGGAGATTTTGTAAAAAATATTAGCAAATATAAAATAAATATTGATTATACATATTTTAACTATATTTCTTTCAGGTGAATTATCAAAAAACTTATAAAATTCAGAATAAAAAAAAATCCTATTTTTTCTCACGATGTGCGATATATTTTTAAGTCAGTAGATAATTTGAGTTTTTTCTACTTCTAGAGCTTTCACTTTTAAATGTCATTAATAATTACTTTAAATATTTAAACAAACTTTTTAGTTTCTTCTCGTAAAGTTGATTTTAATATCATTTGAAGCTTATGAATATCAATGATTAAAGGTAAGTTTTTGTTGCATTTACTATGAATTTATAATTATTTTACCGATAGCTAGGTAATGAAAATTTGATTTTGTAAAACAATGACGTAAAGATATCTATCAAAAAAAAGCTTAGTATTATAAAAAGGAATATTTTTAATTTTATGACGGAAAAACTAGTTATTAACATTATCTAAAACATTTTAACCATGGTTATCAAAATTGAACAGATATTTTTGATATTTTCTTTAATAATTAGTAATTAAAATTTTTCAGTAAATAAGGTCTTGAAATAAAAAAAAACTTTTTTACATTAAGTATAAACCAATTTCAAATTGTAGCTTATATTTTTAAGATATGAGTTATCTCTAAAAACGAAAATAACCTGCCAAAGCTATGTAAAATTATTGTATTGTTGATTTATTGTATAATTATTTGATCAATGATTCTGTAGAAAATTACGTAGTAAAAACTTGCAAGGAATGTAATCTACTTTCAATTATTATTTGATTAGAAGTAAATGATACCCACGACTTAATTTTCATGGAATTATAATATGTTGACAATTTTTTTGGTTGCGTTTATCACTTACTGGGAAATATGGGCACCATTGCAATTTTCTCAGCTAAAGAAATTTCTGTTACCTCGAAAATATATTTGCTATACTTGACAAAGTATTTTATTTACAAATAATTAGTTTTGATAAAAAAATTTTAAATAGTAAATTCAATGAAACTTTATTTATTTACTCCTCAATTATCTAATGAGGATACCATCGTTATTTTTTTGCCATAATACTTTGGGACCTGTTGTGCGTGGAACAATAAGAGGTACTTAAATACAAAATAGCATCACAATCGGTTCAGGAAATGATTTAAAGATCAAACAAAACTATCAAGGAGATTTGGCCCCGTTTTTAGACCATAATTTTGAAGTAAGGGTAATCTTCGAGGAACTTTTATTTAAATGTTTGATAAAAATCATTATTATGTTTTAAATTTGTAAAAAATAGTACTTTTTATCAAGTGTAAAACAAAAACCAACTAAATAATTAATTGGATGATGCAGGAAGTATCTGGACGTTAATAAAGCAAAATATATTTATAAGAATTTTAGGAAGAAAAAATTCTCAACAAAACGCTGTGTTATGCATAAATAGTAACTATATGTACCAATGATCATATGCCTCTTAGACTCAGTGGTTATTAACCTTGTTGAAGGTACTGACCTCCACCAGTTTCATATATGCAATCACCGAATCCTTCTTAATTTTGGAAAAATTAATTATACTTGCTTTAAATTCATAATAAAGCTATTTATTAGTACGTAGGTGCACAAAATGATTAAAATCATTCAGAACAAAGAACAAATTCATTAAAACATGATATCCACCGAACCTGCGAGACTGACTCATCGAACCTCTGGAATCCGATTGAATCCAGGTTAAAAACCACTTCTCTAGAGTCTATGATAATGGACACGAACCAGACCAGAGTTTGAATAAAGAAAAATGACTGGTTACGATATTTAAATTGTATTTGATAGATAAATTGACTTTATTTTTGATTTTTTTTTGTTTTTCTGAGAAAATTTTTTTTTAGGGAATTGCAAATGAAGTTAATTACTTTGTGTTAAACATTAGTTAAAAAATTGTTTTTCTTACCCAGTAGTCAGACATCAGTTTCAATACTCATGGCATTAATATTATTATTGTGGCGCGGATTACAATTTTGTTTTTTGGAAAGCTGCTCTCTCGTTAATAAAATGCCTTCCTCAAGCTCCATGATATCGGATGACGATTCTGACAGTGAGTTCTTCTTCATATGTTGACCTAGGAACAAGAAAAAAGAGAAATGTTTACTTATAGCATAACAAAATATTGGTTTATATTATACACACAAAATATATCACTGTTTTCAAAGTATAATTGAAAAAAGATATAGATACATGTTCTACATTTACTATTACCTTATACTTAATATGGTGAATAACGTAAAACTAAATATTGAATGTAAAGCTGGTAAAGAATGTAATCAAATTTTAATAGCAAAACGAGCTTAATTAAAGTAAAATACTGAGGAAAAGGTGGTTGACACAGAGCACTATATTGTAGCTGTTTTAAATACATGAACGTAGCCAGGATTTTTATCAGAGGGGCAGGCTTGGAAAAACAGTAATACACCTTTATTCTGAGTGCAATATACTAGCAAAAAGTTGAATAATTTTCCTAAACATCACAAGAACATTAAATTTAGGGTTTATTATTTTTTTTAAATTGCTTCACGACTTTTCTTTCTTCCTTATTTAATAATACCGTATTTTTACACTCAATCTGAGATTCATTCTATTAAGGGAGAAGAGTAACTGTCCCCCTTTGCCAGTATCTGGCTACGTACATGCATAAATAACTAAGCTCCCTTGAATACCATCAATTTATTTAAGATAGTGAATTACTTATTTAACTTCTATCGCACTTAAGACTACTAATCAATTTCTGATGAAAAAATTACCTTTTTTAAATGTAGAAACAAAAATGAACACTTATACAGTTTAAAGATATTATCATTGAGAAATTGATTTGGTCCAAATTATAAAAAAAAATTTTTGAACATTAAAGTAAAAATGTGGTTTTCCAGTAAGTTGAGAACGAAAGGGTTTGTTATTTAAGACCTTAAAGAAAAAAATAATAAATAAACAAAATTATTGATTACTTTATTAATCGATTGATAGATCTACAAGGGTGGTACTATTTCCGGAATACTTAAGTTTCTTTACATTCTTTTAAAGAAAGTAAAAACATTTTTCTTAGTAGAAAATTATTTTAATTATAACTAATAAACTGACAAAAGAAAGTATTAATAAGAAAAATAATTTATTTTGTTTAAAATTATTTTCTTTTCCCTTAATAATTATTGTACGGTGGTTACCATTCCAATCGAGAAATAACTAATACGTCGCTGAGTATTGCTTATTGAAAAAAGGGTTAAAGAGTAATCATTTTTAGGGCCGATATTTTCACATCTAGATAGCGACATTTATCTTTTAGTTAAAATTTTATCCGGGCAATAGAGAAAAAATGCGTATTTTCACTTAAGAATAGTGATATGTGTAGGATGAATGTATGGGAATTATCTGATAGATAAATTTTTATCTATTAAATTGTTATCTTAAGAATATGTTTTATCTATCCATGAGTGAAAGTACTGGCCCATAAGGTATTTTACAGATAACTAAAAGCTTTGTATATCGCTATAGGGATGTGATAAAAATATAAACAACCAAAGCTCTCATATAAAAACATCTTCGACTTAGAATCTAAAGAAAAGAAAGTAAAAAACGAAATAGTTTACTACATAGGTATAGTATGCCATCATACAAAATATGGCGACAAAATCCTTCAATTTTTCATTTTGTAACTAATTATGAAAATCATTAAGTGCCGACATTTGTTGGCATATTTAAATTTTATACTGTGTACCAATGGGAAAGTAATTGGTATAGAAAAGTAGCAAATAAATTTTGCCAAGTAAAATTGATCTCACTGTTAAACATTTTGTTAGATTTTTTGTATGAAACTGAGATTTTAAAAATAAGAAAATTATCAAAATATGAATTTTTGATTTATGAAAATTGAAGATATTGATACACCAAACTCCGCATTGATTTTAAGTTATTAAGTTTCAAAAGGCTGATAATAGAAGATGCATAAGAATATGCATTTTAGTTTCGTAGGGCTAAAACATTGTTTGTATATAACAAAGATATCCACAGGAGAATTAAAAATCAAAGTTGACTTTCAAATGGAAATTGAAAGCTTTTCTATTAAAGCTACGGAATGAAGCTTTAATAGGACTCAAAGTCCTCTTTTACACCGTTTTTTCCAAAATGTGTAGGTAAACATTTAATTCCGTCGTCAATGCAATAAGATAAGGTTTAAATTTCGATTTTTATAACTATACGAAAATTATGAAAAATATATTAGTAGTGGAATGTCGAAAAAAATAAAAATAAAAGAGATCAAAGATAAAAAGTCAATTTCAATGAAGCTAATAATGGACCAATGAAAATTATATATTTTGTTCCTTACTTTTTGTTGCATCATAGATATCTTAGGCATTTCTTTATATTCTAAATTTAAGAGCTATAGGGTTAATAAAAATTTGTACAATGAAAAAATATTGAAAACTTGCTCCTTAAAAAATCCAGCACCAGTTTGAAAGAACCACTTGATCACTAATATATCGTTAAACTTTTAATTATAACTTGCTATATATAATATATATGTTATTGCAACGGATTAAAAATACAATTGAACAGCATAATTTTATTGCCTTATGTAGTTTAATTGAAATTTAAGTGTATTAGATACTTCTATAATTTTGAAATAAGTACTATATAGGTACGTATTCACTATGATAAAACTCTTCCCTGCGGTAAGAAATATGTTAGTAATGGGAAACAAGAAAACTCTTCTATTCAAATTTCATACAATAAAAATATTAGATTAAAAGAGAAATATAGAAATAAATATTACAGATTGATAGTTAAAAAAATAAACACTCCAAGAATAATTGTGATTAATTTACTTTTTTTGGGTAAGAAGACAAAAGTTAAACCAAAATTTATTCAAACCAAAAGTCGAAAACTAAAATCTGTAATCCAAAAGTCCTAATAACTAAAAGATATATATCTTTCGTTTGTCTTAATTTATTAAGCATTTGCTTAAGAAATTCTATTCATGAATGTGCAGTAAAAAGGCTTTAGCAGATAGTTTAACTATTAGGAACGTTACAGGATAAAATAATTGGGTTTTTGTATTATCAGGATAAAAAATACTCATTCACAGCTCAACGCTGATATAAAATGACGAATAGCAACAATTGACTATTGAATGAAAACGAAATGTCAGTTGAAACCAATGACAATAATCAGTAAGTTCATAGCTGAGACAATAATTATTATATTTGTATGACACTCCCATGTAAGTGTTTACATTCTTTGTTCTTTGTCTTTGCTGTCATATATACATTTGTCTATTATAGTGGCATTAACAGCAAAAATTGAGTTTAAAATTGTATCATATTTCAGTTATCACAAACTACTAATAACTGATGTGCCGTTTGAGGCACTACCGGAAGATGGTACGGCAGTGGATAATTTTTTTTTTGTAATTACGACAAATATCAAAAATAATATCTTAACAATATTAATAATTATCAATATTATAAACAATTATTAATATTAAGCTACAAGTTAATTAAAATCCACCAACACAAATTTTATTGCATTGGTTGAATTCTGAATTTTTGAAGCCTACTGGGAACCGAGTGATCAAGAAGGTCGCTCAAAAACTGGTAGATGCTGGGGTTGATCCTCGTATCGAGTAAATTTTCAATATTTCTCGATTTACGATTTCCAATGAACCCTAGAGTCACCAAAAATCTTTACAGTTATATAGCCAAATAATTAACAAAAAAAAAAAAAAAATCTGTAGAAATTAGATGTTGATTAATCACTATGGTTGAAGTTATTTATCGTTTCTTTTAGTTGGATGTTTTATTGGGTCATAAGTATAAATCGTGATTTTTGCTCATTAATTAACCCAGAGTTGATATATAACTATGACAAAGATTTCCGTATTCCATTTGTAAGATAAATGTTCAAAAGATTGTTTGATAAATATAAATTACGAAAAACTTAATTATAAAATAATAATTAGTTGATAATATGTTACCTAACGTTCCAGGCAGGTACGGACAGCTGGTGACATGGTTGAAATTCTGGGACTGCATTTCTTCTTGGTCCGTCTCACGGTGGTAGAAATAATTGAAATTTGAAACGATGACAGGCACGGGCAAGGCAATGGTAAGCACACCAGCAATGGCACACAATGAACCCACAATTTTGCCCCAAACTCCAACAGGTCTGTAAATTTTGGACAAGGAACACGGCACCAAAGGAACAAAGGTAATCGGGCATTGATAAAAGGAGAACACAACGACTTTAGTGATCGTATTTAAATAAGAATGACGTTTTTTTTATTATATTAGTGTGGATTGTGTTATAGAGAAAGGTATTTTAAGTGACATAATGAACAGCAAGATATTTCAGATCCTTAATTTATAGGCCATGACATTTAAATCTTCTAGTATTACTGAAAATATAGAATAAAAGTTGACTGGAAAATAATTCAAGAGAAGTTCACATTTTATTCATTTTCGTTCTTGCATAAACGAAATTATAATTCCTGTGCTTGTTTCGACGGCAATAAAACGATGTGAATATTATTTAAAAATTCAATTAGCAAATAACAAGTGTGCTAAAACGCTAAAACTTGTAAATAAATGTACAACTAAAAAAATTAACAACTTCAATTTAGATAGACAACAAATTTGTCCAGCAAATTAAAATGTTTAATAGCATTTGCAACTATTGTAACTAATTTGCATGTAATGTAGGCATAGCTATTTGTAACCATGATTGAAAATAATTAACAGTATGAGTTTATCTTGATTTAAAATCAGGACCATTATATTTCAGGATCTGAATACAGAATATTTAAATACAATTTTGATAGAGGATTATTTCGTTTATTTCAACCATATTTGCCACTTACAGTTCAAAACCAACCAATTGAAATGGCTCGTGAAACACTTAAAACATTTTCTGCAATGCAAATATTGGATGAAATAAATTTAATAACCAAAGCTATGTGCTTATAATACAATTTGCAATAAAGACAAAAGCGTTTGAAGGCAACATATAAAACAGATTCCATGCTCTATGTTCAATATGCGAATACATCAAAACCAACAAAATAAATTTCAATGAAAAATGAAGGTTGAAGCTTAAGTTGATTAGTCAATGTGAACTAACAGCGTTTCTTCTACAAATTAAATGTGTCAATCGTAATTAAAATCTATATGCACTTCATTTCTACTGGCTATTATTGTAATAAAAAAAGAACTATCAAAGAATGACGCCCTACATTTGTCTTTATAAAACAGTAGCTATAGTAGATAAAAAAAAATCTTTCAATGATTATTGTGAAAAATGAATATTTATTTTAAAATTTATCACTCTATTAGAACAACTGAATGGAGTTGCAGAAATATGGATGTAAAAGAAACTCAGTAATGGTTTTTACATAGTACTACGTTTCGGTAACGATTTTGGCTTTATTATGCTTGCTACTCAATATGCTAGTCGTTGGTAGCAAACACCTGATGAAGGTAAAATTGTTACCAAAACGTAGTGTTGTTTAAAAACTATATGTCTGAGTATTCCTGCCACTCTATTCAGCGATTAAAAAATAATAAAACGAAATTATAATTTGAATATATCGTAATATTAATTATTATTAAACAAATGCAATGTAAATAAAATAATACCCTATTTTATGTTTGAGCTAAAAATTCCCACATATTTGTAATTGAAGCAAAAGAAAATTAATATTCAGTATTGTCTTTCAATTGTCTATAAAAAAATATAAGCCTATATAATCAAATTGCTAAAAAGTTTCGTGGAAGCGTTTTAAAAGCGATTTATTCAATAAACTGCATTAAAATAAGAAATATAGCTCCAATATGATTTAGCGAATGAAAAGAAATGTTAAAAGTCATATGGATAAATATATATACATTATACATATATATTATACATATACCTATATGTGTCGAGAAACTCACAATGAATTTCAGTCATTGCATTAGATAATGTGGTGAACGTCTGTTTTTGCATTAGCGACTTTTGATTGGGCAAAAATATGTAGTCAATGCTATAGTGACTATTTTTTTTTCTGTATTTTTGGAGAAAAAGGGATAGGCTACATAGAAAATTCTTTGTTTGGCTCATTTGAAATCAAAAAGAAAAATACATTGAAAAATAAGAAAAGATAATAAGACAATAGATGCAGTTATGTGAAGAAGATGTGGTAGATTTGAAAATACAAAAATGAGAAAAAAGACGGAAAAATTTTGAGAAATAGAGAATAACTAAAATATGACCCAGCCTTGCTTTATAATCATAGAAGAAGAAAAAAAACGGAAATTATGAGTATAATGGTAACAAAGAAATACACCAAATAATTGTCTCTTGCTCTTGAACATGTGATTTTTTTTTTAGAATTCAGTATGAGAAAATTGAAATTATTACGAAGATGATTTTGATTTATGATTCACCACTTTGACAATATGCAATAGATAGAGTGACATACAAAAATGCATTTTTTTTATTTTAGGTTTTTTAAACATGAATATAATTCATAAGAATGTATTGATTGGTCAACGTTGAATATTGAATTTTTGAATCAATTTAAAAATTTTAAAATGAATTTTATCTTATAAATTAAATTCATGTTTAAAAAATTCACACTACATATTACCATGCTTCGCATCAGTTCAATTTTCTAATGTTAATTTATAATTTTGTATAGATAATTAACAATAACCAGAAAATATATTACTATTTTAACATTTTCCAAAAAAAAATATTTCCATTGTGTCATTCTACGTTCAATGCAAGCAATTTGTAATTTTTTTACAAATATTTTTTAGTTTTCACTTAAAATTTTTCATCAAAAGCAATTATTACCAACTTGAAACTGACAAGAATTGATTAAGTTTACTTTTTGGAAAAAATATTGAAACAAATTTCAGTTTTATGAATAAAGTTCATTCATGAATCTGAAAGCTCCATGTCGCTATACACAAAAGCTTTTAAGTGAAAACTGAAAAATACGTTTGAGAAAATTTAGATGAGAAATTACACGTAAAAATCACATAACATTACTGGGTCAGTAAAGAAGAAAAAACTAGGAATTACAAAAAGATATAGAAATAAAGTAATGAGTATCAGATAGAGAGCATACGTTTAAAAATATAAAAAATATAGCAGAGCGCATGTATATATAGATATATATATATATATATAAAAATACACCGACAGCGGACCAACATGGCGGAAGAAAGTTACACGACAACAATTATGCAAACGACATTGTCTCTAAGGCAGTTTTGTCGTCTGCAAGAGCCACTTGCACAACCATCAAATATAATAATTAATAATAATAGATATACGAGTATGTTAAGATATAAACGTAGGAAAGGGATGTTACATTCATGTAATATAAGTACTGGTATATTGTTATGTAACATTAACAATGGATTATTTCATTACGTTCAAATCCAATTTGATTCTTTCAAATTTTGTACTGTACAATCGGCTTGGTTACTATTCGGCAAACATCTTCGGTTCGTTGATAATCCATTGTTAATGTTACATGTAATAATGACTGATAAATGATATTGTAGTCTGCTTCCAAATGAATCCTGTAATTTAATTTGAGCGTTAACACCAATTAGTAATCAAATGGGACACATGAATTTAGTACAACGAAACACATTTAATTTTACAAAATACGTATTGCTGTTTGTTGCGTTGACTCTGTGGCCATGTAGACATTTGCTCGTTTGCTGGCGGACATGATTTTTGTACAATGTAAAAATAATTTCACTTCTAGGCCCGTTAGTCAACAATTGCGCTTTACTTTCATTGAAATCTAATTAAACAGTAATCGCTAAACATAACCAGGGAAACAGTAGTGGAACATGTTTTGGTTGAGCATACTTAATATCGTTGATTGTAAATTAACCCTTAAACATTTCTGGTGGCCATTGTCACTGCGTCGAATTGATGAAATCAAAATTAATAAAAAATAAATAAATAATGGTGGATTGAGTGAAAGATGGAAATATACAAATCGATCATATAAAGTGCGACTCGGGTGTCACAACAAAGAATTTTCTTTGTATACTTCTTGTACTACATTAAGGAGTCATTTATTGAACAAAAGAAAAAAAATACTAGCTAAAGTATATGAGCCGCTACAAAATGGTTCTCTAATACTTGATATAGTTAATTTAATGAAAATTACATAGATAATATATTGTTATTAAGCAAAAAAACTGTAAGTCGTTAATTGAAAAGAGTTAAGAAGTTAATGCGGCCGTGATTGAATTAAAAGTGAGACTGACGCGAATTAGATGTTAGTATATATAAAAAAGTTATTAAACACGTTATTTTAAGAGAAAAATAAAACAGTTTGAGTTAATAATATCTATGCATTTTCAAATGACATTAGTATTGTATTGGAACCATTCATGATCAGAGTTAGAAAGGAGTTAAACTAAAATAAAAGTCAATCTGGAGTTAAATGATTGAAAACTAATAAAAACTGCCAACTAAATGATGAATTAAAATGAGTACATCATACGTCATGTCACCATAGCCCACGGTAGTCATCGTAACAACTGCCCACCAGAAGGCGTCCGGAATGGACTTGAAGAAAGAGTTCTCGGAGCCCGCCTCAGCGAAGTAGACGGCACTCGAAAAAAGCACCACACCTGTAAGAAGTGGGATGTGAGTGAACGTAAACTGTACCTCATATCACCGTATCCGACGGTGGTCATCGTGACCACGGCCCACCAGAATGCATCTGGGATAGACTTGAAGAAGGACTGCTCGGTACCCGCTTCGGCGAAGTACACCACGCTCGAGAACAAGATAACACCTGAAACATAATGTCGAGCAAGTGATCACCAATGCCACTAATATTGCTTCAAACGGTTCTATCTTTTTCCACATCAGGTCAACAAACAGTTCAATAGAAAACCATAATTACAGTACCGTTAAGTCGTCGTTTAGAACTTTAAAGATAACTATAAACTAACAAAATCTATTATAAAACACAGTCAACTGTACAAACAAGTCAAATCAAGTCTAGAACCTAATATATTTTAACTGATTTTACTTGGCTCAATATACTTAGTGTGAAATGGGCCTTAAAAGTTCTATCTCCCAGATTCTATTTCCTTAAATCTAATTTCCAAAGTTTGAAGTTCTGTTATTATAAAAAAATCCGTTTATTGTACTTATTGTAAACTTAGGCAAAATTTTATGGTAGCAAGTAAATTTTGTAGTTAGAACACAATATCTAAATTGTTAATAATATACCAACCATATTTGTGGCATTCAAGATAGGTACCAAACGGATCACCTGGTGATCCGTGGGTTGTAGGTTACTGAAACCTGCTATACGGTTATAATATTGTGGCTTATAAATGGATTCAAAACAACTAAACGTTTCATTTTATACAAATTACTAAGTGATTATTAGTGCTCGGCAAGGATCCCAAACACTCTTAACAGACCCACAGCCTGTACTTGGAGTAAGATCGGCAGTGAAAAATACCATCAAGGAATGGGTTTAAAAAAATCACTGCATAATGTGGAAGAATACTACCGGACAAAGCATAGTAAAAGGATGATGGGGAAATTATCACAAGAACTAATTACTGAAATACTTGGGCTTACAAGAAAGCATGTTAAAGTGGTAACGGGTCTAATAACCAGACACTGTGGAATAATGAAGCACCTGAATACCATGGGATTGCACGTGGATGACCCAAAATGCGATTCGGTCCGGCAGAGGATGAAACTGCTTCTCACGTTATGTGGGAATGTGGTGCTCTAAATGAATGGAGACATAAAGAACCGGGGATATCAAGCCATGGAAGTGAAATTATCGGAAAGCACCTAGTGCGACGAGTGCTGAAGTTCGCCCAGTTGCTTGGTCTTGACTACCCAGTCAAGTAGTAGGGATCCAAAAGTCAAATTTTATTTCATAATCTAATATGAATAATGTGCATCTGTTTAGGATTAGAGCGTTAAAATTTTTGAGTTTTTAGCAAAAGGCCAAATTTGTATTATAATTGTTAATATGTAGGTATGTTTAACAAGTTTTCAATTACTAATAAATCGAAAGATTACTATGTGTTCAATTAAAACTATTGGAAAAATTGTATTTTAAACATTACATTTTGAATATATTATGATATTTTAGGAAGAATTCTAACGAAATTATAAAAAAAATGTGTCCAATTTTTTCAAATTGTATTGTCTTTAGCACTGCTTATTACTTTTTCAAAAAGAAAAAAAAATTAAAAGTACTATTTGTACACTACTTCAAAATATAATTATAGCAGGTACATATTAGAAATTAAGTACCTACCCATAAGTCAGAAAGGAAAGAAGTATTTAGTAATAAGAAATCAAAATACAACTTAACTAGACACCAAAGAGGATATAATAATTACTACTAATTAACAAACACC
Organism: Sisyra terminalis; assembly: GCA_958496175.1. Classification (NCBI taxonomy): domain Eukaryota; kingdom Metazoa; phylum Arthropoda; class Insecta; order Neuroptera; family Sisyridae; genus Sisyra; species Sisyra terminalis. Next base: position 17,686,277 of record OY292275.1, read on the forward strand.
TGAAGATGACAAAATTTGAAGACTAAAAAATAAATCGAATTACGTTAAGAAAATAAAGGAAATTTATATAAAATAAAAGAGAACACTAAAATACAAGTTTTTACTTTTTGTATTTCAAAACAGCATTTCTTTTAGGTCTTTATTCCAACGGCGGATCTTTCAATACTTAGAAGTTACAAAGTGGAGACCAATAGTAAGTAGGCAAAAAATATAACCAAACTATCTCTAGGTATAACAAATATGTTATTGGATAAAAATGATGTTTAAAGAAATACCAAAATAACAGATTGAAAACTATTACTTCAAAAATGTTTTGTTAGGCAAAAAATATAGATAAAATTAAAGTATTTGAATAAAATACCAAACATTTATAATGCTATACAAATTAAATTTAAGATGACGACATTGGGAGAGTAATCCAACCACGCGGGAAAATGAACCTACTGTTAGACAAAAACAACAAATATTTCGTCAGCTTAGAGTGTTAACCTGCTAAGTCCATTTTTATTGTTTTTTTTTTTTTGTTCAACTAGGAAAGAAATACACCGTTCTATCGAGTGATGAACTGATAAATCACTTTAAATATAGAAATTTTAAAATATAACATGAAATGAAAACCTGATAACTGTACTAACTTATATAGCTTATATATTCTTTTTTCCTTCCCCTGTAAAAACTCTCAAAATGGACTTAGCAAGTTAACACTCTAAAACGACGATATAAACGAAGTAACTAAAATCAATAACTTAATATAGTAACGGGTTGAATGTCGTCAGAGAAACACTTATTATTTGTGCATAGCACTATGCTTTTGCGAAATATTAGTACTGTACTATGCACAAATAGTAAATGCGTTTCTTTTACATCCTTAAGACCACCATTTTATCCAAGGTTTATAAAATACACAGGTGGTCTCATGCGCTACGTGACGTTTCCAGAAGAAATTTATACATATCTTCAGACTGATTCAAATTTCAAAATTCTTCCTATGATGTCATATTTTTCTAATGGGGCAACCTGTGCAATTTATAAACCTTGCATTTTATCTACCACTACTTTTGAAAAACTAATTTCTCAATGGTTGATATTAAAGGTTAACGTAAAGGTATAAAGTAACAGTGAATGTATTTACTATTCAAGAACTACTCTGCTGATGTTTAAGGATGCCAATATAGTTAAAATATCGTCGTTAATGCAGGTGTAAAATCAAGTTTATAAATCGGAATAGAATATATTACTTTTAAACTTTTAAAATCGAATTGTTGCCAGTTTTCTTATAGTATATGAATCTAAACTAAACTCTTCTTTGAAATGATAAAATATTCCTTGAACTAAATCGCTATTACTATATTTGGCGAACATACAAAGTTATTCGTGCTACATTGAAAAAAGTAAAAAGACATTTTTTTATGGAACATCCATAGAAGTTTACTGATTTCATTCGTTAAAATAAATTATTATAAATGATTGTCGAAAATGGAAAACAGCCAAATGAATATTTAATTGTGATAAATGGTATTACATTAATATCTACGAATAAAGTCTAATTGCTTCTTTTGATATTTCATATCGATACACACATATTTCTATCTATATTATTTATTTTTAGCAATAACTATGCTGTTTGCTATTAAATAAGAATAAGAAATTTGTTTTTATTATATAGAACAGATACCTACTGTCAAATTAATTTGCTTGAAAATTGATGTATATAATGATGGTTTTCTAAATACCATAGCGTTTCTGTATTGTTGTGGTCATTGGTTATCAAATGCTGCTTATAATAATTGAAATATTCACAAAAAATAATAGTTATAAATGTTTAATTTGAACCCCATTTAAACATATAATTCTAAATACGAAGTAGAAGAAAAAAAATTAAAACTAAAAACAGTATGATAATGGAAAAAATCATCTATAGTTATAATAAAAGTATTGTTAAATATAAATAAAACTCAATACTCAAAAAATGAAAAAATCTCAAAAAGATGTTTTATATTAATAACTGGTATGAATTAACATTATGTATGTAAAGATTTTCGTTAATTAAACAGTTTTCATAAGAACAGGTGAATATTGTTTCTAAAATGATCATGTATTAGAAGAATAAGATCAAATGATTTCTATAAGAAAGAAAACGATTACGCATAGCAAATAACGAAAATTTACCAGCTTCATAGACAAAATGTTACTTAAATTTTACAGCTGTATTTTATATTAATAAATCCATATAAATTTGTAATATTTTTGAATTGTTGTTAAATATTAATTCAGTCTTTTATTGAATATAAAAAAAAGTCTTTTTGAGTTTCAAATAGTTAAATGTTTGACATATTTTCGATTCTCTTTTAATGTAAATGAAATGATTGAATTAAATGAAATATTTTTCTACTTTGTTGCTTAAACAAAAAAAGCGTGCCTTAATTCTAATACAGAAATAAAAAAAGCCAAATTCAGTAGAGTCTATAATTCAATTGGTTGTTAAAAGATGTTTCAGGATTAAAGCTACAAATACGTATTGGTATATGTGGAAAACCTTAGTTGTTCCCTAAGGTTTAAGCGATATCCAATAAACTTAACTTGATTATTTGGAAATCACTGTAAGTTATTAATTTAAAATGCATCAGAATAAAAAAAAATTCTATCAAATTTAAATTACATGCATCAAAACATTATTAAGAATACACGTTATTAATAATTTCGAATAGTAATTCTTTTTACGAAAATATTACTACTATAGAACATACAAATATCAATGTATTTCGATGTTAGTGTTTACACCAAGTTAATGAGGGCTAAAATTATTTGATCCACTTTTAAATTCGCAAAATTTTTGATTAAACTGAATTATTTGTTACGAAAATGAAAATTTGTTCAAAGAAATCGTTAAACTATTTAATACCATTAACAAATGAATATGGTTAACAATTGAATGCTTCAGATCAATAAATTCATCATCGTATCGTATTGTTTGAATAGATAGTTGATTTAACAAATTTTTAATAGTATTTATATTAAAAAAACAAACTAAAACAAAGGTGGTAATCAATACATTAAAAATGCCAACAATTCATCGAAATCTAAAATGAAGATATATTATTTAATATGTGGCATGTCCAGTTATGATGCATTTCATAAGTGGCCCGCGATATCATTTGCGTTGGTAAACTAAAGTCTAAAAAAACCATTCGTTGAATCAAAAAAGCTGTTATTTAAGTAAAAACCGCAGAAAGTCGACAATAGAATTACAAGAAATCGACATTGGTTTTAAAAATCAATCAACAGAATTCTATAATCAATTGTAAAGGCTAATTATTGTCTTTTTCATTAAGAAAAATCTGATTTAAAGCTACGTATAGTTATAGTTATAAAAATTATGGAGATGAGTACTTTGGATTTTTAGATTTGTTGTAGAAAAAAACTATTACTCAGGATTATAAAATAATATGACCTTTAACGCCGGTATTTTTATTCATAGCTAGATAGACAATACCTTTAAGATAGCTATTTAATAGATAAAAATGTATCAATTAAGTAACCTAAGAAACCTAAGGTTACCCTAAGTCACTAAGTAACCAATAAAATAGATTGTCAAAAATTATTTTTTAAGTTATTGCTTATGGTTGACCAAGTTGAATAGTTTACTTAAGATTTTTAAGTTAAAATTGAAGGAAACGTAGCGACTTGCAAATAAAATTGTTTTCTATTTAAAAAATTATTATTTTCCTTTAAAATACAAGTAATACCTATAGCTCGTTTGGGGCCGAGTAGTCAAGGTGGCCACTCTAAAACTGGTAGATGTGGAGCAAGGTTTATAAATTATGAAATTATAAAAATGATTGAAATAATAGTTGTAAAAATTATAACGATTGTAATAACCTGTGTGAAAATATTTTTAAATCGATTTTTTTTAAATAGTTTTTAAACTTCCGAGTTTATCACTACAAATTGAATAATGTGAATTGTAAACTTTGCTATTGCTATGTTATTGCTTTGGTTAAAAATTATAAGAAAATTAGTTCAAGGTGTAAAAAACACATTGTTATATTCTAAAGTTCAGAAATAATTTAATATTGCAAGTCTTAGTTTGTTCAAAGTTCTCGCCTACAAAATTGGTATAGTAAAAGTATATCAATAACTGCGAAAATCTATCTTTTCCACTATTAAAATCTCAATTTTCTCGACTAACTTTCTAAAATAAGTATTTTAAACAAAAGTTTGTTAAAAAACCAAGTGCAATACAACGATATTTCTGTTACATTATACAATTTTGTTTCAATATAATATTGAAAAATAAATTGCATGATGAAAATTCATTTCAACATTTGAAAATGAACTAGCCATGTAATTGAAAAATTAAATTATATCAATGAAATAGGTAGATACCGAGTTTTTTTAATTAAAATATGTTTGTTTGTTTTTGGTATGATGCAAAACAATTGTTAATTTGTAATTGAAAGCAGTAGGTTTTATGAAATGATAGTTGCGACACGTTAATAAATGGGAAGCTGGAGTGAATGTAATTGCTTAAATTTGAATAGAGGAAATTACAAAAGTTTGCATAAAAGAATTGGTTTAACGTATGAAGGCTAACATGCTAGTGCTTTTTTTCAAATCAAAAACAATTTAATTTAAATTTTTGAATATCATTTGATTTTCACGTCGAAAAAATTTCATAGGTATTGAGAGAATTTATCATATTTTCAATCATATTTTTTGTCCTCATGAAAAAATGATTGCTATGATGCTAATGATGATCAAGTAATTGCTATAATGTATTTTTGTAAAAATACTCTTCAACTTTCAATAAATTTATTGATTGATATAGTTATTGATTATTGTTGATTATTGATTATTTGTTATTGAATATAGTTATTGATTGATTGATATAGATATATATGTTGTCTTTTGAAAATTTGGTTTGATTTTGGTTTGATGTTTAAAGAAAGAATGAAATTCTAGAATCTAGGGAATAGTTAAATAAATATTTATGCAAAGTTTATTGCAAAAATGATAACTTAATAAATGTCTCTTCAAGTGAAAATGAAATTTATGTTTATACATTTTCATCAAAAGTATTAAATTACTGAATATTATACTATCAAATTGTTTTTCATAATTTTAACAGTAACTATAAATGATTGTTTTGTAATAGAAATTATCCAAATTTTAAATTCAAGAAGTGATTGAAAAAAAAATAAGAGAATTTATCTTAATGTATTATTTAGAAGTTCTTATGCAAAATTTGTATTCCCATAACTTTCATTTGAAAAAATCTGGTATGTCGTATTACTTGTTAAAACGGTAGTTGCAAAGGATCTATGTTTCATATAAAAAGAAACTTTATTTGGATCTCAAAAACCAGCTTGTAAGTGTTGGGAACTAAATCTTTAATTATTTAGCAAGTAAACCTAATGTAAATTGGTTATTTTAAATTTGACTTTTTCGTTTAATAAAAGAAATACGTTTTAAACATTTTGATATTCATTTTACCAATTTTTATGTAAGAAAAATAAATAAAATTAATTCAACATTATTATTGTTTAAGCCAATAGACTGTAGTTTAATAAATTAATTATTATTTATATCTACGATTCAATTTCTTTATTACAAACAGTCCTGAGCTATTATTGTCAGATAACATTTTATTTTGTTGATTTAAAACCTAAAGTTATGCAATTTTTCATAAATTGTGACTCGGAAATAATAAAATATTTATTTACGCAGTTCACTGGTGCTGCGGAATATTAAACTTTAATCTAAATAAGATATTATATAAATGAATAGTAAAAATATTTCTATGTTTGCTTGGGAAATTATGAAATTAATTTGTACAAATTAAGGTTTTAATTTGTATATTATGAAAATACAAATATTAAGTAGTAAGTTCTGCTACTGTTAGTTCAATATCTATGCAATATGTATACTTTTGATAAAAATATATAAACCCAAATTCCATGATCCTGAGGGAAATGGATTATCCACTTAATGTGATTTGATTTAAATATTAAGAAAAAAGGAGCAAAGTTGTTAATTCATTACAATTTAGAAGACAAATTTTGAACACATACTAGACGAAAGTAAGAAATGTTCATGTTTCCGACGAATGTCTTTTAATTTTGCAGAACAAAAACAGTAAATTAAAGATAAAAGAAATGTATTGATATTTAAAGAAAAGGATTTTAAGAATTGAAATCGTTAGAAATCAAAGTCCAATTATAAGTGTCTCCATGAAAGAGAAATGAAACAGAAAACAGTATGTTATATCAGTGCTGAAGCGCTAAAGTCTATGGCAGCTTTGCTGCAGCATCTCTCGTCTCCATGGATACAGAAGTATAGAGCTACCAACATTGATTGGCTTGCGTGTGACGTCACCAAATACACTACACGAATGAAAAAGTCGGCAATGTCAGCCGTAAGAGATATGCAAGATTATCTTTTTATCAATTTTTCAAAAAAGGATTCCAATCTTTAAACAGGTAACCTACTTTAAATCAAATGTTATTTGAAATGTCCTCCAAACTATCATTATTGCATCATAGCTTTTCTTTTTTTGAGATGATTTTTCCTATGGGATGGTAGCTGTTGCGGTGGTGTTTTTCTTTGACGGAATAGAAAAATAAGTGTTTGTAAGAGGAAATTTTTAATTAAAAGACTAAGTATCTAATTATTTTAATGAAAAACTACACAGGAAAGTTTCGATTTTCCTGTACTTATAGCCTGGGGATGGGATGTTTTGTGTTTACAATGATTATTAGCGTAGTGCAGTCGGTAATGATGATGTGTAAGTGTGAAAAGGTATGTCTATTAGTTATAATCGGAAGAAGTTTACTTGAGCTTTGAATATGATGCGGTGAATGAGAATGAACGATGTTATGAAGAGGAATGTCTGCAGAGCGACACACCCTTTAAAAGAGAATCGATTGTATATTCACTCATTCTCATACATTCAAGCATTCATTCCTCATAAATACAAAAATTATAAATATATCCTTTCGGTATGTACATATAAGTATCTTGTCTAGAACAAAAAGCGATATAAAAATATGAGTTTTTTTTTTTGGATTGAAAAAAGAAAAGATTACAAAAAAATAATAATGCACTTTGTAGATGTTGCGATTTCTTGACCGCAAGTATTAAAAATATCACTGAAACATAACGATATTAAAGGCACAATATTTCACTGATTAAATTTGAGAGCTAGATCAAACAATGAATCACCATCACTTACCAATAAATAAGAAAAATATGAGCAATCCCAGTTCACGCATAGAAGCTTTTAAAGTTCGTCCTAATATTTGGAGGCCTTTCGAATGGCGCGATAATTTAAATATTCGGAATACACGCACTAACCTAATCACTCTGAGTATAGCTAAGGACATGGCCTGATTGGTGCTCTTATCTTGTGGGCTCACCGGCGCCCTAGGAAGATTAAGCGTATCCTCTTCTTCCGCCACAACAGTGGCCAGCGTGATGAAGTACGGAATGATGGCGATGATATCGATGATGTTCATCACGTCGCGGAAGAAGTTCAGTTTATTGGGACATGCTAGGAAGCGCACGGTCAGTTCGAATGTGAACCAAATTATACATATAGTCTCTATAAGGAAGAACGGGTCCGTAATGTCCGGCACTTCATCTTCCTCAATTTTTGTGCCGTTTGTCGTGGTGTTGAACACCTTGTAGTGTTTGAATTCAGGCAACGTTTCCAAACAAAAGATGACGATTGACAGCAGGATGACAAATACGGAGATAATCGCGACAACGCGGGCAGCTTGGGAACTCTCCGGATATTCGAACAGCAACCACACCTTCCGCTGGAACTCGTGCGACGGCAGCGGTTTCTCCTCTTCTTTAATGAAGCCTTCGTCTTCCCTAAACATCAAAAGCATCTACTTTAGTACATGATCAATCATTACAGTTCAATACAGTTGGAAAAAGAAGTGTTAACCATTGCATTCACTATACCAAATGACCACTACCTTGTCGTCATTGGTACATTCTTAATTAGGTACACATAAGTTTTGGATTCTATTTGGCTCTCAACTAAGGAAACTTGGAATATTTTCAAACCAACAAAAAATTGTTACAATGTAACTGTTATAACTCTTATCTTAATGCAAACATGATTTTGGTAGATATGAGATGATTTTTAATCTCTTTGTGACAGTATCTCTTGGATTTCTGAAAGAATCGCATCATGAATATGAACGTTATAAGAATTCTAAGTGCAAAAATACTGAAGATGGTAGAAACCACTATTACTAACAAATATTCTTAGCTACTGAATAAATGGTTTGTGTATCTGATTTATGAAACTATGCAGTGCTCTTGAATATTTAATGCAGGCAAAAGAAAATAATGGTTTCCAGTTTTGATCAAATAATTAATTATTGTTGAATAATTCATCATTTAAAAATCTAATGGTTGAAAATGCTTGATTTTCTTGCCATCTTCACACTTCATACTAGCTTATCTTTTTGAATGCTTGATAGAATTCATGAAGAGACTCTTCTGAGTATTTAAAAATTCTACCCTACCTAAATGTAAAATCATCAACACCATATATGGAAAGGACTTAAATTATGATTTGAAAGTAGATAAAATAATTTAAAAACTACGTTTTAGTCCAAAGACAATAAAAACGGTATGAAATGGATAAAAAAAATCAAATAGCGATGCGTCTCAAGTATCGAAGTATCGAATAACGAACAATAGAAAAGAACATAAAAGATATAGGTACCTTAAAAATAAAAATTCACAAGTTTTATGTTGGTTAATTTTTATTTTATCTATAGTGAAAACCTAAGACTCTTTCCTACATGGTTAAGAGTTACAAAAGCCTTAAATATCCCTTTTATACAATATGTAAAATATAATGCCGTTTTATTTATGAAATATAATTTAAAAAAGTAAACTATAAACATAAGTTTGAACAAAAGCTCAAACAAATGTATTACTGGAAGTATTGTCCAGTTATGTATTTCGATTGCCAAGTAATCTTCCTCAGTGGTCACCAAGTAGTATTGGATCGCTCCGTAACTGATATGTGATGAGTCACTATATATTGTATAAACAGTATAACTGTCCAAAGTCAGCGAAAAAGGCTAATATGATTTTAAGTTTCCTTGTTTTATAAATTAACAAAATTTAAGGACAGTCATGCTGCTCAGTTGAAAAAAACTCAATTTGTATTTGCTGAATCAATTCATGCGCATATTTTAAAAGATTTACAGCATTTTCTCTAAATCAAATTCCCCAAAAAAAATATTTCTTAGGTATTTTACAAACATGTAACTTGGTTTTGTATAATTTTAGTTCTCTGTGGTTCCTAAATCCTAACTTAGTCAATAAAAGTGGATCCAAATTCGCAATTTGAATTTTTCATTTTATTCATAATATGATACATTAAGTTTTTTTTTTTTTTTGTATTTACTTATCTATTAAGAAGAGAACGTGTTAAAAATAAGTTTAAACGATAATAAAAATAGAATAATCAAAATAAAATTGAAAAAAAATATTTTTTTCGGGGAAAAACTCATGTGTTTTAGTGATCAGTTAAGGTAATAACTGTATATGCTTCAAAATATGGTAATATATAACCACTAAAGTTTAAATAAATCTGAAATTATGTATAAATAAAGAATAGAAGCCTAATGGTGGCCGAGTGGCCAAAGTGACCGTTCCAAAAATAATAGGTGTTGGGTTAGATCCTCATATCGAGCAAATTTTCGATATTTCTCGATTACGAATTTGTATTAATCCTAGAGTCGCTAAAGACCTTAGTAGTTATAAAGTAACGATAAGTTACAATTAAAAAAGAAAGAATATAGAAAAAATATGTTTCCGTAAATGCATTGGTGAACTAAATAAAATATTTCAAATTTTTGCATCCAAGGGAAAATAAAATCTGATGTAAAAATATTTTCATACACAGAGCTTTATTTACACGTATTTGCTTATATGCAAATACCAAATACAAACGAACAATTGCACAATTTCAAAGAAGATAATTGAAGGTGAAAAACCCGAGTATGGAAACAAGTATTGAAATTTATTCCTTGAGATTTGTGAATAAATATAAAGAAAACGATATTGAAAGGACTACATGTTTGTATGCAAATTGATATAAAAATATTTGGATTATGTAAGTCGGTTGGTTTTTGGGTTAAAACCTGTTATAAATCCTGGCCTTCCTTAACAGTCTGCACAGCAGGTCTCTATTCACAATCTGAATGTGGGAACGTTTGACATTTATTCTTTTCCATTCTGTGCTGCTCGACGATGCTTTTAGTAGTATTAAGTTTACATTGAACTTTCGTTTTGGTTCAATAATACTTTTTATAGAATATGTGTTAGTAAAGAAGACGAAAATTAAAAAAAATATTGATATATTTGTACAGGAAAATATGCAATTTAGAAGATAGATCATTTTATTTTGGGTATATTTTTTAAATATGTGAAATTTTTTTGGAACTGCTACCAATATCAATCCGAAAGAAAAATTATTTACAAGTTTATAAAAACGTTTGCAATATTGTTATTTATTCTGGAAAAAATATGTACGTTTTAAACATAAACTGTTTTCATATAATTGATTTAAAATTTTAAGTAATAATTTCTTAAGTGTATACTGTGTAAGATAATAAATTATTATTTCTTCTTACAACAAAAGAATTACAGAAAACTTACAACCGACAAACTAAAATAATTATATTTTGAAAAGTTAAATTTAGTGGTTCGGAAGCTTTTTTCATGAGTCATTTGTGAAGTAAATTAAAGCTAAAGCTATTAAAAGCTTTATAACTATTGAAAGTGAACCCTAAAAAATTAAGATAGGTAATGGAAGAAAAAAATATTCTTTTGCCCAAAATTGGATAATTATTTCAAATTATCAATCATCTGATCATTTCCCCGAAAACAAGCAAGTTGAATGAATAAAGTTATTATTATTAAAATATAAATGTGTATCATTTTTGAATAAATATACCATTGATATAGAAGTACCTACAACCGATGCCAAACTTCATTATACCTATTCATGTAACATTATATAATTTCATAGAATAATAAAAAAAAAACCATTTATAGAATACAATAGTATAATCAAAGTATAGTATAAGAAAGTGTGAACTTGTGAAAGCAGTAGAAGGATGAATTGATGAAATTTTTTTCTCATTTTTGCTACAAAATATTATAAATATATAAATAAGAGCCCAAACTTAGTGTAGTATTAAAATTTTGATGAAGATATATAAAAAAATGTAAACTGATCCTCCGCTATTACAAAAAAAAAAAATATTTTTTTTTTCTGAAACAAACCTCCATAAATCACGAAAGTGCTAATCAAATATTTTAAGGTAAAATATTTAATCAAAAGCAACGTAACACACAGTAAAATTAATAAGACTCTAGGAACCGAAATAATAAGTACATTTTGCACTACTACTACTACGGAAATAAAAATTTTTAATTTGGCTCCCCACAAAATCATATTGGATACCTCTGATTCAGATGAAAGATGAAACAATTTATCCCAGTTTTCATGAAAGTGTATATAATCAAGGACTTCTAAATGAAAATATTGTATAACAATTTTTTCATATATAAATTATTACAAATAGGAAGAACAAGAATTCATTTAAAAACTACTTAAGTTATTTGTAAAACAATGACATACATTTCTATTTCAGTATTCTGAATTCTTTTAATCGCTCCCTTGTTTATTTTTAGCTTAAATAGTTTAATAATAGAGAACATAATTAATTGAAACAATAAAGTGACGACTTATATTCTTGACGACCTTAATTATTTGAAATGCGATCAAAATAAAACGTTTCATAACACAGACAAAACAAGGAACTAGAATTGATTATCAAATATTGGGAAATAAAATTTTATTAAAATTAAAACAAAACGACAATAAATTGGATTTGCCATTAAAAAATTAATAAAGTCTTATGAATCTAGAAACCATTAGTTCTGTCGGAGCTCTAGAATCTAGAATTCCGGCCTATTTTGCAATCAAAATATCAAACAGTACCTATTTGAGTTAATGCTGGTAGTATAATTATTTTATAAGTTAAGGCTAAGTTTTGCAATTTTTATTTCTTTCTCACTCGTACCTTAATTTTAAACGAATCCAATTGCAAATAGTTCTGAGGCAGGCTAAGAGCTCAATTTGGAGATTTGTACTCGATACATTTATTAATAAAGGAGACTTATGGAAACCTCAAGTTATACTATAGTGTAAAAAAATTAAGCAGCAAAATTTAAAAGAAGTATTTGAAACCATTTAAAATTTTACCATTTTTGCTACAATACTATGAGAAATTTTTTTGAAATAAACTTATTAACACACAAAAATAAATAATTCCTTAGTTAAAATGAAAATTAAAAAAAAACATTGGTTTTTAAAATTGAATTCAAGTTTATGAAAAAGTAAATTGTATTTGAACATTATCAAGTGGATTGAGTTTGAAAGGTACAGTTTCAATAAACTGTACCATACTATGATTATAAAAGTTTTGTACTTAAATTCCAATTAAATGCAACTTTTAATCAATAAGTAAAACCACAGAAAGACTATTTTAGTAGAAATACTTTATAATTTTAATATGTTTTTTTTTGTTACATTCATTTGATGTAGACGCAAAAAATACCGTAGCTATGTACGATGAAGAGAAATGTTTGCTAAATCTGTTGGTATTCCTTTTGTTTAATCAAGGATTAAGGAATCGTTTTAGTTACAAAGAAAAAGTATCGTTTGGTTTAATCACAATATTTTTTGACCAATATAATTACTATTAATATATTGTGAATGCTTTCATTATCAATGAAGAACTCAATTTGTAGATGGAAAGAAATATTAGAAATGAGCCATTTTAAATTGATAGATAAATGTTTGGCTGAAACTTGACCTAGCAAGTAAGATTAGTAGGTATTAAATTATTATTTTTCAATAAGTCTTCCTTGTTTAATGTTTTTAGTTGTTATTTGCGGTCGCATTATAATTACCAAAGTCTTTAGCGACTCTAGTGTTTATAAAAATTCGTAAATTGAGAAAAATAGAAAATTTGCTCGATATGAAATTCAAATTCAACAGCTTCCAGTTTTGGAGCGACAACCTTGACCACTCGGTCACCAGTAGGTTCCTTTAATTATACTAAGAATAATTATCATAAGTTTAATCCAGAAAGGAAATGCGATTGTACTAATGAAGACTCAATTTGTTCTAGCTAATTAAATTTTAATTCATCCAATAGGCTATTTTTTTATTAATTTGTTTGTACATGGTAGGTTGCAAAGGAAACCAAACTGACGTTGCAGAGGTTTGCATTTTTGTAGAGCCTCTTTCTATTAAAAAAAACAATTCAGGGAAACAGCACAAAAAACATTTGTGTTTTGTTCAGAAAAGATGTTAATCAAGTTCTTTAAATATTTAAAGTGACCTATACTGAAGACAGAACACTATGGAAAGTGCTTGAGTAGTTTTTTCCATTTAAAAGTAAAAACAAACCTCGTTTTGGCTGTTTTTCCACAGCCTCAACTAATAGCAATATAAAAAAATATTAACATCAAAAGTAAAAAACTTGGCCAACATTTCTAAAGTAAAACTTGAGCATTTCTGTGAATGGCTTTTCCATCACAATAATGTTGTTGCTAACATTGTATTAAATGTGAAATAATTTTTGATTTTATTTGGAGTAATCCTCACGTCGCATCTTTTTTATTTACCAAAAAAATGAAAATAGAAGCAGTATTGTTGTAAGTTTTACAGCGTTTTGTTTACCATGTTCTCAGATAAAAGAGCCTCATGATATTGAAGGATCAGTTTTGAAAGTAAGAAAATTTTTAGGTAGACAAAATTGCTATCAGACATTGGTAAAGCAAGAAAACTTAGTTTTGCATTATCATGTGGTTTACCATCATAACTATTTATAGTACAATAAAAAATAATATTTTTATATAAGGAGTTAGTGAAATAATTTTCATTTTAATTTAAAAATTTCTTTAAGAGATTTAATTTGATTTTAGTTCTCTATTTGATATACTTACATACAAAAAAAAACACACGAAAACTAATACTTTCTTTAGCCATCTGACGTCGAGACCAAAGTGGTTAGTTTCCATTAATCACTAATATGGTACAAAGTTTATTCACCCAAGGATATTATGAAGTATTTATTTTTCAATTCTAGGTTTCTTTGTGCCTTATCAATAGTAATAATAAAATTAAAACACTTCTTGATAATTACAATCATTCCAACAGATTTGGTCACCAAATGTATTGTGTTTTTAGCTTATAAGTGATAAATTATCATGCGTAAAATTTGTACTGCAGTATTTGTCATTTCATTGTTAGGGGGGCAATAGAGTTTATCCAAATTTATCAAAAAGTATATAATATTTGTAGGTGGAATTTCTTAAATTTAACTTTTCATCACTTTTAATTGTTAGATTTACATACATTCGATAGGTAGTTGGAAGGAAAACTTTTATTTTTCTGCTAAGCTATTTTCTAAATTCCTCTTTACTATTTACAATATTCAAATCTTCTATAAATCTTCACTTAAGCACTAAAATTGACGATGTGATTTTTTTTTTTTTGTAAAAGTTGACTTATCATTTTTTTAGACCACATTACCAAAGAATGTAGTTTGAAGTTAAAAAATAAGCCTCAATTGTCTGGAAAAGTTACAGTTCACAAAATTTCCTATTAAACCTACTGGTGGCTGAGTGGTTAAGGTGACTACTCCAAAACTAGAATTTGTTGGGCTTGATCCTCGTATGAAGCAAATTTTCGATAGTTCTCGATTACGAATTTTTATGAACCCTAGAGTCGCTAAAAGACCTTAGTTGATATAAAGCGACGGTAAATAACAATTTAAAGGAAATCTCCTATTGTTTCATCCATGTTATTAGTGAATGTTTGCGATAAATATTACTACGAATTCTAAAATTTCATTTTAGAAATCAAGGTAAAAAACGGCTTAAGTCCAATTAAAAAATTAAAGAGCAAATATTTGCGTGCATAATTTATGTAATGATAAAATAACAGCCTTGATTTCCAAATTAATTTAAATTTCCTTTCAACCATTATCTGTTGAGTTTCTGTATTAATAGATCGTTGATATTTATCTAATTATAAAAGGTACTACAACACATTTTTGTGACCTTTAAACTGAAAACACTGAGAAGTAAGGACCTTGGAATTTTAATGAAAAGACTATGTATTGTGTACATTATGATAAAGGGATGAAACCGAGATGGATAGTATAGTTAGTCCTATAGAATTCTAGGAAAATAACTACTTAACATATTGTTGTTTAAGTTTGAGTATTGAAACGTTAAAAGTGGTTAAACGATTTTATCACTTATAAACTATGAGCAACCAAAAAAAAAATCAATGTAAAAGGAGTGACTAATAAGAGTGTCAATGTACATGTGTCAGCAATTTGCGATGGTCATCAATAATACGTTCTTAAATTAAAGTCAGTGTTACAATTTTATATTGGCACCCCTATACAACATTATACATAAATACAGTTCAACACTGTGCTATTTACTTATAGGTGTGTTGTAAATGAAATTATTGTTCGATACATTATTAGTAAAAAGAATCAAAGTAATGATTTAAGTTGGAAAAACACATTTTCTAGTGAATAGAAGAGAATATTTCAATTGTGAAGAGATGGAGGCACGGAGGCGGTGACTGCACCACCGCGTGGCCGCCGCCCCCGGTATTGATCGCACAGTTCACTCGTACATTTTGCGCCCCATTCAAGCTGCATTCACAACCAACGTGGTTTATCACTTTTATCATCGATTGCCATGATTTCACTGATCTAACCAGCGTAAATAACACTGTGCGACAAATTTCCATACAAAAAAATGCTTGCGCAAACGATTTGTCTCTATAATTTCACCTTTTTAATTCTGATTTTGTAAATTTATGTTTCCTTAATAATTACGTGTTGTTATTTATAGAATTATATCAAACAAATACATACTTTTTTGTGTTCGAAAGCACAAGAGCTTTCATTGCTTTATAAATAAACACAATACGTTTGCTTCTCATTATAATATACAGAAGCATACAATTGAGCTTTTTTACTATCTATACTTGAGCAATATTTATATCATCATTTTTCACAAAAGTACAATTATTATTTTGAAAGACCATTCAATGACAATATTTGCAGTGATATTAAAAAAAAATGATTGCAATTGCAACTTTATTCTTTTATTGTATTCAAGTCTGAGTTTCACATTGTGTGTTACTTGATACGTATGAAAAAAGGCTATTGTGAATGCTTGATTCTTACACTTTGCATTTATACTTAACTTATTTCAACTCTCAAATACAATGAAAATAAAATAAAAAAAAGTCGAATAATTATTTTTATTGTGAATATTGAGTAATTATTGTTCGAAAAATAAAAGCAAAATAGTACAATAAAGTTCAGTGCGAAAAATTATAGTTTCTAGAGGGAAAATCAAGTTGTTGAAATTATTTTTTGGGTGAAAAAAATATTATTTTAGAATTGAGTACTTTGATTTACTGAAATGTATAAATTTTTTTAAATATATCATAAATATGGGTGAAAAAAATTACTTGATGATCTCAGCAAAAATTTAAATAATTTTCAATAATACTGTATACTTTGTTATGTTTATTTATTGCCGCTTTATAACTGCTGATATCTTTAGTGATAGTAGCGTTAATAAAAATTCGTAAGCCAAAATAAATATGAAAAAATTTGTTTGTAACAAAATGCAAGTTCTTCAATGGCTACTTTAAAACTCGTCTACTGATAAGTTTTTTTAAATATAATTATTGTTATGCATCAGTGGTTCCCAACCTTATGTCCACGGGTACCGTGATGCCCACTAACTATTTTAGATGTAGGCATTGGATAACAACGATGAAAAAATTGACGTTTTTTTAGTTTTTTGGTATTGACAATTGGTAACAATTTTATCGTCAAAAATAAATATTGCCCACATTCAACTGACTTCCTAGAACAGTGATGGCGAACCTATGACCCGTGAGTCAGACATTGTTCCACGCAAGCTTTTTAACTGACCCCTAATGGTTCGGCAACCATTTGTTTCTAAAGGTTGTAGATAAAGACTTGCATTGCATTTGTATCGTTCCCTCTTTGTTTCATCTTGTAAAATGCTAATGGGCGCCATGCATATTAGTGACCTACGAGCTAATACTAAAGAAATATGAACAAAATTTGACCTACGTCTCAAAAAGGTTCACCATTCCTGTCCTAGAGTATATTCTTAAGCACAAATTTTTCTATTATATATTAAATTTTTTTATAATTGTATTTGCTTACTCTATCTATGCAAAAAAAAAAATAAATATATTTTTCCGACATTGTTGGTGTAGTAAGTATTCAAGTTTATTTTAAAATTAAACTTGAAATTGCTTCTTTAAAAAAGCTTTTTTATTGTGCTATTCTTATTTGAAGGAAAATATAAAAAAATATTATTGCGGGTACCGTAAGCATTATTTTAATTGTAGTACTAAATTACTTATTTTTTTACAAATAATTTAAATGAAATTAAAACCAAAAGAGTAACCGACTTTTTTGGCATTTTAAGAAGCAACCAGTTCTAATCAAAAGTATTAAAAACTAGCCAGTTATTGATCACATTTCTTCTTTCCCACACATTATGTTTCCGTTGTTCATTGCCTAGATCGTTTCAGTTATAATTTTAGACTTAATTTCCTAAAAATGCTGTTCCTAACATTATTTTTAAAGCTTTCTAATATTAAAACGTGGATTTAAGATTAATTTACTTTATATTATAATATGCAATTTCAAAAAGGGCACATCTCGCAATTTTTAGTATAAAATTTAAACATTTTTTAAGACGAATACCTTCTAAATTCTTCCTTATACCTACTTAGACCAGAATTGGAACATTTGTGGTACTTTACAACTGTTTTAGAGAAATTTTATTATCCATCTGTATTTTCCATACCAAAACTTGTTGTCATTTACTGAGTAGTAAGAAATTGAAAATTTAAGTCAATTTAAGTGATGTTCAAATTGTATATATTTTCCTTAGTAATCAAATAATTTTTACTATTTTGACATTAAAAATATCCACACTAGATATACTAGATATCAAAACGTTAATATTATTTAAGCTGATTATATCATTGACTTAAAATCAAAAGTTGCAATAAAATTTTGTGTTTTAATTGAATATTAAAATTACAAAATTACTTTCCAGTTCATCTTATGTAACACTTCGTCGACTAGTGGTCAACTTATTATTTCTATCATATGTTAGATTTTCGGAGTTTATTATGATAGTCGATGAGTAACCTACAAAACATTGAAATTAATATTCTCTTGCTAAATTGGCTTTGTCATTATTTATATATCTGCAGAATTTTTGTCCATAACATGGTTAAAATGAAATTGCAAAATAAATTAAATTTAAAATAAATCAAGTAAATATTTATAGAGAAATATTTTATTTTCATTTGGTGGTTCAAAATATTTTTTATTTTCATTTTCGATGTTTCAACGAAGTAGAAACATTGTTGAAGTTTTATTAGAGTAATAAAATTTTTATTTTTTAAAATTAAAAAATTGTAAATTTTGTTTTCTCAATCAGGTGAAATTATATAGCAAAATATTGTTTTCTAACGATTTCCGAATGTTTGTCGTTGGATACATTAATTTCGACAGTTAACTAAAGTTCAATCTTTTTCTCTGTTTCCAATCATTGCTTAGTCTTAAATATTTGTCTTTGTTCCTCTAAATATTCGAAAAAATATTTTTGTTACTATTGAGTATACTCGTATAATGAAGATACTCAAAACTGTTATAACATGCTATTTTTGTATTACTGAGTATTTGAAATACCTTGACCTTCTTCAAAGTTTGAGCCGATAGAAATAGTCTTTTTTGAAGTTAGATAATAATGCCTTTTGGCTCATAAAATTTAGAATTGGCTTTGGTCGAGAATGGTATAAAAATCTAGCTTAGAAAATCGTCAATTTTTCATGTTATCTGTTATTAATTTGTAATTAAACCATTATATATTTTATGTGCAATAAATAAACTTTGAGAAAACTAGACTATGTGGAACAATGTCAATATAATTTTCAGGCTATAATGCTAATAACGTGGCCTAGTTAGAATTGTTTTAAGTCTGCTAAAACTTATTAAAAGGAAATATCTGTTCTTGTCCATTTCATATAAATCAGCCTACGAAGCGGTCACGCCACGTTTGATGCGGTCAACATTTCCACCTACTTCACATAACATTGATTCCTTTTCTTGAAGATTTTATCGCAGTCTCGGTCGAGGATGAACTATAATTTTATTATGAAAATAGCATTTATGAAGCAACTTTACGATGAATAACATAATTTACAGTTACGATATTTTTAACCACCGTGTTACACTCCAAAGGCAGGAAGAATTATGAATCTATATGAACAACATTGTTATGAATTTTTAATGACCTATTTATTGAAATTTGAAAGAAAGAAACGGAATAATATATATGAAAAGATAATTAAAAAAGAATTAAAAATCAAAGTAATTTATGATGCAAAAAAGGACAGGGGATTGTAATACAAAACTTACTTTGAACCCAAAGGCAAAAGTTTTAAATTCCGACTATGGTCGAGACTGAAAAAATAAATATAAAAACAAAACAAAATAATTAAAACCAAAATCAAAATAAATAAAATGATTAGTAAAATGCTGAAAAATAGTTATATGAAGTCGATAAAGTATAGGTTCATGAAAAATCAAATGCAAAGCTCAAAAAATCAAAAGCTAAAATAAGCTGAAATTATTACGAAGTAAAGCATACAAATAAATGTTATTAATAAAAATAATATTTATCACTATCTCTACTTCTTTTTTTAAGTAGAACAAGAAACCGTAAAAGTTTAAATGTGATTAAAATAAATAAGCGGAAATTTGTAAATTGGGTTTTATTTTATTCCTTACCACAAGTGTTGAATTTGTTCTTACTGTCTCCTATAACCTCAGTAACGAGATTATAAATACTTTTTTATTTATCTTTTTTTTTCGATTAGTTTATTATATAATAAAGTATTTAATAAAAAAAATCAAACAAGCTCTTCCGGGTTTCCGGGTATGACTAATGGAATGAATGTGGCAACATAGAAAGTAAAGCTTGAATAGCAAAATTGTTGTATATTAGTGTGGCATAGGTACAAGCAGAAAATTATCGCCATGTTACAAGTCCTCAAGATACAAGAAAAGAGAGCTTTGGTATGTGGTTTTGGACAAGAATAAAAAAAATAAGAGTACGGATCATTATTTGCAAATTTGGTAATTTATTATATTGAAAAAGGTTAGCGAAGAAAGTACAATCATTGATTTAGTTACAAGAGGAAGAGTTCACTAGACGATTAATAATTTTATCAAAAAAAAAAATTCTTTTTGGATATTACTGAAGGAAAACTATATGGACTCATAAATGAATTGTTATCCATAACCAGTTACTATGATCCAAAGAACCTTGCCAGGAACAGAGAGGATTAAAAGAAAGCTCAACCATGCAGGAGCTTAACCTACTGTTCGATGGGAAAAAAAGGAAGTAGACGAAGGCTTTATAACCCATAATTTTCAAACAAAAAAGCAAACCTATAACCAAAAGCGCTTTTAAAAAAATCATTACATATTGTATTATGATGCTTACTAAAATGAAAAAAAGTTCTGCTCTTTAAAATTGTCAGAATGCTTATATCCATTTGTTATTGGCAGATTGCGCATAGTTAAGCTTATTTGTTTAAGAAAATGGCCAAATTTTTGGTTGAAAATTTGGGAGATAAGGTCGTTTAAGGTTCAAGTCTTAAGAAAAATGTATTCTTATGATAATAAAAGCTTTCTTGGGGATAACTTTAATTGAACGGGTGATTAGACATAATTTTAATTTATAATTGTTATGGGTTTCGCGGATAAGTTTAATTTTTTTCAGATACGAAAAAGAAATAAAAATAATTTAGGAATCGATATAATTTCAGGCATAAAACACATCAGAAAGATTTTTTTAGAAAGCTTTTTCAAAGACGTCCATAAAACGTCCAAGTATAACGTCTTAACGACTCCATTTTGGAGAACTTTTAATAGAGAAGTCTTCAAGGAGTATTTTTTCTGATATTCTAAGTCCTAAAACTCTGAACTTTTCAAGAAGTCTATTTTGTAATTTCATAAGATCTCAAAAATATGAGCTATTTACGATTTTTTTTTTGTCTTAAGATTAGGTGGGTTAACTAAGATGCATGCGTATACCTAGTGATAAAGTACTTTTTAATGATTTTTGGTTTCATTCCTCAATGAAGTTGGAAATGCATCATAAATTAATTTATTAATTAATCAATAATTAATCATAGTTAAAAAACTTAAAGTTTAATATTAATCATTTTGATCAAAAGAAAAAAACATTTGATTAATATCGATATCAATTTCCGTTTGGATATAAATTCCTGAAATATCAGAAAAAGCTTTAGGTTCTACTTTCCATGAAAGCTTTTTTTTGAAGTTAAAAATAAGTCTTTATTGTATTTTAAGCAAGAACTTTTTTTTTTTCTGAATCTAGAAAAAAATAATTCTTCGAGAACTTTTCAAAAAGTACTGATTTGATATTGAAGTGGCGCATCCAACATCCTAAGGACATCTTAAAGACACATTTCGTAAGATATTAAGCAGTCCAAATCTTATATGAGATTTCCTCAAGACTTCCAAAGGAGACCATTTTGCTTATAGGGAAATTACGAAGATTATATAAACTAAAATAGCAAAAAATAAGAAAACCTACCTCTTTGGAACAATAATCTTAAAAACGGATATTTTAAAAGCTTTTGATATTGATATCTATTCGTAATCATTAAAATATGTTAAAGGAACCAAAAAGCATCATCAAAGATTTAAATTAAAATTAATAAGACATAAGATTTATTTCTTAATGACATCGAAGAACAAAACCTGCTTTAAAATTGAAATCATGTGAAATTTAAATGAGTTATTTGTTATACCAAAATTGTTATAATTTTGGCTTCTTTACCTTTAAAAGAATAAAGTACTTAATGTAATGATTTTGAAAAATGGCGTAATCCTTATTTTAATACATTTGAGCATTTGTATATATTAATTTGTGCTAAAGACAAAAAGAAAGTAAAAACAACAACAGATATTGATGGATCAAAGCTTTCGAAAGCTGACAGAGTTAATTTTTTCAATAATAGAGTTAATCTTTATAATTTTGCAAAGAAACAAGGATGCCTTTCAAACCTATAAGCTACAATTCTAAAAGTCCAGAATTGTCGATGAAAAGTCCAAAGTTGTTGTAAACTATTTTTTGTTTTCTTTTATGGTGAAAAGTGACTTAAAATGATTTGAATTTTATTAAGGTATCGTTTGTTTTAGACACTGGCTGTCTAATTTCTTTTTAACCAATGCACAAAGTTGGTATAAAATTGGTGATTTTATCATATGTAACCATTAAAGTATGAAAGCATTATTGCATATTTTAAAAAATTTGTGCACATATGAACGAAGTAGTGTTAGTTAAAATCTATGCAATTTACAAAAGGAATAATATGTTTGAGTTTTTGTCTCTCTTTTCTTCTCTTTTCATTTTTCATTACATACCTTCATAGAGATAGGTTTTACATGTCTTGGAAAGCTTTGAGATATTTGTCTCAATATGTTTTTAAGTAGCGACTGGTAGTGTTTTCTGGTTAGGTTTTTAACTTAAACTTGGGAAAAGTCTATTTTAGAATTGACTTTCTAAACAATCAAATTGCCTACTCGTGAAGCTTTGATCCCATAATGAGAAATACCCCTTTCATGTACATATTGAGCTATTAAAGTATGTCAACTTCCGAGTTATACATATAATTAAAAAGTCTATGATTTTGAATCCATTTTAAGTATTATAGTATTGTACAGTAGCGTTACACTATACCAGAATATAACAGAATACAAGGACATTGTCTGTTTTTCTATGTCTTAAGTCCTTAATACAAAAGCAAATTTTACATTAAATTGAATAACAAATATATAAAAAGGACATAACGTTCCAGTATCACTATAATAATTCTGGAGGATGTGAGCAGAAAAGTATAATGAATGAATAATAAAAAGCATTCTGACAATTTTCTGTACTCAGAAATATAGAGCATCGTTAACAAAAAATGAAATAGCATTGAACAATTGCCAAACTTTATGAGAAAATTGAATTTTTTGATTTATAAAGCGCACAAATTATAATATTATAGTTTGTAACGATTTTCTTTAATGTTCAAAAATAATATAATTTTTACGCCTTTGTCGCCAATATTTTATAATAACTTTTAACAAATTAACAGACTAAAAGTGAGACATTAACGAAAAATATTTTTAATTTTTATAAAATGATTGAATATAGATTTTGAGAAGAAAATTTTTTCCAAAAGCCTAAATCAAATCATTTTTTTATTAGTCCAGCATTGATTTATTAAAGAGACGTGTTGGCACATTGAAGCATAAAATAACGATTGTAAGAAACATAATTTATTTTCAACAATGAAATAAAAAAAAACTCTGTACTATTTTTCGTTCAACTAAATTGGCAACTGTTTTTGGGTAGCAAAAATTCAACTTCCGTTAATTTTCGAATAAGAAATTTTGATGATAACTTGTTTGGTGTTATTGGGGAAATTTTTTTTTACTCTTTTAAATTCCGTTAGTCAAATACTATTGAATAAAAATTATAAATAACGACGAGATATCAATTTTTTAACAATAGGTATTGGCTTTTTTAATTTTCTAATATAAACATCAGTAATCAAAGTCTAATCTTTAGTAATGCATTAGACATAATTTAAAGAGTTCAAATTAAGACTTGATAATAAACTATGGCTTAAATTTTGTTTTGTATTTACACATAATCATTCTATTCCACAAAATGTATCAAAAAAACCAATAATGCGACGTCGATTTTTGACGAACTTAAACATGGCTGAATAAATACATGGTAAATACAGAGATTAGACAAATCGATAAATTGTAAGGAATTTTTCCAGAATCGAATGACTATGTGTAGAGATTCTTAGAGTTTAAAATAAATTTTATACCAACATATCATTAAGTTATTTATGACACTCTCTCCAATTACGTTTAATTTTTAATTTTAAGATTTTGTGAGATTTCAAAGCTTTAAGAAAATGTATGAATACATTAATAATATTCAGTAAATTCATTTTTTGGTAAGATTGGTAAATTGTTTTTAAATCATTTGACTTTTAATTCAGTTATTACATTTTAGTAAGTAATCCTGCTTTTAAAATAATCAATGTATTATCTCATAAAAGTTTTCTATCCTATAAATTTTTTCAATTAATTTAAATTGAAATGTATTTTTGGAATTTCTTATCGCCATAACTTTAACTTTGAATTTATTAAGATAGGAACATTCAACGAGGTAAATACCAAAGTTAAGGAAACATGAAAACGGAACTTTCTGTGAATTTGTTGGCAACAAAGATATTTATTTTCTTGGTTTATGAAGAAGTTTTCAGTTTGAATGCAATTGTGCAAGCGGATGGAGTTTTCGAAAGTACCAATTATAATTGATTTACGCTTTCGTAGATTCGCTGTTTTTCAACAATTGATAAACTTTGCCTACACAATAGATAGAGATGTTTAATATCTTGGAGAATAAAAAATGGCAGCTCCAAGTTAATGGTAGACTGAGGTATAAAATTTGCGCAGTAAAAATTTCAAAGCTTTGCATATTCTTTGACTACAGATAACGGAATCTGGTGATTTTTTTGTTGAAATTCATAGAAAATGAGGAAAACTTTGTGATTTACGTTTTCAATTTGAAACAATCAAAGAAGGTTTAATAAGGTTTCCATGAGAAAAGATCTGAAAGAAATATTATAGTACAGGTGAATGCGTTTTTCATAGTCCCAAGTGTAGCACAGGATTCAGTATGAAATGCAGTAAAAGACAATGATAAATAATAAGGTTAATATGGAATTTGAACATACCTAAATTTATTAGTAGCCAGCTCGCCGAGCTCGTAAAATTTGATTTCTTCTGAAAAGACATCAAGAGGCACGTTGACAGGCCTACGCAAGCGTCCGCCGCTTTGATAATAGTACAAAATGGCATCAAAACTAGGTCTATTTCGATCAAAAAAGTATTCGTTCCTTAAGGGATCAAAGTAACGGATGCGTCGGGCCGGATCTCCCAGTAACGTATCTGGGAACTGGTTCAGCGTGCGCAGTTGGGTTTCAAACCGTAAACCGCTCACCTAAAAATAAAAAGCATACAATGTAATACAGTAACACATTTTCCTTAATTTAGAATCAAAATTAATTAATATAAGCACCATTTATAAATTGAGTAAGGTTTTTCTGGATAATAGGTGTCGGTATAGTCTTGTATCACCTAATTTTTCTTTTATAAAGGTCATGGTTTGTCTACCAAAAAAACAGAGGAAGGGGATGTAAAATGGTAAAATATTTTTCAGTACTCCAAAAAGTGTTAAAAAACAGTAAATAAGAATAGAATCCCACATTTCATATCTTAAGCATCATAGAAAACGCTAGAATGGAGTGGTTCATGCAATAATTGTTTTTACAAAAGTCACTACTAAAACCCAATAAACTCTAACCTAATGTTTCTTAGCCTTCTCAGTGAGTTGCACCCCTTTAAATTTAAAATTAAGTTTCCGTACTCCATCGAAAAATTTATTTGTATTTTTTTTAATTTACATAAATACATACATGGTGAAATTTATTTTCGAAAATTTCATAATTTATATTGTTAGGGGCTTTTCTCAAACCACAAAAAATATTTTCCCGCATCTCAGGCTAAGAACCAAGGCCTTAACCTATTCTGTAATTTCCTTTTTTTTTTATTTTATATAAGGGTATGTGTTAAAAGTTTTATCAACTCCTATTCATGTTGCTGAATAGGGTTGAGCCACTAAAAATACCCCCTTATTGTTAAATTTTAGTGATTCAAGCCTATTCAACCATTTGTATAATAAATGCTTGTGTGATAGTAAAATTATTTTACAAATTATAAATGGAAAGTTATTTTAAAGTTTTAACAACTTTTTTTTTAAATAAGCCACAATGAAGTCAAATATTGCAATAATAAGTATAGTTTTAAAACGATAACTATGGAAGAAATTATCTTAAATGCAATAACTTGATATTTTTTAATTGTTTTTACTCTCGCTACTAAATCTTTTAGTGGCTCTAGGGTTGATAAAATCCGTAAATCCAGAAATATTTTACTAATTTTAGAGCGGTCCTTTCGAAAAAATATATTTAGGTGCATAGGTGAAACAAACAAATATTTTAAAGGACAAACATAAAATAAACAACGACAAAATGAAAAAGTGTACAAAACAGTATAAATAACCGCAAATTGATAATATTTTCAAATGATATGCAATTTATTATTCTAAATATTCCCAATTGTTTTATTTTTCAAAACTGATAAATACATCAAACAACAATTAAACATACGTTTTTGACGTTTGTATTATTGATTTGGCATTTACAGCTTTCAAACAATAGAAATAATTATAGGAAAATATAAAACAAAACAAAGATAAAGGTTAATAAAATAGTAAATAAAAAAATAATGTTGAAAATGGATGATGACGAGTGGTTTAAAATAATCGTGAGACCTATGACCTCAACGGAATACATCTATAATACTTCTCAAGAGTTAGTACTTTGACACTTATTTTTAAGATAATTATTAGAAGTTGAAAACTATAAACAGAGATTCAATTCAACAATAAACTACAGATAGTGGAGAAAAAATTATGGAATAAAAAGTTCTATTATGCTGAGGTCAACAATCTCTCAATTATTTTAAACAAGCCTTATTAAGATTTATCAATTAATGAAGCTTTTTATGACTCAAATCCATTTTAAAGATGTCAATATCTGGTAACGTTATATTGTCTTTTTTGTTTCTTTTTTATTTCACGATTTTTTTGTTAATTCATTTCTAAAATAATATAATTTTCTCTCTTGATGCAAAATTTTCATTATGGCCCAATTTATTTGCGAATAAAAAAAAAAATGCAATGTCGCTAGATATTGACGTCTCTGAAAGAAAGCCCTTTTTTCATGACCATTATAAGATTATAATAAAAATTCTTTTTCTTGTTTCATTGTGTTAAAAACGAATTTAAAATAGATGGTGGATGCGATGGTGAAGCCTCTTGGACCTCTAGACTTTAGAAAAGTGGCATTTTTGTCCCCATTTTTTTTAACTTTCGCTCTTTTCAAAACCATGGAAAATTAATAAAGTCTCCTCAGATTTGTATAACTATGTTAGATCGAATCATATATGTAATCAAGCTTGTGATAAACGTAGTTCCATGATAAAATATTTGAAAAAAATCAGTATTCCGTTACAGCCAAGAATTTTAGGATCATTAAAAACATAAATTCAATAAAATTCTTTCACAATGAAGTTTTAATAAATGTATAGCATACAGAGAAGTGTGAACCAATAAAAAATGTTGATCCTAATACCCTTAACTATAGTCTTTTTTGCTACTTTGTATTGTTAAAATACTTAATTTTGTAGTGAAAACTTTTATGAGTTGAAAGTTTCTGTTTTTTTGAACCGATATAAATATTCATAAAATAAATTTTTCAGGTTTTATGGATCAATTAAATTTATTGTTTTTCAAAATTTGTATATCATTTTATCTTTTATATTCATATGTTTGTGTATAATTTTAATATGTTTATAAGTTAAATGCCTTAGAAGTCACGATACGTGACAAAAAGGTAGCGGAATTGGAAAACAATAAATTAAATTATTTTATGAGTAAAAAAAATAACCTCCTGATGGCTGAGTAGTTAAGGTGACCGCTCAAAAACTAGTAGTGCTTGGTTCAATCCTTGTATCGAGCAAATTTTCGATATTTCTCAATAAAGAATTTTTGTTAACCCTAGAGTCGCTAAAGACCTTAGTAACTTTAATGCAACAGTAAATAACAATTTAAAAAAACCTATTTGAGAATATCTTACATTTAAGAGTAAAAGTTTTTTAAATTAAATTTTCTACAATTCGAATAACTCTTGTGTTAACTTTTGCCTTGTAATCTTTCTTTTAACACCAATTTATTGATTCTTGGCAATTCCCATCACCAGATATACAGTCTTTGGTCATATTATTAGACGCATTTATGATTATATGCAAAATGTCCATATTCTATTAAATTAGATTTAATATTGCTTACTTTTTACATAATAAAAAGTTGAATTGATTTTTAAGAAATATATTTTCTGGATAAGGGTATTATCCCTATTATCCTTCTTTAGGATAATAGCTTTGATTTGAAACCCATTAAAAATATGTGAAAATTTCTGAAGAAAAATGTAGCTAAAGAGTCGGTCAGAAAAATAGCCCTTAGAAAAAATATTCAAGTATGGAATCATCATCCACAAATACAGCAGACGGTATTGTCCTACATAGACATCATACTGCACAGAATGGGAACTCAAATATTAGTAAACGGGCTTTCAATTAAATATTAAATAACTCAGCTCGTCATAATTAAGAAGGTGGTTAGTTAATTTGATGGTAAAAAATTATTTTTGTAGTAAATATGATTTTTGATCACGCTAGTTAGTAATAAGCGTAATAAATAAAATTTGTACAGGAAAGTTAAACCTAAACAAAAATAAGGACCCAAAATAAAATAGCAGAAAGCTATTTGATTTGAAACCTATTTAAAAAAGTAGAAAAAAGTAGCTTAAGAGGTGGTCACAACAGAAAAATAGCCCTTAGAAAAAATATTCACGTATTATTATGCACAAATACAGTAGACGGTATTGTCCTACATAGACAGTATACTGCGCAGAATGGAAAACTTAAATATCAGTTAACGGGGTTTCAATTAAATATTAAACAATTCAGCTCACCATAATTAAGAAGATATTTAATTAATTTGATGGTAAAAATTTATTTTTTTAGTAAAATGATATTTGGTCATTCTAGTTGGTAAAAAGCGTAATAAATAAAACTTGTACAGGAAAATTAAACCTAATCTAAAATAAGGACCCAAAATAAAATAGCTCTTCAGGTTTAATACAAAACCTATAGCGCGTCTATTAATATGGCCAAGGATAGTGAATTTAACAAAGGCAGAAAGCTATCGCAAAAAAAATTGTTGAAAATTGGGGGCACCAAAGAATGGATTCAACATGTTTTAAAATGCCGACGTTATCATTGAATAATATGATTATGAATCAGAAAATTTACCACCTGTTGCGATCGTAATTTTTGTAGGGTATGTAGGCATTCAAATATATTAATGACGTGACCGAGGGTGAGCTTAAAAGAAAATTAAAATTTTAACACTGTTATGCGAGCTTGAAATAAAAATAAATCGACACTGTAATTATGTCATTGTTATTCATGGTAATAAATGCAATTGGGAGCAACTTATTTTTAACGCAGATTTAAAGCCTCTTTATTGGCACAACAAAAGGGAAATTATCTTCAACAAAAAAAACACTTTAATTTTATTAGAAAACATTTTTATTAAAGCACGAGAGACCTTAGAATTGGGGATGTAAAATTTTTCAAATTACTTACGTTGATAACCACCCTCTCACAAAAGTCGTGGTCGTGTGGAATTGGTTCGAAGTGGGCCACACCGGTGAATTGGGTGTGTGCATTTGGCCCATCTTCGTCTTGACTGCTTAATTTGGGCAGCGACCTGGAAAATAAATTAGCAATTAGTGATATAATCTACTTGATATTTTACTAGTTTATATAATCAAGAAACAATATTTACATGAGCTTCTGAATATATCGAGCGATCGTCTCATCAATAACCACAAGAATAAATGAAAAACATTTATTCTCATATCAACAGACATACATATCTTTCAAATATTTTAAACTTTATTAATCTCAATACAATTTTAATAACTCTTTGTTGTAACAATTGAATAATATATTTTCTTTAACTATTATGGCCTTGGAAGAAAAACATCTCCAGGCTTATTAACAATTATGGTTTAAGAGCTGCGTAATTAAAAAGGGTGGCAAATCAAAACTAATTATAAAATATTTTCAATAAATTGGATAATTATATCTTAAAGTGCTTCATAATGTAACTCCTCAATTAACACAAATGATTCGCTGGCCTATATTTATGAAAGAAGTTAATTGTTAATTGTTAATTTGATTTATTTTATGATCACATAGGGAAAATACTTATTAATTATTCTTTATTGAGCTAAATATAGTAACAAATTATGTGCACTTTCTTTAAAAAAACTATTATAGATTAATGCATGCCTTTCTTGTACTAAAGTACATATTTTTGTAGCACTCTGACTAAAATAAAACCAAAAAAATGTTCTAAAAAAACAAATGATACATTTTTTGGTAAAGTTTTTCTGTTAAATTATCTGTATTCTTGAATTATTTTACCTTTAAAATTTTATAACTAGCAAAATTGCACCCTTTTTAACAATATTATTTCTCTATGCATTATAAGAATCCATAAGATCTCCTTTCTTGTTGACAGTTCCATCTTTCATATTATGTAAGATACATTTATAATATGTAAATATCATTGACGTACACAAATGATTAATGAAAAAAATTAGCTATTGTTCGAAAACAAATAAAATTTCAATACGTCATTGAAAAATAAATTCAATAAACTCCTATTTTCCGGGTCAGTAGCTTTCAATCAAATTACGTGTACAAATTTATGTAATTATGAGATAAAATACAAAATTACAGCTTTCTTTTATCAATCCGTTTTGAGATATGCAAGATACCTCATAATACTTATAAAAATACAATTGTACGCACAGACGTCTTATCGAAAGTAATCAAATTTGACCCCGCGAAATTCATCAAATTTTATTTCATCATTGCAATCATTTTTTGTATAGATGGAGAAAATATAAATATGCAAATAATTACCATATGAAATATGTTATTCCTATGAACTTTTGAATATATTGTGATCAAATATATCGTTCTAGCATTAATCACATATAGTGTCAAGAAATTGGCATCAAATTTCAATTTATTGAATGTTGATAAAGCGTTTCAGTGATAAATATAAGATATCTTTAATAAGTAAAAGTGAATTTGATTAAAAAGGTTTCTTAAATGGAATGTAAAATGATTGATTTTAATGACATTAATTATACAAATAGACACCAATTTAACGACAAAAATAATGTCTTTATATGTTGAATGGCAATTCGTGACAGATAATATATATTTACGAAAAATAAATTATATTTATTCATTACTTATGTTTTGTATGTTTCTAATGTGAATATTTCACGCAAGTTATGAAATCCATTTATCGGTTATTATAATTTATTTCTATTAAAAAAAAGGCCTTAGAAAACTATTGTTTTTTGAATTTTTATAGATTTGAATAAAAAGTAGTTTAACGATTTGGTTGTTTTTCTATTTTTGAATGCTTTTGCAGCAATTAATGGGTTGAAATGTTATAAAGAAGGTAATATTTATTAAATAAATCTTACTAATTATTAACCTTATTGTTACATACTTGTTCGGGATATTTCATAAATTTCATGACAAAAAGTATAAAAATGATTTTGTTAATTAAATAACAATAAATTTGACTACAAGATATCGAAAGTTTTGAGTTCCTAGAAATATTATAAATAATACAATTAGTAAGTGTTGGATTTGAATCTCATGATGCATGAGCAAATTGTGAAATATTTCTGGGTTTATGGATATTTATAAGCCCTAAAATTGTTTAGAAATCTAACAGTCATAAGGCAGTAAATACACATTAAAAATTGATAAATTGTAAATTAGTATTAGGATGGCCGAAATAATTTTTAGGAGGCTTATAGTATGCGGAAATAATACTTTTTCAACATTCATACTCACAATTACAACTGGAAAGTGTTAGGGTGTTTCCTTTATATTTTTAAAAGTAAAAGTGTTTGATTTTTCTGATCTGTGAAAAATTTATATATACCATTAATGTTATTTGAGAGTTTTATAAAACATATTTTCCGGTTGTTATCACTCAAACGATTGTTTAAAAGTAGTCCTTTTATAAGTTTTATATTGTTTGTTTATTAATTGAATATTGCAGTTAAATTATAAGTTTAAACTGTTTTTCTTTCTATATGGTTCACCAGGACGAAGTTTGGCTTATTGTGTTTCCTGTGTCCCAAATTCACCGATTGTAAGTCTAGAAGCCGATCAAATTTCAACGACCAAAAAGCATGATACAGTTCGACTAATTCAATATTAGGTGCGGAGACCCTAGACAGATCTATTTAAATTTATTAATCAACAACTTTATAACTATGTCCTCTGAAAATTTTAATTGTTTATTTGCAAATTTTTTGCCAAAGTTTAGTTTTGATTATAATGGTTGTCCTATGTCTCAATTTCTTTCTTGATTACGACGCGTTTCAACAGTTTTTAGCTGAGGTATTGGCTTATCAGGAATGAGCCATAGGACATAGATTGTTAATCATTAATTTATTAATTGTAACGCGGAAATATTAAAAAAATAATAAATAAAATATTTATCAATGGTTGTTAAATTTTTATTTCTAACGATATAGTTTGTAAACAATACATAGTTTGTTATCCAATGCTTTTTTTCCAGAAAAGACATTTGGGGACGAATAAACTTAATATACAACTAAGCTCAGTTCTTTATGTTTAGTTGACCGACCCTTCTAAAATTCTTAAATCATCTTTTTTCTTGCAGCAAAAATATTTATACGATTTAATTTAAGTGAAAAAGTTATAAAATGTTACACCATAAGTAAATTGAATTTAAAAATGCGTATTGTTTTACCATTAACTTAAAAGTTTGTTATATGAAATTTCACTTTTCTTATAAAACCACTCTTCACTATTAAAAAATTGTTTACATGAATTTATTTGAATAAATTCTTTCAGGAATTACAAATATTAATCGTATCAATTTCTTAGAAATCAAACAAAACACAAAAAATATTTACTTAAGTATTTAAAACAGTTTTGATATAAATTAAATAAAGAAATTAAGAAACTTTGAATCAAACAAACAAAAAAAAAACTTCGAATTGATTGATTATTAATTTATCTAAAGGAAAAAGATATGATTTACGTTAAAATTTCTGTGAAAATATCATTATGTTTCTGATACCCAAAATAAATTTTAGAAAATTTTATTTTTACCTTTCCCATATTATTTACTTAGATTGAATGATTTGAATAATTCATAATAACACCTACCTTTCTTTTTTAGTGGGACACAAAGGGCATATTGGCCCTATGGTAAAATGACAACATTCACTCATTGCGATTCTTTTCATCACAGTTAAAATATTAAAAACTAAATAAAAAATGTTAAAAATTTAAAAACAATAAATAGTAAAGTAAGTTAGTAACAAACTCTTTTGTCATCAAATAAGAACTAACACAAAATGTGGTTTTGTTTGCCCAAATAAAACTGCATTGTAATTACAAGTTCTAACTAATTTAATTTGACTACGTAAACCAACAAGTTCCCATTTATAATAAATAACAAGGATGGACTAATTTAATTTCAATTAATTTGTTTAATTTCTCTTAATTCAGTATATTTGATTAAATTTAGTTTAATTCACTAATTCCAGCTAGTTTAAAAAATTAAATACCAGGAAAAATGTTTGGTTGATTATTTATGCAATGGAAAGTTATGTTTTCAGAAAAATAATCTCTTCCAATCAAAAAATGTGTTTATTTATAAAGAAGATAACGTTTGAAATATTGTGTTAGAGTAAAAATAAAATTTTAAATATAATCTTTGCATATTCTTTAATTACTTATGTTGAGTTAATAAAAATATCTTCCAAACTGCAATAGTGTAAAAAAAAAAATGATATATTGTATGAACTTGGAATGCTAAAGGTTATTGTTTAAAATTGAGATCTTCGAAAGATAATAGATCTCCAACTAGACGTAAATATAATCACTTATTCGTTATTATTTGATGTACATTAAATTATTCACCGTTTTCAGTTTCCATTCCACTTAGTTTTAATTGCCTTAATTGGTGCTTTTAATTTCAAATAGTAGAATGCTATTTATGCAGGTCTACTTTTTATCAAGAAATATTAGGAAGACCGGAAAGTACTGTCGTTTTTTAACATTAAATTTACATATAAATTTTTCAACAAAAATTAATTTTAAGTCAATGACATAATCACCCTGAATATCATAAAATTTTTGTCCAAAGAGTTAATATGCAATAAATAAATTGAAATAAAAATAGGTAAAAAATATCATTCACCCTTTATTGATTAATTTTTTCAAGATTTTTTTTTTGTGCAGGCCCTTCCATTATCGTGTTCTCTATTGAAAATTCTTCTGAATTTTTGGATACTTTGAATACTTCCCGATTGTCTTCCTCCTTTAACATCTTAATGTTTAAAATGTTTATAATTCATGGTTGGTACAAATTGAAGAACACGAAATTATTGAATTTAAATACTTAAAACTCATATGGCATTAACGAAAATCTCTATACTTAAATAAACATACATATCGGCGTATGGGAACAATCAAAGTTGTATTAAGAACATTTTATAATTAGGAGTGATTTGTTGACTCAAAAGATATTTTAATTTTTTTTTTTTGATATTTACTTATATTGAAATGGTGAGACAAATGCCCGAAAGAATAAAAACTCTTTTCGAGTTTTACAGAGTAATAACGCAGAGTTGTTACCAAAAAATTTATATAACGAAATTTTGAAAGTGGTCATATATAAGGTGATGATATATGATACATGATATTTGTACTATAGCATTTTAAAAATAATTGATATGATATTCGTTTTCGAAACACTAGTAGTACTTCTTAACACAGGAGTAAAACTGCAATGATTGTGAAATTTGTTTATTCATTGTTGAAAAAAATAGTACCTTTATGAACTATTCTTAAACTACACTTAGGACACTTTCAAAATAAGCGGCTTAAATATTAAAAAATATTTTGGTAACAACGTTGCGTTATTATTCTGTAAAACTCGAAGAGCAAACAATACTGGAATTGTATTCTTTCGGGCATTTGTATCATTATTTCAATGTAGGTAAATATTAGAATTATATTTTTTTAAAAATATTTTTTGAGTTAAAAAGTCACTCTGATCATAAAATATTCATAGTATGACTTTAAATATATCCAAACGCTAATAAATAGAAAATTGAATGTCTATGGCACTGATGGCGAACTTATGACCCGTGGGTTAGACGCTAACTCACGTAAGCTTTTTAACTGACCCACGATAGATAGGCAATCATTTGTTTGTCATGTTTGTAGAAAGAGACTTCCATAGCACTTGTATCGTCCCCTCACTGTTTCATCTTGTGAGGTGCTAGTGTGCATCATGCACATTAGTGACCTCGAACTAGTACTAACAGCCCTGGTCTATGAGTTTAAAAACGATAATACTTTCCGGTCCTCCTAATAAAAAATATTTAAATCAAATATGACTCTTTAATAATATTTTTCTCCACATGATGAAAAAAAATACTTCAGATTTAACCAATTGGAATCATTCGAAAAAAAGTCTAATGTCAAGTCATTGATTGACAAAAATAACTATGATTTTTTTTAATTTAATAAAACCAATTAACTCATAATTGCATTTCTAGTTCAAAGTTTAAAATTTCCTGCAAAACTTTAAGGGATCAATTTTTATTGCTATTATACCTTTTTAATTGATTCGTGAACCATGCAGCAAAGTATCCCGAGCAGTTTTGAAACTAATTATTTTTCCAAAGGATAAAATAATTATCGATTGAGTAACAGACTATGACGTAAAAACTCTTTGGCTTTATTTTCTTAATAAACGCTTCATTTTTTTTAAACTTTGATAGCCTGGTTTAGTAAAGTTTTTCGAATGGTGGAAATAGAAAATAATTTCTTTTTGTTGTGGAGAAGATTTATGATATTTTGATAAAAATCTTTTGGGTAGATATTCAATGTAACTCTCGATTTCGTTTGTGTACCCTTTTGGTGGGCATCCTATATAAGTTTCATAAATTGCACTTTTAATTTATGTCATCGCTATTTTAAATACTAAAAGAGTTGATTGTTGAAACCATATCTTCAAATTGTTTCGCTTCAATGTCATTAAAATTAATTCCATTTTAACATTACAGACTTTTGTTCAAATGTTGCTCTATTTCTGGATTTACACTGAAGATAGGTTCCAAATAAAACCGTGCATATATTTACTTGTAATTACTTAAGCTTTAGTTAGTAACTAAATACTAATATAATAATGGAAAAATCGAACACAAATGAAGTTAACTGCGTTGAAATATCTAATCATTATTCAATCTGATTATTATGTATTGAAATTATTTAAAATATTTTTGGCCAAATTTAAAAAAGTTTAAAAACCCGAGCAGAATTTTTTTGGAAAAGATCCTTCAACTTTGAACGCTTTGTTGTGTCCTTTTGTCGTAGAGCAGACGGTTAAATTTGATTTGATATAACTGTAATTAGGAACATCTTTTGATTTAAGTATTAATAACTTTAATTTATAAATAGAAGATAATTATTTTGCAAGATTTGAATAACCAAAAAAAAAACTGATATAAGAGGTAGGATTTTTAGGAAGCCTAAACTGAGAGTTTTGATTTCCAATAGAAGCTCTTCAGAAAAACCAAAAAAGTACTTCAATCTTATGGTTAATTTTAGTTACATTGAAATTAGCATATTATTTATGAGGACCAGTTAACTTCTTGGAGTTTAGTAGGCTAAATATTTAATGCATCACTAAATAAAGTAGAGTAAAAAAATGGTCTTGAAAAAAATATTTTACATTAGTCAATGATGCAATATTTATGGAACTTAAATGATTATAAAAATGGTAGAATCTATAAGAGAATGTTAGGGTACAATGTTGAACATGTTGAGGTAAACTTCGTTCCATTCTGAAGTGTATCTCGTTTTTCCAACTGTGCCAGGTTCTCAAGATAATCTTAGCTGTATAATAGAGCCTTACATATATGATACTGTATACGAGATTTGTATTCGAGAACAAAGATAAGCTTTCAAAACAATGTCAGAGGTACTCATTATGGTGAATTATGTTAAAATTTCTGCATGCATGTTTACTGCTGCCAATCATTTGACGATTTTCATTACGTAACAGTACAACATACGTAACATATTTGCTATGAAATTATTGATTTGGTAAAATTGCCAAACTCAAATAATTTGATAACTATTTGATATTGGAACGATATATATAGTTATCTATTATGTGCTAATTGTTATGTTTTGAGTATCATAAAAATAGCAGCACGTTTTTTATTTACGTTTATATTTACAGTGGGTAATTAAAGGTCAAGAACTAGTTTGTTTCTGTAATAATAATATTTACATAATCTTGAGACTGGAGTGAAAAAAGGGAAATAAGGGAGGCGTTTGATGTAAAATATGCGTGTTTGAGTGTGAAAAAGTGATTTCCACGTTACTAGGTGTTATGCCCCATGGGCCGGCGACCTACTCTCCAGCATGACTACGGAAATAAACGTCCTTGCGTTGCAACATTCATAAAACATCTATAAACTGAATGTTTATATAAATAGATTTATTTACAATATTTTTGATATTCTTAGTCTTAACTGAAGCCCCTTCCCCAACACTTATGACTTGTTCGAAATGCATAGTTGTGGGAAAATATAGCGATTTAAATTATAGCATTTCACGGTTAAATTCAAATTTGAAAATGTAACATTTATTTTTATACTTTGACACCACGTGTTTTGAATTTACACATTTTCTGATTGCGGTCACATGAATTAATAAGTGTAATATTTTTTTGGCAGTGACGTTTAGAGTTTCAAACTTGGAAATATGGTTTGAGAGAAAAAATATATTTGAATATTAAATTTTGTTATGTAATAAATTGGAGTTTGAAAATAGATAGAGAAGGTGAATGTAATGATAAACTTCAATATTCTAAGCACAAGTTTATTTCAAAGTTATCTCTCAAAAATTTTATATGAATTATTGTACACAAAAATGTATTTTAAGTTTTGCATATGCCATTTTTTACTGGAAAGGAAACTATTTTTTACTGTTTCAATTTAATTAATTTGATAATTTATTGCACAAGAAAAAATATACATTAAAATTTCTTCAAGTATTAACAATCAGCAGCTCTGAATATCTCTTCTAAATTAATGTACGGAGCAAATGATACTAAAGTAGACCTTAGCCGAACATCCAAGGATGATTTAAGGGCAGTAGACACTAACTTTTTTGCTCAAATTTTCCGACAAAGAAGAAAAATATGGCATTGAAGAAGAATGTGAAAAATAAAATGGACAAATTGAATAATAAAATAGCAAAGACGGAAATTCGGGAAAGAATCAACGAAGAAAGAATAAACATCGATGTGATAACAAGAAGAAAACTAAATAGGATGCATCACATTTTGAGTAAAAAGAATTTATATTGGATGTTAGAGAACAAAAACTGGAAAACCTAAAGAAAAAAGAAAAAGACGGATGGAAACATGGACTTATTTAAAATAGCGACAGACTACCCTGATTTAAAAAAAATTGGTGGAAAAGCCTACATTAAATCAACCACGCGGGAAACTGAACCTGCCGGCAAACAGGAAATAGAAAATACAGTTTTCTAAATCACAAAACCATGCGCTCTTTTGAATGAAATAATATGTACCAATAAGTACACCAGAAGGCAGAATAAGGAGTTCTTGGTGTACACGGTTCTTACTAGCATTTAATAATGTTTTATATTATCCACAATTTGAACAATTTCCAGTGAATGAATTTCATGGTTCAAACAAATTCTTTAGTTCTATTTCTTTAAATACTTAGAAATATAAATTTTTACGGTATTCATTCCTGACTTTTTTAGTAGGGACAATGTACTTAAAACCCGTAATTGACAGTGTAAAGCAAAAATTATCTGTAGGGTTTCTATTCGTTCGCACCTGAAATGCCATCAATCCTTTTTCACAAATTGCAGCACATGTGGCATAAAACAAATGGACGAATATTTATAGAAAAAAATTGAATAGTAAGCGTGCAATTGGATAATGACCTTTAACTGTCCTATAAACGTTTGGCGTTTTTAATGTTTGGGTTTTGTTGTTTTATAAATATAAAATAAATTGATAACAATTTAATTGAATATGTTTTATTGATCACAAAGTTTGAAAACCTGATACAAAATTACTAAAATATTCGAGATCCAGAATATTGCATAACTTTATTCTATTTACGATTTCTAATTTACAATTCTAAATATAATAACGTATAATCATAACGATCAAATTTTTTAGAATATATAGTTATATGAGTGAAAATTACAAATCTAACCAATTCAACCTATATTTTAGCTGCATTTGATATTTAGTTTCATTTTAAGACTACGAGAATGCCAACAACATAAAAATTTGGAAACTTTAGAATATTTTGTAGGAAATAAGCTCACAAATCAAATTACTTCCTTTAAGAACTTACAAACTCTTGAATCAAATGCTTAAACTTATTATATTTTAAAAAAATCAATCCAAATGGAAAAATATCTCTACTTCTACTAATCTATAGCCTCAAAAAGAGCAAATAAAATCCGGTAATAATTACTCAGGAGGCAGATTCACAAGATTTATGATAAGAAAACCTCTGAAAAAACAAAATAGAACACTTCTGAATCGAGAAAAAAAGGATATGAAAGTGCTGGCTGATCTACTAACAAAACACCAAATTTGGGGAGGAACTCTTAGGAGAGGCTCCCAGAACAATGAAAAAAAAGAAGAAGAAAACTTTACAATAAAAGATAACCGATTAAACCGATGAAGAAGAGGGTGTGATTGTCAATATTAATAATCGATGTGCAAAGGAAGTTGCTACACATTGGAAGAAAACGGGTTAATATTGAAAGTTACAGTAAAAGCTTTAAGCATCGAAGAAAAATTGAAGAAAATTGAATAAAATTCAAGATAGTGGAAAGAACATACCATCAAAACCGAGAAAACTTTTGCTGTGGAAAAGTAAATAAGGAAAGAACATAATTATTTATCCATTATGTAAGACATTGTTTTAACTCTTTGATAAAAAAATTAATTTTTTGATGGTCATTTTGATACAATTAACTGCCTACTGAGGTTTATTTCAGAAGACCTAACAAAACTGGAATACAAAAGTGTTTTTGGGACTCAGCACAGAGGAACTATTACGATAGGTCCCTAGAACGATAAAGAAGAAGATAACTTTTTAATAAAAAATGACCGATTAAACCAATGAGGCAGAGCGAGTGGTTATTGATTTTAATAATCGATGTGTAAGTCAAATTGCCACATTTTGGAAGAAAAAGGGTAAGTATGGAAAGCTACAGAAAAAGCTCTCAGCATCCAAGAAAAAATTGGATAAGAAGAATTAAAATTCAAGATATTGGAAAGAATAATCCATCTAAATATAGATGATTTTGCTGAGGAAAAGTTGATATGGATAAAACATAAGTATTTATCTATTATATATGAGATTACTTTCCCTCTTTGATAAAAAAATTAAACTTTTGAAGATCATTTTGTAGCAAAAAAGCTCTAATAAGTACGCACATTTTTGATACAAAAAGGTATCAAACAATTTCGTACCATTAATTCTTCTGGCAAGTATTTAAGTATTTGTTTAAAAGTAGTGGAAACTAATTTTTTTATAGCTGATTATGATTAAAAGATATCCAAACTTTTATTTATTTTTAATAGGATAGTGGACATGAAAAGATGTAGATCCATGTACTAATTATTAATTTAGCGACACGTTTCGGTCTTTTATTAGACCTTCATCAGGCTTCTAAAATCATACAAACACATGTATTACAGAATCCTTCAAAACATTACTAATTGTTAAATTAACTTAATATGAAGTACATAATATACATCACAATAACATCGATTTTTTTTATTTATAATAAAAGACCGAAACGTGTTGCTAAATTAATAATTAGAACATGGATCAACATCCTTTCATGTCCACTATCCTACTAAAAATAAATAAAATTATGTAAATTATGGACACAACCAATTTATCGATATCAAAAATTTTGAATTTTTAACTTTTAAAATGATTTCTACGATTAACACATTTGATAGTAGGACTGATATTTTCGTGATAATTTATCAATGAGTTCATTCAAATTTCATTTTCATTGTAATTGCACTTGCATTATCACATTTTCAACCTTTGGCATCC
Source organism: Sisyra terminalis (assembly GCA_958496175.1). NCBI lineage: Eukaryota > Metazoa > Arthropoda > Insecta > Neuroptera > Sisyridae > Sisyra > Sisyra terminalis. The sequence goes on from OY292275.1 coordinate 17,727,582, forward strand.
ACTACAAGGTTACTGTCACAAAGCCAAAAAGTGAAAAGTGCCAATATAACATTTGATATTCTGAATTAAAGTCATTCAAGTTAACATCAAAACTACCATCGCAGAGTGCAATAAAGCCATTCGGTCAAATATAATAAAACTAGATAAAAGAATGTAAACAATTTTCACAAATTTAAATTCAAAGAGATTATAACATTTTATATTGGACTCTTTATTTTTATAAGCAACGTTGCAATGCAGACATTTGATTTTCTTTAAATCGTCGTGTTAAAAATGCCCGTTTCCGCAAATACAATATTTCAAAAGTTAAATCATAGGACAAAAATAAATATTCTTTCATCAAATAAATTCCACAATTCATTCTCAATGGATTCAACTATTTATGATGAAGTAAATATGAGTTTTGGTATTTTGCATGTTTGCCTATTATTAAGCTGTCTCTTACTGATTAATAGTGCTCAAACCGTTTTCTTGTTCTTAAAAATAGATTAAACTTTTTCAGCTCATTCTTCATGCAACTTAGCTATTTTTCATAGTAATGTTTTGTGCAGATGTATTTCAGATTAAGTTGATTGTTTTATTTACAAATATCATACATTAAAAATGATGAATTTCATAAATTCACTTCGATTAAAATTGGCATGGAACAACAAAAACTTGCATACTAACAAAAGGTTATTTGAGTTCACACATTTATCACACCTACTTATTAATGAAATTTGTTATTGAATAAAAAATAAAACAAGGCTCGATATAAAATTTTACGTAATTTTCAAATAAAAAGCTTTTAAAATGATACACTAAGTTGAAATCAAAAAGTCCATGCGTTCATAAATTAATTTTATATGTATTATTAATTTTCTTTTTAAATGTGAAATTCTATGAAAATGTGAAATAGTCATCAACACATGTTAAAGTTTCAAATTGTAATTCTTTAAAAATAAAATATCAAGATGTTCAAAGTGATTGATCATGACATTTTATTTATTTTTACATCAAACATTTTCCAATTCTTGTTATGAGGATCGTTAAAGTATTCTTCTTGATTATTTTTGAGTACTGCAAAGTGTAGGTCATAACCAATACACTAGTACACAGTAAACAATGTTTTTAATGCTTTTCAGAATGTCGTAAATATTAACATGCATAAAATATAGATAAATAATTTAAATCAAGTATGATGGTGCTAAAAATATTTTTTCTCGCAGATAATAAATGAGAGGAAATAGTTTTATGAACTCCACCTAGTCGAAATAAATCAAACATGTGCACTTATATTAAGACATAGTCCTTCTGTTTTATGTTGAGGTGGTCTCTATAGTTTGTTATGCTAATAAACTTATTTGTCACAAAGTTGAAGTCTTATGCAATATTTTTATACTTCTATCGCACTTACTCGGTTGACTAACATATGCAACCATCTAAAATAACGGTCGAGGAATGTCTTTTACTTTTACCTCCAAAATATTTTTGCGTAGGTCGAACTACCCCTTCGGTAGTATGCACTGAAATGATCTGTCTTATATATTCAACTTAATTGTTTAGGTTTGTACAAATATTAACAAGTTATAAACTAGGAAACTAGAAAAATTTCCTAACTACCAACCCCCAAAAATTTCATTTTCACCCCATTTGGAATAATTGACCCCGATTTTCCGACCACTGATCTAAATGCCCAATTTGTTAAAATGTATTTCTTTTAATTAAAATCATATTCATTTCTGTTGTTTTAGATAAATAGGTTCCTTTACAGCAGTATAAGATAAATGGCTGTTTTGTTACCTTTCCAAAACGGATAAACATACAGTGTTACAAACAAGACTATGGAGATGAAAAATTTTATTGAACAGGAACGTAAGTATTTAATTTACCACCCCAAAAATGGATCTATCAAAATTTGTACTGACTTCTGCTCCTATCAACCTTATGTTTAATACAGTACATTGAATACATAAAAAAATACATTCTTCCAACCTTATACATTTATTCAAGACTTAATGTTGAAAAATTGCATTAAAATTATTAGTGATTAATTGTATTGATTTGAGGTCATAGCAAACATTTTATAAGTTATAATAAGATTGGAGCAGGAGCCTAAACTATTTAGTTTAGCTCCCCAACTTTGGTTATAAGAACCTTGAAGATAATATTATTTGTATTGTATTTATGGAAACTATGTTCCCGTACGCAGAACTGGACAATTGTGGAAAATTAATTTAGATTTCAACTGCAGATTCAATTATTTTAAATTGCGATTCCAGTTCCGACTTTGAAGCTAATGCATAACTTTAGTTCCGGCTCTGGATCGGTTTCCAATCTAAACTATAATAATTATCGTATTTTAACGAAAGCCGGTACTATTGAAAACTACTTTAAATGCAATTTAGTGGTATTGATATTTGACTAAATGTATAAGGTTTCATAGCAATAGAAAAATGCTTTGATTATAAATTTTATGACTTAAGTCAATTTTTGAGAGTAAGTTAAGATTAAAAGATTCATATTATTATAATCAAGAAATAGATTTCCGAATATAAGTATGTACACACTTTCAAACCATTAATTATAGTTTTAACATGTTTGTTTCTTGAAAGTATTTTTTCTTATTTTGGTATTTAGTTAAATAATAGTAGTACAGAATCATGTTGTCATAACGAAGATTAATTCAACAATAAGAAGAGTTTCTTTTACAGGTAGAATAAATATGGTAAGGAGAATAATTATGATCCTGAATAAAATTGAAGAGTATTAAATAAATGGATATTATCACTTATGTTTGTGTAATACAAAGAATTGATAAAGAGAAGAGAATAATCATCGTAACTTCAAGTAAAAAGGTTAATTAGGTAATAGATACTTTAAGAAAAGAGTGGCTGAATTGGATACAATAGAAAAATTATAAGAAAAGAAAGAAGGAAAATAAACTACCTCAATTCGAAATACCTCACCTGGAGTCTGATATTGCTAGGGGCTACCTTAGTACAATCACGTGGAAAGAAGAATTCTTCATACAGCAGAAAATTGATCATAAGATTTAGAAAATTTATAAAATAGTCTAAACAAATAAAAGTTGAGGAAGTCAGTTTTATTCATAGTGGAACTTTTAATAGATTTTTAGCGGAAAGTATTTCAAAAAAAAATTATTTGGGATTCACTGTCAGAAGTTGAAAAATCGATTTTGGTGGAGCTGAAGGTTTATTTTAAGGAAATATTTTCTTCACATATATTTATTCGAATAAGTTGTCTAGGTTTGTGTGTTTAAATTTTGGTATTTTTTGAGTAACTTTATTTTCTACCTATAGGATTATAATACATAGTTTTGAACCAAAAAATTTTAGAAAAATAAATCATTTAAAAGAGATTTTGTATTTTTTTCCATAGAATAATTTAACACATCAATAATAGTACTAATTTTCGTTTCCATTTTCAGCTATAGAGTCTTTTTGTTTGAGATAATTATTTGAAACATTGGGTTACTGAGCGTTGCTTTCATTGTTAATTTTTTTTTCAAATATATTGTTTAATGCAGTAAAGTGCTATTCATAGAAGATATATCACTACAAGGCAATCATAAAAGTAAAATGCTGACAGCAGTTCTAATAAGATACAACACTACAGTCACCAATCCTGTGGAACTTTAGGTTCCAGTCTCCGTTGTAGCTTAAAACCTATGTTATACTATGTTATGTTATTTAGACTGGTTTTACCCATGATACCAGTTCATGTACCTACATGTTTATTTTTCATGGATGATAAAGATCAGAGAAGAATGACTTATATAGAATTTCAATTCTGTGATAAAATTTAGACAAAATTTGGGTTTACCTGTCGGTTCATCTCAGAGTATCTTTGGTTTGACTAAGCCTAATTGTGTACAGCGACAACTAATGGTAAACTTACAGATTAACTGATAGATTAGCCCAAATTTCGTCGACATTTTAAACATAAACTTGAACTTCTTTAAAAGTTTCTTTTCTTTGGTAAAGATAATTACAATTGTGAATAATTAAGATTTGATACTTCCTAAAAGGAACGATATCTTGTAACTTCAAAAGTATCTTGGACACTGAAAGATTAGAAACACATTTTTATTTTGTTTTATTCTATAACCTTCAATTTCTACCTCTTATATCAACCTTCTATCGTTTTTAAAGTGTGTTGTGTTTCGGGGGATTAGACCTACATAGGTACTATCTTTTATTCTGAATTAATAAAGATAAGAAATACATAATCTAAATACCTAACAACTTTTCCTAATAAGTTACGATATTTAACACATATATAGTAAAGAAAGTAACTAAAATATTTTCATTTAAAGTATCTTTAAAAGTAACTTAAGATAGGTATTTAAGTTCCATTTTTAAGAGTTGCTAGATACCCAAAGTAGCATCGGAAACTTTTTAAAAAGTAACTTACTGGTATCTGGACTCTTTACAAAGGTATTTTGTACAGTTTTGCTGGTATACATGATATGCTTGCTGGAAGCGAGGAACTTTACTTAAATCGTTCTGAATAACGCCATCTTTATAATACTGATGAAAATAAAAATATTTAAAATATCCTAAACAATGCAAGCTAAATATTAGGCATGTAGTCAAAGTGGTCGCTTCCAAAATTATAGGCATTTGGTTCCAATCTCATGAAAAAGAAATTTAAAATATTTTCCTATTTGCCACCAAATCCGTTCCCAGCCGGCAATAAAATGCAGTAAAATCTCGACCTTAGTATCAAGTGATGCCAAAAATGGAAAGTAAAAATTAACAAAAATAAATGCGTCAAGGTAACATTTACTTTAAATAGACAACGATGTCCACCGCTAGTGTATGAGAACGAATTTTTACCTATATTCCCAAAAGTTCGCTTTCTAAAGTTTTCGAACTCCGGACGCTTCGGACTCCTATAAACACTTTTAGGACATCAATCTTCCATAAATGTGCAGACTAAATTAATCATTTACAAAACCCTTATTTGACCTATTCTAGCTTATGGAATAGAATTGTGGGGATCCACACAACCCTTTAACAATAAACGTTTCCAAATTTTCAGTCAAAAGCTCTTCAAAAAATTCCTAATGCTCCATATTATGTCACAAATGAAGTGATTCAAAAAGATCTTAATGTACCTTATATTTTTGAACTGATTTTCGAAAGATTCATTAGATGTCTTGATAAACTATTCTTCCATTATAATCCAGAAGTTCCAAGTCTTTCCTCTACTTTACACCCGAAAAATCCTCTACGTCGTTTAAAGCGTCGGTGGTTGAGAAATCACCTTCCAAATTTCTAGAGTGTACCTCTGTGCCTCTCATGAAGATAACAATATGCTTTATTTGGCCCTTGAACTATTCTCAATTCAAGAATCTTTTATTTTTTAACAAATAACTACTTGCTAAATGTATTATAAGGGTATACAGATTGCAAATAAAATTTAATCAAAACATATACAAATTAACTGTTTTATAAAAACTTTAGAATCGGTAAAGACTTTAATAACCTTAAAACGACAGTTAGTGACTATAGAAATTTATTTTATTTTTGCAACCACGTTTTGCTTTACTCCAAATTGTAGCTGCCAGTTTAATATTACCTTCAATTGATTTTTAAGATGAGTTGTACAGTAGCACATTAACAAGAGTTAACACATTAAGTAACACATTGAGTAACACATTAATAAGAGTTAATGTGTTACTATTTTTATTTAAAGGTGTAATATGTATTCAAATTCTACCCACATTAAGTCATTTATTTAATCGTATCGTATTTGTGACATATTTATTTCCAAAACTATAATTAGATACAAATAATAATTGATCGATGATTGAAACCGAGATTTAATCATTTGGCACATTTAAATTGCTGATGGCTTAATCAAAACAAACATACACAAAGCCAATGTTAGTTTCATTACAATTATTTATAAAATAAATCTTTTCACAATGTGATCAATTACTGATTTTAAATAACATGTACATTGTTTATCGGCAGTATCTTTTGTATTAGTGTTCCATAGTATCAATTCATGCAACAATTGAAAACATATAAATTTTACATTATCCTATATTTTATTCATTTTTTTACACAGGAACACATTCAGTACTTAAAATGAAGGAAATTATTTAAGTTACACTGATTGTTATTATATGTTGAATTGCGTACTGTACAATGTAGAGAGTAAAACCTTGAGAATGTTCATATATTAGACTTAAAACGATTAAGAATTATTTATTTACTTTGAATTTTATTACTTGGTAATATTTTTACAGCCTTGATATGAAACGCCACTTCTTTAAAGTGCTACTATTATTAAAAGGTTATATTTAACACAATAAATAAGAAATTGTGCTTCAACATAAATTGAAAAGAAAAATCTGACCATATTGTTTCCATAATAAAGCAGTAGTAGTCAATAACTTTTAAACTATCGAATTTAATATTTGTAACAAAATGAGTGTTGATTGAAGGCATTTCCTTGATTTTGCTGAAACGTTTCCAATATTCTCACTGTCAAAAATATGGGACATTTTCAGTTCCAACTATTCCATTATCGTTGATACATTTACATTTTGCTTTTATTTAAAGCAATTTATGGAAACGGAAGTATCAGATAGAGTGACATAGCCTATATATAAACATCAATTTAATGCACATTCAATGTGTAAAATGTCCTCAAACTATTCGAAGAGTAAGAAGAATAATCAGTTTTAAAATGGGAAAAAAATATTTAAAAGATTTTCTTTAGTTAAAATTGATAAAAAATATACAATTGCAAAACATTTAGTCACTATGTAATAAAAATTTTCAATTTTATATTAAAAAAAAAGAAAGGAAAATTATTTTTTGTTACATCTGCTTTGTTAAAATTGTACCGCCGTTTTATGTAACATATTTTTAAATCTATATTTTTAGACATAGGTTTGTACAATTTTAAAATAACAATAAGTAAACATAGATTTCACATTTCTCAAGAACTTTTGATTGAACGGTGAAGACAGAAAGGATTGTCTAAATGTTCCAACTGTTTTGTTTCATTATTATTTTTATATTTAAAATTAAATCTCGCATTGAAAAAATATTTTTATGATTGCATAAAAGTGTTTTCATGAAAATTTTGATGATGCTTTTTTCACGTTTTTTTTTAACACGGAATTTATTATTAGTGAAATTATGAACAGTTTTTACGACTGGTGCGCTGGCCGTATACCCTAAAAGTGGCTCAGGGAGTCATTTGAATTTCTTGATTTGTCAGTAGATAGATCATAAATTATACTTTTATTAATTTCTATATAAAAATATATTTTCTAGAGTTAAAAGCAATATTTATGTGATACAAAAATACATTTTTTTACTTCGTTAAACAGTCGTTGCCGAAAGAGTTTATCAAATGATTTCAACAACTTAAGTCCTAGCAAAATAATTGAAATAGATTATAAAGTTTCGGTACAGGGATTAACTAGACCCAGCATTTATAAGAGTTAAAATATGTTGATTTTTTTTCTATTTTTATTATGTAAAAGAAAAAAAAAGTACCTAAAACTCTGCAAAAGGCAATTTTTCAGTTTCTCATCCCCTTATACAACCAATCGAATTGTTCCTTTGGAGCGGTACCCCACGAAAGGAAATACTAACAAATGTGGTTTTAATTCAATTTTTTAGTTAAGATATAACAATAGAACGAGTTCAAAGAGTTCAATGCCAATAAAAGTTAATGAATCACCTGCATAATATTAGGTGGAAACGATAACATGTGGGTGATCCAATATGCAGATTTTCTGAGGCAGCAGATGAAACTGCTTCACATGTCCTGTTGGACTGTAGCACTCTTTATGAATGGAAATATAAGGAATTATGGATAACCAATTCTGGAATTGAAAACTTCAAATAATACTAAATACGCCGGCTGCTGGGTTTTCTCAACTACTGGGTTTTAAATAGGTGTGCAGGAACCCAGGAAACACATTAAACTCTGAGATTGCAGTATTGAGGCTCACTGGACCTTATTCTGGATAACCCAATTAAGTAAAGAAAAATTGAATAGATAGGTACTGTCAATTTCTGATGATTAATGAAAAGTTAATTTGGGTAAAATGTTTACGTTAATATCAAATCAGTAAAAAAATAACCTTTCAATCTTCTAAACCTCAAGATTTGCTTTAGAGGTCTATTGTTCAAAAATGAGTCAATAAAATTTTGATTTTTTCATGCGCACTTAACTGCAATTGTTCGATATTAAAAAAAATGCTTATTATTTAAAGCAAAATATTATTTCATTTTTGTCACTAAATCATTACTACGTGGCAATTTGGTCTGATGTTTGTAGTTATTGTTAAAGAATATAACATAAGTGGTATATGATATTGTATTTAGTATTTCATTTCTTAGAACGAACTTTTAGTTACAAACATAATGTTTCCTAAAACTACTCCAAAACATAACAAAATTATGAATTCTTTGTTTGATATTAAAAGTGTTAAAAACAAATTTAAGTTTCTTTGAATGTCTTCTCAACAAATAAATGGTAATTGTATTTGTGACTCGATTATACCGTTGAAAATTGTTCATAACGAATTATTTCAGAAAAAGAGAAACTTTTCACAAAAATATAAGGCATAAGCCAACTGGTGGTCGAGTAGTCAAGGTGACCGCTCAAAAATTGGCAGGTTTCGGATTCGAATCTCATAGCTAGCAAATATTTGATATTTCTCGATGTACGGATTTTTTTAACCCTTGAGTCACTAAAGACCTCGGTAATTATAAAGCGATGGCAAATAACGCAAATAAGCGCTGAAGTGTTTTAAACAAGAACTACTATACCTATAACTAACTGATAATTATTATTATGGATCAACCTATATAATTAAGTTCTCTTTTATTTAAATTCACTAACGTATTCCTCCTTTTTTTGACTGAATTTTTTCACAGATTATTCAAACATTGTATTTAAAAAACCATCTTGAAATTGATTTCCACGATTTCCCCAAGAACTGTTGAGTTTTTAACTTAACTTAGGTATTTGCATTTAACTAAGTACCAATTTCAAAAATCTAAAATTTTCCAATAAATTGGGACAGTTACTGTAGTTTACTATTATAGATATCCCACTTTTATAATCCTACTGTGATCTACTTTTATTTCAAGTTTTATTTTTTTTTTTAAATTATAAGTACAACAAATAGTATTTAATTTCGGAGTATTGAATACGCTTATTTAATTTGTATGTACTAAAATAATATTCATAAAAATTCTTCGTGAAACATTGTGCTATAATGAAGTAGCTCCAATTTGTTTGCTATTTTATTTCCCTAAATGTCTTTTAACGTATTACATATCTTACTTGACTTTGGATATTTCAAAAATTTTAGAAAAGGTAATCCTTAGTATAGTTATAAGACCACAAATATAATACTACCGCATCATCTCTAACTGTTTTCTTTGTTATAATTTCCAAAAACAAATTGATAATTTATAGTTACCAGCAAACATCTTTATTAAATCCATTAACGCTTGCATATATTCTCATTTTTAATGAAACTTGTGTAATTTTCGTAAAGTTTTGTAAATTACAAACTGAGTTTTCTCAGTCGCATCGCATGCATAAATTGTCTTTTAGACAGAACCGGTGAAGATATTTGAAACATTACTACAGCAGTATTGTATGCCGACGTATACTGGCGCATGCGTGTTTGGTATCTAACACTAACGCATTGTTGTGAAACAGATCATATTAAAGAGGAAACGGAAGTTGTCAAACGACATTACATTGAGAATGTAGGCACCACGTTTCGTATGGAAAATGATAGTTGATACAACATGCAATCATATGTAGCAGCTTACGAACATAGCAATATAGCATAGCAATATCATTAGTTGCGCATTTACTTTAAAAGTTTCAATCTGATGCCAATGAAAAATGTTATAGCATCATCGAAGGCTTGGCAGATTGGAAAGTATGATTCAATCGTTTAAAAGATTTTAGAGCGATAAATAATATTGATACCGGCAATCACTTTAAATAATTACATCCGCTGCATCCGCAGTGATAAGAATATTGGCTGCTAAACTTATTATAACTTTTCAACAAATTGCACAGAAATTGTTGGGGGAAAAATGGACAGTTTAATCAAACAACGCATAATTAGAAATACTTTTGCAATAATTGTGGCTGTTTACTGCCCTTGGGTATGCGCACCAGATTGTTGTATTGATTTTGAGGTAGGTTTTCACAATCTTGTACGGGGACCAGGCGTCGTGGGGTCTGCCACCATCCGCACTAGAATCGGTGGTCTGTCCATGCATTCCCCTGTATTATGTCATACCAAAATATTGGATCACTGTACATTCCAGAAAAATTTTCAGTATGAGATTTACTATGAAAGTTTGAATAGAAACTGTTTTAGAAGAAAATTTCGTAAAATTAAATATAAATTTCTTTTTGAGTTGTTTAAATAAAATTGTATTTGTCTAAAAAGTTTTCCTGTCTGGTGAGGCTTAGTAATAAGACTTGTTAGATGTCAACCTAGTAAAGTGGAGAATTCAGCTTTTCTTTGGTAGGATATAAATTTTATACAATTCGACTTTCAGTTTCTTCATCCGTTACGGATTGAATACATTGAATTGCAGGTATTTATTGATTTGAAGTTCTTATAAGCATTAAAGTAGAAACTTTTATACTTGAAAAAAAATCACCCAATTCAAAGACCATTTTGTTTTTTGATTTTAGTATTTATGAAAAAAAAAATAGAAAAAAATTGATACAAAATTCAATTAATATTACAACTATTTTATTTTCGTCTACAGTCCTTAGACAAATAAAGATAGTTTTCAACTAAGCAATAAAAAATTATTTGAAAAAAAATGGATGTTAAATTAGAAGCGGAAGATTCCAGATAACTAAATAGATAATGTTTTACTCATCTCAGGAAGGACGTGTAGTAGAAAAAAAAACAGCACTTATGCCAGTTTTAATACACTGTGTCTTGTACTTTTTTCGCAGATTCAGCAATTTATTTATTAGAAGCTTGTTTAAGGGGATGTAATTCTACTGATTAAAGTGTAGTGAAAAATTGCTCATATTACTATCGTAACATGAAAGTGTTGTTGAATATTACAATGAGAGCGAAGAGTACAAAGATTTTCATTATACATATTTTGCTGGCACGAGATTGTTAAATATGAGTATAAGCCATTATGCTTTTTTTCTTGGTTTGTAGAAAAAAAAATTATTGATTAGAATTTTAAATAACTGCCGATTAAAAAAATATGTAATTAAAATAAGATAATCTAATAAATTAAAGGTAGTGTATTACTACATGCATTTTGGATGCAAGATAATTACAGGTTTTAATTAGTTCTACCGTTATCAAAATGCCAGCAAAAAAAATTGATGAAACGAAAAAAGAGACAAACATATTGATCTACATAATTTAAAGTGTGAGAAAATGAGATAGAAAACATTTTATAGTATTTTCCATTGATCTATTTACAAGTTAACAATGGAACGCGTACTGTACAATAAAAAAACACTCTAGAAATAACTACCAGCACCGTCTACATAGGCAAAAATTTGGAGTGAACTAAGCAAAATGCAACAGCACCTGTATTGGAAAAGAGACTTAAATACTTTCTATATAGAACCATTTCTTCTCTGGCGTAGGAAACAGTAGTAATCGAAGCAAGTGAATGTAAGCGCTTATTTGTTTAATCTGGCGCTTATCGGCACTCGTTTGCCAGCAGTTGTTTTTAGTTACCACCAAAACTGTACCTACGTAGATGGCGTTTCGTATGCCAAACTAAATATCTATTTCTATTTATGGCATATCGTCTATCAATGGCATACATATCAATGATTTTAACCGAGTTAATTGAAGTGAAATGATAATTAGAAAGAGATAAGATTTTAGAATCGATTTCTAAACGAAAAAAATTAAACATGAGTCCTCTGTTCTACGTCTGTCTATTAAATTTGCATCAATACTATCATAACTAAATCCTAAAATTATCCTTATTTTGAAATTTTACATTCATCTTATAATCCTGAAACTCACATTTTTAAAGGTTTCACTTTCATTGCGTGTGACCTACACAAACGTTTTTTAAATTTATATTTCCAATTAAAACTTTTAATGGATGTTTGATTTAAGAGTATTTGTGATTGCTTTCATTTGGAAAAAATATTTCATTTAGTTTTCATAAATATTTCAGAAAAAAATTAAAAAGACGTTAATCAAAATAAGATTTTTTTGCTGACTTTGAACAGTTATACTGTGTATACAATATATAGGATATATTGCGGTCCAATTTATCCAATTTATTATGAAATCAAGTAGTAGTCTACTTGATGACCACTGAGGAAGATTGCTTGGCAATCGAAATACGTATCTGGGCAATACGTCAGGAATATTTTTGTTTGAACTTCTGTTCAAATTTATGTTTATGGTATGATATTTATATATTATTATATTAAATTATACTACATAAATTGGACCGCAATATATCCTATATATTGTATACACAGTAAAAAGACGTTATTAAATCTTAACATGAAAAAAAAAGAATTTGAGTTTCTTTACTATTAGACCATTAAGAATGCTACTAAAGGCTATCATCAAGGAGAAAAACAGATTTAAAAGTATAAAAGAAAAGTCAGACTTTCATTTCCAATATTAGAAAATTTTTATTTCGAATAATCTTATTGATTGATGGAAACCACATAAACTTCAAACACACCAGACTGGTGTGCTGTGTGGATTCAAGAATAACTATTTCGGTAACCAATTTCTTATCTAGTAAGTAATTATTAAAAATATAATCCAATTTATTAAGCGAATTTTAAACGCTATATTAACATGCAGTAACAAAATATTCATATTATGTAATATGCAATGATATTCAAGTTTCAGATTATAGGTGAATGCAATTCTTTTAAGAAATTTTCAGCAGTATCTGTATGAAACTAATTTTTAGAAACTAAACTAAGATTTTCTTTAAGACAATAGCTTCGTTTATTTATTTATTTTTTCCACTTTCTGTCCATTTACAAAAAAATCGTTACAAATGAAAATGGAGTAAGTCTTTACCAAGGACAATCCATTTAGTCGTAGAAGTAGAACAATTGGAAAATTAATATCACGCCGAAGTCTCTACCGCACCGATTGCTTGCATATGCCCCATAAAAGTTCATAACCATCGTTTTGGAAATTTTTTGGTCAAAATCGAGAGTTTAATTGAAATAATTTCTGGAGTTATGAGGATCTAGTTTTCTTGAAGAAGATGACAAAAGAACATAGTTTAAATGCCCGGAAAATTCAATATATAATATAAAAATTTTATATTGAAATAACTAAACAAAAGTTTAAACAATTTTTAATTGTTCGACGTTTCGTAAGTCGCTGAGTTCATCGGGTAAATCTAATAAAACAAAAGATAATTGGTTGTGATTTGTAGTGCATATTGGTGACATATGGTAAAAGTATGACCACAATCAATTAAGGCTTACAATTTGCTTGATTTAAAATTTAAATGGAAAGAAAAACATTATTATGTGTATACACTCTATGCAAGTGTAGTCGCATAAATATTATCGATAAGACTTAAAAAATCGAACAGTTATCTATTGTTATTACTGATCATTGTTATTTTAAAGCACTAATATTTGATTAGTTATTGAATGTAATGCTGCAAACATTCTCCCAAAGATAATTAAACGAATTTTAAGCTCTTGGTAACTTGGTTGCCCTTTGGTAACTAGGCGCAACATGAGCTTGTAGAAATTTAGTATATTTCCTGAAATTCACTGTTTTATTACCCTTTATAAAATAAGTCTCAATCATCGTTTTTTGTGAACAATTTTTAATTCCATAAAGAATATTCAGTACAATTTTTGCTTATTTTTACTGAATCATTTTTTAAATATTAACTTGAGAAAATTGACGTTTTAAGGTTTTCGACCATTTTTGTAAAGCTCTAGAAAGAAAAGGAGTGTATTCTTAGGACTAAAACTTAAACTGTAAGTTGTTATAAAAGTATTTAAAACAGAAACCAAATACCATATATCAATGTCTATTTCTTCATAAAATTTTATCGCCTTAAAAAGTAACAATTGTAAGATTTTTTCGAAACTTTTGCAAAACATGTTTGACGGATTTTCTTTTCTAAAAGAAAAAGTAAAAAAAAATTAAATAAAGCTCATTTTACGCTGAATGTATTACTTTTAAAATTATTTTTTTATGTTTACAAATAGCTTGGCAATTAAACTTTCTGTAAAACACCTTTATAATTAAGTGTTGGGTTCGATCCTTGTATTAAGCATTTCATATATCTCGATAATGGATTTTTTTTAATCCTAGAGTCACTAAAGATCTTTTTAGTCATAAAGCGGCGGTAAATAGCAGTTCAAAAATAGATTGACCAATTATTATCTATTAAAATACTATGAAAGAAATACTTTTGCCTCAATGCCTTAAGAACCAGTGATAACTCGTTAAAGGAGTCAAAATTCACCTATTTAAAAAGAAATAAGCTTTCTAAAACATAAATATTAAGCAAATGTGGTTTAAGGGTACAAATACGTTGAGACTTTTAGCAAGTATTTTTGTTTCGTTTTGTGCTTTTATAATTCAAAAATTCTACTTAATTTAAAATTATTATGATTCAAGTGTTTGTAACCATTGATTAATTGGTAACTACAAGCAATTCACTATGTGGTTTCTTTTGCCCTGCAAAGTACTATTTACACTATTTAGATTACTATATAATGTTTACTACAGAATTCGTTCAACATATTTTACCAAACAATTAAAAAAAAATTGCCATAGTTTCATAAATTTCAATTCTGTGTTATATAATTCACTGTGCTTCGCAATGATAATGATTAACCGTATTTTAAAAAATTAGTGGTTTTATTATGCAGCAATATTTGCGATATTTTTTCTTTCGAATAATCATTCAAGTCATCTAAGTCTACTTTTTGTATCCTTAAAAATATATAATTTTATTATTGTAAAGTTTCAGATCCTCGATGATGATAAAATAATGACATGCGCATGTAATAAAAAGTTTTGACTGATTATTATTTGATCCTAGTCCTCTGAATATTTTTACCAATTTATATAATTTTATTTTCATCTAAATATATAAATTTAGGGTTCAGAAATCAAGGTTTGTTGTCCACCATGTGCTTTTAATGTTGCTCAATGTTTCCAGAAATTTATATTTTGGTTTGTCTTCTTAGTTTTCGAAAAACCTACTTTGAACATCAATATATATATATATATATATATATATATATATATATATATATATATATATATATATATATATATATATATATATATTGTGGTCTTATTAATGTAATATAATTTAAAAAAGTACACTAGAATTCAAAAAAGTTGTCATTTACTTATACATAAAAAAATATTTTTCAATTTTTTAAAAATTTGCAACGCCAAATTACACCAACACGAAACCCATCGGTGTAAAGGGCATACATGATGGCCCAAATATTTTAAAAGTGTTAGGAAAAATTGTAAATGCTAAAATATAAATTCTAGGATCATTGCCAACTGTAAGTGCATGGTGAAAAAAAATTGCTACGGTTTATTAATGCGGCAAGATACTCTGCTGATTTCAATGAATATTTGTTAGATCCAGCTGGATACATGCAAAAATTCATATTATTTTTTTTTGGTTTTGAAGTGGAAATTTCTGTAGTTACTGGATTGGGTTATATAAGATAAAAATCAAACACATGAATGAGAAATGAGTATTACTTAGTTTCAAGCTATATTATGATTATTATGGTTTTAAGAGTAAAGAGGGAGAACTTCGTTACAATTGTTTATTTCAATATTTCATTGCGTTATTTTTTCTTACATATTATAGTTTACTACTTATTACTTCATCTTAAGCCTAAACTTGCTAGATATATATATATATATATATATCTAGCAAGTTTAGGCTTAAGATGAAGTAATAAGTAGTAAACTATAATATGTAAGAAAAAATAACGCAATGAAATATTGAAATAAACAATTGTAACGAAGTTCTCCCTCTTTACTCTTAAAACCATAATAATCATAATATAGCTTGAAACTAAGTAATACTCATTTCTACTCATTTCATTTATATATATATATATATATATATATATATATATATATATATATATATATATATATATATATATATATATATAAACAAACATCTGAGTAAGAAACTTAAGCGATGAATTACTTTTGATATGCATTTTTCATTTTAAGCTCGTCGTGCAAACTTTAGCTGCGTAAATTAAATGAAACGTATCTATAAAGAAAGAATAACTTTTAATTCAAATTTTTGAATTTGTTTAAATCGGTATATCATAGTTTTTAAAATGCGCAATACAAAATTGCTTATTGTGAACCAAAAAGATAAATGAGCTTAATATTATTAATTAATATACGACTAATAAATCAAAACTTTTCTTGAAATAAAACTGCGTAAAATTTGTAAACGATAAATTATAACTATATTTACTTAAATTTACGCAAATCTCGCTCTTTTGGACTGCACAACTTATATCATACAATCGGGACTGTGCAAGAAATTGAACGTTGACAATTCCATAACTATTTTTAGAATTTATATAATGAAAATTTTGCTATTGTATATCGTCTTAGAACTGTGTTATAAATCAGATTATGAAGTCAAATAAATTGGTCGCAAAAATTTAATTTCCAGAAATCGCTTAATATCAGAATTTCGTTTGTTTCTTCTGAGGAAAAATTAGTCAGTCAATTCCCTTCTTTTTATAATTTCCTAAAAAATTCCTTTATTGAATGCAAAACTATTCAAAAAACATTTTTCTTAATTCAATTTTTATCTCGCAGTATTCGTAGATGGCGACACCATATTTAACTATTAAAAAGTATATTTCGACATGCAAAAGCAAAACAAAACCCAACAATATCTTAAAGTAATCGTAAAAACATAGGTAGTAAGAGAACGTGAATAAAATTCCTTTACTTTTTCTAAAATACCTTCTTCACTTACTAAGCAATCAAAGAAAACTATTTTTTTTTAATAAGTGGACGTAGGAATTGATGGGAATTTTTTGACCAGTGATGGTAAGTTTTCTACTAGGAACAATATGGGAAAACAGATAAACAAAATATTCACAGGAATCGATGTTTCAAGAGCAAAGCACTAACCGAAAAAAATATTTTCAGAAAATTCGTTTAAAGCTATTAATTTATAATAAAATGGTTAAATTATCCCAAGTTTTTTCATATAATCGAATTGGTATATAAATAGTTGGAGTTGATATAACTTATACTGGTTTTAGAATAATAAAACAAGTCCATTCGAAGGCAGTTATTAGCATTAAAAAATTGAAGATTTTTTGCTTTAAAAAATAAGATAAACTTTTTAAGTTTATAAGTAAGTTTTATGAAAGTTATGTAAGACCAAATAGTATTTCAATCTTTGCCAACTCAAAATGTTTTTACACTGTTTTCCCAAATCAATATGTAAGTAATATGCCAGATATCTTCTTCATCAGTTTATATAACTGTAGATAAGGGGAAAAGCCAAACCGGAGATACAGTGATACTTATATGACATTATCTACTTGGAGAAGTATAGTATCTAATAATTAAGAATAAAAATTAAGAACTCTTAAACAACTAGTTTTCATTGACTTAGCTACTACATATTTTTCATTTTTCAGGGTTTTCTTTTATTTTTTGAACTACGATTTATATACTCTGTGGATATTTTGTACAATTCTTATTAAATATTGTGCAGTTGCACGAACTTGTTTTTCTTTATTAAAATAACAATCAGAAAAACTATAAAATTGAGAAAAAATATATTTGAATTACATTTTTTAATTGCACAACCTATGCAAAACTGCGCAATAAAAACACTTAAATTTGAAATATTACCGGGTTGGATTACCATTTTGGTTTACCGTTTTTCATTTTTAATTTTATTTGAACTTAAAATCACTATTGTAAAATGAAAGAAATGAAAAAATATCCAACAGTTAATTTTGGTCATTTACAACCAAACTATGAACATAAGTACTAGTTATACCTATTATATACGACAAAAAAAATTGAAATATTCGTCTGTTTAATACATTTTTGTAGATTTCTAACACAAATTTCTAGTTGAAGAAAAAAAAAGTCATTAGGCTTAATTGGTGAGTAACTAAATTAAAGACATTTTGAAATGGTCAAAGTTAAATTAAATTACAACCTAAAGAGGGAAATTGTTAGAAATTAGAATAGTAATTTGGAAAACTATCCCTTTTGAGTGAGCAATTAATGTAAACCATTTATTATTTTTTGTCTTGTCCAATACGTAAGTTTGTGGTGAATGTTGAATTAGGACAAACTGACAGAATACCGTAGTGGGTTGGTACTATCGATTAATCTGATGCACCAATAATCCTTATACACTCAGATGAACCATATGACAAAAACGATGGAATTCCTCAATATTTAATTATGTAAATAGTTTTAAGGTAATTTAAATTTTTACTAATATGTCTCTTTCAAAAAAATAACTGATATTGAAGTGAAAAATGTTGGGAATAAAAGATAAGATTTACAAGCTGGAGATGTGATCCTGGAACTTTCGATTTCACTCATTACCGTTGAAAGTAGAAAATAGCCGGCTATTATGGGACGAAAATCGGGTGAGTGGTTTCTGTTTAATTTGTGATGATATTCATGTGTAGAAGTGTGATTTTGTAGCATGGCCGCATACAGCCATTTTAGATGTATACTGTTTTAGATATAAGAGAATTTTATAACCGAAAGGATGAAGGAAGGATTGGGTTATGAAGAAATAACACACTGATAGGGTTTGGGAAATGGGTTTTTGTATAAGTTTAGGGTTACTGGGAAATGGTGTTACTGTGTTTTGTTGGAGATTATTTAATCTGTTAGTAATCTAACAGTATTGGGAATTCTGAATGATAAAAACCGCTGTGGATTTCAATTGAATTGTGATTGCCGTGAAGGTCATGAGTCTTGAACCGTTTTTCACGAAGCGCAGGGTTAGTTGCACTTGGAAGAATGTTTTTCGTCGGAGCTTTTTTGAAAGCATTCACCGGTAGTATAGGATGGTGTGCGTTATTTTTTGATTTTGCTAGGATGCTGATGTTGATGTTTGGTTGGGGGGCTGCAAAAATTTCAGGTACCTTGCATCTGAGGGGTGGTCGGCATCGGCGGGTGGCCAGAGGGGGCGTTGGTCCTGCCTCGGTTTGAGGACAGGGGTCAGCCCCCATTTCTCGATAAACTCGATGCGGGAAATCTTGGCGTGTGGTGGCGCTTACGAGAGGGGGCTGCGGCTCCCCCTCCCGGGCCGCATGGCCTCCGGACAAGATGGTGGCGGGCGTCACTCTGTAAACACACACACACACACACACGCACGCACAAGGGGGGTCAGTGGCGACACATCGCGACGGGGACCGAGCCGGGGGGCGGCGGCTGTTATGTGCGGGTGGCGGCAATTCTGATGGACGACACACGCGGACCCAGCGGTGGCGTTCTGACGACTGCCGGCCGCGGCGCTCGCTTGCAGCGTCGCGACGCCGCGCATTTCTCTGAATAGGACCCGTTGTCGGTTTGCGCACAACACAGGTGGTCCAGATGTATCTATCCGCTTTTATCACACACATGCATTACCTGACAATCTCCTTTTCGAAAAACTAGTCAAAATTTTGTTTACTACCAACCGAAGAATAGGTACTCTTCGGAAAACGTATACAAATAATACAAAATACCGAACGAAATAGGTTTAAGTGTTTGGTATGAAGATCTTCTACGTAGAAGCTCAAAAGTATTAATTGAGTTCAAAATTCATCCGGTACGTAGGTATGAAAGACACGTATCCCTTACAAAATGTTCAGTTGTAAAAACAGACTTTGCTTAGTTTCTTTGTTATACAACAAATGAAAAATAAAATTTCCAAACGCAAAAGCAGAAAAGAGTTCTCTTATACAGAAAATGTCAATAAGAGATGCAAAATCTGTTTGATAATGATAAATTTATGTTTTTCTAGTTATTCACCAATAAACACTAGTAAGACTCGTATATGATCAATTCCGTCTTCACCATAACACGGGGCTCGTGCTTAGGGCCCCCATTATCAGGGGGCCCCGAAAGATTTCATATCCCAATAAAATCAGATAAATTGGAAGACACTTTTCCAAACGACGAAACTGTTACAAGAATATTCCTTTGTCTAATGGTTACCAATTGTAGTAGAGAGTGGTTATTTTCGCAGCTTAAGAGAATAAAACAACAAGAACGACTGAGTAATTTGTCAATTATGTGCATAGAAAGTGATATCCTTCAAAAAATTGACTTTCAAGATATAATTGGAGATTTTACTCAACAGAAATCCCGAATGAAACCGTTATCGTAATCGTAACCAAAAAACCAGCAACATTCTAATATTTTTAATGACATATTATATCATACTGTATTTGATTACTTGTAATAAATGGGCAAACTTAGTAAAAAAATGTTATTATAAGTCACTTTTTTACTTTGCAAAAGGGCCCCAAATTCTTGTATGCCCAAGAGCCCCAGCCTAGTTTAAGGCGGCCATTCGGATTCAGAACTAACTTGGGGAGCTCTTAAAAGTTGGATAAATAATAATAAATTCACCTATGTCAAATTCCAACTTATTTAATTGAAACTTTTAAAATTTGATGATAAGAAATTCACAATAAAACCATGTGAATAACTGAGGGCCTTGGTGCAAGAACCAGGTATGTCCCCACTAGCAAACTTTTGGTGAGTGCCAAGTGAAACAAAATAACTCGCCAGGTAACTTACACCAAAGCCCTCAGTTGTATTTAATTTAATGTTTTTATAGATAATCCAAATTTTATAATTTTTGTACGTGATTAAGAGTTCTACTGTTAAAGCTGTAATTTGATCGGTATCTATTCGGAAAATCTATTTCAGTATCTTTGTATCGTGTTTTATAGGATCAAGGTACAAATTGATTTCCTTTGCTTTAAATATGATTTTGTTCTCAAAAGTCTTAAAGCTTATTTTAATCAAAAATTTTAAAATAAATAAAATGGTTTAAGACTACGAGTTTTGAGGCAGGACAACTTTTTATTAATAACTTTTGTCGTTACTGAAGTTTGATAAAGCTCAATCACAAACTCAAATGGGAATATTTATGAACGAATACATTTTGAACTGAATTTTTAACCAAACTTTAAAAACAATGGTATATTTTTAAAATCGATATATATATATATATATATATAATAGAAATATGACGCATATGTCTGTTAGAAAAAAAACAGTAGCGTTATAATATGTAAAAGTATCAAGCTAGACTAACAACTACTAAGCAAAAGGTATAGGTAACAAATAACATATATTTTAAGAATTTTTTTAATACTGTAATCCTTTTACCAACTTAAACTGACAAAATTTTTTGGACTATTTTAACGCCAAAAAAGAAATTACTGTTTTTCCATTAGTTATAATGTTTTATACGGCAAAGCAAAAAATGTAAGATTAGAATTTTGTTATTTTTTAAGTTTTATTAAAAACCCCCTTTTAGTTCCGCATTATGGTTCCCTCTATGGTCTTTAACAACTTTTAAGTTCAATTTACCATAATGTTTATTCAAATATTTTTGGAATTGGTATTATACAGAATTGAAACATATACTCAATGGCATATAGAGCGCTGATGATCATTAATGGGACACTATATATTTAATGCATCATTAGTTCCCCAAATTGAGATGTTGATTTGAAGACAGTTTATATTGAATTACATGGAAAACTTTCATATTTAATATTTTTTCAAAATATTTCATACGAAGCAATATTATAAGGAGTATAAAGAAATACCTGTAAAGGTATAAAATACCTGTAATGAGTATAAAATAAACTTGTAAAGTTGAGACAGAAATTGTGTAAATTTTATCAAATTTGTCACACTTTAGATTTAGAATTGTTCAAAATTATTCGAACAAATATGTAGTTGACTTTGCCTATGCTAGGTCGAATACATACATGTATAATTAACTTTAGCTTTTGTAAAGAATAATATGATTTTTAAGCTTTTTCGAGTTGTATAATAATTTCATAAGAAATAGTTCGACAATTTTGGAAGTAAAGGAGTTATCAATTTTTCTGAAATTTCTTCGACATATTCGAAAGTATGAACAATACATTTTTTAACTTCAAAATATTAATACACGAGTCATTTTGTTCAAGATGTGAAAAAAATCATTTTTGGCAAAAAGTTTGTTAGTGATTAAATGCAATGATTAAAATGGTTCATATATTTAAATATAGTTACAGTCCTTAGTACTCTTTTTTTATTTTGAGATATCAGTGACTAGTAAAATACTTAGTTTAGTAATTTTTTATAAATTTTCTCAATCTTTTTTCACTTATATTTTTTATTTGATACAATTGGATAGTATCATCAACTTTTTTTACACATATAAGCATAAATAGATTGATGCTTATAATGTTGGCAAATTGTCGGTATATTTTATAGAACCGGAACATAATTATAAGTTCGGACAAATTGTAATTATCTTCCAAGATGAAATCAAAAGATTTTTTTAACGTTTTAAATGGGTGATTAAACTCAGCTTGGTTCTAATTCTGAGTTGAAATCTTAATTTACAGTTTAATAAAATGATAATATTCAAATAAAATCAATTAATACTAACGGGCAGATTGGTATCAGAACCAATTTTGGATAGTAAACGCCCGTTTTGCAGACGAATATCTTTAAATATTCGAATTTATTTGAGTTGTAAAACTAATAAGTTAATTTATATGGAAAAAAACACTTCATTGTTTCATAAAAACATAACAATTCAAGTAACAATGGAATCATTAATAAAGTTCTTCAATCGTTTTTTTCTATTCCGAGTTAAAATGTATGACGTAGAACCTATTTGTAGGTGATCAATGAAAATTACATTAAAAGTATAAATCAAACATTGTTCAAATACATTCAAATGTTATTTTAATTGCTTTCAACGTTTGTTTTGATCAAAAAATGGTTAATTGATGAAAACAGAATATTTGTAATTTGAAAAATTATAATAAGAGTATGAAAATTATTGGTGGTAGTAAATTAAACAATTGGTTTTTAGTAAACATTTTTTCCAAACTGCATTTTATAAAATTTAAATCAAGTACAAATATATAAACCTTGGTTCATAGATATGCAGAAGATGATATAGATTACACTATTTGTCTTCTTGTGATGTAAAAGATAGAAAAGAAAATTTCATTTTATATTTGAACTACAAACTTACCATACAAAATTAAACATTATCATTTTAAGCAAATAAAACTGGATTTCAAAATCCTTACACACAACTCTATCATTAAGCCCATTTGAACGTACGGAGTTCAATTTTGGGACTCCACAAAAATACAAACTTTCCAAACTATAAAATGTTGCCAATCAAAAATTATTAAAACCATATCTGACGTTCCTAAGTACGTGGAAAATTTTGTTATACTTAGAGAAACTGACACTAAAACAGTCAAAGAAGAGTCTTTAAAAATTTGTAAAACCAACAATAAAAGATTCCACTCACATCTAAATCAATTAACCAGTACAATATTAACCACTTAAGGTGGATTTTTTGGAAATAATTGGAATAATTGTCATTTTCTAAAAAATTTTATTTGATAAAATATATAAATACGATTAATTTATAACAATAAAATTACTCAATAAGTAGTTTCTAGTGTATGCTCATCCCCCGCGACAAACTAGTTTACGTTACTATATGAATCATTCTAGGTTTTTCCACTTTTGAAAAACTAGTGCTGTTAAACGCCAAACATTTGACGAAACTTAAGTGAAATGTTCCATTTAACCAAATAGAGTAAATATGAAACTAATAGTCGAGGCTAATGATGGACCCACCTTCCATATCCAATTTTATACAAAAGTGTAGGAAGCAATAACTTATTCAGGTCCTTTAAAATAAAGAGTTTTCATAAATTTTGCTAGACGTATGGTTATATTAAAAAATTAAAAAAAAATATTAAAAAGAACCAGTCAATGATTGTTTAAATTTATAAACATAGTAGATTCAAAAGTCTAGAGAATTAAAAGCGTACAAAACAGAGAAAAAATCAAAATTTCCGCGAAAGTTCTTACAAGAAAAAAGCCAATCATAGATCAAATTCGAGGAAATTGCCATTGGAGAAAAATTTGAAGAAATGATCTTTAAAACTTATAGAAAAGGACTGGGAATTGTATTTATTTGTTACAATAAAATAGTTTAATGTGTACTATTATGTTTTAAAATGTTATATTTAGTTTTTAATATCCGTTTTGACAGAAAATTGTTTCGTACAGTGCAGTGCTAGTTATCAAGCATTGTTTTATAAGAGGAACCTTTTACAAACAAAACTGGTCATAAATAACTGTAATACCTACAGTGAAAGTTCACTTAAAAAACCATACTGCTGATAGGAAAAAACTAATTAGTTTATAATATAGGAATCAGAATAAAATTTACATATAATATCGTTCTTTTAACAAATCTTACGTAGAAAATACTTAGTTTTTAGTTATTGATCGCTTATTTTCTTTAATAATTGTTTATTGCCACTTTAAAACTACTTAGGTCTTTAGCAACTCTAAGATTAATAAAAACCCGTAATCGAAAAATATTGAAAATTTGCTCTATATGATTGAACCTAACACCTACCAGGTTTGAAGTGGTCACCTTGACCACTCGACCAC
The DNA here is from genome assembly GCA_958496175.1 of Sisyra terminalis. Lineage (NCBI taxonomy): Eukaryota > Metazoa > Arthropoda > Insecta > Neuroptera > Sisyridae > Sisyra > Sisyra terminalis. The sequence goes on from OY292275.1 coordinate 17,752,336, forward strand.
AAATAGGCTGCTTAATTTTGTCACCCTATATTTAAAGCAATGCTATAAAAATTAAATCGTTAATCGTAGAAGAAGTCATATCAGGCAGCAATTGTCCAAAAATAGACATTAAGTAGTTAGTTTCGATACTTTTAATGTTTGAACGTAAGAAAAATTGTTTTAACGAAGTCTGTAATTGTTCCATGAACTTTTACTGATATAATGTTCACATCCATAGAAGTGCTTTTAAGATGGAATATTTGGAATTGTTTTAACAAAAGAATTGTTAGTACGAGTGAAAGTAAACCATATCATAAAAAACATTAAGATATTACTATACACTGGCCAGTTACCAAAAATGGAAGAAACAATGAAATTATTATTTAAGATTATGTTCTAATAAATGCATTTTTTTCCACAGTATAACCGTTTAAATTAAATTATTTAACATGAAAAATGTGCAATGAACAATTTAAGTTTCGATACAGTCACGTAGTTCACATAACCGTTGGTCTAAGAATTATTTTTCAATTCAAATATTAGCTTCCATAATTTACAATGAATAAATATTATACTTGATATTGGCTCCAATGCAAATGTTTTGTGTGTTATGTACATTATTAAATCATGTTAACTGATAAGAATTTATGTAACTTCGTTGTACTCGTGCAATATATTCTTATGTTAATACAAAAGTAGACATTTTCAATACAAGCAATTGCTTGGAGAGTAGATTGTTCATTCTACATTGTACTCTTGTAGGTACAATTTTAATCTTTCTATTTACACAGAAGATAGATTCTTTAGAAAACCGTGTAAATAGAATATGTGTAACTAATGTAACAAAAGTCAAATGGAATGAAAAATCAAAAGTACAATGTAACTTTTCATTATATATTTGTAACTAATAAAATTATATTAAAAAACTGTCAATGCATAAGGATAAATAACGTAATGAACAGTTTTCATTAATAAATACTGTTGGTTATTAAAATGCACAAGCTAGTATTGACTATTTAAGAAAAATCATTGAAATTGCAGTATTACCCATAAGCAAGGCCGACTTTTATAATAAGATTGAAAGGCTAAGATTTAAGTGTTATAATTAAAGAATCATAATATTATTTGTAATTTATTTATAAAAAGGAAGAGTCACTTTGTATGGTACTTTTGTTACTAATTTTATTTATAAACATATTTATTACTGCAAAACATAGAATAGACGAATAAAAAGCATTTATTATTAAAATAACATTTTTATTCTTAAAACTTATCTTTCTCTTGAATTGTATTGCATCTCTTATTTTGATATGCACCTTTTATAAAAAAAATATACCATCAATACCTTACTTAAGGGTTTCATTAACCATTAACCATTATCATTTTATTGATATAAACGGGAAATATAAACGGATATTAGTAATTCATTAGTGTTTTTCCTATAAGTGTTTTCGAATTTTTCTCGAAACAAGAAAGAAGTTGCAAGAAGAATAATGAAGTTTAACTATTACAGAAAAAGAATTGAAGATTTGCCAAAGCTAGAAAAATTATTTTCTTAAAAATAAACAATGATTGGGTAATTGATTTGGATGAAACTATAAATGCTACTGTTTATTTCAACGATTTTTCACTTGAAGTATAATAAATGGTTTCAGAAATTTCGGTAAGCTTTGATGATATCAACAGAATGGAAAACTTAATATTTTAATACAGCGATTATCAGTGTATTATTTTTGATATTAAATGTCAATAAGCATCTTTAGATTTTTGATATGTAGTAAATGTTGATCTTACTTCAATGAAATATTAAAAATCTTTCAGTCAATAGATTTAAGAGTACTAACAGCAGTCCAATGATTGCCTTGAAGAAATTCTGTCAATGTAGGAAAATGGGCATTGAATTTTCCAAAGAATATTTGGTATTATAGGATGTTATACTTTTCTTTCTTCTAAAAGTTCTTACTCTTTGATTTTAAGAGAATGAATAAGAAAACGAAAGCAATTACATTTTTGGAGTTTTATGAAAGTGTTGATGATAACAAGAAAAACTTAAGTTACAAAATTAAAATCAATGTAATCAATGAAAATAAAAATAAGCAACGGTAAAAACCAAAGTCAATTATAATTTTACATAATATAATTTCATTCTCAAACAATGTCAAATAATACGCTTCATTTTATCAAAGGTGGATAAAATACTATTATCCTTAAATTATGACAGACAATTTAAAAATTCAAAATGGATTCGCTAATGCCAATTTATGTAGGAGTTATCCAAATGAGTTCCTAGCACTAAATAATTACAATTTTAATGTACCTATAAATGTAGTAATAAGTACATAATATGTGGGTATAATTTCCATCGTTTTAGAGAGACAGCTTTTAGGATTTCTACGAAATTTTAAATATCATACTTATAATATGTTTTTGACGCATAACGCAAATAATGATTACATTACTATTGAGAACTGACCGTAAGCAAAGCTTAAAAAACATAGCTTGAGGCATGGGATATTTCTTCTTATTAATTTAGTCATATATTAAACTAGTGTCTAATAATTTTACCAAGGACTGTACGTTTACCACTACGTTAATAAGGTATCCAATGTTAATAATGTTTAATAATGTATAAAATATTTATATTTCAAAAAGACACTACGTAATTGATAGATAAATTGTCACTGATTTTCAGTTTTTTCACTTATATGGTCCAATTGTGAATCGAAACCATCCTGGATTGTATTGAAATACACATAGAAAATTTCAGCAGAATAAGTCCAGCGGCTTAGGAGTTCAACCCTGTACTCACATACAGAAGAATTATAAATGAGCCGTTTATTTTGAAAGTGGCCTATCTCCATTTCAAGAATAGCATATATAGCTATTGTTTTGCAACAATAAATACAAAAATTTTACAATCAAAGAAGTAAATACTAGTGGGTCGAAAACGAATATCATATCAATAATTTCAAAAATTTAATAGTAAAAAAATTAGTATAATCTGGGCTATCACCAAATCAAAAGTTGTCCGTATGGATTGTTCATGACATGGATTTAGGGTACTGTCAAAATAAATGGCTCATAAATAGTTCCTGGCCATATTATTAGACGGACTTAAGATTTTATATAAAATATACATCTTCTACTAAAATAATTCAATATTGTTTAATTTTTACATTATAAAAAGTTTTACTGATTTTTAAGAAATATATTTTCTGGGTAAGGATTAAACGTTGTTTATTATCCCTACTATCCTACTTTAGAATAAAAGCCTTGATTTGAAACCTATTGAAAATATGTAGAAGTTGCTGAAGAAAAAAAGTAGTTAACGAGGTGGTCACAACAGAAAAATAGACCTTAGAAAAAATATTCCAGTATGGAATCGTCATCCAAAAATGCAACAGACGGTATTGTCCTACATGGATAGCTTATTGCGCAGAATGGGAACTTAAATATCAGTAAACGAGCTTTCAATTAAATATTAACAATTCAGCTCGTCATAATCAAGAGGATGTTTTATTTGATGGTAAAAATTTATTTTTTAAGTAAATATGATTTTAGTCACGTTAATTGGTAATAAGCGTAATTAGTAAAATTTGTACAGGAAAGTTAAACCCAATCAAAAATATGGACCCAAAATAAAATAGGTCTTACTTCAGGTTTTATACAAAACCTATAGTCTATTAACATGTTCAGGGACTGTGTACAAAGATAAATATTAAATTGGACTTATAAGTTTCGGTTATCTTGAAAGACTACGTTACTTATGTAAGTTAGAGTTTAATGAGGAAACTAATCAGAATACAAAAAACAAAAAAACAAATCTTTATTTGTATAATTTCTTTGTACGTGTGTACAGCACTGAACTTCTCCTAAATTACCGGACCTATTCTGTTGAAAATTTAAGTGTGTTTCTGAGTGGTATCCTGGATACTTTAGATTCACAATTGTACCCTAAAGGCGAAATTTTTTTTATTGTTGAAATTATACTGATTGTGCCAGCCAACAACGAAATACCAATGTTATGATAGGGCAATGTCTTCCAGGTTCGCTAATTTTGTATCTAAAAAAAATTGTGATTCTCGTCAGTGACCTATAGTATGGTATTGATTGCGTTAAGTTTGCAATAAACGAAAGGTGAAAAATTTGAGAAAATAAAAGAAAATTTTTGAGAAAAGTTTCAGTGTTACAAAATTAAAAGACAGAATATATAAAATTAAGAAAATAAATACAAAAATTAAAAAAAAAGTTATCATTTGAATGAAAAATAAATAACAAAGGAAGTAATTTTGAGTTTTATGTTTATTTATTTTCCGTAAAGAAAACCAAAATTACAATTTTGATAGCTTCAGGTTATTTTAGTTCATGCTAAATTAAAAGGTGTCGTAAGCAATGGGTTGTAACCCTTCTTGACAAAATCAGTCAAAAGATCAGAGTGAAATGCCAAAGTGGTGCACGTGGTGTGACACGTGCAAACAGCACACATGGTGCCTGTCACCGCACAACGATCTTGTGTTGGTGCTGCAGCAATCAATACCACTATCCTAACCGTTTCTCCAGTCGACGTTCTACGATCCGTAATGCCGCAACACATAACATGCGCTGATTTGCCGTTGAATAAAGCTTTGATATTTTTAATAGGAAAGCTATACACTTGATACTTATGAAAATTGATATTGCATTCATTAAAATATAGTGAATCACTACGGTAATCATTTTTACTCAAATATTACAATAGAGCTTTAACACTAAATAAAGCTCCACACTGTGTATAATAGTTTCCACGAAAATACTTTATGACATAAACGATACTGACAACATTACGTTTCGTCAAACAACACAAAAATCTTTTCCAGTAAAAATATTTTTCATAATTCATCAGAAAATGAATAATAAGAAAATTGGACGGAAAAAAACATGACTCAGAAAAATAAGTTTTATTTCTACTTCATAAATGTGAAATGAAAGAATATTATGTAAGTCCGAGTATCCAAGGTAGATTATTGACTGTTTGACTAAAAAGTCAATAATATTTTTATGACTAAAGTAATAAATATAATAAGATTACGTTTGTCTTACAATCGTAGTAAATCAAATTATATCATAGGCATGAAACGCCCAGATATTGGCAGGAACTAACAGAATTAAAATATAGCCAAGCTTAGCCTAATTTTAAGCAAGAAAACTGCAAGATAAAAATCAGTGTTGAACATATGGCATACTCATTGAATAATATTTATGATTTAAAGCACTTAAGTGTGAAATTGTTGAATAAAATACCGTTTTATGCATCAAAGAAGAATATAATTAAAATTAATATCTATTTATAGGTTTTTTTCGCTAAATCTTATAATCTTTTGATTGTGAGATTAATTTGAACGGATGCAATAAGGGAAATAAGGCGAGCATTCATGCCTACGTGAGAATTATTGCCGGCAAGTGAAAAATGTTGAATTATAATCATTTGCTACTGCATCGCAATGACGTCATAGATTCAAAAGCAACGTCAGCAGAAGAATGAGGTGCGGGGAACGCACGCAATGTTGAATAAGAGATTTCAGAATGACCCAATTTTCTCCTGACCTATTTTTAGACATAAAATCATCTTCAAATATACATACATATACCGTGGAAGACATTAAGGGTGGGATGGTTTCTGTTTGTACTACGTAAACCACCTTAATGTTAAAGGGAAGTGAATCGAGTCTCGAATAATAACACTAATGTGAGCTAAGTGATCAACGGGATCGGCAAATCTTTTTTCCGGAAGTTGCTGTTAAAAACATTGACGAAATGAATTTTTTTACAATACAAAATCAATAGCTTATTGTTCTGAGCACAATAGAATAGTAATTAACCCCTACCTACCCAACTTATTAATAATATACTTGCATTTAGCAACTATAAGTGTAAAGTGAGAATCATTAATAATTTGAAAATAAATGCTTTCCTTACACAACTTTTTAATGCAAAATTTCGATAAAAATTAAATAACTTCTAGATGTTTTTGGCAACATTTAAAATATTTAGTTTAGACTACAAAAATAGTAACTTAGCTCTATTTTCAAGCCACATAACTTTTCTTTACAACTTATTTAAAAAATAAATAAGGAAAAAACAGAGGATTTTAAAATAAAATAAAATTTTGGACCTTCTGAAGGTATGAATTGACCAATTAATGGTACAAAGAAACTAAAAATTTCCCAACTTCGACTGATGTTGAAGTTAGAGTGAAACGGAAGGTTGAGAGCCAGAGTTGGAGCAGCAATTTAAAAATTATTAACTCCGGACCAGGAGATCCTAAACTAAATAAAGTCTGTTGCCCAGAATTTTTCTTAGCTCAAAAAATATATTATTTAAAAAAAATTAATAAAAATTGATATTTTACCAGGAAAAACACAATTTGTGCAATTTTTTCAATTGTAAAGGAAAGGATCTTTCTTTAAGAAATTGATGTTTTAGAATTAAAACTTATTTAAGTATGTTAGAAATACAACTTTAAAACATATCGTTCACTTCGCAGGGTTACAACATCATTTTTACATGAACAAATCAAAATAATCCAGAGTCCTTTAAACTCAGCAAATTTTTTGGAAACAATTGTTTTAGTATGGAAAATTTCATACATTAAAAAAAACACTTTCCCACTAAGAAAATCAAAGAGAATTTTTTTTTCTTATATCTTTGGGTCAAAAGTCTCAAGATTATTTTTAACTGAGATATATTGAAATTCACTAATTAGGAAGTTATATTGTTGTATAGTTATCATTAACATGTAACCATTAAAGTTTTTGTTCTTTGCATTGAATCTTCCTTAAAAATTACAAAAAATGCTTATTTTGGAATAATGATCTTTTTGTTAACGTCGAATTTCTCTAAATCATTCCCTTAACTTAATTTATTAAAATAAAAACCAAAGTGTATTTATGCAATTTCTAATTTACAAAAATGCTATTATGATAAAATGATATTTATTTGGAGAATTACAGATAAATATAATGGAAAATTAGTCGAAAAGAACTCAATTTTTCTCAGAATAATTTAAAATTCGAACTTATAAGTCAAGAAAGGTCATGGAAATATTTAATAAAACCGATGAAAAGGATAAAATATAACGAGTTTAGCATAAAAACTACTCAAAATTATAAACTAGTCTATAAATAATTGATTCTTGAATTTTATTTTGAGCTAGAAATTTTTCATTTATACTTCCCATTTATATATTGGCATATTATATTAAAATTTTTGTCGTTATCAATTATTATATTATGCAATTCCGTAATTGGAACAAATTAAAATTTGTGACGAAGATAATTTTAATATGCAAAAATTTTCTTTGTATACGAGTGGATACAAATAGTAAACAAATCCAATAACAACAAAAATAATTAGTAAAATATAGAAAGAAAAATTGACTCCATGGAATTTTTTGCCAAGATTAATACCAAAATATTTTATGTAAATGTTATGATTGGCAAAAATAAAACTCTGAAAAAAGGTTTATTTTAAGTATTTCAAATATAGGGATATATTTGTGGCCCTAAAGTAAAATTACAACTGTAAATTGATCAAAATTAAACTCAATATTTTCTGTTCCTGAACTAACATAATTTTAACATATGAACTTATAATTAGTTCAACTAAAATAATAAGCTAGGCTAGAACATTATTAAATATCATATTTTTATTGATCCTTTTTCTTCATATTTTTGATTATTATTTGAGGCTTTAATATGTCTAAATAGACAAAAGAAGAACAAAAATTGGTTTAATAATGACTTAATTATTTTTTCATAAGTGTTAAATTTGAATCAATCATTTTTCAAAGCTAAAAATAGAAAGCTTAAAGTGTGCTTTAACTAAAAATAGAAATCTAATACAGAGGTAAAAGTTGGATCCTCGTAAATGTCAAGCTCCTCTTAAACATCTTGAACAATGCTTTTGTGAAACTGCAATGTATGTAAAGACAATTTAGTATTCAATAAATGAGAGAATTAAAAATAACTTTGCAAAATATGGTGTTTACGAGTGGAAGAGTATGAATTTTTCTTACAAAATTTGCTACAAGTATTATTCATTCATAATTAGTAGCATCATTCATAAAGAAATTGTTTTCTTTTCTTTCTCATTTACCAGATTGACCATCAGGATTATACATTAAGTCTTGTAACTCAAATAGATTACCTATGTATACTATTCCTAACGACGTTTTAGACAAAATTTATTTACTTTTTTTCTTTGTATTCAATTAGCTTTATTTTGTTTATATTTTCTTTTGTGATAATTACATAATTGTATCTTTAATTTGTTGGATATATCATTCCTCTTGACCATGTTAAGCTTTAAGAAGATTTTTTTATAATCAAAATTTAACTTAGAAAACCTAGAGGTTTATTTTTCGAGGATTTAATTTTTCACTTTTGCATCATTCATGTATGAACTAAGGTTTGTTTACAACCAACCGCCTAAAAGATGAGAGAATATTACATTCTTAATTAACTTGAATTATTAAAATCATAAATCATATACAATAATCTTTTGACAATTGAATTTGATATATAAATCAATAAAGTTATGGTAAATATTGCTTGCTCTTATTGCTTAATCATTATATGCTTTAGGGTTAGCCAATCAATGGTATGTAATGTTTGATTAGTTTTTTTATAATATTTTATTACTTAATTTATATAAAATATACCTATGATATATTATGAAAGAATAATAAGACTTATACATAGACTATTGCTTAAATTCATTGTTGCAGATTGGTTTTTTTAAAAATGCTTAAATTTTTGCTACAGCTGGGTAAGAAGGACCTTCCATGAAATTGTTATACCAAATTCATTAAAACTAACTACGCGTTTTACTTATTTATAGTCTTATAAATATTTTTCTATACGAATTGCTGCAATATTTTTTTATATTTGGCTTTGCGTTCAGAGTCGTTATCTTTGCCATAGACTTTGTGGCTGATCAGTACAAAGTTATCCTTGGTTTGTTTAAATATTTGTTTTATGTTTACGTGTTTTTGTTGTAAGATATTATATATTATATTTACAACTTTACTCAAAAAATTTTTTTTACTATTGAATCGTTATATACTATTGAACTATATGAATCCATAAATTAATCAGTACATTGATACCAGTATATGATTTACCAAAAAAAAGAAATTGAAATAGCACTTTATCTAAGAAAAACAATTTTCGACACATATTTGGCACTGGGAAAATTTTCTACAATTGCAATAGTGTATACTTTTTAAAGTGATTTTTTTAATAAAATAATGTTTGATAAAATATTAAATTGTATATTAAATGCTTTGTCTTGAGACATTTATTAAAGCTCTATCATGATCGTAAAGGGTTAACTGTAATAACTGTACTGAGGTATACTTGAAAGGGTGAATATGCTTGTTAAAGAAGGATTGGGAATCCAAACTTATAAATGACTTCATTAACTTATTTAATGTCAATAGATGAGCTGACATTTGGTTCTTCCTTATCTCTATTTATTAATATCACAAATTTTCGTTATGATATCGGTAGCCATTTCCTATCAACATAGGTATACTAACGCCATTTCGTACCACCATAGTATTGTTGAATATTTTTAACAGCTTTTCTGGTTTTTGGAATAAACAGTGTTAAATTATCCTTTGCATATTAGTTCTAGTCTTTGTGAAATCATAAATTTCCAAGGATTGTAATTGCCTATAAATTTGAGCTTTTGGTCAAAGAGAATATTATTGGAAATTCGAATTTTTTAAAATACATCGTTTTAAATTATTCCCATAATTACTTGAATGAAAAAAAAAATCTTATAATGTTTATTATTGTATCACAACAGTTTTCCATCATGAAAAATTTTCAGATTGAAGTGGCGTTACATTCCTCTTATCTTGTTTAGTTATGGGTTTTCTACATTTGATAGTACTTAGAAGAAGCGAAAATTTTCTAAAAGTTGTAATTTTTATAATTCTTACTTTAGTTATACATTGTACCCCTTTTTTGAACATTTCTAAAGAGTAGGAATTTAAAAGAAATGATCCAAAAAAATTAAGCTTCCAAAACTCAAAAACGTGAGATTCAGGATGTAGATTCGTAACTATTATCTTTTTTGCTCCTTGTTAAAATGTAATGTAAAGTTCAATCAATTTTGGATCAAGCAATGAAGGAAACCCGAATTATTAGATCATAATAAATTTAATTTGTTAAAGACCGTAATCAAATGACTAGAAATAAATAATAATTAGGGATTGCAATACCGGTATAACTGAATACCGAATATCGGTATTTTGAGTCAATTGTAAAATTCTGTTGTGCCGCTATTCATAAGTTTAAGAACCGCTTTTTCGGTAATTACTAGACATTTTTTTAATATGTTTCTCTCCTTTATATGTTCGGGGTTCACCCAAATAGCAAAATAGTACCTATAGTTTTGATTTATATCGCCTTAATGGGAGAAATTGACTGCACTGTGAATACAAAGTTGGAGATAAAATATTTTACGGTATTTTTATTATTTTAAAGATTTTAAAAATTAAAAAAAGAAACAAGAAACTAAAAACAAACTTCAAATTTGATAAGGTTTATGGTTTTTCTTAAAAAATGTTTACTCACAAGCCTATCCATATTCAAAATAATTCGGTACAGTTATCGAAGATGATGATAACACTAATATCAATAATGAAAAAGAATTGTCTATTGAACCAAAATTAGAATTAGCGATAATTAAAAAAAAAAATAGACAAACCCAAATACAGGAATTAATTATAAGTATCCAAAACGATTTGACGAGAAATCGATTAATTTGAGGATGAGGAATTTAGAGAGAAATATTTTGAAAAAGAATATTGCGCAATGCACACTGTACTAGTCATTAGAGCGTATGCTGAAAGAAGGTTTTCCGCAACTGAAAATTTTCGCATAAAATTACGTTCCAGGCTTAATGACAGTACAATTAATGCATTATGTGTTTTTGCAAGTCGCAATAATTATTTGTGATATTAATTATCTTTAATAAAACTGGCAAAGAAAACAAAGAAATACCTTGTTTCTTTTTCTGTAATTCCTGCGACCGGAATTTAAACTGGTATTCCGGTATTGAGGTCGGAAAAATACCAAATACCGGTGTTGAATATTTGGTTCGATAATGCAGTTCCTAATTATTATACTACCACTTTTGTATCCCCAGAACTTCCTACCTAAAAACCAATTTTTAGACAATTGCCAGTAAGGCTCATTTTCTTCTATTTTTCCTTATTTTGATATTGGTGATTTTGTCGTAATGGTTGATAGAACTTTTTTTTTTGTAATTAATCTTGATGGGTGGGCACGAATTCGAGGATGAAGGTAATTTGTGTTGATTTTTCATTACCAAGTTTGATATCCTTGGTCTCATTAGTACATTTTTTACAACAACTACAGTTAATGAGCTTGAATTAGCAAAACAGGATAACATAAAACTTTGAGTAAAACTGAATCAAATATTGAACTTTAAGAAAATTATTGCTCATAAAATGATTAGTTGTGATATATGATATTCATTTTAATTATCTGGAAAATCAACTGATAGTTTCACGTTTAAGGTAATGGGTTTGTAACCAATAAGTTCAGGGTTTTAATTTTCTGAGAAAAATACAATGACTTATGGACAAAATGTTTATAAATCCAGGAACTGCAAAGGACCTTACATGCTATGGAATATCTAATAATGAAAATTACGAATAAATTGCAAAAAAAAAGATTTCGTTGTGGAAGAAATTGATAATAATGATGACAATTTAAAATTTTCAAAGTTCCCTCAATTATTGCTGATTTTTTGTTTAGAACCATTATTCTTTATTTTAATTGATAGAATAATCATTGAATTAATTTTAAGTTTTAATGGATATCATATTTAAAAATTAAGTAAAAATTTTAATTTTTTTTTTTTTAGAATTGGATTTGTTTTAAATTAACTCCTAAGGATTATTTGACATAAAATAGAAAAGTTATAATGCTTGCTAGAAAAAAAAACCGTCATTTTAATTATTATATTGGCTATAAATGCTGATTAAAAGATAATGTCATGATTAAAAACCATTTTTAAGATTGATTTAAAAAAATAAATAAAAAGCCACGTTTGTTTCTCAGAATTATCTAGGAAATGGTAAAGACAAGGTAGCATGTGGAAAATGAAAATTAAATTTTGTCGCATTTCAAAAAATCACCGAAAATTTATAATTGAAGATTGGTGGCGGCACAAAACGGATTTTTCCTATACTAACCTAACTTGACTGCATGCGCTAGTGCTCAGTATCGATCGTTTTCGTAGAGAAAAAGGGGGACACTGCGTATCAAACGTAATAACTACTCATAATTACAGACTGTTAAATATAGCGTTTCTTTAACATTTGATTCAATTAACTATCAAAACGAAAATTCATTCTTAATAAGCCTGCAAAATAAGTTGATTAAACGGGAACCTACAAAAAGAATGGATTTCAACTAAGAAAAGAACTCCAAATAACAGAAGAATAATAATTGAAAGTTTCATGAAAATTTAAAAATATATTCTAATCGTTTAATGAAAAATAATTGAACTTTTTTATAATGATTGTTACATGGTTGTAAATAATACTAAATGATTCCGATTCTCTTTAATTTAAAAAAAAGTTCAATTGATCTCATGTAGATGGCTCTCATATCTCTACACCAAACAGAATTTGAAGAGCTTTCAAAGCTTTCACAATTACAAGTTATTTGCTACGTTTGTAACAGCATCGAAGCGCCGCCTAGTGACAAGTAGAGGAAAACATGTACTAGTACATTTCGGTTTAGTTAAATTTTCACCGTTAGATTGTCTCATTCATTCATTCATAACTCTCAAGTGTATAAATTCGTCATCAACGGAAAACTTATACACGCAAAATGATTTCATCCATATAATTTCAATTTCTATAAATTATTACGTTTATTGCTTCATTAGTCATTTTTTCATTAAATTCAGTCGTTTTTAATGGGAAAAATAAAAATTTTGGTATAATTCCTTTTATTTTACGAGCATATCGTATATAAGAGCTTAAGCATTAGCAGTGGTGTAATCTGTTTGGGTAAAATAAAGAAAGAGAAAAAACAAAAATGTAAGGTATTTACAATAAAAATTTCAGGACTGGAATTTAAGATATTTATTTTGTGTTGACCTGCAATTCACGTTAAAGAATGCTTAAATTGAAATTTTTATGTTTACCAATGTTTGCTTTAGTCATGTGTTTTAGTGACTAATTCAATAATGCCGCATTTTTTTTAGTACATAAGTCAAATAAGTCAATTTAATTGGTAAATAATTATCTAGTTATTGCCACTAATTACCCTAAAAACTGTCAAAAATAAGACACCTATTTGCTTTGTTTTATTAATTGATTATTTTTAAAAAATATAAAGCTTTAATTTATACTTTTAGCTATTAATTGGAGACTTTTTCTTACATTCTTATTTACAACAGTTGATAACCACTATTAACGTTATAGATAAAGTTGCTTGCAATAAGCAATCTTTAAACAGTTTTAACCATTTTCAAGAAAATTAATTTTGAATAGGATGTATATTGTATATCCTAAAAATTGAACCAAATTTCTATTAAATACCGTAATTTGTAGTAATTTTGGGGATTGTAAACCACAAGTCATAAGGTAGTGACTAATCTACTAAAATTATTCAATTTAACATTGATAATGATGTTTCAATTTCGGAAAATTATGTTCATTGTTGACGATTGGATATTATAATTTTGTAGTAAGGGACGAGGCAGTGAAGTTTAAGAATTAATTCTCTATGGCTTATTAAATCAATATTTTCACTTACAAACTTTGGAACAAAATTATGTAAGAAAATCTCATGAAAATCATGAAAGATTTATTAATTTCTGATCTGAAAGCATCTAAATATGCTTAATTTATTTGATTTATTGCCATTCTACCAATATTATTGTATGTTATGAAATATTATCTACAATTAAATATTTTGAGTAGAATCTACTAAAATTTGTGTAGTATTTGTATGAAGAACAAATAAAAAAGCATTGAATTTTAAAAGAAGGCAAAAGAATTCGCAGTGACCATTGCAACATTGTCGCATTCCTAGTTAGAATCAGAGAAACTTATTTTTAAAAGCGTAATTTTGTGTTCTTAACAATCACTTTGAACACTGCTTAGATAGAGACTTCAAAAATTATAAAATCAAAAATCTCTCCATTTTTAAGGTATGAGCTTTTACTATAAAGCTGTTAGCAGAAGCAAACATTTGCTTTGTATTCATTCACTAAAATACTCTTTTGCGAAGCATTATTCAATAAAAAAGAGCAAAAAATCGAATCACCAAGATTTACAAATGTTGCCAATTTTTGATTTACAGGTAGTTTGGCGATTATTTTATCACTTTGGCATTTTTTTTATTGTATTGTTAGGTTGCTACATATACAATCAAGTATATACTAAAAGTGTCACAAAGTGCCAGTAAAGTAATTTAAAAAAATGTAATGTTTTGATCAAATATTTTTTTCAAAAATAACTATTTTTTAATTGCATTTTATCGTCGCTTTATAACTACTTAAGTCTTTAGCGACTCTAGGGTTAATAAAAATTGGTAATCGAAAAGTATTGAAAATTTGCTCGATACGAGAATCGAAACCATAACCAACCGGTTTTGGGACGGTCACTTTGACCACTCCGGCGTCAGTAGGCTTTAAGTAATTGATAAGTTCTATTTTTAGAAATAAAAAAATATTTTTAAACAAAATAATAAGGCAGTTTTTTCTTTGATTAGGATTAGATTTACCTATAGAATTATAACTTAACATTACTAAAAATAACATTTTTTTTGCAGAAGTTTTGTTAGTTTTACGTATGATATACTTGTAAGCTGCAAACTTCTAATTATTAAATTTTTAACAGCATCCATTTGATATTGCATTTTATCTCAAAACTTAACATACTCAAAACATTACATAAAAGAAAAAATAAATTTCCTTCAAAAACTGCAAACAAAAACTTCATCGTTTCAAGCTATTAATATCCTATTCAAGTATTAGACATAATGAAAAATGTGTATATTTATCACAATGTTCATTATTAACAATGCATATACATTCTTAAATAGAAAAATGCATATGTTAATTAAGTTCTACTATAACTGGTTTTCGTTCTATTAATACAAAGAATTTAACAAAACTCGTTCAAATGAATTATACTTTTCGCAATGAGAAAAGCTTTTTTATTCGAATCATTGTTGCTACATAAATGACATTACAACTGTTTTCTGCAAAATAATTACAATTGACGGAAATCACGCCAGGCAATTTGCAACGGCATAATTGAATGCAGGGATTTTTTTCCATTTTTAATTATAACTAAGACTTTGTAAAAATAAATTTTGCCAATATTTTTATTTGTATGTATTGAATTAATCTACACTCGTGGAAAGTTTACATTACATTGTAATACAGGAATTAATATAATTAGTTAAAGCATATATATATTTTTTCTATATAATAAATTAAATAAAAAATAATAAATAAAATGAAGAATAAATAAGCCAAAATGATAAATATAATCAATTTTATCTCCCGGCTCATTTAGTGACGTCAAAATCTGGGCACATTTCATTTCCTACTTTGTTTTCAATTTAATTAGCATTTTTTTTTTGTTTTGCAATTGTTATATCCTTTAATTTTGTCTTTTGATGCTAAATTTACATTATGGTTAGATTTATCTTCGATTTATCTCAATTTATTTTTTTATAAATTAAATAGAAATACACAAAATAGAAATTTCCACCAGTTTACCAGTTACCAAATATTGACGTCACTAAAAGGAACATACGCTTAAATTTTAACATCAATGGAATTATGACAATTAAAATTTTATACAATTTAACTTTCAAAGAGAAATTTATCCGAAACATTTTCAATGCTTTTTTGACAATAACTGTACGTTTTTATTGTATATTAACTATGTCTACTAGCTATGGCTGATGATGGCTATTAAAAAAATAATTAGTTGTCTTTTGTTGCCGGAAGTTTAAAATAACCCAAATATTAGATTAATTGGTTCCTAATGAAAACAATTATGGGGTTGTGAGTAAAATTCAATATTAATAATGATAAGGAAGTTAAGGAACAAATTTAATGTTTGATAACTAATTAAAATGAAATACCAAACTAATAAACCGCAACGAAGGTTTTGGACTTTGTATAAAGCAACTAACCATATTTTTGCACCTTTATAAATCAACTAATTAGAACGTAAATTAAAATATTACATACCCACAATATACTATTTTGTGGGTCTAAAATAATAAGCGTTGTGTACTATATAATATTGGAAAAAACGTTTTTATTTAAGGAAATAAAGAGCCGAATTTTCCTTTTGGTAAAACGAACTTTTCAAAAATGCTTTGAGCATATTTTTGTGAACGTTTGTCGGGGTAACGTGCGAAGGACACATATTGTTGGGGTAAAGTGGAAAAGAATTCCTTTAGAAGAATTTTTTTGTGTTCCTAAACCATAGAATGGCGTTATCTAGAAAGAACACATAGTTCAGATAGACTTAAAACCGTACAAATTTTTCCGGGATAAAAACAAAATCAACTCAAATCTAATTCATTAAAATCAAACAAAGAAAAAGAAAGATCCAACCAATTGCAACTCTCTTTATATATTAGATATAGTCCATGTTTCAATGACATATTGACATATTCGGAGCATTTTTTCTATTGAGACGATTAGAACTGAAGTAACAACCTACCAGCTTAAGGAGGTAAACTAAGATTTAATTTAAAATTTGTTTATAACTTTTATAATTTTATGATGTCAATCAACTTATTAATCAATATTTTCATACTCTCAAATATTAATAGAATGCATTTAGTATCTAAGGCTCTAGATACTTATTAGTATATACATAATCTTGCAATTTTTAGGTAAATTCCTGAAATATAAATAAAAGGAACACTTTTAAGAAAATTATAATGATTTGAGGTCCAGTACCGGTAAAGCAGGCTTCGCTTCAAAATGCATGTGTTTGAATCATTACGCGGGAAGTGTTGCTGTTATTAACAATTGTGAATTAAAATCTTTTGCAGGATGTGGCACCACCACAACATTTTCTGGTGTACTAACTAATGCTACTTTAGTTACCTTACATACAGTGCATAGTTTTGGTTTAAATAAGTTCTGTAAACACACTAATGGCAGCGCCACAACTTAGCACGTTTCCCATCATGCATTGTAAGATTGGAATACCTTCTAAATACCTAACGTAAGTTCTGAATATTTGCGCTTTTAGGGATTAAAAAGAGAACTATGATCTAAGTTATCAATTAAGCGTATGCATATTGTAAAAAAGCCTAACACGTTCGGGCTCCTTATGCCTCCTTATACTTCGTAGATTAATTATTCAATAACAATTTATTCATTTAATGTAATTATACCTAACATAAAATATTAGTTTACTTTTAAATTGTAGTAAAGTAGTAAATGTACTTTTCATTGGTCTATTCTAAGACAATAAGGAACTGTTTTCTATTGAATAGTAAATTTTCTCATATATTTGGAAAAAACTTTTAATTGAGTACCAACAGTCAAAATTGCCTATTATAAAAAAAATAACACTTTAGGCACTAAATGTTTTCATAGAAATTTCAAAATAAGCAATTTCTACAATGTGCTTTAAAGGATTCTTATTGATAACTTCAATGGGCGGTATTTTTGCAACCTTATTTATTGTTTCTAAAATTTCACTTGTGTTTGTAGAAGAATATTCTCTAACTAAACAGCAAATATAAATTTATATATTATATATTTCATCGATATCTGAACATAAAACATCATTAAATCCCGATTTTCTTCAATGATAAAAAGTGAATTACTGCTAAAAAGATGTCAGCTCAATATTTACATTATATATATATTATAATAGCTGAATAGAAACAAAGAGCTTTTTTCTTTGATGTCTAGTTGATAGTATTATTCCAATTAAACTAAAATCAATAAAGTTTCATGTGAATTTATTTAAATTTACTCTTTTGTATTGCAATTTGAAATTTGACAGCTTTCAATAATATTAATAAAATCAATGATTGAAACATTTGAATTACTTATATTTAATTTATTTAAATGAGTTACTCAAATGAAACTAGAAAATGGTTAAGTTTGTTACGGATGACTTTAATAGTTATAACTTACAATTATTTTAACTGAAGTCGTGTAGTTGATGAAAAATTGACTTACCTGAAAAAGAAAAAAAAGTTAGTCAAATGTATTCAGAGCAACAATCAATATTAGATACCAAGATATAAAATTGACAATAATAATTCAACTGGAAAAGTAATAATATAAGAAATCAGTCCTCATTAAATCTAGGTTTCCAATTAAATTCCTTCAACCGAGAAATACAAGTTGAATCATTGCTTGTCATGAGTTTTGATTTAAGAACCTGCTTGTTCCAAAACTGTATCGATGATAAAATTAAATCATTTTTTTTCTGCAAAAATTTAGTTTTGAATACTAAATTTTGGTTTTTAGTTGCTCAAGAATCGATTATAAGAATTCGACTTTTCAGTAAGAGAGATTGTACATTTTGGACCATTTCGAATCTATTTCAAAGAAGCAATTATAATGCTAAGTATGATAGTCACATTAAGTTTCAATCAGAATATAGATATTATAGATAAACTTTTAGATATTATAGATATTATAGATATTATAGATAATTATAGATAAACTAGCTGAACCCGCCAGACGTTGTCCTAGCAGTTCATATTACAATGGCTGTAAATAAATAACTTGGATTTGAAAATGTGCTCTTAGCACATTAAAAACACCTCCCTTAGCAGCTCACAGCATTCCTTGCTGTACCTTTTATAACGAACCTTCAAACTATACATTTTTCAACTAAGTTTTGAGAAAATTTGCTTTACTTCAAAAAATCACTACACGATTGTAGCTATGAAGTATTGACAGTTTGGGGATCTTGTACTGACCGTTGAAAATGTCGTTTTTTTGCGGTCGCAGGTATGTTATTGACGCAAGAAATAGATAAAAATATTCACAGATAAAAATGTTAACAGTGTACCTAAATTTAGTAGGGAGAATTTCAGATATATAACTTTCATGGTAGCCCGCGGAGTAAGGATGCATTTCTGAAATGCCCCGCAATATCATTTGGGTTGGTCACCCCTGGCTTAAAATATGCTGATTTTTGGTATCTTAAAAAAACATAGATATTTAATTTAAGGGTTTAAATAATATCTAATTAATGGGTATCCATTAATTTATTTTAATCGACCTTCTTCTGAATGCTACCTGTATTATGAATAATTATTCGATATAACCGATATAATGTACGATATAAATACTGATATTATAAATACTAGATTTAGGAATTCATTACAATAGTTTTAAAAAAATATGTTTTTTAAAAAGAAGATAAATGATTTACACCACTCTGGCTTTACCCGCCTAATGTACATATTCATTAAATTTTAAAAACGTGAATTGGTTCTATGAGAGGTGTATCTATCTCTAGATTATTATTAAAACTATATACATAGTATAAGACTGCAGTATAATTAAAGAGCCATTTTTAAGCCGATAATGTTTAAATAAATGGACGCGATTACAAAACTTTTACAATATATTTTTAATAATTTTTTTAAGAAAAGCAACGTCCAAATAAAAAGTAAAAAAATATTCTATTTTCAAATTATTAATAAAAATATTATTATCTTGTTCCTTCTCATTTTTTACTCTTTATATTGACATTTAGGATCGACGATTAATTTTAATTTTCACTTACATCTATGATGTTTATAAACTCTAAATTTTCATTGTTTATAACTTGAATCTTTCGAAAATAATTTTTATTTTCATAATTATCGCTAAATTGCTAAAAACTAACAATAAACAATTATAAACTGAGGCTGCTGACCGATTATTGATTATTTTCCGATTAATTGATACAACCTTCTTTCAATTTATTTAACAAAAAGGGGATTTTGGTAAGGAATCTTTTATGCACTCGTTTATTTATCGACCTGTTTTAACCTCAATACATAAAAATTTCCTAACGTTTCATGATTGGATAAACTGAATAGGCGTCGATATCTTTATACATATAAGTAATATAATTGCTTCAACTCCTTATTGATTCAGAACGTCTTATATAAACATAATATATTTATAAAAGTGCCTACGATTTTTGTATTAATTTACAGCGTGAAAAATATCTATACATTATTTTTACTTTTTAATAATTTTATTTGGAAAAAGTTTTCAAATTCAATACTAATTATTTACTTTGATTTGAATTGGAATTATATAATTTAAATTTAAGGGAACTGAAATTAAAAATCAATTTTCTTTGTAGAGTTAAAGTACTAATTGAACATTTGGTCTACGTAATCCAAACGTAACTGGGCTTGATGTATTTGTAATGAATTTGGATTTGAAAACCCTATTAATAAACTTTAAAGTTTAATAACGCGTTAATGTATCAATTAAAAACTGATTTGAGTTTACAAGAAATTTATCAAGATTTTTTTACAATAAAACTAAAATATTTAAATATAATATGCCAAAAAGATTGTATTTTCGATGGTCGTATTATCAAATATAAGCCAATGAATAACCTTTCCTTGACATTTATTTCAGAAGTAATTAGTAAAGAACATTAAAGGGTCATTGGCAATTGCTTATTAGACCAAAATTTATTGCAAAGCATTGTTAATACAAAAAAATCGTATTACTTCGAGTGAGAAAAATATTTAGACACAAAAAATATATGGACAAAAATTAAATTGTTATAATGGTATTATATTTACTAACTTAGGAGACTAACTTATTATTTTTTTCCTTCTAATATCTTTATATGTGAATATATATAAGACACAGCTGTTACTACTAATACTTAGAAAATTATGGTCGTCAAATCTCACATGAAATATGAAAGTTTAACGCATCGCATCACGGTGTATAGATACAAGGAGTTTGAACTGTTTAAAATATTAAAAAAATGATTTGAAATGTTTAAAAAATGGTATCAATTTGAGGTTTAATACCGGTAGCGCCCGTTACATTTCAGAGAGTACGCATTTGAATGATTACGTGGGGGGTGTTGCTGTTATTAGAAACTGTAAACTCTAATCTCCTGGAGTCGGTGCTTACTTATGTAACCATAGATACCCTACAGAAAGTACATGGTTTCGGTTTAAGTTAGTACTGCAAGCACACTAATGACGGCGCCACATTTTTCTTCATGCATTGCAATATTGTGAAAAAGCCCATACACTTCGGACTCCTTGTATCTATACTCCATGCATTGCATCTAAAATCACAATCATTTGATAAGATCAATGTCAATTAGGTAATTTTATCAAATTTATTTAAACATGGATGAAAGACACTTCAAAAATCAAAATGATTAATACGTGAAGATATAAATAAATGAAGAAAAATCAAAGAAACTAAGTCGATTCAGAAAAACATTTTATATAAATATTGCAAAAAGTTAATAAAGCAAAAACTAATAATAATCAACAGAAAAACCAATTGAACAGTTCCATTCTAAGATGTACTGAAGATCTAGGAAAAAAGTAATCAAAATCTAAATCCTTGATCTGTTATGATTTATTAATGTTCTTAATATATGAGTGATAAACTTTGATTTGAAGGATCTCACCGGGTTTAGCATTGACCAGAAAGGTGCAATCACGCAAAAATTTAAGAATGAAAAAAATATCAAATGTATTCAAAAGTGTAAATCATAATTATCAGAAAATTAATGGCAATTAAAATTTTAATGAAACGTGCAGCATAAAAGTTTCCTTGTTATCTTTTAACTGCCAAGCAGATTGAACGTAGAATGTTCGCGATAAAAGTCATAGAAGAGAAAGCCCTATGGACCATAGTTTAAAAATTTAAGAAAGCTATTCCATGCTTTTGACCGGAAATGAATGGTACTAATGCGCTTCTTTGCTCAACAATGGCTCGAGAAATTAATAATTAAAGATAAAATTGGCATATAATTTTCTTTTATAAATCCAACGTCGATATAAAACTTTAATTAGTTTTGAGTTTATAAACTAGAGCTTACAGTGAAATTATTTGGAGTTTCGATTTTTATTCATAATATATTTGTTTACAATTCAATTATATAAATATGTAACTATGCAATATGCATAGAGAGAATAATACTTTTTTCGGTCCTGTCATTAACATTAGGTTTTGATTTTATTAAATTACAAATAAAATTTATTATTTACAATTTTGATAAAAAATAACAATCATAACACATTTTAATTGCTGTTTTTATTTTATTGGACAAGTACTATTAATAAAAGTAAATAATTTACTTTTCATTTAACCAGTGTTTGTATTGTTATGATACAAAAGAGTTATCTCTAAGCACGTTCATTGTTTCCACATTTTTTTTTGTACATTTAAAAATTCCGTATATGATTTAAAACGCTGATTTGAGCATATTTGAAAATGGTTTATTATTAACATAATGAAATAATGTGAAAATTAGATTGTAGTTTGATTAAGAAATTGAAGCCCAAATTCTTATGAGTTTATACACTTTGGTAAGAAACTTGAAAAGTATTGTAAAGAAAAATGCTAATTCAAATCGTTCATTCATAGATGTATACGAAAATGTAATTACCACAATATTTAAGGTTAAAATTATCTATTCAAATCCACTCATCAGTCTACGACTCTACATTTAAGTTTTACAAAGAATGATGAAAAATTTATAATTGGTACTTCAAAAAGGATATTTTTTCTTTGCATTGTATGACAAATATTATAAAATTTAAAATGTGTTTTTCTTACAAAAAAGAGTTAAAAGTTATATTAGGGAGCTGGTTGAATGATTGGTATAATTTTTCATTGGAACACTGCAAAGAAAATTATTTTTGAGATCGCTTTGCCAAATAAATTATATGTATTTGGAAATATTGTATATCATAAAATAGGTATAAATCGAAATTTTTTGAACTATACCTACTTAATTGAAAGTATTTTTAAACTTTATTTTTCTTATTTATTTCGATTTTTTACCATATTGCTGTTCACCATATGCCTGTATAACATATATACTTTAGAAACTAAAGTTCTAAAGTCCTAATTATTTTTAATTTTATTCTAATGATATCTTACCCATTTACATAAGAACACTGACTTTTTGTAACCTGAAGGATAAACGTTTA
The DNA here is from genome assembly GCA_958496175.1 of Sisyra terminalis. Lineage (NCBI taxonomy): Eukaryota > Metazoa > Arthropoda > Insecta > Neuroptera > Sisyridae > Sisyra > Sisyra terminalis. The sequence goes on from OY292275.1 coordinate 17,775,564, forward strand.
GTGTCCTTTTTTTTGAAAGATTCCCCAAATTATTCTACAGCGATTCATTGAAACATTCAGTCTAGATTTCATTAATGTAACACCAAAAATCTGCAAGTTAAATTGTTGAAAGTTATAAACTGTATAAATTAAATAAAACTTATTAACGATATTTAATTTAAATTAAAGATATTTATGCAATTTGGTAATGGAACCCTAAAACCCAAACTTGAATTGTAGAGAATTATTGAAATAATTTTAATGAACTAAGGAAGAGATCATATTTATTTGATTTTGAACTTTGATTTTGAACTTTTATTTTTTATTTAATTTTGACAAAACAAGGGTTAAGTATCATAAAAGCTCACTTAAGAGAACTTAAAACTGATATAGAATTTTGTATAATTTCTAAAAATAATTTTAGTAAGTAAAAAAAAATAACTAAAAATAATTGCAGAACACGAAGCTTTTATACAAATTATTTTGTTTTCAATTCGATTCGCAATTTTATTGTTAATTTACTTCCGACAACGCCTAATTTACTCTTTTGTCACTAAATCTTCACTATGGTCGATTTAATCCCAAACTGAATTAAAAATCGCTAGAAAATGACTTGCATAAAAACTTCTTATGCCATAACTCCTTAAAATATTTAACAATTGATGACGTAGATATGGGATTCTTTACCGCATATATTTCATGAAAAACATGGTAACATTAAGTCATTTTTTTCGATAAAAGCTTTCTTTTTATCCTTTATATCACATATATTCTTTAGCTTAATACAAAAGAAAAGGATCTAAGGACTATGAAAAACTAAGGCAATTCAATTCTCCTTGGTTCCATTAACCACGTATTTTTAAAAGGAGATCATGTTTAAGGTCAGACATCCATATACATATTTGAATATATTTGAATTAGTTTATATACTCATTGATTATAGGATTATGCAGATTACATATATTACATTTAAAATATGAATATTTTGCAAAAAATCAATCCGCTTTTATACCAATACAATAAAGTTTTAGCATTTATATTACCTATTTGAAAAAACAAATGAAATTATTTTTCTTGCATGAAATGTTTTATATAATTGGTTCAAATTTTAAAAGTGTAAAGGTATACTTTTTTAATTTTTAGTTATAATTTTAACTTTACACTTTTTATAATTATTATTCCTATTTCTAATTTTTAACTATGCATAAAGATAAAAAAGAAAGAAACGTATTTTTATTTGCTTTCGAAGTTAAACATCTAGTAATGTCAGGATTTCTTCTTGTAAATAATATGAAAAATAGTTATAATGTTTTATCTTTAACTTGAGAATATAATATAAGCCGCTTATTTTGAAAGAAGCATTCGCAAGGGCACTTTCATACGGTATTTTTTGTATAATTGTAACTAAGATCAAGTACGTCGATTTTTGAACTATTAAAATTTTACAGGTTATTGATTTTATATTATATCTATCTAGTAGTTTTCGCTATAATAGCAATGATTTCATTTAGTAATGAGAATGAATTTTGCTTGTTCTTATAAATTAAAAGTAATTATATTCTAAAGGCAAAACTAAAAATGGATTTAGATCATATAATCAGTAAAATCGGTTAACAATTTTATAGCGAAAAACTCTAATTTATGATCGCTATTCTATTTGGTATGCAATCAAGGTAGTCGATGGATTTTTCCAACTATAAGAGTGGTGTTCATAGGTCTAAAAAATGGGTTCCTACCGAATTTTAGGTTGGATTGCTCGAAAATTATAGTCGTAAATTATTATTTTCTGGGGGCGCATATGCTTCAATAATGATAATCATATTATGTATGTATATGAAAGTTTCACCATTTGGAAACATAAGCCAAGCATGTACGCGTATATCTTAGTGGAAATTTCTGTATTCCTACTTCAAGAATAACTTGAACATTGAAAAGTCTTAAGATTGAAAATACCAATTTACTCAGCTTCATTTGCGGATAGTATTTTATTATTGAGAATTAAATATTAAGGCGATTGTCAACATTAGAGTCACGCAGGGACCATGCCTACCTATAAAGAATATTGCAAAGAAATGGGAAGTGATATGTTTACTGTAACTTTAGGAGAACAAAATGCTACCTTTGCCTTATATTGCCAGTTATAATGTGAAAAGAAGTTTTATGTCATCAATGTCAGAAGTAGTGAGCGAGTCGATTACGAAGGCTTTTTAATGTGCTAAAAAATTAATCGAATCAATTACTGAGCCACATTCTTCCGTAATTAAGGATTGTGGTGAATGGAAAGTTTTACGTTGGACAAATAATATTTTTTAAGATAACTCTAGGGTTTTGTTTTCTGCTCATTTTGTTCAACTTGCCATCTATTACCAAGTGTGATTATATTGTCTTAATTTAGAAAAATCTCTTTCCCAAATTCATCTTTTTTCTTCTTTTCAATTATATCATAAGTATTTATCATTTGATTTTTTTTATATACCTCAATTTCTCAATTCAGCATATTGACAACAGCATATTTAGGTAAATATCAAGTTAATATGTCATATTAATCATAATATGTGAAAAAAAGATAAGTTTGTTTGAAATGTAAACATTTATAAGCCATATCAAACATCAATAGACGATAATATGTGTTATTCATCGTCAAAACAAAAGTGGGACGAAAAAGCTTTTTTATAGAATAAAAGCATAAAGTTTTTGTCTCCGAGCACTTAGCCTACTGTTTGTACCTTAAGTCTTTGAACATTTTTCAGATATTATTGAAAAAGAACTAAGAAAGGGAATTATCATTCTGCATGTTTCAAGTTTTAAATTGTGTGTTTGATGCAAGAATATCTCTACCAACATCAATGTAAGATTCTCAAATTAAAATAGAATAAGTTTCCCACCGAATATTGAATATAAATAAATGAGAGATTTTTTTGAAATTAGTAATGGGCCATTTTAATCAAGGCAACGTTAAGGTAACATGATGTATACATACAAAAGCAATATTTCAAGCGACATATGGTATAATACTAGCTACACAATAGATGCAACTCCGGTAAATAGTAAGTGGAAACGGGCGACATACGACTAGTAATAAACTGGCTTATAAACATTTAAATACATATGCCAAATACGATATAATATTCATTGCAGTCCAACGAAGTTAAGATTAAAGGAGTCCGAACAGTATAGGCATTTTCACAATATTCATGTACACAACAATTAACTTAGATTATAGTTTTCTTTTCTGCCACTAGTAGCGTAAATATTCAAAACTTACAGAAGGTATTTAAAAGGTATTCCAATCTTACAAGACATGATGGGAAATGTGTCAAGATGTGGTGCAGCCATTAAAGTGTTTGAAGTACTAATTTAAACTAAAACTATGTACTTTATGTAAGTTGACTAAAGTAACATTAGATAGTACACCAGATACTCTTCTGGCGGCGCTTCATCTTAACATGATTTTCATCGTACCGAAAATTGAAATTCACAATTGTTAAGAACAACAGAGCTTCCCATGTAATGATTCAAACGAGTGCTTCTTAAAGAGCAACGCGCTCTACCGATGCTGGACCTCAAATTGATGCCATTTTTTAACATTATATTCGGACTACTTATATTTGTACTTCGTGGTAGCCTCCATGAACATTAACTTTAACATAAACATTTTATAAACAGGACAAACGTTTCATAATTAGGTACAGTTTGCATTAAGAATGCTTTTTAGAAACAAGAAAATAAATTAAAAGGAAACCATAAAACAAAGTATTCATTACAAGTCCTTTATATTTACCTTTTGAACCCAGTTTATTAACTAACGTATTTTTTCTTTTTCAAAACAATTGTGGCTTTTTTGGAAACTAGAATTCTCATTTGTAGTGTTTTACTACTAAATATAAGAATTTCGTACAAGTTAGCTAAGTATTTCCGTGGATTAGACACATCAGCATGGATCAGAACCACTATGGTCCAATTTATTCGCAAGAATTTAATCGGAAATACAATAAAAACGGCTTTTATCTCTTATAGGGACGTAAATATCTAGTAAGATTGTATTTTCTACTTTTTTTCCTATAATGGTCCTGTTCTAGGCTTATGTGCCTGATTCAGGGGAATACCGTTTGTCAAACAAAATTTGATCAACCTTAAAAGATGTAACTCTAAGGTAGCACAAATCTGTGCAAAATTTCAGTTTGATTGGATAACTAAAAGCGTGTTATTAGCACCTCTTAAATTTGTCGCTTTCAAGAACGCGAAACTACTATAAAGAATTTAATAATAATAGAAGGTAGCAATGTTATATAGATGATGCATTAATATCAAATCAAAGAAATATAAACGCTTTTCCAATATCTGATAGCAGATTTTCTTATAAAGTAACGATAAAAAGTCATTTCTCAAAAAATATACTTAAAAATCAGATCCAAAAATTAAAGTATTGAAAAGTTTTTACGAAACCTGATATATAAATCACAACTACAAAGATTTTTCTTTGAAAGGAAATATATTTAAATTTATGTAGTAATCTTAACTGTGGAAAGGAGAAAGGATGCAACTTTACTGAATAGTGCATGTTAGCACATTTCAGCATTATGATGTGTTCTTCATTTTGTACTGTGAGCACAGTGGGAACATACCGCATAATGAAGACATGGATATTGTACTTAGGTGATTGCATTAATATAGCACATAGCATTTTAACTAAGCAATAGAGAAGAATAAGAGTCATCGCTGCTAAATTTCCAGTCTCATTTTTCTTTCTTAACATATATCTATTCTTATTTCTCAACTTCGGCCTGAAATAACAATTAAACTAATATTTTTTTTGTCTTTTCCTTTGAGCACACTATTTAGACTATATACTTTAATATATATTATATACTCATATATTAAATAAATTATATATAAAATATATATACTTATATATTTAGACTATATACACTAAACAATCTAATTCTCATTCTTAGCTAAATTAGTTGCTAGTCTTTAGCTTATACATTAATTTTTAGGCTCTAGTCCCATGATTCAGTCATCATTTTTGATTTGGAGTTATTCTACATTTTTATTAATGATCTAATAATAATTATGGGAACAACAAATATTTAATTCATTCAAGAAAAATGCCTAGGTTTATAATAATAAATATTTCACTTTTTTCCATTTTAACGCTAATATTTAGCAAAGCTGAGCAAACAGTAGGAAAATAAGAACTGTCTAAAAAATTTCAAAGAATTTCCAAACTTCGTATTGGTATTTTTTTGCAATAGTGTATTTTGCAATTATACAAATATAACCAAAGGGTGTGAAACCAAGCGAATTCAAATGAAAATTCATAAAATATTTTAGATTGAATTAAAATTGGATTAAATATTTTAAATTGAATTGTTGGAAAGATAATCAAAAACATGGCGTGTAGAAAATTATTAATTGTGAACCACCTTAGTCGAACAGACAAATCGATAATTCCTTTAAGGTTTGTAGAAATAAACCTAAAATCATCAAAGCCTGTCATCAATAATTCCAAAATAATCCATTAATTAATCAGTCCTATTGATATTATGTTCTTTGAATTATTAGCTAAAATACGAGCGACCAATACTATCGCAAACTAATGCGGTCAGTACCAACTACCAAATTAGTATCTAAAATGAGCGACATGAAAGAGTCTATTTTTGTACAAAATAGGCAATGTCTGGTATTAATGGTTTAATATTCTAAACTAAAATATAAGATTTCGTTAAGGCTTCGTTTTTCTTTCAATATTTAAAAAAAATATAAAATACGTTTTTATTTGAACGAATAATTTTATATAACTATAGACGTTATCAATTTAATGTTACTCCATGATAAGTAATTGATATGATAAATAAAATCTGATTGAAAAGATTCTTAGGTTTTATTGCATCAAAGTTTATCCAAGAATACATGCTAGTTCAATAAATTTGGTTCAGAAGTTTTAAAGACATCTTTCCTATGGAATACTATGGAATAAAATGAGTTTGTTCTAAAATACATCGTGATTTCAATTAAATTATTGATAGGAACTTGATTGGAAAGGAAAATTAGAAATTGGAGAACCATATTTTCTCTGCATATGTATATATTGATATCTATAATGCATTTATGCATATTATGTGTAACATAATCTAATAACAAATTAGAGTTTATATTATTTGAAAACGATTACGATCAATAGATGATAAATTATGCAACCGTGTACCATATATAACAAATAGCTAAACTATTATGCTTATTAATAATTAGCTTACCCACAAATGCATATAATATTTGATACTAACAAGCTAAACGCTTCCTTTCCAATGATTACTTGTTAATTGGTCTTTATTCGCTTTAATGACACAAAATGTTTCGTGAAAATCTTTTCTAAAAGATTGTTAAAAAAAAGAGAGATTTTAAACGCAAAATCATGAAAAGGTGAAAAGAACAATTGCCTTGAGTAGTTTCAATGCCATTTATTTCAATTGAAGTACTAGAAAATGCCAGGCACCATTCCTTGTTGGATAATAAATGTGACTTTGCGAAAGTTTCCAAGTAGCGAATTCATTATTACAATCGGAACAGTTTGGGATTGAGGTGAAAATTCGTGCCGACAGATCAGAAAGTTTTTTTTTGTTATAATTTTTTACATGTGATTCCGTGTGAAGAGTGAAAAACTATTAAACTATAAAGATGCATGCAACGATAAGTGGTCCTGCGACGCAGGGCGCATGAGCGGTAAATTTTATTATTTATTACTCTCAAGGTCGTCGTGTCCGTTCAAAAAGCTTTGAACGAGCTTAACGGCTGTGTTTCCTTCTATGATTTAATTATAAAATGAGGCTTTGTTTCGATCGAACAAAAACAGTAAAGTGAATTCGACAAAGTACTATTTCTGTTCATCACTGGTTTTATTTAGAATGCGTTATTACGTGAGTTTGTTTGATGGCTATGTCTAATCAATCATTGTCAAATTAAGCATTTAATGAAAATTAAAATAACATTGTTTTCTGTTAAGAGAATTTCAATTTGATTAGAATTATTATAAATAAAATGAATTTACTATTCTTGTGTTAGTTGAGCTCGAAATAAAAATAGAAAAGTTTTGCTCAGAACTTCTATTGTAAGTATAATACAACACTTTTAGTTCAGACTTTGTATGTGTTAAACATTTTTTGAAGAATACAAATCGAATTTGTAGTAGTTTGTAGAAGGAGCAAGTATAAGTTTAAGGAATTGAAAATCGACAAAGGCATATACTTCATGGTTTATGAATGCTTTGTTAGACTTGTACCTTTAAAAGATAACACATAATATTGTTTAAAACAAAAACGTAAAGTAATTTATTTAATGTATTTAAACATCTTCTACAATTTATGTTTTAAAGAAGTAAATTTTTCTCTATTATTTATTAATTTAAATAAGAAGACAATTCAGGTTGTTTTAGTTCGTTTTTTTTTATTTAATATTTTAATTATTTAATTAGCTACGTTTCGTTACGTATCGTAACTTCATCAGGCTTCTTGATTCACAAAAATAAAATATTTTCAATTTAAATTCAATAAATAAATATAAATTTAAAAAAAATTTATATGATTTTATTTCTGAGATCTGAATTTTATCTTCTATTATTTATTAATTCATCAACAAATCAACAGGGTTTCTTTCTCGGAAAAAACAAATAAAAAGGGCTTGTTTTAAGAATAACTACCGACATGTTAAATTACTATGATACTTAGTCATTAATGGTTGAAAAAATGTAATTGAAAATAAATTTAGCTTCAATATTATTGGTTAACAAAATAATTTATAGAGATACCCTGTGAAACTAATCATTGCTAAACGAATTTACCACTTGGATGGGTGAAGCTCAAAGTTACGTTGACCACTATATTGAAAGAAAAAAAGGACTTCTCCAATAATAAAGAAATCAAATAAAGAAGAACAGAAGAAAATTCATAGAATCTATCTATTTGTATTTTTTATATTTGTTCCTGTTATTGTTGCTTCTAGAAAAGTATTATTTTTTAAATAATTTTTGTTATGAATCAATTACACTAGTTTTAAAACGTGATAATAACAAAATTTGTAGAGGACATATGTACCTACATACTAAATCATACAGCCACATAAAATCGCTAATTGAATTTACGTTACGGCTTGGAAAATTGTAAAGATTTCAGTGACACTATGGTAAATCTGTTAATAGAAACATATTTAGCATTGGCTCTTTACGAGATAATGACCCAACATCTACCAGTTTTGAAGCGATCTCCTTGATCCCTACTTCATCAGTAAGCGTTTAATTAGTATACTAATTAACAACCTTAATACAGAAATAAGCATCTCATATGTATCTCAAATAAGTATATCATATTGATTTTTCATACAATCAAAACAAGAACAGCAAAAAAACATCATTACGAAGATGAATGTAAAAGATTAAACAAGGGTACATCTGCCAAACAATGTAACACTAAATATTAATATATAATTATATACGTGCTAACTGTCAATTTATTAAGTTTGTTCAATAAAGAAAAAATATGGCTGTCTATTATTGCTCAATTTATAAGCTTTTATTTAGATAAAGCTTTTCTTTAACCTTGAAACTATGTTTTATGGTTAGCTTACTTCAGTTAGTGCTTTTCTTAGATCTGTATAGTTACAAATTGAAAGAATTCTCAAAAAGTAAACCACCAATTTTGAAATCATTCATTTAGATTAATTCCAATAATTTTCCGATTATAAAGTAGCAATATTGCCATTTCGAAGAACAATAAATCTTATCATTTATTAAAATTTATTTTCACTCTTTAGTTCTTTTAGTTTAGCTCTTTTGATTCTTGTTTTTTATTGCAACTGTTTTCTTTACCCCAAAAATTCTTTTTTTAAAAGAAATACCTATGTTTTGTTTTTCAAGAAGTTCGAATACTAACTGAAAAGTTTATTATGCACCAAAATTTCTTAATAGATTAAAACCACTAAAAAGATGTTATTTACTTTTAAGAAACATAGAAATTAAACATCCATATGCTAACCGTTAGACAAATACGTATTAATCCTTTTTATAAACTACTTTTCTATGAACAAAATCATATTATGTAAGTTTAAAATATTTTTTCCAAGCAAAATTTAAAATTTTCATTTGCTCATGGAAATAACGTGTGGTTTATAAAAATATATTTCCCAATGAGTAATGACTTTCTTAGTTTCTGCACGTTTTTCTAGAGATTTCAGAACTGGTTTGTAATGCTTTATTTTATTTTTTTCCAGAAGCATTTTTTATCATTTTTTTGCTCATTTTTATACTAATTTTTCAAATTGACAAAAAAAAAAGAAGAAACTTATTGAAATTTGCTGTGTCTTCTATTTTATCTTATATTTATCTCGTATTTTCTCTAAATTATACCATACAAAGGTGGAAGTTTTTCACAAATACTTAACATATAAGAATTTATAACAGAATTCATTACATTTGAGAATATATAACTTTTAATCATTCATAATTTGATATTTTCTTTGAACTTCAACTACAAACAATTTTCCATTTGTTAAGTAAAATAGTTCTAAGTCATTTTGATTTTAAGCCGAGTGCTTGCTGTGGAGTCCCCGTTAGTGGTCAGTGTCATCTCTAGGTGTTGTAGAAATTTGGAATCACCAAGGAATCACCCAGGAATTACCCCTAGAAATTTATAGACCATTTATAAGTGAGGACTCTTTTTGAGTAATAGCGAAGATATAACATAAAATATAAAAGTATAATATCAAAAAAATGAAGTTAAGAAGGTTATTCATTTTTGAAATTATTAAAATTTCCTATTTGTCCTTACAACATAAATCAATTAATGAGAAATATTTGCTGACCTTATGGTATTACGTTTGCTAAAAGTTTATATTGTTAGGTTACGTTTTTAGTTCTTTATATTTTTTTTATTTATCCTGTTTTTTAATAAGTAATTTTAATTGATGTTCTAATTAAAAGAATTGCCAAACATTTTTTCCCCATATGAAAATATTTGAACAACTAAATCATTTAAATTAATTCATAGAGAACATCTGGCCACTCAAATTAATGCTCTATTCTATAAGTGCTTCCTGAGCCGCATGCGGCTCGGTAATATATCATCGTAGCTCAATTTATAGAAGTCAGTCTACTTTGATCCTTAAATTTTTGTTCTGAAAAATAAAATACAAATTTTCTGTAGCACAAAGAAGAAGAGAATTGATGGATCTTTTAACCATATATCTCAGCGCCAAGGGTATTTTAAAGCACATGAACTAAGAATAGTAAAGAAACTGATTGAAGAATTATATTTATTATGTTTATAGTAAATAAATTCAAAGGTTAAAAGGAGTTTAAAGGTAAGTACAGCCAAAATGGGTTTTATAATACCGAATACCTAAATAATCGATTCTATTTACAAAAGAGGTCAACTAATTTTAACATAATCTTGAATCAAGTCTTTATTCGTTAAATGAAACAGGTAGTTTATTTCAAAATTTTAATCCTTTAATATTATATTCGTTATTTGAATAGATGCAACCAAATGAACTATCCTAACGAACTTTATTCATTTTAATCTAATTAAATTACTCAATTTGAAGTTGCATTCGTACTAATTAAAAAAATAGTTTGATTAAATCAAAATATAACTACTTTCTTTTTAGTCAAAACTAGTTGACGAGTTTTTGATACTATTTTATTCTGTGTTAAATGTTACAGAATATCTATTAATAAATGTCTATAACGTGAAATCTATAGTAATTAAGTAATTGAGAATTGGAATTCAAAACATTTTATTTGTTGAAAAGTTACAATTGCTAATAGCATAAGAACATTATATGTATACTCAAACCCTTGTGAATTGTTATTAACTTCAATATGTATGATGCAAGTGTGACTCATTAACTTGTTATACAACCATTGTAATTAAACAGGTAGGACGTTAAATTATTAATTTCCCCAAGAGTAATCTATTTACGATTTCTCATCTAATTTATAATGGGAAATGATTATATGTGGTAAATTATTTATTAATTTGTGAATCTATTGAATAGAAATAAATACGCAACTACTAATTATGATCTCTTTTAACCTATTTCAAAACAATGGGACACATAATTTAATTCTATCGTTATTTTGTTAACACAAAGCATCTAAAGGTATAAAAACGATGAACCGGTCCCGGAAAGTTATATGGATAGTAATTAAGTGTACATGAATTAATAAAACAGTACTTCTTGGAAGTTTCAGATATCCATTGCAATTGGTTTTTGGGGAAAAATAATAAACAATATGGGGAAAAAAGAATTTGTATTCGAAGATACAATTTTAAGATGAAATATATATTTCAATGCTGCATTTTAATCTGGAAATGTATGAAATATAAACATAGATTCCACTCTAAAATATTACAGAAATAATAAATTTAAAGTTCCAGAAGAATTCACATTAAGCGTCATAAAAATTATACAAGTATTTTAACGATTATGTTGAGAGTTTAAAACATAACATGTAGTTCTTGATCTTAATTTCAAAACTTCAAAACCTACTAAATAAATTTCCTTATATTACGCAATTAAAAATGTTTTATAAATTAAAAAAACAATTTAATTTTTCTTTTGGTATAAAACAAAAAAAAATATTTTCAATGAGACTACAGTAAATAAAATACTTTTTACTCATCAAAAATTTTGCCTAGAGAAACAGCTACGGATACATTTTCAAGTACAAAATTATTTTGACAAAAATTAAGATAGATGTGTATGTATTGAGCTCCTAAAGGCTCTGAATAGGCTTTCTCCACCATAAGTACTAACTTAAAAGTCACTTTTTTGTGACTAAATGGTAAGAGTGGCAACATAACTGTACGATTACGATTAACTATTTATTACGATTAATATTTATACGATTTATAATATATACGATTAATTATTTAACTTCCCTTTCTACAATAATTGGTGAAATTATTTAAAGTTCATTCAACAATATTATCGTACTTTTCCATTGTGTTTACGAATTGTATGAATAGTATTTCTGTATGATAAATAAGTGTTTTCTGTAAATGTTACCTTTCGGTTTTCTTATATAATATTCAGACCCCTCCTGGTTTGGAAAATATATAATTTTGTTGCGACTAAAAAAACAATAAAATAGAATTGATTACTGTAATAAAGCATTCCCGTACGGTTTTCCTTATGAAGCTATTTTCATTTTTTTTTTTGAATTGTAAGTATAATATTTGATTCTCTATTTTTCAATTTCAAATATTGTAATTTCTTAAAAAAATAGTAATGGCTATCTGGCTTTTTGATTTCTTTGCAGTTTCATAAGAACATTTCAAGAACAATATTTTACGAATGGTGCAGTTCAAAATGAACAATCGGGTTTAGTGGTGGTAATTTACAACGAAATCTATCGGAAAGGATTGACAAATGAATCAGTTATATTCAAGTGTAAATCAAGAACTATCCTCAAGAGCTTAGAGCTGATGCCACCTAACTGAGGAGTTATCTTTACTGATTCTTTGACAAGTCTTTCGGCAATAGCAAATCCCTACAAAACAAAAAAAAACTGCAATTAAAGCCATAAGGCATAAGTGGAGGCTACGCTGATTGCTGGTAAAAATACGAATTATGGAGTTTATGTGGATCTCAAGACATCAAGGGAAATGAGCTAGCGAACGCAGCAGCAAAAGAAGCAACAAAGAGAGAGAAATCATCTCACGAGTGGGAAGGACTCACCATAGAGGACACCTTTAGAAACTTATTTGGGGAAAATGTGATAATTTAAAGCAGGGCCACCCTCAGAAACAGCAGCGAGATAGACGAACAGTTCTGAATAGTTCACCTCTTAGTACCCTACCTAGGAGGGATGATGTGCTCTTCAGGTTGAGAGTTGGTCATACCAAAGTAATCCACTCTCACCTGATGACAGGTGAACAGACGGAATGCCGGAGATGTAGGGGCGACATAATTGTAGACCATATTTTCCAAGAATGTTAAATTACAGAAAGAAAAGGAAGAAGTCAAGTACCGCAGGATATCTAGGGATGTTTGAACATAGCTAGAGGCATTCAAGCATTTTTCAGATTTCTCAAAGTCACGGGGATATGCCAAGACATATAAATCAGTTTATGAATATGTTTTCAAGTTCTAGATATTGTGACTAGAATGAATCTCAGAAGAGTAATGTGAGTGTAGTATGGGTGAATTTGTAATATAGTATGAGGGTACAAAATAGACAAAACGAGTCGCGCACGACCCTAGCAGTTAGAGCGACTTTAATTAAAAATATATTCATTTTTTAGAAAAATTATAAAGGGGCATAAATTGATGAAATACTTGGAAATTGAAAAAAATATTTAATATTTTGAGGCAACCTATTTTGATGGATCTTGATGGAACTGATGTATTTCTGGGTTATACAGACTACAGAGACTATATTTACAAAATCCAGATCTTGATCAATTCAATCGCAAAAGAAAGTCAAATTTGATATATTTTAATCTAACAAACCCCTGCTTTGTAAGAATGTTGTCATTAATGTGTTGGTTCGCTACTGTCCTGGAAACTTCAGTGGATTCATTGGATTAGTAGTTCCCGGGAATAGGGGGCATATTAATCCAAGCGCTGGCAACCATGTTTGATTTATTGTTCGAGACATTTTAATTTTTTGAGTTATGTCTTTTAGATCTCCTTTATAATTACTAAAGTCTACAAAGTGAAAAATATCTAAATAACTCAAACTTTATTTAAAAAATGATCACGAGATCTTGAAAAAAAAATCTTTGGGTCTTGATTTATTTTGGTAATTTGTAGAGGCTTTTTGAAAATGGAAAATTAAGAAAAAAAGGATTTTTATAATCATTTGGCGAAAAAATGAAAATAAGTTCAAAAAGCTGCATCTTTTCGGAAGATTTTTTTTTGACTGAAAGATTAGGATTATATTACACGTCTCGTTCTCGATGATGATGCAGGAATACTCGTCATTGCCTGAATTCCACAACGATAATCTGAAACTGTAATTAGAGCCTACATAATAAGATAAATATGTATAGAAGAACCTAGTTTTTCTTCAAACATTTAAATTTAAAAAGGTTGTGAGAAAAAATTGAAAATATTGATTTAATTTATGTATATAAAGTATTTTTTTTTTGTTTAGGGGTTAGTCATTTGGCAGACGAGACGATTAAAATCTGAATGGTGTAGTGCATATATTGCGATTAGGGTAGGTGAAACGGCATCTTTGACGTTATCATTTTCATAGTCAATTTAATACTTACGTGTCATCGGTGTTCTTATCGCGGTCGAAAGTACGATGACGAGGGCCACGATTGTCATCCCCCAATCCGTACAGCCCGGCGACAGCCGCCATAGTTTTGCGCAACTGTCGCCGTGTGCCCGCGTCCAGCGCAGCCAATTCCCACCCTCGGTCAACACTTCATCGTCCACGTACAAACTTGCACCATTTACACCACATTCCATTATTTCACCACAACCATGTGTTTTGTAATTATTATAAACAAGCTATAAACAACCCTCTCATTGTTTATTTTATCACATTGGTGCTGCATGCGTTTCAATTTTTCATCTTATTAATTTTACAACAGCTTGCAAATATCTTTTCCCTAGTAGAAAAACGTTGCCTATTTTCATTTCACTAAAGCACAACACGTAGCGGTGACATTTACATAAACTAAGTCAAATAACAGAAAAGCTTGTTTCGATGAAAAACTTTACAAATTTATTTCACAGAAACAAAATATTTAATAATTTATACCTCAAAACTGTATTACAACGTCAAAATCTTAAGAAATTGAGATTCATTCGCTTATTTTATAATCGGTCGATTAGTTTGATTGACTCCAATGTAGAAGTTTTCAATTACAATTTTATAACAATGCATGTGTAAAAAGTAAAATAAAAGCTTTCATTTTTAATAAAAACTCTTGGATTTACATTTATTTTCATAATTGCGATGAAATATTTTAAGATTCTTAATATATATTTTTTTATTTCAATAATATTGTATCAGAAAAAATCAAATAAAACTTTTGAAAAATCCATAAAAAATGCTCAAGAAATGATTTTTTATCTTAATTACTAGTCGATACCCGTACCTTCTTCAACTCCACATAATAATTGGTCAACAATATTACACATTGGTCAATCCATTTAAAATCTCCCAATATTATTGAAAATTGTTGCTCAAAACTTTTTATTTTCCTAATTCTTTAGGTACTAGTTTCTAATAGATTGACAGTCACTAAAAGCTATTAGAAAAAAAATAATAAGGTAAAGTTTTTTCCTAGCCATTTAAAAATGGCGATTGGACAAAATTTAACCTGTTTTTGCCTAGTGTTCCATATTGGAAAATTTAGAAATTTTACCCGCATTCCATTATGCATGACGCAATAAAAATTTAGAGTGTATCAGTGTTCCAAATGGAACATCATGAAAAATTCATATAAAACCAAAACGAATACAAAAAAAAATAAAAAATATTTTGAATCATATAGGTAACACTGTGATTTGTTGAAATTGTTTTATATTTAAAAAAAAATGTGCAAAAATGGGTTAATGATAAATGATAAGGTGGACAGCGGAAAACTTAATTGTCAAGCTATTTTTAAAGATATCTGAATAATTCAAAAACCAGTATGTTCTGCATAAAATAAACTTAATGAATTCGTAATTTTAACTTACATTACTTACTTAAATTACTTTTATATTTTCTTAGTACATACTTTTGCCTTCATTTTCCTACTATGAATGAAAATCAGTCAATCTTTTTTGCAAAAATTTCGAATAAATCTTAAAATGGTAAAATAGCATTTTATTGAAATTTAGTGCTCCATTACTCTAGATATAGTAATCTCAGTCATAGTTTTCTTGTAAGATATTTTTATTTTATTTCTTTTTTTTTTGCTAAAATTGAAAGTGTTTAATTCTACGTTGTTATGAATACCAAAAAAAAGTTTACTAAAATCCATTAGAATCATTTATCAACATAAGTGGCCAAATCAACCAGTAGATTACAATCGATGGAGCTTTAAAAAGAGGTTGGATTTTAAATATAATGATGAAGAATATAAATTTATATATAAGAAGCTTTTTAGTCGTCCAAGCGAAAATGGTTATAGTAACGAATCAAAACGTCTTCAAAGGTATGCCATTATTTTTTTATATAAATATGTTTGAAACTTATGTTGTTTGATTTCATGAAGTTGAAACAAAAATATATTCAATATTATACCTTAATAGTATTATACCTTTAAAGCAAAGCTTTCAGAAAATAAATATCTTAGTTTCTTTGAAATATCTAAGTTACTCTAACTTAGTTTATTAATTTTTTGGTATCAAGTAATGAATTTTTATGATATCTTTAAGAAAAAACCGTATCTTGCAAATCAAAAAAGTATCTTAGAAACTTGTTGGTATCTAAGATAATTTTTTCCAAAAAATTATTAAATATGTAATAAGTGATAAAGTTGGATATGTGGTTATAAAAATAATGTTAAAGTATCTAAAAAAGTAACTGTAGATAAGAATTTAAATTTCTTTTTTGAAAAGAAAGTACCTCAAGTAACTTCAGATACTTTTTAAAAAAGAGGGATTTTATCTAAAACCTAGAAACTTTCTTAAAGTATCTTTGACAGCTCTGATTGTGGGCCACTTGGGAAATGTATCATAACTCCCTGAGTCACTTATATATCTCTGTATAAGATTTATCATAAATACACTGGACATTTTTTAATACATAGGTTTTCACTTCTATAACCATTGAGAAATAAAAATATATTGTAAAAGTATGGTGAATTTTGCGGACCTGGAAATACCCAAGATGGCCAATCCTTACGTGACTCACTCTAATTGTGGCTTAGCTTGATTTAAAATGTATAATTTATATAATTAAATCATAAGGAAGCTTGAAAACTAAGTTCACTCAAAGAAGCTACTCTTAATTAAACTTAACAATTATGTATGTTTGATAAATGGAAGGGAAAACTCAAATTATGATCAACTATTATTTAAAAATAATCATGAAAACCAAAGCATTTCACCACTATCCATTACCCATACATACTTTTGGTTTTGGCTTCATGCAGTATTCAATATTTCAGAGTGCCAATATATATTTTTTTAATCTAAAATATGCTGGATTTCAATTCAAACCGTAAAGGTTTGTTGGCAGATTTTAACGAGCCATGTTATTACGAAATACCTACCATACTTTACGACGATTTAAACTTAAACTTGTACAGACCACACGGATCATAACTCATCAAACTTTTATGAACTGAACTCGGGTTAGAAATCAACAACAATAGGCGCATTATAATTGGATGTGCATTGGTATATGGTTTTCTTCCGTCTCTTCGATCAATTAACGGATGAGAAATTTGAGGTTTTTGTTCTAGAAATTTAGGTCATTAAATATTAAAACAGGTATGATTTAAACCAAACAATTTGCAATAAAGCAAAATTGGTATACCTATTTCCCTGTTAGCTTAAAAAAGTTAATATTTTTAATTTAGTTATTATTTAAAAATAAAATTTGATTAAAAAGGTAGGTCTTATGAATGAACCATGTTTGGCTGAATTGAGCATTTACTCGAAGAAATATTTAGAGATAGAAGCCCGCATTTTGAACTCTCAATCTTATATATCGTTTAATACCCATTTTAAAACCCGTAAATATATCGAAATATACCGAGATATATCGTTTTAATACCCGAAAATCCAGAGGAGTATGGCATCCAAATCAATTTTATTAATTAGTGCTTTCAACACAATGGGACAATAACAATAGAAAGATTTTCAAAACCTTTGTCTTAATTGTATGGATAAATTACTTTTCTTAAGTATCAATATTTTGAATCTTTGAAAATGATAAATCCAGTCTCATCTTTTAGTCTTCCAGTAGGGTATTTAGTTCCATAATCAAAGACAAATCATGGAATCGTATATATACATACGAGTATATTTTATTACACAACTTGTGTATCAAAATATTTTGTTTATATTTCGGGAATTTTTATAAGATTTCAGAATGAATTAATAATACAGATTATTATTTTAAGGAATTGCGAATATCAAAATTTTAAAGTATTTCATATTATATCAGTATTGTAGGGTTCATGTTATCACAACGTTATAAAAATTTTTGTTAACTATAAATAAAAATAAATTGAAAGATAAAAAATACTGACTTATTATTTGAATACAAAAGCTTTTTGGCAGGTAATAGTCCAGGAGTTGATACAATACAGGATTTTGTTTCGGGAGAGCGATTTTTGATGATTTTTATCATTTTTCAAACGAAAATATTTTCATACAAATTTTAAACATACAAAACTTGCTGAGTCTATCGGTGGCCGAGTGGTCTAGGAGACCGCTCTAAAACTGATAGGTTTTGAATTCGGTCTTCGTATCGAGCAAATTTTTGATATTTTTGGATTACGGATTTTTATTTACCTTAGAGTCGCTAAAAACCTTAGTAGTTATAAAGCTACGGTAAATAACAATTAAAAAAAATTGCATTTCAAATTTATTTTTCTAAGCATTCGTTATGACAATATCAAAATTTTAAAATTACTTATTAATATCATGAACTTTTTGGTGAGTCAAGAGAGTGGAAAATACAAGCATAACCCCAAATTTATATTCACGTCTGTAATTACCTTTTCTATAGAAATCGAATAAAAATAGCTTCTAAATTCTTCTAAATTTCTTCAAGTTAAGTTTGTAAGTTTAGGGGAAATGGAGCGTCTAACTAACTTAAATTCATCTTTATTGATAAATGTCGAGGTTTGGTTTTCCCTAGTTTAGTCCAAATGGTTCAACTTGACCCAAATTGGATTTACACTGGCCATCCGAGATTAAATTATCCCGATATCAAGTTTAGTTTCCAGGCTAGGCCGACATTAAAGAAACCAAGATTCGGTTGCTCAAGTTTGGCCAAGGTTGGGATCAACATTGCGCTGCCAAAACTCGATTACCTCCAGTCTATGATTGGTTTTAACATTCAAGCTTGGCATTTCTTACAAAGGCCATTGGTTTTTTGTACAATTATTTAAAATACTGACAAACTCCTGACAAAGCTTCCACAAAATATCTTCTAAACAAAGGCCGAGGTCAACATTAAGCTATCAAGATTCGATTATCCCCAAGCTAAATTGATCCAAAAACTCAAGCTTGGCGTTTCCTAAAATGACCAAATATTTTTGTACAATAGTTTAAAATAGTGACAAATTCATGATGAAGCTTTCACAAAATATTTGGTAAGCATATAAAGGAATTTAGGTTAAAGTCCCTTTTAGCACAGCCAAATCTGGCAACGTTGTATTTTCCACTTTATTTTTTATTCAATTTGCGATATTTTTGGTTAATTCATTTCTAATATGAAAATTTTTTTTTGTGACTAAATTTTCAATACTGGGCGATTTATTCGTGAACTAAATTAAAAACAAAATGAAAATTGCAACGTTGCCAGATTTGACAGTGATAAAAGGAACTTGAACCAAAATATATAAGAAAAAATATTTCAAGTTTTTTGAGTTCGTTTTTAAGAGGAATAATGAATAAAAAATCATTCAGTTATCATATGACATTAAATTATTCTTTGAATTACATATTTATTCAAAACTTCCACAAAATTTATGAAAATTTGGCCACTGTTTACGGTTTTTTAAATCTTATTGTAAATGGAGATAAATTACTTAAAAGGAGGTAAAAAAGAATTATTCTTTATAATTAGTACTTTGGATGAAATTTGTTTAATTGCATTAATTGTGAGAAGTTGTTAACTAAGTAGTTTTTGTGGTTTGACTATTAAAACGCTCATTGAATCAGCATTCTGTTTTCCCCAAGTAGAACACATAAAAACTATAAAATAGAGAATATTTTCTGCAGAACTGCAGTTTTTTATATTAACATTGTTTCCTATTTATTTATTTTTAAATCATTATAAAAAATATTTGAGTTTCAGTAAATCATTGATAAGTTATTTTGTTCTTTTATACAATATGTATAAAACTGTTATGTTTATTGAGAAGGAAAAGCAATGGTAAAAATGTCCAAAGAATAAAAATTGAAAATTGCTTTTACATAAAATCACAATATTCAGTTAAACTGCCATATGATAAATAATATTTTATGAACTGCGTGTCCCTGTTCTTTTCGTATTCTTCTAATGGGATGTTTTATAACATGTCAAGATTTATCTCAAGTAAAGTCTTGTACCAAGTAAAATGAAAAATGTGAAGCTGTCTCAAAACCTATTTCGGATATCTTAGAGAAAATCCTCACAAAGATTTATTCTAAAGTCGAAATCAAAAAAAAAAAAAATCTTTTTGTCAATGAAAAGCAACGGTTTTGTCCACGAAAGTGCATCGTAGAATAAATGTAGGTATTAAAGGGTGCAGAAAATATATAGCTAACTTTCTGCTTCGTTGAATAAATTAGTGTAATTTACGAGGGTTTTTTTTCAATAAAAATTAATGGATTTATCGATCGTGTTTAGGCTTTATTTATTTAAATTATAATATTTCGAACCTCAAGTTTCTATAATCAACGTTTCCTTTTGTCAGGATAGAAGAATAAAATTGTACGTTTCTCTCATTTTTATGGTGACTATGATTTATGAAGTTTTTGTGCACTGCATTTATTTGTTGGAAAAGTGAATAAGGAATGGTTTTAGTCCGGTAAGAATAGTTTTTTGCTCGGATCGCATAAAGTGCCCCCGATTTCATAGTCACCAATGTACTACAACACTGTGTTTTAACATGCGAACTTAAAGCATGGCGCTCGCATTGCGGCATTTCTGACGTCATAGCGTTCATTCCTAACTAAATGCCTGAGTCGACAACTCACACTTGTTTTCATTCAATAATCGTCAGATATTTGAGGTGTATTAAAGTCTGGAATGCTTTATTAACATTTTAACGTACACAAATTTCTAAGCTCATTATTGATAATTTCGATATCATAGGCTTCCAAACGCAAGTAAGAGGATATAACTATTCAGGCAGATGTTTAAATAAAATCAATAAACTGTAGTGTTCCAGTGGCTAGATATTTGAAAATTAGTAATTTAGCAAAAGTTATCAAAAGTTAAATTATCGAAATCATTTTAAAGTAAATCAATAACATTGTGCTAAAAGAATGATGTCTGCAAAATTGTAAAGCGTACCCACTCATACTTTTGCTAGTTTTTTTATTTATAACGAAAGTTTTCACAAATTTTATTTAAGATTGCAGAAAAAAGGTTAAAAAAAATCGGTCATTTCCAGTCTTATCATTTGACGTTGTGTTTTTTTCTTTACACCAATGATTCGGCATGTATTTTTTATGCCATATAAACTAATGTAGTAGAAACTTTTTCACGCAACAAAGTTTTGTTTACGATAGTCGACATTTAATAAATTTTGTAAGAATACTTTTCAAGTAAAATACAAAGTTGGTGACATTTATAATTTTATGAAATTAACAAACTTATTAACTATGATAAATTAAATGAAATTTTACTGGAAAATATTGTTTTAAATTTATGAACTAAAAATATATATAATTGCCTTCTTATACATGTAGTATTTTAACTTATGTTTTTTATAAAACCATCGCTATAATACGTATTTTTAAAATAAATATAAAATTTGCCAAGGGGTTTTTCCGTTTGAGGGTCTCTTGTTTAAACAATTTTCTGAAATGTTTTTGAGAACTAAAGTAAAGATACAACTATTAATTTTTATTTTTATTTCTGTACATCTACTTTCTCCGTTTTTAAATTTTTAACCAAAAACTTTTATTAGGATGTGTGTTTAAGCACTTCGAAGATACCCATTTCAAAAAAAAAAAATGGACATTCTCTATTTCCACGATTTCGGCTAATTGACTCAAATATAGTAATAAAAAATGCCGTTTTAATTTGTAAGCTTGAAAACAACGACTGAATTAAAATCAATTGAAAGTATGGAAAATTGGATTTTTGATAGACTTCTGAATGAAAAGTTGCAATTCAATTTTTTTAAGTGAATACTACATTACCATTTTGGTGATTTGAAATTTGATAAAACCAAAAAGCGACAGCAAAAAGAGACAAATACATAAATTTATAGGATTTAACGTGCAAGAGACTAAGATTTATAACATTATACAGTGTTTTCACGGTTTCCACTGATTTGTTTATATTGGATAGCACATTGTAAAGTAAACAAAACCGCACTAGAAGTAACTGCCAGCGCCGTCTACAAAGACACAAATTTGGGATAAACTAAGTAAAATGTAACAACTCCTGTGTTGGAAGCGTTGGAAGAGAGATAAATATATAGAAATATCTCTTCTCCGGTATGGGGAATAGAAGCAAGTAAAATGTAAACGCTTTTTTGTGTAGGTTGGCATTCATAAGCACTAAATTGCCAGCTGTTGATTTTAGATACCATAAAAACTGTGTCTATACAGACGGCGCTTCGTTACACTAAATTTTTCTTTTTCTATTTCAGGTTTAAAGTAAACATTAGTTCTCTATATTACACCTCTGCATTCTAAACCTGATATAAATATTACCGTAACTAAACCCTATGATTATCCTAATTCTGAAATTTTACATTCTTGTCATTATCATGAAGCTCATATTTTTGAAGGTTTTACTTCTATCGCGTGTGACCTACACAAATATTTGTTTTTTTTGTTTATGTTTTTGTATTTAACAAAATAGAAATATTTGAAATTTGTGGATGATTTTGATTCATTCTATTATCCTACATGTGCTGAATCTACCCTATGAATTGGAAGTTAATCGTTCAAAGAGTTCTCGAGATATGATGGAGATAAGTTTGAAAAACACTGGTTTTTTAAAAGTTAAAAGTTTCAAAAAGTTAAAAATTATAACAACCTTTGTATCTTTGTAACGGCTTAATCTTTATCCCGATATTAAATTTGAAAAAATTACTCAGCCACTATATTTTAGACTTGTTACGGAAATAATTTATCCTTAAGAAACGATTTAATCCCTCACACGGGGGAATTCCCTTACTCCAAACAATTGAACGTCGCATTGTAATTTGGAAAATTGGAACACTCATTTTCCACAAAAATCGTTCCCTACAATAGTGGAAAAGTTATTCATTGTTAAAGTTTTAAAGTGCCCCAAGTTAATAGTCGTTTAATTTTAAAATTACCAATCCAAAATATTAAAAATATTCATGGTAGAGAAAAGTAAATTAAAACTACGGAATGCAATTCACCAAAATTCAAATGAATGGAAAAAAATAGGAGAAAATAAATAAACACAAGATAAAGTGCACTTGCATAAATAAATGATCATGAATAAATTCAAAATTTTCTGTTTTCCACTTTTGACACTATTTTATTGCCATTTTTATATCTAAAAATATAAATTGTATACGTATCAAATTGGAACTTTTTAAAGTAATTGTTTCAAAATATTTTTTACAAAAATTGATAACTTCAAAATATAACAAACCCAAATTTATGGATGCATTTGAATTATGCGAGCTTTACGAAAAATCTGCGAGCTTTTGTGCGTTTCCTTATAACTTCTTCGAATCAAAATCCTCGAATAACTTTTTGCATTACTTAAAAAAGTTATTATGGAGATATACCTCATTTGAGGTACTTAATTTGAGTTGTTCACGTTTCAAAGAAATGTTTTTTTTAAATATTATTATTTTTAAAATAATTGTATTTCGTCAATCTTCTATTAGCAGAACGCCACTCAAGATGGTAAATCACGAAATATTTCTTAAAATATTTAATGGAATTTAAAACAAGAAAATGTTAGCGAAAATTAACGAAGAATGAAGACAATTAACAAAAACTAAATTAAAAGATACAACGGCGGACACTTAGGCACGCAAACAACTATGTTCTATATCACATTCCTAAATCTTGATATGTCCACAAATTAAACGGAAAATACCGTTTAGATAATTAAAATTGTCACTATTGCTTGACATTTTCCACCTCACTTATTTTTATTTTATATGACTTTATTTTATTTAACTGTCTTTTTTTTTAGTAAGAAGGAGAAGCAGCTCTATGAAATTCAGAACAGCGAGCTTTGAAAATAAAAGCTTTATGTTTCAGTTACAATCTCTGTGCGCAGACAGGTGAGCTTTAAATTGCAGTAAGGTCCTTAAAAAAGAAAATAAATCAAAATAAAGAAGAAAGTTTACAACATAAGAAAATGCATTTAACAAAGATAAAATCTCATTTGGTGTAGCCATTGTTTGAGTTATCATTTTCCTAACAAGTGGAATTTAGTTTAAATTTGGGAAATATAAAACGGGATTTTGTTTTCATTATCAAAGTTATTTCAATTTTTCAGGTTTGAAAATGACATCAAATAAGCGATAATGCATTCCACATGCAGTTAGTAGAAATATATTCTATAAAAAAATCCATTGAGGAATTTTCAATTTTCTGATAGAAGTTACATAAAGTATGAGATAAAAACATAATTACCTAAAAACTAAACAGAAAAAGAAAAACATATACTTATTTTGCTGTTAATTGTAAAGCTTACATCTTATAAATAAGCTCTTATATTGGTTGTCGTTAAAAGTTCAACTTTTTTCTATTAATTTTAGTGCTTCAACTACAAAGGTCATTAGCGCTGTAAAGTTCAAATTTAATCTATAAACTTTTTAGCAGATATCTTTGTTAGGGTGCTTCAAAAGAACATTTATTTGTACATTTATTATGTTGGAAACTAAATTACGAGAAAATTATGAAAATGAGATTTCAATTTACAATTCAGTTGCTTCAAATTTTATAAGAAACACTTTACAAAAGACAAAAGATAATGTAACTAGTTTTTGTTTAAATAGCATACAACTGAAATTTCATTTAGTTGGTACCGTAAATATAATTTCAAAAATATAACGTTTTATAAACCTAAAATATAAATATTTTTGTTTGACAAAAAAGCAAAAAAATATTAGCCTTATAAATAGAAACAATTGTTTTCAATTATAAGAACTAAAAGAAGGATTAATATCAATAAACTAGAAAGTATTGACGTTTAAAATAATAACAAAACCAAAACCAGTATTAATTTTTTCAATATGTATTCAGAGATAAATTCAAATAAAAATTGAAGTTTATATAGAAAATACGATAAATGTTTACTGTCGAGTGCCAAATATTTTTTGCAGCGTCAATTAAAGTTATGTTTTTATTTTAATATTTTAAAAAAAAACATAACAGAAAAAATGTGGCAATCATTTTTTTTTTCATAGCAATTTGCTTTTTATGCCTACATTGATGGTACTTCTATTGATCAAAACGAACAGTAACAATGATAATTATGAATATGTTTTTACTATCATAATTTCATGTGAATACAAATCATTTAATATATCAAGAAAAATTACCAGTCAAGTTCGTAATTTCTAAGGATTTTTTTAAACGAAGCAATATAAATGCAGTGTAAGGATTTGAGTATGTTTATTTTTTAATTGAAAATTTATTGAGTAAAATATTAAATTAAAAGAAAAAAAAAACAATTTTAAACAATGGTACCTTACATAAAAACGTAGTTTTGTAAGGGAATAATCAGAAAACAGTTTCAAAAATATTTCAATAAGCTAATTGTAAATATATTATAAAATATATGAACTGAAATGCTTAAATTCTGAATTTCAGAATTGTCTAAAATCCTGTTGGTTGACTAAAACTTCTTTTTTTAACGCAGTGCTTCTCAAACTTTACAATCCAATTTTCGAACACAATAACCACCCGATATTTTCATAAAATTAACTATCACTTATTGATGTTACTGATAATATTCTATAATCAATGTTTTGAAAAGAAAATACGAATTTTAGTGAAACAAAGAAAGACAAAAATCAGTGCTTAGATTTCCAATACCAAAATGTCTTTTGGCAGATTTTCCTATGATTTGCTCGTCTGTCTCCCATTTTAAGGCGTACATTTATTTGGAATGACTTCGTTATTGTTTGGTTTGAATAAAAGGTTTGTGAAAATGATTGCAAAATTGTTTTGACTATATTTTTATATTTTTTTTATAATATTGTGATTCGTGATGTGTCTCTGGAGTATAAGCCTATTTGCTGAACATACATGTATGTATGTGTTGGGGAAGGCATCACTCATTGTGATACGTGGTGGTGTCCCTATCAAAATGGTAGCTTCAAAAAGGATATCCGGTGCAGTTTTAAACTTCCTCGTTATTGTCGAAAAGGAAAATCACCGATGGATGGAATATCACTTAACCAGGTTTGATATTTTAGGCTTTGTTTAGCTATCATCTCCTTGAGTATTTAGCTATCTTTTCCGTATAGATTTCCAAGAGTTTATGTATGTCACGAATTGTGTCATACCTAAGGATGTAATATTGCTCATAACATAGATATTGGAACATCGATATTTCTAAAAATTAAACATTGAAGTTAAAGACATCGAAGTTTCTCAACGATATATCGATTTTTTTTCGATGGCTTTTACCTCCATTTATGTAAATAAATTTTTATAAACTATTTCTTAAATAATTATATATGATATCGAAAAATTGTAAACTCCCTCAGTTTATTATCTAATGTAGTTAGATTTCTATTAAACCAAACCTAACCAAACCAACTGTTAATTTATATAAAACTTTATAATATAAACTAAAGGAGTTCACAAACCTATGCTTGTGACTGAAAGAGAAGTCTGTTTATGTGGGTAGCTGTAGATCATGAACGGAATTGAAGGTGACGTTATAATAAAATATCATTCATAAGACATCGTTCATGAAGAACGATGTATAAGCGATGTTTTGGGTTTCAATATCGATGATAAAACATCGATGTTTCTGAACAGCATGTCGATGTTTGCAAAAATCGATGCATCATTTGCATCCCTAGTCATACCATTGCAGATTTGTTATTAGATGCAGTCAAAGCTTACAAAAAAAAGTATCTTCTTAGTAACTTAGATACTTGAAAGTGTCTAAATATATCATATTACCATATCATAGTTTTTGGTCAAAAATAACTAGTTTATTAGATGTTTTTATACAGCAACTGTATCTTGCAACTTAAAAACGTATCTTAGATACTTTTGAGTTCCTAAGATACTTTATTACAAAAACTTACTAAAAAAATACATAATTAATTAAGAATAAAATTGAATATCTGACTACTTGATTGTAAAAACAATTGTTTATTTTGTGCTTTTTTCTATTTAGGCCAACTTTTATTGCTTTATTCTTATTTTATTCTACTTAGTTGTAGGGATGTTTTGATGCTTTTATATAGTTTTGTTTTGTTGAGTTCTGTATAATTCAATATACACCTTTTATATTAATCTTTTTTCATATTTAACGTACGTAGTGGTTGCAAGGGATTAGACATCTATACTTTACTATATCTTTAGTTAATAGGGATAAGAAATACATTTTTCGATTACCTCACAACTTAACCTAATACGTTACGAAAGTTAGTAAATATATGGTATACAAAGAAAGTAAAAAAAGTATCACAAAAATTAATTTAACAACGTTATTTAAGTTCCGTTTTTTGAAGAGAAACTAGATACCAAAAATAACTTCGAATACCTATTAATAAATTTCTTTATCTAGTATCTAGATACTTTCTAAAAGTAGCTCTAGGTGCATTACCTTGGACTGGAACCTCTGTAGTACCTCAATGTTAAATCTACTAGCGGTTTTCTATAATTGGATGTCATACGTCCAAACAGGAAGTTTTAATTAAGAATGATATTTAAATTTAATTATTTATACAGTATTTGGTATAAGTAAAGTACGTATCTGATAATTTTATGTTAATTAGCATTGCTTTAACTTCAGTTCACGTTAAGTTTAGCTAGCAGAAGGTGGTCATTATTCGGTGCATGAAAAAGATAATTTTTGAGTATGCTAGACAGGTAGATGAGGAAGAATATTTAAATTGTTTTATGAGACAATAACGATGGAATATATAGTCGGGGCGAGGGAAAGCTTGTAGGAGAATTAAAACGTCCAGGTTTCATCTCTATTGTCTGGAATGAAACTCATAATTTTTTCAATTGCTTAAGCACAACTTGTTTCTATCAAAGTTTCATTGATCCCCATATATTTTTCATTATAAAAACCATGCATAGGCGAACTTAACAAGCACTTATCATAGAGCTTTTTTTGTGCTTATAATGTTGAATAAACTTTATCAAAAATGGAGTGTACACAGTACATACAATCAAATTGTTTGAGTAACTTGAATTCGTGAAAAATTATAGAGTGGATTTCATTTAGTTCATATGAAAAGTTGAAAATTGTTGTTATTATAGCTAAAGTGCAATATAAGATTCGATATTTATTTGAATATTCAGACAAGCGCATCTCATTTCTAAGTAAATTCAATCATTCAGTTAAATCGTTGGCTTCGGTCCAAATTCAATTTTTACCAAGCAAAATTATTCATTTTCACATTTCATAAAATTCACATTTTACAATTTCGATGATAAAAATCGAAATGTGTTGCACATATCAAAAAAGGGTTTGAATCTAATGAAAATTGTCTGTGTTAGATAAAATGACAAAATTTAATTTTGATTTTTCCATAAGGATTAAAAGTAATTGCCTGAAAATTGTTTTATATTTAAATTTTAATTATGATTTTAGAACGGTTCATTTATAGCGTAAATGAAGGAAGCTAACTGTACATGTGGGTGATGCAGATACAGCGGAAGTTATGAATTATAATGCATAATAATGGCCATCTGAAACATTATTATTGGCTTACGATTACTATGCAAACAGTTGATATCAAATTGCAATTCGTTTCGACTTTTGTTATTTACAGCTTGATTGCACACTACTTGGCAGTGAATGTACGTTTTAACTTACACGTTTAAGCACTGAACATTATGCATTTGAAATATTGGCATATGATGACAAATGACATTATTAAATTTTCAAATGTTCTTCATTTATCATTTGTAAAAAAATAAATTCGAAAACTTTTACTTTAAATGAAATTCATAACATTTATCTTCCTACGTCAAAATACATAAACGTATATACTGTACAAAGATCGAAACAAATTATCCTTTAGATGTAATACTGTAACATTTCCAAATTCGATGTTCAAATCAAATAAAAAACCTTCTCTTACAGTATTAAACTTTTGTCACGAAAATTGTATAAAAGTTAGACATTGATGAAGCTAAAGGAACTTTTATTTATTCAAAATAAACTTTCCAGTTTTAAATAACTCTTTTCAGTAAGAAAAACATTTAAAATGTGTAACATAAAGAAACTTATTTCGGTAGTTGGTATTCACTATTTCTTTTTTTACATTGAACAGGATTGCGAATGTTGAAAATATTGACATCTCAATTACTCCTTTACATGCTTCTTTAAGGGGTTGCGAAAATTGATTTTCACTCGCAATGTGTGAACTTCTAAAATCAGAATATAAAAGGTTAGTTTCGACGTTCTTTTCTGGACATATGTCAAAAACGCATGCTTTTGATGTTCTTTCTTTGACTTCTTCCTTCACGTGGTATTTGGTTTTTCAAACTACAATTAGGTTCAATTTTTTTATATTTATTGTAGTTTTAGCACGAAAAAGAAATCACAAAAAGTCAGTCAAAAGGAAGTTAAGCAAAACAGTCACCAAAGACTAATATTCAATAAGTGAAATAAAAGAGCGATTAACTAAGTGGCTAAAATTATATTTCATATCAAAATAAAAAAAAATTCCTCAACTGGAAGAATGACATTGAAGTTCTAGAAATAGCAAATTCACCTTAAGTTTAAAACATTTACTCAAAAATGTGAATCCTTACGAAACAAGAACGTAAGTATAACTACTAAGAAACTTATATAGTGTAGGTCTTAATAAAAAGAAAAAACCAAAGATTGCCAACTAGTGGCTGAATGGTCAAGGTGGTCGCTCCAAAACTGGTAGGTTCTGGGTTCGATTCTAGTATCAAGCAAATTTTCGATATTTCTCGACTACGGATTTTTATTAGCTCAGGAGTCGTTAAAGACCTTAGTAGTTGTAAAGCGATGGTAAGTAATAATTTAAAAAAAACGCGCCAAGATCAAGCTTCAAGTATACATATAGAAAGACTGTATTCTGTTAAGTTTAAATAGTGTGCGTCAGATTGAACTACTATCGCCATCGCACAATCTTGCAAATTTGTTAAATAAGGACAATCCCCAAAAGACTGAAGGAATAACTAATGTAGAAGTATGGAAAGGTAAGATCAATAATTATAATAGATTCAGTTTATAAAAGAAAAACTAATTTGACAGGTTATAATCTGACCGGAAACGGGTTTATGATGGATGTCAGAGAAGTATCCCCGATTAAGGAAAATTGAAGAATTGTAATCCTTGACCTTGAAACAAGAGAAATGGAAGTACTAGAGAAGTAAACGAATTCAGTAAAAAGCTTAGTAAATGGAATCTGTGATGTAATAGTTTCAAAATTGAAAAAAAAACAATAAATATTGTTTGTTATTTGGATTGAAAAATTTGTTTTTCTTAGGTCTAAAGTATATTAGGTTAAGCATCTTAGGTTGATATTATTGGCATATTGATATTAAATAAAAAGTTTATTTTCGTAATAATTGATAAATTTTTATTTCGAAAAACTCTCAAAATCTATAAATTATTAAGAGTTTTAGTTAAAAATTGTCTCTATTTCGGGATCTTTTTATCTTCTGATACAACTAAAAATCGAGATAAATAGAATGATGTGGAACGACCAAACTTTATAAAACGATCAGAGAAAAAATATTTTCTACAGCCTACAAAGTGTTAAGAGCTCATATTAAAATATATAAAGTAAATTTACTGAAAAAACTCTAGAAACAATTTATGGATATTTATGATTGTCTCGTACAGACCCCGCAAATTAGGAATATGGAAAAGTAATCAAAAGAACAACGTTTTATTATTGTAACAACTCATTACAGAAATTACAGAAATGGTGAAAGATTTGCGAAAATAGTTTCCCAAATATGTCATGTTTTCGACCACAATAATGCGACAAATTGACCGACAGTGTGGTGTTTAATAAAAACATTTGAGACCAAATTTACACTAATGGATCAAAAGATTATTACTTGTTGTCGTCCTTGTTAGTCTGTGACCAAGAATTCAAGGACTTCAGATCGGCATCATGGCATATTAACGGATTTTTTGTGATCCAAATTTGATGTAATTGATGTGAAAGACATGTTTTTCATACAAGACGGTGCAACGTGCCACACAACATGAACAAAATTGTGCTACTGTAGACCAAGTTTTCAGGCCGTATCATTTATCGATTTGGTGATTAACATTGGTCATCAAGATCGGGCCAACGATCCAACACCGATGAACTTTTTTCTTTGGAGCTATGTGAAGGAAATGATATGTGTATTTAAGCCTTAAATAGTTGAACATCTTAAAGTGAAAATACGGCGCGTTATTGGTGAAATACAACTACATTTATGTGAAAATGTTATTAAAAACTTCAACAAAAGTATAACCCTGGGTCATAGGTTTCGTGCTGGCCATTTGCCTATTGTATTTCATTATTAATAGAGATTTTTTTTTCGTTATGTTGGAATAGAATCATTTAGCTAGTTCAAAAAATAAATGTGATTTTCTTTAAAATAAAATCCAGTTCTCTTGTTGGGACACTCTTTATGGAGTGAAACAAAAACAATATCTATGAAAAATTTGACCTCAAAAAATAAAAGTAGTACAATTAATATTTGGACCATTCTATGGTTCTTAAAATTTGGCACTTAATATATAAAACATTATGTTCTTTCATCTCTGCTGCAAAAATATCACCTCATTATGCTATAATCACTGATAGTTAAAAGCTCTTTTGTTTGATAAAGAAAATCTCTGTCGTTTAAATTGACTCTTAATAACATTTCCCCTTTTGTCATACTACGGTATTACCAAATTATTTCAATGTCCGCTCTAATGAAGGTTTCTAATGACTTTTTTTTAAACCACAAATTTTAATTAAACGATGAGTTGAACTAATATTTCGTGTTTTATGATTGTCGAATGAAAAGCTGCTAGCAATATTTTCTCAAATAGGCCATTAAAATTTTAAACAGCAAAAAGAAATATAATTTTATGTACGTTTTGATGACAGTGGGAATTAAAAAATTTAAATGATGCAGATTAACCGGTTGTCGGAAATGTAATAGCTTATGACCTATTTTCTTGCACATTTGAAGATCTTATTGTGTGAAACTAATTTAAAGAAACGTTGTGTACATTTGGCACGTGTGCTCAAATATAATGTCGTTTAACACAAACACTGAACTGTGTGCTTTTGCTCAACTTTAGCGACATATAAGACTATTGGTTATGAAATAAAATCAAACATTTTTCATAGCCAGTTTCAACTCGATATAAGAAAATTGAAAATGTGAATCGGTTGATCACGGAAAAAAGTTTGCAATAAAAATGAAAAATAAAACTTAAAACAATTCTAGCGTTTTGTTGAAGGAAACTATTTGAAAAAATATATGATATTTCATGAAAAGTAAACGAACTTTATTGTTGGGTGAGTACAAGAAAATGAAACATTAATTACTAATTTTAATGTGAAAAATTCTTTTTTTTCAAATCAAAAGAATAATCTGAAAATTGTCAGTTAGCAAGACAACTATAATAAACAGAATGCAATGTAATAATGTGAAGGAAAAGAATTGCAATATCCAACCGTAAGACCAGTTTAATAAAAGCTCTATCTTTTTAATTTAATATAGCTTTAAATTTTCATAACAAAATTAAACAGAATCTTTAGTGAATATAAAAGTAAGTTAATATTTTTGTGTTCAAAAATATTTGTTACTAGCTGATCCCCGCAACTTCGTCTGCGTAACGTAGGTGTAGATTATATTATCTTTTTAGCTCTGCTATTTGTTGTGGTATATGAACATTTTTATTTTTCTTATTTCGTTGACGAAAAACATAATCATACTTAAAACACTATTTCGTCAACTTTAAAACAACACATTTAATAAACTGTTGCAAAGAATAAAATTGTTCTATGTAATAATCAATTAATTTTCAAAAAATATTTATAAATATCTAAAAACAGTATGTCTATTGCGTATAGCTACGGTAGGTATACCTATCGTAGACCAAATAATCTGTAAATCAATCAGTATTTATACATAAATAAAAAATATCGCCAAGTTCAATAAAGTTGGTCTTAATTATAAGTAAAATGGGGTGACCATGCGACATTTGTCAAATAACTAACATTTTTAAACTTGTGATATCTTTCGAATGGAATGTTCAAATTGAATAACTCAAAAAGTTATATAATGGTATTGAAGCAAACTTAAATATGAAGTCATTTATTTTGATAAGGATTAATCCAGAAGTATAAATAAAAGAGCTTTTATAACGGTGGCATTTATGTAAATTTTTTAAAATGAAAAAACGCTTATTGTGACATAACTATAATAGTTAGACATATGCTGTCGCTTTATTTTTTGTAGATAATGATATGTTCTACAAAATCGTAGTACATTATTTTGTCTATAACCAATAGTTTTCGCAGCGCACGCGATAAAACAATGTTTTTTGGTAATTTTTTTCAGACCTTGGGTTACATTATTGGAGTTTTAGTATAGATCCTTAACTTTTTTGAAAATTTAATATAGCCCATGTTCACCGGAAAGAATGTAGCTTCCTAACAGTGAAAGAAGTTTTCAAATCGGTCAAGTAATTTCGGAGACTATTCAAAGCAAACAAACAATCAAATCTTTCCTCTTTATAATAATAGATAGATAAAATATTAATCAGATGGCTGAAAGTCTAATCCAAAGCTGGTCAAATAGTGGGATATGGAGTTTGCAAACTAAGAAGATTGCTGTAATTACATTTGGTAGTAATAGTTTATTTCAATATTGCAAAGCCATATTCAATGTACGAAAACCTTAAAGTTAGTGACATTTTTAAAGCATAATAAATTTTAAGTAAATACTTTAGCTTCAAAGTCAAACTCTTTGGAAACCTCAATATCTTAAGTCCATCAGGTAAACATTAAATTTTTTCTATTTGTTAAAAATAGCTACGAAACAGAGCTATTAGAGGATATTTTCTTAATTACTTTAGAGTATACAAGATGTATCTTAATTCGTTTATTTTTTGACAAAAAGTATCTTGGCTACTTTTGAAAACGAACTAGATATATCATGTAACTTAATAATATCTTAGATACCGAAAATAACTTCAATACCTAGTGACCGAGGTATTAGATGCAAAGTTTTATTTTGTTTTGTTCTAAAAGAATCAATTTATACCCCTTATAATAATCTTCATTCGTTTTTAAAGTGTAATTTATTTATACAATAATTTTATTTATACAGTAATTTGAAATATACAATTTTCTTTGTCTTTATTAATAAAAATAAGAAAGACATAATAATGATTATCTAACAATTTTACCTAATATGCCATGAAATTTATTACATACATAGTGTACAAAGTAACTAAAAAAGTAACATTTTAAGTATGTATCTTAAAAAGCACCTTAAGATAAGTATATAAGTTCCTTTTTTCAAGAGTAACTAGATAACCAAAGCAACTTCGGATGCTTTTTATAAAAATAACTTATTTAATATCTAGAAACTTTCCTCAACTATCTTGTATACCTAAAGTATCTGAAATTTAAGGTAGTTTTTTGACGTTCAAGAGTTCTAGAAAAACAATTGTCGCTCGTATGTTTTCCAGAAAAATCCAATGTGGTGCTATGTTGTCGTTTAGAGCTTTTCTATAAATATTAAAATATATAACATTCGCAGATATAATATTCTTTGTTTGTTCTTATAGTCTTTAGGTTATCCCTATTAAAGAAATGTCAAAACAGAGCATTTTCTTTCAAGGTCGTCGGCTGGTAAGACATGAACTGTAAAGTTCATTTTTCAGAACTCTCAAACTACGAAAAATAACACTAATTAATGGTGCAAAAAAAATTGAAATTTCAATTTTTGGCATTTGGCACTTTCCAAACTAAACTTTTTTTCGAATGATGTTTTCCGGGAAAATATATGTGACAAATTTTTTTTCTGAACTTTCGGGCGATAAAAGAACACCAATTATTAGTGCAAAAAAATCGAAATTTTACTACTTATAGAAAAGCTCTAATCATACGTTTAGCATTACATAGGGTTTTTCTAGAAAATAAGCGAGCGATAATTTTTTTTTGATAAAAATTTACAAAATATTTCGTTGTTATTTTTTACAAATTCAAAAAATGGAGTGATAAATTGATGGATGTTAATATTTTAATGTCTAAAAACTTAACAGCAGTTGGTCAATAGCATCATTGCAGAAGTGGCCTTGAACACTTAAATTAAATCCAAATATTTTAATCTTTCTTAAAATATCAGAAAACATAAGGGTTTCATATCTCGTTCTTCCTTAAATGATTAACCATAAAAAAAGGTGGACAGCTTTAAAGTTTAATAAATGTTACCCAAATATACAAATACGAGGAATGCTAGTTTTTTTTAAAAAAAAAAGTTATATCCTCTAATATTGAATAAATTAAAATAATTCATAGATGAAGACTAGTCAACCAGAAAATTTTATGGTAAAAAGGAGGTAAAAAAAAAATTGAATGAAAAAATAGTCAATTTTAAGGGTTTACCCAGCTTTTAGTATTTGAATATTTATTTTGGGTAGTATGTGTTAAATTTTATTTATCTTTCGATATTTTTCATATCCTTTTTTCACTTATGAAGAAACATTTTTTTTTCATTTACGTCCAATGCCACCCTAGGCTTCATTCGATATGCCACCTTTCTTACTCCATAACAAGGTGGTTATCTACATAGATGAAACATCTAATTTTCAAATATTAAAATCATGTAATATTTTTTATAAATTTCAATAAATATTCTTATGTTTATGTTTTAAATGTTTAAAATTTATTTTT
This sequence comes from Sisyra terminalis, assembly GCA_958496175.1. Taxonomy (NCBI): domain Eukaryota; kingdom Metazoa; phylum Arthropoda; class Insecta; order Neuroptera; family Sisyridae; genus Sisyra; species Sisyra terminalis. Next base: position 17,811,476 of record OY292275.1, read on the forward strand.
GAATTTAAATATTTTTTTCAAAGATATAAGTCACAGATTTTTTCCAACCACAATTTACGATATTAACCTATTTTTCTTTGGTTCGAGCGTAAACGTTGATTATATCACCATAATCGATTTCTTAGAGTAATTAGGGTTCAAAAGATAAAAATTCCAGAGCATTACGTTTATCTTGGTCCATACTAGCACGTTAGTAATTTTTTACCCTTTTTGGGGAGGAAAAATATCTTTCTTCTGAACAATTTGTAGCTGAGACTCAAAAAATGCGCAAAGCAATGTCTACGAGCGATCACGTGCGAAATGAAGAAGTACTAACGAAACTTAATAACACAATAACTCTTCTGATATCTTCAAAGAAGAGAAAATACTGTACTTCTGTAGTTAAAGTTAATGACAAATATCACTCCAGTTAATCTTTCAGGGTTGGATTAAAGGAAAAAGTGCTTTGGGAAGAAAAAGGACACCCTGGCTAACAAACTTTCGTGGGTGGTTCGGAAAAAGCACTAGAGGACTCTTTCATGCTGCTGTATCAAAAATTAAAATTGCCATGATGATCGCCAATCATCAACGTTGAAGGGGTACCAAAAGAAGAAGAAGTTGGGAAGAATAAGTTTAATGATGAAACAAACGAAACTGAACTATCATTAGATAGATAATGGAAAAAACTGATTTAATTGAAATAACCGAAGAATGTGATCGATACGGAAGTAAAAAATTAGTGGACCATATCCTACTAGAATGAAAAAGAACGAAGACGGAAGGAAGAACAAGTGGTATACCCCAGAAAGTGGTGTGAAGGCACCTTTAAATGTCTCAAAATGACTAGAATTATTAAAGATCTGTAATCCAGGGACAAGGTGTGATGTGATATGGTGAAGTTGGTAAAGGTGGTAAAGCAAGTGCAAGAGGCTAAAACGAGATAGACGCTAATGACCCTGGCAGTTGAAGCGACTCTAAATAATTAACGAAAAAAGCTGATTTACAACCATTAAATGAAGTATGATCTAAAACTAAATATTCTCATTAAATGACTGATGTTATAATTTAAAACTCAAGGACATGTGGGTGGACTTTGGTGTCACAAATAAATTTAAAGTTTAAATTTCGTGAAGAAAAAATACTTCTTTGTTTACTGGATTATTATAAACTTTCAAGTGCTCGAAACTATACGACAATCGAAGATTAAATTTTCTTTATTTTCATTAAGATATTTGATTTTTTTTAAATTTTTCTACCTAGTTAGTAGTTACAACAGATTTTTTTTTGCTTACAAAGCAATTTTATTTTTCAATTATTAAGGGAAGAAAATTTCAGAAAAGTATTTCTTAGCAGATAAGAATTTTTTATTACACCACCCAATCCCCAAAATTTATGGTCATTGCCAGAGCTGTTAGGCAACACTGGGTTGATTCAGAATCTCTTTACAACTTTGTATACCAGTAAGCTTTATTTCTTTCTCAAAAATCCATATTTGTACTAAATACAAGTTGATATACCTCTTTATTTCTCTATTTATAGTCACAAAGGTGTAATGCAGATAGAATATAGCAAATGTCAAGTTGAACAAAACTTTTTACAGTCTTTTACGTAAATGCGTAAAACGATTTTTTCTCTTTATATCTATTTGCTTGAAATAAAAACCTGTTATAGAAGACGAGTTAACAATTTATCACATTTCCATTAGAACTTTATTTTTTTAACTTTTTATCAACTATAAGGTGAACAAAAAAATTTCAAAAAATCACTAGCGCAAATTCACTTAAAATCAATAATCTTGTTATCAACGTTATATTTACTTTTATAAAGCGATAAGTTCTTTTCATTAAACGTTATACATCTCAAATGTATTATATATACATCTTACAAGAAAGTTCAAGAAAATTCTGCTAAAGTAGATTATATTTTCACTTAAAGTAGGCCGAAATTGTATCTTGCCGTTTTAATTCAAAGTGTAAATTTAGCAAAAATAATTAATTATACATTTCTTAATAAATTATAAATTTAAATTCTATAATACATGCTTACATTTATGGTTCGAATTTAAAAAGATAAATGAGAATAAGTAATTGTCTGTGGGTGGATAAACATAAATTTATGAGAAAATTCGTATTTAAAAAAAAAATAACGAACGAAGAAAGTTTTACAAATAAAACGTTTTGATCAATCATAGAACTGCGGCACTTACTGTTAGTATTTATTTCCACATTTTCCATTTCCTTATTCGTGAAATATTTTAGTCGTAAAACACAGACCAGTATCGTATCTTATCTACATTTCAGCTCATTAACATTTTTCGTTTGAAAAATGTATAAGAAACAAGATATTCATAAGCTTTTCCTCATTCCATTATGTTGGCTTCTTTCAACATCAAGGACATAATTGCAGTCAATATTTAAAACTAATGTGGTTTCATCACTGATTGTCATTTTAATCTAATGACACACTTTTTCTTCAAAGTAAAAGATTTTTTTCCAATAGAAAGAAATATATATATATATATATATATATATATATATATATAAATATATATATATTACATAATTGTAACGGTTCACGTTTTATTGTCGCAAAAACAAACCTCATAAACTTTATTGAAATAATTGTTGGATATGAATATGAAAATGTTTTACGTTCATACTTGTTATATTGATTTAGTAGAAGAGTCTCCTCATATTTCTTCATTTCATGCGAAAAAGCAATAAATATCGAACTTACATGAAGAATTTGATTAAAAATCTCTAATATAAAATAGTTACGACCCTTAAAATTCTTCGCTAAATAAAACGGAGTACTTGACTTTTGAAGTTCATTCATTTTATTGTAACAAACTCATATTATTATAAATTAAGAGTTAATTATTACCAAATGACAATGTAGCAAATTACAAAGCTTTTTGGAGGCGTTTTTTATAAGTAGCAAATAAAAATATACATTTGCTAAAATCATTTTTGATAAAATTTAGAATATAGGTAATTATGTTAAAACAATAATGAATACAACGTTTGTTATACAAAAGAAATATTTTACAGACTGACGTCAAGGAACCAAAGTAGTACACATGTGCTTATTGAGAAACATTAAAGAAATAAGACAAAGACTCACAATATGACTAATGAAGACTACTTTTGAATATATAATTCGACAGAGCTATTCATTGGATCAAATAAAAATATTTTACGATTCTTTTAGTTTTCCTTACAAGAAATTGAAATATAAGCTTCCCCCCCAAATAAAAAAAAAAATAAAAAGCCATTACGCTTACTGGTAGCCAAGTGGTAAAGGTGATCGCTTCAAAACCGGTAAGTGAGGGTTTCAATCCTTAATTCGAGCAAATTTTCGATATTTTTCGAATACGGATTTTTTTTAATCCTTGAATCGTTAAAGACCTTTGTCATATATAGCGACGGTAAATAACAATTTAAAAAAACAAGGCGTTACCATTATTCTTTCCATGTAGAGAATCAATTTTTGTTTTGGTATAGTAAATAGTTTTTTTTTTTTTTTTGATTGAACATACTAGTTGATTCATTTTTCCTTTTAATGTTGATGCCTACTAATAGAAAAGTTCTTAGCCATGCTTAGTTAATAAGTGATTAGTACTTAGGATATCCTATAAAAGAAAGATAAATTTTTGAAGCGAAAATACTTATGATGTGTTTCTCATGAAACGTCTTTACATTATTGATTGCTTCATCAAGTAACCAATTATGTATACTTTTTCGTTAAAATAGGCAACGTACTGAGCAATAAATTATCCTATCATAATCTCCACAAACACAAACTATACAAATCATTATTCAATAATCTCTGAAAGTCGTACTATTGATTTCAATTACTACCGAAAATTTAGCACGATGAATTATACAAAAATGTATCTAAAATTAGATGGCAGTTATTTTACTTCTTCTAAATATCCAGATCAAATATCATCCAGATCATCTTTCAACAATCTTATAGGATTGGATCAATACGCTTGTGGTATACATGATTGATTTATAAGTACAATTAACAAGGCGTACTTGTGATGCTTCCATCATATTACTGGAAAACTGGAGAAATAAGACTACTTCTAGTTGAAAGGAAAGTGGTACGCAAATATAACTGAAAAAGATACCACATACGATGGTTTGATCATATAAAGGAGATAACTGAGTACTGATTACCTAAACCAGCACATCTTGGACAGGAGAATAATATGGAAGAAAATTCTCATAGGAGTGGAAGGACAAAAAGCATAGAGTTTTTTGGGATCTCAACGAATTAAAAATGTACAAGATATATAATAAATAAATTGTGATATTCCAAAAAGAGTTTCAAGATAAGCCACTAGGTTCGAGGACTTAATGAGAGGCCTCAATAAGTATTGGAACCCTATATGAGATGGTAAGATGAACTCCGGTCATCGCTTTTTCAATTGATGCAGTAGATTTTTGGGATGCTGCAGTGATGATAACGTTTGCATTTCTGAGGTTTTATGGAAGTCTAATTTTTCATAAAACTTTGGAAATTATTGTAGAGTTTCAGATCCTCGATGATGATAAATTGGTAAAAATATTCAGAGGACTAGGATCAAAAAATAATCAGTCAAAACTATTTATTACATGCGCGACGTTTCGGCCCAGTTATTGAGCCTTGCTCAGTCGTTCGTAAATTATCGCTTTAACCTTGTTAAAAATAATCATTGTCAATTAATTTTTATACGGTACAGTTGGTAAAAACAATCATAAAACTCCCAAGATACATATTTTTTTATATTCTATTGGAAAAAAAATTTATGTATCTTGGGAGTTTTATGATTGTTTTTACCCAAGGTTTATAAAATAAACAGGTGACCTCATGCGCTACGTGACGCATGCAGAAGAAATTCGTACATGTCTTCAGATAAATTCAAATTTTAAAATTCTTCGTATGACGTCATTTTTTTTTTCTAATGGGGCAACCTGTGTATTTTATAAACCTTAGTTTTTACCAACTGTACCGTATAAAAATGAATTGACAATGATTATTTTTAACAAGGTTAAAGCGATTATTTACGAACGCCTGAGGAAGGCTCAATAACCGGGCCGAAACGTCGCGCATGTAATAAATAGTTTTGGCTGATTATTATTTGATCCTAGTCCTCTGAATATTTTTACCATTTTGGAAATGTTTGTGAGACAAGTTCAACCACGGAGTGAATATTGAGATCTCTGTGAATTACTTTGTTTTGAACATAATATGGAGCGTTGAAGATTCTTCGGAGAAATTTGGATTCGTTACAGATTGAAAGATTTAGTGGATAGAATTCTAGATAGCAAACTTCTGTTCGATTTTTAAAAACTTTTAAATGCTATTTATTTTTAATGCTTAATTGAAAAGTACTACTTCTACTTGTTCATCTTTTAAAACTCGAATAACTTCTATAAAAAAATCCTCTACTATAACTAGTGTGAAAATGCTTATTTTTGGGACAAAAATTATAACAAATTTAACAAATGTAGAAGAATGTAAGAGAAAATATTGATTTCTTAGATGTAAACCTTTTTTTAATTTTAAAAATATTTTATTTAAAAAAAACATGTTTACATCGGAAAAGCCATTATTTGATTTCGAATTTATCAATATAAATATTATCAGTGCTCTAGTATTTTTCAACTTTAAAGCCAGGGCTAATTATATCTTTTTCTTCAAATTCAAAAATTTACTTGTACCTACAGTAAATTCGTTTGAGTAAATAAGATTTTTCAACTATAGTATCGAGTATTTACTTTGTCTAACTGTTTTAAATATTGGGTCTAACTATCAATAAGATTTGTTGAAGTCGTTTTTGTTCTCTTTACATTGTTCAATAATGAGGTAATTACATTTAAGACTCAATATCATTAATGGAAAACGAAAAGCAGAGAAGCACTCACTATATTGAGGACTTATTCAAAATTATAAGAGTTTACTCATTATTTGTGAAGTCCTTACATACTGGTATTTAAAGCAAATATTTAGACTTCTTAACGTTTTTTTGTAATACTCCTACAACTTATTCGGTTGAAATTTTATTATCGATTACGTAAAAATTTTTGCTATGTGGGTTGAGCATAATATCCTCTTTTTTCTAGATGTTTTTAAAGGTAAAAGTGAAAAAATAAAGCATTCCGTCTAAGCTGATGATTTCTCTAAAATAATACAGGGACAAGAACTACACAAAAGACCTTTCAGTTGATTTGTACGAAATCAATTTAATGACATCCGACCATTTGTACCAATGAATAAATTTAAAGGACATATCTATAGGAAAACAAAACACAGTAGTTTATTGAAACGACAACAGAAAAAAATCTATTCGTAAAAAACATGAAATGGATAAAGTTGAATGAAAAATTCACACCCAATTTTTGTAGCATAAAAAGAAAGCTTAAGCTAAGCATGTGCGTTAGCCAAGCACTATTTATTATACAACTTGGCAGTTTTGTATATCCCGGAAAATTCCTTTAAATTAATGAAATTTGAAATTATTTTATATTTTTTTCATCTTTTGAGGCTACGAAATACGGGTTTCTCATTTACTGACCGATTGCATTGACCACTTCAGGATGATTAAGAAAAAGTAAATTTAGTTTAAAAGTATATTATCATCTAGTCTATATATTATGCATAACCGAAATGACAAATTTTCAATTTTAGGGTTTGACTAAAATAATGTACGATTAACTTCAAGTACCAAGAATAAATCATGATGTTTCTTTTTTCTAAGGGTCAAGTCAAAGTACTGCCATTTCTTTTTTTGCATTAAATTCTTTTTGCTCAAAAATTAAAGAAGAAACCCAAAATTTAGTCTTGAGAGATAAAGCAATTTTTTTAAATAAATAATACATATAATTTGTTCGTGTAAATTTGGAATATAAAAAATAAAGTTTCTAACAATATAAATTTATTGAAAAGCTCACCAAATACATAAATAAAAAGGTATCAAAGTACGAACCATGTATGGAATTTTCGATTTCGTCGATAAAAGAGTTGAGATTTATAGTTGCGGAGCAACTTGAAATGAAAATACGTAGCACTTTTCACTTGACAATAGGAAAAAAATGGAATTTTCAAATATTATGCGTCATTAGATGATTTTATACAAATTAAAATTTATCTTGGTTAGTTATTCCACTTAATACTACATAATTTTTTATTGTTTATTGTTACCTATTTACCGTTGCTTTTTAACTATAAAAGGTTTTCAGCGACTCTAGAGATAATAGATATCCGGATTCGATAAATATCGAAAATTTGCTCGAATCGAGGATCAAACCCAACATAGATAGTTTTGTAGCAGTCACCTTGATTACTCGGTTACCAGTAGGTTACTAGTTTTTACATCGATTTGTTGATAATAATTTTGTCAGAGTTTCAAATTTTTTTTTTTAAAATTGTATAATGTTTTTTCTTAAAATAAGAAATTAAAAAGTTATATTTAAAACTATTTGTAACATAATATATTATACGATATTTTAACTTAAAAAAATTATTTTGCTATAAAATCAATATGAACAATTTTAAAAACAACTCTTTTTTTTCAAAATTCGAAGTTTGTACAAAATTTTGTATCAGTATGGAAGTGAAAACATTAACCCGAGAAGTCTATAATCAAGTATAATAAATAAATTGTGGGCAATAAGAACGAAGCTTCTTGTGGAATATTATTTATTTTATCGCCAACGTTTCGTCAGTCATTCCTGACTTCTTCAGGGCTCAAAATTTTCAAATTACTCCACAAATGTCATAAAAATAAGCTGCAAAATGACCCAACTGGTAGAACAACAGACCAAGAATTTTTGTTTATAAATATTCTTGGTCTGTTGTTCTACCAGTTGGGTCATTTTACAGCTTATTTTTATGATATTTGTGGAGTAATTTTTAAATTTTGAGCCCTGAAGAAGTCAGGAATGGCTGACAAAACGTTGGCGATAAAATAAATAATATTTCACAAGAAGCTTCGTCCTTATTGTCCACAATTTAATTATTATATATAAAAAGACAAGGACTTAAACAACATCTATAATCAAGCATCATTTGTGCTGAAGTTGGCCCCCTTTTGCACATTCATGGTTTTGATGATATAAACATTTAAGAAATCAATGCAATGATTTGCTTAAAAATTAGGTTAAAATCTAAATTTTAACTAGAAACAATTAAAATTTCATATAATAATAAATTTATAATTTTCTTTATCAAAGCCTTTAAGTGGAAAGTATTAAAATTATTTAGTTACAAAAACTTGGCAGCGAAAAGCAAAGAAAATAGTCCATATGGAGTAAAGAACATGCCAGAATAATCTTTATCTCAAACTTTCCTCTAACTCTCAAACTTTATAAATAAAAATTAGTTTCATTCTTTTTATTCAAGGATATGGATGGCTTAATTTGACTATATTTCGTGCTGTAAAGTTAGAGACTTGAATATAATGCACTATACTGTAGCATACGAGCATATATAGCGAAGCGTTAACTTGCCAGAAAACGGATTTAGATTTATAAACAAAAATAATTTACTGTGTGATCCAATATCACTTATAAATTTACTGAATATTTAATAATCATTAAATTTCAAGTGCTCATTAAATAATATGGTGAGATTTAACAACGATAGTTTCATACAAGAGATGATAATTATTTCTTTTGCATGATTATTATAGCGAACGATGAATATGAGCCGCAGTTATTTTGTTTTATAATATGATTGAATATTATCGTATAATTATTAAAAAGTGTAAGTAATTAAAAGTTTTCAATCAGATCAGTTTGTCGTTGTCAGTTAGTTTTGTCGATATTTGATGTGAAAGGTTCTTTAACGTTTTAATGAATGCGAAACGATGGATTAATTAATCAGTTGATAAATCTTATGAGATAAAATATATTAAGGTTTTGTGCTAAGTTTCTGACAGAATAAATTCATATCATTAATCACAGTAACTAAATTCACGTTTTTGTTTGCTTCTTAGTGGTAGTATAAGTTAGCTCGCGGAAAATAATAAATTGTTGTAGTTGCTTCCTTTAAAAAAATATTAGAAAAACTGAAATATTTACGGCAATACAACAACAATACAAATTATCCATAAGCACGGAAATCTTACACAAAATTTCGATTCATATTATTCAAATATTTACAATTCAGAAGCTAGCAACACGATCGATCGTAAGGTCATGGACTTACACTACTACTTGAATCACGTATTTTAAATTTTATTATAACGAAAAAGTATTTAGACAGAATAGTGCAAAATACTTCAAATATTTTATTTCAAACTATCAAATAGTCGAAAAAAGTGACATAAACGATGATAACACAATTTCAACCAAACAATTTATAAATAAACTTATTATTGAACACTTCTATATTCAAAACCGAAAAACTATTTTTATTCCTGACAGGAAATCGGTTAAACTAGTCCAATCAATTTGATGCGTTTTGATGATTATGGATCATAAAAGTAGGTCAGTTAGATAATAGTTTCATTTATATTTTTTAAACTCTTGCCCAAGTTTCATATATTTTCGAATTGAAAAAAAAACGAGCGTAAGTAAATTAAGGATGTGATCATTAATTTTTCCGATAGCAATCTTACCATATTTTAGTCTTAAAATAACCAATAAGGTTCTTTATTTAAACTAATAGTAAAGATTGGTAATCACTTAGTTGGTGGTTGATTAATTAAACTTCAAATAAATTACACAAAAACAATTGTTAGAAGTTTAAACTACTTTCTCGATTAATTCTCCAGAGTATAATTTACTTGGTCATTGACATTTGACTCACGACTTTCATGCTTTTTATAAAACCGAAACAACATATGTAATAATAAAATAAATTAAAAAAAAAATCATTAAATCGATGAAATTTGTTACATTGTAAACTTTATTTTAATGTAGTTAAATTAACACCAAAAAAATCACAAAATAGACATTTTATATCTTAGTTAAATAAAAAAAAAAACCAGTAATTATTAATGTCGATATCAATACCACATTATTGTTAAATGTTACATACTTCTTATAAAATAAAGTATTTACTAAGGAAATTATTAGGAAAAAAATATTTTAAGTTATCCTTTAGATATTCAAGTTGGTACATAATAAAACAAATATGGGTTAAAATGTAGTTTTTTTTTAAGGAACACCTTATAATACCCAAAAACATTACTAGGATTTTTATACTGTCCACATAAAATCGTTATTAGAGGTCAGTAACACCGAGATTTAATTAAACGAGGGTTTCTTAAGGGGAGTTATATTGTCGCGCTATGATTATTTTTCATGTATAGGAACTGATAATTATTGATAAACTTTCAAGGATTACGGGGGTTTTCCTATTTTATGGTTAAAAAACACAATTTTTGAAGTTATTTTTCTTTGGCGGCGTTATGAAAAATGATCAGCCTGAACTTTTAATAAAAGGTGGCGCCATAGCCACAGTAGAAAGTTGCTTGGAAACTTTTTATATTTGAATGAAAAATTAGTTTCATGGTACAGATATAAATTTGTAATAAAATTATACAGTTGCGTTTGTATTAAATAAACTTGATGATTTATTAATTTAAAATTTCTATCATATAATCCACTTCTGTATGGTTATGTTTTTGTTTAGTAATTTTTGAGCAAGAGATCCATACTGTATTGATAAACAAGTAATTCATTTATGTAAGGTACTTTTTTAAGATGTCAATTGTGTAAAATATTGTAAAAAAACTATACAGTATGTATAAATAACCAATTTTGCTCATGTCCCTTTAAGTGACATCAATATCTGGCAACGTTGCGTTTTCTACCTTGTTTTAAATTTTATTCACAAGTTTATCAGGCCATCATGAAAATTTAACAATAAAAGAGCAAACTATATGGAATTAGAATTGAATTAACTAAAAAATCCCGAACATAATTAAAAACAAAGTAAAAAATGCATCGTGCCAGATATTGACGTCGCTTAAAGGGACATGAGCCACCAATTTAATCTATGATTTGAAAACTAGTAACTTTCTGGGAAATATTCATAGCGTAATACTGGCAAAACTGACAATTGGCAAAAATTGGCAATTGAATGAAAATTAAATGACAGTTGAAACAAATGACAACAATCAGTAAGTTTGAAATTGAGACTATAATTGTTTTATCTGTATTACACTCATATGTTTAACTTTACATTCTTTGTCACCAGACATATATTTGCCAACTATATTGATATAAAATCATTATTTTTGCATGAAATTGCTTACATAACAAGTCCATAATATGGTGAAAGTGATTTTAAAAAAATGAAGTCGTTATAAAGATACAGTCGTTACATAGATACAGAATTTCTTAAAGAGTTAAGGTTAAACCAAACATTTTTTTGAAATTGATACCACTTGAAGATTTAATCGAGAAGAAGAAAATTTTTTAAGCTAGATAAAATATTATTTACAGAAATAATAAATAATATCTAGTTAAAATATTAACATTGTTATTTTTAATAATGTTGAATTTATCAAGTTTTTTGTTAAAGAAAGTTGTGAAAATTAAAGGAAGACAAAATTTTAGGAAATTCCAAAATTTTGACATCAATGTGTTTACATATATTTTGGCATTCTGTGAATAATTTCGTTGTAATGAAACTTTTTTCAATTACGTTAAAAAGTTTGAACTAACTTTTGGGCCAACTTATGGTGCGTGATGATGAAATTTCGTCCGTAGGTCTGTTAAAATATCTAATAACCTGGATGAAAAAGATGTGAATTTATATCAAAAGATTAAAGCACGAATTGGACTTGTAAAAGGTACCATTAATTGAATGGGATTATCTTATGCAAGTGAACCATTAAACTGATGGCCCACTTTTGAGTATTTTGGCGCTATCAAAGAGAAGTACTGTAAAGAGAAAGATGACATCAAATATCGATTCAAAATTTTTATTCAATATCTCCGGTATTTGCTGTAACTCAAATTATTATTTGATTATTTTTTCATTCATTGTTTAAGTTTACTTTTAAGAATAGGATTATATGTTACTATAGTTTGCATATTAGGTTATTTAGTTATAAATTGAAAATTCGTAGACTTAAGTATTATCTATAGAAAATTATCGGAAAAAGTAAAGTTTCAACAGTTTTTTCCTGTAAATAATCCATGGATTACGTAATAAAAAGTTTCCAACATTTGATATAAAACATATTTTAACAGAAAAATTACAATAAAGCATTTTCTATTTTATTTTGAAAGTGTGTCTTTTGAATTGTGCTTGGAGTTTGTAACTTTTTTTTATTGATAAGTCATTTAGGTTAATTATCATTTGTTATTTGTATAGCTTGTTTTAATTATACTAAACAAATAAAATTTGGAAATACGCAATTGTCGGGGGGTTGGTATTCACTGCAAAAAATGTCGCTACGTATTTTCCGTAGCGTAAACCGTTTTTTGTTTACTTGACAAAACAAGCTCTGCGAATACAGTAAAAAACGGTTCTTTCAAAGTTGTGAAAATAACTTTAGAAAAATGTCGATTTTTTTGTTACATTGACGAAAAAATAAGATTTTTTTTTTGTTTGTTTAAGAAAAAAGATAAATTAAATGTTTTAACAGCTACTATGGTTTCACCGGGCATAGGCTAAAAATTAATATGTGAATGGCATATTTATTTAAAAACAACAATAATTACTAGTAGTATCATTTTTAAAATCAAATTCGTCCAGAAACCAATGCAAATATATGACAAGGATGCAAAGCTTAATGATCTTTGAAAAAATACCTACGCTTAAAGTATGGTTCAAAGGCAAAAAAAACATTTTATTTAAATACTATTTCTCGATTAAATAAAGCACAATATTATGGAGAAATTGCATACAACAATTTTATGAACCGATTAAAATAAATTTATGAGAAATAAAGCTTTTTATTCATGTTATTCCTGTTTAAAAAGCAATAAAAATTTTATCAACTAAGATGGGAACTAGAAAGTTTTAGTGTTAAAATATTCTTAATTATTATTTTTTTGCAAAAAAGTCAAAATGGTTCTTAAGGTTTTGGTATCAGCAAACTAGCTTATTTTCTAAAACTAGCATTTAAAGAGAGAAATCAAGGAAAAAAAAATTCTTTACAAAATATGCCAAAAACCAGACAAGGATAAAGCATTATTTCTTGATAAATCTCGCCTCAAAATAATCTCGATAAAGAGAAATATAATTAATTTTACTCAACATTTTTCAAATTAGTCCTCATTTACTATTCAGTAACGATTTAAACCGTTGTCCATTTTATCTTTTCGTTAGTTATCATTCAAAGGAGTAGAAAATAAATATTGCAAAAAATAATTTAGTTTTTTTAATAATTTATTAAATTTCATTTAGTAACATAATGATTCTAAGAAAATTTTGTAGTTAACGGCACTAAACAACATTTTTTTTTTATTGCTGGAGATTAGCAAAGTAGGCAATACTTCCCGCAATTTTTCAAAAAATAATGCGAATATGTATTTCGAGTATATAATGAGATTCGTAATGCAAATTATAAAGTTTCAGCTTAGTAAATTATCCAAACTGAGTTTTCTTTTTTGAAAATGAGTTGTTCATAGTTGTATCGATTTTTATTTAATCATTTGGTCTAAACGAGTTGATAACTCATAAGTATCTATTAATATTTTGGTAAATGGCAAATATTTTCAAAAATTCAAATATACTAACTTTAAGTGACGGATGAAAATAAGAGGTAACAATATAATTAGGGCAAAACCTTAAATGAGTTTAATATTGAATATTTTTTTCTCTCTTTACAATAAAACCAAGAAAAAAAGTTGTATGAAACATGAAAAAAATCTACCATTATCATGATAAGACAAAAATGTTCTTCATTACTTTCAATTCAAACCCAGAGTAATGTATTTTTATGTTCCTTAGCATCTATATTACCAGTACAAGTGTTTTTCTTAATATCATAAATATGATTGCTTTTATATTTCGATTGATATAAGTCTAGTTCACTATCTTCTAATAAAGAAAAATAATTCTAGCTGCATACAGAAAAAAAGTTTTTGATTGGAATTAAGAAAAAGAATCTATAACTCAAATATCTTTATAATCGATTATATGCATTAAATTATATCGTTAATGTATATTTCAAGGGAAAGAAGTAATAAAAATTCATTTCTTTATGATCAGAAGATTTAGTTATCTAATAAGCTTTCGAGAATGCCACTATAGCCAGGGACTTTTATAGCTTAAGTAAGGTAAACTTTAAAGGTGCTAGAAGCTTTGATTTAAAAAAAATGTGATGAGCTTTCATTTCTTAGCTTGTGAGGCTAACAAATATAAGAATACCGGAAAGGAAATTCGTTTTTTTAATATATAATAAGAACACATAGTTTTGATACAAGTTTTGATTTTAAATCTATGTTATAATCAGCGTCAATAGTATCAACGATTTGACATCTAGTAAGTAAATTTTTAATGGCAAATTAGTAAAAATCAATTGCATAATAAGAAAAATATGAAAAAATGAAGTTCAGAGCATCACTTGAGCTTTCATTGTTTTACTCACTTAGTAAATGTTGTAACGATTGAAATAAATCAAAAACCGATGGTATAACTTTGGCTGATTATAGTAGGTACAGCAAAATCACTTCCCCTTAATTAATTTTTCTAGGGCTTTTCTTCTGCATGGGAGTCTTGCATTACCACGTTGCAGCAAAGAATTATCTAAGTTAATTTCAAAGCTGCTCATCTTTTTAGCACACATTTGGCACAATTTCCTCCCTTAACTTCTTATTAACACTGAAAATGTTTTTAGTATTGCTAGTGTCGCTATGCTGTGAAATTCAAAGATCATACAATACTAAATTTGTATCCCTTCGGGTTTTTAGTCCTTTCCATTTCAATAAAGATTTAGGAATAGAAAATATGTTATAATTTTTTTTTAGCTAATAAGGTATTCTGACCTTAAAATGTCTTTAGTACCACTTTGAAATATTTTATAAGCAAATAAATGGTTATTGAATGGCTATTGGTTTAAAAACAAAATTTTTATCCGGTACCCTTATGTTTCACTTCTATAAACAAAGATTAAGAAACTATAGTTAATGCTCACAATTTTTTTTTTCCATATTAATCTATAAATAATATTTGTAATAAACGTTTTTATAGTTCAAATTTCATTCACCAAAATTGTACATTGTAAAGTTTACATTCTTTTACTGCATTGTATATCAAACTTAATAATTTGTAAGTAAATTATTAAAAGTGAAGAAGAATTTATATAAAACTTTATGGTTTTGAAGCGTCTGTAGTATTTTCTAGAAGAACATTACATTCACATAATATAGAGACACATTTTTTAGAAGTAAACAAAAAATATTCATATAAAAGTCAATCTTTAATGTAAACGTGTTTTTGGTGGCACTTCAATTTTTCAATTTTTTTAAGGATTTTTCTTATAGTATGAGAAAATAACTCTATAAATCATAAAAAAAAATATTTAAGCTCAAAATAATGAAAGTGAAAACTTTAAATGGCAGATTGATATTAAATAAATAAAAATTCACATGAAAAATAGCATTTTCGATAATATTTTCGTTCAGCAGACAAAAATAAACGTTTAGTGCTTTTATGATTTTGTTTTACTAAAGGCAAAAATCCTTTATGTTTAATCCCGATAAAATATGAAGCATTTTCGAAATTGGTTTAAAAAGTATGGGTTTACATTTTCGGGAGTTTGTGGTTTTAATGGAGCTAATATATGGTATGTGAACTTTAGTATCATGTATACAAAATACAGTATAAAAAAAGATTAATTTTGCGGTATTTAAAACTTTCGACGAATTTATGAAACTAGTTTCATATGATTTAATTACTGTAACAGTAAGATTAATAGAAAAATGAAATTAAAAAAAATATTGTCAAAGGAGTTTATTAGGAAATTAAGCTCCTAAAAGCAGCCAATTCAATTACGCTACGAAATTTTGCTACAGTTTAAATTTACTTTCTTCTCTGCAACGCTCCATTCCAGAGATAAGTGGATTACACATATAATATTTATAATTTTATTTTAGAAAAGAAATATACCTCTGTGAATACTTTTTTTTTTGAAATATTTAAAAAAAAACTAAGTAAATTATTTTTAATTTATCTTGACCAGGTGGTTTCTGGAGGAAAAAAATATCATACAAGTGGGCGATTTTCTAACTTTTACGCTTGATTAATTTATGGAGAGAATTGCGTCCTGCAATTAAAATTTGGAAAGCCAAAAATACATTTGATGCTTTCATACGTATATATCTGCCACAATCTATTTTTAAAGTTTATTTAAACCCGGAAACGATTTTTTCTCTTTTTTATCTATATATTTTTTTTTATTTCATTTTTCAATTCTCATATGATAATGTGAATGAAACGTTAATATCTGTAAAAGGTTTTTGGTTCACTTTAATGCCGCATGTCCTCAGCTTTTGTAACTAATTACAGAACAAATAAATTTTTAAATAACATCCCCACTTTACATAAAAATCAATATAATATGACTCATTTGAAGAAAGTACAGTATAGAAATCGGATTAACAAAACAACTCTATTGGTATCTACTTTTGTTCATATACTCGTGTCAAGAAAATTTTTCGAATTATAATTTTATGCCTTGGCTCAATTGAATATCAAAAAAAATTCAATATTTCGTGTTATAGAAATTATATCAAAACATTATTGAATTGTTTTTGTTGGCTTTTAAACCATCGATAATAATTTCAAATTATTTTTTTTTCGTTTGAAATAAGTAATAGAAATATTGATTATCACGTTGGAAATTATTAAAAAATATTGAGATAATTCAGCATTCACACGATTATTGGAAGCACGTAAATTTCAAATAATAATTTAGCAGCGGAAAATTTCTTATCGTCACTTGCAGTATGATAACATATTCATTTA
This sequence comes from Sisyra terminalis, assembly GCA_958496175.1. Lineage (NCBI taxonomy): Eukaryota > Metazoa > Arthropoda > Insecta > Neuroptera > Sisyridae > Sisyra > Sisyra terminalis. The sequence goes on from OY292275.1 coordinate 17,828,378, forward strand.
ATTATTTTATAAACGTTTCGTATTTAATACAAAACGTGATATGATCGAAAATGATAAGAAAATAAGGTTATTCAATATCGAAAAAAATTTCCCCAAAGCGGTTAAAACTTTTATAAATTCAACACCTTATGCACTAAAGTATTAAAAAAAAAATTATTTCATTTCATGATTTTTTTCAGTAGTTTTTTTTTTTATTTTATTTAAATAGTTTGGTTTTTGGATGTCAGATGAGTAATGCGGAAAATATGATTGAAAGTCGCTTAGTGTTTAATCAAAAGTTTTGTCTTCGCAAAATGTTAGATTAAAGCACGACAGATATAAAATCATCAGAGGAGAAATAATGTGCATTGTATAATCAACCAATGTAGTACTGGAATATAAATTTTCTGCACTCACAGAGGAAAATTTAAACTTTCTGGTTTATATTAAATCCTAACATTGGCAATGAGCGAGAAACACAAATACTATAATAAGTGATACTGCAATATGAATGCAGAAACTTTTAAGGGTAGATTTGTAAGTATATGCATTTATTTTTTGTTGTCTATTATTTTTACTTTTTGCTTTCTGACGTTGTATACAATTTTTGTACAAAAAAAAAATAAGAAAAACTCACTTAAAAATAACTGATTTTTTTTTAGTAGAAAAAGCACTAAACCGATTTTTATTATTTTTTTTCAAACACTTTTTACACTGCTTTTAAAGTTAAAATCGGTTTAAAAAATCCGCATGATGAAAATCGTTTGAAATTCACACGAAAAACCGACACAATTGATGTAAAAAGTTTTCGAAACTTTTGAATTTATATATTAAAAGCTCGAACGATGTGTAAACGGAAAAGGAAGCGCGGCCCCAGTGACGTCACAGGTGGTCAGACGTGTCAAGTGGCGCGCACTGCAATACCGGTTATAACGATGCCAGACCTCGTGTAGACAGCGCGGGGCCGAGCCCCGAAAGCTACCGATTGCCTCACGACATTGTTCGAATTATAAACCAACCCCTTTGTAACAACTTTTAGTATTAAAAGCACACAATATTAGAAAATTTATATCTTCGACTTGACTGTTTGGTCGACTTGGAAAGCACTATTTTTGAAAGATATTCACCATTTCTCATTGTTGAGCTATGTATACTTATATATGAAAATTACATTGATTTCCTGAGAAAGTGAGGCAATCCTTTATTAGTAGCTAGTAAGAGTTTCGCGGTGTTACGGGGGTGCATTGGTTTTGTCTGTCCGCAAGTTTGTTCCCATGTAACCGCATTACGCTGAAACTTTTTACGTATGCGTCAAAACTTATAATTGTTGGAAGTTTCAGATACGTTTTAAGCTTGATATCTTTTCTATGTTGAACATTGAAAAACGTTTCAAATGACGTATTCTTGCAAACCTATTTAATTCCCCACAAAGTCAAAGCAGGATTAGCGCATAAAATGTGTCTAGTCTACATTTTGATTTACTTTCATTTCACATGTGTCTAATGTACTATATAGCAATTACTTTCCCCAAATATCTAAATTTAAAAATCAATTTATCAAAAACTGTTGAAAATCTAAAAATCAATAAACTTGAATGCCATAAAAGCTCTTTACAAAACTTGATATTACTTTTTAGACTTCATGAAGATGAAAAGAAGGTACTCACCTAAACAAAAAACTATTTTATTTATATTGATATATTGTTTTCTTCTTAATTATACAATTTTTGATTTAGTCTGTGTAAATATCAAATCGTATATGTGTCATCCACCATTTCTAATAAACTTAGTCAATCATTTAAAATACCACCTTTCAGTTTAAGAAATAAATAATGAAAAAAAAGAATCATTTTTTCTATTGAAAGAAATTAATACCTTTCACTCCCCAAAAAGTGAATTAAAGGGAAAAGGTGTGAAAAATTAACGTAGTACCAAAGTTACCTAATATTTAGCTTTCTATGTTGTAATCGATTTATTAGTAGAAAAACCTGTGATCTTAATTATTTATCTTATAGATTTTACTGTGTTTATTTAATATATAAAATGTATTCGAAAAAGTTAACAATAGACATAAATTCGAACAAATGCTTAAACAAATGTATTTTTGATGTGTTGCCATGATACGTATTTTAATTGCTATGCAATCCTTCTCAAGTAGTATTGAATCGCTTCGTAGCTTCTATATAACTCATCACATAGAAGCTATGGAGCAATTCTATACTACTTGCCTACCCTTGAAGCATATTGCTTGACAATCGAAATACGTAAAAAATGACTAAAATACATTTGTTTGAGTTTTTGTTCAAATTTATATTTGTAGTTCACTTTTGTAAATAATACTATGTTACAAGGACAACAATATATTTAAATTACCTAAAAAATCTCCAGGGAACTCAAAAAAAAAAATTAAGATTTGATCTAAATGCCCTCAGGTATACAATGATTAAGAAACTACATGAAGATGGAAACCTTCCAATGAAAAATGCATTTTTAAGTGAAGTGTGTGAAAAATTATTTTTAAGATGCGAGGATAATGAGAGTGCCCTAGTAAAAAATATAGGCAGGTATGACCATAATGTCACAAGAAAACATAAGAGAATAAAATATATTATAGACAGATATCTTTAAATATTTATATTGTTATGATTATATAAATTTGTTTTATTGTTATGTTTTCAATTAAGTTGTTGAAAGGCAAAGACATGCGTCTGGAACTTTTATTATTGTATTATTTTATTTCTTTTATAGTATATATATTATTTTTGTACAGTAGACCAATAAAAAACTTGTATTATTATTATATCTTATGTCTCTTATGTATTGTATAAACACAATAATTATTCAGCGAAAAAACCTAATTTGATAAATTTAATTATTTTTTATTTCTTTCTTATTGTAGAATTATATGTTTTTATTTGCAATATGTATTTCTTTACGGAACAATGAAATAAGGAAAAGTTAATTACATAGGTTATACGTATTAATAGGATACAAATGGATGCAAAAAAGAACTGTATGATCACTCTAAAATTAAGATTTTAAAATGGAATATGATTCATGCTTAGGTATACAAAATAAACACAAACTTGATTTTGTGGTATAATGAATGTGTCAAGTAACTTGACTATCTAAAAATGAAAATGTTGAATAATTTGTGCTTTAAGGAATTAAAATAATCTGTTATTTTCTTAGACTTTTATTAACAAATCAATATTTATTAAAACCACCCTTAAAACCACTATGAATATATTAAGACAAGTTGATTATAATATAATGATTAATAAATGACAAAATAAATTTAGTTCTTATGCAAAGAAATTTGAAAGAAAATATTAAAATCCATATTTTTAAATTATTTAAATAATTGTCATCGAGAAAAAAAATTATATGTCTTATCCATAACTACAACAAAAGTTATTGTAACAAATTTTGAAAATTTCAATTCAGTTGTTAAACGATAGTGGCTGGTTAAAAAGTAGACTAAATGTGATCGATTACCTCATTTATCATAAATGAACAGACATTGAGTTTATAAATTTTATCATAATATAATCGATACGGAAATTGATTTCCGACTTTTAACTTTATCCGGCTTTTTGTGTTACATATCGTTTCCAGACATATCTATATTTACTTCTTATATATGCTGAATAGATTTGTTTTAATCGTAACGTCAATAATTATATAAATAACTTTGATTTCGCAAAGAAAAATATCAAACTATACGCTTTGAGCTGTGAATGGTTGAAATAATAAGTAGACTTAATTAAAATTAAAATTAATGGAAACTTGAATACAATATATTTTAATTATAAATGATGCGAAGCAGTTACGAAGGAATATTTGATGAATATTGGATGATATATTTGCTAATGCTTTCCATATCATCTGTAAGGGAAATATTTGCATAAACTCAGCAAAATACTAGAGATAACTGTAAAGACGGAAAACGGTAACATGTCTTTCATGTTAAAAGGAGCTGTAAGATAACTCTTTTTAAAAAATTAAATGGGAAGGAAAGTTTAATATCTACGAAAGATTCAATTTTGATTTTCTACGTGCTTACAGTTCAGACATTCTGTTTGTCTACAATCACTTAAAAGGTTTCAAAAAATTTTCATTTTTCTTTTGAAACTAGAATACATTTGGACTTAAAGCTAAATGCATGGAACTTTATGTATAAACTAAAAGAAAAATGAAATTTGAACTACCAAAAAGTAAATGGTGTGAACATAACATACATTTACATGGAATAAATTAAATCAAAATTTCACTCTAAAAGCATTCGTTTCATAAACTTACATATGTGTTTCATGTTTTATCATTTATGTAATTAATGAATACTCCACAACTGCATTATTCCGTAAAATATAACTGACGTTTGCTACATTGTTAAATACATATTCTAAAATTGAAAATTTATTTTATGAAACTCAAAAACTGAGTTTCATCGAAACATTTCTTTAAAATAAAATATACAGTTGTTTATGTCCGTAGTTTAATGTTCTTAAATTGTCTAGAACATCGATCATATGGTTGTTTTTGACATTGAAGATAGCAACTCTTCGTTATTGTTATTCAACTAGTCAAGTAAACTGATGGTTTTGCCTGTCAGTTATTTTACTTTGAAAATTTAAAATCAAAATGTACTTTATAAATGCATTAAAATCTTAATGGTTTCATATGTTGGTAAACTATGACATTGGTACTATAATAACTGAGTAGAGTAATTAAATATTGTTGGCGCATACTTGCTTTGTAGGCATCAGACTTATGTATTTACAAAATATTTGAAACCTCACCTAATAGAGATTTTCTTTTTAAAGTTACAACCGTAAGCTTGGGATTTATTATTTGTCTTAAATACTAATGGGGTCAACAAAATAACAGGTTTGTTTCTTAAATCTTAATACGACTAAAGTAAATTTTTTTTTGGAAATTTTCAAATTAAGAACGTTTCTTGTTTCTCTTCTTAAGAGTAAAAGTCTTAGGGACTATTTTGATGAAGTTTTCAAGATTTACCAAAAAATAAAGATGTTTTTCTATATAGTTGTTAGTAGATTTAAACTGTAAAAATTTTGATCCATATCGTTAATCAATTTAACGTAAAGCTGAGGTCCAAATAAATGAAAAAAGATGAATTTGAGTTTTGGTTAGTTAAAAAAGGAATGGTTTACTTCGATTTAAAGAACTTCGCCAGGAGCCAATAATACTGGAGGGAAAAGTTCGGAAAAATTACAAATGTTTATTTAAGGTTATTGAAGCTATACTTCTTTAGGCGCGTCATAAGAGTGTAAAAATAATTGGTGTTAAAATTTTGGTATCGGAAGACGGTTAGGCTTTTTAGTTTTCCGTCGCCTTAGAACGGTTAAATATTTCTCTTAAATATTGCTTATATTTTTAAATTAACTGCCGAGTTAAAATAGTAATATTTTTTATAATTATAATAACGCAAATTCTGCTAAAAACTTTAGTTACATAACAAGATCGTTTGAAACTTATTCCCAGAAGAAAACTAAACTTTTACAAAGAAGTATTACTTCTTATAGACGTCCATAAGTACACACATGCATACATTTTTTTTTGTAGGTAATTCCTATAATCTATATGCCAAACTCTAGAAGCATACGAGTGGCTTTGATGAGTTAACAAGTCAGTGGTAAACTTGTTGTACCAAAGAATAAATATTTTTTTTTAAAAATTAAACAAAAGCTATGAAATTTAATGTATTTCATCAAAACCAAAAATCTACTAACGACGAACTATAGTTACTACATTATATGTAATATGTAGATAATAATATTATCCAGAGAAATTAAACTTAATATTAATGTTATACAAGATCGAATGCATGTATTCGTTGTATTAGATTATTGAAAACCAAAATATACAAACCCTTTCACTTCAAAACTTTGGTACGTTTAGGTTTACTTTTAACTTTTATTAAACAATCAATATTCACCAACTTAAAACAATTAAAAAGTATTTCATCAAAATATTCTTTAAGACTCAATATTCAGAAAATCAAGTGTAATGAATCACTTCTGGTATTTTAAACTTGTTTTACTGTTTTTATTGATTTTAGGATCTTTACAATCTAAGGATCTCGAGCTCATAAAAGCTTTTTAATGGTGAATTTGATACAAAAATTATCAAATATTTTGCCTGTAAAGTATTTAATAAAGATATTCGATATAATTGTTCTATTTAAAGCACTCACTAGCACGTACAGAACTTCGATGTAATTGAATTTGAAATATCGAATTTACGATAAAAAGATGCCCATTACTAGTCTATAATATTACTGAATCAAAGCTTTGAGGGTTTGGAAATACTTTGAAATGCTTACAGAAAAAATATTCAGAATTAAGCTTTGTTTTTGCATCTCATGGCGGGCAAACGTTTAATTATACAAACTATCAATGAAGGCTTCTTAAAATCTTAAGTGGTGAAACTAGTTTTTTGTACGTTGAACAATAAATTAATTTTAATTTTTATTTTCCTAACTAGAAGTTCAGTTTTGCAAACTAAACAAGGAATTTGAATCCCAAAATTTTGTTACTCATTATGGATATATGTTGAAACTATTCGCTATGCCCAGGAAAGAAAACAATACTGTTCTGCGGCTTTTCTGGATGTGGCACAGGCATTTGATAAGGTGTGGCATCCCGGACTGTTGTACAAAATCAAAAACCAACTTCCTGAGTATTTTAACATAATCTCGTCCTACTTAGAAAACCGTATCTTTCAAGTCAAATACAAATCGGAAGTAACGGCTCTCAAAAAAATAACAGCCGGAGTTCCCCAAGGTAGCGTACTGGGACCTCTGTTGTATTCCCTTTACACAGCCGATATGCCAAATACAACAGATGCATTAGTGGCAACATTTGCTAATGACACAGCCATCGTAACCGCAGTAGATGAACCCAATGAAGCTTCGTTAAAGCTCCAAAATAACCTGGAGAAAGTAGAAAAATGGGCAAAAAAGTGGAAAATAAAAATAAACAACGCAAAATCTACACACATAACGTTTACACTGCGCAGAAATATATGTCCATCGGTTACAATGGAAGGTACAGAACTAACGCAAAAGAGCACGGTAAAATATCTCGGAATGCATTTAGATCAAAAACTTACATGTGCTGTGCAAATCAAAAAAACTCAAAACATTTAAATAAAAAATACAAAACAATGTACTGGCTAATGGCAACTAATGCACCATTATCAACAGAAAACAAACTTCTTCTGTACAAGGTCATCCTCAAGCCCATATGGACATATGGGATACAGTTGTGGGGTACTGCATCTAACTCCAACATTGAAATCCTACAATCCAAGTAAGAATTACTATTATTGTTATTGTTGCTATTGATTGTTAAAAATCTTTGTACTTATACAGCACTAATCTACTGGGACTAGTGCTTACATATGATTGTCTATGGATTGAATGCACTTATTGCAACCCTATGCAGATTGTGCAATTTATTTAAAAATAAAAAAAAATTATGGATATATGGTAATTGGACACAAATTTAGATGAAACGAAGAGTATAAAGTTTGTGAAAGTAGTAATGTTGAATAATAGGAAATATATTCCCGTTAATTAATAAGTGCAGACTAAGCATCAAATCGATTTTAATATTTGTTTTCTTTGCAACAATATTAAAATTTTATAATTTCCAATATAAAAATTTGTACTTTTTTATTTCGGTTAGTTTCAATCCATTCCAAAATATATAAAATATATATTTTTTGTCAAACAACTCAATGCAGCACACGTGGTAAGGTACTTGAAGGCTTTATTCACAACCCTCAGCCACTTTTGGATATTTCTATTGTAAATTCTGCAATAAAACAAGGGTCCCGAAGTTTAAACACAAATATGTAGACACCTGATATTACATTTTTATCTCCCGACTCGGCAATGTTGCGATGACGTTAAATTTTGGCATAATTTAAAATAATCTTAGTTTTCATAACCTTTAAGTTGGCTCGTGTTCTGCATTGTTTATACAAAAGTATGTTTAGTCATCAACTTTACATGAAACATCCGCATTGCTGTCGCTATTACATTTAACGTGCACAAAACGTGGTTAGTTCTGATCGCTCTGATCCTCGAACAACATTCAATGCGTATGTGAAAGCTCGAAAAGTGTCCTGATTATGTTATATGTATTGCATTTACGTTTTGGTAGTATTCCACATGGAAACAATGTAAACTGGTGATGAAAAATAATTTCAATTGACTTAAAACAACATCTTTGAACTAAAAGCTCATATATTTAATTATTTATTTTAAAAAATAATACTCTGCATAATAATACTTGTTTATATCGTCAATATTATATTATAGGAAAATTTATGACTTAAACAAAGAAATGTTTGGGGTGAACGACAACTTGGCATGTACTTGAAAGTAAATAGTAAAAATCTAAACTTGATAAGAATTTATTTCAAATATTCTGAAACAAACATGCAATTTAAGTATTTCAGCATGGCTATTATGTTTCCTACTTCAATTATTTGCTTCATGAAATGGTAATTTATTGTTGAAGTATTTTTAAATATTAAAGTTTCATCTAATTTACAGAAAGTATTTTAGTACAGTGTAAAAATAAATAAAAAATGAAGAAGTTTCTAAAAACTATTGATATCTAATAAATTTTTACAAAAAAAAAAAAATAGCGACAATAAATAGTAATTAAAAATTAACGTTAAAATAAATTACATACTTTTCATGGTGTAAAGCAAAATAAAATGCAGTTCAATTCAAAAATATAATGGTAAAAGTTGAATGACACATATTTTTGTAACTTTCAATATAATAAGATAGGTGTAAAATATTAATTTAAAAATTTTTTTTATCAAATGCTATAAGAAGTATGAAAAGTAGTAGAAGTATTTGAAATTAACAAAAAAGTGACATTTTATTTGTATAGATTTCAAAAAGTGAGTACTTAGCAGACTACTTTTAATTTTAAAATATAAATCTACATGGAATCCACTTAACAACCCAAAATTTATAATTTTATTAAATAAAGTAAGAAAATGAAAACTTATAAAATATTTGATAAAAAAAAACAGAATGTCATAGACCAAACATATAATTTTGGTCTACAATATCCTGATTTATTTTTATTATATATTAATTAACCATTCTTTACCATTTCAACTAACCAAAGGATATTTCTATCATATGTGACCAAAAAATCAATCAATCGCTAATTACTTATTATTTAGAAATGTCCATTCAAAATTATAAAAGCAACAATCGTTAAAAAAATTATAAAATCCATAATGAAATTGAAAAAATTGGGGCGATTTTTTTTGTAATGACATTACTGCATTTTTTGGAATTGTTCTTTATTTTCTTGGAATTCATATTTTAAGTTCCGTTTTTCCCAAACTAATATTGCATTAAATTTTTTTGACTTGAATTCAACGTTATCATTGTGGTTCCTATCATTCCTGTTGGTTCTGTGTCATAAGTTCAAAGATAGGTTCCTGTCATTGTTGTTGGTTCTATTATTTGATAGTATTTGAGTTCTTAATTTCAAAGAACCATTCATGATTTTGTCGAGAACAAGGAGAAATCATAAATGTTTTACTGTTCCTATTCTCCTTATAAAAATATATTTTTGTCTTCATAAACGGTGTATGAAGGGTGGTAGAATAACAAAACTGATCTTATATGATTTATGAATGACCCCAAAAGACAAAGGATTCTGATTTTCTTGAATGCTAACGATTGGAAAAAATAAAAACACATTTATCCAGTTCCCACGTGATGGAAGTGAAATCTTCAAAAATATGAACTTCAAGATAATGAGACGAATGTAAAATTGAATAGTTGTATGGTTGTAGGATTTATTTATGATAATATTGATCGAAGTTTACAATTTTACATTTTATCCATATTATATTACATAATTTTTTCCAGATTCCAAGATTGCATTTTCAATAAATAATATACGACGCTTATAATAACTGACGTTATTAATAAATACTTTAGTTTTAATTTGATCAATAGGCATATCTTTAGAATACTGCGTCAGTTATTGTTTTTTATTTTGTTGTTGATACAGTGCAATTTCGTCACATTTAAAAACAATTTTAGTGCCCAGAAGCACAATTAAGTAGATCGTTGTATCTAATGCAATATTAACATTAAAATCTCTTCATAAACCTTTGGAATTTTATCATGATAAGAATTAGCGATAACTCCGGTGAGTATATGTATTTAATTTTCGTGGATGAAATTTGTGACGTCTTTTCTGTTATGTTTTCTTTTTTCAATAATTACGATAATGTTTTGCATTCGTTTTCGGTATACTTTAAAATTGTTTTGATTACAGTAATAAAACGTTTATGCATACAATACACATTTTACCACGGTTGTTAGGGTAACTATTCCCAAGAAGCGTAATACGTAGCCGCGCACATACATAACAAGCTGTATTTGTTTCTATTTCAAGGTTAAGGAAAGTTTATACATATATCATCCACGAAAACTTTTCGAAGAAATAACCATTAATATTATCCACGAGGAAATGATCAAACAATCAATCATGTTTATATAGAACTGAGAATATTCTAGTTCTCCTTGTTATAGGTTTAAAATTGCACAGATGGATTAGATCAATTCTGAGTATGTTAAGAAAATACCTAAGAATACTTAAATTGCTTCTTTTATAGTTATGAAGAAAGATATCATTCATTAAGAATCCTCACAATAAATTTAGGTGTTCCAAAAATGTTTTAGGGTAGGTATATCAATATTTATTTTAATTCAAGTACTATACATCAGGCTAAACAAACTAGCTATAACAAATGCTTGCAAACCATAAAAAACTTAAAAAATCAAAAAAATACCCATAAAATAGTTTTCATGTTAACGATTGTAAAATGTTATCCCATTTAGCATGAAATAAATTTATTCCGAACATAATGACTGCATTTTTATTCATTTCGATTTTGTAGATAAAATCAAATAGCCTTTTAAAATTTAGCATGGTTTTCATTAAATGGTTCTCTGCTCCTATCACACATACATATTTACTCCAAATAAATACTTGCAATTAGCATTTTATGGTGAAAATAACCAACGTTTTGTGTTCAGTATTCTCAACAAAAAACAAACGTAGGAAGGAAATTCGAAAAAAAATAATAATAAAAGGAGCGTCTTTTTCAAGAGCTAATATACTTTTATTTAAATGTGAGGAATGCTTAAAATGTAAATTAAATTCTACAGAAATGGAATTTTATACGCAAAACATTTAAATTGAGGATAAATAAGAGCTTACAATACGGTAGAACTGTCTGTTTTTCTTATGTGTATTGGTTTTATATGATTTAAAACGCAATCAGATGTCATCAATATGGATTGAAACATAAACTCTCAATCATTCAAAATGGGGAACTTGTGCTTTTTTTTACTAAATTTGAAAAAATAAATATACAATAAGTGTTGTTTTATAAATACTTTTGAAAAAAAAGTAATATTTTTTGAACAAAAACTTAAAATTTACAGACCTTTAAATAAATATAAATACAATTTTGATATTTTAAAATTGAAATTTGTTTATAAATTTAATATAGGTAACCTTCATTTTTTCAAAGTGATGACTTTATTTTATTCCTAGTGAATAAATCATACACTTTACAGCTTAAAAATGGAATGAAATAAAAGAAATAATATTTATTTTTAAATTTTCATTATACGAAGTGATAATATTTTTTTCATCATTGAAATTAAAAATGTAATGAAACTCAATTTACACACACTATATTTATAGATCTATTTGATGATATACAAGTAAAATTAGCATGGAAATTGCACAAAAATAACTACACGATTTTAAAGCAAACTTAATTAAATTTAAGAGTAAATTTACAATCCTAAAGAAAAACCATGAAATTGTTGCATAGATAAATTTATGTACAATCGCTTCACACAAGTCCGGGATAACAAAGCACATTGGGTTTAACAATCGGTCTATGGAATCAATAATCTCACTAGATATCTATTTGGCACAACGCCAAATGACCATCACAACTTACAGATCTCCGGTTTATACTGATGGTTGATGTAAAACGCGCTAAGGTCAAATTGTTCAAATCGAGGAAAAATAAATACAAACTAATGACTGCAAAAAGCTTTTTTGCGTACCAATTTAGCAGTAACAAGTCACAAACATTAGAAACAAATAAGTGTTTTCATACCGACATACCGAAATAGTATTATTTTATACGAAAAGGAAGTAAAGGAAAAAAGCGGATCCGAAAATACTTTTGAATGAAATCATATTTAGTCGTATTTAATAAAATTAATTAAAAGGAGAAAAGGTTTTTCACATTTCAATTTTATTTGAAAATTCATTATTAACGGGAAAAAGTTTTATACAATTTCATTGCATTCACAATGGGAAGCAAAAAATGTCGCTACATACTAAAATACGGTATAACACATTGTAAGCCTCTTAATTATGAAGTTTATTTAATTAATTTCATATCGCTTCAGAGTTAAATTATTATTAATAGAAACAAGTTTCTTTGAAAAGTTATACTTGTACCAAACTTGTTTCGCTTTCAATTAAATATCATTATTTTATCGTCCATTTTTTAGAAAATTAGACCGAAGTTTAAATCTTATTTAATTAGTTTACTTTGGTAAAACCCTTTATCTTTATAAAAACGAGTATAAATGATAAATTTATGAACTTATTGTTGAATATTGATTGTAAACTAAGACATTTAAACAAAGCCAAAGAAGCAAAGATAAACGATTAAAGAATTGAAATTGAAAACACTTTTTATGATTTGAAGAAATAACCCTTAGTTTATTTATGTTTTGACTAATGATTACTTTTCCAAATGAAAACAATGACTTTTCAACTAAATTTTAATTAAATAGATATCGTATTAAAAGATATTTGAAACATAGCTTTGTACTATTATAAGGAAGAAATACCATAAATTAACTTTTACAAAATAATTTTCTTATATTTTGACAGACTAAAGTATGGTTCAGTATTAAAAACATAGATAACTAGTTTTCTATCTCCATCTTAGTGCAGTGGCTCTTATTCAAGCTTTAATCGAGGCCCAAAATTTTGGTGAGTCAGTCTCGCAGGTTCGGCGGCTTGTGCACCTCTGTAAAATATATACAAATGCTTTGAATTTTAAAAAAATATATTTTATTTTTCAAATTACGAAAAACTCTAATTAATTCGCATATAAAACTGATGGGGATCAGTATTTCCAATATGATTAAGAACCAATGATCTAGTATTCTAGTGGATATTATGATTAGCTGACACCAGGAATAAATTAAGTGTTTCATTCGTTCATTGTTCTGGGGGCCCTATCTCAGCACGTAGGTAGGTCCTAGAAGAATTAATGCACCACGGCTTTGTTTCTAGTTTCAATTGGTCAAATCCGCTTCAGAAATATATCTTAGCATAATGCCAATGGGATCTTAATCTATATTTATCAACTCATGTACAGTTAACGCAGAGAGCTGTGTTGATTTGAATCGTAGTTCAGCAGTAATAATTGGAAGACAATTTATCCTCTCCAACCGAATTTTCTACATGCATCTGACTCAGTTTTTTCCCTGCAGTTTGTAAATGCTATCTCAGATTACAGTATACAGAATTCGGGCATCCTTCTTTTCAAGGATTAGAAGACTTTAATTATTTTTATCATAATTTTTGTGAATTTGTCTCCTGCTTAGTTATTCAAAGAATTTATTTGCTCATTTTGTATCTATCGGCTATTTAATTCAGTGTTTAATGTTGGAAACATCGACACAACTATAGTCGGTTTTGAACCCATAAATGGTATACTTGAGCCTGCCTTTCCAAACTACCTTTTTCTTTAAATTTAAGTGGTAAGAAGGAATGATTCTGAGTTATATACTCAGAGGATAGATGTGGGAAATTATGTGAATTGTTATACTAAACAATAATTGTGGAATAAGGAAAGAGAAAGAAAGGGGCTTGGGTGTGGAAAATTCATAACAATGGTGTTCACTCGTCGCTTTTATTACTGATGGGATATTGTTTTCATATTTTTAAAGGTTCTTAAGCCTTGAAAAGAATATGTTTCCCATCAATTTTCTGTTGATCTCTACAGGTTTCATTTTGCAAACTAAACACCAAACCAAACCAACACTGTTTCATGTTTCAAGAACAAATGTGTCAAAAATGCAACTATACACCTTTAAGTGAGAATGTTTTTTAATCTGGTAAGATTACTAAGTTATTTGAAATATATTCTTCATTATAAAAATACTTCTACTAGCGACTATATCAAGATATGATTATAGATGAAATCCGATAAATTACTTACATTTTAATCAAACATGAATCATCCCTATGTCCTTGGTTTCAATATAACTAATTTCGTGTTAGATTTCCGATAGACAACGTAAAATTCAAATTTGAAAATCAATGTAAATTTGACACACCTACCGTCGAAATTTAATTATCATAGATATGGATGATTAGGTCAAAGGAATTACTGGATGATTATTAATGTTTTATGCAATAATTTTTCTACTTGATTCTTACAACTTAGTTAAGCTGGCCTAAAAATCACTCTAAAATTTACAATGACAGAGGTAGTTTACAAGCATTCTCTATAACCATCTATAACTATCAGATAAACACCAATAGAATAGCACACTGTTAGGAAACTATAACTATATAAAATCAAAACTATCTTTTTGATATATACTAAACGTCAAAAAATGTTTTTTTTAAAAAAAGGCAATCGATTTAGAAGTTTATGCCAGTTTATGCGTAATGTGAGCTTAAATAATTATGTAAACATTTTATTTGAATTAATAACTTAACTGAGGAAAAATCTTTGTCAATGACAAAATGTGTCTTCCTTAATTAACTGTTAATTAATTTGCTCTCTTATATCACCTACTTTCGAAGTAAAAACACTTCATTTTGATTAAAAACATTTCCCTTTTTTTCAGACAACTTTTCCGAAACATAATCTGACGAAAATGCGTGTCAAAGATTTTAAAATTGCTTGAAAAGGACTCTGATGAAATAATTAAAAAAAAATAAGAATAAAAGTGGCACTTGGTGAATTCCTTTTGATTAAAGATTTGTTTTCTCTTAGCAAAAATGATAAATTAAAAAACAATGTTTTAACTTTTATAAGAAAACATGAGAAAAATGAAGATAAACACCTACGCTGGTTATTTTTGGTTAACAACCCTATCATAAAACACAAAATATAAAAAAATACGCAAGTCATTAATATAACTTTCCAATGCTTCAATGGATTTAAATTCAAGACCAGTAGGCACTGTTATAATGAAGCGTTTTTTTATTCAAAAGATTTAAAAATAAATAAATCTGAAAAATATTTCGTAGATAAATTTTTCATCAATTACCCTTTTACTCCTTTCTCTCATTCCTAAAATTTTACGGAGAAAAATGTATTAAGATAAATTGATATATTTTGGCCTGAGCTAAACTTTTCTTGTTCTGTAATTCTTCTCAAATTCAATCCTTTAAAACTAATGTGCAGGATTTGGCCAATGCAGCTCAACTAATTTTGATGTTTATGAGCTCACTTTACTCGTATTTGCGATTAATGTACTAGAATCACAGGTTGTTGTACTTTATTCATTGTTCAAAACCTTTTTCGTCTAAATTTATTGATAAAATTTTAATATTTGAATATAAAATTTTATAAAATTTTGGGTTTACTTTAATCTTAGATTAATGCATTTTAACTATACTTTTAACTATTACTATTAGTAAAAGATTTATGTATTTTTTACTTGGGTTACAATTTGGGTTCATATTCAATGCACATTGTTATGAGATAGTTGAATATTTCTTTGAACTGGCCAATTTTTAATTAAATTTTGATTGTGAGAGACATTTTGGTGATCTATTTTAGGAGGATTTCTAAGCATAATCTTAAGTTCCATGCAACATTAGTTCAGCTAAGTAAGTACAGCAAAGATCATTAATTGTATTCAATAAGAGCAACAGTCGGGAAACTTTTTAACCATTTTCAAAAAAAATCAATCAATATATTTATTTTGAAGTTTCGTAAAAAATTAATCAATTGATATTAGGGGTCAAACTTTAGGTATTTTAAAGACAGTAAATACTCCACAAAAAAGACAGTATTTTTTAATAAATTTAATATTTTTTTTATAATTAATCAAGGCAAAAGATTCAACTTTGATCAAGAATAACAATGAAAGTAGTAAATATATCAAAAAACTGCTAAAAGTATTTTTATAGAGTCTTTAATTAGCTTCAAAAATATATAAAAATTTTGCTCTTAGCAATTACTCGTTTATTTGTAACAAAATTCTAAAGATATTAAAACAAATCAAAAATATGGATCAATGTTCAAGACTCGATTATAAGGAAATGGTAAGTCCATATGTCGCATTATTTTTCCAGTATGATTGTTCCAAAGTTTTGAGGAAAAAAATACACTTGGATTTTTAACTCTAAAATTGAGATAATAGAGTTCTTTATATCAATACTAAAAGCTCAAAGTTTTACAATGTTTGTTTTTTGTCATCTTAGTTAATATTATTGATATATCTTAAAAAAACATCAAATTTTTTGGCCCAGCCTAATCAATGTATTTTGAAATATTGTATTAGTGCCTACTTTACTGATATGAATTATTATTCATTGTGATCAAAAGGAATTAACAAGGCTCAAAATTTTTAGATTTAGCTTATAATTTGGTACCATAATATTTGAGGACAAACATTTTATTACTTAAGTAGTCAAGAAATAATTTGCTCCAAATTCGAAAGTTATTCGGAGCAGTAAAACTAATTTATATTTGTACTAAAAGCCTAAATTGGAAATGGATTTTCAAGTGGTTGTGAATAATTGCATTAATTAAGCTTATCCTTATTCAACTAAATAATTAATAATATCGACAAAATTGAATTTTGAATATTCATTCCCACATAAAAGGTAACATATTACGGTATTATTGAAGCTTTCGAAGTGTGTAACTTGAATGGTTCTAGCGTGAATACAAACGATCGGATTTGGACGATTAAGCGTCTCGGATTACAATATGTTCATATGGAATTGTCACAAGAAGATATAGCCTAGTTATATTTACTATCCTATCAAGACAAATAGATTCCACTGGTGAAGTACGTGAAACTGGAAATAAGAATTGTTCAACTTTTGTTTCCTGGTCTCAATGATTTATAACTGACAAATATTTGATTATGAATTTAGTATATTTGAGAATATCATCTTGAAATATAATACTGCAGAGAAAACGGACAGGAGTTTATTTACAAAATATTTATTTAAATAAATTCAACCTTTATTAGAAATAATGGGGAACTGTTTTTTTTTTGTAGATCTAAGGACGAAAGGGATATCAAAAGAATTGTAAAATAGGAATTGAAAATTCCCTTAAGTTGAAATTAATATAAGGACAGGTAAGCGGAAAGAACTATTCATTATTATTCATAAAAAGACGTCTTTCCAAAATACCACTCGAATTTCTTGGAGCTACGCCAAACAGAATCTTTCGAAGATAGCAGAAAAAATATACCTAAAATGAAAATAAACGATTTACTGGAGTAAGATGGAGTAGGATAGCTAATGTAAGATGGGGTTGTAACGGTAATATAAAATGTATATCATGGAAGAATAGAGGCACTGATGTGCGCCAATGCACTGTTCCTCGACTGCAACCTTCACTGCAGCACATCGCCAAATTTATGTGTGAATAGCACGACAGCATCGTTTGTTCGTGTCACATCACATGATATTATAATATTAAAATTTGTGCAAATATTGCAATTACACAACAAATATCTCAATTTATTTCACACAAAATCGCTTTGATATGCTCGATAACAACAAGAGTACGCGCAATTAAATGTAAAGCTTGAAAGCTTTCAATTTAAAACTGTACTACTAACTTCACTTTTACGACCATAAACTGTAGTTGATGCGCTTAACAAATTCTAATTTCAATCAAATTTGGAAAAATAATTTTATTTCTCTTAACATTATGCTAACAATAAAAAATTTTTACCTACAAAATGCCAATTTAAAACACATCATAAACTATATTATTTGGGTAAAAATGTGAATAAACGGAACATTTTTCTACTTCTTGAAAATATGTTTTATTACATCGCTATTTTTACCATTTGCCAATCTGAGGGTTTTCTTAAACAAGAAAAATTGACATATTTATATATTGGAAGTTTATAAATTGTATACTGTCAAAATTATTGCGTTACATCGTTTAATATATAATTTTATAAATTGATTATTTCTTCTATGAAAGTAAGGGTCGTAGAAAATTACTAGTCGCTTTAAATCAATATTTCACTATTTTTAGTTACACACACTATTACCTATTTTTTCAATATTTGGTAAATATTCATAGAAACTCGTATTATCTACGCTACTTACTCAAACAGTAGATGGAGGAACTAAATTTATAACCAAAAATGCTATAATTCTTAATCATTCATTAATTTCTTACCACAATTTAATAAATGAAAATTTTAATATATTATTAATGAAAATAAATTAATAATGGGTAATAATATGTGTAAATAGTCTGTAATTTTTTTTAACACAACAATTACATAAATATGTAAGTTATAAAATTCCCAGTGTTAAATAACATGATATTCATTAATCTCAAAAGAAAACATAAGTAATTAAAGAATAAGAAAACTAAGTAATATAAATCAAATATTCACATACCTTAAAAAATAAATAATATTATTAAGTTATTTAACCAAATTAGTAAAATTCATTTAATGTTTATATAAAACAATGTTCGGCGTAGCCATGGTTGGCCATGGTAAAGCCGATATGACTTATTTACATAGATTTAATATTTTAAAAATTGCATTAAAATGTTGGACTTTTTTCCTATTGTTTATTAAATAATAAGTTTTTTGCTGTTACTCCACAAAACTTTACGAAAATCACATATGGAATTTGTCAGGCACAGCAACGATAAAGCGTTGACATACTAATTTTTAATATAAAGATTTACTAAAGATATATATCTTCTCTTTGGTTTTAACGTAAAATATACTTGATGTCTATTATTAACTAACATAAGTATTCTTTTTTCTTTGTAACAAATTGTTTTAGAACAGTAGTTCTTAACCTGAGCTCAATCGAATCCCAGGGGTTTGATGAGTCAGTCTTGCGGGTTTGATGGGTTCTTAATAATTCTGTTCATTTGATCATATGTTTTGAATTTAACATAGTCATATTTTATTAATCCAATTACAGAGTTCGGCGAATGCGCAAATGAAACTAGTGACGGTCAATATCTACAACGTAGTTAAGAACCACTGTTTTATAACAACAAATGTACATTAAATATCCTAAACGAATCAGAAAATGATTTGGTTTTGTGATTAATGCATCTAAATCATAAAAATATGACATATTTATAAATCACAATCTAACATTATACATACTAATGATAAAAATGCTCTGCTTAATTTATGTTTTGCTTTGTGTGATAAAATGAAATGTGTTTTATTTGCATTTAATAACAATCCAAAGTCTGTAATATACCTACTAGAGGTTAATATTATATGGTTGTAAATCAATAATAAATTAATCTTTTTTGATTAATTTGTTACTAATGATTGTTTTTAACGATACAAAATAGAAACTTAATGCAATTAATAAAATATATTCAAATGAATTTATTGAATGAAAATTGTTTTATTTTGGTGATTGAAAATGATGATTTTTGAAATTTTTTAATTTAAGTAATTGTTTTTAGAAAACTAAATGGAAAACATCCCCAATTTCTAAGAAATTCAAGTTTGAGTTATGAATAAATAAAGTATGCACCTAAAAGCTGAGTCATAGTTCTCCTTTGGTTAAATAAATAAAGAAATGGTATGAGTGGAGTATTATTTTTAAGGGTTTATTCCTATAGTTTTCTTAGGTACAATACTTTAATAGACTTCAAGTAATTTTCTAATATTTAATTAAGATACAATTTCAATCATACATTACTGATTTTATTAAAATTGGACGATCTTGTTTATTGTAGGTTTTTTAAGATCTAAAAGTTCCATTAGGATGCTTATAGACAAAGTAAAGTTTACTTTTAATGAGCTTTTAACTTTACTGATTATATACGAAACACCTTAACAATCACATCAAATGATTAAATACCATCAGATTATAAAGTTTAAATATTAAATCAATTATTATTATAAATTATTAAGTTTAAGCATCAAATAAGGTTTAATTTTTAAAATGCAGGAGAAAAATATTTAATGCTATACTTGACATCTACTTTTTTAAATTCATAATTAACTTAGGTAGGTATTTTAATTTATTTGGTAAAAATTAACAACAAAATATTTGATTACTACGTTGTAAATTGTTTGTTAGCTTTGGTATGTTTTTGCAAACTATTTATTATTTATAGTATAGCGTGGGGTGGAAACCAAACTGCAAGTGTTTATATGAGTTTTAAAAAACGTTGTAAAAATTTGTAAAAAAATTTCCTCGATTTTGTTTTCTTTTTCTGTGTACATGCAAAACCGTTGAAAACCATTTAGCGTAGTCAAGTTGAAATTTTTCTCATCCACGTGGAATTTATTTTTTGGGAATTGAAGAGAACACATTTTGATGGAAGCTGTAAACAAAATAGGTATAAAATTGGAATTTAAAATGAGAAATTTAAATTAAAAGCTCTTAACGTTGAGCTTTAAGAGTCTTATACCTGAATAAGGCATAACTAAACTTGATTTTAATGCAGATATGAACTTCTGAAATGCTTGGTCTTATAAGAAAAAAACTGATCAGAGTGGTTAACCGGCCACTGTGGATTAAAGAAGCACCTACACACAATGGATTTACATGTGGATGACCAAAAATGAAAGTTAGGCAAAGAAAGAAACCGCTTCTTACGTTTTACGGAGATGCGGTGCTCTAATGAATGGAAAAATGAAGCCCTGGGGATAGCAAGCCCGGATTATTATCAGAAAGTACCTAGTGTGACGAGTGCTGAGGTTCGCCCAGCTGCTTGGTCTTAAATAGGTGAAGTAAGGGCCCAGGAAGCACAATAAGCCGTTACACTTCACTGTTAAGGCTCAACTAACTGGAAAACCTAACTCATTAGAAAAAGGACTAAATAAAGAATTTTTTAAAATATTATAATGTGAAAAATGGCATTTTTTTTGGAATAATCTGTGTAAAACTTGGAATAAAATTGCTGCACTCTATGGTTATAAAATCCTGAAGATGTTCAGTATAAATTGAGATTGAAATTAGTTTTTAAGGAAGTTAAACTGCAAAAGACTTGACCAAGACATAGTAGAAAGTTTCAAAACTATTTTTTTAGTTTTGGATATATACCACCTCACACAAAGCAGCTCCTTACGAGAAACTTTCCTAACTTTTTGCTTTAAAACTGTATTTTCATGGAAATCAATCATTTCCTTCTGCAGAGTAGATTTATTAGTTCCGAATTTGTAGCTTTTTCATTCCATTTACCATCAGGTTGCAGATAGTGAATATTGCTTAAAATTATGACGACATTATCAATTTCTTCAAAATCAGCGAATATATTTTCAAATTTTGATTTTAGATCATAATGAACGTCGTTAATTGGTCAATCAATGTCAGTCTCGTTGTCAGTCCTGATTATTTTATTTTAATTAGGAAAGTGCAGGCAGAAGCGTAGAGTAGGTTTTTGTTTCATATTTTCATCATTGGTCAAGAAATTTTTAAGAAGGCAAATATCTTGAAATTCTGTTACTATTTACAATCGTACGTTTCGCATTTTTCTCAAACTAAAATTTTATGGAGTTTTTAACGCCAATATACCACCCTATACTACACTACTGAGTGCAGGCGTTCATTTCCCAAAATCAGGGTTCGTAACAGTCAGATGTTTTTGAGAAAAGGGGCAAAAACATTATCACTTTTTTCTTAATTTTTATAATAAACTTACACTTTAAGTAATTTTAGTTTATGGCGCCCCCCTAAAAAATAGTTTATGCTACTGTATCTATTATTCAAGGTTTTTCCCACATTTGAAAAGCTAGGGATTAGAAATATGTACAAGTAAATTGACAATACAAGTACAAGGAAAGTTATATTTTCAACAAACAAGAACTATATTGTTCAAGAAACATATTTTCCAAGTTTCTAAAAGTATTTTTAGTTTTCTTTTGTTGAAAAGTCTTTCTTTGCGTGGCATTGACGCTTTAATCTTGATTAATTTCCTCAACCAATAGAGTAAATTAGGCTAATAGCCTAAAGTGATGATCCGAGAAAAACAGGAGGGCAGTGTACTTGTGCAATTCGTGGTAATCAGATTGCGTGACCTACGATTGAATTATTCTGATGCATTTTTCATACAAAGGGAAAATGCGACGATCGATTGTTGGTCGCATGAAATACAAATATGAAAAGCATATATCAGTAAAGAATTTGACTTTTCTCACACTAAAAAGCACACACTCTTATTTATTTATAAAATTTTGAAATAAGTTTTAATGTTTAAAGTTGTACTGAATTATTTTTTGTATAAAATGATCCGATTCTATTTTTTGTAGAAAGAATTGATTTTATATATTTTTTTTTTGTTAACAGAGAATTTTGTATGAAAGCAGTTATATACGTAAAGCCTTGTGAAATATTTATCAATTTTTAGATTATCAATTAAATAGCGTAATAATTCATAGTTATTTAAACTCTGCATTGCTTCATTAATAAAATGTAACGTTGCCAAAAAATTCATGGAACCGTTTAAAAAATAATAAATAATTTTCGTTAGTGACTTACAATTACAGGCACAAACAGTAGTAAATTTACTGTCAGTTGAAAATGAACGACAGATGTTCTTGCCACTTACCTGAAACAAAAACAAAAATATAATGAATTATAGTTTTAATAAATCAAGAATGAGCTACTTTCATTAAACATAAATTACACTACTGTTCAGTTTGCATAAACAAGGTAAAATTTAACAAGTAATTTCATGAATAGAATTCATTGTGCAAGCATTTTTATTTTCCTTTTTTAGTCGAATTTTCGTTTTTTTTTTTTGACAAAAATTTTTTGCTGAATCAAAAATTTCATACACTTTTGTTAACGCTTTATCACACATTCCCTTGCAATCAATCTAATTTTATCGCAACATCCTGCATTTTAAATAATTCAAAAACAAAACCTTTTGACATCAATATTTCACATAATTTTTCTATTTTTAGCAGAATTAAACACAAATATACGTGGGTAATAAATAATTTACCGATTGTTTTAATTCCTCAAATATTACAATTTCCTTAAGAAAACAAGTAAAAATTGAGCATAATTTTCATATTGCATGTATCACAAAGGAAATGAATAATGGTCGGAAGTCTTTATTACAATAGAATTTGTTTCACGCCTGCAATATACTGTAAAATAAATTTATGATTTTTTATCAAAAAAATCTGAATATTTAACATTTTAATACGTTTTTTTTTTGTTTTTGTTAAACTTGATATCTTTTAAACTAATCAGAAATGAGCTTATTAATCAATCAAAAATATAAACTGAGCTTTATAATAAATGCACCATTTGAAAAAAGGTTAATATTCGTTATTCATGCTTCTTTGTATTAATATCAAGTATGTTATTTGATATTTACATTAGTTGTAATGTTCCAGTGTTTTACTCTAGTACAACATCTTCGTTTTTAAACCAATGATTTATTATGTGGTTGGTAAATCCAAAAATTGATGAAAGAAAAACGTTACAAAGGAGGATTATATCAACAAATTGTACTTGTAAATTTCTAGTTCTTGTGCATTATTTATTTCTATGTTGAATAGAATAAATATTATTTTCTGAAATAATATGCAAAAAGGTTCAATAAAATAGATAGATAGGTACAATTATTTACCGTCCTTTTATAACTGCTATGGACATCAACGACTCCTAGGTTAATATAAATCCGTAATCGAGAAATATCGAAAATTTGTTCGATACGAGGATCGAATCCAAAACTTACTAATTTTTGAGCGGTCACCAGTAGATACCTATTTAGGTTTTATTAATACTAACATTTTACATACATACTTTTAATTCTACTTTATTGAATTATATTAACTTGTATAAGAATATATAATTAACATTTTTACATTAGAAATATAATAATTCTCTAATTTTAGTAAAACAATATTATTCAAGTTTTAATATCGTCCTTCAATTGAAGTTAGATTTTAATACTATAAACGTAACTTTTGTTGATATTGTTTGAGTAATATAGTCATTATTCGCTCAATATTCCAATGTAGTGAAGCGAGCCTTATGATGAACTCTGGTCAATTTAAACATATTTAATTCATTAAGTTCATAAACACTACAGTTCTTTTACTTATTTTTCCCATCGGATGAGAACTTATGAAAACTTCATTAAAGTAATCAAACCATTTCTCTGAAACTCCACACTTTCAAGTGATACGTAATAATAAATGTAATAAGTTTATGCGATAAAAAAAATTGCCAAAAATCAATAGTTCATATTATATTATCTATTGTTATCGTCAAAGCCAGAAAAAGCCAACATCCTTTAAATATTCTCCCATAATGAGGATATATTAATTAATGTTACCATTGTAACAAAATTTTCTTGTTTTGATTGTGGATCATATTCTGTAAAAAGAAAATTTTGTAACCATATTGAATAGTTTGGTAATGTTTTAAATGAATTAATGTATTCGTAGATATCATCAGAAAAAAATTGCAACCAATCGTCGATTAAGATCGAGAAAGAACAATTATATCAAGAATTTTACGAATTTAAATTATCAAAGCCTAACAATTCTTGGTTAACTTAAGTGCTTCTATTTTAGTTTTTCTATTGTTTTTGCTTCATTTTTAAAAAAAATATTTTTGAAATATATTTTTCCACAACTATTAATAACCTTAATATTTGTATGCTCAGTGAAATATGCGATGAGTGGTTAGTTGATACACGTATTGTAGAATACTTTGAGCAATGCACCAATATCTAATGACAGCTTACATTCTTCAATAGAAGAGGCTATTAGCCCTATTAGCCAATCAGATTGTGAGATTTAGGGATGTTCATTTGTTTTGATTGTTAAAATTTTGAAAATCAAATGAAACCACTCCCATAGTTCATCAATCTATACTAATATATAAAATTCTTAGGTCTGTCTGTACATTTCGATTTTGAACCCAATTTTAGGGTAAATATTTGTTTCAAGAGGCCCTTATTCCGAATTTAACATTTTTAAAATTTTTGTCTGTCTGTCTGTGTGTCTCGATTTAACTAAAGAACGGAACAACCGAATTTGATGATATTTGAAATTAAGATACAACACAATTTCCCACATACTATAGGCTACTTATCATTCCAAAAAAATATTAAGGGAAGCTATTCCCAAGGGATGAAAACAGAAATTTTTTACTTTAGACAGGTGAGTTATATATCATTGGAAAGGTAATTAAAAGATTGAAAATAATCTGTAAAAATATTTTAAGTTGAACTGATAAAAACACAGTAAATTCAATTTAAAGTTTAAAAATTGTCTCTTTGAAATATAAACCTTTATATACATAAACCATATAGTTGATGTTAATAGCGTAATGGCTTACGTATCTAACATTCTGATGCTCCTAATTATAAAGACGTGGGTTCGAAACTTACAGTGAACTTTTTTTTTTTTTTATAAAATTTTTGTAAATAGACCTTTAGAGTTACTCAATATTGAAATATTAACAAAAAAAAAAATAATAGTAGTAGTAGTAATAATAATAGTAATAAAACATTAAGTAAATACGTTTTTAAAACCGTGCATACATAAAATCCTGTATTTATATATCCCTCTGACCGATGAAATTTTAATATTCGATGTATTTCTTTTAAGAAGTAGACATTTGATAAGATTTTTTTTTGAAAATTCCTACCCTAAAAGAGTAAAAGGGGTGACTAAGTTTATATGAGAAAATGTTAAGTTAATCAACAATCGAAATTTTGAATTTAATAAGTATAATTAATAAATAAATAATTAATTATAAGTTTATGTTTTTGTTATATCATTTTAATAACAACGTTTTAAATAACGTTATTTCACTAAATTAGTATGAAAGTATGATTAAATTAGTTTATGTAGTACTTATTCTAGCAAAGCAATTTTTAACTTTTGTTTGTTTTTCAACAATCAAACTTTTTAAAATCTAATTTTTAGGAACCAATGATTGTGACCTGGAGCAATTATTTATTCTGTTGAAAAACATTAAGGGAGCAATTTTTTGTCATATATTTCATTATCATCAATAAATATATAAAATCTTCCAAACTAACTTTTCTTCGGTATTTAGAAAAATTTGAATATCAAATATTGTTATTGAAAATATATAAAATATTCTTATTTCCGTCCACGGTTTCTATCTGTTTCCAACAATTTTGTATGTACAACGTCTAAATGTTCGAAATCGAATTGCTTTTTAGTAATGATAATCAAAATAAAGGTCATAATTTTTTTTGTTTTACATTGTATTTTCCAAATAAAAGCTTATTTGTGTCGATGAAATTTGGAAAATGTTTTTCTTATACGATGCAGATATATAATTAGAAAGGGTTTTCGATAGTTCCTCCTCTTAAAAAGTGAAAAATGGTGGCAAAGTTTGTAAGGCATAACGTCTATCAAACAATCGAAATTTCAAATTTAATTATCAAAATATGTTCGTAATAGACGAAACGTTTCATCGCTTAAAATAAAACAATGTTGATTTATTATTAGATTCAAAAACGTAGGATCTGCTTAAAAATTTATACTCTAGTATATATATATATATATATAATAAAAAATATCGTTAAGTTCCATAAAGTCAGTCATAATTATGACTTAAAACAGTCAAAAGTTATCAAAACACTTGCCTAGATTTTTAGAATAGTAGTAAAAATCACATTTCATTGTCTCGACTCTCGAATGAACCCTTTTCTCGAAACTATTTTACTACTGCAATGTACTAAGCTACCGCGAAATTAAAATTTGTTCAATCGCACAAAACACAGTTCCTTTTCAGATATTTTATTATTATTATTATTATATTATATTATATATATATCTGAAAAAGGTAAAGTTCATAAGTGAGCATTAAGTTTTTTGGCTTTCACATATTGTAAACCTAAAAATCCGAAATATGTATTCACAAATATATAGATTATTGAGCGAATATCGAGTAGCGAGCAATTCAGCGAACTAAAAGAAAATGGTTTAATTATATAGTTGAAATTCAGATATTTTAATAATAATTGCATAGATACACAATGGTTATACTTGATTATGGAGGAACTGTGTTTTGTGCGATTGAACAAATTTTAATTTCGCGGTAGCTTAGTACATTGCAGTAGTAAAATAGTTTCGAGAAAAGGGTTCATTCGAGAGTCGAGACAATGAAATGTGATTTTTACTACTATTTTAAAAATCTAGGCAAGTGTTTTGATAACTTTTGACTGTTTTAAGTCATAATTATGACTGACTTTATGGAACTTAACGATATTTTTTATTTATGTATAGATGCTGATTGATTTACGGATTAATTGATTCACGGTAGGTATACCTACCGTAGGTATACGGTTATTTTAGGTACTTTGTAGATATTTATAATTAGTTTTTTAAAATTAATTGATCATTTTATACAACTATTTTATTCTAAGTAACAGTTTATTAAATGTGTATTTTTAAAGTTGACAAAATATTGTTTTTAAGTACGATTATGGTTTTCGTAAAAGAAATAAGAAAAATAATAATTTTCATATACCACTACAAATAGCAAATTTAAAAAGAAAATATTATCTACACCTACGTTACGCAGACGAAGTCGCGGGGATCAGCTAGTATACATATACGAATACGTATACATATTTTCGTGCCTAATGTCATTAAGAGCCTATTGATACATAAGTTTTAATTTAAGGTTAAGACCTGTAAATATACAGGTACTATATTTTTAAAAAATAATACTTTAAAATTAAGTTTGTTTAATTGGAAAAAAAAACATTTCATTAATATTAAACGGATAAGACGTTAAGACTTCGGTTCTTCTGATGTCACATTTTGATGAGGGACTCCAATAGATCTCAACAAAATGCAATAATTAACTCAGAATATAACAATTAAGTGTAATGACATATGAGCAATAGAAAAAACTACAATTATGAGTTCTGAATTTGCCAATTTCTTAACAAAAACATAAAGATTATTTATTAAATTTATATAATCCATAAGTTTATCTCGATTTATTCCCAGGGAGTCCTTTAGTCAGAGAAATCTGGAAAGTCTCGGAATTTCATTGTGCTAATTAAATATATTTATACTCCTAAGCGTTTTGACTTGCTCAATTCTTTGAAAGCTATGTAAGACAAATTTGCCACCAATATTTAACTATTACCTATGATATACTTCTAGACTACTAATAATTCTGCTATATATACAAATATTTAAAATTACAGGTATCGAAAAAAAAATTAATAATGGCCCTAAATTTTAGGTCAAATGTTGGTCATAAACATTATAAGCCCGTAAAATTGGAGTTATATAGATTGAAAAAAAATGTTTCGTTAAAAAATCGATAGGGGAACAAACTTCCAGGAAATGAAATTTGATAAAACTCTTAATCGGGAAAATGATAGAGGATGAAATATTAAGCATGAAATATACATATATTGAAAGTACAAAATATTTTTTTAAATTTGTATATTATAACTACTCAAGCAATAGATCAACTCCTTAATGGCTCTTTACCGTAATAAGAAATTAATTATTTAGAGATTTTCTTTAGATAATTAATTACAAAGAGAAATAAGATATTTTTTTAATTTTACATTTTATAAAGAAAAATATTACTATATAAAACATTGTTTCTTGTAATAACAGGATTGGTGTTATATATTTCAATTATTACTATTTATAATAGGTATGTAAATAATATATATATATATAACAATTTAAATAAAATCTATAACACTATTTTTAATATAAACACGATATTTGTAGTTTAATGAAAGCATTGAACATACTTCGAATTTTCAGAGCCCTGTTACTTTTAACTATGGTTGTTTTCTCATTATTGGATTTTGAAAACCATTAAATTTTATAAAAAAAATTACGGAAAATTAAAGTTCACTATAACACTTCGTATAGAGAAAGTTCATTGCCATTTGAATTTTTACGAAACTAAAAATTAAATATGAATTCGATACAGTTTTTAGTCACATGTTTATACTTCTGAAAAAATAAAAATCGATCTTATCGCTAAGTTTATAATTGTACCATATAAAGGTAGTATTCTTAACTTTATATTAGTAAAGATCTTTATACAAGCTAAAAGAGTATGCATGTCCTCCCATTGTAAAATTGTAAACAATGAAAATAGTTCACTTTTGCTTTATTTACACTCTCACATGTTTCAAATGATTTAAGATCTGATATTTTTTTTCTCTATTTAAAACTACTTTACAAAGTTCGTGAAAACAAAATTTGAAGGTTTTCAGATTGACTCAAGTAGATAAAGTTCAAATATTTATTGTGCATGCTTTGAAGTATTTTGAGCTTAAAAACCAAGCTAATCAATTTTGAATAAATTTAGTGTTATAAGAAAATTAAATTTAAAACAGCTTTAATTGTAGATATTTGTTTCTATGCTGTGGTTTTTTATAGACTCAAAATAAATTAACTGACTAATAAATTCATAACAAAACAGGAAAAAGTTTAGGTACTCCCGATCAAAACTTATGTTTATAAATTTCAGCTCCTTTTTACTTTTAACCGAATCTATTAAGAATAATGTCTCTATTGCACTCATTAAATGACACCAATGGGGTAGTGCTGGACACAATAATTGATTTTAAGACAATCAAAATAAATTGGAAATCGTTTATGTAGTCGAATTGTTGTAAACAACGAAACTCTGTGGTTAATTTTAGCGGTTTTTTGTAAAAGGTAGATAACAATAGTTTTGCAGCGTAATCGTTGTTCATTACAAAACTATGCACGAGCTTAATGCCTAGAGAACACATTTTGAAAATGTGTTGCCCAGTTTATTGCCTTGGTCGTTTTAAACATATGTCTATTTGCCACCATGCATTATACAACCACATGAATTTCCGTTTCTCGTAATGATTAACAAAATCGTTTTTCTTTTTTCGCTTTTACTTAAATACAATACTGGTTAAAGAACTCTTTTGCAAAAAAAAAACTTATATGATGAAAATAGGGTTTTGAATTTTAATTTTGGAAACAATAAATCCATAGGACAGCAAAGTGCAAGTAAAGTTTGATAGGATATCAGCGATTTGCACAATGCAATAAAATCGGAATACGCATAGAAAATTTATACTGTTTTTCGGTTCAATGCTTTTGAATTATTCCGACGACATACGACATATCTCACGAGTCCTATTGGTCACTCTGGTACATAATCGTAATCATGTTAACCTACATAATTTAGTCGAATGGTTTGTTTTAGTATACCCACAGGATAACATAATGTAAGCAAGCAATTTCCGCAATTTCCGAAATTTTTTAATACAAAATTAATTGAAAGAATTTCAATTTGCTATCACAATCAATTTAAACCTTCCATAAGTCTATTTTTTCCTAAACTCAACTATAATTAAAAATTTATAATTTTTTGTTACTATTTCGCAAAATTTTTTAATAAATTTATCCTTAAGAGAATAAAATTACTAATATTTTCAAAATTAAGAGTTTAAGGTACTAAGAGTTAACTGTTATGTACCAAATGTTTTCAAACATTATTTTGCAAGACAGTCACTTTAAGAAATAGAACTGAAAGTTTATTTTAATAGATCCCACCATGATATCTCTGTGATTCAATTTTCTAGAGCATTTTCTCGAGGAAACGTAAAGCATTAGTATTAACTTCATTCAGAATCAATTTATTGGCAAAATTTGAACGTCATGGAAGTCATTATGAAAAGCTTGGTAAGTCGACAATAATGTATATTAAAATGTAGCAAGTATATTGCGTTTGCAGCATTAAATGGTAATAAGAGTCGACTTGAAACCCTAGCAAGGAAAAGGACCACATGTAACTGTTATTTTTGGCCTGGTGCCAGACTATCATAACATTTAAATGATCACCGAAGGACCGAGAAACACTGCTAGGGACTTAAATGTTTTTATGCTATTTGAGAAGATTGTATTTGAAATTACTACAAATGAGAAATCTAAATTGTATTCATTGTCAAAATGGAGTATTTGCTATAATAAATACATTTATGGCTTTATAATTTTCCATGACAAAGAGAAAATGAAGTTGTTACTTGTTATTTATTAAAAGAGAATCATAATTTCTCATTAACGCTGCAGAAAGCGTTTTATTGACTAAAAATGTAAGTTTTTTTTTTAATTTTTCTAATCTATTTTTAGAAAAAAAAATATAAATTCGGAAGTTAATTACAATAACTTCTTTTCTTAGTTTTTCTAATGAAAGGTCATGGTTGTATCCAGAACGAATAATTTTCCTAGAGCGCCACATAGTTAAGTTTTTCCAAACTAAGTAGACGGTGGATAAACCGAAGTTTCAAACCAGCTTTTCTAGATAAAGTTTGCAGAGTTATAGGAATTTTAAGGTTTCTATATTTCCTACAAGCTTTTCATTGCTTCCGTGGTTTTCATCTATCATCTATTTTATTTTCTATTGGTTCTCAACTCAGATTTTCCACGCTTTGTGTAGCCAACAATGGAAGTATACAAGACAAAATAAAATATGTCAACAATTGACTACATTCTCCTATCCAAATAAATTGAAATTTAAATAAATCAACACTATAATATGTACACGTTAATACACATACTTTTCTACGAAGCTCTGATTTATAAATATATCTTTTTATAATTTTTATCTTAAGAAATATGCACTTTAAAAAATTTTCAAAGTTTATTTTCAATACATCTAGTTTTTAATTTTAGTTATTGAGAAGTAGATTACAGAAATTTCTTATCATTTTTATTTTTGGCCCAACTTTGGGATAAATTTATAATTTACGATATATTTAGTTCAAATTTATTTTACTTAAAATTTTGATTTGTTCGTATGTTTTTTTTAGATTCAAAAACGACTAAATTGATTTGGATGAAATTCGGTTATTAGATGAAACTCATTGTTACTTTAAAAAAAAGGCACATATTAAGGAAAGAAAAGAAAAGCAGTTCCGCAGCACGAAATCTAATCTCTATAATCTTGTGAGCTACCATTCGATAACTCTTTAATTAATTATGTTGAAATAATATAATATATTATTAATAATTGGTGAGATAAATGATAGTTACAGTGGAAACATTATGCTTTAAGATATGACCAAAACTTTAAAATGGAAACATTTCATCAGACGTTATATTTCCTTGGTAGACAATAAATCTTAATCAAATACGTTATAGAATTATTACTATGCTGTATAGCTGAAGTCATTGTTATTATTAAGTAAAAATATTTTTGGATACACTTATTCATGAGCTAGAGTTCTAAAAAGAACATATTTTTTAAATGCTAAACAGTTATGAAATGTTAGCATCTTTAATAAAAATAGAATTTTAAAAACCAGTAACATTGCAGATCAATGAATTTAAGGAGAGGTTGGATACTAAAAGGTAATTGGATAGTTGCCGTCATACCAACCTTTTTTCATTAACATTATAAATTTGAATAAAACAAATTTATCTTTGAAACGAATTCATCATTTTATTAGTAGAGGAATTAATTTACTAGAACGGTGGGTATAATAAAACTGACACGACCATTACAATTTATATTTGTAACAAAATAATAAACATAAGCTATTTTTGTTGTTGTGTGCGGAAATACAAACGAGATGCATATATATTTATATTTTCGGAATAAGTATGCACTGAAGAATATTTATATATAACCAATGATTTATCAAATTTATTGTTTTAAATATGTTTAAGTTAACATAGTCTAGTTACATTTTGTAGAGTCAAATAATCAATTAATGATTTGTTTTCGTAAACTTTTGTAATAATAGTGTTCCACGTTATTTTTTTTGGGAAATAAAATTATAATACCAAATAATTTAATCAAAAACTTTAACCCAGTATTTCAAATATAAAAATTTTGATAAGAAAAAAATCAAACATTGTGAAAATAAGAAAACGTAACTTTTAAAATGAAATTGGAACAAAAATATAAATAAAGTATATTATATAGGATTGTTATTTATGCATATGTTATGTAAACCTGAGTATTATAACAGCCAAGCACCTGTTGTTAATATTTGCAGTTCTACAATAACTTCATTTTTGTAAAATGTTTTTAAAAAATTTAAAGAGAAAGATTAGAATTTAAAAATAGTTTTAATTGATTTCATTCTAAACTAATGTTTTTCAAACTTTTTTGTGGTATGTTACACCAAAGCCTTTTTTTAAATTTTATGCCCCAATATTTTACTGCACTAGCAAAAATCCATGAGATTGATGAAATTAGTAAACTCATTACGATTACAAGGTTACTAACAACGTCAAGTACCTAAAAAACAGTAAAGAAATTGGAAATAAAGTAAATAGAAGTATTGAAATATTTTTTATTTGTAAGCTATTTATAATCTTAGAAAAAAAAAAACTTTTGTGAAGCCCAAAATTCGGAAAAATGTCTTTCGAAAGTAAAAAGAAGTAACAAAATTACAATACCTAATATTAAACCGTATTTTGTATAAAAGAGAGTGTAAATTAATTATTCGTAATATTAAAGAAGTTGTTAAACCTTAATATAAAGGACTTCAAGATTGAAAACCACATCTCAAGCTTTAAAGTTTATATACGTTTCTACAAATTTTCATTGAATCAAATAACAAAATAAATTGTTCCCTTTATAAATCAGTTTTTATATTTTTTAAAATTTCAATTGCTCAAAAATTGAATGAAACAATAAAAATTAATCACTTTATAATTTTTTGTCAGTTATCAAATAAGCAATGATGGCGTTCCATTTGCGAATGTTCTGCAACAGTACCGATAAATTCGATATAGTTTTGAAAACTTAACGAAACAATAACAAAACAAAATAAGATTTTTTCGCTTACTTTGAACAGTTATACTGTGTATGCAATACATTCTATATTTTGTATGCACAGAATAACTAAACAATATGTTCTTTAAAAAAACATGCTGAAAAAAGTGTGCAAAAAATAAAAGCATTATTTGGTAATTTTGGTGATATACAAAACAGAAATATGACAAAATAGAAAGAAAAGTAATAATTTTTATTATTTTTTTTATTTTATTATTTAGGTACTCTCCATAACATCAAGAATACAAAGCATACGAACCATGAAGTAGAGCAAGTTTTTAACAGATATGTAGGCATAAACGAATTGACCTTTGATTACTCGGTCAAAATTGAAATTGAAATTTAAATAAAACTAAAATTGGTTTATTAGAAAAAATTTATATTGGACAAGCTGATTGATCTTTCAAGACTCGATACAAGGAACATACACCTAGAAAACCTCTTTCAACAACATCTTCAAATTTAACAAAACATTTACACAACGAAAGTTATAAATGCATAAAGTTTGAAAGAAACTTTATTCTTTACATATTTACAAGGAAGGATCACATCACGAGGAACACTCTGGAAGAATATGAAATATTTAAAGCTCACAGACTTGATTTTACCAATGCCCTAAATGATAAATTATTTAAATAAAAAAACGCTTTGCATGAAATTTGTTTAAAAATTTACAAAATAAAAATATCACGTGTCGATGACAGGTAATAGTTGTTGAAATACGAAATGCAAAAAGAAAAATAGAGTTTTACGATATAAATAATAATTCAATAAGTAGATAAACTTTTTGCGTACTTTCAAACAGTTTAAAAAGTATGAATGGTTGCTAAATTTTACTTAAACAACGTTTTTTCGGTAAATTTTTATCGAATTTTAAGTACATGTCTATAAATCTTCTTCTATCTTTTCTGTATCTTCTTTAGAAATTTACCCTCAATGAGGAAATTCTTACTTTAAATTTTGCGTTTTATAGCATATAAAAGATGTTAGTTTGTTTTCTCGTACCATAGTCTACATTTTTCCAAACAACAGTTTTTTTTATTGTATCATCATAGAAAGTAAATTTTTGCACCAAAATTTGGTATTCATTTTTTGGAAATTTATTTACGAGAGTGCATTGCCTTTCGACTTTTATAGATCAATGACGCACGAAGCTTTTGATATACCGTTTTCCTGAATAGAGTTTTCAGTAGATATAAATATCCGAGACGGCTAAAAGCATGTTATAAGGTAGACATGCTATCCTGTATACCTGCATCCTGTTGATAAATTCAAAGTGTTCAAATACTTACATAATGTATCCTATAAAAGATTTTCCAGATATTCAATAGAACAAAAATAATTTTCAACTTTTTGCATTTATTTAGTTGTTTTCTCATTTGTTAATCGAATTGCTGCGACCAAATCGATTTGATGACAATAGGTGATGTATGGTGGAAAAACATGCTTTGAATATATCAACTAAATTTTGGTGTAAGTTTTTGAAATTGGCTTCCTGATATTTTGTGATTCAAACCTTTACTTTATATATATATATTAGGCTTAAATAACTTTTTATGCCTTCGTAGATATTTAAGGTTTTTGAAATATGTAAAATATAATTTTTATTGCTGGAAAAATCAGACGAATGTTTCAAAAAAAAAAACATTCAGAAAAAGATTTAAATAATAATATTTCCACAAGACTTAAAATTTAAATTTGATATTTGATTACACATAACATATCTATTTATAGTTTAAATTAATAAGAAGGTTTAAAATGCATTGAACACATTAATTACATTTTCAATTTAAGCCTGTAATAATTAAAATCATTTACAAAGTACAATTTGTTTTCACACGTTGGCACAATCAAATAATACGAGTAATTACCACAAATTGTTTTATTCATTGTAGAGTTACCCAATGTAAAATAAGTCTACGTCAAAACGTGAAATTATTCATTTGTGCAAACACTACGCTTTTAAGTAAGTAGGTATGTGATTGGAATTTCTAGTCATTAGAACAAATTGACGTTGTATTTCTAGTTGTGCTAAAATACGAATAGTTTTGCTCAATGTAATTTGTAAAAAAAATCAAATGTTTGAAGCCTTTTATTTCTTTTTTATAGTATTAACTCTTTAAAATTTTCATTGAAATATAGTTTCAATAACAAGATCTTTAAATAGTTCTAAACATCTTATATTTGAATATCACATAATACCCAATAAAGGAGCTCCATTTCTTAATGTCAGTTATCTTTGAATGAACAAATTGATTATATTATTAGCTATTTTGGAGAGAAATGGATATTTAGAGATAATTGAGTTCTGTTTCTCAACTTTATTAAAGTATTTACTCTATTATCGGAAAACATTATTCTACGATATAGAAACAAGCACCAAATTGAAATAACAATGGTTGAAAGAAAAATTAAGGTTTTCATCAAGCGATTTATTTTTATCATCGAATGATTTTAATATTTTTTTTATAAAAATTAGAGGCGTGTGTGGAAAGTACATAATAATTTATAAGGCTTGGGAGTAGAATTAATTTATTGTTCTGGTTTAAAAATAGAGCTTCATTTAAAATTATTTATGAAATTCATTTTAAGGGTTATGTGACACCTTTAAACGACCTTTTAATAGCGTAGCGGCAAAATGTCATCAATATAAAACGTTTGTGTCATGGTATATAGGCAACGTTAATTCCTGAACTTGAGTGTTATTCCCGTTTTTGCCATTAATGCTAATGTCGGTATTTTTTTAGTGAAAATATTAATTACTTTAACTGTGCCATGAAAAAAAATTATGTATGATTACCAACAAGTATTTTTCACTTAATCAATGGGGAAAAAACTTTTGATTACCTACAACATATTATAGCTTAAGCTCTTTATTTTTAAACAGGACCAATTTGCACTTTATATTACATATTTCTAAAGCTTTCAATTTTGATTCCTTACCGAGTTGAATAATTTTCGAAATATTGGTTTTTGTACAAGAAGTTAAAGTCTTAAATTTAAACATTAGAAGTATTTAAGCTCATGTTCCCTTTTAAGATGGGTCAAAATCTAACAATGTTGATTTTTTTACTTTGTTTTTAATTTAATTCGCAAAAAATAAACCCATAATAAAAACTTAGCCAGAAAAGAAATAAATATACCTTATTAGAATTGAATTAATAAAAATATCCCGTATAGAATTTAAAAAAAAAGTAAAAAATACAACACTGCCAGCTTTTAAACAATCTTAAATGGATATGAGCCATTATTTATGTTCGTTGCTTTTGGGATTTTTTTCTTTTTAATTTTTGAAAGATAATTGATAGTTAATTGGTATTAATAAGAATTATTGTAGTACCTGAAGAAGTCGGGAAACTGATAAAATGTGTTTTGCAAAAATAAAAAAACTAAGATTCTCAAAAACAAAAAGAATATAATAAATTACTAACCAACTTTGGAAGAGAACTATAAAAATATTAAATAATTTATAACCAGTATCCATTTTTTGTGGTATCAGCGTAGCCATTACTAGGTGCCATTATGTTAAACGTCGTAAATTCTTTTTTTTTACTATTAAATTCCGAAAAATGAAAAACTCACAGAACAAAAGCACTTTGAACAAACTATTATTAACAGACATAACGGAAAAATCACTTAACATCTTTATAGTCTGCTGGACAGTTGGTGACATTGGAAAATAGAATGAAATTTTTTGGTAATTCAATTTTACTTATTTGGAAATATCAATTATAAATTATATTTTACCAAATCGTATTGCAAAAACAATAATACCGTAACAACAACAAAAATACTTTCATAAAATTTGAATTTGGTTCTGTTAGCATCAAATTCGGTTTAGCCAATACTTTTCATTTCGTTCTTAATTTTTTGATTTTTCAATTGTTACAATTGTAAGTCTAGTTCGCAAGTGAAAAAAAAGATTTTTTTTAGATTTAATTTAGAGTAACCTTTTCTTTCTCACTCTTTACTATAATACAGAGAAACATTTATAATATAATGCAAGTATTATGGAAACATAATTAAAGTCATTTAAAGTTTAATTTAATTGTTAATTTGAAACCAATGAAAAACAAAACCATCTTCCATTCTAACCCTTACTTCAATGGGAGGATTTAATTAAGAGGTTTTAAGAACAGGACCAAAAACAAACCTAATTCTAATGTTTTAAAATTTATTCCTTAATCTAGATTTTAGGCTTATTTTATTATTTTGAGTCAAAGTGGACAAAAAAGCTTTTTACAGTTTTCCCTTTTTGAGATTTGAATGATATATGCAAACAAAAAAAGGTTTAAAATCAATAAAAAAGAAGACAATTCAGGTTGTTTAAGATCGTTTTTTTTATTTAATATTTTTTAATTTAAAAAAAATTAAATATTAAAATCGATTTTAAACAACCTGAATTGTTTTCTCATTTAATACTAACTGATCCCCGCGACTTCGCCTACGTAACGTATTTTATTTTTATTTTTTCCTTTACGAAAAATATAATCAGACTTAAAAACACTATTTTGTCAACTTTAAAAAGACACATTTAATAAACTGTTACTTAAAATAAAATAGTTGTATATAATGATCAATTCATTTTCAAAAAATATTTATAAATATTTAAAAAAGAGTATGGTCTATTGCGTATATCTACGGTAGGTATATCTACCGTGAAGCAAATAATCCGTAAATCAATCAACATCTATACATAAATAAAAAATATCGCCAAGTTCAATAAATTCGGTCTTAATTATGACTAAAAAAAATCGAAAGTTATCAAAACACTCGCGTCAAAATAACCCCATCTCACTGTTTCGATTCCCGAATGAACCTTTTTCCAAAAACTATTATACTATTGCACTGCACAACACAATCGCGAAATTGAAATTGTACATTTGCACAAAACCCAGTTCTTCCATAATCATGTATTACCATTATGGATTTTTACACTTATTATTGAAATATCTGAATTTCAACTATTATTAAACTATATTGGAGTCAAGAGTTCACCATACACGATTTGGCGTATGCCTTTTGCTCTGGAAGAAGATTTTAAATACATTTCCAATGATATATAACTCGTCTATCTAAAGTAAAAATTTTTTTTCATCCCTCAGTTTTTACGTAAGGGATACATTCCCTTATTATTTTTAAGGAATGATAAGTAGCCTAACGTGTGTGGGTAATTGTGTTGTATGTTTATATAAAGTTTTATTAAATTCGGTTGTTCCGTTCTTTAGTTAAATCACCAGCGTACGCGATGTAAGAAAGTTTTTTGGTAATTTTTTCACACATTATTGGAGTTTTAGTATGGATCCGTAATTTTTTTGAAAATTAAAATAGCCTATGTTCACCGGAAATAGTGTAGCTTCCCAACAGTGAAACAGTTTTTCAAATCGGTCAAGTAGTTTTGGAGCCTATTCAAAGCAAACAAACAATCAAATCTTTCGTCTTTATAATAATAGATAGAAGAAAAAAAGCTGAGATCTGAATTTTATCATCTTGTATAGAATCAATGAAAAAATTCACTTAAATCAAAACT
The DNA here is from genome assembly GCA_958496175.1 of Sisyra terminalis. NCBI lineage: Eukaryota > Metazoa > Arthropoda > Insecta > Neuroptera > Sisyridae > Sisyra > Sisyra terminalis. Next base: position 17,868,004 of record OY292275.1, read on the forward strand.
GTTTTCATTGATATCTCATAATTGAAAATTTTTGCAGCTATACTTCACCACATAGTTAGAAATAAGCGTTATGCATAAATGTGTGCAATTTTTTCTTTGAAACGTAAAATTATAGATATATAAAAAGATAGAATATAGATATTCAATTTAATCACTTAGTGAAATTAATCTAGTACAATTACAAAATTGAGTTGATCGACAGTATTTTGAAGCCCACGTGGGTTTCAAAGCGTGGGTTCATCAAGAACATTCGTTCCACCCTGTTTGAACTCTGCTTTCCTTTTTTTAAAGCAACATAATATGGTAAACATTAAACCCTAACACATTAAATATGAATTTTCAGATCCATCGGTAACAATTATTAAGCCAATGTATGTTTTCTAGAATTTTCGATTGTTTTTATTAAGAAAAACAATTTTTTTTCAAAAAATATTGAATTCAAAGTACTTGGCAGATTAGCTGCACAATTATGGGTTTTGCAATTTCAATCATTTGCTAAAATTACTAATGTTATTATAACACTGTTAACAAGTTTCAATTCTCCAACGTGGAGTTCACAAACAAAAAATATAGCAAAGTATTTACCCAGCAACGGTGAATTTATTTTGGATAAAAAATTCTAAATTATTATTTAACACTGGCAAGAAAAATTTATACAAAAATATCAATTGAGATTAAATTAGTTTAAAAGTCTATAAAGTGACAACAAAATGTGATCGCAAATTCTAAAAATAAAAGACCTCAAATTTAACATTCAATTAATCAGCCCCAATGCTTACTAGACAAAGTGTGCAAAACACATCATCCATCAACATTGTAAAAGTCACTATTTGGATATTTTTATGTTGCTCTTGCATGTTTGAAAGGTATTTATTTCCAAACATGTCCGATTGGTGTCTGGCAACATAAAGTATTCGTATTAAATTGCTGTATATTGCAGTAATTTGAATTCGATAACTCAGCAATAATAGTAAAATCAAAAAAAAATCTTGACGAAAACTCCATGAGAAACATTATATTATCTGCATGTATTTTTTCGAGAACTATTGATTAAACACTTATTGTAGCTTTAAATGTTGTTCTACTTTATGAAAATATCTTTAAAACAAGAATTTCAATTTTAGTACGAATCGATTGGGAAATGGAGATAGTAAATTTATTGCACATCAAATACATCAACCAACGTCGAAAAAAATTATCATTGATACAGATGGTGGAGTCGATGATGCCTTTGCTATAGCCTTAGCTATTTTATCTCCAGATTCTGATATATTAGCTATTACTTGCGTCGACGGAAACACAGAAATTGAAAATGTAGCGGCTAATGTACGCCGAGTTCTAGAAGTTTTAAATGCAACTCATGTAAGGTTTTTTTTTGGAAAAAATTACAAAATAAATACAATAGAATATCAATTTAAAGATACCGGTGTATTTGGGGGCGTCACAACCGTTATTGAATTACGGAAAGAAAGATTATTATTACGGGAAAAATGGTTTTGGAGATGTGGCACTTGAATCATTTCGTAATAATATTTTCAGTATGAAAAGGAAAGTTTCTGATCAAAAAGAAAATGCTGTTAATGCATTGACTCGATTGGTTGGAGAAAATCCAGGTCTGTATAGTAATTTATATCCTAATCAGATACATCCCATTACTTTTAACACGATAGATATGTTCCTAACAAAACCGTGTAAAAAGAAAAACGTGAAACTTATGGTAAATTTAGAGATGTTATAGATATGTTTGCCAACTTAATACACCTTGTAAAATAAAAAAACTAAATATTTTCAAAAAAAAAAATGTGCGAAAATTTTTCAATATAACAGTTCTATCCATAAATATGAAACTTTAAGAAATTTGAATTAGAAATTAAAATCAAATATGCTACTATTCAATAACCATTCTTTAGTTTAGTTGAAGCACAGTAAAAAAGGGAAATGAAGTAATTTTTTTAGATATTCTCCATAACATTAGGATACAATCATACATTAGACCAGTGTTTCTTAACCAGAAGTCCCTAACAATATAAATTATTAAATTAGTTGTAATAAATTTCAATAAATTTTGCAAAACTGTATTTTTCTAAACTAAAAATCGAAACACATTTTTCAATAGGATGCAGAGACCTATTTTAAGAATCAAAGGGGTGCGAATCACTTAAAAGGTTAAGAAACACTGCATTAAACCAAGTTACTAACTCATATATGAGCATAAGCCACTGACTTCAGATTACACCGGAAAAATTAGCTTAAAAAATTATTTTTGCAAATTGTACTTGTACCACCAGTTTGTACAAAAAAAAAATGAAAACCGTGTTATTTTGAAATCGTGTAAAAATGAGTTTGGAGTATTTATGCCTATAACCCTACAAAAATCTCTCTTTAGAATGAAGAATAGTGGTCTTCAAGAAATAAAACTGAACTCTTTTAGGATCACTTCGTTGTTTGTCTGTAATCTTATAGATTTTTTAAAACCTTCTATTATTCAAGAAAGCATAAATTGAAATTAAATTTTCGATTCTTAAAATTTGCAAAAACATTAAACTTCTAGCTTTACAAAATAACACTTCATAAGAAAATGTGAAAAAAAATATCAAATTCTAAGGAGTATTTTTGAACCGTTTAGAATATTAAAAACTGACCAAAAAAAGCTTTGTAATACAAACATAAGAAAAATTTGAAAATGATAATAAAATTAGATTCAAAATTTTGATTTTGACTTTCGTCTTAAAAAAAAGGTTAATTATTTCAAATTTAAACAAGGTACTAGTGCATCTACATGAAATTTCCATATTTCCATATAATTTATTCTAAGATTATATGACATTATCCTTTAACATTTGGTGATACCCATTATTTCATTTGTTTTTAGTGGCACATTATTAAGTCACTACTAAGGAGATAAAGTAGGAGTTAAACTTATGGACTTTGATGTACATAGTAATAAAATCTTAAGAGCTAGAAGGAAATAGAACTAAACAAATATTATAATTGGAATTAACTGTTAACTGGCTGTAAAATTCATGTTGACTAGTTTAAACAATCATAGTGTTTCTAAACTGTTTAAGTTAGTCGCATTCCTTAGAATTTGAAAACATATCCTCCCCCCATTGAAAAATATATTTTTTTTTTTTAGTTTGGAAAAATATAGTTTTGCGTAACTTCATAAGATTTTATTAAATCAAAAATTTAATAACTTATATTGTAAAGGGCTTTTCCCTCATTCCCAAAAACACCTTCCCGCATCCTGGGTTAAGAAATACAAAACTAGCACCATTTCATAATTGTTTTTCCATGGTCATAAACTATTAAAAAGGAATTAAATTTCTCTTTGTGTCTCTTATAAAAAGTTTTCTGTTACTTCTATTTAGTACTAAATATTAAAGTTTTAAAAATTTAAAAACAATTCACTTACAGTAAAAGAATTTTTATATTGATTTATTAAGCACTTAGTAAATTATAATTCGGCTCACATTTAGGATTTAAATCAAATTAAATTAATTAATTAACAAATATAGTATTGATAAGTCAAATGATGCACTAATGTCTGATGACAGCACACACGCTTCAACGCAAGAAGCTATTAGCCAATGGGATTGCAAGATTTAAAGACGCTCATTTGTTTTGATTGTTGAAATTTTGAAAATTGCACAAAGCTCCTCCCACCCTTAATATCTACAGGTACGAATACGTATACATATCTATACGCATTTTCTGCACTGACGTCATTCGGGGCTTACAGATACATAATTATAATTAAGGGGAATGATTTACAAATACTGTTAAAAAAGATAACGAAAATTCAAAATAAGGTATGGATAATTGGGGAAAATGTTTGAATTAAAGGTAGACGAAATAATTAATTCAGAAAATTATTGCAATTAAGTGTACTAATATCATGAAAAACATTATAAAAAATTGTAATAAGGAGTTTTAAATTTGTCAATTATTATATAATAATGATGAGTGAATGTTTGTGAAGAAATTTCAAAATCGAACTCTGTTAAATATGGATTTTTAACTAAATTTTCATATTCCTAAAGATCATCTCAATATATTCCTAGGGTAGGCTCTTACTTGGCAATTCCTACTTAGTAACAATTGAAATCACGTGAGAAATAGGAAAAATACTGCAAAGCGAACTACTGCCACATGGCCTGGTATGGTTAACCGCTGATTTTGTGGCACTGGTTTATACAGCAAAGCTCAGAGGTATGAAATTTTAGTACTTTTGGGAATATAAATCACTATATATCTGGCTGAAACGTATACAATGCTGGTTTGTGCGTGGGAATATATATGGATGGACTTGAAAACTAGCAAAATCCATATATTCTCTGAATTTCAAGCAGAATAAAAATTATTCTTCAAATTACTCCAAATTACTATGAGAGTGCCGGCGTGTCCATACTGATCATACCGACAAACATCAAGTTATATTGGTGGACTGAGATATACTTGGATCATACGGACATACTGGGGAATGAAAAAGAAGATGTTTTTGTCCATCGAATTCGTTGATCCACAACTAGTGTTTGGGATAACCAAATTGGCCGTAAAATCAAAGGGTGTCTTTAAACTAAAAAAATTTCTTTGTGAAGCAATACCAAGGGACAAAACCACAGCAAAAAAATAATGACAAAATCATCTTAAAATCTTACCGGTGAAATACTAAATGTATGTAGATCTCAGCCTAGATTGATCACAGGGTTCATTTCCGAACACTTCGGCCTAATAAAGCGTCTTCATATTGTTTATATAATGCCAGACCCTCCAGTATAAAGATTCTATTTATACTTTTTCTGGGTTTACAATGAACGAAATAAGGACCCAGGGAAGACAATACGCCTAAGTTTGCAGTGTTAAACCTCATCCTAGTGAACCGTATAGGAAAAATTCCTCTACGAGTCCAGCATTCAGAAAAATTTGAGAAATGCAGAAATTTCATTGAGTCAAAGAAAAAGTATAAGACAATCAAATTGCATTTTTTTTTATAGAAAAGCATTACTAAATTCTAAATCATATTTAAATTTTGGATCAAACGGTAAAGTTAATTTAAAGAAGAAAAATGTTTTCTGTTTTTTAATTTATAATATTTGTTTCTACAAAAACTAATGAGATCTAAAATTTCAAGGATCATGATAAATATTCTATTAGTACCTACATATCATAAGTATCAATAATTTATCTATTTGGAATCGATTCAACATACCTACACTACTAGGCTGTTAATTGATCAAAAGCTAGAACTCAGCTAAAACTAGTTCGAAATTCATTCTATTATAAATCCCCCATAAATGATTTCATACTTTGCATGTTTTTATGTCCACAAATTTTAATTTAACCAAAATTTGAATTATTTCAGTAATTTTTCTTTACAGGTGAAATAACCGTTCTTTGCATTGGGCCTCTAACAAACATTGCACTGGCCTCTCGAGTGGATTCAAATTTTCGAAAGAACATAAAACGTTTAGTAGTAATGGGCGGCTCAATGTGTGGTTATGGAAATGTAGAGCCTGGACGGGAATTCAATTTTAATTTCGATCCTGATGCGGTTTATATTGTTTTGAATGACACTCGAGAAAATATTTCCCGTGTGGTCATAGTACCACTTGATGTTGAGCTAACAACCACAATTTTAAAGGTAATGCCCCCGTGAAAACATTATATCATGCCAAAATCAGTTCAAATCGATAAAGTTAACAAAGCTTTCATTTTAAAACCAAAAATATCAGAAAGTTTATTCTATCATAAAATTCAGGGGATACTAACAAGGAATAATTATGATTTAGATGGTAAAATGATTTTTTTTTCGGATAAATCATGTTTTATTTAAGTAATATTTTATGCAAATTGACAACTTCCTGTACGAATATTAGTGTTTACAAAATTAATGAGGGCCAGATTAATAAAGCTGATAACATGTATTTGATAATAGCCGTGACAATGTCCTCTCATCATTAGCATACCTACATTCATTAAGTTTGAAAAGATATGTCGATTAAACACGAACATAAAGTGGTTTCGTCAAAGAAAATCATTTTCACTACAAATGCCTGTAATAATATTTTATTTCAATGAAAAGTATGAAAATGACTAAGCTTGAACAGGAAAAAACTAATTGGTTTTTCATTCATGTGAACGAAGATAATGAAAAAGATTAAAGCTCAATAATATAAAATTTATTCACTGTAAAAATCAGGGGTTTTGTCAAATTATTGTTCTTTGTAATAGTAATTTATTACAAAATTGCTGAAAAAAGAATTGAAGTAAAAGATTTGATAAACGTAGAAATAATTTAAATGGAAATTGGTTTTCTGTTTATGCAAAGAATTTTTTTTTCTTTATTTCTTTTTTCAATATACCATCAAATAATGAAACAATTTTTTAAATATAAAATATTTTTTTTTTACCTAAGAATATTGATCTGTTAGATGTATACATTTATTAATTGTTTTATTAAAGACCGGTATTTTCACATCTTGACAGTGGCCTTTATACCCAAAATAAAATTTGATTTGTAGGATAGAGAAAACATGCGTGATCTTAGCTAAGACTAATGGTATGTTTAAGATAAATGTGTAGTTATATCTAACAGATAAATTTTATCTATTTTTAAGCTATCTTGATATAAAGTCTATCTATTCATACGTGAAAATACAGAGACAAAAAATCAACATTTTAACTTCCAAGATTTGATAACTTTGATTTAAATGTGTGATGAAAATAACCATTAATGCTTTTAGGATTGGAGAACATTTGGTATGGGAAATATAAATAATAATTTTATAAAGATGATGAACCAAGTTGAACATACCTTTTTTAAGAACAATTATCAAGGTGGCTGGTTTTCTTACGACTCATGGGCGACTTTAGTAGCTTTAGAAACACCAAATTTTGTCATGGTACGAGAAAAATATAATGTCGAGGCAATTCATTCCGGACAAGGAAGAGGAGGACTGCTAATTGATTATATGGGCTTAAAAGCTGATTATAGAAATGTTGAATTTGTCAAAAAAATTGACTCAGAGGTCTACAAGCGATTTACGATTGATCTTTTATCAGAGATTAAAATTTAAAACCTAAATAATTTTGAAATTGACTTTTTTTTATACCAATTTACTTTGAAGAATGTTAACTTAATTTAATATTTTTTTACAAGTTGATACTTGAACTCATCTGCATGCTATTCTTTTAGGTATGCAATTGTAAATATTTTGTTTACAGAATTCTGGAAAATTTTTACGACAGTTGGAATAAAGATTTGCACTAGAGAATGAGCATAATCAGATAGCATTTGTATACATTAATTGAGAGCTTTTGAGAGCTTTGTTGTTACCACTTTTGATAAATGTCTCTATAATAACGAATTGCTTATACATTTTCAACAGTACATTAATTTAAAAATAGTTAAAAAAATACAAAAAAAGAAAAAAAAATCAATGGTTCATTGAGATAATGAGATCATAAAATTTGACCAAATATTTAACATACTTTAGGGACTAGGCTACGTTTATAAAGGTAGGAATCGTAACAGCTTAATATTTAAAATTGAATATATCTAGTTAAAAACATCTTTGAAAGTGTATTTCACGAAACATACCTATACTAACTGCTATGCTGCTACTAGAATTTCAACCTATTTTACTTTAAAACTTCATTTATATCAATGACTTCCATATGACGATCCACCGTAAATCACGGAGTTACATCGCAATTGTGAAGAGAATCATTACTTCAATAGTTTGCTTGCTAACCGAAATACGCATATCTAAGGCAACATTTAAAAACAATTTTAAGGTTTTGATGCAATGAAACATAAAACCATAAATGAATATAACTTTCTTTGGAGAACAAACTTTCAAAAAGAACTCTTTAGCTCATGAAAACCCAGGCTCTAGTACTATGTGGATTACCTTAAATCCATTAAAAAAATATGCCAAACCAAAAGATCGGTAGTGGTAATTAAAAATTAGATCCTGAATAATGATTAACCAAAATTAAGTTCAAATCATCAAAACCAAGATCATACTCTATGAAAAACTATTCAATGAAAATCACATTATGAATTAATAAACATTATCATTGCTATTACTCTACTGCTTTTATTGCTATTGTAACTGTTATTCATTATTATTATTGTAACTGTTGCTTCCAGTCAATTTATATAATTATTATAATCATATACATACATTATTTTTAGTATAAGAACTACTTTTGCTATAAATTATAGATTTCCAACGCTAAACGTATATATACTATATATTGTAATAGGCATAGTTTTTCACTTTGCCCTATGTCGCTAATAACCAGAAAAGCTGAAGCGACTTTAAATAATTTAAATAATAAAAAAACAATACGTGTAAGTAATATTAATAACCTAACCCCCACAAAACATAAAAGTTACATCACTTGACATTGCCAACTAATTTACAATTGTTTTTGTCGAAGAAACAATCAAGATTGTAAACTATAATCTTAAAACATCAAAAATGTGGTCTTTCAATAATCAATGATATTATGAACTTACTAAAGACAATTTTAAGATAAAAATCACTTTTAATGACAAATTCTATGACCAGAAGGAAGACTTAGTCATGGGATCGCCTTTATCAGGACTACTAGCCACCATAGGCTTTTTCACAATATTCATGTAAATAATAACAGACGTAGATCTTAGTGCTCTTTTTTGTCACTAAAAATTACTCCTTGATACTGCGTGATCAGTCTACTGAGGAATGTTCGTTGAAATCTTTACTTTATCAACTCCAAATAAAAATTATAAGCATACTGTGATTTATTATATTTAATATATAAAAAGTATGAACAGCCTTCTAGTAGCCGAGTGGTCAAGGTGACCACTCCAAAACACTTCTAATTTTTGTCGAATTACGAACTTTTATTAACCATAAAGTCGCTGAAGACTAGTTGTTATAAAGCATTGGTAAAAAAAAAAAAAACAAAAACAAAAAGTATGTACATTTCACATACATTCGAAAAGACGTCCAGTTCAAAAGATCAATTGGAAAAAGAGATGTTCGAAATATTTTGGTTAAAATTTCATAACAGCAAAGTTTTTTTCGTTTCAATCAGGAAATTTTGAATAAACTTATATTTTGAAAATTGTTGCCTTAGAAGACATGTTTTGCAAATTTGAAGAAAAATATTTGTGTGTAAAAGTGTTAAAGAATTATAAAATTATAAAGATTTAACTTAATCGATATTTTTATTAAATTCCCTCTACAATTTAATTAGTTACAAGAAAATCCTCTTGAGAAAATAAACCGATCTGCTCATTTTAATATTCTCTTGTTTCTGTGATATCGATCGACTGCGGTTTATTTGCCTGGAACATAGACGCACGTATTCGTTTCTTGTAGGCCATTCCGAAGATTATTGTTCTTTGACTGCAAATAACTGTCTTAATAAAAGCTCTCAAGATAAATATTTATTTATTTTTTACTTCAATGCACACATACAAATAAACATATTTACTTTCATATTTAATAATACTTATCTTTGGCGGAAAGAATTTTTCGAATAAAATTTTTTTGCCCAAAAGCGTGATTTCTCCTTTTTTTTTTGGAGTTACCAAAAGAGAAATATCAAGAAAATACTTTGTAATTTATCAAATTAAATTATTATTATTGGCTTTTTTATTTAAGAGCAAGTCAATAATCAATTTTGATTTTCAATTTTGACTTTTTTAGTAGAATTTTACAAACTTTTAGTGTCCAACTGAATTTTCGGTTTCGGCTTAGTTTCAGAAAAAAATGAGTTTCGGCTTAGTTTCGGTTACGGCTGTTGGCATGTCGAAACTGTAACTGAAACGGAAACTGAATTCGTAAGATAAAATTGTTGATAAGTTATTGTTTCTCACTTATAATATTATAATAAGGGAAAGTGCCAGCACTGGCTAGTTTCTTTCACAAAGGTGCACCGCTTCGTCGACGAGTTTCACTCCGATGGCAAATTTTAATGTATGAAATTATTGTAAAGTATTATAAATACAAAAAACAATAAATATTTTTAATAAAAAAAAAAATAATATTTTAGATACTTTATTATGAATACTGATTATTATCAGTTGATTAAAAATATTTTTAATATTTTTATTTCAGTTCGAGAGAAAACTGACCAAAGTTTAGTAGAAATTATTGTTTTTAAGGTGTTAAAAAGAGAACTTTCCGTTTTATGTACCTAAACTTATTTGATAAGAAGTAATTTTGTTTTGTAACTTCTTTTTTTTATGTTAATCGTAATTTATATTGAAAGGAGTTATTAGATGCAATTCATATAAAACAACCCCTAATTTCAGCACAAATAATTTGTTTGAAATAAAGAGTGATAATAATATATTATATTAATGATTAGTTCAAATATTAAAGACAAAATAAATAATAAATACCTATAAAATTTAAATAAAAAGACTGAAGAATTATAATTATTTTTTTTTCTACGAAAACATGACCTTATACGGGAGTTTCGATTTCGGTCGAATTTGCGACTAATGCCAAAATTCGGTTTCGAATTCGGTTGAACACTACAGATTTTACTTTTTTCTTTCTTAATTTTTTTCTCTAACGTTTCTGTTACTTGGAAGAAAAAACAAAAATACAAAAAAATACCAATAACTAAGGGGGATGTTAAGCAGAAGGAGGTGTATTCTTTCTTTTATATGAAATTAGTTTAATGAACTATTTGAGTGACAAAATAATTGATTCAACTAGGATTAACTTACTTGAAGAAGGACTAAGAAGGAAAGTGCTTTCTCAAACTATTAAACATTACTTTTTTGGACGATTTCTTATATCTACCTATACAAAATTGAGTAAGTGGCTTTGAACAATTGTTACGTTTAATAAATATTTAAATTTAAAAGCCCAAAAAAATACAGGAATAATTCTGTTTTTCAAATTAAAAAACAAATTAACAACATAGTTCGGGGAAAAATAAGAGCTTGCAGGTCAACAAATTAATGTCTACATCTTTACGAGTTTGTCGTTTCCCAGTTCACCAATTTGTAACCGACATTTCAACAATAAACAGAAGGAAATACGTCCAACAACACATTTATAAAAATAAACTGTTTTTCTATTGAAAAGCTTTGGAGAATATGTTATAAAATGGTAAAAAAAGAAACGTGAAATACGGAAGTTCTATTCAAAGTTTTTATTTTTGAAAATTAGATATTTTGATCAATGAGGAATCATTAGCGACGAACAACATAAGCATTTGATGGAACAGTTTTGAACATTGAAAATTCTATTTGAGATTCCATCTTAACACATAAATTCTACAAAGAACGTTAAAGTACAACAGACAATGTTATACAACATGAAACAGAATTCCAAGACTAAGAATGTGTCCTATGAATACGAGCATCTATTATTCAGTAATAAAAGCTCAACAGACTTTGGAACCCGAATGCATGGAGAGCTATATAAAAATTGGAAATAAAATAACACCTGTATTATACCGAATGAAAGATCCTTTGCAAAATTGCTATCTTTTTGTAAATAGGTGTAAAGAAACGGAATTGTGAATATTTTCTACACAATAAAATGTTTAAATTCAAAAAATCCACGGTAAATATTACAAACTTGCAGTTTTAATCATTCAAACGAGAGAATATTTTTATCATGCTACGACGAAAGTAACTTTTGGTTTTATTTCAGTTTTTCACTATAATGCCTTGAGGCCAAATTTAAAAGTTAATGCAAGCTTGCATTTTTATCTATACGGAAAAAGAGATCAAGTTGAAAACAAAATGTAACTTTCAAATTTAATACCAGTTGTTCTATGGAATACTGTATGGAAAAGAATTTTTCTATTTCCGATTTCTAAAAAAAACAAACGCCATATGTTTACAGACTCAGCAAAAAAATATTCGGAACCAATAAATGAACAATGTGTTTTTTTATTATTATTTAAAATGTCGCTATCTGGGTCGAGAATAAATTGAAATATCCACCATTCAATAGACCAAAAAAATGATAACTTTAAAACATTTATTTTTAATTTAAACTAAAATCAAAATATATCAACTTTAAATAGAATTTAATAGAAATTATTTATATTGTCAAAACTGATTTAAATTTTCCGCTAAAACACTTCAAAGCGATTATTGAATCTCGTATGACGTCATTTTTCTAAAGTAAACAATTATCTTCTTAAGTGTATGAACAAGTTTGATTTTAAAAATTGTTTTTAAAATGAATGCAAAATCTCAAAAATTCTCAGTGTCAATGTTGTCACTTTTTTTGTACTGTAAATAGTTTAAGAGAAATTGATGGACAACAATGAAAATATTCAAATCACACTGCAAAAGTAGGTACAAGGGATATTCAAAATTACCGTTTAAATGTGTATATTAAGAGTATACAATAAAACTATATTTTGGAATTGCTTTTTCTAAGAAATGGTTAATGTTATGTAAAGAAAAAGAGTTAAGACAACTTATGTCGATAATTCTAAGATCTATAAGTATTATTTGGGATATTTTTATCATAAAATTAACCTTTTCACTGAAAAATCCAAGAACACAGTTTTGTGAACTTTAACCATGAGTAAAATTTTTATACATATGAGATCGATGGGGACTTTCTATTGTTTCATTATTATAGTGTCCCTAATGTTCATGCAAATTTCCAGTTTGTTGGGAATTGATGCCAGGGAGAATGTCAAAATTGACCGGATTTGAAAAGCATTTTGTTGGAAAAGTTTTTTCTTTACTGTTGAAATATTTAAGCTGAATTTTTACTTAGTATTATTTATCAGCAAAAACGTATTCAAAAATTGTTTGCTAAACGCATCAAGAATGTAATTTTGGAAAGAAAAACTTACCCGCCAGCCACCAGGATCATCTGCATATTTCATTGGAGTAAGGATTTTCAAGCGGCGAAACTTTGAAACACTGTCTTTATCGACAACTTCTTAACTTAGAATTTATAATTTCTTTAAAAATTTATTACATTTTAATCAATCCGATGCATCATTATTACATTTTTTACTTTTTCTTAAATAACGTTTGTAAATTTTATTTAAAGTCGACCACATTTTCTTTCGTTGGAACAATTTGACAACCTGTAAGTATTACATACTATAAGATAATAGTAAAAGGTAGACTGACGATTTTCCATAGTGAATGAAACATCATTAGATGTTTTAATGACGATAAAAGTCTTTAAGAAATGCAATAGGTTTATAATCAAAAGATAAATTCGAAGTTTTCAAATTATTTATGATGTTTTTCCTTTCTGGCAAAAATATACATAAATGTGTAGAAACAGCACATTATTCATAATACAAAGCATAAGTGAGAAAAATAAGTACTATTTATCCTACAAATTACTTCTGCGGTGTTTTTATTTAAAAAATTACAAATATAACGAAGTTCCTACACTTGCAGTTGCTCCGCACTTTAAATTAAAGTTTCATTTTTTTCAGTAATTAAATATTATCAATATTTTTATAAGGTCAGTATTTTTCGCATTTTTATAAATACTAAACTTTTTTCATCATAAATACGAATTCGTAGAATGCGGTTGGTAAAATAAAAGGCGCAGAAACATTTTTGTAGCACTGTATTATAAATTCAAAATATTTTCATTATAAACTTTTCACATTTCAGTTCTGCCATAAGGTGTTATTATCTAAGTTGTTATAACTGCCATATTTAAGTTGAAATAAAAAAGCGGTTGAACTTTCTTTTTATTTGTGTTATCATCAGTTCTGGTTTCACAAAACTTATAATTTTGAAATCAAAATTTAATAAATAGGAAATATTTTCGATAAAAACTTTTGGTATTAAAGTAAGAGTTTTAGAAACAAAAAAAGATCAATTGAATAAATAAACTTGCTAAAAATTGTGAATTTTAATTTCCAGAAATATTACAGAATGATGGAGAACAAAAATTAGCAAGGATAAAACTGAATTGTTCTGTGTTAATAAGAAATTGTAATGTACTAATAGAAAAACCTGCTATTATAAATAAGTAAAAATTTTATGTAAAACTGCCAAAACTTTTAAATATATATATATCGTTATGCAATTAGGATGGGATTACTGGATCTATTTCTTTAGGAGCCTACTGGTAAACAAGACTTAGATGTGTAAAATATGTTTGAAATAATAGGGGAGGAGTAAAAAGTATTGTGATATAGGTATTTAAGTGCTTGTTATACCATTGATATTGATGTGTTACAAAAACACAAAAACACAAAAACAACTAATATCTAGACGGCAAAATTGCAAAAAAAAATGTTTCCCTTCTATCGAGCACAACAATGTTTTTATTTTTCAGAATCGTTGCCTTGAAGATTATTTGTCATCCCTTGTAAATGAAAACTATAACACGGTAGAACCTATTTGCTCTTCTTCATACTATAATTAATAATTGAGTTTTGTCATCAATGACGTTGCAATATATCCAATCCGCGTATTCAATTGAATGTTTAAGCAGTTATTCAATTATGAACTAAATGGATGAGCAATGGAAAATATTTTTTTTTCCGATTTTTACGTTTTATTGATGTTTCAAAGAAGTTTTTAGTTTTTCGTTTTTTTTTTGGATTTCGATGTAAAATTTACCCTCAGGTTTAATTTTCTAAATTGATGGAAAGAACCCAATACCTTCCAGTTTTGGAGTGGCCACCTTGACCACTCGGCCACCAGCAGGCATTTAAGTTTTCATTTTTAATTTTTTTTATTACTTTATAATGTTATGCCAGTTGTAACGTACTGTGTTCTTATATACAAATTCGTTTGCCCATATATCGATTTTTTTTGGGTTCAACTAAATCAACTCTTACCTTCGGAACTATATAAATGCTCAGTCAAAAAACTACAACATTGTGAAGAAATAAGAGTTTTTAAGGTTCATACTGTTTAAATGTTAAGAAGAAAATAAATTTCAAAAGTATATTATCCTTAGATTCAAAGATAACTTTTACGGGAGGTACAATTCTAATATAATAATAAAACTTTGATATGATGAATTACAATGTATTTTATGAATGAATATAGCTTTAATATTACACTGTTATAAAAAAGCAATTCATTTTCCTTTGAACTGTAAAATGCCTTCATCTCGAGCTACAAATCTTTTAAAGATGTTTTATAATAAATTTCAAGTTTAGAGATTCTTGGTACACTTTATATTTTGATAGTATTACATGCGTTAAGTTCAAAGCAAAACCATTTGAATTAATTTAAATTGTTTCTTAAAAGTTTGTGACGTACAAAAAAAGTTTCGTGTTTTAAGTTATTTGGGATGTTTATTATTGAAAAGTACTAATTTTGAAGACAAAAACGTTTATTTCAATTATTAAAGAGAATTAGAAATGAATATATTATCTTATTTTTATGTTTGAGTCCATTTATTTTATTGTCTGAACTCTAAAATAAAACCATAGATTGTAAAGTTTTTCGCTTTATATCGCTTTATTACGATTTTAGTACGGGGCTATAAGAAAAGCGGGAAATGATCTTTAATCATAAACCATTTAATTACTTTATTTTATCATCGCAATCGAGGTATGGATTTGTTTTAACATTGATCGTTAAAACTATTTCAATTTTTATTAATTTGCTTTAAAATCTTTAAAAAACAACTAAAGGCACAAAACCAATGTACTTATTCTTACTAAACAGTTCACTGGTTTTACACAGAAGAAAATAAGCATACTTGAAGCTGTGACGATCATAAAAAATCGTTCGAGGACATTTAATTAAAAATTTCAAAGAACATCTTAATGATTCATTCATATTAAAATTTATTTGAAATTACATTTTTCATAAAACTTATATTCAGACTTTACATTAACTAGAAAGATATTTTATAAAATGTGAAGCTTAAAGACGAAAGATGAATCTTAGCGGATATCTACTATAATTAATCAAAATTTATGTTCAGAAATAGTGAAGAAGGTGGCAACTATAATGAATTACTAAATAAAGTTTTGACAAACATTATATATATATATATATATATATATATATATATATATATATATATATATATATATATATATATATATATATATATATATATATATATATATATTATTTATTGTAATAATAAAAATTGAAGCCAAGTTTTTTGAAGTTAAAAAATATAAGAAGTGCTGTTTATACTGTTTTTATAATGTTTGACTATCTGTATTTTTCCAGTTAATTCAAGAACATATACACCAATTTTAATGGAATTTGATATTAAAGTACAATACAATATTTCTTATATAACATGATATATTTTAGTAAAAGAAACTAAAAAGCATAGGCACTATTCGTAAAATTAGTGAATGAAAAAAAAGTCTTTATAGCCGTGTGATACATCATTGTTGGTAAGGTTTCTTAAAATTTATGGTTAATAAATAGGAATATTAATTTTATTTAAATCAATTATTGGTTAGGGAAGTTCTTTCAAAGAAGTTAAAATAGTGTTCGACTGAACTTTGGATTTCGGCCTAATTTTGGTAAAAAAAAAAAACGAATTTCGGCTTTTGTCAAGCCGAAACTACGACCGAAACTGAATTCGTGAGATGATTATGTGGAGAAATTATTATTTTTCACTTAGAATATTAGATTCTTTAATTTTGAATACTGATAATTATCAGTTGATTAAAATTAATTCTAATATTTTTATTCCATGAACTCATAAGTTCATATCTATGGGCAATTTTACAGTGAGAGAAAACAAGAAACAGTTTAAAATAGGATGAGCTTTTTTAAAATTAAATGGCAAATTGGTATTAAAACATAAAGCCTTAGAGTGTGTGGATATACAATACTGGGGTGTGATTTATTCGATACGGATCTTTTTAATTTGACTCTTTAGTTGAAATTCAGATATTGATTCATATCAATTCAGATATTGATTAAAAATAATATAAATAGCACCTATGGATATTCTTAGGCAACGATCTTTTAAAAATCAATTTTCGAGAAATTAACTATATTTTTAATTGGGAACATCAATCATAGAGATAATGATTTTAGGGAAAACGTTCAATTGTAGCAATAACTAAGAATCATATTTATATACTTCTTAAAAAATTATAAAAGCTTCTAAGCTTTTTGATTTATTACTACATTTTTTATAAGTAATAGGTTTCATAAGTTCTTCCCTTCTTCTATTAATATACAATTTTACTGTTTTGATATGATTTATTTTGATATATATGAACCTTTTTGATCTATTATCTTCTTTTATTTCCCATGAAGTCTCATTATGCCTTTTCTCCAAAATTTTTGAGTTTTGGATCAATATTATTTCTGAAGATGTGATTTTCATCATCATAGCACATGACCACGTACTGCATTTGCGGTAAGGGAAAAGCTCACAGGGTTTGATTGGGATGTTTTTCCTTATTCTGCATACTTCCCAAATATTGCCCCATCTAATTATCATTTTTTTTCTATCCTTAAAAATAGTAATGGTAAACTAAAAACTCATTACATAGTTGCAAAAAAAAGAGAACACAAGCCACCCCAGAATCGAACTTATTTGAAGATTTTTTTTTTTTTTTATAATTATGTAGAATATCAATGGATAAATCTTTGTAAATTATTTAGAATAAAAGTATATTAAAGCTTCATTAAATGTAATCTTTTAAAAGCTTCAAAGAAAATGTTATTGGTACATAGAACTACAAAGATTTGAACAATTGACGGTAGAAGACCAATCAAAACTAAGTAACCAAAATATCAAACCAAAAGCAGATAAAGTCTTCGGTATCAGGTATTAGGTGCAATAATCTTAACATGTTATCAAGATGTTATCATGTAGCCTAAGTTGCAGGTGCCATCGGTAAATATATATCTACAATGGAAGATCCTACTATATTAAGAGTAAAGTTAATGATTACACTAACTTCACTAACTTAAAAAATAAACAGTGGTTAGGAATAATTCTTTCAACCTGAGGAATATCGGGGATCTTGGATAGGTTAGTTAATACATATCTGTATTTAGCGGAACGGTTTGCAGTTTATTTTTTCTTCTTCAGACGTTCATAAATTCTGATTATTTTTTTCATCCAAGTCAATAGTTTTATTTTTGTCATTAATGATTTAATTGATTGAAATCTTAACTCTACCTGTACTGTTTATATTAATAAATCAGCCGTCAATGACTGATTATTTAGGATCGGAATACCCTGAATAATAATAATATAATTTCCATGATTTTTTGATCCCATTAAGCACATTAAAATATAAAAGTTATTCAAATGATTCGTATTATTTTAAAACGCTATAATTTTGAGGAAATTATTTTTCTTTGTACTAATTAGATAAGAAAAAAATAAAATAAAACTCGAAATTATTTTTTTCTCAGAAAATAACAAAAGTGAACATTTTTAAGTGTTGAATTAAATTAGAAATATGGTACATGATTGTTAAAGGCGTAAGTAACAATAAAATCGATATTTAATCAATTCTTTTGATCTAAAAAATAATAAACAGCTACGATTTATTTGAACAATTGTTCTAAATTTTCTCTTTTCTAAACAAAATGTTGGAAAAGAAAAAAAGAAACATTTTTGTTTGACCTATTAACTTAAACGTTTATTTGTTTTTAGAGAAAACAAAACGATTTTTATAGAGATACTAAACTTGAATAAGTGTACAAGTATGCTTATAGGAATAATAAGTACTATTGCAAATTGTATCGTTTAAATGGGATTACTTTTAAAATTATTGATATCAAATTTTGGTGCTTACTTCAATACATGGAAACTATAAGTGTTTTCCAATTTTGTACAATATTGGTTCTGATTTCAAAAGCTTCTAATGTAATGCTTGAAATGAAGAACATATGATTCCTAGTAAGAAAACGAAACGAATAATGAGATGAATAAATAGTTGCTTTATTTCCGTCAATACAACTGTTTATTGAATGTGATAATAAGTTTTTCATTTAGGTCGGTTCTCATAATTTCACACAAATAAATTTTGCGATACAGTGTTTTCTTATTTATCTGAAAAGTTTTGAGTTTAAATAGATGAATACGGTTTGCATTACTGATCAAACATTTATTTTAGAAGCACTAGTCACGATTGGTTGATTGGATTTCTATAGAATTCATTTTATAAATTTTGTACGTGAGGTAAAAATCTGAAGATGCATTTTCTGATATCGTCACTTTTCTCATATTTGCATGATTGAAATTCACTATTTTCCATTTTGGATACTCAATTTATTTTTATTTTCACGTCAACGTTTTATTGTTACAGGCGAAAGTCTGCAAGCAGACATTCAATTTTTTCTGTTATTTAAAACCAAATAAAAAAACTATTTTTTTTTCTGCCAAAAATTTTCATATTATTTTTTTGTTAATTGTTTCAATATAGCTGCCGTTTCTTATATTTTTCACAAGTAAAGTACAAGTATATTCACAAGTATGCAATAAAATTATATAACTATTTGCTGCCAATGTTTTTATAGATTTCAGGTATGAAATTTTTTACATTTATTAAATCGATCAATGAAGTAGGTGGTGTATTTTAAAATTTATGATAGCATAAAGGTATGTATACCTTATATGTTAAGCCTTATAATGAACAACTTATTTTACATACATTTGACATAGATAACCAAAGGCGACTTTGCAAATTTGCCGTCCCTCATCCACAATAATTGTCACTGTTTATTTCTACTGCTCGTAAACACTATTTTTTTTTTAATAATAATAAAACTTTATTTCCTGCAATTAATTTACACGTGTAAGTTTACAAATTTAAAATTTTGTTTACTTATTTTAACATTTTTGTTTAACTTAAAAGTTCCTTCTTGTATTTACCACAATATTTTACCTTTTAACTTTTGCTACTCATTTCCCTTTCCTTTATTTTTATTTTTTGATTCCATTATAGGGGTGTCCTTTAAGGGGGAGAAATTCAAAAAATTCCTCTGTCATTGTTAAAAAAAAACAAAATAAAAAAACTTTTTAAGAAAAAAAAAACATATGTTCTAAAAGTAAGTAAAATAAAATATAATTTGTTAGGTATTAACAATTAATAGGTTAATCTCAATTAAGTAATAAAGATTTTTTTTTCCTTTTTCTTTATTAAACACTATTTAAGATATTATAATATACACATATATATAATAAATACTTTTTGATATATTCACAAACTAATGTAGATTCTGACGCCATAGTCTTGCTTAATAATGAAATATAATTTCCACTATTGCCTACTGGTGGCTGAGTGGTCTAGGTGGCCGCTCCAAAACTGGTAGATTTTTTGTTCAATCTCGTATCGGGTATATTTTTGATACTTCTCGATTACGGATTTTTACTAACTTAAGAGTCGCTAAAGCGATGGTCAGCACTATACTATGTATGATCGATGCGTTACATAAAGCTTATGCATGTAATCAGTGGCGTAGCTATCTAGGGGCTAGGCGGAGCAGTGCCCCGGGGCAAGTTCCTCAAGCTCTCAAGCTCCGGGGGCCTTCGAATCCTTACAAGAAATTCCGAGCGAACTGAACTTTTGGAAATTTCTCCCATTTTCAAAATGAATATGACAGGTTGCAACCCCACTTTAATCATGACAACTCAGTTGAGAGAAATTCAAAAGTTATGCCTAGGGAATTCCCCTAATAAATAAATAATAAGCCCTAGTTTGTCACTTCAATTTATCAATATTTACCATCTAGTTTTACCTCAACTAACTCAAGCATGGACTGTTCACTAATTATGTGAGGAAATAATGAGACAATATGACAATATGAGTGCTCGAATGCGACCTAACGGAAGTATTTACAGCAATGTTATTATTCTTTACAATTCCTGCCACTTCTGCGGCAGCTAAAGGTCATTCAACAAATTAAAAATAATAAAAAATATTTTTAAGAAATAATATGGGCGAAACTCGACTCCGACATTTATTAATAGCAATTGAAAACAAAACCGCATCAAGCCTGGATTTAAACGAAGTAATTGATACTTTTGTGAAAACTAAAGTTAGGAAAAAATTGTAAATATAATTGTTATTAAGTCAGTTGGTAGACCCGACCTTTATATAATAAACCCTTAAATGTTCTCTATTTCGTTTTATTAGTCAAAACTAAACTAAGTATTAATTGTAATTTATGTTGTTACTGTTTAATATTTTTGTTACCTGCCCTGCAGTGCACAAAAAAAGAGCTTAAGTAGCTTAGCATTTTTAAAGTATTTGTATATTTCATATTTTTATTTGACAAAACCTAATCAGTTTACATAGCAGTGGGGCCCCAATTTTTAATTTGCCCCAGGGCCCTTGGTTACCTAGCTACGCCACTGCATGCATTTGTACGTAAAATATTGTACTTTTTGGTTCTATGATAGTTGATCACTAAAAAATTCCTCACACAAAAATTAACACACAGTGATATATCTTCATATGGAAATTAACCCACAGAAAAAATGCTTATTTCATTTCATTTTCTCAAAATCTAACCGCTGAAATGGGCTCAGATTCTTGGTTTGTACAAGGTGAGATAGGTAAAGGTCATAGGATATGGTAATCTTAAAAATTATTTCATTAGAGAGAATATTAGTAAAAGTTTTATTGTAAAGCAAATGCAGAAGTAACTCTTGTTAAAAATAATTCAATCGAATTCTGTGTTTTACAGAAAAAAAATATTTTCAACGGCAAATTATCAATTTCCGGTGTTCAAAAAATTAGTGAAAAATTTTACTTCCCTGTGTGAATGACATAATCCTTTGTTCAATAAAATGAATAATCTATAGTCCCAGCACGAGGAGTATGCAAATGCAAATTATTAGGTGAAATGTCAACAATGCATCCTAAATGCTAAGGTGATTGGTGACAATACCAATATTAAATCAACAGGCTATTGGTTAAAGAGGAACTGAACAAGCGAAGAAAGGCCGATCATCAATAAGAAGTGGCATTTAACTATATGTCAAGCACCCTTCATTAAACACCACAGAAAAGCATAAGAACTTTCAAAAGCACCAACATTGACGAAAGCTTATGGTTTTAACGATCTAACGATAAAAACATTGCAATATATCAATTTTTCCATACAAAAGTTATGTATTAACACGTTTATTACGTTTTTAAATTATTATCTCTTTAGAAAAAGTTATTTTAAAAGCTCCCTATTTTATTCTATAAATATCCGCTTCCACTAGAAAATTGAGAATAATTCTCTGAATGCGATTTATATATTAAACCTGTTTTATATGTTATAAAATTTGAAATATTTTATTTGCCGATATATCTTCAGTGTTTATTATAGTATTGAAGGAGCGCAAATATAAATTGTATAAAGTAAATATGTGATGTGAATAGTAGGTAAAATAGAATAATTTTAGAAGAGTATAAAAACAAATAATAAAACGGATTATTGTTTTATTACATCTCTTAAAACCCAGTTCTCTTATTGCTAAAAAAAGCTTTGAGATCAATGGACCATATCCATTCGTAAATATTGAGTTTTTAACGATATGTATTTTTAGGATGGTTGATTTTAACGATTAACTTTACATAGTGATTGCAGTAAAAATATATCAACATTGTTGCATTTGTTATTTATACTCGATTCTACATAATATTCAGTTTTGGTTTCAGAATATATTATTAAATTTCATAGAATAACTTTTTGATATTTCCGAATGTCCTTTATTACAATTTTTCTATCAACAACTGCACTTACGTAATCTTACAATTAAGCTTTTCTTACTTATGATTTTCATTCATGAAACAAAAATACGATTGTAAACAAAGTTTAACACGCACTATTAAAATTTAATGACAAATTAAATATAACTTTGCCAGTATAAAGCGATTTTAAATGCCATAATTTATTTAAGCGTGAATTGTTATTTTATTCACGATGATAATGTAAGCTTTATGATTAAAACAAATTCATTAAAATTTCTCTTTTACAAAAATGAACCATTTCTATTCCCTTTTTTTCTTTGAGAAATATTGTGGATATAAAAGGATACAGTAAAATTTTATGATTAATGGTCGTTCTCTACTAGTTTCCCAAAAAATAAACTCTTATATATGGGCTTTTACAGTAGAATAATAATAAATGCTTTTAATGTATATAGATGTAAGTAAATTGAGTCTTTTTTCGGAAAGCCAATAAACTTTAATTGGATGCAATTCTAGGTCGTAAAATATAAAATTGAAAGATTATAAATTTTTAGTCTGAGGTAGAAATAAGTCAATTATGTATTGTGCTAAATCATTGAAACTCCTCTACAAGTTAAAAGTAGCATATAACGTTACTGCACTGTTACTTAATGCTTAAAACACGGTAGTAAATACGTTAACGATTTGGCTTTAGTTAAAGTATATACATTCAGATGTTTCAATAATGATTAAAACTGTGATCTTTTCTTTATATTTACTGATGTTAAAGGAGGAGCATGATTAACTACTAATTGTAGTATTGTAATATTAATTGTATAAGTAATTTAATTAATTAATTTTTGACAAGTCTTGGTAATTACATGCATTAACGATTGGGCGATTGATATGTCTACAATAACGAATTTAAATCGTTGAATTATATAATTTCAATATAAAGTTAATTTCAATTTAAGTAAATAAAAATTGTCCGTCTCAAAGTTTTCTTAGGATAAGCCCATCATAAAATAAAAATTTTCCAAAAATCAGTAGTACAAAAAACGTTTAATATAACAAGCGTGAATTATTCAAACAAGATTGCCAGCTAACGATAGTACTCGAATTAAAAATGGTTCGAATGAAATCAGTGTTTTTGAATAAATCCGACGTAACAACTACAAACGTGTTGGTTCTATAGTATTTAAGAAAAAAATTGAAGTGCATTTTTTTTTGTAAGGTAGAAATTTTTGTTTTGTTATACTATTAATCGAAATTTGAATTCCACATCTTATGTGCATCTAAAGTATCTAATCGGAAAAAGGAGTGAATTCGCCTCTAAAATATTTAGTGAGTAATAAAGAGCAAGTATGCAACGTTGATTAAAAAACTGCACTTTTAATCAGCTTGGTCCATTAGGGGCTGGAATTTTCACATGTTACATTTATCGTAACATTTATCTGGCAGAGAAAATATCTGGAGGATAGAGTAAACATGCGAATTTTCACCTAAATAATATGTGTAGGATTTATCCAACAGATAAATCTTTATCTACTTAGGGCCTCTATTTTCACTTATGGATAAATAGACCTTATCCTTAAAGTAGATTATTATTTGATAGAAATATATCCCATGTATAAATCCAATATGTATCACTTTTTTTAGTTGACAATATGCTTGTTTTATCTATCCTCTGAATAAAATTTTTCTAGAAGGTAAATGTCACTATTAAGATGTCAAAATACAGGCCTTAAACAGTTATCTTACGGATATGGTCTATCAATTCATGAATGTTGCGTAAGCCAAACATTGCAGTACCGACCCAAAGTCTAATATTGTCTAAATAAAAGTCCAACAATGAGTTTGTAAAAGTTTTCCTTTACTGATCTTAACGATAACTCAAAGAAGTTTGAAAGTATTAATAAAATTTACCAAATATGTTTCGATACACAAAACAGAAAGCGCTATAATCTAAATTCTAAATCATAAAAACAAAATAATTTCTTCTAAACTTTGATAGTTTTTTTCATTTCAACTGAAAAAAAAATATTGGGTATAATATTCAAAAGGGACTGCTAATTATCAGTATTCAATATTGAAGAATTCAATAATGCAAGTGAGAAAAAATAATTTATTAACATTTTTATCTCACGAATTTAGTTTCGGTTTCGGTCGTAGTTTCGGCTTGACGACGGCCGAAACCGAAACTAGACCACAATCGAAAGTTCGGTCGCACACTAATTCCATATAAAAAGGAAATAAAATAATAACAAGAGTAAACTTCTGTCCTTTCTATCAGTACAACAATTACATTCATATTGAGTTCTTTATGCAGATTTTTGTGTAAGTTTATATGACTCTTTTATCAGGATAACTTGCGTTTATTAATTTGATTCAAAAATTTTCTGTACAAAACATATTTTAATTCCCCCGAAAACGGTTTATAATTGTAAATCAAATTATTGTAGCATAAGTAAGTAAATACAATTTAATTTGACAAGTAATTTTCAAACAAATTCGTTGCATGTCAAATTGAATTGTTAAGACGTTTAAGAGTAATTACCTATGTATATGACTTATTGCTTCAGAACTAAATTATTTATCCATCTTTATTATAAATTTAACTTTACTTGAGGGGAATAAATTTCAGTATTAATAAAATCAAGTACCTATAAATTTTAGTTTCGAAAATTGTAAACTTTGGAGATATATCTACTTAAAAGTTATATTAGCAATTTTTAATTGTTATTTGCATGATCGGAAATGCCAAAAAATATAATTAATGTAAAAGAATTAAAGGAAATCATTTCAAACGTTATAATTTATTTAACATACGCGTGTTAAAAATCCATTAGCGTAAACTATCATAGTTAGAAGCAAATTAAGTAACAGATAAAAATGTGTTTTTATGGAATAAAATATGGCAAATATTTATTATATTCAGTATACCATACTTGTGTAGTGAATTTTAAAAAAAAAACCTTTAACAGCAAAAATAGAAAATAAATGTGAAGATAGATTGTCTTTGAAATAAAATTGATTCTTGTCCTTGTCAACGATATAACTATATATCGAAAGTGTCTATGGCTGGAAATACGAAAGCTCAATATGCGTAGGTTTCACAAAGCTCCGACTCTAAATAATATATTTTGATTTGTGAATGAAAATGCTCAGATAAAACGGAGATACATGAATCATAAAAGGAAACAATATTAATTCGAGAAGATTAGTGAGATTGGTAGACGAAAAACGCGTAGCGAGAATTGCTTGAATGCTTTTAAAATCGCTAGACCATAGCGTAATTAAAATTGTTTTTAACAGTGGAATTGAAAATTTTTGTTTCACAAAATGTTTCATTATTTGAAGTTTGAATGTTTGACGGTTGTACTTCGGGAAATAATGGCATTTAATGTTGTAATTTATAATCATCAATTTTCTAATTAATCAGCGCAATAGATAGTCGAGCTGTTCATGAATAGTGGTGCAATTGGTTACAGTTTATTCAAATTGATTTAATATATTCGGTTCGGTAATAACTCATGTGTTAACGTTTATTTATTTTAGGTACACTAGTATAAATTAAATTGGAATATAATTTTCGAAATTAATGAATTTATTATGGAAACGTATTGCCGTCTATTTTTGTGGGAATTTTATTGGTTAAGTAACATGTGAGGTTTAAATATAGATAATTTTTTTATGTTTATTGGCGGAAAGAATCCAATTATATCTTATGTATTACGAAACTGGTCTATGATTATCCAACATTAAGACAAATTTAATAATGAATGACCTATTTTTTCTTCAAATGAATGCTACAACAAAGGAACAGATTGATCTTAACAGAAGATTAAATTAACGTTGGTCAAAAACTTTTTAAAATAATCTAATCAGCACGACCTATTTAAATACGAACTAAAATTATTTTATTTGTAGATAGCTTCGGTGATTTTATTATTTGAAACAGCAATATTTTTCAAGTTTTATGGTTTGTAATTTTATCGTTTGCATTTTCGCTTGGGAATTTTTTCCCAATTGATGAGTTGTGTTTTTCTTTAATGGCTCGTTTATGCATGTTAAGAATAAATTTGCGAAATCGATAATGCTTAACGTATACATAGATGAATGGCGACAAACATCTTCATATTCCACACATACAGCCGAAGTTGTTATTGTGGGTCATGTTTGTAATGATTTAACGATCCGAGTGCAGTTAGTGAACGTGGAGCGTTAGCGAACATGCCAGAGGTCGTTTACGTTAGGGCGCTACGCTAACATAAGTAACAGGCGCCTAACTCTTCCCATACTGTTATAGACAAAGATATATACTCCAACATCCCCTAGTGACCCACTGGCAAGCACTGCCAACTTGTAAAATGTATTACTCAAATTAAACTGCTTTATGTGAAATATTCCACAGACATTGTACCTAATAATTTCGTACAGTTAGGCGCTTTTCAAAAGACCTATTATGTTGAAAGTTGGCTCGATCTAGGTAAAAGCATATTGAAATTCAATGGGATACCTTTATCAGACAAACTTAAAGTAAGCATAATAAATTTTCTATAATATCACAATTATAAGGTATATTATCCACCAGGTAAAATATCTCCAAATTATCTCCCAACATTCAAACTAATGCCAACTAAACTAAAATTGAAAATCAGCTATGATTTTTAATTAAAAAGCAGCAAACACTACACTAACTAACCAAATAAAAAATGTATTTTTAAATCAGGGATATATCAAAAAAAAATTCCAAAGACTTTTGACATCTCTTTTTTATAACTATTCGAAATGAAAGTTTTTATATAATTTTATTCTCTTTTTGATTTATCACCAACATAAAAAATCACAATCTTTGAAAAAGTATACTTCATTTGTCTACCTTGAAAATCGCCGGTTTAAATGTTAATAGATATAGATTCAAATCTAATAATTAACGAGAAATTTTAATTTCTAAATGGTGGGTATTAGATTCTAAGACATTAAAAATCTTAGAAAAAATGAACTTTTAAAAATATGAATCGTTCATATTGTTTTCTAAAAATACCAATTTGGTTGTAATATTCAACGATAGGTCAAAGTCAAGGTAAAGTAAACTTTGATCTTAAAACTTTTTGATTGAAAAAAAAAATATCAAAGAATATAAAACATTTTATGTTGCATAACACTTTCACCAAAACATTAACAAATTGATTTGCAATACATTGTTTTGATGAGTATTAAGAAATAGAACAGGAAGTAACCAAAAACACTTTTTTTCATATAGAAAATGAAATTGATATAAAAATATGATGCACAGTCATTACGGCCTCCAGGTGGCTGAGGGGTCAAAATGACCGCTTCAAAACCGATAGGTATTGGGTTCCTTCCTCGAATTGAGCAAATTTTTAATTTTTCTCGATAATGGACTTTTCTATATTCTAGAGCCACTAAAAACCTTCTTGGTGGTTATAAAGCGACGGTAAATAACAATTAAAGAAACTTTAAGTATCCCCTATAATCAAAAAATAAATTTAAAGAACGCAAATTCAATATTAAATGCAGTGTTTACAATTCTATGCAATTTTTGTCCAACATCCTTAAAACCTCCTGAGAGGATTGACGTGTCTAAAATTATTTTTTTTTCGCAGACTTTAAACAGTTATACTGTCTATGCAATTTGTAAAGCACATTACGGTTTTATTTATGCAATACAGTTCACAAAAATTAACTGTTATCATATATTTGAACAATAGTTCAAACAAATATATTATATTGACTATTATATAGATAACCACTAAGAAAGTTTGCTTAGCAGTTAAAATATGTATCAAAGCAATTCGTAAAAATACATTTGTTTCAGCTTCTGTTCAAGTTTATGCTTCCAGTTTACTATTTTTAATTGTATTACGCATGATCACAATATGTTTTATAAATTGTTTAAACAATATGACTTATTTTAGTCTATTTATCATACCGATGGATCTGACTTTTAAGTGATTTTCAAAAGTAATTTACTTTGTCATATTTAAGAGCCAAATATGCACTTTGAAATGGTCTAACAAATTATGCGACCCAACTGTTCATCATTTAGTAAACAACTTTGTTTTTTGAATGAATAAAAATAATGTTTAAATAATGTTAAAACTACTGTAGTCTAACAAATATTTTTTTTGTGTAGTTATGCAAAGACATAAACCTCTTTTTACCTCACAAGATGATGATTAAAGAAATAAAACAAATAAGTGTTGTTTTAAAAAAATTCTACTGATAATGAGACCGAAGGTCTCAAAATCATTTTAAACGAAATTTCCTAAAAACTCATCAAAAATGAAACTATAGTCCAGCATTTCAATCGAAATGTTTATTCAATGATACTTTTATCATATTTTCCCTTAAAATTATTTGGAAGTATTTCTAGTAGTAAATTTTAAAGACATTAGTAAATAAGATAATCATTATGAACAACGCTTATAACACAAGATAGAGTTTAAATACTTTTAAAAAACACTTTAAAGTATAAAGGGAAATATTATGAAAGGTTTTTGCTTATAACCAATCGGTGTTTATTTTTCAAATTAAACAACCGAAGTATAATTGTAAACCATTTTTATATTCTTAAATGCAATATGTTCTTCAGAAAATTTACTGTCATACTCTAATTACCGAGGAAACATATGCATTTCCCTTAATGAATATACCGACTGAACGGTTATCATACTAAATAATTCGTTATAATGATTGAATGAAACAAAAACTTTTTAGTTGATTGATGAAAACTATCAATGAACTGACATGTCGATTAAAAACTTATTTTTCTCTATCATGTAAGTATATCGTCATAAATTATATATAAAATGGTCGCTTAGGAAAAAAAAATTATACAGATTTTGTTGTTCATCATTTTTATGTGTGTTTTAGGCTAACGATTTGTTTCAATTTACAGAGGATTATGTTCAAAAGTTTAAATAATATATCAATTTCTGCTTTTCAAACTTCAACTCGAAAAATATTTGTAAACAATTCAAATTTCAATTTTCAAACTCAATCTGACCACTTTGCATGTGAAAATTGGCGAAAACAAAACTTTTAATTAATTTAATTCATAAATATAATTAGTGTGTGGCCACAAATCGCATATGAAGGACAATGGGAAATGAGAAAACTCTTTAAAACTACCCCATTGAATCAAATTAATGACTTTTCCGCACAAGACTAGTGAACCACATGACTACGTCGTAGTTCCTAGTAATTGAAATTGATTTATTTCAATAATAATTTTTGCACACTTCCACCAATTACTGCGAAAACGCTTCGTAGGCTTTTAAACTTTCCGAACAAATAATTGATTTTCCGAACTTCAGAAATTTCCCCATTTCCATTTTAAAAGAAAAACGCAACCATATTCAAAAAGTTATTTTCGAATATATATAGTTAAAACCTTGTTTTAATTTTTTTTCTTTTATTTTGAAGCGTAAGCGTGATTTTTTTTCATTGTGAAAAATAGTCATTTTGTTTGAAATAATTAGTCTTAACCACTAAAGTAGGAAGACTCTTGGCAGAATTAATTCGATTTTTCTTTCAAATCTCCCATCTGGTTCAGCTAACACTGATGAGGAAACTGTCACTCGTTATCATGCCCCTGCTTCATAAAAATGTTAAATTTAGATCTATAATTTTTTCAAAACCAGACCATAAATTAGTTTTAATGCTTTTTTTGTACAATTTCTGAGGCATAGAAACCATAAATTATCGTGTTACATGCCCCAAGACATGTTACAATATTCACTAAATGTTTGTCAATGCTATTTTGAATATCTATTCATAATTTACCAATGACAAAATTTTTCGATTTATATATATAATTTAGTGGACTACAGCATCTGCCGACGCCTTCAATTCAATTTACAAACATTGTTGAACGGATGTCTGTTTCATTAAAGTTATGATTAATTGATTTAATTACTTGCAGTGTATATTTGTTGAAGTTTTTACCAAGGACGCATTAAAATTTCCCTTTCAAAAATAAATCAAAGGGTTAACATAAACAAATTGACAAGGATATATAAACTGATACTTCAATTATTATTTTTCTACAGTAGAATATTTTGACCTAAATTCAATGATGAAAATTGTTTTAGTAATTTGAGTATTACAAAGCATCAGTGCTTTAAAAAAGGATGTATTGACGTATACAGGAAGCTGCATATCACGACATCTTAAAGTAGTTTAGCTTGATAAATTGCCAATGTGATATTTTCAATAATAGAAATGCTAAAATTGAAAGTCTGGACTCTGGAGTTTAATTTGGTACCAGTAAAGTCTAAACATAATACAATTGAAAGTGATCTTGTCACAAAGTTTCATGCTTTTAACTACATTTTTTTTAACTTTTTATTCGATCGGAAGTTTTTGAAAGTTTTAAACTTTCCTCAATTTTGAGTATTATGTTTTTCCTTGCTCTCACAACAGGATTGTTGTTTTGTTAAACTGTGCATAGTAAATACGAATGAAAATCGATGGATTATTGTATAAAATATCATAGTTTTTTTCACCTTCACATTTGAACCTTAGTCATTTTATTTAAAGATTATTCTTAGTGTATTAGAGGGAAAAGGATTTAAATAGTTAAAAACACTACCCGGTTTAATAGATGTAACCAAATTAAAAAAACCAAATCTTTCATTCCTCATTGGTATGTACATAAGTGTGATAGGTACGTGAAGCATAAAGCCACTTGACAGTAATGTTTTAGTGAATCATTCCGTTCGACATATTTTGAATTGTACAAACACCGGGACAAATCGTTTGAAAATTCCTTGTATGCCTCCCTGATATCTTTTTTTCAATGAATTTTTGTCCTACGTATTTTGTTTTAGCGATTTTTCTCATTATAAAAACTATTTTTCAATAGAATGTTATGAATCGAATTTTATTTTGCTGAACGTGAATCATTTAGCTGTCCATCATTTTCGCGAAATATGAAAGTCAAATATTTAATACACATTGAGTTATGAAAAGTTGAAATCAAAAATAGAATTTTTCTCACATAATTTTATCATCAAACATGTGTGCCCTCCATGAAATATTAAATAAATTCTTTTATGTTTTAGTTTATTTTCTTGTGTTAAAAGACGAATATAAATAATATTGACAATGACTGAACGTATTTTAACACATCGATTAAGCCGACATATTAGCTGTTAAATATTAAATTGGAGATTTAAGAATTGTAAAGAGTCTAGAGACTATAAGTAAGGTGGATCGACCCCGGAATGATATTTCAATTTTTAAAAGATGTGTTTGTACTAATAAAATACTTAAATCCTGGAAATTTCCGAAATCTATCACAATTAGTTAGTGTTATAAAAATTTATAAGTGGAAAACAAAAAAAAAAATCTTAGATTCGACTTATTATAAAGACAAAAATATGCATATTTTTTTCTTAAGCTATTATACTTTTAACTTTAACTAATGCTCTTATATTTAAATGATTACGAAAAATACAAATATAATCAACTATTCAGTTAATTATTAACATTTTAATAAAATTTAAGGGTTGGAAATGTCATTTTTAAAAGAAAAATACTTTTTTCAATAAAATAATTTCTCAACTGTGAAATTGCTTTCGTAAAGTTCAGAAAATATTTTTGTTATAAAGTTTTACATACTATATTAATAATGTCAGGGATTTAAATTTTTTTGGAAGGATACTACCCAGCCAAAAAAAATATTAGAACAGCCACTTCTTCCCTTAATGTCAATTACTCATTGTTAAACCTGAATATAAATATACACAAACAAAAAAAATACTTTCAGGTACCTATAAAAATATTCATTTTTTGCTATTGTACCTGTTTTTTTACAAATTTTTCAGTAAAGTATTTTACTAAGATTATCAATGAGTTTCATTATAAATATGTTCGGTAAAATAAGCGATAAGCAATGCACGTTGTTTAGAGCGATGCACATATATCTGAAGACTGCACGTACTCTTCAATACAAGAGGCTACTAGCGATATTAGCCAATGGGATTGCAAGATTTAAAGATGTTCATTTGTTTTAATTATTGAAATTTTGAAAACTTAATGAAACCACTCCCACAGCCAATTCATATACATATACGAATACGTAAGTATACGCAACGTTGTTTAATGCATTGACGTCATTCGAAGCCTATCGGTACATGTTACATGATACATCGGTACATTTATAATCAAAGGGTTAAATAAAAAAAAAACTTTAAAATAGACTGTGAAACCGTTAAATTAAGTTTCCTTATTTGGTAAAATATTTCATTAAAATTAAAGATTAATGGAACAATAAACTGAGAATATTATTACAATTAGTTTGCATAATAAAATGAGCATTGTAAAGAAATTGCAGTACTGAGTATTGAGTTTGTCAAATAATAATCAAATAAAATGCTTTCCTAATTGAAATTTGGACTTTTAACTCACGTATGTGATATATCTTTTTCGGAGTTCCTTATATCCCCGGCGCCACGATTTAAGCACGGATTAAAGGAGCTTTTTTGCCCTAAAATGCCAATGTTATTCGTACTGGGAACGGAAACGCTTTGAGGTTTTTTTTTTAATTGGTGAAGTTTTCTGTTATTTACACTTAATAAAGAGTGATACTATATATTGTTTTGATAAGCTAAATCCCTAAGCTTTAACCAATGACATATGCTTAAGATTCGTCATTAAGGGTATTGTTATTGTTCCTAATATCCTGAAATACCCGCGAGTGTTATAAAGATTTAATACTAACCAAGAATATAAAAGAATTACATTTTTACTTAAATAGTTTCAATAAAATTTGAAATAGTTAACGTCACGAATATTATGTGAAACATGTTTTTTTACGAAAATTTGGCTTCGATGATCCTTTGACGCAAAGGGTCAAATTTCTCAAAACGAGAAATACTTCCCGAAATTCTGTGGAAATCATCTACAATAATATTCGATAGTTAACCCTACTGGTATCCGAATGGTCTAGGAGATCGGCCCAAAATTGGTAGATGTTGGGTTTGATCCTCATTTCGAGCAGATTTTTGATATTTCTCAATTATGAATTTTTATTAATTCTTGAGTCTCTAAAGACCTTAGTAGTTGTAAGCCGACGATATATAACAGTTGAAAAAAATAACCGATATTTACAACTAAAGTCGTTATGTTGGTTTTTACAATATCGTTATAGATTGAATAAGGACGTAACTGAGTTAATTCAAATGGATTTCCCATAAGAAATAATATTGACACTTTAGGATAGAAAAATACTTTTGGCTCATATCCCTTTTAGGTCGGTCAATATTTGGCAGCGATACATTTTCAACTTTGTTTTCAATTTAATTCGCGAATAAATCGGACCATGAAAATTTAGCCATAAAAGAGACAATTATGCCATACTGGAAATGAATTAACAAAAAAAAATCGCGAAAAGAATAAAAAACGAAGTTGAAAATGGATCGTGGTCAGATATTGAACAATCTAAAGAAGATATGAGCTATATTTTTCTTAAAAAAAGCAAACGTTCTTACGTTTATATTCCTCAATTTTGACTTATTTTGGCTTAGTTTCCGTAACAATTCGTATTAATTCGTAGCACAAAATATATTAACAATAAGCTTTTATAAACAATTTGAACTTTAAGACTATTTCCCCTCTGAAAGCTACATAAATACAGAAATAACTATTTACTAAATACGAAACTAGTTTTCCTATTTACAAACTGTAAAAACAGTATCTTTCTGACCTCAATTTTTATATACCTTTGTAAGGAATTATAGTAATTTTTTTCAATTTTGTTAACATAATATAATGAGTAAACAGTTTGGTTTTTTGTAAGCAATAATTGTTTTATCCATCATTTTGCTCAATAAACGACTTAAAATTAATTATTTACGTTGAATTTAAGTTAAAGGAACATTAATGTTTCCAATTTCTTCCAACACCTACCACTGCACTGATAAAGAAAGTAGACCATGCGAAACCAAGTAAAAAATATTATGAAATCTTTGCGCGTATATGTTTTATCATCGTAAGCGCATGAAGCTCGGCAATAAAAATGAATCAAGTTAAACACCATAAAAGAAAAAATTCCTAAAATTCCATTATCTCAACATAAAATTTCTTTGCAATTACTTTTGTGACTTTAGTTAAAATTTTGATCGATATAACACACTAACGTAAGTTTGCGCAAACTTTTTGTCAACTGTTCACCTAAGAAACTTTACTCGACTCAAGCTGTTACCATCAGGCATTTACATTTATATATATATGTATATATATATTATATACACGAGTTCAAATACAACATTACAATTTATTATTTCACAAACAATTTCATTTCAAATTTATTTTATAACCTTCACGGAACTTTTATTATTTTTCAGCAAACAATAAGCAATTAATTTCGTTTTGATCAATACACAATCTAAGAAAATTCAATTTGATATAGAAAATTATTATTTTTTATATATTTTCATTAAAAAAAATAAAGTAAAACAATTTTATTTGTCACATTTTAAAAATTCTAGGTAATGGAATTTAATGACATAAAACAAAGAATTGAATTTAAACTGTAAGTTTATATACATTGTTTTTCCTTTTAATCAATAAACTAATATTTATAAAACACTTTCACAGTTATACAGTTATTGATTTGAATAAACGTTGACTTTCATTGTTAATAAGGAATAACAAATCAGTTGTGGTGATAGATTGGAATCTCATGTTGATAGGGGGATGGTGTAATAATTAATACCGTTGACAGTGCATTTATAAATAGCTTATTATTCTTTGTTATGAGAATTGTAGAATGGCAAATATTCCAGTATTCCAATCGGAATTTAATTGAAGCTCATTAGTCAAAATTCATTTCACCAAATAATAATTAACTTTTTAACTAACTAACACAGAAGCTTTAACAAGTGACACAATGAAAGCTTTAATTCAATATTAATGTATGTAAAGCTGTAATTGATTCATTAAAACTTTTTTATATGAATTAGTCGTTCCAATAGTGGAATACAAAGAGAACTATTTCAATTAGAGTAAAAACAATAAAAATCACACGAAAATCAATATAACGTATGTGAAATGTGTGTAACGTAGCACAATTTAAAAGCTAGTGCAAATGTAAATGAACTTGGGGTAGCGTCGGAAATTCATTGTAAATATCAAATTGAAAAAATCATCAAAAATTCATCAAATTTTAATAGTTCGCAATAAAAAGTGGCAAATTAAATATAAATAATGATAAAATCAAACTTAAAAGCAGCAACAAAACCCACCAAAACAATTTTTTTCACAAATAAAATAAATGGAAATTGTCATTTAATCGTTTTTCACTCTATTAAAATTTTATTTAATGCACTCTTTCATAATAAAGCAATATTATTACTCATGTCATTCGATTCGAAAGAAGAGCCTTTTAAAATCAGGCATGTGAAGAAGTCAAAGTTCCCGAAAAAAATGCTTTATTATTTAAATTGTATACACTTCAAACACATTTTTCTTTGCTCTTTGTATTCTGTTGTTCAACCATTAAGCTTATTTTTGTTTTTTTAAACAAAAAAGTATGTCTATATATATATGAAATAAAGCTATTTTTTATATATTTGAATTATTTGTTAGTTTAAAAGAAGTTTAGAAATAAATTCTGATGAAAAATGTTTATTTGCAACATTTGAAGCTTTAAAATATAATAATTTTATGGTTCTTTTCCATAGTAAGTTTAAAATAAATAAAAGTCTCTATTTCTTGGATTTTTTTTAATTTAAATTTTTATTTTTGTACAATACGTTCTATCAGTTTCCCATCTTCATCTGGTATTAAAATACATAATTCTTTATTTTATAATTTCTTTACAAACATGAAGAAATATATTAGTTTCTGACGAAATCGGGGAATTGATGAAACGTGTTGTTTTAAAATATGAAAATTCGAAGTAAAAAAAAGTTTATAAGAAGAGAATAAAAATTATTTTAAAATATATTATTTATGAGATAGATTTTGTTTATTCCCAATTAGAGTACCTAATTAAATTTTAAAAACGCAGTACAAAATACTATAACTTATTGAAATTACGCATTGATCTCTGGTATGAATATAAGAACCTTTGAACCATGAAGGTATGCTTTAAAATTTCATTGTAAAATCTACGTGGAAAATATATTTTTGAAGTATAGGTACCTACTCTAAAGTTTACCTAACAAACTTAATGCTACACCTAAAATATAAGAATTTCTGCTTCTCTTTGCTTGTTAAAGTTATAATTTTGATTTTTTTTTTGAAGAAAAATAAAAAAAATAATGTCGTAACAACATTTTACGGCCACTCACAGTATTGTATTTCCCCTGTGTATATCATATACATCATTTATATGCAAAAACGACACACATTTCAGATGTAAAATTGTGCTCTTTTTGGTTCCAATAAAATATCTTATATGATGTCAGTAAAACATATCAACTTCCAAATCAACATTCTGAGAAAAATTAACTTTTTTTCTTGAATCATCTAAACAATTTATATAACTACAACCTAACTTACCTAGCTGGTTTAAAATAAGAGTTTATCGGAGTAATTTTTTCAGTTCGAATTTGATTCAAATTAGATTCTTTCGCTGGTTTTGAACAGTCATACTGTTTATACTATATATAAAATATATTGTGGTTCTATTTATGCAATTTAATTTAAAATGTAAACTAAAAACTTAAATTTTAACAAAAGTTCAAACAAACGTATTATAGTGACTCGAATAAAGAAAATATAGATGTCTACTGAGAAATAATGCTTGGCAATCAAAATACGTATCTAGACATTTGTTTAAACTTTTGTTCAATTTATGTTTATGGTTTATTTTTGTAAATTAAATTACATAATTAAAACCACAATATATTTTATATATTGTTAAATCGAATTCGAGTAATTTTTGTATTTATGGTTTTTGCAAAATCATATTAGTTGTATAACAAAAAGGGTCGTTAAATTTACAAACTAAGGCACATCTCAAAAATTTAAAATCGGTAAAATGCGTGTTGGACCAAGTACAGTTAAAAGGCCTGTAGTGGAGACCAATGTTCACTGACTAAACGCTTTCGTAGCAAAATGAGTCATGAAAATAAAAATTTTACTGACAAATTGGTATTATATTGGTATTTTGGAGACATTACGCAAAAGGATGATACTAATTTAGAAAGATTGATAGTTTCGGGAAACGTAGAAAGTTGAGACCTAGAGAGCGCTAACTAACCCGATGGACTGAACAGGTTTAAAAGACCACTGAATCTGCATTTTACGGGTACGGTGATAAAACCTGAAATCCTAGTCAATGAAGAGCGTTTATGGCGCAAGTTGCTATAAGTAATGAAAGAACAACTAAAGAAGAAAGAAAAAGACTAATAACTTAAGAACTAATCTATAAAGGTCTCGTTTTTACAATTTGGCCAAGGAACTTGAATAATTACCTTCTAAGTTTTTTTCTTACTAGCCAAAAAAAATCTCATACAATTGGGAATACTAAATAAAAAATAACAATGAAAAAAAAATACAGCAAAATTATTAGTTGTTCGAAAAATTTTTGGCTATTGTAAAATGAAAGACGATTTTTTCACATTGTATGAACAAATATTTTTTTTTAATAACTGTCCATTTTGGTCTAATATCTTCTGCCATCTTTCCGGCAGTAGCAAATTTAACAGTCGTAAAATTTTCGTTCTTTAACGGCAAAAAAGTTGATCGAGTTGATTTTCGACCTTCCCACTGGACGTAAAGGTTCTGCCGTCTAAAACCCTCGAAAAGTACATGTTTAATAACTCATCCAAAATTTTTGCAGCTTTTATAAAATGTGAAACTTCTCCTACCATATTCTTCAGACCTGGGACCTTCGGATTATTTTTAGTTCCAGTCTCTACATATTTTTTAAAACGGCAAACGAGGAAGCCAAAATCGCATGGATCATCTTTTGGTCATCAAAAACCTAAAATTTTATAAGCAGAAACTATGCTGCTACCAGATAGACGATAGACGATAAAAGATACTGGACTGGATTGGAAATTATAAAATCCAACAAAATAACTATACACTATATAAATGTTGTCTTTCATTTTCTCAAAAAAATTAAAACGAAAATATTTTCTGAATAGTCTAATAATATGATACTTTGTCAACTCATTAAAAGTCAATTATTTTATGCTACAAAGTTGATTAAACTTTATTCGATTTAAGACAAAGGTCTATCAAATTAGAAGTTGAAGGAATCCTGTTTTTAATTGACTAAAAACGTTTAACTTTACAAATACACTAAATTTCTTTTTAAAAATATTTCATAATTTCAATGGAATAATACGTACAATTTTATTTAAACACTATTTTTACTTTACATTTAAAGTAAAAATAAATATAAGTCGATAAATATATCATAGAAATTGAAATAAATTATTTTAAGGATTTCATTAATATTGTATGGTAAAAGAGACTTTTGAGTGTTGGAAATTAAAGTCGTTAACCAAATATTTAGAAGAGTAAATAATGAGAAAATCAACGAACGGTTTTAAACATTTAATCAAACTAAAATAGAATCATTGATTCTAATTTTAGAGCTTTGTAGTATCTTTTTGAACGAAATAATTATTTTAAACATTTTTTTGCAGTTGATTAACATTTGTATTTGTTGACTGAAACTAAGTAGATTTTAATGTACAAATTGGATAAACTTATTATTTGTTTAAAAGAATAATTTTTAAGCTCTTTAAAGTCATGAATCAAATGAAAAAAAAAGTTAAATTGTGGTTGTCAAAACTGATGACCAAACTTATTTTAACAGCTACAATCATGAATACTTAGTGTCTTAAAGTTCAGTTGCGTCCATTAATCTTATGAAAAGTAAAATATAACGAACACTTATTCGATGTGACTTTTTTTATATTTATTTATTGGTTATACTCAATTTAACCAAAAAAATATTGCACAGTCGATAAGATTAAGAGACAAATCAATCTAGTTTAACTTTCAATGGGGAAAAAATAGCGTATTCAAATTTCAAAGCTCATAAGTTGTAAACATCAATATCAAAATCTGAATATAATTTATAATTAATAAGATTTATACGAACATATTTTCTTGTCAGTAAAAGCGGCCGTCTATATTCGAAAAAGCCATTTATCAAATATTTACAAAATAAGCAATCTGACTATGAAGTGATGGAAAAAAAGGAAAAGTTTTGCCAGAACGAAAAATGTATATCACGCTTCATAATAATAATTTATACATTTCACAATGGAAAATCGTCATGGCTTTTTTGTTTTC
Source organism: Sisyra terminalis (assembly GCA_958496175.1). NCBI lineage: Eukaryota > Metazoa > Arthropoda > Insecta > Neuroptera > Sisyridae > Sisyra > Sisyra terminalis. The sequence goes on from OY292275.1 coordinate 17,907,898, forward strand.
TGTGCCATTAAAAGACTAACTTTAGAAATACCTAGATCAAGCCAGAGAATAAACTTTTCAAATGGAGAAAAGCGAATTGTATTTAAACGCTACTTATGTGTAGATACCACTTATTGTTGATCAGCACTTTATAATTCACATTAATTACATGTAAAATTTATATTTTATATTTTTGGCAAATTTGGCAAGATTTAAATGGAGGGATTATTTATTTGAACTTTTTAATGCAATTTACACAAATTCAACAACTTTTCCTTGTTTGTAAATATAATTATCTCGAAACATAAATGCACTAAATCGGTCACACAATTTTTAAATATGTTTGAGTGGTTGAAGTCACGACACGGCACGCCTATATATCACTTATTTTTATGATATTTTTTAATATATATATTTTTTTATAAAACAAGGAACACATTCATTGTTATATATCAAGCGTACGTACGAATAAAAATTTAATTTTGATAATATTTTATTTAAGCGCTGGCGTTTAATTTAAATCACAACAATTTGAATATAATTCATTCTAAGTTACACTTATAACACGTTTATATATATAAATAGCCAATAAATTTAACAAACGTCACTAGTTGAAGTTTTCTTTCAAATACTGTAAGCTTTGTTAGTTTTATTTTCACTTTGGAGTGAATTAAATTGTAAAAGTTTTCGGTGCAATTATAGTAGCGTGTTTCAAATAATACACTTCATTTATTATATACTGGTATTTAAGTCGTTGTAGTGTAATTAGTTGGAGTAAACTGTTTATAAAAATAGTTTTTATTTCTTCTTAATAAATTACACAAGATTTGTATATTTATAAACAACACCAACCGTTTTTTTATAGATATACTTATTTATAAATTTACTAATTTTTGAGTTTTTCTTTTCTTTTTCTTTTTTTAATATGTATATATTTAATTTGATTTTTTTTTAAATTTTTCGCAAAACTTTCGTTGTACTGTTAAGATAGTTGATGTTGGTTAGTGAAGTCCGGTGTTTATGAAAGCCGCACTTTCGACGATTTTTTAAGTAGTGCAACCGGTGCATGTCTTGATTAGTGCACACTCAACAGCCCGAGTGGACATTGAGGTTATGAACGAGATTGCACTACTCAGTCGTGAAGACGACTGTGTATATGTAGTGGCAAAGTATGTGTATAGTGCGCGGGAACAGGCGGATCCACTGTCCAGGGGGTGGCGGTCGTGTGCGCCAGTCGATATCAACGCGGCTCCGGAGCCCCAACATAGCTCAACATTATGGTATTAGACCGATGCGATGTGTGTAAAAGTCCCCACACGTACAATCAATGTCTATCGTGAAATTGTCATCAACTACTATTTTATGGATGCCCCCCCATATTTAGATGTGCTTGAAAAATTTTCATCATTATCCACCATGAAACAGATTGGCAGCCAGTTAACTCTCAAGAGACTATTACCGCACACATGACGAGTAATTATTACATTAAAGCCAAACCGGCGAAATACGGCAAATGCATCAAATTAATAAATTACAATTTCCTGTTGTTTTTTTTTTTCTTTCATCCCGCTACGCGGAAGTGCTACGAAAGGAAATACACACTTTCAACATCTTTTGCGAAAAAAAAATGTATTGTTAAGTACACTTTTTTGCTAAAAGCTTTCACTCATCTTCAAAAGATATCAGAGATTAGTTAAAGCTTTATAAAATGAGCTTTATATTAAAAATTTAAACATTTTTCTTGACTCATAAAATTCAAAAAAAAATCTATAGTACAACAATAATCAAAAAATCAACTTCTTCGGCCAAATGTAATTTCCCAACAAAGTTCCTAAAGAAGAAGAATTGAAAGCGTAGAACTCCTCTAGTTATGAGTAATTCTCATGAAATTTCAAAATTCTTCTCCTTTCAGTATTTACAAAAATTTAAGCGACCTATAATGGTAATTTTTTTCTTGAAAAGAACATTTTTAGCTATAGTCCTATTTTTTATATATACTCCTAGTTTATATATATACTCCTAGTTTTTAAACCATTTGTAATTGCTGCACTGGTACTTTCAAATAAATATATCAAAAAAAAAATTGAACTATATGAAGATATCATGGAATATTAAAAAAATAGTTAAGTTATTTTCGAAAGGTTTTTTGAACCCAAAAGTATAATTTTTTTTCTTAATGATTAGTATTTGATTATTGTACGACGTTTCGAAGTCTTTCGGAACTTTATGGAGTTCTGAATCATAAATCATTAAAAGTCAATATTTTTTGTCAGTTTTCAATATTTTAATGATCTGAGATTAAGTACTTGCTAAGGCCCCGAAAGGCGATGAAACATCGTACAATAATAAAAAAAATCATCAAGAAAAAAAATTGATTATAGTTTTTACTTTTACGGCTGGTTTTGTTACAGCGTATATTTTACTTGCCACAACTTTGATCGAAGCAATAAAGTTTTTATAAATTTTATTTATTCTACAATATCGATAATCTATGACCGAATTATGTACTTTTCATTTTATCTCTACTATCAATGGGATATCTAACATATGCGTTGATATATGAACATCGAAACTCAAAATTTACCGAGCAGTAGGAAAATTGATTCGTTGAGGATGATCTACGTTAAAAAACTCTAAACAATTGATTGGTAGTGATATCATAGTACTTTTTAAGTTGTTAACTAGTTGTTTAAAGTTGTTAATTGTTAACTTAGAAGACTCTAACACTATTTATTATATATGCAGTTGACTATTTTGCATTTATACAAAGATATGCATGCATATCCAATTGATTGTTTATACATATCGCACCTGTCGCAGAGGTATCATTCAAAAATTGTAAGTTTTGAATCAATATCAGTTTTACAATGAGAAATGCCGTGATACCTCACTGAAATTTAAGCTAGAGTGAACTTGGTCAAAAACGGGCAAAAATATCATATAATGAATGTTATCGGTTACCCAATTTTCTTACCTCTTTTTACCCAGCTTATTAAATTTGAACTGATAAAAATGTTCTCATGTTAGTCATTACAATTTCAACCATACTTTCTCATTGGTATAAAGAAAAGGAAATTTATTTTGTAGAAATATGCTGTGTAATACATAAAAAATACAAAAAATGTATGTAAATAGCCAATTGTGTTTACATACTATATGTATAAAGAACCACATTCTTAATCTAGATCTAATGTAAAACCTATTTAAAATTATCGCACCAAAGAATTCAGTGAAATCAAAATTCATACTTAGTTCGACTCCTCCAGCTACTGAAACGCCGCTAAAGACCAATTGCCCGACATCACCACCATGATATAGCGACACACCGCTGAACTGGTGCAAAATACACAAAAGTCCACAAAAAAAAAAAAAAAATCATACTTTAGAAGAGAACACAATAAGCCTAAGACTGCAGTGTTGAGGCACTCCAAACCTCATCCTGGTAAACCGTATATTATAAAAATAGTTAGATCGTTTCGCATTGTATCATAACTTTTTCAGAAATTAATTTTCACCTTTTTTCAACTTATAACTTGTTACTACTTAGCGATTTATAGAAAATCAAAAATATAAATTACCAATTAAGAAGAAATTCTAAACTTTTTATTAATATTCTTAATATATGACAATAAATAAACACTTGAGATACATAGTTTTGCTGTCGATATTTTTTGGTAATTTTAATCAATCGATATCTTAAAATATTTTGAGGACATAAAATCTTTTAGACTCCGTTATTGGTGAAAGGCAAAACTTATTAAGTAAGCCTAACAATCTTTACTTGACGACAAAGAAGGATAAACTATGTCAATTGGTGAAAATTAGTATTGAAATAATGTTAAAAAGGAGAAATTTGGGAACCTAAAAATTTGAGAAATATTACGGTTAGTTGTGATATTAGCCACAGGGGTCCACCGTTTTGGAAACCAGCATTAAATTTAAGTACTTTACGAAGCTGAATCTTTGTGTAAAATATAGTTTCATATTAGCCCTTTAATTTAAAATATCTATTATTATGTAGAGAGTTTGGATAGGCTTAAAAGTTCTTGATAACAAAATTTCAACAAATATTAAAAAAATAAAATAAAAAAGTCCAAAAATTAAACACGGTAAAGTAATTTAAAGCATTAAAATACCTTTTGTTAAAATTGCAGTTTTTCCCTCTAGAAATTAAATAGATTAAACGTTTGTGTTATACAATGTACCTACATATCAACTCTGTCAAACGTCGCTAAATTAAATTGTGAATCACTGACGGTAGTTTTTAAATTCGTTCAAAAATATAAAAGTTTTATTGTAGAAAAAAAAGGTATCTAAAAATAAGACACAAGGAATTGAACACATTTTTTAATACAGGGACCACTGATTTTTTCTCAAATCTCTTAAGTAATTGCCGTAAACATGTTTTACCAATATAGTTTGAAAAGTTTCTACGTTACATATAAATTTTATTCTTTTGACATTAGATTTTAATCGATCGTTTACGTAACTGTTCATTTGATAGCCAAAGCTTATATAAATTGTAATAAAATGCAAAAAAAAAAAATTTCATTTTTTTTTTAGATTTTATGTCGTAGTGTTTAACTATCTTTTTAAAACGTTCAACAATTTAAGTTTTTATTGTAGCAGTTATGTTTCATTTGAGAACAATTACGGTAAAAACGCTAACAAAAACATTGTATTTAAAACACAGTTTTAACAATTTTCCTTCTATGAATATTTTTAATTTCAAACAAAATGAAAGTTTAAACTAAAATATTCATATTTATCTCTTTGGGAGTACTTTCTTTAGAAAAATGAGTTTTTATAGAAGACTAATTAAATTTTCCATTCTTTTATTAGAGAAATATCCTCAACACAGGAAAATTAAAAAAAAAATATATAAATTATTTATATATGAAACAAAAATTTCTTGAAAACTTTTTTTTCGGTGGCGAACTTTTGAGTTGCTGAACACAATTTCTTAATTTTAACTGGCGTTAAAAGAAAAGAAAGATATAACTTTTGATAAATAAAGATCACTGAAATCAATTAAGACAAATTTAAAATAAAAGTTTGTTAAGAAAAATAGAATGTTAGCCAATTGAAAGTTGGTCGCGATTAAAAATATTTTAAACTTATGAAACAACGATTATTTATAATAAAAGTAGCAAAGATGAAAATAGTTTTTCACGAAAAGTGGTGAGAAACAGAGCAAAGTATGTGGAACAGTTTTTTTTAATAGTCTTTATAAATCATCGAAAAAATTTTATTGTTGAATTTTATTATTCAATATAAATCTATATCACGTTACGATTGGCTATAATTTATAAGAGATAAAAAGTTTTTTTCTTTCTTTGGCAAACGAAAAATTGAAAACTATTATGAGAAAAAAATGAAAAATTTTATTAACAGATAAGTTTACTTGAATCCCAATCGGTTACTATCATGTGGATTTAGGTCTATAGTAATCTATTAAAAAAACCGTGAAAATTCGAACGATTAAAAATACTTTCTATTTACAACAAATGTTTCCAATTTTTTCACATCACATGCTAATTTTACAACGCTTCACATATCAACATTCACACACAAAGGTTTTTGATCGGTTTTTCTAATCTCTCAAAATAAATCCTTTAAATATTTCGGTGGAAATGATTTGATCGTCAGTCGTATTTATATACATTGCGAAAAGTTTAAATAAAATCAAATGAAGCGATCTTACTTCAATTGATGGTTTCAATTTCCAAATGTCACGTTTTAGTTTAAAGTAATGAAATAAATTTTCAAACAAAATAAAACAAATTATTTAAAAGAAAGTTAAAACTTTTCCAAATCAAAGATAAACTTTAAATGAATCGTGCTTTCAAATATTCTCGCCGTTATCGTGACAATTAAGGCGATGATGTCTAAGTTTTAATTGTTATCGAGGCAATAAAACGGTTTAAACCTAGTTTTGTATCTCACTTTGTTCTATTTTAAATGGATTTTATAAGTAAGTAATCATCTCGTGTATTAGTTAAATTGGAATCGATTTTTTCTCAACTTTTCACTAATTGATCACAAAAAAAAGATAAACTTGCCACTTTAGATTACATTTATACCTTTTCCATTTTCTTTGTTTACATTTAAATACTAAAATTCAACTAAATTATATTTTCATTACCTGTTTGTCAATTTTCTGTCCAACCTTATGTTAAGACCAATTTTATAGGGAAATCTCTGAAGGGTAAATATTGAGTCAACTAGTAAATCTTTGTTTTTAAATTGTTATTTACCATCGCTTTATAATTGCTAAGATCTGTAGCTACTCTAGGGTTAATAAAGTTTCATAATCGAGAAATATCGAAAATTTACTCTATACGAGGACCCATCCCAACACCTACTAGTTTTGGAGTGATCATTTTAATCACTCGGTAGAGTTACATGTAAATCTATTTGACAAGAGAAAAAATAAATCAATTAAACTTCAATTGTTGTTTGGTGCCATAAAGTTGTAATCATTTGAACTCAAACTTTAATTAAAGTTTTGGGTATGAAACTAAGGAACTAATGAAACTTGAATATACTGCATTTGATTGTGCGATGACAAGTGCATAAAATGGATTATTTAGAACTAATTTACTTCAAATTATCTTATACAAAGTTTTGAACTTAACGCTATAACCATATTTTTGAAACTATTTTGGAAAATATTTAAGTTTTCAACCAGTCTTTCTTTGTTCTCTACTGTAATCAATCAGTGATCGATTTCTCCGTAACTACTGTGATGTTTTACAAAGATTTGATCGCATACCAATCGCGAAGATATCTAATACTGCTTGATGATTATTGATGAAGACAATCGAAAAATATATTTGGTAATAAGTTGCAAACAAAGATGAAAAGCACATACGTCATCCATATTTTTAGTATCAAAAACCTTTCAGATAATGTCATTTACAGCGATATCTTCACACTACTTCAGCTAATCATGAGAATAAAATTAAAATAACACTTCAAGAAGACCTTAGGACATCTGAAAAACATTTTTTTTTCAATTGATGATTTGGTCAAAATGTATGTGAAATATTTCAAGTATATAAAAACCAATAATTTGGAATAGATCCACCTTTTTTAATTCTATAAATTACTTTTTAATTTGAGCGTATGTGTAAAATGGCAAAAAACAATTAAAAAAAAAGTTTAAAATATTTCAGGGCCATTATTTTCACATCTAGATAGTGATATTGTTATTCTTCTAAGATTTAAAAGTATTTTTGTGCATATTGTGTCTGCTGTGTGCCCAATGAGCTATGCAAATAAATAAAGCGGGAGTGGTCAGGCACAATGAGATGAATGATGTTAAAGAGTCTAGACGTTTCTTTGAGGGTTTTAGGTTTAAGAGCAAAAAAGACAGACAATAACAACTAAGGCAGAATGTTTTAGAGATGGAAGAAATCTGGAAGTTCGAATAATCGAAAAGCATTTATGAGTAGCTATTAAAGAGGTTAGCTGCAGGAGGATGAATCAGTTAACAATCAGGAATAGCGTTTAATAAATAATTAAACGATTTTAGTGAGTAATTAAATAAGTGTGTAGAGTAAAAGAAGTTAACGTTTTCGTAATAACACAAATTTGTTATTGTTCTATGTCCAGGAACACAAATCCAAACGAACCCATCAAATATAAATAAAAGTATTAAAAGTAACAATATTTATCTCCCAGATAAAATTTTATTCAGAGGATCGAAAAAAACGTATTTTTACCTAAGTATTGTAACATGCGATATGTGTTGGATAAATGTGTAGAATTTATCTAAAAGATCAATTTATATTTATTTAATAGTTATCTTAAGGATATAGTCTATCTATTGAGTAAAAAAACCAACGTTTAATTTTATTAGTTTCTTTGTTAGCCACTAATCCCAACAGTCACTGTTTGCAATCGTTGTTAACATCGTCATTAACAAACGTCAATGGTAATTTTATTGGGCCTGTTTTTTTACATGGATAGGTTGATCAACTGCTTTTTAAAATTATCACTCTTTTGAGGTAACCGCAGATGAACGGTCTTTAAATACAATATTGAAGGCAAAACTGGTAAACAGTAATATTGGTAAGCAGCTGAAGAAGGCAAAGTCCTCTTTGAAACGTTGTGCTTTGCAAAAATTGAGATAATGTTCCTCTTAGATCAATATATTCATATGCTGGCATCTAAATCTCTTTTTGGAGTTTTTTTATTCCACAAATCCAAAATTTTAGGAAAAAATTGTAACGAGAGCTTTGTGTCTGTCAAGAACAAGAAAAGCTCTTCTGCTTCCAAATATTTTCGGTATACTTTCAATGGGTTTATTATTTATTAGTATGTTGGTCAAAAATAATTTAAAATAATATGTATTTATAACTTTCAAATAAGTAGAAATATTTAAAAATTGATTGATTCTATCGTATAAGCTTATTTTATGGGCTCGAAAAAAAATAAATATATTGTTGACTGAGTTATGCTTTCTTAATCAATTTATCGTAACTACGATTATTTGAAACGAAAAATTATTCTTAACTCTAAAAATGAATAAAAAACCTTAATTTTCTTTTCATCTCTTTTCCGTCGATATTTTTATTTTCATTCAGTGCTGTTTTATAATCTTTTAATATTTAATGCGGCAAGTAAAATAAAATTTGGGAGAAAACGTTATGTCATTTCCAGAGCAAAGAGATAAAAACAAAACAGGAAATGGAGTTTAACAAGCCCGTAAAAATGACAAATTGCCAAGGTAAACCGTGTAATATCGTAAAAATAGATTTATGAAATCATTATGATTTATATCTAGAAGCGAAAAGGCATTGGTACCATTAAAACATGTTTGCAAATTTTCAAAAATATTTTAAGCCAAGTTTTAAGTGGTAAAATATTTTTGGTTTTCTAGAAAATAAAAAAATGCGAAATCTAGCTGAAATCGATAAGATACAATTATTTGGCAAACAATCAAATTGCGAACATTATTTATTCCTAAGAGTTATCCTTGAAGCTACAGCACACATAAAATGTACCACGAAATCAATAGTTTATAGAGTAGGTATATCTTTGCAATTGTATGCCAAAATATGAAACTTAAAATACGGAATATCCGTTTGTGTATAGCAAATGCTTTTGCAATCATATAACGAGGTGGTATATAACACTTTTACCTGGTGTTACTTGTCATCACATTCGATGAATGCCTTTTTCCATAATTAAAAATGTTTTTAAACAGAAAATAATTTTAACTTAAAAAAAAAATTATTCTCTTTTCCAAGCTGCAATATTTTATGTCTGTCTTTACATTTTCATCCTTAATAATTTGCGATGTTACGTATAACGCAAATTTTTTATCAACTTTTAGAAAAACATTAATGTATTTTGAGTAATACAGTTCTAATAAGTTTGAAAAAACAGATAAAAAGTTTTTACGTTTATTTGTAAAAAAAATAAGTTTTTGATATTTTTTAAGCTTTCCGGTATTTTCTACTAACTTCTAAGATGAATTCTAACATAAAATTAAATAGAAACAAAATGCTTCTTATTAAGATCTAGAAATTTATGCATCATGAAAATTCGTATGTTATTTATACTGTTAAATAACACAATGTTTTTGCTGGGTATAAACTTGAGGAGTTTAAAACTTATTTAAGAAATTTGATAACATTTTTGCGATGTTGCAGTATTCCACTACTCGTGCAGATTATGCACGAAAATAACGAGAAATGATATGGTACTAGGCATTGTGAAAATACTATAAGCTGATCACATACTCTTACATGCACTTACATTTCATCGACTGATTATTAATTAATCGATAAAAATTTGAAGCAAAATAGTACGGTTAAAGTTAAAAGAACTGATGTTTGAATAAATGCAAATTCCAATAGTTTTGTTGTAAAAAGGCTTAAATCAATTTTTATAGAAATACAGTTATTATGAATTAAACTAATTGATCTTATGCATATGTTCAAAAAATCCGACATTAAAATGACGTCACAGTACGAAACCTCAAAATCTCATGGATGTTTTTCTAGTTTTCCTAAGAAAAATGTACTTTAACACAAAAGGAAAGGTTGTTTAAATCGTTAAAACATTGTGTCAATGATTAAAACCATTTACGATCCACCGAACCTGTTATCCAAAGGAATAAAATTGATAGTTATTTTGAGAGTTTAAAAATGTTTTCCAGGAAAAAAATTGGAAAAAAAGTTAAAAATTGTGCAAATTATTACTGGTTCTGTGGTAACCACTCAATGATCAGTTTAAATTTCGGTTTCAGTATGGGTATTGATGCGGACTGTGACGTCACAGAAAACCCAAAAGCACACTTATCGTTTGCGCTCTCTAATTTGCTCATTAAAAATAAAAGTCTTTTTTTCTGCTAAAATACAATATTCTAATAACTAAAAATGTGTCCTTCCTCATACTAATAATGACTTTTATGGATTTAAAAAAATAATAAAATTTGCATATGATCTGTTGCTATTTATATGATATTGTTGTGTTGTTTATAAATACATTAAGTCTTACGATTTGTTTCTGTATTTTTACTCAGAGTTGTCTCATTGATAAAAAACCAACAATAAACAATACCCCGATACACGTGAGTTTCACTTGCCAATATATCTACATTGTTTTTCTATGGCAAAAGTGTTCTAGTGGAGTCTTTCACCATCCCTATCGATTACGGCGTCCAAATTTATAAGAAAGAAGTCCAAATGAGAATGCAGGAAGTGTATTTTTAAGGACGTGTTACAATCCAAAAAGTCTTATAAATATTTAAAAGCTTCTCGACAATACTTTTGTAGTAATTTATTCGGTGATTTTCCCGAAAATTTGAAATAACTTTTATGATAGATTCCCTGGAATTTTTTTCCAAAATATTTATTTTTTCCTAAAAATTTCTTGTTTCATCAATATTCTTATTTGAGAATATACGAATGTACTCTCTTTACTTTTGCCTCACTGATTTTGGAAATTTTTATTCTAATCATAAAGCCTATCATCATTGTGATTCCTTGATCTAACGAAATTAATTATAAAGCCAAGTTTTAAAGTTGTAAAAATGCACTTGTAGATTATACTAACGGATAGAATGTACCAAATTAATATTTAGCTTTGGTGTTAAAATCGCTTTTGGGGCAATCTTTCTTAGGCTAATGGTTATTTCTGTCTCTAGTGCTATTCAAAAGAAAAGCAATAGAATTTGAAACATCCAAGTAGTTGTTCTAAAATAAAGGTAATAAAGTTTTAATCTCTACAGACTTTCCAGTTATATTCATTTATCTGAATTATTTCCAAGACAATTTTTTTGGTTTCATAAGACTCTTAAGTAAGCAACCTAACCAATCGGTATGGAAGGAAGTTCATTAGCAATATTTAAAAGAGCAGTCTATACTTCTTTTTGAGGAATCATTAAATAAGCGACTCATTTCTGTTTACTATACCCAAAATACGCATTATACCATAGATATTATAACAATTTAATTAAGTATAATGAAATTATTATCTTGCGAAAAAAATTTTTAGCTCTTCATTTTGATTCCGAAAGACTGTTAATTTTGCTCATTGTTGCTCCGTTAACTAAACTTAGTCCTTTTAATCAAGAACCCAAGACTTTTTCATGTCATGTTTGGTGAATAAATTTAAATCGTGAACTAAATCATTGAAGTCTCCTTGATATATATAGTTTATTAGATAAGGAATTATCTTGAAGGAATCCTGTAACGTTGCACCTCAAAACTTGTCAGAATCAGTATTAAACTTTCTTTCCATCATTTTAGAATTACTTAACTAGACAAACACAAAATAAATGAAATATGTATTCAACTGAAAGACAATAAACGCCGAACAAATAATTTTAGGAAATATTTTAAGGAATATAAGTTTTAATTAAATGAAAAAGGTAATAGAAGAAATTAGGTAAGTGGAAACTAGTTTCAAACAATTAATCAATTTTGACTCAAATACTTTAAAAATTCAGGATCATTATTTATTAAATGCCTTTTTTTATATCACATCACAATTGTATAAAATACAATGACTGTATAAAATAACGATTTTTTTTACATCTTCGATAGGTAAAGATATCTCTAAACTAAAAAATAAAAACGAAAAAACTGTTAATTAAAAAATAAGAATCTTGTAGGAATTTATTGCCTAAATCTCTAGTTGATTGATTGCTTGGGACGTAACTTAGTTTATCTTTCATGAATACTCGAAAGTAATTGATCTGTTTGAGGATTGTGCGAAAAACATTCTTAACAGGGTCAAGAACGAGTAGCGGAAAACAAATGATAATTTATATTAAGAAAGAAAATGTTTTTTCAGCACTCAGCTGTTATTTAATAATACTTTTTTGAGATTTTCCCAAGTTTTTCATTAGTCAAAGAACAGACAAAAAGAGTAGCTTACAGATCAGAATGTTAGAGAAGTGGTTTCTAAAGTATTTGATCAATATTCTAAGTTCTAGTTCTAACGTAACATTGTGAAGTAATGTCACCTCAGAGGCAATAATGTGTAAAAGTTCTTTCCCGATGCAGAAAACATACATACATCTACACTATAAAAGTGTTTCTATGTAAACTACATAAAATAATAATTTAGGCAATATTTTTTCAACATTGATCAAATCAAAGCTTTAATAAAATAAACACAAATTAAGCAATGAGTTAACTTATGCATGTTAGTTAACAAAAAAAAGAGATAAGAGTGATATTTTAAATATAACAAATAGATTGTAACTTCATTAAATCGTAACGAATCTTTATGTTAATTTACGTTTTTACTATTACTTAAAGTATATCTACCTAAGTTTTTAATTTAAACTGTAATAAAGCTCTGAATTTTATTGCAAATTCTTTATTGCCTATTATACAGGAAATTCACTAAAACCGAAACACTTAACAATCTCTGCTACGCTCCGATCCATTAATTTAAAGCGACTTTTAATTGTAAAAAGTGCCAATAAAACAAAACTCATAACTTAGATTTGATAAAACAATAATTGAATAAACGAGTTCATGGTTTGTAGACGAAAATAATAATAGAAAGTATATATTTTTTTACATGGTATTATTTTACATATTGAACATTTTATTTTATTTATAGTTATGAGAATGGCGTTAGAAAATTGCTCTTTATTTTAAAATAAAAGTCTTTCAGAAGAAAAGAAATATGTCAAAGGTGGTGAGTGGATGTTTAGAGGACTCTTTTACAACAGTTTCCAGCTTCTCGACATGATCCTATGACACAACACACCCATAAATAATACAATGAAACACCTGTTAGATTCTTATTATACTGACCTCAAAATAAAAGCAAACACCATGTACTAGGATATGTGAAAATTAAAAAAAATCTATTGAAAAGTCTATTTTTGTAATCATTGAAAATGATTTTAGTCTGGATATATTTTTTTCTTAATATAATGTCAATAAAAATTTGATATCATATTTGATATAGGAGCAACGAGGAAAACTATAGAACTAGGACATGTAAAGTTTTTAGGTGATTTCGGTTTTCCAACCTTTGAATGTCTATTAGTTGAATAAAGAAGGCATTATAGACGAACTCTGAAAGATGGGCAAGTTGCAATTAATAATTGGTTAATGATGTTTAGTTAATTTACTAAGGATGTTTCTAACCACCTCTTTTGTTCCTATATATGTTAAATAATAATTTTTACAGCGTAATTTTTTTCTTTTGTTACTTCTTTTTATTTTAAAAAAAATCAGAAGAAATCATTTGTAAACAACAATTCTAGTGCATATATAAAGATGAAAATATTCACTATGCCCAAAATTTGAATCCTTCGTTTTAATGTATACCTAGTAAGTCCTTGGGCATCTCATATGGTTTAATGTAAGCTATGAAGAACTTAAGAGATAACTTACAATGAATTTGCTATTGGCAAACCAGTGAATTATTCCGGAAAAGTTTTAGATGCAATGTTGAACTTACCTGCAAAAAAGAAAAGATTGATTAAATAAGGAAAATCTTTGAGTAAAATTTGTATACTTAAAGTTAAAAAATTGTTATTAGTGTTTTAACTATTTTTATAATTTTGTTTTAAGTGAATAATATATTATTTAAGATTTGTATAGATATATACAAAAATTTCAAACAATTTTTGAAACATTTATCCCTTTTTCCACTTATTTATATGTACAATCTTCTGCATAACATAAAATAACAACAAGGACAAAATAAAAATTCAATAATAAATCAAAAAAAGATTAAAACATTATATTAATTAACTATGTAATGATTCGAAAAAATTGAATATTTTTATTTTTCAATTAATAATGTATTACATACTTCCTTAAAACACTTATACAAGTCAAGCTTCATTTTGAACTCAATATGTTCACAATGCGTATCCTTAGTGGTTTCGATACTGTTGCTAATATTGGTAACAATTTATTATTTTTTGAATTTTTTTTATTTTTGTAACAATAATTTACAAAATATGCTAGAAAATGTAATGTCTGGAAGTACTAGGATTCATGTCCATTGTTTTGCATAATGAATCAATCTCATGAATCTTTTTACTTTTAAAATTCTTCTTATTGTTTCGTCGGAATGATTCATAAGACGTTTACGATATGATAAGCAAATTGTTGTATTTGTTTAAGTTACTGAGTCTCTAAGGACAACTAAGGATAATTGCATTCCTTACGTAATTTCGAACATCAGCATCAGCTCTTATGATATTAAATAAACACCGATCTATAATTTACAAATTTGATTTTTGTTTGAACTCCATATTTGAAGGCTATATGTTCAAAAAGTGTTGATAATTGTTTTGTAGGTTACTAGTTTAGGTACTAGTTTAATGCTTAGTTTTGATGTTTGGTACATTTTATTTTATTATACGTAATTTTTATTTACTCCTTTCGTATGTGCTCTTTCCACAGTAAGACTTCTGCTCTAATGAATTCCTAGATATTACATAGACTTTTCTCATGGAATGAACTAACTGTTGATTTTATTGATAGACAAACTTATCATAAGAAGGTGAAGGTAACCTGTATGATTTTTTTTAATGTGCTACCCCATTTGTCACACCAGCATGTTATGCTATTTAAACGGGCTAGGAGATGTTGAATTGTCTTACTATTTTTGCTTCAATAGATAATGGCCATATCGTGTGCGAATGGGGTGGTTATTATTTCCTTTGTTTGTCAACAAATCGCTTGTAAATCTTCAATAAAGTAATGGTCCTAGAACACTTTCTTGGGGGACTTCCGCTAAAATTGGTTGACAGGAATTAATTTTGTTACCGAATTGGACGTGGAAGCATCTACCGCGTAGATAACATGCTACGATTTAGTAATATTCGCGGGAGTAATAAGGAGCATATTTTGGAAAAAATACTATTATGGTGAACTTTATTGAATGATTGTGATATACTGATGTCCGTACAAAATTTATTGTTTTCCATTACGTTTTTGATGTCACAAGCCACCCTATGGACTTGTTCTTTTGTACTGTTGTTAATCTTGAAGGCAAATTGATGCTGTGATATGATTTTCAAGACATAGGCTTCTTTCTTGATGCAAAATGAGATTTTAATCTCAAAGATTTTTGCGAAAAATAAAAGGACAGTGGATACACTAATATAATTTTGGGTTCCTTCTAAGCTCGAAAAAAATATTGTGTTCTTACAACAGCGTTAAAAAGATTAGAATTCCCCAAAAGTCCTGTGAGAGGAAGAGATTAGAGAGCTTTACCAGATTTATTGTCGGGTCCTGCAATCTTTTTGATGATAAATTAGCTTAATTTTTGGGATATTTCAATTGGATAAAATATTTTTTTTTTGATTTTTTATTTTTATAGCTAAAAATAATTTTAATAGAATTATTTTATAAAAAAGCATTTTTATTTTACATAATTCAAATATTTCAATGAACTAAAACGTATTCTTTTTGTATAACCTTTCTATCGCATACAAATTGGAAATGTGAAATCATATGATATCTATTTTAAAATCGTTTTCATATAGTACAAAGCAGTTGGTTAAATGTATCAATTATATCTTTGCAGAAATGATACACAATAGAATAAGACGTTAACAATATCTCAATAGCTCACTCTAAAAACATCGCAGGATAAAATGATATAACTTCCTTAATATCAATTGAATGAAAGACGAGTTAACAATTCATTGCAAACAATATCATCTTATTCAAATACTATATTTCTTAGATAAAATAAATTTGAAAAGTCATAAAAAAAAATTGTTTAACTTATAAAATAAGGGTAACTCAGAAAAATGTGAATAAAATAATTCGTGAATCGACTCTTCGGTGTAGCGGAGGAATTCAATACTATTGGAAGGCCTTCTTCAATTCCACTGAGAGAACTTGTTTGGTCGTGATATTATATATATGGATAAGGCCTATAAAAAAACGATATAACCTATTTTGTCATTGATTCACTATTTCTGGGAAATTAAGTTGTATAATATTGTTATTACTATATTTTTTGTTGGCAATAGGTAATATAATGTTGAAAACGAAGATTATTTAAAGAGATCATTTGTTTTCAAAAATAAAAATTATTTTTTGTGTACTCACAAGTATGCTACCGTAATCATTATTAAACAATTCAAGAATGGAACATTCACAAATTTCAGCTTTTTTCTAAGATTAATATAAAATTGAAATGATTTATAAGTTATGAAGCTTTACCTTAGATTTACACAAACCATGACTGCCATAAACCTCTGTTAAGGGGCTACATGGGTTTGATCGGAGATAATCGACTTATTTTCTTTGACTTATTTATTTATATTTGTTATTGTCTTAAACATGTACATTTGACAATAAATTTCGGTAATTTTCTTATTTTATTATTATTTATAATTTATTTTTATACTTATAAATTTAATAATTTAAAAAATAATAATAATAATTTAATATTTATATTTATAATTATTTCTTATTTTATTATTATTATCTAATTTCTTAATTTTATTATTTTAAATTTTCGCAGAATTTTTTTTAAAACTTCGACATAGTGACGTCATTTCTAGTGACTCTTCGGAAAAAAGATGTCTCCACGTTTACAGCAGAACTCATGACAGGATTATCCAAAGTGAAAAAAAAAATATGTGTTTTAGTTAAGACCGTAAACTAGAACTAGGACAAAAGGGAAAAAAGGAAAATTGGAGTTTTTTGTAAGCCTTTTTACAAAAAAATGCAAATTTCGGTGAGATTTGCTCTTCATTTTTTTAAAATAGTTGTAATTGAGAAAAAAACCGTCATCCAAGTCCTAGTGAATTGATCTGGAAGACCTTTGAAAAACTTCATCAAAATCTGTTGATTAGTTCTCGAGATATCTTCACAATTGACTTTGAAAACACAGTTTCGAGAAAAACGCGACAATAGTTGAGCAGCTGCTCCGATATACTACCGGTGGGCTGAGCTTCCCAAAGCTGTTTCTCCGAAATTTTATTTGAATCGATTTGAAAATTTAGGACAATATTCTAAAATTGTTTCGAAAATTAATAAGACAATAAAAAATCGATTTTTGAAGCCGTGAAATCTATGTTACCTTTTAAGGATGAATTGCAAAAAATACCAAAAAGATTGAGTGACTACACCAATTACCTGACGAATAATCTTAACAGTCAAAGACTAGACTGAGTTCATCTTATTTGGAACTACTTTAGTGAAACTAAATATTAGAAACATGAATTGCTTAAAAATAATTAATTGGTTCAATTTGATATATAGATTAGATTAGTTAATGGACCAAACGCAGATAAGAGATGCTGAAGTTTAAGAAAAAAAACTAGTGATATCTATACTAAAAAAGTGTTTTTTAAAAAAACATTTTCATACTTATGTTCCTTATTTTTTAACTAATTCTTATTATTGAACAAAGGGAAGATTTTGGCTACCTTTATATCATAAGATGGTTTTTACTAATCATCTAAATTTAATCATAAATATAGTTTTAAACAGTCAGTAGTAATAGAAATTTTATTATTTATTCTATTTTCAGTTCTTGTTTTTCCAGAAGAAAGAGTAATGTATATTTTCCAATTAAAAATAAATGTAATGAAAACATATAAATAGCATGTAACACTTCTTTTTATCTCATAAAAGTCATAGTTCACATGGGGTGTAAAATATTTCTTTGAATAATCTAGCGTTACTTTCTTCAAATAAAGTGTGCATATATGTATGTAAGAGATGCCATAGAAAATTCTTTTGTTTGAATTACAAAACTGATGTGTCTGCATCAACATCTGCATGTGTTCACAATTGTGCTAAACGTCATATGATGGAAATCATTTCCTCAGAATAAAAGCTTTATCCATTGAATGGTTACGTCTATTGACCTAATATTATATTTGAACATTTTACTTGAAATAACTAGAGCGTTTCTTCAGTGTTTGAAGGATTTTTAAAACGATTTCTTTTATTTAAATTCATTGCAATTTTCAAATTACTTTATTTTGATATCATAAAAATTTATTATACCAAATCTAAAGTTTGTTACTTTTATGGCTGCCTCAAAAGTAGAGTGGTTAAAGAAAATTATTTTCTCGCACTGAAAATACGTAGATTGAAAACAATTTAATTGATCAAGGTTTTTTAGTAATTACATCTGAAATTTATAATACCAAACAAAACATGAAAGTATCTTTTACAGATATCTTTTCAAAAATAACTTATGGGTTTTCAACTAAAATATGATAACAAATAATTAAAATTCAACGCATGATAATTAAAACAAGAAGACTATTGATCATTAAATGTTTTTTGAATAATTAAAGTTATTAAACTATCTACCGTTGATAAATGAAGATAGGAAATTTGATCGTTTTTCATTCTCTATTCTTTATAATTCATAGTTTTTTTGAATTAATAGTTTTTTTATACTTATAATTAAGTTACATTTCTAATGCTTTTTTGGTAAAAAATTCTGCAAAATTGTTTAACCAACTCATTGAAAATAATTCAATTGATTTATGTTAAAATCCATCAGAAAATTGAATATAATCCAGGATTGATTCGTCATGAACAATGCTTGCCAATCTTGAAATTGAATTTTGAAATTGATCAGTCTGAAGATATGTACGAATTTCTTCTGGATACGTCACGTATCCATCACGTAGCCACCATGAGGCCACCTGTGTATTTTATAAACCTTGGCTTGCCAATAACTGGATAAAGTCACGGGTTATAACTATTTTACTTACGTTTGTACCCGTGACTATCCAGTTATTCCAAATCACGTAGCACGCCATCTACTAATAAATGAAGCCAAAGGAATGTATTCCAATTAAAAAAGTGTTTACTATTTATGTTTCTTATTGTTACTTTTTCAATTAAATTGAAATTTTAGTATCTTGCTTTTCTATAAATAAAGAAAACTAGGAAATTACACAAGGATATCAACAACAGAAAATTTCATTTAAGTCAATATAAAGAATAAAGAACTCGAAAATGTAGTACAAATAAAGCATAATGAAAGCATCATTATAAAATATAAAAATATATAAGTACAAGGAAATCGAATTATTATATCATTTCGATGAAAATCAGCTGCTTCCTCCTTTTATGAATATAATAGTATTTTGTATCTAAATCTATGACGGTTATCAAATGACCGAGACAATAGAAAAAATATTGTTTAATATGGAAAAAATATATCTATAAAAAAGAGAAATGAATCATCCAGAATAATGGAGCTAAGTCTACAAAAATGAGGATACGTATAAAGCAGATCCCCAATTTCTAAAATAATAATTACTCTAACAAATTAACGTAATATTTAACTATTATTTATTTTGGATATAAAAATATTTACTGCTTAAACATATTATCAACACAATCTTGAAACATTTTAATTATTCAATTATTACAACTAAAGAGCCGCAAGAATGATGAGCTGAACCTAATTTTCATCTAATAACACACATCACACATAACATTTATCAATAATCTTCATATGTCTGATTTTCTTCAATTATCTTTCTTTACTATTCTTAGTCCGTAACTCCAGCTTAAATGAACAATTCAGATATATTTATATATTTATTCTTCTGATCATACAACTCAGAATTTTCCATTCTCACCATTAACTTTACTTTCAACCCCACCAACGTAAGTTACTTTCTGAATAGAGATGCAACATTAAGAAGTTTGAACTTAAACTTCCGGTAACACCTGAACTTTCACCTCCAATATCTAAATATTGACATTTATCTTGCAAATAACATTTTATACGGAGGATAAAAAAAATGTGAATATTTTCACTTAAGAAGAGTGATATATGGGGGATAAATGCATAAGATTTATCTAACAGATACTTTATTTACAATATTTATATGCTATCGTAAGGATATAGCCTGTCTATGGCTTATCTGATCACTGTACTGTAATTAGAACATGAGATATGAGTAATAAAAAACTGGAAATGAATTGAAGATTGTTTAGTAGGGAAATTTTTTATAAAATTTTAAGATGAAGAGTTCTGATTTCTAGTACATACTATTTTAAATATACGAAATGAGTAAAATAATCCTAAAAATCTTTAAATCACAGCATAATTTTTTTCGAATGCAATTGTATTAAAATATAATTTTTGTATTGGTTTTTACCGTCGTTTTATAACTAGTAAGGTCTTAAGAGATAATGAAAATCCGTTATCGAGAAATATCGAAAATTTGCTCGATACGTGGATTGAATCCACAACCTACCAGTTTTGGAGTGGTAATCTTGATTATTCGACCACCAGTTTTATAGCCTACTATAGCCTTCTATAACCTTATAGTTTTGAAAATATATAATTTAGCTTACAGAATAATCAATAAATTTTGAATACTGTGACATAAAATAAGACAAAAAAAAAAAAGAAAAATAAAATCATAAGTGGGCAAATAAAATTTACAAAAACCCAAATTAATAACTGCCAACTATTCAATCTTCAGTGATCTAATTAAGGTGGGAAATATAAAATTGCGGATTCTAAGTCTGATTGTTACCTGCAATATAGAACCGCTAATATTTTCGGTGTGTTTCGAGGAAATTCTTCAATATTTTTTTAGTTTATACTTATATATAAACGAATAAAATATTTTAAAAATTTCAAATATTTATATTCATTTTTAAGATTATAAAAAATTCATGAAAATCATTGAGAAAACGCTATCCTGATCCTATTTTTCGTCTTAACTTAGTTTAGAAAAGAAAATCTTGAAATTATTGATTGAAAAATATTTATTAATTGAAAATTATAACTTACTTTTTAAAAAGACAAAAGTTTAAAGTACCAGACTTGAATAATTTATTTTTATAATTATCTGTAGCTTATTTCAACTTATAATTATTGTATACCAACCCAAAGTTTAAAGTTTCAAACTTTTATAAATGCCTATATTTTTCTTATATGGTAAGTAAGTATATATCTAGTAAGCTAAAAAAAATTCAAATTAACATTTTCTTTAGTTATCAATCATGACAAACAATAAATTTTGGTCTTAGTAAGAAGGAGCATTACATATTTTTTCCATTTTTTTCTTGACCTATCCGAAGTTAATGAAATCCAAAATTTTAAGATTTTTTTTTGTTTTCAACTTTTATTTTGTATTCGTATTTCCGTTATGTAGTATGCATATTAACGTTTAAATACACAATATTTTCCACCCTCTTTATAAACAACTAGCTATTCACTCTGCATATAAAATTTAATCAATTTTGTTATGTTGCTAATTTCCTCAGCTTTCCATAATGTTTTAAAACAACATTGTTAGATATTCATTAAAAAGAAAAACACGCGCGGAAAATACATGTGAAAGGATGACTGAATGACTCAAGTTTTTATTGTATGAATAATGCATTTGTTATTAAAAGAACAGCTATCGAGCTGTAAATATGCACTTAAAACAAGAGCCACTAGACAGACAGGAAGAAGCATTCAAGTTAAAAATAATCTTCATACACGCCTTACGTTTTCTTTTTCAAGTTTCTATAATCAAATACGGAAGCACTTTTTGTGTTTTATTCGAGTATATCAGTATGTGTATAAGAGATTCTAGCTTGGAATAAAATATTCTTGGCAAATATTTTGCACTTTACCATAAATATGTGTTGAAAATTGTTTTAATAGAATCTACACCCATACATTGGCAATGGATTTTAAAGTAGATAAAAGCAATGATAACTCTTTCAAAACTACACAATCGCAGCTATTTTAACGTTATGTAGATCAGAATTCATGATTTTTTTTCTTGCAATATTGTCGTATTGGCTTTAAGCTCAAAAAATACGAATTGAAATTGAAGGAAACAAGGAAAAATCAAATATTCAATTGGAAAACTGTTTCACAAAACATTTTGTAATATGTGTGCACTGCATTGCAGTGAAGTAGGTACGTAAAACATTTGTTACTACAACTATTACAGTAAAACCTGAAAAAAGTGTTTAAAAAACCTGAAACTTGGAAGAAATAATAAGGAATATTACAGTGAAGTAATTATAAAGAAAAATTAAAAATTCCGAATCCT
Organism: Sisyra terminalis; assembly: GCA_958496175.1. NCBI lineage: Eukaryota > Metazoa > Arthropoda > Insecta > Neuroptera > Sisyridae > Sisyra > Sisyra terminalis. The sequence goes on from OY292275.1 coordinate 17,930,384, forward strand.
AAAACTTTACAATATTTCTATATAAATTATTTTACTTCAATGGCATTTTCAGAGAATAAAACTTTTAATTACTTATTTTTTTATTTTAATGAGTAAACTCCAAAATATTTTTTTGTCATAAAAGTTTTAATATCACTTTTATGTAATATAGAAATTTCATGTAAATTTTTTAATTAGTCAGGGATAATTAGTATTGTTTAATTGTTGCTAATGCGGAACCGGTATTTTTCATTCACATGAACCGACCAATTGACCATATCTTTTATTTATATAGGTATTTTACTATAATACTATATTGTCGATTACAAAGCGCAAGGACAAAGAGACGCCGACGTGGAATCAGTTGGAATAAACTGCGCACGCACAATCGACCTACTGCATTGCGACATATGGCCACTGTGGCGCTGCTTTAGCTGTAAAAGCTCGTCTCGTTTTGAAATAAGCTATCAACTTTAAAACTAACACATTTCTTTAAAAAGCTCCAATCTAGAATAATTTATTTAAAAGTTTGACTGAAAAAAAAAATAAATGTAGAGAAGATTTGAGACGAGTCAAGCTATTATTTATTTAAATTAAAAAATCAATTCTCGCTTTCTAAATGGGTAAATTATGAAAATGATTCATTATTTATCACTTTTTCTAGCGTTGCCTTATTATTTGTAGAAAAGTTTTTTGGTTTCGTTCCAATCTTTACGTAAAGTTTACGGTTTATTGTCCACAATGTAATTATTTGATAAGTTTTCTTAAAGTATATACGTTTTTAAGCTCAAGATTTATAAAGGCACCACGTCATTTCTTTTATTTATTTTAAATTTAAGTTTCATCTTTTATAATTTATGAGCAATAACTATAATCGTAATTTTTATTTTACAAAAAATATAGTCCAATTTATTATCTTAAAGATAATTATTGAATGTTATCACTCATTTATTTTAATTTTTTGTTAGTTATTTAATTTCCTTTGTCAAAATGGGAGTCATGAAAAAATATGGACAATTTTTTTTCTAGAAAGAATGATTTTGCACAAAGCTCGACTCTAGCGGTAGGAAATTTATTTAGAGGAAATAAACTTGCAGATTTAAACGTGGAAAGTTCAGGAAAGTTTTAAAATTTTACTTAGTAGTGGATCGGAAAAACTTCAAGTGCGTCTTTTAATACATAGATGGCACTACCGTAGCCAGACGAACGATTTTCTTTCGCCCACTTGTTGCTTCTTCACCGACAACCACGTGTTTCGGAAACAATACAAAAAAAAAGTTTTTTTTTTTTATTTTAATTTTAAAAGTTAAAGAAATGATGAAAATTGAAAGAATCATTTTTATTTAGGACAGTAAGCCAAGTAATTTCAACAATTGAATCATTATCGTTTTCGAAAAAAAGTTGTAAAAAATTATTATTTAACATTATTTACAAAAGAAAATACGTTTTGGCAAAATGTAGTCGTCAACATATTAAATGTTGAAATTCTAAATATCTGAAATTATTGTTAACCTCAATTTGTTGGAATATTATCAAACAAACAATAACAAATGGCATTGTCCTGGCATTTGCTCAACAAAATGCAGTATGTTTAGGTCTGTCTTCTTCTATAATTTTCCAAATTATCTATGTCGCAATGCAGAAAATAATGTTCAGATTCTGAAATTCTTCTATGCATATAATATTTCAGAACAATAGTCACAAGTATGAAATATTAAATTTAAAAGTGACGCAGAGAATAAATCTGTTTAGGTAATATAAAGCTCAAATTAGCCTTTGAGAATTTAAATACTCTTATTTTTTGTATTATTTTCTTGGTAAATGTTCCTGAGTATAAATTAACGATAAATGAATTTCTAAAATTATCTTAATGAGTTGTTTTTTTCATGTTTGATTTTTTCATAAGATTTTAATCAACTAAATAAAAACCATATTAATTAAACTTCTTTAATAATTTATGATTTTGGTTTAATCGTAGGAGTAAGTTATATCGATAGTAAGAGAAACTGAAAGAAGTGGGTTTTGAATATTTTCATACAATATTTTCTTTAAATTTAAGTCCACTTAAACATAAAAAATCTATCCAGTGTTTTAAACTACGTCCAACTTAAAATTTCGTAGCCAAAAATATTTTTTGCTGAATAAATGTTTTTGTTATTCGATGGATTTAAAAAAGAATTAAATTGTTACCCAAAATATCCCTCATTTCAAAATATTTTTTCAGCAAGCAATGAAATTCAAAACCACGTTTATGGTCACTAAGTTTTAAAATAGTATCTAACGAATAATATTCCAAAATTTCTTATCCCAACAAAATTTTAACCAGAATAGTTTTCCGATTTTTCTACATCACTATTTCGATTTTTTTTTATTGGATATTTAAATATTACAGGAAGATACACTTTTCAAAACACTGCAAGAGAATATTTCATTATCTACCGATTGAAATATAGGCGTTATTTCGAAACTTCTTATTAATTTTTCGAGACCTAATTAACGATAGCTTCCACGCTTATGTAGACTGATTTTTTAATTTTCTTCTTAGACGAAAATGTGCTACCTCTCTTTTTTTCAATAATTTATTTCCACCCGTATTTTTTAACTTCGGATGCCCGTAATGGATGCGAGAAGGTATTGTTGAGGTGCATTTGAAGTCCCTAACAATTCAAGCTTTAATTTTTTTGTAAAACATTTCAAAAAATCTAGCAAAAATTGTATTTTTGTAAGCTTAATAAATCAAAACACATTTTGCAATAGGGAGACTTATAGGCACATTCAAAGGAGTGCGACTCATTGAAAAAGGTTAAGAAACACTGCTAAAACCATAGTTAACAGATCACAGAAAATATCTAGCTTTTTAAAATTCTTTACAATATCGGTGGTTCTTAGTGAAATGTCAATTGTCTAAAATGGATCGACAGGATTTAGTTATAAGTATTCTGTATTGGGCCTTAGTAGAATAAAACAAAATCATTATTTTATATTTTTCATTTTTAAGTGTTATATTGTTTAACAGTAAATTATAAAATCAATGTTAAAGCTCTACTTAGTACTAGACCTTATGTATATATATTTTTTTCTATGTGACTAATTAGCATTAAAGATAATTTATCTATATTATAAGTCATTAATTTCAAATTCAATTTAATTTCAAAAACATATGTATAATTATACTAGAAGAAATACAAGCTTAATTTAATGTAGCGACAATCGTACATATTAGTATTTAATCGTCTAACAGTTTCTATTTGAATTGAAATCTCACAACGACAATATGCTTTTACTATAATGAAGTACCTATACCAATTCAAATAATCACGTGGTAAAACACCAGTAAAACAAACTAACAAAGTACACTAAACGTCCTCTGGTGTAAACTTAATTATTGTATTCTACCAATCATTAAATTATTTCTCAGCCACTACACTCATTGCAGGTGCTTTAAAATCATTGATCTGAACAGCAAAAAAAAAGACAATGGGAAATTAAATTTAATGATTTAATTTTCTGATTTGCTATTTTTTAAATTAAATTATTTTGTTTCGAACACAATGATATTATAAATAGATGAATGGGGTTGATACAATAATAACTCATTGGTTATTTTCTTTGAGGCTTATAATAATTGTTTGCTTAATTGTAATTTGAATATCAAATGAAGATTTGTTCTTGTTTGCATTTAGTTTTAAAAGGTATATCTATGTATACATTAGAAGCAACGAAGTTGAAATCACGCTCGGTTAGTAATTTTAAAAGGACTATTTCAGTTGCTTATGTTAAACTAATAAAATATTTGCTTTAGAATAAAATACATTAACTGGAAAAACTATGATTTTTATCTAGCAATTGAGATTTAAAGCTTCAACTCGTATTTGATATGGTTTATTTTTTTGGAAATTATAAAATTTATAAAAAAATTACCTTGCCAAGGCGAATTCGCCAAAGTACTCGGTCATGGCAAACATAATGGACGGTTAAATTCAAGGAACTCATCACACAAACAATTTCACAGTCACTCATACTATCTATGAAAATGGAAAAGAAACACTAAATATTTTGATTTTGATGTCTTTTGCTTCATTTTTAAAAGTCTGTTTTTTACTTAATTGTTGTACTGATAAATTGGGTTTTTCATTTATAAAATATTCAACGATTTTCAATTAAACTTGTGTAAATATTATCGAGTAGAAAAGGTTAAAAATTCATACAAATAGGTGTAATGAATCGGTTTCTATGGCGACAGGAAACTGAGTTTTCAGTGTAACTTATCTGAGCTTTTAACCCCTGAGTTGTTTAAAAAGTAAAAGTGGGGTTGCCGGTTGATACTGCAGTGACATCGCATCCATGCGGTTGCTGAATTTTAGCTTTGAATGATTTTTATTTTATTTTTATAATCTTATTAACGGTAAAAGTAATGATGGATTACAGTTTTAATTAGATCTCGTTAATTATTTTTGGTTCATTATAAATTTTTCACAAGAAAACTTTGTCAAGTTTTCACGTAAATAATAACGAACAATAATTAAGAGTTGTGGTTTAGAGAAACTAATTAGTTATTTGTGAGGGTATGAAGACGATTATTCGTTGGTACTAGTTAATAAAAAACTTAAAGTTATTGTTGGTCACTGTAAAAATCCGCATTTTCACTGTAAATTTATAAAATTTGGCGAATCGTTCGGAATTGTTGACGATCACACACATTAGTGGCCACGATAAAAGCTCGTTGGAATGATAACGAGCTTTATTGTTGTCATTAGATGAATAGAAGATTATTACAATGAAAAGCCCGCTACTGGACAATCACAAACACATATCTCTGTCGAAATATGTGAGTTATACAGATGGCAGCATAGAAAGTGTATATGGCGCACACGCCATGCGGGCACTGGAGCACCCGGCGGGGCCCAGCCGCGCCCGGACTCACGGCTCCGCGCACATCACGCCAAAATCTAGCCTGCGTTTCACAGATCTCTCAACCTTCTTCAATGATACGTTGTACTACACACACATATATATCTTTTAAGTTTTTCATTAACTTGCCTCAATTTCCGCATTGCAGTGCCTCAATAAGGGCCAATTGGCTTTCATTCAAAATTCTTACAAATATGCATAATCATTTTTAATTCCCAACCTAACAATACCACTAATTGGCTTTCATTACCACTTTATTACAAATCCATTGACAGAAATTAATCAAGAACATGAATGACATTAGTACTTCAGTAATTACTTTTGTCTTCATCTTTTCTAAAGTAAGAAGGTATTATTTCCGTATTTACTTTTGGAAAGATTATGTTCGAATCGTCTTATTACTACAAGGATTATTAATGGCTCATTAGGAAACTTTCATTGTTCGCCTGTTGAATGCAATTGGTGGGGAAATGGAAATAAATCTGAACGCAAAGTGGCAAAGCTATTGAAACTATACAAATACGTTAAATTGGTTTTGAACAAAATGTTATATCTCAACCATGGCGCTTTTTGGATTAGATAACAAAAATATCTCCATTGTTTTTGGTTTAAATTAATATATAATAAAAAAAAAGTCAGGATGTAGTAGACAAAATTAATAAATGTTTTTTTTTTATTTATTTTAATTGGCAACAGTTCTTCAGTGTAATTCCGACATCATCAGGCATCTTTAAAGTATTCATTGAAAACATACAGTCTCGTGATATAAATTATTACATCTGGCATCTAGCAAATACAAATTGGAGTCTAAGATAAACACTGGGATGTCTTTTCGTTTATGAACAACCAGTGATGGATTTACGCCTAAGTCCGTGAGGCCCGGGCCTAGGGCGGCATAATTTGAAGGGCGGCAAAATTTTTGAAATGCCAAAATTTAAGAGGCGAAAAAAAGTTCGCACAAATATTTATTACCCTATTCTAGATACTCTGAGTGTACAATTGGCCAGGCGTAAAAGTGCATACGAAAAGCTTTACGAAAATTTCAATTTTTTTGATAATTTATCTGAAATAGATACAAACGAATTAAAAAATCTTGCTAATAAACTAGTCAGTAAATATCCTGACAATTTGGAAAAGACGTTAGGCAATGAATGTATTCATTTACATTGTCAACTCAAAGATTCCTTAGCAAATACAGAAGATGTACGCTCTGCACAAAAAATATGCAATTTATTGCATTCATGGAGTCTTCGAGATGTTTATCCGAATGTGGATATTGCTCTCCGTATTTTTGTGAGTATTCCGGCTACAAATTGTTCAGGAGAAAGATCTTTTTCCACTCTAAAAAGGGTAATAATCTATTTACGTGCAAGCATGGGCCAAGATAGAATTAATGCTCTTGCATTACTCTCTATTGAAGTTCAACTAGTCCAAGAAATTAATTATGACGATATAATCGACGTTTTTGCGTGGACCAAAGCCAGGAAAAAGAAATTTTTGAATTGATTAATATGAAAAAAAGATTTATTATTTATCTGTCTAAAGTTTATAACTTATATATCTGTTATATTTATATGTAATGTTTAAAAAATTATATTTAAATAAATAAAGTTATTTTAAAATAAAAAGAATGCATCAAAATTAATGAAATTCATTTTATCAAAAAGGGCGGCGCATCGAATGGGGCCTAGGGCGGCAGCGAGCCTAAATCCGTCACTGTGAACAACTATTTTTACAAAAATTCTTAATATTCATAAATACTTGTGAATCACAATTTAAGTATATAGTTTGTAAATAGTAGCAATAGTATATAGTTTGTAGCAACTAAGAAAGATCGCATAGATATTTGTAGGTAAATTTTGGTAATAAATTGCTTATTAATCGTGATTTATACATTTTTTTAAATCTTATTGTTGATAACCAAAAAGACATATCAGTATTTATAATATACTCCAATCTATATTTACAAGATGTCAGATGTCACAATTCGTATCATGAGACTATGTGTTTTCAAAAAATATCTTAAGTTTACCTGATAAAGTCGGAATTACACTGACAAAACGTCGCGACTTAAAATAAATAAAAGAAAACATTGATTAATTTGGTCATCTACATCCTGGCTTATTTTTTTTTACAACAAAAATATTTGCAAGTCGAATTTCTAGAAATAATATAAATACCAAAAAAAATATTTAATTTCTATAGAGACATTTAAATCTATTTAAATGCTTACCATTTTACAAATTCTCTAAGTCTTAAAAATAGACGAAAAAAAATTCAACAACAAAAAACATAGTTTTTGATAAGAAGATGAGCTTGTTTCAATTTTTTTAAAAAAGAAGAAAATATATAGGTGCTGGAGGATTACTAGAAAATTTCCAAAGAGACCATATTAAATTTATTTGGTTAATTGACATTTCCAGAAACTCGTAAGCGTCATACGTAATGGAGACTTCCTAGCATAGTAGGAGGCCCTAAGTGATCTATGCCGTGTTCCGACTTCCGTAATGGCATAGTTCCGCGATAGTAAGTGTTAATTATAAAATGTCTAATAAATAATTCACAAATGTAAGAATTCAGGACGTATCATGATCATGTAGGAATTCGTGATAACCGAAAACTATTTCGATGTAATTATAACCATAGTACACTTATTGACATTTAAAACATATTTTATTTAAGTTATTATGGCACGGATAGTATAAATAACATAAAAAAATCCCTGTAAAACACCCTTATTACTTACACATTTTTAATGTCATCGTTTTGCAGAGCTACGAGAAAACTCCACGTTGAAGAATTTGGATGTTGGAAGGTGAAACAGGTATCAGCTATTAAAGGTAATACGAAGAGTACGATTTTCAAGACGCCGAAATTTGACGATGTGTTTTTGTAAAACGGATCTTTTCGACTTTTCTTGTCGATATCTTACTTAGTTTTTGAGATAACGAGACTAAAAGGTTTTAATTTCAAATAGACTCATACATTGAATGTGCTTCATACTATGTATCTAATAGAGTCTTCACGAATACTTACAATACAAAAAGTGCAAAATTAACTATTGTACAAAAAAAGGAAATATTTAATTTCGTAAATAAAACAGAATAATAAAAATGAGACTGCACAATCGGATACGAGAGATATCGTTAAATATAAAATAATTTTAATTCGAATACATTAAAAGACCCAACCTATAAGTAATTAACAGAATCGTTAACAAAAAGTGATCAATCGATTTGATATTATTTTTCAGGTTTCTTAAAGTTTTTTTTTTGATTTTAACAGATAACTAATAATTTATTTATACCTAAAATTGAAAATTTTAAGGGTATGTGAATTAAATGGTTTAAATTTGAATTAATAAATTTGGAATCGCAGCTATATTCAAAACAAATCAGATTTATTTCTGATTTTATAAACATAATTGGTTTTTTTAACTTTTTTCCGTTTAGAAATGATTTCTTAATAAGAACTTGATTTGTTTATTATTGGGTGAAGCTTATTTGAAATGCTGAAACCCTTTTAAGTTCTTTAATAAGCATGAAGATGACCTTTTAGTTAATTATTTGAGGTGGTATTTAGAGATAAATCTTCCGAAAATACATAAGCATAATCTAATCATTTTTAATGATTGATTACATATTATTGACTCTAAAAATAAACTTTCTTATAACACAATACAAAAACAAACTTTCATATCTGAACACTTTTGATTTGTAGAGTTATTCTGTATGTACTAGCATGTTATATTGAAGATAACAATCGTTAATCTAACGAGAAATTTAATTTAATCTATTTAACTTCAACTGCATTCGTGCAGTTCATTTTGTTTGCTGAAAAATTTGTCATTTAAAGTTTGAAGTTACCTACTATTTGAATTTCTTTCATATTCGAAGAGGAATATAAGACATATTCTTTTAATAAATTATTTAAATACAATTATGTAGTCCCAATCATTTTCGTTGCTTTGAGAATCTAATTTGTTTTAAGTTTGAGTTCAAGTTTCTTATTTTAAAATACATAATTATATTAAACCAAAACCAAATAGGTATGCACTATGCATTTCTTTTAAGATAATTTATTATTATTTTTTCCGTGTAATAATGCATTTGCATCAGCTGCTGGTAATAACTGCCAAATGTCAGGCTATTCATTCTTGCAGAAATTGAATTTAATGTAGTTTCTGGTTGATAAATATTATGATCTTAAACTTTGTCTCCTTTTGATTAGAATCTATCATCATACCAATTTGCTTTTTATTTTCATTTTCTTTTTTACTCTATAATAGATTCATTTTTTTGAATGTTTCCCTAGAAGGACCCTCTAATAAAAAAATTCATTTTTTTTTCAATGTATCAAATTCCAATTTTTCTTACTGCTGTCATTCTTACGTAATTCAAATTTTTTTCCGTAACATTCAGCACGAAGTCTTTCTCTCTTAGAATGAAAAGGATTTTATTAGTTTTTGGTCTTATCACAATATCGCTGATCGTTTTTTTTTCTTTATACTTTTACGTCTGTTATTTGATCCACCCATTTGATTTTTTGCAATCTTCCCTAGAGCCATGTTTTAAAGTATTCAAAATATTTCGTTTCTTATTCTCGAATATCCACGTTTCCAAATTATAAAGTTTCTCTTTTATTATTTTTAAATAAACTTTAAATTTACTATTTTGGATACTCTTTTTATATTGCTAGTAGGTATTCTTAAGGTTTTGTTATAGTAAATGACGATAAACAATCAGAAATATCTTCAGCAGTAAGCTTCCATCAAAAAACAATTTGCGAGAGCCATATGTTTTGTAATAAACTAATTTGCATAATTAACTTTATTTTCATTATCTAGGCAAATATTTGCGATATTGCGATTTTTATATCTTATGTGTTCTTTTTATATGCAGGAAATTTCCAATAAGTATAATTAGAAAAATTGTCAAGCATTCGGCAAAATCGCAAATATTTGTTGGAATTAAATAAAGCCTTGTGGTAGTTCCAAAATATAAGTATGCACAGAAAGGCAGAAAAAAGAAGCATACATATTACATACTTATTATACTGTGAAACACAATAACAATGCATGCAATCAATTGCTGAAAGTATAACGGAAATGGAGAAAATATGATGTCAATATTTTATATCTTATGTTGTCTTATGTTGTCTTATTTTGACTTCAAATTGTTTTTCCTAATCTGTTCAGTGAACATTTATTTTATGACCAATCCTTAAAGTACTTAATGTACGAAAATTATTTATTTAAAAAAAGAAAGTAAAATAAAATAAAAGAAGTAAATTGCATTAGGTTAAGTATGTTCTCTAAAAGTTAACTCTCAGTTGATAAATCGGAAAGTATTTTCATTTTTTTTTTTGTTATGAAAATGAAAGACTATGTTCGGAAAGTGACTAAATATTCTATTAAATTATATATTGATCATTCTAGGTCAATACTGTTTGGCTTCTATTTGTTAGAACCAAGATTTTTCACTCAAAAATATTTGTTCTTTGTTGGCCAAAAACGAATCTTAGGGATTTTGGACTTCCTTATTTGAAATTAAGGTTTTTCCATCTAAAATATTTTACAGTGACCGGAACAAATAATAAGCTACAGGTGCTTGATCTTTAGAATATGATGAATAAGGAAGTATATTCCATTCAAGTTGCAGATGGTTAAAGTGAGTAACAAAACTTGTATCCGGGCAAATTTCTGGTTATAATAACATAGAGAACCTATATATCGAGCTTCAAAGTTTAATCTAGGCTTTTCAAGTGCTCATAAGCAATTGAGTTTGATAAATAATACTTCTTACCGATCGCATGTGCTATTATTTACCGGTTTGTATCAACTTTGATGAGCCTTAATCAGCTTCAACCGGCATTCCAGACCGTGGTGCATCTTTGACATATAAAATTGCCGAATCGAAATTTTGCCAACCAGTTTTGGCACTATGGTGCTATCAATACATCTTCTGCATATACATAAGTTAATTGTTTCTGGATTGAACAGCATATTATCTTTTCTATAGTGAAAAAGTAAAATATGAGGAAAAAGCTAGTTTTAGCTCTCCATATTTAAAAAGACACGAACCAAAAACTACTACGTAGAATCAGTACAGCGTTTTGACATACAAGGCTCGCTATATTAGCTCTCAAAATATATAATAATTATACAACTTAATTGGAAAGTTCAGTACAAAAAAATTAAAATTAAATTCTCTGTTGGAAAAAACGAAATTACTTTTCAAAAAACCCAATAGTTATAGACATTTAGAACATGAAAAGGATATTGCAAAAACATGTCTTAAATTTTAAAGTTAAAGTTTTTTCGTAATTTGGAAGGAGTATTACCAAAGGTATAAAGAATTAGACTAGTTAGTTTGGCTTATTTTCAAAATAACTAATATTTTGTAAGCCGTTACTCATAAATTTGAAATGGATTAATTCAAAGGTAATTACTATTTTATCAAATATTCCATCGAGTTTGACTCTATTATTTGAAATAATTGTTTTATATTATTCATGGCAATACTAAATTGATAGTTTTGCGAAAATTAAAAATTTAGTTCCATTTATTGGGAGAATAGTCAATACTGAACAGAATTAATTTTGTTTTGAAGGCAAAGTTTTATCGAACAGATTATTTTGTACTGATTTAACAGGTAAAGCTAAAATTTGGGGGTTTAAATAAAACTTTTATTCCAACTAAGTTATTATTTCTAATGATTTTTTTTCATCAATGTTATTTAATAATTATAATAATATTATTAATGTTGTTACAATTCCACTGAAAATTAATGAAAACGGTATTATCGATTTTTAAAAAACAGAAACTGAAATAAATGGAAACGAAATAATTTTTTGCATTCCAGATATACTTCAGTAGAAATGTTATTCATTATGAATGATTTTTAGAGAACACACACTATTTAAAAAATAATAATACTTATAATGCTTTCATAATAAGCCAAAGGCTACAGTGTTGAGACACTCCAAACCTCATCCTGGTGACCCATATATAAAAAAAAAATATTTATATATATAATGCCTTTGGGAGTGGAAAAAAAAATTACAGATTGGCAAAAAGCCTTTGTACTGAAGATGGGGTGGAAAAAAAAGAATTAAAAAAAATTTGTGTGTACTGATAAACGTACGTAAGAAGTCTTAACCTTTTGTGGGAATAAGGGTCTACATAAATTAACGGTTTGCATTTTACTTGTTTCAATTAATCCTCATACACTTTCGAAAGTAATTGATAAGTGAAAGAAATTACATCATCAGTTAGTTCAAAGCATAGATATTTATTGTCTAGTGTAAATGGCATGGTTAATTTTTTAGATATATAAAATATTGATATATGACCAATAGGCGCGACTTAAAAACATGGTTACGTATTGTGTGCAACCATGAAATGGCAAATAAAACATTGAGTTTTGTTATTAATTTAATTTGTCTTTATTTCCTTTAAAAGAAATTTTCGATTGGATTGAATTAAATCCAGTACTGAAAAGTATGAACGCAGAAAAAGTATTTGAAATTTGACACTTACTAAATTAATTTTGGTAAAATATTGAAAATACAAGCAGTATTATGATGAGTTTTACACCCGTTTTGTTTATAATTTTCTCATATAAAAGAACCCTCTTATGCTGCGGCTAAAGAAGTTTAATTTCAATAATATTTGAAAACTATTATTTTTAGAGTAAAAATCTATTTAATTATTGTTTTAAGTAGCATTATAATAAAAAAATAATAATATCAAATCTAAATCAGAGATATCGTCGATGACAACCTCGCTGACACCAGCTAATATCCAATATATTATTCGGCGGACAGCTAGTATCAATCTGCTTTTACCACAAAATCTAATAGTTTTTTTTAATTATATAATTTAACTTATTCTGGATGAACACAAAAGAAAAATATGCTCTAATTTAAATTAAATTTATCATTGAATGAATATTGGTTGAATAGGAACTTAATGTAGGTAGCAAATATATTTATATATTTTGTGCATATTTTCACCTATGTGATTCATTTCAATTAAAATATCAAGACCGTGGTTGGTATCACATCAATATCAAAATAATATTGGAACCAATTGGAACATTAACATGTCAACTGAATTTAAAAGAAAATCAACATTATTTTGTTTTATTTCTTATTTACATAATTATTTTCAAAACATATTTTTATTTCTGTTAAAGAATACTTACCTCAGAATACCTAAGAATACTTATATCATCCAAGAAATTGTATCAATTTGATTCCTAGAAGCTTTTATTTCTAATAATAGATCGAACCGAGATTAATATTTGCTAATATAGCTATGATTTAGATGAATTCTATTAAAGGACGGTATTTTCAGATCTAGATAGTGACATTTATGTCCTAGATTAGTTTTATGTCCAGAATAGATAAAAGATGCGAATATTCACCTAGGAATAGAGAGGTATCGGATAACGGGATAACAGCTATCTTAAACATATGGTTTGTTTATCCATGAATGAAAATACCGGCCTCCAGTGATTAAAACTATCTAACTTGCTACAATAAGATAAAATGATAACTCAATGCTGTAAAAAATAAGAGGTTTTTCATAAAATTTTGAGCCAAACTCAATAAAACCAAAGAAAAATCGTTGCTATAACTTTATAACTCCCAAGAAGAAAATTTTGTCAAAAAAATCCACGCATACGGAGGTAAAATTATAAGAAACATAGAACCGAGTTATTATCAAAGAAAATTTACCTATATGTCGTAATAATAATGTGGCATGTGATTTGTATAGCCAATAGCCAAGGAATCAATGAAAAAAAAATCACTGCTATTATTTTAATAGTCTCTGATTTTAACAAATGGTATACTTAAAATATTAAATAAATTCGTAAAGTTTATTTTTTTTTACAAACAACAAACAACTTGATATTTGTAATAAAAAATGTACATTGTGGTTGAATAGAGTACAAGACAAGTTACCAAAAAAGTAACAATAATTGCGGCGATGCCTAACAAATCGTTAAACAAGTTTCATTATCTTCCGTGAATTTATAGCGATTTTACTGCAACCCTTACGGAACCTTTTTGCTGGTAAAAAGATATGGTATGATATTCTTGTACATTACACAAGGCTAATTCAGTACATACGGAAAACAAGGCCTCTCGGGAAAATTCGAAAAATCGATCTTCTTTATAACAAAGGGAGCAATGAATGTACAATGCACTTTATAAAGTTATAAGAAATTCCAACGACAACAAATTGCACATTCAAACTTAAAGTAAACTACAAAGTTTGAAAACGAAATTGTATTATTTGTTTCAAAATTTTGGAGGAATTTGTTTCGAAAATGTTTTATTGTTTTGATTTTCTATATTTTCTATAGCTAAGGTCATTCACATCTTTCTTAGATTTCAGGATTCGATTGTGAATAATGAATATTGAATAGGAAATATTTAACAATTTAATAATATAATGATTTGAATTATTTTTTGTTGCAAAAAATTGGGAGAATTTGGGATTTAGGGGAGATCGGAAGTGGTTGACTTGGTTTTAGTCTAAACTTTAATATTTTTTACTATTTATAGTTATATGAGTAAAGCTATGGAAAGCTGAGGAAATTTATTCGGTTTTTGAAAAGGCGAACATTTAAAATGAAATTTCCTTAGTCAAAACTATTACATTTGATTTTATTGACCACGAAAAATGTGTCAACAATACGAAAATTCTGGGTTGGGTTAGATCAAAATAATAGTAAAATATAAGTTTTAACGTAGAATTCCCAAATAACAATTACAGTTTAACAAATAAAATTTGAAAGTTTATTCTGTGTTTAAAATTTGCTTCATTTATTATTTTGTAATAACAAATAAAATTTTCATAATGAAAATATATTGTTAACAAAAAAGTGCAATTGTTTTTGAATGAGTTCTTAACTGTACTTGGATTAATGTATGAGAATCATAATTACTATTCCACTAGTGAAAAGTTTATTTCTATTATAGATTTTACAAGTTTAGTATATATTAAAATCAAATCTACGCAACTATTCTTACAAAAATTAGTCAACCAACTCCAGGCGATTATTTTTTCATTCTCACGTTTTCAGAGCTTAACAGAAACACTAAATTAAAAGTAATGTTTTTAAATAATAGGCTCTTATATTGAGCTTACAAATGCATCAACTTTTTGATGACATTAATGAAATTAGGAGTAATACAACAAAAATGAGATAATGAAAATTTTTACTTAGACTGGTTCTACAATTAGTCGCTTGTCGTTTTCGGGAGTCGCTAGTCGGTTGTCGTGAGTCGTTAATCGGCAGATAAACGGCACTACATTCTAAAATTCCGTAACGATATTTATTTTCTATTGACATTTATTTATTTATTATAATTATTTGAGACAACCTAAATGCGAACGATCCATATTTGGGAGCTGTTTACAATGAATATCCATGGTTTCCATGTTTTATAAATTAAAACGACAAAAATAATATGCTATCGTTTGTCGTAAGTCGGGACAAGTTGAGCATTGGCCAACTCCATCCACGACAACGACGTACGTCAACGACAGCTCATTACGACAACTGTCAAAGTAAACACGCATGCGCCCGACAGACGACAAGCGACTAATTGTCTTACATCTGAAGTCAAAATCTGAACATATTTAAACGTTACCAAAAAAGTTTTTAACTATCTAAGATAAAAATCAATTAAAAGAAAAAATCAATTTCTAGAACAAGTGCGAAAAAGTTAAAGTTTATGATACATTACCGAGCTACTGTATATCCGTAAATAAGAAAGCACACTTTAAAAAAATAAAACATACACTGTTCAGAACTTTTCTTCAACTAATCTCCATTCTTTAAAATTAAGCTCAATATCAATAGTTTTACTGATTTTCACAACAATAAAACTATACCATACTTGGCACATATGAAACCAAAAAAAGCGTCATAATAGTGGTAACATTATTTATGTGGCTATTAATTAACTAAAGTTTATTCTTTTATTTTCTACATGAAGAAAACTGCCATTAATCTTTCATTCCTTCAAAAAACTTACTTTGCAGTTCAAAATCACAGCAGGTTTATGGAGTTTTTTAATGAACCTCTTATAACTTATATACAACAGTAGAGCTTAGAACTTTTATTTTTTTAAATCTACCGATTAAGTAAACTAAATAAATTAGTAAGAGGATAAACTTTTAAATACAGTGTTTGTATAGCAGTAGACTGTAAATATGAATGTAGTTATTTGTAATGTAAGCGACATCGTAGTTTTTATCAGCAGTAAGCACAATATAGCTAAAAAATATTAAAAGCGTGCAACAGGCATGTTTAACAAATTGTCATGAATTGGGTAATTGGAATTGAAGATGGGGTAAACAATCAACATACACACTATTAAATTTTTATATAGAAGATTTATTAAAGCTAAATAAAGTACAAAGCTCTGTTCGTGGTTAATGAAGGGCTGTTTTTATGAACGTAGAAACAATGCATGACTCATGTTGATATAAACATTTCCCCTTGGGCAACGGAAACAATGAAAGCTTTTGCTGCGACCCCAGCTTCGGTTTGAATCCAACAATGGAAGCGGCTCCGGAGGCATGAATCTCTGCGACAGTGACACCACACAGCATCTGCACCATTGAGAAGCAATAAGCAAACAACTAATGTGTAGAAATAAATAAAATAGTTGGTATTGGCTCTCTAACTTTGTGTTTTATGTTATCATACGTTGTAAGCAAATGTATCGTAGATACTTTGTGCCCGTGTTTGTATTTGTATAAACCAAGAGCAATATCGACAAATTAAATTAACTTTTTACTCCATTTATTTGCATCAAAAATTTGTTTGCTATTGACGTCAATTATATTTTTCAATTTGTTTCTGTATCATTTGTATACGAAACTAAATTGAACTTTTCATAATGTCTACAACAAAATTAAAATTGGCAAAACAAACTTTGCGAAACGAACAATTTTCAATTTGCAAAAAATCAATTAAAATCACTAAAAACAAAAAAGCTTCATTCAAAATATGGTCAGTGTTACTCATTAATTTAATCACTTTTATAAACTTCAAAATTGAGTATTGTTAAATAATTTTAATTGGTCTATCGTATTTTTTTTATATTCTGTTTTGGCATGAAAAATATGATATATATTAGGGTGTCCGTTATTTCCCAAATTAATTTTTTTACAGCAATCGCCCCCTGAGTTTTTAGTTTAAGATATAAAAAAAATTATCCAATACAATTAAGCTCTTAATTTCTTGATTAAACCGTGCCGGAATCATGTTACATTTACCATTTAAATAACATGGGATTATTTAACTTTTTACTTTTAATTTTTTTTCTCAGAAACAAATGGATGAAAAGATTTAAAATTAAATTATTCTGACGTAAAATTTAGCGCTCTACAAAAAAGAACTCTTATGAATTTACGGTTAAATCACTCCATTAAAAGTTATTCAACATTTAACTTGAATTAATTTGTTTAATTTATATTTTGTTGTTTATTCAACATTTAATTTGTTGACCACAAGTTCTAAGAAATTTCTCATAGATGGCGTCAGGTGAAATGTTAAAAATTCGAATTTTAATTGAACTTTTGTCGATAGTCTCATTAATTAGTATGAAATTCACTTCGTAGGTACAAAATATTGATTGAAGTTCGTTAATTTATCCTGGATAAAGTGAATTTTATGACTATAGCGAATTCCAATTTTATGTCACCTGTTTTAATTGTCAAAGAATGATGTTATTGTTTAATTTTCAATTCAAGCCATAAAAATAACACAAATAATCAATGACGCTCTAATGATAGTGATTTTTATCTTCTCTTCCGATGATTTTATAGTTTAAAAAAATAAAAATGAGCAAAAAGTTGAAAATATTGCAAGATATATTAGGCACAAGTTAAATGTTGAATTACTTTTAATGGAGTGATTTAATCGAAAATTCATTTCAGAACTTTTTTGTAGAGCGTTAAATTTTACGTCAGAATAATTTGATTTTAAATCTTTTCATCTATTTGTTTCTGAGGAAAAAAATTAAAAGTAAAAAGTCAAATAATCCCATGTTATTTAAATGGTAAATGTAGCATGATTCCGGCACGGTTTAATCAAGAAATTAAGAGCTTTATTGTATTGGATAATTTTTTTATATCTTAAACTAAAAATTCAGGCGGCGGTCGCTGTAAAAATATCAATTTGGGAAATAACGGACACCCTAATATATATACATATATATATATATATATATATATATATATATATATATATATATATATATATTATATATATATATATATATATATAAATTAAAATCTGCTTAATAGTAACTTTTGATGCAACAAATGAAGCTTTTTGTAAAAAGCATAACGACATTGCCTACAAAACTATAAGAGTATCACACACTTTTAAGCACATTGATAAATCAAAGCTTCAAGTCCCTTTATATTTAAGGACGTGCGAAATATATTATAAACGATAGAAAGCAAATGAAATATCACTTTAAATAAGTATCAAAAATTAACGAAAATTGTGCTACAAGTATCTACTCGTATGAAGGATTTAAAGTTAACTTTAAGTTTGGTGTTATAATGCTGAGCTTTCGTGTATCACGATATTCTGATATTTGTGAATCGTTTATAAAGTAGAGGAGAACTGCCAAAATTGAACATGGTACAATATAAATTATGTTTTTTAAAAGTGAAATTTATGAATTGATGTTTTAGTTAAGTAAAAACTATTGATCATGGATTTAAGGGTTAGAGTAAATCTTAGTTGTTTGTCTTCAAAAAGTGCTCATAATTAAAAACTAAGCATATAAAACTTATATCAAAATATCGAAGAGAAATTTTCTTGTTTGTAATAAGGTTATTAAAAAAAATGTTCTCAATTGTTACTTTAATTTACTAGTTAGTAACAGAATATTTTTTCTAAAAAAAATAAAGTACCACAAACAGTTTCGTTCTATTCAGAGCAAAGCCAATGCAATCCATCGATTCGATGTACTTTGATTATAAGTTACTATGTATTCATCGACATCGCTTATCATTGATTTTAAGATGCATTGCATAGAATAGAATCACTGTGTGTAGAAATTCAAAGGAACATCTATGATTTCAGTAATGAAAAAGTATTGAATTGCATTTTATTTTTTAATTATCCTCGGATAGAAAGTCTTTTTTTGTTAAATTAATATAGTTGTTACATTTTTTTCGTTCACATTTTGTGGTCCGAAAATTGCATCTTTTGAGATTTATTGATTTGCTGTAAAACAACTAATCACTTTATACTAAACTTTGAATAAAGACTAAAATTTACTCTATTACATTTCATGTTGGGTCATATAAAATAATATAACAATGAAAGTTTAATATGGAAACCCATCACACTGTTTTCTTCAATTCCGATATTAAAGTTCAACTACTGTCTAAAGACCAGAATTTGATATGTATTTAGTATTTAAAATATGTTGAAAAAAATAAAATAAATTATTAATTTATTCATTAATTAGTTGGACTTAAGATAATAATATATATAATATTACAAGTACTAAACATTATCTCTCAATCAAGTTAGATTTTTTCACTTACTTTGAACAGTTAAACTGTTTATACTATATATAAAATATATTGTGGTCTTAGTTATGAAATATAATTTACAAAAACAAAATATAAACAAAAATTTGAACAAAAGTTCAAACAAATATAGTACAATCTTCTTCAGCAGTCATCAAGTAGTGTTCGATCGCTTCGTTACTACTATGTATGACCTTTTGTTCAAATTTATGATTATAATTTACTTTCGTAAATTATATTACATAAATAAGTCCATAATATACCTCATATATTGCTTAAATAATACCTTACTAGTTTAATTTTTGTAATCACAGCACTGATAGAGAAAAAATGAGAAAAATCTTTTTTGTATCTATTGTTTCATTGTTTATAGAGATCCAAATTGTACTTTTCTTTTTTTTTTTTGGAAAATATTTGAAAAACAATAGTACATTTTAAGTGTATTACAAGTATGTTAAAATAAAGATTAAATATTAAAGAAAATATTAAATACAAAAATTATTGCAATCTTAATACGGTTTAATACAGTTTATCAACTAGTTGGTGACTTCATTAAGTGAATCTAGAATTTATTAAGTGGCATCAATATTAGAACCTACTTATTATAATTCTTCTAATGTAAAAATAATTCACATACTTATTTAATCTCTTTTTTTGTTTTATGTGACTTTAAAACTTAGTCCAATTTGTGTGGTAGTTTCATTCATTTAAATTCAAAGACATAAACCTTATAACTATTAAAACTACTTTTCACTGTAATTTTTAAAGAATAGGAAAAAATCTTAAAGTGTTCTGTTAAGGCAATTCTCCTCTGCATCAAACTGAGCATAAAATTACAGCTCAATGTGGAAATTTATGCTGTTCAAAGTATATATTAATTATTAAAAGTAAAAAGAGCAAAGCATTCTAGAAAAAAAAACCAAACAACAGTGGAAATAAATTGCTTGTAAATTGCAAATAATGGAACATTTATAAAGAAGCAATTTGGATAAGTTGAATATATTTTGCATGTTTATCTTTATTGTAAAAGAAAATTTATGGTAATTAAGGAAAAAATTCACATTATTGAAATCAGGATAATGACTACAACGATGTTTAATGACTTGCCTAATTGGCTGTGGAAGTGTTTGGAGATTAAAATCAATAAAGTACTTTCTGAAAACATCAGTTTTGTGTTCTCACCTTTTGCGTAATTTTCTTCGTGGACGTCTGTAATCACCGTTTAAGGCACCTTCGCTGGGGTCTAAGCCTTTTCGTGGTCGACCACGAGTTGCTGCGGACATATCCACGACGCTTTTGTCGGCAATGTCGACGATGATGACGCACTGCGGGGAGCTTTGGTCCGCACTAAGTCCGGACGAGCCTGAACCCGGCCCACCCATCAACAACAAACTCACGAAAAACGACAATAATCAAGTGTTTTTCACTGCTTAAACACGATTTATATTTAAAAAGCTTTTTTCTTTTTAACGAGACTACTATTCAGTCACTCGGCCCAATTATGATTTTCTAGTTTTCTCTTTAATTCTCTTCAGGCTCATGTGTGAAGCCATCATCAAATTATTCTGGTTTTCGTTTCACTACATATAATTCATAAACATTTTTAAGCCCCAAAGTCTTAACCTTCTTTCCCGTTAAACATTTTGAGAATTTAAACCATAGAATAAATGAGATTAGTAAAGACTATTATAATTTATTTTGTAATATATAAATAATTTCGGGTGATTTACGGTTATAAAGTATGAAAAGGTCGCTTCCGTTTATTGGCCTTTTGAATGGCACACTTCATTAAACAGCCGTACTCAAGTACCCATATTCATATATAAACATAAAACTATATTTCTTTTTATAAAAAAAAGTTGCCAAGTTTATAAACTATTTGTTTCCATGCCGTAATAAAAACAGTACTGAAAAATTCTTTACAAAATATGTCATTTGAGTTATAATAAAAATAATATAAAACTCCCATTTTTATATTTATGAGAAGTCTGTATTGATAGATTTTTTAAAATTTGTGGAGTTTTTAATATCTTCGCCACCATAGATTATTGTAGATCAGGGCTTCTTAAACTTTTTTACTCACCACCCCATTTATGATTGCAAGTATTCTTGCGACCCCATATAAATTTGAAAGAAAGATAAATAAATATTTTTTATTATTTATTTATTGGGTAACAACTAGCAATAAACATATGAAAATAAATAGTTTTAGATTTTGTTTAGAAAGATACAAAAATCTAAAAATAAAAATTTGCAAAAAATTATGAAGACTTGGGAATTTGGACAATGAATAACTATGTTAAATAACAAAAATTGCAACATTTCGCCGACTTTACTTCAACTTCATCAGGCAAACTAAAATTAATAATAATTTAATCAATGTAAACATTCTTTGACATATATAACGTAAAAAAGTGGTTAACGTCCATTAAAATCTCTCGCGACCCCATTTGGGGTCGCGACCTATAGTTTAAGAAGGCTTCTATTGTAATTGAGGCAAAAATAATTCAAAAATTAAGAATTTAAAATTACGAAATTTTGCTTCGCTTTCTAGAAAAATAGTTCTTTAGTCCAGAAATTTCATTGTTATTTCTTACAAGGTATTTTTTTTCTATGTTTATTCAATCAGCAAAATCTTGCGTTATTCATAGCTTATAATACGCGTTCACAAAAATGATGTGATAGGTATAAGAAACCGTTACACCATATGTTACAGATACGTCATCAAAAGCATTATTACTAATGTCGAGAAACCTTACCGTGAAATAAGCGTGAAAATAGATAAATTTAAATTCAACATTAATGTTCGTAACGATCATAGATACAGAAAGGATAAAATTTGAATTAGTTTTCGTTACGAAACTTTTGTGATATATAAATGGTGAATGGAGATTTTGTTCCTGTGAACCCTTAAAGCGGTCAAAACCATCAAGATTCCAATAAAAATATAATGAGTTCTATGAAAATAATTTAAAAGACTTTTCAATATTCACATTCTTAATCGTTTTTTTTCGAAAATATCGTTATCGATTGAAGTATGTAATAAGCGTATTAATTATAATTACTTTCGCATAAAAAATAACATTGGCATATTCGGACAATTAAATATTTTTCTTGAAAAAACAGTGAAATTTTATACTTTTTATTCATTTTCTGTTTATTTTAGCTTCTTCTTTGAATATCTAAAATTAAATTGTGGCACCGGAGATATCATAAATGAACCAGTGTAAAGATACTCAATTTATGCTTGAAAAACGTAAAGACATAATTACTTATCAATTAACAAATAAAATTTTCTATTTTCACTACAAAGTTGTTCAAAAATATCAAAGTTATTTTAATACTCGTAATGTTGCAGACTTGAAACATTCAAAAGTAGTAGTAGGATCCCTCGTAAACAACACCAACTTTAACTCCTAAATAATACCTTTTAACTAAGTTATTTTTTTTATTTAATTTTTCCCATAAGTCATTTAATGTTAATTAGGACATGTACAGTTTGTGCTTTTTATAAAATTGTAACTTAATTCTATTTGTTGACTAACGTAAAATTATTTTATAAAAATTGAACTTTCGATGTTGACTCTGCAAATCTCACAGTGCTCAAATGCACGAATACAATTTCAGGAAAAATGCATCTTAATTATGGCGGTTATTTTAAATTTCTTGCCATCTTAAAAAACGCCATCAGGTCTGAAAAGAGATTACTTAAATTAAATGATAAACCAAAAAACTCATAAATTATAATCTGTAAAGTAAATAAAATGTAATTAAAGAAAAAAATATATAAAATGTTTTTTGGGACATTCAAACCGAATTATTCGGAACCAAGTTATGATATATTAAACATAACTGACGACGGATATTAACGTCATTCAACCCAAAAATATATAATTTATATATGAGTTTTAATCTTATTATGAAAAGTAACTAGTATATATTTTTGACTTTACTTTCCTTTCTATTAACAAACCTAGTCATGTCAATTTTTTTCCATCGTCGATAATAATAAATTTACGGATTTATTTATTGGATAAAATTTGGGATGTAAGAAATAAAAATTAGAGCTTCAATTTTACAGATACTCTTATTGAAAATTTGTTTTTTTTTTAAAAAATAAAATGATGAACTAAATACTCACATACTAAAAACATGTTTTTATAATTGAATTAAGAGAAAATGTGTTTTCAGACAATATTTTCTTTTATATTGTAACTTCTTTATAATTTTAAAAAATGAATAATGTTATATTTGGTATCTGCATACAGAGAAAATTTTAAAATCGTTAATGAATCTGAAACCATAGTATTCCTATGTAATTTTATGTCAACTTACATAAGACAAAAAAATTACACTTATGGTAGCGCGGGTTCGAAAATAACCCAAAATTAGCTCCAACCCCCGAAAAACTAGTGTTACAAATATGAAAACATACGGGTTGTAGGAATTAAAATTAAACTAATTCTAGGAATATTAAAATTTTCGGCAAATTATATCCTTAAGTTTTCGGGATATGTGATATGATACTTTATTTGGGGATAAAATATCCCAACGTGCCCAAGTCAGGGTTCAAAAAACAATCTTCTAGCTATAATTCTTAAGAAAACCTACTTGATATTCGCAAATATGCCCGTAAATTATAGGTATGAGTATAGTAGAAAAACTAAAGTTTACCAAAAAAAAAAATCACTGATAAATTACTTCAGATAAACTTCAACATTTTAGGACATTCTACTGCTTACAAAAAAAATATACTCATTTTGTAATTAAAAATTGGGTAAAGAAGAACATTATGATGTTTTCATTAAAAGTCCGGATTTATTTATGAATAGTTTTTTATCCATTTTTTACGTTCATCTACTTCTTACTCTTCAAATATAACTATTAAAAAATAATTATCATGAAAAAGCTGCCAACATAATCAGATTGTTTCAAAACATCATTCTTACCATATAGTTATCTAAAATGAGAAGTTTGCATTAGCCGAAAAAAGTTTTGAACTGCACGTATTACAAATATTAGTTCGCATAAAAAATCCGTTAAAAGTATATGAGACAAAAACGTTTAAAAACTTTAATGGCCTAAGGTATATATCAATATCCATTGATCCACTGGTCATTCGGTGACCCATTTGAGGTAAATATATCTAAGATCCTGGAATCAAGGATTTGGTTTTTTTATAAAGTTAAATTTAATCTATCAATTTGGGCCTATGGAATGGAGT
Source organism: Sisyra terminalis (assembly GCA_958496175.1). Classification (NCBI taxonomy): domain Eukaryota; kingdom Metazoa; phylum Arthropoda; class Insecta; order Neuroptera; family Sisyridae; genus Sisyra; species Sisyra terminalis. Next base: position 17,955,082 of record OY292275.1, read on the forward strand.
TTTAAAGCTCAGCATCCAACACAAACACGAAAATAATTTAAAGACCTCTGTCATTTACAGAAATGTATAATAAGTTTGTGCATTGTACATATACAATGTAATTATTAACAAACTCTAATTATAAAACTCTATAATTTTACGAAAACGTAATATTCATAAGGCAAATAATGTAAGAAACAAACGTAAAATAAAATATTTAATATGAATAAAACGTATACTTGTTTGCATCTATATATACCAAAATTTTATGGTCAATGCATGGATGGTGCTCCTTCGAAAGGATAAAAGTTTTTTTTTTAGCTAAAGGATGGACTTTGATAAAGCAAAAGGCTGCTATATTGAGATGTTATAACAAAAAGAGCGACAGAAAGTCTAGACTTATAGAACAACATAGATATAAACATAAGAGGCTTGAACTCAACAAAAAAAAAAAAGACAATTTCCTTAAATAGAAAAATTTGGTAGAGAATGAAATTAGCAATTTAGAAATTTTATTTATTTCGTACGCTTTTTCCTTTCGTTCTTTCAAAAAAAAAAAGGAAGAAAAGTATAAAATGGAAAGACTATTTAATGTTGAAATTTGTTAACTAAAGATTTACCTACTTGTACTGGCAGGTTTTACTATCTTTTTAACCACAAAAGAAGAAGAAAAAAACGGTTGCATAATACAGAAACATAGAACAATTTCGTCTTTAATAATGAAATATAAATGTGCAGATTCGACAAAAGATAGAAAGAAAACTTCTACTGAAATTGTGTATTCTGATCACATATAGTTTAAGACGAGATGCTTTACGACTCGGAATTGCTTTACGAAATACTAACGGTGAAGAAACTTTTTCACGATACCTAATATTTGTATTATTACACGAAACGAAAATAAATGAACAACAGAGATCAATAAATTATTTCTTCACTATTTTCTTGAGTATTTTTCATTTTAGCAAGCGTCACTTTTAAAATTTGTCACAATATTTTCTGTTTTTTAATAAAAATTTCGGTATATAAAAGGCACCCAGAAGCATCCATAATCTTTAAAACCTGTCATACATTGTATAAACACTCATGCAAATGTAATTTCTTCAACATGTTTTCCCCAAACTGGAAAATGGAACTATTAAATGGTGCAACTACAAAATGGTTTTTATTTAAAAGTTATAACGATTCATTGGAAACTTCAGAATAATAAAAATTTACTCCCACATTTTATTTGTCTTAGTTTCTAAATAGTTTTACTAAAGTTATCCTTTCAAACCCAATAAAAGTTAAGTACCTAAATTTAATTTCAAATGAATATTTCGAATTTAAAATCATAAAAAACCACAAGTGTGCAGTTTACACGCGATAAAAGTGAAACCGACAAAAATCTAAATTTTATGATAATGAGACGAATGCAACATTTCGGGGGTATGATAATTACAGGGTTGAGTTATGATAATATTGCTACCACCATTCACATACATATTTCTTAAATTTGTACAGACTCCGAATTAACCTACACTTTCTATAAATAATTTAAGTGTCTTATGGTACTTGAAGTTTGAAATAAAAACTTTAATATCGATTTGATCAATAGATATATCATTGGCATACGACTTACTACGTCGAGTGGAAGAATCAAAAAGAAAACATAAAGAGGGCGTTTTCACTTTCAACCAATCACAGTTAGATGATCGAAAATCAGTGATAGAATTAAGCAAAAAACGTAAAAAGAGCATTCCCACCAAAAGCAATCACAGCTGGGTGATCAAATATCAATGGAAGAACTAGGCAGTAAGCATAGATAAGGCGTTCCCACCAACAGCCAATCACAACTGAATGATCGAAAATTACTCGTAAGTACGTAACATATTGTCAATTACTGTTTTGATCTTGTGTTGATACAAAGAGATTGTTACGCATTTTTAAAATAAAATTGATGGCCAGAAACTTAATCAAAGAATAAAGTTTGCACTTGAATCAAAATAAACTTAGTTTTTAAAGCAAAAGAAAAAAAATCAATTGTTTCTTTTTGTATTAGAATTTGCTACCCAAAATATGTATTATGGAAACTTGTTTCTGATTTTTTTCTGTTTTTGTTTCATAAATAGCGAAAGCAAACTACATTGAATACTTCTAGAAATCTCAAATACCTCTAGGAGTGTTAATGAAATTATTTTTACCATTTACATTTCTGAGAAATTTTAATTTAAGAATCAATTTTACGTATTGAAATTATAATTTACCATGAATCGTCTATAAAGAAAGATACATAGGATTTTTAAATCATAACTAATTTTTGTTTTTTGAAAAAAAATTATTTATTATTGAAGGTTAATTAATTGAAAATACTTTTCTATTTTTAAATCAATTCACAGTACAGTATTTTGTTTGAAATTCTATATATGCGAAGTGAAAAAGTCATTTTCTTTTCAAATCACATTTTTACCTACAAAAAAAAATTATAATGTGTGGGTATGAAAAAAATTAATCGAACAATTCATGGAATTCAAATAATTTTTCACGATTCCTTTTTGATTTCCTTTTCATACAAAAACTGGAATTCAATTTTTCAATTTAACTTGTTATTTTACTACAAAAATTACGAAAGAAATAAAAAGCATTTTAAAATGAACTTTGAAATGAAAATTGTTTTAAAAATGACATTGCAAGTTAATTTAATTTCACACAAATTTCAATAAATAGTTCATTTTCTTGAAAATAAAGTTAAAGGTGTTTCATGGTTTTATATGTAATAATTTTTAGTTAATAATTTCACTTTCTCAATAAAATTTGAACTAAAAACTGAAATTATCGCAAGAAAAAAACCTACGCAAAATAACCAACTTTTCAATACGATTCTGAAATAACATTTTCTATACCTCTTTTCAGTTAACAAACAATAAAAAGTCCGACAAATGAACATGAAAATATTAGTCATAGGTAGTGAATAGCAAATATTATACTATTTTTAACACTTTTATCTCGCAAATATTAAATCTTTTTTCTTTATTTCAAACTAAACTCACTTTAACTTCACTTTTCACAATCATTTCTCAAGAAAGTTAACCCTACATGAGCTTTTGGGGAACCTTAACCGCAGTGATATTGCGATTATTGAAATAATTTGAATGAAAAGAATAAATCACATTTTTTATAATAAATGAAATGGTAAGAATTTAATTTTATTGTAAGTTCCAAAGAAAATTTAAACCATTTTACTAAACAACTTAATTATGCTTAAATAGTTCCCTTTTTTTTTAAATTTTGCATAAATGTTCTACTTGCATATTAAAAAAAAAGTCTTATAAACTTTTACGTTGCACACAAAAAAGCTTCAAATAATATTCTTTTAATTGTAAAATCGTCGCTTCGTAATTGTTAAGAGCCTTTAGCGACTCTAGGGCTAATATAAATCCGAATTCGAAAAATATCGAAAATTTGTTCGATAAGAAGAATAACATAAATGGAATCCAAAACCTCTCAGTTTTGGAGCGATCACCTAAACCACTCAGCGACCAATAGGCTTCTAGTAATATTTATTTATAAAATTTACAATTTTTTAATTTTATTGGTCAAAAATATATATCTTTTAATACTCTAAGGTACAAAGATCTTCCTTAAGAATAGCCTTAAAAAAATATTTAGAGATTTTAACGGTGGAAACTACAAATTAAATGATTTTTATCATCAATTTTTTGAATTTTTAAAACCAGTTTACTTGATAACAAAAGGTAGGATGAAACTACAAGCAATTCAAATACTCCCACTTAAATCGATTGGATATTTTTTTTATCACTGTAATTAAAAAATGTAATTGAGCACCCACTTTATCATGTCTTATAGTTGTTGCTTACTAACACACATAATACAAAACAAAAAATAAATTAAAACTAGAAATAGAAAGGAAAAAGCTCTGATTTTATTATCTACAAGCTAAAACTATAAAACAATTTCATCAGTATAAAAACATGACCTAGTTTTCTTCTTTCAATTATGAAGTATTCAAAGAGTCATGCAAAAGTAAAAAAAAAAATAACAAGGGTTTCAATATGGCGCTCTTTAAGTACAGCTCCTGGTTTTCAATGATTCATTTTTAAAAAATTTATAAGTAACTAGAAATGATCTTTTAGTCGGCTTAAAAATGCGTAGGTATTTCAAAAATATCCTTTGAGGGATCAAATAAATATAAATAGAAGTTTTATTTATCTTTTGTGAAATGTCAAGGATATAAGTTAAATTTCAATTAAGGAAATTAGAAGCAATAATTTAAATTAATGAACGTAACGTTGAAAATATAACGCTAATATTAATTCTGATAATGTACCTATAAAGTTTAAGTACAATGAGACTTGAGTTTTGTAATAAAGTTTATTGGTTTCATACGAAATTGAAATGTGTATAGTTATGAATTAAACAACAGAATTTTGTTAATTTTTACTACATTTGTTGAATTTTGAAAAATTTAATCTATTTTTTGTTTTATTAGGAGGTTTTATTACACAAAATTGTTCAGATTTTATAATACTCTCGTTAAAAATCAAAATTTTATGTTATTTAACATTTTTTTTAATACCAAAATAACACTAGCTTTCTCTTAATATAGACAAAGTTAATATAATTGCATAAAATGTAAACAGAGCTCAACCAATTATCATTAAAACTGCACAATAAGTGATGTAATTAAAAACACTCACTTATTTTATAATTTTCAAAATTATGAAATTTAATAAAATTTTAAGGAGAATATAAGATTCCAGTTTGTAGACAATTATATATCTTTACTTCAATTGAAGCCTACTGGTCAAAGGCGTACTTTTGTTCAATTTCCAAATAACTCAATACATTGCTTAAATTAAGCTCTCTAAAATTAAGTTGTCTTTATTTTTCAAAAAAAAAGTATTTCAAATTTTTAACTCTTATTTCATAAAAGTTATAAAATGTGGGTTTAAACTAGTTCTGAGTTCATCTTTGATTTTTTAAACCTTTCAATTTCTTTATCAATTAAACGCAAAGCCTTTATATTTTAATTTATTTTTGAAGCAAAATAAATAAATAAAAACTACAAAAAATCACTAAATTTAGATTTAAATTTCCCACCTTATTTTTCAAAAAACTAGAATTTTGAAAAAAATTAAAAAAAGAGTTAAAAACAACCATTTTATATGCCTGATACTTCTAATTTCCACCTTAAAATTATAAAATTAACTTTAATATCATAAAGTTTATAAAATGGGTTTCCATGAGATTTTGCTATAATTGAGTTCAACTGTGTGTTTTAAACGTTTAAATTTTTATATCAATTCAATGCAAAGCTTTTTTTAATTTTGTATATGTTAAGCTCTGTTTTATATTTTTTGAAAGTATATTTATACTATGAGTTTTTAAAAAAAATCAAAAAATCTTTGAAGTAAGATTCAAATTTTTTGACTTTTGCTAAAAAAAAAATTAAAAAAAGGGTTCAAAACAATCCCTTTATGTACCAGATACTTATTTAGTTTTTATACAATATAATTATTTATACTATATTTTTGACTAAATATTTTGATTATTTTTATTTGTCCTATAAGTTATTAAACAAATAAATAAATAAAAAATATATGATAGTATTTATTGCAAAAATCATTAATTGAGCATAAAGTAATTCCCAAAGATGTTTAAATCATTGCCGAAAATGTATTAAATTTTATAATCTTACCATTTGGTGTTACGATTCATAAACCAGAAATTGATGTGATTACAAATGCACTGTTTTAATAAATATAACCTTGTCAATGCTTTTAAGCTTTTATAATCACCATAAATTTTTATTGCCTTACTCAAAGACTATGCTTCATAAAAGATATTTGTTTTTAATACGGCTGATATAATCTTAGGGAGTAGTCATATTCAATGATATCCTACAGACTTTTTCTAAATTTAAAAACCAGATTCTGTTTTGATTTTTAATCGATTTGAATTTAAATAACGAGGAACATTTATTGGGTAGCAAATGGTTGGTGAACGGTGCGAATATTTAAATAAATGGCATTAAATACAAACAGTTCTTTTGGGGATTAAACGCAAATTTGTTTCGCTTACTTACAATATGGTAAGTAATTTAAATACACCCTTATTTAAACTAAACATTATATTTCTGTTCACGTGGACACCAATGAGCTTTTACGACGAAAGCACAAAAACACCACTTGGACTAAGTGAATCATTGAATTGTGCTTAAAACTGGCAAGTTTTCGGTAAAATTTTGCAATACGGAAACGAGTGATTTAGCAGTGAAATATGAAACGAAGTTCCAGAATGACAGATGATGAAATCAACACCACAGTTCGAATAATAAACGACTGTTCCACGCAAACTGTCACCGGCGAGTGGCGGGTCTCGACCGCGTGCGACCAGGCATTGATCGAGAAAATCGCACAACCCCCGCACAACACCCCCGACATATATTTCTTATGTATTTGTTTTTACATATTACTTTTATTACCTCCAATTTAAATTATTTATCATAAAATTATCATTTCAAGTTTCACTTTTAAACGTATATCATGTACCCACCCCCTATTCATTTATGCACAAGACCACTCGTTGTCAAGAGGGTTGAAGTTGCCTTAGATCTTCAACTCGTAACCTGGATAATTTGACCTTCAAAACTTTCTATCGGAAGTCCAATTTTCATGTTTTACTTAATTTCTTTATGGGCTGCCGTTTATTTCCACGCGAAGGGTGAATTTATATCCTCAGACAGACGACTTTCTACATTGCATACAACGTCAAGGTTAAACCAAAAAAGGTTCACACATATTTTTATTGGATTTTACCATTATTCGAAACATTACTCATGGAAAAGTTTATCACTTGATGGTTTCGTTCAATCACACCTTAAAACAGCAGTTTCAAATCTTTAAACGTTTAAAAAACTAAACTTTTTCTTCACATTTTCATTTATAAAACACTATAGAATCCTAAGTTCAAAACACAAAATAACCAATTGAAATAATTTCATGACAAATGTAATTGTTTCGTGGAATTCTATTAAATTTTCCGATGAATCTTAGAGTTTCACAGAAGTCACTTTAGAAATCGCTGTTTTATATAATAGTAAGTCAATTTGTCAAAATGTGAAACAATAATTTAATTATCAGTCCAGTGACATTACATTCAAAAGATTAATCTACTTAAATCATAATTTCATAAAAAAAATCGTTAAAAAATAAAAATTAAAACTTTTATTTAGCTCTTCTATCATAATTCTTGAAAAAGCAAGGTATAGTTAAGTTTGTATTGAACAAGAAACAACTTAATATAAAATAAATCAAAACTTTTGTCCAAGTTTCCAATTTTTTATCAAAGTTTACATTGATTTATTTGTAAAGTATATATATTTTTTTTTTGTAATTTTCTTTATTTAATCAATTCTTAAATTGTAAAATATTTTTTTTATTTTCTATCTTCAAGCAGGTTTAGTTTCCCAGTGGTAGAAATCACCTTTATAGTTCCAGCTGCTTTTGATGATTTTAGATCAAGGAAGCCTATTTTACTTTTTAACAGGTGATTCTTGTTCTTACTTATATCTTGAGTTTAAAAAATAAATCTTATATTGCATTCAATATAAATTATCCCTGAATATAGTTTATCAGTTATTCAATTATTTTTTTTCTTGTCATAACATCGATAAGATCTTTATTTCATTGTTGAGTTTTAAATTACTATGCTTTTATTATTTGTGTTGAAAAATGTAGAGGTTTTAAGTAAAAATAATTTACAGTTGAACGAACTTAAAAATTTTGATTAAATTTCATGTTTCTTGGAGACACAATTTAATTTTAGAATTTTCTTTGTTCAAACTTCAATTTGTTTTGTTCTATTGTTTGGTCAGATGTATTTTGACATCTTCAGAAAGTGCAGGGAATGTTTTTTGGTAGTTTATTCAATAAACTTGTAATTTAGGTTTTTAATTTTATTTCGTAAAAAATTACTTATTGTCAAATATTTGTAGAATTTTTTGGAACTATTCTGATAAGAACTAGATGCTTTATTTAATTACTGAAGATGTTAATAAAAAGTTAACAGGTTTTTTCAATATCGAAGTGTTTCATAAAGTTATTGCCTTAAGGGAAGTTTCCCGTATGCGGGCCTATTTTTGGAATACCAGTGAAAATATAGAACTTGGAGATTATTATAATTTGTTTATATTTATTTTAAGCTTAAGTCGGTAATTTTAAGCCAAAAATCTATAGTAGAACAAGAGATATTTGGTTTCGAAGATACCCATACACAAAAATGGACGCTCATTGTCTCCTCGATTAAGGCTGATTGACTTATCTCAATTAAAAAAAAACGGCGTTTTAATCAGTAAGCTTAAACGCATGGAAAGAACTAGAATCAATTGAAAATATGGCATATTGGATTTTTGGTAAACTTCTGAAGAAAAAGTTACTATTTCACCGTCGTTATTGCAACTTTTTGTTGTTTTTTGTTAAAATAAAAATATTCGAATTTTTTTGATAATTTTAGTTCATTTTGTGGGTCTGCATGTGCAGAGTCTACTCTACAAATTGGAAGTTTATCGGTCAAACCGTTCTCTTTAAGATATGACGTAGGAAAGCCTTAAAATACAAATGTGAGAAAAAAGAGTTTAAGGTTTCAAGTATGGTTGAAATTTCTTAACGACTTCTGTATTTGCCACGATTATATGTTTATTATGACTACCAAATTTAAAAAAAAATCACTTTAGTACCTTATTCTAGACATGCTAAATCAGCAATTTACGCAAAAAAGCGTTGTATTGGCCTATCGCACGGGAGAACCCCCTTCAAAATAAAAATTTTAAAGAACCCAATGATGTTTTTTTTTAATATAATTTTGTAGAAGTAGTGCGATTACTTTTATTTGCTTCACCTTGCTTTTTTTTATAAAAAGGGACATAACAAAAGCTTCATTTCGATTTCAGAAAAATTCAAGAAAAAATAAGTTTAATTGCTCAAATTGTGATAATGAATTTCTCAAATAAGTTTTCAACACAATTTGTGTTGTGCTACATAACGAAAAAACACTGGAAACCGAAGAAACTGTGAACTTCATTTGATTTTCTACTGCAAAAATTGACAAAAATTATATTCCTATTACTTCTATAGAAGCCGAGCTTCTTGATTTGTACGCCAAAAAAACAATCAGGCATTTTTGAGGAATTCATTAATGCCTGTAATCACAATCGAAGAATTTTAACAAAACCTACATTCTTAATTCGTCAAATTGGAGAGAACTTTATATTTCAGTATCCGAAAAGCTTGGTACTCGTAACTCGAATACTTCATTTGACCATCCCTACATACGTAGTACACCACATGGTGTCCCATACAATTCCGAATCCAACATTCCTATTCCAAATAGTCATAAATGTATGATTATATATTCTTTACTTTTGAGAAATGGCTAAAAAGTGGTTTTGACGATACCACAACAATTTCTTCATTTAAATAAGCATTTAAGACTAATAAATTTTGCCAATTTGTACCTAAGACTTATAAAATTTGATGTTAAATCACAAATATCTACAAAGCAACAGTTATTTTTTTCTTACAACAAATGATAAAGAAATCAACTTCAATCACAAATGTTATTATTTTTTTATAGAATGTTGGCAAAAAGTTTTGACAAGAAAACCACTTGATTATACGAAAATGTTTTGGCAATGAACTTTGGACAAAAAATCCATTGCTTTTATATAAGCGCAACAGTTCAAACATCCTCAAGATATTTAGGTCATATAAAGCTATAAGTTTCTTATTCTGAAATACGATTTTCTTCACAAAAACAGTAATAGTTTTGAAACTTATTGATTCAAATTTTTTGTTTATTTAACTTTATAAATTTATGCGCTTATATTTTTTACTTGTATTAGGATGGTCGGTATTGACTGCTGTATTACTTAACGTACTATCCTGCATGAAAGTACAATTTTATTTCGGATGAGTCTATGTTTCATTTTAATGTTTTTTATAATTACTAAACGAAACGAAACGTTTTTATGATTTATATTTTCCGTACAGAAAAATATTATTCCTCACAAGTTCTACACCTCATGTTTATTCCGCTATTGAACTGTGTTCACTATGTTTGTTGAAAACAATCTTCCACAAACAAATCTATCAATTTCATTGGTAAACAGTTTGATGAAATATATATCTTCTATCGGAAATTCGTTATTTGCATCTTTTCTGTACTCGTCTCGTCAATATTCAACGGGTTTTATCAAACACGAATCGATTTTGCTTTATATTTTCCTAATAAATCCTTTAATTAATTAAGCAATCTTCATTTAATTTATTCAAATGTCACACGTAAAATAATTTGGTATGTAAAAGACATTTTAATGTAATTAGGTTAAAACAAATTTCTGTTTTAATTAAAATCGTAACATTAAAATAAAATAAGCTAAATATCCTCAGCTTGTTTATAATGTCATACAGTATATACCAACAATTTTAGTGATGTGCCACGATAATGAAAGTCATATATTTATGGCAAAAAAGTGAAATAAATTTGCATGAAAAAATATTGAAAAGGGAAGTTGAAATTGTTCGAAAATGATTGAAATGATTTGTAACTATAATAGAGACATGTGACCACACCCACCAGCGTGTTAGAAAATATTGGCGTTAGTCCAAATAACCTTCAGTGGGAAAATCGCATTCGAACAAGTAGCTCTGGAATGGGTTGGATTTTGTGTCCTCTATATAACTATGCTTTATATTTAGCTAATGAGGGTTAAAAATTATGTTAAAGCTTTGTTCGGTCGCTAGGTTATTAGAAATATGACCTTACATAATTACTTCGTAATTCACCTAATAATTAAATTCGTTAGCAGTTAATTTTTACGGGGTTAAAATCTAAAAGAAAACAAAGATAAATATATAATAATGATTAAATTGTCTTTGTTAACATTTACTCATATTTTTGCGACAAATATTGCATGTTGAAAAATGTGGCAAGTAACCATATATTTACTATAAATAGCTTTGTGGTACAAATGGTTGCTCCTTGTAAATTACTTTTCCAGGTTATACAGTGATCGTTTAAGCAGTTTATCCAAATGTACCTTTTACCAAAGAAATTGCACTTTCCTAGAGCGATTTTTCTCACATTGTTACAATTTAAAAAGTTTTCTATTGGCAACTTTCTTTTGAATGTACAAAGGTGAAAATCTCATCTTTTGTATGTCAAAGTAAGAAGTTTTACATTTCTTTTCTTAAAATATGCTTTGTATTATGTAAAATACAATAAAATGAACAAAAAAAAAAGCTAAGACAAATTCTAATTTTCAATTGCCAAGAAAAAGAAATCTGTTGTCCAATGTGTAAAAAAAAATAATTCTGACTACAAAATAAATTAACACTTAAGGTATACTTTAGTATACTTGGTTTCAAAAAATAAGGTAACGATATAACAAATCAAATGTTCAAATCGTTGATTTTAATAATACAACATTTTCATCTTAATAAATTGCATTATAGTACGATTTTTGAATACATACTTTCTACTTTACTGGCTTTGTGACCAAATCAAAGTTTTGAAGATAATTAACACAGAAAGATATTCTCATTAGTTGGGCTTGTAATGATCTTTAGCCGTTTTTTTAATTTGATGACGTTCAATGATTAGATAGCATTTAATTTACACATAATATCCTTTATAAAAAATGTGAATCTTTAAAAAGCAATTAAAAATATTATTAAAGTCAATCAGCAAAAACGGATTCCTTTCTTCATAATTGAGTATTTGTCTATGGCAATATAATTTTTATCAAAACAAGAATAGTTGAAATCTGTTTAAGTCTTAATAATAGTAGGTAAATTGTATGGATAATAGATCAAGAGTCAGTAACAAATTTTCTTTGGTCATGAAAAATCACACATCAGCAATCCCTCTTTATCCCACAGGTCGATATATAGCTACCCAATTCGGACTTGTATGAATATATTTTTTGTTAAGACGCATTGTTTATGGTGAAATTTCATCTTGGCACTAGAACTACTAGCGATTTGGCAGAACGGTCAGAAAAGACTGGCAAAAGTAACTTTTAATGTACAGTTTATATAGATGGTAATTGGTCATTGATTCTTGGTCTATGTAGCCCGAGGGATTACATAGAAATAATTATTATTAAAAATTATTATTTTTGTTCCTTAAAAATAAAAATGTAAAACTCATATTGGAACTTTATTTATAAAAATCATTTTGCAATCATGAAGTTTTATATTCGTACAACATAAAACCTTATTTTTCTATATATTTCTATTTTCTTTTTGTATATTTCCTATATTGTTTTTTAATTAAAATTGAGTGCTTTGATGGCCATTTACAAACAAATTTTGCAAACATTGTACCTAAGGCCTTTAAATAGGTATTGTATAGATCGGTCAACTGCTAAATAACGTAGTTCAATATTAATTCTTTGAATGCATTATCGAGTGACCTCAACGAAATGTTCGATTACTTATAATTGCTGAATATACAGTATCGCTAGTATTGCTAACAAGTCAAAACTTTCATCTGGATGGTAATATTGAAACCCATAATATTCAAGAAAAAAGTGATCAAAAATTTTCAAAAATTACGTTTTTTTGCCAAATATTTCTCTGGCCAAAAAAAATTGATTTTATTCTACACGTATATAGAAACTAGGTCTCTATTATTTGTCATAAGTGATACATATGATTTAAAAATGTCAAAAGTAGTAGAAATAAGATTTTATTCACATTAATATTCTAAGTTGTTTTTCAGAGAAAATTACTGCTTACAATACTGGCCGAGAAAACTATTCTGAAAGTTTAAAATTAGTAATATTACAGTAGGTACAATATTCATGATGAATTTCAATTCTCATCGAAAAATTTTATTATATTTTCTCCACAAGACTCGTATTTCAAAAATTTTGAACAAAAATAAGAATTAGGTATCATTCAATCTTCATTTATTGTATTTACTCAAACACTTTAAATAAAAATTAAATGCTGATCAAACCTTTTTTATACTTTTTAAATCCCCAAACTATTAAGAATAAAACCACTTCCCATAAATTCTGGAAGATAAAATATGCTTTTCGCTATCGTCATTAACTTGAACAACGTGCAACGTGTTTAAAATAATGGCTTTAATATTGTCCTTATTGTCGACAAACCTTCTTCCTGTCGCTTGCATATTTCTACTGACATTTAAATAATTAAACTTCACTTTTTAAAAACTTACACCTGAATTTGCCAGCTTTATTAAAAAAATGCAAATTAATGGATATTTAATTTTCCAATAGTTATACAAAATGATCAAAATAATTTTCGAAATTTAGTAAATAATTTAAAATGTTAGTGTATTGAAACATTAAATATTTTTAAAACAGACGATAAAGAAATTAACGAATAAGGTATTTTCATTTCTTTAGCTAAAACTGTTTCATAAGTTGATATTGATTTTTACACAAAAATGAAAGTTTACTGTTTTCATTTAAACTACTCTTCTCTTTGATTGATGGCTATGAAATCAGTTTTGATGTGAAAATTAATGAAATATCTGTAGAAATTTCCATTATTAAATATTAAAATAGTTGAATAATAGTTTTTTAATCACGAACATACTTTTTGCTAGAGCACGATTACTCGCAATCAAGAACCAAGTACTCTCTAATTGCATTCCTTCCGGATTCATCAGAAGTTCATCGGAAATTAATTTGTTCGTATCAATACCATTAGACAGACAAATGCACTTAAATGATAATCCAATAACCTTTCATTGAAGCGAATAATTATGCATTGTAAAATGAAGCTTAAATTTAAAATTATGGATTGACACACTGGATATTTAAGAGTTTTTTTCCCTCCAATATTGATATTTTCTTTTTTTTTTTTCTCAGTAAACCATTCAACGTTTATGTTAACTTTAAAAACAGTCATAGGAAATTATGTAAACTAGAATATGTTTTTTCAACTACGACCTACAAAGAAATTCATAATTGCGGCTCGGCAAAAAATACGTGACCTGTACCACTTTCTACAGCGACGCCACCTTTGTCTCGAGTACACTGCACCACCACCAATGACGTCACTACTTCACAAAGCTCTAGATTATATGGCTATCGTGAGTGCACGCAGATATACAATATTGAACACGCATTTAAAGTGCTAACAATCGCTTATAAATTAACCTACATACATTACTAATCATTCAACTGATCTCAACAATTAAATATGTTTTTTTTTTACAATTTATGAAAATTGTCACACAAAATTGCAATGAAGTATGTCAATTTTTATTAAATGGGACATATATTTCCTGTGCTGTATCTAAAAATTATATTAATTTTTTTGTTATTTTTTTATATTTAAAATGAAACAATTTCACAATAAATCAAACCTTATTAACCTTATTAAACCTTATCAAACCACAAAATTTATTGGACCATAACATTTTTTGGCAAATTGTTGATGGTTGAGGGACCGATTTTAAGATCAATTATCTAAGGAATTTAGCCCATTAATATTCCGCTTGTTAATATAAAATTTATTTATGATGATAAATAAATAAAAAAATTATTATTCTCCTTTTAAAATTGATATTTTTAACTTTAATTCTTGCTTTTTGTTTACTTATTGTATTTAAAAATATTAAAAGAGAAATGAAAGTATTGATGATTTAAAATTGGTATAAGTTTCTCTTTGTTTGATTTCCTTTATACATTATCCCCCTTAAAAAGATTAAAAACTTTTTTTTTTTGTTTCACTATTTAATTTCATATTGTTGAAAAGTACATCCAAAAATGTATGGATATAAATCACGCCATTTGAAACAACAGTCGACAATATTTGTAGTTTCACTTTTCTCCAAACAATTTTCATAAAATATAATTTTTATTACATACTAGTGGATTCGTGCGCACATTGTGTTTCATAGTATTTTTTTTTTCATTTGGTTATTTTAATGTTTCACGAAATTTCATAACACAAGGTCTAAATGCTACAAAACTAAATTTTTACCAATGCTATTCATATTCACTGAAGTCTAAAAACGCGTATCTGTAAATCGCGACTTGTTAAACGATATTCTTGCTAAACGATTGTCATCGTTTGCGAATATGTAAAAATATACAGGATGAGTCAGGACGTAGTACACCAAAAATTTAGTAGTCTTTTATTTCTACTCATTGCAATTTGCTACGTTTCATTGGTGTGATTCCAACTTCAGCAGGCAACCTTGTAATATTTGAGACTATGTGTTTTTACCAAAAATTGCAAGCTTGCCTGATGAAGTTGGAATCACACTGACGAAACGTAGCAAATCGCAATAAATAAAAATAAAATACTGCTAGATTTTTGGTCAACTACATTCTGACTCATCTCTTATATAACGTATCAATTTAACCTGAAACAATGGAGATCAATACGCAAAAAGTTTTCACAAAAAATAGTTTTAAGAATACGCGTTTTTGGTCGCTTTATCTTCAGCATATTATTCTATGGGTAGGAGACATGGAGTCTCACTGAAACAATGTGCTAGAAAATGAGGCTTTCGAAATTTGGGCTAGCTGAAGAATTTTGAGGATATCGGGAATGGACAGAATGACGTATGAACCAGTTCTTCTTTTTAGTTACTTTTCTATTCACCCCATATAGTTACTTAGAGAAAACTAGAAGAAAAGCGAGAACTTGGTCACTGAAGAATATCTTGCCTTAAGAATTTTCGCCAATGGTAAGAAATAAACACCACGATAAAGGATCATGAACAAAGTGAAGATCATGCGACTGATTGCCAATTATTCGGGAAGAGCCGATACTTACAAAAAAAAAAGAATTAAAAGAATATAAGTAGTTATAATGTTTTATATCTTATAGCTTCAATAATTTTCAAAAACGAAACATAAAATTTGGCTATCAATCATTTGAAGACATGTAAAGTGACACTCAAGTATAAATTAATGTGTAATGGTGCAATAACATCGGTTTTATATGACACAAAAATGTGAATCCAAAATCTATGCCTCTAGAAATAATGAAAATATAGAACTACCTTTTGAAATATTTTTCAAAATATTTTTATTACCATTAACATCAAAATATTTTAACTATTTTGATTTTAAAATTAAACATTGTTTTGAATAAATTCTAAAAACAACCGTATTTCAATTTTTTTTACTAAAATGTGAATAAGACTTGAAAGAATGTAAAATATTATAACTACTTTGGTAGTTTATTAAACAAATAAATTAACTACCAAAGTCATAGACGATGAATCGATTCCAGAAAGATATTTAAATGATACCTAAGAAATATGTTGATACTAGTAAAGTATTAAGATTTTGAAAGTTGCAGGCCTTTATCTCATGTAGTTTTATAAAAAAAACAATAAGCGAAAAAGAAAAACAATATCCGCACCTACTCTAATTTGTTCGTATTTAACTGGAATAAGAACAAAAGAAATAAATATACACACAAAAAAATTTCAAAAGTTATCGATTATTTACTGTTTTTCTTAGATTTAAAAAAAATATTTCAGGAAAGTATTTTTCTATAACTGATATTAAACTTAATATATCAGTGAAATAAGCGATCAACACTTACACGTAGAATGCTTTGAGTGATGCATTAATATTTGATAGCAGCACACAATGTTCACTGCAAGAGGCTATTAGCCAATTGGATTGCAGGATTTAAAGATGTTTATTTGTTTTGATTATTGAAATTTCAAAAATTTAGCAAAACCACTCCCACAAACATTGTCATACGCATACACGATTACGAGTTCGCTAATATACATATTGTGTATGACGTCGTTCGGAGTCTATCGATACATGAATTATAATTAAGGGATTAGATTTGGAAATACCTTACAAAAGGTAGTAACAAATTGAAATTAAGTTTGTTTATTGGGAATACCTAAATACTTTAATTAAATAAATGGTAAATGAAATAATTAACAGAAAATATTATTTCAATTAACTGTACTAATATAATGAACAATATAAAAGTTTTGTAATAATGACTTTTTAATTTGCCACATGAAAATAAATTCAAGAAACTTAAAAAAAACTTTACTGATTGAAAAACATTTAAAAAATGACAGTTTGATATTGAAATTCTTATACGTGAAATAATTTAATTTTTGTGGGTAAATTTATGCACATATTTTACCTTCAGATAATTTACTACCATATCAGAAAAAATGGAACTAATATATTATATTCAATAACTTTTAGTGAGAGCATTTGATTTAACATTGTTCCACCCACTTCACTCAGAACATAAATTGAAATATTCCATAGAAGTTTTTGAAAGGTTTTTGTAAGGTTTTTATACGTGTATAAGGCTACCTTTTTAATTGTTACTAACTTTTTAGCTACTAAGTTCTTTAGCAATTCTATGGTTAATAAAAATCCGTAATCGAAAAATATCGAAAATTTGTTCGATACGAGACTCGAATCCAAAACTTATCAGTTTTAGAGCGGTCACCTAGACCACTCGGTCACCAGTAGGCTAGGCTGCGTTTAATAATTTCTGCAGGTGACGCAGAAATTTTTTATGTAAAATGTAAAATATATTTTACAGATTGTTGATTTAAATAGATGGAACTTTGTTTTTATTTTTTAACCTCTACATCTACATTTCGTAAACGCTTTAGCCACCTTAAGATCTTAAAATCAAGTTTCTGAAATATTTATTTTAATTCGACAAGTGTCTTATAACCAAAAAATCAAGAAATAAATATTAATATGTTATACAGGTAGAGTCATAGGTATCAGGAAGAGTTAGATAAAATTATTTTTACCAAACAAATTGCTCCTTAAGAAGTACCAATTGTAAACTGGTTAAGGTGAAAACAATATACTAGTTACTTCCGAGAAATATTCACAGCCCATGACACTGAGACAACTGACAAATTATAAAAATTGATAGTTGAATGAACTAAAAATAATAATTGAAACCATAACTATCAGTTAGAGCCTACTGATGGCCGAGTGGTCCAAGTGACCACTTAAAAACTGGAAAGTTTTGGGTTCGATCCTCATATCGAGCAAATTTTCGATTTTTTTTTTGATTATTCTTAGAGTCGCTTAAGACCTTAGAATTTATTCAGCGACGATAAATAACAATTAAAAAAAAACAACCAGTTAGTTCAAATGAGAGAATTATTGCTTTTTACTTACTTATGATGTATGTATCTAATACAATCTTTGTTCTCTGTCTTTGGCAAATACATACATATCTACACACATTTGCCAATTATAAATTCACTTTTGTTTAATCCCATTGATGTAAATAAAAAAAAAACTAATATGATAGTCACAGTCAATATTTCACATATTATACAAGGAAAGTATTGTGGTTTGTCTTCATTTACATTTAATCCAAGACCAATATACTATTTTACAAAAGGTTTATTTAATAGGCATAGTTAAAATAGTAATAAGAGTACAACACCCGCTTTTATCGATTAAGTTCTAGTTCCATTTTTTATTTGACCTTAAATTTTTCATATACTTTAGATATTTGAAATTTCAAACAAGTAAATAAAAATGCCTGGCAAACCTTATTATCCAAAGCTGCAATTATTCATAAATGTTCCCATTTCTTCACTTACGTGCTTAAGTGCTTTTTCACATGACGTCGTTTTTAGATTTAACAAGATATGATTTCATTTTACTTTCAAATGATAAATTTCAATATGAAAAAAAATATACTCAGACATCAACCCACGAATAAAAATTGCAACTTTCGAATCAACTAATGAAAATATTTTCTTACGTATATTAAGCGTATATTATTACAAGACAAAACGTTACAACTTTTAATTTTACTAAGAATATTTTAGTTTAATCAATGCTAAATTTTTGGTAACTACCTATAGCGAAAAGTGAAACACAAGTAGAATTTGCGTGTTATGTGTTTTTGCACACATCCCATTATAACATAGCAAAGTTTTATAGTTCGTTAAAGTTTTCTACTCTCAGGAACTCACTAGCTAAGTTTGTATTACAAAAAACTTGATTTACACTGCAACTTGCCAGTTTATTGAGCTTGAAAATAAGAGTATAATTTCGAATTGAAAAGTTCACTTAAAACTTTATGTTTGAATATTGAAGAAGTACACTGTTGATTAACCTTTCAATATAGAGGCGCCCGTCGGTCTCGAAGCTCTACCTTTTAGAATTGTGTCGTTCACCCGAACAAGGATTGTATAATTCGGGTAGATTTCCCATAAGAATTTGAGCGACTCAATAGGTCACGGGTGGCCTATTATACAAGTCATATTATCGATGTCGATTATCTGTGTAATAAACGTATATCTATGATTCTATTATAAATGCAGTTATAAATTTCAACCGCTGTCTGTACTATCTGCTTATTAAAATGAGAAATCCTACAGAAAACTCTGCAGTCATGCCATATATTTACATGTTGAATATTTAAAAGTTCTCTACTTTGTTGGAAGAAATGAGAATAAAAACATTCTAGCAGATGCTTGAAATAGTTCTTTTGTCAAATTAATTAAAATTAATAATTTCTTCCGACTTTCAAATGAGCTTCATTCGAATAAAAAAAAATGTACTTGAAAGAAATTAAGAATATGACTTTAAAACAAATATCTATATTTTCTTATTTTATTTTAAAAATTAATCAGATTTCATAAATCGCATTTCTTCTTCAATGTCTAAATATAGTTTTATAAATTTAATGTAATATTCTTGATTGTTTTACCTTGTCTCCAACCCCCTACTAAATACATATCTACCATTCAATCATAAATCGATCAATACGAGTATTACTGCAAAGATATTTATCTAGATAAAGTGCATTTATAGCAGTAATAACCTAGTTCTGAAGTGTTTTTACTATCAATAATGAATCAATGAATAATATAGAATCAACCAAATCAAAAATAAAAAAGTTATAGACAATTACGTCGTTTTAATTTCATCTCCTTACGTTATTATTAAAAATAGAAATAATTGTTCATCATTCTTTCTAGAAAGCCAGCGTAAAGCAACAATACTCTACAAATATTACGGAAGAAGAAGCGTTGGCAGACCAAACAAAAATGGGTACCGTAACAGGCAAAATGCCTAAATCCTGCAGTGAAAAAGAAAAAGAGAAGATTCATAATTCTATCAAAAATTTCAATTCACAAGGTATCAATTGATCATTCAATTGAAACTAATTGCATCTTCAAATATGATAATTGCACGTAGTTTAAGATAATCACATGTACAGAATTTTTCTTACAGTGAATTTGATATTGATGCAACAAGCTTGGCCTGTTTGGCAAAAATTCAAAGTTTTACTTCAACTGGCCTTGATTTTTGTTTAACGAGTTTCACTTATGCTAAATTTATATAGGTACTGTGAATATGAAACAACAGAAAATTATTTCCTGTTGATGGAAATGTTTGATATTATTGGCATCAATAACTAGAATACTAGCATTAACTAATTATTATTTTAAGAAATCTACTCATAATCTATTAAATACTTAAGCAGGTCATCAACAAGATATTAAATATCAAATCAATAAACAGTAATTATGTAATCATAGTAACTTTGAAATGGTTCATTAATTTTTTATAATATGCTTAAGAATT
Organism: Sisyra terminalis; assembly: GCA_958496175.1. Lineage (NCBI taxonomy): Eukaryota > Metazoa > Arthropoda > Insecta > Neuroptera > Sisyridae > Sisyra > Sisyra terminalis. The sequence goes on from OY292275.1 coordinate 17,975,684, forward strand.
TTTACTTAGTTTTTGATGGCAGATTTAGATCTTTATATGGAAGAAACTTTCCCTCCGGCCAGATTCTAGACAAGATTCCTTAAATCAGATTCCATTTTTATAATATTATTAAAAATAAAATTATACTTATTTTCATTAGCTTAAAGATAACAGCTAATATGTCTTAACTATTCTTAAACTAAATTTGGTACATGAAAAACTAAAAATTAAACCTTAAAGTAAAATTCATAGATAGTGCAGCTTAATACTGCAAAGTCGATATTTCTACGGTTGGAAAATTTTACCAGCCACAGTCACAGAAGTAACAAAAGCAATAAATACGTAATAAAAATATATAATTAACATTAAAAAGAATCTAATTCTCAAAATATATGGACATGTATAAAAACCAACCCTTATGAGAAAATAAGATGATATAACGACAAACTTCTGAAGAAATTGAAGGAGCATCAAAGCTTTTTCGAAATCTTCTCAACTTCGACATCTTTATAGGCGTATTGATGTTCCATTGAAGTTCAACAAATTAAGTTCAAAGTTGCTAGGATGCTCCTTCATTGATATATATTTTATTTGTTACTTTCGAGTCACAATAATTAAATTAATGAATAATTAATTACATATGTCTAATGACTCAATTTCTTCATTGAATACAACGCGTTTCAACACTCTTTGGCCGTCATCATCAGGTAATGTTCATCGTGTCAATTGTAAATAATATCCCTGCAATTAACACAATAAACATTACCTGATGATGACAGGTAGACTTTTGAAACGCGTTGTATTCAATAAAGAAATTAAGTCATACGACATATATAATTATTATTCATATAATCCATTTAATTATTCATATTATCCATATAATTATTCATTAATGCTCCTTCAAATTCTTCAGACATTTGTCGCTATATCATCATATTTCCCATTCATTATTGGTTTTTATGCATGCCCAAACATTTTGTCGATATAAAAATCATAATATCATAGATTCATGCATTCAACATGTAAGCACCCATTATAGATTCCAATAGTGGAATAATTAATACGGAAATATCTGGACTAGTCCTCTCATATTGCGCTTTTTGCATTGATGTACAGATAAAGCTTAAACATTGTATCGGGTGCAGGCAAAAAAATTAAACGCGCGAAGAAAAGAGATGGAATGTTCTCGAATCAACAATCGAAAAGGATAAAATATTCAACAATCAGCCGTTGAAAGCAAAAGAGAATTCCATCATTAACACTGGAAATATCGAAAGACCGGACTGGAAGTATATTATGAGCTGGAAGAGCATAGTCAAATTAATCATAAATCTGATATTATTCATCAATGATTAAAATCAGTCAACAGAGAGATATTCGAAAATCGATTGTTGTGCTGTTAAAAATTTAAAATTTTTATCTTTAGATATGTATAATTAAACCTTAAGTGTTACTCTAAAAATGAGAACTTAGTAGAGCTTTGATCAAATTCCGTTACTTAAAGCACAGCTACAGGGAAACGATTATATGTATATCAAATAGTTTAGTTAAGTAGCTTTTTAAGAAAAAAATTTAATACATGCCATTTGAAATTTATTAATAATAAATAAATATTTTTTTAAGAAACATTCTGAATCCGGGGGCTGCAATAGCTTCCCTGTAGCTGCGCCTCTTGTAACGAAATTTTATCAAATTAAGTTCTGGTTTTTAGAGTAGCATTTAAGGTTTTATTATGTATATAGGTATCTTAAGATTAAAATTTTTCAAGTTTTAATAAGTAAACAATCGCTATCAAATATCTCTTGGTTGACTTAATGTCTTAATGATGTTGAAAAATGTCTGAGTTGTAACATTATTTCTATTTTGTTTTTAACTTAGGTTAAAAATTGATTTTTCTTTGTAAAAACAGTTGAAATGCTAGTAGCAGCCCCGTAATTGGAATTTATTTATGGATCAAAAAAAAAACACTGCCCGTAACTGTATTATAAAAATGTAGTTTGATGTTAGGAAATAACGAAATGAATGAAAGATCTTAATCTTTGTCAGAAGACGATACTAATCCTCAATAAAGCTACCGGTCATTCAACGGATGTAAAGAAGTAAAAAATCGCATTGTATTTTTAACACATAATTTTACATTTTATCAGAACCTTAAACAAAACTCTAAAATTTTCCAAAATATTTTATAACTAAAAAGTTTATATTTGTGAAGAGATTATAATGATTACTAAACTTTATAATAATTATTCAAATAAAATCAAAGTTATGAAATAGGCTTACTGAATACTTTTTTGTAAAATAAAACAAGTTTACTATGGAAGAAAACTGGAAACATAATTTAAATGTTTCGTAACTTTTTTAGTAAGCTGATTTGTGAAGCAATTCATATTGCAAGCTATATAAATAATAAATATTACAGCAAATTGTTAATTTATTAATAGTTATAAATTCATAAGTGAGATCTTATTTGAAATTTATTTGATTGAAAGTAAAATATTTTCAATGCATTTAGGTGGTTGGTATGAGCGCTAGAAATTATTTATTGCTCAAGTTCGTTGAAAGTAAATGGGAATTTTTGAGAATACATAACTGTTATGTAGTCCAAGTTCTCAGTGGTGTAGTGGAAATTATTTTAGGAAGAGCTTACGGACGGTGCCGGTCAGTGGTTGGAACTACATATACTAATGACGTGTTGTCTAGCCTACTTAGAAACAAAAATAAACAGTTTAATCTTAGGCCGTGACACAGTCCATTGTGAGGAAAGTACAAAAATAACTCTGTCAGGCTTGTTGTGGATTCCTTCATTTTTAACATACACTCCGACCTAAATGACATCGTGAGCAATGCTGTCGAAATTGGAACATTGACGACAATTATGTTTTGCATTAAACACTTCGAGATATACATCTCTGTTCATTTGTACACGTGCATAATCATGTTTCTAAGAACCTATTAGTTCTAGCTTATATCAAAACATAATCTCTTAATTTTTATCTTTTCGCATTTGAAATTTCTCAATATTTTGAACTCTTATATCTTTGTAAACAGTCTCATTTACACGCCGAAAAAAACATCAATTTTCAACGACTAACAGTTGATTTTTTTACATTTACTATTTTAATTGAACCACATATATAAATATCATCAATCAAATTGAAATTCCAAAAAAGCTTTATCGGTACAATATTTTTTTCAACATCAATTTTTTAAATTTTTCAAATCCAAATAAACGCAGTTTAAATAAACGTGAACAATAAAATTAGAACTAATAATAAGTGTTATTAAAACGATCATACCAAAGCAGGGATGGGCAAATAATCAAGCGCGAACAGGTCGACAATCGATCGTAGGAGTTTTAAATAATTTTTTTGGTAAATTTCAAATATTTTAAATGAAAATGTGAACTAAAAATTTATCAAACAATGAAACTTGAATTTAAAACTAAACACACATCTATTCTACAACGGATATTACCGATTCCAAAATTGTGCTTCTAATACTCCCTTAAACTCATTCTCTTTTAAAATTTGTACTTGTTTTTAATTTAACCCGCTTTTCGAAATCGACCGACTATAAATAAGAAAATTACTGTCGATCATACCTGCATTAAGTTTTCCCACCCCTACTCTAAAGCATTGGTTCTCATGTGCAGCCATCAAAGGATGCTGCGGCCATCAACAAACATTCCACCAGAAAATATTTCAAAGTTAATATTGATTTTTATAAATAATAAGTAATGAATAAGAATCATAAAAAACCCGTGATGTGGCTTGCAATGGAAGAGAAAACTATGGTACAATTTCCATTTAAATTACTTTTAAATAAATAAAAATCAACTACTGGTCGAATGGTCGAAGTGACTTCTCCAAAATTTGTAGATATTGGATTCAAATCTTGTAACGAGCAAATTTTCAATATTTCTCAGTTGACGGATTTTTATCAATACTAGAGTCACTAAAGATTTAAGTACAAAAGAAGCAACAGTAAATAACTAATAAAAAAATCTTTATGCATAAAAATTGGCTTTAATTGATTATATACTTATAAATTGATTCATTTTTATGTTAATAAAATAGCTGTTTTTGCCAAACCCCAAAATTCATACTTGGTGCAGCTACAAGGCATTTCATAATACCTTTGATGTATGTAATGCGACCACAGCCAAATTTTAAGTGAAAACCACTGCTCCATAGTATAGATCAAGAATTTACAAGGTTATCAATATAGACCTCTTTGGGCGCTATTTAACACTATTGGGGATTTCGATTTGAACAAGATGACTGATTGAGGAATGATCGAAGGAAATCAGTTATTAATAGGTATACAAGTAACACATACCTTATAGTGAATGTAAGTGTCTCCAATGGTTTAATAATTGACTTAATATTAGTTTCTTACAGAAAATAATAAAAAAAAATGTCTCTTTATACGGGTGAAAAAATGATTTACTTATTACCTATAATAAATTTTTCAAATCAAAAGACAAATATATAACCACTGATAGTTTCATTTCAATTATCTGAAACTAATTTTAGAATGGATTAATGAGGAATTTCAAAAATTTTGTTGGGTTCAATGATTAACAAAGCTTAGCGACCCCTGGCATAGACCATTGATTCCTGAGTGTATTAACTTTTTTTCGATTTACGAAAAAAATCCTGCCCTACAAAAGTTCATAATATCAATTTCTTAATATAGACAAAACAAGATTACAATCATTCACAGCAAATTCATATGCTTGTAAATCCATTGTGACCATTTTAGATAATTTGAACACCTAGAAAGATACTCTAGGTGCTAAAAAGCGTTTTTATCTTCTTTTGGAATCCAATACCGCAGTTGAAAAGATTTGAATACGATTCAATATAGGAGTACCTTCAAAAAATCTGGAACAATTCCTAGGATCAATATTTTTAAAACTAGTTTGAGTTTGCATTTCCATCGCTTCGAACAAACCTTGGTATATTAATCTTAATTTTTGCCAGAGTATTCTTTCAACTTCTCCCGAAAGTGCAAAAATGGAGGCATACATCATTCCGATTGAATTCTTCATATTCAAAAATAAGTGTTCAACAGTTTTAAGTTCTAATTGAAAAATCCAAAACTTAAATCACAACTTAACCACTTGTCCACTAGTATGAAGGTTGGAACATTTTGTATTTTATAAATTAACCTTCAAAGGATTTGAAAAACTAATGTCCACGACCAGAAAAAGGTATGTAATGTATGAAAAACGTATGCATACGTAAGAAAAACATCATAACTTCAACCGTAATTTTGAAACTACATATGCCAATATGAAGTAGAAGGATTGGAAACCCATATTTAGAAGAATGATGCATCATGTTTATAAATAGGTCACTCATATTCTTCACCGAAGATAAGAAGACGTCCTCAATCTTATCACATATTTTACACTACAAATTTCATAGTATGAACTATTGAAATTAGAAGGAATTAGTACAGAAAAATGATTCAAAAATGTTTTCTTGTAGATGCATAAGTTAAAGTTAAAGAATTATTCCAATGCTTTAACATCCTATTTGCATACAATTACAGTAATCGTAGTGTAATATACATTTGATTTATATTAATATCATACAATGTACTTGACGATACGTAAGTACACAAAAAACGGATTCTTTTTATGACATAGCTTTTTCTATTTCTTTTTGATTCATTTCATTTCAAATTACTAACTTTGTTCATACTAGACCGTTTTCAATGTAACAATTCTCTAGCCATATCGAATCTTATAATTTCTTTTGGCTATTTTTGTTCGTTTGAACCATTATCACTTAAAATTGCCTATTTAATTTGTAAGAAGAAAATAAAAAATCTTAAATAAAACGATTTCAAAGAACAAAAGAAAAGGATAAAGGAAAAATTGTTTTATAAAATAGTTTAAAGGACTGATGAAAAGTAAAAATGACCTATTTGCATATGTGCGTCCAATTTGTGATTTAATGACCCTTTTTAATTTTTGTCTCGCCTTCTTTAAGCCTACGGTTTCATTGAAACAACCACTGCCTTAAACAAATGAAGCCAATGTTATCAAGTTTTAATTTTAGCATATAAGAACTCAATAAAACAACACATGAACAAGCAAAGCTGTTGATTGATCGCTATTGGCAACAATCTATTTCCAACATCGCAATAAATACTTCTCCTATTGTTACGATTGAAATTATTAATTTATTACAAACTGATACTAGAATTCAAAGTTGGATTTTCACAATGAATATTCAAATTTATAAACTTTATTTTTGCTTTCACACAGCAAAATGTAAAAGTAATAAACGATTTAAAATGATTTCATATTCTCGTACTACAATTACACATAAAATAAAATAGAAACGATGGAAATTATTCAAATTAAAATCTATATTTTATCATTACACAATGACAGTTAACTTTGCATTTTTATTAAAAAATGTATTGTACCAAATGAGTAAATACTATAATGCAAATAACAATTGAAACATAATCATTTTTCAAAAGCACTAATTGGAAAAATTCAAATAAAATATTATAAGCCGTGGAAAATGGTAATTTAATGATTCATTGATGCAGCTCGTAATATAAAAATAGCATAAAAATTATTATTTAAAAAGATGAAAATAAAAATAAATAAACGTTACAACAAGAAGTCGAAATGAAATGACTATTAAGCTATTAATATATTTCATAATTTTAAAATAAGTTCACAGCTGTTCTCAATTAAAGTAAGGGTCTGCTGAAACGTTGAGTCTGATATCAAATAGGAACCATTTTTCATAGAAATTATCACGTCGCTTTTATGTGTAACGTGAAGAAGAAATCGCTATTTTGCCGGAATAAATCAGACAGTTAAAGTGAGTCAAAAAGCACAATTTTATAAGTAAAATGATTGTGTTGATATTTTATATTCACAACTCATATAAATTTTATTTGTTTTTGCAGTAGTACAATCGGAAAATGGTTCAATTCTATGTTCTTTCTAGAAAAATCATGAAAGTTTTTCTTTTTGTATCGTTTTGAAAATAAAAATCAAGCATGTACAAAAAATGTGTTTGTCATCATAATTTTTTGGCATTTGCTAGAAAACACTTTCCTTCCCAATCGTACAGGTCAGTACAGGTCTATATTTCTCAATATAATGTATATCAATATAATGCTTATTTAAAACATATCTCACGTTTTCAAGAAAAAATATGTTTTAGTTTACGATGTTAAAGTTTACACTATTGATCAATATTTTTTAAACAATCTTGCAAATCTTTTAATATCCACAACCAAACACCCCCGTTATAAGCTTTTTGATTTTTTTTTTCAAATAGATAAGGTACATATAGTATGCACAATATAAAAGCACGAATGTCCAAGTCACTTCATCAATGTTGAATATTAATAAAAAAGATTATCAGAACCAAATTTCTGTTATAAAAATCAATAAAACTAATCAAAAGATTTTATATGAAACAATACCGATCTGTTGGCATTAGAAGAAATGAAGATTTAATCCTGATGCATAAAACATGACATTTGTGGTTCCAAAACTAAGGATACGAGTGCCAAAGTGTACAGAATTGAAGTCAAATCAATTTTCTGGTATCAGGATGAAAAACTATTAGATATCCAATCGATTATCAACTGATATTCATCAAGGAAACATAATATTTCTAGAATACAGCAAAGAATATCTTAAGAAGATTCTCTGAAATAAGAATAGAATTGAATTGAACTTGGGTCACGATAAACAAAGGTCAAAGACAGTACGTTTTGTTTTACACTTTTCATTTATGTCAATAAATAACACTGGAAAAATGAAGTCGAAGAACAAAAATTTCGATATAAGGAGAAAATGGTATAACTATTCTCGAAACAGCAGTATTGACAATATCATGGAAGCTTTCATCAAGTAAATACTTTACAATATCGAAGAATTGCGGATGAATTTCCAAATCTGAAATAATATTTTTTAATAAAAATCAAATACTTAAGAAAGACCTGGGAGAATTAGCTATACGTTGATAGGTAGACTAGCTTTTAAAAACAAGATGAGGTACGAATGTAACGAGATCTAACCTAAGCTAAATGTTCGTTTCGATGTTTCCCTCAATTATACAGATTGCAAAGAATAACATAAGAAAAAAATACTATGTTTAGACTGAAATTTGGTCAGAAATTCCCGGTCTCCTGAATTAAACAAAAACTAACGAAATTTGAGAATATTACCCGAAATAGAAACAATGATTATCCAATCAAGAGTTGTTATAGTAGGGGATGATTTTTTTCATATGTAATTATTATCAAGGAAAGTTCAATAAATAGTAAAACATGATCCTATTTTCAATTTTTTCATAAAAACCCTCCCCAGTTCAATAAAATAAGAGATCAAATATTAAAGTTTAATTCTAAATTTAGTATGCAAAATAATAAATTTTATTTTCAATCGAGTATTAAGTATTACTGTTTTTTTAAGAAAAATTTAAGAAAAATTTTGATAAATTACTGCTGTTTTTAATATGAAAATTAAAAGTTTAAACTTGAACGATATTATTTTTTCACAATTGGTCACAATATTTGGTAATTAATAATGAAACGAAAAAGAGTCATAATACTTTTTCCGATTTATTTTCTCTATACATTATTATTATTTTCTATATAAAAGTTTTATCACAATCCTTTTTCTATCTTAAATTGAAATGGGTTATGTTGTAGGGATGTCGGAAGTGAAAAAAAACCCGATATATCGATGTATCGGTATTTATTAAAATATCAATGTCGACGTCTATATTTCGAGGGGAAAATATCAGTGTAAAAATGTAAAATGTGTGTAAAATAATAATGTGTTTAGCTCATTATTATCAATAGTAATTTTTAAAGAAATTTTTTATTATTTTATAAATTTTCATTTTTTCACTATAAAAATATCAAAAACTAAAAAGTAGTATGTACTGTTATAACAGCCAATATGTGAAATACCAAACTCCATATGGATTCTTGCTGAAAATTTTCGAACGGATAATTCGCTTGGATGATTAATGCAAAGCAAAGATTTATGCAGTGTGTAATATTATAAAAATCAATATATCTTAATCGAAAATAAAATACTTTTCGAATTTCTACTACAAATTTTATTTAACTAATTGAGAATTTAACATTTACATTTACCCTTATTTTTCAACCCAACTAAAATTACATTTAACTTAAGTAACGATGCTTTGAACTATTGTAAATTTAAGAACCTATGAACCGTAATCATTCGTCTAGTAACTTTAGTAGAAAGTAGTTTTTAAAGTATAAAAAAATCGATCATTTTTAACTTCAATTTTTGATTTGTTAAATAAAAATATTTTTTTGGTTTTCCAGATAAGTTGGGCTATAATTAGCATTCACTTTATTAAAGTTTCTATAACTTTACTCATTGTTTTGGAAATTAAAAAAAGCTTTTAAAAACTTTTTGTGTTCAAATTATGAAAGATTTTTGCCGTAAAAAACATTCAGCAAATCCAAAAAAATCGCAGTTTTACATTGAACTTGTCCTTTTTATTGTTGTAATCTATCTCAATTCGAATATACTATGAAGAATGTTGATACCTACTTAACGATATGATATCTGGTCAAAACTTTGGTAGCCATCAGCAAAAATATGTAAAAAAATTATTATCTTGATACATACTATAATATTGTAGTGCATGAATAAAAATAACGTTTAGGAAAACTTCATTTTGTCGATTCATTTGATACTGTTTGTTTTTAGCTATGTTAATAATCAATAGTACTGACCAGTACTGACTTTCAAATTTATAAATATTTGTCAAATTTGTAACTCAAGTAGCAACTTTCAGGAAGGTGACAAAGTGAAAGTGTGTGAAACAATATTCTTTTTTCTCATAGAAGTCAACGTAACATTCAACAATTATTCACTATCTTCGAGTAAAAATAGTAAAACATCGGTAATATTTGGCATGTTTTCAAAAAGGAAAACAGTTTGTATCATAAGTCAACCTCGAAATTTGTTTTAACTTTTCAAATTTCTTGTATTTCCTTCTTTATGTAATACGAAGCAAAAAATAGCGACAAGTCATAACTGCCAAAGTTTTTATAGAAAAAATGATCATAAATCAAAATTAAAGTTAATCGTATGCATAAAGCTATCAATATAGAGATGTCAATGTTCTTACATCAATAATTTGCTTAGTTTGATATGGAGACAACATTTTTGATGGTAGTTAAGCACTTAAATCAATTGATGTTTTTATTTTAGTTGTAAGTTATTGCTTACCTGGACTACGATTATTGAATAATTTTTTAGAAGACTACAAAGTGGTATAATAAATCATTACCTGTCCTACCTTCGGGTGGAGGCTGTATGATGGTCAGTCGTATGATGATGGGCACCACTGGTCAACATTCCTCATCACCGTCTTTATCAATTAAAAACTTGAAACCATATATTTTTTTATTACATTAACAAGCACAAATATTGCATAAAATAAAATCAATTTTTCGATGGCACTTATATAAAACTTCCGTAGCGTATAAGATTTATATCACGACTTTCCTATAAATTCACCAGTAAATTGACAGGCACAGATGCGAAAAAGGTGTAAAATTTAATATAACTTTTATTGGAACATCAACTTACACATGTTTCCATTTTTATTCAAGTTTCAATATGATCTCGGAAGAAAACATTTTTATTTCGCGCATTTATCAACTGAAAAGCGTATACTCCAACTAATTGCCGTGTACAATTAAATAAAACAGAGATTCGCAAATGAGAAATTTAAAATAAATATTTAGCGCACTCACTAAAGTTTTGATAATCCATAATGAACTGTGATGGTTGGATCAGTACTGGGAGAGAACGTCCCACAATGGGATACGATCACAGTTTCAATTTTAAAATTAGAATATTGTTTGCTCTTTACGTTACTACTTTATTTAATTTCGCTACGCATACTTACTAATAGTTTATTATATTTTTTTCAATGCTACTTTTAATTTTAATTGCAAGATTAAATTGATATCTTTTCCTTTCGCGCTTCAAATGAAAAACGCACGGAACTACGTTTTTCACTTAACTATAAAATTAACATTTAAATTACTTTCTCCATATAGAAGCTTTCAAGAAAGTTTATGAAATGAAAAAAAATGTATTTCACAACTTTCCCCTTGTTTGTGCAATTTACTGCAGTTTTAATGAATATCATGGGATGCATTTATTTTTTAATTCTGTAATTAGCACGTTTGCTTTTTATTTTTATTTTTGGACAATAAACATTACAATTACACACTCTTATAATCATTTGGTTTGAAGTTGAAAGTTTTTTTTTCAAATAAAGTGTGCAAAAAAGATTTGTTTACTCTCTATATTTAAAATAAATAAAATTGAGCGAAATTTATATAAACCAATCACTCTCCACACCATAACATCGATAACAGATCTTACAGTTTTCAACATTTCAAAGGCATAAAATGATTAAATTTACTGAAGAGATTTAAGAAAATTGTAGACATTATATTCCAAAAATAATACTCAAGTCCTGCAGTCATCAGCTTTATTTTTTTATAAATATTAACATATGAAATCGTTATCTATAAGTATTATGAAAAACGAAACAAAATATATGTGAATTAGCTTTAGATATAGTAAAAATACAGAGATTAATCCATCATAAACGTAAAATTTGCAGTCTATAGAGTAAAAATTAAATACAATAAAACAATTTTCTTGGCACAGAGGAATGAATTTCGATCCTCCAGCTACTTAAACGCCGCTAAAGATCAATTGTCTCCTATCACCACCATGATATAGTGAAAAATTGCTGAACTGGTGCAAATTACATAATAGTCCACAAAAAAAAGTCCTGGTAACGGAGGGGGCAAAGTGGCCGCTCCAAAACTAATAGGTGTTGCCTCAAATTTCGTATCGAGAAAATTTTCAATATTTTTCGATTGACGGGTTTTTATTAACCCTACAGTCGCTAATAATTCAAGGTTGTTATAAAGCGCCGGCAAGTAACAATAAAAAAAAAATAAAAAATCATTTTTTTTTACTACTTAATCTTTTAATTTTCTTAAAGTAATGTTTTTTTCCAATCTTCAATTTCACATTGGGCTAGAGTTATGAGATGCTTGGTTTCAACCGAATGTGTTTTGCTTTATTATTGGTTTCTTCCAAACTTTTTTGGTTTTTCCAACTTGCATTAATTTTTTGGCAATAAAACTCACTAATATTTGCGAATTTAGCAAAGTTTATTCAAGCAAGAGATTTTTTTTTTTTTATTTTCTGAAGTAAATAATAACCATAAAGGTGATTTGATAAGAATAAAGAATAATACTCTTATTGATACCATTTGGAAATTACATATGCCCTTTATCACGTAAATAGTATCAAAATATTTTTGTAAAATGTGTAGGTCCTTCAATTTTGCGCCCCAGTTTTCCTTGTTTTGTTCAGACTTTGACTCATTGCAAGCAAATAGGTAAATTTTAAGATTTATGTACATTTTATGTTAAGAAAGTATGTAGGTATGTGTGTTTTTACAGAAAACGTATTTTTGGCTCAAGTCCCTTTAAGAACCGCCAAATCGGGCAACGTTGCCGATTCTTCTTTGTTGATTATTCTTTTTCCGATTTTTTTGTTAATTCAATTCTAATAAAGTATAATTTTCTATATGTAGCTAAATTTTCATTATGGACTGATTTATTCACGAAATAAATTAAAAACAAAGTTGAAACTGCAACATTGTCAGACTTGACTGTTCTTAAAGGTTTTTTTTTATGCTAAGATCATTACATTGATTATTCCTCATGATAACTGGATTACTTTATTGAGATAATTATAATTTTAACTTGTTATTTTCATAATGTTTTCGGAATAAAAAAATCTTAAATTTTTTTCTTAAAGATTTTATTTGACTTTCGTACGAAATTTCGTCACCTTTCGGGACATTATCAAATACTCAATCATATATCATTAAAGTCTTTAAGAGGGCTTCATAGAGTCCCGAAAAGCGATGAAATGTTATACGAAAGGCAAATAAAATCATTAAGAAAATTATCCGACTACTTTTTTAATCCAAAACCCTTATGAAAATAACTAATTTAGTTAATGATAAACATTACCAAAATGAAAAATTTTCAGCTATATTATCTTTTTAGTTGATAAACTATAAAAATACATGTCAGAGTCTAGGTTATTAAAAATTATCCTTATACCAGGATTGGGGAGCCAGATCTGATGCTGGAATAGGGAATTATAGACCGGACATCTTTGAAAGAGAAGATGCCTCAGCTGAAGCTAAAATCTTTATTTAAGCAGAGCTTGAGTCGAAGCTATAAAAATTTGTAATGTCGCCAATTATAGTCTTACGTTGAAAACAGTGCAATAAATACATAAAAATAAACTTTCATATAGTCTAGTTTTAATGCTAAAAAATTACATTTAATATAGTGTTATAAACTCAGATGTTATAACATTTTGAACCAGAGTTGAAGTAGAAGTTGAAGTTAGGATCAGATATATGCTTTAAAGACATAGCCTAAATTATTTAACATAAATTCAGCTATTCAGTATTGCCCGATATGATAGTTGTATTAAAAGTATTTCCAGCTTTAAAAGCTATCCTTTTGGCTTTATAATTCTATTTATGAATCACTTTGAGATACTTTCAACTTACTTCTTAAAGAGCAAAAGTATTATGCCCTACAAGGTTCCTTTAAATTTATTTAGAGATCTAAAAATGTTCAGCGTATGTAAGAATAATTGAATTCAAAGTGTTCAACGTACTATCACCTCTTTATTCTATCTTAGATTGACGCCTACTTAAAAATTGTAATAATCATAAAATTATTGATTTTATGTTGTTCCTATTGCAATTTAATCAAAACTGATAAAAATTAATCGATGGTTCAATACTTGATTCGCAGATTTTAGGTTCAGCATCATTGTTATAAAAAATATCTTCTTTTATTAATAGCAAAATTGAATTTCGGGAAAACAAACCAAAAGCCTTGAAAACTTGCTTCTAAATTACCTTTTTAATTATTAAAATATTTTTTTTAATAACCAAATTCCATTTATTTAAAAAAGAAACAAAATTTTAAACTAAACAGGAAAATAAAATCTTTGCAAGTTTTCGATAATTTTTAAGAACAAATATTTTTAATAAAAAGATTTTTTTTTTCTCGAAAACATTTTTTATAAAAATCTAATACGCTCTCTCATATTGTTGTTGTCTTATAAAATATATTAAAGGAATTTCCAAATGTTTACTTTCCTTCCACATAAATTTTCCCTTACAACATATCGTGCACTAAACGCGACACATATTTGATAGTTGACTCGGAAAACTTAATACAGATGTCAGCTGTAGTCGATGTAAGAAAACGAGGAAAGTGAAACAAGAAAATCGAAAATTCAGAACTTATTTTTAAGTAAACCAAACTTTTGTTTTTAATTTATTGTTTTAATCGTTCAATAATTTTTGTTGAGTATTTGAAAATATATATTTTTTGTAGTAAAAATAAACTAAAGCCATGTAAAATAAACATTTGGTCATTGTACGAATCGTACATTTCATTTAGTTACTAGTTAAAATATACTTCGAAAATATTATCTGTTAAATAAATATAAAATTTTGATTTATTGTTTCTGTGAAATATTTTTAAATTATAAAAAATCTTTTATTTTATAGTGTATTCATTTTTCTATTTATTTAACATTAAAGTTAATAGTTTTAAATTGACGGAAATACGGTAGTATTTATTTTATTATTATTTTTATTTATTGCTCATAAAATTAGATACTAAAATATTTATTTATTAAGTACAATACAATGCATATTGATTAGATATGAAATCAATCAAAATGAAGAGATAGATGTGGTACAGTAATTTTATTTAGTTTTATATCTTTTTCTGAAATAAAATTCAAATGGAATGCTGATTGGTCGTGGAAGGTATATTAGATATTCGTATTTCTGCAGTGACGTCATATTGTATATATCAGTATATATGTTGCGGTTTGTCGCATTGCGCCAACGCAAAGACAGCGCCAGCTCCGCTTTCCAAAGCTTTATAACACTATGCGCTTTCTAAATGTAGTGGTTGAAAGCCAAAATAGAGTAGTTTGAACATTTTCCTACAGATGCCAAACTATGTTTCAAGAAATAGTTTTCCCCTTTGTCTTGTTGAAACTGTTTTAACAATGTGTTCCGTTTGATAAATTTTAAATGAGACTCATTTTAATGTACTTACGTAGTAATAGCGAACAACAAAGCTCAATTCAAATTTCTTACTTCACTTTTTACGTTTTTATTTTTGAATTTTCTTTTTTCTCCACCATGTTGTTTGAAAAAAGTTTTGATAACTTACCTGAAACAAAAAAGAAACTATTATTTTTTACATTTGATAAAGAAACAACTAACAATAAAAAGCGATTGTTAAAGACACTAGAATACTTGCTAGCACATTTTAAAGGTGTTTCTAAACTACCTTCAACTAAAAATATTTTAAAAAATTTTTATTTGAAATTTTAAAATTATTAATTATCTTTAATGATTAAATTTTCAATATGAATATTAAAGTTTTAACAATAGGTAAACAAGTAGACTAGGGTGTCCATTATTTCCCAAATTGATTTTTTTACAGCGATCGCCCCCTGAATTTTAGCGTTTAATGGAATAACTTTTAATGGAGTGATTTAATCGAAAATTCATTTCAGACCTTTTTTGTAGAGCGTTAAATTTTACGTCAGAATAATTTGACTTTAAATCTTTTCATCCATTTGTTTCTGAGAAAAAAAAAATTAAAAGTAAAAAGTCAAATAATCCCATGTTATTTAAATGGTAAAAGTAACATGATTTCGGCACGGTTTAATCAAGAAATTAAGAGCTTAATTGTATTGGATAATTTTTTTTATATATTAAACTAAAAATTCAGGGGGCGATTGCTGTAAAAAATCAATTTGGGAAATAACGGACCTTAAAGAAGATAGTAATAAAATGATTAGCTTTTTGCAGTAATTCAGCTCCAAAAATATATGTTCCCTCGCGGCAAAAATTCAAATGTTTTATTAAACATTCAACATTTTGTTACATTTGATTTAAGTATAGTTTTAAAAGTTTTTTATAGTGCTTTTTTATCATTTTCTTTCTCAATACCTTCAATTGTAATTCGTTCTTCTTTTAAGGAAGAAAACACAGGGCTAACACCGTAGAGACCCTTGAGACCTCCCTAAAAATTAACATTGAGGGTATTATTGCAATCTTTCGGACATGAAAAATGGGTTCTTTTACGTTATTTGAATTTTTTGTGATCTTATAAATAATTAAATCAATTTTTTTGAAATTTAAATTACAAAACAAGAAACATGTTTTTTTTAAAATGATTAATTGCAAAACTATTTATTCGTTCAATGGACTGTCTTATTAGGATGTTCTTTTTCTCAAAATTCATACTAGCGATTTTAAAAAATATTGTAGCATTTGAGAAGTTTTGATCCATTTGAACATAAAAGTACTAAAATTTTGGTATATATGTATTTGTATGTAATCTAAGGTTAATAAAAATCCGTTATAAAGAAATATCGAACATTTGCTTGAAACGAGGATCGAACCCAACACCAAGCAGAAGGCTTTTATTTTTTAAGATTTAGAGCAATCAGTTGCTGGGAAATTTCTCTTCTTCTGTTGAAAATAGCATTTCAGCTAACCTCCCATTCTTGTACATCTTAGCTTACAATTTAGAATACCTCTTTTACACAAAAATCGATTTGAAACGAACCTTCATCACTTATGAACTCATCAGTCAAATAATTCAAATAAATGATTCATTTGTATATTCAATATTCCGGAGTAACTTAACAAGTACTTAATATGTTTCACACGAAAATTAAAGACAAAACGTCTACGTTTCTAAATACAATTTAATTTTAGCTAAGTATATATGATTCAGGTGCTTCAAGAAAGAAAAAAGTACATTTGCAAAATCAATTTTTTCAGTGCAAGAACTTACAATTCTTGTTTTTACGTGCTGATAAATTCTAACAGAAAATTTTACTTCAACCATCATTGTTATATAAAATAATATTTTCTGACAGTGGTTTTAATAAATTTTGATGCTGTCAAACTCTCGTTTTACAAAAAAAAAAAAAACTTTAATTTTTTATCGCAATAAAAGCAAAATTTTGTGATTCGTCAGACGTTGTCATAAAAATGTCAATACCACTTATAAGGTTACAATATACTTTCTTGCGAAAAATTGTTCGTTAAAAATATTATTTAAAATCAATTCTAATTAATTAAATTTGAGTTTTTGACGTTTATCAATGAAGTGAAAATATATTCTCATATTGAAATAAATTTTATATAAAAAATAGTGTAAAAGTTAAAATGAATCATAGTCTTTCCTTGTTTCGTTGAAGTTGCTTCAAAACATTAATTTCCTTTATCAATTTTCTATAACAAATATGCTCTACAATGAAAAGAAAGTATTAAAACCGAGAAAAATAGGTTTTCTTTGTCGAGATAAATTAAATACTAAACCAATTTTCTTTTTAAAAGGCTATGACGTAGCGTTTGATACAATGAATCAAATTTAGCTACGTTTGAAAAATGAATCTTCTATTTATTGAAAAGTTCCGCTAAAGTAAACACTTCTCATTGGCTTAAGGAAATAATCTTCAAGAACTCTGATATTAAAAATTAAAAGCTGCTCTGTTTTTTCTATTTATCTTTCGAGAGAATTTTTCAAATGACAATCTTTCACTAAATAAAAACGCATTAAGTTTTGCGAGTATCGGCTTATACGATTTTCATATCTCACAAACATGAAACATTGCTAAGGATTATTTTCATTTGCTTATCCTTTTTTGAGGAATTAAAGCCAACGCTCGTTTCATAAAACTTTCCGAGTACCTTATATTCATTTAGGTTTTGAGTTGACAACTTAATATGAATTATTATGTAAGTTCTAATATAATGCATTAGCTTTTCACACAAAAAGACAGCCAGTTTGCAAGTTCATCATAAACTTTCACAATTACCATTGCATATTTGGAGTATTTTTTGCCGAAGCAAACCATAGAAGTATGCATTAAACTAGGACAAATAAGTAGGTATAAGGTAAACTTTGAAATTGACTTGACTTACAATTTGATGAATTTCATTGGTTTAAAACATTACTACCAATGTTTTTAAGCTATGGTTTACATTCTACAGTTCGGTTTGATAGAACATTGTAATTGTATTTTTACTAATAAATTATTAACTTCTAATATTTATTTTTTCATTATATTTGAAGCACATTATATATGGATCGATGTATTTGTACGATTGTGATATAAATGTTATCTAAATGTAGTGTACAAAGCGATAAATCAATCTCTTTATTCCCCCTTTCGAAGACGATTTGAATTTTTAGATTTAAATGGGACCAACTTCAACGTAAGCCCAATTCAATAAAAAAAGAGTTATGAAAAACAGATTACACTGTGGAAAATGCCGGTTGGTTATACTTCCAAAAAAAAGTATTCGTATTGAACCGTGGGTTTGAATTTCTTTTCGTCGATTAAAAAATAAAATAAGTTTCGATTTTCCCCAAAAATTCACGAGGGGGGAGGCATATTAGGTCCTTATACAAAGGTGGCCGACATCTTAAGATCAGCCCTGGAACAGTACTCAAATTTAAATTAATTGATATTTAACATGGAATTTATTTCGGCTTTTGAAAATTTTTAAACTTTTTAATTTTAAGATTCAAACTTTGTTAAATCTACGATTAACAATATTTACGTTTTCCGGATGTGAAATGAGTAATCAAAATGTGTATAAAAATACCGAAATTTAACAATGTTTATTTATTTTAAAATGAAAACTAATTTCTCTAAAGGTATTAATAGTTTTCACCACGTAGCAGGAGCATTATGGTTGAATTCCGTAAATTTTGCAAAACACAGCGATTTCTGTGAAGTTGCAGTCTATTTCACAATGCAACTATCACCTAAATCAAATGGATTTGAAGTGTATGAAAGAGAACCAATTAATTCACAGATCATTGAACTGAAAATAAAAAAAATAAAACACTTGAAAGCCGCTGCATTTTTCAAGCTTCTTTAATATCGATCGCAATTCTGAGTTCGGTGAAAACTAGCTATACTATATGAATTGTCCAACAGCTCAAAAAGGATGAACATATCCCTTTGCGTTTTTTATTCTAAAAATGGATGGCTTTTAAAAATATTAATTAAAAGTTAAATTCGTTGAGGATTTAAATTTTAGTACGCGACCAACAATATCAGACATTTTCAACATACAAAAAATATTTCACTTCAATGGCTGATTCCTGGTTTTATTCAAATGGTTATATAAAGGCTGCATTAATGTTTAAAAGTTCAAGTACTTCTCCTACTTAAATATTTATAAAGTTTTAATATTCACAAGTTAAATTTTGAACATTTTTCTTTTTACACTCATCTTAATTTATCTTTTGAATTTATTGTGAAGTAAAACATGGAAAAGCATAGAAATTTAAATTAAAATACACAATTTTTAATTAGTCAAAAATATAACGTTACGCTTAATTGCACTAAGAGAACACTTTCTGCTCTTAATTTACGATTAACATAAAAATATCAAACATTGGAAGCGAGTAAATATCTTTTTTATTTATTTTCCACAATGCAACCAATACCAGTGTGGGTTTAGGCGAGTTTCAAAATCATCTTAAAATTTCCCAGAGGTAAACGTTGTGGTGCTTTGTTCCAATGAGAGTTTTCTTTTTAACCATAACCATATAACGAATTTGTACAATTGCTGCATGATTTATTCATAAGATGAGCTATAGTTTTGATTTAAATTATACAATGAAAACTTATCTTCAACGGTAACAATAATATTATCATAAGATGTTCGTTTCATGTTTGTGCAAAACCATCAAATCAAAATAAATGAAAAAATAGCAAACATAAAACATTAAAACTCATGTTAAAACTTTCATGGTACATTTATCAAAAAAACAAAAACACTATGTTCTTAAAAAAATATTTTCCTTGTAATAAATTTGGCATTGATTCAACCAAAATGGTTTTATAACTGCCAATTGAATTAAATGTGAATTTATATTACTTTACATTTTGGTCACGATAATTTTTATTGAATTATTTAATAAAATTCAAAATAAGCCATTAAACATTACACTCGACTTTTAACCAAAGAATTGTCGATTGAAATACTAAAGGAAATCTCCTAATAAATACTTAGTTACTCTTCACGGATAATTTTGTTGCAATTTGGATTATACAAAATCATTTTAATTTATTCTCATAATGTATAACTTTATGATTCAGTTGTTAAATCAAATCAAAATTCAAACATCAATTTTAAAGTTAAAATGGTTATAATAATTATAAGGAACTAGCTGATCCCCGCGACTTCGTCTGCGTAACGTAGGTGTAGTTATATTTACTTTTTAGATTTGCTATTTGTAGTGGCATATGAAAATTATTATTTTCTTATTTCTTTTGCGAAAAACATAATCATATTTAAAAACACTATTTTGTCAACTTTAAAAAGACACATTTAATAAACTGTTACTTAGAATAAAATAGTTGTATATAATGTTCAATTCATTTTCATAAATATTTATAAATATCTAAAAATAGTATGATCTATTCCGTATACCTACGGTAGGTATACCTACCGTGAACCAATTAATCCGTAAATCAATCACCATCTCTGCATAAATAAAAACTATCGTTAAGTTCAATAAAGTCAATCATAATTATGACTTAAAATAGTCAAAAGTTATCACAACACTCGCCTAGATATTTAGAATATTAGTAGAAATCCCATTTCATTGTCTCAACTTTTACACTACTAAAATCTACAAAACTACGGTGAAATTAAAATTTGTTCAAATGCACGAAACCCAGTTCCTCCATAATCAAGTATAACCATTGTGTATTTATGCACTTATTATTAAAATATCTGATAATAAACCATTTTCTTTCAGTTCGCCGAATTTCTCGCTATTCAATATTGGCTCATTAATGTATTTATTTGTGATTACGTATATCGAATTTTCAGGTTTACAATATGTGAAAGCCAAAAAACGTATTGCTCACTTATGAACTTAACTTTTTTTAGATATAGGATATATTAGAGTTTAAATTTTAAAGTAGATCCTACGTTTTTGTTTCTATTAATAAACCAACATTGTTTTATTTTAAGCGATAACTTTAATAATAACTAAAATAATATTGATAACTTAAATAACTTAACTAAGCGATAAATTAAATTTGAAATTTCGATTGTTTATTAGACGTTATGCTGTACAAACTTTGCCACCATTTTTCACTCTTTTAGAGGAGGAATTATCAAAAAACCCTTTCTTATTATATATCTGCATCGTATAAGAAAAACATTTTCCAAATTTCATCGACACATATATGCATTTATATTGTATACACAATGTGAAACGAAAAAAATTATGGCCTTTATTTTGATTATCATGACTAAAAAGCAATTCTATATCGCACATTTTGACGTTGTACATACAAAATTTTCGGAAATAGATAGAAAGCGTGGAAGAAAATTCGAATATTTTATTTATTTTCAATAACAATAATTGATTTTCAAATTTTTCTAAATACCGAAGAAAAGTTGGTTTGGAAGATTTTATTTTTTGATTGATAATGAAATATATGGCAAAAACTTGCTCCCTTAATGTTAAATAATGGCTCCAGGTCAGAATCATTGGTTCATAAAAATTAAATTTTAAAAAAGTTTAATTGTTGAAATACAAACAAAAATTAAAAACTGTATAAGTACCTACTACCTAAACTTTCATACTAATTAAGTGAAGTGGCGTTATTTAAAATAATGTATTTAAAATGATATAACAAAAACAGAAACTTATTATTAATTAATTATTTATTTATTAATTACACTAATTAAATTCAAAATTTCGATTGTTGATTAACTCTACATTTTCTCATACAAACTTTGTCACCCCTTTTACTCTTTTAGGGTAGGAATTTTAAAAAAAAATTCTTATCAGATGTCTACTTCTTAAAAGGAATACATCGAATATTTCATCAGTCAGAGGACAGAGGGGATATATAAATACAGGATTTTATGTATGCACGGTTTTAAAAACGTATTTACTTTAAGTTTTATTAATATTATTATTATAACTACTACTATTATTACTTTTTTTTCGTTAATATGTCCTTATTGAGCAACTCTAAGGATCTTTTTACAACAATTTTGTAAAAAAAAAAATAAAAAAAAAGTTCACTGTAAGGTTCGAACCCACGTCTTTATAATTAGTAACATCAGAATTTTAGATACGTAAGCCATTACGCTAGTAACATAAACTATCAATTTATTATATATAAAGGTTTATATTTCAAAAAGGCATTTTTTTAAAATTTAAATTGAATTTATTGTGCTTTTTATCAGTTCAACTAAAAATATTTTTACAGATTATTTTCTAACTTTAAATTACCTTTCCAATGATATATAACTCACCTGTCTAGTGTAAAAATTTCTGTTTTTATCCCTAGGGAATACCTTCCCTTAATATTTTTTTGGAATGATAAGTAGCCTATAGTCTGTGGGAAATTGTGTTGTATCTTAATACCAAATTTCATTAAATTCGGTTGTTCCGTTCTTTAGTTAAATCGGGACACACAGACAGACAGACAGACAGACAGACAAAAATTTTAAAAATGTTAAATTTGGAATAAGGGCCTCTTGAAACAAATATTTACCCTAAAATTGGGTTCAAAATCGAAATGTACAGACAGACGTAAGAATTTTATATATTAGTATAGATATGCAGTTTTTAGATAGATAAATAAAAAAATACCATACGACACATTTGAACATTAATTTCAATTGTTTATTCAATTAAATAATATTTGTAAATCAAAAAAGAACTTTGGTATTGCAGCAGGATTGATCTGATAGAATTTTTTATGCCTCACCCCTTTAAATCCCTCTTTTATTGTAGAATTTGCATACTGATGCTAACGTTGAATAATGGGAAATTTTTGTTTGGGTAGTTCTAAAAAATTCATTTGATCAATTAAAACTTTAAAAAAACATCGCTTTATTTAAATTGAAATAACATTTTAAATTGTTTTTAAAAGGTTTAGTTTTCACCGTATTCACACTTATATTTTCTAATTTATCAATTAAGCAAAATTTATCAGTGAATTTAAAAATAATTTACTATTTTTTTTTTCAAAATTATGTTTCTTTTGAGTTGCATCAACCGTATTGGTATTTAGCGACTTTTTCGGGGTTTAGTTTGTATTAAGGTATTATCCTATTCTTGAAAATCTGCTTCATAAAATAGCTATATTTGTTAGAGTTTAACATTTGTCTCGTCTTGTTGAGAAATCCCAGTGTTGTTCCTAATTGAGTTGCTGTTAGGGATGCAAACGATATATCGATTTTTTCAAACATTCATAAATCGTTCATTAGCATCGATGTTTTAACATCAATCTTGAAACCTTAAATATCGATGATACATCGTTCTTCATGAGCGATGTTTTATAAACGATACTTTTTCATAGCGCCACTTTCCGTCCCGTTCATTTTCAGCTACTTACATAAACAGGTACCTCTCTCAATTAAAGGATTGATTTGTGAACTCCGATAGTTTATAATATAACACGTTAGATTATAAACAAACGGACGGTTAAGTTAAATTGTAATCTAAAGACTTTAAATTATAAACTGACGGAGTTTACAATTTAATGTATCGTTTATTAATATTTACGAAATATTTTATATAAATATACTTAAATGGTGGTAATAACCACCAAACAAATCGATCATAAACTTCGTTGTTTTTAACATCGATGTTAATTATCTCTTTAACCATTGTGATTAGTTCGACTTGACAGCTCGGTAACTCTTTGTCATTGCTTTTAAGTTCATCGATTACCGATTTTGATGCAGATAAGAGCTTTCCTCAATTTGGTTTATTTTTTAAATTTAGAATTTGACGAAAGAAATCGATTATTATGGTATATTTTTCAAATTTGAATTCTTACTTTTAAAAGGTAGATATGAACGAGTTTGTTATGAAAACTTTTTTTTTTAAATAAACCAAAAATAAAGAATTCTAAAATTGTTTTACTTTTGAAATTTTTCTTTGCATTAAGTTGAACCAAATGAAGAAAAAGACAATTCTACAAAAAGCTCACTCGGAACAATGAAAAATTAAAATATGTTCAAGTTTAATACCTAGATGGATAAAAGCACTTAATCTTCATGATATGTTCTTTTAAATAAAAAAATAAATGTATTTTCATTGGAGTTTTAATTTTTAGTTTAGCTATGCATATCATCTATTAAAATAATTTGGTCCAGAATAATAAATTAAAATATTTACAGTATTTCATTTTTATAAAAACTTATGTTATTTGAAAGAATCCAATTTTTTATAGCGCTATTTGACAATTCCTACGTACAGAACTGATGAAAAATTTACGGATTATTTTTGATCTATAATAATACCCACTTGGGCTAAATACAACTTATCCTTAAATTTGCCTTTATACTCGATTTTTTATCTAATGAATTATTTTTTATATCGTATGACTTAATTATAATTCATTTATTAATTGATTGTGACTCAGAAATAATAAAATATTTATCAATGATTAATTCCTTATTACAATTATTCAGATCGTCTTATGCAGATAATGGCCATAAGAAAGGTAATTTTTGTAACGAGTTTAAAGTGTACATCATAACCTTAGCAAGAACAGTACTAACAAAAGTTGTAAACTGCACCAAGTATTTTAATCAAAGATCATTTTATTGTTTAAAATTTTACAAATTAAACGCATTAGTCAAAAATAGATTATAAAATTTTGAAAACCGAATAGTTAGTAGAATAGAATAGAGTTTCCTTAATTGGCTGCAACACTTAATATTTCTAATGTTAAACGTTTCAAAAGTTTTCTCTTAATATAAATAAATTACTCATCTAAATTAATACTTTTTGAGCCAATTTTTAAAATATTTGTAAAACTTAATAATTTTTATGAGGAAAAAAATATAATGTAGTTCAGCTAATAAAAGTACCTCCAACACATAACCAGTTTTATGTTCTTTAAAGCTCTTGAGTACGAAGAATAGCGAAGTTAAACTAGGTTCAGGTTTTCATAACAAATAAAAGACTCTTTCATAGATTATGATTTTTTTATTATTCTGTATTTTCAACATTGTTGAATACTTATTTTTGTCTTACGTTTTTGGAAAAAAAAATATTGCCAAGTGGATGGCAACTTTAATTTTTTAACCTCTTATATATTATGTTAGATTTTCTTCATTAAAAAAAAGAAGTAATAGACATATATGGATGTCTATAATAAATATGCATGAATGTGTGTAACAAATCATTATTAATATCTAAAGACTTGAATTGGAAATAAGGTACCAGCTGGTTCTAGATTTAGATTGTCCATGTAGGCTGATGCTGATTGACACAGCCACAATTTTAGGATTGAAAAGCAATAAAGGATAGTACAACACAGCACACAATGGTAATTTGAATTTGAAACAAGCTGACATTTTGCTTGCACTGTAAATCCCAAGACATTAATATAATAGTTTCAATTGTCAATGTTGTACAAAGCTCATCGGATACAAGTATGTTGGTGCTTTATTTAATTACATATAAGATATAACATATAAATGAGCTGTTTAGTGCACCATTAAGGCTATTATTTTTTTAATCAACACTAATACGTAAAAATAAACATTTTGTTTTGAGAATTTCCACTCTTACTTTGTAGTTGTAAAATGAAACAAAAAATACCAAACTTACCTTTACCTTAATTTTCAAACATTGAAACTAACAAAATTAATTTCTATCAAAACAAACATTCTATTTTCAAAGCACTCATATTTTTTTTCTTATTCTAATAATAAAAGCATCCAAAACTCAGTTTTTTTAAGTTGGTATTTTCATGAATGAAAACAAAGGAGATCATTAATTTTTTTCATTTCATTCATGACGTTAAGTGTCTTACAAAAACGTATTCACTTCTTAACTGCATAGTTATTCAAAATGAATATTTGCTTTTCAAAACAGACACAAATTTTGAAATGTACAATAAATTACAATTTCTTGATACATTTATGTTTAATATTGGAGATTATCTTCGACTCCAGCAAGAAGTTAACTGATAATCCTGAGTGGGCAATCCTAATATATTTTAAACCATAAGAGGTATTTTTCAATTGTCTTTAAATTTAGGAAAATACCAAGTAACTAAAAAGTGAGAACCTACTATTAAATAACAATTCATTGTACAGTTGACTATTTTTCAAATATTATTAAGGCGTAAAAATGTAAAAAGAGTTAATTATTTCTCTTATATTATCTTGAGTATTTTTTTTTTGGCTGAAGTTTTTCAGTTTCATTTTATTTATCCTGTCTGATTGTTTTTGATTTATTTTTCACTAATGTCACACTGTATAAATCTTTCATTTCGCTAATAACAATCTGAGGTGTTAATAATTACTTAATCGACCGAAAGTGGAAGTGCACGACTTCTGTTTTGAGTGATGTGAATTTCAGAGGTCTTCGACTTGTATTGCAGACATTGCTGAACTAGGTGAACTAAAGTTCACGAGAAAAGCCACACTTATGTATCTTACTCAAATATAATAAAAGATGTTACACAATTAATTAAAATGCAATCAGTAAACATTAATTAGGATTTGTTATTCATTGTAAATCAGTGCGGGTCATTATGGTCGATCGGGTTAAATGTAAAAGATATAAATTTTAAGATATCAAATAAATAATCTTAAAGGACTATTTTTGTTATTATAACCCCCCTTATTAGTTTGAGACAATTCAAATTACAGCCTAGACTGTAAGTGAACTAATGTAGGTCCTACAGATACCACAATCGATGGAGGTCAGATATCTTGGGATGCATCTGAACAAAACAGTAACCTAGCTGATACAAATAATGAGCTTTATCTAAATTCCAACACCTGTTGTGGCTAAAATGCTGGAAATTGTCCTTGGATCGCTAACTACTACTTTGCAAATCCATTCTTAAGCCAATCTAGTAATATGACATCCAGCTTTAGAGAGTGGCCAGCGATTCCATCATAAATATCATTCAACGCTTTTAGTCTAAAGCCATAAGACTCACCACCAAGTCTCCATAATTCGTCTCAAAGCCATTCATATGAACTTAGTAGTGGTTTCTGTTAAGGAGAAAATCACCAGAAATAGCAAAAAGTATTAAAAAAGGCTAAGTGACAATGGCTATTATTATTACTTTAGTTATTCATGTTAAGTGAAATTAGACAGTGTTGATTAATGAAATAAATTCCATTCCTGGAGCTTCCATACCGAAAGTAAAAACATAAAGCTAACTATTTTTAAGTAGTGCACATGCGTGATATGACATATAACGAATTTGGTTATTGTCCAAGGACAGATAGGAACTACTTAACCAGAAAAAAGTGTTTATATACTGAACGCATGAAAGAAGCTGTACTTCTTTGAAAAAGTTTTTTTTTTTTTTTAGAGAATATAATTCAATCATTCTTGTTTTAAAACTAGATTTCTTAAGAAAATTTACTTAATTAGAATAAAATGTTAAATATCCAATTATTTTTTTAACTCAATTATTCATTTGAAAAAAATGGTTAAAATTTTAAATAATAGTTTAATCATTGCTAAGCAATGGAAAACTAAAAAAGGTAACCGACTTTCGTTAAAAAAATTGTGACGTCAATTCTCTTTTTCCTTTCAATGACGCGTCTAATGAAATGTTACGTCAATAATTCCAAAAAACAGTATTAATCATCAGACAAAGAATGAACTGTACTTTAGTTAAGTTCAACACATTTAATAGATTGAGATGGCTAAGTATACTATACTTAATAAAAAAAATACAAGTACCTGAACCAACCACTGAACTGCAGACTAGAGAGAACGTGCTTTATAAGTCCAATATTATATTTAAACTGTTATTTCTCCACGATTTATCAAGTCCACGAACTCTTTCCACAGCAAATGTCTACAAAATATATTCTGTCCTCTTGTCGGTGATGATTTAGGGTTGAAACTCAGATGGTTGACATGTGGACATTTGTGGCAATTCAAATTTAATTAGCTGTATAAAAAAAATAGTTAGGAAAGTTGGGATTTAATGTCATTCAATATATTTTTGACATTTTAAGACCAAACTCCGATAGTTTAAATCTCAGTGGAACCGATGCCTCAGACCATTTCCTCACTTATTCGTTCATTATTCTGCTACAATGGGTATTTTTTTAAACTCAACTCTTTAATTATGCAGTTGCTAGTCGCTGTTTTTTGGCGGCAAATATGGTCACGTGACTAAAACGTAATTTGTGTACCAAAATTTGAGCGACAAATGAGGCTCTTTAACGAATATCAAAGTACCGATATAACCATTTTATTGTACAGGTATATATATATATATAATTGCCAGTAATAAGTATTAATAGGTACTTCATTGTAAACATTCCGCTTATAAACAATAAATTTACCGACTATTAATTCTTTTTAAGAATGTCACTTGAACTAATTTTCACTTGAAACTAGCGTCAAGCAATTGCATAAAATGCATCTTAAATCCATTGAAAATAGACTAGTTGAAAATTTTTCATAAAGATATTAAAAAAAAATTTAAGCTATGCTCATAATAAATATAAAACTGAAGTATATGTAGCACATAAATGGTTTGTAATGTTAAAGAATTTATGACAAGGATTGTACACTATGGCGATATTTGATAAGGTTGCTCATTTTGTTCCAATGATATTTAATCCTTTCCCTTCCTTTATTTACCGCCTTGCACTAAAAATATCTATGATATCTAAAATAATTTGGACACCAAAAAATAATGATTCTGAAACAAAATGTATAAAATTATTTAAGAATTTTTCTGTTTTATATGTATCGAAAGCTTATATATTATCCTTAACTAATTGTATCGTTTAAGTTATATGTTGAACAATATTTTTAAACTATGTAAAATTAGTAGCAATTTAGTGAAAATGTCAAAATTTACGGTATAGTGATCCGTAAGTGGAACTTTGTTATGTTTTTGGTAAATATATCAAAAAAAAAATATTCTTTTCAACGAAAATAGTCTATACGTAGCGACAGATGTTTACAATTCTCATAATGTGCAACGGTGTCGTAAATATTTATCATAATGTGACAGATTTATATCTATAATAAAGTCATGTTCATGAAAAATTGAGTATAATAAAAAAGTAAATAGTAAAAAGTGTGACCGAACCAATAAGAAAAATATCTGGACAAAAAAAAATCATTAAATTTGAACTTCAAAAAAAATATTCCAATTTTCTATACTTTTTTTATATTAATTTTAATTTTAGTGGAAAATAACATTTGATTTCCGTTCAAACTGAATAAACCAATGGAAACTTATAAATATTGATTGAATCATAAAAAATCTTTTTAATTTATTTGTAATTTAGAAATCACAACTGTGCAATACCATAATTTGGTATTCATTAAGGGTAGCTATTTAACTTGAAACATATCGACATGATTACAAACAACACTGAAATGCTTATTGTTCCAACAATGGTGCATTGCAGCTATGTGAAGATTAACACAGAATGATATTCCAATCGCAAACGTGCGGATTCTGGAATAAAGGATAACCTCTAATTTATATACATTACGTTACCACTCATTTGTTTTAACATTGAACCGTTTAAACTTGTAACGTAAAATATTAAAACTTCTCCTCTTATTTTTGAGTTTTTCGGTCGCAACAACTTAACAAAAACTATTCTTAAGTTCATTTCGCACTAATATAAACTAGAGATAATGAAATTAATGTCAAGGGAGAATATTAAACGAACCCAAATGAAATAAAAACTCCTTACAAACAATACTCGACCGAAAAGGAAGACCATTAAAATGGTTTAGGTAGACACCTTTGCGTGCTTCTCATTACCACCATAAATTATTTGAATAGGACCATAAAAAGGAGAGCGCGAATCAAAAACATAAACCACACAAGAAAAGCTCTTTGAATTTATTAATCAAATACTTTTTTTATATTAAATGATAGTGAAAAATCGCAATGCAGCTTTTATATATTTTAAGGTATCCACTTTTCAATTCGTTTATAAGCATATAAAAAATTCAAACATAAACATTCCATGAGCTTATCCTTGCCATTCTTTCTATCCTATTTTTTTTAAATAATGGGTTTCATGCCTCACGTTTCCCTTTTGTTTTGGTAAAAAAATGTAGTTCATTTTATTTAAATGGAAAAAATGACGTCAATCTGAGAAAAGATGTTGCAATGGAAATAAAAAAAAATATATACGGAATGAACAAGAATATTTGTACGTATGTGAGTAAAAGAATGGAATATTAATAAAGAGTTGTGAAAAGCTGTACAAAGTTCACAAAAACAACGTGATTTTATGTTAAAGAATGTGTGGTTGGTTATAACAAAATCGTATTGTACCCGCAGTTGGAATAGGCAATTTATTATATTGTTGCGTTACGTTTTCCGGTTCTTTTGAAAAGTGAATGAATAGGTTTTTTTACCAATTTTTATTTAATTAATTTATGTAACTAACGATTTATACACTCTTTTTAAATATTCATAAAGAGTGATTACCTAAATATTAAATAAAAAATAAATACCTATATAAAATAAACGAAAACTATGATAATTATTTTTATAAACTATGAACCTACTTTGTTTTCCACGTTGGCCTAAATTCGATGATTTCCTACAATTGATTTATACACTTTTACTTTACCATTTTTATTTTTTTTTTATTATTTTTATTATTTTACTTCCAGTAGGCATTCTACAGAGATGCAAAGCATCTGTACATAGAACTGGAATATTACAAATGTAATGTAGTGCAATGTACCATTGCATATATTTAAATCAGTTTAACAAAATTAAAAGTTACAAAGTTAAAGGATACAAAGTTAAAACAGAATTACCAATAGAATAAATAAAAACAATTTTAATTTAAAATTAAATAATGCCAGTGTTTAGTCACTAGAGGTACCCATTGTGCTTATTAATATTTTCTTCAGTTTTTTTCGCCTAAAATTAAAGGTTTTAAGATGGTTGGGCAATTTATTAAAAAATTTTATCGCAATAAGATATGGATTTTTAGTGCTGATAGTTTTCTTAGTTTTAGGCAGCGTTAACAAATTAGATCTAGTCCGCTTATTCTTATTATTATATTGGGCTTTACACTCATGATAGTAGTATGTTAAAGCATTGATGATAAATAATTCCTTGATACCAAGGGGTATATCAACAATACTGCGTGAGATGAAATAATTAATAAATCTTTTTTGGATAGTAGTCAATGGCCTGAGACTATTTTCATAAGCCCCACCCCATGCAACTTGCCATAATTGATTATATTTTCAAATAACCCATGGTAAATAGTTTTTAGTACTGAGGGGCTTAAGCATTTGCTTAGTTTAAAGAATTCAAAATAAAAATAAAATATTGTTGCGAACTAGAAACATTTGAAAGTTATAACAATAAGATTGAAGAGAGATCAAAAACGCTCCAGAACACTCTCCGTGAGGTTCTAATGAGGATAAAAAGAGATAGAAACCATTTGAATCGAAAAGAACTGCCTGGATCAATCTGGGAACTTCCAGAACGTGACAAGTAGCTATATAAATAAGGTAATCGACCGTCACCAAGGTTACGATACATACATACAGTTGCGATCAGTTAACATTTATAAGTTACGAATAGCACAAATAACAAAGTTCGAAATAAATCATGACAACCGTCAAAATAATTGTTAGAACTTTCGAATGTTCTAAGTCTGCAACAATATTGTTAAAACGCGTTGGATCTTTCACGGATCTCAATTAATATACACAAACTTACGAATCTTTAATTTTTATTAAGAAAAAAATATCCCCGCTATTATTCTGACAAAAATAACCAGAGTTATAATATCTGTTTTTACTTATATTTAGTAAAATATAAACAACTTACATTGTTTCATTTTTTTGTACTTTATTAATTAAACTTTGAATGAATTCTGTTATGTAAAAAAAGAAAAATAATATATGGAATTAAAAATTTTGTTTCTAAAATGTAAATGGAACCAGATTTGGGTAAGATGGACTAAAAAGTAGGTACCCATATAGAATAAAAACAAGGAAATACATAAAAATAAGGAAAATAAATAAAGTTGATTAAAAAACAAATTCAATTTCACTATGCATTGTATAAATCACTATATATTTAATTTATATTATGTATACTTTTTAAAAGTATTTTGTTATCTTAATTAATTCCTTCAATAACGCCCATCAAATCAAATTTGTACAACAGAACTGCTTTATTTTACTACTCTATGTGCAAAGTTTTGCATTCATGCATTATACCTTTGTTGCATTTAAATTAATAATTTGTGGCGAATTACTTCAATTATTCAGTATAGAAAATAAGTTCTCATCCCAACGTTTCAAGAATAAACTCATCGCTAAGTCACAAAGTGCAATAATATAGCGAAGGTAAATAGTTTTGAATTAAGATAAGAGCAATTAAATATTGTAACTTATATGCATTGCAATGTATGATGTACCTTCTCGTATTTTAATCAATTGTGAGTGTAGCATTTGATTAAACAAGATGAAAATAAAACGTTATAATACATAACAGGAGGATACGGTGAATTTCATACCGTCTAAAATTGATTTGTGAAAAATGTATTCATCGATATCGATAATATAGCCGTACTTCTAAATCATTAGTATATGGATATATAAATGCTTATAGTTTTGCTTGATTTTAAAAAGTGAAGTGCAGTTTTTAAAGATACATTTTATTTTACATATTTATATTCATACTTTTAAGAGCATTAAACATATTAATAATCATATGCTTCCGAAAATTCCTTTAATCTCACTTATTCATAAGTTTTTTGACATATATTTGTAGATATTTTAAAACACATTTTTATTTTCGACTGTATCTCGTTGTCTAATGAATTAGTTTCTCTTCTTTTAGTATACTCTTAATTTATTTGTATATATTTATCGATCTTTTTTCAAAACTTGAAATAGCAAATTAAAGTTAAAATATTTTTCTTTTACTTATTTGTCGGCCTTTTACTTCCCATTTATAACTTTGTGACCTGGTACCTTAATAATTTTGGTGATTTCAAATTTCTTGTAGTTTTTTATTACTGTTTTTGATTTTACTAATAAGTTCAAACTTTTTCCTTTGGTTTTCTTCTTTTTACGCATATTTTACTAACTAAGAAAAAGAATTCCCCTTAAACCCAATTACCATTTCGCTCACTAATCTACAAATATCAGCACGAAAAATTATTACAGATTACTTTTATTTTATTTACGTATGGGAAATAATTTCAAACTTGAAACAAAATACAGTAGTCTCACGTTTTACGAACAGAATGCGTTCCTCTTAAACTGTTCGTAAATCGAAAATCCGTTAAACGAAACCACTATTACTATGAAATCTTTTTGAACAGTGATTGATGCGTTCCAGCTAGTAAAAATATCAGTAAAAGAACACATATTTAATACAGATTCGCACTATATATAGAGAGTTAATAAATTAACACTGCACTGAACCGCAGGACATCAAATACTAACTCATAAGAATGTTTTATAACTATGTTGGGATTTCCCGTAGAACAAAACTAAGCATAAACTATATGTACTAAAAATCTTTTTTGTTATTTTTTTGGTATGCCTCACAAAAAACGTAAGCAAAACAAAAAAATATACATTTATTGTTCGTAATTGCGAATATTTTATTCGAATACCGAAGTTTTTATTCTTAATTAACCTAGTCCGTAATATCGAATTTCTGTTAAGCGAGCGTCCTTAAAACGAGAGATTACTGAGTATAATTTTATTTTATAAGACAATTTATATTCCAGAACATGGCCTTTAAATTTTTTTTTTTCTTATAATGCAAGTGGATTATTTCGGTAATGTTTTTGTAAAAATTTACCATCATTTTATTAGTGCCAAGTTCTTAAGTGAATCTAGAGTCTAAGGTTAGTTAGAAGCCGTAAATCTAGGAGTATTGAAAGTTTTTTCAATATGAAAAACGAACCTTACCAATTTTGGAGCAAGTCATTAGTATGCTTTGTAGTAGGCTTAAAGAAACATTTGTTAAACAAAAAACAATTGTTTATTCAGTTATTTTATGAATTATCTTCTTTTAACATCAACTTAAAACAAAATAGTAAATACTTCACTATTCAAATGTTTTAAACATTCTTAAATTATCAAAAAAAAATCAAATTAGATTGTACATTTATTTTTATATAATCATAATTTGCAAATGATTGATTATGACGAAAATAAAAATGAAACTAAACTTTTTAACTAATGCATATTTAGCAACACCGTTGAATGTAAAGCTTTCAAAGCGCTATGTGTCTTGTAAGACGTGGAACATAATTGAAAGTTTGTCATACTGCACAACTTTTAAATTAAAATTAATGTTAAAAATATGTCGTGAAAGTATCAAACTATTGCCATTTATCATTAATTATAACCAGGAAATAATCTGTAAAGTTGTACGTTCAGCGCACATCTAATGACCTCATTAACCTGCCACTTGAGCTAGTAAAGTGTAAGTGTTACATAGCTTTTGTGTGAGCTTAGTTCGTGAACGAGCTGTCACCTGACTTTAAAAGCTTCCGTGAATCTTTGTTATAATAGAATTCATGGTAAATGTAACCTTGATGAAATTGTAGATCTCGGCTTGAAAGTAATTTCATTTCGTTATGTCACAACTTTTTTCTACGATTCATACAGCTTTATGGCATACATACCTACGCCTTTCTAATTAAATTCTTAATGGTAACGTGGTAAAAAAGAATGTTAAAAAAGATTGCAAAGGACAGCCAAAATAAATGCTTTTACCTTTTTTTTAAATTATGGATTTTAAATTTTATTAAGGAAAAGTAGTCACATAAATCTTTACGGAACATTTATTTTTCAACTAGCTTCAAGTCTTTCAGTAATACTCGTATAACTTTGATTTTTTTTAAAGCGATAGAAATTATTATGAAACTGGTATCTTTTATGTTTATTTCTTTCACCCCCACTCTTTACATTTAAAAGCTTATGTGAAATAAGATGTAGCTGTAACTTATATGGACAAATACTGTAAATCAATTTAAAGTTTTTAACTTTTTTCCCTTAGTTAAACTTTCAAGTTATCTCATGTTAATTTTTTTCTGTTGAGTCTAAATCGATTTTTTTCATCTTGATATCATCTAATGAAGGTTTTTTAGAACTGTTTTGCCTATATATGATGATATGAAGAGTTTAATCAATTTTAAATCTTTTTCTGTTGACAAAACTAATGTTCATATGAAACATCAACGTTTGATAACTTCCCTGTAGGTACTAATTTAATTTATATCAGTCAACATTCAAAGTATCATCTCTTTTGGTTAAAAGGAACAATTTTATCCAAAAAATAAATATTATTTGCTTCTATTATTAAATAAATTTTGCTTTTTAATATGTACTAATCATTAAAGTAACCAAACTTTCTATCAAACAAAAAAATAGAATAAATGTAAATTTATAATTATTTTTTCGAATGTGTTCATCAGATTGATGTGTTTATTTTCTCAAGTTTTGTTAATATTTCTCACTATGTTATCAAAACGTTTAAGGTTGTATAAAAGAAATTAGTAGGTTTATTGTCTCATTTTAAATTATTAGACTTTTGGGGATGATATAGACGTAATGACTAGTAATAAGAATCCCAGTGTCTCAGTAGCCAATCTTCAACAGCATCTTAACTTAATAAAGGCCCAGACGGCAAATTGGAATATTAAAATAAACAAAAAATTCTTTTTAATCTTCACCCTTAAAAAAGGTAGCTATACTCAACAATATCTCAATCAAAACTAGGCTATTTTAGAAATAGAGTTCGTAAAATATCTGGGACTTCATCCTGATGAAAGGCTATCCTGAAGAATCCACATTAAAGAAAAGATCATAAATTAGGCAAAAATGTAAACGATTGTATTGGCTAATGAACAAAGGATCAAAATTGATCATAGAATATGGAAAACAATGGAGATAATGAAAAAAAAGTCATACTAATGTCAATATGGTTGTATGGATTGCAACTTTGGGCTTGTGCCAAAAAATTATCTATTATTATGCTTCAGCGAACATAACCCAAAACCTTACGAAGGATTGCTGAAAAATCGTAGTATGAAACAAAAGAACCAGAATCGGAAAACAAGAACCATATGAATATGATTGGGCCAAAAAGCAAAGCTTATTATCAGAGATAAGAAAGCGATACAAACTCAATAATGCATTCTTTTACTAAGTATAGGTAAAAGATCGAAACGCCTTAAAAAGAAAACATCAAATGAATTATTATGCCACCCTGATTTAAGTAGGAAAGAGCATCACAGGGAAATCCTTCATCAATTTATATCACTTGCAAATAAGCTCATGGTTTTTGACATAGGTACTACCTCAATGCTAACAACATAAATGATAAGAAAAGACAATCGAAAAATATTAGTACAAAATTAGTTCAAAATCACGACACTTATTTTATTTTTTTTGCTATTTACCGTCGTTTTATAATTACTAAGGTCTATAGTGATTCTAGAATTAATAAAAACTCGTAAATTGAGAAATATTGAAAATGAATTCGATACGAGAATTGAACCCAACACCTACCAGTTTTGGAGCGGTCACCTTGGCCACTCCACCACGTGTAGGCAATTATTATTTCATTAATTATCATAATTTAAGATAATTTATGCCTCCTTTTTCCTTTTGAACTAATCAAAGCGTTTTACTCCAATTTTCTGTTTTTTTTTTTTAAGTTTAAAAGCATTCCAAAAATTGTTTACTTCTGCGTGAAACTATACTTTAGATATTTTTCGTGAATTCTATGAAAATTGTGTAAATTGTATTTGTACAGACAAGATAAGTTTCCTTTGCACTACGTATAGATTTTTGAGTAAAACGTATTCAAAAGACAAAAAATGTGAAAGCTCCAAAACGTTAAATATTATGGTTATTGTTTCTAAGGATATAAGAAACCTCAGTCTTGTCATTTCCGTCTGTCTTAAGGCAAATGCAACAGTAGGATTTACATAGAGTAAATCTCAAATTTGATGAACAGTTGAATGTAAATTGATTTTGGAAGTATTCCAATTAAAATTTCTTCAAAAAAAAAATCTAAAACCAATATGACACAATCATAATATAATCGACTTTTTTACCATTTCAGGTAGCATTTCAATAAATTTAAATAAGCCGCAATAGGTATGCATTAAATTTGAATTCTAAATCACAGGAATTTATCCTTTTCTCATTACTGAAGCAATAGAAATATCACTTGAACTCTCGATAACATTTGACACATGTATTCTAATTGCAACTAACGAAAGCTGTTGCCTTATATAGAATTGAATTTAGTTGATATTTAAATAACTAGACAAAATAATTTACCAAATATTGTGGCAATTTTCCTTATACTTTGATTATTGCATTTTATGAAATAAATTTCATTTTGCCTCCTTTTATTTTGAGAAACAAAATCGTTACTGTCCGACAATTAAAAAAAATATTTATATCAAGAAATGTTAACACATTTAATAAATTGGTGAGATAATAAAGTAAGGAAAAAAATCCGAGAAAGAAGTTAACACGTAGAAACGAAAGAAAGTAATTATTTCTTGAGACCTTAAAGCGTAACTCAAATATGCATTTATAGATAAGGGTTCTAATGACTATGGTGGCTATCCCTTTTCCAACAACACCGAATTAACGATTTTTCTGTTCATTCTACTAAAGGAAATATAATGAATGGTAGAAAAAGTTTTGGGTTAATGGCAATAAAGCCATTTCTTATCAACAGAAATTTCAACGCATAAAAAATATTTTTAATTATTGTACACTTTTATGCTTCTTTATTTCTCTTGCACGACTAAAAAAGATTTATTCCTTACACTACCTAAAAAATTAATGTCACTAGGGTTCTGTTGTAAAAATTAAACCCTTATGATTTTATTTCGTCCGTATGCTATAGTTATTTTGCTTGAATACGATTGGTACAAAGAAGATCAAATTTGCAAGGAAAGTTTTTTTTATGAAAGATTTTACGGCGCAAAGATGCAGAGAAAATACAAAAAGGGGTAAATTTTTGTATCTGTTTAATAAAAAAACAGTGCTCATAAGTTTGAAGGATAGTTTTGAAGATTGAATTACTTTTTCTTAATTTCTATTGTATTTTCTCTAAGTATTCAGTATTTGCGGATTCAAATTATAATATTTATAATTTTTTAGTAAAAAGTATTATTGGATGAACCACTTAAAAATAGTAGAGCTTTAATTCTATAAAATTTGATTGCTCAGAAAATCTTAATCAAAGTTAAGAGTTTAAGAAATATATAAGCAAATCAATCTAAATAAGAGATAATTTTTATTATTGTTTCGTCGAAATATTTTTTCTTTGCTACTTAAAACTAAAAATCTAATTACGATTGTTGAATAAACTCTAAAGAAATCTTACCAAAATACAATGTATTCTATAGCATATATTGGTGTACAAAAGGTACCAACAATACATTTGACAATCGGTTTGTTTCATTCGGATTGTTTCATCGGTTTCATTTTAAGATGTTGAATTGTACAATCAAAACAAACTTGAATTCACTGAAGCGTATTTGAGAACTTCAAATGCATAATTACTCTTCTTGCATAAACTCACATGAAACAATTTTGTTGCTTCAAACATGCCAAACATTTGACAAATTGTCTAACTTTTCTAATAAATATTAAATACATTTTAATTATGTTAAAAATTTTACATACGTTTCCATCTAACAAATTACCAAGAGTTGCGAAACAGTTCTCGAATTTAAATTTTTATTCAAACTTATGTTACGTTTCGCAAAACGATTAATAATTTTCTAAATAAATTAAGGTATAATAAATTTGAAAAACATTGTAACTTTTGAAAACATTAAAGCACATAAATTCACGGCAATTATTTTTTTACGAATTTATGGAATTAAGAAGAAAATTGTTCTTTAGAATAAATTATTTATAATGCTTAACGCAAAACGTTTACTTGCTACAAATATGATAGTAATTTGCATAAATTCATATTTAAATTTGAATATTATAAGATTATGGTGTTGAGTTTGAAATGTTTGAACTAAATTAATTTGGATTCAAAGTTATTAAACAATGTTGATAGAATTTTCGAAAGATTTAAATCTAATTAAAGAAAATCTAGCAAAGAAAATGTTTTGAAAATCATTTAAATTTGTATTGTCCAATTAACTAAGAATAAAAATGTGGCACTTTTTGATTATACCCGTTAACCAATTATTTGAACTTAACTACTCTAACTACTTACTTTTCAGAACATCTTTACCACAAAGTTTTGGTAAAGACAATTAAAATATCAAAGTCTTAAAGTATTGATTATGTTTGTTTTATGTTTAAGAAAATGATTAGTGAGCAGTTGGATTATTTATTAATTGCTCTTCAACCCTTAAGGGGTTACATAGATTTCAAATCATCAAAAAAATCGATTTTTCATTGTCTTATAAAATTTATAATAATTCACCGACTGTCTTCAAATACTGAGTCTTAAGAGGTAGGCAATAGTTTTAAATTGTAGATACATTTATATAACCACTAAAAATAAGGAAAAATTGCCAGTGATTATTTCTTCGTACGTTTCCGCCAATTAGAGTTTGACACAATTTATCACAAGTTTATCAATCTCAGTTTTAGCATTATTGTAAAAAATTACTCCTTTATTTTTTAGGTTTTGCTTTTATTTCCATTAACAATTCCAAGTATATCAACATTTTTTTTTTTATTGAATGGATAACTACTAGGCACTTGTAAATCTGAAAGTTACATTACATTTCAATGCATTTTTTTCAAATGATTTGAATAATTTAAACAATAAAAAAAAAATCAGCTTTCATAAAAATGTATTTTCATATTTATTTTTTTTATTAATCATAACTTCTGTATGGGTTTAAGCTTGAATAATGATACATACATAGTGAACAGCCGATAAAATAATACAAAAAAATAAGCAAAATAATGTCTATTTAATTTGAAATCAATTTAATCAAGATAAAAAAGCTAGGCTTTAGCCACTGGAAAACTTTTTTTAAGAACATGTAAAAATGCAAAATTAACTAATTCTTGAAAGGTGTCCAAAATTTCAACCAATTTTCCTTTTGGTTTTCAACATGTATGAGATCAAACTTAGGTTGGGGTCAAATTGATCCTACGCGATTAGTTAAGGTTTAAAAATGCAAATGGTCAGCTACCAATACTTCTGATGATAATAGAAAAATTGGCCTTCACAATTAGTACCTACGTGCGAAAAACGTATTAGTTTACAAAAGGACGAAAGTTGCTTACTCTATAAAATCAAAAACAAATCAAAACAGTAAGCCTGATTAATTTCCGATAGTTATACCACAAATGAAAAAAGGAAAACAAATTGGCAAAAAAAAAATTGACAAAAAAAAATCAAAACAATATGCCAGTTTTCAATTTTCCTAAAGGAAAATTAGAAGTTACGCCACTAATAGAAAAAAAATCAGTTCTTAAGTTTCACGGTAACTTAGTACCTATCATATCAAATTTCTTCTGGTCTATTAAGACTTTTTTCCAGTCTTTAAAACTAAAATTTCAAACAAAAACTCTTGAATTTATGTATTTGAATTTGTGCTATTATTGTAGTACTAAAGTCAACTTTAATACTAAAGTATACCTTAACCAATCACATCATTCCGTTGGATGATCAATTGCATCGCCTTGATTCAATGCAATGAATCTTTTTTAATTATTCTTCTGTGAATTTAGATCTAAGAAAATCAACCCTCATTCTCATAAGACAAAACTAGTTTTCAAGCAATTACTAGATAACTTATGTAAACTTTGAGTTAAAATCTCAAACATGAATTTCATCACAGAACCAATGTTCTACCTCTGAAATAAGCAAGTAAATGACACACATTAAAACTTCTTAATAACAGTCGAAATTATGTTCCGTTGGCAATTGGGTAACATTTTCGTATCATAACAATTTGTGTATACTTCATTAAACTCTTTTTTATTGCAAATTACACAAATGATCATGGGTAGAAATAACTATGCGATGATGAAATTCTGTTCCTCAATATGTTACTTCTTATATCACTAGTGAAAAAACGCATGGTGATAGATGTTGGAGAACTTTTGGGAATTATTTTTACTTTTTTTAAATATTGTATTTATACATTTGTCAGACAGATACAGTTGTAGATTTCACTAAATTTTAAAAAAATTAATTTAAAATATTTTTTTTAATGAATTTAAATTACTTTTTGTATATGCTTCCATTTTCACAAAGCAAATAAACTTTTACCAATGGATTTCCTATCCTTTACTCTTCAAATTGTATGTGTGAAACTTATCATTTTGGTCATTAGAAAGTTATTATTCGGATATATAAATAAAACATCCCCCTTACAGAATATGATAAAATTATGCTAGCTCGTCCTATGTGAGAAATTTCATTGAGCTCTAGAATAAACTTTACAAATCTAAAGTCAATAACTCCTTAACTTTGCTAGACAAATTAAACTAGCAGAATAGTTTGTCGGTTGTTCAAACAACTATACATTAAATTTACACTAAAACTAATTTGGAGTTATTCTAGTTCAGATTTATTAGTTTAAAATTTAAATTTTATTCAAAAAATAATTTACTTTTGCTTTAATGGAAAAAAGCTTATAAATCTTTCTATTTAAAAAAGTTTTCACGATAACTACTAACTCATGTGTGCATAACTGTTAAAATATTGTTGTGTAAAAGAATGTAGTTTGTTTTAAAAGTTTCCAGTTTATGTTATTGACATTCAACAGGTTTTTAAATTCTCTCGAAAACACGAAACTTAGTTGAAATTGTTCCAAACTGATAAATCGTCGACACCGTCACACTGTCGACAAATACCTATGTATTTTTTTCAACCAATTTTTTTATAAATGTAACACATTTCTTTTTCAACTTACTCTGAAAAGGTTTTCCTTGATGTTAAATTTATTTTTGGTTAAATTAAGAGATAGTGAAAGTTATTTGAATTGAATATTAGCCTAGTAAAAAACTGTTTTTTCTTTATATTTTCTGCACATTTTTAATTCGATTATCCT
The DNA here is from genome assembly GCA_958496175.1 of Sisyra terminalis. NCBI lineage: Eukaryota > Metazoa > Arthropoda > Insecta > Neuroptera > Sisyridae > Sisyra > Sisyra terminalis. The sequence continues at coordinate 18,017,935 of OY292275.1, forward strand.
TTTTGAGCAAAGAAATTTAATATTTAAGTTGCCTTACTGATAAATTGAAGCTTTTTGGCATATTGCTTGTAGCCTGTGTCCTTAAGATCTCTAGTAGTTTACGTTATTTGCCTATATTCAATATTCGAAAGAAAAATGAAAAATTCCTGGTTGCCGATAAGAACAAAACAAGTTTTAGTGAAAATATTTTTTGCAGGAATACTTCTATAGATATTAAGATTCGCTCTATGATATTTTCTGCAGTCCTCAAATATCCTTTTATATTTTTCTTAAACATTCCAATATAGAACATCTAGAAATGTAAAATTGAATTCTTTACAATTTTTAAAAACTAAGCGACATATAAAGCAAACTTAACATTTAAACAAAAATTAAATTTAAGATTCGCAACTTACTGAAGTGGAAAAAACAACTTTATTTTAGTAATATTTGTCGTTATACATGCCGTGATCGAAGTACGGTAGCTTTGTCTTCCATATAGATATCATAAGAGTTCTTGTGGTAAGTCTCGTTAGTGCTTCTTCATTTTGCACGTGATCCCACCAAGCTATCTATCTTCAGGATTCAACTTTTTACCCACATTTCAAATGTGGTAATTTTATCTTCCATTCTCCTGGTAAGAGATCATCTTTCCATTCCGTATAAGAGAATAAGAAACACATAGCACTAGACCATTTTTAGCCGTGTTCTAGGGATATAGTTCGATTCACAAAGATTTTTTTTCATCTTTGTGAAGATTTCTATGGCTTGCACAATGTGGCTGTGTATTTCCTGTTCTATAACACACTTCTCCCTGGTAAGACATTCGAGGTATTTGAAGTGCTCTTTCTTCTGGCTCTTCGTTAAGGTTTAAACATGAGGGGGTTCTTAGATATTACCATTAACTTGGTTAATGGTAACCAACTTCTTTTTATTTGTTTTTATGTCGTACTAAAAGCTTTGACGCGATGAGGACTGTGTCATCTCCATAATCAATCCTCCGCAATAGTATCAAGAAGAAGGACGAATTAAATCTAATAATTTTGACCCTAAAAATGAACAACTCTATGAAAAAAAACTCTGCTGTATAACTTCCTGCGTAAGTTACTTTTATTTTATGTTTATGTGTATATAAAAGATTAAATAAAAGCCAGAAAGTACATCTCGTAAATTATTCAATCGTAATTGTTTTCATTCCACATTCCCTTCTTCTTTTCTAAGTATTAGTCGTGCTTAGATTTATGCAGGCGCAAATCGTGCCCAAGATAATCTCAAATTGATTTGCTAAACAATATTATAACAGTTTATGCTTAGAATTTGAGATCAAAGAGAATAAACTGTAGTATATGAGAAGCTTTATACGAACAGAGTGTATATTATCCTTGTATAATATTTTATATCCTTATATAATAATCATTATAAAATAATGATTAAAGAAAAAAATCAAAGGTATTAGTCAACTGAAAAGCACTAAAATTTCAGATTTATAATAATTTAACAAAATGGTAGGAAAATACATTAAGTAAGAATGTATTAATATAGTGGTGATTTTTAAAATCAATGATGGAAGAAAAGGTAGTCAAGAGTCGGAAATAAAGAACAATTTTGATAATGTTTTTGAATATAATTTTTATAAGTTTGTTTTAATTTGTTTATGAACAAATGGTACAATAAATAATCTTGTAAAATCAACATTTGAATTTTTTCACACATTGGAATATTTGTAAATATTTTTTCATCATTTGATACTAAAAATATTCATTGCAAAAAAATAACATAATGCCACCTTTTGTTAAAATATTTGATCAGAATTATGAGTTTGAATAAATCATAATAAATTTGAGCGGTAGAATTTTATTTGAAAAAAAAAATGTTTGCCTCAGCATCTTTATAACAAATATTTTACGAGGACAAAGGATATGTAAAGAAATGAGTTCAAATAAGAAAATAGGAAAAATGGTCTCTTTTGCTGAAATAAATGATAACATTCAAAGAAAATCTTAATTTTTATCATACTTCTTTTATTTGTTAGATTCAATTATATGAAAAAAATCTTAAATTTACTAAACCTATACTTTTGTACTTTCTATTTTATAAAGAGACAATGAGAAACAAAACCAAGTGCTTATTTTAATTAAATAGCTAAGTTTCATTTATAATTTTCCGTTATCCGACGTTTAGAGCTTTTCAGTTTTTAAATATAAATTTTCAAAAAATAATTAAACTATAGAAATCTTTGAGATGTGTTTTTAAAAGACGAAAGAGAGACAGGCAAAAGATACTATACCGAAAAACTATTTCACTTTGGTATTCGAAAGTGACAACGACTCATAGTATCAGATGTTAAAAATCCAAACAATATGATTTACTTACAACCATTATACTTACCATAGCATAGTTAGTATAATATGGATAGTAGTTTGTATGAAGTAGATGTTTAATGAAGTTATTATAAGGAGTAGCGGAAAATGATTTGGTTTTCTCAATATACAATTTTAGATTTGAAGTCAATGATATACTCAGTCTCAACAGTATCAACGTTTTGACATCTAGTGTGCAAATTTTTTTAACCAAATTAGTATAAATCAATCGATTACTAAAGAAAATTTCAAAAAAATTGCATTTTAAACATCACTTAAGCTTTTAATTTTTTTGCTACTAAGTAAATGCTTTAACGGTTGAAATAAATAGAAATCCAATGTAGTAGCTTTGGACGATTATAGTGGATACGGCGATATCACCTCCTCCCCTTATTTATAAGTTTTTTCCAGGGCTTTTCTTCTGCAGAGGAGTCTTGCAATGACGTGTTACAGCTTAGCATTTTTTCTGTTAACAGTTTTTGGGTACTGTTGGGTATTTGATTCTGCGAGCAAGATTGGTTAGGTTTGTTAACTTAGATTAAATATTTTTTTTCCATTCTTCGTTGGTACCAGCTGAAGAACTAAAAATTATCGAACTTGAACTTAATAAACTTCATTGGCATTAACGAACATCGAATGGACTCAGATAAAAATTAAAAATGTTTTTAGTAAGAAATTTGCGCCGCTACCCTGTGAAAATCGAAAAGCATACAATACCGAATTTATATTACTTTGAGTTTTTGTTTTACCATTTCAATAAAAATTTTGGATTAAAAAATATTTTGCTATTTTTTATAAATTAATAAGTCACTCTTATCATAACATGCCTTTAGTCCACTTGGAAATAACTAATAAGCAGATAAATAGTAATTGAATGATTATAGGTTTAAAAACGAAATTACTTTCTGGTACACCTAATATATGCTGTATACATGAATAGTAAAATTTTTTTTTTCAGAACTTTTTCAATAATTCTTTAAGCACGTGATAAATCCAAAAATAGTCTTTAGTGCAATAAATTTGGAGGCCAAACCAAATAGAAGTTTTAACTTGATCATCAATAATTTTCCAAGGCCTAATAATCGTTCAGTGGTTAAAAGATATCGGTTTGGTTATTTGAAATTTCAATGATAAAACGCTGAAAAATTAATTAAATTCAAAGAAAATAATTTTACTTCAATCCCTATTTTTTTTTACTTGTTGAAGTACGGATGTTCAGGGATTACAGCTGGATCATGTTATATTCATAAAGCATTAGTTTATATGCATTCATTTGCATTTTTAGTCCGTGCATGAAATAAATCCTAACTCATCGCTTTTTCTTCAAAAAAAATTGTCTGAATGTTGCATTTTAATATTTATAAGAAAATTAAAGGTTAGAAATGTTAAATTTATCGATAACAATAAAACAGTGCCATCACGACAGTGATCGTTGATCGTTGACAGTGATCACGATAGTTATCGTTGCAATTATTTCATGACGTTTTTTTTTATTTGTTTGCATATAAAGCACGATAATTGTTATAATATTTTCACTTCACTTTTTCGTGATTTATTCCACCCTTCCACAGAGAGTTTCGTCACCAGGATTGGCTTTAGGGTTTTGAGCGTTCCTAGCAAAACAAAATTTGGCGCCCTTTCATATAACAATATATAATTCGCTAAAAATTTAAAAAAATAGTAAAAATTTATATTTACTTTTGAAATTTTTAGACTCGGAAATTGCTCGGTTGGCCCTCCCCTTTATCCACTCCTGCCCTTCTCGATGGTATACCCACTGAAGATAGTACGGCAATTAATTTGAAGAGTAAATTATTTACTTTTTATATGACATGAGTTATATTTTTAAAATTGTAAGGCATTTTATCTATCTCCAGTCAACGTCAGTTCCTAATAGAGGAAATGAAAATAAGAAGATTGAAAAATTAATAGGGTTTCGAAACATAGCTAAACCAGGGATTAGTAACTTTACTGTGGATTAATTGAAACATTAAAGATAATTAAAGTTTATAAATGTCAAATAAATTAAAAAAAACAATTAAACAAAATTGTCGAAAAGCACTTAAGTTGACTTAAGTAATAAATATATTCAATTTGGTTTTTATTCAAAAGTGAACAACACGTCACTTAAAAAATTATAATACTAGTTAAAACAATTGGCTCATGTGTACTTTAGCACACCCACAATCTGGCAATGTTGCAATTTCGACTTTGTTTTTAACTTAATTCGCGATTAAATCGGTCCATAATGAAAATTTAGCCACAAAAGAGAGAATTATACCATATTAGAATTGAATTAACAAAAATATCGCGAATTAAATTAAAAACAAAATCAAAAATGCAACTTTGCCAGATGGTGGGTTTGCTAAAGTACACTTGAGCCAAACAATTATTGAAATATGCCTCAGTTTAAATATAAATTACCATATTAAAAACCTTAATTAGATTTAAATCATATTGGTTGTGGTAAAATAATCAAGTACATGTGCAAAAATAAAACTTTGATATGCCATCAAAAAATTATCACACAGATGAAGTTACAGATATTAGTTGTTCAGTATATAAGGTATTACATTTGTATTATTTGTAGAATAAATGTTAAAGACACCAATCGTTGCCTACAAAAGTTTGTTAAGATACATTTATCGCAACATTTTTTTTTCAATGAATGTATCTGACATTGAATAATTGAGAAATAAAACAACTTATTAGTACGGCAAGCATTGACCCTGATTACAGATGAATGAAATCGCCGACTATAATGTGATGATATTATTTTTGTTACTCCACTACCACACATATGAGCTTAAATGAGACCCACAAATCAGAAAATAATGCATTATAAATTTAGCTCATATCTTTTGTTTGTTGATGCATAAAACTAAAGGCAAACTTTGTTAGCACGAAAGCAACTGGTCTAGTGATCGCTAAACATTTGGCATGGGGCCAACAGAAGACTTAGCTGTCACCCTTGTGTGCTTTATCCAATAGTGTCGGAAAACGTTTGAGGAAAATATCTATCAAGAGATACAAAACCCATGAAGTACAAATAGAAATACAATTTACTGGCCGTCACATGTGCACAATTTACTTTCGGACTATCGGGAACAATCAAAACTTTTACCATTCATACATCACTGCCCACATTCATCCTTAATTTTCTCTTAATATTAATAAAGCTCGCCTCGCTATTTTGATAATCGATTATTTCGAAATTACTTACACGCCACACGATAAACTTTCAACCACTCACTCTTCAACGACAAATAGCTGGTTCACCTTTTTATTTTATTGCCGCTCCATGTGAATTGTTTCAATAATGTTTTATGATACTTAAATTCCATGTAAGTGTGAAGAAAGTGTAAAAGTCGTTTCGTTTCAATTTTAAAAGACAGCAAGACAGCTATTACATTCGAATTGTACATCTGCGTTGCAGTTACGGCCAAGTCCGGTTACAAAATAATGAATTCATCCCCTTTTTAAAGTCCTGGGAATCGTATCTGACATTAGGATATTTATTAGTAGATGAACCAGATTTATAGCAAACATTACTTAGAAATCCCGATATTTCTAAATGAGAAAGGAAAACGTAAACGAAAGAAAAAAGTTCAAATTCTTTCTGATTAAACGTTTCGCCTTGCATTTAATTGTTCTTCAAAAAAGAGTAGAAAAAACGTAAGTATTTTTAATTTAAAACAAAAATGTTGAAGTTGGAAATAATGAAATATTTCTTACAAGTTATTACCTGTTTAAATTCTTTATACTTGTTTGTCGTTCTTGGCAACAAATTTTGGAGGTGATTATTAACATACTTTCAGTATTCCAATCAAGCTAAAAATTTGCACTTAGACTTGCACTACGTTACATTTACATTTATTAAAATTTCAGCTCAATTAAATTTTGTTTAACGGTATTTCCGTGGATCAGGAACGTCAACGTGGATCCGAATCATTATGGCCCAATTTATTCGCGAATTAAAGTAAATACAAAGTAAAAAATGCATCGTTTTTAGCATTTCTACAAGGATCATGAGCTGGTGTTATTATATTTGCTAAGGATTATGAATTAATTTTTCCGAATAAATTGGACCATAACGGTTCTTATGCACGCTGAAGTGCCTGATTCACGGGAATACCTAACTAACTCAAATGGCATTCTCTCATTTAGTAGTAAAACACTACTTATGAAAATTTCAATCATCTAGAAAACCACAAATGTTATAGACAGTTATTGAAAAAGGATTTAAATGAAAACTTTGTTTTCATAGATTATTTTTTTACCTTTTAATTTCCAAATTATTAAATGTTTTCAAAACACTTACTTGCAATTTGAACTAGCAGCTATGACATTAATCTTAAATTATTCCGTTTAATGAATAACACTTTGGGAGTCTTCACCAAAAGAACTTCAGTTTGCAATGGTTATTTTGATTTCCTGACTTTACAATTTTAGAGATTTATAAACATCTTGAAACAATTTTTTAACTGTTGCATATTTGCAGTTCAACGTATTTAATACTCCTAAAATAAAGTAAAGAACACCAAAAATAAATTAAAGAACATAATATGTGTAAATGTTAATACCTTTTAGTAAAAACCGCAATTTCGGTTTTTCCCAGAAGTGCCACTCGAGATAATTGTATGGTGGTTTTATTTATTTTAAATTCGCTGAATCGAGAGACCCTGGCTTACACAATGCTAAATATAAACGTAATTTATATTTTTCACTTAACAGTCATGATAGGTAATTTTGGCAGAATTTTAACTAAAATATAGTGAAAGCTAATAGTTCTAAGGGTAAGTTCTTTCATTTCTTGATAGAGAGACCTTAATATTAAATTAGATTTTTAATGGACCAAAATTTATTTGTAACATAAATTATGTACAGTTTTTTGCACATATCACTATTATTAAGTAAAAATATGCATATTTTCTCCATCCTCCGGATAACAGTTAATCTAAACAAAAAATGGCACCATCGAGATATGAAAATACCAGCCTTAAGTGTTGATAATTCTTTGCAAAACTAAAAAATCTTACCAACTATCAAAAGTTTGCAAAATAATATGAATGACGCCTGTGAAATGTTTTGCACATTTAAATCTTTCTCATTTTTTCCACTACAAAAATAAATATCGTTTAAAGTTTTTTTTTTTGTGTAATTCAATAAATATTTTATTGACTATATTCAATTGACAGTAAATGAAAATTATTTAAAATGACCATCAGTAACACTTCTTTTATGTGAACTAACTATATTGAAACAATAAAACCATTTTATTGACAGCTTTTTAAAGGAATAAATTATTCAATTGTTTCATTGATTCCAATTTTCATCAAGCTTTTTGGCAACAATCCAATTCAATTGTATCCACTATCTAGAGCTTTTCTATTTAACGCTATATTCACAGAAATTAAATGGTTAACTAAATTGTTTCGAGTATACAATTTAATTTTAAAATTATAAAGACCGTGAAGTGTATTTCTATAGCTCTTGTCTTATTATATATTAACACCACATTCGAGTAAAATTAAAATATTACATTACTACTAGTGAATACTCTGTTAGCTTTATACAATTAATTAAGAATTTTGTCCTTTGTATAAAAACCGTGCTTTTAATTTTTTTTTTATTTTAATTTTCAAGCTATAATTTAATAATTACATTACAGTAAATGTTAAATTATAAAAATTGTATATCTAGCAGAAAAAAAACAATTTTTTTATTCAACTAACCGTTATTGTCTTTTACTTTGCGTTTTGAAATCAAATATCAAATATATATCAAATATTTTAAGAAAATATTTAATAACCAGATTTCGAAGCAATTTTTGATGATATTAAATATTTTTTTATAAATGATTTTTTAAAAATGTTTAAATTAAAATTATATGTACAATTGAGAGAAAGGTAACCAGGTAAGTGTCAACTGGCAAACTTTTGGTAAATCCAGGTAACATTTAATTAACGTAATTAGTAAACTTAATCAAATTTTTATTAAGTACCTTGCATATTAAACAAGGTTTATTATTTACTTAATAATCAAAAAAAAAAAATGCAACTATAAAATAATAACTTCTACCAATATTTCAAAAATAACATCATTCTACAAATGGCGCTCCGTCATCTGTTGATGATCCTTGGCTTTCCTGTGATTCTGAAATAATATTTTTGTGAAACTCGAATTTTGATGTTTCTGATATTGATATTAATATGTTCTTCAATTTGGCTTCCTTTAGCTTCTTTATTTTCTAAGTACAATGGGTAAGTTTCTGAGCTTGGATGAGAAGTCATGACATTGGATTTCCTCTTCATGAAGAAATCAACAGAACCAACGCCTGAAGCATTTTTGCTGATCATAAACTTTTCACCGTTCTTCGTAACAGAAGCAAAAGGCTTTTTTAAGAATTCATTATCAGTAAAAAGCTCAAATATTATGGTAAGTTTGGACTTACCTGGTTTTTACACCAACGTATGGTATAACAGGATTTTATTGGCCAACGATATTGCCTGTCCTACATTAATTTCCACAAAGGACAGTACTGATGTTACATTTGTGCTTGATTTTTGCACCAATAGAAAGAGTTATATTGTCTACAGTTAAAAATGCAATAAAATCAAAATTGAAAAATTTGGACTTACCTAGTTCTTGCACCAAGGCTCTTAATTGTCAATATTTCTCTTATTGATATAGATAGATTAATTTTATATTAATTTATTAGATTTCAATAAAAGGAAGGATTTAAAAAAATTCATGCAGAAAAGCTGCATAACCAAGCAAGATTTCGCAAATTTACGGAAATATTATGGAAGAAGGAGTGCTGGTATACCGAGTAGGGTATCGTTACAGGCAAAGGGTCTAAAACCTGAATTGAAAAAGAAAAAGATCTGTCAAAAAATGACGTTTTTCTTTACTACATATGTTACAACGCTTCCTCAATATTCTTTGTAAAAAAAAGTAATTTTTATTTAAAGTCGAAAGAAAACGAATAAATAATCCCCAGAGGAAAACGTTTGTAAAAAGCTAAACAAAAGCTTAGCTACTCAATGTAAACACAGACCTCCGCAAGTAGTAATAATACCTTACGATTAATGTTTTTGTTTCGCTGTATTTTGTATATAAATTAAGTAATTACATAATAAATAATTTATGGTTGCAACAAAAAAATCATATTCACAACGAAGGACTTGTTTTTTTATTAATTTAGTAAAACGGAATTATTTTTATCAACAACACGAAAAGCCTTTGCCGTTTTGATAATCTAGGAAGTTAAAAGATATAAATTACAACTGAAATCAATCGCGTGCTAAGCGAATCTTTTCGTTTTAACATCACAAACTTTTTCAGGTTTTATAAAAAAATAAAATAAAAAATATAAGAAAAATTGAGCACGAAACAACTTCCTTGCAATCAATGAAGCCAACAATCAAACAAATCCTACACAGACATTACCAAAGTGAACTACTTTTTGGAGAAAAAAACAACATAAAAAGTTGATTTTTTTTTTCTAACTCAAGTAACGGAAGTTGTTGAAACGGTTTTTGTTTATTTTTTCTGGGACAGGGTCTTCCGGTGTGCTTAAAGTTTATTTGAAATATTGCATCAAACATAAATACGAAAGTAATCTCTTATGATTTTCATATGGATTACGTTATATAACTTTGATGATACGAAATTAAAAACAAACTAAAAATAACGTCGAAAAAATATGTATTTGAGTTTATCACTGTCATCTTACTTTTTTTGTAATTTTATTTTTTTGAAAAATTTTAATGCGGAAATTTCATCATGCTATGCAATGTGCTTAGATTTATCGAATAAATGGCTGTGCCATGTTTTATGCCGAATTTATTTCGAACTACTTTTCTTAAAAAATATATATCCACATAAATAAGCAAGACCGAATTCGTTCGAAACTATTCGTTTAATACAAATTTGCATCTCTTTTTCCAATAATTTTGTTTTCATTTCCACTTGAAAGAAATAATATATAGTTCAAAGCAGAAAACTTATTATAAATTTATTAATAAATTTTAGCAGTATCTAATCCAAAATATAACTTTTACGGGCATTTACTACGTAAACGTAAATAAGCATAATACCTTTATTGATTATCTACTTTCAAATACAATAGAAATGTTTTCATATACAAGTGGTTCTCAGCTTTAGTCGAATTGTGTCAATAGAAGAGCAAATCCAAAAACTTTTGATACAAAAATATTTTAATGCTACTCCATATCTCTATTTAAAATTCATCCATTCATTACTCATCCAAAAATATCAAAGGTGCTTTACGTAATTCAGATTTCGTAAACTTTATGCGTAGGGGGAAGTTGTGCACATTGATATAATTGGCACATTGATACTTCACCAGTATTTAACAATCGATTGATCGAATTTAAGAGATAATATCTCTAGAATGCTCATTAAAACGTTTGTTTCACCAACAACCATACAAAAGGTAACATTCTAAAAATCATAACATGTTTTGAGTGTGATCGGCTAAAAAATACGTTAAATTTTGAGCGTTTCCCTGATCTCCTTAAAAATCTTTCGAATATCTATGCTTACTAACGGTAAGTTTGAACGTCTATATTATGAATTTGGTACTTTTTTTAATAAATAACTTAGTTTCTTCAGTATAAACAATTTAAAAATGTATTTTAGGGCACTTAGGCTCAATTCCCTTTTAGCACACTCAAATCTGGCAACGTTGCATTTTCGACTTTGTTTTAATTTAATTCGTGAATTAATTGATCTATTATGAAAATTTAGCTGCCAAAGAGAAAATTTTACCTTATTAAAATTGAATTAACAAAAAAATCGCGAAAAGAATAAAAAATAAAGTCGAAAATGCAACGTTGCCAGATTTTAGTGTGCTAAAAGGGACTTAAGCCCTTAGATACACCAAAGTACGAGGTAAAAGGATGTGTATCATTGTGGTCTTTAGCTCTATCAAGAAACCCCAAGAAAATTACAAGCCATTGATTTTTGTTAAAATTGTACAGTTTGCTGTCATTAGAAAATGGTGTGCACATACAAGTCAAATATTGCAAAATGATAAGAATATCAAGATCGTCACATCTGAAGTTATTTCGAAGCTATTATCTATCAGAAACGCAGCTTCAAATTTGGTATTGATCCTGTAATTCTACAACATCATTTTGGAAATATTTAAAAAGCTTATGAGGAAAATCAATCACCAAGTTTTTGCTACCCAGCATGAAAAAATTTTCACAAAATATTTGTAATCTTGCAGCAAAATGCATAAATTAAATTTAATTATTATTAATAGTTTATTTGGTTAAGTAGCAAGCACTCTATGGTATTAGATTGGTTACGATATTTTGACAACAAAAGAAAAAATATCAAAGAAATTTTCAATATTAACCATTTTCCTAAAATTTCCATAATGTATTAAAGTGCCCCACGTGATGTATCAAAGTGCCCGTTGGTAGGGCAGAATGATTCAAAACTCATTTCTTCATTTTAAACAATTTTTTCCATGGCAGTATAAAAGTATAATATTTTTATAATAAGCTAAACATGGAATCGAAAATGAATAAAAATAATACGTTTATTCGCATTTTACTTGATTTTGAATTTTTACATATCAATTTGCCCCACTTCCCCCTACTATCCCAATTGATTAGAAAAAAACAACGATTTGTAATGCGACACTGAACAGATCATAAAGGGAAACTTGTCCTTGTTAACAATAAGAAATCTTAGGTTGTGAAATAATAAATCTGAATTTTTCAATATTAATAGTTCGAGTTATTATAACGATCAACAATTACGCACCAAATTTTTGAAAAAAAAGTTAAAAATATTATGTAGTTATATATATTGAGAATTGCGTCAGTGGCTTGTTACATATTCGTAATCCTCGAGGAATTATTTAAAGTAAGTAGTTAATTCAAACAGTCGTAGGTTTCGCTAGAAGACAAATTTGAGGACATTATTCCAATTCATTCCCATGTGCTTCAATTAAATTTCACGCCCTCAGAATATCATGGTCCTCTGTACAATAGCTACGACAATTAAATTTACATACAGCAAAATTACTTTTTCTTTCAAGATTGCATCCTTTTTAAAAGTTTCATTTAAACTAAAGTAAACAATTCTTCTAATCCAAGAAAAAGATTAATTTTTTATAAAAAAATGTAGTTAAAATAATGGAACTATTTATCACAAACAACTTATAAAAGGTTACATATCACATAAATCATCATTATTGGAGGAAACTTCAATTTTTGATATATTGCTTAGCTTTAATACGCTTTAGATGTACTTACTAACTACAAAAAACCCCACTCATATATCATTTAATTTGTTAAATTTTACCAATTTTCCAACTCCTAAAGTGACTTCAATAGGAAACATAAAGCTAGTATCCATACAATAATGCATACAATATAGCTCATTGTGAAAATTTATATTAGCGTAACTGTTCATATTACCCAGTTTAAATTTACTGAAATGTCTGCAGTAAAATGTCAGCTTAAAATTTAAAACTGCACTAAAATAAACTTTTATAACTTATAAAATATGGTTCAAAATTAAAAATAGATTTGTTTACTATTAATGCATCGTTCAACGCTAAAAATACTTCTGCGGATATATCCACACGGGTATTTTTACACCAGCAGTTACTACATGCATGCATACCTATGTACATTCTACTTTTATCGACTTCAAAATAATTTCAAAAATTATAAAATGGTTTAACTTTTTCTGGATCAGATAGATACGGGAAACAGTCATCCAAAAAACTTCAAAACGTTTGAGTCCATTACTTTAAATAAACGAATAATTTCTTATCGCAATACAATTACACATTGATATTTTTTTATAGCGGAAGGATAAAAATGGAATTACAAAAATAAATCGTAACAGTAATCTCCATTGCGACAATTCTGGTCTAGTTGATCTGAGCTTTACGTTTTTAATTGTTGAGTACTTAATGACCTTGACGGCTTTGCATGCGTGTATTTACGTTTTTATCGTACTTATATTATTCGTAAATCCTGTAAGCAAATCAGCCAGAATAATGTGGTTTAACAATCTGAATAAATTACAACTAAACTTCTTGAAAAGTAATCTTATGAGACACTGAATTCTTATTCAAATTTTTGGGTTCAATTAGGGAGCCGGAATCGAAGGTGACACAAAACTTATTTTCAGTGAACCCGAAATCTTCAAATTTTATGGCTGCTTTAAAGGACTGGCTTATACTCCTAATAAGCTTAAATTGAATTCAGAACAGTGAATATGCAAAATAATTTTTAGAACTTTTTTAACTGTCTTTAGCCTCACTACTACAAAAGTGAATTTAAGTTGATGTTGGGTAGTTATGACTTGTAATAAAAAAAACCTAAAAATTGTAAAAATGTAAACCATGTAAACCATAATCGGAGTGGGAATGAAAAATTGGCTCGAGGGCCACCAAAGATTTCTGGATTTGAGGATCACCGTTTTAAAAATATAAGCTCCAAAGTCGAACCTTATTTAGATTAGTTTCTATTCTGTTTCCTTGACTGATTCGTTTATTTTGAAGTGTTTTTAATATACTGATTAAAGTCGTGGTTGAAAATTCGTCTTCAAATATAAAATTAACGCAAACGATTCTTTGCTGGATCCGTTGCATTTTAAGACGATTGATCGCAGGCGCAGGAAGATTCCAACAATCAGTGGTGTCTAGGCTATAATAATACTTTAAATACCTTCAGAGCCACGAAAACAATTAATTTCTTACAAGAAGTGTTCCACTTCTTCCAGAAAACCAATTCTAAGTAGTTTTCACAAAATATTTCCTTTTAATTTGTACTGTGTCTTAGTTTATTTTTGCAATTCGTTAGGACAAAACTAATGGTGGCCGAGCGGTCAAGGTGACCGCTCCAAAACTAGTAGGTGTTAGGTTCGATCCTTGAATCGAGCAAATTTTCAATATTTTCTCGGTTACAGATTTTTATTAACTCTTTAGTCGTTAAAGACCCTAGTTGTTATAAAGTGACGGTAAATAAAATAAAAAAAAAAACTTAAAAAAATAGCAAAACGAACATAGTTATACATATTTTTTTTGAGTTAGCTTTTGAAAATATCCACTTTATGTTGGTGACATGACTAGAATTTTCCAATCCTTTTCTGCAATGGTATAGTGGAGCACCGTTGTTTTGTGAACCATAGATTGAAATACACTAGTTTGATATCCAAGGTGACCGTTATGTACCATCAAGGTCGTAGGTAGTAGGTTTGATTCAAATAAAAGGAAAATCTTCAATATTCTCGGTTTACGAGTTTTTGTTATCACTGGGTTCACTAAAGACCAACAACATTATAAATGACGGTAAAAAAACTATTAAAACGATCCTTCAAAACATTAATTTGTTGTATCAGAAGGAATTTTGAATATAATAAACTCTTAGTCCTTATTTTGAGAAAATTTCAAATGCGGAAGAATAATTCGTATTAATTGAACGTATTGTTAAATTTATAGCCCCAATTTCAATTCACAGTTTTAAAAAGGATAATTTTCATTTGCAAATTAAGGATGTGTGGAAAAGTTTTTTTTTTTTTGAAAATGTACTAAATATTTTGAGCTACATCATCCTTAAAGTAATATCCTAAAGAAATGTAATTAGTGGATGGTTCCGGGGGAAAACAAAACAGGAAATTATGAAGGTAATATTACATGCAATTTAACCCTAAAATTGGGTTTTCAAGGGACGAGTTTTACATATGTGAACTAATTTTTTTAATGGATTATAAAACAATGTCTTAAATAAGTTGTTTAATAGTTACAAAATTTGTCCTACGGGTCTAAGGACAATCCTAATTTCATGAGAGATCCAATTCACCAATTTTTTTTTATTTTTATAAATTTTAACAAGAAAATATCGTTCATTTAAGTCCGTCAGAAACAATATTTTTAATTATAAAGAATTCGATGAAATCCATTAAGTACGTAGTTACCTAAGAAGAAATAAATGAAATTCAAATAGCATTTTGCCATTTTTGTGTTGTACGAATTATAGATTACTCAAAATTGAGTTATTATTTAAACAAAAGAAAAAAAGATGAACCCATTAAACTTCATTTATTCTTTTATTGCAGCATCCATCCTTTTATAAAATACGTTGAAATGACCAGAAAGTAACTCTCAAATGTTTTTTTTTATTTTAATAATTTTAAAGTCAATATAAACTTTCATCGTAGATAAACAGTGTAAAATATATTCAACCGGTTTTTATTTAATTTAAAAAATTAAAATTTCATAAAAACGAATGCAAAATGTTTGCAAACAGTAAACACATGTCTGTATATATATATATACATTGTACATATCTATTAACAACGAAAATACTCTCGTGAAATTACATTTATGAGAGTCATTGAAGATATGCATCATTTACTTGCATTTAACGTAACACCATAATACTCCCATTCAATATTAAACTTCTATAAAAACACATTTATCTAAAATGCAATTAGTGCCAGTGTTAATTTAATTGAGCTATAACAGTGACGATAATTCTATAAAAACATGTCCAATGGTAATGCAGTTGCGATAAAAAATATATTCACAAATAGACTAAACTTTATTTTCCGCATTTATAGAATGAATGCCACAAGCGAAAGCATTATAAGAGAACAAATAACGACGAAAAGCGCTATTTCAAATTGCTTTACTATTACAAAAGCGCAGTTTATGAATGCTTGTCATTTGATGTTGTACAGTTTATAGAACATGTTTTAAAATTAACAAAACCTCATACGATGCACATAGTTTTCAAATAACATAATACATATTTTATCCTTATAAATTATTTTATACCTACACATTCGTTTATTTATAGATCATGAATGTTCCTTTATCAGTACAACTTATATTGTAAGTATGGAAACGACACATTTATTTCAAAAACTAACAAAAGGATCTGAATATATAAATCAAAAGTCTTTTATTATTAAAAAATATCAATTTCTTACATTTGAACAAGAAATTCTATGATATAATTTTTAAAAATTACTTAAATTTTAAATTGAATCATGTCTATTGTTTAAGCTTAGGCTGATCATTAACAAACGAATGCAAATCTTATGGACGCTTTTACTTAAAGCTAATAATTTCAATGAGTCATTTGCAAAAATTTTTGTTAAAAATCTTTCAGACCCGAATAAGTATGAAAAGCGCAAATATCATCCGAAACTTGAAAGCTCAGCCTTAGTAGCGAAAACTTCTTTTTGTAGACCTTTTTGATGGAGTATTTAATTTCCTTATGGAATGCATAAAAATCAACTCGTAGTCAAGGCTCGATTATAAGAAAACGGTTGGCCTAACAATACCAAATGACATTTTTAAAAGCATTCAATTTCCTTCAAGAATATAATATATTCTTCTTAAACAAAATATTAAGTTGCTAAAATTTTCCACTGTAATATTTAAGAAAATTGCGCTTTGGATTAAAAAACCAAAGAAAGATTTCTTAAGTCAAATAATGAGTAGTCTCCACATTAGGGAAAAGTAACAACGAGAAGAAAAGTCCTTCAACAGGTAAAACTATTTAGATAATAAAGTTCTCTTCCAAAGATTACATCGAGTCTACTTAAGTGTCGACATCCTGGATGGCCATGAACTACTGAAAAGTTTTAAAAATAATGCATTACAGGAAAATTCTCCTCTCGTCCTAGTGGCGTGTACAACAAATGACAACAAATGATAAAAATCTAAGTTTTTTCCTCGAAAACTTAAACTGAAGATTATTCATCGAAATCGTTAGAAAGTATAATGATTTGAGCATCTGAAACAAACTATCCTGAAGATCCTGAAGATTATCATTCTGGATATAATCCAGGAAAAAAGCAGAATCGAAAGGCATGGCTTGTCGACGATCAAGACTGTTTTGGGAAAACCGTCGAAATAATTTCCCAAGTTTGCAAACAAAGAAAAAAGTCATCGATGTTTTAAAAATACCGACTTCAACTTCATCAAACTTTTAAGCATATAATCAGTTTTGATTTTTTTTTAAATTTATTGTCAATAAATCACAGCAATATTCATTTTAGAAGAGGTGGAAAATTAATACAAAGAACATCTCAAGTTTTCATCTATTCTTGAATGCTAACGAAATTAAACTCTAATTCTTAGACAAATGAATTAAAATCATTACAAAAGTTTGATGAAAATAAGAAAAAAAAGCATTAAACTTTCATTCTGTTAATTAAAAACTTCTTTCCAACTCTATTAACTTCAACACAGTCCAGTCATCCGGCAGAAGTTAATTTCCAAGTAAAAACGAAACGAAAAAAAAAAGAACATAAAGATTTCAAAATTATTAAAAACTTCTAGAGATAATAATTCTTTATTGATTTTTACAATGCTCCCTATATAAATTTAATTTTTCATTAACTCTCTATTTACGATCGTTAACTATATAACTTTTTGTAGTATATAACAAGGATAAAAGTTAATTTAATCTTTAATTGTGATAAAAGTTAAAACAATGACTCTTTATTAATATGTGTACAATAAATTTATTAATTACCTTATTAATAAATTAATTACAATTTTTGGCTTTGAGCTTAGTATACTTCAACGGTTAAATATGGTCATAAATTTATAGGTTAAATATTTTAAATCTTACACTAACGCATACAACCCAGGTAGTAAAGCTTGCCGTTGTATGCCGTTGTATGTTGCCGTTGTAAATTACAACACATAATACAATTTCGTCCTGATTTCCATATAAGCAATACTTATGACTTTATAAAGACTAAATGCTGGTTTTTCTTAGGTCATATCTTACGAATTTTATTTACATTAAAATATCTGATTTAAGCCTCCACATTTTTATTAAAAATTATCAAAGAAAGTATTTATCTTTCTTAATTGGGTGGTCATACTTCAACGTTTCCTTTATGTAGCTTTCATATCAGTTAATATTGCTCTTCTACAAAACTTTAGAAATTAGCGAGAATTGTTTATTTCTCATTTGGAATAGTGAAATTAAAAATAAACGCCTCATTTATTAAGCATAAAAGCGTCTTAATTTAATTGCTTAGAGGAAAATTCAAAGAGTTTAAATTCAATTAAAAATTATCATTCTTTGATCTTCTTTATTAAATGAATCGAAACCGGTGCAAAATAATTTCATTTTAAATTTAATTATCATTTTTTCCATTTTCTTGCTAAAATACTTAATTTAATTTCTCTTGAATCTATATAGAAAATTATGTAGAAATAGAAACTATTATTAAACTTTATAAAAAGATTCTTCGCCGCGTTTTAGTATTGAGATGTAGAAATTATTTTTTTTTAAGTTGAATAATATTAGAAATGGTAAAATTTTAATAATTTGCATTGTTAAAAATACATTTGCATTTCATGAAACAAAGCTGAATAGGAACTGATTTATTAAGGAACTTTAATGGCCATTAACTTCCCATCTAGATAGTTTGTCATCCAAAAAGAAGTTATCCAAAGGATAAAGAAATTTTGCATAGTTTAACCTACGAATAGTGATATATGTAAGATTTACTGAAAAGATACATATTTATTTATTAAATAATTGTATTAAGGATATGGTCTATTTATCGATTAGTGAAAATACCAGCTCTAAGAAAAAAGAATCAAAATAAAAGGTCTTGGGTATAATTGAATCGTATATTTTAATACATTTCATCGATATTTTAAAGTATTGGTCCTAATAGTATCTATATAATTTTACATACCTACCTACTTTTTTCATATTTTAACAATTATTTGTTAAAATTAAATTAATTTATTCTGTGATATATAAGCAACTAAAAAATTTTTGGTAGATTTCGAAAAATTAAATGTTAATTTCTTAAACTTATTTGGGTTTTAAAAAATCTTTATGAATACCAGAAATCTTTTTTGATATCCTCGATCTATTGTTATCAAAATCATTTAATTATATTATTTTCTAATAAGCTAAGGAGCATTAAAAAAATTCAAACACAAAGAACAATAATTCCTACGTTTTAAAACACTCGATCACAATATGTGCAATTATTTTTAAACCTGAATAATTCCAAATTTAAGTCTTTAAGAATAAAGTGTCTTATGGTACTTTACACTATGGCTATTTTCCAAGCACTAAGCGAATAATAGCTATGGCAAAAATGTAGGTTAAACTACAACCGTCACGAAGTATTAGCTATAAGCACAATTTAATTCATAAGAAATAAAGAATGAAAATTGAATATCTTCGAATTATATAAAATTTAATATTTCGGAAGTTATTTGCCTTTTTAAAATGTACGCAAAATTTAATTTTAATATTTTGAATTATTTTCGAGTAATCGACGAGTGATAATCGTCATTTTCCAGAAGGCTTGTAAACCTAAGATTGTTTGAAAGATTATTATTAAGATATATAAACTATGAAAAATTGATTTTAGCTTAAACATTAATGTTTGCACATTCTTACAATATAAATTACTTCCAAGACATGTTTGCTAAAAATTGTAGGTGATGAATGTGATTATTACTCACTTGGATATATAAAAGGGGTCTTAACATTTGATTTTTTGTATAAATCCGATTTTGATCTTCCATTTACTTGCTGCGCTTATTATTTCTCCCCTTTCCTGTCTTCTTTGATTTATTAGATCTTTACCATCGTTAAAATATTACATATTCCACCGATTAATCCAAACAGCAAATAAAACATTCTAACCGTATTAAAACTGTTCTACAGTTGTAATGCAGACAAAATGACCTCATTTTTAAATAGTGTAAGTTTGTTGTAACCACGAAAATGACTCAAATTTTACAACATTTTAACATACTCTAATAACTTAAAAGTTTCTTCCTCAAAGTGATAAAACACAAAAAACTTAGTAATTTATTCTGCAATTAATTCAGCTAAACACATGCTTATAATAGCCGATGAAATCCGTAGCTGCCCCGAAACTCACTACCACAACAACTTCCCTTTGTGAGAATTTAGAAGTAATTAACAATTTTGTGGCACGCAAGAAGTGGAACAAAATAAGAGAAAACCCTCTCTATGAATATTTAGTAGGCTTATTTTAGTTTCTCTAAAGCGTTTCTTCGGTTTAACAATTTAATTTGGAAATTCATAGAGAACATTGATAAAATAATCTTATTTAAAATACGCCTGGGTATTTTTTTCCCAAAAATATTACAGTGAAAATTTTTCATTTTGAAGTCAGCAAATAGTAACTGAAAATGACTTTATTTTATTTCATTATGATGAACGGTTTGATAAAAGATGATCAATCCTTAGTTTTTGCTGTTCTAACAGTGGAAAAAACATTGATATCTTTTTAGCTGTTACATTGATACATATCTCTTATTTCCTTTGAACTAAGAATATAACATTTTAGCCATTAACGATTTTACATTACAGCCAATATCAATATTTCAATAATAGAATAATCAGTATTTGATGATTCATCAATATCGTACAAGTTTCATCTTTTGTATAAATGTTATAAAAGCAGTTTCTTTTAAAAACTAATATTGATATTTTTGTTATATTTTTATGTTTATTTCTCTAAAACATATGGTATTTTTTTAATGTTTTCTCTGTTAATTTAAAACGCATTTACCAACAATTTTTCCTCATCATTGTGTTTCTAAACAAAGATGCAAAAATAATAAATTCAACTTTACTTATGTAAAGGACCAAGGGGTCCTTGTATAAGCATGGAGAATCGGCCCCGGAAAAATATTTGAATGATACTTAAAATATGTTATAGATATAATATATAGATCCTTTGGAATTTTTAAATTCTTTTCTCAATTGGTTTTTATGAAAAAAAGTATTTAGTGAACAACATTTTTTTTAGAATTTACATGACCAATTATAATAAAACTGCAATTTGATTATGGGTTTGATAATTAATTTTTATAAAAAATAACAACTACACAGCTATAAAACTTCATAGTGAAAAAAATAAAATAAAGTTTACTACCGCGCTAAATAAACAATTACTTAAAAAAACAATACTTTAAAAAATAACAATTACTTTCGTTTTACCTGAATATACTTATACAGAAATTCTAGAATACATAATACAAAAATAATTTCAATTTTACATATATTTATTTCACACAACTGTTGTTCCTACACTTTTTTTCCAAACCATTTTAATCAGAGAAGTATCTCATTTGGTAACTATTTGATTAATTTAAAACTCTTTTTTGCGTATTTTTAAAGATCCCTCGCAATATTATTGCAGGTAATTGTGATATTATTCTCAGTTGTTTATTTCGTTTTCCTTTAGTCAAAGTAAAATGTTTTTTTCTAATTAAACAAATTTATTTTACACTTTGGGCTATTTTTTTAATCTTACCCTTTATTTGTAATTCATACATCGTTCATCCATAGGCCCTGTATGACGTCAGTGCACATAATGTGCGTATACGTATTCGTATGGTATTGACTGGCTGTGGGAGTGGTCTTGTTAAATTTTCAAAATTTCAATAATCAAAACAAATGAACATTTTTAAATCTCGCAATCCCATTGGCTAATGATCTCTTGCATTGAACAGATATTGAATCATCGCTCAAAGCATTCTACATGTATTAACTAGCCGCTTATATAATATTTCACTAAACATATTAAGCTTATTGATAGTTGAGGAGAAATTATTTTCCTGTCATATTTTTAAAAAAATATGAATAACAGAATAAAATGAATATTTTCATACTTAAAATTATCTTCTTTACTTTTATGTGTACATATTTTAATGTACATGTTCAGATTAATCGAAAGCAGATGACATTAATTGTGCTAATGGTTTTTATTATTATTTTCACTATGTAGCTATATAGTTGATTATTTTTTTATAAAAAAGGAAATTTCAACCCCTAAATCATATTATGTTATTAGATTAAGTGGTTAAAAAATCAAAGAATTTTTTTTTTATTTTACTCGTTTTTAGTATAAATTTACAACCTGCAAGCCTTCATAACAGCAAATTTCATGAGCCATTATAAAAATAAGAATTTTTTTGGTTTTTGGAATTTTAAATTAACTCCCCTTATTATTTTGTGGTATAATTAGTTTAAAAAAATAACGCGAGTCTTAATTTTTGATATTTGAGTTGAAACTGTGGTTCTCATTACAAAGAAGTTCACGTATTCTATTTTCTCAAGAGCATTTGAAATTTTGGCATTTGTTTGTACATAGTGTTCACGAATACTACTAGATTCTGAAAACCAGTGCATTCATATTAAGCTTTAAGAGTTTTGTTTCTTATCTCAACATTTTCCTAGAATAGAATTCCTGAATAAATATTCTGTGAGAATTCTAAGCATGCTTTGTGCAATTGCCGAGGACGGCTTGTATCACATTATAGCTATCCAGCTTGTGATTTAACTTAAAGAACTATGCTTCGCAGTTTTATTCTATGTTTGGAGTGTACCCATGTGGACAAGTTTTAAATCCAATACTCTTCTTTAATTATTAATAGTATTTTTTTTTTTGCTTTTTTTAAATTCTGAACGATTTTATAATAATGGTTATACATAGAATATTTTTTTTCAAATTGTATGATATCATGAGCGTTGACACATTTAAGCAAGAGTATAAAAACTTCAACTCCCATCTTTGGGAATCGGAAAATCTTAATTTTTATTACATAAATAGCGAAATATGGAACCCAAAATTAGAGTTTTAGAACTAAATAAATTGTTTGTTTTTTTTTTTTTTTTTTTGGTTTTATATCAATTTTATCTAACTCTTTATCTATATTTTATAACTCTTTATCTATACTTTATCTATATCTACTTTATATGACAATTTAAAATGTGGCAAAACAATTTCTTGGAAATAGAAGAGTAAAAGGATTTTTCTAGTTTATTTGGACTTCATATTTGCAATTTTAAAAATATTTCCATCAATTGGTGAGCATATTATCATGAAAACCCACAACAAATTGACTTTTTTTTAATATAATCATCCCGATACGATCCCACAGTGGAAGTTGTGAGGATAACCTGATGAGAAATAATTTTTGTTCCAGTAAGGCAAACCTGAGAATTTTCTTACGTGGGCCTAATCAGGAAAACCCGATGGAAAATAACTTTACTTTCAATAGGGTCATATTTACGCGATCTTAATGTGGAACTTGTAAGGATAACCTGATCAAAAATATTGATTTCTCAATGAGGCAATCCTAAGAAGGTTCTCACATGGATACGATCAGGAAAACCCGATGAAAAATCAATTTTTTTTCAAATAAGGCCAGCCCTGATACGATTTTCATGTTAACCCGATCAGGACTTCCTTAATAAGGTTAACCTTATTTCCGACTAGTCGATAAGGTTCTTATAACACTTTAACGAAATCGAGCAAAAATTCAAATCGGGTGATGATTACTATGTCTAGAGAAAAAAATACTTTAATAAAAGTAAATGTGCTACCAATTAGTATAATTACACGCCTCATTTTCGTATGTTTTTTTTTTAAATTGGGTGAAAAATCATAGCTTTTAAAATTATCAATCATATATAATACAGGAAAAAATAAAGATGCATTAGTACAAAGTTGCACAAAGTACAAATTTGAAAACAGAATTGTAATTTTTCTGAATTTTAGCCCACAAACTAGTTGAATTGATCCTAAGTAACACCTTGAGAAAAATGCTACTCAATTATTTAAACTGTATTAGTGGGTTAAAGTTTAAAAAATATTTTTTACCATAGACACTATCTTCTTGTGTAGTTTTCCTAAAATGTGATCTACCATTTATCGTGGGGAAGGGGGGCAATTTGAAAGATAAAATGAGAAATGTAATAACGGACTTGTTCAAAGATTATGATAACTGTAAAGCAGTTTTCAGAACTACTTATTTATTAAATTGCTTATTTAATATTTTTAATAATTCACTTATTTATTAAATTCCTATATTTGTTTCTATTTTTAAATTTCTTACCAAATTTCTGTGAAAATATTTTTGAAAAATGGTTATTAAAACTGTGTTCATCAATTTTATGACTCCTTTCTGAATACCTTCCTAAAATTTAAAAGATTCTTAAACAATTTTGGTATCATTTTATATTAAGACAACTTAAGACTGTTCAAAGTTTGTATATTACGAAATAAAAATAAGGCTTTGCATCAAATATAGCAGTGAAATACTGAGAAGTATCACTAAAAAAAATGTAAATTTTAATTAGAAATTTAAAAAAATGTATTTATAAAAATCTGTTGCATATATTAGATGTTGAGTTATTTATGCATTTTTGGGATTTGAGTAATTCTGTTGTAGAGAGAATTACAACATTAGACACATTTCACGGTAAGTGGTAAGTTATTTAACAAAAATATTGCCTCTTATTAACTTGTATTGTACATAAGAGCTTATCATTTAGTCTAGACGCAGATATAAAATTTTACAAACTACTTTTCAACATTACAATGTTACAAATGATCAAGACTTCTTTTTTGGGAATTTTCCACAGTTTTAATTTTCTAATCTTTCAAAATTGATCAAATTAAATATTCTTTATAAAACATTTTATATTTTCTGGATGAAAGAAAGTTTAAAGAATATATTTGTATATAAAAACAAGAAAATGTAGTTACAGCAGTGATTGAATTTATGTCAAAAGCGACATTTTTATTCCAAGCACTACCTACCTTGTACGTAAGAAATACAGTTCCTTGTATTTATTTAACATGAAACTTGTTTGGAAAATATGAAACATGTAGGTTGTTTTATATGGAAATATTGAATGTTCTAATACACAACAATTTTTGAAAACAATTTTTCAAACCTGTATCAAAAAAAAAATAAGCTTTCGGTTATATTATCCTGGGTCAAATAAAGGGTTATATTAAGTTATAAATTTTATTAATAAAAGTTTTCCTTAGCAATATTAATGCAGGTTGTCCTTACTTAAAGTTCACATATGTATGCAAAAGTAAATGGCACAAAGTGGCATGTCAATTGTTAATATTCTAGTAGCCAGCGACGCGGAAGTACCCACAACGGAATAAATTTATTGAGTTACTGTTTACGTGTACACAACAGATAATGTCGTGCAAAATATTTCAATAATTTTTAATTTATTATTTCTACGTTTTCCTTAATCACAGGAGTATAATAGTAGCTCGTGCATAGAGTACACAAAAGTACCTGATAGTGCAAGCGATATTTATAAGTTTATTTTTTAAAAATCTGAAATTTTCTTGTGGAAAAAAGTGTAAAGTTCTAAACGGTATAATGTAGGAAACTATACAAAAAAGATAAAAATTAAACATGATAATTAATAATGTTTGTAGTAATAATTTACACTATTCTACTAAAGCAATTAAATCGACATACACATGTTTTACATAATCATAGCCCTTGATTCCGACATTTATAAATTCATGTTTCCCTTCAACAATTATATTAATTACAAACAATTAAAAGTAATTACAGGATTACATGCAATTTACAAATAATACATGAGTGTTTATTTTTCTGATTAATTTCATACTCATAAGCTCCAATTGATTCAAAATTTGTTTAGTATTACAAAATATTTATATTATCCTCATATAAATCATAAAATAACAATTTATTTCCTTGTTTTTAATGAATAATTTTTTTTCAATTTTTAATAAAACTTGTTTTATTTTCCTCTTAGACACTTTTTCTATACACGATAGCATATTAAAGTTGCTACAAATTATACGCAGAGCTGAAATTCAATTCACAATATACCATTATATGCACTTAACTATAAGCTGGAATATTATATATAATGTCGTATATAGCAAGTAGAAGCATTAACTCAATTCAAATATTAACGTTACCCAAGATAATTTCAAAGGCGCATTAGAGTTAATTAGGATTGCATTGTTCTATATATTAATGACTAAGACCTAATGAGTCAATTGAAGTTTTTGACATTTATTTAGGTTTATTATTAAAGACCATTGCTTTTATATCTTAGGAATGATAATTATAAAATGCTTTACATATTTTAATTCGGCGCTTATCGTTATAATGCTAACTTTATATAAATTTATGGTTATAATAAGTTAAAAAATATGCAGATATTAAATACCTTTGTTAAATACCGATATAGGAAATTTTTGCTTGTTGCAGTGGAAAAAAAGTAAATAATAAATTGGTTCATTGATTTAAAACCATGGTAAGAGTATTATGTTTTATAACATTAACAAGCATTTTTTACTATTAAATTAAGCTATAAACTCTATACCTTAGGCCAGTGTTTCTTTCCCTGTGCCCGGGAAACTTAATATAAACTTTAAATTTTTTAGTTTTGTTGTCAAATTCAACTCTTACAATGGATATAGCAAATTTGTCCTAAGCTTGGGAAAACTTTGTACAAATAAAGTAAGCATATTTCTTAACAGTTTTTCAATAGTTTTTACGGTCAATCTGTGGCTGAACCACTGGGGGTTTACAGAATTTTTCTGCAGTTTTAAAATACTTATTGATTTTAAATGCGTTTATTGAAATTCTAGAATACGTGTTTCATACAAACGAATAAATATATGAAGACAAAGAAAACAAATTTATAGGTCGGATAAAATATAATAATTACTCATTATTTATTATTTTCTCCAGTGCATTGATTGGGTTCATTAGATAGCTCTTGTAAAGTCAATAACTTTTTTTTAAAAATCCTTTATTGCCTTCTATATATTTACAATTTATATACTATGCAATGTGCTAACAAATTTTGGTTGCTTATATACCACACTTGAGGTAAAAACCGTAGTTCGACCCTGGTGTGGTATTTTCGAAACATGTTGAGAGGGCCCAACCAATGTTGAGACTCTCTAAGAATTTGTTAGGAGGTCGCGAGGCCAACGTCAAAGTCAATAATAAGATCAAAAAGAATCATTTAGTATATGGTTTGTATATAAAGCAAGCAAGTGCAGTTTTTCAATTTGAAATTTCAAATTGAACGCCACGTCCAAGTTAACGCCTCATCTTATACACTTTTAACTTGAACACTAACTTCACATTGATCAAATATATTTCCCTTTTTTTCCAACCATGTCTATTAACTACCATTTAAATCTTCCCCGCATATTTAAAAAAACAAAAACAAAAATTCTTCTTAATTTTATGATAAGGTCATTCATCCAGTGTCTGTGATCAAAAGATGTTGGTTTTATTTCTTAATTTATCATTTGACTGGAAACTAATGAAGTATTTGAATAATTAATTTTCTGCAAAAAGTTATCAGCAGCCTAATTTTTAACATATATTTGTATTATGAAACACATACATCTTATATTGAAATTGCAAAGATAATTTGCTACTATAAAATAAAATCTTGATTAAGATGTGTTCTTCATTAAGGAATTTGTAAGCATTGTGGATTCTATAGGTTTACGTACCTATTGTTTTAGTTTACCAACATTTCCTCCCATTTCCTTTGCTTTATCTTTTGAATATTTCAGTACCACTGCAGGCTGGTTGTGTAATTCTGATAGTTTAACCGATTTAACTATTTCTGATTTAAAATTTTATTGATGAAAGAATTGAATATAAAATATTGGTTTAAATCGTTTTAATCTTATTTCGATCGAACAAATCAAATAATATTGTTACAATTTTTGTGTCATAAATTTAAAATTAACGATTTCAATGTACAAAAAAATATTGATGTGAATATTGCAAATATTTTCATATTCACACACGTAACAATCCAATTTAATAATAAATCCTGTTAGAATTAAAATGTATGTAATAAACATCCACTTTCATTTTGAAATTTAATTTAATATTAATCCAGGATTATAAGCATCCCCGAGTACACATCAAATAATTTTGTTCAGTCATTTGAAAATGAAATATGATTGATTAAATTGCGAAAAATATAATTAAACACATGAAATTATAAAGCAAGAAACAGGAAATTATATTGCGGTAATTTCGTCTAGAACTGAATTTTCATTTAAAACTCACTTTGTTTTATTTAAACAAATCATATTTTCCGCTCAAAAATTTATGTATGTATATGTATAAGACATGAAAATGTTTTTGTTTCAAAACGTTAATAATCTTACTTTGCAGTACCTTCTAATTTCATTTAAGAATTATTATTATTGTTTTCAGAAAATGTTTATGTTGGAAAATAATCTACTTTTGAAAATTGAAAATCTACGTGAACAATTTTTGTAAGAACAAAACTTAGAAATGATTGATAACAATTTACTTCCGTATAGAGCAATGTTTCCCAACCTGGAGTACTCGCACCTCTGGGGCTGCGAGAAGGTAATTTTGGGGGTGTGGTAGAAGTCCCTAACAATATAAATTATTAAATTTTTGACTATAAATTTCAATAAATTTTGTTTTAAATTTATTTTTCTGAACTAAAAAATCGAAACACATTTTTCAATGAGGTATGAAGAATAATTTTACGATTCAAAGAGGTGCGGCTCAAAGGCTAAGAAACACTGGTGTAGAGTGTAGATATTGTAAGTAAAAGAAAATTGGTTTAAAAAATTTTGCGCAAATATATATTTTTAACATTTTTGAATCTATGAAGGCTATTTTCGGCTTATCTGAAAATCCATAATTTTAGCATAATACGTATCATGCATATTGCAAAAAAGGTGGAGTGCAGTACTTTTGTATCCAGGTTTAGTATAACATCTAAATAATTATTCACCTTCTAAAGTGTTTTATAGTTGTTCGACAAATCAATCAGTGAATCGCTTTATAATCGCAATTTTGAAGGGTTACTTAATTAACACTTAATTAGACTATGTAATGACTAATTAAGGGTGTAAAAAGGATAAAAACCACAATAGACTTTTCGCCTCGATATTGTTTTCCTTTTTCGTACATTTGTTCTACTGTCTTATACTTTTAGAACATTCTTCATATAGAATTTCAGTTTTATACTATAAATGTTTGTCAGGTTTCTCTATTTCATAAAAAATAATGCATAAAAGAAAAAGTATCACGCGAAAATTCGGTATTGTATGCTCTTCGAGTTTCATAGGATTGCAACGCAAAATTGTTACAAAAACATTTTCATTATTTATACAAGTGCATTAGAAATTCATTAATGCCAAATGAGTTTTTTTAAGTTCAAATTCCATAACTTTCATTTCTCCAACTGGTACCAACGAAATATGTCAAAAAATTAAACCAATAAAAATTTAAGGAGGCAAATGGTGCCAAATGTATGCCAGAAAGTCAAAGGGCAGTCAATTCTAATCAATGCTAATCGATCGGTCAAATACCCAAGTGTTCAAAAACAGTTAACTGATGAAATTATATGCTGCAGTATGGTAATCCAAGACCCCTTTGCAGAAGAAAAGCTCCGGAAAAAAATATTAATTAAGGGTTAGGTGATATTTCCGTACCCACTACAATCATCCAAAGTTAAGTCTTCGAATTTCTGTTTATTTTAATTGTAACTACATTTATTAAGTGGTAAAAAATTGAATGCTCAAGTGATGTTCAGAATGTACTTTTTTGATATTTTCTTTAGTAAGCAATTGATTTTCAATAATATTGCATTCAAAATTTGCGCACTAGATGTCAAAGCATTGATACTAAAATTGATACCGGTATTCCTAGTACATGAAAAGAAGAGGACAAAAGCTTATTATTTACAATTTTGCAAGTACTAATTAAAACAAGAAAAAACAAATTTTTAAGAGAAAACTAAAGTTTTGTTTACTGATAAATATTAAAGTTGCAATTTTTTGTCTATTACTATATTGTGTAAGAACTTTAGCAAGTGGTACAGTCCCTGTCCATATTATTAGACACACTTTAGATGTTATTTAAAATGTTCATATTCTACTAAATTAAATTTAATAGTGTTTACTTTTTATATTATAAAAAATTGCATTGATTTTTAAGAAATATTTTTTCTGGGTAAGGGTAAAATCTTGTTTATTATCCCTATTACTCTACTTTAGGATAATAGCTTTGATTTGAAACCCATTGAAAATATGTAGAAGTTGCTGAAGACAAAGTAGCTAAAGAGGTGGTCACAATAGAAAAATACCCCTTAGAAAAAAATATTCACGTATGGAATTATCCACAAATACAGCAGACGATATTGGCCAACATAGATAGCATACTGCGCAGAATGGGAACTTAAATATTTTAGATATATTTTAAACTTAAATATATTTATCAATAATTTGGTTGGGTGAATATTTTACATAATTTTATTTATTTTTAGTAGGATAGTGGACATGAAAGGATAAAGTGAGAGATAAAAAAGAAAAAAAAATCGATGTTATTGTGATGTATATTGTGTACTTCATATTAAGGTAATTTAACAATTAGTAATGTTTGAAGGATTCTGTAATAAATGTGTTTGTATGATTTTAGAAGCCTGATGAAGGTCTAATAAAAGACCGAAACGTGTCGCAAAATTAATAATTAGTACATGGATCTACATTTTTTCATATACGCTATCCTACTAAAGATAAATAAAACTTAAATATATTTTTTACTAAATATGATTTTTGGTTACGCTAGTTGGTAATAAGCGTAATAAATAAAATTTGTACAGGAAAGTTAAATCCAATCAAAAATATGAACCCAAAATAAAATAGCTCTTACTTCAGGTTTTATACAAAACCTATAGCGCGTCTATTAATGTGGTCAGGGACTGTAGGCCTTTAAAATCTTCCATCTGATTTTGGGTACAGCAAACATGTACCAGAATACAAGAAACTCATGTGGTTACCTCTTCCCATTTTTACTATAGGGTATCGTGGAAATGCATTTACAGAAAAGGGAACCAATTAAATTGTTTAGATTTGTCATATTGCAGACGAGTAATAAAAAAAGAACCGAAGAATACGTAGAAATCTGAAAATAAAATAGCGTTCCAGTTTGCTTACGTATGTACATAAAGCTAGCGGACGACGTAGAGGTACAAGCGTTGAATCGTGTACTTTATTTCCGAGACTATGTTTAGAATTACATGCTCCAGAGTCAGTGTCTTTCTTCAAAGCTATCTCATCGCATAAAAGCGTACCATTTGTAAAGTATTCGGTGACTATCAAACATTTAGCAGTGAGCGCAGTGGGTCGAATGAGAAAACGGGTGGGTGTTCCAGAGTACAGTTGTAGCAGCCGCAGTGCCGCCGCATCAAATATAAATGATAAGATCCGCGTTGGGACTCCAGCAGGTAAAGCGAACGACGACGAATATGCCGACAGTATTGCGCCCATTGCGCCTCCACCCCCTAATATTCACAACACCATACGAACGGGAGAGCAGTAGAATGGTCCCTATATATATATATATATATATATATATATATATATATATATTAGATGCCGCAGTTGGTATCCTGTGCTTTGCACACAAAGCTATGGACAATTGATTTTCTCAACATTAACACAACGAATCACGCTAGATAGATTTAAATTTTACTCATTTTTCTGGCCATCATCACACTCCCTCTTATCAGATTTCTTTGTTTTAAATGAGAATTTAAACTACTTCATATATCCGCAACTATCTAATTATAATACATCTGTTATAAATCGTTGTATTTAGAAGCCCGTCAAACCAAAAAATAAATTACGATTGAAAATAATTCCCACGTGAAATAAATCCAATTTCACATAAAAGATTTATGTTTTACCTCAAATATAAAATCATTTATTTGAAAATTTATAATTTATTATTCAACAATTTTACGTTACTTTTTTAAACTAATACAAAACTAATCTAATAATTAAACGTTTAAAAAATATGGTTTATATTTTTTGTCCGAACGAACTTTCGATTTCGGCCTAGTCTCGGCAAAAAAAATGAGTTTTAAGTTAGTTTAGGTTTCGGCTATTGTGAAACAAAATCTAAGTAATTAGCTTAAATATTACGGGCTAAATGATTAATTAATATCTATAGGTTTTAAAGTGAAGACAGACTAATATTGGTCAAATCTTTTTTGCTACGAAAACATGACCTTATATGAAAGATTCGATTTCAACCAAAACTAAGACTAATGCCAAAATTCAGTTTTGTTTTCGGTTTCGACCGTAAAAACAACACGGATAAAAAACTTAAAATTACGATAGTAATATCGTAATCAAGAACCGGACTCCAATATCGTCTTCTTAACAATATAAAATATAAAATTTCCTTTTTACATTTGAAGTTTTACATTATAAAAACGTTATTATAACAATTGTTTTCTGTAATAAGTATCAAAATAAAAAATTCGATGTTAAATTGCAAATATTTTTGTAAGTGCAAGTAAATATTCATATACCATATGCAAAGAAAAGAGACATAATTTCCAATATCTGTGTCACTACTCTCTGATATTATAATTATAATGTTCTATGAGTGCAAGTGAATATACATATATAACATTTACAAGTAAGAGACAGAACTACTACTACCATCCCTACTCTTTAACTTCTCATCGAATACATACATATGACTGATGACTATTTGAATATGTATGAGCGTATACATGAACTGTTTCTATAAACGGAAGTTTTCTATAAACTTCCGCTTATTGTGACAAAACATTCGCTACTTTAGTTACGACCAGAACAAATGAATCAATAAGAAATAATCGCTTACAATTTTAAATTAATAGTGATATTATATTGGGAACAAAATTTCAATTCATGCTAAAAAATAATTGTCGATTAATAACAATAAAATATTATTATATCGACAAATTTTTATGTTTGAATATTCGTTTTTTTTTATTATTGAAAATATTTTCAACATACTGTCTCAAATACATAGCCTTCAATAATAAACTAAAATTGTTATCGCTTTCCTAAATCTCCTGGCTTGGATTGTTACCAACATTTAAAAAAATAACCTTACAATCGAGAAATAAAACATTGTAACAGTAAGTAATTGATTTATAATAATTAAATTGTCTCATAATTTGTAGCCCATATTATGAGTATTTTGTAAATTCCAGAATAAAAAATAATAATTGTCAAATAGAAGAAACCCTTCTTTTGCAACTAGTATTATCTGACTAATGTAATCTATCATATTTGAACATTGTAAAATTTATGAAAGCGAATAGAACGGTTTACTGTTACAAGTAGTAATATTTGCCAAATGAATTTTACTATGCGGCATTATTAAAAGTATAAAACGTTAGTTCAGGTCCTGCACTCATATATTATACAGCAGAAAGTACGATATTATTGTTGTTATTTTTGATATAATTTTTTCCATGTAGTTTCGCTCGGATACTATTTATATTTCAAACATTTGCTGTACTGTAACCGTTTTGTATACTAAAAAAGATGCTAACCAACAAATTCAAAGGTAATGCTGTGAAAAATTCTAGACCACTCATCTTGCTAACCCTTTCCTCTTCTGTCTTCGTGTATCTTTTGGGGCGGCAAAAAGAAATCAAGTTGTCTAACTTTTTGGTGTAAGCGCAGGGTTTGAGAGGCAATATTACTTCCAGCTTAAAAAATAATAATAATTTTATTATCTAAAATACCGTTCTTATGTTTATCATGGTTTCTAAGACTATCTTAGAAATCAAAATTATGACATTAACATTTGTAAAAACTTTTATTTTTACATATTTTTTTTTATAAATTGTGGTCACTTTTTTTACAACAATATGAATATTGAGAACGATTCTATTGCGTTTTCGGTGAAACGAAGACGTTTAAATTTAAGTGCTAGTGTGACAACATTAAAGTGCCATCCGAGTTCTTTTTATCGACGTAAAATCCGATTGTTACATTTACCAGATGAAATTATTTTGGCTTTGTTTAGAAAACTTTCGTTTCAAACCATTGTTAAAACTGTTAAACTAACTTGTGTGCGATTTCAAACGTTAAGTTTAGATTTAATGTGCCTTGAATTGTGTAAAATTAAACTCAAAATAGAGCAAGCACGTCGATATCTTGAAAATTTGGACGATAAGAACAAAAACAAAAATGATAAAATTAAAAAGGTGTATTCGATGTCATTGTTGGATCTAATTGAGAGCTGGGTAAAACTTACTTAAACTTAATAATTTTGAAAAAATAAATCATAAACTACTGGTGGCCGAGTGGTAAAGGTGACCGCTCCAAAACTGTAGGTGATGGGTTCGATCCTCGTATTGGAAAAAATTTTCAATATTTCTCGATAACGGATTTTTAGAGTTAAGTCTTTATAAAACGACGGTAAATCACAATTTTAAATCATAAACTAGATACACCATCAAATTACTATGATTTCATGTAAAAGCAAATATATAATTCTATCACCAATCACTACGAAATTGGGAATGAAATTATTTATCACAAAGTAAGGAAGTTTTAAAAAACTGATAAACATAATGCAATTTTTTCAATGAAAATATTGCTTTACTTTCGTAATTTTTTTTTTAATTTTAGTACAATTTGATAATTGCTTCGACATGGCGATATGACTATTTTAAAAATATATCTGAAAATGAAACTTTGATGACTCGTGGAGGATTATTACTGGATCAATTTAATTTGGTGTTATATCGTTTTTTCAGCGAATCCAAACTATTCACGTACAAGATAAATCATAAACCCAGCGAAATCAGTAGTTTAGGCGACGTTGTAAAAGATTTTCTGTTAAAATTTGAAAGATATCAGTGCCAGAAGAAAATGAACGATCCCTTCAATTCTGGATCGAAAATAATTGATTTACTTGATTGTTTGGTTGGAGGAAAAAGAAAAACAATTTTGGAACATTCCGATGATAATTCCTTAAATTTGCATGTAAGTTTTCATAACTGCATGTTGGATCACAATATTAAAGATCTTTCCCAACAAATAGCTGCAATATACAATCGATCAAGCATGGTTTGTTGCATTCGATACCGGAAATAAAAAATGTGCTCCAACCGATCATTTTTACAATGATTTACGATTTTTATTCAAAAGACTACGAAGACTCATTCGAGCGAATAATGGATTTGTAATAGATAAAAAGTTAATTACAAATAAAGTTTTCTGTAATTTGAATCCTCCAATTGAAAATATTTATGAAATCTATTGTGGATTTGGAGATATAAACTCAACTTTCTATTTTTATGGTACAATGAACGAAGGTAATGCCCAACATTTAAGTGTATAGTAGCTTATTTCCACTAATTAATTATGAACATTTAGAATATTTACGAGCCATTATTTTATGGTGGGAAGACAATGAAAATGAAAATTTGGAAAATGAAAATGTCGAACAAGAGGAAAATGCTGCAAGAGATTTTCGTCTAGTTACAAATCCAGTATCCAATCGTCCTAATGTTAAAATTGATATTGTTTTAAATTGTACACCTTATTACTCACCTCGTTACATTGTAAAACAAAAACATTCATCTGATTACCTTTTACGACAAAATTTAAGAACATTGTCAGCCAAGAAATCTGATAACGATTATTTTTCAATGAACGTTATTATTGAATCTAATCTAGCAAAAGATAACCGATTGCCATACAAATACAAATACAGTATTAAACAGTTTGAACCAACAAAAGTAGAAATCAAACGAAAAAGTTTAAAATCCGCAGAACTTTAATCTATGAATGTAATAAAAAAGGTTTTCTTTTAAACTTTTAGAAGTCCCTTAGAGTTTTATTCCATGTTTAAAGTTCCACCTTCTGAAGGTTCAAATAATTTAAGGAATCACTTATATCAATTAATAAACTGAACCAACTTTAATTATATTGTTTCTTTTAATTTCATTTTATTCTTCCAAATAAAAACAAAAACATTATTATTTATTTTTTCATTTAGAAGATATTTTTGTCAATTTTTTAACAAAAATATTACAGATATTTTCAATTTTTGAAAAACTCTTCTAACCTTTTTAATTTTCCCTGAATGCTTTTGTATAAATTGATTATGAAATCACGGAAGAGTAATAAGGCTAAAGCAATTTTCCTCCATTTTCCTCCTTTTCAGCAACATATTCTTTCGTTTTTTTATTTACTGTTTCTCTATGTGTGAGTCACTTTAATTTCGGCTCCAGTAACCTCATAAAGTGTAGCATTTGATTCAATTATTTCTATTCTTGTAAAATTGTGCCATATTTTTTAAAACCAAAACTCGGTTCAACTATTGTACGTGTTTTCTTAGAAATTGAAAATAGTTATTTCTTGCCAAACCAAGTGAGAAACCTTAATTTATTAGGAAGAAATTATTTATTTATAAATTTATAAGAATTCGTCTATTTTAAGTAAAAGAACTTACAAACTGATTTAGGTAATTTGAATCAAATTGTTTATTTATGTTTGATAAGTAAATATTTATAATTTATTTTCTTTTTTGGTCTTTTAAATTCAATTTGATTTACTATTATGGAATTAATTTAATGATTCAACGAAAATTGTCTCAAAACAATAATTTTGCTCGCCTCCTGGTGGTTGAGTGGTGTAGGCGGCCGCTCCAAAACTGGAAGATGTTGGGTTCAAATCTCGTATCCAGCAAATTTTCGATATTTCTTACCATTTGAATATTCATCAATCATAAAGTCACATAACACTTAAGTTGTTATATAGCGACAGTAAATAATAACAAAACAAATAATTTGCTATTAACATTATTACAATAACTATGAAGATCGACAAAAAATAAAACATCATTAATTTATCCAAAATTTTTATTGTTTCAATCTTAATAAACGATAATTTTAATTTAGCTTAACCTTAAATGAACTATTTTTAAAGGAACCGTATTTCAATCTCACCAACTTCAATATTACCGATTTTAACGTTATAGAAGTACAAATGTATATAGCGTATAACTATTGAAATAATTATAAATTTATCAAACTGCAATTCTCGCTTCCAAGATACAATATTAATATTTTGACAATAAGGACGAAACATAATATAATTTAAACACAACGATTGGTATTAGTTTGAATAAAAATTACAATCGCAACCGTAAAAAATCAAATCCAAAAATCTCAATAAATCTTTCATCCGAAGATATAATTTTCCATTAAGATTCAAAAATTTGAATAACCTTATATTAAAATAGTCTCAAAGTTCAATTGTTCATAATGCAAATTAAAAGTGCGAATTTTCTTTGATCTAAATTACACGTTTTTACCGAAAAAAGTATACTCTTATCAGGCATATTTCGGTATATGGATCGAATATTATCGTATACTTAGTTCATTTTATTCATTCACACGTGTCAGCATTGCTGGATTTACTCCTAGACCTGTGAGGCCTGGACTTCAAGCAGCATAGCTCTAGGAACGGCAAATTATTTGGGACGCCAGAGTTTTAAAGATGAAGAACTTAAGAACAATTTTAAAAAAAATATGAGTCAATAAGAATATAATTAATTACGCATTGAAATATCTTCTAAACTATACATGCAAATTGGATACCATTTTCAAAAAAATAGAAACTATTTCATCAAAAGCAACGGCTCAAAAATAACGAATACTACGATGTCCAATTTCTCATTACATTTACTAAAAAAAGTAATCAAACAGAACCCCTACGTAGATTAAGTAAGCATCTTGCTTAAATCCATATCATCCTTAAATGTCACGTCAACATTTTGATCTATCTTTTGAACTTTAAACATCCACAGGGAATATACTCTTATTAGTAACTGGACTTTCTATACTATAATAAAAATTCGTCCCAAGTCGCTTATAACTCTACAAAAAATCAACATATTGGCACTTCTAGCAATTTTAGCTTTAATCAAATAAAAGCAAAGTTAAAATAATATTCCTTTGGCCCTACCAAAGATATTGTAGGTATTATTTATTGGTATAAATAGGTTGACCCCCGGTGAAGGATAATCAGTTGTCAGTATAGTTAGTGAATGCTTTAATTATTAGCTTATCAAATAGTTACAAGATAAACGATCATTGAAAATAAATAAATTATTGCTTGTAGTCTGAAATAAACAAACGTTTGTGTAATAAATAATATTGGTTTTGTTGTATATTCGGAAACACAAATTCAAACGAACCTGTCAAATATAAATAAAATACAAAAATGTAACAATATCATGTTTAAAGATCCTTTTCCAAAAGTCAACTCCAAAGAATAACTTTTAAGGGTCGCTCAAGATTTTTAGGTTTTTGAGTTTTGGAATTCAAAAGTTCCGAAAATAGCCAAACTACGATTAATTTTTTTTTAGATTCCTTCTTGGTACAGTAAAATTTGACTGATTTTTGAACAGGGATCTCCAAACGTGGTAAATTAACATATTTCAATATGAGATTCGAAAAAAAATATTACTCGGTTTTTTGTACCACCTTATTAAATATACGCAAGTAAATTATTATTTATTTTTTTAATCCATAAAGATCTATCCATTACATATGCACTCATATTTTGAATTGCTTATGCGATTTCTTACAAAAAATAAGATAAACTGGAGCTAAAATTTACAACGATTACAACTCTGTAATAAGGAAAATCATTAGGACAAAACGAAATTGAAATTTCTGATTTTTAGAGCTTCGATATGAGCTTTTTTTATTTAAAACAATCAATTCGGTAAATATAAGAAAATAAAAGAAGAATGAGCTGCTTAAAACTTTTCGACATCACAGTAAAGTTTTCAAATTTTTGTTATTACGATTCAAGTAAGCAAAGAATATTTAATAAGTTCATTCAGAAAATCATTTTTGGTATACTATTAAAGTTAAAGGTTTAGAGGTATTCGCACATTTAGGCACAGAATTGAATTATTCAATACGTAAAAAGGATACATCTACCATAATTTCAAAAGCAAAATTGTCCATTGAACATGAAAAATACAAAAGTTTATTTCGTCCATACGTATATTCCCATATCAAAAGTTTTTTTCTGCTCGTCTCCAACACGTATAAATTTATTCTCTTTATATTAGACCTTTGGGAGAACCTAAGTCGTCTGTGCCAAAAATAAGGAAGAAAAATATCCAAATATTTTTTTTCTGAAATATAACACTTGAGCTCAGTTTTTCTTGAATAAAGAAGCTGTACAGTGCCGGCTTGTCCCTTTAAATGTTCTGAAGGAAAATATACCTACCTAGAATCTACACCAGAGATGTTTTAAAATAATAAAGGAATCTCTATGTAACAATATACGACATTTTCTTTCTCCTGCGATTTTATCTTGTTTGAAGTCATTTTTTCAACTTAACATTTTTAATCTCTCCTAAAAGTGAAAATATGATTCTACTTTAAAACACTTCAAAATTAAGCCGTACAATGTAATGTTGACGATATTGATTTTTGCCAAATCGATACATAATTTCCTACATCACGACAGTGTGATAATTAACAAGGAATAGTTTAAAAAGTGGGAGATATTAATAGAGTATGAATGATAAAAATACATTTTCAATTGAGGAATTGCCACACGTTCATGATCATTATACTTTGGATTATGTACATAAGTTCATGTAATTTCTGTATAACTTAAGCATGAAGTTTGATTGAGTAACTAATACCACAACGGGCTTATTAGTCTTATAACTATATTGTTTTATATACCTACACAAACATTGTGGTCATGCAATGAATTTATAACTAAAATATGTTCCTTCTAAGAGCACGCAAATGACTCGTTATTAATCTTTAAAGTTCTTCTGCAAAAAAACAATTATAAAATCTGTACTACCTGCTTGTACTATTTAAAAAGTATACAATTATCGAATTTGAATACCAAACCTCTTTATTAGGATAATAAATGACATAGGTAATTAAATGATTTACTGCCAAGAACGAGTAACGTACAAAATAATTTTTTATACCATAAATAACTAAGAGAATATTAATCAACTTTGATGCTTGATAAAATATTGTACTAAACATATCAGTTCTAACGACAATTCAAATATCAAGAAAATTCAAATAAAGCTCTTTTTAATTTCAGTTTCAAGAATTATTCCGTAGCCGTTATATAAGCCGTAGCCGTAGGTAAATATAATTTTGTTTCAATTTGTTTATTTAAAATTCATTAAGTTGAAATTTTCAAATTTTCATTGTCTGTGTAAACGCCAAAAGTTACCACTGCGTTCGTACTATCTTCATGTCGTTATAGTCGGTATAGTTTATTTAATTCATTTTCTGATCATATATTCTAACAAATTTTATCACATTCTACACGAAACGTAAGTTAAAGTAAATATTTTTTTGAAAACACTTTGCTATAATGAAAATTTGGTGGTAACAATGCTTTTCACGAAGAAGGGGACCTAAGAGATTAATTTACAATGGAATGAGACACCAAAAGCAGTGAATTCATAACTATGAGAATAAAACACAAATGAGAAAAAAAAACCTAAAAATACAAGAGAAGCCGAGAATAAAAAAACAATTAATGAAAATATTTCTAATGTTTCATACCTAAAAGGATTTGGGAGCCAGGAAATAAGGTAGGACAGTATTGAACCTTTTAAACTTTATCTAAGTAACGATGTTATAAATCTCACAAAGTGTGTAATTTGAGGGAATAGAATTTTTGTAAAAGCTATTGAATTCAACAACAACAAAAAAAAGCTTCAATCCAGTGATGGAAAATACCCCGGCAGTCACCACCAACTCAAAGGAACGTGTGAGTAAAAGGAAATCGACTGCAGAATATTCTTATAGACATCACTTGATGCACCATCATACGTAATATAGCTATTGAAAAGAAAATAAGAAATCGTCTAGTTTTTTTATTTTATCAAAAATCAATCTGTAAGATTTATTTGATATTTATGAATTTCAACAAATCCAATGTTATTAGTTAAGAAAGTGGATCATTTCAAATTATGATTGTTGGAAAAATATTTACACTTTAAGCTCGGAAGTTTTTAAATATATACAAAATCGGCTTTTTGAAAACGGCGATAAAATGGCATTATAGTCGTATTATCTGTATTCATATTTGCAACATTATTTCAACAACACTGGGTTTATGGTAAAAGACGATATTAGCTTTTATAGTGATAATACTATGTCACTGCAGTTTTATTTCATATTTTCACATACTCTCATACATATAAATCTGTTCTTAAAGTAGATTAAGATAATTTAAGTTTATCCTCAATAAATTTTCAGTATTCTAAACCAATGGGAAGCTAAAAATATATTTCAGAATTTCAGGAACAAAAATAAACTAATATTTTTATTTTATATCAAATGTGAGGAAATAAATTAAGAAAAAAAATCATATAAATGGTTTTTCATTTCAATGGTTTTTTAATTATCATATTTCACATATGGAATCAAAATTTATTTTATTATTTTATTTATGAATAGAAAAAGATGAAAATAAAAGCTTAGCAAAAGAGTTCTTCATCTTATTTTAAGAAAAGGGATTTTTTTAAGTTGCATTTTCCAATATTCGTTGAAAACAAGCCTGAAAGCTCACACAGGCCTTAAAGAAATAATATGTGTTTATGCTACCGTAGCTTATATCAGATGGTGATGTTAGTTTAATCTCCCTTTCACTATTGGAATTGACGGGATTTTTCCACTCGTAAGGCAATATAAAAATCATGCTTGAATGATCCAATCTGATTTTTCATCCTACATTTTCAGTTAATGGTGTCATCCAAGGGATTCAAGGAAAATATTTTAAGACATTGTTTTTCTCAAACGTTGGCTTACGAAAAGGTGAAATGGTATTTTTTTTAAGTTTAAAATTTGAAAAAAATGCTAAGTATTTTAAAGTTTCAATGATATTTTTTAGAAAATTCTAGCCAAGATAAATACAAGAGATGAATTTATTAAATATCTAAGAATGCATGCAATTAATTCTTGACTATTAAATGTGGGGTATCATCTAGTTTCTATTTTTGTTTTTAACAGAACTTAATTATATAATAAATATAAAAAAAATTCTTCAAATCGTTTGGGATTTCAAACGAAAAGTTTAAATTATCGCTTTTTGCCGAAAACGGCTCTTTTGATTTAATAAGGTTAAGGGAAAATGGTTTCCATGTCAATATGTTTTATAACTTTATCTTCGTATGTGAACTAAATACATACTAAAAAGAAAATGTAATACAAGTATTTTATCTTTCAACAGGGCTCGTGTACGTTTGTATCACTCCACCTTACATACAGTGAATTTAAATTAGAATTTACATTACACTATATGCTCCAATTTGAACAAATTTATCTTATGCAGACATTTTCCTATTTCAAAATTCAACTGAAAACTTATTTTTGATATGATTTTAAAATCATTCAGTATTTTGTTCAATCGTTTTTATTTCTATTCAAATATTTTTCGAAAATAAAACTAACCCTCGGTAAAACTCAATAAATCGTTACCAACTATAGTCTTTCGTACATAATTTTATTTTTACTTTTCTTAACATTAGACGAAAGAAAATATATTAATATTCTCACTAATAAATTATCTAAATATTGTCCTCTAAAAATAAGACAAATGAATAAACTAACGACATATTTATGACTGCGACAATTTTCGAAATATACTGAAAATACTGTGTATTGCTAAATGACGTCATAATTTGATTTTTTATTGTATTCTTAATGCTTTATTATGATATGATTCCTGATTAAATCGGTACAATTGCCTACAAAGGAACTACTCCACAGGGTACTGAATGATGGAGACAAATGAAGATGTCTATAAATACCTTAGAATATTAGTGTCCATTTCACAAACACCAAAAACACTATATTATTATTTGCTTATTTATATTTCTAGTTCTCTTCGAAGTTAAACTCTTTTTTTCTAGCGCTGTCGATCTCTTTTAAAATTCTACTCATCGGAGTAGTCTATTCCTTTTCAAATCTGGAATTCTATATTCTTTTTTTTCTTTTTGGGTGTATAATCTTAGGAAAAACGATCCTTACAAAAGAGTAGCTTTTCTTTATGGTGTTTTTATACGATGCCCAGTGTTTTGTTAAAGATTGTGAACGGTAGTTTAAATTTTTCCCGCTTTATCTGTAATCTACAGTATCAAATATAACTTTTGCTACTCATAGTGAAAAAAATTTAGTTAAGAAATTAATCTGTAACCATAACTTTATGACATCTTCTTTTAAATTTTTCCATAATTGCACTCAGTTTTTCAACCGTATTATTATAAGGTGACAAAATTCAAGAACTTCAATTAATACTGTAACAAAGGCTAGATATCAGTAAATTTTCATGTTCCAAAACAATCTTTAATTCTTTTAAAATCGATTATTATGATTTGACTATTGAATAAGATACGACTACACTTTCCACTCAATATCAATTAAAAGGGGACAATAGGAGCGATTATTTATGATCATCGCGCTTTTGATCTATAAGTTTACTCGATAGTACATTGTACA
Organism: Sisyra terminalis; assembly: GCA_958496175.1. Taxonomy (NCBI): domain Eukaryota; kingdom Metazoa; phylum Arthropoda; class Insecta; order Neuroptera; family Sisyridae; genus Sisyra; species Sisyra terminalis. The sequence goes on from OY292275.1 coordinate 18,061,508, forward strand.
ACAATCGGTGTCAGGTATTTCAATAATCAAACGAGTATCGTTACTACGATGAATACTATAATTATCTCGCCACTCATGAACTGTCCTTACTTAGCTTAATTATCTTCCATATTATTATTATTTTCTTACTTAAAACTTAATGGTATCACTAAAAAACTTGCTTTTTACCAATTAATAATTATAAAATATAAAATAAAACATTGTGATACTTGATTACCTTAGAATAAAGAAACATTTGTAAAATCATCAATTCCCAAACCACATATATAAATAAAAAATGCGTTATCTAACGCATAAATTCCTGGATAGTAAAAAAAACAAACGCATTCAAATTTCACAAATGCATTATGGACTGTAGGTGTCCAACCAAGTGTTTCCAGAACGAGCCAATGGAAGCTTTATGAGCATTTGGCTTATCAAAAGATGCAAACTTCTGTATTAAAAGAGTTCTTTAACGAATTACAAAACATGATACATTGAAAAAGCAATGCCTCTTACACCTCATAACGCTATAATTTAGATGACAATTCAAATTTTTGCACTTTGCTTTCAAAAAAATAAATAAATAATTTTATTTTTGACTGTCTTATTATTATTATCACATAACATAACTCAAACAGAATTGTAAATCGTATTTTTCACTGTTTTTTTTTTCGATTATTGATATATTACTAACTATTACCTAAGACCGAATTTACATTTATACGCCATTGTTAATTTTGAATCTATCAAACAATATCGTCTACTGGTTTCACACAAACGTGTAAACTTTTATGTGTTATACAATAAAATTATAGTAAAATCTTAGTAGCACTCTCGTAATTGGATTCATATACCTGTTACGGCACTTAACATCAGTTTAATAATATCACATATCACCTTATTATTTAATGCCTTTCATTGGTGTACCCGTAAATAATCGAAAGCCTCAATTCTTTGTAAAGACTTTAGTGATAAGCATGGTTAATCTGCCCTGGAATGATATTAGAAAGATCGAAGGGGTCCTAAAAATGAGGAAACCTTGGAAAGATTAGCGATACTTAAGAGATATGTAGATATATAGATTTCAGATATCTATCATAATTATTTTTTGTAAAAAATAATAGAAAAAAAACGTAGATTTTACAGAACCATTTGATTCAACATGTTTATATGTTTTAGAGATTAATAATACCTGCTTCCGCCGCCCTGCAAAATAAAATTAAAACACCAAAATACTCATCTCCAAAATACTTAACACTATCAAACTACTAAGAAACTTGATTAACATAATCACATACATTTGGATACCAAGTCACCAGGGAATAAGATATAATGAGAGTGCAGACGATAAAGTGAAAGAGGTCACCACCGAGGAAACAGAAGACCCATGCAAACTAAAATGTACAAGGCAAGAAATAAAAAGAACGACCCACGATGCGACAATCCATTGCTGGATTGTCAACAATGAGTGGAATGCTCAACAATCTCGCCTTCATTTATGCCGAATATCTACCCAAGAGAAATGTCCAATGGTAGCAACCAGGAAGCAGCAAACTACCATAACCAGGTTGTATATTGGACACACTAACCTAACACATCCACTTTATCAGTAAATCACAAAAACCAAAATACAGTAATTTTGATTACGTAATGGCCATCAAGCATTTCCTAATATAGTGTGGGGCATACGATCGTCAGAGGAATGGAATACCAGTTTAATAAAATTTTAAAAAAATAATTAGGTTTAGAATTTCTACATAACATACTACTTTTTTTAAAAAAAAATAACCATGAATAATTTACAAACTTGATTTTTTTAAGTTTTACATAGTATCTGTATAATGTATGTTTATTAAAACTTTCGGAAAATTACTTCATAATGAAAAAAATAAAATAAAAAATTTCTTCATAATGAAAAAAAATAAAATAAAAAATTTCTTCATAATGAAAAAAATAAAATAAAAAATCACTTCCGCGCTTACTTCAAAATAATAAAAAATAATAATTTATTGTATAATGTTCTCAAAATATTTCAATTACTTAATTAGTTTATTGGATTTTTAATTTATTTATTAAAAAAAAAATTAAAAAGCTTAATATACTTTTACACTTAAATGAAATCATATTCTCGGTTCTTTATTTCATTTAACTTTTAAATGTATGTATAAGCCTCGAATGACGTCACTGCACAAAAGCTTCCAAACGATAGGTAATAAGAGTAATTCTATATGTATATGAATTGAATGTAGGAGTGGCTTTGTTAAAATTTCAAATTTGCAATAATCAAAACAAATGAACAACTTTAAATCTCGCAATCCCATTGGCTAATAGCCTCTTGCAAGAAGTACGTGTTGTCATCAGATATTAGTGCATTTTCAAAGCTTTCTACATGCATTAACTAAGCGCTCGACACTTTCTTCATTGAACATATATTAAGATTATTAAAAGTTATGGAAAAATAATTTCCTGATATATTTTTGAAAAAAATGTAGGAAACCCACTGCATAAGGATTTTTTTTTATCTGAGATTAATAACTTTTTTATGTGTAAATTTTTGTTTATATTCAGGGTAAACAAGAGAATATAACTAGATAACTATATCGTTGTTTAAATTTAAAAGGCTTATAACATATGGTATGTTCAGAAGTTGCTTTTTTTCGAAACTACTCATATCTTTTCGATTCGATATCAAATGATACAAAAAAAATGAATTAAATACTTTTAAAAAATATAATTCTCTTTAAAAGTTTTTTTACGAAAATTCATATTTTATAAGTCGCTGTCATATCTCCAAACCAAAACCCTACAAAAAGAATTTAATACATTAAAAATCACACACATGTTGACAGGTGATGTTTCCAATGGATAAAAAAATGAATTTTACTCATCGGTTCATTCTTTTATTACGTAATATGATCAGATCAGTGATATTTATGTATCCTTTCACATTTCACGTTTCAAATTTCAATTTTTATTAAAACATCAAAGTTTTCCCATTTGTTAAAAACCAGAAGTGCTCATAACAAAAAAATTCAATTGAAAAACGGAAAGTGAATATCAAGCATTTGGTCGATTGATGTAATTATTTATTTCCAATTTATATTTTTTAACAGAAATGCTTTTAACTGGTTTTATATAAAATTTCGTTTAACTAATCATTAAAATATACTTATCTTGTACCTGAAAGTATATAGGTTCTTCAGTACGTTCTTTTCTTTTTCTTGTATAAAATGAATACCTGCATAATATTTACTGATTAAGAAATTTTATTTGTTTAGTTACGTTAGAGTCCTTTTGCTTTATTAACAGCTTTCATCTCTCAAAAATTTCATTATGCCTTCTTTCCAAGTTTTTTGTGTTTTAAACAAAAAGCAATTTATTGAAAATTGCTTTTTGGAATTTATTGGAAAATCAAAAAGCAATTAAACAAAATATTGGAGGTGCAATTTATTTCAGTAAACAGCTAAAACCGGAATAATATTTTTTAAGATTAGAAAAATGTAATAATTAGATAAACCAAGTTGTGGGCAATATGCAGAATGTGAAAAAACATACCAACCAAACAGTGTTTACTTTTCTCCTACCACCAATTAAGTATATGGTCACATGCTATCATTATAAAAATCGTATTTTCAGGAATAATATTGGTCCCAAAATTCAAACATTTTGGAAAGAAGACGTAATGAGACTTCGTAAGAAATGGAAGAAGGTAATAGAGTAAAAGGGTTCTAATAAACCAAAATAAATTATATCGGAACAGTAAATATCGAATATTCATTTCATATTAGAAAAAGGAAAGGATTTATGGGACAATCTAATAAATATATCAAATATTTTGTTTTGAAATCAACAAAGAAAACATAGGTATCAATTAATTATTTACAATTCAAGGCATTGAAAGTTTTCAACTCAATTACAATAAAATAAAACAAATCTAAATTGTTTTTTCTCTGATTAAACATTTCTGAAAGTTTCGTAACTAACAACAATTACCAACATACAGACGGAAAGTTTTATCTTTTGTTGCAAGTTGAATGAAACTCAATTACATTCCCATTCTACGAGTATGTGCTAGCATTGTTTAAGCAATATTATTGATTAGTTTGGTTGTCATATGGAAACGTTACATTTGATACAATTATCTTATTGTTATGCATAGCTGAACAATCCCAAGAAATGTTATTAACATGAGAACTCTCAGAAATGTGAAGCAGTTTAGGAAAATTCATGTCAAGTGATCTGATGTTAGATGTTTGAACTGCACGTAACCACTGCGGCAAACAAAGCGTTTGATACAAATATCGTGGAATGATACCATATTTTTCTTTTTTCGCAACATATATTTCGTATTCATCTCTCATGTGTATCAACTACTGCATTTTTTATTTCCCTTTGATACACCAGTGAGTATATAGTTTGTTTGCAATCATTTCAAAGCTTAAAGTTGAAGGAAAAACTTGTCAATAAATAAGACAACTTCAGTCTCTGCTCACTTTAATTTTTTGAAGATTGTAAACTGTGAAAAGTCATCGTTTTTTATATGAAATATAAGAAATTATTTTCATAACTATTTTGTGTCAAGTTGACAAAGAAGTAGAATTCAATGCATTCTATAAAAATACCTACATTTAAACGTTTCACTCAGTTCAATAAAAATACTATCGAAAATTTGGTTTTTAATATAAGTCAATGTATCAACACGTTTTTATCATTTCTCAACGATAGAAAACTTCCATCTGTTGCACACTTCATCAAATGATTTCATTGAATCAGCACAAAACTGTTTTATATGATGTTCCTGTCCATAGAACAAATAACATACTTTCTTATAACTTCTTTCCAATAAAATATTTTTTTAAATAGAATAACTGCTTTTATGGCGATATGTTATTTTACTTCAGTGCCATTGAATTTCAGTTCATATTTTTTCAGTTATTCTAGTAATATAGCGATAAAAGTAATCGATGTATCTCCCACGTATTTTCGGTTTCATACAACTTGGTTGTCTCTTATTTTAATCATTTTCGAATTTGATCGATTTTACTTTCAGATTTTTCCAACATGTTAATACGTACAAGACAAAGAACTCATTATCCTTTGTTCACAATATACCTGACGACTCAAATTCAAATATAACAGAATGGTACCATTAGAGTAAATGAAAAGGATATAAAATTTTGTGCCAGAATGCCTGATCAATCTGGGTATGTCTGGTACTGCGTTCATAAGAATGGTGTAAAAATGTCGATCAAAAAAGAGTTTAAAAGTTTAGTTAGATTGGAATAAAAATATAATACTTGGGGGGAAGATTACATACTCCAACATACTCCAGGAACATACTCCAAGCTAGCATATTCAAAAATAATTAAAACAAGTATTGGATCCATACTAAAATTTCAACAGCGTCTTGATCAATAACCGGTGAGACCATAGAGAGCGACCACAAATCCACCGATTTGACACCTTTGACAAACTTTCAAATATATATTGAATGTCATCGGGTCCCCACTTTTCCCATTTTTTATCGTACCTAGCTAATTAAACTTGAACTGACACAAATGTTGAAATGTCAACCATCACAATTTCAACTCTTTTTTATTAATGATAAATTAGAGACGAGAGAATATATTTTGTATAATTATACTCTGGAAAGGGTACCAGGACCTGCCAAATTAACGGGAAATAACAATTAAAATTTAACATTGGGTTTATGGAGCACGTTCATTCTAGTCCACCTGTCAACCTCTGTTTCGCGGACCCCTTGGGGTCCACGAGTATATGTATGGTTTGCAGCCTCATTGTTCGTCTTATTTTTTATGGAAAAACAATTATTTTGTAGTGTCAATACTTACTAAATGAATCGCATTTTTGCTAGTTATTTTTACTAAGGAGATCGTTCAATTTGTGTTCCTAAGAAATCCGTGAACCAAAGAAAAATTAAAAACGCTGCTCTAGTCTACAGCTCAGTGACTCACCGAAAGATTAAAAATTGAATTATAAATTACTTGTATAATGGATTAGTATATCTTGAACCTTTTTATACCTATAAGTATTCTGGGATCTAAGTCAAGTGGTAGGCATTATTATTTTTATTGATAAATTTACTGTGTGAAATTTTAATAGAATCTGTATATAAAAATTAGGAATCCGATTAATATTTTATTATAGCCACTCAATGGGGGACACATGTTAAACGGTCGGTGGAAATAGGATTAAGGACCACTGATTTGTACAATCTTATTAGTTTACACAATTTAGACTTGCAAAACGTTAATGTTTGCATTAAATTCCATTAAATAACCGAAATGTTTTTGATTTACTTTTCAATTTCCACAGTTGTGAATTAGTAGATGTTGAATTTGTGAATCATAAAACTTGAAATATACATTTTTAGGGTATCTTATTAAGGAAGAATATATTTTTGTTTTAATAACTTATTTCCTATTAAGTAGATCCTACCCGATCTTGTTGAATATCCCAAATTTGTTGTAGTTCTGATGATTTTTGATAGTTGCGCAAAAAATAACACTGTGTAAATTATTTAAAAATAAAAGATCCTCAAAAATCCTGGGAACTACAACAAATTGAAGATAATCTACAGGATCGGAATAAATAATAAATATACAATAATAACTTATTCATTTTTATAAAATTTTTCTTTAGTTTAAATATTCCCTTTTTTTATTAGGTACATATTTATTCTGGAGATCATTTAAATTGAATTATTTTTAATCGCTCGTTATATAGGTACACGTTTTAGTGACTTCTAAACCGTCTTATATTAACCAAAGGTATTTATTAAATGAGCATATTTTGGGGTAAGAATGAAAAAGAATAAGGAAAAGTTTAAAATAAAAACTACCTTTGTAGGTTAGTATTTTTGATGAGACATACATTAAAAATTGAAATCTTCATTAAAACTAAAGTTGTCTCATAATGTTTGAACTGAGCTGAGCTTTTTTTCTCAAAGCACAAAATGGTTAAATAAAGAAATGTTTAGTATAAAAAAAATTCATGTCAATATCAATTTTGTGAAAACATTTTCCTGTTATTTATTTTATGAAAATAAAACACGGGAATATATTTGTTAAAAAAATAAACTTACTGATTTAAAACTCTCTCGGCGGATAATGAGGACGCAGGAACGCCACCACCAGAGTCATGATGACGTCGCTCCTTGTGGACGATGCCCATGAGCTTCATCCACGGGTTGTTTTGAGCGTGGCTGCCCATCCCACCGCTCTGCCACATGGTCATTCGGGATGACGCTGTTGCGTTGATACATACACAACCCACAAAACACTACTTGGGGGCCCGAATCGCCCACTTTACAACTCAAACGACCTATTTGCCCCCCTGTTAGCAACCGGGGGCACAGCGTGTTTTACCACTAAAGCTGCCCCCGGAAGTCATCACACCTCCCTGGTCATCATGGTTAACTGAGTTCCAGGACCAACTAAACAACACTTTGCACAAAACACCTGAGTATTCGCACTTACAGCACACACGTTTTCACCGTGGCAATACTTCGTTATTTATTCTCGTAAAAATATGCTGGAGGCGTTCAAATATCTGCAACCAAAAAAATATTTCACATTACTCTCGCGTTTACTAAAACAGTATTTCTGTTTCAAAGAAAAATAATAATATCCGCAAAAGCAACAGTGTGTTCAATCTTGTATTGAAATGAAAAACAAATATCATATATAACCTTTAAAAGTTTATTTACCAGAAAAATTTTTAAACAGAACATAAATAATTCACGTTCTCTTATAACTTTTCAACCCAAATTTTCCAATGTCATCAAAAATAAAATTGATTTTCAGTGGGTTTTTTTACTACATCCTAAGTAATTTTCATATTCAAAATACATGAATTTGTAGGCAATAAACTCAGTGGTAAGTTTCATATATTGTATTTTAACTCTAAAATAGGAAATTCTATAGCGCTAATTTTTCGGATGAAAACAATTTTCTTTTAACCACTACTTAACTGATGACGCAAAACTTGCACAAGATTGTTCTAATTTATCCGTTTTTTGTTGATTAATGTAAACATGCGTTTCTGAGTTTGATCAAATTTTTGGATTCTATGTAAGTGATTGATTTTCAAGTTAAACCGAATCTAAGATCCAAAGTATTTTTTCCATAAACCCAGCCTTTGAAACTTCGATTAAACTCTATTATGCACTTATAATACTATGAAATAATACAAGTGAAAACACCATTAGGATATAATTCAATAGTTGAATTTTTCTAAAACTACAGTAAACACTCGATTATTTGTGTGTGGATTATCCGGTTTTTTAGTAATATTTGAGGGAAAATCATAGATTTTCTTAATAGTTATGATTATTAACCAAAGCATCTGCCTGCCTTACAACTGCATAAAATATGTAGAATTTTAGAAATAAATAATTATAGTTCGAATTATCCGTGTTTTTCGATAATTCATATCGTCTCTTCCCACCATTAATCCGGAAAATCGAGAGCTTATTGTATACACAAAAATTAGAATACATGGCCACATTTTTCCTATGCACAATAAAAAAGAATCAAAAATTAAATAAACAAGAAGTTTTATAAAAATATTATCATGAAAAAATCTAAAATTATTAAAGTTAGAAAAATATACTTGATTGCATCAGAAATCTAAGAATTTTAGGGACCCAAATTGAAATTTTTCCGTAAGAAAACGATACTGATCAATATTTTAAAATCTGCTTAAAGATAAAAAGTAAAATATTTAGAAGAGTAGAAATGTTTGCTTCTATTGTATAATAGTATTCATTAAAATAATTTCCAGGCACTTCCAAGGACAAGTATCAGTATGATTGGTCTCTAAAAATAATAATAAAGCTTTAATGAAATTTTTCGTTGAAAACAATTAAAATTTTAGTTTTTTAAGATATCTAAGATTCTAAGCATGGTGAGTCGATTTCGGAAAGGTATTTCATTGATACTTTATAAGTATGTAAGTACTTAACAAATTTTTTGTTAGTTACAGATCTCGATGAATGTAAGTTTAAAAAATAATAATAAGTGAAAAACATAAAAAAAGAACAATCGTTGAAGTGAAAAGAACTGTTCAATCTGAAATTTTAATATTGTTTAGGAGTTGATGGTATCTTTTTCAAGAAAAAAAACGCTTTGGTTCTGCTGTGAAAATAATTTTTTTGTGTTTTACATAATACTAGTTTAATTACTACTTTTTTAAGATTCTTTGGTACTGCATAGTGCAAAAAGCCTAAATTGGTCAATTGCACCTGTGTAACCCGAATATAAAAGAACATAATTTTCCCCCAAGGTAAGTGGTTTTACACTTTTTTGGTCAAGAAACATATAGGTCAACGGGAGGTATCACTGCAGACCGCACTTTCTTGAATTATCAAGTTAACACCATCAATCAGTTTGCATATTTATAAGAGCTGTCTTGTCTAATAGATTTTTATGGCAATCACTATTTGTGACCAATATAAAATCTAAATTTACCAACCAATGACTTTAGCTAATTTCATCTGCAAAATTATATTTTGATAATATTTACAAAAAGTTTTTGCTTTGTTGTGGGACACAGTTGAATGATCATTACTTAGGCCAGTGTTTCTTAATCATTTAAGTGTGTCACATCCTTTTGAATCTGAAAAAAATCTCCGCACCCCATTGAAAATTGTGTTTGGGTTTCTTTGCTTAGAAAAATACAGTTTTTGCTAAATTTATTATCGAAAAATTCATAATTTAAATTGTTTGAAGCTTCTCCCGCACCACAGTAAGTGTTTGAAAAAAAATCCGTTATTGTTCTAATTGTTTTGGAACTTCTAAGACTTACAATTTTTTTTGTTCTGGATTTGTCTTCGTAAAGTTGAAGAAATATGCGATATATGTATCTTCATAAATGTGTGAAGCAATAAAGCTCAACATGATATTTTCGTATCAAATTTTTTAGAACCGTTTTTACCAATATTTGCACAAATATATTTTTCTATTTTCATAATTATAAATTCGAATAAATAATATAAAATTATTTTGTTTGCTTATTATTTTATGTACCTTGATAATTATTTTCAAATATGAATAATTATTATATAGAAAATAAAAACAATCATTTTATAATAATTTCCAAATAACAAATTTTAATAGCATAGGTTAAAAATATATTTAGATACTTTAATTCACGCGGAAAAAATGAAGAATCCGTTACTATTTATAGAACATATTTCCATAGTATAATAATTTCATTGATTCATCCAATCAAATTATAAACTTTAAATTGGTTTGATTTATATATTCAACCGTTGAATTCAAAAAAAAAAAAAATTGCTTTGCAAAATAAACTACACTTCATTTAGTGAATGCATTCGAGGCATGGAAACTTTCAAATTATTATTATTTTTTCTTTATTTTAATGATCTTCAATATATCACTTGAGTTCCTACAACTTCCGCATCATAATGCGCAAATGTTGTTGTATGAAACGCGATATTCCATGCTTAATTCATTTCATAAAAACTTCAACCATTAATATTTGTAAACTTTTCTATTTGAATCGTATCAGCATGACGGTTCATTAATAATAACATGGTACAACTTGAAAATTTTAATTTTTTATCATAAATGGAAGTAGGTACCGACAGATACATTTATTTTCCTTCTTCAGGTTTTGTTTTTAATATTTATGTATTCAAATTGTATATTTGGATTTACTAAACAATTTTTCGTTTTTTTTTTTGTGATTTGTTTAAATGCAGTTTCTTGTTTATTTAAATTTTGTGAAAATTTTGCTTGATTTCCAAAGTTACGGTTACTCACATATTATTTTTTACTGATTTTATTTGACGTCATTTTTCTAAGATTTTCAAAAATAAAACTACTTCATAGAAAAATTAACTTAAATAATCACATGGAAGATAAACTGAAATCTAAAAAAATGTATATTCGTATTTCTATCATGCGATTACATTAACTTGACATATGATATTGTGATATATCTATGTATGGGAAACGTACAATACAATCCACAATTTTGCGAAGCTCTGAATAATTGACGTGGCATAATACCTTTTATGGATGTAGATTGTGTCTATATACAAAGCATATTGTGTAATATTCTAAATAGTCTTATGTGCACGAGTATAAATTCTCCTTTTTGGATTAATAAATTAATCATGGAATGATTTCCATAAATTATGAGAAATACAAAGCGTATTTCATTTATTTTTCAGTCGATTGAAAATAATAGAAAAAGGATTAAAAAAACTAGCTGAAATTTATTAATTTGTTATTTTCTTTAAAAATAAAACAATCCCAAACATGGACACCAACAGAAATTTTTCTACGAGGGCAAATCTTTTATCAGAAGTGGGAATTTTTTCCAACGTTACATATTTAACATTTGAAACTGTTATTAAATACGTTTGATTTGAAATATTAATATTTAAACAACTTTAATGTTGTAGATTTAGGTTCAAAAGCCGGTTTTGAGAGCCTTAATTTTGTTGTTTTAAATTTTAAAAATATTAAACGAAAATTTAGATGAAAATTTCCGGATTTCCCAGTAGGGAAGCGAAGGCCTCTCTTTTCTATCTGTAAACGTTTTTATGATCAAAGTTTCCAAAAATCTGCATTAAATTTAAAATTAATCTTATAATTGCAATCAAAGCATATTTGAACTTTCCCATAACAAATAAAACATAGAATAATTATACTAAATAGTATCAGTCATTAAAAAATGTATTAAAAGCATTCACATTATATATTTATAAACGTTGGTAGATGCCTTTTGTGTTCAAAACGTTAATATTAATTACTTTCATTAAATTTGCAATAACAAATAATTAATTAGCGTTTGAATATTTGCAATTTTGAAGGAAGCTATTTAAAAGTTTCTGTTAATTAGACCTGATTCACAATAGTTAATAAATCCACATCATTAGTGAATAATATTAAATCGTTGCAACTAAATTTATTATTATTGAAATTTCGATTTAACGAAAAGTTTTAATTTTATTGGTTTTAACTGTGTTAATACAATATATATTTACAATATCGATAAAATTTTGTATTCTATTCTTTCGACCGCAAAAATATAAAGATAATTTATTGAAAACACCGACATCTTCTAAAATGTTAATTAACAAACTCATATTTATTCTACTCCAAACGGAACTCATGATTTGTAACACTAATAAGATTTGATAATAATGAAACCATCTTTTCTAATTAACGTTATGAGACCGTGCGCTTAATTTTCAGTATGCCACATAAACATCCCCCAGTTTATTATTTAATTTAACCCCTAAATAGTAATTTGGTTGGCCCTATTCGCTACTTACGTTAAATTGGTTGCACTTGAAACGCACTTCTTGCCGTCAATTTTATCCTCTTACAACTTAATTGAATATGAAATGATAAAAATATGAATCATATCGAATGGTTGGGAGAACCATATTTTTTGTTGGTGAAAAAAATTATGGTATTCATAAATTTCTTATGTTTGTCAAAGAAAAGTTAGTACCTTTATTTTTCGTTGGCTTATATTATTTCCTACAATGGTATACTTAATGTTTATAAAAGTGAATGTATAAAATATTGACGAGTGAAAATATTTATAAAAATAATTTTGTAAATGCTTTTCAACATCAAATATCTTAATTTTTAAATGAAAATATACAAAGTACCTATGTGCCGATGTAATGAAAAAAATAATGATATAACAAAACAAGGGCAAAATAGGAAATGCCAAATATCAACTAAGTTCCATTAAATCTGTTAATTCACTTGCATTTTTTTATAAATATACTAACGAAATGGTCTCATGATTGGTTTTCATTCCTAATCTCCAGTTGGAGGTGAAATGATGTACAAAAACCACTCATATACCTATATATATGTTTTTTTAATTCTCCAGTTTTAGGGTATACAACATGTGAACTTCGAGCTCTATATTCGTAGTGTTTAATGCTGAACTAAATTTTCAAGAGAAATTAAATCAAAACTGAAAGAAACTTATGTTCACTCTTACACATACGTAAGTAACGATGCCCCCTTTATGTTTCAATTTTAAATTGAATTGTTACTTTCACCAATAATTAAAGAATAGTCGCAAGCAATAGTTTTCTGTTCTCATTTCTATATACCAAACAACTTCAAAGCAAAATTTTCAAATAAGCGATTTTTTTTTCAATCCGAAACATTGAAGGAACAAACAATAAAACATATCACCGTACTAATTCGAAAACTATATATTAAAAGGCGTAGTTGAAACAAGTAAACCGTTACAATTATTTTTTCTATCCAAGCATATGAAAATTAAATGTTCGTTCGTTCAAAATCGCAAATCTCCTAAAGTTCTCTATCGATTACTTAGAAAATGTTTCAACAACGTTTTATTTATATACTTGCATGTTACTATTGAGTCAGAAGACTCGGTAGAGTCCGACATCACCAGGTACAGTGAAAGATACAGCGAATTGTCAAGCGGCGTTTTTTATCGTTATTCCCACGCTAAAACCGATATTTTCAAAGATACAGCAATTTTTCCTAATAACCTAATTGGAAAATTGTATATTTTGAAAGTTCGTTACAAAAAGTTAGCGAGGGATACTATGGGTCGCTATGACAGGTGTTTTTATTGTTCCACGAAAATGTTTTTATTACATCTTATTATTTATTCAGAATCTTAGGAATAATCAAAAGGAACTAAAATTGATTTAATTTAATTTATTTTAATAGTAAAAATCAATAATCAAAAAAAAATGTTTTTTTGTTTTATGTATCAGTATCGATAGATAGAGTAAATGGTAAATTCAAATCAAACTCTTAAAACAACTAATGATTGAGAGTGCTTAGTAATTAGTAGGTAATTTCAATATTCACGTTTGAAAGTTTTGAATTTGCTTGCCATAGAGCATTTAAGCGCAAGGAAATCATAAATATTATCTTTATTAATCTATAATGTAATTTAAAAACTTAATTTAATATTGAAAATATAAATCGTCGAACGTCTATAACTTCTTAGTGAATAAAACAGAACTAAGATTTTTAATATAATTACTACAGTTGATAATTAACATTCCTTATCACTATGTATATTTAAGGCGTTTGATTATTTTAAAGCATATGCTTTATCTACTGTATTTATATGTATCGTTATGATTGTATAATGAAAACGTAAATGCTAACAAATGATGTTGAACAAAAGATCTCTTTTTATTTAAATTTAGAAAAATCAGTTTTTAGTTTTCTTTATATTTAAACAGGTATGATATAAGTTATTACAGATTTTGGTACAAATATGAAGAGAAGTTTCAGTTTCCGTAATGAAATATTAAATATTCATAACGTTTTATGAATTAGTTCCCAGCATAAATAGTGGCTTTATCAACGGAGCATTTAAATGAATCAAAACTGTCGGAATCATTCTTAAAAAAAAATGATAAGTTTGGAAATCGTTTTACATATTTATTATTTCTCTCGATAAAAAAGAAATACATTATAATAGATAAAATCTACCCTTGTTGAATGTTTAGATTTATTGATAATAAGAGCAGTCGTTTATTTTTTCTTCAAGACTTTTTCAAGAGACAATAAAATAGCAATTTTTTATTTCAACTGATCAGCAATACGTAAAAACAAATTCATAAAATATAATATCAAATTTTCCATATTTGATCAAAAATCTTGATATTTGTGTTGCATGAAGTATTGAAACATTATTCTGGTGACAGTTTTTCAAAGGAAAAATGCGTATTTTATGAAACAACTTTTACATTTAGTTGTTTAAAGAAAACAGCTTTTAAATTTGTTAGTTTTAAATTTCCGCCGCGTTCAAGGCATCAAGATTGTCTTATATTTTTTCGTTATAATTTGAATTTAAGATTATTTTAAGCGTCGGTCACATGCAAACATTATTAAGATAAAGACATTTTCTTGTTTGTGAAATCTTTAACACCAACAATTTATTTCATACAACGTAATCAATTTCAACTTCGATTTTCCGCACGTACCTCTATCAATTTCCTCACAAAGCCCTACATTATTCCTTTAGTCATGCTAAATCTCTAGAGTTTTACATCCTAAAGTTTTCCGAAAAGCCGAAACAATCACTCGAAACCAAAATTTATTTTTCTACGTATACATTTTGAATTGAAATTATATCTCTTTGAAGTAAAATATTTAGAATTGGATAAATAGGAAAAAGTTTTTTTTTTAAAAGTATGCTCAATGATTCAAACAATTAAATTGTATTGTAATTACATATAAATTGCAAAATTTATCAAGTAACTACTTACTAATTTCTGCTTTTGGTAGATCCTAGTTTCAAACATATGAAACATTATAATGTAATGACACCTTTAAGTTTGTATAGTAAATTTTAAGTTCAGAAAACATTTTTGTGACAATAATTACCTAATGTGGAACCGAGAAGAAAATTTTTATAAAGCTATGAACAATTATGCGGAAAAAGTAAAACAGTTATCAATTGAACTAATCAAAACCGAATGCTTTTTCGTGGAAATTTTATGAAATTTCTTTAAAGTGCAAATAAATACATTTTATATTACCACAAATCTTAATTAAATACATATTAAATACATAGTGAGACATTAAAATATTTATTTTTAATACACTAACACTTCCCTGAATTTTTCAAATTTAAAATCTCAAACGCATAGCTATCGATTTTCAGAACAATTTTCCATTTTTTCATTATTTTACTTTAGAGTTTTCATTTCCATAAACATTATTCATATATAAGTACAAACAAAAAAAAATCTTGACACGTTTTCACGGTTTCAAAGGAAAATAAATTCACCACAAAACGTTGTTAATTAATAAGCTGTTATTAACACGAAGAAGATAATATGCATGTGAAGTTGTTTCCCATGTACCCTTGTACCCTCGTACCTCTATGTACATACATTTATCACGAAATATATTTACCATTTTCCATCATTTTGTAATCCCAATATTACATGTAAGTATCTATATCGTTACCATATAAAGGATATATTTCAGAATTTCCCCATCATTCATAGTTACCTCCGTCTCAAGTGAAAACGACCTCAGGGAAAATATTTCTTTGGAGCTATTTCAATATGTTGTGATCTTATGCTTACAGCTTCAATATTCTAAAACTGATTATGGAAACTATGATATGAAAGTGCTTGGAAACATTTATAGATTGAACATTTCGGTTTTCTTCTTTCTCTGATGATCAGAATTTACTAATGCAGAGTTCCACTGTATTTTAATTGAAAGTTAGATAATCGATCGATAGTTATTTCCTCTCGATGTTTTGCACCGTTAGAGCAATAAAATTTACGACCTTGAATAATTATTATTAACACCTTATACTAAAGCACTTTCATGAAACATACTGTACATAATTTTCTTTACATTTCAATTTGACTTAAAAAACTTTTAAAAGAAATCTAACATTCTAAATGTATATTCATCACTCAAACTTTCAGCACATTTAATCACAATATATTTCCACAGCAAGACTGTACAATATGAGACTTTCATGTTTTATGCAAAATTGTAAATGACTTGAACGTTTATCTTTTACCGCCTTCTTCTATTTGTTTCATTAACAATAATTTAATTTTACCATTTCGTAAAATTATATTTTATGTTCTTGAAATTCCATTGACAAAATCAATTAGAATTGAATTAGTGAAGATAACATATACTCTTACTAATGACTTATAATCTTAATAATGAAAAAATGAAACAATAATAAATTGAGGATTGAATATGTATTAATAGAAGTATCAAAAGCTCGTAAATCAGTGTCATAGGCAAATATGTTTCCAAATTTTGAACGGTTTTGCTGTCAAATTCAGAGATCTGTCGTTTCTGTGTTTAATTCCATTTATCATTGCTTGAACCAAAAAGCAAAAATAAATGATTCCACCAAGTCGAACATGAAAATAAAGAGTTTTCAAATTAAAGTCTGTTTCTGACATTGTTTTATCCGAATAAAGAAATATGTACACACATGTAGAAAATCAGTATGCAAATAAAATGCGGAAAAGTATAAATAATGTATAGTTGAAAAAAGTTGTATTCAAGATTCAATTGAATTTAAAAGTTCTTTTTGTTTAAATTTAATAAATTAAAAAGCGGAATCCAAATCTGTAGAAACAGGATTTCCCAAATTATATTCCGCGAAACACTGGTGTTCCGTAAAACCTAAGCAGCAATTTTGCAAAAATTGCAGTAAATTAAGAAAATTTAACATATTTACTTCATAATGAAAGACAAACGACGTTTAAACTTTATTAGGTTTATGTTGTCAAGAGTAGGCAAAGATTGTTAGTACCTTAAAGCTAGGTACAGCAATAAAACTCATTTGAAAGTGTCAATATTTTTACCGAGGGTGATATAAAAATTGTAATTAAGGAACCCAAAATCATGTCACTTAGTATTATTTTTTTTAACATTTATTAAATTAATAATATTTCTTTAAAAATATTTTTTGGCTCATGTCTCTGTAAGAACCATCAAATGGCAACGTTGCATTTCCTACTTTGAATTTAATTTAATTCGCGAATAACTCGGCCTATAATGTAAATTTAGCCACAAAAGACAAAATTATTTCATATAAGAATTGAATTAACAAAAATATCGCGAACAGAAGAAAAAACAAAGTAGAAAATGCAACGTTGTCAGATTTGACGGTCCTAAAGGGAACAAGACCTTATTTTTCATTTATACTTTTATGAATTACCAAACCTTAAAAATAACCCAAATGTTTCACTTAAATGTTTGGATTTGCCAATTGTTCCGTCGATGAAAACAGTGCTCGCTTCAAGTGCATGCAACGTCGTTAAATAAGGGATGATTTTCAAACCAAGCACAGTTTCAGGTTCGTAGCAATATACCAAACAATAATATAGCAAAACATTTCAATTTAAAATAAAAGAAAAAAGTCAAAAAAGTAACCCGTGGTATAAACAATACGTAAAATATACTGTAGTCTTATTCAGTGGTAGGCAATCTCCGGCCCGCGAACCACATCACCAGAGGTATTTTTACTATTTTGTAATCAATACTCATTTTTTTTTATTTCATAATAAATTATACGAAAAAAACGTAGTTCTTAATTAACATTGTTTTTAAATACTTTCAAAAAGAACTTCAGCTCTGGTAAGAAAAGTAAACCATAATCTGGCCCCCAATATACAAAAAATTGACAACCCCTGGTCTACTTTATAAAATATAATTTACAAAAGTATGCTTTAAACTTAAAGTTTGAACCTGAGTTCAAACTAAATGCATTTATAATCTATTGTCTCAGATACGTATTTCGATTGACAAGCAAGCTTTATTATTTAAAAGTTAATTTTAATGAGCTTTATTGGTATATAAATAAAAATATTTCGTTCATCTTTGCTACAAAATGTTTTCATTTGTATTTGCAAATAAAATATCAAATCGTATTCAATTATCAATATCGTTTGATTTGAAAATATAGTCGATTTTCAGGATTTACTTCCAACAGCCTTTAAGAACTATAAATTTAAGTTTTTAGTTTCACTTAATAAAATAAGTTTTAACCTAATAAAACGGTTGTTTCTTACTCATGTATAACTCGTCAATAAGTTCTTAATTATAAGAATTAGAGTTCAGACTAAAATTTTCTATGTCTAAATGTATCATTATAAAAAGCTTCTGAAAGCACAGAAACGCCTTTTATTATTTCCAACACGTCATAGAATGCGTGCTAGAATAGCACAGCATATACAAATCACATTGTCGATGTAGCGCATATTTTAATAAAATCTATAGCACTTGGAGCGACATTGCGTGAGTAAATGATTCGTTTAGAGAACGAAATAGGGTAAAATGGAACGTAAAATACTTCGCATATATCATATAAAGGTAAATATGTATATGGCACGGTTTCGCCAACATCATAACAATAATATTCACTATTTTTGCGACTAAATTCGAGCAATGTGGTCATGAACGAAATAAGGTTCTGTAAGATTTATCCATATTTTTACAGAAAGATCTATATAATGAAAAAATCGCACCCGTATGGTTCGTAAATAAGGGTAAAAGCCTCTTATCAACAATCAAAGTCACGCTCACTATTTTAAAACATTCTAAAACAATATACCGAAAATAATCAAATAAATTAACGAAAGAAAATCTAAAAACTTCTAACATTTCAATAAAATGTAATTGTCTTTAACCAAAGAGAATATTGAGATTATGTTTCACTGATTCACACAGCAAATAACTAATGAGATTTTCTTTGTGAAACTTTACAACGAAACATATCGATTTAATCTTATTTATAATGAAAGAATCTGATTATTCGATAAGCTTTCACACTCTTGACCCGTAAGTTCAAAGCTCAAGAATTACTTCTATTATCAATGTACACATGAACTCTCGAAAATCATATTTTGTATAAATATTTCACAATTGCACGATGTTCCAACTAATTTCCACTTGAAAGTATAAGCGACAATTGGCAAAATGAGTAAAATAAATTAATTCAAATTGTCGCAACGAACAAAATATAACTTAATTTAAAAAAAAAGTATATTTAAATTGGCAAGCTTATTTACTTTTATTTATATTTCCTTAATTAAATAACACGCTCAATTTTTACTTTCCTTCAAAATCTATACGTTTATAAATAGAAATATATTTCTTCAACATAAAAAAACTCAAACTAAACAAACTGCTTTAACTCTTTACTGAATTCACTTATATTAGTTGTACTGGAAAGTAATTTGGTTTTTTTAATTTACAATTAAAACACAAAATTTTGTTACAACTTTTAATTTTAAATCAATGATATAATAGAATCAATGTGTACAACTCGTGTACAAATTTTGAATACCAAATTAGTAAAAATCAATTGATCACTAAGAAAAATATCAAAAAACTACATTTTGAACATCAATTAAGTTTTCATTTTTTGCCACTTAATAAATGTTGTAAAAATTGAAATAGATAGAAATCCGATGGAAATATCTTTAGACGATTATAGTGAGTACGCCAATATCACCCCCCCCCTTAATTAATCAGTTTTTTTTCTTCTGCAGAAAAATTTTGCATGGTCGTGTTGCAGTATAGAATTTTCTGGATTAACAGTTCTTGGGCACTTTGGGATATATGGTTGATTGTCCAAGATTGATTATATTGGAGATTGATCGGATTATTTGGCAGCTCTTTGACCTTGTGGCATACATTTGGTACCATTTCCTTCCATAACTTCTTATTGGTTAAGTTTTTTGTCATTCTTCGTTGGTACCAGTTGAAGTACTGAAAATTATCGAATTTGAACTTAAAAAAACTCATTTGGCATTAATGTACATGTAATGAACTTAGATAATCATTAAAACGTCTTTAGTAGCAACTTTGCGTCGCTACTCTGTAAAATTCGAAGAGCATACAATACCGAATTTGTATTTCTTCAGGTTTTTGATTTGACCTTACCATTTTAATATAGATTTTGGAATAAAAAATATTTTATAATTTTGTGTAAGTTACTAAGTCACTCTAACCATAAAATTTCTTTGAAAGGAAGGGGATTTGAAAAGAAATCAAAATGTTTTCTATTAATAATAAAGAAGATGCTAATGTCCCAAACTGTGACGGAAAGAAATTGTCTTTGTAATTGGAACAGTTAACGGAGTTGAATTAAAAAGTACTTATAGAAAAGAGACCGATTTGAAACATCATGTGTCCTTTTTTTAAGTTGTTATTTACAGTCGTTTTATAACAACAAAGGTCTTTTAAGAATCTAGTGTTCAAAAAAAACCGCATTTGAAAAATATTGAAAATTTACTCGAATCGAAAATTGAACCCTACTTATGTGTCCTTGATGAGTTCTATTTTTCATCTGCTATCACTACCATACAAAACAAGTAAACTATGTATTATAAGTTTTTGATCTGGTATTGTCAAATAAATATATCAAGAAAAAAACTACGAGGTTTTGTCGGCCAATTGTGTGTGATGTTTTCAAAAAAAAAAAAATAATAATAATAATTGAAGATAACTGATTGAAGATACTGATTCACAAAATTTTGTAGTGCACAAGTTGGAAAGTCAATCAAATCTCAATTTTGCCTGAGGAAATCTGTAATTAACCGACGAAACGATGTAAATTTGAAAATTAATTGAAATGCATATTCCAATCATCATATCCCAATCAATCCAATCATTGTTCCCATTCCCGAAATAATTTCTATCTGCTCCCTATTAATTTACGAAAACAGCTGAAATACGAAATATTGTTTCAATATCTCACAAATTCGCTATGATACTAAAACTACGGCTGTAGATCTGATTTAAATTAGTTTAAATCATAATTTTGACTCCAAGCTCAATTATTTTTAAACTATGGCTCCAAATCCGACTTCAAAGTCTGTTTTTATCTTATCCTAATTTTAATTCAAATTTTTTGAACTTATAAGTGGACTTGTTTTGGTTAAAAGTAGGTTTCATCAATCACCAATTGGAATTCTATTTTGAGGGATTGAAACTTGGCTAAATGGTTTCAAAGAGATCCCAAAAAATTAATTATTGTACTGCATCTAACAAAACATTAATAGAAGCTGGAAGTAGTATTATTTTTTTTTACTTCGATTCCGGTTTTTCAAAAATAAATATTTAATTTCAAACTCCTTCTAATTCTTCCACCTTCAGATATGGGTATATTTGAATACAATTAAACGAACGTGAGTTCAAAAGGAAAATTTTAAACATGCTTGCACGTATTTTAGAAACTTCATTTTAATAAGCACTTTAATCTAGATCACTTACAACTATCTAACCAAAATCGCAGGAAAGTTCAGCACAAAATATATTCAAGCTGGTGGAACACAGCTTTAATGTAACTCTACCACATTAATGTGCTACATACCACCAAATAATGTATTTTTCTCACTTTATCTCATTATACATATAGGTAGTATAAAAGTTGAAAATTCAATTACAAGTTACACATATACGTTACAAAGCATTAAATATTGATAATTAGTACAAAGCTTCTTTAGGAAAGTGATAAATTTCATTTGAATTTGAAACTCGAAAAAGTAAGTGTATAAAATTTCTTAATCCGATACTTAACAATATCTTTTTCATATTCCACAATGCAGTGGCATTAATACTTATAATTTTTGAACTTTTTTCTGTTAAAATGCTAAATTTATCTTAGCTTCGACTAACCAAGCAGTGATAATAGTTTCGTGATCCCTTTTAACAAAAAAATGTGCTGCACAAACCCAAAATGCGCTTCCTCTGCATTTTTATTTAGCAATAAAAATTTTATTTCTACAACCCTCAATAATCTCAACATGCACCCATTTATTTAAAACACATTTGCCTTATACAAATGATTTAACATTCGTACCAGTCACACAAAACACAATTAGGAACTATTCCAGTTGTAATGACTCAAATTATCTAATGCTTGCAACAAGTTTGTGATTCATGCAATAAAACAAACATCGTTTACAACTATCGCATAATAAATAGACTGAAAAAATTAAAATAAGGAGGTAAGGAAAAGAACTAAACATCCAAAGCCAAGTTTAGTTGATTTTAATCAACAGAATCATTAATTATAATAATTCCCTTCCACGAATGTTATTAAGTATTTTTTTCATTTAAGAGCCGTCTTCGGAAGTTCAACATAACACTTGATTTTTAATAAATTGGCCAACAGCTTGAAAAGACGAGCTAATAATGTTAATGATACTTTCACTTCTTCAGTTTTTCCTGGTGCTTAAACTTGATTTGATGGTTACTGCAAAAGATTTTCATTTCAACGTTAATATCAATAAAAATAATTATAAATATCAAATACTTTTCATCACCTATATGTTTTTACGTTGGTAAACAATAATCTTAACCTACTTATCTTCTATTCGGATATAAACAGAGAACATATCTCTCATATCTATGTCGGAAAATATATTATATAAAATAATTAAAAAACATCAAAATTAACTGAATTACATACCAGCAAAAATATTGATTTGTGGATTCGAGGAAATTATTTTAAACCTTAATTAACTCTTTTAATTTCGATTAATACTAAAAAAAGAGTGAAACTTGAGTTTAATTAATCACCTGTAATTATGGAGAGTAACATGTGTGCCAGGAATCAAATTTCTTATTAGGACATTTACCACAAATGACCATAATTAATTATAACAAAGTAGTAGAGAAAAAGTTTGCGGAAAATAATTGGAAATATTTAAAGTTTACTTTTTAATCAACTTTTTAAAATAAATTGAAATATTGTTATTTTTTTACCATTATAATCTTAAGGATTTTTGAAGCATCAAACTTACTATTTTTAATCTACAAGACTGGTGTTACATAAAATTCAAAATTTGTTGTCATAATATTTGTTTTTTAATGGAATTATTTAGAACAAAAAGTAGAAACTTTGTTTACTTTTTTTATCTTTAGATATTGGAAAAAAAAATGTCTTCCTTTGGTGCCCAACGTTGAAGATTGGCCATCATCATTTTGATTTTTGATACAGCAGCGCGGAGAGTCCTCTAGTGCTTTTTTCGAACCACCCACGAAGGTTGTTTAGCCAGGAAGTCCTTCATCTTCCCAATGCTCTTTTTTCTTCAATCCGACCCTGAATGATAAGCTGGAGTAAATGATATTAGTGATTACGCATCACGTGGCCAAAGTACAGTAACTTTCTCTTCTTTATAGATGTCATAAGATTTTTAGTGGTATTAAGTTTCGTAAGTACTTCTTCATTTTGCACGTGATCCCTCCGAGCTATCTTCAGGATTCGGCTATGAGTAAGAGGCCATTCTTTTATTCCGTATAAGGCAATAGGGAACACATAATACTTGAGCATTTTTAGCCATTGTTCCAGAGAAAGCAATTAGTTGCCCATGATACAGACGATAATAGCGACAGCGGGATAGTTTCGGCAAGTTTTGAGAAATTACTCTCTTCTTCTAATACTATAGTATATCGAGTAATCGCAGTAAATGGAGATAAATAATAAAAAAATTGTCACACCACAAATCTGAAATAAATCCACAATGAAAAACGGTACAACAATGAATATCAGTATAGTTTGTAACTTTAATTTGTATAGTTGTGTTGGAAACTTTTATTGCTTAGGGACAGTAGCGTAGCGTGGTAGAGACCGAGGGGGCCATCATAGCCTCGGGCAATACATGAAAATGGGGTAGCATATCGACATTGATTGACTAATGATGAAAATAGGGGGCGACGAAATTTCGATTAACCCCGGGTGGCTAAAACGCACGCTTTACCGCTATTTAGGAAGCTAAATTTTGAAATATCTTTTTTTTTTGGGGAAAAAGTATTCTAATGTTTACAGTCATTTAGATAAAAAAAACCGTTTAAAATTGAAGTACATATTTATTTCAATTAAACAATTTATAAATATCGGTTCTTGTCTGTTCTTTAAGGTTTTGAGACCAAGAGCCGCATGTTGCCAACTTCTATCGTAGTGTAAATCTAGCGCTTAAAGTATTACTTATAATCTGATGACTAATTAAACATTTTTACACATTTGAACATTTGAAACACATTAATCATTTTTAATGAAAGAAAATAAAATATTTTTTACAAATTCAATTCAAAAATGAATTGAATATTTTACAGATATTAAATGAAAAATACGTTTTCCGGAAGGTTCATGTCGATTTTCGCTTATTAGCATGGAGGCAAAGGTGAAGTTTCCACTGAAAAATTAAAATTTTCTAGAAGAACGACATTTTTAAATTCTCTTAAAGATGAAGAAAGATTTCAATTTTCCTTCAAAATTGTTATAAACTATCCAGACAACCATATTATAAGCTAACAAAATAAAAAAAAATTAACCGAAACCACGGGGTAAAGCACTAGCTGTTTTGGTTAAAGCTAATTCTTTAGACGAATACAAAAATAAAAATATTTTTTTTTATTTTTTAAATTCAGAATCACAACTCTTCTATCGTATCTTTTGTTAATTTAAGTGGTATGTCAAACCTTGAAAGTGGTAGTTTAATTGAATATCATTTCAAGCAGCAGTTTTCGTAATTGAAACAATCGCAGCTATTGAAACGTTCAGAACAATTAATACTTCAATAATTCAATTATGTTTAGCTTGAAAGCTCACGTTAAGCTTCAGAAACTTTTCTCTGCTTTCGAATAGTTTCTCGTGTTCTTCTAAACGATTGTCTTGTGCGCTTGACACTGCAATGGAAATATTGCAGTTGAATTAAATTCAGCCTTCGTGCTGTTGAAATAATAGAAATTTTAATAAAATGGTAATAGTATTCATGGAAAAAATATTACAAATGTCAATATTAGTTTAAAAATATCATTTCAAATAAATGGATAGCGATGAATAGGTATGCAAATTCGAACTTTCTCGTTTACAAATAATTAATCAATCAAATTAATAATTTGTGTTTGATTGCAGGGAACGTTATAATGTTCATATTTCATTTTAATTTGATGGTAATTCTAATAGAAAACAGTCAATAATTCAGTTTGTTGATATTAGAGGTTTTTTTTCAGTACAACCACGTCAAATTTGACCTTTGAGGATGTTCAACAGTTTAATGGTGATGTTATATTTGCTTATGGATTCATCACGTGGAAGTTGGCTAAACGCCAGTTGATTTGGTCCAGTATTTTGATTCATATTTTTATATTTAAAAATTATGGAGTGTGAACCAGGAAAGTGGTTTGTCATTTATGTTTGCCAAAATAGAAGATACGCGATGGTAATTGGATTACGCTGTTTGTTATCTTCTATAAAAACGCATTGATTTATTTTAGATGAAATTAATTTATATTTTGTATACTCTAAGCAAATTAAACAAATTGTATTTAATGGCTTGGAAATTTTATTTTTTATAACATAATAAATTTAAAAAGTTTATGATTTTCAAAATATTTTAACAAATAAATTTTCAATATAACAAAACATAGAAAAAACAAGTCTCACACCTACGAATAGCTCTTGAATCCATTAATTATAACGTTGGAACTCAAAAAAAAGTGTAAATGGCATTGTTGGGCATACATTTATTTTATATTCTCTCGTGTGAAACTTCTCTTAAATGTTTTTTTTTATCAAACTTCAACTAATATTTATAAAGACTGTGCTATACTTCTGTATATAATATTCTGAACGTTTTTGAATATCGTTATAACTAAATTGAGCTAAATTATATATAGAATAATAATTCGTTCGTTTTAGATTTCATTTCATTTATTGTTTGGGAATATCTGAGAATATCAAAAATTATTATCTTTTTTTAATTAACATAATTTTGTTAACAATTTTTTTCGTTTGGTAAACCCTTAAACCGTGATTACTCAGGAATCATTCATTTTCATTATTGTAAAGCAGTGTTTCCCAAATTTTTGAATTTTGTGTACTCCTAGTATAGTTTTCGTCATAGCTGAAGACTCCTCGTCAAAAAATATTGACGAAAAAAATATATTTTTTGTCAATTAGTTGTTACCCCTAACAACCTCTTCGTGTACCCTTCGGAGGTACCACGTAACTTATGCATACTACGCTTTGTGAAACACAGATATAGAGCAATGAAATTCGTTCAAAACAATCGTCAAACTATTATTTTGATGTTCCAGTACAATACTCTAAGTTTATATAAAATCGTTATATAGAATAATAGATCTAATGCTCTCTCCTTAGTGTATACTTTTACCGAGTTCATACTATAACTGTAAGACATATGTACATAAAACTATCATATAACTGTTTAACTCAGTAGTCACAAACCAAATGCCTGCTGACCATTTTGTATGTATTTTGAACAATTCGCAAAAACAGATTTATAGTGAAAAATGAATATAACTCACCATTTGATTGGCATCATAGAATGTTCTCTTTGGTTTAAAACAGTTAAGAACCTCTGGTCTTTTATTTTTTTTATTTCTATTTTAAAGACATAAACAATGTTTGCGTTCTTGTCATCGGAATAAAATTACTTACAAATTAAGTATTAAAAGTAAAACTACCGAGAGCACTCACTTCTTGCTTTATAAGGTCCCTATGATTAAACGTTGTTGATCGCCATGCAAAAATGTAGCTATATTTTTTGGGCAATCTTAACAATTTAACAAATAATTTTGACGCTTTTAAATTTCATATTTCTTTCCCTTTTTGTTCCTTCCTTTGCTGTAACTGAGCCATGAATTTTTCCTCTTCTTAAGGTTTTTACTTTACACAGGAGCTTTAAAAATGACAAAGAAATATTTATTTTGAGAAAATCACTCAAAACATTGCAAAAGTTTTAAAGTCCTAATGTACTAAAAATTGGAACTTTAATTCCACATGGTGATTGACGTGATTTAACTATAAAAAATTTTATACCAATGAAAGTCTCGCAATGAAAATTACTAGACGGATGTCCCCAAAAATAGTGGAGAGTAATGTGTAATGGCTTTGGCCTCAACTCGTGGAAGCGAAACCCCCTTGTGTGTACCTTGTAATTCCGGTTAGGGAAGGGGATGGGAAACCAAATGGGACCATACAAATTGGAGACTAACCACGATAAGGTAACACCACAATACCAATGTCTTGTGTAGGCCACTCTTTTGTCTTGGGATTGATAAATCGACCCGAAAGTGGAGTAACTCATCATCTAAAGTCAATGGCATAAGATTGCAGAAGATTGTTGAAGAGACATGAATATAAAAAAGAATGAATCCAACTGAATCAAAAATGAATCAACTCTATCGATTTTATTATATTTAGCTCTTTAGAGCAAGGTGTAATAACTATGTTATCTTGAAATTATTAAAAAGAAATTTAAATTATTTTCATTCACGGCTTGTTTTTTAAACAAGCGATTCCTACAAAATGTCTAGATATAATAATTAAACAATATTTTTCTAATTCTCTTTTGTTAAAAAGGAAATAATTAAAAATAAAAAACTGTATAGTTACATTTAGCGAATATTAGAAACCAGTTAACGCAATCGTAAACGTTTCATATTTATCTTTTCTACCAATGATACATCGCATTGGGGAAATCTAGCTCTATAATTTTTTCCGTTATACTAGTTTCCTATAATTTGAATGTAAGTGGAAGCAATTTTTTATCATGCAAACTGAGCAATAAAAAATAAAAAGCTACGAGCAATTATTGAAACAGTAAACGAAAATCATTAAAATATATTATCGATTTTGCATTATATACCCTATTTTACAAATCCTGAAGAACTAAACATGAATATACGGATAAGCTATATACTACACTTGATACTGGGAAAAATACAGTAATTATGAAATATTTCAAACTGTAATTAGAAAATGTAATGCACATTTTATATGACATTAACGAAATATTTTTGTCGGCAAATTGTATTTTAAAATATATGGATAAAACATAAATAATTTTAATTTGAGTTATAAATTGACTCTTAATAAATCGACTAAAAAAGCATCCATAAATTTATCCCTCTGATTTTGATTTACGCACAATTTATATTCCTTGGAGTATGCAAAATTATTACATATCTGTATGTTAACATTATTATATTGATTGGATATGAATTGCCATTTATTTTCATTTTATAAAAAAAAAAAAACTTTTACATAAAATGGAAACATGATTCATATAAAATATATTAAATTGTTTTCTTATTATAAAATTTGATCAAGTTCAATTTTTGAAATCTCCATTCTTACAGACACGCAAAATTCTTATTTATAAATTGATAAGAAAATTGAGATAATTGTAATAGTTGTAATTTATAATAAAAAATTGCCAAACAGGAAAAAAACTATCCATCGAACTAATAAAAGTTATCTTATTAATTTCTTTTCTTTACATGTAGGGACGTAGTAATATGAAAATAAATTTTCAAAAAATTCCTTCAGAAAAGTAAAGACGTTCAGATATTCTTTTCAATCTTTCTCTAAAGCTAAATTTATTGCTTTACCCAATGTTTGATTGTATCTTAAATCAAATTTTTACACAAGATTTAGATAAATCAGCTGAGTTGAATTTATTTACTCAGTAACTGATTGTCATTAATATGTAATAAAAAGTACCATTTTGTTTACGAAATGGAGTCCTAAATAACAAATCTCAAGAATGAGATAAATACAAAAGCATGTGAATGCTCTTTCACTTGGTTTTTGATGATAAAAACGACGAGCGCATTTTCTTACACAAACATTTATATAATGTGTGTATTTATTCAATGAAATCAATTTTAATTGTAAAAAAAAAGTAACAACAATTAAAAAAATGGTTCTACTTAAGTAATTTAGTTTCTTTTCTAAATTTTATTCCGAAAACTTCAGAGGTTACAGTTTCAATTAACATTCGTCATCTGTATAACTGGGATTATTTGGCCGGGATTGGCGGTACTAATTTAATTGTAACGAATATGTCACGAAATAATTATAATTAAGACTACTTTTAAGAATTTACAAATGTGAAAATAAGAGAAAGCATTATAGATCGATACACATTTGTCTTGTATCGTGTAAACAATAGAATATTCAAAACTGTAACAATAACAGTATACAAAATAAAATATTTATATACAAATGGTGTGTTTGTGTGTGTTACTGCAATTAAATACATCCACAACAAATAGGTTTCTAAATTACTTTAGTTTATAGAAATTGGCTAATGATAATTATTTTTTATATAATAATAATTTTTCTAGAAACTATGTAACAATTTGTGAGGTAAACACTTCTTAAGATGACACATTATCTTCTTTAGTGGAGACAATCGCAACAATTTTCAAATTTTCACAGCAGGACACATATCTAAACAAGTAATATTATCGACCTATTAGTTTATCATGCGGACAAATCTACGAAAATTGCTTAGATAAGAAAACAATGCTTATTTTTTGGAACTTATTCTTTTTTAGCCGCAACATGATAATGAAAAAAATAAATCTATTACGGAAGCCGGTTACTGGTGTTTGTTATGGAAGTTATCACAAAGTTTGAGTTGTTACATTTCCTGAATCGTATACGATTCTAGATTGAACTACACAAAATACAACTACGCATATGCCCAATGAAGTAACACTAAAGTTACATCTAAATTATGAACCATGCCAACTACGCGTGATAATAATATGCTTTTTAAAACCAATAGTAACTAATGTTTTTAAATTTCGTTAACTTGTTTTCCTTTTCCTAGTGACGAATAAACTATTACTTTAAGTTTTAACCACTGATTTTATAAATGAGATATAGTTATATAAAATTTGTTCAAACCAATATAATAACAACCAAATGTTGATATTTATTGGTATTTATGTCGGAAAAAACTGAGAACAAAAAATATAACCACATAAAAATTGTTTTCCTTTATTTCATTTGTTGATTTTATTCAAAAGAGTATGTGTCGTTAACCGAAGCAAGTAAAACGCAAACGTTAATTTATAAAGACCCTTAATTCTAAAAAAAAAATCAAAATGAGTAGTATTAATTGGAAATTAGAAAATTATCATTTTGTAAAATTACGTGGCAAAAACCTTTCATGGATTGCTTTTAAAATTTGAACTAACTAATGGAAGAAATAGAAATATACTTTAAAAAAAACGATGCTAAAGTACGAATGAAAGTTTGTTCTTGTTTGTGTTGCTTTTTGACGGTTCATATAGATTTTCTGTCAGACACATTACACGGCAAAACTTTAAGAGTCATATTAAGAAAAAAAACGAAAAATTATAGATGGGCACTGCCACATTTCATTTACATAAGTGAGAACATTTTTTGATTTTGTAAAACTAGTTAAATGTTTTAGTAAACATTTGTGGAAATGCAGTACAATACACATTACTCAAAAATACTATTTTTTTTTATTGTTATTTAGCATCATTTTATAACTTCTAAGGCTTTAACGACTCTAGAGTTAATAAAAATCTATAATCGAGAAATACCAAAATTTCGCTCGATACGAGATTCGAACCCAACACCTACCGGTTTTGGAGCGGTCACCTTAACCATTAGGCCACTAGTAGGCATAATATCAATTATTATTAATACTCATTTTTCATACCTCAGCACAACAGAAGAGAGGCGAGCATCAAAAAAGAACTTGTTCAAAATAAAAATAAACTTACATAGCAATTCTCAGAAGCAAATAAAACTTTTGGTTCTGTTGAAAGAACAGAAGAATTTAGAATGACTTTGATGAAAGACAGCGAAAAGCTCATGTAACATTGAAAAATGTTTCATTATAGTTCAATGGTATCAATAGGATTAATATCTTTTTTAATCTAAATTCTTCAAATTGTACTCATATGTATTCCTGTACTCAAAAAACTTTTATTTTGGTTTCTGATAAATAGGTATGTAAGTATTAGTTCATTTTTCAATAAATATAACATGCTTTTATACTTTAAAGGGTTGACAAATTATTACTTAATAATTTGAGTTCAAAAAGTCTTAAATTATATTGTATTCCGTATGCTTGATTCGTTGATTTTTTTTACTGGGTTACATTTCGTATGCAGGCTACTAAGCGTGCAAGAAAATATGAACACAATTACCATAATTTTTCATACAAACACAAAACCTGTGAAAAAAATTGCAAAAATATTTAAATGAAGATATTTTGCTGCGCTTATCAACATAAAACTGTACTGCAGATTATCTGATCTATGCAAAATTACGCCTTTTCAAAGGTGCAATAAAATTTGCATTCAAATTATCAGCATTGCTTCTTTGAAAAGTTTCATTTCTATCACGATTTTCATCAAGTCCTATTTCTAATCTAAACACACACTAGCATAGATTATCAGGTAAGAAAATACACTACAAAAAATTAAGTTTAAATCACGAAATGAGGTATCAAAATATCTACATCGGCCGTAGGTATTATATTACGCCAGTAGTTCAGGCAAACATTTTATTTCAATTATAAAAATAACATTCATAATATAGCACGGTTCTGACCAATCAATAATAATAGTCAGCACGTTGCCGAAAATATTTCCTTCTTTTCTTTTGATATTTTATTTGACTAAACAAATTTTATTACTAGAAAACTTATTGTTTCCAAACTGATCAGAAGTAAGTAGGTATATAAAAAAATGGGAATCGATCCACATTAAATTTGAATTTAATTGTTTCGCGTTTTTTAAAACGTTGCAAAAAATATCTGAATACGGATTATATAAATAAAAAAAATCAATTTAAAAACGCCACTAAAATTATAAAACATCAATGTTTAAAATTTTGTTCAAATTGAAGCTAATTAATTTAAACAGAATTTAATATCCGATTAAAAATTTCATATTTTGGATGAATACACCAAAAGTACCATTTAAGAAATTCAACTAAGCAACATAAACTATGACGTAATTGTTTATTAAAAGCTATAATCAAAGATAAGATTATTAAATTATAAGCTTATTAAATTTTTATTAATTATAAGGATCTTATTTCATAAGAAATAATCTTGGAAAAATGTATTTGATTTAACCACGGAATGCAAAAAGCCAAAAATTAGCCACTTTCCAATATACTTTTTCCTATTATTCAAAACCTTCAACTATGCTCCATATAAATTTTATTTTTAAATTCAGTTGAATGAAATTCTCTTTTCAATTGATGAAGACACCACTATAAACACTAAAAACTATTCTGCTTCTTTTTAGGCCGTTTCTTCCGAAAGTTGGAAATCCTACTGACTATTATTTAATGGTATGTAAAACTGCACACCCTGAATATTTTTGTGGAGATTTGTCCAAACCATTAACGTAACAAAGAGTTTAGCAAAGAGTTCTACCCTCTTACCACGGATCTTTCGCCCTCTAACTATCCTTGGATGACAAGTCGAAGGATACAGTAGCGTTTTTCCTTCATGGAATATCCTAAGTACTAAAGCTTTCTTTCTTCAATGGCAGGCATAAGCTCTCTGTTCCTAACCATTCGTCCAAAATTAAAGGTAAGAAAATTCTTCTGCTAATAACTTTTAAGGTTCTTTAAGGGTGTGATTCTGGACAACAATCAATGGACAAACGAACGCCCTTATCCGTTTTTAAGCTCATGTGATGTATACATTCACGAACACAATTTATGATCATATATTTTATACTTCATATGTCGTAGTGAAAAGTAGTCGTATTCAAGGAACTAGGTACTATTTAACAAATAATATTTACAAAAACAAGATTTGTAAATAAAAAAAATTCTTATCAATAAACGAAGAAATTTTTACTTGGTAGAATGAGCAAACTCATAAGTTCTTCATTTTATTTTCCCATCACTCTAAATCCTAGCGAAGCAGAAAATCTATCACCATCGTTTTTCTCGAATTGTCATATTTTTTTGGCCATAACATTGATGTATGTAACAAATACAAAAAACAGCTTAAAAGAAAGATTGACAATTTTGTCAATAGGTGTTAAGATTCCAAATCATTGGCTTCGTCAATTGTTAGGCACTAATTTTAACTAAATTTTTAATTTTTTTTTTTTTTTGCGTACATTAATGAATAATGTTATATAAAAGTAATTTTTTATAAAAGTAATTTTAAAAGTTACCAAATGAGACTGGACAACCATCCTAACCAGCTAGCCCTCAATTTCCTCGACAATAGCACCGAGAATAGAAGACTAAAAAGACCCTCAATTTTGGAACTAACAGACCGATTTAAATAAAAACTAATTAATAAAAAGTGAATCAAATTAAATAGTTTAATTAATTAAAGGTGGATAAAACTAATTTTAGTCAATAAGAACAAATAGTTAATAAATAAATATTGAGTTGTGTTGGTGGACACAACCAATTCAAGAGCAGGACAAGACGACAAATTGCAATTATTGCCAGAGGCAGATTGTGAAAATTAAGGGGAAATAAAAAAAAATTATGTGACGTCGCGTAGTAACAAGCAGTATATTTAAATACTCTAAGATTTAAGTAAAAAGGTAAACGAATTAAAAATGTACTCATCATAAAATTCGAACAAAGCACCTATCACTTTCAGAGCGGCCACCTTAATTACTCGACCATTTATAGGCGCAAAGATTTTTTATTAATTAGTTTACATTAGTTATGCGTTCTAAAATTATTGCAAATCAAAATAAAAGTTTATACTTTTAAAAATCAAAACTTTTATGAATGTTCTGTACTAATTCTATGATGAAAAACCTAACAAAAGACGCTTGTTCATTGTTTTTTCAAATCAATAAAAATACAATAGTAAGAAGTGGTGTAAAAAAACCTTTTTATAAATTTAATTATCTAAAATTCATATATTGAGACGGCATTGTTAACTAATTAACACTATATATACCAAACTCTTTAGTTACAAGCTTTTTAAAAACCAGGCGTACATTTTATTTTACTATTATTACACGTTTAAGGCTTTTTGCGAAATGAGCTTAATTCGTTAAAGAGTATGTTTCGGTCATTACTTCTTTTTTATTTCAAGTGTTACATTTTAGCCCGTGAGCCATGAACATTAATCTCACTACATTTTTCCAACATAAAATCATCCATTTCATGTAATGTTGCGTTTAATTTGGTTTTCAAACCGCATTAAATGATTCAAATTAAACACAATTAATGTTGTCAATGTAGTTACAATAAAAAGTCAATACAACTATAGGTAATATAGGTAGAAGATAAAGATAAAGCTCTGATTTCTCAATGAGATCATATCTCATTAAAATTTAATGGACTAAAACAGGTTTAATTTCAAAATAAATACTTGAATAATGTTATTGTAATTTCTCATTGCATTGCATTTCTTATCAAGATTTTAATGTCATCACGCCACGTCCTTTGGAATTGTGTATGAAAAATTGTTTTTCTTTTTTTCCCCTATTGAATAATAAATACTATTTGCCCCATCCGTTAAAAATTAAAACGATTCAAATGCTGTCAAAATTGAAATACGGTTCAAATATTTTTTGATTAGGTGATTTGTAATTGAAATAATAAATTTAAATGCTGAAATTGATAATGTTTTAATTGTTTAATTGTTTAATAAATGGTAGAACTTATAAATGTTAGGTTTATATATTGTTCTATTATCTAACGGTTTCTGATCCCATAATATTTCATAGAGTTTTTTTGTAGAAATACAACCCAAGAAGATAAATAAAGATTAAGAAAAAGGGAATCAAAAGAGATTGATTTATAGAAGAAAAGAAATAGACTTACAACAAAGATTAAAACAAAAATAAAAATGATGGATATGTCGAAATCAATCAATTGAAAGAAAAAACCTTCCCAAACCTGCCAAGTCTTAAATTTGTTGCATTTTCTAAAAGACTATAAAAACGAAAATAGTAATCGGAAGACGAAAGTCGTCATCTTTTGTAAAAGTTTTATCGATTTAGAAAATTAATACCTAATACCAAAATTGATGTTTTACTTTTAACTGCTACTGTTAATGTTTCCTTTTTATATTAAACTAATTATGTCTATGCATCTTGTATTTCTTTTTATTGCCGATACCTTCTATCACCAAAACAATAAATCTATCAAAATGTTGGCACCAAACCAATATTATCTAACTGAAGTAGTTCACAGATGGTTACTAACACCTATTTCATGGGATTCAAAATCTCAATAAAACTTGTAATAAATATCCAATTCCATTTTCACTTGACTAGTTTTCAACAAAAATTCACCACCGGTTTAATGAAATCATTCCGAGGCAGATACAAATAAATGGATATTTTACGATGCGGTATGAAGAAGCTTTATATATACCTATAAAGCATTATAAAATTTTTAGCACCGTAATACCTTATTGTTAATTTTTTATACAAATAATCGACCATGTATCAGCATTTTTCGCTCTAAAAACTTTTTGTTTTAATCTTTTGACAAAACAATGAATCATTTTTAGTATTAGCAAATGAAAAAATGTAATCCAACAAAGGCAAACTGAACAAATTTGAAATATAAAAGAAAAATTCAAAAACCACATTTCCACCAAAGTTTTTACAAAAAATATACCTTTACTAATTTTTATTTAATTTGAGGTCGTTTTTCGTTTCTTTTTTTATGAAAATCGTAACAAATTAATAAAAAACCGAAGTCTAAAGAGTACCGACTTTTCAGCTTTAGCCCCTCTTAGGTTGGTAAATATCTGGTAATGTTGCATTTTCTACTTTATTTTTAATTTAATTCGCGAATAAATCGACCCATAATAAAAATTTCGCAAAAAAAGAAAACACTATGCCATAAATGCATAAATTGCAAATTATTTTATTAACCAAAAAAATTTGCGAAAAGAATAAAAAACTAAGCCGAAAATGTAGCGTTACCAGATTGTGCTCGACCTAAAAGAGGGTTGAACCGATATTTCTCCGGAATTGGTAAAAAATTGATAATTTATGATGTTTTAGCGTTTCTTTGTCAACTTAGAACTAAAATAGCAAAAAAATAATAAAAACTGCAAAATAATGAGAGTTGCATCAAACCGAAGGCTTAGAACACCCACGGGTATTCTAAAAACACCCTACTTTTGCGGACATTTTTCGCCTCCCTCCCTTTATCTACGTTTGAATTGATTTAAATTCCGACCGTTTAGTGTCTATATAAACCGACTACCTAACCCACTGATCAAATATTTTAGCAATAATTTTTTTAAATCTTTAGATATAATTGGACCATTTTATGCAACTTTTATCACGATATGCAGTACTCACTGATGAAATATTTTTAGCAATGATTTTTTTCAATCTTTAGATGTAAGGTGATCATTTTCGGCAGCTTTAATCACGATATGCAGTTGCACTTATTTTTTTCGCACTATTTTCCATATCATGTGAAAATAAGGAAGATCCCAATTTTGAAACTTATTTGAGAACAAATAAGAGCATGAAATCAAAATATAATTCAAAACTTCGCAAATAAATTTTAGAACTGCACATTAACATACATATACGAACATAAAAATTTATCAAAATCGGTTGAATGGCTTTCATGGAAAGTAAGCACTTTGCTCCTAAAAAATGATTTTGAGAAAATTTTTGAATTTTTTTCTGGCACTTTTCGATTCTTTGGTTTATTTATTTTTCTTAACTCTTTTTTTTTTTTTTAGTTTTTCAAAAAAAATGAATTTATTTCCGAGATTGTAAGGAAGGCAAAAAATGA
Source organism: Sisyra terminalis (assembly GCA_958496175.1). Taxonomy (NCBI): domain Eukaryota; kingdom Metazoa; phylum Arthropoda; class Insecta; order Neuroptera; family Sisyridae; genus Sisyra; species Sisyra terminalis. Next base: position 18,098,591 of record OY292275.1, read on the forward strand.
AATAAATGTTCTAATAGTACTTTAAGGAAAGACTTTGAAACTTATGAAAACCTCTAACAATTCCTCTTGTTACTGCATTTATATAACGAATACTTTTTCTAGCAGAAATAATCTCGTAATGATTTAAACTGCAGGCGTATCCTACGTTGAGCTTTTGAACTTTTTAACAATTTACTTTGTTGAAAATATAAAGTTTGTTTAAAGTTTTGTTATATGTACCATTATTTCTCTTGGAAGAGTTTTGTGGTGGCACGAAAAAAGAATGTTGTGAATTAGTACTTACTTATTTTAAGCGGTGGTTTTTAGAACCAAATTTGCACAAAAAGAGAAATTTATAATAGCACCTCATCATGAAATCTGAAGAGTGTTAAAAGAATTAAGAAAGTAGGAAAAACTATCGCGGCGTCGTTGTGGAAGAAGAACTGAAATGAAATGGATAGATAAAACACCAAACTTGAATGAAAGAAAGGAAGGAAGCAACAGTTGATTAGTGATGTTATAGTAGTACGGTATACCGAATATACGTATAGCATGCACAACGGAACCACCGCCTCCAGTAGGAGCGACCGGCGCCGAGGTAACGGAGCGCAGAACTGATACTAACGTTGCTTATGGTGCTGATCAACGGCGCTATGGTGACGTCGGGGGCAGCGCCGCCAGTAATGCTCAAGCAGGGGGCAGCGCACGCAGCGCCGGCACCGGGCAAAGCCGCATTACTCCGCAGTCAACAGCTTCAACTACGGATGGGCCCCATCGTCATCGCCACTGCCGTCAAGCTGTCTATTTAGCCACCCCGGATGTTCGAAACATCACTCCAGCTGATTTGTGCAGGGCGAATCACCTCATCTTCATACGCCAGTTACCATCCTACTCAACGTCTGCATATTTCCCATTCACAAATTTCTACTTTCCACATATTCATTCCAGACTCTCCATTATCTCTTCACAGGCATAAACATAACAAGTTTGTTTATTATCGTTACCTTCATCAACACGTTGCGAAAATTAGCGCATAATGATATCGCAACATGGGAGATATACACACGAGTTGTTTGATGTCTAAGAACACGCCTCAGTTCAACGGTAGATACGTAAATTATGTTTTTATTCCATAAAGGTACAGAGCGTACAGACTACATCGTTGTAACGCTCGAGCTACTAAAATAGATTTCAATACATGTAACCCCAGGAACCTCAATAAGTGTTGCAATGTAAATCCACCAACCGAAAAACTGCCAGACGAAAAAGTCATGTATTCATTTCACCCTTTTAATGTGTCTTAAAAAAAATTGTATTTTAACCGCATTTTTCTATATTTGAATTTCTTTTAGTGTTCGGAACAGAAAAAAATATAAAACTTGTAACAATTTTTCTAACCATTTTTTTTACATCTTAAAAATTTAAAGCAAAGAATTAACAAACTTAAGACCTAAACGGACGTATAATTTTTCAAGAACCACTAATTCAATAAGCTTTGGTACATGTTGTATACTTTAACGTTTAAGTGGCACTGACGCAGAAAATAATTCAATTTAAAAAAAAATACGTAAGGCAAGAACATTTTCCTAAACTTGGACCGATTATATTTCTTAAGATTCACCCACTTCAACAAATCCACTTAAATTCATAAAAATCAGTTTATAATTCTTAAAAAAAAACATTAATCCAAAATTTTGTTTCAAGCAAAATATGTAAGTAATAAATTTTATATGGTAACTAGCCACCTGTCCACTAGAAAAATCCTCACACGAATGTTGCCCACATAGAAAATAACGCTCAATGATATATCCTCACATGGAAATTAATCCACAGGAAAAAAATATTTTGTTATGGTTAATATTCAATTTATTATTCTTTTATTATAAGTATTGTTATGATATTTTAAGTATAACGATATCTTACGATTTGAAAATTGAATAATTAAAAAAAGGCCACAAGCCTTTATATTTTTTACATTTTCAAAAAACATTTTTTTTCAAAAAAATTAGTACTAAATTGCAATACTTATAATAAAATAACATATAATTAAATAACATGTAATTAAATAATAAATAAAGTAAATATTTTTTGCTGCGGCTTAATTTCCAGGGAACGATATATCATTGTGCATTAATTTATGTGTGAAGAATTTTCTCCGTGAGTAAATTTCTATGTGGGAAACTTTCATGTGAGCAACAATGCTAGTGCCAGCTAGTGCGCAACTTTTGTGGGCAATTTTCGTGTGAGGAATTTTCTAGTGGCCAACTATAGAACCATTTTATACAAAGTTATTTCATATTAAAAGTTTTTGCAAATTTCAATAGACCAAATGCACATGATCTTAAAATAATTTTAAATGATTCAAACATATTTTTAAGTAACATTAAAATTTAATTTAACAGTTAATTTCTAATTTTACTTGATAAAATTTAAGAAAAATGCACAAAAGTCGTTTAATTCAAAATGCCTTAGACGAGTTTTTATTCAGCCAGTTTTAAACATTATCTTAATAATTTAAACCATTTTCAATCTACACAACCTTTATTCTTAAGGAAAAGATTGATTGTAATTTTTAGGGTGTAAAATCATTATCGATGGCGAATAATGTCAAAAATTATGTTACTTATAACTGTTCCTATCGTAACCCTTTAATGCTCTGTTTATATCTCAGATTCAATACGCGTACTGATGCGTACTGGGACGTTACAGAAGACCCATAAGCACACTTATCATTTTCGAACTCTCATGTACCTACTCATTAAAATTAAATGTTTTTTTCTGCCAAAATACAAGTTTTTCGTGACTAAAAGTTATTTTTTCCTCGTATTAATAATGTCTAATTTCCATTCAAAAATAAAAAATATATGGATATCGTCTTTTGAAAATTTGATATTTTATAGATCCGAATTCTACGTCAAGACTACATTTTTCTATGCAATGAAATCAAAAATAAGTTAGGCAATAAGATTTTAGTACGAAACGCAAAAAACTATTCTAATATTTCTTATTTTCATTTATAACATATAATAAAGAACTTCTGATTAAAATTTTTTTTAAAGAGAATGCTTTCATTGCTATCTAAAATGCTATTTACGCTCTAACATTTACGTCTATCCAATATTTAAGGTGTTTTTATTTAAACTTTTTTCATTGAACTGAATAAAATGGAAATTACATGCTGTGTAGGTACATTGAAGTAAGTTTCGAATTTAACCATCAAAAGTTTGCTTATAGCTTCAGGTGCTTAAAATGTGCGTAAGGGAGCAAAACGGCAAAATTTTTAGCTAAAATTAGAAACATTTGTTCAAAACATTTAATAAATTTATTAACTTTACCGCTTGGTTAAAGTAATTTTTAGTGTTTCACTATCGAATTATGTTTTAATTTAAATATATTTTGTGGCTACAACTATATAATTTTTGTATACATTTGTTTATCAATGAAGAATTTAGTCACATTTAAACCTCCGCGATATACGTTTCAACCTGAACCAAAAAACTTCCAGTTTTACCTAATTAATAATCCAATAAAGTCCTTTGACCGAAAAATAGATTAATATGAATATACTTTTACCATTTAGAAAATTTCTTTTCTTGCAATGCTTTGAAAGATTTATAGAATTTTTGTCATAATATGTACTACATATAATATATTTTGTATTAAATTTTATTAAAAAAAATCTATAAAACGAAAACATATTTTAAAAGATTCCCTGTTTCTTCTACACTGATACGCAGAAATTTATAGATATTTTGGTTACACGCAAATTTTTCGCACAAGCGTCTCAACTTTCATTTATATTCATAGTCCAATTTTCGAAATGAAAAAAACGAAACCTCATCTTTTTCATTAAAGTAAACCTGTATCTTACCAATTTTTTTTTTGTGAAAATTGGATCACATTTTTTTTTTAATTTCATTATTCAAATTTTAATCCCATTCACAAATTTCCAAATGCTCGAAACTATCAGACAATCGTCAACTTGTTATTCACAAACGCGTATCGTTTTCCTTTTTTACTATTTGCCATTGCTTTATGACTTCCAAGATTTTTAACAACTCTAGGATTATTAAGTACAAACGAAGAATATTGAAAATTTGCTCGATATGTGAATCGAACCCCCAGCGCTTACTAGTTTTGGAGTGGCTGGCTTAACGACTCGACCACTGGTTGGCTCATAAAGGCATACTTATAAAAAAAATTCTACATTTTAGAAGTATAAAAAAGAGTTCAGGAATACCGGAATTCAGCACTTTTAGTGAGAATTCACTGATTATGAAATGGTGAAGTAAAATTTGCTACAAGTATCTTTTTCTTTGTGAGTTGCTCCATAGAAGGGGATTGATATAATGCTCATCATATCAGATAATTAACAATTTGATAATTTCGACTCAAACACTATCATAAATCATAGAAAACACAAACTAGTATCCTACAGGAAAGAAAAAAGAATGAGAAAAACTTCCTTGAACATCTCCCGACTTATTGGTCTACCTTTATAATGGAATTTGAACCTCTTAATTTAAAATCTAATGGGAAACTTTCAATTTTTCAATTTATGTATCTCAATGTCAAAGAAATATTGGGAAAATTGGATAGGCTAAAAAGATTCTGAGTTGAAATATCTCCAATAGTGGTTAATTAAGAACACGAAAATTTGTTTTTTTTTTGAGTGATTACCTCCAATATTTGGATTGCCATTCCTCAATGTTAATTTTGAAGATCACAAAAAATTTTAGGAGGAGATACAGTGCACGCTGTTTAAAGTGACCATATAGGGATCACATAGGGTAATTGACATCAATAACCGATTGATACCGATTGATAAAAATACTGTTGAAAATTTGAAACAAAAAAGATAAAAAAAGGAATTTTCTATAATAAAAAAGTGAAATATGAGGAAAATGCTAGATTTTGCTCTCCATAATTAAAAGGACACGAACCAAAAACTACTACGTAAAATCAATTGAGCTTTTTCACATACAAGCCTCGCTATATGAGTTTTCAAAACATCCAATAATTATACGGCTTAATTATAAGTTAGGTGTGAAAAAAAACAATTAAATCCTCTGTCAGGAAAAACGAAATTACTTTCCGAACAATCGATATAATGCTTATAAAAATATGGAAAAGTAACAAAATTATTACGTTTATAACTGAAAAATCGGCTTTAAAATAAAATTTTGTAACTCCATCAAACTAGGTAACAATATTTTTCAATTCAAAATTATATGTGGATCTTTATTTGAAGTATCCAGCCTATTTATTTTGTAAATTATTACAAAAGTAGATATTATAAAGTTTTTTATGTATGTTGGCAAAAACGATATATTCCACCACGCACGTCGTCGTATAGAACGATTTTTTATTTATTTTATCTCACAGTGTTAACTCTTTTATTTATTCAACTTCTGAAGTATTCTACAAATTTTTGTCAATAGAATAACATGTATCTCAATCAAGATACTCTTTTTATACTGCTTATCCCTTTTTACCAACACCCATATCAAAAACCCATTAGAATGCAAATTTCAGTAAAGTTAAACATTATTTATTGAAACTTCGTTCGATCGCAAAATGGTTTGCAGAAATATCTGCATAATTTGAAATTAATAATTGTAATAAAGTTTAATTAATTGATGTTTGTGCAACAAACAATGTACTTATTGATAAAATATACGAACAGTTTGCCAAATGCTATTATATTATATTTTTAAATTATATATAAAAAAGTTTTTGAGTGAATTTTTAAGTACATATAATATCATTTTTAATATCTTAAAATAGTTTCGTATGTCTAAAGTACAAAAATAGATCGCATGCGTTCAAAAATTTATTACAAGTTATGATTCAAATTTGACAAGGTATGCAAAAGATCAAAGTGAAATAAACTGCAATCATTCACATCGCATTAAAAATATAAAAAACAATTAAAACAATTAAAACAATTTCAATGTTTAGATTTCCATTCATTTTTATGATCATTTGTAATGTGTGTAGCGCAGATATGTAGATATATTAATCAAAATATTGTCACTGTCACTTTGAGCTTTTCCAACATTTGTCAGTCTGTTTAATGAAATTTTCAAGAAAATAACTAATATTTCATTGCACAATCATTTCTAAAAACAAAATCAATTTATTATCATTTAAATTGTCTATGGGTGAAACTTGACTAAATCCAATCAAAAGATTTCTCCAATTGAAAATTTCTACATATACATACGCAAATGAAAACTTCAATACAATTTGAGAACACGAAAATACTGGAGTTTTTAGTCATGTTTGTATTATTAGCTTTATTTTACAGCTTAATGATTTTCAAAGTAAACATATATTTGAATTTAATTAAAATGTCATACTTTTTTTCGTAATTTATCCTTACGTATTTAAGCTTAACTTTTTGTTCATTACAATGGTGAACTGTAAGGCAAAATTTGTTTAGCTCTTTTGCTTATTGATCTTCAATGGTTTGAAAGAATTAATGTGAGGTGGTGAAATATATGGTTAATGATGTTTTACTTTTTATTTATATTTATTCATTTCACTATGACTTAATCTGACTACTAAGTTAAATTTTTATTACATAAGAACAATTTTAGTACATAAAATAAATTTAAAAACTTGAATTTAGTGATTAGTTTGGATTATATCCTTAATAAAATTCATAAATGATAGTTTCAACATGATACCAGACGATAACTTAGTTGCCTATACAGATGGTACTGTGATCAGGTGCTCAGATAAATCATGAAACGGGATGCAAAGAAAATATCGATCAATTTTAAAAATCATTGAGTAGTGGTTACATGATAATTAATCGTCTATTAAAGAGGTTGCAAGTTATTAGAATCAGGGATTGAATTTTGGTTACTACATGGGATGGAATTACTTTACATATTACGGATGTAAATAAAAGAACGAGATTTTTCCTATTAATAATTTATAATCTCCAATGGATCTTTAATGAAAACGTACGCCGAACCCACGAGACTAACTCACCAAGCCCCTGGGATTCGATCGAACCCAAGTTAAAAACCACTACTCTAATCTCTTTTCACGGGGTGACTTCTCCATTTAAGTATGATTCTTAACTTTCGATTTCAAATGTAAATTGGAGAATAATCACTTTTCTTTCCACTCGACTCTTATTTTTCGAAAGATATCCTTTAGTTTTTTTTCCAAATAATTCAATCAAAAATTTTTTGCCAATCCACGAAATTCAAGCATATCATGAATCCTTGCAAAAGTTGCTCAGCACTCTTTCTGAGCTAATTCTTATTACTTCTACGGTTTCTTTCGTTCCCTTTTTGGAACAAAATTTATTCTTATCCAGCATCCCTTTCATTGTCATTCCAAATCTTGTGATTAATCCAATTTTACACCTTTGAAAAAATAATTTAGTTGCCACGATTAATTTCACACTGTAAATATATACCTACTACCTTTGAACAATGAATTCAGCGGAATCTTTAAACACAACAGTTACCATCGGTTTCAAAAATTTTTAGATTCAAACTATTTCTGCTGAATTCAATGAACATAAAACAAAAGATTGTCATTAAATTTTCTTCAAAATATCTTTTTAGTTTAAGGTGGTCACTAATTACAGTCTTTTTTATAGAAAAAAAAATCAAAACAAGAGAATATCTTTTAAGTTTAACGAATACTAGTTTTAATATATGAAAAACACAACTCTAATTTGCTGATTTGGTTGCATAATTTTGGTTAAAATTTTATTTGTCATAATTCGCAGTTTCTTTATATTGAAAATTAGCTCTCATTGTCTCAACTGGTCTCAACCAACTTACATTTAAAAATACCAAAGTATAATATTGAACAAGCCTTTCTTAATGAACTATTAACAAAATTAAAAGAAAATAATAAGTTTACATCAGAGGATATCATGATTACATTTCTGAATTGTTTAGTTTTCCCTGCGATCACCTGCGATGATAATAAATACAAATGAAACAGTTTTACACAGAACAATTTTTGTTTTAAAAATCTTCAAGAGTTTATCGTTAACACTCGTGTTTGCTAAAGTTACAAATTACACTTTATCCTGATGAGTAAATGTTGTAAGATTTGTAAGCATTAAACAAACACCACAATTACATGTTAGCGATTATCAAAGATGCTTCAAGCTTTTAATAGGCGCAATAAATCTCTAATGTACTACCAAGTAATCAATATTCATTAAATTACCAACCAAGCATTATTCCCACACGATTACCTTCTACTAGAAAGATAATTCTACAGCTCCCGATCATTTAAGATTGCCATATATGCTTGTGCTAACAATGATTGTAAGTTACATTAAAAATGGCTTTTTTTGTTCTTGGTGGCAATAAATTTTTTAGTTCTCTTTTTACTTTTTAAGCTCCCGCAGAAGATGATATCAAATAGATAAACTTACTTATAGTATCTACACTGATCTTTATTTGATTTTCTTTGACATTGGTAGTGCATCTATAGACGAATAGAGTACTTTGCACATAAGTACATTTTCCATTTTGTAACAAAAGAAATATGTATGATGCTTTACAGTGTATATACAATAAGCTTTTACTTTGTACAATTTTGATACCATAAATAGTATTCCTATATATTTATTCTATCTAAATCTGGAACGAACGAAATGTCTTATTCTTAGAAACATTATGTAGAAATTTTCTACAAATATTTGTACAGTTTTTTATTTATATTAACCGATTGAAAATTTTAAATATAACAATTTAAATTCAAACTGTCTCTCTTTAAATCAATTTTATTTTTGAAATTTTATAAATAGCATTGTTTGAATACATTAATAAAAGAGTATCTATTTTAGTTACGTTCACTAACGAAAATAACGGCTTTGTTATTTTTACTATTAAAAATGTGTGAATAAACTTGGGCTACTAGCCAAATTCACATTAAAAATTGTTACACGGAAAATAAATTATGCTTATATATTTTGAATTACAACCTTCTGTTTTTTTGGCTAAAGCTCTAAGCTGATTTTTTTAATTCAACATTGAAAGTAATAAAAATGGAGCATGGATGAAAAGTATATTTAGTGTTCACATGATTTGTTTAATACTTCGATCAATTTAAAAATTTGCGTCTGAACCTCCAAATGCATGTCTTGAGAATATTCACAAAACGTCTAGAACACTTTTGTGCAAACTTAGGACTTGACGGTATGTTCATATGGTACATATTAATGCTCATAGATGGATTCATATTTTTTGTTGATTACAAAAAGTGTTCAGTCGTAACAGGAAATTATTTCTTAATGAACATATTTCCTTTTAAAAAATGTGTTATGCTACTTTCACTAAATGGTTATAATTAGAGCAGTGGATCATTAAGTGAAAATGAATGACTATAAAATTCTATGAAGTTCGACTTTGGCATAATATACAATTACACGTAAAATTTTAAACCAAGTTCTAACCAAATTATGCATCAATCATTAATTCAAAATCGAATTAAAATTACCTTATTTTTTTCATAGTCGACCAAGAGTTGATTATTAGTAGACATCGGATTATATGCATTTGCATGTTTGCATATGCAACTGCATATAATTCTATTTTTATAGCGTTATTACATACTTTCATACTTTTTCATTGTAAAAGCTTATTTCGGTAGTTATTCGTGTTAGGCGTATTGTATTATGCCGCCGACACGTTCCCCTTACGTCAAGCTTTGAAAGTATTATACCCAATATTGCTTCTCATCACCTGTCTAACTCACGGGTTTCATTGAATTGCGGAAAAGACTCAAATTAAGTTCAAAATAGCCAATTGATTGATTTCTTCTACAAAAAAAGGGTTTCTAAAAGCACCATCGCGAGTACAAGTATATAAAGAACAACTATCAAACGTAGCTTTATCTCCAGAACCAATATTAACACGGTAACTTGGTAGAATGCTGTATTGTTCAATACTGAAAATTTCGAAGCCATAATAGAAGTAGTAAGAAAATTTAACAAATCAGACGTCATTGCAAACAATACAAGCCAACTGACGTTTAACGATACTTCAATCAAAAAAAAAAATATTGCTTTTAGTGCAACACAATTTCAGCAATATACTTTAATATGTAATTGAGAAACTAGGAACTTCCTCTGTGCAAGTTCTTGGTAATATTAGAGAAAATGATTGAACAAAATAACGCTCTTCCGAGTTAGATAACTATCGCAATGAGTTCCCAAATTCAGTTTTGTATAAAAACCCCGGTTTCATATGAATAAAAAAAATTGATGCATTTATCGACGGCACTTCTGAAGAGATCTTCGACCATTTCGCCAAATTTCAAATACTGTCCGGTAACGTACGTTAACGTCGAAAGAGAATTTTCAGCTTTTCACCATTTTCATCTTTGTGGTCCAATTATGAATGTAAGCCATCCAGGTTTTCACTCAAATACACACAGCATATTTCAGCGAAATAGATCCAGCGATCTATGAAGAGTTCAGGCCTATACACACGTACAAAGTACAAAAGAATTGTATATATTAAAATAATTATAGTATGGAAATAAACGTAAATTTTAACAATAAATGGTTTTTTATTGTGCATATTTCGCCCTTTTTTAGTGCATATTTTGGCATTTTGATAGTGTATATAATCCGATGACTAATTACACCGGCACACAAAAAAAAAGTGCTCTGTACTTTTGACCGGACCTACATAAATCTACGTATTTGGACCCCCTGAACACGAATCCAGGGTCGGTTTGACCCGTACACCCTCAAAAATTCGAGAAAACTTTAAAAAATCGAAAAAAATGGTTAAAATCGGCAGTTTTGGTGACATAAAAATTTTTTTGAACTAACCCGAGCATGATTTTCATGTTTTTCGATCCGCTGAATACAAATTCGAAGTTCATTTAAATCATAAGCTGTTTTAATTGTAAGAAAATTGCAAAAAATCTTTGAAAATTGCGAGAAATTGCAGTAATAAAACCGTATCTTGATTCTCATTTATAGATTCAAAAGCTGCAGTTTTTTGTTCAACCAAATTTTTTTCTGGTGGTAAAATTGATGTTACGTTGGCATATTAAATTTTATGTTTGGTTTTTGAAGTAAAACCTGCGACATCAGTCATGCAAAAGTAGCAGTTTTTTTGATTTGTTGGTGCAGCCCATATCATGGGTTTCGAAAATTTCAAGCATTGTTGATTTCTGGTTTGCTCCCAACGAATTAGCATCGTGTGACACCGATTACAAATATTATGTGGTACCCAAGTTGCATTCCAGTTTGTAATTTGGATACCGAAGCAATCTTCATAAATCTTTTTCATTTTTTTTGAAAAAGATCTACGGTACTTCGATACTTCAAACTCTCCACAAATGTAACAAAACCAATTGGAGCTTTTGTTATATATGTGAGAGACACTTCTTGTCATAGTAAACTCTTCAGAAGCCAAGTCAACCACTAATGATGAGCTGCAGTCGCTTGATAACGACGCCTGCGAGCCTGCTTTCTCACTCTGACCAGACGCCGACACTGGGGTTCCGAATTCCTGCATCGTAAAACACTTTTCGCTTGTGCCTGCCATGACGGCATATACGCCTTTAACCCAGGAACTCTGCCAGACGGTTCTGTTGCCCGACGTCACCACGTGGAGGTGCCCTGGTTACAGACACAAGCGTCCAAACAAGAATTCAAAAATGCTTAAAAGCTACTCTTGCATAACTAACTAGCCCTGTACATAAGTCATTTAAAGACAGACGGGTTCGATATAAGCAAATGACGAATTGAAATGAAAGCAATTGGCCCATTTGTAATTTTCAGAGATTTTTTGCGGGGAATTTCAATTTCTTTAAAGATTTTGGCCAAATAATCTTCAAAATCATATTCCAGAAATAGAATAATATGCAAAATATCCTTTGTAGAGATTTAAAAGTTTATTTTCATCATATAATCTCGAATTTTAGAACAATAGCCGCAATTTTTTACAATTTTTAAGGGTTTTTTGCAATTTTCTTACAATAAAAACGGCTTATGGTCTACATAAACTTCGAATTTGTATTCAGCGGATCAAAAAACATGAAAATCATGCTCGGGTTAGTTCAAAAAAAATTTTATGTCACCAAAACTGCCGATTTTAACCATTTTTTTCGGTTTTTTAAAGTTTTCTCGAATTTTTTAGGGTGTACGGGCCAAACCGACCCCGGATTCGTGTTCAGGGGGTCAAAATACGTAGATTTATGTAGGTCCCGTCAAAAGTACAGAGCACTTTTATTTTTGTGTGTCGGTGTTATTAGCAATCGACTTATAAATAAGATACATTCTATTTATATTCTCCATATGGTACTTAAGTATATTCTCCAACAAATTAAAAAATTCAATTAATGATAGTATGAATTTTTAAACATTACAAAATATTTGAAGAAACTCAGAAACAAAAATAATGACAGCATAATTTGTAAAAGCTTGTAGGTATTTGTACATATGCTTCTTAAAAATTTTTACTATGCTTATTTTTTTCTTTACTCTACGAGTCTAAGAGAACAATATTCTGAAGCGTTTTCGGTAAAACAAAAACGTTTATGTTCAAGTGCTGGTGTTTTAGTGTTGTGCCATTAAAGTTTCAACCAAAATTTTTCTATTCTCAAAAACCAATTTTACTCTAACCTTACGTTCCAACTATTTTTCATTTGTATTTAAAATATTTGTATTTGAAACTTTTGTTAAAACGGCGCAACTACATTTGCACAATTTCAGTCGTTGAATAAAGATTTGAAGGAGTAAATAAAGTTTTGAACGTAGGAATATACAAAATGCCACGAACATACGACACATATTAATGAAATTCTTAATCGCAGTTTGTGCAACTGCACTTTCTTTTTCAATTTTCTTGAATCAAGATTTCTACTTAGTTTGTTTTTTAATACGAAAAAAGAAATATTTATTGGACCAATTTAATTTGTTTTTGCTTCGTTTTTCCCAGAAAAATGGATATTTACTTCTTTCTTAAGTTGCAAATCATACTCTTTTAATCAAAGTTTGTTGCATTTGAATTTGGAAATAAAAAAAAATTATCATCAACAAACACCAAATCAGCCTACTGGTGGTCGAGTAGTTAAGGTGACCGCTCCATAACTGGTAGGTGTTGGGCTCGATCCTCTTATCGAGTTTTTCGTTATTTCTCGATTACAGGTATTTGTTAACCCTAGAGTCGCTAAAGACTTTATTAGCTATAAAGTAATAAATAATAATTAAAAAAAATATCAAATCCTTTACTACATTCCACGAAAAGTTAATTTCAAAACCACTTTAAAAATGATGGAATAGATTAAATTATTTTTTTGGTTAATTGCTAATTAATTTTCTTTTTTTTTGGCTTTCTTCTTTTTGGCACTTTGCTAAATTTGATTTTCAATGACTATTTGAAAATTTGAAGAAATAATTATAAACCATTATTTTTGATTATTTTTTTGGTGAAAATAAAAAGAAATCAAGATAATTGGAAAATACAGGCTTCGTACCAGAAAAAAATGCTATCAATGATTTTCTGTGGGCTTCAATCCATTAATAAGTTCCCTTATTGTTAAAGTAGCTACTTATATCAATTAAACATGACATTTTTATATTTTTACTTTACAAAACAAGAGTCTGACGAGAACTCTTGCAAATATTTTCAGTCATGAAATACAACAATGATGTACAACAACATTTAATTTTGCAAAAAACTATATTTTTTATATCAAATCTTTTGAAAAAATAAAATCAAATACAAAAGCAATATACATCTGGTCGAATCCTTTGCCGAAAAATTCAAAAGAAGAAATCAGGAATTAGCAGAGTTTTCGTAAAAAAATTATACCATTTTATTATTTTCATTGTCGCGAAACAGAAAACTGAGATTGGAAGAGAAAAGAGTTTTTGGTTTTTACTTCTCCCTCTAGATTTACCTATTACTGATATTGCAATTCAAATTCGAATTTAATTGAAGGAATTGATAAATTAAAAATAATATAACGGATTCTATTTTTCATCTTAGTATGTTTAAGATACTGATATTATCATGAATAAGGAAAATTAAAAATATAAGACACTTCATCAATTGCATTACGATAAAACAAAATATTGGGCTCAAGTGTACTTTAGCACACCTACAATCTGGCAACGTTGCATTTTCGACTTTGTTTTTAATTCAGTTCGCGATTAAATCGGTTCATAATGAAAATTTAGCCACAAAAGAGAGAATTATACCGTTTTTAAATTGAATTAATAAAAATATTACGAATTAAATTAAAAACAAAGTCGAAAATGCAACGTTGCCAGATTGTGGGTGTGTTAAAATACACTTGAGCCAAATATTGATAAACCCTTAGGGATTAATGAAAAATTGAAAAAAAAAATTAATTCAATTTAATTGCAATAATATAAAAATACAATTTTCGTTTGATATATTTATTATTATTACTTTAGGAGACACACCAATGAGATACAACTAAATTCATCTAAATATTTTCAAAAGTATTATTGGCATGGTAAATCGGCTATGGAAAGATATTTTAATAACACTTAGGATGTTTGTAGATACTAATAATAATAATAATAATAATACTAAGATCCTGAATGTTTCGGACTTCTATCTGAATAAAGTTTTGTCAAAAAAAACATAATTAATGAAAATTAAAAAAAAAATCTTAGAGCCTTCTTTATTCTAAATATGCAACTATACCGCTACATAGTGCAAAAAAATAAATACTTCCTCCATGCTTAATGTCAAATGATAATTAGTTTTAATAAAATATAAACGCACACCCAAAAAAATGAATTAATTTCAGGTATCAAAATATTCATTACATAAAAATTTTCCTGCATTTTTCTAAAAATATTTCACGAAAGCATTTTCCATAGCTATCAATAAGCTTAATATACATTTAGTAAAGTAAAAGATGTTAATTCAAGTTGAATATTTGGAGCGATGCACAAATATTTGATGACAACACATACTCTTCAATGCAAGAGGCTATTAGCCAATGGGATTGCAATAGTTAAAGATTTTCATTTGTTTTGATTGTTGAAAATTTGAAAATTTAACAAAACCCCTCCCACAGTTAATGCCAGCATATACAATATACATTATATGAATACGTATAAAAAGCTATTGAGCGTTTTGTGCACTAGAATTAAGGTTCAACCAATACATGAGTTATAATTAAGAGGGTAAAATTTATAATTGCATTTAAATAGACAGCGAAAACTTCAAATTAATTTTTTTCTTACACACCTCTTAATTATCATCAAAATATCTTTCCTGGGCTGATTCACGACGCTTATATCCATGGACCCTTTATTAAATAATTTGACGTATTATAATTTTGTTTATAATGTTGCTTTAAAAGAAATAAATAAATACCAAATTGATACTACTGATTTATGATGAAGACATTTTCCGTGTTCAACGTGTGTGTCAATGTTAAAGATCAATAAAACAAATACGCTGTTTTAATATATAAGTAATTTGTAATGGAAATTTATTCATACAGGTGTAGCTTTTTTCCACTTTTTTGAATAATTGATTAGATGCTTTCACTTTTAAGATACATCAGTGTTAGACAAAAATTATTCGTGATTCATTATTTGAAATTTTGAATGATTTTTTTCAATTGTTATTTACCGTCTCTTTATAAGTACTAAGGTCTTTAGGGGCTCTAGGGTAAGTAAATATCCGTAACCGAGAAATATCGAAAAATCACTCAATATGAGGGTCGAAATGATCTACTAGTTTTGGAACAGTTACCCATGATTTTTTATTATTCCTATTTTAGGTACTTTGTATTTAGGTACTTCTTAACACTTCTTCCGTGACATCTGCCTTGTAATGCAACCATTTTGCATTCATTCTTTCTACGAATTCAAGTAGAAAGTGTTTTCGACGAATGTACCATCGTCTATACCGTTTTTATTAAAATTTTAAACCAAACTTTCTAAGAAAAAAAAATCAAAATTTATTATTTTCATTAATTTTTACATTATCAAAAAAGAATTTATCAAAATTGCAAATATATATAAAGGTTGAAAATGTATAGGTACGTATATATATCTACAACTTTTAAAAACAAATCAATATTTTTTATACTAGCAAATGGAGGTCACCAGTTTGGAAAATATTTAAATTTTCTGCCAATTTTAAATTTGAAAAGTCAGGCGATAATATTGCAGTAAAATTCGTCACATTGTGGAAAAGGGGAAATTCCCAAGTTTAGTCATGTAGATATTTGAATGTAAAATTTTTTTGATAGTAAAAGTTTCAACGATTGAATTTTATATTTTCTATATTCCAATATTCAACAAAATTTTAAAGTAACCTTTACTGTTCTTAAGTTGAGATCGTAGGGATACTTTAAAAATATATAATTTAAAAAAAATGCATCATAGTTGAGCCGTATTCATATTGTAGGCAAAGCACTAAGCACTTAAATAATAACCTCATATTATATTTAAGACATACCATTACCCTTTTTTCTTTTCAAATTTCTATGTTATTATTTCAAATCTAGATTTGTCTTCATGCATCATCACAAATACTTTTGCAATTGTTGTCAACATATTTTATGCAGCAAGTTTAAAACTCTGTGAAAATGGGTCAAAGTATAATTATTTATTTTAACAATAACGGATAATGTGATAAAGACGACAAATGAGCAGACACTTGAATCCAACATACACAAATGAAACTGACATATGAACAATTTAAACTAAAGAGTTTTACTACTATTCACCAAACCAACCATTAAGAAACGAAATAATCACATCCTCATCCACATCCAATTACATCTGCAAATTAAACCGTTAAGATGAATCGTTCAAATTATATTAAAGAATGGTTTTAAAAGCTGCATCTCCAAATAATTCATGAAAAATTCATTTTAAATTAGTTATTACTAATTACTTTTCAATTTTAAGATGATCCCAAACAACAACATAGGTACTTTAAGTTCACATCATTTGAGAGAAAATTCTTTACAAATCCTACAAGCTTTATTTAGCTACGCACAATATTGTATTAATAATTTTAAACTTTTCACTTAGTTTAAAAAAATTTGATGTATTTCCTTCTAACTGAAATAGTAAATATATTGCATCATTTTTTTAGCATATAGTCAAATTATTTCCCCCTACATGAATTATGTTCATAGGCGTATCTAGTGAATAGTTATTCTGATCGAAAAAATGTTGTCGTAACTATTATTTAAATCACTTTAAAAAATTCAGCAAGTGAATTAGAACTTATTTATCTCTTCTATTTTCGTTGTTTATTTTTTAATTATTACTTATCGCTCCTTTATACAAACTAAGGTCCTTAGCGACTCTTGGGCTAATAAAAATTCATAATCGACAAATATCAAAAATATGCTTAATACGAGGATCAAACCCAATATCTACTAATTTTGAAGCGGCCACCTTGACTACTCGGCCATCAGTAGATCTCTTCAATGTTTTGCCTAAAACCATATTCAATCCAGGTTCAGTTTCTTGCACAGTAGAACTCTTCCCTCCAGCAGTATTTGCTCCAAGATACATTTTTTTGATTAAGATAGTCAATTCCTTTATTTAACAGATTCAGGATTCCAATCAGTCTTTTTCTGTTTTTCTTGGATCTTTCCTTTTTTCCTTCTTCAATATTCAATTTGAACCCGTTTTCTAAAATATGATTCATCTAGTTGATTTTTGTTCTTATCACCACATCAATTATCGTGTTCCTTCGTTAACTTTCATAAATACTTCAAAATTTGTGGTATGATTCACCCATTTGATTTTTTTTTATTATTCTTCCTTCACCACAGTTCAAAGTTCTCAAAAAACTCACTTCCTTGTTTTAATATTATAGCCGAATATTATCGCGCAATGATTTGCTTACGTACATTTGAAAAGATGGTGATGAATTGGGCAATTTTTTTTTAAATTCATATTATGCATATTTGATCAAAACCAAAGGTACGTTTAAATTTTATGAAATTTTAGTAAAAAAAAACTTTTTAAGGAAACTTAACATCAATTCTTTCGTAAAGCGTTTTAAAATCCACATTAAATAATGAAGTACAGTGTACAGTATGTGTACACAAAGTGTACAGCTGCTATTATTACCTATGCTAACAACAAAATCGGGTATAAAAGGACTATACCATATTACAAACTAAAATTTTTAATACAAAAGGGTTGAGGCTATTCTGACAAAATGATCATTATATTTAAAATACGTTTTGAGAAAAATTTGCTAATAATTTTCCACGAGGTAGAAATGAAAAGTTCAATTTTGTCAACTCCGGGTATAATATTTCTTAAAAGTTTTCAAACATGCGTATGGTCTTTTCTACGTGAAATAGAACTCGAGTAACACAATTTTAAGTATGACAAAGCTAAGAAAATTTTCCCGGAAAAGACGATTTTCAATCTTCAATTCCTCAAAAACTATTTGGGATACGAATTTAAAACTCGATGAAAATCATGTTTTTAATTATATTTACCCTTAGTAAGTCATTTAAGGTTACCATTTAAGATTAAACAACCAAAGAACCAAAGTCTTCAGACCACAATATCCATCTATACCGCAAAATGTAACTAAAATAATAGAAGTCATCCTGCAGAAAATAGTTGATAAAATATTTATCTACAAATGTAACTACTTTTTTTATTGAAAAAGTGAACTAATTTACTATTACATTGCTGTAAAACAAAGGTTCAAAACTAATGAACATTAATTTTAATTATGTGCAATCCATAAATCCCAAATTATGAGGAAGTGAAACCGTAAAAATGAAAACAAGCGTAAATTAATCGTACCAATCAATTTTTAGTAACTGGAAGTTACAATTACAAAATCATTTTCCAAATTTTAATGTAAAATAAAGTTAATTGAAAAAATTGACATCAAAACTAAAATTCGAGCCAATAACCAATTTTGAAATCGGTACTTATGACTAATGGCACAGACTAATGACTCAAAATGGGATTTAATTTATAATTTTCTTACACGTTTATTATTTATTTTTATTATGTTTGGTTCATTTGTAATAAGTAGGTGTAAAAGAAGTAAACAAGCCATAAATAACACTATCAAAGTATAAAACTTTTATACAAGTTATAAAGAAGATAAATATTTCTTCTATCACAAATACGCACAACTATCGTATTTACTAGTAATAAGATATAATCATATTTTAATTTATTCTTACCATATACCTAATTTCCACTTACTTCTAAATGTTACAGAAATCATTTGCAGAACGGAATATTCAGTCATTGAAATTATTAGGTTAAAAGTTAATATTAATTTATGTCTCTCCTATGATAGGTTTAAATACTGGCAATTTGCATACAATTTCCCCACAATACTTATAAGTGTTTTTAAGTGTTTATTGAAGATATATAAATAAGTATTTGATCCGTTGATACTATCGGTTGTTCAGAAAGTAATTTGGTTTTTTTGAGAAAATAAAAGACAATTTTTGTATGGTGTAGATACGTACAAATATTTTTTTGATTCATTATCCTTTCTGATTCAATACTTTCGTTGCTTTTCTGGTGCTAGTATAGTTCCTTGCTCTGCTAATTTATTTTTTTAATAACAATAAAATTAAGATGATTTTTGACCTCCTCATTTGAGGTAAAGGTTTTGTCACCTAAAAAAATTTGTAAGACTAGAACCATTAATAATCCGAAGGTGCCAAATCTGAAGAATATAGAAGAAGTGACTTTGCAGTTCAATAAAGCTGTAAAAGCTTCAAACGAGTTACTTAACTTGTATGAGGTTTTTTAGATGACAAAATTTTACGTAAAGAGGTCAAAAATCATTTGGGGCAGTTTTATGGCATCAAAGAACTATAATTTTCAAGCGTAAAATTATATTTCTACTAGAAAGATATGGACAATAATTCAAAAAAAAATTACCCTATTGCACTACTAGATAATCGTCTTTGATTTTCTCAAAAAAATCACTTTTGGAGCAACCTCATATAAAGGTTTTTCCACTGCCTAAAAACTCTACATCTTAATCAAGGGTCCTTAACCCTATGCAATCGAGTACCGCAAGCCGTTTCACATTTGCTTGCTATGCAACTTGGGTAAAGGTATTTAAGTTTCTTATACTTTATTAATGTATAATTAATGTTTGTCTATTAAATTGCCTGCTTAGAGGCCAAAAAAGATTTAAATTTTATGTCAATAGAGGGCGCATTTCTTTTTTCAGAGCACTAAATTAATCAAATTCTCGAATCAAAGAAAGAGTACAAAAATTCAACTAAATATAACATATTTTTCGTCTTTTGTCTCTAAAGAGAGATATTTTTTGTTGTATGTTTCTTTATTTGTGTATCAATTTCACAAAAGTTTAAGGAATAGGCATTTAGATCTTAAATTAGTAACAGACGGATAATGATCAAACTTTAATTATAATTCGATATTGAGATCGTAGCACAAGAATATCTACTTTTTTGCCAAAAAAAGAGCTGAAATTAATTAAGTTCTAAAATGTAAATATTGTTATTAACACAAAGCTGTCATAAAGTAAAAGAAACTGGATTTTCAATACAAAAATGTGTTTAATTCAAAACATATGCATTATATGTATGTATATGTTTAGAATATTTAAATAAAATAGACTTGAATACTTGAATACATTAAATATTTTATTTATTTATACACACATATATTACTTTAAATATCCATTAAAGATTTTAAAAACAGGAAAATTATCTTTAATCCTCTCTTACACCGCCCGTTACTGGTTTATATAGGTATATCTATACGAGAGACTCCAATAACAAACAGCCATCGGCAAATCTTACGGACATTAACGTTGAAAGTTTCTTGCCAGCTTCTTAGTGTGTTTAAGTATAACGAAGTGAAAACCCATAAATACATATACTTGCAAATATCTGCAAATTCAAAATGATGCAACATACTTCCTCGGCAGCAACTGAACTCCAGTTAGATACTGTAAGTTTTTTTTTTAATAATTCTTCTACTTATTTAAGTTAATATTTCAACTCGTTTCTGTTGAGTTATACATTTATTTAATATAAAAAAAGCTTTATTACTAGCATCGAATAGTTTTCACATATAGTATTCTCATATTAAATTTCTTAAGTAAAAATTTTTCTACGCAGACAAAATCGTTAGTTGCCTATGGCCAGGGATTTTTTTTTAATTTCATAATAAAACTTAATTCACAAAGATATAGATAGCAAGGTTAAGATTCGAGGTTTTCAAGATTTGTAAATTTATAGACCTAGTGCAGTTAATATTCATACTTTATCGTTTTAAGCTTTGTGCAGATTTATATTGAAATCAACATCGAAGATTTCAATACTTAAGTATACTATGTACATTAACCCTCAATGGTAACTAATGCTAGTCTAATTTCTTAATGAATGAATGTCTCTAATTTTTTCTGTTCTGATTAGATCAAATAAGAAGAATTTATGAAAGTAAAACAGGTTTTTCAACCAAAAATATAACATGCAATAAGCAACAATTAATGAATGAATGACATTTCACTAGTTTACGTGAAACGATAAAGTTAAGAACCAAAACAAGAAATTTACTGAAAATAAGATGTTAGTATCTCTAACAATAATCTATTCCAAAGAAAATCAACAAAATCAACAATGGTCTATATTACAACTAAATAGATATAATAATTATTTTTAAAAATAGTGTTTAGTGCATAATTCTTTGATATTGTTTTTAAGGTTTTTCCCCGAATTAAAAAATATTTACCAAAATTTACTAGCTTTGACTTTGAACAATTTAATTGAAATTTTTTCGTTTGTTTATACAGCATAAAAATCAAGTTTTTATTGCGTCTTTTAGTTTCTATACCATAAACAAATTAATTCATTATTAAACGATTTACAAGTTCCGCATTTTGGTAATTCTCACAATTAACATATCACGCCCTGCCTAAAAACAACTTTCGGGAAAAATCTTTGTTAAAAATATTAATAACCGAAAAATGTTCTTTATACAACAAATATTTTTTTCAAAATTCGAAATTTATAGTTTATAATTTTTATATTTTCTCAAAGAATTGTACCAAAAAGATTATTGTAAATGCACCATTTTTAAAGTTAGGGTGAGATATACAATATTACTTATACAATCAATGTAAAAAATGTATAATGAGAAAATAACACCTTTACAGAGTGAATGCATTACCTAGAAAACCTGTTTTGCAGTAGATTTTCTACATTCCAATTACAAATTACTATTGGATGTATGAAATGGATAGGTATATATCATTTACCAAATTCAATTATACAGAAAAAAATTCTATAAGTACAACATATAGTTTCATGGAAAGAAAAAAAACTTATATCGTAAAACAGAAGAAATTGATTTGTTTAACATTGATAAATATTTTATTTTTTCCAAGTCACAATTAATTAATTATTGAGTTATTATTTATGTCGTATGACTCAATTTTCTTTTTCTACAACGCATTTCAACACCGACAACACCGTCAGATGGTATTTTATTTTTTCAAGCGTAAACAAATTTCATGCAAGGTGTTAATTGTATATAAGTTATTTTTACAATTGATTCTTTCTTGCAAATATGTAAAGATTTAAAGTTTGTTTAAAAGTTACTCATTTATGATTTTCATCGTTTCGATGATTTTTAAAATATAAAGATATTGTT
Organism: Sisyra terminalis; assembly: GCA_958496175.1. Classification (NCBI taxonomy): domain Eukaryota; kingdom Metazoa; phylum Arthropoda; class Insecta; order Neuroptera; family Sisyridae; genus Sisyra; species Sisyra terminalis. Next base: position 18,121,224 of record OY292275.1, read on the forward strand.
GAACCTGGTTTTCTGAATTTACGCTCCTTATCTAGTCCCGAAAGATCTATCAGATGGGCCAATATAGAATTTTTTACAAGAACTACATTTTTGGCAATCATCAAAATATATAGAAAAATCAATCCCTTTAATTTTACCCAAAGAAAATAAGGGTTTTACAAAATCAAAATTCAACAATATTTGCATCAATAAACGCCAACTTTGAAGAGAAAAATAATATTAATGTCGTCTTGCCACTGTTGAAACGCGTTGTGAAAAAAGAAAATTGAATCATTAATTGAGTGAAAATGAGTTAGAGTTGCATAATTAATAAATCGATTTATATTTAATTATTATAACTGAACATTCAAATTTCTTTGCTTATACGTGTATATACGCTTATACAGTTATACGTACAATAATCTTTTCTATTTACGTATAGTTCTGCGCTTATACGTACAATAGTCCTCGAAGTATGACCTCAATTGTTACTGGTCTCAAAATTTATTTCGTCGTTTTGCTAAAATCAAGATCGAAATTTTTGAAGAATGCATTTTTTTATTAAAACCTTCGTTTGGTTGTTTTTCAGACAACACGATCATTTAAAATATAGGTCAAAGGTAAAAACTTGTAACAGTAAAAAGACTTGTTTATCACATAAAATTTATTTGAACAATAATTGACTAACCCGGTTTTAGTTACGTTTAAGAGATTTTTCTTCAAACTTTTTAGCTTGATGGTAACTCATCTAAATCTTGATGGTAAATCTATCAGCAAAAAGGGTGTTGGCTATTTATAGCCAATATGACAACAAAGGAAGAATAGCAAACAAATTCATTGGATAATATTCTCATCTAATAAATATTTTCCATAATTTTATTTTTTTTAACTGAATTACCCATAACCCAAAAATTTTCTTTTTAAAAGTTTTGCTTAATCATTTCCATTAATGTTTTTACTCATAAATTATACAACGATACCATTAAAAGGACTTTTTATTATTATATACTGTCGTTTTATAACTATCAAGGTCTTTAGCAAATCTAGGGTTAATAAAAATTAGTAAATCGAAAAATATTGAAAATTTGCTCGATACGAGATTCGGCCCCAACAATAAAATGTGTTGATAGGTCTTCGTAGTAAGAGTATATCATTTTTCTTGGTTTATGGTTGAATATTATATGCTTATATATTGAAACAAAAAAAAAACTTTTTCCTTGTAACCAAAAAAGGTCACGTTAGGAAAATTAATAATTTCTTAATTCAGGTTTATTTATTTTATTTTTACAGAAATAAAAATTTGAAGTTTGTTTAAATTATTCAAAATTGTTTAGTTCACTAAAATTATGAAAATGGCAATATTTTTTTGACTTCGAAAAAATGTTGCAAAATTTTATCATTTTGACGTTCAAGTATTGCAAAATAGAAGCGGCAGCTACTATAATACAACTTTTAGAGTCTGAAATTAAATCAATATTTTTATAACAACTTATATAAGCAAGTGACGTTTATTGTCTTGAAAGACAAGATTTTTTTTACTCATTGTCAAACTTGCGCATATATTGTCCATGGCAAATAAAATTCTTATTCATTAGTAAGGTAGATTTGTCTATTTATATACTTACATCTCCAAACTACCCAGCTCGTGCATTTTTTCCAATAATCCATAAAATGTTAATGACATGATTTAAGTATTAGGTTAATCTTTCAACGTTTTATATTTCAAAATTTTATGTTTATTAATCTAAAACTTTGTGATTTTAAATAAATTATTTTTTCTGAAAAAACTTCTGTTTTAAATTTTATATTACTACCCGATAAAAATTTTCATTTAAATATATTTTAAGTAGGTATCAAATTTCAAAATTTCAAATTTTGTAATTTAAATATGTGTGAAAGATTACAACATTTTTGAATAAATTTTTATTGAATTTAAATTAATGTTAAATTGTCATACACAATTATTTAAATTTTTCTAATCTCTTTAATATTAAAATAACTTAATTACTTTTATATTATATAAACTTTATTACAAATAAGGTCGTTAGCAACTCTAAACTCAGTAGAAATCCTTAATCGAAAAATATCGAAAATTTGCTCGATACAAGAATAACACCCAAAACCTACCAATTTTGAAGCAACAGCCTTGGCCACTCGGCCACCAATAGGCTTTCAAAATTTTGATACTTACAATAACAACATCCTTTCTAGATGCTATCCTTTCTTGTGCTTTATATTTACGTCGTTAATATTTATCACCAACAATGTTTTATTTTATAAAGTGTATTTTGGTATCATTGTAACTGCGCAATTCTATTTTGCAATTTATGCAGTTAGACTTTTTGTAAAATTATACACTATCCAATAATAAGACAACTTCAAAACTTAGTAGTTCATTTTTTTATTTGTTATTGACCGTCGCTATATATAACTACTAAGATTTTAGCGACTCTAGAATGAATAAGAATCCGTGTTCGAGAAATATCGAAAATTTATTCAAATTGAGGATCGAACCCAACACCTACCAGCTTTGTAGCGGCCACCGTGACCACTCGGCCACCAGTAGGCTAGTACACCTTATATTTTAAGAGTATACCTAGAATAACAATGAACGTGAATAACGTAAAATAACAATGCATTTTTAACTATGTGTCTTAAAATTCGTTTTCCTTTTTTTCAATTGTAACAGCATTGTTGATGTATGGTGATTAATATAGTTGTCACTTGAGGTGTCCCAACTTTCTCAGAACTTGCTGGACAACACTTCTTCAGTGATTACAATTTCTTTTCTTTTCGTATTGGCACGAAATCCCAGCTTTTCCACCACTTCTGTCCAACGGGTCGGTAATTGCCCTCTTTTCCTTTTCTTTTCAGATCACCCTTGTCTCATCAATTTTCCATAGTCCTTTGGCGCGTAATGTGCCCGAAAAATCGTCCATACGTTAGTAAAATTCAACATTTAAGTGTCCTCCAATACCGGTTTTTGAAATATACCCACTAAAATTTAATACAAATATAAACTCCAAATCCTCTACCAAACGATCAATCTTCTCACATTAAAACAAAAAAATAAGAACTCTAAAATTTTTTAGTCGAAATTAAAAGTTTTCAATGCGAAACCCCAACTAACAAAAAAGAAGCAACTGTTAAGCCCTAAGAAAATATAAAACTTTTAAAGCTTTGCATTTACGTATTAAATCTTTTTCATAAAAATTGTTGCCAATAGAAAAAGGGCTAAGGGTTTTTGATAACAATAACCGATTGAAAGTAATTACAGAAAAAATACTAAACTGTATTTAAATTAAAAATTCATGAAAAAAACATATCTGGTTATAAATTTGAAACAAAATAGAAAACGAAAAGAACTTACTAGAAAAAAAAAACTCAACTATCATTATACTTTTAATTGGAGCTGTTTGTATATCCGCATCTTCCTCTGGCTCTTGATTTTCAACAATTGATGATGTTAAAATTTTACAAATGTTTTCTTCTGTTATCTTCTGTACAAAATTTAAATTGTTATCTATTGCCACCTATTCTTTGAACTTACTTATCGTCATGGCGAGTGGTTAAATATTTCGGTTTGCACGTTCTACTCATGTCATCTTTTGAAAACCCACCATGTTTAAAACAATTTTCAATTATTCTTTTGGAAGCTTCGTTCCATGACATGAAAAAATATGCAATGCCTCTAGTTATCTAGATCATTTTTTTTTGTTTTCAAATAAATTGCACAATCTGCATAGGGTTGCAATACGTGCATTCAATCCATACTCAATCACATGTAAGCACTAGTCCCAGTAGATTAGTGCTGTATAAGTACAAAGATAGTTAACAATCAATTGCGACAATAACAATAATAGTAATTCTTATATCAATAACAACAATCATAAAAACAATTAACAGTAGCAATAATAATAATAATAATAGTCTATAATAACAATATCAATGCTAAAAATAATGTGAAACATTAATGTAGAAGTAATATATAAAAATAAAGTTATATAATAAGAAATAATAATTTGGCAATAAATACCATAGTTAATAGAAATATTTGTTTAGTTACAAAATCTATCAGGCAAATCTATTACATTCCATTTTTGTAACCTTTTTATCATCTCACTGTTGTCCAATAAGTTTATTGCGAGATGGTTGGAATGATCGTCTAGTTTTGTCAGGTATTTTTTGCTAAACCTTTGAATTTCCTCCTTTACAGACGGCATTTCTGTATCTTCATGTATATCTAGATCATTAGCACTCAAATTTGGTATACCTATTATCATCCATATTTTCCAAAATTCTAGTACGCATTTCTTTCGGGTAATGCAACGCTTTTCGGGTAATGGTCTTTACCACCCCTTGATCACAATTTTCCATAATCATATTTTATAAGAATAATATTTCTAAGAACAAATTCATAATATAAACCAAAATCATGATAACCATAACCAATTTTTTTTTTGTATCTTTTATTTTACGTCTGCCCCGTTCTTCGCAAAAATTATAACAATATTCGATTGATAACATTATTCGTATTTCCAATAAGCGGCGTGCACTGCATTATCAAAGTATCCAACTACCATAACTTAATGATGTAGGTATGATTATGTGAAATTTGTGATTATTATGTGATTAAATGTGATTATTATTCCTTTTGATTAATTTTTTTATTTTTCTGGTATATATTTTTTGTTGTTGTAAATTACGTTAATTTTTAAATACGAAACGAAAGAAATTATAAAAGTTGAAAAAAAATACTGAATTTTAAATCAGTCTACTCAAATATGCATGTTTCAAAACGGAAATTTCGAAATTTATTATTTTTCTCTTAATAACAAAAAAAATTAAAAGAAGTTATACAATTTTAAAAAATTCCTTAAGGAAAACAACAATAGTGAACTTCAGCATCGCTTTTAGTTTTTAATAATATAGAACTGAGGATAGCAATAAGTTTGAGAAAATATTAGTCAATTTTTATAAAGTCTATTGGTATTTGGCACCAACTATTAGATCGGCACAATTTGTCAAAATATGTACAAATTAACATGAAACGTAATTATATGCAAAAATCCCAAACAACACTGTTTCAGTCATTGTCGAAGAAGGGCACCCTAATTTTAGTTTGCTTTAATCAAATTGTAAGAACTTTGCCATTTAATCTATGCACTAAGGATTTTTTTCCATTAAAGCTGTACATTAATCCCGATTTATACCCTCATTTAAAAGAACATTGAAACTACTGGTAAACATAATTTCAAAGTTATATTTGCAGAAAAAAGTTTAAGAAATAAAAAGCATTTAATAATAATAAAAACTAGCTTATTTTTTTTTTATTTTATGCAGTAAATTTGAAGTATCAATTATCTCTTTTTATATTTGATAACCTGTTTTTAGATCAGCAAATACTATAAAAAATTACCAATTATTTTTTTGCATTTAACGTAGTTCTATAATTTTATCAAGCTAATTATCGGAAAAATATTCCCATTAGGTGTATACCTATAAGTTGTTTAATCTTTCTTGAGCATTCTAAAATCCTGAAACCATTTTCCCATTTCGGAATGAATATCAAATAATGTACCTTTCATTTACTTTACATTAAAAATCAATTTTAACATGTTTACCTTATGAACCAATAGTCTCTGGGGTTTTCAAAAGTATTAATTAAAATTCAACCTTGAAGTAATTTGTCTCCAAATAAGTAATTCTTATAATTTGTACATATCTTTTATTAAGCCTAATTGGAACGTTTTATTTGCAAAAAAATAATTATTGTTATATATGTTTTCCATATGGGGAAATAACAAGGAAAAACTTCAAAGAAAATTTCCCAAAAACGAACTAGTTAATGATTTTTTTAAATTTTTTAATTAAATAAAAAATTGAATTTAAAGAAGAGATGCTTCAATTCTGTTAACTTAAACTATTGTTTAATTTAGGGTTATAGTAAAGAAAGTTCTTAAATTAAATCAAGGTTTCTAATCATTATTAACCAAACTATAATTTTACTAAGTCATTTTTTATTTTTATTTTTTTTTTTTTTGCTTTATGGAAATAATAAAATCGCAAAAACTCCAAAAAGTCACGTAAGCCGAAAAGTAAAAAAAAAATAATCGATCCTTCGGTGTTTTTTCTTCTTAACTAAACACTATACATTTCCTCGTTAACTTTGAAATTTCTAAATCAAATACAAAAATATTCTAATTCTGTTTATTTATTGGATTTAAATCCACAAAAATTTTGATAAAAACCACGAAACTGGTTTTTTGAACCGCGCAATAATCCTATAAATTTTCGGAAATCTTATTAATTATGATAATTTTAATTTGCGTATAAAAAATTGGTTAAATATGTTGGAGTTCATTTTACATTTGAAGAACTGCGTCAAAAGGATGTTTTGGTTGTTGGTAATTCCCATTGCACGAAAAAAAAATACGCGGAAATTAAACAATAAAAATTGCACTTATATTGGTGACATGCAATACTGTTTAAACATTACATCAACCTTGTCTTGTGATTGGTTATTTAATCAAGAGGGAGGTTTAGTAAACTTTTCTGGCTAGTATAAAATACTATCTTGTTTGTAAACAATCAAGTGCTGTGTATTAACAAGCTGTGAAAGGAAAGCGACTGTATAGACATATTGTGAAACAATCAAGTAATAGTGTCTAGCTACTTGAAAATATATTGTGAAATTTAGTTTTGTTACAATGAGGACTAAAAAAATATTTAATGGTGTAAGTTTCAATCAAAAATTAATTGTAAAAAAAATTATAAATTTTCTTATCATTTTATTTAAATAACTAAAGCTAACAATGACACATTGACACAATGACCATAAAGCTAACATTTAAATTTATTGAAAGTTATAACAATGAAACACCTCACGCTTTTGTGTTATAAAAACAAAAAATATATTTAGTTATTTAACGTTAATCATTCATAAAAACTTTAACAGAGGAATTATTTTATTAAAACGTTTCAGCTGAAACAGTTAGAGTTAATTATGCAGCTTTGATAAATAACAATAATATCTCCAGGGTATTTACATTCATTAAATTACGTTTTTAAACTAATAATAATTTATAATAACACTTCATGCAAAAGAGTAAAACTACCAATATTAGCATATTATTTTTTTAACCAGTACCTAAATGTAAATTTTGTTCCATATTAAATTCAATTCAGATTTTTGCTATTAATAACTCTAAAAAGCAGAAATGGATTAAAATATTCCATTTAAAATACAAAGTAAGTACAAAGCAATTTTACTTTAGAAAAGAAGAATTGATTGATTGAATGAAATGATTTTAAAAGTTTTTCATTGCAATTACGAAATTACTATCAAATTAAAGAAATCCATAACTTAATACCGTTTTTGATTACATTAAGTCTTAATTGTTAACGTTTTCCTGAGTTTTCTTTTTCTAAATATTCATTTTTTACTTACTGGACTACTTATTATTACTACTTAGTTATCGATAAAATAACCCCAAGTCTGGAAGTTTCTAGAAAAATAATATCTACATCAACCAAAATAATAAATTTAAATCTATTTTTTTCGACTTAAAACTTCTCTTGATTATAAATAAATATTATACCGTTATTATACATAGACCATAATATATTTAAAAAGTGAATAATTCACTTTTATAATTTTATTTTACTTCAATATCTATATTTAATGAAGCATACTATTTAAGTAGCCTGTTTACGAAGACAGAAGACTGTAAATATATATTTCATTTTTTGATGAAATAATTTTATATTTTCTTATAGAAATTTCGGTTTTTTGACAGTCGCCCACTAAAAACTTCCTCACAAGAAAATTGCCCACAGAAAGTTGCAAATTAGTATTATATCTCACACGAAAGTTGCCCCTATGGAAATTAACCCACAAAAAAAATATCTTTTGAACAATTGTTGTTTTAGTGTTAGTATCATAAGACACTACTATACTATATAAAAAAAATATTATTTCATTCGTCATTTTATATATTTAGAAAAAAATTCAAGAAAGTTTTTTAAAACATCAATACATTTGCAAGGAAGAGTACAGCTGAATAACATGCTGTCTTGCGTTATATGTTAGCTTTAAATTTTGCCTGAAGAAGCAGAATAAAGTCTGCGAAACGTCGCAATTTTTAAAATTTGACATTTTCATTTATAAATTCCAAATCCCAAGATAAAAAACTTATTAATTATTAAATCAATGGAGGAGATTCAAAATGATAATATATAAAAAAATATCTTGTTTTTGAAGAAAGTTATAAATTCAAAAAAGAGCTCATGTCCTGTTTAGTGATGTCAATATCTGGCAACTTTTCTATGTCTACTTTGGCTTTAATTTAATTCGCAATTTTTTTATTAATTCAATTTTGATATTATTATCTAGTTATACAAACAATACGTTTTCAATACTAATAATAAGATAATAATTAATTGAATAATAAATAAAATAAATATTTTTTCCAATTGGTTAATTTTCATGTAAGGTTACTTTCGTGTGAGGATTTTTCCAGAAAGTGTCTGGTCTCCAGAAATGTCCATAATTGTAAATCGATTTTTTTTTCTTAAATAATAAAAAAAAAGAATTATGCCCCGGAGAATAAAACAAGAATTATTTTCGGTTATAAAAAGTACTAACTCAAAAATCAGAAGAAAAACACCAAAATATTTCACTTAGAAATTTCATAACTCTTTAATTTATATATTAATTAGTTAATGTATGATTTATACCCAAATTTACTTCTTCGCACATTCTTAAGCTTTCAATTCACTTCTTAATTAGGTTTTATTTAATAAGGTACCTTATAATAAAACTCTTTTGTGTTTGCATTTTAACTTGAAAAAAATATTGTTTAAATCGCGTTTTAAACGCCAATTCTTTCATTTTTTAAATCACGTAGAATAGTAAAAAAGTATTCAAAATAATCTTCAAATTATTTAATAGTGATATGAATGTTCATTGTTAAGAATATGATTCCCAAATACCCCAAATTACATCATGAAATTCGTTATAGGTAATGGCAGAAGCATAGCGTGGAAGTCCTGGCCCCGGGCGGCACATAAAAATAAGATAGCATATTGACATTGATAATTCCATAAAAAGAATTTGCTTTGAGAAAAACAAGAAAAATAAATGTTTAAAATATTAAAGAATTTAACCGTCTTTGACTTTTTACCAATTTTCTTGATTAATAATGAAAATTAAGGGAGATGAATTTCCGGTTGACCCCGGGCGGCACAAACCCACTCAGTATTGAATATTTCAACTAGCACACTGCCTAGTTATGTATACTGGTTTATACTTTAAATGTCTACCAATATGTAAAGTGTTCAAATAGCTTTTTTTTATACTAAATCATAAATTAGTTACGGTTAATAACGGTTCTTAAAGACATTTCTCTCTTTACCAATGTATTTTACTAACATAGTCTCCATATGACTTCCTTGTACGTGAATACTGGTTTTTCTTTACTTTATTTAAAACATATTTATTTTGTTTCAATATGTTCCTCCTCTTTTCCGCAGGGCTGTTTTGCATAATTAGTGTTCTTTTAATGCAGTTTTAAAATTTAATTGTGAAGTTCTGATTTACATTTTCTACGAGTACAGATGCAGTTTTCTATTATTTTCTTCTACTTTTAAAACATACTTTATATTACTAAAAAGTGTGTCCAACTTACCTATATGGTACGAAATTAATAATTTAGAATTCCACCTAAAAGTTACCAAAAACAATTTTCTGAAGACTGAATCTTAATAAGCTTAAGATCGTTTTAGTTTTGAATATTACCGAATAATCTAATCTTGAAGTAAAATCTGTTGTAAAACGTAATTTCTTGACAAGGTTGAATATTTCTTTCTACGTTGCATATAATTGGAACGTTTTTGATTTTATTTGTTTTTAATATCTTAATTATTAGTTAGTTACCTACTTACTACAGTAAAAATAAGTTTCCTTGGTATTGATTAATTTCACTTTTATACCGTTAGTTGCTAACCTTGCTTGCGACAACTGGCAACTACTATATACTAGTAGAATAAAAAAAATCTAAGCATTTTGGTGTTATTACATCATTTGTAATATACTTAAGAATTACATCATGCTTTTTGTAATGAGCATTATAAGTTTACAGAACTCATTTGCTACACTATACATAGTGTGAATTTAAAAGCAGTTTATAAAAACGTTTCCCTCAAATACATTCCCATTATCTTTTTCTAATTAAAGCTAAAGTAAAAGTTTTCATTACAACAATCCTTTGTTTGCAAGAAATTGAAATTACTCTCTCTTTTTGCAGCCAACATTGATGTCAGGCAGTATTTACATTAAAGAGGGTGAAGATTCAGCGAAAAGTACATGCTTGATATTTTCTCCGGCGAAAGATGAAGTGGGCGCCCTGGAGCGAATTTTAAAAATATTTTCCGAACACGAAGTGAATTTACTGTACATTGAATCGCGCCCATCAACACGTTGCCCTGCACAATATGAATTTATGATAGAATGTGCACCCTCCGGTGACTTAGGTGGTGCATTTGAACAGCTCAAAATTCACGCCGAATATTTCAGCGTAATATCACGAAATTACAAGGATAATATTGGTAAGCGTTTTCCACGCGGTTTAAAAATAATCTTTGTATTTTAATTTTAACAATGCAATACGCTGGCTTTTACAGACACCGTTCCATGGTTTCCACGAAGAATTCGTGACTTGGATAAATTTGCAAATCAAATATTATCATACGGCGCGGAATTAGACTCAGATCATCCAGGATTTACGGATGCTACTTACAGAGCTCGACGAAAATATTTTGCAGATATCGCATACAACTATAAACACGGACAACCGTTACCACATGTTGATTATACACCCGAAGAGACTGCAACTTGGGGACAAGTATTCAGACAGCTGACAAAACTTTATCCTACACATGCATGCAAAGAACACAATCATGTTTTTCCTCTTCTTGTGGAAAACTGCGGCTTCAGAGAGGATAACATACCACAGTTGCAAGATGTTTCAGATTTTTTAAGAGGTAAATAATATATTATAAGTTTTCCACCACCTCTTCAATTTACTGCAGCCCTTCAATATGCTACTCTATTTCTATTTTATTCATTTATAGAAGTTGTTCCATGACATGAGTTTTCAAAATCAAACCAATTTGATTTAATAAAAATTAAATATATATGTTCCCGTTAATCTATCAACATTGTTTAAGTACCTATATTATAAGTCAATGATACTTAAGTTAATTACTAAGACACCGAATATTGATTATATATTTATTAGGGTGATTTTTTTTTGACTTTTCTTTTTTTTTGGTCCCATCGTGAAATTTTGTTGGAAATACCAAAAAAAAAATTCTCTGAAAGTTTGAGCCCTTAATATTAATTTTAAGTCCTCGACCAAGACGTGTAAAGATTTCCCATTGAAAATACACGGAAACTCTGATTTTTTATTTTTAAATTTCTATATCTCAGCGGCATTTCATGGGATCGCTTTTACCGAAGATGGTTTTTTCTCAGAATTAAACGCTCTACAAAAGTGCCCATTACGACAAAGTCATAACGCACACCGGTGAGGTATTACGGGCCACTGAACCTGATTTTTCCATAAAATTCAAGGCTTAATATCTCGTTTAATATCGCGATTAGGTCTACAGAAACTTTTTTGTAAGGAATCAAATTCTCTACAAGTTTTTCATTTATAATTTTTCCGTAGCTCTTGTTATTTACGAGATCAATGCAAAAAAACGCGAATTTTATGGAAAAATCAGGTTCAGTGGCCCGTACTACCTCACCGGTGTGAGTTACGACTTTGTCGCAATGGGTACTTTTGTAGAGCGTTTAATTTTGAGAAAAAACCATCTTCGGTAAAAGCGATCCCATGAAATGCCGCTGAGATATAGAAATTTAAAAATAAAAAATCAGAGTTTCCGTGTATTTTCAATGGGAAATCTTTACACGTCTTGGTCGAGGACTTAAAATTAATATTAAGGGCTCAAACTTTCAGAGAATTTTTTTTTGGTATTTCCAACAAAATTTCACGATGGGACAAAAAAAAAGTCAAAAAAAAAATCATCCTAATATTTATAGATTCTTATAATTCTTAGTCACTAAAGACCTTAGTAGTGCATTAGTTATAAATTAGAACTAAATAAGTAATAACATTTCTTTTCACATTAATTAATCAATGTTGATTGTAGACAGTATATATATCAAATTAAATTTTTAAGATAACATGAAAGTTTGTGTAAAAGATTTCAAACGAATTCATTATTATACATAACACAGCGACGGTTAATTAAAAATTTCATGGAACAACTCCTCAAATCTATCTACAGTCAAAATTTATCACAACAAAGGGAAAGTGAACAATTTTCAGGACATGAAATTTTTATAAAGTCTTTTGTCTCATTTAGATTGCACTGGCTTCACATTGCGTCCTGTCGCTGGTTTGTTATCTTCCCGAGATTTTCTCGCTGGGTTAGCTTTTCGAGTGTTCCACTCAACACAATACATACGCCATCACAGTCGTCCATTATATACTCCTGAGCCAGACGTCTGTCATGAGTTATTAGGACATGTTCCATTATTTGCAGACCCTGATTTTGCTCAATTTTCTCAAGAAATTGGCTTAGCCTCACTTGGTGCACCCGACGATTATATCGAAAAACTAGCCACGGTATTTATTGCTTTTAATTAAAACGTTTCTAGAGAAAATTCTAATAATGAAAATAATTATTCCAGTGCTTTTGGTTCACGGTTGAATTCGGTTTATGCAGACAAAATGGACAATTAAAAGCCTATGGAGCAGGTTTATTAAGTTCATATGGTGAATTACAGTATTCGTTAAGTGAAGAACCTGAATTACGTCCATTTGAACCAGCAAAAACCGCTTTGCAAAAATATCCTATTACCAGCTATCAACCTGTATACTTCGTAGCTGAAAGTTTTCAAGACGCTAAAGAAAGAATGATGTAAGAATTATTGTATCAACATATGTGAAGTAAAATACATAAACAATAATTTCATTTCAGAAAATATGCAGCGACTATTCCTCGAGCTTTCGGTGTCCGCTATAATGCTTATACTCAAAGCATTGATGTTTTAGATTCGAAACCCCAAATATTGCAGTTGGTTCAAAATGTGAATCAAGAAATAGAAATTTTGATGGATGCATTGAAAAAATTGTAAAATTACAGTCAAAAGTTTTGATAATTTAATTTTAACTGTTCTCAAATTCTTGTTAATTTAAGTTTAATTTAATGGGAGAATATAAGTGTTTATATTAAATACAATTTTAATTTAAATTTAAGTTTTTAAACCTGTAAGAATACGTTCAACTTATAATAGATAACATAATTTTATTTTACTTTTTCAATTAAACTAAATAATTAAAATGTGAAATAAAAACATGTTCTTTTTATAGTCATTTTTAATTTATGATCCTTTATTTACCACTCTGTTACAACTTCCAATGTTTACAACGACTTTGGGGTTCGTAAATAATCCTATGAAATGATAATTAAATTTCGGAAAACATTGCTAGATTGGGGGCTAATCTAAAACTAGGCGAATAGAGCGCGTTCCCTAAACACTATTCAAAGGTAGACGAAAAACTTATATAAAAAAATAGGATTATAAAAAATATAAAAATGGGATTTTAAATTAACTAGTCAGTATCCTATTCATTAACAATACTCGATACAAATACTCGTCCAAAAAAATGACTGTCGAAAAATAAATTTTGATAAAAAACTTTCACCAAAAGTGAGTATGAGTTATCGTTGCCTATTTTATGTGCAAAAAAAGATATATTAGTTATAACAAGTAAAAAAAAAATACATTATGTCAAAATAAGGTACGATTTGTTTTACTATGTCATTTTGCTTTAAAACATATTTTGAATTACTTTTAGCAACTTGTAACAAGTAATTATCACAGTTAAACTGTTATACAGCATCTTTAGTCTATATTTAATTAAATTTCTATTCCTATTTTGCCCAAAAATTCTTAAAACCCACTATTTTTTGTACATTATACGTAAAATGAATCTCAAAGAAATAAAATCGTGCGAAAGAAAGTATTTTCGCGTACTTTAATTATCTTATAAACTATAGAGTACAATTACCCTAAATAACGTAGAATACTGTACAATAAAGTACGGATGGTAACCCTAGACTATGAGTGGATCTTTTCATTTTATAGATGAGTTTATTTTTCAATAATCAAATTTCATACAAATTCTTAAAAATTTCATAAAACAGTGATTGTAGACCTCAAATAATTACAGATTCTGCTGAAGCAATATTTAGGCATATGATAATTAAAAAAAAATCTGCCATTCTTCTTTCCGGTTACCTTTACCCATATTAAGGCAAATTTTACTCAAAATTTTTTACAAATTTTGTTACAATCGAAATTCATACAATCAACGATTTTTTTCATATTTTTTTGAATACAAACCACTGCAAATATCAAAGCCCAATAAATTACACAAATTGTTGAAAAATGTAGCAAAATTTTTGACCTCATAATAAATCGTAGCCGTTCAATATAAAAAAATATATTAGTTATCAAAATATGAAATGTGGTACCAACGAAATTCATAATAATACAATCACACTTTATCATAACTATCAATCTAAGCTAATGACTCATTTTATAAATTAATAATCAAATTTATATATATGTATAAACATACTTTTACAAGCGAATCGATATTTTTTGAAACCACTTTTCAAAAGTTACAATAATTGTGATAAATTAAATTTATTAGTAACAATTATTTTTTAAAATTTAATTGTTCAAACCGATTTTGTTTATTTATTACTAAGCAATAGTAATAGTCGTTTGTTTAGCAAAACGAACTAGTGGAATTGTATTCAGAAAATAAGTGCATCGTAATAAAAAGATCAAATAAATATATATTTAATTTAACTTTATCAAATAAAAGTAAGTAACTTAATTGATATTTAATAAATATTCGGCATAAGTTCAATTGGCTTCAGTAATTAATAAACTATTTTTATTAACAGAAAATGGCGCCAAGAGGAAATAATATGGTGCCATGTGGCCATTTTCATAAAAATTGGCAAAAGCACATTAAAACTTGGTTCAATCAACCAAGCCGTAAAAAACGGCACGCAAATAACCGAAAATTGATTACTCAACGATTAGTAAAACATGCATTGCCAATAAAAGGACCATTACGCCCTATTGTTCACTGTCCAACATTTCGGTACCACACTCGCATTCGTCCTGGTCATGGTTTTACTTTGGCTGAACTCCGAGGTGCTGGTTTGAATCCTCCTTCCTATGCTCGGTCAATAGGAATTAGTGTCGATTACAGACGTCGCAATAAGTCAATCGAAGGATTACGTCGCAATATTCAGCGCCTTAAGGAATATAAGGCCAAGTTAATATTGCATCCCAAAAAGAAAGCGGCCAAGAAGGAAAAGAAAGAGATTTTCACTTCTGCAAATGTATCACAGATTTTCCCCATTAATCGCAACAAGTTTAGGAAAACCGAAAAAGCTCGTTGTGTGACTGAAGCAGAGAGAGCTTTTAATGCTTATCAAGTTTTACGACAAGCTCGTCTTGAGGCTAAAATGCTCACTCGTAAGCTTAAAAAGCATCCAGTGAAAGATGAATTTGATACCAAAATTTGAGAAACGTGTTTGTCTTTAAATAATTTTCATAAAAATAACATTTTGTAACATAGAAGTAATGCTGTTTCCGTACAAATTGAATAAAAAATTTAAAGTTTATTTTCTATTTCCTTTTTTTCATCAATTAAATTACATATTTACAACACTAGAATAAAATTAATCAATGATACATGAAATATTAGAAATAATTTTATTATTACCATTGGTATGTTGAAATAAGCTCGCCTCAGCTTTCGCGAGCCCATTGTAAAAAGTAGGTTTTCATAGTTTTCACGATCCCAATCTTCAACATTTGAATCAGCAAATAGAAAATTGATAGTAAAAATAGGGGAGGAATATTCTATATGAAGATTTTTGAAATAATTTTATTTTGATTTATATTCTAGAAGTAAATTTTAGTCTGCTTTTTTTATATTAAACATTTTGTTTGAAAGTTATTTTAATTTTTTTTATTGTATAAAAATAGCCCAACCCCCTCCCAGACGCTGATCTCGGCCAGCAAGCCCATTATAAACATTTTTTCAACACATTACTGATTATAACTAAAGAATTATGGTTAAAATTGTATAGCTGCCTTAATTTTAAATTAGCGCCCTTAATACTATGTAAATTAGCACTATAATAACTTAGATACTATTTCCCAGTGGATCTACATAATAATTTCTTTAAGAAAAGGAAAAGCGGACCTTTGGAGTTTAAGTAAAAAATATTTAAGCAATTTATTGTTGTACAAATTCATTGGAGTGTAACATAAAGAAGTTTCTGCATCATTGTAACTTGATTTTTGATTTAGTGGTAGACAATGTCTTAAAAAAATTTTTTACAAAAACCGTTTTAATTCTAACCGTTTAAACTTGACTCAATTTTTTATGAAATATTTTTAAGGTGTTAGAAGATATTATTAGTTTTTCCATAAATGGTTTTTAAGCTAATGGATGGGCTTACGTGCCAACAAGAGCTTAATGTAATATTTGTATCATTTATAAAATACTAAAAACTGAATATGAATAAATAAGAACTTTTTGTTATGAAGTTTACTAAGTAATTGTATTATTTAATACACTAAATAATATATATTTGAATTTAGTGAGAGTCTACTTTATGCTAAATAAAAATGTTTTAGAATTGGCATTTGAATTTGATAAACTAATTAGCGTCAATTAATGATAATAAAATAAAATATTAAAAATTTTAAGTCCATTTTTATATAAAAAGCACATAGTTGTAATTATTCTATCACCAAATAATATTTTTGTTAAAAATGGAACTATCTATATCGCTTCTGTTGCAAATCTATGTCATTTTTCGACAGCCTAGAAAAATTTAATTGGTGACCTTTAAAGAAATTTAATAAATAAATAAAATTAAGATTTATAATTATGTTATCTAATACTTAATTAATTAAAGATATTATTAGATTAAATTTAAAGAATAATACCCAAGTTGTCACCATTTGAAATAATAGTTTAATACATTAAAAAGAAATTGTTCATTAGATCATTCAAAATAAAGATTCCCCCTCACATGAATGATGAAAAATTGAAAAAATTACAAGGGTTCTCACTTTACATAAATTATACATTATGTGTCATACATACGTTAATGATTCAGTGTATAGATTAGCAGTTACGTAAATAAAAAATATCGAATTAAATGGTAACATTACCATTTAATATTCGATACCGCTCCCTAACCGCACAGATTAGCGTATTAGTTCATAACATAAATCGTTAATTCAATCATTTGTGTTGTTCGTTTGCATAAATTTTAAAAATTGGCCTTAACTTAAAGATATTCTTTCAAATTACTCAATTTCTTAGGATAGTCAAATGTATAGAAATTAGGTTTGTTAAACAGTTTATTGTTTAAGGTTTACATATTAACTTTTTAAGGAATTTTCGTGTAGATAATAAAAACTTTCGAGGAAATTTGAAAATCCATGGTCGTAGTCAAATATCGGCAAAGAGAATAGGTGTTCCATACCCTTTCCTAGTAATCTTATTAAATATATAATACAATTTTAAATTAAGGAAACATGATCACCAGATTCACGTTTGCGGTCGAAGATATTTATCATATTTGTGTTCTTTAGATAAACTTACACCACTTTCAAAATAAAGAGGCAACTATTTAACAAGAATGTATTGTTGAATGCATAAGCTAGCAATTCTTTTTTTTATTTATGTATCGTTGCTTTAACTGTCGGTTTTTAGTGATTCTCAAGTTCATAGATACCGTATCCAAAAATTTTGAAAATTTGCTCGATACGAATATCAAACCCAATACGTACCAGTTTTGGAACGGCCACCTTAACCACTCGACCAGAAGAATATCAACAAATATATCTCTGTTATCTTTTAGCTAGCGGTTTACAAATAGTTTGTAACTGAGTTTAAGATTCAAAATCTTTTGTACAATATTCTAGGCTATAAACAAGCGCATGAAAATGAAAAGAATAAAATTTGGCTCATGTTCCTTTTAGCGATATCAAGATCTAGCGACGTTTCATTTCCTTTTTGGTTTTTAATTTAATTCAGAAAATATCGGGTTTCATTATGAAAACTTAGTAACAAAAAAGAAAATTATACGATATTAGAATTAAATGAACAAAAAAATTGCTAATTGAATAACAAACAAAGTAGAAAGTAAAACATTCCCAAACATTGATGTCAATAAAAGGGGTATGAGTCCAAAGTTTAGCTTTGGAAGAGGAGAAAACAGGAATGCCTTATAGCACCTCTGTTATATAGCACGAGACATCGCAGCCCACATTTTGAGAACCGCAGTTTTAGATAAGCCGTAATGAAGTTTTATTTAAAAAATCTTTAAATTTTGTAGCTTAAAAGTAATTACTATGCAAGAAAAACAAAGGGATGAAATAAAACCATTATAATAATTAATATTCCTGTATTTAAATCGTTTTTTTACAATCATATTATAATTAAAATATATATAGCTCAAGACATTCACATTTACTGAAAATATTCTTGGCATAACGAAATCACCTTGCAGTACATCACAATTACAATTTTACATTGTTTCCACTATTATAAAATATAGTGTACTCTTAGAGGTTTGAAAACTAAGAGTAAATTCGAAAAAAAATTATAGGAAATTATTTGATAAAATTAGTAGATACGGAAGAAAGAATTTATTAAAGAAAGTGTAATAAAAATACGAATTTACTCTTTGTTTTCTTTGTTTTTAATCCTAACTTAAAAACAATAATAATTGATATAGTATGTTGAGAAATAATAAAATTCTAAATTAACATTTACTACAATATATACAAAACAGCTAGAGGTACAGGTATTGGATAATTGGAACTATACTCAACCGGATCTCATAAATCGTACATATATATTTACAAATGTTACAATTTCACAAAGCCATACAGATTTCTAAATTAATAGCTCCGCTATTAATCAAGCTTGTGAGTCAATTTGAGTCCAGGAATCGTTAAATTGGACGTTTAGTTTCACTTACATTTATAATACACAAATATAGGTATATATTAAAAACGAGATTATTCCATCATTCTTAATAGACAGCATAAAAAGTATATTACGTTTGTGCAATTGCAAATATGTTCGTAAGTGAATTCAAAATAAAAAAGATATTTAAATTATATATTATATAACAATATAAATTAATGGAATATGGTCGTAGCTTAAATAAACAATTGAAATAAAACTATATAATATTAAAAAATATATTATTAAACTTGTAACTTTCAAATTACTTTTTAAGAATTCAGGTCCTGGTTTAAATTGATTTAAAAAAAATCTTAGGTAAATAAATAATGTTACTTATTTATATCAATTTCATTTTAATGTCATTTCTTTTCAATTATGCTATAGTATAATCAAATCTAAAAATTTGTCCAAAAATATACACTTATGAATGTAATTTTTTCGTTTATATACCCTGGATTTGTATTATCATTATTTATAGTTTATATTTATTTTTTTCCTTTATAAATTCATTTAAGTGAGAAACAAATGCATACAATTTTAACAACTAATAGTGGATCATAAATCTCTTTTGGTTTCGTATTTTTGGCTAGCAAATGATGGCGTTTAGGGTAATTTATCATTATTACAATAAAATAGCAAATTTCATTAAAAATAATTAAGCGTTTTTTAAATAAAATTTCGCAAATTTTTCTGATTAGGGATTCATTAAACCACTAATTTTCAACATAAGTATAAAATGCCATTTTTTTTTTATAATTACCTACTTTAAATATTTTAAAAATAAAATAATCGCCTATTTAATAAAAGTCTAAGATTTTAACTTGAGTGCTGATCGGGTGAAACATGAAATCATCACTAATTCAAAAAGGAAAAATTAAGTATTTTTTATCGCAACCATTTAGTTATATAACGTATATATAACATTATTTATGATCATCATAATATTCAATAAAGAAAATGCTCCATATTGGACCTATTGTTTGAAAAAAATTCAACACTCGTTATATGTATATCCACAATCAAAATATTAAAATTAAATTCACATATTATTTAAACCGGAATGATAACCATTGTAAATTGTCAATAAATAAAATTTCAATTTAAAATTATATACAATAATATATTGCATATTATACTTATGTTTTAATTCGAATTTATATATTTGTCTTTTCAAAAATCACAACAGACTACCATCTTTCTCATTTTTGTCTACTGTTAAAAATTATTTCTAGGGCAAGATAAAATATAATGCACATTTTGAAATTATAAAAATATTTAAAATATAATTAAAGAGCACCCTTCTTCGACTGCATTATTATATTAAATCACATTTTACTTAAATCATTAAAGTACAATAACTAAAATATCAGTGCAATCTAACAGTAAAAAAAATCTTAAACATAACCCGGTTTACAAAAGTAGACTTGCACATAAAAAGGTTTGTTTTTCGCAATAAGCTATCAATTATTCTTTTCTGATATCAATCGTGAAACTTAAAACATCCTAAAAAAATAATATTGCACAAAAATAAATTGTATTTAAAATTGTTTTAAGGTATCGTTTACAATTGCCGCAATTTTGAACGCTGCTTATAAATAAGTGTTGGTTAAAATGTAGCTAGATTCTAAAATAATAAAAAGGTATTGAAAAATCTTATAGGTAGCATTTATACTAGGAGGAATATAGATGTTGAATTAATAACATAAACATGGTTAGCATTATTATGAGTTATCCATGTTGCCTATATAAACACAAAGAATTTCAATTACTCCTTTGTAGGTACAATGTTTGCTTTTTTTTCGAAGATTCCTGTTTGGTGTATTTTCAAAAAAAAGTCTCATGTTAGCGTCATCCTTTGTATGGATTCAAATTATTTAAAACTAGCCAAAAAAGATTTTTCAATAGCTTATTGCACTTTTCTCCATTAATATGATTTTGATAATTGTCTTCTCCATATCTTCTCTAATTTAAAATAAAGTAATTTTTGCACTTTATATAATACTCCATTGCATGTGAATAACACATTTCACAAAAATCATGTTAGTAGCAAAAAATTTACAAACCTTCTTATAATCCTTTTAAAAAAAATTAGAAACCGTAACACAACATTGAAATCCAATAAAATTCATTATTAAACTTACAAAAATAAATAAGTTGATAAATTCGATAAAGCTCGTGCCCTAAAATAATTTTTTCCTGAAATATTATTTCCTTATACTTAAATACTTTAAATTATAAGCAAAATGGAGTAACAATTTTTGACTAATAAAAATAAAAATTCAAATATGTAATACATTTGTTATGGCTTATAAAATGACTATCTAGATTTGGTACAATAGTACATAATTCTACCTAATTGACTGACTACATTGACTACACATGCACACAAAGAAAAAGAATGTATTTCAAAGACGATTTCTGCCTCCTGCTCACTTATTGTGCTGAATTGTGAGATTAGGAGAAGCAAACAACATCTGAGCTTGATGTTGGGGTAACGAAAACGCTGTTGTATCGTCCAAAGGAACATTCAAAGGTACTGATACCGGTAATTGAACTGTGGGGCCGCAATTCGACCCTGGCACTGATGTCGTTGTACTGCTCACACCACTATGACACACGTATGGCACAGTTACCTATAAAATATAAACTTTCAAAACAATTTCTTAATAAGTGATCATTTCAATTTTACATTTAATAACGTTGATTGTTGTTGCTGGATTTCTGTATTTTGTGTTTGCTGTGCAGTCGTGGGAAGAATTCCTAGTCGTGCCATAACTAATTGTTCGGATACTCGACGTAGTTCCGCTTGTTGTTGCCCAATCAAGGCTTGCAACTCAGCATGTTTCCGTTGAAGTTGCGCTTGAACTTGAGCTTGTACAGGACTATTTACTAGATTTGTTTCAGCTGGTAAGCTGAGAGGCTAGATAAAAATGCAATATTAATAGTTTCAAAATAATAAATTATGTAATTACTTAGTTGAAAATCAATGAACAGTTTTTCAAAAAATATTACTAATATCAAAACTACAGGTTTTTTTAATCAACTTTTTATACAATTGAAGAACTTAAATGTTTGGAACTAGACATCAAAAAAATTGAACAAATTAAATATCTTAATATTAAATAAACTTTAACACCAAATATTTCATTTAGTCACAATAAAATCAAGAAACTAAATTGCAGTACACTTATTAGATGTTCTTGATATCATTTACAATCAGTTCGATGTAGCCTATTTCTTTTCTTAGCTAGCAAAAGCATTTGTATGGCTTGCATTTTCGTACAACTTAAGATGCTTAAAATGCTTTAGAAGAGAACCAGAAAATATAACGAAGAGATACAATTTCTAGACCATTACTCACGAACATTACCGAAATATTAAGTGATTAGCATAGTAATTTGAACTTATTGATTTGGGTCGGGAAGTTAAAGACATTCAAATTCGTTTTATCAATGCATTTATAAAACAGAAACTATTTGAAGAAACTAATTTAGCAACTCTAAATTTCAATTATAAACTAACGTAGACGAAATGAAAACTAAAACTAGTATTAATTGATCAACCGTTTAAAGTTTCTAATGAAACAAATCTTATATTTAAGATTATTTGCATCCAAGTCAGTGTTATTTTCATTTTAATGATAATTTATTGATATGTTATAATGATAATTTATTATCATTTATGTAAACTAATTTGCATCACTAAATCGGCTTAAACTTGTCAAATAAGACTTAATAATCCGTTGCCAATTCATGCTCTAAAATTCAAAATTCAATATCTTCAAACAGGACATAAATTTTAATTTTTTCATCAAAGTTAACTTATACATATTTAACTAACGATTTCTAGAATATGGGTAATGATGCTAAGAAACAAAGTCTAACCACTGCAATATAGTAGTCAATAACAAATGTAGCCGGTTGTTTTTTTTCCTTACAAAGGTGGAAAAAGAGAAAGAAAAATGTCTAGATACTCTTTGATAATAAAGGAAGTTCATCTCTTTTAGAAATTAAAATTACGATTCTGACAACCGAATACAATCTGGCAATGTTGCATTTTCGACTTTGTTTTTAATTTAATTCGCGATTAAATAGGTCCATAATGAAAATTTAGCCACAAAAGAGAGAATTATACTATATTAGAATTGAATAAACAAAAATATCGCGAATTAAATTAAAGACAAAGTCGAAAATGCAACATTGCCAGATTGTGGGTGTGCTAAAGTACACTTGAGCCAAAAATTATTTGAAAACAAACCATTGATTTTTGTATGTTTTGAATTTTCATTCTAGTTTTATTTAGTTAACTAACTTTCTCATAATTTTATTCTATCACTTTAAGCAAAGGTTTAACATAACTTTCGTTTCGGCAAATTTGCCCTAAAGTTTCAATAACAAATCGGTGCAGTGAAGACCTCGACATGTTTTAATTGTGCCTTTTTGGCACAGCCAAATGTATTTTCCCTGATATGAACTTACTGTACATAACGGCGTATTTGTAATTAGAGAAAATGTACTAAAAATATGTTAAGCATTGCTGAAAACTTTGCTATTAAAAATGCGCAACCTATGATTACTTCTGTAGCTCTTCCAATTATTTTTTTTTTCTTAAATATTTTCAATTCTTTACGTAAAAGTTAAAGTCAATAAACCAGAATTTCTCGCATAAAAATAACATATGAACGCAGGATACATTTATGTTTACTTACTTGGGTAATTTGTAGAGGAGACAACATTGGAGCTGCAAAATTAGCGATTACTGGTTGTACAGGGATAGCAGCCACATATTGGGGTGGTTCTAAATATTGAATGGTTGGTTGTTGTTGAGATTGTGGCATAGGTTGAGGAGCAGGTTGCTGATTTTGTAGAGAATTATGACTAACATGAGATCGCTATAAGAAAAGAAATTTTATTAATTTATGAACGATTTTTTAATTTATTTAATGTTTATTTTTTTATAATTTACCAAAGAATGTTGGGTAGCTGCTGTATGACGGGAAGCTGGCGAGTCTGCAGATAGTGAATTGCAGCCATCTGCAGTAGTCGCTCTTGTTCTACTAGGCCGTCTTGTATTCGTTGACCATGGCGAAAGACCGCCACTACTAACATGAACTGTTACTGGTGATGTCGAACATATTAAATCACCAATTTCCTTTCGTTCTTGTTTCATAACATCAGCATAGCTAAATTATAATTAGAATAAAACAGTAAAATAAATCTTTAAAATTTCAATTTTTAAACTTACCTGACGACTCGATGAGTACAAACAATAAATTCTGGTTTTGAATTCCACTGGTGATAGGTAATATAAAATCGTGTTTGCAACCAAATCCATTGTTGTCCTTTTGTTAAAAATCGGTAATAACAAGAAGTACCTTCACCTTTTTGCATTACTAAAAAAATAAAAATAAAATATGAGTAAAAGAAGATTTGCTTATTCATTTTTTTGCATTTACAAGATTCGTGGCAAGTTACAACTTCTTCTAGATCATCAACGTGATAGTAATCATATCCAGACGTTCCCAATACTTCGAATGGTAAATATCCGATAATCGGTGGGGCTCGATGATCCAAAAAAAGAAATTTCCATTCTAAACTGTGCCGTGATGTAAATTCACTTTTACTAGAATCTACTACACTCATTTCTCGAATTAATTGGGGCGTTTGTAGTCTTCCCGTACCAACAAATACTAATCTGTGAATTAGCATAAAACAAATAAATTAACTATTCATATTATTCTAAAGTAAATAATATAAATTATAAACAGAGAATAAATTTGAAAAAACTATTCACACAAAAAAGTAATCAAATACGTAGTATACAACTTGTTTAAAAAAACACAACTTTAACATTAACACTTTTCAGACGAATATTTTTGTATATTTACTTGAAAGGAAGTTTTTTTGTTCCATGCATTATATTGAACTGATTTTTAAACCAATTCTATAATGTTTTATTAACACAAATGTAAATTGAACTAATGTTACATTTTTAATGTAGATTTACCTTGAATCTCCTTCTCCAGAAAACCCACTATAGCGATTATTATCACTGTCCACCATATCTATATCAGATCCTAAAATATTTTATTATCAAAAAAAAATTTTTAACTTTATAGAAGTTTTATCGATTGTAACTTACGAAAATATCCCACGAAATGAACTAGTTCAAACGAAGGTTCTGAATCCATTGTCGGACCCCCTCGCCTTAAATGACAAGAAAAGGAAACTTGCCCTTCTAAAGTTACTGGCCCTAGTAATGCACTATATAAAACACTTTGCTCATCTTCAAACGCCATATCATAGATTGTCATGTTTAATAAATCACTCTGGAAATAATAATTTTTAGATTAGGTCAATATTATAAAATATTTATACTACTCAAGTGAGAAAAATTTATGAGTATATTTTTGTGTACACATAATAACTGACTTTCAGGAGAAATCAGGATAAAAAGTCGTTTTAAGATGCTATTAAACAGAAGACGTTTTATTTTTCTGTATTTATTTGTATTTATTTCTTGTATTTCTGTTTTTAACTCAAGAACGGCTGAACTGATTTTGTTAAAATTTTGTATTAGATGAAGCTCATTGGTCAACATACAATAAAGTATATATTATAGCGCAAAAAAATAAGGGAAACCATTCCCTTCATATAACTGAGAAATGGAGAAAAAAAATCTCAGCCTACTATATGAAGCTTCATTGGGTAAGTCTTAGTTTGGTATTTTAGTGGAACCCATTGTTTCATTGAACCTATTGTAAAAAATAATAACTGTCGTTCGGTGTGTTATGAAAACATTATATTGATTAAAAACATATTTATTATCAAAGAATTATAATCATAAAGTTAAATTAGTTTGTTAAGAAAAATTAGTATAATAGGTTCCCTTTCAATTAGCTATATTTATAAATTCTATTTAAAATTTGCTCTCATTATCGTTATATATAAACTTTATTCATTAGACAATACCAAGTTACATATGCAAAACTAAGTAAGGAACGAATAATTAAGAGTATTGAAAAATTATGAACAATTTAACCCTTAATTAAGAAAATTTTTATGTTGTGCAGCTACTACTTTCGTTGATTAACAACAATATATTTTGTAAAAAACTAATAAAAATAATGCATTGGTATTTTTGTTATTGGTTTGGATTGTTAGAATAATGAACTTGGGAACAAAATTATATTTCTATTGTTTCGAAAATCTTCAACGAAGACTAAAGTAATCGTTAACGTTTGGAACTTGAGTTTTGTCATCTTTGAACTAATTCAAATAATATCATTAAAAAGCATGTTTAATTCATTCCTTAGTTCTAATAATGAAGTTGAACCATATAATAGAAAAACTCACATCAAATTTTGAGTCATAGGTTTTGAATCGAGAGACTAATTTTTGTGCTGCTTCAACGCGCATGCAATAGCTCACTTAAGAATCGGTATTTTTACATTTAGATAGTGACATTTACCTTCTAGATAAAATTTTAACCGGCAGATAGAGAAAACATGCGTATTTTCATCTAAGAATAGTAGGATTTATCTAACAGGTACGTTTTTATCTATTAAATAGGAAATTAAATATATGGTCTAGCTATTCATGCGAGAATTCAATACGTCATAAGAGACTTATGTATCAAATTTTTGGGTTTTTTATATGTGGTCTCCAAAATCTAAATATCATACTATAAAAAACATTTTTTATATGTATGTAATTAAAATAGTATTTAGAAAAAATCGAGAATTTTCCTCACTTTTATCATAAAATAAGTATCGTAGAAATAATTGCTTACAGGTAAATATCCTAAGAGTGACGTAATACTTTCAGAGGCATAAAAAATTTGCCCCGAGGTAGAGAATACCATTATAAATCCATCCAAAGCTTCTAATATTAAATGTGTAAATTCCTCATTAGATAAAAAAGCAGGTTTCCAGTCTTCCTGAATTTCGTGGGCTCGTGAACGAACTGCAATTTCTGAAAGAGAACAATTAAGGATAATGAAAAACACTGAAAAAAATATATAATAAATAAATATTACCATTATGGTTTTTAAGAAATGCTATCGTTGATTTTAATACAGTTGATTTATCCATTTTTCGACTACCAGTGGATACCATAGAACTTAGTTCATTGACAAGCATATTGAACTGGTCTCGTCGTTTTTTCTCGCTTAAATTACGAGACTTACTACAAAACGAAAGCAAATATAAAAAATATTGGAAAAATTACATAATTAGATTAAATAAAATACACACCGTTTGGTATCATCTTTATCGTCCGTGTCTTCATCCATCGTGTCACTAAAATTGATAAAAATAAAATAAAGTACAACTTAACTAAAATATTTAATTTGATTTTTTTTTTAAAAACTAGTTTCTAAAAATGAGAACTACATGATTTATACGCTGCAATTCTTAAGAAAAATGAACAAAAGTATAACTTAATTACCATGTGAAAATATGATAAGTCAAACGAAAATAAGTAATAGTCAAATTCGGGGAAAAAAATCGGCAATCGAATGTTTTTAATTATAGTTGTGTTTAATATTAATTAAAAACTAATAAAATACGAGTATGCCAACTAAAATCTAATTAATTATAGGAATTAACGTAAGTTCCAAAGACTACAAATTCAAGGGCATGAATGATAAAACCTTGTAATAATCGCTGCATAAGAATAAAAGTAATGCCAATTCTTGATAAATATCGTCATTCTTACGACAATATCCAAAGGATAGATATATAAACAAAAATCGTTATCAAAAACTATGAGAAATATTAAATCACTATTTAATTATCATAAATCACGTGCAATTTTATACTAGTTACTTTTCATAACAGAACAAAATAGTGTAACGAATCGATAAAATTACGGTAACACTATGTTTCCAACGTGCATATTAATTTTTGAATAATTTGTTACAAAAATACGTAACAATCTGGAATCAAGCTGTTTTCAATTACCTTTTAGCTTTATAACTAATATACTCGATATTGTGAACTTAATTAAAATGCAGTTTTCAGAAAGATCAAGGAAATAATGTCAATTTATTATGTCAATGTTTCTTCTGACGATATATCCCTGTTTGAAATTTAGTGATTGAAGGAAAAATAATATAATGGAACTATAACATTTTATCTGAACAGTATGATACCCAACCTTTGACATGACTAAAGCTAATGAAAATTTATAACTTATTCAACACACCGTGGCCTACAGTTAATATTTTTTTTTATATTCATCGAAATTAAATAAAAATGTCAGAGCTATGACCATTATCGTGGCGTTTTATTTAAAGAACAAATCATTTCTAAGCATTTCATGCTCGAGTTGATAAATTAAGCAACATCAAAATTTCCACGAGACACACGTGGCTCGCGAGCTACACATTCAACACTTTTGTGTTAAGAGCATAATATGAGGCAAAATTTTCTATGGTTAAAACCTGTAAATCACCCCGAAGAATTACAGATTCATTTTTTGATGAATCATGGTAAAACGTGTTTTAAAATGATCCTGAAACTTTAAACTTCTGCAAAATAAGAGTTTTTTTTTCTAGAATTTGCCTTCGGTGGTTTTCCTTTCGTTTAACACTAAACGAATCTGTTTTTTAGTGTTTTCACTTCTCTAAATTAAAACAAGAATTACAAAATTATTGTTTTGAGAAAATTGCTCCATTCTGCTGATACAATAACACATAGAATTATTTTGAAACGAGTTTCATTAAAATTTGCCAAAAATGAAGCTGTAATTCTAATGGGATTTTATCTTAATAATGTTTAATCCATAAACTCTTAATACTACTTTATAAGATCAAAAATATATTAACAATAATTGTAAAGATAGTTTACCGTATCATTGGTAATAATAGTATTATTTTAATTGCTTATTATCATTATTGTAACATAAGTGACACCAGATCTGGACCTAAGCATACATAAGTGGTGTGGGAGCAAGTCTTCTATTCGTTTAAATCGTATCAACTAATTATAAAATAAAATAATAGGTCTAACAGATTTCAGTAAGTATTGAAATTGTATCTAAGATAATATCTAAGAATTGAAGTAATACATTTTTTTTAAATCAAAACTGACTTTCGACAAAAAATGAATAGGATTTGCATCCTAGCGAAATAATTATAATATATTTACTCATAATTACATCTATTTATAATTTTATCATTTTTTTCTGCCAAAACCAGAAAACTACTGAAATATTTCCTCATCTTCGGATCATCGCTTTTGCAACTCCTGTAAAACATTGCTTGCTATTCATTATTTCAAAAACTACAACGGTAAATAATGAAAAATATCAACCAATTCTACGGTAAATAGTGCTACTAGAATTGGAAAAACGATGATCGAGTAATACTAAATTATTAGAAATTTTTCAACGAGATATAGAAAAAAAAATATAGAAAATATTCCAGCATGAAAGAATAAGATCTTTCTAATTGATTACATTACAGTGGTAAAGTTTTTTTCATATCTAATAGGACTTATAAGAAACGTAAACTTGCATTCATATAGGAAAAACATTAAATTGATGCCAAGATGAACAAAATCTTAGTTTGAAACCAAAGAAAACCCCTTTTTAAATTTAATAACTAACTTGTGTTTATATGTTAAGAATTTCTTTTCAAAAGGTGATATATCTTTTTGTGTATAATCTGTGACATTGTACCGTATATCATTAAGTCCGTGTATTTTCCGTCACTTAGATTTGTTGATTTATAAGTTTTTTTTTAATTCAAATCAAATGTATAATGTTTGTTTAACATTGTAACGATGTATGTGTTTATATATTAAGAACTAATCACTTTGGTCACGACGTCTGGTGGTCAAAATAAGTTCTAATTTTTGTGTGCACTTTAATATATAAATATGATTCGAGATGAATCCAGCAGAACTAAACCTATAGAAACGAATTATAAAAACATGGTTCCATGCATATTTCCAAATATTAAGAGAATATTTGAGAGATAAAGATATAACAGTCAAATTCAAAACATGAGAATTATTTTTTACTTAATGAAAATTGGGCAATTCCTATAAGCTTATGTAACGTTACTTGTTATATTTGCCAAACTACTTTCAATCTTCGTAAAAATATAATAAAAAAATGAACAGTTTCGCTCTCTTCGATGGCATAATCATAAGGATTTGGAAGCGTATAACTACTCTACTTAAAGATATTTATTAATTTTGTGGAGAAAGTAAAAAACATAAAGATATTGCCCTATTTATTTTTATTTCTAATTATAATTTTATGAAAACGTTAAACAATGAGGGAAAGCCTACCTTATTGGAGATAGCTTCAGAGCATAGACAAATTTAAGAAGAGTTCAATTTTATTCAGCTTTTTAACCAAGTTTTTCATCCAAATTTTGGTCCATTAACGTTGAGAAAAGTTATCGGAATAAACTAAATTCCTTATATTGAATTTGTCATAGCTTATTCTTAGCAGTAATATTTATATAATTTTTGTATATTAAGTTTTGTAACGATAAACTTTATTATTCTAGTTAAGTGTTTTACCATACTTCTATAATTTATATTTAACCTTTAAGGTTTAATGGTTAACATGAAAACCTAATTTCGCCAGTTAATTGCCAGGATAATTTTCCCAACGTTTGTGTAAAATTACTGCTCTAAATTAATCTATCAATATCAATAATCATTTGAAAAATGTAATTTTCTCAAAGTTTTAAAAATTTAAGTATTATAATAACCTTCAATAGTAATACAGTACCCCAGTAGTTGTAATTACATTCAACAAATAGTATTTTAAAGGCTTTATTCAATTATCGCAATCCGACAAAATTATTATGTATAAAAATGGTCTAAGGTCATAATGTTTGAAACTTAAAATAAAATAAAAAATGATTAGTTCTGCAAAAATATGTAAGTATGTATAGTTATAATTTATCTATAAGTACGGATAGTAAAACTTGCAATGCTACACTTGGTTTTATCTCAGTTTTCATCGGAAATGGCATTGAAGAGGTTCATTACAACAATATAATATAGCTAGGAATAATTATATTACTACATAATTTTATTTTATAAGTCGGCCTTAGAGCTACACTCGTGATCAATACGATAGTTTGATTTATTCATTGGTTATTAGTGATATTACGATATTTCAGCTGTAGCTTTTCAAAATGATCTTTTATGGTTTACACTACAATAACCAATCCTATCAGAAGGCGTCTTACATAATTATCTCTGGACTACTTATTAATTAACGTTTAATACAATAAATTATATATTTATCAGACTTATTTACTCGCGTAGATAGAAAAATAATACGATATTTTATAGGAGATAAGTGACGTGGTATTTATGAATCATTTGACAAAAATTTTAGTTATTTCTAGAATTTTTCGATCTGTATACAACAGATCGAACAGCAGAGTTATGTTAAACTTGATGCATCACAGAATGTTTTTAACGAGTCGACATTTCCATTCAATTTACATAGGATGCAAAAGGAATAATTCGTTGCAATTGATGATGTTACATTTTCGTCTTTTACATTTCCGTTAGTTTTTCTTATGAATATCAAGTGTTTAGTTTTTAATTCAAACGAACACTTATTTAACATAATTAGAACTTAAAAACAAGTCTATAGTGGAAGATAGAAAGTGTATCATAGATTTTTAAGAAAACTGTTAAAAATAGGTTTTTTAGGAATGAAATTTTAAACATAGCAAACCATTAAAATTTGGCAAAATTGGTAGGTTATTCGAAAAACTTGGTTTTTGTCATTTGTGTTAAAAAATTGTTTCGGGTGTATGACCTCTTAGGCTAATCGCGAAGTGAATTTAAAAGAAATCGAAAGAAACACTATTGCTTTATCGCTGAGTTTTGTTCTAATATTAAATCCATTTACGGTTTACTTGAGTGGTCATAAAATTTTTGAATTAGAAAGAAAAATATTTCAAAAAATATCGAATGTTAATAAGTTGAATGCCATGAGGGATACCGGTAACATACACTGTTTGTTGGTAGCTCCAAGGGGGTCATCGGTAATCAGCGAAGCCAAGATTACAAGAAACAAATAATTCAAATGAACATCCAATGATTTTCAATTTCTTATTTTTACATCGTTATGACATTCAAAAATTCGTAAAATTGACGGTCGAAGAGTCCTAATATACCTTTTGTCTTATGGTATTTTAATGATACAAAAATCTTAAATAAATTTAAACAAATATTATTTAGCTGAATAGTTTTATAAATCACTAGGGTTTACTCTATTAATATAATAACCTATTAAACTAATTATCTATATAATATCTCTATTAGTTATATTACTCGTACAACATACCTAAGTTTGTACACAATTACTATGAAAAAAAAGGATATTCGCGTGTTGGTTTTCATTGTTAACACATTAACTTAAGTTAACACATTTAAGCCCATACAAAAATGTAAAGCAGTAAATATTTAGAGTTTCAATAAATTTTGCTATAAATTATTTGTTATCTTCGATCCAAGACTATTAAAAGAACTGTGTGCTAAAGCACAAAAGAATAACCTTTGAAAATCAACATTGAGTACTTTATAGCGAAAATGATTTCCGATCCTCAAAAAATCGTAAAAAATTGAGTTAATATGAATCTTCAAGAACAGCCTAAAGTGGTAATTGGCATAGTTGATGGTAGATCCCAATTGTCAAGGAAAGTCAAGGAGACAGGATAACAAAAATATTAGAGTAGCTTTCACTTATTATTTTTGTTATTCGATATCTTTTTGTATTTCTTCCGCGCAAGGTTGGCATTACAGACAGGAACCAAATTGAAACCAGATGAAACCGTTAAAGATTATACATTCAACGCTTTTTTACACACATAAGTTTCCGAGGTTAAAATGAGTTGACGAGAATACTTTCCGAATGGAAATCGAATAGTAAATGTATAAGTGTAAAGGCGCCTTTATAAAGCTATCAAATCAATTTAATTTTTTTCTTCAGCAAAGAATACTACTTGCGATAAAAAACGTACGTAATAGATACGTTGAAATAAATTCATAGATGTTAAAAATGTATTGTAATAAAAAAGGGACAGAGTCTGTCTCTCTCTTGTACCATGCCGGCACGCGATTGGCTGAGTGACTTCTATCCCTCTCCCACCAATGCAAATGTACATATAGATTGTTCTGGAAACATCTAGTAGGTGGTGGAACGTTGGCGAATATTGGAGTATATTCTATAATTTTGGGTTGCAGGTATATAAGGCGCTCAGTCAAACCAGTTGAGAGTTCTGTATAGAAATTCAGTTGTGAATTTCCGTTACAACAAAGCGATTACCAAGCGATTTTTATTGTGATTTCGATTAAAAAGTGATTATTGTCATTTAAGTGATTGTTTTGACAAGTGTAATTGTGTAATAAAAAGAGAAATAAAAAAAGTGATTGTTAAGTGTTAAAATGATTATTAATTTCCAAAAGAAATTAAAAGAACGAATAAACGCCATCTCAATACAGTTTTGAGACGTCACGTTACGGTATTAAAATCTCATAATGGAATATGTTATACAATACTTCATTGTACTAGGAATGAAACTAGGAAATAATACTTTTCGTTGAAGTAATTATCAAATCAAAGTTTAAAACTCAAAGGAACTATAAAAATCCATTGAAAAAATTGCATATGGCATACAAACTACGGTTTACCAACTCCTGGTCAAGGAGATTCAATTGCTATCGCAAGAATTAGTTTAAACGGGTTTTTGTTGTAATTTATACAAACAAAAATGAATACCAAAAATGGATCCAAAAAATGGATACCCCTCTCCGATGCATGAAGGCTATTTTACTCGCATAGTTTCATTTGATTCGGTTATATTAAATAGAAATACCAACTAGTTATATACACTTAAGCGTTTGTGTGTAAAATAAGTAAGATGAAAAATTTAGTACGGACACATTGAGATTAAATCATATACAGCATCGTCAACTCGTTTTTGCACATGGATGTGTACAAAACGAGTTCAAGATATTGTCCGATAGAATTAAATCGAACAGAAACGTGCAAATGTAAAACAAATCACAGACTAACGTAAAAAAATGTACATAGGGTTTGGAAGATCAGAATGTTAAAGTTTCATTAGATTTATGTGATGTTTTTACATTATGAGTATAACGTTTATGATTGGGGATTTCGTTTCTTGTCAATCAAAGTTAAAACGCAAAAAGTAAGAACACTACAAAAAGATCGCAGAAGTTATTGTATAAGAACTTTTATTCAATCAAATGAAAACATTTTGATTAAATAGAAGAAAAAAATATCGTAAAATGTTCCAAGTTGAATTCAAATATGTGCAATTTTGGACAAGATGCATTTTAACATGAAATAATATGGAAATACGAGAGATTCGCGCATTTCATATGAAACGACTTTATTTTTTCTTAAGACGATTGAAAATATAATTCCATTTTTTGCCTTTCGGTTTGAATGATAAATACTTTTGAAATTCACTTAAAAATCTTGTTATACGACCATTATTCACAATGATTTTTTTCCAGTGCATTATTTCCATTTTCAAATACAATATGTAAAAATTTTCCACTGTCAATCTTATTGTTAAAGCCGAACAGATTTAACGTTTTCTATTAAAAATATTCTACGAACTTTATTACAAATCTTTTTTAACATGGTAAAATCTAAATAAAAATTTCAAAATTTCCATCGACCATATATATAGATCTTTTTTCTTATTAAAATTCTCCTAAAAAGCTATGAATTCATTTTTAAGTCGGTTTTATAAATCCACATAGAATTAATATTCAAACTTTTCTGAATATCTTTAAATTGGCAATAGAGTATACGTAATTAAAGAAATATAATTTAAGATGATAAAGGAAAACAAATATTTTTTAAATTATCAAGTAAAAGTCACTAGTTTTGTTATATAGTATGTATTAGTTATAATAAATTCAAGCATATCTTGGGAGTAGGATACAAACATAATTTAAAATTATTAAACATCACTTTAAAACGAATGCATTTTTAATTCTACCAGTTATTGAAAAAATATCTACTAACTTGTTATTTATAATAATGATCATGTCATTTTTAATACATTATGCAATATTGCATTTAAACACTTGAACACATAAAATATATTACGTTTGTAAATATTTAAATATGTGCATTCACTTAATTAGCAAATTTATATAGTGATTTCCATCGAGAAATGTTTCCTGTGACAATTTTCATTTTTGTTGCAATTCTCATCTGAAAACAAAATATTTTTCAAACAATATAATAGAGTAGAACAAATTTTCGGTCATTTACATTATTTTATTTTTTTTTTTGGAAATCAATTTCATTGAAAAAAGTTTTTACTATTAACGGTATAAAATTGACCTTGCTTTAAACTCCAGTTAGTAAGGCCACAATTATAATTAAGTGAATTGTATCTTGAGTCTTGACCCTTCAATTTGCATTTTTAGATGTGCTTGACTTTGAAAGCAAGTTAGCTGTATTTTTATTTGTTGAAAAGAGGAAAGATTATCATCTTAGATCCTATCGATAGATAATACAAAACAAAAATGTCACCATAAAACCTTCTTCTTGATCCTGATAGACTAATAGTTCGACTTAATTTATAAAAATCTTGCTTATTTAATTTATTATAAATCAAAAGTGTACTAACCATATTTATTTCATTGGGAAATGCTTTGGTTTTCATTAAAATTGGCCAAGGGATTGATCAACGAAATTGGACAAAGGGATTCTCATAAAAAATGTTTCTTTATTTCTAATGGTGTTTTGAATGTTACTTGAAAAACTTATTTCTAAGAATTATTTGGCTGTAATATACGATGGGTGAACAAATTATGAATCAGATGAGAACTACTATTTAATGTCGAATATCATTTTTTCGGGAATTGTGCATCTTTACACTAAATAGTTTGACATCAACAAATTTTATGTACACATATTGTCATAAACACAAAAATCTTACATTTGTGATTTCCTGATTGATTTTTTGACTTGAAAAATTCCTTGAAATTCTAAAATTTTGGATGTGTATTTACTTTAATTCTTCAAATTTTGAAATTTTCAAGGAATTTTAGACCCAAGTATAAGAAACACTAAATCTGATAAATTGATAGAACAGTGTTTGCTGGTAATGTCTTACGTATAAATGTGAAATCTAAAGTATATACAGAAGGTAAGGGATGTTGTCCAATATAGTTTAAAAATTTCGATTATTTTCTATTCGGTGCGACACAAAGAATATTAAGGAAAGTATATGTAATGCCTTAATAATATGATAAGGAAATAATAACGATCAGAAACAAAAAAATGTTCCTGAAATGATCACATACACTATCTGAAGTCCTTTAAGCACAATTTGGTAATTACAACTAAAACGATAGATTAATTTATAGCTAAAATGATGGCGGGTGAAATTGATTGGTAATTAATCGTGAAAAGAAAAAGTTCTTATTTACTTTGAATTAAGTCAGTAAAAAAAATTTCTTTAGTGCGATTTACATCATCTTGACAAATTTCATCTTACTTCCATTATAAGTTTCAACTAATTATTTTGAATTACTAAAGCAACAACTAATTTTAAGGTTTTCTCAAAAATATATCTAATTGATTTAGGACCTTTTAACATGAAGTCATTCAATTAAACAATAAACCATTAAATGTACAGCTCAACTGGTGGACGAGTGTTCAAGGTGGCCGCTCTAACACTATTAGGTGTTGAGTTTGAATTTCGTATCAAACAAGTTTTGTTTTTTATTTTTTTAACTCCCAGTATAAAGCAATACTAAGTAACATATAAGTAAAAAATAAAATTATTGCCTGAGGAAGGCTCAGGCCGGGCTTAACCGGGCCGAAACGTCGCGCATGTAATAAATAAAGCTTTAACTGATTATTATTTGATCCTAGTCCTCTGAATATTTTTTCCAAAAAATAAAATGTTTATTATTTCAACTTTCATAAAACTTATATAGTTAATACTAGGAAACTTCTCCCTAACTCGTTTTGCTCAACGAAACCGCAACCATACAGCTTTGTATGGTTGAAAATTAATTATTCTTTTCATAAACTATGCATTTACGTTTTTCTCTATTTTTTTTTTGCATTTCTCATTAGTGAACTTTTTCTTCTGATAGTTTTTCAAACATATTTATTTTTCTTCTACCAGTAGATCTACCTTTGTTCGACCCATGATCCATATTGAAAAAAATACAAAAGCCCCCCGTATCTTTTTTAGTTCGTAATTCTAATTTTTAAAAACAAAATAATGACACTATAGTCATCTTAACACATCCATATCTGTCTAAGAAGTAAAATCCGCTTTCTTAAAGTTTCATCCCACTGGAACCGCTATAATAGATATGTAATAGTATACTGGCGTTAAATAAACTTAAATCTTCAGTGGTAAGTATGGAATATTTTATAGATAATAACAAAAGCAATACTTTGCCATAATTTAAATCAAAGATATAAACAGAATGCTAAAAAAAGTTAAATTATTTCGATAAAAATATGTACAGCTATGTCGCTCGACTTGGTGATTACTTCTTAATATAATTTGCAATTAACATTTTCAATTACAAGCATTCTTCAAATAATAACAGATTTCACATTATGCGAACTTCAATTCAAAATTGGAGATCTATACAAAATTTGTACATTTTTAGTATTACCATGTTGAACCCAAATATGAATTTATTAAAAAAAAATGGTTCTTGCCAGTTTCTAACTAAACTTTCGGTTAGTTTAGACATGTATCAATACGAAATTAGAATTTCGAAGTAGTTTTGGATGCAGCAGAAAATCTTTCCAAACTACGTTCATCAGCTTTCGGGAAGAATTGACATAATACAAATCATCTATTGTACCTAATCGGACAATGTCAAACTGCCTTAAAAAGTTTTGACTCGAACCGGAATCGGAATAACAATTCTGCTCCGGTTTCGGTTGTAAAAACGACATTTGATTGAAATTTACCTCATTCAAAAGCTTGATTATTCTCAAGACTTCCCGTAATTATTAACTCAAGGTGGTTGAAATACATAGGTGTTTCTAAAACATTTTTTTTAAATATTACCCAAGTTATACGCTTACTTTTAAATAGAACTCTCTAAAATTTATGGATTCTTATAACAGTCGTTAAAATATTTCAGGTTTCTGTAATATTTATTCTATTAGATTTACAATATTTAAACTGCAGTTCTTCTAATATTATCTCTAAAATTATTTATGCGATAACGGTAATTCTTTTTTTAACAAGGACAAGTTCAACAATTAATTGCACTCTAGGAAATGTATTTCGTTCATATTGTTTCAAAATAATCTAAAAACGATTATATTAATTCGAATTTTTAAATATTTTTTTCATCGAATTTTATCAAAAATATCACGTTTCCATTGAAATTTTTAAATCAGTGAAGAAAATTGTTCCTCTCAGAAAAAGTAGTAAAAATATAAAGGGGTAAATTAAAAGCAGCAATAATATTTTCTAAACGTTTTTTTTATCTAAACAAAGAATTGAGTATTGCGACAATGCAAAAACATGGTTTTCTAGCCCTTGAATTTCACAGAACGAAAGTTGTTCTAATCTAATAGTTATCAATGGAATAAACAAAGATTATGGAACATAAGAATATGATTTTAATTAATTGTAATTTTGATAATCGAAGATAGATTCGCAAATTTTCGGGCGCATACTTAAGAATTGTGAATCAATAACAAGATATAAGAAACGATTGGTACAAAGAACTAACCTTAAAAATTATGCAATCAACTGATATCAGTAAACATTTGCTGAACAGATTAAAATGATTAGATGAATTTTGGTTTATTTTTTATGAGTTATATAAATGCTTTTCAGGATGGTTTAAAGGGCTTAAAGTGTACATGGTAATTACATAACCTAAATGAAACAGCGAAAACTTAAATCACCATTGCTTACTCAGATCGACGACCGGAACGATTAATAAAATTTGCAGACATTTTCGTTTTATGAAACGATTACAATTTATGTTTTAGTTAAGAATCATCTTTTTTCCCTTCGGTAACGTATATGAAGCTATTATCACAATTTTATAACAAATGTATATTGCACAGATGTTTTAATTTCGTGTAACACATTATGAAATGTCAAATGAAATCACTTCACGTTGTGCACATTGAAATATAATTTAACGCACAAAGAACGTATATAAACGGATTCATTTGCACTGAAAATATATTTGCCATGATAAGAGAATAGAAAAAATATATTACAACACTGACAACCAAGTATAAATCCACAGGTGTGAGTTCCTTGCAACTAGTTAAACGTTAATTCACTTTACCACTGTTTCACTTGTAACACTTGTGAGCAAAAATTTCCTCAAAGAAAATAAAGCTGAATATTAATTTTAGCAAATATTTTGATTTTATTAATATTTACAGCAAATATAGTAATTATCAATTCTTGGTCCGCGTATTTCTACTTTCCAACATGGTAGCATCTGTCACGACATGCGTACGATAAATGAATTAACGCCATTGTTTTTACTTAAAGCGCATGCGTGCTCTTATCACTGAAAATCGAGTTTGTCAATTTGAAATTATAGCATTTTCCCAATATATTCAAAAAAACAATTAAATCGAAATTGTATTTTCTTCAAAGAGATTATATTACTTCAGATATTGCTATTCTATTTATAAACTTCCGCGTTTATCATTCAATACCCAAATTTTAAATTTAAAACTATTTACTCCATTTCAAATATATAAATATTGATAAGAGTTTACAGCTATCTCTATTCCAGCATTTTCTCTCCGATAATTGACTCAATTGAATTTAATCACATATTATTGTTATCGATTTTAATGTTTACAACCGTTTTGCATTGTTAATAAGCATTTTTTGAAATGAAAATATTTAACTGTTTATAGCTTTATGTAATTAACGTAATATATTACATTAGAATAAGAAAAATTTCTTTATTAATTACATAATGTTACAGAAAGAAGAGTATGAATTACGTAACTAAGAATAAGCGAGGGTATTGCTAAAAAAAAGTTAGGAACTGCTTTAGAAATTTGAATTATGTATACTTATGTTATAATGAATTTGTATTACTAGTGAGAATATATTCTTACTGGTGAAAATATATTAAGTAAACCTTAGCGTATTAAAAAATAATAGAAGTGTCTTTACGTATATAGGGACAATGTAAGGGAATTATTTTTTCCCTTGAATCCTCCTTCCCCCCGTGAATTATTTTTTAATTCGTTAAGGTTTACCTAATAGATAATATTTATACTTAATAGGTGAGAATATACTCTCACAGCTCACTGGTGAAACAAATTCACTGTAACATATATAAAAGAGTTCAAAAAGCTATATAAAAGATTTTTAAACTTGCTTTTGATTACAATATTCATTGAAGAGTTGAAAGGAGGAGCGGTGAAGAAACAATACTTCATTAGTTCCATAAGAATTTTCTATTATCGGATGATTCAGTTTTCCAAGTGGTTCATGCCTTGTTTCCAGAACTATGTTTCCTAACGAGGTCCTACAAATTGATATAATCCATTCAGTATGAATCTTATTCCCTTTGGAATGAAACCTGCATAGTTAAATTTCCTTTTTATTACAAAATTAAAAATCGTTCTCCCTTTGTTGACTCATTTCAATTTTCCCCTCTTTGTGACTCGATTCTTTCAATTAATTTTCTCCACTATTCACCAAAATCAAGCTTCAAAGCTTTTTCTATATGATTTCTTCTTTTCATGCTTCCTGAAGGACCATGTTTTCGAATCACTTATAAGAACACTTCACATTTATTATTAATAAGTAAATAAATTTCCAATTTCTCACATAAGATAACGTTATTGTTACTATTGAATGCAATTTTCCTGGTGGAAAAACGCTTTTAACTTTATTAATTAACTGTCCGTTATGTAGGATAGTTTAAATACTTACCAATTCTGTATAAGTTTTATTTTTCGTTTAACTCATATTTTGTTTTTTTTTTTTAAATAGTACCTCTCTATTATGTAAGTTTCCTCAAATCTGTCATTATTAAAGAGAAATAACAACATTAATTTATAGACGAGAAAATTCGCTTAGATTCTCTACTTTAAGTTAATTATTTGGGTATAAAATAGCCTCATTAAATATTATTTACCTACCCCTGTTAAAAAGGCTTTTTAAATATCAAAAATCCCATTAAATCCCCATTAAAAGTAGTTTAAGGTTTTAAGACATTTTAAGCGTGATGATTTCAAAATACCTCTAAATGCCTTTTTTTAACAGGACCTATTTTAGACTACATTCGGTTGAGAAACTCCGCGAAAAAGGGTTCTTAATAAATACAACAATTATTTTTGTAGTTAAAACCTAAAAAGAAATATGTTTTTGACTAAACTAAGTTTTTAACAAAGATAAGCGAAGTTTTTTTTTTTATAAAAATCTTTATTTTTTCATTTTAAGGAAATATATATTTTTTCTAAAAATATTAATTTATTAATGTAATGTAATAAAACTGTAATAGTTATACAATATATAGTTTTTCCAACTTTTAAAATTTTAAAAATAGCTATAAATTTAATATCGATATGCCTTTCATTTCCGATAACATATTTCATAATACAAATTGATACAAATATTTAACCATCAAATTAAATAATTTTCAAGTTTGAATTTAATTTCCTTATTGCTTGTCAAGTTTCCTGAAAACTATATCTTATACAAGAACCTACATAATATTTAAAAATTGAATTTTAAACTTCAATCAATTGAAAAATGCTGGTTGAAATACAAACAAACCCTGTAAGTATTTGCTTTTTCAAAATTAATTAATAATTGAAAAAGCATAAGTACTTAAAATGTACATTTTTGAGTTGAATTTCATTAGAAATAGATCATACCAACAGTAGATATCTTCTTTTAAAGCTATAGTCAGCTATAGTTTTTACGAAATTTTGTTAGAAATATTATATTTATTTAAGATGTGGTTTTGGCATATGTATTGCAGTATATAAGTGCTTTATCTATATAATAGGTTCTAGAATACCAATATCGCTATGATGACCTCTTTTTGAGAGGCTCAAGACCGATATTAAGGAGCATTTAGAGAGCCGGTTTTGTTTGAATTAAAGCTGCAGTTAAAGCTATTAACGACAGAACCATTCTTTTATACAACATTCATTCATCAAAAGTTATTTTATTCGTTAATTTAAAATGTAAACCCAATATTAAATTGAATTGATTTTGCGTTTTTAGATTATATTGCTAATTTAAAAAATGCAGCGTTTTCATAATGAGTTTATTATTGCACCCTTTTCCGCCATTGCTTTTCTAACAGCTTTAAATTCCAAGTCCATGCCTTTCTCGGTATTGGTCATAAGGACCGAAAGATTAAAATCTGTGGGCTAGAAAACCGGGACGTAAGGATGATAACCACTGTTGGGCTTGAATATGAAATGTCTTGAAACTCGGTTTGGTAGTTTTTTGGTTAATACACAATTCCGTCTTTATGTTTTAGTCTTCAGTATTTGCTTTGTGTGTACCCAGTGAATTCTGAATTCAAAAATTATACACAATGAAAAATATCGTTTATAAAATGTTATATAAAATTTATAAATACATAAAAATTAGATCATAGCTTAAAAACAATAACAATGAACATCACAATAAAATTTTGAAATCTAAAGCACATTTGCCAACAAAATAAATAATCATTCGATTATAGAGCTTTTGGTAAATTTACTGGCAGTTTGTTTTAATTTCATTTGATTCAGCACCTGTTTTAATGATGTAGTACTCTTTGCCGATAAATTCTCATAAAAAGGTGTTTTTGTATTATCTTCTACCGAACTGACCGATTTTCGCAATGAATTTGAATTTTCAAGCTCAGCTTTTGGCAATAATACATTTTTAAATGCAATTATCTCATCTTTGTTAAGATTTCGAGTTGTTTCTTTATAATAAGTAATATTTGGTTCTGAATTTGTTAAAAGTTTATTGGTGTCATGTAATCGATGCCAGCCTTTTTGCAATATAGTGCTACTACTCCACTTCGAATGCTTCTCTATTTTGCTTCGTAACACTTCTCTCCATCCTACACTTTCTGAACGTTTTATTTCCTCTTTAGTGGGAGGATAAACATTTTTCTTTCGAAATATAACTTTCCATATAGCATTTGTATTGCATAGCTGAAATCAAGAAAAAAATTAATGCCAAAAAAAAATTCATAAGCAACAACTTTACCTCCCAAAATATTTTTGATGTTTGCGACAAACGTAAAATATCATTGTGTGATAACATTTTTAATACTTTTAGCATTATTTTATTTGGCATAAATTGAATATTTGGCGTATTTTTACACAAGTTCATTATATATTCGTGTACATGAATTCCAAAAATGTTTCGAACGTTACTTTGCAGAGTAAAATCATTGTTGTAATTGTAAATCTCGCATTTTTGTACTTTCGGATAGATGTACGGCCCGTGAGATATGTGCCAAGTATTCATTGTAATCTGAAAAAAAAATATAAATAAGTTGTTTATGAGAATAAACCTTGGAAGTAAATGGTCAATGTCCTGGTTGTTAAATTTTCAGAATTGATAAAGAGAAAACTGTTTGCAAATACTCCACAGCAATGCCTATATTGTGATAATCTTTTGACTAATTATTATTTAGACAATAAAAGCTATCATTTTAGCACCAAAAATAAAAGTTTTATTTCATTTTTTTATGGCTTTAGAACAAGGACCAAAATTGTTTTCTTCTACTCAAGAATATAAATATTTGAATTAAAAGTGGTTAGACATTAAAATCTAACAATTGGATAATAGCCCTTTTAATTCCAATATAATTTTGTAAGCATAAAAATGATAAATCTTACTTCATTATCACTAATACTGAGACCATGGTAATCCCGACTTGGTGATGGAGCCACACTGTAAAGCTGAATACTTAGCGAATCACTCTTCTTAGGCATTTTATTTTATTTTTTCGGAAATTTGTTCAATCAATACCTGTAATTGAAAAAAAAATATTATAATTTGTGAAATGAAATCAACTTTTAGTCTTTTGTTTACTGCTGACAAGTTATATATTTACTAGGCAGGCAAATATATATTTTTTTTAAATTTGAATACTTTGGTTGAAAAAAAAAGATCAAACAATTTGCAAGGAAAATTAATACATGCAGGTAAAAATGACGTTTCAGAGCTTATAGACAAGCATCAGAGCTACACTGTTTCTTAATTTTGCATACTATAATACTTAAATTTTATTTTGACTGTAAAAAATATACGCTTTGAACAATCCCAATTTGGAATTAGATTTCCCTGGCCTCTTTTAGGGAAAAATACTTGTAATGCTTATAAAATCTGTTCTTCCCTTTCTTCCTCCTTTCCATTAAGTTAAATTAGATCGTTTAACATTTTTTGACCCGTTTGAAGCCCCAAGCATAAACGTTAGTTTAAAATTAAATTAATTGAAATTAACTTTGGAACATCTCATCATCTTATATTAGATACCCCACTGTTCGTATGTAGAAAAGATAACAATAAAATTTTACATACTTAGAAATATTTGTTACTATTTTATAAAATTGATATAAATATTTCAATCATCTGAAGACTTACATAATAATTAATATTATATACTACAATATTTCTTCAAAAATAAAAATTTCACTTTCATAACAACAAAGCTTAAGATGGCTTAAGATTAGCGGTTAACTGTGTTTGAATATCATTGAAAAATAGGGAAATCAGTGAAATGGTTTTAGTTGTAAAGAAAAAGTTCAGCTGTAAAAGCGTCTTAGACTTCGAAATCATATTCTAAACCAACCCCGAATTTAGTTGGGAAATA
This sequence comes from Sisyra terminalis, assembly GCA_958496175.1. NCBI lineage: Eukaryota > Metazoa > Arthropoda > Insecta > Neuroptera > Sisyridae > Sisyra > Sisyra terminalis. The sequence continues at coordinate 18,166,221 of OY292275.1, forward strand.
ACTTTAAAGCTCATATCTGCATCTGTCATTATAATTAAATAAAAAAGCAAAAGCTCTTAGTTCTAAGTATGAGCTACTCCTAACGATTGATTTTCATTTATAAAATCGAACGCCATACAATAGTTCAACCAATTAAATATAGTTCACATGCACGTTTTGTAATAATAAAACGTGTCTAATAACATAAATGTCTGAACATGGTTTTTAAGTATGTACTCTATTGTAAATGCATGTTACAAATCTGTTTAAGTATAAAATCATATATTATGAAACTTACCAACAGTTTATGTTTAAAAACATTATTTTCCCCGTGTTTAAATTGATTAAGTTTTAGTGGTATTATTAAAAACTTTTCGGTTGTTTCAGATCCAATTAAAACTTTATAGTGAATTTAAATTTTTAAGACCCTGAGAATATATGTATTTGATTGAATATGACGAATAATTCGTTGTTATACCTTTATCTATACCAGAAAGATACCACCAGGGAAGAAAAACTTTCTCAATGATTTTTTTAATAAGTCGTAGATTGCAATAAATTTTATGTCACTTTTCAGATAGTTTATCGTATATTAGCTTCATTTTTGTTATAAAATAATATACTAATTATTATTTTTATATTCCATAAATTCTTAATAAGTTAGATACCACAGTGAAACGAGTTATATAAAACCAACTCTTCGATTTGCCAACTAATTGTTAATGGTACGTTTATACAATTAGAAAGGATTACTTGCGCATTAAATTACTACAATATATTTAAAAAAATGAAGATATTACCTAAATGTATAATATTCACCAATAAACATTATTTGTTTGTACATTTCGATCTTTTAATAGAACATTGAAACACAACAGCAATATCCATGTTTATAGAGCCTTATACGTTATAATTATAGCCCATCAAGGTGTGCAAAATTCTTTACGTAAGTAAATCGATTTCATTGTTTTAGTTAATAAATGAACTCATTAGTCATTACAATCATTTGTGCATAAGTTAAAAATAAGTGGGAAAGAAAAATGCATACTTATTCAATTTGAAATATGAGCTTTAATGTTTTTAATAGCTAAGCTAACCAATTGTTTGTAATAAATCACATCATAGCTTTGAAAAAAACATGCATAATACATAAATATGCTATAAGTATAACAATGCAATTGTGACAAAACATATAAAATAATTTTTACGCAATCAAAGCTATATAGAGTTAATATGTGAAAACAAATAAATATTCATTTGAATAATTTCAGTACAAGTAGGTATTAATAGCGAAAGGTTATATTTGTACTATATTGTTTCAAGGATAGCAAATTCAAATTGAATAAAGATTTAAATTATGAACGTTTAATTTCAAAATAAAAACTGACACGTGTAATTGTCTTATAAATTATTTATTATAACGTAATGATGTTTGTAAATTAAGTATTATTGGAGTACTTAGTTCTTCCTATTTAATTAATAGGTCTATTTAATGTTATTCATAAATATTTTTACAAAAATTATAATATCACAAGGAAATTCCATCGTTTCTTTCCTTTTTTTATTTTCTGCGAAGATGCGCATAATTTTTATTAGTTACTATCATATGTATATCAAATTAAAAATGCAAGAAAATATTAATTTTATCAACATCTAACATTAGCACCTACTCTTGTTTATATATTAAATGATGTCTTTTCTACTATAAGTAGAGTTATTTACATATAACTTTAAATGGGAGGTGAGAGCAAACCAAAAATTGGTATTTCCTGCATTTTATTTGGCATTTACCTATTTTGTATTCAATGTACAAATGACTGTAGAAAATTATCAGTCACATCAAAAAATTAATAATTAACTATTAAGGCAATATATCGTACAATAAATTGTTGTTTTATGAAACAAGGGGCACGATGGGTTTTATAATTGAAAGTTGAATTGTTCAAAGTTTGAGAACACATGAACAAAATTGTTTCTAGAAAACAAATCAGGAAATTAAGATCAACAAAGTTTAATTTAAATTTGATGTATGCACTAAAATTTCACATTATTCAATGAGTTATTTAAACTCAATTAAGGTTTTAACAAACACCTTAATTAAAGAATAATATTTAGTAAATAAATTTTATTTTTTCTGAAAACTTTACCCAAAATGTGATAATCATGCGTTTTATTATTTCTTTTTTATTGTGGGAATTTTATAGCTACTTTTCACGCAAACGATGACAGGTAGGCACACTTTTTATCAAAATATTATCGCAACTATATTCTACTAAACTGTAACAAATTTAATAAAATATTCTTTGAAGTAGTTTCATAAAACACATAAAAAATATAAAGGTCTGAATTTATAAATAAAAATGAATGAAATTGAAGAAAACCATACGATTTTTAAAGGTCAAAATATATTTTTTCATTTGGTGCAACATAATGAATTATATATAATAATAACATATTTGCAAATAATAAAAATGGCATTAATATTTAAAAGTTATAAAAATAACATTTCACGAACAATCGTCGTTATTTGGTTATTCTGTTATCTCACATTAGCCCAAGCAGCTATTTTTAAATTCACATTTTAAGGCTCGTGAAAATTTTATTCAAATGAATTAAAGATTAGAGGAAAGAATAAATATTGGAAACGAAAAAAAAAAAAAAAGAGAAATTTTCAATTTGCCTAGGATAAATAATTGGGTATAATAATTATTTTATCCAAACTTATCTTACACGTTTATCTACAGTTTTGTATAGCTATAAAATATTGTAATTGTGTACAAGTATGCTACGTATATATGTTGATAAAATACAAAAAAAGCAATAAAAAATCGTAAGACCAATGACCAGGTAAATACCTTTATAATGTATATTTTATTTCCAAGTCACATAAATAAATAATCTCGATTGAAATTGAACTGGAACGTCTGATGACTTTTTCTCTAACACAAAACTATTTTTTAATTCTGTTATTAAATCCACATTTTTATCTACTCGGATTATTTCATAGTTTTTAATTTATAAAAATACCTATTTTAAATTCATTTTATACTCTTTGCCTGAGAAATTTTCATGCAAACTTTGTTTTTCTCATACCTAAACTTAATTTCCTTGTTTACCTTGCAATTAATAAGCGATTACAAAAAAAACTTTATCCTCTAGGTGTATCTGTTATCCAGCTTTTATTATGCCGACAAATAATTACAAAAATTATTAATTTAAATAAATATGTGCCAATTACATCACATTACATCAAAGAACAAAATTATGCTTTCATTTTAAAATAAAAATAAAATGAATCAAAGAATATTTTTTCTTCTTTATAAAACTAAGTAATTATTAATTTTTAATAATTGCAAGTCGCTTAATTAAAAACAGTGAAAAATTATTAAGGTTTTAATTAATATTTAATCATGGGCATAAGCCAAGTAGGTGGTACGGGCTATGGGAAAGAAGTCCTCAAGAAAAGGATTTTTGTACCCATAGGCTAATTTGATTATTGTTTAACTGAACATTGTTGCAATTTTTATGGAATTTAAGCATGAGTTTCTTGTTAAAAGCTCAATCATTTTGCCTGCCTTATCAAAAATTTTCAATGGTTTGAATAATAAGATAAACGGTATAGTAATAATCTTACATTATCTGTAGACAAAAAAACACAATTCTAAAATTTGATTCGTTATGGAATTTGTTATATGAATTATTTTAAACGTTCAATATGACTCTATAATAGTATCCCATTTTTGTTAAGCTCTTATAAAGATTGATTAAAAATTGTCTTAAGCATATAAATATTATGACTAAAATATAATAACACAACTTGTAAGCATTTTTAAATGTACTATATATCTTTATTTTATTTTTTTGAGGCTAGGCAAAGGATTGCGAAAATAGGTAGGTACTTAAATATATAATATGTAGGTAAAGTAAGGTAAAATAGAAAAACTGAATCTAGGAAAACAATCTACTCTGCATATAATAACTATATTTTTCACCCAGAAATATACTTATACTTCAAATATAATTGTAATAGCTATTCAAACTAACTTTCTTAGAGTTTAATTTTACAAAGTTTAATAATAGTAAAAAAAAAGGTTTTTTGAATTTTCGTGACTGTTGGGTTTTGGAAATTTTTGATATTTCAATATAATTTTCTTAATAAGAAAAATAGTTTTCAGAAATGAACGTTAATTTTTTTTTCTTATGTAAAAAATGTTTAAGCTTAAACAAAGAAAGGAAAATAATGTTTTTATTGAGTATTCTATTCAAATAAATATGACTTTAAAATATTTTTATTCTTCTCATACATAGAAGAAAAAAATTACTACTCAAGTTTCATAACTACAAGTGTTTCATAATCATAATTATTTATTTACCATAAGTCCAACAAAAAACTTATCAACATTTGTCTCCAGTAATATTATATTCAATATAATTAAAGTGAACTTAATAGTTAAAGTACTTGCAGTACTAGAGATAGATAAGATTTTGGATACATCTTGACCGAATACATTTTTTAATTTTGATTTGAGTTTCATTTCTAGATTTGGAAAATGCTGATATGAAAGCCAATTTAATTTTTATGTCACTCATCAAAAATCGATGAAATTACCTTTTACTTATGTGTATAAAATTTAGTTATGAGATTCGAAATTTTTAAGTTCGTCTCTTGAACCTTTTCAAAACTTCGAATGCCGTAATTGACTTTTATGATTATTAAGAAAATTATAAAGAAAACTCACCTGCATATAGTTAAAATTTTGTAAGAATATAAAAACAATTAGTAGCTTTAAAAACATTGGGAAAAAATACTGGGACTAATCAATTAAGTAAAGTAAAATGTACTGTGTAAATAACTTCTAAAATTAATCTTACCATTAAAAAAATAATGTAAACATCAAATATACATAAGATTAATGTTGAAAATGTATGTATTTCGATACAAATTTGATGTGTCTCTGTCCCTGTAGTATGCTTATTTATAACTTATCCCAATATTCATCAGATGAATTTCACCAGTTTTTGATAAGGAGACTAATTTAATTTGATTGAAATGAGTTAAATGGTCTACAAAAGTTAAAGGTCAATTGTATAAATTTAACTTACATATGTTAAGTGGATGTCTTTTGATATTTTGTTTGTTTGAGAAACGAACGAATTATTTAGGTTCATTTATTTTATTTTTGTCTAGATACACTGAATATTTGTGGAGTCCTTGTTGTTATCAACCGCGTCTGATGATACAATTCTCACAACAAGTGGATTCCGACATTGCAAATGTTTTCTCAAGTTTTCAATCAATAAACGCGAGCAGCTTTCATTCTGGACCAAGCCAAGGACATTGTGCAATGTGTATATAACAGGGAATCGTGTTTTGCATTATCCTTGTTAAACGTTGATGGGAAAAAGTGAGGAAATTAAACATTGCGTGTTGATAAAACATGCGATTGTAATTTGATAGACGGTTTGTTAGATTTTCAAAAACTTTCCGAGTTGTTCTGACACAAATAAATTAAAATTCTATTCCTCTGATCATTGATTTACGGATCAAATTTACGACCTCGAAATTTAAAAAAAAACATTTTCCTGTTGGATATTTTTATTTGGGACTTTTGAAGTGAATTAATTTTGAATATCATTTATCGCTACAAAAGTACTTATTCAAATTTGCAAAAAAACGACATGCAAAAGTTGAATAAAATATATTATGCTAATGTATAATATGTAACCTTACTGAATTAATATAACCGTTTAATTATTTACTTATTCACTTATTATTGGGATTGGTAGGAGAAAAATAGAAAAGCTACCCCTACAATTTACCAGTCATAAATTTATTCTTTTTTTAGAGGAATTATTAATTTATTTAAATTCATAAATAGGTCACTTTGAAATAAATCTTAAAGTATTGGTATTCGCTCTTCTTAAGAAAAACAGCTAATGTTGGGAAAACATACTAAATATTGTCAACCTATATTGGGAAATTTTTTACTCCATTTTGTAAGACAAATTAAGATAGAAAGAGTACATAGATATATCGAAAAATAAAGATTTTCCATTTTTCGTTTTACACTTTAAATAGTGTCAAGTTTCAACCCAGCATTCAAATTAATGAAAGTAAATAAGAAATATTTTAAAGGTTTAAGCATTTAAAAGTCATTTACACCATTTTCAAATATTCAATAGATTTTATTTTTCAATTTGAAGAAAGCACCATCGAAATTTTAGCCTAAACTAACTACCAATTATAAATTTTCTCCTGACAGTATGATTTTTTTTTTCAAATAGTTAAAAAAATATATTTTTATTCAATTTTTCTTCTTCCTCAGATTGAATATAAATATTAAGATAATTAATTACCTTGTAGGAAAAAGGCATTTAGAAGCATTTTGAAATAATTACATTTAAACTTATTTAAAGTCTTTTGAACATTTAAAATGCCTCTTTTCAACAGAGTGCACTTTGTGCAGTCAAAGTTTATTTCAATCCTTAAAAGTGACCAATTCCAAATCAATAATATCAATTAATATCAATTTAATATCTTACATATTAATTTAGTAATATTATGATCAAGCTTTATAAGTTTCACAAGTCGAAAAAAGTCAATACAAACCTCTTATGATGGCATTTTAATTTAAAAAATCTTTCTAAATTGTGCAAATAGTTTTTGCAAAATTTTAAAGTTTTTGTTTAAAAAAAATAGTAATATCGATAAAATTACAACAAAATTTCTCCAGCATTCGCACTTGCCCCCCAAAAATATTCGATATTTTACGAAATATCGTAGCAGTATTTTAATTAAATGTGCTGTGAATTTAATTGTTACTAATGATTTTTAAACCACTTAAACTAGTTCTGGTTTAAAAAGCATGAAAATAAAAAAAAATCATCGTTAATTAGGAAGAATTATTTGCCAAAAATATGTCAACTTTTATCTTATTATAAATACCATAATTATTTTTATACAATTGAACTATTAATATTAATGAAGTTACAACAAAAATTATTTGTTTATTTTTAAATAATATTCAAGAAGATGCTTATTTAATAAATAATTTTTCCGTGTTTTGGTCAAAAAAATTTTTTGATAAAGTTTATGTTTAGTTGTTTCGCAGAGCTCATATATGTTAATGAAAGCACTAATTCTCTTAACGTAAATAACACTGTATATTATGTTAAAAAATTATTAAGAAAGCCAAAACTAAATTAAAAAATGATTATATGGTAATTTATTAACTTACGTTTAAATCCATTTATTTATCAAAAGAAACATAAGCAACAAACATTCACGTTTAATTGATAGAATGTATGCGTTACATATTCTACATACGAACTTAATCAATGAGGCTTGCTTGACCGGCAGCACGTAATCGTAGTAGGTATAAGTTTATGTATTTTATAGAATATCAGTTCATATACTAAATGTGCAAGGAATAATATGTATGTAGTGTAAGTATATAAACAGGAGACAAATTGAAATCAATGTTTTAAACGCCGAAAATATAAGCGGTAAGTATTAACGCATTGTTCGAAATATTGCGTCCATAGTATCGACTGTTATTTCGCCTCTAGCTTTCTATGCTTTCTATACAGAAGCTATACACATCTATTTTTATATCAAACATTTAACAGACGTGAAATATCCGGAGATGAAATTGTATTATTGATGCGTAACTTAAAATAGATATTTGTCGTTATAACAGTGAAAAAAACTAGGCAAACTATCCACGATCTACCTTTAATTAGAGCGTTTTAAACTTGAAACTTACGAACAGTAAAAATATGATTAACTAAAAATATTTTTCAAGTCTATGACAAAACTATTGCGTTTAAGTATGAGGATTGAAAAAATATTTAAGATACCAACTTTTGGCAAAATTTTATCTGCAATAAAACTGGGTCACAAAATTCTTTTAATAGTATATGCTCTAAAAAGTATTTGATTTTTAAAAACTTTTATTTGAAAAGACGTTTATTGTTCAAGAAGTTATGTGGGAAGAAAAAAGTTTAGTCGTAACAATATGCTGAAACAATAAAAATAGATAATCAATACAATAAATACCCAACACTTGATAGGCTTCAGTTATATCTAATAGAACTTCAAGTTCACTATCGAATCAAGCATTAGTTTAATTAAATTTGATACTAAAAATATTTATAAAAAAAAATATTTATACAGGATACCACAAAATTTTATTCAAAAATTGATAATATTTACAAAAATTAATTAATTCATTCATTATACCAAGTATTGTTGCGTATTATTTGTATTTATTTTGTTATTTTATCTACCGTCCTCGTTAGAAACTACTGGAGTACAGTTCAGGGTCGACTGATAATGTGCGTACATTAGAAATTAAGAGAATTATATTTCATAAAATTAGACATAATAAAAATATATTGGTTATACAAATGTTGAAGCGTTACTTTACGAAGCATTAACGAAAGTTAACATTAATCGTTGATTCATAAATAGACATCGGATTATATGCACTATCAAAATGCCAAAATATGCATATAAATATGTACTAAAAATGGGCAAAATATGCATAATTAAAAAACTATTTATTTTTAGAATTTACCTTTATTTTCACATTATATTTATCTTAACATATATAATTCCTCTGTACATATGTACAGTACTGAACTTCTCCTAAGCCGCCAGACCTATTCTCCAGAAATTTTCAGTGTGTATTTGAATGGGATCCTGGTTTAGATCCACAATTGGACCATAAAGATGAAAATGATGAAAATCTGAAAATCATCTTTCGACGTCAACTTACGTTACCGGGCAGAATTTTAAATTTGTAATTTTCGGAGATCCCTTCAGAAGTGCCGTTGATAAATGCATCAATTTTTTTATTACTGCAGGACGGGGATTTTTACACAAAACTGCATTTAATTTGCCACGAACCTATTGCAATAGTTAACTCTAAAGAGCGTTATTATGTTTAAACATTTTTTCGAATATTTCCATGGACCTGCACAGAGGAATGTGTCTAGTTTCTCATTGCATCGACTATAATGCTGAAATGTGTTGCTTTAAGAACAATATATTTTTATTTTTTTTGATTGAAGGATCCTTAAACGCCAGCTACCTTGAATTGATTGTAATGGCGTCCGGTTTGTCAAATTTTCCAACTACTTCTTTTATGGCTTTGAAATTCTTAGCATATAACAGCTTTGTATTAAGTTCTTTACCGTGTTAATAATGGTTCAGGGTAGTACTACGTTTGATAGTTGCTCTTTATATGCTTGTAAACGCCATACTGCTATTAAAAGCACTTTTTTTTTGTAGAAGAAATCAATTTATTGACTATCCCGAAGTCGTTTCTGATCTTTTCCGCAACTTGTTATAATCCGTGGGCTAGCCAAGTGATGTGAAGCAATATTGGGTACAATACTTTCAGAGCTTGACGTATGGGGGACATGTTAATGGCGTAATATAACACACCTAACACGTAAACTACTGAACTCTGTCAATAAAAAAGTACCAAAATATGCAATAACGTTATAAAAATTGAATTATATGCATTTGCATATAATCTGATGTATATTCATAAATATTGGTAAATATCAATAAGCGGAGTAAGTTAGAATATAATCTTTAAAACGCAGCATCTTAATATTTTAATATCCAAAGTAGAATTTTGGTTTTCATTTATAGTTTCAACCAATCTCGAAAATGAAAATTACTTTAGAAACATTCTATATGTTATGTTTGGTATACATTTACTTTTTTTTTTGTGCAGTGAACTCCCATTATGCTGATAGCTCCCAAAAGCTGCACGAAAGCTTAAAAAATCTCACCTAAATTAAAATTTAGATTTGAATTTACCGAATGTAAAAGTTAGGTTTAACACTATATTATTTTTGTTTTAAATATTATTCGTCAATATTTTTGTAATAACTCTCAAAGTCAATCAATTAATCGAAAAACTTATTTTATTAATTAACCATTTATGACCTTGTGGTCAGTGGTGTTGATATTCCAGTAATGTAAACTTAACGTTGGGTTAGTAGTATCCCTAAATTCAAGTCCTTGAATGATTATCACTTATCACAAGCAATAAACTTTGAAAATTAGTTTCTCTTAAGAATTATATAGACTTAAAGGAAGAAAAGTATAAAATGTTTAGTTTAATATTTGAAAGTAATGCATAGGTTCTATCGGTTCTATTTACACTTAGTGATTGATATCCTGATAAAGCAATTATCACTTATTAAATACAATCCCTGTTCTCAAATAAAATCGTAGGCATATTAAATAAGTATTAAAACGTTCTGAACATTTAAAATTGCAATACTCCGGTGGCGAAAATCGAATTTTATATAGTTACAAGTATTGTTTGGGTTGAAGAACGTATTATTCTTTTGGGAGATCAATGTTTAGTAAGTGCTAGTGTTATTGAAACTTGTAAATATTGTTCTAATTGAATTTTTCACTCTAGATCATTGTTTCCTAACCAGTGGTCCGCGGACCTCTGGGAGTCCGCGAGCCTATGTTTGGGGGTCCGCGGTCCCATTTGAAAAAGGTTGTTTTTTGTTTTTTAATTTAATGAAGGAATATTAAAATATAATATTGTCCGAAAATTGCACCTTTTTTCACTCAAGGTTCCTTGGCATTATGCCAAATAAAAAGAAAATTAATTAGAAAATGTTTTTCATCAGCAACGATAAGGATGATCCAATCAATAATATTCAGCGAAAAAATCCCTTATATCCTTATTTTATTATTGAAAATTGTCCTTTTTGAAACTTTGAATTGGAATTATGGTTGTCCTGTTACTCAAAGGACTAAAAAATTTTCATATTATAACTCACTGGAAAGCCTTGCTTAAGAATCCGTTGATAAAGTTAGTCCTTATAAGGAAAAATCACCCCTCGAAAACGACCAATTTTGTGGCAAATTTGATGCATGCATTTTAACCTACTTAACTTCCCATTTTTATTTCCCAAGGATCTAGCCTTTATGCCCAACGATAAAGGATGATTCAGATTATAATATTCGGGCCGATTTCAACGGAAAAAAAACATATCTTATATCTTTTTTTGCACTAGAAAATTGTCCTTTTTGAAACTTTGAATGGATATTACGGGTGTCCTTTTGCACTCAGGACAAAAAATTTTTGATTTTACAAATCACGTTACGACCTTATTTATTAAATCGTCGAGGAAAAGCACCCTTACCAGGAAATGCAATCCTTGTTATTATCCGTTTTTTTTATTAAAGGTAGAAGATAGGCAACCCTTTATGAAATTGGGCTGCGGCATAAGTTTACTAGTTTACAACTTAGAAATTGGACATATGATTTGTTTTAATAATTTAAATCAATGTATTATTACAGATTTAACATTCCTTTAAAGTGAGGGAAAGGGCAGTTTTGTTTGGGTGAAAGAAAGTATCATCCTTTTGGGAGATAAATGTTTATTAATTGTAAGAGTTATTGAAATTTGTAAATATTGTTCTAATTGAAATTTTCTTTTCAGAGGAATCTTATCGAAGACAACCGAGAAATTTTCAATGGATTTGAATTTTTCATCCTTTTCAAATGAACGTTTGAAGAATGAATGCGGATCGTTCCAGAATCTTCCAGCAAATTCATCAAGGATATCATTTCCACAATTGGTATCTACCGAGTACCGAGACGATCACGAATGTATTTACTACAATTAAAACATGTTTTCGAGGGGTGATTTTTCCTTATAAGGACTAACTTTATCAACGGATTCTGAAGCAAGGCTTTTAAGTGAATTATAATGTGAAAAAATTTTGGTCCTTTGAGTAACAAGACAACCATAATTCCAATTCAAAGTTTCAAAAAGGACAATTTTCAATAATAAAATAAGGATATAAGGGATTTTTTCGCTGAATATTATTGATTGGATCATCCTTATCATTGCTGATGAAAAACAATTTCTTATTACAAGAAAGTTTGCTGAGAAATAACAAACGGAAAATTAAGGACTTAAAAATGGATGCACAAATTTTGATTGAAATTCATGGTTTTTAAAGGGCCTTTATTAGGTCATATTAACGAGTTATAAAACAATGCGCCTTACATGAGTGGTTGTGAGAAAATAAAATTTTTCCTGTGTGCAAGACTAAATCATCCTTATCCGACTGCATAAAAATAATTTACATTTCGTGGCTAGATCCTTAGTTAATCAAAATTGGAAGTTATTGATTTTATTTTTTTTAAAAAAATACAAAATATTTTAAAATAAATATTTTTTAAGAAATTATTTTTTTTAATTGCACCCGGTCTTCAAGGTATTTTACTAAGCTTAACTGGAAGTCCTCTCGCTATTAAAGCATGTTTGTTGAAACTGGTAGAAGCTTCTTCTTTTGCGTATAAAACAGCTTGTAATATTTCATCGGTATTTAAAAGATTGACTTTTTTGCCACTCTTCTTTTTATCAACACCTAAAAGGAGAAAATATTCCTCAAAGTTTGATTATTTGGTATTATCATTTTCTTACTAATTATTCCATTTTTCCACTGCTGTTTATCAACGCTGTCCCAGTCAACCGTCACTTTGTCTGGGAATAAAAGGCTCAAAAGTTTTGAAGAAATTAAATCCATTTCATAATCGAATACTGTCCATAAGTTTCCTATAACACATGGAGAACATGCAATCAAATAGAAATCATGGGTGCCTCTTAGTTCAGATCTTTCCCCTGAAGATTTCAATCCAACACTTGCACAACCAAATAACATGACAACTCCTTTAACTCTAAGTTTCTTTATATCATCTCCGGATAGAAATTGAGATCCGCTTCCATGTCCACAATAGCTAAAATAAATTAGAAATTAAAGTAAAAAAACTGCCCACCATATCGTTGGTATTTTTTTTGCAGAATTGTGGAAAAATCGGAAAATTAGTTGGATAATTCTGTAGTCACACAACTGTTTGGCACCTTCTGTTTCCATTTTTGGGACACATATTTCCATAATCAATTTTTTTTAGAGATAACAAAGAACTGAAATCAACACGTGTACTATTCTACAGTAGCATTTTTATTTTCATCATTATTGCTCCGAAAAAATTAGATTGCCTTTCCATTAACATATGTAATTATTTACTTACACAAAAATATCATTATTTACAAGAAAATTGGTAAATTTCTCAGAACTAATAGTTTCGCCAACTGTTCCAGTCCAATTTGAAAAGAATTGAGTACAATATGCCGCCATTCTTTTTTCCATTTTAGGCAAATCACAGCCTGGATTTATAACATAGGCACCTAATGAAAATAAAATTTAATCCAATGTTAATTTAAATTAAATAAATCGTGCAACCTTTAGTAGAATCAAAGTTAGTTACAAAACCATTGATAATATTTTTCTCATATTCCTTAAATAAAGCATACACAAAATGAATAGACGGTAATCGAGACATAGTTTGATTTTTCAAAAATCTGCAACCTTCCCACGGATACATATCTAAAAACTGTAGATAAAATTTGTAATTAAATTCATGTTTTGAGATGGCACATGATGAAAAATAAGGCTTTTGGATATTAGTGTAATTTCAATGTAGAAACACTTCCATATTCCACATGAAAAAAGGGAAAAGGTAAATTAATTACCAATTAAGCATTGCTCTATAAATAATACATTTATTTTACTTGTTTAGTTTAAAAGGTAATTACTTTCAAGACTGAATATCCTAATTAGATTTTAAATTTTTCATAACTACTTACTTGATCTACAATTAAAATAACAGGATAGCGTCGACCTTCCAGTAAGAGTAAATTGGCATCTCGCAATTTTATTATTTCATCTAATAAAAGAGAAAATAAAGATGATTGTTTTGGTAAAATTTCTTTTAATATTCCTGGTATTCCTATATCAACTGAATTTAAAGCGAGACAATTGATTAAATATATCTGTTTTTCACTTAATGTTTCTCTGAAACGTAATACAGTTACAAATACTTATGAATAATGAAAAAAATATTTTATACTTAGTAGATGATAAAATTTTATTAATTGGTGATAAAATTTTTTCTTCTGCTTCTTTGTGATTAATTAATTTTCCACGAAACAAAATTTTCCAAAATCGAAGCCATCCACTTTCCAACAATTCGAGAACATGCTAAAACGGAAGATAGAATTTAAATACCCTTTATCTATAATTTTACAATGAAGCAAACCTGTAATTGTAAATCAAGCATTCCATAATCTTTCTTTTCTATTAAAATATATTCTAATATGTGATTCATCAATTTTGCTATTTGTGGTGAGTTAGTTTCAGAAGAGGATAGTCCTAATTTAACACAAATCGGATCATTGGCTTTTGGTCCACATTCAAATCTAGACAAATATACTTCTGGTGTTACATCTTTTAATTTGTTATAAGGAAGTACAGAATTTTTAATGTCAACTGCCGTCAATTGAACTAATGTCCATTCTATAAAAATAAATATACGTATGAAAATATATATAATAAATGTTATGGTCAAATCCAATTTTTTGACAAAAGTTAACCAAAGCTGATTTGGCACACAAATGTTTGTAATATTTTAATTGAAAACTCAGTTAAAAAGAGTAAGGGTAGGTGAAAAAGGGTAGGCAGTGTTTGAAAATCTTTCAAATCCCACGAATTACAAAAATTTAAAAAAATCTCCCTTTTAGTTTCGTATTTTCGAGATAAATTTGCTCGAAATATACATTCTTAATTCGCTTGGGTCGGGAAACTTCCAAACACCGTCTTCCCTATTTCTTTTAATCTATGGACAGCAAAAATCGACTTGGTGCAAAACTTAAGCCGTATCATAACGTAGGTATAAACATTTTAGCTCAAAATATTTTTATAAAGCGTCTACCTTTTGGCATTTCCCTTATTTTTTGAAGCATATTGACAACATTTGAATTCTTAGTACACGGAAAATCAGTGAATTTCTGATCTAAGGATCTAACACAATTTTCCGGGTTTGGACAATTTTTACCAAATTGAAAGCTATTTTGAACTCTCAAAGATGGACTATGTGATTCGATAAAGTGATAAATAGCTGTTAATTCTTTACTTTTTTCATAGTTAATTACACCAAGATGCTTATTGATTCCTGAAATAAAGATATGAATTAATTTGGTAAATATAATAAATGTAAAATTTAAAAAAACAACTAATTACCTGAATAGGAAGGTCCTTCAGGTGGATGAGTTATAAATTGTAATCCCGCATGTAAAATTTGCTCTAAATTTGAAGAATCTGTTATGTTAAGACCATCGAAGTATATATCACCCATTTTCTAAAAGAAATAATTTAAAATAAATGATCATGATTTTTTTGGTTTTCTTCTTTAAAAATTATAAATAACAAAAATGCGACTTAAATTTTATATTTAAACAGCGACCAATAATAATAACTATAATTTAAACATTTTAAGTAGAATATTAAATAAGCGCATTTCATGCTTCTGTGGTTTATAAATATTGAAAAATAAAAATAAAGATATTAATCTAATTATTCTCAAAGTTGACTTGAAAGTTTTATCACTTAACGTACGCTTTAAATCTACCCATCCTACAAAAGTATGTATCCCGTGTACCCCATTTTAATGACTCTGAAATCGTTTATATCTATGCAATTATTATTTAAAACATACTTTTGAATAATCTGTAAACTTATTTCTCCGATTTTAGGGGTTAAATAATTTCTAACATTTGTTAATAACGTTAATAACCACAACTGAAGTTGACTGAAATTATATAGCGTTACATAGCATAAACAGTTTTAAAAAATTATCATTCAAATTTGAATCTTATAAGGCTTCGTGCTTGTAAGACTACAAAGGAATATTTCACTTGTGATCGGCTTTATTTCGGTCAGTTTTTATTAAAAATAAAAATTTAAAAACTAAAAATATTATGGATCACTATTTATTCAATACAATTCGGTACCTAGTCATCGTTATTAAGCGGTGGCTAAGGTTACTTTAGTTTCATTAGGTTCATACTGTTCTTATGATTTTTAAAACCCATACGAATTACGCAGAGAAATAGAATGCAAAGAATTCATCTAATACAAATCGAACCGAATGAAATTGATAAAATGCAAGAATGAATGTCCCTTCACCATATAATAGCCTTTTCATTAAAAAGCTACTTCTATTACAAAAAGCTGCTTCATTCCCAAATGAAATTGTATAATTTTGGAAAAGATGATCGATTTTTCATTTTCACTTAGTTTTCGGAGGCTTTGGGGTTTCATAACCAAATGACAAAAATTTCATTGTAATTTTGTCCTATTTGTCCGTAGGTTACAACTATTTTATTCATACAAAATGATTACATAAACATTTAGAAAGATGTTTCATTAATCGCTAAACCATTATGCAGTTAATCCAGTCTTTATTTTTTTAAAGGATTTTATATTTGGTTTAATTAATTTAGATCAAGGGGCGACGATGTGTTACTCACTAAACTCCTTTTCTCACGAAATTGGTCCTGATTAATGTATATTGTGTTGAAATAATACGGTGCAATATCCAAGTTGGCTATACACACAGATGTGCAATGAAAGTAAAATGATCTTTGAGTATTATTATGCAATAAGTATATTTTATTGCGTTAACAGTTATTAAAATAATTATTTTTATGATTTTCAAAGATGAACGTTATTTCTCCTTACGGAACTTTTTACTGTACGTGATCTTACGCACACTTGGCCTTTCTTGTGTTTCCATTATTGATGATGGCGTAATGAAAAATTGGTAAAACATTAAAAAAACTTAACGCAAAAAAAGAAAATGTATTCATTACGAATTAAAGACATTTCAATACCAAAAGCCGTTCTCATAATTCTAGGCTTGAAAACCTTCTCTTAATTGTAGAATTCTATATGCTAGCTTTTGCGCTAATTAATGGATCTTTAATTAAATAGTTGTTCCACTTCATTTAGCATTGTTCTTATTACCGGTTTGAAAAAGTTCGCTTTATATTTTTAAGTTGTTATTTACCGTCGCTTTATAACTGCAAAGGTCCTTAGCGACTCTAGCGTTCATAAAAATCCATAATCCAGAGAAATATTGAAAATTTACTTGATATGTGGATCGAAACCAACACCTACCAGTTTTGAAGTGGTCACCTAGACCACACGGTCACCAGTAGGCTTTTTTTTAATAAAAGTTATGATGATTAAATAAATTTAAAAATATAATAAAAATTGTATTTATTCTTAATTGCAACATAGACACACTAGTATTGGTACAAAAATAAATAATAAAATTAAAACGAAGCAATAATATGTACACAAGAAAACTTAAAAAGAAAATTATTTTGTTAATACAAAAATTGCATGCCAAAGAAGCAAACTTAAATTAACAAATTACTTTTACGTCATTTAATAAATAATCTTTGAATGTTAATACACAGTATTTTTCAATGTAAAATAATTATGGATTTGTCTTACGTTGATTGCTTTTATTCAGATAGAAATTAATTAAGATTAAATATTAAGCTGGAATTCAAACTTATTGACACGTTTTAAAAAAAAAATATCAAAATGTTTTTTAATAAAAATACAAGTATCAAGAGTTGTATTTAAGAAATAAACTAGAAAATTTATTTTCATCAAAAAATTAAACATACAGGTGGGATAAATATATAACATATTTGTATCAATATCACATTCAAATATTTTGTGTATGAAACAAGCCGCTTTAAAGATAAGCTTAATTAAGTGAAAACTATAAATATATAACATTGAACTAGCTAAAAATATGGCTTTTTTCAATTCTGCAAAGCATTTTTTGGAATTAACATCAAAAATGAAAATTATCAAATTATTAAAAATTGCTTGTTTAGAGCTAACTTGAACTAGACTTGAACTATACAAAGTATCACATTTCGTAAGAAGGGAACGTTTATCAAGTTCTTTTTTAAATTAGCTATTTAAAGCGTTGTTTTTTTTATTTTTAAGAGCATGAATAGCAGTTTGAATGAAAAATATTTTCTTCAGACGTTTTTGAAATAAAAAGAAAATTCAACAAAACATATATTAAATCTCATGATCGTTCGAAATTAATTGTTATACCTTAGTATACAGACTCTTTAGATTTATGCTTCAAATTTTACAGACAATAATTTATTTGATTCAAATTAGTTTTAACTTAATGATAAGGAAAATCACAAAAAGATTCATGAGATTTTTATTATTTTAATGTTGGTGTTGCAATTTTTTAAATAATTTCTAGGGGTAAATTATGGAAAAATTCAAAAAACATATTTCAATTTTTACCCATACTTTTTAAATGGACTGGAAATTTTTTAAGTTTTTTATTTTAAAATTTGCGAAACATTTCTTTTTTTGAATTTTCAATACAACGTAATAAGCGCTAACATTGCTTTTTAAAAATTTATCTTAAAGATTAGAACTCTGCATTCGCGTAACTTTCTTTGAGTATTATTTGGTGCTCCGGCATTTCGTCAAACAGTAAAAAATGACGTCTCAAAACGCTTAGAGCGCTCAAAGTGAGATCCGGGAACGCAGGGATGATCACCAAAGACTTTTGGTTCACATAAATGTTTTACTTTTAACTATTTAAATTATTTTTAAAGTAATTTCCATAAATTTTAAAATTATGAAAAAAATCCGCTTTACTTATTTAAGTATGTGCAAAGATAAATTTCTTCTACAAGCATATTTGATATACGCTTACCGTTAACTGTTCTTTTAATAGAATAAGAAAGTAAAAAAAATATTTTTTTTAGAAAAATATTCAGCTCTGACAAATTTCAGACAATAACTTAATGTGAAAAATATACAAATTTGGCTTAGTTTAAAATCGATATTTTTTTAAATTGGAATTGTATTATTGAAAATAGTTTATTTGTACAAAAATATTATATTGAAATAAGAGTTAATTAGTAGTTAAGCATCAAAAGAAACTTAATTCTTTCCTTAATGTATGTAAAATGGAATCAGAAACAAACAAAAAATCACAAATGCAGTGGTTGTGCTGTTGATACTGTCTGTGGTTGTTGATTACTGCATATGTCGGATAGTTCATCTCCTTCACATACTATGCATTCATTATTACTAATCGCATTCATGCGGGCATTCACATGCTCTAAAGTCTTGTCGATGGCACGAAGTCGCTTCTCTAAACTAGTTGTACCGAGAATTCCAACCTGATTCCAAAAAGAAGAGATTGATTTATTTTTAAGATAATTTAGAAGTTATTTTTTCAACGTGAAATTATAAATTACCTGTAGTTGAACACCTAATGGTAAAATAGCCATTAGCCACCAAGCCCACGTTGGACCATCCGGTAATCGGTGCCAATTTGTTTCTGGTATCGGCATAACGCCAAATGACTGCTCAATTTCATTTCGAATTTTAGCGCCTAGTGAATTAATCCAACAAGTCGCTTTACTGTATACTTGATCGTGCAAATACTCTAAAAGAGGTAATTGCGAAGTTGGAACTGAAGAATCTTGAATATATTGTATAGATGCTACATCATAACCATCCTAAAATAAACCCATCAAATAAATAAAAAAGACCAAACATTTAAAATTCAAATATACTTTTTCGGATGAATCCAAAACTCGAAACCGCTTCACGCCAATGGTTGTCAATATTGAGCATCCATCCTGTAGCTTGATAGCATCTTTAACTTCTAGTATTGTTCCAAATTTGGCAAAACGTTCATTTGAGTTACTACCGGCTGCGGCCATCGCAAATTGTCTTTGAGGTGATTGCAAACAACGTCTCGTCAACAGTCGATAGCGAGGTTCATACACAAATAAAGGGCATGCCACCCCAGGAAAAGCTGTAGTGCAAATAAACACCGGCGCTTTCGTTCCCGGATTTTCAATGTTTTTTCGGTAAGAACGTTTGCGTTGAAGGTATTCATTGTAGGCGATGACCGGTAAAAGTTGTTGTAACGCTATTGTAGATCCATGTGCCAAATCCTCGGCGGTAATTGGAGCCACACATAGAGGACAAGCTAAGCCATAATCTAAAACTCGTTCTAAACATTCACGACAAAATGTATGGCCACATGACGTAGTTACTGGGTCTAGAAAACATCTACTACACAGAACACATTCAACATCAGAAGCACCAATTTGGCTATTAAAGTTGTCTTTAGGTGAAGATTCTAAAAAGAAAAAAAAATTATGAAACATTGAGTAAATAATTTGTTAGTTAAACCAATTAAGAATTCACTGTTTCGATCAATGAATAATAAGAGTCAACGCCCCAACAAAAGCACAATTGCTTTCAGTAAATAAAAATTATCTATTGTTACCGCGTTGACCCTACACTATTTTATATGGAATTAAAATTACTTACTTTCAAATTTGTAAAGTACCCTTTCGATTATTTTTTGGATTTGAGATACATCTGAGATTCTAGTTTCGAAGGTATTATTTGTTGTATGATATTTACATTCTGTGTTAAAACACGTAGTCGAAAAAGAAGACGTTGGAAGTTCAATTTCATTTAAGGAACGAAGAACCTAATAGAAAAAATAATATTGAATGTTTAGTAAAAGTTTATGCAAATTTAATTTAAATGGATTACCTTTCGAACAATTTGGCTTAGATTATTTTGATTATTGGATTCATATAGAGCTGTTAAACAGAAAGCTTTTATACTTTCGATCAAGTGTCTTCGTCCACGTCGTCTATATATTTTACTCCATTTATGTCGTTGCGCTGCATTGTTGCTCATTGGTTTTAGTACATTTTTGTAGGTGTTGAAAGCTGAAACAATAAGATATATTGTTTATTTACTTGGAAAGATGTATCGCAATTCCTTTAAAATGTTTCAAGTATTCAAGTAATGCATGTATTAATCTGTAGGAAAGTATTTGACAAATCTGGCACGCGTACGATGAGCTTTTGTACAAAGTAAAAAGTTAGATGTAGGAAATAACGGAAGCGTTGGCAAAGTTTCAAGCGGTCAACAAAATTATGCTTCATGTCAAATTGCTAAATGATCGTTATTTTTCCGTAATGCTTGCTTAACGTACTTATTTAATGGAATTTTATTTCAAATACGCATTACTTTGATAATTTCTACGTCCTACTTTTTAAATACTTGCATTACCAATATTATTCAAATTAAATGATCCTTAACTTTAATAAGATAACACCGGTATTACTACCTACACATTAGCAAAATAAAAATATTTTACCTTTTTTCAAACAAATTACATAACGATCACTTACTTACTTTTACTGGTTTTAAACTTCTATGAAATTAAAATTCTGTTAAAATTGAAATAAGACATAAAGTTAAACGATTAAGCAATATCATTTTTCTTTTTGATAAATGATCCTTCAAAACTTAAATTTAAAAATAAATATAAATGTGTGTATTTATTTTAAGAAATTTTGAACCTAAAAAATCTATGAATAGAAAACCAGATTAATTTAAGAAGTTGAGCTTTTTAACATTGAATAAAAATATATCAGAAAAGAATTTTACTAAACCTCAAACTAAAATCTATGGACACATAAATTTTGGTATTTTTATCTGATTTTCTTTAAATATACAAGATTCAAAAGAATCGTTATGTATTCTTAGAATGTTTGTTTAGATTTCATCATAAAATATCATTAAGATACGTAAATAGGTAACCGAACTCTTATTGAGAAGGACGTAGATTCTAAGGCAACTGATATTAACATTGCTATGAATATTTTAACTATGTGCCAAAATCTTATTTATAAGATAATAAAATATTAAAAAAATATTGCAAATGATTTCCTTTTAAGTTTACTTTTCATCTAATTGTATTACTCTTATGATATTTAGTGCAATTTTTGCTGGTAATACAAACTCCTGAAAAAAGTCTATATGAAAAGAAAATTATAAATTTTTTTAACCGTTTTTACAAATCGATTTATTGATTTTAAAATTTGCTTATCCAAATTTTTATCAATATTGTTAGTCGTTTTATGCATTTATAAATGTACAAGTGCCATTACAATTAAATATCGATTAATGTACACGTAATGTAGCTATTAGGAGAATATAGTTGTTTACACTAGGACGTTAATGCAACACATAAATGCTGATAATTGAGAAATCCTGTCCCTTTTTTTGCATTATTTATATTTTTTTTCAGAAATGCAAAGTTTCAATGTGTAACACAATTTAAGTATCGAATTATATGTGTATTATTTTTTTGTAAGAATTACAAATACCATAGTACTCATATAAACACCAAAAATATTAAATGAGTGGTTTAATAGTAATCGTTTCTTGAAATATACATATTCTTATTAATAAAGAGCAGGGTTATAATCAAAAATAGCAGGGTTTGTATGGGAAAACTGCCCCCTTTAATAATTGTACGGTAGGGTCATAGGGTGTAAAGAAATATAAAGATAATTATTTTTCAACTCAAAATATATATGCAACTCATCAAAATATTTAGAAAAATAAGAAATTGTTTTCAAAAATTATTTCTTTTATGCAAAATTCATTCGTTTAATAATATATTTTTATTAGCTTAATTATTGCACCGTAGGGGGCTGTTCTCACATGGCAGCTATTGTATACTATCTTGCTTATGCTATGTGAGAGCAACACCCTACCGTGCAATAATTAGAGCTTATAAAAACATATTATTATACGAATGAATTTTTGCGAAAAAGAAATGATTTTTGAAAACAATTTCCTTTTTTTCTAAATATTTTGATGAGTTGTAAATATATTTTGAGCTGAAAAGTAATTATCTTTAAATTTCTTTACAAAAAAAAAATAGTTTAAGTGTGCTTAAACAAGAAATTTAGGGGAAAAAATAGTTTTATTTTATTTTTCATAATATTCTACCACATCAAAAAATTTGAAAAAATTCCCGAGTATAGAGGAGTACTAAAGACATTTTGTAAAAAGAATTGGCGGGGTACACTTTTAAAAAACGTACTCAAAAAATTAATTTTAGTCTTGTTTCTGTCCTTAAAAGTCGACATTCCACGTGGAATTCAAAGTAAAAATATTTTTTCATGCCCTTTACTCCTAAGAATGAGAGAAAAAAACGATCTCCTGAGTTTGAAGCCGCGGGGGCAGTTTTCCCATGTAAACCCTGCTATATCCTTTAGTTTCCAAAACTCAAACAATTACTTGCAATAAAACCTTTTATTTATAAACTTTGAAACTTGAAAGCCATTTGTACAAACTATACAATAGTGAAGTTCTAGCTTTAAGTGTAAAGCTAATAGATATTTTTAGAATTTTGGTCGTTCATTATATTTACTCGTATATGCTGGATTATAAAAAATTGTGGGGTAGAGAAGTTTTTGATTTTTGGGATTCATTCAATACAAGAAAATACATTGAGAATATAGAGTATTGTAATCAAGTGGCTGTACGATAAAACACTATTCTTTGTCAATAGCGTTAATGATTAATGACTTGAAATCGAACAAGTTGTAACGATCGTTGTACCTAATGGATTGACAAAGTATAAGCAATTAGATGGATGGACCACTTGTTGAACGGATGTTGTTGTGACTGGCAAGTGCACTGCTCTACAAAGTTACTGACATTGACTGGGGGCGGTTGAATCTCTTGTATCCACAACGACGACGAACTTCGTATTCGCTTTCGCTATTAATAAACATTAACAACATTTCAACACAAGGTCATTGCCCAATACTGATCATCCCAACATTTATTATCATTTGATTTCATTCTAATTTTTGATTTCTTCTTTGAACCAATATCCCGTAAGTACCTGCCCCACTTACCTATTAATATGAAAGAAGAACTAATTATGCTTAATGGTATCTAGGCACATTAAAATTTTATTGAGTTATACGGCTCGTGATACTAAAAATATAACACGCATATCTACATAGTTGCAAAAGAAATTCTCTTCTTAATTTGATTTATGATAGATAAATACTGAAAATATCCTTGTATAAAATCCCTTTGGAGTAATATATAACAAAACTTATATATAAGTAAACATTGTTATTTGTGTCTATTACATAAGATAAAAATCAGTAGTCAGTTATACAATTGTAAGAAATACAATATTTAATATATGGTAAGTACCTTTGTACTTATGTAATGACTAATTCCTAATTGGTTTTTACAATGATTTTCGGAAATGGTTTAAAGTACATTATAGTAAAGTATTATTCACATATCATAAAAATTGATTATATTCAAATATGAAGGAAGAACAATGGTTCTTTTTTAAAGCTAAAAAAATCTAGGAATGCAAACAGGAAAAAGCAAGATAAGGCTTTTCTCGCCTGGATCAAAAATTTATTAATCTTTTCTCGACCCCATTTTGAACTCGAGACTTTGTAAAACCGATTCCTAGAATCGAAATCATCGATCTCGTCTCAATTACAGATGTCGCAATCTTATTTGGTCTTCAAGATGAAACGAAAATGAGAAAGATTTATTATTAATCACGTCTCATGTCCAACTGAGAAATTCTGTTTTAATTACGTATAACCAATCGAAAATACTTCGCCAAATAATTAACAAGTAAAATTGAAATAGATAGAAGTAACAATTGTAAAAATTTAATATCATTTCATTAGAAAAAATTTAAAAAACTTGATTATATTTGTGGGCCAGTAGGCCCACCGGGATATTCCCGGTATAATTGTGGGCAGTCTAGCACTGCCCATGGTACATTAACAATTGCAAAATACACAAGGACACGAAAACGTTAATAGTAAAACAAGAGATAAAAAGGTTTAGCGAGAAAAACCTGGAAAGACTGGGTGGAACATCCGAACAACTTTGCCCTAAATCTACTAAACAATAGTGAAACCAACGTAAAATTTCTAAGATGGAATACCACTGACCTAACGGAAAAGTTTTGACTACCAAACCATTAACATGGATGAGTCTGCTGAGACTAATTATTGCACCATCGTTCAACAAATGAAGGTAAAAAAAAATACTTATAAAACAAATTTCAAAATGTTATGTCTATACAATAAAAATTGTAACCAATCATTGCTTTAAATTATAGATAAATTGTGTCTGATAGTTATCTACCCAAGGTCTCAAAAAAAAAAATAAACTAAAAATTGATCACTGATGATTTTTTTTGGCCAGGAAACAAAGAACTGCGCATACTTTGGATATTGTAATAACTGTAAGGTTGCCACTTTAGATTTTCTTTAATTCAGATTTGAAAAGTTATTAACTTTGAACATATCGGTTAAGATCAGAGAGTAAGTATTGTTTAGAAATTTGATTTCTTTAAAAAAGAAAATGCACAATCATCATTTTTAAAACTAATGAACACAAAAGAAAAAAATAAATAATGTCGAAACTATTTCGCTTCGTACCATTCGAAATGCTTTTAAACACAACACACAAATAAATCTTGCATATGTGGAACTTTTTTGATACTTACTAAGCAAGCAATTATTATGAGTGATTTGAGCCAAAAAATAATTATAAATTTGTTTGAATAGAAAAGTTGTGTGGAAATTGACAATAAATCTATCTTCATCGAAAATTTGGAATCAGGAAGGAGTGATTTGAATTACTTTTGAATTTAATGATGCACATTTTTTTATTATGCATATCTTGAAAGTTTTGTTTGCTCAAAGTACTTTGATGAAAAAATAAATGAGCTGTAAATTGTCTGTGAAAAGTATATGAAGACCCAAAAAAATGATCAAAAAAGAAAAGGCACAATAAGAAAAAAAAACAACGCTAGATTTTAACCAGAGAGGAAGGCATGGGTACACAGTAATATGTAGGTATCTTAAACAAAATACGAAGTTCATCGTAAATTCATTTCTAATAATTTGTATACATTTTATTTTCTATATTTTTAACTCTGTATGACTTTATATTTTTAATATAAATAGATTCCTTCAGTTAGGAAATGGCGGCTGTTCCCCTGGTCGTAATTAGCTATATCTATGTTATCAAGATAAACAGTAAATATAGATAAATAAATTTATCCAAATGCAATCAAAGAAGACATATATTTGATAATTTAAGATCACATGTTCATGTTATTATTCTTAAAATTATAAAATAGATTCAATGGTTTTATAATCATATAGTGATAGTCTTAAGATTACTGCAGTATTGTGAAAAACTAAGTAACAAACTAACGTTTACTAAACGTTGCATGAACAGTTGCATAATTTTTTACCCTCGGTTGTAAAATATGTTTCCAATGAGGCGTTTCAAAAATTAAGGTGAAATAAGCAGTATTTAATACTTATTTTTATGGATAGGTGTTCTGGTTCATTCAATATCTATTTTGAAGTTTTGAGATTGAGGAAAACCTTTGATGAAAAAATTTACCCGAAATGCCCGAATTGGCACCTTACACGTTCTATTTATTTGAAAAGTACAGAATATAGGTATGGAAATTGGTCTCATGATTGAAGACTTATTTGGTTGTACAATCCTTGTCTCTTAGGCTATGCAACTAATACTGATCATATTGAGATAAAAATGAGCGAATTCTCTTTAGAAGTAAACGAATTTAGTAATAACTTAATGAATAATTAAATATGTCGTATGCTTTAATTTCTTTATTGAATATGACGCTTTTCAACAATCTGGCTGTCATCATTCATTAGGTAATGTTTATTGTACCAATTGTAAACAAATTTCATACAAGGTGTTTGTTATACGAGTAAATTATTTGTCTTTAAGGATGTTAGTTAGATCTAGTTTGTCGGCTTTACCTATATATTTCATATTCTTCTAGGGTGTTCATATGTGATTCTTTCTTGCAAATATGTAGCAGTTTAAAGTTTGTCTCGAAATTTATGCATTTATAATTTTCATCATAAAGATGTTTCGTAAAATTTGAAGCTGTTGTTGAACTAGGTTTCCTGGATGTATGTTCCTTATATTTAGTTCCATAAGATCTACCAGCTTGGCCAATGCAGAAATTTTCACATTTAATTTTATAAATTCTGATATTTTTCATTGCAATATGATTTTTCTCCAATGAGTTAAGAATTTTCATGATGTTATTTATTGAAAATGCACTATTAATATTATTTTTCTTGAGGAAAATGGCGACTGTAGTATTAAATATATTATTAAAAATTGATGTTATATATTTATTCTTTTCTTTTGATGGAGTTGGAAGAATTGATTTTTTAGTAGATTTCAATATTATTTTCTCTGCGATTGAGCTGTTGTATCCATTAGCTATGGTTATATGTTTAATTATAAACAAATAAAAATAGCCTTTCCATGGTTATATGGCATATTAATTAGAAGTATTTTTGGCTGTCCTCTTTTAATAATCGTTGACTCATGATTTTTCGATTAGTTATGAATATTAACAAAAGGTTAAGTATTCCTCACTAATTATAACACAAGCATAGTTTTTTATTTGTATGTTTGAGTAATAGAATCGATAAAGCAAATCTAAAGTTGATTTGTTAGACACACATAATAGGTACTATTGTGAAAACTAATGTTAGATAATGCAATAATTATTCGCGTGTAAATGATTTTTATGCAAATATTATGTATACCTTTTGTTCTTTGTCATCGAAAAGGCTTTTTGAATAAAATGTCACGGTTCTGCAATAAATTATTATCAAAGAAAATAAAATAGTAGACCGTATTTTCAAGCTTGATGACATTCTTGCGAAGGCGGTTTCAACATAAAACTGAAATGTTTTTAGATCAGTCGAAGCAATCATTATAAAATTACTTAATTATAAAATAAAGTCTTGAGAAATGTAATAAGTAAGCAGCATAGTTCAGTGAGAAGAGTTAAGTAAAGTAAGTTGAACAGAAAAAGCCGGCAAAGAAGCAATAAGCTACGCAAATGGTGTAGGTCGTTACCTCTAGCGTTTAAATTATGTATGGAGTATGGCGGGGATTGGCGCAACCTAAATACGTACGTTACGTTTACATAACGCAATGTAAACCGCAGTTCAGTACCAAATATTGTAATCAGTAATGAGGCAATATCTCTCTATATATTCAATTTCATAAGCGTGCAACAGAAAACCATTGTGAAATTGCAATCTTCAGAGCTGTCTAATTATGTAAGTTAATTTAGTGGGAACAATTATTGTTAAAGATCTTGCGCGAATAAAAATATTTCAATATAATGATGATGATGATGATGAAAAATTGTTTGTCAAGATCAATATGTAATAAATAAATAAATGAATAATTAAATATTGGTTGAAAGCTTATATAAGAAAACATTTTGTAAGCTGAATTGGAGTTAATGCAAATATTTATTAGAAGAATAAAAAATATCGAATAAAAATAGCCGGGTAGTTCTTGAAACAACTTCTTCAAAATTCACACTGATTAAGAGAAGAATTGAATCAATACCACTTGTACTAATATCCTTTTCGAAAGGGTTTCATAATCTTATTGGTGCAACTAGGCCACTGATTATATAAAATGATAAATTATGGAAGTTTTTTAACGAACAGGATGCCTTCCTCAGAAATTATTCGTAAATCAAAAATCCGATAAACGAAACCACTATTACTACGAGATTTTATTGGAAAATCATAGATGCTTTCCAATAAAAATATCCGTAAAGGAACCCAATTTTACTATAGATTTAGACTAAATATACAGAGTAAATAAATTAATACTGCAGTATACCGCATAACATCAAATACTAATACATAAGAACGTTTGATAACTACTTTGGGATTCCCCGTATAACAAAACTAAGCATAAACTGTATTTATGTACTAAAAATCTTTTTTATTATTTTATTTTTGGGATTCCTCACAAAAAATATAAGCAAAACAAAAAAAAAGAAATAAACATATATTGTCCGTAAATGCAGATATTTCATCCGTATACCGAAATTTTGATACTTAATTATTCATTTCCGTAATATCGAATTTCTGTTAAGTGAGCGTCCGTAAGGCGAGGGATTATTGTAGAATGTATAATATAAGTGCATTTCAAGTTTCTACAAATTCAATCCTCTTTTAAACTTGGGGTTTAAAAACGAAAATTCAACCAATTTACAATTTTGCTGACCGAAGAACAATTTTGGGTTCTTTTTACGCATTTCTTAGAAAATTGATTACAAATAATATTTTTTTAGGTTCGTAAGTATAAGAAATAATGAGGCAATGATGCTTTTGGTCGGTTTAAAAAATTTGTATTGCACATTTAAAATAAGATACGGAGTTATTCTTTTTCTTCAGTTATAGACTTTCCTCTTTAAGATAAAGTAAGACCTTTTTGTATAGAAAAACATAAGAAATAAAAAAAAGTAATCTCTTTTAAATTATAAATGAACCTTAATTCAATTTCGCTTTATTCAGAGAAAGAAGGTCATTGCAACCATTGCCTCCCCCTGTATCCATGCTTGGTTCTAAATTTTGCAAATTGATTTCTAGATTAATTTGGGATCCTTTTGGGGAGTAGCTTTTAAACAAATCATCTTTCAATGAATACAATGATGATTAGTGGAAAATATTGTAAACTCAATATTTTCTTTCAATTTTTGTTGTTTTTTTCACAATTGTAAGAATTCTCTATTTGAAATTCAAGTTAAGGATAAATATTTACAATTAGATAAATCGTTATCTCCAAATGCTCGTCAAAATTAAATTTGCACAAAATGAAATTATAACGTTTCGTCCACTAGTTGTAGACTTCATCATTCAAATCATTTAAAAATTTGATATTTTTCAAATATATTTTGTTCGTAATAATTATTTCAAATTAATTCTCGGTAACATAACCACCCTGTCAATACACAGCGAATAAAAACATTAACCATCTTTAATAATTCAATTGATTTGATAGTACTCGTATTTATTATACTCATAAATGTATCCAATAATTATTTTTGTTAAACTCTTTCATTAACATACTTGTTATATATTAAAAAAATATTCAGACTCTTAAATATATCTCTTATAGTACATATACAACATTGGTATTTAAAAGCAAAATCAATATTGAGAAATGCCCATAAAATACGTACATAATTTTTGTTTAATTAGATAAGCTATAAGAGAATCAGATTTAAACACAAAACTTTAGAGTCAATTAAGTTTATCGTAAAGTAAATTGGCCTTAACAGTTCTTTAAAAATTAAATAAAAAACTATAACTATCAAATAAGAAAACAGTAGAGAAAGTATTTGATTTTTCTATCAAGGTTAATTTTTCATTACCGAAATAATAATTTAAAATTAAGCACTGGAAAGATAGACTAAACAATGTCATTATTTTTCACAATTGTATTGATTATAAATTGAGTTCCGTTCCAGAAAGTCTACACTATTGTTTTTAATCAGAAGGATTAAAACAGTTTGTATAAACTATCATGATTACGTGATATTTCTCACCACTGAATCAGGCGATTCTATTTTTGAATTTTTATAATGAACGGTTGCCAATTTCTTTTTAAACGAGTAATAAAAGACAAAAAGTCTTATGTATAATTACATTCATAAGAAATATGATGATATTGAAGACCCAATTTCGCCATTAAATTTCCTCTATTTATATTTTTATATTTCTTTGTAATAATTACACGTATTGTATGTAATATGTATGCATGTATCGCCAGTGGAATATTGTGGGAGATTGGTTTTCTGTTTGCCAATTTTAAGTAAATATCTATTTTTTTTCGCTGTTGTTTGACTTCCTATACTATTTTTCTCTATTAAAGAACAATGGTAACAAAAATAAAAATTAAATAATACAATTTTAAGTGTGAATTCTTATGATCAATTTATCCAATTCTTTGGAACTGATCATCTGATCATCAAAACGAAAAAAAAAATCATTGCTAGACTACAAGAAATACTGGAAACAGAAAACGTTCTATTTCACCCAAAATTCAACAAAATATGATGCTCTAATCTTGGGGTTGGTATGTTTTAATCTCAAAAATGATAACTTTTTCCCTATTCCCTAATGATCTTGTTATGGAGGTTGTTATACCATTGGATTCTAACCACTCAAGGTAAAGGAGTTTTAACCACAAAAGTCAAACTCCTTAAACCAAAGAACTTGAAAGTTAAAAGTCACATTTTTGAAAAATGGTAAACTAAGATTTAGTTTCATAGGAATGTTTGAAATAAAACACAATTAATAAATTTGTTGAGTCTACTGGTGGCCGAGTGGTTAGGGTGACCGCTCTGGTAGCGTCTGGTACCAAAACTGGTAGGTCTTGGATTCGATCTTCGTGTTGAGCAAATTTTCGATATTCCTCGATTACGGATTTTTTTTAAGCCACTAAAAACCTTAGTAGTTATAAAGCGACTATAAATAACAATAACAAAACAAAATCTACACCAAAGTTTTGACTATTCCCATGGCTCTTAAAGCTTAATAAAGCTCGCGATTGAAGTTTTGGCAGATTTTTTGTTGAAACCAAAAATAAAGTCAAAATCAATGTAAAAAAAAATTTGGGAGAACAAAATTAGTTAAGGCAGGAAGTATACAGATCATATGTAAAGTTAGCATCTAATTTCAAGTACTGATAATTATAACACACAACTTAAACATTGTTGTAGGTAATTTATTTTTGTAGGAGTGGTTTAATGATATTTTAATAGTCTCAGTTTGTTTGCCATTTCAACATGCCGAATAATCGAGCAGAACAATCGAGTAGAGCAAGTTATCCATTTAAAAATACCACCAGAGTGTAAGATTAATTTTCTTCAATATTACCGAGACTTATTTCTCCGTGTTTTCCCCGAGATGTTTTCATTGCCAATAAAATGTTTAATACGAGGTGAACAACATGGCATGAAAAACCAGGCAGCGTAAAGCAAACAATAGCTAATAGCGTAGACCGACCGAAATATTACAAATCATGTAACATTAGATATAAATTTATTGGCTATTCATTTGACTTTATGTAAGACAGTTCTACTTTTCTTCACGTCCACTTAACTGATAACGATTGAAAATAGTTTCTGTTTTTTTAACTTCCTTACATAATCGTTAAATTAGTTCAATTTTTATGAGATTATCCACATCTAAATCTGATCGTAAAAACAATTATAAATTTTTATAAATATTTTATTTAAAAAATTATAAAATTAATAAGTATTTTTAGTGTGCTATAAGTAGGTTGGCATTTCCTTCATCAATGCAAATTTCTCTTAAACGATTTGAATCTGATGATTATTTGCAATTCATAATTAAATAGAAATGCCATTGTGTTACACATTAATTTCATTTTTCGTAATAACATTCACATTTTGCAACCAACTTTATTACCACAATAATAACTTTTATTTACCGACAAATAGGTAATTGCAAATATGCCAGAAACTACATATAGTTAAATAAGCATTTTTTCTATTAGACAATATAAGTATATATCGAAATCAAAATAAAATAAAATTTCGGTCGGTTAAATTTACCAACAAAAATCAATATGCTTTTTTTAAATACTTTATAATTTAAAATATATCTCCTTCTGGTACACATTTCGGAAAAAAGTAGGTATGACTTAAACATTTCCCAAAATTAAGTAGATAAATTTCAAAACGAACGTTAAAGTATACCAATTTTCTTAATGAGCCTCATGGTTATTAGAAAGGCCAACATGTTAACATTTACTAAATGAAATTTTACCGATAATACATAACCAAAACTGTTAAATTTAGAAATATGAAGTTTCTTATAGGTAATTATAAGTAGGGCCTGACCAAGCCTACGATTTCGGTAAAAAATCTGCCGAAATCAAAATTACATTTGTGGTTTTCGTAAGGTCTTGAAAGAGATTGGTTAGTAGACTCCGGCTTTGAATGAATTTATAAGTTCTACCTCTATTTCAAAAACCAAAGGAATTGTTCATATTACAACTTTATTTATTTTTCATTTAAAACACCTTATTTGTAAGTATGAATAATATACAAAAGATAAATAAGGGAACATAAAAATATTTAAAAAAAAAAGATTTTAAAAACTCTATTTATATTGTTTATTGATAAAATGCACTAATAAGTAAAAAATATTTTTTTTCACATGAAAGCAAGGGATGTTCCATATAACCAAATTGTTAACAAAATTAGACTCCTCGCTTCTATGTACAAAAATTTATTTTTTCCTTTTTTGTGCATTTTAACAATACAGGCGAGGTTTTTAAAATATTCTTTTTAATATTTATATTTTCTCCTTTTTAGTCTATTGCATTATCAATTTATGCATATTCACATAGCGCCTTGAGGGTAGGCAACATGAGTTTGTATTCCTTGTATAAAATTAAATATTTAATTTTAGTAGAAATACCTTTATATAATTTTTTTAAAAAATATTTCTAATTAATATTCATTACAGGAAAGTTTTCGCTTAAAACTAGTAAAATTAAGAAACCTTCGGCTTTTACGTTGGTTGAAGCTTACTTTAATACGGAAGTCGAAAAATTGGCTTCGATTAAAATCTGACTTATGGCCTAACCTTTATAAACGATAAAAACTTAAGAATCCTCTTTTATTGTTTTTGTGATGATTTCTTGTTTAACGAATGCTTTTCCAAATTCATCCCCAAAAGGAATCAAGTTAGAAATTAATGTTTATACACACAATACAATAGTTTTCAATGATTTAAGGGTTGGTTTTTCAAAAATCAAGTGTCAGACATTGATCTAAAAATAAAAACACGCCATAAACATAAAACCAAACCGAAAAAAACAGAGATTTGGATATTATTCAGTTAAAAAGTTGAGTTAAAAATATACTAAAACAATCAAACAGTTGAATATTATCAGAAACTTTGCCAAATGAAAATTCTATCGAGTAATTCTCTAAAAATATAGGCTATAGAATAATCTAGTAAATTGAATTTTCTACGAGTGAAATTTATTTTACTTCTATAAAAATAAAGCTACTGTAGTTCCGATAGTTATTATTATATAATCCGTTTAAACGTCTCATCACAGACACTACGGGAAAATCTTAAACAAACAAGAAATTACTCGTGGAAACAATCAAGATTTATATTTACACGGACAATAAATTCCCCAAAAAAAATTAAAATACCTAAAGAAAAATTATAAATAGGTTTTCATTATATTTGACAATGAGACTACCGCACGCTCTAATTAATTTGTTAGAGATTTTATTTTCGTTCCACCAAAAACATTATACCTCAATATGATTTAAGCGGTTATATAAATTCGAATATTTTAATGATTTTATAGTTAATTTACGTATTTTCAAAATGATTTACTTACGATATTTCGCACAACCATGTGACACAAAACATTAAATAAATTGTCCTAGAAAATTTATAGTGTTTCAAATAATTAAATGGTTAGTGTGATTAATTTTTACTAATATAAGTGTCTAAAATATTAATTACCAAGTATTTCCCATTAATTAATTATTCTATTAAAAAAAAAAACATTAGAATATATTAATGATTCCAAAAATTATTCACTTTTCTTCTAAATTAACAAAAAAAGATATCAACTTAATTGTCTTTATTTTTATTTATTATTTTCTCAGTGATTTTATCATTAAGATCATAAATTATTATATTTTATAAGCCTCATATATTCTGAAAAAAGTAAAATAGATGCCAAACGATATTTCAGTTTCTTTGAACTCAACAGTTTTATTTAATTTTAAGTATAGTAAATCAAATGGAAATAAGTTTAAAAATGAAATTACAGATTGTTAAATTATGTAAGTGATATACAGTAATTTGAAAGAAAAATGGCGTGAACAAAATATGTTTTATATTATATTACAAAGATAAATATTTATCAAAATCTATTCCATTTTACTAACGACATTCAGTATCCAATGAGTAACTGCTTATTTTTATTATCAACAGCAGTCGGCCGTTGATCTACTTTTCAATATAAGCTTTGAAAATATCAAAACATTAAACCAGAAAGTCAAAATAAAATTGAACATTATATGTCTATCTTCTCATA
This sequence comes from Sisyra terminalis, assembly GCA_958496175.1. NCBI lineage: Eukaryota > Metazoa > Arthropoda > Insecta > Neuroptera > Sisyridae > Sisyra > Sisyra terminalis. The sequence continues at coordinate 18,201,034 of OY292275.1, forward strand.
AATTATAAATTTTATCTTTCCAAAATATGATCAAAGACTTTTTTTTTCATTTGAACTTAAAATGAATGGGAAACAAGTACAACTTAAAATGTTGCAAACTATTTCAAACATACATGAGAATCAATATCAAATTTAAATCGATCGAAAAAATGATTAGTGATATAAGATCACAAAATAAGGATCTATTGAAATCTCATTAAAACAATAAGAAACTCTGGAATTGAGTCTGCCATTAAAACTTTTTCCTGGGCTATAAAATTCTAGTGTGCTACAAGGGACTCCCTAAAAGTAGGAAAGTGAACTAAATTGTGGAAAATTTAAATGATTTTTGGTTATTATTTTCTTTTCTAAATAGTCATTATCCTTTTTGATTCATGATGATTTGAGAATAATCGAAAACCGAGAATATATTGCCATTGGAATTGCCAACGTTAGTGGGGCCTGATATAACAGTAAATGAGTTAGTGTTAGTGTCAACTTCAATATTTTTTTCCAGGAAACTAAATTATTTATTACTGCAAGTGAAATTGCTAAAAATGGAAGCGATAAATACATTTTTATTTAATATTTCAATTGAACTAATTGTAAAGGTAAGTAGACGTTTAGACGACAAAATTGAGATGAATTTACATATTAATGCGTTCAAATCAAAATAAAATAGGAAAATTCTTTCAGATTATATAAACTGGAAAAACACAAACCTACATAACATTATCATTAACATACATAAAATTTATTCAAATAAAATTATTCCAAAATCTAATTAACCTTGAATAATACTACCAAACGTTATTACGCAATTTTCCGTATTTATAAATATGTTGTACAATATTTAAAATACGTCATTGGAAGAAAATATGAATAATCTAGTCAAATAAAAAGAAGGAAATTTTTCACTCCCATATTAAAAACTTTCGGTGAGTTGAATGGTTCAATTTAAATCAACTTAGCTACTACGTCGTTGACCCAAGTTTACAATGTTTTATCAAAGAATCCTACATTTATCACAATAGCATTAATAAACTATTTTCATTTGATAAACGCTTATTATTTATTAGGAAAAAGTAAATACACAATAAATCTCATTAAAAGCAATAAGTCGCATCACATGCAAAAATATTTTCATTGTGTTATTTTTATCATACATGATAAATCTCACAAATATTTGGTCAATACCTACCTACTTGAATTTCGTCTTTTTTGCAATTGATTTATACGTATGATGAAACGTGTAACGTTTTTATAAAGAACACGGGCAGACTAAAGAAGACTATAGCCACGTTTTTTATACGTACATTATGGGGAAATAATGAGAAATCCATGAAGATTAATTTAAAATCGAGGATTAAGATCGAGATCAAGGATGAAAAGATTTAAATAACAATGTTGGCATACATGTTGAGACGTTTTTATGTACAATTTAAAGCTCTTTTTGCGAATGATATTATATGAACGAAAGATGTTTATACAACTGTACATACTTATATTTGGGTTAGTGTATTTTTAAAAATCCAAGTGTCGAATTAATGAGACGTATATTACGCTATTAAAACAAAGAACGAAATTAAATTACGAAGTTTTGATTTTAAATTATTTAATCTGAGGAATCATAGAAAGTAAAGGGGTAAGAAACAACTTAGAAAATTGACTTAGGACCTAAAACAAGACCTAGAACCTAAGGAGTCAAAAACATCTAAGAATTTAACTAAAAATAGAAAAGGTAAATCTGATATTTGTTCATGTTTAATTCATGATGGGTGTAGTTGTAGGTGGTTATCTTTTAATCTTACAAAATTTATCATTTTCAAAGGAACTTTCAAATAAAAATTGTCATAATAAGACCTTATGTTGAAGACCGCTACATTTTATACATATGTAGCATTGTATCAGACAATATGTAACTGTGACTGTATAAATGTAAAACTTTTTCGCAGGAATGAGAACAGCAATAAAAAATGAACACTTATTAAGAAAAGCATGAACTTTTTTAAATATTTCAGTACCATCATAACAGAAAAGCTCTATCCAGGAATTTAAATCATGCGTAGAATAGAAATATAGTTCAATAAAATGATTTTTTTTTCTTTCAAACGACAATATGTCATGTAAAGTTTTAATAAAAAATACCATAATCATATACTACGTGTGCTTCATTACTTTTGTATGGTGTGAAATTATTGAATTATTAAAGTGAAAAAATACTCAAGTTAGGTTGGAAGAGTTTCAAATTTGGAGAAAAGCAGAAAATTTCCCAGAAATACTCTATTAATATTCAACTCAACGAATATTCTACTCCAGTGGCGAATTTAGGTCCGATGTCACCTTAAGTTTCATTCAATATGCCGCCCTTGTTACTCCATAACGAGGTGGTTATCAAGATAAAACATCTAATTTCCAAATACATATTTAATTTGAGTATATATTTTTTTATTAATTTTAACAAGAAACCCATTACTTATTGAGGCATCTATACTTACTAACTTTAGAGTATTAAGTCAAGTTGTACCTTACTTGCGCGTTGGTAATTTTTCACCCTTTTTGGGATGGAAAAAAATATTTTCCCTGAACGTTATTTTTACCATCAGAGATCTTATAGGACTTTAAATGTTCTATGAAAAATGGACCAAATTTAGCAATAAGTTAAACGATTCCCAAAAAACACCATTATAGGGATCTCCAATTTGTTTTTAATGTTCCCGAAATGGCAGTGCTCTTATAAATTTAGATTTAACATTGAAAATACGATCAATCAGTAAAACATTCCAAATAGTTTCAAAAGAAGACTGAGATTAAAAAAAAAGGATAATGTGTACCTCAAGATTGTTTTCCAGAAAACGGAAAATATTTTTTCTTGACATGTCCTGGTCAAAAAATGAGTGCTTTAATAAGGCCAAACAAGTTTTTTTTCCTATTTGTGAATGTTTATTTCAAACTTTATCTGTACTTTAAAATTACATAATGAGAAATAGTAGATACAACTTTAAAGTTGCTACTATTATGTTACATACATTAATAATGGTCAAAAATAACAAAACATGAAAGTACTCACAATTTTCTTGTATGGCATTTTGAAGTCGAATTGAAAGTTCTTGAAGAAGAATGTTGGTTTTTAAACTTGATAGAGGATACGAACAGCCACATAAGGAACAGTTGCAAATGTCGATGATGCAGGACCGACAAAACGTATGCCCACACACTAATGTGACGGGGCTTTGCAAAACATCGCTACATATTGGACAGGCGAGCAATGCTCGCAATTCTCGCCACATTTGTCACCTGGAACCAATAAATAATTCACATCAGAAATTCACTCTAATCATTAACTTTCGTTATCTATTTTAAAACGTTCAATTGCGATACTTTTCCAGCTCTAAAAATAACTTCTACGATTTCTTCAACGAAAACTTTCATAAGCACTATCGAGATAAGATTATTTTTTGTGTACTGAATTTTTTTTCACACGAAATAATATAACTAAGAAAAATGTAGGTATTGCGAAGTAAAATACTGATGCAATAAATTTGATCTATCATATAATTTTGGTTATCTATTAAAAATTGTGATTTGTGTCTAACAAGTGCAAGGTTTAAAAGCTACATAAGATAAAAATACATTTTTTTTTCTTCAAATGAATTATACGTTTTTTTTGTGCAAATTTTATGTTCGTTGCAAAATTTTCGTAAATTTCCTAACTTCCCTGTTATTTTTGTAGGTTTTCAATGAGATAGTTCAACAAACTTAAACGAAATTTCGTATAGATACCAGGAAAGTTAGTATAAAATTAAAATTAAATGGAAATTTTTAAAAATATTAAGTTGAATTAAAAAAAAATTTGGTACCTTCTTTTACGTTAATATTTTAAATTAGCTTTAAAAAGCAAGACAATAAACACAAAAAATTGCAATAACCTTTGCCTACAAAAACAAAATTTTTTTAACTGAGAATTGTGGACAAAGCCGCGGATATTTGTATCACAGACTTTTGTGTTTATATGATACACATAATTATGCATACAGTTTATATATAAATCATGTAAGTAGGTAATTTGTTCTAACATAAATAACGTAATCATAACTGCTAATTATTGTTACCGCACGTCATTAATGTGTGAACGTAACAAAGTATAATAATAATATTATTATTTTTTGTTATTTTTCACTCAAAGCAATAAATAATTTTGTCTTTTTCATAGGTAATATCGCAATAAAAGTAACCAAAACCTCAAAAATATGAATCGCATAAAACTATAACAGTAAATGGATACATCAGAATATAAGGTAGGTATTATATAAGCATGAAGAAATATTGTTATTCACATTAAAATTACATGTTACAATAATTTAGAAATATGATTACTATATCTTCCATGTACATCGTCACCCAGCAGGAGAGATTTGTGTTGGTTTCAACATATATGGAAAAAGTATAACCTTTAAAAATTCCCAAATAAATTTTAACAATTTCTAAAAGAATGCTCGCTTTTATTCTTATAATGAATTCATACTTTTTATCAAAAAAAAAAAGTTTGGTAAATAGATACCAACTCAGTTTTCCGTCCAATTTTAATCTGTTTTAAAAAGTTATATAAATAAAAAAAAATTAAATATAAAATAAAAGCAAACACCTTAATTCATGGAAAATATTTGCTTTTATTTTGGATGTTATAACTAAAATAATATTTACTTTGCCAAAGAAAAATAGTGAATTTATGTTGGAAGAAAAGAACTAAATCAATTTAGGGCCGTTATTTTCACCTCTAGATAGTGATACTTATCTTAAAGATAAAATTTTATCCAGAGGATACAACATGCATATTTCCACCTAAGAGTTATGATATGTGTCGAGTTTATGTAACAAATAGATTTTTATCAATTAAATAGCTATTTTAAATATATAGCCTATTTATTCATAAGTGAAAACACCGGTCCTTAGAGTGCAGAATTTTGTAACCAACATTATATTTTCATTGTTATTGACCGCCACTTTATAACTACCAAGATCTTTGGCTACTCTAGGGTTGCTAAAAATCCGTAAACCGAGAAAATATCAAAATTTGCTCGATAGGAGATTCGAACCCAAAACCTAATAGTTTTGAAAAGGTAATCTTGATCACTAAGACACTAATTGGCTGTAAACTAACATTAGTTTGGCAAGTAATTACCTACAAACTTTAGGGGGATGGTTCAATAAGTCAACAAATTAATATTTCAAGCACATGAGGTCTAAAGTTGTTTAAAGTATAGGTAAGTCTTAAGTATAATATAAAATATAGATATTACAAATGAAGAAATTTATAACTGTGTATTTAATAACCGATTATAATAAAATTTATGATAAAATGGTGCATTTTCAAAGAAAAATGGATACTTTCAAAAAACAATTATTTAGGCAATATGTACTATAATATAATAAAACCAATTTTGATATCAACTTGATAAGAATTATGCATTTTTTTGTATGCTGCGTTAAGTTCACGAATTACAACCAACGTTAATAATTGCTTACATAATTGGCAAAATGTAACATTCACGTGCACTTTAAAATAGTTCCATAACATGCAATACCCCATTTTATAACTGAAACAGTATTTCTTTTTTCAGAAAGTTTTTTTACTCACAAAAGCCTGCACTCAATTTTGATTATTGAAATGAAAACGTCGTTAAAATAATGAATTATTCCAAATCTCTTTATTATTATTTTTCTTTAATTAATATTGCAAAATTATTTTCAAGTACCTACGTATTATTATAATATTTCAATTAAAATCGAATTTTAACTATGTAGACCACACTTTATTACATTTATTCTTTCGCAGAATTTACAATGTCATAGTATTTTAATCTGTTAAACATTTTGCAATTGTCCTTTTGAATTACATACAGACAAATATATTATATGTATTTACAATGCAAATATAGATTAATTATAAAATTATTAATAAACCCAAAAAGTGTGTCAGGGCTCAATCAAAATAAATTTGCACCGTTTAAAGTGTCTTTTACACTGCAACATACATTATTTGGCCAATAATAAAACATGGAGTTACAATGAAAATAAATTAACGAATGAAAATCACTATTGAATAACAAAATTAAAGGCAATTTCATAAAATTGTCTGTAATTACAATAAGCACTCATACTCTATAGAAGAGTTTTGATTAATTTTGCAGATCATTGTTATAAAGATAAATACATTTTTGGTCATCAATCATGTGCTATTAATTTAGACTATAATTGTTTTAATCCAGGGGAAGCAATTTTTTCAATGTATTTCCATCTCAAAATAAAGACATTTAAAAACACATTTAATAAAGCATATAATATCTTAATAATGAAAAAAATCCAAAAAGTATTACATTTATAATAAAATAACAAGCAGACAAATCGATTGCTACAAAAAAGGGAATGACGTAAATCTCCCGTTGCATACTTGAAATGTTTCCAGTAGGAATTAAAAAAATTAGAGCTTGAGGACCAAACGACAATAAACAGGAACGTCTGATGTCTCAAAACAAAAAAAAAAGCTGACCCATATAATGAAACAAAACTAATAATATAAGAAACTACGAAAAAGTGCAAACATAATTATATTTTTGTTTCACATGTTACGTATATAACAAAATTAATATTTCTTTGAACACACAACACATAATGGGCAAAGTTGCTTGTTTTGTTTTGAAAGTATTTTGAGAAAAGAAACTTCGTATATTAGGAATATGAGGAAACGACGTAAGAGAAGCATAGGAATCTATCATTGCAGAATGATAATGATTGTATAATAAAAAATCGGAAAATAATGTTATAGATGAGAAGGTCGAGTATTTCATTTAAACTAATTATGAAAGTTGAATAGCTTACTAATTTGGATTACTGTACAAAGTAATTTAATTTTTGATCTTATATAGTTTATATATGTAGATTGTAGATATATGAGTTTTACAGGCTGACCACAGAATTTTTTTTTAAAATTCTCTAATTCCAGATTTTCCAGGATTTTTTTTGTTTTTCCATGACTAGAAACTATTTTATTTGTCCTTATGGTGAAATTTTGATCTAATTTTTCCGTCACATATAGTAATCAGTGGGATAGGCTCCAACAAACCATTGGCTAAGAAATTTACAGTGTGCATGTAATATTATAAATGGTCTTCTCATCAGGATAACTCCAGGTATAGCTCCAGGATAGCTCTTATAGTTCTCAATCGATCTTGATCGGTTGAGAAGTATAGAAGCTAATTTAGAAATTATTTACAATTCTTAAAACTCCCTATGTTTTTCAATGATATATCAAGAATGAATTAAATTCCTTGCTAATTTCAAGTTTTCCACATTTATGGAAAAATATGTGTTTAGAAAAAAGTTTGTCCAATTTCAAAACTAGAGATGAATTATGAAAAAAAAACGAGAACATAGGATTCCATTAAAATATGGTATTGTAAGAAATGGCAGGATAAAATGAGGAAATGCAATTGTAAAAGACACAAAGAATGATAACAAAAAATGGTGACTTAACTACGATAAACGACCAACAGAGATGTGAAATTTATTGTAGTTTATTCGCCATTTTTTGAAATCTTCCCTTAGTCTTCCAAAATATCATCTTCTCTTTGCTTCCTTTATCTCATCATATCCTTTTCTTTTTGGTCATTTGTTCTGTTTCTGTAGATTCCCTAGTTTCATATCTTCAATGGAGGTCTATTAAAATTTATTTTTTTCATACGAGTGCATATTTGTAGGTGTTTTCTGTCAATTAGTGCTATTCAATTCATATTCAACACTTCCTTTATTCAATGATTTCTATTGTAAAGTTATTTTGAATTTACTTAAAGTAAAAATATACCCTTAGTTAAATCAGCGAAAAACTCAAAAACAAAACTGTCAACTTTTAATTTTTTAGCTTTTCTTAAACCTAAAAAGGGTTTAATTGGATCATATTTCATTTTTTTTGTTCAAAAACTTTATTATCACAATAACTCATATTCCATGCATTGATATATCTATTCATATTAGAAAAATCATACCATTTTTTTAAGATTTGCACAACAAAGAACGATTATTATTAATTATCGAGATTTGTATCAAAGTTACATTCTTTTCGAGATAAGGTTACGACAAGATTAAATTGTAAGGTCTACTGTAAGGTAATATAATTCTAGCCTTGCAAGTTGGGTTGGAATAGAATATATGAACACATTTTGTATCGTAAATAGGACTACTAATTTAAAAAAAAAAATGATTTGATTTTTAATGTCAACATCCAACATATCCATCAAAAAACTTCCTTCGTTTGATAAAATTGTTGACTCACGATTGATTATTTTTATAGATTAAACATAAAACCATATTGATACACATTTTAATATAAAAACATCAACATTTTCGATTTGAAAAGGTTTAATTTTAGAATTGTATTTGGGGAAGATCAATCACTAAGAGCGTTTGTGAGAGGATATTTAACATAAAATAATTGTGACATTAAATTAATGATAGTTTGTTTAAAAACAAACTGCCCTTGAATGTTTTACATTCAAAATTTATCAGTAATTATAAGTTGTTAAATACAGGAATTATATAAGAAATAAATGCCTTTCTTTAAATTCATTTATATAAGCAATAATTAAATTAAATGTATAATTTTATAAGAGTCTATCATAAAGTAAAATATCAATTAATATCAAGCAAAAGATAAAAAAATCTTCCAATGTAAACAATCTAGTTTATGGATATTGAATAACAAAGAACTTATTTCTTTGATTCTCTTACCTTGAATTTAGCGAATAATGACATCATTGAATACGAATGCCTCAGTTATTCGTGATTTATTTATTACAAATGGTTTAATTAAGCCAATTGTAAAATTCGATGTAAAAAGATTCGTCTAGAGAGCAAGTATATTTTTGAATGATCATAAAGATTGGGTAATACAAATTCAATATACCTTTTTGATTAATCATATACTTATTGAAAGTAAAGGCATGAAATATATTCTAATACTGCACATATCAAAAAAGAATTCAAAAATTGAAATTATTATAAAAATTATAAAGTTATCATTGCGAAATAATTTAATAAAAAGCTTGCAACTATTTTTGGCGCATACAAATTGAGAATGCAAAAGAAACATATTTTATGAAAATTACAAAAAATTCTTTCAATAGTTTATGGAGAATCACCTAAGAATTATTTATCGAAATATTTTTTTTTAATGTACCTTATGTATATTGCTGTTTTAATGACTTTTAGTTTCTCGATATGTAGCATTTTATTTTTCTTAGAAATACATTTACTTTTAACTATAAATACTACCGTAATAATAAAGTAACCTGAAGTCTTGAAGTATTACTAAAAATGAACACAAATTAAAGGATAATGAAATTAAATAACAATCAATGCTCAAATTTTATCAGATTTAAACGTATTTGTTGCCGTTAAAGTATACATTCAGGCTAATGTACACACTAACTAGTTAATGCAAGATATAAATGAACTTCTTGATTACTTTTTAATTTTCATATCGTTCGTTAAAATTTCCAATCCCAAATTATAAAAAGGTAATTGATTGTCTTATTTATTTACGTCATGTTTAAATAAATCCTCTATTGTAGATTATAAACCATGAATGCTGATTTGTGTATATTTTCTATAAACCACGTAGCGATAAGATAAGTCATTCGTCAAAGTATTCTTTATCGATACTAAATACCTATTGTTTACAATCAAAAACTCCAAAGATCGCAGATTATGTCACATTATTTGTTAACTCGAATTGTTTTATTAATGTATATTTTTACACTGTTCATACTTTAATGAATATTTCTTTTAAATTAAAAAATTAAATTAGAAAAATAATAATAATTTTTTAACTAAAGGAAGGAAAATTCATTATCAATGGCATTAGAACATTAGGTAAACTTCGTTAACTATTAGTTAAATAAAAAAATAATTGAAATATATTTTTAATTGTTAGTACCTATCTAACTTATAGGCTGTAGACAATGAATTGCTTTTTCATGTTTCTTTTTTTTATTAATCGTCGCTTTGTAACTGCCCAGATTTAAATCGACTCTAGGGTTTATAAAAAACCGTAAATCGAAGAATATTGAAAATTAGCTTGAATCTGTTTTGGAGTAGTCACCTTGACCACTCAGCCACCATTAGGCTGTAATTTACGTGGTGTCTCTACATCAGAGGTCGGCAAAATGGGGTTCGTATCTGAACCGCGGATGATTGAACCTCGGGCCGCCAAATATTGTGGACTGTGCTTACATTTAAATAATCACGACCTCTATATCCATACGTTTAAAAGTCACTTAGAAAAAAAAATAGTACTTGAAAATCGTTTCTTTTTTCGGAACTTTCAAACATGTTTTCACCAGTATTCGGAACCCATTTAAAACTACTTGCCGACCTCTGATCTACACCATTGATAAGCGGTTCATAGAAATAATTTTTGCTTTCAAATTTCATTAAAATAAAAACGGTAGTCTTCAAATAAAATTGCTGTAACAAACCGACCGATAGTATAAATATCGGTGTTATGAAAACAGGGGGAAACTAAAAACATTCCGTTTTTGTCATTTGACGATACGGAATCCTAAAAAGAGCTACTAGAAACAATATATAACAGTGACAGTGTTTTTCTCAGAAATGTTCATATTAAATTTTATACTTTTTACATGGTCATACTTATTTGAATAGTTGCAAATTCTTTTCTGATTTTTTTCCATATTAACCATTAAGAAAAGAAAAGAAAAGCGCAACGGTACAGCCTTTTATTTGAAGGACGAAGAAAGGAATTTTGTAGTGTACAAATTATTCAAAACTAATTTGGTATATTTTACAACTACGCACAAAATAATCATAGAATTTTGTTAATTTTCCTCAATTTTAAATATCAACTTGATACATAATTTTGTCGCTTCGTTGTAAGCCAATTAAGATAATTAAAAACGCGAACATTGAACTCTGAAAACTAAAGAAAACAATATAGTCTATATGCAAATTATGTAATTGACTATTTGCGCAGTTAAATTGTCGGATTTCAATCAGACAAACTATATTTAGAACAAACTTATCGTTAAAAAAACTAACGGTAAAAGTGTTTTTTATTTCAACACTTAAAATCAAAATATAAAATATCAACTATTTTCAATTATTGTTGCATCATAAATTATATATGCATACCAACTTGAAATATAGTTCTGAATTTCAAAAATCAGTTCAGCTAGCCAATTTTTCTACTTTTTTGGTATCTTAAAAATAAAAAATTAATAACTTTATTTTATAAAATAATAATTGAAACTTGAACATGTGACTAAATGATAAATGGATTTTTCATGTATTGCATAACGTTTCACGGAATTAAAATAATCTAACTAGTTACTTATCAGTTTAATTTATTAAGCTGTATCATCAGTGTGAATCATTTAAATTTCATTGAAAAGACCTGTTTATATATAAATAGGGTATACGTTATATCAGAAAGTAAAATTAAATCAATACTGTTTACTAGAACTATTTGTTGCTCATAACTATTTTAAAACTTTTGGATCTCAATATATCTATTTGTTCGTAGTAATTGCAACGAAAATAAAAATATGTTTTGAAATATATTTAAAATGTCTCAAATATGAAGAAACATTTAACAGTTATATTTATCAAATTTCAAGCAAATTGGGCAAGAAAATGTTGCAATTTTGTTTTTCTTTGAACGTATTTACACTTATTGTTTGTTAAAAAGGTTCAAACTTTCCGATAACATCTATTCGGCTTGTAGCATTTTTGAATAAAAACTTTCAAGGTAATATGACTAAGAACATTGAACACCGAAAATTTTTAATAATAGCAGATTAAATAGATAAAATATCAAAACGCAATAAACACGTATTCATAGCTGAAATTATTTTTCAATATTTACGAAAAGAAAATGTTACCTTTGAAAAAATTATGACGTAATACGAGAATCTAATGATAAGTCAAGGTTCATAAAATTGTCTATACGTTACGTAAAAAGAAAAATGAACTTGAATAAAATTTAATTCCTTAAAAATGTGTATATATTTTCCATAGTTTTATTTGCCTTTCTAGCGTTTAAAATATTATTTTGTCGTTATTAAAGGGAAACTTTATGAGATTTTTAGTGAAACTATTGAAAATCAAAACAAATATACTTTGACTTCCTGATTTAATTTGATAGTAAATGATTTTAATTTGATACTTTAATTAAATAGAGTAAGTATAAAATTCTGGGTAATGGAAAAATATTCAATGTATAAAAAATTTAATCACTACAATCAAAAATTGGTAAAAAAGATAAAGCATAGAAAGAAACGATAAACTCCTATCAATATTAATGATTTAATTTGAAAATTAATATTCAGTTTTCACTAAATTTTGATCCCAAATTTGTCCTAAATTTTGAAAATACTGAATTAATTATAACTTATTTTTAAGAATAATAATTTTGGATTATTTATTTTACTATATAAAATTACCAATTTGGGAAATATATACTTCATGCTAGTATATTGTCGCATTTCTCTTTGCAAATTTATAAACTGTTATCATAACAAATTACTAAATGTTACTTCCATTAATGATCGTAAATTATTTAATATTGTTCAAAATCAAACATTGCTTTTGGTGAATAAATATGATAACATTTTTCCAATAAATATTTTTAATTTTTGGTGAATCAGTAGCTAATTTTTACAAAAAAAGTTAAATAGATAAAAAGCTTTTATGGCAAAATCAATACTAGGTTTTTTGTAATGATAAATGAATATTATATTTTACAAGAATATGTCGTATTTTAGATCAATGTTGACATTAAGGACGAAATATATTTTGACTATTCTAATAAAATCAAAATAGTCACCTAAAACTATTAAATTTTATCAACACAATCGTTAAAAAGTTATAATTTTGAATCTTACATTATTGCGTTATGATTTTTGCTATTTTTAACTATAATTTATTGAAGTGGATTGAGAATTTTCCTTCAAAAGCACTAAAATAATATTTTAAACAAATTAAAATATGAATTATTGATTAAGGAGGGTTTCTCCCGAGTGATGAGTTATAAAATAATTTTATTTTGACCTTTTTGGCCTAAATTGTTTTCTTAATCTAAACCATAATCATTGCTTCCTGAACCATATCAAGAATATGGTGGTAAAGTGATTCGTTAAAATTGAAAGTCGTTACAAAGATATAAAGGTCGTTATAATTTTTACCGTAATTGAAACTTTAAGCGCGTTTTTCTTAAAATTCTGTTTTTAAAATTTGGCCATCATATTTCGAGAACGGTTGCACCGATTGATTTTCAATTTATAAGGTAGACTCAGCTTATGTAAAAGCACAGAATGAACTAAATTCATCGAAAAATTCCGAATATTTCTATTTTTTTTATATAACAAAACATAGCAAAAAAAAAAAAACAAAATTGCAACTTTTTCTTCAAAAATCTGCCAAAAATTGATTTTTAAATATCTTCAATTAGTTCTAGCTCTTTCCAGGTTTTAGGCTTACAACTTAAACCATCATTTTTTTTAAATTGAGATAAAGAAATCAACCTAAATACATTTTTTGGAGACGAAAGACTTCGGAGTGCTATAACTCATGTTCTACTGAAAATTTTTGGTTAAAATGTATATTGATACGCTTTAATAAATATAAACAAATGATAAAAACCCAAAGTTCGATATTTTCATTGGTTTACAAAAATGATTCCTAAAATATGCTCAAAAATCGGCTCTCACGAGGGAATACCCAGTTAAGAAAATAGCCGTCGAAATAGTGCGGAAGCTGAAAGAACACAACCATTATCCTGATTTTCAATGTTCAGTAAAAAAAAAATGTTTTTAATTTTATTTGGAACATATTTAATAAAAAGCAATCCAAACAATTAAGAACCTTAACCAAATAGCAACTTGATAACTTATAAGGGGCTCTTTGGGTTTCGTTTTTTTCCTTCATTCGGTATTATTCTTAAGAGGGATTTTTTTTGGATCTCATTTCTTCACACCCTTAATTTTCCTCATTGCCTTTGTATCTCCAAATATTGTTCGTAGGCCAGTGAGTACCACCGATTCGTGGTGACCCAGAATATTCCTTTAATTTTCCTTATTCCCAACTTCAAAAACAAACTCTCATTCCCAGAATCGTTTAATTAGTGGATGACTAAATCAGTAAGCGTACATTTTAAGTTTTTCCATATTTATCTGCTTTGGATGATATTTTCCACTACCAGAAAATGAGCTTTCAGAAAACGTATATTCTAAAACGTAAAACAAAGTGGTCTACAACGACTCCTAAATGTCGATTTCGAATTTCAAGGATTTTATACCATTGAAATTATAATATGGAATAAAACGTAAATGGGGTGCCACAGATGCTTTCTATTAAAGCTCATAACGATAATCAGTTAGCGGTTTACGCAATAAAAAGTTTCCTGATTTTCTAACATAAAGTTTCAAGATTATTTGATTCTCAACAATTTTAATTAATAATTTTGACATACTTTATTGAAATTATTTTATAACTACTGAATATCAGGGGGAAAAAGAAATCAAAGCTTTGTTAATAGCTTTGATATAATTCAGAGCAAATTTAGATTTTTTTCAACTTAAACAGATATTTATATAATAATAAATATTATATTTCAAAAAGAAAAAAAATACATTTAGCAAAGCGCTAAATGCAAATAATTTTTATACTGCAATTTCATTTTAAACAAAGCTTTTTATTCCGGATTCCACCGCATTGCAGACTTTTAGTTTTCTTTATGTCTTTCAAAAAGAAAAAAATATGCATTCTAATAATTTAAACATAATGAAAACCAGAGAACGAAGTTTGCAATTTTGAGATAATATTTACTTATTTACTTTGAATTTTGCAATTTGCAAATAATCAAATAAAGAGCACTCTGTTCAAATAATGAATTCATAGTTTAACTTTAAGCTTTACATAATGTCTATACGGCAACGATCGCATGACATGATTAATTTTGAAATTAATATTTAAAAAACGAAAATTATTTATATAAAATAAATTGACACAACTAAAAAATATATATTGTGTGTGTTTCGTTGTGAGGAGATTATTTAATTATTTGATTACTTAAACACGTAATTCTTATGTAAAATTACGAACTTTTTCAAAATAATATGTAATTTCTACATAAAAAAGTTTTGCATAACTGTACTCGTACGGAAAGTATTAACGAATTTTACCTTTTTTTTTTAAATGATGTTTCGTAATGATCCAATAATTATAATTTATCCTTTAAAGCTTGTGGTACGAGAATAGTGTTTCATAACAATTACACTTTGTGCACTGAATTAGTAATAGTAGTCCACATTGTTAGTTTTGTAAAAAAATCACAAGAGAAGAGATAGAGCACTTCGTTTAGTGTCGTTTGACAATATAGGAATTAATTTCGAAAGATAAAACCACTTGTAGGAAAATAAATTGTAATGAAAATCGAATGACAATGCTTCGAAGAAACGAACAAGAATGAGTGGAGTAGTGGACTGAACGACACACAACGATGAAACTTGGTAGAACACTGAACTCATCTACGGTCGACACGTGTGTGTAGGTCGCGTGTCTCGGTACCTCTCGGGCTTCACCGTTTTATGTATACATAACAGACTTGTTATATGAATCGACATTTATGAAACTCTTAAAATACAAATAATTTTAATTATTTTACCTATATTTCAGTAAAACAATACCTAGATTTACTAATTACCGAACGTTTTGCACGTGTTTAACCAAATTTTGTTCTAAGTTTCAGTCAAAAAAAAAAAACTATTAATTTGCCAAACTATAATAACTTTGGTATTACATTTTTAGAATGGAAACTTATTGTTAGATTAAAATGTTATAAGGCCTGCCTTTTTAAAATGTATAAATAATTCTAATTAATTTCAGTTATAGCACTTAAATCTGTTAACAAATAAGTCTTATACGCAAGAATAAGACAAAGAGTACTAAAGCATACATACTTGCTTTAACTAAGTTATTAAAATAATGATCAAGATTTTTGAATACTCTATGGATACGAAAAACTTTATATCATCTAAGAATTTACCTTTGGTTAGTTTCCAACTCTAAAAAAAAGTAAATTAGAGTTCAAATTTTAAATTCCAAACACTAATTTTAACAAATTTGGCCTTAAACTAATTAAATATCAAACTAAAGTATAATTTGAAGTTTGGTTTTTTAACATTTATTTTTTTCATTAAGAGGTTTACAAATATTTAAAAGTCTACAATAATGTTCATGACCCACTTTATGATATAGTGTAAGCTAAAAAATTCAAAATTGAGGGATGGCCCAGATCCTTTTATAATTACTTTATAATCCCTTAGTTACTCTTTTCATATAAGTCATAAATGAAGAGATCGAAATAAAATTTTATTTCATGTTAAAATTTCAGACCCTTGGTGATAACAGTTTAATTCAAATTCTCAGAGGACTATGATCAAAATAAGCAGTTAAAACTTGATTTTTATTCGCGACGTTTCGACCCCTTTATTGAGCCTTCCTCAGGCGTTCATAAACAATCGCTTTAACTTTGTCAACAATAATCCTTGTCATGATTCATTTTTATAGATACGATACAGTCGATAAAGCAATAATAAAAACTTCCAAGATACATACAATTTCAAGAAAAAATAAATAAAAATCAGTTAAAAATGATACTCTCTAAACCTAACCGCTCAGCATTGCTGAATCTCTCAGAGATGAACGCCTGAGGAAGGCTCAATAAAGGGGCTTCAAGGTCGCAAATAAAATCAAGTTTTAACTGCTTATTTTGATTATAGTCCTCTGAGAATTTGTAATAAAAAAAATAAATAAAATTTTACAAACAAAAGAATAAATATTGCCAGATTTTTTAACATCCCATCTTTCAAAATACTTAGTTGACTATCTTTTATTGACATTGTAAGTAAATACAAATAGAACAATCCAAAATTTTGCAGAAACATAATAATTCCTCGAAAAAAAATCATGTAAAACAAATGATCAAGACTCACAAGCTTCATTGTTCAAAAGTTATCACATCTCATGAAAAGCCAAGTCTGTAAGTTGTAATTCTAAATACCCTAATTTTTTGTCAAAAAATTTGACTTAATCGACCATAGAGTTGTTTCATGATACAACAATATAAATTAAAAAAATAATATAAATTAAATTATAATCTTTTCAAACTCTAAGCGACGGCACTTTGTTTCCACTTATTTCGTGGCCATCGTTTACACTCCCGTGGAGTTTATAGTACGAATTGAATTCAACAATGTTAAATGTAAGTCTACTAGTGGCCGAGTGGTCAAGGTAACCACTTCAAAAACTGGTAATTGTTGGGTTCGTTCCTCGTTTCAAGCAAATGTTCGATATTTCTCAATTACGGATTTTTATAAAACCCTAACGACCTTAGTAGTTATAAATGGTAACGACAAGGAAAAAAAATATTGAATGCTGTATAATGCAATTCTTCTTAGAAACAGCAAAGCCATACTTTTTGACAAAGGCAAAGGAATTGCTTTTTAAAGTTCCCATTTTTTAAATATAAAATCGTTGGTTTTATTTCAAATTTAAATATTTTGGAATCAAAACGAATTTATTATTACAATAATTAACCCAATGACATTATTACAATAGTAATAAAGACATAATATTTTATCATTAAATCAACGGATGGTGAGATATTTGCTTCAAATGTTTTCAAAACTTATTATTTAGATATGGACAATATTTTTTATGCAAAGATAAATTGAGATTAAATTATTACCTACATTTTATTAGGTTACGCAGATAAAGTCGCGATTATCAACTAAGGCAACTACTAACCATAACAGGAATATATAGAAGGAATATACAGGATATATATACAGGAATACATAAACCCCATGGATATCCGAAATTAAGGACACATACTTTAAGCTCCTATTCTTGAGATTGAAATAAGACTTTTTTTAATAAGTACCTATATGTTCTAAAATTCATCCTCTAAAAACTGCAGCCATAAGTAGGCACCCAGGAAACACAATAAGCCTTGAGGCTGCAGTGCTGAGGCTTAATTAACTTCATCCTGGAAAACCTAGCTTAATGTTTTCTTATTACTTCGGTATTATTAAAAAAAGAGCCGCGAAAGGTTTAAAATTGTCAATTTTGTTCAAAATCAAACTAAAATAATGTTCTTTGTTACTAATAATCTTAAATTATACACCGTTTTTGTATATATAAATTTTGTATTTTGAGGATATTATAGAAATAAAAAATAATTCACGACATTGTTAATGTAAATACGATATTTGAATTATGTAATGTGAGTGTTTAGATTAGTATGCAAATAACCAATAAAAGATAAATACATATTGCTAAAATAAAATATATACAACAAACTTAATTTGTTTAAATTTAATAAAAGAAAAGGACTTATTTAATTTTTTTGACTACAATACTTCGAAAAAAGATATCATATTCCCTAAGTATCATAAGTTTAGCAAATCCTACAATTATTATTATCAATAATTAAAAAAAAATTGAACTAAGCGGCAATCTACGAATAACATTTGTATATATCTTTGAAACATAAAACTATAAACCGGATTTGAAACAATTTAATCATTGCGTATGTTATATAATATTTTATCATTTTTTTAATTGATTCAAAAATTACTATGATGTTAAGAAAAAAATTGGTACTTGAAAATCATCATTTGGAATGTATAAGTTCGCACCAGTAAATATTTACATAAATGATGAATAAAATAAGCGATGTTACAAATGATTTTGGAAATATTTATACTGTCTTTTAATAAATACAAAATTTATGACTTTGATATGAAATTATTAAAGGATATCATTTCCACTAGAGCATATTTTTATGGAGACGAAAGGATATTTCTTGGGTAAACTCCTTATTTATTATCTTTCGTTTTTAATTTTTTTTTTTTTTGAAAGGAAAAAAATTCACAAAATATTTTTAAGTTCTTTTTCCTCTTTAAAATAAAAAAGAGCATACAGCAATAAAATATTTGTCTTTTTCTTGAAATTTGCACCCTTACATAAGTCTTTTGTTAATCCATCTTATCAACAAATTATTATGATTATACATTTATGTAACTTTACAAGCAATAATAAAATAATTATTTTAAAAAAGAAAATTTACCATTACAAGTTAATAAAAAAAATTCTATATTATTGTTTAAACACTTGTTTTATAAATTAGTAAAAATAAAAGAAGAAAATGTTAGTTTAAAAATGATGAGAATTAAAAAAAAAAATAAACAAATAAAAATAAAATTGCTTTATTTATAAGATACTGTTGCTACGAAAATTGATAAGATTGTAACATAAATTGTTGTTCATCAAAAAATATTTAACTCTTATTAAGTTTATTTGAATACCTAAAAATAGAATTCAAATAATTTAAAATCACATGTCATCACTTAGTCATAACATAACATTAAACAATGAGATATTAAATTAAATTTAAACGAACAAAATAGCTTTATAAACCCATTTGTAGTAATCTCATTTTTTTTAAAATCTAATTTTAAATTACATTAGTTAAATAGTTGAGGGCTTGCAATAGGTAGAAATTTTTTTAATTACATTTTTATATGACCCTAAGTGATGCTTTAATATTCATATATTCATTACACAAAATCAACTCTATGAATTGCAGGTTGTTCTCAAATAAGGTCAATTTCTTATATAACCAACGTTGAAAGTATGTCAATTTTCAATATAAAGAAAATGCCCCTGGACGACACTAATACTATTTATATCAACTCATAACGAACAATGTAACACTTATTTATCAGAAGACAGAATAGGGATAAAGTTCCAGGAAAAATTTGTTACTGAAATTCCAAGAATCTTGAAATGAAAATAGGTATGGATTTTAAAAAATATCATTTCAATTGATTCCTTCTGAAGACAAAAGTTCATATAATTTCGCATAATTATAGAATGGTCTGGAAGCGTATTAAAACGAAGCAGATAATAGATTTATTATCAAGTTCAAAAAAATTATAAAAAAACAAGTGCGTAGTAGAATACTTAACAAAAGTGATAATTTTAATAATTTCAAATTAAAATTTTCTTACAATATACTTTTGCTTATTGTTTTTTTATTAACCAGATAAAGAAATATTTATTAATTATTGTAAAAACTACTATAAATTATTCATGCAAATCATTCATTCACTAGGAATTGCATACGTTTTTAAAAATATTTTCTTTAAGTAAAGAAAAGTTTCGAAATTGGGAAGAAATGAAAATAAAAGGAACCGGTGGAGAAAAAACTCAATAAAATGATTTTTATGAGATCCAGATTTAAGACTTATTTCCGCAACGTTTTTATTTCCTACAAAATTCCAAATTCCTACAATTTCCTTTTATTTCCTACAAAAGATAGTAAGTAAAGCAATAGCAAAAACTATAAATAAATGGCTTCAAATTTAACAGTTCTTTTTAAATTTCTACATAATTTTTCAAGAACTATTTATTGATGCCTCACAGACTTACGTTTATTCAAAGGGGTTTTTCATACTAAAGGAGATCACGTGGTATCTCTATTTTAACATTTGCCTTTCAAATTTCAACCAACGAATATGGGATTTCTAATGCATAGTCTCCCATTAAAATACCTTTAAATACCTAACCATTAAACGTAAATTATATGGCAAAACGATAAGAAATTAAGATTTGCAATTTGATTATGTAACCCTATAAAGTGAGTATAAAAGTAAAATCTTTATATTATAAAAAAAAATTCTACACAAGTGCTTGTCACTGAACTCCTCTTAAGCCACCTATACTGTTGAAAATATGCATGTGTATTTGCGTGGGACCTTGGATGGTTTAAATTCTAAATTGAACCCTATATGTGAAAAGGGTGAAAAGAGAGAACAAAGTTTGTCTGATCGACAAACGAAATTTTGAATTTAATAATCAAAAAACCGTTAAACACGAAACAATATTACCGCTTATTTATACACATACATATACATAAATAAAATTGAAATGGCAAAGTGTGTAATGTTTGTAATGTAAAAATAACATCACTTTTTACTAAATACGAGTACATATCTCTGTTTTTGATATAATAAATTCTAACGATAGTTCAATTAAATTTTTAATCCCATTTTAGAGTGAGTATTTGTTCCAAGAAGCTCTTATTCCAAATTTAAAGTTTGATTTTTTGTGTTAGTCTATATGTTTTTTTATCTAAAGAATTAATAAACCGATTTTTATGAAATTTGATATTTAGGTACAACACAAGGTTTTACTCACTAAGGGATATATCTAATTTCATAAAAATAATAAGGGAAGACATTCGCAACGTAAAAGTAAAGGGTGAAAACAAAATAATCTATATAGTTATGTGGTGTATCATTGGAAAGGATATAAAATACTTTTCTTACATTTTTTAAAATTCTAACTTATCATTGTTAATGATTTCCTTACACCAATTATACCAGACGAAAGAAAAGCCAATGTTCGGGCTGAACAACGTTTGCCGGGCCCGCTAGTTTCTATATATAAATTTATTTATTGTATGTAGTGAAAAATAAAACATGAAGTTGAATATTATGAGTTTACACGTTTCTGATAACTTTAAACAATTCAACACTTTCCATGAACATAATTAGCTTTTCATACAGCTATTATTTGATTAATTATAGTTTGTACATTTTCCAGTTCATACTAATTAATTAAGTATTAATAAACTTTAATATGTTCATAGCAGTTACTCACTTTTGTTTGATTGGGACACTTAAAATTAATTTCAATAAATAAAATTAGCATTCACATCTGAAAACATAATCAAAAGCTCAAATACGTAGTTGTTTATGCAAAACGTTCATAATTAGCATTACACAATTTTCTAATTGTTCAACTTCACTTATGTGATTAATTTGAAAATACGTTTGTTTTTCATAAAACATTTAGCTTGTTAAGATAATTGCGACGATATTAGAATTACATAAATTCTCAATTATAAATATCAATACATTTCATATTGCCAAAACATTTTACTCTACAATGTAATTATATATACTTCTTACATGTTTCAACTTTGATACAAAAGACATAAAATATTTTATTTAATATTCAAAAAAAAATTATACTAAACCAATTACTATTTATGTTATATAAATTTCAAATGCCAAAGTATTTTCCGTTATTTTCAAGGTTTTGTACAATTTTTTTATGGCTAAAGTGTTTTCTCTTAGCATAAATTCTAATGTAAGGATGCCTAAAGAATTATGTAAAAGTTTTTTTTTACTTAAAAAAATGTTACGTTTATCCTTGCACGTGATTAAAACAAGTTGTTAATGGGGAAAAATAATAATGTTTGTTTTCCATGGCATTTCAATAAAAGTTATAAAATATGCAATGATAAAGGAAAAAAATAAAAAATAAATACTTTTTATAGGTATAATCGTGATTATAAAAATAGCTTTGACAAAAGAAAAGTAAGGGGATTTCAATTCATGTCTTGAAAGGGATATGAAAGGAAAAATAAGAATAGAAAATGTTTAAAAATAAGTTATGCACACATTTATTTAGGGTTTACTTGAAAGATTGTATGACGTAGAATCTCTTAGAATGTATAAAGGTCAGATACAACTTATTATATGACAAAATCATTTGTTATAAATGCTATTAGAGCACAATTATTGTTACAGCACTAAATATAATGTTCATTATATTTTCCATTACCTAAGACTTTCTTGTATAATATTGACTGATAAATATTGACTGATACAAGCCGTTCTTCATATTGTATACAGGGGGTCTCTAAACGATTCAAAAATTATAAATAACAATAAAAACGGAAAAAAAATGTTACCAATGTTCATTTATTGATATAAAAAAGTTATCCAAAATCATTGTTTTAAATATCACATCGGTTTTTTAAATGACGGTCATATACGTTTCAAACCTTGTGCGGATACTATCGAAAACTATTCAAAGAAGTGGTTGAGAAAGCATGCTTATCTTTTTTTTAATGTTGCTTCTTAAACTTACTAAATTTTGTGGGTTAGTTTCGTAAACAACAATTTTAAGATAATCTCAGAAGAATGCGATCAAGTGAGATTAAATCAGTGCTCTGTGGAAGTCACTTAATGTAACCATGTCACATATTTCGAAAAATTACTGAATTGCTGAATGGTATGCTCTGTTACCACTGTTGACTAAGTCACAATTAAAGCGATCGAATCTTTCCAGACGAACTCTAAAATGGTCTACGAATGCAAAACACTCCTCATCCAGTTGGCGACGTCTATCATAGTAACAATGCTCGGGTGCCGGGGCATTCTAGCATTTTAGGTAACAAAAAAGCAAATGGGCTTGTAAAGGTAGGTTCAAGTATACCATTTATAGGTCCAGAATCAGTTGTAGGAGTGCCTAAGTGCATAACACTAAATCAAATAGCAGAAAGAACTCAAAATTAGCGAAATAAAATCCTGAAATATTTTCAAAGGTTCTGATAAAGAAACTTCTAAAAGATCATAATAAAAGATATCTAAACCTAGGAAGAAAAGATGTCAAAACGCTGGTAAGTCAATTAGCGTCAATTATAATTTGAGAAAGCACCTCCAAACTATTGGAAAAAATACAGAGTCTAGTGCATATCTGAGGATTTGTGCCAAAAAATTTGATCATCACTGGAGCTGAATCTATCGTTATCGTTTTTAATAATTATTCTTACATTTTGAAGATTTGAACTTAAACGATAAAAGCTAACCTTCTTTGTTAAAGAAT
Organism: Sisyra terminalis; assembly: GCA_958496175.1. Classification (NCBI taxonomy): domain Eukaryota; kingdom Metazoa; phylum Arthropoda; class Insecta; order Neuroptera; family Sisyridae; genus Sisyra; species Sisyra terminalis. The sequence continues at coordinate 18,224,830 of OY292275.1, forward strand.
TTTTGAAAAATACAAATATTTCAACAAAATCGATACATTTTTTGAGATCTACAACATTTGATTTGAAAAATTTATGATTATTTCCTGAAGAGTTATTTTTAAATAAGCTTATTTTATCTCAATCAAATCCTATTTTTTCACCACCTAAACCAATTTTTAAACAAAAAAAAAAAATTGCTGAAAAAAATGAAATTAAATCCTACTGGTGGCCGAGTGGTCAAGGTGTTCACTCCAAAACTGGTAGGTGTTGGGTTCGATCTTCATATCGAGCAAATTTTCAATATTACGATTACGGACTTTTATTAGTTCTAGAGTCGCTAAAGACACTGTAATAGTTACAAAGCGATGGTACATTACAATTAAAAAAATTAAGTTAAGATCATTGGGAGTAAAAGGTTTCACAACAGTAAAGGCGTAAGGGTTACATTTAAGCACCTATCACCTAAATGCACACATCATTCCCTTTCATCCCTTTAAAGATATTTTAACCCCTTAGAGTAATGAAAACTCAGTTGTAATACTACTGAATCTACTGCAAAACTTTTTTTCAAAATAGAGTTTAACTATGCTAATGGTTCTAATTATAACGAGGCTGATTTTGTAGGTGATATCTCTGTTATTTGGACATATCGCATTGTTCTTGAAAGGTAAGATCGTTTTGAGACAACCTGTATTATCTGTGCTTTATATTTTCTGGTCCAATACGTGAACGGATGACATTATGGAATCAGACGAGTGAATAACAGTTACATAATGCATGAATCATATAATCGTTTATAACACGTTATCTAAAATATGCTCGAATGCTTCTCGAGTATTATTTATACATTTTCATCTCACATAAATATTACTTATAACATTAATCGATAGATATAAAATTCAAGGAATTTTATTTTGGTCAAATCTAAATATAATTCAAACAATACTGATTAAAAGCAACTGCTTGTTGAATAATACTCATTCAATTGCAATTTGCGTTAGATGGATTTCCTTGTTTTTATTTCGACGTAATCTACATGAATAAAAACTTATCTATCTTCGTTACGAGCAGATTATCTGCAATCACGGCCATTTTATATCAAACTTATGTAATTTAATTATAAGAATAAAACGACCTACAACGAAAAAGAAATATCACGTTTCATTCGACACATGATCCAACTAACAGCAAAATACGTATTGTAAAAACCACATTTTTTCCAATTTTCATTAAATTTTCATGACTAATTGTTGCATAACCGAATAAAAAATAGGTAACAACACGCGCTTGAATAAAATATATATGCATATTAGGAATTAGAAAACGTTTTCAATAAAAATAACAAAAAATTTTGAATGTCAATGTCAGATAAAATAGGAAAGTATTTAACTATTAACGCTTTTTTTCTCTTTCGATATTTTATTGTACAAATGAGAGGAGTTTAGTGCAAATTTTAAAATTCATATATGAAAAATAATTCCTTGCAAATATTGACATTTTAATAAGGTAGTAGGCGTTTAAATTATTCGAATTTAATTTACATTAAAAATAAGTAATGTCAATTACGAAAAAGCTATAACTTATTAGAAATTGTTAATAATTGACAAGTTAATAACTCATAATGATATGATCTTTGTTTTTTTTTTTTTTGCAAAATTGATGTCTGGTAAAATAACTACAAAAATCTAATTGCTTGAATAATAATGACATTCGAGATGACCATAATTTATAAAAACGAAGTTTTTCTGAAGATTTTTTTTTTTGCTATTATTTTAGTATTTGATTAAATTTTAGTCGTTATTAACAAGAAATAATATAATTGTAAAATATACGAATATTTCCATTTAAAAGGGTAGTGCTAAGGTCTCTTGAATACAATGATATAAAACATAATTTTATTTATCAGTTTTTTTAAGTAATTACATCATTATGTAATAACGAATATTACGTCAAGAATAAACGTATAAAAAATAAATATTTTAAGCCTATTAATTACTATTGACCGTCAATAATGTATAGGTCTTAGGTTCAAATCTCTTCAGGGAAAAAAAGATTTCTCAGTTTACTAAGTTATTATGGATCTTAGGTCCGTTGAGGGTCAAAAAACAAAAGAAAAACTAATATAAATATAGTACAGCGTACTGGTGAACGAGTGCTCAAGATGGCCACTCTAAAGTTGGGGATAGGTTGGAATCTATTGGAGTCAATTTTCTCTAATATTTCTCGGTTTAGGTAATTTTATTAGGACTACAATCGCTAATCTTGGTGATTATAAAATGACGGTAAATAAACAATAAAACAAATAAACAATTAAAAAGCCACAAATACCAGCTTTAAAATTTTTATAGTAAAAAAAGCTCGAAAATACACCCAAGAGGGCAAGCATGTCAATCAAATTCACGTATCAATGTGGTATAATTTTTAAATAGTATTAAAAATTATAAACTTAAAAACTAAAAAAATATTAATTATAGAAAACTATGTATTAGAAAATTGTGTAATGAATTTAAAATATGACAAAAGTTATAAGCCTACTGAATTGGTCCAGGTGACGCTCCAAAATTAGTAGGTGTTGGGTTCGAATCTCGTATCAAGCAAATTTTCTATATTTCTCGATTTACGGGTTTTTATTAACCCTAGAGTGGCTAAAAACCATAGTAGGTACAAAGTGACAGTAAATAACAAATAATTATTGTATGTTCATCGAAATACTCAAACCCAAAATTTCAAAAATAGTGGAACTTTGGTTTTGATTTCAATTTCCCATTTCCCGTGAAAAACTTCACTCTGATTTGCACCTTTATTATGAGGCACATACCACATATACTATGTTGGCCAAATTATCAACACTCTATCCTTTACAGTCTTATCTAAATGTTCCTAAGTACTTACGTCAAAACAAAGCAATTTAAAATAAGATACAACAACGTAAATTGACATTATTTTGTCGTAATAAGCGCAATAAATTTAATTTATATAAATTAATTTAATATTTTTTTTCTTTTGGTGTACAATTTTATAATACAAAGAAAATTTACTTTCAGTTGTAGCTCGTTGTCAACTAAACTGAAACAGTAATAGATAATCCATAAAATATTTCAGTGTAGTAAGCAGAAGTTAAGTTTTTTTTAATACAAATTCCCTGACTTCCCAGCCCGAAATGGATTTTTTCCCTAATTTTATTTTAAAAAAAAAATCTCGAAAAGAAAAACTCATCAATTTCGATTAAAAAATTGTGAATTAAGAAACGTTACGATTTTTAATCCATATTTTACTGAACTTATGCGAACTTCTGTTGAACTACGCAGAGGTTTATTTAATTCAAATACATATTATGGTTATTTACAATGACGTTCATATCTTTTCTAATCTAAAAATTAATTAAACTAAAATGGAATTAAAAATATCCAAAGTTTTTTGTCAAGTTTTCTACCTCTTCAGAGTTGCTCATTCCATGAAATTCCCTAACTCTTCAGAATTCCTCTAATCCCTGGACACCTTAATAAAGTGTTACTGTATTGAAATGATGAAAAAAATTAAAAATTGAGTTGGTAAAACAATAAATTTTGGAAAAAATAATTTTAACAAATTTATATAATTGCTTAGGTATACTTATTCGCTGTGTGACTGCAGCGCCATACAAGATATGAACTACAGTGCGCTGTAAGAATATGTTTTAATTTACATGTTAATAGCAATTTGCAGAATAAAAAGTATTTGAATTAAATAATAACAAAAAAAATATCCATCTAACGAAATACGTGACAAATTGTATTGATTGCAGTTTTGTATCGAAGCAAATGGATTTTAGCTAAAAACATTCAAGTGCAATTATTAAAAATAATGAAAACTGCAGTAAATATAAGGTTAAATTACTTTACATATACGAGTATATCAAATTCTAAAAATTAATAGAAGGTAAAGAATAAAAACGGAAAAAAAAGAAATAACAGTAGAAAAAATATTTTTACTAACAGTATGTATTTGAAATTAGAAAATTAACTACAAACTAACTAACTTTAAAAAACATAGTTTTTACCAAACCTAATCTCCAAATTGATGATTCGATTGATAAAATTAGGATAATGGTAATACTTTTGTCTTCTAACTGCAGTTATCTACTGATGTCTTTGATTTATTTTCGATTAAACTATAGGAAATTTATAAAATTTACTTTCGTTTTTTCTGCAGGTAGGTACTTTTACAATACACAACACAACAACTTTGGTGTCTCATTTTTGTGAAATTTATTAAAATAAACTAAAACAAAAATTTTCACGTATATTTGCTTACAGTTTTTTTAATAATAGCCCCTTATAACACTTAAACAAACCACTGGGAACGCTTGTGTCGATTTGACTTCCCTTACCATGGCTTCATACATAACGAATATGTAATAAATTTCGACTCATTTAAACATTATTTTTGCTAAGCATTGATGTTTATAAATTACGCAAGATAAATTTTGATATATAACCCTCTACCATCCCTTAAGAAGAGAAATGAAAGTCTAATGCCAGAAAAAAATGTGACCTTTTTCCTAAAAATTGCTTGGTTTAATTTACGAATAGAATTCATTATATTTATGAATATAAATATCCCTGTATTGTATTTTTTAAAGTTTCTTGATTCACTCAGAAGAAAATTTGGAAAATTTCAATGAAACCTGATAAATGCACTCTTGCATTTATGAAAAATAAATAAATAAAAATTTTGTTTTCAGTTGATAAAATGAATAAACGAAACTGTTTATTTTAATACGTTATATTTATTTGGATAAGTAAATGGTACAAAATACCAAAAGATTGATTCAATATAATTTCCAAGATCCCACTTACCAACAACAACAGTCACATTCAACATTACCTACTCTCTTTGTTCGTTATTACTGCAACAATTTCGTATAGTTAAAAGGTCAAGTCAGTTAACAGAAATACTTTACGATTATATAACTGTTAGGAAATCCATGTTTTAATTTTGTGCAACCCGATAAATTACATTATATTCTTTCCAAATTGAAGTTTTGCTTCATAAAATTAATTAGCAAAAGTAAATATTTTGAATAAGTATAATTATTTTTATATATAGAAGTATATATTTATTATTAGACCTACATGTTATGTACACTGTATGTATACAGTTAAAACTTATAAATATTGCGCAATGTGTAAACTTTTCTGAAATCTTAAAAATAATATTTGAATTCGCCAAAAAAATAATGTGAACATTTAGAATAATATATATTTCAAGAAAAGAAAAAGAAAAATGTTACCCAAGTCGTTCACAATTATACAACGATGACTAATCTAATATGAAAAATTAAAGATTAGAATATGAGATCGTAATGAATTCTTGTTGTTGACCTTCATTATATAATATTCTTTAAAAATTCATAAATATCATTCAACTAAATTATGTAATACGGTATTTTTTACACAATCTTGAATTTTTATACGGATTAAAATAAATTTTTATTCCAAATAGATAACTACTGAACGCTGACTACTATGTTATACTTAATGAATACTGACCAAAGTAAAAGAAAAATCGTTTGAAAACAGAACAAATTATTTAAAAATGTTATTATAGATCAGTTTTATTCAGTGATTTAGACACCATTTTGTCGCTAAGGAATTATGCTGAAAACCTGATATATATTTATATTATCATTGGTTTTTTCTCTTCTTCATAATACATACATGTATATTAAAATGCTTGGTGTTATTTAACATAAATTACAATATTTATGTAATAAGATCAGTTGAAACTAAATTTAAAAAGACTGAAATTAAAAATTGACTTGCTGACCTTGCATTAAAATGTTTCATATTCAATTTAATTTCGATAATTCATAGTTTAAGTTTCTAAAATTACTTCAAACTAAAAACAATACAAACTCATGATATTCAATATGAAAGCAAGCACTAAGCAGCCTATGTTTCTATGTTCCTTTTTCAACTAAGCTTTATGCAAAAATTATGAGTTAAATGACAAAAGCAAATTTTTAATCTTTATTACGTGAAAGTGGCCATAAAGAAAAAAAAGCGTATGCAGGTGCTTTTGGCACATTGTGCATAATATATAAATGTTATAATGCCTGATTATTCACCAGCAATTTATGCCATTGATACATTATGTATACATTTAAATATTTTCCGTCTTTTTAAATAAAACTGGCTAGAAATAAAGGAAAAGATTTAAACTCATTTGAATAAATTGTAATAATTTGAATCGTTGTATCGCTTGAAAACTGTTACAACTTTGAAACATGTCAAGTTGAATACATATATAGAAAATAGTTGCTAAGAAAATATTATCATTGTTAATTATTTTTTATAATGTTCTTTACTTAAAATGGTTGAAGAATTGGCAAATGTTTGAAATAAAATTGACTAAATAAATAAGGTTTTTTTTCCAAGAGATATTTGGCGAATCAAATTAGACTCTATGAAAATGAAGGTCTTTACCAAATGTTATAAATAGTAAAATTTAATAAAGGCTGATTATGTAATAAATGACAGAATAAATTAAATATAACCATCAGTTTTAGAAAAATGTTTATTTATGTACCGCAAAAAATAGACAATTGAACGATTATTGCATAAGATCAATTTGGTAGTGTATTTATATTTAAGCTAAAAATTGAAAGTATGTTTGCAGTTAATGTTAGCCTTGTGATTCTTTTTTTTTTTGGTATAAAAATTAATTTTATTTCACATTGAGATACAATTTTAGTGAAGGGATTGATAATATTTAGTTAATATTTAATAATAAATGAATTAATGCTGTTTCCTTTACGTCTTTAGTCAAATTAACTTTTATTTTGTCTGCAAGTACATTACTAGACTTTCTTTAACTTAATCTTTACAATATTCTATTTAAAATATTTTATGTTAATTTGAATTTTTACGTTATAACATCGTAATTATAAGGACAGTTTTCTGTAAAAAATACCATAACAAAAAGTACGATTGGAATTTTTTTTGTAAACCCAAGAGAATATATACATAAACCATATAAGTTACAGAAACCGAACGACATAAAACCATAACCAGATAATTATAACATAAAAAGACATAAAATTCAGAACCATACAATAGCTTGACAAAAATTGATTAAAATTCCTAAAATTAAAATTAAAACAAAACATTAATGTGCCCTCTTTTTAGTCTCTTGTAAGGGGGTTCATTTAGTGCTCCTAAGGTCAAGGTGTTGGGGTGTTTTTCCACCCTTTTGACGTATCAAATTGTGAGCTCCTTAATGAATTGAATAACATCCTCAACGTTAAGGTCCCGCTGAATGATGTCATTTCTAATATACAGCTACTAATTTTAATGTTAATGATATTAAATTAATTCGGTTGAAAGTCATGGAAGCCTTTACAAATGAATGTCAAGAACCTAGAACTTAAAAACGTGAATTTAAAAATTTGACTAGAGTTCTTGGAATGGAAAAATCTCGTTAATTAGATAAGCAAATATCTTTATTGGAAAATTGTAACAGAAACATTAGAAAAAGCTACTAACATGTTATATATGGAGAGTTGTGCCATGATAACGAAAACTTGGAACCGAAAAACAGAGTAAAGAATCAAAAGAGCTTTTAGTACTGAAGAAATTTAACAATGAAAAAACAAGAAAAAAAGTAAATGAATAAATCTAATCACAAATGTAGAAGCATTGAACATATGTAACTAATAAAGGATGTTGTACCAAGGCTGGGACCCATTTATTTTTAATAGGACCAAAATCGGAATAGGAATCATCAGAATTACTAGTGACACCAGCTTCTAGCGATCTTATGTAGAATACATTATTCGTACATACTTAAAACTATTTCTTCGTAAAGTCATAAAAAAACCCATATCTGAATGCGATAAAAATGCATTTAAATTGGTGTTAGGTTGAAATTGAATTTCTGGTTGCGACATGTGGCTGGTAACTTTAGTAAGTTTTAAAGTAACTTTAAAGTTATGTTAAAGTATCAAAGATACTGTATCTTAATTCCTTTATTTCCTTTACTTTAGGCTAAAAATAACTAGTATCTTAGATATTGTTTAAAAATAACTGTATCTTGTAACTTCTTGTAACTGTATCTTGAAAAAGTTACTTAGCTGCCAAAATATTAGATGTAGAATTTTATGTTGTTTAAAAAGATTCAACTTATACTGTTATTTTTTTTTAAATTCTATCGTTTCAAAATGTGTTACGTTTACACAGGCTTAAACATACCTATCTACTTTCCTTTTTCCTTAATTAAAATAAAGATAAGAAAAAAATTTCTTTTTACCTTAAAACTTTACCTAATATGGTATGTTAAAAAACTTAGAACATACATACTATGCAAAGTAACTAAGAAAGTACTTTTTAAGTACCTTAGAAGTTGCTTATGGTAAACAATTCAGTTTCTTTTTCTAAGAGTAACTAGATATCCAAAGTAACTTCAGATAATTTATAGAAAAGCATATTATCTAGTAACTTTGACAGCTTTACATGTGGCCAAAAAAAGCAAACTAAAACCGAAGTAAAAGCAAGAATTGGAGCCTAAACTAACTTCGACCAACTCCCAGATCTTGTGGTGACAATTGAAAAGAAGAAAAGCTAATTAAATGCTTTAAGATTCAAAGAAGAAATACTTATACTCATATTGGATATCATACTATATGTCTAAACAAATTTTGTTTATCCGCAATAAGTACTTTTAACATTAATAAAATTTTATTAAATATGAACTATAAATGATAGCATTATACAGTAATTAAGAAAATTACCAACAAATACTATTGCATAAACTTCTTCAGATGATTGTTTTAATATTACTTCATTTTTAATTTCATTGTGGCATTAAGAATTGAAATCATTTCCTTTTGTTGAAAATGAAAAAAAAGTTAACCAATACAACCAATTTACAGTTTACAAAAAGAAAAAATGTGTAATCAATGAAGAAAGTAATTACACAAATTACTGTTATATGCACAATGTTGATCCAATTGATCGTCGACTAATTGAATAAAATAAATTATTCGAAAATAAAAGTCTCAATAAATTAAAGAAAGAACGACAAGTTTGTCATTTCGTTACGTCTTGCTATAGTTTACGACACTTCATATTGTTACGTTACGATATCATAATATTAATGTCGCAACATTAGCAGAAAGTAGGTAGCCTGAATGAATGAAATCCACACATTCGAGTGAAAGATAACATTTAATAATATTGAGATACTATCTAGTGTATATACCCATGTTTATGTAGTACTAACGTTTATTTTATTTTAATGAAATGCATTGTTAGATTTTTAAATATTAATGAAAATATAAATTTTATAAAATAAATATTTAATTGAAATGAAAATTAATTAAAAGAAAAAGTACTTTGATTGTCTTTTATGACAACCTTTTTACCTATTACCATGTGAAAGTAAAGTTTTCTTGATTTATTCTAATTGTAAGGTCATTATGAAGAAACATAGGAACACAGGTATTCTTTTCTGCTTTTAGTAACTACATAATACCTATATACTTTATAGGTATGTAGATTATAGATACCGAATAATGTAAGTTTAATAATAATGCAATTCGTTTACGAGAATAAATTTATTTACAAAGATTTATCGTAGCAATTTATGATAATTTATAATAATGTAATTAATATTTTCACGTATAGGTAAACTGAAAATAAACGTAAACTATTCAGTGAATTGTTTGATCTATTATGTAAATATTTTGAAATTATTACCTTTAGATACGTATAAGCTTTTTGAAGTTCTAGTGCCAAATTATAAAACCGGCATACTTATAATTTTTTCTTTATTATTAGAGAATATTGGAACTATGTATATTACATTTAAAACTTTATACTACCAACGTATACTACAATGAAAGAAAATTACTGAAAACCTTACATACCACGTAAATGCACATAAAATACACTTGTAATTATTGGTAAGGTGAAAAAAAAAGTTTTAGGGTACTTAAGTACGTAAAGCAAAGTGACCCCGGTTTTTCGGTCAACACTCCAAGTCAATGTAACCAACTCAACGTGTAGTTCGACAAGTCGATATTTTTATTTAAAAATTGATGTATATAAATAAGGGATGGTACAAAGATGGATTTATTGGAACCGAAGATTTAATATTTTTTCGGAGTTGGAGTCGAAATCGGAGCCGAAGTCAGAGAAACGTAAGGAAGAAGTTAAGGGCAGGTCAATCCAAAATATAGAAATTAAATTAAGAAATATATTTCTTAGATCAGTTAAATATAGACTAAAAAACACATACATAATATGAAATATAAAACAATAATTTTACTTAAAAAAAAAAAATAAATTAGTATGATTCTGAAAACAGCAAATTGTTTTCTATTAACAAAAGTAGGCATAGTTTTATTTTCGATGAATCATTTGCAACATTTTCTGAGCCAAAAGTATAAAATCAATTAGAAGTTTCGACTTTTCGGGATCGAAGTCGAAGCTCAGTAGCTTTAATATTATAAATGCAATTCAATTTTCCAAGTAAATCTCAATTTTTATTTCCAACTTACGTATATATATACAAAATAATTAAAATACAATAAATAAAATTGAGGAAACGACTGCAACGAAAACTCCAGATAAATGTTTTTCACAAATTTTTTTACATTTTAATGTTAGAAAAAAAAATTGTCAAGTACATAGATAAATGGAACTATATTTAATATCCAAAATTACTTTTGACCGTTTAATAAAATTTATGAAGTCATGAAAGTTAACATATAAAGTTCATTATTTCGAACAGCCTTAAAAATAGCCTAGATAAATTATTTTCAACAACAAGGTCAACGGACATTGTAAGTAATTGTTTTACAAGAAATTTTTTACATTTTACGAAAATATTTTTTTTCATTTTTTATAAGTACCTACTTACTTGTCTAACAGTTGAGCTTTCAACGTTGTGTCTTTTCACAGTCTCTTTTAAAACATAACAATGCAAAATAAGAGTATAGATTTTTAATGATGCACTAAAATTAGAGCTGATTGCTTTACTTCTAGCTCCAAAACACTTTTACTATATCATTTTTTGCGCTCAATGCTAAAAATTATCATTGAAGATCCATCAACTCAATTACCATACAAATTAGGAAATTATCACCTTGATCAAAAGCTATTTTGGAGTAAATGAGTATATAAAGTTAAAGAATGGAGAAGTAATTTTCTATAAAATTATTTTTTTTTCAATGGTCATTTTTCAATCTTTCTCTTGTTAAATAATATCGCTATCTAATTAATTATCTTCTAAGTCCGACCGATTCGCTCATTTTCTGAATTTTGTTCTTTTTTTTTGAGATGAAAATGTTATTCTTTCTTTCTCCCTACATGGTACCAAGAACGAAACCAAATAAATTCTCTTAATGCCTAGTACACCCAATAAAAGGTTCTTTAACTTGAATTATGTATTTACATAGCTAAGAAAAGAGTTCTCAGTACTAACTTATATGAAAATTGTTATTTATTTCTTATTTACTGTCGCTTTATAACTACCAAGAACTTTATGTAACGACTCGAGTTAACAAAAGCCCGTAAATTTAGAAATATTGAAAATACTCCAAAAATTTTGGAGCGGCCACCTTGACCACTAGGCCACCAGTACATACATGTATATAGGCTGTGCTACAAGTAAATGGTATAGAAACAAAACTTGAAGAAGAATGAGGTATTTAAAACTTTTCCGCCAACCTACTATTTATTATATACTTTCTATATCACTTTACTTAAAAAACCATTAATGCTACCAATAGTTTAAATTTTAAGCATAAGTTACCTAAACATTCATCAATTAATATCCGTTATTTGAGAAGATTTATTGTAGATTTCATTATAAAGTAGACCAGAATAATAATAGATCGGCTATAACAGGATAGTCTAAAGGCTTATTGTTTGATTCGGTGCTCTTTTCTAACTATAGTTTAAGCCGAGTAATTGTGCAAATACACCGCGTACTAAACACTTTTCGATTAATTCATTACGAAGATGTCCCCATTGAATTTATATTCATTTTTACAAAAATGGCTAAGCAATTTCATAACTGACAAAATTAAACATTTAATATATTAAGAGACGTTTTGGTTTGTGCTGAGAAATGAATTGAATGCAGTTCATCGTCGTAACAAACATTGCATGGTATGGTATGAGAAATCCTATGCTCTCTTACTCCATCCGCATCCATTCCATGCATATTACAACTTGCGTTGAATTTGAACTACTAAGCTCAACATATCTCGCTTACTCACTCTTCTCTACCGAAAATTGCATTTCGTTGTAGTTAAAGCAGCTAATGGAAATTTACTGTATTTTAAAAGCTAAAAATTGCTTTTCAAAAAACAATTAAAACGATAAGTAAAATTATATTTAATCCTCAAATGAAAATAAATGTACGAATTTTTCGGTTACGATTGAATCTAAGAGGTTATTCACTAGTATTTAGATAACTTTTTTTTTGTCTTATTTTCCAGAGTAAGTTATTGTATAGTTTGGATTATATTTAACCTTTTGGTTATTGGATAATGTTGATGGATCGTTATGAGTGATTACCATCAAATCGTTAAAGAGTTAGCATAAAATATCAAATAAAGATATACATTTGTATGTAGTGTGTACTTCAAACTTATAATTTGATGTCGACATCAGAAACAAATGTACAAAAGAGTGTCAGATACAACAATAATAAGATTTTATTCAAGTTATCATGTTAACATTGTGCACCTGCTTGAAAGTGAAAGAACTTTCAAACTTTTTCATTTAATTGCCAACAATTATGATTATTCAAGAAAAGGTGTTTTTCTGAACGTTTGTCACTTTAATCATACTTTTCGGGTTTTGAAGGTACTTTTTAATAAATGTCTTTACTAGAAGAATTTACATAAACGGGAATTTATGTTTTAATACAAATTTATATTATTGCATAATATTAAGTAAGTACTTTCATTTATTATTAATATTTTTTATAGTTATAAACAATGTTTTTCATAAGGAAAAGTGAATACCTAGTGGATAATATTTTTAGAATAAAACTCAAACATTTATTGATGGAGAAGACATTTTTTTTCAGTTTAACAATATGGATTAAGAAGATTAAAAACCGTACTTGTTAAATAAGTAAGTATTAACATTTCACTTAGATACAATAAGGCATTGCAAAAAATTATAAGATATTGTAAATTTATGTCAGTTTAAGAATAATTGAGCTTTATTGTTTAACAACTAATGTGTAATTGGTTTTAAAATATCTGCGACGAGACGTTGACGTATTTTATGAACAAATTTCTTGTTAAAAAAATTTCAATCTTGTCTATTTACGTAATATATAATTTCAATGTTTACCAAATCAAATTAACTTCCAAAACCAAACTGAAAATACGAGAATGTTTGGCAACTTAATTTTGTCCATATTATGTAGGTGATCAAAGCTGAGATTATAAGTTTAATAAAGAAAATTATACAATCATTCTGTGGTGTGAAAACAGATAGTTTTAGGTTGGTATTTAGAAGATTACACATAGGGTAATGGTACCAAATACTGAACATTTTTGATAAAAACAACAAAAAAACATTTCATACAAAATTGTTATTTAACCTAATGAACGGTTACAAGCATTTATATTATTATTGAAATATTAGCTTTCAATTTTTAATGTTTTTTTTACTTTATTATTTAATAATTTACTTAAAATTATGATAAAAGACATTACAGCCGATTGTCCCTAATATTGAACACCTAGCACCTAATATTGACCGGTCATGTTCCAAATATTGAACAGTAGTATCACATTTATGATACTTACAAAATTATACTTATTTTTTATCTGGATTATTACTTTTTTAATTCTTTGGATTTTTATTTTAAAATTATAAATAATTTTAACAAATTAACACGTTAGTCACTATCGGAATCAATCACAGGTCTTTGGCATCGTTTTTTGGTAACGCACCTCATTGTATCTTGTTAGGTGCAGTGAGTTTGATCAGTTCTTTTTTAATCTTTTTTTCTATATTTTCCTTTTGTTTTTTTGCGTTGTTCTTCTTCCTTTTGTTCACGTTTTTTCAATTTTTCAATCGTTGATCTAACTTACAGGGAACAAGGGAACAACTTGGTCTTGTTTTACTTTGTTAAATAAAGTACCCTTTGGTATATTATATTGCTGACTAGCTTTGTTAATACTTAATTCCGAATTTTTAACATTATTCACAGCATTTTCTAAATCCTCAAGACTATATTGGCATCTCTGACGGTTTTGAACTGACTTTTTGTTTTTAATTAGAGGTTTTGATGTCATTTTAAGGCACAGTTAAGTAAGTTACCTATCTAGAATGAAAATAAAATAAATACTTGCTTTAACTTAAAAAAAATATGTATTATTTAAATTTATTATTAATTATTTTGTGAATTCTTTAAAACTGAAACCATAAACTTTAAGATAAACTTGTCATTATCTGCAAATAATACCCTGGTTATTCAATGGTGCCTTAAATTTAGTAAATTTTCTAATTACTGACCAACGAACATTTTAATGGTGCACTCGATAATTCACGACACCAATTGTTGAACAGATTAATATTTAAATTGCAGCGACAATTATAATAAAAACAATTATTGACAACTAATCTTTGCTATTTTAATTTCATGATTAATACTAAATTATTTATTACAAAGTTATTAAACTTATAAAATTTGACTGTAAAAGTACTTACCAAACACTACAAAGTTAAGTTTCTAATGACCAGTTTTCATGGTTTACTGATAGGTGTGCACAAACTTTTTTTTTTAGTTTTATTGCGCAATATGTTTGCACATGTGAACTTTTATATTTACAATATAAGTATTAATTTATAATTAGGTATATATTCAATATGAAATCAAACTTCAAATTATTCTAAAAATTAAGTTCCTACGCAGCCCGTTCAATAAATGGAGCCTGTTCAATATTTAGTACCTCTACCCTATTTAAAAATTTACTTGTTTCGAAAAAAATAACCTTTATTTGTATCTGAAAAATCAAAGAAAAATTTCTAGGGCCTTTTTTCCTGACCGGATCTGTTAATTTTTTTTTATATTACCCATAAATTGATTTTTTAGATTAATTACAAAGTCATATTGTAAGTTTAAAAACGCCAAGGCTAAAAGCCTCAAAACTTATTTGGAAGCAAATCAAGTTTCATCAAAAAATAATACTGAATTATTACGTAGTGGTAACCAGGATTAAACTATCGAAATTAAATAAATACATAATACATTAATTATTATGACAAATTTGTGCTATTTCACCAAAATTGCAAGCCTCAGGATCTTTTGAAAAAGGATTAATCTAAATATATTACAAAATAAAGCTTTAGCATTGCATGATAAGTGCGTATTTAATATAGAACTTATTATTCTGTATGTCCTTATCACTCGGTCATTTTTGCATATTTTTAATATGTGAACATAGCTTTCACGCTACTGACTATAACTTAAAACGTTTGAACCCGAAAACTTTCCGAATCTCAAAATTACTATAATAAAATCCTCAATTACTAATTGAAACGTACCATGAAAAAGTAATCATCATTTTCACGTTCCAAGTTAAAATTAAAACAGTAAAACAAATTGAGAATTTATTTTTTCAAGAACACCAAAATTTACACCTAGCCTATTGATGGCCCAGTGGTCAAGAAGACCGTTCCCAAACCGGTAGGCATTGAGTTTAAATCCCGTAACAGGCAAATTTTATGTATTTCTCAGCTTGTGGATTTTTATAAGCCCTAGAATCGCTAAAGACCTAAGTTAGTTAGTTAAAAAGCGACATTAAATAACTTATTAAAAAACATTACACCAAAACGTGAAGAGAAAAAAGACGAAATATTAAAATTTCATTTGAACATCTTTTAACGATAGGACCCTCTCCTTTTCATAGCAGCAACAGCCATGAACGTAATCTAGAGTTCAACTGTTTTAGGAAATTAGGAAATTGTATTTGGAACTTTTGATATAGGTTTTATGTTTCTTCCCATTTTTGAACTTTCAAAAGATAAATATACCTATCCCCCGATTTACACTGAAGATAGGTTCCAAACAAATCCGTGTAAAATGAGATATTTTTTTTCCTATATAAAACCGTGTAAAACGAAAAAAACTGCGCAATTAAATCATTTATTCAAATGGAACAAGAGTAAAACATATCCAGAAAATTTAAACTATGTATCGTTTGTCCAAAAAATGGCGTGATGTCGTAGTGAACTTATTCTAAATAGGAAAACAAAAATAGTAACAAAAATTTTTTCAAAAAGTACCTGCTGAAACTTATCAAATTCAGGTATGTTCGAAATTTATTCGCCATCACTTTGAGGAACTATCAGAAAGGAGAATCCCTTGTTATTGCAAACAATGTTGCCAAATGAAAGAAACTCAAAAATAATTTCAACATATGCATTGTGGATATGATTATGTAACCAAAAATACATTTTTAGAAATTTTCCGAATTTCATTAGTTTATGAACCGTGTAAAAGCGAAATCGTGTAAAACGAGTATCGTGTAAATAGGGGGATAGGTGTAATATCGTTTAATTCATAAAAATCCTCTTTAAAAAATTGTATTGCAAATCAGTTCTACGTCTGGATTTTATCCCTGTTGTTTTCTATTATTAAATAACAAGTTTAAATAGGATTTTTTGGGTATTGTTTTTCTTGTTAAGCTATTTAAAAATAAAATATTATTTGATTTTAAATGAATTATTATTACATTTAGGGTTTATTATTTCAAAGGAAAAGTAATAATTGCATCAAATTTTTGTTCTTTAGTGGAAACATTTTTATTGAATTTTTTTAATGTATTTTGTTAACATTTCTTGAAAAATATTAGTTTTTATATCTAGTCAACATAAATTTAATTAAAACTTACGATCAAATTTAATTTCATATAAGTATATAAAAGAAAAACAACAGCTGAACTTTTACAAAATAATTAATCCCTTCCTTTAACTTCCAAACTTGATCATAATGTACCAGTAGATAACATAAAAAATTATGTAAATCACCATTTTTTTAAAACATACAACTATAGAAAGGAAAACATATTTTATCAATGGAGTTGTTTAATTTGAGAAAGGCTTAAGTCCATTTTGATTTTCTGATTGAGCAGATTATACTGATATATTTATACTATTAAATTTTTAAAAAATAGGTATTTATATGAAATTCGTTTTCGACATACTAATAGCAACTTCTTGATTGTTAATTTTTACATGCCTTGTTGAAAAAATAGTACGTAAGTGAACAGTTCGTTAAATGGTCTTAAACCACTTTCAAAATAGGCGGCACAATTATCCATTTATTCATTTTGATAAATGCTTATAAAATAAATATTAGCGTAACACTAAATTTAGCTAAAAGTCAAGTCGATTATTTGAAATTAATTATCCTTCGTGCTTACAATTTACATGTTAACATTCATTACGTTAATCACGTGTCAAAAATAAAACTTCAATTATTATAATACGATAGCATCACGTGTTTCACGTATTTCATTTGAAAATCTAATAAAATTCAGAATATGAATGTATTTCAATTCACATAAAAAAATAGGAATACATTACAATTTATTATTTCACAAAAAATGATAAATAGAACCTATTATTTTTTGTTCAATTTGAAATTTAAAATTATACACTACAAAAAACTAATGAGAAACTGTGTTGAAAATTTAATTCATTGTAAGGGGTGCAAATCATAAACTTATTCTAAAATTCTAGTTTCCAAATTAAAACCCAAATGGAAAATAAACTAAGAAATAAACTTCTGTAAGGACAATGTTTTTTTTATAAAGAATTCAAAGCTACGTGAAACAATTCGTGAATCTGAAATATAACAACTAAGTGTTACCAAATAAGATTAATAAATAAAATAGAAAACAATAAAACTGGGATAAATCTGCGATAGTGTGGAAAAGAAATTCATTATAAAAGAATACACATGAAGAATTTCCTTGAAGTTAATGACACTGGCGCAAAGCCAATCCACCATAAGCTAGCGAAAGCAAAAAAGTAGCCTATTTATTTTCATTATCAGTACCTAATTATTTGTGCAGCTGTAGCTTTGAATAATTTATATGCATTATATTCATTTATTTTAATTCAAAGGCGGAAACCACATACCATTGCAATACGAAAATTAAATGAAATACTAAAATAAAAATCAACGAAAATTGTGTTTCTAATATTTACTTTTTTTAATATTTATATTATGGAACACTGTAACCTTGATCAATATTCCAAAATTTCTTAGTGTGTTAGTAGGTCAATAGGTAAAATAATGTGAGACCTTATTGGACGTAATGAAAGGAAAAAATATCAAGTTTTTACAAATAAAATTAAAATTTGAAATTTTGAAAATTGAACTTATGCGGACCACCAATTAAATAAGCGTAGAAAAAATTTACTACTTTTACTCAAGAAAATTAAAAATAGATCTTTGAGAAGCCACCTAACTGCATGTTATATAAACAATGTACGTCAGTAGGTATGCATCATGTTATGTATATGTCTACAATTTAAAATTAATTACTTATAGTTTTAAAATAACTAACAAACAAAATATTTTTCCAGATTATATTTTAACGAAACCTACGTCTTAATTTAAAAATATGATATAATTGATCTTATATTCAAATTTTTTGATGTTTTTATAAGTTAAGGGAGCAATTAGTATTTTATTTTGCGAATTTAATAAAAATAAATACAACAGTACTGCTTTTCCAAACAGTGTTTAGACAAGTGTTTAGTAATCCATTAATCAAAAATTGAACCCTTAAGGTTCCAGTATTAATTTTGTTCCAATAATCCTAATTTCCCCATCCCAAAATCCCAATTTAATAGGTCTTAATTATCTAAATAATTTTACAATTAGCTAGATTCCCCTTGCCTATTGTATTACAATTTTATCCTTAATTCTTTAATAACTATAACAAAGCAAAGTGGATTTTTGAGATTTTAAAAAATTGGATCTATCATGTTGGGATTTTATTTTCCCTATTCATCAAAAAATCTAAAATCCTCCACACCCTGCATCATATTTTGTAGAAATTATGATTTCACTACCCCTTTCTTCCCTTTGAGCCAAAAAATTTATAAAACATGAATATATGTTGCAGTATCTCTTTATTTTGTATGCACCTATATACTCAAAAAATTAAATCTACCGTTGTTATTTAAAAAAATATTCATATTCGTTATCAACTGATTAATTTTATTAAAATAATACTGTCTCAGGTAGATAATAAAATATTGAAACAATAGTTTCAAATTATTTTTTATTATAAGATATAAAAAATGGAAATTTGAAAAAATTCTGCCGACACGTGATCAATTAAATTCAACTAATCCGAACAAGTTAATAGAAGACACGTGAATAACACTCACATTATGTAAAAGGCTGCTTTTAATTTAAAAACATTATCGCCACATTTTATTAAGGTAATTATTGTAAATTTTGTTTCAGTAATTGAAATGCATTTGGCCTTGATTTAATCTCCAATTTAGATAAGAAAAATTCCAACAACAAAAAAAAAACAATGATTCGATTGATCGAAATAGTAAAATTTTGTCTATGAACACATTCTTTATAAAAATTATAATTAATTCAAATAGCAAATAATCTCAGTACATTTATTCTATATGCATTTAATTTGTTCACCTTCATTATGCAAGCGATGAATTCAAATAATTGAAAAATATATTATTCCTTTCATTTGGTATTGTTATAATGTGAAATAAAATAGTTTAAAAAATTATTCTGCTATATGGCAGCAATAAAGTGTAAGTATGTGTTATATAACACAATTCAAAGTCCATCACATATTGTGATAATAATATATAAACTGGGTTCAATATTTAAATGGACTAGATTTTATGTTAAATGATGATTGACAAATAATATTAAAAGGATACGAATACTTAGATTTCATTACTCTTATAAAATTAGTTAAATAAGTTGGTAAAATCAAAAAAAAAATCAATTTTATTATTGCTCTATTTTTATTGCGTGCGTCGCAAAATTGCCAACAATATACACAACAATGCAATAATTGCATATATTGCAATACAGTTGTAAATGCGATTTTGCGATTATTTTTCTTACGCAATAACGATACATAAATGAAATGTAAACTAAATTCTTACTGATAACAACATTGTACCAACGTGATGGAATTATTTGTATAATCCAAAATGTATTTAATAGTTCCATTTGATTAATCAAGGCTAAATTACGTAACTCCAATAAAAACAAAGAAATGGATATTAAAAGATGAGACGTCTAATTAAGCAAATAAGGAAGTAAATATAGCCTTATTTTCTCAACGATTTAATTATTTAAAAATTTTTGTAAACATTTTTATTCAAACGAATTGGGTATAACATAGGTACTTGATGCAATACAACTGGAAAACTCATTTTTACCGAATTATGCAACAAAATTTTATAAATTATATTTAAACTTTTTTATTAAAATTTTTAATTATGAAAATTTTAGTAATTTACCAAACATTAAGTTAACTTTAAAAAAATATAAACAATTATATAACATTAAAAGTAACTTACCGTTGATATTAAAAATGAACCACCATAACACAATATGACACAGTATGAAATTTATTTGATTTTTTTTAGTTAAATAACGTAAAATAATGTTTTTTCTTGCTTAAATGATTAAATAATTACTAATTTGTCAGTAAGATTTAAATTTTATAAGACAATGAATAGACACATGGTTACTCAAAATTGACAAATAATTACAGCATGCTATTTGAAAGCGCATGCTTGATAAACCGAAGTGGGAATGACAAGCGCCTCTTGTTCGGTTTGTCAAATTGACGTGGCGCCACTTTTAAATATTAATAGAATATATTGTAACATAACAAACACAAATAGATTGTTCCAAAAATGTTAATTTAAATTATCTAATAGAAATTAATACTTTTAAAAATAATGGTCACTGAAATAAAAAAAAGCTATAGCGGGTTTTCAATTAAAATTCAATAAGAAGAATATTAAATCCAGTATACTTTTGAAAAATTTTAATGCTCACAATAATTATAACAGTGTTATAATGTTTTGCTACTTTAATCACTAATTTTGTTCTACAGAAATATTACTAAAATTATCCACTATTTTTGATAAATTTAATCATAAAATAATGTGCTGATGGTATTATAACTGTTTTAATATTTTTTTCAAATAAAAATAAGTAAAATTTCGCAATTTTACTTTAATAGCTGTTTTTCTTTTCTAAATCGATATTACATTGGTTGAATTTTTCAGCTCATAATAAAAAGGTTTTAAGCTGGTTAATAAAAAATCACGAATATCAGTAATATATAAAAATAATCAATTACGATGATTGATTGATTATTATCATTATTATTTAAGATATTATCTATATAAAAAACGACAGGGAGTATGTTCAATCAATCTATTTAGGTATTTTTTTTTGTTTTGTTATAAATATATTATTCATATATAAACATCCGTATATTAAAAATTTGTGTACGTGACATGTAATGAAAATATATATTGAACAAATTTTTATCATTTTGCAACAAATATTTCAACAAGTATCTAAGGCATTGCCCGAAAGGCTCCGAGTAATATCGGTTCATATGAGCGTAGATTATATCTTATGTTTAATATCTTTAAGTCCTAAAATATTTTTTTTAATAATTAAATCTTTGAAATTTTGTTTAATAAAATTTTGTAAAATACACATTTCTTATGCATGTTATATATGACAATCGCTTTCCATTTTACAAAAGTCATAAGTCTTGGTAACAATTCCACTTTAGTTGACATAATTATTTCTCTTACTTAACATTTTTTTACATATTATACAAGACTAAGCCTATCTTGAACTTCACTTTAGTATATCTTTTTTT
Organism: Sisyra terminalis; assembly: GCA_958496175.1. NCBI lineage: Eukaryota > Metazoa > Arthropoda > Insecta > Neuroptera > Sisyridae > Sisyra > Sisyra terminalis. The sequence continues at coordinate 18,246,744 of OY292275.1, forward strand.
ATTTAATTTTTTTTTCAGTAGTATTTCGTTTTTGGCTTAGTTCGTTTTAAAATTTAATAGCATGAAAACAATTATTAAACTATACATTTTTCCTATAATATTATTATCTTTTAATCACGTACATTATTATGGTATGTTTGAAACATACAGGATAAAAATTAAATATAAAAATAACCAGACCATTTACTTTAACAATATCAAACTTATTTTCGCATTCACTCATTTCTAGTTTTTTTTTTTTATTAAATTTATAAGGGCTTGTTTTACATTTGCAACATTATATGAAGATGAGAAACGAAGTCATTTTATGTTTTCTATAGTCAAGAAATTTTGAGTAAACACCTCGGAAAATATATAAAGAATATTATAAACGTTAGAAAGTCTTAAAAGAAGAATGGCTAATACATTAATAAGCTAATAAATTGTAACTTCCAATTTTCGTGAAAGATTAACACAATTTTGAAAATGGTAACTGAAAATTTTAATAGAAGAAAAAAAGAGTAACAGAACATTCCAAAATTGAGACAGATTATATTTTTTTAATGTTATCAAATATTTGTAAGTAAAAACTGTTACATAAGTAAAAATATTATTTTTTTTAAAAAAAAAGTACACAGACAGTAGAAATGAGAACAAAATAATTGCAAAATAGAAGTAAATTAACAAAAAGTTATTAAGAGTAATCAGATGGTTATAAGGTTATAACGTTTAACAAAAGTATAGATTTCTGGTGAAATATCTAATATTTTGAAATGATAAGTCTGATCCATTATTTATTTCGAAATTCGTGTGGTGTACTGACATTTAAAGCGTTACTATCTTAAAATATAACGCGATTTTTGAGCTATTCATGATTAGTTACATATAATAACGATATCAACAGAGATTCTAGGCAAAAAATAGTTAATGCAGTTTATTTTTATCGTTTAGATTATTTGTATTCAAATTGGAGACTTTTCGTAGTTGGACCAACAAATCGAAATTGCATACAAAAATTAAAAGATTATTTGTTGATTTAAAAAAGCATCGCTACTGCGAAATTTAGAATTTTGTAAACTTTTTTTTTGAACTTAAACTGTAAATTACCAATAATCTGCTCATATCAGCCATGTAATTTGCCGTGCATTGACACAGTTTTCTCTCGTCATAACGATTAGCTTGAAATAAATGAATACATTTCGTATTTTAGTCTTCATTGTAACTTATTTAGTAAGTCTTTAGTAAACTAATGATGAGTATAAAATTACTGTATAAATTTGCTTGTTGGTACACCGAAAATCGATAGACATATCAATGTGTCGATGGATTTCCCTGCAGTGAAGATAACCATTATCATTTTACTGACGGAAAACTATTACTTTGACTAAATTGAATAAAAAATCAAAAATTACTGCATTTATAGATTGCTTAGCTCTAACTTTATTGAATTTGTGTTTAAAGGTTTAAAAATATATAAAATATTCCACCAATTTAGAAATGGTTAATTTGACTAATATACAGCCAATTTTAAATAAATTCTTATCGATAAAATTTTTTGTCTTAAGTTATGGTTTTTAAAATACAATTGGATAATTTTTTCGACTGCATATAAAAATTTCAAACGAAGATAAAATATAATTGATAATCGTAAAAGTCTGGCTATTTCATGAAATAAGATATGGATAGAAAAAGCATTAGCGATGACTAGCAAATTTATGTTTTTGACACGTATTCTTCTTTTATCCTCTATAATTGCACATTAAATTGTTGTTAATGTAGAACAAGCTTTAGTGCGCTCTAGTTTAATTAAATTTAAACATTGCATGTTTAAATTTAGCGGCATATAGCAAACCCTGTCGCTCTGTGAGCACATCACAATCTAGAAGAGCTCAACTATAAATTTATAATATAATATCATAATAGCAGTTATTATATAATTTCGTTTACATAACATTAGCTTCAACCAAAAATAGACTATATAAACATAAAAACAAATAACAATTAACCTACGTTCTACATACACTACGCTTTCTCTTGTACACATTTTGAATTATTTTTTTCTACAAAAAAGACAAAGTAAATTATTTTAAGTAAGGACACAATGCAAACAATTGTTATAACCTTGTTGGTAGCAACGACTATTAAAGCATTAATTTATGTTTACTAACTTAAATTGAAAAAGATTAATAAGAATAGGTGTAAAGAACCAAAGAAGAAAAGTTTATAGAAATATGTAGTTTTACAGCTTATTAATATATACGTTTCAAAATTCTGATTACATGAACGGAAGTATAGTAGAACGATAGCTATATGATAGTTGATTGAAATAGATTATGTCATTTCTTTAAAATCAACACATTGGTAAAATATGGTTAAAGGATTTTTTTTCAATTTTTCCATAATTTGAATTTTCTTTTTTATATAAATTAAGTATTCACAGCTCATTTTGTTGTAACATTTGTAAAAACAGTATATTATATTTTTCATTCATTACAAAAAAAGTAACAATTGTTAACAACTTTAACTTCATGTATAACAATATTCTCATCCAATTTATTTGATTTTTTTTAAATGTGCGTTTAAAATGAAATCATGTAGTCAGGATTGCCACAATTTTTCAATACCAAAATTCTATAACTTTCTAGGATAAAATGTCGTGACAATTTACAACAATGAATACCCTAATAATTGGCGTTTTTTTTAATAATTATATGTCTTGAAATTGAAAAATATTTTGCATTTTTTTTAAATATTCTTTGAAATAATAAGAATTTCTTGACTTTTCAGATATCCCAATATTGTAGCAACCTTGACAATACACTCTAATATAGTTTAATCAGACCATATTTCGTATGAGTCTGTTATAACAGTTTTTGATATAATTTAAAAAGTAAACTCGTTTTGATGAAACAGATGAGATCACAAACTATTTGAGATTATAAATTAAAGCTTTTTTAACATATTACAACTATATATGAAAAGAAAAATGTAAAAAAAATGACATTGAAGATAAAGTAGACGAGAACAATTCATCCTTTAAATGGCTATAAATTACTCTCGAGCTACTTAAGAATTACAGTAAAAAAACCGAACACCATAAATTGTATTCTATATAAATGATTACTAAAAACAATTGTTGCTTCTTCGAAAATAAAAAAGGGTATGATACATGCAAATTTCTAAAATTAAATACTATATCCTAAATAACCGATTTGATAACGTACATGTGCTACCAACAGAAACAAAATTGCTTATTCTTCTAAATTTGTTTATATTAATAGTTATGCTAAAATAATAACTATTTTTGTCTATTATACATTTTCTGCATATCTACATGATGACTACAAAAAGTTTTTAAGATTTCTAACTTTTAATGCTCTTAATTCGGTCTATTATTAAAAGCAAATGAATTTTTTAAATAAAGTTTTTACGCATTCAGAAGAATTAAAAGTGAGAAACCTATTGCAATTTTTGTGTTTGTTTTATTTACAATTATCGCTTGTATCGATGACGGGGATATGAACTTCCTCTCATGACAATAATTGAGAGATTAAATATGAAGGACGATTTTTATGGTCAATGGAACCGCCAAAGAAATTCGCGATGGTGCTGATATAAATACAATTGCAATTAAACATTATACGTCCGTGTACTTGGACAATTTATCCCTCAACAGATGGTTTTCTTTTTTTAGTCGTTCTAGTTCCTGCCTTAAACCCAGATTCTGAAATGAATAAATTAAATAAGTGAAAGAAATATTTTTTTAAAATTGTATTTTTACTTCTTTCTCCAAGTATCCTGCTCGAAGAGCAATCTGGTTTTCTTTCATGCGTCGTGCATCTCGTGATCTTTTTGCAGCCATATTATTCTTCCTCCGACGCGCCCAATACTTGTCATCTTTAAGGTCATCTGGTACAAAATTTTTGCGGGATTTTTTGATCATAGGTTGTGGTTTTAATTCTTCATCGGAAAACTGTCTTGTTCTTGGATCAAAATCTCGACCAGATGAGGCCATTGACAACGCTGTAAAGAAAAAAATACTATAAAAAAACTATAGTAATTTTATAAAACATTTAAACTATAACTCTTCATTCATTATTTGTATTCCTATATTTTTTTTATAAAAGCATTTAGGATTACAAAAGCTGTTAATATTCATTCGTAACTCGTTTATAATCGAAAAGTATCCATAATTACTTTTCTATGACTTGTGTTTTTATGTATAGTTATATGGAAAAAGGATAATTTGGATTGATGAATTTGCAAAAGATAAATATGAATGAATTTATGACATGTTTAATATTCTTGATCAAAATAATCAGTTTGTTGATTATGGTTCGCCAAACAATCGTGGTGAAAATAAAGAAAACTTTTTGCCGTAAATAAGGATGAAAAACTGGGACAAAAAAGTTACTTAACTTACAACAACGTTGTAAACCAATATTTTTTTAATGCGTCTAACTAACTTCTATTTATTATTTACTATATCTTGTTTTTTAATTAATTTTCTAAAAAATAAACAATATTTGAATTGAATTGTACGTTGTTTTGTACAATTCAGTATAAAGTTCAATACAGTTCAGTGTCATTTTTATATCAATTTTCACTAAGGTTTTTGGCGAGTGATAAAATCGTTTTGCTCTATCGAATTTTTAAAGTATGTTCAAAAATAAAGAAACTTTACGATGAAATATAATTTATTTTTTTGCAGTTTAAAGAATGGAATTATTTAAAGTTTTGAAAAACGATTTTTTTTTCAAAATATTGAACTTTCACTAAATTAGTCTAGCAACGACTATCAATAGTCATCAGAAACAATCGTTGAATATTAACCAGCAATATGATGAAATAAAATATTTTGTTACATTTTTCATCAATGCTGTTGTAAATAATATTCACCGATGTTTAATATTCATCCTTTTAAAACAAAAACTATTGCATACGAGTGTTTGAAACAGTTTTTAAGATGACTATTGGTTTATTCAAAAAATCTTTTTTAGAAAAATAAAACTAAATATACGAATGTAGAATGAATAATTAATTAAAATAAATAGACTATTTTGTAATCTTTCCTTGACAATTTACATTTGCTGCCCAAAATACAGATTACATGTGTGTTAAAATTTTTAGAAATGGTTTAAAATACTTAATTGAAACGATATAAGTCTGCTGAAATCTATTATATAAGCACAATTTTGGGACCTTTACTGAAAAATTTATGAAATCTAAAATAACTGCAGAAACATATTTCTTATATTCTTATTGTTATATTTCTTATATTTTAAAAATTTAAATGATTTCAAAAATCTACTGAAGTTAGTTACTTTTTTTTCAAAAACCAAATCAAGATGACGATCGACGTAGAAAATCAAGAATATAAATTTTAAAAGTTAGGAAAAGTTAAGGAGTTTCACTGAGATTTAGAAATTATTCCTACTAAACTTGTTATACTATTAAACTATTCGAGTTATTTAAAGAATTCAATAATGATACCTGCTATTGCAAATTAATGTTTTTTTTCTTAGTATTTATGTACACAGTGAAACAAATATTGCATTATAAATTTTATTCAATACAATTACAAAAAAATACGAAAAAATATACTAAAGATCAATAAATCTATTGATGTATTTTTCCTTTGAAAGTATTTCGATTTTCAAACAATTTTCATCAAATAATAATGGCAGGTCTACAACTTATGTGAATCTGAATCACATAGCAGTTGTGGGGAAATCTTAAACTGCTTTACAACTGTTGAAACTTGCTTTACAATCGAAATACGTACTGGGATACAATAATGCAAAATTTATGTGTATATTTTGATAAATTATAGTCTGCAAAACTTGCAACGCAATGCATTTTTAATACTGTGGTAACAGTTCAGTCAGTGTAAATTCACTTTCTTTTTTTATCTTCATAAAGATACAGATACAGATACAAAAAAGTCTTAGGAATCTTGTAAGTTCCCGAAAATACTTTGATTAATTGTTAATATCCACCTTATTTGCAAAAATGCCTGTAAGGAGACGATATCACCCTTTTGATAACAATGATTTTAAGCTATTGATAGTATTTAAAAGTACATTGACTAGGGAATTTAAAATTAGCTTTTGATCGTCATCTTGTTTTTATTTGTCTACATACAAAGCTTAAAAACTACTAACAATCATAACTTCATGGGAATGAACTGAATGAGTAGAAATCGATGAATTTTGGAAAAGCAGGGAAACAAAGTGTCACCACCTAGTAAGGATACTTATCGACATTCAATATCGTCGCGCGACCATTCATAACAAAAACTAAATCGAGTCTCACTGGAGTCAGCGGGCGATGGAGGATTTAAGGTGTCAGGACTCATACAATCGCTGGGACTGGGCGAACGTTCCCGTTTTGGAAGGCCATGTGAACTGAGGCTGCTGCTTCCACCGCCTCCACTACCGCCGCTTCCGCCACTACTGCCCAAATGGGATCCCAGGCCGTCCATCGACACTCCATTTTCGGACAAAAATTCATCCAAATCGACATACTAAAAATTAAAATAAAATAATCAATATTTATTTTATAATATAAATGAAAATCATTTGATAATATTTAATAAAGATAAGAATTTATATAAATTTAGCTGATCTATTACTTGTAATGTTTTGGTCTTTTTCTATAGAAATCTTAGTATACAATACATAGCAATTTAACAATTAACATTGAACAATTAACTTTCAACAGTTAACAAGTGTCAAATATTTTAGGCTGTTATCATTTTAAATAAATAAAAAAAAAAATATAAAAACAATGACTCAAATGTATGAAGTTTTTAGGTTATGTAGTAATGAAATACAATACTGTCAAACAATGCATTCATATTGGATATTTAACAATATATTTATGTCAATAATTACATTTTCAGATTTAATATTTGATTCCATGAACCAGATAGCACCAATAAATGCCTTTTGTTCTTTGTATACCATTTAAAGATATAATTCGTATTATTTTACATCGAAAATCATCGAAGTTATGTAACACAATTCTAATAAAATTACCAAAACCCTACTGCCTCAGTCCAGTTTGGTAGAACTTTCTCACAATTATTGAACAAAAATTTGATAAAATAAAAACGCTGACTTATCAAGATTACATTTTAATAATGTTTCTATAATCTATATCGAAACGAGCACACGTTGTACATGAATATGATGGAATCACATTTTATCCAGTGGCGTGCGTATATTATGCAACAATCGACGATGAAAGTGAAACGTTTGAAATTGTAAAAATGATAAATAGAATTAGTATGAAATTCGTAACCACGTATTCTTACATATTTCAAATTAAGGAAAATTTGCAAAAAAAAATACTTTCAAACAATTTCTTTTAACTTGAAGATATTTATTTAGTTTAGGTGGGAAAATCGTATCTCAAAACACAAAGCTTTTAACAAGTTTATATATGATTTTATCAAGTAAATACCGAACTATTTATAAGTTATTTTTGAGTTTAAGGTTTATTTAAATGCGCGTAAAATGTATTTTATTTAATATTTTTTTAAAACACACACTGTTGATTAACTAAAATGAGATCATATCTAACAATGACACCAATTCACAAATATTATATGATAAGAATATAACTTGTAATTAGATATAAGGTCAAACACTTTGAATTTTCAATCAACAAAGATTAGCTATTTCGTTGAGTTTAATATTTCGCTGATTTTTTTCGTTTAATATTCGTTTTTCTTGACAAATTAAGAGTGGCACAAATAGGTATATTATGGTTTAAGAATAGGCACCTTAAATTCCACTGATTTCATTATCCAAATGGTAAGAATGTATTGAGCGCAATAGAATTTAATAGATTACTTTAGAATATTATGGCTGTTAACTGAAATATTATATCCCCACTTACGTAATCAAGTTACACAATAATTGTTCTTGCCAAACATGTTTATCGTTACGTTATAAACTTTTATCTCACTTAAACACGTGTCTACTGTCTTATTTTAGTTTCATTTAAAACAATATTTCACATTATTGAATTATGAAAATATGGAAATATTAAAAAGAAACAACTATATTGTGCATTATCATAATTAATTAAAATCTAGGCCTGCTGGTAGTTGGGTTTTATTTACTTTTTGAAAGGAAATGCATTAAAAGGGGCAGGACTACACTATTTTAAAAGTTTTTTTTTTAAAATAAATTTTAAAATTCATTTTTCATTGATGAATAACTTTTAAAAGTTTTTTTTTTTATTTAAACAGTTAAGAATTTAGTATTAACTACGAATATCATGTTTAGTTACAAAGTGTTTCACTCTTAATTTGGTAGCCAAAATGATAGTTTGTATTGTAATTCTAAATAGGATATATATATATATATATATATATATATATATATATATATATATGCTTATTTTTCCAAAATGATTTCGATTCCTTAGGATGAATACGTCCCTAAAAATATTATTTTTCTTTCAAGCCGGTTTAGCATTTTTGTGCCCGACAGAAGAAAGTATTTATTTTTTTTTAATAAAAAAAGGGAAAAAGTATCATTTAAAGTACACAGCACATCCACGTATCAAAAAACGGTCCAGTTTTATTTTTTCTGCATCTTGTCATGTTTTTCCTCAAAACAAATTTAAATACCTCAAAATTAGAGGCTACTTTATACAATGTAACAAGGGCGGATTTAAAGGGAGGGGCGATATTTTTGTGTACTGTGTAGATTCCATCACAGTACATACTTAGAAGCAAATCAAATTATTAGAGTTGATAAAATATATGAATAAAATAACAGAAAGAACATTAGTGAAGCTCTAGTTGGAATTGCGAATTTTTTTAGTTGCATCCCTTTCACGCACTTGCAAATGATAAATTATATTGTACCCCCCCCAGAAAAAAATCCTGAATCCGCCCTTGTAATATTTGCATAAAATATTAAAACTGTAATAAAGAATCAATAAATTAATAAAGAACTAGTTCCTTCTGATTCTATAAAGTATAATTGTGTCGTTAAGATGCAAACCTGATGAAAAATGAATGCAAAATATCTTGAAATCCTAAAATGCCATTTTAAAAACCAAAATGAAAGTTTAATAACTAATTCTCCTTATGACACCTCATGCCTCATGTACCATGTGTTTTAAAAACCAATGATCCAACGTCTCCACAATAAAAAAAAATTGGATTTTATCTCATTTTGGTTGTTTTTTTTTCATAACGAATTTTGAATCTAAAGCCTTCCTTGTTAAAAAAAGGCATTTGAAAGCATTTCAAATGTCCAAAAAGTCCGTTAGAAGTCGTTAAAGTCATGAAAGGCATTTTAAATAAAATTATTTTAAAATGCCTCCAAATGCCTTTTTCTGAAGGGGTTTATTCAACGTTAGCCTCTTTAACCACTAATACAATTTAAATGAAATAAAATTCATTCTAAAGAGATATATGCCACACAAAGATTCATTTCTCGCTTTAATATTAATAAAACATTTTGACAATTTTTATGTAATAACAAAATATTCCAAATAAAATATTGATTAATTAATTATTTATAGAGATTTTGTATTTACATATTTACATCTAACGATATATTATATTTCGAACTGCATTAAATATTGTTTTATAAAATATTATAGGTTTTGAAAAAAAATAGTTAATCCAAGAAGAGTTCAAATACTAAATAGTTATTTTTTTTAAATATAACAATCATCCTAAAAATAATAGTGAGGGTAAGAACCACAACTGTAGTATAATGAAATGTATATCTACGTTTATTTTGGAAATATACGAAGCCCTTTTTAATGGGCATAAATAAAAACTATACTGTCTTAGTATTTAGAAGTAGAAATGTTAAGAAAGGAGGAAATTAATTTGATTTTTCAACTGTTTCAACTGTCTCACACATTAAATCCTGTTTTAGTATTAACTTTCGACACAAAATCAAAAGATCCTTAATAATAAAAATATAAATTTCTATGAAATGAAATCGTCGAATAGACGTTGAATAGACTTAGGCTACTTTCAAAATAAATAACTCGAAAAGTTAATTTAAAAATCTTAACAAACTGTTCATAATATTGCTTTTAAAATGCTCATAGTAGATCAGTGAATGTTTCGTAATTAAACAGAAAATAAAGGGTTACTCGAGTAGTTATAAATTGTAACAATAAGTTGGAGTTTTTGACAAAATTGAGTCCAGAATTAAAAATTAATAAGTTTGATTAAAACTGAACCTTTTGTAAAAGAATGAATATAAAGTACAATAAGTATAAGGTTTTACACGAAATATTGTAATTTGTAAGTAAAAACTCTCTTTTTATTTATTTTGAAATAAGCCTATGGGGTAAGTAATTGTCCAGTTCTTTGTTGTGTCTTTTGCTTGTGGGGAAAGGTTCCAAATATCTTCCAATATGTAAGTAATATATTTTACCCTAAAAATTTTCGATCTCAAAAGTTCGTATGTTGACCGAATTAGTAACTTTTAGAATCCTTGTTCAAACTTAAAGTGCCATTGCATACTCTAAATAATTAATTAAAGCCTATCCTATATTACAAATCGACAAAATAGTATATCGTCTTATAAACTTTTTGTTATAATTCAGGAGTAAAAGCAATCATTTTTCGATTTGGGCTTTTATTACCTTTAGGTCGGTGTCATAGTTTTTATCCCAAAGATTTGGTCCGAGGAAAGCTGTTTGTGCTTCCACGTTACCCCAGAGGTCTGCGTCATCCTTTTTGTCGTCTAAAAGGCTTCCCGAAAAATCCCGAAGTCCGCTGTGTAGACCGTGTGCATGTGCAGGCTTGTTATTTCCTAAAAAAAATAAATAGCCATTAATAAATTTACTCGTAAATATTTTGTTATAGTTGATTCAAATTGAAAAACCTTGCAACTATATGGTTAAATGAATATATGTATAGGACAAACACAATAGGCTTTTATAGTTTATATTGAATTTAATCAGAATATAAACTAATTATTTTAGTTTTTATTGCAAAATTCAAAAAAAAAAAATACAAGACTTTTGTATGTTTTATTTTAATTTTTTTGTATAAAAATATATACATGCATTTACATGTATATAATTGTGAATATGCAATTATCAACTTTGCATTTGTTTAACGTTTAAATAACAGATTAATAAAACATTTAATTATAAGTAATTATTTTCTGATTTTTTTCATTTTCGCCTGAATGCCATATTCAGAATTCTAGAATAAACTTCTTAAGTATATAAAAAATATGTTTTTTTTTAAATAACTCATTAGAACTACAATTACTAACATTGTATGCAATATTTGTGATATTGAACTTTATAAGGAGGTATTTTATTTTTAAACTAATATATAAACCGTGTGGAATATAACGAAGTTAAATTTTATAATAATCTGTTGTTTCAAACTTAGATTAGAAAATATATAATTACAAACACTAAAAGTCCTATCTTATAAATTCAATCGTACATAATAATGTAGGACACATAAATAGTTAAACGTTTATTCCTAACTTGAAACAATAAATACTTACAATAACATTTATTTATTGTCAGAAAGAATACTGCGTAATGTTAAGAACTATACAAGTTTCTACCTAAAGAAATTCATATTGCTATTACGAAAAACTAAAAACAAATGAATAAGTTTAGTACGAAAAGGGGACAATTCCGAGGAAATGCTTCTAGTAATAAAGTTATAAAATAACGTGAAGTCCTAAAACATACCGACACCAAATACCGACATTATACCGACACTAAAGCTTTTTTCTATTTGCCATAATAAACTGCTATTTCGCAATAATAAGATTAAATGTTAAACACACCCCAAGGAATCTTCCATAAGTCTTTTTAATATAGCATTGATTTATTCTTTTACTTCAAAAAAAATATTTTCAAGATACAAGTTTTCATAATAAATCTTATGAATTTCAAAAAAGGACATTATAAATAAAGTTATACCTAATATTTATATGGCGAAAATATAAATAATATAAACCAGCTTTGTACTGATTTTCCTAGTGGTTTCCAACGGGGGTATTATCGCCCTGCTTCCTTCAGTTGGTTATAGATATTCTTGAGAAAATGTCCTGAAAGGGAAAAGTATCAAAAAGGACTGTAGTATCATTTTTTTCCTTTTTAACATTTTAAAGTCGTTAACTATTATGAGCTAATAGGTGTTAGCAATGTTTTCTTTGTAAAAGGGCAATTTTTTTCTTAATTAAAGAGAATCTTTAACAACAAATTCAACAACCGTAGGGAGTATAATATATAATACACTCAAAGGTATATGCTATCGTTAAAGTTTGAATATCGTTAATTAAACACCAAAAAGATAATGTTTTACCGTCCAACGTGGATCAAAAAAACATAAATAAAAACTTCACAAGTATTCGCACTGTAAGATCTACGAAGAATAGTTTTATCAAAAATTTAGAAAATGAAAAAGTATAGCGTATAAGTAGCTCTTGGTTATATGAAATTAAAACTAACAAATAAAGCAGAAACTAAAATTAATCAAATTTTAACTTGTATTTACTAGAAAAGGGTATATTTTAACCCATTAATATCCAGAATTATGGAATTCGGATTTTATTTTTATTTTCAATGAATATTTAAAAGTCTTCAAAAAGAAAAGGAAAATATGAACTGGATTATTAACGACTTATCAGGCATTTACAGAAGGTAAATAAGAAAATAAATATATTTTTAAGTGGGTCAACAACGACTTGTTGAGTATAAATAGGATAACTTGCATATATACTTTAACGGTAACATAAACCGACAAATTTAAAAATATATTTTTCGTTCAATTGTTGATTTATATTTGCCTTTCCCTGTTAAAAAAGGTATATAAAGGCATTTTAAATATTCAAAAACCCCATTAGAATAGGGTATTAGAAGTCGTTTAAAGTTATTAAAAGCATTTTATATGAAATTATTTCAAAATTTCTTTTTTTAACAGGGTAATTGGTCCATTTTATTTGCAACAATTAAAATTAATTCAAACCCTACTTTTATTAAGGTTAACTTATATATTTATATTTAAAATTGATTCTTTCATTTGAAAAATGCTAAAGTAAAGTCCGATAAATTAAAACAACAATAAATTTTTGATGTAAAACAAGCTGCGTGTGTTCAAAGGAATATATTAATATATTTTTTATCTTCTTATTCAGTTAACCTTGCATCCAACTCAAAGGTCTTGGCTATTTAATGGAACTATTCTACCATCAAGCTGACCTAAAAAATAAGAAGTACAAGTAGAGGAATATGCCGTAACTAATAATATGTTATATAATTATTTAAAGATGATGAGCTTCTAATTGGTATCGTTTTGATCAGCTGATTATTTTTGTTTCTTATTACTGAAGAGTGTATGCAATTTTTACAACATACCACATAGAAATGCTAATCTAAAGGGGCACAGATTCAATTAATTCTTTCAAACAAAATAAGAAATATTGTTTGTATAACATAATTTTATATTTAATTTTTAGTTTAAAATTTAGTAATTACCTGCTGCAATGATTCACAGCTATTTGTTAATAGCATACCTATGACGTATTTTTGTAATTTGTTATAAAGACACAGAGTATAAATTTATGTTTACATGCACTTAAAGTAATACTCATTTACAATATATAGGATTAAAAATAAATGTTATAATAGGGAAGCTTTTTCCTGTACCACCAAACAATTTCCCAGGTTTAGCAACGCTAATCTACTGTAGCAATTAATATTTTGTAAAAAAATATTTGGATCAAGGGGAAGTTTAGAAATATCAAAAAATTATAAATAAAATTGTAATCTTACGAGGGGTACAATACATATCAGTGCTCTCCTTGATTCTATCTATATTATTATTTGGATCTAATTCAAGTGTATAGAAATACTAGGGAAGTTAAAAATAAAAGAATAAATTTATCTTTTCAATTAGGAAGTAAAAAATCAAAACTTTTTTTTTATTTATGGTAAGAAATATTATGAAATATTCGTGATATTTGGAGGTATTGCGGAAAAGATATCTCTTCTAACAAATCTTCGATCTCATATTAAGTTGCTAGGCTATACCTAATGTTGGTTCCAAATCGAGGAAATCAATCGAAAGGTTGCCAAATTTATAGGCAAACATAGGTGTGCGTTGTGAAAAAATCACTTTCACTTAAAGATCAACCACTTTCTTTCTTCGCTTGTCGTTATAAATATTATATTGTACGTATATCTGAAACTCAGAACCAGTTGGACGAATGAAACCAATAATACTGTAGTTTAAATTATGTGGGCAGATTTTGCACCATCACGTTTGTTTGTCGAGTTTAACACAATTTTTATTTTTTAGTTAGTAAATTATTAATCTTATGAGTAAATCAAATTGTTATTTAAACTTTGAAGAGAACATTTCTCCCTATCTTTTTCATTTTTTATTAGTCATCTGATTCTTTGCATTTTCTACTTGATACATATATTTGGAAATTTATTTGTAATTGAGTTTCGCTTCTGTTTAAGTGTAGGTGACACCTTTGACGTAGCTGAATGAAGTACCTATAAACCTTAAATTTTTAAGGTTTCTCGTTTTTACTTTAGACTCAATATATTAAATCGATTATTTTTTTTATAGTTTATGAATATTAACAGCGATTAGTTTTATTCCAAAAATAATAAATTAATATTAATTAATTTATAATTAATATTATTAAATTATTAATATTAATTATGTGTCACATATTTTATTTGAAAAGCATTATTATCAGCCTGAATTCTCAAAAAAAAAAATTATTGAAAGTAATGAAGAGTCCAAGTTACTTATTATATTTTAATTTAAAGTTTTATTTTTGATGATGAAATTTATAATTAAAATAGTATCTTTCTATTTTTCCATTAAACATCGAGAAGGCAATGATTGGAATAATTTAGTCTAAAAATACATTATTCAAAAATTGAATCAAAAAATCAATCAATTAAAAATTTTCGAGTGATGAAAATTATATAAGCATTGTAAAATGAACTGCTGCACAACTAACTGTTGAAATTTTACTATTGAAACAGCTTTCTCTTTTTTATTGATCATTTGTACAATGCGGTGGATGATTCTATTCAAAGAAAAATGTCAGCATCAATTATGTTATATCAAATGTCCATCTTTGCAATTATACTGTAGTACCTATCCGATAATTTAAACAAAAAAAAAATATTTTATTTATGCATTAAAGCATGTAAGTACATGCTTATTATTTTAAACTTTAGTAGAAATTAAAGAAACAAAAAATCAAGTCTTGAGAAGTGCTTTTGATTTTTAACAAACTTGTATCCACCTACCTCTTTTAAATTGAAAAAATTACATTGTATATTACGATGCATAACTAAACGTTTATTTACATAGGTAGGCATAAGTCAATTGAAAATAGCGATAAATGGTATGAAAGGTATGAATTAAGACGTCAATGTATTTTAAAATGAGAAACTCGTTTCCTAAACTTTCAGCCAATACTATAAATTCGTTGCCTTTTAACGACTAGAACTAATTTTGTTTGCCAATTTTTAAGATATTTTAAGGAAAATAGTTTCTAAAAGGGATTTTTTTTCTCGAAATTCTTCATAACTATTTTGGATATTTGTAATACTTGCTTTGATGGTAAGTTTGGAAATCTGAAACTTTCACCTTTCAACCTTCATAAAAGGGGGTGCAATTTCATATATCAAAATAAGCTTTTTTCAGAAGATTTATAAATTTTTTTTTGTTATTTACCGTTGTTGTATGATTGCTAAGGTTTTTGATAACTCTAAGGTTAATAAAATCTGTAAATCGAGAAAAATTGAAGATTTGCTCGATTCGAGGACCCAATCCAGCACCTACAAGTTTCAGACCGGCCTCCTTCCCCACTCTGTTACTAATAGATACTATGAATTTTCAAACAACTAAAATTTAGCATGCAAACTAAGAACTGCATATAAATAACAAAAAAAATAATAAATTTGTAAATTTTACTCTTCATTCCCAATAAAAGGCGGTGCAAGTCTGTAAATCAAACATAATTTCAAATATCCAAAAACAATTTAAAACAACAATCTAATATAAAAATTAATGTAATACTTTGTGTTTAAATCGAATGATCAAAAAACCATTAAAAGTCGTTTAATGTTACTAAGGCATTTTAAATGCAATGATTTCAAAATGCTGCTAAATGCTATTTTTTTAACAAGGGTCTTATAATTTACGACTTGGTGAAGGGGCAGGCAGAAACTGGGTTCTACATTTCATTTCAAACTAAACTGTCTTTTTTTCAAAGTTTTTTTGTTAATAGTAGCTGTTCATTATGGGTATAATTTTGTATCCTTTTTGGTATATGTTTTGACCATTTAAGAGTTTTTTTATTCATATGGCAAATAGGTGTAGCTATTCATAAGAACTACAGTTGTAAAAATAAAAAGAACTAGGACATATTGCAAAAAAGGACCATGTAAAAGTTGTCGTAATAAGTTGCCAGAACTCACAAACTTATAACGCTCTGACTATTAAAAAGTTATCTCTTTTAATCAGCTCCCATGAAAAGCCAAGTCTTTAACTCTAACTTACATTTTGGTCAACAAAATATATCTCAGTCGTTTCATTGCAGAATTAATACAATGTTGTGTGATTTTATTTCTACTAGTGATTTTATTTCGTACCATAAAACGTGTATGGAAATGTATGCAACGGTCACGAAAAACATTGAAATGGTAGATGTCATCGCACAGAGTTAAAAAAGACTTAAATATAATAAAAATATACGCGTGTACCGGAATTTTTATTAGGTGTACCGGAAAAAAACGTCGTTCTTAAACAAATAGTCATTCAATTGCCATTTATCTGCTTTTAAGTAATTTTAAAATGGTACTAAAGAATTTAATGATTAGAGTAATTTATCAACTCAGTAAAAAATACAAAATATTTTTTATTCCGAAATCTATATTGAAATGGTAGGACCAAAACCCCGAAAAAATATAAATTCGGTATTGTATACTTTTCGAGTTTCACAGGATAGCGACGCAAAGTTTTCAGTAAAAACATTTTCAATGTTTATCAAGTGCATTGGAAGTTCATTAATGTGAAATGAGTGTTTTTTACTTCAAATTCGCTAAATTTTCATTTCTCCAACTGGTTACCAACGAGAAATGTCAAAAAATTTAACCAATAAAAAGTTTATCGGGTAAATGGAGCCAAATGTTTGCCAGAAAATCGAAGAGCTGTCAAATAATCCTAATCAATCTTAATCGATTGGTGAAATACCCAAAAATGTCCAAAAACTGTTAACAGATAAAATTCTATGCTGCAACACGGTAATAGAAGACATCTCTGTAGAAGTAAAGCCCTAGAAAAAACTAATTAATTACGGAGGAGGTGATATTGCCGTTTCCACTACAATCGTCCAAAGTTATTTCATCGGATTTCTTTGTATTTCAATCGTTACAAAATTTATTAAGTGGCAAAAAAATTGAATTCTTAAGTGATGTTCAAAATGTAAGTTTTTGATACAGTCCTTAGTAATCAATTGATTTTTACTAATATGGCATTAATAATTTGCACACTAGATGTCAAAACGTTGCTAGTTGATACTATTGAGGCTTATTATATCTGTTTATTTTCTCAAACAAAAAATTAATCTCACTTGAGTGTTTCGATCACTTTTGTGATTCTTTGTGGTAAATTTGGTACAATAACTTTATTTTTGAGAAACTTGGTACAATAACTTTACAGATCGACGATCGGCTCAATAATGGTTAAATAATTTGTTATTTGATCTATTTTCAATATTGTTAACAATGAAAATAATTTTGTTATTTTCATTGTTTTCACTATTAAAATCATTGCCATCATTCCAAATCAAAATTTGAATTTCATGGCCATCTTGTGATTTGAACCAAATTTCTTAACAATATCATTGATTTAAAATCAATAGTTGTAACAAAATTTTGTAATTGTTTATTGAAAAAAACAGCAATACTTTCCGTTTCCCCTAATATATCAAGTCACTTAATGGTGCGACATAATTTATAAAGCTTTTTATAAAAATTACGAAGCCATATTT
Organism: Sisyra terminalis; assembly: GCA_958496175.1. Lineage (NCBI taxonomy): Eukaryota > Metazoa > Arthropoda > Insecta > Neuroptera > Sisyridae > Sisyra > Sisyra terminalis. The sequence continues at coordinate 18,264,776 of OY292275.1, forward strand.
TTTTAGCTAAAGTTAGGGTTAAGGAGTTTAACTCTTCGTAAGATCTGATAACGTTTTAATAGCAAAAACATTATATTTTTGCGAATTTTTGGCGGTTTAAGGTACACAAAATGTTGCGATGACATTTATTGTGGTCTTTTAGAATAGTTGTAGTCACTGCAGTTCTCAGAAAAGCTTCAATACTTAAAATTGAAAACTTAAAAGGAAAATGGTTGTCCTAAATTACCCGATAAAAATTACTGAGGTAACTGAAAGGTAGTTGACAAATTCATTTGCAACTCAAAGTTTGTTTGTATAAATTCAGGACAACATGAAATTAATTATATCATTGGATCATCACAATTACGACAATTTTAGGAAAGCCAACTGGAATTGTCATGGAAAATACAATAAACTATTGAATTTGACGAAGGAATTATTTTGATGTAATGGTTGAATGCATTGCATTCGTGTGTTGAAGCGGCAAGGTTGGTTGTATGCTCGTTATACGGTAGCATTTATTTATCTCTCGAACGGATGTCGGATGCACGCTGTATCGAACGTGGTTGAGCACATTATAATCAACAAGGTCCATCTTCAACTCCTGCTGTTATCATCATTTTTTCTTCAAATCACCGTTTAATTAATTACATGCAATTGCATTTGTAGAAAGGAAACATTTATAAACTACCCAAATTGGCTCATTATTCAAATGATCAAACATTGAAATGAGCCACTTCACTTGTACATACTTTTTTTAAAAAACAATTAAATTTAATTTTTCATTCATACTTCATTTTCATGTATTCATACCTGTTACAAGAATCAACTTTCAACTACCTACAATGCAATTGTAATAATTTTAAAAATGACTCCTTTAAAATGGTAGCGAAAAGAAAGTGAATCCATTTTTTTTTTGAATTAATTATCATATAATTATCAAATGTTTATTAGTTTTTATTCGATCGAAAACTAAGCTTGTAAACGATTAACTAATGAATATTGATATTTTATTTCACCATAGCTTTTATTGGTTTTTAAAGATAAAATTGCCTGATAAAAAAAAAGAAGTAAAGATGATAGCTTCCGTATCATAAAATATTTCTTTCAAAGGAATTTAAATACGACTATTAATCTTTTTTTTCGTCTCAAATGTCTTATCATTTTCAATAAGTATAATTTGGAAAAAAAGTTATGTGACTTTTACGATTAGCACATGACAAAAGTGAAACTATTGTGGATTTAATAAAAATGTTATTTTTATACATTTGAAACTCTTAAAAATTTTCAAGAGAAGAATATGTTTCACAAAGTGCCAGTTTTAATAGATGGTCCACTTGTATGTTAAATTACGTTTCACCTTCTTCAGGTATATTAAATTAAAATTATCACTTTTAGGTTTTCTTTTTTTTTTCAATATAATCTATGAATGCAGACAAATGTAAATTTAATAGAAAAGCTGGGAATTAATTATAAAAATATAAAGATTATTTTGCTATGAAATAAAGCAAACTACTTAAATTGTAATTATGACATTGAAAGAAATTTGAAACGATTTGAAATAACGATGTGGTTGATGACGACCCTCATTTACTTCCTTGAACTCTGTCCCATTCGAAGTAATATGCATTCAACCTTAACTATTTTACTTTCAATAGTTTTCATGAAATTTTGCTACTGCATAAATACAACTGCATTGAATTTCTTGCACAAAATTGCAACGAGAATTGCAGTGAAAAATATTCATTTTCAAAATAGACAATTTGATTTGATTTAACAAGTTCTTTTTGAATGATTGGGATATATAAGAGTACAATATCAACCATAAAATGTCCTTCAAAGACATGCATTCATATTTTTCAAATGTGCAATTGTTAGTGAATTCCAATTACGTTGCAGCAATGATTTATTTAATAGCACTTACTACCTGTCTAATTGTATGGTAATAATGTCAATGTCACATTAAAATATGTTATCATAAAAATTTTACTTTTTTTTCGGAATAATTAAAGAAACAAATCCGTTAAAAGTAGGAAATTAACATTTGACAACAAGTCATTAAGGAAATAATGGTTTGTTTTAATGCAACAAAAATTTAATAAGTCTGATTAAGTGAGGCGCAAAAGAAAATATAAATATTAATTTGATCTTTAAATTTATGAATAATTTATAATCTTATGAAATCTATCCATATAACGAGAAACAAATATCTCTATTTCCGAAATTGAATTGCATAATATCGTCAAACTAAAATACCAAAAATTAATTTTTGTCTTCAAAAACACTATAGCTGTATAGAAACAAATCCTCCATAATGCAATGGTAAACGCACACGGTAATGTTACATGAAAAAATAAACTAAAAAAAAATTGTGAAACTTTCACCAGTTTTATTTAGCAATATTTCATCAGAGGTGGGAGATTTAAAGATGTACAATTAGAGTGATAATATCATTGAAATAACATAAGTCATTAATTGTATTCAATAAAACTGAATAGTATTTGATATTTGATTTTTTTTATAGCAATCAATCAGAAATTTCTTTTCGCTATTAAGATTGCACGTACTTTACAAGAATTTCATTTTAGTGGATAATACAGAATATGTTTAACAATTACGTTTTATCATTAGCTATTGGTTATTATGATTATTTATAGGAAGTAGTGAGGAAAATTGTGTAAAAACATTTGTAGTGTATTTAAAAGAAAATAAATTCTATGGAATTTGAATCTTTTCGTCCAAACAAAGACACCAAATCAGCAAAATGTTTCTGAAATCGTAAAAGTAAAGATAAGGATTTAAGCTTTTTAAAAATTTGACAGAGGATTTGAACCAAATAATTTGCTTTAATAATTTTCGCAGTTATATTTTGTTAAGATAAAACATTTTTTTTTTGTTACCAAGCGATGATTTTGTTATTTTTGTGCTTATATGTTTCTGATAAAACATTAGCTTACATTAGATGTTACAGTAAGAAAGCAAATTCGTAATTCAAAGAATTAGGTTCAAAAAAAACATATCTACGTTTATATTATATGTATGAATACCATATATGGATACATGAAAGTCGAGGTCCTAGGATAATGCCATGCATTGGCTTGCTAATCAAACGCCCTCTAGCTACTATAAGCTCTAATGATTCTAAGAGAATGCATTAATCATTTTGCACTTAAATAAATATAATTACTGGCAAATCAATCACAAGAAAATAAGAAGTGGAATTCTACATTTCCCAACTTCTTTTCCAACATTTCAAAAGGAAATATTTAATTTTATGTGAAATATATGATTTTTTTTCATACCTTTTATAAAGAACAAGGGTCAACTCTAACAATTTTGGACCTTTCTTGATCCAAACTTTTACAATAACTTTTTTTTTAATAAGTAGAAAGGTAAAATCTCTTTGGTACTATCACTTAGGATTGTAATCAATGATACTTAAATAATGTATTTTAAAGAATAGTGCTTGTAATATTTAAGTCTGAAATGTATATATATATATATATATATATAGAAAAGCGGTGGTTCCTTTGACCTCAGCGAATTTATAAGTCCGAGTTACGTACATATATAGAATTGAGTATAACTCTAGGTGTATTTTTCATGAGACCTCAGCGGATTGAAATCCCAACAAAAAAAAATTAAAAAAGTTCCTTTTCAATACTCAAGTTTGGTAGCAATTTTCTTTAAGTCAAAAATTGGTTCGCAAAAAAAAATCCTACTTTCGAAACTGATTCTTGAATTTTGTGAGCTTCTTTCATATGAACCGTTGAATAAAATAATAACGTTTACAACATTTTTCCAAGCAGAATTTGATTCAACCCAGCCGAAAATTTATTTTAAAGGAAATAAAAATAAATTAAAATAGTAACACAAACATTAAGGGGAAAATTGCACAATACGTATTGCACGATTGCACACAATAAATAGCCATGTTTTAAATCTTGCCTACTTATCGGTTTTCAATAGTAAATTTAGCCTGATAAGTAGATAAAAGTTACCGAATCTGAAGTAGAGACTGTAGATTTGAATATTTCAAGTCAAAGCATTTCAAAAAGATCTACTATTGCTTAAGAAAAAAAAAATATTCCTCAAAAATACAGAAAATTTTGCATGGTATTCCTAAAATGTTTATGACGATATTGACTTAGGAATTTTTTCCTTATTTTGAGTCTGAAAAAAAATTGTACTCTTACTTATGTCAATTTTTTGCAATTATCCATAGTTCACAAATAAAATGCGATATGCCAAATACATATACGAAAAAAAAGTTTCATAATGCAATGATATTGCAATCGAAAATAATGTAGTATGACCTTATAGAAAGACTAGTAGACTTATAGAAAAGTTAAGTTTAATACAAATTTCCTATTCAATTACTTTGATGTTTTTTAAATTTTTATGCATAATATCCCCTGATATTGTATTCGGTATATTATAATTATCGATAACAAAAATATTTGAACAAATACAAGCATTTAAATACATTTAATTTTGCCTTTGAATAACAAATAAAAACTTATATTTTGTATTTCATTTGTAGTGTTCATAGAATATAATATAGATCAATAAATTTTAATCAAAAATTTTAGATATAATTTATAAAATTTATTAGCATGATAAAAACATTATCATACTTGTACTTATTATTTCTTTCCGATAACATCGTTAGAAAAATAACATTGATTACTTGAAATAACATAATATTGTATTTTAAAAGTTTTTTTGTTCGAAAAAATTCATTTTCTATGTTTTAAATTAACCTTCTATAATTTTTAACGTGTGTTGTGGTTAGAGGGGACTAGACATACATACATTTTTTTCGTAAATTAAGAAAGATGAGAAATACATAAGCTCATTACCTAAATATATGTATTCACCTAATACTAAGTACATGCATAGTTGTACAAAGTTACATAAAAATATACAAAGTTACTAAAAATTATTTTTTAGTATCTTAAAAAGTAACTTAAGAAAAGTATTTAAGTTCATATTCTTAAAAGTAACGAGATACTAAAACTAACTTTGGATACTTTTTAAAAAAGTAACTTATTTAGTATCTAGATACTTTCCCAAAGTATCTTTAAAAGCTCTGATTAGTTATTAATTTAAGTAGGTATTTGGTGAAAAGTATATATTTGAGCTATAAAATAACTGTATTTGAAAGTAATATAGGTATATATCAAGTGAAAATACAAATAATACCATAAGAGCAATTTTTTTAAAATTATGTTATACAAATCAAAAGTTATAATAACTTTAAAATAAAAAAAATGTCTTTGCAAATATTGAGGTAGACCAAATAAATTGGAGATAGTCATCTTCCGGAATTAGTACATATATTATATATATGTACGATGTACATACCTACAAAATTAAATCACAAAAGGCTCAAAATAAGATTTATTTGTCTTTAGTTGAAGAAAAATTAATTAAAAATATTTCATAAAACAACGGCACATAACACCGGAAAGGAAAATTTATTTTTTCAAATTGAGATCAACATATTTCAAAAATATCAAACACCAAAATTTATAAATAAACATATACACATTGATTGCTTCTTTCGCTATCCAGAATTGTATTTTTCTAAATTTGTGGTCAATAAAAACAAATGTTATCAATATAAACTGACGGAAAGTTTCCTATAGTTTTCACGTAGTACAATTTTAAAAATCCCGCTAAAAATAACATTGATTGATCGCACAAGACAGTTTTTGAGGTTTTTAACATCAAATCAAATTCTTCAAAGATATAACTTCGGTGATGTTAGCACATAATATTTGTCGTGTTTTTGTCACTTTGGAAATATGAAATAATGAACCAAAATTAATATAAAACGGAAAAATCGTATAGAGAAAAAAAATTATTAAGTTTTATTGGTGTTTGAGAAACTGCCAATTTTTTATACATATCAAATCAAAGTATTCGTATATACATTTTTCAAAATGCGATCCATATGACGATATACTGAACAAATAAAATTTAGATAATTGACCCATTTGAAACGCCGAGAAAAACGCCAAATCGTTCACAGTATAATTTACGACTGTTGATATATTTTATTTAAATTTGTTGTAATTGTGAACAATTCTATTTTCATTTTTCAATTTTCTCGTGTTAACGACGGCAAGAAAAAACAACTTAAATTCGGTTTTTATATTTCTAAAAAAACCTAAAATAAAAGATACACTTTGATTTCCTACACTTCACATGTAAAAGAAGTTTAAAAATAAAACAAATCAGATAAAAATTTATTGTTTTTGATTCCCTTAATGATCAGACGATTTTTTCTCGGTTACTTTTTTTATTTCTTTTTGCATACTGACACTTAACTGAAACGCATTGGAATATCATAATTTTTCGTAATTTATTCTCAATGAAATATAATGGTTGAATGGAATGAATTCAATAATAGAACAAGTTTTAATGCAAAAATTAAATGAGCCTGGCCTTCGAAATTGATGGAACATTTTTAATTGAAATAAATTCCAATACATGTTTCAATGTTCCAGTAAGCAAGAAACGCTTCTTCATCTCTAATAAATTCCACAATATCAAATTTACCTGGACAGTTTAAACTTACACAGAAATCGTGCCAAGGAAAAATCATATTCAAATTATATGATGATCATAATAATAGTAATAATACTTGTAATAAACCTGGAAATTGTTCTATCGTGTATAATTTATATAGGTTTATTAACAATGTAAATCATCAACGGTTGGTGCATTTGTTATCATTAACAATAATTATTTTAATGGTCAATAATCTATTTTCGAAATGACCACTAGATTGACGATATTTTTGTTGAGAGGCACAGATTTTGACCGTATAAAAACGACCGTCATGCCTCAAAGCAATAACATAACAATTCTTTGCGAATTGTGTTTATTTTATCCTTGAACCGAATACTTGACAATTATTTCCTAGTTCATTTTATGATTGATTTATCAATTATCATTAAACATTAGATTTTTTATGATTTTTAAACTCTTCAAAAAAAAAAAAAAAAAAAAAAAAATGATTTGAATGAAAAAATATATTCAAATTTTATTTTAGGTGTTTTATACGCAGGCTTAAATACCAACTTTTCAGGATTACCAAAACTAAGAGCTTTAGTATCAGAGCTGATTCGAGGGTTTTGAGCACACCGGGCAAAACACATTTTGGCATCCTTTTATAGAACAATATACAAATTTGCTAAAAATTAAACGAAAAGTAGTGAAAGATCTTGATTTGGCCTGGTAAGTCGCCCGGCTTGCCCGCCCCATAATCCACTCCTGCTTAACATACTCACATTTCTTAATTTAGCATAAAGACCCCTAGTGTGAATTATCGGTAGATACATGGGATTATCTTTTTATATTATATAAGGACATTGAGCATATGTTTAGGGCGAAGGATTTATATATTCTTTGATAGCCAAATTATCTTGACTTTGATTGTTCAGTTCGAAACCTATTTGGGAGGGTAGTACCAGCGTGTTCTAATGAATCTTGCAGTTGATAAGTAATAAAATTAAGGGTAGTTGTCTGACCGTAGGGGATACAACTGGAGTTAAAACTACAGTTGTTTTTTTCTATCGGTAATTGGTGATATCATTTACTGATCTCCGGTCACAAAACTAACAAAATTTTCTTTGTAAATAATTTTTCAGGTATAGAAACTATCGAAAGTTTAAGCTAAGCAAATATTTAGAGTAATTACTGACCAATGCAGTGGTTTTTAATCTTGTTGTAAGAACTGAGTTCCACCAGTTTCATATACTCATTCATCGAACCCATCTTAATTAAAAAAATAAAAAAAGAGATTTTTCAAATTCAAAACATATTTGTACATAGGTAATACGAGTCGGTAATATCTCTGGCGAACCCGCGAGACTAACTCACCGAACTTCTGAGATTCGATCGAACCCATGTTAAGAATCACTGAGCTAATGTAGTTTGAAAAAATAGAGGGTTAACTTTAACATCCTATTGTATAAAATAGGATTTTAATACTTTAAATCTATAATAACTTTAATATCCTAATGTATAAAACCAAACCTCCAATTAATATTAAAACTAATAAGCTTTAAGCTTTTCTCACTGCATATACTATATTCCTGAATCATATTTCAAATTTCCAGGTAAAAGAAAATGTTATCATGTGTCACATTTATAAAATTTAACAAAAGTGCAACATAATTTTTGGTAAATTGAATTAAACTTTTGTTACTTAAAAATAAATTTAATATAATATTAGGCTATAGTTCTTTTGTACGTTTCCAATCCTAGTTGTAAATTAATGTTCAAACATTTTTCTTAACGACAAATAAAAAAATTTTCTTCTATTTTTTAAGATTCTTCCGTTGGATGCTTTCTTTAATACATAAATAATTATAAGGTGAAAATTATATTACACAATTATGATAAGTAGATGGTTGAACGAAAACAAAATTGTTTAAAATCTAGTAATATATATATCCATGCAGTAGATAATTGGAATTATGTAACATAATCTACATATGCCAAGCAATCGAATACTTGCGGAAATGAATTCGAATTCATTTCTTATTCATGCAAGTTGATAACATAATTTAAACTAAGTTAAATATATGCTGTTCTTTATTTCAATACCTTTAATGTTTCCAAGAGTAAGTCATTAAATCTAAATGGACTTGAGGCATATTTTTTGAAAATTGAAGTTATTCTATCTTACAATAAATAATTACGTCTCATTTTCTCTAAGTGCAGCACTTACAATTTCCCTGTTACAAAAAAACCAGCGGAATTCTTCTTCCGACTTGAAAAGTTTGAAAAAAATGTGTATGTATTACAAATTAGCAATACAACTTTTGAAATTTACTTATTTTTTAAATATAAATTTATTTTAAGGAAAATTTTAAAGAATCAAAAAATTAATTTAAAAACATATTTGAACAAAAACAAACTTTATGGTAATTTTTACAATCAATTGACACCTTACTGTGTACCACTTTTGAAAAAAATGCATATACTAGAAAAAAAAGTACCTACATATGTTTTATTGCAAGACAAGTTGTTATGTAATAATGGAGAAAACGGATATAAAATTAACTTGTCAAACTATTACCGCATTACTTATGGTTGAATAAAAAAATCCATAAATAAAAATGTTGGAACGAAGAGAATTATTCCATTTAAATGCCTCTTTATAAAAATTAATTGAAGTTATTCTTAATTAGAAAGTAATTTTGGTTTCAGAATTAAATCTACTTTTATTTGGCTAAATGCCTTAAAGATTTTACTATGGCAGAGAATAAAGAAATTGAATTAGTTTAGTGAATAAGGTTTATTTTTTTTTGTAATTAGAATCAATAATAATATGTGGTAGAAAGCAGCAATTGCCTAATAATATTTTACCATAATTATCTTTTGATTTGATAATTGTTATAAATTAACAGTATAAGTATTAGTTTTATAAATTTCCACAAGTTTTAAAACAGTAACTAATGATTGAATGAACGAATACATAAAACATTATTTTCAGAAACATTGCAAAGGATAGAAAATTTTATTATAAAAATCTTATCATTTTATAATTTTGGTACAATAGAATGCGCTGAAAATAAAAACTAAATGCACTCAAAAAGCTTTGAAATGTAGTACTGCAGAAGAATGGAAGAAAGCTATAGGTTCGGATCGAGTTACAAATGAAAATCATTGCGTCAAAGAAGAAAAACGGCCATTGATGTGATGGCAAGAAGAAAAGCTAACTAGATTTTAAAAAGAATCGTGCTCATATGGAAAACTGAACAATAGGCGAGGCTTAAAAACATGGCTACGAATTGTGTGCAACCAAAGAATTACCCATAAGTTTACATTGAGTTTGTGTTATTAATATTAATATAATTTATTTTTATTTCAATTAAAATAAATTTTCGAATGAGTTGAATCAAATCCAGTAGACAAAAATAGTACTAACGTAGAAAAAAAATTTAAAACTAAACATTTACTTAATTAAATGTGGTAAAATAAGGAAAATGTAAGCAGTAATGTTGTTAGTTTTACAGTGTTTTGTTTACAATGTTCTCATATAAAAGAATCTCATGAAAAATTTACGGAACAGTTTTGAAAGTAGGAAAAATTGTTTGCTTTCATTTCAAATGAACTTTTAATGTTAACGAAATTGCTATCAGACTAGGGTAAAGCAAGAAAACTTATCTCTATATTTTTATGTGATTTACTGCCACAATCATTCAAAACACAGTAAACTCTATTATTTTTTAATGCTAGGGTTTAATTTAATAACTTCTATTTCAATTAAAAAATTGTATTTGATTTAATTTAAGTTATCTACTTGATTTATATAGTTGTATATAAGAATACACACAAAAGCTAGTACCTACTTTGGGCACCAAACGTCGTGACTAAAGTGGTCAGTTCTTAATTCAATGATGTAAAAGGAAATAAAAAAGAACTCAAATATTCCAACTTGGAGAACATCGTCCGAGATACATAACGCTGGAAGAAACAGATTAACAATTTGATTCGTCAGAATAAGAAATTTAACTTTTTATGAAACATGAGTGGTGGAACTTTTTTTTCCATCGTTACCCTATACCCAAGTTATAATCAAAATGGAATAACTTCAATAATCTCTTGTAACTTTACCTTACCCTTACCTTGTAACCTTACCCTTGTCAGATATCACTCCCAGTCTAAGATTATATATCTTACCAGTAAAACGTTAAGGAAACTTGTATAAAAGTAATGGAATTATTAAAAATATATTAATTTTTTTTTTTCAATTAAAAAAACGTCAGTTTTGAAATCAGCAAACTAATTTTATGCAATTCTTATTACAAATATTGTTTCAGAGTGTATACATTTATAAAGTAAACATATAATGAGGCATAAATCTATCAACAGTCAAAAAATTAAGTTGTTAAGAATTTAGTGGATCTAAAAAAATCTTTTACAGCCGATAAAATAATTTAATTACTAATAATAACAATGGGATCGTAACTAATTTATCAACTCTTTAAGAGAAATAGTAATCTTTGTTGGCATCTGTTCAATTTATGTTAAAATAATATTATGCAGTTCATTAATGCATGAAGCTCAACTAAATTTCTTCTGTTTTCAAAGAGATATACTCTTTTAGCTTTTCGAAAAGAAAAGATAGTTTGCATTCTTTGTTTTTGATTTTATTTCGGTTCCAAATATAAAATCTATATTTAACAAATTTATATCGATCAGAGGAACATTTGAAAAAAATTCTAGAAAAATCGGATACACTATATCGTTGTAAAATCCACATGTTTTATTTGGTGGTTGATGTTATATTTTGAAGACTATTTTCATTTTCTTTTTATGAAAAATGTAAGTAGGAACTATGAAATTTGATTTGAAAAAAAAAACAAATAAGGAAAATAAACATCTAGAGATTAATTATAACTCTTTAATAACCAATCAATCGCAAACACTTGACTTACTTTCTCAGACAACTATTTTCACATAAGACATAATTATCAGTAAGGAAGTGGAAGATATTAGATTTTGGTATGTTGTTTAATTTGATTGCATAACTTTCGCGATCACGTAGAGTCCAATACAATCGCTGCACGAATTCATTTTTCGTTAGAAATTTTCAAATTAAATCACGATTTAACATATTTTTATGACTAAGAAAAATCGAATGTTTTTTTGTAAATTTGCCAAATTATTTGCAATCGCCTTTTGACAAATCATTTGATTTTCATTTTTATTTTCCTCACCCACTTGTACAGATTCGTCTTGCAATTTTTCGAACGTAAAATTTTGAATCTTGGGTGAATATTATTCATATTTTCTGTGACTAAAAAAGAAATTTCATCTAATCTAAAGATCGTGTTAAATCTTGAAGGATAAACTTAAAAAACTAGTCATTTTTTATTATGTATTACTCTTATAATAGCTATACTGATATGAAAATTTGTCAAAATGTATATTTTAGTTAAATACTCCCTTTACAAATGTACATATACATAAGAAAAGTATGTAGCTTTTTAAGAAATTTTAAAAGTAACTCTTAAAAAAAACTTATTACACAAACTAGAATCTGATATTAATTTACCTTAACAATTTTTGGCAAAAAGAGTCAAAAAAGAAATAAGAAAAAAAATCGATGTGCTGCGCTACCTAGCTAGGTTACCGGAAGTGGTTGGTTTAGAAAATAAAATTTTATTTTAAAAAAGAAACGTTATTTTGTGCAAAAATTACCCGCTATCAAAAACGCTATTTCAGTATCAACGCTAGTAGTGGTAGTGTTATCGAGGAGAGATATACTTTTTCCATGAATTTACCTATAAATCCCTCAACCTGAAATAAATCGATATCTCGTCGGATGGTTTTGGATATAACTGATTTCTGTATTGCATTTTGGTTTGTTGAAATTTTTTTTTGTTACCGCTAGTTTTAATTTTGGTTCGAAACATAATTCTTTTTCATTATTAACACAAGTGTCATAATGATCTTCGATAGTTCTACCAAATTCTTCTGAATGATAGGTTTGGGGATAAAAAAATAAAAGAAGATTTACTATAAACTTGATCAAATTTGATTTGGTAAGCCTATTTTCTTCTTTTTTCAAATATTTATATATAATTATGTAAAAAACGTAAAGCATTTGCTATTTCTAACTTTATATTTTCAGTTTAATTAATTTTGCTTGTTAGGGTGACATAAATAAAAAGTATACTATTTTACTATTTTGGTGACCCCTGAGCATATAGCGGAGGCAATCTAAAAAAAATTCTAGTAAATACCGAAAAAACGGTATTGAAATTTACGAATACCGATATTAAAAATGGTACAAATGACTCGAAATACCGGTATTTAGTATCCCGGTTTATCTGTGTAGCAATCCCTAGCTGTAACTTACTCAGTAACTTCAGAGCTATATGATATGGAGAATATAATTGTATAGTTTCGTTAATATAAATTTTATTTAAAAAAAGTGTAGCTTAATATATTAATACCAAAAAATGACAGTTATTTCTCATTATATACTCTTATTTTTCGCTGTATGTTATTTATCGCTTTCCATCGCTCGTTTTTGCTACCATAGTGCCATTTGGTTTTCAAAAATCCAATTATATTTTATATATCATATAGCTCTGGAGCTACTGAGTACACTGCAACCTAATTTTACCTAATATTAAAAGTTGTTTACTCCTTTTTTAAATTGAATTTTATTTTATAAGCCACCCACTTCCAGTAACCAAGCTATGTAGCTTATCGATTTTCTTTCTTATTTTCTTTTTGTACCCCTAAACTCTTTTTTTCTTAAAATTTGACTCTTGATTTATCATATGAATTTCTATTAAATTCTTGAAAATCTCCAAAATTCTGGTAAAAAACTAACTTTTAACTTATCCACCGAACTTCGTAACACCATGGTGTTTTTTTTTAGAACTTAACGGTCAAATCTTTATTATGTTTTTCCCAAGAAACTAAATTTCTCACCATTTTATTTATTTCGTATTAAATATTCAGGAAAAAATACACAGTAGCCCCTTCTCATATATATGTACAATATCTTGAGAACTGTTAAATCGGGTAAACGTTGTAAAGTTGTGAATTAAAATTTTTTCGCGAGAGTGAATTCATTATATTATTGCAAACAATTACAACTGAATTTTAATTAACTTAACTCTCAAAAATTAAATGTTACTTTCATGTTTTAAATGTGTATTTGTTTTCGTTAATCTTATTTTGTATAAAATTAAATTTATCTTCGTTAGTTCCTTGTTCTGTCTTATTTCCTGCAAGACATTTAATTCACTTTTTGTATATATAAAGAATATTTTCCTTTGAACTAATTGCACACTAAGCCAACAAAAGCATAATTTCTTACACAGGAAAAAGTCTGTTGTGGATAAAAACACATTTTAATCAAATTAAATATTTTGAAACAGAATGTTTTCTTCTTTAATAAAATATTTTGGTATTTTTAAAAACATTATCCTTCATGGTTTAATTTTAATAGTTAGGTAGTTTTGTTCCATGAAAAAGGTACCTAGTTATATTTGCTTGTATTTCACCTTTTCTTGATAAAATTCCCATCAAAAATGCTTATTTTATACCAAAATCATTTCATCCGCCTATTGATGTATCTAGATTTGACTTATCTAGGCGCTTTTGATAGGAAATGAACTTCACAAAGTGACCAGTTTCAAAACGATTGGCCAAATCATTGGTCAATAATTTCATAGGACAATACTTAGTTGTAACAAAAATTTAAAATTCTTCTTGCAAATGATTCGCAGAGAAGTTCCACGTATGAATTTTTCTTGGGATTTCCAAATAAAAAAGAGAAATAATTTGCTTCTTCAAAGCATTGAAATATTCAAAAACCTACATAATTCAAATTGAAATTCTGCCTCTTACATGTTATCAACAATCTTTATATATTTTGTCGACATCCCGTCTGAAAATTTAATAAATACAAACTGTTGAATTTATGAAAGTAGTTATAATACCTATTGCAGACAGATAAAAGAAAGACAATCATCAATAAGCAACAAGTTTTCGTCGTGGTCTGGGTATAAAACACGATATAAAACGTTTGGCCGACTTTACCAATGAGGAAGAAATTTCACTTTCATTCGTTGGTTTGTCTCAGTGACCCACTGTAATGTATAAGTTGCCTCTTTCTCCATGTCGCCTTCTTCTCCAACCGCCCCAGTCTACTTTCAACGCTCTCACCATTTCCATATCTTAAGATGTCCAATGAAGGCTACTCTGGACATCATCATCATCATAAAAACGTAATGAAAAAAAACTCTATAAAATAAATCATTCCTCCAACTCCATAGTAATCAAATCAATCAATGGCCCCGTTTGGTAATTCAAAATCTTTAATGATTTTTTAACAAAAACTTCTTTTTATTCAAGAATTACTCAATCGTTTCTTTTTGTGTTTAATACTTTTTTTTTAAAAATCACTTTCGATTTCAACTAAATTTGTTAATAGTATATAAACTTTCTCAAATTATGGAATTAGTAAAACACAATTGTTATAGGAAGTATCTCCATGTCTTTTCAAAAACTTATTGAATTATTATTTTCTATTCAAGAAAACTAGAATAGTAAAATTAAAAATTGCTACATTGAAAAGCTTTTATGGTTACAAAAAAGCAAAGAAGTGGTTGTAATGATTTGTTCCGGAAGCAGACAGAGTCCTTCAAAAGGTGTTTTATTAGTATCATTAAAATTTTGCAATAAAATTATGTGGTTGAAAGCATAAAATTTAGTTTTGACCAGTTCTATAAAAATAATAAGTTCTTATATAAGATGCGTTTTTTTTTCTTTATTTGCAGGACCTACGACAAGCCACCTCATCTTTGGTTGTTTTGGGATATTTATTAGTCATCCGTTTCTTAAACAAAATGAGTACTGCTATAATTTATTTGTGATTTTTATTTATTTATTTGCTGTCGCTTTTGGAGTAAGAAATAAAGAAAATCTTTAGGGTAGTAAAGTAATGTATCATGCAATACATTAAAAATATTTACTAAACGTCATTGTCCAACATTTGCCACAATACCCTATAGCGATATTTTCAAAAATATAGGTAAAGACAAGTCTCCAACAAAGTTATCTCGATGATCCGAAGTCCATTACCCACTTTGCCTCAATTGCCTAGATTAAAACATACCGATATTGCTGGAGTTAGGCTTTTTCGATCCCAGCAAATTAAAAATGTAGAAAATTGAATTTCATTTGCATGTGTATTTTGATACTTATGCAATTTTTGTATTTGTAATTTGGAAGTCGAAGTTACGCAAATTATTGAAAAAGAAAATTATTTGGAGAGTGCTTTTATAAAATATAAAGTTTAGAACAGTGGTTTTTAAACTGGGTTCAACCGAATTTCAGGAGTTCGATGAGTCAGTCTCACAGGTTCGGCAGATATTATGTTCTAATGGTTTTGTTCATTTTGTATAGCTATGTATAAATATATACCTATGTTATGAATTTTAAAAAATCCTATTTTATTTTTCCATTTAAGAAGTGTTCGGTAAAAGCGCATATGAAAGTGGTGGATATCAGTACCTACCTCCCAAAAGGTTAAGAACTACTGGTTTAGACTGTAGTTGATGTTCGAAAATGGTTAAATCCTTATAGTAAAATGTTGAAAAGTAATAGCTTACAAGAACAATCGCATTGCTTGTTTTGATTAAGTGATTCCAAAGATTCAGCTTATTATGAAGCACTAAGCACTTAAATGCTTTAAGATTTTTGTATCATTGGGATAAAAAGTTGAGATCTTCGGGTTAAATTAAAATATGAACTAATGATTCGATAGTATCCCCAAAATGGCTCATAATGACAGTATTGGTTGGACAGTAATACAAGTATTAGTTAGTCAGCAAGCATTAGTTAGTTGACTATATTTTAGGTATAACTGAAAATGTAACACGTTTGATCATTATTAATTACAACTATATGGTTTTGTAAAGTTTTACTTGTAGTGAAAATAAAAATGCACACATGTGCAAAAAAAAGTTGCAAAAAATGCCGCATGTTTATCTGCCTTTGAATAAAAGATTAGTATAACTAAAAAATATTTTTTACAAAAATTAAAAAATTGAAATATGAAAACTATATTCTACCAAAGTTACAATGGAGCATTAAATATTTTCAACATTTACAATACAACTATTTTCTTTCAACCCATTCAAATTTGAAATCAATTTAAAGATAAAAATCCAGACTTTAAACAATGCTGTCTACCTATTAGAATTACTTATGCATTTGATGTAAATGGTAAATTTTTACAATATAATATATATTTACATTAAAAGCCTATCTAGGCATTGAACACACAAAAGTTTTATAACAGAAAACACAATAAGCTTGGTTGGCATTAGAGTGTCACTCGTATAAATGTGTTTATTGTCCTAGAGGTAGTGCCTACCTGTAAAATAAGAGGCGTTTTGAATTGAACACATATACGAGACATTTGTAGCGATTGTGAAGAGAAACTGAATACCTACGAAATAGCGAAATGTATAATCTAACATTATAGCGTGCAAATGATCACATATTTCAGAATGGTGCATAATGAATTTAACTGTCATAACACATTTCTAAATGCATTCAGAAAAGAGGTGCAAAACTATGGCAAGTACCTCAGATGTCACCCACGCAGACGACAGTCGTTTGCAATTCACCAAGTTTATTTTGAATTGTTGCAAGTGAAATATATTGTTAATGCTCACTAATAATATGTATTTGAATTCGCTATTTAGATGCATAATTTCATTTCGATATTCATGTCACTCCTTCAGTCTGTTTAATATTGACAAGTTTCCTATAGAAATAAAACCTTTTTGCATAGAAGTTCAAATGAATAAATGATTCTGTCGCTGCAAGAAGTATAAATATAAACACTATGAATACTTGTTTAAAATATTAAATCGCTAAAGTTTTAAATACACCATACACAATATGTATATAAAGACTGTTTAAAATAGTATCTTTATTATATTGTGTGTTTTATTTGTGACATTTTATAACAGCAAAAGGAAAACAGTAGTATATGTGATCATAGTTTTGAAATGCACTATAACTAATGTGATACAAAGCTCTAAAGCTACATTTTAAATTTAGTTTATATTTTTACTAGTTCTCGCTACAAAGTTCAAAAAATATTACAAAAAATTATCACAAGCAATAAAAAGGCTGAATTTAGTAACTTGAAAAGAATTCATTATAGATTTGAGTTATTTTAAATTTAATTTCAACCCATACATGATTGAGTTTTTTCCCCATTTTTTTTTTTCTTTTACCGTATTTGGTTATATTTTCAAACGATTTTCCTTTATATTTTATCACTGTATCAATTGTAAACTAAAGCAATTCCAATTTCTATATGTTCTTTTTTTAAATGCTAAATATTTCAGTTAATTCAAGTAACATAAAACCTACAAGGGACCGAGTAGTCAAAGTGGCCGCTCTAAAACTACCCGATTCTGGGTTCTCGTTTTTTTATTTTTTATTAGCTCGAGAGTCGTTAAAACTCGTGGCAGTTGTTAAGTGATAATATAACAAAAAATAAATACCAACAAATTTGAGTATGCAAAATTTTTTTTTGGGATAAAATTAATCAATTTACAACAATAAAATAATGTTTAAGATTTACACCAATCATAATTTCCGTACAATCATTTCTCTTTTTGATGAAATTAATGTAATATTTAAGTATTATTCTTTAAGAATATCTTATATCCGGTTAAAAATAATACATATAGTAAAATACTAGCAAAAAATATGTAATATTTTTATCGTTTTAATCGCTCGTTTGAAATTGAATAAATGAACAAATACAATTTTTTATATCGAAACCAAACACCTGGCTATGTTAAATATAAAATTTTTAAAACTGTTGGCTTTTTCATTTTAAATTAAACATACAAAGATAAAATCATTGCCTATAATTTTTGCAACTAATAAATTGTGCATTTCGTTTAGAAATTTGAATACCATAAGCACTACATTTATGTTCACAAATGTGAAAAATTTACAAGAAGTCATTTTTACACCAATCTATGTCTCATACTATACAACTTAATTTACGGAACACGAATGATATCTACATAAGTGTTAAATAGGACAAATTGTTTTTTTTTTTAATTTTGAGTTTCCAAAACATTGCAAATTCCCTATGTAATAGCGTACTTAGAACAAAATTTCAAAATCAAAATTTGGAAGATTCTCGGTTAGTAAAATAGATATTATAATTTTTGAAATTCTAGTTTTATAACGATTAAAAACGCTCTATTGTTATGGTTTTTAATGTAACGATGCAGAAATTTTGTAGGTTAATATTATTACTTCATTTATATGTAAGATTTAGTAGTAAAACGCTTAAATTTGAAAATTCTAGTCATTTCCTCCTCGTTATCTTCTATTTAAAGAGTAGCAAAACATTTTTCTGTTCTATATGTTTTAGAACTTAAAAAAAAAACACTAACTTTTCTGCACCGTTTCCCTTATTATGGATGTTCTTCTAACTTAATCCAATAACTACCCAATTTTTTAACTTCTACTAACTGAGAGTTATTCTCCACGAATTTTTAAAATTCTGAAACGTAAATTAACACAAAAAATAATAAAAAGTTTATGAAATCGAAATTTGCAAAGATAAATGAAGCTCACATTATAGGGTATTACTCACAAATAATGTTACTGTTGAACTGCAAAGACTTGAGTTGAGACGTCATGCTTACCTGAAAAAAAGAAAAAAAATTATATCTCTTTTTAAAATACAAAAATTACATACTATAATTGTAAAACCGTAACTTTTCTTTAAAAAAAAATGTTTGTTTACGTATATTGTGGTTCAAGTTTTATGAATTGACAATCAAAATACGTGTATGGAGCAATAGGTATAAAATAGTTTCATCGGTTGTATTAGTTATATATAATTTATATTCAAATTAATTAAAAATCAAAATTTTAAAAAGATATGAAAAATTTTGTTTGAATTTATTTTTATATTTACAAAGAAGTATTAAAGATAATTCTTTTAAATTTTTATGTATGTACCTACATATTTTAATTACTAGTGTACCTTCTATTGTTAAGTTGTATAAAACGCAATTTGCATGAATTGTTTTCTCACAGTAATGTATTTGAAAAGTAAACACCGATACAGATACATTGAAAACTATTAAAACTACATATAAAAGAAGACAATCATTTTTGTTTAATTTAGCAGTCCTTAAAAGGTAATGAGTATTTAACGAAAAATATTAATGGGATGTAATCATTTTCAACAAGGAAATACATTAAACGCATTGCTTTTGGGAGCTATAAGGAAGTTAATTCAATCGTGATGTACATACGATTTTAAAGTAAGAAAAAAACATTTCTTGTAAATATGAATTAATAACGTTGAAATTTTGAAAAGAAAATGTATTTCAATAAAATTTTCCGGCTGTTAAATTTTTTTATGGTGAGCATAGATAAAATAAAGTGTATATAATAGGTTTTTAGTGAAGTTTCAGTAAAAGGTTTTTCAAATAAAAAAAAATTTTTTAATTGTTTATAAAGAATAAAAATGAGATTTGGTATTTGGTGTTTTAAAAGAATAATGCAATATGTATGTTAGGGGATTTGATTATCAAAAAATGTTCAATGGTTTCGAGTGTACAATGCTAAACTGAACGCATTTCTTCCGGTAATTTAGGGAAAGTTGTGTCCACAAGAAGTGGAAGAAGCCAGATATCGTAGCGGCTTGTGAGTAGTAATGTAATGTAGGTGCCTCAACAGAATGAACGATCGTGGGATTTCGGCCGGAACATTTTAGCGCAAATACGGAAATGTTCAACCAGTGGTTCTACTTTCACTTGCCCGCGAGCTCAACACGCTCTGTACGCGGACCATTGAACGTGATAGTTTTATGCCTTTATTTAATATTTCAGTAGTTCGGCAAGACAACAGACATGAATGAAACAGGCTTTCTCGTTATCTCCACTCAAACAAAAAATCTATTCACCCATATAAATGCTCCCATGCCACTAAACCAATACTTTTCAACGCCAATTTTCTCCTTATTTTTTTCTCCTAAAACTAAATTTACTAAAACATTTCGGATATACTTATACAAACGCTTAAAATAAATCTGGAAAGAAAAATATTTAGGAGTAGTACTGCAAGCTTCAAGGTACTATTGTAGTCTTGTTCAAACAAAAAGAAAATAGTTTATGGTATACGAATATTCATTTATATTGTGGTTCATGTTCCTTTTAGTTCGGTCAAAATCTGGCAACGTTGTTTTATACTTTGTGATTTAATTGGCAAATAAGTCGGCTCAAAATGAAAATTTAGCCACAAAAGAGACAATTTTCCCATATAAGAAATGCATTAACAAAAAAATCGTGAATAGAATAAAGTAGAAAATGTAACGTTGCCAGATTTTGGCCGACCGAAAAGGGACAGAAGCTTGTAATGCTTTTCTTACCATTTTTTTAAAATATTTCAATTAAAAAAATATTTTATCCAAACTATCAATAATCTGACTATAAGATGTTAAGTGAAGTAAGCTATAACCACCTAAATAATACAAATAGATTTAAATTAATACAAAATATAAAGAACAAAAATTCCTAAGAAATCATGAAAATTTTTGAGAATTTTTTTTTGTTGTTGTAGTTCCGAGGATCTTTTATTTATAAATAATTTACAGTTTGTTATTTTTGTGCAACGTTTCGCAGTTTATTACTGCTTTTTCAAGCCATTATAAATAACAGTAACATTTACATAGAATAAGTTTTTAACAAAGGTTTGGTTCAATTATAAATTTTAAAGAAATATCCAGGATATTTTATAAATACCTATCCGAGGCCAATTTACCGTGCTTATAGCCCTAAGCTCTTTAATATTGAAAACATACGAACAAAAATTGAAATAATGAAAATATTTGAGTAACATTTTTTTTTTGTTGTAGTTCCAAGGATTTTTGAGAACCTTTTATTTTTAAATAATTTACAGTTTGTTATTTTTGCGCAACGTTTCGCAGTTTATTACAGCTTTTTCAAGCCATTATTAATAACAATGAAATGTATAAAGAATAAATTTTTAACAAAATTTTGGAATCAATAATAGATATAAGAGAAATATCAAGAATATTTTATAAATACCTTTCAGGGGTCAATTTACTATGCTTATACCCCTAACTTTTTTAATAATTAATATTGAATAATACATTTTTCACAACAATCTTAATTGACAATGGAGTCGATGCCAACACTATTGGTATTAAGATTTCTGATTTTCAAAATTTCATAATATTTCTCTTATAGTGGAGTGACTAAAGGTTTTTACCTCGGACTTTTGCAACAGTGAATGAATTTTAAAAATTCAAAAAGGAATGTTTAGCAACTTATATAAACAAAAAAGTTTACCCATTGAAAATTTGTGTTTTTGATTTTTTTTAAAGTTATTATTTAGTACTTGAATAAAATAATGGTTATCGTGATTAATTAAGCTCTATTTAAATTATTACTTGGATCACTTTTTGGCTATTAATCAATGAAATTAATTTATTAAGAACCAAAAAAAATATAGTCTACTGGTGGCCGAGTGGTTTAGGTGACCGCTCTAAAGCTAGTAGGTTTGTAGTTCGATCCTCGTATCGAACAAATTTTCGATTTTCCTCGAATACGGATTTGTATTAATCAATCCTAGAGTTGCTAAAGATCTTAGTAGTTATAAAGCGACGTTAAATAACAATTAGAAAAGTATGAATATATCAAGTAATACATTAATATCAGGTGACAGCACAAACTCTTCAATACCAGAAGCTATTAGCCAATGGGATTACAAGATTTGAGGATGTTAATTTGTTTTGATTGTTGAAATTTTGAAAATTTAAGCAAACCACTCCCAGACTTAATGCCTAGTGACATACAATGTATATATTAAGCTTTGACACTAAGCAATATGGGTATTAAAAGCGGAAGTGATCTTTATTTTTTTTCCACTATTTAGTAGTATTTCAAAAAAAAATTAAAAAAACAAACATTATAAAGGAAGTATATTAAATTTCAAAAAAAAAAATTAAGGTGATACCAATATTGTTCTTGGTTTAAAAAATTGTTTTTAACAAAATATTAATTTTTTATTGATTTAAAGAAGTAATATTTTATAAAAACAGTAATATCCGGTCTTAAATGAAATCAAAATTTTAGACAATCGGCTGGATAAATTCTAAGAAAATTTTTTTTCTTGATTTTCACTTATTCTTTTTTTTTACAAAAATGAATTGAGAAAGAGATCTCACAGTTTAAAGACAGTATTTACATACTTACAAAGTATCATCAAAATATCTTTTCGGGGCCGATTCATCATGCTTATACCCTTAGACACTTACTTATAAAAGCGCATGTTTATAAAAAAGGCCAATGAAGGCGATAAAATTCTATAGTAAAATTTAAAAGTTGATCGTTTCTTTTACATTTTACTAAGCAAATATGATAAAAACCTATATTTATGGACTCAAAACAAATAGATATTCTCTTTAGTATATTTGTCAAGTCAATTAAATTTTATAGCATCTAAATAATGAATAAAGCATTAAGATTTATACCCGAAAATATTTCCGTTAATTTCATTGAAAGATATATTTTAAAATTTTTAAGCAATTATACCTACAATAACTTCAAAAGTGAAATGTTAAAATAACACAAAATTTAAAAGAAACGAATTTTGAAATTAAAATTTAAATTTGATGTATTCTGTCAAAGAGGCAAATGAGAACTTGTACAATGAATAATAAAATCATTAAATAAATGAGCGATTAATGACCAATTTATGATCAGGAAGAGAATTAGAAAATAAACACCTTTCCTCTCAGTTAAATTACCTTTCTATTTGATGTGGTTCATATAGTGTAGGAGGGCTATTTATCAAATCAAGAGAGACTTGTTAGTATTCAAAGAAAGATACTTGTAAGATGATAATTTATTCACAATAACTAATGCAGAGCTTATAATTGTTGAAATGATTGAATATGAATTTGAATTAATTATTTCTCGATAAAAAAAATAAGCTAATAATGCAAAGTTCATTGAAATTTGATTTGAATTAAGAATCCTAGTAGACGAAAATTGCTTTTGCTGAGGCATTTTTATTTGTTTTGGAGTATGGTACATATAAATTCAAACTTTAGAGAGAACTTTAATACGGGGGGAAAATTGGGGATGCTGAATTTTATCAAACACAAATTTAAAAAAAATGTAACAAAAAAATCTGTTTCCCATTCTTTGATGAATAATTCTTTGATTCTTTGATGAAAAATAAATTCTTTCCCCTATACCATATATTCATCATAAGGCAGAAGCATTATATTCAACACAATCCATAATTTCTTGCGAACGGCCTTTTTCATTTGCTTTATATATTGTTATATTTTTATCTATATTGACAAGTCATAAAATGAACGAAAATATAACAAAATTAAAAAAATGTCGCAAATTCAAAACACAAATTCACGTCGCAAATTTTCATAAGTTTAAATTTGCTTTTTCATTTTCCCTACACTTTGATGTAGGTATATTTTCATACGGACATTGTAGGAAACAACAACACCTCTGTGGTTTTACCAAAATAAGTTACCGTATTTTCGACATTTTTAAAAAAGACAACATATATTTATATTTTTAAATAATATAAAGATAAATTCTAATTTAAAAAAAATCAATCGCTAGAAATACGAAACCAATCAAATAAATTAATATTTACAAAAGAATTAACTAATCAAATTGAATCGTTCATCAATTATCTACTTTTATTTTCGAAATTTCTTAAATACAAAAAATGAAGGTCTATTTGCTTTTCTCTTTTTGGCGATTTTCATGATAGCAACTCGTTTTTATAACCAACTTTAACTACGCGTTCGATTAATTAGTTAAACCATTTATGCAAGTGTATAGTTATGTGCAAAATAGTGCACTATGGTAAGTCAATATCTACAAGTAATAGAATGTACTTTTGACTTTTAATAGAATATAGAAAATGTATTGTGGTCTTATGTAATATAGTTCACTGCTATATGACTCACCACATAGCAGTTATGGAGCGATCCAATACTAATTGATGACCGATGAGGAAGATTGCTTGACAATCGATGTACGTATCCGGTCAAAACGTCAGTAATACATTTGTTGTTCAAATTTATGTTTATAGTTTACTTCTGCAAATTACATTGCATAAATAAAACCATAATATATTTTGTATATTAAATAAACAGTATAATTATTCAAAGTTAACGAAAAAAATTAATTTGAATTTATACTTTTGTCTATAAAATTATAGTAAAACGTAAAGTTTTTTTATCAGAAACAAGCATAGCAGCAAAATAACAAATTTGACCCATCAAGGTAGTAGAGTAACATAATTTGAATAAAAAAATATAACCTTATTGAAACCATTAAAATTCTAGATGTTATAAACAATTTATGGTTAATCAAGTTACAACTTTTTAGAGAAAAATTTGTGGCTTTCCAAAGCTATGTCGATTTAATGGACAATATTAGCAACGTTTCCCAACTTCTCCGAATCGCATCTTTAGGTCGTAATATGCTCCGAAACTTCGGAGAGGTTTCTGGTAACATTGGTAACATTGTCCATCGAATCAATACACGGCTTTGGATCCTACAGCTACAACTTCTTCACTAGAGAGTTGTAACTTGATTAAGACCGACCGTGAAAGCTTTAAATCTAAAATTAAAGCTTAAATTTTAAATGTCTACACCGAGACGTTGGTTACATACAATGAAAAAAATTCACGTTTTATAATGAATGTTCAATACGAAAAATTAAGTAATTAGATTGCAGGTAAAAATAAAAAACAACTAGCTTTAGATTTCAATGCTGAATTATTTTTAACGTATTTACATTAAATATTTAATGAATAGTTGTAAAGCAAGCGTAAAGAAGTGAACATCTGTTACCACTTCAATCACATTATATTTATTATACATTTTTATGAGGTAGAAAAATGCTTACTTCTAGATTACAATTAATTTTTTTTTTGCAATTATATGAGATATATTAAATACTAAACTCAAAGAAGTAATATACGATTTGGGGTTTTCGTAAACTAAGCTTTGAGCATTTGGAGTATCAACGATAGATGGAGCTACTTTTGGATTATACAGAGAAGCTTTACATCGTACTTAGTATAGGTACTTGGTATAGGAAGTATACTATTATTTTATACTGATAAATAAACAATTATTTGACTAAAATCAAAGTGGTAAATAACATATTGTTAAACATTCTTTTTATGGACTAGCTTTTTCTTTAATTGAATCCAATTGAAACAAAAGCGAAATTGTATTTTGCAATTTTACAAATGATTGTATGTATTGAGGTAGGTGTTGAGAATCGAAAACGGTTCAATCAAGATTATAAGCATAGGTACAATGTTATTATGCAGTGTTCAAATATTTCCGCCTAAAGAATTAAATATTTCCGCCTAAAGAAGAGTGCAAAAATAAATTTGAATCTCCCATTTGCATTTTTATAGCATAAATAAAACAATGAAATATTTATTACATTCACGCTAGAATTACTTTTTAACTTATCAAATATTCAACACATTCACAAGCATATTATTTAGTTTTAAACGATACAATCATTGGATGTTGTTAACAATGCTTTAACAGACGAATTAAATTGGCTCAATGTTTGCCAAATTAGTGAACGAACATTTGACGAATGAAAACGTGTAACAAGTAAAGGTGTACTTTTACTTTGATAAAGTTACCTTTAAATTTTGTAAGATGCCCACACTAAAGTTGAATTATAAAATCGTAAAAATTAAGAAAGCCTTCCCTTCTTTCACCAAATTAAAAACACAAAACGGAGAAAGAAGAAGAAAAAATGGTATACTATACGTACAATGTACATTGTATACAAATATGGGTATGAATGCAACACTACTAGTTCAGGAAAAACTTGCATGAGTTTCCATAAAATGATTAAAGCTTACTTGTAACTAGCTTTTGTTTTTCATTATTTAATTTTTTTAAGTGTAGTTGAATACCATTCATTCATAAAAATACCAAGCACCAATTTCAGATTTTTAATTCAATAATTGACTTTATTTACGTAAATCAAACTTCAAAAAAATGACAAATTAGTTTTGATTTAAAACAATGTTGGTTACTATCAAAACTAAATTGAATTTGGTAAATGTTTTACTTAAAGCAATGTGTTTTAGTAAATCAATTTATTTACGCTTTCATTTTTAATTTAGAGTAAATTTGTATTTAAATAAAAACATGAAAAATAACAATACGATGATACTAAGAATAAATACTAATAAATATGCAAAAATGAAAACAAGATTAATTGAAATTAATAATATATTATGAAGGTAATTAGCCACACTAAATCTAGAATTGCAATAATAATAAATAAATACCACCATTTTTTTATCAGGTATGATTGAAATAAAGAGGAAAGTGACAATTTTCATTCGCATATAATAAAAACAGTAAAAACCCTATTAAATTATTATAGGTGTAATTTCAACTTATGATATGAAATCATGCATGGGTCGTGTAATACGTAAGTACAACGTATTATGTTTAAAGTATATATTCATTTCTTTACTTTAAGTAATATTTAAAATACTAAATAATAAAATTCTTAAGAAAAATTAAACTTCTTCATAATACAATTACGCTCATGATTCTTATATATCTTGCTTAAACAAATTACAGTAAAATATTGCAGAGATGTAAATTATTTGGAAATTATGCAACTGATTTAATTTTATTACGTTTTGTTGACAAATTGTAGCTTCCTAAATGCTGTTCCTAAAAACAAGCATAAATACAACAAATAGACAAATATTTTATGCTTAATTTTAAACGGGATTTACTTGTGTAAGTATGTATTTGTTTTAATGCATTAAAAATTAAACTACTCTATTTCATAACACAGGTATAGATGACGATTTGATGAGGTTTGAGAACTTTATCTTTGAGTTATAAACCAGGAAATCCACTTTCTGAATATTGAAATCAAAAATGTTAGAAAATTTATCCTTTCTCGTTTAATTTAAATGTCTCTCATCATTATTTTAGAAGCCTATTAATTAAGTCATATTGCCCTGTAATTTACATTGCAATAGTAAAGGTATATCCCTTGCTTAACTTTAAGCCGCAGGAAAAATACAAATACGAGTTGAGTTATTTAAAATAATGCACTGAAAAGCGACAAACAATTTGCTGCATAGATTGCTTTCCTAACGAATAATTTCTCTGTAAAAAATGTAATATATGTAAAAGGCAAGGGAAGTACTATAAGGATACGATTTTATACTGACGCTTGACGCTGATTTCAAGCGTTAAATTTAGTCACGTGGTATAGCTTCAAACAAAGCTCCATTAAAATGAAAATCAGCATTAAATTGCAGCGTCAAGTGACTCTGGAGTAATAAGTTAGCCCCAAAAAAGTAACAAGAAAGTTAAACTATCGATCTATGTTATTCCTTAACCTTTTTGGAGTAACAACACAGTTATAAAAATAGCAGGAAATTTTTGAATCTGCAAAATTTAAAGCACGTGTTCTGGTTTGTTTAACAGTAAAATTAATTTAGACTAGGTTTCAACAAAATTAGTTATACTGTTTGAAGGATTTGTATCAATTAAAAGCAAGTAAAAGCTAATACTTCGTTTTATGCGAATCAAATTTTTATGACTGTTGAAGTTATTAATAAAAACCATTAAAAAATCTGAGTAAATTGAAAATATTTTTAATTCCACATTTAAACGGAAGTATATAAAATCGCAATTAATACACTCAACATTGTCGTGAAAACGAAAGTAATAAAATTTCGTGACTCCATATATCTGTTATTTCTGGTTTTAGTAATAGCCAAATCCAGTAACTATTTCACTACAGCAATATTTATTTTTATGAAAGGAAACAGCAGCATTTACCATTCCAAACTAAAGAGGAAATTCAAACTGTCACCATGCGAGAGAATTGTAAAAACTGATCTGAGATATTATGCAACGTAAAATTTAAAGCAAAAGCCATTGTTTCGTATTACTTTTGTTAGTTAAATAAGAAATATATCTGACATCTTCATCCTTAAACAATAAAGTTGTGAAGAAAAGTAGACCAATTATTTGAAAGTAAGATGAAATTCTCAAGGAACTTAAGTTATTCTGAAAATAATAAACAAATAACGAACAAATTCCCAACAGATTTATAATCTAGAGAAACATAGATGGGTAGATGCACGTATGCATAAGTTTACAAAGAAGTAAGCATAATTAGAATGTTCTGACAAGTGAGATTGGTGTCAGTATGCGTTAACGCTAATGAATAACGTTTTATTTTATTATCATATTTGTGTAATACGTCGATCCGGAAGGTTAGGATCAGTTCACCGGAGAAAGTGATAATCGCTAGTCTGTCAGTCATAATATCTAGAATATATTATTCTGTACGTTACATTCAACATTAATCTAACTATGTAATATCCATTCAATATAATAACGGAATAGGTCAGTAATTACAACCATGATTCTTAATAGCAGTTTATGTTAGTAGAATCGATTAAGCAATTTTCAAATCACTATGATTATATTTCAATTTCTTTATTTTGAACGAGAAAAAATGTTATTTAGTTTGTCAAATTCACAACTTACGCATTGCTTTGACGTGCCTTTCGTTTTATTATAGAGAAATGCAAAAGTTTCAGCATACAAATTAAAATTTTGTGGGCATTTTGAGGTTTATCTATCGTACTTGCGTGACTGATTTTAGAATAGACCAGGGATGGCGGAAATGAACTATTTGTTTCACTTGATTTCCACATTTTTTTTCTTTTGTTGAAAATATATTTATAATAGTTACACAGAAATGCATTGGTATGTATTATTTACAACCATAAGTACATATGCATGGGTTTGATATTACAAACTCTGTTTCATTCTAAAAGTTAAATTAATGTACGAGTACTAGGGTATCTAATTCTTGTTTTATTTAAATCGACAATACTTTTATTAAAAATTTAAGTTCTCGTTAAAAATGAAAAAATAATTGCATAAAAGTAGAACCCAGATATTTGAGTTTCAAACTTTTAGAGTTGGTAAGAAACAGTTATTTCTATTACCCTTAAGATTATAATGATAAAAAGCCAATTCGAGCAATTGATCTTTTACAGAAATTTGATTTTCTACACAAAAAATAAATAATTGAAATATTTTCAAGTTTTAGATTAGTTATTGCAAATAAACAATAATTTTGTGTGAAATTAAACAACTCTTAAAAGCTTGAAAAAAAACATGAATAACATAATTGTCTTCTATATATTTAAGTTAATATTATCAAATATTACCAGGTTGATATTTTCGAAGGGCATATTAAATAATCTTAGTAAACCAAAACCTCTAAGAAAAAAGCCAAGTTTTGGGAAAACTACTAAAAATTAGTGAAAACGATATGCTAACAATAAATTACAGAAAAAAGAAAAAAAAAGAAATTCGAAGAATAAGTAGTTATTCAAATACTGAAGTAGGTACTGTATGAACTGGAAATGAGGAAACAAACTCTCAAGAAAGGAGAAATAAAGTATTTAGACAAATTTGAAGTTGTGGTGCTGGAAAAGATTAAAGAAAATCAAACAAATGAAAAACAACAATATGTGTAAAGAAAAAAGAAGTGTCAAAGAAAGAAAAATAGTCATGTAGATGGAAAACTTTAAGAGCTCAAGAAAACAGGCTCAAGCTTGTTGTTTGACAAAAAGCAGAAAAAGAAACAGAATTTTTTTATTCGAAATACAGCTAAAATGTTGAGACTTCTTTAAAGAAGCAATGATTGTTAACAAATAACTGAAACGACTAACAAAAATATTTTGGGAAATTTATTACTCCTCTAAGGAAGAAGGTTAAATTTGGGACTTCTATCGCTAGAACTAAGATTTTTTATTTTTATTTTATTCTTATTGTTGCAGACTTAGAACATTTAAAAATTCAAACAATGAAAATAGAATAAAAGATGTTCGAGCATGTTCTATAAGTTATAGAATAACCAAGAAGCATCTGGAACTTTCAAGAAGTTTCAAGATTCGGGACAAATTTGTATAAATATGAGGCGGTTGATCATCAAAAGTCAAAAGTATACTTAAACAGTACCAACAGCTCAAAAATAGTAAGCAATAAAAAATAAATCGATCAAGACAACCGTTACTTTAATTGTCAATTTGTAAAATAAATAAATAAACGTGTATAATAAAATAAATTATTATTATTGTATATCCTAGAACACAAATCCAACGAACTCATTAAAATAAATAAGTTAAAACGTAACAATATTATATTCAAGAAAATGCTAAAATTAAAAATAAATTTTAATTTAAGAATGGGAAAAATGCTAAAACATAATCTAAATAATAATACAAATTGTTTAATTTGATGTTGGTCTGAAAATCACATTGAAATTTAAGCTGATTTTGTGCACGTACAATTAAGACGATAGTTTCCTTGGAAAATTAATATAAAAATAACGACAAATACGAAAAAAGGCGTACTGGTGGCTGAGTGATCAAGATGCACCTATGTAACAAATTTTCATTATTTCTCATTTTACGGATTCTTATTAACTTTAGAGTTCCTAAGGATCATTGCAGTTATAAAACTACGGTAAATAGAAAAAAATAACTAAAAACAGAGTAGTCAATATCTAAGTTTTTGTTTTTTCATGTTTCGTGACCTTATCAAAGAATAGAAACACTAAAATTTTAAATCAACCAAATGAGGGATATTTAAAATAAGGTTTGAAAAATTAAGCAATAATGATTATACATATATTGTGGGTAATACCCTAGTTTTGAGAGAAAGGGGAAAAACCATTCGTAAGTCATGAGATTTATAACATTTTTGAAACACTGGCCTACATTTTTACAAGAGATTAAATAAAGGATCTCAATCCGAAATTTCACTTTTATTTTTAAATTTGAACGCACGGGTTTAATCAAATATAATATTTCCAAATGGGGAAACTTGAAAAAAAGACCTGATTTATAATACTAACAGTGTTATCGAAATAAATTGAAAATGTGAATGAAAAAAGGTACATGATACATCTAGATATTTAAAAATACAACCTAGACAATTGCACATCCTGTTAATCAAGATATAATCTGAAACCTATATAAAAACTTTCACAAAACCTATAAACTGTTCAGGTAGATCAAATGAAACATAAATTCAAATTATATTGACCAGGAACTACCGCACATGTGCACTTAATAAAAAGAAGTAAATTTATGTTAGCGTCTAGCAAAATGCAAATATATCTATTTAAAAAATTTGACTGCACTATAAAAATAAGATGCATCTAATTATTATGGGCTAATGTTTTTCATTTTGATTGACGGTTTGCGGTTTTTTCAGTATTCCGAATAACATTGAATAATAGCAACAGCCTTGAATGCGAGGTTTGACCACTTTTTGTGCACATCTGAAAATTCTTCAGACAAGATTTCAATATCAAAAATGAAATTAATTTATGCTCAACTTGAGCATCTTTGTAACATAAAGGTGTAAGCAATGTCAAATAAATGACGTAATTAAAAACAGTTATTAAAACACCCATTTTATGTGTTTCACTGTTTTGAATGGTAGACATGCCTTTTTTTTTTGGTAAAATGGGAAATTAATTGATGTAAAATAATGCTAAAACTGATTTTATAGACTTAAGTCGTAATTGTTTGTTTATTTGTTTATGAAATAAATGTATAATGTTTATGTAGCCACTTTTTGCTAACCACATTTTATAAAAAAATGTTAGTATTGTATAAAAAAGTTACTTTCAATAACAAAAAATTTAATTCAAATAAATGTAAAATATTAAACGAATAGTAATAGCTGTGAATAAAATAAAAAAACTTTTCAAGTCTCAAGTTTGATTTTTTGTTTCCGAGAAACAAAAATAGTTTTTTTTTTTATTGTTGTGTTTCTAATTTTACATTTTTAAGACAAATTTTCAAAGAAAGGTGCATTAAGAGTTTCATATTTATTACAATTCCTTAGCCTAATGGTACAAACAGAACTCTCATTTCTTTATTCGTAATTCAGTTATTTTATTTGGGAACTATTCACACTGAATAGAAGAAATCTGCAAGCAAAGTAGTCAAAGATACTTTGGAAAAGTATCTAGATACTATATAAATTACATTTTCAAAAAGTATCTGAAGTTACTATGGAAACTATTTTTATTATTAATTACTTATTTATTTAAAGTCACTTCAACGGTGAGGTCATTCGCGAGTATACCCCGTACTCTAGTGTACGGGTATCTAGTTTGTCTTAAAAAAATATACTTAAATACTTATCTAAAGGTTCTTTTAAGGTACTTAAAAAGTTACTATTTAGTTATTTTGCAAGTATGTACTAAATTTTGTAAAATATTAGGTAAAATTCTTAGGTAATCAGATAATGTGTTTCGAAAACGAAAACGTATTTGCCTAATTACCTGTAAGCACAACCCACTATAAAACAATAAAAAATTAATATAAGAGGTATAAATTGAATCTTATAGAACAAACAAAATACAATTATGTACCTAATATTTATTTTTTTCGGTATCTAAGATACTTTTTAAATTACAAGATACAATTCCTTTAATAAAGTATCTAAGATTGTAACTACTTTTTGAAAAAAAATAAAGGAACTAAGATACAAACAAAAAGCAATGTTATAAATGTTATTTACATTTAATTTTAATGACATGTTTTTTCCAATTTAATAAAATTAATTTTAAGATTCCACTGAAGTATTTTTTCTAATCCTTTAATAATATTTCATATATCTATAGGCCCCAAATGACCTCAGTACACAAACTGCGTATACGTATTCGTATATATATAATTTAATTAATGGTTAAACATTTAATGGACATTGATTCTAGGAGTGATTTTGTTAAATTTTCAAAATTTCAACAATCAAAACAAATGAAAATCTTTAAACCTCCCAATCTCATTGGCTCATAGACTCTTGCATTGAAGACTGTGTCGTTAGATATTAGTGCATTGCTGAAAATATTATATCCGTATTTATTATAGGTGTTCATCTATTATTTCACTAAATATATATATTAAGCTTATTATAGTTATGGAAATGTACTTTTGTGAAATATTTTTAAAAAAATGTAGATAAGTTTAAAATGAATATGTGTATACCAGCAATTATTTTACTTTATACATATAGTGGTAATATTTATATACATATTCAGATTAAACAAGTGGTTCTTAATTTTTGTTTCTTTATGTGGTACTCTTCTGAAAAATCCAATCATTATAAAGATAGTATATTAAACTTTAAAAAAAATATTTACCAGAGCGATATCAAAATTATTTAAGATTTTTTTTCCAAAAATAATATCATTTTTTTATAGTCCTTAAAGTAATATAATTGCATATTTTTTATAAAAAAGGCATTAGGAATCTCTTAACTATATTAAATTTTTAGATAAATCAGTTAAGAAAAGTTTAGTTAGTTAAAAAATTTCTGTTTTTCACTTTTTATTGTTTCATAACGGCTAGGTACCTGTAGTTATTAGATTTGAAACTTCCAGGATCTTAGTATTTTATTAGTACCTACATAGTGATAAAATATGATTAAAATATTTTTCCGTGACCAATTCAACATACTTAAAGCCCTAACCTATTTGATAATTTAATGTTGGATTAATTTTTAACTTTAAATTTCAATGAAAAACACTATTTTCCATTTTCCACTACGAAACTCTTTCTCTTAAATGAATAGTTCTTGAATTCTTAAAAATTAGCTTATTATTATTAAATAACGCATTACCGTCCACAATACTAATTGAATATTTGAGGCAAAGTTGAACCTGAGTTGTCAATTATGCTCATTTTTTGGCAGGTAGGTTTTTGGATTGCGTCAATATGCATGTAAAAGGCTAAACTTTGGTAATATTTTACTATTATTATATATTTATTCTGAAGATACTGTATAGTAAGAATACTTAACATAATTCAAAGATTTTTTTTTCGTTTTCGTGAAAAAAATACAATAGAAACTGCCAAGCATCTTATCATGAAAATAACTATTACACGGATTAAAGTTTTATACTTAATAGAAAACAAACTAAAGCTTTAGTCGTTTATTTTTTGATATGAACTATAAAATTTTAAACATGAAGAAATACTGACAATCTGAATAATAGTTGAAGGTCTTAGTAAAATTATTATTCAAAGACATTTATAAGTGGTAAACGTTCATCTTTCACGTGGCAAAATTGACGTAAAGTCATATTTCAATTTTATAATAGCCTCCAACAGGAATATATAAATTCAATAGACAATAAAAATTATTTTACTACAATAATCGTTAAAAATAGTTTTCTATTCTTTGGTCTAGTTATAAACTGTTTCTTTCTTAAAAAAAAAAAAAAAAAAAAAAACAATTTCAAACTAAAAGAAGGCTTAATTTTATTAGTTGTTTCAATGAATTTTTAATTTTAGACGCTATTTAACCATAATACTAAGAAAACATAAATATTTTGCTTCTAATTCTGCTATTTAACTGAAAAACTATTTCTGTATTTATTGAAATTCAATTGTAAAGGTAGAAATACAAAAAAAGACAAATTAGTTCAAAGTTCACTTTTACATCCAAAATAAAAATGCATTAAAGCAAAATATATGAAGATTTTTACAAACAAACTTTATTGATTTTACTCAAATATTTTCATTATTTGTACGGTGTTTTTAGTTTCTTCGTTTTGCAATATTTGAAAACAAACGCAAAATTTCTAACACTTCACTATTCATCATTTAAGAAGATATATCTCTCAAACTTTCTCCTTTAAAATTGTAAAAAAAATTTGCATACTCTACGTAGGCACATGAAATGTGGTCGAAATTCAACAAAATCAAAAACAATTGCACAAAGTATATTTCGGTGATGAGTAAAGCTATAGTTACTTTTTTATCGCAAATATTCATCATTGGCTCGAGTCCCATATTTTGACTACAAAGAAATTATCAATCTGTCTAAACAACATAAAACTAGTTAATACGACTAAAATACACAAAAAAAAGGCAAGTATAATTATGTGTTAAAATAAAGTAGATATACGTTTGCTTTATCTATTAATCAATGTTTAGAAATAGAATATTTAAAACAACCATCAAAGAATTGATACTTAGCAATGATAAAATAAATTATTGGACTTAAGTAATTATAAATGCAAAGTTTATTTGTCCACACAAAGTTGATCTTTTTTGAGTTATAAAGACGTCTTTAGAATTACTAAGAAAACATGTAAGAAAAAGAGAAATTAAGAAAATATATTTTCCCATAATTTATGCTTATTAAAACGACTATGATTTGCAGGAAAAAATTTTCCATAACATGTTAACTCATTTGTTCAGAGCAATTTTTTCAATTATCTTGTAATTGTATTTCATTGCAGAATTTAAACTATTTTATGAATGAAAAAAATGCCAATATATACATATATTAAATATAAAATATATTGTTCCAAAAATTAAAATATTTCATGGTCATTTTTTTTTGATCTAAAATAAATTTATACTTGCAACAATAAATCCAATTTATTTAAACGTTTTCTAATTTTGTGGAAATTTTGCCCGATTACAACATTACCTCCTGAATTGCAACACCCGGATATACAAAGATCATGCGATATAGACTAAATTGCAAGTATTTGGTGGATCCTTCTAAACTGAACCTAATTTTACCATTATATTAATACTTTGCAAAATAGGAAATATGCCTATGGTAGCGGTGGTAATAAAAGGAATTTTTCAAGTATGTTCTGATAATGAAAAAGGGAAAGTTCTTAATTGTTTCTTATAGATATGAAATGGCGAATACTTCGGAATTGAATAATAGCTTTTGAGCATGTTATTACCAGTATTGTATCATATTATAATGTGTCTAATATTATAAAGAAAAAGATTAATGACTGTCAAGAATTTAAGTTTGATAAAAGATCTTTTTTTCAGGGAAAAAATGTTTTTTTTTAAAATTTCAATAACTTAGTTGATTCATTTGTAAATTTTGAGAAGGACTTTAAATATACTATTTTTCAACACTGAAAATTATTTTTCAATAACTTTCATACTGTGTAATATGTATGTTTGCTGCATTTAAGGTACAAAGTACAAACATTGCAATACATATTGCAATTCATTTTGTATGGAATAATTTATTGAAAGTACACTATAGAAATAGTTCATATAAATAAAGTAATGTTTTGACAAATAACCCTTCACGTATTTTGATTGCCAAGCTAGTAATGTCAGACTTAATATACATTGAACAGAAGAATAAGTAGTTTATGTTTACTTTAAAATCATTTAAATATAAATGATACCATCTCATGTCAGTCGAATCTGACAACGTTGCCTTTTCTATTTTGTTTTTTATTCTTTTCGCGATTTTTTTAAGTCAAATTTTAATGTGGTATATTTTCTCTTAAGTGGTTAAATTTTTATTATAGGCCGATTTATTTGCAAGTGCGCCATGATACCTACTATTTTCTAGTATATCGAAAATTGAATATCAAAGTACCTAGAGTTGTTTCCTTAAATAGTTTGTTATTGCAGATAATATTAAAATGTACAATAATTGTAAAACAACAATATTAATTTCGTTCGGAAACGGTTTGCTGTATTTTTTTCATTACTTTTCAAGCCGTAAGAAAATGTAATTACAAGTAATTAGGTGGTACTTGGGGTTTTCAAACTTAACTTATTTATTCACTTCATTGTAAATATCCAACAGTAGATTAGTAAAACATAGGATGTATGTTTTATATTTGTAAGAAAAACTAAATAAATTTTCATGTTATAAAAAAGTACCAATACAAACATTAATTAAAACACACACAATATAATTTTAAAATTATAAGGACATGACTATAAATTGATAACATTAATTAAAACAACTGTTATGAATTTTTCTATCATCGATTCGTATTCTAACTGTATAAAGTAGTAGATAAAAGGCATAAGTTTCTAAAGTAGTGATTTCTTGTATATAGCATAACGTTTTCACAGATTTAGGCTTGATTTTTTAGAAACAAGATTATTAAAGTGGTAAATATAGAACTAAAGTCTAAAAGGCTTTCATATTCAGTAGTTTAATTATCTGCCCATTCGTTATCTCGAGTATAACTCTAACATGAAAAAAAAACTAGTATCAAAAGGTTATAAAAAACTATATAAGTTTATAAGAAATAAACAAAACATTAAATATAATATGAAACTATTTAACTATTTATAAAACTATTTAGGAATTTTTAATCTCTGTTGTGTCTCATAATTTATGCTTCTTTAAACCCAAAGATACAATAAGAGTATAAGTACTTATTGTAAGGTATACTTATTTAATTTTATCTTTGAATGTTTTTATTTTAGAATTTTTGTAATTATTACAGCCTTTTTTATTTTTTTTTTATTGTTATTTGAAATGTAAAATTAAGAAATAATTGTTATTATTTTTTTTTTGCAATTTTTAACTCAGAATGAAGTGATAAGATAAATAATTTCATTTTATTAAAGGAGTTAATTAAATGCACGTTAAATTACATGATTTAAATTCAATGTTATAAAGATAACTTAAAATTATAAGACTTAGTATATACAAAAAAAAACAGTGTTAATAACTTTAACATTACCAGCTTCAAATTGTATATTTTGCAGTTTATATTATGGCTTTAGTTCCAAAGTGTTTTACTCTAGTTTTAAAGTTTACATATGTTTTTTAATGTAAACTACTGAAAGCAGAAAAGTAATTGTTCTTTAGGTTAACAAGCCTATTTTATATATTTTTTGTCTTATTTTAAGCATTTAATTGTTAGCTATTTTATAAGTAAAGTATAGGTTTTTAAGAAAAAAATTGGCCAATTATTAAAGTTTGCCAAATGAATTTGACAAAATTTCCATTTTGTCGTCAAATTTGAAAGTAAGAAATTAAGTAAATAACAAGTTTCTTTGAAAATAAAATTAATATTCATAGCATCAAATAGTCCTAACGGTTTCTATCTTAATCGCTCATTGATGTTTCACACATCGAGTGAAAACATATGCATATGCCAATTTGAACATAGCTTCTATTCTTTTGCAAATTGATGATTTTTTGGTGGGTACCCTGTTTACGTACCATTCATGTACACATGCTGTCGCCACAAATGTTGATACTGTGACCATCTTGCATCTTCGGTCGTTGTGGGCGGCGGAGGCAGCGCTGCACTAGCATGGTGTGTAATGCCGCCCCCGCCGCTGCCGGCTGCCGCGCACGAAACCGGCACCTGTGAATGCGGAAACTCATGCATTCGTTGCATTAATTCGTTTTTCACGGGCAAAGCAAAACTCATTTTCCTCACAATCTGTTCTCATCAATCCACCAGCAACTGCACAAGCATTATCTGCTGCGATCAGTTGACAGTAATCTTTGTGTTACTGTTTACGAAGAAACAAGTCTGTAAGTTACACTGTCACGATATTCAATTCCCACTTCTGTACCAATAGTATTTTAAAAATATATTCAAAACCAATGAAAATTCAGAAAATAATTCTAAAATACCCCTAGTAGAGACTATTAAGTACCAACTAAAAATTCATATAAATGATGAGTTTATAACTATTCATAGACATTATAAAAACACAGGAACTAGAAGATAGGTAATGTTTTTACTTAAGGATTTTCACTTTTAAAACAGTTTTTTTTAAGTATCCACAATACACTTTAGGTTTATAGTCCTTAGTAGCTGAGAGATTAAGTGTTAAGTAGTCTGGTGTTACCTAGGCAGTATAGCGAACTAACACAAACTAAATTGGGAAAATGGAAAATAGTAACGGCAGTGGTTAGCAGCTCCTGCCTATCGCTGGATTCGCGGAACTTTGGCAGTTGCGTCAACGATAGACACTGAGCCAACACACAAGATCGTAGCAGCACCACACAATTGGAAAGAAGAGCAGACTGTGTGAAAAGCATGTCCCTACCTGCAGCGGCCGCTGTCTCCCACCTATCGGATCTAATATACTGCCGCCGCCTCAGAACTACTTTCGCTTTCAATGCTGACCTGGAGAAAGGGACTTTAATTGGTGCAATATAATGAAAGTAAGATTCAAACTGGCTATGTGAACAACGACCGTTTATTTGTTGTGTAATACTACTGAATCCATTGTCATTTCACTTCCCGACCTCCACACAACCGCAAATCGCAAATAAATTAGTTCACTTTTAAAGTGACTTTTTCAAACTCAATGCAAATAATATAAACAATCTATTTAATTTTATTCTATAGCTAATCGGTATCATCTATTAGGCACTATCAAAGTCATTATCAATCAGTACTAGAAACGAACATTTTTGTTTATAAAATTGTTAGTTTTAAAAAGTAAAAAAAAAAAATACAAAATCTGATACAGGATTTTTAAATGGTTTTAATTTTGGTATAAGCTTGGATCAGGAACGTCGAAATTTTCAGAACTGAAGAGAACTATTTCGAATGGTTTCGATATTATTCCTGTACGTATTGTTCACTCGAATGCAATTTGTACGTAAATTTTGACCTATGCCAGAAATGAAGAAGCGACGGTTATTTTCAAATTATATTAATATTGTGGTATAAGCTTGGATCAGAAACGTCGAAATTTGAGATCTGTTTTCGAATGGTTTCGATATCATTCCTGTACGTATTGTTCACTCGAATGCAATTTGTACGTAAACTTTGACATGTGCCAGAAATGAAAAAGCGACGGTTATTTTCAAATTGTATTAATATTGTAATATGTAAAATTAAATTTTCGCCTCAAGTCCATTTTAGCACACCCACAATCTGGCAACGTTGCATTTTCGACTTTGTTTTTAATTTAATTCCCAATATTTTTGTTAATTCAATTCTAATATGGTATAATTCTCGCTTTTGTGGCTAAATTTTTATAATGGACCGATTTAACGCGAATTAAATTAAAAATAAAGTCAAAAAGGCAACGTTGCCAGATTGTGGGTGTGCTAAAATGGATTTGAACCAAATTTTCTAAATAAAGTTTACTTTGTCATGGGAAAAACACTTGTGAAAAACTGTGATGCATTATTATTAATGAAAGGAAACTCCAAAACATTTGCGAAATGAAAAATATACTAAAATAATATTTATTGTCGCATTATTGAACTGTTTAATTTTTATGTGCTGTTATATATATTTGATAATACATATTTGAAAATAATCGTCGCTTCTTCATTTCTGGCATATGTCAAAATTTACGTACAAATTGCATTGGAGTGAACAATACGTACAGTAATAATTACGAAACTATTCGAAACAGTTCTCAAATTTCGACGATCCTAATCCAAGCTTGTACCTTAATTTTTAGTAAAGTACTCGTATTCGTCATAAAACAACGCTAAATCTCAAAATTAATCAATTTCTTAATAAATTATTGCGAGAAACTGTAGCAGAATTTATATCAACAGGAATAGGAAAATTTATTTCATAAGAGGGGCCGGAAAGTATTGTCGTTTATTTCAATACACAATTAAAACACAAAATCTTGTTACAACGTTTGATTTTAAATTAATGATATAATCAGTCTCAACAGTATCAACGTTTTGATATCTAAAGTGCAAATTTTTAATGTAATAATAGTAAAAATCAATTGATTACTAAAGACAATATCAAAAAATACATTTTGAACATCACTTACAGTCTCTGACCATATTAATAGACGCACTAGAGGGTTTGTATAAAACATCAAAAAAGAGCTATTTTATTTTGGGTCCATATTTTCGACTGGGTTTCCTATCGTGTACAAATTTTATTTATTACGCTCATTACCAACCAGCGTGACCACAAATCATATTAACTACAAAATAAAATTTTACCATCAAATTAATTGAACGTCTTCTTAATTATGGCGAGCTAAATTGTTAAATATTTAATTGAAAGTCTGTTTACACATATTTAAGTTTCCCATTTTGCGCAATATACTGTTTATGTAGAACAATAACGTCTGATGTATTTGTGGATGATGATTCCATATGTGACTATTTTTTCTTAAGGCTATTTTTCTGTTGTGGCCGGCTTTTTAATTACTTTTTTCTTCAGCAACTTCCACATATTTTCAATGGGTTTCCAATCAAGGCTATTTTCCTAAAGTAGGGTAATTGGGATAATAATCAAGGTTTTACCCTTACCCAGACAATATATTTCTTAAAATTCAATACACCTTTCTTTAATGTAAGAAGCAAA
The DNA here is from genome assembly GCA_958496175.1 of Sisyra terminalis. Classification (NCBI taxonomy): domain Eukaryota; kingdom Metazoa; phylum Arthropoda; class Insecta; order Neuroptera; family Sisyridae; genus Sisyra; species Sisyra terminalis. The sequence continues at coordinate 18,306,554 of OY292275.1, forward strand.
CAATATTAAATTTAGTTTATGCAGAAGGGTCTTGCATTACCGTGTTGTAGCATAAAATTGTATATTTTAACAGTTTTTGGACACTTTAGATATTTGACCGATTGATTAAAATTATTTCAAAGCTTTTCGACTTTCTGACATACATTTGGCACCATTTCCCCCATTAACTTTTTGTTGGTTTTATTGTAATATTTTGTTGGTAAGTTGGAGAAATGAAAATTATCGGATTTGAACTTACAAAAAATCATTTGGCATTAATGAACATCTAATGCACTTAGATAAACATTGAAAATGTTTTTAGTAACAACTTTGCGCTGCTATCCGCTGAAACTCGAAGAACATACAATATTGAATTTATATTCTTTCGTGTTTTTGGTCCTACCTTGCGTTACAATTTAAGCTCATTAATATGAAGTTATATTTTTAAAACTTTTATCCTTTCAAATAATTTTAAGCTATAGGTACATAAATCGTCTTCATGATTTTATCAAAAAACTGAAAAGAATTTACAATTCAAAACAAAGATTTAAAAAAAATCTTACATTAAACATACCTTCATTATCGTTTCTGTAGAAAAGAAATACACTAAGTTAAAGAATAGCTAAAAATAGGACATAGCAAAAAAACGACATACTGGATTCTGCCAATAAAACTATTTGTTAAACCATTGGACAGCAATAATATTTTGTCTATTATTATTTATTATCAGTTTATTAAAATACTTTGTAAAATCTTGGCACCCAAATATTGTTTTTGTAGAATAAGATAAATAAAATGCATCATATTCTTTCAAAAATACTCATAAATAACAATCGGAATTCTATAACTATTAGTTAAGAAATATGTCATATTCAATTTTTAAAACTTGTAATTGCAAAATATGTTTAAAAATAATCTCTTCTATTCCCTAAACTGCATAATATACGCACCGTCAGAAAAAAAGCTGCATGGATTTGAAAGATTGATTTTCAAAAGGGAGAGACATAAAATTTAAAAAAAAATATGTAATAAAGTTTTTTAAAACCTCGTTTACATTGATAAAATGCACTAAAAATTTATTTATGAATTGAATCTAAGTACCGTTTTAACCATCGATAATAAGGTAATGTTAGCTAATTAATGAGAATCATTAGCTATCTAGTTGTATATCAAAGCGAGGGATCTTTCATATTATCGAATTGTAAGAATTACTGAGCATAAAAATTAAAAATTTAAAAAAAGAAAATGAAAAAAGAAAATTTCATTGATTAAAAAAATTAATCAAGTCTTTAAAATCTTGTAACAAATTCATTGAACAAACATAATTCACAGTTTTCGCCAAAAATTTCTTTACGAATTTCAGTTCTTCATTGAACAAATCCTTCATTTGTTATTTTAAGAAAATTCACACTTGTTGCTCAATTAACGACGCGAAATGACTGTTCCGCAAAAAATTGCGTAAATAATTAAATTAAAATTTCAGAAAGTAAAAATAAATTTTAGTCATTCTTTCAATTGCTACTATACGTTTTTGTTAAGAGTACCACGAAAAGAAAGTCGCAAATAAATGAAGGGTTATTGCCTATGTTGCATCCATAATTACATTGTCAAAAACCATCAATTTACCGAATTAAGTTGTTGTTCAGAAACAAAAGCTTTTGAAGAAAGGAAAAATTTATTATATCACGTCACGTTAAAGCTTTTGCGTAAACAAATTTCAAGTGAAAAGCACGCTTTAGAGCTATCATATTTCTTTCATTGGAATAGGGAATTAAGGCTGCAAGGATTTTTCAGTGGTTATACGCATGCAAAATTTATAACAATTAATGTTAATTTTTTGTTGAAACACGTCTGCAAATGTAATTTCGATATCGATATTTTCATACAATTCTCAATTCTTTTAAAAAGTAAAAAAATCTAGTCAAATATTCTACACCGGAAATATGCTTACAGTACTCCATTTTAAAAGTTAATTAGATCTTAATATTTTTACTTCTACCTAGAAATCACGACTTTTAATGTAATCATTTTTTGCAATTTTATAATATTTTGAACCAATTCTAGTAATTGGCATACGTACCAAGCAAGAAACCTCAAACCAGGAAATTTTTAAAAAGTTATAAAAGCAAAAAATAGATTAAGAAATGAATTTTTGTGTTTTACATCATTTAAACAAAAAAGTTATCAAGAACACTTTCAACGCATTTGTGTAAAAGGAAAATGTTTAATTTCATGAAGGGAAAACCAATAATAAGCCGAAAGTATTTTCCCGATTGACGTCTTCCGTATATATGTCTTACTGAATATATATCTCGTTCAAATTGATTAAACAACCAGCAACTAATTTTCAACAGAAAAATGGAAATTATATATCACACCGAGATATTTCAATAAATTCAAATAGAAAGCTTCAAGCGACGATTTAAAAACGAATGCAAAAAACTTTTATAACCACATAATGCATTACAGCTCGTTACAAATATAAGAGAAACTTTAACTTTAATGATTACAAATTACTGCTTTTATTGCAAGGTTTATAATATAGAGCCAAGTCAAGAAAAAACAATACGGATATATAGAACCGTACGCATTATATTTGATTGTAATAGAATGAAAGATCTAAGATAGTTAAAATATCAATCAAATACTCCATAGCCACATAAAAGTACTTGATTAGACTGGACAACTCATAATAATTTTACACGGAAGCTACAAAATAAATTGACTAACTATAACATTTTTTTTAATTTGTAATAAATAGGTAAAATATGAACAAAACACAAACTTAATCAAGCTTTCCTATTCATATTAAGTGATAACAAAGACTTTGATAAAGACATTTAAATTCTGAATATTAAAACTCTTTTTTCATGGATTGGATTAAATAAAATATCTGAACAGACATTCCCCATGCAATGCAATGCAAATTAGACTCTTCTCAAGTTTACAGCAAAGAATTTTTGTTTAAAATTAAATATATTTTTATAAAAAAATATAACATCCATTAACCTTAAAGTTCATTTGCATTAGTTATTATACTTAGTAGTAAGTAAATGCTTTTACACTAAGCTGACTAGTTAAAAATAGTATTTTGACAACAATAATTCATAAAACGACCATTACTAAGCGAAATTAGGTACTAAGGGTCCTGAAAAATAAAATTTTCGTTACTGGTTTTTGGAATTTTGCACCAATTGCGCTTTTGGTGAAAATATATAGAGGGAGGAAAATGTTATAAGGTAAAAAGATATAGCGTCGGTGTCTGCAATTGAAACGTAAATATCACTGTATGAATTGTTGTACAGGCAAAAATAATTACATTAATATATACAATAAACAAACCTAATATTATTTACTAGTATGTATACCTACATATAATAAACAAGGCTACAGCTGAAACGAACTTTCTGATTCTCTATGTCCTATGACTTTTATTTCACATTTTTCTTTCTAACTCTTTCTACAAAGAGAGCAATATGGCTGCTAGACTGAAAATGAGTATTTCGGAAGGAGTATTGGGGATAAATCGCTTGAAAGTAGAATGTAATTACGTATTTCATGCACTTTTGATTTATGTTATATTTTAGTTATTATCCTTAGTTCAAAAAAATTTTCAATTTTGCTTGAAGAAAGAATTTTGATCCTATTATAACAATGGTTCTTAATAAAAACAAGTTTAGATAAAAATATCAAAAAATTATTTCTTGACCATTTTCGTATAACTTAAAGACATTAATTCCCTTAAAATTTATGCATAATTTTAGCAATACAAAAAGATCGATTGTGTTCCCTTAAATAAAGAAATATAACGAAGCGTTTTTTGAAAGCCTAATTTTCTGCACTTATAGCACCTATTAGTTGTTTCATATTTATTTTCATTTCTTATTTAAAAAATTCCATAAGTTCTTTTTTCTTAATTTCATTATTTGTTTACTATATTAATTGATTTGTTTCAACAAACAATAATTTAAGTATTTAGTTTGATTATAGTTTTGGTTTAAAAGAAAAGCAATGAGGCGGAGTATGATTCATAAAACTAAAAAAAAACTAGATTATTTATTTCTTTATTTTTCCTATTGAATAAAAGTAAGTAAATATGCAAGTAGGTATTACAGTTAGCTTGCAATTATCATAATTCAAAGGTATATTTTGCATTATAGAAAGCAACTCAGTAAAAATTATTTGTATTATCACCTGGTTAAACCACGATTTTGCACGGACTCTTAAGTACATTTGTAGAAATGCATAGATATACGGAAGTGTTTCTTTCATAGAACTAATACCAGTCGTAATATTTCCATGTCACAAAAAAATCATATTTTCTGACTGATAATTTTAGTTTTACTTTATACTCGTAGATATTGCAAGAATATTTCTCTTATAAATTTTTAATATTTTAAGCACTTGCAGTACATAGATATAGTCACATAGAGGATTGCATGTTAAAAACCCTTCATTCTCGTGGGAAATCATTTTATGTAATAACCTCTTTCAAGAAAAACTTTATTTTGATCGAAATAATCAAATTTCAATTGCGACCACAAAAAAGTCCATTTCATTTTACAAATGAAATAGGGCTACTCAAGTCCTACAACTACTCACTTTAATTAAACTATGAAAAATGCATGCAATGTTGAAAACATATCAACATTATTGTCAATCATTTTAACATCTTGTTTTTAAGAAAAATTTAAACTTTTACGAAAACAAAATTTAGTCTTTAACTATACCATATTAAAACAATTCAAATATATGTTAATATATGCGTTCTACGTATGCTTCAATGGCTACCAAAAAATTTCACTTTCAGAGACTATTTTTTAAATTAAATAATAAATTAGTAAATCTATTAGCTTCAGGTAAATATTACATAAGAAAATTTTCCATGAAATATATTCTGGATATAACTTTTTATAGAGTTATGTGTAGTAAAACGAAAATATTGTTTGGAGAGAAAGCTTTCAAGAAAATAACTATAACGGTCACCAATATTTATAATAATATTATTATTATGAATTTCTTCACCTTATACGGGTGCCGTGTGGTCTATCGTTGAAAAGAACAAGAGAAATACATTTCAAATATTGTATTTATTATAAATAAGGAACAATATTTTTATGCAAAAATTATTCATTCTTTTATCATCTCCCATACAGAAAAATGCTTTGCATTTTACAACCATTCAAACGTACATTCGTATTTTCATAGCAAATAATATTTTTCTGTTTTATCAAAGTAGAAAGAAAAAGGTTTGCTTTAAAAAATAAAATAATAAATCACAAACAAATATTATTATAATTTCATTTTTGTTATTTAGTTTCAAAGTCGGAAGTATTTAAATGAATTTTGGTAATTTTCGTTCGCTAAATTATACTTGCAGTGCTCATCTAGTTAATTATCCATAGTTAAAATTAATTTCATGTTAAATGTGTTGAAAAATTATTTTTTGGAGTAAAATAAATATTCAAATTATGGATATCACTTTCACTTTATGTTAAAATTTAAAAAAAAATAAAATAAACATATAAAACCCACAAATTTTTTTTTATAACCGCACGAACGAACGCCTATAAAGTATTATAAAAATAAATCCAGTGAAATGGAAATAAAAAAAAATATTATTAAATAATCCAATGGATTTTAAACTTAAAGTGATTAAGAATAAATAAGTATTACTTATATTGTGCCACGCAAATTTTTTTAACAGGAAACTCTTTAAATTGGTACAGACTGGTATACGAAAACAACCACAAAATCAAAGTGTGGTTTATTTAAAGAGATCTGTAGTGTTTATAAAGTTTTATTTTTATACTTTAATTTTAAAGTTTCTCTAAGAATTATTGTCATTTGATTATAACTTTCGTACAATTGTATCGTATAAGATTTTTACTTCTTTTTTTTAACTTAAAAATTACTATCAAATATTGAATTATTTTGAAAGATATAATCAATCAATGAGGTCATTAAATTTGATGTACTGATTAAAAATTATTAAACAAATGCATTTTATCTAATTTAGCAAATACTTGTAATTGAAAAATGGCAAATTAATAATTTGCAATTAAAAAGTACAATTCAAATTTTTAAAATAAATAGAGATATAAACTGAAAAAGGGATTATTTTACATGAATACACAAAAGAGAGCATCTTTGTACCTTTGTATGTACCTTAGATGTAAAACACTACCTTCTTTAAATTATCCCAAATGACACTTCAATAGTTAACAGTACAATTAATATATTAACTATATATCAAGTGTTATTCAAATGATTGGTTATGACGATGTTACAAAATCAGAAATATTTTAATTCATAATCCACAAATTATTACAGAAGTTCTATTATAGTACTTAAATAAGATAAATATGGGTGTTGTTACCCACATGAACATATTATATATGTCCCGTTTTCCTGTAGTTATTTTTAGTATCAAGTATGGTGATTAGCAAAAAAACGCTTAAACTACACCAATCTACGTATAACTTCATTAAAGATTTTTTTAAAAAATTTCAAAATATATTTAATGGATGAAGGGAGAAACATAACGAATATTTATTTTTCATTTTTGCAACCACAGAGTAATTTACAGCGTTAAAAGCACTAACCTTTTTCAAGAAGGAAAAAAATTAACTTCTAATACATTATGAATTTTCAAAGGATGAAAACCATATTTTCTAATGAAGATAATAAAGTGACTTCCACGAGTACATACGCTTTTTACAACTGAACAAAGTTGCACGTGCATTACGAGTATAATAAAATTTTTTAAAAAATATAAGATATTAAAATTACAATTGCAATTTGCTTATCATTATATTTAAAAATAATAAACTTCCAAGGACCAAATTCGAAAGTTCCAGTATAGGTACCTTTTGTTTCACGGTGTTTCTGTCCCAACGGTACAAGAGTCCCAATTAATCTGTTCCAATGATCCTAATGTTTTTATAATAGGCTAGGGTCTTCCTTATTAAATACTTAAATACTAATTTTTTATGCAATTCCATATACAATTGCATCTAAAAATTGGAAGTAGATTTGAGATTTTGGGTTATAGCGGCTTTCAGATTTGAATTTCCTTTTCGGGATTTTAGTATGAAAACCTTTTTTTTTTATCTTACTTACAATGTATACTTGCACTATATATCTTATACACTAAAACAGTGTTTCTTAACCTTTTAAGTGGGACGCAACCGTTTGATTCGGAAAATTGGTCTCCATACTCCATTAAAATTATGTTTGGTTTTTTTAGCTTAAAAATACATTTTTCACGAAATTTATTATTAAAAATTTCATAATTTATATTGGTAAGACCTTCTCTCGCACCTCCAAAGATACCTTCCTGCACTCCAGATTAAGAAGCAGTTAAGAAGTTAAGAAGCAAGTTAAGTTGCTCTATAGTTATGCTTGGATATCACATTATAATGGTGTGTAATTAGGTGTCCACCGTGCCCACTCACTAGCAGTCCTAACAGTCCTACAATCTTTAAAGTTTTATTTTTATATATTTATTTATAATCCTAACATTTTAGTTATAAAAAAATTATTATCGTATTAAAATATTGACATTTTCTGGTTTCAAGATTTCAAACTTACTATCCATTGTCTTTTTGGTTCTGTGTAGAAATAAATTTACCTATTGTCGTTTGAAAATCCCAAAAGCTCTAGGTGGCATTTAAGTCATGCCAACTCGTGCCATCCGCATGCATAATTTACGTTTATGAAACCATCAATTAAATCATTTTCGTTCAATAATTACTATAGTTTCGTAATTTATGTTTAAGTATGGTGAGAAATTTTTTTGGAACCAATTGAAAAAATAAAGAGTTAGCATATAATACGATACGATTATAAATTAGTTCCAAATAAATAGGCGTGCATTCAAAAGATTCACAATTGCTTACGTGCTAATAAAACATTTAGAAATTTTTTAAAAATAGCTCTAAAGAAAAATTAAAAAATCGTTGAGAAGTCAACGAAAAAGGAGCAATCATCGAAACAGTGGCAACTAACAAAACAAAATAAATGAGTCAAATTTTTAAGACGAAACAAATGTATCTTGATATAATAAGAGGAACAATTTATTCGATTTTATAAAAGAGATTTGAAGGATCTTGCCATGGATAGGCACCGCTGTTAGAAGTACAAAAAATACACGAAAAACAAACCTGTCGTTGCTAAGCAGCGAAGAGAAAAAATTTCGAAAATTGAATTATCGACAAAAACTAAATCATCTTAAAAACAACGACAAAATTCAGCAAAACAACTTTAATGTAAATGTAGAAGAATCTGAATTTGATTGGCTTCTCAAGATAATCTTTGAATTTATATGTTTAAATATTCGAAGTTGGTACCTATTTCTGTCTTTGAAATAAAAAACATGAAAAAACAGTAAAAAAATCTTACCTATATTATCACAATAAGATCGGACATTTGTCGATGTTGGAACCGGTGGATTGATGCCCGCAACTGGGGGTGGTAGCACCCAAGAAGGTGCATGTGGGGGTGCATGCCGCTCTAATACATAGTCCGTTCGGGGTGGACAACTATGAGCAGCAATTGCATTATTATTTGGGGCCCACGACCCCATTTCTATGTACCCATAACAATCCCGAGGCCACGCTAGACCAGCAATGACTAATTTGTAATTCAATTAACGGGTTACACTTCAATTTAGCACAAAACTCCAAAATATAAGTTCTTAGTTTGTTTTTTTAGTTGAAATTTATGTTCATCAACTCTTTGAATTTACTAGTCAGAAAACATTGTTTTGTCTAACAACTTAAGAAAATAGAATGAAACCTCCTTTTAAGACTTAAGCTAAAGAAAATAGAGACAAAATGATATCAATAATTAATAATCAATAAAGCAAATAATAAATATTAAATATGATTGGGAGAAAAATAAGGAAATTTTAAAGTTTTAACAGAAATAGTAAGCATGAATTGATAAACAACGAAAACTTCTAAAAACAAAAAGTTTTAGCGTTCATAAATGCATGTCTCTACTTAATAAAAAGTGATTAAATTTACGATAGACAAATTTTTAAAAATTAAATATTTTATGGATTGATTTTTTATTAATTTCAAATTAATATTGGCATTTTCAGAAAGAAACAATACAATTTTAAGAATGAAACAAAAAATAAATTAGCTACAGGATAACTGGAAAAATATTTTTCAATATGTAAGGAATATGTAAGCGTCACAGCTATTATATTCATTGTATTAAAGCAATTAAATTTAAAACTTGAAACAATTGAAAATAAGTAATAAATATTACCAGAACTTTCAAGTAAAGTCGTAATATACTTTAGATTAAATGATTTTATATTACTTTTTTCACGTAAATGATAAACAGAATACAAACTTTGAAAAAAATGTCGAGAATTTTAAAACATCAAATTTACCTTTTTCAAGTTTAAATCCAATTGCACTAAAACGAATAAATCAAGGGTCGGTAGCTATTTGTAACGACAAAGGTACTGAAATGAAAGAAAATTAATTGATATGCAGAAAAATACGCAAATTTTCATGCAAATGTTGAGTAATAATTGGAAATATCATTGTCCCATAAGATAATATATTGAAAGGTGTGATCACAAAAATTGTATAACACTTATCTCATAAGAACAATTTATTTTTGTTATGACCATCTATTACAAAACACAATTATTTGTATTTATTTTTCACATTAAATTTCTTTAATTTTTCGGATATGAATTTTCGAAATTTATGAATTTTAAGGTGATACGAAAAACGTAGCGTACTTTATGGTAGGTGGACACTGAATGATTTTATTTGATGACGATAACAAGGCCGCTGTATCTTTGTCGAGGGTGTTTGGCCACGTGCTCGGCCAACTACCCCCAGGTGCACATGTTTATGCCACGTGGCTCGTGGCGCTACCCCGTGAGAGAACATTGCCTGAGATTTTTCTAAACATGTTCAACAACTTGAGCAAGGAAATTTGTTTGAAAAGGAATCCCAAATATTACTCAACGATTATTTGTTACACTGTTCGTTGCAAAGTTAACATTAAATCAAATAAAACTAATTTCCCATTCGCTCTTTATTTCCTTAAATTTTGACAATTAACAATAAATAAATGAGTTGCTTTTTCAATAAGAACAAAAAATTCAAAAATTGAAAATCGTTCGATTGATTTTACCTTGAATATTTGGTAAACGTATTTTGAACAAAAACTTAAAAAACTATAACACTGTTCTATTTTGACGTAAAAATCATCAGTCAATGTCAGAAGATGAACAGAAGTATCGATGCGACATCCATTTGCAATGTTAATTATTTTAACAAGTTCGTTGGCTGCGTTCGACCCCGTCATATATCTTTTATTATCATTACAATATCAACTATTCTACATACATGAATTCTAAATGGGAAAGAAAAGCACGTAGTGTACAAGGAACAATTTTAAGCAGCCTTTATGATAAATAAAACGATACATCAAACTCACGTTCAACAATACCCAACACTTCAATTTTAAAAAGTTCTAATAATTCAATATAAATATCTCACGAATACGTCTTGTTTTCTAGCTACAAGCTTTAAACCTACGTCAATCTAATTACAGACGTCATTTTTTCACAATTTACAATACGTTCATACCACTTTCCTCTACAGTATTTTAAAATAGATTTTTGACAATTTGTTATACAAAGCGAAGCAACCCATAATCGTATGTCTTTGGGTCAGTATTTCAGGAATCGAGAAACGCAAATACAATGTAAATAGTTGGAGAAGTATTTCGGAAATTCTAAATTTTAATCGGATTATTCACTATTCAAAGAAAAACGGGACGTCAGTTTGTTTTATATTTAAAGCTCTGACAAAAATATAAATGAAAAACGATTGTGAATCGCTATTTTTATTTGAAGAACAACAGTTTACTTACAAATTTGTTCTAAAAGAATAATTAATAATGAATAAGTTAATATTTCTTACTATTCCTGTTAGTAGATATTTAGTATTGATTTCAACTATTAACCCAAGTAAGTTATATTTAAAGGCATAATTAAAATATTATTTTTTTAAATTGCAAGAAAAAGCTATCGCTTCAAAATTTCAAACTTTAAGCTCTATGGCCTAGGATCTAAATTATAGAAACATAATAGATTATCCAGATTCCCTGCATAAGTAAAAGACTTCTAATAAGCTTCATATAAATTATTCTGTTGAAGAAATATACTAGTTATACTAGTTTTGTCTTTATAAATTTAAACTATTTTAATCTTAAGTTTAAGTAAAAACAGTTTCGTTTTACTAGGTGCAATCATCATGATAATTGTTGAACTATAATCGTTATCGTATCTATTATTTCTTTCTTTCTTTAATTCAATCCAATCTCTCGAAAACAATAGAAATATAAAAATCCTATGAGTAATTTTATTTACGTCAAATAATCCAATAACGGTTAGCTGCTGGAGGTACTAGTATGGATAATGGATATATTTTAATATACGTTACGACTGCCTAAATTTATGACGTTAGAATACAGTTGAGCTGCTCTTTTATAGTTGTATATTAGGGTGAATGAATTAAATTTTAAATTGCTCAGCTTCGGCAACTGATTCTGATTCTCTAGGAACAACAGACAAGAAATATAATTTTCCTAAGTTTTTATACAATATCTACTTCATAAATGTATGCAACTTAGATGATTTGTTTTCTTGAAATTATAATCTACAAGACGATATTTGCGACTTCTTCAGTCTAACGTAAAAATACCTCAGTAATATTATTGATTGATTTTGCTGATTTTAGAGAAATAACATACATTTCTTAATTATTTGAATTTTCCTTCCTCAGATATTAATAATTTTCATTACTTAAAAATATCTTTTTAATATATCTGAAGTCGTTTGTATATATATATATATATTTTTCATTCATCACACCTTTCATTTAATAGAAAATAAAAATAATTACAAAAAAAACCGTAACGAAACGAAGATAAGAAATTTTATAAGTATCCTACTATTTGACTACTGAGACTACTGAAACTTATAAAACAACCGTATGCTGAAATATTGAAAAAATCAATAATTGTATCAAATTTAAAAGTGTTTAGGAATTAGAAATTTGCAAAATTAAAATAAACTCCCTGTTTCACTTCTTCTGGAGGAAAGGAAAAAAAATAACCGCAGCGGGTTAAGGCGTTTATATTCTTATTTGTTTTCCAAAAATAATTATTCTAGCTTTGTTGATTTGCCTCTGAAATTAGTAAAAATTAATGATTTTCGATCAATATTTATGAAGTTTTTTCACTAAAATTAATTCAAATAATTAATTTATCTGGAAATTTAAAAATCGAATTAGTATATTTCAATTTATTGAGCTTTAAAAGAGTATATAGCCAAACCGTTTTTTTAATTGTTATTTACCATCGCTTTATAACTACTGAGGTTTTTAGCGACTCTAGTATTATTGAAAATTTGTAATTGAGAAATATTGAAAAATACCTGTTTTAGAACGGTCACCTAGACCACTCGGCCATCAGTAGGTTTATAGTAATGTAAAAGCACAAAAAAATCGAATTCAATCGAATCGAATTAAAAATCGAATCGGATTTAAGATAATTCAGAAGCCTAGTAAAATCTATTAAATCCAAAGGCTTTTTCTAAAATAACCGTTAACCACAAGTTTTAAATTTGTAAGATAATTTTTGTGAAAATTATCGATATGAGTACATATTAGTCCTATTACGGGGGGTACTGTTTCTTAAAAATTATATAATTTTGCTGACTTATAGTGATTTTCCAGAATTAAGTGATTTATTCAAAATTCAAATTTCTTTAGCTATTAAGAATCTATAATTTTGGTAATATGGTTTTTAACATTACATAAATTAATTTTGTAGAAGGTAAAGAGATAAAACAAATTTGAATTCTTCAAATTTTTTTAATTAAATTATCAAAATTGAAACAAAACGCATGGCATCAACGATTGATTGCTTTTTGACTTCACTGAGAATAATTTCTAATTGTCAATTCAAATAAAAATAAAACTGACCAAATATTGATAAATGATCATTGTTTTATTTATTAGCTGTGTCAACGTCCTTGCTACTATGATTTTTTTTCGGAATATCGCTTTAACAATTACTATTGAGCTTCGTGTATAAATAATATGTAAATGCTGTAAGAGATATGTATGTATTACAGCTGTTAAAATACCAACAATTATGGTGATGTTCACTAGCCGAAAATAATATGCGAGAATATATTATATTTATAAATGCAATTTAGCCTTGATTCTTGTCACAAGCATGCAAAATTTGATTGTAACAGACAGGACAACCTTGACCGTGCTGGTTCCTTGTCTTGACGACATTATATTTACACGTTGTGAACATTAATTTTTTGCAGATCGCTTCACCTTATCACCTCTAAAACAGACTTACGCATTGAAAAATTAATAAACTAGAAGTTCAATTTTAAGATAATTTTATGACAAACATGTATCATAATTTCTGATCCCAACGTGCCTCTTCAATTTTATCAATAATCTTTACGAATAACAACTTTACCACAATTGACCATTTGGGCAGTTTACATATATTTCTTGTAATTTATTATAGTAATTAGTCACGTATTAACATCTTTACAACTAGAGTAGTATAACTTGTAGTTCAATTATTAGAAAGACTCTGCGTTAATTGAATTTCCTCATAGCTATACCAAAGTTCAAACCGAGAGTTTTCTTGAACTGCATTCATAGATTTTTTGAGTACAAAATATATTGTGTACAAAATTGATAGAAGTGAAACATCTTCATATACCATAAACTTGTAAGTTTTTCTTGTAACCTTTCCCTTACTGAGTTAAAAAATAGAACCTATGATACGGTGATATATATTTACTACAACAATTGAAAAAAATATTTAAATGTTTATAAAAATTGTTTCAACTGATCATAGTTTAAGTTGAAATACATCGTCAGTCGATTGTGAACGTTATGTTTATTATTAATATTTATATTTATGAGAAATTACAGTTTATTTGAGTATTCCTGTCATAATCTCCGAAATAAAATACTTCAGCTAAATTCATCTGTCACGCATGATCAGCCACGAAATATTTGAATAAGAGATATAGTGAAAAGTAAAACGAGTGACCCTTGTATACGTTGCATATGTTGCAAAACTAATGCATACGAAAAAAGGTTAAGAGAGATTTATAGAGATATTTACATTTTTAAAAATATTATATACTAAATATAAACCCATAGGTACGAGAGGTTTGAACTTAACTTGAAGGTTTGAACTGGAAGCTTGACTTAATAACAATTACAGTTTTTAAAGTAGTTGTATTTCTTGTTTCAACACTACCTATCCCGGGCAAGATGCTTCAGGTCAACGTACTGAATTTTAACAAATGTAAAATTCACATTTTCTTCTCTCTTTTTGAATATTACTATTTTTAATTTGTTAATATCAAATAAGAGTCCTTTTTTAGTGATTCGGTTACCTTTTCTTTTTGAAACAAATTATAATTTTTTAAGACTCTCAAAAGTTTTTGCAGTATACTTATATTTATAGTGATCAACAAGTATGTGTGTACATACTGTATAGTTTTAGATTGATGCTTAGAGGCTGTAATTAGGCGGGTTAAGTTAATTTGATCCATTTTTTTCATATTTACATAGTATTTATTAAAAAAACTAGTACACAGTATTGTGAGAATTACAAATAGAAAATTTTATCGTTATAAATCAAAGAAAAATCCGACATTTCATATACCGTATACCAACTTGATAGTATCAGTTATCAAAACTAATTATTCAAAAAATAAAACTATAATTTCACTATCATAAAATTTGCTAAAATTTTCTAATGAGTAAGGAAAAAAATTGATTAACTTAACTTAACTCGATCAAATACAGGGACATTTAAAAGAGTTTTTTTCTATAAAACAAAAAAAACTATGTAATGTGTAAGGCTGGGAGATTTTCTAATGTTAAAATTTACAATTAATATGAGTTAATGACGTCACATCAAGTGGAAAATTTCAATTTGGTTGAGATTGATTACTATTTTTTGTAACTGTCGGACAATTGCAAATAATGAATAACTAATTATGTTAGATAGGTCATGCTATCAATTAATGTATGCACAATTTTATAATTAAAGCTTTTTCTTAGGTAGTTAATGTTTTATACATTCAAAGCGATTAGTTCAACGTTTTCAAAAAAATTTCTTATACTCGTAAAAGTTTGTAAATGTACTTTGAGCATTCATTAAAATAAAATCTAAGAAAATAGTTTCAGCTTACTGAAAAATACTTCTAAATGTAACAGAACCTAGAATCCAAGGAAAACTATTATATCGTGTTTACTGTTAAAGTTATTAATTACAATTTTATACCTTTTAAATTTCGATTATCCGAGGCATAATTTTCCCAAACTCAAAAAAAAAACATTCCCGTTGTACTTATCTCGATTCGTTGTATGAATGTGTTAACATTTCATAATCCATGGTTTCCCAACCATTGCGAATTAAAAATGTACAAAACAAAACAGTGTTGTACAAAGTTATGTATAAATTCATAAAAAAGTCTACTATAAACTAAATTAATAACCTACGTTTACTTTAAATTCGAATATGGTGTGTTTAAATGCATAATAACGAAATTCGAGGAAATGTTTTCCAAGCAAAAAATTATTCGCAGAAATGGTCAATGAGGGATATTGATGTATGGAATTCAAATGAAAAAAATAAATTATTTTTATCATTTGAAAATTGATTAAAACTCGGTCGCTATTTGTACGTATTTTAATTTATAAACAATAAAATTAAGTTTAATTCAAAAATAATATTGAATTATTTAGTTCGTTAAACAATAACACGAAATTAAATTGTCGAAAGTATATGATCTAAGTTTATGTAGGAACATAAACATATATAGTAAAATTTACACGAATATTGTTGCTTTTATAAAAGGCTAAAAATAATTATTAAGTCTTTATAAATATCTATAATTATTGTTGTTTATTTCAATAAAATAAAAGGATTTTGAATGAAATGTAGAAAAATAATCAAATTTATCTCAACGATATAATATATTCATATGATATATTATTGTTTAATATATTTCTGTGGAAATATAAGCAATAAAAAAAAAGCTGCACAATGAATATACTTATACCAATTGCTTTATTCAAAATGGCAAACGAGTTTGTTTTCATTTCTTGTATTCAAATCGCTACCTTTTACATTAAATGTTTTCTCTATTTCTCGTTGAATAAATCATAAGGGCGAACTTTTTGACTGTAGTGGTAATATAAACTTCTGTTCGAATCCCTTCATACCATTATTTCATACATGTGACGAGGGAGATAAACAGGTGGATGATCGTCATGGAAACGCATAAACACGTGTCCAACACGCGTACTTTCGCGTGACTCGTATATTCAAGATTTTCTTTATTCTACTATTTTCAATTTATACGCATAAAAGTACATGAAAATATATAATTTTAATTCGAATTCCTTTTTTTAAATAGTCTATTACATAAACGTTTTACACTCCCATAATAACATAATAATAAAATCTATGTAATTGTAGCTTAAGTATTGCGGACAAAATAAAAAAAACTTGCATCATTTAACCTATAGATATATAAATTTAAGGTTACAGCTGTAAATTAAATTATAATTTATTGTCTTTGAACACTTATTGTCTTTGAAAGCTCCATTAATGACTACTAAATCTTAAATATGACTTGGTACCTAGATAAATTAACAATACGATCAATGTAACAGAAAGTTTATACTTTATAGCTATTAAAATCGGTTCGCTATATAAATTTTTTCACTGACTTTAAGGAAAAACAGCATTTAGTCATTAGCAAGGAAACTATATATTTTAACTATCTATATATCTACCTATCTATTTATACTATCTAACCATATATTTGTTAACTCCTTTTAAGAATGAAGGCCTTATTTTGAAGTAATTAATTGAAGTTATTCAATATTCAGACTTAATTCAATATACAGTTAAATTAACAATCTAATAAATTTTCAATCGCATTGAATAAAATATCAAAAAGTTTAATTTTCTATTTAATCCTTTGTAACTAGGCAACTTTAACCTAATCTTTTTAGCTTCAATTTTCTTCTAACAAGATAGCTCTTCTAGCTATCTCAGGAGCCATTCTTCAATTATGTCATGTATTTAAGGGAAAAGGGGTATCAGATTTGCGATTAAAATGTGACAAAAGGGTCTAACGAAATTTAATTTCGCTAACATTACGCAAAAATCTTAAAGTCTATTTCTTAAATATTAACCTTTCCAATTTAATAATGACAACTACATGTAAATTTTAATTGAATTGGTATGCTTTGAATTATTGCATTATTGAAAAGACTTCGAACAAAAAAAAACATTTTTTAAATATTTGTTGAACCAAGATATGGGAAGATTTTTAATAAGCTATATTTCGCAAATTTAGTTTATTGGGAAAAAAGTAAAATGCAGCTACCATATTTAAAAAAAAATAGCCATGACCATTTCAAATAATTTACTTACTCCAGGTATTGATTTCCCATTTTCTGTTGAAAAATGATTAACTTAGCCGTATCCGTCCATAAAAATTACTCTCGAACATGTATTAAATTAGTAAAACTTAAATTTTCATTTTACATTTAACCATTTAAAATAAATTATTATAAATAAATGTGTTGAAAGAATTACGGTACTCACAATGATGTGTTTAGTATCGAACTGAAGAATAAATTTTACAAACCTGAAAAAGAAAAATATGAATTAGATATTGATATTGGATTAAATACAAGTATTTAAAAAAGCAAGCAAGTAATAACTTCAATTACAATAAATCAATTAGACGCAAATTACAAAAAACCCTTAAGCATATTGGCCAACAATAGACTATGAATGCCTAAGTTGACCTAAATTATAAAAAATAAAAACATCAATTTTTGGGCAATAATTACTTAATATTAAATCTAAAGGACGGGAGCTGGAACTTGGAGCCATGAAGCTAAAAATTTTTGGAAAAGTCAGAGTTAAAATATTTATTTTTAATGGGACTTAAACCGGCGTTAAAAAAAGTTTTACTAAGTCTAGATCCTACCAAACTTAGCACCGTGGCCACCCCAAAATTCATTGGATAACTATGTAGACTGAAATCGTAGCTAGAGATGAAGTCATATATTGGCTTCTGAATTTAAATTGTAGCCTGTCTAGTTTTTATTAAAGCAAAATCACTATTTAATAATTGAATTATTAAAACTTATTTAAAAATGCAAACAGTTTTGTAATCGCTACTGACCCTGGCAGTTGAAGCGATTCTTTATAACCAAGGAAAAAAAATTAACTAAGATTTGCATGAAAAATAGAAACAGATAGGAAATTAATTAGTTTACTCGAGTCATTATACACAAAAATATTAATAAATCGAGTTTGTGGGATAGACTATGAAAATTGAAATAAATTTTATTTCCAAAATAAATCTTAATACATAATATTAAATTTGTTTTTAAGTTTTATGTGTTAATTAAAATGCTTATCACATACATCTTGGTCTATTTAGCTACGATTAAAAATTTGTTGTTGGTACTGCAGAAATTAATTACAAATTTGGTTCTCATATATATTATCACCTATGTATATATTTGTGTAGTCGCTACATAACGGATGAACTAGTATAAGCATGCTTGTATACTTCTCATGTCGCGCATGCTCAATAACAGAACTGAGCTTTAATGCTTTTACGAGCCATAATAATGAAGTGCAAAGACTAGAAAGTATACAGGGGAAGTTAAGAAAAAAAAATTAATCACTTAGCTAAAAAGTTCACTTTAGAGGTACTAATAGCGCTAGCATAGCAAATTACAATAAGAAACATAAGAAATCCGTGAATTAATATTTATGTACCTAGTAGTTGCCTAAATTATATTTCCTGCAAATGAAATCCATTTTAAATGCTTAACGATAACTTTAAATGTATTTGGAAAAACCAACAGTAAATCAAATATGAATCCAGCAAATAGATCAAAAAAAAGTACTTGCAAACCCATCTTCATCTTCTTCTTCACGTATAATTTCTAATTACATAGATACATGCATTTCAAACTTAATATTATGACGTAACAATAAGAGTGTAAGTTTTTTTTAATTGTGCTTAATGAATTACACTTCCGCATTACTATTATTGTAATTATTTTCATTATTAATACCATTGTTATGTTAATGAGAGAATCACATTCATGCGACCAACTAACCTAAAGCAACATCTTTTTTTAATCACACGCATGTCTGACCAACTTTTCTTACTGATTTACAACTTGTTATACAAAAAAACTAGATATAAGTATTTATGTATATGCTTCAGTTAATAAAAGAGTAAAAGTACATTTTAGCATTGTTACTTTTACTAATTTAATGAAATCGAAAATTCGACTATTTTATTTTCACTTTCATTCATACATTAACACTCGAATTGTTTTTAATGAATTAATTTAAATACTCAAAATAATATAACGGAACTTCAATATGTAATTAAAATATAATCATTTTTAAGTAAATGATTAAATAAAACATGTTATTCCCGAAATTAATAATGCCTGCTTTAAAAATATTCATAGTACAAACCGTTTTCTTTGAAAGTGGTATAACCGCATTTTATATTACATTAAATGTAATGAAAATATCTTCATTTTGTTTATTCAAGATAAGCTCAAGTAAAGTCTAATCATTATGGTCATTGAATAACTGTTATCACAATTAGGAATTGCAATACCGGACCAAAATTTCAATATAGGTATTCGGTATTTTTTAAGATTTTAATACTGGAATACCGGTTTTAATACCGGTATAAGGAATTTTTAAAAAAGAAAGAAAATACAGGTATTTCTTTGTTTTATTTGCCCGTTTAATTAGAGAGAGAAAATATCACAAAAGATAATTTCTAACATATATATTGTAACAGTATATAGTCACAAAAAAGGGAAAGAACGAGCATCGTATGCATTTTATTCACTAAAAGAGTAAATATTTAGTATGGTAAATACTATGTATTTCAAATCTCTGAAATCTTAATAAACATAATGCATCAATTGTACTGTTATTAAGCCTGGAAAGGAATTTTCTACAAAAATTACCAACTGTCGGAAACGTTCTTTTAGTATCTACGCAAATTGGTGGTACGCTAGTTGAAAGCGCGATATATTTTTCTCAAGTATTTACTTCTAAATTCCTCATCTTCAAATAAATCGAATATTCGTCGGGTATAACTGATTTTTGTAATGTATTTTGGTTTGTTGACATTTCTTTAATTATCGATAACCCTATTTTTTCTTCAAGAAACAATTCCATTTCTTCTTATAACTCTATCGGATTCTTTTAAATGTGCATAGGTTTGTGGAAAAAAATATAAAGAAAATTTACTATAAACTAGAATAAATTCGGATTGGTTGGTCTCTTTTCTTGTAGGGTACTGGAAAAAAATTTACAAATTTGTAGGAAATACCGAAATAATGGTAAACAAGGTTATGAATACCGGTATTGCAATCCTTGGTCACAATGAATCTATACCACTTGCTTTGAAAGTGGTAGAAACAATGAATTATTTGGTTTAGCAAAAATTATAGGACTGAATTCATTCTGTTTTCATTCACTAAAAATCAGTAAATTTTCATTAAGGGTCAATTAAAATGAACAATGTTGTGGAAATTTAATTGGCTTTAATACTTATTTAAAGTTCCAAAGAAAGTCAAAAATTGAATAAAACGTCATTTAAAATTTTTATTTGTTTTTATCTTTCATTCTTCTTACTCCTTTTTAATGCAAAAAGAAATGGACAAACATAATACAAAGCAAGTTTTGATTTTGACCGAAACAACTTTCGAAATTCGTCTACAGACAAGTTTAGCCAAAGTTTATGGCTATACTGAAGGGACCAATTATTAAATATATTTTTAAAAGTAAAGAAAAAATTCAGTATTAAAACCCCCAATTTCTTCGAAATAATTGAACGATTTCATTGATTCCTTTTTTGAAATCGCATTCAAACAAGTAAGAAACAAAAATAAGTTTAAAAATAGTATAAATACAAATACACTTGACTTTATTTTTAAAGAAGAATTCCACAATTTAGCCTTTCAAATAGGCCGTAACGTCTGCTTAATATAAGATGAGATAGATTTATGCGAATCAGACCACCTGTTCAAATTTAATTATGTAGTTTGTATTTATATTTTATCTTGATAGCGATTAAATTAGAAAATAAATCAAGAAGTAACCAATTGGTACTCAATTTCGTCCAAATTTCTTACTAATTAAAAAACTTAGGAAATTTTAATTACAATTATAATAATAATAGGCGTAACAAAATAGAATAAAAATTTTCAATAAAGATAGTCTAGGAAATAATTAAATGGAAAAATACTCAGTTGATTTTTGGATAGTTTAAAAGTCTTGGAAAATTGTACGATGATTTTTCATGCGTGTACAGTGAAAATATGTTAATATGGATTTATTCATTCGGAACAGTGAGATTCAAACCGTTGATTTTTATTTTTAAAATGTTTTGTTGAGTAAAATTTTTTTTTCAGGAAAATATTTCTTGATTGTTAATGTTAGAATCGGTAAAAGACCGCTTTGATTTGATGGTTTGTGTATAAACGAGAAATCAACACATTGGACAAAATGGACTAGTGAATAATAATTTTTATCAACATAAAAGTTATAAGAAAAAAATATTCTGAAGGCTTCAATAATGTTATTAATCATTTAGAAATCAGTAATATTGCATTATGAAAAGTTATATATTTTATCATTTAATTATATATCGCCTCTCAACAGTTGTCAAAGATATTATCAATAGATTTTTTTCTATTAGTGTCGCTTCATTAGTAAATTTTTAATCAGCAATTTGGAAAAAAATAAACTTATTTTTCTACGAGTAAATTCAGCTGCCATAATAACTATTAGACCTATTAAAAGTAACACTAAAAAAATATTCTTATATTTTTATAATTCTATCGTCCTATCATAATATAGATATAATCTATAATTATTGATTTTTCCTGAACTTTGATTGGCTGAAAACAATTGTAAAATGCGTGAATAATTAGTTGAAAACGAAAAACATGCTATAAGTAATGTAATTTAAAAAATTATATAGTGATTTTAAAACTTAGTTGACCTTCAGAAATCTTTCATTTTTTGGAATTAGGGTTTTTCTGTTTTATCTTTAGTGATACAATATATAAAAGTATTCCAAATAATTTTTTTTAATATTAAGTGTTGAAAAAAATTACCTTTCATGAATTTCTAAAGAAATCAGTTGTATAAAATTTAATCAAAATCAATTCATAACATTTTTTGCACCTGAAAACATGAATGCAACTGAATAATAAAACAATATATAATAACTAATACTCCTAATTACGTGATATTTAATTTATATTTCGATAATCAAAAACAAGTGTTATTGTTCTCACGGAAAAATTACAGTAACTATGAGTATTAATAGCGACAACTGACAAATCATGAATTGAATTATCGAAATAAATTGTCGTTAGTTTAAAAATTGAAATAGATTTTGGGCTTTGCTTTAGTTAAATGGACTTAGACTAGTTTCAAAATAAACCAATCATTGACCAACCAATCATCTATTGAAGCTTAGTTATATTCTCATTTTTGATTATTCATATATTACACAAAAAAACTTATATTTCGACTTGATAAAAAAATGGAAAAATTGTAAATGTTCTTAGCTAAAAATACTTCAATACTTCGATGCTCTCGGGTTTGAAAATTAATTCACAATTATTAAATCCTAATTTATTGTTAACGTCTTATATTTCCAATTAAATGGCTTTAGCTATACCTGTAATGCCATAATAGTTTAAAGAAGTAAATTCCATAGGCTCTGCTTAGTAATATAGCGACTGAAATTTGGAA
This sequence comes from Sisyra terminalis, assembly GCA_958496175.1. Lineage (NCBI taxonomy): Eukaryota > Metazoa > Arthropoda > Insecta > Neuroptera > Sisyridae > Sisyra > Sisyra terminalis. The sequence continues at coordinate 18,329,480 of OY292275.1, forward strand.
GTATAAAATTACCACATCTACTTATATAAACTTCTTTTTAAAAGAAAAAAAAGCAAACGAAACAAGACAATGTGTTCTTATAAATTTCCGTTTTTATTCTTAATTTTAAGAGTATGCTTAATATTGAGATAATCGCATCCTACTTAATTTAGCTATAAAGCCTCTATAGTCTAAGAAAATAAGATTTAGAAAAAAAATATGCTTTACCTAATCAATATAATAATCAAAATAAGTCAATTTAATAATCAATATAAGTCAAAAAGACACCTTTTTTGTCTCTCTAATATGGTTTTTACCATATTTCCATCATATTTTATGTTTAACATATTAAAATTTTTAATGGTAATTTAAGATATTTATATGAACATTAAAATGTTCAAAATATTCTTCAAAATTTATATGTCTGCAATCAAAAAAATATTCACAAACTTTGTCTCAAAATTCATCTACCTGGAACATATCGCCAGCTTATTGTCATAGAGAATTGTACCTGCGTTGTATTATAACACGTCAATATAGTTTAAAGCAACAATCAAATTCAACTAATATAAGGATCCAAGCATATACAACATTATAGAAGAGTTAATTATTTATTAACCTGAAAGATTTCTGATATGTTTGCTTTGAAACTATAAGAAAATATTGTTCAAAAATAAATAGTGTGCAAAGAATAATGCAAGCTTTTTGTTTTTCTTCCTAAACTATTATGTATATTCTTATCTACAAAACATAGGTCAATAAACAGTTGCACTTTGTTATGCAACCACTACGATAAGATGCCTTTTTAACAAGTTTAAGTTATAATACTATGATGGTGGCATAAAAATGAGTATTACAAAATATTATGCTCGGAAAATATTTTAAAATTCCCACAATATAAAACAAATAAATTATACTTCAATGAAGTTTTCATTAACAGCTAAACAAATAGGAATAGAATAATTAAATATTTTCAGAAAATCTTAAAAGGAAACTTGACAAGAGTTTAATTATCAATTACTAAGTTAAAAAATATCTCGTAAAATGTGATCAAATATAAAATTTTAATAAAGAGAGATTGTGGAAGATGCAAATGATATTCGTTAATGTTCGTTCCAGATGCCTCTCACGACTGCATTTATTAAATGTGACTAACATAGGACACGTAATGGTAATAATTGTTGGTAACATCGTCAATCCTAAGTTTTTAACCTTGGCCTTGAGCCAGTAGTATGAAAGACAACTGAATTTTTTAGTAGACATTTGCACACAACATCGGTAATTTATTAAGTGGCCACTGAAAATATGTACATGTGTTGGTGTCTTTATTTTAAGAACGAAAGCATTAAAAAAATCATAAAAGTCTATAAAATAATGAACAATCATTTTTCTCTCAAGACAACCCACGAAAAACGAAAAAATTATAATATTTGATACTTAATTTACGGCTTTAATCCTAATTTGTGTAAAACAGATTCATCGATTTAATCATTTCAAACGAAACTTGCAACATTGGCACATTTTATAGACGCGCCAAATCATAATAAAACTGGATTAGTTTATTCTTTTTTGTTTGGCAACGAATCGTCATGTCAGAAGATATTTTAATCAATCTCAAAAAATTTATACATTTTAACTATGTAAAAACACCTCTCAAGCTTTAGACAACATTAAAATGTCCATTTATTATTTATTTACTAATTTGATGTTCAAGTAATGCTGCTTTCATTGCGATTTATAAATGAAGAATATAGTATGCATTTCAATTACAAATTTCATCTCACCCATCGTAACTGTCCCTGTTTCTTTTTCTGTTTTGAGCTTTAATTTTTCAATTTTAATAGTTTTCTTTTGTATTTATTTATTTTAATTTTTCAATTAAACACATAAATATACAAATTTTTCAACAAAAAAAAAATGGCATGAAAACATGGGCAGTACAAAAAAGGTATATTCCATGTTCCTGATAAAACTTTTGGTTTAATATTCAAATAAAAGTTGTATAAAACTGAGTTAGTCTTCAGGTTTTCGAAAAGCTAATTCAACAAATACATAACTTTGGAATGGGATTCGGTATCTTTAAGACCTAGAAAAATAGAGCAATTTTTCTTAGAAAGATCAAATTTAGTTCACTTTGTTGAGGTAAAAGGAAACGCGAGGAACTGAAAATAAAACTCAAGAAAGAAACGCGATTTATCGAAATTTTATCGAAAATTTCGATAAAAGAAGCTAAGTCCAAAAAATAAATTCCGTTGTAATCAAAGTATCAGAATCATTTTATTCATCAAAAATTTTAAGAAAAATATTATGATTCAGCAAAACATGAGTCTATGATTTAGTTCTTAATTTGAAATGAATATAATTCAGTAGTTTTTAATCATAGAAATGTTTTCTTCAAGTAACTTTTATACAAGTCACTGCCCGCCAATGCCACATCTTCTGTTTTGTGTTTAATTCCCGAATTTGTGGTTTTGTTAATTCATTTCTGGCATTGTTTTATTTTCTCTTTTGTGTCTAAATTTTCATTATTCACGAATTTAATTGGACAAAATTAAAGAATGAGTGTGCGTATAAATGCTACTTCTACTGAAATTATGTTCTTCCTGATCTCTTGATGTTTTTCTTCTTCATCATTCTATGGGCCTCTCCTAAGAGTTCGTCTGCACTGCGTATTAAAAAAAAATATTGTGTTCCAGCTTTCGTTCTAGATCCAATTGGATCTTCATGTTTATTTCCTAAGTCATATCTAGGTAGTCCAAAAGAGCTAAAACGGCTTAGAGTTATAGCTGGGTAATCAAATAGTACGTGGAAAGCAGTTTCTTTTCCCCAGCCGCATTTTCTACATGTATTTGACTTAATATTTACCCCTATAGTTTGGAGATGCTATCTCAAATTGCAGTGTTATATTAATAGGCCTATCATTCAGATATCTTTCTTTCCTAATCCATCGATTATCAGGCAAAAAACTAATAGATGTAGGTACATTGTACATATACTTTAAGGAAATTTATAAAAGTCTCACATGATTAAGTAAAAGTTTCAGATGAAATTTAGTTAAAAATTAAGTTAAAACGCTTTAGTTTGCCGCACAGTCCGAAGATATATTATTAGTTTATTAAAATAAAAATGTCACAATGGTCAAGACTCTAGCTCAAGGATGATCAGCCCAATGATATTGCCGGTTACTTTGGAAATGCATCATAACTCCGCTAGTCACATATAAAATAATAAACTACACATATAAAATAATAAAACAAGAAAAAAACGCAGTAGAAAATGCAACGTTACCAGATTTGACTGTTTTAAAAGAAACTTGAGCCATATATTTTGTTAAAGTTTTATGAATTTTGGGCCGGAAAAATGGATAATGGCCTCATGGATATGGGCCTGGTCTAGATTGATCAATATCACCATCTATTTATTGACACTTATTTACCTCAAAAATCATTGTGTCGTTTCATCTTAAGGACAAAAAATAATTTAAAGCTATTTAAAAGAAACTAATTAAAATGAAAAGAATGTGAATTAAATAAACGTTAAATTTAACATAATTTAGTGTTTTACTATAATACAAAAACCGTCAAATCATTGTGTCATAAAATAGTTTTAATGATACAAATATCATGAATCATTTTTTAAAATAAGTACCCATTTCACACTTCTATGAAAAATTGTATTAGGGAAAGGTATAAGAAAAATAAAAAATTAAAATTAAAGTGTTACAGTTGCCTTGAATAATTTGAAGCTGAAAGAATGGATGAAATATCTAAACTATCTAAAACTCCGAATTAAATAAGATTTATTACGAGAATATTGTTTTAACAAAAATCTTTTAGAATTCATCAGAATTCTGCATAAGTTATTTTTCAAGTAGTTATCTTCTACTATATTAACTTGTATCTTATTAACTAAAAGATTTATTTGTAGTTTTGAAAATGTAAGTATTAGTAAGGAATAATTCAAAAATACAAAATTAATAAATTGAAATATTAACATCACAACTTGATGAACAATTAATGAATGAATAATATATTTTCTTTCGCAAACCATCAAAATTGTATTACAGACCACCAATCGAGAAACTTTGCCCTAGTACACATGTTTTACCGAGTACATAAAGTAAGGTCTGTTTAAGACTTGATAATTCAAGTTTGGTTTACACTTTCTCCAAATTTAACGACTTAATAATAAGGCTGAGTCAATAATAAATAATTGATTATAAAAATTTGCCATTTTTATTGTGCCTTTTATTTAATTGAAAATTGTATGTGCCGATTAATTTCCCCGTAGTATATCACATTAAAAAATAAGTCATAGATAAATAATAAATGCAATGAATACAGAAAATATTTGAGATAAGTACATAGTCATAGGTATTTTAAGTTGAGACCATAGCTTTCGCTTGTTAGAAATTCGCTATTGTACTGTCAACTATGGTGAATTTTGTATGAAAAAATAAAAAGAAATTGAATTCTATTCAATCATATGTCGAATAAATCATTCACGATCAACTACCAATTTTTAATGATTTTATATAACGTTTTTCGCTGATTTTTGCTACAATTAAGAAACGCATTTTATTTTCGCAAGTAGAAAGATATGAATTTAATTGTTGTTTTTTATATGTGAACAAGATTTGAAATTTCCGTTTGAATAGGTTTGATAGAAAAAAATCGAAGAAAAGCTAGGTCATTAGATGAAAAAATAAAAAGAGAAACAGATATATGTGTATGAAAAAAGTAGTTTAAATATTGAGTAATCGCTAACTATTCACACACATTAAATACATATGCGAACGCTAATTGAAGTACTCAACGGTGTTGTCAATACCCAGTTTTGAAGATTTGAGGAAACGGAAAGTTGAGCACCGCCTTCCGCATTTCGTAAGAATTTTTTGAACAGAAATTTCACTTAAAATATTCACACCCATAAATAGCGATACCTCAACATTCATCACATCGCTATACTGCCCCTTCTTAAAAAGAAAGTTAACATTTGAAGATTGCTACATATTGAAGCGTGCAATAAAATTTATTTGTATAAATATGTATGTATGAATGCCTATATTCAGATGTTACGAAGAAAATTAGCCTCACGAACGCACATCTGTACATAGTTAGACAATGATTGACTATTTTCGTTTCATTTTTTTTACTAACTATAAGAATATTAATTTCTACTGCAATAATGTAAACTATAAGTCTTATTGCTATCATCTGAATAAATTAAAATTCATTAAGCAAACGCTTTTCGTGCTGCAGCTGTAAATTATAATGAACCGCAACAAGAGGATAGAAAGAATTCTAAGGTATTCCAGCTATTTTAGTTTAGGAAGAGCTTCTTCATCTATTTATATTTATTCTACTACGTTGGTTGTTTAATGTCATTCGCATTGTATTGACGTTAAACCGACGCCGACATCTTCAATTGAAAACAACTTCATCAGGTATGTTTCTGAATGATGTCAAAGCTTTATCACCTTTTGAAAATATATTCATAAGAAATCAATATTCATTAATAAACATGTATTTCCTCTCCTTCATGAGTTGTACAATCTGTACAGTTTCCTTAATTTCTCTGAAATATCTCTATAACGCAATATAATATTATAAATACACTACAGCTCTTAATATTCGAAATGCTTATTTACTTCAAATAAGCTTTAAATTTTCAAGAAATATCCTTTTCAATTTCGAGTTACTTTAAAATTTGTTTACAGTACGTCTTAGTTTTAATACAGTTGAATACTTATTTTTAGCAGCGTTTGATAGACATCCTTAACTACAAAATTGTAGAACTATTTTTTCTCATAACAATTGTTTATATTTATTAATTTATTATTTTTTAATTTTTTATATTTATTAGTAATTAGTTATCGAAAAATGTGACAATATCTCATGAAACAAATCTAAAGTTATCATAAGATTAAAACCTATTATAAGTTCAAATTATTGATTGAAGGGTTTATAGCTTTTCTTGACCAAAAAACACGTCGTTATCTCTGATAGATTCCAACAAAAAACTTCTATTTTTGTTCAAACTTTGTTATCTCACAGTAAGTATTAGAAAAAAATCGGTCGCTAGCATATTTTCAAATCATGTTTTTGGCATAAAATTAGCGGAATTCGCTTGTAACCTTACGATACATGTATTTTTTATACTCTAATATCTCTAAAAGTTTTATAAAGCAAACTTTACGAGGAACCAAACTGTTCCATCAAAAACTAAAGTAACCTAAATGAAAGCTTTAGGAACAAAAGTAGCTAAGTTTCAAAAAGTTCCAGAAACTTAAACTCTTAATTCTTTTAAACAAAAATTTAGACACTAAAGTTTGTTTGCAATGATATTTTTTTCAACTAATAATTATTATTTTATTTTGTTATAATTGAAAGTATAAGCAATGTTTAATATTATTTTCATAATCAATACCAGTATGTATTTGTATTATACTTAAACAACTGTGCCTGATGTACTGGTTTTTTCTGAGCAAGAGTTTTTTCTAAATACTTAATGAAAAGAAAAATCATTCAAAAAACTTTAAGCATGCATTAATAACAAGCATAACAAGCAGCTGGTAATAAGAGTTTATAAATTAGTTTAATATTTAAGCCTTATTCTAAGTGCTAAAATACAAGAAAACTAAAATTATTACTGGTGTTTTATTATTTTTTACGTAAAGAAGGATTTCGTTTTTAACATTGATAAATATTTTATTTATTACTTCCGAGTCACAATTAATAAATTAATTAATAAAAATATATGTCATATGACTCAAATTCTTTTTTGCTTACGACGCGTTTCAACCGTCTTCGGCTATCATTATCAGGTAATGATTATTATGTCAGTTGTAACAAAGTTAAATCCAATCGAAAATATGGACCCAAAATAAAATAGCTCTTACTTCAGGTTTTATATCAAATTTATAGCTATTAATATGGCCAGGGACTGTACGTTGTTACTATCGTAATTTTTAGTATATTTTGTATAATTTGCGTGATGTATATTAAATGTTTTGAGCTTTTTTCAGTATCTTAATTATTTGATCCACCTACTATGATTTAAATTAATGAATAATAATATATGTCCTTTGACTCAATTTCTTCTTTATTACGACGCGTTTCAACAATTTTTGGTTGTTATTATCAGGTAACGATTATTTTATCAGTTGTCAACAAATTTCATATAGGTTGTTAGTTTTAAATAATTTCTCGTTAAGAATGTTATTTGGATCTAGTTTGTGGACTTTGTATATTTCATATTCTTCTAGAGTATTCATATGTAATCCTTTCTTGCAAATATGTAGAGGCTTACAATTTGTTTCGAAATTTAAGCATTGATGATTTTCGTCATAAAGATGTTTCGTAAAATAAGAAGTTGTTGTTGAAATAGGTTTCCTGGGTGTATACTCCTGATATCTTGTTCCGAAAGATCTACCAGTTTGACCAATGTAGAATTTTTCACAGGAACCACATTTAGTTTGATATATTCCGGTTTTATTTTTCATTGTAATTTCGTTGTTCCCCAATGGTTTAAGAATTTTCATGATATTGTTTGTTGAAAATGCGATATTGTTGTTAATTTTCTTTAGGAAGTTGGCGATTGTTAAACTAAATATATTATTGAAGTTTGATTTTATATATTTATTTTATTTTTTTTTGGTGGAGTTGGAAGAATAGATTTTTTAGTAAATTTCGATATTATTTTGTCTACGATTTAGCTGGTGTATCCGTTAGTAATGGCTATATGTTTAATTATCTTAAATTTTTCTTCACGAGCTTTGGTGCTAAGAGGGAACTTGATCGCTCTGTATACGAGACTGTTGTATGCTGCCATTTTTTGGTTTCTTGCGTGAAATGATGTATTATGGATGGTTGTTTTCGTTGTTAATTTATAATTGACTTGTTTTATTATGTTATAGAATAGAATAGTAAGATACAATTTAAAATAAAAATAATTAAGTAAAGTAACTAATTTCAACTATGAGTAATAAAACTTTGAGCACAATGGGTACGTAAAAGTAATAGGAAAATGATTTATAATTTAAAGTTTTTCATTTACGCTTGTTGGAAAATGCAAATGACTGTCGTTTACACTAATTGCCGCTGAGATGGTTGAATTTTTATGTTCTGTGACATGGCGTTTTAAAAATGCACAAAAAGTGAATACAAAACACACATAATAAATAATTATTGATGGTTAATAGTCAAGGACGCAGCTGAAGTTTAAGAATAAAAAAGAAAAGAAGTTAATTCTGAGACGATCGCATCAACAAGGCCGGTGAGTTTCTTCTGGCGCACTCGATAATAATAATACACATGGGCGAGCGACGTTTTCGTGATGTTTAGGCCACTTGCGGACACCACACCATCGTGACCATATTGACGATCGCAAGACCGCATCCAGGCAAACTTTGTTTATATTTATAACTCACTAAACCACTTCACAATAATGTCGTAGGCTTTATACATTTTCATACCTACGCGACAAATTGATGGATACGACGAAATGAAAACTATGCAAATAAACGTCATCGTTTTACGATTGACTTAATACGCGCATGTGATTAAAAAACTAAGCTCGTCACTAGCAAAAGCTCATTCTATGTTGACACTGTCGTCGTCAAATTACTTTCTTTTCATTATGGTTGTCGGTCTTTCACAAATTTTCATGTTTTTTTTTCAATCATAATCACATTTTTTAATACATACGTGGTAAAAATTTGATTTATACGCATTGCATTGTGTTGACAAAGCTGTCCAATTTCTTTTTCTCTTCCATGTTACATTTCTAACCAGGTGCCGCAGGCGACAGAAGTCAAGTATCTCGGAATGCACTTGGACAGAAGACTAACGTGGCGGAGAGATATAGCTGCCAAAAGAGACCAGCTTAAAGCCAAATGCCGTCAACTGCAGTGGCTGATTGGTTGGAGGTCGCAATTGTTCCTGGACAATAAACTACTGATATACAAAGTAATTCTGAAGCCAGTCTGGACCTACGGCATCGAACTGTGGGGAGCAACTAGCAACTCCAATGAGGAAATCATCCAGCGCTTTCAGTCTAAGACACTCAGGCTCATTACAAACGCCTCATGGTATATCACTAACCACGACATACAAAAAGACTTGAAGGTGGCCACCGTGAGAGAAAAGATCGCCAGATTAAGCCAAAAATATCAAAACAGACTGGAAGACCATGCTAATCATCTGGCGATTAGCCTACTTGACAACAGCGGAGAGAACAACAGACTGAAACGCTACACGTTTCTGGAATTGCCTCACAGGGAGTAAGTTCAAGGAGCTAATTTGACTCAATATAGATTCAATATAGAGCGCGGACGTAGATCAGATTTGCTCATTGTCCAGGGACAGATTGCAAATACACAAAAACGGGGAAAATAAAGGATAGAAGTTAAACAATAAAACGAATTTTCAAAACGACTCTTAAAGTCATTGAAAAGTTTGAGGCTTAAATTCCATATAGGTACTGTTTCGACTTTAAAAAGTCTTTAGTTAATTGAACCGTTTATTTTGAAAGTAAATTAAGTCCATTTCAAGAACAATCCCTATAGTGTTATCATTTTTAACCATAGGAACATTAAATACTAAGGAGGAAGAAATAATTGGCGTTTTTGTTAACAACTAAAATGAAATTAGTAATTTGTCAAAACTTAACAGTTAAATAATTAACATACTTTGTTCTAGTTACAAGACGAATCACCATATAGACCGTCCTTGAAATGGAGTTACGCCACTTTCAAAATAAACGAGTCAATTATCAAGAACTATATATTTTTTTGTACAAGAAACTGTCAAGCAAGAGAGCTTTTGAAAACTTTCCAATGACTGTAACAGTCACTGAAGAAATAAGTTTTTTGAGTTGTGTAGTTTTTCCAGAAAAGCGATATGAATTGTTAAAAATCGCAAACCCCTTGTTTTTTGGTCTTTACAACATTATGAACTTGATTCATGTTTTAGTAAGGAAGCAAGAAATACATATTCAAGTGGTAAGAAATACAAAAGAAAAATTCACCTTCAAAAATTCAAAAAAAACATAACATAACATTGATAAGAATTTTATTTCTTTCTAAGTCACAATTAATAAATTAATGAGGAATAACATATGTCCTATAAATCAATTTCTTTATTACGATGCATTTCAACAGTTTTTGGCTGTCATTATCAGGTAATGATTATTTTATCAGTTGTAAAAAAATTTCATACAGGTTGTTTGTTTTATATAATTTGTCGTTAAGGATGTTATTTGGATTTAGTTTGTGAGCTTTGTATATTTCATATTCTTCTAGGGTGTTCATATGTGATCCTTTCTTGCAAATATGTAGTGGCTTAAATTTTGTTTCGAAATTTAAGCATGATGATTTTCGTCATAAAGGTGTTTCGTAAAATAAGAAGTTGTTGTTGAAATAGGTTTCTTGGGTGTATGTTCCTTATATCTTAATCTGAAAGATTACCAGTTTGACCAATGTAGAATTTTTCACAACCAAATTACAGCGAAAAATAAAACCGGAATATATACAATTACTAAATTATATAAAATTTAATCCTCAGATTTTTCGGATATATCGCGCGCCCAGAAGACCATGGAAAAGCTAATGGTACAAGGACGACCTGAAGGGAAAAGAAAACGAGGGCGATCACCAACCCGTTGGACGGAAGTGGTGGAAAAGCTCGTTGATTCGAGTTTCGAGTTGGTACTGAAAAATTCTACATTCGTCAAACTCGTAAATCTTTCGGGACAAGATATAAGAAACATACACCCAGGAAACCAAGTTCAACAACTTCTAATTTTACAAAACATCTTTATAACGAAAATCATCAATACTTAAATTACGAATTAAATTTTAAGCCACTACATATTTGCAAGAAAGGATCACATATGAACACCCTAGAAGAATATGAAATATACAATTATATGAAATATATTTGAACAAACTACATAGACCCAAATAACATCCTTAACGACAAATTATATAAAACAAACAACATATATGATTTTTTTTTAATTATAATTATAATTTTCTTAATTATGGCGAGCTGAATTGTTTAATATTTAATTGAAAGCCCGTTTGCAGATATTTAAGTTTCCCATTTTGCGCAATATACTGTCTATGTAGAATAATACTGTCTGCTGTATTTGTGGATAATGATTCCATATTTGAATATTTTTTATAAGGCCTATTTTTCTGTTGTGACCAACTCTTCAGCTACTTTTTTTTCAGCGATTTCCACATATTTTCAATGGGTTTCAAATCGAGGCTATTATCCTAAAGCGGGATAATAGAGATAATAAACAAGGTTTTACCCTTATCTAGAAATTATATTTCTTAAAAATCAATACAACTTTTTATAATGTAAAAAAATATTAAATTTAATTTAATAGAATATGTAAATTTTGTATAAAATCTTAAGTGCGTCTAATAATATGACCAGGGATTGTAATCCAGAACTATACTGTCTTATCTTTTTTTAATTGTTTTTTTACCGTCGCTTTATTACCACTAAAGTCTTTATCGACTGTAGGTTTAACAAAAATCCGTAATCGAGAAATATCGAAAATTTGCTTGAGACGAGATTCGAACCCAATTATAAAACTAATATAATTAATATAATATAATTAACAACTAATATAATTAATAACTAATATTGTTTCACTATAGCGCATTTTTTTATAGTTAAACATACATGTTTTTTGTTCGTATATTTATTTTTAAGCACTCTATTTGTTGTTTTATTTAAATAATCAAATTTTACCCAAAAAAAAAATAAAATTATTATGTGTTTTTATTTTTGTACTAATATCGTGATTTTTGAGTACAAACTAGAGTAAATGTTTTGCTCAAAAACAGCTCCTAAATAGTCATAGTTCCAAGTATTACTGTATATTTGCTTGCTAACTTAATTCCATTTAATAGATAGTCTATATTTTTGAAAGTTAAAGTTTGAACGATAAAATATGTAATCGTTATAAATCAATGTATAGGCATGTGATACAAAATTTTACTAAAACATACAATAACTAGTTCAACAAACCCTTAATCATAAAACTCTGAAGGTCTCATTCAAAAAAGTCTTATCTTATCAGTGCTTTGATCATATCCATTATATTTACTATTCAAATATTTTACTTTATTAAAGAAGTGAAAAGCTACTAGATATTCCTAGTTTTTGGATAAAAGTATAAAAGAATCTTCTTTAATGTAGTTTGATTCAATAAGATTCCAAGCAGAAAAAAAAACACTGAGCATATCCAGTAAATGGATTTTGCTAAAACAACTGTTTTATTAAAAAGTCCCCCAGTTAATTGATTAATTTTAGTTTCATTCAAAAACTTTTCCCATGCATTAACATAATTCACCTACCTAATTTGGAACTGTTTCCGTAGAATATAAAAATGGTTAACGATCATAAACGGCAAAAAAGAAACATAGTATTGTAAATTTTATGTAGATTTTTCATACCTAGAGGTTTTCAAAAGAAAGGGTAGTACAAAAGTAAGTACTAGTAAAAAAAAATAGAGCAAATTGGCCATAAAATCCAAGAAAACTTATAAAGATGAATTGATCCAAAAATTGAGTTTTCTTTGACATTGAACAAGTAAAATAAAATTTTCTATATTATGTAGATAAAAGTATAACAAAAAATGCTGCTACAAAATTATTTTCAAGGTTTGTCATCGTACATAAATTTTGGTAAAAAGTTTAATAGATACAATAGAGCAATTTTAATTTACTTCTCCAATTAGCTTCATAAATTTTACAAATTATCAATGAATCAACTCAAACGACAAAATATCAATGAATCGTTTTTTGGTTATTTTAGTTATACATTAATCCAATAAAACATTGAATTCTAATTAATTTACGACTAAAATGCGTTAAAATATTTTCTAAATTTGGAATTAATACCTTATTATGAGAAGACAAATTAAGGTCAAGTTCAAACATATATTTTTAAATTTCCCTATTCAGATATATATAATAAATACAAGTAAAGCAAAAATATTTTAAAGATCACTACTTATTTAGAAGGTATGATGGAAAAGAAGAAATACTAACCTAGAAATAAACATTAAGTTCATTTTGATCAATCGTTTGCTTTAAAGAAAATTCAGGAGCAAAAATTGCGTCAAACATTTTTAGTTTTTCTACCTTCCCAAAAAGTTTATTTATGTAAACTCACGCGCTTACTAAAATAAAATGTGTGGGAACAAAAAACAAGAAACCATGTGACTACTCATTCCATACCTTTACATATAAACTCATATGTAAAATATCTTTAGATGTGTTTATAAAGTTTATACCATAACACTCTATTTATAACTTACAATTATTTTATAATTGAAAACAGCGTAAATCTGTTTCTTTAATAGTTATTTAGTAATCGAGAAATTAACTTGGATTTTTTGTTTAGAACGAACGTTAAACTCAAACCAAATATCTGAAATATTTTTTGTTGAAAATAATATATACCCTTTGATATTTTCATCTACGAGTAGACGATATTTTTCTTTTTACCCTTCAATTAATGTTCACACTACAGATGAAAATTATTAAATCAACTTATTTTAAGAAAGATATATTGTAATGTTCATTTGATTAAAACGTGGTTTTCAAAAAAAAAATGTGATACTTAATCCCAAATTTTATATAAAGTATAATGAATTAACAAATGCAACAAAGAGCATAGCGTGAAATAAGTATAAAATCCTACTGGCTAATACAAAAAATTTTCAAGATACGAAAATACTCGAATTATGTTTGCTGGACATTATTTTTTTCTTCCAATCATAAGCTGCCAAATAGATAAAAATTTATCTGATAGATAAATTCTTCATATTACTTTGTAGGTGAAAATACACATTTTCTCTATCCTCCGAAAAAAAAATATCTGAAAGATAATTGTCAATTGGTCCTTAATGATGAAATTTAAATCATGACGAATAACAATTCATTAATCATTAGAAATAAACTCAAAAGATATCTAACAAGAAAATAAACTTCCTTGAACTGTTTGTAAGGAATACGCATTATAAACTATAAGGTGTAATCCATAACTCAATAAACTTGTTGTTTTAAACCGAAAATATTAATGAATTAATGAAGCTAAACATAAATCAATAAATTATATATTTATTATTTTTAAACCTTCCCAAAAAGTGTACTTCTTTCGTTTCTAATAAGCATATAGTAGTACTAGTGTAGAGGCCTACTTACTATCCTACCCATACAGATAAGATACTTTGGATCAAACAAATTTAATTAAATTATTGCTTCTTATAAAATGAATGTTTTGCATATTATTTTTTTATAAAGTATAAAGTTAAATTTATTTAAATATAAATTTACTTCTGTCAATCTCAATTGGTTTATTTTAATCCAATATCTAATAAACATTATTGATTTATTTCTAAGCTTTTTCAAGTAACACAACAGCTATATTTGCTTCATTTTAAAATAACATTAGCTGAACTTTACCCTTAATCGTAGTATTGATTTTGAAATAACTCTGCATTTAAATCAGAATTATTATTATTTCAAATTATCTTTTTGCTTACACACATTACACAGATTAGTAATATCATCAAAAGACAATGATATTCAATTATAAAATAAAGAAAAACTCAAATTGTACCTAATAGTATAAAATTAATCTCTTTTTAGGAAAAAGTTAAGCTTTTTCGTAGGAACATATAGTTATAAATTTAAATATTCTATTAAAAAAAATGAAAAATTACAAAGTTTCTTGTCTGAAGGATCTTCAGACAGTGGCGTAGCAAGCCTTTTCGCCGCCTTCTATTTTAATCATTAGTCAAGAAAATTGGTGAAAATCAAATCACCTTCAAATTCTTCAATTATTAATTATTTGAAAATGTACTATTCGAGCTTTTACAAAGCAAAATCTTTTATGAAATTATCGAAATTTAGATTGGTTTGAAAAAATAAGAGGAAAATGTGACAAAATGATCATTTTTTGGTGTAAATGGTATCATTAAAAAAATAAATTTTTTGGTACGTCCCTACGAATTACAATATGAAAAATTAAATCAATATACTCGAACAGGGTTTATCAAAATCAAATGAGTAGTTGAAGTCTTGATATTTTCAATATATCTGTATTAATTACTTCGTATGAAAAAAAAGATTTTCTTAATATCCCGAATATTTTCTTATATACTACCAAGTAGAAAAACCTAAATTCAAGTAAAATAGTTCATTTTCAGTAGACTATAGTACTATAAGGTAAATTTGCGACTTATTTAGCATTCATAAAAATAAGAAATCGCTTAATAACAATGCTCGTAAGTCTAACAATAAAATCCTCCAAATTTTGTCTACGTAACGGTTTGAAATTTTGCAAAATCTAGATACTAGTAATTACTTATTACCACAAACACATAAATGCTTCTGAATCATGTATGACCCAGAATTCATACTTTAAAGTTGAATACTTTAACATAAAATAATTCATATGCAATAACTTTAATAATTAATTAAAAATAAAAAATACAATTTTTCGGGATAAATAAGTATAATGCAAATTATCAAATCAGCATATCTATGTAGTTCCAGAAAGTATATGAATAATACTCAGTCAAGTTCTCAAAAAGATCGATTAAGAAAATTGAAAACATTTTATCATAGGTACCTTGCTGCTCTTTCTCCAAGTTCTTTTTTATAAAAAAATCTAATATATTATGTAGGTATATTGTTTTGCAAAAGTAAATATAAATTATGTTCATGCATAGATACTAGTGAACAATATTAAAAAAACATTCCTTATACTTAATATTCTAGTTTTGTATGTATTTGTAAAATTGTAAAATTGCAAGACACTGGAAGTCACGAAATGTCGGTAAACGTTCATATATAATCAATAAAATGTATGAAAGCCTCCTTTCAAATTTGAATCAA
Organism: Sisyra terminalis; assembly: GCA_958496175.1. Classification (NCBI taxonomy): domain Eukaryota; kingdom Metazoa; phylum Arthropoda; class Insecta; order Neuroptera; family Sisyridae; genus Sisyra; species Sisyra terminalis. The sequence goes on from OY292275.1 coordinate 18,345,387, forward strand.
GGCAGATTTAATATCAAAATGAAACTTTAAAATCAATGTTTTTTTTTAATAAATCGAAAAAAAAACTTAAGATAAATTTATATTAACTATGTAATTTGAATTGTATGATACATACTTAATAATCACTAATTACCATCTTAAAAAATTTCAATTAGTTTGTAATCTCACGATAAGTATGATAACATAAACGTGTATGACAGTTTGAAAGATATTGATATTATATCTTTATGAAGTATACGAATACAATTTTCAGCAAAATAATTTTAAACAATTTTAATCTTTATTTGAATATTTTAACAGTTAAAAAAATTCATAAAAATTAAAATGCTTAAAAAATAAAAATACTAATTATCAATAACAATAACAACATAATAGTTACATTTTGAATGTATGCATTAAGTGTTGATGATAAAATAAAGTATAAAACTGTCTTCATATTTGAAATTTATAGAAAATTTAGATCTTTTAGGTAACTTTTTTTATGCATAGTACACAATGAATGAGTTTTCATCGATGAATTTCAATAAATTAAAAACAAACATTCCTTCATCAAAAAAAAAAAATTTTATAAAAATTAAGATAATAGGTTATTTATGAGTTTATTTCTTCGAGTTCTCGCATAGAAAACTTATTAATTCTATATATAATGTAATACGATACATAAGGTATTTTAGAGAAAATTGAAATTCGTTTTGTTAATTATTATGAATATCATAAATTTAGCACAACTGTGCTACAAAACAAATGCAAATTGATGAAGTTGAAAATACATGAGATACATGAGTTGAAAAATCTTTAACGTTAACATCACTAACAAATGGCTGCAATCATTATTAATAAATGTATAGTGATATATGTTGTGGTGCATTTTTTAAAAATCACAGTACCTATAGATTTCATTATTGTTTTTTTTTGTTTTATTCTCCAAAACTGATCGGGTTTTTAAAATTTTTAAAATAACAATGATATTCCTAACCGAGCTGTCAGAAAAAAGTACCTTAGTTACTTTAAAGTATCTAAGCAACTGTATCATCTCAGTACTTTTACTTTTTGGTAAAAATTATCGAATACCTTAGATACTTTCTGAAAAGAACTTTATCTTGTGAAAAAGTATATTGGATACCGAAAAGTATCTAAGATAACAAAACATAGCTATAAATAAAGTATGTAGTAAACAATAAAATGGGTTACCTGTGTACCTGGTTTTCCAAATGTTTAATTTGTGATTTTTTGTTTCGATAAATTTCAACTGTTTTACTTTTGATTTACTTAATAGTCTTTAGGTTTGTTTTGATGTTTTTATATATATTTCTATTTCATTTAGAATTTTATTTTCTTTATCTTAATTGAAGTATATAAAATTCAATATAAACCTCTTTTTTTCTTTTTGAAATATATTATGTTTACAGGAGTTGAAGATCACAGATCCATATGATCCAGATGATAGGATCACCGTTACATGGGGATAAATTTTCGGGTATCGATTATATCCAATTAAAAATCTTTTTTTTAGAATTCAGCATTACAAAACGTAACCAACAATGAATTTCTTGGAAACTCATATTATAAAAACTATAGTTGAAAATCACTTTCAAATAAATGATCTTTGAGCAACAAGCTTACGATTTCCTCAAATTTTATCCACAAATATTCACAAAAAAAAAACAATACAAATTTATTTCTACTAAATAATTCAAACTTAAATTACCCAAAAAATGCAACTCACCGACGAAATTAATCACTGGAATTAATTAGAAACACCCTAATGCCATTATTCAATCACCGAATATGCAATAATGGCGTCGGTTTCCCAATGATATTCAAGAATCCCCTGCACTTTCAACGTTTCCAATTTTTGCTATTAAAACTTGCCATCGTCACAGGAATTACATCAACAGCAATTCAATACTTTCATTAAAATTTTTCAATAAAAATTAACCACAAATAAATAATTTTTTGATAAAACTTCTGAATTTTCTTGCCCGAAGATCGCGTTGTCGCGTATGGATTATATCACTGATTTTCAATTGTTTTTTCGAAACGTAAAATCTATTGGTAATACAATAGTGAAAAAATATTACTAGAAATTTCAAAATTACTAAAAATGCATGGAACTTTAAGGAACTATAACTGCATTTATTTATTTTTCATGGTTATTTTCGGGGGTTTTTCTTCTTTTTTTTTTTTTTTTGGTAATACTTAATTCGATATACTAATCATAAGCCTTAATTGAAACATTATAAGATTGTTAGTAAAAATAAGTTTTTTTTAAACAATTTATAAAATTGGTTTTCAAATATGAAAAAAAATATGATTTTTGTTTATCCACAGAACGTTATTACTTACTTCCTATCTTCAATAATTTAATAGTTTCAACCAAAATAAGGGTATCACCTAAAGTAATATATGAAGAACAGTCATAGGGCGAAATACTACACATAAATATTAGAAAACTGATGAAGTTAGTCAGCTACCTATAATATCATTAATATAGATCTAAATAAGGATAACAATATTAAAATTATATTCCAGTAAATAACACAGCATTTTTTGTCTTTTCCAATTCTGTCGCAACCAGAACTGAGGTGTCAAGGTTGATTTTGATATATATCAATGTTTTGGAGAAAATATTACAACTGTAGATATTTTCAAAGCTTTCAATCGGTTCAGTTTGTGTATTTGTCACATCTTATATCTGCTTCATTTAAATTATTTGAATATTTGTTCATGAAATGTATAATTACGTAGTCTCATTATTGATTTCTATATCAGTTATACTCTTTTTAACCTTATATTAATCAAATTTAGTAATTCTTTTATACGTAAGTAATACTAGAATGAACTCTTTATAGCCTGGAAAAATTGCGACATATTTCTATTTAGAAGACACTTAAAAAAGTATAAACAATGTATATATATATTGTTCCACAAAAGTTTATGCAACATTAGTGCCAGTATCAATCATTTTTTACTTCAAGTTCAATTCGATAAAATATTCTTAAACTTACTAAGCTTTGCTTTGATTAAAAGCAGCTACTATTAGCTACTAATTAAAAAAATAGTACCGTACGGTTCTACTTTTCTCTCTAGCCTACTAATCGGATATACTTATATAAACATTTCGCCTTTCATTAAATCCGAGATAAAAGGTCTTTACAAGAGGGTGGATTTTCTCAATCATTTTTCCCATTCGTCACCGAAATCATCACGAATTCATCAATGTAAAATTACTACAGTGACAACTTGTTATCTTTTGAATTAGCATAATTTCAGCTTTAAGAGTAAATATAAATTTGGAACAAAGTTTTTTTTTCTTTTGGAATCCTTTGGAATCTCTTTAGAAGAGATCAATTTTTGAATTAATCGAAGAAGGTTGGTAAAAAAAGAAAGCCAAAATTGAGAAATCATATTGTATTTGCACTTAACATACTCAGTACAAAAAAAAAAAAAAATTTAAAAGAACCTCTCAATATAACAAAATATAAATTATCACATGTAAATCGCCAATGCTTCTTCTAATGACATGAGTTCATACAAATTATTATTAGCGACTGTTCGACATTTATAAATCAGTATTTCAACAACTAAATCAAGGTTATAGAAATTATCGGAAAACACATTTAAATCCAATACAATTTTAAAGCAACCAACACTTTATCATATTTAGGATAAAAATAATATCTCCTATTATGAACAAAATTATTTTCAAGAGCTTTCACGATAAAGGCTGCTTGAAATTTTCAGAATTATTACTGGTGAATGATATTCATTATACGGTTCAGTAATTTAAGAGAAAAAAATCAATTTTACCATTTTTGGAAATAACGGAGAATTCAAATACTAACATAATGATTATAATTGAACTTCTTGTTATCTATTTAAATAAGTTAATTGTGGAAAACTTTATAAATAATAAATGTATTGATCGATTTACTTTCGTTGTAAGTCGAATCAAATTGGCATTATTAATTTCACAGAATGATTGAAGTTTTTTTTTTTTTATTTGGAATTATGTTTTCAAGAATTGCTTTGCCTTAGTGTTTAATGAAAAATTTTCTAGCTAAAAATAAGTAATTAATTATTTGTAGTGAATGAAAAGATGATGAAAATAAAATATTTACAATTCATTCATTTGTTCTAAAAATAGATTATATAATAAATAAATGTATCAATTAAATGGAAAAAAAATATTTACAATTTTGGAATATGAGAACATGAGAATATGAATAAATGCAGTGAACGATAAAAATGTATTGAGTAATTACAATAAAAGTTATCAAGGAAATTATAAAACAAAATTGCACATTGTAGGAAATGATAAAATAATATCAATAAATAAGATTACGAGTGAAACATTAATATTTTTATGATTGCAATATGTGAAACACGTTCCGAGGATATATTTTTTTGTAATAAATCTTCAAAACTTTGCCGGCCTCACATATGCCTTAAATACAACATAAATATTCAATAAAGAAAATCCTAACGAACTAGATAACGCTGGCCTTCAATTAACGGCCAACAAAAAATAGCACATCAACACACAAGTAAAAATATTCATATTCGTTATACGTATTGCATGTATGTTTTTTTTAAATGTATGTATTGTATTATTCTCAAATATGTATTAGCATTGCGATCTAAAATAAAATAAAAACTTAATTTTCAGTGAAGAAAATTTTCCATCCCATCCGCCGCTTCTTGCGGTAATAATGCCTAGAAGCCTACGCACAAACATTGTTGCATTTAAAAATAAACCCAAAGTGCATTTAAAAACTGTTGAGCTTTCATAGCCTGTTTACCCACCAAATGGTTTCTTCACTAATTTTTGTTGAAGATAAAACTGATTTTTGCTTATAAATTTTGTCATAATCTGCAAAAACGACAAATCGATAACACAGGTCAAAATCAATTTGCGTCACTGGTCAAATAAAAGTTTTTAACTCGTCCTAAAGAATAAAATTTGTACGCTTTGGAATATCGTTTTTTTTGCCGACAAGTGTTGAAGAATAGAATATCCAATTAACAAGTATTTATGAATGTCGACACTAATCACCACGAATAGGATTAAATTAGATCGATACATTATTAAAGTGTAACAAATGACTATCGAGAGCCAATTTGAACAGATTTTAGCCAGTAATAATGTAGTTATGGCACTATTAGTGCATTTAACTTTAAAGCCTCCATCTGATTTTATCTATATCGAATTACCCAAGTCTGAAAATAGTAAAAATAATGCGGAAAATTGTTATCGTTAGGAAATAGTAAAATATATAGACAGAGGAAAGAAGACATGTGACTGAGAGGAGTTGTACACTCGTACAAATATACGTATAGCAGAAAGTCAATATTAGTAAAAGATAGCAATATTTAGTCCCATGCACTTTGCAACTATGTCAATGGAAAATATTAGGTATGTTGGAATAAAAACCAGCGACATTCGCAAAAACAAAAAGACATATGCTAACACTTACCGTTAATTAAAGGATAATTGTTACCCGGTTGTCCTAATAACGTTTTCAGGCCATTTTCAAATATAATAGGTGATACTCTATCTCTGTCATTCATTGCACTATCCGAAAATTGTACGGAATCTTAGAGCTTAGTACACTCAAAATTAAATTATTGACATATAATGGCCACAAAATGTCCCGAAAGGGCACTAAAACGACATTCGAATTTTGATTTGTGGATGCACTTTCACGGTCACAAACGGGCTCACAACCAATAATTAAATATAACACTTCTATGTCTCAGATCTCCTCAACACGAGGTACCGACGACCGAATCAATCTAAAATTGTACACAGCGATGCTGTCGCTACCTTACATTCTAATTTTGAACTATTTCTAATTCAAAGTCCAAGGTTCAGAAATGTGGTAAATTGTTCATTCCTCAAGGGTCATAGGTCCTCTAGGACTTGACAAGGTATAGAAAACGAGTGAGGTCTATGACCACACTAATTTTTCACGTTAATCACAGAAAATTTCGTAAAAGCTAACTATGTCAAGGCAGCTTTTTCACAGAAACGAAAAAAAATTTTTTTTGTTATTCTCTAGCTGAACACAATCAAACCGCAGATCTCAAATAGGAACAATGCAGCATTTCCGTTTTATCTTATTTAATAATATGCATACATATTATTAAATCAATTATTAAATTATTTTCAAGTATATCATAGTTGATTCAACTATCTCTTGTCAACTACAAATACAAAAATATTAAGAAGTTAAATTAACATTTAAATCTCCTTTAAAACTTGAACTTAAATCTTTATACTGATTTCATAAAATAAACCTTTGGTATATTACTTAATAATGTATCTTGTTTTATGTAAATAAAAACAAAAAATATACCTAATATTTTTTTCAAATTGAACAAAAAATTAAATGTTCTTAGTGCTTATTTTCCGTTCTCCTCACACCACAAATAATGTAGCTACAATGTTCAAGCAATATTTCTACGATCCCAACTCATTTTGTTTAAATATTTTTGCATTTCAGCTATGCAAAATTAATCAACAAAAATAATATAATTTGATAATTATTAATAACTTATCGTTTAAATTAAGGGGCGGAATTACGCTTAAAATCATAAAGCACACGAAAACTGGCAAAACGCTTTTAAATTTCATAAAAAAAGACATTAGACATTAACTTGTTTTCTTTTGAACAAATTTCTTTTATATTTCTAATTAATTCTTTTGTAATATTGAAAGACAGCAGAACAATGTTAGGTTTTTGTTTGATTATTAAATGATATCGTTTCTGTACCTAACAAATTCCATACGTGATTTTCGTAAGGTTTTGGAGCAACAGCAAAAACATATTATTTAATAAACAAAAAAGTATAAATCCTACGTTTCAATGCAATTTCTAAAGTATTTATTATATGTTGTATTTATAAACTATTTACTTTTATAATCATTGTTCCTTAATTTTAAAGAGTAAAATATAAAAATTAAAAGTGCACATATGGAACTTGCCAGGCGCAGCGACGATATATAAAATTTTGTTATCAGTAAATGTGTTTTTCTCATCAATATTTTTTTTGAAATTATTTCATAATGTATAAAAATATATTTTTATTCTACCCTGGTTAATTTTTGGACCGCAAATCTTCAAATTTCACTAAAACGTCATTAACAGCAATATCAGCCATATAAAAAACTGTAGTATATTGTTGTATCTAAACGATCGCAAAGAAGGGATTGTAAAAGCAAAATTTATTAAAAAAAAAATCTAATGATTTTTTCGTGCTTCAATTTTTTTATTTTATCATATATTTGTTTAAGCTAACACTTTCGTACGATTAGAATTAAAATTTTTTTGTTTAAAACTATAAGTACTGTATTCTAAAAACCTAATATAAACAGAATGTATGTGAGTATATCCCATTACCGTATTTGACGGCATATAAGACGCACTTTTTTTCCTAAATTTGGTCTCAAAAAAGTTACCTGCGTCTTATACGTGAAGGATACAAATTACCTTTTTTTCTTGTGTGTGGTCTTCTAAATAAGGGCGCGTCTTATATGCCAGAGCGTCTTATATGCCGTCAAATACGGTATATTTTGGCCTAAAAGTTTTATAATTTTTTATGGTCAGAAATTAATTCCTTACGCGATTAGTACAAAAATACTATGAATTTCGGATCGTATTACTAGTCATCGAAAAAATAAAATTCTTAACATTCTTAATTCTAATAGGGTCGATGAATCTGCCAGTCCAAAATTGTTTAAATACTTATAAGGCTATAATACAATTATGTGAATAATTATCTCCCCTGACGACCAACTACTTTGTCCAATACAGTTTGCCGGGCCTGAATTCCCATTATTTCAATTTTATTATTTTACTGTGTAGCTATTATGTATCATTAAACACGTTTATTTCATGGAGTAATATACAGCCCTGCAGAGGAAAAGTATTTTTCTTTATTTAAAATAATTTTAAATTCAATTTAGACTTTATGCATGATATTATGTAATTTAGTGTTTGCTTTATAGTTTTTTAATGTTTTGATTTTTTTTTTCAATAATAACAAAAAAAAATATAATGGGGAAGTAAAGCACACATGTGTACAACAATGGAGATTAGCATATAGATGGATAAAAGTAATAAAAACAATGTCACTTATACTTGAGGTAGAAACATTTATTTTAAAAATAATTTATGTACCTTTTACAATAAGAAATTATACATTAACCTTTCATTTTGATTAGTTTTATTTTCAATTAAGTTTAAAAGTTAGCATATGATTTGAATTTGAAATTTAACGCGTAATAACAGCTATTGGCTCAGTCGGTAATGCAGAATTTGGAAAACAAATTATGAGCAACGGAGAGCATAGTTTTCAAATAAAAACTCATACTTTGATAACAAAATAATACCTACATAAATTGGTATGTAAGATAACATTTATAAATAAAACATTGGTTTCTGTTTCCATAATAATCATCAATATGATTTTTCCAATTTTTCCATTAATTTTTATCACGCAAAATATTGAAAGTTGAGGTTATATGACACATATTTTTATTCAATTTTGACATTTGTAGCGGGAAATTTTATGTCAGTTATAAATATCATCGTCAATGAGACCTAGAGGCTCCGGAGGCAGAGCGCCTCCTGTGACACCTATGTCTGAGAGGCAACAAATGGCTCTCTTAATGCAAATGACAACACAATCGAATCCATCTGCTGGTGGCCGAAGTCCAAGTGGAACTTCTTCCCGTTCTCGTGATAGAAATGAACGTGGAGAGACACCATTACATTTAGCAGCTATTAAAGGCGATGTCGAACAAGTATCAAAATTATTATCACACAAAGCAGATCCTAACGTGGCTGACTTTGCTGGTATTATGCTAATTTTGCCTTTAATTCAATCAAGTCCAACTTTAAAAAAAATTATACAGTTAATGACAGAAAAAATCATTAACTTATGCGTTAATCAATTAATTAATTGCTCAATCAAGAATAAATTTCATTACTAATTGTTTAATAAGATAATCGTAAATCGTGTAAAATTGGCAATTATATTTTCTCGCATTTTTCATTAATAAATTAAAATTTTGTTATTAATTTTTAGGGTGGACTCCGTTACATGAAGCTTGTAACCACGGGTGGTATGAAGTGGCGTATCGTTTAGTACAGGCTGGAGCCCAAGTCAATGCTAGAGGCTTAGACGACGATACACCACTTCATGACGCTGCTAGTAACGGACATCAAAAACTAGTTCGAATGTTAGTGGAACATGGAGCAGATGTAAATGCCAAAAATAAAAAAGGCAAATCACCCATTGATATAGCATCCCCAAAAGTTCTTTCAATTTTACTCAATAGTAGTTCGGCGACAACGAGTAAAGGTAACGTACAAATTAAACGAAAATACCAGAAAAAGTTTTCCTTACTTGCATGTTAAAAGAAATAATCGGTAAATGGTTAATAACATTTTTGAGTTATACTAAAATAAGGGAACTAACTTGCATGTTGAAATACAATATTGGGATTGCAAAAAGTTGTTTTGAGGTAATCGTATTTTAAGTATTGGTCATTTAATATTGAAACCAATACCACGAAGCAGTCATTAGTAAACGAAGGATAATCCGTATCGTCCCTAATTGTATTTAGTTTTTGTAGACAGTTTTCGAGTTGTCCCATAATTTCACTAAACGTACAATTTAACGAGTGAAAATCGAATTTTTGGTTTATTTCCGTGTAAAAGAAAATTTTTGGTTTCATTGAATTGAATTTTACTTTTATGAATTGAAAAATGAAGCGCGTTTACTTGAAATAGGCGTTATTTACTTTGTAGTTCTTAGTGTTGCGTATTTTTCATTTAATGCTTTGAAATATAAGTATAAAAACATAAATTTAAATAGTTAATATTGTTAGGATATTTAATTTGAAAAGAGTGAGATTCTTTTTTTGTGTTTACAAGGTTTGTATTTGAATTTGATTTGGTTTAAATCTGAAAATTATTGTATTTTTGTTGGTGCGTCGTTTTAATTGCGTTTTTGTTTCATTTATATAGGTTAGGAAAATGTATTGAATGAGTAATTTATGAAAAAAATATATATTTTGAATGGTGAAAAAGTAAATAAATAATAGTTTAATGAGATTAAATTGAATTTGAATGTCATTTTGGTGCGAGAATTGTACAACGTAATAAAAGTAAGTACACAGGTGGCAGCATAATATGGCGACATGGGCTCCATTTTATACATAAGTAGAGAACTATAAAGTAATGGCACCACTGACACTTGGGTAGTGTCTTGCGGTGGGGGGCGTGCGGCGTAACTGTCGTGATTTAGATCGCGGACGAACGTCCATCAAAACTGAAAACAGACATTTGTAAAATTGGCCAAGTAATAGTTGTTTCGTGTGAATTTGTGATCGCTATGTGTCGAAATAAATTTTGCCGATGCGATTAGTTGAATTGTTCGTCCATTGCAATTAGGGCCACGCACCACCGAAAGCCGCAATCTCGGTATATTTACTTATCCTTCGGGAAAGTGTGTGTGTATTTGTGAGGTGGTGTGGTGTTGGCCCGTGGCCGGCTTTGTCCACACAAGTAAGCGTGTATGCGTGTTAGCTGGTGTTGAATAGTGAACACACGGTGGGCTCGACAGCATCCGCTTGAGATGCGTAGAGCTTCTCATATTAATAAAGGTAAAACAAATAGAAACTGAGAAAATGTCACCATCGTCGTTGTACCACTACGCGATCATTACCTACTACTACATCCTGATACAGAAACAGTGTCTTCATAAAATAATCAATATCAACAAAATCAGCAACAGTTCATTTCTGTTCTTTCCAATAAATACTATAAACAATTGCATTGTACCATTCTCGGTACCAATGCCCAACTAAAAATATGTATCAGAATATTTTATTGTTTATATTGGCCTCGAACGATTATCAACACCATCTTGAAAAATATAAATACATCACTAGTGTTACACTTACAATCAACATAAATTGATTATTTTGTAAGTTTTATTATCTATGATTCTTTAAAATCTTACTTTCAATAATTTATTTGGTCTAATCTCTAAAATGTTGGCATATTACAATTTGGGTTGTAAATCACCGGTGGAAAACCATCAAGAGCCACCACCCCAACTATGGAACCGACCATTGCCAACAATTTTTGCATTAGCTGCACGGGAACGATGGTTGTAATATTAAGTTTCTTAAATTAATTGTAACGTAAATATTTCAAGAGGAAAAAAGTTCAAGTAAACTTGAATATTTTATAATACCACTCGTGCCAATAACCGGTTACTGACATTGTCGGTATTATGAATATTGCAGATTTTTATTATAATGTTGCAATCCTTTAAAAGCTGTACGGGGAAATTATATTGTGATCACAATGAACCTATTTCGTATTATTTAAAATTATCACAACGACTTATCTATATTTTTGCTAATAAGTATTACAAAATTATATATTATTGATATAAGCAATACTAATTTATCTCAAGCCTAAAATGAAATTTAATACCTTTTAATTTTTGAAATAACTAAAACATTATTTGACAAAGGACAGGATGATAAATATAGTGAATCGGCCCCAGAAGAGTATGTGGTTCTTAATTTCAGGGTGTGTTGGTACTATTAAGATACATTGATTCGGCAAGTCGCAGATACCTATGTATTACTTAAAAAAAAAAAATCTCTGAAACTTGTAAATCGATTTAATCAAATTTTGGATTTGTTTTAGGGGCTGATGGTTTCTGCTGACTTAATCATAATAGTGCCAAATAGTTTTTATATTAATAATAGAATTCATTTAAGAGAAAAGAATTGTTTTCATATTATTGCTTTTAATATTTTTTGTTATTTGCACTCGTATAGTAATCGAGTAAGCTCCGTTTCTGTTTATTACATTATACAATGGATTTCTGTGTAAAAAAAAAAACGGTTTTTAATTTTTTTCAATATGGCGTACCATTTTATAAATTTAAAACACTCATAACTGTAAAGGAAATTGGATGGGGAATTCAAAAAAAAAAAATAGTTTTATAATTGTATCATGGTTAAAAATTAAAAGAAATTCCTCTTTGCTTTCAAGGATCTTATGAACCGATTTGGCTTTTTTTCTTAGAAGCTACCATCAGCCACTAAAACATATCCAAAATTTAATTAAACCAATTTACAAGTTTCTGAAAAAAAAAATTGTTTTCTGATTTCCAGCTTTTTTCGATATTTGAAGAAACGGTAACACATAGGAATCTGAAACTTACCGAATCAATGTAATTAATAGTACCATCATACCTTGAAATTATTAACCAAATATTCTTCTGGGACCGATTCACTATATTTATCGTCCTATGCCCTTTGTAGGAAAAATTTATTTAAAAAGTAATTTTAATTTTTAGTCAGTGATTTTCTTTTCTTTAATGTGCGATTCTAAAACTTATTTGTAAAGTTCCAAATCATATTTTAAGCAGCTATACTTAATATTGATATATTCTTTTATTGGAATTATCCTTATTTTAATAATAATAATTTCACAAACATTGATAAAAGCCCGCTTAAAAGGCTACCGATCACTGCTGTATTCGGCAGCTGGTCTGGTTTTGTATTTGGCAATTTATTGGAAATATTTATTTCCAGAATTATGATTAATAGATTCCAAAAAGTCGGTAAAGATCATAGCGTTTACAAACAGCGGCTACCAGTAAAGCCAAAAGTGTCATAGATCTACACAAATGAGTCGTGGAAATACATAATGAGTGTAGTTCTTAAAAAATTCATTAAAACAATATTTAAATTAAAATTCGGTTATAAAGAGATTTTGAAGATTGGTGCTTTTAATTAAGTGACTACAGTCGAATGTAATAACGACTGATAAGCAATTGAAGTGAATTTTAAAAATAAATCAAGTGTTACATTTAGTCTGCTTATTCTTACTTTTGTCATACAAAAAGTAATAAACGAATTTGTTTTTTTAAATTTTATAAAAATTTAGTGATTCCATTACTTTAACTAGTAATTTAGTTTTTCAGGTAATTAACATATCATGTAATTAAACATACTTTTCTTTTTTGGTAGAAAAAAATGTGTATGGCGTAACCCAAATCATTGAATTCTGTTGCATCTTGTGATCCCAAATTTATAATTTATGGTTACAAAATTTTCTATAACTATCTCGTTTGAAATTGTTCTGGTAGTATGGATGTAGTACATTGAGGTTTTGATTTTTTTTAATTATAGGTCTTAATAGCTTATCGATTATAACCGGATTCTCTGCTTTAGCAATTGAAAATTGTCCCCATTTTGTATTTCGTTATAACCGAGATTCATTGTAAATATTAATAGACTTTATATAGCTTTTATCGCTTTGATTCTTTGCTATACTTTCGAGTCGCAGAATTATTGATTTATAAAAGTTGAAAAGGAGTGGGTACAAATCATCTATTTCTTTCCAAGATGGTTTTGAAAGTTATGAGTTTTATTTTTACATTTTCTTTACATTTATTTATGATTTGAAACCAGAACTTGGTTTATAGAATTTCTCGAAAATATCACGAAAAGTTATATAAATAGGTTTGCGAAGAGAAAATCATTACCGGTAAATAATAAGCAGTCGACTTTAGATCGAATTCGACCCATCATTTCTCTTAAATTTATTCTTTTATTTGCATATTTTTTTATTTTCTAAACGTTTTAATCAGTTGTAAAATAAAGTCTGAATCTGTGCAAGAGAGTCTCCACTCGGCTGATGACTCTTGAATTTATCTTCGAAATTGAAACTAGTTTTGCGCTGAAATTGAAGCTGAAAGTTTAGTCGGGCTTTAATTGAATTTTCTCTTCCTACAGTTAAAAACCCAACATTTCGTTGTTAATTCCTGTTATATATTTCTTAAAGTTGATACCCTTAAAAAATCCTGAATTACCTTATCAACAGAAACCTACAACGCCAAACTTAGTTTGTACCACATTTTTTGACAGGATTTGTTTTCCATTAGAGTTAGAAATATGTATGCTTCGGAGGTATTAATTAAAGTTTAATAATAGCATGTAATATAAATAACTTACCATTGATTATTAGTACATACGAAGATTTAATATATTTAGTGGTTATTTACCGTCGCATTGCAACTTCTGATATCATTAAGGATTGTTTTACACTTATTTGGTTTTATCGAGGAGTATCATCGGTTTATTATACACATAGCTGAATAGAAAAACACTCCTTGCGACTTCAGCGTTATAAAAACCCGTAAACCGAAAAATATTAGAAAACTTTGTCAACACAGAATATTATTTTAATCCTTTATTTTTCTTCATGATTCTAAATCTCGAATGAATCATCGTCTTTTTCAATGAAACCTTTATAGTATCATCCTTTATTTCACGAAAAATAGTTTGATAGTTTTAATGTTGCTCCTCGAAACTTGATATTCGCCATACAAAGGAGCATTACCGCCTCTGATTAAAACATAAATCCGTTTAACATTCGATATTAAATATTAGTTTATTAATTAATAGTTTTCGGGTATAATTTTTTTTATCGTTTTGAAATTCAAACTGATTATTCGTTGTTCATTCTATTTTGTCAAATTATTATAAACATAATTTTTATCGTTCATTTAGATCTACATAGAATAATGTTCCATTTGATTCTTGAAATCTTTTATTTTAAAGTAAATAAACATTACATCAAATTGTCATAGGAAATTCTATTTATTTATTCTTTAAAACACACTGAAATTATAATATGTTTGCTCTGAGTAATAAAATCATCTAAGCTTGATAAAAATAATAAAATCAGCATTAAATTACATCGGACTAATCAAGTTTAAGTATTTTAAGGCATTGGTGTTATTTTCAAAACATTTTTTTTATTTAAAAATAGAATTTTACAATTTAACCATAACAAATTTTCTCAAACATGTAATCTGTGTGAATTATACAAATGATTACATTGCTTCGATTAATAAATTATCTCTCAGAATAACATATTTTAGCTATTGAAATCAGTTAAGTAGCAATGGAAATTTTATAATTTGAATTATTTATATTTGAAATCATTAATATTATTCTTAAATTGGTGTAGGAAATTTGTTGTTTATGTACATTTTCTAATAGGGCTATTTATTTTAGTTGCGATCATATGTAAAATGTAGTCATACATTATTTTTTCCTTAGAGTTAATGTTCCATAAAGTGAATGCATACAAAAAAAAAAAATGGCTAGAATAATCGCAAGAGCTTATAAAAAAATAATAATAATTGTATTTGACTGGTATTAATAGTAATTTATTCAATTATTTGACATGATTTATTTAAGCACTGCATTGAAATAAATTTATAATTTCTAAGTGTAGTTTTTATTGTAATATTGTTTAAAGTTAAAGCAATACCTTTGGAATTAATTGAGCCTTGAGAAATTCAAATATATTTATCAATGAGTAAAATATTGTGTTATCGTACTAATAACATTTTCGTGTTTCATTTCTTGCTCATTAAGTTATTAATACCAGTAAAAATATTTTTAATTACTTCTGTTATCTATGTTGAATTTTTCGTTTTGCCGTTTCAATCCACGAAGAAGTTAAATATTATTATAACTATAAAATGGTTGGAAATAATCTTACAATTGCCTTGTTTTTATTCACTTTTTACAAAAGTGAACAAAGAGTGCGAAAGTTTTTCTTGCATTTAATGTACAGATTTTTTTATTTTACAAAGTGTTTAATTATCTCAAGGAAAATAATCATTTTAATGTTGAGTTATATTTTGCATAAGAGAAACTTAATGCTTTATATGTGTCTTTACGTATAAGAACTCGAAACGGTTATCGATAATAATTATCGGTTTGTATGGTTACAGTGTCGATAAGCACTTTGGAAATAAAGGTTATTGTACAGAAGTTAAATTTTATTACCATTGTGTGATTACTTATACGTTATCAAACTGGTAATGTTTAATAGGAGGGAATTTTTATGGTGAACGTTCGCATTTGTGTGCGCATGTAAATATATAAATGATAATATCTAGAATCATATCACCTTATTTGAATGATTCAAGTTCTTTACATTAGTTTGTCTCAATAACTCAATTGTTAAATGAAACATTAATTCTTAAATGGTAGTAGGAAATATTTATTGTGTCATTACATTAATGTTGTTTGTTAATGATATCCTTATTTCAACTGTAAATTTCATACTTTTTTTTTGCTTATAGAACCAGGTGCGACTCAAAGACAACAAGGTAGAGTAAGGGATGAGAAGAAATTATCAGAATCAAAAAAGTGTCCATCACCGTCTGAAACAATGGAGACTGCAACAAAAACAACCGTTGGAACCGAGGATGTATACGAATTCAAATCTGTAAAAGAAAATAGCAATTCGCCTGATCCAAAGGTAGCAGATCCATTGGAAGTAAATTCAGACGCTGTCGACCCACTAAGCATACCAGCCTCACAAAATCAACTCGAAGAATCTGGAGCAGCAAAGCGAAAGTTTTCTGAACCTACAGATCAACTTGAGGACATAGATGAAGAATCGAAACGAAAAAAGAGAAAAGATTCTGACGCCAACAAAGATAATAATAAATCCACACCACAAGCAAATCGTACGGTTGCTTCTATTGCTAAAACTCCTTCTACTAAAGTTGGTTAGTATTTATCATTTAAAATCTACTTGATTAAGTATTAACTGACTTATTTTCAGCTTCAGCCAATTCAAACAAAGCATTATCCGCATCAACTAAAAGTCCTTGCGCGAGTCCTAAACCTACTAACTCTAGCGACGGTGAAGTCGATGTTAGTAAATTGCTAATAGATTTAAAAGTTCCGCCTCTGAAAATAGTAATACCACAAAGTAGTACGTCGGAACAAGAAACTGGAGGAACCAGAAACGGAAAAAACAATTCTCAACGATCACATCAAGCATTGCCTTATGTAGTCGCCAGTTCAAATAGTAATGATTCGATTACTGAAAAAGATTCTTCAATGTCTGGCACCACTAGTCCCACCGAAATTACTAGTAAAGTAACAGATGATAAGAAAGAATCATCGTCGTCTAATCTAAATGAAGACCAGGTAAATTATATACTTCATAAAAAAATTAAAAAGATATAATCTCTTTTACTATTACAGAGAAGTGGATCTGGTCATCACCAACGTGTATTACGTAGTTCACATAGGTCAGGAGGAGGAAGTACTACTGGTGATCGTGCCAGTAATAATTCGTCGCCTCAATTACAACGTTCTCATTCTCCATCTCCTTCAGCTTCGCCTGCTGCACCTACCACTACTACAACTACAAATACTCAAGAAACTTTAAGCACTCCCAATACATCGACTAACAATAACCCAAAATTATCCAATCCTGAAACTCAATCCGCAGCTACCTCAGAAAATGAAACAACCGTAACTAATACTTCTACAAGTACTACTTCTACTGTTCCACCTCCCGTGGAATTACATCCCCGTAAAAGAAAGTTGCGGCCCAATAAAGAACAATCGACCGCACCACCACCCCAAGAAACAATTGCGCCTTCTTCTAATACTGCTGTTCACCCACATGAACAACCTATCACAAACTGCTATCAATTATTTTTAAACATTAGAAAACAAGTATACCGTGCAATTTTTCAAAATTAATATTTTCTCTTATTATTTTTTTTTTAAATTTAAGATTGAACGTCGACGTAAAAATTTATTTCCCGTTCAACCAAAACCACCGCAAGGGTTTAAAGATTACTTAATGAACCGATGTACTTATGTATTAGCTCGAAACGCTCCTGCTCAACCAACAGTTGTACCTCCAAGTAGTGTGCCTACAGCTATGCGTGAAACGTATATTGAACAAGAAAAAGAAAGATATAAATTACGAATGCAGGTTGGCTATTAGTAATATTAATTAATTAAACGATACTTAAATAAATTTTCATTGCAGCATGTGATTGAAAAGGAAAAGTTAGTACTTTCTGTAGAACAGGAAATATTAAGAGTTCATGGATTAGCGGCTAGAACACTTGCAAATCAAACTTTACCGTTTTCGGTATGCACAGTTTTGCGTGATGAAGAAGTTTATAATGTAATTACTCCAGAACAAGAAGAAAAGGATCGAAACGCTCGGTCTCGATACAATGGAAGATTATTTTTAAGTTGGTTACAGGATGTGGATGACAAATGGGAAAAAATAAAAGTGAGTTTCGTAAATGTCTAATTTATTCATATCTAATAATTTTATTTTTTTAAAACAGGAGTCAATGTTATTACGACACCACAATGAAGCTGAATCATTACATGCGGTTCAAAAAATGGATTGGGAGTGGAAGCTAAAAGAGTTGTCATTATGCGAATATAATGCAACACCCCAAATTGATGACCAACATGTGCCTATGGTTCCCGTTAGTGATGATTTTGATCTCTTACCGGCCTAATTGTAGATATAGATTACGATATTTTTACATTGTATATTTATAGTTTTAAAGTCTAAAATCGTTACATTGTATATAATCATTGAACAACGAAATTGTAAATAAAACTATGCGTTTTCGTAATGTAAGTCTTTTAATTTTCTCCCGTATCATATTTTATTTTTTAATATGGGTTCATCAATAGCATAAAGTCAAGGGTTTTATTAATAAATTTTACTTTGTCCTCTACCAAGGTTTTTCGTTATTAGGTATTCAAGTATCCCGCGACTACGAACGTCAAACGACAATCTATCATGGTTGGTCAGTTATGCGCATGCTTATGTAACTTGACAAAATTAGATAAGGTTAAACGAATTATAATAATTTCTTTTCATTTATATCATGGCATCGAGTATTTTTAAGTGTTTTACTAGTAAACAGTTATTTAACGCCCTAAAAGTCTCCCAGCAAAATCAAAACAGTTTATCACGATGTATATTTTATAATACATTCACCACAGAAATAAATCCGAACAGGGAAAATAAATTAAAAAATGTGTATTATGGAGTTCTTACACCGCAAATAAAAGCAGTCAAGGTAAAGAAATAATAATGACAATGAATGTTTTATAAATAATAATATTCAATAAATTATTTGAACCTAGGTATTTTCGTTAACTACAAGTGTCGGTGGTTTAGCTGCACAACCCCTCATATTTTCACACTCTGCGAATCTAGACAGTTTCCCATTATTAATTGGAATATGCAGTTTCGTCGGTTTTTTCACATTTGTAACTCCTTTTTTACTCCATACAATGACTAAAAAATACATAACACATCTAGACTATGACGAACTTAAAGATGAATACACAGCGACAGTCGTTACATTTTTCCTAACAAATAAAAAGGTAGTATTGATTCTTTTATTAAGTGTAATACCTACTAATTTAATTATATGGATAATACTTTTAGATTAAATTTACTCCCGAAGATGTACATGTCCCTGATGTTCCTGGAATGTTCACATCGTTTTTAGCAAAAGGAACACCGTTGTTTGTAGATCCCCGTATGTTTCCCGACACACATCATTATGCGAGAATAATGGGATATGATAAACCAATCGATTTGAAATTAAACGAACCAATTAGTGATATACCGGACAACAAAAAACATTAAATATTATAAAAGAAATATAATAATAGATGAATAAAATTTAGCTTTTAGTTACGTGGTTTAGTCATTCTATTATAAAATTTTTCTTGCAGCAATACGAAAGAGAAAGTATATTTAAAAACCAATCTTATTTAAACGTTAATTTGGCTATCGATCTCAATAAGTAGAATAAATATTTACAATAATTTCATACATCAGAAAAAGTGACTTTGGTCTCAGTTATTTGTTAATTAACTTGTTATTTATTCATTATTGTTCATTCACTTCAGTTGGCTGTAGACGCCCTAAAAATTCAATATAAATGTTCTCGAAAAGTTTCAACAAATCCTATATTTCACGTCAAGAAGCAAAAACAAAGTCATTAATTTAAATTAAGTGATTAGAAAATCAGAGAAAAATAAACTTGATCAAAAACTGGATATACGCAAATTTTCAACCTTTGTATATTGACCATCAGGGCTCACGAGCCAAAGATAATGTATTTATTTTGGCGGAGGCAGAGCAATAAAGAAATTCTCCAATTCCTAGTAATTTAATTTTGGATACAGAAGTTAGTAAAAAAATATTTTTTCAAATCTCATTCATGGAGCCTAAAATATATTAATTCATTTCTGGTACCCTGCTTTCTATTCTCAAAAGGACAATTGTAACGAGCCCCTTGGTCCCGTTGATTGTCAAATAGTCAATCATTGTAATCTCATTTTACTTACCAAAAACACCAAATTAAATAGTGCGCATTTTTGCAGTCTTTTTTTTTAATATTGACGATTCAATTTTATAAAAGCTATTGTAATTTGCTATAGGATACGTATAGGTAATTTATTATTATAGCGATATAAAATCAATTTTGCAAAGAACAAAATCAAGTCCTAGTCTTGGAATTCTACTCGTTTGAGGTTTGCGATTCAGTCATCAAAACTTAAGACTATAATTTATTAAGTCCTTGTTTTTCGGAATCGTATAAAATTTAAATAATTGTGTTCTTTGATTAAACGTTTAACAAAAAAATATTCTTAATAAGATTTTTATTTCCAATACTCAGTCTCGTTTAAAATAATTTTACAAGTTTATTTAAAAAAGAAATCAACTTAGGTCCAATTATAATATAGGTAATCAATTTGGCTACCTGTATACATCTTTTAAAAAATATACATTCCATTTTATTAGTACAATAATAGAAAAACGGAACGAAAGTTATTATTTTTCAATGTATAACGTGATGGATCGTTTTGAAAAAAACATTTGTGTACATACTTTTAAATACTATATATATTTTAAGAAGGAATATAATTTAAAAAATACTTCATTTTATTATTAAAAAAACACTATTAACATTATACTTGTGAAGTGAATCTAATCGCTTGTATACAATAGTATTTATAATAAAAGGTTTTAATCTTGTTTAAAATAAACACAACGTAATGAGTATAATTAGAAAAAACCATTTTTATAAAATTATTCGTTAAAACTTTTGCAAAGCGATTTGTAACTGAAGATCGTCAGTGAACTCAATTGAAATATGTATAACTCCAAATATTATTTACAATTTAAATAGATCGATTGTAATTGACAAAAACAAAGATGAAAAGTAATGCTGATTTGGTTTAAGCTATGATATGATTTAAATCAGCGTACAATCATTGTGGCTCCGAGCTCTCAACAATCAGCATGATCGATTGTTGTGGAGCATCAGCATTAACCACGCGCGCACATTCCACCTGGTGAGCTCCCCAATCTTTTCGTTGACAAAATGTGGAACAGTACGGGGTTCTTCGACATAGAGAACATTCTGCTAAAGCCTCTCTATTACAATTGGCACACTGAAACAAAACCAACATGTTAAGAAACATTTTTATAGTATTTTTACAATTATTATTTACTTTTTTGTGATTTTCGTTATCTACTGCAGGTTGTAATGTTGAATCGCCAGTAACGGAACCGGAATCAGGTTGTAACGCAGCTACTTGAGCTTCCACCCTTGCAGCCAATACAGCTGCATCTCTATCTCTTTGAAGCCTTTCTACTTGTCGAGCACATAGCTCGCGTACTTCGTCGACTACCCTCCTAAATTTCCCTGCAAGTTGTACCATATTATTACTTAAATCTTCTAGTCGCCTTAACGCTTGATTAGGATCTGATGGGGGTGCTGGTTCCATAAGTTGGTATTCTGTTGGATCCAATCCTTCGGCCAAACTCTAAGTATAATAAGTAGTATTAGTTTCTTTTTTGATTTTAATTGTTGATTTAATATTTTACCTGCCAAGCTTCTTTAACATTAGCTCCTCCGTCCATGTCACTGTCATCGCCACTACCTTCTCGTCGAACTTTGATAGGCCGTGATGTATCTAGTGAGTCTGTTTCTTTTTTTCGACGTCTTTTGTATGGTGTAAATAATCGTACAGGACCTGTAGCTGTATCGTCATCACAGCAAGCTGCACAAGTGCAACTGGTAGCATGTGGAGAAAGAATTCCTTCATCTATTAAAGTTTGTAAGCTTCTTCCCCCAAATCGTATACTTCGCTTCCAATCTTTGCTAGAAGCTCGTCCACATAGTGCTTCAAATTCGCTAGGTGTGTACCATGACATTCCTAATTTAATGCATCGTCCTCTACCCCCAGAACCAAATCTGGACTTATGTAGTTCAGCCGAAGTGTTTTTACATCTTACAGGTAAAACAGGGAGACTGGCTGATTCGCTCCAGGAAGCAGAAACGGACCCTGAATTAATTCCAGAACTAAGACCTGCGTTGCTTTCATCGGTTGTGTCCTGTTGAATGACTATGTGGGTGGCTTTCAACTCACCCCCGGTACCATCTCCCGATATATAACCATTATTATCCACACACATAATTGGCTTGAAATGCAGTTGTTCTTGGGTGATAACATTGAAAGAATTCGAAATAATCGAGCCAACTTGCAGTGGTATATTAGCATGTCGCGTCCCGGCAGAAACGCGTTGCCCAGATTCAGATTCTGATACGCCATTATCATCACCGCCATCGTGCTCACTCGCAAGATGTTCGGCTTCGGAAATGTCCGGTAGAACGACACTGTCCGACGTAGCATTCTCCATCATTGCAAGCTCAAACTGTTTTCACCTTTACACAAATAATTTTTGTTTACGATTTTGTTTTTAATTTCCTGTAGCTTTGCGAATTTCGCGACGCTTCATTCTCATTCGTTGTTTCACTTCTCAAAATGAACTTGTTTTAGTTTTCCCATTTATCTACAGATGGATGACAATCGGTACGCTTGCGCAAAGCAATTTTATTTTTAGCGGCAGTCTGTTCCCCATGTCTGTATTCATAATTTTAAAAAATCTTGTTATTAAATATTCCTTATTAATAACTATTTGAAATAATAAGATATTACAAAACTAAAATGAGAATATTACTTTCTATCACTTTAAAATTAATATCATTCCATTTCAAATTCACCATTAAAGCACCAGCGAATGCTTTTAAAAGTTCAGAATAATTTTTAATTTAATAGCGTTAATATAAAATACCATTATTTTTCTTTCGACTCTTTGTAATAAATATAATATAATGAATTTTGGAATAAAATGTTAATTTTTTAATTAAATAAATTACAGTTTATCAATAAATCCAATCATTCAATTATATTATGGTAAGAAAAACATATATTTTTATCGTTACACATTCAACCACTTCATCTATGACGCAACCAACGCAACTACTAAAATTCCTCGAATCACTGAAACGCATAGGGCTTTAAGCTCTTAAAGATACCAAAGAAAGTTAAAAATTGTGGCTCATGTAAGCCAAAAGCACAATCTTTTATCTAAAGTTATATTCCAAATTTCTCAAGTATTCTACAATAGCGACCATGTACTGCTTTCATTGAAGATTGCTTTTATTGTAAAATTATATTTAAAGGTTCAATGTTTACATTATCCAATTGATTTTCTGTTAGGATTTTTAAATGTTTAAATTGCAAAGGACCAAGATAATGGCTTCGAAATCATTTCCTGAAACGCGAGGATGTAATACAAGAGTAGGTATTCGAAAAAGGATAAGCCTCCAAAGA
The DNA here is from genome assembly GCA_958496175.1 of Sisyra terminalis. Lineage (NCBI taxonomy): Eukaryota > Metazoa > Arthropoda > Insecta > Neuroptera > Sisyridae > Sisyra > Sisyra terminalis. The sequence continues at coordinate 18,368,998 of OY292275.1, forward strand.
GAAAAATTATAATTGTCTGTTGTATGGTTTATATTTAGGGGCGGACTAAGGCCTAGGCAACCTAGGTACGTGTTTAGGGTCCGTAATTTTTGTGGCCTGAAAATTAGGTTTTTAATTTTTATTTAACAGAAAAACGTGATATTCATAATTATTGCTTAAACGTATTTAAATTATATCGAATCGTTGATTGATAAAGTCGATCAGTGTGATTGGCCTGGAATTACAATGTTACCTAAGGCCCGCTTTAGCCTTAGTCCGTCACTGTTTATATTATAATTTTGTGTCCATAAACTAAATCATCCTTTATAAAAACCATAAAAACTTTGGCTCAAGTGTACTGTAGCAAACCCATAATCTGGCAACGTTGAATTTTCGAATTTGTTTTTAATTTAATTCGCGATATTTTTGTTAATTCAATTCTAATATGATATAATTCTCTCTTTTTGTGGCTAAATTTTCATTATGGACCGATTTAATCGCGAATTAAATTAAAAACAAAGTCGAAAATGCAACGTTGCCAGATTGTGGGTAGGCTAAAGTACACTTGAGCCAAAACTTTTTATAAGAGTAATAAGAAAATGATCAGAAGAAGAAGAAGTTAAAAACATATGGCATCATGAATATTTCCTTTATCTTATGAATTTGACCATGGTAAAATTAATGCTCTGAAATTCTTATTCCGACGATTTTCATTTTTATGTTCACCGGATTGTGTAGCTGTTATCGCCGCGGTCCATTTGTCCACTTTTATTTTGTTTCACCTGACGTCATGCGCGTGATACAAATTAAAGCTCTCAAAAGCTCTTTCCTACTAATCTAGTTTTATATGCTGGATTGCATATAAAGCAAAAAAGTTAACAATTCGGACAGTTCAATAATGCAAATGATATTACTGAAAAAAACAATTAGTAAAATAAAAACTTACAAATACTATCAACGTTTAGGAGATCAAATTCTAATTGATTTTTTTGATACAGATGTAGATCGTCGATTAATAAAACATTAGAGAATTATTCAATGGATTTGAATCGTTCATCGTTTTCAAATGGTATTTTAAAGAATAGCAGCGAATCATTCAAGAATCATCAATCAAATTTATGAAAAAGATGCAGAAATAATACCGAGAAGGACACGAAAGTATTAATTAGTAAATCAGTACTGTAAATTAGTGCTTCCACAAATTAATGAACTTAAAATGATAATAATATAAAAAAAAATGAAAGCATTTTATTAACTAATTTATTTTATTTTTGCGAGCGAAACAATTAATTATGTATAATTTATTTAAACAATAATAAATATTCAAAAAAACTCTAATATATTATATTGCACATTTAAATGATATTGCACAATAATTAATTATTATTTTAATAGAATACTTTGTTTCAATTCGATTGTCCCCACTCTATTGGTTATTTTTTTTCAGAACTTTTTTATTATTGAAATACATAGAAGAACATTGAGTACAACTATAAGACAGGTATTGTTTTGTACGGATATACTTATCTACTTTGTACGGAAATATATATATATATATATATTATATATATATATATATATATATATATATATATATATATATATATATATATATATATTGTTCCATCATGCATTTATAAGTTAGATTTTAACTAACTCAGAAATATAGAGACCATGTAAAATTTAAAAGTAAAATATTATAGGAAATTTAAATGAAAATTTCACTTGATCAAGATAATAAATTTATAAAAACGTAAAATGTGATGAAATCTTTATTGATCGAATTTCTTTGAATTCCTGATGAAATTCTAACTGATTCCAACCACAGCGACATATTAGCTGTACGAGAGTGATTATCTCGAAAAGCATATTATACATTATTTGATGTGGTGCATTGATTTATTCGATACAACTGATAAACGTAATAGTAAATATTTCAAACAAAATACAATTTTATTTTCGCAAAATATACGATGAGAGCATGAAGAATTTTGAATTTAATTCGACTATTGTCCAGATTTAACTTTAATTAAGAACCTGTTATTCAATTATTTATTTTCGAGAAATTCCTTAAATAATATTTTTTCTCAAAATATTTTCTACCGCTTTACATTGAATTTTCCGATCACATTTAGACAATAGCACCATGACGACAAATCCGGGAAATCTGTATAAAAATATTGTATTATTTTCACTCCTTATATAGATGAAGTATATGTATAGTTATTATACTTATCCCTTGAAATTAAGGTCTTTTTATACAGTTTCTTCAAGGGTGATTCAGCCAAAAATTATTCATTAATTTTTAAGGAAATAAACTGTTTCCTATGTCTATATTTTGCCACTGAAAATTGTTCTCTTAGAAACTTTAAAATTGAATTGGGCTATATCCTTTTACACAAAGGACATTGTTTTGTATAACTACTTACAGAAAGGCATTGTTTCTTAAACTTTTCACAAAAATAACCATAAGGGTTAACTTTTAAAAAAACTACCAATTTCAAGTCTATTATTTCGATGTAAGTTAGCCATATTAGTTTTTTGTAAGATATAAAAATGTTCTTTATATCTTCATTTTGTAATTGAAAAATTATTCTTTTTGAACTCTTAAAATAAAGTTATGGGTCTCCTTTTTTACACGATAAAAATCCCATATATTTACTCACCAAAGAGCATGGTTTCTGAACCGTTGAAATAATTAGCCCTTTAAAGCAGACCTCACTCTTTTAAAAGGACCAATTTTAGGTCAATTATTTCAATGTGTATATTTTCACATCCTTAGAGACCTTTTCCAGGAATTATCGAATAATTTCAATATTTATTAGTGCAGTTAAATTAAGGATAATCAGTTGAAAATATTCAGAGAAAAAAATAAAACAATCCATCGTGACGTCAGACTTCGTCGACATTCAAAAACTAAATTTTCTACTGGGTTTTGATTTTTTTAGATAAAAGTAGTAGAAAAGGTTAAACACAAATAGATAATAAAAAAGGACAACGATACAAATTTAGCTAGTACAAAACGCTTTGGAAATGGTATGATCGGCAAGGCTAGTGAATACCCCCATTTTCCTAGGGCCCAGGAAAAACTATTTGAAAACAATTTCCAAAACATAAGTTCAAATCAAACAATGGAATGACCTTTACGAATTTATTTTGAAATACAGAACCCTAAATATAGATATAGTTTTTTAATTTTAAATCGTTTAACTCATTAAACAACTAATCAACAGTTGAGGGAAAATACGAACTAGTAAATTATGACTAAAATAGACGTTGATAAAATAGACAAAATGATTTCAAACAACTATATACTTTATCTATTTTTATGTTCATAAGTAAGAGGAAAAAAGGAAAATAAGTCAACATGAATATTAATTTGAGCTATTCTTAACTATTAACGTTATTAAAGAAATGTATATATATTGTCATTAAGTTAGGGAAGCGGCAAAACTTTTTGAATCTAGGGAATATCTTAAGATACTTCAATGGTTGAGTTGACTATGCTTGGTGGAAATCAATTTCCTTCTATTTTCTATCATTAATTTTTGTTAAATAGTAAACAGACCTTGATTACCTATGCTATGATAATTGAAATCATTAATTAAAAAAAATGTGTAATTATACTTAGCTTTTTTGCTACACAACATATTTATACTCACTTTAATAATGAAGAAAAAACTATACAAGTTTTACAAGTACTTTCAAAAATTTAAAGTGTTTGCGATATGTTCTTTTTAAGTTTGCTGAAATATTTTATAAAAAAATAAAAATAAGGAATAAAAAGTTAATGACTAAAAAGAATATTGAACAAAAGTATTAAAATTTATATTCATATAGGTACAATATAGATTTAAAAATGCCAAACATATAAGGATAAAAATCCACCGTCAATATATTTATAAAAATATTAGAATTTAGAGTGAACTCGGTTTTCAGCTTTAAGTCCTTCAGTCAAACGACGTCCTAAATCAGCGTCGACTTGTGCGAAATTGCGAACAGCACGTTCTTGAATGAAATCAGCAGCACCTTTAATGCTTCCGACTAAATTGTTGATCATTCGTGTACGAGCTGCTTCATCCAAAGTTTTTCTATAAAAGACTGTGCATTGGGAGAAATTGTCTTCATCACCAGTATCATGGCGATAAACATCTCCAGAGAGTTTGAAAGAAGGTTGGAGTTTTTGAGCACGAGAATCAACTTCAGGGCCAGTGAAGCTATTGGGGTGGTAGTTGGGAGCGCCTCCTTGGTTTTCAAAGCATTGAGGTCCATCACGTTCGTAGTTGCGGGGATGACGATTTTTGAACGGACAGTTAACGGGTAATTGTTGGTAGTTGGTTCCTAAACGGTGACGATGCGTATCAGCATACGAGAACAATCGTCCTTGCAACATTTTGTCAGGGGATGGTTCAATACCAGGAACCATATGTGCAGGACTGAATGCGATTTGTTCTACTTCTGCGAAGTAGTTTGATGTGTTTCTATCTAAGACAAGCTTGCCAACAGGGATTAATGGGTAGTCTTTGTGTGGCCAAACTTTAGTCAAATCAAATGGATTGAAGGGACATTTTTCTGCTTGTTCAAAAGTCATGACTTGTACATAGAATGTCCACGAGGGGAAGTTTCCTTGGGAAATAGCATTGAATAAATCACGAATACCATAATCTGGATCAGAAGATGATAATTCTGCAGCGACTGTAGTATCCAAATTCTTAATTCCTTGATTTGTTTTATAATGGAATTTACAGTAAACGGGTTTTCCATCATTGTTAACTAATTTAAATGTATGGGATCCATAACCATTCATATGACGATGACCATCAGGAATACCTCGATCAGCAAATAAGAACATAACTTGGTGAGTGGTTTCTGGACGAAGAGAAATGAAATCCCAGAACATATCAGCATCTTTCAAGTGGGTAGTTGGATTTCTTTTTTGGGTGTGGATAAAGCTAGGGAAAAGAATTGGATCACGAATGAAGAAAATTGGCGTGTTGTTTCCAACCAAATCCCAAACACCATCTTCTGTGTAGAATTTGACGGCAAAACCACGTGGATCACGAACAGTGTCAGCTGATCCCGATTCACCACCAACAGTAGAAAATCGGACAGCAATAGGTGTTCGCTTTCCGACTTCCGAGAATATTTTGGCAGCACAGTACTTGGATATATCATGTGTGACCTCAAAGTATCCAAAAGCACCAGCTCCTTTAGCGTGAACAACTCGTTCGGGAATGCGTTCACGATCGAAGTGAGCTAATTCATCAATAAAAGCGGTGTCTTGTAACAAGATAGGACCATGCTTTCCAACTGAGAGGGTGGCATCCTTGTAGACGGTTGGAGCACCATGACCTGTTTGAGTCACTTCCGATTGTTTCTGGAAAGAAAAGTATCCTATGTTTATTATTTATAGTTTTGCTTTTACTGATAACGAACAATGTGTTCGATATATGACCTCTGAATTGTTCTAATAACATTATGCAAAGTGGATATGCAAATGAACATTAGCAAAACCTGTTTCATTATGATTCCTGCCAAAGTTTAATTTTCAAAAGAAAAATCAGGAATGAATTAGAATACTCATGAAAAAATAATCATGTTTTCAATTACTAACATTAAAGGTAATAGTGTCGTTTTAATTAAACGACCATATAATTTTGGCTAACTATAAATAGTCACGATATCATAAAAAAAATATCGCAATACGTAGAGATAAAAATAAATGAAAGTGCAAGCTGATTTATTTGTATAGCATTTATATATTTTAATATAAAGCCTATCAGTACTTAGAGACAAATCAAATATTCCACTTCGAGATCAAAGTCAAATTGAAGTTATTTACAGAAATATCCATATAAATATCACACGTTAAACTTAATATCCTCTTAATTATCTCAATACTTTGCTATTTCAAGGTTTAATTAACATTTTAAACAATTTTTTGACGATAAAACAATCTGATGAAAAAATATATTGCCAGAACTATGATTTTATGCATAACAAAAATTGTAGCATAAAACTCATTAGTCTAAAGCGATTCATGAAGTCATTAATTTATGAAACTGTTACCTATATTATGCAAAGATATGAGTATCTCATATAGTTTTTTATGTAAAAGATAGTTTGAAATTTCGACAATAGTACAAAGAGAGTATTGATTTATACCTACTGATAAGAAATACTAGTCATGAATCTTTCAAAATTGGTTTTTTGTACCAAGTAAAATATATTATTAAACAACAGGAATGACTGTTGGATAAAATCTCTAAGAAATATTAACGAAATTGGAGAAAGTTTCTTTAAGTTTGTATTAATAGTAATAAAATATACGCAAACTGGTTTGAAAAAAGCCGGAAAAAAATCAACTACCTACTGATAGTTGTATTTGATAATTAATGACCTAATTGTTAAAGTCTTTTCATAAATTTTGCAAGCAGGCATTAATCAAAGGAAATATAATGTATATTAATAAATCAGCAAAATTAAAAAGTTATTATAGCATCTGTTAAAATCGTGGAAGAATAATATAAACAAATTAATATCACATATCTACATTTGAAAAAGTAACAACAATATTGAAATTCATTATTAAAAGCGTATCGTTAAGAAATTAGCATGATTGTTATAATCGATATTAATTAGAAACTTAATGCTTGGAAAAATACCTTGGTTTTGTCTTCATTTAATAATCATGACATAGTTTAGAAAAAGGAAGTAATTTTTTAAAATGAATTTATGAATTTAAAAGTGCGTTTTTAAAATGTAAATTTACTTAAATAATTCAATGAAAAACTTTAATTACCGGTAAAAATCAGTACAAAAACATAACATATTTCATATTCCTGCTAATTTACTATTAAACTTCTTAATTAACTAATAAGTCTTAAGGGTGTTATAAGAGAACGGAATATAGTTATTTAACATATGTGAAACTCTTCTAAAAGTAATATTTAATAACGTTGAAAAAAATAACGAACCGATACAAAATATCGGTTCACATCCCTTTTAGGAACGGTAATATATGACAACGTTGCATTTTCTATTTGTTTTTATTTTTTTTCGCAAACAAATAGGCCCATAATAAAAATTTAGCAACACAAAAATAAATTATACGATATTAAAATTGCATTAATAAAAAAATCTCGAATTAAACTAAACACAAAGGAAAAAATGTAACGTTGCCAGATATTGACATCCCTAAAAGGGCCATGAGCCTAGATATCTATGGTACCAACTAAGGTGCCTCTCTATTCAGTCTAGCTTTATAACTCTATTCTCTTAATATTCCCACAGTTTAAGCCTAAAATTGAAAAAAAAATACCACCAAAGAATCCGATTTCATATACCTAAGTGAAACTGTGGATCTTTCATATCTAAGAGAATATCTTTGCAAACATTATAACTATCGACAAAAATTAATCTAAATTATTATTAAGGATTAAGGGGGTTGCATGAATTTCCACCTTAGACTTGAAAAATAACAGGTTCCTTTTTATTTACTGTCGTAGACAATGAATTTTTAAACACGATATTATGACTAACTTTTATTTATAAACAAATGTCGGACTTCTATACAAACTTTTATCACTTTTATTTTTATTAACAATGACTTCCTTCAAGAAAACAAAACGTAATGGAGTAGTAAAAAGCTTACAAAGTAAATCTTTTTTAATTTGTAGCAAGAATTATACTTTTCGATCTAAACAAAGTAGTGTTGGTATTGATTATGCAGATAAATCAAAAAGTATACATTTTATTGGAACTACTTCGTGTCCATCATTCTGTACTAATTAATGGTTAAAGTAATAAACTAATAGGTGTAAAGGCAAAATGAGAAATATTTATTGTATTTTGAGAATAGCACAATGGGATTTTTGTGAGAATTTTGTGTTTCTCAGGTAGTAATTGAAAATAATTAAATAGCGACACTTGAAGAAGGCAAACCCTCTTCTACCCTGAAACATTAATGTATACATATAATTTGCTGATTCTATTTTTGTCTCTATACACACTGCTTTAATTAGTAGTTCGTACTATTTTAGTTTGCATAAGAAATAATTAAAAAAATGAAATGTTTTTGTGACGGAGGACCTATTGTTTTCTATTACTATTTAAGAAAAATTTAAATTTATGAAAACTCCAAATAATACTTTAGCAATAATACTTCTAAAATTTAAAACACTTATGCCAGAACTCAAACCACATTTACTTTATTAAAAAAAAAAAATCAGAAAAGCCGAAAAACTTTTGGTGCAAAATTTAACATTCCTAGATTCACCGGTTTAGGATGTGTGAAATTTCAAATTAAAATATTAAAAATATTTTTGCCAATGTATGTAGTGACAACCTGAGTATAATGTTGTCGATTTATTTCTACATTATAGGTATAAAAAATCATTAAAAAAAGGTTTAGGAAAGGTCGACTTCTTTCAGAATCTTCAAATATAAAAAAAACAACACACACATCTGAAGTGGTTTTCAAAATTAGTCATCTATATTACTTTAAGTCTCAAGATACAAATATTTTAAAAAAGTAAATAGAAGATCAATAAATGCGAACATTTTAACATTTTAAGAAAAATATTTTTTGGTTTTCTTTTTTAAATAATAAATTTAAAAGTCAACTCATCTATTATATCAGTTTAAATAGATAAAACACTCAAATTGTATAGTAATAGGTATTATTAATGCGTATTTCCAAACTGCGTATATGTCGCGTTTTAGATAAATATATTTTTTTACCACACAAAATTTAAACTAAACAAATGCTCTAATTGAATGATATTATGTTTTTAAATAACACAAACCAATATTTTTGTGGATGCATGGCAATACTTTTTAATGATATGTGAAATCATAAACAACCAATATGAAAGCAAATATTGATAAAAACACATGCAAATTTTTTGTCATTTTCCATGACTATGTAATTTTCAAATTATCATAAAATTTTGTGATTAAAATTACTAATTACAGCCATTTTAATTTAGAACATTTTGTAAATAATGATAACAATTTACCAAATAAATTGAAGTAATTAAATTAATCGTTTGAAAGAAAATTACAAGTTGTGGGTATTCTTCTTTATTAATTTACTTAACTCTTGAGTAATTTAAACATAAAATTAAACTATTTAAAATATTTTATCTGTGCAAAATTTCTAATTTGGAGACATTGCCCTTGATTTCAATGTTTATAAAGTGATAATAGTATTAAATGAATATAAGTGAACAAGTTTAATTAGATAAGGTTTTTATAAAAGTTTATGTTGTTTTCCTCTTATTCCTAAGAGTAAAATACAATACAATTATTTGAAAGTAATCCAAAAACAAAGTTCAACCAATTGAAAGGCTTTAATATATTACAGCAGGTTCTATATCCTTGGCCTGGATTCAATTACTTCTTTTATTTTTGAAGCCAATGAAGGTCTCAACAATAACTCCTTTTTTACTTAAACTCAGAGGTAATTTTTGAAAAAAAAAAAACAATATATGAAATTATGAAAGAATATACCCAATATTGGTTTATCTAAAATTAAAGAAGTTCTTTTACTTTTTGGGGGAAAATCAAAAATATTGCATTTATAAGTATGTAATTAATTTATTCCAATAAATTCATGATCAAGGTGATTTAGTAAAATTATATGTGGGATAAATACTGAACTTGAGATTTATTCTTAGTTTAATCAATTCAATACAAATCTGCTTGTCTTAATCGATGTTTATGTATGCAATATGTTATTTGGAAGGTCGTTAATTTTGAATTTAAGGTTTTATAAAATGTTAATTGTCTTAAATTGGTTCAAGTACGCTACAGTACCCTTTAGTGAATTAAAAAATAATTCAAACTGCAAAAAACTTACTATGGGTGGTACATACTTTAATAAAATCATCTTAGACATTTTATGTCTCATAAAGGTATTTAATACTGTCCGATTATTTAATAGCTATAGTTATTGTAATTAAAATTCGAACTTTGTACATGATGAATTATTGATTTCTGAGAATGATAAAGCATTTTTGAATACAAATTAAATAAATATTGATTAATTTTAACACTTTTCTTTTGGAAAAAACAAGCGAATTTCATATAAAAAATAAAAAAATATTTAGCGGAAATATTTCTTAAATTATTAAAACAAAACAATCTTTTATCTGGAAAATTAAAAACAAAGATCTATTTATATTATGCTAATTGTAAGACCAGACCAAAGTTTAAAGTTTTATAATCGTTATCTACAATCTAATAAAGAACCTTTTAATAGCATAACAACAAAACAATTTTAAGGAAAATTAAATTTTTAAGTAAAATTTTTTCAATCATAAACATAATATTGTAATTAATATTGATTATCGATACATTATTTTTCTCCAATCCATTAATTTGTAATCTACGCATGTATTTTCATTTGCCGGTTTCAAATATATTGTCGTATGATAAAAAAGTAAAGAAGACAACTGGTCAAAGATCAAGGCATTTTTGAAATGATAAGAAACACTTCGGAATTAGATTCAAATATTTAACACAAATTTATTATATAATAATAAACAAAAGACCTACCTGATTTTTCTTAAAGTTAAGTAGTTGATTGGCAGCGGGATCGCGATCAGCCATTGTTTATAACTATCCACAAAATTAAAAACTGTGATAAAGATTTATAATTATCTTCAAAACTCTGTCGAGAAATGAAACTTGTGAAAGTAACGTTCTGCAATTTATATTTATAGTAAGTGGGATCAAAACACAAATGAGACCCCACCGCTATCCAACACAGATATCAATAGATATAAGTTCTCTTTATTTAGTTGTTATGGTTTCAATAAAAAATATGTTCTTATTAGTTCTAGTACAAATGCAATAATAACTAAATACTTTGCTTAATGTACTTAATAATTACTTAAATATTAAATAGAAAATTAGCTTTCCTACAGAATAATAGGACGTGTAGGACTATTTTGACATTTGACGTAACGCGCATGCGCATGCGTACATTTTATTCTCGCAATTCATTCAAATTTTGAATTACATATTCTTTGATAGGAATAATAAAATGACTTAATTAAACCATTATTATGATGATATATTGTGCAATTCTATTTTAGTTTATTAAAATGCACATTTTCAATACGAATTATGCAAAAAATCAAAAATATTTCAAAGTAATTATAAGTTTGAAATACAAAACTACATCGAATGTATAGGACAGTATAGGAACCCCGACTATTTAATAAAAAATACTTGTGATTTAAAATTGAAGTCTTAGGATCGATGCAAATGACCAATACTAAAATTCAAATTGTTTTATGATTTAGCTAAGGAGTTCAAATGATTTGTTTCATTTAGCTATAGTAAATAAGGTAATGAATTCATTAGCCCTTTTTATTGACGTAGCGTTAGATTTAATGTTTTCATTTTATCGAATATAAACAAAAAGAACATAATTAACAAATATATTATGTAAAAACCCCTAGATGACTGCTTTTTAATTAAATTTGAACTGAAGTTCATTTAACTAATGAAGCTAAAACATTCAGGTCGGAAAAGTACCGAGGATAGCTTACTCTCTTAGAGTTTTCTAACTGAAAAAATTAGAATACGAAGAATTACTTTAAGAAAAAAATTAAAAGATAAAACATATTTTCTATTCAAAATTTATATTTTCTTTATTTACACCAAACTTAAAATGCCTTATGCTTTTGGAATTTTTAATTCTGGATGAAAATTTTACCCAAACCATAACTTCTTGATACGATTTTTTAAATTGAATTTTGAAAGATAATGTCGATCTATTCTCTAGAAGAAATTTTTGAAAAAAAAAAATAAATAAAGTCAACGAAGAAACTAAAAATATAAAAAGTTTTCTTTATATTATTATTCATATTTCTATAACAAAAATTCATTAAAGATATGATGCAACTAATCATTGCATTCTTTAGCGATATCGCTATTATATTCAAATTGATATAAAATTGATACTTTAACACGTTATAATCTTTAAAATAAAATATCAGTTCATATTCCAAACATTCAAACAAATTAGTCGAGGAGAAATACGAAAGTTCACAAATGATTTTATTTGGCATTTTCATTTTAACGTATTTTTTGATCTCAATGATAGGAACAGGTTTGAAAATAAATTTTGAGTGGTATTAACTTATTTATTATATTGTATTTATAAAAATAATCAGGTACATTTGATTAAAATTAATTTAAAGACAATGATTATGAGTACGTTATAACAAATATTTGATTAATAAAATTAATTATGAAATTGAGACGTAGAGACTTTATGATGAAATTCAGATGAATTGTAGTACGGTTTATTGCCGAAATTGACCTAAATTGACAAAATTACATTGTAATAGGAAATTATTTGTGATTTCATTTACTATACCTGAGGTGTTGTTTGTCCTTGCAGTACATTAGAAAAATTTGTGTTGGGTTGAATGGTATTTGTTGGTACATTGCTCGGTTTTATAAAAGGATCGTAATTACTTGGCAGTGAAATATTTCCAGGCTGAGACAACAATAGAAACATGAAATTGTATATTTTTATTTTGAAAACAAAGATTAATTTTTACCTTATTGATTTCTGGGAAGATTGTGCTTAAATTGAAGTTGGTTAATGAAGTACCAGCACTTGCTATCGTTGGGGATGGGGCAGATAACTGTGTTGATAGGATATTATTTCGAACGGGAGTTGTAGAGAATGTAGGCAATAAATTACAGGAATGGGAAGTAGATAAATCATGATTTGGTTGACTCAGCGATTTTGAATATAAAGAGTTTTGCGAATTATTAGAATGGTATAATTGTGATGCATTTGCATTGTAAAAGTTTGAATGCGAATGAAAAGGATCTTCTGTTATCATCGGCGAGTTAATCGTCGGCATTGGCAAAAACCCTATATCAGCAATTCCAGGCAAGTTACTTGTGTCTTGACTGAATTGTTTTCGTTTATTTGCTCTTTTATTAGTAGAATTGTGAACATAGTTATGATTCCTTTTTTCCTGAGTTGAAGTTATTAAATTGTTACTAATTTGTCGCTGTTCTGTTTTGTTGTTAGGCATTTTATTGTAGATTGTATCTTTGGAAGTATGTAGATTACTCGATGAACTCATCACTGGCAAATGAGTGTTATATTCTGCTTCTAAGTCTGAAATTATTCCAGGCGTATTGACAAAATTGCTGTTTGAAGTTGAGGTACTGGTTATAAAATTGCTTGGTTGATAAACGGTCGTTGATGTTGTATAAGTGAATGAGTTGCAAGAAGCTTGTGAGTAGTAATGCGATCCTTCAGCATTCGAATAATCAACCGAAGAATAAAATGGAGCATCAGTAGTAAAAGTGGTGATTTGACTTCGTTTAGAAGTCTGACCATAATGATTTGAAGAATTATAACGATTTGTCTTTGGTAAGCTATGAAGTACATTTGATTGCATTACATTATGTCCAATCAAGGCTTCAGCGGAATAATTACTAGAACAATTTTTGTAAATCGATTTATTGTCTTGAACATCAGAAGATTTTGCCCAATCTACTTCTTTATTCATATTGATATCACTAATATTTGATAGACGAAAAGAATTGTTTTGTTGCCTATAAATATCGTTACTTTGATGCTTACTTTCAGGATCATGGATTTGCTTGTTATTAATATACATGTCCATCATAGAGGAGTTATTTAAACATTTTGAGTCATCAGAAACTTTTTGTACTCGACTTGCTGATTTGTTATGTTTTGTGTTGGATTTTGAAGAACGACTCGTGGAAGAAGATTTTCGATTTACGATGTTATTTGAGCTATTTGAAGTTCTTATTAAATTCATATCATTTTTACTTTGATCAACTAATTGACTGACTGATAGGAAATTATTTGAACTGTTTGGTTCGGAAAATAATTGTTTACCTTTGTATCTGTTTACATCTTTCGAATTAATTTGCTTATCAGTGATTCCTTCCTCTTTTTTCTTACTAGAAAACTCAGATTCACAATCGTTTTTATCTAGTTTTCCCTGATTTAAATGAGTATTCAATGCCAAATCTCCAATTAACGTTGGTAAGGTTGATGGCACTAACATATTGTGTTGGGAATGGTCAAGAAAAGAGGGAAATTTAGATGGTGACCAAGAAAATTGATTTTCATCAGTATGGGTAGATGGATTGCTTACCCGAGGATAGCTGGGAGGTGGAATAACCGGAAATGCTGGATCGATAGCGTTTGTTTTTCGGGAATCACTTCCGACTGGTAAATTTGTTGATACATTGATATTGGTGTAATGATTATGATTGTTCGTATTGTAAAATGTTTGATTGCTAGACGCAAAATTGCTATTATTATAGAAAACATTTTGATTATTTTCGTTTTCTTTTCCAAATGTGGGAAGCAATAGATCGTTAGTCGGTCTTATATCCGGAGTTGTCATCCAATTAACTAAAGGTTTTTGATGACTTATATTTTTATCAGAATTTTTCGATGTTATTGAGTAATTTGGCTTGAATGTTGAAACAGTATTTGAATCATTATTTGCGTAGGAATTCTGTATTGACATTTTTTCGTTTTGTTTTATCTCAGGATATTTATATTGCTCTTTAGTGATATTAAAACTATCTGATGTATAATTATTTTGGCATAGACTTAATGATTTTGTTTTGTCATTTCGAGTTTGGTGTTCCACTTTGGATGAATTAATTAAATTGCAGCTTTTAATGCTGGAAGTTTCTGATTTTGGTTCTAAGATATTATTTTGAACAGTAGAGTAATTTGACGAGTAATTAGGATAAATTGAATTTACGTTATGCTTATCTATATATTTATTGGGAATAAAATTAGAATCCAAATTAGCTGAAGATAATGGATTGTAATAAGAAGAAGAATGGTAGTTTATACTGTTAGCAATTGTATTAATTGAAGATGTGTTGTTATTACTATTGTTATTCATGTTTAATTTAGGATAAGAATTGTTATTATAAGTTGTTGATGTAAGAACTGCAGGTTGTTGATATGAATAAGAAGAACTATTGGAAACAGTCGATGGTATAACCTTTTTTTCAGAAAATGGTAAAACTGATGGTTTTGATATAGCTATTAAATCTGATGCAGTATCAGTCTGTTTTGAAATAGTATAAGTTACAGGGGTATGTTCATAACTAAATATAGTATTAGCGATTGTGTTTTGAAACAGAGGCATATCAGAGAAAATACAGTTTGAACTATATTGATTAAAAGTCTCGAAACTATTCTTTTCAATATTTTCTTTAGCAGTTTTATTAACAGATTGTTCTGTTTCTTTTATTGTTTTACTCTTTGCGGAAGTATTAATTGCATTTTCATTTTCAAATTCTGTTTCATTAGGTTTTTTGTTCGCTTTTACAAGATCATAGTTGGTAAATTCTTTCTGGTTGAAGAAGCTGTGAATATTGTCAAGAGATAATAAGTTCGATGCTAAATTATCAGTATTTTTATTGTTTTCAATATTTCCTATTTGTAGCAATGTAGGTGTACCATGTTGACTATCAGAATTATCATCGTCTACTACTTCTGTTACTTTTCCACCAGTTAGTGTCGACACAAGCGGAAATGCTAGCAGGAAAGCGGCTGTTGGAGAAATTGATTCAGGGTGTTGGGACCCTGATGGAACGTGTAAAGAAGCAAATATATCATTTGAAAATTCTGAAGGTGGCAATGATAAAGTTAGTGCTTCTGAAGGTTTGGTATTTGGTTCGGTTATAACAGAAGCCTGTTCAGAAGAAAGTGGTTCTGATCCTAGTTGAAGAATATCTTTGTCTTTGGAATTTTCCTTATCACAACTCCTGTCAGAAATAAATTGTTTATTTTCTATTTCTTTATTTTTATGATCATCAGATTTCATATCACTTTCAATAGTTTTCATTGGAGAAGTTTCTTTACTCTCCAATGATTCTTTGCTATTGTCCAGTTCACTAGAAATGTTTTTATTAGTTGTTTCAACAACTTCTTCATTTTTATGGTCTTTTGCATTGTTAGTTTCAGATAATGGTTTAATAGTATTATTTTCTTCAGTTTTATCATAATCTTCATTTTTACATAATGAATCTATACTGTATATACTGGTAGAAACAATTGATAACTTTAGTTGGTTTGTTCCCATTTCTATATTCTTATTATTTTCTTCTTTTTCAATTTCAGGTAGTTTTTCAACGTTATCAGAACTTAATATTTCTTTATCACAGGCAGATTTTGAAGAGTCGTTTATATTATCCTTCGATGATTGTATCTCACTTGAATCATTTTGATTAGTAATAGGATTTTTATCTGATTTTGATTCTTCGTTTTCCTTTTTCTCTTTAGTGATTGATGCTTTAACATGCAATTTCTTTTTGACTATAACACTTTTGATTTTGTTCGGAGATTTTTTAGCATTAGAACTCTGGAAATTGGATATCAAAGCTGGTATTGGAACTTTATTAATTGTAGTTGTTTTAGTTATAGCTAGTTTCGGAACAATTTTTTGGTATTGCTTTAACTCAATTTTATTTTCTTTCTCTGAAACCGCTGTTTCTGACTTGTTGATATTGCTGATAATTGTTTCTGGGCTATTTTTATTCATTCGCTTCTTCTTTTTGATAACGACAACAGATGATTTAGGATTAGGAGGGTTCATGATGGCTGTGAAAATTGTAGGAGGTTGAAAAAGCGTTTGTGAAGGAGGAGGCAAAACAGGCACTATATTACCATTAGCTAAAATCAAAGTTCCTGGACCAAGTGAAGACAACGATGGGTTTCTTTGATTAATTCCAGCTGTCATGATTGGAGTAGTAATTAATTGCGTATTTGTTACAATAGCTAAAACAGTTATATAATGATTAATTATATGATTTGATGATTTATTTCCGATTTTATTGGAAATCTTAGAAAAGTGAGTTTTAGAATAAAAATTTTTCTAAGTAATTTTTTGGGAAGTCACTTAAAGTTATTTTTAAGGAGTCAAGTAGACACCTGTAAAGCTTGATTCCTGATATTTAAGTATCTTTTGGCACTTCTTGATGGATACTCAAAACATGTGAGTCACAAGGACCATTAGCGACTTACAATTGAAGAACCACATAAATATTTTTAATTAGAACCCGAATTTATTATCAAATTCAATAATCATCAAAATACGATAATTCTAAACATCTGAGGAAAAGATCACTAGAAACGTACTTTCATTTAAATTTATGGGTCAGTGTAAGTGACGTGATTTAATAAATTGAATTGAAAAACAAGAAACAGAACATGGCTTATATCAGCTTTTAACTTGCGTTTTTTCCGATATACTTGCCATTCAAATTAATTGTTTTTTGAATTCGTGAGTCGAAAGCATAAAACATGCTTATTTAGAATGTTATTATGTTATGTTCTGTTTTGTCTCATCGTTTGGATTCAAAAAATTTTGATGTTTCAAAAATCGCGGCATATCTGGTGTTATCACTCGTCGTGACATGCAAACTTGAATGGAAGTAGTTTTCGTACTCTTATTTATCCAAAAATATGTGAAAAAAAGCTTACATGGTTTAACAGTATTTGCAGTGTTGGTCACTACTAATGATTGTCCCGTAAAGGGTGTGGATGATACAGATGAGGCAGTCGTTGTCGTAACGTAAATGGAAGATCCGTTTAATGTCGGCAAACAATGAAATATAGTTTTCTGAGGTTGGACAAGAGATTGTACAGTAACATTTTTGGCAGTTTTTCCATTTGACGAAGAATTTAATTTAATTTTCTGCTTAAATTTCCTACGCTTCACAACTTTACTATCTGAAACCCTAACTTTTTTAAGGTTTAATTTTTTTGAACTATTTTGAACAGTTGAATTTTTGGAAGAAATTAATGATTTCTTTTTCTTATTTTTTTCAGGAACTACAACAATATAGAATAATAAGATAATTTAATTGGTTTGTTTTTGTTTTACGCTTACAATTTTCAGCTTCTTTGGCTAATTGTTCAGCTTTTTCCTTTGATATTTTATTTGACCAAAATTTAAGTTTAGTAAACTCTTTTTCAGTTCCACATTCTGTTGGGATTTTAATTCCTGCATCTTTCAATAAATTTGCTAATTGTTCCACACGGTTAATCAAATTTTTGATGTGGTCGTACATTACCTTTAACTCATCTTCTAAAAATAAAAGTTTGAATTTAAATCAGTGTTTATGATTAAAAAAATATTTTTTAAGTGTTTACTTACTTGTATTGGAGTCACTTTTGTTTTCTAAATGTTCTTTATTACGTTGCTTCAATTCTGTGATGTATGCGGTGGCCCTTTGCAAAATTTCTAGTTTACTAAGGATAATGCTTGGGTCGTAACAGGGTAACACACGATTTAGAGCTAAAAAACAGGTTTTCAAACGATCACGTCGTTCTCGTTCCCATTCACGACATTTACTAAAAAAAGATTTTTTTAAAGTTTATTTTAAAATGAATGCATTTTTTTAAGCTAAATTACCTAAGTTCTCTTTTGGGCATTATAAATAAAAATTAAAAGCATTTTAGATTGAAAGGGTCACCATAAAAAAATATGAATCAAGATATGTCACTTTGACAGTTTTAAAATTTGTTTTTGCCGATATTAATCATTTGTCCATTTGTAATAATGCATATGATTACAGGTTTCTGTATTGTCACTTTCATTAACGCCATCTACTCAACAAAAATATTTTAAAATTCAGTTTATTTTCGTTATTTTATATTGTTGGTTTAATTCACAGGCTGTTAACGCTGTTAACTCTCTAGGATCAGATAAGGATAATCACATTGGATAAAGGACAATTGTGGATCTTGCTCTAGGATAAAGATTAAATTTTACAGTATATTGTAGTTGTTGTTTGTTTAAGTTGGGGAAAAATAGATGGCAACTCTAAAAAAACCTCGAATATTGTTTCAATTGTTTCTACGAGTCGACATACCGCGGTTTAATTAAAGAATTTAGTGAATTTAGTACCTGGATGACCGAGTTAAACTCGGTGCTATTTTTTTTTGTTGAATTTTTAGGCAAGATATCAGATACATTGGAAAAACAAAACGCATTTTTTCATTTAAGTCATAATTTTCAAACCTTTTATTTACCACTTACCCCTTTGCGAGGAAGAAAATGTTCTTATTTTCTTTTTAGTTATTAGTAATAACAAAATTAAAATTCGTTTTGACAATGCACCTCGATAAAAGATTGTTTTTTATTTTAAAAATATTTGACGTAAAAATGGTATAACTATTGTTATATTAGTCTATGTATATCAGCACAGATTCTATTGATTATATTTACAGATCATATCAACAAATGGCGTCACAATTTTTTTTAAAATTTGTACGTTTTTCGTGGAAATTTCGTTTTTCCATAGAAGACAACTTTACAGATGAACTTAAAAAACAAATCTTTATTAAATTACAAATATTCAACAAAATGGTTTGAGCCTTTTTCAACAACCAATACACATACAAGAATAGTTTAATATATAAGATATAAAATATAATCTTAAGAACAATGTTAGTTTTTATTCAAATTTGTAATTTCTATGATAAAGGATTTATTATATTTTTAAATAAATTAAAAAAGGGGATAAAGAAAAATAGAAGATAATAGATATTGGCGGTTTTGAAGCCCTGTTCGTCTTGTCTACTGGGTCTGGTAAAAATATTTTAAAATTAAAAGTTTGGAAAGTTATTTAAATAACAATTAGGAAACTTCATCCGGGAAGACACAAGAAAACAAGTTAATAAAAAAATGGTAAAAATATACAAAATTATGGCACCTACTAGATTTTTTTGATTTCTTATAGTCAATATTTTTTGACATATACCTATCAATTAAAAATATATTCAAAACTATGTTTTCTCATATCATCTAAATTTTTTGTAAATATTTTTTTTAAAAAAAATCTATATGAGGAGGGAATCAACAAACACAGAATGCGTCTTTTTTACTCCTGCGGTGATAGATCTCGGTTTGTTTGTTCTACTTGTTGGATTAATTCGAATAGGTTTGTAAAATTCATTTCTCTTAAACTTTTTTAATACTATTTTCAAATTATTTAGCACCATGCCTGATTAACAAAAACTGATACAGCTGTAGCAGAGGAATATAACATGTAAATACCTATTGGGAAACATGAAAATAATATTTAAAAATGTGAGAAATATAATGTTTTTTTTTACGATTCATTGTAATACAACAAAATAAATTAAACGTAAAAATTGAAAAAGATGTGTTTTCTAAATGTTTTTATTTACGTGTACTATAAGAATACTTGTTGATACCCAGGACGCCCAGGACCTCGTCTACGTGAAATTTATTTTAGTGAAATTTTCTTTTTAGATTTGACGTCTACCGTGGTGTATGAGCTTTATATTCTTCATACGAAAAAAAAAAATGTGCATATCTCAAAAACATAGATTTAAATTGTCTTCAGTCTTTAAATGAATTTATTTCACCAACTATTGATTTAAATAACAAGTCGTTTTATGTTATATTAATTTTTAAAACTGTTGTCATTCCACGCGATTATGTAAATTGATATTTTTTTATTCCTATTGAATATGGTGTAAAGAGTTTAAATTTTATTAGCGTGAATTAACCAGCCTATAAAAAAAATAAACTGATTTTTAACATTAAAATCGAACAATATTCATGCAATAACAATACTGATCTTGTGCAGAAAAAATCAAATTCCTACTAGTAGAACAAAGTAAATTTTTATTGATAAACGGGTTGCATAAACCAAATATTCAATAAAAATTAACGAGTATTTTCAAAGGGTAGTTTTATTATAAGTTTTATTATAAGGGTAAATTTTCTCATGAAAAAATACCATTATTTGAAGAAAACCAGACATAGGCCATTATGTGAAAACGGATTGTCATGTGTTCAAAAGGACGGTCAAAATTTTAATCTAGTTTCAAAAAGGACAATCTTCAGCTAAAAAATAAAGATATAAAGTATGCTATCCTCAACAATGAACAGAATATGTAGAGCTAAATTATCCTTACGTAACTGCATTAAGTAAGATATATTGCATTTAAACCATACATGCGTGGAAAAACAAAAGCGAAATTTAAGGAGGTAAAAATGTGGACACATTAGTACCATTAGTCTCACATTTGGAAGATAAGTAATCATCCCTTAAGAGAGATGTACAAATAACAAAAATGGACATTTCCTAACGCTGAACAAATAATATTCCCTATTTCTCTTTAAATATAAGAAAAATAAATCGATGTACTCGAAAACAATAAGTATTTGTTTCTATATATTTGTAAACTTTGTAACTACAGAATAGATTTACAGCAATTGATTTTTCTACAAAGTTCAATCATATATCGCAAATATCAATAATATTATTTATAAGATAATAACCATATTTATAAAAATACCTTTTTGCCTTTTTTACCAATAACCAAATACCAATTACCTTTTAAAATGTATTTTATGCTGCGAATTTCCAGAATTCCCCATTCTCTATATTTTTGCGAACCTGGTAAAGCAGAACACTGTAAAACTGTAATTTATAAATGGTTAGTTCAAAAAGATTTAAGTAGATGGATTAAATGTTTCAATTAAATACATTTTCTAATATTTTCGTATAAGTACAAAACGCAACTTTTATGAAATTCAATTCTTGTATAGCTTAAATATTTTATAAGCAAATTAAACAAAAAGCAAATGAAATCGTGAGTTCCTTGTCGGGAGCTAAGTTCATTAAACTTTTTCTTTAACTTCAAAATGTACTGGTAATAAAATGTATATTTTTTTTTATTGGATATTGTATTTTTCAAGGCAAATTACGTATAGGATTGATAAATCAAAAATTAAAATATCTCTTTACTGTTTTTGTTAGAAATTGAAAATTAGTATTAATTATTTTTTATACCGCTCAATTTTAGAAACCGGAAGGATGAGACAAAAGAAAATATATCTAAAAATATAAAATAGGGAGTAATAAAAAGATAATTACAGCCACAAATAATTTTATTTGTAAATTAAATATATATATTTTTACATAACATTTACATTCAGTTTATATATTTCTAAACAACAGCTATATATTTTTATATTTATTTATAATTTTACATGTTTTTACAATATTTAAGTTTTAATATTAACATTTAATAGGTATTTTATAGGTATATTTTATAGCATTATATTTATAGGTACATAAATATCTAAATTATATATTTTTAAACTCTTAAATTATTTGATATTATCAATTTTATGGTAATTTATACAGTAGTTATAGGACTTGGGTAAAATATTTTTAATTAGAATTAAAACATCTAAAAACATCAATAGTTTCAATTATTTTCATTCTTGGGCTCAAAAGAATGTAAATATTTGATGATATGTATAATTAAAGAATAAAATACTACGTTTTTGAAAATTATGGACTTCATTTAAATTTTTTCCAAATTTAAAAATTTTTTTTTTTCAAATTTAAAAATACATTTTTTATAAATTATTTTTTTTTTTACAAAATATGATCGATTCTATACTTAATTTTTTCGATTCAAAATTTGATTATCAATTTTAACCAAGGCAAAATCTTTCTAAATATTTCAGTTCAAACATATTGACGTTTAAGTCTGAAATTAGTTTTAAAAATATTTAATTAAATTTTTAATGTTTAAAATTAAAGCAGGACAAAACTTTTGTCACATTGTGCGTCACAAATGTTGCACCAATTTGTGAAACTGCAGAACGATTATATAGTTTTCTGTATGAATAAATAAAGGCATATTTTTGATTTATTTTTTACCAATAATTAAATTGCTGACTAATAAAACTGAATAAAACAAACAATTAATGTAAAAATTGTGTAATTAATATTTGTTGTCTTCAAAAACAAATAGAGTTTGATATGTGAATTAGGGAATATTTCACGTTTACAGTTTTATTTAAACTATTTCCATATTTTCAAAAATGTGTACAGTTGTCTGTATATATAAAATATTTAGGGTCGGTATTTTCACTCATGAATAGATAGCTATTTAATAGATAAAAATGTATCTGTTAAATAAATCCTACCCATATCGCTATTCTGAGGTGAAAATATGAATGTTTCCTCTATCTTCCGGATAAAATTTTATCTAGGAGATAAGTGTTACTATCTAGATATGAAAATATCGACCTTTAATGAATAAAAACCAATAATTTTCCTACAATTTTAATTTCACATTGTTTAAATGTTATAATTCAAATTAGATAGAGAATATATATTCATTATACATTTATATTTCATAAACTTGTCATAATATTAACATTTATAGTTTGATTCTTCTTAACAAAATAATTTTAACATATTTTATATGATTTATAAAAATATTCCTACTAATTGAAATAAAGTAAATTTTATTTTCAGTCAAGTTTTGATACCTTAATTAATATTCATTTAATTTTAACTACATTAATCTGACTTATTCAAAATCTATACCTCGTATTTCCCTTTTTAAATTTCTATTTTTTTAAAGATTTATGTCATAAAATTTTAAAGTTTGTTAAGTATTATATAATTTACATCTACAATCATTGATTGTGCTTCACATATAATAAAATATGTAAATACATTTCACCGTGGGTAATCTATCCTTAGAGACAAAAAGAGCAATTGGCGATTAGGATAAGGCTTAGAGATTGCAAATGTTGATGGTTAAATATATTTAAAAATAAAATAGAAAAGAAATGTAATTAATGGTTTAATAATCAAGTTTTTGTTGGGTGAAAAAATTTGGTCCAATTTTCTTAACGTTTTTATTTAGAAATAAAACGACTTATATTTGGAAATAATATTAATAAAGTCGAATGAAATATGAAAAGGAATGTTTTCTACTATCACATCATTTCTATATTGCTTTTATTCTTTTGATATACGGAATACTGAAATAACATAGATATAAGGGTAATTTAAGCGGCTTTATTAGAGAAATTGTAATTTTGGAGAAGAACTGTTTTTATTAACATTTTCGATGGTCCAATACAAGGTTAACGGGTGCTTTTATAAATCAAGAGAATTACATTTTCGCAAATATTCGGTTATTTATAGACAACGTTTGAACTACAGGTAAAGTAGGAAAAATTTTCGATCAATATGATCGAGTGTTCAAGGTATTTTCATTAAATTTTTTGTAACGTAAATTTTATACAATGAAGTGTTTTAGTTTAAATGAATTAAATCATTTAAAGAAAGAAAAATTACTCTAAAAATGATTTTATCATTTATGGCTTGATGCTATTTCGGTGTGCGTTTTTTCAGCATACCTTGTTCATATGAAAATTTTACGACTCGTATTATTTATTTACTTTCTTGAAAACTATGACTTGAACTTTCTATGAGTGTAGAATGATAGCCAATAAAGAAAGTGATGTTAATACCACGAAATAGGAAAACTTTTTCATGTATTTAGGTTTTAGGTACTGAATGAGTAATAACTCAATTGAGATTTAGGAAACTTATTTATCCAGTATCCTGAAATAGAGAATTTGGCTTTTTTGTACGTGTAATAAAAGATTTAATGACTTGATCTTCTAAGTATTGAAATAAATATTTAATATGTATGCGTATGAATATAAATTACGTCAAGTTTTGTTTCTTAGCATTTATGGATCTTACATTTCAAATTGGCTTCTTGTAAATTCAATTTCTGTGTTTCATTAATAAAATTTAGCAAATAATGTGAAACAAAGTAGGTCAACAGGAAAATTTGATAAATGTCTTAAATATCTATATATAATGATGATACTGTCATCGTCTTGCGTCCGTAGTATACCTACTGGTTATTGTAATCGATTTTTAGCTGTTTTAGTTAAGTAAGTTTAAATAAAATCGATAAACAAGTGGATGATACTTACTTAACTTCAATTTTAGACAAAATTATGACAAAATTTTAGACATTTTGTATACTTAAAGTCACTTATAAACATTGATGTTAAGAAAACCAAGAACTGGGAGAAATAGTTCTTAGAACTCAAAGTTTTCTACCTCCAAAATAAGGTTTTTAAAATAGTTTCTGAACTTGAAATATCGTTACTAAAGTTCAAACAATTCTTACAACCGAAACTTATTATATAAGATCCGAAGAAATATGGCGACAATTGAACGTTAAATGCTTTAAGACAAGGACACTAGAAAAAACAAGAATGCCAGATCACAGATGGTCTAAATAAGTATTAAAATGAGAACCCTCGGAAAAGAGATTAAGAAGAAAACAAGCTCTACATTGGGAAACTTACATCTAATATACTATGGTAGAGAAAAATCTAAATGGAGGGATGAAAAATCAGAGAATTGTAGAAAGCAAAAACGATGTATTCTTAAAAGGACAATGCTGAAGAAAAGAGGAGACAAAGTTATCGAAAGAAAGAAAGAGACTCCTTTTGTGTAGTGTCAGTAAATATAAGATGAACTGAAAATGTTTTTGTCTACCTATTTTACGAAGAATCAAAAAATAAGAAACTTAAATTTAAGCGAAAATCTTTTTAAACGGAAAAATTCTTGTGCATATAATTGGAAAAAAAGGAAAATAAAGTAGTTGGGCATTTATCAGGAACTTAAAAACGGAATAATTTAATATCGTTATTGGAACATTCTAGTTAATTGTTTATATAATAAATAGAATGTATTGTGGTCTTATTTATGTAATATAATTTACAAAAGTAAACTATAAACATAAATATGACTTATAGCAGTTACGGCGAGATCCAATACTACTAGATGACCATTGAGGAAGATTGCTTAGCAATCGAAATACGTATCTGAGCAATACGCCAGTGATTTATTTGTTTGAGCTTTTGTTCAAATTTATGATTTTAGTATACTCTTGTAAAAAATAATACATAAATAAGACCGAAACATTTTGTATAAACAGTATAACAGTTCAATATCAGCAAAAAAATCTAATTTGATTTTAGTTCATATTATTATATTATGTCAGTTGATGGATAACACATGATTAGATAAATAAGTTACTTATTAATGTCAAAACGATTTTTTCCCGCTATAGCCAGATACAAAATATTTCCTCTAATAACGGCAAATAAACAAAAGGTATTTTATAGGCAACCACACGTTTCGGATGTAGTCACAATCTAATCTTAACTTGGTTTGCTGAAAATCTTGTATAGGTTTCCACTTATTGCTATGTTTTTTTTTAAATCTTTAATAAGGTTATGAAGATTTATAGAATTAATTCATATTACTTTTTCTTATTAATTAAGGGGGCACAATAACTAAGGATACATTTTTGATGATAATTTGAAAACAATATATTTAATAGATTGCATCAAATACTTTTTGGTTCAAAATTTTTTTCTAAAAAAGTACTGAATATGTTAAAAAAATAAAATATTATTCAGAATATTGAATTTATTTGCTAAGAAAGTTAACAGAAAACTCTTGTGATAAGTAAAGAAGTAAGTCTTACATTCGTTAAGAAACTAAAGATTCATATAATAACCGATGTAGGTAAATAGTTCATTATAATCAAAAATGGCCTAAAAACTTTGAAAATCATTCATACAATCTAAGTAACAAAAATTTTTATATAAACCAGAACTATCACTTGATCGTTATTTAAATAAAACAAATGAAATACAGTTTGAAAAATTTATGATATGAGCAATTTTACAAACTCACGTAATACATTGTATTTGATTAAAAAAGTTTTATTTATATATTTTGAAATAAAAGTTATTTTCACTTCCACGCTTTATGTTTTAATATGTGAAAGTTTAATATTTTTAAATCAAGAAACTAGAAAATTGAAGAAAGCTTCGCGTGGTGATTTGTTTGAGTAAAACTATAGACATTCATTTGGTGGTGCTTTGTACGTACCTTCCGTATTGTTGAATTAAAGTTTTGCAGACTTCATTGTAATTCTCGAACTATAAGCGTCGTTAATTAAATGAAGGACGATGAGAAAAAACTATTCTCAACAACCAAAATTAGAAAATGTTATTTCAGAATTCCGTGTATACTTTCGTTTGTTTTTCATATTCAACGTTTTTACATCAAATTATAATTCAATAAATTTAAAAAAAGGAGTTATCGATAATTATAATTAAGCGTAAAATTTGTTACGTATAGAGTATTTAATTATTAAAATCTAGTAAAATACGTTTATAATTATAGTTATGATTAACGTGACATTTAATGTTGAAGTGTTTGAATTATGAATGAAACATTAAACATATGGTGGTAATGCTTGTAATGTAATGGTAAGATAGTTGCATTATCATAAATTAAATGCATATCTACAATATATCAGTTATATATATTTAATGTTTATATATAATACAATAGGGTATGCATATTTTTTTAACATGGTAAATTCATTTATTTGGTCACACGTTTTTTTATATACAATATTTAAACTATATTATCTATATTCATCTAACTAAATACCCGTTAATGAACGTGAATTTAAATGTTTATTACAATAATAAAATGAAATATATTTTCTTTCTTTTAAAATAAAATCAGGTTGTTTTAGTCATAATCATACAATACGTAAATGCTTTGAAAAATAATAGTTTTTTCAAAGCTGAATTTCTATAGCTAACATATATATTATAAGATTAATTTGTATTATACATGAATTTGTTAATTAATGAAATATGATAATAATGTTTATTTACATTTGTTTTTCATATGGGAGTTAAATTTTTTAATGTTCCCCATCATTACTCCGAATCTGAATCTACGAATGGTCATTTCTAAGAATGGGTGTCCGAAAAAAACCCTGTTACTTAAAACTATTTTTGATTATGAAATGCAATGATTGAAACTTTTGTAATGGGACTTTGACACATTTTAAAGAAATAGTAATAATTAAAAGAACTCCTGAAAGTGCGTATATGGATTTACGTATATTAATTATCAAGGATCTTTCAAACCCAGTGAATTAAAAATGTACAAAACTGAGTTATGTCTACGTAGGACAGCAAAAAAATAAAATTTAGTGAATCCTTTTAGGGAAATGATTGGGAATAATATTCAATTGGAAGGCAACAGTAATTATAAATGCAAATTTAATTGTTCAACAATACAAGTGTTATAGGGATATTATAACAAATAATATATATTTTTTTTCAATAGAATATGATAATTATAAATACTCAGTGAAAAATTGGGAGTAGGTGAAACATATATCACAGATTTTCTTTTGACGTAAAATGCAAAATAATACAAAAGCCTTCTTTGAAAAGGTAAAATAAATTTGGTGCATGGAATGTATTTAACCTTAACGAATAATTACGCATAAATTTTATATGCGTGGGAGTAATAATAAGTTTGAACTTTAACAATAACGCAGTATTTGTGCAATGCAAAACGAAAATGATTGATAAATGGCGATTTTATTTAAATTGATTTAGTGATTGATGAAAAACAACTTTCATGATGAATTGACATATTTTTTTTAAAAATAAAATGATAATATATTTATGAGTTTCGTAAATCGTTGATGTGTAAATATAAAGAATAAATAATAAACTTCAGAGGAAGTAAGACGGAGGAATTGAAAGAGTTTTCCATTTTGTATTGCGTAAATATAATTTCTTTTGATTATGCTTGAAGAAAATTTACAGAAATATGCACGCATCGTTGATTCAAATTTACGATGAACGTTTATATAATTAATTTCAGCGTAATTTAAAATAACAATGAAATTTAGCATCGAATTTTGCCCACGAAGTTTTATCAAAAAAAAATAATAAATTAATTATATACGTGCAATATTTCAAGTAAAATAAGCAAAAACTCTTTTTCGTAATTGTTAAAAATATCCACTAAGTCGGTAACAGAAAATCGATAATATTTTAACCAAAATGCCACATTATTATAATAGAATTTCACTAAGTTTCCAACTATTAATTTCAAAATTCCATTGTTTTCATGTTTTATCCACTAAGGGCTGTTTATAACTTCCGAAAACTTTCTTGAGTGCATTTGGGTAAAACATTTAGTTCCTTAGATCTATGTACACATATATTTCATAATGGCAAAGTTCACTCATATTTAACATACCTTCACAAATTAATTAAGGTAAGCACATAGTTGTTTTTTTCGCGTATAATTATACAAATGAAAATAGTACAACAATGGTTTTATAGAAAATCGTTTGTTGATTTTAAAACCATGTTCTTTTGGTCAAATATTTAGAAAATTAGATCAATTAATAACTTATCTCCTAATTAAATGTAACCAAACAAATATTTAAGGAAATTAATAAACGCCTATTTCGATAGCTTAAAAAGTTATAAAAAGCAAAAAAATAAAAAAACCTAGATAAACACGTTGCACATTAAAACACATTAAAAAATTAATGTTAAACACGTTGACCGAAAGTTTCCAATTGATTCCAACGTTGGGTTTATTAAAATTTGAAATTATATATCAAAGGAAAACTAAAGAAGAAAAACTATTTTTACAATATTTTTTCTTACACTTTTGAACTCTTTATTTCCAGAATTGAAAGACTAAAACTCAATTTATCAATTGAAGTATTTGATGATTTTCGTGAACTTGAATCTTTTTAACCACGAAAAATATTATTCTAATTGTAGGTCGAATACAAATTTAAATACTACTTAATTGTAGCAATTCTTACTTTCCTTTTAAAATCAACAATGCAAATCTCATTTTCTTAAAAGTTTGTTGATTAGAATATCCTATTAATTGATCAATTATGAGTTAGTTCAATCTCACCCTTAAAGTATTACAATTATAAATGAAAGAATATTCTTGCTATATGCTAGTGCCTTTTCAATAAGATTAACACATGCCATTGAGCGAATGGAAATGTATATATAATTTTTTTTCGTTTCGTTAAGATAAATGAAATACGTTATTTTACTGAATGAGGCTTTATTTATTATTTCCACAAAAAAGAATCAAGTAAAAAGCTTTGAAGGTAAAAAAAGCTCAAAGATTTTGTGCAAGCTTGACAAAATCACAAAATGAATAATCTTTAGGTTATTCACGATTTTTTTAATTTAATTCTATATGAGGTATTCAATACATCTCACACCCCAACGCATTAGACATTTTATTTCAACAGTATTTTGGAAACCAAAGAAGAATGCAAAGAAACCGTGAAAAAGCGTATAGAATTTCCATGTAAATTTTCAACTGCTTGGTAGAACGTGTTAACGTTATTGTAAGAAGCTAAGGTTTGGAAACGTTTTTTTTCCTTACGTAATAAAAGCATATTTTATGAAAAAGGTAGAACAATTTCAAAAATGAAGGTTAAATTAAGGACCAAGATAAAGGCAAAGTAAAGGATATCCAAATGGGGGCATACATTTTACGCTCAATGGGATTAATTTAAATAACGAAAATTCACCAGGTTTTTTTCGTAAACGGTACAAAATAATGACTATCTTTTATGAAACAAATATATGTTTGATCAAATATATGTTTTTTTTTTGCTAACATTATATACGGTAAT
This sequence comes from Sisyra terminalis, assembly GCA_958496175.1. Lineage (NCBI taxonomy): Eukaryota > Metazoa > Arthropoda > Insecta > Neuroptera > Sisyridae > Sisyra > Sisyra terminalis. The sequence goes on from OY292275.1 coordinate 18,399,428, forward strand.
GCATTTTTACGTAGATTTTTTAAATAATTTATTCTTCTTCTGTTATTCTTCATTTTTGTTGGAATAATATGCGCAGAGATTTCCAAGAATTAAGTGTTCGAGACAAAAAATTGAGGAAACCGGAAATACCGGAAACAAAATCTTGAAAAAGGTTTATTGGAAAAGTGGTATGTTCATAGTTAAAAGAACTAGTTATCATCATCAAAGACGAGGTAGATAAGAACTTATAGAGATCATAAGTTGTTTTCAAAACTTCAGGGTAGTTCACTAATATTTATGAGGATAATTTTTGAAAATGTTAATTATCAATATACAGACATCAATATGTATTGGAAACCATTTACTTAAGTAATAAAATTTTCGGATCATTAAGAAACTTTTATTAAACATTCTTAACACAAATGAAATATTACCTATTATTGTTGTGATTTCTCCGTTGGTTCAAATTTACTTTATTTTAGTTTTGGTCATTAATAACTATAACATTAAGACAAAAATTGGTTTAATAGTACCTACCATCCAAACCCAAGTGCCTTTTATGAAATCAGTGCAAGGGATCCTGGGTTTTTAATCGTGATGAAAAATATTTTATTTATGTTAGCTCGTTTATTAGAAATTTTTAACTTATTAGAATCCTTGATGTTAATTTTATAAATTTAAACCGAGATTATCAAATTAGAAATATCCTAGATGACAGAATACTATGCATATATTACAAAGTAAAAATTTGTTCTTAGAAAACACTAAAAATGGATTATGTGTTTATATGAAGATTGTTATATTCTTATTTTTAGAAGAGTAATCATTATTGTACGAAAAATAGTATGTACTTAATTAATATATAACTAGATGTATTTAATATTTACATGATGGAAATATAGTTATTCTACTATTATTTTACAAGTATTTGATAGCTTTATATAAATAAGGGTTTGTGCTTGAAATCATTATAGGAAAATCTAATTAAGTTCTTGGATAGATTAAATGAAAATGACGATTATTTAAGGCGATCTCCTCAACGGGGTCGCAAGGTCACCTGGCTCAGTCAACTTTAAAAGTGACATTCCTATGAGTTGCGGCTCGATCCGTTGATCGGAGATCACTTTCTGCACATCATTGAATATGTCTAATACCCAAGTGGCGGTTTCGGCGTCGAATTGCAGCTCGTTTACCGCATAAGATTCTCTTAAAAGCTTGTCGAAATTCCGGACTAAATATAGTGTAAATAATTGGATTTAAAGTGGAGTTAAAGTAGCCTAACCATAAGAAAATCGACATGAGATGTTGGTTAAAAGACCACGTTTGAAATAAGGGTAACAAAATTGCCATAATGAAAAACGGTAACCAACAAAAGACAAATGCGCCAGTTATAATTGCGAGAGTTTTGGCGGCTTTGCGTTCACGCTTTGAGTCCATTGCATCTTTAGTCTTCCGTTTAACCGGATAATGATGATGGACAGGTTGGTACGAGACTAAATCCGCTGTTGGTGGATCCGGTTCGAGGCCGTTTGCAAAAGAGGTTTTTTCAGGACTGGTATTTGTTGAGGAAACTGTAGTGAAAGCTGTTGTTGTTTCGGATATTGTAGGTAAAGGTCGACCGATTATTGTTACAACAGCAGCGGCTATTCCTCCGCTTCCACTAGCCGCTGCAATAACACCTCCGGCTGCCGGATTTTTTGGAGCACCCGCTCCACCAGCACCACCTGATGTAACCTGGCGACGTCGAATACGTTTTCGTGCCGTTTGGAATATTCGCCAATACAGAACAAGGATAACAAATAACGGAACGTAAAAGGAAGAAGCTGTCGCAAATATCTGATATCCTAAATCCTGGCTAACCATACATGTCAACTCTTCCCTAACACGATAATCCCACTCGGCATCTTTCCAACCAAACATCGGAGCTATACAAACTACAAAAGCCAGCGACCATACCACTAGAATCATAAGACCGATCCGACCTGCTGTTCGTTGATGAATATAGTCGATGTTTGTCACAGCCCAATATCTGTAAAATGAAAATATAGTCATTAGCTACGAAAATTATACTCTTATCTGTTACGTTTAATTATAATTTTCTTACGTAATGTATAGCGGCAACATATAATTTCTTTCAACGTCAAGGTTAATATTCTAACGTTTCGCTTAATTAGTTAGATATTCAAATTGTATAAAGTAAAAAAAAATATATATCTTCGCCATTATCAAAAGAAATTACTATATTTAACAACCAAAAAAATTAATTAAAATAAAAAAAAGTAATTAAAATTGAGAAATAAATTTATATCTTTATAACATGCAGAGAATTAAATAGTTGTAATTTTTATCAGAGTATTCTAAACATTACTAAATCAATTTGATAAAATGAGTCTTTTGATGCAATAATAAAAAAGCTTGTAACTATTGGGAGAAAAAAATTATAATACACCTAAAAAGTTCCTTTAACAAAAACGTACATTGTACAACAAAACATACAAAAAATTAACGTTGACACAAATTGGCAAATGGTTGAACTAATTAAAAGAATTTTATCTTCAAATAAAATAATCAGTTAGCTGATGTTAAGTTAAAAATATGTTTGAATTTTTAAATTGCCAAAAAATGAGCAAATAGCCCAATTTAATGATAATAAAAGCTCTTTTTTCTGAATTCTAATTAATGAAAAAAAAAACAACGAAAGTGATCAGGTATACGAATAAAGTTTTATAGTCTTTTTGACGATCTGAAAACATTTTGCGTAGGTCGTCATATCAAATTTTCATTTTTGTCGTGTAATTAGTTTAATGTAATATAGCTTGATATTTCTTACGAAATATGTTGAGGTGAATTCTTTTGGGGTGTAAGAATGTGATGATTAAAATGAAAGTATAAGTGAATTGTAACTTTGACCTTTCCTATCGAAAGTTTTGAGAAATTCATGCTATTTATATAATGATTTACGTTATTCATTTAGCTCACAGACATGTTGGTAAGATATTACCTTCAAAATTTTTATTCATAAAAAAGGAACATTTTGTCCTTTGATAACTTACTTTTTCTTCTAGTAGGGACATGTAAGATCTCCCAAGTACTTTTATAATTAATTGAATATGCAATTTCGAAAAGGATACATCTCGCATAATTTGTCAAATACGTTTTTTTTTTTTTTTTCAGAAGAATGTCTTTTAAATACTTCCCTTTACCTATTGTGTTCGAAAAAGAAACATTTATGATATTTGATATTTGTTCTACTGTTGACGTCATAGCGTATACATAAATAATTTCGAAAAGGTCACAATTCTACGGTTACGACTTAATTAATGACTTTTACGGTAACTTATCAAGTTGAGAATATCGAGTTTATAATGGTAAAAGACCTATTTATCGACTGAAAATTGCAGATATTGGAAAAATAAAATAATATATACCAGTAGAATTTACATTCATTTATAACGAAATATTGCAATAGCTAATTAGAAACGAACGAGAGCCTACAGAGAAAGATCTGTAAAAGAGTATTTTTATTAACTTTGAATTATGTATTACGCTCAATTTAAGATATCTTGAATCCAAAATTTCGATAACTTTAAATAGTTTTTTCTCTTAATCTTTAAATTATGCGATTCAAGTATCATAAATTTCAGAGGTTAGATCTCATAAACTTTAAATAGCTAAAATATACTATATAAAACAGCGTTAGCATCAAAGAGTTTCTGTAATTTTTGATTGCAAATTGGCCCCAAAATATAATTCAAATTTTTTTCTTAAAAATATAGTACTTCTTTGGAAAATGTAAATTATTTTATTTTCTGCAACGTTTTAAAATTCTGACATGTTCTCTTTTCGAAGTTGCGTATTTAATTAGAGATTAGCAAATTATTGCATATTTCTCGTTCAAAATACACAGTATCATGCTATTTCCAATAGAATTACCATGCTTTGTACGGCTAATTAATGTAGGAATAAAAAAAGAGTTCAGAATTGAAAGTTTTTTTTTCTGTTTTCTGTCTGATACTTAGTAGATTCAGTTTCCGTGGGGTTGAATTTTTCGGTCCAATGTAGTCAATCGGTAAGTAGCCTATCTATTGGTGAAATTTTTTAAATTAGAGTAGCCTACTTCCACATAAACAAATCTGGGATCTCAATTCATTTTCTTCTTCTTTCCTTGGAACTATGTTTTATTGTTTATGGGTACACGTTAATGAATTTAATTATTAGATAGATGTCCTAGCCCCAGAAAGTAAGTAAAAATTATAATAATTAAAACACCATATTTTTTAATAGTTAAGAGTCTCAAATTGTAAAGGTTTGAAAAAGATAATTTATAATAATTAAATAAACAATTGATAATTATTTTTAAAGGTGAAATTTGATGCAGAAGTTTATCTGTTAGTGTTATAAGGCTATTAAAATGTGAATGCAAATCTGTAAATGAGTCTTTCATAATTATTAAGGTATAAATTTTGAAGCCATTTATGATATCCACACCATCGCTTAAAATTATTAAATCTATCATTGATTGAAAGACGTTGATGAATTTCCCATTTAGAAAAAAACAAAATAACCGATAATTTAACTAATTATTTAGTGTATGAAATCCAAAAAACTAAATTGAAAGATGTAATCAACTACATTTCAGTAATATGACAATTTTTTTATATTCTTGTAATAATTTAAATCAAGGAAACTCTTATAAAATTATCCAATTTTCTTGAAAAGAAAATTTTAATAAAACTATTATTTGATAATTTTATCTGTTTAACAACAACATGACTTAATTTTTCTTTATGGTAACATCAATATAAAAGTATAATAAAAAATAAAACAATATATTTGTTTTAAAACAATTGTTAAGATATATGGGTTCGATTCACGTATCGAGCAAATTTTAGTTAGATATTTCTCGATTTACAAATTTTTATTAACTCTTGAGTCACTAAAGACCAAAGTAATTATAAAGCGTCGGTAGAAAACAATAAAATATTGAAATATTAACATGAAAATATTAGATATGCATCTTCTCACTTGATTTGCTTCGAAAGAAAATTGAAATTATTTATGTGAAGTTTCTTTTTAAAGAAGTGTGAACGGTAATACAATATGAATTATAAATTATAGGAATTATTATTTAAGATTATATATTGATTTCTTTTCAAGGTAAATTCATCGAAATACTTTAGAATAAGCCATGGATTGACGAAATCCTAAAGGGTCTGGAGAGGGTTAGTATTGATATAACAGATGTCTTGAACAGGAAGTTGTCCAGATGAAGGTTTAATGGATGATGGTGAAGCTAGTGAATTAAATTTTAAGGAAACTGGAGATTAGGAAACTGAAGGTTGCGTGATGTTACTTTATCTATATCCGAATAGGATAAATCCAAATTTTTAAGCGGATAAAGGTTATTGATTTTCATATACAAATACACCTTTAAATGTAATTTGAAACAAAAAATTGTGGGTGCACAAAAGTTTTTTAAAAATTTCCACATGATCATAATTCACGATATCGAAAAATTCAATGAGATTATAAACGTTTAAATTTTTATCAAATACGTTTGCAGTGTCTGATTTGAAGAAAATAAAAATGTTTTCTTTTTAAGGATTTTGCTGATTTAATTTCTCTCTTTTTTTCATTTCTTATAACCTTTTCCTTAAGCTGTATTCATAATCTCGTTTACGAAAGAAAGTTTAGCTTATAATTAATTATTCTGGGAGATAAAATATGAACGAATTTGTCCTCCTATAGAAAAGCAATCATTCATTATTTTGTAGTTTTAAGTATCGAGTTTCAATTGAATTAACATCAATAAGAAATGTACTCAATTAGAAATCTACGTGATGTTTTTGAGCAGATTCTTCTAATCCTCTGATTAGTATTTTATTTGAAAAGGAAATGTTACTAACGCAAAAAAATAAACTGATGATGTTTCAAAAGTGAAAAAGAAATTTTGAATTTGTAATTTATTTAAACCGAATTTTACAATGTGAAAAAAAATCAATCAAAAATCTTCGAATAATCTCAAGAAATAATTCTTTGAGTTCTTAATTGTCGTTTGTTTAATATGAATATCAATGTTTATTGTTTATCCTTTATATTGTTGGCTAAAAGTGTGTGGAATGTAAAAGAAATAATGTAAAAGTAACTTATTTTTGGGGAAACCACAACAATATTTCAAAACTTTCCACTGTTAATTTGAACTTTCAATTTTGGAAAGCTTAATATTTTTTGTATATATGTAAATATATATATCAATCGACAAAAAGCTTTTAAGTTTCAGATAAGTTTTTTTGTTGCGATCGAACTTAATGGAATTGTGAATGTATTTTCAAAATTTTGATAGCAAATTTAAATATTTAAGATATATTTTTTATAAAATAGATAATAAATATTACATGAAATATACTTATATTCAATGTATCTAAGAAAAAAGTGCATATCAATTTTATAAGGAAATTTTTAGAGTAAATAACTGTCGTGTATGTAGTAATGTCTAAGTATTATAATTATTATTATTTAATAAATTTTAGATAAAAAGGTAAGTATAACTTCTATTTGTAATATAAAATCATTGCAAAACTTTAAAAGAGTGTAGAAAATAGTAAAAAACCAGCATCAGAATCATGTTTCCTTCACCCTATGCGACGCGCCAATCAATTTCTAGAGATTTGTCTTTGTCTTTAGTTCGATGTCCTTAGAGTATTTGAGAATCTTGTGATATCATGTGCAGACGTTTTATCATAAAACATAATGGGTATATTGATATATTCGGGGATAGGAATGTACCAAAAACCGTTATGGATAATTCATATTTTCTATTTTTATTTATATTAAATTCAGTAAAATAAAACTGAAGTAATAATAGACGCAACAGATTAATTGAAAAACTTTTTTCGAGTGTAATTTTAATTAAAAAGCTTAAAACGCTGCATGTGAGCTTCATTAAAAATTGAAGTGAAACGTATTGGAAAATAAAAATACAAGTGATTGATTGTCTTCTGACAATTTAACCTTGTCAATTAGCTCTTCGGTCAATTGATACGACCACAAATTGATCCCTTACATGATGGTTTCTTTTTATTAAATCTCTAAGATTTTCACAAACTGTAAAGTAGTACGTTTTTTATTTTTCAATAAAATATGTTGTATTTTTCGGATTAGTTCGTTTGTTTTAATGAATCATTTTCATAATACATAATTCCTTTCGATAACATTGTAAAATAATCATGAGGTGAGGGTTTGATGACCTGGATGTAATAATTACAAAAACATATTTATACAAAAACTTATTCGAATAAGTTCGTCAGAACAAATAGCCAAATTATTTCAGCGAAATTCATTCAAAAAGAAACAGGAAGAAAATAATGAACATTTTCAATTTCCGTAAATTATAAGAATATTCGTTATAGCTTTAATTGACCTAGTAAAAAATATTTAGGGGCCGGATCTTCATTATTATTAAATTGACGATAGAAGTAAAAAATTTGCTATATCTTTGTAAAAGGATCTAGCCGATTAAGCATTTGAAAATTGCATTTGCGTTAAATGAAGGAATTTATCTTGTTTTTATTGTTTTTCATCTAAGATAGTCATACAATTAATCTCACACCCCTAACACCTATAGTATGGGAACAATGGGGATGACCAGCCTTAATGTAAATATTTTTTTCTCAGTATCTATTGAAGATATATTCATGAAACTGAAACTATACATGACTATTAATAAACTAATTGTAATATATTTTTTTGATTTTTTTTCAATATTAAAAACTGTAAAAAATGAGAAGTATATTTTTTGGGTTTTTTTTTACACCAACCCCAAAAATGACACTTACCAAAAAATATATTTTATATGTTAATTAGTAACCTACAACATGGTAAAGTTACAAAATGGTCAAATCAGTGGAATAAAGTTTAAAAAAATAAAAATCAAAGTATGTGGTCACATTAAGTAATGAATTATAGTTAATTCAATTTCCTGTACGTATTATGAAAATAATTACGAATAGTCTTATTTTACATTAACTTTATATAGTCTTATATTACATTAAACCATCGACACTGTTTTCAACATTAGTAATTATACCAATCGCATTAAGCATGGAAGTCAATATTTTAGTGACTTTTATATTTGTTTTGTTTTCATTTACCCAAACACAAACATATCTTCGAATTTCTTCATAAGTGTTCGAATTTGGTAAAGCAATTATATGTTTTGCTACTAATATGCCTTGATCGTACCATTACTTTTATAATACTTTTGCGATATCTTTAAAATTCTATGGTTAATTCGTTATTTAATATTTTAGCAAGATAACATACTGTTTCTGATAACTGATTAGTGCCAGTAAATAATATTTTAATATGGATTAAGGATTGAGGAATCGTGTAGTGATTTTTAGAGGTATGGAAGTTTTTATCAAAACTTAATTGAAAAATGTATATCTTGAAATTAAGTTATAAAAGGCACAGAGACTGATGCTGCAGGTTGCTAAGGGAGAGGGTTTAATGTTTCAGGAACATATTTTTAATTTCAAGTTGTTTATTGCCATTTGATATAGAAAGGCGGGTCAACGTCTGCCGGGTTCAACTAGTTTTAATAATAAATTATACTAAGACCATCGCTTTATAACAACTACCATAAGGTATTTAGTGACTTTTCGGTTAATAAAAATATAATCGAGAATTCTTGAAAATGTGCTTTATACTAGGATCAAACTCAACACCTACTAGTTTTGGAGCGGGTACCTAACCACTCGGCCACCAGTAGGATTTCAAGTTATTTTCAACGAAGCGTATTGTTGTTGGTTTTCTATAATAGACCTGCTAATTATATATAGATCAGGAACATATTTTTAAGTTCAAGTTGTTTATTTACAGTCATTTGATATAGAAAGGTGAGCCAACATTTGCCGGATTCAGCTAGTTTTAATACTAAATTATACTAAGACCATCGCTTTATAACAACTACCATAAGGTATTTAGTGACTTTTCGGTTAATAAAAAATGCAATCGAGAATGTGAAAATGTGCTCGATACGAGGATCAAACTCAACACCAACTAGTTTTGAAGCGGGTACCTAACCACTCGGCCACCAGTAGGATTTCAAGTTATTTTCAGCGAAGCGTATTTTTGGTGGTTTTCTATAATAGACCTGCTAATTATATATAGATAAATCTATGTTCAACTTGGCTAAATTGAAAAAAAAATAACACAACTTTTTTATTTATTGAGTAATTAATGGCACTTTATTTTGCAAGAAATGAGTGATTAAAACTGCCAATGAAATGAACGTGATCACATGCCGATGGATATTATTGATTATTACCTGTCAAGAGCAATTGCTACTAGATGAAGGATGGAAGCTGTGCAACATAAAACATCACTGGATGTCCACATGTCACATAATTCTGGCCCCAATGTCCACTGTTCGCTGACTTCATAAACAGCACTTAAAGGCATCACTAAACAGGCGACTAACAAATCAGCCACGGCTAATGAAAGTATCAAATAATTCGCAACGTTCTGTAGATGCCTTTCCAGTAGGATCGCTGCGATAACGAACACATTTCCTGAAACAAAAATATAAAAAAAAAACGTGAAAAGAAAGTTGATTTTATACCATAATTAATTTATTTTATATTGGTTGTTTGTTATCCTTGACTTTTCTGATAAACAAGCTTTTTTATTACAAATTATTCTTTTGAGCCATTTTTAATTCATGCTTATGGATATTGGTTTAAATTCTCTTATATGTTTTATAAATTAACATGAAACTTCACTTAAAGTTCTGTGAATACACACAAAAAAGCTACAATTGCTGGAGGAAAATAAACGTGTAGAGCAAAGGTTTTCAAATCGAAGATTAGTTTTTGATGTAAATTGTTTTTTATTTGGATTAGTTAGCAATTAAATACAATTCGGTTTTCAACCAAAGATTTAATGGTTTGTTTTTATTGATTTTTCTTGAATTCATTGTCAGGTTTTACATTTGTGTAGTGACCTAGTAACAAAAACAGAATTCTATTGAACTTTCAAATTGCTGAGAACAATATATATTATTAAACAATATGAGTTTGTTAGGGTTTAATTGAAACTGTGGCGTCCAACATAAAATATTTGCATCAGAATCAATAAGGGTGGAAAAATATTCATGAAAGAAAATTAGAGGGTTATTGTCCATCAAAATCACTACGGGACGTCTTTTAATTACATTTCGTACTAATTCATGATGTTAATTGCATTAAAAGTCGCAAATAGTCTAAAAATATGTGCTTTAATTTCTTTGGCGAATAATAATGTTTAAAAAACTTGAATAATTAGAGGTGACAGGCCACGTAGAGCTTTTTCAGACATCTTGTCATACATATTCATCAAGGCGTGTTATTGCTCGACATGACCTGGCTTAACTTGCCCAGTTGAAGCAATATTGTCTTTGGTTTTACTCATCCAGTCGGGATTAAAGGAACTGAACAGCTGCGTACCGCAAAGCGATTATTTATGCCGGTAAAATGGGAAATTCATCTGTTATTATTTTACATTCAATACTATAATTATTATGTAAATGGAAAGTTTCGGTTCGAGAAAAACTTTGTTTCTTTTTTAATGAAATCTTTTAATGCAATACAAAAAGACTGTGTTTATCACAAAAAACTTAAACTAATTTAGTTCAGACAATTAAAACAATTAAAGTTTAACTTGTTTTCAATCTCTTAAGACGTTAAAAACTGAATCAATATTTTCAAGTGCTCTGCAGGCTATTACCTCCCAGACCGCTTGTGATTAAAAAACGTCAGTTATCTTCGAAATTACAGCACAAATCTCTTAGTCTGTTTCTTGTTCATTGTAAATTTGTATTCATTTTCTATTGAAAGTAAATGAACTTAAGTTCAAATCCCTGGATGATGTTCATTTATTAACTTGACAATATAATATTTATTTCATTAAAATAGAATAATGAACAGATTTTAGATTAACAAAAAATGCATAAGCTTATTAAAAACTTAGTTGAGATTTAATTCATCCTTTAAAATTTCTTAAACTTAAAGTTGATTAAAATGTTATTCCTGTACCAAGAAAGGGCGTTACTCAACAAAGAATTGTCAAAGTTAAGGAAAACTTATAAACTATTTATAAGTAGGTATACATTATACCATCTATACATCATTTTAATTTTTAGTAATAGATTTATCAAAACAAACTTACAGAGTGGAAATAAGAACAAAAAATTATTGTTATGAACTGTAGAGTAATATTTCGTTACAAGTATTTTCATTACAATTGATGATTCTAATGAAATGAAAAGATGTCAGTTATGTTGGAAAGGTACTTAATTTGAATAACTATTTTTGAATTGTTATTTATCTTCGCTTTGTAACTAATAAAGTCTTTAGCGACTTTGGGGTTAATATAAATCCGTAATCGTGAAATATCGATAATTTGCTCGAGTCGAGGATCGAACTCAAAGCCTATCAATTTTGAAGTACTTAATTTTATATATTAATAGTTAACTGGATTCCTGAACTGCTAAATCGATTAATACAACTTTTTGCAACAGAATTTATTATGTCAAAATATTAAATATAGACATATCTTTCTAACTTATGAATACTTTTCTATTTAATTGATGAATTAAACTAGTCAAAAAAAATATTGTTTTGGTTCTTCATTAATAAATTATATGACCCAAGTGAAAATTGGAACTGATTTTCTCCTTTCTTTGTGTCTACTGGAGTTAATCAATTTAGCAAGTCAACTTTCCACCACTGTATCAAATTTTCAAACGCATTTCCTAAGTTCTAAGAAATTATGCTTCTAAAATTGAAAATAAGTATTCATAAGGTTTTACTTGCAAATCATTTTAATGAAACGTATCTTCAAAAAATTGAAAATATTAAAGTTATATTAATAAAGTTACTGACAATAAAAAATACTAGTTAATAGGTTTCCATTGTTAAAATTGTAACACGATGTAAAAATCAAATATGTAATCGTCTGGACCTTGGCATTTGAAAACTGATTTTGTGCCCTTTGAATAAAGGGCATTAAGAGTGCATTTATCAGTGTTTGTACATTTACTTAATGATTTAAAACATTTCTTATAGTATCAACATTACTTAAAAATAGTTTGACATAAATATCTTACTTTACAGCCTACTGATGGTGGAGTGGTCAAAGTGACCGCTCCCAAAATCAGTAGTTGATAGATTTGATCCTGATATCAAGAAAGTTATCGATATTTTTCGATTTACGGTTTTTTATTAACCCTAAAATCGCTAAAGACGCTAGTAGTTATAAAGCGACTGTAAATAGCGATTAAAAAATATCTTACTAATTATTATATAGTTGCATACGCAGTTAGCAATTAGTTATTTATATATCAAGAAATTGATTAATCTTTGACCCCCAATCGACCCTTTCGATCAAATGAACCCAAAAATAGTATAAAATTTTGACGATTCCAGTCTTAGGACTTTGGCGGTATGGGAAATAGTTACGTCTAAAGCCACCACGGGGAAATGGAGAAAAAATTCATAAAATCGTTTAAAACTGTGATTAAATAAATGAAGGTATTTTTAAATCAAAAATCCCTAGAAAAGGATCAGGCAAAGATGGAGAATAGTGAAAATTTTAAGAAAAGGGAACATACATTTTTATAGAACCGGTCCTATTTCCGTATTTGTAGTTATATAAATCATAAAAATATTAGATATTTTGGCCAATTAGTTCATAAGTTATGGGTTAAACTAACAAAATGATCCTTACCTAAAATTAATCCTTAATTTTTGAGTTTCGACAAAATCCTTTACATTTATAGGTAGTAAGAAAATTAAAGGGTTTAAATAATTATGTTTTCGTAAATAGTAAAGCTCCACGTTTGGAGATCAATTGCAACCTCGTTTTTGCAATTCCAAAAGATAACAATTAAATCTCTTTTCTATAGTTTCAGAACTTCTTAAAATAATCATTTTTAAAATAATGAAAGAAGGTTTGATCAATACTTATACTTTTGATTCATAAAAACAACTATAAAATGAATCTAGTTTTTCAATCACTTCATAAACATGTATTATAAGAAGCTGAATAATTAGGAATACCAAAATAAATAGTAATTAAATTTTTTCTCTCGAGATGGGCTACTAAAATCAATATGGCGTGTAACTTATTTGAGTAACTTAGATTAATTCCACGGGTACATTTATCGTAGTGTGAACTCTTTTAATGCCGAAAAGAAACAATTTTATCTTTTTCATTGACTTTTCAGAATGAAAAGTTGTCATATTGGTATGAAACTCCATGTAATTTATAAAACATTAATTCTGAAAGCACGAAATATATTTTAACCCTCATTTTCACGTTTAATCATCCTTCATAGTAAGTTATTTGATGAGTTCTTAATATTCCATTTTAACTTTCTCTTTATCTTGAAACTTTTTCCCGATTAAAACTCCTAGCGAGGAATTTTTGCAAGTACAATTTATGTTGTCATTTTAAAGTCTTATTGTTGGGTTTATCAAAATGGATTAGCGGAAAAAAAGCTTTGTGAGCAAAGTTTTGAAAATGAAATATTTGGTTTTACCGGGCGTGATTTCTTTATTTTTATTTCAATTGTTAATTCTTTATTTACAAGTTAATTGGTTATTATAAAATAAAATGTAACTTGTTAATTGTTTCATAAAGAGCCTAAGGTTATAAGTGTGATGAATTAGTCAAGAATGGTAATTTCAATTAAAAATTATTAAGATCCTGGAAGTTTTAGATTTTTATCACAATTAATTTTTATTAAGAAAAACATTAATAACGTCATCCAAAAGTGCTAACCTGCTAGGTCTATTTTGATAGTTTTTACAGGGGAAGGAAAACAGTTTCCGTAATTGTCATATAAGTTAGTACAGATAGCAGATTTTCGTTTCACGTTATAATTAGAAATTTATATATTTAATGTAATTTATTAATTAGTCACTTGATAAAATTTTGTATCCCTTTCCTAATGGAAAAAAAAAATTAAATGGATTAAATGGACGAAAATGGATGTAGTAGGCTAACACATTAGGACAACGATAAATGAAAAACAGAAGGGAATATTTACTTAGAATTGACTGAACTAATTGATCTAAAATTGTATTGTGATTTAGGGAATAATAATTCCTTTTTCATAAAAAATTATCAACTACATACACAGTTTAAAGAAATCAACACAAAGTAATATTTTGTTATTTTTATTTAACCATGAAACAAATGTGCTAGAAACAATTTTGATATCGGTTATATCTTCTATATTATATCTATTTTTATAATAGCTGGGGATTTTAAGATTTTTGAAAGAGTAAGTACTACGTAGTAAAAATAAATAAAAACCACTTCTGCGCTTAAAGTCAATTGCTTCTTTAACTGGAATATGTCCATAAATATACGCACAAAATAATAATAATTTCAGACATATAAATATTCATTTCATACTGTTTTTCCAACTTTTTTAAAAATAATTCAGAAAAGTATTTTTCCGTAAACTATCAATAAGCTTTATATATGTTTAGCGAAGTAAGCGAAAATTTAATACGAGTAAAATGTATTGAGGAACGCACTAATGACAGCATATTTGATGACAATAGGCACATCTCAATGTAAGAGGCTATTAGCCAATGGGATTGCAAAATTTTGTGATGCTCATTTGTTTTAATTATTGCAATTTTAAAAATTTAACAAAGCCACGCCTACAGTCAATGCCATAAGCATATTTGAATAAGTATACGCAATAAACTGTATACTACAGCATACACAATACGATGTGTACTGTGCATCGCCGTCATTCGAGCCATATCAATACATGAATAACATGCAACTAATTAAAGTGATAGATTTACAAATACATTAAAATACACAGCAAGAAATTAAAATTAACTTTGTATAATTGTGTTTTTTTAAATTAAAAGTAAATGAAATAATCAACTGAGAATATAATTCCAATTAAGGGTAATAATAAAATGAACATTGTAAAAACCTGCAATAATGAGTTTTCATTTTCATTTATCAGTTTTCATGTACTAATAATGTTTTGGGGATGTAACGGAAATAACTTCAAATTTTTACTTGATAACGCATGGATCATGTTCTAAGTTTGTATAGTTCGTAGATCTATTTTTGTATATTCCCCGGGAGTCCAGTAGTAAGAAAAATCCGGGAATTTCCGGAATTTCATTGAGTCTTGTGAAAAGTCAGATAGTGTTTTAATTTTTTAATAGTCCAATTAGTATTAAGATTGCAAAGGGTGTAGACGCCATTGTAAATTAGGATATTGTATTAAAAATTTTTGTATGTAAAATAATAAGTTCAATAGAAAATATACAAAACATCATAAAATTGTCTGATTTTATTCGGATCAAAGTCCTTATTAGAGAAGTTTTTTTAAACAAGGTCATAAAAATAATTTAAATTTGAAAAGGTAGATAAAGCTAAGGAGTTTTTGTTTCGGTCAAAAAATATGGAAATCTTGATTCTTAAATTATGTTCTTAAGCTATTTATCATAGTAAAAGGAATTCTTATTTTTTTCAAACCAACTAAGATCACACAACAAAATTCTATTGGATCGAAGGATGTAAATTTCAAAACTAATTCAAGGAGTGGACTAGAATGTTAGGACGGTTCAATAATTTAGTTTGTTAATAGGTTAAAATTAAAGCCTAAAAATAAACCTTTTCTTCAAATATATAAATTATTTTTCATTCATATTTTTGTTTTCTCCTCCATGGTAATAAGTTTCATTTTAAATGTATGATTTTTTTAGTGTTTGATGTCTTTTCAAAAAATTTGAAAACACAATTTTCAAAAAAACTGTTTTTAGTTTTACCTCAAAAAAAAAATGTTTATCATTAGTGACTTAATGTTATACATGGTGTCCGATCGAACTTTCAGTTTCGGCTAAATTTCGGTTTCGGTTGTCAAGACGAAACTTCGACCGAAACTGAATTTGTAAGATGAAAATGTTTAGAAAATATTGTTTCTTACTTATGATATTATTTTCTTCAATAATGAATACTGATAATTTTATCAGTTGATTAAATTTATTTTTTTAGTTTGAGAGAAAAATGACCAAAGTTTAAAAGAAATTATTTTGTTTCTAAGATGTAAGAAAGAGTATTTTCTGTTTTGTGTACCTAAGCATAGTAGGTAAAAAGTAATTTTGTTTTGTAATTTTTATTTATTTTATGTTCTTCGTAACAAATATTAAAAATAAATATTAGGTGCATTACATTCAATTCAACCCTTAACTTCAGCACAAATAATTTACTTGTAATAAGAAGTGACAATAATATGTTATGAAAATTATTAGCTCAAATAGAGTATATAATGAAGACTAAATGAATAATAAATACCTATATGATTTAACTAATTAAGACTGACTAATTATAATTTACTTGTTTTTCCTACGAAAAGATGACCTTATATGGTTTTGGTTTCAGTATCAGCCGAAACTAAGACTGATGCCGAAATTCGGTTTCGGTCGGACACTAGTTAAACAACTTTAATTTAAGTCACTTCCTATACATAAAAAAATATTTCAAAATTAATGTTTGATGACCGCTTGGCTTCCCGAAAACCGTTAAAAACCTCAAAAACCATTTGATCTGATGTAAAACAGATAGCTATAGAGGAAAAATAAAGCGAACATGAAATGGTTTTGAGTTCGAAACAAATCGAAAAAAATTTATGATCCTATATCATCACCAAAGTGTTCGTAAGTAAGGGATTTACAAAAGAATTTCAAAAAATAACAGCAATTAATTTTCTAAATGCCACCTTCAAAATTATAAAAATCGGTCTCGGCAAGTTATTAAAATGATACTTACTGTGTAGGAACTATTAAAGTGCTAAGATCTGAGATGTTTCAGATTTCTATCTCAATTAGTTATTGTGAAGAAAAATAATAAATGAAAAACAAAAAAAAAATGTTCTTCCCGAGGCCCTTTCTTACCTTCTTTTTAAGAAGCAATAAATATTTTTATTCATATATGTTTCAAACGTATTTTTTCCTTCCTGTTAGCCACTAAAGCTCTAGATTGGAAATCAACTAGAAAAAATAAATCGATGTTTTTGTGGTTTTGAAAATTGCAAAAACCCTGGATGTGGTTTAGTTCACTTGTTTATATTCGGTATTATACTATTGTATGTACATATCAGAATCAAACTTGCTTTTCCCGGAAAAAAAAGTTTTAGAACAGAACAAAAAAAGCTGTTGAATTTTTTAATCGTAACTTGTTTTTAATGTATGACAAGAAAAGAGAAAACATTTCGAACTAAAATGTATTTGTTCTAATGTAACACCAACTTGGTATTCGTGGACACAACACTGGGGGATAAATGTCCGCCTTTTTCTTTTCTTGCACACATTTTTCTTTTTCCTTTTTGTCTTCATTGAATGCCACCTACTACTGATTTTGAGATTAAATGTAAAGGAAATTGTAGGCTCTGATAAAATCCCAATAACATCGCTATTGGAATTCTTCCCATTTTTTATAAGAAATAAATGTAAATAATGAATAACTTTAATTACAGACAAGAGCATAAATGTATAGATAACTCTTGAATACCATTTGAACAATTTTTGCCTTAGATATTATTATTTTACTTTTTGAGTTGGCATTAATACCTTCCCTTTTTAGAATCTAAATTGTGTATTTAATTGAAAAAAAAAACAGTGGGATTATTTTGGGGACAACAAATTTCCTCATATTTGAATCTCGTTAAGTTCGAAATGACATGAATAATTCAAACACAAAAAAGGTATGAAATTGATTCTGAATTTTTTATGTTTAATTCAAGGGTCACGCATACCTTTTTTTGTTTAAATGAAAGTCAAATGAAAATAATTTAACTTCACCATAACAATCACATTTCATTGGAAGATTCAATTGAATGAGGATTTGATACCAACAAAATATTGGAAATGGAAAATGTGTTTTATTAATATTTCCTAACGTTAGTATTACCTTCGTTCAACCCTTAAATTCTAGCCGAAATTAATTGAAAATTTCATTTTGACTTTTGCGTTTGAAATTCGCCCATGAAAATAGTCATCAGTCGAAAATGAAAACAACATTTTCTTGCGTTAGGATTAATGAGTATTTCATGAGTGGTTAGAAAATCAATCAATGTCGATTCTGCGTTTGAAACTAAAGTATATTTAATGTTTATTTAGGAATGGATTTCATTCACGCTTTGTAGATTTTGGAGATTTGGTGTATTTCGTGCGTTAAAAAGATACATTCTGAAGAATACTAATTTTGGAGATGGAAAATTTTGTTTTC
Organism: Sisyra terminalis; assembly: GCA_958496175.1. Taxonomy (NCBI): domain Eukaryota; kingdom Metazoa; phylum Arthropoda; class Insecta; order Neuroptera; family Sisyridae; genus Sisyra; species Sisyra terminalis. The sequence continues at coordinate 18,417,713 of OY292275.1, forward strand.
AATATTTGATATATTGAAAAAAATTTCCGCAAAGATAACAACAACAATTAATTAACTAATAACATCACCCAACCAGTCCACGTATGATAACTGAAATTGATAATCATATGATTGATTAATTTGCACCAAAACTGCCAATGTTTCAACAATATTTATTCTATGTTTAGTGATTTTTTTTTTTTTGGTAAACATGATGAATTTTATATACAAAATTGACTATCTGCTGAATTGTTCACTAGCTATTTTTCCTAGAATGAACACAATGGTTTTTTTGAAAAAGAGAGATAAAAACAATTTCCCTACATTTTCCTTCGCAATTTTAAATGAAAAATTAAGGAGTAAAATATTTACTTGCATAACACTTAGGGAAAATATATTTCACCGAATACTTTTGCTCGGAATTTTTGTACGATTCTTTTGCTGCTTTTATAATAGTTTGGATATGTATAGAAGAACAAGATCTTGACAGAAAAGTGAATAATTTAGAAGATAAAGGTTATATAGCGTAAGTTTCTGAGTACGGCCGACAGTTTGTACCACGGCAAAATATGTTACTCATTCTAGTTTCGTACTTTATGAATTATTAACTATAGGATTACAATTCCAAATTGGTACGTTAGAACTTGACAAACTTTTCTGATTAGAATAGAGTTTAAAATAAAAATCATCACCATAAAAATGTCGCATGTAAAAACCTTAAATATTAAAGCCTATTGATTCAATTATAATGAAACGCGCTTTAAATATGACGCACGAGGTGTTTTAAAAGTTTAATTTTCTTTATCGGTTTAGCAATTTACAGTAAGCTCATAAAATATGATGGAAAAAGGCAGATATCATTTAATATTAATTCGAAGTATAAGACGTTTCTTTTAAAAAGTCTTTTTCGATTATCAAAGACATTCTGATCCTAAAATAAAACTTTCGTTTAAAAACACTTTACAGTGTTTGCATAATTTATATACTCTCAATAGGTTTTTATGAATATATATCGATCAAAAGAATAAGAATTTTAAAATAACATTTGCAATGAAGTGAAAGAAAGCTTGTCAATCGTTGTGTCAAAAATGATTTGACGACATTTTGCAATCTCTTGCGTTTATCAGTATCGTTTTAAGGGAAATAAAACATATTTTTGTTTCATTGAAATCAAAGCATAATTGACGTTATCACTAAAAGCAGTGTTAGCGTATACAATCGATAGAAAACAAAATGAAATGGAGAAAAAAGTTGTTCAAAAGTTGATGCTTTATACTTTCGTAAACAATTTCTTTTTGTAATATTTGAAATTCACTAGCTATTTTTTTTTTAAAGTGATATTATAAATGAGTCCTAGTTATTTCACCAGAATCGATTCCTTAAAGAGAGATATAAGGTTTGACGGTTCAAAAGATCATTTTTTTTATTTAGTAATTGTTAGTAAGACTTGACAAATATAATTTCAATATTTTAAATGAAAATTCCGACTTGTTCTATTGTTGTGAGCCAGTTTTTAACCAGGGTGCGATGGAACCCCAGGGGTTCTGTGAGTTATTCTCGCGGGTTCGTTGAAATCATAACTTAATGGTTTTGTTTTTTGTTTTCAAGGGTCCTGTACACCAGTGTTTAAATATATACTTTTGTTTTAAACTTAAAAAAATCGTTTTTTTATTTTTTCAGTTAAGATGGATTTAAGTTTTCAAACAAATTTTTCCCAAAATAATTTTCTTGTTTTTTTTTTTTTAAATTGGTTGTTATTTTCTTTAAAGTATTGCACTCTATATAAATCTAATATCGGAATATTTTCTTTATGACAAATATCTTTTTCTTGCAAAAAAATTTGTAAGAAATGTCAAAAAATTCATGTTATTTTGTTTTGACCCCCGTAAAAATTCAGTTTTCTATTTTTTTAAAAGTAAATTCTAACTGCGATTAATTTTAAATGAAAATTACGGCTTGGACTGATTATTACCTGTAGTATGGAGTCGCTAATATTTTTGATGTTTTTCAGGGAAATTCTTCAAAAATATTTATAGGATATACTTAAATATATGTTTAAAATATTCTCAAAGTTTCAACAAACAATATTAACTTTTTATACTATAAAAAAAATCATGAAATTCATCGAGAAAACGCTGTCCTACCCCAATTTCTCCCCTTAAATGACTATTTCCTCTACGTCTTTTACCTCTAAATACTTTTCCTCAAATTTTGTATTCGAATAATTCGTTATATACATAACTAAGTTTTCTATGGCATTATAATGCGCTGTGGTTGGACAACTTTGACTCATTCAATGTACGTAATTTCATTCAAACAAATTGGATAGTTCTTTATTCTTTCTGGTAATTAACGTATCGTAATTTATTCTACTATATTTCTTATTTATTTTATCATTTTATACGCCAACAATTATAAAAAATACTTTAAAATTATTGAGTATATATTTTTAATCTAGAAAACAATTTACGAGAAAATGGTCATTCTGAAAAATAAATTACAGAAATAATTTGGAATGAGCACAAATTGCTTATAGATGACTGGCCATTAACCATAGTTATTTTTTTATTAATGTTCATAAATAAAGTATAGAGGAACTTTTATGAATAGATTTAAAATGATTTACTTTTCCATGCGGAAAGCTGCATAAGTGTACTTCTTATAAAACTTTAGTCGCTATTTTATAGTATTTTCCAACAACATTCACGTCTTTTGCCAGTCTGCGCCATTTCCTTTCTACTACCTACATTGGTATATTCAGGTTTACATTTTTTTGGGAAACGTCGGCGGAATTTCAATCACAGATTCAAAGTTATCCCTCAAATACATGTGGAAAGTATGTGAAACATACAAACAAAATGAAAATGACAGTCAAAGAATTTGTTTGAACTCGTTTTAACAGCGTATGACCTTACAAATAGTAGAATTTCATTTCGCTCATTTGAGTTTGCCGCAAAAACCTTGTACCTACATTAAGGTGTTAATTTCTTAAATTAACTTAAATTGTCTTTAAAAACATATCTACACATTTATTTTTTTTCATTGAATTTTGATAGGACTTGAAAGTATTTGTAAAATTTAATTTTTACTACTTCAATAATTTACTAATATATACTGACAGCTTTGTCTTCTGGTCAAAATATTCCTTGGGAAAGATTTTCTTAAAACTAAAAATTGTCTTTGAAACAAAAATTGAACCTAAACCTGTTATTTTTGCCTGACATTCTAAAAAAGAAAATTTTGAAATATTATTGAACACTGCAAAAGTTATTTATTTTTCTTGAAATTATAATATGCAGTTTTATATAAAAGATGAAGTATAATTTAATATGTTCTTAATAGATAAGACAATAATTAGAAAAAAATATTCTACTCGCTCAATCTGTAAAATGCAAATCAAATTATAATAAAAAATTATGAACTCCAGCCAAGTTAAAATTTCATTTTTCTAGAAATCCATAAGCCTATGGTTTCTGTTATAACAAAAGAGATCTTTTAAGCAATACCATGATTCGATACTTTTAAATTTGCATTACTAAAATTATTAGAGCTTATTTTTTTTATTATGAAACTATATTATAATATAATTTATTATGAAAATTTATTACAAAATTCGAAAAATCTATGAACAAAATTAACCTCCGCATTAAAAATAGGAAGACGTAAAATTGGGCTAGTAATTTCAAAATTATTTAATTAATTTTGGAAGCTTAGTTATAATGGTGAAAAGGTTTATTTAATTTTTTGTTTGAAGGTTTTATTGTTTGTTAAAACGTTTTTAATATTGAGTAAATATTCAGAATATTTTCGCAATAACAATAAATTTTGGTTTTCCGTAGATTAACTCATTTTCATTTATGCCCTAGCAGTACAATTGAGGTTTGTAAATTACTAAAAGCAATACGCATTCATTGTTTACTCCGGCTTTTCGCTAATTCTAACTTTTTTATATATACACTTTATATTTACGAGTACTAGATGTGTTAACAATTTGAAATCAGTCTTTTTTTTCTGAAAAATTAACTTTCATTATTTATTCATGAAAATACTTATTTTATCCCAAATAGTTTCTTCTATTTTTGATATCTTTCTGATAATTTGTGGATACCATATTAAAAATGTGGTCAAAATTTGTTCATCTTTTGAGTAAAATTGAGTTATTTTTGTAGATCTTCGTAAGATGTGAAGTAGTGCCCAGTAAGCGTGGTGTTCCATTGACGCAAATAAGTAATATCCTTCAATCATATCCTTCACTTGTTTTTCTATGTAGCCAAAGGAATTACCATGAAGTATGAGTGCTTTGTATTGTCTAATTTGACATTTTAGCCGTTTTTTGCATTAAAGCTTGATTCATGGTTCAAATTTTCAGTCGCCATGTTGTGGTTGCGAATTACAATTATCTTTTTTTATTGCCATGCATCAGAAAACATCTAGTCATTACTGTGGCATATTTATTACGAACAACAAATCTTTAAATGGAATTCAGAATTCTAAATCGGTCAACTCAACCGACTATTGTTCTCAATATTCCGGTGATTGGAAAATTTTAAAATTTTTATATGTATTATTGTATACCAGCATTAATCAATTGCTAAACTGGTTTTTCTGGTAAAAAAGAAAATTCTTTTTAAAGATATTCTATTTTTAATAGTATTGAATATAGAAAAAAATTGTTGTCTTTTTTTGAGAATTAAATCCAAAAGTCCTTGAATTCCATACAATCTTTAAATTAAAACCTTGTATTAGCCAATTAAATGGATTATCAGCTACTTGTTTGTATCTCAATACTAGTTTCGATCCTCGTATCGAGCCAATATTCAATATTTCTTGATTACAGATTTTCATAAATCCTTGATTTGCTTAAGACCTGAGAAGTAATAAAGCAACGGTAAATAACAATTAAAATAAAACTATGTAATTACTGTTCCAAGTTTACTCTCTTCTTTACTAAGTTCAAAAAGTTTTTCAATTAGTGGGAAAGTTTTTAAATTTACTCCATTATTATTTTGAATTGACAGCAATATTTGAAAATTGTTTAGTGAAATTGTGAAAAAATTTAAGAAAAATGCAAATATATTATTTTCTTTTTTTTAACAACCTGTTTGTGGGTTCCAAAGCTTTCCTTCTTCTTAAGATTTCTTTAACGGCCTCAAAGAACCTTTGTTGGGAAAAAGGTTGTAAAGCTTCGTAAAACTATTAGAAAAGGTTGAATCACTTTACAGCCAACCTTTCTGAATAAAACGATTATACAATTTGGAAGTTGAAAAAAATATGGTCCAATAAAATTAAATGTCGATTATAATATAATTGAATAGTTTGCCTAATATGCATGATACAATTGCATTGATTTTTATAATGCAGACTTTCTTACAGGTAATTGACTCATACCTAACACATATAATTTTAAAACAATTAAAAAACTAATTTGAAGTACAGTACATTTAAATAAAGTTTCTAAATTCTATTTTTATCTACATATGCAATACTTGTAATATATACAAGAAAAAAAGAAACATTTATAAATATACCACATTGAAAAAGTTTAAGAAAATAAATTATGCATTTCTTTGACGTTTGTTTCTCATTTCTTACATGCCAAACGCAAAGATTTGCAGCATTTCTTTTCATCTTGTTATATATGCCGGTATATTTGAATTTACTTGAGATATTTGTTTTTGAATAAACTGTCTACCTCTTTATTGACAAGGGTGCGCTCACCTTGAAAAAACAGCCAACAATCCTATCAGCTTTTGTCAAGTTAGTAAAGAAAGGTATATGGTTCCACTATTAATTTTATTTTTTGAATGATGTCAAGCTTTATTTATGAAACTTAATGTGTCAGAAATGATTGCAGATAACAATGTGAAATTTAATATCGAGTCGTATTAATAGAAAGCACCCTCATAAAAAACAAATATTAAACATTACTTTATTAAAGAATTCGCTTATGAAGATCAAATTTTAATATTTTAATGCGCAGGAAACTTAACAATCCATCCATCCGCCATTCAAAAAGTAATATTGTTTGACTTAGGAAAAAAAAAAGGAAAAAAGGATTTTTAATTTTAATAGTACGGTCTTATTCGCTCTACTTTTACCTGTAGTAAATAAAGTTTTATCGAAAGAGGAATTCAATCCATCTTTTGTTTATTCCTAAATTTTCCTACCGACAAAATTGAAAAGAATTTCGTTCCTTAATTTTCCATAGTAAACCTACATGTGAAGAACATTTAATTTAAACAATAATAATATCAGATTCACGGGTAATTGGAATATAGTTAAATTAATTTAAACAATCATTGATTTTGCGACGTTTCGTCTTTATTATCAAGACTTTTTCAAGCTCTGAAAGTATTACAATATTAACAACATTATAACAATATTATTATAAACAGACCTCAACTATGTTCAAACAATCGTTAATTAAAAAATGTAAAATTAAAACTGTAAAAACGATTTTTAATTTTCAAGTATGTGTTTTTTTAACAAGTCTAACAGCCAACTGAAAACATCAGTTCATAGTTTTTAAGCTACGTACTTCAAAATATATAATATAATATTAATTTAAAAAAATATAAAATATAGAAATTCAAAAGATAATCATTTTAGACCTAGGATGTCATTATATATTAAACTTAGGTTCTGTGTGTCAGATCTTAGATTTATTGTTTTATTTAATTTTATGAAAACCATTTCACTCAACGAACGCTTGAAGTAATTAGATTCACTATCTAAAATTAAAACTCCATCAAACATAAAATTATGCTTGGTATCGAAATGATGATTAGCCAGCGTTGTCTTATTTTCTTTCAGGATGTTGGGGTTTTTACAGTCATACTGATGTTGTTTGATCCTGTCTTTTAACTTTTGTTTGATCTGTCCAATATAGGACATCCCACAGGTGCATGGAATTTTGTAAATCACATTTAATTTAAACATGCTACGTATGCTTGTATGTCCGTATAAATGGAATAATGAAAAATTAGACCTTAATTTTAATAAATTATTTTTTTAAAAGACGATAATAACTTATGTAAATCCTAAAATAAAAACTAAGGATACCAATATATTCGAAAAAAAGGGTTTATAAATAGGAAAAATATTTTCGTTACATAATTGAAACAAGTTAATGAATCAATGCCGTATTTGAAGAGTTCCTAAATTAATGTAAAAACTGTGCAAGAGTTAGTTTACTTTGTATTGATTGTATAAAATGTAAACGTATTTTTCATTAACCCTTCATGCATAAATAAAATATTAAAAGCGAGATAAAATCACGCTTGAATTATGTTTGATAAATGGAAACTCATTCATCAACTAATCAATTAACGAAATTAGCGTAGTGAAAATTTAAAAAGATGCCTTTGGATTATATATAAATTAATTCTTAAAATAATTTAATCATTTCTATTTCATTACTTTGTGAAATGAAAAAAATGTGGTGTTCGGAAACATTTGGATTTTTGGTCATTGTTTTCCGTGATGGATTGGGGAAACAACCATGACGTTACATTTTCATCATCGTGAATCTTTTTAATTTTAAAATTGTTTTTCTTGTTTCTTTGAATGTTTCGTAAGACTTTGATGATTACGTATTTGATATGATTGACGTATTATTGTAGCTGCTTGAGTTATTAGGTCTACACCCGTGTTTCTAAGGATAATTGTGTTCCTCATGTAGTTTGGAGTTAGTATAGCTCTTTGGTAGTATAGTTCAAAGAGGCAAGGCATAGTTATTGTTTAGTAGATTACTAGTTTAATTTAGATGCTAGTTTTGATTTTTAGTTCAGGATCCATTTTAGATTGTTAGTTTGTCGTTGGTGATTTATACTTTCTCCTTCGTTTTAAGTATGTGTTCTTCCTACGTTAGCATACTGTCCAGTTGAATTAATAGATATTTTGTAAACTTTCTTTCTGGAATGAATTTGAGAATGATTTTTATTGATAGGTGTTTTTATTATTTGAAGCAATTTGTTGGTGAAAGTAACTAGAATTGATTTGTCTGTGTCGTTTCTGAATTTGGTGGTAAAAGTTTTGTTGTTTGTCGGAAATTTGCTTATAAATATTACTGATGTACTTAAAAATAAATTTCCATATTTCTTGGGGGGCTATTTTTTACTCTAATAGGTGCAAAAATTGTTTTCTTACCACAAAAAAAGTGTTAAAAATTGAAAGTAGAAACATATATAAATAAAAATAAATTACTAAAAGTTTCAACCATATCATATCTTTTGATTTTGAAACAATTGTTGAAAGGTAATTTTTATAGCTATGGTATTTGCAATTATTTTTTTTACCTCGTTTCTATTAGGTTACTTTGTTTTTTGTTTGTAAGGTACGGAACTTATAATTTAATTTTTTTAACTACTTCCCAGTATCGTGCTTAATTAATACACTTATTAATTCTCGATGACAACGAATGATTCCGTTGTAAAATTTAAAAACCACCAAATATTTCTACTGTAATTAAATATTTAACTTTGCGTAAAGAAAAGAAACACATGGTGTCTATCTAGCTCATCAATATTAACATTTATGAATTGATATTAAAGGTACATTGAAAGACTAAAAAGGAGAAAATAAAAGTATTTTAAAAAGGTTTTAAGATCCTCGCTGGTACTGAAAAAATGCAACGAAAAAGTAAAAAATACATTTTTGTACACCAAAGCAAGGGATGCAGTTTTGTTTACACTTTCGTAACATGGTACACCCCTCACATTGCTGTAAAAAAAATATTTTTTAGTTTTTAGTGCGTTTTATCAGAAAAAGCGAAGTTTTTAAAATATTTCCGTAAAAAATGTTATAATATTTGACGAAATCGTTTTGCTTAAATTTGGCAAAACATTGGTTGTCCGGAAAGTTTGTGCCAATTTTCTTAAGGTGGCATAAAGCCAAATTTTAAGAGATTAGGGAAGAATGAAATTTTTAAGTTGTCTGAAAAATGAAGAACGGTTATTAGACAGAGTGGTAACTATGAATGTTATTAACATTATTAAACCAAAATTTAAATGTAGTGTGTTCAATTTTCTTTTAAAATCGGTACGAACTTTCCAGATAAACAATAAAATAAAAGTATATTGAAAAGCTAGGAAATGCAGTCAATACGCAAAGCGATAATGGTAATAATAATACATTACTATATACAATAGAATCAATTGAATACTGAATGCCAGTAATAAGTTAGTCCATGACTACATGTTAGTCTTTCCCAACCTTTTTTAACGGGGGACCCCTAGGTAGGTTAACGACGGTCGCCACGGACTCCTTAAAATGCCTCTCGCCACTCGTCCTTTTGTAATTTCGATTTATTTGATTTTCTTCGCAGTCCCCTTGGGAACATTTTTGAGAACCTCCAAGGCTCCGTGAAATGCAGGTCAAGAGAAGCTGCTGTATGACGTTTACGTTAAGGTATTATACGTGGAAAAACTTTGAATACTATTGCATAGGAAGTTTATTTTTTAACAAACCAAAAAGATTTTCACCAATAGTCCATTGATAAAAAACCAACGAACAGTTTCAAGATATAAGCTATTTTCTAAAACACAACCTTATTTTAACTGTCGGCTTTTTCAGTACTAGAAAATATACAAATTCCTCAAATATCAAATAAAAGTTAACAATGCTTTTTTAATAAAAAAAATATATCTTTAAATATTTATTTATTTATCATTGATTATTTATTTATGAAGATTGTGGCAAATTTAATTCTATACTTTACTAAACACCTTCTGAATAAAGAATGTAGTTAAATATAAACTATCAAGTACCTATCAAGTATATGCAATAATAGAGTTTGCAGTTCTGGATTGTGTTGTGCTTATTTTACAATACTATCTATTTACCCAGTAATTGAATGTAAATGTTAACATTGTGATTGAAAGATATACTCGTATGTTGGCTGTTAAACCATTAAATTGAAAATCAAAGTGAAAAAGATGTTAAACAGTTATGTACATTGATAAAATTAAGAACCAAATTGTTAAAAGTATGAAAATATATAAATGTAGTTGATGGAAACATTAATTGTGCGACAAAGATTTTAATATCTGGTAATAAATTAGAATCAACTTAGTAAAAAGTAGAGATCCAAATTAAATACACAATTTAATTAATTTAATACTTTAAATACTTAATTTGACAATTCAAATAAAATGCATGTTCGAGTATGGTAAATTCAAATAATTTGTTCAGGTTTTGTAGCTAATTTTGTCATTAAGCCTTTAATACCAGTTAACTGAGCTATTGTACACTTAGTGACGCTAAATATTTGAGTTTGAGCTTTCTTAGCTTGAGTTGTCATAGTTACTCATGTTGGTAAAGTAAATGAATTGGTTATTGCTTCCACCCTTTAACAGTGAATTGGAAAAATTAGCAGTAGTGTAAAAGTTTATTTCCATGAAAATTATGGAAAATTTAATTTATCAAAGGTTTTAAAAACTGAAAAAAAATAAATAATAGGGCCACATTTATATACCTCATTTCATAACTATAAAATAATAAATATTTGCTATCTGTACTAACTTTTGAACTTACATATGTCACAAACATTCACTTTTTCTCCCCTGTAAAAACTATTAAAATGGACTTAGCATTTTAACAATTGAGGCCGATAATATATCTTTTTAAAGTATCAAACACTTTTAATCAATTCTTATAATGATTAGTGATTGATTGATAACAGAAAAAAAAACTTTTTATATTAAGGCTGCTGTTAACAAACAACTTATATAAAAGTTAAAAAGTTTAAGAATATAAAAGCGAAATTGATAGCACGAGATAGAAAAATGGTTCAAGAAGAATGTCATAACGGTTAGTAGATGACTTTAATTAATATTATATTAAAGCAAAGTTTAATGTAATTAAAAAACACATTATTTTATCTTAAAAAGCAAAAAATCTATGTAAAGACTAAAGAAAGATACAATGATAATATGACGATAACTTCAAACAATCATATTTTCATGCCATTGAATTAAATTTGCATAGAAATTTGGGAAATTTAATCAAAAAGAGGTAGCCTTATGATTATTAAATAAAAATTTATAATCAAATACCAAAATTAAATTAAACTCTGCGCAACATTTAGTATTAATATATTTTTATTATATATGCGTATTAAAAATTACATTACTCCAACAGTAGAGAGTTGAAAGTTTTAAAAAAGGAATTTTGAGAGATATTCATCAAACTAAAAGTTTTAAAAAGTATAAAAAAAGATTGATTTATTTTATTACAGACCATCAAATCTTGAAGTAAAATTTTATGAAAAGTTTAATATGATAAAAAAGTATTACAATAAACCTTTGATGCAAATAATGAATTACTTTGACATAAAATTCAAAAATACGTTGTTAAAAACTGTTTATTGCGAATAAAAGTTATTTGTACTAAATCAATTTATACATTCCTGAAAGTTAAAGCCGTTCAAAATATCAAAATTATTTAATTAAATATTAGCAAGATTGAATAATTTGAAGAGAATAGGTCGGCGAAGGATAAAGGACTATTGTAATGTATCTGTTTGTAAAACTTTAGATGGTAATCTCTTACCACGCAATTGAGTACCTTTTATAATCCTTTAATTATTTAATCCTATTTAAATGTTGTGACTTTTGTGTAGGTAATTGTTTTGTAATTTTGTTCTTTTTTATGACGTTCGTATAATTTACTTCATCTGGTAGCAGTAAAATAATTTTAAGCACTTCAGGGTTAAATTTGAGTATTATTTAATGTATAAAAAGTCTGTAGACGTATACAAATAAATAACTCTATATACAAGCAGCATATAGTACTTTCATATTATATTTTATAAAGAATTACTTATAAAACCTGTATGATGGTATTATCCTACAAGAATTTATAGACATGACGTTATGAAAAATTGTTTTTTGATTTCATTATTAATAAAAGTAAGCACAATTTAAGTTTATTTTTTCTACTTCCATAAAAAATTATAATAACCGTAGCTTATAAAAGATATATGTTCTACCATAAAAGTATATACCTATCAGATTGCTGGTGCACGTGGAATCAAGTTGGCTGCTGTTGGTAGATGTCAATAGCAGATGCTGGGTTCGAATCTTGTGTCTTGTGATATATAAGTCGCATGTTTCTTATTTTATGTATTTTTATAAACTCTAAAGTTGCTTTATATATTAATTGATCTGAGTGGTTAATGACTATGAAAATTATAGAGTTGTTAAGACGGATTCATTTTATTTTTGAGCTTTGAAACCGTGTGCCGAAATTCAGCACGACAATGTGTTGGTAAATTGGTGGAAAATGAGATAAGTTCCATACCTTAAAAACCAACGACAAACTGAGTTAATTGAAGCGATGTCAAATAAAAAGAAGTCCATTATTTTTAGTTGAACTTCAAATCTCTATTTAATATGTTTTGTATTGTCCCATTAAAGTCAAATATGCACCGTTTTGTTCAACAATTTGTTGCCACTTTAAGGGTAGCTTTATAATGTCTCTCTAACAGAAGTCTTGATCCCTTTTGGCAAAAAACTCTTGTAATTGATTTTCACAATTTTCTCGGGATACAAGAAAAATATGGTAATCGCTTAGTGCCAGGTCCGGACTATATGGTCCAACCAAAATGGTCAACCAAGCCCCCGGAGTTTCTGGCGAGTCACTTAAGATGTGTATGCTTTGATGTTGTTCTGATGGAATATAACACCTCCAGTGATAGTCATTCCTGGCTGTTTCTAATCATGCGCCAGTTTCAAACGGCCCAGTTGTTAGCAGTAGAAATGCAAATTTAGTGTTCGGTTGATATTGATGCAACTCGTTATAAATCCTTTCCAGCCCCAAAAATTTTTACAGCAGAACCTTCTTGAGCTGCTTCATTGCAGTTTAAGCACGATCGTTTTCGTTCAGTGTTGTCGAATGTGACCTATTTAATGTGTTCCCAGTTATCATCCGTTGAGGAAAGGGTTCAATTTAATTTCTTTTGACTAAAGCTTCGCACATGGAAATTCGACCCTTCATGTTTTTCACACCCAAAAATCATGCCTTTTTTTGATTTCAGCTTTGTTTCATTGACTTATAACTGTTTTATGGTTGATATGTAGCTCCTGGATGATGCTATAGCTACTACATTCTGATCCACTTTGATTATCTTTTTCATTTAATCAACATTTTTGATGATGAACCTTCCAATGTGGGGTGCATGTTTAACACTAAAAAAGCCGTAACTGAATCGACAAAATTGAAATTGCACATAATAAGCTGTTGCAGTATCGGGACCTTAAACGTTATTCATAATTTCAGCCACCTGGCTTGCAATTTCGCCTGTATCAAAGAAAATTTGTAAAATGTACCAAATATCCTCTTTGTTAACTTCCAAGTGTAACACCTTGTAACTCACAACGAATGGAGCAAATCCGAATGACATTTTACGAGATATCGATCACTACAGATATCTACCGAAAAAATAATGGATTTTTTCCCCCAACCTAATATTTCAATTGATGTTTCCGCCTATCACCCTATCACCTTGAACAAGTCGCAAAAACCTGATTTAAAACAACAATTTTTGAATACTAAAACTTTGAAACTCATTGGAAAAGAAACTTTTGGTCTATGCTTTTGTTTGAGCAAAACTTTATAAAAGTTGCAAAAAATGGTTGAATGGTATAGAAGAGCAAAAAATATAAACTTTCACAAGAATGACTTTCTTTGATGAATCAACAAATGATAATATTTTGAAAACAATTTTCTGCTTACAAATGAGCCAAACTTTTCATTTGAGTTTTAAAGTTGGTACTTCATGAACTTTTTTACTTAACAAATACATACTGACTACAAAAATTGTAGGAACTGACAAATATTAACTTCTCTAAAGTTCAAGAAAGCAATATTTTTTCTAACGGTATCTAAATGTAAATCGCGACATTGTTGGGTATCTTTTTCTCATTTATAAAAGAAATTGTTCGAAAGATACCTCAATCTCAATTTATTTGTCTTCTAATCAGATAAAAAAATGGTTTATTTGCCGTCTTTGATTTCGTTAACATTACAATATGCCTTTCTTGAAAAGTGATTTTTATAGCTGTTTAAAACCGTAAAAATGCATTGTGTTATATTTATGTTCACGTAGAATTTCATTAAGTTTGAATTGAACGAAAATATAATTTTTAAAGAGATACTTCGATTCTAAATTATTTTTTTATATATATTTAATTAAATTCATGTTTTTCGTTGACGTCTATTTGGCATCAATTTGTTTCAAGGGTTTTTGTTATGAATAAACTTTTGTTTAAAACAAGCTCAATGCCTTTTTTTAATTATAAGTACCCTCGTCAGTTTGATAACTTTTATTAAAACAATTTTTTACACACTTTCAACCTAAACCTTGTTTAATTTAAAAAAAAATGAACGTTGTAAAGATTAATATCTTAAAAATAATTAAAAAAATATATAAAACTTTAAATCAATAATCTCAATTAAACTTTATAATCATATAACTTTTCGCTGCAAATTATATAAGTGTATGTACAAACCTATCGTAACAAATTTATGGATAGATAAGAGAGGTAGTTTCATTGAATTTTCAGTTCCATGGATAAATTTAAAAAGCTTTTCAATTGCGATAAAAAACTTAAACTCATCTTGAGTGTCTATAATCACATAACGGTTTCTTCAACAAGAAATTATTAAAGTGTATGCAATATATCTTAGGATATATCTAATTATTTTTATATTTTTCACAAATTCAATTAAGGTTGAGTAATTTATGGGAATAACTTCTTTAAAACTTTTCAAGTATACAAACATGTACGATCTACCTAACTGTTCCATATTACATTCAAATAAAATGAATATTAAAATGAACCATCTATATTTCGATTTAATTAAAAAATCTGCATAAAGTTTTTGTTATGAACTTTTATTGTTTCTCAGAAACATATTATTTTAATATTTACGATTGTAAATTGTTAAAACTTATTTAACTTTATTTGTAATTGTTATTTACCGTCACCTTATAACTATTAAAGTCTTATATAATAAAAATCCGTAATTGAGAAATATCGAAAATTTGCTCCATTCGAAGATCGAAACAAAACTTGCTAATTTTGGAGGGGTCATCTGGACCACTTGGGTACCAGTAAGCTTATTTGATTTTAGATTATATATATTCTTTTAAAAATATAGAAAAACAGATGATTTACTAACGATTTAAAAGTTGTTATTTTGTTTTCATGTATCAGACATTTTAGAAAATACTGAAAAATTTTAATCGCTGTGGGAATGGAACTAATAACTGTGACGTTTTTTCTTGGATAGATTTGGTTGAGGTTTGTTAAATAGTTTTACTTTCCATACGGGAGTTTAAAATTACAAGTTTTGTTCTATTACTCTTGTAGAACAAAATATATTCTTGAATGTATTTTTATTAATAAATTATTTAAGCGATCTAAAGAATACGTGTTAGACTGACAATGTAAGGATGAGTGAATTACTTGGTTTCCAATTCTTCAAGATGTATATATACCATGATGTAGATTAATAAATAAAGAAAACTACTGCAGTATGCTTAAACGCCGGATTTCGTTCAAAAGCTTATTTTTTAATTAATTTAAAGTGTATTTTGCGATGTTACAAAATGTAACAAATGTATTGACTATTATGAAAGGAAAAAGTTATTAAGGCCTCAAAACTGATTATTCGGCTAACCTTAGCCATAATAACAAAAGATGTGAACTGAGTAGTCAACCAGTACTGGGACTTTCTATGCGTCTAACAGGTGTCTGGGATAACTTCGCTTTAGGCGACGAGGGAGGATGTCAGGATAAGTTGAGGATGCTATGAAACCTGTGAAAACGTTTTTTTAATATTTCGGGTACAAAATGAACTTGGAGATCATTATGAATGGTTTGGTTACTAACGTAAAAGGGAGCATATAATATACGTCCTAGAATTTTCGACTGAAATTATTGCCTTCGGAGAATATTTGAGTGCTTAGCAGAACCCCACAACTTCGTTTCATAAGTACAAAAGGGTTTAAATATTGTTTTGTAGTTAGTCCATTAAGTGGTGGTGTTTGATAGACTAAGGTCCTAAAATGTATCCTAATAGCCGATAACATCTGTTCAATTCTATTCTTTTAAATCGTGTGTGAGGATTCCATATCATTTGGTTGTCAAGAGGAAAGTCTAGATATTTAACTCTTATAGTAGTTGGTGGTTCGTAAAATTGTAAATACAAAGAAGAGTTCAAAGTAAAAAAAATGCCTACTTGTTGCCGAGGGGTCTAGATGACCGCTCAAAAACTGGTAGACTTTGGATTCGACCTTCATAGCGAGTACATTTTCGATATTTCTTGATTATGGATTTTTATTAATTTTAGAGTCACTATAGACCTTAGTAGTTAAACAGCGACGGTAAATAAAAATTAAAAAGGAAAAAATAAGTAAAAGTTAAAAAAAACAATATCTGGGAAGCTCGATCCTCGTATCGAGCAATCTGTCAATATTCCTCGGTTTACGATTTTTTGTTACCTCTAGAGTTGCTAAAAACTTTGAAAGTTATAAAGGGACAAAAAATAATAACTACAAAAAAGATAATATATATATGATATATGATAAACACATTGAAGCTTATGATCAATACATAATGCCAAAACACAAAAGAATAAGATTTATTTTACAAGAAATTTTATTTCATTTAATTATATCATGTATTTATGATTTATTATTTTTTTTAAAGCTTGCTGGGTTTTTGGGTTCTTTTCCCATGTTCTCAATACAAAAATAAAACAGAGAATAAAACAAAGAGTTTCTCCTCTTGTACTCCAACTTCTAAACTCATGTAAATTATAAATTGTAAAAAAAGTTTATGGACCAATAAAGAATTATATATAATAAGTATTCTTTTTTATATTTGACGAAGATAGTATGGTTGGTAAAAAAAACTAATTACTATTGTCTTAGTAATTAAATGTTACGTTAGATGTTAATATTTAATATTCATAAACAATATTAATAACCAATAACATTTAATATTTCATTCTCAACGACAAACCTTCAATAGTGCTAGAATTTTGATAATCAAAAACCAACGGTTTAGTTAAATTAGTTTAAACTTAAAATCGAAAAAAATCACTAGTTATTCACTCTTAATATTGCAACTAATAGATAGTATTGGCCCTGTATTAATTTTTTTTAACTTAAAATTGGCCATCAGTATCCAGGTCCTATTACTATCCAATTTGATGGCAGATGCTTGGCGTGATGGAAACCACTACCAATGGAGTAACTTACTTACAATACAATCTGGTCCTAAAAATTCTCCTTTTATGTTTTCTATCAGTATAGATTTTGACAGCAATTTAATATCCAGTTCGATTTGTGTAAACGCAAGGGTCAGATGGTGGTGGATCTAGTTCGGCCTTCCGAAAATTGTAAGCTAGTAATAGGGACGCACCACGGGAAAAGTAAAGTGTTCCATATTTCTCGGCTCATGGATTTTTATGAACTCTATAATCTTTGAAAAAATAAGTAGTTATAATGATAAATAACCATTTAAAGCTTTAAATAACCTATTTAATTTTTATAACCAATGAGAATGTATAAATAGGTTTAAAATCATTTTTCAGCAGTAAAAATTCGAAGTTTTTCCATTATGTATGAGGAGATGAAACAAATAAGTACTTTTATAAATAATAATAAATTATCTCCGCTTGAATATTTTTCATTAGAATCATTAACACCTAAAAACTTTGAAGACATTTTTCAAAGGACCATTATTCACGCCTCGAAACGAAAAGAGATCAGCCCACGTAACAATTTGAACATATAAAAAGATATTAATAAACGTACCTTGTCTGTATCCTGACAAAAGTTCTTTCAAATTCGTCAAAAAAAGTCGTTACTCTTCAATTGTAAGGGAATAATTCAGATAAAATATTTTATTGAAATATTTTATAATACTTGCTGATTTTATAGGAAAACATAAAAATGAAAAGATGAAAACCCGTTGACTATTCAGAGTAGGTCGATGTGAAATCGAGTTCTGTAGTAAGTTACACTCTTTGAAATTTTTTCCACCATTGTATAAAATTCATTTTTCTGGAACACAATAGTGTAAAAATTCAACGCGTTATTAGTTTTACGGGAGAGTTATACATCAATGCTGAATTTCAATTATAATGAATAGAGAAACATCTTAACAATGACAACCAAGATAACAATGACGAACGTATATGTCAGAAACAGGGTTAATGTGGAAGAGTAGAAATGCAGGCATTAGAAATTCCTCTTTTACGTAGGTACCCACCTACATCTGCTGTACAGTACGATGACATGAACTAACCAAGGGCATGGAATGTGACATATCAGAAACTAAAACGGCTTTGTAGATAGTTGCATTGTTATGAACGAAGATTTTACTTGCATGTAGACACATCGTGGGTATGAGCTTTCTACAAACCGAAACTGAGGTAGTCGTTATAGTACACCTTTGGCTTCGAATACATACGAACGAGCAAACGGTGTGTTCAAGCGAGGTGTTGTCGATTTATCCTCATGTATATCGTTTACATGAGATGAAAGCTCACTCAACTGTACGACAGATTTGTGTTCATCACATAGCGCTTTCAGGTACCACTGAGCTTCACTCTTGAAATATCGAATATAGGAGGGCACGCAAATGGGATAGATTTAAACAAAATACTATAAATAAATACATATGTACGAGATTGTCTGTATTTCCAAATGGACCAACAATCTACATGTATATAATACGAGTATGCAGTATCAATTGCTATGAATAACATAACGAAAATCGCTTGGGCATTGATGTTGTTTTTTATATTTTTTATTGAAATATTAAACAAAAGAATATTTCGTTTCAAATTCGTTGGAACCGATGAATATATATTTTTCATGAATATATAACATAAACATATATTTCAAATTTTACTAGTAAAAATTAAATGAGTAAAAATTTATTACTTTTAACTCCACAGTTGAAACATTTTTTGATTTGACTTTTTCCTCTTTTTTAAAATGTATAAATGTATACAGTATACCTACCCACTATACTATATTATGTATTGTTTATTTTACAAATGTAAATTTAAATTTATATTTTGTAAATGTATATTTTAATTTCATATTTAATAAATGTATAAATGCATATTTCAAAGTTATATTTTGCAATTGTAATACTTAATCAAAGAAAAAAAAAATAACAAAATTTTTCTCAGCTAATTTTCATATGATCTTTTCATGTTGATAATAAGAAAAGTATGCAATTGCAAAAATGAACAAAAAAATGTTTAACGACTTATAAATGGCACCGCAAACCATAAAAAAAATGAAACCCAAGCGAATATCTATATAATGGAAATCTCTGATCAAATCCTGATAAATGTTGGTACGTATTTATTTTACGTCTATCAAGTTAGCACTACACTTTAGGAATTTGAAAAAAAAAACAACGGAATATTTTGGTGCTTTTTTTTGTCGTTCGAGAGTTCCGACAGGAAAATCTTCATAACTTTTATATTTTTTCAGAAAAAGCCATTCGAAGAAAAAGTTCAATTTGGGCCATTTTCCTAATACTGAAAATAAAAATTTTTTTTGCACCATCATTTGGTGTTTTTTTTTTGGCGTTTGAAAATTCCGAAAGAAAAAAATCCATAGCTGCATAATTTCCCAAAAAACGCTATTTTAAGAAAAAGCTTTCTTTGTACATTTGTCTAATACTGAAGCATTAATACTAACGAAAGAAATCGACGAATATTACATTGCGAGTGATGAAATTATTTGTTCCAGAACTCCAAACTTACAAACAGTAAATAGTTTCAAAAATTACCTTTTATTCAGCACTATCCAATCGTCCAATCGAGTTTCTGCATGGATTTGAACTAATCTTAATTTTGTGTTTCTAGCTTTGTAATTAACAGTTTATCAAATGGACCAAATCGATTATTTGGTTTTCAAAAA
Organism: Sisyra terminalis; assembly: GCA_958496175.1. NCBI lineage: Eukaryota > Metazoa > Arthropoda > Insecta > Neuroptera > Sisyridae > Sisyra > Sisyra terminalis. The sequence goes on from OY292275.1 coordinate 18,437,649, forward strand.
TAGTTGACTAAGCCTACTGGTGGTCGAGTGGTCAAAGAGGCTGTTCCGAAACTGGTAGATGTTAGGCTCGAATCTCTTATTGAGAAAATTTTCAATATTTCTCGATTAACTCGATATTTATTAATCGTAGAATTGCTGAGAACCTAAGTAGTTATAAAGCGACTGTAATTAACAATAAAAAAATAGTTTACTTCTGACTTCCAAATAATGTTACAGAATCTTTAGTTTTAAAAAAAATGATTTTATTGTTATTTTAAGCGTATATAATTTTTTTATGTTTTAAATGAAATTATAGCATTAACCTTTGAGATAATAAAACATTTTCTTTTTTGTTTGAAGGCTAAAACTGTGAACTAAAGTATAGGCTTATCTCTGGCTAATTTTAAAGGTACTAGAATGACATTTTCGCAACGGTTGGGATTACTTTCTTAAGCAGGATAATATTTTTTTAAGTTTATATCATAATTGCCAATAGAAAATTTTTCTTTAGAGCTTTTCTTTTTAAAGAAAAATATCTTTGTGAATTCAGTTATTTTTATTTAACTAAAAATACCTAAATAACAAAAATATAGGGTTGATTTAAAGTAAAAGGTAATAATTGTTTCTAATTCTTGTCTCATTAAAATTAATATGGTAATTTCCGGTTTTCTTTCATTAATGAGGGTATTTTCTTTAAGAATCGGCATATACAGTTTATATTCATCCCTTTCACAGTGCTGGTCAAATTATATAACGACCAACATACTGTCCATAAATGGAAAACGTTGTCAAATAATAATTGTCCTAATTATTGATTTTGAAATTGAACCCATCGATCATAAATCTGACAAATGAATGCCTTCAATAAAACGAAGTATTTACATTTTCACTCGTGCAGTTTAAACTAAGGCATATAATTCCCTGAAATAATTATTTAAATTTTGGAGATCAATTAGGTTTTTTCTCTTTTGTATAAATTTGTACAGTTAAATGCATTGAGTTTTTCATTATTATTATAAGTAAAATTCATGTAATTTCCAATTGATTTAAAATTCGTAGAAAAGTTTGGATCTGAAAATTGTTGCTAAATTGATCAGATAAATTTTTACAGGCACTGAGAATTAAAAAAAAATATATGCGTGCGTTACTCTCATATAGCATAGTAGAAAAGTAAAGCATTAAAAAAGACAAATGCTGTATAAAAGCTTTAAAAAATGTAAGCTTATTGAAAAACGACCTTTCCCCAGCGTATTCTATACAATGCTAGACTGAGGAATTTAATCTTTATAAAGTTGATAAATTCATTAAAACTCGGTTAAAAAGGGATAAAAGAGGACAAAATTTTAATAAAGAAAAATTTCGCATAGATTCAGGACACTTAATTGAAAATCAATGCAAAGGAATGTGAAACTGATGTTTTCGCTTCTATATACTTAACGGAATATTACGTAAAGGTATGAGTAGTAATATTGTCACAACAACTAATTGAAGTAACAATTGTTCTGAAATTGTTACCTTAATTGTATTATCGTGCTGTAATTTGTAACGTTTTAATAACGTAAAAATCATTTATTATTTTTATACGCGACTATTATTGGATTTTTTTTTCTTCAAAAAATATGATAGTGTTACATGGAGCGAAAGTCGAGAATTTAACATAAGAGCTTTATTTTTTGCATTAACAACTCAATTTCAACACAAAGTGAAATTCAATATCAAAAAAAATGCAAACGCTGATATTGATATACTCATATAACTGTAACGGAAAACAAATTGAAAATTTTCCAAAGATACTTTTTTTTCCAGTTGACTAATGCTTTAAGATGTTTTCTTCTGGTTTTTCATCAGTGAATACAGTAGTAAAATGCTATGAAATCTTGACATTTTACAACGTCATAAACATACTCTCTCGTGAATAGTGACAGCATTCAAGGAATATATTGGAAGATAGACAACTACAATATTAATTCTACTGAATTAAATACGAGCATTATTTATTTCTCTTGGAGTTTAAAGTTAAAATTCTGTAGAGCTTTGACAAATAAAGCTATATTTTTGGATAATGTAAAACAACTTTTTTATTTCTGAAATTCAATAAACTTTTAATTAGGAAAATGTGTATAAGAGAATCTTTTCTATGTTCTTGTAAAATTTTAAGATATTTCAAATTGAAAATTCGCAAAATTATGTTGAAACTGTAAATTATTCTCTTTAAATATACTATTTTGTAGGTAATAGATAAAATTAGTATCAAGTATATTTATTATATGCCTTCATCTTTGATATCACTGTTTAAAAGCTAAACGGAGTATTTTATGATTCTAATTAAAATAATTAATCAAAAAAAGTAATATATCCAAAAGTCTGACATTTTAATTTTTTTATTTATTTAGTTCTTATTAAGTTTAACAAATTAAAATGTTTCTTGCTCTTGATTAGTAAAAAATACCTCTTCCTTTGGCTTAGGAATTTACTTTGGGTAAAGAATTTATTTTAAAATCAGACTATAACTGATGAAATAATTGGAATCATTCTTTTTCAAATTAATTTTTTTCATAATTAAACCTTATACCCTATGAATGCCGACGAAAACGTTCAATTAAAGAAAAAATGAATAGTTTTTTATTAATTAATTTTTTTCATATTTTATTATTTTTTCATACACAAGATATATTATAATTATTTTTTTTTTGGATTAGACATTTAAAGTTTCACTTTCAAGAAGATATGGAAACCCTTAATAATAATATCTCATTAATATTAAACTAAAATCATAATTGTGGAAATATAACCAGTAAGTTTAAGTTATTAAAAGTTTTGTCAAAAAAACAGTAGAAAATATCAAAATTAAGAAAAAAAAGGGTCTTATTCAGCGGCGTAACTATATTTTAGTTATTTAGAATATCGGTGGACGAACTAAGCAGAAAACATAGATAGGGCGTTCCCAACAATAGTCAATCACAGCTGGATGATCGAATATCAGTCAGTGAACATGGAAGAAAACGTTAAGAGACCGTATACTCCTACAGCCAATCACAGCTGAATGATTGAATATTAGTGGGCGAATCATGAAGAACACGTTAAGAATACGTTTCAAACAACAGTCAATCACAGCTGTGTAGTCGTATATCAGTGGGCGAACCAAATGGAAAACATTGAGAAAGCGTCACAACAACCAATAACAGCTACATAATTGAATATCAGTGGGCGAACCGAGCAGAAAACAGAGAGAGGCCGTTCTCAACGATAGCCAAACATAGCTGGATGATCAAATATCAATGGGTGAACCTTGCAGAAAACTTTAAGAGAGTTCTTCAAAAAAGTGTATCTATACGTGTGAAAAAATTATAATTTTAATTGATTATTTGATATAAATAAGTATAAAATATGATGATATTTGTTTAAAAATATTGGCTATATTTTATTTATTAGTGCAATAAAATTCGTATTGGATCACGAACCACGAAGAGCATTTAACAAATCTCAAAAAATTGAAATTTAAAAAAATAACAACAACTATGTGGTCACTAAAATTTTTTTATCGCTTAATTTTGTTTCCTTGTTATTACCAATATTTAAAGATTTTAAAGTCTCTAATTTACACTTGTGTACTCTTATATGTCATTGGTTGGTCAAGTCTGGAATGAGGAAATAAGACGTTGGAAAAGTTACAAATACTCGTGTAATTAAAAGCGGGTTACTCGTATGAAGGGATTGGGCATACACAGCTTAAAGTTGAGAGGAATAAAAAGAAACGGAAGAATTGGAAGAAGAACTTTATTCAGGACTTTGGTCCCGGAGGCTAGGACAAGTAGTAATAGTCCTCAGGTGAAATAACTCATATAAACAAGTGAATGGGTACGACAAATGTAGACTAATGCGGCTATGGGACTATAAAATATATCCTTTTACAAACAAAAATTTTAAGAACGATATAATTACCACATTTAGGTACTTTTTTAATCAAATTATAAAATCTTAACAGTTGGATGAAATTAAATAACAACAGCTTTCACAAGGCAAAAACCTACCTTCACTATTATTCTTCTAGAAGTTCGACAAAAAAGTATTTAATACTAATAAATTAAATAATAGACTTGATCTAAACACTAGAAGATACATCTATTTTACGGTTATCGTCATCGTAACTAAATTAATCAGTCAAAAGATCCAAATATCATATTTTTGGACTAAAATTAATTAATTCAATAAATTCTCGACAAGCTTTACAAACATTGGCTACTGAAACAATCAATTGGCTAAAAGCGATAAGTTGAAGTAATAATTCATTTTTTTTATATATAATTGATCACTGTGATTGAAAATTTTGGCTGATCCTAAGCAAATAAAATGGACTAGGAAAACATTATTCGTTTGCTGTTTTTGTTTGGAATGTTTCCCAAAAATTTTCCATTATGATGTTGATAAATTGATATTGCCTTCACGATGAAGATCAATCTAAAATAATTATTTTATAATACAAAATATTTGCACAGCCTCACATTATACTAACAATATATGTATTTAATATTTATGTTTGTCATTTTTGTAAAAAAAAGGTTTGTTTTATCCATTTCGGATTAAGTCGGTAAACTGAATGCTGAGGATTTTTTCAAGGAGCAAACTTTGATATCATGAAGTGAAAGACAATAAACAATTGCCAGTTTTCACATTTTAATATATTGAGTGTTATATTTGTTTAAGTGTTTTAATACTTTTTAAATTTTACTAAAGTTTAAGGATAAAATATCAATACAAATGAAAGAATTTAAAAAATAAGTAAAGGAGGGTTGTAGGTTGCAGCCTACTTGGCGTACTCGGTAAATCTGAGGCTTAACAGCGCAATGTTTTATGTTTAAGATTATTTATTGGTAATTATGGGTTATAATTATGAGAAACACTTCATTTGACTAAATAAATCCGTTTTAACATAATTCATGCAAACCATTAAACATCGGTAATTTACTTCTAGCTAAATTTTGACAAGGGGTGCGTGCTTTGCCTTTGTACTGTCAATTGCATGTGTACAGTAAATAATATCTGATAATTTAAAAGTCAAAGTTCATAATTTTTCACTTTTGTAATACGATTTTGGTTGAAATTTTCTTACCTTTTTCAAACCAATTGCTTTCAAGTTCAGTTTATAGAATCTGTTTAACGTTTATATAGTATAGTGTTACCATTAAAACGAATTCAACCTAACTAGGAACTTGATATTCCGCATAAGTATTATTCAAAATATTTCACAGGGCTTAAGGTATATTTCTATAATGATGTGTCGATAAAACGAACCAAGTGAAACGAATAAAGATGTTGGGTATCACAACAATAAAAACTGAATTATAATGAAATGTAGATATTGTATACTATTATTTGCTCTTTTGTAGCAGATGAAAACCAGAAGAATAAAAAGGCAGAATACAATAAAAACTTCTACTTTCTGGGCATTTAAATAGAAAACATATTTTATTATGTTTTTTTATTACGTAAGCCAACATTGTTTCCGTTAACTATTGAAAAAAAGGCTCTGAGATGATATCATTGATAAAAATCTATGATATGGCAGGGGGAAAAATTCGATTTGTTTTGCATAGTGTAGTAAAGTACTAAGGTGATTCAAATTGTATTGGGAAACAAAAGTATAATTGTAAGGCGTTTCTGAAATTGGTAAAAGGGAAAACTAATAAAAAAAAAACTATTTTAAAGGTCCATTTCGCATCAAAAGTATCCAGGCAAGCCCTCATCAGAAATCAATTCCAAGGTCCAACCATACTTTGTCCATTTAGCATCCAGAAAAATCAAACATTACTGAACTTTACTTAAACTAATGTTTTTCGTGAAATGAGGCCAAGATTTTAAATTAAGTGAAAATTGCAAACTGAACAAATTTTATTGCTTATAATAGTCTTTTTTGATATGAAAATATTAATTTATTAATGAGCTATTTAAAATGAGGTTGATGAGTACAAAAGTTTAAAAGTTTTGATCTATAAAAAGCTAAAATCTATACGTGGCGATAAAGTAATTAAGAACACTTTCTATCCGTAAACATCATTAACCAAGTCTTTGTAGAATTATTAAATTATTTTAAAGGTCTACAGTTCAAACTACAAAGTTTTGACAATTATAATTAATGAGCCTCTGAAATCTGAAAAGATTTGAATTTTAACTAAGTTCAGCTATTTTAAGATTAATAATTTTGATGTTATGAATATAATTTGAAGTTAAAACAGTGTAGTTGGAAGATAATTAAAAAGTTTCAACTAAATTACCATTTGCACAGTTAGTGGTTTAACAAAAGTATAGCTAAACAATGGAAAATTATTCAATATTATAATACTTTTTTTTTGCTTTAGATAAAAGAAATAAAAACTCCTCTTTCCACAAAATCTATGTATTCCTTTTGCTTATTTAGGCAATGTTAATGAGTATCAAAAAATAATCAATTAAATTATCGAAAATTATTATTTCACCATTTTCCCGATTGAAAAACCTAATGAATATCAAAACAATAATTTTTAATTTAGTGGGAAAGTTTAAAACTAATTTGAAAATAGTGTAAAGCGTAGGAGTACCTATAACCACCTGTGTGTTTTCAATTATTATTATTGAACACTTGTAAATATTGAAAATATTGCAAGCAATAAAGTATATTGTGAATACGGGTGTGGGTCTATTCATTATTTAAAACACTATTTCTAAATAAGAACTCTTTATTTCATTTCTCATTTATAAATTTCAGTTTACAAAGGGAAATCTTTAAAAATAATTTACCGTCTGTTTTATTTGGAGGAAGTAGTGTAAGAATATACAATTTATTGTAATAGACTGTATTTACACTATTTATTTACAATTGTGCTCGCTGGAAGCCATAAAGTAATAAGTTATATTATTACAAAGAAGTAAAAATCGCTGGGAAAAATAAATAAGAAAAATATATGGAGATATTTTCTAGTGTTTTGAATTAATATTTTTGTACAAACAGTTTTATATTCATTTCAATCATAATGATAAATTATGACTCTTATCAATGGTATTGTAGGACTTGCAACAATAGAAGTTTTTATAAAACATTAAATAATTTTTGTTTAAGCTTTTTATTGTTAATATTGTTTCCTATGTTTGTTTTTTATATTGTTTCTATACCATTTAAATATACTTGTCATTTATAACTTCTTAAGAATTTTTTTATAATATTTACTTAAAAACATGAATATTTGTTTTAAAATAAAACTATTTAAAAAAATTAATTTTAAAGAATTCCTTCGTAATAATATGGAATAAAAAAACTCAGCTTAATGTAATTTTGAATATATTAATAAATGTTTAAATAAAATTGATTTTACATTTTCGTATTCAAATACAAATACACTATACAGAAATAATATTTTGGGATACAAAATGGGTCTTTTTAAATTCCATACATAAAAAACTATATTTTTTGTGAACGTGGAAAAAAGCTTTTAAAGGTTTACTCTAAAACACCTAAGGGTAACTTTTAGATTTATTTGTTATTAAGTTTGATGTAGATTACGGCTAGAAATTTTATTATTTTATATTTTATTGACTGAGATTCACTTGTAGTGGTTGGTTTAAAATAGGTACAAATTATAAGTTAATATTAGGTCAGGATTTAATGTACTGGTAAGGAAAAAAATAATATGGACCGTAAAAAGAATTTGGTTTCAATTAATTATCTTTGAAAATTTGTGATCTATGCATATACTATAAAGGATACTAAACACCAGTTTTCAGAAACTACTAATCCAGTATAAATTTGAATATTTTGAGTAAGAATCAAGCAAATTGGTGAACGAATGTCCAAGGATGACTTTTTTAAAACTCGTTAGTACGGAATTCAAATATTGTGTCAAGGAAATTTTAATTTCTTGAAGTGAACATTTTTTTGGCATAATTGTGACTTGAAAATTCAAGAAACGAAAAAATGACAGTCAAAAGAGATAAACATATAAATCTATAACATTTAACGAACGAGAGAATGAAATAGAAAACAACAATATTTCTTATGTATATGCGCGATAGCGTATTTTGTTGCTTGGAAATAGTCGTTCTAACAACCTTGGTGTGTTGTATATTGTTTACATCAACATTTCATTATTTGAATAAAAACATTTTTAAGTTTGTCGAAATCGAATACAGAATATTATTGTGCTTATCAAAATAAGGGAAACGACTGCAAGACCAAAAATAAAATTACCGCAAATAAAATTATCAACTTTAATTTAATGAAATATAGACCAGAGGTGTCGCAAATACTTAACAGGATAAAATTCCAAAGATTTAAAGTGGATATTTTAATGTAAATAATATATAAGGTACAAAGATCTCTTTGATTGAGTTTCTGGACAACAATTTTATTTTAAAATTGTGCAGCAGTCGCATTGTATCAATAACAATATTAAAAACACTAACTAACGATATATTACGTAATAATAAATAATTTTCAATCATGTATCTGTGATTGGCTGTTGGTGGAAACGTCCTCTCGATATTTACTACTTGGTTCTTCCACTCGACGTAATGAATCGTAAGCTTACTATATATCAATTGATCACATCGAAACTACAGTATTTATTTCATACTTCAGTTACTATAAGCCTCTTTTATTAGAAATTGGCCATTTTTGCCAATTGGCATTGGCCTTTTATTGAAAATGCAAACTTGGAGTCGGGAAAAACTAATATAATAAATGTGAACAAAACGTAAATTAATTTTTCCACTTGGTATCAATACTATCATAACTAGACCTTATATTTATCCTGCCCTCAAAATTTTACATTCGTCTCATTATGTTGAAGTTCATATTTTGGAAGATATCACTTCTATCGCGTGTACACAGCACACATGTGTTTTTTTTTTAATTCACGGAAATCTATAAAATCTAGAGTCGTTATAGACCATAGCCGATATATAAGACGATTATGAACATTCAAAACATTAAAGTCTCCTAAGTCTTACTTAAATCTATTATTTCCAAGATTTGAAGTTTCACAAATCATTCTGATAAAAAGGGAGGTGGCCTTCCTTTTGCTTATCTCTGTCTACATTCAAGATTGTCACATTAAAATTTACCTAAAGCTTATCAAAGTAAAAGTCAACTCATTGGTGTGATATCTTATTAATTAAATTTGTAATGAAATAACCTAATTGAAATAAAAAGGACAGACCAAGATAATAATAACGTCTAGCTTTATAAGATCATTCGATTTAAGCTTTTTCGAGCTGTGATTGTCACTACAGCATTAAATAGGTACATTACTATTTTTTAAATTGTTATTTATTGTCGCATTATAACTACCAAGGTCTTTAGCGACTCTATAGTAACGAAAAATCCGCATTTCATGAAATAAAAACAGTTTGCTTGATACAAGAATCGAACATAGCACCTACCAATTTTGAATCGGCCACCTTAACCACTCGGCCACCAGTTGACTTCTTCATGCAATATATTTACTTTCTGTGTTTATTAGAGTCATACTTTTTTATAAGAATCTTTTCTTTTCAACTACAAAAATGTTCGTTTCAAAGTTGATAAGTTTGAATCAATATTGTTCCCGCATATTTTTTTTAACTTTTCCTCTTTAGGAAAACAATTTTTTTCAATTCTAAAACTTTTTTGTCACAAATATAATGAGGCATCTTATTGAAAAAATGTATGTTAAGATATAACAAGGAGGTTATTATATTGGGTAATTTTGTAGGAATATTTAACTTTTTTGAAAGCAGAAATCATTAAATTTAATACAATGAAACAAATAACAGAAATAATATTGTTTTTACCCTTAAATCTGTGTATGTTAAATAACGATCTTTTTAACTGTAACCAATAAAAGTATTTTCAATTACGAATGATTTAGAATAAAAATAACTTCTTATTTCTGTTGGAAACATCAAATCATTACAAATAAAAATTTCGCACCACATTTTTTTTTTATATTGATCATTTGGTGCTTTCTATATTTAGGCTTATTATTCAGCATTCTTTCAATATCTTTTTGAAATGATGAATAGTCTTTTCATAAGAAGAAGCAGAAAGCTCTAACGATGACGCATACGGATAACACATTTACAAGGGGTATAATATTTTCTTTGTAATACGATGTGTATTTACTGGATAATGTTGTGAGAAAAAAGATGAAATTTATTTCGAAATCTGGTTATGTAAATGGGTAGAATTTTGATAAAATAAAAAGGTGAGTATTCTTACATTTACTTTGACGCCAAAAATTAATAAGTAAATTAAATTTGATACGAATATTTCGTGTTGGAAGACAAAGTTTATGATATTATAAAACTGAGGTAAATAACTTTTAACAATGACTGTAGAGTTTTACGCGTACGTAATGAGATCACTGTGAAGATTATATGACGTAGAACGTGAGCTTTTTGACGTCATCGTTGTCGGTTGTAAGTTGAGTCAATATAAATTTAGTAACATTTACATTCCACATACATTCAAATGTGAAATATTAATAGATTCAAACCGTGATGTCGGTGTACACATAAAAAGCCATTTTCTAAATTTAAGATACGCATTTCTGTAAATTGGTTGACAATATTACATTATTTAGTCGCAACGCAAAAGGGAAGCGAAAATGACAAAGGAATGGCCAGGGTGATGTCAACTGTAAATCGAATAATCGTTGTAGCCCGCCTGGTCTTCGCAATCTATGACGTCAGAAACACTAGGCGTTACACAAGTTGAAAGCAAAATTGTACCCTTTGTCTTAAATGAGTAAGAGAGTGCTTCGCTGAAATTTATTTAGCATCAAATGTAAAAGGTAGCAAACGTTGAAGATAGTTGAGCTTTTCATTTATAAAGCCTAATGCTTTTTCTTTTCTTTATAACGACGTTCATTAAAGGTGAATGAAAATTTATAAATACAATTATGACATACAGAAAAAGCTTAGACTTTAACGGAGCTTTCTAAACCACTAAATTGTAACACGTTCAGGGAATACTATTGTCAATCGTGAAAAAAGAAATGATAACAACATCAAAAGTTCAATCAAAACTTTTAGGGTTTTGAAAGGCTAAATAGATAAGTGCTTATTAGTGCTTTAAAAGAAAAACTTATTCAATTATTTCAACGAAAACGTTGAATAACTTCGTTACTGAAATAATAATTTAAGGCGACAAAATATTATTCAGTCCTTACTATAAAATCAAGATAATATTAATTCTGACAAAAATTTTGCAAACGAATTTTTTTTACATGGAATTTTTTTAATTAAATTTTCTTTTGAATAGAAACTTATCAGATTATGAAAATTGTAAGATATTTTTGTTGGAAACAAAATTTAAAAGCATTTATTTTTCGTGTTTAATGGAATTATGTTATTTTGTTTAACCTAAAAATGAAATTCTTTGTTCAATACTTTCACAAATTGAGGTCGTTTTCTTTATTTATTTTGAAATTTGCAAAAGTATACACAAACAATGAAGCTTTTAAACTTTTATTAAAAATACCTTTTATAACAGAGCGTATAAAAGCCATGACACACAGGCACATTAAATATTAGATGTGCACTTTGCAATGCATTTTATCTCACATCAGTAATATTGCATCGTTATGCACAATATAATATCAGATGCAATAGAGTATAAGGCTTGCATTTTTAGAACAAAGTTCACCGCCCTGACAGGGAAAATAGCGGTTATAGGTGCATGAGAAAATTCTTGAATAACGTTAATTGATTATCGATTCGATAACGACAAGTTAAAAAGTGTACTAACAAATTAATTGAAAAGGCTTTGAGTAGAAGAAAAATATTGGTTTTCTCAGCTTTATTTTATATATTTTTTTTTCTCAATTAAGCTGCCAATTGGAAATTCAATCTCAACAAATGTGGCTGGAAAATTGTAGATAATAAATGTTACATTGAAAAGCACTTGAGTCCAATCATTCGAGGTGAAGCAAAACATGTACCGCATGCACTTTTACAATTCAGATTTTTGTTGGAAAACTACGAGAATAACGACGAAGCTATTTTGAATTGTTGAAAATTTAAACCATACATAATATATTACCTCCAAAACTCACATTCAACAAAAATTAAATTCCACCAAACATCAATAATAAAATTTAAACTCTTTATTGGTAACAAAGAGTCGCTAATGAAAAATCAATTCAATATGTTAACACTTACTTTGTAAATCATAAAAATACTGTTTTATAAAATACATTTCCATGCTCTGTCAATGTTTTAATAAAATTACCTTTTTTTTTAAATGGTAAACAAAATTTAATTAACTTCACGGTCATAATTGGAGGGAATAAATTTAATGAAGATTATTACATTAGTTCAAATGGTTGCTAAATTTTTATAATTTTGTATGAGAACTACTCAAGCGAAAGGATAAATGAGATAATCCTTTTTTTATTTTTTAAATTTAACTGAAAAAAGTTTGAATTAAATCACACACTTTTGATTTTAATTTTATCATCCGTAAAAATTAAATTTATTTAATATTATGTTCACAGTTGTAAAAGTACTTGTATGCAATAAAATTATTTTTGCTTATTATTATTGAATTATAATCTAAGGAAAATAATGTTATTATGTCGCTAGATTATATTATTATTGCATTAAATCTCTTTACTTGTGAAACATATAAAACAGAAGTGAATAGGGAAACGTGAAAGAAATTTTAGATTTCGAATATATCTATTGTGTAAGGAATATTGTTGATATTTCTCAACTAATTATCTTCATGCAACTAATTTTTAACGAAATTTTGTAATTATTTTTTATCACATACAAAGAAGTTAATCCTTATTCCCTTTCATTTATAAGTTTTATTATAATTTCCTCTTTAATTATTATACGAGGAGACATGGGGAACATATTTAAATCGTACTTTTTTTTTGAAAACTTACTGTTCATCATATGAGTTTGCATGTTACATAACAGTTGAAAGATCTTAATTAAGTAACTAAGTTAATGTAAGTTTCATGTTCAAAGTTGGTATCCCAAAAGAAAACAGTGTAAATTGCATTAATCTTGGGAAAGTTAAATATTTCATGCGCGAGAATATTATATAATGAAGTAAATGCATGCATCTTTGCACTATGCATCTTCACAGAAATGTCTCTAACGTTTTCCTTTATTGATACAAAATGAATAAAAACTGCTAACGATCTTAAACCACAAAATTATGAGTCAGTTAAATAATGAGGTTTTTATATTTGACTAATTTTATTAAACATTAATTCATAATAATAAATGTCAATCTATAGATTAATTAGTCAGTCTTTTTTTATAATTTCAAGAAAATTTTTGCTATAATTATGTTGCGTAATAAAACTACTTTAAGATTATTAGAAACGTTTTCAAGAAGAAATGTTATAACATTATTATATAATAATAAAAATATTATTACTTCGAGGTATCTGAACTCCATACGTAGATATCTCGAATTAAATGAAATTAATCTTTAAATATTGTCAAGCTATGTACTGACTCCTATAAATTCCTAAAAAATCCTATAAATTCTAATTTGATGAACCCTACCAACGAATTCTTACAAATATATTTTAGAACTAGAACCGGTTCTAGATTAATGAATCGTTATTTATAATAGCATGATTCAATTTTCATTTTCATAACGCGTTTCAATAGTGGCTAGCCGACATCGTCTGGTGGTATTTTATATTGTTAAATGTAAACAATTTTTAAGTATGGTGTTTACAGTAAATAATTTGTTTACAAGGATATGGGTTGGACAAGGTTTGTGAAATGTGCATATGCTTCATATTCTCTTAGGGTGTTTATATATGATCCTTTCTCTCAAATATGTAGAGGTTTAGGTTTGTTTTAAATTTAAGCACTTATGATTCTTGTTGTCGGTGTAGGATACTAGTAAAATTTGAAGTTGTTGAACTAGAGTTTCTGGTTGTACTAATGAACTAGGGTGCACAAGGTTTTCTAATGTAGAATGTTAAGGTTGTTTTGAAGAAAATCACAAGTAATGAGAAAAAAATGAAATTAATACTGTAGGTAGTCTACTATTTGAGCTATATCTCTGTAGTATTTCAAGTTGATTTGGGGATAGTTAATGGAGTAAAAATCGTAAAATTTTGAAATGTTGAACATTAACATAATGCAAATGGAAAAAAATTGGCGTAATCGCTGTTAACTCGTGATAGCTCTTTTCACAGAAATGACATTTTTATGAAAAAACAGCGATACATTCTTTGGAATATTCCGCATCAATCAAAACCAAAATTATTAATATTTCGCGGTTTCTATGTAACGTTTTTCAACGTAAAGATAGAAAGCCGTATCAAAATTCTATTCAAATGTTTATAGGCTTTATAGAAGTATCTACAATGTCTACTAAAAAGCATGAAGAAATTCCCCACTTTTTTCCCTATTATTTCTCATAATTCCCCACTGTACTTCAAAACAACCTTAAGCCGGTGCTAGAGTATAACATTGGCTCCAAAGCCGAAGTTTAAATTAATTCAGACCATCTTCTCAGTTTAATGTTAAGAAAAAATTGTGAAACCAACAATATATTCACATTTACATTAAGAACATTTCAGATAAAAATCCCAATCGTTTCATTAAACCAATATTTTATGAAAACATTACTGAAGAAGTTGGTTCCATGAAATACAATAACGTCTTAGAAAAATCAAAAATTATCAAGAATTTCAGTGAATAAACTTAAGATTATTCAAATAAATGAATGAATGAAAGTCTTTTAAATCCAGAGTACATAATTGACAAAATGATGAGGTTTTAAATACAAAAAACAGAAAAATATGGATCAAGAAGAGAAGAGAAAAGTATAACAAAAAGTCAAAAGAGTAAAATATGTAGTAGTAAGAAAAACTATAGAAACATTTGCGAGACGTCTACATAGGTATTCACCAGTGTTTTTCAAATTTTTTCATATAGGTATCTGCTTTATATGAAGCTATTTGGTAGTGTCGGATTCATTTTTCAATGGTAACAACAAAAAAAAAATATAAAAAAAATTGGTAAAAATATTCAGAGGACTAGGATCAAATAATAATCAGTCAAAACTATTTATTACACGCGCGATGTTTCGGCCCGGTTATTGAGCCTTCCTCAGGCGTTCTGAAATATCATAGCCAATTTTATACCAAAAATACAAACTGTAACAACTGTACCGTATAAAAATGAATTGACAATGATTATTTTTAACATAGTTAAAGCGATTATTTACGGTATGAAAGAATTCATTGTAATAATTGTTTGTATTTTTGGTATTAATAAAAAATTGGCTATGATATTTCAGAACGCCTGAGGAAGGCTCAATAACCGGACCAAAATGTCGCGCATGTAATAAATAGTTTTGACTGATTATTATTTGATCCTAGTCCTCTGAATATTTTTACCAATTTATCATCATCGAGGATCTAAAACTCTACAATAACATAAAAGAAATAATATGTAGAAATAACAGTTTATCAATTATTTAAAAACTTTTATGAGTTCACTACTATTGATTGCTCATAATTTATTTTAATTGTTTTCAATTTCTTTTAAATAAATACTTCTAATCTTCTAAGGAAGCATTAAAGTAAATGGAGATATTTTCCCCTAAATTGTATTTGAAATTATAAGTTTTTCCACACTAACAAAACAAAAATCTTTACTTTTAAATATTCTTTTGTTCAACAAAGAAACCATAATCGTCTTTAATTTCCGTTTTTATTACGTGTTTTAATTTTTTCTTTCCCTTATCTTGTTTTCAATCTTTAAATGACGATTTTAAAATATTCACAAAATGAACTACTTTATTTCTTCGTTTTAGTGCTAATATTATATTGTTTATTGATTTTGTATGGAATACAACTATAAGCTTGAATTTATGTTTTTTGAGACACATCAGAACATCAAATGAGCATTTTTATACGTAGTGATTGTACACAAATGTTTTTTATATACGACAAAAATTGTATCCACAGTTAAATACCATGAAACCGCACATACGGCTGTATGTAGTAATACGTGAGTAACAATAAAACATATTTTATTTAGAATGTTAGAAACAGACGTATGCCATGCACATTTAATATCATCCATTAAAGTTTTACGAGTTTTAATGATGCTACAAAAAGAAAATGTACCTCGACGTAGGTACTAATACTAGAAACAAATAATAAAACACAAGAATGCATGCCAAGAATAAACTTGTGGAATTGTATTTTATATTAAATTCGATTATTGCAAAAAACACACAGATTTATGTTCGAAAGGAAAATGAAAAATACACAAAAGATGTAATATAAACGTCAATGAAACATTTCGTTAAAACCGTAAAATGCTTCACGTATTAGATGTGCACATTTTCCTGGATAAAATGGAAAGCAAATAATTTCCGAATTAAAAAAAAGAGAAGAGTGAGTCAACTCTTTCGATCTTGAATTTAAATATTCATTTCAACGATTTGCATTAACGATTTTTTATTATATTCCCTCAAAAGCTCATCTTCTCTGTTAACATTGAAAATGTCAATTAATATTTTTTTTTGTTTGAAAATGGAAATGTAGTATGCGATTTAAAAAGGGATATGACAAACTTTAATAACAGCATTATTGTGTTTAAATAATAAACGAGTGTTTGAAGTTTTAGTGAAATTTAATTAAATTAGTCGTGCTAAAAAAGTCAATGAGGAAGCGCAAATGTTAAAGAACAAATAACAAAAAATTATTAAAACAAAAAAGTTTAAATAGTTGCCAATATGAAATTCTGTGTTGGAAAACCTAGGAAGATAAACATAGTGAGTTAACCCCAAAATATATTTTAATCATGATTTTTGGTACTAATCAGATACTAAGATTCCGGAAGTTTCAGATCTCAACCTTAGTTAGTTGTTGTGAAAAAAAATTATAAGTGAAAAACAGAAAACAGTTTTTTTCATTGAATTTACTTCACCGATTAATCTAAAATTTTAAATCGATTTAAGGGTTGATAATTCGTTATTTATAAAAAATTATTAATAATATAACTTCATAAAACTTATGTCCAATAACATTTTAAAGAAAACAGTTTTTAACCATGAGACGAATTGGGTACTCTTAAAATAATATAACTATTATAAATTTAATACATAAAGTCTGTTCTTTTCAGATATTTTTAAAGAATAATACATAACGAAAAAAAAATTAAATTAAAACCATTTCTGCATTTCATAGTTTTTGTAATATTAAATATGTGAATTGTACACACTGTACATTGTGTATGACATTTAATCAAGGGAGTGGCCTTGTAAAATTTTCAAATTTTCAACAATTAAAAAAAAAAGAACATCATTTAATCTCGCAATCCCATTGGCTAATAGCCACGTGCATTGACGTGTATGTGCTGTCATTAGATATTAGTGCATTACTTGCCTTATTCAAAACTTATTTGTTCTAATGTAATTAACTTCATTTGATTAATAGCCAAAAAGTGTTCCAAGTGATAAATGAAATAATACTTAATCAAGAGCAACAATAGCAGTTATTTCACTCACGTAAGAGATATTTCATAATTTAAAATTCAAAAATTATTTTCAATTATAAGAACTATCGGGTTAAAAAATATTATTTTCTACAGATTTCATTAATCTAAATAGCTGTTTTTTAATAAAAAAGCATTTTAACCCATAAATCATATAAAATTTTAGATAAATTGGTTAAGTAAATTCTAAGAAAACACACGTTTTCTATTTTTCACTTGTTATTTTCATTATAAAAACTAATTAAAACAAAAATCTGAAAATTTTAGGATTGTGGTATTTTATTAGTATTTTTGTACTTATGAAATATTATTAAAATATTATTCCGGGGCCTATTTCCCGTGCTTATCTTTCTTGGTCGTTTATTCAAGGTAAATAATCTGTACATAATACAAGATGCAAGAAGAAAGTACTTTCCACACTAAGTGCTAAGCAGAACGTCGTAAAATATTATTATAAAAAATATTTTTTAAAGCTTTGAATTTTTTTTTGTGTTATCACTTTCGGTACAGTTATAGTGAAGTGTTATCAATGGATAAAATTTCTTGTAATATAAAAAAAGAAACCAAGAAACTTATTTTCGATAAATAGCGTTAGTAAATAGTAAATTAGTTTTGAATTTCTTATTTACCGTTTAAAAAAGTTCCATAAACCAAATCACAGTCTATCATCAATAACTCAACTATTAGTGTTCGAAAATAGTTCAATTTTGGGTTCAGAAACTTCATCATGTAGATGTTAATTTTATAATATTATTTACATACATGTACCGTACATTCGACTATTTAATAACTTAATTTTTAAACATTTATTTATATTAGGGAAAAACGCAAAGATTTAGCGTCCTGAATTAAGAATTAATTGATTAAGATAATTTAAGATTAATTTGATTCTTTACAAACACATGCTTTTTAGAACTGCACGTGTCACGTGAAAATACCTTTGAAATAATTCAAATTTAAAACGGGAGGTATCACTTCTGTTTCTACGTTTCTAAAATTATTATTTCTAAATTGGTGATAAATTAACAAATATTGAACAAATGAGTGTGTAAATCGGGTAAATTTGAATATATTTGTAAAATTCAGGATCAAAGGTGCAAAAATGCAGGGCATATTTTTCATTAAAATTTAATAAAAGTTCGCATTACTATCGCGTTGCATAAAATTGAATATCAAACAAATATAATTCTATTAACAAATTTCAATATTGGGAAAATTCAATTACTTTTTAATTCAATTTCATTGCCTAACGCTCATATGAATGGGAGGTAGTAACATTTTCATTACCTACTTGTACAAAAGTAGTACAGGAAAATTGATGGAAATTATTTACTTACGGTTGAAAATAACTGCACATTGTATTAACTTACCTGAAAAAATAAAATCATTATAAGTATTTTATGAAACACTCAAATTATAAAATTACATAATCTTTATTAAATCCTTTTATATGAGATTAGATTTTATTTTACTTTAGAGTTTGTTGAATTTAATACGCTATACTATTTTTTTTCTTATTTATCAATTTTAGTTTTTATAATGGTAAGACAATATAAAAAAAATTATATAGAAAAAAGAATTATCGTACTTCAAAGAATTAAGAATACTATTGTTTTAACAGTTCATATGCTTCACTCGATATCTGATGTTTTACTTCATTTTAATTTATTACCTTTTTTTCATACAGTTAAGCTAAATAGATTTTTTATCGCGAAAGATTTTTTACACATAAATACGGGGTATGGTTAGTTCAAGCAAGCAAAGAGTATAAAATGTTCGTGTACTCATCGTAGCTCTATGTATAAAGCTCTTAAAGCGCTATCTACTGATTTTCGTCAATAGCAATGCTTATTCGCGAATCAGCGCTCATAGCGCTCATATGCCAGAGAAATTGATCTTATAAACTCAATACAATTATATGTTTCTATCTATTATAAACTATGATTATAATGCGTAATTCATTTTTCCAAATATGAGAAATTCTAATGGAAGTAGATTAATAAAATGCATTACAATTTCAAACTGCGTAATATTTGAAGTAGAATCTTATAGACTAACACAAAGCAATTTTTCTTGGTGTAGACTTGGCTTACCAAGTCCACTAGTTCTAACATTTCTGTAACTTTAAAACTCCCTCAATATGTAATTCAATTTGTAGTTAGTATCAAGTGGTATAAATTAGTGAGGTATGGGAACACGGGCCGGAATGGGGTACCGTAAAAATCATACTCAATGTTCAATTAACTGTGCTGCATTATAAAAAGTAGCTATCGCCAGTAAAGAGTGCAGTTGTTTTTATTTTTATCAAAAGTCGAAATAAACGTTTCCGAATTCTAATTTTTGCAAAGTAACACTAAGGTAATTATCCTATGCTCTATTTTTTGTTTGAGTAATAACATGACATGTTTGTTAAAACATACTGTTAACTAACTAAAAGCCTAGTGATAATTCTAATATAACCAATATATCCTGCCATAATAGTCGTGCTTGTGGGAAAGGTGCTTTGGGGCACAATGGATGGGGCGGAATGGGATATACCATTCAGATAGTATTTCCCATTCAGATAGACGTTTTTATTTTATCAGCAGATAATGAGTACATATATAAGGAAAACTAGCCGACAGTTCATATATAAGAAAGGTCGGAAGATGGAGAGGTAATCTGCTTATACTGTTAGGATTTAAACTCCACATCTAATGAAAGCTGGTGTTCCTGCAGTATTTGTCAAAAATGGGCACATTTGGCATGTGCTGGGCTAAACACGATGATCACAGTGTCTTTATCTGCGAACTAACCCAATAACAAGTATCCTATTGCGCCCCAGACTCATTTCCCATTGTGCCCCAGAGGGTGGGGCAGAATAAGAAATTTCCATTTATTTTTGAAACCTAAATTTTTTAAATCAATTATTAATTTAAATCAATAAAACGTTTTTTTGTTTGTAAAGAATGAATTAAATAAATATATAAATTACAAAACAATGAGATTGTTTCTTTAAATCTCTCGTAAATTGTAAGTAAAACTTAGGTACTCCGTTCCGCCCCAGGTTCCTCTACTTATTTAATGATGAATTGACGATTACTACTCTAAACGCCAATAAATTTTAGTCTAACAGAGAACTCAAAATGTCATTAAAAACCAAAGCAGTTTAAAAGGATCTACAAATAAACCTTGAATAAGAGTTCGATAAAATCAACAGAATGAATAAATTTAAATGTGGCTCTAAAATTAATTTTCATTATAAAATTAATAAAAAAATAATAATCAGAGACATTATAACAAGTTTTGTGGGATCAATAATAATAAAACATTAATTGTTCAAAAATAAATCACTCTTGGAATGTCAGGGTAAGATAACTTTTTTAATCACAAAACTTATTTGTCAATTTTATGAAATTAAAAGGTTTACTTTTTTGAAATTAAAAGCACGGAATCAAAGCACTTTAATTTAAATGCATTTGTCATTTGAGTTTGGTTAATTTCAATATTAAATTGTAACAGTTCAACGTGTAAACGGAAATGAAATAAACAGAGTTATAAAATAAAGCGTATCATTGGCACATATACGAATTTAATGAGTTTTAAATTTCAATTAAACGCTGAAGTATTAAACTGAAAACATGAGGTAAGTTTTATTGATATCTAATTAAAAGGATAGTTGTGGGCAATGAATGTTCGTTTATTGTATTTGAGAAAAAACATTTTATTTTGAAATGCTTTAATAAAATTTCAGTAATTGTTTTAAATTCGATAATATAAGTATTAAATGTGAAAAGATATTTATATAATTTTTGCGACAAACTTGTAAATTATAGCTTTTGTTTTAATTTGCTCATTCCTGAGGGTGAAAAAGTTATCAAAAAAAAAAGATTTTGCAATTATAACTATTTATTTTTTAACCCATGTTTTCCTCGGTGTTCCATCAAAAACACCTCGACGTAAACATTACCAACAATTCCGTTTCCCGACAAAAGTGCTTCTGATAATAAACAATCAAAAATGTATTATTTATTATTTGGTAACACTGGTAACAATATTGAAGATGTTTGGGAAGCTAATGAAAACCATGATTTTATATTCGAAAGTTGAATGAATCAATATTAGAATTTGATTAATTCTTATTGTTCAATGATTTGCTTTGTTTTTGAAAGTTTGTGTACGAAAATTTAAAAAATCATGAGAATTATGGCTAAAGCTTATTTTTAGTTGTTAGTGATTTCAGTCTCCAAGTTTTTTACCATAAGAGATTACAAAATGGCAAATATAATATTAAATTCTATGAAAAATATTTTTTCATTCATATTTTGTTGAAAATTCATTTTTTATTAATTTTTGGTTTCGTTGGGTCACTTATCTAAATTGATAAAATTTTATTATAGTCTTTACTTAGGGTACTCTTTTGGGTTAAACGCATATATTTAATTCTGATCGCTACTCATATATAAGTAATTTATTATGTAAATCTCTACCTATATAATATAATAGTGAAAATATTTTTAAATTTAAATCCTAAATTAATAACTAATTTCAGTGGTAAACTGATCTTAACGGGCATCCTGAGCACGCTATTTTTCAGAGGAGTAAAAACATAAGAACATAATTAAATATTTTCTGCGTTCTGGAAAATAAACATTTATTCAAGTAAAATTTTTCTGTAGTTAATATTTTAAAAGTATGGGTTTGAAAATTAAATTTAAGCTTTTCTTCGTTTTATCTTCTTAAAAATAGAAACTATAAGTAAAAAATAAGCAGTTAAGGACGTTTATTCTTTCCGGTTTCTAAAAATCACGATACCACTTGAAACCATAAAACAAGTATATTAATAAGAATAATTTATCACGTAATTAAAAAAAGAATTACTCAAATTGGATTGGTAGTTTTTAATTGATGACTCTTTCAATCTACCTACAGCTGTTGTATTTTATGTACATTGTACATGTATGGTATTTATAGAAATATGAATAATATTTCAAGAATCCTAATTTTAGCGTCATATTGTTTCTTTGAAAGTAAAATATATTACACATTACTCAGCTATAACAAAAGCATAGGTACAGATAAAGCTTTTGGAAACTGTAACGCTAAATGCGACAAAGACTAATTAATATCGAGAAAGTCACACCTACTACAAAGCATTTGGATACAAAGAATACGTTGGGAAGATATTCGTAAAATAAAAGACTATTCCGTTTCAAATAGCTGAATAACCATGGGTAAATTACATGACAAAACACAATTTCACATAAATAATTCAAATATTATCCGATTCAAGTAATTATAATGCATTGAAATTATTGAATGAATAATGGTGAGTCTATATTTCACTTGACTAAATAGAAAGTTATTTTGCTCATTTTAATGTTTTGATAATATAATACATTATTACACCCTATATCTATGTTTATAAATGATATTTGCATTCGCTTTATAAACGTCCGAGAAAGATAGTATTCTCGTATTTCATAAAATTACGGAAATATCAAATGTTTGTCACAAATCCCATTCACACATTCAAAAGACATTAAATTGGTGTAATATATAAACAAATAGCAAATACTGATTTATGATGATATAGGAATTGATTGTTTGATAAAAATAAAATATCCAAACTCATTTCCTTTGAGCATTTTCGGCGACTATATGCTTTAAAACTTAACATTCACCAAACTTGTATCACATCATCTTTTACTTAAAGGTTCAAGAAGATTTGTGAGTTTTTCTTTAGGTTTTCTGCTTATTTGACATTTTATTTGGAAACGAGAATGCATCAAAATGTAAATTTTATAATATTAAATTTATGTTTATCTCTGTACATTATGCGAAGACGCAAACAAAGAAAGTGTTAAGAAAATTACGGTTGGAAGCAGAACCGTACTTTAGACGAACTTAAATGATATTTTTGTATAAAAATTATTATGTTGACTAATCATTTTTGGTATAAAAAATATAAAAGTTATAGTAATTAAATTAGTTAGATATATTCTGATAATTTGGTCCTAAAGTTAATGTTGTATAAATGCTCACTTAATGTTTTTAAATTGTTCGTTTTTATATTCTAAAATTTATTAAAAATATATGATAAAGTTCAATAAATAGACAAGTAAAGTTGAATTAGGGAAAATTTTAAACAATTATGCTTTTTTGCTAGGCGAACCTTCTAAAAATAAATTTCTTATTTTATCTCGGGAAAAAGCACAACAAACTCTTTAATTTATTTGCATATCTATCCACTTTTAATCCTACATTTTTGATCTTATTGTCTTCGAGGCATTTAGTAAAGTAAGTAAGTATTATTTATAGAAGTAAATAAATATTATTTTCTTTGAAGAAACTTGTGATGAAACATAAATAAGTAAAGTTTCATCTCTATATGTACACAGACGTTCCGACCCAACGAAAGCTCGTCTAACCTAAAATGTTGCGATAGAAAAAGTGAAGTCAATCAAAAATAATTGTTTCCTTTCAAGTGATGTTCCTTTTTAAATTAACTGTTAAACATTTGAAGTACTTTGTCCAGCAAAAAGTTTCATAAAAACTATAATTTAAGGGAAATATAAATACATTCTAAATGAATAGAGATGCTTATATGCTAACAAGTTTTCATCTTTTCATTAGAGATTAAAAAATATTTTATACTTTAATTTGAAAAGATGTCACCCGCTCATTTGTAACAATCCAAATCTTGGTATAACCTTTTTATTGAAACCCTTTCTCTAAATGAACTTCGAAATTGGGAAATTATTTTTAATTTTAACGCGCGAAGACTTCAATTTCAACTATCAACTTTGTCATCTTGTAAAGAAATAGGTAATTAATAGAGGATTCAAGTTTTTAATATTACTGTCATTATTAAATTGTTATTATTGAATTAATATTTCAAATTGTATGTAATGGATTTCTGCATATTGAGTAAGTTGCAGTCTTCAACTTCAGGGAATTACAAATATACAAAAACGAAAAACGAATGCTAAAAATTACTATGAAATCAAATTTTGGATTTTTTTTTCAAGAAGATAGTCATTTAGAAGAAATTAAAGAATAGTTTTTCAAAGAAGGGGGAAATTTTTGTGGGAAAAAACAATTCAAAGTTAAAGCTAAGAATCATTGAA
This sequence comes from Sisyra terminalis, assembly GCA_958496175.1. Classification (NCBI taxonomy): domain Eukaryota; kingdom Metazoa; phylum Arthropoda; class Insecta; order Neuroptera; family Sisyridae; genus Sisyra; species Sisyra terminalis. The sequence continues at coordinate 18,462,239 of OY292275.1, forward strand.
ACAAAACCTAAATTTAACTAAAAAAAATTAATACTTACATTGAAAGCTCAAATCTATAAAATAAATAAATTTTGATGACTGAAGCCAACTTTGGGGTTTGAAAAAGGAAAACAATCCATTTTCCAGTGTTCAATTAGAAAGGTAGAAAACAAAAATCTGCTTATTATGCAACAATAAATTGGTTCTTTTTTAAGGAGCTTTCATGCATCAGCATGCCTAAGTATGCCTATATATTTAACAGTGAGGCCTTATTTCGTACAATTTCATGCTTTTACGAATATTCTATCCCAGGGATGTAAAAATGTACAAAATCGAATAATAATTATTTAAATCTACCAAAAATCAAATTAAAGAAAAATTTTCACGGAAAATGTTCGTTTAGAGAAAAAACAAGAAATAACAGTTTTTAAATTACCGGAAAATTATTACGACCAAAAGTCACTCGAAGTAATGGCAGAGACTCATAGAAATTAAACTGTATTTTTACTTAAATCATTAAAAACAATGAAAGCCTAAATTTGTAAAAAAATAATAATAATTTCATAGCGATTTATCGCCCAGTGATCAATATGAAAGCAAAAAATGCTTTTTATAAAATTATAAATTCTTCTAGGTTCTTTTAGGAAGGAGTTTCTTGTCTTGTATGCATTGGGCACTCATTTTTACTGTTAGATCACATTTGTAAAATATTTAATGAAATTATTTTTTTTGCAATGCAAATAAGGTTTCTAAATACTTACTAAGCTATAGAAAAAGGATAAAAATTTCCTTAAACTCCACATTTTTATTGTGGCTTTCTCCACAAAATTCGATTTCTCTTTAGGTGGTACCTATAAAATTTATAGGTCACTCAAAAAAAAAATCAATTAAATGAAAATTAGTAAAAATAATTTTAGATTTAAGAATAATTATTAAAGAAATGCTAGAGAAATTTTGCATTTGAAACTTTGTTTTAACAGTAGAAATTGTTGATTTTTATAAAATTTAATAAAATACTTATTTAAAATACTTAAAAATCAAAAGCTTTGGCACGATTATAATAAAAAAAATAGAAATTTAAATATTCTGGTTTGGAAACCTCGAGAAAAATAGCTTTTTATAATGAATTACAAAATTAGAAGGTTAACTTTTAAAATAATCCATTATTATTGCAATAGTTTGATTTTGGCATATTGTTTGCAAAGCATTATGGTTAACTATATAAATAACATTAAATAGCTACTGCTAAATAAATAAAATCCAAAAGTATCCAAAATAAAATCAAAAATAAATATAAATCCTGAACGTCAACTAATCGTGAAAAATGCGAACTACAAAAGTTTCAACTACCTTAAATAATTTGTATAATTTGATCATTAAATTAATGTTAAATGAAAAAAAAATGTTAAAAATATAACGATTTGGGTTAAAAATTGTAGTAAAAGTGATAATTAAGATAGTTTTTAGGAACTCACAAAAATTATGCATGGTAAGAAGTCGAAATTTCCAAAAAGTAAACATGAGGTCTTAAATTTATTTGGTTATAAATGTTTAAGTCAACGGAAAATAATAAAAAAAGCTTTGTAAAGGTTCATTATTCCATTTTAAATAAATGGATGTATTGAATGGAGATGATTTGAATTCCTGCTGAACTTTTTCCCATTGGGAAAAGTTGAAAGATTTTTATACTTTGCATCATTTTTACAATGCGTATTCGAATAAAGCTCTGCTCGTTTGATAATATTCATAAATGAAAGATATTGTTTCATTCATGTACCCATAAATTCTTAATCAATGCAACACATTCGTTACTGCAGGAACCTTTTGAATTAAGACGGCATTCAAAGAGAAATGTTCAAATCTGTAATTCCGTTGAGATTAATTGATCATTTGAGTTTAGTTGCTCTAACCGCGTCACATTTTAAATCGAATTAAACAGTTTCAGAGCGACAATCTGAGCTTAATCAAAGCAATGTGCCTTTTTTAATGGAAACTTAAAATTGGATTCTGTAAAACAAATAATTTAAACTAAATATCCAAGAAACAGATAAATTAACAATTGTCTTCGCTTTTTTCGTCATGTAATTTAAATAAAAATATACCATAAAATTTTATTAAAAAAATTCCATTTAATTTGCCTTCTTTCAATGCCTAAATTAACCAAGTTGACAATATTTCCTAAGAACAGAGCATAATTAGCGAATCGTTGAATATATCAATGAATAAATAAATTTGAATAGGAGTGGAAAAAAGACAGAAATTGAATCAAGTTGCATAATTCTTTCGAGAACAATTATACAAGAAGAAATATGCAATTAAGTTCAAGATATAACTACAGATAAATAGATGCAGATAGCAATTTTCATTTCAATTTTCCTGGACATTGTTTCGTGGATTCATGCTGAAATAAAACATTTTTCTTAAATTTTCAAGGTACTCAAATACTATGCAAGTTCACAAAAGGAAAAGAATAATTAGCTAGCTATTCAAATGAGAGAAACGAAATTCTTAAAATTTAATTGAAAATAATTGCGGTAAATTTACAAGAAAATGTTCGTAAGAACTATAACAGGTTTCCAGACGACTCAAAGCTGGAATTCTGTGCCCTCACCGTATAACTACAAAAAAATTTAGAAGAGAATATGGCAGTAAAACAATACCAATCTCCAAGAAGCAATAAAGCTTTAAAATCTCAACAGTTCAATTATGAATTGGTCATAGGAATATATCCAATTTATTTTCCAGCTGGGAATATCTGCTTGTTTTCCGGAGTGCTTAAAAAACCTACATAGAAGTATTGGGGCAAATAAGATATTTAACCACTTGGGAAAGACAAAATTTAATTCATAAATCCAGAATCGGGTGTAGGCTTGTTGAAATTTATAAAAATAGGTTGCCTTATGTTGAGATTCAAGATTAACATGTATAAAATAATGAAAAAACTATTAAAAAGCACATATTTTTCACATTTTTAAGTCACTGTTTTTCTGTAACTAAATATGGTAACTCTTTTTACTGTAACTGGTTCATTGTCGACGATCAATCGCCTTTTATATACCATTCTGGAAGTTTTTTGATAGTTCTTAAATGGTATATCTTTTTCTATCTCTTTCTATCTCACATTAGCATCTCAAGCAAAAATTTCCGGAACATCTTACGTCTCAATCTAACCTCATTTAACTTTTAAATGTTCTAAGTCCACAAAAATAAAAACTATATTTTATTCCTTATTCCTTATTATTTTATATTTTATACAAACTATATCAATTACTAATAATTTTATGGTTTCTTTGTCGGTGTTTTATAACTGTATTCGTCAAATTGTCTAATGGTAACAAATAAAAAAAAATTACGACAGGTAAAATTTTCTTGAGAACTAATTTTTTTAAAGCACGGACTGTGTAATTACGAACGTTTGCACTGTCTAAAAATTATAATTAAATGAAAGTTTTTCTTTAATTTATAATGGTTACAAGGATTTGAGGATGTTTTCTATCTCAAGTAGTTATGACTCGATTTTTTATTTTTTTTTTGCAACGTTTCGTAGTTTATTGCAGCTTTTTCAAGCGATTATTAATAACAATATAAATTTATCAAAAATAAGTTATATGAATGCCTTTTTTGTTGATATTCATAACACCTTTATAGTAATGTAACAGAAAGGGACAAAGTCTGTCTCTCTCTTTGTGCCGTACCGGCACGCGATTGGCTGAGTGACTTCTATCTCTCTCCCACCAATGCGAATGTACATATAGATTGTTGTGGAAACATCTAGTAGGTGGTGGAACATTGGCGAACAATGGAGTACATTCTAGAATGTTGGGTTGCGGGTATATAAGTTACTCAGCTCAAGCCCAGAGACAGTTCTGTATCGAAGTTCTCTTTGAATTTCCGTTACAACAAAGCAATTACAAAGCGATTTTTATTAGTGTGATTTGAATTAAAAGTGATTATTGTCATTTGAGTGATTGTTTTGACATGTGTAATTGTGTAATAAAAAGTGTATACAAGTGTATTAAAAAAAGTGATTGTTAAGTGTCAAAGTGATTATTTATTTCCAAAAGAAATTAAAAGAACGAAAAAATTCAATCTCAATACAGTTTTGAGACGCCACGTTGCAATATTTTAATAAATATATTTTTATTAAAGCAATACAAAAAGTTGTAAAATCTAATTTAGAAAGTCCTTATACTTACTTGAAAAACAAATTGTAGAAAGTTTTGTAAGGATACACTAGTATCTTCAAAAAACAGTGAAAAAATAGTACTTGAAAATAAAATAACATAACATGCTTTTCATTAAGTTCAAATGTATCAATTGAAAATCTTCTTATGTAAACATGACGGGTTTTCATTAGTAACTGAAACAATTTTACTCAATAGAAGCTTAAAGAAGTTTTTACTTGAAAAATACGAATGAATGCGATTTTATTAAAGGTATTGAAACGATTCACAACTGGAAAAACAAATATTTCGCTGAACACCAAATAGATAAATAAAATATCTCCTAGAAAATTGAAATGCGAAGTTTCAGTAATGAAGTTGATGATGCAACAAGAACAGAAGGAAGCGATAATCTTCTTATCTAAGATTAAACTCGGAACTTCATTCGGTTTGCACTGTGGTGAGGTATGCATTGCATCGCATCCGTTTGACTGATAATTCATTTATCAACTGTATCGTTATGAATTTATGATAACTTGAATATCATCCTGAACATTTTCGTTGTTATTTCTGTAATACAAATGTCACACGCCGGTAGAATTCTCTAATTTGCGGATACTTGGATTCTACAAAATATCAGTATGAAAGATAATCAGGTTACATACTTTTTTAAATTCCGTTTGCATTTTTGATTTCATAATGTAGAATATTTTCAATAGTATATCGTTATTTCTTGAACCAATAATTCGCTGATTGAGAATTTGATTTCTTTCAGACCGACTTATCTTCTGCTCATCAATGAATTTTGCGTCTACATGTGTGCGTAAGCTATTAAGAGCGAGTAATTATCGCGAAATATAACCCATTTTTGATACTATGAACCACTGGGGGTGTTCAATAACGAAGTTTAATTCACGAATAATCAGGATTTTCAAGAGTAAATAGGAGTAAAATAATACACACATGGGAACGTGAAATTGTTCTCATACGCAGAAAATTGCTATTCTAAAAGCAGCCATGTGAGTCTATAAATTCTTAATTGCAGGACGTAAATGTATTCGTATATTTGTTCTCTGTTTCTTTGAAATGTAAGCATTTTGATTAAATCTTTAACTAATTGTTCCATCTTATACGCGTAGATTCTTACCTTTATACCTACAGTTTTCTAATTAATATAAAATATTCCACTACCCAATTATGAGATAAGTTAACCAACTATAATTTTTTTAACATTTTCTTTGTACTGAAGAAAGTAAATTTTTCCTAAGAGCTTTAAGCAAAATAAATAACGCTCCCTTAAAAATATATGTATAAATTTAATAAAGGTATGCTTGATTAAACAAAGTCTATAACAGATCCCAGATTATGACATTGATATTTTCTATCTATTACAAAAAATATTGCAGAAACCTAAAAGTTATTTTCCAATACAATATTTATCATTTTCTAATATTTCACTAATTACAAAATATGAATTAAGTTTAAAAATGATTTACGATCTTTCCTCCAAATCACTTTTCCCAAAAAATACATTTTTTGGTCATCATAATTCTTCGAATAACTATTTCTTAATTTTACTGTTTACTACATTTTTATTTCCCTAGCCAGAAGATCCTGGTTAACGCTTCTTCTCCGTCCACATATTGTGGATGAAAGTTTTAGGTTGTATGCTGTAGTTTTAGACTTGTAGATTTTAAATCATCAATTCTTTTGAGATGTTGAAGTCCATAATTCAATCCATATTTTTGGAGTTCTTCCTATGGGTCATCGTGTTTGTGTCGATCAACTGTTTTGCTTGATTATTGTCAACTTTTTTCGGGACATCTTGCCTAAGTAGTTGTTCCTGGTTTTCTTGCGTTCACGTCCTCATCTGATTATATCTTTCACCTATCATTTTTACCTTAATTTTGTGTTTCTTTTTTTGACTTAATCTGTACTCGGAGAAATTTCTTTGTATTCTCATCTTTGTTGTTCTAAAGATATAGCTTATTGTTGCCTGCTCTTGTCTTTATGACGTATATTAGTTAGGGCTTATCGTAGGTTTTGAACATTGACTATTTAAATTAAGTAAACTTAAATATTGATAACAAATACACTCCTGCGGTTTTCACCAATATAAAGTTTAAAGGTTTATTATCTAAAATCTCACATTCACCTTAAATAAAAAAAAATCGTACCAATACTATTCAATAACGATATTTTAAGAACGTCAACGGATGTTTGCTACCTAAGATTCTACATAGATAGCCACCTCACTTGGAATTCGCATACTTGATTAAAAAGACAGGAACAGGAAAAGACAGACGTTACGGATTCTCACGAAAACTATTAAAATCTAACTCTACAATACACATATCCAACAAACTAACTTTACATAAAATAATTTTACGACCCGATGTATGGAGTAGTACTGTGGGTCTTACTAAACCGACCAATATACAAGGAACTCACTCTTTTTAATTCAAAGTTCTCTGAAAAATCATTAACATCGCCTTTTATGTGAAAAATGAAGTAATTCATAAAGATCTCAATAAGCTCTCTGTAGCTGAATTCATTTCCGATACATTCCTAAAATTTCATGAAAAAATATCCTCTCATACAAACTACAAACACTATCATCCATTCAGCATCCAAAATATCCTCCGCGAAATTTAAAAAGACGATGGCTATAACAGATCACTTTCCCAGTTTATAGAGAATTCCAAAGTTGATTGGTGTTTATCATCAAGCCTCATATTTTACATACTTTTTTTGAAAAAAAAACACTTTTCTTTAGTCATCATAATCACTTTTGCTTTTTGTTTATGTCAATGTTGTATCGATTAGAAATTTATTTTTTATAATAAAATAAAATATGTCATAAAATGATGATTGTTTAGAATCAGTCTTGCAGATATTTCATATCAACTGATATTAAGCCGATGTTAAATAATTGTAGTTTGGGATCTAACCAATTTTTAACTTTCCTTTAAATACTAAAAGTTGATTTCTAGTAAAAGTTATATCAAAGTGGAGTAATCAATTATAAATTTTTAATGGTTTGAATAAAATTTTATTTTCTCTACTGAGAGTCATTTGTTGAAATTTCATTATTCTGTATTTTTTTTATAAAAACTTTTCTTTATATTGTCAAGCAATAAAAAAGAATAAAAGATGGATTGTATATAATTTATTATTATAGTATAAGAAAATTTGGTTACTTAATAAATTTTGTTTCAATCGTAGAACCAAATTAAAAAAAAACAATTGACAAATCAAGATTAAAAAATATAACTAAGAATTTAAGCAGTAATGGTGCCAATCATTATTTACAATGTTTAATTAATATTTCTTTAAATTTTAAAACTGAATATATCATTAACTTTACGCTATTCTTTTATTTTTTAAGAAAATGTTTAAATGCTTTCAAATATTCTACTTTTGTGAGAGTTTTAAATATCTTTGAACTAAAAATTACTTTTTTCTGTAAAAATAAAATCAATAAAAAAATCTACTCTTAAGAGTTCTTTTTCTGCAAAATGCAATTACGCTAATGAAGAGAATACTTGACGTTAAAATATAGCAAAAACAAATTAAAAATCAATTACTCTACGAAAATATTACCACATGCGGTGTTTTTAATCGTCTTTTCAGAACTTTTGTACTAATGATTTATTGAAAACTTGCTTAATACATGTATTTTTATTACTTTTTTTTTCTATATTAAGAAAAATGAACAGCGTTGGTGACCTGAAATAGACTGATTTCATTGTCTAAGTAAATAGCTATTACTAATATACAATGCTAAATGATATATTATATAATTAATAATAATATATAAGTCCCATTTCACTAATTATTAGTTTTTTATTTTATGCCTTCATTTGAATTTTATCGATTTGGTGGGAATGCATTTTAAGAGCAAAGATGTGAAATAAAACTCAAGTTTCACACACTTATCTTCCGAATTTTAAATTACTTCGCCATGTAATAAGAACACTTAGATCTAAAGGCCAGTATTTTCTCATCTAGATACTGACATTTATTTTCCAGATTAAATTTTATACGAAGCGTAGGAAATCATGCAATTTATGTAGGATAAATGTGGAGGATTTATCTGGCAGATAAATTTTTATCTATTAAACAGTCATCTTAAGAAATTGGTCTTCATTCATGAGTAAAAATACTTTCCCCCAAATCTTTTGTAATCAAACAAAAACGATCTATTTTTTATTGTTAACCAAGAATGTTTCAACGTGTTTTGATTACATTTTTAAGGATCCATTCGGTTTTTCTTAATAATAAAAAAAACCTTTTCAATACTTTTATATTTTGAAATCTATAAAAGTAAAAATAGAAAAAGCACGTTATATGAATTTCTAACTTATGAAGTATCAAATTTGTGTACATCTTAAATTTAATTTTAGGTTATTCAAAATGCCTCTTACAAACCACTATGTTTGGTACTGAGATATTTGGTTTAATCACAGCAACACAAAGGGAGATTGTTGTATTTAATAGTGACGAGGATTCAGAGGGTTTTGAAAGGACTATAAATGATATACGAAGCTATCATTTACCAAAACAAGCAAAGAAAATCATTATGGGGCGTATCTCTTTAATTTTATTATTAATTAAAAGATTTGTGAAGTTAATTCTTGGATTAATTATTTATTGACCCATCATTATTTTCGATTAAGCACTACTACGTGCTTTGATTACAACATTATGGATAAATTTGCAGACATGATCGTTTTTGTGCCCAAGATACTCATTTCAAGTCAAGTTTTATTCAATTTAATTAAATTTATTGTTAAGTTATAATTTCCATCGTGGAAGTACATCATATATGGCACTTTATTTCATTTAGTATTAAATATAAAAGATCACATCTTAAATATCATAAATTTCAGGTTTTGTGTTAAATGAATTATAAACAGAAGAGGTGTTTAAAGTAAATATCAACTGCGTTGATTTTTTAAATGAAAGTAAAATGTTTGTATATCATAAAAAAATAAGGACAAAATACAAATAAGAAGGTAGAATTCTCCAATAACAAAGGGCTATTGTGTAGTAAACATTTAATGGTTGATAAATTCTTTAGTGCTATAAAGTGGAGAAAAATAATACTTTCGTTTATCTTCAATTTAAGTATATACCTGACCTTTGGTATTTTATAGACTTATGCACTGTGATTTAATTTGATAACGATTTGTTTTTACACTTGAACAGCGAATAAAAACTCCCTTTGGTATTTGTTTTCCAAAGCCCCTCAAACATTTACACATCAAAGATTACGGTTTGGGTTTGAGATAAAAACGAGTGGCACGGAGTTGAATTGAATTTTGCAAATATTATAATGCCTTTTTCCAATGAAAATGATATGAAAAACGTATTTCATTTCAATCGACAAAACATTAATACAATTAAAGCCATATTTTATCTTCAGAAGCGTGTTATTATTTATTTAAGTATTCATTTTATATCACTGTCAAAGATATTAAATTAAGAATGATTGATGCAAAGTGATAAAGAAAAAAAAACAGGAAAAGATTTATTTGTGAATAATATTGATTTTTTTATGAAAGATTATAAAAAAACAACTTATAATTGGATAAATGCTACAATCTCATTTGAAGTTAAAAGTTTTTATGTTATTCAAACTAAAAGTTACTAAATAACTTTACTTTGAAAAAATAGTACAACTTTGTTACATATTTCTGTAAATTAATAATAATTACATGAAAAAATCTATCGTAGGTGCTAACCTCATAGGAATAAATACATTTTCATTGGTAGCTAAATTTAAGCTCGTAAAAAAGCCTTTCATTTAGGAAATGTGTAGGTGGAAACACGCACTTCCATGTTAATGGATTGCCGAATCATGGCTAAAAAGCAGCTCCTTATCATTTTGGTTTAACATTAAATGAGGGCTTTTCCTCCTGACAATTTATGTTTATCTTAGAAAATTAGTACTTATCTTAAAGTTGGTAGGTAAAATTGCTGTTCACTCACTTCTTTAACTGCCTCCTAAGCTATAATTCATAGATTTGATAAAACAAAATGATCGCAGTAATACATTTATATGTTATTTTGTGTAATTTTTCACATTTTGTATTTTCTTATATAAGTATATCAATCAGTATATAAATCAGTTTTAGTTGAATCTACTGAAACCAAAACTGATTTTAAAAGATTTTTACAGTGCCGTAGCGTTTTTGTTGCCCAGGGCCGATCAAAATCTCGCCGCCCTCTATTTTCCTCGTTAGTCAAGAAAGTTGGTAAATTCTAATAACTTTAAATTCATTAATTATTTAAAAAGTTACTCTCTGAGTTTTTCTCAAAGAAAACTCGCCTTTTTTATGTACCACCCGGGGTATGGCCCTCCTGTACCCACCACGCTACGCTACAGGATGCATGTGACAATTGGATATTAATTTATATCAACTATGACAAGTTAATTTAATTTGAGATTAAGTTAAAACATATATAAATAACTTATATATATGAAGATATTAATTAAAAATTGTTTTTTTTTATTCTTATCTTTAACGATAAGTTTATGGTAGTTACTCCCATGGTTGAATTCTTCTCTCCAGTGTCGTTAAATCCTGGCGTGGTTTTTAAACGCAAAGTAGTTCATTCCTCTTTCATTAAATCCTATTTAATGAAATAGGATTTGAATCCTAAATGAATCCTATTCATTTTTTTTTAAATTTGAAAAAATATATTGACGAAAATTATAATGAATCGGATAAAAATACACAATAAATGTCGAACTATTGTTAGGGAATATTATTTGATGAATTGTTTGTCCATATAATTGGTATATAGGCTTGATTTTTACATTAAATGAAAAAGTTTTCTTAAAGAAGCAAATATTCTTATGATAATATTATTATTATAAAATTAGTTTGCGTATCATTTAATAACAACGTGATAAAAATATATTCTTGTGATTTAAAAGCAAAAAATACAAATGTATTTGTTATTTCCTGATGCCTTAAAACTACTATGGTCATTAGCGATTCTAAGGTTAATAAAAATCTGTAATCGACAAATATCGAAAATTTGCTCGATATAAAGATCCAATCCAAAATCTATTAGTTTTGAGGCGGACCCCTAGACCATTTGAACATCAGTAGGCTTTATAAACCATTTATTCTAGAAAGAAGAAAGAACGCGTTCATACTAAAAATTACATAAGAAAAACTAAAACCACAAAAGAAAACGATAAAAAAGAACCAAATCTTTAACCTTCCGAAAAACACTACTTAAAATACACAATAAAATGAAATGAGGAAAATTTATTTTCAAAAATAATAATAAAAATATTAAAGCTTATTGGTGGCCAAGTGGTTAATATAACCATTCAAAAACTGGTTAGCGATGAGTTCGAATCTTTTATCGATTAAATTTTCGATATTTTTTGTTTTATGGCTTCTTATAAGCCCTAAAACGACTCGAGGGTAAAAAACCTTGATAGCATTAAATCAACGATAGTAAATAATAATAATAATACGAAAAAAATTAACATTGATTAAATCACAATTAATGAATAATTATAAATGTTCTATGACTCAATTTCTTTCGTAATTACGACGCGTTTCAACATTACCTGATGATTACAGCCAAAGATTGTCAAAACGCGTCGTAATCGAGAAAGAAATTGAGTCAAAGGACGAGTATAATTATTCAGTAATTTTTAAAAATACCTAAAAAAAAAATTTTAGTTTTGGTGAAGCAATTAATCTTTTCATGTTAATTTTACCCGTGATTATCAAGAGATTTGAATCATGTTATGAACTTGTAGTTCCCAACGGGGGTGAGATGAAACTTTCTAAAGGGGCGATGGTAGATAAACTGTTAAAACATTTCAGAGTATACTTTCTATTATCTTACGAAATTTATCGAGAAGAGTGTAGTGTTTTGTTGATCATTTAAAAAGCTGAACATTTATTAAACCAATTGGATGCGTAGTAGTATGAACGATTTATATCTGAAGGCTTTAATTTAACATTTTTAATGTTTACGTGGCACTTTTGCATTTATTTATATTTTTGTTTTGTTATGTATGGAATGCTTTGGATGATTTTTTATGTGCAGAATGATATCAATACCCAGTGCAATCGTAACCGCATAAAACGATGTTACTGCTACTGTTAAAATGAAAATATTTTCACAATTGTAAAATTCGTATTTTATTTAGAATTGTAATTTTCTTTTCATTAAAAGATAGGCAAAAGAAATTATTGCTAAACATGCAAATTTTGGAGTGATACAATGAATAAATTTTTTAAATATTTCATTACTAAAAAAATATTCTATGAACATAAACAAAACTATTCAACAGTAAGTGGAACTAAAAATATTTTTAATCACTTTTCTATATTAGTTTTATAAATAAAAGCTATGTAACAAAGACGTATATAGATTATAGATGAATTTAAAAAAACAGACTATTAACATTTCGGATTTCATACTAATGGAAAGTGATAAAAGCTTTTAAATAGTTTTTTGATATTATAAAAATATTTTTCCTCATTTTTTTGTCTAAAAAATCATTACTTTTGAAAAAAAATCTATTGAAACTGTAAAAATTATATTTCCTTGTAAAATGAAAATACTTAAGTTCAAACATATTTTTTTGTTTACCATAACTCTTGAGTATGTCGATGTAAATTCTTCTAGCTTGTCAGAATATATAATGTGCAAAATTGTTACTCTTTGACAATGCAGCGCCATCAGGAAAATAGGAACATGTTAGTTTTTACTGAAGAGTTATTTTAAGAAATAGTCACGTTTCTTAAAGTTTTCGCACATGATACATTCTCAATTCCACCCCATCTTATACCAACATTCGCTGTTATGTCTTTAGGTTATTGTGTTAACCCTATTGATATTAAATTTACTGCAAATATTCTTAACTCATATACATTTGCAAATATCAATTAACCTAGTTACAGAAAATTTCATTAAATTTTATTAAATTTAGTTCTAATAATAATTCATTACTAATTCCCTGAAAATGAAGGAAAATCGATACGTATATGTAACTGAATGTAGTTCTTTTCTTTAAAATACTAATATGTTCAAAGTATTTTACTTTTCGAGCATCTTCTGACAGTGCTTCGTTCGTATAGTGTAAGGAAATGAAAATTGAATTTTCAAGTAAACCAGCGCATAATACTGCCTGAAGGTTAGTAAAGAAATATCCATGATGCTCAATATGTAATGTTAAGAAGATGACAAAATGTTCACGTATAAAGTCTAGACATGTAGGTATGATTAAAGAACATGTCTGAAACTACCAATTTTCTTTCAACATTTTTAAAGTAATTATGTTAACGTTCGTGATTCTTTTTCTTTTGAATGGAATAGATAAGACGTTTTCCAGAGATGATTTGTCTTTTAACTAGTTATATCTACGTGTAGAGGTTACAATTGCCAATGTATAACAGTATTCTACATATACGTATAAACTCGGTATTTTATAATAGGTACTAAGTTTTATGTATGAAGAAGAAAATTGGTTTTATCTGCATTTCTCTGTTGAACTTATGATATGATTAAAGTTTCTTAACCCTTAGCAAGATCGTTTTACTTTTGTTTTGGTGCTTACAAATTTTTTACGTAACAAAGGGTATAATTCTTGAAAACTTATTTCAATGAAGTTTTTGACCTGATCAATATTACAGTTGAAGAAAAGTTTTTATAAGACATGTTAACTATTAATAAAATATTACATAAGAAAATTATAAGTTTAAGATCTTATTTTTTTCATTAAAATTTTATATTTCATCCAACAGAAACTAATATCAATATAGTCAAATTAATATAGTAAAGTGCATCACAATAAATGATTTCATAAAATTAAAGTACAGTAAAACGTCGATATGAGGAACTTATTGGGGGGACAGTGTATCCATTAAAGCTGATAGTCCAATAGAAAAACATAGGTTTAAAATAAGCCAAATAACTTTTTTTTGAAAATATGTACACTATATGAAGATTCAAATTTTTAATACAAAACACAAACAAAACTATATTGAAATGTCTTCGGGCATTCGTCAAGTAACGTCGCTGTTTAATATCGACGCGCATTCTTTTGGTAATTCTGCTTTGAAAAAGGAATCAAGTATTGCTTGCCCCTTGGAAGTTAGTTGTTTTTTTTTTTAAATCAACTCTCGAAAATTAAAATATAGTTGAACTTGGCCAACCGACGATTATCAATAAGTGGTATTGGATCGCCGAGAAACGATCTTACCAATACTGAAAACTTTATTTTAGGCAGTGTAAATTTTTTTTTGCTATTTTCACTTCCATCCTCATTTTTTAGGTTCATAATTTCATCTGCTATTTTATTTTCAGTCAAAATATTATACTCAAGGTCACCTTTATCTACTTCTAGCCTTTATAAAACATCTTCCTAAGCTACTTATTCTCCGGTATTACTATGTTCACATTGTCCTACTGATAGTGATAATCAGGGCCGCTAAAACCTATTTACATGGACAACACTTGAATTTAAGCATGTAAAATATTAACCGGACGTTTTTTATTATTTTCATTTGATCGGAATTTTTGTCTGTTACATCCGAAATTCGTTAAATAAAAGGTTTATAAAAACACAGGTGGCTTCATGGGCTTAAAGCGCTCAAAGTGAGTTATCCAGAAGGAATTCAAAGTAATAACTGTTGTAAGCATTAATAACAATATATCAAAATCGTACGTATATTTATTCAATACGTTTATAAGTATAGGGGAAGTCCGGGAAAATTGGACACCTTACGCCTTAATGACCTATAGCAAGAAAACGTATAGACATAGAAATAAAACAATTGCTGAATATGAATAAGTATTTATTATAATTTTTAATATAATCATCAAAAATTTGGTAACATCAATATTTTACTTAAAATTACTAACAAAATTCAAATTGGTACAGCTATCCGCTTTGCCCAACCAACCGGGTCAAGTGGATAAGACCATATGGTAAAGTGAACACATGGTAAATTAAAGAAAAAATACCGAAATCAATGTAAGAAGAATAAAATTAATGATAGATATATAGCTACTTAATTATCAGCAAAAACGATTGAAGATCGTTCTCCTGTTCGTTGTTAAAAACCTTGCGAAAACGGCCAAGTTGAGCCGTAGAACTACCTTTTTTCTAATGCCTATACAAAGTAGCATAAGATAGGCCATATTTTCTTGCTGTCGTTTTCACTGGAATACCAGAATTACAGTCTGCTATCGCAAGTATCATAACATCCTCACTCTATTTGGCTTGATTAGTTTTCCTTTTATATTTGTAAACCATCTATAGAATTATAAATGAAAACCATCGATCAGAAAGCCTACCAGGTAAATTAAAATTGCTATACGGATAAAGTGGATACGTATCCACTATCCACCTTGCCCGTATTCTCTTATGCTTTCTGTATGCTTTGCCCAATAGGTACTTGGTGAACCAAACTTAACCTAAAACCAAATTCAAAAACAATATCTGAATAAAACTTGCAGTAATTCAACAAGAAAGCATACACTTTAAAAATACAAACAAAGAAAAACAGTAACATCACATGTAGATGAGTAATTATGAAAATACTTACCTCAAAATATCGTAACAAAGTATCACTTATTTATTTTAACTATTTTTTTGTCCAACAACGGGTCACCTTACGCTAGCTCTGTCTGTTTATGATTGAGGAATGGAGGACGGATCGCTTTGCTCTTTGCTATGCCCGGACTTCCCCTATACATTCAGGTTAATTCCAATGTCTAAATACTTCAGAAACTTTGAATAACGGCATTTTTTTCTTTTCTAATGGAGCAACCTGTCTGTTCAATGGGGGTTTCACTGTATTTGAAAAAAAACAATATCGTTGGTTTAAGATACTTTGTTTATGCCGTTGTATCCAATTTATTAAATATTTTAATAAAAAAATGTAGTTTGAATTGAATATTTTCCTAGCCTAGTTTTGTAAAATACCGTTGGAACATATAACTTTTCCTGAAAAATCACACCTTTTTCATATCTTCAACGCTAAAAAACGCAAAGTTGAAAAAAAAAAACAAATAATAAATTCTGAACTAAACAAGTGTTCATTTTTATAGAATAAAAAGATTGTTGTAAGCATTGAAGCACAACAACGTCGTAGCATGTGAACCCAAATTGACAATACAAAACGAAAATGAAGAGGAGTTTTTGTTTAATTGTAAAAAAAAGTGGATAACAGATGGCAAAGAAAATCATAATGTACAGAAAACTTTGTTACACCCAACCTTAAAAGAACATACATATATGAGAAACGTGTCAAGTAGCTGAAAGGGCAAAAGGAAAATATTTGTTGAATTCTTTTTCAAGAAGATCTATTTACTCTTCTAAAGAATACGATCAAAGGTGTTATGCTTTCGGAAAATGAATAGGTATCTCATTTTTTCACTACCTAAAGATGAAACGGACGAAAGGAGCAAAAATCAACATAAATGATTCATTAAAAATATTTCTAAGACAAAAGATTTTCTCTCTATATAAGATAAAAAAACCAATTTCCCTTCTTTGTTCCTTCAAAATTTAAAATATCAGATAAAACCTTGTTTGTTTAACTCAAATGAAAGTTGAATTCTTTCAAAAAAGGAAAAATTATAAATTGATTTTATTTTATTTGCACAATGAAACAACTAGATATTCGCAGATCTCATAGGCATGTGATGAATGCATAGCACTATAAAGTAAATTAACGGTTTTCAAATTGTTTCCTATAATATCTACATTTTGCATATTTTAACAAGAATTTGTAAAACTTTAACAGTAACATGTTCAAAGTTAATTTAATTAGTTCACCAAATATTTGATTTCACCATAAATATCATGAAATTGGGTAATATTTATTTAATTTATTTTAATTATAAAATTATCGAGTACAGCCTCATTCATTTAGTTGATGAAAAATTTGCTAGTAAAATTAAGGTTTTTAAGGTCAATTTTTAAGATATTTTTGCAACAAAAGAGTATATGAGTTTTGTAAGCTCTTTTCGATTCGAACTCAACACTTACCAGTTTTGGAGCGGCCACCTTGACCACTCCACCATCAGAAGGCATAAGCTTTTATAGGTTCTAATATAGGTACTACTAGGTATGAGTTTGTTATGTAGGAAAAAAACAGTTTTAGGTATAATATTTTATAAAAAATAAAGATTTTTTTTTATGATAAAGTGACTAACATTGATACTTAAATAAAAATAAAGCTCTACCATCGGTAATAAAACAATATTTTCAGCAGTTTTTAATGCTACTTTCCAAAAATTGAAAAAAAAATAAAAGACAAAGACCTCATTGCCTCGTTCCCACATAATCAAAATGAGTCCATAGCTGGTACATTTAGCATTGTACCGTATTTTTCTTTTGAAACTTGGTACCAAAATACTGTTAGGTTTATTTTTAATCGACGAAAATATTTTTCTCTTATCAATGTGTATTTTTAATCAAGTAGTCAGATCATGATCATTATTTTATATAAATTAAAATCATCAATTTGATATGAATTATTTCGATTTCTTTTATTTCGAAAAATCGACAATGGAAAAACATATTATGAATCGTAATCTGTTCATTGTTATATATAGCTTATGTATTAAAATGGTTTCTAATTGTAACGCATTCCTCAGTTAAATAAAATTACTTAAGCCCTTCATACATGCACATCTCTAAAGATATGCTGAATATTCGTTGACTATATCGATAATAAATTTAACTTTTGATATAAAATTTTGTGTGCATCTTTGGACGGAACTAGTATTAACAAAAATGCAAACTTCTTCAATTTTATTCCATATTTATCCATGCAAATATAACAAGTATTAAAGGATCGATGAAGAACACATAATAGAAAAATTTCATAACGCCTGAAAAATTTACTTCCATTAAAAAAAACTGATTCCCAGATTCTGCGTTTGAATATACATCCGTGAATTTATGTGCATTTCATATTTCCTCATAAATATTTATAGCTGTGTGATAAACCAACATGTAATTTACAATAATCATATTTGTATAAGTTTCGACATGGAAATATCCCCTCTTTGTGTATCGTGCTTGTTTACTTTCAACACAATATACCCAGGTATTTTACAGATTTATATTGAGAAAATAAATCGATATAACTTTTTAATTTGCAATAAAAAAGAAAACTAATTCTACAAAAAATATAAAATTGAAATAAAAAGAGCAATCGTTTGAATATATTTGTTTATATTAATTTTCAATTAATTTTAATAAATTTTTTCGTTTTTGCACAGTTTTAGAGAGAGAGTATGGTTAGGCTTGAGATTATTTGGTATCAAGATTTTTTTCCTACAGTTCATCAGGAGGAATTTCGGAGAACTTCAACATTGCAACCATAGGTTTAATG
Organism: Sisyra terminalis; assembly: GCA_958496175.1. Taxonomy (NCBI): domain Eukaryota; kingdom Metazoa; phylum Arthropoda; class Insecta; order Neuroptera; family Sisyridae; genus Sisyra; species Sisyra terminalis. The sequence continues at coordinate 18,480,777 of OY292275.1, forward strand.
TGTTCTCTGGGCTCTTATTTCATTTATTATAAGGCCGTGAATAACCATTTAACTTTACGTTCTATAGAATGCTGTTATGGCCTGGTATCCAACGCAATGTTACTTGGTTTTTGGCACCCAGATTACTAAAGACAATCACAGTTCCAGATTGCTGATACAATATATAAAATATATTGTGGTCTAATTTATGTAATATAATTTTACAATTAAGAAAACTACAAAATTAAAAAAGAGCAAAAGCCAAAACAAAAGTATTTTTGATGTATAGCCCAGGTACGTATTTTGATTGCCAAGCAACCTTCCTCATTGGTCATAAAGTAGTATTGAATCGCTCCATAACTGCAATATGATGAGTCTCATATTATGATTCATCATATTGTGGGCCTAAAGTGTTATTCTGCAAGGTCCATTTAAACAAATTTTACAGGGGAACAAAATAAGTGAATGCAATTTTTATAAGTAAGTACATTAAATAGGTTTTTGTTACATGTTATATTTTAAAATTTCTTTATTTAAAATAGTTTTTCAGTTTCCCACTCGAAAGAATTTTGTTTTCCCTTCCTTAAGAAACAAAAAAATCATTAAAAATGGAAGAACACTTAAGACCGACCAAATGTAATATATCTTACTATATCATCGTAGTCACATATTGTAACTCATCATATTATGATAGTTGGGGAATGAGCTAACATTACTTTATCATCACTAAGATGATTGTTTGGGAATCAAAGTATATATCGAGGCAATATGTCCAAAAGAAATATGTTTGAGCTGTTGTTCAAATTTATATGTATAGTTTATTTCATTGAAAAATCTTATTGCATAAACTAGACCGTAATTTATATTTGTAGTATACTTTTGTAAATTATATTATCTTTAAATAAAACCATTATTACATTTTATGTTTTGCATAAACAATATAACTGTATAAAGTCAGCGAAAAAAACTAATTTAACTCCCATGGTAGTTTCGAGGCTTAGTGATTCGATTAGTTTAATGACATTTATCAATAGTTAATACCTGTGTACGTTGTCACTTCAGCAAAAGTTCTTAAGGTTTACAAAAGCTATACATTTTTGTATGGACCATCGTTTATATAATACATATAAGGTAAATCAATGTTAACTTTTAATGCCATTTTTTATTCAAAAGTTTCGCGAGTTGAGAAGTATACCGAATAAGTTCTGAATATTTGAGACTAAAAATAACCAATAAAAAAGTATAGTAAAAGTTTGAAAAGCACAAAAATTAATTATTATTATACAACAGTTTTAGCATAAGCAATACATTTCATTAAGTTCTTCTGTCAAAATAAAATATGTAAGAAAAAAACTAAACTTAAACCGTTAAAATTATTTTATCTATTATCAGTTTTGTTGCAAAATGATGTTATATAAATTATTTTTTTTTAAATGTTATCGTATATTAGAATTCGTAAAGATACGGAAAGAAAAAATATAGAATTATAAGGACACTCCCTTGATTAAGAGGCGTAAGATTTTCCGCAATATACACAAAACTTAAAAAATTGTTCTAGTCAAAAAGAATATAAGCATTTATAATATAAAATAAATACCTACTAAAGAAGAACTTGAAGTTTTTTATCATTACGAAAACATAGTAAGTCAACAATTTTTTTTTTTCGCATTGGTAAATTTTTTCTGAGGTTCTTTCCCCGTGAACCAAATTACCAAAACGAAATAATACACTAAGATATTATATACAGCGAAATAGATTATTTTTCTGTATAGCAATGAATTTTTAATAATGTATAAAAGTATTTAGAATCGGAGAAAAATCGTATTGCTTCAATATGATCCATTATTATGAAAAGTTATACGCGTAAATTTTATTAAATTTAATAAACAAGATATTTAATTGTTAAATTTCTCAGATTTCATATTTTCAGTTCAATAAAAATGTCTTCCATTATTTACTCCAGTATTTATTAAGTTTTCCACTATCAACGTTTTGCATTACCGTACATAAAAATGAAAAACTGCTCTAGAAATGAAAATTGATTCGAGTAAAGCGTATAGTTTCATTCTGTACCAAGTAAATGAGAAAAAATACATTAAGTCGTGAAAAAGAAACCAGAATAAATACATAAATAAATAAAACAACTTAATGAGGTTTATTTGAGGACTGATCTTGTTTTACGTTCGATTTACTTTGTTATTTTGAGTTTTTTCAAATAAATCTCTGTTAGTATGAGAAATTGGAATCGTAAGAATAATTTGACTTATCGTTGGATTTATTTTCTACTCACATAAGATTGAAGATAAATTATTTGAGTGAATTTAATCCAAATGAGTATGGGAATATAATCAAATATTTAAGATATTTTTGAAAATTCTTAGTTGATTTGGTAGCTAATTTTATTTTGTTGTCGAGAATTTGTATTATGGGAAAATATCAAATAAATCAATCAATTATCATAATTACATAAACGAAGACGAAATTATTCAAACTTTAGTAACACTCAAAGGTTGAAGAATTTCATGTTGGGGAATGTTTGAAGTGTAATGTTCACTTGGGACTTTATTTAATTATCTGTGTGGATGAACAAAAACTGTCTGTAACACTCCTTCTATGCGTAATTAATGTAGGTCAAAACTTTGTAATTTGATAGAAACATGATCAGATTACTAAAAGATAAATACAGAGACTAAAGAAGTTTTAGATTTGCGTTTCCTGTTTTAAACATGTAATTGCTACGTAAAGCAGTATTAAAAATTTACAAGGCCTTGGTAAAATTATGGGCGTAGATTTTACTTTTAGTTTGGATTGAATTTTTATGGTGAACGGATCTAGCAATGGAGAAACTTCTTTTCCCCCTAAATTGCTTATATTTTTTTCATTAATTAATTATTGATTAAATTTTACCTCAGATGCTACTAATAACTACTCGGGCTTTTGAAATTTAAAGGAGCAATTTTTGCTAACTATATTTCTTTATATGTTCTCTTACATTCAAACATGATAACGTATACTTATGACTACTTCAAAAATTGATCTATCAACCAGATATGAAAAACTGTTCTTTTTTTTAAAGAAAAATGTAAATTTTAGAAAAAGAAATTAAGTATTTTTTTAACAATCGAAATTAATAAATTTTGTCACACTTAATCTTTTTTCGTTTCTGCTAAGACTCAGCATTGTTCTCTTTTGTCTCATAAGGACAAAAGAGAAGTTTCCTATGGATTCGGTGATAACATCTCCATATCTTCCTTTTCTCTACTTAATGTATTGCTTCAGGTAATGAGTCAGCTACTTGATACGGTCAGACTATCATGTGGAGGGAACAGCATTATATACCATGACAAATAAATTTCGTACATTTATTAATGAAATCAAAGTAGTTATTTGCATAATTAATAAGTTTGGGATTTTGGACTTTATAAATGAAAATATTAAATTATAAAACTTGCGACGTTTCGTAGACTTTATTTCTGCTTCTTCAGGCAAAATTTTAAGTTAACAACTGTGTTTTAAGTTTACATAGTTACTAACTAATATAAAACAAGACAGCATGTTATTCAGCTGTACTCTTTCTTTCAAATATATTGATATTTTAAAAAACTTTCTTGGAATTTCTCTTAAATGTATAAAATGACGTAAAAATAATAAACCCTAAATTATTTGCATAATTGTCTACTTTGTTTGATTGTTTTTTTTTCAAGCTTAATTTTCAACCCTTATTACAGACCACTAACTGTCTAATGATAAGTTAAGTTTCCCGCGAAGCTGTACTTTCTTATCTTGTGGTGACTCTTTTTGGTGTTGTTCTTAAATACGAGAAAATTAATTTTTATTCATTATTTATTTTTATTTGTACTTCTATCATACCATCCTATAACTTTATTATAATTTTTGATAGTCTGTTGCATTAATTGTTAACTTTCTTATTCTTCTGATCACAAAAATTTAAATTAGAGCTTGAAAGTTTAACAAATTGCGTTTTATTTGTTGGTTAATGTTTTGGTCACAAAAGCAACTTTATCTATGGACGTAAATAAAACAATTCACCAAAGTTTCATTACAATTGGATGAATAGTTTATAAGCTCGTAGAAAGAAAATAGGAAACAATATTTTTAATTGTATTTAAACTATAAGTAGAAGTTGCTTTCTAATTAGTATTGTGAAAAGTTATATTATATAATAATTGTTATAAAATTGAGGTGACAAGGTTTTGAAACAAGAAATAGTTCTTCCATGTCATTTAAAGTGGATGATAACTAAAGCACTTCCCAAATTTCTGGCGAGTTTAATTGTTGTCTGGCGTCTTTCATCAATATATCAAATATTTTAATTGAGTGTTGAATTGTTGTTAATTAAAGGACTTTTATTTTATCAAAAATTTAAAAATTTAACAGATAAAAAGGACATAAAAATAGTAGCAAACTTGAAAAGTTTTATAATATAACATCAATAATAGTTATTATAAAATAACAGTTTGCTATAGTTTGCTATAACAGAAGACTAAGTTCCATTAGCTAGTTTCCAACAAAAATGAAGAACCTTTCAGTGACCTTACATAGAAATCTCTTTTTCATATATCCAATATTTTTTTTTTAATTTTTAAACTATGAAAAAACACGTCGTTGTGATTAAAACCGCAATGAAAAATAAGTACTACCCGGATAAATATAAAACCTCAATTAATAAAATTAATTATTATAAATCCTTAATTTAGATGACATTAATGATATATTATATTTGCTTTATACGCGACCGTATTTTTTCTTTATTTGGGCTATCCGGTCAACAGTTGGAACAATGCCATTTGTTAAAGATATCATTAGTTTTGCAATTAATTATTTTATACTCCCAGCTATTTCTGGTAAGGATCGTAATTTTATTGAACGTAAATTATAGTTGAACGTAATTTATTGTGATTATTGTAATAATGAAGTTGTGAGATATAAATATAATGTGTTTTTTTTTAAGTAAATAATGAATCGTAGAAGTGGTTAAGGTGTCATTTTGATTGTAATAGCAGCTTATCAAAACACTTGAGTTTAAATTTGAATAATTTACCTACAAACTAACATTTTTTAATTTAAATACCTAATTATCATTTTGATTATTATCAACCTGTTATTTCAATGTAATGAATCGATCAAAGAAGAACTGATCATTTCAAATGGTATAATAGATAAAGTTTAAATTAATTTATTTAAAAAAATATAAAAACATTAATTTCAAAATGGGAATTGTAATCATATTATTACAACTTAAACTCATATTATTACAATAAAACCGTTACTTAAAAAAATAGATGCATTACTTATTACGGTATTAATTAACATTTTCTATGATTTTTATTATGAAATAATTTCGGGATTCTATGTAAATAAACATTTTCACATTCAGCTTTAATAAAGATGCCTAATTTTCAATAGATCCAACGGTTACTTTTGGAAAACGAAATGCAATCATTTTCTTCGTAAACCAAATACACATGTATTTAAGGATAAAACATACTATAGAATAAATAGAAAAAAAAACAATGGAGGTGTTAATTAAAAACAATATGCTAGAGTTCATAAAAGACCTTTTAAAAGAAAGAATTTTCAAAGAAATTATAGGTCCTTTTAGGTGTGAAGGAAAAACACAAGATACTAAAGTCCCGTACGGATCCACAATAAGTTTGACTCGATAAAAACTCCGATTGTTTCTTATGTACGCAAATGTTATAACTATGTTCATTAAAACCGATTATAATACTCGATTAAAAGAAGAAATGCAGTAAGTTTTAGATAGTCTTGATATTTGGTGCAAATTATGAAATTTAAAATTTTTAACTTCAAAATAAAACCAAGTATATTTCAATTAAAAGAATAGAAACAGAATTGTTCCACTACATATTAAAATGAAATAATTCCAACCAAAACAAATGTTATACTCCTGGAGCTAGAATGAGACAAAAATTGAGAAAACTTTATTGCCAAAATACGTAAAAATGTGAACTCCTGATTAAGGATATAAAGATTTAAGGAATTAAGGATTAAGGAAGAATGGTGAATCAACTCCGGAAAGATATTTCAATGATATTTAAGAGATGTGTAGGCACGAATAAAGTAATAAGATCCTGAAAGTTTCAGATCTTTATTTTAATTAGTTTTTGTGAAAAAAAAAATTATAATGAAAAACATTTTTTTTTCTTACAATGACCGTTTACAACAATATCTCTTAACTTGTGGTGACCGCACCTCTGCAGGCACGGAAGAACCCCGTATAATATAAATTATGAAATTTTTGGTAATAAATATCGCAAAAAATGCATTTTTCTAAACTAAAAACCAAACAATCATAAATGTGAAAAGAGTGCACGGACCTATTTTGAAATTCAAAGGAGTGCGGACCACTTACAAAGTCAACACGGGATAGTTAATAATGATCCTGGCAGTTGAAGCGATTCTAAATAACCAAGGAAAGAAAAAGGTTAAGAAAAATTGACTTAAAACGACTTTTCCGTTTGATGTAAAATTTTAATTAAGTTTTTTCAAAGGGTTTTTTAGACTGAAAATTTTTTAATCAACTAAAATGTAATTAACCAAGTGAATCTAATAAAATTTTAATAAGATTTACGGGTTGATAATAAACAAAATTTGTAAATAATCCTTATGTTAAAATATTAGATTTTGAAATAATTACCCAAACTTCCAAAAAACATTATAAAAAAAAAAATGACAAACTGAATGCTTATTATGGCAATTTTAAACAATGTTCATTTTATATAATGCTACATTTAAGTGAAATAATATTCTTGGCTAATTGCTTCAATTACTTTTAATATTATTGAACTTTTGTTTTCCAATCAAACAATAAGCTTTCGCTACCTATATTTTTCAATCTAGTTCTTTAATTATGATTCATGTATCGATAAATTTTTAAAATTTCAACAATCAAAACAAACGAACATCTTTAAATCTCGTAATCCCATTGGCTAATAGTGGCAGTAGCCTCTTGCATTGAAAAGTGTGTGTTATCATAGAACATGTTAAAAGCAATATAATAATATAAAATTCTTTATTGGTCCATTAACAGTACAATTTATTATTTACAAAAATTTAAAGTTGGAGTTCCAGAGCAGTTGCTTTTTCCCTCCTACAAAATAAAATTATAAGTGAAAACTAAAAATATCAAATTCTATGTTTAAAAAACCCAACAAGGGTTAAATGTAATCTTATCACGAGTATTATAACTAGTCGGTCATTATTTCCATCAAAGATATTGAACTTAAATGCATATCTTAAAGAACTGTTGGGTTAAAAGAAAGACAATATTAGGGAGCTTTTTAAATATCTAAAAACTAAATAAAGGATTTTTTTTTACCCTTATGTAAAACTAAAAGTGGTGAAAAGACAATCTGTGGTTAAGGCGGAAAAAAGCCAACAAAACAAATGGACGCGAAAAGTCACCTGAAATTCTTGGAACTTATGCGATAAAAAATGGGATTTTACAGAAAAAATTGAATAAAATTCTTTTATTGACAAAACGAGAAAAACGAGATCTTTCTTTGATATGAAACATTATAATATATGCTAACTAAAATAAAAACGATTATAAAATATTTTATACCTACCTATTTAAAATAAAAGTTTTTTGCATTGAGTAAAATTTTGAATTTTAAAAAATTTTTAAATGCATATATTTGTGAAATGAAATAATATTTCACTCTTTATAAATGTTTATTGTTGATGGGAGTACAAATCGTTTTATAATTTAAACAAATGTTTCTCAACTCAACAGTACTGTTAGTTTAAGTTTAAACAGCGTTCCCTCTTCGTCTACAATTATAAATTGGGCATGTTTTTATAACAGTATAACAATAGTACGTTTCTAGTTATCAATATAGATGCTATTTGATGATTTTTGTTGTTTATTTAGTTGTAAAATGCAAAACTAGGACAGTAAAATAAAAATGTTTTTTTTTTGCGGTGGAAAAATGTTATTTTATTATTAATAATGTTATTTCTTTTATTTGGACACTATTCCATTTTGTTGATTGTTATTTTTTTTTTATTTTTTAAAATTGTTATTTCTTTTCGACTGAATAGTTTTATACAGCCATGAGAATATTGTGCTTATTATGAAACAAAACTATGGATTCTTCGAAGGAATATTCAGTTTTTGAAGTCGGTATTGAAAATATCGAACAAAAGCAGTCCCAATAACATGATTTTGGCTTCATAATCTTTTAGTTCAAATATCGTACAAATCCAATACTTTATTAAGAAGCGATTTGTTTACGAAGGATTTCTGGATTTCAAGGAATAATTATTGTAGCCTATTAATAGAAAGTTATATTTGTCGTGAATGTAAATATAATTATTTACTTTAAGACCAAAATATGTTTGTAATAAAAATTGAATAGTGTATTAATCAAATTGATATTTATAGATTGTTTATTTGTTTAAATAATTTATTTTAAACGTAAATAATTAATTTTATACCCAAATACTTAGAAAATTGGTTAGAAATTTAATTTAGTTTTGATTAAAGAAAAGAAAAGATTTATACCTACATGCATTTTAAATTCATAGCAAAATTTTATGACTTCTGCCAAATAAATTTTACACTGTGTTTCTTCTAAGCTCAAAAGTAATTTAAACTTTTTAAAAGAATTCATGCTTCAGTGTGATGTACATTGAAAAATCTATTCAAATCTTGTAAGAGAAACGTTCTGATAATTTTATTTAGGAAAGAAAACGGGAAAATGAAATTTTAAAATTTATGATATTATTCCAGGGTGATTTTCAAAATGCATTGAATTGTATAAAGTTTGAAAACTGTACTCGTAAAATGTAAGGTTTAAAATTCAAATTAAAGAATAGAAAGTCCAATATTACTAATTTTACTTCTATTACGATGTTGTAAACTTGTTTAGTTTTAAGAAATCAGAGAATAAGAAATTGGCTCACTGGATTTAATTACAAAATTAAATATTAAACGAAAAAGGATTTTCAATCCCGCGTTGATAAGAATATGCAAATTATATTTATTTAGTCGTCGTACACTGAAAAGGTACTTTAATAGGTGATAAATTTGTAGCATAATGTGTTGAAAATTGTTCGATCAACGAAAATATATAAAATAAGTAAGATTTATGAATATCGCCATAAATCATTTTTGAAAACTTTCATTAATGAAAACAAATATGGTTTTTTCGTTTGATAGCCCATTTTCAATGGATTTTCAACAACCAATTTTTCGTATAAATAAAACAAATCGATACTGCTTTAATTCCATCGGCAGCAAACGTAATACTAACTTCACCTTGATGTGTTATTCTTTTCTCTAGACGGTTGTTTCACATTGACAATAATAAGATTATTTTGCTATTAGTTGAACGATGAATTAAGAGTGTTGAAAATTGACATTTTCCTCTTTCGTCTTATATACCGAAACTTAATTTTGTGAAACGTTATCTCTAGAAGAATTGCCTATTATTTGTTCGAATAAAAGGAGGATTCAGATTGATTTGAAGTATTTTTGTTTTCCATCTACTCGACTGTAATGATACGAATTTCTCGAAAAAGAAATAAGCAGCCAATATTTTGTGTTTGAACAAGAAAGAATCAAATGTTTAATAATTTGAGGAATCCTAATTTATTTAACCTAACTATTCTTTATCCTTTCATTCGTAGTTTGATTTTTGAAATTTTAGTTAAGCTTTTTTATTGAATTAGAAGAAGTATTATTAATGTAAAAAGAAGGTATAGTTTTATGGAAAAAATTACTTTAGGAATATAGAATCGATTATAACTGTTTTCATTATATCATTACGTATCTTTCTATTTATTTGTTGTATTTATTTCACAAATCTCAAAAAAAGTATAAAGTTGTAATTATTTGGTATTAAGGCTTTGTTTTATCAAAAGCTCAGTTTATTGGAATGTATCCATGCAATATAGGAAATTGTATAATCATAAACTGTTAATTAGTTGAATATACTCCTTATATTATTTCTGTGTTATAAATATAGTTTTCGTAGATAAAGTTCAAAACTCCGGATAGAAATCTGAAGTAAAAGGAAGAACGATCTTTCTCAATTTGCTACAAACGAAAAAATACAATAAAAATAAATGAAATCTAGATTTGAAAACCTTTCATCTAGCCTCATGTATAGCAAAAATGTGTATTTGAGTGCAAAGAAAAGTCTTGTGGTAACATAAATACTTTTTGATTCTTAATGTTCCAAACAGTGTATACCTACGTGTTGTATGTGAAAAAAGAATAAAAAGAAGAAGAACATATCACATTTATGTTCTTTAAGTTCAATGATACGTATCTTTCAAGTTCATTTTCTAAATTCACGAATATCAAAGTACTTGACTTTGAAAATGATATCTCTTGAATCTCAAAATTCATTGTCAAAGAAAGTATATTTCATCCTGTAATTAGTTTTCGATAGTTAGTTAACATTAGACGAAGTTTTTGATATTTTCAAAACTAGGAGTTAACTTCTTCAATATATGAAACGAAAAATTATTAAAAATCTAATAACTCATAAGCTTAATATAGCTCACAAGTAAATACATCATTCGGTTCCTGATTTTTCCTAAAATGCCAATAATTTTTAGAAATATCAACAATACCGTATCGCAGTTTTAGAACATGTAAATGATTGTTTATTTTTAACCATCATTTGACGTTAAATATGACACAAATAGAAATTATTAAAGAATCTATTTTGTAGGAAACATCCGTAGCTTTCATTTTGGTAGTATTTATTTTATTTGTATTTTGCAGGTTCAAAAATTCTAATGAAGACATATATTTTTTTTTTGGTATCCTTGTAAATAGATCAACAGTTTATAATCGAATAAGTTTATATAATTGCATTAGATTAAACTTGATGGACGTGTTTGTTCAAGATCTGAATCTCGATTATAAAAGCTCCATTTTCTATTAAAATGAAGGACATAGGTATTGCATAAGTGCAAAATTTCTTATGATTAATTTGAAACACATTATATTATTCTTTCGATAATATTTTTTTTACGATAAAATTGGTTAATATTTAATAAATGTATTTTTAGATACTCAAGGGATGATATTATCTGAGGCCTTCATTTTGAAATATTAGAACATCATATTTTTTGCATTGCCCAATTGACTCGTGTTTTGTATTCAAATTCACCTTTGCAAACCAATCCTTAGTTAGTTTTATGTTTCCGTAGAAGGAAATGAAATTGTAAACCAAAAGGATTGATTCTTAGCAAATCGTTAGAATGTAACAAAATCCACAAACAAGGCTACTTTAAACAAAACGTATGTAGTACGTAAATTGAGATATAATCAAATATACGATCCTTTTCAACCGTGGCAAATGAAAGAGGTGTTATTTGGGGATATTTTGTATTCTATGCACTTGACCCTTTCACGGAAGTTGGTGAATTATGTAGTAGTTATCCGACATTTTCATACATATGACGGCATAGGTGACTTTTTAAATTGATCATAACTCGACTCAATACTTCAGATACGTATCGATTATCTTTGTCTTCATCTACATAATATTATCATATACTTACTAGTAGAACAAAGAACATAATTTCCACCATTTTTATTTTCACACTTCACCTATGACCTTTAGGTTTATAAAGAAGACTAAAAAGAAAATGTAAGGAATAATGTTGCATAGAAACAATAAGGAAATGTAACTTTTAGTTATACTGAAGTTTATACCGAAAGGAAAACGATAATTTATGTACAAGAATTAACTGAGTGCTGGAATTTTTAATGCGACAAAAAAGCTATTAATGCAAAAAATTTGAACTTAAAAATTATAAAAAGAAAAGCTACGATTTGTGGATAAATTTTTGTTTCAAAATTTTAAAAGAAAGAAATGAGTTAAAATTTATTATATAAGGATAAGAGTTAAGTTAAATATGTTCTGTAACCATAAATGAAAAAACATTATAAAATGAAAAATTGAATAAAATATTTGCTAAAAATAACAGCGTTTAATTTTACGATAAAATATATAATTTCATTGAAATAATTGTATGTAAATTATTATAATGTAAGTCAATCTTTGAAAGTATATTTATGTCATGGAAGAAAGAATATTTTAAAATTTCATACTTTGAAAGAAAGACGTTTCGTTTATGTATTAGTGGAATGTAGTGATGGAAGGTAAACTCTTTTATATTCATATCAAAATACGACTAAAATGGAATTTATGATTGGATTACCAGACGCTTCATGAAAGTAATTTTTGAAGCTTCACTATATCCAAGATCATAATATTGTTTGAGAGATTTATAAAAAAAAAAATAAGAAAAACAATTGCTTTTAAAGTGCTTCTTGTTGTTGATTTTTTAATTTTTTTAATTTAATGGTTTTTGTGTTTTTTAAGGTTGCAATAATTTCATGAAAAAACACTATAGTTTTTTGATTGATTTAAATTTTCCATCTTGCTAAAACTATGAGTTAAACTTAATTATAAATCTAACATTTTTCACATATAAAAGCATGAAAAACTTTTTCCGACAATGTAAGTATCATAGTTAATGTATGTATTGTCAGGATAAAAGTAGGTGAGATGAAAACTCTTGAAAAACAAACAACTACAATTACCTCACGTCAACTTAACTGAAACAGTTCTACTTAAAGTGGCAAAAGGGAGAAAATTTCTAGTCGTTTTTAACACTCACAAGCACTTGAAATCTCCTTTTGCACATTAAAGTCAATCGACTGCTTTAGATTTTCCAACTAAAGTTTTACCGAACTAAAATTAGCAGTTTGATAATGAAAATATATTTTTATATTGTTTTGAATTGCAAGCTATAGTTTTCTTTCATCATATAATAAAATAGAATTATAAATGTTATTAAGTTATACTTATAAAAAGCGTCTTACTTGTAAAAGTCAATTTAAAGCTTAACTAACCTTTACGGTAAAGTTTAATTATGATGAAAAAAGTTCGAAACAATTTAATATACATCCTGAAGGATGCTTTCCAATTTAATTTTGTCATAATTACTAAGAATTTATTACAAAACCCATTTTACTACAGTCGCGTTTGCTTAGTATTCCACAAAATGGTTAATATCCTTAAAACATCTTACTTAAATATTGTGACACTTGGTGATAAATTTTACTAAATTTTAGTAATTAAAATTACATAGTATGGTAATTTTTTAAATAAATTGTAGTTCACTTTTTATTCCTGAATAAAAATGAAATATAAAAGGTATTGCAGAAATTAGTTTTCATTGGATTTTATTCTAACAATTTTTTCGTTTTCAGTGGTTATATCGTATCTAATTCTATAAAAAGATTCCCGGAAGACACTTTTTTAAAAATAGAACTCGACAGATCATAACGATGTAAGGAACAATTCAAATTGGTTTCCAATTCACGTGTGTTAAGAAAAAACCAATAGCTTCCGACCCTAGCAAATTAAAATGTTAAAAGTCAAATGACTTTTATTATTGAGTAACTGCAAAAAGAAATACACAGAAAAGTCTTCCAAAAATAAATTGTACTGATAAAGGTAAAACTGTCACTGAAACTTGATACTATGTGAAGATTAGGAGTTCACATTCCTGCTTCTCTATTTTAGAAAGAATTAATGTTTATTCATTTATTAACTTCATAAAACACGTAGGTTAGTGGGAGTTATAAAGACTATAGTAGACCTTAGTAGTTATTAAGTGACGGTAAAAAATATTCTTATAATTAAGACATTTTTTTAAAATTTTTGTACTTTCAAAAGTTTTGAAAATTCTTTGATTACAGTCTGTCTCAAAATTTTGCTCATATCTGAGATTGGTATAATATGTAAACTTACATAAATAATCGAAAAAAAGGAAACATGCATAGTTTAAAAAATAAAGGTTTGAACATACTATACATGTGCGTTAAATGTTTTCAGAAAAAAATCATATGGTTTTTGGAGTTTAAATATTAAGCTTACACATAATAATTCATGATTTCAATTTATGATATCATACACTGCTACTGCTAATAAATAATGTTATAATATTTGCATTGATAATATTTGCTGATAATGTAAATTGACAATTTAATAAACTAAACTCCGTTACATACCGATAGTCTACATATGACTAGCACCTATATGTGTACCTATATGGATTCTGTATTTACAATGTTCCTAATAATGATGTTAATTATTTGGATTGAATGGTAATATCTAAATATTTCATCATTTTAGATTGCGCGTTAGAATTGTTTAATTTTCATCAATAATTTGAAAAATATGAAAATTAAATAGTAGAATAATACAATGAATAAATAATCCCTTTTTTGTATACATCAATTTATTTGTTACGTAATTTAGATTTTACATAATAGATCAACATTAGACGATTTTTTTTGGAAAGTAAAGGATTACTTCATTATGTGTGTAAGGTGCGTTAGATAAGAATAGTAGAATTTTTGGAAAATCTGTAATCTGTCATTCGAAGGTAAATTAAAAGTGATACTAATACTTGTAACAACAGAGAGTTAGTCTCATCATATCTTACTATTGATGATTTTAGATAGGCTACCTCATAATGTAAATTATTAATACATATTTAGTATGCAATTATGCTCTATGGGTTGTTTATAAACAAGAATGAAAGAAACCTATGTGTCCAAAATTTATTTTTTTCTTACATAATTTAAGTATATAAAAAAAATCATTATATATTGAATGAACCTAAAAAACGGTATACTATGTGTGACGATCGTGAAGATAAACTAGTGTGTACAAAATGACCACACTTTGTGAATATAAAATAATATATCCAGGAACATACCTGTACATTTTTATCCATCATAAAATTTCCATGTAACTAATTTGCTCAGAAATCAGAAATTTGATCAGAAATCAATTTTTTTCGACGATTACAGTCTATAGGCTTTCAAAATAGAAAGTACTTTGAATTTTACTGTTAGTGGAATAATAGGCTTATAACACTTGGTATCTTCTGCAGATTTACCAGGTTGGTCGCTTATGATTATATCGGTCTTTTGCTGTTAAGCTTTTCCACATCATTACACTGTAGAAAGGGAGATGCATGAAGTTGGTGAATCCTAGTAATGTAATTTGTATCAGTACTCTACTGGTAAAAAGATCATATTTGGGCGCTTTTTTAGGAATCAGTTTGTTGATGGCTAATATTATTTCGTTTTTGTAAATTTTTGATAGAGAGCTCTAATTGTTATAGTTCTTTCAGTTAACTCAAGATTGTTTGTTCTTCACCATATGATCTTTCTTTCTTTTTTACTTTTGTAAGATTATAGCAAATGTAAGATATGTCAACCTTTTTTTATCACTCTTGGCTCATGTTTTGTGAGTAATTGTATTGTGAATGTTTACATTTTTTACAGTTTACTATAATGAATAGTTTGTTAATGACGTAGCATTCAGATATTGTAGGAAATTCTGCAAATGATCAACTACTAGAGCTATTTAATAAACCAAGTACCTACCAAATCCACTCCCCCTTTTATAAAACTACCACCAAAAAAAAAAAATGGATTTACTTATTCCTTGAAATGTTTGAAGAAATAAAAAAAAACAAGCAGTAATTAAAAAAAAGAAATATCAAATGTTAAATATCTTTTTTTTAATAAATCAAGGTTTTTAACTTAATTAATTTTTTAATTCAAAATTTTTATGTCACAGTAAAATTGTAACAATTCTTTAATTTATAAATCTCCTTTTTAAAAGTTTCCCGATTTTATTTTTCAAAGCTCTACATAGCAGGAGAAATGCAGCTTTGCTTTTGAGTTTGAATTTTATTATAATGGGGGATGCATACTGAGTACTGGACTTGCACCGGCTTTGCAGATCTAATTTGAATTGTTTAATTTGAAAAAACTCTGCAGAAAATTTTGAAAACATTTACTAAATAATAACTAACCTTTGCAAAATATTATTTTATCGATTATTTGAATATTAAAACAAAACGTAGCGTATTGAAAACTGACCACTTGGTGCAGCTTTAAAACCCTCGCTACATATTGTGTGCAACCAAAAAATAGCCTATAAGTTTGTGTTGTTATTGACACATTGAGTTTGTGTTATTATTTTCATGCATTTTTAATTCTTCTAAAATAAATTTTTGACTGGATTGAACCAAATTCAGGTACGAAAAACTAACGCAGACTAACGCAGAAAAAATTCTACATGCTCTACAATTTCTTAATTAAATGTGGTAAAGTAATGCAAATAAAGGCAGTAAGGTGGTAAGTTTTACAGCGTTTTGTTTACATTTTTCTCATATAAAAGACCCCCGGGAAATACTAGGATTGATTTCGAAAGTATGAAAAAAAAAATTATTACCTTTCCGAATAAATTTTTGACGTAAAACAAAATTTTTACCAGATTGAGTATAACGGACTGAATTTAATTACTTTCGTTATAATTGAATATTTTTAATTTGATTTTTTATTTAATTTTAGCTTACAACTTGATATAGTTGTAAAAGAACACAAAAACTAGTACTTTTTATGGTCACCAAATGTGACCAAAATGGTCAGTTCTCAATACACTCATATTTATAACGGCAAAATCTAATTGAAAATTCTTACCAAAATGATTATTATAAATGAATTTTTCTATTTTGGTGGACATTTTGTAATATGATAAATTATAACTCGTTATTTATTTAACTTTTATATATTTTCGTGAAACCAAAATAAATTTGGTTAAAATATTGTAGAAACTATTAAAAGTTGCATAATTTTTCTGAGAATATTAAACTTAAAACTAATATCTCATTGTTTTTCACATTAATCAATACTACTTATATACTTGTGTAAAAGTTTTATCTTCATGTTAAAGATCTTTTAAATACCCGCAAATATGAGTTGAATATATATTTTTCCGAATCAATAAGATTGAGGGGTAAAAGATTGATACGGGTAAATGAACTATCGCACTTAGTTCCAAAGTGTACGAAGAAGTTGTAATTAGAAACTATTGATTTGAATTAAAGTTGGTTTTGCTGAAAAACAAAGTATCTACAGTTTAATAAAACTTTTGCGCAGTTTGGTTAAACTTGTTTTTATTTAATTTTTACTTTGATTACAAATTTAAATCAATTTGTGTTCTAAGACAAGAAATTGCTGTAGAACAGAGCTTCTAGTGTGGAAATATAAACTGTTTTTACAGCGCAAAATGAGAAGTTTAAAAGTAGTGAGAATCTCGGATAACATGGTGACAGAGCATTAAATAGAAATTAATCGCATTCTCTAGATGTCACGCACGTAATGTTATTTGATCGTAAAAGAAAAACACAGTTTCTCTTGAATTTTTTTAATTTCGATGAACGTTGAAAAGTCTGTAAAAATTTGTGCAATTAATCATTATTTTGTCTAATTAGAACCCATCCCTAGCCAGAGTTTTGTATGGCACTAATTGTAGAACTGTTTATTTTGAAATAAAAATCCAATGCAAAGAAACTTAACTGACCTATAAATTTGCAGAAAGCAAATCCCTTGTATGTGCCGAAGCCAACTTTTATTTTGTCGTCGGCTTGATTTTCTAAGTTTGAACGAAGAACTTTATGATTGTATAGCGTTAAACGACTAAACGTTTTATTGCTTGTAAAACGACGATAGAAGTGAATTCTCCAGTTCAATCGTTAATCGAGATCAGATCGTATAAGAGAAATTTGTTCTTTGTAACGTCACAACCATCAACTTGAAATAATTTTCAGGTCAACAAACCTGGCCATTATTTTCCGTATAACACTGCACATACGATAATGCTATTATCAGATAAATTCGACTCCCGCAGTACTTAATATTGAGTTCGATAGCCAAACAGTTAATTAGAACACTACAACAAAAGAGCACAGGAACTAACAAGCCAAGTTTTTCTCATTAAAGTCTTCATAAGCGGAAATGAAAAGGAACATTACATAGTAGGTATTCAGTAAAAGTTTTATTCTCTGAAAAGATCCATTTTTTATGAAATATAATACCTTTCTTAACTACCTTTAAAGTTTATCATTTTATATGGGCTAAAATTTGTAGTGCTTTAAGAAATTCAAAGATACTTACATTTAAAAACAACTAGGTGACTTATGGTAAGTTAAAACTTTGGCACCACTTATTATGCATCTTGTATATTATAATAATTATTATTTCATTACAAATTATTCTTCATCAAATCCGTTTATGCCGTTGTTTTAATTTAAAACGAAAATTATCAAAGTAAACCCTAATTGTGTAGTGAATCAAAATATTTAATAAAAAAGTAATCCAAAATGATCATTTAAAAAAACGTATATGTAGGTTACACGTGATAGAAGTGAAACCTTCAAAAGTGTGAGCTTCAAAATAATGAGACGAATGTAAAATTTCAGGATTAGGATAATTGTAGGTTTTGGTTATGACAATAATTATAGCAAGAGTTCAAAGCGCAGAAGTGTAGTATAGAGGAATCAAGTTTAATTTTTGTTTTCTTTGAAATTGATTCGAAAATATTATCTCTCTTTAACTGCCTTTTAAATATGGATATCATTATTTAGATAAGTCGTGTATATGGTCTCAAATTGGAATATGAAAAGTCTAGTATGTTGTACGAAGCGCCGTCTGCTTATGCACGGTTTTTATGGGAATTAAAAACAACAACTGGAAATTGAGTGCCAATGAGCGCTAGCTTACACAAATAAGCGCTTGCATTTTACTTGCTTCGTTTGCTTTTATTTCCTATACCAGAAAAGAGAGATTTTTATATATAAGTCTCTCTTTCAATGCTTACCACACAGGCGTCGTTATATTTTGCTAAGTTCATTCCAAATTTGTGCGTACATAGATAGCGCTGGTAGTTACTAGTGTGGTTTTTTGTTTTCTTTACAGCATGCAGTGCGCTATCCACTATAAATAGATCAAACAGTTTTATATCTCATTCTTTCGCATGCTAAATCTTATAGGTTTATGAGTTTGCCTCTTTTTACTGTCACTTTTTCGTTTCATCAAATTTCAAACCACAACGACGCTAAAGAAGTTTTCACTTCAAAAAGACTACTAAAATATAAATATTTAAAACATATATAAGTTATCAATTAAATAAGTAGTTTCCGATTCTCATAAATAACTTGGCCATTTCATTAATTTGAGGTCAAATAAATATCTGTAATAAGTAAATAAAATTTGTTCAGATAAAATCAAGGAGGAAAATTGGTGTTACCTTGATCACGTACATCGAAACTGAGCTTTTCGGTTTTCCTACTTTCTTAGTCCCCAGAAGTAATTTCATACTTTCATAATTTCTTTTTCATTTTCCTAAAACTTTTAAAGGAAGTCCGAATTATCAACAAAAGCAATAATAAAAATCGAGCATTGTGAACAAGTATACGTCTATTTCAAATAATTTTACAAAATAGCCAGATTGCGATAAAAAGTAATAAAACGTCTTAATGAGCCAAGAGTAGGAAATAGAGGGAAAACAGGAATTTGAGTTTTGGGTGACATCTTCGTTTTTCAGGAATAGCTGCAACGGATAATTGTTACTTTTGCTTGTACTTATGTTCAACTATAATTTATTCACAAATCAATCATAAAGAATTTATCGTTGGATTAGAGTATTAACGTGCTAAGTTCAGTTTAACACACTTGAGTTCTACGGGGAAAGGATAAAAGTGAATGTAAGCTACAAAAGCTAGTACAGATATCAGGGTTTCGTTTCATGTTAAATTTTGAAATTTCTTTTTTAAAGGTGATTTATCTATTTGCCATTCTATATAATTTTGAATTCCCATCCTAATGGAACAAATGAAATAAATAAAAATGGACTTAACAGGTCAACATTTTAGGCTCACGATATATGCAAATGCAATACAATTGCTCTCGTTCAATAGTGCCAAAATTTATCCATATTTTTACACATCTGTAATTAAGCAACTGCTATACCAAAGTTAGATAAATACGGCTCTGAGAGTCGCATGTATTTTTATTTTGCGATTAGAATAAAATGCGCCATTGTATTAAATAAAAAAATAATAATTTGTGTATGGCATGGGTATTAAAGAATATTAAAAACTGAGGCTTTCTTAAGCTTCATGTGAGCCCATCTCTGTACTATATAATCTTTGTAATTGTATTTATTTTACGTAATTGCAATCTACAATTCTTTAATTTTTATTAAAAATTTTGCCTGCTGCACGGAGTTCGAACTATTATATTTTATAAACAATATATAAAATATATTAAAGTCCAACTTTTGCAATATAATTAACAAAATTAAACTATAAATATAACTTTGAGCAAAAGCTCAAACTGAATATATTCTCGTTATGTCATGCATCATTCATCATAAGGCAATGATGAAGAGATCTAATAATACTTGATACCCACTGATCAAAGCTTTTTTGGTACGTATCTGAGATAGTACGCCATAAATACATTGTGTTTGAACTTCTGTTATTTATGTTTTTTGTGCTTGCTCTTGTAAATTTTATCTCATAAATAAGACTACAGAAGATTTTATATATAAATTGTTAATACTCTACGTAAATCAATTAAGTCGATTGAAATATAATACCATGTAAGGTTTACAGATTATGGTTTGTTAAATTGTCATTGTGTCTTTAAAACAAATATATGCAAGAATAGAAATGAAAATTATTGAAAACGTTGTTTTGTTTTTGACTTGAGGGGTTACGAGAAGCATTCGCCATAGTTAACGGGGGGCTAAATTAAAATTTTACGTAAGGCCAAATTTATCTAGTTTGAAATATTTTTACAAAAAATATTATAAAATGAAGTAAAAAAATAAATTTGTGAGATTTGTAACTCTTAAATTCAAAAAAAAGAACGAAAAATCTTAAGAAACAGTACCTATAGATCCAAAAGCAAAGCCAAAAGAAAATAAATGGGTATAAAAGTAAAGTGTTTTTAATCTAATTCCAATTACGTAGTTTGTTTAATCAAAAAGCATTTCTGTTTAACTATATTCAACTATTATTTTATATAATCATCACTCATTTACCTTTCGCCGTGGGGTAATATTTAGAAGTAATGAGTTGCAACTTAATAAGTATTATATGTTATTTCGAGTATACGAAGCCTTGGGATAGCTCTATTTCAGTAGGTCGATCGAAAGTGCTTCGGGCCGGCCCTGACTACGAGCTTTTAGTACAACACGACGTAGTTATCAATTCAAACAAGAATTTCTTGGTCATTTGTTCTTCAACAACAAAAATAAACGGAATATTTACATATGGTGAAAAATTCATATGATATAAAATAATATATATTAGCCTTTATATTACGATAGTACGAAGAAAATGTTAATGATGGATAAATTGCAAACCAAATTAACTTAAGTCGTAAAAGTACAGTTTCAAATTCAAATTAACTTAAACCTAATACTCTGTCTATTTAACGGTGGGAATGCCAAATTTGTCATCCATGAAATTATCGAAATATTATTTGCATTAAAATGCTTAATTCCCAAAACTGTAATTTCTACTTAGTTTAACGAATAAATCCTCGAAATGTGTTTGAATTTGTATTTTCTTAAAGGTCTAGAATTATTTAACATTTAGTAAACCATGACAAAGCCTTAACATAAAATTTTCCCGATAACACAAAGCTTGTTACAACACTGTAGTACATTTCGAGATTACTTGTTACAGAAGATAAATTTTATCGCACAACTACATATCTATGTATATATGTAGGTATAAGTATATACTTATAAATAGATAACGCCACATCATTTATCCTTATTAAAGCTTAAGTAAGTAAAGTAAGAAAACTCGGTAAAATAACATTCTTAACCGAGCTTTTAATGCCTTATGTGTTAACAAATTTATGTTTCGCTCCAACGTCGCCAGCACACCACGTCTTTTGTTTTTAAGCTTTTAAAATTTTCTTTTAAGTATAAAACCGTGTGAAATTGTGCATTGCTTCCCAGTATATGGATAGAAGGAAAATTAAATTCTCTTAAGAAATGCAGTTTGAAATAGTCTCACTTTATGCAATGAGTGTTTTCTCAAAATATTATTTTACCAAACATCTACATAAATTTTCTTTACAATTTTAACCATGCACATTGAACTACGAATGCACAACTATAATAAAAGCAGAGATTTGTTATTTATACATAAATGTTTTACAGTCGGTGTATTTGGTTGATAAAAACCAAAAATTAATATCCTATATCATTAGGAGAAGTGTGATTACTTTTTAAAGTATGTACCAACGAATAAGCAAGACAATTACCGTGAATAATTAAAATCACAAGTGGTTTGTTCTTGGTTTTATTTTCTACTTGCCTTAACTCAGTGAATTGATCGTTGCTAATTGAATAAGATGTTTGGTGGCATGAATTGAAATAATTATTGGAGCCATTGTAGAACGTTGATGACTACCGGATAATAGATGCTTCGTTCAACACAGACTAACGTATTCATAATATAATTCATGGTCCTTACGCTACACTGATTATTTATAATTAAATTTATAATAAAACCACATTTAATTTTGCTATTCACATTTATTTTGTTCGATACTTTATTGTATCGTTTCAATGTAGGGATGAATAGGCTTTTTAAGGTCGACTAAAAAAACCAATGGGGCTATAAATACATCGATTTAGAATGTTTCATTATCAGTTTTAGATGAGAAAAATAATCTCAAACCCATATATTTTGCAGGTTGACGATGAAACCCGGATGTTGGAAGATCCGAGCGTATCATCAGGAAATCTGAATAAATGTGTGGTTCGGGCTACACAGTAGCAATTTTTCGATACAATTCAGTTGCATTTTGGCTTTTTTAGAGATCATTATTGAGCCATACTAAGATAAGAATTCGTTGAGTATAAAACCATAAATTTAGCTATCATATACCAGGACATTTACATTATAGTTTGGAATTATGATAGACTTTTTAAGTCGAGTAAATGATTTTCACTGAAGCAACTTGCAAGTTGAAACATTTTTATACTCCTGCGATCTGAATTATAATGTATTTGAACGTTGCAAATTCACTTCTAAAATACAAATAACAACATTCCAATAAACGTGGTATATATTATACTTTTTGACTTAAGTCCCATTTAGAACAGTCAAATCTGGCAACGTTTTAAATATAATTCGCGAATAAATTGACCCCTACTGATATAGTGAAATAAGAAAAAATTATACTGTATTAGAAAAAAATTATCAAAAAAATCAAATAGAGATTTAAAAACAAAGTAGACAATGCAAAGTTTTCAGATTTGACGGTTTTAAAATGGACTTAAGCCTACTTTTTCATAGAGATAAGAATTATCCAAACATTTAGAAACATTGGATATATCAACTGTCATAAGATCTGGTTTATTTTTTCGGGGAATGTTTTTGGTACATCGTTTTTTATGAAAGTCTTAGTCTTGTTTTTTTTTATTGGGTATATTTCTTTTTGATATGTAAGCTCAGCCTCCTTATTATCAATTCTTTGGAAGCTATCCGATTAGCTTGAATGGGGAAAAATTGTTGCAGAAATAGGTTTGTACCACGCGATACTTAACAATTTTGTGTATGGTGTTCTGAGTACCATATATGTCTTGGTTTTTGGATGGGAAAGATATCCCAATTTTTTTTGAAGCATAAAACTAATGCAATTTTTCCATATCAACAGTTTTAAGCATTTGATTAATGAATGGATCTATCCATTTTTGTGTTGATGATGAAAGGTGAGATTTCTTATATAAGGTTAGTGAATAAAAATCCATTATTGTTACGTGTAGTTCAAAGCTTTAATTAATATGTTTTTCGGATTGTCTGATTTCAATCAAATGTGCTCCGTTTCGTTCTATAATTTGTCTTTGTAGCTAGTTTAAGGGTTGATTCATAATGTCTCTAATAGAAGACTTGATCCCAATTGACACAGAAGTTTAGTTATTGATTTTCACAATCTTCTCTTGATGCCATTTCTGTTAACACTAAGAAAATTTCGCAACGCCAGAAAAAGATGGTAATCACTTGGTGCCAGGTCCGGGCTATATAATAGATGGATAAAAATTTCCCAACCAAGCTTCCGGGGTTTCAGAGAGTCACTTTGGACATGTGTGGCCTGACGTTGTTTTGACGGAAGATAATATTATTTCTGTTGGCCAATTTTGGCCGTTTCTGATCAATCGCTAGCTTCAAATGGTTCAGTTGTTGACAGTAGAGTCTAAATTTAGTGTTTGGTCAATATTTAAGTAACTAATAATAAGTTATTCATTTCTTATTCCACTAAATGCACAGCAGAATTTTCCTAGCAGTTAATTCTGGTTTAGTCACCGTTTAAGCTTCTTCACTGCGCTTATAACGCGATCGCTTTCGCTCATGGTGTCGTATGTGACTCATTTTTCATCCCTAGTCACCATTCATTGAAAAAATGACTTAATTTCATTCCATTTGGCCAAGACTTCGCAGAAGGAAATCCAACCCATTATCTTTTCTGATATTAATTGGTATGGCACCCAAACATCAAGCTTGTTTTGAATCCAGCTTTGCGCAATTGACTTATAACTGTTTTATGGTCGATATTTAGTTCTTGGGCGATGGTACGACTAATTTATGCCGGTCAATTTAAATGATTTCTGTGGTTTTATCGATATTTTTGACGATAAATCTGTTGTGCGGGTAGCATCTTTAAAATCAAAAATACCTAAACAGAGTCGAAGAAACCAAAATTGCACGTAAGTAGTTATCAAAGATAAACTGTAAAATGTACAGAATTTTTTATTTACTGACTTCCATTTTTATCGTTCTATAGCTTACAACTGAATGAATCAAACAAAAACCAGTGATAGAATTTTTGCTGCAAAATGGCACTTTGACAACTAGCATTAGTTTGAAATTGTTTGATGGATATGTTACGAGATATCGATCACTTCATATATCTACCGAAATTGTAATGGATTTCTTTTTCCCCTACCTAATATTTAAACGGTTCTTAATGGTGATGTATTAAATACGTTATTCATTGTTTCATCTTATAGGATGAAAAGTATAAGCTTTTGTTGATGATTTAAGAAACTGTTGAGATATGTTTGAAGTGTTAGTAAGGTTGTAATTCAATAAGATTTTTTTCCATCATAGCAAGTTGAATTGGTTGATGCTAACCGAAAAGAATTGTTTCAGAATACTTGAATACTACTTTGTTTTAATTCTCTATTGTTTCTTGTACTTGTTACATTAGAACTTGATTTATATCGTAACCATACTATTTTATCTTTCTTATTTTCATAAGGAATCAGATAAATTAGAATTCATGGCAAATGTTCAATATGAAATATATTTTTTTGATATTTTATGTTCTTAGCTGTAGCTTAGTTGGTGTGTTATTTAGTGTAAATAAAAATTGATTATACATATGCTTTTAAAATAAAAATATGCATAAGATATGTTGTCTGTAAAATTATATTATATAAGTTAAGGGTTATACTTCCCTTTATTGTATGGCTGAATAGCAGCCATAGTAGGAGTTTAGAGTTAAATAAAAAGCTATTTGAATGTCTTTGAATTTGTTCTACATGGAAAAGATTATAATATAACTACAAACTTGGTTTTGGAAGCGTAAGCTTTTTTATAAAAATGAATGAGGTCAGCTTGAAAACATTGAAAAATCTATTCTGAACGTTCATTGCAAGTTCCACTTTTGTTTTAAAATAATATGAAATAACTATTCGCGGGGTTGTCGATTTTTTTCATTTTTTATTAAATCGTTTTTTTTTTACGCTTAAATAATATTTCAATTAAAGATTTTCATTGGTTATAAACAGTTAACACAGGTTTAAAATTATATACAATAGAGTAAATTAGGAGCATACGCGTGCTTATCCTGAAGTAAAATTTTAATTAGAGATGAAACAGTTATCTACATAATCAATCACGCCTAAACATTTCAGAACAATAAGGGTTGAATTGTAACAACAAAGCGTTTTCGTATTTATTGCATTTGTTGTATTTGTGTATGTGTGTCAACGATAGTATTTAATTTCCATGATAAAACAATTATCAGGAAAATAACAACATAAGTAATGATTGCTGCTATAAACTTACATTAACGTTTGCATAATTTTCAATGTATGTTGACACGTAAAATAATTCAAGCTAGCTGTAGGTATTAGTATAATAATTATTTTATACTATTTAATAGTCCGTTTGCCGTTTATAGCTTTATTAGTACCCGTATTTCTAAACTAAACGAGCAATATTTAACTTATTGACTTGCGATAAAAGTTTTGTAATTATTGAATGTGAATTTAATTTTCCAACTTGTTTATAGTGAATTTCAATTATTATTGTGAGATTGATCGTATAAAGGTTTCATCACGATTCCAATATTTTAATACCGAAATAATGTTACATTTGTTTGCAATTTTACACGAAACCATAAATCGAATGCAGTTTACGATGCATATACTTATTT
The DNA here is from genome assembly GCA_958496175.1 of Sisyra terminalis. Classification (NCBI taxonomy): domain Eukaryota; kingdom Metazoa; phylum Arthropoda; class Insecta; order Neuroptera; family Sisyridae; genus Sisyra; species Sisyra terminalis. Next base: position 18,507,172 of record OY292275.1, read on the forward strand.
TAAAATAGCGTTTTATCGATTAAAATTTTCTGTTGTTTTTATCGTTAAATGTTTCAAAAAAAAAGTTTTATCCTTTTTATTTTTTTCGAACATCTAAGATTTATTGCACTTTGTTCTTTCTGTATTGAATCCTTTATTTAATACCAATACTCGTTAGTTTAAGGAATTGAAGGTATTTAAGATAAATTTTCATCAAAGATCCTATCATAGTATTAAATTGGCTCAGGGGTAACCACAGCATAAGAGAACAAGTTCGTAAAGTAGCTAATGAAATCAAAAACGTCCTGGCAAGCAAGGAGCTTTATATAGGCATTTTCTTCGATGTATCAAAAGAATTCGACAGAGTGTATCATAATGGTCTTCTCTCCATAATGTATTCCTAATTATCCTCCACATATCAGCAATAATACTAACTAGTTACCTACGCGGCAAATACTTTTGCGTACAATTTAGTAATAAAATTAGATCCTTTCGACCAAATGCAGCAGAACTACCACAAGACAGTGTTCTAGGACCATTACACTATCTAATACTCACAAGCAACTTGTTGTAAAATGAACATATGGATGCAAATTTATTTTTAATTTTTTGCTGTAAAGTGAGCAAATGGATAATCGTTTTTAAAAAGGAAAGTTTTTCAATTTCTCAAGAAAGTATGTACTGGCTAATGACATCTAATGCACCATTATCAGCAGAAAACAAACTTCTTCTGTACAAGGTCATCCTCAAGCCCATATGGACATATGGGATACAGTTATGGGGTACTGCATCCAACTCCAACATTGAAATCCTACAAAGATTCCAATCAAGGACCCTACGACAAATAATCGGTGCTCCATGGTATGTAAACAATAAAAAATACATGAAGATACAGAAATGCCATCTGTAGAGGAGGAAATTCAAAAGTTTAGTAAAAAATACCTGACAAAACTAGACGATCATTCCAACCATCTCCAAATAAACTTATTGGACAATAGTGAGATGATAAGAAGGTTACAAAAATGGAATGTAATAGATTTGCCTGATAGATTTTGTAACTAAACAAATATTCCTATTAACTATCTGTTGCCAAATTATTATTTCTTATTACATAGCTTTATTTTTATATATTACTTCTATATTAATGTTTCACATTATTTTTAGCATTGATATTGTTATTATAGACTTTTATTATTATTCTTATTGCTACTGTTAATTGTTTTTATGATTGTTGTTATTGCTATAAGAATTGCTATTATTGTTATTGTTGCTATTGATTGTTAAAAATCTTTGTACTTATACAGCACTAATCTACTGGGACTAGCGCTTACATGTGATTGTGTATGGATTGAATGCATTTATTGTAACCCTATGCAAATTGTGAAATTTATTTGAAAAAAAAAATTCTCAAGAAAGTCAAAAATTTAGAAAAAATTTAAAGTATTAAGAAAGCCGCGGAAAAAATCCGATGTGTTAAGGAAGTCACTAACCAAAAAAGATTGGGTACCTTTGCGTTACAAAGTTAAATTTCCCAAACGTTTATTTTTTTATTATTTTCCCACAGAACTATTCCATTGAAATTGACATTTAAAATCAAAATTGTTGCAATTTTTTACAGTGTTCACTATAATATTACACTTAATTGAAAATTAATTATTGTTAGTTAATTATATCATTTACTATTAATATTATTTAACTTTTTTTTTCAAATTGAACAAAATAAATTTTAAAGTGCTGACTGTCAATTATAAAACAATTTACAATCTAATCCATTAATAAAAATTCATGTATTGATGGTCCTAAATGACGTCAGTGCATAAAACGTTCTATGCACAATTTGTACATTTGCGAATACTCGTATATGAAATGGCTGAGGGGAGTGGCTTTGCAAAATTTTTAAAATTTCAACAATCAAAACAAATGAACATCCTTAAATCTCGCAATCCCATTGGCTAATAGCACTAATTGCCTCTTGCATTGAAGCGTGTGTGCTGTTCATTAGATATAAGTGCATTGCTTGACTTATTCATACTTGATCTGTTCTTAATTAATTATAATTGATTAAACTTTAAAAAGTAATTCAAGTGATAATTCAAAAAGTGTTTAATTAATTAAGATAATAATTATTTTATTTATGTCAATGAAATGTTTTTAAACTCTGAAAATCAGAAATTGTAGTACCATCAGTGTTAATTTTGAATCAATTATTAATTGGAATTTATGTGAAAAGTTTATTTTTTCTCCATTAATTTATACTTAAGGAATTAGTTAATTCATAATTAAATAATTATAAGAGTTTTTTTTTTTTTAAATTCTCTATAATTTCTTAGTATTTGTGGTTTTATATTGTATTAATTTAATACATTCTAGGTGTATAAACTATCCACTTACCGCTTATTTAACTAAACATCGTACATTAAGCATAATTATAGTTATGATAAAATATTTTAAAGAATGTAGAAAAAATTGTATTGTAATATATGGTATAAGCACTTAATATATATTCGGAACTTATACATCTTCCTCAGTCTTTCCTATTTACAAAATTTATAGGTGCAAAAAGATTTTGATCAACAATCTTTGACGACTACATCAGACATCAATTCAGCCTCTTTCAAAAATGATATCAATTCTATTTACACCTAAAAGCTTACACGATTAGAATGAACTGATGAATACTTTTTAATAAAAAACAAATTGTAAAAGCAAAAATGCAAAGACACTATTAGGAATATCAGGTGGGAGATATATCTTTTTTTTAGCAAATATACGAAACCAATGTAACGATTCCTCTATCATGTAAATGTTCAGTTTTTATAAATATTATCAAACAGAAAAATGGAGACTTGATAGTTTAAAATTCAATTATTGCTTTCGTATTGAATAAAAAAATACTTTTTCTCTTTTGTATTTCTAATTCAAATGGAACCAAATTACATTCATACCCGAATTTGTAAAAAAATATTCCGAGCATTGCAAATATTTCAATTAGGAAATACTGATATTTAATTTTAGATTTTTTTTTATAAAATTATAGTGAGAGTAATCAAAAGTTTTATTTTTCAATTCAAATTATAAAATTGATTAAAATAAAATATGAGACGGATCGAATGTTTTTTTTTTGTCGCTAGTATATCAGCTCAAAAACTATAAATGTAAAAATATATCAATAATAAACGATTCTTTCATTATTCAAAAATATTTTTAAATTTTACTTACATATTGTAATTGTATTGATTTTACGAGGGAAGTTTGTTTCTTACGTACCTGAAAAAAGAAGGAATACTTAATTAGTTGAAATATTTTTTTTATCTTATTTTTAGTAACTCTATAACTGCAGGGTCATTGAAAACTTAAATGAAGTTATAATATTAATTATCAATTGCGAGAAGTTTCCTATATACATTTATTGGTTAATCTCAAAGGCACAACTATTAGTAATTTCTAACAGTACAAATGTTAAGTTGTATATTATGTTTGTGTATGTAAATGATGAATGGTCTAATCAATAGATTCTGTATGGGAAAACATGTATCTACTTAGTAACAATAATTTACTCAAAAAGAACGTTTCAAAGTAACAAATAAATTGAAGAAATATTTCAAAAATGTTCCAAGATATTATTATGAGGTGTAATGAAATAGTTCAAAAATATTAATTAAGATTTAAATATTAGGTTACTTTTAATAAAATATAGTAATGTGTATTTTGTTGTAGCTTTTTTATTAACTTTTCATTTTGTCGCTTTCTTTACCTGTTTTAAAGGAGAAAAAGTTGATGACCAAAATAATAAGAAATGAAATTGTTAATTGTTTTGGTATTTTAATTGCAGAAAACAACCAATGAATGTACTTTTGATAAATCTCTTCAAGTGATTAGGCAAAGCAAAATTGGACAAATTTCTTATTAAATAAGTAAACTTTTGTATTAATAATTTCCCACTTCTTTTATAGAAACTGTCATTTAAATTGTATGCCTTCGTTTTAAGTAATTGTGTTCTTTTAATTTCGTCAAAAAGGCATTTAAATACAAAAAGCTCTCGAGTCAAGAGAACGACTTCCGGGACGCAGAGTAAAAAGTATTTTAAGTATAATTTTAGGTAGTTTTATAGAATTGTAACAGTAGTGTACTTCTGGATTAAAAGTTTAAAAGTTAAAAGATTAAAATTGATGACTTTCAATTCACCTGGAAGTTTATAATACCAAAAGGAAGCAGTTTATTCTCACTGAAAGAAGACAGATTACAGGAATTATAATATATAACTTTCTTTGTTTGAACTTGTCTAGGATCCAAATCGACATAAAATCAATGAATGGTTACTAATAGACTAAGTTTTAACTGCATTGTGTTTTCCATGAAATGAATTATTTAAAAGACTTTATTTTTTTTTGTTAAGAATAAGAATCAAAACGCACAAGAAACTTTTCAGCTATAAAAAACACATATTTTTTTTTCAAATTTATGTTTGGCAATTTAAAGTTGTTAAGCAAAATATAATGCAGCAATTATGGGAGTTTGATAAGCAATTATATATAAAAATGGGGTAAAAAGTTTACATTTAATTAGTGTTTATAATGTTTGATGTTGTACAATACTAAAAATCTGACGCTAATTTGGAAGTGTTAAAAATTACTTATTAAAATAACACATAAAAGAGACATCTTAAACTATAATAAAATTCAAATAGCCATAATAAACTTTCTCAAGCAATCTTTTGATATGGCAGTATGATACAATTATTATGTATTTATAGCACCAGAATAAAATCTGTTCTATTAAACTGCCTCTCAAAATGTATTTTTAATGTTGAATTATAAAAATTTTCATAATAAAATGGCAATAGGTTAAGCAAACAATGTTTGGAGCTATTAAAAAGGTAATATTTAACATAAGTTTCTTATCACTTTGAAAATAAGTTGAATTGTTCATTATTTCCATTTTATAGGTTAAAACGTGACTTATTAAGTTATAATTTTTTTCATTTTGTATATGAAACATATACGATCTTAATTCTAACACTTTTTAACTTGTTATTGTAAAATAATTTTATTACATTGAGGTGCTAAAATTTAATCTTCTGCTACGTGATTTTCGATTTAAAAGTTCACTTATTATGAGATTGATAAAATTTAAATTTAATAGCAATTATTAATTGCTTATTTTTTCATAATTATCAAACAATGAATAAAAGCGTTTAACGTATAATTTAGATCGCTTTGAAAACAGAAAAAAAAAATGAAACACTAATAATAGCAAGGCAATTTTAAATGTAATTTTTTATTTTAAGCCAATTTAATTACAAAACATAAATTTTAAATAGAATCAACCAAATCAATAAATTTTAATGGCTGTATTTTTAAATGCGGAATCATTTCAATTCATAATTGAACATAAACTTTAATTTTATATTATCACTGCAGAATAATTCTATTAGTGTTCCAATTTAAATTAATTCAAATATATGTCTACAAATTATTGCCTCAACAATCCATAATTTTAATCGATACATAAATTAGTGAAAGCAAAACATGTACCTATCCTCGATTTGAGCAATTCAACTGCTATTTTATTTAAATTTGCCCGTATTTTTTACAAACGAATAAATTTTCTAAATTATCATTTTATATATTTAATATTTGAATTACTTTAACCGTAATAAATAAAACATATATTATAAATAAGGTGATTTTTCTCCAACATTTTCATATAGAACAAATAATTTAAATGAGTTGTAAGCCCCTATTAGTATGTATATAATGATATTTGTTTTAATGATTTAGCAAATTTGAAAAATACAACAAATAAATGATAAGTAAAAAAATTATTGAAAACATGTTTTCTTAAAAAAAACACGAATGTTTAACTTTATTAAGAAATATTTTGAATGTGTACTTTATATAGTAAAAAAATCATAAAATTTCAATGCATGGCACTATTAAAACACTTTTGCAGCAGCCATTTAATCATTTCATTCTAAATTTTAATAGAGAAAACTTGAAAAGTACGTGCTTGGTTCGAAAATGAGTATCAAAATTTCAGTATTTCAATTCGTTTTTCTCTGCACTGTTCTGTTTTTTGGATTGTTTTTGATGGAATCGAAAGGAGATGAGTTCAGCATAAATAGTAATTGAAACTGTAAAATCATTAAACTTTATTTTCATACAAAAATTCAATTACAGCATGCATTGATGATAAAACAAATGAAACGTATCAAGTTGGAGAAAAATGGAATAGTACAGATTGCTCCATGATGTCGTGCAACTTAATAAAAGTGGATAATGTTGATCAAGAATTGCCAGCACCAGTGAAAATAAAGTAGGTTTTTTTTTTCTCGAATTTACCAAAAGTATAAAGTACATTTTTCAGGTGTGCTACGTTAAAATATCCTGACAATGATCATCGTAATTGTCATAACGTCGCTAAGCCGAATGAAGTTTTTCCAGATTGTTGTCCAAAATTAGTTTGTTTCCGAAATGGACAAATTACAATTGTGCAATCAGAATCATTACCTTAGTGAAAAAATAATTTGTGGAAAATATGTGTTTCAAATAATTACTATATTTTTTGAATAACCAATAAAATAAATCAAAAATAAAATTGAATTCTCAATAAATTTACTAACGAAAAAAATATTTTTGTAAAAACTAAATGATTTTTATAATTATAATTTTTTGCTTTTCTTTTAATGGAGCTTTGTAAGTTCTAAAAACTTCTAAAAGAACTTCCGCGCTAAATTGTTTAGGTCTTAATATGTGGAATCCCATGATTTTGGAACGTAATTTTTGCCAAAATAATATTTTCCTACCAAATTTTTAGTATGGCTCTTAATATTTCTTTTATAATAATCATAATATACAAGCAAAACCCATATGCTCCAAGTTTGAATAACAGCATTTTTAATGTTTCAAAAGATTTAAATTCCACAATAAATCAGCCTTAATTTAAAGTCCAAAAATTATAGAACTATTTGTAGATCTACGAATGCACTATTATCCTGAAACAACAATTATTCTTGGTGGAAGTTTTAACTTGAATTTGCGCAAAACAACCAGAATACGTTAAATTTGTATAATAAGTTATAAACCAAAATTAAATGATAATAGCAATTTGCAAAATCTTATCAATATTAATTGGAAGTGAAAAAAGGTGACCAAATCCAAAGATTCTAAAAAACATAGTTAATGATGCACCAAAAATAAAATCGTTGTGCATAAACATAGCATCTTATTAGATTGAAACATGGAAATGCATTGTGTGTTGATGTTGGTATTTCGGTACATAGCTTCATTTACCACACAACTACTATCGGAAAACAATGTAGATACATTTAAACTAGGGATTGAAATACTGGAACAAAAGTTCAATACCGATATTCGGTATTTTTTTTTATCTTAATACCGGAATATCGGTTTTAATACCGAGAGTAGGGATTTCAGAAAAAGGGTTAAGAGAAAATAATTGAATAGTTGAAGAGAATCAATATCTCAGAAAATCATCAGTAACTTACAAATAATAACAATATAAAAATAATTACAAAAAAGTTAAGTAACAACCAGCAATCTAGTATTTCAATGTATGTATTTTTATATCTATGATATAACTACAATTTTTTAATGTAATCTTAATAAAAATAATCAGATAATATTCAGAACAGCATTCACAAAGTCTGTATTTGGTGTCACAAGATCAGAAGTGGTGAAAAATAATCAAAGAACGGGCTTAAGGAAATCACCGTCGCATATTTGAAAGAACACCATCGGACAAAAACATAGTAGAAGGATGATAAGAAAATCTTCTCTTAATCTAATAATTGAAATATTTAATTTTACAAGGAAACAAATCAGAGTGGTATAGAATCTAATAACCGTCCATTGCGGATTGAAGAAACACCTGCAATCTGCATACTATTAGAGTACAAGTAAGTAATCCAACATGCAAATTTTATCAGGCAGCGCTCTGAACGATTGGAGACATAAGGAATTGGGAATAACAGTTCCCGGAACCGAATTGGGGATTTCAAATGGGTGAATCATGACCTCATCCTGGACTCCATGTAAATGGTTTACCAGTCTTGAATCGGCAAGTCAGGGGAATTATTGGAATATCCTTTATAACTTATAGATTGATAAAAACGTTGATTTTTTTAAATTTCTTGTATTTTTATAGGGCAAAATAGATTTTTGAACAATGAGAAAATGTGAAGAGGTAAAATTGTGTTTGAGAATTGAATAATAAAAAATGGATATCGATAAATTGGTTGTGTCCATAATTTACATAATTTCATTTATTTTTAGTAGGATAGTGGACATGAAAGAATGTAGATCCATGTACTAATTATTAATTTAGCGACACGTTCCGGTCTTTTATTAGACCTTCATCAGGCTTCTTAATATGAAGTACACAATATACATAACAATAACATCGAAATTTTTTTCTTTATCGCACACATACATTACAATTTTTTTTAAATTAAATATAACTATCCTACTAAAAATAAATAAAAAAAAAAAATGGATATATTTCGGAATTTTTACTGTATAAGAAAAATGATCAAATTTCCATTGCTTAATAGTAATGAACCAAAAATTTATAATCAATATCTTTCATTAAACTTAAACCTCGTTTTTTTAATCATTAAAATGTTTTTATGCAATATGAAATTCAATAATATTTGATTAAATTTAAGACCGATGCTCATGTTCCTGTTATCTTTGCGTATTTGCCCATGTAATGTTCCATATCTCCTAAAATATTGAAATTATTGAACCTTCAAATACGCTTTCATAAAATTTAAGAATAAACTATACGACTATTTATTATATTTTAAAGACTAGCTCTAATCTTAAATAACTACTCAGATTTCAGAATTTAATAAACCGTTTTATTTTTATTGCCAAATTGTTGCTTTAATCACAATTCTTCTTTTACTGTTTTGTGAATAAATATTATTAATGAGTAAATCATAATAGTAGTATATCTTATGCACGTTATGCACTGTGTTATGATTTGTCAGTACAAGCAAGGAAAAAGGAAAATAAAGGGTTTTATTTTATCATTTTTAATAAGCCAACCTTCGCAAAGGAATATATTTTATATCCTTAATTAAGTGAAACGTTTTAAATTATCCTTTTAAAGTTTGACGCGTCATAGTTCAAGTAACTAATACCTAATATGAAGTTTCTAACAATTTCAAATAGGAGAAATTTAAATGTGTGGGAGTTGAGAACGTATGCTTTGAAATAAATTTATGAGTACAACATATGTTGCGTGAATTATTCAGAATTCTAATGCCATAATTCATTGTTATTTATTTTAATAATTTAATTTTGCAAATACCGATTTACCTAGGATTAAAATGCAAGGGCTTTTTATGCTACAAATGCTCGATGTTTGATTTCCGATTTAGGAAAACGTTTTTGTTTTTTGAAAAATGACATATAATTTGTAATTATACTTATTATTTATTCTTTTTTTTAATTGTTCACTTGGCTGTACTCTTAGGGTATTATATAAAGTTTGACTTTTGTTCTCGAAACTAAAATGTTCATCTCAAGTAAATTGTATGATTTCAGTCAATGTTATGTTCATTAGTTTGCATAAAATGGTTTCCAACTATAAGCGGATGCATAAGACTAAAATTGTTCTTGTATTCAGAAAACAGCAGTGTCTCTAATTATATCTCCCTAAAGTTTCCGATATATTTCCTAGTTTCATAGTACAATATCATGTTCGGATTAAATAGACTATTACTGTACCATTCGTAAGATTGCTTCTTATTTTGTGATTCTACATATTCTTTTCTTACAAATCTGAAGCATTGTAAACTGCAAGGACAAATCTTTCCTATTTTTTTTAAATAAAAACTTCAACGAAGAATGTTATTTAAAAATAAAAAGTTTTATTATTGTTATATGCGCCATTTATAACTACACAGATACGGAATACCATTTCAAACACATTTTTTTTCGAGACTAATTTTCGGTGAAAGTTTTTTGAAAATCTTTATAAGAAAAAGCAGTCAATGGTAAATTGTGTAAAAAAATTCAATAAGCTAATAAAAATAAAATGTCTTTTTCCTGTTTATTTGAATTTCATTGTACAAGAAAAGAAATAAGCTTTAGCTATTTCGAAGCCTTAAGGATACTGCAGTTTGCTTTTGTGTCGCAGAAAACGAAGAATATATATATAAAGCAAATCTCTTTGAAAATTCAGACACATTATTTGTGCAACTCTTTTGCGAAAAGAGGACATATCTACAGTGTTGTTAATAAATAAGGATACTGAAACTGCCATTTTGTCAATTTTGTACGCTTCTACTGACAATATGCCAGTTGCAATAAAATTGTTGGCGAAACTAATAAATTAGACTGGAACGAAACAAATATTACACTGCTTTTGTATTCAAAGTATTTGAAAAGCAAAAGTTAAAAATTCAAGATAATATTTGAAGAAGGTGGAAAATTTCAATTAAACTTGACAAAGTATAACGTCGCGTTTAATTACGTGCCAATTAAGTGAAAATAAATACTTGGACATTGTGAGCATAACAAGTTTCTTATTCAAATATCCAAGCAAAATGCATTTTAAGTATGAATGGAATCAAAACGTCTTCAGCAAAGTACATACAAACACTTCCTTGAATAGAACATTAGCAAAGTAATTAAAATGTTAATGGAAAATTGAAATTCAAACTATTTAAATCAATTATCCTATATTTTTCTCTGGAAGTGAATAATTAATTAACTTACAACTAAAAATTAAGTTTTGTTGGAATTGCATCCTTTAGAAATGTTTTATTGAAAACCTTTCCTTTTATAAATAAACTGAATTTTTCATAACTCATTGTTTAATATGTAATAATTTTCTTACAAAAATGGTATCAAATTTTCGAAACTTTTCATTGAAATATTAAAATTGGTATATGGGAAAACTTTTTCGTGCAATTTATCTTTACAGTTTAAAATTCAAATGATCGAATTGCACTCCTCTTTCAAGTTGATGCTAAGCAAAATCTGGAACAAAGTACTTTGTAAAGAACTGTCGTAGTATCTGTACTCTTTTTCTTTTATGGTTGTCCTGAATTTTATCTTTTTTAAATTTTTATTTTTTACACGGAGAAACAAAATATAATGAAATTGCAAACTTTATAAAAATTAGTTGATATTTGGTTAGAAGAAGTCAAAATTAGTTCTTAATTTTTTAATATTAATAATATTAAGATGGCTATTAATCCTATCGGTGAACAAGGTGACCACTTCAAAATTGGAAGATGCTAAGTTTTATTCTAGAAATGAAGTCATAATCAAGTATAAAATTTGGCAGTTAAAAAGTGACGATAAATTGCAATAACAACGAAAAAAAGGATATCCGACGACATGACTAACATTTACCGATAATAATGCTGAATTTTCATACAGTCGCTAATAACTGGTTTCTATAAAAATGTGACCACGTGACTAAAACGTAATATGTGCGCCATTGGAAAAAAAGGAGTGATATAGCTTAATTTGGTTTAGACATGTTATATTCACCTGCCATAATTTTATTTATTAATTATCAAAAAGAGTTCATAGTTGGTACATTTATTATTCTGAATGTTAACTAACAAGTATCAACACTTATTACTTACAATTATATGCACATTCCTATACAAAAAGTGATTATATCCGTACATTGATATTCGATAGAGAACGTCATTTGCCGCTTAAATTTTGGTGCACATGATACATTTTAGTCACAGGACCACATTTTTCGCTAGAAACTTGCAGCTTGTGATTGCATAAAAATGCATCTCAATGATAGCTTTGAATAATTCTGGAAATTATCCACGCACAAAATTGGGTATTACTGGGGACAGACCAATGGTTAGACTATCCCATAGCTTTCCATATTAAAGATTCGACGATACTTTGAAAATGAAAACACTGTTGTGATCTTAAAATATTCAAAAGTTCTAATTGTTAGAGCTCCCAAATGATTTAACAGTTTTAACACTTAGATTGAAGAAAGATGGGAGACGTTCCAGAACACTCCCAATGAGATTCTAAAGTGGGGTAGAAAGAGATTGAAAACATTAGAAACTATGAGAAGTGTCTGGATCAGTCTCGAACGTTCCATACACGGCAAGTGGGTATATAAATAGGACGAACGACTGTCGTCAGTAAGTATCGAAACAATAACGCAAAGAATCATTAACGAAACAGTTACGAAAAAGTTTAACAGTCACAACCGTTAAAATAATTGTTGAAATAAATAAATAAATGTGCAAAAATAAACGTTTGTACATTAAAATTTCGAATGAAAGCATAGAAGATTTTCCACAGTAACGAGAAAAACTGTTGGAAGTATGCAACAAATGATAAATGAAAATTTCAACTTAATAACGGAAATCAATAATTCTGGCTGCAAAATGAGATCTCGATGGCATATCCTGAAATATGGGCTGTAATTCAAAAGTTATTAATTGTATCTCTTATATTATATTTAGTGCAACTTTGATCCAGTGCGGTTACCAATTTTATAAAATAAAATAGGAAAACGATTGCAAATAGTCAATTTCGGTGATTTAAGGTTATAACTGTCGAAAAATTGAATTGTTAGCAGCAAACCAGATTCACTCTTTTCGTTAAGATCGTTTCAAATTTTTTAACTTTTTTGCATTTTTTTCGGATTTAGTGATCTAGTCACTATATCTGGGAAGACTGGGAATGTTTCATTCTTTATTTTGTTTTTAATTTAATTCCCTAATGATGAATTAACCATAACGAGGATATAGCGACAAAAGAGTAAATTAAACGCTGCCAGTTATTGAATTAACAACAAAATCGCGAATTGAATTAAAAACAAATAAGCGAATGAGGCGAAGCCAGATAGTGACTAGGCTGTCATACCCTATATTGTAATATAATAGTAGATAATAGACACTTAAATATTGCAAATAAGGACAGTCTGCTTAAAAATCGTGATTTTTTTTTTAAATTTTCTTTAGTTTTTGTGTTTTTTTAATCTTTTTTTTTATAATGTTCATATTCCCCTCTTCATTTACAACTTTTTTAAAAATTGTATTCATGTTGATTTAACAATAGAAACTTTTTTCCATTTTAGGGTGGAAAAATGTAAAGTAAGTAAAGTAAATATAATTCTGGTTTATTTAAAAGATTATGATTTTTAAAAGACAGCATTAATATTGTCTTAGATATTTGAACCAAAGATAGCATAGTAACTAAGAAATTTATTTTTGTCGTTTGCCTCACAAAACAAGATCAAATTTCAATTAAGAATTATAATTCTCATTTTACATAAAGACTGTATAGTCAAATGAATATAATACGAATGAAACAAAAAAATGTAACTAACCCCAAATCACATATTTTTTCAAGAAAACTGTTTCTTATTTTAAAGGATAAGCAAACCTTTACATTCATGAAATCGCTCGGAAAGAATTACTTAACAGGATATTGGAATGGTAAATTATAATTTACTTTATATTTCCATTTTGGTGCAGACTTTTGGAACTTTTTCAAGTTTGTATAAAACTGTTTAAGTAAAAAAAAAGGAAACTGTCATAAACAAGCAACCTATATTACATAAAATAAATTTAGTTTGGTTGCTTTATTTATATTTTTTTGAATTATTTCTCTGAAGAAAATAACGTCAATGATTCCTTTGAGAAGTTACAAGTTAATCTTGAAGATAAATCGATTTTGTGTATTTGAAAGAATTTTCGTAATTATCCGTATAATCTTTTCTGTGAGTGTGCGTAAATTAATGTATAAATATCACATTTTTCCGATTTAGATGTGAAGCACCTAAACCTTTTGATCATTATCCGTTAGATTGTGTGTTTTGTTAATCCCGATTGATTGCTTATCAATTCCAATATACTATTAAAAAGTTTATTTCAGAAAAAAACAAATATTGCGTTCAATATTTCACCAAATTTTTGATCAAAAGCAGCTATAATAAGGGGCTGTTTTCATTATGAGTACGTTTTATATTTTGACAACCTTGTTTCATAAAGTGCATTTATTTATTCCGTTTGGAAGGAAAAATAGAGAGGTTCAGTGACAGGTTTTGTATAAAACACGTTTAATTTTTTTAACGAGCTCATTTTCTCTTTGTATCTACAATTCTCTGCAAATATTGCAGTTATATTAGATCATCGATGAAAAATGAAAAATCATTCTAATTAAGTTTGCTTCAAAATCATTAGTTGAACATACCTATAATAGTCAAAAAAAATATTCCTATTAGTTATATGCAAAAGAATTCTCTATTGAACAAAAAAATTTTAATTACTAATTTTGATTAATCATGAAAATTTCGTGTGATTTTTAATTTTAAATTTTTATATCAAGAAATGGCATAAATGAACCCCGAAAACATTAAATTTTACAGGAAAATTAATCATAAAAACCCATAGTTAAACACTAATGGGAATAAAGGAGATAGTAAACCTCAATTTACCATTTCCTTAATAATAGTCAACCATTAACAGTATGAATAAATTTAATCTACAATCAAAATCTATCTGTTTTTTTCATTACATTTACAAAAAAAAAAATGAATATCATCAATATAAATTTAATAAAAAATGAAATATGGAAATCAAGCTCTGTATCATTACATGTTATGAAATAAGATATATAAGTTCCTTCCCGAACTTTTATGGTAATTTCAATATTTAAATACCAATATGAAGACGCAAGATAGATTTTCCACATTGCTTTATTTTCCACAAAAAAGATGAGCTAAGAGGAATAAATGAAATTGTGCGCCACTTTTATAAATATTCATGAACTATAATTTTTTTAAATTAAGCAGATAACATAAAACCACGAAATTCTATATTATTTTTATTCTGCTACAGAAAAATTTTTGTCATGTCCGGCATTTATTTTGGTCATGAGAAATATCTCTTATTTCAGAAGTCTATTTTGATAAATCCTATTTCCTAAAAAAGTTATACTTTCACAAAAAAAGAACTAGTAAAATCGATTTAATCGTAACAGATATTTCGTTTTAATTTCAAAATATCAAAAAAAATCACAGTACCTATTGATAAAAGTGAAAAGCTTACTTGCCATGCGTAATATTTTTTTTTTAGCTTTGTCATACAATGTACAATACAGTGTACAGTATTGGAATACGTGCTTTTGTTCTGTTGTGGAAGTAATTCCAATCGACTACTCCAGCTTTTTTCTAGCTTTGAAACCTATCAGGGAGATCTGTGGAGTCCCATTTTTGAAATCGCCTGGTGATCTTGCTTTTATTTCAAAGGTTTGCCACTAAGTATTTAGGATGGCCAAAGAGCTTCGCCCCATACTTTCTGCTGTATTTTGAACTATTATTAATTAGAATCTCTGGAGAATCTAAGAATTTTAGAACTAGAAGCAGTGCCCCAGAGTTGGATACTATAGGTTTAGATAGATTTCTGTATAACCATGTAGATAGGGATCAAGTTTTCGTTGACAATGAGAATGATATCCTCATCAGCCAATACGTTTTCGATTTTTATTTAGCAGTTCCTGAGGTCTTTAAATATAAGCTGCTTTTGGTATAAAAAATAAATAAAATGAGAAGCTTTTGGTTATTAAATTATTGTATTGTGTATAGTACCACTACTGAGAACTATAAAAAAATAGTTGTAATGAATTATAATGATTTCATGTGATAATACTAAATTATAGTTAAATATTACCTACAATTTTTTGTAATGAATTTTTCGTTGCACCTTAAAACTTTACAAACTAATATATGTAAAATCTTTTATTTATAATATAAAATGACAGAGTAGCAGTCAAAGAGATCATTGTTCTCAGGGTCTTTTTACATTAAATGTTTCCTTAAATTCTCATAAAATGTTTCATTAGTCTCCCAGCTTCTTCAAAAGTTCTTTTATTAAACTTCAATAGTAAAGAATAAGAACTCTTAAGAACTGTAACGAACAGTTGACGAAGAAGTATCTGAAGAAGTGGGGAAACAAAATGGAACTTTTTCATTGTTTAAATAAACATTAAGAATAATTTTCAATTTGTTATGGTTTCGACTATTTTAAGAGATTTTTATTATAAAATCTTTATTTATAATTTTAAATAATTAACACTCTGTTTTTTTTTCGCTACGTTTCGCAGTTTATTACTGCTTTTTCAAACGATTATAAGAAGCAATATAAATGTATAAGGAATAAGTTATAACAATGTCTTTTTAAGTTGATTTTTTTAAGCACAATCTTCATAGGGTTGCAATAAGGAGGAGCTGTTCCAATAGATTCTTTCAACATAAATGACATTGCTAAAAACTATCAATATACAATTATATTTTGAATTATAATCGTTTGAAAAAGCAGTAATAAACAACGAAACGTTGCGGAAAAATAAAAAATCAGAATGCTAATTATTAGAAAAGATAAAAAAAGTTCCTCAAATCCTCAGAACGATATCAAATTGATGATAAAATACAGATTCGGAGCTAATAATAATTACATAAAATATAGTAATATAGTTCGAGTCGTGATATTTTTTCAAGTTATCAAGCAGGGATATGAACTACATTAACTTTAAAAAAAAGTGATTCTCCATGATTTTTTTTCAAGGAAGTTTAAATCGATTTTAAGTTGGATCAAATCAAAAATTCCTACAAAAAAAAAGAAAATATTGTTTTATGAAATCAGTATATTTCAGATGAAAACGTAATACACATTTGAATTAAAAACAATTAATGAATTGATACCGCTCTATGATGTATGTTCGAAACAAGTTTACGGTAACTATGTCACCATTTCATTTCAAGAGAATGCACCATTGTTTAGTTAATTAGTTAATTAATTTTATTTATTAAGAGTGAAAACTATAATTGAAATCATTGAAGTTGAATATTATGGATTCATGATATGCGATCCAATAAATCTTAAGTTAAAACAAACAATGACAAATATTACCTATATATTATTTCATGACAATATTTTTCATAAGTGATTTTTAAAAAATTACAGAAATAGACGATTGAAAACAATTTTGTAAGAATTGATTAATACAAAAAATAATAATTGATCGTTTGATTTGAAATGTATAGTGGTTTACCACATTCAAAATAAGCATGCGGTTAATTAATTGAGTTCCGACATAAAATGATGAATTTATTTTTTCATATATTTGTTTTTACATATTTACTTCATTTATTCCTTTATTTATTTACTTTTGAAAGGTTTTTCTTGGATAAAATAGTTAAAAATTAGTCAAAATGAAATTATTTCACAGTTTAACCAACAACACTGCACAAGCAGGACTCTTTTATTTTGCAAAAAAGCTTGAACATCCGAGACAAAAGCATCCGACTTCCTCACAATGAAACCGAGAAATATCCAAGACTGCATAAGATCAATATGAATACAGCTTTGAGGAGAATATTACTAAGCTTACTATCTAAAGTTTAGCCAACACCATTGGAAAATCCCAAACAATGAAACAAAATAAACTACTGACAAATGCAAAAAAAAACTATACTTATATTCTGAGAAAAAATATTGTTTGTTTATAAAAAAATATAAAATGTCATAAATGTGCATTTCTTTCAAGGATTTTGTCGGGTTTTTACTAACCTAAGGTTGCTGAAGACCTTGATAGTAGTAAGGCGACGGTAAATATTGATTAAAAAATTATGAAAAAAAGAACAGTAATTTTTTGCTTCAATTTGACTTTTTTCTAGATTTTGGCATTTCTAATCTTTTATTCAAATTCAAAAATTTATTTTTTATTTATTTTCCAACGAAATCATACTTTTTAGTTTGAAGTTAAAAGTTAATGATATTTAAAAAATACATTATCGCTGTTAGTATTAGGCAATAATCTTCATTAAATGAGGCGTTTTGTTGTTAAATCACAACCAATAAAAAATGACTGAAAAAATAAAATCATACAATTATTTTTTAATTTTATTATTTGCTGAAAATTGTTACAGTAAACTGAAAAAATTTTAAATTTTGTATTTTTTTTTTTCAAATAACACGGTAGTAGAACGTTCTTATATAGTTTCTGTTAATTGGCGCTGCAGTCTATACTCTAACAGAGTTATAAGAACAATTTTTTTTAATTTTTAAATTTATTTTGCTATAATCCTTAGTCTTATTAAAAATGGTTTGTCTCTTTATGGTGCGTTTTTATTTTGTTTTTGATTATTTAAAAAATAACATTTTTATCTCAAATGTTTCATAAAACAATGGTTTTAATACCTTTATGATTAATTATTAGTGCAAGTACTTAAAATATAACATTAAGCTTTAAGCCTGCATTAAGCTTTATAATTACAATTTATATGTTTTTCATATTTTTCTCTATAATACCTCTGTCCTTTTAATTTATGAATTTTTAACTGCATTTTTTTAATGACTAAAATTTTTTTACTGAAGAAACTTTTAAAGCTGAAAATATATTTTACGTTTGGATATACTGAGAATTATAAACTATGAACACCTTTTATATATTTCAACCAAAACAGTTGGAGCCTTGGAACATGTTATATCGTATACTTTAAGTGAACATAATTTTACTTTCCTCATAAAAATTTTGAAAAGAGAATTTAATAAGTAAATCATATAATTAACTCGTATATTGGTTAAGTTTGCAACTATGTAGCGACCATTTTTTTACACCTTTACTTAGCTTTTTTAAAGACGTTAAAAATAATTTTCCGTCTTGAAAGTTTTTAATTTTTATGGTTTATAAAGTTCCATATTTTTTCAGTATTTGTTCCAAAATAAAGCTCCACCTCGACCATAGTGCTGCTTTAAAAGCTCTTGAGGTTCTTATTTACAATAAAGTGTCGCGTGCTGGAAACTGAATAAGTTTGTTCATTCATTCGATAAATCCAATTTAAATAGCTATCTAAGCGAATAAATATCACAATAGTTTGGCGATTCAATAATATTTGGTGTATTTTGCTTCACAGAAACTGATATAAGTATTTTGGTAAGTCAATAGTAAAAATATGCAAGCAAATTGAAACGTTGGATTTATTGAACAATATTATACAACGAAAAATGTGATATCTAAGTACTATTTTTTACTTTTTTGTATAATGTAAGTCTGTCCAGGTATGATATTTTTAGAATTTTTAGAGTTTTTATTGAGAAAGATATTTTGTTTAAAAGAGCAGTAGCTTCCATACTATACAGATTAATGAGAAATAAGTAACAATAGAAGAAGAAGCAAGAACAATTCTCATGTTTACAAAAAAAATTATTACCTAGATCCTAGACCAAACGTTTGTTGTGGAATCTTCGTTACTGTTCAGCTATTTTTCTGAGGCTCAAAAATCTTACGACCACTTTAAAGGAAGTTAAGGAAGAAATAAAATTCACCAAAATATCCGAGAGTATTTTTTTAAAATTAGTTAGCATTTAGGATAAGATTAGTAAGATAAAGAGATTAGTAGATAGGTAAGTTAGGTACTTAAGTTTTTTCTGTTTTCTGGGTTCCTACTTCATCAAGTTAAACTTAAGTAGCTAGGCGAACCTCAGCAACCGGCGTACTAGATGTTTTCCGACTATTGAAGTTCCCGGACTAAATTTTCCTTTAACGTAAATTTACACCAATTATAATTTTCTAATACTATTTTTAGATTTTTCGGTGATCAGTAAAGATTTTTTTCCTTATGCTTTTAAACGTAAAAATCGTATTAGTGTTCCATTTTAATTAAATCTAGGTTTATTGAGTTTATTGATATCCGTGGAGTTTCAAATATTCTTAGCGATTAAAGCATGGCTATTGTTGAGTTTTTAAAGAACCATTTTAAAACGGTAGTAATATTTTTAAATAATTTTCTAAAGGTCATAGAACACAACATTTTTATAAATAAACTATAAAAAAATAGTAATTCAAACTTTGTACTTCATAGGATCCTTTTTGGAATAATAAAACTACGAAAAAAAAAACTTTTTGAAATTTAAACGGCTTATCTAAAGTTTTCATGAAATCCTTTATTGATTTTATTTGTATTAAAATACCCACCCTAATAAATAGACAATACTGTTTCTCTTTTCCGTTTATATTTGTAAGTGACGTTATTAACTTATTTATTTAATACGTCCAATAAAAGAATATATGATATATATTTGTTGTGTGTTATATCAGCATAAATGTTAATGTATGAAAGGAAATAATACCTTTTATTTGTATATTTCCACAAACCAATCACTTTTTCCGCACAATTTCCATTATATTTAATTGTTATATTTTTAACAATATATTTCTTGTAATTGAAACGGAAAATTCATTATAAACGTCCTTGATTTAATTTAATGAAGCAATTCAGCCAGAAAATAATCTTTATCATATCAATATACTAAAAGCGTGTATTTTTATGATTTTCCGTTTTTAAAATAACAAAAGAATTGAAGCTTTTCTTTATGTACTCGTATTATTAAAAAAGGAAAAAAATACGTAATTATTAACCATGAAGGTGAAATTTTCGCAGAAAAAAAAATAATTGGCCTATGAAGGTTATACATATAGGTACAAAACGCAAGGAGGATGGTTACTCAAAGAAAAATGGATATCAAATTTACTCAAATGATTGTAAAGATGCTGTAAAATGTTGACGTGTATGTTTTCTTTATTGGTTGGAATTATTATTTAGTTGATTTATATTTTGCTTTGACTACTGAATTTTTAACGGAAAAAAGTAGAGTTATTAATGATAGTAAAATAGTATTCAATTTCGGTTCCCTCTTTAAAAATAAATAATATTGTAATAGCTGATCTACTTTTACCCAATTATGGCTTGGTTTTCTTTACAAATGGCTTGGAACTTAGCATTTTAAATGTTATTGCGATTGTTTTATGAATGACACTCGCAATAGCAAAAAAAAACAGCAAAGGTAGTTATGCTTTTAAGTAAAAGAAATTGTAACATATATAATCTCCATTTTTTTAGGTCTAATTATATGTATAATAAAAAAATAATTCAGAGTATTGTTGACCAAATTAAGGAATGTTTTTTATACATATTACGTTTTACGTTTTGTCGGTGTTATTCGACTTCATCAGGCAACCTTAAAATATTCATTGAAAACACATAGTCTCGTGATATAAATCATTACATCTGACATTTAGCAAGTACAAATTGAAGTTTAAGATATAAGAACTAACATGTCTTTTCGTTTATTCGTTTGTCAACAATAAGTCTTTAAAGTGGCTTGATTTCGTTCAAGAGAAAAAATTCTCTTAGTCGTCCATTGGATCCTCAGCATTCTCCTCCAAACCCACATCTCGAAAGCATCAATTCGTCGCCGATCAGCTTCAGGGAAAATCTAAGTCTCCGAAACGTAGAAAAATACTGGAAAAATCGGTGTAACATATTAACCAATATGGTTTTAGTTGCTTATATTTTGTTGCGGTCTTTCCGTAATGACAATTGTACCATGACCGACTTAAAGTTTGGATACATCGTCTAATTTTGTACTTGCATCAACCGAATTTATGGATCATCGTTCTCAAATAAACGGATCTAACCACAACTAAGAAAAGGTCTATTCTTTCCAACTGATTTTGATGTTCGTTAGTCGGTCAATATTCATAATTATGGTTATTTTGGTCTTGTTAGTGTTAGTTTTTATACGAAAATCATCATGTCATCAATCCTTCAAATGGTTTTAATCCTCTCTTTCCCATTGCTTACAATTAAGGATTATATCGTCGGTGAAACGAAGGTTAGAAGTTCACATATAAGTATAGAATATATATGTTTTCTTAGATTATTATTAGAATTCTATTTGAGAATTATTATAATCTTACGAGACAACAATACCTCAGCGGAATTAAATATAAACTGAACATAATTATAAAGGAAAGGATATTGTTCCCTGCATAACTAAAATTTGACATTTCAATATTTTTGTACAGAACTATAATTAAATTAATTTTGAAAGCTTTTAAGTTAAATTAATTTTTAAGAATGGCATTATCTAATTATATTTTCATAACTTATCACTAATTCATTCGTTCATTACAATATTTTTTGATAATTAATAATTAATAGATAGTGTTACAAAGTTTTTTTTTGCATAATGATGTTTTATTAATAAGGCATAAAATGTTTGAAAAATGATTCAATTTGGATCACAATTGCCGATAATTGGGTTTTTGAATTTGTTCATAATTTTTAATATACATATTTTGTGTGTTTTTTAATGTTAAAGTTCCGAATTTTGATTATTTTTAAAAGTATTTGTTTCAACACATTTAATATTAAAAACCTTTAACTGTTCCGCTTCTACGTTTTTGTCAACAGTACCAGGTCGTTAGTGTATTTGATAAATTTTATAATTCGTCCACTCATTTCAAAGTTTTTTCCGATCTTCATTTATCAGCGTTTCCACATCGCTATTAAGCGGAGATATTGAGAGATAGACAGCATCTGTTGCAAACTCGTTTTTCAATTTCTGTCCTCTTATTTCCTTATCAATTTTTACATTTTCTTCATGTAACTTTCCTTCGATTCAATGACTCAACGATTAACTGAATCAGAAAATATTGGATAATCATAATTTGCTAAACGTTTGAAGGAATTAAATTCAATTTAATGTAATCTCTAATTTATTTGATTTGGATTATCAATTTATTGAGGATTACTAATTTGCGCAGAATGTTAGGATAGTCAATTAAATGTTGAGGTTAAAAATGTTTTTATACAAAATTAGGTTCATGGTCAGCCGCAAAACTTCCACTTAAATTAAATGTGCTAAATAAATTTTTGGTTACCCTAAAAATGTACCGGCACAGTAATGTGGGCAAGATAAATGGTATATTGAGGTTTTAGAATAACCGTTATAATATGTTGCAACGTCGAGTAGTTTTGAATTTTATTTCATTTGGTATCTACAAACTATTTGATAATTCCAAAATTTTATGCACAAAATTCAAATATATTATATTTTTTTGAAATAATATTTTATTTTAACTTCTTGTGGGGAATTTGTATATTATTAGATTTAACCTAATTTATACAAGCAATGATATAGTTATCGAATTTTGTCTGATTACAAAAGCACATCCTACATATTTCCTCTTTCAAACTTTCCCTTTAAACTATGATTGATTGTTGATGAAATGGACGACAGTGATAGAAATTTATTAAAATAAATGACTGATTATTATAACGTTTTATTGAAATTAGATATTCACGCAAACATAGACATTGTAACATGTAATTAACACATATTATTGAAGGTAACATGTTATTGAAATTAAATATTCACCCGAATTTAAACTTAAAATTTAAGTCATGAATAGTAAAGAAAAAACGATTAGTTCTGGACTTTTTTACGGTAAAAAACTAATAAATTTTAAGCATATGCAAGTACTCCAACTGTCCATTTCCCTGAGCAAAAAAAAAATGTGGTTTACATTCGTGTTTTATACTATTTGTTATAGATATAATCCCCATTGTGATATTAATTTTAATTAAATCTTAAAGGGTTGTATTAACCCAAGTATATCGTTAAATCCTTCGGGAGTAATAAAACTTAACGCACGAATGAGAAGAGCGGCGAATCACATTTCCACACATCGATTACAAAATGTACTTACCATATTTCATTTACGACGATCAACTTAAATAAGAAGTGATTTTTCTTTTAATCTTAGAAATACATTAGTACAGAAAAGTCATATAATGGTCATTTGATCAGATATAATATAAATATAATGAAATACAGATTAGGGTGTTAAAGTTGAAAAATAAAAGAATATATCTACGTCGTATAATTTTTATATTAAAAAAAGGCACTAAAAATCATGAAATGAATTTTACTTTTTGATTTGATATTTGATTTTTCATGAAAATATGGATATACAATTCAATAATTTCTGATCAAGTTGATTTCATTTCATTTTTCAATTACATTTAAAAAGGATTTTTGCGAATAACTAATTAAAATATAAATGATAAAGATAAGTCGAATATAAAACGGGAAAAATTAATCGTAAAAATTTTATTCAAAAAGTCATCCTAGCTGTCAAATCAAAATTACAAAAAATACCGTTTAAATCGATCACTGGTTTAGAAACGGCTTATTAAAATACAGAGGGAATAAAAAATGAGGGTTTTAATTTTCCAATTAAACGTGAGCGTATAAAAGGTGAACTTTATAATAAAAGATACTGCTGTATGATTGAAAGAATAATCATAAACTCGTCTGCAAATCGGATTATTGACTCAATTTCTAAATTACATTGGTCAGTATCGTTCGTTTTTTATGGTTTATATTCGATATGCGTATGAAACGTATAATATTTGCTAAAGGAACAATTTGACGTTATGCTCGTAGATCCGTTTTTTTATCCTTTCAATATTTCGTCTAACAAAAATAGCAAAGGTAATTTAAATCAAACTTCGATTGCGACTATAAAATAGGAAATTGTCAGAAAAAAAATAATACGTTAATCCATTTAAACTCTTTTCAAACATTTTTGAAGTTCAGTAGATTTATGTTTCAAAAGGAATGTTTCAAATTACACTAGATTGATCACCTGGAAAATTTGCAAGTATGTAGACTGTCGCGACGTCCTTATTTTAACTTACTTTCCACTATCGATTTATTTTGCCTTTTCAAGTACATATTGAAATTAAAATTTTTGATGTCAAAGCTGAGACATATAAGTTTAAAAAATATTGTCATTTGTATTTTTTTGTCATTGTTTTTGTCATTTATAGTTGCTTTATAACTGGCAAGGTTATTAGCGACTCTAGAGTTAATAAAAAACCGTAAATCGAGAAACGTTGACAATTTTCTAGATATAAGGATTGAACCCAGTACCTACTCGTTTTCAAGCATCTCCCTAGATCACTCGAACACCAAATGGCATACATTTATTTTTATTTTTTAATATTTTTAAGAAATTGATGGACAAAAAGCAACCAAGTAGATGTTGGTAGAGGTTGAATATCGCGCACTTGAAACGGTTCAGTAGGAGTGAACTAGATTTGCACAACGAATACTTTCATATTGTTGCGGTTGTTTTATATTTTCATAGGCACTAGATTCCATTAATGAATATAATATATGTCCCATGACTCTTTTTTTTCGTTATTACGACGCGTTTTAACAGTTTTTGGCTGTCATCATCAGGTAATGATTATTTTGCCAGTTGTAAACAAATTTCATATAGGTTGTTTGTTTTATATAATTTGTCGTTAGGGATGTCGTTTGGATCTAGTTTGTGTACTTTGTATATTTCATATTCTTCTAGGGTGTTCTTATGTGATCCTTTCTTGCAAATATGTAATGGTTTAAAATTTGTTTCGAAATTTAGGTATTGATGATTTTCGTCATAAAAGTGTTTTGTAAAATTTGAAGTTGTTATAAAAGTAGATTTCTTGGGTTTATGTTCCTTATATCTTGTTCCGAAATTAAGTCATAGGACATATATTATTATTCATTAATTTATTAGTTGTGACTCGGAAATAATTAAAATATTTATAAATGTTAAACTAGATTCCAAGTAAAATGGATGTGGTTTATGTACTGATAGGTGGAGATAATGTTAAAATAATGGTATCCTCTTGACTATTCGATTGTAGAACTCTAAAAAGAGGATAAAACTTCCATATAGAAAACAACTTTAAATCTTTTAAATGTAAAGCTTTTTACTATTTTACGCGTAAAAAGACATTGTTCAAATTATTGCTCAATAATTACTCATAGCAGCTTTTGCTTTTTATTTTATTACTGAATTATAAAGGCATTGTGACCAATAAATATTCATGAACTTAAAAATGTTTTTTATTAACTTTTAATTAAAAATTAATTTTACAAATGCATTTTGTATGAGTTTGAAATCGTAATACGTTAAGCGTTTGTAAAAATAAAGCATATATGTAGTAAATATGGGTTTTTACAATGCAATAGAATGTGTTTGTTCCATTTTAATTATAAGATAAACTATTACTTCTAAGAGAATTAGTAAAGCGTAAAAAAGCAAAAATTTGAATAAAAAGCTCAATGTATATAAAAAATATATTGATTTTATTCTTACGGAGAAGTTGAATGTTTTTATCTTTACTTACCGTATACTGTTGTGCATCTATTGGTGCTTATCAAATGCTTTCGGTATTTGAGCGAATTTTTCTTCGAATGTTAAGAAAAATAAAGGATTTTTAATGTATAAAAAAAAGTTGGAGATTTTTATGAAAAAGAAAACCTTATGTTTAATTTAGTTATATCGATACGAGTTTTAAGATAATTTTTATGAAAAATAATGTTGGATTTTTCTTTTAGATTCTTACGCTCCTGTTAGGTAAAATTAAGTCATATTTTTATTAAATTCTTGTACCAATTCTTGTACGTTTTATTTATTCAATATCATTTAAATAACTCTTAAACATTTTTCAGTATTACTGAAAATCAATTCTGTAGTATATGACAATCAATTCATTAATCGTGATATCAATCATATAATTTTTGCATTTCATATCATCGACATCCACTCGTATATCTTACATTTTTGTATTTATTTGAAAAAAACCGAATAGTTCTTTCCTCTGACCTATCATAATGTATATAAGACGTAAAATATCTTAGGAGAAAAAATAAGTAATGTAAGCATTCACAGTTTACCAAAGACTTTTAAAGGTTAATAACTTCCATTTTAGTAATTTATTCGGATGCTCAGGAACCTCAATTCGTATTGATGTTAGCTTTTCTACGCAGTTCAACTTTTATGTTTTGCGATATTTCCTTTAGTATTATTTATTTAACTAATAAAGATTTTAACTATTCTTGTTATAAAGACAATAAACATTTCAATATTAATTGTTTAATAACAATCTATATAGTAAACTGAAAAGAATCATAACGTACAAACATTTCCTATTTCAATAAAAGGCTTATAAAATTTAAATCAAAAGAATGTATTATTGGAATGAATTACTTTTTTAGAACTGGGAATAGCTTTTATGTTCATTTTCCGGATATTTTTTGATAAAAACAGATTGAACGGATGATTGATTTCTAAATTATTAACTGAAAACATAAAAATTTATTGCGAAAACTATGAAATTACAGAATCTCATCGAAAAAAAGTATAAAATTATATTAAGCCTCTTGAGACAGTTAATATTTTATGATTGATTCAGATATTTGATTTTCACAAATTTTCACAACCTAATTAAAATTTTGATAAAGAAAACGTTAAATGAGTACTTAAAATTTAATATTTTTCAATAAATTCTATATTTAAAACATTATTTTAATTATTAAATTGCCGGAATTGTTTTGGCTTAAATTTATTTGCAACATGGAATATCAATTTTATAAAAATTATTATTATTAGAATTGTACAAAAAAAAAAGTTAAAATTTATCTATGTGTTCCTCACTATATTCTTAAGTAAACGCATTTTAATCAAGTTTTACTTGAAAATAATTTAATACTCTTACTCCTCGTGTTTTTCCAAATGACAAAGGTAAAGATGAAAGATGTATCAACATCAAATGAAAACTTGCTCATAAGTGAATATACATTAAAAGATGGTGCCGTCAACCCTTTAAGAGTAGTTCAATGCACTACCCTTAACAATATGACGCAAGTAGACATTGCGATCTTCCCTGATCGATCGTAAATTTGCATGCATGCAAATTAAAATATCACATGCTTAATTTATTGCATCTACGTTTTTTGAAAGCCATAACATGTTACCTATTTTCTCTAGTTATATCAATAGTTTGTGCCAAATGCTTTCCATGAAATATAATCGTATGCTGGAACAACAAGTTTGACTATCAAACTTTTAGAAGTATATGGCGGCGCCATGAATTGAACAGTTTTAAGAAAATTATACCATTACTATACATTGCAAAAGTATTTGACGAAATTTGACGCAAACAAATTCTTTTACTCTAAATATAAAAAATGCATTTTTCATTCTAAACCAGCGGAAAATATGTCACAATCAAATCAAATTTAAAATTCAAGAGGGATAAAATTTTGCATATGCTTGCATGCAAATGTAAACATTTAATTTATTGAATCACAACGTGAAGTTTTCTGAAAGCGATGAAATTACAGTTAAATGATTGACAGGTAATGATTAAACCGAGAAATGAAATCATAAATATAAATGAAAAATTATTCACGTTAGGATTTTAAGAATGTATAAGCAATACGATTTAAAAGTAATACAAGTGTCAATTTTAAATATGAATTTTGAAATGTTAAACATCGGTTTTTCTCTTAACAAAATGCATGCAAATATAAAGCAAAATATTTCCCAAAGACATGTTTTAATGTTGAGCCGATTTCATGGATACTGTCATTAAAAATCTTAAATCAATTTTTTTATCAATGCTAAGAAAAAAGTAATACAATTTAAATTAAAATCGAATATAGGTAGGTCTCAATGTAATGGGAACTTTCATGGTGTTCAAATATAATGTCTCGGGTGACAATTATTGTTCACAAGTGGCTCATCAAGTTTGAAAGCTCAGAGCTTTGAATCACAAATATATGTCTCTACGTACATACGCATATAAATGTCTACATTTCATATACTAAAAGTTATATAAACTTTCCTTAATGCTACGCTACCCATAAACTCAAATATTACTACAACTGAAATTTCTAAATTTTCCATTACTGTGCTAGTTACGAAGCTTAATTTTATTTTAATTATAAACCTGTTACTTCTGTTTCGTGAATCAAACGATAAAATTCAAAAGAGAAAATGTTTGACTATAAATTTACTTTGTGATAGTTGAAAATATTGCGTTATGGAAATCTTAAAAATTGAAAAAGGAAATTTCACGAAAATCCTCAAACTTTACTTTTAAATTATATTCTTTATTAAAGCCCTCGCGGCATAATGGTGAATCGGCCCCGGAAAGATATTTTCATAATACTTCAGTGGTATAAAGATACTAATAAAATACTAAAATCCATGGAAGTTTCAGATCTCTACCTCAAATAGTTTTTAAGATTATAATATAATAAATGAAAAACAGAAAACATTTTTTTTGCTTAGAGTTTTGTTTACAGTTTGATTTAATAGTTTAATTATAGTTTTTATTAGAGGCTGATAGTTCCTTTTTTATAAAAAAAATGATAATTTTATACCTTTATAAGATCGACTAAAAAAAAAAACTTTGAAATATATTTGATGCTGCTCAATAAGTATTCTTTTTAAGTTTAATATAATTTCTACATAATGTAGAGTACGAAGTTGAAAAAATAAAGCAAAAACCACATTAACTTTATATTATGTGCATTGTACATTGAATTTGGTAGTGGGAGTGGCTTTGCTAAATTTTCAAAATTTCAACAATCCAAACAAATGGACTTCTTTAAATCCTGCGATCCCATTAGCACTATAGCACTAATGGCCTCTTACATTGAAGCGTATGTGCTGTTTATTAGATGTAAATGCATTGCTTGACTTATTCATCCTTAATCAGTTCTTAATTAATTAATTATATATAATTAAAAGCCAAAAAGTAAACCAAGTGTGAATTTAAAAAGATAATAAATTTTTTATTCATGTAAGTAAAATTATAATTAATTCTGAAAAACAGAGATATTTGTGCCAACAGTGAAGATTTCAATTCAATTGCCAATTGAAATTTTAATGTTAAATTAATTTTCCAATATAAATGATTAATGTAAATATAAATGATCCTTGATCATTTATATGATCATTTCATGATGATCTGTTGCGGAATCATATATTAAAAATATCCCTGATATATCTTTTGTTTCCATAAATTCTAAGCATGTGTTGTTTTGTCTGGTTAAAACATTTTTAAAAAATTTAAAGAAATGATCAATGAAAATATTTTTAAGCCTAAAACTATTTTTTTTTCGTTTTTGGGAAAAACTGTCTAATTCTGGTTAAATCAGAGCGATTTAGAGATGAGGCAAGTATTAAAAAATAACATTTCGGGTTCTAGTATCAAAAAAGTAATATTCTAAGACATATGAGAGCAAAAAACCTAGCATCAAGCTTGAATCCATAAATCTTATAATATGTTATGACAGTGCAACTTTAGAATACGGATTCAATGTTAAGGATTTGTTACTAAAAGCTGCCAACAGTAACCAGTATAGAAATCTCAGTAATAATATTTTTGTGATGATTTTTCAATAAAGAGACTGCAAATTGAAGAAAAATTCTATTGGGAACTGAGCACATAGATGACCAATATAGAAGTATATCAAGCACTTAACCAAAATTAAATTAAAAATAAAATACAAACCCTTAAATTAAAACGGAAAACATTGAATCACCTCCATGTTTAAAAAAATATAGTTTATAGCTATGAATGGTTATGGTAGGAAATCATATGAAAATTAAAAAAATAAGTTTTCTTAGTAAGCCCAGGTTTGGTAGCAATTTTGTATCCGTTTAAAAATTTTTTCGGAATTTTTTTTTTTTTCCTACTTTCGAAATTGGTCCCTGAATTTCGTGAGGTTCTTTTACATGAGAACATTCTAAACAAAACGCTGTAAAATTCCCAGCATTACTCCGTGTATTTTCATTATTTTACCATATTTAAATAAGTAAATTTCAAGCCTCAAGATTTTTTTTTTGCGTTAATAATATTTTTCTGTACTGGCTTTGGTTCAACCCCACCGAAAACTTCTTTTTAAGGAACCAAAAAAAAAAAATAATAATATAATCTCCATAGAAACTTATAGACTATTATTTGGTTGCACGCAATATGTAGCCACATTTTGTAAAACCCGTCAACTGGCCAGTTCTCAATAGATTATTTATAATATTGTTCATTGAAATTTGTTGCCTTGGAATTACTTAAAAATTGAACCACTAAAACAATTTGTGTTTCTTTTATATGAAATGTACCCACTTCTGTATCTATTTTGCAAGAAGTACCGGCAAGTGATTTCTCTAGATTTATGTTTTTTTTTTGAATAGATACACAAAATGGAAAAGAAAAACCTTAGGAAAATCAGTAAACTCCGATTTAAATCGTTATTTATTATTTGTCGACATTTTATTTTCATTGGCTTATTAAAATTTCAAAATTTTTGATCAACAATGACAATTTGTTTACTTCTTTTCGACAAACTGATGAAACTTGAATTATGATTTCCCCAAAAAAGGTCTTATAAAATAATTTAGATTAGTTCCAATCTGATCTAGGGAATACTAAAGTAATGCTAAAACTTTTTACTTAAAATAAATTAAAAATAAAACCGTACATATATATTTTGGTTGGATATCTTTTGCACATTTTTTGAATCTACGATCGTAAGTTTTTAAGGCAAGCTTAATAAAGCTATTTTTTTAACTTATTTATTAACATTTTTAACTATGTTTATTCTAAAAATTACACTTTGAGTATAAATAATATTCAGCACTTGTTTATCTAAGAAAATATTGTTACGTCTTTAGTATTTAGCAGTTAATGATACAAAATTTGAGGAAAGTAAAAGTTTAATGAAGGTGTATTTTATTAAAAGTTTAAGTTTTGCAAATGTAATATATTACCAAACCCTATAAAAATTAAAGTAAAAAAGAATACTTTGCTTTTTTTATCCCCAACTAGTATTTATACTTTAAATAAAATAAATTTATGATAAAAATACACACATTGTTGGAATCATTTGAGACCGTAATAAAATTGAAAAATGACCAAATTGCTATTCCAAAAAAATGTTAAAATAATCAGTATTTATTCACGACTTTCCTTTTTATGCTCAATTTAAAAAAGAGCGCTTATATTATTGAATAATGTAGAATATTTTGATTTTCCATATTTTGAAAGAACATTCAAAGTATATTTTCTTCATGAATAAATTCATCAACCGTTTTTTTCCTTCAAAAAACTTGGAAGAAATTTTAGAAAGAAGGTTTGATAAATTCAGGAATAAACAAATATTCAGTTGAATGAATAAGTTTCTATGTAGTTCAATCAAAATTTTGCGGTGCTGTTACAGTGAATGTGATATGTGGAAACCGTTAGCAACGCCAAATTCAGTTTGAAGGTTTCACAAAAAGTTTATATGAAATTCACGTTGCAGAACACAAATTGGAATTAACCCAAATGTGAATTTAAAGACTATATATTTTGATTTATTTGGAGCAATGAAACGATTACAATGGACTCAAATTGAACTTTTTGTTGATTAAAATTGGAACATTTGTTAAAAGTGATCGCTTATTAAATTACATCACGCGTCATTGCTTAATATTTTACAGCGTTCCAGAACTTGTCAAAAGTAGGAAGTATCTTGGGTAAGTTTGAAATTGAATTCGTGCATTTTACACGACAAGTGAAAAGGTATTGATTTATCAACAATCTGTGGATGATGAACCCTATGTGGTTATTTCTGACATATACTTGGAACCAAGAGATACGCTTTATACACTAAGCGAAAAGGAGTTACGTCAAAAATATTTTTGATGAGTTTTCCAATTGAATTTTTTGCTGCCATATCTGTACGTAGTTTAACAATTGTTTTCACTAGAAACATCTGTCAAAGCCTTACAATATGTTTTAAAAGTTGGCTCAAGTAAATCAATCATTCATTTGAGAAAACATTCTCTTCGTAAACTTGAAATATTTTATTCCTATTGTGTAACAGTACTCGCTTCATTGTATAGCTTCATTAGAGGTATTTAGTTTCAATACGTGCTAATTAGTAAAATTGAAATGTCTATAACTACTTAAAGAAAATTACTTAAATTTTAATTTGATTTATACACAGAACAATTACTTTTGTAATTAAATAGTTAGACGTAAAACTAAATTTTCATCGAACTCAATAGATTAAGTTTTAATATAATTGAACCTTATACAAATAAAAATTTGTTGTATTAAAACAACGGCTATTTTTTCAGCTAACCAAATAAATCAAATTAAAAAGCCTTTTATTATTTCGTCAAAAAGGAATCATTATTGGGAAAACGAAAAAAGGTAATAATATACATCGATACTTCAGAGCCAGTAAAATAACACAATGTTTTCTCATCTAGAAATATCGATTACAATTCTCAATCGTATCATTCAGCACCAAAACAAAACATTTCGGTTTCGAATTACCTGAAGCTTCAACTGTTAAATCGAATCAAAATCTGTTGAAACTTGATATTTTCCACAAACGATATGTTTGAATTTTCTTTGTTGAAAACCATATTATGTACTTCAATAATCGGAAACTCAATAATTGGTGGTTTGTAAAAGATGTCACAAATGTATTTGGTTTTTGCCAAATTCATGCATTTTTAATGTTAAAAATTGTTATGGTTCTTATAGAACGATGAAAAGTTCTTCTTAACAAACTTCAAAATACTTTTTTTTTGTTTTTATCTTATTAATTGCTTTATATAGCTACACTAAAAAAATTATATACTTTGAAATGTGATAAAAAAAACTAAACAAATCAGTTTCTTCGATGGGAATTTACCCTCCATCCAAGAACAGCCTTGCTTGGAAATTTGTGGAGAGATGCCTACCATCGTTGGAACTCCCTTGACGTCATTTAATAGGTCCCGCGGCCATCGGAGTTTCAAGCGACGTGGTGGGTTATTTAGATGAGATGTAGAGGAAAGGATTTGAGCATAGGGATTAGGGTGGTTGTGTAGGTTGTTGAGAAATTTTTGGGAACGATTTTGAATGAGGTTATTGACGAATGGAATTTTAAGGTTGTTGTGAATGACAGTATCTTTAACATAGTAGAGAGCATTTAAAATGCGATGAAGGATTTTTGATAGGAAGAATTGAATACATTGGATATTTAAGGACTTTGCAGAACCCCATAGCTCTATTCCATAGATCCAGATGGTTTGGATTAATGTCTTATAGATTATCAGTTTAGTTTTAGTGTTGATTGTTGATTTAGGTAGTAGTAGTATACGTAAAATTCCGTATTGTCGGTTAAGTACCTGTCATTGTTTTAATGTGTGTAGTTCATGTCAGGCGACTATTTTTATGGAAACCTAAGTATCGTACATAAATTAACGTTAATATTTGTTATGGTCAATCTTTATACTTGGGTCAGTCAATCGACTGAGTGTGTAGTATGTCGTTATGGTACATTTGTCTTCATTGATCTTGATCTTCTACTGCTGGCACTTTCTAGATAACAAATCAAAGTGATGCTTCATTATTGAAGAGGCTTTTTCTATGTCGTTGTACGTTACAAAGATAGCTGTATTGTCTGCATATATGGTTGTTATAGAAAGCGGAAGGGTTGGTATATTAACAGTGTATGTGTCATCGATAATGTAGGCATGGATACTTCCCTGAGGTACGCCGGCACGGATAGAGGTAAGAAGCAAAATCTTAGTGCCACATTTTATTTTGAAACTACCATTTACTAGGTATGTTAAATATCATAACAAGTATGTGGGAAAATAGTATTATTATAGTCGAGAGGTCAAGATCACCACTCCAAAATTGGTAGGTGTGGGGTTCGGTCCTCGTATGGAGCAAATTTTCGATATTCCTTAATTACGGATTCTTAATAAACTCTAGAGTCGCTAAAGACCTTAGTGGTTTTAAAGCGACGGTAAATAAAATTAAAAAAAAATCTTATGAGTAAGGAAATAAAACAATAGAAAAACTTAAGTCAAAAAAGAAGTTTTGAGAAAATAAGTTAAAAAAAATAAATCGTTTATATTTTAATGGTTTAATAAAGTTTTTTAATTATAAAAAAAGGTAACTTAATTTAAATAATTTGCGCTCAATTATTTATTGATAATATAAGCGATAGAATGATGTCTTTCATTGGTCTCATGAAATAATAAAATTACAAAAAATTAGACGTTTTTTTGCTCAGTAAAAAATAACAAAGTTAGCAATTTTCTTATTTGGAAGATCAATTCAATCAATTTCATTAATTCAACGAAAGATTCTCTCAATTTAAGTATAAGCTTCAAAAAGCCCACTTTATCTTTTCGACAGAAGAGAATCAAATATTCAATGTAATATTAAGGAAAATTATGTGCTTTTTTATCAATAACATTGTTGATAATTTAGTGGTGAATATATTTCTTTTCTAAAAATATTGGAGAATGTTAAAAATGTAGGGGAATGTAAGTGAGCTATACATAATACAGTTTATAATGTGTTATACAACAACTAACATTAAATAGCTATTATGTTATCTTGAGAACCAAATAGGGCTGTAAACTGTGCAAACAACTTAGACGCGAAAATACAGTACGTTTAACTTATGTTATTTGAATATCTTAAAGGGTAATTTGTTTCAATTTTAGCGCCTGCACTTCATATACTAAGTTATTTCGAAAGACATTTTATTCTCTCTCAAATATTGATTGTTCACTAATATACCCCAACTTACGGTATGCAGCAATTTAATGAATTTATTAGCTATTTACAAAATACATCATTAGCAACAATATCAATAGTCAAGATGGTAGAGATTTATTTATTGAAAAAGTTATAAGAAAAATAACTATAAAATATAAATTGAAACAAAAAATAAAGTATCAAATTCAATTATCAATCTTTCTGTTACACTGGATGTAGTATTATAAAATCTTAATTTTATTAGTCGTTCTCTCCATTATTTTAAAACGGAAGTTGAAATATATTCGCCGTAAATCTTTTAATTAAATCTTTCCTTGAAATCACAAATTATTTGAGTTCTGCAATTTCACCTGAGAATGTTCTATTTCATTTTATTTTTATTATCAGTTTCAAAGTGTTTAATTGAATTTTTAAATTAATTTGTCGTTTACAATGAAAGCTTCTAACCATGTCGTGCAGGGTTTCAGTTTTTGTATTGATTGCAACCCAGGCCAGGTGTTATATGTATGTTACTTTTCTATTTTCACTAAATACGATTTACGATATATTGGACGTCTAATGAAGAACCATCACCGGTACCGCAAGATATATCGGCAGCTGTGAGTTAAAAGGTTAAATAAGTATATACTGTGTACCTCTTTAGATAAATATTTACTGCTCTCGAGAAAAATCTATCTAAAAACATCATTAATGGCATGAGTGTTATTCTCACATTACTTGAAAATCTTATTATGTATTGCTTCAATTTAGGAAAAGTAACTATGGTTTACAAGGGGTAAAGTGTAAATGTAACAAAGTAAATAAAATTTAATTTGGCAAAAAAATAAATGAGTTTTCATAAAAACGATTACATTTAAGGATTAAAATGGGCAAAATTTTGATGAAAAGAAAATACGTAACATTTTTTAACAAAAAAAGAAGACTTTTTTAAAATTTATTTAATGCATTAATATACTTGCTGATACTTGAGGTTTTGCTCTAAAAACAAACAATTGAACAAGTGAGGAAATAGTTTTTTCGTCTAACTTAATATAATTTTCATAAAAATACCTTTTAATCCATACCTTTTAATTGAACCTGAGGGGTTCGATGAGACTGCCTCGCGGGTTCGGTGGGTTCTTAATGGTTATGTTAATTTTGTTCATTTATGAATTATAATTTATTTTTCCAATTAAGAAGGGTTCGATGAATGTGCATGAGACTAATGGGAATAAGTATCTCCAACAAAGTTAAGAACCACTGTTTTAATCAATCCATTTACTAAAAAGAGATTTATATAATGGTTTAAACATAAAAGAGATAGGTAAACATTGATGACAATAACAAAAGTTATTTTAATTGGGAAAATAGTATTATGACAATTTTAATAGAGATAGTTTAAAATAACTTTAGACCGCCTACACCAACAAGTTTTAAGTAAGAAGAAGAGTATGCGGTCATTTTTACAAGAAAAGACGCAGTAAATCTGGCATCAAAAATCACAAAAGCAAGCTAAAGAACATGCTAACTCCGTTGTTTACTGAATTGCTTAGTCATGAAATTCAATGACCTAATAATCTATATTAAGCTGGTTTTTCTTATATTTTCCTACGCTTTGGAAACTTGGACTATCTTTGTAGCTGATCGGCGACGAATCGATGCCTTCGAAATGTGGGTCGGAAGGAGAATGCTGTAGATCCAATGTACGGCTAAAAGAACAAATATCTCTATCTTTAACGAAGTTAAGATAGAGATTAAAGAACACTTCGCTGAAATATGGACGAATTCTTAGGTTTTTCGGGAATATGGTGCATCACAAAACCATGGAAAAGCTGATGATACAGGGATGACCTGAAGGAAAAAGAAAACGATGGCAATCACCAACCCATTAGACATAAGTGGTGTAAAAGCTCGTTGATTCGAGTTACGTGACTACAGTGCGATAGGCGGAAGAGCGTAATCGTTGAAAAAAGATCATCCAGTAGGTTCTGAGAAATCTGGAATTCCCCGAATGGCAGCCATTTTGATTACCATACATCGGCAGCGATTAAGAAGAAAAATAATCCTTAGACTTGGCTCAATGCGATTGCATTCTTTTACGTTTTTTATCAAAACCAATTATTTCATTAGGCCATTTCATCATTAGGCCAAGGGAAATAATTTATACGCAATATATTTTTAGAAAAAAAAAAATAAGACACCAATTGATCAGTCCATTTACTCGATTCTCCTGTAAGAATGCGAGGGTTAGACTCTCGATACATCATCGGAAAAGATAAAAGATACCCTTGGAATGTTTATTTACGGCCGTACATTAAGAATTTCATGGATCTAAGGTATAAAAAATGGGGAAGTTCTTAATCACATGAGAAAATAAATAGAACTCATGCCTACCATCAAGGAAAGAAAAACACGCTACAAAGAACGTATAATGCGAGGAGAAATGTATGAACTTCTGCCATTGATTATAGAAGGGAAAGTCCAAAAGAAAAAGTCAGTTGACATGCCAAAATTGTTGGTTACAGGACATCCATCGATGATTTGGTTGCTCATTTTTTGATATATTTTACCGGGTTGTATCCAAAGCTATGTTAGCTATTTGAATCACCAATCTTTGAAAGAAGATGACGTCATAAGACGAAGAAGAATCAGTAGTTTTCAAGTTATTAAACCACTAAAACACAACCACAGGAACGTTTGGTTTTACATTATTACATTACATTACATTTTTACATTATTTTGGTATGTGCATTATTTTAATATATTATATTGTTTTACGTACAAAAAAATGTTTTCTGTGATTAAGCTATAGACAAAACCTTAGTATTCTAGTTATTACCCTAGTTTTGTTATTAATTGTTGTAATAGGTTTGAAAACTATTGGCTATAGATTTTTGAAGAACATGTTCGAAAATATCATTCAATTGGAAAAGTTTAATTTTCTATTTTAGTAAAAGGGAAGGTTACCATTAAGAAAGCTACAACTTGCAAAAAATATTAATTAATCTTCGTATTTTCTTTTGTTCTCAAATTGTTGTTTTTAAAAAAAGGTATTTTTCTAGAACATTTTCCTTAGAAAGTTTGTAGTCAAGAAAAAAAAACATGAGATGAGATTTTACCGAAATATTGTTTTAAAACTTTTTTTATCTGGAATAATAGATTAAAGAAATGATAAGCTATACAAAAAATGAAAATTTTTGAAACAAAAATTGGATTTGACTCTAAAATTTTCCTTAATATTAAAACGATATTTTAAATCCAAATGGATTTTTCATTTTGAAATCAATTTGCTATTTTTAGTTGAATTTCAAACAACTTTCCGTTTTTCTTATCTATAATCTCGGGATATTTTTTCTTTGTAGTGTTGCAAAAATTTATGAATCTCAGGAGAGTTGAGCTAGAAGCACGAAAATACCAGTGAAAGAAAAAAATTACATTAGCTAAGATAACTTCTCCCTAAAAGGTTATTCGAAAAGAATGGTGCAACGCAGAGATAATCTATCATCCAATCCTTATATTTTATTTATTTGTTTTATGCGCACTTATGTTCTTAAACAATGTCACGGTTTTTACTGAAAAAAGTACAAAGGAAATATTTTTCACGGATGTACAAACAACACAGAAAAACAACTATGTAGCCTAAGTGAATTGGAAAAAAATGAATCTAAATGCTAATGTAGATATATAGTCATCCTAACTAAAATCTCATTTTTTACTTACAGTTTTATCATTAGCTAATTAAAAAAAATGTTTTAGTAAAACTAAAAACAGTCATTAATTTTATATAACCTAAATGAATTTATTTGTCAAGAGCTTTTGTATGAAAACTTTAATTTTAGAAAAATGAGAACATTTATTTTTGTAAAGCTCAAGGGAGCTTTTCTTCCATGAGATAGGTTTGAAATTAAAAAAAAATATATTCTTAGCTTCGCAAAGCTAAACTTTATAAACAATTTTCTAACGATACGAAAAACTATTTCTTTAAAAAGAAGAAACTTCAAACTTCATTTTGAAATTATATAAAAATTTATATAAAAAAATGCTTTTTTCTTTAATTGTTGAATATATGAAATGATATAAAACGGAGATGTAATAAATAAGTACGCAGAACATTACTTCTTTATACAAAGAAGTCCTTTATTTCTTATAATATATACCTATATTTCTAATATAATAATATTGTTCAACCTACCTAAATTTAAGTAAAATATGGTACCTTGTCGTTCAAAAACACAAATAAAAATAAAATAAAAATCAAAAGAGAAGCATTAAAAAACCAATTCCTGCGATTTGTTCACATATAAGTCCAATATTAATCCAACAATTGCTTACTTCCAAAGATTAAAAGACCTAAAAATGATTCAAATAGAAAACACAATCTCAAGATTTCAATGGTCAAAAATCATATAACTCAATTTTTTTGTAAGTTATATTATGTGGGAATGTGTTGATGGCTGTACGTAAAACGAAGAGATTCCCGCGAAATTTAAAATATTTGGACAAAAACAATTGGGATTTTTGGGTAACCGAGAAAAATATTTCCGACCGAACTTTTAGGTTTAGTTTCGGTTTCGGCCTAGTTTCGCTAAATATCGAGTAACGGCTGTCGTCAAGCCAAAACTACGACTGAAACTGAATTCGTGAGATGAACATGTTGAGAAATGATTATTTCCCACTTAAACTATTAGATTCTTTAATGATGAATACTGATCTTATTGCCAGTTATCAAATATCAATTCATAAAGATTATTTTTAATATATAGATCCTGTTGTTTCACGAAGCTCTTTATTATTTCTTTTTTTCATATTGTTTTGAAGATTTGAGAAAGAGTATTATATGGCTTATGTACCTAAACATATAAGGAAAAAGAAAATTTTGTTTGTTATTTTTTCTTAATTGTTATTTACCGATGTTTTATTACTGCCATGATCTTTAGTGACTCTTGGATTAATAAAAATCCGTAAATTGAGAAATATCAAAAATTTGCTCGATACGAGAATTGAACCCTAACCATTCTACTTTTGGAGTGGCCACCTTGACCATTCAGCCACCAGTAGGCTACTTTTTTATTTTACATTATTCAGAAATATGTTGAAAACGAAATAGTGGATCAATTTTTTCAAATCAACTCCTTATTTTAAGAAGCATAAAAAATTTAATATTTGATAAAAAGAATGATATTTGTTCAAATATCAGAAACTAAATTAATAATAGATACCTATTGGATTCAAAAGCAAAGACTAATTAATTTTGTTTTACATCGATTTCAACAAAAACATGACCTTAATCGGAAGTTTCGGTTTCGGCCGTAAAATCAAGTTTCGGTCGATCATTGTATAACACAATTAAAATTGTTAATTTGTATCAATGATTTTTTTATTATATTATTCTTGATAACGAAAAAAAAATATCAAGAAATAATATAAAAGAAATATTGACGAGATAAACTAGAAAACAAGATAGTTTCTAAAGAGAAAATGTTTAAAAAAGCTGAAATAATTTTAGCAAAACTTTTTGATACACTAAAGTGAACAAAATTTTCTTTGATAGATGTCGTTATAATGTATTTTTAGTTTTACATGGTCTCACATTTTCAGTCCAATATGTTGATCATAAAACTACAGGAGTTTTTTTCCAATTGATTGGCAATTGATGCTTTCAATTTAAAAAGATGAATTACATTCTTGTTCATGGTCATGTAGTTTACTCAGTCGTCAAGCATACTAAATGTACCGTCAAAGTTTTCACTTCAAGTTAAAAACGAACGCTACGAAAAGCACTTAGTGTGATGGAATTCTATTCTTGATACTTTATGTATCATCAGTAGTAGATGCAGTGAAGAGTTGCTTTTATTTTAAATTGAAACTCAAAACAATTTGCAGAGAAAAATTACCATTTCGCGTTTTTAAATAAGTCCCAATGATTTCAATTGTTTTTCCTACTTGCAATAGAAATTGCTCAGGATTTTTTTTTTTTTTAGAAATGTTTGAATAAATTATGAAAAACAAACCATTTTTTTAATTAATAAATTGATGAATAGTCATGTATTTGAAATTTCTTCTTTACTACAACGCGTTTCAACAGTTTTTGGCTGTCATCATCAGTTGATTTTTTTGTCAGTTGTAAGCAAATTTCATATAGGTTGTTTGTTTTATATAATTTGTCGTTAAGGATGTTATGTTTGAATCTAGTTTGTGTGCTTTGTATATTTCATGTTTTTCTAGGATGTTCATATGTGATATTTTCTTGCAAATATGTAGTGGCTTAAAATTTGTTTCGAAATTTAAGCATTGATAATTTTCGTCATAAAGGTGTTTTGTTAAAATTTGAAGTTGTTGAAGTAGGTTTCTTGGGTGTATGTTCTTTATATCTTGGTCCGAAAGATCTACCAATTTGGCCAATGTATTTTTTTTTATTTTTTATTTTATTTAAGAATTTTTTTTAACCTAAATATATAATTATATGGTAAAATACGGCATAATGAACTTGTTAACCACCATTTTAAAACAAAACTATCTCACTTTCAATCAAAAATTTTATCACCAAAAGGAAGGCTTCGCCATGGGTTTCCCATTATCAGGACTACTAGCCGACATTTACATGAATCACTTTGAAAATAAATGTTTTATGAACAATACCTACAAAAATAAAATAATATATTATGGAAGATACCTATGTAGAAGATATTTATATTATTTAATGCCCGACCGATTGGCAATATGGTATCCGATCTAGACCAAATTAACCAGAAAATAAAATTTATTTCAGAACACGAACTAAATGGAACAATCAATTTTTTAGACACAACGATCATCAATGAAAATGGAAAGTTGTCATATAAGATATACAGAAAACCAACAACAACGAACAGAATCATCCCTAAAACATCTTTTCACCCAAGAAACCAAAAAACGGCAGCTTACAACAGTCTTGTGTATTGAGTGATCAAATTCCCTCTTAGTACCAAAGCTATGAAGAATAATTTAAGATAATTAAACATATAGCCATAATTAGCGGCTACCACAGTTCAATCATAGACAAAATAATATCGAAATTTACTAAAAAATCCATTCTTCCAACTCCACCAAAAGAAAACAAAAAATATATTAAATCAAACTTCAATAATATATTTAGTTTTTAAATCGCCAACTTCCTAAAGAAAAATAACTTCAATATCGCATTTTCAACAAACAACAACATGATGAAAATTCTTAAACCATTGGAGAACAACCAAATTACAACGAAAAATAAAACCGAAATATATAAAACTAAATGTGGTCGCTGTGGAAAATTCGATATTGGCCTAACTAGTTGATCTTTTGGACCAAGACATAAGAAACATACACCCAAGAAACCTACTTCAACAACTTCAATTTTTAACAAAACATCTTTATGACGAAAATTATCAATGCTTAAATTTCGAAAAAAAATTTAAGCCACTCCATATTTGGAAGAAAGGATCACATATGAACATCCTAGAAAAATATGAAATATACAAAGCACACGAACTAGATTCAAACATAACATCCTTAATGACAAATTATATAAAACAAACAACCTATATGAAATTTGTTTACAACTGACAAAAAAATCATTACTTGATGATGACAGCCAAAAACTGTTGAAATACATCGTAATAATGAAAAAATTGAGTCATAGAACATATATTATTATTTATTGAATCATATTTTTAAATTTAACAAGATTGTGCTGAGGAAATCAGTTTTGTATCCTTCATTTTGTTATAAATGTATCTTTTACCATAATTGTATTAGGGAAAACATAATAAATTTTCAAGCGATACAAAATCTAATGCAAGACTGAACATAAAGCAATATTTCTTTTGCTAATTGTTACTAAATTACGTGCTTGTCGTACCAATATTTTCTCATAAAATGTTTGGAAAGTTTTAACAACCTGTGAGCAGAATATGAATGTGGTAGCATTTCTTTAAGGCTTTACCAAAATTATAACAATTTATTTGATGTTTCGGTACATTTAAATGAAAAATGATTTGATTACTAAATTACTTTTACTTGATTTAAAGATAATAAATTGCATACAGGGATGAACAAAACACAAAATTTGGAAGGAAAACCATAAAATAAATTTCACATTTCTTCAATGTCGATTATGAATATGTAAAAATGAAACCATTGCTCGAATGTTTTAACGAGATAAAAATATTTTTACTTTCCTCCGAAAAACATTAATTGATTTTTTTTTGATTTATTTGTAAATGGGGATTTTCAAATAAAATGGCTCCAATTTAATTGTAAAACTAATATTAAAAAACTCAATGGAATTGTATTTCGAATTTAAAAGTAAATGCATATGCAACATTTTTCATTTGTAGAGGGATCGCTGCATAAAAGAGTTAAGCGTATAGGGTAAGGATATTATAACTTCAAATTAAATTCATTCAACTTATTGCACCAAGAGTTCTCATAAACAAATTTAAATTTAGAACACCAAAAAAACGATGCAAAATTTATATTTTCAACGGTTGGAGAATAACCGTAATATTATCCAACCTTCATCTTAAAAGTATT
The DNA here is from genome assembly GCA_958496175.1 of Sisyra terminalis. NCBI lineage: Eukaryota > Metazoa > Arthropoda > Insecta > Neuroptera > Sisyridae > Sisyra > Sisyra terminalis. The sequence continues at coordinate 18,550,969 of OY292275.1, forward strand.
GCGTTCATAATTCAGTTCGTGTTTAATACTATCAAAATATTTGGTTCTATATTGTTAAGATAAGTAAAACTATGTTCAATATAGGAAAACATAAAAATTTTCGCAATTTAGATAAGCTTTACTTTCTATTTTCTCGCTTTGCTCAACAAGTTTTATAAGTACTTATATTTTCTAAAATATGTAGCTAACGGAAAACAGTATTTTGCTGTTCTGAAGCCTCTATATTTGTCGTTTGTCACGTTTACTCTTCATGAGTACAAAAGTTATACAATAAGTTTTCGGTAACTTTATATTTTTCATTTGATTTATAGCGACGAAAAAAGAAAAAAGGAAAATTTTCCAAAGGTATAATTTTCTTGTTGTTATTTATATAGATTAACTTTAAAATAAAAGGAATTATTAATAAAAAGTATTGAAGAGAAAAAATCGAATATATAAATCTAAACCATAGGCATGTATTTAAAAAAAAACATATGTTGGTACTTTGAAATCAATTTCAATTATTCAACTTTTATGAAAACGATTTTTTCTCCTACCATTTTTCTTGTGATAAATTATGTGGTGGTTTAAACATATAAATTATATTTTAACACTATATTGAATTTATTGTTCTTCCTAAAACGATCTCATTATGTAAAACAACACGTGTGAAAACTGAATAAATATTCAAAGTTTGAGGTTTTTCATTGCAAAATATAAAATAATAAATTTTATGGTAAATCGATTTAACTTAACCATAATAGTAAAAGCGTTGTTTTAACGGTATAACTATATTATTTATACTTAAATTTCAATTATAATTTTGTTTGATGAATCATTTCAATGTTGTGACTAAAGTAAATTATTTATTTAAGCAGGAAATTTCTAAAACAGAACTTCACTGTAGTTCACAAACAATCTGGATTTCCGGGTATTTGCATTTATTTATTCGATTAAACAATACACCTAACTTCTTTTTGAGAATAATGTAACAGAAAACAAGTTTTAAAGTTTCTAACATTGAGATTAATTATGGATGAAAATAAGTTTATGATACTGGTTTTAGTTGAAATGAAATTGCGGTTGATATGTTTTAATCAAAGCAAACAAGATAAAATTTGATTTTTAATATTCATTTAGTTGTTTAAAATTTTATATTTCGTAGCTTAAAAAATATAATAATTTTGAATTACAAAAATCATTTTTTTATTTATAGCTTAACGTTCAAGCCAATATTAAAATGCATTTAACGCTATTGAAATCTTTATAATTCCAAGAAAAAAATCCCTTTTTTTCGATTAAGAGTTCATCAACATAAAACCATATTAGAAAATAACTTTAAAATTTATGGAACAAATATTGACCTACACGAAAAAAATAAAGTAAAAATTACAGTATAACCTTGTAATCTAGGATTAGAATTTCATTAACTTAATCTTTAGAATCTTTTGCTTTAAAATTTACTATATACATTAGAACTTTTATGTTATAGCATAGTAGATATAACGAGTTTTCTATAATAAATACCTTAACAGTAGTACATCGTTAGATTGGAAAGTGTTTTGTAACTGTAAGTGAATATATACATACACCATTTACAAGGTAAAGAAACATAACTACTTATATCCCTCCATATACTATCTGGCTTCTCTACAAACACATGTATACGAGTGACACTACTGGAGTATGTATGGACGTACTATACATTAACTACTTTTACCCATTTTTTTTCGTTCAGGTACACCACTTCAATAAATAATAACTAAAATTATTGTAATATCGTAATTTTTGCTATTTTTTTCTGTATATTTCACAACATTGAAACATAAAGTTTGTTTCTAGTTTTTGTATGAAAAAAGTTTTCTAGCTATCAAGCAGGATAGCAAATTTTAAAATATGTTATTGGCTGACTTAAAAATAAGTTCTCAGAATAGAAATAAAACAGTTTATCCTTTGAACATCTATTTAAAAATGGACCCAATCTAAGTTGTATATGTTGTTGTATATGTTCTATTTTAATTTCAAGTTATCGGATTGATTGCCAATTACAGTTTTATCCAATTTTGTGAGAACAAAGGGATGCAAAAACCAGTAACATTTTTAATATCGTAGATCTATGTTCAACCCACTTGGATAATATCCAAGTGAATATCCAATATATTATATTGAATCAGAAAAATGGTATTAGTTATCGTTAATAAAGCGTTGTTTTCTTTATTTAAAAATATAAAACAATTGCATGTAGAAAATAATCAGAGAGAAGTTTTACCAGTCTTAGAGTTTGTAATTAGAACCTTCTAAGATTTCATATTGTAAAATTTTCTGTAAATCACACTTTTTTTTTATAATTGACTAATAAACAGTAAGGAGAAGGAAGGTTTAGTGTATTTGCCAAAATCCAACGACTTGTTTTGATAGGTTTTGGGGCTCATGAATAAAACCCAATTAAAAAAACGAGTTTGATTCACTTTCAATACACTTAAAGTAATTGTTTTGTTATAAAGTGGTATAAAAAATTATCAAAATACAGTGTAACACAATGAAAGTTTCATATTCTTGAAATTACTTTAATTTAAAAATAAATTTAGACCGATAAAAAAGAGAAACATTCAGAAAAATTTACTTGTTGGAGAAATTAAAATAAATCAACAGCTTTTGCTTGCAAAAATCATACATGGTTACAAATTTTATACTTTCAATACACTCTTGCCACTAGGAAGTAAATTATGGATGCAAAAAAATTAAGCTTAGTTTTTTATAAGAAACAGCTTAAAATTAAGAAAAGAATCAATTATTTTTTGAAGGCTGTTGACTGCGTAGTGAATTCATTCATTCAATCGAATTTGATGATTTTATAAAAGTATCATTCGTCGAAAGAAGCGAGAAAAAATATTTAATATTGGTTTTGGAATGTATCATCATTTACTGCACAATTCATCTTTAAAAAAATGTATACATAATATGAAATTGAAAAAAAATAATTTAATTTTCATTGAAAAATTATGTTTAGGTTACTCAAAATTTTTAATCCTTTGCACAAAAAATCACTTCGGCTTAAATATCTAATTGTTGCTAAAGCACCTTAATAAATTTTTAAGCTTTCATTGAACACTTTATGTCATTCTCGCATGCTATGATGCTATGTAGTCCAACTGTCTTCTGTTTATTGTAGATAATGCAATAATCAATATAGACAATTCTAAATTGAACATTGAAAAAAACAGTAATAGCTGTACTTAAAAGAAACTGTACTAAAAAACTATACTAAAACAACTAATTACTATACCTATTGTAACACACCACAAACATACTTACAAGTATATGATTAGTATTAGAATCTATTATTTATCATTTATTGGAACTATCACTTGTTATTTATTAGAATTAAACATTCATAACCAACTGTAACACTTATTTTATTTTAGTCGTTAATGACCAAACTGAAATACAGCGCTCCAAATAAAAAAAATAAAATTTAAATTGAGATGTAAACGATTTTCAAAACGTGAAGCTCAACAAACGGAGTTTAAAGTGAATATAAAGTGTATTTACAGGTATTTTTAGGAAAATTCAATAGATAAATTAAAAAGTAAAATATCGTCTTATCGAAACATAGTTTATTCAGTTTGAATTACAATTGTGTGTTGTAAAAAATATAGGAAAAATGGTATAATTTAATGTTGAATCTTAACGACAAAAGTCTTGCAAATTGGTAAAAGTTAATCTTTCTAAAATATTTAATTAATTTACAAAGAATGTTTATCATTGATGCAAAGTCATTTTATTCAGAGTTAACTGTAGAAACAGATTTTCTTTGTTTTATTGCAGAAACTGCAACATTCTTTAGCACTTTATCTTCCTGTTTCGGTGGCGTTGCAGTTTCCCGTTTTTGTCTTCGGAATTTTAATGATATCAAGTCATAATTCTGCGGATGATAGCGTCTGTCACAGAGAACTCAGAAGCTCTAACATTTTTCTTTTCTCTTCAGCTTTTTATACTTAAAAATATTTTCAGTGATAAAACCGACTTGACACTTTTCAGAAATTAAAGGAAGCTCTTCCTCAAAAAGGGGTGAGAATATGGAGCGGATATAACCTATTCTCAGCTGGTGATTGCCACCTGGAGATGATTGAATTTAAATTGAAAATATAAAGCGTATTTTTATGAGGTGAATTGGGGTCTCATATTTCAAATTTCGAATACCTTCAGTTTAAAATCGAAAAATGTATTTATATATTATTGTTTTACTTGTGTTGATAAATTTTAAATTAAAAATCGTTTTTCTTAAATAAACAGCTAATTTTGCAATAAAGCTTTTATCAAAAATAACTTAAACGAATATGAATTAATTGATGAAAGAAAAAAATGACAAATCTTGATCTGTGACACATATATTTCTGATTAAAAGAATTTAATTACATTTTACTGACTAAAATAAAAGAATAATTATCTTGGTTAATAGAACACTTCATTATTTATCACTATATTAAATATTTATTAAATAATACTTTATTATTTATTATTTAAATTATCCCTTGGATCACTTTGCAGCGCTTAATCAAATATAATTAATTAATTAAGAATATATGCTTTATAAATATGTCAAACAATGTACTTATATGTAATGAACAGCACACACTCTTCAATGCAAGAGACTATTAGTCCTATTAACCAATGGGATTGCGAGATTTGAAAATATTCATTTGTTTTGATTGTTGAAATTTTTAAAATTTGGCAAAGCCACTCCCCTCAGTCAATTCATACGCATTTACGAGTATTCGTAAATATGCATATTGTATACTGAAACGTTTTAAGCGTTGACGTCATTCGGGACCATCGATACATGAATTATAATTAAAGAGTTAGGTTTAAAAAAAAACTATAACTAACAGCGAGAACTCAAAATTAAGTTTTCTTGGAAAAAATATTTCATTAAAAAAAGAAGAAAAATGAAATTTCTAACCTTGGCTCTTTAGACCGAATCCTTAAATTTTAATAAAGCGAAATGGGAAGTTTATAATTTTTTAATTAAATGTTTGTAACAAACCTCTCATGCAACAGTAAAAGCTTCATTTTCTATGGTGAATAAGTAGTTGCATTTAATAACTTCTTTCGAACGCCTCCAATGATCATTTTCAAATTAAAATAAATTATTTTAAAAACATTTTTTCTCACAAATTGTAAGTACAAACTTAAAACTATGAAATTTAAAAACTAATTTGATTAATAACATAGTAGAACTATACTTGAATGATTTGTTGAAATTGCATTAATAAATTTATAACAATGGATAACTTTTTTCATTGTAATTCTATATTCAATTAACAAAGGGTATTAAAAGTTACATCACAGAAAAGCTAAAACAAAAACTCAAAAACATTCACTGTGGTCAAAGGATAGATAAAGACCTTATGTATACCTAGGTGTTAGGAATAATCTTTTTCCCGAATGGTAACCAAATTAGTAAGGAAAACTTTAAAATTGCTTTGTTCCGGGAATTTAATTTTCTAATACTATAGAACGAAAACTCAATAAGGAAAGATAACGACATATGAGTACAATACATGTAGTGTTTTTTTCTTCAAAAACTATCGTCTTAGTATCCCATTATATGTTGAATTGTAAGGTAAAAAAAATGAAATAAGAGATATGGAATTATAGTTTAAAAATTTCAGCGATTTTATCTTTAATGAAAAATTCTTAAAAGATTTCTTAATAATACAATGAAATTTATGTTATAAACAAAATAGGATAAGTTTGGGTTTCACATTTAAAATCTTGTTACTTACAATATATACAACAGGTTTTAATTTTTGAATATATTGGAAAATATTGGGGAGTCTTGAGTTTAAAGAAGCCAGGAATAGTTATTTGGCCGAATACCGAATAACGAATATTCGGCGAGTCTCTTGCCGAATATTTGGCAACACTTAGCACGTTCCGCGGATGAAAGGCTTAATGCTATCATTAGGTAGGATCAGTATGATGTTCAAAATCTGATTTATAGATATTTAGCTTTGGAATCAATTGTTTTTTTTAAATTAGAATTGAAAATTTGCATACTAGATGTCAAAAGAGTTATCGAGGGTGATTATATCATTCGCAATCGAAAACTGTTTTAAAATTTTATGTTAAGAAAACGAAATTACTTTCTGATCCCTTTTATAAATTTTGGAGTAAAATGTGTTTTTTTTTTTTTTTTTGATAGTTTGGTATTCGGTATTCTACCGAAAAGTATGTCATATTCAACTGGATACCGAACAGACCGGATACCAAATAGTCGCCGAATATTTGTGGTATGTCTAATTAAGATACTGTTATGTATTTATTATCTTTTTTTTAAATGTAATAATTAATAAAGCTCTATCTGATGATAAATGTGTTATTGTCCCTACGTGAATACTGAGATCTAGGTTTGCTGTAAGTTGATTTCAATAAAATATAATAATATACATAATTAAGTCATTTGATTTGAAAGTGACCGAAGTCAACTTCCAGGACGGTCCACATAAATTGTATACATCTAGTGATTATACCGATAAAACAAAGTCAGAGTGAAACTTAGAATCCTAATCTTCGAAGAACTACAAATAGAAGCAGAGGTAAGGTATAGGGTATAGGGTTGTATAATCTCACTTATCCTCTACATTCAACAATATCTACAGCGATATATTTCATAAGGGTGGTTCTTGATCAAAAGGAAGGTAGAATCTCTATTTGTAGTAAAAAAGAAATAAACAACCTACGATATACCGATGATACCCTTGTAATAGTAGCAAGTCTTTCGTATTAGTTTCTTTTGTATTAATGATTTGATTACATGTTGATTTTAAGCAATTAAATTTTTATCCATTAATGTCCCAATATTCAATTTTTGGCACAACAGTAAAAAATTCTTTGACACACAAATTTATAATCTCATGTATAAATATAATGCACAATGAATACAGAATAAGGATCATTCTTGACATGCAATTAAGGCACAACAAAAAATGACTCAAAGGAAAATATGTGATATGATAATTTTATTTTGGTAAAACAGCGATATAACGATTGATTGTTATTCCCAAATTTTCATTCCCATTTCCAAGTATTTTCTGTGCATAATTGCTGCAACGTCATTAAATTAGGAATTAGGAATAAGTTTGTCCCATTAAGGATAAATTATGATTTTGGAATTGAAATCATTCTAGTTTTTAATAAAAAAAAGGAGTTATTTTTTCTTATTCCTTACTCATAGCTTTGGTACTTTTGGATTGTTATTCTTGCACCCCAATCAACCCTAGTCATGACTCTTGAATTTTTCTTGAAAAAAACCTTTTATGTTGAAATTTCAAAAGTTTGAAAAAGCAACATTACGATACTTATTTTAAGTTAATTTTATTGTATCATCTTCATATTTTTATCTATTCAAAGTTTATGGGAAGAATTCGCATTTGTTAAAGAAGTGAAACTTTATATTTTCTCATAAAGGAGGCGTTTTGAGTAGTCACAGATTTTGAATAAAAATTGTAAGTGCTTTCTTATGTCGGGTAAGTTATTACGTAATTGTATATTTTCCATTCAAAATAAAAAAGTATACAAACACTGCTTTAAGCAATATAAGTATCTAATTGCGAAACAGATAAAAAGTGGTGTATTTAAATAAAGTTCTGTAATAACTTTTTTAAGTTTTCAAATTAAACAAAGAAAAAGTAATGAATGCTAGAAATTTGAATATTTTATATGGAAAATTTTATGTCTTTTTCACTAATTTAAAAATTGTTTAATTTTTTTGTCATAAATAATCTTTGAAATATTTGTTAGGAATTTATAAAAGAAAAATATTTCACAAAGAAATGCAAATGTTTAAATACCGAGAAAATAATATCCATGAAGCACGTTTTTTATTCTCTTTATTTTCTTTTTACTTCACCGTTCCATGTTACGAAATTTATTTCTAATATGAAGTACCACACGGCTATATAACAATACCGCAATGTAAAAAGCTCAGTTGACGTGACTCAAATTTAAAATGCGATTAAAGTGTAATCTCTGTTTACTTTCTTGAATTAAAAGAAACATTGTATTGTTTATACATAATATACTGACTATGAATACTGTACTAATGAATATCAGCACAGAAAAATAGTTTTACTTTTGTGTTGTTTTTAATGAAAAGCATAATTTTCTTTTCTGTTTTTATTTTAGCCAGACGTTGAATGACTTTGATTTATCTTCATCATTCCTTTGCAATGATAAATGAATACATATAACAATTTTTGTTTCATAATTATACTTCCGAATTTCAGAACTTTATAAATGTTGAAGATTTCATAAGAATTGACTAACATTATGCTCTCATAGTTGATTTCTTTCTACTTTGAAATCTTTATTCTGACAAAGGAAAAGTTTCAACCTTATAAAAATTGAACTGAGAATAGAAAGGAACAAATGAAAATAATTTGAATTTTTTTAATATTTTTTTTACTTCATGTTTGATTAATAATATCTTTCTAGAATAAAGTTTCCAAAGAATACTCAAATAATAATAAAAAAAAAATGAAACAATATAAAAAAGGAGATTAAACCCTAACTCTAACTAAACTATTCATAAACTTAGATTATAGAAACAATTGTTGTTTGAAATAGAAAACTGGAATAATGTAAGTAATAAGCATAAAATTTATTTTTAGACAAAGTAATGAATTGAATTAACATTAATTCATTCAAACTGTTCCTATATTGCAGATTTGGTATTTACTAATTTAATTTAAATTAGTTACACTTTACACAAGTTTTCGGTTTTGTTAATTGTAAAACTGATTAATTATTATTAACGTCATTCCAATTTAATTAACTCTACAGTAATGAATAGTAATGAACTTTGTCCGTTTAAAACAAAGGAGTACAATTTTGAAATTGATGTGAGGAATCAGTCTTCCCTTATTACATCATTACTTGCTCTGAATGAGATTAATAGATATGATTATAAGTTTGTAATAATTTCTACAATAAAAATATTATTTAATATTGCAAAAACTTAATACCTTTGATTTAATAAGCAAAAATCGTTAATCTTTTTTTTAAACAATTAATTAAAATAATACTACAAGAAATTGTGATTTAGCATTTAATTTTGGAATAATTTATTGTACTTTATTTCCCTTTGAGTTCTCTTATGAAATTAATGGATAGGTCACCAATTCGCATATGTTCGGAATTACTTTTTCAAGGCTTGACTGTTATTTAGGGGTTGAAATTCTATATCATTTTTCAGAGCAATATTTTCAATGGAAACCATTTTCTCAAATGAATTTTCTCCGACATGGCTAAAACCATTTCTAAATTTTAAAAGGCGGTGATTTTAAACATTCAATGTACAATTTTGACTAAAATATAGAAAATATTAAAATAAATAATAAAAGTAATAACTGATACATAGATATCTAAAAAAGTTTATGAATAGTTAAAATTGTATCTACAAATTTCTAGAAGTCCCTGGTTGAAATATAATTTTGCACAAAATAAGAATAATGCACAAAATCGAATATCGTATAACCACATTTGGGCACCATGAATGAAGCATTGAACATTGTTAAATTTCAAAGTATTATTCTTCAAAATTAATATCTAATATAAGTTCATAAGTGTCGATACATGAATCGAAATCGTAGCAGCATGATTTTAGATAAATATTTTTTTTTTAATTTTCACTAAAATATGCCTGACACAAAAATGTACAATCGTATCTACTTTCGGTATTTCGATGAATGTATTTGTAAAGTAAGCCTGATAAATATTGATAATTTTTTTATTGTTATTTATCATCACTTTATTACTATTAAGGTCATCAGCGTCTCTAGGGCTAATAAAAATCTATAATCGAGAAATATTGAAAATTTGCTCGATACGATGATCAAGCTAAACTCCTACCAGTTTTGAAGTAGTCACCTAGACCACTCGGCTACCAGTAGGCTTAAATATTTTATTATTTGCGAATCTCAATTAACCAATAAATATAGTATTATTAAAACGATGAAAAACATGTGTATAAGTTTTGCAAACAACTCCAAACCCTTAAATTTTTGCCAGAAATGATCACTTATAAACACTCCGGAAGAATATGGAATATATAAAGCTCACAAACTTGATCCAACACAATACTCATTGTGACAAACTATTTACAACAAACACCTTTAATTTGCTTACAATTGGTCACATAAAATATCACCTGACGATAGTAGCTAGCTGTTGTTGAAACGCAGTGGGAAAAAGAAATTCAGTCTAACGGCATAAATATTAATTTATTACATATGCCTGTTTACCCCTGGAAAACCTTCTAGCCTTTTAAGAAAAGTGATGGAAAGAAGATGAAGTTGGAGAAATTAGACGTAGTAGATTGTTACCATCTCTCCATGAGCATATTGCTAATAGTACCTCTAATGCTGAAAAGCAGTCTATTCATCCCACCAAAATTGCTTCAAAAAACGAATCTAAAACTCCAATAAAAATTAATAAGACGAGTGGTTCCGGTAGAGAACTACAGTTCCTTTCCCCGGCAATAGAGATTTCGAACGATGCAAACCACGTCGATGACGAAAGCTCATAGATATAGTTCCAGCTTACGTCATAATTTTGGTAAATTTTGTATCAAAACCTAACCTTTCGTTTATTGAAAACTTTCTAAACTAAAAAATTGGGGCTAAAACTATCATTTATGAATCGTAGTTACTAAGCTAATGATACATTGGAAATTTAATAAACATTGGATAGTTTAGAAGTCAGTTTATGTTCATTAAAATTAGCATTAGAGTTAATTTATTCATTGAAAGTTAATTCATCAATTACAGAGTCTGCATATATTCATCCACTAGTTATACGTGACCAAAAAACTTCTAAATGGTCAAGAATCTAATTTTTTGGTTGATTTGTACAGTGTCTTATAGGCGTTCTCGAATATTTCAGAGCGAATTATTTAAAAAATAATCAAATAAGGTAATATAAAGAATAGGAAAGATGGATTTAGTGGATAATATAACGATGTATTCCAATTGCTTTTTCACCATTTCCTGTCGGAAAATAACACGTCTTATGTCACAAATTTCCTCAATTAAACAATATAAACGTCAAAACTACATCGAAGAAGTTTGGTACTAACTTTCTACAAATGATAAGTGAAACAATAATTTTAAACATTTACAACTAACTTCAAAAGTATTTTTAACCTATATAGTTAATAAAATTCACTCGATAGGTGACCAGTGATTTCTTAATTCAGATTGATTACTGATAACTTTTGGTTTTTCGGTATACCGAAGTATTCAAATATAAGAAATCAGAAGAGTTAAAACGTAATAATACTACAGTATACTAAACTTCATTAAAAAATACAAATTTTATAATAAATGGTCAACTATTTTAATAGCTATTCCTTAAAAGCACCTGATTTTCAGTGCACTATTTATACTTATTTATTTTATTTGCACTTATTTATACATATTTGAAAATAAGCTCAATCTTACCTTTTCTGCATGCATTCTTTTTACATAGGTACTGGAATTATTTTTACTTGTACAAAATGGACTTTGGAAGCGAAGATTAAAGAAACTGTTTAATATTGCATAGAGCATATAGTGCGGAAAGTTATTAAAATGCATGAAAACAATATCTATGTAAAAAGAAGAATAACAAAAAATATTGAAAACAGAATGCAAGCAGAGCTTTCGTAGTTTTAAACTTTAACTTTTTTCTTTTTGCAACAGTACATCAACAAAATACTATTGTTGAACATTTTTGTAATATCTATATACAAGAAAAGATAAAAAGCTTGTAAAATATAAAAGCTTTTAACACTTATATAGAACAAACAAAAACTTTGAAAATTAATTTAATATTTAAATATATTTAAATTTTTCATAAAATATTATTGCAGAATATATAAAAATTGATAAAAAGAGATTAGCACATAAAGTTTAGCTAGCAAATTTAAGCCAACAAAATATATACTTTTTACATATTTTATATATCACAAGGAATCGGTGCATTACGGCAACCAACCAAGGTAAATATTGTTGAGGAGTGAAAAACTTTAACTGATCATAATATACGTATCCTCAAATTTTGTAAAAAATGTCTTATAAAAAATTGAAATAATGAAGTCCTTTTTTCTTTGATTCTTGAATATTTTCTGTGTTTACGTTTTAGCTGCTGTAGTTAATTAGTTATAATAGTGATTAAGAATATAGCTGTTTAAGAATATAGAAAAAATATTCCTCTTTGAGCCAAATATTGAGTTTAATTTAAAATTGGTGATATTTGAAATGCAACAGTATTTTACATGTACAGTTTATCCAGAAGAAGTTGTAAAATTAAAATAATTCAGAATATATAAATTTCGAATTGCAAAAGTTGACGTCCTAGAATTTTTCGGTACTTTCGAACGTCCAAATTCAAAATTATTCATAACGCTAATTTCCATCACATCCAACACAAAAATATGTAAAACATTTGGTGTAATATTCCTAAATTTTCAATCACTGCTGAAGGAAAATTATCACTTAAGGCCCCTCTTCCCCTTTTCGGGTTTTCTTTTCACGCCACCATTAGGAGCAATAAGATGTTGAAACCCACTTAAACTTTAAATTTGATAAATGTAAATTCTATCCGAAAAAAACGTCCTTGTTTAGAAGCCTACGTTACTAATTTATAAGGTACAATTTCGAATTTAAACGAAATGTAGAATGTGACATAATTTACGGCTAAAAATATTTTTTAAACAGGCAAAGTTGTATGATATAAATTCTCGTGACCATTAAATACTCATTCACAGACACAAGATGCTAATTTATATTAATAAAGAAGAGAGATGAATTATTCTGTAGTCACAGGTGGACCATAAAACAAGTAGATTAAATAAAGATTAATTGCAAAAAAAAAACGTTTTGATATACAAACGTTGATAGATATATTATTTTTTACAAAACATTTCAAAGTTTCAAACGTTCAAGCTCACATTTTATTTGTGTATTTTAAAAACGATCATTAAATATCTTTTTAATTCATAAAAGAGTTGAAAATGCCAAAAACAGAAAATGATAAAAGTGACCTCGTAAAGTAACAACAAATGATTTTTATGGGAAATTAAAATATGTCATTCGCATTTAACGTAATGGGAAGATATATTATATTTCTCATCTGTTTGTGTTTAGAATGTACTCTCATAGGTACATGTACTTATATTTTATACATATATAGAAGCAATGCATATTTCTCTTTCAATAAATAAACATTTTTATATTTCCGCTTTATGTAGACATAAAAGCTGTCATTAAAGAGTCGAAGTCGCTAAACTTTTTGCACATATAAAATGTACATATATATTTTAGCTATTACTTTGAATATTTTTTTCCTATAAATTGAATACTTTTAAATTAATGTTATATCAAAATTTAATAAAACATTCATGAAACTTTTTCAGTCAAATACTTTATTAATGCTAGTTTTTTGTGTTTTGAAAAAAAAGCACACGCTATTATTCTCTAAAATGTATTAAAAAAATATGGACCCATTTTAATAGGAAATAGTTCCTAAAATCAGTAGATTATACAAAAATTAGACAAAATTTTTATTCATCTATAACATTTACAATCGAAAACACATAAATAATATAATTCGATTTTAAATCGTATTGGTATTTGTCGAATTAAAATGAACATTAAAACGTACCGCAATTATGTCAAAAGAACGTTAAGCATTTTTCAAGTAATAAATCATTTTTAATTGAAGCCACATTAGGTAAATACATGAAAATATATCTTCTGAATTTCTACAACCAGAAATGTAGATTGAAACATTAAATTGAGCAATCATTAAGCACGAGGGGAAATGAGAAATTGAATAGAAAATGAAAATAACAGAAAAGAGGACATTTCAGGTATGCGATGAAAATTACATGAAGAAGGCGTAACTAACAAATTTTAAACACAAATATCTAGAACATTTTTTTTTTTTTTTACAAATTTCTTGCACCATCTGCTTCTTGTCAATAATTGCCATGTGTCACACGTTCGACATTCGTAAGTTAGTTGTATCCAATGACAATATTCATATTATGAATTATAGTAATAGTCGTCTTAGTACTATAACAGTATAAACAGTGAACTTAAATATTGTATCAGTAACAACTAACAACAAGAAACATCTCTTTTAGCTCTCATATCATTTAAATTAATCCATCAAGTCAAGTATGGACACTCATTTGAGACGCTTAACATCTGCACTATTTCCCAACAGATTCAAGACGAGATGATTTGATTATGATAACATCTTTTACATGATTCTTACATTATTTATGTACCATAGTGTACCGATTATTATCCGTAGAATATTGAACTAAAACCTTTGAATTATTTCTATATTTAAGTTGGATGATGTGCCTTAAAGTTCCACTTCAAAGGTCTTAATTGGTATATTATTGATTGGTACAGAACTAATTTGTTAACTATGATTATCTGTAATCAGTGACCAATAAGCCAGTACAACTTTTCGTATTTTTTGTTGAACTGCTATCTTTTTTCTTTTATATGTTTTACTCAAGTTAACCGTCTATCCAGGTACATTCCCCAATATTTAACGTCATCCATTTGAGGTTCCTCGATATTATTGAGCATTACTGGCATATAACATTGTTGGCTTGCAGTGTAAGTAACAAGAACTGACTTTTTTACTCCGTAAGACAGTACTCCGTTAAGACGCACTGGAGTTTGTTGGATAATTTCCTACCCCAGGATAATTTCCTATTATCATCAGTGCAGTTTTGTCAGCGAAGTACTTACACACCTCCATATGTAATAGTGTCAGGTACTCCTTTAAGAGTACAACTTTATTTTAGCGAAATCATTAGTTTGAAATTTTGTTGACTATTTTCTTCTTAATAGATCTCCTTGTCAACTATTTAATTTTCATTATATTTTTTTTCAATTTATTTCCAGTGATTTTTCCTTTACATTTTAAATAATTTTACTGTATTAAAGGGTAAGGTTTTTCTATCCTCAACTTAAATTTATCTCTTATAAATGAGAAAAACAATCTTCAAAACTTTTTCTTGTTTTAACTGGTGGCAGAATTGAGGTCGGCTTTGTTTTTCACCATAATTTATAATTACCACCAGTTTAACATACCTATTTAGCTTTAACAATGATATTCAACGATAAATCAATTTTAAATGCGTACAAAGAAAAAACCGACTTTTTAATTTAAAATCCAATTTCTCTAACTTTTTTAATTAAAAACAAAGCAAACCCTTTTTGATATAGTTTTGTTGAATCTGCCCTTAAAATTTCAAGTTTATTATAAATAAAGCTTTCGAAAAAGAGGCAAAAAGCTTGAATTTTTAAACTCTACTGAGATTGAATTTTTAATTTGATACAATGAAATACTTTAAAAAGTTTCAAACAAAATCAAAGTTTTTATATTTGTTTCAGTTAAAATCAAATTTTTGTTTCAATTGTTCCAATATTGATTAAATGAAGCATTTTCAACAGCCATTGTCCATATTGTTTTTGTTATTTCAGTTGAGTTATTGTAGTGACGATAGGTGACTATAGTTTCAAAAGCATATTTTACCACCCTCACGTACATATTTTTTTGTTGCGTTTTTCAAAAATTAATTTAAATACTAAATTTTATGAAAAACTTAAGTATTCAATATCATTATGAATTCATCAATTTGAATTGCGAGAAGTTAAAAAAATATTTCAATTTACCTTTAAGTCTATTTAATACTCTCATGCCAATCAATATTATTATCTTAATCAACCATATATTAAAATCATAAAATGAAATAAGTATTTTTTAAAAGGCAATTAAATAATTATTCCATGTTATCTCATTACTAAATTCTATCAAAATGGGTTTAAAAAGAAACCGAAAAAGGAAACGTTTTAATTACCTATAATAACGGGTACTTGTGTAAACTAACGATAGCTAAATACTTATACGAATCCAAACTTTTTATAATTTTTCTCCATTAATTATTACTTTAATTAGTTATTCATAATATTAGATAAAATAAGAGATTGTATGCCGCCGTACCTAGTTGACGACGGCCTAAATATAATATTTTTTTTTCATAAGTGTTTAAGTAATTTAGGCTAAAAACCTATGGGTTTAAGAAACCAGGAAATAAATAATTATTCATCACATGTATAGTAACGGTATTGCAATTTTTACTACAACAATTATAAACATATACAATTATTTAAAAATAAACTATGAAATATAATGGTTTTCTGAAATCATTATAAAAAAATACAAAATCTAAGTGTCGAAATATATAATTTGAGACAAGAGTTTTATTTATTATTAATATTTAAGGCTGAGGTAAAAGAGTTCAAAAACCTAATTAGAAATTCAAATTGCAAACAAAGTTGAAACTTACCCACAATATTCGTAAAATGAATATCTACATGTACTCATAAATTCAAACCTTTTAAGTTTTGATTAAAATATACATGTGTATGTATCTTTACAAAATGACTGTTTATTTTACAATTCAAACAATTTTCATTAATGAATTTTATTAAAAGCTTGTTAGTTCAGACTTTTTAAGTTGGTTTTAGTAAGATTATCATGGTTTTCTGAAAACATCTATTTTCCTATTAGTTTACTCATAAACAAATATATGTATCGAATTTATACAAACTGCAACCAAAGACACATTTTAAAGTTTCATTAGATTAGTTGAAAAATTCCTAGTTTTGAAATTGTTCGCCATTAAAGCATCAAATCAAAACTTGAATGTCAAATGCATTTACTGTAAGGAGCATTATCTTTATCTTTACCTTTTGCACGTTACTTTTACCTTGCATAAAGGAACAACTCCTATAATAATCAATAACTTGGCATTGGCGGAAAATAACATGGTCAAATATCTGGGTATTTATCTATATTAAGGATGGTCAACCCAAATGATAATGCGTGTCATTTTGGAAATGCATTTTAATTCTGCGGGCCATATATAAAATAAGCCTGCTGGTGGTCGAGTGGTCCAGGTGACCGCTCCAAAACTGGTAGGTGTTGGGTTCGATTCTCGTATCGAGCAAATTTTCGATATTTTTCAATTATGAATTTTTAATAACCTTAGAGTCGCTAAGCACCTTAGTAGATATAAAGCGACTGTAAGAACAATTAAAATATATATAAAAACCAACTTTCCATTAAAAAAAAGTAATTTTTTTGTAAAATTTGGTAATAGATTGCATTTTTCTGAAATTCAACAATCTTTTCTATAATCATTAATCATTTTACAAAAATGTGACTAAAAATTTAAGAAGGATTGTTGGTAGGACTAATTATTTTCTCAAATTTAGTAAACTATTTTTATGCGATTTTTGATACATTGTGATTCACTGATTTTGTTAAATGCTTTTGTAAAGAATTATGCAACACATCCTTTATTTTTGCATTATTTAGTCATTTTTTTGTGCGATTTTTAATGTGTTTCCTTAAAAAGAGAACCGAATTTGTTTACATTTTGTAAAAGTGTGATGAATCTTACGGGTCGATAAAAAAGTCCTAGCGGGCCGCGGGTTGGTTGCCCCATATCTAAATAGAAGGCTTATTTGGATTCACTATAAAAAGTAAACAAGAGGGCACTAAAACAGGAAATTTAGAAGCATGTATTGGTTGTTCAGGAAAACATTTCTGCTTTCTACGGAAGATAAACTCTTATTTTATACTGATAGACATATGGAATTCAGTTATGGGAAAATGCTTTCAACTCCAATAAAGTAATACTCCAGAGGTTCAAGTCAAAAATACTACGACAAATCATCAATGCCCCCTGCTTTGTTAACAACAGCGAAATACATGAGAACATGAAAAAGCTACCGAAAAAAAGGAAGATACATGGATTCAATGAAAAATATCTGGAAAAATTGGGTGAACATCTACACAACTTTGTACTTAACTTACTGGACAATAGTGACACAAAAAGAAAGCTGCAAAATTTACTTTGTCATTTTTGATTGTTATGTCAATCATATATTTTGATAATTAAGAACAAAACTTGTATATTGGTTTAAAATTATGATCGCTGTTAAAAAATATTGAAAAAATATACGTATTTTTATAAATACAATATTCAAGCTGTATATTTACAAACGTATTATAAAGTTAATATACTTTTTGTTATATACAGAAAGCTGTTGATATAGTTCAATAGTGAGAGATGCATATAAAAAATTAAAAACTTTATTATAATATTTTTTTTTCTTATAATTCAGTTAAACTATTCAGTTAAATTATGCTGTGCATAACGACTGCAGCAAAAGTGATAAGTAATTTGAATTTAATCTTTTTTTTATTCAATCGGATTTAAATTGTAGAATATGCGAGCTCCAATTCTGAATTTCACTGGTTGAAGAAATATCCTAAATAAATTGTTTCAATAAGTAGTTACAAAAGTAAATATTATTTTTTTAGCTACCGAAAGAAATGACTAAAAAACAAAGCTTGGACTTTGTCATGATACTCATTTTTTCAAAGGAAAAATCGAGCTATTTAAAGAATAGTTTAATAGGAAGGAAATGGACAAGGAACATATATTTTGATAAATATGTTATATTATTTGGGTAGGAAAATATCTTTTCAATTAATCTAGGCTATTATTACATCTTGTTTTTTATATCGTTACCACTTTTCGTCCGTTAACTTTAACTACGTTCAATATAGCAGTTCTCAAACTTTTATAAATTTACCACAATAACATTTTTTATGTGTCTATTTGTTAACTTGAAAAAGTCCTATAAAAGTAAGGAGCATGATTTATACTAGTATAAACGGGAAAGTTTACACTTAAATGGAAAAAAATATGTTATTGATTTTGTGATCTAATCTTTGAGTACTGTTGGAATACTCAAAAATCGAAATTCCCAATGGTGTAAGATGAAGTTTCATAAAAGCATACAATCATACAAAACAATATTGTATAACCAATGTAAGTTTAGATGTAAAATTAGGAGTAGGAAATAAACCTTCGGCAATCTTTTACATCCTTTCAACATCAATTTTACCTTTTCATGACATTCAATCAAGTGTTAATGTAATGTGCTTATCATTGGTTTACAAATAAAATCGTCAAAATATATAATATTATATATGTTATTCGTACCTTTTTCAGGCGGAGAGTAGGTAACTGTGCTGATTTTATTCATGTGAGAGATTTTATTTATTTGATTAAAAAAAGTTTCTGTACGGTTAACTTTGATAATAACATTATATTCGTGTAATATTTCACAGGTTTTATAACTTTTATTGGTTGACCTTGTTTTACTTACATTAGGAAAAATATGTCATGGATCAAAATTAATTTTTCATAGTTTTTCCACACTAAAAGTTTTTTTAATACTTATGAAATTATTTTTACTAAAAAACCTTTATCATGAAACAAATTTTATTTTTCTACCTTATTTCCAATCATAACGACACAAATTGTTCCCTTACAATGAAACTTATTATGTATGATTGATTAACATATCTACGGGTAAACAAATCATTTTCACTTTATAAATTTCGTGTCATACATAATGAATAATTATTTTAATTTTTCAATATGGAAAACACATGTAGAATCATAAAATATGAGCTTATATTCTATCGAAAAATTCTTAACTACAGAGAAGAGAATAAAATTTTATTTCCTTTTATAAAGCAAAAAGAGAGACTATTTAAGTGATATATCCTGCCATCCGGATATTTCAAGATATGGCAAACGATTTAATCTGCCAAAACCAATCTGTCAAGTGCTTTAATGTGCTCTTATATATATATATATATATTTTCGTTTCTTTTATTTTAACGCAATAGGTACCGTATTTCAAAAATAGGACAGAGAAAAATTCATATATTTTAATATTCTCTTCAAAGTCAAAGAAAAAGTGACTTCAATTTTTCAATAAATATTCGATTTAATTTTTTGAGAAATCTTAGAAATATTATAAATTTATTTCAGCATTTATAGAATTTCCAATTTGTCAAACATTGAATTTGATTTATATAGATGAAAGAATATTTATCAATAGTATCATATTTTATTCATAATATAAAAACTAGTTACCGTTCACGTAAGCACTTGAAGTTCTTAAATAGGTAAAATCAAATTGCTCTCGAAATTTATATAACTTATAGTTTTTCTAAGAAATTGAAGCAAATTTGAAAGATATTAATTTTTGCATTCATAGGGAGATTTGTCTTATTTCAATGGTTTTGCATGATATTTTTTTGTGTTCTTATTAAAATTTTCTAGTTTCATAATTTAATACCCACACAAATGGTTACATAAAACGTCATTGGAAAATATTTTAAAAGCATTTTTTCTTAATTGAGACGTATAAATAAAATTACTATTTACGCCGTAAAATACACTAAAGTTGACTTGTTAAAAGCATTCAAAATAATTTTACTTTCATAAGCTTTCCATTAAAATAAACATAAAAGTAAAGTTCGTAAAAATATTGATAATTTTGAATTATTAATATCCTTGTCCGACAAAAATTAAGTGTTCCTACTTTATTTTTATGTATAACAAATAATATGTAATTGTTATTCATTTACTGTATGTTCAGAGGATAGTTGTTGGAGTAGGAAAATAAGTTAATACTTTTTGTTAAACGCGACGTTTCGCAATGATTTATTGCTTCTTATAGACGAAACGTCGCGTTAAACAAAAATTATTAACTTATTTGCCCGCTCCAACAACTATCCTCCGAAAATATAGTAAATTAACCATCAAGGAGCTGATAAATATTTAGAATTGCTATTTATGTTGTTACTGTTATAGGGTTTAAGTTTTTATATTAAGAGTATTTTATATTAAACTAATTTATATGAATTATAATAGAAATAACTCAATGTTTTTTGAAAAATTTACTCTTGCCAAATATTTTTAAAATTTTATTCGAGCTGTAATGATTGAACAATTTCATAATAACACCAATTTTGAATTGAAAAAAAAAAGAAAACAAGAGTCAAACAGTGAATTAGTATTTCAATAAAGTAGACTTTCTATTTTTTCTGACAAGCTACAGTTGTCCTTAGATATGTAAAGCTTGCCTGAAACTAGAGAAAATCTGCAAAATATTTATTAAACTGTGCAGTTTGTATTTAACAAGTGGCTACGGTTAAAGCCTATGCTTCTGCCATCTTATTTTGTCCAGATTCTGGAATTTACTAAACATAATGCAACAATCTTTTGATAAAAGCATTGGAAGGATTTGAAGTAGCAGAGCGGGTAAACTGAACAAATAAGCTATAGTATTAACCTTAGTTTAATGAAATAAATAACAAAAATTATATTATCTTTATTTGCGTAATTCCTTGGTACGTGTTCGTGCCACTGAATTACTCCTAAATGACTAGACCGATTTTGACGAAATTGATGAAATTGGTTGAAAATTGTGATGAAATATTTTTTCTGTACTTTAATGAGTTCCTGAATAGTTTTGATTTATAATTGGACCTTGTAAAAAGCGTTACGGTTTGGTTTCGGAAGATACTTCTTTTTTTATACTAAGACATTTAAAATTTTGGTATTCTTTTTGTTTGAATGTATACCACATAAGTCAATAAAGTAAAAGTAAGATTGAAAATATTTTTCGCAATAATATTTGTAAAGTTTTGAGCGAAACGGTGATGAGCTTCCAGGAATATTTTTGAAAATATTTTGCAAATGCAAAAAAGTGTAAAGAATAGCTAAAAGGTAGAAATAATATATGAAATCAGAAAGGTATTAAACATCTACAAGAAATTAAAAGCACCTATATACTAAATACACCTATAATATATTTAAATACACTTATAAAACTAGGGGTACCAATTCACAAAGTTGTAAATAGGAAGTAAAGGGTCGGCGAATTAATTAAAAAGAAAAATGATAATTCATTTAAAATCAGAAACAAGAATAATATATGTACAACGAAATTAAGAGCACACCAAAAAAGAAAAACTAATTTAACAAATTACTCAAAATATATTACACACCGTACAATGGTTCACTCCAAACTATAGCACAAAAAGGATGAAAATAGTTACCCAAATAAGACCAGGACATTGTGGTACATTAAAATAGCTATATGAGTGGAAAATTATTAATTCGTCACTGTATCAATGCCAAAAGGTAGGCTCCTTAGGCCGTGTGCTGAAATGTCAAATTAAAAAAAACGAAATAAAATGTTTGTTTAAAGAAGTATAGTAGACTACTAGGGTGATTCCTAGTAGGCATTTGACATTTTTCTGATATAAGTTTTAGCAGATAATTAATTGGATAACTTTGAGGGATACAAACAGTTGAAAATAAAAATTAAATTTACAAATATTTATGAAATTACAATAAAGGTATATTTGAAAAAACATGAATACTTATTTTTAAAAAGTACATTTCTATATGATCAAGTATGAAAAAGTGTTTATCTATATCCACAAAAATAATTAAATAATCACTATTCGAATAAGATCGCTGTTTTATGGAAACCTGTTCAAGTAAGTATAGAAAAATATAACCTATAATTTGAAAATATTTGTGTCTTAAATTAAGCTTAGTAAAAATTTGATGAAAAAATTACGAAGATTTATGGTTGTAATACTGAAATATATTTTTTGAGTTAAAATATTTAACTCAGTACTATTCTTTTTCAAGTGCATTTGCTTTTACACTGTATTTGTATAACAATAATTGGATTGCTAACATTGAGCGCAGAATCGGTAAGTGTTTGCCATTTTAAATTGGGATAAATATTTTCAAATCTAATTGCAAGCTCTCAAGCTATCTGGAATACGTTTACAAGCTTTTAAGGTGCTGTGTACTTTTAAGAGTTTTATGTTTTTATTTTGTGACTAGATGCGATGTTCTGGTGAATTGAAAACATTAAAAAAAAACTGGAAATATTTAAAAAAGAATCATTTCCATGGCTCATGTGAATTAATAATATTAAATAGGTTGCTGATGAATAGAATTTTACTGCAAGTTGCACATTAATTAAATTTTATATTCCAGAGCACAACAATACTGTATCTACAATGTACAAGTTATGTAATTATTAAATTTTCCGGAAAAATAATTATTGAAAGCTTAATTTAAAAATTTCAAGTAATAACGAGTAGTTTTTATGACCCTTTATTAAAACGGAAGTAATAACCAAAATTAATTAAATTTTAAACCAACAGTAAGGCAATAAACTTTGTAATTCTCTAATAAATTATTTTAAAATATGCTTTCCTAAACGTTAATTGTTCGTTTATAATTCCAATTGTTGTTAATAATTTTTAAATTGTCAAAAATATAAAGGGCAAGTTTATGAAGTTTTACTTGTCGTTCATATTGCGCAATATTGTGCGAAAAGTCTTCAGTTAACGTTCGTTCAATAATAATGTACATAACTTAAAATATTTAATAATGTTGCATTTATAAGACTATTTTATGTTCGAGTATAAGTTTGCATAAATAAAGAGTAATGAATAAATAAAATTCTTATTGGAATTGATTGTTTCATAAAACAGTTAAAAATTGAGACTAAAAAGTAACAAAAAAAAATAAATAACGAGAAGTAAATAATTGAGACAAATTATAGAAATTATAGAAATAATTGAGAAGTAAAAAAAATAAGTATTTTCTTACCATCGTATATTTTTTATGAAAAAAGGTTAATTAATTTTTCAAAGTTTTATCTTGATAAGAGAACTTTTATGTCTTTTATATATAAAACAATAATTCCTTTATTAAAACAACAAAGAATTTCAAAAGGAAATTAAAGATTTTGATTTCATTTTATAAACAAAGCTAATTTTAATTTCAAAATATGGGAAGATCAATCCAAAAATTAGTCAAGTTGACAAAGCCCATTTCTTTAAACAAATTTTCACGGAAATGATAAATTTGCTTGTCAATGCTTAATGCTGAAATTTAGGAAAGTTGAGGATATATTTAACAAGAATAAAAAAAAACAAACTTGAATTGTGAATGTGAAAGTAAAATAAAATTCAGAATTTTTAATTCTCAATTTGCATTGAAATTGAATTTTAAATTAACATAAGCATTGTTCTTTATTCACTTTATATTTTTAACAAAATAATTTCAATGCATTAAATTTATAAATATTCAGACCACAAAATAAATACACACAACACATTCACGGACCTTGTCCGATGCAATGTGCCACTAAATTGTTGGAATTTTATTTTCATCCTATGCCTCATTCAAAGGAAAATAAAATAAATATATTATACACTTCTTAGTTACGAAATGAAAAAAAGAAACTGACAATAAGTTTATTCAAAATAACTCAAGCAAAACTGAATTAAAATTGAATTTCACTTTGCTAAAAATAGAATTTTTTAAATTTAAAAGATTTGGTTTGCACGTTCGACTATACTGATAAACGGTATAAGATATCTTCAAGAATGTAATATAAAACGTGCGTTAGCATTGCGTGTTGATTTCCGTATACAATATAAAGTTCAACCATTTAAAAACATTTAAAGAGAGCTTTAATACAGAAAAAATTAAAACAGTTTTATTTGGAAATCTCATATTTAAATAAATGTAATTTGAACTTACTTTTTTCATTATGTAACACTTAATTATATATAATTTTTATTTTGAGATATTTCAATACACTGCGCATTGAATTTAATTATGTTAACGTTGGAGTTTATTGTAATTTTATTTCGGATATTAATTTTTTCCGTCTTCTTTTAACTTACTTCTTAAAATTATTAAATTGGGTTTAATATCATGATTTTAATTTTCGTTTTCAGTGATATAAACCAATAAAAACCTATCACATGATTTTTTTTAAATTTTTATTAAAATTTATACGACAAAAAGTTTAGTATTTCTTTTTTTTCTTGAAATTTTTGCTTTCCTATTGCAGTAATTTGACGAAAATTCATAGAATAGTGACAGTATGAAGGTGTCTTAACTGATTTCCTGTGGTGTAATTTGAAGAAGCTTGAATTTGAAGGTTGTTAATTTTGGAAACTTTTTTAAAGTAAAAAAGGTAAGTTTTTGAAATTGAAAACCATTTACTACATAAAATATTAACCTTAAAAGCACTATATGGTCGGTGTACTTATATTTTATTATTTAAAATTAAGTAAAAATGAGTAATAATTAATAAAAAGTAATAATAGTAGAAAATAGTATGTATGTTTTTAACCCAATAAGTATAGAATACAAATTTAACAAACTGCAATAGAATGTTTGATTTATTTTATTCTGTTTATTAATTAAAATGTTTTTTGCTGTTGCTCCAAAACAATACGAAAATCACTTATGGAATTTTTCTGGCGCAGCGACGATATATGGTACAAATTGGCTCATAAGTCGCTTTACCATATTAAAATGCATTATTTTTTCTTTCTTGTCATGAATTATTTTTGTTTCTTTTCCGGGTTATAAATTAAAACTTTGGAAATATAAAGCTGACTTAATTTAAAACCAAAAAAAGTGTAAATACAATTGAATTTAATTAAAGAAATATACACTCAATTATTTTTACACAAAGATCTCTTTGTTTGAATCTCTTTCAATGTTTGGTATTTTCCTACTAAACCTACAGAAATTAACTTGGTAAAGCGTTTTCGAGAACAGGGTTCTACTGCTGATCCACGTAACGTTTATACACGTAATTGCATCCACGTAAGGTTACAGTATGGTGTGGAGTAACTTCAGAAAGTATGTAACAATTAACAATTTTAAGAACTAAATTTAATTCAAAAACGTGAAAACAACAATTTTTGTAACAATCATAGAATCATAAAACAAGGAACACTGTTAAATATATCTTTTTAAATTTTACTTTTTATCCATAGTTTTCCTTCATATAATTATATTACACAGAATAACAATTAGTTTTTCTTATGGATTACAAAATTAACACCTTTCAATAACGATTTTTATTGCTGAACTGGTGCAAATTACATAATTGTCCACAAAAAAAAACAATTTTTATTTAAATGTATTTAGAAGTGGTTTGTTTATAATCCTAATACATTATAGACAAAAAAGTATATAAGAAATTAAATAATAATTATAAATAAAGTTACCTGTAAATTAAAAATCGAATTTTATAGACAATAAATGTATTTCGTGAAATTACTATTAATATGGCAAATCTAAAATGAGAGTGATACTGTTATTATTATTTATAAAGAAATTAATTTACAGACAATATTATAAGTATATTATAAATAAGTATTATAAATAAAAAAAATATTATAAATACAAAATCATTTTGTATTTGAACTCTTTCCTTGAATCATTTGATCCCTTTATTATATTTTTATGTTAAAATCTTTTTTAAATATTTTCCTAAAATTGTTTATCCCACTAAATAAATAAAGAGCAATAACATACAAATAAAAGGTTTATAGATAAACTGAACGTTTTAGTAATATGATACTTTGTTGACTCTTGCAAAAAGAAAATTGACAAAATATACTATAAATAAATTTTATACTTAGCGATAGAATTATCTGGGGAAAATAAAAGGAATTTAGAGTATTTTTTAAAAATGTTTTTCACTCTAAGTTTTGTTTTCAAAATAGTTCTCGGGATGACATCCATTCTCTGATTTCGTTCATTTTTACATAGATGAATTATTTGAAACGAAAATTAAATAAAGAAAAATAAATAAAACCTTCAAACAACTTAGCAATTCTGTAACAAATCAAGGCTTAAAAATTAGAAGAATATGAAATGACTTCTCGACTGAATAGTGGGCCTTCATAATAATACATAATAATACCTTTTTGAGGGTAAACACATGCAAAAGAAACATAATAAATCAAAGAAACATTGTACTATCTCTTGAGCTCTGAAGGCGTCAAAAATCGTAGAACTAAGTTATCGTTTTCTCTAAAGGATTAATATCTTAAACAAAACAATTCCTATCTACCCATCAACCACATAAATACTAAAGTGGATCAACTAGAACCAACCAAATTACATACTTAATGTATCTGTCGCAGATGGATTTTCAAATCAACTGTTTTACCAAACAGCTCCGTTCTGTAAAACAAATGAACAACGTCCAGTTGGATTACCATTGTGCTACGTTTAACGAAACTACTACCCAAGTTTTAATGTAATGCAGTATGGTTTAATGGAAAAGATACATAAAACGCATTTGACGTAAGACGACCTTATCTTAAATAAAAAGTGGCATAATAATTACTGTTGTAAACAAATATATTGAGCTACCTACAAAAGTAGACGTTCACCTAGGTCGATCATTGATAAATAATGTTATAAAATCGACTGAATGATATAAATTTTATAAAATAAAAATTAATATTTTTCCATCGCTGTACTCCTATTAAATAAATACGTGTTAACAAAATAAGCGATATTTGCTTAATTTAATGAAAACCTTAAGTGACTGGATGAAGAATTACTGGTGGCTCTTTTTATAACACTTTCAAAAAGGCAGCAGACAAAGAGTTGTGATTTAAATATAATAATAAGTGTTATAAAAATTGCAGCAATGGTGAACATATAAATAATGTTCGATATGCCGATGATACAGACTGCAATAGAATCCAGAGGCGCCAAGAGCTGTTGGATTGTATAAATATGAAAGGACGGCAAATGGATCTAAAAAGGAATACCGCTAAGATCAAGTTTATGATTTTTAGTCGCCGACTACATCCCAACGCATCTCTTCAAATACATCAATAAAACATTGAAGTAGTAACCCAATTCAAATATTCAAGATGCTTTATTACAAAACAATTGGACCTATATGAAGAGATTTAGCGAATTTTCGAAACAGTTTGCACAACTTTTTTGAAAATGAAGTCATTTTTCTGCAATGATAACACAAATCTTAAACTTAGCTAAAGAAAGGTCAAATGTTATCTTTGGTCTGTGTTCTTATATCCTTACGACTTACTACGATACCTGCACTTACTATGCTCAATTGTCTGAAGGTGTTCGATATATTGTTGCATTGAAAATGTTCCTTTACTCTGCAGAACTATGCAGACTAACAAAGCAGTCTTTAAAGAAGCAAATGCTAATTGAAAATTATTAAAAATCATTTCGACAAGAAAAATAAAGTACCTTGACATGTTTTCAGAGGAAACCAATACAGAGTTCTCTAGTTGATAATCTGTGGCTCAAGTACATTTGCAATTGGGATGCTATACCCAGTGCCGAAAAAATATTTAAATTGACCGAAGACCGAATACAACTTGGTAATGTAATTGCCAAAATCAAGAAAACCTGATAAGGTACCCAAAGAAGAATAAAGACAATTGCCTTACAGTACAGCAACAATAGCTATGATCGTTTTCGTTGTTTTGGTTCACATAGCTGTAAGCATCAACTTCAAGCAATTCCACACAATTTCTGATCTTTGTTTCCCTGCTTTGATAAATGCAAAACGTTTACCTAATGCTGTGGGTAAAAGTTTAGTTATTATGAATAACTGGTTAGACGTCGTTCAGTTGTTTTAAATAACGAAATTGTTTTCTAAAACAGTTGACTTGGTTAACTATGTCTGCCACATTTTAACAAGATTGACGAAAACAATATGGAAAATCAAAGTATTAATCAAACAATACATAACAACAATACAAACAACAACATAATTCTTAAGGCAAACATGCGAATTAATGAATAATAAATAAAAAATTCAATATTTCAATTGTCGACTGAAGGTATATATTACAATTTACAAAATATATATCGAAGGAAATATAATAAAATAATTTTGTGAAACTAAATTAACTCAATCCTTATTAGTTTCTGAAATGGTTTATTACTTGTTCGCATCGTAATTCAGTAGACGTTTTTTATTAAAATTTTAATAGAATTTTTTACCAAAAAAATTGTAACAAAAAATGTTGTGTTTAAAAGTAGTTATTTTTTTATAACTTTTTAAAGATTTATAGCCAACGAACGAAATCATGCAATGCTATTTTGTTTTTGCGTCAACGTTTACCTTATTTTCTAACTATTATTTCCGCTCATGAGTGAAGCATTAATATTCATTCATGCATTTAAATTTAAATACCAACTCATGCATTGGGCTTTGCATATTGCATATGCATATTGAGGTTTGTATATCCTGCTTATCCTATATTCAGCTACCGACACCCTTATCATATCAGCAATGGAACACTAACAAATATTAGAAATGTTTCGTTGTTTCCTTTTCACATAACTGTTACAATTACTGCAAACTAATAATGTTTAATCAAAATTAATGTTCAAAATTTCAATAAGCAAATTAAACTTTGAAAGTTGTTCATACGTAGAATCAGTAAACTTTATGCCTGATGTATTATCATTTTGTGACAAAACTGTATTGTAAAGTTCTAAATGAATGAATAATTTTTCGTTTTTCGTTGAAAATAAGGAAATATTGATAAAATAAGAAACAAAATGCAATATTTTTTTTCTTTTGTGTTTCTCTCAATGTTCTCATAAATAGAGTTTCATCGTTAATAATATTTAGTCGAAGCATACAAGCAAATCGTTTATTCAGATTTCAGTTCCATAGAAAAATAATTCTTTGTGTAGTTGGCTAAAGTAAAGGTTAATGAATGAAATACATATCAAAAAGTCCGTGTTAATAGAGTTTGAAAGCCTTCTTGGTTTTAATAGAAATTAATGATTTTATTTAGAAAAAAGCAATAAACAGTTTAATTAGTTGTAAAAGCTTTTCAATTTTACATGTGGGTGATGAAATAATTAGCTAAGTTGGTTTTGTAAACATGTAGGAATTATTAATTATTTAATTTAACACATTGTAGTGTGATCAATTTATGCGCTCTATTTGCTAAGAAGAATTTGCAAATTAAAGAAT
The DNA here is from genome assembly GCA_958496175.1 of Sisyra terminalis. Taxonomy (NCBI): domain Eukaryota; kingdom Metazoa; phylum Arthropoda; class Insecta; order Neuroptera; family Sisyridae; genus Sisyra; species Sisyra terminalis. The sequence goes on from OY292275.1 coordinate 18,580,797, forward strand.
AAGAGTAGGAGTAATGAATGAAAACAAACAATTTATCTGATAATTATTAATGTGTTAGAGAAAACTCACCAAAGATACTCGAAAGCAACATATTAAAAAAAAAAACCATCCCAAAACAAGAGAAATCAAATTCTCTTCAATATCTATTTTTGTATTCTTTTCAAATTCTAAAGCTCTAATCCTAATTGTAGATGTTGCTTAGTTCTCAACTAATTATTGATGTTAACACTCGCTTATTAAATAATATTATTAGTTGTTTACAATCTGTTTATATTTGGCCATGCTTTTCTTTTCTGTATAAGACTTTATAAAATAATTCAATTTATAATAGTGCTTCTTTAAAAAAAGCGTTCTACGCATGTAATGTAATTCTAAAATTTGTTTTTACATGTACTTATGCACATAATGTGACAAGCATAATCAAATCTTATATATAAATTGGCTATCTTGCCGTGCGTCCGTGCAGAATGGGCTATGCGCATGTGCTCTGTTATCCCAACTTACGCATTCAAAACGTTGGTAGGGTACTCACTCACTTATGTATTTATTTGTGAATACGTATTTCGGATTTTCAAGTTTACAATATATGAAAGCCGAAAAATTTAATGCTAACTTATAAGCTTAACTTAACCTTTTCAGATATATCTACTTCTCAGAGTTTAAATTTTAAAGCAAACCCTGAGTTGTTATTTCTTTTAATAAATCAACTTTGTTTTATATTAAGCAGTAATAACGTTTCGCTTTTAACGGACTTTGATTATTAAATTTGAAATTTCGATTGTTTATTGAACGTTATCTCGTACAAACTTTGCTACTGTTTTTTTGCTCTGTTAGGGGAGAAATTTTCAAAAACCCTTTCTTATTCTATATCTGCATCGTATAAGAAAAACACTTTCCAAATTTCATTGACACAAATATGCATTTATATTTGAAAATACAATGTAAAACGAAAAAAATATGTCTTTCTTTATTTTGATCATCATGACTAAAAAGCAATTCGATTTCGCACATTTGGACGTTGTAAATACAAAATTGTTAGAAATAGGTGGAAAGCGTGGAAGTAAATTCGAATATTTTAGTAATTTTAAACAAAAATAATTTCTTAAAAGAACGTAAATTCTGTATTAGAATAGGATCAACAACCTCCACACTAAGAGGAATACAAGGCGGAGTAGCACAAGGATCCATCCTAGGTCCAACTCTTTATAATTTATACGTTAGTGACATACCAACCCAAGAAAACACGGAAATAGGAATGTAAGCAGACGACACAATACTACTCACACAAAACAAAAACTTAGAAATAGCGATAGAAGACATTCAAGAAGCGATTAATGGCTTAAACGAATACTTCAAGAAATGGGCAATCAAACTTAATCCAAGCAAATGTAAGGCGAAAATTTTTACTCTTAAAAGAGGTACACCAAATAGTAATCTACATATAGACCAACAAATGATCCCCTGGAATGACGACAGCGTAACATACCTGGGAATGGAACTGGACAAAAGATTAAGCTATGGAGCACACTTTACGACTAAAATTAAGAAATGTAATGCAAGACTTCACCAACTATACCCCATCATAAACAGGAAGTCACGGCTGAAGACCAACTGCGGAATACTATTATACAAGACCACTATACGCCCGATACTAACATATGGAGCACCCATCTGGCAAAATAGCGCCAAAAAACAAATTAACAGACTCCAGATAGTTCAAAACAGAATACTAAGAACCATAACCAAAGCCCCATGGTATGTACGCAACACCCAAATACACAGAGAACTCCAGATAAACTCAATTAAGGACTGCGTGAAGGACATAGCAGAGCGATTCTTCGACAAACTAAAGGAATGCGACGTAGCTAACTGCAAAAACCTCTTGCAAACTACGACCATAAAAAGACTGTGCCGCAAACGCCCGCACGAGCCGTTAACAACATAGCCAGAATAGGGAAATCTTATGGAAAAAGTTAAAGTTAATAGTAGTGAAGGAGTAAAAAGTGATAAATAAAATAAAAACAATACAAACCATAAAGAACTATACAATAAATAATAAGCTAATCTAAAAATAACCGACAACAACACTATGCATAACAATAAGTAATGTTGAACTAGTGATAAAATCATTAACAAAAAAAAAAAAATAAAAAAAATAATTGGTTTTCAAATTATTCTAAATACCGAAAAAAGTTAGTATCGAAGATTTTATATTCGAATTGACAGTGAAATATATGGCGAAAAATTCCTACCTTAATGCTTTTCAGTCGAATATATAATTACTCCAGATCACAATCATTGGTTTATAAAATAAAACAGATTCTAAAAAGTTTGGTTGTTAAAAAACGAACCAAAATTTAAAATCGCCTATTCGGTATAAGTACTACATAAGTATTAAATTTCATACTAATTTAGTGAAATGTCGTTATTTAAAATGTTATTAAAATAATATAAAAAAAACACTTATATTTTATTTCTTTATATAGTTTTAGATAAACAATTTTTTTATATTAACAACACTTTGATTATTCAATTTAAAATTTCGATTATTGATTAACTCTACAATCTACATTATCTCATATTTAACATTTCATTGAGATAAAACCTTTAGTTGCGAATGCAGTGGGTTACTGCTAGTATTCTATAAAAAATCACGGATGTTTTTGAAAAACCATCATGTTCCTGTTTTATTTAATAGCCGATCAAAACAGAATATAGCAGAACAGAACAAAACTAATAACACTCATAGTAGACATGTCGTGTCTTTCAAACCTCGCAAATTTAAAAATATAATACATACTGAAACAATAAACTTAACTTCAACAGTATTAAAATTAAATGTTCTGTTTTGTCACAAAACCATTTTAGCAAAAATCCGAATGCAACTGTTACAATAATAAGCAAATTTGAAATAGCCATTCTTTAAAATTTATTAATGAATAATTAAGTGATCACTCTGAACTAAAGTTTAAATTTTACAACTATCATAAAAGAACAGGATCATAAAGTTTTCCAAAAACGTGAAACTCAAAAGAAAGAAATATAGGTTAGTATCGTGAACCTATTGTATTAGATACAAATTCATTTGAACCCATTTTTAGGTCTTTTATTTTTTATAAGTTTATTTATGGAACTCGAAAGTACATAATTACCCTTCACTTAAAGGGCTTAGTCGAGAAAAAAATGCTTTAGTTTATTATTTATATTTCAAGTATATTAGTATAAGTATAAAGGTATTTATATTTTACTTTAAAAAAAAACTTTAATATTTGCTGAATAGTAGACCGTGTTTTTCTTGAACGAAAATTAAACAAACTATGCAACTATAATTATTCAATATTGCCTTGTTTAGTAGTAATATATGGCACTCAACTGTATAGAAACGTAAGTGGCTTCAACAAAGAGAAATATTAACGATTTAAGATTAAAATACGGCTCCAATGTTCCATGATATATCACGAATAATAACATACACAAAGATCCTAAGATGGGTACGAGTGAGAAACCAAATACTTTTGAAAATTAGATTCGGTTGATCCATCGTTTTAACTACTTGGATTTTTCATTTTGCAATTATAATGAAGCTTACAAAATTAAACAGGTGTTGATATAGCAATTACCGATAGCGAAAATCGTAACCACTTTCCTATCAACTCATTGCATGAACAATGTACACTTAGCCGATTCGATTATTTTGGAGATATCTTCGAATTTATTTTTAGTCTCCTTTATAATAAATCGTTAAAGTTTTACAAACGTTAATAGTTTCAATGAATTATTATAATGTTGGTGAACATTTTGGTCCAATTGTCCATTAAAAAGAGAATTTCCATTTTAAAAGTCAATGACATTAAATCAAATTATCAATTAAGTTCTATAGCAGAACCTAAACGAGCAATCACATGTAATATGGGATGTATTCACCAAGGAGTTCTGCAGGCCGTTAGAATAATTACTAGAGAAGTATCTGCATTGTTAATTTCGGAGACAACCAACGTCTAAAGCACGACGATGATTGCAGAAGGGTTAACTGACACCTCTTAACATGCTCGATATCTAGCTATACTACAACAGTTAGACGTAGGGTTGGCTGTTCAACAATCGATAATGCTCATGTAATGAGAACAATTAGTGCTTCTACAGGAACAAAATCCAATTTGAATAACTTCGAAAAATTTTCTCTGTAAGAAAAATAGGTAAATTAAGATAATTTTAAAGAAAAACCTTCCAATATTATTGATAATAGTAATATTTAACCTTTCTTTTATATACAACTTAATTTGACTAAAATAATACACTGTTGAATTGCCTGATATACAAAAAAAAAATTATATTTAAAATGAAATTCTGTTCCAGTAGTTCTGTGATGTTCAAGCACAATATTGCCTAATATATATAATAGCCTGAAACCATTCCAGACTGATATTGATTCTAGTTAAAATATCTAAAGGCAACAGATTTCAAAATAACATAATTATATTCTGAAACTTATGCGATTGAAATTTCGGACAAAACATTTTCATGTGAGTCACTCCGATCATAATTCTTGATAAATATGGAAGTCATATCTTATCCTATTATTAATAATTCATTACGAATGCTACACTGCCGGTTTGTGGAGTAAACTATTTCTAATTGGATTTTCATAATTGTAACAATTAAGTTGGTACCTCTCTAGTAAAAAAGACTGTAGCTTCATTTGGGAGTAATTGGTTTATTTCTGGTGAATATGTATTTATTATGTACCCAAAAATAATTAGTAGTAGTAAAAGTTTCACCAAATAGAGAATAAGCTTGCAGAGGTTAAAATTTGTTTCTCATTATCCTTTTGACGTTAATTTAGTCATTTATAACTTCAAAACATCAAAAATAGGTGTCTGAATTAACCTTTATTCAAGCATTCAAAAATGCTAACTTGAATGGAAGTTGCTTTCTAATGTCTTAATCCAATCTAATCTAGTATTTGGAAACTTTTTTTTTGTCTTACGTCAATGTTGAATTATAAAGCTCTAATGTTATTTTTAGCGACAAGTGGTCAGGTTTGTTAAATATACTTTAGTAAGTAATCGATCAATCGCTGTGGATATTTTACGAATCATGTTTAAATGGTCTCAGAAAATTAAGTTGATACTAAGCCACAGCTAGGTAGAAAATAAAGCTGTTTTCCTTTTTTTCTGCATTCTTTTCAATTGGTTTTAATTGCAATGCTGAGAAGGTATTTTCTGGGATAATAGCATTCAGTTAGCATACCTTCATGCATTGTGATATCCTTCCATCATATTTTCAGAAACTTTGTTTAATATTTCTACAAATATTTGTTTATCTTGAGATTCATCTACATGAGTAGTTCTTTCATCAATTTTTAAATTTATTTTGTGTTCATTCCGCTAAATGATCTAGAGATCTCATGACTAGCTTATTTTACTCTACTACAGCCTTTCGATCTTTTTCTTAACTTCGTCTTATGTTATAATATTCTAGCCTTTTCTCATACAAGCCATTATCCTGGAAAAGAGACTTAACATAAAATATCAATTTCTCACAAATGATCAAGGGTTCAACAGTAACGTCAAAGCAATTGAAAGAATAATTACAGTGACAATTGACAAAATAAGTGGGATATGACGCAAACCCATCTTGATAGGCTAAAGAACAAAAAATCAGAAAATCGGATTACAAACAAAATACTATGGGAGATACCTTGATTCAGAACGGATCCAGTAACTTAAACTCGCTTTAGAACGGAACATACAAGGGAAACCCATGATTGGATTTTAAGAGGTGAACAACCAAAAACTTTCCAGGAATGGGACGCTGAAAAGGAAAGACCTCGGACCATCAACATCCACCACCCAGGACATTTTACAGTCTCTAAAGAGATGGATAATCAACACATGAACTGTGAATTTTTTGCAAAAAATATTAATCCATGTTATTATCATTTTATTTTCTATATCTCAAAATGATTCAAATTTAACATTACTATCTAAATTTGAATGTTTTTTGAATTACATAATTTTGTATGATTTATATTTAAAAGAAAACATTTACCTTTGTAAATGTACCTGGGGTGCATATGACCTAAACCGCTAAGCGGCAAAAATTTTAAATGAAAATAAAAATTTATATTAACCAAACAAAAATTATTTTGTCGGATGCCACTAAGCGGAAAACGAGATATTGACCAATTTTAGATTGATCTGAAGGGATTCATTGGTTCCTAATATAGTATATATTCCGATAGTAAAAAACTATTATAAAACAATTCTAATGCAATTTAGCGTGCTTCATCTGTTAATAACACCAAAAATTGGTAGATATTTATTAAAAAATATAGATGTTTTACTGTTGATATATGGACAAATTTCTGTAGTTAAGAATTAAATACGTCATATTATGGTTTCAGCTTTACTAAAACTAAATATTTCAACTCCAGTTTAGTCTTCATCAAAATCTTTCGGCTTCCCCAAACTTAGGCTCCCTAACTACAAACAAATTTTTTTGTAAGATCGTCAATATATTTTTCCATTAAGAAAATTAAATGCTCAAAATTTGGTGTTTTAAATAAAGTAATAGCTATTTAAATATTTGGTAAGTACCCAAAATAAGTTTGAATTTTATTTCTGAAGACTAACATAGAGCTACAACGACCATCCTAATGTTTAAATATCTACATTGTGGTTATTAAACATATGCATACATTTCACCCCTTTCATTCCAAACAATTCGGTACTATGTTTCTGAGAAAGTAAATATATATTTATTTTTTTTAAATTAAAAGAATTTATCAACAGCAACAAAAGTTATTTTAGACTTTTAAGATTTAAAAATAAATAGAACTTCCTAAATACTAAATTTGAAAGTAAAATACAGATATAAATAGTTTTTTATTAATACGTAAACAGTAATTTATAGTTTCCTTAGATTTTCCTTTAACCTACTAGTATTAAAATGTGCTTAATGTAAGTCCAAAATATTAAATTTTTTATTATACAATACATATTTAAATTTTGTGACTTTGTGAAAAAATAAACAGCTATTTATTCGGGAAGCTCAAAATGTCTTCTTGAAACTTATTTTATTGTATTTCTCAGAGTTAATAAAATAAATTCAAATTGGTGGCTTTATTATTATGTGGTTGAATAATTTTTGGAAGTGATTAAACAAACTGATGAAGAAACGAAACATCAAAAGAACCGTTAAAGTGAACTTCTTGTGGCTTAGAACAAGAAAATTTATTTTCAATTTGTAATAAATTTTCCAAAATCAAATAAAATGTTTTTGTCACATTGTCAATTAAATTAAAACTTTTGTAATATTCTTGTGTTCGTTTAACTCAAATATGAGAATTAGAAATAAATTTGTTTAATGTCTTGGAAAAATTTATATTGTTTCCCTTAAGTTTATAACTTTAGCGAATTTAATTTTGTAAATGCTGAAATTGATCTTTTCGAAGAAAATCTCTGACATGAAATGAACAATGAAATTATTGTCTCTTAAAATAATACTTTGTCGCAAAAAAAGTGCAGTTTTTTATTATATTTAAATTATATTCCATTTTAATTCCCTATTTGTGCTCAATCGATGTTGGTTTTTATGAAATAATTTGAACTTTGTGCTCACGAAATAAAGTTTCGAAGAATTCTTTCCGTGAAGACAGAACATCAATAATTAGTAATACAAATTTTAATCCCTAAAGCCAAATGCAAATTTAACAAGCACGCATGTTAAGTGTCTCTTTCTTTTCAGAATAATTGCTCAAATATTTAGTTCTATCTAATACATATTTTTACTTTTTATCTTACTTATTAAACAAACTATTCTTGTATGTATGTATGTATGAGTGAAAACGGCTCTAACGAATTTGATGAAAATTTGTAATTTAAAAGAGTTTTGTTTTTAAGTTTATATGTAAAGTTATCTTCTATGGAAAAACACCATTTTTCTAGAAAAACAGAAACAAATTAAAAAAAAAAACTGTTGCGCCATCTGCTGATGAAAATTTTCATTCTGTGCTGATAAGAATATTTACTTATATTACAACTAGTTTCCATTGTTATTCCTTTTTTTAAGTTAAACTTTTTTAAAATAAACCAACAATCTCTTATTGAGTTGCAATGTCAAAACGACTTTTGATACTTTAGACAGAAACTACATAAAATATACAACAGCGATGTGCTGACTATTTCTTAAAATAAGGCATCGGTAAACTGGCATTACATATAATAGAAAAAATCGAATTGCCACAAAATATAATTTCAAGTAATAGAATTATTGATGAAGTTTATGGTAATAAATTGCTCACCGATCAAAAAGGTGTTGATAAAATTAATAAGGCGTCCACAATTGCCAACCTTCCGGGAGAATACAGCATATACAACATTCGCAATTCGATGAATGATCAGCTTGAAAGAATACTTGAATTTACTGCTGAATTCTTTAATTCTGTCAACATTTTACTAACACATGAATTAAAATTGGGAAAAAATATTAAAAATGCTTTTGAGTTATTTAAAAATCTCAAAAGGTTTGTACAATGGTGTAAGATTCATTGAGACAAGTTTATGCAACAACATAATACATGCAAAAACTATTACTTATTATTATTATTATTATTTTTACCTATTACTTATTAACAATTCGGCAAAGAAGTGCATATACTCTTGGATCACTTTTGATTCACCAAAAGGTCTACTTTGGGTACTGGGAGGTACAATGCAACGACATTAACTCCCAGTTAAACATGGATTTGCTTTGACAGTATACAAATCTCAAAGTCAAACTTTTGAGTTAGTTGGGGAGGATTTGAGATCATCAGTTTTTATGCTTACTTTCCGAGTAAAGTGACCGAAGACACTAAAAATGCTTCTTTCAAATGAAAATTCTCATATATTCGTAACAGAGTATAGAAAAAAATATACCTAGCTTCAAAGCTTAATTATTAATAATGAATGTAAATTAATTATTAGATAATAAATTAATTAATTATTAATCATTATATATCCAAATTTTCAAAATAAAATTTTGAACAGTGATTTTTGCACGCAGTTGAACAATACATTCGACTCTCCAGAGAATGGAGAGTGGAAGAGATGGAAATGGAGAATGACTACTATGTTGTTTCTTTAATTTAAAAAAAAAAAGAATATTTTCTTCTTCGTAAAGGGGTAAATGGAGCGTTAAAGGATTGGAAATTAGGACTTAGAAAAATATACGTTTTGTTTTCCAACTCATTAGGTATCTTGCTTAAAAATCCGTGATTCAAAAAAAAAACGTCGAGTTGATTTCGGTCGTCCAGATGCTAATAATGTAATAAGCAATATTGAAATACTGTAATCTGAACTTGTTAACAAATACTTACCTTTTTGATACTGTTGGCTTAATGCTGCTTTTTTCTGCTTTTAAGCCATCATCAATATCAAAGCAAAATATAAAAGTACCTAATCAATAGTATTTTTTGTAGAAATTTTGTAGACTTTGCAGAAACTTCAGTGAATATAAAATAAACGAGAGGACAAAAGTAGAACAAGGAAGATTGAAAGTATATATTTTCAACCAGTTGCTTTCATTAGAGCAGTCATACTATCTTCTGATATATTGATATTAATCACTTGATAACCTAACAACTGAGGTGTTAGACTTGCAAATAAATATTTTACTGTCCAAACAAGAAATTTCAAATTTAAAAGCTTAAATCTGAATCAAAAACCAATTAAGGAAAGAACAACAATAACTCATTGATAATTTTATATATCAATATTAGTTTCCTTGTACTTATATTAGTTTGTATAGTAACAAATGTTCTTGAATTTGAATTAAACTAATTGGTAAAAGAATATTCAAACTAAACTTTTTGAAATAAATTAAATAAATGTTTTTAAGACCTTTTGAATGTTGTTATTTTTTAATAAGTAGAAAGTCTCATTAGTAAATCAATTTGGTACTTTTATCAAGAAAAAAGAAATAAATGAAAAAAAAAACTCAATACTTTTGGAAAACTCTTAAAGTTTCAATGTCAGTTGGACGAAATTTTTTATTATAAAACCACTCCTGTTACTTCCAGGAAATTACCAGTGCTTAAAAAAATTAAAAACTTTTCCTTTTAGCTTAAGTACTTTTAAAAATTCAAATTTAAATTGAACCCTAACCAACTTTTTCTTTTTATAACGTTAAGTATAAGAAAGTATAAACGAGCTCATAAATATCATAATTGATAGAATAACTTTTTTATATTGAACTTTGTGGTTTATTGCTTACATAGTTAGCTAACAAGAACATTATTAATATAAATCCAAATAATTTTTGTAACTTTTCCGATAGTATTTCAATGGGAAACTAAAAAAAAAAATATATATATTTGGGGTAGTCAATAAAAGTTTTATTAATAAAATTGGATACTAAGCAATTTTGATTAAAGATAATAAACCCTTTTATTATGGGCTGTTTGCATTATTAAAGAAGAGTAATGTGTTGGGAAATTTTAATCTGGATCTAGTTATACTGTAGCACTTAATTAACTATTACATTACATTATTCTGATGTTAAGTATGCTCTTTGTAATAACTTTCGTGAGCATTCATATAATATTATTTGACATTCACATTATACATCACATATAATCTGTTAAAATTATTCTTTATGACAGTTTAATCTGCTGTAGTAAAAAAACGGGAATATTTTTACATTTTCACAAAATCGAACAGTAATTTAATTTTGATTGTGTTTTTGTAATAAATAATTAAGGTGAAAAAAATAATTACTTACCTATTACTGTCGATAAAATAACTAATCCGAGGACGAGGGAGATGATAATTCTGGTAATCATTTTAATGGTTTTGTCGGAGTCTATATCCATAGTAAAATTACTGTTCATATTGGTTTCATTTCCAAAATAAAATTGCGTCAAATTTGTGAAATTCATGTCTAACATCGAATCCCAATACACACTTCCGGAATCTTGCTGAATGAATATTTCTCGCCAGATTACACTTTCTTCATATGTTAAGCTTGATATAGTGGTAGTTGATGGAAATGTCGAAACTTTTATGGATGATGTCAAATTTAATCCAAATCCCTCCTCCGTTGTTGACGTAAAAACGGGAGAAGACATTGTTGTAGTTGGAGATGTAACTAGGTTAGTCATTTCTTCTTTACCCTGTATTGCTGCTAATGGCCACCAAAAGTGTAAATTCGTTTTAGCGTTGCGTTTATTCATTATTATGAATAAGTGTTACACTAAATCTTATTGCTTCCATCGAAATTTTTTAATGGATTCAATGTCGATTAATTACATTTTACATTCATTTAAGAAGACGATGCCACAAAGTGCGTACGTAAAAGCTGATATTAACTTTGGTGTTTTTATCTGAAAAAAAAGTTAATGTCAAGAATTATTTTCGAAAAATAAAAAAAAAAATAAATTCAATTTTCGCTAAGTGCTATTTTCTTGCTATAATTTTTTTTTATCTTTATGTCGAAAATATAAGAATAATCAATAAATGTGTAATACACTTTGACGACAAATATAAATTATTAATACCTGTACCATAATCACATAAAGTTTATATTTTATAAAAAGCGGCCTTTTACTTATAGATCAAATAAGCGGAATGGTCGTCTTGGAGAGATTTCAAAGAATATTCTTTTGGCTGTAGCCCAATCAAATTTTACGTTAAAAAATTAATATTTTTCAAAAATGGATCATTATTTCTCAACTGTAATTCTGATCTTTAAACATTTCAACAACAATCATATAATTGACAAAAAATATTTTTCTATTTGATATAATTTATTAAGTATTATCACTCTTTATTTATCCAAGGGAAACTAAAGCTCAATATATTCCATAATAGAGAGGAATAGTGAAAAAATAAATTGAAAAGGGATTAGTAGCAAAACGGAGAAGTTTGAAGTATCAGACTAATTTTTTTAATTGTTATTTAACGTCGCTTTATAACTACTAAGGTCTTATCAAAAACGAAAAAAAACTCTTATTAGAGAATAATTATTCATTAAAGTGATCTTAAAGACGTACATTTGGTTCTATACTAGTATAACAAAATGATGAATTTGAAGCGAAATTTTACGATTAACTATACTTTTCTTTGGTTAAAATTAAGATCCTCATCTCATTTTACTTCTGGACAGACGAAAATATTTCGATCTCGACATAAATTGCATTTTCATTTCATAAATAATAAATATGTAACAACTGCTATTTTATTTGGATGAATTTATAATGTTGTGTTACATAAAAAACAAAATACCATTGAAATGATTGAAAAGAAATATAAATCCTTTATGACTTGAATTCTAATTAAACAAAAAAACAAATCCTACTGCCAAGTCTTACCAAGCATCTTATACAACTCCATGTTGATGTATGCTTACATTAAGTTCACATAAAAATGTTATATTTCATTTTCTCGTTACTTATTGCCCATCTATTTTATTTATTGAAAACACCGATTTAATTTATTGTTACGTTTTAATGAAAAATGTTACAAATAAAACTTTGAAAAATGGACTAAATATATTTAAATTTTTTACAGAAAATGAAAATGTTCATAATCATTGTATACATGTAATAAGCCGTAGACGAAATGCCATTGGAAAATATCAATTTAATTTTTCAATATTATATAATACGATGAAACGCTCAATTTGTTACGCTAATAAAATCATTGAAATATTCATTTTAATTGTTGTATGTAAATAAACATGTTTGTTCGTTTAACATTTAAATGAAAATGTAATTTAAATATTTACTAAATTTCAGTTAGTTAAACTTTGGGAAAAGTTTAAACACGGTTTGGATTTTTATTAACATTTTTATGACTTTTCATACAAAAATGTTGAACTATAAAAGAGTGTTCATTTCTTAAAATAAATCTTATGTAAAAGTGTACCACAGTGTAATCCAAACATATTATTTTGAAATGTGGTAATAATTTCAATAAATTTTGATAGAAAAACAATTATTTCCTTAATTAAGATTTATAAAAAATAAATTTTCTCGCTTATCTACAAAAATAAAAATTCAAATGTTGAAATTTATTTTAACTTGTTAGCAGTGACGTATGTGTAGATTACACCCCAATAAGCATCCTGTTATTTTATCGTTTCAAGTTCATGCATAAAATATATGTTTGTTAAGGATCTGAATTCGTACATAGTAATGTGACAAGAAAACAATAAGTTTTACATAGGTAGTAGGTATGTTACATGAATTTTAGAGTACCACATTGTGGATTAAACGACTTTAGTGGCCTTCGTGGTTAGTGGCCGTGTAACCAGCACATGGATGCTTTTATTATTTAAGTTATCCATCTACATTTGTCTATTTTTACAATCCTATTAAAAAATTTATGAGTCGTTATCTCTGTATTTAATGAAACAATACAGCTAAAAACTAAGTTTTCATTACATAATTTCGTTGTAAAATATATTTGGGCGCTACCCTATATTTTTTATGGGACTACTATTTTTCAAACAATTGAGATAAACGAAAATTCTCTACTATATAGACTGGAGAGGCGATTAACGTGTGTATTTTTATATAAAATAAAATTTACTAAATTATTGATTTTGAACCAATGCAATTATTATAATTGTAACTGAATGAAATAACAGTCTAACAAAGTCATTAGAAACTTATTGTTCTAAGTTTAATGTTTTTCTATGTAATCTCTGGTTTGAAAATAAGGATTCTTTACATCTGCTTTGATTTTTAAACTTCAATTTTTTTAAAGGAATTTGTATGGATTAAAATATACAACTAAGAAATTAAGGAGTAGGTTCTTCAAGTTCTTCTGTGAATAGTTTAATTATTAAGCCAGCATACTTCTTATCCCTACGTTTTACTAATATATGATAAGGTATATTAAGAAAAATATATAATTTAGGAAAAAAAATCAATTTTTATCTATTTTTTCTTAAATTTGAACTTACTTCTTTGAGAAAATCCTTCTCAGTTTGTCACTGTAAATGACTTTTTCTCATTTCTTCCATTTTTTGTTCCAAAAAATTATTATTGTTGCATTTTTTTGTGGAATAAATTGAACAATGTGTGGAAAAGTTTTTTTTTTTTTGTAATTTTATGGATGGCGCAAGACCTTTGTATTTTACGGCGAACACATGTCTAACTCAGAAATCGGAAACAAAAAATCTAGAAAAAGATATGAGGCGAATAAATTAGAAATTTTTGGGAAAAAATATTTTTAAAATTATTTTCCTTGTAATTTTATAGACGGTGCTACTACTATGCGTTTTCTTACGTTGTATGAACTTTAAAACCCAATTTATGAGTATGGCTATTACTTTAACAGATATACTAAGTACAAACTTATGCATTAGTAGATATTGAATATTCAATAATCCTATTATAGCTAGAGTATGATATTTTCCGTGTGTAAACTTTTTATAATGAGCTTTTATCCAAAGGTGTGATGATTTACAATGCTGTAGCTACTTAGTGCTAATCACATTGCCCCTTATTATTAACAAGCTTCCTCAGCACTGCCTATATTTTATCTACTGGCTTAAACGATTATTATAGTACCTTTCACAATAAAAAAAGTTATTAAAATTTCCAAAAAAAAACAACATAACTTTGATATATTAAATTGGACTTTTAATTTATAAACTTTTAAAGACATAATAATTATATAGAACCTTTCTAGAAAAATAAGTTATATCAGATGGTTTTTTCTGCTTAATCAAAGTTTTATTTAGAGCGGGATTTTCCTTAGTTATATATAAATTATTTTCAAAGTAAACCACTGGCATATAAAACCATCGTTTAAAAATATTCCACATGCAGACATTGCTTTTAGTTTTGTTTTTATGTCCATCTTTCTTGATGTTCGATAAACGATAGTTCACAGTATCAACAGTTTGAATCTCATATTTCATAAAGTTATAACTTAAAATGTTGCTATATGTTCTCAAACTATAAATTTGTTTGCTTGATAAATAGACAATTTTGAACATGGAGTTAGATGTTTGATGCAGAAAGTATATTTCGTAAAAGCATATACTGTCATATAAAATCCGTCTTGGCAAAACCATAACATGAGAAACATTTTGAATGTATACATATTTTGAAATAAAGTTTCATATGCATAGATAAAATGAGTTCTTCTCTAAATATTTTAAACAAAATTTTCTTTAAATTTAAATTTAAGGTAGCGTTTTTGGTGTGAGATAGTTGCGAGCCTTATCAGTTAATTTAAAATTTTGGTATACAGATACTATTTATATTTAAAAAAAATCACACATTATTTTAAATTAATTTATGGTTTATAACATTTTGACCGAAAAATACCACCAAAGAAGTAAAAGTAATAATTAAAATATTAAAGTTTGTAAGTAGATGTATTTTAGGTGTACTACTTCTAAAGTTATAATATTGAAGCAATTACAGTAAAGTAATCAGTACAAATTTGCATCAATACCAATGAAGGTGGGTAGATTTTATATAAACTAGATATTTTGAGAAAAATTGGATAACAATTCGTTGGTTAATTTAACATAGACCATGTCAACCTATTTATTATTTATTATTATTGCTATAGTTAACTATAATTAAGTAAAGATAAAACATCTAGCGAAGTGTATGGTAAACATATAACAATTTATATTACAAAAGTGGTAAAAATAAAATATTAACGTATCAAGAAATAATTTTATTTCTAATCACTGGAAGTTTGAAAATATAAAAAAAATGGTTAAATACAGAGTAAAAAAATTAAACAGTGCAAAACTTAACAATGAAGCATGCGTACTACTACACTATTGATATGTTTATATATTCCATATTGCTATTGAAATGCATACTATCGATATGTATGGTCGCTAATCATTTTGTAATAATAAGATGAGAGAAACGAAAATGTTTGAAAAACGGATTTTTTTCACAATTTGAAAATTGCCGATTTTTAATATCTTGTTCGATATATTGTCAGAAAATTACATTCATCATTGCCTAATAATTATTAAATATTTCAATTTACTTTGCCAAATTAAAATGAAAAGTAAAAGTGTAAAAGAATAATTTATACTACTGGAAAAAAATAATTTGCTTTAGCTGATTTTTTTTACTTTTAACTATCATAGCCGCCATGTCGTTACTTTTTATACTATTTGAATATATTTCACTCACTATTGGTATAGCACTTCTTCTTTTTTTCTAAACAAATTTTATGGTTATTTATTAATAAAAAATGAATTTAGTTTTATAAACTGCACATTTAAGCACATTTTTCACGGTTTTTAAGATGAAAGGTGTCCGTTAGATGTCATTTTCGTCGCACATCCTTGTAATATAAAAACTAAGTTTTGCATTGGAAAATTGATGAGTTATTGGTACCTATTTCTTTATAAAAATCAAAACCTCTTAAAGGTAAGATTATTTTCAAATATGGTGTTGAAATAACAATTCGAAATTAAAATATTTACAATTATAATTTATACTCATATTTTTTATATTGATTTAAACAAGGGTATTTTTCTTGTTTACTCCCAATCAACCATAAAATTTCATTAAAAATTCACAATAAACAAAAAAGGTATAGAGGTTTCAAATTTTCAATAGCAAGCGATTAATAAAAATCTGAAAAAAAATCATAACTTTTTTAAACTCCTGAGAGCTTTTCATTAAAAATTCTCGTTTGAAACAGAGAGATGTTTGAAAGCATTACTTTGTTTTGTGGTAATGGGATTCACCCTTAAATCTTTCAATTAAAATTGAGATTTTAGTTTGCGAAATAAATCTTCACAAATTTTAATGAATTTTTAAGTGATTTTATTTGACATGGCGTGGTTTTGTTGTGACAATATGTCAAATGTTTAAAAGCTTTACTTCCAATATTGCTTATACCTAGTCACTCATTTTCAATAATTCATTTTACCTTGAAGTATTGAAATATTGAAAATGAGTGACTAGGGATATATATATATACTAGCTGATCCCCGCGACTTCGTCTGCGTAACGTAGGTGTAGTTATATTTTCTTTTTAGATTTGCTATTTGTAGTAGCATATGAAAATTATTATTTTCTTATTTCTTTTACGAAAAACATAATCATATTTAAAAACACTATTTTGTCAACTTTAAAAAGACACATTTAATAAACTGTTACTAAGAATAAAATAGTTGTATATAATGTTCAATTAATTTTCATAAATATTTATAAATATCTAAAAAGAGTATGATCTATTCCGTATACCTACGGTAGGTATACCTACCGTGAACCAATTAATCCGTAAATCAATCACCATCTCTGCATAAATAAAAACTATCGTTAAGTTCAATAAAGTCAGTCATAATTATGACTTAAAATAGTCAAAAGTTATCACAACACTCGCCTAGATATTTAGAATATTAGTAGAAATCCCATTTCATTGTCTCAACTTTTACACTACTAAAATCTACAAAACTACGGCGAAATTAAAATTTGGTCAAATGCACGAAACCCAGTTCCTCCATAATCAAGTATAACCATTGTGTATTTATGCACTTATTATTAAAATATCTTGATATCAACTATATAATTAAACCATTTTCTTTCAGTTCGCCGAATTTCTCGCTATTCAATATTGGCTCATTAATGTATTTATTTGTGATTACGTATATCGAATTTTCAGGTTTACAATATGTGAAAGCCAAAAAACGTATTGCTCACTTATGAACTTAACTTTTTTTAGATATAGGATATATAAGAGTTTAAATTTTAAAGTAGATCCTACGTTTTTGTTTCTATTAATAAACCAACATTGTTTTATTTTAAGCGATAACTTTAATAATAACTAAAATAATATTGATAACTTAAATAACTTAACTAAGCGATAAATTAAATTTGAAATTTCGATTGTTTATTAGACGTTATGCTGTTCAAACTTTGCCACCATTTTTCACTCTTTTAGAGCAGGAATTATCAAAAAACCCTTTCTTATTATATATCTTCATCGTATAAGAAAGACATTTTCCAAATTTCATCGACAAATATATGCATTTATATTGTATACACAATGTGAAACGAAAAAAAGTATGGCCTTTATTTTGATTATCATGACTAAAAAGCAATTCTATATCGCACATTTTGACGTTGTACATACAAAATTTTCGGAAATAGATAGAAAGCGTGGAAGAAAATTTGAATATTTTATTTATTTTCAATAACAATAATTGATTTTAAAATTTTTCTAAATACCGAAGAAAAGTTGGTTTGGAAGATTTTATTTTTTGATTGATAATGAAATATATGACAAAAAATTTGCTCCCTTAATGTTAAATAATGGCTCCCTAGGTCACAATCATTGGTTCATAAAAATTAAATTTTAAAAAAGTTTGATTGTTGCAAACAAACAAAAATTAAAAACTGCTCCTTTGGTATTTGGTATAAGTACCTACTACCTAAACTTTCATACTAATTAAGTGAAATGGCGTTATTTAAAATGCTGTATTTAAAATGATATAACAAGAACAGAAACTTATTATTAATTAATTATTTATTTATTAATTACACTAATTAAATTCAAAATTTCGATTTACTCTACATTTGTTGATTAACTCTACATTTTCTCATACAAACTTTGTCATCACTTTTACTCTTTTAGGGTAGGAATTTTCAAAAAAAAATTCTTATCAGATGTCTACTTCTTAAAAGGAATACATCGAATATTTAATCAGTCAGAGGGGATATATAAATACAGGATTTTATGTATGCACGGTTTTAAAAACGTATTTACTTTTAGTTTTATTAATATTATTATTATAACTACTACTATTATTACTTTTTTTTCGTTAATATGTCCTTATTGAGCAACTCTAAGGATCTTTTTACAACAATTTTGTAAAAAAAAAATAAAAAAAAAAGTTTACTGTAAGGTTCGAACCCACGTCTTTATAATTAGGAGCATCATAATTTTAGATACGTAAGCCATTACGCTAGTAACATAAACTATCAGTTTATTATATATAAAGGTTTATATTTCAAAGAGGCATTTTTTTAAAATTTAAATTGAATTTACTGTGCTTTTTATCAATTCAACTAAAAATATTTTTACAGATTATTTTCTAACTTTAAATTACCTTTCCAATGATATATAACTCACCTGTCTAGTGTAAAAATTTCTGTTTTCATCCCTAGGGAATACCTTCCCTTAATATTTTTTTGGAATGATAAGTAGCTTATAGTTTGTGAGAAATTGTGTTGTATCTTAATACCAAATTTCATTAAATTCGGTTGTTCCGTTCTTTAGTTAAATCTGGACACACAGACAGACAGACAGACAGACAATAATTTTAAAAATGTTAAATTTGGAATAAGGGCCTCTTGAAACAAATATTTACCCTAAAATTGGGTTCAAAATCGAAATGTACAGACAGACGTAAGAATTTTACATATATTAGTATTAGTATAGATATAAACTTCAGTAATTCTATGTGAAACTAATAAAATAGAACTCTGTTAGTACTTTTGAAGCGTAACTTTAGAAAACCAGTCTTTAAAAATTTCGACAGTGAATATAAATTTAATGAATTTTCAAATAAACTGAACAGTAGTTACATTTTGATGTTTGTTTTAGAAATGATTATATTATTTATGTATATCATAAGGTTTATTCAGAAGAGAAATGTTTTTTTTTTATTTTAGATTTTATTGCTTCATTAAATTGAATGTACGTTTGATGTGCGTATACATATTGTTTTTAGATGCTAGGATATAAAGTGATCTCATTATTTATTTTAATTTTGTATTATGTGTATTTCCACCTTGATCTTCGTTAAATACTAAGAACAAGACAATAAGCTTTTCAGCAATAGAAGTATTATAGTTAATTAATTAGAAACCTTTCAAGTTGTAATTGTTAAATAAAGGTATTATTAATATTAAGTGTATTATTTTCAAAGAGTATTATATTATAAGGTTCTTTAAGTTTTCAATGCATCGTTAGTATTAGTCATAAATATATTTTTGGGTCATTTATATATAAAATATTATTAAATTATTTCGATATTTATTAAGTTTTTCATTAATTTTTTCCCTAAGTTTTAATTGTATTATACAATGTTCTATTATCATTCTTCTATTTAATTTAAAGACTATACAAAAGCATTTTATATCTACATTTGTTTGTATCGGTTTTAAATTAACGTAAGTATTAAAAGTTAAAACGTAAGTATTTAAAGCAACGATATAAAAATTAAATTTTATTTGTAAAACAATAATTTTCTGCTTTTATGACAGCAAACGCCTATGGGTAACACCAATTTGTAATTAATTGTTATAGATGTGAAGAAAGAAAAAAGCTCTACATTTCAATCGATTAATAGGCGCAAAACAACATTAAAATACCAACAATAGAAAAAATTTCGACAGATCACCATTTCTCCTTTCTTTTTTTCTGTACCCTTCAATCAATATTCTTTAACAATATATCTAAGTGATCCATCAAGTTTTGTTTTTTTCCGTGGTGCCAAGCAGCGTAATATGTCATTTTGTGAGAGCTTACGCAACACATCTTATTTGTGTTTTTTTCAATACTGAAGAACGTTACTAAATAAAATTCGTTTTCGTTTGTTTTATTTTGTTACATTTTGATAATTATAAAATCAGAAAAATATCAAATTTCAATAATTAATTGAATATAACTTCTAAAAATATCATCCAATTTATAGACTTTTAAAAAGTATCTGCAGGATATTTGGTTATTATCTGCAAGAAAAAAAGAAATCTAAGTAATTTATCAATTTTTATTGGTCAGAATTTTATTTCCGATTCGTAACCAAAGAGATTTTATGACTAGAGTGAATTTGTTCATAGATCTGTCAAAATCAAGGTCATCGAGCCTCCATTTTTTCCCCTTTTTTTAAGCTCAGCGCTCTCTCGTGGTCATCGTTAGAACTGTTACCACTGTCACATTTTCCTTCTCTCCTTAAATAATATAATTACAATCAAGAAAATGAATATAATATACATATATTCAATGCATTGTTTTATATTTCATTTTGATAAATTAGTTTTCTTAGGAATATTTTCAAATTTATTAAATATTTAAAAATTAAAAGAAATTGATTATAATATATAGACCTAACCTAACCTAACCTATTAAATTTGAACTGTCATAAATGTCCACATGTTTTAACTGCATATCAACCGCCAAAATTCTAACCCTACTTTTATGTCGACGAAAGGAGAGAATATATATTTTGTGCAAATAAGCTGTGGAAGGGGTTCGAGCATCCGGCAAATTGAGGGGAAATGACGGTGTGAATTTAACATTGGTTTAAAGGCAACATTCACTCTAGTTATACAATCTCTTTGTGTGTAACACAAAGCAAGTATCTAAGTTAAGTAATATATAGTAATGTATAAAGTAAGCATATGCCGTGAGCCTACTTCCACTTTATGAATAGTAACGAAAATTATAAAACCGCTATAAAACTATATGTTAATATTTTTTTCGTTTAGTTTTAGCTTGATCAATAAAAAATTGTTTTAAAAGAATAAAAATGTGCAGAAATTAGTTGTGCGTAAATCTTTGCACTTCTAAAATTTCATCGTTTTTTAACTATTTGGAATAAATGCAGGTAATATAGATGTTTTCCACGTAGAAATCGTTCAGTATAAATATAAGAATTTTATGAGTCACGGGCTGAATAATAAGTGTAGGACTGATAAAAATGTGATAGTTTCTAATAAGAAAAAAATAAGTATTTACTTCTTGAAAAAATCTTTGAATAAAACAGTATAGGAACCAAAAATATTATTGTTTTAAAGCTTTGAATTCTTAAAAGATGTGCTACGCTGATCTGCAAAAAGTCAATAAAGTTAGGGAGTGCTAGGAGTTTGTAGAACAAAGTTGAAATTTAGATTAGTTTGTAAATTGTCCTGTTACCAAAATGATCAAAAATTAAAGCGAAAAAGTGAGAATAAAAACTTTATCCGTTGCGAAATCGCATAAATGGTTCACTTCAATATGTATCTTGCGTTTTTACTATTACAAGTTCTCTTCAATTTGCTCTAAAAATCGGAGTATGGAATAATTGCCCTCGAGCGTATGTGTGGAATACAAAGTCGCACTTGTACTTGATGAACTGAGATTACATATACATTTTCCCTGTCTATAAGCCTCCGGTTTTCCAGTGGAAGTAAATATCACGTTTTCAAATTCCTTTAACTTACAAGTTTCATTGATTTTGGCTTACATATAATATGCAGAAACTTCTTACACATTTTACCCATTATTATTTTTGTTTTCGAAATTAATAAATTATTTGAAATGAATAAAAAATATTTACCTTATTACTGTGAAAAATTAAAATTTGTAAATTTAATAAAATATACAAAAAAAAAAAACAGATTAAAGAAACACATAAAATCAGTATGTCAATCTTGTCAAATTTTTCAATATTTTATTTTAAATGACTTGAATTTTTCATGTAATACACCCAATATAGCTTTATATATTTCTCATAAGGTTTATAAAAAGAAATGTTACTACTGTTATTCGTAAAAGCATAAATATAAATCCAAATTGAAAAATACTGACTTTATGGATACTCAGTTATGAATGTTACATTTATTGAATTTTAAAACTTCGACGCTTTTATGCATTTCTTTATACATACGAATATTTGGAAACGTATTCTTTCCAAATTCAATTATTGAATTTTTTGTGCTGATAGTAACATATTTGACGTCATCATTTTTTGAATTTATGATTGATTATAAAAGGAAATGACGATATACATTTTCAAACATAATACTGCATAATACTATTGATTTGTTTTACGATATTTTTTTTTCTTTTTTTTTCGACGAAAATAATAAGTGACATACAATAATCTAATTTTAATTTTATATAAGAAACTACCATTGCTTTAATTAAAGGAATGATTTTTTTTTTCGAGAAATGGTTTAATATAACACTTGCTATTCGACATTTTTAGAGGATATTGAAATACGAAACGCTTTCGCATTTTTCCTCGAGCAACTACAATTGATTGTATTGATTACAGTGGTTTAATTACTAACAGCGGTTGATGATGACCTAGACTCATTGCTCGAACTCTTAAACACAAATGAATAAAATAAAAACCTTTAAAGTCAATGTTATAAAAATTTATAATGCATAAGAAATTGAAATCATTACGAAAAAAAAAATATAATTATGAAACTTTTATAAAGCGTTAGAATTAAACTTTAGTAAGACCAATTTTGTTTTAGTATACCAATTCTTAATTTTAAAGATATTTGTACAAACAATTCCAGTTAGGTATATTTTCTTATTTTTTTTACACTATGAGAAAAATAAGGGAAATCGTACATCAACTCATCATTAGACTCATTATGGGCTACAGTACAGGTGGAGTAGAACTCTTCGTAAAACACCAACTTAGAGTTTAACATTGAGACGTATTTTATTTATTTCCGAGTCACAATAAATTAATGAATAATAATATATGTCTCATGAGACTCAATTCGTCGTGATAAAGAAGAAATTGAGTCTCATAAGACATATATTATTATCCATTAACCAACTTAGAGATTGCTCTATAACTATGGTTCATCGATGAGGATGTTTGATGCCAAACCACTAAATAGAGATGCCTATCGATAGAATGGAGAATTAAAACAAGCCATCGACTCCTAAAAGAGTTTAGGAATATATAGTTTGATTAAACTATATTTGATAATTACCGCAATAAATAATGTATTCCTGTTACAATATATTCAGGTATATGTCTCTAGTTTATTGTTGCTGTAAAAAATTTATTTAGAGTGCTCTGATTAGGTTTTGTAAACATATTTACATTGTATTGAATGAAATTGAACGAATCAAAATTATTTGATTATTGTTAATTTATAAATCTTATTTCATATCTTATTCCTACGTTCTTACAGTTATTTATATTGACGGACTCGTTAGGATTTGTTTCTTGACGTAAAACAATAACACCATATATTTTATCATCCATGTTTAGTATTACACACTTATTTACTAATTTGAATAATTATTTTAACGGTTATCGCGATTTAATTCAAACTTTATAACTTGTCATTTTTTTTTTTGAGTAATTGATTAGTAACTTATTCATAACTGTTAACTGTTTTGGCGGCAGTTGATCGCCTTATTAATATACCTATTTGCCATATTTTAGAAGCTTCCAGCACATTAAGTTTCTATCTCTTTCTATCCGCATTAGAATATCACGGGAAATGTACTGGACGTCGTCCGTCTCACCTCAACTTCTTTGTTTGAACATTCGGATGTTCTTGGTCCGCAACATTATTATTATTATTATTCTCATATTTAAAATAAGAGTTATTGATATTATTGTCTTTACTTGTTTATGCAACTATTCTTATACTAATTTCTGATTTTTGGCATGGTTGTCATAATATTATTTAGATCTATTGCAAAAATTTGTTCAAAACTCAATGATCTTTATTCAGAATTTGAAGAACGTGTACAAGATTTCGAGAACTTAGTTATTTATCTTCAATTATTTAATTCACTCTTTTAAATCACTGAAATCAAAAATATTACAGAAAAGTTTCATTTACATGTTTTGGATCTCAAATAAAGAACATCTTTAAGGGAAATAGTTTACTTGACACCTCTACAGGAATTTTATATAAATTTGCCAACTCGAGAATTTCAGAATTTCTCTTTATGTGACTCAACTTAAAGTTCAGAACAGCTCTTCTAGAAAATGAATTTTCTAAAATCGAAATACAGAACTAAAAATAACTTCAATAATTGACACGGGTTTGGAAAACAACTTGCGTTTAAGTACTTCACGAATCGAACCGGATATTGAATTGATATCAAAATCTTTACAGCACCAATGTTTGCGTCCTTTTTTTATTTTTACTTGTACTTATTATTTTGTCGTATTACTTCCTTATCTTTTCATACCATTGTAAAACATTAATATCAATACGAAAAATGAACGTAGTTTGTAATTTACTTTGTTTTTTATATTTTCAAAGAAATCGTACCGTACGACGACCCGCATATGAAAAATAAATCATAATCTGATCCCAATGCAGAAAACGTTACCCTCTTCCTGGTCTATTGTTAATCAAAATTTGGTTGTTTATATAGTCGCTAACGATATCTAATGAGATAGAAGTAGCAACTACTTTAAATAAATAATTTTTAAAAATAAAAAAAAAATGGAAATGTATAAATTTTTAAAGTTTCAAAAATACTGCTCAAAAAATGATGTCTTAAAGAATTTGTAAACTGTGATGGAAGAGTAAACAAAAAATCTATTAAAAATGAAAAAATAATTATTGTTTTATCAAAATATTAATACTAATTCTAAAGGAAAAAAAAGTATGCAACTTGTACTTGCTAAATTGGTCTCATAAAAATTCAATAAATTATATGAAAGAAGTTTTGTAACTTCTCCATGAAACTTTATTTGCTATTTAAATCTTGAAAATACGACAATATACTTTGCTTCGATTCAAAAAAATCATAATTTTACAAATAAAATATAATATGTTAATTTATACGAAGTAGCAATACGTTCGCAGTATAACTACCTACATATCTAACTTGCACAAAATGTAAAATATGTTTCATTAGCATACAGTTTGCAGTGCAAAACTTTTCCGTATTTCCCTCCAACATTCTACATTCGGGTTTTAACCATTTGAATTGTAAAATTGATTTTATTTATCAATTACCATTATAAGACCATCAATCAAAATTAATTTGAGTGCTTTATAGTTTTGTGTTTCCATATTTTTTTTTGAATGATATCAACACGTGCCTACTGCCTATACCCAAAAAATAAAATCAATAATTTTAAGCATAATTTATAATAACTGCTCTACAAGTTCTGCTACTTCATTGTTTTTTTTTACTTCATATTTTTGCAAAAAAAATGTTATTAAAAAGTCGCATCTTTCTTTTTGTATAGTTCACTGATTTTAATATCAACTTGCAAAATTAAAAAAAAGAACATGATATACCATCGCGTTATTGTAATCTTTGTATAATGTTTCGCTTTTCAATGACTTCCATTTCAGCTTATACCTTCCTTGTTCAGCTGAACTCCTGAAACTAACGACTCTTCACCGTGATTTGTATTGAAAAGTTATAATAGAGCACATTGACTTCGAACTTACGTATTACATTATGGCAAAAAAAAAAACAGTTGCAAACAACAAAATTAAGATCGTTTTTTTAAGTGTTCATTTGAAAAATAACAGAGTTCTACAACACTTCAACTCTCTTGAGAAATACTTGTCTCGATTTACCAATAATGTTGATTGAAAAAAGTTATCCTCCTGAGTCATGATATTCCGAATTACTATATAATTTGTTTCTTTTATACACAATTAGTCGATTCAATCGATAATTTAATTTCGTTGCTTATGACGCTTCATTTCTTTTCGGTCTAGTGGGAATTGGGAAAAAAGAAACATTTTGTTTCGTAATTTAACTCTATTTCTTCACCAAATTCTTAAAAAAAAGAAAATTCTTAAAAACAAAATTGAGAAAGAAAGAAAACATATATAAATAATAATTAGCAAAAGTGTAAACTTTAATTATATCTGAAACATTCAAAATAGGATGTTTAATGGTAAAAAATGCTGTATTTTAACATTAAATTGATAGATTAGAGTTTATCACAATAATAAAATATGGATCATTGGGCTTTATATACTATTAAAAAGTTAGTATGTAAATAAGTATCGTACGTATTGTGCCCTTAAAATGATCTTCGTATGACGTCATAGTTTTCGAAATGTTAATTTCATGTTTCATAATCTTGAAATTTTGAGATTAAATTTTTACTTTTGTAAAGAATATCGTATTTCATTGTACGTATCTTGCATTGAGAGATATACTATTTAATATCAATCGAAAATGATTCTAGTCTACTCATTTTAACCTTTAAAGCTAGTGTAAATAAAAAGAGTGAAAATAATTAAGTTTTCTTAGTTTCCAATTCATTCATCATCAGAAATGTCGTCATTTAAACATTTAAACTCACAAAAGCTTACAATATAAAAATGAGCTACCGAGAATACTTCCCAATTAAAAAAAAAAGTTGCAAATTTATATAAATGTTAAAGCACTCTAACTTTAACAATTATTGTGTGGGAACTTGAGTTATTCAATATTAAATTTTTCAAGTATTGTAATGACTTCTTTTTATTTTAACAACTGCACAAAAGACGTTACAATTTATGGTTGTAAATAAATCGCTGTCTATGAAGCTTCTCTTTCTAGTCCATGTAATTTTTATTATCGTTTGGCAAGAATTTAGCATTATTGAAATTCTTAGGATTCCTGCTTTTTATAATTATGCTTAAATTTATTGTCTCAAATAAAAAAAACACAAAAATATCCGTGAAAATTAACGACTTTATTTTGATCATTTATTTTTAAAGAGTAAGGAAATATTAACATTATTAAAATTATCTAGCATTGACATTTCAAGTTCCTAGTGATTATGACTTTACGTTTTTTCTAAAAATTTGTAAAATATATATTTATCCTAAAAGAGGTTTTCTGGGCAAAATACCAACGCGAATCATAATCGTATTAATGAAAGTAAAAGCTATAAAATAATTAATAGCTATAAATTAATTTTTGAAATATGGTTTTTAATATTTTTTTCCTTAATTTCACTAAAAAAGCTTCAAATATTAGAGTTTATATTTCAAGAAAAATTAATCATGTTCCTATCGTTTATTCCCTTACAATGAATACTACTTTGTAAATAAAACCTTACCAAATTATAATTTAGCTATAAGATAGTCGAATACATGAGATACGAGTGATGGATAACTTTTAAGAAAAAAATCTTAGCTCTGTAAGTAAAACAGGAAAACTTTTGTTAAATCCTTGAATAATTCCGTATTCTAGTAAGGTAGTTGTCTGTTTGATAACACATCCGTGGAGGTTTGGAGGTCTAAACACTTTTACTTCTTTTACTTTTTACTTTCTTATCAATTTCGGAAATTTTCAAATCGCATCCTTTTAAAGTTAACTATTTAAAGCTTATTATAAAAAAGCAGTACAATTTATACAAATCTCGCTTTACAATTCACCGACCAATATTCTTTCAAAATACTTTTGTAGTTATGAAATAACTACCTAATAAGACCATATCTAATAAGATCGTACTCCTGATGGACGTATCTTTATGTTAATGTTTTATTTTAATCTTTCCAAGAAAGGAACGCCAGTATAACATGGCACTAATTCATATTTTTCGTACCAATAAAGTAATTTTGAAGAAAAAACTTTAAATATTTATGTGTAGTTACGTAATTTCCACAAATCTGGTTTACTTCTACATTTTATATTAATTCATTCACAATGTAGCTACAGCTCTTAATAAATTGCCTTAATTAATCACTTAATAATTCGAATTTCAAAATCACTTCAAAATAATGACTGAATCATGACTTTTGATTGACGATCACCTGGTATATTATATATCTGTAGGTTTCTTCAGAAAATTCTAGAACAATCGAGAACGAATCCGATTATTTGACTGGTGACTTCCACTATTGATTGGATTAATATATCTTATTACCATTTTACGCCATTTGCTTACTTTTATTTTATACGTACGTGTATTAGCTTATAATCAAAAATACAAAAATAGTATATAAGAATTAGAATTATAGTGCTCCAAAGAAAACAGTCAAAGACAATTCCTGAACTATAAAAAAGCGACACATCATTTCATTGTTATTTCTTACAAACTGTAATGCTAACTGGATGACGTAACTGGTAGTCAGTCGGTCAAACCGTTCGCAAGATATGATGAAGGAAAATATGAAAAACACAATTTTGAGAAAAGCACGTTTAAAGTTTCAAGTACGGTAAAAATAATGTAGCTTTATAACAACTGTATCTTTAAAATGACTTCTTATTTTAAAAAATCTCTTCACCAGCATATTCTAGACATATTAAGGAAGCAATTTCTGTCTAAATAAAATCGATTTTTTTAAACCCATCAATCGGGAAAATCCTTTAAATTTAGAATGTTCCATTTGTTCAAATTTATGAAAAAGTAATTTATCTTACTTTAAATTTCATGATAATAGCCTATAAGAATTAATTTTTAGCAAAGTTTTAGGATATGTATCATCGAATATAAAATTTTGTTGTTTCTGATACGTATTTTTTCATTTGAAATTGACATTATTGTTTTTATTTTATGTTATATGGCATACATAGTTTGGATATCTTCACTTTTATAAAAGAAAAAGTTCAATATTTTGTATTTATGATCTAACTTTTTTATTTAACTTTTAAGAATGATATACATATTCGGAAATAGTACTTTCATAACATTTTTGTAATAACATAACAGTTTCTTATTGATTTTTATTTCAAAAATGACTAAAGTCCCGAATGAATTCAAATCCATTTTGCAATATGAACCTGTTTCTGTAACAGCTTTTAATTATTCCTTTTTATTAAAAGAAATAATTACAAACAAAGTATCCAAACTTTAACAACAAAAAATAAAATAAAAAATAAACAGACTCTAGAATGGAAACAGCGAGAAAATTAATTTTTGTAGAGCCAATTTAAAATATATTCCAATTATTAATAAATGCTACATTTGAAACGGAAATTGATGTTGTATTATTAATTAATTTGTAACGACGTCTTTCATTTTCGTAAATTAAAAAAAAAAAATGAAAATTAATTAAATTGTACAGCACATTTGTGCGATATCATTTTTTTTAAATTTATTTTTGAAAACCAAGCAAACCAAAAATTAAAATAAATTTATGAATTCATTTTAAAAACCATAGAAAAATGATAATAATGGCAATGTTTTATTTATTTTTTTTGATCGTTTATTTATTTCTAAGTTAATTGAAAATCCATTCATTGCGATTAAGATTTAATTTTATTTTCAAATTGTGTATTTTAAAACTTATTTTTGCAATTTAAAATCCTATTCAACGCAGCTATATAGTTATGTTGGTTTTATCCAGATATATCTCTTCTAATATATAAAAAAAAATCGAGGAAAAACTGCACACTATATGGAAAGCCAACAAGGACAAACTTGAATTTGAGATATATGAAATGTGTTGTGAAATTAAAAAAAAAATACATGTATGCAGTTTGCACGTGTTCGAAATGAAATCTTCGAAATGAAACCGACCTGTAAAGTATAGTTATTATAATATTGATACCGAGTTAAAAAATTATTTTACACTTTATTTACATTCCAAAATTTTTTCCAGAATCCAAGTTTTCATTTTCATTTAATGATTATTAAGAGGCTTATGGTAACTGACGTATAAAATAAATACTTTCGTTTCGATGTAATGAATAGGTATAACTTAGCTATATACTTCGTTAATTACTATTTTTGATCTTGTTAACACAGTGCGTACTGTACATTTTTACACATATTTTGCACATATATACATTTATATCTCTTCTTTAAATATCAGTAAGAATTTGCGATATCTCTGGTCAGTATATGTATTAAATATTCGTAAATGAACTTTTTGCGATCTTTTTTGTCTTGTTTTCTTTTTTTGGTGATAGTCACGATAATATTCTTTATTCATATTCGGAATACTTTCAAATGTTTCTACTAAAATAATAAAATGTTTATGCAAATAATACACAATTCTCCATGGTTGTTATGACGATTATTCCCAAGTAGTATAATATGCAGGCGAGCACATTAATAAGAAACACTGTAATATTTTCTATCTCATTCTTTCGTTTGTTGAATCTTCCAGATTTATATATTTTTTCTTTTAACTGTCGCTTTTTCGATTTATGAAATTTCAAGTAACAACGATGCTCAAGAAATTTTCATTTCAAAAAAGTGTTTCAAATTTTTTGACTACATAACTAAAACATATCCCTACGGTGTAGATTTCTCAAAATTCCATATGCAATTGATTGACGTTTGTATTTATTATTTTATTGAAAAAGTTTATATTTTTATTAAAATGAAAAAGATTTATTGAGTGTCCGTTGTTCCTTTACTTTTATTCTTTCTAAACTGTTACTATTTATAAGTTATAAATGATAAATTATTTATGGTTTAATTAAATGATTTATTATAATGAGTCCTTTACCGTCTCTTGATAATCATGGGATTGTTAAGATGTTTACTGATGCAAGGTTGTGATAAATTCCGTTAACCGAGATATATTGAAAATTGTTTGTTATGAGATTTGAACTTTTAATACCATTAATATCGGAGAGGTCACTTTAATCACTCGTCAAACAATAGACAATCATATAATTTATTTTTTTCCTTTTTAAATAAATTTCTTTGAAATAGTTTTAATTGACTATACAAATAGATAATAGAAATGATAATTGATAATAGTCAACACATTTTCACAATAAATTAACAATGTTGAAAATATGAAAACATTTTAACGTTATTTCATATATTTCCATAACATGAAAGTAACATGATATTTTCAAAACTGAATATATATTTTTTTTGCAAAATTTTTTTTGTTGCACCATATTTGTTACGAGAAAATGTCAAATAGAATTCAACTCAAAGAATAAATAAAGCAAAAAAAGAAACACCGGAGAGTGTACTGATAGTCAGCTAAAAATTATGAATGTTACATTTTATGCAACAAAAATCTATCATACCTATAATGTATACCTGCAATTACAGATATTTTCTATGTTTGTTTAGTGTGTTTTAAAGTCACTCTTAACGTTATTTAAAAGTCTTTTTCTCTTTCAATGCAGAAAACTGAATAAAATATGCTTAAGGCATTTGACATTCACCAATGCGTTTTTTTTTCATTGAAAAAAATTAATTACATATTCATTACAAAATGCTTGCAGTTTTTACGTTCTTTATATTTTCTGGCCAAAAGCAAGATGCATTTATTCAAAACAAAAGTCGCTTTCAACGATGGAAATGATTTAATTAATGTTACTTTGTTTTGATAATGATTTTGATATAAAATGAAAAAATTAAGAAAACTATATTAGTTTTATTAAAAAAAAATATATTTTTTTACAGTAAAGTCTACAAAATTGTTTCACAACCCATTTTTTTTGTGTAACCAAAAATATCTTTTCACCTCTTATATTTGAAAATATTCAATTGGTTCGATACGTACAGAGGTAAATATTTGCTTATATAATTTTCTATAACTTATACAAATTCGTATATTCAGGTAACGTAAGACTTGTAAAACTTCATTACTTATGTACTACCTTCCAACAATATGCATACTTATATGAACAACATTTGAGAAAAGTGGGAATTGTAAAATCAATTTAAATATTCAATTTCAAAGTAATGCACTGCAAAAGTTTTTCTTGTTACAAAGAAAATTTGAAGTAAATTGAATAATGCCTTTAATTGAGTTCCTAATAGCTACTTTCTTAAATTACATTGAAATTATATGTGAAGTTAAGTAACTTTTGCAGGAAATTTAATTTTTTTTTCAGGAATTTACTCAATTCAAAAAAAAAAAAGATTAAGAAATAAATAAATAAACTAAAAAGTTGTTCTTGATAATACAATGAACTTTCAAATTTAATTTTGTTAAACACGTTTTTAGGCATTCATTCATGGAATAGTAGATATGATAAGAGATGATTGAGAGATATATGCATTTGTAATGTCTCTGCATTACACAAGTTCATATCACCTCGATTCCATTGAACAAGAAATGATTTGCATCTTTAGATAGGCCACTTCAATTACAGGATTATAATTAAGGACTATTTGCCTAAGGAAATATTACCATAATACAGATTTAATTACCCTCGACATTTTCATATAATTAAATACTATGATACGCTATTATATTAAGTAATAATATAGCGGCAGCATATGAAACTTTTTTTCACTTTAAATAATAGTTCTTTGTTTTTTACAAAAACTTTAGATCAATAATTTTAGTACTTTTTATGCGCGAATAAAATTATCGTCTTTTGCAATTTTGACGTTAAAAAAACACAGGAATAAAAATAATCTATGGAAAGTAAAGTTCAGTTTTTTTCATATCAATGTCACAAGTACATTTGATATTATTTATGGGTGATATTATATTGAACAACTCGAGCAACTATGACGACCCTCATGATTGTATTTAATTTCTATAAAAAATGTTACATTTTTCTTAGAATTGATTGCACATTTTACCCATATGAATCTAAATAATAAAACAAATTACCCACTTAAATTTACAGAAATAAAAATTATTCCAACGTATATAAATGCATAGAATATATAAGGGTCTAGATATGACATACTGAAATAGGATCAGTAACTACAGATAACCCGTCTAAAGTAGGTACATTATAGGTTCGCCAGTTAAGATAAAATGCGATATT
Source organism: Sisyra terminalis (assembly GCA_958496175.1). Taxonomy (NCBI): domain Eukaryota; kingdom Metazoa; phylum Arthropoda; class Insecta; order Neuroptera; family Sisyridae; genus Sisyra; species Sisyra terminalis. The sequence goes on from OY292275.1 coordinate 18,614,153, forward strand.
GCAAAAACCAAGACGGTAATAGTTTGCGTATTATAAAACGTACCTACACGCCATTTACGAGTAAATTTTGGATTATAGACCGACAAACATCGTTGTAAAATGTTTGCTTTAATGTTTCCCAAACTATTTAAAGAAAATATTCTAAAAATAAATGAATATTTGTATTAGGATTTGAAAGTTTAACTTTATTTAATTTAACTTAATTTAATTCACTTGAATGATTCATTCGTTAAATACGTCAGTTATTGATAAAAAAGAAATTAAAAAAGTAAAAAGTAATTATTAAGCAATAACCAAAAATAAGTAACACAAATCAACACTAAATCCAGTAGCGTAGTGTGATGGGCTGTCCTTGAGAATAGGGCGGCATATTAACATTGATAATTCTATAAAATAATTTGTTTGGAAAAAGCACACGAAGATTCGCTTTTTATATAGTTAAAGAAATTTAAAAGTCCTTGCCTTTTCGCCAATTTTTTTAACTAATGATGAAAATAGGGAGTGGCGAATTAATAATCGGTTACGGATGGTGAAATCGCATGTTAGGCTACTAAATAAAGAGAAAAATGTGTAAACACTATCCAAATTAAAAGATTATTTTTACAAAATGCATAGATTGACAGTTTCCAATATGAAGTATATATTTTAATATTTTCAGAATAATAAATCATTTTCAATCCCTTTGTTGGCAACAATTCATAATATAGAACTAAATGTAGTTATGATTGTATAAATAATTGTAATAATATAAATTAACAGTTGGTTAGAATAATATTTGTAATAAACTTACATGGTTCTTGCCCATTTTCCATTATCACTTTAATGAGCTAACAGTTCATGAGATTTATTGACTTGCAAATCAATTTTTGTAATTGTTATTAATCCTTGTTTTATAACTACTAAGGTTTTCAGCGACTCTAGGGTTAATAAAAGTTAGCAATCGAGAAACATTTCCCACCTAAAATTTCCCACACCCTCAGTAGATTCATGTGGTGCTGCATAAATTGATGGGTAAAGTGAACTTTATCGTTAGCAGCCGTGATTACCGTATCATCCGCTAAATATTTTATTTAAAACTAAATATAAATGATATGATTAAAAATGCATGGAATTTTATTTTTAAAAACAATGTTTTTTTTTATTTATTTTACCTTCATTGTTTGAAACTAACAATATACTGGAACTCTACAAACATATTTTTCAAAAGTAAATGTTTTGTATAATAATAATGATCATTTGTTGATACGTTTGAAAGTTATTCAACATCAAAGTAAAATTTGCAATAAAATCCTATCCTTAATAATTATTTCTCAACCGAAGATGAGCAGCAGCTGTAGAATTTGTGTATTCTATAAGAATCTATCCACTTTCCGCAAACATCCGTGTCTTTTCTTTAAGAATTTTTTCTTATAATAGCAGTTTACTTTGAATTTTTTTATTCTATGTTGTAATATAAAGTCATAATGGTATGTGAACTTAATCGAAAATTGAAAAGATTTTTTTTAAGGTACTTGTATTATTCATTACTTTTAAAAAAGGCAATTTTTGTTCTTTGAAAATAAAAAATGGCTCACAAAAAATATTTATTGATCAAAGACCAAATTTTAAAAAAAACTTTTGTTGTTTAAAAAAATACACGACAATAATTGAAATTGTTTTTGTGGAATAAATAAGTGTCTACAAAATTAAATCTATGGATATTTTATCTTCTCCTTCTCTTTGATATCACATTACACATTAGACTGTCATCTATTCCCAAACAGTTTGATAACTGTTAATTGTTCAAAGAAGTTGTTAAAATAAAATATTGGGAAAAAGATAAAGACTATAGACTGCGTAATTAATATATTGTTACCTTTATAGTTGGTTAAGAATGATACTATTTACCTTGAACTACGCATGCATTTATCAAATTTTATATTTATTTTTCGTAAAATAAAAGTTTCAACTACGGTAAGGAAATTTGGAAAAGTAAAAATAAACAGTTAGAACATTGTTTTTATAGAAATTATTTATATTTCTACATTAAACTCATAGAATTTTTTAAGTGTTATATACAATTTTTGAAGATTTCCAAAGTAAAATTGTCATTTATGATATTTTAAAAAGTTGTTTTCTTTTGGATTTTATATTTGCTTATCCTCTGATTCAAAATAGTTAAATTTTTTGAAGTTTGTAAGTGACAATTGATCTTTTCAATGCTTTTTAATAAAACAACGACTATAAAGTTATACATGAAAGAATTTTTAAGAGCTTAAAATATAGGATTTATTCAACTAAATTCTGAAAACAAACTTAATTATATGCGTTTATAATTTTACTTACAATACTTACAAAGTGAGTATTTCGTGGGCAAACATATACTTTAGTTTTAATTTACCTAAGAATTAATCATAATAATTTTAACTTTACTTACTTTAAAATACGTTTCGCGGAAATACATACCCTTTTGGGAGAATAAAAATGTCTACAAATTCAAATTAGAGAAAAAAGAATTGTTTTGTCAAGGTTTTTCTACATAGTATAATTTTCTTTGCAGTTTTATACAAAGCTTGCAAGCAAAGCACAACTTGAACACGAAATATTTATTCGAAAATGGCAGGCACTAATACGTGTCACTATTCAGTTGTACGTAAAAGGTGATAATTTAATGGAATCGACACAATGTGATGCTTTGTTTTGTGAAAAATTGAACAATCTATTAATTGTCAATAGAAGTTGGGTTAGTTACAGACCGCAAACCTGAATTTAGTTTTTAGGTGACTGCTTCCTGATCAATATTCTCACAACCCTAGAACATTGAGCATACCTAAATTATGGACAATTGGACAATCATAGATGCAGTACTTTAGAATACAGGTGGGTTTGAGCATTGGTATTGATTATCTCAAGCTATATAAATACCGCATCTTTAAAGAATAATACTCGTAAATGAATTTTTTCGAGGTTCTTAACATCAAAGTTTTGATCCTAAAGTTATATTTAGGTAAAAGGATATTTCAGCAAATGTTTCCCAAAAAAATATATTTTAACTAGGTTCCATGCTGTCTTATTACTTTTTTGTTGTTTTATTTTCGTACTTTAATACTTATGGACTCAAATTTGTTTCGAATTTTGAAAATAATTTGGTTAAAATGAAAAAGCGTTCTGGTGGCCGAGTGGTCAAGGTAACCGCTTTAAAACGGGTAGATGTTGTATTCGAATCTCGGAGCGAACAAATTTTCGACGTTTCTCGATTTACATATTTTCATTAACCCATAAGTTACTAAAGTCTTTGGTAGTTGTATAGTAAAGTTAAATATCAATATAAAAAACAAAAAGTACTTTGTTTCCATAAATACAACGAGGTTTCAAACACTCTGTTAAAAATATCATTCATTATAATGTAATTTTTGAAAAACGATACTGTAGATAAATATTTGAATCAAAAAAATATGACAAAACCTTTGTTTTTTCATCCAAATTTTATTTTTGTTCTTATTTTTTTATTATTCTTTCAACTAAACAAAAAATGTCATACAGTACTCGGAGCTGTTCATTGTAAAAGCGTCAAAATTAATAACATAAAATTCAAAACAAAAAAATTGTAATTGGTTTGCAAAATACGAAAATAATTTTCGTAATTTAGTGCAGTTGAAACATAAAATTTATAAGGAAAAAAGAAGCAAAAAATATCAATAAACACTCTTTTTTTTTCTTAATGGAAAACTTACATCACTTGCAATCTTAAAAATGGATGTCGACATGGCTGTTAACAAACATTTTTTTTATATTTAAAGGTCAAAGATCAAATAAATTTGAAGTGCAAACAAGCAGTATTGATAGCTGCTTTGAATTGATTCAACGATATCTTTATTTATAGATTATGTTTGCAAAAAAAAAAATCGATTTCACTAAGACATATTTTGAAGTCAAAATGGAAAATCTGTCATCTGTTAAAACATGTTATGATCTATCGGCTTATAAAAGCAATGTTAAAAATTTCAAAAGTTATAATTACATAGAAAATACTATTGAATAGATTCTGGAAGAATTGAATTTAAAATGAATGTAAACGGAGGTAGAGGAACTAGCAAATACTATAGGTAAATGTTTGAATAAAATTTGATATGCTATTTGAAAATTCTAGCGGCTTTTGAAAGTATGCGATAAAATATTCAACGAAAGATGATTATCATTCATGTATGGTATCATACATTCATTCGGAAGTTTGAATAACAACATTATTTTAGCTCTATATAAATACAGAAATAGCGGTGGAACTTTAGCGATGAAACTAAAATTTATTTGTTGAAACTATTAAGTGAAAATTAATTTCCGATAACACTTTACACAAAAAATTTTTGGTTCATTAAATTTTCTATCAATCAAATCATTTACTAAAGAAAAATATGAATATTCTCGAGATGTCTTGGGCAATTTATTTAAATTGTTGACAGCAAAACTGAAATTATTAATTTAAAAAAAGATTAATTTTATGTTTCATTCATGGTAAACATAAAGTTTATAAGAAAGCGTTTCGAATTGATATTCAATTAAACATAGGAAAAATTTTCGTCCACAAGGTTCATCCAAAATAAACATTTTTTTAAATAAAAAAAATATTGAAAAAAACTATCAAAACATTCATTTATTAATGTGTCACCTGAATATGATAAATGCGTAACTTTATTAGTCTCTCTATTTTCGTAGTTTTTCTTGCTAAGTTTAAAAAGTATTTTAAAGGTTTAAAAATAAATGAAATAGTTGATATCGTTCACGCAAAAAACGTTACTTTTCAGTCACGTGAAAATAAAAGAAAAATTGTGTTGAAATTAAAATGGTATTTTTCACAAAGTTATTTTAACGACTATGAAAAAGATATAGTAAGAGTAGATTTTTAAATGATAAAAAGAGTGTTTTATCGCAGCATATTCTATACTCATACATACCATTCTTTAATTTCTAAAAATAAACAGTTATGAACGAAATAATTTAAATGCCAAAACGTAATTCATATTACTGAATTAATTGGGAAATACATCTTTATTAAAGCAGAGTATTGATTACGCAGCAAAAACTTTTTATTTTTCAAGAAATTAATTTTTTTTTACCTTATTATTTCAGTCATTGAAAACTTTAGTGAATTATTGAAATAACCAAAAAATATACCATAGTATATTTTGATGTCTGAAATAATTATTATTCTCGACCCAGTGGGTAACATTTATTAATAATATGGTTACTTATATCAAAATGGAATATAATTGCTGTTTTCAAATGTCGATATAAAAATTAACAAAAAAATGCACTTGTTAAGTTTATACTACGTCTTAAAATTTAAGGAGATAATTAAGCGTATGTGATCTATAATTATAAGAGCAATAGACCGAATGGCAAACACATTATGCTAACGATTTTGCTCGTTCTGCTGATTATAAACTCCAATAATTTTATGTATAAACTTTTTGCCACTATAAAGATGTGATTGATGAAAGAAGTATTTTCTATAAACTGCTATATATATATATATATATATATATATATATATATATATATATATATATATATATATATATATATATATATATAGCAAAAAACTCGTGCAATTGTAGGGTAAAAAATCTATTTTAGTGCACATAAACATGGGGTTGGTTATGACATAGGTTTTGAAAAATGGTAAAAAAACTCTTGTAATTTTTTTTATGATACCTTAGTAATATATTTTATTTGTAAGTCGATAAAAATGTTTCTTCCTTTCTCTAACTTTTCTAATTCTGAAAAATAGGTAAGTTTGAGAAAATATCTTAAAAATGTTAATTCGAATGTTACGGTAAGAAATGAAGAAAAGCCAATGTTCTTTTATCGAATTAATTAAAAAAAATTGAATACTTAGCTAAGATAATATCATCATATCAAGATAATAAATAATCAACTATCGTTGAACATAGATAAACCTACTTTCTTAACCTTCGGATGCTATGTAGGTAGTAAACGAGTTAAATTTGAGCAGTTTATTAGGGATAAGGAGTCAAAAAGTGTAAATAATTGTTAAAATACAGGTATATAGGTTTAACTGCTACATGAAATGAAATATGCATGCTTATGGAACTTACAAAAAAAATCAATTACTTCACATTTTTATTTTATAAATTAAGCAACTGTCTCCAAGCTCCAGGTATAAAAACAAATAACCATGATCTTTTTGAAGGCGCAATTAACTATGGAATTATTGCGTGGGGTGAGGCCTACGACTACTCAGTAAGACCACTAGCTTACATCCAAAATTAGTATATCAATGAAATATGTAACAACAATCAATTTGACTGCGCCACTAAAAGTAAAAGACATCTTTATAGTAAGTGTTATTGTTATTTATTTCAATGATTGTAAAATACTACACGCTGAAAAACAGCGTAACTTACGATGTATGATACTAGAATTGCCTAAAATAAGTATAATGATACATACCAAAAGTGCTTACTACGTTGAAATTAAAATATTATTATATGCTTCTTGATAACATGAAGTTTTTCTAACAAGATATTGCGGAAAAATTTCGGAAACTGAATTCAAACTGTTGGATGTAACTATTAGTTAAATATTTCTTACATGATATTATTACTTTATTTTACTTCGTTCTTATTTGTATTTATTTTTTTCATTAACTGTGTTATTAAATGTACATTACTATATTTATTTCTTCTGGTTCTATACACAGGTGTAATGCACCTCTATAGAGCAAAAGAGAAAATGAATTAATAAAATAAGTCATGTTCCTGCCTTTGAATCTCAATTTTTGGTATTTATATCGCTAAAGTCGTCTAGAGTCGCTAAAGTTCTTGATAGTTTTAAGGCAAATAATTATATTTAAAAATTGGAATAATTTATGACGTAATATTATGAATTTGATGTACCACAAACAAACAAAATTTCTAAGAATATTTGAGAAATATAATTAAAAAAACGACCTAATTTGGTATAAATATTTCAATATTTTAATCTTTATTAAAGTGATCAATGTACGAAAGCATTCGTTCTACGTTATTTCCTGTTATGTTATTCGCGAACATTATTTTCTCTACGAAACCTTTCTCTGTACGTGATGTGACTAATTTTTTTTACTTATTTCTAATCTTCAGTATAACAAATCTTATATCCTCGAATCAGCAATAATATTTCTGAAAAAAATCAGTTTAAAGTGTTTGTCTTAAGGGACACACGTTATATATTTAATACAAAATATTTATTTGTAAAAGTCTGTTTTTTTCTGGGAAAAAATTTCGACCGATCTTGTTTCATATTTAGTGCTCTCATAGGAATTTGCATAGTTATTATTATAAAACTAGTAGCTACTCGTGCAATACTCACAACTAATACTAACCCAACCATTGACAAAAATTTGAAATGCAGTTGAAACAAATGACAACAATCAGTAAGTTAAAATTTAAAACAATGAATATTATATTTGGTTTTCACTCACACGTACGTGTTAACATTCTTTGTTATCTTACTTTGCCGATATATATATATATCATAAAATATATACGTTTGTCAAGAATTATATTATTTTTCTTTTAAATCAGTTTTAAATACACAATAGTTAACATTTAAAAGAATAGTCAATTCGTCACTAGACAACAGAAAATTCAAGAGCGAATCCATAATTACAATAATTAGGAAAACAATTTTCTATTTCCTCTTATCGTTACATGTCTTACTTAAAACAAATAAACCTTTAGGAAAAATTACGCAAAGTTTTATTTTGGTTTTCATTCAATTTTATTTTTACATAATTTAATTTAATTTCCCAGTTTTTAAAGTGACTTTATTTTTTTTTTGTATGATAATATCCCCTTATAGGTCAAGGTTCAAATCTAATAACATTTTTTTTACCTAGAACTTAATGGATCTTTTAATTATTCAGTGATTTCTTAAAAATTGTCAGTACCTAATTGCATTTTAAAGAAAAATTTTTGTGTGACTATATAAACGGAAATTTTATAAGTTCAATGTTAATTTATTACGTTTATATCCAGAGATTCATTTTATTGTTAGTTAAAAACGCTTTACAACTTCTAAGATCTATAGCGACTCTAGAGTTAATAAAAAACAGCTATCAAGAAATATCGAAAATTTGCTCGATTCGAGGAACAAAACCAACACTTATCCAGAGAATTATTAAATTATTTTAACCATTGCAATAGATTTTTTTGACTTAAATGAAAAAGTTATCATTTCATTGTACTTTAGATATATAAAATATATTTATTGAATATGAAAGAATATAGAAAAACTTTGATAAGTACTTGATTTTCCTGAAAAGAATATTTTGTAGTCCTATTTTAAACTTTTTTCTTTGTTTGAATATGAATTGAAAAGCTACATTTTTTGTGATTTTGTTTTTGTTTTGCGTTATACTTTGAGCCAATTATTTATATAAATTCATCCCTTCGCAGCTTCAACTGTAGTTATATAGATTTTCACATGATGTTAATAATAAAACTTCCACATAAGGGTGTAAATAAATAAAAATATTTATTTTTAGAACATAAGTTTGCAAAATATTTCACATGAAGAACAATTTATTTCATACAGACGTTGTATTATTTTCATCTGTTATCATTTTTATATATGTAAAATGAAAAACTTTCACTTCGATTTTAATATTTGAAAGGAAAATGCTGTAAATAACATTTGTTCTGTGATAATTTATACAAAAAGTGTGTGTTTTTTGGAAGAAAAGAATATGTTTGTTGTTTACGCTCTTATAAATTTATATTTATTTATTCATTTTTCTTTGTTCTTCTATTATTTTACGGCTTAAACATTTATGGAAAAATTGTATGTTAAAAAATAAAGATATAAAGCTTTCTAAAGCTTTACAAGAAATACGTAAAGTTGACAATAATTTTAAATATTACTTTCTTTAGAAGTGAAAAATAATTTATAACATATTAAAAATATAGTGACATGTAATGAAAATTGGGCTTTATTAAGAAAATTAAAAAGCTTAAGATTTTTCATTAAAATGAAATAACGGGCAATTAATATAGGTATTTTTAAATACCTATTTTTTTAATTGAACGAAAAGTACATTTTGAATTTTACAGTTGGAACTACGAAAAGGTAAAAACGAAGATTAAAACATTTGCGTTTTCAATAAGGAAATTATTTCAAGTATGTATGTTATGTGTCTCGAACAATTAGTTTTCTAAATTAAATTTTTAACACCCACGTAATAGTATAAATGAAAATCGTCCTAAAGTAAATTCAAGTTTTAATTAAAACTCTAATATACCACGTTCAGGTTGAGTGAATTATCATTTTCATTCATCTATTCCTTTTTGCTACATTAAGAAACGTTAATTTTAGAATTTTTTGATTCAATACTTAGTTCTTATACCATACAAAAAACTTTCATTAATTGATAATTGCATAAAGGGTTTAATGCTTTTATTTTATTCAAAGAAAATTATTTTATGAGTTCTTCATAGCGAAAAACTAGCAAAGCGCTAAAATATTTGATGTATTTCCCTCACGGAAATAATATTGAAATAATTGATTGATTACATATTTGTATTCCTGGCGTTTAAAGTTAAATATTAAATAAACGTTACCTGAAGGATGTTTGTGTTGGGATTTATCATTTTCCAGAACGGATTTCTATTGTTCGTGTTGCACGAAACCAAATTGATGAAAAATTACCGTTTATATTTTTATCATTCATCGCGAAAAATATCAAGCAGTTATTGTGTAGTAGGAACAAATTCAAACTGTCAAACCACCTGTTTCCTCCACTGATTGTTGCTGCGATATTATCTAAATTTCACATATGCACAAAACACAATAAAAAGTTTTTTCTTTTAATTTTTTTTCTTTTTTTCCCTTTGTTTTTTTTTTTAATTGTTGTGCAACAATTAAAACTTTAAACAAAATTTAAACTGAGTTGATTGCTTCTATTGAAAAATTATATTTATCAATAAGCACTGTATTTATTTTTTTGAATATGAAAATGATTTGACAGCTGAGATGAAAACTATATATATGAATATACGCGCGTTTTATCTGGAAATACTTCAAGTTCGCGAGTCTCCTACCGACTACGAGGATCGTAGTAGCAACGGTCGGCGCCCCTCAAAGCCAATAACGACGCCTGTTCCGTGCAATCATCCCCAGACATCCAGCGTCCGCTCTCAACACTTTTGTCGTATAGTACTCACTTTGAACTACGCAAGCGCTCCTCTTACTATACAACCTATATTATACATTATGTAGTATCCTTATACTATAATCACATACATATGCTTTTTAATAAGAATTTCGTCATAGGATTCCCTAAAATTCTTCAGATATTTGAACTTTATAAGTTTAATTATTTCATTTAAGGTCGAATAAAACATTCAAAAAGTATTTACTTGTAAAATATTTCATAGAGTACAAAACATTTTTCCTCTGGAATGCGTCATAAAATAGGGAAGTGTCCCTTTTTCAAACGTAATATTATTTTTAAAAGTAAACTAAAGTTTATACCTACGTGCAAGAACGCTGAAATCTAATCCAATCTCAATCCTCGCAAAAGTTTATTGAATTATACAATATCAATTGTCGGAAATGCAGGACGGAAACGTAGGTAGCGTTTCATTCAAAAAAGGTTCATTTCGAGATTATATCTTATTCTCCAATGCCCACAGGTGAGATATTTAAAGTTGTAATTCTTTCGCGTATTAAAAATTAGTAGATGAAGATTGAAAGAAAGTTCAAATTGAAATTGCTAAAAATATCTTAAGTTATTATTAGGAAACATTGTGGGAAAACTTTCTTGAGTATATAATTTTGTATTAAAAGTTTTTCGTGAATCTCGAAAATGGTTGAAAAGAATTGAAAAGATTTTTAGAAAAAATTAAAGTACAATAATGGATTAAAAGTATAAGTTGGTAACGATAGTTGTATATATGAAGTGTAAGTGTAGTTAACTATATGTTAAGGACTTGTTACATCAATATTGATTTATATAATACTAGTAGTTGCCCATTGCATTCGCAACTAAAGGTTTTATTTCAATAAAATGTTTAATATGAGATAATGTAGAGATATTTTTTATTTATTTATTTAGCTTTCTTTAAAGTCGCTTCAACTACACTGGTTATTAGCGACTATACATATCAATGTTTAACATATTATATTATAATAGTTATTGTCTAATATATTTTAATATTCACATTTTAAGGTTTACTTTGTTTAGTTTGATGTCTAATATACAATTGGGAATTTGAAAAAAAAAATTATTGATTTTTTTCATGTATTTTAAAACTTTATTATTAATAATATTGATATTTAATACAAAAAACTTAAAAAAATTTTTTTTTCAATTAATTATAAACGATTAAAAATTGATAAAATTTAAAAAAAAATCACGTGACTATAAACGCGCCATGAATGGTCACCATAGTTGTGACGTAATAATGTTATAGCTATTTAATAACAATACAGCGTTTACAGCTATTACACGTGACTAGACAATAATATTGAATATTTATTGCTAAAAAACGAGTCGTTAGTTGATTCCAATTAGCTATGTGTGATAAATGATTTATAAAGGCAAAGTCTGATAATATTCCTGCACTGCTTGAAACCATTTATTTCGACGTTTGCCATCTTGGGGAACATTTAAAAACATTTCGTTAGGAGTTGTTTTTGTAGTATTCGTTCATAATGGTACAAAACAAGAACAGTAACTTTTAAGGTTCGACATGCTCAATATAAATTTCAATATTTAACTATCACAACAGAATTAAATCAATCAAAACACTGTACTTATTATTTCTGTATCAACTGCAATCATTGACAACTAACATTAGGACGTCACACGCGCTCGTGTTTGTTCGGGAGCTGTCGGCGTGTTTTCGGTACTAGATTCAAAAAATTCAAAAATTAATTTTTATTTTGAAATAACTTTTAAATTATTGCGAAAATAAAAAAATAAAAAATAGTTTTGCTATAAAACTTATATATGATCTTTCCATTTATCACAAAAAAAAAAAGAAATTCACAAACCCAATTCTGGTAATACTGCTAATAAGTACTAAAAATATAATAAATATATAATAAATTATAGACTCTAGATTTCCAATTACAAAATTTATAACAGCCAAACTACAAAGATAAATTTATAATAGCAATATATATAATTTAGCAACAATAACAATGAAGAAAATATGTAAGACACAACGAAGAAACAACAATAAAGATATAATATAATTTATGATTTAGTAACATAGTACTTATAGATAATATATAAATATGTATATGGTAACTGAATACAAACAACTAACAACAAGGAGAATAATGCATAGAATAAGAAAATTAAAAAATATACTAAAATATAAAAACGAGAGTAACACAACTGGCAAGTTGAGGCTTTTGATAGTTCAAATGGGTTTCTTGATTCTGCCTTAAATTTTGTCCATTAAATTGATGGTTTTTAACAATTTTAGAGTTTTTTCAATGAAGAGATAATTCATGTAGAGATAATCAACAATCAAAATTTTAAATTTAATAATCAAAGTGTTGTTAATATAAAAAAAAGTTTATCTAAAATTAGGATATAAAGAAATAAAATATAGGTGTTTTTTTTATATCATTTTAATAACAACATTTTAAATAACGTCATTTCACTGAATTAGTATAAAAGTTTAATACTTATGTAGTACTTATACCAAATAGGCGATTTTAAATTTTGGTTCGTTTTTCAACAATCAAACTTTTTAACATCTATTTTTTTATGAACCAATGGTTGTGATCTGGAGTAATTACACTATATATTCGGCTGAAAAACATTAAGGTAGGAATTTTATGCCAAATATTTCACTGTCAATTCAAATATAAAATCTTAAAATCTTATAAAATGGGTTTTAATATTTATGCTTTGATTCTTTTGACAATAATTCAACCAAAATAAGGAAAAGCGTATTGTAAGAAAGAACAATTCTTACTTCTTAATAAGGTAAAACCAAAAATAAAGTGCGTATGGGGAATAAACTCTCTTGAGAATATAATTTTGTATTAACAATTTTTTGTGAATCTCGAAAATCGTTGAACAGAATTTACAAGGTTTTAAACAAATTCAAAATAAAACAATGGAATAAAAGTATAAGTTGGTAACGATAGTTGTTTATTGATAAATGAAGTGCAGGAGTGTTACACGTTAAGGACTTGTAACATCAATTTTGATTTATAATATGGTTAAATATTTTTTCCTCGATTCTTTATACTGTTTAAATTTTAATTCAATTTTTATTGTGAATTTAAAATGAGTTTTGATATATTTGATTTATCCTTTTATTCTTTTGACAATAATTTAACCAATTTAAGGAAAAATGTTTTGTATGAAAGAACAATACTTACTTCTTAATAAGTTACAACAAAAAATAAAGTGCATTTGTTTTAAATGACATTTTTTCATCGATCATTTTGTGGAACAAAAAATCTAATATTTAGTTTAATTATGTTTTTTTCCCAGAAAAGGGATACGTTATTAAGAAAAATTGGGGAAAAATTCTTAATTGGGTAAATTTGTATTAACAATTTTTGTAAAACTCGAAAATGGGTTAACTGAATAGACATAATTTCTAAACAAATTTAAATATATATAACTATAGTATAAAATTAAAATTAGGTAATGATAATTGTACATAGATAAATGAAGTGCGAGTTGTTATAAGATTGTAACTTGTTATATCAATTTTGATTTATAACATAGCATAACATTTTTCCTCGGTTTTACAAACTGTTTTGTGTTATTTCAATTTTTAAGGTGAATTTAAAATGGATTTTAATATTAATACTTTTATTCTTATGACTATAATTTTAACAAAAATAACGAATATTGTTAAAAAAAATTGTAGAACTATCGGAGAATTATTGAAGGAATACGGTATTATTAGAAAGAACATTGCTTACTTTTGAATAAGGTATATCAGAAAATAAACTTCAAAAATTTTAACTTGAATTTTTTTAATTTTTTCAACAACTTTAACTGTTTATTGTTGGTTTTGAAATCCACGAAGATAAAATTCTGATAAGTTTAATTTTGTCTTTTATTTTATTTTTGCCAAAAAATAATAATACTCGTATGCGTATAAAAGTAAAACCATTATAAAGATAATAACGTGCATTTTTTCGTTCAAAAAGACAAACTGGCATTAATTAAAAATGTCTTTGTGGTAATACTTAGGGTAGTGGAAGAGTGAAATTTGAAAGATGCTGTTGTAAATATTGAAACTAGGGATGATTACATTAAATTCTCTCAAGACTTTTAGTGTCACAGAATTCTAATTATGATGGGCGCAAAATGAAATTTCTCATACATTACAATGAGCCCATGACTGTTCAAAATCATAAATAATGACGATGAAAGTTTACTAAACAGAGGGTAACGAAAACTTCTAGTCACAATATTGAACATTTCTTTACATGGTCAACAAAAAGGGTAAATTTATTTTCGTTAAATTCATAGGACAAGTCTTAAATTTCCAAAATAAAAATAGAAATAATTCTTTTTTTAAATCAATAAAATTATGTTTCCAAATTGATGCTTTTAAATAAATTTTTATGTTAAGGAAATGTTATGAAAATTCTAGAAAAATTAATAGAAATATCAATATTTACAAAATGCCTGACAAATACAAATATCATTGATAAAATCTAGATGATTTGAACTACATAGAAATACTCGCCTGAAATTCTACGTCAATGGCCACGGTAAGTACACTCATTTGCAGCGTACTTTCCTTATCTGTGAAAATAGGTGTTTAAATTTACTTGTGAGTTTTTATAACAAACCTATTTTTTCCGCCTAAAATATTTGAGAATTTAAGAAAATAATAATAAAAAAATGCAAAGAAAATGTATCGAAGAAATTACTTACGAGTATTGATATAAATTTATGAATATAAATGGCAGTCTAAAAAAATCATTGAAGAGGAAAAAGATTTTTTATTTCTTTGATGCTTAAAATAATTTAAAAAGTGACACACATTAAGAAATTCTTAAAAAATGAACTTTAAAAATAAACAATATACTGATATTCATAACATTCTTAGGTGTCCTATTTAAAATTTTTGAAACAACTCATTATACTTGATGATGAAAAGTTGATTAATTGTGAAAAATTAGTCTACCAATGAAACTTAAACAATAGACGTTTGCAAACATATGCGAAGATTGCATATAAATGAGAATAAAAAAGAAGTAAATGAGTAGAAAACTAAATCATTCACAAAATTGCTTTTATTACATAATTTGTTAGGTAATTTAGTGCACAGCTCTTATAATCTAGATTAATAAGGCTTGGCTTAAACACTTGATTCAGTTGTAATTTTGATGGTTCAAAACTAAATTGTGTTGTTTTGAAAAATTAATATAAAATATTTTTCATTCGTCTGCCACCTGTGGAATATCATCTTTGATGTTTCCTTGTTCTGTGTGGCTTAAATGCAGTAAAAAATTGCACCTTTGTATGGTCCAATCATCGTGTGGGACATCATCTTCTGCTATGTTTGCTTTCTATTTTCCCTTCAACTATTAGTAGTTCCATTTCTCCAGCTCTTCTATAATGTGAACTAACTACCGCAAGTATGCCATGTTAATTCAGCTTAAGAGTCTTTTAAATATGCTTAGTTTTTTCAAGATTAGCAGTTTTTTTATCCGTCCATGAAATATTTAGTAGATTAAGTAGGCTTCTTTGTTCTGCAAAGTATATACACTTAGTTCAATGGTTTCAATCTTATGCTTGTCGTTTTTTTAGGCACCAAACATCACAGGCATACAAGATGATTGGAAAAATCAGCGCATTAGCTTCTTTTACTTTAGTATTTTTCCAAATGGATATATATTTCCATATTTTCTTTAGTTTAGCCGTCACTGTTCGGGCAATTGCTATGCTCTGTTTGACATCTTCACTGTATCCTCCGGTATTAGCGACTAGGGGTATGACCTTTGAGACTATTTTGCAGCCGTTTATTTCTCTGATTTCTGGTTAGTTATTACTTTGGCTGTTAACAATAATTATTTTTATTTGTTAACTTTCAGACCATACTGCTAACTGAAGATGGCAAACCTATTCATTATTTCGACGTGTTTTCTTAATTAGTTGCTATTATAAGAGTATCAACAGCATGTCGTAAGTTGACTACCAATAGAAATTTCGCCTTCTCATTGATCAAAAACTATCTTCTTAATATATTCGTTGAAAATTAATGGTAAGAATTTACTACCTTGTCTTACCCTTGTTTCTAGTTGTTGCTCTTCGGAGACTGTTTCCAATTCTTATTCTAACTTTGTTTTGTCGGCATAGTTATTTCAATAATAATATGAAGTATGTTGAAGTATTTATATGTTTAAGAATGTCCCACAAATGTTCCCATAGTACACAGTCGAAAGTTTTTGAGTAGTCTACAAATGCTAAATACTGTTTAACATTGAATTGTCTTGGCTGTTCTATAATCTATCAGACATTCAATATTTGCTCTGCTGTTCCTTTCCCCTTGAAAAAAATCCTTTTTTCGCTTAACATTTGGGGAAGAAGTATAATAAATTAGTCTTTTATTTATGATACGTAGTAGTTTTTTCATTTCCTATGGTTTACAATACTTCTGTGGTTAATACATCAAGACTTGGCACCATTTGTTTGGTAGATTTCAAAGCGTATTCTACCTTCAATTTGTGAATAGATGGTTTCAGTTAATCTAATTTATGCCAGTATTTTTTACTTTTTTCAATTCTTCAAATAATCATTATTAAATGACTACGATCAAAAGTAAGATTTAAAGTAAATATATTTTTGATTAAAACTTAAAGTTATTGATTCTTGATTCCGAGGAATATATGTTAAATATCTATATTTTAATATTTACATAGGATTCTTAAAGTGATCTATATATGAAGTATATAATTAAATCATTATAATGATGATAAAAGGAAATTATTTACATGTAATATTTAATTCATACAAAGTTTATTGAGTAAAAGATAAGAAAATACTTTATTATTTATATTGAAAAAAACTTAATATTTTTTTGAACTATATTTATACTTCATGGTAGGTTTAAATGAAATCTGCAAATTAATGTACTTGCGAGTAAAATCACATAATTACCATAATTAGAAAACCATAAAAAATATTATACAAAAATAAAAAGTTAGCCAAATATTATTTGATTATTCATTGGGAAAGGAACATTTCTACACTAAAAATGAATTTGTAAAGTAAATAAAAATTATATTTGAGTAAATAAACATAAAAAAAAAATCTCAAAAGAAATATAGGTACGTATCAAAGTACAAAAATAAACATTTATTTAAAGCTGGTACTATACAGGTAATGGGAATGTATTTAAGAGATAAAAAAAAATAAAAATTATAGAAGCTTTGAAAGGTTCGGTTAATCAGAACACAATTTTTCTTTCTTTTCATTTTATTTAACTTGGTAACTTAAATATATATAAAAAAATGTTCATCTTGATTTTTTGTCTATTACCGAATGTTTCAACTTCGAAAACTTAATATAGGGAAGAAAAAATATTTAACATATAAAAGAGACGTTAAAAAATTAAAATTTAACTAATTAAACTAAATTAATTTAGATGATTCATAGAACAAAATTTTTTATCGGCAGACATTTATTCATATATGTCTAAGATTCATCATTTTTTTTTTCATTATAGTTAGCTTAAATTCGCAAATAAAATTTTAAAGCTCTGTAAGCAAGTAGAAATAAAATTCTTTTCGAATCGTTTTCTAGTTCTTAGTCTTTTTGTTATTCCAATTGAGTCGTAAAACTACCAAAAAGTTTTTTAATAAATAAAATAATTGACTAAAATGCGAAATGACACTAATTGATACTAATACGGCTAAGCTAATCTCCGACCTGGATTGTTCCTCTATCTGCTTTAATGCAAGCATATATTATGCAAGCTATAAAGACGGTATAAGCTTGGATCAGGAACGTCGAAATTTGAGAATTGTTTTTGAATGGTTTCGATATTATTCCTGACGTATTGTTCACTCGAATGCAATTTGTACGTAAATTTTGACATGCCAGAAATAAAGAAGTGATTGTTATTTTCAAATATGTATTTATATTGTATTATGTAAAACTAAATTTTCTAAATAAAGTCTACTTTGGGCAAGTCCACTTCAGCACACCCACAGTTTGGCAACGTTGCATTTTCGACTTTGTTTTAATTTAATTCGCGATTAAATCGGTCCATAATAAAAATAACCGTCGCTTCTTCATTTCTGGCTTATCAAAGTTTACGCACAAATTGCATTCGAGTGAATAATACGTACCCATTCGGGGTAGTTATCTACAGTTCGGAATATCTCGACGTTCCTGATCCAAGCTTATACCATAAAGACAATAAAAATATTTTCAAATTTAGATGCGCATACCTCCTGATTTTTTTCACAAGCCAAACAATACATCCATTGAATACCATAAATACTGGCAGAACTTCTGTAAAGCTGCTTTTAAGATCCGTTTCTTTATATTTTGTAAGCTTCATGGCCTTTCAGAAGCATAAATCTTGGTAAGCTGTTTTTACGGCTAAAAAGCATTGCAGCCAAGTCCTAACGTAGGATGCCAATAGTTAATTTCAAGGGATAAATTATCAACAGTCACTTCAAGTGATTTTATTAATCAATCCAATTCGGTAAAATTCTAAGATTTTGTCGATGTCTGAAACATTCAGGCATGATAACTTTTCTGTGCAACTCTGTATTTTCTCAGGATTGATATTTTTCCAGTTTTCTCGAGAATTTTTGCGCAATAGAATGTTTGGACTTGTAGTTGTTTGGCTAATTGTTTCTTTAAATACGTAGACTCATTGTATAAATTGGCTTTTTTTCTTCTGTGCGCTCTTTTCACTCTTCCTTACGAATTATTGTAATGAAAGAATTACTAATGAAAAATTCATCGATGCTTTGTCTAAGTGGCATAATACATACTTCAGTAATAAACAAACAATTTCTTATACTAAATTGACGCCTTTCCAATGCTACCACTAATATTGAAGTTATGAAATTTTTCCCAAGTATGCTTAGAATCCTAAGGATTGTGTGACCGTAGTTGAGATGGGAAAATTTTCTTGTAATTTAATTATTAATTATATCAGAAGTAGAAGTAAAATTTTCTTGTAATTGAATTTTGTTTGCATTTTTTTGTAAATATCTTTAAATTTGGTATACGGTTGTTAGTTTCTTTACAATGCTAGGTAAATATTTGATTGGTATACGCGACTTTTTCCAATAAAGAATACATTCTTGAATAGATTTGCGTTTTTATTAACACTTAAATTCAGTTCAAGAATATTATAGAACAGAACTGCTTGAACTGGTCCATTTGAGGGAAACTATGACCTATTAATTTGATGTTATACGTTTCCTATTAAAAATATTCCCATTTTTGAAATGCGTAATTTCTCCAACATATTGACTGAATGAAAACAATTCTGTTACTTTAAAAACAAATAAACTATAAAAGTAGTAGTTTTTAGTTAGTATACGCCAGTTATTATAGTTTTGACAAAATTTACGACAGTTGTATTTGGGAAGATTATTTTTTTCAAAACTATTGTAATTATAAATTTTTCGTTATTATACAATTGCACCATTACTACTTTTTATTCTTGTAGGCAGAATAAAGAATAAAAACAATCTTTAAAATTCTGTGGTATTAATGTTATATTCTCTATATTCGAAAATTCATTTATTGACCAAAGACTACAAAGTACAATTAAAGGTAAAGAAAAATGTGTTGAAATGCTAATTTTATGGAAACCACTTACTAATTTATTGTTTATTGGTTGTGAAATTATCTTCTTTGCGTACATCATGTATTTCTCATTAAGAAATATTACTAAATTAAAATCATAAATTTTACGTGATGCATAAGTTTTAAAATAATTGATTACGTTGTATGGTAAGTATACAATTGCTTTAATAACTTGAAATGTACAAATTGATAAACAATCTCTTAAAATGTTTTTTGGTTAACAAAAAATCACAAAATATATCGTATTAAATGTGTAGCTCACAGATATATTCATGGTTTAAAAACAAAAATTATCATTGATTTCGAAAATGAATATGTTTATATTTTTTATTAGAAATTCAAAGCTTCTTTCAAAAATAAAGCGAAATAATTTTTCAACCAAGAAAAAATAAATAAACCAATTATCTCTCTTTCTTATCTGAAAAATAGCTGAAATTATTAATAAGCCAACTCCAACCGAGTTCCAATTTAATATACTGTCAGGGAACATAATCTAATGGGAAACTTTACTATCTTACTGCATTGTGTAAAGTGTACACAATAGATATAACTTGGCAACAACAAGGTTCTAGTATGCTGGAAAAATATAACTTGCACTTAAGTAGAGGTACATTAGATTTGGCCTATATCGTTATTTCATCGTTTATACTACAAAATTTAGAATTAGAATATAAATAGGATGTTTGACCTAGTTTAAACACATATTTGCCTATTTTTAGCATATTTGTTCTTTATTTTTAAAAAAAAAACATATATCCGTTTTGGATTGAATGATTTTTATTATTATAAGCTTGATTTAAATAACTCCTTCATAACAATTTCCACTTTCATTAACTATAGTAAAGCTTTTGAATTCAAAAATATTTTAAAACTTTAATTTTTACTATCGCTTTTTTATACCTAATTTCTATTATTATAAAATTAATTGTCAAAGTGTTTATTTTTATTTTAATTAATTAACATTTTAGGTACAATTTTTATTTATTTAATTCTCATGACAGGCAAAACACACAAAGAATTGAATTAAATTTAGTGTTCCTACTTAAAAAATAATAATAATGAATCTTTAGTAGAATAAAAATAAAAATTGGAAATTTTGACCTAAAATTTTTGCATAAGAACTACTCGAATAAATTTTTACTTCACTTGATATTTAATTTAGAAGTTTTTAAATCATCATAAAATATATATGCATAGATCTTCATAAAAATTTGTACTAACTTTCCAATTTGGAAATGAATACGACTTCTAAAGAAAGCTTTAGGATTGTAAAATGAGAGAAATTTTTGAGATGGTGGGACGCATTTCGCTATTTTTTTATTCGACTGGGCTTGAGAATGCCATTTTTTTTTCAAAATGAGAAATAAAGTTTTAAATACTTGTAAATTTCCGCTTCCATAAAACTGAAACTTGTATATTTGTTGTCATTTATAATTTGAAAAATAGAAGTTTAGATCATTAGAGTGATTAAAGTTATTATTGTTCAAACTTGACTTAGTTTAGACAAAATAGTACCGTTAAAGATCATATAAATCCAACAAACTATATGCCCTTAGCCTATGAGCAAAACGTTAAATTTGAACAATTTATTTGGTTGGTACTTTTAATATTAAAAAAAATGTCTTTGTTTGATTTTGAATTATATAAAACCATTGAAATATCAATCTTATAACATCAACTAATTATTCTTTTGAATGCAAAAACTCGAAAACTTTAAGTCTTTAAATTTGACTTAGATTTGTTCTATTTCGAAATAAGAATTGAATGTTTTATTAAATTATAACAAACAAAAAAATAAAACTTCGCAACTAATAATAAATATTTTTAACAAAAATAATAAATATTGATTTTCCTGATCAATTGTTAATTAAATTTATTGAATATTTGGACGCTAATGTCTACATCCCTGTAAAATATTTTGGATCAATACAATTATAACAAGATTATAGCTGGCGCAGGAGAATTCGTTTACGATCAAAAGCTTAAGCTACCATTTGGAAAAGAGGAATGAACAAGGGATCTTTAATAAGGATAAGATTTTAAAAAAATAAAAATAAAACATATAAAAAGTCAAATACTTGAAAAAAGGTCAGATTTTTATGGTCACTTAATTTTGGTAATTGACCGTAGACGTTTTGCCTAACTTTCATTAAAAAAACAGGTAAGTGAAACTATAAAATAAAATTGAGATTAGATATCCTTAGGAAGTCAGTGATGATTTCAAAAATTGAATTTATCTTAAGAAGAAAGTTCCTCCATCTCTATTATTTTGGTTCAACCATTGAACAGGAAAAACAGGAATATTCAACAGTGAGGGTTGCAACATAGGAAAACATATAGAAAATATGGAAAATATCGAACTTGCGCTACTCAAGACGAATTAATATCGATTTAACCAAATTTCATAAAGATTTTTCTTCATATAAACTACTTTACCCAATTGTTCGTTTATTATTTGTAATTGGGAATATAAATTAATAATTTAGAAATAACTATAAAATAATTATGTATTCTAAACTTATTGTTAGGTCTGTTATCAGAACCAAAAAAACAATTTGCTTTTTTTAATACTATTTAAAAGCTATTAGATCCGGAAATAAAAAGAACCCTTTACAATAATTGAGAGATTTTTTACTCAGTAGTCTAGCCTTTTATCCAATATGAATGTTTTACTTCACATCGTCATGAGTTTAGATCAGTTTCAGAAAATATTATTTAATTTTTAGCAGGAAAATGGACTTAAAGGATGTAAATCCATATACTAATAATTAATTAAGCGACGTTTCGGTCCTTTATTTGACCTTCATCAGGCGTCTTAGTATAAATTAAATAATATACATCTCAAATACAGTGACAAAGATTCTGATTTTTTTATCACACACATACATACATTAAAGTACTTAAAATTTTTTATAATAAACTTTAAATTATAATATTTTTATAATTTACTTAATTTATTATAAAAAAATTAATGTAAAAATTTTAACAATTTTAATGTTTGTGTGTGATAAAAAATCAGAATCTATGTCGCTGTATTTGAAATGTTTTTGTTCGGAACTGTTCGCGACAGTAAGGAATTTATTGGTATTGCAGGAACGACAGGGAATCCAGGGAATTTATTGGCTAAGATTTTATTTTTATAAGGTAGATGGTGCTCATAAGCATAAAAAAGTAATTATTTCTTTACCTTCCATCAACTTCCTATCTGTTCTGGAAGACGATAGTGCGACGAAGCATTGCAGATGGCAGTCTTCTTTTTGCTGGCTACTTATTTTCGCAATAATGTAAAAAAAATAGTTTTCATCAGAATTTATTAAGATGTATGTACTCCTTACCTCACTACCCTAGAGGTAGAGTACTAGGCGCATTTTTTTAACGTGGTATCCCCTGGAGGCCTAATCATCGACAGTAGAACTATCAAATGTCAGAAAAGACAAATAAAAATTTCGCAACTTTAACACTAAATGACCAAATATTAATCATCTTGAAAAGGAGAATTATAATTTTTTTTTTATTTTTATTTTTTATTTTATTTTATTCAAAGTCACTGTTTAACATCTTGGTCATTAATGACTAAAATAAAATTATAATTTTAGTATTATAAATAAAACAAAAAAAATAGCAATGTGAACATTTAACCGCCAATCTAACATTTCACCCAATAAATGATTCAAAAATGAGAAAATAAAATTGAGAAAAAAACGCAAACACAATTATCAGCCTAAGGCCATTAATATATTTTCTTTTAGCTTTAAAAGTGTGTTTCCAAAAAATGAGAAAAAAAAGAAAAGAAATTGAAACATGTTGGGATTCTTGTCATTTGTGACCATGCAAATGATTCAAAATGCTAAAAAAATAATTTTAAAGAATAAATTTCCTATCAATAATGGGAATATTGATCATACAATTATTGGAAAATCATAAAAAATAACTAAAATCAAGTTTTTTTTAATAATGCATTTCTTAATAAATATAAATATTCAATAAATATTTTTTGTCGAATTTTTCGATGAAAAATACATCATAGTTGCACATTGTAACGAACGAATACTCTATCACAAAACATCTCAAGTTTTCAATGTCCTTAATCGTTTTTTTCGATTTTAATATTAAAATGTTATAAAGTAGTTCCATGTAAATACAATTATGTCTTATGGGGACAGCATATTCTCAAGTTACATTAACTTGCAAACTGAGAAACATACGGCGCTCCGCAGTAACAACATTGAAACAATGGTTGCTTAACATCAGCATTAAGTAAATAAAACGAATAATCGCCAGATAACTTTTCCTGTTGAGAGTTATTTTTTCGACGACTTATAAAATGGTACCCTTACCTGTGTAAATATTAAAAATAATTTTTGACCTGCGTGCAAAAGGACACTCGCAATATTATTTCAAAGTTTCAAAAAGGACAATTTTTAAAAGCATAAAAAGGATATAAGGATGGTTTTTCGTTGAAATTTTCCAGAATATTATAGGCTAAATCATCTTTAACAGTATTGCATTAAAAAAATTGCATTTATTGGCTAAATCCATGGGATATCAAAATGGGAATTTAAGCAAATCAAAATGCTAGCGTCAAATAAGCCCTTAAATTGGTAGTTTTCGAGGGATGACTTTTCCTTATATGGGCATATTTTATCAACAGATTATAAAAAGTTACCAGCACGTAAGTACTAATGCGATAAAATCGATTTCGTAAATAGGCGAAATTCGAATTAACATTGAGCCGTTTGAGTCGACACCCCGTTGCCACTATTTAAATTGATTCTGATATTTGCTAAAAGTTTCTAAGCGACTCAAGAGATGCCACCAAGATTCATTTTGTTCATTGTTGTAATTCAAATTTTAAATAGAAAAATGGTTCAAGTTCATAGAAAACCATTACTTCAACTGTTCCTAAGAGATACCATCGATATTCCCAGCTATTTCGAAAATTATGACTATCAATTTATGACAATTATAATGCAGAAACTTACAATTCTACAATTAGGAAGCACTATAAATTAGTACCATTGAAATTTTGCTTCAGTTATAACATTTTATGGTACCGACATAGACATACAATGTTTCTTTATATAAAATTGAAAATTTTTACTTTTACTGGAATCTTATGTCTTTCTGTAACTATGAATTAATTTAAACTGGAGTTTTACAGAAAAATAAATTCTAAACAATTCTATTGACTTTCATTCATTTTAAACTAAGAATTGGCTTATGCATGTTAAGATTTTTTTTTAATAAAGCCCCGTTTTGTACGTGCTATTATTATTATTTATTTGCTATTAGCTTATTCTTGTCCTCCGGTAAAGAATACAAGGGATAGTTTTATCATCTTGGAATCTTACAAGTAAATTGTTGTAGTTAACCCTTTTAACCCGCAAAGGCTCAAAATATCTTTCTAGATCTATCTTTATATCTATACATTACTGAATTAAAAAGTTTAGCTAACGTATAAATAATAATAAAACAACTCGAAAAAAATATTTTTGATAATTGATGTTTATTGATTTCAACTCGATATTTACATTAGCAGTAATTACATTCATTATGTTATGCATTTATATATACACATTATACACGATTATAATATTGAAAGAACATTAATTTTTAAAATGATTTATAAAATCAAACAAATAATGCGAAAACAATTTTTTTCAATATATATTTTTTAAGTGAAAATTAATACAATAAAAAATTATCAAACAAATATTTTACATTAAAATAGCAGCTTAAAATCAAACAAAAAATTATGTATCATTAAAAATCGTTAATAAATATAATTTTTTTCTAAAGACATATTGTATTTTACGTAAATATTTGTTAATAGTTGTAAATATTATAATTGTAAGAGTATATATCTTAAAGTATTTAAGTATTTATAATATTTGAATATTTTGTTTGCAACCACTAAATAGTAGAATATATGATAAAACAGATTTCCGATATGATTATTTGGCCCCGGTATAAAAAAAAATGTTTTTCCGTACGTATTTTGAAAATAATTGGATTTTTTTTCTATATTCAAATTTCAATGTAGTTTATATTCTCATGAAAACAGAAGTTTTACATCATGTATATTGTATAAATATTGTACAAAAAAAAATCCGTATAAATAAATTGTACGCAAATATTTAAATGCTGCGTAATATTTTAGTATTCCAATTAATTATAATACTTACATTAAAATTTCGTGATCTAAGGGTCCGATTAAAAATATAAATTCTTAAAATTTTGGAGTACAATAATCAAAGCAGACGTTATGACCAATCTTATCCCAAAAATTATTTTTTAACCTAAAAAAAATATAAGAACATAATTATAATTTTTTATTTCTGCAATTTTATTTTAAAAAAATCAATTGAAAATTAAAATAAACGTTATGAAATGTTTCATTCTACAAAACAGACATTTAATATTTGTATATTTTGTTAAATTTTATGAGAGTTTTAAAGCTATAACTTTTATGGTTTGGACTCCATATTTTATCATGAATATTTAATTATAATGTTATACATACATTTTTCATTGTTATTATGAGCATAGATACATCTTTCAAACATTTTCCTTATAAAAAGATTAATTTTTATTTTTAATAAATCAGTTAGCACATTGAAGAAACTAGAAGTATATACTTATATATACATATATATATTTTTAAATATTTTACAATATTAATGTAACAATATATGAAAAACAATCAAGTTTGGAAGATTGAATAGTAAATTAATAATCATTTTCAAAGAAATTTCATACATTTAGTTATTCTATATAAATTCTTACTTATTTAACATTTTATATATATATAATATATATATATATATATATATATATATATATATATATATATATATATATATATATATATATATATATATATATATATATATCAATTCGATATTGGTAAATTACTATTTATTACGTATGTAATATTGAGACAACAAAAAACGAATTATAAAATTATTTATTATTTATTGCTTTCGTTTGTTAAGAACAAACAGCAATAAGAATATTATATCACAATACGAGTTCAACATTTAACATTACATAAATTTTTCAATCTTAAAATTAAATCATTTAAATACATTCCTATATGTTTATAGAATATATATATAACATGAATATAACATCTTTAATTTCATATTTTTAAACAAACAATATATAATATATACACGTATCTCAAATTAAAATTGCAATATTTATTTTCATACTAGAAGTAACACAAATTTTAATGTTATCATTTTGAGTTGCAAATATTTATAAAAATTGTTATTTCAAAAAGGTAACACTAAAACATTTGCAATAATTTACAATTATACATAGGCTCATTATATAATGTATGTTATTACAATTTGGCTCAAACGTTACAACCAATATGAAAATAAACTTCTAAATCATTTTCCTTTGAATCCAATAATAATATATTTGTAATTATTGTTTATTTTCTTGAACAATTTATCTAACATTTAAACCTATTTAGATTTATATTATTACTTTAATATTTGTTTAATACAATGAAGCTATTAATAATAAATAAGCGTTTTTCTATTATAGTTTTTATTTTTTACAAATTATTTAAAACTATTACGTATCATATTGTATTACGTATTTGTAATAGTTTAGAATTATTTTTTACAGGTTATCATTAATAAGTATTTCTTTTTATTATTTTTAATTCTTGAAGTCTTAGCTTTAAAATACACTTTATTAGTTTAAATATCTACTTACCATAAATATATTTTTACTCATACTTATCGTATTTATTATTTTACTTATTAGTATCCCGTTTTGCCGAAATATTTAATAATTGTAAATAAATAAAAACAGAAAATAATAACAAACATTTAAATTAAAATTACACATATAGCATTATTTCGATTTTAGCAGCTAGTAGCCAAGTAAAGCTATTTGCCGCCTTAGATATGACTATTTATAGAAAGACGACGTAGCTCCAGCTATAAAACTGGGTAATGGGGTTTTTTACTTATTAATATATATATACTTTTACTTATTATAGTTGAAATTAATTCCACGAATAATATTTTATCTAAGTTTTCCAGATCGAAAGTTGCGTTGGTTTCTAGCTCGATTTGTACCACATAAAATACGAGTAAATGCTTGTCTAAATTCAGGACTAAAAATTGTATAAATAACAGGATTTAAGGTTGAATTGAAATAACCTAACCATAGAAAGAAGCTTGCAACATAGTCATTAATAACGCATGTTGCACACAAGGGCATAACTAATGCCATTACAAAAAACGGCAGCCAACACATGACAAAAGCTCCGGTGATAATTGCTAATGTTTTCGCAGCTTTTCGCTCTCTTTTGGCTTCGAGACTTTCTTTTTTGTCACGTTTCGGAGGCGGTGGGTGTTTATCGACTGGAGCGATTGTAATTTCTACGTGTGGTGTTTCTTTGGTGAGAATTTCTATCCTACTAATGTCACTCATATGACTTTGATGGCTGGCAGAGCCGTTATTGGTGGTAGTTGCTGAAGATTTTTCAGGAGATACATTATAGGAAACGGGCGGTAAATTACAGTTACTAGTATGAGAGGTTTCAGCATCGATTGTACTGTCTTTTGATATAATAAACGCGGTTGTTTCTTCACGAGGATTTTCTGATTTGGTGTCACTACTTGGCTTTTCATCCACTTCTTCTAAAACATCAACAGTGCTGGTAGACTGACCCTCAACTAAAACTAGCGATGAAACAAGCGCTTCGGCTGCTGACGATTTTTTGCTGCTCTTACATTTTTTCATATGTAAAAATTTTCGTTTCTTTAAAAAATTTGTTCTAGATTTCGATTTGCCATTGTTGTTTGACTTTGATGTGTTATCGGATAATATGGCTCGTTGATCCCGTCTGCGATGTATTCTTTTACGTGCAGTTTGAAATATTTTCCAATAAAGTATAAGAATAACCAACAGAGGCACGTAGAATGTGGAACAGGTCGCAAAAATTTGATATCCGATATCTTGGCTTGGTAAGCAACGTTGTTCTAAATTGATCCGATCTAGATATTTATCGTCCTTCCAACCGAATTGGGGTGCCAGTGACACAATAATGGCCACTGTCCAAACAAGAATAATCATTGTTCCGATTCGATTCCCATTTCTTGTATGGATATAATCAACGTTGGTGACAGCCCAATATCTGCAGTGAAATTAGTGTTACTCATCCGATAAAACAATTTCTTATCAACAATACTATATGCCTTCAGCCAATAACTCAAAATAATTACAACAATTAATTACCTATCGACAGCAATTGCTACCAAATGGAGAATAGAAGCTGTGCAACATAAAACATCACTCGACGTCCACATATCACACACCTCTGGACCCAAACTCCAACCCTTGCTTATCTGAAACAATAAATTAAAAAAAAGTGTAATTGAAATCATTTGATACGATTTTTCCGAAAAAAATAATTTTTAAAATCACGTTTATTCAAATGGAATTTTAATTTACATACGAATTTATGACATAGGGCTTAATTGGGAATTTCAGAATATCATATCATGAGATAAATAATTTGTACATTCACTATCAGGGTAAACGTATACATACATATTGATAACGTCATTAACTAATTAGAATTATTGGAGCTTACGCAAATAGTATTATGTATATCGTACACATAAGCAATAAATAACAATAAATGGTTTTAGTGTAAAAACGATTAAATAATTTTAGTCGAGTTTATTGAATCTGTTGGCAAATTCGAGCAGTATCCTTTTATTAAGATCAGGTAGTAATGATTAGAGCAGTCAATATAGGTACGGATTCAGTTTTACATAGATACCTACCTACTATAAATCTATGGCCTATATTTTAATATGATGTAATCATTATATATTAAACAAACGACAGCAATTAAGAAACAATTAATATGTGAGTATAAATTAGTTGTATCAAAGTTATGTATCATTTTCCCATGGCCTTAACCCAAACTTTAACGTTTATTGCTCCCAATAAATTAAATTAGTTCCTTAAAAACACCAACTAATAGAAAAAATACATTTCCAAAGTGAAATAT
Source organism: Sisyra terminalis (assembly GCA_958496175.1). Lineage (NCBI taxonomy): Eukaryota > Metazoa > Arthropoda > Insecta > Neuroptera > Sisyridae > Sisyra > Sisyra terminalis. The sequence goes on from OY292275.1 coordinate 18,644,014, forward strand.
AAAAAAGCGCTAAAGAAAATTTTTTTTTTTGTATACAATTGTATTTTTTGAATGAGTGATAGCAAAAAATTACTAAAGTTTGCAATAAAATTGCAATAAAATACATACGGTGATAAGAAATATTGAATTCCTGTTATGTTTGAGGAGCGGAAATTAAACTTTTATAAAATGGATCAAGTTTCAATACAGCTGCCTTTAAGTAAGAAAAGTTAAAATTTATTCGATACAGTTGTAATTCATATTTCCTTCTTTTTTTTTGGTGTTTTTATATATTTCCAATTTAATTTCAGTACCTATGATAAAGAATAACATTGAACTTTGTGCCGAAAGAGAAAAAAGAATAGGAAAGCTCAGAACGCACGTCAGCGATAACCGGATATTTGTGTTAGTGGTTTAAATATTTTTTCGGTTCGTTTTATCCACGAAAAATGTTATTTCTTAAACGGAATGTTAAAAGGAAATAAAGAAATAAATTTAAGATTTACAAAGTATTAATATTGTTTGATATTTTTAATTAAATAATTGTAGCATTTGAAGTTTATAAAGTGAGGATTGAAAACATAATTAGGTATATATCAATAAAATAACCTGTTATGGTCAAAGAAGCTTTTTTAAACTGAAAAAATATCAAACTTTTCGGATTTTCTTTACCGTCCAAATTATGTTTCTGAAAATAAAACCAAAAGAACCGTTGTTACACTTATAACAAAGTAACTCTCAAATTCATTTTATGTAAGGTAAAGGATGTTTAAGTTTCTATGCAGACTTAGTTATTAAGATGTCTATAGACAATCATATAACCTCCATACAGCTTGGAGAGGATATTAAATGTTCACATTATGAAGCCTGTCTGCTACAAAGTGCAAAAAAGTTTCTATTTAGGCTATTTATTTCTATATAAAAGTCAACAATCTCTTGAAAGAACCAAACGTTATAACGTTAAATAAAATGATGCCGTTGATGTTGCCTTTTTAGATGATAGCCTTTTTAGTTACACTAATGAAACGAATGAAAAGTTCAAGAATTTTTCTCAGAAATATATAGTTCCTTTAGTGTTTTTTTTTTAATTTTTTGAAACTGCACATATTGTGAAGTTCTAAAGTTGATTTGTGGAACTATTATTTATTGATTTATTTCAACATTAAAAGGAAAGCAAAATAAAGCATTATTTGTAAAGAGGAAAATTTAGGAGAAAAACATGCAACTGTACCAAATGTGAACTACAGAAACAAGTTTTAGAACTGTGTGGACAGCATACTAAAAAGACTGAGTTATTGTAACAAGTAATTCAATTAAAAACAATTTAACAACTTTTTCCGATTTCTCGTATATTTTTTGATTAAAAAAAATCTAGAAAAATTTTTGGTTCTACCTTTGTTTTGAATGCTCAAAATTTAAACTAAACTAAATTCTTTCCTGACAGTAAAACTGAAAATAAATCTGGTGATGTCTCTCTCTCTCTTTCTTCTGTGCTTTTATTTCTATAGATCTAGTGATATAATTTTCCATGTTTTCTAGTCCTGTGCAAGATGTGTGACTTCAGGCAATCAGATCCTTTACTGCTTACTCCTTCTGATATGTTTGCCTTCCACGTGGCTTTAGGCAATCAGCGGTCTGACCATCATTTGACGGACCTTTTTCTGTAAATTTTACCTTCCATTTTCCCTTCAACTATTAGTAGTTCCATTTCTACAGTTTTCCTATTCATATGAACGAAGTACCGCAAGTTTGTCATGTTTATTCTTCTTATGTCTTACAAGTACAGTCCCTGGTCATATTATTAGACGCACTTAAGATTTTATACAAAATGCACATATTCTACTAAATTAAATTTAATATTGTTAACTGTTAACATTATAAAAAGTTGTATTGATTTTTAAGAAAAACATTTCCTGGGTAAGGGTAAAACTTTGATTATTATCTCTATTACCTTATTTTAGGATTATAGTTTTAATTTGAAACTCGTTGAAAATATGTGAAAATTGCTGTAGAAAAAAGTAGCTAAAGAGATGGTCACACCAGAAAAATAGCCCTTTGAAAAACATATTCACGTATGGAATCATCCTCCACAAATATAGCAGACGGTATTGTCCTACATAGACAGCATACTGTGCAGAATGGGAACTTAACTATCAGGGCTTTCAATTAAATATTCAACAATTCAGCTCGCCATAATTAAGAGAATGTTCAATTAATTTGATGGTAAAAATTTACTTTTTAGTAAATATAATTGGTCACGGCAAATGGTAATAAGCGTAATAATTAAAATTTGTACAGGAAAGTTAAACCCAATTCAAAATATGGGCCCAAAATAAAATAGCTCTTACTTCAGGTTATATACAAAACCTCTAGTGCGTCTATTAATATGGCCAGGAACTGTATGTTTAGTTTTTCCAAGATTGATTTATTTTTTTCCGCCCATAAAACTGATAGTGTGTATCTTGGTAGGTACATAACCATTATTCAAAGGTTTCACTATTATGGTTTTCGATTTTTTTAGGAACCAAGCGTCATAGACTGATAGTGATGAATTTATGCTTAGGCCCATGAGGACCTAGGGCAGCACGAGTTTAGAGGAAATTACTAAGTTAAAAAAATTATATTATATTAATTCATAAGAAATTTTTCTAAAATTAATAGGTAAATAATTTAAGTATTTGAAAACTAAATGTTTTATCTAGATAATCACCGGTAATAAGAAGTAACAGGGGTATGAGATCTTGGGCGGCATCGGACCTAAATTCGATACTGAATATAGAGTATTTAAAATATTTGTTGGTGAATGTGATTATAAAATGGAGATATTTTTGTATGTCTTCACATTTTTTTCTTTCCAAAAAAGTTTATATAATTATATCTTTAGCCCACATCTTAACAATAAATTTTTCTATGAAATTGAACTACTCATAAAAGTTTACACACCTGCATAAAAATCATGATTTCGCTAGATACGGAAATCATCATTTAATTTGATGTCTTTGTTTCCTTATTGGGTATCAAAATAAAAAATAAATATTTTTTTAATAGGAAAAAAAATTGTTTTATATCCAAAAGAAGTAATGGAAAGAGTGTTTAAGTACTTTGAATTGCATTTCTTTCGAATTTTCCCGCTCATACAAAACTAATTTTATATGTTTATATGTTGACATGATATAAACAATAATAAACAAACATACTACGATACATAAATAACACACGCAAATAAATAAATACAAACATAAACGCAATTTATTAAAAAACAGAAGTTCAAAATTCTTTTTGTTAAAATCAAACATTAATCGAGCATGCATATCTATGTCTTCATTCATAAACATTTCAACAACTCTTTAAATGTAAAGAATGATTATACTTTATTTAAATTAAACTAAAAGCTGAAATTCCTCTAGGCATAATAAAAATAAATGACATAAAAATACAGGTACGAGTTTTGTATTTTAGCGAAAAAGCCTAGTTAGCACAAAATATGGAAATCATACTTATAATAACTTAAAATATTGGTTTTGAACATCCCACGCTTCTATTTCAGCTCTATGAGTATCTTTGCTTATCTCAATTTGAATAAATAGCAAGGACAAATTATTTTCGGAAAATCGTTATTAAAATAAGGGTATAATTTTAGAGTATTTCCTTGATTTATGCCAAGTTCGGCAACAGAGCAGAACAAATTATTGTTGTGTTTTATCAAATCATGATTTAATCCTTGATTGAATGTCAAAGTTAAAAAGAGATTTTTCAAACTCTTGTTTAAATTTTAACAACGTTATGTGAAAATCAAATTAGAGGATTAACGTGTTTTCATTTACCGAACAATCAACATGTTACAGACTTGGATATTTATTAAAAGTTTTTCTGTATGCTTATTATATATTTTATGGGAGATGGTATTTTATTCAATGGATTCAATGTTGTATTCAGTTAATGGCATAGGTATTAACTTATATGAAAATGGAACTTGTTTGCAAAATATTTCAAACTGAAAGAACAGTATGTGTTAATAATATGCTAATTTTCCAACGTATATTCAACATTATAGCATGTATACAGTCTATATGCATACCAAAAACAGCATCGCTTTGTTCCGTGATGTCGATGCACAACGACTTTGACGATCCCTCTGTGATAAAAACGGAGTATAAGGGAAAATGTATTTCGACAGACAAATGGAAAAAACCAACTTCATGAAAATGGAACTAAAAGTACGTAGACACCGGCTTAATTTCAAGATAAAATGATCATGTTGTTTCTTGTAAAAAATTCAGTATCCGTGAAGCAGAGAAATTAAAACTTGATAAAATCAAATGAAATGAAAGAAAAAAAACATTTTATTTAAGTGCAAAAAAATTAATGTACGTTTCTGTTTCTACTAAATGAAATTAGACGAATAAAAAAGTCATTAAAATAAATTTATTATGTTAAATGAATTTTAATGAGAACGATATCTTAAAATGCCTAAGAAATTATGAACGTAAGTAAAATTCACTGTTCACGCTCAATTTAATATTGACAACAACAGCGATTAATTTCCATCATTGTTAATCCAACCGTTCTATTCACAAGTCAATCTAAACAACATCGCATTTATTGAATAAAAACAACAAAGCAGGGACGAAAATTTCGGATTGGCGTTGGATTGGAGAAAACCATAAAAGTAGATCGAAATTTGCATATAAGTTGAAAAAGGAAACGTGTAGGGTTGTTTAACAAGCAGTCTTGCAATTTCAAAGAAAATAAATGCCAAACTCCACATTGGAAACCATATTTCAAAGTTTACGCTTTAACATAGTACTAAGCTACATTATCTGCTTAGAATAATAATAAAGGGAGCTAACGCGAAACAAATTTTCAATATTGTTAGCATATTTTTCTAAAAAGTACCCTTCTTACTTTTGGTGTTTTCAAACAATTTAATAAACCAATCTATTCACAACTATTATAACATGTTTTTCTTATCTTTTTTTTTTTAAATTAACTAATGAAAGTTAAATATTTTGTTAAAATTTGATAGAAAAAAAAGCAATTATAACAAAACACTTTGTTGAATTCTTTTGTTGCATTTTTCGTTAAAATATTAATTGGATCGAATCTTTATTTCAATTCAATTCATTGGTTATGGAACACCTGTAGGAGACCATACTTAATTAATTATCGTGGCCATTAGAAACGTGTTCGAATATATAGATCAATAACATTCCAATTCGTAACTTATTTAAACCATTCCATAAAATTGATGAGCTTCAATTAAGTGCGTCATTCATTAATTGTTTTTCTTTTGCCTTATTTTTACGATAAATATAATTATGACTCACAAAAAAAGTTATCTCATAAGAAATTTGAGTTTTTTTTTTGTAGAAATTTTATTATGTACTATAAATCCAAACTTTCAAGACAAATATGTCAAAAAAGCTGAAAAATTTGTTTCGGTTTCATTAAGTATTACTTGTACTAATCAAAGTTAGTACTATTTTATAGTAATAGTATTTTAGTAAAAGTACAAATAATATTTTTTACTTTTTATCGTCCTTGAAACATTTTAACTTATTTCCTAATAAAACCCTTGTTTCCTCTTGTTTCCTATGTACCACATATGCTACTGTTATTATTAGTAAAAGAATATTTTACATTTCAAAGAAAATTTTGCACAGATATCTATTAGAAACTATGGGCTGTTGACGCCGCAATTGCAAAACCCTAGTCCAATTAGTTCTATGTTAAAGGTTAGAGAAATACAAAACTTTAGAAGGATAGTAATAGTTAAATATTTCGAAAAAAAAGTTACGTGCGGAACGTCAACATCAAAAGAGGTATATTTTCAAGGAAAAACATCATCCCAAACTGATAATTAGTACCAATATTATAATTGGGTTTGTGAATTTTTTTTTTTTTTGTGATAAATGGAAAGATCATATATAAGTTTTATAGCAAAACTATTTTTTGTTTTTTTTTTTTTTTTTCGCAATAATTTAAAAGCTATTTCAAAATAAAAATTAATTTTTGAATTTTTTGAATCTAGTACCAAAAACACGCCGACAGCTCCCGAACAAACCCGAGTGCGTGTGACGTCCTAATGTTAGTTGCAGTTAGTTGTCACTTATTGCAGTTGATACAAAAATAATAAGTACATTGTTTTGATTGATTTAATTCTGTTGTGATAGTTAAATATTGAAATTTATATTGAGCATGTCGAACCTTAAAAGTTATCGTTCTTGTTTTGTACCATAATGAACGAATACTACAAAAACAACTCCTAACAAAATGTTTTTAAATGTTCCCCAAGATGGCAAACGTCGAAATAAATGGTTTCAAGCAGTGCAGGAATATTATCAGATTTTGCCTTTATAAATCTTTTATCACACATAGCTAATTGGAATCAACTAACGACTCGTTTTTTAGCAATAAATTTTCAATATTATTGTCTAGTCACGTGTAATAGCTGTAAACGCTGTATTGTTATTAAATAGCTATAACATTATTACGTCACAACTATGGTGACCACTCATGGCGCGTTTATAGTCACGTGATTTTTTTTTAAATTTTATCAATTTTTAATCGTTTATAATTAATTGAAAAATTTTTTTTTAAGTTTTTTGCATTAAATATCAATATTATTAATAATAAAGTTTTAAAATACATGAAAAAAATCAATATTTTTTTTTTCAAAATCCCAATTGTCTTCACAAATATCAAAAAGGACAAATAATTATAAGTAAGAGAGATATTATGTCATTGGTTCAATGAGTAGAAAATCTAAACACTTTGATGCTAGTAATCTCATTCTTTAGTAATACGAATCGGAAGAATTTGATAATTTTCCTGTCTATATTTTTTTTCACCTTTGGAAAAATTAAAACAAATGGCGCATCTGTTGTTTATGTTTCATATATATAAATTGGCTATCCTGCCGTGCGTCCGTGCAGAATGGACAATACGCATGCGCTCTGTTATCTTCACTTACGCATTCAAAACGTTGGCAAGGGTACTCACTCACTAATGTATTTATTTGTGAATACGTATTTCGGATTTTCAGGTTTACAATATGTGAAAGTCAAAAAACTTAATGCTCACTTATAAACTTAACTTAACCTTTTCAGATATATCTACTTATCAGAGTTTAAATTTTTAAGCAGCTCCTAAGTTTTTGTTTCTATTAAGAAATCAACTTTGTTTTATATTAAGCAGTAATAACGTTTCGCTTTTAACGGACTGATTGATTATTAAATTTGAAAATTCGATTGTTTATTAAATGTTATCCCTTTCAAACTTTGCTACCGTGTTTCACTCTTTTAGGGAAGAAATTTTCAAAAACCCTCTCTTATTATATACCTGCATCGTATAAGGAAAACACTTTCCAAATTTCATCGACACAAATGTGCACTTATATTTGAAAATACAATGTAAAACGAAAAAATATAATGACCTTAATGTTAATTAACATGACTAAAAGGCTATTCGAATTCGCACATTCGGACGTTGTTCATACAAAATTGTTGGAAATAGATGGAAAGCGTGGAAGTAAATTTGAATATTTCATTAATTTTCAATAATAATTATTGGTTTTCAAATTGTTCTAAATACCGAAAAAAAGTTAGTATCGAAGATTTTATATTTGAATTGACAGTGAAATATTTGGCAAAAAATTCCTACCTTAATGCTTTTAAGCCGAATATATGATTACTCCAGATCACAACCATTGTTCATAAAAAAATAGATTTTAAAAAGTTTGATTGTTGAAAAACGAACATAAATTTAAAATCGCCTATTTGGTATGAGTACTACGTAAGTATTAAACTTTCATATTAATTTAGTGAAATGACGTTATTTAAAATGTTGTTATTAAAATGATATAAAAAACAACTTATATTATTTCTTAATATAATTTTAGATAAACTTTTTTTTAAAACTACAACACCTTGATTATTCAATTCAAAATTTCGATTGTTGATTAACTCTACATTATCTCATATTAAACATTTTATTGAGATAAAACCTTTAGTCGCGAATGTAACGGGCAACTACTAGTTTAATATATATATAAATTTATTATAATTTATTTACATAATTAGGTAAACTTAAAATATAAGTTCAAACATTGCCCGTTATTAGAATAAACAATGATAGGAAAATGCAAACTAAATAAAAAAAATATTATTTATACAAAGCACAACATATTAGCAAGAATTAATTGTTCTTAAATTATTTGTATTATTTTCTTCTAATTTGACTAGTTACGAAGCTGATTGCAAAATTTATTCGAAAGAAAAACATTTCCGTCTTGCTTTAATTTCTGTAAATAAGCTATATCCAATATTGTGATAAATTCAAATTTAACATTCGATTTTTCATGAATTGAGTATTTTTCCCATTGAATATTGTGTATATTCCGATTAGATTTTGTGTACCTTATTTCAAAGGAGTTACGGGAACAATAACAAATGTAGTCAACAAAAAAAAAATGTATAGAGTTCTGGACGGTAATTCCCAAGAAATATATGAACTCTAAGGCCGCTGAGGGACCTTCTTTGTTAGAAAACGATGGCTAAAAAATTATAAAATAAAAATAAACCGTTTAAGTCTGAAGTTTTGTCAATTGTGCATAAATTGCATTACTATTTTCTTTCTATTCAATGATGTTTTATGATGTATTGAAAATAAAAAGAATCTTTTTCTTCAAAATATTTTCTATTGTATTTTAATATTTAGTTTGAGACATACTTGAACATTACCATACAACTTTTGTTGCAGTAATAATTTTCAGCTGAAAAGGAATGAAATTTTAAGAACCTATTTGAATATTGTTTATACTCAGGCAAAAGAAATCAATAAAAATGAATAAATTATTCAATAAAAATAATGTAAAAGTATCTCAACTACATTTGCATGTAATCGTGCGTAAAACAATTTTTTATAAAAACTATACAAAAAGTTTCTTGAGCGTAACATTTATTATATATCATAATAAAAATAAAGTACTATTCTCATACAAGCATCCCTTCTTCTGCTAAAATGGAACAAATGAGATTTTCATAAGTTCTTCGTTTAATCGTTACGATCGTAACCTAAATTTTGCAAATCCAATAATGGCGTTTTCGTAACAGAACGTAATTTTGATCTGCGTTTATTGAACCATAAAATTATAAATAAATTCAATTGATACTATGTTGATCAGTCAATAAAATGCATTGAAATTTCAAGGAAAAACGATGCAATTTCGTTCAAGAGTTTAAAGAGATTTCCTATGGAATGCGAAAACATAGAGCAATGTCTATTAAAGAGATTTAAATAATGTATTGTTAAGCTTTTTTATATAGCGAAATGACTGGAGTTATTCAGTACTAAAATTATCTTAAAATGAAAAAATACCATTTAAAATTGAGTTTTTTTCATTAATTTTGAATTTATTTATATGAAAATCAAATAAGTTATGGAAAATGGTAGGATATACCATCTTAAATCTAGGTTTAATGGAACAAAGCAGTTTGGTATAACAAAAATAATTTAATGACCCTAATGTTCAGTGTCACATATTGACTTTTATGGTTCAAATAAATGAAAATGTGATCTTGATTTTTTATCTGAGTCTTACAATTACCGTTTATATTTCCTGAATCTGACCTAGTTCTCTAATGGCGCATACGGCACATAATTATAATTTGTTTTTGTCAGTAAGTAATTAAATATGAAATACAAATAAATTTCAGTTTAGAGCTGCGGATAGTTGATTATCCCTTTAGTTAAAAAATTAAGTAAACGAGGATAAACTAGAATGTATCACGTAAGCAAAAAATACATACATTTGTAAAAGAAACTATGTGCATAGTTGAGAAAATGGAAGCTATTTCTTTACTTCTAACTAGAGATGGGAGATTTGCTCATGAATTCAATTTGTGTCCTGACTTGTTAGTTATATTCTTTTTCTCGTTACTTTCGTTGAGTTTTCTACGTTTCAGCAAAAGCTTTTACAATATTCATTTAACGCATCACCTCAACTTTGTGAATCGTTTTCACGAATGTTTATGGATTTTTTCATAATGTTAGAATGTAATATTGAGCTTTATAACAAAAACGAGTTAATAGATTTTTTTTATTGTTTTTCTTTTCTTCTATCAAATTCATAAAATCCATAGTTTTGTTTTTGTATAGAATAGAATTAAACTTTGTGTAATTATTTAGTTTCTTGCCGATTTCATCTATGAAAACTTCTTGGAAAAAAATGTCTTATCTGTCCTTTATCGTAAATAAAAATTTACATCCAAAATAAGTTTTTTTGGGCCACAATAAATATGTAAAAAACTTTTAATAAAACATATTATTGTTTTCGATAATAAATCCTTAAACTTCAAAATCAACAAACAGAACTTTTAGTTTCTAAGTACCATCTCTAACTTACACATATTTGTTTGTAATGGATTTGGTCTTGGGAATAAAAAAAAATAATAAAATTATTTTAGTTTTATTTTTAACCTGTTAAATATTGAAAGAAGAAAACACATTTTCCCATCATTATAACTAATTTTATGTGATTCAATAATCGTAGAAGAAATAGTAATGGTAATGAAAACTGAACTTTTTCCATAATTCTTTATAATTTCATAGCTTATAATTGTTGAAAAACGGTTTGTTTGGGAAAAAATTTGAACCTTTACGGACTCAATCATTCCAAAGTTTAAACTAAAACTAATGAAAACCACTCATTGTTGATTGAGTAAATTACTCATTACTATTATGTACCTTGTTGGGTCTTTTAGGTCCTTTTTACCAATTTAAGAAACAGAGAATTTGATATTCTTAGTTTTCACTTATAATTTAGTTTTGTAGGAGGGAAAGAACAACTGCTCTGGTTCTCTAGATTTTAATTTTTGTAAATAATTAATTTTACTGTTAATGGACCAATAAAGAAAATTATTATGTATATTCATTCTTGATTATTACCTTCTTTGATTGCTGATAAGAGTAAATAAATAAAGAAATCGGAAGAATGCATTTGGTTTGTTACGACCAGTTATAAGTAATATATTTTGCTCAGAAGTTTTGATGGACGAATGTTTAATAGGATTACTCCAAAATTGTGATTAGCTGGGTCGTTATGATGAATAAGTTTTTCTTATTTGTTCGATTAAAAAATTGTTATAAACTTTACAGTTACTAAAAATCTATTTTTAAAGAAAACCATTAAAAAAAAATAGTAAAAATAAAATCAACGAAAAAGGAACTAAAAGGGAAAAAATAATCAAATTTTGGTATATTAAGCTACTTTTCTTTTAAACTTTAAGTTCTCAAACCAATAAAATAACTTAATTTGAGTCGTTTTTTATCATCAGTTAAAAAATTAGCGATACCTATTTCAACGTAATTATTACAAAAGAATGTCCTGACTTTGAATTTTTGTCAAAAATATTTTGTAGATCACTTTTCAATGAAAAAGAATCATACATTAGTGGTTTCGAAAAAATGTTTTTTTTTTAGTTGAAATTATTCCTAAATCTAAAATTTAAAAGCAATCGACCATCCAGTCATTACCTATTTGTAGTAGGTCAATGGGTTTTCTCGAAATTATGGTTTTTAATTTACAAAAAAATCTAGTTCAAAAAAAAAACTAATGAACCAACCGTTTTATTTTTATACAAAAATACCCAAGGATATTAACCAATAATTGAAATTGCGTCATCTGCTTTTTGATGGCCATACTTACTGGAGGAGTGTGTAGATTAAAAGATAACTTTAGAAATATGCTTAACGAAAGGGATGAAGCAGGAAGAACAGTAGATTTTTATAGTGTCCGTAGTGTTAATTAAAGTTTAAAATGACAACGACCGATAATTTTAGGTTGTTAACACGAAAATGACAGAAACTCAATCGAAAATAGAAATAAATACAAAACGTTACTATAAACCAAAATAACCAATTATAAAAATCTAACACCGATAATCGCAAAATGACCAGTGATATTTAGGTAACTTAAATCTTAAAAAATAAATAAAATAGTTAGTTGTCTAAAAGCGCTTCTAATTTCAAAATAAATGAAAAAAATAAATAAATAAATTGTTCAATTACAATATTAATTATTCACTGTTATTGATTGTAATTGTAATCTGAAGAAATAAATTTAGTAATAATTTCTGAACAAAAAAAGCTTCAAATCACCTTCAATTTTTTAATATTTTAGCCCGAAATATATACAATATAAACAAAATTAAATAAACGTTTTTTGAAAAACTAACTATTAATTTTCTTAAAAAAATAATACATTTTCTAGTATAAAATTATTATATCTATTATAACGGATCTGGCTCCATATTTTATCTTGAAGCAAAAATGTGTTTAAAATAACTAATTATACAGTTGATTATGAGAAAGAAAAACTTATTTTGTTGTGAGAACAATAGCGATTTCAAAAAAAAAATAACTAAAAATAAGTTTATTGAGAACCTTTCTTAGAATTGTTTTATACATAAATAATTATGATCAAATTTAAGTGCAGACAAATAATATTTACTCTTAAAAAATATAACGATTACCAAAAATAAATTTGATTATTTTTTATGAATCAAATTGTGAAGAAATTTGTCGCAAAAGTTGATTACAAGTTTTGTATGAGGCGATTATTCCAAAAAACTTGCTTCAAAAATAGAAACTGTTCACACAAAAAAAGCAATAGGAACAATATGTTGATTATAGTTTTTACGGTCGCAGCTTAAGGGAATTGAGATTTTTAATGGCTATTTTTAACTACATAGCCATGAGCTTAACAACAATAGCGCTATAAAGCTATTAAGCTTAACTGTTTGGATGTCAAATTTCATAAAATTATGGTGTATATTGTTCAGCATAGTACTGTCCAATGATCTTTTTGTTTAAAGTATTTTGAAAAATTGCACTTTGCGATAAATAGTAAAACATTTACAGGTAAATATTGCAGGAATTTTTTGTATGATATCACATTCAATTTAAGTTTACCAAAAACGTTTTGGTGTGAAGAATGAAAATGAAGAATTATAGTTTTTTTAAAAACTGTTAGGAAAAATATAAAATTTTAATCACCAACAGTATTTTTTTATCAAAATTCGTCGAAAGAGGAACTCGTGGTTGGGAACAAACTAAAAGCTTTATTTTTCTAGACGAGATTGCACTTTTTTCTCTGGAGAACGATCTTCCAAAGTGCTTTTTTAAACTACAAAATATTGTCCTTGGAGATAACTAACTTCCCTATTAAAATGTTTTTTTTATTATCTGTTTAGAGAATGGCGATATCACATACCAGAAAATCATCCAAATTTATTTTGACAGAGATCAATTTCGTTCTTGGAAGAAAATGTTTGAATTATGTAGATGATTAAGGGTCGCTTTTTTCACATATAAATGAGGAGAAAGTACATGCGTATTAACACCAAAGAATAGTGATTTCAAAAGGAAAAAAGTGTGAAATTAATCTAAATGGTCAATTTTTTTCTATTAATAATGGAGATAGTATTTTTATTCATCATTGATAAAACCGGCTCTAAGTGTAGTTTTTTTAATTTGGTAAAAGTACTTTGATTCAATTTATATTAAATTGTTTAAAGTTTTATGACATTTTTTCTCCAGTTACTGGAAGGGTAGATCGGGTAGATAACTAAGGCGATTTAGTTACAATAAATTATTATTTCCATCTATATATTTGCAATATTAATCTATGCGATATAAATCACTGCGTTTTCTACCCTTCGAAACCCAGTGAATATTCAATGTATCAGATATTCATTAAATAGAAGTGATAATTTCTTGTCTATAAGAAAACAGTTAGCTATATACAACAACTGTACAACGTTTAAAACGCTTAGTAAATCTATTTTAAATTATTTTAAATCTAACTCCTAAATTATAGCTCATATATCGATAGGCCCCGAATGATGTCAGTGCACAGTGTGTTTGCGTTTGACGTAATCGAATATTGCATAGCATTGCATGTAGGAGTGATTTTGTTAAATTTTCGAAATTTTAATTATCAAAAAAGTGAACATTTTTAAATCTCGTAATCCCATTGGCTAATAGCTTCCTACATTGGAGTGGATGTGCTCTCTTATATATAATTGCATTTCTTAAAATATCAACTGGAATTAATCAGACGCTTATCACTTACTTCACATACAACACATAGTATTCAGTGATATCTCGTTTAACGATAATGATGCGTTCCTCAAGAGCCTTACGTTAACCGAAATAACGTTAACGGAGGAAGAAATATACTCAATAATTAGGGAAAGGGTAATAAATTGATTTTTTTGTGAAATATTCGTTTTAAATAACAGAAGGTTCTAAAACAGAACCGTTGTATCAACGTTGATTATTATTTTGGAGAATATGCATGTACTTCAATTGCAATGTTTAATTGTTTCGGAAATTGGCTTGCTCCTTCTACGTCAGTACTAGCTCTCTCTCCCGGTTTGCGAATGATATGGATTCCCGCTCTTTGTATAAATTTGTTAACCATTCCTGTGATGTAACAAATTGTTCACCATTGTTCCCGTTTTCTTGGTTTTTTAATACGAAAATTACTGTCTCCCAGCGATGACGTTAAAACGAGATAATGTTAACAGAGGTTACGTTAAACGAAGTATTACTGAAATAGTTTATTGGTAGTTATGGAAAAATACTTTCTTAAAATATTTTTTAAATTTTATAGGAAAAACATTGAATTAATATTTGTATACCAAAAATTAGTTTCCTTTTAGTGTAGCAGTCAAATTAATATTTCAAAAATGTATATTTAATAAATGTATTGATATATCAAGAAAATTTTCAAAAACATTTATTCAATGTTAGTAAATTTTATCCGTTGATTGATCTTGTCAATGTGTTTCCGCATAAAAACTTAATTATTTTTAAGATGGTTTCACTAAATAACCTTTTTTTTGAGCAGTAAAAATATTTGGGAAAATTTCCAAAATAGTTTTTAAAATTGAAAATTCAAAGTGGAAATTCACAAGACACAGCTATTTAGCTGGAATATTTTCTGTTAAACCGTATGGAAATATTTGAACAAAGTTACATAAAGGAAGGACAAACAAATGTGGAAAAAGTTTTGAATGTTGAAAACATCTTTATTTTCTGGCTTATTAAATTAAATGAGAACAATAGAACTTTTGATGTTTTTTTAAGAATTATGGATAATTTTTCAAACAAAAACAAAACTGAAAACTTAATCGAAAAAATAAATTACATTTAAAGCTTGAATTTCTTCTTTACATAGACGTAACTTGCTTTTATCCTCATTTCTCAAGCTTTATTTCCTTTTTTGTTTTCACCACCGTTTTCCATTGATAGTTGAAAGGTTCTTGTCGTTATTGTTTTGCACTTATTGAATAATGAGTAAAGTATAATTTATTCCTTCAAAGCTATTATCAATGTTATATGTTTTGTATTCATTCTCAAACAATTAAAATCAATAAAAGTGTAATTTAATTTAGACTAGGAATAAAAAAATTTAAATTAATTAATTTCCGACAGATATTTGATCCATGCTTTTGAAGCACTTTGCTTTATAATATCGTTTGAAAAAATATATAATGATGGATTTCGTAAAATAATTTACATTTTGTTTAACTTATTACACTAAAAGCATTCAGGAATTTTAATATTACAGTTAATATCCGCTAAGTGCACATTTCTGTTACGACTAAAAAAAGAATTGACTTTACATTAAAAATAAATTTAAAAATAAAACTACATTAAATGCACAGAGTAACGAGCAAGTAATGTGCTTTTTTCAATACTTTTTGAACGTTTTAGCTTTTAATTGATAACAGTAACTAAGTAATTACTGATCCAATTTATTAAGTATTAATGATTACTAAAATATGTAAATGGAAAAGTTAAACATGCAAGTTTGTAAGTTAATTATGGAATTTTTTCGTACGTGTAAATGTTTTTGTTGGAAAGTGAACGGTTTATTTCAGTTTTAAAACATTATGTTTGTATATGCTTTTGCATTAAGCCATGGTTTCTTATTTCATTTAAACAAAAGTTTCTTTTTTGTACAAGAGAAAATTTAAATATTGTTTTTTGTATTTTTATTCAAAAATAAATAAAAAAATCCAATGAAAAGATACTTTGGTAATTGTAAACATGAAATAGCTAATTGCATATATTCATCTGAAAACCGTAACCTCAGTAAAAAGTTCCCTTTTTGAAAGAAAATATTTTGGTGTTTATTTTTACATGGGATTCTCCATAGAATCGTTATAAACTGAGATTATAAACGAATAAAAGAAGTTTTTTTTCCTTTTTTAATTACTTTTTATTCCTTACAAATTGTACAAAAAAACTTTTACATCTCTAAAGCACAAGTGATAGAGGATTTTATTTTGTAATATAAAATTTGGAGTAAATAAATTGAGCATTACTTACAATATCAACTGTCCCAAGCAGAAACTCCCAGAGTTGAACGACGAAGCCACGTTTGGGCTAACACTGGGACACGAACTATGGAAAATCTATGCTTTCCCATACTTAGGTTACAAAAGGATAGGCACCATTGGCCATGTCAATGATTAGCCAAGTTTGGGTAAAGACCACCACAATAACGTGCCAAATTTTGGTCAATTAGCCTGAGCTTGACTCCTGCCTTGCCTCAAGGTTTATGAAACACATAAAAGGGGTCAAGGGCTCAAAGCTCTCAAAGTGACGTACCCAAAAGGAATTCAAAACTATAACTGTTGATAGCATTGGTATCAAATATAACAAATGTAACATATATCAAATCCGTACGTATATTCATACGTACATAGGTATATCAATACGTAAATATTCAGCCTAATTCACATTTCCAAATACTTCGGAGACCTCAAATAACGTTCATTTTTCTAATTGGGTAACCTGTGTAATTTATAAACCTTGGCCTTGCCTTACCTTGCCTTGCCCATAAGAAGGTTAGCCTACTTTTGCTGAAAGTAGGGTTATCAAGTCTTGGCTATACCCAAGGTTTATAAATTATACAGGTTGCCCCATTAGAAAAAAATATGACGTCATACGAAGAATTTTGAAATTTAAATCAGTCTGAAGATATGTACGAATTTCTTCTGGATACGTCACGTAGCGAATGAGGCCACCTGTGTATTTTATAAACATTGGGCTATACCAATGATTTACAGAGCTTGGGAGAAATTTTCGCTCATTATCTTCGTATACAATGAAAGTAGAGAAACAAAGAAAAATTCAAATTTGAAAACTGTGATTAAAATAAGTTATTTTTTATCAAAATTTTAGATCTCTGCATCGTTTAATTCTTAATGCTATTTAACAAAAATATGACCACGGAGAATCAATTTTCTATGGAAATCGCTGACGTATTTGCAAAATCATTGATAAATCAAGGTAAGTTCTTAATATTGAAGCGTATAAAAGTAAATCCTTTTATTACAAAATTTTTAAAAAAAAATCTTTGTTAAAGAAATTTTCAAAATTAATATTATGATTTGGATTAGAAAAATGTAGTTTCCGTATTATTATTTTTTTGTAAGTTTTATTCACTTATATAGGGTATAATAAAGTTGCGTTGCATATTAAAAAAAAACAAGTCTTGTTATTACAACCAATAAGAATATGTTCACTAAAATTGAATAAGTTTACCGCATATATTTTCTCAGAATTCGTTTATCAAAGAATTTTCTGGAAAAGAAATAGGAAAATATATAAGAAATATAAGTATCTAAATTCTCAACATTTGATTTGCATAAAAAAGTCTTGATTATATTTGAGGTGAACGCTTTAGGTGAAAAAGAAGTAATGAATTTTTACAAAAAGAAAAAAAAAGTTAAAACTCAAATTGAAATTTTCTGTAACCATTTTACCCTTTTGGCAAGAGAAATTTAATGAAAATTGTTAAGCATATTGTATATTTCCTTAAATGCGATTACAATTTACAACTGCGTTGGAACAAAATTCTATTTACTTTCTTCATTAAACTGAAAGATATTTCATGTTTGCAAATTAAGATCAAATTATCCTTTTTATATTAAACAAACCAATTATCTGCATTAGTGATATTTTGTTTCGAGAAGTTTTGTTTTTCATTCCTTTTTTCGAGTGGTTTTTACAATATTAAATAATGAGAAATTATTTAGCTTTATTTTTTTTACTTAGGATTTTAATTTAAAAAAAAATATAGCACGCAAAAAAAGTATATTGTTTAATATTTTATCAGCTGTAACAAATATTAATCTTATCAGAATTTTTGCACCATTTTTTGTTGGGGCTTAATCTTTTTTATTCTTACTGGTATTTTCTTCGAACTATGTACATTAATTATGTGTACGAGAAATATTAATACCAACAAAACTATGAGCTAAAGTTTCTAAACATCCCCTTTAAATGTTGTTGAAGTTTTGGTATAAAACCACAAAAGTATTTCAAGGTGGCAATAATTTTCGCTGTTAATTAAATGAAAAATATAACTCTTAATATTCGAAGAAGTTGAAAAAATGAAGTACCACGTTTAAAAGTTTTAATGAAAAATACATTTAATTTCCAATTAAATTCTCGAGGGTGCTTTTATAATATCCACGTATGTATGCGACGTGTAAGCTCTTATAATAATATGAATATTTATTGGGGTTTGCATTCCGTCGGTGAGTTAAATGAGTAAGGCTAATTACTTCTTTAAGTGCAATGCAGAAATAGACGCTACCAAATTTACGCTTCAGTTAGTCCTTATCAGAATATTTCCGCAGTGATATTAATAATACCATTACTCATAAATATCATCTAATTTTATAATTAAATAGAGCGGAATTTATTTTCGAATTTCAACTTTGAGGAAATTTATTTCACATTTAAAAAAATCAATTAAAGTATATTGTGCACTTAAATCCCATAGTCGCTACAAGACCAGTAGTACAAAAAGAAACTTTAAAAGAAGATTTAAGATTTCCCTGTTAAATTGATAACTTTACAAGAATGTATAAGAAGAGTTGTATGATTTAAATAATAGCTGGTTTACATCTTAGAAACTTCTGTTTTCTTTGTTGTACTTTTAGTTTGACATTTCTGTGAAACCAGGGACAATATTTAATTCCATGCTGCGACGAGAGTTATTATAAAACACAGAGTTTCCTGTTGCCCAGTTGGTGTCTGAATATTATTGTCAAGAAAATACATCTACTTTAGTATTTGTTATCTACAGAGAAGTCAAGCAGGTTAGTAAAATATGTGTAGGTATGAAAATGTAGTTCAAATAACTAACATAGGTAAAATAATTCTTCCGTATTCCATAATTTAAAATAAAAAGGAACATAACTTCTTTCGATAAAACATATAAAAAGCTACTTATAAACATCTTACTTATTTTGCCGTGTTTAAATTATTATCCTTTTTAAATTTATTGTTAAGTTTGCTTGTTATATTTGTTCGTTTGGTTATTGGTTACAAAAGCTTTAACTCTTCAATTTTATTTTTTTAAGAATCGTTAAAAAAGGGGCTCGTTTATAAATTTAGAGATAAAAGAAAAACTTTTTTTTAAATATCTTTTCTTTTTTTTTTGATAGAAGCGTTTTCCAATATTAGGCCAGCGAAAAAGGTTTGCATCGGTTTTTGACTGTTTTATCTGAATAAACACAATGGTGGATTAGGATGTAGACATTCGGATACAGCAATTTTTCTTAGAGAATATGTAGGTAAAATATTAAATGGTGAAATAATATAAAAGCATTTAAATACAGTAGAGATTGAGATAAAAAGAACAGCCTTGGTCACTTTTACTTTGACCTCAAAATTAAATGCAGATGTATACAATAGATGGCCAAATTATTAAGGACAGTGTTCAAATTTATGCAATTTTAAGTTTATCACATTTGTTTAATCCGTTGACTTTTAACCGTTTATTTTATTTGAAATTGCTACTAGTTCTACTTCATTGTTTTTATGTTTCTCTTCAAAGTGTTTCTTCACTCTTAGCTGAAGAAAATATCACTGTTTTTCCTTGGCCAGGGAATTCACCAGACATGAACCCCATAAAAAACATGTGGGAGCTCACCGAAATTTTTTTCACCTTTGCGAAAAAAGTGATCACTACCAAGTGCCAGTTGAGTGAAACTCTTATCAGAGAATGACATCACAACTCCAAACTTCAAGAACATGCAAAGACATGCATTGGGAGCATGCCTAGACGCATATAGAGTCTAATTACCATAAAAGGTGGCATCATTAAGTACTGAAAACAATTGTACAAATTTTTTGTCAATTCTAGTATTTTAAAAAAAAGTAGAAGAATACATAGTTTTGTACAATTTTATTGTTATTTTTATGATCCCAATAAAAATAAAAAATACTGAAGAGGCCTACAACCAACCATGTGTTAGCAAAATCAAATTAAATTTGAAAATGCAAAAACCTCAATATTGTCCTTAATATTTTGACCACTCACTGTAAGTTTTAAGGAAAATTCCAACAACTATAAAATTATGCTTTTCTACTCTGATTTGCTTTATGTTTTGAATGATAAACTTTTTTTTTTAAATAAATATTTATTTATTATCACTAGGGTCTATAAAGTCTAGGGTTAATAACAATCCGTAATTTAGAAATATCGAATATTTACTCTATTCGAGGATCGAACAAAACACCTATCAATTTTGGAGCGGTCACCCTGACCACTTAGCCACCAAGCTAGTATAATATTGTTGTATTCTAGGCTTCTGATACCAGTGTTCTGAAGCTAATACAATAAATCAGTACGATTCATGGAAAGACTTATAATATTAAGAAGACCAGAAAGAAAAAATAATTATGGTCGATCACTCCCAGTGGATAGAACTAATATCCAAACTCAACTCTAGTATTCAATTGCGATTTGGAAGATCCGGAATAGAATAACTTGGACAAGTATGTTCCGGTAAATCGTTGGAACAACCTCCGGTGTTCTATTCATAGCAGGTTTAATATCCACCATAGTAGCCACCACATGTCAGACACTGGACGTTGAAAAGATGGATAAAGTGATTTACAAGAAATAGCAATTACTGACTGTTGATTACTTATCAATAAACGTTTTATTTCCTCAGTATTCCAACAGAACTGTCGTTGCGGACTCGCTAAAAAGCTAAAGTTTAAATTTCAGTCATATAAATTGGGAGATAATTGGGTTTTCAAAAAAGTAATGAAACAACCATTGTTTTGAAGTTTCCAAATATACATCAACCCTTCATTTATACAGAGAAATATTCAAAATTTCTATCTTTTTTATTAATACCAAATGATTTTTTTTTATAATTTAAAATCGATAGTTTTTATTATTCTCATTCATTCCAACCAAAAATGATAAAAACTTTAAGCAATATGATAATAAGGAAAGAAGTGGTACAAAATTTATGTCAGACAGTTAAAGGGCTCTCTAATATTACAAAAATCAATCATTGTTGACCAACCAAGTACCCAAAAGTACCCAAATATTAACAATAGAGAAAACTTTATTCAGCAACATGAACAACATGATAAAGAAAGACTTCTCTGTGCAAGAAAACTTCTGGAAAAAGTTCATTTATTAAATATGGAAAATATTGCTTTAACCTCTATTTTTTTTCACTTCTCCACAGTTGTCTATAATTTCAATTAATTTATTTCAATCGATAGAAAATTTTCATTTTTTTTTCGAATTGTTGTGAAAAAAAAACATTTTTTTTCAAACAAAACTTTCATATGAAAATTATATTTTGTCCATTAAAAAGATTATTGAAATGCTTCAATGATTACTAAACAATAATACTTACAAATTTTAGTACCGCAAATTACTCAGAATATAATCATTTTTCACAGTTTATAAACTTTTCGAATAAATTTTCTGTTTTTTTAACTAGTTTATTTATTTTCCCTGTCCTCGTAAAAAGAATATTCTTTAATACGAAATAGATACGAAGTAATAATTTGTAATTGTATTTACATCGTTTCGATAGCAGTTTCTGTAACGGAGAAAAGTTTGCGCTAGTAAGTAGTGTCATTTTTCAATGTACATTGATATGGGAACGAAGCTTACTACCGTTCCATTGTTTTAAAGAACAATATTTTTATGCTTTATAAAAACAATAAAAGTTATTTCTTTTAAAAAACTTGTATTCGAGATCTTTCAATTTAAGAGATTTTCCAACATCATTTTTCATACTGAAATAAATAACTTTTCCAATCATTTTTATTTCGAAAAATAGTTATGTTACGGTTCGATATTTATTTTACAATTTAAAAAATATCGAGACTTAGTACAATATAAATGCTAATAGAAGTAGAAATGTGTTTCAAATTCATTGGAAAAATGATGACGTTTTTTTTTTTGTGTTAAGTCTGTTGCCAAAAATCGATACGGAAAATATTTTTAATTTGAAAACTTACAGCGTGTTTTACTTATGTTGATGCTAACGAATAAAAAGGTAATCTAAAATAAATGTGAAATCGAAATAAATGAATTAACTTAAAACATAGAAAAGCACTTTATACTAACGTCGTTCAATATAAATAAAATATATTGTAATGTTGAAGTTGTATTTATCTTTGGAGAAATTTATTTTGTTCTGGATACAACCTTATATATTGTGACTTTTAATGTGATTTTGTAATAAATAAATTGAAAACTACACATTTAGCTCCTTATAGTTAATTGTTTTTTATTCAATTTTGTGTCTACATGAAAATCAAAATTTGTGAAGCGAATTAAGACTTCTAGTAATTGGGTTGTGCCATGAATGGTTTTTGTTAGTTCTTAAAGTAGATATGCTTTTTTATGAATTTAATTACATTATGAAAGGTTATACGAATATTTTATTTTTTGATTAACTAAAGAGCATAACTAGCAAAAATTTTAATTTATTTAAAATTTAAATCGGATTTTGTTATATTGGTTTTCAGAAAAAAAAAACAGTGGAAAACCGTATTTTTTGAATACTTTTATTTGTGTATATTTTTTGTGACAAAATATTTTGATTGGATCTGTTTTTATTTTTTAAATTTTAATTGTAATCTCTGAATAATAAGGGAGAAAAGAATTGTTGATACCCCAAAGGATCAAATCTGGTAACATTGCGTTTTTTGTTTGTATCAAATATTAAATTAGGTATTACTATATTTGCATTTTAAAATTAAAAACAATATAAAATGCAATATTGTTTTATGTTTTTTAAAAAAAAAATCAATAAAAATAATGACTTTTTAAGAGGCAAAATTAATAATCATCCTACACAAAATGATAAAACACTATTTTGCAAAAGATTAAAAATAAATTATAGAACAATAAAGAAAAACTTAAGGCAAATATATAATGAAAAAATGTTTTCTTGAAAATGATTAATGCTTCCGAATCTCTATAGGAAAATAATTTTCTCTTCGCAAATACATAAGGCATAGTACAAGGTGAAACCGAGGCTTGATAAAGCGTCGTAACCTCGACTCCGCAATATCCACTTTAACCACTTGTAGTCAGATATTTGAAAAGTTTTAACGGTTTAGGTATGCTCCTTTTTAATTCATAACGCATTAAATTTTAGTAAACAAAACAGAGTTTATGGACAAAAAAAAAATATAAATTCAGAGAGTTTTTTAAAGAATTTTTCACCACCAATTTAAACAGCATAAAAATTGTGAAACCATTCGAAAAATGTTTAAATCAATTAGGAAGAAAAATAGGGCGGAATTTATGAAACGAAAATTTTATTGATGAAACAATAATAGGAGATATTAACTTCCTTTTTTCCGTTAGAAAGTTTTATGGTAGATACAGTGATAACTTGGAAATAAAAACCGTACATAACTGTGATTTATAATATTATGGATGATGCAAAAAAAATAACTCAAATATGTAAATATTGGACTTTACAAATACTGAGATTTGTTGAGAAAAAAAATTGGAGGAAAAACGTTTTCATTGTTTTGAATTTGTATTTCAAGATAAGTAGATAGACAATTGGTATTCATTTATAATATTTCGAATAACTATTTTTTATGAAACATAATCAAGTCGTTATTTGAAAAATTTAGAAAGCCTTATACTGGCTAACCAAATGAAGCACAAGAAAGTAAAGGCCAATTTAATAAAGAAGTAATATTATCCATGTCACTTTTTTATTATGTTGGGTTTTCTAGGATGACGTTAGTTGAGTCTCAACACTGCAGCTTTAGGGTTTATGGTGCTTTCTGGGTGTCTACTTCACCTAGTAAAGACCAAGCAGCTGGGTGAACCTTAGCACTTATCCCACTAGGTGCTTTCCGATAATTTTAGTTCCAGGGTTTGTTATCCCCAGTTTCTCATTTTTCCAATTATTCAGAGCACCAAATTCCCAGAAGTAGTTTTATCCTCTGCCTGCAGAACCTACATTTTGGATCATCTACATATAATACCGATGTATACAGTGTCTCTTCATTCCTCAATGGTCAGTTATTTAACCCGTTTTCCACGACCTTAGACGTTATTATACCATTCTGAACTGTTTTCTTGCAAGATCAAGAATATTTCAGAAGTTACTTTTTGTGCTGGCTTTCCTATCATTATTTTACTGTGCTTTTGTCCGGTCGTATTCTTCCATGATATGTAGTGAATTTTGTAAACTCATTTCTTGGTGGTATTTTTCATCGAAGGATCCTTGCTAAGCAAAGGCGTCAACGTTTTCATTATTCTGGATATACTTATAGCCTGGCACCCATCTCAAGTTTGCCTTGTTATTGGTAGTCAGGCTTATGAGGGTTTTTTACACTCCTTAGTCAAGTAAGAGACGATCTGTGGTTTTGCTAATGCCTTTTATAATATTTGGTTATTGGTGAATATTTGGGTCGTGCTTTTATTTTATATTGATAGGTGAATGTTTACCATTTATTGTTATGGGGTCCTATTCAATTAAAGATCGCAAGTAAATTATAAAGAAATACTATAAAAATGGGAAATAAATAAAAAAAAAACATTTTGAGCACTTTGTTATTACTTTGTTGGCACAATCATCGAAATTAACAGTACCATTGTACGTTTAGTATGTCAAACCAAGGCTATGGTTCGGTTGAAGATGCACTCAAGTCTGGCAGGTCAAAGCTGTTCCTACTCAGGATGTAATCGTTACTGTGAAACATAGTGTAAAAATTATCCTGATAGATGCTATATAATTTTTATATAATAAAACAATGCTACTTGCCACACAAGCGTGAAAATATAAAATATTTGTAAGCGTTTTTTTCGAAAAACCGCCTAATTTCGTTTAAAAGAAATGTGATTTGGCTTGCAATTTTAATCATGCAATTTAACAACAACAGACATCTTTTTATTAAAATTTCTGAAGAACAAAGTGTACATTGATAAACCAGCCACCATCTAAGATCTAAAAACAACATCAAAATCGAAATAAATGCCATGTAATTGTTTCTGTAGGCCAGGAGATTAGGTTAAAAATTTTAATCATCAAGTCGATTTATGTTAAACTAGCTATCGTGAACATATAAGTAATATTACTTTTCATACATAAATGGCATTAATCAACCACAAAAGTAAAGAACCCAACTTGATTTGAAACTAAAAATATATCGTTTTAATTTGCATTGACTTTCGTATGCCTCATTTGGCTAACCCAATTTTAAACAAAGGATTATTAGTAGTTGTTTTAAACTTAAGCTTTTTTATATAAAAACGAATGACAAAATTTTAAATCATTGTGTTGAAAAAACGACTATTAGAAGGTACAAATTCCTTAATACAACATAGCATTATTTAAATTTTTTCTCAGGGATCTTATTTCAGAAGAAATTAATGAAACAATGATGAGTAAAACATCAAATTACATATTAAGCACATACACGCGTAGTAACATCCTGTAATAGATTTAATTACTCTCAAAGTAATCAAAAACTGAATATTCCTTTCAACATTCACCTAAGGATATTACTCCCACATTTTGTTTACATTCAATACATTTAAGGTTGAGTTGATTTTTTTAATTTTAATGTTTCAGCAAGATTTTCTATCAATACAGAAATGTCGGTGAATAGAATTCTTTAGAATAAGTTTAAGATTCTCAAAAGGTAGCTGAATTGGTATTCAGTTGTACATGACCGCACATTTGTTTTCACTAAAAATAAGTTCTGAACTTTTCACTAACGTAAATGACATGCTTGCGAATTTGGTGTGTTTGAAACTATCGATTCGTGCAAACTTTTAGGATTTCTTTTGAGTTCTTTTCAATACACAAATAAAGATTTAATCACAAAACGAGTCAATTATTCCCAGTCAATGATCACTAATTGAATATTTTCTCTTATCAGCGTACATTTAAAAGAATGTTGTACCTATAATTTACAGGAACAAATGACACACCCTCGCACCGTGCATAAAAATCGAGATGGAGAAAATTGATTTAAAAACAGGAATTTCTTGATACAAAATAAAAAAATAAAATTGAACTCCTGTCGGTTTTAAAGGAATGTGATGTCATGTAAAAAAATAAGCTCATTATTTAACACAAAATCAGTTATTATTACACAAATTACTTTAATAGTCGATTATTATTTAGAATCTGTAAACAGGAAAAACTGTTTATCTCTGTAAGATATAGTTTTGTAGATACTTCCCGATAAATTATCGTCATTTTACCCTTACTTGTAATTTATTCCATCAAAAACATAAATGTGAAAATAGAGCCAAGTACGATCGATGTTTGGAGTTGGCTTCGCCGATAAAAGAGTTGACATATTTAAAAAATTGAAGAAAATATACATAAAATAGAATTCAATCGACCGACTGCAGCCTAGTGGTCAAAATCACCGCTTCAAAATCGGTGTTAGGTTCGAATCTTGTATCGAGCAAATTTTCGATATCTTAATCTACGGATTTTAATAACCCAAGAGTCGCTAAAAAACCTTAGAAGTTATAAGGCGATGGTAAAAATAATAATAAATAATAGAATACAAGTATTAAAATTATTGAGAACTCATCAAACTATTTCTATAGTTGCATTGAATAGGTTAAAATAGCGAATTCATTATAAGAAAGAATTTATAATTTTATTAATTCCACCTAAAAATAAATATTTTTATTGTGCATCAATATATGAATATAAATATTTTATTGAATTTTTCAATAATTTTATTTTAAGTCAAATATGTCTATTATCTATATACTGGCCGTTATATTTTCGATATTTTTTAACCGGTATTTGTATTCAAAAATTATTTCAATCTTCTTAAAAAAAAGAAATAAATAGACAGTCCAAAAATTAAATACGGTATTTAGTTCTTTTAGGCTTTCATATCGAAAACCTTACAGTAGGCTTCAAAACAGTAATAGGCTATGAAATCGGAATTTGTAATATACATTGTTCTTACGTTTAAACTCAGTGATCTATACCGACCATTTAAATAAATCATTCTTTTTAAAATATAAATTTTTAGTATTTATTAAAGTTGATACTACAATATAAAATTATAAAATATTATTTTTTTTTATAGTTAGCTTAAATTTATTAGATTCAAATTTATAGCAATTATTTTTATAAGCAAGAGTAAATTCAAATATAGGGTAATATTTCAAAAATAAATGAAACTTGAACCTTTATGACAATCTCGTACGATAAAATCAGTGAAATTTATGTAAAAGATTTCTAAGATTTATATCTGCTATTAACTACTTGGAAACCAATTTAGTTAAGCTGCAATGAGTATAAAGTATTAATAAATTGAGAATAAAGAGAAATAAAATAAATGCGCATTTAAAATGATTAATTTCGGTACTTTAAGACCATTATACTATACAATTAAATTGTTTTAGGTAACCATAAGTTTATTGGAATGGAATTTAAAAAAATGTAAATGAAATTGTTTTTAAAGTCATTATTTTTTTTCTGAATTTTCTTGAGGGACAATTATAACAGCTAACTTTCACAGCTCATGAGCAATATCATTTTATAATGATTCCACAAAGGAAAAACTTTCGTGTTTTCAATTTTGCGTGAAAGTGTTTTGAAATAAAAATGAAAAGTTGTTTATACAATATAATACGAAATAATACGATTTTGAATTCATTGAGTGAGGAATTTGTTTAAAATTTTCTTTGCTTCGCGTATTCTCTGTAGTGATAATAATGGAATTTTTAAATGAATGTGTCAAATGTGAAAAAAATTTAGACATATTTTGATCATAAGATGAAAGAATTTGATTCTATGAAAGCATTTTACGCGTTGAAAATGTTTTCATAGAAAAGTTAAATTGATTTTGGCTTTGCGCGCTAACAATATAAATTTATTTGCTGAAAAATTGAGCATATTGACAATGGAAATTTTTCAATTACTGGAAAAGACTACAAGAGGATTTTTGATGTTGACCTATTATGTACACGAACGAACATAAAACTCAAAGATTTCTTACATTTCTCGATTTTTTTTCCATTTTTCCTCGATTTGTACCATTTGGAAAGGAGTGTAGGCCATTATTCATTATAATAAGGTAATATTTGGTTTTGATTTGAGTACTTTTATAAATCATTTGCACGATTGTTTGGGGTCAGTAGGTCACTTGAAAAAAAAAAATAATTAAAATTTTTTCTAATAAATCGTTTAAAATAACCAATTTTGATATAAGAAAAGGTCACACAGAAAAGAAATAGATTTGATATCCTTATTTCATTCTTGAGAGGTAAAATGATTTAATTGTTTTTATACTGCTTTATTAAAATAAAAGTTTAATTAATTTTATTTTTTTACTTATGATGACGAATGTGACAAAGAATGGTTTGAGCAATAAACAAACGGGAGCATATAAGCAGCGATTGTGCATGAAACAAAGAATAGATTCAATCGTAGAATAATGCATTAGTATGAATGTATTATGTACATCAACTGTAATATATTATATGCAATACTTCTGGAATAAGAAAGGAAATTCACAGATATAGCCTCGTACACGTTTTCTTGTTGTTTTCAAAATATTAATAATTTGTCAATCCAAACGATATTGGAAATAATATATCAAAAATATGACAAGTTTATACAAAATTTAGATGCAAGTAGGTTTGTTTTTTTGTTGAAAAATAAAATTTTGTTGATAAAAAATATATATTTTTTTACTCTTGCAGTTATAAGAACCACTATTTATAGTAATGTCAAAATTATTTTAAATTTTCTAAATCATGTTTCCAAAATGTTTTATTAATCCCCTAGACTGAAAATTTGGGACAAAAATTATTTGAGCTCCAGAAAAAGTGAAATTATTTTGAAATTGTATTACAAGCATATTTAGGTACTATACAATTTAAGAAACATGCAAATAAAATCATGGAATAAGCAAAGAATAGCGTATTGAGATCTTGGATGCAAAAAATTCAACTTATCACATTCACGGTTTATAAGGAATCGTGAAGTATGATTTCCCTTAATATTCATTGGTTCGAGGTTGTTCGCAAGAATAAATACTTAGGTTTTTAACTAAATTCACGCTTGGAACGTGGAACGTCATCATAAATAAACAAGTGACTTGAATTCAAAATTCAAATTGATTAATCAAAAATAAAATATATCTTTATCTAATTTCAAAGTAGGGATAATATCACGCTTCAATTTCGAGTTCAAAAAGTTAGAATAAGCTATTGATTTTATCCCTCTGATTTTGACTACTTTTTCGAAAATGTTTAAAGCGATGGTAAATCAAACATAAAGCTATAATTTTTGTGACCTGTTTTTGACTTATTTATCTCCAACAACACTTCCATTTTCTACTCCAACTCCAAAAAATCACATTTAAAATTTCCGATTTCAACTTTGGTTCTAATAAATCCACCTCTGTTACCTTCTTACTTCAATGGTCATGATCTTTAAAACAATTCTCCGACCAAGGTAAGCACAGTGGTACACATCATATGCTAAAATTTCAAATGTAACGTTCCACTACTAAACTCGACAATTGATAACGTTACATATATGGAACGTAGCTAAACTATCTAATGTCAAAATAATTCAAACACAGCATGGGTAAGTATTTAAATCTTTTTTTAGCGTAGAACGATACATTAGACGTGAGATTATACATCGCGATTTGGGTACAGAGCCAGTAACAGGATTTATCAAAAGATAAGATAAAAATTCAATGTGAGTTGTGAATAGTCCCAAAAATTGACTGCTACCATCTTATATATAAATTGACTATCTTGCTGTCCGTGCGTTCAGACTATACGCATGCGCTCGGTTATCCCCACTTACGCATTCAAAACGTTGGTAGGGTTAAGTTGACACAGCGCACGGCATTCAAACATGCCTATTTGATCAAACCGGCTAATTACCAAATTTGTTTTTTTTGTATTTTTTTCATAACAACGTTTTGATGCAACGGGCAACTACTAGTTTTCTAATAACCACCTTAACCTACTGGTGACCGAGTGGTCTAGATGACCGCTCCAAAACTGGCAGGTGTTGATTTCGATTCTCGTATCGAGAAAATTTTCGATATTTCTCGATTAAGAAATCTAACTAACTCTAGAGTCGCTAAGATCTAAGTAGTTATAAAGCGACGGTAGTGAATAACATTAAAAAAAAGAACCACCTTATATAAGACTTTGTTTCAGATCTATATTGTCGATGAAATATTCATCTCCGCTTAGTGTTAGTCCTTTTAATGTCAATAAAAAGTGTCTAACAAAGTTATAGTTTTGTTTTTGGGAAGTTTTAGCGTTAAATTCGAGCCAAAATTTTGTTTTAATTTTTGAAGAAGTGTTGTCAAAGATATGTTCATGAGTTTTCATACACCCTGTAAGAGTAAAAAAGAGAAACAATTTCAAAATTTTGATTTTTTCCTCAAATTAATTGATGCTATATAAAATCATTTCTTATTTATAAAAGCTTTTCAAACTGTTTTTTTTAAACTTAACACCCCACAATCTAGCCAGAGCTATTTGCACTCAAATTTATCAATTATTCGAAGTCGGCTTCCAGAAGTATTGTGGTAAGAATTTGAATAGATACATTGGATAATTGCTTAAAAATCTAGTTGGATAGTCTAAAGACGTATTTGAGAAAATTACGTGTTCACATTAGTGCCAAAGAGTTACTATTTATTTGATTTTTTTTAAATCCAAATAATTTTGTTTCCATTTGTTTTCCAATATATTTTTTATACTGTAAAATTTTTTAGTACGTTTCCAAATTAGGGGAAAACATTGATTGTTGAATGTTGTCGTAGAAATGATATTGTATTTTGGATTGTTAAAATTTACATAAACTTTATAAAAAATAAACCAAAAAGTTGTACTCAAAGAAAATGTTTGTTTTAGTTTGATTAATGTAGGTTGCAATTTTTGCTGCAAAAAATTATTAATTAATATTTTCTTTAAAAAAATTACTTTTTGTACATTTTTGCTGCTTGTGTGACTAATTTCAGAAATTCATAAACATTTTGCATTGTACATTGTGCAACTCAACATGTTTAATACTGCTAATAAGATACAAATAGTGTAAATATTGGATATTACTGTTTTATTCACTTAATTGACATTAAGATGCAATTGTGATTTCCTTTAAGAATGGGTTAAGATAAACAACTCGATTAAGTACGTTTTTAATTCGCTTGGTTGGGGATAACAAAGCTCACTCAATAAATATCAGTCTATATGCTTAATGTATATTCTTCATTCAACCATTGTGGTACATCTTATTGTCAGAATTCCAACTATTTTATAATTTAAATTATCTCATTTGGGATATTATTGCAGTAAAAGGATCAAAATAATGAACTTGAAAATCGTTGGAAAATGTTTTTGTTAATAAAATGTCAAAAGTTTTCAAAAAGAAATAACATTGCAAAGTGTAAACTGGTATTTTGGGTACTATCAATATATAAATCAACAAATTTAAGTTTTTTTTATCAGAAAAATCAATATCGAAACTTCGATGTGTGTCCAGTTTAGTTAGTAGAAAAGGACTGGTTCTTTATATTTAATTAAAAAATAAATATAAAAACTAGATAAATTGTCTTAATCATTGACTGTTTATTGCTCCGGGTTAAAAGTAAAACTGTTTGTCTTTTTATATTTTGTCATTTAATATGTTATATTTCTATTTGTCAATTCTCAAAGGCTTGGAAAAAATATGATGACATATTTAAAATCGAATAAAGGAATTTTTTTGTCTCATGCAAAAAGTCCACATTTTCATTACTGTTTACTGTGTCAATCATTCCTTTTAATTATTGCAGCAAATGTATAATGGAATAATCTTTAGCTGTTTTTTGCACACAAAAAAAAAGATATTTAAAAAATTATTCGTCTTCATGATTGGAAAAATACACAACTAAGAAGTGAATTCTATTTGTTAAAACAAAAAAAAAAACAAAAATCTTTTCCAAGTCCAACTTTAAAGTCCATCTACGTAATGAAATTTGAACTATTGTTACACTCTAGATCGATTATTTGTATAGATAAACGATGGTATACACAAGACTAAGCGTAGAAAAAGAAGTTCATCAAAGCTCATTGTCTGACAAAAACGGATGATTTACGGCTATAAAGAAAACTACATGCAAAATTAAATACTAAACATGCTATATAAATACCGACGATGAAATAAAAAATTTCAAAAATGTAAATAAATAACTGAATATTAAATCGTATTTATTATTTGAAATACACACGCTATGTAGATTTATAACGTTTCAGTTATAAAAAACAAATTACATGAAACTGGGAAGCAAAATATTCCAATTAATTTAAGATAAATAAAGTATCTTGTATTTTATCTCTCATTTCATATATTTATTGTTTGTCGCTCATTGATTTTCACGTTTTAAATACAACGCAATGTCAATAAAATATATATTTTATGTACTTTTGAAGTATATTAAATACGTTTTAACAATAAACATAAAAAAAATCAATCTTCCTGGTGTTGGCACTTTTTGAAAATAAACATATTTTTTCCAATATGATTCTTTTTTTTCTAAGTTTAATTTTCAAGGAGGAGCCTCAACACTGCAGCCTCAGGACTTATTGTGCTTCCTGGGACCTATCTTCATCTAGTTAAGACCTAGCAGCTGGGCGAATCTCCACACCCGTCCCTTCTTTACAACAGAATATAAACTAGGTTCAAACAACGTAAGGTGCCATACATAGTTTCTATATTTTGTATTTATTTTCGAATTTCTCACCAAACTTTACATTTGTAAAATAATAATTTAAAACTTTCATACAAAATTTTTAGTTTTTGTCATTGTTTGAGCACAATTTTCTAATCTTAGATCAATGTTTTGGCTCATCTTATTTATAATTAGTTTGGTTTGTAATAAATTGAATAATAAATTCGGTTTTCTTAAAATGGTTGATGCAATTAATTCAACAATCAAAACATTGTTTTTCAATTAGTTCTACCTCATACATGATTTACAATAATACACTTTAAACTACTAAACATTCTATCGCAGTAATAGTCTTCTGTTCTTTGGCGTTAGAAGAACACATACAAAATAGATTTGTTGTATCTATGTTTAGCACATAGAGATATATCTTCATGTGTACAAACATTATACATACATGCTTAAAGCTCTCAAATATATCAAATGAATTAGACATCGTTAGCAGAACATTGCAATTGTAAAATTGTGCAAAAGGAGAAAAAATAAACACAGGAATTTAAGAGATCAATTTGCAACTATAGTTGTGACACTAGGCTGATTTTTTTTTGACTTTTTTTGGTCCCATCGTGAAATTTTGTTGGAAATACCAAAAAAAATTCCCTGAAAGTTTGAGCCCTTAATATTAATTTTAAGTCCTCGACCAAGACGTGTAAAGATTTCCCATTGAAAATACACGGAAACTCTGATTTTTTATTTTTAAATTTCTATATCTCAGCGGCATTTCATGGGATCGCTTTTACCGAAGATGGTTTTTGTCAGAATTAAACGCTCTACAAAAGTGCCCATTGCGACAAAGTCGTAACTGACACCGGTGAGGTAGTACGGACCGCTGAACCTAATTTTTCCATAAAATTCGCGTTTTTTTTCCATTTATCTCGTAAATAACAAGAGCTACGGAAAAAATATAAATGAAAAACTTGTAGAGAATTTGATTTCCTACAAAAAAGGTCCTGTAGACCAAATCGCGAAGATCAATATTAAACGAGATATTAAGCCTTGAAATGATTTTTCTGTGAAATTTTTGCCGATCATTGATTTAAACTTATAAATTGATATAAAAAAAATATATTGATATAAACTTAATATCTCGTTTAATATTGATCTTCGCGATTTGGTCTACGGGACCTTTTTTGTAGGAAATCAAATTCTCTACAAATTTTTCATTTATATTTTTTCCGTAGCTCTTGTTATTTACGAGATAAATGGAAAAAAAACGCGAATTTTATGGAAAAATTAGGTTCAGCGGTCCGTACTACCTCACCGGTGTCAGTTACGACTTTGTCGCAATGGGCACTTTTGTAGAGCGTTTAATTCTGACAAAAACCATCTTCGGTAAAAGCGATCCTATGAAATGCCGCTGAGATATAGAAATTTAAAAATAAAAAATCAGAGTTTCCGTGTATTTTCAATGGGAAATCTTTACACGTCTTGGTCGAGGACTTAAAATTAATATTAAGGGCTCAAACTTTCAGGGAATTTTCTTTTTGGTATTTCCAACAAAATTTCACAATGCGACCAAAAAAAAAAAGTCAAAAAAAAAAAATCACCCTATTGTGACACATATGGTTGCCTAAAGAATAACTATAATTATTTTTTGACATTCACATATAATTGAATTATCCGATTTTGTGTTATCTATTAATTGAGTTAACTAAAATGTTTTAACGATAATGTAAACTTCAAATATTGCCTGAAGAAGTCGAAAAATACAGGAAAAATAATACCACAATTACTAAGAATTTTAATAACAGCTCTCAAATAAAGAAATTCAAATCATTCAAAAACAACACTTTTTTCTCGATTGCGGCTGTACGTTTGTAAGAAATAGATTCTAGAAAAAACGAATTATTTAAAAAATGTTTTAACACAAAAGTAAAGAAAATGTCATTCAACAGTTTAAAGAAAGGGCTTTTTTGTATAATATGAGAATGGTAATCTATATCAGTGGTTCTCAAACTTTTTTGGTGAAGTATAACTTCTTTTGAAGTGGTATTAGTGTTATATTTTTCCAATATAATTTTGCACAAACGTCATTGGGAAATTAAACAAAAAAGCTTTACGATTATCGTGTAGTCTACCTTAAGAGTTCAAGAATTGGGTTTTTCTTAAAAAACTTTTTGATGATTATTTGTTTACTTATCAGTATCAATTTATGCATAAATATCAAACACATTTAAAAAAAAATTAACCTAAATTATTATAATTATATATACAAGGAATGTCTAACCAAAATAAAAGAAGGTACTTTATGCTTTGTTTCAATTACGTTGCTAATTGCCAACCACTAAAGACCAAAAATTAATCAATATGGCTTAAAGATTAATTTTCCATTAGCCAATATAAAACTAATTTTTCGAATGCAAATATATTTTTCTGATGTACTATCGACCCCGACTCTACTTACTATCAGTGCAAGTACAAGTACTAAAGCTTGGTAGCGCATATCTTAATATATGAAGGGAAAATTTTTGACTTTATTATTTTTTCCTCAAAATACTCAAATAACCTACTGTTGGCCGAGTGGCCTAGGTTACCGCTCCAAAACTGGAAGGTTTTGAGTTTGATCTTCGAATCGAGCAAATTTTAAATATTTCTCGGTTATGAATTTTTACTTAATCTAAAGTTGTTAAAGACCTTAGCAGTTATGAAATGACAATAAATAACAATCGAAATAAAGAAAACTCAAATTAATACTTTTAAATTATATGTTCTTCATCTGTTCTTTTAACGGTTGCAAGTTCCTATGTAATAGTAAACTAAGAGAAAAGAGGGAAATTTTTGTTTTCCTCAATTGTTTGCCAAGAAATTTGTTTCCAAAGACGGCATTTTAATTGCAATTTTGTAAAAAAATATACAAGAACCAATTGGTCTAACATTAGTTGAATATTATTATAAAATATTAAATTGGAACTTTCATTCATACTATTAAACATTTTCAAACTAACCAAAGAAACACATTGGCTAAAAAAGTATAAGTTACAATTAATGAGTGACTATAATAAGTAAATGCCAACAAAGACCCAAGTATAGCAAGGACAATAGACGCAAATAACCGTGCGTTAAATGTCTTTAATTAAAATTAAAAAAAAGTTAATAACTAAGTTTGCCACGGTGCCAAATAGAAAATCAAACTCATTTTTTCATTTGGCACCGACTTAATATTAGTTAATAAGTTCAATTTGATCACATACTTATTAGGACTAAAAAGCCATTAGTTACAAGAATGGTCACATGCTTTTCTGTTTCGTCATTTTTTTTTGTTATTAAGTTTTACCTTAATATCTTAAGATTAAACGAACCGAAAAAGCAATTAAAAAAGATGATTCAAACGGAAAATTTAATTTTTATTTATCAAATGATAAAGCCTTAGTCATTTACAAATTAAAGAAAAAGTATTTCAATTATTTTTGCTAAAGACAGTTAAGTGAAAATCGAAATTCTTTATTATTTGTTTTTAATTAAAAGCATTTATTGGTTCGTATGGCTACAATGTACGACATTTAATGGAATTGATCAAGAAAAATTTAAACTTTACAAAAATCGAATGTAGTGTTAAAAAGTGTTAAAAATGTAGTGAGAAAAGGGTTCATTCGGGAGTCGAGACAATGAAATGTGATTTTTACTAATATTATAAATATCTAGGCGAGTGTTTTGATAACTTTTGACTGTTTTAAGTTATAATTATGACTGACTTTATAGAACTTAACGATAGTTTTTATTTATGCATAAATGCTGATTGATTTACGGATTAATTGGTTCACGGTAGGTATACCTACCGTAGGTATACGGTTTTTTTAGGTACTTTTTAGATATTTATAATTATTTTTTGAAAATGAATTGATCATTATATACAACTATTTTATTCTAAGTAACAGTTTATTAAATGTGAATTTTTAAAGTTGACAAAATAGTGTTCTTAAGTATGATTATGTTTTTCGTAAAAGAAATAAAAAAAATAATAATTTTCATATGCCACAACAAATAGGAAATTTAAAAAGAAAATATAATCTACACCTACGTTACGCAGACGAAGTCGCGGGCATCAGCTAGTCAACAATAAAGTTAAAAGGGTTAAAAGTATGTTAAAGTAAGGATCCCATTTCACTCAGATATAAAATTTTTGAACAAGAAAATTATCATTATAATTATGAAATTTTTAGGACAATAAAAATTTTGAGCATACAGAAAATGTTACATCTTCTATCAATTAAAAATTATATTAGGTTACTTTTCATCTTAAAAATTAAGAGGAATTAAATCGTAAATATTAATTACAGTTCCATAAAAGTTCTAATATTCTCAAATCAAATTTGTTCAATGTTTGTTATCTTAATGTAGATTTTTAGAAAATGTTTGAATTTTATTGCCCTTAATTCCGACAAAATTACGTCTTACAAGTATTAAAAATGACGTCAAAGCAAATTTGTTAGTCTATTATGGAACAACGAAACCATTACTGCTCACATAATGTGATTCAAAAGCTCTAGACCATAGAACTAATATTATTATATTACAAAGTAAAGGCCAATAAATGGGTTAGTACTACACTACTGTTTCATCTATGTTACGGCTATCGGTTTAACATAAAAATAAAAGCGATCATAATTTGTTCTCCTTTTTGGCAGTATAAAGTATTTTGTCCAAAAAGTTTAAAGCTATCGATGGCATAAAGGAAGTCAATTTAAATAGAAAATTTATGCGGTCATTTATTTCTTCCCAACCTCAATTACTATCAAAAGTCAAATTTAGAAATATAATAGGAGAAAAGTATGAACAATTCAATACTGATTGATATCTTAGCCAATTATCCATAGACCTTGCATGAAAATTTAATAACAATTATGGTAATTTATCCGAAATTGTAACTATTGCCAACAATTGACTGGACAATGTACAATGGAAAATAAATATTATTTATAAAAATGTATTAATGGGCAGTAAAAATTTCAGAGTTTCACAAAAAAGGTTAACATTACAAATGTTCTCAGCAAAAAGAAAATGGTACCATTTTTTTCCCTGAAAAACTAGGTCATTTTTCTTTTCCTGTTCAGTTTCACAGAATTGCGACACGCTTTTGAATTAGGCGTGTTTTTGTTAACGTCGACCAATAGAAATAGTAATCATCATATGCACCGGAAATTGAATGCCATATAATCAACTACAAAAAAAACGCAATTCAGTATACGTTTTGGCCGTTGTGACCTTTCTCGGAAATTTGACAAGATTATCAAATAAAGTTACCAAATTGCATCAGCAAATGAGATTGTCACGCAAAAGAAAAAAATAGAATTAAAGCTTACAAGTTTCTTCAATATAAACATAAAGCTCTAACGTTACATGGACAAAAAGCAAAAGAAATACTGTTGCAGAAAAAAAGTTAAAATTATTCTAATGCAGATTTTCATGTTTGAACTTTGTTTAAAAAATGCAATTAAATTTAGATGATTGTTTGCAATTCCATAATAAAAGTTAAAGCAATATCATTTTATATATTGTATCCGAAAATTTTATTGAACAATACTATAAAAGCAAACACGCAAAATATTTTTGTAATATGCAGAATATTTTTTTACATTTACACTGATGTTAATGAACGTATCTTTGCCTATTTTCTTAACGTTTTTAAAATTAAAAAATTTAATTATTCATATTGTTAAGCTTTAAAAATTCTTGCGACAAGAAAGAAAAGTAAAAAAGGGAAATTTAATTATATAGTTAAAATTACGTTTCTTTCAGTTGTTTATTAAGTTAATTAATATAAGGGACGTTATAAAATTAAGGGAGAGAAACTCAACATTTAAAAACAGTTATCAACTTATTTGATAAATTGAATACACTTTTTAATAACTTTTAAATTTACAATTATGTCATAACGATGCTTATAAAATCCTGAATAGCTATAACTCAGTGCTTTCAAACTTTTTTATGATTAGCGCCACTATTATCCCTTCAGTCACTCTATATGACAAAACTAAGTTTTTGGTCTGCTTTAATATAGAAATATTTTTAAAAATACGATTTAAATAAAACAAATATTTAATTTTTAAAAAGGGCTTATGTGATACAATGAATACATTAAACTTATTGATTATGTAAAAGGTAGTGGATCTAATTAGAGTAAAGGGTTTAAATTCAGGAAAAAGAAACAAAGAATTGTTTCCTGGATTTACTACTGAGGAAATAAAACTCTATTGCAATTTGGAAAGAAAAGTTATATTGCTTATAAATTCATTTATTGATCCAATCCAAAACCAAAACGAAAGACTTAACTATATTTTTGCGACTAATCGATACTTGGAACTTTATCTAATATGATCAAATTTTTCTGAATTTCTATTAATAATTGATAGCTTTTAGTAGCGGCTTCGTTCGCGTTGATTTCCCAAAACAAGTGTTAATTATCAATTAAACGGAAAGGAAATAATTTGAAAATTGTTTTTTTTTTTATTGCCTGACCAGGTTATCGGAATTTGAAAATTAAAAACTTTATTTTAGTTAAAAAAGCTAGAAAAATGCTTCATATAGATATTTTACTACAAAATAAATAATTGTAATTACTTAAATTTTAAAGAGTTCCTAGTATTAAAAAAATATTTAATATAGCAATAAATTTTCTTTAGAAAAGCAGGAGTAGAAGCATTAAGTTGGCCATGGGAAAAGCACGACTTTATCAAATGAGCCAATGCTACCTATTATGTTTGCCTATGCGCTTAATTAATGGTAACTGCAATACAAAGCATTGTTGGAAATTGAAGTTTTGAAACTATTTTCCCCATAAACATAAACGTAGTAGTTTTTGAACTAAAAAACAATTTATCTTTGAAAACAAAGTGAAAATTCGCAATTTTGTATTCTTCCATTTCGATTTATTTTTGCTTCTTCAATTATCCATTCTAAAACTTTGGTGCCAAAATATTAGAAACTTTCCTAAAGAACATATTCTTAGATATCAGTCGAACAACAAACAGCTTTTATTTTTGACAATAAATTTATTATAAGGAGTTGTTTATAGAACATGTAAAAAATTAGTGGATTTCGTGGCTGGTACATATAAAATGTCCTGCAAGTACCATGGTGCTTGCGTGTATAGGATTGAAAATCTTTGGTATTTTTTAATTGTTATTTACCATCGCTTTATAAATACTAAGGTATTTAGCGACTATAGGCGTAATTAAAATCCGTAATCGAGAAATATCGAAAGTTTTCTCAATATAAGAATCGCATCCAAACCAATGGTATTGGTGGCCAGTGGTAGCTGATACCCACCACTTTGTCTGCGTAACGTTGGTGTTGGATATATTTTCTTTTTAGATTTACTGTTTATCGTGGTAGTTATATGGAAACTTTTATTGCTCATATTCATTTTACGAACAACATATTCATACACCAAAAATACGGTTTTAACGCCTTTATAATTACACTTAAAATAAACTGTTCCTTTTAACAAAAAAGTAATTGGTAAAGGTCAATTTACTTTTAAAAAATATCCGATTACACTCTACGGGATTATGAAAATTGATATTTTTTATTCCTAATGAGTAAATAATGGTTTTTATTTGTAATATTTTATTTTTATTTTATTTTTTATATTTTTATATACCAACCGTTAATCAAATCATCTGGAACATTAAGTGTCTCAAAAGAGTGTCCATACATTACCTGACAAACCGATTTAAGTGATATGTGAGCTAGTAGAGATGTCTCTTACTGTTAGTTGTTACTGTTACTATATTTAAGTACACTATTAATTTCGTAATGATACTTGGAATACTATTAGATTTAAATTACTATAATTCATATTGTTAATTGTGTTATTAGACACAACTAACCTACGAGTGCTGAATGTGTGACATATTGTAATTATTGCCAAAAGGCTTTTGATGCTAAAAAAATATTTAAATGCTGCATGAGACTCGTTATCCAACCATATTTGCACTATGGCATAACATTTTTGTCTTCATTTTTCTCCTATATTATCGTGGATCTAAAAACTTTATGAAACCTTTTTCCTGGTTAATCTTGCAGGTTTATGTATTTGTTGAATGTGGAAAATCAAAGAGAAAAATGAGTGGAAAAAAATAATCTTCTTAAAATCAAAAAAATATGAAGTTTTTAAAGGTGTTTGGAAACAAAATATTAAAAGAAAAAACACATTTTTTTGAGGCTATCAATTATACTTTTTTGGTTTAAAGCTCATTTTAAATGTGACACTGTCTTAACAGTTTAAAAAAATATTTAAAAGAACTAATTCAAATGAAAATAAAAAATAGAACAGAATGAAGTATAAAGATTCGCGAAACTATAATTTGTCTAACTTTATACAAATGACACTGTAAGACAAGTCTCATTCCCATAATTTATCTTACTGCCGAATAATATAAACCACTAAAACGAGCCAGTGTGTTATTTTAAGTGAGATTCTAAAATTTATTTCTTCATTCTGATAAAAACGTTGATATAGACAAGCACTTGTACACATTTCTTCCCTTTAACGGCTTGAATATTTAAACAAGTTAGTTATGTAAGCCAGTCACTAAAAAAAATTCATGAGCGAAATAAATTTTCTTTTCAGTTGAATTTTATTTACTAGAAGGCTTAAGTTTTAAAATAAATACGTATAAATTACTCAGCCTCCAACTCTCTGTCATTTACTAATTGAAAAACCGAAAATAAATTTTATTGTTGGCATAAATAAGAAATTAACTGCCATTAACATTAAGTTATCGGTTGTAAGCGATAATTACTTAAAATAGTTGATTGAAAGATGTTTTTAATAGCTAATGAATAAATATTAGACGCTTTTTATAGTTAATGAATAAATGTAAAGTAAACTAAATCAATAAAATTCAACGCGGCCAGATTCATAAATAATTGCTTTTATTAAAATAATGATGTGAATCAAATTCTAGTAGTTGAGTTCTGTTAAATATTGATGAACCTGTTGCCTTGACTTGCTGGCAAGAATTCTTTTATATATTTGATAAAAATACAGTGTAGGTAAAATTGATGTTACAACACGCAACCAGTAGCTAAAGCTTGGCAAGTCGAATGTTAGAAAAACACGTGTGATCGATAGAGCATTACTTACGATTGTAATGAATATGTGCACAATAAAACAGGGAATCTGCAGTGAAAAACGTTTTCTATTTTCACATCACCTCTATCTGTTACGTAGGATCAGGCTACTTATTTTTTATTGTTATCAACAGTTTATTAAAGAAAAATAATATTTATTCATTCCCACTCATTTTGTCTGAATTGCACACAGGATAATATATATTAACGAGTTATATCACATATTTTTTTTCTTCGTATTGATTTTTTTTGCGGGAAGTTTGTTTTTGCCATTTTTATTCGTTCATATTACTTGAAATACCCTCATGCATTTTTCTATATATCCCTTATATTGAGTTAATTTTTTTCAAATGTTGAGTATACAAAAGATGAGGAAAAACTTTTTTCCAAACCATTCATTAAAACGTGATTTTTATTTAAAGTTCCGTATTAACAT
Organism: Sisyra terminalis; assembly: GCA_958496175.1. Taxonomy (NCBI): domain Eukaryota; kingdom Metazoa; phylum Arthropoda; class Insecta; order Neuroptera; family Sisyridae; genus Sisyra; species Sisyra terminalis. Next base: position 18,686,615 of record OY292275.1, read on the forward strand.
ATTTTTCAGTATATTCCGATTTTTATTTATTTGATATTCAAACACTAAGATGCATTTTATTGAATCGAATTATTGATTTAAAAATATAATGAAGTAAATATTTTTTTACTAATGAAGAAAATTTCAGCAAATTGTTAACTCCTATACAAGTTTAGTATACAACTATTTACTTAAAAAATTATTTTACTTAAACCCATTTTGAATAATATTTTTCTCCGATTTTCAAAACAATAATAATTTACCAAAGTGAGTGACGGTAAGCTGTGCTAAATGGTTAGGTTTATAAAGAGTTTCATTTATAACAAATTTTTATTGCATTTTATGTATTCTGGAAGCTCTTATTATTATTTCTTTTAACTGTGCCGTATTTATAAAATGGATCATGACAAGGATTATTGTTGACAAAGTAATATCCATTGTTTATGAACGCCTGAGGAAGGCTCAATAAAAGGGCCGAAACTTCGCGAATAAAAATCAAGTTTTAGCTGCTAATTTTGATCCTAGTCCTCTGAAAATCTGCATTAAGTTATTAACCAAAGTATTAAATCTTTTATTAAGTTCAAATTATATTTTTTCGTTGACTTTGAACAGTTAAATTGTTTACATTATAAATAAAATATATTGAAGTCTTATTTATGCAATATATTTTACTATAATTAACTATAAACTTAAATTTGAACAAAAGTTCAAACAAACTATTTCGATATCCAAGCAATCTCATCAGTGTTTATCAAGTAGTATTGGATATACTATGTGATGCGTAACTCAATACATATCAGTTACGTAGTGATCCAATACTATTTGATGACCACTGGTGAAGATTGCTTGGAAATCGAAGTAGGTTTCTGGACCATGCGTTAGTAATTCATTTGTTTGAACATTTGTTCAAATTTTTGTTCATAGTTTACTAAGGTAAATTATATAACATTTTATTTAGTTGTTTTTCTTCAGATTCACTATTATTTAATAGTTCTATTTCAATTTTTCAATCTTTCTTTGTAGTTTCGCGTTCTTGGCGAAAAAATTTGGAGGTGATAGTTAACACAGTTTCTGTTATTCAATCAATCTGAAATTTTGCATATAGACTACATAAAATTTTCATCTAGTCAAATTTATATTTCTGCTCGATTAAAGAGACTAACGGAGTATTGAAATTTAAATGTAAGAGACAAAAACAACTATTTCAGATTTAATTATGAGCATGATTCTTAAAGTGACCAAGACTATGAGTAAAAAAAATAGTGCTTATGGCACGAATAAGTATACAGTTTTTGCGTTTCCAATTATAAATGACTTAATCCAAATTTGCAAAGAACGAACAAAGCCAATTTAAAAAATCAAAATTTAGTGAACTAGGTCGACTTGTCGGTTTAACAATTATTATTTTGTTAATTTCTTACAATTTAATTCCATATGAATTTTTAATTGTTTTATACTTAACGAACAAATAGTTAATAAACATGTGCAAATTAGTGGGTATTATCGTGGATGAGGCAAGACAGCGTGGATCAAAACCATTATGATGAAATTTATTCGCGAAAATTCAATTAAAATTCACAGAAAATATAATCAAATCAGCCTATGTCCTTTTGAGGAACGTCAATATTAGGTAACGTTGCATTTAATTTTTTGTTTATCCTATAATTCGCGATAACGTTTTTGATTCACACTAACGTTTTTGATCTACAGAAATAGTAACGAACTTTTATAAAATTCTCGCATTTATAAGTAACACTCCAAATGTTAAGTATAGTCATTAAGAAAATCACAAATGTTTCCAAAATAGAAAAATACGTTAATAAATAAAATGAGATCAAGAGTTAAATGTAACCGATTTAAAATGAAAACTTATTTTTAATGGATTATTTTCTTACTTTTTAGAGTAGCGAAAATTTAGCTTTTGATTTCAAAATTAGTTAAGGAAAAATGTGAATCTTAAACTGAGTTTTTCTTACCTAGGTTTACTGTTCATAACACAATAATATCCACCTCCTATATAATAAAATATTAATAAGAAATACCATACAAATTTTGATATTCCTTGTGCAATCAATACACATTCCTTTATAGTATGTACATTGCAGAGTATATTCCAATAACTTCAGTGTATATTGTAAGAATGTGTACTAATTGTAGAAAAAGTATCAAAATCGTTTGGTATTTCTCATGAATATTTTATTAGAGATTATGAGAGGTGAATATTGTTGTGTTATTAACTGTAAAAAAGGTAAGAAATACTGTTTAAACTCCACATTTTTCCTATATTAATTTGAAAATTAAACAATTTACTAAATGTATACTTCGAAACTATAAAAAATATCCAAGAAGCAACATTGTTTGAATTACAAACCAAGTTTATTGTTCCTTTATTGTTTGTGATTTAAACAACTTTCATATTATTAAAATGTGGATAGATCTAAGGCTTCAAGACAATTCTTATAAAACTTTTTATTTCTTTAGTTATCCCTACAATAAATCGAAAGAAAAAAAAATAGGGGTCACTGAACCTAACAAGGTATATCTAGCCTTATATTTTTCACACATGGCATATTAACAACACGAATCTTTGCGTTAAGTTTATGTAAAAGCTTTCAAATGTTAGCATTTAAAATTAAAACAAAAATTTAATAAAACTTATTAAGAATTACAATTGATTTGTGCGATTTAAATAAAGCGTTTTTTACTTTTTTTTTTACTTTTTTTTTTTTGATTTATTAAATACCAATATCTTTTCGTAAAGAAAGTGACCTCAAAATATTAATCCTATAGATAACTATGAAATTAATTTTCCAAAACAATAATTAACATGGAATTTTTAGGGTAAAAAAGTGACAACAATTTTTTTTAATTGTAATTTACAGCTATTAACAATACCGTTATTTATAATAACTAATAAGATCTTAGTGACTTAGGGATCAATAAAATCCGTATTCGGGAAATATCGAAAATTTGCTCCTATCGAGAATTGAACCCAATACCTATTGGTTTTGGAACGGCCATCTTAACTACTCGGCCACCAGTAGATGAAAATAAATTGAAAAAAAGTAATTAAATCACCTGTTGAAGCTGGCCATAAAACATTTAATTCTCGGTAGCGATTTGGTTTTGCTATAGATCCAGATTTCGTTGACTGTTTTTATTCCAGCGTTATTATCGACGAAGATTTCCGGTCATACCAAATTGTGCTAACCGTCAAATGCATAGCTTTAGAAAAGTTGATTTTAGCTGTGTATATAAATTAAAGTTCAACATATTACCAAAATATATTTTCATTCCAAAAATAGATTTGATTCAAGGAATTTAAAGAATTTTCAACTTTAAAATAAGTTTTTTGTTTTACTAGTAAAGTTTGTGAAACTTTAACCAAGTGAAAACTTGGATTAGGATAACAATAGAAATATTTACCAAGACGTAAACTGAAATATGTTTTATCAAACTATTAGACTGATGTGAGCTCTTAAGCATCACAATATATAAAATAGCTGCTATGTGTCGAGTGGGTTCTAGGTTCAAATTCTATGACCGAAAATATTTTAAATATCGTCCTACGAAATTATTGGGAATTCTAGTGGCAAACCAAACCTTTAAGCTAAGTATTTAAATGCAACAGTAAATAAATATGATAAAATCTGGAATGTAGATAAAATTTATTTTGATTCAATTTTAGCGATTCAAGCAAAAAAGGTTAAAAAACTATTGAAGCTTAGCATTTTTTTAAAGCAGTATTATGCTTCAAAAAAATGTTTTTTTTTGGAAATGCTAATTTATAAGTAAAAATTAATAAATCGACTGGTATGAAAAAAATATGAAGAAAAATTATGCTAAAGTTTTTAGTGGTTTAGAACTTGGGTCAACAACTTTAGTTTATACAGATAGTTTAGTGAAAAGCTCTTGAAATCTTTCACGATGTATATAAACAAAGTTTTTATTTTAAAAATGAAAAATAAAAGATTTATTACCAAATTGATAAGGGAATATAATATTTTTGTATGTCACAAATTTATATTTTTGACATGGGAGTTTATTTTTATTTTTAAATTCTAAGCTAGACAAACGTCGATACAAAGTATATGAAGCTAAACGTATGAACTTAAAAAGATAAACTTTTCAATTGGTTCACCAACATAAATGTACAGTGTATACATTTAAAATTCATACTAAACTTCAAAAGTGAAACAAACTTTTGAGTTGAGTTTGACATTTTAAGTGTTTGATTTAGATTGAAAAATATATATACCTATGGGGTATTATCTACCGATTTTGTTTGAATTATATCAAATAAAACCATTGAAATACTCAGAAGTAAATTAAAGCTATAAAAGAATCGAAAGAAATCATAAAGAAAGTTAGACTCACCTCATAAACAGCACCCAACGGCATTACAAGACAAGCGACCATTAAATCAGCGACCGCCAAGGATACTATTAAATAGTTAGCTACATTTTGGAGATTCCTTTCTAGAAGAATCGCTGCTATTACAAATACATTTCCTGAAAATAATAGACATATTAGACTTAAGAATTAAATTGCCTGTCATTATGAAAATGAGAAAGGCATTCTCGGTTGTTTCTTACACAAAACGACCGTTATTATAAGAATATGATCATTAAAAAAACCCCGAATGAATATGTCTCAGTTAGCTTTTAAAACCCATTTATATCTAAATATTTATTGGAGAAAACTGTGAACGATGGTTTTTTTAAACGTTTTAAAAGATTATCAGTCATAAATAAAAACGATAAATAAAATTTTACAGAAAAATAAAAAAGATAAACGTTTAAATTTTTTTTCCGGCAAATTGACGTAAAAGCGTAATTTGTCTTTTCCAGCAAAAGCACAAAACAATTTTTTTCAAAGTATTTACCTACATACATATATTCATCAATTCATTTAAGCTTTTAGATGAAAATTTGTCTAACAAAATTAATGTCGATTTTATGTAAAGGAGGTAAATGTTTTATTTAAACTAAGATTTTCTTTCTATGTGGGGATTTGAGTAAAGCTTTTATTTTGCTTTTTAAACTGACAGTGACGGTAAGAGTCATCAATTCAATGTTGAGTTTTCTGCAGATTGTAATTTTACAAACAGACTTTTTTAACGTTCAGTAAAAACAGCAATCTTTTATTTATAAAAGAAAAAGATTTTTTTCTTTTATTTTAAGAATTTGAAACAATTGCGGTTTTTGATTGGTTACAAGGGAAAAATTAAGTTCAACTATAGCACAGAATACATCAAATTATTAAAAGTACCTTTCCAAATGTTCAAAGAAGGTTCATATTTTATATAAAATTTTAATTGTAACGTATATTGTAAATGCGATGGTGCAAAAGGAAATGTACGACCCTTGTAATTAATTCACGTGAAACCTATTTTCTCATACTACTTCAAATTATTCTAGTCTTATGAACCAATTATTGAACATTTTGGCTTTTGGTTCGTTCATATAAAGATATTTGTTTTATTATGCCACATATGTATGTATGCAAATGTAAAAAAAAATTAAAGTATTACTTTTCTCTTTTAGTACAAATATTTAAAATACCAAAATGATAAATTAAATTTATTAATTATAAAATTTGTCATATCTAATGCATAAGCATACTTGAAAATCTAATGTTGAATATAGAAATACAACTTGAAAAATCAATACGGCCGTCCACCGTTTAACTTTATACCTTGAACTATAATTTTAATTAAACTCAAATTTTGCAAACTATTTTTGTTTTTATATATTATGGGTTGATGATTTAGTGAACATTTGATTAACATTTCATTAACCATAGCTTACAAATCAGTATAATCATAAAGTTCATATTTTAAATATTGTTTTGCTATATATAATTTTTTGTGTTAATATAAAATACTAACCGCATGTTTTCAGTAACTTGGATGGAAAATAATTTGGTCTTTAATTTTCAAATTTTTGCAACGTTTCCTTGATGTACTATAGGGACCGGAAAGTATTATCGTTTCTTAGCCTATGGTACGGAATCAATCGTTCGATCTTATGTTATCCATCAACTAACGCATTAATGTAAAGTAGAATATTCCAACTATGATGTTACATAATTTTTTATATTGCCTGTTGAAGCTTAAATAACGCAGGAACCAAAATAATTCGGTTTTTTAAACATAATTTAAAACCCAAAATTTTGTAACAAGTTTTAATTTTAACTCAATGATATAATCAATGTCAATATCATTAACCTTTTGAAAACTAGTGTATCTACAACTTCTTAAACTTTTTATTGGCAAATGAGTATAAATCACTTGATTATTGTTATAATAAAAATATCTACTAAGAAAAATATCTGAATATTGTATTATGAACATCATTAATTTTTACCAGGTTGAAAATATTGTTCCGAATGAAATAAATAGAAATTTTATGGAACACCTCCCACATTACCCATCTCCCATATTTACCCCCAAATTATCTGTTTTAGGCATTATTTAATTTTAGCTGACAAAATAAACTAATGTTGCATAATCATTAGTATCACTGAGAAAAGGAAAATATTGGGAATTTGGGGTACAATGGTTTTTAATTATCACCTCTTTCCCCCAAAAACACATTTTAAATCAATAGTTTTATTGACCTTGGGAATTTTATAAGCGCGATAATGGTATTTTGTACAAAAGATTTATTCCTCCACTATGACATACTACTTCTATAAACTTTTACGTCTGATATGCGTATCGATTGGAATACTTATGCATTGATCATATATCACTTCAATATGTCTAGATACAAAATTTAAACGAAACCGTTGAAAGTCTTAATGGGAGTTTTCATACTTTTAGAACGAAAATAGATGAAGAAAGTTTGTAAAGAAATCAAATAATGTACTGTTTTCGTTTTTATTCTAATTTTTTGAAATACTGCTAATCGATATCATATACAGCTAATCGATTTTTGTTGAACCAAACACTATTATTTGTAATAGTGCAAAATTAAATAAAATTTAGAAGCTGCAGTATAAATTTTGTTAATTAACAAGTATGATAAAGTATAAGATAAGTATTATAAGATGATTGTTTACTTTCTATTTTTATCTTCCATTTTTTGTTGTTGATAACATTTATATGTATTCAAATTATGTATCCATGTATCCAAATGATAACTTGTACAGTTTCCAAATTACATTTTTGCAGTCAAATAGAATAACTTTTTACTACTTGAACTAAATTTTTCCTTTTTTGAGAAAAGCCGGTTAAAATGTTCAATTCATCCGAAACTTATTTGAAGATTTTATCTAACAGGATCAATAGGAACGCGAATTCAATTCATTGTGCAGTAACTTTTTTGATAAGGGTCAGTTAAATATAATTCACACAACGGCTGCATATGTCGTTTGATTTATTTATTATTTAATGCGCCCTAATATGATTTTAATTCTACACAACTTTATTACAGAAATGAAATAATTAGCTGCTTCAATTGAATTTTAATGAACAGTGGAAAAAATAAATTTGTACAGAGTTTCAATTAAAAACAAAATAAAAAATAAGCTTTTTGAAGAGATTATTTTGTCGTTGAATAAACCGCAATTAAGTTTTATACCGAGAAATTAAAAAAAATTTTTGTTCCACAATACAAATAGGTATTAAATCGGCAGCTGGCAACAATTGGAAAAGACAAACGTAGATTTTACTTGAAAAATGAAAACTTTAGTGACTCACCAATTACAGTAATAAGAATCATTAAGCCAAGAAACACAGATGTTATGTACATGAAAATCGTATCATACAAGTCTTCTGTAGTTGTTTCATTGATGAGAGTAGCATTGATCGTAGCGTTTTCACCACACGTGTTATTAATCCATTCTCCCGAGCAGTTAAATGCCAGAAGAAGTACTTCCAAGTCGTTTGGAATGTAACCATTCGTAACTCCCATAGGAAATTCGTAATACTCTAAAATTAAAAAAAAAAAACTTTTATCACTTCATACTGGTTATATTAAAGAAATTGATTAAATGTTTAAGTTTAATTTTGGGAGCCATTTGCTTAAAAACATTTATTGTAAATTCCTCAGAGCATTAAAGCGTAGACTTCTAAAAATAAAATATGCAATAAACTTAATGTAACTTGTTTTGTTTGAAAATATTAACGACTCGATTGTTATGCTATCTAAAGGATTTCCCTAAATAAGTTATTCGAATGGAAATAATCTAAATAGGTTTGTTTCCTTTGGAAATTAATTTTTATTTCAATAACTTATTAATTTATTATAATTTCATTACATTTTAAATGGATTATTTAACATAGTTAAAAAAAGGTGATCTAATATCTATTTTTGTTTTAAAACTTTAAAACTATTTACTATAACCAAATTTGTTAATAACTGCAACTATAACTACAACCTATAACGATAACTAAAACTATAATTTCTGCTATATTAATTTAAAAGAGTTTTTTGTTAATGCGACGTAATTTTACTCACACTAAATAATATTATTGTTAAATACATTGTTTTTCAACAAAGGTTATAAAAATATTTTTGAACTAAACGAAATAATTATCCTCAAGAAAATAATTTTGTGTAATATAAAATTAACAACAATGTATTCTGTGTATTATTAATGTTATGCAGAGGAAAGGGAAAAATTATGACACTATTCCCATGGCTCGACAGAAACAGGGAGTTAAACACAAAGAATAAGATCATTCTCATAAAGTATTCGGTAGACCATGCTGCCTTATGCAAGACCATGTTGAAGCTCTACTATCGAGACAAATCTAGGTAAACTTCAAGTGGCACAGAATGGGTTTCTTAGATTTACTCTTAATGCTCCAAGGCATACAATGATTCAGATTTTGCATGACAAAGCAGAATTACCCTTAATAAGAGAACTCTTGAGGGAAGTGTAACGTTAACTGAACAGAAATGGTAAATATAACGAAAATAAATCGAAACAGCTTAGTTGCTTATGATTAGTGGGTTAAAAAAGTTAAACATATTTTATTGACAATTGTGATTTTGGGCACTTCTATCAAATGCTTAAAAGCATTTTTCAATCATTGAGTTATGAATTAATGGCTTCTTCCTGAAGGAATTATTAATTTCATTAAAATTTTAAATCTTCTAATGACTTATATTATGTCGTTATTTGTTATTGTTAAATAAGTAAGTAACTGATCAATATTTGAAACTCAATAAGGCAGGAGTTGATTTATAATGGCGGAGATAGTAATCCCTCAGTAATGATTCTTCGCTTTACTAAACAGAACTTCGTGCTTTCGTATAATGTAGTCAGTTTTAAGTGACTAATACAAACTTAACTTCTGTCGAATTTTAACCGAAGATGTTTTAGTCGTGGTTTGAATCTAAAATGAAAGTTGGATTCTACATACCAATAGTATTTCAGATTATCATCGAGGTTTCGTATGTAAGAGGCAGTTTATACCAATATGTTACGTTAACATCTCCAAATATAAAACGCATGTTTTAAATAACTTTTTTGTGGGATTTTTACGTTTTGAAAATATTAAACAAGTAGGTTCCGCGGATTTTGATCGAAGGGAATCAAATTCAGGTAGGGTTATATGAACTGGAAAAACAAGAACTGACGAGTTCCGAGGAATTTTGACTAGATCGGGGATGCTAGAGATATAGATACCAGATGTTATAGTTGATAGAAAAATGTTCATTAGCGATGGTAATATTCGAAGAACTTGCAGATATTTAATATATTTAATAAAATAATAGTTAATTAAATAATACAATAAATATTTTTTTCCTTTGGATTAATTTCCATATGAGGGTATAGAATTGTGTGTTAATTTCTGTGTGAGGAATTTTCTGTGAGTAAATTTCTATCTGGGCAACTTTCGTATGAGCACTAATACAAGTGAGCAACTTTTAATGGGCCAATTTCATGGGAGGATTTTTTAAATTCTTTCAGGGATATAAATATAAGCTAATGAGCTCATTAGGTCGATTTTAGTTTCGGAAACAAACGAGCTTAACTTTATAAATCAGCATTTCGGAAAAGGTCGATCGCTTCAAAATCATCATATGAATACTTAAATAGTCCTTATTGTTATTGTATGCAAATTATTGATATCTTACTTAGTTGGAAGTGTGACAAAATAAGAAGAAAAGGTAAGTTTCTAGTATGGAACTGACAATTATTTATAAAACTCGATAGATTTTCACATCAAATTTAAAGCTAGTATAAAAATAAAACCTTATAATATTGATAAAAAATAATTAAAGATATTCTTAAAGTTGTTTCTAAATTTTTTATTTGAGTTTATTAAATTATGGTAGTTTGATATTTTTTTGAAAGAAGAAATTGACGCTTTTCTCTTAAAATTTGATCAAAAAATTAATGCTTTTTTGTGAGATTATAAATGTATTAAGAAAAAAAATCAATTAAGAAGCATTAAAATGAATAGCATGTAATAGGCTTAATTTAGTTATGTTGATACATAGTTAAAATAAAGTGCAATATAATTGTCATTTATTGTTTGTTTTTTGTCTTTGATTAAAATACAAAAGATTTATTTTATAAAACATACCATTGTTAAGGCCAATATTCTCCGATTGTTGAATAACATCATTGATGTGGCCAATGGAGGCCGGCGAAGCCTTGAGCGGATTAATAGACATTATATGGCCTCTGGTTTCTCGATAACGGTGTCGGATCCGTCATTCCGATGTGATCCTGTAACAAAAGTTTCAATGTTGTTTTATTTAATGTAGGTACTACCAAGGTTTCATTAACGAATAAGACTAAATTTTCATTCATCGACACGAAATCTCATCAAATTAGGTCACAATTTGCACAAACATCTACATATTATTTATATACTAAATCACATTACTTTTTTTATAGTATTAAGTACTTAAGTACTGAGTCTCTGAAGCATCCATTAAAAGTTATTAATAATTAGAACTGAATGTGAGATTTAAATTAAAATTTCGCTATTATTTTGGTTCAGTTACTTAATGCATATGAAAAACATTGTGATCTTATTTGGTAATTAGCAAATAAGGAAATTTAATTTTCATGTGGTTTATAAAATGTGAAACTCGTGAAAATATTGCTTGGTTTATAACTTAAGTGGTGAAATTAGAGTAAAAGGGTTTAAATGAACCACTAATGGCAAAACAAACACTTGTTATGAGTAATATAATATTACAATAAAGTATTAAATGATAATTGCTCAGTCTTATGGCACACTAAATAAACTTTATGTTTCATGCAACCATTTTTGTACCCTCAAATATTTCAACGTTAACTGCACACAGCACATTTTTGTTACAACACTAATTTCATTGTTATTCACAGTGGTAATAAAAATTCAATGTTCGTTTTGGCATTGGGAAATTATTAAGGATAATTTTTTTACGTTGCCATTTATCTTCTTTTTTTGTTTGCAAATTTAGAACAAACTTACACGGCTTTTTTGATAGAATAGAGATTTATTTTTTTGAAGTGGAAATACATTCCGGAACGATTGAATTTTTTTTTTTTTGGTTGAAACGAATGAAATAACTAATAACCTCTCAGTAAAAAACGCAATGCAGAATATGCAACAATAAATCAGATTTAACAAAGAACAGAAAACAAAATGAAACATATGGAGTGTGGGTTAACGAGAATAAAATTATATAGGAACTCATCTACGCACAAACTACACAAATGACTATGGACCATTATTTAAAATAAACATTCACGGCCACTGTGAACGTTCCACGGGTTTCACGTTTACGATCTTATAATACAATGTAAAGTTTAATTCTTATCCTTACTTTGCGTCATTACATTCGAGGATAATCATTGAAAAGATACGCAGTATTTCTTTTCAACTCTTGGAAAACTAAAAAAAATTGTCAATTCAAAAGAAAGACATTTTTGTTAAAAAAAATCCAACATAAGGAATGTTGTGTTTTTTATTTATTTATTTTTTTTGGGGAAAAATAAAAGTTATTTATGTTATAAAATTTTCAAACTCCGTTTGGATTATGTTTAATTGATATTAATACTTTTACAACTGGATTATAACTTTTGTATAAAGTAGTGGAAACTATTATTGAAACCTGTGAACAATAGAGAATAAGTGTTTTAACAAAAGTTTACTGTGGGCAGTAAACATAAAAATATTTGAACTGTTTATTTTGAAACTAGTCTAAGTCAAGATAAGTTATGTATTGTAATTTATGTAAGTTTCACAAATTGATTTACTCAGCTTCTTATTCAGTTATAGTCCCATATTGGCTAAATTTATGTTTTCATAATTGAAAAAATAGTATTCCAACCACCCTTGAAAATTTGTATTTTGCAAAAAGTAAATAAGAAACCAATAAAAAAATCGCCAATTTAAAATTCAAAACTGACACTTTTTGACTTAATTTGTTTTTTTTTTTTTAAATATAACATTTATTCAATTTGTATGCTATATTTTATTTTTTAAAGCAGGGCATGTCAACAGTTAAACATCATTGTAAATGGAAACAAAGCATTATTTTATGAAACAAAAAAATGTAATTTATTGTTATTTCAATTTCAGTATTTAATTTTTGCCGATTTGCATCTATCTCCAATTTCTTTCGAAATCGAAAATATCATTTAATGACCATTAAATTTAATCAAAATAATGTTTTACAAAAAAATGTTTTCCCATAAATATAGTTTCAATTATTAAAATAATTACGCATTCTATCTTTTCCCGAATAATTAATTTACCGTGTCAAAATGAACTCGAATCTTACTAAATTTTTCCGGATTCAATTTTTTATTCTAAAAAGAAAAGTGCCTAGTGATCAAATAGAGGCATAGGGAGATTCCTCCACTGGGAGTGATCTCTGTCACGTCAGCTCCGGTCATCAAATCGGATAATAGAACCTAGATCCTGATGACCGATTTATATATATATATATATATATAAATATTTTTTTTTGGTTAATTTCAAAATATAGGTGTCCCGAAAGTAATGAACAGCAGAACGTATAAGGGATGAAATTTCAAAATGAAAAGGAGGGTTGACGGCAGAAGAACGGAAGAGAAGCAGATTTCCACCCCCCCCCATCGGAGGGCAAAAGCTCTTTGGGAAGAAAGTAAGAAAAAAAATATAAAATTTTTCAGGTAATAAAGACTATTGAGCAGAATTATTTTTTTTAGGTTTCTCCAATATAAATTTTTTGGTCATAAAGATGGTAAATTTGCTTCCCATCCGTAACTCTACATATTAACCCTCAACAGTATCAAATCTCTTTCTTCGCCTTATTTTTCCTAAACGCGCTTATGATTGGCCAATTAATTTAATTATTTAAAACTTAAAGATGTGTTATAGGGAAGAAATAAGAGACCTCTTCGTCTGGAAATTTAATTCCCTATAAGTGTCATTTCTGTAGAAGGTATACAAAATTTGAGAAATTTTTATAATGTTAGATATTGCACTTTTGATATATTATAATCATAATATTTGTCAGTAAGCTTTAATTTTTGATCCAATTCAGGGTAAATATTTGTTTTAAGATTCCCTTTTTCCTAATTTACGGTCTTAAGATCTTTGTCTGTATGTCTTTTATCAACTGAAGACTTAAGACTTTAATGGAATGTTGTATTACGACAGACAATATTTCCCTCAGTTTGGAATATATTAGTTATATATCATTGCATAAAATTATTAAGAGATGACATTCTCTACCATTGAACTAGTCGAAAAAATTGAAAAAAGTTTAAATCTACATAGTCATGTGACATACTTTTGTAAAGGCCTTTAAAAATTTAGATTATAAATAAGTTTACTTATACTTTTGTAATGAAGCTAATAATTTGCACAGTAATTTTTTATTTTTTATTTTCAAATAAATTGCGTAATCTGCATAGGGTTGCAATAAATGCATTCAATCCTTAGACAATCACATTTAAGCACTAGTCCCAGTAGATTAGTGCTGTATAAGTACAAAGATAAATTTATTTTGAAGAGAAAATAATGATTTTTTTTGAGTATTTTAAAAATAAATATATTTTAATACACAATCATTGTCATTGTTGCATATCTAAATGGCGCAGTAATAACATCATCGCTCTGTATATAAAGAGTTTGGATAAACTTGGATAACTTGGACTTGACTTCGGCTGTTTATAACTGGAAGGACTCAGTTAAATATATGACACCTAAATGTTAAGCTTATTAAAATAGTAGAATAATTTATACATGTACGTAAAGTTATATCGACCCTGGCATATAAGAAACGTATTATTTGGTATTGTAGAGATGATAAAATAATGAAGCAACCATGTTTGTTGAAAATGATAAACTAAATAGAAAGAGGAACATATAAGTTGGTATTATAGAAGGTTTTGGTTAATATAGTACCATTTTGTTCGCCTTTCTTTTTTATATTTTAATAATTCATTTCTATAGTTTCCATAGTTTATAATTATTTATATTTTATTTACTTTTGGAAATTTTATTTTAATTTTTATCTTTTGTACAGCACGTTTTACCGGTTTCCCGACTTTTTAGGTATTCTATGTCCTGGGAGTTCGTATTTTGTTTTATTTATTTTTGTACCTGTTCAGTACCCGAAGATGTCGGAAATCCGAAGAAACGTGTTCCACAGAAACAAAAAATCCCAAAACAATGAAAATAAAAAAAAAGTATCACTTTTTAATGTTGAAACATTTTACTATTACATGAGTCATATGTCTTCGTGGCTTTTACAGTATCTTCAGCTTTATACTGTTTAAGTGTCACATTGTTAACTAAGAATTTAAGCGTCACGTATTGGCATAATACGAAAGGAAGAATTCGAATTAAAGTCTTGACTGATTAAAAAAAGAAATGAATTAATAACCCTGACTTATAGAACTTTACCAAAAACGCTGGAGCACAGAATTCAACTATGCAGGAGACTAAACCTTTCCCCCGGCAAAAAAAAACCTAACACAATTTAAATTTAGGAAAAGGGCAATCCAGTATGATGAATTAATTGGTTCAACCCTTTTCTTCATTTTGATCTGATTGTAATAATTAAATCATTTTTCTTAAATCCTTTTTATTATCACAAAACTATAAAAGCGAAGAAAATGGATAGAAATCCAATGCGACACAATTTAATTTGGTAAAATGGCAAAAAGAGCAGAAATTTGTAATAATAAACGTTCGTTGGCACTAATTCTAACGTGCTTCACAAATTTAATTTATAAAAGAAATATTTTCTTTCATCTTCTCTGCTTATGAAAAGGTTAACTGAACCGAACTGTTTTCTTATATTTTTTTTCTTTATTTTTTTTTTAGTTATTTCACGAGAAAATTTTCATATCACAAAAGATTTCACAATTATATTCATTAAAAGTCTTACTTCTTCTTCAGCGAACCTTAAAAATGGAAATAGTCGAAATAGGCAATCAGTAAGATTCACATTAACTGAAGCATATTAGGGTCAATCGTTTTCGTTATAATAGTGGCACGAAGTTCATTTTGTTGAAGATTCTAATTAACTTCGGTTGGAAAACACATGATTTAATCAACAGCTTATTTATCATGTCTCCATCAATATACGTGTTTTGAATTATAAAATTTTCCTCCGCAATAATAATGTGATTTAAATTGAACCACAATACAATCTGAGCAAATATTTTTATTTAAAACTATGGCAAAGAAAATGCATCTCAATCATTATACACAGTGGTGGATAAAATATCAAACTATGCCAATGTGGAATTTTTATTTTATATTTCACCTATTTTTTGTAGGAATTTTAAGTTTAATCAATTTTATTGATTGCTACACAAATACAAGTGCTTTTAGTGAAATATTGAAATTGATTTTATGTTTATGGAACATTTGTGTTTATTCTATAATAATCCTCGGTTATTGCAAATGCATAAAGCAATACGATTGCGAATATTTTTATGTTTTTAACACAGTTGTATTATATAAGATTTATTAAACCTCTTATACAATTGTAGTAAAATAAATTTAAATCCAATGAATTTATCATAGCTTATACTTTTCACCATATTTCTGTTTATTTATGTCAGTTACTTGAAAGTTTAATTATATTTTATGAACTTTATTAAATTAGAATACCATCAAATGTAAAAGACATAAAGTATTTCGGAGATGGAAATTTTAATTATTATTAGAATTGTGCATTCCTTCCAAACATGTTTGAGGTAAAAAGAGATTAAAAAAGATTGTTTGCACATATATTTGCGCCTTAAACGACTACCAGAGAAGTGAAATTCAAATTAAAAAGTATAAATTTGTGATAGTCATATTTTACTTTTAACAATGAATTTACAAGGGAATTCAAAACGACATATTATGTAAATGTAAATACGAACGTTTGCATATTATGTAGACATTTAATGTGTTAATGTTGTGTAAACGTTGTATTTCAAATAGAATTATTACTTCCTTTCAAGTTGCATTTCCCTTAATACATTATTTTCTAATTTATTACTTCGGTGATAGAAAACATAGCAATTTTCAAGCCACATATATTTCCCTTTATCCCTTTAAATGTTGTAATTCTTATGATGAATTTATTATACATGCGGATATATGTAAAGCCGAAGAAAAGATATTCAAATAAGATAAGAAACGATTTAAGGTTTAAGATGTTTTTTTTTTCTATATTTGCTAACTCATGATAATATCGTAGACTATTCGCAAGTGAAACCACATTGAAGGGGTAGTTACGTTTACAAATTTGAATTATTTACATTTGAATGTTTTCATCTGCTTTGTTTTATTATTTTTTTTTTAAATTTTCCCTTCCAATATTTTACAAATTTTACAGCTCATAACCCAATACTTGACGTCGAAAATTCAATGCTGTTAATCGCCAAAGTGTTATTGATTCGTTGAGTTTACACATGTTCAGCTTATAAATAACTAGAAACGAAAACTTTTTACAAGGCTTTTATTTTTTTTCACAAAAAAATGTCGAGTTTTTTTATTGCTGATCAATAACGTTTTTAGGGAAACATTTTGGCGGAAAATTGCTTTCTGATTTATTTTTTGGTTTGATAGTTATAGTTTTTCTTTCCACCACTTGGTAGCATAATCTACTTCCTAAAAACAATCGTGCTCTTAAATTCGATTATATACTTAAAAAGATCTTATAAAATACTTATTTTATCAAAGGTTATTTATTATTTCTAAACGATTTATTTTCTTTGGCAAGAATTGAATCCGTCGGGTCCCCAGCCTACATCAGTCCAACTTGCCAAAATTTTACAAACATTTGCATTTCTCTGACCATCGTCTCGAGAAAATAATTGTGGCAAAAATCATAACAGCTATACATTCTATATCAAAATAAAAAACCAAAATAAGAAATATAATTTAAAACTATATAAAAGCTTAGTTAAAAACATAGTTAAATTCATAAGATTACAATTGAGCCGTAATTTGTTCTCTTTTTAGTCTCTTTTGGGGCGTTTCATTAAGTGTTTCCAATGTCAACTTGTTTGGGTATTCTACCACCCTTTTTACATACCGATATGTGTGGTTCTTAATGAATTGAAATGACATCCTCGACCTAAAGATCCCACTGCATGATGTCATTTCTTAAATATCGACCAGCTCCTAAAATTGACCGAAGGATTTTATTTTGACATATTCTGATCATTTAAATGTTGTTTGGCTTTGCTACATTCCAGAGTTGGACTCCATATGCCCGTGTTAGTTTGAGCACTACTTTATAGAGCATTACATTGAATGCCAGACTTAACGGAGATTTTTCGTCTGTCCTCCAGGAGATCTTACGGTGCAGTGCTATAGTCTGAGCTACCTTTTTGTTTATATGGGTCTTCCAGTTGAGGCGTCGATCCAGGTGAAATCCAAAATATCTTACGGAGACTTCATTTGGGATACAGTGTGAGCCTGCAGCTCTCCTGTGGCAATGTGAGGGCTTCGAACTGCATACAGGATCGCAATGTCGTCCCCAATTATCGCTGTCAATATATTTCCTCCAATGGAATATCCGCCGCATATAAAACATACAGCGTTGGTCCAAGAACGCTGATTTGGAACTTGATTCATCTTTCCATTGAACATAGAATTTTCTATCAGCTTAATAGCTTTTCAAAAGATAGTATAATTGGATGGCAAAATGTTTGCTAACTTATGCAACAGACCTTGATGCCAGACACGATAAAATGCTTGGAGAATATCTAAAAACAATCCCGTATATTTTTTTTTCTCAATTGCATTTTTTATCTAATTGATGATGCGATGCACTTGTTCGATAGTACTGTGCTGCGCTGTAAATCGAACTGATGACTCAGTATTATATTTTTCACTGTTAAAATTGGATTGATCAGGTCTAATAAGAGTCTATCCAAGATCATAAAAAGAAGAACAGCCAAGAAATGTTACTTCAAAAAGAAATTCTAAATACGACAAACATAAGTAAATCAATGAATTATAGGTAATATATGTCCTATGACTTGATTTCTTTCTTGATTACGACGCATTTCCAAAGTTTTTGGCTGTCATCGTAAGGCAATGATTATTTTGTTATTTTGTCGATTTAAAACAAATTTTATTTAAGACTTATCAGCTGAAAGGATTCAATGTTCGCAACATTCTTTCCAGATTTTGGTATCATAATCACTTTTCCTTCGTTTCAAGCTACTGGGTAGTGGCCTAGTTTCAGGATAGTAAACCTTTTATTGGCAGTTCCTTTATCATTTTGCCCGACAGCAAATTGCATCCCGGAGCCTTGCTATTTTTTAAATCATCAACAATTTTGAGCTGTGATGACAATTTGCAATTAAAGCGCAAGACACACACTTCTGTTTTATGCTTGAGAGATTGGAGCAAGAGTCAAATCCGTAACATTGTTTGATGTAAAGATTTTTCCAAATATGTGGCAAAAGCTTCCGCCTTTACATGATTGGAATTAAGTAAACCACTTGATGGATCACTCGATAGATATTTATTTTGAAAGTAAATAAATCATTATATAATAGTTTTTTTATAGTCTTTTGTTTCAGGTTTCACGAAAATAATACGTGTCTATATAATTCAGAACCATAACGTGCAAAGTTAAATAAACCTTTGTGAAAGCACTCGAAAATAAATTTTTGCAATTAGAAATTTCTTTATTATTTTTAATAAGTTGCATGTATTTTATAAGAACTACAATAAATGGTTTATGATAATTACAAATTTCAAAATGGGGATTTGTCAAAATAAATAAAATGATAAGGGTTGAACCTAAGAGTCAAATCATCTTCGCGATTTATGTTAAAATTGGAAACTTTATCTAATCGATTAAAAATAAATCCACTGAACGAGAATATTTTCTTTTCATTAGGCTTTCAATTTCAACTTGAAGCTGTTTTTTTTTTATTATTTTGATTGACAAGATATTTGATTGAACGAAGTAACCTCTCTCAAGAGATTGGTTTTATTACATATTTATAATTCTATATGTTGTTTCTACATTGAAACCGTAACACACGTTGAAGCGAATACAGTTGACGTCAAGAGCTCCAGGAAAGTGATTACGGTTCAATATAACTTTTTGCGGATACCCGAAAATAGCGATATCCATATTTTTACGAGAATTTTTTCTATTGTTGAGAAGTTAAATGTTTATAGTTTTACGTGAGAAAATTTGCAATGGGTACGAAAAGAAAATACAATCTTTGTTGGTGTGGTCGAAGCAAAACATTGTGTAGATACAATCCCAAGTGGATGTGAGTAGGGTAGTTCATATAAAAACGGCATACTCATAAAAATTGTTTTTATCGTTCTAGTTATGCCTGAGACCACATAAGGAGAACAATTTATTCTATCTTGAGTGTCCTTTGGGAAAAAAGACTTATATTAATTGAACGTCTGTTTAATTAGATGATATTAAATTTTAATAATGCTCTAATTAGTGGTGCTAAAGAATTAATTAAAATTTATCTAAACCAAGGAATTTAAAATGCATTTTTTTTTTTGAAATTCCTTGATGACTTATATAACATTATTATAAATGCAAAGTAGAAGTCTCAAAGGTGAATATTTAGCTTATAAGTAAGTTATGAGAAAAATTTCATTTTTAAAAAAAAAGGTTAATTTGAGCTACCTCTAATGGTATTAAAAAACCCAATTTATTGCAACGTTAACGCTTTTGAATTTCTATTAGCAATGAATTGCGTTTCACTTGGGCAATTTGTGCAAAAAAGAATAGTTCTGGATCGTATCCAAACTTGGTAAAATATTTTACATATTTTAGCTACTCTATCCTTTTAGCTTGCACGATAAACACTGTCATTCTTTTTCCGTTTTTTTTTATCGTCTATCGATAGAAGCTTTTTCAAGGTTAAAACAATATAAATTCAAAAATTGTAGCATTTATTGACTTTACTTCTTCATGTTTTAACTCAAACATAATTATTTTAAAATGAAAAAGTATATTTGGGGCGATGAACGTACGTTAGAAGATATACTTTTTTCGTTAAAATCTATTTTTTCCGTGAAATAAGGGTCCACACAAATAAGCGATTGCATTCAAGATTGAAATCACCAATCATTGGAATAGACTAAAACAATGAAATTTTCTTTGAATTATCTCATCACGAACTCCTCTAGGCTCTCTAATGATTCTTCTTCATGCTGGGAAGTTCCTGTATTTACCATCAAAGTTGCATGGTATAAATATAAACTCAAGTTTCTAATTTGGTCGCTTTCCCACGGGAAGGTCAGAAAGAGGCTTGTTTTTAGTGGGTTAAAATCCCACACTACCAGCATTCCCACTAACCACCTATTGGTGTCTTTAAAAGATTTTTCAACCTCTTAAAAAAAAAGAAAGAAAATTCCCTCAGCTAATTTTTTTAAGGCACCGAACATTACGGTGTCGTGAGTTCGTGAATCCGGTTTACTTTCAGCAAGAAATTCTTCCTTACAAATCTTTTTTTTCCTAGCGGAGACCTTCCTGACAAAAAAACCTTCCACGTTAGTTCCTCATACTGAAAAATTCATTCAATGCCAGCCGTTAATTACAGCACAAATAATCATAGTCTGAAAATTCGACTCAAATAGTTGTGCAAATGTAGCAAAATTTCACATTGTATAGAAAAGGACTTGTAAAACATAATGGGTAATTATTAAATATATGATATCGATTATTCAGCTCGAGTAAATAAGTTAAGTCTCAACGATTATAGCAAACAAATTTTAATCTCCTAAGATAATCAAGCATTTTACCTCTAATATTAGGCAAAGTAAAATAAAATTATTTCAAACGGTACGGAAATATTAATTAGCCGAATCATTAATAATTGAAATTAATATTCTAAAATAACAGTGGTGAGAAAAGTTTAATACACGTAAATTATTTTTATTTATCCAGCCTGTTAAATTATGCCTCAAAATTTGAAATCCCTTACATTGTAAAATAAACTTATTTAGAATGCTTGCATATTTAATGAGGTAAAGGAGGGTAGTAGCGCAAAGTATTATTTCTTTGGCTAGAGTTTCGTGCATCAACAAAGCTAATATCTCCAAAAGGTTGTTTTCATATTGAATTATTCATAAACGTTTGTGTTTGAAGGTGGTTTTACGAAAAACCAATATTTTTTTCAATGACCAACATTTCAACATCTTTTCTAAATGAAACTGATTTTTTTTCATCACACGTTTAACTTTAATTGGAAAAAATTACGAGTGGGTATTTTTCTTCCTTTTTTTTACCTTATCTCTTGTCCCTGAATTCATCGCATTGTATCTTATGTCAAAAGAATAAATTAACGTTTTTGTATTACTTATATTCCGATCTATCTTCTAATGAGTCAATGTAATCTCTGTTATTAAATGGTCTATAATGGTCACAAAACCCAAATAATTAATAACGATCGTTTAATAATGACAGGACGGCATACGAAATATTGACCGTAAATTAATGAGCATTCAGTAATGTCGGTGACTAATTGTTTCTGGCCTAATTTTCATTGATGTCTTTCTATTACGGGGGATGGAGCATGAAAAACGATTTTAACTCTGACCTCGCAGCTGTACCACAAAGTAGTTAAAAGGGAAAATGGAGGAAAACTCGAAGAGAAAATTGTTCATTTTCTGCTTTTTGCAGCTTTTAATTAAAGCAAGGTAGTACACGGCACACACAGACCTTTGTATTATGCATTGGTATATTGAATTTCAAATCAAGTTCTAGATATTTAATAATATAAGATATTAGTGCAATGTTGGAATACACTTAATAAGTTATGTATTTGGTAGATATTAATAAGCCTATCAACATGCCATTAATTTTCTAGTATTAAATATTAGTCTAGGTCTAGGTATCTTTTAATTGGTAAGTTGCAAACTAACTAATTGATGCTATTAACACCCCAATTATATCTATATAGTCCTATACCATCTTGTTTTACCACTAACGTAAGGTTTATTGGATAGTTACAATAGTAGCCTATAGCGTATATAACACGTGACATAAGGGTTGTATCATTTGAGGCAACCAAACCGAAATTTACTTGAAACTTATTTAATTGAGAAATGTACAAGCTTTAACAGTAAAATTTATTTAAGGAAACTTTATTCGATTTCAAAATAATTAATGCTTCTAGTTAGGCCAATTCTTTGCATCCATTAATACCATCAACATCAAGTTTGAACAGTTTAAGATAGTTTCATGTTGATCAGAGGACTTAAACTTGTTTATTTCCCTACACTTTAATCAAAGAAATTGGTTCTAGTTGCATTTTAATGTAGTTAAAACAACGATGTGTGTATTCTGACGAATATCTCTGTTTCATGAAATAATGTAATGCGTAATTTATACGGATACCGACATTATCCCTTTGAATCATACAATCTATCACATGTGAAAGGATTCAAGAGTAAGAATATATTATTCTCAGCATCCTTTATAACACGTCCAAAGATATATATTATAACATTTATTATACGCAAAAATGTACTTTTAAATATTCTTCTCTAACAAACTTAAAACCTATTTTATAACTACACAAAACCATTATTTTAACTTGCGTTGTTGAAAGTTTAATTTACTCATACTATGCCAATTATTAATTTTTGCATTTGAAACGCATATTTAAATTTTATAAAAATATTTTTTTTTAATTGGCCCTTAAATTAATTGAAAAATAAAATTTAAATTTATAACTCAAATTTTCCATCAATTTTAATTGACAGGTTGTTAAAATTAAATTGTTATATTAATTTTCAATATGGTTTACGAAAATGTTAATGTAGCAAAAAACAAAAATTAATAATTATTTCCATTTTTTATATGAAGAAGGATTTTTAAATTTGTCAATTTTTTGAAAAGCTTTCGTAAAATTTATTGTGCTTTAATTACCAACGACGGTTTAAAAACACAAGGTTGCTGTATTAATGAGAAATATGCTTTTCTGTTATTGTACAAAAAATAATATCAATTATAAGCAGATTTTAATAAATTGTCAATTAGTACATATATTTTCTCCTTCTCGTATAAGTAAAGGGAAAATACCATTAATTTCGAAGAGAAATATCCGTTTTACGGTGTTTTTAGTACCTCAAAGGAAAAATTAAAATCCAGAATATTTTCATCTGAAATATCCATTCGCAGAATCTCTGATTCCTTAATGACTTTTTAAGGGTGTACGCTACACGTATCTTATCTACGTTTGCAAGTTACAAATATCAAAAACGATAAATCAAAAAGAGATGCTTTTTGCACTTATATGCATTTCGATAAAATAAAGCACCTAGTTGTGTAGCTCACTTATTGATTTAAATCGACTGAACAAAAACCCGAATTAATTTCAAATGCAGTATCTGATGTACATACATGAAAAAGGAATCTACTATCTCACTCGAGTATAACATTGTTTATGAAAGATATTTGACCATCGATGTTGATGAAATTAGTTTCAAACTTTATTAATTGATTATCAGAACTAATTAAAAAAAATTGCCAAAAGTTGCTCAATTTGATGAATGATTGTTTAGAATAGAAATCGTTTATAATAGATTTAGCCAAGACTATAACGTTTACATCACAATTTAAGAGTTCTTGTTATCAACAATA
Organism: Sisyra terminalis; assembly: GCA_958496175.1. Taxonomy (NCBI): domain Eukaryota; kingdom Metazoa; phylum Arthropoda; class Insecta; order Neuroptera; family Sisyridae; genus Sisyra; species Sisyra terminalis. The sequence goes on from OY292275.1 coordinate 18,710,638, forward strand.
AGATTACTTTAAATTTTTAATTTTACTTAAGTTTTTTAACTTACTGTTAAATACTAAAATTTATTAATAACTTTAAAAAAGTATATCTATATTTGTTAATATTTTACTACTTAACTGAATTCATATTGTTTGAATACTTAGTAAGTTTGCCCAAAGTCTTAAGTCTTTTGATTAGTCTCAAGTATAGCCAAATTTATATATGAATATAAGCAAGGAAGTTATGTGGTGTCAGATATTTTGTTACGTATTTATTTAAAGACTAGTAGTTGCCCGTTGCATTCGCAACTAAAGGTTTTATATCAATAAAATGTTTAGTATGAAATAATGTAGAGTTAATCAACAATCGAAATTTTAAATTTAATAATCAAAGTGTTGTTAATTAAAAAAACTGTATCTAAAATTATACTAAGAAATATTTTTTTATATCATTTTAATAACAACATTTTAAATAACGTCATTTAACTAAATTAGTATGAAATATTACTACTTATGTAGTACTTATACAAAATTGTCGATTTTAAATTTTGGTTCGTTTTCAACAATAAAACTTTTTAAAATCTATTTTTTAATGAACCAATGGTTCTTTTCTGGAGTAATTATATATTCGGCTGAAAAGCAAAAAGGTAGCAATTTTTGCCACATATTTTACTGTCAAATCAAATATAAAATCTTCGATACTAACTTTTCCTCAATATTTAGAACAATTTGAAAACCAATTATTGTTATTGAAAATAAATAAAATATTCGAATTTACTTCCACGCTTTCCACCTATTTCCAACAATTTTGTATGTACAACTTCCAAATGTGCGAAATCGAATAGCTTTTTAGTCATGTTAAAAAAAAGGTCATTTTTTTTTCGTTTTACATTGTATTTTCAAATATAAGTGCACATTTGTGTCGATGAAACTTGGAAAGTGTTTTCCTTATACGATGCAGATATATAATAAGAAAGGGTTTTTGAAAATTTCTCCCGTAAAAGAGTGAAAAACGGTAGCAAAGTTTGTAAGGGATAACGTTTAATAAATAATCGAAATTTCAAATTTAATAATCAAAGTCCGTTTTACCCATATCAACGTTTTGAATGCGTAAATGGGGATAACAGAGCGCATGCGTATAGCCTATTCTGCACGCACGGACGCATGATAGTCAATTTATATATAAGATATTGTAAAATGATCATCAATCGCAGCATTTCTTTATACCAAAGTATCTGGCTTTGATACGGGCCTCACACAGATTTTTTTTTTTAAATTTATTCATTATCCAATTTTTTATTCTATACTCATCAAAGTATCTAATCTAATGGTTCTTAACTATGTTGAACGAACTATCTTCCACCAGTTTTTATCCGCTGTTTCTGACCGAATTCTTCATAATTAAAAGCTTTTTTTTCAAACTCAAAATAAATACACCTAGGTGAATATAATGAAAAAAATCATAAAAGACCTGGCCGAACCCATGAGACTGACTCACCAAACTGATGGTTTCCCATCGACCATATCCAATTCCATCCACCAAATCATCGACCAAGCAATTGAAAAAGCTTAAATCTCTAATTCTCGATTTTTATTTGAAAGAAGTAAATTTTCAAGTCATTTTTTCTTCTTTTGACAGGTTTATCAAGAAATCAAATAAATCTTGAAGTCATCTTTTTCCTCTTTCGAAAATATTTTTAACGAACAGTTATAAAAGAAACCGGATAAAACTGCAACTATAAAACGATAAATAAGTTTCAAGCAGCTATTTTCCTGTTTTTAGTAAACTTTAAAACACAATTTTTAAAATGCAGCAGTATATTATATAATCTTTTTGTTGGTGTTTATAAGTACAATAAAAATATAATTTCAAAAAAATAATCTAAACTTTCCTTTCCTGTTCCAAATATAATATTTTTATTTCTATTTATGTAAACAACTATCCATAAGACGGAAAGATGTGTTATTGGGAAATAGAAGTAATTTTTTCCATTTTATACTGCAGAAAACTACTTACCAACTGCAAATATTTGTTTGTCATTAATGAAATTAATTAATTATTATCTTATAAATTAAAGTTTTATATGTTAACTACCTATTGGCTAGACAGAGGACTAACGTGAAACTTAAAATAAATAATTAGCTCTTTTATCATATTTATCTTTAGTGAATATGTAGGAAGAGATCATTATGTTAATTTTTATAAATTTTTAATTACTTAACTAGTGAACATACCTACTGTAAGATCAGAAAACTATAATTATAAATATTTCCATGAAAGTAATTTGTTTTTTTGGTTTAAGCTGGCAATTATCAAACTAGATAAATTCTGTTTTAAAATTGAAATTTGAATATAATAAAAGTTGCTACTACAGAATGTAAAGATCAGCTTTTATGGTTTTTATCAAAGCCAAATTTCGTTTTTATCTTTGTTAAATATTTTATTCAATATTCATGAATATTGGATGGCATAAAACTTGTGGTTTAATTTTAATAAATATTCTAAAAATATGTTGATGAGATGAAAAGCATCATACACAACAGATATATACTCGTACTTCTTATAAGCATGGACTTGTATATATTTTTCGTAAGCTAGACTATTTATAATAAAATATTCATAAGTTTTTTGTTGAAATGCGTGAAGTTATTTTATATTCTGTATCTGTTTCGTTTTTTTTTTGTTCTGTTTACGAATAAATAGTTAATGAAAACTTATAATGTTAAGCAATAATTTTAACTTTTAAGAAACTGCTGTAATTATTTTAATGTTGACTAAGTTTTCTCAAGTTAATATTATTGACTTATGAGAATTAAAGTTTAAATAGCATTTTATGCTAAATGATCATTTTTTTTGGTGAAGTTTTATTTTGATGTTTAACAATCATAATTGAGTATAACTGAAAAAGTATATGTTCTGCCTAATGAATACGATAGGTGTTTCAAAATTAAGGACTCCATGATTCTAATAATCGAAAAAATCTATATAAAAACATGAAATAAAGTATATTTACAATATCCATGGATATATATATATATATATATATATATATATATATATATATATATATATATATATATATATATATATATATATATATGTATATACACACACAGTATTAATGAGTTATTTTTCTCCATAATGACTATTTACTTAGATGCATTTTTCAAGGTGCATTGGAAGTTTTTGTTTGTCAGCCTCATAGAAGCTTTTTGCCGAATCCTTTTCTTGATATTGGATGTCTTCTATCTTCATTCCTTCATCTATTTTTACCCTTTTCCTTCCTAAATATTTTTTTAGGCTCAAGGGCAAATGGTAGTCAGACTTATATATTTCGTTTTCAAATTAATATAATGGAAGTTATATATTTTTAATTGTGGTTAACCTAAATTAAACTTATTCATCAGTTTATAAAATCATTACAAAAATTTGTTGAAAAATTTAAAAAAAAATGTCTAACATTTATCCGGAAAAATAAGTATTAAGCCTTTGGTAAAAGTTCTTGTTATTTAAATCAATACATTCAATTAAATTTAAATGATGAATATTGTTTGTACAACGTTTACGATATTTTTTTTTTTGCTGAATTAACGTTAATATTTACAAAAGTAAGGATGAATCGAAAATTTTCGAGGGTTTATGGTAGGTAATATTTGCATAAGAAAAATGTAAACAATCCGATAAAAAAGTATTAATGTTTTTTTATAAATTTTAATCACAAGATGGAAATGTAACCTTCAAATTAAATAAATAAAAAAAGCGATTAAGTCTAACGGAAGCAGTATGTGAAACGTTGCAGTATTATATAAGTTTAGACAGAGAAATAATTAGTATCCGTTATATCTAAAAAACGAAAAACCAGTATAATTTATGACAAATAAATTTAAAAACTTGGGAAAATTATATTTATTTATATTTTTAAGTAATTAAAATAATTAATAAGCGGTAATTCATTGGTTAAAAATGAGTAATCTAATTTAGTGTTGTACAAGTGGCACTGGAAGTCCCACAAAAAGAAGACCAAAACTTTCAATTTGAAGAACTTTGCCAGGAATAGACGACCCTGAAGAGAAGAATTCAATCACGCGGGAAATTTAACCAATTTTTTTTTAAAAAAACTTGAAAATAATCGCTAGAACATTGATTTATCCGTTGAATATTAAAATGAAAAACTAACAATCTTTGAAATTAAATTAACCGTTTTAAAACGCTTGAAAAAATGCGTTATTTTCAAAGTATTTTTTAATAAAATAGTTTATATTAATTTATTGCCGATATTGAGATAGTATTGAAAAACTTAGTTCTTTTAAATTAAATTATTGTAATTTTACATATTAACATGTTCAATAAAAAACTAAAAAGAAAGCTTTGAGCTTTTACCAATCAATTTCCATCTTGAATTTCAAAGTACTGATGTAATAAAAAAAAATGATATGAGTAATTCAAGTACCTACTTAAATCCCAATTTATTTTTTCCATATCGCAAAATATATGCTTTTAATGAGCGACATGGCAGAATATCTAAAATTGAATATACTTACGTTCTAAATTGGAAACCTCTCAAAAATCAATTTTGAAAATTCATGATATTATCTTGTAATTTGAATTATAATTATATTTTTCCATGAGTAACATAATATTTGTTAAAGAAACTTGAAGTTTTTATTTGTTGTACCAAATATTTCAATAGGATAATTTTAAAAATAAAAATCAATTATTGACCAAATTTAATTAGTCTCAATAACTCAACAAAAGTCAATTATTTATAATATGCTTTGATTGAGTGCGTTTACCTTTTTCAACTTCATAACTTTCCAAACCAATGTTATTAACTTGGTTTATATGAGATTTTGAAGAGGACTTCATTTATAACTTCTTAAAAAAACGTAAGTTATATAATAATATGATTTAAACTTACCTTACCATATCCACTTTTAAATATGGAACGCGGATAAACTAGTAATTTAGGTTAATTATGTCCAAGAGCGACTGTAATAATTAAGTATATTATTCTAAAGCTCATATTACTTGACTACTAAAACTTTCATTATGACGGAGATTAAATCTTCCTTCTACTGGACTTGAGAATCAAAATAATCTGCCAACAAACAATGCAATGAAACAGTTCTTAGATATGATTGTTTCGTTTTTAATTACTATAAAAGAGTTCAGTTCATAACAAAAAAGGAAGAACAATATAAACAAGATCAAGTTAAATGAGGTATTTAAAATGTTTTAGATTATTTGACTTCACACTATTTGCTTTTCAATTTTTTTACTAATTGTTAGAAATATATAAATTTTGTAAGTTTAAATAACTATAAGAGTGTAAAGAGTTATTTAGCACTTTGGATATAATAATAAAAATATGAAACTTATTATTTTTATTGTAACTTTTAAAATTTTAGTCTTTATTAAGGGTGGATCACCGTTAGAACGTAAAAAAAAATAACTTTTTTAAAACTGCTGCCAATTTTTTTTTTTTAGAGATATTAAAAAACGGTCTTCGGCATGTAAAAGTTGAAATTTTGAACTATTTTTTTATTTGCCCCGATATGTCCCCCCTCCCCCTTTTACAGCGCTTTGAAAAAGGGTCCTCAAAAATGAGGAGGCAAACGAGAGACAAGTTTTCTCGGAAACCGGAAGTCGGATCATGATTTTCCAAAGAATGTAGGTTTTGGTAATCTTTGGCGTCTTCTTGGTACTGAACCTCGAAAATCCGAAAAAAGTTGAAAATTCACAAAATGGCGCGACTTTGAAAAAAAAGTTAAAAAAAACGACATTTTTTGGACCTTTCCCCCTCTCCCACTTTGAGGGGGAGGGAGGTTTGGCCAATTCCAGAGGTTCAGTACCAAGAAGACGTGTTGAACTATAACACTTTCCAGTTTCAAGTCAATCCGTCGGATAGTTTCTGAGAAATCTTTGTCTCCCAGTTTTAAAAAGTTGATTTCGAGAAAAACGCATTTAAAGTTTTTTTAAGATATTTTTTTATGTTATTATCAATTTATTCAATTTTACCAGAAAATACATTAGTCAGCTATTTCAATCCTTTTAACACGTTATTCTTGAATGTTATAAGAAGACATTTATGGAAAAAAAAATCGATTTTTTTTTCTGACGGTGATCCACCCTTAAGTAATATAAAAAAATATAGTACTTAAGCACTTTTCAATTTTTCAATTCTTCACTTAAAACTTAATCTTTTTTTGGATAAACTTTGAATTTTTCACGATTATTTAAGATGCACAAGTTGACTGATATTGGGTTGAAAACTTTATAATTATCTTACAGTTATCGTCCATTTACATCTGTTTCTTGCCAATTTGAATGTTTTAAATCAGAATCACGGAAAAAATTAATGGTATTTCTAAATAGATATTATGGCTCTTACTTGTGAAGTTTAAATAAGGATTCTCAGGCTGTAGTCAACTTTCCGTTACTAAAAGTTGGTTAATTTTTCTTTTTCTCTTTACTTTTGTTTTAATACGATTCACCAGAACGAGGTTTGGAAAGCCTGAACACTTATTTACTTCTCCACTTCACTTTGTTCCTTATTTCGCTTATTGTAAGCCATGAAGCCGAGACTCTCAGATTTTTTAATGCCATAAAGTGCTGCATTTAATAGATTCTATTGAATTGCAAGCCTTTGGTTGTATGGTGAGTAAAAGAGCTGAGGATCTGCTTTTCTGAAAAACGATAATGATAAGCAGTGCATGTGTGGATAATACTGAATATGATAAGCAGTTTCTCAGCAGCTCTGTGTGCTAGAAAATACATAATGGAGGATCTAACAGTTCTCTTTACTTTGTAATTACTAGTTTTTTTCTTATCTTTAGTTTTCGTAAATTCCAAAGTACATAGCCGATTCTTACCAGAATTGATTCAGAATAATTTTTTTTGGAGAAATAGAGCATTTTACATATATAAGACCTACATACTGGAAAAAAAAGAAAATCAATTTTGATATTATTCAGATTAAAAACTTTTCCGTTATTACTATTGCGTTAAATATATTCTGCCTACTTATTATGCCGGTCATAAAGAACAGTAGTAAGTTGTTCTATATAAAGAAGTTCTTAATTTTTTCCCTTAATTTTCGGCTCTCTTAATCATTGTTATTTTTATAATTGATAATATTTGGCAAATCGACAATGTCTTAGTTTTAATTTCATACAAAACATACCTGGATATGATGAGTCTTAATCTATTTATTAATTTTCATTTATATAAGTACGTTTCCTATTTTAAAAATATAATTAGTAAAAGATCAAAGTTAAATATACGCAAAAAGGAGAATGGGTTCATTTATATTATTGTATATAAATAGTTCCTGACAAATAAAATCGAAGAGAAGAAAACAATTTTATAAAATAATTTCATCATTTACCTATAACTTCATCGATAACTATAAATATATACAATAAACTAAGTAGAATTTCGAAAAAAATTATTTCAGATATATTGCCCAGAGTGAACATTAAATTGCTTAATCGAACAAAACCTTATTATAAAATTTAGTTGCATAAGACAATATGATCATATGAACCATACATAATAAACCTTGTCCACCCATATTTACTGTTCTGAATTTATATCAAATCTCAAATAAATCCCAATTTACTTTAGATAAAGCACCTGAAAAGTTCTTTCCAATTAAGTTTTCAAATATTTATTTTATTTAATTATAGTTGATGAGGAAGTCACAATAAATGATAAAATGTTCAAATTACAAACATGATTTATTAAATGGTTAGTAACTAAATGATAGCAAAGTTCTTAAAAGAAAATAAAACTTACCTTTCATTTAATTGTCTTTAAAATTAAGCTTTGATCAATCTTAAATTAAATTGTAGAAACAAAAAGCAATGTGAAAAATTCTAGCTATAGTCTATAGGTACATTTTTGTTTCGATTACAGCGCTTAAAATAGTACAGCGATCGTAAAGTAATGATCTTTTTAGCATAAAATTAAAACACAAAATTTTGGAGTTTTAATATCAATGATATTATTATCCCCAATATAATCAACCTTTTCATACCTAGTATAATTTTTTTAATTTCTAATGAATAAAAACAATTGATTACTAAAATACATACCTGAAACTCACAATTCGAATATCATTTAAGTTTAATCACATAGGCAATATTGTAGTGATTGATAATAATGAGAAAACTATGGACGACTATGGTGTATAAGACAATATCAACAACCCTTAATTTATTAGGGTTTTTTGAAGGGTTTTTCTTGTAAAAAGAAGTCTTGCATTATCGGGTTGCATAATAATGTTTTCTCTGTTTGCAATTATTGAAAACTTTTTAGTTTTTGGTTGGTTGACCAAAATTTATTAGGAATATTTGACAGCTCTTTGACTATCTAATACGTTTTTTGTACCATTTCCTTCCTTACTATTAAATTATTTTTCGTTTTTATCATTCTTGGTTGGTGTAAGAAAGATAATCAAAAATTATTGCTTTTGGATTTGAAAAAACTTATTTGGCCCTGATAATTATCTAATGCATTTGGATAAATACTGAAAATGTTTTTGGTTGTAACTTTACGCTCGTATACCCTATAATACTCGAAATGCATACAATATCTGTGTCCCTTCTCCCTTCGAATATTTGTGTTATCAATGAAATATGAATTTTCGAATAATAAAAAATTGTCATCATTCACGAATTGACAAGTCACTCTTATCATAAAATTCGGATTCTTTAGTATGACTTTGAAATAACATATTAGCCGATAAAAGGCAATTGAAAGTTTATGGGTTCAAAAACGACATTACTTTCCGGTCCCTCTTATAAAAAAATTATTAAATATAATTGATTTTTCTTATTCTGCACTTATAAACTACGGTATTTGTTACTGACGTTTTTTTTATAAAAAAAATATCGATTACTAGTAAAGTTAGTTTTACAAGTTACATTTAGTGACAGTTAATTGATATGTTAATTCCATATTTAAATTTATATTTTTAAATCTTAATTTTATGTTAAAGTTAAAATAAATATTGGTAGTTTTAAATATTGATCTAATAAAAATAAAATAAAATTGAGAAAAAAGGGAAAATTCATATAAATAAGGTTGCAAAGAAGTATGGAATTGAATGTTTAAATCACTCAACAGAAAACAAAAAAAAATGCTTTCAGGCAATGAATAGGTACAACAATACCTATAATGACGAATATTTATGACTCTCCCCTAATTGTAATTTTTAAATGAAACTCTTGGGGGTATTTAAATTGATTGATTCAATCAATTAACAATTGTATTGATAATATGTGTATGATTTCATGTATACTAACAAATAAGTTTAAATTTTATTATTATTTGAAATCAATTAAATTTTAAACTGTGGTTCAATGGCAAATGAATACAAAATGTTATATAAAATGCGCTTTGACAGCATTATTATTATAAACAATCATGAGATTTGTACACAATCAAATTGAAATTTTATTATCTCCAATAACTAATACTTGCATTTATTCATTATGATTTTATGTTTGCCATTAAAAATAATTCATAAAAGTGTTATTTTTAATCAAAATAGTTAAAAAAAAATCATTAAGGGTGAGAGCTTTTTCAAAATCAAAAAAACAATTTATTCTTTGTTTCTTTTTTTTCCAATACAATGTTTAGTTTCTAAAAAAAAAACTTTAAAAAGAAAGTGCATAAAGAGCTTATATGTTTGCACAAAGGGAAAATATTTGCTGTAAGTTTAAACACTGCTAATTCGGTGAGTTTACGAGCTATAAAAACGGAGTTGTAACTTAAATTTTGTCACGTCTCAAGTTATTTATCAATTTAAGTATCATATGCTTGTAATACTTATTTCTCTAAGGAGTTTGAGGAACCATCTGGTCCAGATTTATTTTTTTAATTTTAATTTAATTTTGTCGTCAATATTATTTCAATATATACCGGAAAAGTTATTTTTAATTAATAAAAGGACATATCAGATTAGTTGAATCTAATTTAATGTCCCCTTTTGGCGCTTATCAAATTAAAACGTCGATAATTACAAAACTTCAGTGAGATCCTTCAAAATTATCAATTTAAAAAAGTAAAAATTAAATTAATTTCGCACCCTAAACGTTTTCAATTCTGTTAACTCATCGTCATTATTTTCCACAAATAAATTATTGCCAAAAACTCTTCTCAAATAATAGGTTTTTGTTCTAGCAGCATAAATCACGCTGCACTAATTCATTAAAGATCTTCAAACAATGATAATATTAATTGCTAATAATAATTGGGATCCAAAAAATAGTCGCCATAACTTTTGGATCAAACTTACAACTTTGAATTTTAGTGACAACGACAGCATTATTCTTCACATCAGAAACTTTTGTCTCAACTTAAAATTAAATTAAAACATTTGTTAATTTCATATCCCTACTAATTTAAAGCATAAAATACTATTATTAAAAAATTTAAATTAAACGTTAAAGTTATATTAAATTATTTACAGTCCAAACATTGGAATAGTTTAAAGTATACAGGAAATAACTTTTGTTACATACTATAAAAATAGCTAAAATTAATCAAGTATAACGAACTTATAAAATGTACAGTTCAAGTTCAAATTTTGAATCAATTATACACACCTTTCTAGGGTTTGGAGCCGTTTTAATTATCATAAGCAAAATTTATCTAAGCCATTATAACTATTTGAAGCCTATTAGTACAATCAATCAAGAATCGATACATGAGATATTCTTAAAGTTCTTACGAAATACACTATATAATAAACGCCTTAAAAGCCAACTAGTGGTCAAGTCACCTAAGTGATTGCTCCAAAACTATCGAGAAAATTTTTGATATTTCTCGTTTTACGGATTTCTATTAATCCTAGAGTCGCTTAAATTCTTGGTTGTTATAAAGCGATAGTAAATAGCAAAAATAAACGCTATATTGATGGTATGTACTGCAATCTGAATTCCTGTAAAGCGTGTAAAATTGAGTTCAAAAAATAATAGTGTATAGTATTTGCTTAGAAAGAAAAGTTGTATCAAAAAGACCAAAACTTCAAACAAAGCCTTAAAAGTATTTTTTTAAATACCATAAATAGTATTCACTTGAAATTAGCAAAGTCCGGCGGAGTCTTTAGTCTAGAGCAGGAGTTCCCAACTTACTAGGACCCAAGGGCACCTTCTTGAGTGGCAATCTGAGCGGTGGGCACCAGATATTTTTTCAAGGGATATTTACGGTTAGACTTAACCAATAATTCATTTAAATAATACACAAAAAATAGTATGTTCCCAAAATAAAATTATAAAGTATACATATTCTGGTAATTGAATTGAATTTGGAGAATTCATTACTAGAAAGCCTTATTACAAGGACGGAAACAAACTAAACTTCATCTAGAAGATGCATTTCAACAGGCAAAATTATAACGATGTTTAATTTCTATAAATTATTTTTATCATAACATTTGACTGTACATTTAAATATTGTTTAATGTGATTGCACATTGGCGGCCACACGTAAAACAGTCGGTGGGTGCCAGTGTACCCGAAGGCATAGGGTTGGGAACCACTGGTCTACAATATATATTTTTCGTACTGCCACCCCTTAGAATTTTTGTTACCAGACATTGTAATTAATTTAAGCTAATAATTGGTTATAACTACTTTACGAGACAACCGAACTATTTCTTCATAAATCAAAGTTTTATAAGCTTTAATTTGGCAACAAAATTGGCATAATTTATATTAAGAATATGAAAAGAAAATGAAGTTTAACTGAAGTCTAATCTTGAAGTTGACCAAATTTAGAAACCGAAATTTGCTTTGTTTCTTAAAATAGGCTCAGCGTCAGAATATAATAGAAATGTACTCTTAGAATCATATCAAAATGGCTATGTATAAGATCTAAGAAACCAAAAGCTCGTGATGACTGGACCTTTGTTATTTTATAAAAGCTGAAAATTTCTACGTGCATGTCCCCAATACAGTTCAGAACGATCAACCGCTATGGAGTCTTAGTGATTCCCCCCAGTTCATTTATATACAAGGTGTACCCACCGTAAATATGCGTTGGACATATACTCTTTGCATATAGTAAGTACCCCAGCGGATCAGTAACTTCGGGACAAGGATACTTGTAACTCCGTAGTCAATGATCGTTCTTACCGATATTGGGGAAATTGACAGAGAATTTTTTTGGTGTTATAAAATAATGAAAGTCTAACCGTCACGGAATTTTGCCCTATAATCTTTGATCTATTTCGTTCGTCGAGTACTGCCAGTTGTTTTCTTGCTTTTCTAATGCGAAAAGTCTGTAGGTTAAGATGCCAAAATTAGGGGAAAAAACAATTACCTTACCAACAAACAGAGTCATTAATTATACTTTGAACTTTAGAACCATACTTTAATGCCATTTTTTATCTCAACTTTACTATTTGTCAAAACCTAATGTTACTACCCGAAATACTTTGCACTGATTGTAATCTAGAATTTTTTGGTACTAAATTTGCAACTTAGCAAATTGCATCTTATGCTACTTTAGAAAAAATTAATTAAAAATTAGAATTTGCATATTCTCCTAGAGAACATACGTGACTTACTGAGTTAGTAAATTTATTTCCATATCCAGGATTTCATTTGAAACAAAAAAATTTGATTAACTCTTGCACTTGAAGAAACAATAGAAATAATTAAACAAAATGCAAATAATAAAAACAGAAATATTTTCTTTTTATTTTATCATGGTAGAAAAACTTTTGTTTTGTTGTAAAAAAAAAAGAAATAAAACGCTTTCTGTGTTTGAAAATAAACATGGCAAGTATTCTTCTCGAAAAAAAGCATTTAATATACACAGTGAGCGTCGAATAAATAACGGATATAATCACATTTAAGAACAAATTGAATTTCTCGAACACGACGTAACAGAACCTTTGAGTTTTTTAGTTTGCAGGATATGAATCCCAAAGAGGTTTTGCAGGACTGTTGTGAACTGATTAATTTTATCGCTGTTCTTTATCTAAATTGAATAAAATTATATCAGAAAAAAGTTTTGCATTTCAAACCAATTTAAAAATATGATAAGTATTTTTTATCAAACCAGAATTTTAATTAATTTTCAAATGACTTAAAATAAAATTGTAGAGAAGCACATTATACAGATATTCACCTAAGTTTTATGTTTGCTTGCATACTAATCTGTTTTTCATTTTATTTTATTTTTCATTTACAACAGGAAGTCCAATTTATTTTATTTCTGATTTTTTTTTTATATATTCCCTCAAACTAAATACTCAAATTATTTTAAAATGAATTTGTATGTATGCTGTTTTGTAATTTTCGTATTCATCTAATTGAAAAATTGATCTATGCTCCCTTAGTCGTTTTTTTCGACTTTGTCGGAAATTAAGTTAAGAAATTAATATTATCATTTAAATTTAAATAATCTAATAACATCAAAACTATATGATATGGTAATCAACGACATAATGAACTTGTTAATCACCATCTTACAACAAAACTTTTCGCTTTCAATCAAAAATTTTATCGCCAAAAGGAAGGCTTAGCCATGGGCTCCCCTTTATCAGGACTACTAACCTACATTTACATGAATCGCTTTGAAAATAATTATATTATGAACAATAACTACAAAAATAAAATAATTTATTATGGAAGATTTGTAGACGATGCATTTATGTATATTATTTAAAGGAACTACCCGACAGATTGATAATATGGTATCCGATCTGAACAAAATTAACCAGAAAATAAAATTCACTTCAGAACACGAACTAAATGGAACAATCAACTTTTTAGACATAACAATCATCAGTGAAAATGGAAACTTGTCATACAATATATATATATATATATAAAACTAACAAAAACGAACACAAGTATCCACAAAACATCATTTCACCCAAGAAACCAAAAAATGGCAGCTTACAACAGTCTAGTGAACAGAGCGATCAAGTTCCTTCCTATCACCAAAGCTCGTGAAGAAGAATTTAAGATAATTAAACATAATATAGCCACTACTAACGGATACAACAGCTCAATCGTAGACAAAATAAAATCGAAATTTACTAATAAATCCATTCTTCCAACTCCTCCAAAAGAAAACAAAAACTATATAAAATCAAACTTCAATAATATATTTAATTTTACAATCACCAACTTCTTAAGGAAAAAAACTTCAATATCGCATTTTCAATAAACAACAACAATTATGAAAATTCTTAAGCCATTGGAGAACAACAAAATTACAACGAAAAACAAAACCAAAATATATAAAACTGAATGTGGTTCCTGTGAAAAATTAAACTGGTAGATCTTTCAGAATAAGATATATGGAACATACACCCAAGAAACCTACTTCAACAACAACTTCAAATTTTACAAAACACCTTTATGACGAAAATCGTCAATGCTTAAATTTCGAAACAAACTTTAAGCCACTACATATTTGCAAGAAAATATCACTATGCACACTCTAGAAGAATATGAAATATACAAAGCACACAAACTAGATCCAAATAACATCCTTAATGTCAAATTATATAAAACAAACAACCTTTTTGAAATTTGTTTATAACTGACAAAATAATCATTACCTAATAATGACAGCCAAAAACTGTTGAAATGTGTCGTATTTAAGAAGAAATAGAGTCATAGGACATATATCATTATTCATTAACATATATATCATTTAAAAATTACTTTTGTATATTTACTTGACTAAAAATAATCCAAGTAATGATCTCAAAGTTCAAAGCCATTTATAAGTGTTTATTATATTAATAAAAAATAACAACTTGCAATTTAATAAATTTGATCATAAAAAATCAAATAATCGTGTAAGTGTTTTCTTTTCTACGATAGAAAAATCTTTGGAAAGTTAATTATTTTATCTATTTCATAAAAAGTATAATACAACGCGGCATTGTATTGGTGTTTGATATTCGTGCAAACCATTGATGTTAATTCCCATAAGATAAAAACAAATTTTTCTTAAATGATTTATTGGTTTTGTCTGTTGTTGTTAATCGAAGAAATTAATTGTAATATATAAAACTTCTATTTGATAACCATAGAACTATCTAATATAATCTTTATTTATTATCTCGTGAAAAGTTAAGAAGTAAAGCTCTTTAAAAAGAAAAAGAAATCGTGGCTAGAGAAAAGAACTCTTTGAAAGTTTTTTTTTTCATTTTATCTTATTGGTAGGTTGCATCGACTCAATTAATTATTTTGCTAATGTATCTTCAATTCTTCAACATAAAAGATTTAAGAAAAATCTGTCAGTTTATTGCAAAAAATAAAAACAAAATGTAATTCGTATAAATTCCCAGTAATAAATTTACTACTTGTGTTGTTTTTAAGAAACGAAAATCACTCAGAGTGAATTTAATAAGACCAAAATAGGAAATCAAATTTTTATTTACAGAGTGTTTGATTGATTTAGAGATATTTGAAAAAAAACTCAATTGTATTGAGCTTCTTAAATCACCCCCTTTCACCGGCTTTTATTACCTCCATTCACCCCCTACTCGCTTCTCTTACTTATTCTACATATTTGCTCTGTTAGTTGCCCAAGTCAAATTTTATTTTATACATTAATTATTTTTAATCAATTTAAAAGGTTCTAATGTCAAATTTTTCTTCATGATATTCTCTTATTCACAAAAATTATAAATCACTCTTTCCTCTACATGTTTGAACTAACCGTAAAAGCTGCCAAAGATACTTTAAAAATGTATTTACCTACTAAATAAATTACATTTCTAAAAGATCTAAAATTAAATTATGAATCAAGTTAGTCTAAAAATAAATAAACGAAAATACTTATCTTAAGTTACTTTTTAAAACACTTAAAAATATACTTTTTAGTTAGTTTGTTTATTACGCATGCACTAAGTTTCGTTATTTATTAGGTAAATATGCTCGCATATATTTTAAGGTAATAAGATAATGCATTTCTCATCTTTTCTAATAAAGAAAAAAGCATGTGGGTCTATTCCCCTTTAAACACTGCTCACTATAAAAACGATGAATAATAAATATAAAAGATAAAAAGTGAATTTCATAGATTAAAACTAAATAAAGCTCTATTTATTATTTTTAGGAATCAAAAATAATTTTTAAGTAACAAAATACAGTTCTATTTAAAAGTACCAACGATACTAGTTACTTTATTTCAAAAAATAAAGGAGCCAAGATACAGTATCATAGATACTTTAAAGTAACAAGGTTACTTCAAAATAACTAAGATATTTTTTCTGATTGGTCTGCCTAATGGTACCCCGCTCTTCGAACACATCGAAGTGAAAGTCGGAAATATATATTTATTTGCTTAAAAGAAGAAAATATAATGAAAATTCTTATTTTTTTGTGAAAAGTTTTGTATCCAAACTATCTTAATATTAATAACTGTTTAAGTTTTTAAATTAATCCCAATTAAAATAAGACCTTTTAAAAGTTTTACTATTTTACGGTTGTGCTTTTTAATTTTATTATATACTTGATATTTTTTTATTGATAATAGTCTTGGGGACATAGACGAAAGACGTTCCAAAACTTTCTACGAGAGATTCAAATTTGGGATAGAAAGAGATGTAAAACGAAAGATCGTTCGACATTAATCTAGAAGCTTCCAGAAAAGATAAATTGGTATATAAAAGGTGATTGGCCATCGACAAAGACCAGTTACACGGTAGCAGTTACAGTAACAGTAAACTATGACCAGTTACAATTCGAAATAAATCGTGACAACCGTTGAAGGAATTGTAATAAAATTAAAAAAAATATGGGCTCAAGTGTACTTTAGCACACCCACAATCTGACAACGTTGCATTTTCGATTTTGTTTTTAATTTAATTCGCGATTAAATCGGTCCATAATGAAAATTTAGCCA
This sequence comes from Sisyra terminalis, assembly GCA_958496175.1. NCBI lineage: Eukaryota > Metazoa > Arthropoda > Insecta > Neuroptera > Sisyridae > Sisyra > Sisyra terminalis. The sequence goes on from OY292275.1 coordinate 18,727,502, forward strand.
CAAAACAGAGAATTATACCATATTAGAATTGAATTAACAAAAATATCGCGAATTAAATTAAAAACAAAGTCGAAAATGCAACGTTGTCAGATTGTGGGTGTGCTAAAGTACACATGAGCCAAACTATGTATATGTAGTGTGAAATAATAAAAGAGTAAGTAATAAAATATGTTAATGGTTATTACAGATATATGTCTTGAAACGAAAATCCAAACGAACCTGTGAAAATAAATTAAATTATAAACGTAACATTTCATTCACACCGAGATAATCAATTGACTTCCTATTACAAAACTATTATTTCCATTAAATCTGAATAGAATTCTTAATTTTGCTTGTAAATTATAGGAAAAAATATTTTTTTATAAAATTTTGAGATCTATCATCCCAAAAATTGAATACAGGATGTCTAAAGTCATGAAGTAATCCTTTAATGTTCTTCCGAATATAAAGAAACTGGAAACAATTAAAACCCAGGAATAAATTAACTGTTGTAATAAAATAGTGTGCCCACGTTAGAAAACATGGCCAAACTAACATGTCACATTGAAAAAAAATACCCAAAAGTGAAATTAAAGTAAGTGTCGCAATAACCAGAATCGCATTCGAAAATTAGATGAATCCCATAATTGAAAAATGTGTCCTTAAACTATGAAAACAATTGCTACTCATAATAGGTAATGTGTGGAATGTACCAGTGTCCCAATCAGAAATAATACCCCATAAGAAAAAAGGAATTATATAAAGTTTTGAAATGAAAGTTTGGAGAAAATTAAATGGGCGAATAGAACCAAAAGCCTAAAAGTATTCAGGAAAGACAACGAAAATAGAATGAGGTTTTATTCACAGAGGCTTACATTAGAAAAATGTTTACTTAGGATGTTGTAGAAAGAAAACAGAAAGAGAAAAGAAATGAATACTTTATTCGCCAAAAATCAAAGAAATCCACTAATTTAATCTGAGGGACCTTGTCGAGGATTTTGGAAGTAAGACTTCAATCATACAAGGAACTGAACATTCCATTAAGAAAATATAAAAATAAAATAAGGCTCATGTCCTTTTTCGAGATATCAGTGTTTAGCCTGGAAACGTTACATTTTTGAAATGATCGAAAATCTGATAAATTTTGCTCTGTAATTAAATATAATATTAACATGTTTTTTTTTAGGAATTAAAAAATCAAATAAATTATCGATATAATATTGTATTAATACGGTTTATTCAGATGACGATTTAAAAATAATTTTATTTCAAATTTGAATTATGATTTAATATAAGGTAAGCCCGTTCGATTCAAGTGACGCTAAAACATCTTTTTACATCAATTTATCTTTCAAACTGTAATATGGCTATAAAAAGAGGGAATAAATTACATTTTACTGTGTGAGTCATAATAAATAACTTGAAAAAAATAAAACCTCAGAAGAACATAAATAATGAATGAAATCAGAAATCAGTGGCGGAATTTGATTTGAAAAAAAAATGAGTAACAATTGATCGATCTATTTTTATCCTATATTTTTACTTTCATTTTAATCGGAAAAGTTTCTAGATACTATCTGTTTATTGCACTACCTATAATTTTTATACGCTTAAAATTAAAATTGTATACTCATACTAGACGACGACCCAACCTTCATACCACTTAAGATTGATTTATAGATTTAATTATCATTTTCCACTAGTATAGTTATTCCATTGTGCTTCAATGCTTAATCTTATTAAGTTAATTATCCTTATCCTTTTGTGTTATATAGCGGAAGGAACTATGTCCTTTTAGTTATCTTATGATACGTAAATTATAATGAATTGCCTGATGATAAAATTTCTGTATTTTTTCAAATTTTAACTCTTATCAGTTCAGAAGGTTTTATTTCCACAAGGTCCAAGCTGTTTGCCATACAAAAAGAAAATATTTATATTTTCATGAAAATTTATTGTTATTTATTCAGGGTAAACGGATTTATATAAAATGGAGGAATTATGCAATATATAAAAATATATAAAATAGATAATAATAAATAGGTCCTTGCCACCATATGCGTGGCATTGGACCAAGTAAGTATTGTACAATGTCGCTTATATTGCGATATTGGTCCGTTAAAGGTTTAAATGTCAAATGAAACCTCAAACATGCACCTATTGTTAATTTGTCGGCTCTCTAGTTCCCATATTAAATAACTTTGTGACTCAACTTTGGTACTCATAAAAGCTTCGGAGATTTGGATTTTTTTGTAGTTGCTCAATACTGTTTTCGGTTTTATAAATAATTTTTACCCTTTTTCTCAGCTCATTAAACTCTTTACGCATTTGATATAAAAATACTCCTAGAACCCTACTACCATTTCATGGAAAATATTGCGAAGCTATGACGTATGGATGTACTTTCAAATAAAATAAATGTCAACTTGTTAAACATCCAATCATAAAAGATATCTCCCGGAACTCTACCCCAATGCCAGTTACAGGGTCCAATTGTAAATCTAAACCATTAGGAACATTCAAATAATCACCAAAATTTCATCAAAATCAATCCAGTGGCTAAGAAGAAGTTCAGTAACATGCGCAGTACACATGCACAGGAAAATTTTAAGTGTAAAAGTAAATTTTTTGAAAATAATAAACAAAAAAAATAATAAATTAAGTATTTCATTATTATTTTTGTAGTTGAAATGTTTCAAAAAAAAACACTTTGGTTTAAAACTCTTAAAGGAAAAAAAATGTACATATAAGAAACTAACAAGAACAAATTAAAACATGTGTAATGAGTATATTACTAAGTATATAACCATTTAACATCAGAAAACATATTATTAATGATTTAAGAGGAAATAATGAATTAATTAATGTAGAGCGTTACAACGTATACACACGTAATCAGTTAAATGAAACCTGAAATTGAATTGTTAAATATCGTTTGTCGTTGGAAAATCATTTTCAAGTGCATAATTCATTTTCAATTAACTTCATTAGAACTGAAAATGCATTTACATTTCAAAAATACGTAAATTAAAATTCGTGATTAATTAATATTGAATATTTTGTAATTTGTGTATGAGTTATTTTCCTCTTAATGAATGACGTTTTAAATTTTAAATTTTTCATCATTGCAATATTTCTACATTTAGTTACATTTGATGATCTCATAATGAAATTTTACAGAAAACATGTTAAAAGAGAGACTACTTTATTTTTTTTCAGTGAAAGAAATTCATTTTTTTTTATTTTGATACAAAAAGAATTAGCGATGAACTGGCATTTGAAAAAACCTTAATTCAATGCAAAAACTTGTATAAACGTTGAATTTTACCACAAGGGAAATAAATTCTAACTGCTATCGTAAAAGCTTCTTTTTATTTCTTGTACAAAATTTCTAAAGTATGTTAATACCAAAATTCGATAAATAAATTAAATAAAAGAAATAAGGTCATCTTTTTTCAACTGAAAATATGTAGCATTGTGTCTGATTTTGCTAACTCGTCAAATTGAAAATAGATTTCTGAGTTTAAATGGCTGTAAAGACATGTTTTGCTAGAGCAGGAAATTAAGTACATTGCGAAAATAAATGATTCTAACGTTCTAATGTTGGCCTTGCAAAAGTTAGGGGTTTGTATAAAAACAAATGTCATTAAAATCACATAAGTGAGTCTCATTAAGAATTGTTTTATTTTATGAGAAAAATAACCAAATGTTCCTAAAAGCTTTCAATCAATCATCCCTTTAATTATTTTTGGGTAAAAGTAATTAAATTATTTCTGTTATTTGAATTGTTAAAAATGGCTTTTAACGTACAAATGTGTAGTTAGATGAGTACAACAATACGAATTCTTTTTAAGCTTATATGAGGTTAAAATTTTCAAATATAACTTAATGAAAAGTTGGCAAAATAAGAGAACAGTATTAAAATAAAAAACAGTAAAAAAAAAATACTCTAAATTCTTTAAACGCTCCAAATTTTATAAATTCTAGGTTCTGTATAAATTTGTATTTACCATCGATAAAAAAATTTTGAAATTGTAAAGGATGTTATATTCAAAATTTCCGGTCAAATTTACAGAGAAAATTTTTCTTTTTAAATATTTTAAATCCATTCTTAATTCTCTTTAGCATCCTCGTTCTTTATAAATTCCATTTTTAATACGTTTCTCACGTTACTAAATTTGTAGGTGAGTAAAAGTATTACATACATGTTTGACAAAAAGCCAAAAGCTTGATATAGTAAAAAGGACAAGTTAGATTGAGATGTGTTTTTTTTTGTATTTGGTTTCTAAGATCACTTAAAAAAAAGTTATCACTTTTTTGGAATCACAAACACTCCAGGAGATGATACCCATGTCTACCTACAGGAACGTAAAAGAAGCTGATCAACCTTTTATTCGTAAAGAACGACGAACACTTTGATGGTGGAGTAGGTTTATAAATTTATTTCGATAGGTTTTGAACTCAAATCCATTTATTTCATTTTCGCTTTGTTTTTCCTCTCTATACTTCCTAACTATGTGTTTTATATCATATCAAACAGCTTTTGATTTTCGGGAAGTCACAGTCACTAAACGTTGGTTTTAAAATCAATTTTCCATGTATAGACTAACTCAAATATAACATATACAATACCATATAGGCCACTTATGATATACACGGGTTTTAGAGATAATTTTAAAAATTCTTTGAAAAATAGGAAATTGGAAAAAAAAATATACTCTCAAATCAAACTTATTACCACAAAGTAGATCACAACAATAGGAATAAAAAATAATTGGCATTTATTTTTTAAATATAGGTAGATTTTAAGATTTCAATTTTAAACCACTAGTACACTCAAATTATTAAGATTTTGTAACACTACATATATCTTAAATTTTGGAAATAATCTTAAATTTTGCAATCCTCTATAAATTATTGATTTTTTTTAAATTAGATGATTTTAAATAATGAATAAGCTATTGTATATCGAATAATTTTATAAGATCACAGTTATGTAATCATGGTTCCAATTTTCAGCTTAAGATTGATGAATTTTGCAACAAAACATTGTGAAATAACATTAAACATTTTTCTGGTCATTTGTATTTATTCTGTTGAATATAATACATTAACTGTATTATTTATGATTCTAAATTTATTATGCTGCGGTTTTGTCTACATTATATGCAAAAAAAAAATCTTATTGAATAATGAAAAAATTAAAAGTAAGTTCTTGACTTTTCTCATCATTCAATGAAATTTCTGGATTTCCCAGATTTTAATAATCAAAGTGAGACTTATAGAATATACAGAATTAATACATGATCCATTTTGCATTGATTGCTTTTGAAATTGTTTTCCAATTATCCCCACAACACTTTCACATAGAAAACTACAATTTAAAACTCATTTTTTTTGATTTTTTACTTCGCTTCTTTTAAATCATTTTTGATAGTTTGACTGTATATTACGGAACTTATTATTTAATTTTTCTCCTACTTCCCAGCACTTTATCGGGCTGAACTTTGGCACACCTGCTTACTTTCCATAACGACGCATTAATCTGCCGTAAAATTTAATAAGTATCAAGTATTTCTAGTTTAAGTATCTAATTAACATTAAAAAAAAACTCTTTTTAACTACTATCAAACGTGCAAGTAAAAGTTAGTCAATTTGAAGTGCTTGTTGAAGTTAGCATGTTTAATATATTTTATGGCGCAAATAATATTATATATATATATATATATATTAACTGCTTGTAAAATAGACAAATAAACACAGCTAACACAATTGATACATGACAGAAATTGGCAATTTAATGAAATCGAAATAAGATTTGTAAAAAATGACAACAATCCGATAGTTCAAATTTGAGACAATGGTTGACAAAATTGATATTAGAAGACTAAAAAGGAGAAAATAAAAATATTTAAAAAAAAATTTTAGAAACCTAATTTCCATTGGTAAAACGTCTAAAAAAGGTAGCAAAAAAATTATAAACTACAGAATCTTAGCACCGATTTCTCCATCAACATTAACCAATTAAAAAGAATCGAAAGCTATCTAGTCGTTATATATCTCTATGATATATAGTAAGCAATAAACCTTTAATCATAAATATTTCTTTTCTAGTAACATAAACTTAAATTAAAGTTTTTGATCTTTCTTTTAATATATTTTTAATCTAACTCTCCAGTCATGTACCTTTAGGCGGTCATGTATGAGAATGGCATCGAGTTTTCAATATGCGAGTGGCCTTATTAAATTTTCAAAAATTTCAATAATCAAAGGCAATGAACATCGGTAAGTCTCACAATCTCATTGCATTATAGCCTTTTGCATCGAGAAGCGTTAATACTATCAACAGATATACAAATATAGCGATTTTTTTTTCTAAAAACGGTAGAGTCTTACTTGATAGCAAAAGACGTTAATTGTTAAGCAATTTGACATAACAATAACTTCAAAAGAAGGATTTGATGTTTTTTTAAAGTTAAACCATTCTAGTCATGATAAATGATATTTATGTGAGCTCGTTAAAAAAATATTGTTTATTTTGCAAAATTTGTAATTTTCAATACAATGAGGTGGATGAATATTTAGTAAAGATGGATTATTTTAAAGCTGCAAAAACTTGTTCTCGATAACTATTATCTATTTTAAACAAAATTCTTTTACATTACATCAATACACAAAACTTTAAAATATTTTTCTATTCATTCTAACTTGTACAATAAAAGCTATGAAGCCAAAGCTCAATAACAGGATTTTACTTCTTAGCGGTAAGTATGAATTATTTTTGTTAGTATGAAAATTTAAATAAAACTAAAGCAACAATTTTTTCGTTAAAACATGCTATTTTAAAAATCTTTAATGCCTTTTTTTTATAATTTTATTCAATAAAATTATTTTAAATAACCTTTGATCGTTTATTTATGAAACGTGCTGACATTTTATTTTCATTATAAGGTTGACTTTAAAAGAACTATTCTGTTAGCTTGTATTATATGGAGCTGCTTTAAATCCTTTAGTGACCCCCAATTAAAATATTGAAACGATACAAAGGATAAACGAAACCAAGTCTGTTTATTTGAAATTCAAAAGAGAAACGTCCACAACTGTCGCATTCAATAATCACAATCTGTCACAAGATGTAAGGATCCTTTAGAATAACCAAGTATCATGAAATGTAGTTGGACAGGCATTTGGCTTACTTGAACGATTACTTGACTCTATGGATGTGGTGTGCATGCAAAATAAAAAGTAAGAAACACATCTTCCTGAGAAACCATTACCAGCTAAAATAAAACAAGAGTCTCAATTGCCTCTGAATGCCTGAGTACTTGTCTACAAAGGTGCTATTAAGGCTAATCTGGGCTTGGTTTGTTTTAAGAGAACACAGTTCTGATAAACCAAAATGTTTTATTCAATAGCTTACAAACCCTACGGTGTCTGATAGCAAGTGTAACATATATGCAGTTTAATTTAAATTTCTGTTGTCTATAAAAGCATTAATTATAGACTTAATCTTTCAACAAGAAAGCAGGGCTGAAAGAAAAAGCTCTACATATATTTTAGGTAGTGATTGATTTTTATTATATCCTAGCTGTTGCCCGCGACTTCGTCTGCGTAACGTAGGTGTTGGTTGTATTTTCTTTTTAGATATGCTATTTGTAGTGATAAATGGAATTTTTAATTTTTCTTATTTCTTTTCACAAAAAACATAATCGTACTTGAAAACATAATTTTGTCAACTTTAAAAAGACACATTTAATAAACTATTGCTTAGAATAAAATGGTTGTATATAATAATTAATTAATTCGTAAGAAATATTTTTAAATATCTAAAAAGAGTATGGTGTATTGCGTATACCTACGGTAAGTATACCTCACGTGGACCAAATAATCCGTAAATCAATCAGCATATATGTATACATAAACACAAAATATCGTCAAGTTCAAAAAAGTAGTTCTTAATTATGATTGAAAACAGTAGAAAAATTTCAAAATATCAGAAGTTAAGGGTCTAGATTTTTGAATGTAAGCAGGACTACCATCTCACTGTCTCGATTCTCGAATGAACCTTTTTTCCAAAATTTTTACCTTCCTGCAATATACAACTCTAATGCGAAATTGAAGTTTGTACAATTGCAGGAAATCAAGTTCCTCCATAATCAAGTAAAACCATTGTGTAACTATGCACATATCATTAAAATATCTGAATTTGTACTATCGAATTGAACCTTATTGGATAGCCTCGAATTCACCATACACGATTTGGCGTATACTTTTTGGTCTCTAGGAGCATTTTAAGTTACTTTTATCATTATGTCTAACGGTATATTACATATTTAAAATATCCCCTCCCCCTTTAAATCTGTCGAATGTAGCCACTACCTTTAGTTCACAAAAATGCTGGTAAGTATTTGTTTTAGTTTGGCAAATTTCAAAGGGTACTCGCTCACTAATGTATTTATTTGTGAATACGCATTTCGGATCTTCAGGCTTACAATGTATGAAAGCAAAAAAAATTAATGCTCACTTATAAACTTAACTTATAATTTTTCAGATATACCTTTCAGAGTTTAAATTTTTAAGCACATCCTAAGTTTTTGTCAATAATAATAAACCAACTGTTTTATATGAAGGGGTTATAACGTTTCCTCTATAACGTCACTTTGATTATGAATTTTGATTGTTTATTAGACGTTATCCCATACAAACATTGCCACTATTTTTCTCTCTTTTAGAGTAGGAATTTATAAAAACAATGTCTTATTATATATCTGCATCGTATCAGGAAAACACTTTTCAAATTTCATCGGCACAAACGGGGACTTATATTTGAAAATACAACGTAAAACGAAAAAAAATATGACTATATTTATTTTGATTATCATGAACAAAAAGCTATTTGATTTCGCACATTTGGACGTTGTACATACAAAATGGTCGGAAATAGGTGGAAAGCGTGGAAATAAATTCGAAAATTTGATTTATTTACAATAACAAGAATTGGTTTTCAAATTGTTCAAAATAACAAAGAAAGGTAGTATGGAAGATTTTATATTTTTATTGGTAACGAAATATTTGACAAAAAATTGCGTCTGAATGATTTTCAGCAGAATATATAATTGCTGCAGATCACAATCATTGGTTCTTAAGAAAATAGATTTTAAAAAGTTTGATAATAGAAAAACAAATTAAAATTAAAAAGCACCTATTTGGTATAAGTACTACTTATTGAACATTCAAACTAATTTAGTGAAACGACGTTATTTAAAGTTGTTATTAAAATGTAAAAACAGACACTTATATTTTATTTGTAAATATAATTACAGATGAACTTTTTCTTACATTAAGCGGTAATTATGCTTTTTTAACAGCACTTTGATTATTAAATGTAAAATTTCGATTGTTGATTAACTCTACACTATGTCATACAAACTTAGTCACCCATTTTTACACTTTTAGGGTAACTATTTTCAAAAAATAAATCGTTAATATTTTCTTATTGAGCGACCTTTAAGACCCAAGAGTCTATTGATAAAAATTTAGAAATGAAAAAAAAAGATTACTGAGATTTGAACTCTTTTGCTTTTAATTACAGCATTATAGCGGCAGATATGTTAACCAATGCACTATTAACCTGGTTGTAAAACTTATGTTTTTTTGTGTATAAAAATGTTTATACTTCAAAGTAACGATTTTTTGTACTACTTTAAATTGAATTTACTGTTTCAACTGAATTAGTTCAACTGAAAAGATAAAAACAAATTATTTTATATTTTTTAAATACCTTTCTAATGATATATGCTTGTCCAAAGTACTTTTTTTTCATCCCACAGTTTTTACGTTTGGGATACCATTCCTTAATATTTTTAAGGAATGATAAGTAGCCTATTGTGAATCAATATTTGCCTTGAAACTTAATACCAAATTTCATTAAATTCAGTTATTCAAAAATTTCAAAATGTTAAATTTGATATAAGGGCCTCTTGAAACATATATTTACGCTAAAATTGGGTTCAAAACAAAATATACAGACAGACATAACAGCTTTATATATTAGTATAGATAAATTAGGTTATATTTAATATATAGAATTTTGCAATTTTAACTTAAGCTGAATAGACGAAAAATGTTACACAAAGGTCACAACTTTCGCCTTTTGTCAATTTAAATGTTAACTCCAGTCATTTTTTGTTGGCTTGCAATATTGTAAAATATGATTAAATTCCATGTGATTTTGGGTGAAAATTAAGGTGAATCTATATGACATGTATGTGACAAAGTTAAAGGTGCGAAGATCATCTTTTCTCTATAAGAAAGAGAGTATATTCAACCCTCATATCAACAAAAATAAATTGAATTCCGTGGTAAGCGTATATTAAAACACAATCGTGCATACAGCAGTTTTACTTTGATTACATTCAGCAAAAGGCGAAAAGTGTCTCAGTACGTCAAACAAGCTACCGTAGCAAATCCATGCATGTCTGATAGAAATATGTAAAATACAAAGTGAGAGAAAACGTGCCATGAATAAATTCAATGTCGCGGGTAGTTTTTCACCTTATAGAATTTTTACCCAATACATTTACTACAACCCTCAACCATCGATATTTTCAGTCTTCTTCAATCTAATTTAACATATGCTAATGAAATCTGAGTGCGGTATGCTACTTTTTTGAGTTGAACAAGAATTGTTTAAGCATAAAATATTCATCCTTATAATAAATTAGCGTTGCATGTAAAACAGTGTTCCGTACACTGGCAACACTTATTTAAATGGTTAACGAAAAAGCTTTTTCAATAACACTTAATCAATTATAAAAAATATTGATTAAACTTAATCACATTTTTTTTAATTATTATATCACATCTTTTACACGAATAAAGGTGATTATCACTATACAACTATCAATAAGGTAACCACAGCTCGTAACTTTGGAATTTCAATTGTACGATTGGTTAAGCGCCAACTGTTAATAATCTCTTAAAATCAGAATTAAAATATGCCAAAAATTTATTGAGAATTCGTGGTTTCAGAATTGAACCAAAGAGACAATACAATTTCTATCGTTTCTGCCACGTGTATGCACGTATAGAAAGTATATATCACCACAAAATCCATTATAACCTTCCCATTATATGGTTATATCTAAAACTGTGGTTGTCAACACGACCCGCATTCCTACAGTGATATGGCCGACAAATTTTGAATCAGCGCTTTCATCATTTAATAGTTCTTTTTTTCTGCATCGAAGAGAAAGCTTTTACCCACGTGCGTTATTTAAATTTTTTGCGTGTGTATGGTACAATAGGATATGGTGAACAATGCCACAGCATATTTTTATTCGTATTCAAGATTTCAATAGTATTTATACCAATGCAAAATGACTAGTAAAATTTAATTTTACGCAATAAAAATTAAAATATTGAAAAACTATTGAATGAAAACTGTATTTATACTATTTCAACATTTTATGCAATATAATTCAATGAATAAATACTGATCACAAAATATTTTTCTGACGAATACACTTATTGCACATGACTTAAAAATAATTTTTAAGAGTTTCAAAAATGATTTTAAAATATCAAAACATTATAAGGTTGTTAATTTGTAACGTTGATTCATAAAATTTAAGAAATATTTATTACACAATGCAAAAATAATCGTTAAATTCAAATTGCTTAAAACCTGCTCCTATTGGACAAGCATTGAAATTTCGTCACAATAAAAAAAATTAAAGTCCCATAAACGTTTTCCTAAGATAAATGTACTTAAGCATAAAGGGAGAAGTAGCTTAAATCGATTAATCACTATACTAATGATTTAACCCATTTACACTCTACACAACTTCAATTTCTAAGGAAAAAAATTGATAGTCTTTTTAGGGTATACAAAGTTTATACAAGGCAAAAATTTTTAAAAAATGATGAAATTGTCTAATTTACTACTGTTACTATAATAACCGCTCAATAATCTATTTATATCTCGGTTTCAAAAAGCGTACTGTGACGTCACAGAAGACTTATACGCGCACTTATCGATTTCAGGCTTTCATTCACTCATAAAAAACAAAACAAAATTGTCTGTTAAAATACTATTTTTCAAAACAAACAATTGGTTTTTCCTCATTTGATAATGTCTTATATCGATTAAAAAATAAAAAAGTGCATATGGTCTTGGGATACGTGCTTTGATTACCAAATAATTTCTTCAGTGGTCATCAAGTATTTTAAATCTTGTCGTTAGCAATTTTAATGACTAACAAAGTAATCAGAACTGGTTCTCAATTTATATATTGATCACTTCACATTCAGCAATAAAATTGGGGAAGGAAACAAACTTTGGTAAGAAAAATATTACTTGATAACTTTATAAATTGGAGATATTATAAAAATGTTAACAAATCTTTCATTAGGATAAAAAATATATACGTAGGTGAAGTCTTAGGTCAAGATTTATTTTTATAAAACTTTCCATCATACAATATACAATGCAAATGATTTGTTTTGTATTTGCGAACAGACATGAGAATATTAATTTTTCAAAATCTTAACAATAAGTTTGAAAAACAACCAGGGGCAATTGAAAAATAGAACTGATGGTAATCACTTATTTTAGTGAAGACGTTTTACATAGTAAATACAAGGATTAAGTATGGAAAAAGCAATATTTGCAAGGATATGCGGGAAAATATGAAATCGCTCTAGGACATCAATTCTATATGAAATGGCAGAAATTACCTACTTTCTTTTAATTATTTTTTCAATTCCTTGCTATTTTCCACCCATTATTCTACAGAATATGATTAAAAAAATGCTATTTTAGCATATTGAAACTTGAATTTAATGCAAAATATTGAAGTTAGCAGTGAGTGGTCTATATAAATCTCTTTTTATTGAGAAGTTAGACGTTTGAAATTCATTAAGACCATAATATGTCGTTCATTCGTAAGCCACCAAATTCTTGTGATAATTTTTTTTAAATGTATGTAAGAAATAATAAAAAATTGAAATTTATAAGTTTATTTTAGTAAAATATTCATTAAATATATCTACAGTATACTCATTTGTCGACGTACTTTTGTCAAACAATTGTTTTTTTAGAAATTTGTCGAGTGTAACTAATATTCCAAAAAAGCATTTCCCATCTTGTAATACGCATCCTACTGCTGAAGACATGCGTAAACCTCGCATTTTTCGAACAAATTTTTAAAAAACTATACTGTTTAAAACAAACAAAAGAATCTCATTAAATTTAATTTATAGAAATACAAAAAAAAGGAAAAATATAAAGGATATGATTTAATATAATTTTGTGATTTTGTTAAAATCATCTATAAGTATTTTAAATAAGGCCAAATAGAAGATAAAAATGAAATTTCAAACAAATGCTACAGCATGTATAATGTATATGCTACAATTAATTTATAATTTCAATGAGTTTATAATTCGGCGTGACGTTTAGGCATGTTTCAATGTAATTTGTATCATTATGTGATGGGAATACATGTACATCCTATTAAATTTATAATTCCGATAAAATAACACACCCACAACAACAAACTTCATGTGATAGGGTACAACCATTTTTACGAAATGGTACAGTTAAGCATGGTATACGACTAAGTTGTATGCGAACCAAAAACGATTGGGACTTTTTAACACTCAAAATACACTAAAAATAATTTTAAACAATATCACCAAATAATTTTTTAATGATTATTTATCATTGTTTAAAGCAATTAAAGTCTTAGGTGACTTTTTATTTACTAAAATTTGATATCTAAGAAATATTAAAATAAATCATCACGAGATTCTAGCCCACCACCTTCCAGTATAGGAGTAGTTGGTTTGACCTCTCTTTCACTTAATAGGTTTAATGTTTGGGTAGCTTCTTAATTTATTTGTTCAATACAAAATAAGAATATGTCTTTTGTATATAAATTTTTTAAAAAAAGTAAAAATATAAGAAATATTAAAAAAATTAAATTATAAAATATTAAAATATAGAGCGTACAAACTAAGTGTACGCAAATTGAATCGCAATACATTTAAATTTTAAGTAAATATTAATAAACCATATAGTTCCTCCTCCATTCTTGAACCTTTTTTTATCATTCAGAAAACTTAACAATTCTTTTTTTCAGAATCTCTTGGATTTTTCAATGTCAAATTCAAACTTATCTTTATGCTATCTAAGGAAAATGGGCACAAATTTTCCGGACAACCTTACATATCAATATGTGTCATACTTATATCAGTAAAAGTGTTACAAAATTATACTTGTCAGCAGTTAAAATTAATTGACTTCCTATCAAGAAACTTCCTGGATAAAAATATGAAAACTGAACTGTATTTTATCCATCACTCTATAACTGGTTATTGGAAAGTGATTAAACTTGAATTATTTGACGAAAAGCTCAACACATTTTTGTTTCTTTATTTTTCTAGTATCGATTGCCATTGTTAATATAATTATTGTAATTTTTAATAAATCAATATAAAATCTTAAAAATAATTTAAAATTTTCTTTTAAGTCACAACAAAATTCAATAAATGGTATTTTTTTATGAATTCTAAGAATAAATGTTTGAGCAGCTATCATATTTAATCATCATAAGTAAATTGATATAATTTCAAATAGACTTCAAAAATATTCATTTTTTTAACAATAGCTTTAACAACTAAGCTTTTAAATAAGACTTATAATTCTCTACGTTATCCTCAATGTTTATCCAAAAAGATGAACATAAGAATCAAATCCTAAGACTAGAAAAATAAGATTCGATATACTAGAAGATAATTATTCTCAATATTTGCTTTTTGAAATTCGATGACAATATCAACTCATCATATTTAAAGAAGTAATTAGTAGTACTTATTTATTTTTCGAAGTTTAATTTACTGTGTTCATATTTATTAAAATATAGTTTTATAAATTATTTTTTTAAGGAACCAACATTTTTTCAAGTTTAAAAGTTACAACTACACAATAATAGTACATTAATACTACTATATATTGATTTTCTTGTAAGATCACTGTTTTTAATCCTCATTTTACATAAAATGAAAAAAGTTTTATACACATTATGAATTTTACTATTTTCTTTAATTGAATTCAAAGAAAACGTTATAGAAAGCTTTACAAGAAAAATTTTTTTTTGTTACCTAAAATATGTTTGGTAAGCCGAAAAAGTACGTAAGTTTTGCAATTTATTATGATAATAATTATTTTTCTTGTATTTTCGAAACAAACTTTTCTTGTCTACATATTTCATAAACGTTTGTTTTTTTCTAACATGAAAACATCAAAATAATTAAGAAACTATTTTTGTTTTGTTATCGCTTTTTTCTTTATTTTATTAATTTTTTTCTATTTGTAAATTGCATACTGTACATAGCATTGCACTTGTCTCTTATTTTTTGATTTTTGTCTATTTTATTTAGGCCAACTGAAGATCTCTTAAAAGGTATAATTCATAATTTTGCATCATGCTTTTCCGTTTTTTTTTTTTGCACTTTAACGTTTTCTCTATGAGTTATTCTTAAATCCGTTCTGTTCATATCACATCTACTTAATTTCTGACCTTTTTTGGAAGTCCTTTGATTTCTTATTTTTTCATCTGAATTCTTCTTTGTTATCTGTTTCGTCTTTAGATGATTCTATTAACATTTATTTTTCCGTTAGGTTTATTTTGATTTCTTTGAACCCAGGAACTGTGGTTTTGAGATTCTAATTAAAGTTTTAATTTTAATTTTTGTTTTGATATCCACATTACATCTTTGTTCTTTTATCATATTTGATGTAAATAATTGAAAATCGGAAACCAAAAATTTCCAGTAGACTGTACATTTCAAACTGGCTTTAAAAGCTGTATACACTACCACCACACTATGAAGTGGCCTTCACTTTTTGTCATGAATAAATTTCAACATAAGATAGATACTCACGCCAATTTATTAGTAAAAAAATAATTTAAGTCTTTAACGATGCAGCAGTTAAGATATTATAGAGAGTCAAAATATTCAAATATCTAGAGGCGACACTGCTCAGTAATGAAAGCTCAATAGCAGACATTTGATCTAGAATTATAGCTCAACGATTATATTAAGTTTCATATGGTAAAATTCAACCCAGATTGCCTTTGATATCGTTATGATTTTACTTTTATTTTATTTATTTCGACGGGTTCGTTAAGATTTTTTCAGGCCATATAACAATAACACCAGTTATTTTAATACATACTCGTTTATTACTACACAGTTAGGGAACATCCATTAATTAAGTGAGATGATTTGTGGGGAGAAGGTGTCAAACAAAATCTCTCATAATTTCAAGTGGGGATGATCTCGGCAATTTTTTAAAAATTATTCTTTTAAATAAATCTAATGTAATCGAAGCACAGATTAATTCATTTACATTGCAAGAACTCATTATTAAAATTCTCACGTGATATAAGTGGAGGAGGTCGAGCAAAACTTCACAAAATCTTATCAAAGGGGGAGGGCGGGACGGAAAATAGCTAAATTGCCTCACGTTATTAATGGATACCCCCATATTTAATTATTGTAATAATTATTTTAATGGTTTTCGTGATTTATTTTGAAATTTGTTTCTAGTTAACTTTGTTACTGACATTGAGCTTAAATGTTCTAGCGACGATCGATAGCCTTATTTATATACCTATTTGCCGCGTTCTGGAAGTTTCCAGATTGTTCCAACCACTTTTCAAAGATTCAAATGACTTCTATCTCTTTTAAGCCCCCATTAGAATCTCACGGGGAAATTTAATACGTCTTCTGTATCTCTTCAATCCCATCGCTAGAAATTTCAAATATTTTAAGTTCGTTACATTATTACGGTATTAAATTTTCTACTCTGAATCAGACAAATGAGAACAAAATGTAAGCTTTCAAGATGTAGATGTAGATATAATGAATTTTTAAAATATAATACCTGGAAAGAATTAAAACAAAGCAGTACTACAGCGGCTTTAAAATTTTTACAGTTCATCCAAAAAAAAAAAAAAAAAAACAACAGGCACAGGAACATTTCAACATTATCCTGGGGAAAATAATTGGAAGGTGAAGTAAAGGAAGACGAAAAATGTTCGTGTTTCAAAACCTTAAAAATTGATTTGATTGTACTTGAGTTAATTTTTTTGAGCTGCGGCCAACAAAGTTAGGATTGCCAAGATGATCTGGAACCTCAGAAATGAGAAACCCCCTTAAGAGAAGTCAAAAAGTAACCAATGAAAACCAAATATTTTATTCTCGTTCAACTGAACAAATATATCCTTGTGTTGTAAAGAATCTTAAATGTTTAAAAGTAAAATAAAGCATAACTTGAAAAATTGTTAGTTAATTTAAGAAAACAGTTAGGGGGCCCATCACGGCAAAAGGTAAATTAAAAGCCAGCAACGATCTGAAATATTAGTAGTTAAGCCATTGTAAATAGTTAAAATTCATAATTTTTATTTCACGCACATAACCCCAATGGGCAAAATATGTTTTATGGTATATAAAATTAATCTTTAACAAATGGAAGGAGTGGAAATAAAATGACATTTCCGTGCGCTCAAAGGTATACTTTAAAATTCAGTAGTCACAATATTGCAGTATCGTTGTTTTGTCTCCGGAAGTCAAGAACGAATTTATAAATAGTTAATGTTATTGCCTATGTACACACTCGTCGAAACTCCTTTTGATCTACTTTTCGTTACACGTTTCAAAGCAGTTACGGAATATTATGAATTTTGTGCCGCAGGACATTCTAACTGTAAACCCATCTTCACTTTGTTACAAACTCGATTTTCTGTTCGTACGGCGTAACGTAACTCTTTTTATCTTAACATGAGGTAGTTTATTACATTTTAAAATCAACATTCCTTTGAAATTTGTAAGAATAAAGATTTACCTAAATTTAATGTGCTTTTAGTGACACCTTTCTATTTCTCAGGCAGCTCTAGTGATAAAGAAATGATTGACATAAGTTGCTTTTTTCTACTAAAAAAAATGTGTGGATTTATATTCATTATATTCACGGGTTTGGAATTATACTATAAATAATATTTATTAACTCACTTTCTAAATTCTTGAATCTTTACAGTCAAAACAGTACATTTCATCATTATAAAACCAAAAGGTTATAAGAGTAATATTCTATTTATAAACTCTTTACAATATCCAAAGGTAAAAGGAAGACGAAAAACTATTCAATTTAACAATAAAATAAAATTTAACAAATATAATTTGGTAAAACAAATTTTTTTTTCATTTGCAAATTTTTGTCCACCACTTGGCTATCTTTATACCGAAAAGAAAATTATTCATCACAGTAATTAAACAAAAGCAAAAAATCAAACCTCGTATGAACCAGCCTTTACGTCATGGTACGTAACATCAGTTTGATATCATACCAAAAAAATAAATTCCTATCTGTTTATTATATTGAACCGTATAAAAGCTACCTAACTTTTTCTCTATACTCACATTATTTATGACTGAAATCTTAAATAATCCAATTGAAGAAATAAACGTTCAATTATTCATTGGAATCTTGTGCACCGAAGTAATTGAAATTCTGTATAATCCTATTTCTATTTTAATACTTTATAAAACCTTTTCTGCTTATATTGTTAATATCCGATGTAGTTGATGTTATCCGCTTATATCCATATACTACATTCATACACTTTGCTGATCCTGTAGTAGACTGTTATGAAGTTTAATTAATGTGTATGACGTTTATCTAATTTAAGATAACATAAGCTAACATTAATGTCCTGAAAATAAATACTGCACCATAAATTGACCTAAAAGTTTCCCATCAAATGCATATTCTCAACAAATTTAAAAAAATATATATTTTTTATAAAGACATTTTTTGCGCCATATATTTTGTTTCCATTTACTTATAACCAAAATATTTTTAAATTTATTTTAAGTTTCGAAGCATCAACTAGTCAGCATTTTACACAAAGCAAATTACAATAATTGCATTTTTAAATGAAGTTTCTATAGGTGAAGATATAATTTTTAATCCATGTAAAGAATATGGATGAGAATCTTAAAAGAATACTACAATTAATATTAGAAATAAAGTAAATGCTTATTCAATTAAAAAATAAAACTATTTTCGTGAATTATCACTTACAGAGCGCAATTACAGAGCGATACAGTAATACTTAATGACCACTGAGGAAGTTGCGAGACAATCGAAATACGTATCTTGGCAATACGTTAGAAATACATTTGTTAATTTTTTTTTCAAATTTATGTTCATAGTTTACCTTTGTCATTATAACACATAAATAAGACCATATTATATTTTATATATTGTATGAACTATATTTTATCACTTTAAGACCCGATATATTCTCTTCTAGATAGATCGTAAAGAAAGCTATTTAATAGATAAAAGTTTATCTTTTGGATAAATGCTTTACTTTAATCCTACATCTATTCCTGTCTTTAGGTAAAAATATTCATATTTTATTTATCCCATGGATAGAATCTTATCTGAAACGTAAAAGTCACCATCAAGATGTGATGATGTAGGCTCTTTATAAAATTGAACGTGCTTTCATACATTTCATGTGGTTATTAATACCAAATTTGCTCAATTATTTTAAAGAAAAGACAATTTATTCACTTATTTCACTCATTTTTTACATATTTTTTTATTAGTTATTATAAAAAAATAATTATTACCTACTCACATTAAATGTTCCTGCCGAAGTACTAAAAGCCTGAAACAAAAAAAAACATTTTAATGAAAGATTAGTTTATTGAATGTGAAATTCTTGTATTAAAACCAAAACTTTTAATATTAAAAAAAAATTCAATGTGAAAATTATTTTTTGCATTATCCAAGAATGAATGCAATGTAACAATTACATCATTAGAATATACCTGTTAAAAAGATCGAGAAGTGAAAGATGGATAAAGATGGAAAACCAATAGATTGGTGATAGAAGTTCAGTTCAAAGATTCAGGTATACTCAAATTAGAGCAAACTTAATTAAAGTTTCAAAATTGCGGTTTCCTGTACAGTAATTACCAATTGAATCAAAATATCAACCAAAGCGACACGACGCTGTAAGCTTATATTCGACCATATGGAAAACATCAAAAACCTTTTAAAAACACATTCTTTGATTTTGCTTAAAAAATATGTTTTGAATTTTAATAAAACTTTTGTATTTTTTATCCCATGATTCCTGAGGTAACAAGATTCTTAATTTTCGATCTCATACTATCAGAAGTAAAATAAAATGAATGAAAAAACTTGTATACAACTATGACTAATTTGAGCTTTCACCCTAATGGGCCCAGAACATAAATAACGAAAACGCACAATTTTCAAAATAAAATAAAAATTGACAAAATTTGATCCAAAAGAAATTTAAATCTGTTAAATGTTTTCTGTACATCGTTTTGAAAAAGGAATTCGAGAAAAAAGCATTTTAAGACAGAAGAAAAGTATCTTTATATCTTTACCATATGGTAAAAAGTTAATTTATATGGGTTCCTTTAAGGCTTGATAAAAATAATATTTTTTTCTTTTAAATTGTTTTAATTGTTGTATTAATCTTTATATTAAATTTTGAAAAAAAAATTGGAAAATTTTACATTCTTCAGTTAATATTTTTTCCAATTTCCTTAACATTCTTGACAGGAAAATCTAAACTTTTTCTTAATCTTTAATTGATTTTATCATTTTGCATTTTTTAGAATTTTATTAGAAGTATAAAGAACTATAGAACTATGTGTTAAAGGAAATACATTTAAAATTTAATTAAATAATACTTTAAGCGAGAAGTAGAATAAGTATATTCGAAAATTAAATCTCTAACGTAGGCTTGCTAAAGATTTCTATTTAATCTATCCATAAGAAATTTTCACGCATAAGAGGTACGATTTATTTTCTTATCGTACACAAATACGTACATTTTCGTCCAAAATGTATAGCCAATTCAGTAATTAATTCAAATTTAATGAATTTGGATCTTATTATCATAAATGTATAACACAATTTAATTGAAAATTTTTTTTGTTTTATCTTTTTAAAATTGACTGAAATAGTCAATAATTTATTTTTGAACCACAATAATTAAAACAGTTTCAAATTAATTTTTTATTAACGCTATAAAAAAGTTAATGATAAATAAACGAATAAATAGCATCGCAACAAATGCCAATATTCATTAATTAATGCGATTTTAACAAATTTTTGTGGTCAACTGAAACGTGAAAAAAAGAAATGTTTAATGGTATCAATTTAAAAGGTCAGTCTAATCAATTTCGGTTTTGTTTAAACGACTAATTGCAAACGATTATTTTTTTACTTTTCTACATGAAAAAAATACAGTAGCTTTTATTAAAATAAAACATATTATACCAAATGAAAAGTGTAAAATCAAACAGATAAAAAACTATTTGAAATTGTACTCTGAATAGATATTCAATTGTAGCAGTAGGTACTTGTTTATAGATAAACGGTAAAATACGCTCAACTGAATACATTAAATTAGTGCTAAATAAATGTGAAAATTATATTATTGTTTTAACGTCAATTAGTATGGAGCGAGGAAACGAAACTTTTAACCAAGTCAAAACTTGTGACAAAACAAGGTAGATAACTTGGATAACTATTCAATTTATTTGTGAAGATGTCAAACCTATTGTCTCATTTATTTAATAATTTAATAATGTGAAATTGTTTTTAATTGCTTTAGTTCCAAAATTTCTATGAACAATAATAAAAGTATATAAGCTTCATATTTAATTATACGAGGACGTCTACTTCATATACGTAATACAAATACCTATATGAAGTCTTAATACAACTTTGGAAATGTAAAATATACAATGCAAAAGATAGCGATTAAATTACTATTAAAAATACCATTTTAAGCAATATAAGGTTTCATCTTTTATAACAATACGAATAAAATTAATGTTGTAACGAAATATTTTTAAATTTATTCCTCCCTTATCTATTTTTTTAGAAAATTAATTAGCTTTTATTTTAACGACAAACTTATTTATACTATTATTTTTTTTGTCAAATTTGAATCTTTTGTTCGTTTGGTTCATTTAAATTTTAATCAAATTTCATTTCAACTAAATGCTAACAACAATTTTAGAATTTAAATAATGGAACTCGTATTTGGAAATGACATATAGCATTCTACATAGAAATAATTCAAAAAACTTCCGCCACAGAATGAAATATCAAAGAATCAGTCTTCTGAAAAATCAACAATTCTCATGGTCTATAGCCATATGTCTTTATAGCATTGTTGGTAAAATGTAAAGTTACGGCTTTAACGAAAAGCTTTTAGTTTGAATTTTTCATTTTTTTTCCCTTAAAATCAGTGAAAAGTGTTTTGTACTTTTCTGAAAGAAAATTTTTAAATTAACGTTAATGATATTGGCCATGTAGGTATTTCCTTAAACTTACATGTATGTTTGATATTCAACATTCTTTAAAAGTTTTTTGATGGTGCGCTAGACAAACCGGTTAATAAACAAAAAATAGTTATTGTTTATTGTTTAAATACAATTTTTGGTAGTCAATTATGTAATTATTTCCAATGGAATATATTTTTCTTATGATTTATTTATTGTTCTTATATAACTTCAATGGTCTTCAACAACATTCTGGGTCCTTTAAGTCATTCATCTGTAAATGCAATTTTTCAATTAACTGAGGGTTTTCAATTAGCGTGTAAAGTAGTGATCATGACCATAACGCTATTTGATGTTCTGAATAAATTATTTCGTAAATATTTTGATTCATTAAATTATCAATGAACTCGTAAGTTGCACCTCGCAATCATTCATTATTAGCTTATTCAATCTTTATTTGAAAGTCTTCTATTACTGCTTCTATCTTAAAACTTTCATTTTTATTCATCCTTTGAATGCGAACCAATTTTCTAGATACTATTCAAAAGTGCCAAGGCATTTTAGCTGATTTTGGAGTAGTTTAGGGAAGCAAATGTCTCAAATATAAGTGAAGGTAAATATACAAAACTTAAGAAAAATTTCGTTATATGTGGTTTCATCTTTCTTAATATATTATTTAACGATTTTTTTACCAAATATGAGTTCCATAAGAAATGAAATATCCATACAAAAAATATAAATAGTAATAGAATGATCTTTGAAGTAGAAGCCACTAGGTGATCTACATGTTTTATATATTGCCGGGGTTCTATAAGTGATTGTATCTGTAAGTACAAAACCCGCATAAACGATATTTGAATTCTTTGTTTAAATTGTGTAGGCGTTCCGTTGACTCTATAGCCAATTAAATATGTAGCTGATGTAGCAATCAACTATTCTTTCCGGCTGATTTTGACGATAGTTCTTAAAGTCTTATTGATATTTATTTTTAAACCAAAATCTAGACTCATGACTTCCAGTCGAATCAATTTCAATTGAGCTTTAACTTTTATAGTATTTATTAAAATTAGGTAAGAGTTATAGCATATGCGACACAACAGAGATTATTACCAATTTCTCTGAATCTGACTATACTAATAAACGTTGAATGTTTAAATGTGTTCTAAAAAATATGCTTCTTAATAACTATATGGGATTATTATGTACATTTCAAAGATATTTTTAGCAAAGCTTATGAATTATTTTTTTTTATTTATAGAAAATTTACAAATATTCAAAGATTACATAAAAATATTAAAATTCAGTTAATTTAGGAAACCAATACTTTTTTGTACATTCAATATATTTATTAATGGGATTATTTTTACTAATTAAAAATCTCATTTGTGTATAAACTGAAAATTATTGCATTTGTAAAAAAAATGTTCTTCAAAGTTAATTTTAAAATTTGATTTGAGTAGTCCGTTTTAAAAACTCAGTATGATTCTTTTAGGAGGTTTTAAATCTCCTTTTTTCGTTTGCTGTTCCTTCGATTTAATACTGCCAGTTTAAGATGGATAAAAATGTGAGATTCAAATTTATTTAGTAGGTATAAATCGGGGACTGTAACTTATATCACTCCTTTGAACTTATTATGCAACAGTTCCAGTAAATTTACTTTTTTAAATGACCCTTTTGTTTATCATTTTTACGATTCTTAACCTTAAGGTGCAAACGCAAAACAATTTTGATCATTTGCTTGCGATGCATCTTTGTAACCTTTTTTATTGCTTTAAAAAATTGCTTTCATACAAAATCTGATTGAACGATACACTGCGGACGTTTATTTTGATTGTATCATAAATTTATGTTTTCGCTTTATTTTTTTTTTTAAATTTCAACTTTTGAAGTTACGGTAACTTGAACAACAAATCCTTAGAGAGAAGTATACGTATAAATCTTAAACTCAACAAGGTAGAAATATTTACCAAGTTACGGAAACCGTATGCTTAGTTAAAATTGAACATATAAAGTTAAACTAAAGTGTAGAAAAAAATATATATTAAATAATTGTTTCAAATATTTGTGAAATGAGAAAAAAGTTGGCTTGCAAAATTGAACTTAAACAAAAACATTTTGGTCATAGTTTTTAAGTAAAAAAGGGGAGAAAAACTAATATTCTAGATTTGGTTGGGAAACTGGCCAGCAGTAACACTGTAAAGCGTGGTAATCAATGAATGTAAATCGGCGAAATATCTTGGACTCCAATTCAGCAGAAGACTCACCTGGAAATTACATATAACAATAAAACGCACCCAAGATCTCCATCGTTATAAACAAATGTATTGACTGATGGGACACAAATCAAAACTATCGTTAGAAAACAAACTTTAGTCTAACAGGTTAGTCGAGCATATTCTCTTTCTTTGCATCCTCTTCATTGAATGGTGCTTGATCCAACATTATATCTAAAATTTTATCGTCCACACCTCCATAGTCGCACATAATTCAGTACCGACATTAAATTTAGAAAAGATTTGGGTAAAGTATATTCTTTCCAAACGATAGGATAATATTAATTTTTACATTTTTTATTCGTCTTTCTAAAATCAACAATTTTTCACGCAGTACCCCAGCGAACCCAATCGAAGATTCTTCAGGTCATTGCTGGTGCACCTCTCTTAATACACAAAACCCTCCACAAAAACCTAAGGATGGTTCCTACAACAGAAATGTCGAGGTTGAAAAGCCGCGTATACTATGATAAATAATCCTATTACATGCAATCTGCTATCTACTGAACATTAAAATAAACAAACGATTAAAAAAAATGTGTGCAGGTCACATACAAAAAAAAATAAAACCTTCAAAAATGTGAGCTTCAAATTTCAAATAACTCACTCCAAATTTGTGCTTCCGATGATGGCTCTGGTAGTTACTTCTGGTGAGATTTTTTGTTTAATATACAGCATATTCAGTGCGCTATCTATTAAAAACAGATCAGTGGAAATCGTGGAAACGCTCCAAAATAATAATATCTCATTCTCTCTCACGTCAAATCCTGTTGATTAATATGTGTTTGTCTCTTTTTATTGTCGCTTTTTCGTTTCATGAAAATACAAGTCAAAGCTACCGCAAGAACTAATTGAAAAAGATCCATAAGCAAACTAGAAGGGTGTACCAAAGGAAACAACACGTCAAAGATTCGCCATCAAATTAAAATTAGTTTAGGTATAGTATTATAATATTGTATTGATTGCTAATATCATTATAGTAGAAAAAAAATTGCTTAGAAAAGAAACGAGCTACTCCAATCTGAAAGATCTTAGCGAAAATGGCAACTTTAGATAATGGAGTATAGCCACAAATGGAAAACTGAATTGGTCAAAAAACAGTAAAAACAAGGAGATTTTTTGTACGTTACTCGCTTATCATTTTTTTTCTTACTTTTTTTTTAAATTAAAAAAAAATCAAGACTTTGTTTTTATATCCTGACTAAAAATAACATTTTAAAAAAAAGAGAAGACAAGATTGTGAAATAAACCACAAATTATTATAAATATATTTTTTTTCGTCACTTAATCCAAAATATAAAAAAGAAATAGTTTTTGTCTGTTATATATTTAATGAAGTGTTAAATATAAGATGTGATAAATAATACTTTACTTAAAAAAAATCAATCAATCAATACAGCTAGTACAATGATGTGTGCGTTAAAAAATATACAATGCGTAGGTACAATGGAAAAAATTACCTGATAAATTATATCGTTTAGAAGCCACTAAATTTTCCCTTGATAAGAACGGTTTAGAGCAGTGGTTTTCAACCAGTGGTCAATAGAACCCCAGGAGTTTCGTAAGTCAGTCTCGTGTACTCAGTGGGTTCTTCATGGTTTTGTTCATTTTGTGCACCCATAATATATACCTTAGTTGAATTTGAAAAAAAATCTTATTTTATATTTCTAATTAAAAAGGGTTCGGCGAATACGCATATGAAACTGATGGGGATCAATACCGCCAACAATGTTAAGAACCACTGATTTAGAGACTTCACTATTTCATTTCATTTTATTTTTTGCTGAAGCGTTCGATGATATTTACAAGCCGCGATTTATTGGGGCCATTAGAAAAAAAAACGAGATAAGCTCTAGATGGTGGAGACAGAAAATAAGAAAAAATATATAATTTATTTCCATAATGGAATGTACAATTTTTACATTTCAAATCCAAGCAGATCATAAAATTTATTTCTAATTACTTGTTATGGCATTTTATCAACTTCATGTTTATTACATTTGCGGGAGTAAACACACTTCAATGCGAAGACCCCATGTATTATTTCACATCGAACCATATTTTTTATGAGAATTTTTTGCTTATAAAACATTCCCTTCGAATATAAGCGGATGTATACGCGAGATATTCTTGGAATGAAATTCGAATCAAATAAAAAATAGCATGTTCTGCGTTCCACTTTTCCACTACGTTTTCGTTTAAAATGAGAATTTCTCTGATACAAACCGAATGTAGATTTCAAAGAACAACTCTGTCTACTTATATAAGATTTGAAGCTTCAATAAGTTCTCGGAATATTTTGCGTCCACTTCAAAATAAGGCATTACAATAGTATTTTTCATTGAAATGAGTCTGGATAATATATGGGATTCAATTCCATTCTTCGTTTTTATGGATTCATGTAATATTGAATAAGCCGCCATAAGCATTCTAATTAATTTAATATCATACAGCTACTTTTAATAAATCGATTCCTATAACTCTTATAGTCTTCAATTCCAAAAAATCGATGTCTATAATATCAATGTTAATATCTCAAGAAGTTATTGTTGAACATAACTAACTTTTGTGCTTAGTCTCAAATTGACCACAGATTTATTTTACATATTTAATATAATTTTATGAAATTATTTCCCAGTCTTCGAAATCCTATCACTATTTCGGCTATAATTCTATAGATATCAGGTTGAAAAATATTACGATGATTGGCTTTATTGTATTGACATATTGGAAACATGAGATCTTTTAGCTCGCGGGATTGTTCATAATAATACTTTCACAATAAGATTTATTAATAACACTCGTGCAAAATATGAATTAAATTTTAAATTTGATACTTAAATTCGATAAATAAAAAAGTCAAATTCAAAAAGTTTTTAAGCGTTTTTCACAAACCACAGGCATCAATGAGTACAAATAATGTATAAATGTACATGATGTATGGAATTGCGGAATATGTCGAACCTAATTTATTTAAATTTTTTAAAAACACATTTTAAACATAATTTTTTAGATATTCTAGTTGTTATTTTGTAAATTTTTGTTAATCCAAAACCATAGATCATGAAAATCGGTCTAGCTGTTCTTCAGTTATAAATTGTCTAATTAACATGACTGTTTTGTATATTTAATATTTAATAGAAGAAGATGTATCAATGATAATTAGAAGTAATTTTATAATCCCGTTTTCCAGATGAAATGATAATGTAAGAATTCACAATCCTGTGGTTACTTCCTTGAAAAGCTTCCGTACCTATTCAAGAACGTTATCATTCCTATTGAGAACCACTAGTTTAAAAACATAGCAAAACATAAACTTACATACGAAAAGCAAATATGGGAGTTGCAATTTGTCATCTTTCAGTTCTCAATTAATTAATTACAGCATTCTGAGTAAGTATATGACTTCGCCAATGAGGAAGTAAATTGGAAACAATTTGACGCCAAATTTACTATAACTGCATACGTATCTACCATTCAATTAAAACTGCAAATATATGTTTAAATACATATCTGTTGTTTTTACAAATTTTTGAAATGTGAGAAAACAAGTAAATTAATCAAACTTTCACATCGTTTTATTCATTACCTGTGTTCAAAAACAGACAGTTCTGTTATTGGTTTTAGATATAAATTGAATGAAAATCAATGGATTTGATTTTTTTCCAAGTTAAACAATTTACGAGCGAATAATTTTCAAATATATTGATATTAAAAAAGTAATATTTGCACAGATGATGCAAAACAAATACGAAAATGAAATTATATCGATTGGAGAAATATTTTCGCACTGTTTCATTTTAAGCGACTCTTGATTTTAAATAAAATCAATGTATTTCATTCGTGTCCCTTTTTTCAACTACTAGGGAATAAGCTGAGTGTCAAATCAGTGACAAATACGTAATGGATGTTTGAATAATACATGATTGATTGATTTTGACGGAAGTTTTTCAGCATCAGAAGGTAAAAGGGACGACCTAGATCACAATGTGCTACAATATTTGCTTAATCGAACTAACCTTTTTGCTTTTCACACTGCTTTAAGTTTGATTACTATTTCTCAAAATTGATCTCTCATAAAACGTCACTACAGTTTGTCCGCCTAACTTTCGCAAATATCAAATGCCCAATGAATGAAAAATGAAGGACATTTCCATATTTTGATACATTCAAAAGAAAATGTCTCTCAAATTAATGCGAAACTATTTCAATCTTTTTGCTTTGAAATTTTCTCATAACAAAATTTAAACTATAATTTTAAATTAATTAAATATAAACATTTATCTTTCACGTTTAAATTATTCATCACTTAAAAAAATAATCTATGTTTTGCGACGTTATAACGAAAATTATGAATGACTTTTTTTTTCTGTTTACCACTTTAAATGGATTATTTATCTCCCAAGAATTTTCATAATTTTCTCGATACCAATTTTTTAACGTTCAATACAGTTACTGAAATTTCTTTTAAGAATTGTGAAACGTTTAAAATTGAAATGAATTTTCTTCGTCAGAGAGAACAAAAAAATCATCTTTTAAGTATTTAAACGTCAGTTAAATCTCTAGTCATTTGCAAAGAAATAATGCACGTTAAGTTGTCATCAAAGGAATTAGATAAATCGTACATTGCTTAAAAAATCCAGAGAAGCACCTACCGTGTTTGAAGTTGAAATACTTTAACTCTGAACAAGTTTCAGATTACTTAAAAAGAATAAAATTCCCATTACATTTTTGATTTATACACCAAGAATTTCGTCTTTCATCGTTTCAACTTTTTACTGAAAAATAAATGTATAATATTTGTTTGCACTTATTGATACAAATTGACTCTTTTATTCAAATAAATAAGTTATTGTATGGTTGAAAAAAAATATTTTACATATTTTGATGGAATTTCACGTTTATTGAAATGTGTTTCCAAAAGAAGTTGTTGTTAGAGTTGATTGTTATATACCTACCTACGCTATCTCAATGTGTTATGATTTTTTTCCATTTCACAGGATGTTGGGATTATATCTAAAAAGAGCAAGAAAAGATTTTCCCTTAGTTGATATGCCATTTTTATATAAACGAGCCATACATTTCCAATTGTCATAAATTATAAAGAAAGATATTCAAATTGTTAAGGAAAGGAAGACTTTTCACATTTCACTTTTTCTTTGCTAAAGTTAAAAATGTTTTGAATATATTTTTACATTTTTGAAGTGGTTGATAGTGTAAATGTTATAAATTGGTTATTGAAAGTGCCAATATGAATAAACATATCTTACTACATGTTAAAATGAAATAAACCACGAAATGCCTGAGATTTCGTCTGTATGGCATATATGTTGGAAATATTTTTTAATTACCACGATTTTAACTAATTTTATAAACAATTTTAATGTAAATAAATTTGAATGTATAAAAAAAAATAATTTGAAAAATATTTGTAATGAATGTGTGCGATAAAGAAAAAATTTCGATGTTATTGTGATGTATATTGTGTACTTCATATTAAGGTAATTTAACAATTAGTAATGTTTTGAAGGATTCTGTAATACATGTGTTTGTATGATTTTAGAAGCCTGATGAAGGTCTAATAAAAGACCGAAACGTGTTGCTAAATTAATAATTAGTACCTACATGGATTTACATCCTTTCATGTCCACTATCCTACTAAAAATAAATACATTTTTTTTAAAGATTCGCATACATTACTTTCTTACGAAAAACAAATTTATATCAAAAAATTAATATTTTAACGCCTTCAAATAGGGGCATATAATAAAATATTTTCAAGCTGTTCTAGATGTATAAACATAACGATTTGATAATATTTGTAAACAATAAAGTTTCATTAATGCCATGACGATTATTGTTTTTTCAAAAGCAATGAACCTACTGTATAAATAATTAAACATCAAGAATACAATTAGTGATACCATTCGTTCTAAAAATCTATTTCTGAATTAACATGGTATACTGTACAAATACTTAAAATTTTGTCACAAAATAAAAGAGAAACACGATACACATTCACATTTTCATCATATAAGTCATAAGAGTTTATTTAAAAATGCTCACTATAAAATTTCTCGCACGAAAATTGCTTACAAAAGTTAAGCACTAGCATTGTCGCTCATACGAATGCTGCCTACATAAAAACTTACTCATAGACGCACAGTAATATATCTTCATGGAAGTTAATCCACAGCAAAATTATTTATTTGAGTTTTTAGTTAAATATCTATTTATTATTTAGTTACATGTTATTTTATTATTAGTATTGTAACACACAAACTTATTAGAAAAAAAAATATTGTTTTTTTTTTAAAATATTATAAATTTAAGAAAAAAATAACGGTTCATGTTCCTTTTAGTGACGTCAATATCTGGCAACGTCTCAGACTATACATTGCCAAATATTGTTGAACTAACAGTACTGTTCGATACTGAAAATAAAATAATAAAAAGTTAAATAACTTTTTTTTTCCTGTCGGCTAATTTCCATTTTAGGATATATCATGGTGAGTTAATTGCTGTGAGAAGAATTATCCATATGAGTAAATTCCTATGTGGGAAACTTTCCTGTGAGCCATAATGCTAGTGAGGAACTTTCTGTAGGCCATTTCATGTGAGAAAATTTCTAGTAGGCAAGTTTCAGGTTACCACCATAAGGTGTCATGTAATACCCGCGACTTCACCTGTATAACTAAGAGGAGACTAACCCGTGGCCTGCGAACCGCAAGAGGGACTCGCCTTGACCGTTTTTCCAATTCCCCAAGATTCATAAGACTATTATAAAATATATTCATTTCTTGGCCAAAGTGGTTAAAATTATTACCATATATTAAAAATGTTTACAGTGTATCTCAACTTAATATAGGGAAAGGTAGTTTTATTTGTGGTTAGCAGAGAAATGGTGCATTTTCAAAATGACCCACAATTTAATTTGGATTGGCCACCCCTGGTGTAACTAACTGATATGCCTATAAAGTAGACCAAGTCTGTTTTCACAAAAGGCTTTATTTATATTCCTTTTTTCTTCTTGAGTAACCTCTCGAGTTCTATTGACCACTACAGTCTCCAGTAAATCAAACATTGAATTGTATCTTAATATCAAATTTTGTAAAAATCGATCTATTTGTTTTTTATGTTAAATAAGACTCATAAATATTTAAATAGTAAATGTGGATAAAAGCGTCTGGAAAAAAATAGTTACTCTAAAATGGGATCAAAATTGTCCAGATAGTTGTTATACAAACACTACACATTTGAACGCCACAATATTATTAATCTGTAGGAATAAATCTGTATGTGTTTGCAGATAAGCGGTAATAATGCTCCGTATCTTTTAGTAATTGAATTTGGAATTTCAATTGTTGATCAGGCCGCATATTATGCCATACAATCATTGTTATCCTTTTTCACCCTTTTATGGGAGCAATTTTGAAAATTTCTTCTTATTTGATAGCTACATTTTATAGAGAACACACCTCTCCCCCTAAATTTTCACCTTTCTATAACCCGTGGCTCAAACTGTGATTTGCTTCGTCAAGCAGTCCATCAGGATTTACAATTTTATGTATATTTATATTATATAACAAAAGAGTACGTATTCATTGGTAGGATAGCCAAATTTGTAGAATAAATAATGGCAAATAAATAAAAAAATAATCAGAAAGATGAAATTTTATATAGTTTCCATAGAATTGCGAAATAGCTATTCACACGAA
This sequence comes from Sisyra terminalis, assembly GCA_958496175.1. NCBI lineage: Eukaryota > Metazoa > Arthropoda > Insecta > Neuroptera > Sisyridae > Sisyra > Sisyra terminalis. The sequence continues at coordinate 18,759,888 of OY292275.1, forward strand.
AAAAATGTTTGCAAAAGCTTTGAAATGTAAGCTTTGGCTCGCTGTATTAAAAATAAAAAGTGGATTTATAATTGTAGGATTTCATAATTCATTGAATCATTTCCAATTAAAATCCTTTTTTGCATATTTTTAAATGTCAAATTGGTTTTAAATATAACATTTTTATGTTTGTTTGATTTTGTAATAAGTCCATTTTAATTAATTTTCACGCACACTCTTATAAAAACGGTGAAACCTGCAAACCCTTACCACTCGTTACCATTACGAATATGTTACCTTTTGTCCCAATCCTGTTTACGAAAAATAAAGATTAAAAATGCATCTATCTACTGTTAACCAATTTCTATCAAACATTTGTCAAACTCAAGCAAATTAAACGGCAATTAACTTGAACATTAAAAGTCGTAAATAACAACAACTTAAACAACACCCTTTTGCAAACTTTGTTTTTGCTGCATTATAATATTTCTCATTAATTTATTGGGTAGGAAAACAGAAAACATAACTAAATAGCCAATCAATTTTCCCTTTTATTAATTAATAATTCTGAAACAGTGACAAAAAATTGTTGGTGTTTCTTGTTTCAAATTAATTTGACATCAAATTACTGTTATGAAATGTTTAAATGTCTTTATATGTAAGCCACAATTCAATTTAAAAGCAATGTTAAAAAAATGTCAGATATTATATTTTGTGTTTAATGAATTATTTATATAGTCAAATATTTAATTACTTTAAGAGTAATGTTAAATTAATTAGAATTACAATTTTCTTATGGAAAATGTAAAAACCATTTTATTGTTTTTTTAAACAAAAAATTTGTATATGACAGCTGGTTCTATTGTATGCAGTTAAAATAATGACCTAGTTTCATAAAGGCATATTAACTGAAGCATTCTAGGTGAGTGCATCTCTTTGCCACTGTATAATAAGCTTACAAAAACAAAAGTAGACTGAAAAGATACAATATTTTATTATATCTACAAAAATTTTAACTTTAAATTCAATATGTAAGGAATGAACTAAAAAAAAATTAAAACAAAAAATTTTATAATATTATAATATTACCAGTGTAATAACACTTTAATGTTGTATCTTAAATAACAGTTTATTGTTAAATTAGTAACTTTTTGTATTTGTTTTTATAATTGACTCATTTAGATTTTGAAATTGTTATAATGATATAAATAATAAATTTAAAATTGTATTTCCTTAATTCGCAAAATTAAACACATTCTTGGTCACGTTGACATCTTTGTCCCTTTAATGTTGAATAATTCAGTTTTTAACAATTACATAATAGACAATAGCACAGCTGGTTATCTGAGATTTTAAATTTATATGATAACAAGCAGAAAACGGAAACAATGTCCAAGCTTGTCTAATTAAAAATGTATAATTAATAATCTTGCAAGGGAAGAGCTTTTAATTTACAGAGTCACTGGATTTTATAAATTTTTAATAAATGCCTTACTGAAATGATGAAAGTATGTAAGCAAAGAATAAGAATAGTTTTAGATATAGTTTTTTTAGAAAACTTTAGTTTCCGGAAAGTTTTTGTTATGATTCTGATTAATAAAACATAACCATGATTTTCTTTCCATAAATATTCAAGAAATTTAAAGTTAAGCGTCCCAAACCTTGTCAAGGCTGATATAAATGTGAAATCAGATAAGGTTTGAGCGAATTATGTGGTTTCTCATTGTTGTAGGTAAGGTGTACTATGTACAATGAACATATTTATACATATAAGTACTAACTGAGCTGATTCAGAAAACATTGCATTCGAGCACTTGACGATTTTTTGCTCAGATTCACCCAAAGAAATCACCAAAAATTGTTTCAATATGTTTGGATATACAATTCTCAGTTCGTTTTCTTATTGATATCTGTTTTTCATTCAAAGTATATTTTACACTTTCTATTTAAATCAATAGCATTTTCTCTTTAGAGTACCCATTCCCCAGTCTTCTTGCACAACCAGCAGATTCTACAGGTGAAGGTCAGGTATTTTGGGATGCACCTGGACGGAAGACTAACCTGGTGAAGACATGTATGGCCATGGCCTAGAAGTACCAGCTAAAAGTAAAATTCCGACAGCTACAGTGACTAATAAGGAGGAAATCGCAACTATCTTTGGATTGCAAGCTTCTGTAGTACAAATCCATTCTAAAGCTAATCTGGACGTTTGGCATCCAGCTTTAGGGAATAGCCAGTAACTCCAATATAAATATCATTCTACGCTTTCAGTCTTAGATTCTCAGAATAGTTGCAAAGGCTTCATGGTTTTTCAGAAACCAAGGTACACGTAATGATTAAAGGAACAAAATGGATAAAAAAGTCTGAATTTTTGAAAACATCAAAAGAGAAAATATTCTTAATAAGAAGAATATTGGTACACCAGAAAAATGTGGTTATATTCCAATATTTAGGGAGCGTAATCATCAAAACCAGATAATTAACTAGGGAAATGAAAGAATGTCTTACTAAGATGAAAATTGAGTTTACTATAAAGAAGAATTTCTACATTAGAAAATTGAGGCTTCAACTTTTGAAATACTTACTTAAGTGTACATTTGTATTAAACTGGATACGGAAAATCGGAATCATGGATTCTAAAAAAATAGAATAATATATTAGAGTTATATTAGAATATATTAAAATTAGAATAATATATTGTTGCGGACTAAGAACATTCGAAAGTTCTCACAGTGAGATTGAAGAAAGACGGAAGACATTCTAGAATACTCTCCGTGTGATTCTAATGTGAAAAAAAAATCAATATAATCAATGAGAAATGTCTGGAACAGTCTGGAAATTTCTAGAACGCGAGAAATAAGAATATAAATAAGATGACCGACCGTGACCAGAAAAGTTTCGAAAAAGTTCCGAATAAGTTAACAATTACAACCGTTAAAATAATTGTTTAAATAAATAAGTAAGTATGCAATAATAGACATCTGTGGATTGAAATAAATGGTTCTATTGTTATATGTCCTGAAACAAATTCAAACGAATCCATATAAACAAATTAACCGTTAAAGTGTAACAATATCTAGATAGCTTTTAAATTTAGTTTTGGAAAAGAATGGAAAAAATAGGACAAACGTGAAAATATTAACGAACCCGTGAAGAGAAAAAATAATTATTGGTGTGGCTACTAAAGTAATAACTAAGAGCCGGATGTATCACATTATGATTAGAAAAGGACTCTATAATTAGAAGTTTTAGAAAAGAAAGTAAAAGATCTAAGAGAAATAGAAGGATTGGATATAAAAGAAATGAATTATCCCGATTTATGGTCCTCGCCATGAATAGATGGCGCCAAAGAAAACAGTTCCACTTTATACAGAAAACTAGCAGCTGAGACTTTTGAATATTTTATTATAAATTTTGTTGATTAAAAAATAATAACAGGTTGTTAAATTACAAACTGTAATTTTCCAGAGTTCAAATCGAAAATGATAACAAGTATATACACTGTAAAGTTTTAATAGGTTTGTCACACCAAAACTTTGAAATTGCATTTATTTGGAACAAAAGTATCACTTCTATTAAAATATTCGCATTATTGGGAGAAATATTTGCATCGATGTGTCATGACATTTGAATTAAAATATTTATCTTTCTTCAAATTTTGTTATTTACGATGATTGCAAAAACAGATTTTAAAAACGTGCATTGAAATGGAAAATTGTTAACAATTATATGATCTATCATAGACTATATTTCAAATGTTAATTAAAATTTTCAATTTAAAACTATTATCTTCAACTATATTTCCATTTGTACATTCGGTTCTCACCGTGCATAAAACAGAACTTTCTCTAAAATAAATAAAATGTTATTAATTGTTAAAACCAACTTTTGGCATTAATTAAAATATGTTCCGGGAGTTCGAAATTGTGAAACATTTGAATAAATTTTAATTGTGATAACGTAAAATATGGTGTGAAATCATTTTCAACTTTCAATTGGAAACAAATAATCTATTTTTCACATTGATAAATATTTTATTTATTTTTGAGTCACAATTATAAATTGATAAATTATAATATATGTCCTATGACTCAATTTCTTCTTTATTACGACGCGTTTCAACAGTTTTTGGCTGTCATCATCAGATAATGATTATTTTGTCAGTTGTAAACAAATGTCATACAGGTTGTTTATTTTATATAATTTACCGTTAAGGATGTTATTTGAATCTAGTTTGTGTGCTTTGTATATTTCATATTTTTCTAGGATGTTCATAGGTATTCTTGCAAATATGTAGTGGTTTAAAATTTGTTTCGAAATTTAAGCATTGATGATTTTCATCATAAAGGAGTTTTGCAAAATTTGAAGTTGTTGTTAAAGTAGGTTCTTGGGTGTATATTCCTTATATCTTGTTCCGAAAGATCTAGATCCGAAAGATACCAGTTTGGCCAATGTAGAAATTTTCACAGGAACCACATTTAATTTTATATATTCCGGTTTTATTTTTCATGATAATTTGGTTGTTCTCCAATGGCTTAAGAATCTTCATAATTGTTGTTTGTTGAAAATGCTATATTGATGTTATTTTTCTTTAAGAAGTTGGCGATTGTAAAACTAAATATATTATTGAAGTTGATTTTATTAGTTTTTTGTTTTCTTTTGCGGGAGTTGGAAGAATGGATTTTTTAGTAATTTTCGATATTATTTCGTTTACGATTGAGCTATTGTATCCGTTAGTAGTGGCTATATTATGTTTAATGATCTTAAATTCTTCTTCTCGAGCTTTGGTGCTAAGAGGGAACTTGATCACTCAATACACAAGACTGTTGTAAACTGCCATTTTTTGGTTTCTTGGGTGAAATGATGTCTTATGGATGGTTGTGTTCGTTGTTGTTGGTTTTCTGTATATCTTGTATGACAACTTTCCATTTTCATTGATGATCGTTGTGTCTAAAAAGTTGATTGTTCCATTTAGTTCGTGTTCTGAAGTGAATTTTATTTTCTGGTTAATTTTGTTCAGATCGGATGCCATATTGTCAATCTGTCGGGTAGTTCCTTTAAATAGTATACATAAATGCATCGTCTACAAATCTTCCATAATAAATTATTTTATTTATGTTGTTATTGTTCATAATATAATTATTTTCAAAGTGATTCATGTAAATGTAGGTTAGTAGTCCTGATAAAGGGGAACCCATGGCCAAGCCTTCCTTTTGGTGTTAAAATTTTGGATTGAAAGTGAAATAGTTTTGTTGTAAGATGGTAGTTAACCGCCATTGAGTCATAGGATTGTCATAGAAACTAAGTCATAGGATAAACATTATTTTTCATCAAATTAATAAATAATCTATATATTTATTTCATTTTCCTTGTTCTAAAAACAATATTTCCTATCTTAATTTTCTGCCTATGAAGTAAGAAATTTTTTCAGTGACCGCTAAAATTTTAATATACAGTTTGCGCGTTATATTTTATTCATGATTTAAATGTGAATGTTTACATATAAATTCATTTTTATGGAAATTGAGTGTTAAAAACTGGGAAGTCATAAATTAAAAATGTAACAGCATGACGTACAAATTATTTTATTTGTTACACTGTGCACGGCAGTTCTTATGATATGTACTTCAAAACATACGTAGTTAATGTAGATAAATACATTTCTCGTACTTTTTCATAAAATATAAAAATGCTATGTCCTTGACAATAAACACAGCTTTGGTTTTCGGCAAAAACATTTTTCACAAAGATGAATTTCATTTTTTTTTTAAATTGTGAAACAAAACAGTGCAGCAAATAATATAGAACATTAGAAGATTATTTTAGTGTTAGAAGAAACCTTTATACGATAGCAATAAATATAAAAGTTGAAAGTACCTGCATAAAACTAAGTTATATTTCTGCATAAATTGTAAAGTCGCATTTTTAATGTAAATCTTCATGAAAAAAGAACATTTTTCTAAATAAAAAGAACATAAAAACAATGAAAACATCTTACGCTGGAAATATTTTTCTGGAAAATATTCAAACCTTCAAGCGAGCATTATAAAAATGGTTTTATATGCTTTCAGGTTACAAGTGAGATAAGTGAAATAAATTTTTGTTCAATAAAATAGTAAATACTGATTTTAAATTCTTTGCTAGACATCTTGATACTTATATTGAATATTTTATAAAATATTAAATAACTAAAAATACTATTTGTTAAAAAATAACCTTAAACTATTTTACATTTATTTCAAGCGTAGACATTACGATAAAACCAATTATTTTATTCTTGACTTTTAAGTTAGCTCTGTCGTTGGCCCAATATTTTGTTAAAAAGATTTTTTTTTGTTGCCATTTGCCATCGTTTTATAACTACTACAATCTTTGGTGACTCTAAGGTTTATAAAATCCGTATGTCAAGAAATAACAAAAATTTGCTCCAGTTTTGGAGCGGTCTTGACCACTTGGTCATCAGTAGGCTAAGAAAAGGGTTTTTCTATGAATTAATATATTTTAGTAGAACTATACAAGAATTTTTGAATTTTAATAAATTTTTAGTAACCGACAGTATGCATATTTTTGCAGTCTTTTTATAAGAGAAAAATGCAACCTTCAGAAAACTGATATCTAACCGAATTCTGAATTTGATAGGAATGATAATCTAAAAATCAATTTCTTTCGTGGTAAATTCAACGAATTATTCAGTATGAGCTGAAAGTTAGTGAAAATGTTTTCCCAAACTCCAAAATGTCAAACTTTGAACAAACGGAAAGACCCCTGGAGTGGTAAAATATTTCCTTTTCTATAACATATTTTCTTACTTTCTGCTACTTGGAATAGAACACATATGTGTGACATGAGACAAAAGGGTAAACAGTGTTAAACAACTATCGTGTTAAACAACGACATAAATGAAACGATCAAAAAAGTCAATAATACAAAAGATGTTATTGACTTTGAACACTTTTCATGAATATGTTCGGTTCGATTTATATACATTAGAAAAACATAATAATTGTCGATTATAAATATTTCTTAAACTATAAGCAAATAAAATTCAAATTAAGAAAAAAAGTGGAAAATGTTAATAAAAGGTTCTTGCGTACTATAAATTTTTATTTTAACCGACAGTTTTCAACAATAAATTTCATTGTCAATGTTTCTGTTATTCATTTTGAGTAAAAGACATTAGCACTATATCTGAAGAGTAATTAAGAATAATTTTATATGAATTTTAAGTAGGTCACAAAAGGGTTGTAGCGAGTTAAAGCATCATCATTGCTTTCGGAAATGACATAGCACATAAATGGACAACAGAGAGGCGGTTCAAAAAACTCATTCGGAAGTTGAAAATTTCAAGAATTGGTCTAGTGGAAAATCCTCATTTCTTCTGAAAAAACATCGTTTTGTGTTGAAAACACTTAAATGTTTCTAAGAATTTCTGCTTCCTTAAAAAAAAATTCGATGCATAAAAATAAAATTTAGAAATAAAAAAATCAATCAAAAATTTTGATTGTACCTGTATGTCTTTTGATTTATATTCTGAGTAATTATTAATTTTTTTTTAATAGAAGTGTTGCAAAAGTACACTTTCTTGCCATAAACCTGAGTACTATATTTCAAATTTTATTTAACATAAGTTTTAAATTTAGTTTTAATCAATATATCTAAGCGTAACAGAAATAACTGAAAGCCTAAATTTTTTATAGTCATAATTTTTCAATTACTTTTCTGTTACTTTATTGGTACTAGTTTTAGAATAAATTCCTGCTTCAATAGACACGTTTCGTAAAAATGATTCTTATCGATATTCTTAAGGGCTACACATAAACTATTCAACCGCCAAAAGTCTGAACAAAATAGAGTTGAATCTAAAATTGACAACTGAGTAAAAACTGTTTAGTATTATTTAGAAATATTTGAATATAAAAAAGACCCTACCAATTCCATGCCAATAAGAAGCCGAAGTCACAATTTTTCGACCAAAAAAAAAAAAAACGAATTTACTGCACGTAATACTCAGTTAATAATCAATCTCATATATGGTTAGGGATGCAAACGTTACATTAATATTTGAACACCGATGTTTTTTTTTTTTTTTTTTTAATTATAAATTTATATAAATCGGCCATCAGGATCTAGGTCCTATAATCCGATTTGATGACCGGAGTTGACGTGATGGAGATCACTCCCAGTGGAGGAATCTCCCTATGCCTCTATTTGGTCACTAGGCACTTTTCTTTTTAGCCTTCTTTCATTTTGGTGCTCCAAAAGTGGCGGAATCAGGGGATTTGAGTGTTGACTTAACTTTCCAAAATGATTGGTGGTACGTACGGTAATGGAGTCGGTGACTGATGAGATGTGTAAGTCTCTTCGGAGAGTCTCATTTGTGACATACCATGGAGCATCTGCCAACTGTCTCAGGATCTTTGATTGGGTGGCCTCGATTAATTTAATGCTTGATTTGCTGGCAGAGCCCCACAGCTCAATACCGTACGACCAGATTGGCACTATTACTGCTTTATATATAAGAAGTTTATCCTCAAGGGGAAGTTTAGAGCCCCTACCCAACAGCCAGTATAACTGTTTGAACCTCTTGTTAATATATTTTCGTTTTTGGATGATGTGAGGTTTCCAGGTCAGCCTCCTGTCCAGATGAACACCCAGGTATTTGACGGTGTCGGATGATGGGATCTCAGTTGAGTCCAGATTGACCGGGGGGCCCGTTCCTTTTCTGAGAGTGAAGGTCACTTGGACTGATTTGGATTTATTGATAGTGATTTTCCATTTTTCAGCCCAAGTGCCCAGGAGGTTTAAATGGTGCTGGAGGTACTGAGAGGCAATTTCGGCGTCCTCGTGAGTAGCCATAATCACCGTATCGTCCGCGAATGTCCCCGTCAAGGTGTTATCTGTGGTAGGTAGATCCGAGGTGTATAATAAGTATAGTAGGGGCCCTAAAACACTACCTTGAGGTACTCCTGATTTAATCGGAAAGGAGTCAGAGCACTCATGGCCTACTCTTGTATTAAAGAATCGATCCTGAAGATACGATCTGAATAGTTTCCAGAGGTGAGGCATACACTTCTTTATTTTGTAAAGCAGGCCGTCGTGCCAAACCCTGTCGAACGCCTGGCTAATGTCAATAAATACTGAGTGGCAGTATTTTTTTTGTTCAAAGGCCCTATTTATTTGCTCGACCAGTCTGTGGCATTGTTGGATAGTGGAATGCTGGCATCTAAAACCAAATTGGTGACTAGGGACTTTTTCGGATATTTCGTGTGTTAGGGATAGGATTAGCCTTTCTAATAGTTTGGAAATGGTGGATAAAAGGCTAATAGGCCTGTATGAGGAGACTTTATTGGGATTTTTGCCTGGTTTAGGCACCATGATTATTTCGGCTGTTTTTAGTGGTCGAGGCCAGTACTGTAGCCGCAGAGTGGCATTAAATATATACAGCAGACACAAAACTCCTAACACCGATGTTGAAACTTAAACTATCAATGATTTATCGTTCTTCATGAACGACTTTATGAACGATATCTTGTAATAGCGTTACCTTCCGTCCCGTTCATCTACAGCTTCTTGCATAAACAGATTCCTCTCTCAATTACTAGCGTAGATTTGTGAACTCCGTCAGTTAATAATTTAACGAGTTAGATTAAAAATTAATGGTAGGTTAGGTTATATTGTAATCAAACGACGCTAGATTATAAACTGAGGAAGTTTACAATTTTGCGGTATCGTATGTTACTTTTTAAAGAAATAGTTTATAAAATACATATATTATAAATTTAAAATTATAAATACATAAATGGTGGTAAAGACCATCGAAAAAATATATCGTTCATAAGCTTTGAAGTTTTTAACATTGATTAATCTTTATTGATTATTAATGTAAATATATAAACTAAACACTTTTATAATTGTCGATGTTTTACAAGCAATGTTGCATCCCTATATATGGTGAATATCACTTCTAAAAGATGAATTTTGAATCCCACTGTTTTCGATTTTGCTGATTTTTTTACGTTTTACTAGTTACTAAAATAGCCAAACTATAATCTAAGTTCACATATGCTCCAAAAATTACTAAAATATCTTTACTTTTAGTCATGGCTGAATTCTTGATGAAATAAGTGGTACAAAGTATCTCAACAATTTTGCGCTTAAATTATTAACAATAGTATTTTGGAAATGCTTAAGGCATGTGTCAACATAATTTAGTAATTGCGGAAAAAAAACGTACACAAGGGTAACAAAAATGGCTTAACTATTCGCTGTGCAAACAAGAATGCATTGAATTCGTTAAAATGCAATTTTTTTAAAATGTTTGCGAAACCATGTGAATATAATGCCATTGTTGGCCTTTGCATCATATTTGACATCAATAAACAATTTAAAGTTTAATTTAAGGAAAACGATATTTTAATTTAAGAACAATGTCTTTACGATATGTGATGTATTAGATTATGGTGCACAAAGGTGTGAAACGGAAACAATTTTATTAAAATTAATAAATTAATTTTTTCTTTGTATATTTTTGTATATTTCATTTATAGCATAATATAGTTTTGACTATTATATTCATTTTCAGCTTTATCAGTTATGATGACAATTAAATTGAAATAACAATTCAGCAGTTAAACATTGCATCAATCAAGTTCATAAATATTTTCGTAAACAGATATGTTGGCTTTAAATGGACAAATGTTTATTATGGAAATAATTTATGAATTTTCAAAATTGGAAGCTCTAACTGATATGTAACATAATGCAAGTATCTACGAGTTTACATGTTACGTTCAATTGTAAGTAGGTATTAAAATAGCGTTTTATTTCATTATGAATGATAATGAAACCACATTTTATTGAGTATATAAATTTATTTTTGATCAAAGATATTATTGTTATTATCTATCATTTATATCACAAATTTTTTAAATTAGTTAATTTATAATATATTTCTTTTTAAATCAGTAGATATTCGTATAAGGTAAGAACAAAAATATTTCATCTTTGACAAGTTTTTACTTAAAACAAGGCATATTAACAATGGAAGTAAATTTCATTAATACTTTTCTGCAACAACGGTTGGCTATATGATAGGCATTTCTTATATTTGAGAATGCATTTGTATAAAAGCAAAAGTTTTACGATTTTCAAATAAACTTATTATTTTTTTGAATTTCACTCAATAAAAACCAGATTTAGGTACTCAATATTTAAGGGATAAAAAAAATATGGGCAATAAATTGATATTAAAGAATTATATTATACCAGGAGGAAAAACTAACTTTAAAAATATGCATTTATCGTGGGGTTATTTAGTGATCATTTCTGGAATTTTCTCTTCTTATTAGATGTGCAAGAGACTGAAATTGACGAACTGCACAGGGTATCGTTTGATTAATGTCTTAATTTGACATTTGATGGACATAAAACCATTTATAACTCATGTCTCAAGGTCAAAGTTTTTTTAAATTTATCCTTTGTACATTTATGTGTACAAAAAGGAGCGATGTGGTACATTGGTGCAATTAATTGGTCTCAAAAACAGTGAAAAAAAAATTATTGCAATTGTAGTATGGAGACGTCGTGACTGGAGTGTAAAACTTTTAGTCTAAAAATACACTTTTTATGAAAAGTTATCTTGCTTCTTTTCAACTTCAATTAGGTGCTACTTTAAAAATATGAGATATACTACGAAAGTATACAACTGATATATTTAATTGGTAAGTGATATTAACTACCTCTTAAAAGTACTAAAGGCCTAAGGGAAACGCCGTGTAGACTCATGTCCAAGCAATGGAAACTCCTAGTCAGTAATTCCACTGGGTAAAAGACGGGCAACGCCAAATGGTGGTTAACGATGATGGGGATCGAACGGAGGTCGGAATAAGTCTCCAAACTGTCAGAGAACGGAACGGAAAATCTCTTATCCTTGGGGAAAGAAATTGCTCCTAAAGGTGGATGAACAGTGATTACGTCAATATCAACGGCATAGAATCGGGCAGGCCAGAGGAAAACACTCAATTATTTTTCCCAAAGATTAAGGAGCTGATTACGCACTCATTACCTGAAGCAGTATATCTAGGACAAGGCAGGAAGACATGGAAGATGACATTACTTCCCCCATAGGGGTAGATGGACAAAAAAGAGATTAACAGTTTAAATATTAATTAACTTACAAACAATAATTATAAAATTGAAATTGATGTTAAGATTTGAATAAGATTGTGCCGCTAGGATTTCGAAACTTGTGTTTATTTATTCTCATTTTTAAAAATGGTAATTTACCCTCGAATTATAACAACGGTTTTTAAAGACTCTAGAGCTTATATAAATCCGTAGTTGAGAAATATCGAAAATTTGTTCGATACGAGGATCGAATCATTTTTATTTTTCATTGGGAAGAAGCGTACTGAAATATTATTTGGCGTTTTAACTTTCCTATACACTTTGAGAGTGGTATTTAATTTAACATCCAAATTCAGTAAGCTTTTAAATCCAAGAAAACAAATTTTGAATTAGATTTAAATGAAAAAAATTACTCCTGTTTAAGTAACCATTATTTATAGTTTATTTATTAAATTTGCAGTAGCGTAGTGTACGTTATTGCCACCCGGGGTACAGCCGAAATTCGCCATCCCCTATTTTTTATAAGTCAAGAAAATTGGTACAATAATTAAACGCCTTTAAATTCTGTAATAATTTAAAAATTTACATTTCGTGTTTTTGACGAGCCAAAATCTTTTATGGAATTACCAATGTCAATATGCCGCCCCATTTTCATGTGCCGTATCTATGGGGTCATGCCTCTCCCACCCTTCAGGCTATGCTACTGTTGATTTGTATAAATTTCATACTCATTGTTACAGCTACTTAAGTTTTTTTTTAATAATTTTTTACCTTTTATAGTTTTAAAATATAAAAATAAAATCATCATATTTCGTCTCTCATGGCAGTTGATATTGTATGTATGTGTCAAAGTGCAAACTTGATAAATGCATTTTCATGTTCAAATTTTCTTTTTTTATATATGAATTCAAATTTTCGAAAAAACTTATATAATTATCGAATTGAAAGTTATGTAACACTTGTTATGTAATTAGTGGTAATAACCAAAATTGATGGTGTGGTAAGTAAGTTAATAATTTAACCAATATTAAATGGAATAACACTCAATTTTATTTAATATTGAGTAGTTATTGTTTCTGTTGTTTAAATAATAGTAATTGAAACAATAGCTGTGTGGATATTTGAGTAATTTACATAATTGTAACAAAACAAGCACAAACAATATTGATTGCTGATTTTACACATGAAGATCGTCAGACTAATTAAATGAATGGTCGCTAGAATAATCATCAATTATAATTCATCGTTGAGCTATTCTCAAAAGAATTATTTCATTTACGAGTAAATTGATATTTCTTTGCATAGCTCAAGTGTTCAAAATGTTAAATGCTTTAAAAAACCATTTTTATTCTATATTAAATTAAAAGAAAACGTTCTTTTTTTAAGGCTCTGTCAATATATTGACATTTTAAGTTTGATCTAATTCAATTCAATTACTTTTATTTCTAAATTAATTCCAAAAAAAAGTTCATTAAACAAAGACAAGTCTAATAATATTTTATGTGTACCACAATATATGAGCCAAGATAATAGAACTTAAACATTAGGCTGCTATTAATTAAATTGGTTGTTACTTCAATATCGACAACGTTCATAAAACTGCTAAACACCACAAAAAGGTATAAAAAAACTAAATTTTAGTTATCATTATTATAATTTAATCAATATATAGGAAAATGTAATCAACTTGTATTAAATGGTTTTAAAATAGACTATGTATTTTTCTTATTGATTTAAGACAACATATGATATTCGAACTGAACGATTTTTATTGATTTGTGTTTGTGAATGACAAGTTCATTAATAAGCATAGGTTAATCAAAAATTAGCATATCAAAATTTACCTTATCAAAATGTAACTATAGATATAAAGCAGTTTTTTTTAAATACAAAAATTGATAAAATACTGTAGTACTTTTTGCAAATAATTAAGTAGTATTTGAATGGTAAATAAGATCAAGCATTAATGCCAAGATAAATTTCCATCGTCAATGAATTTTCATGAAAGAATACTCACGATATATATTTTCCGGTATAAAAAAATACCAAATGAACAACTCTTACATATCATTTTTCATATTATTAACAATTATGAAAAGAATAATTACACCTTTAAAACACTTAAAACTCTGTAGTGGATCACTACTGACTTAAGAAATTGTTCAAGGATGAAGAAAAATTCTTAATCATACATAGTACTTTAAAATCTTTGTTATCGAGTAAAACTATTTTTTTTCCAATTAAAAAAAAATGCTGTCAGCATATGTGATAACAGCACACACGTTTCTTAATGCAAGAGGATATTAAACCTATTATCCAATGAGATAGCGAGATTTACAGATGCTCATTTGTTTTGATTGTTGAAATTTCAAAAATTTAACAAAACCACTCCCAGACTTAATTCCATATGCATAGTACGAGTACGTATACGCTTATATACGTATTTTGCACTGACGTCATTTGTGACTTATGGATATTTGTATTATAGTTAAAAAGTTAGATTTACTTTAAAATTAAAAGTAAGAATTCAAAATTAAGTTTGTGTACTAAGGATAAACATTTCACTAAAATTAATGGTAAATGCAATAATAATTGTATATTTGATTACATTTAAGTGAAAAATAAAATGATCATTATAAAGAAATTGCAATTATGAGTTTTGATATTGTCAATTCCTATGTTATAATGTTAAAGGAATGATAGGGAAATAATTTCAAATGTACTCTGGGAGTGCAGTTGTTAGAGAAATCTGAAAAATCAAGAAACGCATTGAATCAAAAGACAAATGGAATTATATTTGATCCAAGTTGATCAACACCTTTAGCCGAAAATTTTCTTGTATATAAGCCCCAAAAAACTAGTTTTATAGTATATTAAATAATTTTTTAGGTAAATTTCAAAACTTTTAATTAAAAATGTGTACTTAAAATTTAACAGACCATGAAATATAAACTGAAATATGTACTTAAAACTAATATGACTAATATATGAATTAATACTCCTTTCTACTCATTCTTTCTTTAAATTTGTATTTGTTTCTGATTTAACCCATTTTCGAAGTCGATCGCGAATAAATAAGGAAAATTTTTGTCGATCAAACCAGTATTAAGTTTGACCACTGCTGATCTATCACGATAGAACCAATTTTTATTTTTCAAAACAAAAATTTTTCAGGAGAGGAAAAAAGTGTTTAAAAGGCTCGATAATTTAAGTGTGCTATAGCGACTGAAAATTTAGACCCAAAAGTTTATCTATACTTTTATGGTAAGTAATATATAGGTAACCATATCTATACACTTAAATCTTTTACTCGATACAAGATCTTAACTCAGAGTTAACCAATCTCGGAGCAGCTACCTTGATCAGGCAATCAATATATTTCCCGTTGTTAGTTTTTTAAAATTTTGATTTTTAAAAACGAAGTTTTAAGTAGTATTTTCTTAAAATAAAGTATAATTTTTAAAACGCACCATTAATTGTGAATAAAACACATGTTTTAAAATAATATTTGTTTTCCTATATTTATGGTGAGTTAATGGGCAATTAAAAGCAAATTTAATATTATTTTAACTCCTGTTATAGTGGAATTACCATTTTAGGTCAAACAAAAATAATCTAATGAAAATTGTCATAACTTAAAAAAGTCACCTAAAGAGTAATTTTAAGACTATATATTAAAAACTATTTGATTTATTTCTTATAAACGGAAACTTAATATCCTAATTTTAAACTCAGCTCGTTTATTTATACTAGTTGGACAATCACTGATAAGAAATATAATTTGCTTAGTGCCTCTATTTTCGAACTTTTCTTGTCTTTATAGGAAAACAATCTACTTAAAATTTTCATGCACTCAAAAGTTTTCGTTTTTTCTTAAAAAAATTCCTTTAAAAAATTTAACGTTTATTCTTATAAAATGGTTTTTGTGATTTTCAATGACTTTCGTTGTATGCTTTTTTAACACGTAGAATCTTTACAGGTATATAGTAAGAGGAACTGAATTGGAATACCTCTTGGTGAAGACTAACCAAATGACGCATGATAAATGAGCATTTTACTCTATTAAGAACATGGTAGTGGTGAAAAAGCTCGCAACTTACTACTTGAGTTTTCAGAACAGGTTTTTCACCTAATGTTAACTGAAAGCTTATCTCTGGTAAATATTTTACATCAACGATTTCAATATCAAAACAATTCAATCCAATGATAAATACAAGAATAACAATGTATGTAATATAAAATGAAATTTGTAAATTTTAACAATGGTAATATGTTTATGTAAAATAATATGTTTACGTATGTTGCAACTACTCTTGATTGTTGTTCCAAGCTTATATTTGAATTATAAATATTTATTTTCTCGTGAATTTCAAATATCAAATTAACAAACATTATATGCACATACGTAAATACTGATACAACATTTTTTCAATTGATATTTTTCCCCAAAAACTACAAAGTAATAAAACAATAAAAGGAATATTTAAACGAAGATAATTAAGAGGTTTTATTTTCTAAGAAATAATAATTTCAAAATTTCAAAAACAGTTAATGGAACTAAATTTCCATTTTCTAGCGAGAATTTGTAGTATTTATTTATCTATAACCATATTTTAAATTCATAGATTTTTTTTTCGATTTGGTAAAAAGGCAAAGAAAACGGTATTTTGCTTGATCAAGTTCCGTTTAATGTTGCATTTGTTTTAAATTTTATTCAATTATGTATCAATTTTTAAGATAATGTTCTTTTATTTTAAAATATAGATGACTCTAGGTTTTTTATTTCAATATTATAAAAGCAGTACCTATTTTTTATGTGAACTATTTTATTCAGAACTTAAGTAACCTAGTGAAAATAATAGGTGAATTTTTCTGTACGAATAAAAATGTTTATGTATCGATTTAATTACATTATAAGGTAGCTCTCTATGTTAAAATTTTACTTGAAATTATTTACTCACTAATTTTTTAAGATATTTATAGAAGTAGTTATTAATATAAAAATTCCTGAGTACAAGTATAATAATTTTAATTACTAAATATAACTATAACAATAACACTGATGCTAGCTATTGTACTTTTTTATTTACCATTGTGGAAATAAATGATACAATGCTGTTTTATATAAACTGCTAATAAATTTTAAGAATGTTGTTGGAAGTAATAAATTGAATTGGCACAAAACGAGAATGTCGGAAGTGAATCGATAAATGCTTTTAGGGAGTGTCTAACTTGTAATATTACTATTTATTTTAATGCACACTAAGTGCAAGGCACATATATTCATAAAGAACAATGCTCGTATACCTTTATCAAAATTTTACTAACAATCAACTAATTAGGAATATATTTTTTATGAATAACTGATAAATAATTTGCTTTTTGATAGCCTTTATAGCACAAATGCTAAAAAACAATTTTGTAATGCAGTTGATGCTAAACTTTCAAAACATGATATAACTCGACTTAGATTGTAATCAATCTTTCATGCTTTTAACTGTCATCACATTTATATGATTTTCTTCTTAGTGTACATAACTTATTTGCATGAAAAATTACGGTATGAGTAGAAATAATAAAATCATATTGTGCATTTTATAGAACTAAAAATGACAACTTTTTGAACAACAATGGTAATTACGTATGAAATAAATAATTTTCTAACTACGCAATTTTTTTCTGAATTTCCAAAGTTTATGTTTCCAAAATTAAAAATTTAGAAATATTATTAGCAACACATAAAAATAAAAGCTTTTACTTTTATCAATAAGGGTTTATGCAAAAACTTATTTTTGAAAAAGCTGGTTTTCGACTTATAAACATTCTAAGGAATTGGATTAGGCCAGTTTTCAAATTTTAGTAAAAAAATATATATAATACCTGGGAAATTTTATTATCTTTAAAATAAAATAAAAATAAAATCAATTTCGAATTCAAAATATAAAAAATGGAGTAATTATAATTAGCATTATATTAGAAAAACTAATGCAAAAATTTCAAATTATATCTTTTATTTAATTTTATTTCCCTGATTATAATTTCTCACGAGAAAATAGTATTCCCTGAACGCTGGTTAAGTCTTCTTCCTATTTCGGACCCAATATCACCTGAATTTGGAAGTTTGGAATTACTCGTTCACTAGCTACTGAACTTGATTTTATTATTTACAGGGGATCAAATAACAAGTTTACAATTTTGTTCCTTTATTTGTTGGTTCTTTTTTTAATGAAAAACTAGAATATTCAGTGTCTTTGGATTTGTAAGTTTTTCTTCAGGATCTTCCACAAACATATTCAATTTTCACTTCATTAGAATCAATTTTTACATAAGAATGAAGAAATATTCCATAAACAATTATCCATATAGCTGTATAATTTCGTGAAGCTTAAGAAACTTTTCATTGTTGAACTGGAAACGCTTTGTAGAATTTGCAAATACAGAAAATGACTTTTCGATACAAAAACTTTTAATAAGAATTTGAATAATTTTTAACTGTTTTTTCAAAACTGGGTTTGGAAAATCATCAACCTATTAATAAACAGTAAAAGAAAATAAAAATTGATTTATTAAAAATTAAAATTCAAAAATCGAATGTATTCATCAAAATCATTAGAAAATAGCATTGAAAAATCAGTGAAAAACGTTTTCCTCATTAAAACAATAACGCTTGTTTTAATATGGTAATAGCTCATACACATTGACTACTACAGTGTGAACAGTTTACGCTAAAACGTAGATATTTAACTAACTGAATCAATTTCCAGAGTCTCAGTTTCAATTACTAAACATGATATTATTCGAGATATGGAATTCGACTTTTGCCACCAGTAAACTTGTACAATTCTTACAGATGAGTGGTCGATTTTAGATAATGTTTCCTTAACGTTAGAAACAGGTCATGGTTTATAGCTCCATATTTTTCTAATAATAAAAAATACACATACTTCATGAATATAAAAAAGTGTCATTTAAATTTTAAAATATAAACAAAAAAAAATTCTTCCTCCATCGAAATTGAATATTAAAAAATTTTTTTGTTCCACATAAAATGCATAAATAAACAATAATATTTTGAAGTAATAAGTCGTTAACGCAATAAAATTCCTTGTCAATAAGATCCATAAACATTTGACAAACTAATTTGCAATAAGATTGATTCATTTAAAAATACTTTTTCTTTATGAGTTTTTGCCAGATGATGCATTAAACATGTCTAACTACATAACTGCAGATATGGGTAATACTAAAATAATTAATCTTTAACGAATTAGTTCTTCAGGGCTCCGCAAAAGTTTATCAAAAAAAAAAAAATATTTTCTTTTTAAAGAACTATCTGCAAAGAAATGAACCGATATGTGCTCGTCGTACATGCATTATTTATACCTATATTTAAAAGTCATAAATATGCTTTATCAACGTACAACTCGAACCGATTTTAATTTATATATCATGTCTATATTAAACACAATAGAAAATGACGCATTTTATAAATTGAATGCTTAGGAAAAACTCCGTGGAAAATTAAATTTACAAAGATTCAAAGTTGGTGTTTAAATCTAGTTAGGTGATAACTTTGTTGTAAGGGTAAAAACTATTAGTACAAAAACGTGTATAAAGGACAGATTTAACTAAAGATTTCGAACTAATATACCTTTATATGCCTAAGTCGCTTAAGTATGTGTTTAGCTTCCACCTACCGGCGTTAATTATGTACGTTTAACGTCCTGCTGCGTAAGTCCTAAAAATAAATAAGGGGAAGGTGGAAAAGCACAATGAGATGAAAGATGCTCTTGATCTTTCCTTGAGGATTAGGTGAAAGAAAAAAAAAGTATAATAAAACTGGTACAAATTATAGTACTATTATAATAAAACTAGTACAAATTATGGTCAAACATCTGAAGATCGATTGTTCTCCAATCCAAGTTAGAACCACTATAAAAAGGATCGACCGCAGGTGGATCCGTCAGCCATAAACAGTAAATTACTAAAAATCCGTCATAAGTAGTTATAAACGGTGAGTTAATCAGTGGCAAATCAGTTAATAATCAGTATAGTCATTCTTGTAATAATTGTTGTCATACATAAACAAGTGTGTTGTATGAAATAAATAACGCTTACGTAATAAAATAATGCATTTATTATTATATCTCCTAAAACACATATCCAAACGAACCTGTCAAAAATAAATAATTGTTAAAAACGTAACAATAGCATTCTTTCGATTTAAAAAGCTATTATTTGTACAGTCTGACAATTTTTTGGCAAAACAGAGGACAAGAATGAGGATTATTTAAAAAAGAATAAGATTTATATTATATATTTTATGTCAACTTTTTCAATAAGAATGCATTTTTTCAATTCGATACATTCTGGATACTGTGTAATTATTCGAAAATAATATATTGATAAATGATATTTACTTTTTATTTTTAGCTTATTTATTTGTAAGATAATGCTGGACTTTGTGCTTTACCACAAAACATTTTCATTTTAGAGCTTATCAGTAAAAGGCGAGTGATTCAACAATTTTCAATTGGTATATTACTTGGGAAGTTGATTTGTTGAAATTAGTCATGTGTAATTTTACTACCTCTTGCCTCTTTAACATTAATAATAAAATTTTCCGTTTAACTGAAGTTGTTTGAATAGAATTCCACCCCAAAGATTTTGTCAATTTATTAGATTTTATAGTGAATAACATCTTTAGTAAAGTGAATTAGATGTATTTGAGGAAAATATTTTTAATTTTTTTATAACTTAATTGCTTCTTAGTTGGAATAAAGATTAAAAACATTAAATACCATTGGTTGTTTTTTTTGTTCCATAAATATATTTCAAATGATTAAAGTATGTTTTCTTTTTGAAAAAATATTTATTGATACTTGAAACAAAAAATTTAGATAAAAAATATTTTCTTAGAACTGCGTATGTACATATATTTTCTTTTAATGAAACAAGCGATTCAGCGTTAGAAAAACCAACATAGCTTTATTGAAGATATTTGATGTTAGCACTTTAACAACTTTCTGTAAAATTGAAACAAATCGCACCAATAATTATTTTACTGAAGTATCCTTTAGAGAAAACGTAATGATATCTTTATAATTTACCAAATCGTGACTTTTGCACTCTAGAGAATTTAAGGATGCCACTTACTCAGTTAAAACTTTTAAAAACTTGCAAAAGTCACAGTCTTGATCAACCAAGCGTAAAATTGACAGTTACTTGTACGTTAAACTTGAATGTTACATTTATTGTTCTCCCCAAAGATTTGCGAAAAAAATTGGAGTGGTGATTGAAAAGAGACAATATATTTCTATTTTATAAGTTAGAAAAAGGTTAAAAATAGAATAATTAAACTAAATGATTTTTATGAGTCCCTACCAATATTTCTTATAATCCGAAATATGCGAATGAAAACGTAAATTGAATAGTTTTAATTTCATTAATATATCTTTGCAAAAGAAAAACTTCCTTCTCACGATTTTATAGTGTAGTACCCAAAATATTGTTTTTTTTTCCAAATTTCAAATATTTGATATAGGTGTGCAAGTCTGAAATGCAGATTTCTATTCTAAAGAAAAATATAAGTTTCAGAAGAATGACCCAAACATATTTGTTCATAGTATGCTCCATCACTTGCTATATATTTTTCCCGTCTTTCGGTAAAGTTAAAGAGTATCATGCCAAAAATAAATATTTCCTTTTTGGCTATGATTTAATTAAATCTTCAAACGATTTAAAACGTTGCTCAGGAAGTGCATAACTCATCGATGCAACCAAATGGTAATCAAAGATGATTAAGTCTTGTAAATAAGCGCAAAAAGTGAAACTTCCCAGCTGAGTTCTTTCAGTGCTTTCAAATCGCGAACTTACTTTGTCGTAAGAGATTAAGTTTTTTCATGTAGAAGAATGACTTTGTGGGATCTTTTTTGGTATTCTGGTCTTCTTACAATCAGCAAACGATTCAATTTGGTTAATTATTGTTGGTAACGCTTATTATAGTTACGATCTCTTTTAAACAACCCCAACTTTAACCCCAAAATGACACTTTCTACTTAAGTATATTTTTCATAAAATTTTTCCATATGACATTTGATATTAATTGGCACATGTTTAACTCGTACCTTTTACAAAATTGTTACTACAATCTATATATTGACTAGTTTCAATGAATATAAAATACTTTGTGTAGGAGTTGAACTTATAATATTGACTTTGAAAAACATTTTCTTTATCAAGTTACGCGTCCTAATCACGATGGTCATTTTAAATATCAAAGCCTCTTAAAAAGAACGCCATCGGGTCTTTAACGATAATTTAATTAGACTTAACGCGGATTCCGTTATTTAGGCACGTTAGGTGGTTCCTAGTTATTTCTCACGTAATTAAGTTAAAATTTTAAAGAATGGTTTTGATACAATGTAACAATTAAATGAAGAGAAATACTCGATAACCGTATGTACCGGTTGCCGAAGTACCAGTTATTTCTTGCGGTTTTTAAATAAAATCATAGTTAAAGTTGAATCACGTAAATAAAAAAGAATTCAACAATGAATTAAATAAAGTATATTTCAAGAATCAAATAAAATATAATTCAAGAAAGAAATTAAATAATTTAAATTAATTGAGAAATACAAAAAAAAAACATAAATTAAGTTCTTTAAAATAATTGAATGTTAATAAAGAAGAAACAAATATTAAACCTTTTTTTTGGACATCCAAATGGAATTATTCGCAACCAAATTTTAACCATCCATAACATTAATGGTGACCAGGGCGAGTTCTTAACCAAAATACATAATTGGCAATTCTATTCCCCCCCATAAAACTATACGATACAAAAAAAAACTTCCCTTGGTATCGAGCGACCAAAATTTCATTTAGGTTATTGCCCATTTCTATTGTCCCATCGTTCATCATATGGAATACCCATATACTGATCTTCCAACTCTTTTTTATTCCTCGTAATCGATAGGAAAAAGCTTATTTAGTTACGACCTATTCCTCAGAATGTAGATGCTTATTGATGACACAGCAAAATGGCACACGGTCAAATTTTTACAGCACAAACTGTATTGTTGCACGATCTGTTGTTTAAAATTCACATTTCATATTTGTGCATATAGTGAGTGGAATTGCGAGTAATAACAAAAGGAAATATGATTTTGAAGTTACATCAGGCATTTTGAAACTGTTGGAAGGATCTTCCTAAGGAAAAAAGAAAAATTTGCCATAGGATATTTTAATAATATAAATTTGCATTTTAAGTTCTTTTTTGAATTTATTCATGATCTTTATAACATTTGTTTTTGACACATTTGGCGATTGCTGTGATAGAGGACGCTGGAAATTATAATTAAAAGTGGGTTGCAAATATTGAAAGTTTAAGAAGCAGTGAACACCTCGTGTGTCGATTTGGAAATTTTTTGTATCACTTATCGTAGATCTTAGATGATAAATAAATAACAATCTTTGCTTTGGAGATTTGATCTGATCGTGATTTTTAATAATTGTCTAACATAAACGTTATATTTGAACTGTTGGGATCAAACTATTCTAATTAAGCAAATCGTTATTTGAGTAATGCTAGAACAATTTTTGTACTTTAGAGCTCCTTATACTTGTGATTTTTTTTGACAATCACAGCACTATTGAGTAATTATTATTTTTAATAAATTCAAGTACTATACAACAGAATGTAAAAATCGTTCAAAACTTTTGTTGTCCGATAATCTCCACATAAAATATTATACTTGTAACTTAAATATTAAATAGTTGTTGATTCAATAAAGTAATACAGCGTTAAAAAACTAATATTCCAAATGTCGTTTATATGTTTTATTACTATTCCAACTCATCTTTATTGGTGAATTGAACATGGATACATAAATCATACGGTTAGTTTGAAACATTTATGCTTCAAACTTCAAAATCAATGACGACAAGTAAAGTTTGAGGTCATATTTCATATTGACATTGCTTCTATGTGGTTTTCATAACTGCACACACATGGAAAACGCTTTCTTGCATAAATACATTCTGAATAATGTAACTGAACTGGTAAAGCTTTGTCGGTAGACAAGGGGAATAAATACCTTCCGGGTCACGATCACAATGATTTTAATGATATTACATACTTCTGGTATATTGCTCATTTCTCTATATTGTCATCATTAGAATAGAAATAGAAATATATATAAACTTAAAAAATCTCGTAACACTATAACTTATTCATCATTATTTATTACAGGATTTTTATTATTCCGAATGCAATTCAAAGAAAAATAATAATAATGAACCGCATTGAAATCGAATGCGATAACTCTTCTTGGCAAAATGAATAGAAAATTTGACGTTTGGTTGTATAAATATTCGACGGAATATGGACAAACATGTGAGATAAATATCATCTTGTATGAAATTATCGAAATTTACGATGCAATTATTTAGTGTGATATGCTGAAAGAGAGAAAGTAAATAACAATAAATCATTTGGACGGATCGTAAACGTCCTTCACAGTTTCGCGGTCGTTAGCTGTTTTGCGTAATAAATGGATAATTTTACTGAAATATGATGATAGTTAAAGCTTGTTTATAGATAGTATAGGTATCTAGGCTTCATAGAATAAGTACGATGATGCCTATTGATGTAAACAATGATTTGATCATTTCATTTTAAAAACAGATCAAACATCAAATGTAAATAGATAGTTACGAGAAAATGTTAACGATTTCATTAAGTTTATAGACATTTTAAAAGCTCTAAAGTTAATTAATTTATATTTTTTTAGCTTCTGGATTAATAATTACTTCAAGTATACACCCACACACCCAATGTTGTATGTTAACTAACAATATATGGTGTTAATATTTAAAATGTTTTACCGTTCATCACCCTATAAGTTCTCTTTATATTGAAAAAAAAGGTAGTAAAATAGGTATACGAGTATAATAACTTTTTTAGCAATGAAATAAAAGCATTGGGTTGCTCCAATAGTATTACTGTAACTATTATGTAGTACGTCTATATACCTACGAGTATGTACACAATAGAATTGGTGTTGGTAAATGTTTCAACAGACACTTGAACTTTGGTAGGATATACGCACTCGTGTTTATCTTTGTTTAAATTAAGCAAGAACTAAATAGTTGATTGCCAATCTATGGCACCGACATGACCCGACAAAGGGATATTTAGAATAATGTTCAATGATCTTTTGTGCAAGAATGAATAAAAGTTTTGAACTGCTGGTATCTAATCTAAAATGGTTCCTTTCATTGTTTTGTATAGAAAAAAAATTAATATAAACAAAACTTTAAATCAGGGCATTGCAGTACTAATTTGATTTTCTAAACGATTTACTTACTTAGCCTACTTTTAACCCTAAGATTTTGACGAAGCAAACACGAAATTCAAGCGCTAGTAGCAATACAGCAAAAATGATGATAGTAAAATTTGATATCAGAAAATTAAATCAGCATAGCAATTTTTGCGAGGAATTTTTGTACAATATTTTGAAGTGATTAAAGGAGACGAAAAGAAATTTTTTTTTATATTTTTATAATTAAAAATAATATAAAATGAACATACATTATAGTCAATACCCATAAGATTATTTTAAAATTCAGTTATTTTTAGATAGTTTATAATACATAAAAAATAGTAATTGTTAAAACGTTTTAGTTCTTTTGAAAACTACGTTTGGCTAATAAAGATCTAAAAAAAATAATCGTTAAAAAAGTACATAAGAGTAGCAGCAAAATGTGATTATTACAATATTATTTTTTTAATTTCTAAGCTTTATTAATATTGTTCCAATATTCAACAAATTTCTTTTTAAATAAATTACGCTAATGATTGGTTATTATAGTCTCCCACCAATTGAAGAATTTCGTGCTCTTAGATTATAAATTTTTAATTTCAGAATACATTTATAAGCTTTTCTGTTTAAAGCAATTTTTTAGACAAATAATCGAATTATATGGGTAATGGCTACCCCTTACTAAACCTAAGCCAATTTTTCAACATTAATACCTGGTTTGCTCAAAAAATTTGTATAATTTCCCTATTTTGCGATAAGAAGCATAGAATATTTTCAATTCTTTAGTATGTTTAGGAAAGAAAATACTGTATGGATATTTAAAAAATCTCAATAAAATTGCATATCTTTACCGAAATAACTAAGTATTGCATTCCTTGTGAAACCAGGCCTAGAACGGGGCTAAATGCGAAAAATCCAGACTTTAGTGGCCATCAAAGAAAGAGATCACCTATTAACTGATTGGTCTGTCCTTGTATTTATAATGCCTCTTATGTTATTTTCCATCATTACCTACAATGCTTATTATGTTATAGTGATTCAGTATAAGAATATACAGTGAACTTGAGCATAAATTTTATTTTAGCGAATATGCTCCAAACAGCTGACCACCATAGCTTTCATAAAAAAATAATAAATAACAATGAAGCTTTTACTAAATATATATATATATATATATATATATATATATATATATATATATATATATATATATATATATATATATATATATATATATGTATATATATATATATATCCTAACATTAAATTGGTTTGACTAGACTTGTTTCATTTTTTTTTTGCAAAATAGAGCTTACCATAGTATTCAAGTTTAATATTTATGTAAAAATAATTATACACTCTCATCCTCTGTTCTGTTTGATCTTAACTTATAAGATATTCTCTTAAAACACAACATTGATTCATAAGGAATTTAATTTCTTGACTTCAACTTAATGTAGCAAGAATTTACAGACAACAAACTTTAACCAAAAGTCCAACATGGAAATAAAATAAGTATTCCAAGCTTAACTATAATAATCTACTTCTAATCTTTCAAGTTATATTATAGTTTCATAAAATTTTGGACAGAAATAATGATCGTAAAACTATAAAACATCCAAACATGGGGTGGTACTTTTTGTTTTGTTTATATAAACCGGTTGAAAAATATTAGCTTAAGATTTTAATCAGTTTTTTTTCTCATTTCCATGAAAAGTTGCCTTATTTTTATCTATTGGACGGTAACATTTATTTTATGGATATTTGATGACGAAGAAAACCTTAGATTTTTTTATATTCAAACGATTTTATCAACCAACAGAAAATGTTACCGCTAGCTATTTGTAAGTTTATCGACAGATTGGTGCCTCTAGTTTTACGAGATAAATATACATAGTTTTGAAGTGTATTAATAAAGACAGAAAAAAAATTATCAAATTTTAAAGAAAATGTAAAAAAATATAGGTTGTAAGAAATAAGATTACGACTATAATGATCGTGTATGAGATACACTATAATTCAAAAAGTTAAAATAAAAAAGTGGTATTTTTAGCTATAATTATATACGGTTATAGTATTTAATGCTGTTAACAAAAGTGCCATATTGGAAAATAAAATCAATCAATTTCAAAAAATAAAAATGAAACGTTTGATTGAGGCAGATATGAAGAATATATAGCTATTTGAAATCATTTGCATAGTATGATAAAAACGTTTATTGAATAGAAATAAAAGTACGATTTTATAATTTGAACAAATTAAATGAAGAGTTAATGTTGCATGTAAATCGAGTAGAGATTGCTGCCGTCAAAAACAGAAAATTCAATTTTAATGCTCAATTACTCAATTAAATAAACTATTTGAAACTGAACAGATAGAAAGGCAACATTAAATTATTCAAATGAAATTTATTACAAAATAGTAATATCGTCTCTGAATCAAATTATAGACAGTTGCATGTAATACAATTAACACAATTTAAATGTGTTGCATATAATAAGGAAACAAACTTCTATAGTAAAATAAAATTAGTAACAGAGAAATATATGAAATAATTCAAATCTTCATAATTAAAAAGTGATATATATTAACTATAGGTTTTTTAAAGTATAATTGCCAAAAAAGTGTCATTTTGGCTATTTTTTTTTGTCAAAATTGCTTAATTGTTTGACAGATTTTTTTTAAAACCTTTCAAAATAATTGAAAAATAATGACATTTCCAGTTTCAAAAAAAAGATTTATTGATTATGTGTACCAGTACTTACACAATTTTTAAATATAAAACAATAATTTGTGAAATAAAATCAATTAGGTAGAGATTTGAGACGTAATACGTTTTGATTCTTAAGAAATAATGATGGTTTTTCAAATCATATTGTAGCGGATTTAGGGAGTTTAAACATTAAAACAACGAAAATTTAATGAAATAAAATATGTTTGAGTATAATTTAAGAGTGATAGAATGTGCGAGAAACATCTAGAACTTTCTAAACGCTTTCAGGCGCGGGTCAAGTTTGTATATAAGGCGGTTGACTGTCAACAGTCGACAGATAAACAGTGGCATGTAACATAGTTCGAAAACAACTAAGAAGGAAGAATAAATTAATCTTGACAATCGTTACTTCAATTGTCGATTTATAAAATAAATGAATAAGGTTAAGGGAAGAAATAATTAAAGTTGTATGTCCCAAACACAAACCCAACGATCCCGTCAAAATAAATAAATTAAATGCTATAATGCATTTCATTTTACAGGATTTTTTTTTTTAAGTTGAAACATTTGGAACACAAAGTTCCAGCTGATGTATAGTTTTAAAAACTTATATTCTAAACAGCTAATGTACTTGCTATTGGCAAAAGCTTTCAACATTGTGAATTCTATGTTTATTTTTCTAAGGTCCGATATTTTCATATTTAGATGTAAAATTTATGACATTTGCTTGTGTCATTTATGTCGTATATGAGAGCAGAGCAAACCGCAGTTAAAAAAAATGAACAATATTCAATTATTAATTAATTTGCAATGTAGAAATAAAACTGCTTGTTATTAAAAATAAATTGCATCAACCCTCAAACGCAACAATTTATATTCTAGATATAATTTTATTCGGAGGATAAAGAAAACTAGCATATTATTACCAAAGAATACTAATATGTGTAGGATTTATAAAAAATATATTTTTATCGATTTAATAGCTATCTTATGGATATGGTTTATCTATCTATGAGTGAAAATGTTTTGAAATGTTATCCATGAGTGAAAATTTATTCGGTAGATTATGGTTACATATTAAATTAACACATACACTACACAAACTAGTTGATCTAATACTACACACGGGTTGCATTGATAATCTCCTGTATATTTTTTTAGAACCAAACAATTACTAAAGACTTACAGAGGCCTAGTTATACAAAATGCAATTAATAAAATTAAACCTAACCAAGGGTCTAGACCTGTGGTTCTTTCGTGGAATCACCAAAATATTTTGTTACGCCCACCAACAAAAAACGTTTCCAAAAATAATACCTAAGAGGTGTGTAGATACTAATAAAATATTAAGATTTTGGAAGTTTCCAAACTTTATTTTAATTAGTTTTTGAAAAAAATAAATACTTACATGAAAAACAGAAAACAAATTCTTTGAGCTCACTTAATCAATTGACTTTAGCTGTATTGATTTTAATATGGTAAAGGGGTTTATAGTACCTCTTTTATTAAAAAAAATGAAATAAAACTTTATACTTTACCTTACGATTTTTACTTGGCAAATTCATAACTCATTATTGCAAATGTTTTACAATGTTATCTACATTACACTTAATTGTTATAATATTCCCTGGTATCTAATAACCGTTTAATGAAGTATTTTTTCAAATTAAAAACAAACTTAATTTTAAGTTTTTGATATCATTTTGGAATTATTTTTAAATCTAATCCTTTAATTATAACTCATGCATCGATAATCCCACACGTCAGTTAACAATACGTTTCATAATAGCATAGGATTTACATATTCGTATGACTCTCATAAGTTGAGGGAGCGGTTTCGTTAAATTTTTAAAATTTCAACAATCAAAACAAATGAACATCTTTAAATCTCGCAATTCTATTGGCTAATAGCCGCTTGCATTAAAGACTATGTACTGTTATTAGATATTAATGGATAGCTCAAAGCATTGTAAGTATATTAACTAAGCACTGAGCCATCTATTTCACTGACCATATATTAACTTTATTGATAGTTATGGAGTAACAATTTCATGAAATGTTTTAGAAAAATTAAGTGAAACAGTTTTAAAGATTAACTGTATATTAACCTGAAATTATTATTTTTTATTATGTGAATATTTATATATAATTTTCGTTAACAATTAGCTTATTGACTATGCCTTTTTTCACTTATAGTACACTTTCGAAAGAGTTTAAAAATAGGTATTATAAGAATAGCATGTTAAACAAAAAAAATATTTCCAGTGGAATACCAAAATGGTTTCAGGGTAAAAAATTTTTTTTAGAATTCACGGACTATTAAAGTTGTTATTTTTTCTTAAAAACGGCAGAACTAATCCATAAATTATAATAACATTTTCAGATTACCCATTCTAAAAAAAAACAGTTTTTACTTCATATTTTTTTTCATAAATCTAATTGAGGTTGAGATCTAAAACTTTCAGGATATTAATATTTGATTATCATTTATACATCCTTTAAGTGTCAGTCAAACCACATTTAGTTACATTTAGTTATTATAACTTTATGAGAGATATTTTTAAAACAACTCAAATAACAAACAATTAGAGTGAAATGTTTTCATTTCAAATGGAAATAAACTTTGATAAGAGATCTATATTATATGCCTATTTTATTAAGATCTGTATCAAATATATTATATTGTTATACTCGTACGTCTTTATTAAGATTAAGCATTATCTCACATGGAAATATAGTATGAAAGCCTTGTGGCTTTATGTATAATAGAGCCAAGTGAAATTGTGAAATTGAGTTTTTGTTCAAAATGGGATTTTCACTTTAAATGAATAGGGGATACAATGTTAATATTAAACGCAGAAATAGTGACTTCTCACACTTGGCTTTGCAAAAGTCTAACTAGGTCTATAAATTAGGTAGTTTTAGAACACTGAGTTTTATTTCCACATTCTCGCTATTAAAGTGTGTAACTTAACTGTACAAAGTTTTTAGGATTTAAAATCTTGATTTAAAGTGCTATGAATATTCTCTGTATTTAATTTCAAATAATATATTGAAAGAGACATTAAAGGTTTTGTTTCTGCTAATCCTCTCGTAGTAAAATGAATCACCAAATATTATAATCTCTACTTGGTTATGAAGAAAAGTCAGTCCATTCTGATAATTTTTTTGTTTGATCATGAAAAATAAATGACAGGAAAAACTTAATTTGGAAACGAAATAATAAAACTTTTAATTGATTTTATTTAAGTATTCACTGAGAATAATTAATATTAAGCATCGTTTAATTGTTGAATGAGATCGTATCGAAAATATAATTAAGAAGTCTTAAGTAAACATTTATGAATGAATGTAATGAAAAGACAAATAACAGATGTGCAAATTGTTTTCAAGGTTTACTTACAAATACGATAATAAAGTTTATTATATGTAGTAAGTGGAGAGAAATAAATTGAAAGTACTGACGACGGTAATAAAACAATTTATACAATATATGAGAGGAAAATCATCTTTGAAATGCAGAAACAAAGTTTTTCATGCGAAAAGAAATTGTGTTTTTCTTTCGATGATACTTTTCAAATGGTATATAGTTGAAACTTGCAAAAATTCAACATGGACTGTTTAACTTTCTAGTAAAAATAGGGAGACAACAGTTATATTTTTTTTTTTTTTAGAAGACTGATAAATAAATTGCATAGAAATGAGCACGAACTTTTGAATTATTATTTTCGGATCGTGTTTCTACCAATTAATGGATGCATTTTATTGATTATTGAGTTCAACACTCATTTTTATGTATAATACATATGAATTTAAAAAAAAATTGTAATTTAAAAATAAAAATATTATATTTTTCTCAAATAAAATTTAATTTGCATGTATAAATCAATAATTTTTCGTTTAAAAATGGATATATCAGACATACAACGCTGGAAAAAAGAAAAAAAAACAACAAGCAGGAATGTCTTGTGTCAAAACACTAAATAAAAGAAATGTCTAGATAAATGAGCAAATATTGCCTGATAAATAAGAATAAAGAAAATCAAATGAATAAATCGATTCACAAACGTAGACATATTAGGAAGAGCTAACAAAGAAAGAACGATCGTCAATATGGTGTAACGAAGAAGAACTAACGGGATGGATTACACTTCAGAGGAAAAATATTCCTTCAGACGATATTTTTGGAGAAAACTGTGATAATCCAAAGAAAATGGGGTAAAAGAATGATTGGAATGTTGTACCTGTTAAAAGAGAAATTTTCTACTTTGAACTACAAAGCTCATCAGAAAAGGAAAATAGTTTGCTGTAAAACAGAAGACAAAAAATTTCCATTTTGTAGGTTTTACCATTTTTCTGGTTCCTAGCGGTCTATCCAGTTGTTCATAGTTTCAATTGGTTAAACGAGCTTAAAAAATAAATCTAAGCAGTTGGGTTTCAGAATGCTCCCCAGTTTATGCTCAGGCCATCTATTACCAGATTCTATATAGTGGTTACGAGGCCTGAAATCAGATAATCAATCAGAACATGAGAGGCAGTTTTTTCCCATTCAAAGTTAACTTGCCGCAATATTTATCTCTAAAGTTTGGATATGTTTCTTCTGATTACAGTGACCTATTAATAGACCTACTAAAATTCTGATCTTTTCTTTCCATAGAGTTTAGAACTCTTTTCTTTTTACTTCGCTTCTATTACCTCACTTTGTTGATTGTTAAGTACGGAACTTATAGTTTCATTTTTCACCTATTTCCCAGTACTTTATCGTGCTTAATTTTGGCACACCTGCTTTCAAGATTCAGTTCTTAAATATATTTTTTACCACATTAGTGCATTTTATCAATAGAAGCTAGGATTTTAAAAATATTTTTTTAATATTTTTATTTTCTTCTATTTAGTCATTTTTCAAAGAAAGTTTTATGATTATCTTTGAGAATTGTCTTCTAGACTATTTGTTTCAGATTTTTATTTGTACATTCTGAAACCTTTTAACCACAAAATATAGTGTTGTATGAATTGATACGCCTATAACAGGATCTGAACTCATAAATTACATATATGAGTCTACTTTTGCAATTCACCGTTCCGCAATACTTTGGTCCTAGTTTGGTGAATTATATAATAAACAATAAAAATAATTACTTCAATTCAAATTAATGAAAATTATGATATAGTTAATCTTTTAAAACTCTATGTGTAAAGAATTTTTTTTAATTTCATTTTTAATCATTTAAATTTGAAACATAAAAAATTGGATAGTTTAACTCTTAAATGTTAAGTTCGTATGAAAGTACGTATCCGTGGGGCAAAACGTCAATAATATCTTCGGATGTTGCTTAAATTTTCGGTTGCATAATATCGGTACCTACAGCAATGTTTGTAAATCAAATTTTCTAGATATAGTTTCTCATATTCAATCTTCGAATGATAGATTAAGTTTTTCATAATATTTTTAAAACCCCAATACAATAAGTACTAACATCTTATTCACTATAGCAAATAATACAACATTTTTGATTAAAAGCTTTTTGAAAAGAAATATCATTATTACACTATTTCATAATAAAGGTAACTTCGTAAGAATAGTTTCACTAAAGGTATCAATGTTCATTTATTTCACTTTTGTTCTTTTTTTTATTAAATAATTTAATTGTAAATTTTTTAAATCACAATAAAACGAAAATATTGTTAAGAAACTTGGAAATAGAGAGAAATATATATTTTTATTAATTTTATTTTGATAACTCATACTAATAGTATTACCAACACATATTTCATTATCATTCTTTCCCTTTTCTTAATCTATTGTGGTAAGTTCCGACATAAATAACAGTTTTAAACATGCTTTATGTAACGAAAGAGAAACTGCGAAAGAAAATTGATACAAATCATTTTGAAATCGCCAATAACTTGGTTTTGCTGTTTAATGTTTGCCCTATGCTTACATATTAAACGAATTCCAACCGGTATTAATTATTTGTTACAAACCATGCATTTAGGGGGTGGATATCACAGTGCCTGTTCAAAATGATTTATGTGATGGTCTCAATCTGTTAAATACCGCTTTCAACATAAAAATCAGTGACCAAAAGGATAAATGGATAGACATAAATTTTTGGTGAAAATAATTTTTAACATCGACATGTTGACATAATGTCAAGTAATCCCCTATATTTTTATCTTTTTTCAACTATGAAAAAGCTCTGTTTAACTTTTTTGATATATAGATATATATATATAAGCTAGATTAATACAGACCTTATTTAACAGACTTTAAATCTATAACGTTTGTTACGCTGGAAAATAGTTTAGAGTTTTTATTTGGAAATATTATTAAGAAAGTATAAAATTTTTTTTTTCAGTTAAATTAAGTTTCTTTTATATAGGTCGTTATCTTTTTTGTTTAGATTATTTCAAACTCATTTAAAATTCATAAACAGTTAACAAAAAAATTAATAATTAAAATAAAATAAAGACACATTTGCAAACCCTACAAACATAAACGCAAAAAACTCTTTTTAACAATGCCGCCAAATGAAAACATTTTATAATTTTTGTGACAAGTGTTTTACAATTCACTAATTCATTTAACGGATCATGTCCTATTTAGGGACGTCAATATCTGGCAACGTTGCATTTTCTCCTTTGTTTTTATTTTAATTCATATTTTTTTTTTTTGGTAATTTAATTCAAATATCACATTATTTTTTCTTTTGTCGCTAATTCTCAATCATGAACCGATTTATTTGCCAATTTAATAAAATACAATGTAGAAAATGCAACGTTGCCTGATATTGACGTCCCTTAGAGGAATATAAGTCTATTTAACAATTATTTATACCTTAAGTCGGGATGCATACAAAAGGAAAAAAATCAAGATCATTTTCCGACATTTTCGAATTTCCTTTGTCAAAACTTATAGCGTTTCTCTTTCCCGAATAAATAATTTATGTTTACATTATCCTCTGTCTTTGTCAATTTTAATATGAACTTTTACCTTCAGATAAAAGAATTCTAACAAATTTATAATTATAAGATTCCGTACTTTTCTGAATATATCATTCATTATTGCAAACATACAACTGTAGAAACATCAAATATTTAAAAAAAGCATGAAATTTATTCCATAAGGTTACTCTAAATGCGATTACATATTTTATAAGTGACACCTAATTTTAATAATATAACGTAACATAACTTTTTTTTCTTTTATTCTAAGACCATTTTTGTTCAAAGCTCTGCATACAAGGCTATATATTATTCGTAAGTATTTGTGCATGTACTAAACGGTAACCCTCCGAACATATATGAAATGGCTTTTATATATGTTTACAGACAATCTTAAAGGAACCACAGTGTTAAGGCTAAGACTAGCGAACCATGAACGTTGAAAATGCGAATAAAAGGAATCAGTTCCATTGAGATGTAAATATTGTTACCTTAGATGCATTTTATGAAACTCGTAAAAAGTTTAACAGAAAAATTGTGGAAATAAATATATTAGATTTGGATCTTCATTGAAATAGAACGGAAGAAAAATGGAACTTCATAACAAAAAAAATAAAAAAAAAATCTTTGAAATCTTACTTCTAAGCTACCAAGTCAATGTAAACAATTAGTTCTGAGGCGGTGGCAAACTTAAAATCAACAACAGTAATTATAATAGTTAAAAAAATAACTACAACAAATTTGTATCCAATTGGATACCAATCGCAAGGTATTGTAAGCTGACCTTTAGCTTTTACCATTTTAAGCTTCAAATAGTTAATTAAAGTAAGTTTGAGAATTTGGCGCCGACCGATTCAAAACTAAACAGTAATTCGGATTAGGTTGAAAGCTTAATTATTCAGATCTTTATTTATTTTTTGTTTTTGAATCCTTTTTCATCGGTTATATTTTCTTGTTATTATTTTTTTAAATACAACGTCATTTTCTCTAAGGTTTGAAGATTAAAAAGTTTAAAGTTTTGAAAAAGGATATAAAACAAACTAATTTAGAGTAAAATAATTGTTATAAGTTTTTAAAAAAAACAAATTTTAGATTTAAGTTAAGAACACTTAAGAAATTAATGGAACAACTCTTAACCGACATTAGAACTATGTCGCAAACAAATCCACCTCTGTACAAAACCACCTAGTTCATTAAAATCAAGTGACTACAAGAGGCAAAATCTATATAACATAGTACCAGAGAAATAAAGGTACCTATTGAGTATTGAACAAAATGCTCACCAACATAAATCTAGTTCTGAAACTTCAGCATCAAGAAATGACAAACTTTTCCGAAGAATTTATAAGGTGTGATTCAAGTAGCATCATTTAAAGATATGGTATAGCGTACAGAATATCATATAGACTTTATTATGAATAAGAAATAACGAGTTTGAAGACTTGTTATACTGCACGTTTTTAATATTTTATTCTTTCTTTTCACATAGAGTTAACCTTCAACTAATATTTTTGTGTTGCCAGTTTTCATTTTATAACCTTCATTTAAACAAAAAAATTATGCATTCTTTTAAGGAAAATATCGATTTTAAAGTATAACGCTTGGTTCTATATTTTAAAATAACCGAAATAAACCTTGTTTGAAGATAACTAGGATTTCGATTAATATAGTTTTTATAATTTGAAATAAGAAGTAGAAAAATGAACCCATATGAACAATATAACTAATATCGGAATAAGTATTTCTAAGACAGAATAGTGATACTTTAAAAGTAGACTTAATAATAGGCTTTTTTGATATGCGATAAATCGTATATAATAAAGAGGAAAAGAAATTGATCTGCGTGACAATTGGTACAGAAAAAAAGTAAAATAAAATGACACGCTAGTAAAATGTTCCAATAAAATTTGAAAGATTTCCCCTTTTGTCCCATTTCGTTCATATCAAATAACTCATTTTTCACCAAAGCTCTAAAAAACGTTTCAAATATACAATTTCAACGATATGACTTGTTTCGTTTTGATTCTGTGTTTTACTATTTGTCGTTATGATGTTTTCAAATTTCGATTTTCTTTTATTAATGCGTGTATTTATTGTTCGATTTTCGATAATAATGTTGTTGTTTTTTTTTCTTCATTGTTACGTGCAGGAACTATCTGCCAACTCTTTAATATGGTAATTACGTTTCCAAAGATTCGATCTTCTCGCTGAAGAATAAATGGCATTCATTCGTGAAATTTATTTTCTAAAAACGGTTCTGATAAAAACGGTGAGCGTTTTTAACCAAAGGCAAAGTGTGAAGTGATAAAAAGTTACGCTTTTTTCATAACGTTTGAGGGCTAGAAAATGTGCAGACAACAAAGAAAATAAAATTGTGTATATGGCTATGGCTAGTAAATCTTTGATGATTTCTATTGAAAGCCACAAATCTTTTTGAATACGAAAACCTTTTATTAAAGGAATTGAAGGACCTGCTTGTATACTTTTTTTTAAATGAAAAGTAAAAAATTAATGAAAAAATACGGACAAAGAATATAAACACAAGTATTTCCCATAACTTTTTAAAATTTAGAACATAGTGAAATTATAAATCATTTACAAAAGATCAGTGGTTTTTCAAAAATGCTTAGAATATAAATAAAATATAATTCTAGAACTTGTTTGTGTAATTTTTGTATACATTTTTTTGAGTTGCAGTTACATATATTTTATTTCATTGAATTAGAAAAATAAAGCAAACAACCGCACAAATTATGTTCTCCAATAGAACTCTAACTTAACAAAAACATTATATGTCGACAAGTTCCATATGTAAACATAAGCTTATTAAAATAAAACTCATAATCCATTTTCTATTCAAATCTACAAAAAGTAAACGAAAAAATACATATTTTTAAGATATTTTTGCCTGATATTTAAATTATCCATAAATTATATTGATTTCCAATGTGCGATAATTGTTCTTTTATTAAAATACAGAAATACACTTATGAAGATGACAAATCCCACTTAAATATAATACATTATTAAATGATTTGACAAATAAATCGTATATTAGTAAAACTAATTGATTCTGATTATATTTTTTATTATTTTCCTCTTTTACCGATTCGTATTTTCTTTCGTGAATGGACCAAATATTGATCCAACCAGATCTTGTGCTTCCTGATCCAACCTGATGAAACCTTCTCAATCCCACCAAACCTATGCTTCTTCTTCTCAATTTACCAAATATCAATTGAAAATTTGGAAGTTATGGGTTGGTTACTAAGAACCGATAAAATTGTAAGAATAAGCGCAAATTATGTAATTATGTAGCGCTAATTAAGAATTAAACCTATGAGAATGAAGAAACAGTGGTGGTATTTATAAAAAGACAAAGTGAAAAGTATCTATAGTGAATTTTGGACCACCCATATAAATTGGCTACTAAAATTTTACAAGAACCTTCGTGCGAAAGGCTTAAGTGAGTAGACTATTTAGTTTTAATAAATTCTTAAGGATGTTATGAAGGTACAATTGGAGATAAAAGTACATAAAAATAGAAATTCGTGTACAATTACGTCGTATAGCATACCATCAGACGAATAAATCACATTTTCGTTCTGTTCATAATTTGTTTCTTAAAAACTGTATAGTGAAATCAAATAAACTAATAAAAAAAGGAGTTTTCCAAAGTTTAAACTTCATATTTTGAAAGTTTAGAATTCCGGGTAACATTTTTTTGCTAATAAAAATAAATTAAGTCTGGTCGATCATCGAATCTCCATAAGATTACGTGTAAAATGTTGTCTTGTAGCATTTTCACATATCTCTATAACATCCTTAATGTTCATTTTATCCCTTTTATCTTTTATTGTCTTTTATAATACTCCCAATAGTTGAGTTTTAAATCTTTCTCTGTTTTAATTTATTTTAATATGATTATATAACCATTTTGTCTCCAATTATATACACCGTTTCATATACAAAAATATATATACAAAATACACCGTTGATATTTTATGTTCATTCAATGATATATGCATATGTTACAAATATTGAAATAAGTGGTGGAAATTGATGCAGGTAATTTTAAATACGGCTTTATAGATCTTTAACCTAATATCTAAAGACTATCCCAAATCGCTTTCAACAGCCTCCACAGTCTTCAGTTCTCAAAATATTTCATAACTGTTACTTTTATATGATAATGTTTTTTCGTCAGTTGAGTTATCTGTCCAAATGAACCCCAAAGTATCAGACCTTCTCCCTCCTTGCCATTTAAGAATGTAGGATACATTTACTTCCTCTAGTAACAAAAGTCACGTGAGTAAACTTAAATTCATTGACTTTCATTTTCATATCTGAAAACATTCTTGTAAGGTGTAAAATTGGATTTAAAGCGGTTATAACGCAGTAGTAGTCGGTAGTAACTCGAACAAAGAGCGAAAGCTGCCGTCATGAAGCTTTTTGTAACAAGCATATCGGATGTGTATATTACCCTATAATACTACCTGCTCAAATTGGATGAACTGTAACTTTCAACGTAAGGAGTTCATTTTTTTAGTGAAAAGTTTGAAAAAAAAAAATCAAATAATACAGAACAAATTATTAAAAATCCATGAATTAAAAACAGATATTGAAATTTCGTTCCTTACATCAAATTTAAATTTCCCATTGCAACTGTTCATATTCAAGTAGACATATATGTTTTAATAAGAGTATAGTATATTACGGTATAAACCACACAAACTAAAATATAGTGATGACATATATCCGACTATTGTGAATTTAAATTCAACAGTCGGTGATGCAATTACCAGCAGCTATATAGGTATTAGGTTGAAAGCTCCTGATTTGAAAGCTTATGTGTTTGGCAACTCATTTGCAAGCGACGCTATAAATTTTAACAACTCCAACAAACGTTTGTTGGCTATATGACTACTTATATTCAAGCGACGGCATCACTTATCATTTACTTTTGATTGCTTTTTCAAATATAAAATTTTGTTGACAATTCTTTTTTAATTTTTATCACATTTTTTCAATGGGTCACATAATTGCTATTAATGTCAATATCTTTTTTCAAATTTACAGTATTCATGAGCTAAATAAACAACCATCGTCAATAAAGCTGATTTTATGGGTTTAACTTGTAACCACTTGTGCAAGTGGTCAGCATTTATATTTTATCCTTACTAAGTGGATAAAATACTAAACTTTTGTTTTTAAATTGATATCGCTAATTCTCAATTAATTAAAATTTTATATACAACTATTTTAAACTAATTTGAATTTAATTATAGAAAACCTTCAATTGCTTACGTTTATTCAATACAAAAAAATATTTCACACTTTATTCAAAGCTTTAGCACCATTGTAAAAAAGATTTTTGTTTTTAAATAATTAATGAGCTCTACTTTCACGATAATTTTTCGGAAATTGACATTCCTATGTATATTTTATGTTTATGTCGCTTACTTTAGTATAACATATGTGCTTTAAACACCAAGAACATATTTTTAAGAAAATTATAAGAATTATTTATTATTTATATCTTTCATTTAGCTCAAATGATTTATAAGATAAAGTTGCGTGATGTGAATTTGCCTTATAATTAAGGTTACGTTTTCTTTTCACGCATTTCATAAAATATTCGAAAAATAAACCTTGTTCAGGCTTTAACAGAACAAACATGGTGCAGAATTTATTATTTTTTTTTTGTAATCATTTCAAAAAAGTTCAAATATTTTTTCATGGTTTGTTAATATTTAATAACATTTTCAATTCTTATGTAACACAATGTGTAATTTGTACTTGTAACGTTCGTTTAAATAAATTTGAATTTATGAATATTCTGTTCTGTAAAATAATTTTAAAGGTCTTTTTAAATAAAAGTTATGCTACTTATTTTAACGCACTCATACTAATAATCAAAAAATTCTAATACTTGAGACAAACAATTTTAATAAGATTTAATAGTTCTATATATTGTGTACAATACCTATATTATAATGATACTAGCCATCACCTGCCCGCTTCGTTGGACGTATAATATAATCTAGACGTAAAATATGATTAGAATATTTCTTTTAATAACTAAGATAATGTAAGTTTGAAGGGTTTAATCGCATTTTTAAATTAATTGATTGGTAACTAACTTTCGTCTAGGGTAAAAATTCAATAATATTTGTATGATCTTTTTTTGTTCTTTACTAGTTATTGGCAATAATCTACGTAGTTTTAAAATTCTTTGTGAAGTAGTATATAAAGAAATAATCAACTATAATAGGTATATTAATATAAAAAGTACTTACTTAAAGTTCTTTTTTAAGCCTACTCGTGACAAAGTGGTTCAGGTGACCACTCCAAATCTGTTGGTACTAGGTTCAAATTTCGTAGCACACAAATTTTCAGTATTTTTTAGTTTACCCCACAAACCTCAAAGTCGCTAAAGATCTTAGTAGTTAGAAGGCGACGGTAAATAATCAAAATAAAAAGTGCCCCTTTATATACATCATTCCAGGTTTTCCCTTTAA
Source organism: Sisyra terminalis (assembly GCA_958496175.1). Lineage (NCBI taxonomy): Eukaryota > Metazoa > Arthropoda > Insecta > Neuroptera > Sisyridae > Sisyra > Sisyra terminalis. The sequence goes on from OY292275.1 coordinate 18,801,497, forward strand.
GTGCTAACCACACTAGATCACTACGTGAACTCACTCATAAGCAGGTCCCATAAAATTGACGTTATGGGAAGATCTCCTCAGATCAATTACTGCTGCTTTCAATAATTGACTTTATGCTTTATTTATTGTCATAACAAAACACAATCAAAGTGAAAACTACTAAATTTCTTTTCCCTTTTCTTTTGCTTTGTCCTGGGGGCCTCTCCCTCTCCTAAGAGTTCCTTCGCACTGCGTCCTGTAAAAGCTATTGCGCCGTAGCTTTGTTTCTAGTTGGTCCGGTCTGCTTCTGATATTATTCTCAGCAAGTTTTCATGGAAGGTTTTCAAACGTAACCGGGTTCCATTGCTTAAGTTTGATGAATTCAAGTTTCTCAGTAGCATTTCTGGAGCATTCAGGATAAGTGTATGAGACGGAAGATAAGATGGGTTAAGAGTACTCAGGAACTCCAAAGGCTATTAAATGGCATAATTTGTATACACCAAAATTTCCATTTAGTACTATTTTTGATTTTATTCCAAATTCAAATCGAACAAATTATAAATGTTCTCAAATCGTTAAATGTTTCGTGTTTAACGGCATTTTTGTTATAAAATTTGATGTTTTGATTATTAGTTAGGCTAAAGACTATTCCACACAATCTTTATTAATCTTATAGAGGAGGAATTTTAAAAATTGGATGCCTACATTGGCCTACATCATTAAAAGATATACATTACAAACTTCATGTCTCTACAGTTCGCGTCTGTCATGAAATAATGTTTGATAGTAAAATACAAATATTAAAGTCAATTAAAGTTACCATATATCAATCAGGGAACGTTAGGAACCCAAAACTCTATAGAAATTCGTCAGTATGTTTTATCGTAGGATCTGTAGTATCAATAAAAGACATTTTAGTAGCTTTGTCCACTACTAAGAGTATAAATATAGTAGTGATAGTTGACTTTCATATATGACATAATGTCTTTCACAAAATTTATTTGTTTGGTTAATCAAATTTTTTATAAATAAAACCAAAATTATTATTCTTTATTTAAATAGAAAAAAAAATATTGAAAGTAAACCTCATAAATACTATTAACGAAAGGCAATTCGTTGAATTTACATACCATTACAACAAACGATTTTACATTTAAAAGTATATACTAAAATAATGTGGTCTAGAGAAAAAGTAACTAAAATAAGTTTAGAATTTTATAGCGAGTGAAAAGTTTCTGGTTCATGAATAGCATTTGCTCTATAAAATCGCCGGGAATTACAACAAAATGGTCGTTACAAGCAAATGTCGACAGGTATATATGAGTGGGTTTTTAACGGTTCCGGTACAATGTATTCGAAATTAATTTACCACATTCATTAATTCCAATATTTTTTTAGTCAAACAATTTTTTGATATTTAATTTCAAATAGTTATTTTGTGCAGTTAACAAAATTATATAATGAAAATTTCATAAACGTTATTTTTTTTTGGTTTTAAAAAAAGCACAACTTAAGCTTTTTGTAAATGGATCTTCTATAAAATGTTAAATCCTCATTTTCATACTCTTTTTATTTTGGTAAAAATTTGTTAAAATGAGATTATTTTCAACACTTTCAGCATCATATTCGGTTTGATAAAAATATTTTAATTCCTAAGAGAAGGAAAACAAACACGAAAATATTAATACCCATATTTTAAACCCTTCGTTAATTTGTTGAAAATAGTCACGTATCAAGAGATATGAAATGAACATTTTGAAAATTGGGTAAATTTATAATTAATTCTACATTTGCTTATTATAAAATTACGAAAACTCTGCCTTGGATAAATTCATGAAGAAATTGTTAAGCTTAAAGCTCATTATTATATTGTCAGTATTAACAAAATAATCTATTTTATTTTTAACCGAATTAAATTTCATCTTACACATTTCATTTTTCACATCGTTTACCAATCTGCATTGAGTGGCAGTTGAGGGTGTTTATGACACGGGTTCACACCCCAATTATAGAAAGAATATTCAAATTATTTCAGCTGCAAACTAACTGTGAATAATTTGTCTTTGTTAATGTCACAATTACTCTATTTTATTATTCCAAATTTGACAAGATAAATATGATTAAATGTTAAAGATCTTTTTCAACAACTCATTTTCATTATTCTCGATATTACCATAAAAATTAAATATTTTTCGTTCCGCTTTTCCGGTTTTCTCTTTACGTTTCATATTCCCAATAAATCAATTTTTATAAATATTGATGATAAAATCAGACGGAAAATGGATTGTATTTGATTTGTTTCATAAATATTTATTTACTCTATGAAAGGGTCGTTTTGTCTCAAGAGAAAACTCAAATTTACGTTTGTATAAACAAATCGAAAACCTAACATTTTATAAAAAGTTACGAAACGATTTTTTACATATCATACATGTTTTTTTTTTTTTTTTGTTTTGGCTTTGTTTATTTCTATAATTCTGTTTAGGCTGATTTCAAAAATATTTTTATAATAGCAAATATTTTTTTATTTTATAACTTTAAATAATTTTTACTAATCATCTTTAAGAATGAGGTATGTCGTCAAATCTGAATCTTTGTTATTTTAATTTTCATTACTAATAATTAAGTGACATATATAATCACAAAATAGGATATGTTTCTTATTTTTTCAATTTTTGTCTTCAAATAAATAAAGATATTTAGACCATTTATTTGATTTCACCAAACGCTTATTAATTGCTGCTTAAAAACTTGGCCTACAAAAAATAAAGTAAAGTTAGAACTTCGTTGATTTAGTTTGCATTGTCTTTATAGGTTTCAGTAATATTAGCAAGAAACGAAAAATAATTTTTAAATGGTTACTATAAAAAGTCTGAATTTATTAAGTCACAATACAGAAATAAGCATTTTATAACGTAAATGGTTTTGTCGCTGAAATTCTGAAAAGCACGTATAGTTGAAATTGTTACTTGAACGAAATCGTTTCTATGAACTAACATTAATTAATTGGTATTAATTAAGTTAGAATTTGGTTTAGTAAATCAAATTCAATGTTATTTAAGAGAATTATTAAGAACCGATTTCTCTTTAAATCATTAATTAAACTATATTTAAGTTTGGCTAGACATTGAAGTTTGTTGAGATAAAGCATAATATATACGTTTATAAATTTAGCATTCAACTTATCAATGTGAATTTAAATACGAGACCAATAAATTTGAATTGAAAAAAATCAAACTTGATTTGGAAACGAAATACAATTTTTTGAAAAAGTTTAACGAGAAAAATGGAAAACATTTATCAACCATTTAAAAACGTGTTTATCAAACATTATCCATTAAAAGTTTTGTTCAACATTAAATTATTGGGCACAGAGTAATTAAATAAAGATTATTTAAGAGATAACCGTCCTTAATGCGAAGTGGAAAATATGCTTGGGGTGACTCAATTTATTCATTTTTCATATTGTCACAATTAATAAGTATTGTCTTAGTTTGTCGTTTTTATCAAAATTTTAAACCGATTTCAAATAATTACCGTACATTAAATTGAAGTCTTCAATTGCGTATTTATAAATTTATCAGCGCATCTAAGAAACTATTGAAGCGATTTCAATACGGTTTTAACTAATGCATAGGGTTATGCCCCAGGGAGGTTTGTAAATATAAAATTACGGAGCTTTATCAGAAAACTGTTTCTGTGTCGATTTAGTTCCGGGCGATATTATTTCTTTAGTCAGATGCAACATTTGAAATAGCACCGGACGTAGATAGGCTTGACAATTATGAAAATTTCAATTACTGGTGAATTTCATCTAAATCAAAGAAAATCTTGATCATTCATTTATTTCCAAAGCAGATATTGATTTGCATTGATAATAACATGAAATAATTAACGAGATAGTACTACTTCGGGTTAAGTTATTCTAAATGATAATTTGGTGATGATGATACGACTAATGATAGTTTTAGGTTTCCACATTGTAAATTATAAAGCAGAGATCTGAGTTTTTTATTACATGTAAGAAGAAAATTCAGTTTTTTTAAGATCCGTTAGTTGTTTTATTTTCCAAATTCCCTATGTTTCGTTGTTTATAGCAAAGTTGAGAATAGTTGCGATAAGAAGAAAACCGTAACGAATTTGAAAAATAAAACATCTAATGAATTTTTAAAAAAAAAAACTGAAATTTCTTCTTTTATTTAATTGCACATTATTTACAATATAAATTACGATTTTAACACGTAATTAAGAATTTATGATATTTCAGATGTCCAAACACATATTAAACATAATATTATTTGCTTAAGATTTAAATTTTTGTGTGGTTATTGTGTGTGCATAGGCCTGTTCACTGAACCATGGAAAATAAAAACAAGTACAATGGAATAAAAGATATTCCAGAGGTTTCTACGAGGATTTTTGATTTAAGAGAAAAAAAGGATAGAAACTAAAAAATCGCCTCGAATAAAGTAAAGATCAAATTATCAGGAGTTTAAGCATTTTGGAACATTCCCAATAAAAGAGATTGATCGCAGGTGGACGAAAATTAGTTATTAATCAGTTATAGTTGGTGAATTAGTTAGTTAAAAATAGTGAGTTATAATCAGTAATAAGTTATAAATTAAATAGGTAGTGAGGTAATCGGTTGTTGTAAATTAATAAATAAGTGTGTAGTATGAAATAAATAAACGTTTATGTCATAAAGTAAATTTTTTATTTTTGTTTGTCCTGAAACACAAATCCAAAAGTACCCGTCAATAGAAATAAATTCCAACTTACTTTACTAGGAGTATTACAATATCTGGTATCCATGTTGTCGGCCAAGCTTTTCAAAGCGTCATAATCGGCAAATGTCTTAATTTCAACTTTGTTTTTGGATTAATTTGCAAATAAATTGAGTCGTAATAAAAATTTACCAACAAAAAAGTAAGTAATTAAATTTACAACTAATCGCAAGTTATAATTAAAAAAAATACAAAAGATAAGACGTCTACCGATTTTGATACATCTTTAAGTTAAGGTAAACTAGTTTATTCTGATAAAAAATTTGGAATTAGAAGCATGATTTTTTGATAAAAAAACATATGAAGAGCTAATAAAGTATTGGGTCGAAGAAAGACAGAAAATCAAATGAATGATGATTCACAAACCGAGAAATATTTTTAAAAAAAATAATGAAAAACGGACGGTCATCTATATATGATGACAAAAAGTAGGCGTTTAAGATTTGTCAAATTCCGAAAGAAAATGAGCTTATATTAAAGATCATAGAAGAAAAACTGATAACTAAAAACAGAATTGGAATTCTTGATTTATAGAAAAAATGAATGGGCTAACCTGGCCTCAAGGGACTTTCCGGGAATAAGACATATTGGAAAAAGAATATAATCATGAAAACTAAATTTACCATGAAACAGGGAACTTAATAAAATTAATAAATAAATGAAAAACTAAAAAAATATGCACTGTTATCTTTCACATTGAGAAAAAATTACATTTAAAAAGTAATTTCAAAGCATAAATGCCCCTAATTACTTGAATTTTTAAAAAATTAAAATGTTATATTTTAAAATTTTAAAGTATTTTTTCAAACTTTTGATTCAATATTGACTATATTATTATGTTTCTTGAATTATCTATTTAAATTAAATCATATATTGTGCTTTGAAACCGAAAATATAATATTTTGCTAAATTATAGAAGGATATTAAAGCAATATTTATAGCCGAATTTTCGGTATTACTTTTAAATATAACGTTACTCTTATTCTTATGTATGTAAGTAAAAAATATGTTTTAGTAATCTATCACGCAGATAAAGTGACAAGGCAATCGCTATTTTATTTTGTATTTTATTTTATTTTTATGTTAAAAATATTTCCTGCAATTTATTTGATATCGGAAAAGCTACTTGTTACATCCATCAAAGTATCATTACTCTTTTGAAATTTATAAAAAATAAGTACGAAATATTTTCGTTTATTTTTGTGGTTCAAGTGTTCCGTATGTATATCTATAATGCTTAGTTGACGTTTAGACTTTAGAGCTTTGCTATGAATAAAAAATTTCAATTTTTTTGCTTCCTTAATTGGTGCTTTTTTGACATTCAAGAAAAAAGCTTATTTTTCGTTCGCATAATTTCTGAGAAAACGTTATTTAATGGAAAAGCTCAATTCAGATATTTTTCAAATATTGAATTTCGAAAAAAATAATCTGCCATTAATTGATGTTGTTTTGTCGTTGAGTGTTGTGGAGGATGAAAGTATGTTATGAGCTTATTAACCGGGAAAACGTTATTTACAGAAAAAGCTCTGTCTCTATCTCTTTAGAATTAAAGTTTCGATATCTTTTTATGATTTATGTTGGTGATAAGTAGCTACTAAAAAGAAACTAAAGTATAAGGATTTAATTTTAAAGATCTAAAAAATTTGTTTCTGATATTTTTTTATTTTAAAAGTTGTTTCTTAAATAAGTATCTAATAAATGAAGCAAGTAAACTATTTAATTTGAATTTTCCACCAACCAATTATTGTAGACCAGGAAAAGTTTAATACTCTAATGAAGAGTTTAGGTTGCATTTTTTAGCAAAGGAAATTTTATTATTCGGGGATAAAATCAAATTAAGTTTTTTAGTTGACTTTGAAGTATTAATTTATATAAAAGTTTAAACTATTATACTAACAATCAATAAAGTAAAAATTAAACTTAAAAACTACCGAGTAGTAACGACGAATTATTATTGAAAATCAAAGAACATCTTCCTGATACGCACTATAGAATAATCCAATTGTACCTGAAGGACAGTACTTATACAGTCAAATACAAGCAGGCGGTATCGGCATCAAGAAATATAATGGCAGGTATACCACAAGGCATCTATCTTTATTATAAATATATCTATATTTGATATAATTTATAAAATGAAAACTTTTTTCTGAGAACTATTAACCACCCATGGCTCCCAAAAATTTTAACAATCATGTTCAATATACTCACTTAACATTCACGTTTTAAAGTATACCCAAAATCAAGTTTTTTTTTTAAATAGGGTTTCTCGGAAAATATAAAAGCGATAAGGTTTTTTCTTTCAAAACTCTCGAACAACAAAGAACAGCGACGAATAGAAAAAATCGAATCTTTAATAATGGAAAAATTTTCAAACTGAGCTCTCATTTGAAAAAAAACGTTTTCCCAGAAAAAATGCAAGCAAATAAGTAAAAAGTATTTTCTTTCGGAACCCTCGAACAATAAAAAAATAATTTCTGGGGCAAAAAAAACGAAATTTGAATATTTATGGCAAAGCTCTAAACGTCAACTCAGCATTACAAAAAGTTTGTTATGAAAATATGTGAGTGACCATTTTTTTCCCAAGAACTCATAAACGACAAAAAACACCAAAATATTTCTCTTTTTTTTTTAAATTTTTAACAGTGTAATGTTAACTTGATGGACGTCTACTTTTCTATGACATAAAATCATTAAGTCAAATTAACCATATAATTATGTGAAGTTTCTTGTTTCAAGTAACGAATACAAAATTAATTATAACGTTTAATTAGTTCACATTTTCATATCATAAAGTGAAAAATACAACTCCTGTAAGTTTTTAAGGCTTAATTATGAGAAATTCAGGTTAATGAAACATAAACCCTTTTAATCTTAAAAATTAAATGTTTTCTCTTATAACGTTACTACCTGCTATTTATTTCGCGTCGAAGCTCACAGTAGCAAATTACAAAAACCATTGTATGTACAAACATGCTGTGTATTTCTTAAAAATTGGGAAGAAAAGTACGTATAACGTTTTCGTTTTCTCGTTGTTCTGATAGTTATTTGTGAGCAAAATACAAAACATAACAAATAGTATTTGTATCAGAAGTAATTTTTAAAATACGTGTCCACTTATTTTGGAGAGAAACATTTTATGTTTATATATGTTGAGCTTTTTCTTCTTCATCTTTTTGAAAAATTAATGTTATTTTTACGTCAGAAAAATGATCAAATCAATTGTGCTTTTTCTAAATGAAAGATGGGTTACAAAGCAAAACGTGTGCTCGAATAGGTATTACTTATTTGCTTAGTGAAATGAAAACCTCTTTTTAATCATTATCATTTACTGTGTGACAGTATTGTATCAGTTTTGTATTTTTAAACAAAGCAATATACTTCGCATGAGTTACGTTAACGAACAGGTGAACATTTCAGTAACTGCTTTTTTAAATATCAAATGCACAATTAATATTCTTCAAGAATTCTCACTAAATAATGTAAAGCTATGTTTTCTTTAAATAATTTGCGAATAAGATGAAACTATCTTATTTTTATTTTTTAAGAAAAATAAAGTTTAACAGTTGTAAATTAACTCGTTGTTTTGAAATAATCATCAAAGAGTTCAGGGTAAAACCAAATTTATCAGTGTAAAATTAAATGAAATAATGATGTGGACAGTGGAAACTAAATAAAGTTTAAACAAAATCAAAGCAATGAGAAAATTAAATTTACTTCAAAAATTATCGTGTTAAATGAAGAATAAAATCAATGCTAGAGCCATTCATGAGGAATAGTGTTTTAAGTACGTGGATTCGATCTCTTTTGGCGGATTTACAGACAACGATAATTCGTTACTTCAATACTGCTTTGATATTGTGAAATATCCGACTACCTGAACTGATAAACGAGCAAAGTTTATCTTCGATAGCGATGTTTGGAGGATTCCGCAGCTCGGAATATGTGAGAAACTGACACCGCATTCAGAACTTTGATGCTTGCGCAATTTCAACTATCAGTCAACATCAAATACGAATACATATTATGTACAATGAGTAGGTTTGTATACTTACTCATCAAATGAAAATAAATATTTTATGTTTGTTCAGAAAATCCAACGCAAAAAATAAGAGTATCAAAACTGTATAAATACTTTTAGTCGAAAATCTCAAAATGTCTTACTTTGCTTAAGGGGAACGATACATGCGAAAAAAATGTTTTTCTTTTGGGATAAATAGTTAAAATTATACACAAAAATTTTGCTCGTAATTTAAAGAATGAAATTTGTAGAGTTAGTTGATTAAAAACTTATGTAAGCGCTACGCTTCAACTCGTTGCTCAAGCGCCGAGTCGGGAAAGGGCGAGTCGAGAAAAACTCGCCACAACTCTTTGATGACCAAAAAAGCCTGTCAAGAAGAACTTTTGAAAAAAAACGAGTAATACAGTCCCTAGCTATATTATTAGACGCAATTAAGATTTTATAAAAAAATTAAATTTTCTACCAAGTTAAATTTAATTTTGTTTAAATTTTACATTTAAAAACTTGTATTGATTTTTAAGAAATATATATTTTTGGATAAGGGTAAAACATTGTTAATTATCTTTTTTACCCTACTTAAGGATAAAAGTCTTGATTTGAAACCAATTGAAAATATGTTGCTGAAGAAAAAAGTATTTAAAGAGAAGGTCACAACAAAAAAATAGCACTTAGAAAAAATATTCCCCTATCATCATCCACAAATACAGCAGACAGTATTGTCCTACATAGACAGTATACTGCGCAAAATGAGAACTTAAATATCAGTAAACGGGCGTTCAATTGAATATTTAACAATACAGCTCACCATAATTAAGAAGATGTTTAATAAATCGACGTTAAAAAATTATTTATTAGTAAATATAATTTTGGTCACGCTACTTGGTAATAAACGTTATAAATAACATTTTTACAGGAAAGTTTAGCCCAATGAAAAATATGGGCCCAAAATAAAATAGCTCTTATTTCAAGTTTTATAAAAACCTTTAGTGCGTCTATCAATATGGTCAGGGACTGTACAAATGCACGGATCACTTCTTAATAGCACTGGAATCTGACTAGTTTGTAAGTATCTGTAATCGTAGAGTTTCCGTGGCATAACTTTAAACTTGTTTTTTAACTGTAATTTACCGTCGTTTTAAAATTACCATGGTCTTAAGTGACTCTAGGGTTAATAAAAATCCGTATTCGAGAAGTATCGAAAATTTGCTCAAAACGATATCCGAACTCATCCTTCCCGTTTTGGAGTGGCCGCCTTGACTACTCGGCCACCAGTTGACTTTAAACTTGCTTCTCTCGAAATTATTTTTTTTAATTGGCAGACAAGATAACTCTAAAAGTTCACAAAAAATTTATAAGAAATTTGGCACAAGTCGTCTTTATAGTAGTTCAAGTTTTAGGTTAAATGTTAAGAATTCCAAAAAAAAAATACCATTTTTGACCCCAAAACCATCGGAAAAAAGGGTGAAAAATCGGAATTTTTTCTAGGGTGTGCCAAATTACAATTTTTGGATGTTTTTGTTTTTTAATTGGTTCATCTAGATTCTAGGTATATGTTATATGAATACAATTAAATCAAAATTTTCGATTTCAAATTGCTGTAACAGAAACTAAAAATGGTGCCGATTGACGCCTTTTACCGTGAGGGTCTCAGAGATTAGTTACTACGGATTAAAGATTAGTTACTTCATTACCTGCAAAGCGGTCAAAATTCAAGCCGTTACATATATCGCCGCCCTTAAAAGGCTACTTTGAAAGTAAAGAAAAATGCAAATAGTGCATTGTAATTGTTGTAAAATTACCTTAAAAGCAATTGGCAGTTGTACTGCAGAGAATCTGAAACAATAACAAAAATATTAAATATTACCATTTACTAATCAAAACGTGGATAAATTACTAAATTTATATTCATTTTAGTCACTCATATGATTTATAAAATATTAATTTGAACACTAATAAAGCTTACAAACACTTACATTTTACCTACAAAAGTAATTAACAATCATAAAACAAGAATATATATTCGACAAATAGTCCGCATATTTGTTTTTGACGTGCGACGACAGATTTATCTCTAACAAATTTGTTTTGCACTTGACAATTTCTATTCTACATGTCTTTGTTAGTATGATACAAAATTTCTATTTGTGTTTATATTTATATAAATAATTTCCATATAACTCAAATTTATATATGAAGAAAGTAGATTGTGTATCCGTATGTTTTCTTCTACACATTTGTGAAACTCTTTTATTTATTTCGGTTTTCGAATCTTTCATGACATGTAATGCAATATTGATTATTGATAATATATTTTGTGATGGATTATTTCAATTTATATTTTTTGTAGAAGTAATTCATTCACATAAAATCCGTGCACGTATCATATCATATCCCATCATAGCAGATAAGAATGAACTCAGACTAGGAAAAACACGAAACATATACCAAGGAAAAAGTTTGCGGAAAACAAACCCTAGAACGAACAAAAAAGGCTTCTGAACCTAGAATGAAAGGAAACCTATCATTGGATTTGATACTGATTAAAATGAACGGATATTGGTAACGACTTGAAAATGATCTTTCATGTTTTATTAGACTTATAGTCAACTATTCTTTAAGATTGTCTGTGCTTGAGCGAGAAAAATTAAAAGGGACCTAAACGGTTGCTTATTGGAAGTATCTTAAAAACAATTTATTTTTTTTATATTAAGAATAAAGCTTTGGTACAATAACAATGAGCAAAAGGAAAAAAAAGTAAACACCTTTTATGCAAAGCATTGAGCTCTGGTAAGAATGTATTATATAACTCTTTCTGTCGTTATATAAACTTATTTTCTATTACCAAATAGCAGTAACTCTTTAACTTTCAACCATATAAAAATTTGTTGGATAAAAATAACACTAAAGGGACTGGAAAGTAATGTCGTTTTTTTATCACAAAATCAAAACAAGTAGTCAATTTTAAGTCAATGATATAAGTACTCTCAATATCAACATCCTTTTTACATCAAGTATGAAAATTTTAAATGACAAATTAGTAAAAATCAAATTCGTGCCAAGCAAAATACTAGAAAATCACATTTTGAAAAGGAATTAAGAGTCAATTTCTTAACACTTATTAAAAGTTGTAACAATTGAAATAAATAGAAATCCATTGGGACAACTTTAAACGATAATAGTGGGTTAGATAATATAACCCACCCTTAATTTATTAGTTTTTCCAGGTTTTCTCTTATGTAGAGAAATCTTGCATTTTCGGGTTGCAGAAAAAGTTTTCCCTATTGATAATTCTAGGGAACTATTAGGTTCTCGGTAAGTTAATCAAGATTGGTTAAGAATATTTGACACATCTTCAATTGCCTAACATGAACTTAGTACCACTTTCTCTTTTAGCATACTAATGTTTTATTTTTATATCATTCTTAGTTGCTGCAATGCACTCAAAATTATTGAATTTGAACTTAAAAAAACTTATTTGGATTTGATGAACAGTCAATGCAATGTGATAAATATTGAAAATATTTTCGGTAATAACTTTGTGTTATTATAATTTGTTAAAGTCGAAATGGATACAATAACGAATTTGTATTCTTTCGGGCATTTTTCTAACCATTTAAATATAAATGACAGAATAATGTTTTTTTTTTTTTTGATCTTTTACAAGTGAACAAGTCACTGAAATCATAAAATGTCTCTGATACGACTTTGAAATAACACAACTATAAGCCGTTAAATGGCTATTGAATGTTTATCGGCGCAGAATTAATATATCTATCCGATCCCCTTTATATTATAATATTAGTTCGAAATTAAATAATTTCTCTAAATTTAACTATAATTGAAAAAAATACACAAAATTTGGCCAAGAAATCCTATATTTTTTTTTATTAAGTGACACTCATCAATCTATCAAATAAAGATAAATATTTTTTTAAATATATTTTTTATTCACTTACTTTTTTTTATTTTATTGATCAGAATTTTATTGTTTCAATAGTATCTACCTACCTAAAGCGGCAACCTTGCGAAAATAACTAAACGAGCAAACATCTAAAGAAGTCAAAACTTTATGACAAAATGTTGCGTAAAATAAGGGTTATTATGTGTATGTGATTTAAATGTAACGTTTCCCTATTATTTTTAGAAATCTTGTTTGAAATATATTTTTTCTTCCTTTAACTCTACATATAAACTTTGGCAACATTTTCCAAGAATCATTACATTGTACATACAAATAACATTTTCCGTCCCACATGTTAGGCTTTTCAAAACTTGCGTTTTCGGGATGGTAATTATTCTTAAATCAACTCTTTGACAACGAAGATCGTACATTACACACATATATCATATATTACTATGTACGCCTTCAAAAGCTTGCCAATAAACAGGAAGGGTAAATGTTACGCTATGACTTAACAACATTACGAATCAAATGTGTTATACTGTCATTCTACACATCTTTCAATTTCATCATTTTCCCTGCTTTTTAGTAGGCAACTTTCTGAGTTTAAATTTTACCCTTTGTTTTTCAATTAGTCAACATATATCTTTCGTAACACAAACATTGTAATCATTTTCGATGATGAATTTATTAAAATTATATGTTCAAAATATGTTTACATCTGTTATACATTGTTATATTCGTAATAATATATAACAACTTAGTTTCTTTTTTGGATTCGTGTCGTACGGATTCGTATAAAGCATTAATTTACTAACTTCCATGCACTGACAATTTCATTTTTGTTTGATTTATATTTAAATTATATTTTAATTTTTATTTGGAAATTTAATGAGTTTTTTTTAGGTAAAATTTAAAAAGATGATTTTTTTTTCAATCAAATCAATTCAATTGGTAGTATACTAATGTATCATTGTAAAACATTACATTGAAGTACCTAATCATTAAAAAATGTAGCTTCTAATGATAATTAAACAACATTGGAGTAATTCCAAGTGGTTAATCCCAAAACTTGAATGTTTTATTGGCGTTGTGTTTACAAAAGACAAATTTTTTTCATTTTCTCTCCTTATAGAAAAATAGATTTCAATTAACCGTATAAGTTAAAAGCTCCTAATGAACCGAAGTCAAGAAAACAAAAATATTCAAATATCGGGCGATTAAGAGTATGAACTTAACAAATAATCGCTGGAAGCTAAGCATTCTCACATATTTCGATAAACCCTACAGTAAATTTAAAGTATAGCCCAATGGTAACATGTAATCGATTTTGGTAGTAAAATAAATTTGATGCAACAGTAAATTGTAATTTTTTATACCTACCTATTTGAATGTAAAAATAAAATGTCCTTTTATTATTTTACCAATTCAAGTTTTTAATTATTCAAAGCAACCATATCGATAGGAATTAACAAATTTTCAAATGTCCTTGTTTATTGCCGGTAATCATAATCCCAATTGCATATTCATACTACACACTTAATACATGTATTGCATGTTAGAGGCAGCTTACATGTCCAATACATTATCTACCACCCGCAACATAAAAAATCGAGCACGAATAAATAAACACGTGTTTTTAATATAATAATGTGACGGAAATCTAAAATATTTAATTTTTGTTGCAATAAATTACAAGTTTCATTAAAGATGGGGAAATGAATTGGCTTTGCAATTGTTATTTGACCATTATTGTGGCCATTGTGCTTTTTGTCTGTCTATTGAGTTAATATTCTTTTAGAACACTGCACAAATGATTCTTTTCCATTGCTGCTGCATTTTAATGGCACGCTTTCTTCACGTCTTTCTTAATGTTGTGCTTTTATTTGTTTTTGTTCTTTTAGTTACTTTTGTTTAAGACATGATTTCTACGACCTGAATTGTAAGGTGAATTTTTTGGTCATACTTTTGTTGTGTATGTAAAACTCCAACTTATAACTCTAAAAAATCTACAATTAATAATTCCAACAAAATTTTCAAGACAAATTTTAAAAAAAATATAGAAAAATAACCCTTGGCTAAATAATCTACGTGTTTGGTTCAACAAACCAGGGTTGTCTTATTTTGAGCAATTAAGATTACTTGAGTGATAATCATTACCCAGAATAAAATAGCCTTCAAAGAAAATGATTAAATTCCAGAAAAAGTACAATGACTTCTCTAAAAGACATAAACAAAAATAAAATAATATATTGTCATTTTTGGCCAAAGGATATGAGAAGTATCTCGAGTTAATGTTTCTGGGCACAATTTCGTGAGATTATGATCATAAAATGACATCAAAATTCAGAGCAAGACTCATTTTAGTAATTAAAAAAATATCCTATTGTTATATGTCCTAATACACAAATCCCAATGAACCTGTCAAATTTAAATAATTGTTGAAAAAGTAACAATATGAACCATAAAATGTTGAAATAATTTAATACTCATAATAATAGAAAAAACAATCCTTATGCCAATTTTCTATTATACCATAAAACAAATATACTTATTTTCTTCAATTAATAAATTCAACTATGAAAAAAGAAAACAAAAAGGAGAATAATTAAGGCTTAATTAATTATTCATCCATATAAATATAACACGAAAAGAAAAACCTATGAAAAAATATATTTATTTTTTTTAATTTTTATTTATTTAAAAGTCGCATAAACAGCATGGTCATGAACGACTTCTAGATAAAATAATAATTAATAATTATAATAATTTTTGGCACAATAAGGGGATCGATTCCACTACCTACTGGTTTTGGAGCAGTCATCTAGATCACTCGGCTACCAGTATGCAGAAAAAATATTATTGTAATTTTTAATACAAATTGTTAAATAATGGTTTAATTTTATGAAACTGTAGTATCACAAGTAATTAGTAACACTTTTTTTTCTTTTTTGATGTATCAAAGCAAAATCGATTGATACGAAATCAACAAGAATTTACTTCATGCATTGATAAATATGTTGTACAGTTCCTATCACAGTTACTAAATCTCGAAATATCCAAAAAATACAAAAAGAGCTGTTCCTTTCGTAGCATGAATTCAATTTTTCTTTTTCACTGCATATTACTTTATCTCCAAGTAGATCCAAGTATATCACTTCAAATATCTGGCTCGTATATTTTCATGTCAAAATGGAACGAAAAGGCATACAACACAGAAATGAGTGTAAGTGTTAACCGTAATGTGCAAGGACTTGAAATCTTCTCTAATCTTCTTTCCAGTCTATTTCATCTTTACTACCAACATCGAATTTCCAGAATTATACATAAATAATACTCTATATTTGAACGGACAGTTCTGTTTACGGTTGATAACTCGTTCATATCTTGTCGTAGTTCGAGTGTTTACTCAACAATAAAATTTTACAGTTTTATCATCAAACTGCGAATAATGTAACAATTATATTAAAAATATCTGTATATTTTCAACATTATTTGCTTTTATGGTTTTTAAATATTCGACAGTTATTTTAAATTGTATTTTATCTCACAGCTCAGCCAAATATTTTCGAATGTGTATTGAATTTTATAAACCGATTAATCTTTCAGAAATAAATAAATTATTTACGACGCAGTAAAATATAGTTATATAGGTATTTAAAAAGTTTGAAATCATACAAGGTAATACAATAATTTATTTTAAAATTAGTCGTTTTCATCTCTTTATCTTTATTTAAAAAAAGGAATAATAACTAATAAAAACTAATTAAATTTCAATCAACTCTTAAAAAATAAAAAAATAAAAACTGTCAATTTGATAAGAAATTTTTCCTTACCAATGAATTCTCAGTTTTTATTTAAGACAAGTTGATGCATTTACAGCAAGAAAATTGTAACTAAAGAAATCTTTACACATTTTCTCAACTAATCCCTTATAAGTTTCTCACTTTTTTTCTGTCGATTGTAACAAGACATTTCTGTGATAAAAGCCAAAAGATTTTTTTCCTTAAAAAATGCCCCGAGATTTATTTACTTAAATAGATGCCCACTTTTGTTAGAGTAAATTGGTTTTCAATCAAGCGATACACTTTCTATACTTTCAGCTATGCTTGGGTTTGCATTTAAAAGAAATGAAACTCTTGCATATTTTTATCTTTGATCTTTGAATTTAAATCTACGTTTGTAAAGATTCGTAAAAAATGTCATAAGTTCTTCAAGTAATCAAAACGAAAACAGCCTTTTCGTCACTCAAAACAATTTCAAATGTCTCGACTGAATGGTTTGCGCTGATTGGAAGTACAAATGTGGGCATTACATTGAAAAAAATAGAGCAAAAACTATATTTGTTTCTGAAGAAAAAATGTCTATTACTATGAAATGTTCATATTTAACATAAGTCTATTACATACATAGAACTTATAATTTTTTCAACTTACAGCATTTTTAGGGATTTGGATTTCGAAGTTCAAAAAATATATTAGACATATTCAGGATTGTCTAAATATTTTTTTTGGATTACCGTTGATGTTATATTTTGGAGTCAACATGAGCTAATGAGCAATTATATACGTCGTATGACTCAATTTCTTTATTCAATAAAACGCGTTTCAATAGTCTTTGGCTGTCATCATCAGGTAATGTTTATTGTGTCAATAGTAAACAAATTTCATATAAGATATCTGTTTTAAATAATTTATCATAAGGGACATTAGTTCGATAAAGTTTTTTAAGTATATAAATTTAATATTCTTGTCTTAGGTGTTTCTATGTGATCCTTTTTTGCAAATTCGTAAAATTTTAAGATGTTGTTGAACTAGGTGTATGGTTCTTGTATCTAGTTCCGAAAGACTATGCAGTTTAGCCAATGTAAAATTTTTCACATAAACAACATTAAATTTTATATATTCCGATTTTATTTTCCAATATCTCGGATGGTGTCAAAAATGGAAAATAAAAATTAACGATGAAAGTAGTTTGATGACACCATTTACGCTAAGACGACTAACATATCCTCTGGATTTCTTTCACAGCAACATTATCCCAAATACTTCCAAGGTTCGTTATCTAGGCTTCTACCTAAATAGTCACTTAACCTGGAACCCACATATAAAATTCAAAAGACAAGTACTGAACAAAAGATACGGACTATTACGTAGACTATTGGGACCTAAATCTTCAATAAACAAGGAAACTAACTAACGATTTACAAAACTCTACCACAACCTATCTGGGCATACAGAGTTGAATTGAAAACCTCTGTAAAATTAGCCTACATTCAAATTACCCAATCCTTCCAATCTAAAGATCTTCGTTGAATAATCAATGTTCCTTAATGTGTAAACAACCGAGTTATACACAATGACCTCAACTTTTCTTTTCTTACAACCTTAGTCCAAGATCATTGCCGAAAATTCCACTCCAATTTAGTCAACCATCCTAACTATAACGTTCAAATTATTTATTCTCAAACCCATCTAGATAACATTCATCGTAGGTTGAAGCGACGTAGGTCTCGCGACCTCCTAATCAATTCTTAGAGTCCCAATATTCACAAATACCACAGCAGGGTCGAACTACGGTTCCTACCTGAGGTGTAGAATATAACCAACCAAAATTTATTGTCACATTTCATAGTATACAAATTACATATAGAAGAGAAAAAAGGGGCTTTAAAAAAATTCCAATCTAATTTGGAAATTCTCCAAAAGTTTGAGAATGTTTATAATGTTGTTATTTGCCGAAAACGCAATGCTAGTAATATTTTACTTAGGAAGTTGACGATTGTAAAGTTAAATGAATGATTGAAACTTGATTTTAAATACTTTTTATTTTCTTATGACAATATTGGAAGAATTGGTTTTTTAGTATATTTCGATATTTAGTATATTTTATCTAAGATTGAGTTGTTGTATCCGTTGGTTACAGCTTTATGTTTAATTATGATTGATTCTTTTTCGCGGGTTTTTGTGTTAAGGGAGAAATTTATACAAGAAACATACACCTAGAAAATCAAATTCAACAACATCTTCAATCTTCATGAAATATCTTTATGACGAAAATCATGAATGCATAAATTTCGAAACAATTAAGCCACTTCATATTTTTAAGAAAAGATCTCATATGAACGTCCTGGACAAAACATGCAGTACATAAAACTCACAACTGAATCCAACTAATATCCAGAACAACAAATTATTTAAAACATTCACCTAATATGAAATTTGTTTACAATTAACACTTAAAACATTATCTGTTGATGACATCCAAAGACTGTTGAAACACCTTCCATTCAATAAATAAATTAAGTCATACGACATATTTAACTATGTATTAATTTAATATTACCAACACTAAAAAAACAAGAATAATTTAAGGTGTTACAAAAACAGCAATCACTTTTGTACAACATTACATTTCGGTGGGGTGCTTACGAGTAATAACTTTCGTTAGAAGTTATATATTAGCAAACCTTTTAGAAAAGTTACGTTTGCGTCCAAACGTTGTGTTATGATAAAGAAATCGGTCTCTTTAAACTTGCTAGCGTATACTGGTAATCTATAAACCCAGTTTGATTTTTTTAAATATATTTCAAGCTTCTTCTTTCCATTGAATTGAGAACCAGTTTTTAGAGTTTCTCTGCGCAGCGTCCTAAAAGAACTACTACGCCTCAGCTCCTCAGCTTTGTTTTTGTTCCAATCGGTCAGGTCTGCTTTTGAGATAAATTTAAGGTAGATAATCAATTAGACTGACTAACTGTAGAACTATAGACTAAATATAAAAGAAGTTAGCAAATTTCAAACATGCACGCATACAAGTATATGTACATTGAGCAACCCTGATTAGTTTCAAGAATTATGTTTAATTTATATATATTTTATATCTAACAGCATGGGACCTGTTATAATACATTTGCAAATCATTTAGAGCATAATAAGTATTTGCTTTCTTTTCAAATAACTGTCAATAAGAATGAATTTTGATCAATAAGTTCGATTTTTTTAAAATTTTAATCTAAAGGAACAAATTTCGTAAATATTATTTATAGATTTTTTACAAATACATTCATAAGAATAATGATATTTGTTTTAATTGTATTAGATGTTTTCATGTCAAGTTATACCTATACGGAGATAATTATTATATTTGTGATGAAATCTCGAACAGGGAGTTGAGAGGTAACATTTGTTTAAGTGTTCTGTAGGGTACCAACACATTTTTGCATCCTATCAGCAGATATGTAATATTTTGAAGGACACTACATCATATCTGACTTTCATCCCTTAGAGGGTTTCACGGGTGTGACCGAATCTCAACCTTGTCGGTATCACCTGTTTTTGACTGTGTCAACTCAAAATTATCTAATTTATAATCTATTTCATTTGTTTCGCTTTTGTGCAAATTGAGAAGGGATTGTAAATGCTTTTATGAGAACAAATTCCCTTAATAATTTCTATGGGTTATCAACAAAGATATTATTACAAAGATAATATAAGCAAATGGAACCACACACCTTATATCAACTAAGTTGACTTTTACTTATAAATAGTTGTACGTTTTTTCTCAGTTTTTGTTTAATGGATGAAAAACATTTCATTAAAATTATATTTTCATCTTATATTTTTATAGGCGCCCTTTTTTATAGTTCTCTAAGAACCAATATAAACTACCTTATTTTCTAATATTCAAATTATTAATTAGTTTTAATCAATTTAACTAAACTTTGTTAAATTTTGAAATATAAATTTCAAATAAAGGTAATTAATTAATTTTTATATTCATTAATTCTTCTAAAGATTATTTAAAGCTCGCAGCTTTATTCGAACTTTCTCTTATGATACTAACTTCCTCAACCTAGCTTTGGGCACAAGAAAACGTTGATTATATAATTGTAATCGATTTCTTGCGCTAATTGTGGTTCAATAGATAAAATGCTAAGGTATTAAGTCAATCTTGGGCCATACTAATGTTAGTAACTTTTCACTCTTTTCATGGAGGAAAAAGATTTTCTCTCTTCTAAACAATTAGCCAATGAAGCTCAAAAATATGCACGGAGCAATGTCAACATTAGAATATACATCTCAAAGATGCCGTCAATGTATAATATTTATAGAATATAAAATTTATATATAATATATTTTGCATGGAGCAGATTTCTGAGTATTTTTTAATGAATCTTTAAGTAGAAAGTGTACGTGATTGCTTAAATTTATTTAGATCTCTTCTAAATCTTGTTTTCACTACCAAGGTTTGCATACTAAATGTTGTGACAAAATTGTTATAAGTTCGTTAAAAATACCACTATTTGGATCTCCACTTATTACTAGTGATTTAAATTTTGAAAAATGTAATGTGATAAATTATAGGGTAAATTCAATAAAAAAATAAATAAAATATACGTGTATTCAGGTTACTTCCGATAGAAGTGAAACTATCAAAAATGTGAGCTTCAAGATGAGACGAATGAAAAATTTCATGTTTAAGATAATTGTAGGGTTTATTTGTGATAATATTGATATCAAGTTTAAAACGCAGAAATGTAGTATTGAAGGCTCATGCTTAAAATGTTTACCTTAAAATCAATTCGAAAATCTTATCACACTCTTTCATTTATAAATGGGTATAATAAGAAAAATCTAGTGAGGCGTTCGAAGTGTCATCTGTGTAGGCATAGTTTTTATGAGAACTAGAAACAACTACCGTTTGAGTACCGATGAGCGCTTGCCCATACAAATAAGCGTTTTCATATTATTTTTTTCGATTGCTTTTGTATCTCACACTAGAGAAGTGGGACTTCAATATATAAGTTTCTTTTCCAACGCTTCCAACACAAGCGCTATTGCATTTCGCTTAGTTCACTCCAAAATTGTGCTTGTGTAGATAGCGCTGGTAGTTACTTCTGGTACGGTTTTTTGTTTACTACACCGCATGTACAGTGCGCTATCTATTATATACAAATCAGTGGAAACCGTGGAAACACGTTGATGTTTTATATCTCATTTTCTCGCACGTTAAATCGTATAATTTTACGTGTTTGCTTCATTTACTTGTCACTTCAAAAATTATAAATAATTATAATAATATATACATAATTATAATAATAATTGAAACAATATTATAAATAATTTACCGAAGAGGATCTTTACATCTTGCGGTCCTACGTTTGAGCCTTACGAATATAAGCGTAAATGCATCACTGGTTAGGCTATAAACCGCTTATTAAATGAATTGTATCACTGTTCTTTAATATGTATATGCAAGTTTATATTATAACTCTTAATACAGTGATAAAGTCAATTTTCTTCAATTGATCAATACAAAATTAAACATTCTATATCCATTGAGACCACTTATTGGCTACATCACGTTAACTATAACTTTCATAAGTGGACAGAGATGTAATTATTGTTTGATTGATTATATACACTCAAATCATACAATACAATAATTCTGTTATAAATGTCGAATTTTACTTACTAATTATTTTTTTTTTATTTTAAGAATCTCTTTCAAGAATTTTATCGATTTTTATGATTTTTTTTTAAAATGTCTACATTTTTTCATATTCAATCGAAACAATAACTCAAAACACTATTCTTTAAAATATAAATAAAACAATAACTTTAAAGTTATGAAAAAATATAAATACTACACATAACTTTAAATTATTTATATTAGATAGCGATTCTTTCTGTTTCATATTTTTTACTTTCCAAACAAAACTTATTTGATAGTTATTGGGATATATTTGGGATATAGTTCTAATAATATAAAAATTAAAAGCAACAATCTTATGTATGGGGTTAATTTATTTTGATCTATGCATCTGTTAATTTAGAAACTTCGCAAAATTTGTGATTACAATGCAAGTATTGAGACTGAATCAAATTTCTTGCATAAAGCTTCTATTTTTCATTGCACTGTAGTTATGATATGGGGTAACGTGAAAACGGACTCATTTATGAATTCACAGTGCATGGTTTTATAGCTCGGTTGTACATTGCGGTGCATAAAATAATATTTTGGAAGATTTACAGATTTTTAAATTGCAAATAAAAATGAAATTACTGCCAAAAAAGATTTTAACTCGAACGTTTGCTCTGAATATTGCCAACGCTCTCTTCAAACCAATTCAAACCATGCCAAATGTTCAACTGCACACAACATTTTTTTTATTTATGGGTTATTACATTAGCTGCTTTTTCAATTTTTATTCTTTTTAAATTTAAACAGAAATTTATTTTAAAATAATTTACTAATGAAATTATTCATTACTTATAATTTATTGTATAAAAAATAGAATTTAAATGTTATAGCTAAAAATGAATGAAAACAAAAAAGTTGTTTATTTTTACTAATAACATCTAAAAACGAGCATATTTTCACCACGAAATTTTTTTTTTTTCTTATAAAATTTTTTAAATTGTTGACATAAATTTTATTTTTATCAAGCCACACATTTATCACATTGATTAAAAGTTTTGTCATTAATAAAATCCATTAAACTTTTAGAAAATAGGATTTACTTTAGAAAAGAATATCAAATTCAATTTTATAAATCTTTTTGATTTTTTTGAGACCAATCCTACTCCTGTTCTATAATACTTTACATTAATTGCAAATTTAGCACTTAGACTTCAATAAAAAAAACATAAAGGAAAGATTTAACCATTTTTCAACTCTCCCAAAGAACAATGTTATTAAACGTAATCAATTTTTGAAGCTATGATAGTATCATACTCATAGAACCGATGGTTTCACATTCACATTGATAGAAAAACTTATTATTCAGATAAAATTTTATTCGGTAGATAAGGAAAACTTGCGTATTTTGTCTTACAAATAATTTGGGCCTAGAATTCTCCTAAGAGGTATTTTTTTTCTATAAAATAGCAATTTTAGGTATATGATTTGTATAACCATATTGGAAAATTTATACCCGTAATGTTTCTTAACTATGGATTTAATTTGAATAAATTTTGTATAATATAAGAAAATTATTTTTATTTTAATAATTATGTAATAGCTGTTGTGTCCGACCAAACTTTCGGTTTCGGTTTCTAACTAATCTGGCTTATTTTTAATTTATGTAAAGGTTAAAAAATAGTAATTTGATATGAATTAAAGCTTTAAAAGAAAATTTTACTTCAATTAAAATGTCAAAATTGAAAATAAAATAGCATTGCAATGTAAAAATATGCAATAGTTTTTGTGAGATGTGTGTAGAAAAAAATATGTCTTTCATTTTATTAGTGTAGAAATTGTACCTACTATTATTATTTCGATGTTTATTTTTGCTATTCGTAAAGTAACCTTTAATATATTTATACACCCTTTATCATATTACGCAATATTACATACATGTGCTTCCATATACTATGGTTACTATGACCAAAGGAGCAAATTCAATACCACTTTAATTTTTGACTAAAGACATATATTTTATTGTAAAAAATTAAAAGTACCTTAGGAATTGAATAACATGATAATTGAAAAATTGTGAAAAATGACTAAAGAACTTTAAGATGTCTAAAAACAAACCATTTAAAAAAAATTGACACTTTAATACTGTAATATAGCATTATCATTTAACATAAAAGTTATATTTTTCATCTTAGAAAAATGTCATTTGATAACATCATAAGTTAATAAATGTTTTAACTATTTTTTAAGTTGTATTGACACTGAATAGAGTAATGAAAAAAAAAGTAATTTGCAATTATCATGCATAACATAAGAACGTACCATATACTATATGCTTCCTAAGTAGATATTTTTTGGATATTTATTAAAGTAAAAAAGATGTGAAAATAATGTTGATTTTAAATTAAAATACAATAACATTTTTTGTTAAGATTTTGGTTAAGTAATGTTTCCTTTCTTTTTTTTCTTTGTTATCAAGAAACAATTCTAAATAGTTCTTCTAATTGTTGGTTTTTGCTCACCAAACGCAGAAGAAATTTTGAGCAACTATTTAAAAATTTATGAGCAGGATAAAAATGGACGGCATTTTATTATTTTATTAACGTCGAAATCTCCTGAAAATGTCCGCAGCAGTAATTGCATAAAATGTCAACAACAGCCTTGATACTTCGGTCCTTGATATCGTTAATAAAAATATTTAACTTATTTTTTCGGTGAAAATTTCAGCGACCCCAAACTTAAAAAAACATAATCTAGCTTAATAAGTTCTTCTTAAAATGTTTAATTAATACTGACACTTTTAAAATCACTGAACATAGGCCCAGGTATACTTTAGACTGCTACAATTTGGCAACGTCTCATTCTGTATTTTGTTTTTAATTCAACTTGCAAATAAATCGACTAGAATGAATAGGTCGATTTATTCGCGAATTTAATTAAAAATAAAATATATACGGAGATGTCGATAGACTGCTACCGATCGTAAGAATAACTATGCTAAAACAAGTAATCAATGCAAATTAAAAGAATTTAACTAAAAGCTTTAATAAATAAACATTTTATTTTAGTTCAAAAGAGTGAAAAATGTCATCAAGGAATTAAGGAAAATATAATTTAATTGCACTTAATGCCTACTGGTGGCCGAGTGGTCAAAGTAATTGCTTCATACTGATAGGTGTTGGGTTCGATTCTCATATTGGTCAAATTTTCGATACTTCTCGAAGACGGATTTTTATTAACCCTAGAATCGCTAAAGACCTTAAAGAAAAATTGAAATGCTTCAATTACTTAGCACGAAAAATTGTGATATTAATTTTTGTGTATTAAAAAATTTTTTTTGATATTTTTTTTTTGCTCCCGTAAGCTCTATCTTTTCAAATATTTAAGCGGAAATATCCGTTATGCAGAGAATAATGATGTTTTATCCGTTGCCACAAAGAAGAAAAGGTAAGAATATCATTTTAATAAATATGACTGTCTTATCTGATAATAATTTATAACATTAGTTTAACCAAAATAAAAAACGCGTTTCTAAAATTTCATTTTCATACATTTTTTATATATTTTCCTTTAGCACTGATGAGAGGATGTTGGAGAAAAATCAACCGGATGACAATTTGTTCTTTCAGTGGAGAGTACGTCATTAACGCCGTCGCGGCAAATGTTTCTTCTTTGTTAAACTTAGTTGAACAAAAAAAAATCAACGTTGATGCCGTTAACTTCACACGTTGCTTCAATGACTTTCTCCAATATAACTTCTTAGTTCTTTTCTTCAATGGCTAGGTATATTTTGCGTTTAGTTAGTGCTTTAAAAGACACCATTAACGTTTCTTGGATATTTCTCGGGAAAAGCATTTTAATGAAAGTCAAATACAAAACCATTTTAACAAATGCTGTTCACTTCCTTTAAACTTTTTCATTATTGCTTTTTATTTGAATGTTAAGAATAAGAAGTAATACGTTTTCGTAAATAACTCAACCATATGCAAATTATTATGCTGATCATATTACTTTTAATTACTTACTTGTTTATATTATATTCGAGATTATAATTAATAATTCGTTATATAATGAGGATGTTAAACAAACTAGTTTATCTTATGCAAGCAAGTAAGTATAACTCCAGCATCTAATACCAGTAATCTTTTATATTTTCCATAGCTTTCAAACTAAAATTACAAAGTTGGTGTTCATAAATAAAATAAATAAGTATAACTAAGGTAATGCATACCGTTGTTTTCAAAATTAAGTCTGTCCTATTCTTTTAAATTCAAAACAATACTTCCCATTTATTCTGTGTTTAATAACTAAACATTGGAAAAATTTAATGTTTTGTATTCCGTAGTAATTTTCATTTATAAATGGAACACTTGTTGCCTCTAGTGTTGGTGAATGTCTTACGTTTCAAACGGTGAAGTTAATATATCTTACAATTAGTTATAATGATAAAAAATGGCACTAATTATTCGTTCTATATAGAAAAGAGGAGAAACATTTCTTTTTTGTAACAACAATTTATAATTTGCAAACTAGTGAATGATAGTAAATGTTCTCGTTAAAGGAGGAACTTTTCTGTAGTCACACAACTTTTGTGACTATTAGTTGCATATATAATATTTTCTCGCACAAAAATTTTATTAAATTATTTTTTAAAAGTGACTTTTAAGCAACGATTAAATAATTCAATCATATCCGTTACTATTATAACAAATATAAAACAATTTGGAATTAGTTATTTGATAGTTTTTGACTGAATTAAAAGAAAATATTCTATTTTTTTCTTTACTTCTAATACCTTACTAGGGGTCACGCTTAGGTGGTCATTTCTTCAATATTAGCATAACTTGAACTATGATTGTTTGTTTTTTTAAAGAATTAAAAAAATGCAGCTATTGTTTTGTTAGCAAGAAAAATAGTTTTAATTTTTACCTTTTTTATATCTACGAATTATCGAAAAATAAAAACGTTAATCTTAATTTTACCACCCGATTTTATATACCAAATGTTACTCACAATCACAATGCTAAGTTATTTTAAGTTTGATAATCGAAAATATACTTTGGGTTCAAATAGTTCTATTTTTTGTATTGAAATATATATATTTTTTTGTGTTGAGTACAGTTGAACTAGTAGTTAAAATAAATTGCCATTCTTGTTTTTCTGATTACTTACTTAGCAGTAAACTGTATCATTCATCAAATATTAAAGATGCATTTTTTTTTTGTTAGGAATGTTTATGATTAAATTTCATATAAATATAACCAAATAATCTAACAATACGAACAACTCTTTGTATATACGTATTTACAACAATTCCCGTTTACAACGCTTCTTTTAATGTGAATTGGTGCAAATAACACATTGTGAAACAGCAATATACATCTTTTGTTGCGAATGAAAAGAGTAAGAAGTCCACAATAGATTCCCATTACCATTGAGGATGAATTCAAGCCACAAGGTGCTACTGTAATTGATTCCAGATTTCATCACGAGTCGTACGTATTATGAGTTAAGAGTATTTGCTATGACCTATAAGGAGATAAAAAATGAACATGGTACCGGAAAATTAAACAGAATATTCAAGGTGAGAGAAAAAGAGACAAGTGATATTCAATAAAACAGTATCCGTGAAAATTTAACCAAAAATTTGACTTTAAGTATTGTTAGCTTTGATTATTATTTTCTAAAAAAAAAAATGAATTGCAGAAAAATAAATTAATATATGAACCTTGAGGAGTTGAAAATGTTTAAAAAAAGCCATTTTGTTCCTTCAATAAGTGGATTATAGTTTTGAAGACTAAGATCCAAAACTATTTTTTTATATTTTAAGACTCTATTTTTTATTTACCTTGTAGAACCTTGGCAATCCCTAATACA
Organism: Sisyra terminalis; assembly: GCA_958496175.1. Taxonomy (NCBI): domain Eukaryota; kingdom Metazoa; phylum Arthropoda; class Insecta; order Neuroptera; family Sisyridae; genus Sisyra; species Sisyra terminalis. Next base: position 18,829,479 of record OY292275.1, read on the forward strand.
AGGATCAATAGTTATATATGAAAACAATATTTGTCTCCATTTTTTTGGGATTTTTTATTGTTCGGCTTATTGGAGTAGTAGAAATTAAGGGGGGAATCTTAAGTAAAATATTTACCAAAAATTGTTTTTTCCCGATTTTTATAGTCTGTCATACATATGAGGTGTTTACCTGTATATTTTTTCAAATATTTGCTGTCTATGTATGATAAGGGCGTTTATCTAAAAATAAAGTTTGTTTGAAACAGTAATTACGTTTTTTTTAGTGAATGAAAAAAACATATAATTCGATTTGAAGATATTTTTACAATAAAAATGTATCTAAGGCCCTATTTTATTAGTAAACTCAAATTATAAAATTGATCATCTTTTGATGTAAGTATTTTATTGAAACAATCAAAGATTTAACTTTGTAAATGATTTTTAAGTTCATAAAAATGTAATTTTCGTACATAGAGCATATGTATTTCGTACATATGTAGAAAAAAATCCCTTGTTAGTCTGTAAGATTTACATTAAATACTTAAAAAAATCAGCTAAGATTATGTAAAATATTTATGAATTTCAATGTTGCATTTATATACAAAATGTTTAAAAAAGTAATTATAACGACATTTTACTTGAAAATAATTGCACTAATTGAGCATTATGTAGCCGCCGTAAATGGTTTTTAGTGTTTTGGAGTGGCATAAAATCATGGAAGGGCACGTCGGAAACAATCCAAGCTGGCACTTAGAAGTATTTAATGAATCATTTCCGTGGTGAATACCGGAATAAAGAGAACAACTAATAGAGAAAATAAGTAACTATGAAGCAAACCCTACATAAAATTAGATTTTTCAACACTCATGCATGAATTGCCTTCAAAACTATTGTTTGTTATAATTACGCTATTAACAATTCTTTGGTCTTGGATAAAAATTTAATTTTACAAACTACCATTTATTAAATATTTGATACAATAAAGATAACCATAATAAAATGTATTTTAACAGTTTCATCTTTTTTTTCTTGTCTAAAAAACTTATTATCACTAATATGGTTTAAGCTTTGAATAGTGGTAGAGTCAAGTGGAAACATTTAATATAAATTGCAATTGTTAATTACTTATCAAGAATAGGATTTTATTGTTTAAATTAATTAGATATTTAGTGGCTAAATAAACAAGCTTTGGTAACTTTTCCCAAAATTTATCAATATTCTTAACAGTTGATGTTTGATAATTGAGTACCTGAAAATGCTTGGAGACCAATGAATCGTATGATAATTTATATAAACATCAAGTACATACACATAATAATATCCTGACAGCTGTGAGTCCTATTTAATTGTTATCAAGCTTGATATGAACAACAATAAATTATCAATATTGTAAATGTCAAGTTTAATAAAATTCTCTAGATATAATGCTTTACCTCCATAACCATACCAACAGTCACCATTACAATCTCCATTCATAACCATATAGGCAAATTCGGTATTTAAAAGTCCAGACTTACTTTGGGTTTTAAATGCGCGGACGCAAACAGTTCTATGATGAATTATATCAGGAGGTCATCATTCATCATTTTAAACGAAGTCATATCACGTTATATTTTTTTGCTATCCGAATTATTAATTAAACTAAATTATCTATTGAATTTTTGTGTGTAAATATTTCTAAACAACTATTTCTAAAAAAAAAGGTTTTCTTTTGGATTTCACTTAAAATATTTAATTGTAATAAAACTTTAATTATAGTAAAATTAAAATAAGTAAAGAATGTATATATGTACATAGTAATCGTAGATTTATCATATTTCTTAACCATTCAACTATCATGTTACCAGCATGGAACTTAAAATTCTATCCCTCTATTCACCTTAGTAATTTAAATTCAATTTTGGAAATTGATTGGATTATATTCCGATATTGCCCGAGAATGGCAAATTTGATCAAATTTGCAATTTCGGTTTTAAGTTTACAAGAACGACAAAAACCTGTTGTTTTACAAGTGCGCATGATCAACAGTTCAAAAGCAATAATCATAGTCAAAATTTGTTTAAACGACAAAACAAACGAATCTAATACGATGTTACTGATTTCCCTCTAACTTTCTTCGAGTACAGTATTTTTGAATCGCTTATATAAAAAATTCTCTTTAAATTTCATTTATACTAATTTGATATTTGATAATTTGACTATGAAAAATTGAAAACTTATTCCCAATGAACAACAATTTGACTTTTAAAATTAAATGGAGATTCTGTCGTTTTTCATTAAACCAAATATAAACTGTGTATTATATTGAATCAGTGATAATTTTGTTTCTTTAATTTGAACCCAAATTCCAAAAATTTAATTATTAGATATTTATTTATAAACAACACATATTTTTGCCTAAATTAGTCAATACATACTGACCTCAATTTTTTGTATTCATTTCAACCACTATAGTCACTACAAAATTGAAATTTTTGAAGGAATATATTTTCTTTGAAAAGGTTTACAAGTAAAATTAAATTTTTAAGAAAATTGTTTTACCTCGTTATCCAGGCAACTGGGACAAAAAATTACATATAAGCTTGTAAAATATGGCTACAAAGGCTTGCTTTTTTATTTAAACCAAAAATCAGAATTTCAACTTCTAGGGTCATAAAAACTTTCTTTTCTCTCTAACTTTCTAACTTTTCGTGTTTTTATTATTTTTATGCGATAAATTTAAAAAAAAACAGGTTTTAATCCTTGGAAATACTTAAAGATATAAAAAAATATAATGCATTGAGTTGTAATTGAAAAATTTACTTAGCTTCTATGCAATTATTATCTATATATGTTTTGATGTATTTGGAACAATTTTCCACATTGAACACATTTAAGCATATTTTGTGACTTATTTTCGTTTGAAATTGAAGTATCGAGTTGAATTTTGATAATCCAATACCCATGGGATCGACCCGTCTAGCTTTCGGATTATCAAAAAGTCTGAATTATTAAAATGCCAATAAAAAAGGGAAAATCGGCAATAATTAGATTAAAGCAATACAATACAATACAAATATGAAGGATAAAAGTACAAATTACTAATTTAATTTGACAAAATCTAATAAGGGATTTCAATTAATTACTAATTAAATAAAAAATATAATTTTCACTCACTATGTATTTTATTCAAAAAATGTTTTACTTTAAAAAAAAGATAAAAAAATAATTCCTCCTATAAATTCCATCATACAGTATTAAGAAATCTTTAAAACTAAATTCTTATGCATTAAAACTCCATTTTTAAATAACTTAAAAAAAAAATTTTAACTTTACTGAACAGAAAAAAAATGAAGTTTTTGAAGAATATTTTTATATAAAAAATTCAAATGTATGATGACCTACGCCTTTTAAGAATTAAGTTAAAATCAGCTAATGGAACAAAATTATTTTCTCAAACTAAGGAAAATTAAAATAAAACTAGAAAAATAATACGACTTTTTATCTCGTTTACCTTCCTTATTGGTTAAGATTGAAACTTAAATAAAAAAGAACTCAATAATTGGATCAACAAGTATGTATGTAGTTATTAATCCATATTTGCTTTCCAAAATTTACGGCACAAAAAATATGTTTTAAATAAGCTTTTTTACAGTTATATAATAGAGCATATAAAATAAACACAAGACACTTTGATTCAAACATTTGGTAGAAATCTAAACAAAATATATTTGCCAATATAAGATAGTGTGTGTATCATTATATTGTAGTATAATGTGACAAGTTTTAGTTAAAATTTTCGTTTTATTACGTTTATCCTCATCATATATTCTTCGATGGTAATTTCAATGTATTCTGCGATAGAAAAAAAAACGGAGGTTTAAAGAATATTTTAACCAAAAAAAAAATAAAAAAAATATATCTACCAAGAAATGAAATAAAAAGTTCTAAAGAAACGAATTGAGTTTTCAGTTATGGAAATGGAAACTTAAGTTTTTTTTGAAAATATATTATTATTTTTTATAGGAACTTTTTGTAAAGTTTTTCAGTCCTCTTGAATCTCTCTATCATAAACTCAGTTTTCTAATTTTTTTCTTTAAAATATATGACATGTAAAGTTATCGTTAAAGTATGATTGTTAAATGTATATAATGTTACAAGGAAAGTTGATTATTAGTGAGAGTTGACTCTCTCTAGAAAGAGTAAAATTTTACTCCAAATATCAGTAAAAGTTGGTTAAAAATAATAAGATCAATTTTTGTTTAAAGGAGTTAACTATGTCTGTTGTGGTATAGTAAAAGTAGATTTAGAGATGTTAGATCATAAAATCAAATTGCAAGGCTAGGAAATATCTAAATGAAAAACAGTGCATTGCATAGTGGGATAGATAGATCCTCATTAGAGACTATGCTAGGTAGCTTTCCTATTTGAAAACTATCTACTGAGATATCGACAAATTCAGTAATAGTATAGGATCCTCAATGTAGTCTTGCTCAAATGTAAGAAGAACAACAAAATTGAAAGTAACGGGAATGGAAGTTTTAATGAAAATAAAACATATCAAGGGGTGAAGAACTCTTAGTTGATAAAGATTATCTCCTCACTGACATGGAAAAATCTACTGAACCCAACAAGAAGCAGAGAAATGAATCTTTCTGCTATCTAAAACATCAAGCTAAGCTCATGAAAAAAACCTCAGATCAGATTTATTCAGCAGTAGAAAAATTAGCTCAATTTTGATGAGAATTTTCTGAAACTGCTTTTCTAAATGTATTTTTCAGGCTAAAATACTAGGATTCTTTTTACTCCTCTTTCTCCCCTTTTTTATCTCTCATAGTATTCAATAGTTCAGAGTTCAATAATATTATATTTTAATTCTCATTTCAGATAATGACCCCCAAATATTATCCAAGAAAATTAAGTCCCTATGAATAAAATAGTTTTAAAAATTTTCGGGGCTGGACAAGGGTTTTTAAAATGCTCTTACAACCCTAAAAAGTGCAAAAGTAGAGTGCATATATAAGACGAGAGATGTGCTCTATTATTCAAAGTGTCATCAATCTCTACCTAGCTGTGATTAACATCTATTTTAAAGTTTTTGCTTTTTATTTTGTTACTTCCCTACAGAAATCTAACTTTTACTAGCTTAAGACCTTAAGAGTATACTTTCCCTCGGTATAGTCAATTCTGACTTGTATTATTAAAGAAAATTAACATTTTTTGCTTCTAAGCAACTTTTACTAAAAATAGCAGTAAGTTCCGTAGATAAAGATGATTCATACTGGTGAATCTACTTTCCCTGTTACCTTTATACTATCAGTGAAGTTTTAGCTATATTATCTTGTATAATATATCTCTCATGATGTAATTTAAGTATTTGTTGTGGACAATAAGTAATTTTTTAATTGTTATTTACTGTCGCTTTTTAACTACTAAAGGACTCGATTAAGAGATCGAACCCGAAACCAACCAATTGTAGAGGGGTTACCTTGACTACTCGGTCACCAGTAGGCTTGTGCGCATTTTTATTACTATTGAATAATTCTACGATAACTGCTTTGAACGTTTTTATGTTGTTCAAGAGGAGTTGAAAGAAAAATTATGGTTTTTAATTTGGAAATTCAAAAATAAAACAATCCACTTTTTAATAAAATAAAAGTTAAGGGCAGGACAAAAATATAAAGTATATCATACATTTACGTATACTTATATTTTGACGATATAAAAAAATTATAGACTAAAAAATAAAGAAGTATTAACATATAAATGATGTTTAATTTTTAGTCATTAAATTAAAAGCTTTTAAGGTTTTTACTTAATTGACAAAAAAGTAAAAAATCTTTGAATAAATTTGTAACATAAAGTTTCCTTTTGAACATTAGTTTTAAAACTTATCACATTATAATAATTTCCACGACAATCATAATTACCTAAAATAGTTTATACGTGGAATACTATTAAAACATACTTCTGTATAAAACTGTATTAAAACATATATACATTTCTGCCACTTCACAAGAATATTTTCATTTACGGTGAATGCTGTATTACTTTATTATTAAATTTAAAGTTTAGCCAATATAGCGAAATATAACAAAAACATTTAGTTGAAAATTATAACATAACTCGAGACAGCTTTTATCGTAAAATGAATTGTATCGTATTTCATTTTGTTGTGTTTCATATTATTTATTGAATTTTCTATAGTTACTTTTATACACTTGGCTATATATGTTTAGGTAAAATATATATCATCTATCGCATATATGGGAAAACCTTTCCCTAAATTATTAAATATACAATGTACAGTCGTGTATCTCATTTAATTGTTTTAAATTATGAGTTATTCCAAAATGAAAATTTAGAATTTATATAAATAAGTACTTCCATGTGAATAAACCAACATTTAGATATTTTGGTAATTTTAAATTGTTTTTAATTTATTCAAGTTTAGATTTGATGGAAATAAATTTCGCTTTTGAGCAATTGAAAATGTTTATTTAATGAGTTATATTAATTTCCATAGAGCTATAAATAAGTTAGAGAAGAAATATTGAGGAGAATTAAAATTGTTAGAAAATAGATGTTTGCGTATTATTTATTTTATCACGTTATTAAAAGTGTAGGAGCATTAAAATTTCATTATATTCAAGTGTCTGATTTTTGTTAAAAAAAAGTAAATGGAGTTTAATAAATATTTGACTATATGACTTGAGTTAACATGTCTAACCTTCTTCAAAGCTAACTTATTAAGTGGGTTGCCTCCAATCCTGCATAATAAAGCAATTTTTTGTAATGCTGAAATTCTCATAAAAATGTCATAATATTATTTTTAAACTTACCTTAGAGATGACCTTACCCTTTTAGTACAATGACTATGAAATCCTCGACCGTCAAATGCTTGAAAGATACAAGACTGATCGAAATAAAATAAAATTTTCTGTGCTATTTTTTTAAAGCTTTCTGGATTACAGATAAGGTGTAAATTCAATTCATGTGTTTAAAATTAATGTGAAATGTTCATGTTTGATAACAGATAAAAGATGTTTGTTTAAAGATGCATGTGAAGACTATCTTTTTCTTAATAGAAAACTTTACGAGTGCGCCGCGCATTTTCAGGAATGTCGATATTTGTCTTGAACCTTACAGTCCTTTTTGTTCTGTCAAACGTTAAATAGCTGATAAATAATGGATGTTTCAGAAAATCATTGATACTGTTTCATCGAAACAATGTTTATGTTATTTTTAAAACAGCAAAATTTGAGAAAATTTTGTTTAAAAAAACATTGCCTACGCCTTTGTCTTTGAATTCAAAAATATAAGCGTAATAGCCTTAAATATTAAATGTTTTTTTCAACAAAAAAAAAATCCTTTCGCAATCTTAAATTGAAGAAAAACTTTTATATTGTGTGATACGTATTCAATATCAGCATTGTCACAATGAGAACATCCTTTTGTTAAATTAGGTATAAAACTGTAGTTATATAGCTAATACAGTTTTGCGAGAGAACGATAAATACGAAGACGGGTGGAACAAGTTTAATCCTTGATATTTATTCACATAGAAACATTGATAGAAGTTCTATAAAATCTTTTAATTCTCGCACAAAAATGAAAGAGACATTGGATTAATTCAATTAACGACAAATTAAAATTTTCTTGAAACCTCTTATTGTAAAGTGTAATATCTAATAAAACATGAAATGATTTTTTATTTAATTTAAAGCTAATGCGATTAAGAAAATCTATAACATCTCAAAAAAGGCGGAATTGGAAATGAAAATTTGCATTTGAATGGGAGTCGAAGGTAAAAGATTTTCATTATGGAAGTGAAACTTGTTTTGTTACAATTTATTTCCTTTTTTTTCATCGACTTTTCTCCATCCTTGAAAATCATTATTGTGTTACGTTTTATTCGGTTATACGCCTTTTTTGCTTGTGAAGCCGTTGTTTTATGCAATTTAAAAGCATTTTCATTGAGAAGTTTCACTTCAAAGGAGCGTATCATGTATTTTGATTCATATTTTAGCAAATTGATTTTGCTTTTTATCTTAATTTTAATTTATATAAAATCATTTTATTTTTTGAGCTTCAACTTACTGAATCGTTAATTATATGAAATTTTATTTTTTTGATCAAAGAAAGATGTCGTAAGTGGAGAATGAAAAAAAATCAAATTTATTTTTTACTTCAAATTGTACAATTTCCTCTTTTTAATCTAAAGAATCTTGAGCTTATTTTTTGCTGAGAACCCATCAAAAATTTAAATAACAATGAAACAAAAAACTTCAATTCCAGCAATAGCTGCAAACAATTATGGCCGTGAAGTCGACGGTATAAAATTACTCGACTTCATTTCGTTGCTGCTATTTAGCTACTTTACATACCTAGACGAAAACAAATAAAAGAATTTTCTCAATATTCAATGAAAAGGAAACTACTATCGACAAAGTGACAAGAAAACACGATTTTTTGGGTCATATTAGGGGTGGAAATGGATAGATATTGGATGACAAAAACTAAAAAAACACTACAGAGGATAGAGCGTCATTGAAAAAAAAGGGTTGAAAGACGAAGAATTTTAGAGTTAGAAAAAAAAACAACTCAACATGAAGTAAGGAAATAATCTGAAAATGGAACCAGAAACAAAGGAACAAAAAGGAACAATTTCAGCCAATTTTGTTTTATACCTTTGAAAAATATGGGAGCAATTGTTGATGGACAATTTTTATGTTATATGTTAGTTGTTCATAATTTTATTAATTTAATTTTTTCTACTATATTAAATATAATTTTGTGTACGTTTTTGTAATTGTGTGTACGTATCTTACTCTAGCATGGGCCGCCACAATGGCTTATATATACTTCTTAGAATCGATTTAGCCCTATTGAAGGCTTGATTTGACCAAAAAAATTGATTGAGGGTTCATGGAAAACCAATTATTTATATACAAATAACACATAACTAACCACGATTGTAAAAATTTTTAATGGTTTTACAATTAACTTAATACCAGTTTTTGTACCAAAAATAAAATAACAAATGAAAATTATTTTTTTAATTGTTATTTTACGTTGCTTTATACCGACTAAGGTCATTAACTGCTCTGGGGTTAATAAAAACTGGAAAATCGAGATGAATGATGAATGATTAATTCATGAATGAAATCAACAGTTTACTGCATAGAACTGAAGTTTAAATAGCCATAAAGAGGCCTTCGATAAAATGTTAAACAATTATGATCGTCACAATAAAGCAGAGCCTCAAAAACAAAAATAAGAACCTTAAATAAATTAGTTCTAAGTTCAGATTTTGTAGATTGTACAAAATCTATATACTGCATCTATTTATATAGCTAACTTAAATGTATAAGTGAAAATTACAATTTTGTAATAAGCTCTTGCGATGTAATCATTCATGTTCTCATGTCCTTAAAATTTTTAACACAAACTATAATTTGTCTTAAACTATTTTTAAAATTAAATATATTTTTTACAAAAAAGTAGATTTGGAATATTACAAGAGTTTAACAAATTGGTGCCATAAAAAATATACACTGTAATCTTACATTTGATAAGTAATTACTTTACTAGTGGGACATAATTGGACTTATTTGTTAAACGAACTTGAAGTTTAAAAAAAAAAAAAATCCTTATTTATGTAGGTATTAAAACGAATTCTATAGATACATACAAGATTTGATAAATGATTTTTATGAATAATAAATGGCACAACAATTAATATTTTATGTAAACTTCACAATTTTAATTTTTAATAAGGAAAGAATTAAATATAAACTCACACGTAAAGTGATTATAATCATATTACGCATAAAAGTTTTAAATTTCAGATAACAAAGCTTCATAATTGTTTCCAAGCTTATACAAGATTAGCCAGAATTTCAAATGTTCCATTAGTCAAACACATCGTTTTTTATTCTCATCAATTTATGAATTTTCTGTTTAACTCATATTTAAAGTTATAATATTTTAAAAAAAATATGCAAAACTAGCAGTTTTCCTTAAAAAGAATCAAGTTAACAAAAGCATTATAAGATAAGAATCAAAACCTTTTAAGAAATGTTAGTCTTCCAAATTTGTATTGATTTATGTTTTTAAATGTGATGAGATACATTAACAAATAATTTAGATATGACAGAGAGAGGACCTTAAATTCAAGTACATAAAATAAGAGTGTTTCTGATGCATTGAGGTTGGAATTTAAGTGACACCTGCCATTTTGTATAAGAAAATGATATTGAAAAGAAATTCTCAATAATAAAATGAAAATATGGTAAAACTTTTGACATAAGTTCCATTATATCTATAAGAGAACAATTGATCCAAACAAAACTTTTCAGACATGATGATTTAAAAACCTTTAAGTATTATTGCAGTACATTCTCACAAGTAAATGTATATTTGCAATGATTTTTACATAAAATAAATACTAAAAAGTAGGAATTTTTATTTGTAGCCATAATATATATAATCATATTACATTTTTACGGTAACTTTGAACAAGTATATCCGACTGTTTACACTCACCCATCATATAGAAGTTATAGAGATACTTGTTACTTGTCACTACTGAAGATGGTTACCTGGCAATCGAAATACGTTTCTAGGCAATAAGTCAAGAATACATTCATTTGAATTTTCGTTCAAATTTATGTTTTTAGTTTCTTTTTGTATATAAATCATAATATTTTACTTAAATAAGACCATAAAATATTTTTATATTGAATACATAGTGTATATGTTTATTGAAAAAATCAAGTGAAACTAAAATTATAAACATCTTATATAAAAATTGACTATCTTGCCGTCCGTGCGTTCAGAGGTATGCGCATGCGCTCTGTTATCCCCACTTACGTATTCAAAACGTTGGTTGGGTTAAGTTGATACAGCGCACGGCATTCAAATATGCCTATTTGCTCAAACCGGCTATTTACCATATTTGTTAATATTTTTGTATTTTTTTCATAACAACTATTTACGTTTGTCAAAATATTATTACTTAAGCACATTAAATAATTATTTACGCACCCGATGGTACAATTTTTTATGAATTTAAATTTATATTATTTGTAATTATTATTATTTGTATAAATATTATTTGTAAAGCGCGACAAATAGTTAGCCAGTTGTAAATATTCGCTTTTAACGGACTTTGATTGATTATTGATAATTTCGATTGTTTATTAAACGTTCTCCCTTACAAACTTTGCTACCGTTTTTCACTCTTTTACGGGAGAAATTTTCAAAAACCCTTTCTTATTATATATCTGCATCGTATAAGGAAAACACTTTCCAAATTTCATCGACACAAATGTGCACTTATATTTGAAAATACAATGTAAAACGAAAAAAAAAATGACCTTTTTTTTTAACATGACTAAAAAGCTATTCGATTTCGCACATTTGGATGTTGTACATACAAAATTGTTGGAAATAGGTGAAAAGCGTAAATTCGAATATTTTATTTTTTTTCAATAACAATAATTGGTTTTCATTCGTCATTTGACCACGGTCAGATGCAGATCTGTTCAGTGATTGTGAATAACAAAATTTACAAAACAAAAATTACAAGTGTGGACCAGAACGAGCCAGACACATCGATTCACTCCCAAGCCGGTGAGTGAATTTATTCATTATCTAAAATAATAAACAACACCCGACAGAAAAATAAAATATTTCCCAAAATGACTTCAACTAAAAATATTACCAACAACATTACTTACGCCCAAATGACGACAAGGGCAAACAACACAGCTCAAAATTTTCCTTCCAAGGAACAAGCGATTGTTTTTGAAAGTACGCCTGGAGCAAAAATATCCGATTATATTAAATGCGTTGGATCCCAAATTGGACCAAAAAATATCCTGTTCGCATCTCGTCTCTCAAATAACAGAATTTGTATATATCTAAACTCGACAGAGACAGTTGACCAATATATAAACAAATTTAAAAAAATAACAATTAATGATATCACATTAACATGTAGACGACTAATTACACCATCCACCAAATTAATAATCTCGAATGTGTGCCCTTCTATTCCCCATCACATAGTCACAGCGGCATTGTCCCAAGTTGGATTTGAAGTCATCTCGAACATGCAATTCGTCCGAGTAGGAATGTTGGAAGAGCAATATAAGCACATTTATAGCTTCCGACGAATTGTATTCGTCAAATCTTACGATCCCAAAATTCAACCAGACTCAATAGTTATTAAACACGATAACGAGGACTATCGAATCTATATAGGAGAGGGCATAAAAAAATGCTCTAGATGCAACATGCTCCACCAAAGATCAGACAACTGCGACAAACAGACCCCAATCGATACAAATAAGACTGAAGAAAAAGGTGCAACAGAAGAGGAAAACAGAAAAAGACCAAGGACCTCCAGTACAAGCTCCCAGGAAATAGCTAGATCAGGAGGCGAGGATATAACCATCGAGGAAAAAAGGACTAGCACCGAAAAAACCAGAGACAACGATCCAATGTCAGGTGGGACGGATAGTGATCGGGAGGATGGATCAACTCAGGATGAGGGTCCGATCCCTGCGAAAACGAAAAAAAAAACAAAGAAAGTGAAAAAAATCGAAAGTGAAAACGAAAGTAATAACGAGATAACCTGGTCAAACTTGGAAAAAGAATTTGACACAACCGTCCCGAGTAATAATTTCCCAGTAAGTGTGAAGCAATTGCGAGGCATACTTGATTTGGTTCAGGGAAGACAACAAATCGACGAAATAATTAAAGAACACACAAGCGATATAACCGGACTAATAGAAATGTGTACAGTTCTGTACAATAAAATGAACCGAAGTCAAAAAAACCGATTGACTCGGTTAATAAAAAGACTTCAAGAACTAAAACCTACCTTATAAAGTACACATAATGGGTAGGTTTATATTGCAATGGAACTTGAATGGATTCTACAACAAGTATGAGTACCTAAAGCTATTAATAAACGAGGAAAACCCGCTTTGCATCTGCTTACAAGAGACGAACTTCTTTGGGAATCATTGTGGAAACATAAATGGATATTTATCCTTCCACAAAAACCGGGAGCAAGCGCTAAGAGCCAGTGGAGGAGTGGCCACCTATATCAAACGCAGCGCGTTTCCAGAAGAAATTTCAATCAATACCCATATTGAAGCAGTTGCTGTAAAAATCAAGTACCCTTTTAGAGCCACAATCTGCAATATATACCTACCAAACAGCCGACCACTAGAACAAAAATCACTTGAAAACTTATTAGAACAATTGCCATCACCAGTTATCCTTCTAGGCGATTTCAACGCCCACCACCACTATTGGGGCTCAAAAAAGGATGACCCGCGGGGCACGCTTATAGCCAATTGGATAGAAAATAGTGACGAAATGATATTACTAAATGACGAACAACCAACACATTTCAATGTCGCAACAGGCACAGGAAGTAATATAGATCTATCCTTCGCTGATAAATCGTTGGCCATCAAAATGGAATGGACAACCTCGAAGGATTTGAATGACAGCGACCATTTTCCTATCTACATTGGAATAGAGAACATAGAGAGCCCAAATGATAATGTGCTTAAGATTCCAAGGAAATGGAAATTTGAGCAAGCAAATTGGAGCCTATTCCAACAGAAGATTGACCAAGAAATTCCCACACTTACAGACCTGTCCCACCTCCAAAGTACCTACAAAGATGATCTTGGCCGCCTTACAAACTTAGCCCAACCACAAGATACACATATAAGCGAAATTGTTAAATCCTTCACAGAGGTAATATTAAATGCAGCCAAAGAAACAATCCCAAGAACTAGAGAAACCCATAGGAAAAAATCGGTACCATGGTGGAACCCAGAGTGCCAAAAAGCCATCAAAGAAGCTAAAGCCGCCTTTAGGAAATTTAGAAGGAATACCAACTTGGAAATGGAAGGTGTACTGAAAATTGAATATAAAAAACGACGAGCAAAGGCAAGGAGAACCGTTAAAGAAAGCAGAATAAAGTCGTGGGAAAACTACATCTCAACAATTAATTGCCACACAAATACAACAGAGATGTGGAGGAAAATTAAACAACTAAGAGGTACAAGATGTAATTTCCAGGAAATAAATCTAATGGACAGCGATGGAAACTACACCAGCGACCCAAAGCAAACAGCAAAAATTTTGGCAGATTCCTTTTCATACAACTCCAGTTCTGAAAACTATATTCCTAGCTTCCGGCAAACTAAAGAAAGAATCGAAGCAGAAGCAAATACTAACGACATAACTGACAACTCAAATCCAATAAACAAAAAAATAACCTTGGACGAATTAACCTTCGCCCTATACAAGGCAGGTAACACAGCGCCTGGACCTGATGGGCTGCCTAATGCAATCCTAAAACAATTACCAAACAGTGGGGTAAAATATATTCTCGACCTCTTCAATCACATATGGGAATTTCAAGTGTTCCCAGACGAATGGAGAATAGCCATAACAATCCCAATAGCAAAACCCGGGAAGGACCCAAATTCACCTAAGAATTACCGGCCAATATCATTAACAAGCACTCTGTGCAAATTAATGGAAAAAATCATATCCAAAAGGCTACAGTGGTTCTTAGAAACACAAAAATATATTTCACCAAATCAGTTCGGATTTAGAAATAACCGGTCAACAATAGACCAACTAGCGTGTATAGACACCGAAATTAGTAATGCTTTTAGAAACAAATACCATACTATCATGGTCGCCCTTGACATCGAAAAGGCATACGAGATGGTATGGATAAGCAGAATCCTAAAAACGCTAAATGATATAAATATTAAGGGCAACACATTGGCCTTCATTCAAAACTTCCTCAAAGAAAGGAAAATCCAAGTCAAAGTAGGAAATTCACTATCTCCACTTACGACTCAAGAAAATGGACTACCTCAAGGATCGGTATTGAGCGTCACACTTTTCTTAATAGCTATCAACGAGGTAATCAGTTGTGTGGAGAAGCCCAGCAAAGCATTCCTATTTGCCGACGACCTGACCATATTAAGAAAAGGCGCAGATGTGCAAACAACGACAGCACTAATACAGAACGACTTGGACAAAATATCCTCATGGACGCTGAAATCTGGATTCAAAATATCTAAGGACAAAACTGAAGCTATCATCTTCTCACCCAGGCGACCCAAAAATAACATAAAACTAATGTTAGAGGGAAAACAAATTAAAATGGTGTCAACAATTAAAATATTAGGAGTGACCTTGGACCAAGGAATGACCTGGAAAAATCATATTATGGCACTTAGAACCGATTGCTATAAAAGGCTAAACATTCTAAAAACATTAACATCAATAGGATGGGGGGGCGTGAACTTTGATACCTTGAAAATGACATACAAGGCACTAATTCAACAAAAAATCGAATATGGTGCAATACTATATGATGCATCCTCTAAAAGCCGACTGAAGACCCTGGAAGCGATCCACAATACAGCAATGAGGATATGTACTGGAGCTTTTAGAACCAGCCCAATCACAAGCATATTGGCTGAAGCAAACGAGCAACCGCTGGTCTTTAGAAGGAAGGAAATAATCCTAAAATATGCAGCTAGAACTAAGCATGATCCCAACAACCCAGCTAGGGAAAGCTGCAGTAAAGACCAAGCGACTAATATTAATAATGAAAGTGAGCCCCAACACCACCAACCATTGAAGACTCGAATAATAAAATACGAAAGGGAAATAGGGTTAGAGGTACCAAAGGGTTACTCACAACTCGACAATCATCGACCACCGTGGGAATCCTGGATCCCACCGATAGATACTTCCTTAGCCGAATATCCAACCGGAACTACACCTCCTGTACTTTTTGTTAAACTATTTATGGAAATCAGGAACAGACACCAAGGATACCAGGAATTCTTCACTGATGGATCGGTACTAAACGGAAAATCGGGATGTGCCATCATAACAAACAACCAAGAAATTTCCCACAGGCTGAAAGACGGAACCTCAATCTTCAACTGCGAAGCCGTAGCAATAATGAAATGCTTAGAAACAATCGTAAAAAAGCCACAAAAGAAACCGTCAGTCATTTATTCGGACTCACTATCAACCCTTAACGCTTTAAAAAATCGGCATAATAAAAATAAAATAATAATTAACATACAAAAAAAAATAGACCACATGCTCAAAAACAATTACCAAATAAAGTTGATTTGGATCCCCGGACATCAAGGGATAGATGGCAACGAGCAAGCCGACGAAGCGGCAAAAAGGGCAACCACCGAAGAACTGATCGATGATCACGAGCTGGAATTAGAAGACTGGAAGAGGTTAGTCAGGAGTAAAGTCCATAAAACCTGGGACAGTATGTGGAGAAATACACCGCAAAAATTAGCTACGGTGAGAGACTCAGCTACCCAAGAGAAATGTCCATCGGTAGCAACCAGGAAGGAGCCGACTACCATAACTAGGTTGCGTATTGGGCACACTAACCTGACACATATCCACTACATCAATAAGGAACAAAAGCCAAAATGCAGAAATTGCGATCAAGATCTGACCGTTAAACATGTCCTGATAGAGTGTGGGGCATACAACTGTCAGAGGAGCGCGACTGGCATGCCGACAACGATGAAAGAGTGCCTCAATACAGAAGAAGGGATTAAAAAGACTATAGAATTCCTAAAAAAAACTAAATTATTTGATACAATATAAAGTACAAAAACATATTTATAAGCCTAGTTTACTATTAGAATTTATTATATTATTATCATTTAATAGAATTTGTTAGTTATTATCATTTATTAGAATTGTTAACTATTATTTATTAGAACTAAACATGTATTACCAATCGTAACATGTACATTATTTTAGTCATTAATGACCAAGATGTTAAACAGTGACTTTAAATAAAATAAAATAAAAAAAAAAAAAAAATAATTGGTTTTCAAGTTGTTCTAAATACCGAAAAAAAGTTAGTATGGAA
Source organism: Sisyra terminalis (assembly GCA_958496175.1). NCBI lineage: Eukaryota > Metazoa > Arthropoda > Insecta > Neuroptera > Sisyridae > Sisyra > Sisyra terminalis. Next base: position 18,846,415 of record OY292275.1, read on the forward strand.
GATTTTATATTTGCATTGACAGTGAAATATATGGCAAAAAATTGCTACTTTAATGCTTTTCAGCCGAATATATAATTACTGCAGATCACAACCATTGGTTCATAAAAAATAAATTTTAAAAAGTTTGATTGTTGAAAAACGAACCAATATTTAAAATCGCCTATTTGGTATAAGTACTACATAAGTATTAAACTTTCATACTAATTTAGTGAAATGACGTTATTTAAAAAGTTGTTATTAAAATGGTATTAAAAAAAACACTTATATTTTATTTCTTAATATAATTTAGGTAAACTTTTATTTATATTAACAACACTTTGATTATTAAATTTAAAATTTCGATTGTTGATAAACTCTACATTATCTCATTAAACATTTTATTGAGATAGAACCTTTAGTTGCGAATGCATCGGGCAACTACTAGTGATGATATAATTGTATGACTATAGATAAATTAATAACTATACCCAATTAAAAACTCAAATAGAAACTTTTTTTTATTAAAAGTGGAAAATTATTTTTTATAAAAGTTTTTTTAGTAGTTACTGTTAATAAGTTCTGTATGTTGATTTTTAAATATCGTACAAATGTTTATCTTTCCATGATAATAAGTCAACCAATAACAAAAACAAATGCCAATTTTGGAGATAATCAAAAATCAAATATGACCATTATAAAATAAATAAAACAAATTTCACCACTCTATACACAAAGTTATACCATATACATGGTATAAATATAGGAGTCAATCAATATATCTTGAAATTTATATTTACCTTAAAAAAATTATATATTACAAATGTCTATTAGTTTCAACAAAAAAAAAGGGTGTTCTCTGTTCATTAAGTTTTATACGCATTTCGGGCAATATCGCATATAAATTGTAGACGGGATTTCTTAACCTTCAGTTTAATAATGCATATATTTATTAATGCATTCCCTTTTAGATTTTCAATATGATAAATACTGTTTTAGGAAGCAATCTGCTGTTATTGAGTCAAAATAAGACAAAGACAAACAAAAAAAAATAGAATTAAAGAATTTGAATTAAGGACAATTTTTGATGATTTATTATTTAACATTTGAGAAATTATACTTTTTTTTAGTCAGTTTTGATTTATAATGAACTTCAATTAATAGTTTTAATAAATTATAATATTCTACTACTCTAAATTGGTTGGTACATTGGTTTTACTGGGTATCGTTTTCTCTAATTGAAATTATATCTTGTATTAATTTTTGCTTTCTTTTTAGATATTTCTCATTTTTTGTGATGACTCCATTAAAAATGAATATTTTTATCTTTACCTAAAATGAATAAGAGTTACTTTGGTAATAGGTTTCATAATTCATTTAGAGTAATTCGGTCTGTTAGTAAATAAAATGTTGTTAAGAAATTCAAACCATGAAAATCATTAAGAATATTAAATATTTGAATAAATTCCTCTTTTTTGAAGATACATTGGTTCCCACTTGAATTATATTCTAACTGTGATATGCAAAACATAGAGGTAGTGATAAAGAGTTCAATTCACTTTTCACCGCATTTAATATTAAGAATGGTAAGATATCAAAAATTGAAATTTTTTCATGTTCAATGATCATTGAAATTCCTAATTTACCGAAAAAAGGAAAACTCGTTAAAATATATGACTGTAAAAATTTATCTTGAATTAAAAAATGTATCTTTCGATTTATACTTTATCAGTTAATTCGAATGCTGTTTGGTAAAATTATGCAAAATTCTTCACGTAATACTACAAGCAGCCGTTGCCAAATTGTCTTAAGCATTTGCATTAATTAAAATAATTTGAAAATTATGCTCAAATAAGTTAAATTATCTAATAATTCCGAACAGCTTACATACAGATATTTGAAATTCAATTGTTTTCCGATGTTGGCCAGTTTGGTACTTGACTGTTATATTATACGTATAACCAGCAATTGTACTTCGTGCATTGATAACATCTCATAACCTGTGCCAACTTGTTTGTATTTCTAAACTTTAATGAGTAACTCTAATAATTTTCATGGTATAAAAGTAAATTAAATCAATATCAAAGTAAAATAAATGTGGCATTGATTTAAAGATATAATTGAGTCTGTAGTAATTCATTTCTTATACTAATATCCAATTTTTGTAGTCAACTTTTAAAAATTTAATATCTTTGTTTTAAATAGGTCTTATTAAAAAAAAAAACGCTTTTTAAATATTATTTATGTACAATAATTTTTTCTGCGGAAAATATTTCACTTATGTGGAAAATAATAAATTTTTAAGATGAAAAATTATAAGTATCAACGTGTAGCTCATATGTTCTTCAAAACAAAGCTTGAAGGAAAATATAAGACACAACAAAGAACTTACACTCTGGGTTTAATTTTTTTTTATCTTGGTTACAAGGCATTAAACTGAAAATAAATAATTCATACTAACGTATAATGTACAATGTACATGCACGAAACAAGACGTGATATTGCGTACAAGGCAATTTTCAGGACACATGTGTGTTTTTTTTCTCTTAAAATGAATAAATAAATAACATAATAAATAAAATAATCAGTTTTAAAAAATGACAAGGTTGAATAAAAATTGATTGAAGATAACGTTAAAGTTTTACACTTCTAAGAAATATAAAACAAAATCACTCGTACGAGACATTTTTTTTTGCCTATAGCTACAAAATACATTTAAAATGATAATTTCTATCAATTGAAAGCACATAAGGAGTTTCAATGTTTTGAATATAGATGATTTAGTACACACAAAAAACATTGCAAATTTTTAAAAAGAAAATATATATGTCTTTAACCACACAAACAATACGAAATGGATTTAGTAGTGAAAAAATGTTTTTTTTTTTAATAGTATATGCTTTATTCACATGAAATGAAATCAACTTTCGATAAATTCTCCTAAAAATGTACATTTTAACTCAAATGATAAGAGAAAAGAGCTATTTTTTGTTAGTTCAATACAATTCTTATTCACAACCTACACGTACTATGGAATTGAAAATGTATTATTTAAAATTTTTAGTGGTTGATTTTTTTGTTAATAAATTTAAAGTTTACATGAAAAAAATCAAAGATTTTCTTTTATTATATAGAATAATATGAGTTTAACTGAAGTTTATGGATGCCTAACCGGAAAAATAAAATTGTTCAATGAAAATCCTTGAATTAAAAGAGGTAAAGGAATTGCACTTGCTCAGAGTTTTAGGTTCGATTTCACTCATTTTTTGGGGAATCCTTTATCTGAAACAAGTGCTTTAATTTAGGATGGAGGTTTCTTTTTTGTTTTTAGTCTTATAGCACCAATTTCAAACATATCTCTTTATTCGCATTTTTTATTAGTTATATACTGTCGCTTTTTAAGTACTAAGATTTTTAGCAACTCTAGCGTTTATAAAAATCCGTAAACTGAAAAATACTAAAAATTCGCACATTACGAGATTCGAACTCAATTCCTCCAGGTTTGAAGCGATCACCTTGACCACTCGGCCATCAATTGGCTCTTTGTTTTCACCTACTTTTTATATTCACTAAGTATTAAAATTTTGTTTGGTTACAAAAATCTACAGGAATCATACATTTCTTTTAAATTAACGTGAAATTTTTCATTGGAACGAAATTTTTCCTAAATTAGAATAATATTTTTTTAGACTTTTTTAGTCTAAAAACTTTTTTTATCCATTACAAACAAGGTAAATATATATATATATATATATATATATATATATATATATATATCTATGTTTTGAACAAAAACATCAACCACAGTTTATATCTCTTATGGTTTTGTAATTAAAAGTTAGTAAGTAATACCTTTTAACTCTATTGATTTCCATTCAAAGTTATTAAAAACGAAGTTTCTCTATTGTTGAAAATAATAGTTTCTAAAAGTTCAATTTTGTAAATTGTTATCTTAAATGAATTACAAAAGCCGCAAACAATCCAACAATGAAAGCAAACTTTTTTGGACTAAAGCTCTATTTGAATCATTGTTTGTTAAAAGGTAATTTACATATGTTGAATCTTGTAACAGTTGAATAGATAACACTAGTAATTAAGTGTTATAAAGATTTAGCTTCGATGGAAGTAAGATAACTCATGTATAGTAAATTTCGTTTTAGAAACAAGATATTCTATGTAAATAAGTTTATATACGGTACACTAAAGAGATGCCGTCCCACTGTGTAATTAAAAGAAAATGCAAATCCTAAACAAATTGATGTTAACGTGTTGTTATTAGCAAGCAATAGTTAATTACAATTTGTTACCAATTATACTTAAGATAAATCAAAAAATGTATCAATTTACTATTATTAGGCAAATATTACTCAAAATTTAATAAACTTTTATTAGTTATAAACCCATAATTCTACCTCACAAGAATAGATCAGAATTATTTTTTTAATTTATTCAAATGATGAATTATTCGTTTATAAAGTTGGATAAACTATTTGAAAATTTTATTGAAATTAATGCTTATAAGCTCAAATTATTGTTTGCTGCAATCGAATAATTTTAAGCTATGGGAATTTCTTCTACTCCAAATTGCTGCATACTCATTAAACGGAACTCAAATTCACACTAATTGTAAATTCACACCCTGCGTTAAATTTCAACAAATATGTTAAATATGTTTTGTTTTCCTGGTAACCAATGGGAGGAAACTGTAAGGCTTATAATGCATGTGGTTTGAAACTACGGATAGGTATAGTAATCATGCATAGTTCTTCTCATTAGTGAACAATTTTAAAACCTCTATTTCGGAGATATTTTTGAATTCAATCATCTAAAAGAATTATCCTTGTTACGTATTGAATGGATATTGAATTAATAAGCAAGGTATTTAAAGTAATTAACAACCTTCAAAGTTTATTTTAGCTCTGAAATAACGAGTCTAACATGTTTACTCCCTTTTTTTTTGTTTCAAATGTAAAGAGGGTTTAACAATTTATTTTTAGTATTAATTAATTTTTAGAAAGTCGTTTGTTTAAAACTAAATTGAAGGATTAAAATTGCAAAAACTAGCCACTGTTAGTTGTGAACCCGCTTTAAATTGGTGAAATATTTTTAATTGCCAGAGTTGGCATTTATTCTTGATACAACATTTTCTATAAAAAAAGGGTTGTCATTGGATTTAAAACCCAAAAGATTAGATTAGAAAATGTACGATTACTTATATAAAATTCAATGAAATTATAATAAACACTTTGGACAAGACAATGTGTTTCACAAATTCAAATAAAATATTAACTCTTGCGATCTAATCGACTTTAATCCTTTAATGAATTTGCGGTTTACGAACATGTGGTTGAGGTTCGTCATTCTTTCCATTCCTTAATAAGTTGAAAAGCTGCTTTGTGTTGTTTTTTATAACTTTATCAAAAACAGCTTCAGTGTTCGAAATAAATCAATATTTCTGTATTCATATTTCAGTATTTATCAATAAATCAATGTTTGAAATAACAAACAAATCAATGTTGAGTCCTCTTTACTTATACTCAATGTTAATCCTTCTATCATCATAAATAAAAAAAAAATAATCGCTAAGCTTAGCTTGTATTTCGGATTAACAATTTTTAAACGTACAAAAAAGTATTTCCTTTTATTTGACCTCTATTTATTATATAAGTAGATATAATTAATCAATAAAATCATCTGAATCAGAAGATATTACCCATTCACCACACACCAAACTAATAAATCAAATCATTTAAAATACATTATTGAAACCAATATCTTTTGATTTATAAATGGGAAAAAAGTAAGAATTACTAAAGTAACAAAGAATTAAATTTTCAGGATTTTAAATTTAAATTTGTACAGTGTAATTTTTCAAATTGTAAGTTTTAAATAAAAAGTTATGTAACAAAATAGTATGTGTCTAGTCCTGGATCATGGTATTACTGTAATATAGTAATATTTTTTATAATTTTTTCTGTATAAATGGATATATTTCCGTTCAAATAACTCAATTGTAAACCTTTGCAACCCCAATTTTTTACTGTACTTCTGTCTTATAAGTAAAAATACTATCTTTCATTAATCAAGGCATCAGTTTTGAAGTATAAATAATGAAGCATAAATATAACAGCTTAGAAATACATAATACAGAATGTAAGAGTACATGCGTTAATCACTTTTCTGTTTTATACTTTAAAATTCTTTGATGGCATATTGTACTAAAGATGCAAGAAATAGAGGAGAAAAAAATAAGTGAGGAACAATGTATAATATCAACAAAACGAAAAAAAATATAAGACTGACTGGTGAGATTTAAGGAAATATTTTTCAGAAAAAAAATTCAAAAAAATCTATAAACCAAATAAAAGAAAAAAATCATTGAAAATTTTGATTCAAATAATTTTTTGTTCTTTGCAATCTTGAATATTTTTACTGATAATTCTTTTTTTGAACTCTTAAAGAACAATGTTCGAAATTATTCTTTTCTTAAGGTAAGTACTAGCTGATTCTTGTAAACGATTCTCTGCCAGGCAATACTATAACAGCTATTATAAAAATAAAAGTTTCTTTATTTTTTCAATAACAACTTAAATTTTTGTATAACAGATTAATAAAGGTGATATTTATGATTCTCTTGTGCTTATGTATTCCTTAACAATCGCATTGAACACAACAATTGTAATAACGAAACTATTACAAATCAGCTCCCTATTTGGTATTATAGAATTTACTTTTTTCTATAAATTAACATCGATTCGTTAAATCAAACATATTCTTTTTATAATTGATTCTTACTAATAAAGATAGTTAAATATGAGCAGTTTTAGTAACCTTTAATTTTTGTCTTAGATTAAAAAAAAGTGGGTAAAAGTGGGGAAAAGTGGGTAAAAGTGGATCACTTTCTTTCTTAAGCAGTGCAGTTCCAAAGTTTAGGACTAAATGAATAATCTCTGAATTCAAAGCAATACATGAACATCTAATATTTAACGAAAAAGGATTTTAATGATGATTATAACATTAACTTACAAATATCAGGCACTTATTAGGAAATGATTCACTGGAGATGGGTCACTTTAGATCAATGCATAAGTGACAGTGAATCAATTATGTAAAAATACCGTAAAAGACATCAATTTTTACGTTATTACTCATTTATTTGTGCTTTTAGATAACTTCTTTATAATAGAATCAAAATAGTTTTTAAAATTAACAAATACCACACTAAATTTAATTTGAGTACAGATGTGTTGTTTGAGAACAATTTCTTAATCAATAATATGTAAATTCAATTCTAATGTAGGTATACAGAAACCAATATTACCTATATACCCAAAAATCCAACGACGCTAGCAGTCTTTTAGGTTTCCTATTTTACAAAATGAAATGATTCAAAATTGACCATTTTTGAACAAAAATATTTTAAAAAAATCCGTCTCAAGGAAAAAAACATTGGTTACAAAGATTGTATGCTAGAGCAAGCATACTACGAAATAAAAACATTTATCTTTCTTATGCTTCTAAAAGTTAAACCAATTTTAAAAGCACTTGAAAAAAATTCTTTACTTATCTACTGATCCGTGCGTAACAACGTATTTTCCCGCTTTTATAACTCATCGATTACCAGCGTGACAAAGAAAGGTATGAAAAAGCAACAATTATGCACTTTTTTGTATGTGCAAGTGCAATTCATACTGAGTTACTGTGAATTATTCACTATACTCCATGATTCTCTGTAACCCAATCTCCCTTACTTATTGTGACCTGCATTTAGGTGACATATATTTTTCAGTAAAGTAATAAGAAAAATCTCCAAAAACTTTAAATATAGCGTGAAAACGTCCTTTGATAACCTGCAGCATTCTTTGCTATACCTGTACAGGTGTAACTCTTTTGAGTCTCCTAATATAGTAAAAATTTACACTCATATATATAAATGGATATTACATAAAAATTTCAAAATAATCGGTCAAAAATTTTAGAATATTAGGGACTTTAAGCAAACGAACATTAAATTTTTATATTAATAGATTTTATCATATTTTTCGTATCTATCACAATAAAGATTCAAAGCTCTCAATGGCAAGCTGTCTGAACTACTATTAGGCGTTACAATCGTATATCTTACAAGCATTAACAAGAGTAATTGGGAATAGAGAATAATTGAACTAATTTGAACGTATATACGTTTCATCTAAGCTCATTCAAAGACATTATATAAACTATTTGAGCGCTTAAAGCATTATAGTAATTTCCTCAAACGGATAATAATTGGAAATGATTTTAAGCTACCTTTAAATAATAATTAAAAGCCGGAGTATTAAAGTCAAGGTTCAACATAAATACATGTATAATTCAACAATTAATTTTTTCAAAAACTTTTGCTTTTAATATCGTAAATTTTTAAGGTCAACCAACTCAAATTACAGTCTTTACCTTTTATGATGTTTAAGAATGTACAAAAACTATTATTTATAGGTATTATTTTTTAAGAAAGCGTGAAAAAATCACATAAGGAAAATTTTACAAAGTTTTTGCCAATTTAAATTGTGAAATACATTCGTCATTTGACCACGGTCAAATGCAGATCTCGTAGTGATTGTGAATAACAAAATTTACGAGACCCGGGAAGGATCCAAGTTCCCCTAAGAATTACCGTCCAATTTCACTAGCAAGCACTCTGTATAAATTAATGGAAAAAATCATATCCAAAAGACTACGGTGGTTCCTAGAAACACAAAAATGTATTTCACCAAACCAATTTGGATTTAGAAACAACCGGTCAACAATTGACCACCTAGTGTGTATAGACACTGAAATTAGTAATGCATTTAGAAACAAAAACCATACTATCATGATCGCTCTTGACATCGAAAAGGCATACAAGATGGTATGGATAAATAGAATTCTAAAAACACTAAATGATATGAATATTAAAGGAAACACATTGGTCTTCATACAAAACTTCCTCAAAGAAAGGAAATTCCAAGTGAAAGTAGGAAATTCGCTATTTCCACTTACTATCCAAGAAAATGGACTACCTCAAGGATCAGTGTTGAGCGTCACACTTTTCTTAATAGCTATCAACGAGGTAATCAGCAAAGCATTCCTATTTGCCAACGACTTGACAATATTAAGAAAAGGCGCAGACGGGCAAATAACGACAGCGCTAATACAGAACGACTTGGACAAATTATTCTCATGGACACTGAAATCAGGATTCAAAATATCTAAGGAAAAAACTGAAGCTATCATCTTCTCACCTAGGCGACCTAAAAATAACATAAAACTAACGTTAGAGGGAAAACAAATTAAAATAGTGTCAACAATTAAAATATTAGGAGTGACCTTGGACCAAGTAATGACCTGGAAAAATCACATTATGGCACTTAGAACCTATTGCTATACAAAGCATAATATTTTAAAGACATTAACAATAGGATGGGGGGCGTGAATTTCGATACCTTAAAAATGATCTACAAGGCACTAATTCAACAAAAAATCGAATATAGTACAAAACTATATGGTGCATCATCTAAAAGCCGATTGTAAACCCTAGAAGCGATTCACAATACAGCGATGAGGATATGCACTGGAGCTTTTAGAACCAACACCATATTCACAAGCATATTAGCTGAATCAAATGAACAACTGCTGGCCTTCAGAAGGAAGGAAATCATCCTAAAATATGCAGCTAGAACTAAGTATGATCCTAATAACCCAGCTAAGGAAAGTTGCAGCAAAGACCAAACGACCAACATTAATAATGAAAGTGAGCCCCAACACCACCAACCATTGAAGACTCGAATGAAAAAGTACGAAAAGGAAATAGAGTTAGAGGTACCAAAGGGGTACTCAAAACCCGACAATCAACGACCACCTTGGGAAGCCTGGATGCCACCTATAGACACTTCCTTAGCCGAATACCCAATCGACAATACGCCTCCTGTTCTGTATGTTAAACTGTACATGGAAATCAAAAACAGACACCAAGGATACCAAGGATACCAAGAATCCTTCACTGATGGATCGGTACTTAACGGACAATCAGGATGTGCCATCATAACAAGCAATCAAGAAATCTCCTACAGGCTGAAAGACGGAACCTCAATTTTCAAGTGCGAGGCCGTAGCAATAATAAAATGTTTAGAAACAATCGAAAAAAAAAACTACAAAAGAAACCGACAGTCATTTATTCGGACTCGCTATCAACCCTTTACGCCTTAAAAAATCGGCATAATAAAAATAAGATAATAATAAACATACATAAAATAGACCATATGCTCAAAAGCAATTACCGAATAAAGTTAATTTGGATCCCTGGACACCATGGGATAGATGGCAATGAGCAAGCGGACGAAGCGGCAAAAAGGGCGACCACCGAAGAACTAACTGATGACCACGAGTTGGAATTGGATGACTGGAAGAGGTTAGTCACGAATAAAGTCCAAAAAACCTGGGACAGTATATGGAAAAATACTCCCCAAAAATTAGCTACGGTGAGGGACTCAGCCACTCAAGAGAAATGCCCAATGGTAGCAACCAGGAAGGAGCAGACTACCATAACTAGGTTGCGTATTGGGCACACTAACCTTACACATATCCACTACATCAATAGGGAGTAAAATCCAAAATGCAGAAATTGCTATCAAGATCTGACCGTTAAGCATTTCCTAATCGATTGTGGGGCATATGATCGTCAGAGAAACGAGATTAAAATGCCGACAACAATAAAAGAGTGCCTCAACACTGAAGAAGGAATTAAAAAGACCTTAGAATGTGTAAAAAAAAAATATTTGAAAAAATATAAAGAACAAAAAAAAAGTATGAAACCTTTTCCTTTGATTATGTAACCCATCCAATTGATTTAATTTATTTAATTTCTTGCCGAATTACATTTCCTTACTATCCTGATATTTCCGTTTTAAGTCCTTTAGGTCCTCGCTTTTACACATAGCACTTTAGTAACTGCTACCAGACTTTAAGTATGAATTTTCTTGTTGAGGAAAGAAATTACAAACATTTGTGTAATAAAATTTATATTACTAGAATAGCACCAACCGTTTATTTTCTTTTCTTTTCTTTTATTTATACTAATATTATTATTACTTATATTTATCGCATAACAATTTATTTGGTTCTTTGTATTTTTTTTACCTTTAGTTCGATTAAAATCATATTGTATTTTGTATATATTAACGGATTATATTAAATAATATTGTTATGTAGTCGCTAATGACCACGTTGATGAAGCAAGTTTAAATAAATTTAAAAAAAAATGTAAAATAATGTTTTTGTCAAACTAAAAACGTATAGAAAAGCAGATAAATAACCATAAAGTATTGGATTGTTAAATTTAAGAACTAAAAGTGAATTGAAATATTTGCTATATGAAATATCCAAAATTATTAACATTATAAGTAACGAGTCAGGTGTGCATTTTATTTTATGGAAATGAAAACAAAAAATAGTTTAGTAGCAATCGTTAACCTCTTTTTCATATAATAATAATAACAATAATAACAGTACGAAAGGTAGTCTCTATTTCAAGCAAAAATATAATAATAACAGTTTAGCTTTATTACAACCACCTAAGCTACGTTCAAATTTGTAAATACAACCGGGATAAAAATTGAGATCAGAATTATGGAAGATAAAAAATAAAGTATCATCATATGAATAAATGCGTAAACTCTAACAAAAATATTTTCCCTTCTGGTATGGAACAATTTTCGTTATTGATCCATATATTTAAGGTGAAATAAACTTTTATGTTTTGCTTTTGAAAATAAATCAGTTTTGTTTTAATATTTTATGGCTGGCGAAGAAAATTTGTTTTGAAGCAAATTTATTGATGTTAGATAGTGAAATTGAATGTAAATTAAATTTGTTTTTTTCTCAGTTTTTATCATCTTTGAAATTCTGACGCATGTAATTTGGAATTTTGAAGTTAAGATTTAGACTTATCGATATTATCTTGTTGAAAATTTGTAAGGAAATAATTAAATTTCAACTGGCATAAGTTATACATCATAAATTTTGTAGCAAGATTGATGAATGCTTGAATGTTATTTACATAAGAACACTATACTGCACTGAGTGTTGTTATTTTATTTAACATATGGAAATATGGAAATTATAATGTTCTTTTTTCGTTTTATGTGTTAATTCTGTTTTACATTTTTCTTGAACATTATCCATTATAAACTTAATTTAGAGCTTTAGTTATTTCAAAATCAAATTTATCTTAAAGCAAACATTAATTTCCCCTTATTTCCCTAAAGTTAGTGTTTAAACTAATTACTTAAACAATTTTTTCACTCAAAAAGTAAATTATATTTCAAATGTAAAGGTGATGTGATTTTTGAGCTTTTTTTTCTACAAAGAAAACCTAATGTAATTTGAAATAAATGTTTCTAGAAAAAGTCAAAAATTAAAATTATTTTATTATTATTTTATAGTTAAAATTATTTTTCTACTTTTGCAATAAACTAAATCATAACTATGCTTCTTAAATACCGTAAAATTGAGACTCACTGATTCTGGATGATTAAGTTTTTATCCCTTGGTAAAACAATAAAAAGAAGTTTTGTGAAGTTCATCAATAAAAAATCTTCACATCCTTGTTTTAAGGCCATCACAATGTAACAATAAAATACATGAAGTAAATAAATAAAAATAGACAAACAGTGTAAAATTATTACGTTGAAACACGATAAAGCCATGTCAACTTTTTATCTACAATTGTTTACCTTTGGGACAGCTTTATTACTGATAAGGCAAAATGTATTCAAGCTTTGCAGAAAAACTACACTTTAAGGTAGTAGATAAAACAAATTTCCTCAAACTGTATTAACGGATATATAAACTTTCGAGATGTAGATTTGTAAAGTTACGAGTTGCAGCATTTTTTCGTTACAAAAATATAATATAATATTTTCAAATTACATAATTTAAGAGAAATGCTAATTAGAAATTTCATTTTAGGTTATAAAACTTTACTTCAACAACTCACAAAATCAGAGTTTTGAAAAATATTCCTTCTTCATTGAATATTTTGCAACCATTGAAAGATTATTGTTAAAGTTTGTATATTGAAACTAAGATATGTTTAATTTGAAAAGTGTATTTCTTGTATAAGAATTAGAACGTTAAATTTGATTTATGTGAAAAAATCAATTTATTTTTTTCTAACGGTAATATACAAATTTGAATAAATATACTAGTTATTTTCCTAAATATTAAAGAAGACAGAAGAATTTAAAGTCCAATCAGAGAATAATATTTCACCATTTTTCTAATATATTGAAATAAAATTTCTGTTCAAGAGTAGTAGCGATTTTTTAAATTCTCACAAGAATAGACAATTTAAACGTATTAAATCAATTATTCATTTTCTTTAAATATATATATTATTTAAATTCTGGAGCTGAAACAAAACTTTTTGTTGCGATAAAATATCTGCAAATATTCAGGTTTTAGGGTTATCTGATATGATAACACAGAAGAAATTAAACATATGACACAAAACACGGACCCTTAAACATACGACACTTATACGTAAAGTCATCGTTGAAATTGTGGTGGAAAATATATTTAAATCACTAGATTCAAACGGAACCAAGTTACAGTATAACTCTGTTAGAAAAAACTCTAAAAATATATCTCTGTTCTAATTTAAATTAAATTTAGGAACATTTAAAGTGATACCAGCTATATGTATATGAAGTAAAAAGATCTGAGAGACCAAATAAGCGAATGTAATCGTATAGAGGTGAGGGATAGGTATAATATGAGGATAGGTACGTATCCTTCAGACAGTATAGACCCATCATTACCAGTAGCAAATAGATACATCAAAAGTATTATTACAGTCACGAACATTTATATATTGGATAATTTGAAAATATATTTTACATTATATTAAATCAAAATGGTATATTAATAAGCTTTTGGTTCTACAAAAATATTTGGAACTTAATAAACAGTTAAAAAGTAAATAATTTACTTTACACTTGTTCAATATTAACAGAAAGAATTTTGCTTAAAAAAATTGTCGGCTTAATGAGTTAACCAGCTAAATCCATTTTAACAGTCTTTATAGAGAAAACAAAAAAGAGAATGAATGCCACATAAGCTAATACAGATAGCAGATTTCCGTTTCATGTTATATTTTGAAATTTTTATATTTAAAGTGATTTAGCAGGATAACACTTTAGGCCGACGAAATGTTTAACAAATTTAAAATGTTTCAATAAGTATTTTTTTTCCTTCCTCTCTGCAGGATTAAATCACTTTGCATTTTTCATCTTTCTTTTAGTCTATTATCATTTTTTCTTTCATAATTTTTGTAGAATTTTGTTTTGTTGGACAGCCTTTTAACATTAATTCTTTCTTAGTGATTTTCAAATTAATTTTCTTCTTTTTTCTTTCGTTCATATCAAAATTATAAAGCTCTGTTCTTCTATCACAATTTCTTATTCTATCCAGATTTATGGTATATTTGACTATTCTTGTGCTTGTATTCGGCGTTCTTTCTTTTTGTAGTCGTCAACATTTCATTTCCGTAAAAATACATAACAAAGCCTACATTTTTTTAAATACTATTTACTTGCATCTTTTGGTTTTATTTTTTTTATGTTCTACTGTTACCTACGCAAATACAACTAAACTTATTGAGTTTCTCTTCTCTGTCTTTGTTCTTACCATAAAATATACTACAGTCTAAATATTAAAATAAATATATTGTTGAACTTTTTCCAGTTCCACCTAAATTATTTACAACTATTTTTGTTCAGACCGGGTGTTTTGTTCGGAAAAACAGTTTTTTTCTTTAATTGTTTATATTCTTTGTCATATTTTTGGCAGTATTATATAAATTAAACATTTTCCTTTACTGTTCATGTTCTGTTTTTGCAGTTCCAAAAGATTTTACTGGGAAAATCTAATTCATATCCACTGGTTCCTTCTATTAATTACTGGTTGAAGATAATGAGTAGAGACAAGGTCAGTACTATTACTTGTACAAAACTTGACGTTTCAGGGAAAACTTTGATTTTCTCGATAAAATTTTTAAATTGGAATTATCAGACTGTCATAATATTACTACCGCTATTATCGTTAAAATAACTATTAATGTAATAAAAACTATAGAATAAATCTAGTTTTATCTTTATATGTTTATGTGCATTTCTTTAACTTATGGTTGAAAATTGAGTGGATAATGAAATAAAAAACAATTGAATATAGTCCCCATAAAAATCATTTCATCCAATATCTCATTTCATTTTGCCCATCACCTTACCTGATATTCTCATAACTACTTGTCGGAAGATACATATTTCCTAAGATAACGTTTCAAGATCATTTATCTTTTCATGCTGAGTTTAAAGTTACAATTGTTTATTATTATTGAATTGGAAATAAATGCATTCTCCATAACTTTTCACAATGTTTAAAACAAACTAAACCCTATAAAAAAATTCAACTGCTATATAAAGGTATATTATAAATCGATAGCTCTTAAATGAAAGCACATCTCTTTTCGATATTATTTGGAACCTTACTTGAAACATTTTTCTCCTCCAAGCAGATACTCGAAATATTTCAGCACCATTTTATTTGTCTTTACAACACTTCAGAGAATGTATTTTGAAGTAGCCATAACTTATATTTAAAATGTCTCCCATTTGCATTGATGTCTTATATAAAAATAAACGTTATTTTACAATATGTGGAGTAACAATGTATTCTAGTATAACATAAAAATATTACAAAATAATTACGCGGGAAAGACATTAATAATAAATAAATATTGTTGCTTTCAAAAGGTTTCACATCATTAATCATTTATCAAAATGTCATAAATGATGGTAAATTTAAAAAAAAAAACATTTGATCGATTAAAGGATGCCATTATTTGGCAAGATTATTTTTTTAAATTTTACAAAGCATTGAAAGTGATGGGTTTTCATTATTTATCACATGTTTATCTTTTTTATGGTACAACGCTAAAAACAAAATATATATAGCCTTACCTTTCTATATTCAGCGTTAACACTATCATATAGTTTCATTGTTTTAATAAGCTTAAAATTGACGTCATTAAAGAAACAAATCTTGTATCGATGTTAATATTTTAATTGCATTTAAACTATATTTCACTTCAAGTACTTAAAATTTCCATAAAAAAAATCAAAATTGTCGGTACTGATGTAGATCGTTGTTTAAATGTAATCAATGTCCATATTGTTGCATTCTCTTTCTAAAGAAACATGTTTGTGCTATTCTCGATGAGTTAAGATTAGAAATTTACAATTAATGGTTATCTTTCTCTTACTATTGGCTAATTTTTTTAAAGCTTATTTAATAAATTTGCTAATAATTCATCAACTTAGAACTAGCCAAATAACTTGCATTACTACGGAAAGATTTCATGTTACTCTAGTGATAGTTTTATGCATTTTATAAGAGAAAGAAGCAAATAAATCGAAAGGTCAAACGGTTAATAAACTTCAATATAACCAATTATTACACAACACATATGAACAGTTTCGCCTTAAACGTTGTTAATATAGTGAATAAATATTAATAAATTTGTCTATTCACACTTAATGTTATTAAGCTTTCAATTAAATCAAAACTTCCTAACACAGGTATTATAATTAGCTTTATTCCTGAATATTATTCCGAAGTTGCACGAACATGTTCTGCTCAATAATGACTAATTGGTTCTCAATAGAAACCGACTCACTCAGAGAAGTTTGGTTTAATTTGATAAAGATTAAAAGATATTACGAAGCAACACATTCTGACAACGAATATGCTTTAATGCAATTTGAAGCTATAATCTACTTTTAAGGCTCACAGTTTGCTTGCTTTGATATTTGATCATGTATTTTAAGAGAGGTCTTATACAAATGCAAATATTCATCAATTCATCATACACTGTAGTCTTTTTATGATATTTTTCATCCTTAAAATGGAGTATCTTTGATAAAATATGGATAAAAATATTTTGATAGAGAATTTTTAATAAAATTTTTCTCCTTCTTGCATGTTCGAAAAATTTCAATTTGACGATAATTTAAAGTTATGCTCAACAAATTGAAAGTGAAATATTAATGTGCTTTATAGATGTAAAAACTTCAGTACATTTAACCTTCAGATAAAAAAATAAAGATACGAAACGGAAAATTTGTATACGAAAAAAGAAAGATCTATAAAATAATCGATTTATTGTTCTGCGTTAAGGTACTTTTTTATTTTAAAACATTTTTTTCGAACATTCAAATTACTCTACCTTTGTGAAAAGATAAGCAGTATCAAAGTTAGTAGGAAAGTTGAGTGATTATACACATTTCTCTACTCTCATCAAATTCAAATAATTAAACAGTTGTAAGTGTGGCTTTGTAATTCAATATTGCCGTGTCCTACTTGTTTTGGTGTAATTTGATGTGTTTTAACTGGCAAAGTGGTTTAAATATTAATTTCAAATCTGGAGTTAGGCTTCAACTCAAGTTCCGGAACCAATTTTTCAAATGTGAATCCAGCCGAGACTAAGACCTAAGTATTTAAATTGTTATAAGGTATTTGCTTTTTAGACGCAACTCTTTACTGTTAAATACCAATTTATATGCATTTCGTTCCATTAACTCTATGCATGAAATTCGAAAATAATAATTTTGAAGTATTCAGAGTAATATTCAACATAAGATTATAAGGGGCTCGACATAATAACAATTTTGATGGGTTCAACTTCATTCGTGTGTCGCAATCCTTTTATTTTAAGATTATTGACCATGTATCACTGATTTTTAAAACTTAAAATATAGAGATGGGATTAATAAAACTTTGAGATTAAAAAAATCAGTTCTTGCAGTGATTTTAAGAAAATGAATTAATATATAAAATAATTCTGTTCCTTTAATCAATAGGTCTGCACTTTCTTTAAGATATGCATAGCTTTGTATTATGTACGTATTTCGAAAGTTTCATTTTTTTTTCTTTCCAATTATACCGTGAACGATATATTTAAAAAAAACTGATAAAGTTTAATATTTTTTTTCTTATCAAAACCCAATTTCCGAAAGATTTAAGCCCAAATAAATTTTTAGTTTCACGATTTTATCTTAAAATAATCAACTACAGAGATTATTTTATTTTGCAGTGTATTTGAGCGAAAATTATTTCATATTAATGAACGTTTAATGGTCCAATATATTTGGATAAATCAAAAAATAAAGGAGTTTTGTATTTTGATCAAAAAGTATCTATTTATATTTTCGTCAATATCTACTTATCCTCTTCAAAGTATTGCTCAGCAGTGGCGGATTTGAATCCAATGCCACCTTAGGCTCATTCGATATTCCACCCTTATTACTTTATCTTATGTGTTTGTTTTTATCAATTTACAGCTCACTTTGTACAATTATTGTATAATGTATATATAATTTTTGAAAGTTTATAAGTTTGACTTATTTCCACTTCTAGGATTCCATTTCAGGGCTTTAAAATTTATAGCAAAAATTAATCAATAGCAAGACATTTATATGGTTTCTAAAAAATATAAGGGCATCACTAATTTGTTTCGTATGTCTCTAAAATAACAGTCCTCTTTTTGTCAGTGATTGAATAATTGAAAAATGAGATGTGGTAAAAATAAAAGTTAATTAAAGATAATTTATTGAAGATTTTCCATTCATGCATAGCAAAACTAACTTAAATCCATTTTTGAATTTAAAATGTTCGTATTTTCTTTTCATCTTTAAAGTTTTGGGATTCACAAAACTTTGCCGATCCTAAAATGGTGTTGTCCTAGGCTAGGGCTTTCCGCGCCTAGGCGTAAATCCATTACTGATCCTAAGATAAAACACAATTCTATCAGTGCTTTTTTAAACATTCGAATCACTTTTGATTAGTGCTTTTTGGTAAAGATTTTTGCTTTTCTAGTGATGCGGTCTTTATCTCAACAATCGTGTCACAAATTCATCCTTTCATTAAATGGTTCCGTTTTGGAAACAGGAAAAGGTTATACCGGAAGATCAATTTTGATGAAAATGGTTCTTGGTCAAAAAATCACGAACAAACAACGATGTTTGGACAAATGCAATACCTTGATGGAAAAGCTCTGAATTACTTTCCCATAAATCCAGACTTTTTATTTGGATTGCTTCACACAAGTGGCCCCTAACTTTCAGGTGCATTTTTGTTTAACATAAAGCTTCCTAAAAAGAACTAACGATGTAACACGTGATTGTGGTGAAAATATCAAAATAGCTTAAAACATTTGTATTTATGAGGCAAAAAAAGAGAAAAACTCGAATGTACGTTATTGCCTGCAAAATTCAAAAAGGCACCTTATTTTTTTATCACACCTCGTATATTCGGTCATTTTTGGTAAAAGCAATAAATTTTGGAACGTATTTTATTTTCTTATCTGATCGATCAATTATCAAAAAAAATCTTTCTTAATTATTTTCCTTACATCTGTTTTTGTCAATCTTATAAGGATTTATCATTATACAGTGAAAACCTAGTATCCTTTTATATTTTTCAATCATCGATCTGATTTTTTTTCAGTTACTATATAGTTTTAAGAAATCTAGAACTATCAGATTTATTGTTGATATATTTTTAACAATTTTTGTTATTACTGAGTATACTAAATAAATTCGTAATTATTAAAAAAATATATTTTGATCCTGATACAAAATTCATTAAACTGTTACAAATTAGATATATTTTATTCATATGAACATTTACAAGTAATTGGCATTCAAAAAAACGATCAATGTTTTATACACTAGTTTTGGCTGGATTCCAAATGTCTTGGTCATTTAAATATGTATAATAGTAATTAATAATATCAACCAATATGTTTATATTTAGCACAATATTTTGAGTATTTCTTATGCATAAATAATACGTTTGAACGGGAGAAGTGTATTTATCTGTAATTTATTATGGTTTTTACCAATTTATCTGCGTATCATATTGGAGATATTGTGATATTTGAGATGAAAATATTTTTTTATACATGAAATATTTAAATGAGATTAATTTTTAAATGATGATTTCTTAATTCGAAGACAAATTCTTCAATACAGAAATTGAACCTTTTAATATGAAATTCAACCTCCAAATATAAAATATTTATTCTTCATAAATGAGAACACGTTTTATAAAAACGACTTTTTTTCCAAGTTTGAAGCTTTTCATGCACGCACGAAACAAATTTGTATGCCAAACACATTCCTCTTGACATAAAGATGTTCAAATTCATGACGTAGAAGTTGATCTTAACTGTGAAGTCTGTGAAGTGTTTTATTACAATCTTAAAAAAAAGGTTTTTAAATACCTTTAAATGTCAGAGAAATATTTTTAATAGTTTTCAATTTCGATCACCTTCGTCAATAATTATAAAAGCAACGACTGGAATATATAAAAGTAGCTGATACAACATCTTGAGCGGTGTGAAATACGAATATACCTACAAATAATGTCTTTATCAAATAATTTTCGTTCAGCGTTCTTTGGCAAATGAATAGAATGTCATTTCATATTAAAAATCATAAGGAAGACGCTGTAATTAAATACAGTTTAACTTATCCTCAACTTATTTTGAAAGACGATGAAAGCCTAAAACGTTTTGTTAACGATGCGTAAAATTAAACTGGAACGTGATAGTCTTTCACTTCAAACATGACTAAACTTTTTAATCACTAACATGAGCAAATTTGAGTAAGAAACGTTCACGAAAGCTATATTTTATGTGTACTGATCTAAAGGAATTATTATTTGACACAAGTTAATTTGTATTTATGAACAACAAAACGTATTTTGCACTTCGACTTGTGGAAAATAATAATCCTAACAGTTAATTTTAATAACAGAAAGAAAGCTCATTAAATGAAAGACTTAATAAGGATATAGTAACTGCCTTTTTTTAAATCATACAATTTTTGTTTAAAAAAATAAAACATGTTAATGCAAACTATGTTTCATAAAAAAAGTAGGAAAATATTTGGTAAAAGCCATCATATTGAAAACACTATGGGAAAAAACACTAAGTTTATAAAAGAGTTTTTACCTCAGAGTATTTACTTTAAATGGTATAGGCATACACACAAAAGTTAGTTAGTTTCTCCTCATACTATACACAAGCAAAAGATATTCTTAACTGAATAAAGATCAAATTGTTTCAGCAAAATTAAATATATTTTACCAAACTACGATATTTAATTCAATAGCCCAAAATAAGTTGATTGATACAGTACCTTATCAAATAAAATTATAATTTGATAAAAATTTCACATTTTTACATTGCTTGATATCTCAATTATTCTCACGAGTATTCTATTCGTAAACATCAAATTTATAATTGAAGAAAATGGATAATTTAGATCATAAACCTTGCTATAGTTTTGCATAATCGTTCTAATTCAATGCATCATGTTATACCTATTAATGGATAAATATAATATCCATATTAATCAAATATGCTAAATATATCACTTACCGCACAATATCACGTAGCATCTTGCTTATTTAAATTCATGAAACTTGTACCTCCTATTATAATATATGGTCCATTAATTTTTTAATTAAAAATTGAGTAATTTTTTTCCAAAAAAAATATGAATACCTAGCAATTAAGGAAAACAAATTCTTTCCAAAAATCACCAATATGCATTTTTAGTTATTTTTAGAGAATCTAAGAGCAATTTGACCTTTACCGTCTTGTATTTGAGTTTGAAATGAATTAAAATAGTTTGCTTGTTATTTTATGAATTTGCTTCATTATTTTTAAGTAGTTTTGGAAAACGAAGCGAAAATTGAGTTTGTATATCTATCGTTAATAGTTTTTGAATTTTGAGATTAAGTCAATCAACACATTTTTTTATCAACCAAAAACCGTATGTATATATATAAATTATAATGAAGAAACATCTAATCAATGTATCTTTTAGACATAAGAAAGTTATAGATCCAACTATACAGGTTGGAGGCAAATAAAGCCAACTTCCAGCAAACTCTTAAATGGTGTATTTTTTGTCTCTGATATGATTTTTTAGATTAAAAGGTATTAATCTCTATTTTGTTGTTTTGAAAAATAATATCATTAACCTTTAAGAGCTTCTTGGGTTTACTAGTGGACGAGTGGTCCACTAAGTGGTGGCTTCAAATTGAGAGGAGTTGAGTTTAAATTACGTGTTAAGCAATTTTTTAATATTTAAACAGTTAACGATAATGTATAAAACGCTACAGTTGCAAAAATTAAAGTAAAAGTAATACGTTCATCCCTTTAAAAAAGTATTACTTTAAATTAACATAGCGCATTTTTACCACCGGTTTATAAATTGAATCTATAACAAATCTAGGGTTTGTAAAAACATTAAAATCGGGGAATAATTTTATTGTTTTTGGATTTTTAGAGGACTAAGATCGTGTGAATCATTTTTTTTTTATCATTTACAAAGCGTTTCGTAATACTTTATTACTTTTACTCAACCGATTAGGATAAATCATATAAACCATATTAATTAGTACCCTGCTACATATCCTTTTACCTTTATGTATAGCTTAAGCAATTAAATTAAAAACTTATCTGTAGTTCTTTTATCTGAAGTGTTTTCCCATTTTTACACTGAGATTCTATTTCCTGTAATTTTTGATTTATTAAAATTGATATAATCAAGTTTTAATACTTTTAATACTATGAATAATGTTAATAGGATATGTAGCAGGGCTGTTCAAATATTGATAAGGTTAATGTTGTATATCATAATCGTCTGAAGAAATAATAAAATTTTGTAAAACGTTACGCAAATGAGAAAAAACATAAAATTATTCGTTCGATTCAAATCCTTTAAAATTCCAAAAATTATAAACACAAGAATATAAACAAAAATTAAAATTGAAAAATTTTGTCGTTACGTGATTGAAAACCAATCCTTTCTAGTTCCAAAGCAACCACCGCAGAGTCATTAATGCAATAGTGGGCTTTTGAAATTTCATACATGAAATGGTTGAAATAATGAAAGAGTCTTTTACTTTTGGTCTGAGTGGAAAATAGGATTTTTAATTTTTAATTAGTTCCGCAATGTAAAATAAACCGCCTCTTTTGGCTCATTCGATTAATTTTTTTCTTATTTTCTTAATGAAAAACGAATGAAAAATCTGCTTATACATATCTCTGTTTGAAATTCTCAATTTTAAGAACAAACATTTTATATTTTCTCTGATGAAGAAAGATTCAACAATGAATATATTCAAATTTTTCTTTCAAGTCATTTTTTCTAAATGATCGAACTTTTCAATACTGCAAACACATATAACATAGAGATTAATTGAATTTTTAAAACAAAAATTCATCATTCTTCGATTTTGTGAAAGATTATTTCAACTTAAAAAATTGAATCAAACTTCATTTGATTCTTTTCTCGGAGTTGAAAAGAAAATGGTCATTTAAAATCAAGTAAGACTTTAAGAAGATTAAATCAATTCTACAGACCTTTTTTCCCTCTGGATTTATTTAAACCAAGACCATTTGCGCTTAACCTTTTCTACAAAAAGCTAAGAGAATTATTTCTAGAAAATTATTGATTATTTTCTTTACCATAATTTTAGCTTACTGTATGAAAATAGTTTTTAATACAGTCCTGATTGTTCAAACAATAGCGTTTTAGAAAATTAAAAAGAATAAATAAAACATATTTTTTCTATGGTTGATTATTCTTCCCAGGGTTTCATTGTTCAGTATTTATAATAAATTTAAAGTGTGAAGCTTTTCAACTTTACTTTTGTATTACAAAATAAAAACGAGTACATCCCTACCATGTTTCAACTGCAAAGAAGAATAATCGAAGCAATAAAGGCAAATTAAAAGAACCTTTTCTAAAGCTTAAACTTACAAAACCATATAATGTGAATAAAAAACACCATTTTTATTCGTTTTGTTTTCTTTGAACTAAAAATTAAAAGTAACAAAAAAAAATATTTACCTAAAGCGTTTTATCAAAATATTCAAATTAAAAACAAATAGTTACAATCATAGAATACAAGGGAAATTAATACCTTGGACAGCTGATTAATATAAAAAAATTGTTTTGTAATTATTTTCAACTTTTTGTTTCTTTTGTATATGTTTTTTTTAAAGACTTACAATGCCAACATTAGTAAATAAAAACAAACAATTCCTATATAAAACTATCTTGAAACTATACATTTTGCTCGATCAGTAAATGTTACCAACATTATATTGTTATGGACTTAGAACATTCTTCAAATTCTAACTACGAGATTGAAAATAGACGGAAGACATTTCTGAAAAATCTTCGTGAGATTCTAATGTGGCGTTAAAAGAAATAGAATTCATTCAAATCCATAAGTAGTACGTAGAAAAATCTGGAAACTTTTAGAACGCGGCAAATAAGTATATAAATAAGGCGATCAACAGTCGCCAGAACAGTTATGAATTATTTATTAATTATCACCAGTACAAGTTACAAAGTTCAAAATTTATCGTGATAATTGTTTAATAAATAAATAAATATGAAATAATAAATATATAATTATATAATAAATTATGTAATTGTTTTTTATTCCGAAACAAATCCAAACGAACTCGTCAAAATAAATTAAATAACCGTGGTAACGTATAAATATATTCGCAAACATTTTAGTCTTATACGCACGCATTATACTAACGATTTCGAATTGTTTGTACTTATAAAAACCTCACCTTTATACAGTAGAGGGTTTAATCGTTTAATTTAGCCAACGTTTCATAACACGACGTTGTCGCTATTAAAAGAGTTTTAAAGTTTTGACGCCAGTTGGAAAAAAAATCAGAACCAATCCTTTTTCTCCGTGTTTTCTCAATGTAGAAGACGTACCTGAAATGAAAAATGAAATCTCATAGATTTAAATGTGAAAATGTATTTCATTTAAAAAATTCTAGTGAGAACTTAAGCTAGAAATAAAATAAATACTGAAAAGTAATAAAATATTAAAGCTTGTACCAAAAGTTTTAAATTGAAGAAAAACAACAACATTTGCTTATTCCGGAACAAATAGTGAAGCAAACTTGTAATGACCTTTGTAGAACAATGTGTAACTATTGTATAGTTTCAAAACTTGAAAAACGATACATTAATTTTAGTTGAATGTTATCAAAATATATCAAATATTTCTGAGTCGTACCTATTATAACTTCTCATGCGGTAACTTTTATGGTATTATTTTCAAGAAAGTATAAAAGTACATGATCTGAATTTTTTATATATATTTTCTGTGTTTTTTTACCGTTGCAACGTTTTTCAACCTAAAGTTACAATAATTATTAAATATTCTCTTATAATTTAACTTTTACAATTCGTATTGATTTTTAAAATAAATAATTATTTTAGTAGAATGAATTCAAAAGTTTTGCTGTGTCTGTTTAAAATAAAAAAAGGTTATTTTTTGGTTAAATGTGCAATATCTTAAATAATTATACTTAACATGGTGTTTTTACGAAATTCTGTGGTAGAATATTTTAGAATAAAAAAGACCACTTTGTTAAATTATTTTCATAATTAATTAAAGCAATTGAATGAATTTTATTTTTTTTCTAAGGAATAAAGTTGAAATGTAAGAAATGAGATGATTCTTTTTCTTCACACAGTTTACAATGGCTTTGATTACTCGAATTTATCTGGAGAAATGAGAAGTTTTATTTGGAAGCATGATGTTCACATTATTTAATGGTGCTATAAAATTCGTGAATGCTCTATGTACAAGTTTGGTGAAAGATGAAACAAAATGCGTTTTGCCAACTAATAAAATAATTTGGATTATTTTACGGGGTAACAAAAGTTATACGATATCCGCCTTTTCTAACGTTTGATCAAACTAAAAGGACAATAACGATAAGTGGGAATGTGGTAATGTGTATAAAGCGGCAAACAGTTGGCTGGTTAGAGTTAAACCATTCTCCATTTTCTATCACCGCAAACCCATTTTCCCCATTTTCTCGTTTGACTATACATTCGTCTTCAACTTCGTATAGAACATCTGACCTCTATGGCACGCGTTTCCATTTGACCTCAACGTATTTTCTATGCCTGACACTCCTATGCAAGTCCTTCCAACTTGACACTACGACATTTTAAATAGCTCCAATATTCATTTATCACAATGTCAATGTTGAATACTATTACTGTAAATTTGCCAACAAATCAAGAATGTTGTATCTTTTAATTTTAAATTAACTTAGTTGAGACAAACCTTTTTCTAAATTTATGAATTCAATTTCTTTCTTCCTATTTTATATTCCAGTTAAGCTCACAAATCCCTATTCCGAACTTTTCTTCATCCCCAATGATTAAAGAAAGTGTATAAAAATCATGGAGCAAAGATTCTACTCTTATATTCTCAAAAAAAAAATTTTTTTTAGCGTGTATAAAATAAAATTGCAAAAATGTTACTTAATATTTAACTTAAAATCAAAGCCTTCATATATAGTTTTTATATTGTTAAGTTCAAAGTAGTGTCTATAACATTAAGTTTGGAAACATTTATTGTTTCCTAGAACGCTTAACCTAAATATGAATAAAATGGTAAAAGTTTACTGAAGTTATAATCAATATTATTATTTAAGTATAAGTTCAAAAAAAGCATAAAATAAAACCAAGTTACCCCTCGATTATATCAATTCTGTTTACGCCAATTTAAGGTAGCTGTGTAATAGTGTACCATATTTTTAGTCGTGCAATTGATCGATATTAAGCTACACTTAAGCAGACCATTCACGCTCCGACTTGTAGTTCAACTAGTGGTCCAACTTTCGAAGTTGGATTTAAAGTCGAATCGGGAATGGTGTTGTTGAAAGTTGGATGTCTAGTCGGACTATTCGGATCATTTAGGCGATTCAACTAGTAGTCCGACTAGTTGGACTGCAAGTCGAAGCGTGAATGACCTGCTTTATGGTGTTTTCGACTGATAAATGTGAAAATTCAGTAAGTAAAGTTACATTAACAGCTAGATTATAGATATAATTAGTTTTTATAATTGAGTCTTCCTACATTTTGCGCCAAAAACATGAATTGGTTATCTGTGCAGTATATATCCATTAAGAGAATGCTTTTTATTTCGATTAGCAAATGTCAATTTGTCAATTAGCTTAGTTTATACGGATAAAGACACAAACCTTAAAAAGCAAAGCTCAACTTATAGTCTTGGAAAATCAAACATACTCAATAATCTTTAAACACTGTTTTATATTTAATTTAAACTAAACAAATATTACAGTCCCTGGCCATAATAAAAGACGCACTATAGATTTTGTACAAAATATGAAGTAATAGCTATTTTATTTTGTGTTTAAATTTTTGATTGGGTTTAACTTTCCTACAAAAATTTAATTTATTACACTTATTACCAATTAATGTGAGCAAAAAAAAATCATATTTACTGAAAAAGAACTTTTACGATAATTTTAAATATCTTGTTAATTATGGTGAACTTAATTGTTAAATATTTAATTCAAAGCTCTTTTACTGCTATTACCTAAAGCTTCAAATATGTACAGCATGCTGTACATATAAGACAGTAATGTACACTGCATTTAAAGATGATTTATCCATTTATGAAAATTTTAGAGAAACTTGAAGAATTTTTATTTATTGAAGTGATCAATTTGTATCTATATTGTATCTTAAGGATATGGTCCATCTAACCATGAGTGAAAATACCGGCCCTATAAAACACATATTTTTATGCTTATGATATTTATATCCAAAAAATAATTAGATAACTTAAATATTTAAACCGCAGTATGTCTTATAACAAAAGCAATAACTTAAAACACAAGCGAAATAAATAAAGTAATATTTGTGGAACTATCATTAAGCACATAGAAGTAATATTAGAAAAGACATATTAATAAAATTTTAAAAGATGATTGCTTTCGTTATACGGGAATGAAACGTAGACGATAACGAAAAACGCCGAATATATTTCTTAGGCGAATAAAAGGATGCATTAAACGAGGTTAAATAAGGAAGAGAGATATAGGAACTGAGCTTAATATATTTAAAATAAACGAAAAAAATAGATGGAAATAACACGTAGAAAAAATTGACGCATAAAAGCTGCCTTAGAACAATACTCTACAAATGTAACGGAAAAAGAGGTGTTTTCATACCAAAAAAAAGATAGGAACATTAATAGTAAAGTACCTAAAACGTAAAGTGATGAAGTAGAAGAAGAAAAGTAATAGTTAATGTTGTGAACTTCGGACTTTTAAAAATCCAATCTAGGAAAATATAAGGAGATAAAATAACCACTGTCACAGACACCAATATTATAAGTCATAATATTTTATGAGTACTAGAATATGTTAAAATGCATCTGGAGCTTTTAGAAGCTTCCAAAATATGGCCAAATTTGTATAAATCGTGGTTGACAGTTAACATTAATTATATCATAGTAAAACAGTGACAAGTTACAACACAGTTCGAAAGCAATTGACAAAGAAATATTAATCGATCTCGTCAACCGTCGCTGTAATTTTCGATTTGTAAAACAAATAAATAAGTGAGTAGTATGAAATAAATAAAAGTTAGAAATAAAAAAAAAACAATTGTACATCAATTTCCAGGCCTATAAACAGGTGTTTTTGTAATACCTCTCTCGGTGTATACTTTGTATGTACATTATACATGCTTATGTATCCTATACAAATAAGTAAAGAAGAACTAAAGCACAAATGCATTATGCCCGTCAATATTAATAATTTAAAACACATCATACAAATAAAAGGTATAAATAGTCAATCAAATTATTAGTTGTGGGAATAAATAAGCATCTATTGGTTTGTCTTGAGAATATAATTGGAGACATTATACATTACAATTTTTAAAAGTAAAACAGCATTTTAGCACTCTCGACGGTAAATTAAAAAAAATATCATTAAAATTAACCAATTTTTTCCTTAAAACAAACACAAAATCAATAATAGTCTAAAAATTAAAAATGGTATACGTTTAGGTAGTAATTAGTCTATAAAAATGATAACTCCCCTATTTTTTATGGTTTGCTGAGATTATCCTCTGCGTATTCCATTTACCATTTAACTGTTCCTCGATTGAAAACTTAAAAATCTGGTTCAATATAAAACATTCATGTTTTTACATTTGTCTGGAAACGGTAGGTGCTGGGTTCGATCCTTGTATCGAACAAATTTTCTATATTTCTCGATTATGGAATTTTGTTAACCCTAGTTGCTAGAGTCGCTAAAATACTTGAGTAGCTATAAAACGACGGTAAATAAAAATTTAAAAATTTTTATCTTTTATTTGGAATTTTATCAATGTTCTTTTTGGTTGATAAACTTAAAATAAAAAAAAAGTCCACTTTAAAAATTAAGGGTTTTTTGCTTTAAAAAAAAAGTTCTATTCTATAACTATATCCCAACTGTTTTTAGTACGTCTTTATTATAAACACAAACAGCAAATCGAAAAATATTTTTGAAGGTAAAGTAAATAGATGGAGAGAAAAATAAAAACCAAATTGAAGAAAAACGTAGACAGAATGGTCTGATTTAGAAAGCTTTGTTGTCTGTTGATTAAAATCATAAGATGGTCGTCTCAATCGCTTTTTATAATAAACTCTATTCTATTGACGAAACACAAAGCAAACAAACAAAATCATTTTGTTTTTCTTGTAAAAGTAAGCCTTTTATCTGTGTTAAAAGTGAAATTTTTAAAATCAAAAAGTTATAACTTATTTCTTGACTTTTAATGTAAATCTTGATGTTAATGTTATATATAGTTAACAGCGTTTTATTTACACTTTTACGTTGATATTGACATATCAAAAGGTTAATAAAACATTATAAAAAGCTTTTTAAATAAATACAAAAGCTCATATATTTAACTAACAGAATAAAGTGTTTTACTTTTTAATATAATTCTTTTTTTTGTTTTATGACACAAAATAAAAATAATTTTTACTCATAATGCAATAAGAAACAAAAGAAAAAAGGAAACGAAATATTTCAAAATTTATTTCATTTGAACCAACTTTCTTAAGCCCTTGATTTATTTATTTATTAAATTTATATTTAAATTATAAAAGAGATATTAATATATATTCACAGAACAGATCTTGAGCAATAGTTTTTTCTTGTACATTTTACTTTGATAAGTGATATGATTAATTACTTTACTCAAAGTTTGTTTAATTGATTAAGAAAGATTTTTAACAATAAGTAATATAAAATTGCAAAACTGAGGATGATTAATGTAGATATAATTTATTAAGGAATTTAAACTTTATGAAGTATTTAAACAATGCTTAAAAATTAACGAGAAAAAATAGGGATCAAAAGAAAAATACAACTATTTTTTAACATTTTTTCTTTCTTTCTTTTTACATAGAAAAACTTTTCTTAAGATTCATTTTCCTTTTCTCACATATCGAAATGTGACAGAAGTTTTTTTCTCATATTTTTAATGCTGTTATAGAATCAGGATATCTCTCTGCGAATTATACTACCTTAGAATCATGTAAGAGTATCATTGGTAGAAGACCAAATGATTCAACTCATATTGCGTTACTATGGTTGACTACGGTGAGTATAAAGTACGACATATAACGTTTTCGTGCCAAACTTAAAATAGAAGGTTCTTGCGATATAGTCTTGTGAACTTGAGATTTGATATGAAGAAATGTGTATGTTTTGTGATTTGACCTCTGAGCTCCCGTGGAACGCCAGCTATTTGGTAATATCGATGCTTTACGGCCGTGCTCAGTCAAACGTAGGTACAAAATGCAACAAAAAGATTATAAACCGAGTAAAGGAAAGTTCTAAATCGAGATTTTTCTTGATTCACTTGGAGTATATTGATAAAGAGAAAGCGCTGGAAGTTCTGAGCCCACATATATTAGGGATGGACAAAACAGTGGAATGGTTAACATCGAACAAAAGCATGTGACACAAGTAGTACTAAACACAAATCCAAAGAACTTGACAAAATAAATAGTTAAAAACTTATGTAGGACATAGTTTATTCCCTACTTTGTAACATTATCACATATAACTTCGCGGCATACTCATAGTGGGTATGGTACCTATAATTTTCTAAAATTATCATTGGTGTCAGGGTCGTTTAGGGCTACGGCCTTACATTGAAAAAAACTGGACTTGAAATTGTACTTCCAGTACAGCGGAAGGATATAAGTTCTCATGATCGAACAAAACTTCAAAAATTGCGAAGAAAATAAATTTGGGAATAAGACTTTCCTACAAAGGATAGTTACAAATTGGATTTAAACGGTCAAAATATATTTTTATTTCCTTGTTCTGTGTTATCACATTATATTTAAAAATACTAGGGTTTGAATTTTTAAGGATAAGTGATTTGTTTTTTTTTGTACCATACTTGAACATAGGTTACAATTCAGCTAAATGTTTAAATAATTTTCTCAGATCTTTTTTTTTAATTATTTTTTTTTCAATTATTAAATCAAGTACAACTTTATCCATAGATCAAAACTATAAAAGCGTAAAAAGTCCAATTAGTGTTTGTTACGTTTAAAAACAATGGAAAATTTAAATATCGCATCACAATGTAAAAAAATAGTAACCAAATTACCAATTTTGTCTATTATTAAAAACTAAAATTTTCCACTAATGCGTTGACTCTACAATAGAAAATATTTAAAAAATTTACAAAATAACTCTCGAGTTGGTTAAAAATGTTGCACTATATTTTAACTCAGTGCGCTATTTGAAATTGAATTTTTCACAATGGAGATGTATTTTTTATATTTGTAATTAAGTGCTCGCAATTAAACTTGAACGTTACTTTTTAAATTATTAAAGTTTTTCGCTACCATTACTATTTTAACTAAAAGCGTGAAGAGCGTTTGTATTTATATGTATACATGTATAGCAATACACCCGTACAAGGATATGGTTATAAAGTATGAACTTAAACTTTTCGCAAGATATTACATTTTTTAAACTATTCTTTTTAAATTTAGTCCAAGTATACTAAAATACACAATTTTTTTTCAAAAAATTTAAAAAAAGAACAAAACATGATTCATTCTACACATTTTAATTTATTAATCAAAACTAAATTAATATTTTTAATTACAAGACCACAAATTTTCAAGACACAAGAGCAATAGAACAATGATAAATTGACTCCAGAAAGATATTGAAGTCATTTTTGGAAGAATAATTGATACTTAAAGCGTTCGTTTGTCCTCCAAGTTTCAGCTCTTTAGCAATATTTTTTCAGTTATTTGCCATTCGCTTGGAACTATTAAAGTTTTTAGTGACTCTAGAGTTAATAAAAGTCCGTAATCGCGAAATATTGAAAATTTACTCGATACAAGAATCAAACCCAAAACCTCCCAGTTTTGGAACGGTTACCTGGATCACTCGATCACCAGTACGCTATCTATTTTAAATTGTGATTAAACTGAAAAAGACGAAAAACTAAAAAAAAAAATCAGGGCTTAATCGAATGGAATGAAATATGAAATTTAAAATTGGTAAATATTTCATTATTTTCTTCAAAACTATAACAATACCGTTTATAAATAGCCTAATACATTTATATTTAAATTTACAGATTAAAAGAAAACTGTTTAATCTCAAATCTAACTATCTAATTTATCTTATTAATATCATTATCATCTATATATTGATTAAATAAAATACAATTTGTATTTTTTTAACTAAGCAATAACTATGAAAATGTTAAAATAGTAATAATTATCAATACTTCTTCGTTATATTTTACTTTTCTTCTATTTTAAGTTGATATTTACCGTCGATTTTTAACTTCCAATATCTCCAGCGATTCTAGGAAAAAAAACTGAAAATCAAGAAATATTTAAAATTTGCTCGATATGAGATTCGAGATGCTTCCCTATTTAACCACTCGACCACCAATAGGCTATTTTATTACTTTTGTATTCAGATAACAACATCAAATCTAATATTAAAAAATATGCTACTAAAATTCGATAGAAGTAAAAATTGAGACAACTATGTAAACTTTTATTTAACATAGTTAAGCCTCTACATACAACTATAATGTATCGAAACTCCATACAAATCGGTTTAGTTATTTTGAAAAAAAAATATTTTCTTCTTTTTCATTTTTTATTCTTACTTAATCACAGTTTAAAAATATTGAGAACTGAAACGCTTTTGATATCAATATACAATCAAAAAATGATCCCAATAATTTTCTGAGGATTGATTCAACATTTTTATTATCCTAAGGCCTTTTTATTTACGTTGTTTGAACGAAAATAACATTTTCACAGTCAGTTGAACAAAATAAATTATTCTCCTTTTAAACGTATTGTAAACTCGAGTAGATTAAGTTAAAGCTTTTCCTACTATTAGAGATATATATTTAAGCTATGTCACAATACCATATACTGTAAGTCCTAAGAGATTAACATTATAAAAGAAAAGAGAATTGATAAATGTACAATTAGAACGTTCTAATTAACAATTTAAAACTTAAAGTTATGCAAACAAGGAAAAAATATTTTGAAATTTTAATTTTTAATTTTTAATTGTTTATTTTTTATGCATGCGCCAACTTAAATTGAAGTTAGGGTAGTATTGCAGGAAGAAAAATCAAAGACCCGGGTTGTAGCACTTTTGTTTATCTTTGCAACTCGGAAAAAGATTTTTGTTTTTTTTTTTTTTGTTGGCAAACAAGAAGCAAACATTAAATTAAATTGTTTCTTTTGCAAACGAAAACGAAAAAGAAGAAAAACTATGAAAATAAATTAGATGCATTTTTTATGCAAATGAAAAACAAAGTGTGTGAGTTACTTTTCGAGTGCTATACTAGAAATAATAATTTGTTAGTTTTTATCTGTAAAAAGATTAGTTTATTTATGCAAGTAGAATAAAAATGCAATAGTTTCATTATCGTATCAACGATTACGTTTATTTCAGAAAACGTATAATAGTAAAAGAAAAGTTAGTAGTGGCAATGGAAGAGAATAGAGCAGCAAAAGAGAGGCGTTTCCGATGAACGGGTTTATCGTTCTAGCGATGCGAACTTTAATAAAAGAGCAAATGTGCATGAATACATGGTAATGAGCGCGGCAGTCGACCCATTTGTAAGCTTTGTCAGGCTCCCTCAATCTCAACATCCAAACCATGCCAGTTGCCTACATAGTCCGGCAGCATTTATCCCGACATTAATCAATGCACGGTCTACCACGATAAATTATAAGCTAATATCCGTTTGTTTCAACTAGTTCTTATGATATTTTGTCATCCGTGCGAGTTATTAATAAGGAGATAAAACAAAGTTAACTGCTCATATTAGTTCATGTCACTTTTCAAATGCTTCATTATTTTCCAAATGAGTCAAATAATAAATCCTTTTACATTTAAATATTTGTCATCTTTACAACTCCTGGTAATTATTCATTACAAGTGCTTTAAATTAAGAGATCTAATTAAAAAGAACAATTAACATGCAATTAAGAACATTATTTTCTTCAAAGAGTCATAAACGGTGAAAACGTAAACATTTTATTACTGAAATAGAGAAGACAATAGCTTTGAAAATTAATAAAAATCACACATTTAGTTCCCACAAAGTGCCAGTTTGGCTAAATTAATGAAACACTCCTTGTTAGAAATTGAATTGAGTCGTAATATCCGCTTTTAAACAGATAACCCCTTAACTGATGGCGTTTCGGTCATTTAAACCGGTAAAGCTTGATCTAAAACTAAGGAAAATCATTTCTGAAATTATACTTTTTAGCGAAATTATGAAAAAATGGTCAGATTGAATTTTTGGTATAAGCTTGGATCAGGAACGTCGAAATTTGAGAACTGTTTTTGAATGGTTTCAATATTATCCCTGTACGTATTGTTCACTCGAATGCAATTTGTACGTAAATTTTGACATGTCAGAAATGAAGTAGCGACTGTTATTTTCAAATATGTATTTATTTTGTATTATATAAAATCTGAAAAATTAAATTTTCTAAATAAAGTTTATTTTGGCTCAAGTCCATTTCAGCACACTCACAATCTGGCAACGTTGCATTTTCGACTTTGTTTTAATTTAATTCGCGATTAAATCGGCCCAAAATAAAAATTTACCCACAAAAGAGAGAATCGTACCATATTAGAATTGAATTAACAAAAATATCGTGAATTAAACTAAAAACAAAATCGAAAATACAACTTTGGTTGATTGTGGGTGTGCTACAATGAACTTGCGATGAAAATTTAATTTTAAATATTATAATATAAATACATATTTAAAAACAACTGTCACTTCTTCATTTCTTGCATGTCAAAGTTTACGTATAAATTGCATTCGAGGGAACAATACGTACCCATTGGGAATAGTTCTCTTCAGTTCTGAAAATCTCGACGTTCCTGATCCAAGCTTATACCGAATTTTTAATTAAAGAAGACGCCGTTGCCACAGTAGGAAGTTGCTCGCAAACGGTTAGCGAGCAACTTCAGACCGAAATTTGCCGATTTTAGCAAGCGATTTTGTTAGTGATTAATATTGCAGTTGAGTCGATCAAGTCGATTGTTAGCTTATATTTTTCTCTTCTTCGGTAAGGGAAACCAACTGAAATGATCGACGACAAAGTAACAGTCACCATCAGTTGTTTTTTATTCATAAATCGATCTTAATCGATACCGTCGTACTTATAATAACATTTTTAATTTTCATAGTGTGAACTATATCCACTTAATACACAAAAGTTTTAATACGTGTAAGGAAGATATTTTTTTCAAAATTTTTCAATGTAATATTTTAAATAATGTAAGAAAACTTGATTGATGCATAATATTGCAATATATTTTTCTATACTTGAATTAAAAATCAGTTTCAATACATTGATATTAATGAATAATAAAAATATACACTTAATATTCTTCTTCTTCTAGCTTTACAGCCCTTTATGTACTTTGGCCTGCTTAACAACACTTCGCCATGTTCCCACCTTTTTTTTACTATTACATTAATTTAATTTTTAATATGTCGCTACTTTCACATGTTAGCGGTACCCACAATTAACTATTGAGACAAACCGTATCTGCATATAGATGACTGTTAATTCATATGAATAAAAAAGAGTTTATGACTAGAGTCCACTTCTATTTGATAAACGTTTTCGATTTTTTTTTCGAACAAGTGGTCCATGCTGTATTGATAAACAGTGAATTCATATATGTATGATACAAATTATGTATTAGTAGCCAATTGTGTACTATACGGTTAAACACTACACAGTTTACACCGATAGCCAACTACGTATACATACTATTTGTATAAACAGCCAATTTAGCTTAAGTTCCTTTTTGCGACATTAATAACTGGCAACATTGCATTTTCTACTTTGCTTTTGTTTGATTTGCGAGTAAATCAGGATATAATGAAAATTTATTAACAAAATAGTAAATTATGTCAAACGATATTAAAATTGCGAATATAATAAAAAACAAAGTAGTTAATGAAACATTGTTCGATTTGATGGTTCTAAAAGACGAATAGCAAAAATTGGCAATTGAATGAAAACGAAATGACAGTAGTTACCAATGACATTATTCACTTAGTTCAAAATTGAGACCATAATTATTTTATCTGTATTACACTCACATGTATGTGTAACATGCTTTGCTCTTTGGCGCCATTTATACATTTGCCTATTATATTAACATTAAAAGCAAAAATTGTGTTTAAATTTGTACTATATTTTACATTTATCACAAACTACTAATAACTGAAGTGCCACTTCAGGCACTACCGGGTGATGTTATCGCAGTGGATTATTTTTTTTAAATTACGCCAAATTAGTATAACTTCCCACAGACGTACACATACCGTTTTTTATTGTGAATTTTCGTACCTTAGGTTATACTAACTAATACCAGCCGCTTCGTAAGTGTATTATAATAATTCGCCAACAATTGTTCCGTTTATTCATGTACGAAATATTATTTTTGTGCCTAATTCTATGAGAGCTATTAAATAGCTAGGGCGATAAACAAGTAATTGGTTGATATGAGGAAGATCGTTATCATAAAACGAAGAGTGTATCAACCACAACAGAGAAACCACGTCTTTCAAAATGAGAATATGTGGAATGAAATTCCAATATCTGGAAAGATGATTACTCTACCAAGTCAACGTGATATTTACTTCATATTTATTTTGAATAATATAAATACTTATTACATCATAATCAACTTCACAATTGTTGTAATATAATAAGAGACCTAAGATCCAAGTGCTATAAGTCTTCTCTTGTATTAGGGATGATTGTAATAATAGGCTATTTAATTTTTGCCGCCGTTACTGACCTCAGAAATTTTATACAATAAATATTGCGAATACAATATAACCGAACATATAATACTATATAACTGAAACAAATTTGATGTTGACAAATAGTTCAAAAACATTTTTTTTTATTTAACAATTTTTTTAAAAGTTGAAACTAAGTTTCTTTTATTTTTCATGTCGGTATATGCGGTTAAAAAATGGTGGAAAATTATATTCAATAGGCAAAATATTCTTCAAACATATCAATTTCTTTACAGTATCCGTAATGTTCACTTACCTATTGATCAAAGTCGGTAGATGATGCGGATGTCGTTCATCATTGCTACATCTTGACGTATATCCGAAGACTATTCAATAAACAATCATTACAGTTCTATTATAAAAGAGAAATTGAGCTTTCACGTTAAACTGCGATCGTGTTTTATAAAGCAGTTTTGTTAAATCACAGTACCAACACATACATTTTTCAACAAAAGAAATAGTTTCTGCAAGATCTGAGGTTTGCAAGTTTTGCCGTTATGTAATTTCCCCGGAGATTCTGAATTTCTAATGAATGAATTATTCCGGTATGCAATTTGAATATAGGTGCATGTGCATTCCTCTATTCTCACATTGTTAATGCGTTTGGTGCATGATAATAATTACAATTTAATAGAAAATGAATAACTATCACAACTAAACATATATTTCACTTGCACTTATAAATTGAAAATCTTTAGTTCAAATTTATTTAGTTTTTATTTTTTGTCAAAACAAACACTGCAGATCTATTTTTACTCTTCTTTGTTTATTTTCTGAGAAATAATTGTATAATTAAAATCTTTGTTTTTCATTTTAAATTTTATTCATAACCCACATCTTTATGAAAATAAAATATTATTTTTAATATTTCTTGCTTTTATGTGAATAATAATCTCCCATTTTCTTTAAAGGTCATAAAGACGTTGAAATATTATTCTTCATGATCCATCACAGTGTAATTCAAATGAAATTTTTGCTATGATATTTTATTTTTTTTGGTTGAATTTATAAGTGAATATTTTACTTGTATAAATTTTACTTGTTCAATGTAGAGCAATATTGTTCTTTGTTGGAATAAACTGATTAAAATGATTGGTATATCAATAACAAACAGTTCAATTTTAATTATTTGTTTCCTTAACTAAAGGAAATCGAAATTATACTACGCCAGGTTAAACTTATTCATTATTAATATTCTAAATTTAATTTAATCCCGAACATAATCGAAATAGAATTGTATACTATAGACTTGTCGGGAAGACAATTATCATTATTTTAAGGAGAATTGTTACCTCAGGCCTTCAATATAGAGGAAAGGAACATGTTTGCGTAAGCCAACATTGTGATTCATTGTCGACTTCTAAGACAGCTCACGCCCAAAGGAACATTTACGTTTCCCAAGATGGTTTTTGAATCAATGAATAGAAAGTCTTATGAACCAATAATCACCAAGTCTGTATAAGATGCCTTTAAATAATTGATTTGGTCTTCTATCACCATCATATTGAGGAATCATTTCTCCGCTTTCAACGCCAGTTCATGTGTTTTATATTCAACTCATTGTTCAACCAAATTCGTGTCATTTAAAGAATCAAGTTCATTCAAATAAGTAAATCACCTATTGAAATCGCAGTAAATATTTAAATAATACCTAAAGCCGATCTTAATTTACCATATTTATTGTCATTGAAAAAATGGGGAAAATGCTAAAGGTATATCTACAATTGAGAGAAAGAGAATAAAAGAAATGATTAGCATACATTAAATGCTTTTATGAAACATTGATGTAATAGCCTATTAAATGAATTTAAATTTTGAAACTGTTCTCTTGAAAACTCCAAAAAGTACAGTACACAAAAAATTGCCATACAAAAGATATAAAAGAAAAAATCAAGTTAAAAGAACGGTACACTCTTATTATTAAAGCTTTTCTTTTACTCGCTTTGTCATAGTGTTTGTAAGGGATAAACTTTTTCGTGAATCTTTTTTTATAATAATACTTTCACAGAAAAGTTGGAATATTCAAGCAGATTCAGATAATCTTATTGAAAATGACAACACCAGTGCACCCAATCATTATTTTAAAATTATTTTACTTTCTTTTTATTTATCATTCGTTTAAAACGATTTTCATAAAAGACGAAGCCAGATCACTATCAAAGTCATCCTAAAGTAGAAAGTTTTATATAAACTATACTAAATACAGTGAAAGTTTAATTCCTTTAAAGTTTAGTCCGCAGCATTGATGAAGAAGAACTATCCGATAGGTTGAAAAATCTAGCCAACAATGGTCAAAAGGTCAAAAAAAACAAGTTTGATCAAAGTTCAATTGTTTGCATTCAATTTTAAGCAGAGTTATAAGAAAAAAAAATCTTAGTTACTTTAAAATAACAAACGTAAAGTATCTAAGATAAAATATCTTAGTCCCTTTATTTTTTGACAAAAAAACTATTATTTTAGATTCTTTTCAAAAGGATCCGTATTTCGTAACTTAAAAAGTATCTTAGATACCGAAACTTAAATAAGATACCAAGGTACTAAGTGATTTAATACGGAGTTTTATTTTGTTTTATTCCATAAGGTTTAATCTGTACCTATTATATAAATCTACTATCGTTTTTAAAATGTGTTTTGTTTACAGAGGATTCGACTTACAAACTTTTATTTTTCCTAAATTAATTAAGATAAAAAATTCATTATCAAATTACCTTTCAACTTACGTTACAAAATTACGAACATACATAATATATAAAGTAGCTAAAAATATATATATATATATATATATATATATATATATATATATATTGAAGTATTTTAAAAAGTATCTATTATAATTTCGGATACTTTTCGAAAAATTATCTTATCTATTATCAAGTTACTTTCCCCAACAGCTGTGACAGCTTTGGTTCCTAGCATGGAACTGCTTTTTATTTTATCACTTTTTTTATAAAATGAGTACATAAACATACAGGGGAGGTTAAAGGATCACTGATTATGGAAAAAATCCATAAGATCCCTCAAAGTACCTAAAAGTTGGTAGGGATGTTATCTATTGAATTTTTTGATATTTTTACCCAAAATTGGTTCACACTGATAGGAGTTATTGGGAAGCTTATAACCAATATAAGAATAGAAACTTACAATTTCCTTTTAATAAATCAAAGAATTTTTTATTATGAATTGAGATATGGTTTTTATC
This sequence comes from Sisyra terminalis, assembly GCA_958496175.1. Taxonomy (NCBI): domain Eukaryota; kingdom Metazoa; phylum Arthropoda; class Insecta; order Neuroptera; family Sisyridae; genus Sisyra; species Sisyra terminalis. Next base: position 18,886,966 of record OY292275.1, read on the forward strand.
ATTCGATTTCTAAGAGTATTAAAACACTAACCAATTTTTAGTTTATACACTACTTTGCATTTGTTCTACCCAAAAATTCATTTTTTGAAAAGACAAATTAATTCTTCATTTTCTATCGAGACATGCCCAAAGCGAATCAAATTCGATGTTTGAATGGTTTTACGGATATTGATTAGCAATTTACAAATACGTGGCTTGTTAGATAATTAACCTAACTTTACTATTTTACATCTTTTAGTTATTTTAGAGTATATTAGATCCGCTAACATCCCCTTGGAAATCAATAATATCAAATAGCTATGAGTAAGGTATTTGAACATTTTTGAACATTTTTTTCAACTATCGGTATGTCGAGAAAATACATGAATCTTATATTCGTAAATACGACCCCAAAAATCCGCTTAGTGTATTTTGCATTCATTTTACAAAAAATTTGAAACAAACCTTAAGTTAAGGTGTGTAAAGGAATTAAGTTAAATCTTAAGTTCTTAGCCCAGTTGGAGGTACTGATCCCCACCAGTTTCATTTACTCATTCCATTTCTTAGTTGGAAAACTAAAATATTATTTTTTTAAATTTTAAACAAAGTATATATTTATACATAGGTAATATGAGTCGGGGGAATGTATTGATCTTCGCTGAACCCGCGAGACTGACTCATCGAACCACTAGGGCTAGATCGAACCCAGATTAAACACCAATGCTCTGAATGATGATAATTATATAGACCCTCTTTTGAAATTTTAATTGTTTCAGAAACAAGAAAAGGGTTGTAGGGATATTGGGTGGTAGTAATTGTTGATTTAAGAAAAAAAAAAGAAAACTAAATTTTTGGAGTCCAATGTTTTCTCAAACAACATACTTATTGTTAATGTTAAAATAACAAAACAAATCTTTTTACTCATTAAACTTTTGTTTAACGTTTTTAAACCTTTCCTCAGGTACGTCAGGAAACCTAAGAGATCTCTTGTTTGAAATCATTGACCCCAAAATCATCACAGTATCAAAATTTGTTTTATTTTGTGCATTTTTCATAAGAAAATCCATATTTTATTTGTCTTTCAAAATAAGTCGTTCAAAAATTCAGTTTTGGGAGAATGAAAACTTATTTATAAAAATTATTTTCGAAACCGAATAAAAATAATCGCTTATCGATCCAATTTACCTTTATTCGAAGTGAAATGCTAGACTGTCACACCTAGAAAAAAGTTTCAATATTACATTTTGTACCAATAATGTATAGTAAAACTATTTTTAAATTTATCCAAAAAATAAATAATAAACAGATAAATCAATTATTCCCATGAAAAAAATGCATCTGTTAGTTCAGCCAAAAAATGTTATAAACATTAATTACCAAATTCTTCAGAATTTATATAGTTTTTATTTGAGAAAATTATTTCATGATTTTTTTAATTTGATATCATTCTATAATTTCAATTCAGTAGTTTCATGTATGCTTATAAATAGAACGAAATAATTTCTATTGAAAAGAGTGTGGTTTAGGAGGTATGGCTTTTAGTGATGAAAATTGCCATGTTCTCTTCTTTTTATCACATACAAATGTTAAAACGATAAAAAATTAAACAAAAAAGCTTATTTCACTGTGGAAAAAAACCACATCGGCCTCATAATCAAACTGACAAAATTTACAATTAGCAGTAATGGAAAAAAATAGTTAAATAGGTAGGTATCTAAAACATTTTGTGGTAATTGTGGTAATGAATTGTTAAAACAGTTGGTTAACTAAGAAAATTAAATAACACCACACAATATGGTTTATGAAAAGGAAAATAAAATATGAAATCATTGTGCAGTTAAACAATTGAAAGCGTTTCTGAAAGCATATTTTGCGGGCTAAGATAATTCCATTAATTGAAATGATATGCATTCAATCATTGTTTTATTTCCTCATAAAGCTTAACCGAACTAAAGATATCTACATTAATACAATACCCATTTAATAATGCTGAACATGACTTGACCTAGTGGTCGCACTGTGTAATTTATTTGCTAGAGCATGTTCATGACGACAACGACATACGACAACCCCTACATGAAACCCTTTCTCTATTATTTTAAACATTTACTCTTAATGTTTGCTATAGTGAATGGCACCCGTTGCCAGTAACGATGTAAATATGAAAGGAAAAGACTAATTTTAATAAAAAACATAAAAATGAAATATAAATAACGGTCACCTTTTTTAATAACGCAATATATATGCGAAATAAAATATAAGTACAAACTTAAAAAGGGTTCGTTTAGATTTTCTAGTCCACTCCATTTTTAAAATTGAAAATAATAAATTTTCTCACTGTGTTATTGAAGTTTTAATTCGTATTAAATATTTACAACAAAACAAGAATATGAAAACCAAATTAAAATAATAGACATATGTTACAATAAGTTATGATCTTTTAAATTAGTTTAATTCAGCACGCAAAGTGAAAATTACTTAATTATGCACAATAATTTTAAGGCGTATACATTAATAATTGAGAATGAATTTTTGTTACCAAATTATTGTTGACGACTATTAGATGAAATGTTAAATAACTTATTTATAAAAGTAATCTATAAAAGTAATAATAATTTTTTGTTGGAATTGATATTGTAACAAATATATCCAAGATTAATTATTTTAATTTATTTGACTTAACATTTCACCTTTTAGTCTCTACTTGCGTTTAACAATTTGTTTGGTTATATAAAATAATATAGCATACAGAAAGCAGTATAATACTGAGAAAAATACAGCGCCAAAAGACTCATTTCATTTGAATTAAAAAAAATATTAAACAAAATAATGTTCAAACTTTGCTCGTTTGATGTTAATCATTCGTTTCGGTTACAAGTTGAATTTAATTCTTTTGTAATTGTATCTGGGCTTCACATAAGTGAAATCTTGTAGAAGGAAATCTTCCACCATGTTAATTCTCTTAAAGAATTTTGTTGCATGGATTTTAATGTAATTTTTGGCGCTATTAAAAGGACTTCATGCATTTTTATAATATTATTTTGTATCATGGATATTTACTAATCAGTATTAAGAATTAATTTTGTAAGACTTGAAGTTAACCATTGATTATGCTGTTACTAATGGTGTAGCATGTTGGATAACCATAGGTACGTCATAATAGGTCTGACTAGAGTACTGTAAAGAAGCAGTTTATTTTTAACATAAAGATAATTATTTTATTATCTTATTTATCATAAAATTAGTTTAGCAACTAACTACTGTGTTTATTAGTCGTGTTGTTCACATGACGTGAATTTTAGACGATAGTCCAATACGAAGCGAAGATACTATAAATTTTTGACGACTTTATAGTCATTTTGCACCATTTTTCAAGAAAATGTATATATTCTTGATTCGACAGGTAGTAATTTGTTTTTTTCTGGCTGACTTTTTTTAGAACTAAGTGTATGCACTGGACATCGTCTGCAAATAGCGCAATTTCTACATGTTTTTCATGTGGTTAATTATTTATTTACAACAAGTAAAGCTTGAGTTCCAGAACAAAGCTTTGTGGAACTCTGGTCACTACATTTTTGATGCTTGATTTAACTACATTATTTTTGCCTTACACTTTACGATTATTTTGGTAACTTTTACTGAAATGTACGATGTGGACGGGGAATTTATACAGTATTAAGTTGTAAAAATCCCAATTGTATCATGCAATACACTTTTACATATACAACATACTTTAAAACATTATATAGACATTAAAACAATTAAAAAATCTGATCAATAAAATTTTGATGTGTTTTAGAAGGCATAAGGTTTTACCTTTATCTGCGGTATTTAATCATTTTGACTCTTTCGGCCAAATAAAATTTTGCCAAAAAATTAGGCGAAATAATTTTTTTCCAAAAAATAGGGTCAAATAATCAAGTATATTTTTGGAAATCTTTATTATTATTATTTTGTAATTGTGGTTACAACCGAATAAATCTGGATGATGGAAAAGCACCATATTAATAATTAATAACTGCAATACGTATTGTGAAAATAAATAATACAAAATTGCGTATTTAAATTAAATTTTTTAATTAAAAATTTTAATTTATTTTACTCTGAGCAAAAGTGGATAGTATTTTGGGCCGCATGTGGCCCGCGGGCCGCGTATTGGATACTCCTGGTCTATATTAAAATATAAAAATGAAATACAAATTGTACCAATTGGTCCAATTTGTATACCAATTGGCGGTTTATTTTTTATTTCAGTCTTTTGTTCTTGTAGAGCTAAAAATATGAATCCTAGAAATATTAGAACTTTTGATCGTCATAAAATTTGAATTTTGCATCTACAACTAATAGAGCACCTTAACAATTCAATCTTTGTAGCAGTAGGCTGCATTAGATTAATTGAAAAAATGTATTTCATTTGCGTTCGTAAATAAGTAGTTAGGGTAATTAGCTAAACAAGAAGGGAAACAAAAAGCTAGAATACAAATAAATTAATATAAATAAATATGTGAAAAATTATACTTGAGATAACTTTAAAAATAATTAAAAAAAGAATCACTTATTCCTTGAAACTATTGAATTAAAGAACCTAAAGCTAGAAGAATGGTGAATTTGAGCAATGCTCTAATATCAAATGACAGCACCCACTCCAATGCAAAAGGTTTTTAGCCAATGAAATTGCGATATTTAAAGATCTTCATTTGTTTTGATTATTGAAAATTTAAAAATTTAACGAAACCACTCCCACAGCAAATGCAAGCCATATACGATTACGTATACACAACATTGTTTTTACGCGTTAGCGTCATTCGGAACTTACCGATACATAATCGATGTCCATACACAAATTATAATTAAAGGCTTAAACTTATAAGTACTTTAAAATAATTTTATTGGAAAAATCATTCCATTTAAATTATATAGGCAAATAAAATAATTAACTGTGAATATTATTACAATTAAGTCTAATAATTAAATGAACATTGTAGTAAATTTCAATTATGAGTATTGAATTTGTTTAATAAAAATCAAAATAATATTTTAAATTAAAATATTTTATTTGACTAGAATTTCCAGACGACACATAGTATATATTTTTTGCTTTTCTTTAGAATTAACTTTCATACCGGGCCTATGCCAGAATGGTTTAATATTTCATCTCTATTCATGGTCATGGTGTCAATCATAAGTTATGGTGGGGACAACTGAATCGATCACAGCGCTAAAAGTGGCTAAAATTTCATTAGATTATGCTCGTAATGCTCTTGCTGTAAATAAATACGTCAAAATTAAATATAAAGATTTCATATTGGTTGTTCGTACTGGTAGTTTTGGTGTTAATAGCGAAAATTACTTATTTTAATTATTGATATATATCGAAATAAACACAGAATTTAAGATATATCAACACTCTTTTCTGTTTAACTTATATTCATTTTTTTAAAGTGACAAAAATCAAAAATTCGGTGACGAATTCACATAATGGACAATTTACATAATTTAATGCAGCCGTTAGATGTCGTTTCCATTACGCACGGAACGAATAGGTGCATATTTATGTAAATATATATGTATTGACTTCCTGTTAAATAATAATAATATTTAATAGTGAAACTAATACTTGAAATAATTGAAACTGAAACTGCTTTTATATTATTTGAGTTTCTTTATCATAAAAAGTTATTTTGAAATGAAATTTGTTGCAGCAAATTTGTGTTGTGTTTTTAAATATCAGTTAAACCATAAAAACCAACTCTAAAAAGCATAAAAAAATTAATTTATAAATTAGTTCTTTTATAATTTTGCTTAAAACAAAAAGCTTTATAAACTTAGAAATCTTATGATTGTATATCCGGCGCAAAACTTTGTTGAAAACTATCTTTTTTATCGAACAAGTTTTTAATGGAAAATTGAATCTATTGTCTTTGGATATATATGCAACATTAAAGGAACAACGATGCAAGATAATTTAACGGAATAAACTTTCCTCCGGTTCAATTTCACTTTAATTAATCAATAAAGACTATAGAGACAAAAGAACTGAGTTGACACTTGATTAGATAGACCCATATGATATGCTAAATAGCTAGAAACATATATATGTAAATATATTATATACCTACGTACGTACATAGATATGAATACTCAATCCGTGTAATATTTTGGAAAACAATTCTTGAGACTAGTAGATTTCTGTCAGTTAATTTAATAATCTTAAATTGAGATTATTTGGGATTATAGTAAAACGATCTTAAGGAAGATGTATTCAAATTTAAATTTCATATCCTTATGGTGTTGAGAATCAATTAACTGATATATTCAAGTATTATAATAATCCTAATGAAATACCCACCAATTTCGATGGAACCATACAAATATTTTACTTTTCTATTGAGACAAGACACAATTAATTATAGAAAAACGATTATTAGGAAAATGGAACGTTTCTTAATGGAAAAATTAAAAAATATTAATTTAAAACCATTAATTTTAACACTTGAGTTTTCTCCGGCTAAAACCATAAAACGAATTACAATAAATTTCATTTTATCATTGAAAAAAATTTAATGTTTTATTGAAGCAAAATATTAAACATTTATTTATATTGTCAGTTACAAAATGAAGGATGTTATAATAACTTCAAATAAAGAGACGAGCATCACATGAGAAATTAGCCTGAGGACAAAAATCTCATGTTACTCAAAGTTTACGTCTAAATATTTTGAGTGAAACAATTTACTTATAAATTAAAGTAGATAAAAATGAAATTGTAGCGATTATTTAGGACAAACAGATAAAAAGTGCGATGGCTCAGAGCTTATGCGCAGCATTATTGGATCATAGTATATTTCATATCTATCTTGGGAATTGTATAGAAAAACTTTGTAACCCTAAGGTTGATATAAAATTTATAATTTGGTGGATATGAATAACTTATACTTAACCTGCTAGTAAACTTCAACCAAAGTTTGGTGCAAATTAAATTAATAACAAGAAAGAAAGTAACCGTAAAAGTAGGCACAATTTAAAGGCTCGCATTGAAATTTTTACTAATTACCGACTTTTTTATTCAAAATAAAAATTTATTGCACAAATTGCAATGTGCAATAATTTAATTTATTTATAACCCCAACAATCTTGAAAACTAAATTCATAAATGATTTTTAAATATTAAATTTAGCGAAAAGGGTAAATGCCAAGATTGAACAGCGTGGGAAAAAATGAATATCTGATGATTGATGTATGCTAAGTTGGAGCATGAACTCATAAATTATAATAGATTCACTTGAGTGTGATTATGAACCACTGCATTCCTAACGGCTCGTATATTGCTTTGCAATCTTGATCATGTAAATGCACTTATATGCAGAAAACGACAAGCACAACCACCCTTGTTCAATGTATCTCATTTTTTATAAAAGTTGTTCGTTTTTTTTTTATTTTATCTAACATATACACAAAATTGTTGACAAATAAAGCCTGGGAAAAATGTGAAGAATTTACAATGAGTGGATGAATTATTTAAGTCATCAAGTACGTTGATGATCTGCTAATATTGGCTAAAATGGATGGAGAGTTATAAACTATGTTCGATTCAATGATTATCCTTAGAGAATAGGCTATAGAGGCGAATAGAGAAGCTAATAGAATAGGCTTAAATATAGGAGAGTCAAAGTCACCAGAATATCGATGAAAGAATGCCACTTCACATGAAAACGAAGAAAATACAGCTAGAAATCGTGGTCCAACTTAAATATTGAAGAAATGTCTTTATCAAAATTCGTTAGTGAAACTAATGAGCGTTTTGCTATAGCAAAAATTAGCCAATCAAAAATTGGCGACTTCGGAAGAAGTCGCTAAAATGCTATGTGTGGTGTGCTGTATAATATGGATTGGAAGCTTGGACCCTATGAAAAACAAAAAAAATTAACAGCAAAGCAATTAAATGTGGTGTGGAAGAGGAATGAAAAAATGTATGGATCTAATCACAAACAAGTGTCGCGAAGAGTCAACGAAGAAACAACTATCATCGATATGATAGCAAAAAGAAAAGCTAAATAGATGGGTTACATTCTGAGAAGAAAAACATTCATTCTTGATGTTTCAGAAAGGAAACTGGAAAGTGCTAAAAAAAAAGTAAGAAGGCGAATGCTGTTTCTAGATTTATTGAATCGAGGAATGAATTCTCCCAATTTGAAGAGCATTGCTGGGATAAACGACACTGTAGGAAAAAAATTCAATCACGCGGAAAACTAAATCTGCCATTAGGCAGAAAAAAGAAACATTAAAGCGATTGCTTTTTGTAAAAGCATTGCTTGAACTTCGTCTATCAAACTCTAAACCCTTTTTTCTAGTCAGGTCCTTCACAAAATTTACATTGTGTAAAGAAGCTTTACAAACTGCGAATTTGCTTTACAATCACATTGTTTTTGAATGCAAATATTTAATAAAAATTAAAAATGGCATTAAATAAACAAAATAAAAACTTATTTTTCTTCAGAACAAATGACCCACTTATTTTGAAAGAAGTCTAAGGACCGTATACAGTATTTTCATGCAATTATTAGAACTTTAACTGTCAAAGATATTTTTCCTACTGAAGCAAAGATTAATAACTAAACAGTAATTTGTGAAAATTAAATAATTTACATAATAACATTATTGAGTCTATTTACTAAAACAAAAGGTAATGTTCTTGCAGTGGAGTTAAGTCACATTCAAAATAAATGATTCAATTATTTTCCGGATAACCAATTAAAAAAATTGTAATTAAATAAAATTAAAAATATTATTCGAATCCGTCCGTTATATAAATTAATAAACGTCTCAGTATCACTAACTTCACTAAAAACACTAAAAGTATGAAGATATTATTAGAGCATGGGTTACTAAGTACCCATTCATTTATATGGGACAAAAATATTACAGACTTCCATTTGTAGGGTAAAAAGAAAAACAACAAAAATATGAAAATAATAAGAAAAAATAAATTCCTGAGTTCAAAATGTAAATATCAAGTTTCATGTTCTTCAAAACTTATTGTTACTATATCTTAGGCTATTATTGAAATGAAAATATAATTAGTAGTCAACTGACAATTTTAAGCTAGATATTCTAACTTCAATTATTTTAATTAAATTATTATTAAAATATTAAATTATTTTTTTTTTTTGGTAGGTAATTACTTCAAAAGTTATAGATTTATGAAAAAGGATTTATTTTAGTAGAAAGTAACAGCTTTTAAGATGTACACATGCTAAAATTAAAAATAAATCATGGAAAAGAATGGCAATAAAACGATAAATTTAATAATCAAACGAATATTTCAACGTGGACGAGTAATATATAAAACACATTTTTTTTTAATAAAATAATAAATGATTGGTAATAAAAACAAAATCATTGAGCTTAAATAAAAAATGTCACAACATATTTTATTTCATATTTAATATACGCTATGTATAATATTGTAACATTTTACAATATCAAACATGTCACATATTTTATAGCGAAAATTTTAAATTTGTGTAAACACAAAAAAAATCTATTTTTTTTGTTACATTTGACTATTACGAAAATGAAGCCAAAATTTGATACGAAAACATCACAAAATGACGTCAAATGGCATTAGTTAATGTTTCTGTTTTCAAATCACATATTGTATAAAAGGATTCATGACGGAAAAATAAAATTTTTATTTTTCCAATAGAAATATGAGTTTATTGTCTTGATTTATTTTAAAAGAATATTTAATTCACAATAGCCTCAATAATGTTTTTATGGTAATTATTTAATTGCAATATTAAGAGTATCGTTTTATATCTCTTTTTAAATTTGCATGTTAACTGAAGTAAAGTGATGAAAAAGGGTATTTTAAAAACGATATTGTAAACTGTAAATAAATTCTTGGTTCAAGTTTTATCGTGACAAACCCGCACATAATTAATAATGTAATATACGGCTAGACGTGTCGCATCTATAAGTACTCGTTTTGAAAGTTAAAACACACGAAGAGTTCTATAAATATTCATTTTATTCATAAAAACAGAGAATCGAATATTCTTTGCTTTACATTTTAAATTAATACAATTTTCGTATCTCATTTTTAAACAACCATTGCAAATAGTAAACGAAATGTTTAATAACTCTTATAAGTATTTTATGAAAAGCCAAACAGGTTTCCTTTTATATTTTTCAATTTAAAAAAAGTTATTTCCGATTCATTATATTATAATTTAATATACGAAACTGTTGATTGTTCAACAGTTGGTTGGATAAAAATCCTATAAACGTTTTTATTTACTATACATTAAAAATATATTTTCACTAAAGGGTATATTAGTATTAGTTTGTTTACATCCATATTTAAGAAATAGGCACGGGTTATTTAACTTAAAAAAATGTCTTAAGTTTATCTTTAATTTATTGATAAATAAGCCGCTTAAAGCCAAAAAAGTAAGACATAATTTTGAATTTGAATTTTCCAATTTTACTAACTGAAACGATTGGAAAAGTGAAGTAAATCAAAGGTTTGTTATATTTTTCCGGTAGATAGCTGGCCAAATCACTTCATACGTGAGATAATTTGATAGCTATTGGGTAATAAGTAATTACATCTCCGAATCGTAATAATATGACTTACACCACTTTGGCTTTAAGCGACTCAAATAGTTATATTTACAAAAGCGTTTTAGTTTATCTTAATTTATTTGAAAAACAAGAAACAATAAAATTTCTATTTCCGTAGATTTTAAAGAAAAATTACAAGTGAAGTAAAATATTTGGAAATATATAAACCGTATCTATGCCTATTTAATAGACATTCTCAGAGGACTAGGATCAAAATAAGCAGTTAAAACTTGATTTTTATACGCGACGTTTCGGCCCCTTTATTGAGCCTTCCTCAGGCGTTCATAAACAATCGCTTTAACTTTGTCAACAATAATCCTTGTCATGATTCATTTTAAAGATACGTTACAGTTAATAAAAGTAATAATAAAAGCTTCCAGGATATATAAAAATTCAATAAAAAATAAATAAAAATTAATTAAAAGAGCGGTTAAGTTTATAGAGTATCATTTTTAACTAATTTTTATTTATTTTTTATTGAAGTTTTATGTATCCTGGAAGTTTTTATTATTACTTTTATTAACTGTATCGTATCTATAAAATAAATCATGACAAGGATTATTGTTGAAAAAATTAAATCGATTGTTTATGAACGCCTGAGGAAGGCTCAATAAAGGGGCCAAAACGTTGCGAATAAAAATCTAGTTTTAACTGCTTATTTTGATCCTAGTCTTCTGAGAGTTTGTATTAAACTGTATTAAAAATTTGTATTCAACCAAGGATCTCAAATTGTACCATACCATCTCTATACCATTTTAAATTAGGGGCCGTTCAATGAATAGGAACTAGAAGTTGTCACTTAATGTGACAAAATTTTGGTTAAGCTTAAGGAAACATAATGATCGCAGTTCTTCAAATAATTTTACTTTATTATTTTATCGACTTTTTCTATTTCATTTTTCTCTTAACCATAGAAAGTCATCCGACTTGTATTTAAAAAAATATTTTAACGTTAAAATTTTTGTTATAATGACTTATAACTTGCTACAATGAGCAAGTTACTACTAGCTACTATTAATCTCAATGTATCATGTATAGGGGGTTTTGTATTTAGTGAAGTTATATTTTAAAGGCGATTAAAGAAAATGTAACGCATCGTAACGATGTGGATAAAAGGTTTTAACAGGTGAAATTTAAAATGATTTAATTTATGAACAACCCCTTACCTAAAATTATTTTTTTATTAAGACAAGAAATACATGTAGAAGAAAAAATTAATATTGTCAAAAAATATTAAGGTTTTTACTATGGTTTTTAATAAAAGTAACTACATCTTAGCCATAAATTAGTACAAAAAACGATAGCAAACGAAAAGCGAAGATATGAATATTCAAGGTTCAAGACTCTGATAATACCTAAATATATTGAAGCCTACATATAGCTGAGAAAAAATTATTTTGAACCTACCGTGAAAATAGCCGAGTCAACTTTTACCACTTCAAACACATTTGACTTCACTTAAAGCTTGCAACTTTACAAAAAGAATTCTGAACTGGTTATAACATATTTAAATGCAAGCATATCTGATAAATTTTCTAGTGGAACCTTTTTTTCCCCTTGTATAAGCGAAAATATTAATAGCGAGTAACATTTCGGCTTCATTAAAAAAAAACTATTTCGGTCACATCCACACTTTCCATCAAAAAGGTTTGGCGAAAGCTAAAAGTGCACATTGCCCATGGTTTTTAAACTCCACGATAATTTTGTCGGTTATGCGTAAACCTTTTTTCAACTAAAATGTATGCAAAACTTTACCTGCAAATATTGGCATTTTTTATTTTTTTTTAATGTTAAATTTTAATACTTCAATCAATATGGATCATACAGAAAAAAATTGTTAAAAAATAACTTTCGAATATAAAAAAAATGAAATCCTCGATCCATTTTACAACCCAGTTGATTCTTTCCTGATGAAGTTACAGTGAAATTCAAAAATACGAATACTATTTTATATTAAAATACTATTTTTATTCTGTAAACTTTCAAACGCTTCTAAAAAGTACGACATAAAAAATCGAGTGATGCAATTTGAAGTAAAACAAAGTAAAATCAATTTTCCGAGAAACGATGGTTTACAATGACTGATTATCAGTGGACCATATCTTACTGGAATGCAAATAAACGGAAGCAAAAAGAAGAACAAATGGTATTTCCCAGAAAATTGAAGGCTGCTTATCCGTAGAAGGAGGTCTGAATGCAACCTTAAGGTTTCTCAAAGGGACTGGAATTTCTTAAGACCTATAATCCAGGTGCGAGTTGTGATGTGATGTGTAAAAGTTTAGCACAAGTACAGGACTTTAAAACGTGATACTGGCTAATGATCTTGGTAGGTGAAGCGAGTATAAATAACTAAGGAAAAAAAGACAATGATTGATTCTTTAAAACTATTCAAGACATCAAATTTAAAATATTTATTAAGATCGCAAAGATCTTTCATACCAAATTGCATTTAACTCAAAGAAAGTCAATTTTTCACATTTTGGTTTCAGGAAAAACATGTTTTCCATTATCACATCACAAATTAATCCAATTTTATTGCTTGGTCTTTAATTGTTAAAGTATATATTTTAAATTATTTCAAATCATAAAGTATTGTACAATAAACCATGGCTATAGTTCAATTACTCTCCGACTATCTATGAACTATCAAAGAACCTGAAATTGTCATATCTTTAAAATGACAAAAAAGATTATTTGAATTGTTGAACTAAATCCGTTACGAAAAAAAATATGAATAAATATGGGTGACAGAAAATAAATCAAATGTGTAAAACTAACATGAACTAAATACATTTTATACTTTTACTCTTAAATAATAAAACGTTTTCTTTAAAAACAATTAACTATTATTGATTCGGATACTTTTTTATTGATATTTTTAAATGGTTATCCAATCTAAACTATCTTAGTAAAAGTTTTTGTTTACTTTGTTTTCTGAAGTTAAATATAATCCGTAAATATAAGTCTATAAAATATAAAAAATTAACGATTATATTTTCAAATTATAAATAAAAGCAAGATATTTACTATTGTTCACGTTGAATACAATAGAAAGAGTTATTATGGAAATCGAATTTGAACTATCATTTTCAATATGAGTTCGAAAATTTAAAATCAATAACTTAACTTTTTCACCTGTGTTATTTCAATGAATTAATAAAAGTTTCAATTTTAATCTGTGATGTATTAAATATCTAGATTAAAATTAGATATCTCAGAATGCTCACAAAAAAGCGTCAAGATAACAATTTCACCACATGAATAAAAACATTATTTATCTTTCGTTACATTGAAAACGTAGTAAAATAAGTTTTTATATTCTTTGAAAACATTACGTCTTTTTTCACCAGATTAAATCATTTGAAATAAAATACATTAATTTAAAAAAGATTTCGTCAAAATTAGTCTAATAAAAATAATTTGTCATCAAAACATTGTCATTATATTCAATACCCTTTATTTCACATTGTGTGGTAAAATATAAGCTTAATCTTACCATTACAATAATGTTTTTGCCAGTTTCTTAAAAAACCTTTCTTTTTTGTTATAGCATTATTAATTGAGAACAAAGGCATCTTATATTTGGCGCTGATATTAATAAGTCACGTAATTTACCCGTTTTGTGTTATGAAAACGTTAATGTCGAAAATATTGTGCGTAGAATAAAGAAAAGACAGATAAAATATATGTATTTAACGAACTGCGACTTTAGAGTTTTCGCAAACCTTGACTTTAAGCGACACCACATTTTATTATTAACCAACATGAAAACATCATTTTCACAATCTGGAGTAAATAATCTATACTTAAAATTTTAAAAATATAACAATTTCATGCTCATAATACGTTTTTATCATTAAAGGGAGAAATTAAGATAGTCTTATATAACCAACAAAAATATATTTTGAAGTCAAGTGGTTGTTTTAACTATGAAAAAAAATTCTTTTTATTTTATTATTTGATTCATTTCATAATTCGGATGAATGCCCAGTTAAGCAAGTATGTATACAGAAACGTTAAAGTTCAACATTTTCAAAATAAAAATTTAATATTAGAAAGTGATTGGCGATGTAAATCGCTTAAATATTAGGCAAATTTTCTATGTAGATCACAGAGCTAGGTAAAATATTGACATGAAAATGGAGACAGTAAAGAACAAAACAGGAGGAAAATTGCCATTGCTTCACCAGTGCGTGACTAACCCTTTACTATTAAAGGTCAGTTAACATTTATGGGATCTTTACTGCTTTTTACCGAGTAATTTGGGAATCTAACGTTCACCATGGAGTGTAAATTATATGTATAAGAGTTAGCATTTATCTATTTTTTTTTAAATTCCTAAAAAAAATCTTTGCATAGCAAATTAAAGACTAATAATTGAGATTAATTGTTTTATTTGATCCCAAATTGACTAAATGTATAATGTTAGTTTTTCCATACAAAATTTTTATATTGGCGAAAAATTATCTTCCTTTAAAAAAATTGAATCTGGACTTTAAAAAGACATTTTTTCTCCAACCCTACATTTATCGTTGATTATTGAAAAGTCAAATATTTTTAAGGCAATTATGGTAATGTTAATTTTATTTTATTTTTTGTTGAAATAATTGATGTTCCGTAGAATGATGATTCGTTAAAAAAATTATCATGGAAGACAACAAAATTTATTTTGATACTGTAAATTTAGGTTCCAAATTTAAATCAGGTTTAGTACAGAATTGAATAAAATAAATATTGTATATTGGCAACCAATTTGACTATTGACCAAATCGAAATCCTAAAAATGTACCAAAAAATCGCTAATCTGATATTTTACATGCAAACTTGATCCTTTTTGTTCTTTCATTCCTTTTCATCCTTTTTATTTTCAAACCTTATTTTGATAAGTTTTATTTTTTCCATTGAATACTCGTAGTTCTCTATTATTATTTTCTGAGTCAAATTTTAGGTGATAATTATTAAAATATTCCATTAATCAGTTGCTTCTTCATAGATCCTGTGTTAAACATATTGGCTATGTTTATTACTAACTATCTATTTAGCAGCTAACAATTAAGTCTTAAATTTTCATAAGTTTTGTATATATAAGTGTTAATTTACGTAAAAAAGTAGGTCTTTATATCGGAAATTCGCAACAACACTTGTACTACATTAAATGTGAAACCTTCACAGACATAAATAAAGCGTAGATATTTTTAAACCATTACTTTTTATAAAATTTAAAGATATATTTCGTAATACAAACGTTTTTGAAGCAAAAATCAAATTATAAATATTTCAGTTAGAGTAATATCATTTTATATTTTCTGAAAACCTTATAGATGAAAATAATGTAAGTTGTGACAATAAGAAAAGAACATTTTAGGTTGACGTTTGAAGATAAAATGGAAAGAACACAAGTGTATCCTAACGATAATAACACAATTTTGTATTATAGATCGTATATTTTTCAGTTTTGTCTGATTCTTACCGTTAGAGCAAGTTTCATTGCACATAAAAGTGATATATCATATTGTTATTCTTCTTAATAAAGCAATGACAATTGTATTGTTCAGTTTTCATTTATATTTTGGAACGATATATTTTTCTCTCGAATACAATATTATATATATAATACAATTATAACTCGAAAACAATTAATTCGAAGCAATATCAACGTCCTTAAGTAAATATGTACATAATATATAGCACAATATAAATTTTCACCATCCAATTTGATATGCGTGCATTGTATATTCTTAATTCTTTGAATATTTTAACTAAACGTTAACGTAGATGTTCCTTAGCGGACGTATTTGGAAGATATTCCAAAAATGCGAATGAAGCCACATCTCGTTTGTAAACACATCGTAATATGCACGAAAATACTCCTACTGGGAATGTTATTTTCCGGTTGAGTATAGTGACACTTATGAACATGGTGGTGAGCCGCGTTAAATTATGATTAACGTTGGTTTATTTTTGACATGTGGTTTACTAAAACTATAAAATTTCCATACCTGTCCATAGTAAAAAGTGCCTACATACAAAATTCTTTCAAATAGTTTTTATTTTTTTATTTTTACATGTACTTTTCTGGAGAGATTTTTTACGTAGAATCATAATTGAGAAGTTTTTCACAAATTAGAAAATTATAAAACTCAAATATAGGTTATTTTCTTTTCAAATGTATAACTATTGATTTCACAGATACAGTTAGTTATAGTTTCCGAGGAAAGATTGTTGATTTACGGTTTCTGGTTTTATAGGTATGAAAAATTAATTAATTAATTCAACTTGCATTAATTTCCATACGAGAAAAAAATTGAAAAATAATCAAGTACTACATTATTTGCAGAAAAAAAAATACTTAAGGTATTTTATACATTGAGTTTTGCTTATGCCTATACCTACACGAAAAATATTTAGGGAACTTTTTCAATTTTATCTTTTAAAATACAGAAATTCATAAATTAAAATATCTTATTTAAAACTTTAATTGAAATGTCTATCATTGAATATATCAAGATTTATAAAATTGAAAATTCCTCTTATTGTTATAATTTGAGAACTAATGGTGTGATTTACGAATGACTGTTACAAGTGCTATTATGAAAGTTATAAGTAAGTAAATTATAATTAATTACATTTCAGTGAGTTTAAAAATATGTTTCAAAACAATAGAAAAATAAATATTTAAGCATTAAGAAGAATATTATTCAAGTTTAGAATTATATCAGTATTGCATTAACGAGTTCTGCAGTGAAGAGCTTAGGAAATTGCTGGAAATAAATAAAAAATTACGTCTAGTCATTCTAGACTGGTAGAATCTTCTAATTTCAAATACAACTGATTCTTGATTCTTTTTTCCTTATTTTTATAATTATAATAGTATAATATTGTATAAAATATCTTGTATAAAATTTTCCTTAATCTTACTTTATTAACAGACTTATTTTCTTACTTCATCCAACGGCATGTGGTTATTTTCTCTATAAACATAACTATAACAGGTTTTTTTCTTAAAAACAATTAAAACAATTATTTGTTATAAAACAAAATTATTTGCGCAATATTATGCTTTGCAGGTAAAGACGTCGTTATCAATATAAAAACCAACAATTTAAAATTAGTCATTATGGGACAATGTTCTATACCTTAAAAGTGTCAGTTCTGCCATCAACTAAAATACTATAATAGTTAAAATAATTCAATTCTTAATCTTTTTAATCTACTGTTTTCTCCCAATAATAACTTATCTTAACACTAGTAGTTGCCCGTTGCATTCGCAACTAAAGGTTTTATCTCAATAAAATGTTTAGTATGAGATAATGTAGAGTTAATCAACAATCGAAATTTTAAATTTAATAATCAAAGTGTTGTTAATTAAAAAAACTGTATCTAAAATTATATTAAGAAATATTTTTTTATATCATTTTAATAACAACATTTCAAATAACGTCATTTCACTAAATTAGTATGAAATTTTATTACTTATGTAGTACTTGTACCAAATTGTCGATTTTAAATTTTGGTTCGTCTTTCAACAATCAAACTTTTTAAAATCTATTTTTTTATGAACCAATGGTTGTGATCTGGAGTAATTATATATTCGGCTGAAAAGCAAAAAGGTAGCAATTTTTACCATATATTTCACTCAAATCAAATATAAAATCTTCGATACTAACTCGGTAATTAGAACAATTTGAAAACCAATTATTGTTATTGAAAATAAATAAAATATTCGAATTTACTTCCATGCTTTCCACTTATTTCCAACAATTTTGTATGTACAACCTGTACAACGTCCAAATGTGCGAAATCGAATAGCTTTTTAGTCATGTTAACTAACATAAAGAAGGTCATTATTTTTTTTTCGTTTTACATTGTATTTTCAAATATAAGTGCACATTTGTGTTGATGAAATTTGGAAAGTGTTTTCCTTATACGATGCAGATATATAATAAGAAAGGGTTTTTGAAAATTTCTCCTCTAAAAGAGTGAAAAACGGGAGCAAAGTTTGTAAGGGATAACGTTTAATAAGCAATCGAAATTGTCAATAATCAATCAAAGTCCATTAAAAGCGAATATTTACAACTGCCTAACTATTTGTCACGCTTTTATTACAAATATTATAAATTTAAATTCATAAAAAATTGTACCATCGGGTACACGAGTAATAATATTTTGACAAACGTAAATAGTTGTTAGGAAAAAATACAAAAATAATAACAAATTTAGTAAATAGACGGTTTGAGCAAAAAGGCATGTTGAATGCCGTGCGCTGTGTCAACTTAACCCTACCAACGTTTTGAATGCGTAAGTGGGGATAACAGAGCGCATGCGCATAGCTCTGCACGCACGGGCGGCAAGATAGTCAATTTCTATATAAGAATAGTAGAGTAAAAATTCGCTCTTTTTCGGAATTTTTACTCTACTATTGTTAGGATAAGTTATTATTGGGAGAAAACAGTAGATTAATAAGATTAAAAATTGAATTATTTTAACTATTATAGTATTTTAGTTGATGGCAGAACTGACACTTTTAAGGTATAGAACATTGTCCCATAATGACTAATTTTAAATTGTTGGTTTTTATATTGATAATATATATCTTATATGTATATAAATGTATATATAAATTATATAAATATATATATATATATATATATATATATATATATATATATATATATATATATATATATATATATATATATATAAACGTTTTTGTTATATTTTTTTTTTTTTTTTTTGATAAAGATGTCAAGAATACTACCCTAGTTCTCTTTGGCGATGAATATCTCTTCTTTAATCTATTTTCTTATTTTATCAGAAACTTCAAGGCGTTGACATTACAAGAAAAATATCATTCGGTTCTACTGTATGATTTGAATAAAAGGATAACTACAAATATAATATGTGCTGTACATAAGTGTCAGGTGTTAAAATTGCAAGTTTAAGACTTATAAAAAAGAATGGAATAGAATTGAGGATTTTTAAATTGATAAAGTATTGTTTTTATTTGACACAAAAATGAATTGGTGATCAATGCGATTTTAAATGTCTGTAATATATAACTAGCAGTAAATCGCCTACTTCTTGAACTTTGATTTACCATAAACTTGTATTATATTAACATGCTATTAGTAAGAGTTGGTAATAAACTCATGAGGGTATGGTTCAACTCTCAAAAAGATTTACCAAAGTAATTTACGTTAGGGTTTTTATTTATTAAATTGTTTTATTTACAGAGATAAGTACAGAGAATAGTCTTGCCGTTTCTATAAATTCATAAGATGAAGTTCACTCGCAAGTAAATGAAGCCATACGATTAGGAGGCTACCTAAGCGATCTGATCTGGAAAAACATAGTTATGGTATATTGATAAAAATTAAAGTAAGGATCTTTAAAAACCTGCATTAAATCATTATTATTCTATACTGCTGAGACAAGAGCCGATAATTCAACTAGAAAAAGAATACTCAGAACAGCGCGAATGAGGATACTAAAAACCTCAGGCATTCGGTGATTAACCAGCAAAGTGAGAGGACGAGTATCAAATTGTTGATTGTTATTCATTTAAAACTCATCACAAATAAAAATTAAAAGTGTGCTGCAGAAATCTAAAAATCAAACTGCGACGTGCAAAAGTTAGCCAGTTCAACAGCTGTGTGCCTCGCCGGTCTCACCCGTGCGGGTGAGTACAAGTTTTCTTTACTTTAACAAAAATGGAAAACGACACAGATCTCAACAGCGATTCAGAAATACTAGCGAAACACTGGACCCAGGCTAAATCTCGCAAGCGAGTTGTTGCTGTTCGAACAACAAACAATAAATTCGCCAAATTAACTACACAAAACCGATATCAAGTCCTCTCATCCAGCGAGGATGAAGAAAATGAAATGCCAGAGCAAAACCCAATAAAAATTCCCCCAATCTTTGTTCACGACGCTAACAATTACCAAAAACTAGTCGATGATATCACAAAATTGCAAATCATAGATTTCACTGTTTCGCAAAAAAACAAAAATGTTTTCAAAATAAATCTTACTAAAATCGACGACTTTCGCAACTTGACCAAATTTTACGATTCAAATAAAATAAACTACCACACATTCAAAAACCCGACCAACAATAACCTATCTGTTATCATCAGAAACGTTCCATACTCGTTGAAAGAAGAAGAAGTTATGGAAATACTAAAAAATAATAATTACCCGGTAATAAACGTAACCAGACTGCATAATAGAGACAAAAAACCAACTACACTGTGCGCTGTGCTAATGCCTAAAACAGAAGAAGGACTCAAAATCTTTGAGCTAAAACATCTGGACAGAGCAGTGGTCTACGTCGAGGCCCGCCGAAAAAACCCAAATACTCCACAATGCACCAATTGTCAGCGTTTCGGCCACACTAAAAATTATTGTCGCCTAAACGCCAGATGCGTCAAGTGCGATAAACATCACAAATTTACCGAATGTGATAAAAAGCCGGAAGAGCCGCCAAAATGTGTAAACTGCGGGGGTACGCACCCAGCAAACTATAGAGGATGCCCCTATTACAAAAACTCGTTCCGAAGCGCCCGATCAAATATAAACACCCAGTCCCCCAAAATCCAAAATCACAGGAATTCCGTTCCAAACATCAATCCCGCTTCTTACGCGTCCATGTTAAAAAATAATTCTTCCTCTCAACATCACACCATAAATGCACCAAACAGCACAGTACCCGAGCAAACTCAGCCAAACTCAACACATATACCATTCGAGACAAGCACCATTATCCCCATGGTAGTAAACTTCATTCTCAACCTCATACGTCCTCACCTACCAGAAATTACAACAATGTTCATGTCCTTTCTAACCACCCATTCACCTAACAACTAAATCCAAACGCAAAAAAAAATCATGCCTCCTACTCCTATGCTTATCCTTCTCAACTGGAATGCCGACGGCATCAAGGAAAAAAGAAGCGCTTTCATCGAGTTTCTACACCGTCACAGAGTAGACATAGCCTGTATCTCGGAAACGCATCTACTACATCATGAAACATTCAAAGTAGCGGGATACAACATTCATAGAGAAGACAGAGAAACAGATTTTGCATCCGGAGGAGTAGCCATACTGATAAAAAAGAATATCGAACATCATCACGTCACCCTACCAACAATGTTAAATATCGAGGCCGTCAAGATCAAAATTGAGTCATCAACCATTAGACCAATCAATATAATAGCCGCTTACAAAAGACCAAACGTCAGACTAGAAACACTAGAAATTTCAACACTTTTCAACGAGTCAAGTCCTACCATCCTGCTTGGTGATCTCAACTGCAAACATACGTCCTGGGGGTGTATTAAAACAAATCCCAACGGTATTAAGCTAAGAAAAGCTGCATCTGAAAATTCACTCATCGTATGTGCACCAAACAAACCAACCCACTACCCTTACAGACAAGAACATACGCCGGACATTCTTGATATTATGGTACAGAAAGACGTTGTCAACCACATGAGCCAGGAAGTGATCGATGAACTGGACTCAGACCGCAATCCAGTGATAATCTCAGTACTGGACGTTAAAGTAGGATATAAATCCGCAACTAACCTTACCCGTTTTCACTGCTGGGACACTTTTAAAAAACTTCTCACAAGTACCAACCTTCCGGTTCATATGCTTCTACAAAACCCAAACAACATAGACGAATCAATTTCTATTATTACAAAATCAATAAACGAAGCAGCTAGATTATCTGAACTGAATATTAATAAAAAAGGAAATCAACACTCTACTTATAGGGATATTCCGATAAAAATAAAAAAAATGATCCAGGAAAAAAATAAAATGAGGCGCATGTGGCAAAGAACAAGAAATCGGATTTACAAAAGAGAATTTAATAATCTTGTTCATCTTGTGAGAAAGGAACTGGAAAACTTCACCAACAACCACTATCAAAAATATCTTGAAGACATTCATCCAGAGGACCACCAAATATGGAAGACAACCAAAGCTATCTTACAGAAAAAAAGTCAAATCCCTTCTCTGCAAGAAGAAGGACATACATATGACTCCATCAAGGATAAGTGTTCTGGATTTTCAAACTTTTTTGGAAAGGTCTTCAATCAAACCTGCGTACAATCCGACCCTAATTCCTATAATCATCTCCAAATCCCAGAGAACCAAGTAGAATTTGTAACTCCATCCGAATTGAAACAACAAATTAAGGCTCTAAAATCAAAAAAATCTCCTGGCCCCGATCAAATCACTAATTCAATGCTAAAAAACTGCCCAAACAAAATAATATCCTTTCTTACATCTATCTTTAATCTATGCCTAAGCACAGGATACTTTCCCTCCACCTGGAAAAAAGCTCACATAGTTGTTGTCCATAAAAACTCAAAACCCAAAAATAAAATCACAAGCTATCGGCCGATCAGCCTGCTCAGCACACTGTCGAAGTTATTCGAAAGAATCATCAAGCAACGGCTTCACACTTGGATAGAACTCAACCAAATTCTACCCAACACGCAATTTGGATTTAGGCCTCACCACTCCACTTCGCAACAAATCTTAAGAATAGTAGAAATAATCGAAAGGGGTTTTGAAGAAAAAAAAATACTCAGTGGGTTTGTTCTTGGATGCGACGCAAGCGTTCGATCGAGTTTGGCATCAAGGACTACTCACAAAGCTTCAGAACTATCATACCCCAGAGTATCTATACAACATAATTTCTTCATTTCTGAGCAACCGATGCTTCCAAATCAAAATGGACGATCAGCTATCAGAGGAAAAGCATATCCACTCGGGGGTACCTCAAGGATCAGTATTGGGTCCAATCCTCTTCAATCTGTACGTTGCGGACCTTCCGTCACCAGACCACTGCATAATCTCAATGTACGCGGATGACATCGCCATCTTCAACCTGGACAAAGATCTTCAAAGGGCCGTTCAGAAAACCCAGCAGTCTATCAACCACCTATCTTCCTGGTTCAGTAGAAGGAAAATTCTCATAAATCCATCTAAAAGCGTCGCAAAAATTTTCTCTCTAAGACGTTTCTCCAACCAATTGGAGCCTATCGTGTTGGATCACATGGAAATTCCGTGGTGTGAGAAAAAAATGCCTGTTAAATATTTGGGTATACTTCTGGACTCGAAATTAACCTGGCAAAACCACATCTCAAATAAAATCAGAGAAGCCAACACTCGACTCATCCAATAATACCCAATTATCAATAGAAGGTCTCGTCTAAGTATGGAATGTTCACTGATGATATACAAATCAGTCATTAGACCACTTCTCACATACTCTTGCGCAGTCTGGCTTCCATCCTCAAAGAAAAATCATAATGAGCTACAGGTGTTCCAAAATAGAGTCTTGAGGATTATCACCAAAGCTCCATGGTATGTGAGAAACAACCAAATCCATCATGAAATGAGCGTTCCATACTTAAAAGACTTTCTAACCGCACTCACAAGGAACTTCCTTAACGGCCTAGAAAATTATCCTAGTGCAGTAGAACTAGGCTTGGGAGAAACCATAAAACATAGAAGGCTGAAGCGGAAACTACCACAAGAGCTCCAAGAAGTAGTAGATGTTTGACCACAAGATCAAAAACCAAACAACAAATAAAAAATAAAAAAAATACAAAAGACAGAGGAATGAAGTTCGACTCCTTCAGCTACTGAAACGCCGCTAAAGACCAATTGCCCGACATCACCACCATGATATAGCGACACACCGCTGAACTGGTGCAAAATACACAAAAGTCCACAAAAAAAAAAAAAACCTCAGGGCAGCAAGTTTAAGAGACAGAATATGAAGTAACTTTATCAGAGAAAAATTTGTTCTGAAAATTTGAAAACATTGTTCTTTGTATCGTCTGGCGTCCACACTAAGGTGTGAATTTAACTTCGTCTTAGCTTCGTAGCCCATCATGGAGGACATTGTTTAGGTTCCTGGAAACAGATTAAGATACAGCTCGCCTATAGATAAAAGTGACGTTCACACTGTAAAATTGTTGAGTAACATGTCTAACGTCGCATGCTGTTTGCTAAAGTCTCCCATTCCTATCGCGAGACTTTAAATCTGTGGTTTTTGGTTTAGGAATAGGTCCGTAGACGGTCTTTATTTATACATATGTCTACAGAATCAATCTGAAACACATATCAGAGACTTAAATTACGCAACATGTCTAGTAGCGGATATTAGGCTTAAAAGTCTAGGTTAAGAGGTTGGTGCTACAGAGGTTGAAATCCCAACGACCGGATACTAAGACCATAAGGTAGGCTTCCATAACGATGAAGAAACGGTTTGTGGTGATTTCACAATGGAATTGGTCATTCATTGTCGTTTGTGTTTTTGCGATGCAGAAAAAATTTTGTTTTGACCCACTTTGGATCGCTGAGAATAAGGATCGCCACAAGTTGGTTATCATTTTCTCAAGAGATATTATTAGCTGGATCAAATAAGGCACATTCCTTATAATAAGAGGTACAAGAAGAAAATAATTTATTAATTAATAATTGTGTTTATTTCATTAACTAGTAAGTAGCTAAATATAGCTATGCCATTGCAAATCATAGTAGTGAATTCAAGTATCTCATGTATCATGAAGTTTATAAAATAATTTTAATTAAAATAATTGAATTGAAATTCGTCTTAAAAGTATAAGGAGTAGTTATTAGGTTTTATTTGGCTTTTTTGTAAAAGCAACAAATCCGCATCTATGCTTGTACATTTGTATGAAAATCTTCAATGGATGTATATAAACGTTATAGAGTAAATGGATTTATGCAGAGAAAAGATACGAGTAAAATTGATCAAAAGAATAAGTTATTGATAAAATAATGAATCGTAAAGAGATTTGTATCAGTAAAACAAGTCTGAGCTCATCTCATTTCAGTAAATCTTTTTCATTTATTTATTCTCGCAGAACTTATCTTTTAAAATCTATTCCTTACTTTCATGTTTTTGACTAAATTTAATTAGATCATTTTTTTTTTTGTTTTACAAATTCTGCTATCTAGTATTGTATTGTTTTGTAGTATTTTGTGTTTACTTGGACGAAACTTAAAATTAAATAATCTTATACAATTTTAATTACTGTCTGCATTTAATTGTGAGTTTCTACATATAAATACGTTCTGAAGTTATACAGTTTAACCGAAAAAGGGAGTAAGTTTTTATTGAATTTAATATTCATTATGAGTACCGTTTCGAGCAGCCATCAAGTAATTTGATAAAAACTTTTTGAAAATATATTCAATACGATCGTTTTCAACAGATATTTTGCAATTACAACGTAATTCTATATGAAGAAAATTTAAATGAAATGTAAATTAGTTTCCACAAACTTTCGACAGAAAGTAGAGTATGCGAATCTGCAATTTTCTTGTATAAGTGTAAATCCAAACGCGATGCTGATCAAGTTAGATTCTATGCATGAAAGCGAAATATAAAGAAATGAACTATGATGTAATATACTCAGATTAATTACGTATATGTCATGAAATTTATCTATGAAGATTATTTACATTATTATTGATATTACCTTAAACTCAATTAGGCAATATAATTACTAATTTCGATAATCTAGTATTGCAGCCAAAATTGCGCGTTTCAGATTTTTTACTAATTAATTAAAAAAAATCTTTTCTATTGAAAATGTTATTTCTGAATCAAAAAATTAATTTGATCATTTAACTGACACATTACATCTTGTAAAATGAATTTGAAGAATTAGTTTACAATTACGGTAGCAAACGTAAAATAACTTCTTTATTGTGGAAATATGGGAAAAATTCAATAGATGAGAACTGCTTCAATGGAAAAAACTTTGATGTGGGAAAGAAGAATGAAGATATTGACAAATCAATTTTCTATTGTCAGATGTCTAGTCAGAATCATTTCATCTTTCAGTGAGTTGCAGTGCAATCATGCGTTTTACATTTTTACATTTTATTATGATTTTCTATGCAATACTTGGTATGTGCATAAATCTATTTTTCAATTTTATTACATTTTTGTTACAAATGTACTAAATTAATTGTTGAATTTTTTATTTCTGGTTGAAAATATTGTTCACGTTTTTTTTAATGGGTTTTAGTCTTTAAAAATTCATTTAATGATAATTAAAGGATTTGTTCAGTTTCAGAAATATCTACCTTCATAATTCCGGAAGAAGTCGCATCGGGAATACAAATCGTTTCCAACTTAATAGCTCCTGTAAAAAAAGGTAAATCGCATTAAAAATCTATATTAAAAAAATACAAAATTCTGTAGCAATTATTTTTTTTTCTTTTACATTATGTTTATAGGAATCGATTCACGAATTGGATTTGGATTTAGATTAGGACGTCATGCTGATTTTCAAGTTTTATATGAGCTCGGACCACAACAATACACGACACCTTTAGAAACACAATATCGATTTTCAAAACAATTTCAATTTACAAAAACCAAATCACCCTATACTTCGGTAAATATGAATTATCAATACTGTATATTTTTTCCTGCTTATATATCTTTTTAGTTCCAGAATTTCAATTTTTCTAATGCAATGAGAAAAATGTTTGAAATTTGGAAACAAAATTCTTTTCTTTATAACCAATGGAAGTACTAACAATATACAGAAAACGGTAAAAATATACAAAAACCAGTATATAAAAAGTTTTGAATTAAAAAGGTTTTGTACTTTTAATAAGTTTCAATTTACATATTTTATTTTAACGCCTCCTCTATTTATTTTATTTTAAAGGATTGTATAACAATTATATTTCTTTGTTAACGTTAATTGATATTATTTTTAGCACAGTTATAAAACAAGATGTGAAATTATAATGAATACAAAATTGTTTTCAATTAAATTATATCGTATTACATGTTTTTTCAGCAAAAACAAAATTATAATTGCCTTACTTCAAATTAATTTGTTTTTGGGCTCATATAAGCTTTCAATTAAGATTAAAAAAAGAAAATGAGTTGTATTTTTTTGGAAAAATGGATCTTAAATCTCTTCAATTATTAATTATAGCATCGAATAATGAATATTACATGTGCAAACAAATTATCGTAAAATAAAAGTTATTTGGTAATGGTATTTTCATTAGTTTATGCTTTCACACAGTAATCAAATATCATCTTATCTAACAAACACTCCAGGTAGGAATTTATAATTGGCCTAGGCCAAACCTTACGTCTTTAAATTTTTCAGCCAGGATGTTTTTCTTCTCTCTACACTTCTTTTTCCCATAATTTTCCCTTGAATTATTAGATGTGACAATTTGTATTTTTCTGGGTCTCTCATAACATGACCGAAATATTTAAGTTTCCAACGCTTTACGATATTCACAAACGCGGTTGATTTTTTGAGTCGTCGTAATATTTCTTGTTTTGTGATTTAATTCAGCCATCGAATACTTAAGATTCGTAAAATTTAAAATATTTAACATTTTTTACGACTAAATCTCGAAAACTTCTATTCGTTTTAGTATGATGTCCGTTACTGTTCAAACTTCTACTCCCTACAGAAGTACTGGGGGAATGTAACATTGGAGTATTCTGATTTTTGAATAAAGTTTTATATCGCATGTCCAAAAGCTTGCTTTAATTTTTAGAAATTTGTTCTTGATTTGGCTATTGTGAACTGATCAGTAGATGAGGCTTGAAAACATGGCTTCGTATTATGTGCAACTAAAGTATTACCCATAAATTAACATTGGCTTTGTGTTATTTTAATCTTTTTCCCTTTAGTAAAATTCTCGATTGTATTAAATCAAATACAGCTTAAAAAAGTTTTTTAACGCAGAAAAAATTCTTGAAACGTAACATTTATTTTATTAAATCTGGTAAAATAATAATAATAATAATAGCAATAATATCAGTTTTAAAACGTTTTATTTACAACAATCTCATATAAAAAACCACAATATTCAAGAATCAGTTTCGAAAAAAGGAAATTTTTTTTGCTACTTTCCAAGTAAACTTTTGATGTTAACAAAATTGCAATCAAACTTGGATATAGCAAAAAAAAATCTTTCAGTTTCATGTGATTAACTACCATAACCATTCATAGCACAGTAAGTTCTGCTTCTATTTTTAGTAAAGGGATTAATTTAGATAGTTCCATTTAAATTAAAAGAAAAATATTTGAATTTTAATTTCATTTCAGTTTAATACTTGTTATAGTAGAAAATTCGAGTTCGCACAAAAGCTAGTACTTTTTTTAATCACCAGACATCGTAATCCAAGTGGTCATTACTCAATTTGATTTTTAATTTCAACACTTGGCTCCCATCTATCATTGATTACACTAAACATAGTTTAGTGACATACAATTCATAACTAATTCTTATCTTATATTAAATTACTAAATAGCAAATTATTTTAAATTGAACTTTTTGTCTTCCAATTTTCAAAAACTATATTAATATATGATTAAAAAGACTTGGTAGTTAATAAGACTGTATAATTAGTTAATAATTACTTATTTACGAGGCTATAGAACTATGACCGAACTGACAATGTGAAAAAAAAAATTAAGTTCATAGGGAAATATATTTCATATATTTAATGTAACTTGGGGTATAAAGGTGCCGATAAAATACTGCAATCCTGGAAGAATCTATCTCAATTAGTAATAGAGAAACAGGGAATATTTTGGAATTGATATTTTGGATTGATTTGAAATTTTTATGAACACAAAGCGACTAAGTCGTCAATTAGGCAAACGATTGAAATATCTGTTCAGATCAAATATAATATGATATAGCTAGTGTCCGACAGAGCTTTCGGTTTCGGCTGTTGTCAAACCGAAACTAAATTCGTTAGATAAAAATGTTGAGAAATTTTTATTTCTCACTTTTAAAATTAGATTCTTCAATAATGAATACCAATAATTATCAGTTCATTAAAATTAATTTTTATATTTTTTTCCGTTCGAGAGAAAACTGACCAAAGTTTAGAAGAAATTATTTTGTATTACGATGTAAGAAAGAATATTTTTTGATTTGAATACCTTAACATGATAGATAAGAAGTAATTTTGTTTTGTAACCTTTTTTTATTTTATGCTATTCGTAAGTCATATTCAAAAGAAATTCAAGGTGCATTTCTTTCAAGTCAACCCCTTATTTTTACACAAATAATTTGTTTGAAATATGAAGTGATAATAATATGTTAAGTTAATGATTAGCTCAAACAGTAGAGACTAAATGAATAATAAATACCAAAAGGGTTATGGAAGTTTCGGTTTCGGCCGAAACTGAGACTGATACCGAAATTCGGATTCGACAAACAAAAACTAGTTTCAGTCGGACACTAAATATAACTAATAATGGTTATATTATACTTGCATTTACGATATAAAATTAACTGATTTAGAATTCTAAAAAACTTTATTAAATTTACGATTCAGAACTTAACATTGATATATTTTTTTGGTATAAACCCCAAATGAAATTAATTGCTCCAATTCTCAATCCTTTTCCATAAGGGTATTAAGGTTTGAAATTTCAGCAACCGGAAATGTATGAATTTTAAAAAACTGTAGACAACGTAAAGTATTTAGAGAAGTTTTAATATGATTTGTAATAATTGTATACGAGTATGTAGTTTTTATTAGGTTACCCAGAAAGTTTTTAATGAGACATTTATTCATAGAATCAAAAATTAGATTATGTATGCTAAGCTCTAATTTCTACATTTGACAAAAAAAATCTGGAAGTTTGTCAAAGACTATGTACCATTTTATCGTTATATAAACAGTACAAATAAATACAAACTCAAAATAGTTTTTGGAACGCTAGCAGCTAATTCTCACAAAAATACTCATACCTTCAAATTCACAGACTCATAAATAGCCTTAACTAAGGTATGGTCAACTTTCCCTTTTCTCTCTATATAGGTGACGAATTAAAAAAATCTTAGGTTAAAAGATTTCAAACTTTACTTTGTCAAGATTATTTGAATTTGAATATTTATAGTTGTTGAACAAAATGAACAGAATATTTTTTTTTTCTTAATCATTTTTTAAAAATTGTAATGGTATTTGCTTTGAGAGTTGAACTTCCTAGTATAAAATTTACTCGAGAACATTAAACTAAGCCAACTAAAATTGGTTGAAATTTTACTGGAGTTCCCTTTTCCCTTTTCTCTTATACTTGCATTAACTTTGTCAGGTGAGGTTTTTGTCAAAAATGCTAATAGATAATTAAAAATATGTACAGGTTGATATTTCCCCAACCAAAACACATATAAATTTTAAAATGGCGATTATTGGGAGTACAAAGTAACATTGAAAAAAAAATCTCATTCAACTGAAGCATTATACAAATTTGATATATGATAAAGAGTGATATTGTCGAATATCGAATATTGGTCACATTCTCGGTTACAACATTAAATATTTGGTGGTTCGCTATTCAGCAAAATATGTTTACATTTTGCGGGTGACAATATTTTGCGAGTTACTTGGGGAATTCACCAAAAATACCTAGGGAAAGAAGAGACTACAGATAGAACACCAAATTTATTAAAAATGATTTGATGAAAATGATTCACGGCAGGTTCAGCTTTTGAAACGCGGTTCAACTTTGATGAAAATTGTAAATATTTGGTTGCCACTTTTCAAAACCAGTTTCTTGGTATTAGATCAAACGCAAAGATCATAACAAAAAAATCTTTTTGATTTCTTTGGAAATAAATTGTGATGAGTTTAGTAGTACCGATAATGATTTTTCTCCGCTTCGTTAGAAAAGAAATATCAATAAAATTGATAACACTATGGAAATTTATGACAGTTTCTGAAATTAGTTGAAAGAAGTTATTATGGTATATGCAAAATGCGCCTAGCAAGTGGTAATCACATTAATTGCCCAATGATGACTAAGATTGACAAAACTTGCTGAGATTTATCTGTTATCGTCGCCTGGTAGAAGTGAGAGGTTATTTTAAGTAGGAAGTATAGTACAAAAGGAAAAACGCAATCATTTACTATCATATATTCATCAATATGAAAAAAAAAACAATTTTTTTCATTTTTATTGCAATTTATTTGTATTAATTTGTAGTTTCTTGTATATAGTATTACTAAAGTTTTAAGCGACTCTAGGGTTAGTACAAAACCGTAAACCGAGAAATGTTGAAAATATTGAAAATGTTCTCGTTACGAGATTCGAACTCACCATTTTTACCAGTTTTGGATAAGTTATCTGGACCTTTTGGACACCAGTTAGTTTAATTTGTGAAAAATTAATTCATTTTTGTGTATTATTAGGTAAAGTGAAAAGTAATCGCTGTTACTTTAGGGCGAACTTTGAAATCAGTTTGTGTTCGATTCTCGCCAAGTAAGCCCGTCAATATTGATATTTTTCTAAGCTTCTTATGTCCCGTTTTGCTTTCAATATATTTTCAGCTGAACACCGATTACTAGCGAAATATTCATGGTATCATTGATACAATACTGTATAAAAGCAACTTACAAAATAAAAAAAAATAAGAAAAAAAACCATTAAAAGTTCAATAATGTGTCTATAATTCATAATAATTAGAACGATAAAGAATCAAAGATCAGAACATCGGAGTTAGGAGTGTTTTAATTATGTTTACATGGTTACAATTTCTGCAAATCACATATTTCACTCCCTGAGTGCAACAGTAGATGTCCGTAAAATGTCACTGGCATAGGTTTTCATTAAATGTAAAGTTCGAAAAAAATGCACTAGATAGTATTTTTTTTAAATCGATATCAAGCTTTGAAAAGTTAGTGCTTATTATGGCATTCTAAATATAATTTAAATGGTGGAAGTCTGTAGGCAATTATAAATGGGTTTATTTCTGTTTAATTACTATGCACCTTTTTTTTCAAGTTTATAATTGACAATACTACGCAATTTTAAAATTTATTTAAATTTTTTAATTCATTCCCAAACATAATCATATATTTTTATACGATAAATATAAACATGACACACACTTTGGAAAAAAGTATTCGTTTGTACAATTGAAAAGCACTAATTTGTTTGGTACTTTTAACATAATTGAGAATAATGTTAAAAGAGAAATATTTTTCTCATATAAAAAGAAGGGAAGTAGTTTTTGACTTTCATTTTACCGTAAAGCTTATGCAATCATTTTGCGTAGATTAAATTGAATAGATAAAAGCAGCATACTTTTAGCACCAACGTTATTATTTTTTCAAACTTTGAGCTTTGTAACATACTTTGAAATTCATAATGAAAAAGTGTTGCATAAATGACACAGTTACATAATTTTATATCTCTCTTTTAACATGCACAATGTTTGGAAAATAAAAACATAAAACTACTTTTTATATGCAAATAAATTCGTTTAAGTATATGAAATATCAAAACTCTAGGTAACGCAAATGAAAGATCTTAAAACATAAACTTAATAAGTCGTGACATGAGTAGTTCTAGAAAATTAGAAATGTAGGGCGATACGCACTGTTAGTGATTGAGCAAAATAAATTTACATAATAAAATAAATGTTCAAAGTATTTCAACGTTTTTACGCGCAACATTACAACATTAAAAGCTAAACATCCCTTATTTTTATACTCATCTATAACCTTCAATCCGTACGGCTTTTATTTTAGCAAGATATTTTTAAAAATAGCTATTTTTTATACTGAGATAACAATAAAGAGGTAAATTGAAAACTTTTTAACATAATATAAATCTACCTTATACGTAACCAGTTCTATTTTAGTATTGAGTAGATTTACATGCATACGTTTGAATTGTTTTTGAACTTTTTATATTGGGATTTTCTTTGACCTTTTTACACATTGTAAAGAAAACTTATTCGAAAAAAAGACAGGAAATGAACCATAAATAGGTATTTGAAGTATTTAGGGCAACGGTACACATTTGTGCGTTTATAAATTTTCGATAAATCGCTTCGAAGTTAATAGATCTTTCAGCCAAAGTTTGTCACACTAAGAAAATATTTATCTTAAATGAACATAAATAAAACCTTCAGCCTTAATCTTGCTCTTACCAAGAAAAACAAGAGATTTTCTTATCAATTTATTTCGATATTAACAAAACTTCATTACTTTAATCGAATCAAAAAATATAATTTGAAAATAAAAGGGCCAATTCAAGAATATATTATATTAAAATATGTCCTTGTAAGCGAAAAATTATTAACTCAAGAGATAATAAGATTTTCAAACATAAAGTTCTTTGATAAATTAATGAAATTAAATTTCATTAATTTTAATTGAATCTACACCTTGGTGCAAGTGAATCTATTGCTCAATAATTTTAAGCTTCTCTTTAAAATATAAAAGTTAAAACATTAATTTCCGTGATTTACTGTCGCGTTACTTGTTAACTTTGATAAAGCAAAAACATTATCGATTATCTTTAACAAGAAAAAAGGCTACAAAATTTTATTTAAATTTTTCTCATCAAATATTTATTAAATTAAATGAAAGTTGATCAAAAATAAATGATTATTTTAAAAACAATCAGGAAAAAAAAATTACAAAATACATATCCTCTATGTGCTGAATAACAAAGAAAAGAATTTTAATTGAATTTGATTGATTTGATATTGCCATGTCTATTTTGGGAATCTCTCAAACCATGTTTACTATATTTGAAATGGTTTTATAACTGTTTTAATATGTATGATTGTACTACGTAAATTTCAAAAAAGATAAATTATAGAAAGCTGAAATTTTTATGTGATGGTTCAATAAATATCAGTTGGTGAACTTCGTATTTTGGTTGAAATAAATTGAGCCACAACCCTAATTTAATAAAATTCAATGTTTTTGCTATATACATCACAATGTTTATTTTTATTTTTTTTAAATTAATTATAAAATTAGTTAGATAGTCTTTCTAACTACTAAAGTCATGCACGATTTTTTTTGAATACTTAACACTATTCTTGAGAAGCAGTTTTCCTTGCACTATTTTTCTCAATTGCATCCAATTAACAATAGTTAGCACATATTAACAAGTTTTCAAACACTTTGATTCAATAAATTTGAAGAATTTGATTGACGCTAGGATCCTTAAGTCCTATAGAATCGTGTTTAAGTATCTCTCTTTGTCCAGTGAAACTTTTCAATGTTGTTTAACAAATGATATAGTTTTATTGGTTTTAAATTAAAGTCATACCAAAATAATTTTTTTATTTTATAAAAATTATAAAAATACAAAAATAAAACAAATACCTGATGATGACAACCTGGTGAAAGACTGTTGAATCGCGTCGTAATCAAGAAAGAAATTGAGTCATAAGACATATTATTAATCATTAATTTGAAATAAGATTTTACTTTATTATTATACCATGCATTTTTTGTTTTCCTTTTATAAAAAGGAATAGAACAAACTGCATCGTTGAAATGATGACCACTTCAAATAAATGGTAGAAGATTCGTTCTATTTTTACAAGCAATATAGTCAATTTTCTTATAAATGGGACTATCAAGAATCAGAAACAGTTATACTGGTATTCAGAAAATGCTAGAAATTTACATAAAAGACTTTTTCACAGACCAAAAGATTAAATATAAGAGACGGTTTGGCACACAAGTGCAATTGGTGTCAAAAACAAGATATTTAGCCTATTTTCTGTAAAAGAGATAAAAACACAGAAATTAGTTAATCAATTCAGTATATTTATAATACTTAACAACCTTTTGAGAATTAAGAAGAAAAATTAAAGGTTTTGGTAAGGAAAAACTACAGTCCATGTGGTTCAAATTCAATAAGCATTTCAAATGGTCTACTTATATCAGATCATTTATAGCTTTAGTTTTAGTTTTTTATTATTTACCGTCGTTTAATACTATCAAGGTCTTTAGCAACTCTAGGGTTAATAAAAATCCGTAACCGAGAAACGTTGAAAATTTGTTCTTTACAGGTACAAAGAATTGATAAGAAACTTGTTTAAAAGACTAAAAGAATAGCAAAGGTTAATTAAAATATCAGTAACGGAAAACCATTTAGAAGAATTTCAAAAAATTTGTAAAATAATATAGGCTTTTGTAGTCCTTAATATAATTTTAAATATTTCCGAATAAAATACACAAAGCTTCAAATAAAATACAGCATATATAGAAAATTTGCTATAAGTCTCTAAAGTTTGAATTATTTCACAAACGTTCATTTTCCATTGATCATCGCCGGCGGCTGTTGGTATTAATGTTTATCTTTTTTTATAACAAAGTTTAATATTTTTAAATTTCCATACAACTTACCTACTCAATTTGTTTCGCCTATTATTCAAAATCCATTTAAAACTTAGATATAAGAAATAATGAGGTCATTTTATAGTACTAGAACTTACCGAAATAATTACCTAAATATGATTATGCGAAATCATAAAAAGTATTTCAATAAATATAATATTATTGGTAACACCACAATTAATATATAGTATTTATTATTTACGTTATACTACATTTACCAAAAAAAAAAGTATTGAGTAAAGTACTAGCAGAAGGTAAAACTAAAATCGTAATAAAATTCATAAAAAATAGTGCTACAATTAAATAAATAAAAAAAACAATGGACAAGTAAAAGGTTTCGTAAAAGCATTTATGTTTATAGTTCCGAGAATCGAGTCCTACGGTTTTTTGCATTATTTATCTATTAATTTAAACATTATCTGCAAAATTAATCTCTTTTGTTATATCAAAGCTATAATTTAATAATTAAAAAAAAAAAACAAGCATAAAACAATGATTTCTGTTTTTCATTTGAGAAACAAAACTTTAAATATATTCAATATTGTTAAACAAAAATCTAACAAAATTGTATTGTAAAATGTCCATACTTTTTTCTTCTTAGAGTTTGTTTCAGTAAACTGGATTTAAAATTTTATTAACTAAAGAAATTCTTTGATAAAATATTTAATATTATTTTAATTATTTAACGTCAAAACAATGTCGAGCTTTACTCACCTTTTTTGGAATAAATAATTATCTTTTAGAAAAAATCGCTTAGATTTTATTAATTTTTTTTTTCGTTTTTTATGACAAAGGGGATAAAAGATGTAAAACATAGAAATAATAATTACTTCCGTCTACATTTAAAAGCTTTTTCTTGTGCTCTTATTTCAAAGGTTCCTACATAGAACAATTACTTTACTACCACATTGTAAAAACTTTTAAGCACAAAATATAACTTCTTTATTTAACAGAAAAAAAGTTTCTTTTCAGTTTATAAAAAAATGTGAAAAAAATAAAATTTAATGGTATGTAAATAGAAACTGAAAAAGAAATAATTGAGCTTTAATGTTAAGAAAACTTGAGTACGTAATTAGTCCTTCTTAATTAATTTTGTTTAATTAATAAATCAAGGTGAAGTTTTAGACAGTTAGACAGTTTGTGCAAAATCAGAAATGTGACAGCAGTTTATATATCTACGAGTACAGATATCTTTTGCTTATTTTTACTTGAAATTTCTTTTGAAAATTTCCTTTGCTTTTTTGTATACTTCAATAACATATCATGTTTGGGAATTTCAAAGTTAAGAATTAAAATTAAGAGGTCATTAAAGTTATGAATTAATTACTTCACAAATGAGTTGTTGGAGTTAAGAGCTTTGTACTCGTGTAAACCTATTATTTACAATATTTATTTATTCAATAGGAACACGTAAAATACAAACAACACAGGGTACAATAAATTTTTAAGTAATAAGTTTATGAATATTTACCAAAATTGGAAACTTTTAACTTTAAGCTGTGGTTGGAAAGTTAAATTTTTACATCAAACTTTTCAGCAATTATTCGTAAGTTTATGTAATTAATTATGCAGTCATTTTCATAATTGAAACAAGTTTTGAGTTTTTAAAAGCTTAGGCTATAATTAAAAATTTTTAAATATCAAAAACAAATTTTTAAATGTCTTTCAAATTAGGGATAATCAACAAAATTTCAATATAGGTTTTTATGGATATGTATGTATGTTTAATTGTTCCAAATTAGTCATGTTTTATAAAAATTAAGGCTTTTAGGAAATCTAGCCTTGTAACAAAAAGTCATCTTTTTCAAAAACCATCGATTTATATATAACTTGAATTCGTCACTATAGCGACATATGTATGACGCCAGAATTGAAAATGCCGAGAGCATTTTCACCGGAAATGAGAATTTTACCAGATCGTAAACAAGTTTTAAGATTCGTTCAAATCTGAATTTATGTTTGTTATAATATAATATTGGTATCTTATTAGTTACTCAAAGTTAAAGGGAATCGCGAACTTCAGATGGCATCCATAAGAGAATAATGATAACGTTTGAAATTTAATTGTGTAAGAAAATTTAAAATACACGTACATCTTCAGCGTACCGAAAAAATATCTTATAAACAAAATATTATGACAATTCTTATACAAGGGGCTTATAACACAAAAGATTAGCAAAATTATATGTCGAGTGATATGGAAGTAAAAACACATTTGAAAGATGACCAAATCTGGAGTCAAACTTAAAATTGGCGAACAAGACAAAACTAAATTATACGTTAATTAAACTCAAAAGCATCATTCATAAATTTAAGGCAAATTTTGCCTCCTTACCCTCCTTTAAAGTGGGACAAAATAACAGCTTTTCTGTTAGTAAAAATAGGAGAAGTAAGAAATTTATGATCCCTTTCTTCTCAAAGTCCCATACGTACATAATTTATGGATGACCTCAGTGACGCCTGTAACTCAGTAGCGAAAAAAGCAACACTTTTAAAGATTCACATATACTAAAGTGTTATGTATCTAATTCCAAAAGGTATTTTTTTAATGAAAAATAAAACAGTGTTAATACTTCTATACGCATATAAGAAGGTATACGTCTTTGTGTGGGAACAATAGATTTTTTTTAAATTTCCAAACAAATTTAAACTGAGACAAGTGATTGATGAAACGATTTAGCCTACAATATTGTCAATATGTAATTCAATTTAGCGAATTTTAAGTTTGAAAAAATTCCATATCTTATACGAAAAGGAAACTCTATTTTCAAATTGTTGAATCACTATTAATACCGAGAAACTATCAAATATATCAAAACACGCATAATTAATTTTGAATTAGGTGACAATATCATAAAACACATAAAATTTGCCAAACTTATCAGAAAATCTTAGTTCTTAGTTTTCTTTATTTAATTTGCATTTCCAAATTGTATACCGAATGGTATACTGGGTTTAGTTGCCAGTAACAGAGGTTCAAGTGCGATTGATATCGGAAGGCTAATAGGAATGGCTAAAAGTGCAATAAGATGATTATCTAAGATCTAAAAAGATCGCTTTACTAAAAAAAATAACAAATAGGCTAGTTCAAGTATTGATCTTCTTCATATTTCGATATAAGGTCAAAACTTTGACAGTTGAACCAGTGGACAGAAAAAGATTTGACGCATTCGAAATGTGGTGCTAAAGACACATATCGCTTACTCTGTGGATAGTACACTGATTGAAAACCTCAATCTTGAAGGAATTGAAAATCTTAAACTGATTATCTACTAAGGTTTCTCTTCTTAAGGAAAATTGTAAGGTTTTTCGGACACATTACATGAAGGAATTATATCAATTTGGAGAGCTTGATAGTCTCCGGAAACATTGAGAAACGAAAACCCAAAGGGTACTCACCATCCCGATAGACTGAGCAAGTTCAAAAAGCTTCCTGAACATCATTTTGCAGGATCCGTATATAAATCCCGGAATCGTAGTGAGTTAAAAATCAGTCCGAAGTACTATGTATGGTACTATAGGTTAATACTCCAGACATACTTAAGGCGGCATCACATCATAACACATTTTCCATCATGCATGATTGATTAATGCATGACTGGAATACCTTCTTATATATTATTTTGGGTAGCGGTAACTAAAATTTGTTTTTTTCATCACTTGGATAACTTTAAATCAACAAAACAAAATATTTTTTTAACCCAAAAGCAATAATAAATACACAAACTTCATATCAAATTAAAAAGCATAAAAATATAATTATATTCCCAATTATTTTTTTCTCGAAGCTGTTATTAACCGACGCTTAAAAACAGATTTTAATGACTATTAGATCAAAATAAATTATAAATCATTAACTTGATAAATATTGAAATTGTGCTTGGCATAACATTTTACGCCAGTAGCCAGTATTTACCACTTTTGGAGTCGCCATATTAAATAATAGGACACGAGCAGGATATGTTATCTATTAATTTACCCAACAAATAAATAAAGAAACCACAAACATAAATCCTAAAATTCATATCAAGGATGACTTAGATAAACGCAAATAAATCTAAACAAGAATTTAGAATACTTAGAATAAATCGGAAAGCATAATTCGGTGTTTGGAACTAACTTAATTCTGTGTTTACATACGCTTTGAACTGTTTTTCCTAATGCATCTAAAAAATTAAAACTTCATTTCCTTATAATTTATTTAAGTTCTTCTACAAGTTTATTATAATCAAAGTATTTCTTTAATTCGAACAAGAGGGTTTGCTGTTTAAGTTATTTTCATTAAAATTTTAATTCAAAATAGCAGAATGAAACGAATAATACAGTGGTATAAGTATACCTTTACCTTTCAAGTTACTTTAAATGACAATAACAGTATTCGAATAGTTGGCAAAGAGTGTTTCCACAATTATCTCATCAAAGACTTAATTTTCAAGAACCAATTATGAGAATGGTGACCTACAAGTAATCTAAAAGCAGTAAAACTCAAAGTTACCTGCTATAAGAAATTTGCTGTAATCAATTTAGTTTTGGAAATGTTATTAGCAAATATCAATGATTAAATTTATCGATGTACAAGGCTTCCTCAATTTTCGTATATTATATCTTCTTAACTTTATATTGAATTAGCTTAAATTTTCCCGTGAGATAAATCGCCACAGTACGCCACAGGTTGTAATTAGAATGGTATTTATTGGAGAAATCTCGTCTCTTGAGGTTAAACTAATGTCTAATACAACTTATAGAAGCAAATTGCTTCTAATTTTACGTTGTTGTATAAGGTTTAATTACATCATTTCAATCCCTTGTTCAAAGAAGTAACCAAAAACTCAATTAACTATTTGTAGTTAAATATTTTACGAAACAAAACAAAAAATACAATACATATGCTAGTGCTTAATATGGAAGGAACTGGGAGAATAAATTTATAATTTTGCAAATATACTGTTTGATCTTATTTTTTTTTAAAACGTTTACTCAATATTATTACGAAATAAATTTTTCATTACAAAATATTTAATAAAGTGTGTGGTAATATTTTGATTGATGATGTTAATTTAACCAGAGTAATAAAAAACATCAGCAGACAAGTGCGGGCTTAAAACTGATAAAAAGTTTTCCATTTATTTTTTCAAGATTCAAACTTTATTTAAATTTTTAATAATTTGATAAAATGTAATATAAAATTATTCATTCTAATGAAAATGCAAATGAGTGAAAAACTAATGTAAAGCACAAGAAAAATCAAATCTTTTGACTGGCATTATAACTAAAATAAACATTTTTCTTCCGGTTTTTCCAATGTTTGTCGATTGATGTGAACTTAATTGAAGCATGTAATGATGTGCAAATTTTAATATGAAACTAGAATCGTTTGAATTTTTTTACATTTTATGATGGCTTTTTTGTGGCAATAGTTTATTTATTATTGCGGATTTGTTATAATAAATACGGTGAACGTTTGTGGTTTGAAAAGAATTCATAAATTCCAAACTTTAATTTACAAAGCACAATTACACAAACGACTAAAACATTTGTTTGTGTCCGATTCGCTTATTAGTTGAGCAGTTATCTTACACATATTTTTTGCAGCAATATTATTTTTAATGTACGAAAAATATTCAAATAAAATAGACTACAAGAATTTAAATAAGGGTGTCCTACATAATTTTGTGCAGAATCAGATTTAAGATTTTTTTCCGCGATGGACCAAAGAAAATGTCTAATAAAATGCTAAAGAAAAAGTTATAAATAAATGGTTTAAAATTTAACTATTCCGCTAGTTGAAAAGCCTTTAGGGACTAAATGGTAACCCGTGAGTCATATTTCGAACAGGTTTGATCTAAAACTAACATTTGGTTTCAATTTTAAATAAAAGTTAATCATATAACCAGAAAGATTAAGTATAGATTTTTTTTGAGATTTTTACATTTTGATTTACTTTAAAACGGCATATTTTCAACATCTTTTCTCAAAAAAAATAAAACATTTCTTTTTAAACTTTTTGCTGTCTTAAACATACACATTTGACAAAGAATTTCTGAAATTTTCGTTTAAAAATTTTTAAAATTCCGCCATTGCGACATCATTTCCGGTAACCCTTCGGAAAAAGGTAGGTTCGCGCTGACAGCAAAACTCATGACAGGATTATTCGAAATAAAAAAAAAAAAGTTATATTTGTTAAGACCTTGGTAAGAACTAGGACTAAGGAAAAGAAAAAAACGTGAAAATTGGATTATTGGTAAGCTTTTTAACCAAAAAAAAAATGGAAATTTCCTTCCAAGTCCTGGTAAATTGCATATTTAAGACCCTTGTTCAATTTCATCAAAATCGGTTGAGTAATTCTCAAGAAATCTTGGCAAACGACTTTGAAATCAGTTTCTATAAAAATGCGACAATATACAAATAGCTGCACCGATATATTTGCGGTGCGTAGAGCTTTCCAAGGCTGTATCACCAAAACTATTCCTCGCATCAACTTGAAAATTTAGGGCAATATTCTAAAAATATTGTAAAAAGTAATAAGATAATAATAAAAGTCGATTTCTAAAGCCATGAAACTTATGTTAACCCATAAATCAACCAGCCATCAGCCAACCAACCAACCAACAGCCAAAATCCATATTTATTCAATTTTGAGATTTAAATTTTTCTTATTTGGTTAAAAAAGATCTAATCAATTTTGTTTGGAATTTACAACTTAAAAAATAATTAGTTTTTTTAATTCTGGGCATTATATGCATTCCATGCTTATGGGCGAATTGTGATAGAGGAAATTTGGAAAAAAAATCAAGAAATATTTCTTCTCACTCTTGCCCTGCGTACAAATTAATCATTTGATTTACAGAACTTACAAAATGAGCAATGATTTACGAAGAAATGTAGATAGTTGGGACCTTAATCATATTATCTAAAATTTTCCGAATCTAAGAAACAAAAATATTTATGTTTAACAAAAACATTAAATATTTTCCACTTGTAAAACATTTGTTTGTGCTTCCTTATCTAAAAGTAATAAATTTTATTTCTTGATTTTTTTTTATTTATTAGTTTTCGATCTGAAAATTTTCAATCCTGCTGTAAATGAATTCAAATGTACACGAAAGATAAATCATGTAGATTTGATACCAGATACGTTATCCTAAATTCTATAATTTAATTAAATAAAAAATATTTTATCAATAATAAATAAGGAGCATTAAGTTATTGCTTTTGATGGCAGATTGCAGCTTTTCATTTCTTCTTTTCATGAATTAGCCATCCTCAATTTTTTTTCACTCTTATCTTTATTTTTATCTCCTTAAAAGTTTAACCTGCAATAGTTATGGCGATACTATAATATTTAAAAAAGTACTATAGATAAAAGATATGCTACATTTAAGAATTAACATCCACTTAAAACTTTTAAGTTTTCCGAAACTTATAAAAAGTTAAAATAGATTTTAATTTATTCAGGTATTCAGTTCTTTTTCTCAAATGATATAGAGAAAAAATTGGTGAAAATCATTTTTTTTTCTACACTTCTTTTTCCTTCTCCATTACACTCCTGTTTGTACCCAATTGAAGAATAAGTTACAAAAATCCCTCCATTATGATTTTTTCATGAAATGGTTGAATCCTCAACATCCTAAATTCTCAACACTTAAATTATTTGCAAAAAAAATCTATTTACTTTCATAAACAGAAAAACTATTACGACCAAATCAATGGCTTAAATAAATACTATATACAGAAAACTTTTTCAACTTGTTCGGAAGCTAAAAACCGAAGTTAAAACTTTTTTGGGAGAAAAAGTTTTATCAGGAAAGAAAATCTTTAAGATAATTTAAATTCTACACAAAGAATGGTCAGTTGATGGAATTGTTCTGTTCAAAATTGATTTAATTTGTATCAAAAAATGGAACCACATAATGCAATTAAAATTGTTTGTTAAAAACTAAATTGTTTTAGTCTTTTTAATGAATTATTTGAAAGTTAAAATAAATGTATATGAAATACTAATTTTAAATCTTATAATGAGACAAATTGTGTTTTCTAATAAGAAAAATTTCCTACACAGAGAAATGAAGAAAATGATTGAAAAGTGATATTTTAAAAGGTTTTATGATATTCTACAATATTTTCTTTATTTAAAATATATTTAACGGTTTATAAATTTTATAAATTTCGCCAAAAACAAAATTAAAATGATATATGACATGATGATTCCTGAATTGAGATTTCCTACGAAATTAAACAATTACTAATTATTATAACATTATTTTGAACAAAATATTTATACAAA
Source organism: Sisyra terminalis (assembly GCA_958496175.1). Classification (NCBI taxonomy): domain Eukaryota; kingdom Metazoa; phylum Arthropoda; class Insecta; order Neuroptera; family Sisyridae; genus Sisyra; species Sisyra terminalis. Next base: position 18,931,070 of record OY292275.1, read on the forward strand.
TCCGGTCACAAATAATAAATTAATTAATAACTACATACTAAGAAAATATTTTTTTCCTGTAGATTCCGTTCCAATTTCCATTAGAGGGTATAACATAACGCGTTAATTTTTGTTTGAGGATTTTTTTATTTGAGTAATTTTCTATGAGGACAACTTTCGTGTGAGCAATAAACGACTTGCTGTGGGTAAATTTCGTATGAGGGTTTTTATAGTAGGCAAGTGTCTGGTCTCCATTTTAAATTACAGTATTGCAATGTAATTAGACATGAAATAAGAAAGTACCTAGATAGATATACATTGGTAATGTTATATAATCGTCAATTCGATGTCTTGTACCAAGATACTAACTGTTTAGGATACATTCTGAGAAGATGCAAAGCGATATTAAATAACACTAAAAGAAAACTCGTTATACCTACAAAATGAATTCTAATGATAAACTATAAATGTAAAAATCAAGAAAAATTAACTTAAAATTTTGGGATTATAAATTCAAAATGAGTAATGATTCAAAGAAAAAGTTTTACCTTACGAAAAATTAAAATTTCAGAATAAACAAAAATCATGAAAAATATAAGCATTGTAGTATAAAACCAATAGTTGTGCTTTTTTGAGCTTGATTTACTTTAGTGCGTAAATATTATTATTTACTTTAATTTTTCTACTAGCATATATTTATGAAATAAGAAATAAGCAGAAACCTAACACTACAGCTAGTTTTCTTATAATAAATTCAAACAGTTCACTGTTACCACATTCAAAATTAACACATTAATTGAATTTGTATTCTACTTTAATTGATTGAAAACTTAAACTTGCAAGTCAAATGAACTCTCAAAACTAATTACAAACTAACGGTGACTTATTTAGTAGGTACTTATGTTTCACTCACGTATTGAATTTTTTAAAACGAATAGTGAAATACTTGAACTTTACGTTCAACACATTTAAGGCAGAAGCTTATTGAAGTATAAAAAAGAAAAGAACTATACTTGGAATAAATAGTACCTTATAATTGATTTAAAGAAATAGCGATTATACATCGCCTCAGGGCATAGAAATTAAATGGATTATTTATTTGTGCACCATTTAAACATATATTGTAAATTTTATAACTTCAACATGTAAATTATTAAGATAATAACTTCTTTCATCAAACAATAAATAAAAAGCAAAGGATATTTAAAAAGTGAATATGAATTTAAAAAATTGATCATACAATTCAGGTATTACAATTAGTTTTGTGTTATAACTTACAACCACGTAACAATAAAAAGGAAAGGAAAAAAAAACGAAGAAAAATACATAAAACATTAGATAAGCAATAAAATTTAAATACAAACTCAATAACCATTGAAACGCACTAGATGTTTAATTGCTCTGTTTTATAAAACAGGTCAGGAAGAACTGTAAGATTAATGAAGCTGAAATTTTTATATGTTCAACTTGTGTAAGCGTCTTAACTGTTTCAGTTTTAATTAATTTAATTAAAATTCTTACCAAATAAAAATTTTATTAATATTTCATCTTCCCTGTACTGAAAGGTTCGTCAATATTTTTAAAAGAAGTTAACTCAGTCGATACATCATGCAACTTATTCCATGAATCAAATTCCCCATTTATTTTAATTTGTAAGTTTCCAAATCTGATAGATCAGGTTAAAGTTTTTGTTTTGAAATTTAAAATATTCCAAGGAAAATAAATTTGTTATAAAAATAAATGTTATACAGTTTTAATTTAATTTCTCACCCGAAACTTTTTTTTTGCGTTTGGTTAGAAGTAGTCGTCAAAATATGAAGAAATATGGTTTTCGTTGCAGTAATAAATTACTTCTTTACGCAAAAAATGTGTTGGTTTCCATGTCTTTATTTCTGGTATGGAATCTGAGAAAGATAATATTAAATTGCCAAAAATATTTTTAAAATATCTGTAACAATGTTCTTCTTATCTTCTTATCTCTAGCTTTATAATGAAACTGGTGGAAGGTTTCATTTTTTTCTTCGAAAACGTGTTCAATTTACATTTGATAAACTGTTGGAACGTAAATCAGTTTATGCAAGTTGGAAAAAATGAAGTTATCTGTGATAAGCTAAATCACCGACAGAAAAAGATGAGTTCAACAAATCGAAGAGAAAATGTTTTAAAATGCAAGTAGGAGTGTGTTTAATATATCTATAAAACTGTGACATTTTATTGTTTTTAATACGAAAAGCTTTTACTATATTAGTTAGATTATGAAACAGAAAAATTATTTACGAATTCAACCTAAGTAGTAACTAATCAATTTGTTTTCCATAAATACTCCAAAACTCAAATATATTTTATCTTAATCCTAATAGCACTTTAATTAACCTTGGTTGTTAAAAATGTTAATGGAAGTCACTAAAAATTATGCATTCTAGGAATATCAAATTTTCTCACTTAATATGTTTACCGTTTTCTTTATGTGCTATCCTTAATAATTAATTTGATCGATAAATAATGATGTGTAAATGAACCACATCGATTCTTTTCCGAAACACATACTTAGAAACTTATAATTCAGCCAATAGGAAGCATACATAAGAAAATTAGATTGTTCATTAGCAAAATTTTACTGGCCTTAATTAGAATAATCACAATATTAATAATACGTTAAGCTCCCAGGCATAAAAATAAGATTATTTTATAATAAATTTAGGATCCGAACCTACAACAATCGGACAACCCAAAATTGGTTAGCATTTATTTATTTTTTTCAAATTTTGATCTCTTTCATTGTTACTTTACATCAATACCGCAAAGATTTGATTCACCTAATTTCTAATCAGACGGATATCTTTCAAAATTCCTTATTTTTATTTGATCGACTTCTTTTGATTTCTAATTATTTTCAACAAAGATGAACACGGATGATTTTTCCAAATATGAAGAAATATCTCAACAGACTATGAGACATATTTTTCATTAGCTTTAAGAGCATAAATAAATCGAAATCATTAAAAAATCCTATTTTGTATCCAAAAGTAGACTTTACTGTAAACGACCTTTACTTTAATTTTTTACATTGAAAGGCAAAACTTCTTTGATAATTAGTCCAAAATATTTTTCATATGTCGATATTACCTCTCCATTTTGAATTGAAGACAAAAAATGTAAATTTATACTTTACAATATTAATTGAATCAAATTTCTTGGAAAATTTAAAACTTGCAAGAAAATAGTAATTATGTAATAGACAAATAAGAATTAATTGTTAAATTAAATCAAAACTTAATTGAAAACTTTTTCCCCTAAGATTTCGTAAAATTGATGTTGCTTCAAGCTTGATATAATAACTTCAAAATTGGAGCTTTTTGATGTATAATTTCTGTTCTATTACTAACACGTTTATAGAAAAGAAACATAAAAAAATTCTTATTTCTACCAAAATATTAATTTTTATCATAGTTGGGATAGTTTAGTCTGGTTACTCAACTGCTGACTTAAAGGGATTGAAAGAAATAGATCCCTTTATTCTGGCGTGGAGACTAGGAGTTGTAAGATATTTATAAACTGAAGTCATTTAAACGTTTATATAAAAGAACGGTTAAGTGTATTATCATAAATGATTTTTGTTTAATTTTATGACAATCTTAAAAAGCTTATATTTTACACGACAGTATAGTTTTTAACCATAAGTCATCTAAAGAAACACAATGATCAAATTTAACAAAAAGTGGACATTTTACAACATTTTTTAAAGTAAGTATAACACTGAATAACTCACAAAAGTATAAGTAGTGTATAAAAATTGACAAGAAATTTTTTCTATATGTTTTGAAAAGAAAGATATTATTAACCTAGAAAGCTTTACTTGTTTTGTTTAAAAACAAACTTTAAAAAAATATATATTGATCTCATTTATAACACTTATGCAAAACCCAACTTTCACTTTCAAACGTAAAATTGTGTTGAGGTTTCACTAGAATGAAGCTTCAGATTTAATCATTGTAGACATTGAAACATTGCATCTCATTTTTCTCGGAATTTTGCTGTGTGATGTTTTATTTGGTCGATTTATTCACTAACAAAGCTTAAGCTTTATATTGAATCGAAAAAAGATTTGAAAACAAATATTCTCTTCGATACCTTCGGTTTTTGACAAATAAAAAAAATATTTTTAAATAAGTTAAAAAAATACAGCTCGAGGCATATTGATTGCATTATACATATATAAAAGAACATATTAAGTTATTTCAAAATTACATTTGCGTGATTTTCGGCGAACATAGATCAAAAGATATAACCTGTGACATGTTTACACTACAATTTTCGAAAGATATGTTACGTTGTTATTTCAACAGGAAAATAATATCTCAAATAAATTCCATCGCAATGTTTTCAATTAATTTGCAAACTTATTTGGAAAATATGTTTTCAAAATTTTAACAAACTACTTTTAAAGTTTCAGTTTTAATATTTTCACACTTTTAACAGTCTAAGTAGAAGTAATATAGTCTTATTAATTAATTTAAAATTATTGTGTTAAAAAAAAGAGAAAGAGATTTTTTTAACTGAACGCTTTTTTGTAATTATTAATTCATTAATATTTTATAACTGTAACTTGCAATAAATGTAAATATTTTTTTAACATTGGCTTTATATTTGCAAAAGAACGAAATTCATAATTTTAAATGAAAATTAAAGACAAAACAGCGGAAATAATTTTAATATTAAACAGTATAAAAAATATAATTTATGAGTTCTTTATAATTAAATAATGACCAACTTACATAATTTCAGTTTTTCTTCTTTTGTTTCAAATAGAAGTATGATTAATATTTTTTTTTTAGTCATAATGAAATATAACGTTTATGATTCTTTTGAGCAAACACACTTAAACGCAAAATTTAAATACATTGTCTACGTTTCTTTCAAATTATAAAATTATTGCGTTAGAAACATCTATGTGGAAAGAAGGCCAATTTCGGTATAAACGATGTTTTAAGACGACAATTTTGACGATAAAAGCGTTAAAAACTATACAGGCGCCAAATTTCATGGGTTACAAGAGAAACTTTCAATTAAAATCTAAAACTATATAGATTAATTGAAAAGAAACAGCTTTATATGTTTTTAAACTGACTTTTTGTAGATTGACCATCTTAACCATATTAATTTTTGTGTAGATTGTAGTGTGTAGTTCGTGTAGATGGACCATATTAAGGTATTTTAGATGTTAGTCATGTAAGGTTTAAATTCAGCTTATTCATATAATTAAGATATAATTTTTTATATTAATAATCGTAATAGTTTACAGTTTTAGTATTCAACTACATTGCATAAAAGCATGAAGAAAATACAAAAATATTGTGCAAACCACCCAAATATTTGGGTGTATCATATATCATACCATAGAACGAGTAGGTCACTACCCGGAGCAATGGAAAGATTCAACAATAGCTATGGTTAAAAAGCTTCAGAAACTAAAGACAGATCCAGATAGCTACAGACCTAAATCACTACTATCATTGCACAGTCAAGTCCTGGAACATCCACTGCTACCATTCTTAAATTATTAACGGTTTCCGTTTACTGTTTCAGTTCACGAAACTTACATCAACACCTACTCCATCGACTAGCCAACTAATCCTTGTAGTTTTCGAAGATGGCGAATATTGTACCGGTATATTTTTTGACTCAGAAAAAGTATTTGATAAAGTATGGTATGGGAGACTATTATCCAAAACAAAGAACGTCTTTCTCGATACTTTTTAGAGACATAAAATCCTATATTGAGCAGCGTAGCTTTTCTATTAAAAGGATGGAGAACTATCACCCAGCAGACTTGGACAAGGAAGCGTCTTGAAACCAATAGTGTATCTACGCTACGTGGCAGAGTAATCATCCCGTCCAAACATTATTACAATACAGTTTGCTTATGACATCACATTTACAACTAGAAGCCCTAACGAAATTATTAAAGGGCTCCAGCTTCAAAATCTAACAGCAATACTAAAAACATGGACTCACGATTGGAGCAATCACACTTAAGAGGTTTAGCCCAGTGTCCAAAGTGCATATGGGCGGATTTTCATTTCAACAAAAAGACCGAGTCAAATATCTCGGAGTTATCTTCTATAGAAAATTATTGCATTTCCACCATCATATCAGTGAAACTCTCCAAGGGTGCAGAAGGCGACTGGACCAACTCAGCTCATTTCTAAACTCATCCTCCAAAATCTTCTTAAGACAAACAAAAACTTAACAAGTCATTAATACAACCCTTCTGGATGTACGCATCTTCCATATGAGAAAGTGCCTCCTCTTCCCAAATCAAAAAAAATCATGGGATTCCTAAGCCCAGTGCTTCGGTTAACTACCGGAACTTTATACTATGTGCACGGGTCAACCTTTCACAAAGATCTTCTAGTTCCAATCATAAAGAAGATAACAAACCAGAGGTATTCAGTACTGGAAGATACAATGGACAATCACACAAACATCTCAATATTGGTCATACTTGGTTATAAACCTTTTCCTCGACAGCCTCCGATTAAAAGGAAGACACCACTTTGACGGATTGTCAAACATTATTTTTAAATTTTTATTTATCATCGCTTTATAACTACTAAAGTCTTTAGCAACTGTAGGGTTTATCAAAATCCATAATCGGGAAATATCGAAAATTTTGTCGATATGAGAATAGAACCCAAAATCTACCAATTTTCGAGCAAACGCCAAGGCCACTCGGCCGTCAGTAGGCCGAAATTGAAACCGAAATTAGTAAAGAAAAAAAATTACTAAATTTACTATATAGTTGATTTCTCAGACATGAAATACCTAACACCGCTTCACACTTATTTACCATCACTTTACTATAATAACAAAATGTACAAATATACTAGTTACAGATGTTTGTCATCAATAATTTAAAGAATATAGTAGAAAAGTTAAATCTCGAACATTCCTATAATTTCTTTGAATTGGGTCCATTGAAATAATTTTTTTTGCATTGATTTTTTTTTTTACGTTTGAATTGCTTAAAGACTTATAAAATTCTAAAAGTTTTTCAGTAAATATATTCTCTCTGTAATAATACACTTTTTTATTTTGCCATTTATTTAACTCCCCTATATAACTGCTAACGTTTGGTAACAGCATTATAGAGGGCTCTATTAATCCTATAAACCAATAAATATTGCAACCATGATTGCAATTAACGTGCATGCTACGAGATTTCAACCCTACATACTGAATTCAGATCGAATGCCTTAACTAGGCGTTCACAAGTAGACACTAGGGATTTTTTTATCTTTAACTGATAACCCGATTAATCAATCAACTTCTTTAGCGATTTTATGGCGTTTTAAGTGTGTTAGGATTTTCATGATAATTTTATTCACCTGTACTTTATAGATAATAAATTTGCTTTTTAAAAAAAAAACATTTTTTTTTTAAGATTTTTGAATACAACAGGCAAGCTGAGCTTAATTTTTTTATTTCAATAACAATAATATTTATGGATAAAAATTGGTACAAATGTTACGAAGAAGACAAAAATCTTTTATGGCTCTCGATCTTGGGATGTTACATGATGTTTTAAAAATGCAATACCATATTTTGTACTGTTAATACCTATAGGTAGATAATGCGGTATTGATTTTATCGTATACATATATAATATTAATGAAACATGATGTATGATTACAAGTTTTTGTTAATGAATACACGTCTAATTAAAAGCCTTCATCGACATATCGAAAATGTCACTTTCTCCTTACTACTTAGTTGATAAAATATTCAATGATTTATTTCTTCTTTAGGGCCACTTAAGAGATTCTTTAATGACAAAAATTATACATCAATTAATCAAATTTGAATTTCAAACTTTATTTGCAGTCATCAAGCAAAACACATTATTTTGTTTTAAATTTTCACCGAATTGAAATTAATTTTTATAAAGAGAAAGCTCTTTTTTGCTATTAAACAGTGCATTAACAATCACAAACGCTTTGATCGTTAGACAAATACTAATTATGAAATTGAAAACGAAACAATTGAAATATAAAATTTATAATTGCGTTTCTAATCACTTTGATGTATCGTATTCTAGACATGTAATTATGCCACAAGAAACTTATAAAGTAAAATGTATTATTTTCAAATTATTGCTCTTGTGAAATATTCATTTGTGTACGATTCTCGGGAAATGTAAATTACAAAAAGGGATATTAAAAGGTTTGTAAAACAAAAATATAAAAAAAAAAAATACATAAAGAAGAACACAAAGAACAGAATTTGGTGAGGGAGTAGCAATTTTCGGTCGTTTAAGAGGTAAATAAGTTTTAAAGATTTTTTTTATCATCTTCTTTTACTAAATATTACATTATTGAGTAGAAAATCCCTCAGTTGATACTTCTTTGCACATTTTAAACTACCTCTGTATGTTAACAAAATGCGAATTATAAACATAAAAAACTTAGAATGTTATCTTCTTACATTTCCATATTCAAAATTTCCTCGCTTTTTTACGTTTTTTTGCGAGAATTTGGGTATGAGATATTTTTTTTATATTCCTTGCTTTTCTTTTAGGATGGATTAAAAAATATAGTTTTTCGAATTCAATGAAATGTTTTCTATAAAATGCTTTTTAATTTTTTAATTTGTTGTTCTATAGCTTATTATTTTTTCGTTTCAAAGCTTTTATAACTTACCGACTTAATAAAGAAAAATAACATTAAGAAATTGTTTTTCCGTTATTACCAATCACGTTCAGTAGTATCCATCACAAAAAAAAAAACATAGTTTTTGAGGAATTGACTTAAGCGCCATCAATTAAATGAACGAAAATATTCAAAGGTCCCCGAAAAGAATAAGATTTATTTTAATAATTTTTCATGGCAATTTTAAGCGGACCCGAAGCTATGATTTTCCATTATAAAAACCTGAACTTTTTAACCCATTTTCTCTGAAACTCTTTCATAAATTTCAATGAAACTTGGCAGGCTTAATCTACTGTTCAATTGGAACAAGCTGAGTAGTTTTCGTTTAGAATAATTCATTAGAACAAAAATTGCAAAAGTTACAAATCAAGATTATTGAAATATGGAAATCCTGAAATTGCTCCACTTTTTCCGAAACTCTTTAATCAATTTTAATGAAGCTTAGTAGTTTCACTCTACTCTCCAATCACAACAAACTAGATAAATAATATTTAGAATATTCAATTACAAAAAAGTAACAAATATTTAAAAAAAAAAAATACTAAAACTTTGTTACTAAAAAAAAATATTTTTAAATGTAATCATATGCTTTCAAATTCCTTTATTCAATATGTTTAAATACTATATAAATATCGTCACAAAAAATTTAAACGATTTGCTTCAATAGTTTAGAAGAAAATGGTTCAAATATAAAAAAAATACAATTTTTCAAGAGAACCAATTGTTTGAAAACCAGAGGGGACCGGTTTGCAGGGTATTTTATTTCTATCGAAATATCACTATAATCGATTCTTTAATGTGGTAAAGCAAATTTTAAAGCAGTTATAGTTATTACAATCATAAAAAATTAGCACCAAATTATTCGGAAAGGATTATTTTTTCAAAATTGGTAAAAAAATGTTGACTTTTTCACAAATTCCTCTTTCGGTTCTCCTTAAACTTAAAATCCAAGGATTTTACTTTTTTCGTATCTTTTTTCATCAAATTTTCTGATTTATACGCAAGAAAAGAATTTGAAAAAAGAAAACTGAAAAAACAGCTTTTTTGGAAAATAATTAAAACTTCAACAGTATTGACAAATGTATAAGTCTTAAGTATCTACAATTCTATACGGTGATTGTAAAAATATTCAACAAAAAATAAAATAAGCACAAAGGGGATTTTTTTTTTGTTCTTACAGCTTTTTAGAGCACAAAATTTAAATCAATGATAAAATTTCTTAAAATTAAAATTAGCTACGTTTCGTTGCCTATTGGAACTTTAACAAGCGTCTATAAAAAATAATTTCACTACAAAACTATTGTTATCATATTTTACCATCTGTTGAAATTGATCCCTTAAAAATAAAATAAATAAAAAATGAGCTTTATTACATTTTTTTTTATTTTAGTATACGGATACGAAATATAAAAAAAAATGATTTCAAACAATTCCCATTGAATAAAAGTTTTCCTTAAGGATGAGTATAAACTAAATTTATGAAGAAAATATTCTTAAGTCATTTAAAAAAGGGCATTAGAATTGATTTGTACTAAATTTATAAAAAAATATGTATACCTTTGCTAAAAAAACTTTTTTGGTTAGTTAGTTTAATTTTAAGTAAGATTGACATTATGTTTTTCTGTTATTTTAATCGAAGAAATAAATGTTTATTTATTTGATCTTTCATCGAAATTTTAAGTGTTTTGATACACTTAATAAAAGAAAAATCATATCATCATTTTCTTTCAAACACTTCAATCAAGCTAATTCATTTTTTTTTGTAAGATTTCCTTTGAATTTATGAGATCTGGATATTATAATTCCTGTTAAAATATTTTTATTCTTCAACACTATTTGTTTTTAAATTTTATTTCAACACCATTGGAAGTAACATGCAACGATTATATTATTTGAAAATAAAATTTAGTGTATCCTATATCCAACGCATATATTTGCCCTCTATAATCAGCAAAACTGATGGCTAAAGACGATTTAATTTAATTATACTGAGGGAAAAAAACGCTTTGTAATCTTATTAAAATAATGGTGTGTAACATTAATAATTAGAACGAATTAAAACAGCCCTCATAAGAAAATTGAAAATTTGATATGAATTTCTAAAAAAAAATGTGTACTTATAGCATAAAAACGTCACAAGTCTTTAATATTCTCAAAGAAGAACTTGACGAGAAAAATTATTTTTAATTCAAGTATTTCATAGTTTATATACTTTAAAGTCGCTGTTGAATTTTAATGAGTTTACGACAACTTCGTTTTAATGCATGTTTTAAAATCAAAAATATTTCACAGAATTAAGCAAAGTTTTTTTAATGGTTTAGCAAAGTAATTTGTAAGAATAATTAAACAAGATGTACTTTGAAAACATCTATAATTGCGTTTAATCGGAAACCATTAATAACAGTAATAAATTTTTTATGTTCCGCATTACAATTAAATAATAATGAATGTTTCATTAGAGATTTTGATTACTTCCTCCTTACACTTATTATACAGACCAATCTTAATTTTCGTTAAAAATCAATATAATCTGAATTTTACATCAAAAATGTGATATCATCTCGAGAAGTTTCTTTGAAATTTCTTTATAAACTCCTTGAGCGATTTCTTGAAAATTTTTACCCGTACGTGGTTTCGAAGAGGAAAAATGTGGAATTTGAACAATATTAATTAATTTTGAAAGTTTTAATTAACTTTGAAACAGTTATTTTTGAAAATAGGAAGTAATCGTTAGCGTTTAAATTCATAACAGTTAAATATGATATTTTCTTAATACTTACAAACAAAGTTTTTAAGATAGCTGATTATCAATTTTATCCAAATTGTTTTCATTGTTAAATATTAATTAAATTACAGTGAAAGTTTGTGAAAGTTTCAAACAAAAAAAGTACTTACTTTTAAGTTGATTTGTGGAAGATATTAAAAAGAAAAAAGAGTCTTTAAGTTCATTTTGAATCGCGGGTATTTTTTAAAAAATTTTAAATTTAATTAAACTTTGGAAAAGTCTTCTTTGACGTCACATGTTGATGAATTCATCCATAAAAAAGATAGAACAATTATAGCGAACACGATAAAGCTCGAATAGAGCAGTGACACAACAGGTAAAACCGAGTACCGTTAGAAGTTGAAAAGCGTCGAGTATCGCTCTCAAATCGCTATACTTCAGAGTCGACTACAGACTGGTAGATTGGCAACCCACTATACATGTTTGAGATTCAATGGGAGTTTTGTTGACGCACGCGCAATAACCAGCCCTACCCTATTTTGTGGTGTCCCAGAACAAGAGTCACCTCATCCTCTACATTAGTCCATGACATTTCTGTAATCTAGTTAGTATCAAATAATATCTGTAGAAGTAACAAAACCTGATTAACTTTCAGCTGAGATTAGTTCCCATAGGATGAACGTACACTTACTTCTCATATACTTTTCAGGGTCGAGATCAAACACAGCATTTAAATATGAATTGAAGAGGTTTTTATTTTAAATCGAACTTTTCGAAAAGTTCGCCTGTACTAAATTTAATATAATAAAGCTTTTTATTTCTTTACCAATAAAATAGAATAGGTATAAACGTAACGGGGTTTGTATGTGCAGATAAATCCAACGATTGCTTTCAGTAAATTTAATGAACATAATCAAATTTTTCAGAAAATATAATTTCGTGTAAATTTCTTTTCTTTATCTCCCATACTTTCATCTCATTTATTCAATTTTTCACATTTATATAACTTCTTTGAAATTCTCAATCGGTTACATTTGTGTTTCAAATGCTCTCAATACTTTTATTTCATTTAGTTCAATTACAGAGGTGGATTGAAAGATTTTATAATTTTCAGAAAAAATTTCAAGAATTTTCATAATTTCGATTGGAAATAATAAATTTTTATTATTTCATAAATGTCTAAACATTTACAAAGTCCTTCACAAATATTTACTCATTTTTTCTGTACATTATTTTTTTCAAACGATATTGAAAACTTGAGTTTTTTTTACCAAACGTCAGTGTCAATTTCAATGGCAAATTTCCAAAATAACGAAAATTAAAAAAGAAATGGGTGTAAAACAACCATTGGCACACATGATTTCATCACTTCCAAATCAATCTCCCTGTTTATAATTGTCACTGTTTATTATTATTTCTATCCTGTTTATCATTAATTTTTGTCGTAGAAAGCTTACTACTAACTAAACGAAATTGTTCCACTCTATTTCTTATTTGTACTTTTACCTAGAAAATAACAAGTAATTTTCGTTCTACAAATAGTTTATTGAAATGTGTTAAGACATGTAAATTCCCAAACAGAGTTGCAGCTTAATTTTTTAAAGATAATTTTTTATAAAAAGATGGATTTTTTTTTAATTTTCTCAAAATGATCTTGAAACTATTAAAAAAGTGCATTATTTTAGTTTTATTACAATGCCATCTTATTAGTGAAACAGTAACGTAGCTACAGGGCAGCATATTGGAGCTACGTTTGTGGCTTTATAACTGACAAGGTTTTTAGCACTTCTAGGGTTAATGAAAAACTTTTATCAAAAAGTATTGGAAATTTGCTCGAATCCAGCGTCTACCAGTTTTGGATCGGAAACCTAACCACGCGTCTACCAGTAGGTTCACATTTATTTATTATTTATCTACAAATTAAAAAACATGAACCCTTATTGTTATCTTAAAATATTCTAAATTAGATTTATAATTACAATGCAACATGATTAAATAATCATAGTTACATTGTTAAAGAGCAATTTAAAAGAATATAAGTCAATAAGATACTTCGCAAACCTTATAATATAATTGAAAACTAATGTGCATAGGAAGTGATTTATCTGAAGTAAATAAATAGATATAATTTTAATTATAATTTTTACATATCCAGTGACTGTTATTAAAGTAGAGAGAACATTCACCATATTAAACAATTTAAAAGAAAATCAATTGCACAGTCTCGTCTGAATTAAATACGAAGATAGTGATTGACAAATTTGCAGTTGCAAAATCTAAACGAAAAACTATTTCAATAACTTTCTATACTTTTGTTAATATTTAAATATGTTTTTGTTTTTTATTTATAGTAAGCTTTTAGAGCCTACTGGTGGTCAGATGGTCTAGATGAGCGCTCCAAAAGTAGTAGATTTTGGGTTTAATTCTCATATGGAGCAAATTTTCTTTATTTCTCGATTACGGATTTTTTATTATTGGAATCACTAAAGACCTTATTAGCTATTAAGTTACAATAAATAACAAATATAAAAAAGTTTTCTTTAACGTTTAATACTCGTATCGCAATGCATTCAAAAATACTTGAAAAAGCAATTGTATATGCTTCAATTAATATACATCTTAATAATTTTCTGCTCTAAAATAACTAAAATAAAAACTAAATTTCCTTTATATGAACGATAAAATAAATACAAGTTTTAGTAGTGGCATCAAAGTTAGAATTTGCTAAAAAAAAATAGGTATAACACTGCACTAAAAAACGCCAAAAATTATCGATTTATCGCTAAATAGTAACAATCAAAGTCAAATTCTTTGAATTATTCTATCGTATTTTTCTGTGGCTAATAGCTTCGATATCATTTTGAATTAAAATTTATCACACTTTATTGCAAAAAGAAAATCGATATGACGGTTGCCAAATTTTAACGTCGTTGGTTTTATTTACTCTTTATGTTTCCCTATAATCTTTGTAAAATATAAAACATCAAAAAAATTAAAAAATTCCCCATCCAACAAATTTATCTTTCAAAACGTTTTTTTTTTTTTATTTAAAAAAGTGTAGAATAAAAAGATGTTTTATTGGAAATAACGTCTTTGAGGTATCTAAATCCATAAGGACGAGATTTGTTCTCATGTTTAGCTAAAGAGACTACAGCAATAACAAACATCTAAATTATTAGGTATAATACAACTTTTTCAGTATTTTTCCGAAGCTAAGTATTTTAACTAGGAATGATATAGATAGTAGCAGCTTCAAGCATTGAATGTTGGCTTGAGTACTATAACTGTATCCACAATAACCAAGGAAGGACTTTTTCGCTGCTCTTTTGAAATCCTCCCTTGCTCAAATGAACGTTGCAATATATAATTTGATAACAAAATTCATCTAGGATAATTAATTTTCATTCATATAGTTAAAAAAAATTATTCGAGTTTTTATTTTTAATAATGCAATCCTGTTGCAGTCCACAAATTGATTATGTTTGCAAATTTTTCTTCTTATGTTTGTTTCGAAATACCCTTTCTTTGAACAAAAAGACTTCAAACAAAAAACTTGGTCTTACATAATTGTTTTAGGCAAGAAAAAGATTATGTAAAGTTGATTTAGTTTAGAGTTGTTCACATTATATTCAACTTAGAAGTTGTCGGCTTTAACATCACAGAAACTCTGCTCTTGTGATTTAAGTACTTTGTTCTTTTATAAGGTCTCTGTTTTATTACAGATGGTCATACATTTTTTTAAATTCTCAGCTTACATAAAAAAAATCATAAAAAATGTATGTACTTATATTTCATTTGTCACAAATCACAATATTTTAAGTGACTGAAAAGAATATGAAATGTTAAAAAAATGAATAAATATGTACATATTTAGCAGCGTAATAATATCTCGTCAAAATAATATATAGCTTTGTTTAAAGTAAACAGAATAACATGAATGGTCCTGACACAAAATGGAATTTATTTTATGAAAATTATTATTTGAGAATGCAAAATTCCGTACTTGTACAGCAAAAAAGGTGCATAGTTTTAAGCAAAGTATTCTCTCACCACTATAAATTACACAGACCGACTTTATATATTTCATTGACATTAATTTTATTCGACAATAGTTTTAAACTCTTAAATTAATACTAACAATTCATACCGTGAAAAATAAATTGACATTTCTTACTCTATTTCTTTTTTTCTTTCTTATAAACTATTTATTTGTGCTTCTTTAATTTTTTTAATTTTTTTTTCTTTCGTTGGAACTATATCATATTCAACTTTAATAATCCTTATATGCTTAGTTTTAATTAATAATTTTTAAGGCAAAGAAAAAAAATGGAGAAAATATTTTAACTTCTTTTATTTTTGAGATTAATATTATTAAAAAAAAATTTACCATCAACTTTAAAAATGCAGTTAATTACAGTGTAGAAGAGCATCACACATTAACTATTTTTTTAGAATAAAATATTTTCTTGCAGTCGTTTTTCATAAAGTTGTCGTATCTAATGAAACATAAACAAATAAATTACACGGTTTTCTAGTTTCATGTGTGGGAAATGTGACATCTGACGAAATCAAACGTACGCGTATTTGATCGCGGATTCGTTATATATTTTTCTTTAATCATATTAACATTTTTTTTGTAAAAGTCAAATAAATTTTATCGTTTTAATTTCTTTTGACTTATTTTAGTGGAAAAATGTTAGAAGTCATAAAACTAATTAATCAAATACTGAAACATGTGCAAATTTTTACAAAGCTAAAAGTGAAAAAGGAAAAATAACATGTGACCAATCTCTGAAATCAAGGAATTTAAAAAAATATTTTTATTGATTTACACATCATAAATATTTATGTTCCAATGTTTCATCGAAATACAAATATTTTGTTTGACCAATGTTTATGACATGAAAACGTAAAAGTAAAAATTTAATTCTTTCAGAAACATATCCAGCGATTTTCAGTGTATTGAAAAATGACTACAAGTAGTTTTATAGGCACAGTTCATAAAACAAAGAAAAACTTTGGATTATTGAGTTATTAAAGTTCCCAATTAGTCAAACGCTATATCCATAAAAAAAATCTTTCTTATCAAATAATTTAGTTACTTTATAATTATATACCTCATTTATTATTCATCAATAGTTTTAAGTAGGTTATGTTCACAGAAGATTACAAAAAACGTATTTTCTTTTCTCCCAAGTTAATAAATATAGGATTGATAAAGATAAGAAATACATCTGGGTACGATAGAACTTGACCTAAATTGTTACAAAACTTAGTACATAAACATACTCAATATACTAAATAACTAAAACGTAACTTTTTAGGTATCTTAAATGTAACTTAAGATGAGTATTTAAGTTGCCATTTTAAGAGTAACTAGAAACCCAAAGTAACTTCAGATTTTTTTAAAAAAGTACCTTTCCTAGTATCAAAATACTTCTCCAAAGTATCTTTGGCAACTCCGGTTGTTCAGAAGAGTTATCAAAAAAAGAGGGGACTTTATGTGTTCTATTTTATTGCAAAACTCTATCAGTATAGTTGATAGATCTTAATTGGCATGTTTGGATTTAAAAATGATTTTTCAAGAAATCTTACAAATGTAAGGTTTGTGAAGTGCATTATTTTGCCTGCACTGATACTTGTCAATTCCTCTAAAGAAGTACTTCCCGTCCTATTTTATGTTTTATGTCCTTTTTGTGTTCTATTCTCTTAAATCCTTTAAACATCTTAAGACTACCTTGATGAGTAAACATAATTTAAAAAAAATACTTCAAAGTGGCTAAGTGATTAAAGATACTCGTACATTTGTACGGGTCGGACTTAACGGATCCTGTTTCCACTTCAGAATGCTGTACGAAATTTTAATCTAATTGATATGAATGGATTTGTAAGATATCCCACTTTAAATAAGAAGTTTCGTTCGTTTATCTGATGTACTTATCCGATCTGTACAGCCAGAGTTATCCTTAATGCCAACCTGGGGCCATAAAAAATGCCACCCCATTGATAAAAAATGCGTTTTGGAAAAAAAATCCAAAATTTTGTAAAAAATGAGTGTTTCTATTTATGGACAATTATAACTACTGAAATACTTTGTTTATTTGTTTTGTAAATAAGTTTAATATTCTTACAGTTTTTAATATATTTTTGATGGCGCAAAAAAAAGTTCTGAATCCTCAATTATTGTCGTCTTGATTGCAAAGTGAATCGAATCCAGTATTATCGATTTGCACAAGTGTATGCATACCAAGTAAACCGTTTTTCAAATTACTAATTTTATCCAAGAAATTGTTTCTATGTGTTAGATTACATTGGGAAGTACAACTCTAGAGTTCGGTATTTCCGCTCATGGATAGATAGATTACATCCATTAAATAGCTAATCTATAATATAAAAATGAATCGCAAAATGTGTTGGTAAGCGCATAACTCAACAACGCCTGGACCGATTTTGATGAAATTTTTTGTGTGTATTCGAGAGGGTTTGAGGATGGTTTATATTTACAATTCGATTTGTTTTATCAATGTTTTAACAATGAATTTATTTAAATATAAATTTTACGCCTACTTGCTTTTTACGTCTAATATTATTTGTAATCAACGATTCCTGTGATTTATTTGGAAAAAGCTTAGCGACGTATGAATTTGACGTTTTTATTTATATAATTTGTGTTAAAATAATTATTTAATTCACATTTTTGAAGAGTGTTGCAAGCAAAAAGATTGTAGGTCCACGTCATTTTGGCATTTCATTATGTATCCAACGCAGCACGTGGAATTTTTGTAATTTTGAGCAAAGTTTGGGAACACTATTAACTTAGTAAAGTGACAAAAATTGGTAGGGAAAATAATGTATCCCGATGATGTGTCAACAGAAATTTTCCCATTACCAATATCGATAAATTGTTTGGAAAACACTTTTCAAAATTAGTCGTTCTGCATTTCGAATTGCAGAAGTGGACGACTTCAGACATTAAGGATCGACTTCTGTTTAAAAAATAAATGCTTGCCTTAAATTATCAAATTTATGGAACCATATGAAGAAACTTCATCTGGAAAAAAAACATAAAAAACAAACAAAAAAACATAACTGAACGATTGATCTGCAGAAGATTTATCCTAGAAATGAATGAATATCGGTAATAGCCGTGTTATTGGTTTGAATTTTTATTCCAATTAAACTGATTTAAACGTTATCCTGCTGTTTTATAAAAAAGCTAGGAATTAAGTAAAAGTTTTGAATGAGACAAAATTCGAAGGAAATTAAGTCAATATGCTTGATTCGCCGACAAGAACACTGCCATTACCGAGATTCAAAAATTGGAAAAATTTTCAGTAGATGAATCATTCTGCAACGCAACTCATGTTGCCAGCTGAAATTTTTTTACATTGTGTCACAAATTTTATGATTTTAAGCAGGAGTATATTTTATTGGCAGAATTTAAACTTGGAATGATTGGCAATGTTTGGGAGAAATCGCCAATCAGTAAAATCATTGCGCCTTCAAAACAAAGTCAGTCATTGCATTGAACTTCCAATGGTTTCAATGGTTAGATGCGTTTCTTAAATAAAAACTACCGACAATATTAAATTGACATATAAGTGTGGGTGACTTGAACTGCCAATTGCGTAAAATGCCAAGCCTAATTTATTTAAAAACTCATTTTATTCATTTTTTTCCGTGAATTGTTAAGATATATTAATAGTTATTCTGCTATTCGGAAGGAAGACGAATCTAACAAATCATATATCATCATAATCGGTCCCGTAATTTTTCAAGCTCTAATTGGTCTACTACCCCTACTTTGTTTTTTATGCTGAAGATATCTGACTTGACAAACTTTGTATGTCAATGTAATGGCAAGATGCTTCAATGGAGAGAATCAATCCGAGGGCAACGCATGAACCCAAATACATAGCTTCAATAAAGCAAATCGTCAGCCTAAATTCTCAATCTGCTAAGTTCACTTTTAAATTTTTTTGTTTTTTTGTTCCAATAGGAAGGAATAAAAAATTCTATCAAATGACAAACTGATAAATCTACTTAAATATAAAAATTTCTTAATATGCAAAATGAATCGGAAATCTGCTTTATGTAGTAATTTATGTTGCTTATATTTACTTTTTTTCCTTTCCCTGAAAACACTGTTAAAAAAATTTAGCAGCTTAACACTTTAGACCGACGAAATGTGTTGGTTGTCTTGCAATTGAAATAATTGATTTCTTTTTATATAATTTTTATTTTCTTTTTATATATTTATTATTCTAATGAAGTATTGAACTTAATTTTGTTCATTTTATTATTGATAATTTAAACTAAGTGTAACTAACATATTCATTTATAAAACACCACGCTCATTGCATGTTAGGCAGTACGAAGTTTGCTGGGTCAGCTAGTTAGTAGATAAAAACTTATCTGTTAGATAAATCCTGTATATACTTAATCTACACAAATCACTTTTCTAAAGTGAAAATACCCATGTTCTCTATCTTCAGGATAATATTTTAACAGGAAGATAAATGTCAATATCTAGATGTGAAAATACCTTCCTTAAATAAGAACAATGTAGCTAAAATAAACAAAATGTAAACAATAGAATAAAATAATTAACAGCAGTTGATCATTAACTCCAAAAGTATTACAATATCTATAAGTGTTGAACTATAATCAGCGTTCAGACTTAACTTATACATAGATTTCATATAGTAAAACCCAACACCTGCTACTTTGTCTGCATCACACATATATTGTATTCTTGGCGTTATATTTTCCATTAATGATTCTTATTTTCTGAATTCTTTTTAATATTTGATGTTTTTATTGAATTTTTTGTACTACGTTTCGCCACTTTCACAGTTTCTTCAGGTACTACAAACAGACAATAACAATATTACATAATTAATACAATAAATACACTTAAACACAAAATACACTTAATAAAATACCTCAATTACAAACATCAAATTTTTAAATCCATGTACAATAATCTTTCTCATAATAATTCAATAAATTTAAAATAAATAATATTATAACAAATTTACATAATAAAATTTTTTTTATATAAAATATAAAAAGTGAAGAAGCTGCGAAAGTGGCGAAACGTAGTACAAAAAATTTAATAAAAACATCAAATATTAAAAAGTATCCAAAAAATAACAATCATTAATGCATAATAAAACCATGGATAAAAATACCAACAATGTTATATTTTCCTTTTAAATTTAGCATATGGGAATTTTTGTTTTGTATTGTTCTTACGAAAAATATTTTTTTCAAAAATGCAATCGTAACACCTTTAATAGACACACGTGACAAATAATTAAATTATATAATAAAAAAATAAGAAATTAAATAAATTTTAAAAATTATCCGATGACATTCATTAAAAAATATATCATTTTAGTTAATAAAGCGGGTTTTACGAGGAAATATTACTAAAAACAGACCACAAAACAACAATTTAAAACTTGTACAGTTGGAATTAGGACTTGTATTTACTTGAAAATAAGTTAGAAAATGAAAAAATAAAGAATTCAAAAAGCAGATTTCATCATTTCTTCTTTTTGTAGTAATCAAAACGAATTGTGACTTTCGTCATGACATTTAGCTCTTAATCACCTAGATTCGTCTTCCAGACATCGGTTACTATTCTTCTGTGCATTTTCAAATTGATAAAATCCTGCACTCATTGATTTTTTTTTATTATTTAAGGTTTTCACATCAAAAAAGTGCAAAAGAAGTCTTCGCTGACCATTGACATTTTCTTGCGACAGAATGGATGTGAATGTCAAATCCTTTATTGACGTAATTTGAAGGCAAATCAATACTCTTTAATACTAATTATTTGGAAATTTTTGCTTTCAACAAAAACAATGTTTGTCGAGTTTTACTTGAATTTTGTGAATTATAAATTTGACTAATAACTTGCAATTTTTGCAATAAAATATCAAATTTATAATTTGTTCTAATTGGTGTCGACAAATCGAACATTTATTACGGCAATATTAAACATTCAGTTTGCCAGGTATTTTAAATTTGATTTGAATTATAATTAATTATTATAATGGAAATTAGTTCCCAGATAATTAACACCAACAGTTCTCAATTAAAGCAGACAAAGCATTAAATAATCATTTTTATGACAACATCGCCCAGATACTATAATAAACACGATTTATTTAATTAAACTTAGAAAAAGAATATTTCTGAGTTTGTGAATTATTTTCAATGGAGTTATCTTAAATGTCACCGCCAGTTTCTGATATAGCGTTCACTATTAATTTTTATCCATATTCCTTGTCAAAACATAAGTTTTTTCTGGTGTCTTCTCTAGAAAATTAATGTTTTCTTTTCTAATTTTTAATTAAAACTCTGAGATGATTTAATAGTTGTAAACTTGTTTAGCTGTGATCGTTAATGTGGACTAAACCGTTCATGGAATCGTCAGTAATATGAAGATATTAAAATTTACTTTTGTTGTAATCAATAATCTTACGACGCATATATTTGATTTGGCTTTTGATATGTATTTAATAACCTGCGAACTATACTAGTCACTCATCTTTACTGATGTGTTTATTTAAGAATTTGGAATACAAAGAAATAGAAAGGAAATATTTTTTCACTTTGTTAAATTATCATTGATATTTTAGGAAACAAATCTACAACAACGTTTTGGAAAAACAAGAATGATTGTTTTGTTTTATGTGAAATATAAAATAATCATTTTTGAGCTTTTAAATTAAGCCAAAATCAATTGCTTTAGTCTTCATTATTTAGATTGAAAATGTTAATTTTTCACTTTTCTTTTGTTTAACTAACATGAAATTTAACGAAGTAACTCCGACGATGAAACGATCATAACAATATTTTTTTAAATCCGTGAAAAGTTTTATATGAATTTCCTTAATCTAGTTTGAGAAAAAATATCACTTAATTGATACCTTAGTTGATTACTATAACAGTAGTTATTAAAAAATTTATATATATTCCCGTAAAAATTGATCCACAATAAAAGTAAAACAGTCTTGGTAACCCAAAAAATGCCTACATATAACCAAGTTTTGCCTACATGTAAACTAAGGCGTAAAGCCATCTTTGAAGGTGATGATGAAAGAGTTAAAAGCCTTTAATGTGTAGCTTTAAAGTACCGCAGAACTTTAGCAAAGAAGGAACCATGTAACACATGTAATCGTTCTATAAATACTGTAAACGGAAAATATATAATCACCAAAAATTCGATATTTTGTTCCATTATAAAAAATTACTGACATTAACCACTCTTATTTATTCTACATAGAAAAATAAAAGAAAGATATTAAGACCAGCTAAAAAAAATAAAGCAAAAATAAAACAGTTCAGGAACGCTACAATGGAAAATATAATGATAGTAAATTGGAAACATCCGGAACGGATAACAAACAGAGACAAGAATAGTAGATCAGGGAAGAAAATTAGCTAACAATATTTTTCTTTTATCAATTATATAGAAATCAGAATTTTATAATTCTTAATTTTTTGTCGTTTCCATTGGCATTTCCACAATTAGAAAATTTTATATATGGGGCCGTTCATAAAAGACATTCGGATATAAGGAGATGGAAGTGGTATTGTTTAATACAAGGTATACCGAGGGAAGAGTTAAAGGAAACCTTAAGATTGCAATGCATCAAACAATTTATATTTATTACGATAGAAAATCATTTATGTAATATTTATGAATATACTCATAATAATCGTAAATTTTATATTTTCGTCAATAAAGTTATTATTTCTTGTTATAATATCTCAAGTTCATATGCGAGAGAGGGAGACTATAGTTTGTGATGTAAAAATTTTTGGAGGAAGGTGCAAAAAATGTGATGCAACGTGATAAACGAGTGAGGGGATAAAATTTTTAGCGACGTATCATATGAACGACCCTTATCGTTATATTACTATGAAAGTTATAAGTACATTTAGTCGGGAAATCTGAAAAGTTTTTTAACATTAAGGCCTTAAATTTTTATAATCTATTTTCGTAACGGTTATCGATAATACTGAATTGTTTGATGTTTAAAGATTATTTTAGGGTTTTATTTAAAACTAGTGAGCATATAAGTGAGTATACATGTGTTATTACTAGTGAGTATATATGTCAAGATTTTGTTAATTTTTTGTTTTAGATATTTATTTTCTTATATTTTACATTTATCTTACAACATGTCAACATTTTATGATAAAGCGATTTATATTTCGTCGAGAATCCTCTTTGATGGATTTTTCTCGTGTTTCTCTAAAAACGCTATAAAATTAGAAACAAGGACTTATATGACATTTTATGGAAAAAAGATCTGTGGCATACAAATCTGATTAATTATACCGTCACATTTTTGTTTTTCTTTTTTCAATTTTATCATTTTGGTCAATTAGTACTATTTGTGTTAGTACTATTGAAGAATTACTTAATACTTTATACCCTAGTTTGTCAACCGATGGTCCGTGATGACTTTTGGGTGGTCCGCGAAGATATTTGGGACAACCGGAAAAATTTCCCAAAATTGTAAGTAATAAAGTAAATTTCACATCTGTTTTGTGTTTGCTCATAAAAATCGCAGAAAAATCCATCATTTCCTCGAAAATGGTGCATTTTCATGCAGTCGCTAATCGCTGGTTTCTAGTGAAAAATGAAGGACCGTAACTAATATATGACAAATGTGCGCCATCTGAAAAATTAGTGATAAAACTTAATTTTGTTTAGTTATTTTGCGAGATTCTACCATACATATCATATTCACCAGTCATGATTTTCTCTACTCGTTTCCAAAAAGAGTTCATAATCAGGTCATTTATATTTCATAAGTTGAACGTTTACAAACAAATATTTAATACGTATTACTCGCAATTAAATACATACACCTATCCAGTAAAGTGGTTATATCGAGTCATTGATATTCGATAGAGAGCCACATTTGTCGTGAACACATTTTTCGCTAGAAACCAGCGACTAGCGACGACATGAAAACGCACCTAAAGACTCCATTATATCTTGTTAACTCCATATGAACTATTTTGAATGAAAACTCAATTGTATAAATACTTATTATTTTATTCCTTTATTGATGGTCCGCAAAACTTTTTTGGATTTTTGGGTGGTCTGCGGATATAAAAAGATTAAGAAACTCTGGTTTGCACCATGATGCACTCTCACCATCACTAAGGAATTATTCCTAACCGCCAGTGATGAAAATGAAATGTTTCTGATCTTGACGTTGGTTGTTTCTGACGTCTTCTAATTCAGTTTGGAATTGTTAATTAATGTGGGTTATTTTTAATTAGTTTATTAGAATAAAAATCAACTATCATGTTGATTTAATTGAAAATTATTTTTTTACCATCGCTTTAATACTTGCTAGAATTTTAGTGACTCTAGGGTCAATAAAAATTTGTTAATCGCGAAGTATCAAAAATTTACTTGATACGAGATTCTTATCCAACATCTATTTGTTATTAATCGGTCACCTTGACCACTCGGTCACCAAAAGGCTAAAGCTTTACTTTTTCAAAAGTCAAATTGTATAATTGTGATTAACCTCATATTAATTTTATGTAATATCAATGTTTATTATAACTCAAATTATTCCTTCATAAAAGCAAACTTAGTTGAATAGAAATATTATGAAATTTAAATTTTCTGTGAAACTCATGTGTGAAACGAAAAAAATAAAACGTTTAAAACAATTACAAATTCAGCATAGAAAAGTGCAAATGTTAAGTGTTGCGAGAAAACAGAAAATATGAGAATTAAAATTTATATTTGATATAACAGCGCTATTGAGTGAGAAAAAATGTCAAGGCTGATATTCTTTAGTATAGTATCCACTCAAAACGTGCTAAATTTGAAGAGAACACTCAAAATCTAGAACGCTAAACAGGACTGACAAAATAACATTATAGTCCGCGTTATAGAAACAGTAGATTCGATGAAACTTAATGCGTAGACATATTTTCATTTGAGTGTTCTAGTGCATCACTTCAGTACAAATAAAACAAACGTTTTTCCATTTATTTGTCCCCCGTTTTATTGTGAGATGAAAATATACCGAAAAAAAAATAAATAAACAAACATGATATTAACTTACTCGTTTTCCTCTTAGACAGCGGATTTTATTTCAAGAGTATTTTTGTTTTACCAATATTTAATTTTCATGTGAATTTCTAGTAATATTTTTAATTCAAAAATATTTACCGTGAGATTGATTAAAATTGATACAAAAAGGAGCTAAAATTTAAGAAAAATATTTTCTTTTCACAATAGAATAACCAATAAATGCGCATATATGAACAAAAATTCTTTAAAAATATTTCCTTTATAATTTAATATTATATAAAATATGATCCCAATTTCCTTTAGTTATAGAATAAATTGTGCATTTCTTTCTAGATATCACTTTTCAGTAAAGTTCAACTTCGTCGCAATTTATTGTCTTTCCAATTATTGATTACTGGCATTGTTGTAAACGATGCAACCAATGTTTTCTTGCCAACAGCTGTTTATTAAGTACAATAGGAAATATATTCCACGATGACAATGTGTTTGCGATGCATTTCAGTCACAGATGAGAAAAATTCAATACAGAAATGGAACAGTGTCATTATCATCACTCAAAATTTATTTCTCGCTAATAACGACATATTTTTATTTCCCCACTTCACTCCCATATTTAATGATCGTTGAACTTGAGTAGTACAAATATTGACGAAAAATTATTTGACATATCATTAATAAACTTAATGATTTGTTCGTTTAACTTTGTTTTTTATTTCATTTCATTCTCGTTACCTTTTAGTTGCTTAAATAAAATTAGTAAACAAGTCGTGTTCATTTGTACTTGGGGAAAAACTCTTTACAATTTATATCTTTGAGTGGAGGTTGGTTGGGATAATAAATAAGAAGAAAAGGTCCGACATAATTTTCACATGCTGTGATCGTCTAATAATATTTTATATACCACCTGTGTGCGTCTCATAATTTCAAAATTGTTCCCATAAAACCCTTACATTCGTCATGCAATGATGCATTTTTATAGGAAAAAAAATGAAATTTTATTTTCCATTGATGCTATAAAACGATAGATGTATTCATACTTTTATTTTTTTCTTATAGTATGTTAGAATACTCTTAGTCAAATCAACTAAGTAAATTAATTTTGACATTATGGTTGTTTAGAAGAAAATCTTAAGTAATGAGAAAAAATTGAAATTCGTACAGTATGTAGTCAACTATTTAACCTAAGCCATGTACTTGTAAAATTTCAATTTGATTTTGGACTTATTAATGGGGTAAAAAAATTGTAAAGTTGCGTAACTAAAAAAACCAATAAACACACGGTAAATGGAGAAAATTATGCATGATCGCAATCAAGTCGCGATAGTTCTTTTCGTAGAAATTTTTTTTTTGGAAAAATAGCGATGCATTCTTTGAAATAATTTGCCTCGATCAATACCAAAATTATTAAAATTTGGGGGTTTCTAAGCAAAATATTTCAACGTAAAGATAGAAAATCTAATCAAAATTCAATCCGAATGTATAAAAGATTTATAGAAATACTTATATCGTCTATAGAGCATAGAGAATTGCATTCTTTATAAGCATAGAGAAATCGCTCTTTTTCTCATAATTCCCCATCGTACTTCATAACAAGCTATAAGCATAATTACTACTGGCTCGCATATCTCATAAATCTACTAAATATTTATTCAAAATATGTTTATCCTTTGAAGTATAAATGAATAAATAAATAAATTACGAAATTATTGAAAATTTCGATATCATATCATTAACTTGTTTGTATATTATGCATCGTTATATTTAATAGAGCTTTTGTGATGGTAATAGCTTATAGATAAATATTGTGCAATAACTTCATTGAATTCCATAAGAAATACAATTTTTAACAAAGAAAAACCACAGACAACCAGATAAGCTTTCCAAACATAGTGCAAACATAGTACCACTGTTAG
Organism: Sisyra terminalis; assembly: GCA_958496175.1. Lineage (NCBI taxonomy): Eukaryota > Metazoa > Arthropoda > Insecta > Neuroptera > Sisyridae > Sisyra > Sisyra terminalis. Next base: position 18,958,484 of record OY292275.1, read on the forward strand.
TAACAGTTCCATGAATGAACAAAAGTAACAGAGGAAAATATTTGCACTACAATTTTCTTGAAACAAGATTAAAAATATTTTTTTTCAACTTACATAAGTTATTAAGTACGGTCAATGTTCTAGTGATCAAAATAATATAAAAATAATAACTAGTGATCAAAATAATAAATAATAGGATTTCACTTCCTTGAATAAAAGAATTATTATGTTTATTAATTGAAAACTATCAAATGAAATTAATTAATCAAGAACAAATAAAGAATGAATAGTCAAGTAATGCACTAATATCTGTGGAGAGCGCTTACACGGCAATGCATGTGGCTATTAGCCAATGAGATTGTAGGATTAAAAGACGTTCATTTGTTTTAATTGTTGAAATTTTAAAAATTTAACAAAACCACTCCCACATTCAAAGTTCAATACCAATATACAATGCACATATTCCGGTTAAATAGAGCAGTTAAGCACTAAAGTCGTTTTTGCTTTATTGTTTTCAATATAAAGTAGATATTCTTTCAAAGAAAAAAATAAATCATCATAAAGGTCATAAATACAAAACTTAAAAAATATATTCCATTACAGTACCAAAACTGTTTCAGGGTACGAAAAAAAATTATTCAAAACTGTTGTTTTTATCTTATAAGGCTAAGTCGCTGTATTTTTTTTTTCTAAAAAAGGTATTATTAACCCTTAAATATTATTCAAATTTTGGATTAATTGGACAGTCAAAATCAAAGACAAAAAGGTTTTCTTCTTTTCATTTATTTTTTTTTCACCAAAAATAATTGAAATAGAAATAATAGTAATAATAGTTCAATATTAACATCTAATGTTTACATACTTACAAAATATGGTTAAAATACTGTTGGGGGGTCGATTAATCAACTTATGCTCCTAGGACAGGTGTGGTCAAACTTTTTTAACCATAGTTCTCTTAATAATTTTAGAGATCCCTCATCGAGCGCCACAAAAGTAATTTTCAGCTAATTTAATAAAAATAAAACAACTAGTATATAAACTATGGTATTTGTATATTTATTTTTTGATTATAAATATATTTTGTAGGTAGTACTAAAGGCAGTACCAAAACACTTTTTTCAGTCAAATAAATTAATATAGGGGAAGCCCGAGCAAGACGAATATGTTAAGGGAAAGGCTAAAAAACACACACAATTTTTTAATCAACAACAGTCTTTTATTATTAATTTGTACTTTAGTTAATCATCTTTAGAAAATGCTAGTAAAAAAATAGAAATTTAAATAAACTTTACATAAATTTTTGACAACAAAATAATGGCATATTATCCATTTTGCCCGACGTCACCGAGTAAAACTGATATACCACTAAGGCAAAATTTAAAGTTAAGTAAAGCAAATAGTGTTTAAATCTTCGCAGTCATCGCAATAGTTACTGCCTAGCCTTAAATAAGAAGTACAATTCCCGTGTGCCCACCACTTGCATTGGTTGCTCTCTATTCAGTCTTCTATAGGTGGTTCAATATATTGTAACAGAAAAGGACGAGTTCTGTCTCTCTCTTTGTGCCATGCCGGCGCACGATTGGCTTGATGACTTCTTTCTCTCTCCCACCAATGCGAATGTACATATAGAATACTCGAGAAGTGTCTAGTGAAGTCTAGAGAAAGCGAGAACATTCTGGAATGTTGGGTTGCGGGTATATAAGGCGCTCAGTTCGAGCAAAGTAAAGTTCTGTATCGAAGTTCAGTTTGAATTTCCATTACAACAAAGCGATTACAAAGCGATTATTATTGTGATTTCGATTATAAGTTATTATTGTCATTTAAGTGTTTGTTTTGACAAGTGTTTTAATAAAGTGCTTGTGAAGTATGAAAGTGATTATTTATTTCCAAAGAAATTAAAAGAACTATTAATGCGAACTCAATACAGTTTTGAGACGTCATGTTACAATATACTTCTGAGTATACTTAACATAAACAACTTGTTTCATCCTTCTGATTAGTCTTTTTAATAATATAATACTAATAATATCACTAATTGCATACTACTACACCTTTACGCTAATGGACTTAATGAAATGTGTTTAATTTCGATTAAAAAAAGTATTATTGGGCTAACCGGGCTAAACGAATAGATATCCGTTTTGCTCATATCTGTCTTGCCCAAAGCACTAATATTCAAAAGTTATATTTTCCTATTGTAAAATTTCAACCGACGAATTAAAAATTACAAACACAAATTAAACTTCAAAAAATACGCGATCGAATAAAGTCTATTTGTTAACAGTTAATACATAATACAAAAAATCATTAAACATAACTTGCCAAAAATCGTAACAAAACGGCAAAAAACTTTTTTTTTACGACAAGTCATCACTCATTTATTCTTTTGAATTAACTTTTATGCCATGGCTGAGATGCTGTTTTACCACCTGAGCTCGTCCAGTAGCGCTATCGATTATTTTATCTTTATATTTATTACATCAAGTATTCGTCTTACCCACACTATGCATCTTGCCCGGGCTTCCCCTATTCAGTACTTTATTTTTGGTGAAGAAATTAATCTTAAGTAAGTTAAAACTATTAAAAATTTCGACAATCACGATTAGGTAGGTATGTGAACAATCTGAATATTAAGAACTGTTTTTTCTTCTAACCCCAATCTACCCTTAAGATTAAATTGCCCTCCCCCCAACAAAGGATTAAATGGACCCAAAAAGGTTTATGTAGAGCATTTTGGCGACCTTAATTGGCATTTTGTTCTTAGTTTTGTAAAATGTAGTTTCACTTATGAATGAAACTTTGTGTTATGGTAAGTAGTGACTTACAATTTATGCAAAAAGGTTTTTTGACAATTTTATTATTGATTCCGTTCCTATAGTTTAGTTTATCTTATTTATATCGCTTGATAAAGCAGTAATAAACTGCAAAACATTGCGCAAAAAATAACAAGGTGTAAATTATTTAAAAATAAAAAATCCTTTAAGATCTTCGGAAGTACAACAAATTGAAGTTTTTTAACAAATTAAAACGAAAATTTATTGACTTTAAAACTGAACTTACTAATATATTAAGTTCATATATTAGTATGTGGAAAAAAAAAATTAAATTTAAATTAAAAAAAAAAGATTTATTAAGATTTGTTAGATTTTTTACCCTTATAGATATTTGCTTGGGCTGTCTGGAAAAATATGACATGATTGTTTTAAATAATTTTCAATGCAATTGACCATTAAATTTAACAAAAAACCCAGTAATCATGTATAATTGCTAATTGAGATCTAAAACAACTATTTGATACCTAAAATAAGAAAATTAATAAAATGAAACCAAAACAAATGATTCAAACTTAATTTTGGTTGGTAATTGGCAATGTAATGTACTTTCGCAATGTAATTGGCAAAGTCTATCGGAACTATATTTGCCTTTACAATGAACGAAACTATGTTTTCAATTACATTGGTTAATATTTATTACAACATTTACTTGAAAAAATTAAAAAGTTGCAAAAAATGTTAGAATACGTGATGAAAAGTCTTTGTGCCATTGTGATACCTATACTTTTTTTACCAAAAACGAATGTATAACTGAATGAAACACATAAAATGAAAAAAACGTAGGTTTCTTTCTACTTTACCTCTTGATACTCGTAATAATTTTGATTTTGAATCAGACTTGACATTTTTACGACATTCGAAGAATACTATGAACAATACATCACATGCTTGCATACATTACATTGTGCTTTTGCAAAAGTTTTTTTTTCAAAGGCTTTTCTTGAATGTTGTGTGGAAACTTTTCAGATTTAATGAATATTTCATATCATATTAACATTCCAAATTAAAACCTACACGTAAGTAATAGAAAAATATGAAAACATAAATATTTGATGAATCTACCCGAAAGTAAATAATATTTCAGTTTTGGTACAAATTGGAAAGGATTTTTTTAACTTATTAGGATTAAATTCGAAAATAAATGAGCAAAAAATTGTTTTGACTTATCCATGGCTTGTATTATGTATGGAAAAAGGGAAGCAGTGTATTATTATTTCAATTTTTAATTTGAACAGTAAATTATTTAACTAAACTTTTAAAATTTTAATAACTTTTTTTAAGCTTCAAATTATTTCCCATCAAAATTAAAAGTTTAACTAAAAAAAATAATATAGCTTAGTCAAAGTACAATTAAAAAGAAAACAATTAAGCTCTTGTAAATATTAGATATTTTAAAAAAAGAGTTAAGTAAAATATTCACTGGAAAATTTTTCAAAGATAATCATACTGATAAAGAGGTGTTTCTACAAAGTGTTCTCGTGCAAACGTGATATCTAATTTGAATAAAACATTCTACGTAAAGTCGACTAATTTTCTGGTTATGTAGTTATTAACATGTTAAACCACTACTATGGAGCGTAGTCTGCACTGCTGCAAGTGTTTTGAGCCTTTTATTAATTAATGATTTCAAACTTCTACGTACCCTTAGCTATTCTTGTTACTTTAAACAGACCTAACCTATTGAAACTTCCTAGTCAAATATTATTTTTTTTCTTATTTTTCTAGCTTGTTTGAAGTTTAAACTCCTAAAAAACATGATTATAATAATGTTTTAATCAACTTCTAGGTACAAAATGTTCTCAAAAATTTACAGATACTTTTTATTGTTTATGCCACAAAATCATGAAATAGATTTCTTAAAAAATATGTTTACCATTGAATGAAAGTGGATTCAATACCTATTAACCTAAAAATAGTGGTATATGATTAAAAAACTACCTGTAATACTATCTAATATTTTCTAATTACGTATAATAGGGTAATCCTTCATGGATGGAATGTCCCATGTTACTTATCCTGCTTATTATATTTACATAACATTGATAATTTCCAATCATATTACGATTTTGTTTACAAAGGTATAGGTACACATATTGTTGATCTTGATGCATTTTGCTTGATTGTGGTCTGCGTTATCCTTCAAACCAAATGATTATGAAATTATTAGTGGTAACTATTGGGTAAGTTAAATTTCAAAAGCGTATTCACTGATTAAGCTCATCCCTATTCAAAGCCCTGATCAAACAAATAGTGCATATATTATACACAAATAACTAGAAATAAGAAAGTTCATGTATTTTGAAAACATTCTTTTTTATCATAATTAAACAACTAGTTAAGTGATTCAAAAGAATTATTTTTTAATATATGAACCGTTTATTTCGAAAGTGAGTTAAGTCCATTTTAAGAACAATCCCTATAGTGTTATCATTTTTAACCATAGGAACTTAAGACACTAAGGAGGAGGGAATAATTGGCGTTTTTGTTAACAACTAAAATAAAATCAGTAATTTGTCAAAACTTAGCAGTTAAATAATTAACATAATTTGTTCTTGTTACAAGAAGAAGAATTAACGTATAAACCGTCCTTGAAATGGACTTACGCCACTTTCAAAATAAACGAGTCATATCACTACTTTTCTGGTCCGTTTCATTCCACAGCTGTAAAAAAATATACAAACGATACTCATAGTTTGATAGCAGTTTTAATCATTGACTCTTATTGCATTGGATGCGCTGTATAAATTCACGCATAATAAATAAAGTTGCATCCAGATTCTTTGTGCACATAGCAAAATAGACTATTATCATTACTTCATGACTTCATGTTCTTGTGTGTCATAGGTATTTGAATTTTGTCTGGAAAAAATGCCCGTGTAACTATTTATTAAAAATGTTCTCTGATTAACGTAAGTTTTGAATTTTCTGTCGTTTTGGCGATAAAGAGTTGCCAATAACTGATAATTTAGAGTTAATAAAACTAAACAACTACACGACATTACAATGCATTTTTATTGTTCAACTGTACGTCAAAAAGAATGAAAGTTCAACACCAAAAATGTGAATTTCAATTTTTTGTAATGCCAACAACTACTAAAAATTGCATTTTGCTTCAATGTAGAGCCTAATCTTCATAAAGAACCTCTGCTAAACTCCCTAGCACTGTAAGGTCTATAGCTATAAGTAGCACCTTATTCTTCTTAAAAGAAATCTAAAGATCTTACAAAATATAACAACATCCTTTGAAACTTTCAGTCATTGATGACCCATTAGTTGAAAAATGGCTTTAAGAAAATCGTGCATTTCACATAAAAATGGTATGAATACTAATAAACTTTGACAACTGAAAAGAGAACAAGTATCTTATAGAATCAAAGGTAATGTATTCCCCTTTTTCTATTTAGAGATATTAAAAAAAACATGTTTTACAGCGCTGATCATTGAATACTTATTTCATATTTTAAAGTATAGATATCTCGTGTCGCATATTATTAAACTGAAGTTAATATCCACTACAAATTAAAGTATAGTAGATTAGTTATTTGCATAGTATAATTTTGGATTAGAGTTGATTTAAAAATGAATACCTGGAATAGAATACTTTTGAAAATTATCATTCAGGAAAAGATGCGTTTAAGTTTAAATCCCGGAAATAGATTCATTTTAAATGTTCTAAAACAGTTATTCGTTATAAAATTATTTATTCACAGAAATAAAATCACAATGCAACAAAAATTTAATTCATTTGTCCAAATAGGTTATAAAAATAAGACCAAAAATAAAAAATAAATAAAAATAAGAACACTTCATTGGAAAGAAAAATTATAAATTAAATTCTAGCTGCAATTTCTGGTTCCTGATTTTACAAGATTTTTATATAAAGATCAAAGGTTTTTACAAGAACTTAATGATTTTTGAAGTCCCTAGCCACATCCAAAAAAAATATGGCGTGGTGCTATATTCGTCAGCCAGTACTCACATACCATAATGGTATTTTTATTTTGACTTTCACATCCATCGGCCACTAAATAAATAGGGCTTAATCTTTCAAAGTTGGAGCTAAAGCTAAAGCTGTTGAAAAACTGCTGACGCAACTTTTCATTGAAACCCTTAGGTCCGGTATTTTCTGTCCAGTAAAAAAAATACCGACTGTAAAAAAAGAATGCGCATTTTTTTTAATTACACCGAAAAGATACAATTATAACTGACGATTATTATATGCTGCTTGATCAAATACTTTGTCATACTTTTCTGACAATCTAAGGACATAATTGTGAGCAAATCATCTTCTTTCTCATTAAGAATTTCAAAAAATGCTTTTTTTCGAAGCTTATAAATTCTTACTTTTGTAATTATCACGTTCTTCTTCCCGGTATTCGCTATAATTTTTAGATCTTTAAGCTGAAAAATACGATTGTCGTAGAAATATGACTGCCTGAACTTTATAAAAGCTGTTTAAATAAGTTTTTACATGTTTAATGAGATATTGCATAAAAAAATTGTTATTGTGAAACATTTGTGCAACAACGTTTGTAAAACTGTTTTCATTTAAACCAATTATAACATGATAAGAAAGTTTGTACATAACTCTAAGTAAAGATACAATTAATAAGCTTTTTATGAATAAATCCTATAATAAAATTGTTTTCTTTCAAGTTTTTGAAAGCCTCTTATCGTTTAAACTTTAATTTGTTTCTTTAAAGGAAATATCCCCTCTATAATTACTCGTCTGGATCATAACCATTTAATAACTAAAGTTAAGTTTAAAATAAATCAAAACAAAACTCCTGTTATAGAGGAATACAGGTATTACAGCATTAGAAACATTTTCAAACTTTTTTCCATTTCAATCAATAATAAAATTTTCATTAATCGTATGACTGCAAATAAATTGAATTGTGGTTCTCTGCACAGATTGGTTTTTTTAAATGGCAAACATTACACTAAATTTTATTGATTGAAATTTCCAACAATTTACGAATGTGAAAAACGTAAATTTAATAAAAATGTTTCTTTCCGAAGTGAAACACAATAGGTGTCAAATCAACGCAACTAGCATTCACAAAATCAAAATAAACTCGATTTTACGTTGAAATGAAAATTAAAGTTCAGATAAACTCATTAATTTTATGGCATATTACTTTCCAGCGCTGCTCTGTATTATCAGATTGATAGAAATCATTTAGTTGCTTCTGCTTCATAGCCTATGATAATAAAAATACATTTTACAAAAGAATTACATGCAAATGAACAAAACGATAATAAATTTTTAATAATTTCAATAAAATATTAGTATCATCCAATATTCATGTGTACTGTTCCACTAAATTTCATGATTTTTATTGCTATGCTCAAATATTAATTTCATTTTTCTCTGCGGAATAATGCAAATATTAATTCCAAACTAAAATATGAAAGATTTGTGGATGTAAATATGAAATTTCATATACCTGAGAGACCGATAACATTACGTATAGGTCAAGCAATTTCATCAAGACTGAAATATGTTTTTCTCAAAAGATTTTATTGGAAAATAAAAAAAAATAATCCAGAATATTGAAAAATTCTTTAAAAAGATGCTCAGACTGTTTGTTTTTGATCTTTTTGATAATGTTACCATTATTATTCATTGAAATCGGCTGAGACTAAAGACACTAAAAAGATTGAGTCAAGAGAAAAAAAGCTCAAGTAAGGTATCTCCATTTTTATTGATTAATATCTTAATAATGAACGTTCATTTTAACTTTTATATCACAAACTCCTATTGATATGTTCTTGGTTTTTGAAAAAAAATCAAGGTAACATTTCATCAAAAATTGTTTTTATTTTCCAAGTAGATGAAATCCAATTGAAAATGCAATTTCACATTTCATTTGTTGAGAAAATTAAATAAATAAATCATTAGAGGAAGGAAAATTTAATACTGCTTGGAGAATATTTAAAAACTGTTTATATGTTCTGAATTCAGCACTTCACCACGTTTGCAGTTATTTGAACTTGTCAAGTATTTTCCCAGAGGTGCAGTATGAAACTTAGATCTGGTAAACGACGATAGGTGTTTTGTTAGTTGGTGAGATCAGCCTCTGGACATAGACCTTCTGATGAAGCAAGACGTGTGCAGAATGAATTGTGGTCTTGATTTACAACAATGCTACTACCACAAACTGTCTTCCGCATTCGCAAACAAACACTAAATCCATATCCTTTAGGGATATATGAGCGTAGTTATACAATACCGGTAATTCACTAAACTTAATGCATCATGTGAAGTGCCGATTTGAAACTATTAATAAAAGTTTCAATCATGCTACTGCAACTGCAATAAATTTTCACCGTAAGAACATAAATCAACGATTTTCTTATGCTAATTGTATTACTTTGTTATACTCTTCAGTTGTAAATTATTATTAAAAATTACCAGCATCTTCTTTTAACTAAGAAATAAATGGAACATTGTTAATTTGTAAAATTTATAATTTAATGTTTACCTTATAACCTACTTGTTTTGGTAAACAACAGCACTTCGTAGCTTCACTCTAAAATAACAAATACCTAAAAATAGCTCAAGTATTTCTTTTTATAACAATAATCAACAACGTTTTCAATTACTAATTCAACAAAATGTAGACATTAATGAAGAAAAATATTATTCTTTTTAAAAGTTTTAGCATTTAAATGCATAATGAAAACAGCTTTAGATAATAATTTCAAAAATAAACAAAACTTTATACACGCAATAATAATGCTGTGTATCGTTTGGTAGCCAACAAAACTTTTTCACCCAAATACATCAAAATATTTTGGTCTTACATTTTTATTTATTACAAACACCTTCGTACAAAAACCTGTGTTATTATAAAGCACATATGGAGTTTACTTATTTGAGAAAATAAATGTGTTGAGTTATCGTAAGTAGGGGTAGAATTGGGATGCTACGGGTTGCGTTTGTTTTGGTTAGTAATGTAAATGATAGCGATGCTTTCCCTTAAATTGAATTCTCAATTAAACTTACCTTCCCTTTAGTTACGGAATGTTTCGTCGTAAATTCTTTCGTTGCAGATAATTCGTTGTAACCAAACCATATTTTTGTAGAAAAATTTAAATATTGTTTCAAGAAAAACAAATTGTGTCTCTTTTTTGGTATCTAATGTTTCTTCATAAACGAGGTATTTAGTTTGGAAATACTTATATATGTTACTATCTATTTATAATTACTTGCAATGAATTGTAGTTTTTTCTATTTTTCCGACAAATTTTTGTAAAAATTTGCCATACATAGATACAGGTATTTTTTTGTATAACCTAATTATTTTTCATTTATTATTACAATTTAATTTGCTAAGCTTAATGACTTCAATGCCTCAAAGCTAAACAAGTAGGCTGCAAAACCTTGTACAATATTCTCTTGATGTAAACTATGAACAAATGTACGTTTTTATTGACTACGAAGAAACGTTCGTTAGAGTCTAGAAGAATGAATTATTTGAAATCCTTAAAAAACATGAGTTTCGATGATCGAAATATGTGAACTATTGACAGCAAATTGCATCAATACTAATCAATGCACATAAAATAGAAGAAATATACTTTGAACTGAAAGTAGAACCGTATTTTATGCTTTCACCAAATCTTTCTTATACGCAAAAACAATATTTAAAGAGGCACTTATAGGACGATATGAAGCAGTATTTATAAATGCTCATTAATAGTTTTAAATATGCTAACAAACCCTGCTAATATTATTCACGAAAAGAAGATCACAAACACTACACAGTGAATCAATTAAAAATTACGGCGTTGTCATTAAGTAACATTGCCAAAATGTATAGGTACGTCAAGAAAAACTAAAGTTTATCGACCAATCGTACAATGACAAGCAATTGAATTAAAAGATGAAATAGTTTTAATTACCGTGGATGGCTATCCCCCCAAACGGTACATGACAGAGAAGATATCACGATAAATTCGACATCACAGAGAATAGGAAAAAATTATCTTCATCAATATTAAAAACGCACTTAAATCTTAATATACGGTTTTATTTTTCTTAAAAGTTAACTCAACTTCTTCTTTTCTAGCGTTCATTATAGTATAGAGCCGATACTTGGATACGTGGATACAAGTGTAAAACTAATCTCTAGGGAAAAAAAACAGTTCAATTGATGAGATCTCTATCCGTACAAATACGAATCCGAAAAAATAAGGTTTTGATACATTGAAAATATCATGTGGAATGAAAATTATCAGCTCTTGCATTCCATCGTACAAAAAAAAGCAAGAAGAAATCACTCCTTAGGATAAAAAAAGAAATCGTGGATGAAAAAATTATCAATAGTCTAAGCTTTAGAGCTCGGAATTCATTTTTCAAGGAACTACGATAAACATTAAGACCGCTTAACTGGGAAGATTACGTATCTAGCTAGAAAATATAAGAAGTAAAATGAAAAATTCCCAAGCTTAATAACTAGACTAGTTATTTCAATTAATAGTTCCTCATTAATCATTTGATTTGTAAATATTTGCTTTCCGTACTCAAACTAATACAACATTTCTAACTAATGTGTATGATGAAGTTATGCTAACAAATATATTGGTATAATGGCGGTTTGATGTGTAAGTAAAGCTTATATATAAAAATCTCGAGCCACGGTATTTGTAATCAAACTCCTGCGAAACAGTTGAATTTTCATGAAATTTTTAATGTTTATTTAGTAAGCAAGAGAATCAAATGTAAATATTTCATACTTCTAGGAGCTTAGGCTGTTTTTCGACATTTTCAGCAGTTTTTTACGCTTTATATTATTTGTAATAATTAATAGCTGTAATTTGTTTTGAAACACGCAAAGTAACCGTTTGATTTCCACATTCTTATTCTTCATTTATTAAGTAAATGTGTGAAAATCATTATTTAATTAATTCATATTTTGGGTGAGTTTTATAAGTGCGCGTTATATTTTAACATGTCATTGAAATCGTTTTATCGTTTATATAATTGTTGTAAAATAATTAAGTAAATTTGTATAGTGTGAAATTAACATTGTGCGTGTAATAAAATAGATTTGTTATTTTAATTTATGTCCTGAAACACGAATTGTTCAAGTGTGTATGATCAATGTCGAAAAATCAGTTCCTTATGACAAAAAGTTGATTAAGTAGCCCAGTTCTACAACAATATTAAAATATAATTAATGATTAATTAAATCAAACAATTATAATTTCATTTTACTTATCTCAAATCTTTTGGTAATTGACTACAAAACTAAAAATTATTTTAATAGGTAATCAAATAATTTCAAAAATATTTAAGGTTTTAAATTAAAATTTCAAACCTATGTGTAATTCATATAAGTACATTTTAGAAGGCCTGTGCAATTTAATGTATAGGTAAGTAAAAACTTTTAGTTGTTTGTATGGAAGAAGCACGTAAAAGCGGATTCGTGAATGTGATTATTAAACTTAAACTTGCTGAAAGACACATCATCAAGCTGTACTCTTATTGAAATATTAGAGAACAAGTGAACTTTCAACAATGCTTATTCTCTTTACCAAACATCAAACTTAATGTTGGCATTTAAAACTCAACGTTTGTTTGCTCCAAAATCCAAAATTAAAATCAAATACTTGTATTATATTTTATTTGAAATGGTATTTAACATATTTAAACTGATTTGTAGTCAAGAATAGTTGTGTTCTCAATGTGTTTATATCATTAACGCGAATACCTACATATTATTAAGTTTGTGAATATTCAAAGCTCTGAAATTATGGAATAGCAAATAATATAATTAAAACTATTGTTTGAGTAAAAACTATTTGCCTCAGCGTTAGTTTATGATCCATGAAGTAATTTAGTTATTTAATACCTAAATTACTTTCAAAATACAGCCTGAAGATTGACTTTTTATTCCACATATTATTAAAAAACTAATATTTTAACTGCGCAATTTATTTTCTTTTTAATCAGAAAATAAAACTGAATATATAGTTGAATGTTCAAATGAGGAAAACTTTTTTGTCTTTGAAATATTAGATGAGATATTCATTTGTAAAGTGAACAGAGCAAACATCAAGTTTATGTTAAAATTTATCGGTATTATGGAAGCCGTTTGTCACAATATATTGTGATATTGATGCTTTGTAATTGGTATTTGATGTTTGAATTCTTGATTCAATGTGACATTATAATCATTCAAGATTACATTAACAGTTACATATAATGCGTAGGTGTATTTAAATACATGATATTTGTTAGTTACTATTCAATTCAATAAAGATTTTGTAATGGGTTTTCGATGAAATGAAGTTAATAACTATTATAACTTAAAAAAATGTATGATAAATAAATATTTATTTATGGTTTTCAGATCATAAATATCATTTTTCCGTTGCTGATTAAAATCAGTTTTAAATTGCAGACATATAATTATGATTCATGAAAGTTGTGCTTTTTGCTCTTTTTATTCTTCCGATACATTTCCAATTATCAACTACAAAGTTTAATCATTTGAGGAGCACTTTGAAACTTAAGAACTATTTATTAATTTACTAACGCTACTTTGTGCAGCGGAAAATTTCACATTTCTTATATTCAATACTTTTTTTTAAAATTTGGTTTAATATTTTATTTTACTTCGGAATAATAAATTTCATGTAAATTACACAGGTCGATGATATGTATGGCTCCTTTAAAAATTAATTTATTTAATCATATATTTGATGCTTTTTCTGAAAACTTTTTTTGTAACTTAATCTTTATTTAAAAATTACTGAACTAAACTATTGAAAATAATAGTAAATATGATGACAGTATTTTCGATAAGTCGAAATTTTTTTGTGCTTTAAAAGTTTATGAATAGATTTATGGAAAATTACATTTTGCGTTTCCTAATTCTTTTGGTTTATTTTTATTTTGTTATTAACTCAAGTTAAAAAATAATTTTCCATTGTATAAACAATAAAATTGTTAATAAAGCGTAGTTGGAATTTGCTTATGAACCTAAATAATCAAATTACACCATTGAATTGATGCTACATTTAATCATATAATTTTATGTTGTATTTTGCCTCAGGTATGTCTCATAATAATGCCCAATGATAATCCGATAGCATAGATAGATTCAATTAGTACAGATATCGTTTTTCTATTACAGAAATATCTTAATGGATTCTTTCACCGTGCTCATCGCAGATGACGTCCAACTTTAAGAAAAGAAGTCCAAATCAGAATGGAGAAAGTGTATGTTTGGGGTCATTTTACAACCCAAAGCCTTATAACTTTTCTTGGCAATAATTTTCTAATACAGTACTATATCTGATCGGTGATTTCCAAGAAAAATATAACCCCCATTAGTGAATATTCCCCAAGTATATTTTTCCATATCACTCAATTTTTCAATGGAAATTTCATCTTTCTTAAATTTTCGTACTTAAAGACCAAAAAATATACCCTCTTTAATTTTTACCTCACTGATTTTAATAAATATTTTTTTAAGTATTAGAATCTATCACTATCCCGATACAATGTTTTTATTAGGTTAAGTTTTATTTGTAAAGGGGGTAATACTTATCATTAGATCGTTCAGGCAAAGCATATTTATTATTTTTTTGCGTTTATGTAAGAAATTTTCTTTTGATTCAGTCTTCTTTAGGTAATTATATTCTCTGTTTTCCTATTATCTTATTAACAAATAAAACAACAGGATTTATCAATATATTTAAGCTGTTATCTTAAAAGATGGTTAATAACGATTAAATTTACATAAAGCTATTTATGTACATTATACTGAATTTTAGCCAAGATATTTTTCAGGGTTTCAAAGGACTGCTACATATTGGCAACCTGACCAATTGATAAAGATGGAAGTCCATTATCGATTACTAAAAGATCAGTTTAAACTTATTTCTGAAACATCAACAAAAACCACTCGTCTGTTTTACATATATTTTCATTCAAAATATTCAACAAATATCAAAAATTCTTATTCTTAGCAAGAAACCTTTTATAAGCTTTTCATCTCGTTTTTGAAAGTAACTTGCCTATGATGTTTGTCGCAATAAACTTCATTCCTTTAATTGAGAATTCTAAACTTTTTTTATTGCTAAATTATATTTAGAATAAAGATCTGTTTAAGATAGCAAAGGTGTTTTAGATGAAAAGCTTCTGGAAATTCATGATCTAACGTTGCGAAACTTATCGGATTTTTTTTTTTTATAAATAAACTACTATAAGACAATACATGTCGAACTAAATAACACATAAACGATACCTGATGGAAACAAAATTAAAATGATTTATAATTTGGATGGCTAAGCATTTCAATAATAATAATTACTTTTCTTGTTACAAAAATTTGTTGGCCAGTATTATTAATGTGTTGTTTAATGTATGTAATACAGAAACTTTTAATTTTATCTCAATTAAAATTATCACACAAGGCTGACTTTTAATTACATAAATAAAGTATATGAAATATTAATTAAAATAAACGATATTTGTTTTATTTCCTTTACTTTGCGGAGATTTATTTTATTTAGATGCTCCATTGTACGATCTTATTAGTTAGACGGTAAATGCAAATATGCACTTCGTGTGTATATGAATTATTTTGAAGTGTTCTACATACATATGTGCAGTATACAGGGTAGAACTTGTATTTAGGAGGTTTTAGTTACATATTAACAAATTGAGGGTCTAGCAAACTTACATATGCTATTAGTTAATTTACTAAACCAATTTTAGTTAGTTACTTATTCAAGCTTTGTACATTTAAGTTTAAGTTTTGTATGCCACCCTGAAGACTGTGTGTCCTATTTCCCACGAACTATCTTTTCAATCTTTACACACAAGAAAACTGGTTAGTGAAAGCAAAACTCATGCATATAAACATAATATACTATATTGTAATTTGTTTATTCTATATTCCGTATAGATACAGTAACGTAGGTACACCAAAATTGTCAAGAAAACTTTTCTCTCCATTATATTTTCTATACGTACATCCTTTTTATAGATATTGCAACAAAAAATTGGAGTTGTATCTTATTTTAAAGTTTCTATTTGAAATTCATTTCAATAGCAATAGTTGGAGGAATTGGTTTCTTTATTGCTTACAGCTCAGCTTTGATGAGACTATAAATATTATAGTCATACTTATAAAGCGACCAATAAATACTAGTAAAACAATTTTTAGAAATATTATACTGTAGAATTGTTTTTATTAATATTTAATAATATACGACATAAACTAAAGTTTAAATTTTTAAATATTCGGCTTCTACTTTAGAATAAACTTTCATTAACAAATTGGAAACCATTTTTAAATTGATTCAGATTTTAATGAGCAAAAAA
Source organism: Sisyra terminalis (assembly GCA_958496175.1). Classification (NCBI taxonomy): domain Eukaryota; kingdom Metazoa; phylum Arthropoda; class Insecta; order Neuroptera; family Sisyridae; genus Sisyra; species Sisyra terminalis. Next base: position 18,974,645 of record OY292275.1, read on the forward strand.
GTCTTAATTAAAAAGTCTTTACTCTTTAAAAATTAAGTAAGTTAGTAAAAGTGATGAAATAATTTGAGATACAATCAAATTATAATCATTAAATATATTTTGCAATTTTTTAAAATGTATATTTACAAACTCAAAGAAATTTTCTATAATTTTAGATAATTAATATGTAAAGATTTTCCAACCCCACAAGTTTACTAAGTACACAATAAGATTAAAACTTTGTAGACAAGTTCAATTTTTAAAGAATATTTTATGCAAACATAAAAATCTTATTAAAAAATGAAATTTTACTGTAAACGGATATGAATTGATGAAATGGAAAATAAAAAAACGTTTGCAGCTCAAATATTTCTGCTTTATCGTTGTTTTACTATGGTTTTTTGAACTATTGTGGAAATTTTTAAGTAAAATAATACGTTTCATTTAAATAACGTTTGCAATCTGAAAATATTTTTATAAACTCCACAACTGTAAGTTGTACTATATAAAAGCTTATCATTTTCACAGTTAAAATATAATTTTAATAAAATAACAACAGTTTACATATTAATTTTCTAATAATTGCTTTAAACTCAATTTTTATTGTTTTAATAAAAGAAGTGTGAAGTTATATAATGTTATTATACTCAAGAGTAATATAAATGTTTTATAACATTTTAACTAATCATAAAAGATAAGTATTTAATTTAAACTCAATTCTTTGACTTACAAACGAGGATGATAAAATTTAATTCATTGCTACTGTTCATGAAAAAGAATAATTTTAAAACAAACAATATTGAAGATTAAAAATATAATGAAATAAATGTAATTGTTATCATTATTTATCATTTCTCTTTAAAACTAAATGTTAATTAAAACTTTCTAAATACTAAACAACGCTATTTTCTTTTAAAAAGATGTGTTTTTTTTATTCGAAAGCTGGTTTAAAAATCAATAGAAGGAAGTACTCTTTAGTTCAATCCTCCTGAGAACAGTTTTTATTGAATTAAGTGTTAAATAGTTAGAGCTAATTGTTTACAACTTCTGCATTACATTCATCAAAAGTTGAATAATACTTAAATCATTTATCTAAAATTAATAGATAATAGTAAATTTAATTTAAAAGCAATTATTTTGTTACAATTCTTTGATAGAGAAATATTTTTCTTGAATGTAAATAAAAATCGAAAAACCAGAACGTTGTAGATATACCTAGAAGTTCCAAGCAAATAAAATACCTATCTATATTTATTGAAGCTCTTATGATAACTAAGGGAGTTTTCGAAACGTGCTGACACTGCAGAGACGATACATCCATACATAAAATGTCTTGCTTTATACTATTTAAAATGAATAGTTTTCACTATTTGAACCGATTTCGAATGTTTAATTTGTTGATTTGATTGAAAAGCACGATTTGCTTTTATTGCAACAATTTCAAAGAGATAAATAAATTGAAACTTTTGGTTAGTTCGCTTCACAAAATTAAAAGCTCAATAAATAAGACCAACAATACTTTTTAAGCGGAAAAACTAAAATAAATTGTTTTTTTAAATGTAAACCAAACTAAAATATTTACTTTTCATTTTTTTATAGAAGGTAATGTAAAACTTTATGAATAGGAACTATATATTGGTTTCATGCTGCTTTTCTTTCAATTATAAATATGTGATATACTAGCTGATCCCCGCGACTTCGTCTGCGTAACGTATTTTATTTTTTTTATTTCTTTTACGAAAAATAAAAATACTTAAAAACACTTCACTTTTCTCTTGAAAAAGACACATAAAATAAACTGTTGCAAAGAATAAAATAGTTCTATGTAATAATCAATTAATTTTCAAAAAATATTTACAAATATCTAAAAAGAGTATGGTCTATTGCGTATATCTACGGCAGGTATACCTACCGTGAACTTAATAATCCGTAAATAAATCAGCATCTATACATAAATAAAAAATATCGCCAAGTTCAATAAATTCGGTCTTAATTATTACTAAAAAAAGTCGAAAGTTATCAAAATACTCGCGTCAAAATAACCCCATCTCCCTTTTTCGATTCCCGAATGAACCTTTTTCCAAAAACTATTACACTATTGCACTGTACAACACAACCGCGAAATTGAAATTTGTACAATGGCACGAAACCCAGTTCTTCCATAATTATGTAAAACCATTATGTATCTTTAAACTTGTTATTGAAATGTCTCAATTTCAACTATATAATTAAACCATATTGGATAGTCCAGAGTTCACCATATACGATTTGGAAGAGGATTTTAAATTTCTTTTATCATTTTGATGATATGATTATTTATTATTTATCATTATGATGATTTCTGGCTGGACTTGCGAATTTTTCTCGTGATCCCTTTCACGCACTTCCAAATAAAAGATATTGTACCCCCCCATGAAAAAAATCCTGAATCCACCCTTGTCTGTTAGGGTAAGAATTTTCAAAAAAAAATCTTATCACATGCCTACTTCCTATATAATACATCGAATATTAAAATTTCATCAGTCAGAGGAGATTATAAATACACCATTTTATATATGCACGGTTTTAAAAACGTATTTACTATAAGCTTTTTTTCTATTATTATTATTATTACTATTACACTTTTTTCGTTAATATTTTCTTACTGAGCAACCCTAAGGATCTATTTACAACAATTTGGTAAAAAAAAAGTTTACTGTCAGATTATTATCTATAAAAACATTTATATTTCAAAAAGGCAATTTTTTAAACTTTAAATTAAATTACTGTGCTTTTTATTAGTTGAACCAAAAATATTAATACAGATCATTTTTTAACTTTTAAAAACCTTTCCAATGATATATAACTCGCCTATCTAAAGTAAATTTTTTTTCATCCCTCATTTTTTACGTAGGGGATGCATTCCCTTATTATTCTTAAGGAACTATAAGTAGCCTAACGTGTGTGGGTAATTGTGTTGTATCTTAATATAAAGTTTTATTAAATTCGGTTGTTCCGTTCTTTAGTTAAATCACCAGCGCACGCGATGTAAGAAAGTTTTTTGGTAATTTTTTAACACATTATGGGAGATTTAGTATGGATTCGTATTTTTTTTGAAAATTTAAAATAGCCTATGTTCACCAAAAATAGTGTAGCTTCCCAACAGTGAAAGAATTTTTCAAATCGGTCAAGTAGTTTCGGAACCTATTCAAAGCAAACAAACAATCAAATTTTTCCTCTTTATATTAATAGATAATTGAAAGCACTAACTTCATACAACAGATAAGATGTGTTTCAATTCTTGTTTTAAAGGTAAAAGATCAGTTTCAACGATTAAAAACATTTGTTTAGCATACAGTGTACAAAAATATTGTAAATATGTAACCGAATCCCTGTATTATTTTACATTTTATTGCGTCTAATAATTTTATACCAGAAATAAATACAGCATTTTTAAAGTTATAATTTCATATATATGTCATAAAACAATTACTTATGTTTAAAGGAAATTAACTTGGTAATTGTTCAACTTGGAGGAAGTTACGTGCATTTTTAGAATTAACTTTCTTTTATTTCCGAATTAATCTATAGCATACATTTGATTTATGAGCCTCTTACGGACGTTTTAATTATGGCATCGTTGTATATTAATTTTTACTAGCTGGTACCCGCGACTTCATCTGCGTAATGTACGTGATAGTTATATTAACTGGTTAGAATTGCTGTTTATCGTAGTATATATTCCTTTTACGAAAAATTTATTAATACCTAAAAACTCTTATGTAAGGCCTTTCAAAAGAGTTATATTATAAGCTGTTGCTATAAATAAAATAGTCATTGATAATGTTCTATTGATTTCTACGAAATATCCGATGACATTCTACAAGATTGTGTTAATTGATATTTTTTATCCCTTATGGGTATGGTGTATAGGATATATCTACCGTGCATCATATTATCCACACATCAATCAGCTATGCGTAAATGAAAAATATCATCCAAATTGATAAAGTCAGTTTGAAGTTGAATTATCACTTAAAACAAACAAAAATTTCAAAAAAAACCGCGTTTTAAATAAAAATATCTATTGGATAAATATTTTTCGTACTATTACAAGTAACTGAGTAATTAGATTGTAAATAATTATTTACATCATATGATTTAATTGTCATTTTTCTTTTTACAACGCATTTCAACGGTAGCTAGCTGTAGCTAACATCGTCAGGTGGTATTTTATACCTATGACCACGAGAAAACAGTTATTTCAACGATCAACACTATTGCTGCAACAGTTAATAGTTCATTCTTTTTACGATCATGTAGTAATTTTTAGAGGCGAAGCAATTTTACTCAAAACTTAAATAAAAATTTATATCTTGAAGGTAAGCAATAAAAGCTACAGCAAGGGATGCTGAGGATAACAATAGGAGGGGCTTTTAATGTTTCAAAAACATATTTTTAAATTCAATTTACTCATTTACAGCCATTATAATAAAAACTGGCAGGACAACATCGGCCGGCTTCAGCTATGTTTTATAAAACTAAAATATTCTGGTTATATTTTTGGGCATTATAAATGAGTAAATTACATAAAGTGTTACTAGGTTACTAATGTTATAATTTGAAACCTTTTTTCCCTTAAGTTTTTGATATTTTTTATAAATATTTTAATATACACAAATATTTTAACATATATTTACATACACAATTTGATGTCATTTTATTGATGCCCCAGTTAATAAGAGGAACCATAGGAATAAAAGAATAAATTCTTAAGAAGGAACACAAAACTGGAAAAATAACATATTTTGTTTTTTTTCAGGGCATTATTGATATTTATATCTGAAATGATTATGTAGAAAACATATAAGCGTATGACTGAATTGATATTTTTAAATCTGTTATTAATATAATAATAGAATTAAGAAAACACAAGATATTAGGAGGGCAAAGTGTAAAAAAACAACTTACGTTAATGTAAAGTAAGGCAGTAATATTACCCATCAAATCAGATCAATATTTGTTACTTACCAACTTTCCATTAAAAAATTAAATTAAAAGTGAATCTTTATAAAACCAAATGTGAATTGTATTATTATCCATAGTTAAAAATTATTTTTTTAGTTTTTATAGAATCTCAAATAATAAAGCCAACCATAATTAGGAAAAAATATATCGATGCCGATATGTCTCATTTACATAAAATCGATGGTGTTACATATTTTAAGCAATTTAATAGGACTCGAGAATATCCATTTTCATTTTTTATCAAAAGCCAATAATTTTTGGTAGAACGTATATGTAAAAATATTACATTGATATCAGAAAAATAACACGCATATAATCTTTGAAACTGCCTGAGGCTAAAAATCAAATATGGTATGCGCACAAGGCTTAAATATTATTGGTAAGGGTGTAGTATAAAAGCAACTAAATCACAACATATACGAATTTCTTTATGTGGACTACGAAATGCTCATATTTAAATAAGTTTTTATGCAGAAGAGTGTATGATCACTTGGGAAATTCAAGCATCAGACACTACAAAATTTTAAATTAAATATATGAGATGTTTGTTAAAATTCGTAACATTATACAAGTAATCTCCATAAAAACAATACAACCTACAATCTACGTTTTGCTTACATAAGGATGAATAATGTCTACTTTATTTAATTTTATATATGGGTTCATACGTTTTATGTTTCTTCTCCCTTTGGTTTCCTCTTTGTTGATCTATGTTTCTCTTATGATGTTATATTTACTGCTGTATACTGCTGTATACATATACTGCTCGTTTAGATTGATAAAATTGAAAAGCAAAATAAAACAGAAATAAATCGCCGTATTTAAGTATTTAATCAAACATAAAAAAATTACCCAACAGTTTCACAAATATAAAAATATATCAATGCTTATGAAAATCTACTAACTTTCTTTGGATTACTTAATTATTAAATTTAAAAAACTTAATTTTTTTAATATTTTGTATAGCATTGCATTTCATAGTTGTATTGAATGTTTTCTGTTTAGTTGTTATGTTATTTAACTTTTTCTGCTTAAATCTTGCATTACCTATGGGATTGAATTATATACTTTAAACACATTTGATCAGTTATACATTGTTTTTGATTATCTCCAAAATTGGCATTCATTTTTGTTATTGGTAGATAAATTATTATGAAAAAATATATAGTTGCCTAGAAATTCAAATTTGTAAGAAATTACTACAAAAAAAATAATTTTCTTTGGGCTCAATTTCGCGTGATGTGTAAAATGTGGTCAACATAATCAACTACAGAAATATTTATTTGTAATGTAACTTAAAAAAACAAACCATGGAATTGTTTGCTATGTTAAGAATCTAATCCATCATAAAGTTAAATCGATTGAAGAAAATATCAGTTTTAAAAACGAAAATGTGGAAGAAAATTGGAAACAACCAGTCCTCAAATATTGATTTAAGTATGGCACTAGTGGGATTTTGTTTCATAAAGGTTTGAATTTTAAAGATTAAAAAATTCAGTTAAACTTAAGGGCTTAAACTTAATTGGGTTTTAAAACGATTTGAAGAACAAATATTTAACGAAAAATCACATTTAGCGATTGAGCGTATTTTTCTTATGGCTTGTAAATAAACACACAATAAGCAACGGTTGCATTAAGGGTGAACAAATACACTAGTGAATTCATGAAATATCTATAAATCTTCAAATTTAAAAAATTAGATATAAGTTATAGTGAAGGTGTAATTAGGTCATGTTTTTTTTTCGGAAAAATAAAAATAGTATTGAAGTTATTGAAATTAGATAATGATACAATAAAAGCACATGATGACAAATTTTTGTAGGCATAAATTCAACGATTAAGATCTTTTTTTTGGTTTAAACAAGATGATGCAATATGCCATTCTTCTTATGGCACAAATAACACAAATAAAGTTCAACGACTGAATAATTTCCGAAAATTTCTATGTGAACTGGCCACTATGATTTTACGACATAACTTTATATACTCTTTTTCAACGAAGCATTATTAAGTAATTTTTTCATTCCAACAAACCAAAAATAATCAACGACCTTAAAACTATTCGTGAAAAAGTATTCGTGATATAAGTGCAATTAGTGGACATTTAGGTGAAAAAAAATAACTCAAATTTGGCGTTCTAGAATCAAATTTTAAGAAAAATTAAATACCTTCATTTAATGAAATCATTTTTATTTAAACAATAATTTGAACTTATTCTTAAAAGAAAATTAAAAAAAAAAACTATTGATATCTTATACTACTATATATATATATGCTTGAATTAAAAATATATACCTCTTATTTGATCACTCCTTACAATGAAATTTCTATAGTCTGGTACATCGCCCGTTAATGGTACACGAATAAAGCACAAGCTTTATTTTTTTTTTATGTAAAATAGTTTGCAAATGTCGTGGTGCCAACGGGTATAAGATTAGGAACTCCTAATTTGAGAACTTACAAACCTCAAGCCAATTCAAGCATTAAAGACACTAAATTTAGTGACATGCTGTTAATTATAATTAATTTGTTTTGCTTCTTTATCCTTTTTGTGTCGGTAACATATTGTATTCGTAACTTTAGTCCCAAAAATCTTGAGTGCAATATTGTAAAATAAATTAAAACTTTAAAACTTTAAAAATATAAATATATAACTATGGATTGTACTAAATTTATATCACGAACAAAGACTTTTAAATATTGTTTTAATTTAAATCACGATGGTGCTCATTTTGAATTTGCTGGACCATTAAAAATATAACAATTAAAACAAGCAGATGCATTTTTACGTTCACCGCTTGTTTCAAGTTTCTTTTTTAACTGAAAAATTACGTTAGATATAAAACATAGAAGTGCAACAATGTAATTGTGTTAAAGCTGTCAACTTGATCACTTCGAAATAAAATGTTTGTATTTTTATAATTTTCTTTTACGATAAGTGTATTCACGTTTTGCTCTCTAGATTAAAATGTTTTATTTCGTTTATGGAATTTGTAAGACAAAGAAATAAAAACGATCATTATTTTAATTAGAAACTATACTGAAACATCTGTTTATTTCACTATTTAATTGACTCAGTCTCATAAATCTTAGTTTTGTAATTAAAGGCATAGGGGTACAAGTACGGCCCCGGAAAAATATTTTAATGATAATGTGTAATTTTGTAGGTGCTAATAAAATACTTAAATTCCAGAAGTGAATTTTTATCTTCAATAGATTTATGTAAAAAAAATATTAAAAGGAAAAAGTATTTTTTTTATATTTGGGGTAGATATTGCCATTTTTAATAAAAACTTAACAGCTATATCGCTTTATGTAATTGATAAAAAATATATGGTTTTATCCAAACTATTTAAATTAAAAATAATTTATTTTCAGAATGCAATAATATTTCACTAACTTAAAGAACAAATTGTAGTCCTAATTAATTGAGCACAATTTATTACTTGGATCAGTTTTTGACTTTTATGTTAATCAAATGAAACCTATTAATTAAGAACAAATAAAGTATTAATTAGTCAAGCAATGCATTACAAAGCAATGCAATATCTGTGGACAGTACACATACGACAGTGCAAGTGGTTAACTAGCCAATAGGATTGTGAGATTCAAAAATGTTAAATTGTTTTGATTATTAAAATTTCGAAAATGTATCAAACCATTCCCAGATTTAAAACTCTATGCTACGTACAATGTGCATATTGAGGTTTAACAGAGCAATTAACATTGAACGCGAAAGAGGGTCTTATTTTATGTTTTTAATAAGTACTATTCTTTCAAAAAATCTCAAAATAAATAAATCATTATATAGAAAAGATTTATCACTAAAAAAATAAATTTTTAAAGGGATACCATAATTGTTTCATGGTAAAAAAAATCAAAACCCTGTAACGTTTTTATAATTTTCGTAAAGCCATAAAGCCGTTGATTTTACTATGAAAATGGTAATATCAATCCCTAAATCATACTGAAATTTTGGATCAATTGGACTTATGAGTTCGAAGACAAAAAATATTTTATTTTTTTTTAGCTTTTCTTTCGCAAAAACTAATTAAGATAAAGATCTAAAATTTCTATGATATTTGTATTTTAAAACTATTCGTCCTAGTAGCCAGCCGAGTATTCAGCTGGATATCGAATTCTAGCGAAATATTTGTGGTATCTTTAGTACAATATTATCAAGAGACTATTTAATAAAAAAATAAATAAGAATAGAAAGATCATTGGAAGTATTGAAAAGTGTGATGCTAATGCTTTAGTTTTCATTTAGAAAATGTATACCTAATTTTGAGAATTGAGACGATAGTCACAAAAAGCAAAACATCGAAATAAGATGTTCGTCACAATTTCTGAAAACTACATATTTCCATCCCAGGTCAATATTTACCAATGAAATACTTTTCCGGAGGCGATTCGCAATGGTTATACTCTTAGATCCTTTCTTTTTCACTATCTTTTAAAATAAGTATACTTTTAATTTTCTTTAACATAATATACATAATAATATACATAATACACATCATTGGTTCTTTAAGTATTGATTAATGATCATTGGAAACAAAATATATAATAAAAGATTTTAAGAACCTCGCTACTATTGATAAAATGCACTAAAACAGCAACAAATTGACAATTGACACAATAATTATTACCTGCTGATGGCAGCCAAAGACTGTTGAAACGTCGTATTCAATAAAGAAATTGAGTCATAGGACATACACACTTATTTATTAATTTAGTAAAAATAAATACATGAACTCAATATTCGTACAAATTGCATCATTGATATTTTTGCAATGTTAGCCAAATAAGGAAAATCGTAAGCTACCTTGTTATGTATCAAAGCGAGGGGTGCAATTTTGTTTACAATTTGATTATATGGAACACCTTAAGCTTTGATGTACAATTAGATAGCTTACGTTTCTCATTGATTGGCTAACATCGATTTAATGTCGATGATGTAATCGGTACGAAGATTCAGTTCATAAATTTATTTTTTACCTTTTTATCAATAGAAGCGAGGTTGTTAATATCTATTATAAATAGTTTTATTTTTTCCTTTTCTTTCTCCATTCAACTACCAATTTTTGCAATTTATCAGTTGTGTTGGCTGTGAATACTTCACGAGCAGTTACTATAAGTTAATTTTAACAAACATACGAACTTCAACAAACACTTAAAGGCTACTCACATGCGCCTTTGAAGGTAGACAATTTTTCAAAGTTAAATATTTAATTAAAGTAGAAATACTTCGAGGTTATTAAATTTTACGACGGATTCATGCGTTATCATCGAGAGTAAGTAGAGGTGCTAAAATTTAGCACGATAAAGTACTGGGAAGTAGGTGAAAAACGTAATTTTTAGTTTCGTACATTACAAACTATCAATAAAGTGAGGTAATAGAAGCAAAGTTAAAAGACAAATATTCATTTGGATTAAAATTAGTTTTATTTTAAATATGTTTAAAACTAGCAAAAAGTATAAAAATTGTAAAGATCTTATTATTGTTATGGGTAATTTTTGAATAGTTTTGGCAAGTGTACCTTTTTTATGTTTAAAATTACCCAATCTGTATACAATGCAACCACTAAAATATAAAGGAAAGCACAATCATAAATTAAGAAAAATGATAAAAGTAAAATATGCGTCCAGTCCATTGTAAAGGTCGATGTAATTTGTCCTAACACAATTAAGATAAACTCTACCATATTTGCAAGTGCGGTGACAATCATGTACAAAATGAAAGGTATGCCAAGCAAAGGAATTTGTTTATAGAATGAAGTTAATAATCCAATTGCACATAAAATTCCCATCAGAAGAACTTCAATTTTTACATTAACTTCTATTTTCCACATTTCTTTTTCTTTAAAAATGAATCTCATTGAACCAGTGATAACATTCAATAACATACACATTCCGAGTCTGTAAAATCTATCGTTCATTAGATCATGACATTTTTCTTGAACTTCTTTTGGATCAGGTAAAAATAATATTTCCTCTGCCTCATCAAAACTTTTAATATATTGTGCAAAGTTCGTGGTCTTTGATCTATTGCTAATGACTATGTTGGGGTCAGATAAAACAGGATATGATGAATCAAACTCATTTCGTGTAATATATACATCGCTCACACACTGTTCAACTGTATCACCACTATCTAGTTTATCCAAAAACTACAAAAATAACAGAACATTATTATTATTCAAAACAAAATTTAACAGTTTCTTCTTACTAATTCCACATCCATGAATTTAAATTATCAACAATGACCAATTTCACTTTGAAATCAATTGTAAAAGTCTTAACTGTAACGCTATAATTACAAAATGTAAGCAACTAGAAATAAAAGTGTGTTCTTTGTAAGATTACTTGAGTTTATAAATTAGAATTTATTGTAAAAAATTATGTCTATAATATCGAAATTGACACTATTGACAAATAAAACCACAAACAAAAAAACTCATAGAAGTGCATATCTGTCGCCAAGTAACTAAAAAAAATCCTGGTTTGATAGAAAAAAATATTTTTTGTCGAAGAAGAATATTATTTCAGATTCTATTTCCTTGGTGGCTTAAGATTTAATTATTTAACACAAGAAATAAGAAAAGAATCATCCCCCTTCATTGAATTTAATCACTGGTTCTTTGGGACTTGTAGTATCATGCCATTGTGCTCCCAAAAGACAAACTATAGAAAATATCTTATCTTTTTTATGTTACTAGACTGTTAAGTGTATTGAAAACCGTTAAATAAATAAAAAATAATTTGGCATCCGAAAAATTCGTATTTTGAAGTATTCAAGTAATAATTTTGTTGCTTATTAACTTCTGATGTGTTTTATTTTCTAATTTTTTTTTTGTCAGAGTAACGTCAATTGTATTTAACTTCACGAAATTAATTTTGATTATTTATTTATAATTCGTCAAAAAATATCTTATACCTATACTAACATTATGATCGATGAGATGTTTTTGTTGGTGCTGAGAAGTTAATTGGTGCACAGTGCAATGCAGTTCGTCGTCATAACTGCATGATATGGTACGAAAAGTCCCATTCTCTCTCACTCCATCCGCATCCATTCCATTGTAATTGAACTACTAAACTCAACAGATCTCACTCATTCCCTTCTCTCCACCAAAATTGTTTTCGTTGCAGTTAAAATAGTAGATGAAAATTTATTATTTCTTACAAACTAAAAATTTCCTTTGTAAAAACAATAAAAACGGTAAATAAAATTATATTTATTCCTCAAATAAAAATAAATGTAGGAATTTTTCCGATAGGATGGAGCCTAACGGGTTATTCACTAGTATAATAACAAAAACAAAAATAGCATTAAATAAAATTAATATTGTGTACATTTCGTGAATTAAAAACGCATATATTAAAACAAAGATCTTATTTTTAAGAGCGTTATTAATCGAGACCATGAAGTAGCAGTTGATTAAGTCCCAAAAGACGATGAAATGTCGAACAAAAATCAAATTAAAATCGTTAAGAAAAAAATGTGATTATATTTTTAGTTCAAAAAAAACTATGAAAACTATGAAAATAACTATGTTTATTTTCTCAAGCAAAAAATTAATCTCACTTGAGTGTTTCGATCACTTGAGTGATTCTTTGTGGTAAATTTGGTACAATAACTTTACTTTTGAAAAACTTGGTACAATAACTTTACAGGTCGACGATCGGCTAAGTAATGATTAAATAATTTGTTATATGTACTATTTTCAATATTGTTAACAATGAAAATAATTTGGTTATTTTCATTGTTTTCACTGTTAAATTCATTGCCATCGTTCCAAATCAAAATTTGAATTTCATGGCCATCTTGTGATTTGAACCAAGTTTCTTAACAAACTAAATTAACTAATAATGGACATTAACCGAGCGAATTTAAAGGAATATGTGAAAGACTACTCTTATTAAAAACTTTTAGAGTTTTAAACAAATTTAGATCCATTGATATTGTTTGAAGAAACAACGACAATGAACAACAATAAATAATGAACAAGTAGTTTCAGTTCTGTATGAGATGCCCCAAAACCGTTTTATATAGTTTGATAAAAATAATGTTTTTTAGTTCATTTTATTACAGGTACTTAAGAGCTTTTGCTCAGTTATGCAATTCAATTGTAGATGTAGATTCACTTAACCGATGTCTACCTTCACTGCATCTGTGGTTTCATATCGTTTAACGATATAAGATCACAGAGCGAATTGTCATATATTTCGAGAAATGATTATATAAATCAAAAACATTATAAACAGTTTATTATTCGTCGGTTTGATCAGCCTTTGATTCAAAGTATTATTGTAGCAGCCACCGGAACTTACATACCCATATTTTAACCATATTTCAACCATATTTCAACCATGCCCATATTTCAACGTTATTAAATTAATTACAAATTGTTTTTTGTTTACATGTTTTTACGATCAATTAATCTTACCGCATTATTTAATTATTCAAAAGAAAAAATAATGTAGGATTACAATTTTTCTCGTCAATATTTAATTTTAAAAAAATAATTGCCTTTTGTATGATACTAATTTGAAATAAAAGTATATTAAGCATACAAAATAATAAGGTACGTACCGTATACGTTGCCTTTGTATGTACACTAAATTGAAATATGAGGCACTTGATATGTTTATCAAAGGGATTCTTGAATCTAATCAAATTTTCTACTTGAAAAAAACCATTTTACGTTTTTTTTTTTCAAGTTGACAAATCAAAGTAAAAAAAAATGAAAACACTTGTAAAGTTTAAAGTATCATTATCCATTTAGTTTATAAAATTGTGAGCTTTAAACCAGATTTATTAAAAAAATGATTAAAATTTGTATATAATTTTCTTTGGAAATTAGGTTTTGATATTGGTTTGTATGAGATATATCTAATTCAGTTTTTCACTTTGTTTATGTTTTGGTGGATATGGATCTCAGTTTTATGTAATTACAAAATTTGAAATGAGCAACAGGCTTTCAGATTTCAGTGAAATCGGACAAATAAACAATGTATCATTTTATGTAAACTATTCGTTATTACTTAGCAAACAAAGGGAATAACAAATAACATATAAATCCATTTACTTATGTATGATTAGAGGATGGTTCGGTCGTATATCTAAGGTTTCTGGATTATATTCATCTTTAATATCGTGTGCAGTAGCTTTGTGCATCCAAGCAAACGACCAACCACATAGTGTGGTTATATTGAAAGCGATTTAGATGACAAGAATTTTCCATTAGTCGCTGTACGAATCAAATTCTCTCGTCGATAGATAACCGGTAACAATTACTTAAAAATTAAATTGCAAGCGAATAAATGATTCGAGTTCCAACTAAAATTTCACACTGATTAAGAAAAAAAGTTTTTTAATGTTGTATGTGGATACACATTTTATATCACTAAAACATAAAAGTGCTTTGAACATATGTAGTGACATTGTAATTGACACATGTACCATAAAATAAAATATTCCGTAGAACAACAATAAATTTCCAATGTAAGCTTAAACTTTCCGAGAGATTTGCAGCATTTTTTTTCTTTCACTTCCAGGCACGATCTGCTTGATAAGATCTTCGAAAAAATATGTTGTGTATTTTACATTTGATATTTGCAACATTTATTACGCTATTTTTAGAGCGTCTTTTCAAATTGTTGTATGTGAATATATAGAGTTGAAAATATTTTTGAAATAAAATCTGAAAAGATTTCGATTTGTGATCAAATTGCTAAACTGAATCCAATTACAAACAATATTTGGGTACTCGACAGTAACGCGCATTTTGTCTGATGAAAACAAGGTTCACACTTATTGTATTACACAGATACACTTCGAAAAATGAAATAAACTGTGCAATAAAATTGTATTTGCCGAATGGAACCTTATTTACGTCAGTAACTGAATTTCGCTGCCGTTCGCTCTATCATATATGAACAGATTTGAAATGCTATTTTTTTATTATTATATTCAACGTATGAAGTTCTACAAGAGATTGCAAGGCTCCTATGTAGGTGTAAGAGAACATCTTGATAATAACAATTCATGTTGACCAAGTTTAGCTTTGGGACATTTCAACTTTGCGACAATAAAAATACTATATCGTTATTTTTTTACAAAAGTAAAAAACTACCTTTCTGAACAAGATTATAAGAGCGCTATAAAAGATTCAAATGCTAACATATTCACAGTCTGTCAACCTAGCAATCGAACTTTCTCAATTGAAAATTTAATAATGCAATATATATTATTCCTTGACTAGGAAAATAAAAAGAAAAACTAGTGTACAAAGCATACAAATAGTGAATTTATTTTTTTTAATGGATATTACTCGGAAATAAAATTTCAAAAACCAAAAGAAGTCAAATGATTTTAATGATATTAAAGCTAATTTGATTTGAATCAATTGCCTACTAAATAAGAACAAATGGTGAACAGGATTCGTAATCCTTTATTGTTCAATTATCTGCTGAAAATTGTTTTTTTTTTAAAGAACTTTTTTACTTTTATAGTTTGAACTGGCTCTCAGAATCAAAGTTTTTAAAAAAAAATATGGTGAGAAAAAAGTTAATGAAAACAATAAATTAGACGTTGTGTTCTTTGATAAGAAGATATATAATCTTACAACACAGCTGGTGCTATAGAACGCCTGGCGTTCACGCTATGTATAATCTGTCTTTTAGAAAAACAATTATCATTTAAGGCTACTCTCGAAAAATTGTAAATTTTCAAGTGCATATGATGTTAATATTTATAGGCGATAAAAGATCTTTGCAGCTTTTTGGCGTTAGTGAACTTGAAAATCGTTAAATAAAATCTAATTTGTTGCTAATTCATTCCTTATCGTTATACTTATTGAATAAAATGAATGGGAAGCTTTGGATAAAGAAAGTTTTCTTAACATTAAAAAATCATCGTTTTGGTCGTTTTAACTTTCTAATATCATAAGGAAGTATTTATAATTTTTGTAATCAAGAACATTTTAAGTCGCAAGACTTTGACGAAAATACCAATCTAAAAATTTCCAAACCTTATTCGATATGGAAACTGTATTGACGTATGAACTCTCTTACATAATTTGAAGCTCGAAATTTTCAAAACCAATAATTTAATTAAAACTAGCATTAATATTTCGTTATGAGCCTAGCATTTTTTGGTTGTCCTTATATGAGAACAATTTTGCAATTAATGGAAAGCGAATTTTGAAAAATAAGAACTTAGAACTCTAGTTTATCTTGAAAGCCCATATTAATGAATATTAGTCTCAAAATCACAAACAAAATTTTAAATAATTCATTATGATAATTAGAGCAATGATATTTGTAAATAATATAATAATATTTGAGTCCTTCCTGTTTTTTTTTTCTAACCTTGAAGTCTGTAAAGTTTGGGATCCTAATTTTGACGTCGCTATTGTTCGCTATTATCTAAAAGAATTACAGCTAAATCAATGGGAAAGTCGTTGAGTTTCCTAGATAGTTTTGCTGTATTTTTGAATTTCTGGTTTCATTGTTGGTATATCTGTATCACCCTGTATTTTGATGTTGTTTATATACCAAAGAGCATTAATTATTTGTCGAAGTGTGTTAGATTAAGATCTCTGAAAAATCTCAACATTATAAATTGATACAATGCCCCAGAGTTGAATACCATAGGTCCAGATGGGCTTCAGTATAACTTTGTGGATGAACTTGTTTTCCAACATCAACAAGAATGATTTCTTTATCAGTCAATACATTTTCTGGTATTTATTATATGATAAATTTCTAGTTTTTTATATGAGCTGGCCATGTAAACCACCTATCTAGATGCAAGCCCAGATGTTTAACGACGTTTTTTGTAGCAGTTCTGCACCAATAATCACTACTGGGTGGCAAGTACCTTTACGAGTAGTGAATTTAATGCGAGCGAAATTGCTGGGGTTGATTTATACTTGCCATTCCCACTGCATTAGGTTATTCCATCCAAACGACTTTTGAGCTTCTCAGCAGATTTTATGGGGTTTCTGCCGTCGCCTCAATTACAGTGTCGTCCGCAAATACAGCTTTTAGTACTTCGCCATTCATCGGAACATCAGTCGTACATATTAGATACAGTAATTTTCCCCAGTTTTTGTAGGTATTTTTTACTCTTTCTATTTATCTTTTGCTTTACTGTCAGCGTTTCAATGTTCTCGTGTATTTTGCTGTTGTTAACAAAGCGAGGGGCATTAGCGATTTGTCGAAGTGTTGCTGACTGGAACTTTTGGAATATCTTCTTATTTAAATTGGTAACAGTTCCTATAACTTAATTTTATGTATCCATACTACCGTTTAGCTGTTCTGTTGGGCCCAAAATAATAAGTTTAAATAAATCTTTTTAGTGCTGCATTCCACATGTTCTCAATATTGGGTTGCAATCAGAGTAACCGGAGTACTCCTGTGAAATACAGGCCAATTTTGTGATAAATTTACAGTTTATTTTAAATATGTGGCGACCCACATAGAAAAGAAAAAATCAAAATGCGGCCTGTAGGAAAAAAAGGTTGAGTATAGCTGATTTAGATACATATCCAAATTTTTGTCCGTGTTCTTTTGTGGCAACGTTAAGTCATTGATTATTACAAAAAAAAACATGTTCCTCTTCGCAAGGTAAAGGTAACTTGTACTGATTTCTCGGAGTTAATTTTTGCTTTCTACTTTTCAGTTCATTAGTAAGTAGTTTTGGAGTTTCACTGGTGCATATTTTGGGGTTGCTGCAGTCGCTATAATTGCTGTATCATCAAAATATATGGCTATAAGATGTCATCCGTCTTTGGTATGTCATTTGTGTACAGTACGTAAAACAATTAACCCAATACACTATCTTAAGGAACTCCTATTTTAACTGATTTCTGTGGTGTTATTTTGTTCCACATTTTCATCTCGAAAAATCTACAATCCATAAACGATGATAAAATTTTCAGTTATACAGGATTTCCTACACACGAGACTCTGGTACCAAACTTTGTTAAAGTTTATGTTTCTTTTCTCTTCTAGGAACTTCTTTTCAAGTGCATTTAGCGAGGAACCTTGGCAAATATAGTATAATTGAACAAAATTACAAACACAATTGGTAGGATAAACACTTTGATACAAACAAACTTATTCTTTTAAAAAGTAAAATTTTATTAAAGTTATTTATTCTTTTAGTATGTTATATAAGTAATTATAAAAAAAATCTATAAGAAGATTGTAGATTACCACCTTGAAAATAATAACAAAGTCTCAAATTCGGAGTTTTTCTCAAACCAAACATTCCAACTTATAATAAGATATATTTAGATTCATATCATTATATGCCGAAAGGTTTCGTAGCAGATTTGGTAACTACTAAGCCGATTAATATTGATTAATCCAACACTTTCCATAAAGCTTACTTTGATTGGACAATCAATCTATAACGTGCATTACAACACTTTAATTGGACATCTATCATAATAAATTAATAAGAGTTTTTTTTCGTCATAACAATTTTAAAAACATATATTTGATAATTTGCAGTACACAACAAATGTTATGAAGTTCTCAACTTAAAAAAATTATTCAATACGAAAATAATTTCATTTCTTTTTTCGATAAAAATAATTGATTTCAAATTAACAAAATAATCTTTCAAATAGAGAGAACCTTACTTTTTTGAAGTATAATTCAACTATTATATTTATTGAGAGACAAAGTGGAACATAATATCATTTAATTTGTTATTTATAGTATAAAATAAACAGAAACAGAATTCAAAATGTATGGAAAGCTCCGTCTTAAAGTGCTACCTTGGCTGACCTTGGCTACCTCTGTATAATTATATTACCACTTTTCTCAAGAGACATAAATGTAGTAATAGTTGCATATGTATATACAAATGGTTTTAATTCCTAAAAAAATACTGTGAAGATCAATCAATTACTGTAAAGTTGAATTATTTCACGCTTTACCATATTAAATTTTACCTAATAACAAATTATTATGTATACAAAAAGATTTAACACAGTTAAGCAATAAATTGAATTAAAGATTTCAACTCTCATATATTTTACATTGAAGATTGGTAGTTTTCGCAATCTTGACTTCTTGACTACTGTATCATTGATAATAATTTTATTATACCTAAAAACTGAAAACAAAAACGTGCAAATATTTTATACAGTTTTATATCTGTATAATTAGGATAAATTCAACGTTTAATTTTTTATCGAAGTAAATTTTAAAGTTATTTGAAACATTTTAATATTTTCACCCCAAGTTTTACTTTCCTAGTATGTTTCGTTGTAAGATGATATCATTTTCATAGTGAACTTTAAAACATCGTCATGTTTCTCTTTTAAGTTTTTCAATATTTAATGTTACAAGCTTTTTAGACGAAGCATTTTAAAAATGGAAAAAACCGGATTTTAATTTCCGGAAATTTCACCGGAATATTGAAAGCTCAATCTTAGTTTACCAAGGAAGTACCCAATTTAAACAGAATTCTTTATCTTTTCTTACTTTTTGTATCTGTAAATATTATTGTTCTTTTGAAAAGCGAACCGTATTCTTTTTAACTTTATTCATAATGTCTTGTTCAAAGTACTATACTTAAACAGCATGAGGTTTACGATTTTTTTTTCAAAAGAACAATTTTAAATTTCAATTTTAAAAATGTAAAAGGTTTGACTTTTCAAAATATGTATTATGTTTTAAATCACAATAATCGAAAGTGATTAATTTCTATTTATAAAACTAGTTTTTTGAAAAGAAGATAGAAAGTAGAACGTTTTCAATATATGCACGCAACTATTAAATCGTTCATTTATAATTTGAATATATGAATTTTAAACACGTCTAATTTGATTTATTAAGAAGATATTCTAATGTATATTTAGCATAGGTATATGTTTACATGATAACTTAAATTACAGGGCGTCGTATATGTTCAGTAACTATTTTCGCCGTAAAACTTCACTAATGTATTGTAATGACCTTTTGATCATATCTAAAATTACTATCGAAATATTATTAAACTTTGTGCATCGTGAATCACATCATGTAAAATTAGTCGTTAAGATACGGTGCAGGTATCGTAATTATAAATTAGCAAAATTAAAAAAAATAAACGTTCCGGCATTATTTTATTTTAGCTTACATTGAGAAAAATTTTAACGGATGTTTTCTTTTACTTATAAGTTTTACTATGTTTTATTAATATATAGAAAAACACAAAAGTATAAATGAAGCGACTTATATTGTAAAATTTTGATTAATTTGTTATGTTAATTTATAATTATTCACTTTATTTTGCGAAAAAATTTATAATTACTTTACTCAAGAGCTCTAAATGTTCATCACAAATTGAATTTGGCAACGGCCAAGAAGTTCTATTAGTAGTATTGATGTACATTCCAATGGCACGAAAAATATAATCAATCGTTTATCAACTATAATTAGAATCTCGATCACTTGGGAAAACAAATTTATCATAGAAGCTCTCATATTATATTAGGAGTGTTATACTTACACTCATGTAAAGTTCTATATATTTTTTTTGACTAAAGTTCTATATTAACTAACAATTAAAATTGAAAAAATAAAAATCATAGATTTTAATACTTGAAGCATTTTTTTTAATAAAACCAAACTTTAAAATAAATTTCATGAAAACATAAATTGATTTAATCCGTTTTGAACGTATAGCAGATGTTGTGAACAATTTATTCATAAAAATGTAATAAAGTTTTCACAAAATTCAAAACATACAATCACGAAAAAAATATTTTTAACGTTTGATAGCTAATGCAGACATAAATAATACGCATGTTTAAATTTAAATAGTTTTTTTTTTACTTTTTCTATTTTTAATCTCACGTTTCCGTAAATTTATTGAATATCACTGTCTTTCATAAATTATTCTCTTTAGTTTAGTTTTAAAATATTTAAATATTACAAAATCTGGGATCAACAAATTAAAATTGATTTTCAAAAAAAAAAAAAAAATTTAATTGTCAGTTATTCTTTTAATGTTTATGTTTTAAATTCTACAAAAATACAGTGTATAGATGTATTGAAAACTAATGACGTTATAAACACTAGATTATTTGACTCCATTTAAAACCCACTTTTAATGCTTTTATCAAACTTCATTCGTTTATTGTTTGCTTTATATTTTTGTTGTGTTTTACAAAGAACCCATAAACTTTTCTTTTCCCCCACCAAAAAATAAAAAAACATATGCTAGCGATCGACTCGACTGCGTTCTTTAGTACTACCAAAATCGCGCCAAAATCAGCCAGCTTCGTTCTGAAGTTGCTAGCTAACCGCTTGCAATCAATTTTCTATTATAGCAACGATCCGATCTTTTTTTTTTCATAACGCCGCTAAAGAAGTATAACTTCAAAAACCATAAAAATAATCGAAATCTCTAGACAATAATCATAAGTAAATTTCTTAATAATTATAAAATCTTCAGGTTTTGTGAGTTATTAAATGAAAAGGAATCAGATGAAAAGATCAGAGATAATAGTTTCAACTATTTATTCATGTAAACGACGTTTTATTCCGACATCATCAGGTATCTTAAACGACAGACTATACATTAAATACAATAACATTACGAATTAAATTGTAAAAGTACCTTAATATTTGCACTTTTACTTGTACTTTTATAATTTTTCAATTTAATTCATAATGTAATTGTATTTGTTGTAATGTCTGTCGTTTAAGATATATGCTGCTGTCGGAATGAGATTTACGAAATTTCGCATACATGATTAAATAGTCAAAACTATTATCAGTGGTCTTTTTATCTAATTCCTATTCTTTTAATTTCTTAATAAAGTTTTTGTTCCATTTTTCAAATTCCCAACTAAAACTTTATGTACACTTTTTCCACTAAAGAATTCTAGTTGAGGTAGACCCGGATTTATCAAGTTATTTTTTTTTATTTATCAGTTTTCCTAGTATATTCACATATTTTTATATTACTATTAGTTGGGCAATTCTTTTACTTAAACAAATTAACAGTTATGAGTTATTTTTAATTTCTCGCTCAGCTTCCAAGTTCTCAGTCTTACAAATGAAAATTTTCAGGTTTTTTTTTCATTAGTTTTTAATTTATTCAAATTCTTATCTTTTAAATTGACTAACTACTAATCCATAATATAAAGTTCATCTATTGATTAAATCTGACCGTGAAAACAAGTAATTTAAATTTTCCTTTTAAAATTAGCTAGACAATTTGGCAATGCCATAAAAGTATTAATTTACTTGCTGCTAAATTGAAGATAGTATTTTTGTGTTTGCAAATTGGAGCTTTTTGAAACTTATTTTGGAGACGATTTGGAAGTACGAGAATTATTTCTAGAGAAAGAAAATATAAAAATAACACATCTAACTTATGTCTTACGTGAAGATTTATTTTAAGCTCAACTTCACGTCACAAAGTAAAGCGAAATATATTTGCTCTTTGTTAGTTACCGGTTCTGAATTGATCTAAGACAAATAAAATTTGTGTGGTAAAGCTATTCGTGGATGACTCGCCAAGTACGCTGTTGTCACAGCGCCTCATTTAGATGGCTAAAAGCTGCCCCCCCTGGCCAGATAATCACTGCTATACCTGCATCGTCACGCATTTTACGGTACCCGCATTCGACTAGTTTATCCTCGATGATGATGTCGCTCATCATCTTCGATCGTAATCATAGTATCTGCATTTTAATAATGAATTATTTCTAATAGTGGTTATATACTTGACATTGACCCTCCTTAAAAATTTATGAGTGAATTTCGGTTTTCATCCCATACGCATGTAAGTGGATGCTACTTTTCTTTGTTAATGATTAATTGTTTTATCATTCCTTTCATCGTGAAACAAACAGCAATTTTTCAATTTCCACAAGTTACATTGGATACAAAAATAAAGCATATTAATTTATTTACTACTATTAATTAAAATATTCTTACCTTCAGGGATTTTACTATAAATATCAGCAAATCAAATTAAGAGCCAAACAATCATAACTTTTAATTATCCGGGTTCCAACTTAAAGAATACCAAAACAAAAATTAATAACAAAAATAACATAAAACAAAATAAAAATCATTTTATATACAATGAAACTTTTAAAAGCTTGGTAACATTTTAAAAATATCCCATCCTTCAAATGTTAAACTTTTTACTCTAAATATATCAAACGTCTTATTCAGTAACATTTTTCTTTCGTAATTTTGCTTCCATTTAATATCAAATAACAACATAATTATTTTAACAATTTTTTCCAATGGAGCTTTTAATAGATATGACGAAGAAAATACGCAAGCATGAAGTCATTTTTAAGGAATTTCTTATTTAAAAAACAATTGTGGAATGGAGGAAACCTCGCTTATATTGAATATTTTTGCCATTTCACCTCATAAATTGAATTGAATTCTTTGATTGAATTGATCTTTTGCTGGCAGTCCCTACTGTACAAGTTTGTATTGTGTTTTACTGGCATATTTTTTTTTGGTTAAAAAGAACAAAAGACAATTCATCGTTAGTAAATTTCCAGGGCATTTTCAAGCAAAAATTTCTATCATATTTTGTTCAAATATTGTCAGCTTGTCACATTTTAATTCAACTTTACTTTAATGAAATTAATGTATTGAGTCATTTATCATATTCATTAAATTGATATATCTTAAATGTTAAAATTAGAAGAAATTGTATATACAGCGTTTACATTCGCCAAATATTTCTAGGTCAGAGTAAAGTGTTATCAAATTCAACGATTTCAAATACTTGAATTCAATTTAAATGCATTTACTGAAAATTCTTCGAACGTTCAATATTAAAATATTTCATATTTTTGTTTCAATAACGTTGCATCCGATTACATTCAATGAATTTTTAATTTGGTGAACCTATTCAATTGATGATTTATTCATATAATTTTTCTATTTCATTACAAATAATTCTATAAAATTTCAACCATGCATTTAGAAAAATTAAAGCTATTTAAAGCCAATAAAACTATCAAAATAATGCCAGTTTCTTGATTATTTCTTAAAAAGTATCACATTTATTAAGGAACAAAGAAATCGAACACCGTTTTGTATTGTGTATTGAGACATGAAAATTGAAAATGTAATTTTCATCATGAAAGTGACATAACATTGAAAAATTAGATAAAACCTTTTTATTTTTTTCAATTTTCTGCCACGATCAAATTATGAGAGTACACACATAAACAAGAAAATGAAAAAATACCAGTTGACATTCTTGTGAACAACCCAGTTATTCACGGGCCAATTTATTTGTCAAAATACAATACTTTTATTCTATCTTCTTGTTGTGCCAAAGAAATAAAGTGATGTTCAAGAAACAATAAAAATGAAACGTTATATATTTATTAAAAATTTGTATCGAGTTCCTTTCAATAGTTCCATATTGGCTCATTTAAAACTACAGTTGGTTTTATTTTTAAGACTTCCTTACCATTTTCCTGTGATGGTTTAGTGATTAGAAAGCGTTTTTCCATCAGGTTGCTGAAGTCGCTCGATTATTTTTTGCTATGAATGTTAACAAAAAAGCATTACAAACTAA
The DNA here is from genome assembly GCA_958496175.1 of Sisyra terminalis. Lineage (NCBI taxonomy): Eukaryota > Metazoa > Arthropoda > Insecta > Neuroptera > Sisyridae > Sisyra > Sisyra terminalis. The sequence goes on from OY292275.1 coordinate 18,999,213, forward strand.
GCACCAAATTTACGCTGGTCAGAATTCGTCTCTTTCTCCTATACCTTCTAAGTTCTACCTAGTTCCCATCTTTAACTATATATTTTGGATTTCTCATTTTTAGTCGTAATTATTCAAATGAATATCCCAGCTCAAGTAGATATTTGTTGAGTCTTTTAAGCTACTCTCACCCAGAACTATTGATCCTGGATTTTGCATGTATTTTAGTAGTTCTTTAAATATGAGTTGGATCGTTAACGATTCATCGAGCATTTAAGGATAGAAAATTAGAAAATAAAATAAATAAACTTTCAAGTGGGTTAATAACGATTCGCTAGGCATATCATGTGTGAGTTCTTCTTCTTCATTGTCCTGTAGGTCTGTCCTAAGAGTTCCTCTGCGCTGTCTCTTAAAAGAACTATTAGGCTCCAGCTTTGTTTCTAGTTCTAATTGGTCAGATTTGCTTCTGAAATAAATCTTAGCAGTCAATTAAACCTTTGTGTATTTCTCCCAGTCCATGTCCGGGTGGACCAAGAGAGCTGAGATGGTTTTGAGTCATTACTGAGCAATCAAATAGTAGGTGGAAGGCAGTTTCCTCACCCCGCAGTATTTTTGCATACACTTGAATTAGTATTTCTGCTTATAGTTGACGTTCACAAACTGCAATATCATAGTAATAGACATATCAGCATTCTGATACTCTTTTTGTTTTGGTGTAAAAGTATTTTATTGTGATTAGAGGTTTTTGTTTACTTTAACCTTTGAGATTTTGCCTCTAGAGTAATTATTTCAGAATTTAATTTGCTTTTCAGCTCTTCGGCTTAGTGTTGTGTATATCGGCACTACAATTAGCTAGTTCTAGACCCTTAAGGGGCAATATATGGATTAAATTTATTAGATTTAAGAGACTCAACTATTTTATTGCACAAAAGAAGATTTGTTGTCTTTGCCTTTTCTTTTTATTGACGTTGAGTTGGTCCCGTCAATTAGGGAATGCATTCTTAGCTATATCATAAACGCTACTCATACATTTAGTTCTATCGGTTCAATTTATTAGTACTTCTGTTTTCTTATCAATGCCTTAGAGTTTCTTACATTACAAAGAAAAGTGTCGTTAGCTTTATGCATACAGCGAATATTATTGACATTATATGTTTATCGTCAGCTGCGAATTCCACATATTTGATATGTTTGGAATTTGGAGGAACTTAACTAAACGGTAATTTTTTGCATAAAATTTAATAAAAAAATCTTTTTAGAAGCAGGAAGTAATAATATTAAACAAATTAAAAATTTAATTACTTTAGTAGACGAGTGGTTTAGGTGGCCAATCTAAAACTGATAGATGCTGGGATTACATCTCGTAGCAAACAAAAGTTATAATATTTCCGAATTTTAGGTTTGTATTGTTTCTAATGTCACAAAAATCCTTAATTATAATAGAACGTCGATCTTTTGTAACGAATAGATTTTTAGTGAATAACAAAAATCATACATTCAATTGATTAGGATTCGAATGTGTATCAAATAATATTGGCTTCTTTTTTTTGGGTACAAAGTTATGATAATATTTTTAGTTGATCAAAGCAACATTTGAATAAAATAAACAGTCCATATTTTAGTTAAACTTGTATTTTAATTGTTTGAATATGAAACTAAACAATTTTCAAGTCGATGATTTATTTAAATTACAAAATAAAAAACATAACTTTTAGCTAAATTTTATGCCACGATGGTAAAATCTAATCTTAAGTACTTACAGAAATATCCAAAGGGATTATAAAATAAATTTCACTGGTATCTACCACTCAAATTATTTACACGTATCTACTCATGCAAAAACTTGCATAAAGCACGGAAGGTAACAACGCCCTTTTTCAGGTATCATTGTACAGTGTATATATACTTTAAATATTTCAACACATAATGCATACTATCCCAAAAGTCATTATTAATTTTTGTGCCTTTAAATTAAAAAAAAATCACATTGAGACTGAAACATTAGCATAGTTGATGGATATTTTCCTTACTAATTAGTTCATTTACTATGTATGTTTTGGTTCATTAAAAAAAAAAGAATAACGACAGAACATTTAGTTCCTAATTTGCATCGTCATTTTTAAACAAGGTTGTTGTTTTGAAAAAAGAAAAACCTTTTTAAAAGAAAGAATTATTTTAACATTTTTTGAACCACACAATATTAGATTCACCTACTGGTGGCCGAGTGGTTTAAGTGACGCCTCCAAAACAGGTAGATTTTAGACTCGATCGTAGTATTGAGTAAATTACGGATTTTATTAACTCCAGAGTCACTAAAAACCTTAGTAGTTATAAAGCAACGGTAAATAACAATATTTGGTCCATATTGAGCTGCATATGTTGAAAAAGCACATACTTTTTAAATCATTATTTTAACAATTTACTACCATAATTTAAGATTAATTTCTTGCACTTCAAGTATCCAACAAAAATTATTTGCAAAAAAGGACTAATATCTATTTAATATTAAGTATGTACCTACTCTTACCTTATAATGTTCTTTATACATTTTAATATGTCTATTTGTTTAGTTACATCAATGTAGTTCCTTTAATAAGTCAATATAATCTGTGCCTTATTATTTAATCTTTAGAAAACTGGGTGAAAATGAACAAAATTCAATTTGAGCAAAAGGTGTATTTTGATTATTGACACAAGTTTCAATATCATGCAAAACTCGAACAACTAATTGGATTATGTAAATCTGTGCAATAATGATTACAATTTTTTCCGATAATCACATCCAAGGACCACAATTGATATAAAGAATTAGTCAAATGTTTTATCCAATTTTCAATAAGAGATATCGATATCTGATACACGGTAGACAGATGTATGTGATACGAAATATTGTTTATTATTTTGTAATGATACTTTGAACAATATGTGTAGGGATAAAGATTTTATTTGCATCAGAGAATCTTTCCATTTAAACTTTAATGAGTTTTTGCCAATCCCATGCGTTTGTCTCCCCTACATAAAATTATTGTATTATCCCAAATACAAACAAATTATTTTTATGTAATACCGACATAAACTTCGTTTTACATAAAGGCAATAAATCTTTATAAAATAATAATTGTATTTGAAAATATTGTAAATGTATATAAAGTAGGCAACTTTTAAAAATTAAATTCAATTAGAGTAAAATATTCCCGTTTTCTTATGATCTGAAAAATGTAAAATTGTTTTATCGATCGAGTTAATATTATGAAATTTCGAGTCTGTCTATGTATATTTTTTTTTGGTAATTTAAAAAGGTTGATAAGATACGCGAAAAGAGGATTAAACTTTATATCCTTTGGAATTTTTCTCTCTTCTTATGTGCTTCATTGAAGTTGGCGCGAAAATAGCTCGTCAATTTTTAATAAAAGTTGGCACTCTTAAAGCTGAATTTTCAGGAAGTCACCCCTTTTTTGTTTTATCTTAATGGTGTTCTAGATGATAGCAAGGAAAATGTTTTGAATAACTTCACATTTAGTGCAATGTGAAAGAAAACTCGTTTTTTTTGCATTTCAGTAACAAGTACTATTATAATTTAGTGACAATGTATTAAATTGATTGCTTTTAAATAAAACTGCATAATTTCAACGATTCAATCATTGCATAAAAAAAATAACATAATACAAGTATCAATATTTACACTTCCGATTTTATATAAGAGAAATGTAAATATGGTTATATTTTATTTGCATTTCACTGATACAAATATTATTTTTATAAAAAAAAATTATAAAATTCTCATTAATACAATAACAACACATTATGTTACATGTCATCAAATTTATTCAATCCCTTGAAATCTTAGCAACTCATATCTGGATAAATATATGAAATAACACATCGTTTTTGATTAAAGCTAGCTTATAAGTATTTCGATTATCGTATCCATAATATTCCAAATTATTTCTTCTTAAAAATCTTAATCAAATAACAAATTAAATCATTTGAAAATTTATCAAAAATTTAATCATTTTCAAATACTTATCCAAATATTTTCAATAATTTGAAATTACCAACAAATATTTTAAAATTTCTTATAAAGATAATAAGATTAGGATGGAAATTTCAATATTCATTCCCCACTAACTGAAAATTTTCATTAAGAAAAAAAGTTTTAATAAATGCCAAATATTTGTGATAATATTATCATTCTCGATGAATTTCGTAAATATTCTGTCTTGTAGCAGAATTTGTGCTACAATTTATTTTTAGATTTGTTAAATAGCACTGGCGGAAATACGTGGTCCCCCTATTACCCAATAGTGATGTTTTACTTCTTTTATTTTCTGTATCTTTTTACCATCTCACATCATTGGATTCACATACTTCTATTTTTAATTTAACGAAAAAATAATAAACTTTACTAGTATGGGAGAGTTGACTATGTGCATTAATACTTCATTAAAATTTCAAAGCTATGAAGAAAGAAAGACGATATTTTTATAATTCATATTTTTAAAAAATGTTTAAAATTAATTGGAACAAATTCAAATAAGAAAACAGCATTATTTGTTTGTTTTTAATTTTTTATGAAAAACGATCGTAAAAATTACCTTACATGAATAATAGTCAATACTATTGGGCGAGTAAAAAGTAAGATTATTTATTCGGCATTGGATTACTATAACTGCAGTTAATTAATTTTAAATTTAAATAGTTAATGATTTTCATTTGCAAATGTGGTATCTATAATAATTTCAAGTAGTTGTATGATCTCCTCGATTATTTATTCTTTTACTCTGTTATAAATTGTTGCCTCTTAGAAATAACCAATGCTATGATTTCATCACCTCCAGTATCTACGTCTATCATTCACATCATCAAAAAATTTACTGAAAATGAACATTTCAAGATTAATAGCTTATAACCTTTAACTGGTGTTAATCAATCGAGCATGAAGAGCAATTCAATACAAATATATATTTTTAAAAGCAGTCTCAAAGCTGAAAATTCGGAAAATGACAATTACGAAAATGAAATTTTCGTAAAGCTGAACCCGAGTGACTTTAAAATTGTGTGTATATTCTAAGGTACTCGATAATAATCACAAAATATACGACGATTTTCCAATCGCCAAGAAATTGAAGAAAACTTTTTGTAAGATTAGCAGAAAATGTTATACCGAACTTATTACTAATATTTTACAGTTAATTTTCTCAAAAAAATATTTCTTTACGATTTTCATACTTTTTCTTGGAAGTAAAACATAACGTTTTTTGCACTGACATATATTCTTAAAATCGTGTAGGAAGTAATCAGCTTGTCTAACCCTCTAAAAATTAAGCAATTAAAACTTTTACACAAAAATAGAATTTACTAAAAAAGATACTGGAAAGAAAAAAAAAACTTATTTCGAATCGGTGTCAAACAATTAAAAGAACTGTTTATGAAAGATATGAAATATATTGTTGTCTTTTTTTATGTAATATAATTAATAAATATAAGCTATAATCATAAATTTGAACGTAGTTCAAACAAATGTATTATTGACGTATTACCCACATGTATTTTGATTGCCTAGCAATCTTCCTCAGTGCTCATCTTAGTAGGGTGGAGTTGGGCTGAAAGGTCCGCGGGTATAAAGATCCATCATGAGTATCTAAAATACTTGTGGCATATTGCTCTATTTAACTATAATAGTAGGAATGAGGAAGTGTAAGAAGCATTTCGAGGCCACCCTGGTAATTAAGCTACATTATAGATAGGAGATTTCCGACGGCACCTCAATATTTTTACGAAAGTAAAATTTTTAATTATTATTCTTTTCGGTTTTCAACAATAATATTGCTTTGACGAGGGTAAAACATAATACGAAATTTAGTGGTATTTCAGGATTTATTATTAGTTTTTAGCTAATTTAAACAGTAAACTAGTTGTAACCTAGTTAAAAAATTTAAACGTAACTGAGATAAAAAGGTCCACGTGGACCTTTTCCCTACTCAGCCATGTGAAGGTTGGATTCAACGCAATCTTTGCAAGCAATGGGCCCATGAAAACTGTATTTCTAATCGAGGGTTCGTTTACTTCGTTTATTATAATTGTGATTCAGGAAACGATGAGTTTGATTAAGTTAAGATAAAGGTATAAAAATATTACTTAGGTTACAATTAATGCCAATATTATTATAAAGAAAGAAGAGTTTTTTATGTTTAAAATGACTGTAATAAAATTTTCCAAATGAAAATTCAGGAATATTTCATTGATTCAAATACTATTACTATTTCATAACACCTGTTAAATACATAAAATAAATACAGGACCTTTTTGCCCCTGCTAAGGGGCAAACAGAGACAGACGACAAGGTCTAGAAAAAATGTAAAATGACAAACTTCTATATGGATGATTCCATTAAAAATTAAATTAAACATTTCCAGATATTTGTTTGTTTGGTTAGCATTATACATTTCAAATTAATAAGGTTGGTTTTCACAATATAATACGGAATAGTAAAATTGGACCTTTAAACCCTACCCTACCCTAGTATTGGATTGCTCCGTAATTGCTATGTAGTGAGCTACTTTTGTAACTTATATATTAGGTTTACTTTAGTAAATTATATTACATTAATAAGAGCACAAAATATATCATATATTGTATAAACAGTTCTTTTAACTGTTTGACGCCAATTCGTAATAAGTTTATTTATTTTTTGCTTTATATTGGAGCTGGAACATCATCTTTTTAGCTTACAGCTTACTCACACACAAAGATACATCCAAAGCTGGTACTAATATAATATGCACCCTTACATAAAGAATACCTTTCTCTCTATAGTGAGATCATATGGTAAAAAAAATAACTATTTTAATATTTTTTGACATCATTAGTGCTCTTTCTATGAAAGTTAATTTTTTTCTTTAAAATAGGGAAATCAGTTTGATAAATAATATGAAAATAATAAATTACATCATACTCAATTTTATTTGCTCTATTTTTTTTTCTAATTTATACATACACAGATAAGATTAACGTTCACCATCAATAGGTACTAATTGTAAGTACAGAAAATGAGTAAGCAAACATGTAGAAATTTAAATTGGTTTACTTACGTAAATCCGTGTCGGTAACTTTCAACGCCTGTACAAAATTTACTCGTGCAAACTTCCTTTTCAAAATAGCTTTATGCTTTCACATTTATTTTTGCAATTAATAATCGTCTAACGTGTAATTCTAAATTATGTATACCAAACTATGTCATACATGCATATTAATAGTTTTCTTTTTAGTAATTTCCGTTCAACTTTACAAATAATTGTATGTGAGTAAAGTTACAGCTAATGTTATTCTTACAAAAAATAAATTTAGACCCTTTTTTATAATCGTTGTTAATATTGTATTATTTGTTAAAATAAATTATTTAAATGAATCCAAACATTTTTCGTCTACTGTTTACCAATAGATGTAGTTGAAAATAATTTCAATCACTCGCGAAATATTGGTACTAATATTTATGTAATTAATGTTCAAAGTTATCCTTAAACTGCAAAATGAATTACATTTCACATATACATAAAAATGGTTTCAATGCTGAAATTCTATTTAATAGAAACGTGATCAACATTAAATTACTCTTAACTCTCTATTTTGATGACCAAGTTTCTAAAATTTTACCCGTAATTGTAGTATTTAAAATTAGGTATTTGTAATTGTATAGTTTGTTTATTATTGGATAATCCAAAAAAAAAATCAAAAGACACAAAATTAAAAATAAAATAACAAAACGTTTAAAAAATGTTTAAGAAGATTTTGTTTTGTTCTTATTCGTACTATAATGATGAATTGTAATATGTCTTATAACATAATCACATGAGAAACATAGCTTCTTCTCCATTTTTTTAATTAGATCTGCCAATAAAAAGCCCCATCCCAACAAAATTAATTTAAAACGAAACCATTACACACAAAATTCTTTTAATAAAATTTATCGAACCTTTTCCATATTAAAACATTTCCTTGACTTCTCTATAGATGCATACTGTTCATTTTTCTAACAACGAAAATTCATTTCCCACCATAAAGGAAAATTTAATACAATATCGTATAGCACTTTCATTTTACAATGCCTCTATTGTCATACAACTGAACTGTGCTGTGTATGCCGCATAAAATTTTATTACAGTAAATGTTTATTGAAGAGACATTTTCACAAACTTTTTCAACACAAATTTTATATATATATTTTTTTCAATTGTTACAGAAAAATAGATCAAAACTAAAGTGGTGGACCACGTGACACAAGTTCCCCCAAAGGGGCCTCGGAACCAACCCCATTTAATCAAGGTATAATGATTGCATTTAGATAATAAATTTATTTCTTACCGTTTTACTTTTAAGAGTATTTATGAATCCTACTAAGTAAAATATGTGTTATTTTTTACTAACAATAATAACTAATATAACCTTCTAAAATTTATTGTTTTAAATGTAAGTTAAATATTATATTGGTTACTAAGAAAACTTCGGAAAAGCTTCAAAGAAGAACTGACTTTTAACTATAATAAATTGCAGTTTTTAATCATGATTTTATAAAATCGATTTTCTTTGAATTGACTTTTTAACGAGTACAGCTTTGTACCATCATAGTTACGTATATGACATTAATTTATTAAATTTTATTTGGTAAAGATGTCCTGGCTGAGGATGAGAAACCCTGAGTTACCGAAAAAATAAAGTTTTGATATATTTACATTATACACATATCAAACCTTAATTATAAAACTTTGAAGAAAAGCAATTTGATTCAGCAATAATGTAACTTTACAATCATAAAGCTACTACCAATTTTAAAAGTCACAATTCGCCTGTAATTCAACTTTAACCGAAACTTGTAATTTTAATCACTGAAATCAAAATCATTTACAATCATTTTTATCCTTTAAATCATCAAAAAAAATATTTAGAGATTCGACGTTATGAGACTTACGTATGACAAGGCGTTTTTGTAAACAAAGATTATTTTTTAAAAGCTGTGAGGTATATCGATTATAAAGTATGTACTTATATAAGATGAAATAAATAAAAAATTCAAAATTACTCATTTATTCAGTTATACTATAAGAATAATTGTTTGATGATTTATTTTACAAATCATATAAAATATTTTCACAACTTATAAGCCAAATCCCATTTTCACTATTCTTTTTGCAAATATTAGCTGAGTATTGATTTACAGACATTGACAACACCGAAGCAGCTTTTCTGAAAAAAAAAAAATCTTCAGAATTTTTATAATAAAATGTATACCAAACATATATGTGTTGAACATTCTTTATTTTTTTATTCAAGAATCGAAAATTAAAAATTTGATTCACCACTTATGATTTTTGAAGCATCCAAGCTTTGATTCCAAGCTTCTTTTGTCGATAATTGACTTCAAATGTGGGGCTTTACCAAATTTTGGTTCTATGACAATTGCCCTTTCTATGACAATTTATGAAAATTGCTATTACGAAAATTGCTCAAAGAAAGTTACGCACTAGCATTGTTGCTCACACGAAAGTTGCCCACTTATAAGTTTACTCACAGAGAAAATTCCTCATACTGAAATTATTACACAATGATATATCCTCACATAGAAATTAACCCATATTAAAAAATATTTATTGTAATTATTGTTTTATTAAATCTTATTTTATTGTTAGTACTATAATACTTTACTAACCAATTTGAAAAAATATTTTGTTTTTTGAAAAATTTAAAAAAAAAATTAGGGCACGTGTTCCTTTTAGTGACGTCAATATCTAGCGACTTTTCAAAATCAACTTTGCATTTAGTTTCATTTGCGATTTTTTATTAATTCAATTTAGATATCGTAAAATATTGTTATACTTACAATACTAATGGTAACATAATAATAAATTAAAAATAATATAAATATTTCTCCTGTGCGTTAATTTCCAAGTGATGATATATCATTGTGCGTTAATTTCAGTGTGAGGAATTTTCTTTGTGAGTAAATTTCTATGTGGCAACATTCGTGTGAGCAATAATGCTAGTGAGCAACTTTGTATAGACAAATTTCACGTAAGTTTTTTTCTAGTGGGCAAGTCTAGTCACCCAAAATTTTATATCAGATAGGCGTATAAGAAGAAAATTCAACTTTCAAATTTTCTGAAACATAAATAAAATTTTTAAAAATGTACATTTTTTTCTTATTGATAAAAAATACCTCAGTTTTTTTTTACCTGCCACGCTGTTGCAGAATTTGTTTTATTCAATTAAAATCAATTTTTCAAATCAGGCTTTCACCAAATTAGCTATAAAGTTTTGCCAACAGTAATATTTGATGTTTTCATCCACTATTTAATGTTTTTTTTTTAAATTTTTATTTACCGTCGCTTTTTAACTACTAAGGTCCTTTAGCGACTCTAGGGTTAATTAAAAGCGTTATCGAGAAATTTTGAAAATTTGCACGATACGAGGATCGAACCCACTACTTACTAGGTTTGGAGCGGGCACCTAAACCATTCGGCTACTATTAAATTAATGAATTATTATTTACGGTGTAAGCGTTAATTTTCATTTTTCACTAATTTCATACAAGGTATTTGTTGTAAATAATTTATCGTTAAGGATATTAGTTGGATCCAGTTTGTAGACTTTATATATTTCATATCCTTCCAGAGTGTTCATCTGTGATCCTTTTTTGCAAATATTTAAAAGATTTAAAATTGTTTCAAAATTTTTACATTTTTGGTTTTTGTTGTTTGGATGTTTTATAAAATTTATATATGTTGTTAAACCTGTTTTTTGGCTGTATGTTCTTTGTATCTAATCCTAAAAGATCTACCAGTTTGGCTAACGTCAAATTTTCCCCTTAAACCACATTTAATTTTATTTATTCTGATTTTATTTTACATTGTGATTTGAATGACTCCCCATGATTTGAGAATTTTCATGAAGTTGTTGTATGTTGAAAATACGATATTAGTATTATTTTCCTTTAGGAAGTTTTCAATTGTTGCTACAAATGTATTATTGCATCTTGATTTTATATCCTTCTTCTTTTCTTTTGGTAGAAATGGAAAGATTGATTCTTTGGTATTTTACGAAATTGTTTTATCTGAAAAAGACAATTATTAATTTTATTAATTGTGACTAGGAAATAATAAAATATTTATCAATGTTATTAATATACTTTTCAAAAATTTTAGCCGACAATTTTTTCCTTAAAATTCAAATAATAATAATTAATTAAAAAATACTTGTTTTAATTTAATACTTTGATATTGTAACTCATTATTATTTATTTTAATTGATGCACTTAAACAAACACTGAACATTTTCACTAGTTCATGGGGCAAACCAAAACTGAATCAACTAAACGAGAACATTAAAACTTTGAGTATACTCGTTAGGAATACGATTACTAGAGGTCAGTATTTTCCAAAGTATGAAGAGAAAAATAGATAGCTTCGCTGATTATTAAGAACGATTAAGCACGATTTTAAGTTAGCCTACGTCCAGTCTAAAAATTTTTGTCATTAGTTAAATTTAGCTCAGCTACGAAAGACGACGCGTCGTGACGCCATAGAACTTTTCCCACGTCTTCCGATCATTTACAGACACAAATTGACGCTTAATTTAATCATTACTGAAACAGAAAATTGTAATTGATCCGCTATAAGAAAATTGCAATATTGGAAATCACCAATAAACCTAAGCAAATAATCAAATTGTTATCTTTACAATACATGTACACTTTTTGAAAGGCAGTGTTTTCAAAACTCTTTATATAAAGTGTATATATAGTACATAGTACCTTGTGTATAAAAATTATGTTATCTTTTCATCAATGTTCACTTTATTTTAAAATTAGAAATTATTTCAAAGCTTTCGAGATTTCAAAACAAACACTCAAAATAAATTCAATTTTTTCACAAAATTATTCTAGAATATTATTTACTCTAATTATTTGGTTTAATCCAAATATGACCTATTTGGCTCAATAATTTGTAGTCGTTTTAAAGTTTAAAGCGACATAGACATATTTTTACAAAAATGCGGTGGCAAATTTTTCATTTATAAATTTTATTGCCTAATGAATAAATTAAATACCACGTATTAAAAGTCATTGGCAAATTTTCGCCGTCATTTGTTGAAAATTTTAAATTTTTATTATTCAGAAGTTTCGGAGAAGGAAAAAAGTTGTTTTTTTTGAAAAATGTTTTTAAACTTTTTAATGAATTAAATAAGGAAAACGATAAGTTGCGTTCGAAATTAGTTGCCAATATAAACTTTGAATAATTTATTTTATATATGTGCAATGTACACTAATGATAAATTAGTCACTTTATTTATCAAAGGACAAACTCTATTTTAAACAACATTGAATTTGTAAAATTTAAACTTAGAATTTAATCCATTGAGTATTTCGCAAAAATCTTTGATCATTTTTATAAATAAACCTTTTTTCAACTATACTTTATAACTATTTGTATTTCAGTATACTTTAAATTGTCTTTAGTTTTTTTTACAAAATTTGTGGCATTTAGGGTAAAATTTAAAAACAATATCACATATGTCTACTTAAAAATTGTACTTTAGTACTTCAGACTACAGCAAAAATCGTAAAACCGTTGCTTTCAATCCACGTGTAATTATTTCAATTATACTGCTTTTCAAATTTTAAAATTTAGACAATGATATCCTGGATTTTTTTGATCGAGGAGATCTTTTAAAAAGTTCTTTTTTATACCTGTAGTGTTCTGTTTTCTTGACTTTTTGGCTGTTCTGGCTAAAAATTTGCCAATCTTGTACTAAAAGAGCTGATATATTTAGCAATCGGGGTTCAGTTTCTTTTTGGTGGAATATCATTTTTGTTCAATCTAAAGAAAAATGTGAAAAGGTATAACCAATTAACTCGATCGAAAGGAGGCGAAAATTTGTATGAAGATCGAATAAATTTCATTATGATTTTTAGTCCAAAAATCCCATGAACTGTTTACTTGATACGAAACAATAAATATCACTAAATTTCTGATTCAGAATCGATATAAAACTTTGTTGTGGTTTTATAATAACCCAATTTTTCAACAAATGTAAAACAGTCATTCCAAAATTCCCAAAAAAACACACCTTAATTTATTTGCATCTTTTCTACTTAGGCACTTAAAAAGGAACATTAAATTAGTTCAGAATTAGAACAACTAGATGATTCCAGATCCAGAAGAATTTAAATCTGAGTCAAACTAAATCAACTGAACGAAATAATTAGGTATTGTTGCATCAAAAAACATACTTCCACAAACAATTACTTGATAAATATGAACAACTGCTTATTTTTACTTTTAATTTTATAGTTTTACTTTGACTCTTAACTACCCTTAAACGATAAACATTCGATAACTTAATAATTATAAACTCACAACAATTTACTCTTCTTCTTCTTCTTCTTCTTCTTCTTCTTCTTCTTCTTCTTCTTCTTCTTCTTCTTCTTCTTCTTCTTCTTCTTCTTCTTCTTCTTCTGTTCTGGGATTTCTCATAAGAGTTTCTTTGTGCTGAGTCGTAAATAAATTTTGCATCCCAGCTTTGATACTAGTTCCACTTAGTCAGATCTTCTTCAGAGATAAATCTCAGCAGATAATCAATTGGATATTTGTGTATGTTTTCCAGCTTATGCTTGGATGAACCAAGAAAGTTGAAACGACTTTTAGTCATGGAAACTTTTAGTACGTGGAAGATAGTTTCATCTTCCCTGCCGCATTTTTGCATACACTTGGCTCACTATTTTTCCCTATAATTTGGAGATGCTTTCTTAAGTTGTAGTGTTTCGTTGATAAACCTACCAGCATCATTTCTTCCTTGGCTTAGAAGTCTTTTATTATATTAATTATTTTCAAAGAGTTTTTGGATTAAAAAAAGATAATCAAAATAGGAAAGTGCCACTATATTTCAAACAGAGGTAAACACCATCATCATATGCCTACAGAAAACCTTTAAAATACTAAAATACTTTAAATAATTACAAGACTTTACTTGGTTTATGTCTATTATTAGTTAAATTTATTATTTATTATAGAGTTTTTGGGCTAAAAAATTATCAATTTTTTCTCATAATAATTTTATTTGACTTTCGTACGACGTTTCGTGGAAAACTATTAATACACTATCTAGACAAATAAATTTTTAACGAAAATGACAATCTAGTTTAAAATTATAACCGTGTTAGAGATTGTATTTGAAATATTTTTTCCTTGATTATTTAGAGTCGCTTCAACTGCCAGAGTTATTAGCGACTATCCCGTTAAAATCTTTGTTACAGTACTTGATAAAGTCCCGAAAGGTGACGAAACATCGTATAAACGTAAAATAAAACAATTAAGAAAAAAATTTGATAATTTCTTAATCCAAAAACCCTATGAACATAACTAATTTAACTAATAATGAACATTAACCGAGTAAAATCTTTTACTCGGTAAGAAAGCAACTCGGAAGCAACTAGGAAAAGTTTCCACCAAAATAATGAAGAAAACTGACCTTTAAAATAATGATCTGATGATTTTCCATTTTTTAATAGTTTAGGAATATCTAACAGTAATAGATTTTAAGAATTCGGAAAAATTGATACTTCATATTTAATATATAGTCATTTTAATTTTAGGTTTTCTTTTTTTTTGGTATTTTTTTTTTCATTCTTTTAAATATTATTACATTCGATAATCCTTAACATATTATTAAAAAAGCGTAGCAAATTTCATAACGTCCTTTATTGGCTCAAATATTCAATTCTCGGTGGAAAATCTTATTAATCATATTATTCAATTTTTTAATGATATATGAGAAATATGTAGGCGTACATTGTTTCATAATAAACTTCGTCATCCTAAAATATTTCTCTTGTATAGCGTGAAAATATTTATTCCCACATTTGATTTCCTCAAGCTTCCCTTAAGGGCTTTAGAGCTCTTGTCTTCTACACATATATCCTTAAAATTTCGACAGTAATAAATAATTAATTTCTCCTTTTTGAACATATAATTGAATTTTAAAATTATTATAAATAAGTTTATGACGATGAACAAAATATTTTTGTCACTTTGTATAGGGGATAAGAAAAATTATTATTTTTCATTGAACTAGTTAAATGATTTTAAAGAATATTTATTGCTGTAGTTAATATATGTGCCTTTAAGTAATTATTGGAGCCAATTATAAAAATTTTCAACTTCATAATATCCGGAAAAAATTATTCAATTAGTGAATTTATAATTAAAAACATACCAAGTCGCTAACGTGTTTGGAATTACGAGAAAATGAAAACTCGAGTAAATAATTTAATGAATTAGCTTTTAACTTTTCATAACGTATCAATATTAAAAGATCATTATTTCAATTTACAATGTTTGAAACACTGATTAAGTATTATATAAACATATGAGTGATTATTTTGTCTTCAGATTAATTCCAGCCATCAGAGTATACTAATTAGTTGTCACAAAATCAACGACCTTTCCCAAAAACAATAAATGATATGAAGTTGATTTTAAACTCTTATTTTAATTAAACTATATATTAAGACCTAAAAAAATAATGTTTCAACACCAAATATAAATTTTAGTATTATTAAACGATTGTCAGTCAATTGTTTGATTGTAATTCTATTACATTTTCATTTCTTTTTTTGCAAAAATATAAAATAAATAAAAGTGTTCAATTAATTGGACGAACGATGTTATGTCGGGTTTAATAGTATTATATATTCTAAAAGCTCAAAGTGTTTTATTTTGTTAAAAAGTTTTTAGTCAACAATAATTGGTTTAAAAAAAGTTTAACTGTTTCTCGACGTGGTTTCGCAATTTTTAGATAATTATATTATAAACTTTTCTTTCCTAATTTAAATAATTCAAAACTTTTCACACGTTTACTATTTAGAAACAAAACAGAATTAATTAAGCTCAATTTATTTGTAATTTGGAACGCTTAAATATATTTTTTGATAAATAATTAACTTTAAAATCGGTCTCAATACGCATTTCACTATATCATTTTTGTAGAAATACTCCATTTTGTTCTATTTTTGCAGAGTAGAGAAAATCGTCATAAAACGTTTTTCCAAAAACAAAACAGACCATTTATACGTAAATTTAATACTTAAGGGTTCTTTTCTTCCTTTAAAAATCAATTTTTAAAATATAAAACAGCCAGATCCCTACATATTTTATTTTTCTATCTTAAACTATGTTGACACATCACAGAATATTTTTTCAATTGTAACACGATTTCTCAAAGGTACATGTATATTCTCAAGAGGGTGTGAAAGGTTTTGAAGAATATACAAAAAAATTATTTATAGGCAGATATAACTCATAAACAATGAAAATAAATAAATACATGACTCTCGTTTTCTTTTTTCTACGGAAATTTATATTAGAGTAAACATTTTTCATAAATGATAAAAAATTTTATCAAATTTTCAATTCAATTTTAAAGAAAGACTATTGTTTTTACGACTTACCTCATAATGTTTTTTTTCTTTTCTTATAACATTTCGTGTTGTTATAAAGTAGATTTAATTTAAAAATTGTTATCGTTTTTGCAAAAGTTTGAAAATAATAATTGTTGGGTATCCATAAACGAAGGGGTGGATATCAGTTACTTTATTAGAAAAGTAGGTAAATATTTTTCTTAATTGGTACCGTTGCTTTATAACTACTAAGGTCTTTAGTAACTCTAGGGTTAATAAAAATCCGAAATCGAGAAATATTGAAAAATCGCTCGACATGAGGATCGAACCCAACTAAATAAGTGCAAACTTGTTTGTAGAATTTTAGTACTAAAAATCACATTGGTTTCTCCCTACAATTTCACCCACAATACTCTCTTTTCTGTCGTATAAACAAACGATTAGGATAAAACCTGTTCAAGAGTACGTTCATATAAGTATTTGCATAGTCTTTTCGTAGATAATTCTAATGCGATAGACCATATGTAATTTTTTTTGAATGATAAAGGACATTATAAATATGAGGAAAAATTAAATTTTGATTATGAAATCTGCTTTGCAAATTTCGGCAGAAAAACGTTTTAATTTTAATAAGCAAATAGAATACGAAAACGATACATGTGCTAATAAGTGTTCAGTGATTTCACAGTAGTACGCTTATTGAAACCGAGATATAAACTAATCATTGAGCGATTACTATAGAAGCAGTAAAAATTTACACAATTTTTGACATTTTTCACAATTTTTTACCATGAAAAACATTTTGTTATTTTAAAAATTACTATCAATTATTTCCTAAGGAATAGAGGATGTGTAGATTGTAAATGGTTTAAATCATTAGCATAATGTTTAAACAAATTAAACAATCTTTTACATTGTATTTCAGAAATTTTGTCATAGGAAAACGTTCATGAGATTTTAAAAGTTCGTATTGTGTCATCATTTTAATGCCCAACTATAAAAGCTCGTTTTAGATAGTTTGAATTATTTTTTTTAATCTTAGATGTTTAAATTTTTCATAGATTTTATCAAGTTAAATTAAAAATTAACAGCTACATTATGTGTTGGTTTTAGTTTAGAACATTTTTATGACATTCAAAATTATTTAAGATTATGTGCATTAGGTCTATTTTATTTGCTACTTTTCATTTCAAAAAGATAGATCAGAGAAGGCTTTACTGAGCTATATAGACCTTTAAAAATCCGGGAACGATGTGTGCTGGAAAATCGTGTTTCATTCACTCGCCAGGTATGTTAATAAAAATATAATAAATGGCTTTATTTCAATAAGAAATGCTTATTTTTTATGTTTTTCAATTAATTTTTCGCGGTTTAAGTACTTATATCGTTTTAGCCATGTAAATTGAGGTTAGTAAGGCAAATTGTCTTTACGTTACAATCGATTTACTTTTTCTTAAATCCTTGCTCTATTTTTAAAAATATCATTAATTTAATTATAGACAAAATCTAAAAATATTTATTTACTTTCTTGTTTTTTTTTCATAGTTAACTAGCGTTATTTTTTGACAATACCAAAAAAAATTGTTGGAAATGTGACTTTAGAATATTTTATTTATATTTTATATAATATTTAATTATATTTTGGATGATTTTATATAATTATTTGATTTAAAAAAAACAAAGCTGTAGTAATTAAATTGAAGAATATTTGATATCTAGTTTAAGGAGAAATAATGTTTTATTATTTATGTACTTGAAAAAAAAAGAATATAACATCCTTGTCTTAAAGCTAAAACTTTAAATAGAGCTTTGAACTGAAAATAGCTAACCTTGTGGGAAGTATAAACAAAATAGATTCCTATTTTTCCAAAGAAGTGTACAAATTCTTTGTCTATACATATTTTTCGATATAGTGAAAGAAATTGCAAGAAAAAATTAATTTATGTTAGATCAGTATACTTACAAGAGGTTGAACAATATTTTAGCATTAACATAAGACAAAAAAGGTCAATGTTCTTTCAAGCTGACATTTTCTAAATTCTTGTTTGTGTGAATATTTTCTGATGTACTCGAGAAAAGTGAGAAATAAATTAATTAAATTAGGTATGAGTTGAATAAAGTTAAGCTATCCTTACAAAGAAGTATAAACTAATTACGTTTAATTGAAATTTCCAAACAAAAAGTATATTTTTGGTTCTTTACCTGCGTTTTAATCTAAAAATACAAACGTGCTACATCATCAAATGTTTTCGGAACAAAGGAAATATTTCAAAGCTGGATGACAATTTTCTTTCGGATACTTTTTTTTATATTTTAAACATAGATATCATATAAACATAGCCTCTAAAACTATTTTATACGTTGATTATATTTATTAGAAAATTCGGCAACAGTATTAAGAAGAAAAAAATGGAATACGAGGTCAAAGCCTTGTCAGTGTTTTAAAGAAATATTACGCTTTATTTTAGTTATATTACATTAATTTGTACTTATAACGAATAAAGTTTATACTGTAAGTAAAAATAAATAAAAAAATATTGTTCAAAAAGCTTACACAATTTAGAAGTCACGGTTTTTAAGTTCATATTTTTTTACTTTTATTTATTTATTTTTTTTGTAATAATCATTTCCACATAATCATTTGTAATAATCTATATGAATTCTATATCCCTTTAGAAAGCTACCTGGGTAGAAACTTAAATTTTTTTACACTAAAGTATTTTGTACAATTTTTTCAGAAATATTACCTTTGCATTAAATTATTATTATGATTAGATTTATTTAGGAATTGTTTAACATTGAAATATCATATGAAAACCGTAAAAATTGGCCCAAAAAGAAATTCTGAATAGAAAGAAGTAGAGAGATCATGGTAGTACAATAAAAACTTTAATCTCATATATAAAATTTTATGCTTCCAAATCATATGTCTCTCATTTAATCGTTGACACATTTTCTTCTTTAAGCAAGCCATAGCTAACAAAGAGCTGTAGAGCTTGAACAGAGGAAGAAGAAAACTTTTCCTTCTTACAAGAGTTCTATGTCTTCTCATTCTATTAATATAATCTCTTTGTTTTATAACATTTTGAAGTATTAGAAATTCTACCAAAAATATGAATAAATTGTAGTGATATAACATAAATATAAAAATACAATATTTATAGTTTTGGATTTAAGAAATGGACAAAATTCTTCTCCCAAAATTTACCGCCGCTTAATTACTACTA
Source organism: Sisyra terminalis (assembly GCA_958496175.1). Lineage (NCBI taxonomy): Eukaryota > Metazoa > Arthropoda > Insecta > Neuroptera > Sisyridae > Sisyra > Sisyra terminalis. Next base: position 19,018,866 of record OY292275.1, read on the forward strand.
AGATTTTTAGCAACTCTAGGGTTAATAAAAATTCCTAACTTGAGAAATATTGAAAATATTCCTTGCTACGGGATTCGAACCCATAACTTACCAGTTTTGGGGTGGCCATCTTGACCACTCGGCCACTAGAAAGCTTCACCAATTTTATTTCATTAAATATCATTATTTTTACTCCATAGATTATTTATTTTAAATTTTATTTTAATTGACCCCTAATCCATTTCGATTTAATGGCATTTTTAATACATTTTTTTTTGGTTAATTTTTGAGTTGTAAATAACAAATTGAAACTAAATAAAACTTATTTAAACTGTGAGTCATCCCTGAATTTCATTAATAACTTTATTTATTTAATTTTAATCATATTTTCTGTCTGATGACAGGGTCAATTTCCCGCGTGGTTGTATTCTACCGTCATTATTATAATTCTTATAATATTCTTGTAATATTTGTAGTCATTTTAAGGCTGTATGACAATATTTAATAATTATTCCTATAGATAATGGAAAGTACACTTTTACGGGAAATTTTGTACATCATGAAATATTAAATGGAAGATTAGGGTTCCTTTTAGCGAAATCAATATTTGGCAACGTTTCATTATATTCGCTTTTTTTATACAATTCACGTATTTTTTTTTTTGTGAATGCAATTCTTATGGTATATCGTATAAATTTATTTTTTGTGGCTAAATTTTCAAATATCTTGCACCCACTGGTAAGCGACACCCTATATCTATTCATTATAGTCTACTTTAAAATCAAATAAATATTAAACGCAAGTTAACGAAACTTATTAAGACATTGTAATTTCTTAAACACTTTGTAGAGCTTATATTGCTTAGGTTTTTAAAAATATTTATTTCCAAATATTTATGTTATCAAAAAATCATATTTTTCATCATTACATTTATAAGTTGTGAAATAGAATGACGGTGAGCGTGGATGTAAAGTTGTTTGTTTTTATAATGTGAAAACGTGGCTTAAGTAAGATTATTTGAATATTAAAACTATAAAAATGTATAAATTTGCTTATAGTAAGTGGTCTCAATGATTTGAAATCGATTTATATAAGATATTTGATATAAAATTCATTAATTAAAAAGAATTAAGGTATCATTTGTGAGAAGAATTTATGAAAAAATTAATACAAATAATATTGTTTAAGTTAATAAAATGATAATTTTCCATTTCAACGTCAACGTTGTAATAAGAGACTCACACGTTTCTTAATCGAGAACATATTTGTATAGTCGGGGATATGACAAAAATATAATTCCACAAAGCCACATGTATCCTCATATACGTACGAATGGGTGAAGATTCCAGTTCAAACGGCTAAAAATCTTTTCATCAATTCCGCACGATTTTCTTCAAACTTGATCTGTAACACACGTGTGAATGCTGCATTCTTTAATTTAGAATCACGGTATTTCATCGAGAATCGCGCAGAATTTATTTACAGCCTTCAACTGTATATACAGATTTTAGTTGTTTAGACCATTCCACTTGCAATATACTCACCACGCCGTGTGATCTAAATTCGGACTACGAACAAGCATTCGTCTTTGTAAAGCAGTCAACTTCCAGATTTTGAACAACACACAAATTTTCAATCTTTTGTACTTATTTGCCGAAACATTATGTGAAATTTAGAATATCCCTTTGTATTGACCATATTTAACAACAAAGAAACTAATCTTTAACTAATTGTAAGTAGAAGGGTGGTTTTGAAAAAAGAAAAATAACTAACAGAATGTCCTGTAATAAGGCTTTGTTTTCCCTATAATATCCTAACTATATATTACTTGCGATTCATATTTTTTTATTACAATTCGAACAAGTTTTTCATCATTTTCTTTTGAATTCTATCGTTATATAAAAGCTCTTATCTAAAAGATATCAATGAATTTAAGCAAAAAAAAGTAATCTTCCTAATGAGAGGTTTTTGAATTAAATTATATCAAACTTGTATCTTAGTACTAATAATTTATAATTAATATACAATTTTACTTAACATTAAAAAAGTGTTGAAGTTTTACTTAACAAATAATTATGGTTTCATTCAATATCTATTAATAAATTTTTTGACGTCACAACAAGTGGATATAAAAAAGCGATTTCATTATTGACTACTACGAATCATATAGTTAATAATAATTCCTATGTGGGAAGTAACAAGTTCAAACATACCAAAATGAACTGAAATCGCATTAGAATATAATACTTCGTTTAGTAACATTATTTTTTCTTTTCTAGAAATTTAAATATGAATCAATTTGAACAACTTTTAACATGTGCTATTTGTCTGGATCGATATCGAAACCCAAAACTTCTACCATGTCAACACAGCTTTTGTATGGAACCCTGCATGGACGGACTTGTCGATTACGTGCGTCGTCAGGTAATTGTTGAAGATTTTTTAACACAAATTAATTTTTGAGTGTTTTTTTTCAATAAAATACTAACTTTCTCAATAGGTCAAATGTCCCGAATGTCGTGCAGAACATCGTATTCCATACCAAGGTGTTCAAGGGTTTCCGACAAATGTAACACTGCAACGCTTTCTGGAACTCCACATAGAAATCACAGGGGAGCTACCAGATCCGACAAGTGGGCAAATAATGGAAAGATGCAACGTTTGCTCGGAGAAAGCGTACTGTACAATGTGTGTGCATTGTGATAAAAAAATATGTCCCGAATGTAAAGGTGCACACATGGATATTCTACGAAGAGAAATTGCAAGAATAAACAATCAAGTCCGAAGAGGATTACATAAACTGCAAGACGCTTTATCAGTTGTAGAAAAAAATTCAATGAATGTCCAAAACAATTGTACAGCCGTGGCCGAGGAAGTTGATGAGATTTATCGACGCTTATCAAAAGCTGTCAAAGATAGAACAGAATATCTCCGAGGCGAAATCGATCGTTATTTAGTCACTGAAATGAAAAATTTATCAACCTTAAAAGATAATTTAGAATTAGAAATAGCGAACATTCAAAGTAATTGTGATTTAGCTGATAAACACATTACCGAAAATGTTGAATGGGATGACTGTGAGCTAATGGATGCAAAAGAAATATTTCTTAAAACAGTAGAGTTTATTCGTAATTTTGAATGTGAATTGGGTGATTATAATAGAAAAGTTAAATTTATAATGTCACACGATCCTAACCAGTTGGTGTTACACGTTGCGGGGTATGGTGAATTGAACACAAATCAATCACATTCTGGATTTTCGAATGGTCCAACATCAGGCAGTAACAGTACCAGTAACCTTTTACAACCTCCAGGAGGACCGGGTCTTATGCGTTCTAAAAGTGATCATCGTCTAGCCTCACAATTTCGACAGCAGGAAGAACGAGGCTACGGAGAAGGTCAAGAAGAACCCCCTCTCAGGGGCCGTAAATTTGGGGAACGTTACTCTCGACCAAATAGTGGTACAAGTGATACTTACGATTCTGGATCTCGATATGGAAGAACAGGAGAATATGGAGGTGATTACGAATATGATAATGAAGGCAACCGTCCTGTTCGTTCACGTTATCGTTCTCGTTTCGCTCGTCAAGATAATGATTCTGATAATGATGTACAACCCAAAGGGGTTAGATTCACCGAACAACAACATAAGGAACGTGAGCGTGTTTTAGATACTGAAGATGTTGCTCGTGGACCTCTCAGCGGAATATCTCGTTTATATGATTCTCCTCGTGTAATGCAACGTTTACAAGAATCTGAAGATAAAGGCAAGAAAAAAGATAAAGAACCAGCTCCTCCAGTTGCACCGCCTCAGATTAAACCTATAGTTACACCAAAACGCACAACACCAACGACTCAGAGACAAGTTAGTGAAGATGATGAAATTGCAAGAATTAAACGGCAAAATAAAGGTGCATCTTCTTCTACTGAAGTTCCTGAAACTCGTCCAGCTTCTGATCGTGTAGCCGCTTTAAAACAACGAGCATCTGATGAGTCTGAAGAAAGCAGGCGTAGTAGCCCAACACGCAAAACACCTGTTACTGAGGTGAGTGACGATGATATTTAAAACGCCTACACAAGAATATTCCCGATTCACAATTTTTTCATGTTTAAACAGAAACACATTTTAACGAACGAACAATAAAACAAACAATTAATCATTATTATCCATTCCTGTAGAATTTCAGTACAAATTAGAAAATGCAAGACAAATTTTAACTATAACCGTATAACGAATATATTAGTGCAATAAGTATAGACGATTTGAACCTACTTTGCCTCAAGCATACGACTAGAAGTTACAAAACTCGCTGAACTAACACCATATTTTCTCCAGATTGTTTCCAGTGAAGCGGAATCGGATGAGTCTGTGAACTCGCTTTCACAATCTCAACGAAGAGGCACTCCCGCTAAAACTACAACTACTACTTCCGGTTCACCATCTCGACGTTCTTCAGCTACTTCTGAAAAACTAACTGAAGTGCATAAAAAAGCCGGTCGCTCGGCCAGTTCTGATTCAACTACGTCTTCTGATTCAACCGGCTCAACGTCAGCTGTGAAAAATACAGGTGCAGCTTACACTACGGATGAAGTGAAACAAAAGTATTTGAATCGGTCAACTGATAGTCCAACAGAAACATCAAGAAGTCGAAATGTTTCAAGTAATTCTCCGACTCAAAAAGAGTCACCGAAATTCCAAAGCCGTTTTTTAAACAACAACAGACCATCACCTGTTGAAAAACAACCTACCAAAGAAGATGATGATGAAGAAAGTGAATCTAGTTCAGAAGAAGAAACAGAATCAGAAGAAGAGTCTGAAGAAGAAACTGCAAAAATAGACATGGCGAAGTCGGACATTGGACCTTTATTAGCAAGAAGTGCTCAAGCAAGAGATAGTTCAGCTGAATCATCGAGGAAAAATAGCAGAGATGAAACTGGATTTGGTAAATCTCGATATGGAAGTAGTAGTTATAAAGATGATAGTCCAACTAGTAAATATACTCCAAGAACAAGATCTGTTCTACAAGAAGAAGAGCCACCTTCTAGGTATGGATCTTCAACAACTCCTAGTACAACTAGTTCTAGTGGATATACTAGTCGATTTCTCAACAAAAGTAAAAGTTCTGCTGCTCTTCAGCCTGAAGATGATGATAAAAATCATAATATTAGTAGTGTTGATGATGATAGTAAATATCCTAGTGGAAGATCACGTTATATGGCAATGAAAGATCGTCGTACTCGATTGGCAAAAAGTCGTAGTACACATAACTTTGGAGGAGATGACGATGATGCGGATGATGCTTCATCAACAATTAATCCAAACGCTTACTTGGCATCGCGTGGATATGGCTCTGCAGTATCATCAAGTAATGATTTAGCAAGAAGCCGTTCTACCCATGCGTTAAAATCAAGAGAAAATTCACCTGAACGGAACAGTACTACTGCTACTACTGAAAAAGATGGAGCAGCACTTAGTTCATGGGCACGTTACTTAAAAAATAAATACGGAAATAGAAGTGGAACAAAAGATAGCCGAGATACTGGCTCCACTTCTATTTCGTCTCCATCGTCAACGAGTTCCGCTTCTCGAAGACTTTCATTAGGGTTACCATTAAGAGCCGCGAATGAAATTGGAAGTTCTGATGATGATTCAAAAAACACGCAAGGCTCCCCCACTACCCCTACAGCAGCTACGGCGGCAGCAGCAGCCGGTAAGTGTTACAAAAAATTTATCTTTAATTCTCCAATAACTTTCTAAACAAATTTTAACAGGTATCGCAGCAGCAACAGCAGGTTCCTTTCCTAGAAGTCAATACCTGCAAAAGCGTCGTCAGCTGTTTAAAATAGGGAGTCGGGGGAGCGAGCCCGGATATTTTACATGGCCCCGCGGAATTGCCGTTGGACCTGATAATTCAATAGTTGTCGCTGATTCTTCCAATCATCGCGTACAAGTATTTGATTCAAATGGAAACTTTATAAAAGAATTTGGTCAGTATGGAAACGGAGAAGGAGAATTTGATTGCTTAGCTGGAGTGGCTATAAATAGAATAGGACAATACATAATTGCAGATAGATACAACCACAGAATTCAAGTAATACTATTTTATTATATTTGCTTAAGGAAATCATATTAATGATAATTACTCAATATTTTAGGTATTCGATCCCTCTGGAAGATTTTTAAGAGCTTTTGGAAGTCAAGGAACATCAGACGGTCGTTTCAATTATCCTTGGGGTATTACAACTGATGCCTTAGGTTTTATTTACGTCTGCGATAAAGAAAATCATCGTGTTCAAGTAAATAAAATAAGATTAAAAATTTGTTTTCATTATTCATCGTGGATTATTTGTAGGTTTTTCAATCTGACGGTACCTTTGTTGGCAAATTTGGATCATGTGGTAATAAGCAAGGTCAATTAGAACATCCTCACTATATTGCTGTGTCGAATACAAATAGAGTAATCGTGTCGGATTCTAACAATCATCGTGTGCAAATATTTGACGTTAATGGTAGAGTTCTCACATCTTTTGGAACTGAGGGATCAGAAGAAGGACAATTTAAATTTCCACGAGGAGTTGCGGTGGATGATCAAGGTTACATATGTGTAGCTGATTCTGGTAATAATCGAATACAAATATTTACACCGGATGGCACATTTTTGCGAGCATTTGGATGCTGGGGTTCTGGTGAAGCTGAATTTAAAGGCTTAGAAGGTGTCGCTGTTATGTCAAATGGCAATATTCTTGTTTGTGATCGGGAGAACCATCGTGTTCAAGCATTTTGATATGTCCTATTTCTACTGATATTTGCTACTCTGAGTTTTCTTTTTGTTTATTTATACATGTTTGAATATAAATTAACAATATTTTGAAGTTTTGTATTTGAATAAAATGGATAAAAATAAAATTAAACATAAAAACATTTTTAAACATCCTATATCTAAAATAATCATAGTATATCTTATAGTAATAGTTAAATTTTGATCCAGCTTTGATCTATCTACAATCCTTAAGCAATACCATATAGTTGGTATGTAAGAATATGTTTTCAAAATTATCTCTTCAAACGAGTAATACGGAAAGTTGAAGTAATAAGTAGTAGTGATTTTTGTAAAAATAACTTTGGAAACCATCCATTCGATTATTTAATTAAAATTACAAAACCACGTATATTTCCATATTCAACGCATAAAGCAGTCAAATTAAAATTGAAATATTTTAAAGGTAATGAGAAGCATAAGCTTATATCAACTTATATGATATAATATACTATAAAATTAATAAAAATAATAAAAAACAAATGGCTAGGTGTGCTGGGGAAAGGTGCTGGGTCGATTTTATTACTGCTACTACTCATCCGTACTTCAACCTCCTCAACATAAAATCCCATACTTCACCTTAAACTTCTTTAGCGTACTTGTGATTGACTACTTTGTCAAAAAAGACGACTATAAAACTAAGACTTTGAAAGCCTTTGGAGCCATTATTTGATTTATTTTAAGAATAGGTTAATAGCGACTTAAATAAAGCAAAATCAAAAAGCATATGTTACTAACAAGTACAAACATGGTCCTCTCATTAAAATAACTCGAGAAGGTGTTTTTTGAAATTTAAATCATTTGAAGTAACCATCAACTACCAATTTAACAACCCTATCTGGTAACTTTAAAGAGAATAAATTTCAAATGATGATATATTTATGGTTTGTTTGATATATTTGTTGGTCATATTTATTGTTTTTTGTCACATCGCTTATAAGTTTTTCTATCATTCACTTCTCTTCAACCTTTAGTTAGATTTATTCCAAAAAAAGCTTCAAAAGCCTCAATTTCAACGTCATATTTGTTAGTTTTCAATATATTAAAAACATCATTTTTTTTACTTCAAAATTTCTTTAAATAATAGTAAATACAAAGAGACACCAGTCTACCGCCCATATGATAAAATTCTATTAAGTTTAAAACATGAAAGGTCCTCTATTCGATATATTTTCGATAGATATAAACAAATATTGATTATAACTGAAGCCCTATCATCATGAAATGGTTCAAATTAAATTAAACATATTTTTTTCCCCAATGTGGTGCTAAGCTAGCGTTTACCACGCTAGCGTATACATTTGTAAAACGAATAACAATTAGATTACGCCAAAAAAGTAGTATGATTAGAATAGATATTGAATTATTCGGAGCCTTAGCAATAATTGTTGAAAATTAAATAACTCTTTTCATCGAAATAATTACGCTTTACATTTAAAGTAAGAGAATTTCTATTATTTTGATTAAGAACTAAAAATATAAAATACTAGCTGACCCAGCAAACTTCGTACTACCTAACATGCAATGAACGTAGTGTTTTATAAATGAATATGTTAGTTACACTTAGTTTAAATTATCAATAATAAAATGAACAAAATTAAGTTCAATACTTCATTAGAATAATAAATATATAAAAATAAAATACAAATTATATAACACGAAATCAATTATTTCAATTGCAAAACAACCAACACATTTTGTCGGCCTAAAGTGTTAAGCTGCTAAATTCTTTTTAACAGTGTTTTCAGGGAAAGAAAAGAAAGTAAATATAAGCTACATAAGTTACTACATTAAGCAAATTTCCGATTCATTTAGCATATTAAGAAATTTTTATATTTAAATAGATCTATCAGTTTGTCATTTGATAGAATTTTTTATTCCTTCCTATTGGAACAAAAAAACAAAAAAATTAAAAAGTGAACTTAGCAGATTGAAAATTTAGGCTGACGATTTGCTTTATTGAGGCTATGTATTTGGGTTCATGCGTTGCCCTCGGATTGCTTCTCTCCATTGAAGCATCTTGCCATTACATTGACATACAAAGTTTGTCAAATCAGATATCTTCAGCATAAAAAACAAAGTAGGGGTAGTAGACCAATTAGAGCTTGAAAAATGACGGGACCGATTATGATATATGATTTGTTAGATTCGTCTTCCTTCCGAATAGCAGAATAACTATTAATATATCTTAACAATTCACGGAAAAAAATGAATAAAATGAGTTTTTAAATAAATTAGGCTTGGCATTTTACGCAATTGGCAGTTCAAGTCACCCACACTTATATGTCAATTTAATATTGTCGGTAATTTTTATTTAAGAAACGCATATAACCATTGAAACCATTGGAAGTTCGACGCAATGACTGACTTTGTTTTGAAGGCGCAATGATTTTACTGGTTGGCGATTTCTCCCAAACATTGCCAATCATTCTAAGTTTAGATTCTACCAATAAAATATACTCCTGCTTAAAATCATAAAATTTGTGACACAATGTAAAAAAATTTCAGCTGGCAACATGAGTTGCGTTGCAGAATGATCCATCTACTGAAGAATTTTCCAAACAATTTTTGAATCTCGGTAATGGCAGTGTTCTTGTCGACAAATCAAGCATATTAACTTAATTTTCTTCGAATTTTATCTCATTCAAAATTTTTGCTTAATTCCTAGCTTTTTTATAAAACAGCAGGATAACGTTTAAATCAGTTTAATTGGAATAAAAATTCAAACCAATAACACGGCTATTACCGATTTTATTCATTCATTTTTAGGGTAAATCTTCTGCAGATCAATCGTTCAGCAATGCAATTCTTGTGTTTTTTTTTTCCAGGTGAAGTTTCTTCATATGGTTCCATAAATTTGATAATTTAAGGCAAGCATTTATTTTTTAAACAGAAGTTGATCCTTAATGTCTGAAGTAGTCCACTTCTGCAATTCGAAATGCAAAACGACTAATCTTGAAAAGTGTTTTCCAAACAATTTATCGATATTGGTAATGGGAAAATTTCTGTTGACACATCATCGGGATACATTATTTTCCCTACCAATTTTTGTCACTTTACTAAGTTAATGGTGTTCCCAAACTTTGCTCAAAATTACAAAAATTCCACGTACTGCGTTATGATACATAATGAAATGCCAAAATGACGTGGACCTACAATATTTTTGCTTGCAACACTCTTCAAAAATATGAATTAAATAATTATTTTAACACAAATTATATAAATAAAAACGTCAAATTCATACGTTGCTAAGCTTTTTCCAAATAAATCACAGGAATCGATGATAACAAATAATATTAGACCTAAAAAGCAAGTAGGCGTAAAATTTATAAGTAAATAAATTCATTGTTAAAACATTGTTAAAACAAATCGAATTGTGAATATAGACCATCCTCAAACTCCTTCGAATACACACAAAAAATTTCATCAAAATCGGTCCAGGCGTTGTTGAGTTATGCGCTTACCAACACATTTTGCGATTCATTTTTATATTATAGATACAATGTCCAACGAAAAAAAATATGACCTCCTATATTTTAATTATGATTAAAAAGCGATTCGATTTCGCACATTTGGATGTTGTACAAACAAAATTATTGAAAATAGGTGCAAAGCGTGGAAGTAAAATCGAATATTCTTTTTATATTCAATAACAATAATTGGTTTAAAAATTGTTTTAAAAACCGTAGAAAAGTTAGTATGGAAGATTTTATATATTTATTTATGATAATGAAATATATGACAAAAAATTGCTCCCTTAATGCTTTTCAGGAGAATAAATAATTGCTCCAGGTCACAATCATTGGTTCAAAAAATTAGATTTTAAAAAGTTTGATTGTTGAAGAACATACAAAAATTAAAACCGCCTCTTTGTTATTTGGTATAAGTACCTACTACACAAAATTTCATACTAATTAAGTGAAACGACGTTATTTAAAATACTGTTATCAAAATGATATAAAAAAACAGACACTTATTTTTAATTCATTATTTATTTATTAATAACACTTATTAAATTCAAAATTTTGATTGTTGATTAACTTAACATTTTCTCATATAAACTTAATCACCCCAATTCACTCTTTTAGGGTAGAAATTATAAAAAAAAATCTTTACACATGCCTACTTCTTATAGGGAATACACCGATTATTAAAATTTCATCAGTCAGAGGGGGTATATAAATACACGATTTTATATATGCACGGTTTTAAAAACGTATTTATTTGAAGGTTTATTACTATTATTATTATTACTACTACAATTACTTTTTTTTCTTTAATATTTCCTTATTGAATAACCCTAAGGATTTATTTTCAACCAATTTGTAAAAAAAAAATAAAAAAAAAGGTTACTGTGAGAATCGAACCCAGGTCTCTTATATTGAGAGTAAAAGAATGCCAGATACGTAAGCGAATGCGCTATTTACGAATATATATTACGTGTTTATTATGTATTTAAAAATTTATATTTCAAAAAGGCACGTTTTTGTATTTTAACATTTTTCATTTTTCAAATAAGTTAAATTTTTAAACTTGTGATATCTTTCGAATGGAATGTTCAAATTGAATAACTCAAAAAGTTATATAATGGCATTGAAGCAAACTTAAATATGAAGTCATTTATTTTTATAAGGATTAATCCCAAAGTATAAATAAAAGAGCTTTTATAACGGTGGCATTTATGTATATTTTTTAAAATGAAAAAACACTTATTGTGACGTAACTATAATAGTTAGACATATGCTGTCGCTTTGTTTTTTGTAGATAATGATATGTTCTACAAAATCGTACTACATTATTTTGTCTATAAACAATAGTTTTCGCAGCGCACGCGATAAAAGAATGTTTTTTGGTAATTTTTTTCAGACCTTGGATTACATTAATGGAGTTTTAGTATGGATCCCTAACTTTTTTGAAAATTTAATATAGCCCATGTTCACTGGAAATAGTGTAGCTGCCCAACAAGGAAAGAATTTTTCAAATCGGTCAAGTAGTTTCGGAGACTATTCAAAGCAAACAAACAATCAAATCTGTCCTCCTTATAATAATAGATAGATTACATTTCTTAGGATTGATATTACATGATTACCCAAATTGAGAATGATATAATACAAAAAATCATAAACTTCTAAATTTTGATACTGAATTTGTAGACGATATAATATGATGTAGACCTTTAAAAATATTTTGCAATACAAGGATATACTTTATAATGGAATGCTAAAAAATCGTAAGATGCTTAAATAACTTTTCATTTTTTATGTTAAATCATTTTTATACTTGAGTTTTAAGTTACAGTATATATAATAACTTATAAACTTATAAATAACTTATAAATAGTTACATAAAATTTTATGAAATAATAAATATTGTGATATTTTAAGATAATATAATATATTTCCTTAATTGATTGAATGAATAATTTCTCCATTCACAGGTCTCTCCACCCTCCCTCCCTCAGTATACCTATAGTACGAAGTGGCTCATAATATTTTTTATAATATGTAATAACATATTTTTTAGGAAAAATCAATCGAATTTTCTTTTGGTTCTTTGAATTTCTCAAAAATTTAGAAAAAATCTCATAAAATTCATTACTAAAATTTTAGTTCAAGTATTAGTTCTTCTTCAAGTACTAGTTCAAGTATTTTATTATAAACAAAACAAATTTCAGCTCGTTTCATTCTAAGCGGTTTTTTGAGGGCGTTTTCCACTTTTTTTGAAAATCATCAGCTAATTCTTAAATGTTTTGTAGTTCTTAGTGAGCTTTTGAATTCCACAAAGAGAAAATCGCCAAAGCGTAGATCGGCTAAGGAGAATATGAAACTATACTTAAATCAGACTATTTTGATAATTTTTTTTTGACTAACTACCATTATTTTGATAAATTTCAATAATTTTCCTTTTTTACTTTGTAATGAAATAATATTACATATTATAATAGCATATAATCATAATAACATATATGGGTATAGTTTTAAGTCAAGTCCTAATTTTTATAAAATAAAGTGATTTATTGTCGCCACATTAATCACGTAATAAAGAAATAACCAATGTAAGTAAAATAATTCATATTTTTAGTTAAATGATGATGAAAAATATGATATTTACTAACAAAAAAGATTAAGTTTTAAATGATTATTTTTAGTTTTTTTTTTTTATGAATTGCAATGTCAATAAAGCTTGCGGACTTTAATAAACAGAACATTGTATTAAACAGCAATTCATTTCTATACGTTTCCTCTGGTAGAAAAAAATTAATTTTGAACTTTTAACCCTTTTTTAAAAGAATAAGAGGTTATGTTCCCGTTTCTAGTTTAACCTATTTCATCTAATTGTTACCATTGTTACCGTCATCTGTTGTAAAATTACAAATAATTGTAACGAATATTAATATTATTGACGAAATGGTTAACAGTTAGGTTTATAACTACGGTAATGACTACAATTGCAATTGCAATGATTACACTTTTTATTAAGAGATGGCGCTACTATTTTACATATCCTTCGTCATTCGTCAATGAAATTAAATGAAGCTTCAGAAATTACATGAGATTTAAAATCTTAGGTTACAAATTTTTAATAGATTATTAAAGTATTTAAATATATGCAGTAATGAATACTCAAAAAGTATTTAAAAATTTAACGATATTACCATTCTGGAAAAATGGATCAATCTTATCTTTAACTAATACTGTTAATCAAACTGTAAGTCTTTTCATAGATTTCAAAGTGAGGCATTTTATTAATCAGTAATAGCTTTTAACATTACCAATAGGTAATTAGAAATTCAAGTTTTCAAAGCTCAAGACCAGTAGGAGACTTAGATCAATATACAAATAAATTTGAAATTTCTAAAAATTCATTAGAATGGAAATTTGTTGAAAATCTATTACCTCCAAAAGTTGTACCAAAACCGGAAAATAAATCAGAATATCCTTCTGGATGGAAACCACAAGCAGGTAAAAAATGAAATTAAGATAATATATTCAGATGATCGCAAATTTACTATCTCATATAGATTTAAAAGCTGGATCATACTTTATTGAACGAACGAAAAACTACATGCAACCGGTATATCTTGAAAGGACATATAGAGGTATGCGTCGGTTAACTAAATTGCGAAAAATTCATGGCAATATTTGGAAATTGGATGAAGAAATACGAAAACATCTTCAACAAATTAATAATAAAACAGTCGTCACTCAAGTGAATGAAGTTTCTGGTTGTATACTTTTTAAGGGAGATTACGTGAATCAAATTAAAGAATGGCTTTCCGATAAAAACTTTTAAGTAAGCTATTTTTTGTACCTTGTAGATGAATAAAATTATTTTGTATTTTGATTAGAAATAAATCTCTAATAGTTGACTCTAAAAATGTTATGTACTTTTTAACGAACACTTATTATATCTGCTCACCAAAATTATTATTAATTTTACTTTTTAGTGAATATTAATGGTTTTAAAATTTTAGAAATTAAAGAGTATTTCTTTCTCGTTTTGCATAAGTTAAGAATTTCGAAAATATGCATTTTACGTTTCATATGCATACGTAACTCAATGGTGGTATTTAAAACTTAATTGAATTTTTATCTTTCGGATTGAAAGTCATATTTTTTGGAGTTGGGTTAGAAAAATCTTTATTGGTTTAGTAAATAGAAATATTGTCTTTTCTGATTGATTGATCAGCTATGCTACTTAACTTTTTCATGTTACCGTTCTTCATTTTTAGACAGCTTGAAGAGCATCTTAGAACTAGTTTCGGACCTTATTACGTCCTAAAGATGAAATCCGGAAACTACGAAAAGTTGGTGGCAATAGTGCAGGGATGCACTAACATATAAAAACACAGCTTCCGATCCGAAAGCTAAAAACACAATAAAAAAATTTATTGAGTTGGATTAACTTTATGAAATATTTCTTTCTGAAATTGTAACTTTATTATCTACGAAAAATCAAAGATGAATAATTTTTCCCATGTTATTTTTTGGCCAAACATAATTTTCTTATATAAAATTCATGTTTTTAGAAAACATCACTATTAAATAAGAAGTAATCGTCGGTATAAATTATTTTATAAAAGTTAATTAGTAACTACAAATATAAAGTATATATACTGACTAAATTAGATCGTTATCCCTATTGATCCCTATGTAACAAATCATAAATCACTGAAAAATAAACAAACCCAATTAGTTTCATATTTAATTTATTACTTAGAACTAAGTACATTATTTTAAAAGAATAAATTATAGCAATATAATGAGTGAAAGCATTACATGTACTTTAAAAAGAAACATTGTGATGAAAAATTTAAAATATCTGAAAAATTAAGTAATAATTATATAAAAGAAGAAATTAAAAATTGTAATTATGGATTTTCTTTGAAAAATTAAAAAAAAATAATGTCTAAACAAATTTTTGTTGCAAATATTGCTTTTTTATCACAATATTAGAATTTTAAAATTTTATTTTCATATATTACATAATACATTAAACTGGTACAATCACTACACTATTAAGTGCAATAATTTTTTACTAATCTTTGAATGGCGTAAATAAAAAAATAGCAGGATTAGCCAAAGATTAAAAGGTTTGTTCTGCGCAAAATGTCAATATTATTAATTGTAGAACGATAAAAAAATTATCGATTCATTGCAATTAAATCACTCTGATCATTGACAAGAAAATGATGAATAAAAGCAGCTTTTGATCGACTGGCTTGTGGTTTGGGATTGAGAACGGGTGATGGTAATAAAACGTCTCCAAAAATGGAAGCCATCGTTTTGGAATCTGATCCATTATCGTTGCTATAATGCAAAAATTCTTGAACAAACAAAGATACATAAAGGAATACGTTTCGTTCAACTTCAGGTAGCTGAGCTATAATCTGAAAAACATATTTTTTTAAATAAAGTTTGATTTATTTTTTTACGACCTTACTTGTCGACAGTGTGAATAATTTGGAGAAGCAGCAATGCACTGATTATGCAGTCTGTACGGAATAACTGGTTCCGGAGTTGATAAAAGAAACAAAAAAAGAGCTTCTGCAACAACATAGGCTTGTGCCGCTATATTTTTGATAGGAGTTCATTAAAATCATATTAAATTTTTGTCCCCGTACATAAAAATTTAAAAAGGATACGTGGAAGTTCAGAGTCATCATTATCAAGCCAATCTCGTACACGTATCAATTCTTCATGTAACGCTCTTTGTTCAAATAAATTACGAGTTCGCAATCCGTGTCTATACAAATGGTCAATTAACAAAAATAATTCTCTAGGTACATTGTATAATAGTGCACCCGTTTGCTAAAAGTATGCAATACTTAAAACGTATAACATTTCATTAAATAGTATACCATTTGAGTTAAATGTGAAGGAGTAGCATATCCTACTGGAACTGGAAGTTTACATAACTCCGTTAATGGAGTTGTAAAACATGTTCGCACACATGTTCCTGTTACCGTAATGAACATATCTTTTCCTCCATGTAAATGTAATACTAATATATCATACAACTTCTCTTCAGCGCTTTTTAATTGCACTTCTAATTGTACATCACATTTTTCCCCTAAAACAATTCAAAGAATTTTGAAAGAATAGGATGCGAAACAGATATAAAAGGAGTAGACATTGAAACATCAAACCTATTCTGGATTTTATCATACCTAACAGCGTATTGAAAATTTCAAAAATAACTTACCAGGATTAATTTCACCACAAAAGGGTGTTATTCGTAACCAATCTTTACAATATGTTGTATCGTCCAGCTTTTTAATAAACTCAAACCGTACAGGAACCTAGAACGTAATAAAACTTATCAAATAAAAGAAAACACATTTTTTAGCACTCACTTGTCCTGTGTTGGCTATTATCAATTCCTGCTCTTGTGGTTCTAGAAATTTAACTGTATCAAATAATACTTCTGTACGATCAATAGTAACCTGAGGTAAGAATTCGTTTTCTAATTTGTCCATTTTTTTTAAAACTTCTTCATGTATTTTCCGGTATTTCAATGGATCAACGACTTTGATCTAAATTTAAATATATTTAAATTTGCTTTTTCACTTTCACAACTTTAGTTTACCTGTGATTTAAAAACAGCACTGACAGGTTTATGGTCACTTATTCGTAATTCTGGGTGACTTCGGTATACAAGCTGTTCTACATGTTTTCCTTTCCATAAAATTCGGTCACACCAAGCAGGGGCTCTAGCCTTTTCACTAGTATCATAATGATCTGTACCTGGATCGTATTTATAAGTAGGTTGAAAAGTAATGGGTCCTTCAAAATAACCGGCCAAGACACGACCTTGAGTATGCTGTTGATTCAACTGATCTGCTAATAATACTGAATCTGTTTCTCCTCGATTCAGTCTATCTTTCACTTCCTTAGCTGTCAATTCAGTTATACGATAATTCAAATCTCCAAGCCAATAGATTTGACTAAATTAAACAAGAATCAATATAAAAATTCACAAAAAAAGAAATATGGAGTTTACTCATGATCTTTTATTGAATGTGGTTGTGGGCGAACAAAGCTCATTCGAGAATAGATGTCATGGAAATCTTGATTTCGTCGTTCGTATTCTTCTGTATGGGCAGCTAAATGAGAGTTCACAAAACATAACGATGTGGAATGTAAGTCTAGTCGTACACCAACTCCTCCTTTATTACCCTTAGTAAAAAAAGAAGATTAATCGGTGCTTCAGAATTCTTAAATTTAATTACCATTTTCCCCATTATTCCTGTTCCTACAGTATCAACCGCAATATTACTGACATAAGAATAAAGTTCATAACGTACAAGAACAATTAAAAGCATTCCTACTAAACGTACTAGAGCAACTTGTCGGTAATGAGCATCAGGATGAACAGCATTTACAACCGCATCTCTAAAAATGAAAAATAATTTTTACAAAAAAAAAAAAAAAAAAACAAACAAATAATAAATTCTGTATTCTATGTCTCAGTTAGAACATTAAACCTTTGAAAATTATATCAAAAAAATATTGCTTATGATTATACAAACCTCCATTCTTCCTCGCGCTTAGTTTCATTAAAAATAAAAGCTTCTTTACTTAAATCTAGCTCTTGAAACCCAATGGCGTAAACGTCAGGAGGAATTGTATCGTTTGCCAACCAAGACTTTAAGTTAACATTTGCTGGTGGTTGACCATTGACATTCCATGTAGCCACATAAACTCTGTATTTAAAAATAAAGTAAATGTAAATATTCGTATTCCTGTTTTATAATTTTTTTCTGCTATGTTCCACTTTTATTTTAACAGGAACAAGGATGTGTTGATCACGATGAGAGAAAAAATATACTTAGCTATATAGGTCGATGGTAATCACACAATTAAGTTCTCAGTTCCAGTTGTATTATCAGTGGTTTACAGATAAACGTGTCGTTTATTTTTAGCATATAAGCATCTAAATACAACCGTTATTTGTGTATATTAAAAGTAATTCATTTAATAAAAATATATTATTATTGTTATTTCCCGTTGTTTTGTAACTACTAAGGTTTTTCGAGACTCTAGGCTTAACAAAAATCCTTATATCAAGAAAAATCGAAAATTGCTCGATACGAGATTCAAACACAACACCTACCAATTTTGAAGCGCCCACTTAGACCAGTCGGCCAACGGTGAGCTTAATAAATATTTTTTTACAAAAAATCGTTCACGTAGGATCTTTTCAAATGAAATAAAATAACTTCACTTGTTAAAAACTAGATTTGCAGAGTGAAACGAGCAGGAAATGCATGGGATGAAAAGCAAAGCGATTAAAGAGTAAACCCTTTTGTATTATATCAGGAAACAGGATGCTTCTAAGAAAAAAAGAAGAAGACGGATTGAAATTCTTGGCATCTTAAAAAGAGGAATAGACAACTTTACTTTAAAGAACCTCACTAGGGATAGACAATGTTGTAGCGAAGAGTTTAATCACATTGTAAACTAAACCGATAGGCCAAAGACAGACGAAAAACGTTACCTATATAATCTAAATAACTACTAAGATCTTTAGCGACTCTAGGATTAATAAAATCCGTATTTGAGAAATATCGAAAATTTGTACGAATCGAGGATCGAACCCAACAACTAAAAATTTACTTTGATAATGTAACCAATTCGAACATTTGTTACCTTATGTCTTGCAAATGAGTATAATCATTTTCTTTCATACTCATTTGATAGCGAAAAATAGACTCTCGAATAGATCCATTTGCATAACCTTGAGCAATTTTTTGTCTTGGTAGAGCAATGTCAGGGGATTCCAGCTGTAATTTAAACAAATTGATTCGTTTTTTTGAAATTAGAAATTAGGACTGAAAGACAAAAAACTAGTCTACCTCAACTGAGTTAATATACAGATCATTTTTTTCTTCCATATCGCTTTTATTATTGATATACTTGTGTAACCAACGGAAATCGTTTTTTGTGACGTTTTTACTATCTGCGAAAAAGTTTGACAATTGATATATATATATGAGTCTAATAGCTACAAAATACCTTCAATACACCGAAATAGATCAGAGATAAAATTTGATAATTCCGCACTTGGTTGGGCTTCAATTTCAAGTTTATATTTTGCAGAATTAATTTTTAAAATGATATTATTTAATTTGACAGCCGGTTCAGTATCTAAAATTCAAGGTGACAATTATCATAATTCAATTAAAAACTTTCAATATACCCAAATCACAATTAAATTCTGCATCAATTGGAATAACTCGTTCAATAGTAAGGTCTGAATACGTTTCTGGTTTTTCTTTGGCTGTTAAAAGAATAAAAATTGCGTATGTACTGTGTTTTTCAACGATACTTAATATTCTATTGATTGATGTATTATTTTCAATCAATTTCGATCCTATATGAATCTAAAAATGTGTTAAAAAATTGTCATTAATAGAAACTGAATTTTCATAGTCTTTACTTACCGTTTTAACATTTTCGTCCCAAGAAAACTTCAATTGTACAACCGATAAAACATTTTGATAAAATATATCCATTACGTAAACAAAACATTCTTCAATTTTTAAGCCATCAAAATTTGTTACTTTTTTGAATGAATTCGATATTTTTTCTTATTATTTCAGGTTAATATTATGAATTTGGTAATTTTTTATTACTGTCACTTTCTGTCATTGATAAGTTGACCAACGTTGACAACTAAATTTGAAACCTTTGAAAGTCACCAAAGCGACCAGTGCTATGCGAAATGTTATAAATCAGTAGTACTAAAACGGTCAAAGTATTGAATAGACAAGTGCTAGAAATGGGTTGGTAGGAGTGCATGGGGGAAATTTTTTTCAAGTTGGTATGTTTTTGCGTCTTATATACTCGCTTGCCAAATATCGTTATTTCCATCAAGTGTTGACATCCAAGGTTTGTAAATTACACAGGTTGCTCCATTAGAAAAAAAAATGACGTCATACGAAGAATTTTAAAATTGAATCAGTCTGAAGATATGTACGAATTTCTTCTGGATACGTCAAGTATCCATTACGTAGCCACCATGAGGCCACCTGCGTATTTTATTAACCTTGGTTGACTGACTTTGACCCTAACTTTTTTTAAAATGTTTTTGATCGATATTAAAACATTTTTCAACTTTCAGTGATTAATATTAATGCTCATATGTACATAAGATTTAGGAATCCTAGTACACCTATCCGTGAATTGGTTGAAATCCCAAGAACGTAATAAACGATTTAGTACTCAATTCAAACTTGATTTAAAAAAAATGTAAAGATGATAAAGATAGGATTTCTAGGAAAGAAAACTTTCAGATGGTAAACTTGTATGAGATGAAACCAAACACATTAAAATTTATAAAAAATACATTTTCACGATTATCTTTTGATGAAGAATCTGTGACTTTTATTCATTTATTGAATTCAACTGTACAAGAGTTTTAAGGATTTTCATTTAAATCGTTTAAATGTTTGGCTGCGTGACGCCATGCTCTTATCGTTGAAGGGTTTGGTAAACTTTGGAAATGTTTTCTCACAAAAGTATAAGCGTCAGTTGAATATAAATACAGAATTTGTGCAAAACTTCGAATTTCCGGAGTAAATTCTCCATTGATTTTATAGCTTTTACTATCTTCGAAGTTTATAGCCTCGTTGTTCTGAAAAAGAGAATATTTATTAAACGATAAAGGCTAGTTTTTAATTAACATCATTAAACTATTAAGTTTGGTAAAATAAAGATGATTGATCTTCATTACTTAACCAACGCATATATTATTCTGTGTTGAAAATAAAAAAGTTTATGAAGTACCTTACCATTTTATTGTCACCGGATTTCGAAAATGAAATGTTATTTTTCTTGAGTTGAGAAACGGTATTTTCCAAATTAGAAATACGCCTGAACAATTTACGATTCTGTGTTCGCAAGTCATTGATTAGCTGAGTTTTTTTTTTATCCGTTTCTCGGACTAAATTCAAACATACTTTTGCACTTCTTGGATTAGATAAATCTTCTAGTGTGATCTCAGAGATGAACCTAGGTTGAAACACTCGACGTTTTTTATTTGAAGTAGTGTCGTCATTTTTTTCACCTGAAAATTTAATTATTTTAAAAAAGAACGTAATGTTGAATATTTACCATACTCAATACTTTCTTGTGAATTTTCATTCGCAACGCCTAGGCCTGCTAGAGTTGCGTCTAAAACAAATATCAATTATTTATTTTGCAAATTTGAAAGTTTCATGCACAATTTTTAAAATATAAGAGGATAGTCTTTTATATTAACGATTACGATCGAACTGTTTTAGTTAGTTTCTAATTGGCATGTGCATTTCTGTTAAAAGTTTCCCACGGTGTGCTTGTCTACAAAAAATAAATAACCGATGAGGTAATAAGACCATTAGGCTCTGCTTCAAATAGCAATAAAAGCACAATTTTTTTCGGGTTTCTGTATTATCAAAAAGTCTAATTTAGCTAAATATTTTTTTTAAATATGCATAATGACTTCACAAATAGTGAATCATTTTGATTTAAAAAAATAGACACCATTAATAGATTCATGAATTGAAAAAATAAAAAAATAATTAAAATACAACATTGTGGAGCTTACTCAAACCATGATGTATATTATCTCCAATTAGTATAATTATTAAAACATAGATACATAACATAATCTGATTTTTTATTATCTCTCAAAAATATAAAAAACACACTTTGTTCTACTTTCTATAAGACACCTAAAGTACATTCTATAACTTACAACATATACATGTCTAAAATGGAAATCTTTTTAAAAAAAACGGTTAAAAATTAGAGCATAGATTTTATTACGGTAAATTCTGGTAAAGACGGAAAATACAAAAGTACAGGTAATACGACTAAAGAATTAAATCAAAACCAATTCATTCATAATTACATTTGTATAAGAGTTAATACTTACGTCTTTCAATTTCTTCAGATACATCTATTGTTTCTATATCCTCAAAATGTGCAACTGCAATATTGCTAATTGGACCGACATTATTACTGTCTAGATCAATTTTTACGGGAAGCGATTCAATTATTTGTATTTTATTAGACTCAACTGGTGTTTGATTTAAATATGTTTGTTCTGGTTTCAAATTATTTGGTGTTGCATTCATATAAATTTTATTTGGTACGTTAACTGATGGCACAGCATCAGCTTTCAAGTACCACCTTTTTCTATTACCGTTTTTTATATTGTAATCAGTTTCTAGAAAATGTTTTGAACAAACAAATATATTGTTTAATTTGTCAGAAGGAAATAAATTGCAAGCTTTTATCCACTCGGCTCTTGTGAATGCATTTTCCGGAAATCTAAAAATTGTGATTTAAGTCTCGTTTTAAGATTCATTATACAAACAAGCTGTTGTTTTAAATTTAGTTTACTTGTGTAAAGAAATTTGGTCAACTTTTGACATTTTACTCGTACAAATATAACACGACTGTGGCATTTCAATAATTATGATGTAGACATGGACACTTACAAAACTAATGAGGAAGTTCAAAATAATGTAGAGTTCAAAGTATTGCAATTGTTTGTAATGAATATTTTGTCGTCTGATTAAAATTATTATTGAATTAATACGTTATGTTGTTGGTTTAAATAAAAAAGATTACAATTTTTTTCAATCAAATTTGTGTTTGACGTTTACGACTGAAATTGACTGAAGCACTCACTCTTAATACGATTCTGTTAGTTCAAGATTCAACCGGTTCAACTAATGTCAGCACTTGCATTGTTTCGTGTCATTCGAAAGGACGGTAGGGGCCAGAACGCTCATCCGCCGCGATACCAGGTGCACCAATTCTATTATAGGAAAAAATAAAATACCTTCTCTGAAGTTCTAGCTCTTTCTACCCGCAACAAACGCTCTATACATCTATTCCACAATTATCCATTCTCAAATATGGCTATCCTTGTCTCATTTCAGAGAGTTAACAGCCCGTGGTAGGGGCCAGTCAAGGTTTGTAAACTACACAGGTTGCTCCATTAGAAAAAGAATGACGTCATACGAACAATTTTGAAATTGATCAGTCTGAACTGGCCTGAACTATGTACGAATTTCTTCTGGATACGTCACGTAGCCACCATGAGGCCACCTGTGTATTTTATAAAACTTTGGGGACAGCGGGGACAGGTAGGGAAATGGAAGAGTCTCTCTTCTCTGGTTCATAGTGATCTGTACCGTCACCAGACTTGTCAATAAAATATAAAGTTTTTAAGTGTTTATTTTGTTGTTTTAAGTAGTTATATTTAAACTCCATTCTACGTATTATAAATTGAAATGGCAAAGGCTCTAATAAACCAAAACCATGTCTCAAAAGCTGAAAAGATGCAACAAGATTTCTATAAACTCTTCGAAGGGAGAACTTCGGATGTTTTTAGAAAAACGGAATACAAATATCTTAAACAAAAGATAGCATTTTCTCTCTTTGGACTTCCAAAACTATATGAAGAGCTCATCACAATGGATTCTGTTTCGTCCTACACAGCTCCACAACAGGATAATATCAACCGAGTTTATCAGGCTATTGTGAAAAATGGTTGTAATGTGACAATAAGAAGCAGAATGAATTTTTATATATATATATATTTTTTTTTTCATTTCAGGTGTTTCAATTTACGGTTCTGAACTTATTTTTTTGTCAATTATTTATGTCGTATGCGAAGATCTTCACGACGAAGACAATGTTACTCCTTATCCTGTTTTTTGCATTCAAAAATGTTTTAACCCATTCGATTCGTCACTTTCGGGCCGCACTGACCTCATAGATGTTAGAAAGTTTTATTTTACCGGTTTTTTTTCGAAGTATGAATGTAAACAATACTGCCAAATTTTTATCGATCATGAAGCCAGAGTTTATAAATCTTGGATAAATTATGAAAAGAACAATTTACTACCAAAATGCAAGATGATAGTTCCAAATAATGGAAAATATTGTTTTGATAAGTTAACTGGTAAAGTTATACTCAGTACAAAATTATCACCAGCTTGTTCAACACTGAAAAATGTAGTGAATGGGGTAATAACGAATTGTAAATTCTCATTTAGTTTTAGAAATAATATTTTAATTATATGTTTTAGACTGATAGAATTGCATCGATTTTTGGATGGGGTTCAGCTGCGTTGTTATTGTCAACGACTGTGCTACCTGCTGCCGCCGTTATGGCCGTTGGTTTTAGTGCCATTGGTGCTGCGGCTTATAGTACTGTTCGAAGTCTCACTAAGCTTGTTGATCGATATCAACATCAAGAAGTAAAAATAAACATGCATTTATTGAAAACTTAAAAATTAATTCCTGAAATTAGTCAATAGGTTTAAATAATACTGCCGCGCGAGGGGAATGGATTAACACATTTTTTGGAATTGGAACTGTCGTTACATTTGGAGGCCCAGCATTGGTATCGAAAGTTTTTCGAAAGCCTGGACCAGTTGAAATGGTAATTAATTATTTTCACAGAATATAAAATGATTATTGAGCCCTAAACTCTATTTGTACTTTTAATTTGGGAAAGGTAATTAATGATAAATAATTAATCTCCAATTTCGTTTATGCTTTCTTTTCAGAAAAGTAAGAAGTAAACAAAAGTGTAGGTATACAGATGAACGCACATAAAAAATTATACTTCTTTGATAAAGTCTAGTTTTTTCTCTAAATAAATTTCAACAGGTCTTATTTTATAATTAGAATTCTTGACAGAATTTGCATCATTACAATTATAAAACAGTTGTAGCTACCCGTGAATAACGCACAGCCTAACACTGACAAAAATTGACCACTGTATATTATCGAAATGACAAGTGAAACAAATAACAGCGATAAGTTCGAGACAGTGATTATTATATTTAGTCTTATATCACACATATATGTTTACACTCTTTGTTGTCGGCCTTTGCCGCCATATTATATATTCAAGGTTTATAAAATACAAAGGTGGTCTCTTCGCTGATAACAAATCGGAATGAAGCGAAAATAACCTGCTAGAAGGAATTCAAATCCGTTATTTCAGGCCTAATAATTAATTTCAACTACAAGTTCAATGAAAATGATAAAAAATTTGTACTACAGTTACATATTTCTCATATACGAAAAAAAATACTTAAAATTTCTTATGCCAATATATGTTTTCATTTCTTAAAATTCAATTTCATCATACAGTATATGTTCAGAAAAAATAAAATATATTTTCACCATAATATGGATCATATTTATATTGAATTTACATTTTCCGTGATTCAACTCTCTAATCTCTAAAACCATAATATTTTTCAAAAAAAAAAAACTATTTTCAAAGTTAGACATCCGATGAGAAAGGACTTTTCAATTTTTCCTTCCCTATCCGGATAAAAATGGGTGAGAAAGTTGGCATGGGATAATGTGTGGCTTGACCAACAATCCAAATTTAAAATTTAACTATCAATGTTCCGTTAAACTTAAAACATTAAACGATTTTAATAACTTCTGTTTGAAGTTATTTGATTTGTTTTTGGTCATTGATTTTATCACAAGTTCAACAAACTATTGTTATGCATAGCAGATGTTTGAATTTGAAATAGAAATAAAAATTTATCTGTAGAAAGGATAAAAATGCTAATAACACTATTGATGTCGTTCGATAAGTCAGAATTCCAGTATAAATCTGTGGAAAATTTGGTGCTTGCGGATGACTGTATAACTTACTTTATGGAGTTCATCAAGCCCATTCTACAGTAATTTATATAAGCTCTTCTTTCTATTAAGATACTTTCATTGAGTATTTTTTATATTGCATTATTTAAACCCTTCAAGTATATGTCCTGTATATTAGAAGAATTTTCCACCCATATTTTAAGTTTAGATTTTATAATTCGTCCAGTGAAGCAGGTGACTCAGGGCTAGTGTACCTTAAGCTAGTGTGTTTTGATTCAAATTTCAAAATCTTTAGGTCCCCTTAAAATAGCTTATATATGTTTAAAATTTAATTGATAAAACTTTAACAGTTTTTGGATACTTATAATTCGAAAAATGCAGTTTTGAATGGTCTTCGGACGATAGGATTGGGAAATCGGTCCCAGAAAAATATTTGTATAATTTTTGAATATATTGGTACTTAATAGCTATGTTCAAGTTTTAGCTCTCTATCTTCTTTATTTATATGCACAAATAAATAAAAAATCAGAAAATAAAGAAGGACAAATAAGAAAATATATTTTTTTTATAATAATAAGAAATTGATTGATTAGATTATATTGAATAGATTCTTTACAAAGGTATATAAAGTCTGTAATTAAAATATAACTAAGATCATTCTTTTTGTCCCGTAATTTCGAAAAATATTGAGTTTGAATGACAATTACAAAAGTGATCTGTATGGTGTTCATTATATGGATGTATGGAACATTTAAAAACGAGTTTGGGGTCAAATCATGTCTATTTATTTATACTTTTTTTATTATGTCCGAATTTAAATTTCAGTTTTCCGGAAAAACAGTTAATATATATAAAAAATTAAACATGGCAAGTCAAGTAATTCCTACAGCTAGCGATATCCCATCAACAATATCTAATCTGTTCAAAGGGGACAAATGGTGTTCATCAAAAATACAAGCACTGAAACTATTGCTACTTTTTTTTGGAAATGTTGTCATTTTAAATAACGAAAAAGATGATTCCCTTGAAATCAATTTCAACATACTTCTTCTTAATACTTTCAAAAAGTATTGTAATGTCAAACTTACAGAATTTTCTCCAACAGATATGACGTAAGTAAAAAAATCATAATCTTTTCAAAATGCAGAACTGATTATTAATATTTTTTAGATTTGCTTTCCTTCATCTTATTACAAATTTACATTACAAAACAAATAATATGGATAATAACATAAACATGGATTGTTTTGTATTTTATCGAGGAATGAATTACTTCTTTGACGCTGATGATCTACTATCGCCATTAACTCAAACAAAAATATACTTCAATCGACATTTTCTAAATTTCGAAAATCAACCATTGTCATCAAATTTGATGGAACGTGTTGAATCAAATATGGATGAAAGTGAATTTATTTTCTTCCCAATTATTACAGCATCAAAATACCACATCCCTGGCCATCCTTATTTGCCTGTTGATTTTTTACTCGATATTGATGATAAAGACGATAATAATGATAACACATCATTGGAAAATATTAATTTTGTCGAATTTTTCAAACAAAAGGGATCAGAACAAGAGTTTTTAGGTACTTTTATTTCTGATGATAAAATTATAATTATTATTTGCAAGACATTGGAACCATACGATGTACACTTAAAACTTATAATTCTAGAAATCGTTAAATATTTTTACGATCAAAGTAAACAAGATTCTCATTTAATTAGAGAGATTTCTTTTATTTTTCCTAACGTTAGTTTAGTAGTTATTATATTTCAGTATGTAATAAGAATGTTTGAATTGAGTACAAAAGATTTTAATGCACAATATTCCCCACAATTAGACGTTGAAACTACAATTGAGAAAGTAGGAAGAATAATCTACAAGGGCGGTAAACTTTTGATGTTAGTAGCTCTTCAGGCTTTTCAAAGTTGGATTTCGACATTACACTATATATGTCGCGCCGAAGAGCAATTCCTTAATAAGCATTTTATTTCATTGAAGTACAAAGAAATAATGAAACCTAGGGTATGTCGCAATTGTGGAGGATTTTGTTGCAATTCCGTACTCTAACGTCCTTTTATGTACCTATGAAAACGTTTGCTTTGGTTACACCGTAAGGGCAGTACATTTTTATATTATGTATTTCGTTTATTGTTGGTTGTAAGGGTTTATAAAATTTAAAATTATTATTGTAAAATTATTATATTCCATTTCTTTGTGTTATAATGGTAGATTTTTTATATACTTCTGCCACTGGTATTAAAACCTGCCTTAATTAATAGTGCCTATGCGTTGATATTAAAACATTTATGTTTCTTGAATTTATAGAAAAATAAAGAAATTTTATGAATGATATGTTTTGTTTATATTTACATGGGCGTACTGACCTTAAATCGAGATGTTATGAAAAACTCAGCCCCAGTGCAAAAAATTCTGATATTTTTATTTAAAGTGGTTTCAAATAAAAAAAAGCTATATTTGCACTGATCGTGGTAGAAATATCAAGTGCAGTTTTTTTCTATATTAAATACATTTTATATAAAACCTGGAACTCTCCCAAAATCCCACATGACCAGTCCGCCCCTGTAGATTTGATATATTTTGTATGAATACTTTTGTAAAAAATGGATAAATAAAAGCTTTTGTTAAGCAATACTTCCTTTTTTTCAAGTGTTTGTTTCCCAAAATGTATATACATTAGTAACTATCCGTGCCTTAATCACAGCTAGCATTGATAAATGGCAAATATTATCACTTGAATGCAATCGAAATGACAGTTGAAACAAATGATAACAATCGGTTAATTCAAATTTGAGATAGTGGTTACCAGGGTCAGGGAGTTTGCACTTAATGCAAAAACGTGGTCAAAAGGAAGGGCCATGGCCGGAGTTTCTAGTATATTTTTAGTGACTATTTTTTCTAGAACGTATGACAACGTATGATACGGTTTGGTACAAGGAAATAATTTTTGTATGCAATTCTGTAGTAATGGTTTGAGTCATTGCTAATTTTAAATAATGAAACTTGGATAACATGAATTAATATAATTTTATTTTAATTAAGTATCTGAAATAGGAAATTATGAACGAGATCAAAAAAAAAAATTGTAATAAAGTAATATATTTAATTTGAATAACCTAAAATCAGTACAACATTTATAATTGTATCATAGTTTTAAAAATATAAAAATATAAAATGATTATACATATATATACAAAATTAATAGAAATTAAACATTTAACATACGCAAATCATAAAATATAACTTATTAAACTATATTCAAAGTAAAAATTAAATAATAAATATTACCTTAAACAATAGTTATAAATCTATACTTAGAATCTAACTATATATTAATAATATATATTAATAACTATATATTAACTATAACTATATATTATACAATGCAGTTATATGACTCCACTTGACACTTTTATCGTTTAAGCAAAAATCTCTCTCCAACATATTATTTCGAATACCTTTCAACAAATGAGGAGGATCGAAAATGTGGAGAATCTCTTTCCCATTAATTAAGTACGATTCCCCAACCTCCTCATTATTGGCTAACCTATTTTGATTTGAAAATGTAGTTAATGCTCGTATGGCTGCCGAATTGTTTTGTGCTTGGTCACATATTGTCGCTCGTACGTAAAAGCCTGCATTTTGCAAGGCAAGATTGACTTCTACAATGCATTGTTGTAAGATGTTCGCTCCGGTCACACTATCAATGAAATAAAATGCGACCGGTTGCTTGTAATCATGGAAAATGCCGCGTATCATAAAGCACAAAACATGATCAGCGTAGTTTTTAAATCTGCAGGAACCAATATCTTCAAAACCGAAGAAATGATCCTCCTTACTATTGTAGTGAACACCTACCCCTAAACTCATCTCATCAAATAGAAGCACACAATTTTTTATCTTCTCATCATTAGCATCATTTAAAATTAGAGTTAAATTTTGAAAAATAGCATGATTAATTCCAGGTTGAAGATCCACAATCGGCATCTGACGCTGAATGGTGGCTAATGAGGGCATTTCTATTTCATTCGATAAGAAATTGTATGCTTTACTGGACATTATGCTGGCAAATCTCATGGATAGTTTTTTAAAATTATTCGAATACCGGCAACCCTTCCTCGACAATTGATTCTTTCTGTTCTTTTGAAATTTGTTCTTAACAATTTCCTTTAGCAAGTCCGAGCAATGTGCCCTCCCAACGACAGTGTCAAAACTATTTTCCCTCTCCTTATCTAATTGTCGTCTCAATTTTCTAATTTTTCGGCGCAATGCGTGTACAACTTCCTTCTGGTCTTCATCATTAATTATGGGTACTGTTTGAGACTGGGTGTCGCGGTCGGTTTGTAATTCTTGAAGATTTTGTATTTCATCGACCTCCTCAATTTCTGGTTGGGACGGTTGACTCAGGTTGACTTATGTTGTAATTAAGATCTGAAATTTCAATCTAATGTTAGGTTTGAAATACTTTTATTTAACTAATAATAAACATCCTCTTTCTTGACATAATCTTAATGAAACATTATAATATATTATGTTAAACATAATATGAAAAAATATATTTTAACTATAATTATTATGTTAAACTATAGTTTTTGAAAAACTGAAATTTTTTTGTTGACTGCATTTTTTTCCTTAGAAGTTTAATTGTGCTTTAAACAGGATCTATTCTCCAATTACATTTAAAAGTATGCAAAAATTTTCGGCATTAATTATTGCCAGTAAAGAACTGTTGAATTTCCTATTTCCCGGAACAAAAAAAAAAATTAATACAAAGAAACTTTTTCAAATAGAAATGTGTTAACATAGTTAACATAAAATAGCGATACATTTAAATGTTAACTATATAATATTTGTTTATAATATGATATTATCTTTTAAATTTGTAATTTTCCTCAATATCCTTTTTTACTCAAAATATATTGTTACGTTTTTACGATAGGCTCGTTTAGGTTTGTTTCAAGACATAACACTATTTATTTTATTACAAACATATTAATTTATTTTAACGGTTGTTGCGATTTATTTCGAACAATTACTTATTTTAATTTAATAATTAACCAAATAATAAACTTATTTTAAATAGAACCCAACTAAATTGAAACTTTTTATTTACATTTTAACTATAGTAATAACGAATTTTTTTCCCCGATAACTTAATCAAAAAAATAAGACACACCCACCTTTGGCCCCATTGCCGTTAATATATTTTTTTATAAAATTTATATTTTACTATTTTTATAAATGAAACTTTTTTTAAATTTCTTCTGCACAAGTCCTAGAATCCCTTATGACTTTATATGACCCTTTGATCGTTTGACCTTTTGGTACCTTCGATCAAAAGTCTTTTGGCCCTAATTAATAAAGAAAAATATTATTTAAGAACAATATTAAATTTATATACAAACTCAATGGGGCCAAAGCTGGGCGTGTCTTATTTTTTTGATCAATTTACCGAGTAAAAATTCGGTAGTTACCATAGTAATTCATATGAATTTTAAATAAATAAATATTTAAGCAAAATTATATTTCTAATAAAATTTAATATAAAAGTTAAAACTTAGTTGTTAGTAAAATATGATATTTTGAATAATTGTTAATGCATCATCTATTTCTTTCAAATAATAATATCCCTGTTAAAAAACATTTTAAAGGTCTTTGGGCTCCAATATAATAAATAAAATATTATTTAAGAACAATATTAAATTTATATACAAACTCAATGGGGCCAAAGCTGGGCGTGTCTTATATTTTTGATCAATTTACCGAGTAAAAATTCGGTAATTACCATAGTAATTCATATGAATTTTAAATAAATAAATATTTAAGCAAAAATATATTTCTAATAAAATTTGATATAAAAGTTAAAACTTAGTTGTTAGTAAAATATGGTATTTTGAGTAATTGTTGATGCTTCATCTATTTCTTTCAAATAATAATATCCCTGTTAAAAAAGCATTTTAAAGGTCTTTTGGCTCCAATATAATAAAAAAAAATATTTAAGAACAATATTAAATTCATATACAAACTCAATGGGGCCAAAGGTGGGAGTGTCTTATTTTTTTGATCAACTTACCGAGTAAAATTTTGGTAATTACCATAGTATCTCGTATGAATTTTAAATAAATAAATATTTAAGCAAAAATATATTTCTAATAAAATTTGATATAAAAGTTAAAACTTAGTTGTTAATAAAATATGATATTTTGAATAATTGTTGATGCATCAATCTATTTTTTTCATATAATAATATCCCTGTTAAAAAACATTTTAAATGTCCAAAATACCCATTAGAAGTTGGTTAAAATTATTAAACGCATTTTAAATGTAATGCTTTCAAAATGCCTCTAAATACCATTTTTAACAGGGATAAGAATAAAATAATATGCTATCATTGCTATATTGAACCATTAAACGAAACTTAACTTGAGTTTCCCGGTTAACATTGTATTAAATTAAAAGAAGAATCGTAATTTCCATATGAAATAAAGTAATATTAATTTATAAAATAAATATAATCCATGTCGAATTATAATACCGATAGTTTAGTAACGGTGACATTCGGTTAGAAGTTTAAAACTCAAGTTAATATTTGCAACGATCTTGCGTAATTTTAATTTTTAGTTTAATATATTTCGTTGAGCACTTGTCGAGAATGTACTTTTCGTAATACCGTAATCATTTTTCTTATATTAATCTTTTTTTAAATGTTCTTTAACACAATGAAAGGAAAATAAATTTTGCAGTCGTATTGTTGTAATAAACTTTAAGAGGATGTTTGAAATAAATTAAGATTTTTGTTACTTACCGGGCAAATTAATAGTTGGAAAATCATTATATGCAAGCCTATTTCCGTAACTGTTTATAGGGCGAGCAAAGTGGTTGGAGCAAATTCGGAATTCATGATAGTTCATATAATCATATAATTAATTTTTGAATTCCGAATGGCTCCAATCCACTTTTGCCGCGTATAAACACTATTACCCAATTCTTGAGATGGCAGACGATGTAGATTCACTTTTGCACCGCATATGCCAATGCAGCATTTTCGTGGTATATTGCACTATTTAACCAAATCTAATAATAAAAATAAAACTTAAGGCAATGAAAACCAAAACATGTAAAAGCTGCAATACCTGGAAAATCAGTTCCTCCGTAAATGTTTCTTAATAATCGTTCTTTATACTGCGATTACTTTATGCTTTATGCTTGATTATTTTATGCTTATGTCATTAAACTGATTTAATTGCTTTTTTTAAGTATTATAAACAGTTTAACAGTTGCTATGGTTTTAAAAATTAAAACCTTAATATTTTATTCTGCTAGGGGTCACTAAAACTCGATATTTTTCAAAAATAGTTCCTTTTTTTCCCATTAGAGGTGATGTCATATGTGTCATATTTATAAAACGATTGTGATTTCGAATAACTATGAAGTTAAACACGAAGCCATGTTTGCCCTGTATTTCAGGTAGTCAACTACAGATAGGGGAATGTAAATTCCCCGTTAGAAATCATGCTTCTCTCTCTATGAATTAAAAATTATATAGCTCTATGTAGCTCTTTGGCCCTGGTGCCTTGACCACGATTTCCTATGAAGTGCAAACGCCCTGACCAGGGTGTCTGCACTTCATAGGAAATTATGACGTAAACAGCCAAATAGGGCCAAAAAGCCACATAGGGCCAAAAAGCGACATAACGCTATATGATTTTTCATTCAAAGAGAGAGACACATTATTTCTGACAGGAAATTTGTATTCCCCTGTATTTAGTTGGTCACTTGACTGTTATAAAATACATGTTTCGTATTTTACTTCATGATTATTGTGGTCTACAATCATTTTATGAATACTGTAATACCTACTTTGATAAATTTTTGTTAACTATGCCAATATTTTTTATATATTATGTATTTTATATTGTTCTATGAACAGGTGTAATGCACCTCTATGGAAATACCATCAGAAGTAAGAGTAAAAATAAATAAAATAGTAGGTACTGTGCAAGGATTATAAAATACATAGGTAGCCTCGGTAGCCTCATGCGCTACGTGACATTCAGAAGAAATCTTCAGACTGATTCAAATTTCAAAATTCTTCGTATGGCGTCATTTTTTTTCTAATGAGGCAACCTGTGTAATTTATAAACCTTGGGTAGTGTGTAGGGAACGGACGAATGTTAAAAAAGTTTTACATGTGTCTTTTAAAAAATATCTACATTCTATTAAATTCCATTGAAAATTTAAATTGGTAGATATTCATCTAAACCAATTTAATTTTGAAATCGGCAAAACGATTAATATATAAAAATAAAATTATGGTTTTAATGGAAGTATTATGCAAATATTTTTATTCTTCTTCATCGTGAGCCTAGCTCAGCTCTACAATTGCATTTCATTCGGGTGTTTGGCTGAAAAGTATATTAAAACTTGATTATATTAATAGTTTGCAACTAATTTTTTTAGGAAATTGGAAATATCAAATAACAATTACTCCTTCCGGTCTCCTACCTAAAGAAAATAAATTAGCTGATTGTATATGCGCTTGAGAGCTAGAAATTTTCAAGAGAAAGAAGATTTCTTTAAATGAAGGTATCCTTCATTAATTCTCTGCTTATTGATGTTAAAAATAATTTGGTAGGATTGTCCAAATGTAGAAATTAAATACTATGTGAGTAATCATATTTTGCAATTATTAAAGATAAATGTTAGAAAAATGAGCATTGCGACTAAAAAGGTGTAAATTGTCTATAAAACATGGTTCTCGAAATTTTCTTAGAATCATATTTGCTAAACGAATATTTTATTATACAGAATGTCTCAAAAGAAAGTTCACATTTGTTTTGATTATTGCGTGAACGCAACTATTCTGAGAGACACGGGGAGAGGTCAATCGGTAGCCTGGCTTTTGGGAATTTAGTCGCTATGAACCGTTTTTCGGGAGCAGACCGTGTGTTGTGCATACGCGAGTTTTATAAAAACGGTGATTCGGCGACTGTAGCGCGTAGAAAATTCTGCAGCATTCGACATATTCGTCACTTAATAATGCGCCAACCACTCGACTCATTGCAAGATGGGTCGAGAAGTTTGAAGAGACCGGTTCAACACTGGACAAACCAAAATCCGGGCGTCCAAGATCTTCGAGAACGGTCAAAAACGTAGACAATGTCGCCCAGTCTATTCGGGACGATCCGAACCTTTCGATTCGGAGGCGTGCTGTAGCCTTAAACGTGCACAGATCGTCCTTATGCCGCATTTTGCATAAAGATTTAAAACTTCACCCGTACAAAATTCAGTTGGTGCAAGAATTAAAGCCTCAGGATGCTGGTCAGAGGCTTGACTTCGTAAATCAGATGATTGAGCGCTTTCCAACGTTTAACAACAACTTGTTTTCGGATGAAGCCCATTTTCATCTTACTGGAAATGTAAACAAGCAAAATTGCTGCTGTTGGAGTAAAACCAATCCAAAACAAAAACATCAGAAACCCCTACATTAACCCAAAGTCACCGTATGGGCCGCAATGTCGGCGCGAGGAATTATCGGAATTAGGCCCTTACTTTTTCGAAAATGGAAGAGGACGCACAGTTACAGTTGATTCAGAGCGTTATGTGGAGATGTTAGACCACTTCTTCGTACCTGAGCTGCAAAACTTTCTGGGTTATAACCAAAGAACATGGTTCCAGCAGGACGGAGCAACTTTACACACGTCCAACAGGTCTCTGCCAAGAGTTTGTGAAATTTTTCCTGGCAAATTGATCTCCAGGAGAGGTGACATAAGTTGGCCTCCATGCAGTCCCGATTTGACACCCATAGACTTTTTCCTGTGGGGTTATGTCAAATCCAAAGTTTACGTTAATAAACCGACTTCCCTGGCACAATTAAAAGAAAATATCCGTCACGAAATCGCAGCCATCACGGAGAATACCTGCCGAGCCGTCATAGGCAATTTTAGTACTCGATTAAAGGAATGCCGTGAACGCAACGGTATACATTTGGACGATATACATTTTTAAAAAATAAATTCCCAAACAGTGTATTTTAATATCTAATAAATAATTTTTCAATAAACTCCTTACTTCTTTTAAAATTATAGTTTTAAATATGTCATTTCTTTTGAGACACTTTGTATTAATTTCATTTCCGCTTAAAAACGTAAGGAATCGAAACGATAGCGATTTTTATATCCTTTTTTAATATAGGTACGTATTTTAAATTTAAAATCGATAAATCGAAACAACAAATATCGCCCAAAATAGCGATTTGCTTATAGAAATCTTTGATAAATAACTTTTTTCCGTATTTCTAATTCGCAGGATCGAATAATAATGTGATACATTTTTTATTTATTTTATATATGAAGAAGTGTAAGTTCCTTATTTCAGAATAGTAAAAGCTTAGGAGTATACAAATATTTGTAAATTGTTTTGCTTAATAAATCGATATTTTTGTACAAGCTATAGAGTGCAAGGATATTTAGATATTATTATGTTTCGATCATAATAGTACATCAAATTATGCATGCAATAATGTAAGCATTTCGTTTTGTTCCTTTTATTTTACTAAGAATTTTATAATTTTACTCCTAACACGTAAAAACTCAATTGTTCACATGATGTGAAAATTATTCCTTTAGTAGTCTGGTATGTTTCTGAATATTTCAAATATTTACCAAAGTTAAGCAAGCAAGCTTATTACTACGGAAGATAAGTTCATTTTCTTGGTAGAGCATAATATAGGTTCACAAGAAACGTATACTATGTACGTATACTAATTTACAATGTAAATTTCGAAAATAGATTCATATTTTACATTTTATACAATACCCCATGTTTCTTACCATAATAATATAATTATAAAATGACGGAAAATCTTGTAATCACTGTCATGTTTTGTGTTATACAACTGTTCTGGTTCTTTGAGTTGACTAATTCAGTCTCTGAAGATTAATCTTTACATATCGTATAATATATTGTTTTTGAATAAAAATGGATTTAACATATATTCAAAAACTTATTTTCTTGAATTTGAAGGAAATAATATAATTTATCTAAAATATCATGTTAAATTAATATTTTACGATAACAGTCTTCGTAAGAAATACTCGAGTTAAATTTTTTGATAAATGCATCAAATTTTTATCAGAAAATGATATTTTTCCCTTCTTATATCAGTGAAAAATATTTAAAGACTAATATTTTTATATCTTTTATACTTTCATGAAAGCTCATTTTTTGTACGATAATCTAAATTTATCTGTGCTTCGATTTTACATTCAAAATCATTTTTTCTATTGAGTAATCGTTTAAATTACCCATAACTCATACTTATCAGTAGTCTTTTAGTAAAATCTTTACTTTCTTACTTTTTTTTTATCAAATAAACTGGTTTTTCATTCTCTATGAAATCTGCAAATCGTTTTATTGTCAATGCATGAATATCCACTAAAACTTTTAAGCTATTAGTTTGAGAAGTATTTTATGCCATTGAATTTTAATATTGTTATTTTTTACACTACATTTAAAGGTACTTAAAAGTACATTTTTGTACGATCAGTTGTATGTTAGAATAGTAAAATTGCCTTCAGAAAGGAAGTATCAGAATGACTTATTAATTTCGTTCATTCTTTAGAAGTTTTCAGAATAATAATACATCAAACATTTTGGTTTCTATCAAGGCTCATAATTTGCATCTGTAGCGAAACTATAGGGTGTTCTATCAACAGCGCTGGATTTAAATTTATCTCCATTTTGTTAAAAATAGTTGTAAGATGATTTTTTTTTGACAATTGTTCGTATACAACCCGCGATGTAAGAATATGGAGAAATATTCAAACAATCAATTTTTAATTATTGTTAAAACACATTACAAAAAATGTGAAAGTTTTGCGAAAACAATTCACCAGTTACGTCAAATTTTCGATCACAATAATGGATCAGATATTAGGAGATTGTTAGGACACTCTTTACAAAAGTATGTGCATAGTGCAATTGTATAGTGAAGCGTTTCTTGTTTTGTTGATTAAAATAATTAAAATGTTATTCTTTATAGATAGATGATAAAATTCAGATCTCAGCTTTTATTTTAACAACCGATCTTAAACAACCTGAATTGTCTTCTTATTTAAAAAAAAATATTCTTTATTTTTCAAGTTGATATAAATTAACCAAATTTGCCATTTGTAGTGGTATATGAAAATTTTTATTTTTCTTATTTCTTTTACGAAAAACATAATCATACTTAAAAAGTAAAAATTAATTAATTATGATAAAAAAGTAATTAATTTCGCACATTTGGACGTTGTACATACAAAATTGTTGGAAATAGATAGAAAGCGTGGAAGTAAATTCGAATATTTTATTTTTTTTCAATAAGAATAATTGATTTTTAGTTGTTCTAAATACCGAAGAAAAGTTAATTTGGACGATTGTATATTTTAATTGATAATGAAATATATGATAAAAAATTGCTCCCTTAATGCTTTTCAGCAGAATATATAATTGCTCCAGGTCACTCACAATCATTGGTTCAATAAATTAGATTTTAAAAATTTTGATTGTTGAAAAACAAACAAAAATTAAAAACCGCCTCCTTGGTATTTGTTATAAGTGTCTTCTTTCTTACTTATTAAGTGAAATGCCGTTATTTAAAATGCTGTAGTTAAAATGATATAACAAAAACAGACACTTATTATTAATTCATTATTTATTTTTTAATAACACTTATTAAATTCAAAATTTCCATTGTTGATAAACTTAACATTTTCTCATATAAAGTTAGTCACCCCCATTCACTCTGTTAGGGTAGGAATTTTCCAAAAAAATCTTATCACATGCCTACTTCTTATAAGGAATACACCGAATATTAAAATTTCATCTGGCAGAGGAAATATATAATTACACGATAGTATGTATGCACGGTTTTAAAAACGTATTTACTTTAAGCTTTATTAATATAATTATTTTTTTACTACTACTGTTACTTTTTTCGTTAATATTTCCTTATTGAGCAACCCTTAGGATTTATTTTCAACAATTTTGTAAAAAAAAGAGTCTAATGTAAGATTCGAACCCACGTCTCTTTTAATGTTTTATTGTGAGCATAAGAATGTCAGATACGTAAGCGAATGCGCTACGAACAATTGCAATAGTTGTTTATTATGTATAAAAACATTTATATTTCAAAAAGGCAATTTTTTGTCCTTTAAATTAAATTACTATGCTTTTGATTAGTTCAACTAAAAAGATTAATACAGATCATTTTTTAACATTTAAATACCTTTCCAATGATATATAACTCGCCTGTCTAAAGTAAAACATTTTTTTTCATCCCTCAGTTTTTACGTAAGGGATACATTCCCTTATTATTTTTAAGTTAAAATGATAAATAGTCTAACGTATGTGAGCAATTGTGTTGTATCTTAATATCAAATTTCATTAAATTCGGATGTTCCGTTTTTTACTATAGTGCCGTCTAACCGAGCGGTGACCATGCGACATTTTTCAAATAACTTACATTTTAAACTTGTGATATCTTTCGAATGGAATGTTCAAATTGAATAACTCAAAAAGTTATATAATGGTATTAAAACAAACTTAAATATGAAGTATATATGAAATAATATATTTATTTTGTGGCATTTATATATATTTCTTAAAATGAAAAATCACTTATTGTGACATAAATATAATAGACATATGCTGTCGCCCTATTTTTTGTAGATAATAATATGTTCTGCAAAATCGTACTACATTATTTTGTTCTATAACCAATAGTTTTCGCAGCACATGCGATAAAAGAATGTTTTTTGGTAATTTTTTCAGACCTTGGGCTACATTATTGGAGTTTTAGTATGGATCTCATTAGTATGGATAACATTTTTGATAATTTAATATAGCCTATGTTTACCGGAAATAGTTTAGCTTCCAAACAGTGAAAGAATTTTTCAAATCGGTCAAGTAGTTTCGTAGCCTATTCAAAGCAAACAAACAATCAAATCTGTCCTCCTTATAATAATAGATAGATTACATTTCTTAGGATTGATAATACATGATTACCCAAATTGAGAATGATATAATACAAAAAATCATAAACTTCTAAATTTTGATACTGAATTTGTAGACGATATAATATGATGTAGACCTTTAAAAATATTTTGCAATACAAGGATATACTTTATAATGGAATGCTAAAAAATCGTAAGATGCTTAAATAACTTTTCATTTTTTATGTTAAATCATTTTTATACTTAAGTTTTAAGTAACAGTTTATATATAATAACTTATAAACTTATAAATAACTTATAAATAGTTACATACAATTTTATGAAATAATAAATATTGTGATATTTTAAGATAATATAATATATTTCCTTAATTGATTGAATGAATAATTTCTCTATTCACAGGTCTCACTTCCCTCGCACCCTCAGTATACCTATAGTACGAAGTGGCTCATAATATTTTTTATGATATGTTATAACATATTTTTTTAGGAAAAATCAATCGAATTTTCTTTTGGTTTTTTGAATTTCTCAAAAATTTAGAAAAAATCTCATAAAATTCGTTACTAAAATTTTAGTTCAAGTATTAGTTCTTCTTCAAGTACTAGTTCAAGTATTTTATTATAAATAAAACAAATTTCAGCTCGTTTCATTCTAAGCGGTTTTTTGAGGGCGTTTTCCACTTTTTTTGAAAATCATCAGCTAATTCTTAAATGTTTTGTAATTCTTATTGAGCTTTTGAATTCCACAAAGAGAAAGTCGCCAAAGCGTAGATCGGCTAAAGAGAATATGAAAGTATACCTAAATCAGACTATTTTGATAATTTTTTTTGATACTTTTGATACTACCATTATTTTGATAAATTTCAATAATTTTCCTTTTTTACTTTGTAATGAAATAATATTACATATTATAATAGCATATAATCATAATAACATAATAATAACATAAAATCCTTCGCTAGGTTACGATATATGGGTATAGTTTTAAGTCAAGTTCTAATTTTTATATAATAAAATAAAGTGATTTATTGTCGCCGCATTAATTACATAATAAAGGAATAACCAATGTAAGTAAAATAATTCATATTTTTAGATAAATGATGATAAAAAAATATGATATTTACTAACAAAAAAGATTAAGTTTTAAATGATTATTTTTAGTTTTTTTATGAATTGGAATGTCAATAAAGCTTGCGGACTTTAATAAACAGAACATTGTATTAAACAGCAATTCATTTCTATCTATTGAAATTCAATTTAATTTTCCAAACCGTTTTCAGAAATCTCTAAGAAAATGGTTTGTCCTTCGATTAATAAACCTTTACAAAACTTTCAGTATACAATATATATGCAAAGGCGGAAAAAGCGAAAGGGATTAAGCGGAAACGTTTTGAATATACGCTGCAAGCTATTTCCGTTTGTAAATGAAGCAATTCGTAACCCCTTCTTAAATATTGATATTTTTTTGTAGAGATATTGATGACTTAAATATACTGTGTTTAATATACTTAATAATTCATGTACTATTAAACTTCTAAAATGTAAATATCGTAAAAATATCAAACTTAAAATTGTTTTCATTTCTAATAGTAATGCTAAGTGTAATGGGTAATTACTTCAATTTTCGTAAAACTATATAATCGCCTATGTTTCAAAGATGAATGATTTTATCTTTTGAAAGCATTTTTCGTCTGCTTATATGGGCTCGTAACATTTTATAAGGAAAAACGCTGAAAGAATATTGTCGTTGTGGAATGTTTAGGGGACACGGCTTCGATGTTTTGTGAAGCATTAATGCCACATATTTCCGGTTCGTGGCACTGTAGGGGATGAAATCTAAATTGAATTTCATTGCAATTGCATTTCGCAGGCATTTTATTGAAATATATGACTTTATATAATAGGTATTTTCAAATATTTTTGACATTCAAAAGATTGATAGTATAAAAGAATTGACAAACTATTACACCTGAAGCTTTCTGCAGTGTACGAAGTGATGTTAAATAATTTAAAATCATTCGAGCATTATAATAATAAATAATTTCTAACATTTTAGACATGATTTTGATTTTGTTTCCATTTTTTTTTTAATGAATTAGTATAGTATAATAAGTTTGTTACATTTGTTAGATGTTTTAATTTATTTTTATGTGGAAAAGATTATATGAAATATGTTTTACTTCTAACGCTCATTTTACAAAGTTGAAGATTAATTTAAAGCTTTATGTCATGTAAAAACAAATTTATTTTATCTTATTTAACTGTAGTTGTAAACACCTGAGTCCTTTTTGAGTTTTAGAAGTTTAGTTTTATTTTCCGTACTAAATTTTCATAATTTAATTCAAATGAGCGTTAACAGACAATTTATTTTTGATTACTTTTACTATTTTTTTTAAATTTACGAGTATATTTATATTGGTTTTCACCCCTTTGACCAATCCTGATATCTTTAAAATTTGGAAATATTTAAAACCTGTAAATAATATCATTCCAATATCTTTCCATTCCGAAGGAAAGCATTTAACAATATTTAAAATTTGTTTAACCATTTTAGTGTAGATACGTATATTTTCACATTATAGTGAAACTAATATATACTTATTGATATGGGTATCATACTACGCATGCACATTTAATTTTCCAACTTGTTTTGTGGTAAGGAAACTTTGTTTTACAATGCTCAATTCAATTTAGTTACATTATATAGCTAAAACTGCTGAACCCTTTTGAAAAGACAAAGAAAATGAATTATTCTTCAGCCGTAAGAATAGTAAATGGCAGGGGGCAAGTATTTAAGGGAATGTCTACATAAATGGGCTCGAGCACTAACAATAAGAGTCTGTACCACTTAAAAGTATAACTAACCAGCAGACAACTCAAGTTTTCACTCTGAGAGTAACCAAGTGTAATGGGTCCTCTCCGGAACTAAACTTATTTAAGACAACATTACTGCATAATAACTCTTTTGTTAACTTTCCGGTTAAGTTTTTTATTATATTTTATGTATAAGGGTAGGGAGCATTTGTAATTTTTTATAATTTTTTTTAATTGACACCATTTCAAGTATGTATTATGAAAAAAAGTAATTATGTGTAAATGAGAATTGTAATATAATTTATCCATTCTTATCATTGAAACGAAATAAAAAGTACCTTTATGTAAAAAAAAGTAGACATACTTTTGTACACAATTTCTAAACGCAAATTGAGTAAAATTTCGAATGTTTGATCGACAAATAAATGATAAAACTTTAAATAACAAATGTCTTGTTGTTTGTAGGTAAGTTAAGTTTTGTTTCTATTTTAAACAATACATTTAACAATGAATTCATGGATAATTAAGCACAAACACAGTTTTGATTGCAAAAATATAACTTTAAATTTAAGATACATAAGAGTGTAGGATAAAATAATTAAGACAAGTAAATTATTTTCTTTTAAATATAAATAGACACCTAAGAAAATTTTAATTAAGAATGCTAGAAGTTGTACATCGGATATATTATTTTTCAGGAGAATGTAAAATTTAATTTAAAATAAATGTAAAATTTTTAAATGCTTTATCCGATTTAAAAATATAAATTTTGTCTTTTTCAGTGGTCTTTAGTTAATTTTAGATGTCTTCTACTTTGTTGGGTTTTTTGAGTCCTTTTTTTCAACATAAAAATAGAACAGGAAATTCGATATTTTAAATTTTAAATTCTTTTTTGTAGGAGGGAAAAAGCTACGGTTCTGGCACTCCAACTTCTAAAGTCATGTATATAATAAATTGTTTAAAAATGTAAAAAATATGTAAAAAAAACATCTTCTGCAATATAATGATTCATTGTGATCGATCACATAGATTAATTCAACTGATCGAAAAATTCTGGCGTACTCAATATACGAAATTCTGTGTATGTAATTTAAAGTCTTCATTCAACTATTTCGATATTTATCAGAAGCAGAAAAAAACCTATGACTCTAATGATTCCTGTTGAGAAGTTAGCGATCCTCCATCCTAAGAAGTATATCATTTGTGTTTAGCGAACGCTGCAGAGTGCGTATTTTTTCATTGTTCTTAAAAATTGAAGAATCTGTAGGTGTTGCAAAGTCTGTTTTAAAAAAGATTCCAAATTTTTAGAGTGTTACAAAATAATGTCTCCGTCATTTTCAGTAAATTGTGCTAATCCTTTTAAAAATAAAATAGACATGCATCATCATTTAATAATGAATCAGATTAAAGTCGCTTAGTTATCATTGTTCATTTCGCGACTGTCGGTGTACTTAACCTTTCTTATATTATAAACGCGAAAGTTTGTAAGAATGGATGTATAGATCTTTGGTACTCTTTCACGCAAAAACTACTGAAAAGATTTTAATGAAACTTTACAATAATATAGCTTATACATCTGAATAACCTTAAGGCTATACTTTATGAAGATTTTGTGTGAATTGTTTAAAATATAACGATAAGTATCAAGCAAGTATCAAAAAATTCTTCCATCTGCGAGTTATTTGTCGTGCGTTATAAAAACTATTAGTTATACGATTATAATGTTTAATGGAAATGTTTATCTTAAATAGTTCTTCAAAAAAGCTCGCAACAACATATATCTATCTTTTATGTGTAAGCCATTATCGCCAAAAAAGTGAACCATATTCTAGAAAATATTAACAGAAGACTGCAGTTGTCTGTTATGTGTCAGTGATAATAAATAA
The DNA here is from genome assembly GCA_958496175.1 of Sisyra terminalis. Lineage (NCBI taxonomy): Eukaryota > Metazoa > Arthropoda > Insecta > Neuroptera > Sisyridae > Sisyra > Sisyra terminalis. The sequence continues at coordinate 19,063,520 of OY292275.1, forward strand.
AATTTAGTTCGTGTTTATCAGAATTAGTGTTATTGTGTAGAACTATTAAATTAATGACTTTAAAATCAATTTCCTTTTTATAGGTAATATTATTATTATGTTATAATTTTCATTATTGTTGATTTTGTACTAATTGTAAATTATATACCTTTTTATAGAGCAAATTGGTTTGTCATTTTATTATTATTTAAACAACGTTATAACAATAATTTTAATTGAATAGGCAGGTATTGCATTGTTTAAATATAAACATAGTAATAGCTATCGGACTGTACTTTTTAGAAGTGTATAAAAAGTATCTCCTAAGAATTATGCCGCGAAAACGTAAGTCTGATCTTTCCCAAAGCTTTAATAAAGCTCGAGCTATGAAAAAAGCTAAACTTAACGAAACTTTTCCACAAGCTGAATTGCAAAGGCTTGAACAGACGGAGCGCGATGCAGCTCGCAGAGCTGCTGAGACACCTTAGCAGTCCCAATTTTTTCCCCATATCTCCATAATTTTTATTTATGCATAGGTGTTGATTGATTTACGGATTATTTGGTTCACGTTAGGTATACCTACCATAAGTATACGCAATAGAACATCCTCTGTATATATATATATATATATATTAAGGGTCTTTTCGACTTTCTTTGCTCCCAGGGGTTCAAATGCTTCCAGATTGATAAAAAAAATCCCTAAAAATTTGAGCTCTTTATATTAACTTTAAGATATTTCGCTTTTCAAGTTAAATTACTTATGGAAATAACGTGGGAAAAATTTCACTTGTTCTTTTGAATTCCATAACTCAGCGACAAATAAATCGAAAGTAACTAATCGCGTCATGTTTATTGTAAATTTAACGTTTTAAAAAAAAGAGCTCTTATGATTTTTCGCTAAATCTATTGGCTAAAGAGTTATTGGCTTAAGAATGCGGTACTAATGGTCAATGAAAATATAATACATTTTCAACTGAGCAACGGAAAGATGATAGAGTTGGTTATATAGTAATATTGAATCTGACGACCTCGAAAAAGTAAAAAAATGAAGGATGAACTACTATACAGCTACGTCGTGAAGAATAATATTGTATTTGCTTCTTTTTGATCATAAATACAAATTTTGTATACGAAATTTGATATATTTTTTAAAAATAAGAATTTACTTAATAATTATAGTTGACAATATTAATAATTATTTAATAATTAAACTTTGACCTCGAATAACTCTTAACCTAATAGATTTAGCGAAAATTATAAGAGCTATTTTTTGTAGAGCGTTAAATTTACAATTAACATGACGCGATTAGTTACTTTCGATATATTTGTCGCTGAGTTATGGAATTCTAAAGAATCATAAGAAACTTAAGTTGAAAAGCGAAATATCTTATAGTTAATATTAAGAGCTCAAATTTTCAGGGACTTTTTTTCAAAAATATGTATAAATATATATACATATATATATATAAACATTTTTGAAAAATGAATTGATCATTACATACAACTATTTCATTCTAAGCAACAGTTTATTAAATGTGCCTTTTTAAAGACGACAAATTAGTGCTTCTAAGAATGATTATGTTTTTCGTAAAAAAGGCAAGAAAAATAAAAATTTCCGTATATTACTGCTTACAGCGAAGTCGCGACGAAGTCGCGGGCATTAGCTAGTATTTGTATAGTTGTTTGCATTGTGACAGACTATTTTTGTTAGTTATAAAAACGCAAACACTATGGTCCTTTCTACTTCTTTTTTTTGCTTCTGGGGTCATATCCTGTAACACTCTCCGTTACAGTACTTTTTGTAATATGCAGTTGCCGATTGGGCACTTGTTGTTAAGATTTGGATATTGTTTTACGTGTATTATTATTTCGGAATGAATATTGTTTTCTATTTTAAAATTATATTGTTTCATTTATAAAAGAAACTTCTCAAATCATTCTCCATAAATCGTATTAATCCTAATATACCTACACCTTTTTCACCAGTGGATTGGGATTGTCCAATCGGTTAGAAGATAACGAACGGTAAACATCTCTACGATGTTTGTATAGAAATAAAATAGAATTTTCATTGATTTAATCTATGATCTATCTGCAAAATCACACGTCAATTAGTATTTTCTAAGTATATTTATATAAGATTTTAAAAATTTAAAGAAATTATTTGTTGAAAATTATCAAAATCTTTGGTTGTTAATCTAAAAACCGAAGAATAGCATAAAACATTTTTTATATAATAGAAAAGAAATAAAACTTTAGTCCACTTCCAATTTAAAATTGAGATAAATTTTATACATCAAGATCATTTTTTCTTATTTTTTTATTGAAAGGGTTCGGAAAAATTTCATCTCCACAATTATTTGAAGGAATGAATCGATAAACTTAGCTTTTTTTCCTGAATCTCGCGTGTGCAATAAATAATTCATACCATATTCATATTAAATTCAACACGTTTTGTTCATAAAGTTGGAGGAAATTTGAACGTATCGTACATTTTTGAAAAAATCGGTTTTTAAAGTCACTGCTGATGAAAATTGACAAATTAAGTATTTTCTTTAACTAATCTAGGTATTTTTAAAAACAGCAAATAATAAAAAAGTAAGCCTACTGGTGGCTGAGTGATCAAAATGACCGTTCCAAAACTGGTGGGTGTTGGGTTCGATACTCGTATCGAGCAAATTTTAAATATTTCTCAGGTACGGATTTATATTAACTATAGAGTTGCTAATCACTTTAGTAGTTACAAAGCGATGGTAAATAACAACGATTACGAAAAAAATGAGATTTTAGAAAAAGCTTTTACGGTTCTTAAAGTATGCTTCCTAAAATTAATAGTGTCCTTATTATAATAAAAATAAAATAAAATGCTCTTTTAATAAATCGCTTATAAATTGCTCTTATAATAGGCAAACAAATACTTTTGTTTACAATTCATTTTTAGCGTGATGTACATTGCATAAACCAACCCAGCAGTGTCTGTAGATCCTGATTAGGATAAAGATTAGATTTTACAATATATTGTAGATGTTGTTTGTTTGAGTTGGGAAAAAATAGATAAGTCTAGCAGTAGTATTCTTAATTCTTCGTGAAGATCGTGTATCTTGTATTTGACTGGGTAATTTCCCAGCATTCTTAGCAATTTATTTTCGACTTTTTGTATTATTAGATACTTGGTTTTGCTTACTGAACTCCAGACTGGACAAGCATATGTTAACACTGATCTGAGTACTGCTTTATAAATTATTATTTTATTGTTGGTAGACAGCTTTGATTGTCTGTTTAGCAATGGCTATACAATGTTAGTTTGGGTCATTAATTTACTTTTAGCTATGTATACAATATATAAAATATATTGCAGTCCAATTTATGTAGTATAATTTAACATAATAATATACAAATTTAATATCTAATATATAAAATTCTCGTGTCACGGGGTGCGTAGTTAAACTCCTCCGAAACGGCTCGACCGATTTTCATAAAATTTTCTATGTATATTCGGTAGGCATGAGAATCGGACAACATCTATTTTTCATCCCCCTAAATGGTAAGGGTGGTCTACCCTTAAATATTTTTTTTTATTTTTTGGATAAAATTTTTTGTTTTTATTTTTTTATGATACATCATACAAAAATACATACAACCCTAAATTTTCACCCCTCTATGATCAACCCTTATTTTTTTATTAATTAAAAACTTTAATTTTTTTGGCTAGATTTTTATTTTGTCATGACTTAGAATAACAAAAAAATCATATTACTCTTAATTTTCACCCTTCTACGATCAACCCCTATTTTAACGAAATATTAACGAAAAAAGTAACAGTAGTAGTAAAAAAAATAATTATTTTAATAAAGCTTAAAGTAAATACGTTTTAAAAACCGTGCATACATAAAATCGTGTAATTATATATCTCCTTTGCCAGATAAAATTTTAATATTCGGTGTATTCCTTATAAGAAGTAGGCATGAGAAAATATACTTTTTTTTAAATTCCTTCCCTAAAAGAGTGAATTGGGGTGATTAAGTTTCTTTGAGAAAATGTAGAGTTAATCAACAATCGAAATTTTGAATTTACTAAGTGTAATTAATAAATAAAGAATAAATTAATAATAAGTTTCTGTTTTTGTTATATAATTTTAACTACAGCATTTTAAATAACGTCATTTCACTTAATTAGTATGAAAGTTTAGGTAGTAGGTACTTACATCAAATACCATAGAGGCGGTTTTTAATTTTTGTTTGTTTTTCAACAATCAAACTTTTTAAAATCTAATTTTTATGAACTAATAATTGTGAACTGGAGCAATTATATACTCTGCTAAAAAGCATTATGGAAGCAATTTTTTGTCATATAACAACAATTGGTTTTCAAATAGTTCTAAATACCGAAGAAGAGTTAGCATAGAAAATATACACATATATATATATATATATATATATATTTATTGATAATGAAATATGACAAAAAATTGCTTCCATAATGCTTTTCTGCAGAATATATAATTGCTCCAGGTTGCAATCATTAGTTCATAAAAATTAGATTTTAAAAAGTTTGATTGTTGATTGGTTCATAAAAAAAAGATTATAAAAAGTTTCTTTGTTAAGAAACAAATAAAAATTAAAAACCGCCTCTATGGTATTTGGTATAAGTTCCCCTACTACATAAACTTACATAATAATTAAGTGAAATGGCGTTATTTAAATTTCTGTTATCAAAATGATATAACTACAATGCCCATTGTGTAAGCATAGGGAAACCGCCCTCTCTCATTTTCCCCACCGCACTTCTAAACAACCATAACTACAGCTGTGAATATACTGGGTTATGTTGAGTTGGTGGAAAAGTAAAATTGCCACAATTGGTCCCATCACCAGATCCGTTACGCTCATTAGATTATAGGCTAGGAAATGATTCTTAAAATTTCTGAACCAAAACTCAAAAATATAACAGTTGATTACAAACAACATCGTTTGGGGCAACGCATATTGCGCTGGATAAATTCATGTCCCCCTTCAAGGTATAATTCCATAATAATTTTTGGATAACATTTAAATAAATTTTTATTTTTCAAATAATATAAGAAAATCTTAAACAAATGCAGACAAGAACAAATTTATCACTTACTGGAAGCGCTGTTACCACTACTAGATATCCACTACTAGACCATTACTAGATCATCAAATCTTACAAATGTATTTTATGAGCAATACAGATACAGAAATTGATAGGCGTTGTATTCATAATCCGTAAACATAAACAATAAAACGAATCATTGTCCAAAAACTACGGAGGTATCTGAAAATGCAGAAAATTGTAATCGATTAAAGTCACACGACACGTCGTTCGGAAAATTGGGATATGTGGAATCAAAATGTCTTCTGCTTTGTATTTTCAATTCAATTTGTAACTTCGATAAGGTTGCTCATTAATTTTTTCACCGCAAGTCGGGTGTTATGACCAAAACGTGGTTGATCTATATATTCCACAACATAAGGATTACTGATCCAATTTTTAATTGGATTCTGAGGCGGTAACCCGGATAATTTCAGCGAATTTAAAATTCTATCCATAATTGAAAACATCATCTTTATTAGTAACGCAATCAACCGAATTGCAGGTCTCTAATTGGCCAGTTTTCCTATTTTGAATCTGAACTATCTATTTCATTAATATCATTTTCGTTGACAACGTTTTTTGGGGTCAATATAACACGTTCTCTCAACCAAACATGATTTTTGTAATTTGTAACCAAGTTTGGGAACACCCTCTCGATGAGTTCGGTCTTTGATTTAGTAAAGTGAAAAAATTGGCAAAGAATGTAATGTATGCAGGTAATGTGTCAACAGAAATTTTGCCATTACTAATATCGATCAATTGTTCGGAAAACACTTTTCTAAATTAGTTATTCTGCAATTCGAATTACATTTTCGAGTTTAATTTGATTGTTTTTAAATATTTCCATACTGTGGACGACTTCAGACATTAAGGATCGACTGTTGTCGATAAAATAAATGCTTGCTTTAAATTATCAAATATCTGGTACCATATAAATAAACTTCAGATGGAAGAAAACAAGAAAATTGTATTGCTGAACGATCCTTCTGCTGATGATTTCTCCAAGAAATTAATAAATTACCGTGTTCATTGTTTGAATTTTTATTCAAATTAAGTTTACTAAAACATTATTCAGCCTTTTTGTGAAAAAGCTAGCAATTATGTAAAAATTTTGAATGAGACGAAATCCCAAAAATTCAAAGGAAATGAAATCAATACGCTCGGTTCGTTGACAAGAACATGGTTATTACCGATATTCAACATTTGCTTGGGAAATTTTTCAGCAGATTGATCATTCCACAACGCATGCCTCATGTCTCCAACTGAAATTTCTTCACATTGTGCCACAGATTTTATGATTTTAAGCAAGTATTTATTTCATTGGTAGAATTCCATCTTGGAATACTTGGCACTGGATGAAATCACCAACAACAAAACCATTGCGCTTTCAAAACATATTGAGTCAATGCGAAGATAGATCTTTCAATAACTATCGTTAATACCTTTAAGAAAGAGTTACAGATAATATGAAATTGAAAGCATTGACATCAAAGTGTGGGTCACGTGAACTGCCAACTACGGAAAATTCCAAGCCTAATTATTTAAAAACTGATTTTGTTCAAATTTTTACGTGTATTATTAAGATATGTTAATAGTTACTCTGCTTTTTGGAGCGATGGTGAATTGAACTAATCATTAATCATCAAAATCAGTCCAGTAATTTTTTAGTTAAAAAATGATCTAAATAACCTGACTTTATTTAGTATATTTAAGATATTTGATTTGACAAATCGTATGTCAATGTAATAGCAACGTACTTCAATGAGGAGAATCAATCTGAGGACAATGCATGCACCAAAATTCATAGCTTCAATAAATTAAATGAATTGTTGACATGCCATTGAATTAACTAATTTTTGTTTTTTATTAATAATTTTTGCTCCCATTGTATAATATAATATTATTATATAATATTGAACTTCATAATTGAATTCGTATTAGTTTGTTATTAAAATTATAAATTAAGAGTAGCTAAAATATTCGTTCATAAAAAACACTACGTTCAATTCCTGTTAGGCACTACGAAGTTTGCCGGGTCAGCTAGTAATAATATATAAACTTAATATAATAATATATAAAATATATTGCAGTCCAATTTATGTAGTATAATTTAACATAATAATATACAAATTTAATATAATAATATACAAATTATATTTAATAATATACAAATTTAATATAATAATATATAAACTTAATATAATAATATATAAAAATCATACCACCAACATAAATTTGAACAGAGGTTCAAACAAAAATATTCGTGACGTATTGCCCACATACGTATTTCGATTGCCAAGCAATCTTCATCAGTGGTCATCAAGTAGTTTGGATCACTCCGTAACTGCTATGTGATGATTCACAAAATAATCACGGATTGACCTCAACTTATATGTCGTGCCTTTCTCTTTCTGCGATGTGGTTATGGAGGGGGGGTGTTCCCAAATTTCTTTACTTTCACCGAATCCTTCGTAAGCAACCCGAAAAGTGCCGAATTTTGAATTGGACCATTCTCCCAATTTAGTACCTTTCCCTTTCTCTTAAAAATTTCTATGTTTTCGAGTGCATCCAATCGGTTTGAGCGGTGAACACTTTTTAGAAGTCTAGCTTCTGCAAATGTATGCCCTGTTTCCAGTACATGTTCTGCCACACATGATTATTCCACTCTTGCATATTTTATGTTTGCCAGATGTTCCTTATACCTAACCCCTATTTGTCTTCTAGTCTGACCGACGTAGCTTTTATCACAGCCCGTGCAAGGGATTTCATAAGTAGCAAAAGCTCCTAGCTCTCTAGGAGGATGCAAAAATTGCTGTATCGTCAGCATACAGGGAAGGGAAAGTTTCGAGTGTCCGCGGGATATCATTTATATATAGAATTAATAGAATAGGTCCCATAATGGAGCCATGAGGGATTCCAACCGTAATTAATCTGCTATTAGACATTTCATTCTTGATTTGCACAAAAAAATGAGGCTCTTTGAGATAACTCCATAGTATTTTTATAATGTATCTTGGAAATTTCATTTTAATTTGTTTGTATATTAGTCCCTCATGTCATAGAGTATCAAGAGCCTTTTTTATGTCAAGTAGAGTCAAACCCATGTGTTTAATACTGTTAAAGGCGTCAGTTATATGGTCGCATATTTGATAGAGTTGCATTGTTGTGAAATGCCTGGATTTGAATTCAAACTGTTCGGATATTAGTATTTTTTCTTTGTTAATATGCCCGTTTATTTTCCTTAGGATCGTTCGATTTTGCTTAAGGTTGTAAGTAGGCTCATAGGTCTATTACTAGTGGGACTGAATGTTGGTTTACCAGGTTTGAGGGTCGGAATCAGTTTAGATTTTTTAAATGTTTCTGGAAAATATTCGTGAGCCAGCATTTTATTTATGATAAATTTGTGGAAGGTTTTTCAGTATCTTTGTATTGATATTATCTATTCCTGGCGCTTTTTTGTTTTTAGTTTTTTAATGATGATTTTTATTTCTCTAAGTTTGACCTGGTCAAAGTTTGTAAAGTCTATAGTTTTTGTTTTAAAGAAATCTGCAACATAGTTAGTAATTTTCTTGTTTTGGTTTGGGTTGCCTAGGTTGAGGCTTTGTTCATGAATAGCTTCAAACTGTGTAGTTAGTAGTTCTAGTAGCTAGACTTATTATACTAATAGTATTGATTAAAATACTACCTAGTTATTTGAGAAACATCCTGTTTTTTGTGATACTAACAATAAACAGTTGCTGAATAACACAAACGACAGACCTGTAAAGAAAAAGTAACTTTTTTTCTGGTTAAACATTGAAAAAAGATTTTTCCTACTTGCCCTGTACTTGCTCTGTTACTTTTTCTATAAAGCTAACAAAAAATTTTTTTGTATTTAGCTTTGAAAAACAATTATTTCAAATTTAATTTCAATAAAGCTTTGCTAAGTTTGGGTGGAAGTTTGAAAAAGTACGTTTACATATATGCCGAAGAATATGTAAGATGAATTAGCAAAGTTGGATGAAGTAAAATATTGATAACATTGCAAGTTAGTGAAAATATCTTATTCAAAACAGTGATGATGATGTCTGTGGTATAGCAAGATGAATGCGAATACCACAATCAGACTAATCAACATTCCCTAAAGCACGAGTCCTACGTTTAGTGGTAAGATCACTCAACTAATTCCCTAGCGTTTCATGAGTTTTACCACGCTACGTACACATACATAACATATACGAGCAAGTCACACAACAAGTGAAAATGTTTTCATTTAATTCCCATCATATCGTTCTTCGTCGAACCTGATGTGCATATTTAATTTTATCCCGATTTCATTGTTTTCCTGGTTACTTCGACTGAAGATTTTCCACTGAGAATTGTGTAATCAGTACTATAATTAGATTATATAAAATAACATATATGCATTGAGAATTTCTAACCATAATTTCTATTTCTGTACTTAATAATTTTTGCACTAGGTTTTTGAAAAAAATAATTATACGAGTAATCATAATTAAAACCATTGCATTGGTAGACGTCACAAATGCAAAAAAAAAGTTTTAAACAATGTAATTTTTCCTACGCATTTCGGGTTTGTAATCCTCCATATGTTTTTTGAACGATTGTGGCATACAATTTCCAATTAAAACTGAAATCAACGTACAATTTTAAAATGTACGGTTTTAATCAATCATTTCAAAAAAGTGTAATTGCTTGTCAAATAGCACAGCCCACATCATTCACAGAAACAGAAGACTAAACTGTAATTAGTTAGTGTGACTATGAACGTTCTTCTTTTTTTACAGAATGTGCATATGAATTCGTACTCATTTATTTCAGCCGCAAAAAGTTACGCATTTTAATTTTTTGATTAAACTGAATTAATTATTGACATTTAAAAACACAATGGGAATTATGAATTATCAATTTAGCATTTGGTTCTGTGGTGAATATTAAATATTAATCTGCCATGTTTTATGCACAAAACAATCACGAAATTATTTTATATTTTACTAACCTACCAAAATGCTTATACTTATTTTTAAATATTTAAATATGTTTCAACTATTTGCATGAGTCAATAATACATTAAGAGAAAAAAAAAATGTTTTCTATGTCAAAATTAATTAACGTTTAATAATGAAGCAAATAATCAAATATCAATATTTTAGATTTTGAATAAGTTCTTTTAATCTGTGCAACCTATAGTTGGTTTTAGGACGTTTTTTTTAAAATTAAGCCCTTATTTCTTGCACATAACACCAAGTTTCAGCAGGAATTTCATCTTCCTCAGGTGTTTACTTCTATACTAACGTACTAACTGCTTTTCGTAACACTTTCATATGCGTTACAGTATTCTACTACTAACTATTTATTTATTATCCTCATATAACTTTGGTGCAGATAACACTTTACCCTAGTCATTTTTGCTATCTGACTGCTTAGTTTTGTTTCATACATGTTTCATATTTCAAGGAAATAAGCAGAATACAGATGGTATGTTAGCATTATTTATAATATTTTACGTTAAATTCCATAAACTTGAATTCGTATAAATCGATTAAATATATTTTTTATTATCTAATGTCGGGGGATCGTTACGAAAAGGGTCAAATTGATTAAAGGAGGGAAGTGTCTGTAGGTTGTATTGGTCAAGAGAGTCTGGTTATTCAAAAAAAAAACGATTTATCAACAAAAAACTATGTAGGTATGCGATATATAAACTCCATACCATTAATGACAATTTGTTTACATAAGAAAAAAATTCCGGTTGTTTAAGATCTTTAATTTTTTTAATATTTTATTATTTCAAAAAGCAACGTTTCGTTACGTAATCGTAAACTGTAATCGAAACTGGATTAAAGAAAAAATCTGTTTCAAATCTGTATTCAATAAATTAAGTTTTAATTTTTATACAATAATGCATTAAAAGTACTAGCAAAGAAACATAAACTTGATAAAACACAGGGCTATATCACACACATATACACACTATCTTGGCTAATTACTAATAGAAATACCGTTTTACCACTTGAACCGATTATTCTTTTGATCGATCTTTACCGGACCTATTTGTAGTGCTACGAAACTGGACCAGGGATGCTGAGTTATCACAATAGTTGAAGTTAGATTTTCAAATATAAGTCTATATTGAAATATTTTATTTTATCGAAACTCTGTCGAATGTTATTGAGTAAATGAGGGATGAAGGCCCTAAACTGTTAAGGGTCTGTTGGTTTCAGTCTACTCAGTCTAGTCTAAAAAATGCAATTTGTTTTCAACTGGACTAAAATTTTAATATTCTAACTCGAAAGATCATAGTTCTTTCGTTACAGAATTTATATTATTGGAGTTTATTAAACGGAACAAAATGCTTAAGCTTTTTCATTGTTTTCAAAAAATTCTATAAAATTAACATTGTAAAGTGCTGCCTGGGAGTTAAACATCCTAAAATGAAATGTAAAGTTACCAAATATAAAGTAATTTTAGGAAACCTGGACCTGTAAGCCTCGCAAAATATCATACCTACACAGAATTACAAACAAAAAGTAATACAGCGATCTGCTAATAGTCTAGAACTAATCCAAAGAATTAAAATAATAATACTGCAATATGAAGGAAATATAATTAGAGGGGATAGATATCAAATACTTCGCGGTATTCAAGGGAAAGTAAATGGAAAGGAGAGTATAGAAAGAAGAAAAATGTCCTGACTTCGAAACTTTAGAGACTAGTTTGGTAGTTCTTCAGTGCAAATTTTCAAAGCTGCGGTCAAATAGGACAGGATTATCACGATAATCACCAACCTTCAAAATGAGACCGAAATCTAAGAAAAAGATAGGAAACCATTATGGACACTAAGATGAAATTTAGGAGAGAGGTCCTGTCTTTTTTGGAACTAATCATTTTATTTTTGAAGTCGGTAATTTTTATGATCAGTGACCGTGAAAAGCACAAAATGACGCTTACTTTGCCTTTGTGTTGCTACAATGGAAAAAATAAACTCAAAAAAGCTTATTAACTCATTTATGCTCCCTTAATTAGAATTAGAGATTTGTATATTGATATTAATTTTAAGAACCACAATTCTTTGTCTGTGATTTGTCCATCCTTGTTCGTAGGAGGATTAAGAGACTACATTTACAGATATAAATTATATGTCACTAATAAACAGAATGTGTATAAGTATTTCCTTGAAAAAAAATGTTGCTTTAGTTTGAGTTTTTAGAAGTGAAAAGCTAAATTTGTATTTGTTAATAAGTGTTTTTGAAACTAAACCGGAAACATTAGATATAATACGTTTTATTGTTTTCAACAGGACATATTTTATTTAAATTATTAGGCAAATTGAATTAAATAAATGCACAAACATATATCGAAAAAACACTCAATTTTGCACAATGATACCATTTGCATGCACATTGATATTTCACTATTTTTTTTTCCTTTTTAACGAATACAATACCATCTGTCTCGCTCGTTTCCATTTTGCAAATAGTTCTCATAAAATGTTATTGAGCCGAGTACGTCGAGTATCGTTTCGATGAATTGTTTTTCAGCGCCATTACTAGACCTATTTGAAATGTAAACTGTAGTTAAGGGAATTTGTTTATATGCTCAAAGTTTCAATAACACCCGGCATTGTGCCCATTTAATACAATCCTTAGTGAAAGTTTACGTGTTATGAGAAAAAGATGTTTTTTGGCTTGATTTTACAGAAGCCTGGAACAGTCAGGACTAATGCTTTTACAAGATTATGCATTTTATTGAAAAACTTTTCAGTTAACTTTTCCAATACATAAACTAAAAACAAAACGACAAACTGTAGAGTCAAATAAAATATTCTTTGTGTTTGATTTACTTTATTCTGATCTTGTTACTAAACCTAAATCAAGTTATAATAGAGTAAATATATGAAGGGTACCTAGTATTTTTCAAGCTTTCAATATTCTTTGTTTTATACGAAACAATATTCGTTTGAACCATTTTTGATACGAAATTTGCAACCCCTGATGCTTTATTACCTTATTCCTACTTAGTAAAGCATATATAATTTTTTGCACAACTACTATTTGTTAAAAACACTAATACAGATATTTCTTGCAATAAAAAAATATATTTCGCGATATTTTCCGATGTCCTGAAATCAGTGGAGATTAACAAAGAATTGATCATAAGTAGAATATATTTAAGACTTACGTAAGAAATTGTAAAAATAAGAAAAAAATGATCATCATTGGTATTAATATTGCTCATTAAACTACCTTTCTTATCACTCAATTAATTTCCATTGCCAATTAGCCAAATTAATTGCTGGCTAGACTTGAGACGTATTTCTGTTTTAATCCATTTTTTACTGAATCACATAATACAAAAATGACCAAATTTTTTTTAGTATGAGTCAAAATCCCTGTCTGAAAATCTTGGAAGTTTTAATTTTGTGGTCCAAAAAGAACTATTGTACCCAGCTTTGCTTTTAGTTCCAATTGGTCAGGTCTATTTCTGAAATAAATCTCTGTAAAAAGCTAATAGAATTTTTATGTGAATTTTTCAGCTTATGTCCAAGTGTTCTAAGAGAGCTGAAAGCTTGAATCATAACTGGGAAATCAAAACACTACGTGAAAGGCAGTTTCATTTCTTGCTTACTTTGCAATTATCACAATAGTTTTTATCCCTAAAGATGCTTTCGCAAATTGTAATCTCCCGTCAATAGACTTACCAACATTCTGATACCATTCCTTCCTAGGCTTAAAGCTTTTTACTTTGATATTTCTGAGTAGACACTTTACTTTTGATATATTTTTGAGCTTTCTTTATCATAACCATTGAGAATTTGCTTCCTGAGTAGTTGTTTTGAGTCATATGGCCTTTTGATTTAGTGTTGAACACATTGGCACATGAATCAATGCTTGGTTACCCATGATATACTTTTTCTTTTATAAATTCGCAAGTAGTGGTTTTGATTTTTTGAAAAAGATCAAGGTTTTGGCTTTTTTTAACTAATATTGTAATATTTTATTAAATAATAGCTGAAATCGGCAGATGTTGTCCTGAAATCTACATTATAATGGCTATAAACAAAATTAAAAACATATTTCTGAGTAACCCACAGCATCCCTTGGAATTTCTATTGTAACTAATCTTTTAGATGTATATTTTAACAATTCAGTTTTGAGAAAAATCGCTAGATATCTAAAAAATATCGATTATAGCGCGAAAATGACAATAATATTAAAATATGACAATGTTAAAATGATGACGATTAAAGTTCAATAATGCATCCACGGTCGGGTCTCAAAAATGACTTTTCTCTTTTAAGGATCAAACAGAACTGTCCCGTCCGTATATCACACCATTCAGAGCTTCTTTCCTCGATCCTTAGGTCAAAAATATTTTCTGAAATTAACCAATCGTAGCACACAAAAAACACCTCTTGAGCAATACCTTTCATTCCCGATCGTGGCCACATTTAAGTACCCAGAGGCCACTATGAACCCAAATCTTGTCATCATAAAATTCAAACACAATCGGCTCAAGTAATAAACAACAATTTCAAAGTTTCACAAAGTTCTATTATTTAGACATGAAACGTATAATAAAAAGTCCAATAAAAGTCGGTGACAATTATTGCAGATCCGTTAGGTCTTTGAGTGTCATCTCCGACATATATATACATACACTAGCTGATACCCACAACTTCGTCTGCGTAACATAGGTGTTAGTTTTATTTTCTTCTTATATTAGCTGTTTGTCGTGGTATGTAGACATTTTTATTTTTATATTCCTTTTGCGAAAAGCACATTCATATCAAAGCACACTATTTATTGTCTTTAAGAAGACACATCTACCTAATTGTTAATTTAAGTAATTGTGATTGGTAATGTAAAATTAATTTTTAAGAAATATTTAATGAAGTTCCTCAGGATTTGGAAAATTGATATTTTTATCTCTAATGAGAACGATATATAGCAACGATGGCCAACTCGCGGCTCGCCATGATTTTTTCTTTAGCAACTTTTTGGGGTTTCTTATAACATACGTCTTTATATTAAAAAAATAATGTTCATCCCTCAATGTTACGTACGGGAACCATCTCTTTTTTATTTTAAAAAATTAAAATATAGCCCACTATGAGTGAAAAACTGTTTTGTATCCTAATACCAAATTTCATAAAATTTGGTTGTTCGTTTTTTAGTTTTAAAGATGAGGAAATCTCAAAACAAATATTTACCCAAAAATTGGGTTAAAAATTGAAATGTACAAACATAAGAATTTTATATTTAGTGTAGGTATATTTTTTCCCTTCTGATTTAAGTCACTATAATATCATTAGTCCTTTTGCAACTGAAGACCTACTTCGATATATTACATATACAGATAACGACTCTAATAAATTCAAAAATTAATGCAATGGGTTTAAAAATTTTAATCACTACTTGTGAACCTTTGACTATTAGATGCCAAAAAATTCTACTGTTCATTTTTAAATTAAGAACATTAAGGTATACGAATATGAAGTCTAATTTTAACCAAATCAAAAACAAAAACTTTTTTTCCAAGTTTTATTTGTGTTGCTTTGAAATTAAGTACAAAACCCCTTGTTAGTAAAGGATTAAACTTTTTAAACTTGTAAAACACATTGCATAGAGTTCATTAGATGCGAATTTTTCTATCCTTCTAGGTAGATCAAAAGATGAAAAGAAACTAAACATTTCAAAGCAATATCAAAGAGATATATGGTTCGTATAATGTTGAGTTGACATAGAGATATAGAAATAAAAACCATAATAACGTACAAGTTGGAGGATTAAGTAAAAAGGATGTTGAAAAATAGAAATAACAAAAGAAGAACATAAAAGAGCATTGGCTTTAGTAAAACTTTAAATGTAAATAAAAAAATAGAATTATTTCCAAAATTAATTGGATTTGTCCGTTGACACTAAAGACCATTTCATAGAAATATTATAACTACCGCCTTTTACAGCTCTACATACGTAAAGCTGTGTATCAAATATATCCTCATGTAAGTACCTTTAAATGAAATATATAGCACAAATGCGTATTAAAGTCTCATTAAGTCGTTATAATTTGTATCAACATATGATTGAATTAGTATAATTACTAGTCATTACAGCAACGTTTTATCTAATTACTAAGTAATGTCATAAATCGCTTAGGTTTATTTATTTTTTCTATTTACTTAAAATTTATCATACAATAGCTCGATTTATTCATGAAAACACTAAACACTTTAGCAAAAAATTTTAACGGTTAATTTGTTTTTAACATTAAATAATGTAGGTAAGCAAAAATTATAAACTATTCACATTATAGTGATTTAATCTGGTCATGGTTTTCCAAATAGTATCATGTAAACTTTGAAAATTAAACAGAAATTAACATTTGATGACATTCTAGCATCGTTTATGCCTGGCACTTTATATCACCTAAAGCCAACCCTTGGCTAACTAGTGCTCTGAACTGTGGAGAATTCAACGGTCAATTAGGACATCCTGTCTCGACTTTAGTCATAATCTAACTTTTAGTTATTAAACTAAAGCTCTATCGTTATTTGGGTGTAATTTTATGCATAGTTGCTTTGGCTCACCATTGTAATCGATCGAAACTTACCCTAAGTTAAATTCAAAGGTTAGCTCAAGAACATGATTAGAATTTGTACCGTGAAGTAAGTATAATAAATTTAATTGATCAATTCGGATGAATTAATTAGTTGACAAAATTGTAGGTAACATTATTCAGTTGAAAAATATAAAAAAAAAACGTTTACCTGGAAATAGAAATACTTTAAATTTATGGAAGTTTATTAATTAAAGTTAGCGATATTTTTTTTCTTTCACTACTCTCGAGTGACAAAATACATAATAAATGACGCAAAAAAAATATGAAATTGCAACATTTGGAAAATGCCTCAAAACAAGTTTTTCTTCAAGCAGTGTTTTCTCGGAAATAATGCAAGATGTTCACAAAAGGTCTTCTTTTAAAACTCTCAAGTAACAAAGAAACATCAATGGTAAAAAATAATCGAAATTTCAATTTTTATAGAAAAGCTTTAAACGTCAACTAAAAACTATAAAGGGTTTTTCTGAAAAATATGCGAGCGACAATTTTTCCCCAGAACTGTTGAACAACACAATAAAACGCCAAAATATTTTGTGTTATCTATGCATAGTCGTGTTAGTTTTAGTTAGACAATTTATAACTGAAGAAAAACTGAACCGATTTTCATGACCTATGATTTGTTGGATTTATCTAAAATAACAAAATAACTATTAGAATATATGAAAAATTATGCATAAAATACGTTTTTAAATAAAATAGATTTGACATATTTCTCAATTGTTTGCACTTGTAACGCACACTTATACCTTATTTGTAACCATTGATACCTCTTGACCTAATAAAAGGTTTTTTATTGATCTACTCTACAGTAATAATATATATATAGAATAAAAGAAATAAAATAATATTAAAGTTAAAGTTCCCAACGCATGTCTTTGCCTTTCAACAGCTTAATAGAAAACATTGCGATAGAACGAATTAATATGATTCTTAACTATATAAATATTTAAAGATATTTGTCTCAGATCACTGGGAAAAACTACCTTAAAAACCCAGCAATGGGGGAAGAGTAAGGGTATAAGGGGTTGGCGAAAAACGCATAACAACCGTTTTAATTTGATTACTTTATTTATTGAGTGTAAATGTCAAATTTAAACTTAAATTCAAATTCTTATTCATATTTTGTATGAGTTTTATTATGAGTTTTACGATGAGAGTGATATTATTACCAATGCGGTGTCTTAAAAGATTTAACCTTTTCAATACGTCAATTAATTAAAACCAATTTTCGTTATAATTTTCGTGCTGATATTTATAAAATTATAACCCAAATTGTACTTGAATTTCAGGAATATTTTTTTATATTTTGCAAATGCGTAAAAAGTTTAACGAGAAATGAAGAGGTAAAAATTATTTTTAAATTCAAAAACAGTGCTAAACAGGATAAGAAAATCAAAACCAGCGAAACTATTATAACGAAACTATAATTAATATAATCTGTGCTAGTTTAAATATAGACTAAAATATAACAGATATAACAATTGGTTTCAAATTTTATTTAAATATGTATCTGTTAAATATTTTTAAATAAAAAAAATCTATTATCGAGTTGCATTGTCAAGACGATATTTTGATATTTTGGACTTCAGCTTTTAGATTTACATTTTTTTAAAAGTATTATCTCCATAGTCAATTTTAATAACTCAAATAAATAATAATAATTTTTGATCTAAAAAAAACGTGTTAACTATCTTTCGTTTGCATATCTATACTTTCACAAAGCCGAAACATATTTGATTGAAATTTCATGAAATTTCAAACCGAGTTGAACTCGGTCGTCCAGGTACTTTACAAAGAAATGAAGAGCTTACCAAAAAAAGAGAAACTAGTTCAACAAATATTTCTTAATACATTACACTAGATTTCTTACTATAGTTCACTCCAAACTTTAGCAGTGAATAGATAAAAATAATGCCCAGAATAAGATCGGAATATCATTGCAGCACAAACACAAAGCTTCATTGTACAAATGCATAAAGATGGATCTCCTTATTCATGGGCTGTAGTGTCAAATAATACAAAACCAACAAATATTCTGTTTAAAAAAGTACTGAGGAAAACGGGAACATTTCCAGTAAGTATCCAATCTCTGACAAATATCGAATTAAGGAACAAATTAGCCAAAACAACATTGCAATTTCGAGGGGCACAGTCAGAAATAATTACGTGTTTAAAAATATGCATGTTTGTTGAAAAATTCATGAAAAGGTGAGATTTTATGAGTTTTTGCATGCATATAGGGTTTAATATGATCAATCATCTTCTAGGTATGAATCTAAATATTTAAAATAAAATGAATATTTAAAAAACACACTTAATTTGTTGTAATGATCCATAAGTGTGTGTATTTAAATATAATCACATTAATAATTAAAAATGTGGCAATATAACAGATATGAATTAATTTTTTAAATTCAATTTTAGGTAGTACTAAGTTCACTAGCCCTAGTCCTATTAGAGTACCCTAGTTTTTAAATGTTCCAAAAGTGTAAAGCTTACTTGATGAATATCAATTATTGTGCACACATGCTTAATTTTGCTATGAATGTGAGGAAAAAAAACATTATTTTGGCTTGTTGTTCCGACTTAATCAAAAGAAACATAAATAAATAGAGTATTTTTAAGCCAATAATCAATATTGGAATAAAATTAAGATCAAATCAGCACGTTCAATCTTTGTAAATACGTTTTCATTTTCTGCATCACGTCCTTATTAAATTGATATCTTAAGTGATTGAATAGAAAAAGTATCTTTGATGGTAGATCAATAAATTTATTTGATGAAAATATTAAAGCAATTCAAGTATATGAACGTGGAACTATCTCGTTTTGTTTTTCTATATTTACTACAAGCGGCTATTTTAGTACTAAAAATTTTATAACTTTTCAAATTAATTACGACTTATTTTATATTTACGAGACCCATATTACAAGTAAAAATAAGCTGTATTAATGCTACAAAGCTTCTTTTCCTGATATGATATTCTGTCTTGTACTTGAGCATTGTATAGTGTAAAAGTGTGTTAATTTGATAAATATATGTAATTTAACAAGGATCAGTATCATGCATCTTTTAAAATTACAAGTCGTAACTCATAAATGTTAGATAGAACTGACAGAATCCGCTAGTTCCAACAAGCATCGCTACTGATACAGATCGTATTCATAGGAGAGTAAACTTTTAAATTTATATATCATATAAAGATAAATGTATAGTTCTGAGTAATATTAGAAACGTGAATTTCTCGGAACGATGTTTGCGAGCAAACTATAGTAAGTAATCCAAAGTTTTGTGAGCTGATCTTTAAAAATGATTCATTGTGACAATTTGTACTTCTTTATGAAAACTGATTTACATTTATTAAACATAATATTTCATAACTATCCTATGGGTAAGTTTGGAAAGCCTTATGAATAATGATAATACGCGCTTGTGTATTAAAAATGTATTAAACGTAGAAAAAAATGTCTAATTCCTAGAATACTTGCGAAAGAATTTAAAACAAAAATATATTGTATTCTATATGAGTAGATAAGAAAATTCTTGAGATATGCCACATATAAGTTACCGTGTTTTCTTTGGTTATCTCTAAAACTACGGACAAACTTTTTGTTCCAAGATATGTTTGCCCTAATAGAATACAAATTCCATCATTCCTATAATCAAGTGCTTATTAGTAAGCTGATTTTTCATCATCATAAAATTTCTAAAGAATGCGATATATTTGACTTATCATTTGACTGATATACAGGCTAATTGATAAACTTACTTCATTTAAGCTTAATGACATTGTCAATGCCAGAAGTAACTGTACTATAAAATCTTGATTAGTCTATGAATACCCATGAAGGTTATTAATTTATTGTAAAACGATTGGTATGTATCTGAAAAATTTGTTAGTTTGTCTCTCTAATCAGTATAAATAGTTCTCTTTATTGAGTGAGGCTGTTTTTCTTACTGTCTCCGTGATCATACACAAAATTTATTCTTTCTAAATGCTTGTTAAAGAAAAGTAGGATTCTAAAGCTTTTTAAACTGTATTTACCCATTTTTTATGTTGAGGTACAAAATTTTTTAGCAAATCTAGAATTAATTAATCACCAAAATTGACTAAAATAAGAAAATGCTTGAATCTTCAGTTACATTTCTTCACCCTTATCGTAGCTTTTTAATGTTCAACGTTCCATTAAGCAAAAACAAAAAGAGCATCTATTAGGATTAGAATTTAAAAGAATTTTCTTAACTAATGTAAATAGTCGTACAAAAAAAAAAGGTTAAAATTTTTGACCAAGTATTGATGACCCTAAAAATTGATAAAAATTCGCAAATCGTTAAAATACTAAAAGTTTGCTGTCAATGAGATTTGATTTGGTACTTACTGGTTTCAAAGTGCCCATTTCGACCATTTGTTTATCATTCCATTAGTATAGGAGCTTAATAGGTTTGTTATACTTATAGGTTATTGTTATAGGTTTGTAATTCCGTAATTTGAACTAACAAAGAATCAATGAAATATCTCTCAAGGATAATTTGACATACCATACTTCGAGAACGTTTGCTTTTTATATGTAACAAAAAAATACTTTCAATAGAAGTGTGACAATAAACTGAAGCTAATAAACATTTGGACTAATTTACATTCTAAAAATTGAAGATTTTGTTTACCCAACTAATGATTAAGGAGAAAATCTTATCGAAATGATCAGCCAATTGAAGAATATCTACTCATATGTAATTGTTTTTTAACTGTTATTTACCGTCGCTTTATAACTATTAAGGTTTTTGGGACTTTAAGATCCTGAAAATTACAAATCTTTTTCTCAATAACATTTTTGGAGAAAAAATAAACGAAAAATCGATTTTTTTTTCGTAAAATTTACAATACCAATTGATCCAAAATTTTAATATAATTTAGGGGTTGATATTGCTTTCTTTATTAAAAAACTATAAAAGATATAATAAAAAATAATAAAACTATAAGACTTTATTTTAAACCCGAGTATTGTAATGAAAAATAATTCCTTTTTTTCTAGAAATTAATTACATTTTATTTACTTGAAAAAAATAATTGGACTTTTTATTAATAAAACAATATTTTATTTATCACTTCGATCACTTTTAAGCTTTGAATCGAATGAAATCAATCAATTAAGAACAAATAAGGTCTAAATAAGTCAAGCACTTTACAAATTTCGGATCACAACAGATACACTTTAATGCAAGATGCTTTTAGCCAATGATACTGTGAGAATTAAAGATGTTCACTTGTTTTGATTGTTGAAATTTTGAAAACTTAACAAACCACTTCCAGATTCAAAGCTTTATGCCATATAAAATGTACATAATATTGAGTTTGAACAGAGCAATTAACATTGAGCAGTAAAGTGAGAATTAATATTTTTTTATTAAATTAGTAGTACCAACTCTTTCACAATATCTGGAAAAATTCATTTATTATATTGAAAGAATTTAAAATAAAAAATGAATTTAGAGCGATACCAAAATTGTTAATTAGTTTTAAAAATATTTTTCCCAAAAAAAAATAAAATATTTTTAGATATATAAAGATGGCATTTAGTTATACAATTATAGTTAAGCAATTATTTCCAAGAAAAAAAAATCCTATAGATAATTGTCTATTCAGTAATTTTTTTTATTTACTGTTTCATATATTTATCTAATTATTACGATTTAGAAAGAATTTATTTAATTTGCAGAATTTGTTCCAATTAAATTTTGATATAACAACAGTAAGCTCTTAAAAATGATTGGAATTTATGATTTAAATTATTTCGATTATAAAAACAATATAAATAGTGAGACAAAATTGAACAACTTTCTATAGATTTCTGCCTTTTGTAACGAATGAATGTGTAGTGAAATTTCAAAAGTTAAACTTTTGTCAGATTGATCTTACAATTTAAAAGTCACTGTTATAATGAACTGCATTAAAACTACTCTCGTATTCTTCATCTTATTGGTGTTTATGGTAATTTTTTTTTATTTTTGTAATAAATAATTATTAAGAATATATTAATTTTGATCTTGCATACTATAATATTGTTATAGCACTCTACCATTGGTTTTGGCGATGAACACAAAAGGACATACGATGGAATATACGATCCAGTCTACTCCCAAAATTCCAAACTCAAAGGAGATGACTATTTAGAAAAGCTAAGATCTGATTATTGGAAAATACCAGTCTACAAGAATCTACCAAAGGAATTAGATAAAACATTTCAAGAAAACGTTGAGTATAAATTAATTGATGAGTGGAATGAAGGCAATAGGAAACTTAGATCTTTTGTTAAGACTTTCATACTTTAATTGACTAAGTTACATAACCCAAAATGTTTTTTTATCAAATGTAAATCAATAGGTTTTATGTTAAGTTATATTTGTTAAAATAAATTTCTTTTATATTGGTGTATTTTAGTTTTAATATAATATTCCTTTTGATGTAGAAAGACTTAGGCAACCTTTGACTTGTTTCTCACCAAAGCGTTGAATTAGGTCAAATTAGTTGCCTTTTCATACTCAGCTAAACAGCTATGACTGATAGTTAAACTGAACATGTCGTTTTTGATGTACCTACATAGCCAAAAACCAATATAAACTTAAGAAAAAGAGAGATTATTTTTTCAATTTTAAAATCATGTGAAGTTTAATGTTTACGGTAACAATTATATCTTACAAACAATTAATGATAGAAATGTGGTTCACAGCACCAAAGGAAAGATGAAAGTTAAAGTTACAACAATATATATGACGTAAAAGTTATACATGTCTAACTAGTAAGTCATTAAGTTATAATAAGTTAAGATAATTTAAGCGGTTTGGTTGATGTAATTGTAATTGATGTAATTTTTACTTAAATGATTTAATTTAATCTTTACTAAATTTTTCTAGTTTCATCACTCCTGTTCATGCATTTTTATTTTATCCTTTATCCCCATTTTTAATTATATTTGAATGAAATTTTAAAATAGATATTATAATAGTTCTAGATTATATCGTTTAGTTCACAAACGGAGCTAATCTCACATATAGATCCCATTTTTTTTATTTAAAATTTTTGGCGTTCAGCGGGTTAGGCCATATACTTCATAGATATATTCAGAGGGGTAAGTGTTTTCTATTAAGTAGAAATAATATAGTTTGATGTTATTCTAATGAAATAAAAATTTAGATACTAATATTAAATTTTGATTTTTGTATCAATATGAGATATAGAAAATAAAATGAGACAAACAAAAAAAATTTTTTTGCAATATTGTCATAGTTTATAAGTTGATTTTCCATCTCTTCAGAGATTGTAAAATATCCTCGGTGGTGAATAATGCTGGTGCGAGGTCTTCCCATCTCAACGTCTTATTTCTGGATAGAGGCCTATTCCACTCAACCAATGTTTGACGTCCAGGACATTAAATATTAGGAGCAAGTTTTTGAATCTCAATTTTATAATATTGTATTACTGTATTAGCTATGATATAAATCTAAAAGGGATTTTGCTGTTTTCACCTTTTTGATAAAACAAATAACCCGACTTGTACATATACCAGGTGTGTAAGTATGAAACCGGAATTTGCCCATAAGTGGCGCTAGATGTCGGTGCAGTTACCGACACATCACGTCAGCGGTGTCTTGTTATTGTATTGATATCCGACAAATATTTCCAACTCACAATAACACGAGTTTCATTCAGTAGCATTAGTTTATTAGAGATAAACATGTCGAGTTTTGTGGCAACAAATTACGATTTGCGGACAGCACTACTTTTCTGTTTTCATCTGAAGAAAACCGCAGCCGAATCGCATCGAATGCTTCTGGAGGCGTTTGGTGAGCATGCTCTCGGTAAAACACAGTGTTTCGAGTGGTTCAAACTGTTCAAAAGTGGCGATTTTGACGTGAGGAACGAAGAACGTGGAAGAACACCGAAAAAGTTTGAAGACGCTGGCCTGCAAGGCTTGTTGGACGAAGATGACGCTCAAACACAACAACAACTGGCGGATCAGTTAAAGGTGACCCGAGAAGTCATCTCCTTTCGGTTGAAAGGCATGGGAAAGATACAAAAGGTGGGGAAATGGGTTCCTCATGAACTCAATGAAAAACAGCAGG
Source organism: Sisyra terminalis (assembly GCA_958496175.1). NCBI lineage: Eukaryota > Metazoa > Arthropoda > Insecta > Neuroptera > Sisyridae > Sisyra > Sisyra terminalis. Next base: position 19,088,358 of record OY292275.1, read on the forward strand.
AAAACCGCAAAACATCATGCGAAATGCTGCTCGCCAGGTTCAAAAGAAAGTCATTTCTCCATCGAATTGTGACTGGCGATGAAAAGTGGATATATTTCGAGAATCCTAAGCGCAAAAAGTCATGGGTTACTCCGGGTGAACCATCAACATCGACGGCAAGACCAAACCGCTACGGACGAAAGACAATGCTGTGTGTTTGGTGGGATCAGAAGGGCGTAATCTACTACGAGCTGCTGAAACCTGGGGAAACTGTCAATACTCAACGCTACCGACAACAAATGACCGATTTGGATCGAGTTTTGCGTAAAAAACGACCAGAATACCAACAAAGACAACACAAGGTAATTTTGCTGCATGACAATGCGCCAGCACACAAAGCAAAACAGGTCCAGGAAACGATAGAGTCCTTCCGTTGGGAGATTCTTCAGCACGCGCCTTACTCTCCGGACCTTGCCCCATCCGATTGCTACTTGTTTGCATCGATGGGACACGCACTTGCTGAGCAGTGCTTTTCTTCTTACGAAGATGTACGAAAAGATGGCTGGTTTGTCTCAAAAGAGCGACAGTTCTTTTGGCGCGGAATCCACAAATTGCCAGAAAGATGGAAAAAATGTATAGGTAGCGACGGACAATACTTTGAATAAGTTACTTTGTATCATATCATTACAATAAACGTGTTTTGTCTGTACAAAAATTCCGGTTTCATACTTACACACCTGGTACAAAAGGCATATTATGTAGTGTAGAAAAATTTTAACCTTAAAAATTAAAATTGGATAAAAAAAATAGTTGCCGTTTTTATGTGAAAATATTTTCTGACTTTAAAAATAATAAAATTAGATCAAAATAACGTAATTATTTATAAAATTCACTAATTAGTTGATTAAGTTAATTATTTTCATAGGATTCTTTTTAGAAAATATAATAAAAAAATTTCTTAACAATTTTTATTTGATTTTTGCGCAACGTTTCGTCACCTTTCGAGACTTTATCAAGTACTGTAACAATAAAATTTTTAATATAGTCTTTAACACTATCTTGGCAGAAATTTTTTTAAATTAAAATTATAATTTAAAACCATTTACCTCAATCATTGATCATTAAAATGAACATTGACAAAATTATGATTAACATTGTCGAAACATAGAAATATTGTTGTTAAACCTTTAAATGGATTTTCTCTTTATCACAGATGAATACATATAAGGTTGTACAAAAATCAAATAAAAATCATTAAACAATTTTTTTATTATATCTGTTAGTTCTCAAAAAACCTTATGAAAATAACTTAGTTATTTTTATAGGCGTTTTCTTATATTGAATGAGTAACTATATAATAATCAAAGTAATTACATGTGTTTTTTTCAAAATACCTAATCTACATTTACGTAAATTGCCTACATCCATTTTTTTTTAATAAATGTACATGAAAGATAATCAAAATGTTACCTTTTTAATGTTCATTATTTAATAAGTAGGTTTATTAGTAAACATTTTGTTTTTGTCAAAAGAATTTTGTGTCTAATTTATTTACTGACAAACATGTAGATTGTTTGTATTGCTTTCGTAAACATACATTATTACTGTTGAAATACTCAACATGCACTGAATGAAATGGAAATTTACTATTGCAGTAAAATTTAAATATCAACAGTTGTAATAATAAAACTTGTATCAAAGCCAGAATTTATATTGATATCTTTGATATTTATGTTTTATTTAATTAAAATTTTCAACATTGGTACGGAGGCTTTAATTGAAAGTTAGATACTCATATCAAGTCTTAGATACAAAAGGGAATTGATTTTCATAAAAAAAAAATGCAAACAAAATTTACTTACATGAACATTAAGAGGATTTTTTTATGCCTAATCTATTTGTTTTCCTTTCATATTATCAATTCTTATTTTTAGCAAGAAAGTGCTATACAATTTTTGACAGTATGAAATGCGTCGCTTTTATAAGCACATAACTCAACTATTCAGACTAAAATTCAAAAGTAAGATTATTTTATTTCCCTCTGTTTTATATCATAAAAGTTAATTTCTTCTTTTAGGAATCTTAGGACTACATTTTTTTTTACTGTCTCTTAAATTTTTCCATTTTTTCTTCTTTATTATTCAATAGTGAATTTACCAGTAGGTTAAGTAGGTTTAAGGCGGCATTTTTGGCAAATTTTTTTTTCCTTACAGATATATAGTTTTTAAATATTTTTTGGTAAATTGGTAAACAATATTCAGAGGATTAGGATCAATTGAACCCGGTTATTGAACCGGGCCGAAACGTCGTGGATGTAATAAATAGTTTTGACTGATTATTATTGATCCTAATCCTCTGAATATTGTTTACCAATTTATCATCATTGAGGATCTGAAACTTTACAATAATTTTTTGATAAAAATACAAAGTCACTTTTTTTTTGATCATTCATCATATGTAATTTAGAAAAGAAGTAGAGGGAAAGTAGCAATTGACGGTATTCTAAAGGAATCCTGTTAGGCCCCAATAGCTAAGTTTTTGTTGATAAAAATAAATTAGCCTTTAATTAGTTAAAATCATTTTATTTTAAAATATGTATAATAGTATCATAAAAAAAATGAATTTATTGGCTTTACCAGATCGAATTAACCTACTGATGTTATGGGTTGCCAATGTTCTATTTTAAAAGTACATTTGTGCTGACATATTCGAAATCAATAAAATGTTATTTTATAGATAAAATTTAAACTATCAAATGATTGATATTTTTAACATTTTTACACATTGTTGTAAAGCAGATATTGAAAAAAAACATTTCAATCTATTGTGATGAGTCCATTACAATGTAAACAACTAAAGCTTTTACAAAAGTATCGTTTGTTGATCTTTATAATGGCTAATAATGCAAGTTCACTGTTTATTTTTGTAAGTGCTTATGTCATCAGTGTAAACAAAACAAAGTATTAGATAAAGGCTATTCGAAATTAACCAAACAATTTTGTAACGCCATCATTTTACTGTGGATAATACAACTTAACTGTTTACTTTGCCGACTTTAGCTAAAGCTCCGGAATTGAAAAAAAATAGCAAGTTATTTCTATTTTTAATTTTCTGTTATGATTGTTTGAAAAGTTTATATAAAATTTAAATATAATGCAAAATATTTTATTATATCGTATGAAAATCTGTGACTAAATAAATTCATTTTCCGAGTAAATATTCAATACTCGAAATGTTTATAATGAAGATTTTATGTTTTACTTTGCATATTTTACCATAAATAAAAGTACACTTCACAGATTTATTTAATTTCATTGATTTAAAAAATTAGAGTGCATATTTATTCACCAACCCGTATTTCGTTTGATACCATATCGACAATTCTAGCTTTATGTTCTCAAAATATTGTTATTACATCACATAAACGTTGATTTTCTCACCGTATTTTCATAACTGATATACACAGATAAATAATAAAAGAAAACTTGAACATTTCAGTGTAATTTACGAGAAAGCGTAAGGCGTTTATATGCTGGTTATAACATTACACTGCAATATTGTAACGGTTCACTGAACAACCTCCTACGATGTGGATTTAGTGGAGTTTCACCCGGTTCCTTTACAAAGTAACTAATGTCTGCCGGCTATTTGATGTTCAATCTTATCAGAAATTTAAAACAAATATAATTTAAAAATGTTTGCTAGTGTAACGAGAGCTTTATATTGATGGTAACTTTGTTAAAGTACATACATATTTCACAAAAATAAATTTAAAAAGTATCAAAGCATAAATTCGACAAATATACCATCTACCTTTGTAAACATATTTTTAAGCACTTAAAAATTTAGCTTCTTATTAATAATTCAACAAAATATGCATGCACTTTTCTGAAGTAATCTTAAATCAATTTTTTTTTTACTTTTGTTTGCTTAAAGCTGTTTTTATTTTCTTCTTGATCAACGTACAGCGACGACTAGCATCTTTGACACCTTAAGTACTTTTAAAGTTTTATAACTTTGAATATCAAGGCCAGTATAGGCAATGTATTTAAATATTAAATTTTTATCCAAGTTCGACATTTATAAATAAAATCTAATATGGGTCTCAAAACTGAGTTTCTCACTGTTATAAAGATATTACGTACAAATCTATCTGTAATTTCCAAATAAAAGCATTTTCCTAATAGATCAAGAGTCCACGATGGCCAAACCTTCATTATTTTACAAAAGATAAAAGTTTCTCTGCGTATATCGCCAGCATAGGTATGAACGATCAACGACTATAGAGTTTGGATGGTGGTTACTTTGACAGTTAAGAGGTAACAAATGTGCATTACATAAAAGCTCATTTTTGTCAAAGTTTGAGGGTAAGTTTTTCATATTTTTTTCAGAATTATATTAAAAATTACATACTCCATTGCCAGATACTAACCACGGTTTCAACCTCCTGCCAGACACCCTCAAAATTTAATAAAAATAATTTTATTTACGTCATAATATAAAAATTGAATTGTATAAGTATTACTTGGGTAACTATCAAAAGATGTGATTTCTGTAGTCGAACAGTTTTGATACTTTTTATATTACTATTTTTACAAAATAGTTTTTACATCTTGCCAGACCCATTAAAACTCTGCCGTAGATGCGAGCACGAAAAAATATATATTCAAGCTGATGTGAGTGAGATAGTGACTTCAGTCTAACTTATATAATTATAATTATATTATTTCTTACCTTTTATAAAATGGTAAAACAAAACTATTTTGATTAGAATTCAATGCATATGGCAAGATGTAAAAACTATCAAAGCTGTCCGGTAACTATGATAACATTTTTAAAAGTTGCCTAACATATAAAATTCAGGGTTTGTACTATTACATAAGTAAAACTAGAATTGATTTAAGTTTAAGGGTGTCTGGCAAGAGCTTGAAACCGTGATAAGTGTGTGACAATGGAGGATATTATTTCTAATATTATTTCGAAGAAAATATTAAAGCGCTGTCCTTTATACTTTGATGAAAATGAGCCTCTATTTTATAAACCTATGCTACCGCTTACCAGCCAAAGTAACCAACATCCAAACTCCATATTATTCTTCTTCCAAATGTTTCTTTAAAGACTAATATAGTTTCCCATAAATATTAGAATATGGCCATCTATACATTTTGGCTATTCGGCTCTTTTGGCAATTTATTCAGAATCTACTGAAAATAATTATTTTTTTTTAGTAAAAGCTTCTTGATATAATTTGAAACACGTGATTTAATTTTGTTCAATTTCTACCAAAACTTAAGCGACAGTTATTTGATTATCTATATATAAAACTAGATTATTTTTTCGCTATTATTGTGGTTGGCAAAATTTTCTTAGTATTTTAAATTTAGTCTCCTACAACATGTAGCATTTGTATAGTAGGATGATTCAATTAAAAAATAAACCAATTCAACTTCAAATTGTAACACTAATTAGTTGATTAGTTATGGCAGTTGTTAATCTGTTACTTTAACGGAATATAATTTACATTAGGTTGATTGATCTGTGTGAAATTGAATCAATATCGCAGTTTTACCGATATAAACGCAATACTATCAATCGATAAAATTGATAATTTGATGTAGCTTAGCATTTTAAATATAAGAAGATAATTCTCATTGTAATCGAGAAAAAGGTTTATAGACAAACAAAAAGTATGTGGGCGTTCAATTGTAGTTTGTGAAGATTAGAGAGATAATTTTAAAATATGATTTCAAAAGCAAAGAAAAACTTTACAATTGGGATAACTGTTGAAATAATCTACTTAATGTAAACATCCACCTATACATAGCGAAATGGGCAGACATCAGTCGGTTGATACAAATCAAATGTATCAAAGTATATATTAATACTTTCCTCTTGATTTTTTTAATAAAGAATCATGAGTGGGTGTGATGTGCGAAAAAATGAAACATAAAGAAAAATTTATGAAAATATTAAAGTTGATTCTGACTGACATAACATGACAACGACAAATGGATGTGACATAGATGTCTTTAATGGCAAAATATGTAACAAGATTGATTTTATTATAAATCAACGGCAAATATCATGTTTTGTCAAACGTACCACTGCTACACATAATGTTTTGAATTATTCATATGAAAATATCTTTGTAGAAAAAAATGTTTCCAAATTGGTTTTCTGTTGAAATTTTATTTCTCGATCTGTAAAATTTAAATTTCAACGAAAAAAATTGAAAGAATTTATATGGATAGAATTATAATTTTGTAATTTCATGTGATATTTTGATAATGAGGTACACAGTCTAGGCAATTAAGGTTTTTTTATGATCAAGTTCTTAGATCTATCGTTTTTTGCTATATGTCTTTTTATGGCTGTTCTTATATGTTATTTATAAAATCTATAATATTACATTGGGATTTTAAAAACGCCGCATGGAAAAAGTAAAACAAAATTTTTCATATGGTAGGGAAAAGTTTTTGTATTTAATAGTTTCTTCTTTGCAGTTTACAATTCTAATCAAGTAACCGTTTTGCAACTGTTGCAATGATTGAGATAAAGAATATTTACCTACCTGATTTTCTTTGCTAATCGACGTGAAAGTTTGAAGAAAAAATCGTAAAAATTAAAATCTGTTATAGTGAAGGAAATGTATAGTGCAACTAGTGGTCTAATCTGTCGGATCTGGATTGGAGGAATTGGTGTCTATGGTGAATTCAATTTTTTTTTGTGGAACTTTAAATCTATAAAAATGGATTTATCTTATAAGTAAAACTAATATCAAAATTAAATAACAATTTCTAAATTAATGAAAAAAAATATTTGCTTTAAAAATAAACTTTTAATATATTTCTGTTCCAATAATACTGTTTTCCTACTATTTAAAACATTATTGATTAATCTGTTTCAATACTAATAAAATAAAATGTTCAAAAATTTAGTCGTAATAAAACTAGTTAAATGCATTTGAATTTGCTAAAGTAATCAAATAAACATAAAACATTGTTGTGATAAACATTATGTTTGCATGCTGACATGTAAATTCAAATATCTACAAAAAATGTCATGGCTGTAAAAACATAAAATTGTAAATTTGACTTTTTGTGCTCACTGAACCCCAAAATCGTTTTCATGAGAAATGAGATAAAATTTGCTAATATGCCTATTTTTTATTGAATTGAATTGCAGTCAAAAATAAATGATAGAAATATATCACATTTGACATAAACTATTTGTTTTGTGAAAAAAGATCACATTTTTGCAATGATGATTGCGAGGAAATAATAGCTCGAGACGTGCTGAAATCTCGATTGACAATACTTTTGTAATATATACTTTTGTTGGTAATTTCGCTAACTTTATCAAGAAAGTATTATAATATTAAAAATTAGATAATATTTTTGTCTCGTAAGGCCAGAGCTTTTCAAACTTTCATTATCTGCGATCCAATTTCAATAATTATTTCATCTGGCCCTTTTTTCTCATACGATAACAATCGTTGAGTGATTTGTTAGTAATTTTCTGTGATAATTTTTTTGAAGAAAAATAGAGATAAAATATAATTTAAATATGAATTTCATATAAATATAGAAGGTGAACTCAAAGTGTATAACTTTGATACTTATTTTTCCTTCGTTACAGTACCTAGAGAAGTCATAAATAATTGTCAATCATGTTTTTAATTTAATAATAAAAGTTAATTATTAAGTAAATCGTGCATACATTTTTATGCAAACCTTAGCAGTGTTAATCTATTTTTATTTTTACTTCTTAGGATTTTACTTTTTAGTTGTTATTAAAGAGGTGCATCCGATAGTTACAGAATTACTGCTTTTGGCCTATTTATCATCAAAAGAACAGTCAAATCAGTTAAGTCAAGTTTAACCATTTATTTTTATAAGAATCATTGCCCATTTATTTCACTATTCTACCTTCAAACTTTATTATTTTTTAAAAATGACCATTTTATCATTAATTTTGTAGAATCAAGGGGGAGGGGGGAAATGGAGGCAATTCCTTAGAGTTCTTCTTTTCTGCGTTCCAAAAGAACTATTTTACCCCAGCTTTGTTTCCAGTTCCAATTAGTCAGGTCTGCTTCCGAGTTAAATTTCAGCAGACAGCCAATTGAATCTTTGTATTTGTTTGCATTTGTATTATTTGTATTATTTGTTTATTTGTATTTATTTCCCAGCTCACGTCCAGGTGACCTAAGAAATTGGAAACCACCTTAAGTTGGTTTAGAAGTCTGTAATAATGGTCTTGTAGAGGTTTCTTTATCATAACGTTTGAGAATTTGTGCGTAAGTAGTTGTTCCAGAATTTTATTGGATCATGTTGATTTCTGGACCCGTAAATAATATACTTGAGCCTTCCTTTACAATCCCATCTACCTCTTTGGATATCTTTGATACCAAAAAATCCTGATATCCAATCAATTGTCACTTTGTTGAATGTCACCTGGGTGTAAATTTTGGCAGTAGATTAAATTAGTGGAGAAGTAAAGACAATGAAACTAAGAATATTATTTTTAAAAATTAAAATTTAAAACGTTTCTTAGTTTCTTGTACCGACTTTTAATTGAAATAAAACTTTATTTACTGAATTAAAATGAGCTTGAATTAAAATTTAAATAAAAGACAAAACAAGGCAGTATTTGTTCCGTTATCAACTTTTTAGTTATAAATATGGGAGATAGGCTACGTTTTTTGCAATCGATAATTGAGATTGGATTTGTGGAGGTTAAGTTTACCATTAGTAATTCAAATCGTAGTTATTTATGCAGATCTTTATTTTTTTCAATAGAAAGCTACCGACAATTATAAATATAGTAGACGTACTTATACTGAATTCAGGTCTATGTTGAAAAGTTTAAGCAAAAAAGCATCGCTAATGTGTGGTCTAATCTTAGTCGTCAGGGAAGAGTTAGCGAATAATCATTCGCGTTAAATAGGAATCAGATTTGAAACCATTAATCGCAACCTATCGTGAGAAGTGTAAAACACAGCACGATGTTGTGATAACAATAGCAGTATTATACGACAGGTATTGTTTTCAAGACCAAACTCTAACTGACTCGGTACTTTATGAGCATAAAGGATTACTTGTTTGTCTCACATTCGAAATGGCTCATCCTTTTGTTCTATTATGCCGCCATCCACCATAAACAATATTGATTTTGTAGCCCAAAAGAATTGTAGACAAACTGTTGATTCTGTTTTCACGCTCTAAGTATTTTTGTATATGTTCATACCGAATATAATATAATAGCAATAATGGAATGGCCATTCATTGTTTCCAAAACGACAAACTTGGTGGATAAAAACATTTATTATATACTGTTTTTATGAAGTTTAAAGTCAATGTAATTGCGTTTCAATTTTTTCAAAGCAATTACTTTTATAACTACTCTTTTTAATTGTATAAAAATATACAATAATGTGGAATACGATTGGTTTTAATGCTTTCGAATAGTATAAAAAAGTACGGTGGTAAGAAAAGAGGAAGAATAATATTCAACGGTAAAGAAACTTTTTAATTATTGTTAAAAATTAATAGCAATACACTAAACTGACACGGAGTTTCAAACACGGAAGTAATAGTATGTAATGATTAAAAAGACGGCATTTTTTAAAGTTTTAAAGGGCTATTTTTATTCATTTGCTGATCCAGAAGTATAATAGTAAATGGTGCTTTCATAGTCATTGTCAAATTGGCCATCGTTGGTATATCATCGAATTCTTGACTGCATAGCATTTATAACTAGCGCTTATATCTGTCTAGATTTGTTTAAATTAATTCTATATTTGGAACCTACTCATTTATTATATTAGAAACTATAAATCATTGTACGAAAACTTACCCCTATTTTTGCATACTGACATAAGAACTATTAAAATCGCTAGAACATAGAAAAATATATCCCATAATTAATGACAGAATGAAAAGTTTTTCCCCAAAATAAGAACTTAGCGTTATTATTAATAACTTTCAAAACTTTTTCGTACGAAAATATAATGCTTTATGCGATACAACGATTTCAAACAAATCAAATAATAAAGCTAGGACAAAGAGTATATGACGATATTTTTGGATTTTATTCGAGTAATGGTAAACCTATGACCCGTGGGTCAGCATTTATTATATACTGTTTGTATGAATTTTAAAGTCAATGTAATTGTGTTTTAATTTTTTCAAAGCAATTACTTTTATAAGTACTCTTTTTAAATATATAAAAGTGTTGAATAATATGGAAAACGATTGTTTTTTATGACTTGGGATAGTACAAAAAGTATGGAGGTAAGAAAAGAAAAAAAATAATATTCAACTGTTAAGAAACTGTTTAAACGTTGTTTAAAACCAAAGCAATCAAAACCAATAAACTAAGTTTTCACTATAAGAATCACATATAGGTATTAGTTTAAAATATGGAATTTGTATTATTAAATTGGATATCCTTGGTATCATCGAATTCTTGACTGCATAGCGTTAATAACTAGCATTTATATCTATCTAGATATGTTTAAAATTATTTAGATTTATATTTGAACCCTACGCATTTATTATATTAGAAACTTTAAATTATTGTTCGTAAACTAATACCTATTATTTTGCATACTCACAAAAGCACAATTGAAATCGCCAGAACATAGAAAAGTATATCACATAAGTATTAATACATTGAAAAAAATTGTCCCCAAAATAATGAATTTAGAAATGATGGGATTATATTTTTGAATTCTGTTCCAGTGATGGTGAACCTATGATCTGTGGGTCAGGCACTGACCCATTCAAGCTTTTTAACTGGCCCACGATGGTTAGGCAACTATTATTTTGTTATGTTTGTAGAAAGAGACTTTTATATCGTTCCCTCTCCGTTTTACCTTGTGAAGCGCTTATAAGTACTATACACATGAGTGACCCACGAGGTAGTACTAAATTTTGAACAAAATTTTACCCACGCCTCAAAAAGCTTCGCCATGTCTGTTCCAAATCATATTTTGTCTTTTCCTTGTTTGTTGACTGTTTCTAAAGTAGTTTCATTTAAATCTAAGTGCCAATCACACAATCATTTTTTAGTAATTTTAAAATTGTCTTTTGATACTTCAAACTTTAAGCATTCATTTATGATTTTTATGTACCAACGATTTTTATTCCTGTTGGATAGTTTTTATAACAAAATATGCTTTAACTTTTAGAATGACAACCATAAATTTTTAATTATTGATTTATTTCATTATTTTATTATAGTCATCTTCTAGTTAGATTACAGTATAGTTTAAATGCTCATTTTGTATAAGGATACATATATGACCCGCATACACGGCGATTTGACTACCTTAGGAATTCAATAGCGATACAATTTGAGCAGAATGAAATCCAATTTGAGTGCTTTTGGATTTGGGGATTTTGGAAGCTGAGAATTTGAAGAATAGAATTATATTTTTTCCAAAGAATTTTTATAATAGCTTGGGTTTTTATTACAATTCAAATCCGGAAACGATATTAAAATTAGTAGCAAGTAATGTATACTAAAAAAAAACTTATATCTTCAATGCATAATTATAGTCCTTGTGAAACTCATTGTTCTAAAGATTTTATTTATAAAATGATTAATTTTATATTGTATTATAATGAATATAAATAAAGAGCTTATTTGATAAAATTGTTATATATATTATACAATAGTTTTATACAAATTTACAAGGTGGAGAACAACTACTAGAAAATGATATTAGGTAGCATCAAAAACTTTTTGTTTCCCTAATTTTCAGGTCGCTAGTTATTAACTTAAGTGCTTAAGAGAAGTGGAAAGTAAAATGATAGAATAATACATTTAATTTTTGAGAACAAGAAATTTCTTTATATTTAACATCTAGAAAAATTTTTTGCTCGTAGTTGAGAATCTTTTATTCATTTTACTGTTGTTAACAAATGTGTGGAAATCATAAAGTATAGTTGAATTTGCAAAGATAAAATAAAAAGAATTGTTTGTGGAAAAAGATATTAATCTGTTGTTTTTATTATTAAACTTGTCGTGTCTGCACTCTTCCGAGTCTCACAATTTTCAAATTCCGATCCTTTTGTGGTTCAGCGAAAATTAACCTTAGTCACGAAACGGTATAAAACAAATCATAATCATGGAATAACAGTATGCATTCTTCGTTCTGCACAAGAAAGGAAAACAAATAGGAACTGCACATGCATATGTATGCATACACTGAACATAGAGTGCATATATGCAAAATATTGAATTATTATGTTAACAGTTTTTAAATGTTTCTTTTTTCAATTTTTATAATAATTAAAAATGAGTGAGATACATAAAGCATGTTGATTAAATTCCTGGAAATGTATAATTTTCTTTGAAAAAATTAATTATCTTTGTAAAAATTATCTTTGTTGGTAATTATTTTAAACATTGGAACTTTGAGCTTCTAGTCCTATGAAACAAGATATCTTGAAATAGGTAGCTCATATTAATTTACTCAAAAATAATTTTTCAAAAACAAAAATACTATAGGTCTTTTAACAATTAATTGATGAAAGTTATATTTTAACATACAGAAAAACGGAACTCTGTCATTTGTTAGTTATGGCTTCGAGAACTACTTGTAATACTTTCGCCAATTTAATGACAAAAACAGCAGAGAATTTTTCACTTAAAAATTTTTTTAAACAATGTAATCTAGAATTAACTTTTTTCAGTAGAAAAAGCTCTCCAAACCTTACAATTAGAATGTGTGTCTCCAGATAATATCATTTGCACCATTTCATTGGGGCCAACACATTGATTGAATGATTTTAACATTTCTCAATAAATTAAAAAAATTGTTTTATACTTTTACAAACTAGTTTCTGTACTTAAACAATCTTTGGTTTTTGCTTATCTAGCTTCTGGTTGGATATTTTCCAGTATTTACCAGACACTTTGGCAATTTATATACCTATTTGAATTGTGTGTTATATTTTAAGTCTTCAACAGTCTTTTATTTATTAATGTCAACTTAATTTTATGAGTTTTCCCAAAAAGAAGTCAAGTAGTTAAATCAGGTGGTCTTATTGGATCAGCCATGCAAGCATTCAGTTTGCATAATTCGTTAACATAATCACTGGGGGACTTATGTTCGATTCTTCATCAAAACTAAATGTTTACTTAGATAAATTTCCAATATTTAAAACATGTTTTAATTTTAATAAAACTTTTTATGTATTATTATATATAATTTTTGAATTATAAATTTTAATAATTTAAATAATATTTTTAAAAAATATTTAACTATCGCTTATGACATTAACTTCACCTATTTTAGACTTTGAAATATTGGTGTGCCAACAATTTTGCCACCCCTAAAATCGTATTACCTTAGATTTGAGCTTCACGGGGCAGGGCATTTATCCGTCACTGAATATAATTGAGTTCTTGTTTTCAAGGTAAAGTTTAAGTATCTTCGGGCATTGCTTAATTGTTTACATGTTTGAAATTAATGGATAAGTGTCACTTTGAAAAGATATTTAATGAAATTTAACTGTAGTGGAAAATTACCAAATTCACTCAAAATTTAACGGACCATAATTTGATGGTGACCTTTTTTTACCTAGTTGATACTAAAATAAACTTTTTTCAGGAAAAAAAATAAAGTTAATTTTTCAATATTCTTTTGATCTCAATAAAGAGCAATTGAAAGTTTAGTTTTAATATACATTCTTTAGAATTTAAATGTTAAAATTGAAGTTAGCTAATTTTTAAATGAAATGGTAGCGTGATGTTCAGGTGGTATTGAAAATTGGAAATTCAAGTAGGTGAAAGCAAAGATTAAGTAGGTACAAAGAAGAAGGTACATACATATATGTTTATAAATTACATGTTTAGAATAATTTACCAGAATTTATTATTATCTCTACTGAATTGAAAATAAACAGAAGTTCAAAAATCAGTCATGCGATTCAAACGGTTTGTTTCATGTTAAACTGAATTTCTCACCCTTTAAATAAGCAACTCTTACGAAAACAAGCTATAATGCTGAAAAATCTTAATTTCATTTTAATAATAACATTCTATATAAAGAGTATCGCTTTTAAGTACAGACGAGCTTTAAAAACAAATTCAATTGTTTCATATTAATTCTACCCGATCTTATCTCGCATATTTAAAAAGAAGTATATGTTTAATATATGTGTATAGGGTCGCTAACATTGAGACATTGTTGACCCGGAAAAAATATAATTTACTTTATATTTAAAATTATTGACTCTTGAACAATCGTACCATTAATCAATAATCTGTCTTAAATAATAAGTATGAATAAAGAAACATATTTTATAGAATACTGTTTTAGAAAATTGTACTTTTTGTGTACTTTGCAACAATGACTTCTGCTCTGGGGTTTTTAGATATGGTATAAGTAGAATTGTTCGCAGGTAATTTTAAAATTAACTTTAATGGCAAGTTCGGCTTTTGCAAGATTACAAGATTATCCGGTTTTTAGTCCGGAGAATTTTATTGAAAACCCGGAGTCCGGAGAAACATGACCAAATACGGAGTCTCCGGGTCAAAATACCTATGTTGGCAACCTTATACGTATACATTTTACAACATTATAATGAGACAAGCATTTATTTAAATCAATGCAGTTTTTCAATTAAGTGAAAAGTCAATAATGTTTCGGAAATTTGGTAAGGTTTACTTTTATTAGAATTGAATAATCAAAAAACTAAATTAATACATTGAATTGTACAATTTTTATAAAATCATATTTAAATAAAAGTTCTAAATTTGTATCTTCTATACATATTTAATAAAAGGTTAATATACCTAAACTTGAAAACATTAGAATTACATTTATTTGAAAAGTGCATTATTTGTAATGAGTTGAAAAAGGAGAATCGCTTTAATAAAAATCATTAATCCTTGGACCACTGACTCCAGAAAGTTAAATAATATTTAAACTTACTTTTCCTTTGTCGAAAAGGAACAAATGTAGAATTTAATTAATTTCTCGCCTCAAACTCCAACATTTGTCATGAATTTACGTCGCTTAAAATGTCTGCCATTTCTAAGAATTTTAATTCATTTATTAAACATTTGAAGCTTGCATTCTAAGAAATGCATTCTTAAAGAATATTCTTGCTATGTTTTCGCTTTAGTGTAAAGTTAATAAACTTTTAGTTAATATATTTTTAGTAAATAAATAAAATTGTATTATTTTAATGAAAGTTTATAAACATTTGTGTTCTTAAATTCTTTTCCACTACGTAACTTAATGATACAATTATTCTTCAATTTAATAAAGTTATGTTTCATTATAACACAAATATATATATTTTAAATGTAGAATTTGGATTCCGTTTTTTAGTAACAATTGAATATTCATTAGGTTCCATAAAACTATAACTTGGTAGATCATATGAATTGTCACCAGCAGAAACATTCCGATACAAGTAAATACGGGTAAGTACTCGATACTTTTATTTCGATACCAAAAACGTTAAGCATTGATATAAATTTTACGATACTGACTACTACCATACGATAGTAGTTGATATCGATTCAAATCAAATTGATCGAATGCTACTTTATAATTTTTGATTTCTGAACGCATCTTTCTTAGTGAACAAGTCAGACGGACTGAAATCCCTCTCTCCCTCTCTCTCTCGTTCTTGTACTAATATTAAATTATATTACATATTAATATTTCCCTGCTTGCATAAATTTGCTCAATAAAATTTATTTTTTGTTGCAACATCAGTTCCAAGTGAGTGCTTATTTTCCAAAGTGGATTCAACACTCACAAATAAGGAACAGATTGTCCCGCAAAATTTAGACAATTTAGATGCAACAGAGTTGTTTGCTAAAATGATCTTTTTTTCTGTGTATCTTTAAAATTTAAATATAAATAATTAATTTAAGTTGATAAAAAATGATTCATTTCATACATTTACTTGTAATTAATACACCTATAGCTATTATTTTGGCACTTGTTAAAAAAAGGAAACATCAGTCATTCCCAAGAAATGTTTTCCTTCCTATATTAGTGCCCTTAAAATAAAAAAAAGAATCGATTTGAGTAAGTATCGATACTTTAAGGGTACTCATATGAGTAGTATCAAAAAACAATTTGAATACTACTTAAATGAGTAACTATTGATACCTTGGGTATCAGAATGTCCCTAGTGGCCAGATATTCAGCACTTTTGATAATTATGGATGTATTTGTAAAAGCTTGTTAAAATTACATGTTTTGTTAGTATGATTAGTATTAAATACCAAAAAAATAATTTGAATATTAGTTAAATGAGTAAGTATCGGTACGTTACGGGTATCGGAACGTCCTTAGATGGCAAATATTCAGCAATTTTTATAATTACGGATGTAACTGTAAAAGTTTGTTCAAATTACATGTTTTGTTAGATGATTTTTGATTATAAAATATTTTGAAATTTTCATATTTGTTAAAAAAAATACTGAGTTATAAGAGAAAATGATAAAAATTATAAGAAAAAATCTATTCATTATTTTTATATGGTAAAATGTATAAAAGAAACTAATATTTAAAAAAAATACATCGAATCATTATCATATTTCTGTGATTGTATGATATTTTATCACTGTACTTACCTCTTACACCTTTTTAGAAAAAAAACGGAGTTTCAACATTATTACAATAGAAAGCTCTTATGGAATGAAAAATGGAACCTGTTTAGAGGCTGCCAGAGACATAATGGAAGCGTGTGTATAGCGGTGAACCCCCTCGGTGACAAGACCAGGTATATGAGAGTATAGAAACATTTCAGGGACTTGAGACTTGACTGCACTGCAGCTGAAAGAATGTACAACTCCATAGCATTCCTATTAAGAATCGTCTCGTCTTTTCTTTACTTCGTCGTGAATTATTGTCCACTTACGTTTAAGGCATTGATTTCCCAGTGTAAATCCCTTCAAGAAAATTCAATACAACTGCTGGCATTCCATTTTGTTACAAACTACTTCAAACTTTTTTATTTATTTTTAACGAGAAAACTAATGTATTAACTTCTTCTTTAGAAATATAAAAGTCAATGAGTTTATTTTGTAAGCAAACACTTTTTCTACATTTTTTCAATCTTACACTTTCATAATAAAACTTTTGTTTGAATAACTGAAATTAGTTCTATTCAAGTTTGAACTAAAAGAAAAATAGAATCTAGAGAAATATATCATTACTTGATAGTATAAACATATTGAACCTTAAATTAATTTAACCTTGAAGTAATTTTATGCACAATATACCTTCGATTTATTGTAAAACACAAATAAAGCTTACAAAAATGATATCAATCTTTGGAACTTGTCAATATATTAACATTAGACAAACATTTTCTTTTTTTTATGGCATAGATTTTTACTTATTTAAATACTTACAAAATTATCATTAATTTGATAACGATTTAAGACTTTTGGCAATTTTTATGTTTTAGACCAGTATTTTCACATCTCGATTATATCATTTACCTTGTAAATAAAATTTTATCCGCGAAATAGAGAATACATCCGTTATACTTTTTTACCTAATTTTTATTATCTATTTTTACCTAAGATTTCGTTTAACATTGGTAAATATTTTATATTAGCCGACAACGATGAAAGAGTGCCTCAATACAGAAGAAGGGATTAAAAAGACTATAGAATTCCTAAAAAAAACTAAATTATTTGATACAATATAAAGTACAAAAACATATTTATAAGCCTAGTTTACTATTAGAATTTATTATATTATTATCATTTAATAGAATTTGTTAGTTATTATCATTTATTAGAATTGTTAACTATTATTTATTAGAACTAAACATGTATTACCAATCGTAACATGTACATTATTTTAGTCATTAATGACCAAGATGTTAAACAGTGACTTTAAATAAAATAAAATAAAAAAAAAATAAAAAATTATTTTACTATTTCCGAGTCGCAATTAATAAGTTAATGACAAACTATTTACATCAGTCTTTAATCATTAGGATGACAGCTAAAGAATGTTGAAACGCGTTGTAATAAAGAAGTAAAGAAAGTAAGGCATACGACGTAAATTTTATATAATAATTTAAGAATTAGTGTTGGATTTATCTAACAGATAAATTTTTATCTATTAAACATCTTATCCATAAATAGTAATTAGTCATGTTTTTCTTAAATATTTAACCAAGACCAAAAATGTTTGAAAAAAAATAACTATTTTTTTTTCACTTTGGAATTTGTAGTACTTAAAGCAAGCTATTTGTCGTCGTATAGGCCAGAAATTTAAAAGTAAGGCCTTTTAAGTCTAATAAGTAATTCAGATCTTTGATTTAGGGGCTGTATTTTCCCTTATGGCTAGATAGACAATATCTTCAAGACACTTATTAAATAGATAAAATGTATCTTTTAGATAAATTCTACTAACATTACAACTTTTAGGTGAAAATACTTTTGTTTTCTCTATCCTTCGAATGAAATTTTGACTATAGAAGATACATGCTATTATGAAAATGAGAAAGTACTTTTACCAGTGTTATGTGAAAGTTCAAATAGTTTGTTACTTCAATGAACAAACCAATTATTACTTCTTCAAAGTATATCCCTTAAATTGGCATACGTTTTTCAGTTTACATTAAATTAGCGGACCTAGCAGACGTTGTCCTGCCAGAACGTTAGGTTTTCGTTTGGCTGGTATGAGTAAAATATGTATAATGTAAGTATACAAGTATATTTTCATCTATTTTTTCGTAACTCTCCGATTGTTGAATTAACAGAATTCTTTGAAAAAAATTATTCTTTAATTTCTTATGATTTTTTATTAGATTATTTTATTCATTTTTTCCTTCTAAACATTGACTTGTTTCTAATTCACAGATTTCGCAAGGGTTAGAATTTAATGAACCAATTGTATAGAAATGTATTAAGTAAAAAAAGGAAGTAATTTTTTATATTACAAATTCTACTAACGTTGACTCTAAAATTTTATTTATGTAAATGTTGTGTAGATAAAAATAATAATAATATCAATAATATATCGTGTGTAACGGTCTTTTGATTATTAAATTTAGAATTTTGAGTGTTTGAGTGTTGGTTAGACCAATTTTGCCATCGCTTTTCACCTATGTGGTTTAAATGTGAATCTCAACCATCCAGGGTTCTACTTAATTGTACATAGAAAATTTTAGCTAAATAGGTCCGTCGGCTTAAGAAGAGTTCAATTACAATCACACTTACAAAAGAATTGTACATATAAAAAAATCAAACAAATTTTAGTAGGTAATGTTTAAATTAATTAGATTTTATAGTTATAGACCATTAGTGTTTTTTCATAAAGTATTTCTCACTATTTTCACTGTGCAACAACCAAATCCTTAGATATAAAGTTCTGAACGGATTAGAAGAATTATTCTTTCTTTATAAATTTCAGATTCACTCTTTCGGTCATATTTCTGCTTTAAGCTTTTAATATAGTTTTAATATACGAAAATAAGTTTACAAAATTAAAATGGGTTATAGGTTTTGAATGAATCACGTAAAATATTAATTTAATTGACCATAACATTCTAACTGTTGAAAATAAATACCAAATATAACATATCATTTAAAATGGTTCACAAAGGTTTTTCTAGGAAAACTATGTTTTAATTCTATGTTTGGAATTCTAGGTCTTTAAATTTACATTCTTGTATTTAGACTCGGGTTTTGACTTAATTTATATCTACCAAAATCGAGGTGCAGCACTAGATTATTCTACATTTAACTAAGGTTTCTACGACTTATTGTTTTGAAATTTGTGAGATACATACGTTTTATGTTTGTACGTATATTCGTAATACTGAAAATGATCTGAATAGATTCAGAGATATTTAAAGAAGATATTTCCGTTAAAATTCCGTAACCATAAATTTAATGATTTGTTATATACAAATAAAACAATAAAATAAAAAATGCCAAATATCATTTGAACAAATGAGGAGTACAATAGAAAGGTTTTGCAAATTAAATTTAATTTAAGAAAGGTCATTCAAAACAATCTTTATACGCTAAGCGACAATGAACATAAAAAGTAATTACAATTACATTATGTTTACATTTTTTCTCTTCAAAAAACAAAAAAAAAACACTTCAATAAGTAAATGAAGCCAAGTGTAATTAACAGAAATCGTATATTCCCCATGGTAGACTTTATTTTTTGTTATATACATTTTTGTGTTATGTCCTGGAAATTATTTTATTCCGCATTCAAATAAAGGTAATATTTATGTGAACTACATTCATAAATTTATATTACAAAAATAAATCATAACGAATACAACATTTTTTGCATACCCCTATAAAACACGGCGTTGTAAATTCATCAACACAACTCTTCGTTTTTTTTTTAATTTTTGTTAACAAAAACTGGGGATTAGAGTAGTCATTTATTTATTATTATTCCTTCTAATTAAAAATATTAAAAATAGAAGCTTTGATATTACTAAAATGCAATTGAAAATCTCTTATTATAATAACCAATACGAAATGAATTGTAGAAATATGGAAATTTTTTATTTCTATATTTTTTTTTATTTCATTAATTTCATTTTACCTAAAAGTTTGTAAATCTGATGCAAATTTAACAGTGCATTAAATAGATATGAAGATTAAAATACTAAAGCTAAATCGCCTGCAGCACTGAAATTTGCAGTTTATGGAGAGAAAATGACGACTGCAAAGGTAAGGGTATTAAATTATTCGGCTTAATTGCTAGGGGTATTTCAGAAGGTTGATAAATAAATTTTATATAACATTGAAATGTCTTTAAAAATAAATGCTTTATAAGTTCTATTTTATTTGTTTTAATTTTTTATCTATAAAAATACTAAAATAACAATTTATACTTTTAATAAATGACTAAATTTATTTTATGATTAAACTGAAACTTCTAGTGGAAATAGGATTATATCTTTTGAAACTTTTTTTAGTAGAAATTAAACTTAACGTATGCTTCATGAAAGTAATTTAAAAATTTTATGGAATGAAACTATGAAGTGAAGCTCTAAATTAATTTCATCAAAAATCTGTTATTAAATTGAAGCTAGTCTGGTGAAAACTAAAATTAAAATAATGAAACCCTTAGAGTCTTGCGAATATGGTGGAAAATAAGATCGTCACTTGCAATCTATGCTTCAAGATGTCGACAGATAGAGAGAGTAATAAAAGTTTTTCAAGTAATTTAAGCTAAAAGAGCTATGGGATAAGGTTAACATTTCGAGAGAGAAACATATATTTGTAAAGGTAGTCATGCTTTCAAAAATTCCTTCAACTTTTATTAAAATTTGTTACAAATTTACTGCCGTTTTTCGGGTGTTATAACCTTGTGTTTTCACCGTGAAATTTAATTGCATCGGTTTTTACACTTAAAATAATGTTTTTTATCAATTGTACTGGTAAGTTATTCAAACAAATTGGAATTAAGGTTCTCCCATTAATACGTAGCAATTTCAAAGTTGAGAACACTTATTTGTAATTTGCTGAGGTAATTTTCGAATTAATCGTGACTTAATTACAAAATGTGGAAACGAAACTGGATATAAAAAGGTACTAAATGGGGATTAATAGTTTAATTAATGGTCGACTGAAGTATCAAATAAGAGAAAAAAAAAAGATTAAGTCTACAACTTCTCTCACGTTGCAAGCTTTTCACTGGAAAAATCAATGATGAATTGTATACATAACCAGTCTATTACGCCATAAAATGACGTTCAATTTGTCGTAAAAATATAAAAAAAAAAAACTAAATTTATGCCAGCTTTAGAATGATAGACAATCGATTTTTTTCAAATATTGTTCTAGAATGTGATAGTGGAATAATTACAAACAACAATTAGAGTTCTCAATGCGAAACACAATTACACGAACTACGCTTTGTAATTAGCAAGTAGAGAGATACGCTTTTTTGCAAAATCTAATTTACAAATGAAACGAGTGTTGGGAAGCGAAGCGCAGCATTTAACAAATCAACAAATCACCATCATATACCCCGAGAGAAATTGTCAATGCGGATTTTATTTTAAAGAATCATTTAATCAGTCAATTCACTGTGATAGATTGTGTGTGCTCCGGCTTTCGTATTGTTATCCGAATATAACATTTTTGAAAGGATGATTGATATTTTTTAATTACTTGGAGCTAAAGAATTCAAATTCTATCAGAATGATTAATTTTTCGTTTGTAACATTTCAACGCAAATATTTTTAACTAATTGAAATGAAACAATATACATTTATTTCAAAATATTTTATTTATTTTTGTAAAATGCCTTTAAAATTCCAAAACATAAATCACATATGGAATTTTACTGGATTTTACTCAAATTGTTAAAAAATAACTTTAATCCTCCACCTCATTATCTTTTATAAAAAAATATTATTTTTGCACCCCCCTGTAAATCTCGGTATTCCAATTTTGAAAGCATTGCGTTTAAAATCATATTTAAAAGAAAAACAAAACAAATTTCATAAATACTCACGTTTTTCAACGACCATCACATTAGCACTACACTTTTGGAATATGGAAAAAATAACTATATTTTGGTGGTTTTTTTGTCGTTCGAGAGTTCCAAAAGAAAAATCTTCATAACATTTATATTTTCCCGGAAAAAGATATTTAAAGAAAAATTTCTACTTGGGTAATTTTCCAAACATTGAAAATACGATTTTTTTTGCGATATTAATTGTTCTTTTTTGTCGCTCGAAAGTTTGAATGGATAAATTTGTCGCTTGCTTATTTTTCCGGAAAATGTCATGTAAAGAAAAAACTCGTCTTTAGCATTTCACAAATATTGAAATTTCAAAATTTTAAATTTCACCATTACTTGGAGTTTTTTTTGGCTCGAAAGTTCCAAAGGAAAAATCTATATAACTTTTACATTTTCCCGGAAAAGGCCATTTAAAGAAAGCTCGATTTCGATTTTCAAAGTACTGATTTTCTTTTGCACGAAAAATTGGTGTTTTTTTTTGTCGTTCAAGAGTTCTGAAAAAAAAATCTTCATAACTTGCATATTGTCCCGGAAAACACTATTAAAAAGAAAGTTCGATTAGGGTCATTTTTCAAATATTGATTTTTCCAACACTTTTCTTATCATTAATTGGTGATTTTATGTTGCTCGAGAATTCTGAAGAAATAATTTCATTGCTCGTTTATATAATATTCGTCGCTTGCTTTCATAAGTATTAAAGCTTCATTATTAGAGAAGTATACAATCAGAGCTTTTTCATTAGCATTTCCCAGGTAAAAAGGCAAACTTTGATTTTTTTTTCTTTTGGAATTCTCAAACAACATAACAACACTAAAGAATGGTGCGAAAAAAATCGAAATTTAAATATTTGGAAAATGACCCAAAACGAGCTTTTTCTTGGCTTTTTCCGAGAAAATATAAAAGATATGAAAATGTTTCTTTCAGAACTCTCGAACAACAAAAAACAGCAATTAATGGCGCAAGAAAAATTTCGAAATTTCAATATTAAGAGTAAAACTACTATTGATTTATTGAATAAATTATTGATATTATTTAATTGTCAATTCTGGAATTGAGTACCATAATTATTCTTAGAGATTATTACCAATTAGTATGCCAGTACGCTAAAATAATCAAATCCGGTATGCACAAAAATAACATATAGTTGACTGTAAGTTTTCAGTGTCGGGCATTAGCTATTTAAATTGAGCTTTTTGATTTAGTCTAACTCCAAATTTAGTCTTTGTTATAATCATCAAAAATCAATTTAAATTAAATTTGGGGTCATCGAGTCGCAGGACAAAGATATAGGGTATAGTTTGAAGATTATATTTTTCATGTGTAGTTTTTATATGCTGCATTTAACATAAGATAATAAGGAGCTAGAGCCAACATAAGTTTTGTCGACCCTGATTCCCGTAAGTATAAATATTTCAATCTTCCGAAATTTTCCAATTCTATAGCTTTGAATTCAGATTAAATTGTTTAATTGTTCAGATCTGATTAAAATTAAGTATTTGTAAAAATTGATCAAATATTGATTCACAAATTTGCGGAATTCACGATTTGATTAACGATTTGATCTTTTTTTAATTTTGAATAATTCGCTAATTTTTTATTTTACAACTGTTTGCTTTAATTTTTTACATTTTTAATATCATTTCATAAAGATAGTATTGTTTCTTAGATTCCTTAGTTTCTTAATTTCTGTTAATTGCAGTTTAATTTTATTGACATTTTAAGTTTTGGTTTAAGCCTACTGGTGGTGGACTTGTCACGGTGGTCGCTCCAAGGTGGCCCATTACTAGGTACTGGGTTCGGTTCTCGTATAGCAAACTTTCCATACATTTACGGCTTTTTGTAAACTCTAAGGTCGCTAAGAACGTTGACAGTTATATAGCGACTATTAATAACAACAAAAAAACTATCGGTGAAAATTTAATAGATATATTTTTGACATTTTAATACAACTTTGTTTAAAAAATGGAAAGAATCAATTAACCATAAGAGGCTTTATATTTTTAGAAGCTGTTATTCTTTAATAAAACATTTTATGAGAAATATGATAAAAAATCTACATAGCTTTGATTGGAATAATATAAATGAAATAAATTATTGAAAATATATATATTGATTCGATTTTTTAGGCAAAGAGGTTGTAACTAAATTATTATTTTTTATGATAAATTATTGCTTGCAGTGGTTTTTATATTAATTATTATTATAACCAAATTACATTTCATAATCAAAACCCATTCCAGTATAATATGGTCTCAAAGCTACATTCATTGAATAGAAATAAATAAATTAAAAATTAATTTAAATTTTCTGTGTACCATAAAATCAAATATTATTTTAATATGGTGTATTATAGAAAAATGTTTTTAGTTAGTTTATGGAAGACGAATAAGCTTTGTTCGGTATTAATGAGTAAAAAGTGTAAAATTTGATTCACTAACCATACAATTTTTTACAAAATGTAGTTATGATAAAATAAAACTTTCAAATATTAGAAGAATAAACATAGTATTTAGTGCAATGGCTGCCTTACACGGGTGATAAAAGCACATTCATATTTCAGCTAACGAAGTAGAAAATGAAAGAAAAACATATAGCACTGTTAAAACGAGATCCGGGTTAAAATAACTCATTATCAAATATTTGTCTCCATAGTTTTTATTCATGAGAACCCAGCACGTTACCTTTGACTTTTTTTATAACGGTTATTTAAGTCTGGAGGCAAAATAGACGAGAATTCTTTGATCTTATATTTGCGTATAAATTACAATTTGCGGTAAAAACTCGTCTAAGCTCAACTTTTATAAACGTATTTCATCGAATAACTTTATACATTGCGCCCGAAATGAGAAACTTATAAATGATACACGAACTTTTTACTTTTCACTGTAATAGTATTTTGAGGCTGGTACAACACTTCAGCCGATTGAATGTTCAGGAAGCGTGACTCAATCTTTCGTAGCAGCTCCTCAAAAGGAGCATTAACTTTGGTAAATAAATGTGTGCATTTGGAGAAAAAAACATGTGATTTATTTGAATGTATTCGGAAAAGCGTTACCAGTCGTACATTTCCCATCGGAAAACTTTGTTTTCGTGAGGATTGGGGAAGATGTTGGTCCGATATAGCGGAAAAGAGTATAGGGGGTGAATGGGTGGTTTGCAGTTCTTTTTAACATCACCCACACATTGCTGTTGTGTTCATCCTAACTATAACCCATAATTCTTATCGGCTTTTAGGCGACACTTGAACGAATCTCAAGACGGAAAAGTTATAACAAGACAAAACATTGATTCCTCCACATATCTAAAGTTCATATGGTGTATTCAATTTTCCTGTGGTGCAATATATATATATATATATATATATATATATACCGCTCTAACTTATTTTGATAAGAAGTACCAAAATTTACTATTAAAAACCTTTCATCGATGAAAATAATTTTTTCACTAATTCAAAATAAATAAAAAATAACATTTTCTTTTATTTTCAGAAACTTATGTTTAATACACTTCCAATTTTTCAACACTATACAGTATACATATTTAATAGAGTACATGCGACATGCCTTTATTGGCGTATATCTTATTTAATTGTATTACAACACATTATGTTTTCTATTATAACATGGATGTAATTTCACGTAGATGTGGAACTCCACATTTGTTGCATACCTAAATTGAATTATGACTTCCAACTAAATGCGTTGGTTTATTTGAATATATTTTCCGTTCAATTTAATTTAATTTAGCGTGTTTGTATACTTTACATATTCATACGATCCAGCTATACAGCAAAAATGAAAATCATTGTAAATTAATTTGACTTTAGACTTTCAAAAGCGCAATGACAAATGAGATTTTCTTTTGCTAAAATTTCAAAGTTTTACTCCGTCTAGCGAATAATTTGTAATGAAATCACAACTGTTTTAGTTCAAATCAAAAACTCGGAGGAAAAAATGGAAACAACTATGTAGCTCAATTTTTATTTGAACAAATAAAGGAATGTTCTGAGATAATTTTTTTAATTATAGTTAACAGGAATGGTGTTTTTATATGGCTTATTGCAAATTACTTCATAGTTTTGTAATTGAAGCTTTGGTATGTTCTGCTTTTGAAAATATTTTTTGATTTTATCAAACTATGGTTTGTTTTATTGGCAGTTACAGTCTCTGGTCATATTAATAGAAGCGCTATGAGCTTTGTACAAAACCCCTGAAGTATGAGCTATTTTACTATGGGTTCATATTTTTGATTAGGTTTAACATTCCTGTACATATTTTATTTATAACGCTTATTACCAACTAGCGTGACTAAAAATAATATTTACTAAATAATAAATTTTTACCATCAAATTAATTGAACATCTTCTCCTTAATTATGGCGAGCTGAAGAGTTTAAAATTTAGTTGAAAGTCCGTTAGTGAAATTTAAATTCTGCGCAGTATGTTCTCTATGTAGGGCAATACTGTCTGCTGTATTTGTGGATGATTCCATACGTGAATATTGTTTCAAAGGGCTATTTTTCTGTTATGACCACCTCTTTACCTACTTTTTTCTTCAGCAAATTCCACATATTTCCAAAGAGTTTCAAATCAAGGCTATTATCCTAAAGAAGGATCATAGGAATAAAAAACAAGATTTTTCCCTTATCTATAAAAAATATTTCTTAAATACAAATTTTTATAATGTAAAAAGTAAACAATATTATATTTAATTTAGAATATGTACATTTTGTGTAAAATCTTTATCATTAAGTGCATCTAATAATATGGCCAGGGACTATAGCTAAGACATAACTGGTTGTCGTCGAGAGGTAAGCAAAGTTAGTTTAGCTAAATATTTATTTTTTTAAAAATATTATCTCAATTTATTTTGACACAAAATTAGACACAAATTAAGTTCTTATCAAATTATTTTGACATACAATGTTTTAAAAACTATATTTTCCTGACTTCAATTATTGAAAATTATTAAATTTTTTTTTCTAGATAAATAAATCTACAAAATGTTAAAGTTTTTACAAACATATTGATAGTTAAATATTGATAATATCAGGCATTTAAACATAAACAAACCCAATTTCTTTTGTTAAAATAATAAATATTTTCTACAATAAAGTAAAAAAAAAGTTACAAATTTTTTAGAGTTTTATGAAACCCTTTAGTACTTGGTTTAAACAAAACAATAACTATCACTGAATAAAAGTTATTGCATAACTTGCAAAAATCTATTACTAATTCTTTCTAGCTTTCAATCTCGTTTTCTATATATTTCTACTATTTCAAACGGTAATTATAAATACTAAAAATCCAAATGCTTGTTTTTAAAATTTTTAAAATTTAAAATTTTTATAATTATTTAAAATTATTCAAATATCTGATGAGCATACTATTTAATATTTCATTCAAATTTCAATATATCTTATTTAGTTTATAATTTCCTCTTCAAATCATTATTTATATATTCAATATATTCTTATTTTTCACTAGACCAGAAAACAAAAGGTGAAATAGAGCTTGGAGCTAAATAGTCGGATGATTTTGAAAAAGCCGAAGCTAATGATAAAATGCTTATATTTGTAGAGTCGGGGGTGTCAAAATTTGAATTGACTCCAACTTTCAAAATTCTATTATTATATAATATCTATTGCTTAAAAAGTAATAAAAATATTTTGTATGAATGCCAAGGGATTAAATAGCAATACTAAAAAATGGATTTTCAATTGGTATTTGATGGACTTCAGAGAAGAAACTGTAGTTTTGTTTCACTGTTCAGGTTTAAGATCTTTATTTTTTTTATTCAATAATATTAAAAAGTATAACACTATAATTGCTAATAAGTAAAAACAAAAGAAGCCCTTCGAAAAATATCCTTTATTGACGAATATTTAGAACATACCGGGTGCCATTATAATGTTACATGAATGGTGTAACATCAAGGAAATTCATCATGCTTTTCTTAGTTCCTTAAGTAAAAATTTTGAAAAAAATCAGACATCTTCTTTCAGTAAAGCTTGCAATACTCGATATGATACATTTCAGTATAGGTCTGGGTCTATACTGAACCTATCACACTTTCCTGTCTGAAGACGTAAGACTTCTAACTCTTACGTTACAGGAACCATAAAAATAAAGATAAAATTTAATTTAGTATATAAAAATGAACGAAAATGAAATTAATTTTTTCAATATGTATCCGAACGATTTTCAATTGTGTGCCTCTTCTAAAGAAAATTCATTGAGCGCAAGGCACAATTTTTTATTTGCTAAATATAAATAAATCGCAATAAATTTTTATTTATTAAAAAGGTGGGAGAAAAATATTGGCATTTAAATTAAAATATGAACCTACGTTATAAACAAACATTCATATATAATAAATTCTCAAATGGAAAAAGAAAAAGAACCTCCAATTGAAATTAAATTTGCAAGTTGAAAATCAAATCCGGCAAATATGAGTAAAAGATTCAGGAGAGAAAAGGTGCACAAACCGGAACTGCAAATAATCAGGTTTTATGTAACACATTTCCTGTAGAAATTCAAATGTACGTTTTCCGGCTGTAGTCGACTTTCCAAATTTAATTTGAACGCCACCCGTATAAAAAGAGGAACGTTCATCGTTTCTCCAGACATATTAAACCTTTGCTGTTGTTTTACTTTTTAAATGTAGACAATTTTTATTATTTCATTTTTCAATTCATATAATATTACAAACTGAGCAAATTCCGTTGAACTTCATTTATTCCATTAAAAATGTGAATAAATATTAGATATGTGAAATATTTATCCTTATGAAAGTAAATTATTCATATTTTAACAATAAGATAAGCTAAACCTTTCAGTTGAACATATATGTAAGCAATGTGTATATATGTTCATATATCTTGAGTTTCAATGACAAAAAAAAATAATTTAAGTATTTGATATTTCTTTAACAATCATAAATTTGTGATAGACGAAATGAATAGAAAATTTAAATAGTCATCTTTGATGTACAAGCTACCCTATATGCTAGATGCTATAGATTTAACTGTGTGTATAATTTGATATGCATTGTTACTGCACGTTAATTTTATCATTTAGTCTGATTATTGCTCATTAGTGAGCTCGTTCTAACTGTATATATTGTGTTAACTTTCCCTATACTAAATCCATGTTACATGAATTGAAAGCTTCATACACATTACCTACGCAATATCTCTTCTATTTAATGAAATTTATTATCTTCATCGTCACAATTTATTCTCATTTAAACAACATTAAATAAACAATTTTTCAACGTATAGAAAAAAGTATGAATTCAATTTATTTTTGTCTTTTATGAATTCAAATAATGCAAGCTTAAAATTTTTATAAAAATATTTGAATACAACTACCAACGTATATATGATAGTACAAATACATAAATGTTTTCATAAAAAAAGTGTGAAAATTCAATAAGGTATTCAATAATAAAAAATTCTTCTGCTGTAAGAAATCGTAGTTATTTTGTGAATTTCATCATTAACACTACCGTCTAGTATAATGTGTACAACATTGTGGATTTTTTATTATTACATAAAATCGACCGATAAAAAAACCATAATGTAATCTGACATGAGAACCAAACGAATAATACTTTTAATATCATTCAATTTTGTGATATTAGTTAGACAGAAAAATAATAGGGGGACGGAAAGTAATGTCATTTTTAACATAAAATAAGAATACAAATTTTGTAACAGGTTGTAATTTCAGATCAATGATACAATCATCACCAACTAATTGTTTAGTTCGCAAATTTATTGTCAAATTAGTAAAAAAGTTTTCATTCTAAATCCTTTATATTTATTAATATTTTTCTCTTTTGATTTACAACAACTTTTATCCAACGACTGTTCTAAACAATAGCTAAGTTTTTGTCATTCATGGTTTGCAATAGTGCTAAAAACGATCAAATTTTAATTTAAAAATAACCAATTAAAGGTAATTGAACTCCCAATGCATTTAAATAAATATTGAAAATGTTTTTGGTGGCAACTTTACATTGGTATAGTATATCCTGTAAAACTCGAAAAGTATACCAAACCTAATTTATATTCCTTCGGTAATTTACCTAACCATTTCAATAAATATTTTAGAATAATCTTTTACATGTTAACAATTCATTTTCATCATACAATATCTTCAAGGTGACTTTGAAATACTTTATAAGCCGATAAATGGCTATTGGATGTCTATATAGTTTCAGAAAGAACATTCAATTTCATAAACTTAATTTGGGATTAAAATGTTTGGTTTTAATTTCGGTTTAAGTACCCTTTTAATTATCGTGATTTAACTGTACTGCAATTATGTGCTCATATTAAAACAGTATAGTTCAACAACTCATGGAAAGTTGCAGTAATGTAGATGGAAATAAATAAAACACTATTTAATTTCAACCTTGCGTTTCGTTGGGAATTCTATTCCATCAAGCGTTTTTAATATAAATGACTATCGTTGATGTATTCGAACAGTATAATATTGAGTAGTCATAATTCGTTAACTTGACTCACTAATCAATAAAAACCACATAACTTCGAAAAAAAATTCTTAACTTCAACCAAAATAATAATCTTACTTTGAAATCCTTCATTTAAAATTGCAATTTACTCTTCGTTATTTAGTACTCCTCGAGTAAAAGAAAGAGCGACACTAATTATAAAATCACCTGGTGAAGTTGAAATTTTTAATGAGACATTGCATTTTAATTAATCTTCAGTAAATGTGAATAGTAACCTATTGACACGAATAGCTAAATTTCAATCATTAATAAGTAAGAGGAAAATATTTTTTAAATATATAAAATGATGCACCTAGGTATAATATTATTCAGCCATTATTCTATTTAGACAAAAAAGTAATTCAAAACTTAACATGTAAACTTTTCTATTTTATAAAATCTCTCCTGAAGTTTAAAATTACAGACTAAGATGCTTAAAATCACAAGACTAGTTGAGAAATAGGAGAAGTAAAATAATGAGGTTACAGCTGTAGCTATTTGCATAGAGCATCTATAAATGAAATCCCGGATGATTTCATCTCTGATAAAGATAAAGTGTATTATCCACTGCTTAATATAAGACAACTTTATTGCATAAGTAAGCAAATGAAATAAGCTATATGGTAATGAAATATGGGAAACAATGTAAAACTTTTATTGATTGCTTTAATTATGTTTTCGAAGGAAAATGTAACTTTAATGTGCAAAAATTGTGCTTTTAATGAATAATATGATGTAATACTAAAAATTAAAAGGATTTTGTCTCATTTTTTTTTTGTAATTTGAAAGTTTGGAAATATTGATTCAACATTTTCAATTCTTTTCCCTATATTGTTTAGTCAAAACAGAGTTTTATTAATATGATAGTTTCAAGCGTAATGTAGTGACCAAAATACCAATATTATTTAATTACTACTATAAAGTTTAACGGCTGTTTGTCGAGTATATTTTGTAAATTGTGGCTAAAATGATTTGTGTAACTTGACAATTTGAATATTTAATAGTAACTATCTCATAAAATTGACGATGTGTAAATGATTCATAGTAATAGTTAAAGTAATGTTTGTTCAATATCAATAACTGTAACACATTTGTTATCTATATATAATATGGATTTGTTACTAATAAGCATCGAATAAAAATATTCAAAAATGGAGAAAAAAAAATAGTGGTAGCTTCATTGATGTTTCTAATAGAGTATCATTTGTTTTAGAAAGGAAATATTTATTTTTTTGCGAATCTGTACCTCATTAGTTTCAATATTTATTTCAAAGAAGAAAATAATAATATCAGAAAAAAAATAAAACTTTACGTATTCAATATAAATTTTTAACATTGATCAATCTCGAAAGAACACAATGCTAGTTTTTATTTAGTTGTTTACTTAACTCAAAACTCATCTAAAAGTATCTACTTTAAATGAAATCCTTGAAGAAACCATGTGATTATAGATACTGGGGACAGGAAAATACACTAGAACACGCATTTTTTGAATGTTGTAGGTGAAGTTAATTCAGTATGAAACGAAGAAAGTGGCCAGGAAAAAAATATTCCTGAAATTCTTTTGAGAGTGACGTTGAAAAATAAGACGAGGTAATAGGAAGGGAATCAAATGATCCATGAGATAATCAAAACATAGAGTAGTGTAAAATAGAACAGGTATGAGGATGATTTCTTAATGCCAAAATGTGAGAAAATAAAATAAATAAGAAACTCATAATATAAAGTCTCCAGTGTTTCTTTGAAGTTTAACCAACAAATAAGTCTAAAAGAAATTCAACCGAATAAGATGAGGTGAATTTATAAATGAATAAGCCGATAGTTATCATTTTGAATAATATAAAAAAAATGTTGTCTTGTAGGTAATTGGTGAAAAGTTCCTGGAAATAGTAACTTATTGAAAAGTATGGAAATCCCACACATCCTTTGTTTGATGGATACGAAGTAAATTTTGATAATAGCCTCTTTATCTGACAAAAAAATTACATTAAACTGAACAAAAAATTAGAAACATCACAAAGATTACTTGGAAGAAAATCTTCAATAAATATGAACAACAAACTGGATGGAGCCATAGGATTGAGTGTAACAAATTTCAGTTATAATATGTATATACCACCATGTTTCCCATAAGTTATAATTGTGCAACGGACCAGTGACGCATTTACATATTTGTCGCCAGTAAGCTTTCCAATGTTTTCCGGCCATATTGACCTCTAAAATTCGATTCCCTATTTCGCAATCATATAAGTTACATTTATTCTATCCATGAACTCATTTTCTGTATGTATGAAATAATTTTTTTTATTTTTTTAAGACAAAGAAACTTTTAAGCCAAATTTGCCACCCCCAAAAATTTGCTGTCGTAGACTTCAGCCTACTCAAGTTGTTGAACCATAGCAATAAAAAAACATCAAGAGTTTACTGGTGGCTGAGTGGTAAAGGTGATCGCTCCAAAACTGGTGGATACTGGTTCAATTTTTATAAAGAGCAAATTTTCAGTATTTCTCAATACAATTTTTTATCGACTTAGAGTCGCTAAAAGCCCTGATAGTTATGGAGCGAGGATTACGAACAAAAAAAATTCAATGTGTGATTAAAACAATTCCACTTTAACAATTCTAGCAGAATGAATGTATTTAATCTGCAATTTGTTTTATTTTTTTAAATATCAAAATAATAATAAGGCAAACGTATGAATGAATCTCGGTAAGGACAGAGAACAACGATTAATAACACATACGAGTGGGTGAAATATAACTATGATCTCAAACTGATTGTTGAACAGACTGATTGTTGTTATGGTTTCAAGGGTCATTTGGGTTTCTTCAATTGCCAATTTTTAGCGTTTATCAGTTGTCATCAGTTATGTTAGTGTTGGGCTGCGAATACTTCACAGGAAGTTACTAGTACAATACCCAGTTAAATATGAAATTAATGGGATTGAAAATTTATGAATTATTGTTTAAATGTAAAAACGTAATTTGATTATGATCTTATTATCTGAAATGGAGTTAAATGATTATTACCTTTTTCACTAAGAAATATTCTGAAATAGTACCAGGTTTCGATAGTCATATTCTCAATCGCTGAAATTTTGAGAATCAAAACCACAATGCTCGCAATTATTTTTCTATTGTTCTTCTAAAGAGAAAACATTGTTGTTTCAAAAATTAATTTTTGTTAGTAAATCATTTTCATCTGTTATTGATAAGTTATACAATACTTTAATTTCGAGTTTTACAATTTGTTTTACCATATGCAATTTTGATAGTGTATTAGTTAAAATGAATCATTCTTTCAACGATCGCTGAAATTCCACTAACTGTAAAAATAAGAAGATATGAATTTATGAAAAAATGTAAAGGAATTGAAAAAAGCGCTTTAATTTATATTTGGAATTTGGGTACATAGAACAAAATAACATTTATCGAATGCAAGAAATTTTTTGTTTGTAGAAATAATTATCACTTAAAAATATTCAGTTACTTACAAATAAACAATTCATAAAGCAGTTTTTTTTTTGTTCACTATGGTTGAGGAATTTAATAGTGCCATTTGTTATTAAAGGAGAAAATACCAAT
This sequence comes from Sisyra terminalis, assembly GCA_958496175.1. NCBI lineage: Eukaryota > Metazoa > Arthropoda > Insecta > Neuroptera > Sisyridae > Sisyra > Sisyra terminalis. The sequence continues at coordinate 19,122,950 of OY292275.1, forward strand.
AATTTATTAGGCAGGCATATGCATTTTATTTAATTTAGAAGTAATTAAAGCATAATTATTTAATAGCCCTAATTTGGATTATGTATATAATTTTAATCTTCGTTACTTGAATGCATCAACTTATGCAAATGTGGTAATTGTTAGTTTACGTGCAAACTAAATATTCATGCTTCTTACGTTTGCTATTATTTAGAGAGAAAATAGTTACAGGAATTGTTTTGATGAAATTACGAGCAATCTATATTTTGATTTATGTATGGTATTGTGATTTTTTTTACATAACTCCAATTAAAAATATGTAGATACTTCTCAAAATAGGTTTTCACGGTAAAAAAATGTTTTTGTAAACATTGGGTTCTTTGAAAAAAATTCATTTGAAAGTGATGGAAATTCGTTTTGTCTCTTTTGAATGACTATTAATAAACGTTTTATAGAAGGAAAATATAATATGATATTTAATTAAAATTTCCATTCAATGCGACAGACAATTTCAGTATTTTTCACATTAAATTTAAATATTTTACAACGTGATTATTTATATGATTCGACATAAACGAATGACAAATCTATTGTGAATTTGTGTCAGAAACATGAAAGTAGCGAACGATGTATCCCTCTGAGAACCATGTCGTCCTTTTCTTAACATTTATTTTAACTACAGACTACTTGAGTTCTCTTGATGAAAGTTTTTTTTTCCATTCTATAAATTGTTTTCATTCTACAAACTTTTCTTATTATTGAAAATAGCACATCTAATTTAAAATACTTATTTTTATTTAAATTGAGATATTCATTAAAATTATTTGAACTTTTTTCGATTGTTTTTATTTTTTTTTTAATTTGGTATATTGTTTTTATTTCTTTCTACTTGCATATTTGTAAAGATATTGGTTGTGAGATTATGACTCAAAAATTCCTTTTAAGAAACTCTGAATCTGTTTTGACTATATACAGCATGACATGGGTCACTACAAATAATCCAAAACTAATGTTTTGTTTGAAAACAAAAAATAAAATAAAATAAAATAAAATAAGATTTAAACAATGAAGAAAAGAATATTTAATGAGAAATCATCTTTTTATTACTTATCATCCAATTACGTATATATGTCATTACTTGGTAAAAAAATGTAAGAATTCGAAATTTGCTTTCTCTTCAAGTCCTTGAATTAATGTTCCCTTAGGCAAGAAAATCGATGTTAAAAATCATCAATGTTTTTCAACCAATATAGCATCCCTAATCTATATTAAAAAAAAATATTTGCAAACATTGGAAATTCTCAGGTAGGAAATTATAATTGGTTCAATTTTGGCTCGGGCCTGGACCAAGACTTGGCAAGCTTGGGCAGGCAGGCCTCAACTAGACTCAATTTAAACTAAAATTTTAAATAAAATCACATCATCAATAATTTACAATTCAAAATAATGTGAAACCTAATACTATTTAAAAACGGTTTTAGATATGGGTAAATGTTTTTTGTCCACTTATCTTGGTTAGACTTTGGCTTTGACACTTAGCCAAGCTTTGGGACAGGCTTGGATATTAACAACTGTTCCAATACCGATTCTGTTGTGAGTATTGGGCGTTACTGACATTCATGGGTTAATACAAAAAGTCATATTAGAATGTTTCCACAGTTCTCATTGCGTTTTCTTTGGAAGAACTTCAAGTGCTTTTGGATAAAGTAATCCTCGCAAGTAACAACTGCAGGATATAAGATTAAAATTAAAGAAAGAAAGATCAAGTTCATGGTGATTTCCAGACGAAACTATACTCCAGTATATCTTAACCTTGATTGAGAGACAGTAGCAAGAGTGAAACACAAAATATACCTTAGATGTCTTGTCAATGAGAAGTGGATCTTTACAAAGATCAGAAAATTTTTTGGGGATCAAACTTTATCTCATTAAAATCGGTTAAAAATAGTCAAGTGCTATGTTTTCTTTAATATGGATCTTACCTAGGGGTCGGAGGAGAAAATGTGTTTAAAATGTGGGTGCATCGCCGAATTCTGAAGATTTCATGGAGGAATTGCGTGCAAAATGAAGAAGTACTTATTATATACTTATGATTTCCTTAAAGAAAAGAAACTACTTAGTTTTTCCATTGTATGTTTAGTAAGAAATATCACCAGCTCCAATTCATCATTAAAAGTCATCTTGAAGGAAGACGAGGTTTGAGATAAAGGAGGACATCCTGGCTGATCAATCTTCATGGGCAATTCGGCAAATCATGAGAGGGTTCTTTCACGATTTGGTATCATAAATACCATAATTGCCATTCTTCAACGTTGAAGGGGCACCAAAGTAGAAAAGAAAGAATTCGTATTCGTAAAGATGGGAAAACTGGCATTCGTTACAGTACGATAGTATTGATTATTAATGATGAGCGGGAACTTATTTTTAGGGATCTGGATTTATGCTAAAAAAATCGATGGGTAAAAATATAATTTCTTTTAAATTTAATTGTTCGTTTTACGACCAAGAATAATTAAAGAGAAGAAAGATTTTAAAACGGAAATTTTACATATTTAGTTAATGTTCTAATAAACTCTATTAAATCCTTTTGAATAATGTGCAATAAGTGATACATTTGATTCAAAGCTATAGCTTGACCAAATATCAATTATTGGGTTCATTAATAATGTTTGAGTATAATGAAATTCACTTGAATATTTAAGCTTGAACTGTAAAAGATAGTCTTAAATACAAGTATAAGCAGAAAACCTCTTTTTACATGCATTAGTTAATTAGCATTTGGTCTAAAGTAATAATCTAGTCATTATTTTGAACCGTGAATACCTCGCAAAAACGTAAATCCTGAATATAAGGAAGTTATGTGGCGCCACACCATTTTTTATGCAAAAATGTAAATGTTTTTCTCTGAATTGCAAGGAGATCCATTAATAGTAAAGAAGCACTGAGGGAGAAAAACATTAGATATGCATCATTTTCGGAACATTGCACTCATATTTAATGTGACAGAATTTTATGTCGAAGAAAATATTTTCACATTTCAAACGTAAGCGCAAATATATCAAACCTCAAAGATGTAAAAATGAAGTAAACATAAAATCCATCTTTCTGTTAACTTTTCAAGTGGTGATTTGAACCTTTTTAGGATTAAATTGAAAACGGTTAGCAATGTTATTGATTTTCAATTTGAATATGTTATTGATAAAGTTATTCAACTGTACAACAAAATAAAGAGACACTTTTGAGTTGACAGAGGAGTGTATACAACTTTGCGCTGAAATTAATTAAACTCATTTAAGTAAATTAATAATGCATAAACGCAAAACATTTGAACTCTCATTAAATTAGAGTGACGGGTAAACAATTTGAAGAAACACTTAAACTAAAATTATTATCACATTTGAATTAACAAGTTAAATAACCGACAATGGATTTAATTAAATGCTGAGGATGCTTGCAACCTACGTAATGCAATCACGTAATGGCATCACCATATGAAATTGGAGACAAGCGTACATAATTTATAATATATCATTAACATGTTACCGTAATATAGGTAAAGTGTCAACTTCCACCGGCAAAAGCGTTTAGAATATTGTCCAAGCAAAGTGCAAAGCGTTGTTGATAAATATAGAAACCAAAATGAAGCAAAGACATTAAATACTAACGCTTAAAGGATTGTTCAAGAAAATTGCCACCCTTCAGTTGTGCATATCTTAAGGAACAGCCCTCATATATCTGCGTTAATTTCAACATTGTTTTCAGTTAAATTTACCCTACCTTCCCCACATTTCTTTAAGGCTTCACAAACTTCATTAAGCTTTATAAGTGGGAGCTTATGAAACACTATATTTTCCAAATCAACTTCAAAATAACTGACAATCACACCAAACATAAAGAAAAATAGACAAATGTTTTTCTTAGTTAGTATAAAAAAAAACAGCAGTTGTGTTCCATAATATCGTTGCATTATGCAGTTTGTATTATGCAGAAAGAATATAAAATCCAGACTTGCAGAAAGCTCACTAATTGTCTATTATCGCTCTTTAAACTTTCAGCAAAGACGCTTTAATATTATAACGAAAAAAAAAAAACAAATGGTGAAAAGAGTAAAAAATAACGATCAGATCGTTTATTTTTACGAAACATAAGAGAAAATTGTTCTGTATATAGAATATAGATAGATATATAAGTACATTTGATGTGTGCAAAATACTACAAATTGAACAGAAATATTGTTTTACATGTATTAAAACGAAATAAAATTGTAAGCGCTTTGTAACATATACATTTTTTTCCGTTTTCTTAAATCGACATTGATATTGGATATCACGAAAGATCAAATGTAATATTTTTGTTTCGGAATTTTTTTCCAATTCAATGCACAAAATGGCTACTTAGCGATGTGGTGAAGGTGTTATATTTTGCAGCTGTCTTTATTCAGCTGAGTGATCGATATAATTTCACACAGCGTGAACTTGACGTCTTATGGAATGAACGTTGGTATCAAGAAGCAATTTATTTTCAATCAAAATAGATATACAATACTTATAGGAAAAATATTAGGTGTCTAAGATATAGAACAATGCTTGTTGATGCTAGTTCTCGAGAAGAGTTTATTATAGAGAGTATTATAGGTAGCGATAACATATTTAGCGAGCAATATTCTATTAAAACTTTTGATAGAACATGATCCCAAAAACAAAAAAAAAACTACTTATAATTACTTGATATTATAGTTTTTAAATAATGCTGATACTAATAAGGGTATTGCAAAATTACAACAGTTGATATATTTTAATGTTATTCATCCTTCAACAATGGATGCTTTTCTGTTTCTACTTTAAACTTAGTTTTGATGAGATCTTATAGACATGCGCAGAGATCGCAAAGAAAACCAAACTACACTTGCTAATGACACGAGGCATTTGATGGACAAACCCCTAATTTTTTATTTTTTCATCGCTATTTACCGTCGCTATATAACTACTAAGGTCTTTATGGACTCAAGGGTTAAATCCTCATATCAAGAAATATCGAAAATTTGCTCGATACGAAATTCAAACCCATCACCTACTAGTTTTGGAGCAGTCCCTTGACCACTCGGTCATTACTAGGTTCGCCCATAGCTTGATTTATACCTTATTTTGGTAGTTTGATTTTTCAAAATTAAATTAAGTATTGGTAACATTTCAATGAAAATGAAAACAATGTAATGCAAATACGGGTTTTTTTCACATTAATATATTTTTCTGGTTTTAAGAAATGTAGGTATTTCTATAATGAATAAATGCAAAATAAAACTGAAAAACCTTAATGAATCTTAGAAACTTGAATTGCTTTTATTATGCTTACTTATTAAGTAGTTAAAAGGAAAGTACTGTTAATAAAATATTGAAGAATATATTGGAATGATAATTATTAATTAATACTTTAATATATGTGCAATAGCATAGTATCTATGTATCAACACCTAAATATATGAAGAAATATAATCGATTTTAATTTATATTATATCATCGATTTATTTTTACCATCATCTACTAATTTTTGTAATACATTGATTTTTAAAAGAATTTCATGAAAATTGTATTTTTTTTATCAGATTAAGGCAACAATGGAACGCAGGTGCAAAAATATGTTAATGTCATTATATTCATTAGCGTAAAATATTGTAAACTTCGTCGCTTTTTCATTCTCCAGGGAAGTTAAATTGGCAGGTATCTTTAAAATGTTTTGTAATAAAAACGTATAAAAGTTGTTATTAACTTTTCCATTTTGTTTGTTTGCGTTATTAAATTTGATACTCCTACTATATGTTTTTATTCTTATAAAATCGAAATTGCGTATGTTTTTACTTAATAACCAGAGGCAAATACTGATTGCATGACAAAAGCTGTGTTTAGATTTTGTCTTTTCATTATTATTCGTTATTATATTTTCCTTTTACACGTACGTAATTTGAAATGATGTGATTTTTTTAGGTGGAAAAATATTTTCCAGTGACACATTTTTGCTTTCATTCGTAATTTCTGAAGGAATACAATTCATATTGAGAATAAATATTTTTTTCAACCTTATAATGAAGCATTAGTAAAAAGACCTAAAAGTGCTTAAAAGTATAAGCATAGTGTATCAGCCCTGTAAATATATTATTATCATACCTACTGTGGTATGTATGTACTAATAAATTATTAAGATTCACAAACTCAATAACTTTTTGTGAAAATAATAAAAAACCGAAAAAAAACTCTTATAATTGATGAATTATATGATACCAAAAATGACTTAAGGGTGGATCACCGTCAGAAAAAAAAAATTTCGATTTTTTTTTTCCATAAATGTCTTCTTATAACATTCAAGAATAACGTGTTAAAAGGATTGGAATAGCTGACTAATGTATTTTCACTGATAAAAATTGAATAAATTGATAATAACATAAAAAATATCTTAAAAAAACTTTAAATGCGTTTTTCTCGGAATCAACACGTAGTTCAATACGTCTTCTTGGTACTGAACCTCTGAAATTGGCCTAACCTCTCCCCCCTCAAAGTGGGAGAGGGGGAAAGTTCCAAAAAAAGGTCGTTTTTTTAACTTTTTTTTCAAAGTCGCGCTATTTTGTGAATTTTCAACTTTTTTCGGATTTTTGAGGTTCAGTATCAAGAAGACGCATTACCAAAACCTACATTCTTTGGAAAATCATGATTCGACTTCCGGTTTTCGAGAAAACTTGTCTCCCGTTTGCCTCCTCATTTTTGAGGACCCTTTTTCAAAGCGCTGTAAAAGGGGGAGGGGGACATATCAGGGCAATTAAAAAAATAGTTCAAAACTTCAACTTTTACATGCCGAAGACCGTTTTTTAATATCTCTAAAAAAATGGCAGCAGTCTTAAAAAAGTATTTTTTTTTTACGTTCTGACGGTGATCCACCCTTAAGAGTTGATAATGCATTTTTATAAAAAATAGCGACTATATACTTTTATAGACTTTTTCATTGACTCAATGAAATTCCGGAACTTTCAAGATTTCTTTGGCTGCTGAACTCCCTGGGAATATCCTCAGATAGATTTAAGGAAACTAAATTTATAAATGATCCATTTATTACAATGCTTGATTTTGAAATTATTTCTCAACCATTCCCTCAACATTATAATGGACACATGGACACATTGACAAATTCAAAACTCATTATAGCAATTTGTTTAAGATGTTCATATATTAATACACTTAATTGTTTTAATGTTCTCAGTTAATTATTTTATTTACCTTTGATTTTAATGAAATGTATTTTTCCAATTCAATAAATTTTATTCAAAGTTTTTGTTGTCAATTTAGACGTATTCTAAATCTTAAATCATAATTGCCGTCATTGATAGACTCCGAATGACGGCAGTGCACAATACATATATTTGCGTATAACTCTATTCGTATTTGTAAATGCCAATGGTGGGAGTGGTTTGGTTCAATTTTCAAATTTTCAATAATCAAAACAAATGAATATATATAAATCTCGCAATCTTATTGGCTAATAGACTTTTGCATTGAAGACTCAATCATCAGATATTACTACATCGCTTAATATAAATTATTCGTATTGGCGCTTATCACGGACTTCACCGAACGTATATAACACTTATGGATAGTTACAGTATGAAATAAGTATTTTTTTATCTACCTTAAATTAGTATCTTCTTTTTCTTTTTGTGTATAAATGTATGAATATATTCAAGTTAAACGAAAGCAGGTGACATTAACCGTGCAAGTAGTTTTTATTTTTCTTTCTCTATATGTAATACATTTTGTAATTATTTTAATTTGTTATAGAAGCCTGAGGAAGTTACGATTACGTAACGAAATGTTGCTTTTTGAAATAATAAAATATTAAAAAATTAAAGATCTTAAACAACCTGAATTGTTCTCTTATTTAAACAATATGTAATACCCTTTAAAAAATTGAAAGAAACTTAAGAATTTATAGATAATATGTAAAAATCAAAAAGAAAATAGAGCAGTTCGACTCTTGTTTTTTGATTAAACATTTTTTTTCCAAAAATAATATTTTTTATAGAATTCATTACGCTATATAGCTCTTAATTTGATATAAACAAGACATTATTAATCCCAAAATAAAATTAGAATTTTAGATCAATCAGTTGAAATGGGAACCTAAAACTACCAGAATATACCTGCTTTATTAGTAACTACCTACATATCTTTTATGAATGATTAAGATATCTTTCCGAAGGCAATTTATTATACTTCTAGCCTTTTCTAGTTTATGTACTTACCTATACATGTACCTACCTTAAGGTAATTATTTACTAAATAATTTTTCACTGATTTGTGTATTCTTACTAAGAGATTCGATTTATAATTATTGTACTATTTATTTATTTTCCAAAAATTATAGACAATGCAATTTAATGTTTCAGAATTTGCCTTAATTTTAACACAAATTTTATTAAAATTAAAACAAATTAAGGCATATAAATTTCATTTTTCAAATAACCACACTTTGGTTAAAATTTTCTTAAAAATATTCTTTCACAACACTTAAAATTATACTTTCTTTACAAGTATTGAGGAAAAAAATATTCTTGACACTTCATAAAATTATTCTTAAAAATGAAACAGCAGCAAATGGCTATCTTCAACATCCATACACACATGTATCTATATATATATAAATGCAATATACGTACAACTCTTTATAAAAGTCCATATACTTAGTTCTATATACTGATTGTGAGTTCTATACTTTTGTCCCTCGAGATATGCTTTCAGAAAAGGTAAACCTTTTTGTACCTCGATTTTTTATGTTTGGTCGTCGACGGAAAATTTTCCACACTTTTCATCCGACATACATAACTATAAAAATCTCTGCTATTTTTACGATACAATGTCAAGAATTGAATTCGGAGTTAATGGAATGACGTTATCAAGATGAAAAACATGTCTACGAATAATATTCAGCCACCTGAAACTTTTCAAGGTGGAAAACATTTCAATTTTGAAGCTTGACTAAATTTCAGCATTAAAAATTAAAGAAAGCTAAAACAGTTTTCCTATGTTTATATAATTAAATATTTTATTCAGCAGTGTATTTTATCCTTATTATGGTTGTTGATATTTTTTTATTTACACTAAATAAAATCATATATTGGGCTTTAGTGAGTTTTTATTTAAGCTTTAGTTTTACTTTAATTTAACATTTTTCTTTATTTAAAACTCAAATTCGATTTAAAACTAAAAAGGATTTTAATTCTATTATTTCCCTCAAAGTTATACATTTAACATATAAAATATGACTTTATAATTTTTAAATTAATATAATTTGCTTAGGCTTCTTTTACTATTCCCTATTAGAAAAGTATGCAACTTTTTACCGTTTAATCACAATATTCAATAAAATTATTAAGAGAAGTTTTTTATATGCATTTCAACTTAATTGAAAATATATTAATTTTGTTTCACTTAAGCGTCAGGAAAATATAGTTATATTATGTTTAAAATTTATTCAACTAATTAAACATGTGCTGGAACAAGAGTGATAATTATTCACTTTAAACTTTCAAGAATAATTAACTTGAGCTTATAATTGTGTATGCCAAGTTTTATCATATAAGTATCTACGTCTTTTCTTCCCCAACGAAAGAACTTTATTCAACAAACTATACAGATGCCAACTTAACATATACGAGTATAATCTTTAGGAGGTAATTTGGCAAAATTCAATAGTTTCTCAGTTTGTATAACTACCAAAATTTAGTTTTGAAATGAAAAATGGTGGTTTGGAATAAAATGTTAGAATTGCACAAAGATTTGTACATTGGTAACACGAAAGTCTTGTAAGATCATTGTTGTACGTGTTTGCCTCTTCGACTGTTAAAGTCGATTTTTAAAGTTCAAGTTTATAAATCAAATTAAAATGTAGAATTAGAAAGGATTCCATTGATGTAGTATGAGCTGAGGTTCTGTTTCAATGTAAAATTCTAGTACGACAGTGCTGTTGTTGATATTTTATTCAATACCGATTTTATGATCATTTTTTTGCAGTAGCGTAGCGTAGTGGGTGCAGAAGGGGCCATGATCCCGGGTGGCATATGAAAATGAGGCGGCATGTTGACATTGATAATTCCATAAAATATTTTTTATAAAAAACGAGAACATATTTAAAGTATGAAAGAATTTGAAGGTATTTGACTTATCACCCATTTTAATTAGGGGCGACGAATTTCTGCTTGGTCCCGGGCGGCCAAAACGTACGCTACGCCACTGTTTCTGTGTAAAATTTAGCCACCATTTTGAACAAAAACCTAACGTTTAACTAATTATTTTTGAATATTTAAAAAAGCTCAACAGTTTAAAATGTTACCAACATATAAAAACTTTAGGTTCCCTTTTTAGTGCTTAAGTCGTTTAAATCAAAGCCACGAAAGTTCTTGGTTGATAAACTGATAATATTATACATATTACATTTAAAAAGAAAATGAGTTGAAAATTTGACCACGATGACTATCTATGATATGGAAGAAGTCGTTTTGTTATTACTGAAGATTTCTTAACCTAAACATCGCTGTCAATTTACGGTGATCAACACTCAGAACTTGTTCTTCAGCGATTATGTGTTTTACATGTTACCTATATCTTACCACAGTCATAAAAAGCTATGAAAAAAAGAAGAATTCCTTAGTAAGCAAGAATTACTCACAATTGACATTTTTATTTTTTTGCATTCCAAATTTCATAAAATATTAGATAAAAGAATAAAATCAAGTTGTAGAAAACAGTATAAAAATTATCGTTTGAAAATTGTTAATTATAGTTTTCCAATTTATTTTTTCAAATAAAATTTTTCATAAATTAGTTTTATTAAATATTTTTCATTGATTGAATAGAAAAGGTTAATTATAATTTCATTTCATCCATCCTTTCATTTTATATATTCAAAAGTTGAATAGTTGTGCAGGTTGCAGAAGTTGCAGTTTACAGTTAAATGTTTAGTTTTGAATAAAATATGTTCAAGTATTGTTTTACTCATATATATCGTGACTTTCAAAATCTATGATGCCGAGTAACTATATTTCATACATAAAATAAGCAAGACGTTTTGTAAAAAGTTACTTTTGCTTTGAAAACATTTACTGTACCTTGAATAACTCTCTCATAAAGATTTTTAGATCTCTACGTCCGCAATTTAGTTCAAAGTTTTCTTTTTCTTCTTCTTTCTTATTCTTGCACCCTTAAAAATTTCGGTGGTATAATTTTCCATATTTCTTTATGTTTTGCTTTAGGTATTGAGTACCCAGTCTTTCTGGTGATGATATATTCGAGTATTAATAACCAGTAAGTTTCCCCTATCTTGCCTCATTTTATGCCTGTTACATTGATGTAACCGCCGTTATTTTACCTTTAAGGACAATTTCTTCCTCCTTGAGGAAGACAGGTACATTTGTTTGGAGGTTTATTCCGACCTCCACTGGATCCCCAGCAGCATTAATCACCATTTGGCGTTGCCTATCTCTTACTGCATAGATGTGCTAACTATGAGGTTTCCTTCATCGAACATAAGACCATATGATGTTACTCATGGTTCCTCAAGGATATTTAAAAGACGGTTTAAAGTTAGTTGTAGTAGAATATTTCAAGAATCTATATTTGTCTATTTTTGTTTAGCTGAATTATAACTTTGTTTTGTGCGTTGATTTAATACAAAAACCTTTATGTGTATATTTTCATTCACACAAATGCAAACCGACCTAAAAGATTAAAAAAATTTAATAGGGTACAAATTTTGTTAACAGGAAGCTTTGATTTCGAATCTTGTATCAAGCTTTTTATTTATCAGTTTACGATTAGAACGCAAGAGCCACTAAAATCGATGAAAGATGTTATAAAATTATGGCAAATAAAAAAAGTAAATCAAAAAGTTATTTTTGCAAAAAAAGATTAATAAGGTATTGACAAAAGATTTGATGAAAATTTCAACTACCAAGTGTAATTTAAGCTTACATTCTTAATAAGTTTTACATTTTTTTCACCGATAAAATAAAAATTCAGGTGTCAATATGAAATAAAATATGTAAAGAGATAAAAAGTAGAATTTATTAGATATATTTCACATATTATTTTATACGGTTCTTCTCAAATGCAACTAGATATGTTCCTGGAATTGCCAATAAATAACAAATATTGAAAAGTATCCATTCACAAATCCTCTAAATATTGATATATGTAGTTTATTTCCTTTCAGTTATAAAAAAGGTCGTTACTTTAAACTGTTGAATTATTGTTAGCACATAAATACATATTTCAGTCCATCGGTAAATGATAAGCAACGAGTCATCTCTCAAGGCATAAGAAGATTAAATTTGTGTTAAAGGATGTTAACATTTGGCCTGTTTCTAGTATATTCAGATGATGGTAAACAGGGCCATTTGTATGCGGAGTTGAGCTGACCTTACGAAACCTTTTACGACCAAAGATATATTGTAGGATCAAAGAAGTACATTTTCAAGCAAAGCTATTGAGTTGAAACCCCGTTTTAAATCATAAAATGATAGCCTTTGGGCCTCTTAATACAAATTATATGTTTGCATTAATATTTGATAATACCATTTAAATGTCTTTAGATGCTTTCAAACTACTAACGTGAAATAATAATTATTTGAATTGTCGATTCTCATATTCCTTTCTAAAAGTAAGTCATGCAATGATTTCTACTAATTGGTATGGGAATTAAACTTATGATTACTTATGACGTTGTGAAAAGGAGTTATATTATTGAAAAGAGGTTTGATAAAAGTTGGGATTATTTATTTAAATATTTTCATTTTTAACTCTTGATCATTAATTTTACTATACCATGAAATAAAAAAAATTATATATATAAAATAGTATTAAAATTTTTTTTGCAACCATGACTAATAATACAAGTGATCATTAATGACAAAGTTGTTGTAAACAACTAATAAATATCTTAAAAACTAAAACAACTTAATAAATAAAAAAAGTACTACTAATAAACATATTTTTATTGCCAAAAGCTCAATGAAGCTATTAAGAAGCTTAAAAAAATTCTTCTGAAGAAAACAGAATTCTGCATTAAAGTTATTTTATGCTTGCCAACGTTTAGTTATTATCTTTAACTAAGCTTTTGCAATACACATTTTATTAAATTAATAGTCAATATGAAAAAAATGTTTTCATGAATATTATTCGTCATTTAATCTTAATTTTTAACATTTTCATTCATATACTTTCCTAATTAAAGTAAAAATTATAAATCCGGTTACCAGTGTAAAGTTTGTTAAATAGATGCTCATTATTAACTCAGTGGCTTCGAACTTTGCCATTATTCATTTCTCTCATGAACGTGAAATACGAGAACGAAGTTCGCAATATCTATAAGACAAAAAGTTATTATTAAATAATTTATAACAATAGAATAATTTACCCCAATTATTGTCGGGTAAGACACTATATAAAATTTCAATCCTCTAAATACAATAGGTTTATTAGCACGCATTATTGAAAATTGTAGCAGTCGTCTCTGTTTAGAATTCAGCATAAACCACGGATTTTGGTAGATGGCACTTGAAATGTCTAAGCCCTACAAATTAACAGTTGGAGTATTTTATGAACCAAACAATATTTTAAATTGAATTAAATTACGCTTTGGGTGATTTTTGCTCCACAATGAGTGTAAATGAACATGTCGACTAAAGTAATCGATACATATTCCACAAAATGAAAAATTTGGACAGAATTTGAACTCTGAAATAAATTATTTAATAAAAGTTTTAAATAAAGAAATAAAACGAGAAATTTATTGAATATTAGTTTTAAAATATTTCTGTTGAATAAATGGCATTTAAGCAAGTGTATAAAATATAAGCTGATATCCACGTCTTCAGTTTCACCTAAGACATATGATTGTGCAGGCCTCTTTGTCCTTAATATAAATAGTGTTCATAAAAATAGTTGAACCAAACATTTACATCTGGCTTTGTTCCTGAAGCTAATCGGAAAAATAGCGAAATGTCGTTGGTTTAAATGAACTTTTTTTAATTCTAAGTTACAATTTGAAGGAAATTCCGGTACTTAGGTACTAACGCCACCGTAGCTACAGATTTGGCGGTTTTTAAGTGCCGCCAATCTACACTTAAAGTATTTTTGTTAGTTCGCAAAGTAGAAAAGAAATAAAAATAGATAGATTTCAACATGCTAAAGTCAATCATAAATATATTTTTTTTGATCCTGATGCAGAAGTTCATGCACAAACAATTATGGTGACGTTCATACGTAAATATCGAAATTTATTTAATTTTCTTTATAGAAAAAAAAAAGAGTTGAGAAAAGGGATAGAGTATTGGACTCCTTTGGTATTGCAAGACGCAATCTGTCTAAAATAAAAAAATCATGAGAACTAGCCAATTAGCAAGCACTTCCCTTTTTTTCAGCATGTAACGTTCAATGCATAGATCAGACATTCTAAAACAGCGCACCGCGGCATCCCAGAGTCCTGTGGCTGTTTTATTGGGGCATCATAAAAATTTTCAAACACAAAACATTAATTTATTAAATGAGGCAACGTTAATTTTGGCAATAAATTGAACAATTTGACAAAAGCGCTCTACGGAAAAGCTAAATGTGTAAGCACAAAATTAGAGTTAGGAGTTTTAATTATTTCTTAAACAAAATTTTTAACATAAAATGTATAGATATATCAATCCATATATGACTTCAACAGGAAGAAATATGATTACTAACGTAAGATTTGCTCTGAGATTTGACACAGGGTGGCGGCAATATTTTTTTTTTTGAAATATAAAGGGTGTAGGAATTCAAAAGAGTTTGGGAACGCTTGGCATATGAAGATATAACAATAAATTGATTACTGTTTATGCAAAAAAGTAATCTAATACTTCCTGATTGAACTTATTAAAGTAGTTTATTATTGCTATTATTTTTACCTTTTTGATTCCAGAACTAGTGGTAACGCAGATATTAAGAATGGGAGTAGTATAAATCTAATCACTATTTCTCAACTTTTTAAATAATAAGGCGACTTATAGACAGACAAAGAGACGTTCATTTTATATTTGGAGAGATGTACTCTAACAATATTATTACCATAGAAATTATGTATGCACCAGCACAATAAAAAAATGTTGCGTTGGCAAATTTTAAGAAGGTTGGTATTGAGAATGTGCTATTAAGATCTTGACATAAATCTAAGATCATTATATGTTGATCGATACATTCTCTAATTAAACGATCGGTTTCCTTAGTATATTTTCCATTCATGCTATCGGATTGTTCCTTTTGAAACTGCTCATATGTTTGATTGTCGATCATTAAGTTATTATTTATTTTTTTGTTAGTTTGGATAAAAATATTGTTTTCAAATCTAAAACAAACAACTCAGCAATAAATAGTAGGTAATTATTTTTAGCATTCATAAATTTCACTTACTGAGAATTACTCAGTCCATTAAAGTTCTTTTTAAATTCAATCACATCATTTATTGACATTCCACTAAGCTTCATAGCGGTAAACTGTAACTGTGAAAATTTTTTACAAAGAAACTGTAGCTGACGACTGGTTAAAACCAAGCAAGTTAAAGCAAAAGATTCAAATACCACATAGAGTAAACATAATATATTGTAAAGGATATATTGACATATAAAAACAATTTCGTAAAAAGGAGAGGTTTCAGGATCCTTTGGATAGCACTTAAATGGTAGTTTA
The DNA here is from genome assembly GCA_958496175.1 of Sisyra terminalis. Lineage (NCBI taxonomy): Eukaryota > Metazoa > Arthropoda > Insecta > Neuroptera > Sisyridae > Sisyra > Sisyra terminalis. Next base: position 19,138,678 of record OY292275.1, read on the forward strand.
CGCATTATAAATGAAGTCACCAATACGTAATGGACAGCTAAAAGAAAGTGAATGTATACAAGTGTTATACCTAGTTGCTTTTACTTTTTAATTACGCTACCAACAAAAATAAGAATTCCCCAATACATACAAAACTTTTTACAAAACCTAAATGAGTTTTCCATACTTTCAGTTGCAATACCGGCATTGTATTCAAGTAAATAGTTGTCGTTGATCTTTTTCACAATTTTCATAAGTTTTTCTTCATTCAAACGTAAATATATAATGTTTGCCAAACCAACCGCATAACTTATAACGTTTAAAATATCATATGATAATTCAATTAAATCACCAGTTGATTTTGCAATTATTACAATTATGTAAGACACTATAACGACAAACATTCCCAGCACAACCGAAAAAAAATAAAATGAATCCAGTTGTTGCACTATTTTACTGCTGTTTTTATTACTAAATCCTTGCATTCCACATATTTTTGCCAATAAAATTGGTATTTTAAAGTAATTTGGATTTGAATTGCCATGATTTTTGTTCTGGAAGTTTGTAGCAGTTGCCATTTGGGATTTTAAAACAACATTGACGATCATTTCAATTGCTCTGGTATGGAAATGCAATTTCATGTCATTTCAAATCAAAAATTTATTAAACTGGATAAAGTTATAAGGGTTTATAAGGGGTTAAGCATTTTTAATTCCAATTATCTTTATTAATATTTCATTTATCAATTTGCATTAAATGTATAACTAAATTCCTTTGAAAAACAGAAAATAATTATTTCTAGGTGTTATTATCCTGAATTATATTTTTTTTTGGATAGCTATTAAATTATTTAACTCAGCGATTTATAATCCAAATCTTTCATTTCGCTTGAACATTTAAAATGTTTAGGAGTTTTTTTTTTTATTAATCCTTACAGGTATAATGTTTGAAAGTTACAAATGGAAATAAATAACAAGTAACTATTGACTATTATCACCATCTGGTAGCGGTAATAATGCTCGTGAAATTTGGCACAGAAAACCAAAGGTATTTTGTGATTTAATATAAAGTTTTTAGTACAAACTTCGATTTTTTATAAACACGTTGTAAGTTAAATTTATGAATGTGCCAGATTTCAGTCTAAAGATAGCTTACTATTGGAAGCGAACACAAATGTAATATCAAGTTCAATAATAAATCATACAGACCATATAAGGCATTAGACATGGACGTAAACTTGATTTACAGTTTTTTGTTTATTAATGTGATTAAAATTGAAACATTTTGACTAAAACAAATTTTAGTTAAAACTCGACTTAGTAGGGGAAGTAAATAATAAGAGCTCAAAAAATTATTATAAATTAAAAAAAGTTACAAACAACAGTAAAATAGAAGATCTCTTTTATGAGCAATAATGGTCTAGAAACATTTGGAATTCAGAAATTTTTTAGAAATATTGTCTTCGAAAATGTAAATCTTGCAATAGTTAGCCAATAGTTTGAAGTGTAAAAGAGTGATCTTAAAAAAGACTACTTCTTCTTGAAAAATAGTTTTGATCTATTGGAAATTTTTTTTTTGGTTTCTCTAATGATGATTTCTTGTTGATACCGTTGTCTAGGGTAAATATATTTACGAGAAAAATATATTGGATGATAAATTATTTTTGCAATTTAATAAAACCTTTTCTTTTCAAGAAACATTAACTAAAAATTGTTATTATAATCTGTAAAAATTAAATAGACTTTGACATTAATTTGATCAATGTTATATATTATATTCAATATAAAAAAATCGATAAAAATAAGTGTTTATAATTTTCATTTTTTAATTCAATTTTTAAGCAAGAAAAATTATGATTTCTTTTGGAAAAAATATCAAAATAAAATCATTATTAGCTTACTGATGGCCGAGAGGTTACCAAAACTGGTAAGTGTTGGGTTTGATTCTCGTATCGACCAAATTTTCGATATTTCTTGTTATGGGATTTTTATTAACCCTAAAGTCGCTAAAAAAGTTTCTAAGTCATAAAGCTACAGTTAATAATAATTAAAAAAATCATCCTACCCGTTGGTACACCAAAATGAATGGTTTGAGTATAACTTATAGGCAAGTATCACCCCAGTGTTGCAGTTAATCATTAGAAAATAAAATATATGATTAATTAATGTACTAAGAGTTGGGTTTTTAACGTCGTTTTTCTCAGTGACCTGAGTTATTCTTACGTGGAAACAAATAAAGTTAAATAATTTTAATATCACACTTTATTTATCAATAGGCAAAGACAGTTCGGTCTGGAATAGACCAAAAAGATCTTTATTTATTTACTATTTGTTCAGATAGTTGTTGGAGCGGGCAAATAAACTAATATTTTTTGTTTTATGCGACGTTTCGCAATAATTTTTTGCTTCTTTAGGCGCTCTAAACGGACAATATTAACTTCATTGTATATAATAATTACATTGCCATACTCTTATTGTTTTTAGTGGTCTACTTGTTACTTGTAGTACATTTAAAACTATAACTTTTAAAAATTAAATTAAAAAATATAAAAATTAAAATATTTTTCTTTAAAAAGCCAAAAAACTTGTCAGAAAATTGTCCATTGTGTAACTCATACACTAAATGCCATGGCCTTTTGTAACAAGATGTCTTTTTTTAAAAATGCGGATGGACATGCAATATTAGTAAAAGATAAGTGTTTTAGCAATTAAATGTTTAATGCCCCTTATAACATAAAAATATAAAAACAAATGGTTTCATTAAGATGGTGTCACATGCCATAAGCTTTAAAAGCTGTGTTTTAATTACATTAGCTATTTCCGGCTCGATAATATGCACCATATACCAATGGTCTCGTATATTTGTGGGAGACATTTATTTAATGTATTATTCTATACGTAAATCAAAAACTGCATTACAAAAGAACCAAAATAAATTATAACAATTTCAAAATTCATCTTTTTTAGAAAACTACTATCAACATAAATTTGTGCACACTTTTTAGGAAAACGCCCTAATGTACTTTTTCCATATACTTTATAAGTTGACCTACAAAAGTTTCTATTTTTTTTTTCAAAGCAGTTTTCATACTTGGAACGATTAAGTTAAATTACTAAATCATGATAATAGTTCTTGAAACTTTCAGTAAATTGGATGAATTGAAATTTACTGCAAACTGGAGTTATTAAGGAAATCAATTATTTAGTAGTAACAATTGTATTTGTGTTTGAGTTTGAATATGTTAAGCTTCATTTTGCTTATGGTACTGCTTAATCCAGTGAACCAATTACCATTAGTTTAGTTTTAAGCTTCAAAATGGCAATTATAACTAATACACAAATTCAAAACCATCAAAATTCGTCTCAAAATTTTTTTCAAATTTCAATTATATTAGCAAAGATGTGTGGCATGAAAGGCTTTAGTTCAAAAAAAAGTTATAAGTTTGTTAAAATTCTCGATTCATTTTATTTCTATTTCATTGTGTTGGGATTGGTTTACATAACCACTTCATATGTGTTAGTTGTATTACATAGAAAAACAAGGGATTTGATTGAATTGTCTTATGATTTCTTGAATGTTACGGGATATATGTTTGCATTAACTAACATAGTTTATCTACGTTTTAATGAAGACAAACTTTCTGAAATAATTGAAAAAATTAATAAGAAATATCTTTTAGAATTTGATACAGGAATTAAAGTGGAAACTATGAGAAAATCATTTTTCTTTTATAAAAAAATTAATATGTATTGGACTGGATTAATTTTTGTTGGTATATAGTTGTTTAAGTTACTTAGAAGTCTTTTTAAAAAAATATTTTTAGCTGTTCATTACGTATTGATTACATCGCTTTTGATGAAAACCCTGCCGTTTAAGTGGTATCCTGAAAATCCAGTAGAATTTCCAGTTTATGAAATAGTTTTTGGGATTCAATATATTCTAAACAATGTTCTTGTTTTGGTGTATGTCGTTATTAATTCATTAGCATTAACTTCTCTCATGATGACAAGTCGTCAGTTGCAACTTCTTGGTAAAAAATTTTCACAACTGCAATATACAGCTATGTATCGATCTGGCGTTTCTTTAAGTGGTGTAAAAGAATTTAAAAAACACTTTAACGGGATTTACCAAACAAAGTATGAAAGCATTTCTTTAAGTCAATTGTTTTCCTTATTTTTTTTCTTTTAGTTTTGGGAGCAAAATGTTTCTTCAGTCTCAAAAAAATCAGAATACTTTATTTATGATTGACAATCAAACTTATGATCATTTTCGTAAAGAACAACTTGCTAGTATGAATGGAAAGTATACGAAAGAAGCTGACATTTTGATTCGCGAATGCATCGACTATCATATTACTCTTTTGGATATAAGCCAAGATTTTAATAGTATGCTTTCACTGTCAACGTTCTTAAAATTTGTAAATTCAACTCTTTATTACTGCGCTGGAGCATTCATTATATCAATGGTTATTTTATTACATTTTTTGTTTTGTTTCTAAAATTACTAATAAAATCAGTTTTTAAGCTTATTAATATTTCAGAGCTCTAATGCACATCAAGTATTTCAATTTGTTGAATATGTTTCTATCATTTTAATTGATATGTTCATTTATGCATACTGTGGTGCAACTTTAACTCAAAGCGTAAGTCCAAAATAACACAAGAAAAATAAATTGTTTTCAATATTTTCACTTTTTGTCCAATTTTTAGAGTTCGGATATAAGCAGTGCAATTTACAAAAATCCTTGGTATATGTTAAATCCAAAACAGCGAAGGCTGTTGCAGTTTTCAATAATGCGAGCAAACAAACCAATTGTAGTTAGAGGGCTGAAATTTTATATCGTCTCTTTTCCTACACTAATTGGAGTAAGAATTTGAAAAGAGCATAGATGTATACGCATGGTGGATCGGCTTGGGAAATATACTTTAATGATATTTAAAAGGTGTGTGGTAATAATAAAATACTTAGATCCTGGAAGTTTCAATTCTCAATCTCGTTTAATTTTGATGCAAAAAAAGTAATGAAGCAAAAGCAGAGAAATTTTATAAGAATTAACTGAAGTTTTTCATCTAAGATCTAAAATAAAAACCTTCCCCTCGTTTAAGATTAATTGCTTTTTGTTTACCCTGAACATACTCCTTAAAACAGGAATAATTTCAAATGTATAAATATTCATTTCATACGTTTTTTTTTTCATTTTTTTCGAAAATATTTCAATAAGAAATATATTTAATTTGACTTATACATTATTGCAGTTTTTTACAATATTCGTTAGTTTCTTATATTATAACCTTTTTTATAATAATTTAACTGTTAATTATTTCATTTATCTTCAACTTTAATGAAACCATTTTTCAAATAAAACAAACTTAACTTTAATTTAAGTTTTTCCTGCCTATGTATTATTGAATCAAACTCTGATTATAATTTATGTACCGATAGCATTCGAATGACGTCAGTGCACAAATCGGCGCGTAATCGTAGACTTATTCGTATAAATAAATTACACTGGCGGTGGGTGTGGTTTTGATAAATTTTTAAAATTTCAATAATCAAAACAAATGAAAATCTCTAAATCTCGCAGTCCCATTGGCTAATAGCGCTAATAGCCTCTTGCATTGAAGAGTGTGTGCTGTCATCAGATAGTAGTGTATTGTTCAAAGCATTCTACGTTCTTCTATCTTACTTCACTGAACATACATAAAGCTTATTGATAGTTAACGGAAAATACTTTCCTCAAATATTTATAAAAAACTGTATAAAAAACCGTATGAAAAGAGTATTAAAATTTAGCAACAAAAATTTCAGTCAATTGAGGATTTTTTTTTGTTTTTTATTTTTTTTTCCAAAAAATAATTGAGATAGAGACCTGAAATTTTCAGAATTTAGTATTTTATTAGTACCTAAATATCTCTTAAGCACCATTCAAATATCTTTCTGGCACCGATTCACCATGGTTAAAGCCCTACACCCTTGCAGACTACATAATTTTATATCATATATTCCTTAAAATAAAAAAATGTAAATATCTTTTAGATACTTCGAACTTCATTTTCGTACTTCACATTTATGAGAGAAATGAATAATGATAAACATCACCACCACCATCACTAAAATATTAAAATTAAAAACGAAAAACGAAAAAAGTTTACTTTAAACATTAAAATTTCGTTTTAAATTATCACAATCAAAAATAAAAATAAAAACTGGTTAGGAACTAATTGCACATTTGTTTGTGTTTAATTTATCGACGTAGTTATATACACAATGTTATTCGTAGTCTCTACAAAACTTTAAAAGTATTTTTTATTTACCATTTACTATTGCACAGAACCATATTGCATGAACCTTTCAGGTGCTAAGCAACCTTTGAGCATTATCAAAAGTTCAAGCTTTTAGTTTCTAAGCTGTAGAGTTTAGATAATGATTATCTGTAAATGAAAAAGAATATATGGTAATGTTTAAAAGCTTTATGCCTACAAAATCAACTCAATAAGGTATAAATTATCAACTTCCTAAAATTGAAATGCAAAAGCGACTAAATAAGAATATCCCAAAAAAAAGTAACTACCTAGCAAAACAAAATTCGTTAACGAAATAAAACATAATACTGTATAATCATACTATTCTGTACATTCATTGTTGTAACTTCTGCATATTCACTGATAGTTCTATCAGCGACATAAAAATTCGCTATGATTTCGAATTCAGTTTTAAATGAGTTTCATACCAAAATATAAACATACGATTGAATTTTGATAGGGCGGGAAATGAATAGTCAAAAACTTTGGAGAGTTTTCATTATCTCTAGTGACCCGATTTAAGAACAGATTATTGTATTTAGATGAGACAAAGATAAATTGAAAATGAAGAATACCAAAATTCGAGTTTTCGTTTTGTTTTTAAAAAAAACAGATTTTTAGTTCAAAAATTATAATATGTTCTTGGGGGAAAACTATTTCAACAAATACAAATCTGCAAATACCGAAAACCCAAATATTGGGTTTTACACAAACATAAACTTTAATAAGCAATCTTAAACAAATCTAGGATCAGCTTAACATACCTTAATACTGTAGGAGCAGATTCGAAAGTAATTGTCTAAATGTTCAATTTTTCTTTAAAATAGACCAGTCAGATAGAGTTAAAGCAATAAATAAATGCATACAATAATTATCAAATAAATTGGCTATTATTTTATTTTCTTGCTTATATGTAGTACTTTTAGAATGTGGCAAATTTGCTTCCTTACCATGAGTAATAAAAGAAACCTACTATTATTGGCGATGTTTGTGTATTGATTTAGAGATAATAAAATTAAATATAAAAGTCATTTTATTTTATTTTTGATTTTAATAATTTTTTTAATTATTATACCTTACCTATGATAATTTACAAGTGAATAATTTTGAATAATAAAGAATCAATAAAGATAACAGTTTATATATTAGCTAGGTTTCTTTTAACAGAACAATGAAATAACTATAGATATATAATTTATCATTTGAAATTTATGACTGCATTTACATAATATTCATATATTTTACGTATTATATTTTAATATTATCGTCAAACGATTATATATGTACAATATTTCTCATTTAGATATAATCATTAATTAAATATGGCTTTAATAAATCGATGTAAATATATTAGATGAAATCTGACAAAATATTATGTATTAAATGTTTTTGAATTTAGTTTTATATTGACTTTTTGTTGAAGAACAAATATTTTTACTTTATTTATTGAACACTTTGAACTTGTTAATCAAGTTTATTTTTCAATTTGTTACTTTGGAAAAAGAAACTAGAAAATAGTCAATCTTATTAGCTACATATATAGTTTGATTTAAGTCTTAGGTGTTTCAGAGAAAAGTTTTCTCTTTAAATCTTTCCATCAATTATTTCTTTATGAACATTAAGCTGTTTATCTCCGGTAAGTTCAAATTACTCTTCGGACGTAAATTGGCTATTTTCTAGACTCGAATTGGTAATCGATATAGTTTTCCATTGGTTGTTGGTAAAACCACGTGTGTCGTAGTTGAATCATTAATAAGACCAGTAACAAAATTGTTTTCATTATTAAACGACGCCACACGATAGTTTACATTCCACCAATTATAAAATAATTAGACCTTTTAAAAATAGACTTAAATAAGTGAAATATAGGACTAATTTATTTAGTGTTTTGTAATGGAATCATTAAAATTCTCAATATATAAATTTTTCAGTACTTAACTATGAAGCAATAGATTAACAAATTTTATATTTTTAATAGAATATAATACATCTAAACGTCTCTTAAAATTTTTATAGGAAACGAAAATATAAATTAATTGAAATTATACAATATATTTTTTTTGATTATTGATTTTTTATGTAGGTATTAAATGATAGTAATTTTAAATAACGAACTCAACAATAAATAAAATGAAAGTTTTAATTCCGAAATTAAATAATAATACCATAAATATTTTACTAGAATTATGAATTGTCGTATTTAATTAATTATGTTTTAAATAGTTTGAATAGGAATTAAATTATTTTATATTTTAATATAATTGTTGAATATATAACTATTGCTTATCAGTTTCAGTTTAAAAACTACGTAAATATGTTAAAAATCAAATCAAATTTTTTTAAAATATTTTTGTGGTCAAATAATTAAAATTTAAAATTCATTATTGCATGGAAAATATGATGAGTGTATTTTTCATTAAAAAAAATGCGTGTTCATTAGAGCTTCATTAGTGTAAATCGTAATTAATGAGTATGAAAATTTTTACACAATGATAGAGAATAATTTTCAACTAACTCAGCATTCCTGTGAATTAATATAAGGGTGGATTCATTTTCCTCTAAGGGTCTCGTTAATAATAAAAGTTAGTGGGTTTATCCTAATAAATTTTAAAAAATCAAAAAAATATATTATTCTTTTTGAACAAATTATCAAAAAGCATAAATTTAGTATGTGAAATATGAAAAAAATAGTTTCGTACTTCATTTCCAACTAACAGCAGTTATCTGAATCGTTTGTATTTTGCATCTATCATGTTTATTGAGAAAAATAAAATTTATTGTTCCCATGACTAAATGTTTCATTTATCTTTTATTATTTAACACCTATTAATAACATCGACTGTTTTAAATACTATGCACACATACCTAAACAACTCCGTGTCACATTAATTATTCTACCAATTTATTATGTTACATATCTTCGTAATACTCAATAATGGTTTACATATCTTATGCATAATTTATTGAAATGAATATAAATCCTATTTTAAACATTTCTAACATTCATATTTTTCAAAAATAATTATGTTTTTAAGCGTCAAATATTTAACCATAGAATATTTCAATTTTCCTTATTCTCTACAAATTCTTAGATTAACGTGAATTACATCAAATCATAGATTTGAATAATATTCCTGGCGACATAAGCGAACTTTATCTTTTATACTTCTAATATCTTTTATCTACCGTTTTTTATTTAAATCGAATACAAGCATATGTTTAACCAACATTTTCTATGCAAATTATAAAAGAAAGTAATTTAAATATTCCAGGTAATGTGAATCTAATAAATAAACATCTAATGGAAGCTTTCCACATAATGTGCTAATTTATAAGCTGGAACGTTTGAACCAGCACTACACTTAAAATTTATTTCTTACAATTTATGTTTCTCGTACTATTACACTTAAATTCCCGATTACATAAGAAAAAGTACATTCTTTAAATGTTCGGGAAATTTATTTTTAGAATTACCACTCCGGAAGTTAATTACTTCTATATTTTTATGTTTCGATTTTTAAATGTGAAACGCAATAGTAAACCGTTTATGTTTCAACAAATAGCATTGAGCAGAAGTCAATTCCGTTTTGAAACGTTTTAAACGGCTTCTGAATTTGATTTATTAAAATGTTATTGTCAGAAAAATTCTTTTTCTACTGACACACATACATCGCATCAACTAGAAATGCACAAGTAAAACGGAAAGAAATTGGAATGATAAATATAAAATAAAAAAAAACAACTTCTTTTTAATATTATGCCAAACTTAAAATCGGAAGGAATTTCCATTTGAAGTTATTTTTAAAGCGTACATATTTGAGCATCCATTGAAACGGTATTAATTTAATGAAGCTATGCATAAATGAATGTTGAACGTACAAGTTCCAACAAAGGCTAATATAACCAGTGCAGACTGATGTTCTGGATGCATTCAATACCCTATAAATATTAGCCGAGCGTTGCACAGCTTTCATGGTAGCAGTTACTTCATATTATTAGTTTGAGGCTAATGCTCTTTGATGCAATTCGATGCGAAGTCCGCATTTCAGAACAATGAAAGTTAAGTTACAGTTTGCTTAGATCAGAAAACGGAGGAAACTCACAATTTAACGATCGAACTTGTGAATTCAATACGGAGATTTTCTTTTTACTCCAAATCAAGATTAATACATTTTAAGCTTTATTTGCAGAAAACAATCCCGTTGCTATTCCCAATGGTGTTATAAAAACATTAAACTCATACACAAACTAGTGAAGAATAATAACAATACGTTAACTTTGATGTATTCTGCAGTATTGATTCAACTAATAAATTTAATTGAATTCGTGCTCTAATAGTTTCGTATCATCTTCGAGGATTATATTAATTGGAATCAACTTTAATTTAGCATCTTACAGACCATATTTCGAAAATTTTTGTGAGTAGGCTTACGAGCATTTTGATTTCCTTCCTTCCTAAGTTTTGGGGTTATATGTCGGCAAAGGTTCCTTTGCCATAACTTTGAGAAACTTTCTCCAAAATAATTTTCCGTTATAGTCCTGGATTTTATTTGCGCATCCTGAATATACCAAGTTAAACATTCGGCTAAGACCTAATGCTATACACCTCGATAAGTCTATAAATAATCTATATCAGCCGGTCATCTTTCTCATCTGTAAAGCCATCATGTTCTGGTACCCAAGCAGCGAAAGGTGCATAATTTACACTTTCAAATCAATTGAGGATAGTCGGTGGGATTCAAGAGTTTTCGTTGCTATTTAACTAGCAGCGAAAGTGTTGAAGTTTTACTTTGATATTTTTTTTCTGGTGTTTTCTTCTAGACATTTAATGATTGCATCAATTATCGTTTGTATACTGTGGGGGTTTTCCTCGGTCTTACGAATATTTCTGTTTCGATTCTTATGAATGTTTCATTCCATATTTCAGTTTCTCCCTATCATTCGTTCATAAAATACCTTCATCAAATAAATATTTCTTATTTTTTGGTTTAAAAAACCTTGACATTTGTAAAATGATGAAGGACTTATATTTTGTATTTTCAAATATTTGCTTCTATCAATAAGTCCAAATCAGTCCAAGTGACCTTCACTCTCAGAAAAGGAACGGGTCCCCTGGTCAATCTGGACTCAACTGAGATTCCATCGTCCGACACCGTCAAATACCTTGGTGTTCATCTGGACTGGAGGCTGACCTGGAAATCTCACATCATCCAAAAACGAAAATATATTAACAAGAGGTTCAAACAGTTATACTGGCTGTTAAGTAGGAGCTCTAAACTTCCCCTTGAGGATAAACTACTTGTATACAAAGCAGTAATAGTGCCAATCTGGTCGTATGGTATTGAGCTGTGGGGCTCTGCCAGCAAGTTAATCATTAAATTAATCGAGGCCACTCAATCAAAGATCCTGAGACAGTTGGTAGATGCTCCATGATATGTCACAAATGAGACTCTCCGAAGAGACTTACACATCTCATCAGTCACCGACTCCATTACCGTACGTACCACCAATCATTTTGGAAAGTTGAGTCAACACTCAAATCCCCTGATTCCGCCACTTTTGGAGCACCGAAATGAAAGAAGGCTAAAAAGAAAAGTGCCTAGTGATCAAGTAGAGGCATAGGGAGATTCCTCCACTGGGAGTGATCTCCATCACGTCAACTCCGGTCATCAAATCGAATTATAGGACCTAGATCCTGATGGCCGATTTATATATATATATATATATATAAATATTTGCTTTATTACTTTGAAGTGAAAACTTCTTTAGCATCGTTGTGACTAAAAATTTCATTAAACGAAAATGTAACAGTTAAAAGAGATAAACCTATAAATTTATAAGATACAACGAACGAGAGAATGAAATAGAATACATTTCAGTGTTTCTTATGTAAGTATGTGCCTGCATATTACGCTGGTTGGGAATAGTCGTCCTAACAACCTTGGTAAATTGTATATTGTGTACATAAATATTTCATTATTTTAATAAAAACATTTTTGAAGTATGTTAACAACGAATATAGAGTAGCATCGTGATTGTAAAAAAATAAATAGATAACAAAACTGTGAGACTAAAAAAATCACAAAAAGTTTATCAATGAAAATTTAATAAAATACACACCAGAGGTATCGCAAATTCATAACAAGGTAATCTTCCACAGATTTTAAGTTGATATTTTCATGTAAATATTGTATTAGATACAGCGATCTCTTTGTTGTTCTGATTTTTTTTTATTTAATTAGTTTTAGATTAAGATATGATAAATAAATATTGAACAATAAACAGAAATATTTAGACAAAATCCTATAGCTCAACTGAAATGTCTAAAAATAAAATCTTAGTCTTTCTTTCTGCTCTTTTTTGCAGATTCACTGCGGTTTATATATCCATCAACTGTCAATTGATTCGTGTGTTGTATCGAAAACGTGTTTTTATATTTCTGCATGCTAAGCTGAATTTCAAAATAAATTCCTTGCCAAATATATTCAATAATGTCCCTCTGATCTGTGGCTTTCGTATATATCGTATCAATCTGCCTAATATGACAGAAGTGAAATTTTTATATTGTATTAGCTGTGCTCTGAAATGAATTTCAATTTTCCTGTCTTCTTCATTTTATTCTTTAACAAAAAAAAAAAAAAAAAAAAAAAAAAAAAAAAAAAAAAAAAAAAAAAAACGAAGCCCGTGATCTGCATTTTAATAACGTACAAAGTCCAACGAAAGCAATTCAGCATATTTTGTATCAATACAGTGAATTTATTAATTGTGATCATCATTTGAATTCCGACTTGAAAAAAAAAAAAAATGTCTTGGCAAATATATACTGAACTCAAATCAAATTTCTTTAATTTTTATTCTTCTTTATTTACTTTCGTCTGTTTGATATAATAAAAAATAAATATTGAATGTTTCCAATACAAAATATTATATTCTATGTATTGATTCCTTTATTCTCAGAAATCAAACATGAAGCATCAAAAATTGACAATGTTAAATTACATATTATCGATAAAGGTAATCAAGCTAGTATTCCAACCAATAATATCAATTTTTTAAATATTTTTTCTCACAAACTTATGTAACTATATGGATGAACCTAAAACTCAATTTTGTACAGAATTTTGAAATGATAACGCTAATGATTAAGAAAAACTTAGTTTTTGAAGAAAACAATAACTGTATTTATTAGTTTTTTTCTTTTCTTTAAAGCTTTCTTATAAGGTATATAAAGAAGTTCTTAATATAATAAACTAAAAAAAAAAAATAATCACCCATTTGAAGAAAAATTCAATACAAAAATTATATACATAAATTTCTGATAAACCTGAAGAACTGTTTTTTTTATATCATAAATGCTTGAGTTTTTACAGGTTCTTGGTAATACAATTTACTATTCTCAGGATTAAAGTAGAAGAAAGAAGTTGAATATTAAAACTCTAAACTACCTAGTTGAAACTTTGAAACTTTGATCATGCCATACATGTATGGTATGAACAGTAAGACCGTTGGTAAGATAGCTGTAAAACTTTTTGATTTTATTTTCAAACTTAATTTAAACTTACAAAATTATATAAATTCATAAAAGCAATAATGTGATTCTTAATTTACCTACTTCATTTTTTCACATTCTTGTTTTTATTTTCTTGTGTGTTACATTAAATTGTATACCATTTGAACATAGTATTAACAGGGTTGTTATTCAAACTATTTTATTTTATACTAGATGACCCAGTGAACTTTGTACCTCTTAAAATTGGTTGGCAAAAAAGGATTCATCGATATAAATAATATTGCTGCATTTTTAATGAAAGGTATGGATATAAATGAAAAGCTTTTATTTTATTGACGATTTGGAAAGATTAGAATCTTTTAGATTGCGGCATTGTAACTAATAATAATTTCACAATAAGATTTATTAATGACAATCACAAAAAATATGAATCAAATAATAGTTTAAATTTCCATAAACAAAAATTCAAATTAAAACGGTTGTTAAGCGTATTTCAAAACAAATCAAAGGCAACATGAAATAGCAAATCTCCTTATTATCAATGATGTTTAACCGTGTGCGACGTGAGCAAACAATTGTAGAATATGTCACACCTAATTTATTTAAAAACTATTTTTCATAACTTTTCAGATATTTTAATAGTTATTTTGTTATTCAAGGTGGAGATGAATTTTTACAATTCATAGATCATAAAAATCGGTTCAGCTATTCTTGAGTTATAAATACTCTAATTAATACGACTTTGCCTTATATATTCAATGGCTATCTTCTTTTGTTCCAAAAAAAAAAAATAAAGGACAATAAAACACCTATTATTTTAGAGTTCTAGATCATAATAGGAATATAAAACAATGTACTTCTTCGTTGCATAATGAAGAAAAAATATGTTTTACAGTTCAAAATTCAAAATTTATAATCCAATACAAATTTCACGACCCTTAAAAATAAATTTAATTTTCAAACTCTCATCTCAGAAACTATAGATTCAAGGATAATTTTTTATAAGATTATTTTTTAACGAATAATGATGAAATCTATTATTTTCGGTGCACTCAGATGTCATTTTAAACATTCTTTGTCAGAAAACATTCAACAAACGTCAGACTTTTTTGAGTGACGGCTAAAAAAGTTTATGTACGAAAGACGATAGGAAGGAAAATGCATTGTGTTTATGAACATGCAAAAACGTACATCAGTCTCACTTTATGTCAGCGCTATCGTGTTCTTTTTGTGAATATATCGCTATCCTGACTAGTTATAGAACTGTCAACAATTTCTTTTGAAATATTTTATCAAAGGTTTTCTTTTTTAAGCTAAGAAATTAATTAATCTTTATTGTTCAAACACGTTGATATACCAACCTGTTACTGAATTCTATTGTAAAGTTAATAAAAAATGTAAAACGAAAAGTCAATAAGAAAGAAATTTTCATTAAGAAGAGATTACGCTTGTATTACAAGAATAAATATCTTGATTAGTTTTATAAAGGAATTTAGTGCTTGACAAAAGAACTTTATCCGTTATCTCAAGTATATCGTACCAAATAATTGATACGATGTAACTTATTGTACCTTCATATATTTTCTTTTTTTTCATATTTGATTGATATTTCAATTTTTAAATGAAATATTAAGGTCTCAAATTTTGGTTATTTATAGTTTTTAGTAGGCATAATTTTGAACAAAATGCACGTCTATAAGTCGAGGTTGATAAATAGAACTATCATTTTCTAAGTAACCGGGAGGCACTAAGGCTTATAAATAAAAATCAAAGATTATCACGAGTGAAAAATGACTAAAGTTTTAATTCTGTAACAATTTCCATGTTCTTTATGATAAACTTCCATATGCTGATTAAAAGGAGTTTTATTTAAGTTTTTTTATTTTTAGTGGAAAATAACAAATGAATTTACTTTTTTTATAATAATACAAAACTTTTATAAATATTGATATTGAATCAATATCAATACATACATTATACCTACTGGTGACCGAGTGGTCAAGGTGGCCGTTCCAAAACCGGTAGGTGTTTGGCTTGATCTTCGATTCGAGCAAATTTTCGATATTTCTTGAGTACGGGTTTTTGTTAATCCTTGAGCCACTAAAAACTTTAGTAATTGTATAGCGACGGTAAATAATAATAAAAAAAATGTATACATTATAGTAATGCACAAAACATCTGAAAATTATTTGGGTTTTAATTTATCTTTCTTTTATTGTTTCACTAGCTGATCCCCGCAATTTCGTCTGCGTAACGTAGGTATAGATTATGTTTTCTTTTCAAATTTGCCATTTGTAGTTATATATGAACATTCTTATTTTTCTTATTTCTTTTACGAAAAACATAATCATATTCAAAAACATTATTTTGTCAACTTTAAAAAGACACATTTAATAAACTGTAGCAAAGAATAAAATTGTTCAATGTAATAATTAATTAATTTTCAAAAAATATTTATAACTATCTAAAAAGAGTATGTCTATTGCATATAGCTACGGTAGGTATACCTACCGTAGATCAAATAATCTGTAAATCAATCAGCATCTATACATAAATAAAAAATATCGCCAAGTTCAATAAAGTTGGTCTTAATTATAAATAAAGAGCGGTGACCATGCGACATTTTTCAAATAACTTACATTTTTAAACTTGTGATATCTTTCGAATGGAATGTTCAAATTGAATAACTCAAAAAGTTATATAATGGTATTGAAGCAAACTTAAATATGAAGTCATTTATTTTGATAAGGATTAATCCCAAAGTATAAATAAAAAAGCTATTATAACGGTGGCATTTATATATATTTTTTAAAATGAAAAAACACTTATTGTGACATAACTATAATAGTTAGACATATGTTGTCGCTCTATTTTTTGTAGATAATGATATGTTCTGCAAAATCGTACTACATTATTTTGTTCTATAACCAATAGTTTTTGCAGCGCACGCGATAAAAGAATGTTTTTTGGTAATTTTTTCAGACCTAGGGTTACATTATTGGAGTTTTAGTATAGATCCCTAACTTTTTGAAAATTTAATATAGTCTATGTTCAATGGAAATAGTGTAGCTTCCCAACAGTGAAAGAATTTTTCAAATCGGTCAAGTAGTTTCGGAGCCTATTCAAAGCAAACAAACAATCAAATCTTTCCTCTTTATAATAATAGATTAAAGTTAATTTTAAGTACACTTTTAGTTATAATTTTTTCTATGATATTTTACATCTTGTGAATTTATAATCCAGTACACTAGTATCTAATTTATCCTATAAAATGAAGCGTAATATACTGTAACAGTAACAAAAGCGTTACTAGTAAAGATTCTATTATACTATATAGGAGAAGACTTGAATATAAAAACTTTGGTATTTGCAATACCAAAAGCTAAAAATTTATCTTCTCAAGAAAATTTATTAGAACTATTTGTCTTGAAAATATTAACAACAGCTCTAATGCCGCGTCGGAAGAACTAGAAGACGCACTTCTCAACCTACAGAAATGGTTCCAGAAGAAACCTATTTACCCCGGGGTTTATTTGGACAGACGTTGTATGTGACGCAAACATATCATCACAAAACGGCTACAGTTTGGAGCCATAACTTAGTTGACTGTGAAAAAGCGCTTAAGGCCTGTCCTTGGATAAAAGACTGATAATCTATAAAGGCGCTTTTGGACGTTTGCAATACAATTATGGGAAACTGTTAGCAACTCCAATATCAACATTAAACCAAGGTTTCAATCAAAGACACTTCGATTGATGCCGTAGATGCCCTATGATCTTGCAATATTTTGGCATACACCACGATTCAAAAATGGCCATGATCAAGGAGAAAATGATTAATTAATATTATAATTCAGTACATGATATCAAATCCGCCTGAACGATCATTTTAATCATCTGTCCGTTGAGCTCTTAGGTAATAGTGAAGAAGTAGCTAGGATGCAACGCATCTTATTTTTACTGCTACTATTCCGAAAGTAGTATTCGAAGTATCCTATAAAAGTGTACCTCACTTGTCCATTCGCTTATTGTCGTAGAAAATATTACGAAACAAAATAGCAAAATAAAAAGAAATATTTGCCACAAATTTCATGTTGTAAGAAATATGGTACAAATGAGTAAAGAAAAGCAATAGCATTCCTCTTGCAATTGAGAAATTATAATTCTAATATTTGGAAAACAAACAACAGACCAATAG
Organism: Sisyra terminalis; assembly: GCA_958496175.1. NCBI lineage: Eukaryota > Metazoa > Arthropoda > Insecta > Neuroptera > Sisyridae > Sisyra > Sisyra terminalis. The sequence goes on from OY292275.1 coordinate 19,156,666, forward strand.
TATTTAAAATGAAAATAAGAAAAATGTGATTCAACAAATTATAGATTTACTGATAACAATTATTCACTAGTATCTCCGATTAAATATTGTGACTTTGTAAAAATTTAATTTTCCACTTTTTAATATTCATTTTTACGGTTATGGGTGAATAAAACCAGTTTAACAATAAGAAAAAAGTTTATGTTTGAGTATATGAGAAAATTGAAAGCTATATCGTAAATTAGTAAGCCATAGAATTTTATTGAATTACAGAATTTGATTAGAAGTATGAAATTAAATTTATTCAAATTTGAAAGCTTTGAATATAAAATATTGTTGTTAGATATACATATATGAATGTATTTGGTATAGTCAAATAGTACATTTACGTGAAATTTAATATTATAAGTGTGTTTTAGTTTATTCATTAAACATTCTAAATCAAGTCAACCTACTTTCATATTTTGCAAGCCAAGAGAGTTTTACAAACAAATAAAGCTTACAAAACAAAATAATTTATATCAATAGGAAAATCCGTTGTGTATTGAATATATTATAAGTTCTATAAAACGAATAAAAAATTCCGAAAAATAACTAATACATGAAATCAATAATCGAATACATTATAAAGAAACGCACAATGAATACAAACGTTACTTTTATTTTCCGACAATGGCTATATTGTGATAAAAAGTCTGTTCCGCTGTAAAAAAGTTATTTTGTTATCCCGTGAAAAAAGGGATTTGATTTAAAAAAAATGAAATAATTGACAATCGATACTATGAAACATATTTTAATCGCATTTTCGTTGTAACCATGCAGAAAAATGAAGTTACAATCGTGATATAATCGTGAAAAAAACTGCATCCGATTTTTTGTTTGATGTTACAATTTACAAGTGAAATAAAAATAATTTTAAAGCGAACAAAATGAACAGTCATAGAAAAAGCTATAAAAAAAATTTAAGGGCAAAAGTCGTGTTTATCCACCTGAATAAACACAAATAAATGAAACAGACATTTTCAGTTTTTCCTGATTCAAGATAAATTTCATTCTTTGTCAATCAAACAAGTTCGAAACAAAAATATATATATACGCGAATAAATAACATAAAGGAAACGTACGTTTACAGTGAAGATATAACAGAAATTCACAATAAGTTTTAGCGGGGTTATTCGTGGAATTTGATATGTACTTGTTATTTTGTTCTCTCAAGTATGCTTCACCAGGATGAGTAGAGGTTGTTCTTTAAAAGCTTTATGCATTCTTCAAATATCTATATAATGATTTTTTACAAAACTCTGACAATATCAAATTCCGAAAATATCCCTCCTTTCATTATGATTTTATTAAAACTTTATGGTTATCAAAAGCATAACTATTCAAACGACAAAATAAATGTCTCGTACCTGAATAACTTATAAAAAAAACTCAAATATGTTAAATTTCACCGAACAACCATTTTATGTTAATATATATTAAATCAATAACTTGTCTTAGTATATATATATATATATATATATATATATATATATATATATTTATATATATATATATATATATATATAAATATATATATATATATATATATATATATATAAATATATATATATATATATATATATATATATATATAAATCTAAAATACCCCATTTTCGATTTAAGCACTACCTACTAGATTAGTTAATAATCTCGTTGCCAACAGATTCTAAATTGTCAAAATTAATAATAAATAGATATTTTCTATATTTTTATCCATCCCGAAGAATCTACATTTAATCAATTCTATTATTTTTAGGTAAGAATTGATTATAATCCAATATGAATTATATTAAGTATTGAATTGTAAATTTAAATTAAATAAAATCTATTATTTTTAGAATCAAATTAAAGTAGTACTTTTAATCACGTACTTACAAATTGATTAAAAGACATTTCTTCAAGGATGGCGAAAAAAGAAGAAAAAATTTTTTTTTATCTCATAAAGAAGTCAAATAAAAACCACGTGGAAGCTATTTCAGAAGACAAGATAACTTGGTATGAAATACCAGAACAATTTAAAAATCTAAAGGCACATAGCGAACTACAAAAGCATAATACAGTGAATAATGCTTTTAAATCTATTTCAAAAATAAACGGATACAGGAAAATAGCAATAAAAATTACTCCAGAAATTAAAACATTCTATTGGGACGAGGATGGCAATCTCTGTATTCATGAAAATTATTTAGAAGAATACCAAGAAAAAGAGGAACCAAAAAGTTCAGACGAAATTTTACTAAGAAGAATAATAGAACTAGAAAATAAACTGTCATCCACGAACATTTTAAGTGTAAGTGACTTAGAAAGGAAATTCTTAATAAATAAATTTGATGGCACAATTGAACCAATAAAATGGCTAGAAAATTTTGAGAAAGAGTGCGAAAGATATAATATAACATCGGATGATATGAAAATTGAAACTATGAAACTATTCATTGGGGGTAACGTCATGGATTGGTACCAAGCTACTTTAATAAAACTGAAAATCTCGGACTGGATTAAATGGAAAGATTCTTTTATCCAGACTTTCAAAAAGAACAATTGGGAACCAATCAGAAAAGCATTTAGTTATAGATATTTTGATGGATCAGTATTGGATTATGTGATGAAGAAAGAACGTTTACTACTGGAAGCTGATCCTAATATTCCAGAACAAACCAGATTATATTTAATAGTTTATGGATTGCCAACTCAACTACAAAATAAGTTGGAGAGAGAAATAATCATTAATATGCAAAATCTAACAGAAGAACTGAAGAAATATGGAGATGAATATAGAAAGAAAGATAAAGAATCAATAACAAAAAAAATATATACTTATAATAAAGAAAAAGAAAAGAAACCTTGCGAGGTTTGCGAAAAATTAGGTTTTGAAAACAGATTCCATCCAAGACAATTATGTTGGAATAATAATAAAATTAATAAAAAGATAAACGAAATTAATTTAAATAAAGAAGACCAGATAGATGATTTCATAGAAGAAAATTTAAACTAAGAAGCCCGGATAAGCCCACACCATGTTCTTTAATAAATATAGAGGTCCAAGCAAATAAACATAAAATTAAAGCTGTATATGATAACGGCTCTACTTGTTCATTGATAAATGACAATATCATTCATCTTTTAAAAGCTGAAATAATTAACAACAAAACTTTATTAAAAACTATAAATGGTGTGGACTTTAGTAAAAACCGGGCGAAAATTCACTTGAAAATCGGAAAAATTGAAGAAGGCATAGAAGTTATAGTTGTAAAAAATAATAATTTCAACTATAATTTATTACTTGGCTTGGATGCAATAAAAAAATTCAAACTCATTCAAGACGAGAATTTGCAAATCAAACAAAAATGGAAAAATGAAATAATTGACATAAAACAATTAAAAGAAGAAGAAATTAATGAAAACAATATAGAAAAAAAGGAAGTTATAATTAATAAAAATGTTATAAAAAGTTTTTGTAAAGAAGAATTAAACCATTCAGAAGAAAATAAGAAAGAGAAAATTAAAGAAATAATAGATAAATTCCAGGAATGCTTTGCTAAAGATAAATTTGACATGGGAACTATAGGGAATGCGGAAGCACAAATAAAATTAAAAGAAGATAGATTCATTTCTAAAAAACCGTACAGATGTTCTTATCCTGATAGGGTGGAAATAGAATCCCAAATATCAAAACTTCTAGAAAAAGGTATGATAGAAGAAACCAATTCACCGTTTGCTTCCCCAGTAACACTTGCATACAAAAAAGAAGATGGACGAAGAACGCGATTAGTGGTCGACTACACAGAATTAAACAAGATAGTAGTACCAGAAGCGCAGCCTTTTCCGAGGATTGATGACATTGTGGAGAATGTAAATGAATGCAAATGGTTCACAGCAGTGGATATTAACTCTGCGTTTTGGTCAATACCTATCAGATTGAAGGATCGGAAGAAGACGGCGTTCATAACACAGAAAGGGCATTGGCAATGGAAGGTACTACCATTTGGTTTTAAAAATTCTCCAGCCATATTTCAGAGAGCATTAGCGTCTATAATTAGGAAAAATGGATTAGATGAATTTTGTATTAACTATATAGATGATATTTTGGTTTTTTCGAAGTCTTTCGATCAACATATTAAACATTTGCAATCACTTTTCGAAGCATTAAAAAAGGAAGGAGTGAAATTGAAACTTAGCAAATGCAATTTCGCTAAACGATCTATCAAATTTTTGGGACATGTAATAGAAAACGGAAGAGTTCACCCTATAAATGACAACCTGGTGGCAATCAAAGAATTTGAACGTCCAAGAACAAAAAAAATGGTGCGACAGATATTAGGCAAAATAAATTTTTACAGAAGATTCATAGATCACTGCACTCAAAGACTAGAACCATTACACAAACTACTGAAGAAAGATGTCAAATTCGAATGGACAGATGAATGCGAGAAAGCATTTAAGGATATTAAAGAATACTTATGTTCGTCACCGATTTTAGCTATTTATGACAGGGACAAGGATATGGTTATAGAAGTAGATGCTAGCCGTCAAGGACTAGGAGCGGTGATAAAACAAACTCAAGAAGACGGAATACTACACCCAATAGGATATTTTTCTAAGAAACTGACACCTGGTCAAGCGAAGAAAGAAATAATTTACCTTGAATGTTTGGCAATTAAGGAAGCGATTCGATACTGGCAATATTATTTAATCGGTAAAGAATTTTTAGTAACGTCAGATCACAAACCATTACTGAATCTGAAATCCAAATCTAGAACGGACGAACCTTTAGGAGATTTGATTTTGTATTTATCACAATATAATTTTAAAATAATATATAAAAAAGGTTCAGAAAATATAGAAGCAGATGCATTGTCAAGGAATCCAATACTGGAAAGTTTTGAGAACGAAGAGGATTGTTTAAAGTTACTAAACATGATAAAAATAGAAAAGATATATGAAGATCAATCAAAAATCAAAAATGAAATAAAACAAGAAAAAAATATAATAAAAGAAGGTAATATAAACTTTAAAAATATTGGAAACAGAAAAAGAATTTATGTATCTAAAGAAATGGGCTTAGAATTAATAGAGAAAACCCACAAATTCTATGGACATATCGGAAGTAAACAATTATTACTAAAACTAAGACCTTATTATTATTTCAAGAACATGGACAAAATTATTAGTGAATATTGTAAAAATTGCCAGATTTGTATAAAAAATAAATCTAGAAGAATGAGACCGATAGGATATTTGTCGAAATTGGGACCAGCAACAGAGCCATTTGAAATAATGTCTTTGGACACAATTGGAGGTTTTGGTGGTAACAAATCGTCAAAGAAATACATGCATCTGCTGGTTGATCATTTTTCTAGATATGCATGGATACTAACGGCTAAGGGTCAGCATGCAGAAGACTATATCAAACTCATCAATCCTATTGCAAAAGAAAACAAAATAAAAAAATTACTGGTTGATCAATTTGGTGCATTCAAATCAAATAAATTCAAAGAATATGCTAATAAGTGTAATATAGAGCTGATCTTCACGGCAGTGGATAATCCGCAATCAAATGGCCTTAACGAGCGTTTAAATCAAACACTCGTTAATAGAATAAGATGCAGGATGAATGAAGATGGACGCACAGAACCATGGTCGAAATTGGCAAAAAAATGCACAGAGGAATACAATAATACAGTGCATACTTCTACGAGATTCCCTCCATCATATTTGCTATATGGAAAATGGTCTGAAGTGGTTCCAGAAGAATTGCAAATAAAAAGAAATTTAGAAGAAGACAGAAGACTAGCAGTACTATACTCAGAAGAGAGTTTCAAGAAAAATAAGAAAAGAATAGACAAAAGAAGGTCAGATAAAGAAATTAAAGTAGGAGATCTGGTCTTTGTCACTAAAGGAAATAAATTGAATAGGAATAAGCTAGAAGAAATTCGAGAAGGTCCATTTCGAGTAAAGAAGAAAATATCAAGTACGATGTATGAAGTAGAAGATAAGAAAAAAGAAGGGAGCAGTAAACACCATGTAAACAAATTACTTCCATACTCTTTTAATTCAGGGAATTAAAAGAGTCATTCGGCAGGGGAGATATAAATCTAAAATACCCCATTTTCGATTTAAGCACTACCTACTAGATTAGTTAATAATCTCGTTGCCAACAGATTCTAAATTGTCAAAATTAATAATAAATAGATATTTTCTATATTTTTATCCATCCCGAAGAATCTACATTTAATCAATTCTATTATTTTTAGGTAAGAATTGATTATAATCCAATATGAATTATATTAAGTATTGAATTGTAAATTTAAATTAAATAAAATATATTATTTTTAGAATCAAATTAAAGTAGTACTTTTAATCACGTACTTACATATATATATATATATATATTTGCAAAAGCAATCTACACTTTTTATGAAGGAATTCCCAGGACTTACAACAGGGCCAGTTGTTAATTGCCAAGCCTTGGTATACATACCTGGCCCAAGTCTTAGCCAAGCATCAACGCCAGAGTTCAACCAAGATAAGAAAAAAATATCACCATATCTACAATCATTTTTATTGCATTGGATTTTATATTATCTTGAGTTGGAAAAATTGGCATGATTTTTTCTAGATTTTTTTTTTAATTTTAGTTTAATTTGAGACTGGTTACCAAGCCTGGTCAATGGATATCATTTCGGAGTTAAGCCAGTCATGGACCAGGCCTGATTAGTCATGACTAAAGACTGAGCTGAATGATATATATTTATTTTTAACTGCTTATATTTCCTAATTTTAAAACAGTTTTTTTAAACAGGTTTGAAAACCCGTCAAATTCTACTGCTAACAACTTAAACCTAAAGAAAATCAAAAATCCAATTCCAATTGTAAATATTCAATATTTGAATAGTAAAGTTTTTAATTTAAACATGTTAATTTAAAATTGAATTGGTTACAAAAAATCCGCCTCTGTATCAAAGAAATTGTGAAATATTAAACTTTTTGAAGAATACATTTTCAGAGATAAGGATATATACAATGTGAGTACACAAAATTGATATTTTCTTCTTCAACGAAACATTCAATGTTAAAATATATTGTATTTTTGAAAAAGCACCGTATGTTATTACTTTTCAACATAATATTAAAAAAAAATCAAATGCGATAAGAAAAAATTGATATGGAAAATATAAATCACTGAAATATGTTGTGATGTGACATCCGTGCATGCATTTTCAGCTCATAAATCAAAATAATAATCACAGAAATATGATTGCAATTTCATATTGGTATTTTTAATAATATTTTTTACTTCACAACTGAATATTCTTTGATATACAAATACACCCATCTCTATATATAAATTCGTATTTGACAATACGATTTTAACTTCAAGATGGTGGGTATTCTGCATTTATTTGATGATTTAAAATAAACATTGTTCATTAAAATAATTGTTTTGTTTTTCTTTTATATTCATTTTGTAATTCAAGTATTTGCTGAAGTCAAACAATAAATAATTGTTTTGGAGCGAAATGTTTGGAAATTTATTTACATTAATTATAATGGCTTTGAAAACGCCGAATAATTTATTTAAGGTAAACGTTATTTTCGATGTAAAACTTAATGAAAAAGAAAGATAATTGAATTAATTATGAAACCTTTTGTTGAGACACGATAAATATCACATCTATGAACACAAATCAATAAGAAAACTGGTTGTGGTTTTCAAAGTTTTTCATTTAGATGTTGGTGGCTTTGTCTTATACATATCTCTTCCATTTGATCGAACATAAACCCTTGAGCTGCCGCCCCAATTCATCAGGCATATGAGTCAGTATCACCGAAGCAGTTACTTGGAACAATAAACTAGAGGGAACATAATACAGAGATTACTATAGGTAGTAGAGAGAATTGTTTGCGTACACACACGGGGACAACTGAGAAAATCGATTTTACTAAAAATCAATTGATTGGAAAAAATAAACTCTAACCCTCACCGACAATGATAATATAGCCATTTTTATTACACTGCAGTATATTAATATCAAAGTAACAAAAAATAAAATAAAAATAAAAATAAACATCAAATATAAGGAGTGAATTTTTCAATTTATTTGCATCCTTTTTAATTTACGAGCAATTTCATTAAATCCATTAAAAATTTAAAATTTCTATGTATTTTATTTGAAATTCTTGCTTTGAATATTATGTGGTTTATCGAGTCATGCAATCATCTTAATTAAGATTTTAGCAAGTATAGAAAGAAAATTTTAATTAAAATTGTCTTCAAATAAGGTCAAAGGTTTAAAGTTAACTCTTTGAATTCAAAGTATTTCTCATGTGGAAATGAAGAAAGTTGATACATTTTTTTCTTTTTTTAATGAAATACATATTGTATTCTCATTTCACTTTTCATTTCCATCATTTTAATTTCCCTTTTAAATTAACGACACGTTTTTTATTTTAAATTGTATGAAGGAATGTTTATGAATATTAATAATAAAAAAAAGCTTTGTTAAACAATAATATGCTTCTTTTTTTAAAGTTTCCGGGGGTAAAAATAAAAAATGTACTATCGTATAACGTGGTTTAATTTTTTCCACTGAAACTAATTTAAGCCAAGTTTTCACTAAATGTATAATGTAAGTATTCTATGCACAACTTAATTTGCTATTTGAAACATTTAAGAGTATCGAAAAAATTTGTTGTATCCATATTTTACATAATATTATTTAGTTTTTAGCAAGAAAGTGAACATTGAAAGGATACAAATCCATATACTAATAATTAATTCTGCGACGTTTCGGTCCTTTCAATGTGAGACGTTTCAATGTTCACTTTCCTGCTAAAAACTAAATAATATTATTTAAGAGTATTGTAACAGAAAAGGAAGAAGTCTGTCTCTCTCTTTGTGCCATGCCGGCACGCGATTGGCTTAGTGACTTCTTTCTCTCTCCTACCAATGCGAATGCACATATGGAATACGTGAGAAGTGTCTAGTGAAGTCTAGAGAAAGCGAGAACATTCTGGAATGTTGGGTTGCGGGTATATAAGGCGCTCAGTTTGAGCAAAGGACAATTCTGGTTTAGAACCTAAATGGTTGGTAACCAATAAGGTGGGAGTTTTAGTAGGTAAGCGCTTTATGCGAATTCGACACTACCCGTCTTCCTGGGTGTCTTTTGAAGATTTCCCTCACTTTATTTTGTCCAAAAAAAAAAAAGCAAAGGGCAATTGAGTATCGAAGTTCAGATTTGAATTTCCGTTTTAACAAAGCGGTTTTTATTGTGATTTCGATTTAAAAATGATTATTGTCATTTAAGTGATTGTTTTGACAAGTGTAATAATAAAAGTGATTGTTAAGTATGAAAGTGATTATTTTTTTCCAAAGAAATTAAAAGAGCTCATTACGCGAGCTTAATACATTTTTGAGACGTCACGTTACGGTACTTTGAAAATTCGGTTACACGAACATAGTCAACCTTGTAATCTTTTCATATACACACATATTTTTATTAAACCAGGATGTTCAATTGAGTCTCACCTCAACATGTACAGAAACTTGGCGAAACTAGCATTACAGGTTCTTGCTGCAGGTTGTCAAGGGAGGTTTTTATCATTATTTTTGGAATAAAATCTATATTTTATTAAATACAGTAAAACTTCAAAAAATCCGGTCAAATATAAAATAAAATAAAAATCCTGCTAATATTGTACATGCTTCAATTTAAGTGTTGCCGTATATAATAATGTAATAATTTAATAACGCGTATGCTTATATGGCTGTTATAATATATCATAATATCATAATTGAAAAAAAAATTGTATATGAAGTTATGAATTGAAAAAATTAGGATGGAAGTAAAAATAGCGAGGAAGAAGAAACAACACTGCCAAAAGAGAAGTTTTCAGTGATAGGATCGCATCTCGAAGATCTAATAACATTTATCGATTATTCGTCTGTTAATGAAGTTAAACTATAATATATGCATTTTCGTAATTTTAGAGAGTTGGTTATAAAAAAAAAACAACCTTCAAAAGTGCAAACAAAAATGGATTCCTTTATCAAAGAAGAATTGCCGAAAGCATGCGCGTCGATATCAAATATCAACGTTACATTACGACAGATGACCAAGGACAATTAAATAGAATTTTGTTTGTATTTTGTGTTTTTCATTTACAACTAAATACAGTGTACATTTTTTCAAAAAAAAAGGTTTTTGTGGTTTAATTAAACCTATATTTGAATAACGAACACATTTAAAATTTAACGGACTCCTCGTCGTCCCAATTATTCCGTTATATCGAGATTTTACTATAAAGCGATTTTTCTGAAAACTTAATCAAAGAATGTATATCTTAAAGATAAGTCATATCTCAAGGGAAGTATAGTAAGCGATGCTGTGGGTTTCTAAGAAAGGTGTTTTTATTGTTTCGCGAACATATTTTTATTAAAACTACTTGTTTGCTTACAGTTATTATTATTTAGACTGGCAAGACAATGTAAGTCGGGTTCAGCTTGTTTTATTATAAAAAATCATTGTCTACATTCTTATTGCTTCATACTGCATTGTTTGATTCTACATAAAGGTTAAATGATGCTCAGAATCCTCAGAATACTCGTGCACTGTACAGTATTGTGACAATAAACTTTTTTAATGAATTAATTTCGTCAAACGCGTATTGTCTATGGCTATAATATTCTCCACATGTACAGAAGGTAGATACTGTTTTATAAAAACTTTTGAAAAAAGAAACAAGTTGCAGACATAAACAAAAAAAAAATGCCTGGATATTTGAAAAAAAAGTAGATATAACCATCCAAAATAAGAAATATTTTCTAGCTTTATCTTTTTTCCACACAATCAAGAGTCAACTATCCTTAAACTAGTCGTGTGAAGTCACCTTAGGAATTATTTTACGGCAGGATTCTATTTATTTGACTCGGTCTATATTAGATTTTCGTTCCGTAAAACAAGTTGAACGAATACACATAAGGTTTCATTTGGTTTGTACTATTTTTCTGTTACATCGGCGTCAATAAGTGGTGCAGAGATATTTGCCCAATAATATCGTACGAAATTTGTGTGATCCTTCTGTGAAGTATTTTTACTGTAACTGATGGTATGTTAACGTTAAAATACTTTTGATAAAAATTTTAGTTAAAATTCCTTTGATTCCTGTAATAATTTTTGGGAACTGCTTCAACAATTTTAAATTGTTTATTACATTGGATGAATTCACTAATGTATTATATAGTCAATATTTGGTGGCTTTTAAAATACTTTTCAGAAGTAACAAAATTTTTCAATAACATTGCTGAGCAAAAGTTTATAACACTTGTCTTGCAAATTATGATACATGATGTTTCTCTTTTCGTCCTTTATACTTCTATAGCGATTATAATATAAATAAATTCGAGCCACTTTTGTCGTTAGTAGAGAAACATAGTCGTCATTATAACAAAATAAAACGGATTCAATACAAAAAACTATTGGAGTCAATTTTTTCAATGCACAGTAGTAAAAGAAAAAATATGAGCTTAAAAGAAGATATAAAATGAGATGAGTATACTAGTGTGTGACCGATACTAGTTTTTACGACCGAAACTGAAACTGAATTTCGGCATCAGTCTCAGTTTCGGCCAAAACTGAAACGGAAACTTCCATATAAGGTCATGTTTTCATAGGAACAAAAAACAACAATTGGCGATTGAGTGCCGATGAGCGCTAGTTTTCACAAATAAGCTTTTGAATTTACTTGCTTCGATTGCTTCTATTTCCCAAACCAGAGAAGAGAGACTTCGATATATAAGTCCCTCTTTTCTTTCCAATGTTTCCAATACATGTGTCGTTACATTTTGCTGAGTTCACTCCAAGTTTGTGCTTACGTAGATGGCGCTGGCAGTTACTTCTGGTGCGATTTTATCTGTACTGTACAACATGTACAGTGAATCCAATATAAACCCTTTTGTTATAAACAGATCAGTAAAAACCGTGGAAGCGCTCTATAATGTTTTATATCTCATTCTCTTGTACGTTAAATCCTTTAAATTTATGTGTTTTTTTTTCTTTTTAATGTCGCTTTTTGGTTTCGTCAAATTTCAAATCACAACAATGCTAAAGAAGTTTCTACTTCAAGAAACTACAAGACAAATTAATTTTTACCTAATATGTTTAGGTACACAAAACAGAAAATACTCATTCTTACATCTTAAAAACAAAATAATTTTTTCTTAACTTTGGTCTGTTATCTCTCAAACATAAAAAAAATATTGAATAGCTTTATGTAGTTATAAATATGTATTAAAAAAAAATTAATTGACTGATAATTCATTTAAGATCAGTACTCTATATATTAAAAGATAGAAACAATAATTTCTCAACATTTTCATCTCACGAATTTGGTTTCGGTTTCGGCCATAGTTTCAACCTGACAACAGCCGAAACCAAAGCTAAGCCAAAACTCGTTTTTTTTGCTGAAACTAGACCAAAACCGAAGCTGAAAGTTCGATCGGATATTAGAGTAAACTTTTCATAATATGTTGAAACTTAATTCTGAAAAAAAAACCAAACATCCTTGGCTTATTAAAATAAATGAAATTAAACAAAAGTATAATTTTTCACAACAAAGATAAAGAAAATATTAATTAATATTTTATTTATTATTTCCAAGTCACAATTAAAAAATTAATGAATAATAATTAATAGATTGTGACGTGATTACGACGTGTTTCAATAGTTTTTGGCTGTCATCATCAGGTAGTGATTATTTTGTCAGTGGTAAACAAATTTTATATAAGTTGTTTTTTGAAATTTGTTTACAACTGACAAAATAATCATTACCTGATGATGACAGTCAAAAACTGTTGAAACGTGTCGTAATCAAGAAAGAAATTGAGTCATAGGACATTCAGTATTATTCATTAATTAAGAAAACTTAACATTATTTTAATTCTATTTTAATTGTACTAATGCAAGTGGAAAGATTATAAATTTTAGTTTTTTGTTGTTTTAGTTGTTTTATATTAACTATTTCAAATATTTCTTTTACTTCAAAAGCTAATTACAGTGAAATTTAAAACGCTGATGAATAAAAATATAATATTATTAATAGCGATGCAAACACAGTGGAAAATATAATAGCCGTCAGTTATGAGTTTACCGATTCCAATTATTTGATATTTTTCATATATACATTTTTCCTTTTTGATATTATATACGAATGACTAGATAAATAAATATCTACATTTATTTTGTTGAAGATAAAATAAACAGGGAGCTTTATTTTTTTAATACTCGCTTTTTTAAAAAAAATACAAGAAAACTTTAATGAAAGAAATTCTATTTGAATGAGACGGTTGTTATTTGAAGTAATTAATAATGTTGATATAACAAATGTGAGAAGAGACGCGTTATTTAGATACCTACAGATGAAAGGTTGGTACTATAGAGTATAGTGTACATAAAAATCTGATGCATGATCAAAGAAAGAAAACGTTCTCTCATAAAATTTGATATATTGTAAAGGAGAGGTAAGTATAGACACAACACACATAAGTAAAAGAAGTTTAGTGTTTCCTATTTGCTGAGAAATGAACTCAATAGCGATTGTGCGGCACTGTAGTATGGTTGAAGCCCCGTGCGGTGAGCTTTGTAAGACACGAAGGACAGTGAGGAACATTGATGTCGCCATACGAGGTGAATTCTCGCACTTCAAGTAATCAAACGTCGCGTCGTCTATAATGCTTTTCCCTACGGGGTAACATTGAATAAAAAAACCATAATAAATTGCTAAATCTCTATTGAAGTTTATTGTTACATGCTGGTATCCTTTTAAAAAAGATAGTCCCTATATCAATATAGTCACATTATTTTTTGTAATATCACGGATAAAACGATCTCCCTTTTTCAAGTGTACGTTTTTATTCAACGTGAATAAAAACCAATAATGTTGGTTCTTTTTTGTCAAAAGATGGAAGGTAACAATAGATTTTTCATCATACATAATGTAGAGAATAGTTAGTATAAATCATAAATATTTTTTGACTAAATAGAAGCTTTTTCTGATAAAATGTTCTATACTCTTTCGAAAAAACTGTACTTGAATAATAAATGTATCACTTTATTTTATGCGAAATATATTGCTCTATTTTTTAAGTTGAACATTTAACATAATAGTTAGTTTGATTGTGAAATTCATGTATCTAGTTCAGAGATTTACAATCTAAGGGATGCGCAACAATTCTAAATTGAGATTTCCTGCATATCAGAACAAAGTTATTCAAAGAATAATTTCATATATAAAATTGATATTCTCAGTGGTTTTTCTGTATAAATATTTGATTTATCTTTACTTTCCATACTAATGTCTGAAGAAAATAAATAGTTACATCAATAAATAATTTTTGGTTTTGTTTATTTCTTTCTATTCGATTTGGTCTACATAGGGTTTGTGTTCGGTTGAATCGGATAAGTATAAGACCCGCTGCACACTGTAGCGAACAATCATCCTCAAATGAAACATTTCTTTGGAGTTGGTAGATAAACTAGACAACGCATTGAAGTAATGGAGGAAGCCAAATCACATAGATTCCTGGACATCTGGGTGTTTATTATTGTTCAAATAATCATTTAATAATTATCGAAAAATTGTTAGTAAATTAAGACAGAAAATTATAAAATTGTACTTCTTTAACTTTTTTGTGTGTGGTGAACAACGACAAGTGATGTATATCAGACATAATATTGTATTTAATACCATTCACTATTTCAAAGCATTGTCTGGTTTATCCCCTGGCTCTAAAGAATTGTTTTGACGATTGAGGATGATTCGCTACAGTGTGTGGTCGGCCTTAATAATTAGAAGTTTGTATCAAACTTATACGAACTTAGTGAATGTTGTGAATAAAGTGAATGTTGTTATATTGAACAAAAAATAAATAAACGTTATTAATAATTTTGAAATCTAATTTCTGGTTAGTAACTCATTCGATAACTTTAAACGAAGCAAATACAAACCAAGAATTATTCAACGTCGGTGAAAGAGTGTGTGAACTGTTTATTTTTCAAAAATATAAAATAAGGAATTCAATCGTTAAATATCATGCATCGGTTAAATAGCAAGAAAATAGCTACAAAATCATATTAATGATTTTTTAGGCATCCTTAACCTCAGTAAGGTTAATACGTTTAATGTTTATGAATAGTTAAATTAAATGGTAGTATCTGGTCACAAATGTAGAAGTACAAGTAGCCCTCGGTTTACGCCGGAGTTCCATTCCTAAAAAAAACGGCGTAAAATGAACCTAATAATATTGGGAGGTATAGAGTTAGGTTCTATCTCAAGAAAATATATATACTGGTATAATATTATTATATTTAAAATTTAAAAATTAATATATTATGTATAATTAAACCAAAAAATTCAAATCTTCCGCCATTTTTCGCATCACTCCCATCTTATTTTTCAAGTATTATAAATTGACGTACCTTTTTCGCAACATGTTCAGATTACTTTTCTACACTTTTATTAGGCATGGTATTGTTCTTTTACAAAAGATATTAAATAGAAAAATTAAATGGATTCAATTGAAACATTGCGTTTAACAATTGTACGTTTGTCGTAGCAGCTTGGTAAATACGTTATCGCTGGATTATCAACCTGTCTAGTTGTTTTGGTACTTCCCCGCCTTCCGAGAAAACCCAATACATACACAGTTAGAACCGGCATAAACCGAGAACTACCTGTATTTAGAAGAGTGAACGCAGAAATATACGTTAATATAAGAAGGAAAACTTACTGAAGGGGTTATAATCTCAAAAAAAAGGATTCAAATTTTATATTTTTGAAGAAAAACTGCAAAGTCCCAACAAGAAAGAAAGAAGGCAACAATAGATCTTGAAAATTTTGAAAAATGGAATATGTACCCCAATTTGAAGAATCTTGCTAGGGAAAGATGACACTGAGTAGTTTTGTATTCAATCACCATAGAACCTAAATCTACCGTCAGACCGAAACCAGAAAAAATGTGTACCAATTGTAATAAAATAATACATTGGATGAGTAAAAAAATATGTTATATATCTTAAAAAAGTTTTTGAAATTGAAAAACGAGAAGTTTTAATGAATGATTTTTATAATATCTTAATGACTGATAGTGTAGAATTTCAGAAAAGACGGATCATATTAATCATAATCGTAAATTAAATATAATTTTAGTGTGTTATGCATGTCATTCTGTGTCTAAAAAAATAGCTTAAAGCCTAATATACATTTGTAGATTTTGTTGTGTATTTTTGTCTATTTTTCTTCCTTTCTTGATGTTTCCAAACCTTTGCGTATTTTTGTGTGTTATAATTATGATATGATTTAACTATTTTGGGAAATGATTTTAAGCAAGCTTTTAATGAGCTTTGAGAAGAATAATTTTTATATATCCATTCGTTTCATTAACATTTATTCCAATTTAAACTAAACATTTTATAAACTACCTTTTTTAATGAGAAAAAAGTCGTCCAAATCAGTATTAAAGATTTGCATGTATGTTGGTTCATTACCATAAGATAAATAAAATTGTATAGTAGATACATACTTATAATGTTAATACCTCATTCATTTTGAATTTGGTAAAAGTCTTCATGAGATAAGAGTAATGAGGATTGATTTTTAATCTAATTTAAGCACATATTAAACCGACGAAGCCAAATTCAAAGCTTTAGAAAATTAAATCCAAAATGTTTATTATAAAATTTTGACAAAGCCTTTTGATGATGAATGACATGAGGTTTAATATTCTCGTGGCTTAATTTTGTAAAGAACTGTCATCCTCTTGGTTAATTGTCAGCGCAATCGTTTCGTAATTATAAGACACAAATAAGCACTTAGAATTCCTTTGGTATTTTAATATAATATTTGGAAGGGTGTTTCACCTTTAATAACTACGTATAGTTTTATCACATGTGTATAATGTATGTTATCTATTTAATGTTTAGGTGCGTTATACACGTGTTTATTGTCTATTCGTTAAGCAAAACACAATGTTATCTTATTCAATTAGGTAAAGCTGAAGATTAAACCTTGCATTAAATATAACTTTGAACATAAACGTAAACGCAAGAATTTTATACTCAAAATTATATTTTATAGACAGGTAAGAATAGCATAAGAAAATTTATTTTATGTAAAAGTTTTTTTAAAGCTTTATTGAAAGAAGAAAGTTAAAATAAAATGAGGAAAAAAGTTTTAATGTAACAAATGAAATAAAATCAATATTTTCAATTCAATTTGAAAATAAAAATATATTCTTTATTTCTTATACTATGAAACCACAACAAGTGCCAAAATTAGATCGGAGTTATATAAAATGAAATGAACTGTCATAATAATCATATTAGAAACGTTTATTGAATTATTCGCATTATAAAAGAAAAGTTGAAAATGATTTTTTATTCAATGTTCTTTTTTGTAACAAATTCAATTACATCTCGATAAGGAATACTTGATAAGCTGTAAATCACAATTTATTATATGAGCAAATCATTGAATTTTACAAAAGAATGAGCTCGGTGGAGGGTTGCGCGAATTTAAAGATAATGAATATTACCCATTCATTGCCATTTATCATCCTCGAAATTTTATTGGAAAAGACATTGGATAAATAATTGGTATTAATGGTTGTTCGGCTCCAGTGAATTTTAATGACAATGCTAAGCTGTGACCATTTGTTTCACCAATATTAATAATATTGGCAAAACCGTTTTTCGAAATTAATAAAAAAATCAGATTTCATTATTGGGAAATGATATATCGCTTCTAGAATAATAATAATTTTCTTAAAAGGGACAAACTTTTTAAAGTGAGTTTGATAATTTTTTTTTTTAAATTAAAATTTTGTGAAATATAAAACACATTATTTTCTATATGGTGAGTTGAGAAAGTGTCATTTGTACATTGGAGAAAATAAATTTCCAAAGTTTTTATACCTATAGGGTAAATAAAACGGCAGGGTGAGTGCTATTTACTGTAGCTATGAGCCTCTGGGCTATTGATCATCTTTATATAACAATCAATCACTATCAAGCACAGATTCTACAGGTGGACTGACAGCTACACTTGCAGTTAAATCTGCCCACAAAACTTCAGTCCCATTTGCGTCACTTTCTTGTTGAAAACGTTTAAGGTTTTTCGTTTGAAATTTCACCAAGAATGGGTTTGGAAACACAAAATGTAAAAGTTTCGTCACACGTCATTTAACCACAGATTTATACAGCTTGATGGTAACAGAGTCATTAATTTTTTATTAAGTTTTTCTTGCCTGAACACATCATCTTGCTTCTGATGATAAAGTATTTAAACAATTTTTAACAGTTTTATGCTTTATGCTATTAAATATTACCACTGCTGTTTTCCCTTATCATTTATAAAACTCTTACACAAATAAAAATTGTCCAAAGAAAGTAATCAAACAAATTCTCTATTTAAAAACTGTCGGCTTCGTCAGACAAAACGAACAACGGATTAAAAACTATTTTTTTATGTGTATCCAACCTAGACAGTGGTACACAAATTAACTTTTATCTTGATGCACATTAGAACAAAAAAATTCTAGCTTTTATTTTATTCATCACTACATTATTTCATGACTTTTTTTTCATAAATCCAACTAATACAAGGTACAAAAAATATCAAACGTGTAAAAAAATTATATTCGAAAAATGAAAACACGACTTTAATCCATATTATTTAGTTCATATAATAAAGGACCTCATATAATAAGCATAGAGAATCGGACCCAGAAATTATTGTTAATGATACTTCCGAGAAGTGAAGGTCTTAATAAAATAATAAGATTGGAAATTTCAGATGAATAGTTTAAGTGAAAAAAAAAACATTTGGAAAAACAAAAAACATTTTTGGTTTAAAATTTACTTAACAGATTGGTCTAAAGTAAAAATCACTTTCACCCTTAATCGATTAACCTACATATATAAAAACGAAGATATATCTACAAAAAGAAAAAACTATTTCAGGTAAAATAATTTTCATGTCATGTTTTTTCTACAATTTTCAAACATATTTTAATCAGGAAATTATACTTCCTTTTATTGATTTTTATGTGACAAATTCAATTTTTTTTTTGAAATTAAATAAACATAATTTTAAGTTTTTGCTGCCTTTTTTTTAAGTATTTTTGAATTTAACACATTAATTATAATTCATTTATTAATAGGCGCCGAATGAGATCATTCTACAAAATTGCGTATACGTATTCGTATATGTAAATGACAATGAATGTAGGAGTGGTTTTGTTAAGCTTTCAAAATTTCAATAGTCAAAGCAAATGAATCTCTTTAAATATCGCAATCAAATAGGCTAATAGGCTCTTGTAGTTAGAAGCATTAAAGCTTGTGTGCTTTCATCGGATATTGGTGTACCTACTTACTGAACATGTTATATTAAGCTTTTTGATAGTTATGAAAATACTTTTCTGAAGTATTTTTAAAAAATGTAGGAAAAATGGTATGAAACGAATATTTATATAGATACCTGAATTCATTTCTTTTAATATTTGATTTCACGCACAAATTTATGTTAAATAAAAACGCGGAAAAGTTTGTTATTATTTTGTTACTATGTATGTAGTATCTTTAAGGCCAGAAAAGATAATATGTAACACTTAGAGTGAAACTCATTTAAAAAATAAGAGCTATACCAAAATTGCTTCGGGAATATTTTTTCAAATTAATATTTTTTTATATTGATTTCATAAAAATATAAAGTATTTTTTAAAAAAAGGCTTTGACCTATAGATTATATTAAAATTTTAAATCAACGAAATGAGTAAAAATTTAAGACATAGATGTTTTTTTATATATTTATTATTGATTTCGATCCTGTAGTTTATTTTCAATTTGTTTATGTTCCGAGGACTTTAACATGTAATGCCAGCAATTATTTGGCACAAATTTGAAAAAAAATAATATTATTTTGCAATCATTATCACGTTTTCTTCAAACTAAAGATATTTTACAATGGACCTTAGAGTAAACATATAGATCCCAAATATGGCACATCATGTGTGCAAGGTATGGAGAATCAATCGATTATGATATCATAAAAAGGTCAAATTTCTCATACTGATCAAAAGTTAACGGTATCTAGTATTAGTTGCTTAAAAATACTTGTATATCCTTTCGAATAAGAAAAACCAACAATATCGGTTTTCATTTATTCAATTGCAATCTTTTTCTGAAACTGCCGTTTTATTTTTTGAAATTGGTGATCATCATACCAAGCCTGATCTTGTTGGCTACAACTCTGAAAAGTTACACTAAAGTGCAACTAAACTGTAGTTTAATGGCAGATTTCGGAGCAAAGACAATTTTCTTCTTTCTACTTTCCGTTGTTCATTTTCTTGTCTTTGAACAATTACTATAAAACTTGCAAATAACACAGTATTTTTTTTGAAGTTTCTTAAGTTAGTTTGATGAAGGTAGAATTAAGAAGAAAAATTTTAGACTCGTTTTTATTTGTGCTTATAAATTATATTTACAATATATAAAGAAAACGTAGGTTGTTTTCAGATTTAATCTTTTTTCGATTTTTTCATTTCAATAATGTGCAACTATATCCCTTCGAGTATTGATATCTATACCTTTTACGTAGTATTAAGGCATTAATACGTAATTTCGCTGTATTGTTACATCATATGAATTTATGACTTTTTGAACTACGTAGGTGTATCGTATTTTAAGTCCATACTTTGTAGAAGCTGATTTCGTAGCTCAAAAATTAATGAATTTGAGGATTTACTATACACAAATATTCCCTTTTAGTTTCTCACTACAACTATTTTATATTTTCAAAAAATAACTACTTGTGGAAAACATTCATTAAAATTAAAAACAATTTATTGATAATGAAATTCAATGAATTTTATGAGTTTAATGAATTTCAAATCTTTCCAAATATTTTTGTGCTCATTATATTTTTATATTTATAATATTCTTTATATGCAAAACACATAGATTCTGGTTTCAAAATAATAATCACAATATTTCAAATACATGCACAAAAGCCTCGATTGGTAAAAGTGTTATATCTCAATGATGAAAAATGATTCCTTTTTTTCCAAAGAGTTAATATAAAATCTCATGACATCAACTCATTAGTGTAATGAGGGAATAATTTACTGCGCATATTCTTGAAATTAATAGTAAACCGAGCGGATTGGTTCTGAAATTTAATTAAAGGATACTTAATGATCATTAAATCAGTTCTCTCGTAATTAGAGCTCATGCAATAATAATTGTAATCAATTAGTTAAATTATCATTCCCATAGTATTATTATTAGAAATACTCTTAACATTGATCCCTTGGAGAAATAAGTCAGAAAATTCCCTATTGAATATTTTATCGTTCAAGCAATATTGATTTTCATCAATTTCATTAAATAAATATCTAATTACTTCGAACGATTTCTCGGTATTAATATTTCAATATCCTAATGGATTAGGCTTGAAATTGTTTCTTATGTTATTATTAAAATATTTTTTGAATATAAATTCTCTTACGAAATCGTTACGTCTTTCCAATTAAAAGTTTGCTCTTTATTATAACAAACAGTAAAGTTTCAAGTTCTTTTAGTTGTAAACACGTAAATCCGTTTGGGTTTTAATTTAATCTCTAAGTTTGTTTTCTCAAACGACAAAGTCAGGTTAATACGCTGAAGAAAGCATAGAACTTGTGTATATCCGGATTTATTGTCACAATGTGGAGCTTTAGACAAACGGCCATTTTTTTCACCTGACACTTATCCGATCTGCGATGAAAGTGCATACTTAAACTAAAAAATATGTAAAAATGAGGACGATAAAAAATTTTGACAATGAAATTGGGAGTTTTAATTATATATTTTACCCGGGGAATGAGAAGTGCTTACTCATATCTTACTTCTTTTATGTAATACTATAAACAGATTAAATTTTCAAATATATGTAAATGTGAAATTAAATCTAAACATTTTGACGTAGTGTTTGTATGATATAAAGAAATTATAATTAATAATTCTAGAACTCCGTAAATATAGTAGAATTAATGCTACAAGAAAACAAGTTTTACCCCAAATCGCTACTTAAAGGGGAATGGTATCTGTCTTATTACAATTCCACGGAAATATTTCAAGTACACATTCGTCTGTCGTACAGTTTGAAATGTTTCAGTAACAGGGTGCTAGAAACTTTTCACATTTTCACAAAATAGCATAGCCATTATTTCAGATCCGTCGCTATCTTGCAAAGGTGAAATACTTTTGCCACTTTTACTTTTATTTCATTTCCAAGGGTTTTCATTATTTATTACATTTGATGGGGACATATGAGAGCCGTTTTATTAGATGTCTTCTTTCTTTAAATTTCAACAAATTTTACATTGAATGCGACACAAATATTGCCTTTGCCACATAAAAGAAAATAAACTGTTGGCTGTGGAACATTCTGAAATATGTTTCATACCAATTTTGTAATTGCGTTTTGGTAAATCGTAAATCTTTGAATGGAACTATTAGATTTTTTATATTCTAATAAAAGTAACGTACCTATAAGTATAAGTAGTTGACGTAAATTGATCATATGGGGTTGACTCTTGAGCAAAATTTATTGTTTGTCATCAATGTGAATTTTATGTTTGCGCTGTGTTTGGTCGTAAAACTTTTATGTTAAAATTAATAAGGTTACGCAATTCGTTACTTGGGAATATCATAATGTTTTTTGTATAAATAATTAAAGCTTGTGTCGGTTAAAACTAATAATAAATAATTTGAATTTATAATCATAAATGATCGACGCATTAAAGACTTATAATATATATAATTCTGTAAAATATATCGAAGAAATATTTATTGATATTTGCATATTACATTTGATTTGAAGAATAATCATGAAAATAGCTTTAATTTAGCTTTTGAAAAGTTTCTTTACTATTTATCGAATTTTAGTAGTTTAGCGTGATTCAACGGTTTAGTGATAAGATATATTAATGCGTTATTTATTTGAAAAATCAATCTTCGATTTAACCTTGAAAATGGCTCGATGTAACGTTAATATTTTTTACGAATGAGAAAAATTAAACAGAGATTTTAATTACAAAAGCAAAAAAATCTGTGGGGTCTCAAAGATTTCTTCTTCCTCCTCTTATTATAAGGACCTTGCACTGTTTGATTCAGTTAATAATACTTTCTAGGATAATGAGCCGCTGTTTCTTTATTGTTGTGGAGGTGTACCCAATGGTCATCTAGTATCAGGTCGATGGGTTCAGCCTATTTTTCTATACGGCCTGGAATCACTATCTTCACTTGATCTTTTAAGGTGCGTTGCCTGTTGAAGTCACTTCAAATCTTATTTCTTTGGGTTACCCTTCTGATGCTCCTAAGTATCCTCATTTCCCCTGCTCCGTCATTTCTTTTAGTTGTTGAATTATCAGCTCTTATCTTAAGGGCGTAGAATAGTATTGGTCTAATGCTGGCTTAATAGATCCTAACTTTACTAATTTTCGACATAGCTTTGTTTTTCCAGATTAGATTACGTAGGCTGCCTGATTTTACAGATATTCTAAATAACAATGTTAGTGCTTACTTTTTCTTGGAAGAATATGAGTATCACTTTCTTTATCCACACCGAACCAAGCCAAAGCACATCAATTGCGACGTAGCAAAACGACATATTCATGTTTCTGTGAAAATAATAACTTTGATAATTAAAAAAAACAGCCACCATTTTTTTTTGTTAATTTTAAGCAATCAAATATTTATAATAATAAAAACAATAATAAACATTAAAATAAAACAGTAAAATTACAGACCATACTTTGGTGGAATTCTCGAAAATTGGTTCTGAAATTTCGGTAACAGTTATTATTTTAAAATCTGAATAGCATAGATTTGAAGCCCTTATCCTCAGAAATAAAAAAATAAGTAGATGTTTGGATAATTTTGAATTCAATTGAACTAATAGAATATCAAACGTGGAAAAATCATCCAAAAAATATCAACATATTGGAATAAGACGAAAAATAATTTAAACGGGTAACGTTTTGAGAAAAAAATGGCTCTAATTGGATAGTTGAAAAACCAAATTGGAAAAATCCAAGACAAAAAGGAAAAAATTGGCTACCTTGACCAGAAAGACCTTGCCAAGGAAAACAATGTTGGAAGGGAAAATTCAACGAAAAACTGAATGTGTCAATATATTAGAAATAAAAATTTGCACAAAATTGGGGACTTCGGGCTATTATTTTTTCTAAAAATATATATCTTGATTTTCAAATTTAACCTAAAAAATCAAAGCATCTGAAAAAAGTTTTTGAAGTCGTACTTATTTCGCAGCTTATCATACTTATTTTGATAGTACAAAAACGCAGTCGAGTTGATCGAGTCGATCCTAAGCACATGTTTTTTTGGTTTTTTGGTGAGGGAAACCAACTGAAAGAACTGACGATGTAGTAAGAGTCACCATCAGTTGTTCTCTAATACTTACAACAACGATACATGAGAATTAAATAGAAGTTAAAAGCAAAAATTGTGTATCAAATTGTATCAAATTTTAGTTATCATAAATAATTGATGTACCATTTCAGGCACAACCGGAAGATGCTATGGCAGTGGATTAAAAACATTTTTTCTCATTTCAATAAATAAGTAGATATAATTTTGCTCACGTGTACAGAAGTACACCAACCGTTTTTTGAACTAATTACTATAGTGAATACTAAAAAATTAAGAAGGTATTAATTGAAGTATCTTAACAAATTCAAAAATTGTAATTTAAAAAAAATAGAATCTGAAAAGTTAAATTAAAAGAAGAGTGTTCATACCTTAATTTCCAAACTTTCAAAATAATGAAAATAATTCTATATCCGAGATCGTTGGTATCTTTAATAAATTTGTTGTTGTTTTGGTGGTAAACACTTAACTCAAGTTCAAATGATCTATTAAAGGCAAAACTATTAATTTCTATCTTATAAGGGTAAGAGGGCAATAATTTACTAAAGCAAAAAAAAGTTCAAGTTCTCGCATGATGAAAGCCAAATTATTAGAAGTGCACTTATGATAGTAGATGAAGTGTAAAATAATTAATTTGGACTAAAGATACTGTGGTTCTAGGAACAGAAGTAATTTTGAGTAAAAACAAATTGCGTCAAATTAAAATTTATTTTTTCGTCGGTTGAAAAATTTAATAAAAAATGTCAAATTCTCTTTTAAATTTGATTAAAAATATTATTTTAAATTTAAAATCTAATGAAATGAGAAACTTATTTCTCTTAACTTACAACTGCGTTTGTTTTTCTTGCTACCGCCTGTTAACTTCTGTTATAGTGCTTCTGTTATTTTTAATTTCTTGAATATATTTATTCAAATTAAATTATTTTTCTCTCGATGTTAAAAATAAAAATTGACTTAACCATTTTAATATTAATGAAATTCAACAACTTAATTACTGGAAAAATTAGATTTTCAAATTAATTGAAAAACTTTTATCTCAATATACTGAAGTTTTATTTTTCCTCATAACGAATGAAAAATGAAGGTGGAAAAATTATAAAAATAAAGGTAACGTGTGTTTTTAATATTCATAAAGCCGCCGTAATTAAATTAAATCCCCTCAAATCTAGAACAAATAAAGCAGATAACAAACATTTCTTAAACAAAGCAAAAATGAAAAATGGCATCTAAATTGTAAATTCAAATCGTTAAATAGGTAACATAAATGTTCAAACAATGTCGCTACAGTCGTAGCTATTGTATATTTATGATTGCAAATTGAAAACGAGACATGAAAGATTGTTAACAATGCACGCAATAGACTGAACGTAGGCGACTTAAAGTGCCGTTTTATTTATGAAGTATTTCCTATTTCGTGTACAGGTGGGCTGCCTTAACAGCACGCAAAATTTAAATTACAATTAGTGGAAGCTTTTGTTAAATATCATCACTTATTATCTTTACAGGGTAATTTAATAGATACATATAGTCGTGTACATTTAACTAACGAAAAGATTTAAATAATAAATGCTATATGCCAATTGAAATGATTGAAATGCCGGTTAGTTCATCTTTTAAACCAATCGGTTTCACATTGAGAACGAGATTTTAACTTTTATTTCATTCTAATAAAGGCCGCATTGGTGTAAAGCCCATGTTGAAGTTTCATAGATACATTCGATGTGAATACGCTATCCAAATTGTATTACCGTGGAATATAGTTATACCCCCAGGGGTTTACAATTCTCATTTTGTTTTGTTGTAGCAAAAAGTTCGATTTTGTAAATTCTGGAAAATCACTTTTATTACCCTGGCTTTAGGGTGAAATAACACGAATGCGATAGCTAGACCAGTTAAACATTGAAAGGAAAAGAATGTCGATGCCAAGTGTCTTCTGAAGTTTTCGCTCGTAATTTTGATCTTTTATTTGTTTTCACGAATATTTTTCAATAAACATCCCTACAATGTGAACAAATTTCACTCAATTTTAAGTATTTGGTACAGACTGCAGACGAAAAACAAAAACAAACAATAAAACTGTAACGATCACTCAAAATTTGAATTTTCGTAAATTCAAGGAAAATAATTTTAACTATCATTTCTTTCAAATTGATTTTTTGTACAAACAAACAGTAATGGAAAAACACATTTAACATTTTGTAATGAGTGAAAATCAATACGTAAGTGAAGCTAATTTTCATCGTATATATTCAACGAACTAATTAAATGTCTCATTAAGTGTGAAAGCGTTACATTTTTCTTTAACTTCGTGCGTTTATGTTTGAATTCTTTTATAATTTGCTAATGGCTTGTTCTTATTTTCGTTTTATATTTTCCACTTGATTTCACTATCAATTAACATTAATATTCCGTCTTCCATTCGTTAATTTATATATCTATATTTAATGTTTCGACATTTCAAACGAAATATTTTGCGACTGAATTTAAAATGTATAATGTCAATTTATATTTGTGATTTGTCGACGCGACAGGGAAAACAGAATTTCTATACACCCTACCTACCTACGTACGCGAATCTTTGTTTCCCCTATGACATTTAAATTACTTCTCCTTCCGAATTATTACTGTGTGCACTGAGTTATGATAACAATTTTATAGGAGGGTAAGTTTTGAGTTTCTCTCAATTTAGTAAATCCTGTTCATTATGATACCTTACCATGCTTTTGTGCTTTCAATATTTTCTGCCTGTACATCTTTATTCTTGGAATTTCAAAGCGAACAAAAACTATGCAATGTTATAAATTTTGTAATGTATTTAAATTAATTCTGTACAGATAAATTCTTAGTTTATATCATGATTTTGTACATAATTATATCCAAAGATTTTTGTTCTTTAAAATTTATTTTTGTTTCATTCATTCCTACTTCAAAGTTCAATACACTTTTAATTTAATCAATTTCTCGAAGTGTGTTTGCACGAAGTTAGTTTGAAGTTTGTCGTCATTAAAAATGTTTATATGGCTTCCAATTAATATTATTTGCTATCCACAACTTCGTCTGTGACATACTATTATAAGGACAAAAGTTTTCGCTTAAATCAGTTACCTGTTATGAAAACGGTACTAAATGTAGTTGGATAGACTTGAAAATGAACAAGCCAAGAAAATATTAATAACAACAGACTCAATGAGTTCACTTAAATCATTAGAAGAAATTTTTAAAAACACCGAAGGTGAGGTACTGTCAAACATTCCAGAAATGGCTTAGTAGGATGCCTTCAAGAAGGATAAAACGAAGTAATATTACTATGGATACCAGGCCACAAAGGTATACACGGTAATAAAAAAAAAAAAAAAAACTGACAAAAGAGGCTTGTTTGGATGGTAGAATAGTTCCAATTAGAAAATAATTCAACAAAGCACTCTTAAAAATGAAATAATAATAATAATAAAAGTTTTTTATCGGTCTAATCTACAGTAACTGTATATATACAATAAAAGAAATAAAAAAATATAATAGTAAAAGTTCAAGACGCATGTCTTTGCCTTTCAACAACTTAGAAAACATAAAAAATAGAAAAAAAAATATGATTCTTAACTATGTAAATATTTAAAGATATCTGTCTCAGATCACTGGGAAAAACGACCTTAAAAAACCCAGCACTTATTTTGTTAATTAAAAATTAGTGAATAATATGTTTTATTCTCTTGTGTTTTCTTGTGACATTATGGTCATAGCTGCCTATACTTTTTATTAGGGCACTCTTATTATCCTCGCATCTTAAAAAGAATTTTTCACACAGTTCCCTTAAAAATACTTTTATCAATAATACTTTTATCAACAATAAGGCCCCTGGCCCTGATAAAATCACCAATAGAGCACGTAGTATATTTATCATACACAATTAACCATATTTTTAGCCGGCAATATTTCCCTAACCAATGGAAACAAGCAATTGTTAAAGTTATACCGAAGGCAGGTAAAGATCTCAAACAGCTAAATAATTACAGACCCATTAGTTTACTAGACGCGCTAAGCAAGATCACCGAAAAAATTATATAAGATCACATAATCAATCACCTAACAACTAACAATATCCTGATCAATGAACAATTCGGTTTTCGGAAACAACACTCAACAACTGCTCAGCTAGCAAGGCTGGTTGACAATGCAACCGAAGAGTTTAACAAAAAAAAGCACATTGGCTTGGTTACTCTTGACATAGAAAAAGCACTTGATACCGTCTGGCACGCTGGGCTGCTATTTAAACTAATAAAATACAGATTTCCGAAGTACCTAATTAGATTGGTCTCTTCCTATCTCCATAACAGAACTTTTCGGGTTCAGATGGCGAATACATTGTCTGACCAAAAGAAAATATCAGCCGGTGTACCCTAAGGGTCAGTTCTAGGACCTATATTATTTATTATATATTTAAATGACATCCCTTGTAGGAACAACTTAGCAGTGTCACTTTTTGCAGATGATACGGCACTGTCCGTGTATGGTTAAGAACTGGCATAGTAGCCAATAAACTAACGAAAAACTTAGATCGAATAAATAGGTATTTCTTAAAATGGAAAATTAAAATAAATGCTGGAAAAACAAAAGCCATTTTAATAACTAAACGAAGGCCAATTAAAAAGAAACGTGTTAGAATTGCCAACCTAGAAATAGAGTGGTCTCCCACACTAAAGTACCAGGGGGTCACTTTGGACCAAAAATTATCATAATCTCACGTATGCTGCACCATGCTGGAGTTTTACTAGTGAAACCAATCTTAAACAACTCCAGATGACACAAAACAAATTTTTAAGATTTGGTCTAAATGCCTCCAGGTATACAATGATTAAACATCTTCATCAAGATGGAAAAATGAAAAGGTACCAGCCTGCGTAAGTTAATAATTGATACATCTAAATGGGAGAAATCGGGGCATTAATTAACTTAAAAACACCAAAAACATGACTTAACATAAGTCGTAGCGATGAGGTATGAATAGTTATCAGAATAAGATCAGGACATTACTACATTGAACAGCTAACATAGGTTGGGGGATAATAAATTCATCAATGCAGAGAAGTGGGCCATTTAAACCACGTGTTGTAGTGCCAAATGATTAAAACGGAAAGAAACCAACTACGCAAGAAAGTTGTAAACAAAACCTTAGTATAGCTAGTGAACCTTGAATTTTTGAAAATTAATCCAGGTAGCGATGTGACCAAAAGGACAATGAGGTAAGCCAGAAGAATCTTCCCAAAGATTAAAACAATTTTCGGAGATTAAACTTTATACCTGGAATTGGGGTTAAAAATGGTCAAGTGCTGTGCCTTCCCTATTGTTTTGTTCGAAATGAAAATATGGATTTTTACCCTGAGACTGGAAAACATTATTACCGCAATTTAAGTGTAGATATATCGCCGAATCCTGAAAATAGCATGGAGAGATCATGTTTGAAATGAAGAAGTACTAACTTGTCCAAATACCAAAAAATAGTTAAAATGAAATGAAAAATAGTTACTTCGGCTACGTAATGCGTAACAAGAAATACCACTTGCTTCAGTTCTCATTTAGGGTCGGATTCGAGACAAACGAACTTTGGGAAAAAAGTGGACATCTTGTTTAGCCAACCTTCGGGGGTAGTTCGGAAAATGCGGTACGAAAAGGTTCGGTACGGCGATATTGAAAATTAAAATAACCATAATAATCGTTATTTTTTAACGTAAAAAGGACACCAGAAGAAGAAGAAGATGTAAAGGGGTACTAAAAATGTATAAATTGTTCATTATAACTAGTAGGTACTATTATTAAGACGTTTGTATGTCTAAGATGGGAAAAAGAAATGCACATGAACTGTTTTATACATGGTATGTATCTATATTACAAAGTGAAAGAGAGTATTCTTTGTATATATAAAAATTTGTCCATTCATGTCTAAAATCATTTTTATCTGTTTTACCCGTCATAAATAAATGTCTTGCTAATTATTTGTTTCAAATTCTGTTTAAATTTTAAAGACGTATTCGATAATATTCATTAAGATTTTAAAGAGTGATTGTATCGTCTATTCATGTATTTTCCGTCAAGTCATTCCATATTTTTCTTTTATAATTTTAATCATCCTTTGGTAAGTATAATAATGGATGCATCTAAATATTAAGAACTAAAGCTTATTTGATCGTTCTTGATTTATAAGAACCCATTTAAACAGACTAAAATTAGAAAATTTGAAATATCTTTTACCTAATTTATTCATAAATGAAATCAAAAATTGAAATAATTTTTTAGGCACGCTCTAATACTTGTTATATAAACCATGGTATAAAATAACTGCTCGAAAACCATATTAAAGAATTAACTATCGAATCTGCAAAATATATACGAATATTGGAACTGAGTTTCTG
The DNA here is from genome assembly GCA_958496175.1 of Sisyra terminalis. Classification (NCBI taxonomy): domain Eukaryota; kingdom Metazoa; phylum Arthropoda; class Insecta; order Neuroptera; family Sisyridae; genus Sisyra; species Sisyra terminalis. The sequence goes on from OY292275.1 coordinate 19,187,576, forward strand.
ATAAATCTTACAGCTAGCGTTAATCGCTATTGAAGTGCTAGGTTAAGTGAAAAAAGACTATATATTAATGGAATGCAATGTACTCTAAAGTAACAAACTAGATAAAAGTAATTTTAAGTGCATGTGATGCATGTAAATAGCCGTACAGATGAATTTAGTAATGTATTTCTAAACAAAAGGATAAAAAATCTTTCTTTATAAGAGTACACTTTAAATTATATAAAAAAATAAATAAATTGTTATTTAGAAAAACCAATTCAATTTTCACAAATGAAATATAATTTTGTAAAATGTTGACGGAAAACAGCAAACACCACCTTAAAATATTCCCTTTTAAATCGCTCTCTTGCCACTGTTAAATTAACGGCTAAGTATTTAAACGAACAATAAACAAGGTCCTATCTGAGATAATTTTAATGGCTTAATCCTTTGAGGGAAACGGACGTTACCATGAAACCTAAAAAATCATCCCTTTTTGCACGGCCTTCTGATAATTTTAGTGATAAATTTTGAGCAATTTAACAAATCGTGCATGCTTCAATGGATTCTTTCATTAAATATTTTTTTCCATTTAAAAACACAATCAATTTCCATTTTTATTTTCAGTGATAAAAATCAAATGAAATCATAAAAATAAATTTCCTTTTTATATAAAACTAATAAAGGCTAATTGCACGTTAAAGTAAAAATTAAAATTTGTAATTTGTAAAGTTGTAAGTCTTTCTGTTAAAACGGATGTCTCCACTTTGCAAACTAATGTTACCAGACTTCTTTTGATTTACTGTTATTGCTACTTTTTTTATAAATTTTAAAATTCAATATAAAGCAAAAACATTTAGCGTCATTTATATTTTATGATAAAAACCGTATGTTGAAAATTCCAAGAATCAAAGTAATAATCAAGGGGAATATACATTGAGGAATATTGTAAGTTCAAAGTAATGTTATGGTACGTACCCTTAATCTGTAAAACATAAACGATGTAAAAAAGAACACAACTATAGTGTTAACTAAAATCAAAATTTTTTGAAAAATACATTTAAGTTTGAATTAAAATGGATTTTATTCAAACATTAATTTCCAAATTTTACACTGAAAACACGACTTGATTCACGTGAACTTGAGTGAAATAAAATATTTTTATAAAATACCCTTAATGAGTTGTTAGAAGTTAAATAAATTGAATCAATACAGTTACTCCACGCTTCGTAGCTTAAGGCTAACTCTGCTTGTATCAATAAATGTATGAGTTGAAATGTAAAACTTTTCTAGTTATATTTTATAAAATATGACATTTTCTTCTCGTTTTACATTGAAACCAATTATTAAATTGAAATTATTGCAATTTGTGAAATTTGTAACAACTTTGAAAAGTTAAATTAGTATATAACGAGACGGAAAGATTAGAGTAAATCAATAATTGCATTTCGAACGCTACATGCTTCCCTTGTAAGGTTTCATTACAACGATTCCATTTAAATTATAGTCCTATGTAGCAATAGATAAATAGAAATTGTATGTGCTTTGCAGTCTGTGGAGAAGTGTGTGTAACTAATATCGTAATTGCTGTCAGCAGATTCATATGAACAATACAACTTCAGTATACGCAACACAGATTTACCATTTGATTGCAGACTGAAACTTGAACCATGTATTTTAGAGGCAACGCCAAGTAGATCTCTAATGATAGCGTTGATACAAATTCAGCTGTCTCAATTCCGTTTATCGTTTACGTGTTGATTCTTACCCAAGATTTTTATTCAACTTTACATTTTCTCTACTTAATATTTTCCGGAAAGCTTTCGCTATGTCATTCATGGTTTTATTTGATTGGAAGTATTTTTTTGTAATCAAATTTCAATCGAGTTTAACAGCTATACTTTATTTTATAAATCTGTCAATTATAACGGAAAATTCAAATTTATTATCATGCCAAAATAATTTAAAAACAAAATGTAGGTATTAATTGGTGGTAAAATAGAAAGTTAAATGTGAAATATAGAGGGGTTCAGGAGAGTGTTGGTTTCGTTGGGATGACTTAATCGGCGTCGGGCAACACTGCCTCCTATAATTTTCCTCACGTCTCGACACTAACAACATATTATGTATGGCAGGAATTATTTTGGGTGTACAACGACCCTGCAGGATATTATTCAAATTAATTATCCTGTAAAACTGGAACTAGTGGCGTCGCCCGGGCGTAAATATTTGAGTTATGGTCTTCGGATGAGCGAATTTATAAGTAATAGGTTAACTTTGCATTATTTTACACATTTCATGGACTGTTTTTTTTAATGTTGTGAAAACTTGATTTGAGACTAATTAAAAATTGCTTATTATGGTAAAATAAACTTTCGTATCCACCTTGTTAAAAATTTATTTTATTTTTATTTTCGCTTGAAGTGTTCACACGGAAAATTCACTCGATTTTATCATGGCAATTTTTTTGCGACAGATATTTCACGTTAATTCTTATTTGTTTTTCATATCATCCTACATTATTAATCTGCTTGAACAACATCGATTATTTATACATTATAAAAAAAGTACGTGTATGAATATTTAATAAATTCATAAAGCTCTAGTAAAATGTTTTACATATCATTTATCAATGCCAAGAAGAGCGACATTGTTTATTAAAGCAGGAGCCAGTGGAAGAATATTTAGTCGTTTTTGAGTGACAGGTTTCAGTATCTCCCCAGTACAACTATAATCGATTTTAAATTATACGTTTTATGAAACCAAAAAAAAATACCGAAATTTTTTGTTGTATACTCAATTATTTAACCGGAAGAATTTTACACCGAAAAAATAAAATAAAAATGTACCTGGTGTGCACCTACCTAATATAAACATTGTTTCTTGTTACGAGTTTTAGCGTAGGCATATAACATAGTAGGTTGAATATCTAATGCGTGCTAAAGGATTTCCATAATAACTTTCATGTCATACTTCTTCATTTTATTTTTTTTAACTATGTTTTGTTTATTATTATATTTTTTTTTATTTTAGCTAACAGCTAAAAAATATTTTTCAATTTGATATCTCCAAGTATCAAATGTTAATTTAATATCTTTATACTATCCGATATAATTTATTGATATTTGTAATGTAATATTGATGACCATTATGGAAAAAAAATCTTTAATGAAATCAAAGCTTATGATTTTTTGATTTTTGATAAAAAAATTTCGAAAAATTCAATTAAGGTGAAATGTCTGTATGTTGAGCAGTCTCAAGGGTTTCATTCCTGCTTAGTTTATTGCACAATTCTAACAGAGCAGACATAGAGTTAGAATGAAATTAAAATAGAGTGTATGAGTTTACGTGAATCTTAAAGTAACGAATAGCAAACATTTTTTTTTTTGTAATTATTATTAAAATATAGCAAGCATGCATTTTGAGTTTAGCTTTTCATAACTGGGCAGATAAAATTGTGTGGAAAGTTGCATTAAAATTTAAGCTTAGTTTTAAAGCATTTCTGTATTTTTTACTTTATTTTGAATAATTACACCCATTAGTTTAAAGTAATCATTTTATTCTTTTAAAGCCTATTTTATGCAATGACGCAGCTCAAACAATTAAAAAAAAGTATTTTTGAAACTTTTGAAAGATTTATCACGATTAATTTGGTACAAGTGATTTTTATCACTTAAAGTCTAGCAGCTTCAATAATTGACAAACAAAAAAATAGTCATAAATATGTTTAAGAAATATTATAAAAGAAAAACAGAATTTAACTTCGGTTGATCACTCCACAGTTTGTTGCATGAGAAACTAGGTAACATTATATGTACACATAAACTAAATATTCGTTTGTTCAAAACCGTTATTTAAGTAGGGATCTTTAAGATCCTATAGGATCTATAAGACCAATAATATTATGCGTCACTGAGACGAGACCGGATCATTCAATAACTATAAGAACGGTCAGAACAGCGAAAATAAAGATTCTCAGGAGCATAAAGGACGTAACTCAAAAAGACAGGATAGCAAGTTACGCTATCAGAAAATAATTGAATAAACAGGATATTGAAAGATGGACTAGATTCTGACAATGGATGACCATGGAAAGAATATTTGGATAGCATAAGTCGAGAACGTAAAGCAAAAAAGGCTAAACCCCAAGGATCCAATACTAGAAAACCATTTGGTGGCCTCCACAACGAGGGAGAGACAATTGGTCATTATCTCTAGAGTCAATGGAGCTAGACTAAATAGGGCACAGTTTTGATAATAAAAGAAAGAAAAAAAAGAAGGTACTTCCTTCAAAAGAAAAATTTCGGAAATTTAATTGCCTTTAAAGTAAAACTTCGTCTAAGTATAAACATTTATATGAAGAACTGTTCTTCTGAGGACATCGTGAAATTGACTAAAGATTTTTCTTCTCAAAGTAACACACCCCCGATAATATGATTATTTTGTTGTAACCTAGGGCAGAATTTTTTTACAGTTTGCCTGGATGAGGTTTGGAAAGCCTCAACACTGCATCCTTAGCTTTGTTGTGTTTCCTGGATCCCTATTTCATCTATTGTAAGTCAAAAAACCGAAGAAATCTCAGTAACTGGTGAACAAGGTGGTGTTCGACTAGTTCAATACTGGGATCGGAGACTCCTAGTTCTTTTAGTCACCATGCAAACCTAGTATAGTATAGATATCCCGTTTAAAAAAACGCAGTTTACCCGCAGATGTGTAAAGCATAAAACCCTAAATTTTCGGAATCATTGGATTTAAATTTGAAGGTACAGTATTCCGAAGAAATAACTCTGGGTCTTAACAATGGAATTATGAAAAATATAATATCTGATACAAAATTTATTTGTAATGATATGAGAGACTTTTTGTTATTACAAAATAATGGTTTTTCAAAATATCAAATTCACATTTATTTTGATTTTTTTCCGCGTTGTACTATTTAAAAAAATGTTAAATATTTTAAAATCAAGCAAAATTTCTGCTCTTTCTGTTCATACATAGCAGCAAAGAAACGAACTTAAATTAAAAAAAAGCTTTAGCTATTAGCTTTATTCATGTAAAAATCAATCATTTAAAAAAACATCTGCAATAACAATATTACATATGAGTTGAATAAATCCATTACAGGCTCATTAAACGATTTTGTTTACCTAAAGAATTCAATATCGAATATAATATATATTTTCGTTTAGAAATACGTTTTCCCATTGAATTAAACTTTCTTTCTGCGAATTTTAAAATATTAATTAAGCGCTAAACTTTATTTCTTGAAAGAAATAATACAAAGGGCGTTTTTTATTCATTTGGTGTTGTTTTATTTTATTTGAAAAACACAACAAAAGATTGTTAATTAAAAAAGTAATTTTGAAGTTAATTTGAAAGTATTGAAAAGTGAAGTTTTAATAAAAAAGCTATGTTTAATAAAGTCAAAAGAGCTGCAGGCTTTAACTAATGTTAGCTTAGAAAACAAGAAAAGAGAACTTTTACGGATAAGTTATTGTAACTAGATAGTTAGAGAAACAATCATATTATACTTTGAAAATAATTAATGTTCAAAATATCTGATTCTTAATGGTTTTTCATTTAATTTTAAACTTTGAAAGAAAAATCTGAGAAATGGAAATCAGAAAGTTGTAAACGGTTCAAGTTAAACAAGTCAAGTTTTTGTTACAGTTTTCCCTTTTATAAAACTTCCAAAAAAAATATTCAGTATTAAAAAACTGGCATAATGTAGGTAGGTATACTTTAAGCTTTAATGTCTAAGAGCAAAATAGAAAAAAAAGTTTTTAGTTTTGTCGAAACTGAACATTGTGTGGTAGTATTATAATAATTACGTATAAATCAGTTGAATGTAAACAATGAATAAGCTTTTTGTGTGAGAAATGTTCCAGAGCTTAAAATAGATAAAATGTTTGTGTGTATCACATGCCAGAAACGGTCGCACACGTTCTGACACCTACTATTTCATTATTGCGTTCCAGATCTATTGAGAATGGGATGGAATGGGAACTTTGGGGTGGCCTCCAGACAAATACAGCCTAACTGTGAAGATGCTGCCACATACAAGACATACTTGATCCAGATTTACTGGGATGATTAATAGCTAAATTTCTCATTATGTCACTTTCGGTTACGAACTTATTATATACGAATGATTGCTTCCAAATCAAAGCACAAACACCACTTACAAAAAGCGATAATGTTATTTTAATTGAACACGTCTACCAGCGGGATAAATGTTTCAACAAAAACATGACTAATTTAACATTTTTTAGCTAAGAATGTTTTTTTAACAATTTAACTGTAAAGAAGCTCCTTTGATCCCCATATTTTATTCCCCATTGATAAAGAAATAGTTATAGAAATTTAAATAGTTATTAGTTTATACATATAAAAATTAACTGTATCTATATTAGGGTGTTTTTTTTTGGAACTATTTTCTTTTTTTTGCTCCCATGCCGAAATTTTGTTGGAAATACTTTAAAAAAAAATTCCCTGAAAGTTTGAGGTCTTAATATTAATATTAAGTACTCGCTCACAGCGTGTGAATATTTTCCATTTAAAATACACGTAAACTTTGATTTTTTTTTTAAATTTTTATAGCTCAGCGGCATTTTATGGTATCGCCTAAAACACCCTAATCTATATGTATGCTTATCGTTTATGCATTACCAAACTGTTTGACCGATTTTGATGAAACTTGGAGGAGTTGTTGTCCGAGCCTCAGGAAAGGTTTGCCATATATAATATAACTTAATTAAACTTTTTAATGAAATGAAAAAAATAATATTCGGTAATCGAAATTTACACTTGATTATTAATAATCAACGTATTGCGTTGTAAATAGTGGATGTTATTAAACGCGTGCTTGCTTTGGTGATTTAAGATTCTCTCTTTTATTGTGTATAATAATAATAAAACTTTATTTCCTCCAATTAATCTACACTTGTAAGTTTACAAATTTAAAATTTTGTTTACTTATCTTAACATTTTTGTTTAACTTAAAAGTTCCTTCTTGTGTTTCCCACAATATTTTACCTTTTAACTTTTTCTACTCATTTCCCTTTCCTTTATTTTTATTTTTTGATTTCATTATAGGGGTGCCTTTTTAAGGGGGAGAAATTCAAAAACTCCCTCTGTCATTGTTAAAAAAAAAACAAAATAAAAAACTTTTTAAGAAAGAAAAAAAAAACATATGTTTTAAAAGTACCTAAGTAAATTAAATATAATTGGTTAAGTATTAACAATTAATAGGTTAATCTCAATTAAGTTATAAAGACTTTTTTTTTTCTTTTATTATATTAGCCCGTGTTTTATTCTTTTGTGTTTGTAGATACCTTGATCGTAGTGTAGGTCTTTTAGTATATCCTTATCAGCTACATTTCCCCGCTCATAAAATTTTTTGGCATATTTTTTAATGTGCGTTTTTATAAAGTCTATTTCTAGATCTTCATGCATTTTTTTTATGTACGTATTTCTTGGATAGTTTCCTACCAGTCTTAAGAATTTGTTCTGGAGAATTTGTAGTTTGTTATATGTGGTTTCGCTAACAGTGTGCCACACTGGACATCCGTATGTTATTACAGGCCTAACCATTACTTTGTATAGTAACAGTTTGTTCTCTACACTAAGTTTTGATTTTTTGTTAATTAATGGGTAGAGTGTTAGTAGCAACCCAATGCATTTGTTTATCACCCCGTTGACATGATTTGTGAATGTCAGCCTCTGATCTAGAGTGAGTCCAAGATATTTGACATTCTTAGACCATTCCAGGGGGACATGATTTAATTCTATTTTTTTGGTAATTTCTGGTCTTCTTTTTGTAAATATGATGCATTCCGACTTTTGATCATTTATTGTGGTCTTCCACTTATTAAAGAACTTGGTTATTCCTTGTCCTGCCCGTTGTAGCCTATTTATAATGGCTGTTATTCTGTACGATTTAGTGTATGCACAGGTATCATCTGCAAAGAGCGCTACTTCCACATCTTTTGTTTTTGGAATGTCATTAATATAAAGTAGATAGAGTTTGGGACCCAGGACAGAACCCTGTGGGACACCTGCTACAATTTCTTTGATGTTTGACTTATATTCGTTGTATTCTACATACATTTTTCGATTTTTTAGGTAACTTTGTATTAAGTATATTATGTATGTGGGAAATTGGTAATTGATTAGCTTGAATATGAGTCCAGTATGCCACGCTGTGTCAAATGCTTTCTCTATATCTAGAAAAATGGCACCTGTATGTTTATTGTTATTAAATTCTCTTGTTATGTCATTTACTAGCCTGACTAACTGCATTTCTGTGTTATGTCGCTGTCGAAATCCAAATTGTTCTTTTATAAGTATATTATTTTCCTTTGCATGCCTGGACATCCTAATTTCTACTATTTTTTCCACTAATTTGCTTAAGTGCGAGAGAAGACTAATAGGCCGATAGCTTTCCACGAGTGTGGGGTTTTTATTTGGTTTGGGAATTGCAATTATCTTAGCCACCTTCCATTTTTCTGGAAAGTATCCTAAGATCATTATTTTATTAATTATTTTTGCCAGAATTATGTTTCCTTTTCTCGGCAATTTTTTTAGCATAGTACCCGTAATCTTATCATCACCAGGTGCTTTATTATTTTTGAAGTTTTTAGTTATTCTAGCAATTTCTCCTGGTGTTGTAAGGCGGACTTCAAGTGAATTTATTTTGTTATTTTTAAAATAATTACGAACGTGAGTGTTAATGTTTTTTTGATGGGTAATGGGACCTTTATTCAAGTTCATATTATGGACATCCCTAAAGTTGTTGGCAATTGCTTCGACCTTGTCCTTCTCGCTGTACAGATATCCATTTTTTGAATAAATAGCGGGAATTTCAGTTTTCTTACTTTTTCGATTTTTAACTAGCTTCCATAGTGTATTATCTCCTGGTTTTGCACTTTTTAGTTTGGTCTCCCATTTTGAGTTGTTCCACTCTTTAATTTTGCTTTTGATTATTTGTATCAGTGCCTCCTTTATTGTTTTGTAATATGACACTCGAGTTTTTTGAAATTTGCGACGAAATTTATTTTTAGTTTGAACTAACCTAGCGATATGGGTAGGGAGAACGTCTTTTATATATTCTGGTAGAATTGGGACCGAGTATTCTAATGCAGATTTTAATATATTTTCGAATTCCAGTATTTCTAAATCTAAATGACTTTGGTCTTTGATTTCAGTATTTATATTTATATTATGGTTTATATATTGTCTAAATTTTTTCCAGTTTGCTTTTGTAAAGTCGTAGCTTAATTTTTTATTTTTTAGTTCAATATTTTTATTGATCATAATTTCTAGTGATTATGATCAGAACTAAGTGCGCTTATACTTGTAGCATCGGAATAGTTTTTAATATTTTTTATTAAAAATAGGTCTAATATGCTAGGGGCACCCCTTTTAGGGAAATGAGTAGGTTCGTTTGGGGCAACAATTTTTATATTAGAACTGATGGAAAGTTCAAGCAGTTGTTTTCCTTTATTATTGCTTGAAATACAATTCCAAGCAGTATTTCTTGCATTAAAATCACCCATTATAATGCATTTGTTTTGTATTTGTTTAATTTTTATTAAATCAAGTTTACAGATTTTAATGTTTGGTGGAGAATAAATGTTAATAATTTTGATTTTTTCGGTGCCTGTGTTTATTTCAATGGTTACTGATTCTATGCTTTTGAATTTATCTTGTATTTGGTAACTTTCAATGTTTTTTTTGACTAGTAGGGCAACTCCTCCCCCATTCGTGCATCTATCTGCTCGAAATATTTTGTATCCAGGAACAATCCACCTGAACTTTCCATCAATTCTAGTTTCACTTATGCCTAATATATCATATTCATTTCTATGGGTAAAATCAACAAACTCGTGCCTTTTGTTATAAATGGAATTTGCATTCCAGATTAGTATTTTTAATTGTTTTGATTTTATTATACACATATATCGAAAATAGCTTCTATTATTATAGCTGCCTTTGTTACGCTATCTTTTTCATTTTTTATTTTGTTGATTGTATTTTTGATTATTGTCAAGGCACGTGTTATGTTGATATTGCCTAACAAATCTTTTATAATTGAAATTGTACTTTTCGCGTTCTGTATATTAACATTGTTTGCTTCATTATTTTTATCTATTCTATCCTTGTGTATATTTTGCATAAGAATATTACGATAAGTTTCGTCTACTTGCTGTTTTAGGCTGTGGTTTAAACTGGTCCGTTTTGCTGCACTGTCTATCCGCTCGTTGTCATTTGCGCTACGGGATCTTGCAAGTTTTTGGTAAACCGGGCAGATTGTGTCACTCGAAACATGTTTACCTGCACAATTAACGCACTTTGGATTTAAGGTTCTGGACCTTATCGGACAGTCCTTTGTACTGTGGTTATCCGCACATTTCTGGCACCTTGACTTCTTATGGCAATTGCTGGACACATGTCCAAAGACCTGACAATTGTAACATTGAGTGGCACTTTTTTTGTTTTTATACCTCTCCCACGTTATCACACAGTAGCATAGTCTTTTTATTTTTAATATATTCCTGTTTTGTGTATTTGGCGGGAATGTTACAATGAACACCGGCATTTTGATTTCTTGTACATTGTCCTGCTCTTCCTGGGATTTTTTCTTGATTAATTGCTTGATATTTTTTACTTCAATCTTATGTTGATTCAATTCTGTTTCTATTTCTTTAGTTGAAACATTGTTTGGCAAACCTTTAATTACCAGTTTTGTTGTTTTATCTTCTTGTTTTGTATATGTGTGATACTCAACTGATGATTGTTTAATTTCACTTTCAATCACTGCGTAATCTTCTTGATTTTTTGGATATATTATCATTTTGTTTGGCTTGCACTTGATGATCAGATCTTCCTTCATTCTGTCCTGCATTTTTCTTAGCTTTTCAGTTTCCTTTGCTTGTCCGTAAACAACTATTGGCGGTACTTTGTTTCGTTTTTTCTTGTCCAGGTTTTGAGTAGAAGTAGTCGCTTCTTCGGTGTCTTCCATGGGTTCTTCTGATAGCATTTCGTATCTATTTGTTAGGTTTATTGTGTTTGATAAATCACTTTCTAGTTTTTTACGTTTATACGGTTTTTTTAGGTTTTCATGAGATATGAAACTCATTTTTAGTTGTTATTAGTTTTTCAATAATAAGTTATATTTATTATCTCGAAACAATGAGCCGACTTTTTTTCGTTAGCTCGGTTTGATTTCAACTCTTTTATTGTGTATATAAAAAATAACAATTTACCAAAACTGGGAAATTTCATCGAATATGTTTTAAAAATTAATTGATCAATTGTTGTAATAGTTTCTTAAATGTTTTTTTTAAATAAAATTCTTAGTGTTTTCAGATATGAATTTTTTCATAAAAAGAATGTAAAATATGAAATTTTTCATATACCACGATAAACAACAAATCTAAAACGAAAATCTTATCAAAACCTACGTTTCGGAGACGAAGTTGCGGGCATTAGCTAGTACCTATGTCATATTGGAAAGCTTTCTAACTTTAAAGTAAAATTCTTACCAAAGAAAAAACTAATTGTTATCTATTTTAAAAATAAAACTGCGCTAACTGGGCTAATTATATAAAGTTAATTTTTATTTTATTATAAAAGACTGAAGTGCAATTAATTAGTTAGTGGAAAATTAAAATAAGCTTCGGGAAATCTTATAATTGAAGCGCAATATAATTTTTAATACTTGAATGAAACCAACAAATCGATATCTAATTTAAAAATACATGCAGGTGAAGCCACAGAGCGAAGCTCGTAAAAAGGTTAACAGGAAAACACAGAAGATTCTTAGAAAAATTAACTTATTATCGAAGAAGTTTAAAATGAAATTGATCACTCTATTTTTCAACAAAAATTGATTTCGTTTTAAACTTTCTTAATTAAAATCATCCGACTCTCCATCAATATTAAAAGTTTTCTTTTAATTGCTCTTCTTTCCTTTATACTAAAAAGAATCATTTTTACAATAGGATAATTAGTCAAGAAAATTTTAAAAAATGATAAACCGTGTAAGAAAACATGCTTTTGTAATTGAATGACATAATATATAGGCACAAAATAAATTAAAACAGATTAGCAGCTATTGAAAATGTTAAACATTACGTACCTATTAGAAATTTTGTTCTAAAATAATAAAAATATTGCATCAAACAATTTCGGATTATACGATATCAACGAAAATATTTAATTTGAGTATCCTTAAATCCATTCTGACTATTGTTCGTGTTCGTATCTCGCAAATATCAAAAAGGATAAACAATGGAAAGTTTTATTGTGTTGGGGGCCTTTAAAGGGTTGACTTAACTTAACAGCGTTGGGAAACTCAAATTTCTTCTTGTATGTATGTAGAGAACGTAAAATATAAAAGAGGTCCTAGATATCAAAGGGTTGACCAAATGAGGTGCACGAAAGTAGAAAAAAAAGAAAACAATTTTTTCTTCCAATTTATTTAAACGATTGATCAAAAATTTTAGCATGATATGATTTAGAAACTTTATAATGCCATTTTTGGATTTTACAGCTATAGCTGTATAAAATTTATGAAAATAACTTTAGTCATAAAGAAGTGAATATTTTTATTCAATTTTTTAAAAATGTTTCAACTAGGAAAGTATTGTATATGAATCTTGTATCCTAAATTGAGATTTGGAAATTGGATTTTGTTTACAATATTTATTATTTTATAACAATTAATTTTGAATTTAATAATATTCTCATGTTAGTACTTCATTTTTCTTTAATTTTACAAAAATGTTTTTTTGAAAGTACACAACTTTAAATTAAAATTATCCCTTTAATTATAACTCATATATCTATAGACCCGAAATTACGTCAGTGCACAAAACTGCCTATACCCATTTGTATATTATGTAATTGACAACGATTGTGGGAGTGGTTTTTTTTTAATTTTCAAAATTTCAATAATCAAAACAAATGAACATCTTTAAATCATGCAATTTTATTGGCTAATAGTCTCTTGCATTGAAGCCTGCGTGCTGTCATCAGACATTAGTGCATTTATTGAACATTTACAGGCTTACTACGGATAAAGGCTTATTGATAGTTATGGATAAATACTATCCTGAAATATTTTTAAAAAAAGTTGGAATAATAGTTTGAAAAAATTATTCCCAAACCTGAAACTATTTTCAATTTTTTTTTTTTTTTTTTTTTTTGGTATAATTGTATATATTTTCCGGTTAAGTAGGAGCAATTACCAATAATCAAGGAAGTAGTTTTATTTTATTTTTTCACTATATTATACACTTTCAAAAGTTTATGAATATTAAAAAATATATTGCCGAAGTGGTATCAAAATTTTATCATCGTTAAAATTTATTTCCAAAAAAATGTATATAAAGGTATTGTATAAAAAGGCATTATTAATCCCCAAATCATAATTAAATTTAAAATCAAATAGTTCAGACATTTCTAAAAGAAAATCAGGTTCTTACTTTTTTTTACAAAAACTAATTAAGACAGAAATCTGAAATCTTCAGGATATTTGATTTTTTTTAGTTCCTTCATATTACTTTTATCATAATACTTTCTTCGTGGGGTCGAATGCTTATAGCTCAAAGTACTTTCGTGAAAAAATTATAATAGTCAAAATAGGAAAAAATAAGTGCTGTGTTTATAAAATTGATTATCAAATTGATGTCAACTCAACAATAAGATTTTCAAAAAAATTTCTTCAAAAAAATGTGCAAATAAGTATATTGAATAGTTTGAAAATGTCTTTTCATTGAAACATATAGTTATAATGAGAATAAACAAATATAAAACCGATAAAAAATATTATCAGTTTATTTAAGAACAGTCTCACAATAAATCTCTGTCAATACTTCTTTGAACTGAAGACTATACAAGAAATTCTATTTATGTTATCATAAGTGTTATTTAGAATATGTGCTAATTGTTGAATCGTGTGTTGTCTCTTACTATTTCATAAACTGTCCAATGTCCTATGTTATTTTCTATGTTGTGATTTGTATTTGGGTGTTATGTTTAATGGGCGTATACGTAAGTGTAGAATACAAAATACTCTAAAATAATCAGAATAATAGTCTAACAGTGCTTCTTAAATAATATTATGACATTATACTATTATTTTAGTTGTTCCCAATATCAATTGTACATTATCATTTCAATTAGTGTTCTATTTTCCTTATGTAAGCATTAAAATATGTGCATGTATGGCATATATTAGTCTACAATATGCATGTCTTATGTTTCCCGTATGCTGTATCTATACCTATTCTATAGTCTGTAGACTAATATATCGTGTATAAATATACTTGTTGCGTCTCAATATCGCAATTAAAGTTCAGTGATAGCATTACTTGAATTACTAAAACATATACAGAGGAGATATCGCAGATCTAACAGTTTGTTGTCTAACCAACATCCCAGTTTGTAATATAGTTAGAGTTTGGGAAGCTTTACGCTTTTCATCGGGAAAAGAAAACATCATCACACAAAACACGTGTTCTATTTTTAGATGTTGTGCCATCCGTTACCGTTACCAAGCAACCACAACATTGTTTAACATGTGAATGTCTTTATTCATATTTTGCTCCATTTCACACACTATCTTTGTGCATTTCTTCTGTTACTCACCTTTTATGTCAATCACATCTTATTCGACCATAAAATGATAAATTTTCTGATATATTATGTGTAAACATTTTAAACAAAAATGTTTCCATTATTTCTCCTTCCAAAAGATTTAACACTTCAAAGACCTTATTAAAAAAACACAATTTGTATCTTAATTTTTAATTAATATTTACTTTTGACACTTATATCGTATGCATTAGATGAAGTAATCATTAAGTATTTCATTTTAATGATACACTTCTTGACCTTTCGGAAAACTTATATGAATAACAAAATTAATTAAATAAGTTTGCAGCGAAACTTTCAATGATATTTACAATTGGTATATCAGTTAATATCACCATTTTCTTGCACTTACATATATCGATCATTCACAAATCAAACCAATCGACTCGTTTGAAGTCAAAGTAAATAAATAGAATATTATTTAACATAAGTTTGATTAATTAGTTCAATAAGTTATCATCCGTTAGTTTTATTTCCCAAATAAGTTGAAAATATAAATCATTTTGATAAATTTCATAAGCAAAAATAACTTTTAAAGTTAACTGACGCAGAAATTACTATCGATAGAAAAGAGATTTGCAAACTTTCAACAGTAAAGACAACTCAAAAAAAGGACTTTAAAAGTTTTGAATTGAACCTTTAAAATTAGCCATTTTTCGTCGTTTTCCACCTCAAGAAATAGTTGAGATTTTTCTCAAGTGTCTACCTTTCATTAATTTGTGGAAAATTCACGAAATAATTTTCCAAGTGTAACAAAGTTTTCCAAGAAAAAACTTTTCAAGCTCTTAATATAAACTTATATTATTTATTATTTTTCTTGCGCTTTGAGATTATATTTCGATTACCATTTTATTATTATTTATCTAAATGATTGTTCCGAAATGGTTTATTTGTTTACCAAACAAACTACTAAAGTGATTTTGATGAAATTTACAATGAAAGTATTTTTCTCTAAATGAAGGGCAAAAACTAGGTTACTTTTTAATCGTATGGGCATCAAGTGAAAGTTTAATTCAATACACTATTTTGAGTATTAGGGCTAAAGTTAAGATATTTTGGATTTGGCTTTTTACCACGTAACTACTCATGTGCTACATGGCATCCTAGAGTCTATTCCAGAGGTGGGGAAATTTAATGCAAGTACGATCGGCAACAATTTTTCTTTTTATGCGCGATCGACTTCGAAAAATAAGTTATATTATAAATTATAAAAAAATAAAATTTAACAAAGGTGTTTATTGGTAGTACTAAATAGTTGAAAGCAAAAGTAGGGCAAAAGGGGGCAAGAAGTAGATACATTGAATTTACTATTTTGTGCAATGTTATATTGATGAATATTTTGGGATGATTTTTAATGTAGATTAAATTGGGTATAATTTTATACTAAAATTTTATTGTTTATAATTTTTGATACACATTTTCAATTAAAAGAATTGAAATTAACTTAGTAAATTATTTAAAATGTCTGCGATCGACTGTTGAACTGTTCGCAATCGACCGTTTGCCCACCCCAGGTCTACTCTATCAAATTTAACTTATAATAGGTTTAACTTATAATGGCATAAGAAAATGGTAGGAATTGGCTGATCGTATAAAACCTACAATACTTTTACTTCCACAACCCAATCAGGATTTTACCCAGCATAAGTACTTGTGTAATAAGAACGCTTAAAATTGTCCTTGTATTTCTTTAAATTGAGTTACTACAATAAGGGTTTTCACTTACACTTTTTGAGATTATTGAACCTTAAAAAGTAATATACATTAGGAAAGAATTAACTAAATAAAATATTTTTTTATCATTTGAACAAAATAATTATGTACTTATATGTAAAATGGGTTAGTATTGAAAATGTTTTAGGTGTAATTAAAATTTAATGTTGATGAAAAGTTTCTAAAAGTTTTTTAAGTGTACACTGTACATCTTACCTTTATTCTAGCGACCAATCCCTCAATTAATTTTTTTTTGTTTGTAAGGTGAAAAATCTTTTATGCCCAAAAAGAAAATTGAATATGCTGACTAAAATTTTTGAAAGTTTTAATTAATTCTCAACTATGAAAATCATTAATTTAATCTGGTCGCTACATATGAAATTCAATCTTCACTCAAATATAATATAATATTAACAGGAAGTTCATTTAAATTCCAAATTGATCTGTTTACTCACGAAAATTATTAATTTCCTATCTAACAGACCGCAAGCAAAGCAGGATAATATTAATATCGTATAAAGTGCTTTAGTAAAGTTCAATAAACAGCGATTATGACTCTTTTGAATCTTATTATTGACGTTTATATCCATTTCATGAAACCTGAAATTTTAATGAATTAGATGCAAGTTTTAATCTACCTTAAAATCATTTTAATATCAAAAGCACGATTTTTATAAAAATAGTTTTTGATTCTCTTCATTTAAATTATATCCTACAAACAATTTTAATTAAGTTTATTAACTTGGACTACGTGAAATGAGATCGAAATATTTTGGCAAAAATTCTTTACTTTTATGCAACATTTGGTTAAATTCATTAAATGGTCATATCTTCATTGTTTGGTCATTCCTAGATATTCAAAGGATTCAATAATAGTAACATATTTTAGAAGGAATTCCGGATAGTTCACCGTTGAAACATGAGATTCCTAGAACAGTATCACAAAATCGACGAGAAGTAAGAACTACCAGTTATACGGACACTAAAAGAGTTCGATTACTCATAATAGCTTAAAATTGAACAAAAGCGCTTCAAAAGATCTCTACACGATTGGGTTTCTTTGTTTGGGTCCATTTTCTCTTACTGCAAAGCCCTCAAACAGTTCTAATTATTCAAGTGTTCAATTTCCTTTCGTCGGTTACTTGGTTATTTGGTAAATTGGTAATATGACATAAATAGGTTTATTAACTATTGATTACTAGTAAATTGGTTGGTTAGGTTTATTACGGATATTAAGTATGGATTTTGTTGTCTGTCAAGACTGTCAAATTATCACATTCTTCACTACAAAATCGATTTTTTTTGAGATAATTAAATTTTGCTAATGAACAATCATCAAATCGCATTGAGCAACATCAAATACACTTGAATTTGAATTTCAAATGGAATAGTTTATGTGCAAAATAATTTTTTAAATTAGGCAAAGAATAATGATAGAAATTATAAAATCGACTTTTATTTAATTAAAATCCATCTTTTCCAATCGAAGTTTGTGATAAAATTGTTCATTCCCCTTAATATTTCTCAGTGCTATATATTGATGTCTTGTCTATAAATGGATGTCTGCGCAGTTTCAAATCTAAATTCCCGCTTTTGAGATATTAGGATATCGTCAGATTTTTCATATTACTTGAACTGTTCAAGTAATAAATGATAAACGTTTTCACTACTATATAATGGTGTAAGATCAAATAGTGGGAGTCTCAAATATGAAATCTTACAGATCAGCATGTAAGGAAAGATTAAAGAAGAAAACAATGGGTTGGAGGAATATATCACAGTAACGAAATTAATTAACATGTAAACGGATCTCAAGTACTGAAGATTCAAATGATTTTACTCACACCAGGTAACAGATACGGTACCCTAAGATTAAAAACTAAAATTTATGTCTCTTTTTTTTCAATGATATCCTTAAAATCCTAAAAACAAGAGAATCAAAATAATTATTAACTAATATGGAAAAAATCATCAAAACAGTAGTTTAGGAAAATGTTTGAGTTTGTTTTAGAAAACTATTTTGAACAAAGGACAAAACATTTTTTCCAAAAAATAAATTTTAAGGATCTATTATGAGTGAGCTTTTGTGATAACGTGATTCCGTCACCTTTACAATTGGCTGTTGTCGATTTCTTAGCAAAAGAGAGACGTAAAATATAAATTCAAATTGTATTTGGAAAATTTAAATGACCTTAACATTTTTTTTTCAAATAGGATTATATTTACAGCTGAAATAATGGATTTTATTTCAAATCCAGCATTAAAGTCATTAAATATATTTTTCAAAAAGGAACTATTGCAATTAATATTTTCTTTGGGGAAAATATGCGTTGAATTGAGAATCAAATTAGAAAATCGACGGCTGATACTATTCCGTAGTAGTTACCATAGTTTCCGTATTCTTCTTTAATTGAAAATCATTTCATTTTTTTAAGTAGAGCTTTATCGAATTCGTAAATAGTTATTTTGTGTATGATGATTATTTTTTCTTCAGTTGTCTAAGTAAAGTTTAATAAATTGTAATTGAATATAAATTTTCAATAACTTTATTGATTTAATATAAAATAAACATAACTTGCATAACAAAAGTATTTTTTTCTCGGCATATACAAGCACACCTACGTTTCTCGTAGATATAAAGCATATTTGTTTCTTATTGCTAACAATAAGGGAACATCAAACACACTAGTACCTATAATATCAGGCAACTTTTTATTGAAAATCCACTAGAAGAGAGAAAAATCGAATAACAGAAAGATAAACTAATGGATTAAGTACACAGTTATGAACAGAAGAGCAAAGAGCACAATATACTTTGTGAAAGTAAACAAAGCTGTCGGCTGGGTTTCCTGTAGAACATAACTTGCGCTATTCTTGTGACAACAAGGAGTATACAAGAGTTTAATGTTAATACTAATGAATTCAAAGTCTAGTCCAACTCATGGGTACATACGATATAAGCAACTTGGTCATATACATTGAGAGTTGGTACAGGCTGACATTCCGTGTACATTTATGACCAGAATGATTAATTCATATATACGTTATTCACATTAGCTTCTCCCTAGGCGTGGTATATACAAGGGTGCTTAAATTGTTCGCTAAAGCTTTAATAACTGCTCACAAGTGGCCTCACTAAAAGACTAAGTATGCAATTATTTTACATAAAAAGTTAATTTTGTTTATATTTTTTACTTGATTATACGCTATTTTAATTTAAATGATAACAATATGAAAATTCGTAAAGTCATAATTTATAACTACTATTTAATGAAATTATTGCGACAAAAACGCCAGTATTATTCTATTTACATAATCACAATATTAAATTAGTTATTAAAGCAAGAATGAAACAAAATACTTGAATTCTAATTAAATGAATCATAAATGTAATAACAATGAATAGAACTATTATGGAAATCGAAACAAATATTTGAAATTCGTATAAAAATTTATGTAACCACATATGTAGGTATATGCTTGTGCCTATAACTTTTAATGATTCATTGTGCTGGTTTTGCTCAAAAGATTTATGTTACCATTTAAGAGTTTAGCAAAATGGCCATTCACCGAAACGCTGAAACAAATAAATTATAAACGTATAGTTTTATTAAATATTTAATGGGTGATTTGTATTTACAAACCTTTTCTGATTGGTCATCGCTTACATTGAATAATCCCCTATTCTTTGCTCAGAACGAACAGCATATTGAATATTGATTTACTTGTCTCTACGCGAATATTTGACAGAGGTGACAAATGACTAGCAATTTCCATTGAATATAACTCCATCTTCTATTCGCTTCAACGAGCCATTACCAAGTTCGAATTCATTTATGATTCCACAATAATAATTCATTCTGTACTTTTTTTTCCATTCTGCCTCATTAATTATAATTATTCATAACTATTTATTTTTTACTTGGATCAATCAATTACCTATCGTGAAAATAATTGGAATTAAATTATCAATACAAATATTTTTATTATTAATTTCGATACAAAGTATGTCTTCAATTATAATATATATGAGAATGGCTGCGGATCTTCAAGAAATTAAATAATAAGCACTACTATTTTTTTTTTAATTTTTCGCGGCGTTTCTACTATTACTGTTTCTTCAGGTGATCATTATTAACAATTTTTAGTATAAGAGACAACAATGTCCTTTTTGTTAATATAATATACAAATAATAAAATAATTTGGTGTAATACTCTCGTATAAAAAAATAAGTTAAAAATTAAAAAAATAACAATGTTAATAACTAAAATTATTGATCCGCAATAATCCTTGGATATCTACATAATAAATTAATATAACTATTGCTAACTGTTTTTATGCTTTGAAGGTAAGAGGTTATTTAAAAGTTGTATCGCTTTTTAGCTGACACATTTGTGAAGAGAAAAACAATCTTTCAGTTATCTATAAAAACGAATATTTAACTCTAAAGCTCTAGGAGTATAAGTATAGTGAATTGATTCGGGAAACAAATTTTAATGATACTAATTGTATAATTACGAAAAAAATAGTAAGATCTTTAAAGTCCCTAGATAACAGAACCTCCAAGGAAAATGGAGAAAACAGACAATATGTGAAAAACAGAAAAAAATATCAAAAGTCGCTAAGTTAGTTGTTTCAAAATTTAGTATTTATAATGGATTAGTATTTGCTGTAAAAAATAGCCATTTTGGTAATGTAGCACAATAAATATGTTTTTAATTATGATAAATTTCTTATATACTACTTATATAACGTTAACGTCAGAATTTATTTAGATTTTTTGGTAACAGCACTCCATTGCAGAAAAAAAAATCATTAATTTATGTATAAATTCTCTAAATGTATCTTATACCGAAAAGAAAATAATTAATATAAAATAACTTCTGATATACTCATCTTCAAATTATACTTTATATATTATTTTCCCTAAAATTTTCTAAAAAAATAAATAAATCAGGATTATAAATTTTAACTAATAAGAAGCTCATTGAAGTGGTTAACTAACGATTATTTTAATACAATATTTTAAATTAATAAACCATGTAAAGAAAACCTGGCCCGTAGAAGTCATAAATATATTAGAGAAATATTAGATAAAAATACCGAAGCAAAAAAAAAACATTTAAGAATAACATTTTTATTATTATAATTATTTGTCGCATGGGAGGTATATATCAAAACTTTTAACTGTAAGACCTGCTTTTATGAATGTATATTAACCAAATTATTTGATAAGAACTATATTTCAACTACGACTGAAGAAAAACGTCACGAATGTTAACAAAACGATAAAATAAAATATTTTATTTTAATATTCCTCTAATGTATTATGACTTCTACGAATCTGTTTTTATAAAATATTTTGTTTATATTATATAAAATATTCTAACTGGTCATCCATTGTCTACTTCACTGGACAAACATATATCAAGCTTATCGTCCCCATATAAATTCTTTAATAAATTGTATGAAATCAATACTTGTATAAAGCCTACTGGTGACTGAGTGGTCATGGTGGCCGCTTCAAAATGGGTAGGTATTGGGTTTGAACCTCGTGTTGAACAAATTTGCAATATTTCACAATTTTCCGATTTTAATTAACCCAAGAGTCCTTAGCTTAAAGACCTTCATAGTTGTAAAGCGACGTTAATTATCAAAAAAAATAATACTTTTATATTTGAGACTATTTTGTTGAAATTTTTATCTGTTATAAAAAAGGAGATTTAATAAGGGCTAAAAAGGTATATTTTTTTTACTTTGAAGTTTCCTTTTCAAAAATCTGATAAAATTCTTTCGTCTTTAAGATGATATATAAGGTTTAAAAATTATTTTCAAAGCAAGAATTTAAAATTGGTGTTAGAGAGAAAACGAGAAAAAAGACAAACTTTTGAGTTTTCAAAAGCTTTACGACAGCATTCAAATCTCCCATGAGTTCATATATATTGAAAAGTAGAATTTATTTTAAATTCTTATAACTTATTTTAAATCTTATAACTGGTGTGCTAGTTCAGTCACTACCGGAAGAGGCTACGGCAGAGGATTAAAAACCTACTTTTAACTATACCGAAGAAGTATAACTTCTCATGCGCGTACATCACATACTGTTTTTTTTTTCGTTTTTTATTGAAAAAATATGTATTTTTAAGAAAAAAAATATCCTGGAGAATTTTTTCTTACTTCGGAGATCTTTCCTTAGAAACAGTGTAAATTATAAAATACGTGTATTTTCACGAATGGGAAAGTTATAAATGTAATTGACAAAAACTTCTTGCCAAAGAATGTTATGTTCCCTATCAAAATTCTCTTACAAAAGGATGAACGTTGATTAGTTTTGTTATATTTGGTGCCGCTGGCGGCAGATATATTTTCACAGGACAGACATACATATCGTTGTATGAAGAACAGAATATACGAATATTTTACAATATACAATGTACTAGAAGTTGGTGTTCGGTCGGCAAGCATAAACACTAGTTTTATGCACTGATTTATGTGTTGATAACGTCTTCTGGCTTTGTACATTGCTCTAACATCAACCTTTTTCTCTACTGTTATCTCAATGTCGCTACGGGCTCTCATTGTATGCGTCGTCTGTGACGTTGAGCGCCTTTCAATAGGGAAGAATATGTATTTTCTCTAAAACTATGTAATATAAGCCATGCACACTTCATGCAAAATATTCTTTACGTAGGTAGGTATATTTTCTGCAGAAATTTAAAGCAATCCATTTTGAATTCAGAATAAACAAGTAATTCACGTTTTGTAGAATAATTTAAATACCGACGCGACTCATAGTAAAAAGTCTAATTTCCTTATGTATTTGAATAATCTGAAACTATACCAAACAACCAAAAACGAAAATATTTTATGTTTCTTGGCTGAAATGTAGAGATAAAATGTAATTACGTAAATACGAAGCATTCGTGTAATGTGATCAAAATGCTACGGGCATATTTACTATGGTTCTTGTATCTAAACATTTAGCAGAGCTTTTATTTTAGTTTGAAGTCATTACAAATCAAACGAGTTACCTTAAACAAAGAAGTTTAGAATACAAGCACTATTTAATTCAATTGAGTTTAAATAAATTTGGTTTTCATTTTCATTGTTATGAATGCAAACTGTATGTTGAGAAAAATATTTATCTAAATATGTTGTTTCATATTAATAACTACCTTTTATAAAGACCGTTAGGTATTCTTTTGGTATCTTAAGAACTCAAATGTTATCCGGAATTATCAACATGAATTCATAACAGCATTTTACTCAGAATAAGAGTTTGTTTCTTTACTTACTTCGCCATTTGAAGGGTACAGATAAAAGCAAGGAATGACACTATACTTTGGAGTTTTGTTCTTAAAATCTATGTTTATGGTAATTTTATACTTTATCACTAGTTTTCGTATAAAACAACAGAGGTCTCTGAATCTCAATAAAAATAAAACAACTTTTATATTCAAAATTGCGTTTCTTTCATAAACGATTCATTAGGATATTCCCAGTTCGTTACCAATACCCATCATATAAATTGTTTAAGATCCTCAGAAGACCCGTGTCGATAACAAGAGGAAAATTTAAATTTGATTTTTTTGAGGAAAAATTATAAATTTATTTCTTTTATGCGCTTCTTTTTTTTTTTGTTCTACAAGCAGCAAGCCATTTACATTGAATGAGTTCTTGCTTTTATTGAATATCTGCAATTTGTTTATCTGCCACATGTGTGTCCCTATCGTTGAATGGATTTTAACATTAATCTTTTATTCTACGTTTGCCAGAGTAGCGTTTTATGGAAAATGAATCAGTGCATGCATAGGTATATCAGTGATACCAAACTTATTTATTTTCAGGTTTTGTAGGCAATCTAAAAATATAGTCAACTAATTGAACATTAGAATCATAAAACATTTAAAGAAATGTTTTACCACATTTAATACTACCAGCAGTTATCTTTTATGTTTTTGAAATTGTATTTTTTTAGTAAATTTTTTGTTCTCTTTTATTTATCGTAAAATATATTCTATATAAATGCATTATTATAAACTTGTTTTCTTTATTGAAAGTCTTTTAAACAATGTTAATTGATTGTTTTTACAATATATGAAATATATTGAGTTCTTATTGATGTTATATAATTAACAAAAGTAAACTATAAACATAAATTTGAACTAAAATCCAAATCAATGAATTACTGACATATTTCCCCAATACATATTTCGTTTGCCAAGCAATTTTCATCAGTGGTCTTCAAGTAGTATTGGATCGATCCAATACTGAAGATTGCTTGACAATTGAAATACGTATTGGGGCCAAACGTCAGTAATACATTTGTTTGAATTTTTCTTCAAATTTATGTTATAGTTTTCTTTTATGAGTAATATTGCAAATATAAGACGACAATATATTTCATACATTGTATAGATGGTATAACTGTTGAAAGTCAGCCGAAAAAAACTAACGAACGTAGATCAAAATAAACACGTTAATTCATAAATTATACCACTGGTCTCAAAAATGAGCTCACAATGATAAAGTTTTTCATTATTCCAGAAAAAAGTACTTTAAAAAATTATTTTTTCAATCGCTCAAAAATTGTTTCTTAAATCTGAAAAGAAGATTATTAAATGTTTTTCCCAAAAAAAAAAAATATTATTCATGTCTATATACACATTTAACAAATAGCTAGTTGCAAGATAAATCTTCGGTCAATTAAAAATAATGGCATGGATACTAATATTTAAGTTTACCTGAAAATCAATACGATGATGCAACGTTCGTATTTTAATAAAGCATCATGATTAATTTAGCATTATCGAGCAGTTGTATTTACAGATTGTTATTACAAATTTTGCTAGCAAACGTCATCGTCATCATCGACTCCAACGAAGCGCACATAGTGCAATTGATTTCATGTCAATATAAAACGGATATTCCTATTTGCGGCCTCGTGAACTATACATTGCCAGGTAATAGTAGACAGTTTTATATTTATATCTAAAAGAAAAAGAGAGATATATTCGATGCTTTCATTTCATCAACATTTAGAATACTTTGTAAAGCAGAATCAATAAATTCACATTGTAACATAAAAGCATTTTAAAGCATTGACCCATAAAACACGGAAAATATTACAATTCTTCAGTAACAGAAAATTGAAATCCGAATCGGAAAATGGACTTGATTGTCTTAAATAAACAAAATTTCATTTTCCAAGTATGAAAGTTTAATAAAATATTCTATTTAATATCATATACCGGTTGCTATAGCTTAATAAAATATCGTAACATTATAATTAAGCAAATATCAAACCAATTTTTGATTAAATTTTTTATTAAAAAAATAACAAACCTTTATTAGCCTAGCTCACGCTTTGAGTTTAATTTAATAAATATTAAAAATGCTTAATATATTTTATAAAGCGGCATAAAAATTAATCATCTCATATAATAGAACCAGGTAGCTGAATTTTAAACACATTTTTTGGTCTTTACTCATTTATCTGTTTCCTTTATGCTTTATAAAAACAGGGTAACTTTTTTAAGTGTATTCTTCAAAAATATTAGCTATACTTATCGAATTAAACAGGGCACGCTTATGATATAAATTTATGTAGTTTTGATTTAAATTCATCAATCATTTCAAAATAATCTATAAATCTAAGTTTTTATGGCTGAGAAGAGATTATCATCCTTTATGTCTGCACCGGTTTTACTGTCACAATTTCTAATAAATGTCTGAATAAGATAAGAGGTAATGAGCTTAACTTTTTATACGTACTTATGTACACCTAAAGCTTGTTTTTATGATACGTACCGTGATATCTGACATTGAATATTTTTGAATGTCATAGTCGAAAAAATTTAAACACGAAAAATATGAAAATTTGAATTTTTTCAAAATATTAAAATTCTTCAACAACCTATTAAAATCTGACTTACGTTTTAACTCTATTTGTTGATATTAAGAGATTTGTTGCAAACAGTTGAGCCGTTAATCTTTTAATCTATGTTCCTGTTAATTCGAGTTCTTACTAAATTTCGAAATCGTAATTCAGTAGCTTGTAAAAGTTTTTCGTTGTTTCAGCATTAAGAAAGAACAATTAATCTATTCGAGAGTATTAAAAAGAAATTACCAACAAACAAATAAACAGACAAGTAAAATACTACATTTAACTCTTTTGCTAGGTTTGGGTTCAACAATAAAAAAAATTATCGAATAATTCAATAAAAAATTATCAGTTTTGTTATACATGAAATATTATTACTCTTATTTTATTTAAATGTTATTCGTCTAGGACAAGGGTCGGGAACTTGCGGTCCTGAACCTCATGCGGCTCTTTGGCCCTAACCAAGTATCAAATTCTAAGTTTCAAATATTCAAAAAAAATCGAAGTAAAATGCTTGCAAGATGAATCGATTTTATTGAAATAAATAATTAATAAATTTTCAAAATTTGGCTTTCTAAACAATCAAGGTTCTTGACTTATAGACTAAAATAAAATCAACGAATTAGTCAAAACTTTGATTGTTCATAATTTTAAAAATGTTATTGAATTTTTAGCTACGGTAAATACATTTTTATTTTGACATACGGCGATCAGTGACTTAGGCTATTTGTATCCTTAATATATAGTTACAGTTTTTGTACGTGAAAAGGTTTCTTTATGTAATATAAGTAATGCAAGATGATGTAATTCTAAATATCATAAGTTTTTGAAAAAAATTTGATAATAAGTTTAATATTTTTTCAATTTCAATACAATTATGATGAGAACGATAAACGCTGCTGATAGAAGTAATGAATTTATGCTCCGGATATAATTATACAACTGTAACAACTAAGTAAAAATTTGAAATAAATTGAATTTAACCATTTTGAATAATTACTACAGTTACTTTTCTAAATAACAAGCAACTTCTTATATTTTTCTTTGTTTTTATGAAACATAATCAAGAATGAAAATTTCAGATTTTCCCTAAATATCATTTGTTTGCCGTAAGCTTTTAGGTAAATGTACATACAATATGCGATTTCCTTCGTCATTATACATATTTAATGATCAAAAAAAAAATCCTTTTCCGAAAAAAAATTATATTTTATGAGTATAGCAATTTTTGGTCTCAAAATTCCTTTCTTTAAAATATTATTTGCTCGGTCTTTAGTTTGAACGCAGTGCAATGGTCTCAATGGCTTAGTGCCATTTTTGAAACAAAACATTATATTCTATTTTTCTGTTAAGTTCTGTAGGAGTTTATTGCAAAGTTTGTAATATTATTAATTTTAAAAAACAGTAAGCTACATTGAGTTATTCGAGGTAAACTTATTATATGTAAAAAGGAGAAAATGACATGACTTCCTTTGTAACAGAAGTATATTTTTTAGCTTAATAAAATCGTTAAAAAGTGCTTATTTCTTTTGGTGGAGAAAAACTACATAAATTCGATCAAAACCAATAAATAAATATATTCTATGCTTGAAAAAAATATATGAAATCAATAAAAATATCGTTTATTATTTGAATAATGACTAATTATCCGTAAATATTTCATGAGTTATTAAAAAAATTTATTAAAATAAATCAGTTTTATTTTGAACGTAAAAATTTCATAGTATACGCATTTTTCTATTTAATAAATGATTAAATTTTGAGTTTCAGACGATGGATCTAATAAAACGACTTCTTAACTGTGGGGATTGTAAATTTACTTGTTTTGAAGCTATTAATTTAATAGAATGGTGGATCAAAGAAACGATCCCATATCAAACTAAACATGGTGCACGCTTTTATATTATCCATTTTAAATTAAACCAAAACCAGAAGATTCATTTTTTTATTTTGATCAGTTTTATGGATAACAAAGTAAATAAATCCAATTTCTATTTAATTCGTTATTTCATTATCGAAAAAGTATTACATTTGTATTATAATTAATTTGTAATTTTCTGCATTTTTCGATTAATCAAAAACCAGTTACAAATTTTCAATGAAAATTTTTACATAATATTAATATTTAGTTTTATTTTTGACAAAGAGTCAATGTTTTGAGAATAAAATATACTAAAAACATATGCAAATATGTTAAAGTAAAATATGATGATAAAGTAAAATATAGTGTGGACATTTGTTCTCTATTGTTATCGCTTTATTTCATTATTTCCTTTTTTCTATTTGTAAATATGATGCTTGGTATGAAGTATAAAATTTATCGCTGTTTAATAATGAATTTATCAATGAAAAAACTTTTGTCAATCATTTAGAAAAAGTTATTAGTTTTAACAGATTTATAATGAAAATACACAAAATTCATTGCTACTATTAATGAAAATTACAACTTGCGGTAGACAATTTTTATCATAGAGTTGAATAGCATTATTTTCATATTTCCATATCGCTCATTAATTGTGATGTGCTGATTCAGTAAAACACAATTCCTGTCACTCTCCAATGATTCTCAAATAACTCGTTCCACCAATATATAGAGAATTGCTGATCATGTCGTTGTATGTATATCCATCTCATCCACTAGTACAGGTTTTTGTATTGATTGAACTTTGACAATGTAAAATCCAATAACCTTCTTAAATTTATAATTATTGGAGTTTTGAATCATTGATGCTGTTTGCAAACATATAATTTTTTAAAATTCGATTAAAAATGTCTTTATTTAATCATTCAAACAATCATTTCAATCAATTTTGTCATTGATAAGTCTGATAATAAAAAAAAAAAACCCTAGAGATTTATAAAACTAAATTCAATAACTAAAAATAAAAAAAAAAATTATATTGTGTATTTTATTTCATTGTTTCAACTTTTATCAAAATATTGCTCTTAACAAAGACTACCAAGGGACGGAAAGTTTTTGTAATTTTTCTGCTATTGTTTGGCATGGACCATGATTTTTAAAGTTGAATAGATTTATTGGTCATACTAGCCAATACCCGTATCTTTACCCATATGATGTCAAGTTACAATCTTTTTAAATTTCCATTATTTACCGACTGATTTCCGACGACTTCGCTCGCGTGGATTTCCGTAAATTAATGTCAAAAAACATAGAACAGATGAAAAAAATAATTTGATAATCGTTTTTCTCATTACCTGACCAGAATCATCAACATTTAAAAATTCTAAAATTCAATTTGGTTTATTGTGAAAAACTGAAAATTTGCTTTTTTAGATTCTTAAACCTTTGGAACCTAATACCCTTTGCACTCTGGACTATTCTGGATGTAGGCTACCTGCTGCTCCGTACTACTTTGTGGCAAAAACATGCATTTAAAAAAAAATATTTATTTTTTTATAATTTTGTGTTGTATGTTGAAGCTTTAAACACTTCTCAATATGGATTGTAGGCTGATTTACGCAGGTTTAGCAATAATAAGTTGTTGACGTCTACCAGCAGGTGTTTTCCTAACAGAGTACACAGTGCAATCCCTTTTTCTTTGCCTCACTTCGGAAATATGCGATTTGTAACATAATCTAATTTCCACAGAAAATATGGGTGGATCCATTCTTGATTAACGAAAATCGCCTCGAAGCTGATCAATGAATGTCTAGACCCATGTTACCCAACGTGGGGTGTACGCCTCACAGGAGGGCAATTTTATTATGAAGGGAAGCAATTCAAAAATATATTGTAAATAATAAGAACTATCAGGAAGCATGTTTTAATATTGTTTTTGCGTTAACCTCAGTAGCCGCTAGGTAATGCCACAAGTGGTGGCTTTGAAGTGTTTTGCTCAACAATTTTCTTTTAATTCTTTCTATAATATATCATTTAAGTTTCTTTAACGACACATTCATTTTCTGAATTTTGGAAATTATAGAAATTATGTATGTATTATATATGGGAGGCATAGGAATTTTAAGAAGCCTTAGATTGGGAAACACTGGTCTAGACGAACTTGTAGTGCGCCATTGAACTTTAATTATTTTTTTCTCTAAGATGCGGTACATAATTAGTATATAAATTAATCACTCACATCCACAAAAAAAATAACTTTCTCCTCCATATTGCATTAGGGAATCTGTCGTATATCTTCTGATAAGTGTTGAAAGTGTTGTGGAATCCTGATGGTTACTGAAAGATCAGACCGGGAAATATTATCGGACATTACGCTGCCATAATACGGAAGTTTGGTAAATAAATATCCAGTTTTTGAATCAGCTAGCAAATAGGTACATGTTGCGTATACCCCATTTCGTTGGCTTATTTGAATTATAAAACATAAATAAATCATAAATGGTATTTTGCCTATACATTTTATAACAGATTCATCTACAGGAACTGCTTCCAACATAAAACCCGCGGATATTTTTTTAAATCATTTTACTGTATTTTCATTCATTTGATGTCTTATGCAATTTTAGAAAAAGAACATCCGGGAAATATACCTGCACATCTCCAAACATTGCGTTGTCTCAAACATGCACGTCACAATTGCGGTCAAATAACTTAATTTCCTGTAATCACTAATAAATATTAATGTACCCTGAAAGGGTATATCAACGTGATAAGCTAGGATTGCAATGCCCCATGAAAGGAAACAACAGAGTGTAAAGTGCATTTAATAAATTGATTCTTTAAAAAAAATATAAATAAGAGTGTCATCCTAGGATGCTACTGTAAATAATATTGTATGATCTTCAATTCAACATAAATACATACAGATTCTAGATATTGAACATGAAAATAGGCTACTTTAAGTTGGTCATGGGAAAAGCATGACTTTTCCATAAGCACTAACTATAGTGTTTGCTCTTGCGCTTTATTGATGGTAACAGCAAAATTAAGCTTGATTGAAAACTGAAGTCTTTTGAATTGAAATTGTAGGCCAGTGGGGATTATTATGATTCAAAGTATGATAAAATTTTCCTCTTTTCCAACATCTATTGAAATAATGGCACTAAATATGTTCTACCCCAATTGTATGATCCGAAGGTTCGTTCCATTAACATAGTCGTGGTGCATCTATATTTTGTATTAATGTAACTAGTACATTTAGTTACAATTGAAGTAGATGTCATTAAGACCCACTCTTTAGCTCTTTGGAAACAATATTATTTTTTTTTTATAAAGTTATGTTTTATATTATTTTTGTATCCCTGATAATATGTGTACGAAATTTACGATGTCCACTTTAGTAGTTTGGGCATGGAAGTGTAACAAATAAATAAATTGGGAAACTATTATATGAATGTAAAGTTATAAAAACATTTCTCACAGATACAAGAAAAAAAATTGAGCATTAAACATAATTTTCATTAAAACCCCAAAGCTTTACTCGCAAAAAATTGGTTTGTATCTTATTAAAATTATTTGTAAAGAAAAAAAATTATAATTGTATTAAAAGTGACAAAATTTAATTAAGAAAAGCTTTTCCTCTTTATTAAGGTACTACATATACAATTCTACAATGCTTTTTAGTGTAATCAAGGTAAATCCCTTCAAATTAAAATCTTTTTTGTGAAAATTTCCACTAAAATACAATGTTCGAAAGAAACATTTTTTAAGCATTTATTTCAAATACAAAACATTGTAAAGCTACCATTTCATTAATTATTTTTGTTTTACGGGTAAGTTTATAATATTTTTGCTCTATAAATGGTTTGATAGGGGTACGACTACAATATAACTTTAAACTATTTACCATTATGAAAATAATTAAATGCGTAATAAAACCGAAGAAACTAAGTAAACATGTTTGTTATGTTAACTTTTTAAGCTGTAAGGAAGACAAATATATGTTTTTTTAACAAGCATCATGATGTATTTAAATTTAAATAAAAAATGAATCTTTTTGAAGAGAAAGAAGATGGTTGCTCTCATTGAGAGAAGCATTTGACACACCTGAAACTAGTCTGAATTTTATGCTGCAATCTTATTACTTTATTAGTAATGGTAAAGCATAAAATATAACGTCGTCTAATGTCATCTGTGTGCCGTAAAGTCGACGTACTGCATATCTGATATTGCAGTCGCTATCACTTGCGTCCCTATTTCACCTTTACGTGCTACTCTTATTATATTCATTTTTTTCGACATTTTGCATAAAATATTTTTCAGAAGAATATCCCATTCTCTCCATTTCCATCATCTCAGAAGAATTTCAGTATTTTATCATTTTATGTTAGGTATTTTTAACATCATGTATTTTTTATGAGTTACATTATGCTCAGTTACAAAGGCAATGTGGCTCGGCTACGAATCAATGTAGCAAGAAGGAGGGTGGTGACGACTCATTCGTTTTTTCGACCGTCATTTGAAAAATGTGCATTTTCCTAGAAATATTTGACTGGCGACATTTTGTCATTTTCATTTCCCATGAAATTGTTTTCTTTTTTTTGCTACGGTATATTTTCCTTTTCCTGAGTGTCTTTTATATAATTCGTTTGTCACACTACATAAATGCTCAACTCTATAAATAATTACTCCCATATTTTTCAATTAAATATAATGAAAAAGCCAAATGAAAAATATTTCACCTTTACGTTTATACTTTTCTTTGAAGAAAAAAAAACACTCGGTTTTTCATATTATATCTTAAGATGCACTAGACCTTTTCTATGAGATATTAAATAGAAGCCTTAATAAAAATTTTTAATTACTAACACAGTCACAAAAACATTTTATTATGCTTTAGAGAATACACATTTCTTGCATTAGTTTTCTTTTCGCAAAAAAAAACGAAATAAAATCTCCACGACAAAGAACAACTAAGAAAATAAAAAAAAATAGTCAAGTTCCTCTTCACTGTTTCTATACTCTATTAATGAGTTAATATAAAACCTTTCTGTCAATATTGTGAAAAAGCTTCTGTAATAAAAACTATATACAATTTGATTTCATTTTATACGGTTTGATTTTTTATTTGTTCACTTAACTTTTGTAAAAAGAGTGAAAATTCTTGTTAATATTTCACTCAAAGTAGACTACCGTTTTAATAATGTTCATAAACTTTCCTATCTTCGTTTTTTATTTATTTTTTGCTCGAAAGCTTTTTATGACAAAGTAAAATACAAAACTACTTAATAACGTAAATAATAAAACACCATTTTTAACAAATGAGTATTGTTCTCTTTGTAAAAAGTAATTTCAGAAAGAGCTTTGATATTTGTTTGAAAATCATTGCGAGCATAAATTAAATCGTCTTCATTGCAAAAATTTGCTAAATATTGAAAATTCTTGGTATTTTAAGAACATTCTTGGCTATTTTCCATGTAAACTGCAATAATTTTCTATTTGTAGGATGACTTTATAGACAATAATAACTCAATATTCTTAAATTGAGTACTCAAATAAATGTGACTTTTGCGTTTGGTAGGAATGAAGTTTTTGGACAAAATTTTTACGAACAGTGAGAAATCGGAAAATTTTAATTATTATTTTTTTTATTTTCACTTTGCTGAAAGAATAAAACAATCGTATATAGTTTCATTTTCCATTATCTGATTGAACCTACAGCTAGCACTCCATTCCCCGCTTTAATGAAATTTCTTTATAAGTTTTTGATCATTTATTTAGGCTTGTCGACAGAAATTTTAAGCAAAATAGTTTTATATTAATACAAATATTTTACTTACACAATTCTTCGAAAAAAATCTACAACAATTATATAAATGAAGTATAAGCCAAGAGACAAAAATCTGCTTATATTTCATTCATTAGATATTAGATAATTCCAATTTCATGAATTTACCGTTCGCAATGAACGACCGCAGTTATAATCTTAAGTTATTCGATCAAGTTGAAAATGGAATTTTATATCTCTTTTACACAATTTTTTTAATAACGGAAGAGCCTTAGATTTGAGGTAATGAAATTTGATTATGTGTATTAATTAGTTGAAGCTCCAAATAAAAATTTGAATTAAGTAACCATCAGTTTAAAGGTCGTATGTTCAATTTTTTTAATATCACTGATTTAAATAATCGTTTTTAATTAACAAAAAATATGCATTTTTAATTAAAGTATAATATTATGTAATTAGTAAATGTAATTTTATGTATCTGTCTACCTTCATTTCCTCACAAAACAAATAAAAATCTGTTTTCAATTCTAAAAAATACTATAAAATTTATTGAAAAATAATTGTGAATATATAATAATTGACAATAATAAGAGAAAGACAACTAAAACCTTAGTGCAACAAAGACAACAGACACAAATAATTGTGCAGTTGAGCGTATTTAGTTAAAACTAAAAAAAAACATTTAATATTAAGATTAATTTTATTTCACTTCATTGCATCAAACCATTCCTTAATTGTATTTTTTGATTTTGTTCTCCTTTGTTTTATTTTAATACTCCTTATTGTAAAATGAAATTAAAATTGACAAAATTTTTATTTATTTATTTTATCAAAGTCGTTACTAAATTTATGTGATTTTATTTGTATTTTAAAATATGATCTTTTCATAGAACTGTTGCTTAATGCCTTAATGAAATGAAATTTTCAATGTTTTTTGTTTTTTTTTATTTTTGTTTAAAAAACTTTATGTTCTGTTTTACAATACTTGAAATTGTTACGGACTCAAGAGTTTTAATTAGATAGTATACAAAAAAAACATATTATTTTTCTCGAGATTTGATTCTGGATTATACTGACAACAAAGTAACCAAATTAAACCCTGCACCACCATTAAGCTTTTTGAAACTTTATTTTTCTTTTAAAATAAGTATATTTGGAAAACCTGAACAATTAACGTTATATCCTCAACTATAAAATGGATGAACAGTGATAAGAGCACTAAAAGATGCAAGAGATCAGTGTATTCTCTGCAATAGGGACAAAGTACTTCATTTCTTTATTATTTGTCATAATTTTGGCAAAAATTACACTTTTCTTTCCATTTTCATTATTTTTTTAGAAGTTTATCAATGCTCAGGACAATAAATGAAGAATAGGAAAAAATGTGATTTATTTAGTATACTTGTTAAATTGGAAGATAGGTTTTAAGTTTTAAAGATCTATCTAAAATACGTTGAGCTAGACGCAAATGGATTCACAATAATTTTTATTTTTTTAAATTAAACTTCTTAAGGCGCGTCGTTAGAACGAAAAAATTGATTGACGGTAAGATTTTTAGTTTTTCTTTGCCAAGCAATGAATAAAATATTCTGTAAGATTTTTGCCAAATTTTTTGAATTTATAACTTAGTTAAAATAGTAATAAGATAATATAAATAAAATAATAACATATTATGCAATACCAACACAAGTTCTGTTAAGAACTCTAGTAATTAAACAAGAATAGTTGAAATTTATCCACAGAAACATCGAGCCTCTCACAAAATAATATAACTTCATACGTGAGTTCATACGAAAAATGACACTTTTTTTTGATCTATGAGGTTTAGTGCGTAATCAAGATAAAAAAAATGAATTGAAATAGAAACTGTCATAATGGTTAATATATTTCATATTTATTGGGGTTGTAGAGGGGCTTGTATGATTTTTTTATTGGTATTTACAATCGTTTGATAACTATGAAGGTCTTTACCGACTCTAGGGTTAATAAAACTCCTTCAACCGAGATATATCCAATATTTGCTCCATACAAGATTCGAATTTAAAACTAACTTGTTTTGGAACGGCCACCTTCACCACTCGGCCACTTATAAATTTTAGTTGTAAAATTTTTCCTTTTAATTGTTTAGATCATCGCTCCATTTTAACCAATAAGAAAAGTTTTCGATTCTATTTCATTAGAAAATGACTTAATTAACAAACTAGTTTTGGTTTTAATTAATAATTTTTTTTAAAAAATAACAATGTTTTGATGCAAGATACAATGCCTATGGATTTATTGTTGTAATCCAGATTCAGCATTTTAGGTTTTCCAATATTTTTTTAAAGCAAATGCACAGCGTAAGATATTTTGATTGTCGTCTTTTTATTCAGTGTTGTTGATCGGACACTCAGTCAATCTTGCTTCAGTATGTTTTCTTTAAAGCTCATAGTATTTATGTATGGCAAAATGTTAGGCTTTTAGTACTTAAGGTAACGTTTTTATGGTTTGTAAAGTTAAAAATATGATCCCAACCCTTAAGCAATTTGAACTTCAGTAGATAATATTTTTATGGTATGGTCTTGATCAAATAAAATAAATTTTATGCATATTCATTCAAATTTTATAAAGATTGTTTTTAATTTTGCACAAAAGTGATATTCTGTTGACCTCACTGAACTCAACATTTTGAGGTAGTAGGTTATTGGAATATTAAGTATAGGAATATGGAGACTTGTTGAGAAATGACCATTTCTGATTAAAATACCTTTTTTAAATAATGTATAGCCTACTAGTGGTCGAGTGGTCAAAGTGGTTGCTTCAAAACTAGTGGGTGATGAGTTCGAATTTTTTATCGAGCTTTTCAATTTTTTTTTGATATACGGATTTTTATTTACCCTTGAGTCGCTAAAGACTTCGGTAGTTACAAAGCGAGGGTAAATAAAAATTTAAAAGAATAATGCTTATGTCCATTTATTTCCTTTAAAAGCTTTAACATCTATTGAAGCTTGTTTTGTCTATTCTTAAAGAATGTTTGTTACTTTATGTAAATTGGTAGATAACGCTGAAAATGTATACTTATTTCTTCTTTATAACG
The DNA here is from genome assembly GCA_958496175.1 of Sisyra terminalis. Taxonomy (NCBI): domain Eukaryota; kingdom Metazoa; phylum Arthropoda; class Insecta; order Neuroptera; family Sisyridae; genus Sisyra; species Sisyra terminalis. The sequence continues at coordinate 19,224,538 of OY292275.1, forward strand.
CAATTTCATAACCAATAAAAAAGCCGGAAATTAAAATCGTTAATTCCAATATCATTTATAAAAGTTTGATAAACTTTGTTGCAATTGACGCCAAGAGTAAATCATTTCTTCTAAAGTTTTACCTAATTAATTAATTTTGTTTTGTTTTAGGTAAGACTTTAATCATGTTCTCAAAAATAAACTTTCAGGAATAATATATGGCATTGTTTGTCAAAAAATTAACAAAATTTCTTTTTACGCTTGAAACTATTCAATAGGATTTTTTCATTTCATTGTAATACTTTAAGGGTTATTGCACTTATTGCATCATGTAACTAAGTTATCAATGCAATTATCAAATATAATATCTGTTCAAATTTACAAATGTGCGGGGTTCTCTCCCCTAGCACAGCTGGTACACACAGTATGGCGAATAAGTTCAGACTCAACGATTTTACACCAAACTTTTTACACACAAACTGAAAACTTTTACTTACTTAACATATAATTAATATCTTCTAACGAAACAAAAGATTTATTTTCACCTTTTGTTTTGTAACTGGTTAAAATGCATATTGTTCCAAATAAAATATACTTTCTTAATTTTATTATACAATATTGAATAGTATTAAACTAAATTTAAAAAAGTATATATTTTTTAATAAAATCAGATTACTAATATAAAAGTTGTTTTGGGTGGTAGGTTAAAATATGAGAAATCAAAATAAGTTTATATTTAAATTTGTTTGGTTTTGCAAAGAAAATATCAAATTCAAGTAGGTATTTTTGTGTTTATTTTCTATCCCAATAGAATAGAGTTTCATGTAAGAACCAATAGAAAAATATCAGGACATTTCTATTCAGTTTGAATATATTGTATTATTACTAACTAAAGGTTTCATATCAATGTATTAGTTATACTTGTATGTACGATGTTGCAACTGTGACCGCAAGTTTTAGATTGTCTACTCCAGACTATAATATTCCCAAACGGGAAACGGCTGAATAACGATTGTTGGAATCGAAAACTAACCCAAGCACTTTATATATGTACACTTTATTGAACTCACTGATGCTATTACGATAATATTCGATGCTTGCCTTCGTTAAATATAACTGATGATTATGTTATATGCCAAACAAGGATATCATATCGCTATTATTGTCCGTACATTCTTGATAACAGTTATATCTACTCGGGAGCTTTGATTTAGATTGTCGTTTCACCTCGAATGATTATATTACGTGCGGAATGTTTAATTTCCTTTATCTGGGACGACTTTATTGGACTTGTATTTCTTTACAGAATTCCAATATTGAATATTTTATAATTAAATACTTTTCTGTAGAAAAAAATCAAATATTTGGAAAGCTGGTAGAGCAATGCTTTGTTGTAGAATTTTCTACAATTAAATTTCGATCGAATATTTAAATCTTTTAGCCTTTGATTGTCCGAAATTATTAACAAAAAAGTTTATATTAAAGCATGGATCAAAAGAAAATTTAATTATACAATCACTCTTTCAAGTCTAACTAATGAGTTTTTTCCGTAACTTTGTTCTTTGAACTTTCAATTTAATCACAATTTAATGATCAAACACTTATATTTGAATTTTAAAATTGATTAATTCCACTGGAAACTATTTTCAACAGAGGCTTAAAAGCGTAGCGTAGAATTATATTCCTACTTAGGTGGAGAAGTAGGTTCGAATTTACCAAATATTAGTTTTCGATAAGAGGATGAAACTTAAATTATTAATTGTAAAAGTTAAATTGATAACTGAAATAACCTGGTAGGAGGTTTTAGCGGCGTAACGATAGAAACGTGGGAGTATGTGGAACTCGAGGGTCACTAATATCGAAGTTTGGCTGTACACTGCTTCAGAAAACTCATAAATCATCAATTCCCAAAAGCATACTAAGTTTCATTGCAGATACCTGTCTCGAGAGAGTCGAAATTGTTCCAAACTTTTTTAACGACAAAGAGACTTGACACATAGTTATGTGTTTAGTAGTTATCGTTTCCGTATTGTTACTGCACTTAATCTTTGCGTTTCTTCCACACGTTGGTTCTTTGAAAACTCCCTAGGCTATTTTTTCTTTGCATTCTTTATAATTGTATATGTTATTCTTGAAAATAATTGCAAAGTCTTTATTCTTGCAAATAACGAAATAAGAATTGCTATACCATTGCATACAAAATCAAGCTTTAAAAATAAAAAATTGGGTTTTTGATATTTTGTATTCGGAAAAGTTATAATAGGAATAATTTTTAATTTGTTTTAAAAAATTCCAAACGCATAAATTTTAAGAACCTTAAAAAGGGAATAAATAACATTGGTAACTTTAAATTACAAATTCGCAATTATAAAGCTCTTTCAATGAAGCATGAATAAACGATAAAAAAATCAAGCATAATTTTTTTCAACAGATACCCTGATAAACTAAAACTATGCCAAGTATATATTTAGGATTAATGAATAAGATACAATTTTCAGTAAATTAATATTTTAAATATGTTAATGGATTTTACCATAAATTATTCAAATTATTCACCATAATAATTTAAACAATAAAGTGTGGCACGTCGTCACCTATGTATTCAGAACCAACGAGCATCTATAGCTTTGTAGAAGACAATCTTGATTATTTTTGTTTCCTTTTTTTTACAAAATAATTTATTTTCTTCTTCTCTTTTCAAAGAACGAAAAGTTTAGAATAAAATAAAATTATCTCTCCTTTTCGCATAATCTAAAGATTAGTTAATTGAAACAAAATATTATTCATTTTCGTTTTGACGTTATCAAAAAGTATAGTCGTCTCATTTTATTGCACATTAGCTTATGTAAGTGAAACAAGATCACGATATAAAATCAAATACAAAAGAATAAAAAAAATACTTTTAAATCTGAAACAACCCTAAAACACTAGTAAACTAAAGTTCAAATATCGCAAAGAAAAGATATCTTTTACTTCTTAAGTTAGTAGTTTATAAAATCTAACTAAAAGTCGCTGTGTAATTCAACTGATGGATCAACTTTTAATTATAGTTAAAAGAGATATATTCGTGAACTCTTTAAATTTTTAACCGTTCAAGAATGAATTATATTTAAAGGTTTTTCTAAATTATCTTTACTATTCACTTCACCCTTCACATTTTTAGTGTACGTTGGTACTTTAGATAGCTGCTTAATAGAGAGAAATATATCTGTTAGCTAAATCCTACACATAGAACTATTCTTAGATAAAATATCCATGTGTTCTCTATTCTTCTGATAAAATTTCATTTGGAAGGTAATTGTTGCTATTTCGACGTGAAAATGCTAGCTTTTAATGTATTCTTTTTTAAGAATAGAATCGATAAGGCTGATAGAGATTTACATTTTTAGACTGCAACTTAAATCAATTGTTTGCATTTATTTCTATACAATTATTCATTCAACCACTAGGAAAGTAGATTCCTTTTCTTAAAAATTTGTTACAAGATTATGTGACTCATTTGAAATATCTATTTTTTTTTTAATTTTCGCTTAGAATACCTACCTGAAGTATCCGGCGCCACGATTTAACAGTACTTTTTTATAGAAGTTCTTAATATATCAAAACTTAATTATAATGGCAACTTAAAAATCACAAAAGCTTATTTCAGCGACTGAAAAGATAATGAAATGTATGGCTTAATCATGAAAACAGAAATGGTATTGAGAGCAAATATTTTTATCATTTATGCAAATAAATTACAAATTGAATCAAATGGAGCAACTAATATATGTTCTTTAAATATTTCTCTGTGCCTTAAAAATATAAGAATATCATTTTAATAGCCTTACTCGATTTTACCGTTGAAATGGAATTTCTACAAGCTATAAATTTAACAAAGACTCTGTAACGGTTGTTTGTTTAAAATACTGCATGAGTTATAAAACATGGTATTCGTACAAAAATACTATTGGTAAAAAAAAACGAAAATACAAAACTTACGTTTTACGACATATTGAAAAACGTGTTTGTCTTATAGAACGAGTCAACTCAATAGGATATTTTTATTGCTATTCCTATCAATTTCGAGACAGTGGGTTTACGAACCTCTACTCACATATATGTATGTTGGCACCGCGGGTAGGGAATCATTGAAAATATATGCAAACAATCACAGTTGGTGGAAAAGTTTCATAGAATTAAATTGAGAAAATGGGCAAAATTTGTTTACAAGAGTTGGCCCATTTTTTTTTATTCAGCTTTTGCACTTTGTTTTTAGTCCAACAGAACCATTTGCCCAATGTGCAAAGCTTCAAGAAATAGCTTGCATTAAAAGACAGAAGGAAAACTAGTAATAAATAATAATTATTTTTTACTTTCTTCCATTTTCTTTTATAAAGAATTGATCGAAAAGTTTCAGTGTTTTATTCATTCTTATAAAGCTTCATTTACTTTTTATTATTTCATTAAAAAGTCAAGTGTATAATAAAAACAGTTGTTTTCTTTAGTTGTTCACTAAAGAGCCAACGTTAAGTAAAATAATGTAAAAAATTCCTGCTTTATTTCCCTATTTCCATCCAGAAAATCCATTCTGTTTAAGTGTACGATAATAGAAAACTACAATATATTTGTATGTGTTTGGAAAAAAATCTATAAAAAACTTTGTACAATCATAAGAAGCTACTCTTATTTTCAAAAGAAATTTAATTACCTTTGTTTTTCTGTTTGATGTGTAAAAAACTTCATTAATGATAATAGGTAAATTTTAGAATTAAAAAAAAGTTATTGATTTTTCTTAATAATTTCTAAGTTGATAGTATCGTACTGTAATTGTTTAAATAGACAAAATGTCTTAGTAAATGAAATAAAACTTTGATATTGGCGAATTTGATGGCATAGAAGGAATAGATGGAAAGAAAAACATTGAATATAAAAATAAAAACTCAGTTTTATTACAATCAACAGTTGTTTATACTTATGATTGACATTTTTTGATTTTCTATTTCATTGTTGTTTTAATCAAATCATCATGCCATCGCATGAATGCTCGAAAAATAAAATTAAGATTATTTTATTGTCTTTTATTTATTGATTGATCATAGAATTGGTTTTTAATCAAAACAATTATCTACCTTATGGTAGACCCAATCTTCCCTACCAATGACTCTTTTGTAGATCATACATGGACATGGATTGTCCAAAAACCTCCATTTGCCAGCTATTTACTAGAGCAAGGATAAAAGCATCATAAAGCGATGACATTGCCTAATATTTCCTGATAGGATGCAATGCTTATTGTCACCAGGTGAAAAATTATCAGTCGCTTATAGGAAACTTTCATTTGAATGTGATCGGAAAATATCGACAAACAGTATAGGTATCGTATGTTATTTCAGTGTTTCTTTAGAATTCCATACTTTTGAAATCCTTGTACTGTAAGATATATAAGATTGTACTTTTCCTAGCGCTGCCTGTTTCCATTGTTGCATTTCAAATGGTGGTAGCTCATTTCTCTTCTTAGCAAATATAGAAATTCCATTCTTTTTCAATTATTTTTTTCTTATATATTTCAAATTGTTAATCTTCTAATTTTTCTTACTTATAATTTAACTTTTGAAGTACTACTAACTACTACTACTTTCTTGAGTAAGCAATTTATGTTATAGTAAAACGTTCCTAAAAATTATTATTGAATTGTCTTTTTTGAAGATAATATATGACTTATTTTTATTGTAGGCCCCGTTTAGGAATAGGTCAAGGATTTATTATATTTTGAACGTTTTCGTTATTTCCAATTTGTAAGATTTTCTGCTGATAGGAGAAGCAAATGGTTTCAATGTTTTTATATCCTGTTTATTTTTTTTAAATTTAGATTTTGTTTATGTTTAAAGTACGTTGGAAGTGTTTTAATAACAATGGGGTATATTAAAGTTAAAACACAAAAATTAATTCTGTTACAATGTGTGAAACAATAAACAATTTTAATACCTGGGTTTTTTATGACACAAACTACCTTAAATATACTATATGTAACTTTCTTGTTTCATTCTCAATAATTTTCTAAGCAAAGTTAGCAGAAATGAATTACTAAGTGTGTTAATACGAAACCGGAATTTACCAACAAGTGATAGTAGCATCCAATAGTGAGTCTGTCAAACCATATCGTTTTGATGTTAGATAAAGTTTTCTAATTTCGCAAAAGTGTAAATCTTCATTTCAATAGCCTTGAATATGTCGAGTTTTATGCCTAAAAATACGATTTATGGATTTTCAATAACCATTAACACAAATACCGCAGTGGAATTGCATCGAATGCTTATTATAGTTTACGATGAGCATGCTCTTAGGAAATCTCAGTATTTTAAGGGGTTTCAAAAAATTGAAATTCATCATATTAACGTGGAGAACGAAGACTGTGGAAGACCACCGAAAAAGTTTAAAGACATCAAATTTTTGGATGAGAATGGTAGTCTAACGCAACAACTTGCGGCAGTAGATTTGAACCATGTTTTAGTCAGCCAAATGGCCAGAATATCTAAATATACAAATCAAAGTAATCTTTTTGCATCATTGATAAATTCCTTGGCCACATAAAAAACAAGTGAAGGATACGATTGGAACATTCAGTTTGTAAATACTTTCATCGGAGGCTTACTTCCCACATCTGATTCCTTCAAATTATTACTTAGGTATATGCGTCGATGGGATACGCACTTGCTGAGCAGTACTTCATATCTACAAAAATGACTCAATGGGAGGTTTTTGTTAAAAAAATGAACCATTTTTTTGGCATGAGACTCACAAATTGTCAGAAAGACGGCAAAAATGTATTGTTATTAGAGTTGGTATAAGGATGGTGGAATAATTTTACTGCAATAAATTTCATCAATGGTATTGATTTTTTTTTTTGTTTTCATTTGTATTGACGAGTATAATTAATGAGAACAGTATTGAAATGTATACTTAATTAATATAATTTATTTTTTGGAGAAAGATTTTTAAATTTGTTATCCATTACTAAGACAAAAAAATATGATTTTCAAAGTCAAACAATATATTTTATGGTAAAAGCACAGCAATAAAAATTCGTGTGTAAATAGTAGATATTGAGTTAATTATGGTGGTAACAATTAAGTTAAGAGCTTTTTTTTTTGTATTTAAAGAGGGCTTATTTAAACATTTGACTCTTAGGCAAATAATTTTCTCCCTTTGAAAATATGTGATGGAATTTTCGTGTTTTGTATACAAATGTAAATATGTGATTTTCGCGAACAATACAAGCTTAAATGAATGTACAGTTCACATATATTTTCATCACTCGAAATTGAAAACTAAATTGATCGCAGAATGTAAAGCATAGATGTAGAGGCACCTAGAACGTTCGGGCATGAATACGTACATACGTACTATTGGAACTCAACTGAAATGAAAACGCGAACGAAATTTACAATCAATTGAAGTTTGAAACTTTTAAAATATTCTTCATTCTCAATATTGAAACGATTCAAAACTTCACAATAATTTAAAATGATTATTGCGAACATTGGAATGAAACTGATTTCAAGTTAATAAATTTATTTTTACGTGATTTTTGATCAACCGTACACGCCCGATATATTAAACTTTCTTTTTACATTTCCAGGAATAAATTTGAATCAAACTATTCACAAAATATTGACAAATTATATAGTTTTGTTTGTGTTGAGAGAAATATATGGTGTGATCGATATAAAATTCGATATTCTCTTGAGACAGTTTCTTTCACCGTATTTTTCATAGTATAGTAGCAAAAAGCTTTTTCTTTTATGAAAAAATGTTTTCCTCTGGTTAAATATGTGATATGATGTACAAAACATTTTTATAAATTAAAAAAGTTTTTGGAGGTAAGCGTTGGAATTTTAATTTAGGATGAATCTTCAATTAAAAATAATTATGTAAATACCTCGAAGCCGTGTTTCCGGTGTGCTTTTGTAAGGCTTTAGTGTGTAGGATTTTAATTTTGATGGGTGTTAGGAGCGGAGACATTCTATTATTTCAATAGTCGTCATCCTAAGCATTTTTTTGTTTTAATGCGTAAAGCCTTTTGATCCATTGTTTAAATCTGAAAGTAATAACAAGTATTGCATAATATATAATCCTAGGTAGATATCTTCTTTAGTAAAGAAGATACATAACATTATTATTAAAAAATTATTTTGTTTAATTTCTTAAAACATAGTATATTTGTAATCAAAAATTTTATGACCGTTATTATATAATTTTCTTTTTTCAACTCCACTTGTAAAATTTTGGTAAAAATATATGAAATGTTATATATATGAAAATATATATGTTAAATATATGAAAAATTATTATATTTTTAATATACGGCTACATTGCTTACATTTGTGAAAATAACGTAAAGCCAAATATTCGAAGGTTGGTTTAATTTCAAGAAACATGTAACTTTTGTGCGCAATATTCTGAGAATATTTTCAATGAGAAGTTGATTAAATTGAGTGTGTCGAATATATAAAGAAACCTTCCAAAAATGTTCGACAAAAGCGTCGAGAATCCATTCATTTGACATTCCGAATTCATTTAAAATAATTCTCCGCACTACACCAGTAAAATAAAACATATTTATTCAGGTTTAAAATTGATTCACATTTAACCGAAATGAAAAATGAAGTCATTTTAAGTATTTAATTTACTTTGTAGTGTAAATTTAATTATTCCATTGAGACATTTTGTAATAATATCAAATTCAATTATAGTCCACTCAAAACATCCATTTCACATTATTCCCTTTCAAGAGGCATGGGTGTGTAAGACATCGGTAGAGCTTTTGTGAGAACTTGATGGAAAGGATTGCATCAATTACACGTCAAGTCTTAATTACTAAGGGAATATCTAATTAACTGTAATATGATAGTTAATTAATGAAATTGTCATTTAAATATCAGATGAGAAAGGTTATTTTTTTTTTTGATTAACAATTCTAAATATTTTGTTCTAAATTTTTTAAGGACTAAAAATTTAAAAAAATTTCAACATTTAGTTGAAATTCTATTTTTGGGATTTTTCGTTCATAAGAAAACCATACAGTATTTAGAAAAGATTTTTATTAATATTTGAACATATTTGATAATATTTAACTTTTTATTTCTTAAAACAACGCAATTTATGCTTGGAAAAGATTTTTTCTTTATTTCTTTAAATATGATTCCCGTTGAAAAATGTCTTTTCTACAACAAAAAGTTCATGTTTTATCAGAAATAAAACACCCCTAAAATTTATTTTTGTTAAGTTGTCTTTTAGTATCAAGTATATAGATCCAACTACTAATAAATTAAAGAACGCTGAATTCCATTTTGATCCAGAAAGCACCTAGATGTATTTTCTGACAATCCTTTAATGTTTGGAATCTTAAAAATTGATATTTTTTTAACTTTGATTATTTGTATTTTCGATATGGTTGTTTTTTCAACTTTTATTACATTTCACTATGCACATGATCACAGTTGATTTTGAATAGTTATAGTTGAATAAAATGGTTCTTGCTTTTTCAATATTTTCCTTATAGAAATCCTGATGACTTAGAATAACAGCTCGATTTTATATACTTACTCACAGTTATTGATTTTTTATGAATCGTTGGATGGTTTGATTTGAAATTTAATAATCATCCATAGTTTATAAGTTTTGAGAACCAACTTGGTTTTAGGAATCCATTTGGTGATTTGGTTACTAAAATATCCAGAAAGGTTATCGTATAGTTAAACTTGCATTTCATGGTGAACTTTATTTTATTATGAAAACTGTTAAGGAACTCCAAAAAAATATTTTTTTCTATTTCTCTTGTAGCCAAGTGTCATCTAACTAAAGTTTTAGAAATGGTAAGTGGAACAGTAACATATCAACAATTTTCTTCATTTATTTCAGGGTAGAACTAATATTTAAATACTAATTTTAACACAAACTAGTCAATAAATAAACTATAAAGAAGACCCGTTGCCAATCTGACATGTTTTCTTGTAAGACCAAGTATTTCAGTAGTTAGTTTTTGTAATAGTTTTCCCATCATCTTTTCAATGTGTTTTTGTTCAGTAGTGTTCTTCCATGTATTGCAGTGGTTTTTGTAAGCTTATTCTTTGATGATATTTTTCACTACCGATCTTGTAACTCCAAGTATAGGCTGTAAACTTGTGAATAATGATTGGGATGCTTTCCGGACTAGGGTGTCAGCCTTTTCATTAACTTTGCTGCTCTTATGGCCTGGCACCCATTCTTAATATACCTAGTTTTTGTGAGCCATGCTTCTGAGGGTTTCTTTACACTCTTAAGTCAGTTTAGAGCTGATCTGTGGTTTTGCTAGTGTATTTAATTCAGCCTGACTATCGGTGAATATGTGGATCGGACAGTTTTAATTGTGTTACGCTAAAACTGAAGCCAAGAATATCGACTAACATCTTGTATTTTTCTAATTTCCAACAGTTGAATTTTAGTAAGAGGAAATACAATTTGATGAATATTGTTCTACAATGTTAAACTTTCATTTATAACAATGAAGTATGGCAATAAAAGTGAAAAGGAGAAGAATTCCACTACGGTTACAAGGACGTTGATTTAATTCTAAGAATATGTTGACTTCTGTCCTAGTATGCAACCAAGTCTATAAGGTTTTGAATTACCTTTAGACATTATAATAAGTTTTCTAATGAAGATGCCAATTTAATAGAACAATAATTTAGCAAATAACTCATTCATGATTTTTATTTTCGTTAACTGTGCAACCAAATATTTTCGAGTCCATTATGCGCAAAACAAAATATTTTTAGATTTATGTTAAATTGGAAAGGAAAACATCTAATGATTATGTATAATGTAATATCTCTTTCAGTAGATCGGAAAAACAGAAGAGACATTCAGAACGAAGAATGAACTGAAAACGTAAATTTGCATATGTTAATTTAGCATAGAGCTTTAAAACAGCGAGTACTGTCCTAAGGCAAGTCATACAGCTGATAAGACCGCAAAATCGGCAACCTCTTTCCACATTCAGATATACATAATACATACAATGCGTTGTTGACTAAACAACGTCTTTCTTGAATGTAATTAACCTAAACGGGCTTTCAACCACATATAAACAAAGCGTATCACCGAATTGGAGCAGGGGTGCTTGACAAACGACACATCATGTTACCGCCAAATGACAAAAACAACGTAATTACGTCCACACAATGATTTACGGTGACGGCCGATTCATTTCTTGTGAAAATTCCGAGCAACGGTCACATTCTCTGCATGACCTCTTGGACATATGTATGTAAATATGAATACCACTACCTTGTGTGCGCACACTTTATTGATCGAGAGCAAATGTAAGAGGCCAAATACGGAAATATAGCTTTATCCTGTCAAGTCCGTTTTCCTTCAATGTTCAACAACCAATGCCGTACACACTCACACACCGAAAAACACAAATAAATATTTACAGCACAACTGCCCTTGAGGCTTTCCCTCCTGAAAACTTTTCAAAGACACTAGACGCATTAGAAATCAACAAGATCGTTTTGAATTTCTTTTATGAACAAGATTGAAAGTGGTCTTTTGATATCATTTTTACCCTCACAAAGATTCCAACCAACAACGAATTAATTGATAATAAATAAAGAAAAGCAATTATCTTTATTTAACAGAGATTCCTATCAAAAAAAGCTTATTAAATTTATTTATAAACTTGAACAGATAACATATACAATCAACACATCACTACATGGAACTCCAGTTTATGAAACAATTTAAAAGACAGCATCATATACATAAGAGGTTTCTTAATTTTCTTAACATAGTAATAATACTTATATGAAAAACAAACTATACAATCAGTAGAGATAGTACAGTAGAGATAGCAACTTTGATAAACAAATATTTTTTTATTCTTAAGATTATAAGTTTGAATACTTGATAAAATGCATCAAAAGGCTAGTTTTGAATTACTTTAAAAAAATAACAGAAATTAAGTTTTTCTTAAATTATTCTCCCAACAAGGTTTTCAGGTAACGGTAATCTATTTCCGCATATCGAAAATTCCAACTCTTTTTCATTCTATTTTACTTGGATGTTTTTTTTTCAACAGTATCCAGTATAAGGTTTATTTCTCTGAAGTTTTGTCTATCAAGTAAGCTTTTCTTTGTGTCACCACAATGATCATTCTTTCTTTCTTGCTTTTTTATTCACTTTTACGTTTGTGCCTCTATATGCCTCTGTAATTTCCTTTGTTTTCTTCAGACCTTTTTCTCAGAATTTTCTCGATACTTTCTCAATTATATCGAGAACTTTCAAGGATTCATAAGTCGTGTAATTATTCTTCATTTCTAACAAACGTAAAGTTTGGTTTCCTAGAACTTTAGCTTGATAATTTTCTAAGTTAACTATTTTATGATTTGAAGGAGTCTTACTTATCATAAATTACACTGCCCTTGACTTTAATGTTTATGGAATGCAATTAAAGGGAATACTTAAACTTATTTTTTTAAACTAAATAAAAGAAACTGATTAAGGTATGGGAACCAGAAAAATATTTATAAAGTTTAAGCTCATATCAATCTATACTAAAATCGAAATTAGAACAAAAGCCAGTTCTTAAATTATTTAAGGTCAGATCCCGTTTTCTGATGATAGTACACTTCTTTCTTTATACAAATTTTTGAATATAATTGTTCTTCTTCTGGTGTTACTTCAAAATTGAAGATTAGCAATCATCATGACTAGTTTTAAAAAAATATATCACAGCGCAAAAGAGCCCTATCGTGCTTTTGCCGAATCATCCACAGAGGGTAGTCAGCCAGGGTGTCCTCCTTTTTCCCAGATCTCTTCTCCAATAAATCCACCCCGAATGATGAATTGAAGTATGTGATATATTTTGTTACGTATTTCATAGTTAAAGTACAGAAACTTTTTCTTCTTTACGGAAATCGTAAGAGGGTCTTTTTGGTGTTTATTCTAATAAGTATCGCTCCAAGCATTTTTTAGGATTCGGCGATACACCCTCAATTTAAACGTATCAATTTTGTTCTCCAGCATCTGGGTAAGAATCCAACCCTCCATTTCATACAAGACATTAAGTAGCACATAGCACTTGCATCATAGCCATAGTTCAAGGGAAGAAGTTCAATCTCACCTTTTTGAAGACTCCTCTGACTTGCTCAATGGATTTGAGCATCTTTTATGCATTATCAAATTAGTTTAAAGATAAATTGCATACAATTCATTTTCAATCTATTTGTAGGTACCTAGTCAAAATTAATAATAATTATTTTTTATTGAATCATATTATTTGCGTTTAGGCAAGAATTATTTAACGATTTAATTACTTCACCGTTATTATTGTTAAAAATTTGACTTACTTGGTTTTTATATTTTATTTTTTGGACGAATTAATTTTGATTTATTTTGTTGTTACAAAACCTTCAACGTTTGGTTTGTTTTGGCCAGAGTAATTCCCAAAATCTACGGAAACAAATTAGTAGAACGTTTTTGAACGGTTAAAAAACTTTATATTCCACTAGCTGATACTCACGCTTTCGTCTGCGTAACGTAGGTGTTGGTTTTATTTACTTTTTAGATTTACTGTTTTTTATTAATTTTATATGCTACTTTTTAATTTTCCTTTAAAAAGACACATCTATTAAACTATTAATATCTATTAAAATAAAAAAATCAATATGTAAATGTTTTTAATGATGTTGATTAACAGTTCTTACCATTACACTTAATTTTTTGTTTTATATTTTGCAAAACTGGATACGCTAAGTTTAAGCTTTTAGGCTAGGAGTTCTTAGTCATATGCCCGCGGGCACTTTGATGCCCATTAACTATTGTACATGTCCCCACTACTGGGTCGCTTTAATAAAATTATTGGAGTAATCTTACTTTTTTTTGTACTACTAACAGTTCTCAAAAAAAATTATCTCAAAACGGTGGGGAACCTCTGTCTTAAGCTATTAAACTATATTTCTATATGTAATGATTTTATTGTTAGATATATTGGTATATATGTAAAACCAATAATACCCAATGTTTGTGATTGACTTTTTGATGTCCAATTTACAAAAAGGAAAAATATATAAAACTCAGTGATCTATAATATTGTATACTTTTTTACAACCTTAGATTTCAGTAAATTTAAATTTGATTTTGAAGTATAGCAAATATATTTTATGATAGCAGTTAAGCAAAATTTAATCTTGATTTAAATTTAACAACTTTTGTTTTTTCATTAAAAATATTATATTAAGAAATAGAGAAGTTCTACAAAACTAATGTAATCTCCATAATCATGAAATTGAAGTTATATTTTTCTCTTCAATGGTTATATTGTCATAACAGATTAAAAGCATAAAACGTTATTCATAAGGAAATAATTATTGAAAAAAATGTAAAAACTTGAAAGAACTTAGTACCTATTTAATATTTTCATTGCAAAAATTATTGTTTTCATACTTCAAATATAAAAAAAAACATTCTGGAAGGAAAAGAAAAAGTAATTTCCTAATTAAATCAGCTTAAAATCATAAAAAATGCAAGTTGTAAAATTAATTGATAGTTCTAAAAATTTTCCCTGGAGTTTTTTCAATTTTAATACTTCATAACGGTTTTTTTTTTTCGTTCTTAAGACGAAAATAAGTTTCAATCTGCTTTCTACAGGTACTCGAGAAAGCTTAAATTTTTGCAATCTTCTCTAGTTTTATTGTTCTACGTTATTATATTCTTACCTATGCTTGAGAAAGGAAGGAAGGAAAATTGTTTCACAATTCATTTTTATTGTGAAATTCTTTCAAGTCCCAAAGTTCAAGTAATACAGATAAGTAGTTTTATTGAAAGCCGCTTATCCAACGATTACTACTTTCCAATAAAACTCCATCTTTAGATATACCCACGTAAGGATTCTTATATTACTCAGCGAATGAAAGACGGTATTATTTTAAGGTTTTTTTCTCATATTTTACTTAATATTGATTGCTCCCATTGTTCCATTATTCATTTCATTTTAAATACATAAAATTAAATTTGTATATTTAAAATAATTGTTTTCCTTTATGTTTGACGAATTAACTATTGGGATGTAAATTTAATTTTCATTATTTCCTTTTAATATTGAATTTTAAGAGGTTTGAATAAGAGATTTAAAAGTAAAGTTTATGAAATATTTTTTTTATCACACAAATATTCAAAATAAATAAAATAAATAAAAAATAAATATATTTTACCTTTAAAATTTTAAGTCGAAGAATTAACAATAAGACATTATTATCTAGTTTTTAAACTGAAGCAAACATTAAAAGTATTCTTTTTTCCGTTTTAACAGTGATTTTTTTTATTATGTGGAAACAGAACTCTAATCACAAAGAAAATAAACAAACGATCGAAAGTGGCAATTCTTAAAACACAAAATTTAGGATTTCTAAGAAAAGAATTCGATAAATGAAAGATCATAAATGTTAAATCACTTTTTCTTTCCACCTGAAAAATTTTTAAGACACTGAATTTACTAATGTCTTAATGTTGAAAACCTAAAGCTTGCGATAAGATAAATAATACTTGATTAATCTTTCGATTTTGGTTTTAGGGTTAAATTGATAATGTAGTTATCGTTTCGGCAAATAATTAACCTACTGAAATTGTATCCATGAATTTTCGTAAGGTCTTGTACTTAGCATAAGTTGATTTAATTTGTCTTTATTACACATTACAAATAACTTTTCATTACATTAGTTTTTATTAATCACGACTTATAAATAATTAGGTAAATTGTTGTAAGAATAGATAAGTAAATTAATTGCCGTGATAGAATGTTTCGGTTTTAACCGAAACTCGATTTCGATTGTAAAAACTTGTATTAGTTGGGCATTACAGCTGGATAAACGTTTTTTTTTTTTTTGTTATAAAATGAGTGAAAAAACTTTACAATTGTTGGTTCCTATTTCCTCGAAAAATTTCTCTTGTACTATAAAAACAAAGCTTGAATTTGTTTCTGAGTAGTTTTTAAAGAAAGTGGTACCATATATATAATAAATTTCATAATTTGAATAAAATATGAATAAGTGTTTGAGGAGCTTTAATTTGGCAACTACACTTATTTCATTGTCTTTTTAATAGAATCACTGAGGGAATACATAGTGAAATATTTTATACTTCAATTTACTAAGTTTTTATCAGATTGCGTAAAATCGATAAAGTTATTTTTCAAATCAGGAAACATACAATAAAATGAAAAAAAAAAACACATGACCTCTTCGTGTTGTGAGAAATACATCAATAACAAACGAAATTTCTTACTTCGGTCTCAATTTTCACTTCTTTTGATGCAGTAGTTAGTAATAAAAACTCCCCGACAAAAAACCGACGAGAATCACACAAAGCACTTCGTCGTTTAAGTTTATGCTGTTTTGACACTACGCTATAAATAATATAAGTAACGGAGAATTTCCTCAACTTTTAGTTCGCCGATATAAGCTTAAATTCTTTAGAAAGTAACGAAATAATTCAAAGAAAATTTCTCCACATCACATTTATAAAGTGTTTTACGCTCGTGTTGCTGCACACGCTGCCACGTTGTCGTGCACGCCAACATTTAATCGTTACTCACGATCAATCTTTAATTAAATTCGTTAATCACAAAGTTCAATATTTAAAAATTTTAATAACTTGAAAACATTTAGGGGTTATAATTAAGGCAATGTGTACCAAGTTTTTAACTTTTTTCTTTCACTAAATCCTCATCAATTTTATTTTACAAACTGAACATTTTAGACTTTCAAAAGTTTTTCAATTTTATTATTTTCCAAACGTAAAATTAATTTTTAAATTTCTGCTATAACTTTTCAAAGCATTTTTTATTGAATCTCTAAAATCTATTAACTGCAGTTCTATTTTAATTTAATTTTTATTCGGCAATTTATATTTTCTTTAATAAAAATAGTGGCTTGAAAATGATAAAATGTATAATACTAATAAAATACTCTCGAGTATTGTAAAAGTTATTTTTTTTTCTTCTTATGTATCGTTTTGTTACCGATAGTTTTTAATTATGGAGTTTTGGCAAAAATATCTGCTGCCTTGATAATTGAATTATATTATCAGTTAGTCTACTGGTGGCCGAGTGATGAAAATGGCTATTCCAAAACTGGTAGGTGTTGGGTTCGAATCTTGTATCGAGCAAATTTTTGATATTTCTTAGTTTAAGGATTTTTCATTTATTCTTAAGTCGCTTAAAACGTAGGTAGTTTTAAAGAGACGATAAATTTCAATTAATAAATATCAATGTTCTTCTGTACATGAATGTTGTAAATGGAGCATATCCCCTAAATTTTAAAAATAATTATTCTAATCTTATTTAATTTTTCGCATTAGGTAAAAACCTCATTGGTATATACAATCAATCGTGTAATTCGCGTACAATCATATTCCATCCAATAGAAAGACTATTTAATATATATATACCCTTATATTTACTTAGTACTCTAATGAATCCAATTGGAGGTTTTATAAATTGATATTATTCTTTCGTGGTTTTTTGAATGCCAATCCACAAAGTTATACACTAGAGTCACAAATATACAGTAAAATGAGGTCGCTAACGTGACAAACTGAAGAAAAAAGATCCTCAAATTTAATATTGGACTTGTGGAGCATGTAGGCACAATGAAATGAGTAAAAGGCTAATAATTTGCATTTAGTTATTTTAGTCAAAAATGTGTTTCTTTTATTGTTTATCTATTACCCTAACGTGCTTTGATTTTGCTTCATATCATTGCTGGCATTCATTACAAAAAAGGATTGAATTGACACATATCACTTACAAGTCAATTCTTAAATCGGATTAAACGCTTTAGTCAAACGTTAAGTCAATATTATTTTACTATGACTTGTATATTTAATCTGTTTAAACTGTTTCAACTAAAACAAAAATATATTTAATAAAGGTGATAATGTTCTTAAACAAAATTTTTTTTTGTTTTAATTTCAATTTTGTACAATTTTCAAAATAAATATAACTATCGCCTATCAGGTATTTTACAATTTTTGAATTTGACAAAACTATATTTCCTTAGCCGCGTCATGAGCAGGAAAGAGGTTATGATTTCTGTAACGAAAGTTTATTACACGTTTCTGTTTTCCATTGCCTTGCAACGAAAAAACTACTATTTTACATTTTATCTTATTTCTTCGAATATTTTACTAAGATTAAATAAATATTTAATATTCAAGACATCATATTATTGAAATTAAAACTTTTGTATAATTTTGGAAATTCTTTTCAGGACATTTATCACATAGACATAATTTTGTCTAGGGGATAGAGAAAATGTGTATTTTCCTAAAAAAAATGTGTCAGATAAATGTGGACAAATTTTTTTCATCAGATAAATTTTCATCTATGAAATAGCTATCTTAAGGATATGTCCTTTCATGAAAAACCAGACCTCAATTGATAAAAAAATATTTGTTCAATAAATTTTATATGTTAATCCGAGATAAAGCATTGCTTTTTTGTAAAAATATGTATGTTCTCTATATCCTCTGGATAAAATTTAATTTGGACGGTTATTGTCATTATCTAGATGTGAAAAAACCGACCCTTATTTGATAAAAATATCGATTTTCTCATTGAATTAATGCATAACCGAAAATGGGTTTTTCGTTTAATACCTTTTTAATCTTGTTTATTGGAAATCATCCGAATAAAAAAGTCAAATTGTCTTTAATACATTGTTTTTACTCTAAAGAATATAATAAACGCATCGCATTTTCCTCTCTTTATTAACGACGTAATGGTGAAAGTAAATCTTTAAATTTAATACATAATACATATGTTTTCTACCTGATATGAAATAATCCTCCATTATCAGCTTTATAGTCTGACTAAAGTTTTGTTTTAAATCTGATTAGATGGAATTCAATACCGTGATTGTGTAAAAGGGGACTTAGTACAAAAGGGAAGGGTTTAGGCTCGGAGATGTTACATATGTATGTGTTCATAAAAACACCAATTTTCATGTTATATTACTTTACAAATTAATACTCTTGCTTTACATCAGTAGAAATTGCTAAAAGGTTTATAATCTGCATGAAGTAGATCAGAACGTATTATCATATGCCCGTCGTGTCGTAGGCTATTTCACATCTGATATATGAGGGCGTCTAGTTGTAGATCAACCGTTTTATATTCACACGTTCATTGAAAATAAACGTTGTCCCCTTGGGCCAATACGCATCTGTTAGTTCCCTTATTAATTAAATAGAAGCAATATAATACTCTAAAAGTGTTGAAATACTTTGATCATCGGGTACCGTAAATCACATCAATGTCTTTTTAGTTGAAATGCATCTTTTTGTATTTGCTTTGCAAATTCGTTTATTTGCTTGAATAAAAAGATTCTACTTGTGTGAATTCAAATATAAAAGACAACCAAAATTAAGTGATTTCTGCAAAATGAAAATACCTTTTAGAGTCATTTTACTGTCAGCATATGATTTATATATCAATCTAACTCTTTTACTTCTCAAATTAATTTTTGCTTAACATAAATCTAAGAACAGTGTTGTGATAAACCAAAATAATTTGAAATAAATTCCATAAAACTAATGTAATCTTATTAAACTACCAATTCTTAACAGTGATCGTCATTTTACTCCAACATCAAATATATAATAATTTTATGTTTTATAGTCAAATTTATTATTTTCATTCAAATCAAAAACTATTAAAAATCATATGTAACATATGATCTTTAATTTTTATATGTTCATTCATCAAACTTAAAAAAGCTTACTTAACTCTAATATGTCATAGCCATAAGAGCTGTTTTGGTGGAATTTGGCTGATCTAATCAGTGATTTAATATAATTACAGTCGATCTTAAGAAACAAAAGAGTACCAAAATTCTAAAACGGGTTTTTCAGAGGAAAAGCTTCTAAAACATGACTTTCTTTACTATAAAAATTGAGACAAGCAATATTTCGTCATCGCCTTTAAAGATTACACTATTGCATTATTTTTAATACATAAAAATAATCATATTTCTATACATTAATTTGTAGAATGGAAACATTATTTCAAACATACCATTTTCTGTACCACAGAATCCGCTTTCCAATTCAAGTTATATTTCCGTATGAAGCTCGTTGTACATTAAATGTTTGTGTGTAGAACTATTACGATTGAATTTTGTTTTCAATATAATTAGATAATAAAAAAATCGAATATTTTCATGCTTTCTTGTTGTTGTAAAACTACTTACCAAAATTGTTTTTACTTTATTCGCCTTAAAAATTATGAAATTTATTTATAATATAACTTGAAACCTTTTGCATAATATCAATATTTTATGTTTATAATAATTTCTAGTCATATGATAATTCTAATTGAAAAGAAAACTATAATTTTAAAAGATTTTCTTTAATTTTCAAATAATTAGGATATTGAAAATTTAAATATTCATAATTCATAGAAAAAAAATATTTTTAGCGCTTATTACACTATGTTTATATGAAATATTATGTTATTTAGATTGTAAAGTTAACTTGAAATTTACTCTTTTAAGCAACAATGTTTTTCCATTCATCCATGCGTATATTGGATTGATTTTCTTTAAGTAAATATTTGATATTGAAAATATGAACTTTTCTTCGAAATGTTCTTTAATTTAATACTTCTGCCAAGCATTGAATTTAATTGAAATAAATAATTCAGCTTATGTGAAAGCTTTGATGAAAAAATATTATCTGAAAGGCTTTGTTTACCCTTCAACAAAATATCTTCTTTTCGTGTAAACTTTAAAAATATTGATTTAAGCTGATTTAACTGTAGGTTTATCTTTTGATAATTTATTACCTATAAAATAATAATTTGAACATTAACACAAATATATGAAAAATAAAATATAAAGCACTATTTTAACTACTAAACATGCCTTTTTATAATATTACTATTTGAAAAAAAGGAGGATAAATAAGACGTCGGTAACAATAGGTTCCAATACCTGTATACCAGGATACCAACCAAACTTTCTCCGGTATTAATATCGGTATTCCCATTAAAAATACCGGTATTTTTGGTAGTGGAACACATTGGATAAAGATTTTCTGAGGAGGTTCCCCTCTCATGTAGCAAACTAGGAAAGATATAGAAATTAAATGGAAATAGCTCAGTGCGAACTGTTGTTTGAGCACCTGGACGCAAATTACGGGTGAAGGTTGTTAGTTTTTGGCCTATGTAATAATTTATATATATGTATGTAAATTTGGTAAACTTCGAGCTTAAGAACATTGAAATATGTGTATCCTAGATAAGATTAAACAAATAAATATTTGTCCTGAACATATTAGATATCCGATTTGCAATTTTGCGATTTACATTCTAATCTCAAAAAAATTTTACATCCATTGGTGAAAGATATTAGTGTTAATTATCTTTTTTTGCCATACTTTTGAATATATAATTGATTGAACAAGTTTAATTTAGCTTCATTAAATATTGCATTCTTAAGAATAAATGTTTTGTTGTTTAATTGTGTTTAACTTATTTTTGAACTACCCCTATATAAATAATATGCATACATAATATTATATCCTTTGGTAAGTGGTTTTAATTTTGTTTACTTTGTTTGAGCTTCATTAATATAGGTATTTTACCATTTATTTTACCAGATCTAAAAGCGAAAAAACCAACTGGTATTGAAAATTTGTAACGGTATTGCATTCCCTGTGTGTAACGAAAACGAATTTGACACAATTAAATAAGATTACGTTTACTATTTATTTTCTGTTTCTCATATTATAGTCAAGGGAACCGCATAAGGCCTTTGTGGAAGTTAAATTACAACTAATAAATAAATACCCCGTGACAGTTTTGTCGCAGTGCCAAACACGACCTCTTCATAAATAATAGCATACAAGTCGCCCGTGTAGCCATACACCTGCGGCCCATTTTGTGGGTGGTATGTCATGGTATATCTTCACTATTAAACGCACTTAGTCTGATCATCGTCTGATCTATAAATATCTACGCCATAACTCATATTGTACATTCATTTGTAAACATTTGATTATTACTTTCAATGTAAATTGTTGGGCGCGACAATCGTTTGAAAACAACTATTACCATAAAAATAACCACATACAAAGTGATTTCATTTTTATTATTTTCAGTTTCATATTTTCTACTTAACAAAATCTGTATCAATATTTTGTATAACTTTTTTACAATTGTAGTAAGGTGCATTATATCCAGTGAAAAATTCAACTAATTAATGGGTGCTTTGTTTTTGCTGGAATTTGTGTAAATTCCTTATAAAATGCATACAACATTGGGTACAGCATTGCAATATAACAAGGGTAATAAAATGAGTAAAAAGTCAGAAATAATAGGTTAATACTGTAACCCAACGTACAAAAGAAAATAAAATAACTTTTAAATACGAGAAAGTATGAAAACATGCACAAAATTAATCTAAACCCGTTACAATAATATAAACAAACAATCACTCAAAGTTCAATTGGCAGAATCAATTCCAAATTCTAATTCAAACGTTATTCAAATGAATCAATCGAAAACACTAAGATCGATCCTGAAAACCCCATGGTACAATAACATTAATGACCTAAATATCTCGACTGTCTACGATACGAACAGAAGCTCTAAAATTTTAGAGTGTTTAGAGAATCATTCCAATACCGCAGGGATATGTGTCTTGTATTTAGTGAAACAACCGACAGGCTGAGATGTTGGTCAATCCTAAATCTACTAAATATGTAAATAAATTTTGTTACCATTAATGAGGTTTCTTTGAGACAACTTTCTCGTATAAGTGCAAATACAGATATATGATAATCAGCATTATTTACATTATTACAGTGACATAGAAGGTAAACTATCGAAACAATAAGTTTTCGTGTAAATTAATACTTCTTTTTGTTTCATTATTTTCATGACAATTTTTAAACTGAATGAAATCCACAAAATCCTTATACGATATTTGCTCACAGAAAATTGCTCACTTGCATTATTACTCACACGAAAGTTGCTCATTTAGAAAATTCCTCACACAGAAATTAACGCACAATGATATATCCTCACATGGAAATTAACCCACAGGAAAAAAATATTTAATGCTTAAGTATTTATTATTTTTTTATTAGTGTTCGAATTCGTAAAAATATTACCATATGTTCAATAATATGTATCAATAATTAGTAATTGTTTAAATATTAGTGGAAAAATCTCAACTCAGGAATCATCATATTCATGTAATAAATTTATTTTAATTTAATTATTAAAACCAATTATTAAAACCAATTTGTCAACTAACAAATTCATTGTTTGAAATAGTACAATATAAGCCTTATTTTTTGAAACCTCAATCATCGAAAACGAACATCAAATTGAATGACCTTATGTAAAAGTGTATCAGAAAATAAAAATAAAAGAATGAAACAATCAGTAATGTTAGAACAACGATATTGTACGATATTAAAATCGAACTAACAAAAAAAAAAATCGCGAGTTAAATTAAAGACAAAGTTGAAACTAAAACTTAGCTTCGATAAATACGTTACTGAAATGGGTATGAGCTGTTCTTTTTTTTTTATTTATAATTTTAAACAAAAAAAAAAGAATTTTTATTTTCAAATAAGTGAAAAGTGTAATACAATACAATTCTAATAATTAACAACATTTTTTCAAATAATAAATAAAATAACTATTTTTTTTGTGGGTTGATTTGCATGTAAGGATATATCATTGTTCGTTAACTTCTGTGTGGCGAACTTTCTCTGTGAGCAACTTTCGTGTGAGCGACAATGCAAGTGCGCAACATTTTGTGAGCAATTTTTGTGTGGAAGATTTTTTATTATGAGAAACTAATATATAGCTAATGAAATTATGTCCTGCTTTATTCAGTTGCATAGTATGGGTAAATGTAAAATATTTTTTTTTAAATAAGAAGAAAATTCAGGTTATTTAAAATCTTTTTGTTTTTTATTTTTTATTTAATATTTTTATTGTTCAATTAGCTACGTTTCGTTACTAATCGTAACTTCCTCAGGCTTCTATAACAAATTAAAATAATTACAAAATATGTCAATCATACATAAATTTCAAAATTATAATAATATACATATATTATAACTATGTATATTATTATAATTTTGAAATTTATGTATGATTGCCATATTTTGTAATTATTTTAATTTGTTATAGAAGCCTGAGGAAGTTACGATTAGTAACGAAACGTAGCTAATTGAACAATAAAAATATTAAATAAAAAATAAAAAACAAAAAGATCTTAAATAACCTGAATTTTCTTCTTATTTAAAAAAATATAAAAGCTGAAATCTGAATTTATCATCGATTGTAAAATAAAATTATAAAGTTTTGTTCAATTTTTTGTAAGAAAAAAAATAGAGAGCTGCTTAAGGAATATCTCTTTAGTAGTTGATGAAATGATGTGATATAAATATCTAAATTTAATCAAAGCTTTTGATTTATCAAGCGTTTTGTTATTTATAATGGTTAGGACTAAAAAGCTTTTTCCATATTGTTATCATTTATATTTTTGAAGACAAATTGAAAATCGTCTATCGATCGTCATCGTAAATTGCACTTCGATTTTACTAAGCAGTATCTTTGAATTAGTAAGTAGTATATGAGTAGTTCATGACTTAATTATTTTTTTTTCTAGTAAGTTTGTTTTTAGTCCAATTAATGGCGTAGCGGTTATGAATCGCATTTAATGCGTGCAAATGGATTTGAGTTACAATTTCGTAACCACTGGAAATTTTTATTTCTAGAATTGTAGCTTATAAGGCCATTACAGTTATAGGCGACTATAAATCAATTAAAAAAAAATACTTATCATATTTTTTAAAAAGTAAGAATGTTACTTCTAGGAAAATGTTATATTAAATTTCCAAGAATAGTTTTCATTAGAAGGAATCTCATTTGAAATATGAAGATTGAAAACATCTTCCATTGATGAGACATTTGAAAGCAACTACAAATTGTATTCAAAATATAATAATTTGTTCATATTTCGTTTTGATGTATTTCTTATCCTTTCCAAAGAGACTTCAAAAGTAGTATTGTCGAAGATAAACAAGGATTAATGTTAGTGAACGTTGTTCATATTTTATTACTTTACCTGTATTCATAGTCGCTATAATGTACATACTGGCGTTATGTGTATTTGTATGCAGATCTACTTCCATATGCATATGAACGTCAAAGATTGATACAGCGCGTCATTTAGTTTCCTGAGTCGGTCTAAACTCTAAGCTATAAGGACTGTACAATGCACATGCATACATATCATACATTCCTACATTTGCAAGCACAAATGTATAGGTAGATAAATACGTGAATCGCTTTACAAAACTCTTCCGGAAATAATGGAATCATTTTCTACTGCCATGTTTTCTTAAATGAAATAAGAAACGGGGAAATTCATTTCTCGTTTTCTTGATTAATTTTTGAATTGATGTGACACAATAAATTATTTTTATGGATTGAAGAATCTTTAGCAAAACTTATTTGAAAAATAAATTAAATGAAGTGGACTGCTCGTGAAAAAAAAACGTTACAATAGCTTTGTATTTCCATTGAAAATTGTCTATCTTCCTTGTTCACACTTCTCGCTTTGTTAGTGTAGCAATATCTGCGAAACCTAAATCCTATAATCCTTTCTCTGAAACCAACGTCAACCGCTTTTCGAACGGATTTGGACAAAAGGTTGACCTCAATGAACTTAAAGGTAACAACAAGAATGATAAATACATTTTGTACATTTCGATTCGTCATTAAATATACCATCCGCATCCGAATGGTTGAATCTTAGAATAAAAATAATTAAGCTAAATGCCAATGCACAAAGAATTGCAGGAAATGGCTGAAGGCAATGAAGTGCTGTATTGTGTTCAAAATAATAGTCTGATGCAGTGTTATTGACAACTGAAAATCAAAATTGATTGATAGTAGTAGAATTATTAGTAAAATTTAAATGATACACTATCATTTAATTAAAATTTCGAATATTGATATGTCTAGTTGTTAATTATATGAAAACACAAATAACATATTATAGCATATTTAAAATAATCCTTTTTCTTTCGGAATCAGATTACTGAAATATCATTTTTCAGACGTATTTTATTTGAAATCTAATGATAAATTTTCAGTATATATTTACCACATACAATTAAAATATGGAGAAAGGACTCACAAAATTAAATTTTAGTTATAAGCAATTAAAATATAATGTATTAAATATGATTTTATAGCACCTGCTTACATCTTTATTACATTTTTTTACGTTAGTTTTAATTTTTTCTGCAAATGTTTTTCCTTTATTTTGTTTCATATTTCACTTGTTGTAATTCAAAAAAAGAACTAATATTTTTAAAATAATGCTTTCTAAATTTGTTGAGCGTAAAGTAAAATGCAATGAATAACGACACAGACTTGTAATTTTCAATGAAAGTTAAACTAAAAATGAAAGAACATTAGTTTGATTTATATGACCATATTATCTACATATGACAACTTTTTGTGTAACTCGAAAACTCTTTTTAGAATTATATTTTTAGTTTAGCGTAAAACTTTTATATACCTAATGAATTTATAATATGTTTTTTATTGCACACGTATTCAGTGTGTCTTTAAATTTTATTTTCATAAAACATTATTTTTTATACAATGTTTCAGTAACGTATTTAAGCTTTATATATTTATATACTTTTAAAGCTCTTTGAAAGTTTCATTTTTATGAAATTTTTTTAACAATAACAAACTCTATAGAACAAATTTCAAAAAAGTTAAAATATTCTAAGTTAATTACTAATAAGCCAATATAATATGCTTTTCAATTAAAGAAGTTTAAAAGACATGAAAAAATATATAACTTTTAAACTTAATTTTCTAAAAATAAATATATCCATATATTAGGTCTACCGGAAATTTCTGTCCGTCGCCATAAGAACAATGATGGCGATATTGTGTGAACTTCGTTGGTCCAAGATCCTTTTCTGATAACATTGGAGATCGCAAAAAGACTTAATACAGCTGAGAAAACCATTAGAAACCAAATTTTGATAAGAGGATTGGTGTGGAAATATTCAAGATGGGAGCCGCATGAATAGCGTTAGTAGAATTTGGACGATCGAGTTGTCATATGCACATCTCTGCTTACTCGAAACAAAAACGAACTACTTTTGAACCAAATTGCCAACGACTGGATAACTTAAGGACAGCAGTCTAAAAAAAAGGCCAGCAATGTTCAATAGGATGGCTCAGATAATGCCAGGCCACACGCTGTTTTTGGGGTTCGTCAAAAATTGTGAAACAACGCTGGGAAATTCTTTGGCATCCACCATATTTCCCGGATATACAACTCACCGGTAACCTCCTACTACTACTTGCTTTTACAAAATTTTACTAAAAATTTTGGCGGGTAAAAATTTCAAAAATGAAAACGATATTAAAGAAGTGCTAGGTGAACTTTTCGAATCAAAAAATGAAACATTTTTAAAAAATTTAATTTTTTTAAAATTGGGATATAAAAACTGCCTTCACACTGGCAAGAAGTCATTGATAACAATATCAATTATTTTATTAAATAATGTAAAAAATGTATTTTCTTTAAGTCTTGAAAAGGACAGAATTTTCCGGTAGGCTTATTTTATTTATTTCAAAGTCAGTTGGTGAATTATAGAATCCAAAGTGAATAATTCATAAGTATGATTTTCCGGATATAAGAAAAAAAAACTAACAGATTTTATAATATAACTAGCGCACCTAACAGATGTTGTCCTACTCGAACATTGGCTTTTCGTTTGACTAGCAAAATAGATGATATACTAACATTATATAATCATCACAGTTATAAATTCACAATGAACTTCAATTAGTAAGTAACACAATTTTACGAACTTCAAGTTTATCAAGACAATATACAAAATAATTGTCAATGATTGACAATTACCATACTTAGGCCCGGTATTTTCACTTTAATATAGGTAGGCTTTATCTCCACGATAATTATCTATTAGATAAAATTTTATCTGTAAGATAAATCAAAACTGTATTTTCAACCAAAACAAACCTCCGGCTAGTTATTTGCATGATATCTTATAAAAAAGAATAGAACAGTAATGATAGTTTATGGATAAACCAGTGCAGGAAACAATATATTGATAAACAAAAACAAGTTGATATCAAAGGCGTTAGGAAGATACACCATTCTTGTGTAAAAAATTGAAGTTTTGTAGTTGTCTCTTATACTGAATTTGAAATATAAAAATTGTCGTTCTGCAAATTAATAACATATAATTTAGAATGTCTAACGAAGTTAAGAAAACACGAACCCGAGCTCCAAATTTCAATAATGAAGAAGTTCATTTGTTGAATTATAAAATTAGATAAAATTGTAGACCTTAGAACCGATTTTTTAATGAAGCAAATTCATAATATTAATCAAGAAGAGAAGAAGGTAGAAGAAATGCATCGTAAGAAAATGAAACTTATGGATACTGAAATTTCTATTTAGAAAAAAACAACTAAAAAATGCATAATTTTATACAACTTTTATTAAATTACACATTTTAATTTTCATAATACAAATATATATTTGTTCTATTACTTCTTGTTAAACGTTTTATTGATGCAATAAATTCCTAAAATAATCAATAAAAGGTCTGCGGAAAAATCATTATGAATTTCAACATTTCTTTCTTGTTCTCCTGGAAGAATATTGTCTTCCATGTCCGAATTCTCATCGGTGTCAAAATTTTCTTCCATTCAATCTATCGCTATATTGTGTAGTACTGCACATTTTTCTTCAATTTGTAACAATATCAATTCGACCGTAAGTTTTGAAAAACGGAATCTTTGGAAAAATTATTGGTCTGTCCATTTCTTAAAATGATCAGTTCTTGGCCTTACATTATATTGTTGTTCAGGATTTATAATTTCTATAAGTTGAATCAATTCTTCCTCAGGGTCATTGAGCAATTCCAAATCATCCATAGTAATTATTTCCACTTTTATTTATAACTAATATGTCAACAAAGTAACTGATTAATATTGGTAATGTATCATTACATGAAATTGATGCTTATTTAATTTACGCATAGATAATATACACTAATATATTTATCTAATAAATTCGTAAATCTCCAAATAGGTTGAAAATTCTTGCAATTTTGTAATATAATTTTTTCGCTTCACTTAAGTTTGACAGCACTAACAATGTGCAGAAACAATGAGACGGCGATGTAGTACTGAATAAACAATCTAGGAGATAATTCAATTTTATCCTGAAGATATGACAATTTTTATGTGAAAATACGCATGTTTTCTCTATCTTCCGGATAAAATTTTATCTGGAAGATAAATGTCACCATCTAGATGTGAAAATACCAGGCCTTAATAAGATATATAATGTATAGTATATATTAAAATTTAATCCAATTAGAAGGCTAGGTAAAGTATGAGATGAAATGTAATTTATGTAACAAATTCATTTTTTTGTAAATAACCAATATATCAGGGGAAGCAATCATCGAATTCGCATTTCTCAATAATTCATTGTCTACAATACTTTCAACGCCTGTGCTATTCATTTTAGTATTTTTATCTATTTTTTCAAATTCTTCGATTGTTAATTTAACAGAAGTAGAAGAAAATCGGTTTTTAATTTCATTTGATTATTTTTTAGCTCTTTTGATTCGATTTTCATGCATCTAATATTGTTTTTATCTCTGACCCACAAGATTCACAGCGGTTGAAAATGAGTGATACAATATTTATTGAATCACATTCAATACAGCGAATATTGACATTATGTATACGGTAACATCTTAATGTTGTTTTATTGTTACAGGGGTCACAAAAAACGATTTATGTGTAAAGCCCTTTCTGGGCATTCATTAAGCACAAAGATAAGGCAACGCTACTCATTCTGGCTGTCGGTTATTATAACAGTTATGTTTTACTTAGAGTTATCATCTGCATGTACTTATACATGCTATGTATTACATATATGTGTTAGCAATCTGGGTTCTTAAATTTGCAGTGGTTATTGAATTATGTTCTGCTTTTAACCGCTTATTAACGCTTATTTAACCGCTAGACCGTTGTGATCTAATTGTGAAATTCGAGTACATCGACCAATATTTCCATCTCATCCACGAAAACGAGGCATTTTTCTTTATAAGTAACTTTCATTAAATTTAAAAGAAATTTATCGAATGATAGTTCTTCGGCACTTTCAGGTGTTTGGTTGGTCAATCAAGATTCATTAGCAATATTTGACTTCTTTTCGACTCTTTGACTCTTCGACCCTTTGATTTTAGTACTTCTTCCGTTATTAACATCATATTGGATAAATAGTTTGTCTTCTTCGTTGGTACCGGTTGGAGAACTGAAAGTAATCGAACTTAAATAACTCATATGGCATTAATGAACTTTGCGTTACTTCTCTGTGAAACTCGAAAAGTATACAAAAACGAATTTGTGTTCCTTCAAATTTTTGGTCTTACTATTATAATATGGATTTAAGAATAAATAATATTTTGTATAGTATTTTTAATGAGTTAACTAGTTACTCTAATCATATAATGTCTTGAGTACCACTTTTGAAACAACTGTTAAGCCGATTTATAGCAATTGATGAATTAAAGCTTTTAAAAATACATTACTTTCCTGTCTACCAAATACTACAATATATTACAAGCGATATGTTTTATCTTACTGACAAAGTTGTCCATAACAGTGAAATATATATAAACAAAGCATATTGTTTTATTTGATAAACAAATTTATTTAATAAATGAATTTATAAGCTGCAGTTCATAATTAAGAAAGTTTTATGAATATATGTAGTTACATGGTTCGTGCAATTTAGCAATTTTCTCGAGAATGTTCATTTATTCTCTATTCCTGTTGGCAATTGCAAACTATAATGTGTTTTATAATGGATATTTATTCACATTTCGACCTTATACGGTTATCAGTCACTACCAATAAAATTTCAAATGAGCTATGTAGACAACAAAGAAAAATATATTCTCGAGACTTGTGGTATTTTTTCTTACAACGTTTAATTATTTGTATAATTATTTACTACTTATAAACTAGTATGCTCTGTTCTGATATTCCCTGTATTTCACGTTCCGTTTAAGGTGGTAAATCAAAGCTTTAATGCACGAATGACAAAGAACCTATCGTAGCCGTACTTCACGTCTACAGCAAACACTAACCTAATTTCTCTAATTGGAATGCTATTTATGTAATATTAATTGAATTTATGAAGCAATTTACTTTTGTATTGCATTTAGGTAATACTGGTTACACTAGAAACTATCATTTTAAAATGAATACTCCCCACGGAAAATTAACGTCAGATTTGTTTTGAATAGCATATATTACTAAATTCACTTTCGTACATCTACAAGATTTTGTATATAATTGTTTTGTGCATTGATATAAATTCTAATGTTTAATATGTATTACTTTCAATAATATTTGGTCGAAAAGGACAAATAGTTTAGCATATTTACGTTTAGAATATTGATCATACAATTTTTAGAACTAATTAATTTATTAATTTAATAGTTTGATAAATTACAAAAATATGCATCATAAAACATTGTAAATATTATTGATGATTGTAAATAAGTATCTAATTGAAAATAATATTTACGCAAAATGAAATATGGTTCAAAAGAGCCGAATTGATAATCCATTAATAATTACACCCTTGTTAGTTGAGGTGCTTTCATGAAACGTTAATGCAATAAATATAAAATCAAACAGGTATGAGGGTTTATAATTATTGTAGAAAAAAAATAGATAAATTTTCAAGGTTTAAATTTGATTTGGTAAAAGTTAAAACTATAAAAAGTAAGAATTTTATTCATTTATTCAATTTAATATGTTAGATGAAATATCAAATAAAAACATCCAATCCCTAACTACCTTTACTTGTAATTTTAGTTAATACTTGTATTAACAGGGTGGGTGAACTAACTTTGGTGTGTAGAAAGCTAGAAGCTTTAACGTTAATGTACCTAATATTCCCTTTTCTTTATAATACTGTACTCAATAAAATTTGTTTTGGTCTAACAAATATCAAATATGTAAATGGTATGAAGTTAAATGCAGCAAACTCTTTTCTTTAACACAATTTTTATTTTTGTTCATAAAAAAATATTTAATGGTTTTTAAGTTTAGTGGGATGAAATAAAAAGTTGATATTTTATCTCATAACATGATTAAAAACAAATAAAATGTACGTAAACGTTACACAAAGAGTTAAATTTGGTTCCTAGCTTCTTTGGTATCCAAATAACTTCAGTGAGAAGGTTGTCCAAAAGAAAAAATATCAATGAAAAATTAGAAGGTTTCCAAAGAATATGAAAAGAACCATACAACATCGTAGGAAAAGCAATTCAATTTGAAGCGAAAAGTTTAATTAAAGAAGATTAGAAAGCTGTATTCATTAGTTACAAAGACAACAGCAAGAAAGTAAAAGTAAAGGAAAATTGGAAAGCTGAATTATAAGGGTAACCACAGGTACACATTGAATAGTTTCTAAGTAGTAAATGAACTTTCCAAGTATAAAGATAAATTCGAGCAAAGAAACCCTGCGCAAGTAAATTATCAATGACATTCATCTTATTAATTAGAGTACCATAAAATAAATTCAACAAAATGAAGTCAGTTTTGCATACATTAAAAGATTTTCTCATTCAATTAGACATGCAAAAGATAAATAATAAAAGTTTTAAATTCGCATGGCAAGCGTTCATATGACGGCTTAAGAGTCGTTACCATAAAAAGCTGGACTTGTAAATTTATTTTCTCTAAGTCGACCACTAAATATAAAACGATAGTACAGAGAGTCTTTGTGAAATAGCCAATTAAGGGAAATAATCAATTGTGTGTATGAAATGTAAAGGGATTAAGTGCTATTTCATTATATATTTTTTCAAGATGAGAATAAAAGCAAATAAATATTTTCACGAAGAGGGAAAATAGTTTCACAATTCCTTGTTATTTCCAAGCATGATTTCCCAAGGTAGTACTGACCGTTTAATGGTATTCACTATATTTGTAAATTTGAACCAGTAGACTTGACTGCATATGTTTACTAGCATATACGAACATATTTGTTTCTACCTTCAATTGTTGGTGGAAGTTGTTGAGTTGTATTGCTCTATAAAAGCAAATATATAACAATTATTTTTTTTAATCTATCTAATCCTTTTGTAAACAAATCACCACTACACATAAATATTTATGAACGAAAAACTAAACGCATACTTTCAATGTTACGATGGTAAATACATACTAAATTTACCCAAATAATTAACTTAATTTTTGTATTATAAGTTATGCATCAAATTGAGAAATTGTCTTGTCACATTTTTTTCCCTATTAAAACTTAATAACTTAAGTAGAAAATATAATTTTTTTGTTGCATGCTTAATTTTAATTAATTTTCCTCTGCCCACTTTGTAAAAAAATATACTAACAAGGCTTCCGCCTGATAAGGCTATTATTAAATTTTATGTGCTTCGCCGCCTAAGCTTTCGAATGAAGCAGCTCCCTAGAGAACAACCAAACCGCTGCCTTGTTGATAATTAGTTGTGTAATTAACGTATAATTAAATAAAAACCTGTTCTGATTGCTCTTTGCATAAGTAACATAATCTGAATTATTTTCTAACGGTATTTAACTTACTTCTGCTTCTCAGCTAAATATGCTTTTATAATTTGTTTTATCTCATTGTTTTATAAGCAAACCTCCTTAAAACTGTATGAATTACGTTTTATGTGGATATAAAAGAGTTTGTTATTAACATGTAAATTATACAAATCAGAATGTTTCAACCTCTCTTGTAGAGATAATTTCATTACAAAAGTTTACCAAAGAGTTAAAAACCAAACTAAAATGTTTTTGAAAAGTTAATTTTAAATCCTAATTTATACTGAAAAATTCAATTAACTAGATAAATGTAGATAAAGATTCTACCTGTTAATGGAAAACAATTGATACATTTTAAATAGTAATTAAAACACCTTCTGAAAAATTGAATTCTTTAAGTAAAGCTCTATGGCATTAAAATACCGTTTTATTGAATTAGCACATAACTCACAAGTAATATAATTATCGTTTATACTAATACTTTAATTATTTCTTTTGTGATTTATATGCATGTATTTCATACACTTCATTTTACACATACTCATGGTGCGGTCTCCTCGGCGTTCCTCATCTCTTTACTATAAATGATCCTTCTTAAACTAATATTTTTCATATTACAATCAATAATTTTTACTTTTTGTTATGGTCATTTCTTAGCCACCACAGAATAAGGTCCAAAATATTATTCTGTGCAGAAATTAATATATAGATGTATATCGTATTTATCTGAGTATTTTTGAAGAAAAAAAAACTTAAATTAAACGGAACGGAGGAATTCTCATTATGAACGCGAGTTTCAAGTACTCAAGTTTAAGCACTAAATTGCTTCGAAAATTATGCTTGTTTTATATCGACGACACATAATTGCACTAATTGTCAAATCCAAAATTCACGAAAACTCAAACAAACCTGAAGTTCTAGGAAAAAATTTCGGTTAAAACTACAACAAAACGATAGGTACTACAAAACTGTGTTGTACTTAATGAAGTTGTGACTCATAGTTATCCAAAACAAAATCAACCCCATAGCGCAGTTTGGATTTTTCCGAAAACATATGATTACTTTCAGAAAAAAGAAATATCTTTTTATATAATGAAGAATTATGAAATAAATAAATCACTTGTGATTTCTAGTTTGTTGAAAGATCGCTAAAATGGCAAGCAAATGTTAAGAAAAGTTTAATAAAATATGTATGGAATTCAATAAGATTTTTGATTGAATGGTGAATGTAAAAGATGGAAAATGTCTTTTGCTGTTTCACCTGTGTTCTACAATAAATTTTTACAACTTTACTTTATATTGCAATTGATGAGAACCTATTTATAATATGTATTATATGTACAAAAAATAAACCAGAATAAAATTGGTCATACTTTCTCGTGTACTCATAAGGAAAGTGCTAAATACTTTCTGCTTTTCCCCTGTCGTTCTTTTGATATTATGTCTACTGATTATTTATTAATTATTCTTCCCAGGCTTAAAAACCCGTATATTTGCGGGCCAACCTCAAATACAACACTAAAACCTTGCGAGCCTTAGTTGCACAAAATACTATTCACGAGAATAGAGTGCCATAAAAAATAGTTTACCCTAATAGAATATTATATACTTCTTATGTTAACTAAAACTAAGTTCTTATAGGATTTATAATAAATTGTTATTTTATAATTTTAATGATTTTTTTGTTTACCTACTTTGTACAATCTGTACTTAAATACCATTGAAAAAAAATCATAATAGAATCAAGCTTCTTTCAAATTACGAATTAAATACCTAAATTTTGAGAATCAAAATCGAACATATATTCGAATTTATTGATCGATGAAGTTGTAGGTTTCAATTCGACTCGACGTAACCAAACAGCATGACGATGCGATACGGTTTATTACGAATTACCATTACCATGTGACTTGATAATGTTTGAGTGTTGAACTGAGGTTATTGCGGTGCGATTAATGTGGATACGACAAAAATTGTTACGATGCGGAAATTGCAGCTTAGTTTGTTGAAAGCTACGAATTCAGTGCGACTTAATGATGATTGAGTTGTAGAATGTAAATGCTTTGCGGTTTGAGCAGATAACGATTTAGCTGACATACAATTTGATGATAAAATATAAAAGTTGAAGAATTTAAAGAAACCATTGAAGCAAACATTTCATGTAAAACTATGTCTAATGCAAGATTATGAAATCCTTATTACTTTCTTGTTCTTATAATACAAGTAAGTATTGGTGATAATCGTGAAAATTTTCAGTTGTGAGGCTTTGACGATTTTGAACATTTTAGTCTCCCTTAATCCATTATGATTATTTTTGGCGTAACTTCTGTATCTACTTTTATAATTACATAAGAGCGTTTGGTCGCTTTTTAAAAATTTCAAGAACTGTTTAGATCCTAAATAGTATTAACTTTTTTTTAGAGACTTGGGATGTCATCGAGTTGTATTTTGTGAAATGAATATTTAGGTCGAATACAACCTGTACATAACACAAAATAACTCAAAATTCGTAAGCTTATATTTCTTTCAAAAATCGGTATAAAACTCTTGTCAGTTCATCCCACATATTTCAATTGTTTATATTTCTTTTTTCAAATGTTAATTTTAGTTAAATTTAAATAACATTTTTCAATTTAGTTTTAGCTCTTGATTAATTGTTTTAATTCTTTTTTTAACGCAAAAATTCAAAGCGGTTTTTTCTAGGTTGTAATTAAGTGACAGCTGATTTATTTAACTTTTGATTCAAGCAAAAAATTAGAAACGATGATTTTCATTGTGTGTTGACATTCGAATACTAAAATAAATAAATTACCGAGTGACAACTGATAAAGTGTAATAAAATGAAGCGTGAATACATTATTTATTATTTTTAATTTGCTTACTCGTAAAATACCAGACTCAAAAAAAAAAAAAACGGAAAGAAAAACAGTTTCCCATTAATATTAGTCTGAATTTCGTTAGTGTCGACCCATCTATTCAAACAGATGCATATTAATATAGCACAAACGTACTTCATCCCACACAGAAATATATAAGTAATTGAGATTTATAATACAAGCAAAATAGTTATCAGTGGAATATAGGAGAACATTTGATTAAATTCATATAAAGCTTTGCTTGTAAATTAATATTGGATATGGATAATATGCGCAACAATAATGAATTCATAAATAATAACATCGCTTGCAGAATTTATACTATGTTATTTGTATTTTACATGAATAGTAGGTGGTACCAATACTAGACTATTCAAAAGGGAATGAATATAATTAACATTGGAATTATTATAATTTCAACTTATAGTATATACATATTATTTTATTATAAATCCCTACCCGTTAATGCATTTTCCCTGCTAGACAAGTTTAACATTGTTTAGTGTTCAAATGCACAAGTTTAACGGTTACATATTGTATCAAAATTATGTATAATACCATAAGATTGAAATTTTTAAATAATTTTAAAAAAAATTATGGAAAAAAATATCACAGAAATTCAAAATCATCACGTAATTTCGAAATTTTCAAATATTCGATTCCAAAAAAGTAATAACTTAAAATATTGAAAAATCTTTAGCATAATTTTTTTTCCATAAAAAGGCGAAGTTCCACAGCAATAATTGAAATACAGCATGTTAAAATATAAAGCTCAGTTCTGTATTTTTGATGCCTTACTTATGGTAAATATCAAATTTTCTTTCACTGACTCATAAATTGAGAAAATTGATTTCTGTCTATCTCCTGTTTCTTCAGAACCAAAATGACTATGCAAACTTTTGCTTGAAAGCTTTTGTCTTTGATTTTCTTTTAACGTTTTAAAATATACTAACAATGATTATTATAGTCATTTGTTCTGCTTTTCCGAGTTTTTATCTAAAACAAACTAAAGTTTAACATGTATTTTACATCTATTCCCTTATGCCTCTCGGTTCTTTGAAAAATCTTAACTTTGTAAAAATAAACTTTGGTGATGTAAATGTTTTGTTCTCTAGAAGCACGTTAGGGTTTTTTTTATATTATTTTACATTATGGGTTTTTGTATCGTTATACAAATTTAAAGTGGGCTCACTTACAAAAAATTATACTTTTGCAGCGTTTACGCTCAACTATTCTTGAAAGCTATAAATCTTATCTGGAAAATTTCCCAACTCATTTTATTTGACAGTTTGCTATTATAATAAATCTTTTGTATGAGAAACTATAAATAAAAAATTAAATTGTTTTGTGCCAAATAATTTGTAGGTACTTAACAAGTGGTTTAATTATTGTTTCTTTTGAGTGGTTTAAGGTTTATCCTAACTGTAAAGAAAAAAAATACTTCAAGGATATATTTATTTTATAAGTATGTCTGACTGTCAAAAATTTTACCAAAAAAAAAAAAACAACAATTGATATAATCCTTTACTCTCATAAAAAGGGTTTTTCGCCTCTTAGACAGACTATCTGAAAGTTCTTACAATATTTTTTTATGATAATTGTTACGGTTTCAAACCATAAAAATATTTTCAAACCATGACTTTGTCTGTATGATGTATTATTGTAAAGGATTTATTTTTGCAAAACATAAAAAATTACTTAACAAACATTAAAATTGAAAAAAAAAATTCAAGCGATATTCCTCCTTCTACCTACTAATATGAAAATATTGGATTTCTAGAATCAAAACTTCTAAATTTGTTGTTATCTTGAAACGCTATAATGGTCGCTTATTTCTTGCAATAAATTTTATAAAATCATTGGAAAAATTAAGGTTTAGTATTTGATAAATTGTCCTCACGTGACAAATTTCACAAAATATTTCATTGTAACAAATTAGTATATATTTTAACTAAAAAGTTTTTCAATCTTTAATTGTGAAACCTACGTAGTTCTGAAAAATCTTTGCATAGTAAAAAAATAACGAAATGAAAGACGTTCTAATCTATTTATACTCAAAATCAGTAATCGACGCATTAAGAACCCCAGATAGCAATGACGAAATGATGAAGAGATGCCTAGATCAGCTAACCACAATGACTAATACAGCAAAAGTAACCATGTGTTCCATCTCATCAAAAAATCCCTGGTAATCAAATCGAACAGATGGCACCAATCTTACTCCAGTAATTTTAACTACAAGAAAAGATTGAAAAAAAAATTGTTCAACCTTACCTGAAGGAAACTTTGCATAATGATTGATCATCAAACTAACCAAGGCTGAGTTAAATTGGTCAAAATGTATAAGTCATAAATTATACGCCCAAAAATAGAAAAAGCCAATCATTATGGTATATCTTGAGAATAAGTCACACCGTCTTCTCAAATCCACATCTTTTGGAAAAATGTGAACATAAACGGTGCCCTAAATACGGCGACATATTATCGGTAACCCAGGCAACCACATCATGTTTAACAGCAACCCAATCAAGAATAGCACTGGGACTGCCTAGGAAAATAAGAGAGAAGTCAAACTGTACTTAATATCTCAAATATATGAAGCAAATTCTGGAAACCATTACGGTACTCTGGTAATTATATAATCATAAAGCAAACCACGAATAAGTGGCTAGTGATCAATCCATTGGATCGGCTCCTAATAAATAAATAAAATTTTGCTAATCTATGGAAATCTAAAAAACATAAAAATATTTGTTATTTTGTTATTTATGAAGCATTATGAAGCACTTAACGCTAAGGATGGAAATAATTATTCAATATTCTGGGAAACAATAAATTATTTATCTACTGGTGGCCGAGTGGTCCAAGTGATCGCTCCAAAACCGATAGGTGTTGGGTTCGATCTCGAGAATCGATTCAATTCGAATAAATTTTCGATATTTCTTGAATATGGATTTTTGTCAACCCAAGAGTCACTAAAGACCTTAGTAGTTTTATAACGACGGTAACTAACAATGAAAAAAGCATAAACAATTACAAGTGGTTTTGTTCCTTTTGTTCTCAATGAAACATTGATTAAAAGCTAAAATAATCATACTGATATTTTCAACATTAAAGAAATCTACCAAAATATCATACTTTTTAAGTTTACGCTAATAAATCTTTGGTGTTAGATAATTTATTCGGCCCCGTGAACATTGTACACTCGGATAATTGAAAAGCTAAAAAAAACGTAGAAGTCATACTTACATTCTCAACATACATCGCTTTCGTTGTTCACTGTATAAACTATACACTTGACTTACACTTACCGTGTAACACAAACTAGTTAATATAAATGGTTATTATAGTAACTTTAGTGCCATATAAATAGTAACTAGTTTATATAGCTACGTTAATCATTTAAATCACCAATCTTCGAAACATGATGACATTATAAGAAGACGTTAATATATGATAAAAATTAACTTATTATTCATGTTTTTGCCTTTCGTTTCACTTTTTTAAAATGTTTTTTTAGTTTCAGATAATCAAGCAATGTTACTTTTTGTTTTTCATTCGCTTAATCATTCATTAAAATATCTTTTGTTGATAAAAAACCAAATGTTAATTTTTGTTCTTTTATTATTGTAATTCAGGAAAAGTCTTGTTTTAAAACAACTGTTAAACTATACAACTGAAGCTTGTTAGTAGATTCAAAACCTGAATGTCAACTGAGGTATATATACATATATATAATGATAGCGATGAATATAATTGCATGTATTTATTTAGTATATAAATATTTCTTAGAACTAAAACATTTATTATCATATGTTTATCACAAAATATGTTTGCCTTAGAGTTTTAGAAAATCAAAAAATAGTGAAATGAAATTACATTGAGACTTACTAAAACTAAGGCCATAAAACAATTAAATAGCCTAACTTGGGCTAAACATAACCATTTTATGAACGGCTTTCCAATATTTCATAGAAACAATAAAAGAGCTATGCGCTTGAGTCAAACTTTTTAAAAATATTTTCAAAGTTGAACCATTTCTTATCTCATATTACTAGCCTTTACGAAATACGAATGTTAGTGCCATATATATTACACTTTCCGGTTTTTTTAGAACTTTGGTATATAATAGCTCCAATAATTTACTTGAGAAAGTGAGACACTTCAAATTTTACGAACACTTAATTAAATTAAATAACAGTATTTGTTATAATAGATCAAGTTTATGTTTGATTAAAACAGTTTTATGTGCTTCTTAATATTTATTGCACTGCTATTTTTAAATATTGTGAAAAAATGCACTGTGCCAGACCATTAAGAAGTCATTACTCTTTTCTAATAACAAACATTTGTATTTTTTTTATATTTACTGAGATGCATTACTACAGAATATTCGTTTAATTTTAGATTTTAACAAAGCATATTGATAGTATACAATTTAAAGGTATTTTGTTTTCGATTTTTCTTGCATTATAAATAAAATTAATCATCGTTAATAAGCTAAAAAAATCTACTTTTTCATGTTTAATGATAAACCGTGTTCGTTGCATTGATATAAAGTAATGATAAAATGCGCTACATCGCTTAATATTGTACAAACAAATAGGGCGCTTAGAAATTCTTGTTCTTATGCCAAATATTCGTAATATTTCTAAGACAAGTAAAACGTTTCAAAATATTCTAAGAATCGCTGT
Organism: Sisyra terminalis; assembly: GCA_958496175.1. NCBI lineage: Eukaryota > Metazoa > Arthropoda > Insecta > Neuroptera > Sisyridae > Sisyra > Sisyra terminalis. The sequence goes on from OY292275.1 coordinate 19,265,817, forward strand.
TTGTCGTTGAAAAAGTTTGTAAATTATTCAGTTGAAGAAATAATAAAATATTAAAGTAGTAAAAACTTGCAAAAACGTTAAATAAATTTAATATTTTATCGCAAAATATACTTCAGCCAAGATGTTTTATTTTAATTCAGTATCAACACAGTCAAAACAAAACTAAAAAACAGAACAATAAAAAAATGTTTTCATTGAAATTCATACGTGCTAATGGAAATTTAAACATATTTTAATTAAATATTTTATATTACGTATACCTTCTACCACCCTCGTTCTGACATATAAATTTTGCTCTCTGTTATTAAAAAAATTAAGGCCTACCTTTATGTTTTGATATTAATGTATCAAAATATCTGTTTTTGTTTTTATTCAACCACATGATATATTGTAATGTTTTTATTTTCTCTTCTCATTAAATAATGTAAAAATATCAGAAATAAAACCCAATGAGATAAAAAATTATGAAATATGTCACTAATTTTTATTTGAAATAAATATGAATGCTATAAAAAGACTTCACAAAATATTTTTCATGTGAACTTTTAATTGTACCTACAGTAAGTATTAGATTTTTTTCACGGAGGAAAGTAACGAATTAGATAAAAAAATTATGGATTTTTTCACCTTTAATGTAATTTTCCACTACAGTTTTCCTTATAAGGTTATGAAAAATGAGTAGTCCAATTTAAAATGAGTATTTTTGTTACAATAAGTATCTTTTCTAGTAGGAAGTTAAAAAAATAATCTAAAAATGTACAAAATAAACCGCAGCGAAAATGTTCCAACAAAAAAATCACTAAAATATTTAAAACAACGTGGGTGTTTTTTCGTCTTTTACTTGTTTATTCATAATACACAACAAGATAACAAAAAGTTAAAGAAAAATGAATTCACATTTTTTCCAGTTTATTTAAGATACTTGAACCATATTATGTGGAAAATGTAATTAAATTTTCCTGCCTTTTTTTTCTCTTAGTTTTTGTACTAAAGTTAAAGGAAAAATAAATTGTATTTTATTCAGTTCAAATTAAACGTTTCTGCCAATAAAAAAGACCAATTACAACTAGTCACATATTAAATAAAACAAATATATTATTGGCATATACCTATATTCTTGTAATCACAATGCAGCTTTAATATTTAAAATTTTAATAGACAACACGATTTTTTTTCCCAAATATACATAGATATATAGAATACATTAAATTCAAAACACCATCACACTTGAATGTAATTTAAAATGACTATAGTGGTATAACATACCTACAAATATAAGCAATCCTCTCCCAAAATAACACGCAAACATTAGTGACGCTGTAAGACATTTTATTGTGGTAATAACAATTAAAGAGGAATTTAATCTTATGAGTTATTATCAAAAAAAAAAAAATTATGAATAGAAATGCAGAAAATCATTGAGATAGGTAGAAAAACCGTCTCAAATTAAATAAAAATATTCAATTTGAAAACATGATTCAGCTCAAATATTTAGGAAGCATAAGACAGCTAAGAATTAGAAGCAAAGACAAAAAAACTAAAGATAAAATTTAAAAGTACCCGTAATTAGCAAAAACCGTTTTTAAGTATAAACATATTCTTTTTATTACAAAAAAAGCATTATAAAGGCTTTAAAGCTTTGGTGTTGGAGAATAATGGAGAAACTTAAGTGGACTGATTGAGTCACCAACAAAGAAAAGTTTAAAAAAGGTAATAAAGGTTTAAGGGTTATTTACAAAGTGATAAACATGTAATATGACAATATAAATGGAAGAATATATAAAAAATGGAAGAAGAGGAGGAATAGGAATCCTGGGATCTGTTAAAAAGCGGTACAAACAGAGCCATAACTTGAAGAACTATTCGGAGATTGGTAGCATTGGGAGAAGAAATTCAACTTCCAACGTAAAAAATAAAATGAGAAAGGATCACATATGAACACCCTAGGAGAGTATGAAATATGCAAAGCCCACAAACCAGATCCAAATAGCATCCTTGACGACAAATTATATAAAACAAACAACCTATATGAAATTTGTTTACAACTGACAAACCAATCATTTCCTGATGATAACAGCCAAAAACGATTGAAACGCATCATAATCAAAAAAGAAATTGAACCATATGACATACATTGTTATTCATTAAAGAAAAGTTAATTTTGATTTTTCCAAAGCATACGTATACAAACATAATTCAACTAAACATTAAAAATGCATTAGTGGTTAAAATTTCATTACTTTGTTTTATTTACTTTTTATGTATTACGTTGAGTAACAAATAGTAATGGTTTATGAAAGAATTTGTATATATTGAAATTTTTACTTTAGAACGTCCTATTAAAGTCTTTTCTTAATAGCAAAAAAAAAACGAACGTAATACAATACATGAAAGACTCAATTTGTTCATCAATGTACAGATTGCATGCTATACAATATCTATAGATATGCTCATGCACATCGCCAGCATAATGAAAGCCTTTAGTGCGCTTTGGAGTTCAGAGTTGAAGAGCTACTAACGCTCTATAGCATAGGAACGTGTAACGTGGATGGAAGAGTTCGAGATTTGTGGGGCTATAACGATACACAGCGTCATGGTAAACACTTAACAGTAAAATATATTTAATCTGAATCATAAACAGAGCTCATTTATACCTAGAAAAGTGGTATGAAATCACTCTTTAGTCTTTTGCAGGTTATATAATCGTAGCATATTCAGTCTTAAATTTAATGTGATATTTGATAGATGAGAAATATAAATTACATTAATTCACCCTTTGTTGTAAAGAGTTGATATACAAAATAATAAAACTTTGTCTAACAAAGTTAATTAATTATATAAATGATACAAACTTTTTTTTCTACAAACAAAACTCGTTTGCTTAAAAGAATTTCATATAAAAAAAACTTTTAACAATAAACTACATGACATAACATTTTTAAGTAAATTAAACATAGGGATTATTGATTTTTCCTTTTAAATTTACTTTTTAAAAATAATCTTTAAAAATCGAACGATTTTAAAAATGTTAAGCCGTGGGTAAAACGTAAAAGAATATTTTAAAGCTAAATAAAAAGTACTGTTTCAAAAAAGTATTGACTTTATATCGACCAAATTATTGTGTTCCTAACGAATACTAAAGACAAGATGAAAGCAAAAGAAGCTTTGAGCTCAGTCTGTCAATAGAGATATATACTCACTTATACAACACATACACTTTAACTTCTGTCATAAAAGAAAATTCTCTATATCCTTTTATACAAATAGAAACTTCAAGAGAGCATGTTTTTCGAACACAATTTTTTAATAACTACGGAAATAAATATGTTGTGAACTATTCGAATGAAATTTTCCCGGAAATTGGAACGTGTATTAAGGTCCAATTTACATTTGAATATTAATTTATTTTTTTATTATAATGAAACGATTTTTAGCTGCTGAAAGATATTTATTTAATGGTTAATTTTAAAATGATTCATTTGCAACAAGTTGCCGCTTGAAACATTTCTGCCGTTGATGGATTGAAATGAATTATTATGGCATTTTGTTTTAATTACCACGCCGAGAATAAGGAAATGAAAATGTCTTGATAATTGTGAACATTAATTTATCCGTACAACCGTCATTAATTCAACTATTGTTTTGTCTACGAGTAAAATCTTAGCCTCTATAACTAACCTTGGTATTAAGATTTGCCATTCTATTCACTCAACACTTGATTTCTTGATATAAAGCCCACCACAAATTAAATTTGGATATAGCTTTCTGCTATTAATTGCAAATAATATAATTTTGACGATGAATGAAGGTATATTATTTGCGACATTCTCCCAGCATCTCCAATTAACGAGCCTTTTGTATTTCAACGAAGATAATATATAGCTCAGACATTTAATAACGCCCTTATAACTCCAACGAGGAAAAATCAATGATTTTCATTTTCAAAAACCTCACATATACAGCAAATTAATTTATTAATAAATAACGCTGAAAAGTTACTATTTGATTAATATTTAAAAAAACTATTAATAGAATATTCCATGATAGTTAATATAAATAAATGATATGATATTTTGATAATTTCTGCTAATTTTGATGAGTTCCAGCTCAAACAATGTAAACCTCGATTCACAATTGTGCGTACTAATCTGTACAATGTTAAATTTTAATATATAGGCCTCATGATGAAATGCAACGAACCTTGTTACAAACATAGATAAAAAACAATGTTACTCTACCCCATGTTTTAAATAAACCAACTCTATCATGCAAGTGAAGGTAGTTAATTCATTATTGCAGTGTGCTATTGAGGGTGAGCTTTGGTGGTTGCAATGCGAATAAAACAAATCGTTGTTTTACAGTTAATCGCTGTTGAGGATCACTATTCAAATTCAAAAAGGAAATAACCACAATTGATAAACCTATCATTTTTCACTTGAATATTGCGTGTACCTCGACACATAAATAAAAATAAATAGGAATGAATTTTCACCAATACAAAATATTGGGTGATATTTTATTCTCATCGTTCATAAAGGTATTATAATTTTTTTCATACTTTTACTTTTCACATTTATGTATGAAACAAAAATACAATTATTTATAACTTAAATTATGTATATGTACATACCTCTCCATCAATTTATCCCAATGCCATAGTATTCGGTAATTGAATTATAAAAAAATAATGAATTGAATATTAAAAATGGATTACAAGACAAAAAAGTCCAAACCGAAAAATTCAGACATATGGATTGAAATATGATTGAATGTCATTTCATCTTCATTAAACATAAGATATTTAGCTAAAAATATAATGGTTCATTTTTACCTTTAGTAAACTTTTTGTAGGAACAACTTTTCTTTACTTTTTCAGTCTTTAGTATAAATCAAAATAAAACAAAAGTGCAAAACTAACTTAAGTATATAATCGGATTACATATGGGTGATCCAATGTGTAGATTCTACCTGGCAAAAGATGAAACCGTTTTTTACGTTATGTGGGAATGCAGTACTTTGATTGAATACAGACATAAGGAACAAGGGATAACAAACCTTGGAATTGAAATAATCAAAAAGCACTTAATGCACCAACCGCTGAGGTTCGTCCAACAAATCGGTCCCAAATAACTGGAATAGAAACCCAGACAATATAATAAACCCTGAGACTACAGTGTTAAAGCACAAAAATGTCATATGAAGAATCCAACTTAATAAAAATAAATAAAATACCCAAAAATCTTTTCTTGCAATGGATCATTTTATTTAACTATTTCTTATTTTATTATTTTTGAGAATACATTTTATATGAAAGCAAAAACGAATAGTCTTTGCATAATTGATATAATAATACATTTGGCAAAACAGGGTAGTATATATACATTAAAGTAAAATCTATTAGTCGAGTTCCTATTTAATGTTTGGCATTAATGTTTGGAATTCACTTAATAGATAAATTTTAACGTAATTGCTAAAGACCGTTACAAATTCTAGGAAAAATAAATTTAGACTCTTAAATTGGTATCTAACTAATATAATATGTCATGTTTTAACTGAATGATGGACCATAATAAGATTCTTAAAGGGTTACATAGGTTTAATTGTGGAAAAAAAGATATATTTTCAAAATTTTTTTCCGTATAAAAATTGGAAAATTGTATTTACTTTATTTATTGTCTTAAACAAATACATTTGACAAAGAGTTTCTGAAATTTTAATTGAAAAATATTGAAAACGTCTCCAATGCGGCGTCATTTCCGGTGACTCTATGGAAAAATGGTATGTCGTTGTCGAAAGTAGAATTCATGACAGGATCATCCGAAATGAAAAAAAATACACGTTATAGTTAAGACTATAAACTATAACTTCGACGAAGGAAAAAAAGTGAATAAATCATTTTTGGTAAACATTTATAAAAAAAATCTAATTTTGATGAAATTTGCCCTACATTTTTTTTACATAGTTGTAAATGAAAAAGAAATCTTTTGTCCAGGCCCTTCTGAATTGTATCTTGAAGACCTGTGTACCAGTACAATGAACCAGTAACTGAAGACCAGTACAATTTCATCAAAATCAGTTGAGTAGTTCTCGTGAAATCTTGACAACTAACTTTGAAAGCAAAATTTCAAGAAAAACGCGACAAAAAACGAGCAGCTGATGATTACTTAATGCTTTGAATTACTTAATTCAAAACCTTTAGAAACATGTCGTAATCAAGAAGTAAATACAGAAATTGAACCATATTCGAAAATAATAAATAAAACATACTCGAATCAATTTGAAAAATAAGAAAAATATTCTAGAGATGTTGTTAAAATGAATAGAACATTATAAAAATCGATTTTTTGAAACCGTGAAACCCATGTAACCCCTTAAGCTGAATGTGTTTACTATTTGCGGTCATTGTTTGTGCATACGTCTATATCAGGACCGGATTTTCCATAAGATTAAATATGCTGATTTTTAAAAGGATATAAATCCTGAAAAATCAATTGAGTTATTTTTTTGTTCATAGATCAATTTTATTAAAATAATTAATTAATTAAAAATTAATTTGAGTATTAAACGGACACAAACTACTTTTGGTGTCACTAGCATCTTATGGCAGCAATTTCATAAAAACATAGCTTAAGCCTCTTTTTATTTAAACCTGGCCCTGCCGTTTCACATATTTTTTCATGGATATGGTAAATAAGTTATTATACAGTGTATGAAAAGGTGCTTTTAACTAACTTGCTTTAATACAAAATCTTGTTTTTTCGAATACTATCCAAAAAATATATTAAATTGAAAAGGTACAATATGCGTAAAATTATTCTTTTTTCATCAAAGCACCATTTATTTTGAACGATATCTTTAAACGCCGTCAAATTCAAAGACAATGGTTCATTTGTTATTATTCTTTGCCGCTTGAGAGGAAGCAAAAGTTAATATTCACTTAAATAAACCCCTGAACAATTTAAATTAACTCAACGAAAACAGTTTAAAAAAAGTTTTCTTTTCATTCTCAATATAAACACTTTGAGGCGCACAAATGAAATATTATTTCTAATTTATATTGATGTTTACTTTTTAAAAGTTTCCGAGAACTTGAATATTACGATTTCGTATTAATAATTACTCATAAATATAATTGAACATACCACAGCTATTCTTAGAATAAGTTTTTTATTAAATTTGATATGTAATTTTTGAAATCATGATACACTATTTGTTTCTTTTTATTACGAATATAACGTTTAGTTAAATTGTTGCATGTCATTTAAACGTTGTATTCTTTGTAATGATTATTATATTATTACAATTATAAATTATTGTATTAAATTACAATTAATTTTATCATTTAAAATCTACAATTTACTTCACAAAAAAAAAACATTCTTCGTAAAATAATTTGATATAATATATTATGTATTTACGTGTATAATTGCGATAACAGTTTATATTTATTTGAAATATCTTCATTGTTACTAAATAATATTTCATTAAAATTTGTATTTCAAACGCAAAAAACACTTACTCTAGTAGCAATACCTTTGATTTATATACTTTTTTTATTTAATATAAAAAAAATAAAGTAATATTTTCATACATACCAATAGTGAAAATAATCAATAGTCTTTGAAAATAAACAACTCGGCGTTCAAGTCTCATAAGTAATTGCATTTTGTGACGCCCAAGGCTATTTAACTTACAGGAAAAGTTATTTCTCCTCCATATTACGTGTAAGATGTAAGTACATCATTTCTCCTTTATTTTGTCTTGGACTAGGTTGAACTAGCCCATTTTGTTGCCTTAAGAACTGCATTTTATTTATTTATTTATTTATTCGAAGTGTGCATTTTATTCAATAGTTTGAAAGATTTTTGCGCTTGACAAAAGTTTAAGTGGTTTTTAGATTTAAGGTAGCAATAGTTGCAACTACAGTCTTGAAGGTATACGTAGTTCACACAGAATCAAAGTATAATTAAAAAAATATTTTATTTTTATCACATCATGTCGGGGTCATTTGTCTCTTAATTTTTATTGCACTTGCTTTCCATTTCAAGTAGTGGAAAAATTTCAAAAATAAGTATACCTACATCTGTATTTTTTGATGATATCCATAACATTAATGCTTTCCAAACTTATACATGGCATGATTGACATTCTCTTACTAAGTTTCACATTCTAAACTATTATTTTCCGAGAAACTGAAAACAAAGAAATATATATTCTTGACTACTATAATGCATAGACCAGAAGGCATAAAGCCAGTATGTTTTAAAAACCAAACTTAAAATACCAAAGGCAGTGGTTCTAAAGTTTGTTAGAGTTACTGACCTCCACCAGTTTTATATGCACATTCACCGAACTCTTCTTAATTAGAAAAAAAAACATAGATAATATGAGCCGGGGTATGCCTCGACCGAATCCGCGATACTAACTCACTATCCTAGGGTTCAATCAATCGTAGATTAAGAACCCTTTACCTAGGGCATCAAGCATAGGAAATTAGTCACGGAAAGATATATTATTATTATTGATACTAAACAGGTATTAATACATTACTTAGATCTTAAAAAGTATCTTTCTTCGTTAATCAATTATTGTTGAAAAAATAGTAAATAAAAAAATATTTTGTCCTAGAATTGACTGAATCGATTGATCTAAAATTTTACTATGATATAGGGGTTGCTAATACCTTTTTATAAGAATAAACACCAATACAGTTTAATGAAATATAAAAAAAAAACATAAATGAAAAAACGCTTAAAAATTTGTAACCATGAAACAATTTCGGTACCGCTCTGATAATAAACTTACTTTACTTAAGAAACTTTTTATAAAGTATCTAGGTTTTCCAAGATTTTTCGGGAAAATATTACCATCTGCAGTAAAAAAAGTAATAACCACTTCCCCGCTTAATGTTAATTGTTTGTTTAACCTGAATATGTTCATTGTACATAAATGTGCACACAAAAAAAAATAATTGGTATACTAATATTCATTTCATTCTGTTTTTCCTGTTTTTTTTTTTATAATATTTAAAGAAAATATTTTTCCATAGTTATCAATAAGTTTAATATATTCAATGAGCTATTAGCCAATACGAGAGTAATGTTTCGAGCGATGCAAGAATATCTGATAATAGCACACACGCTGGGCAAGAGGTAAGATGCAAGAGGCTATTAGCCAATGAAATTGCAATATTTAGAGATATTCATTTGTTTTGATTTTTGAAAATTTGAAAATTGAACGAAACCACTCCCACAGCCAATGTGAGCCATATACGATTACGTATACTCAACTTATACACATTGTGCATTGATATCAATGGGGTCTACCAATATAAGAATTAAAAGGTAAGATGTAAAAAATTTTTAAAACAAGAAAGTAAAAACATAAAATTACGTTTTTTAATTGGAAAAAAAATCATTTAAATTAATGGTAAATTAAAATATTATTATAATTAAGTGTAATAATATAATGAACATTGTAAGCAAATCGCAATAATAAGCTTTGAATTTTTCTAATAAAAAATTAAATAATAAACATTCCTGCTTAAAATATTTTTCAAAAATTGTAGGAATACAGAATGAAATGAATATTTGAGTGCTGGAAATTATTGTCTTTTGTTGTGGGCGTATTTATGTACATTTTCCGGTTAAAAAAGCAATTGACAATAAACGCGGAAATGGTTATTTTTAACTTTTTTTAACTATTTATATACTATTTAACTATTTTATTTTTAACTACGTTGTATGTTAAATATATGCTGTATTTAAATATGTTGATGAATTTAAAAAAAAATTAAGAACCCAGACTTTATATAGATAGTATGAAAATAAGAGAATATATGGAGATGGAATTATAGTAGTTGTTTCAAAATTTTTCGGGCTGAAATGGTTTCTTCTGTATTTGGTGCATTCGATAAGTTCAACCCTTATGTTAATGACTGACTTTATCGATGTTTTTTCGCAACCGGGTAACTACGAACGTTAAAAAAATATTTGACTAAATAAGTTTGTCTGTTTTAGTTTTCATATGAATAGTTATCGAATATTTCAGAAAAAGAAAAAGAAAAAAAAAACTGTAAAAATGTGAATGATATCTAAACTGGCTTTGACACTATGGATCAAATGGTTCGTAGGTACTGGTAGGTACCTAAACATGTCACCAGCGATCTTCAAAATGGCTAATGGTAGTGTTCTTCAATATACATTACTTCACCTAGATCATATTTAATTTATTATGAAAACAATAAAATGATTCCCAAAAAAACAACAGATCATCGTCAGTTTCTGCGTAAATTTAGTGAAGCACTGACATTGAGACTCTCCCAATGATTGAATTGCGTACAGTGAATCCTCAAGTGACGCACCATTTCATTACAATTAAAAATACCTATTTTAGGTCGGGAACTAGAAAGTGCCGAACCAAACCCTGGTCCAATAATTCTGTTGGATAAAACTATGAGATAAAAGTTAAAATATAGCACAATATCGTAATATTTTTAAGTAACATATAATTGAAGTTTAAGCTATTTAAAAAAAACTTAAATCCACTCTATATAGCTTTCTTTTGAATTAAGCAACCACCCGAAAGCATAAAATGATTTTTTTTTTAATTTTACATAATATGGAATCACGATGGACACCTGGGCACCCGGTCTTTATATGATCCTTATAGCCACCAAATACGACATTATTACAAAAAGCGATTCTTATAAGATAAAAACATATCTTTCTAAAGTCACATTAAGAAAAAAAAATTTTTAGATTATCTAATTTTTCTATTATCTTTATTAATATTATATTATTATAAGCTATTAATATCTTTTATTATGATTTTGGAGTTTTCTCGTATCAATTTTCATACTTCAACTTCAAATTATAAAAACTGTTGAGAATAAATAAAACCAAAATCGATTGATATTGATATTTTTCATTACTCGAAAACACCAGTTCTAGTTTTTCCACTGATGTAGGTGTAACTCCCAATTACAATGATAAACGGTTATTTTTTATCAATACTACAATTTGGTTCTAAAATGGGAAATAATTATGATTGGCTATAAAATACCTACAACATTTCTAAAATCATAAAAGTAAGTTAATTAGGCAATTATCCTTGTTTTTTTTTTGACAACAATGCTGCTTACTTTTGATGGTTCATATTGGTGGTTTATAATTTCATATATTCTCATTGTTTTTTAGATATTTATATTTTTTAACTTTTTATAACACATTTCATCGGTTTCTTCCTAATAATACAAATTTGGCGGCCAATTATTTAATATTCTTAAGTAATTAATATACATCTTATATGTATTTATGAAATTTGTTTACAATTGACAAAATAAAGCATTACCTGACAATGACGACCCAAAACTATTGAAACGTGTTGCATTTAATAAAAAAATTGAGTTATACGACAGAAATAATAACTCTTAGTCGGAAAATCTATGAACCGTGTTATACAAAAATAAAAATTAAAAAATTAACAAAAAACAAAGAGATTATAAATAATTATAATACGGCACACACCTGATTGTTAATAAAAAAAAATATATACTTACCCAAAAGTTCATACTTTAAAACTTTCAAGTGTAATTGAAGATTACTCGTAAGATTTAGAAAATTTCATTCTTTTTAAAAAAAAATGTATTTTAAAAGTGAGGATTTATCCTCGTAAGCGTTTTGTGATATTTTTTCAAGTGGAATGTTTTATGTTTGCTCTTAATCTGACTAAACAAATATGTTTCGGTGTGTAAACAGGAATTGACTTGAAATGAAATTAATATACAGATTTAAAGTATCAAATAATTATACGATAATTCTCTACGTGTACAATCTTTTATGCAAACATCAAATTATACAGATAGGTATTATTTACCCAGTCAAATATTCCATAGAGCGTGTAGATAGGAATACGAATAGGTTTGAATGTTGTGTTGGTACCTCTTTAATTTAGAAACTCGTATGAAAACCATTCTGTTTTCCCTCTGTCATAGGTGGGTACATTTAATTACAAATATTATGTACTAGATGTATGTACCTACGAACGTGTTTCGCTATTGTCTAACCTAACGTAACCTGTAAAGCTTCGCGTAGCTCTATTTATATTTTCTGGTGGCGGCGTTGAGTAGACACAGAGCTCGCATTCAAATTCCATACAAATCTCTTTCTCGTTTAATATTTTCACTGTCACCATTCTTGTTGATTACTATACCAGGTATTAACAAGACAATAGATTGTCGACGTTATATGTCCAACGAAACGATGTCTAAAGCACTTGGATAAATAGACATTGTTTCAGAAAGCAATTAATGAAAAATTAATATATCATGTTGACAATATAAACCATTGTATATAAATTAAATACTGCATTCAATTTAAAGGGAGTCCGCTCGTATTTAATGGCAATTTTCCTGTTAGATAAAATGTAGCGTCGGTGTGGTTGCCATGGTCCGATCGTTGTATTTAATAGGCTAACCAATGTTTCATTTGAACTCTATTAGCTATTTCATTTACATATTACCGATTTCTATTTAGATTCTATGTTCAAAAATGGAAATTAAACCTTTTCGTACCAGTTAAAGCTTTAATAAAGTTTCTTACTAATGACAAGCTTTAATTTAATTTTCGCTCTTTTAAAGTTACAACTTTTCATTTCAAATGCTAGACATATTTCGTCACTGCTCATTCAAATTTTATTAATTAACCTTCAGTTATATAAAGCTTCTGCAATAAAACTTTTATTTTCACCTACATTTATGAATCTAAAATTATTATGTATGTATTCTTAATCCTTTTATTGCTTTTTAAGGTACCTTGGTGCCCATTTTCTGCTATGGTCAGATTTTTCTTCAAAATAATTTCATCCGTTCTGGTTCTCATTACTTAATCGATTTCGAAAAGACTCATGATTCATTAAATCAAGTATAAGAGTATTTAACTTTTGGTTATTTTTTTTTATTCAATTTTATTTTTTATTGTAGTTATTGGTCGAGTAACTACAATGTTTTGGGGCTTTAAAAATTATTCAGACAATAAAATTAAAAGTTCACAAAATCAACTCAAGTGTCGAATAAGAAGGCAAATATTTAAGTTGAATTACTCAGATATCCAATATAGTAGATACTTAACGGTTAGTGAAAATACTAGGAAGCAAATTTTTCTTATTTTTAAATGAATTTTTTGTTTCAAAAACAGATTCAATGTTTTTTTTTTTCACATTTTAATGATATTCAATTACAAAAGTAAATATAGACTAGTTTTTATTAGGTTGACTTTTTAGGCGGTCATTGAATATTGTACCATTACAACATCAAATAAAATATAAAAAGTATAAGGAAACTAAAGAAAAATAAAAAAATAATTAAAATATAAATTTAATTTTACTTAATTAATATCCAGTATTGGTTGAATAAAGTAAACAGCTCATGGGATTTATGGATCAAAAATTAAATACTTTCTTAATAGTTTTTATTCAATCTTCGAACAACTTTTCGTCCCTTTTCGGAACTTTATCAATGATTGTAACAAAAAATAAATATAATCATGAATATTATATGATCAGAAAACTATACGAGGTCAGAAAAATGAAATGAAAAAGGAAATAACGTATATTGTAGTCTTATGAAATATAATTTACAAAAATAAACTATAGATATAAATTGAACAAAAGCACAAATAAATTATTTTTTTATGTATTGCCCAGATACGTATTTCGGAACGATCCAATACTACTTCATAATCACCGAGGAAAATTCCCTGGGAATCAAAATACGTATCTGAGCAATACATCAAAATACATTTGTTTGAGCTTTTGATCGAATTTATGTTTATAGTTTCCTTTCGTAAATTATATTACATAAATAAGACTATAACATAATTTATTGGCATAATGTATAAACAGTGTTTCCATCATCACAATCTAATATCACAGATAATTAGCAATAAATTATGTTGACAAAAAGTCATAATAAAACGTAATAATTTAAAGATTCTGAAGGATAATTTCAATTTGTCCTAAAAAAGCTCAAACTTTTCAAATGGTAGGTTTCAAAAGATAATGATTAAGGAAATAAAATTAAGAGAATATTTTCTCTGTATCTTGCAATATAGTTGAGGAAAATATCATTGCATAATCTTGTACATTTCTTTGGGGTACTAATATTGTGATCTTCAAATAGAGAAAGTTAAGATGGTAATTACATATATAATAAAGAAAGAAAAATTAACAAAATGATTAAAATACAACTAAATTAATATAGTAATGAAAACGAAAAAAATTGCTATGTAAGGAACATATCATATTTATCCAAAATAAAAACAAAGAAATGAAAAAAATCTTGATGAAAATTTCGTTTTCAGACATAAAAGAAAAGACAAGCTTAATACTAAGAAAAGGTTCCATAAACCGATGTTGTAAGTAAAATATCGCTTATCACTTTAATTTTATGTTTCTACAAAAAGTTCGACAGATTTAATGGAACTGATTTTGCCTAAGCAATTCAATATCAAAACAAAAATCGCAAATTCAAGGAAATGTGATTATACCATCATGGCTGATAACACAGCACTTTGTAATGTAATATATATTCCTCAGATATTTTATTATGTTTTTGAGCATCCATTTAATTAAAATAAGCAGATGGTGATCATTATCTGTAACACGATATACCACACATAAAACTTGGTACATATACTAGGGTATACATATCAAGATATTTTCAAGCCGCGTCTTAAAAGAAGTAGACAGAATCCCTGACAACCTGTGGATTTATCTATAAGCTTGTGTTGGCTTTTGCGTTGGTTATAAACGTAACGTTTCATAAAAAACGTGATAAAAAATACAAATACTCATAATCTTAACGTCTAACTGGTGAATATGTTATGATTTCAACAATTTCATGTCACATTTTACTAACAGACTAATGTGTATAGTTGCTAATATTGCTTTTAATAAGATATACCTTTAAGAATAAGCATATATAATAACCAAACTGAAATCAACAAGCTTTTGGTGACATTAAACCATAACTTTGTTAGAACTATTTAGTAGTCAACGAATTTGACAATACTCATGCAATATATTCGTTATCGTTAAATTATGATTTCCTTTAATTGCATAAAAGCTCGTTATTGTTTTATAAATATTAAAATTCTGCTTTTTTCCGATTTAATTTTTATTTTTGGTTTACTTCTTAAATTGCAGCGTATACAACAACCCTTACCTAAGACAGCACTTTTAAAAAGATAAAGAAAGGAAAGGAGTATCTTCTTCGTATTCTCCAATCTGCAAAGAGTTTTAATGTTCGAGAACTTACTACGTAGCTCAGGAATTTTTTCAACAATTACGAGCGTTAACATACCGTTGACGATTGTGCATAAGAAATCTCAAAAATGATCAATACAAAAATATTTAATACTTGTTGAGAAAATAAAATTCCAAAGTTAAACCTCGTAAATGTTAGTCCAACTGTATGTTTATAAGACAACAACAAAATAGTTTACAAATTAATTAAAATGTGCATAGACACGATTCCAATACACAGCTTTCTTGAAAAAATGTAAATGTGACCTGTTTAAAATCATAATTACTAGTTAACTTTCAATTAAAAAAAAACTATTCCCCACATAAACCAGTTTTTTAACTTTTTTTTAATATTTAATATTTTGAATAAGACCTATGGCGTTAAAATTTGTACTCAAAAAAAAAACTTTTACATAGCATGATGTTTCAATGTTAAATTCTGGCTTCTTCAGGTGATTAAAACGTTAATAATTGTCATATTTGTTTGACTTTTTTCCAGCACCAAAAATTTGATTACTCAAAATAATGGTGTTTAATAAAACCAAAAATGTAAGTTATTGTAAATAAATTATCCAAAAAAATACTCTTAGCTACGGATGGCCAACCCGAATGATATTGCGCGCCAGTTTAGAAATGCATTTCAACTCCGCGGGCAACATATAATATTATTAGGATTAATTTAGATGATTTAGATACACTGTAGACAATTTAAATAAATTCCTCACTTATACAATAAATACATTTTGTAAAAGTGTGATGCATCACGTGGGTCAGAAAGATGATCAAAGTGGACCTCATGTAGCCCGCGAGCTACCGATTGGTCATCCCTGCTTTTAATCACTACAATGATATAAAAAGGCGGCATAAAGAACGTGGATTTACTATCGTTATATCGTACTTTGCGCAGTCAACAATTATTTTACCAAGTCTTAATTATAATAAAATCATTATTTTCATTAAAAATTTGCATATATAGTAAATATATGCATTGATATAATTGCTTTAAATATAAAATTGATACAAAATGCTATGACAGCAAATTTAATTTTGTTTAAGCTAAGTAACCATTAAAATGATCATTATTTATTTGTTTGCTCGATAGGCTTTAATGAATATTCAAAAATGGAAGCTTTTATCACCGAATTTAGTTAATAAAATGTACTTGAAAATTTAAAACAAACCATACAAATTAATTTAGCAGATTTCTACTTGAATAAATAATCAAACAATTCCAATAGGGGTTGACATTTCAATACCAAATGTCGCATTCATATTTATGAAACACAATTTTTACATCAATAGTTTGATTCAAAATGGAGTTTGTTATTTACATAAAAGTTTTGTATCTAAAATTAACAAGTAAAAAATAATACATTATAAGTTATAACAATAACTAATTTTTTGTTATGATTAGAATTTTCTTTACTCAGTTTTAATATTTAATGATGCGTTTTTTATAAATCATTAACTTGATAGGGTGGTGGTGAAATAATATCGCTGAATTCTGCGTTTGATTGCTTAATTTAAGGGATTATTTACTAATATATGCACCCTCGTCATTAAATAAGATTTATTATCATAATTCTTAAATATTTAATCGTTATAATCCTTAATCAAATATTAAATTCGTAAATTAATTGAGACAGAAAATAACAAAATGTAAACATTTTTTCCATTAGTGAAATTTGATTTACTTTTCTTGTGAAAATAAAAGCAGGAATTTATGTACTCCGGTATTCCTATGCGAGTTTATTTATATTTAAACGTCTTAATTGAAAAATATCTTCTTTATAAGCTTATTTTTTATTTTAAAAAAAATAGTCTTATTACATTTATTTTATAAATACAGCAAGGAAATGTTAAAACGCCACATTTTTTTTGCAAATATAATTTCCTTGTTCAAACGCGAGGGTCTTTTAATATCATACGTAAATTCCCCTCCGTATTTAATGAACGCATTTAGCGTTTTATAACTCTAGGAAAATTTGACATTCACAAGTATTAAAAGCATTCAGCTATTATCCAGGTACACATACATAAAAAGGAGCGAAGAACATTTAATATATAGAAATAATAAAACTAAGGAATGTTAAATATGGATGTGTAATGTGTATGTAGATAAATCATGAGAGTCTAAAGCTTAAGAATAAAAAATGGGTTGTGCAAGCGGGTTTTACTTGTTGGCGTTCCGGGTTTTTCTTGAGGGGTTTTCGTTGGTGTGAATAATAAAATTTGTTTTAATTAAAAATAGATACTTTCGATAACGTCAAAAATGTTGCATAGAAAGGGGTCTCATGACGTAAATAATGAAAACAACTCACAAACGCAATTAAAACGTACATTATGTTGAATGTTCACTTAATGGCATAAACGTGCTCATTTTGGTGAATGTTGATAACAAAGTTGCCCCAACCCTTAGTCATCATTGCTATGGCTATGCGCCCCTTCAAGCCTAGGGGGAATGTCGTTGTTCATTGAATCTACTGAGTTTATGAAGCCACCGATACTTGAGCGTCTCTTGATAAGACATTGATATGAGCATATGGTAAAATGAGATGAACTTACATACTCTTTCTAAACACAAACAAAGCCAGACATAGACAACATTGTGCTCCGATCAATACATTCTAAAGAATATATAGATTTGATACATAAAATATCGCTTTACCCATCATTTCATAAATACGAATCGTTAAGAAAAATTTTCCCTCAATCTCTACAAATAACTGCTATTCTGTATTGTTAATGTTCAAACGGAAAAACTTATATTTTATTGGCGATAAAAATTCTCGCAAAAATATTTCCACATTATATAATGGAAATATATTCTTTCTGTTATTAAAAAAATTCTCTCTTATTACATTTTCAATCATCGGAAAATTAAATTGTATAAATTCAATAGTTCTCACAATAAAGCCTATGTACTCGCATATTCGATACTTAATAATTTCCGTTTTAAAATCGAATGATCAAATAAATCAGTGAAGTTTATATTTGATCGTAAAATACTCACACAAGAGTTAAGAACATCACATCAAAGAAATATGTTTTGTTGTATGGTAAGAAAAAGTCAAGAATCTCAAACAATAATAATCTTTAAAGCTATTGATTTCCCTAAAACAAGTACAACTTTTTCAAGATTTTAATGTCGATTTTGTCAAGTGACAATAAAAAAAAAAGAAGCTTTTCAATGTGAGGTAAAAGAACAAACGAATCTTACTCCCATCTTTTCCGGCCACGTTTCTTACTTGCGGCAAACACGTGTCATATTCTATTCCAGATTATAGTCTGTTACCATCCACATTTGAACGGAAAACCCCGCGGTCCATTCCAAGGACAAAGAAAACCATATTGACCATCTTGATTGAAATTTGTATGTTTCGTTGTTCAAGTTGGCTTACTTTATTTCATGTACACACACACAAACAAAACTTTACATGAGTTCTTTTATAAAGAATAAAGCTTTTATATGTTCTTTTAAGGATTTGTGTGATTTATTGGAGAAGGTAATAATACCATAGGCTTTAAAATGAACCAATAGGTTATCGAATTGATTTTTTTTACTTTATACTTGTAGTTCAAATACTATGTATTTCTGTTTAAAAAAAATAATACGAAAAGTCTATGGTATCCTTATATACTTTTTTAACTTAAGGGTGTTAATAACTTTCAAAATTTTATCGCCATATCTATAATTGAAATATCATTTTTTTTTTTGTAAACAAATATTTTTATAATGAGAACGATGACACGATAATACATAAATTATAAAAAATTATGTCATTTTTTTCATTATTATTGTATCATTATGTCGAAATAAATATTTTCTTATCAAGATCCTAAAAAGTTTTTTGTCGATTTATTTTGTCAGTATGTCATTTTCGTTGAGTTAAAAATAATTAAAAAAATATCCATCACCAGATATAATTTAATTGGTTCCTTTAAAAGTTACTTCATCCATCAAATAATGAGTACCTTTCACCTCCAGTTATAAAAAAAGCAAGAATTTAAAACTTTTATTTTACTACAAAAAGCTTATTTATAAATTAAAGTTTTTTTTTTAAATTACTATGATAAAAGTCATCAATTACAATTTCTGTGTTGTTTTTTTGAGAACATCAAAAGATGAAAACTATTAAAATGGTTTTTTTTATCGTACCCCTTTGTTTTGTTTGCAATTTGTTTGCCGATTAGGCAAACTGCACCCTTACGTAAAGTGCTGTACACTATGTATTGGTTCCCGTAGGGTTGTTCTAAAAGGAGATGCGGTTCTGTCTTTGGTGTTCTTCTTTATTGTCAAAAAGATTGACAGCCAGATGGTTTGGAAGTTTTCCCAGTATCTCAAGCTATTTTTAAAGGAAAAGTGACTTTTTCACTTTTGATCATCGTGATTTTACAATTTCCAAGGACATCGTAGCAGTACGCATGACCTCCAATTGTTTCCAACGTTTTTAGTAAAACTTCTGAATATTTGAGATATTGAAGCTAGAAGATTTCCAATATTATCCCTATTTGTCCATAAAAGCTTTAATAGCACATCAATTCACTATTCAGTTACAACTGCAGTTTTTAACATTTTATTAACACTCGAGGATTTAGCATGAATAACTCAATTAGTACAAAATTTTCTTATTTTCCTTCCATATAAGTACTTAATTTTACGACAAGAATTTAATCCTTTATAATCTACTAATGTTGATTTTAAAATTATTAACCTTTGTATTATTAAATTTTTTGAGCTTTTACTTCAAATACTTACTACAATTGTCAAACAAAATTTATAAGAAGTCATCAAGAAGCATTGAATTTCTCTATTATTTCTATTCATTGAATAATAAGAAACCAAAGATCAATCTCTAATTTTCTCCATCCAATATTGTTTTCACACAAATTATTGTTCGTATTGTATCTTATTACATAGCAACTGTAGAGAAAATCAATCCTTCATAACGAGGTTGCTTGGCACTCGAAATTTGTAAATACAATAATACTTATACGAAATTAAATAATTATTCAAGTTTTTTATGAATAGCATTTAGGGGGGTTTTAACGTAAGAAATTTTCGCTGTAAGTTACGTAAGTATACTGAAGAACATTATTAACTATTTCATTCTTCTATAGATTTAGTATTTAAAAGAACGAATGATAATACGAAAGAATAATACTTTAAGAAAATTATTATAGGAAAGAAAGTTTAGAACATTAAGTATAGATTTAAGATTGAATTGGTTTATTTTTACAAGTAAATAATTATTGAGGGGTTCCGCTAAACACTCCAATATACAATGAATCCAATCCTTTCAATCCAAGTGTCTCCGAAGAATCATCAACGCTCCTTATTATGTTCAAAATGAAATAATTCATAGACACCTAATTATTCCTATGTGGCCGAATTTGTCTCACATACGTTCCAAAAATTTCATGAAAAATTTCTCTATTGTGCAAACCTAGAAGTGCAGTTGTTAGTATTATTACGAAAAGGCAATAGCCAAGAGATAATTTTACTAATTTAAAGAGAGTTGCGATCGTTGCGATAATGATTGGTGCCTCTCATCAAGTCCTCAAACCTGATAGCTTTAACTTGAAATTCTTTTCAAATATAAGTTCATTTTACTTTTATTTTACATCTTATTACTTTTGCTTACTGTTTTATTTATTGTTCAAATTTCAATTTTTTTATAATTCGCCAACTTCTAACAAAAAAATGATATTAACATTGCATTTTCGACAAAAAACAACATCCTCAAAATTTTCAAACCAAAGAAGAACAACCAAATCACATTGAAAAATAAAACCGGAATATATACAATTAAATGTGACTCATGTTAACAACTTTATACTGGCGAAACCAATAGATCTTTCGGGGGTAGATACAAAAAGCATATATAATCATATATAACCTGATTCGACATCATTTTCAAATTTTACAAAACATCTGTACGACGAAAATCATAAGTGTATAAATTTTGAAACAAACTTTCAACTTCTATATATTTACAAGAAAGAGTCACATATGAACACCCTGAAAGAATATGAAATATATAAACTCCAGAAACTTGGTCAAACCAATATCCATAATATCAAACTAATTATTCATCACAAACATATTGTATGGAATACGGTAAAAATTGATTAAATAAAAAAAACACCTGATGATGATAGCTATCTGCTGTTAAAACGAATTGTGGAAAAAAATTGAGTCTAATGAAATAAATAATTATAAACTAATTAAGTGACTAATTATCAAATAATGAGTCAGAAGTAATAGAATATTTACCAATGCTAAACTCAACTTTTGTCGTAATATAGATTTTTTTATTTAAAAATTTATTAATTGCCTTCTTTCTGTAATTCATATGTAATGTTGAATAAAAAAAATCATTAATTTTATAATATTGACTTGAAATGAAACTCAACAATGTTTGTTAAAGAAAAATAACTGAGCTGAAAGTTATAACAACCCTTTTGTAAAAGGTAATGTGAGCAAACAACTGGACCATACATATTTTTCCGACATTGAATGGTACGGCTGTTTCAACCGTAAATGATGAATATTGGCAATTTTTTGAATGCTTATAAAGCAGATGCTTATCATTTTCTTCGCCTTCATTCTATTAGAAAACCAATTCAGCAATTTAGCACAGAAAATCAATAAAAACATGATACAAAAGTAGGCAATTCATTTATATTTATAGAAATTCTTTTTTCTTTCAAGTGTTTGAATATGAAAAAAAATCAATTTTATGAAAATATTTTTTATTTGTATTAAAAAAAAAAGTTATTTTTCGGGACAATGTTACGATAGTACTTGTCAATTTTAATAGCCATTAAATTTTTGAACAATACGTAATGGAAGTGTGCGAATCGTGTTCTATTATTTGAACCTTTTTTGGTTATCGTCCCTGAAGATCAGAGCGTAAGAATTTTTTAAAGACATAAAAGACGAGATTCTATTAAGATTAAACTTTATACACTTTTGGAACTATTGACTACTTGAAAGCTTTCATCTAAAAGTATGAGTAGCACGAATTAAAATGATGAGAAATATTTTAGCTAGTCGCAGAATTTCAACTTTGAACTAATGTAAGATGTAATAAAACGCTATGTTTGAAATCAATATTTGGCAAATGGTCATCTGATATCGTCCACGGAATACATCGAATCAACTCGATTGAGAATAAGGATATTTGTTTTCTAAGTCAAACGAAACTAAAATAAATTAAGCGTTTACTCCCGGTCAAAGATTTCTGTCAAAACTTTTTATTGCCGTATAATTCTTTTGTGCTATTGTTACGGAATGATATATGAAAAATGTTTTCTATGTATAGAGATTTCAAAATATGTAATACGAATACGTATAGTTTTATACTCTCGTAAAAGCAATATCTTATGTGAACTAAAAGTAAAATGTTTCAAGCTTTAATTTATGTCTGAAAGTATGAGGATAACAGCACAACTTTGTCATATAAAAAAAAGCTGTGTATATTTTCATTCGGTTGTATTTTCCGATATCGTTGCAAGCATCCAAACATATGTTTGGAACAATGTTATTTTGATAGCAATCAATGTGAATAATGTGTTCAGTATACGAAATATCGCTACAGGCGTTCATTGATGTGTTTCAACACCAGAGATTTACACCAGCTGAAATGTGCGCTAATCGGTTAATCGGCGACAATACGTCCTTTAATTTACATAGATGCAATTAGTGCTTAGTGGTTGCCGACTCCATTCTCATTCACATATTTTCACAGAATTATCCATTTAATATTGATGCATAGAACTACTTTCATACGGAGTGACAAATGAGATCATAATGCGTCACATCACTTTTACGTATTGCATTCACATTACATGCACCTTCAACAACTCCATTACCCCAATTTTCAGTTTTCCCTAAAAGCATTCAATCCTTCTTTTTAAAAATGAACTTTCACTTAACATTGTTTAACTTAAGTTTTAGTAGATTTAAATAATGAAAAGGAAATTTTTAATGAGGAATAATACAAATAAACTGTTCAACACGATTGGGCTTTTGAACAAAAAAAAATCGGCCATAAATCGAAAGATCATATAATAACAATAATTTTTTGAATATAAATCCGAAAACAAGGCATCAATTCTCGAGCAACCACCTGACGTCATTTTGTAAATTTCAAATCACGATTCGCTGGATTGGAAATAATGATTTACGTTTTCATTTAGTAAAACTTTTTATTATCATCCATATATAAGTATTTTTTCCAGAAACTTCAAATATTAAAAGTTATTGTCCTGGTTTTGTACCATCGTGTAGGAATAATGTAAAAATTATGCTCGAAAAGTAGTTTTGAATGTTTCCCAAAATTTTTAACGTCGAAAGCAATGGTTTCAAGCATTGCACCGAATAAATTTTAAAAGATCATATTTTTTTACTACAAGGAATATTTAACTATAAGTATTAAGAAATTGTACATTTATTAATCATTATTCTATATTCTATTCTATTCTATGTAAGAATCGTTTTCCCTGACTGACTAATAGATCAATTTATAACCTAAACCACTGGCCAAAAAAATGTGAAATTCGGAGGATGTATTAATTTAATAAAGTAGAGATCTGATAAGAAATGATTTTTGAACAAAAATTCCCTGAAAGAGTGAAAAGAAGTCACAAATTTTGCATGGGAAAACGTGTCCCCTGATCAACAATTTAAATTTGAAATTTAATAACACAAGCAATAATTTAGTAACATCGTAACATAAGTGCCGTTAAACTCGAAATATAAAACGATTTTAAAAATTGAATATCTGGAGCTCTGAAAAATAGTGTATCAGCAAAATCAATGACAATTAAAAATTTAATTCTCCTTAAATCACCTATATAAAAACTTTTAATTATACTGTAAAACATGTTTCTTTCAAAAATAAAAATTATATAAAAACTTAACAAGTGTGACTCAAACTCATATACTAACTTCCATATAAATTTCTAGGTCTACAGACAAATTGTCAACAACAATAGGCACAATACAAAGATTTTTGTAATTTTTTTCGACTTTTGAGGTTTCTTATTAAACATTGTTTCAATTCCAAAATTAATATCAAGACTATTAGAAATTTAAAATAATCACAGGAACCGCAAATTTGTTTCGACTCAGATTTTGCTTATTTTCATAATTCCAAGTTAATAAAAACATCAGGATTTATTTATTAAGATATTAAAGAGGAATTCAAATACTTGTTAAGAGGTTATAATTATGAAAAAATAAGTATTTATACAATAGCGATAGTCAAATCTTGATAACTCTTGAAGTTCCGAGCTTTAAATTCATTCGAGCTTTAAAGGTTTTCTATTTGATACCATAATTTTTACATTAACAGTTTTCAGCATCAACTTAATAATATGCTGCACAGATAAAATGATGAGTATCAGCTAGTATATTACTAAAAATCATGAAATATACTAAATACGAGTATGAAAAATTCAAAATGACGTGTCAATTCATTACGTAAACATTAAACTTCATATAATAATAAAAAAATCATGTTGCATAAACAAATTTTCGGATTTTCTCCTCTATATTTGCTTTATAAGCACTTGCTTTTCGTCAAATTTCATGATTCTAGGTCAAATGGAATTACCCCGTAGGCTTTTATTTACTAACAAAGGTAGAAATCAGTCGAAAATGAAACAGATATGACAGTAACTTTCGATTGTATTAAGCTAAAATTTAACATTATCTTCGTTTATAATATTAAATTTAAGATTATCCCCTTCCATTTTTTTGACAAAAGTGTAATATAGTGATCTTATGTATACGAGTTCTTGGCGTTCGTTTAATCTTTTAAGGTAAGGAGCTTTAAAAAAAGAACAAAAAGCCAAACACAATAGTACTAAATTCACTTCTTGATTAAAATAGATCTAAAATGTGTATACAATATATAAAATATATTGCAGTCCAATTTATGTAGTATAATTTAACATAATAATATACAAATTTAATATAATAATATACAAATTTAATATAATAATATATAAACTTAATATAATAATATATAAAAATCATACCACCAACATAAATTTGAACAGAAGTTCAAACAAAAATATTCGTGACGTATTGCCCAGATACGTATTTCGATTGCCAAGCAAACAGTGGCCATCAAGTAGTTTGGATCACTCCGTAACTGCTATGTGATGATTCATCACATGATTTTTATATATTATTATATTAAGTTTATATATTATTATATTAAATTTGTATATTATTATATTAAATTTGTATATTATTATGTTAAATTATACTACATAAATTGGACTGTAATATATTTTATATATTGTATACACAGTATAACTGTTCAAAGTCAGCGGAAAAAATCTTATTTTGAGGTCTCATAAGAAACCGATTCATCATTAGATTTGAATCCATCACCTCCTCATTTCGAAATAGTCACTCAAATACTTATTTACCAGTAGACTTAAGTTTAGTTTTTTTTAAGTAAAACATTTTTACAAATACCATTGCTTTCACCTTATAATGCTAATACCTGTCCTTTATTTTTGATACTTCTGATTCCCGAAAAAAATGAAAAATGTATTTATATTTTTGTAAATAATGCGTCAGTAAATAGATATAACCATTTTTTTGAAAACAATACTATAGATTAAACCAGAATCATCGACAAAATTAAAAACTTTGTTAAAAGATCGTTCATTGTTTTGTTTCGAATATTAAAAAAAATAAATGCAGTATTTGGTTTTAATTATACATACTTAGAAAGCATAGTTTGATAACGTCGTATAATTAGCCTACGGTTTGGATAAATAAGAACAGAATAAGTGAATCATGCAACAGGTAATTCCACGCATCCTTTCAAATTTTGGTATTATTATCAAAATAGGAATCTGCTTACATCAACAAAAAGCATAGCCCAAAAAAACAAAAAGTTTAAATAATGATTTTAAATTCCAAAAATATAATCTTTATTTTTTATCTGTTTTCTCTCGTAAATAAAAATAGATTAGAGCTTTCAAACGACCTTTGTTTATTTTATTCTTCCTTCAAGCGTTGTTTTACCGCTGAGTGCTTCATAAAAAGCTTTATCATTAAATAACTGAAAAACATTTAAATTATAACAAGAAAAAATGATCATGAATCAAATACGAGACAAATTTAATTAGGAATTTATCTTTTCGCTGTGAGGATAATATTCTACTATATTGTTGACAAATAAAATGTTTTCCTAAATAAGAAAAAATGTGCTGTCTAAAATGGATATCTAACAAATCAATATCAATAGACTATAATAGAATTGTCAGAATCGTATTTTCATATATAATAAGAAGAGATTTCCCCAGTACAGAGATCAATTTCAATGTCAAGACATCAGGAAGGATGGCTTTTCAATATTTAGTTAGGATCGAATAGAACATATACAATATAAGGTTTTCGTAACTTCATTTCAATTATGGAGTTGTTTCGAAATAATTTATTTCTAATAAAATATAGCAAAAATATAAAACTATTAATATTTTAATATTATTAATGTTTTAGACAAGATTTCTTTTCTTTAAAAATATTACTCAAACTCCAACGTTTTTCTACATGAACACCTGTTAAAGTTTCAACTAATTGTTAATTACAGATTTGATTTCAGTATTTTTTTTTAATTTGAAACTAAGCATTGAAGTTTTAATCATGATTTTTGGAATTGAAACGAAAATAAAAACGTCCTTACCCAAAAAAGTATACTTTAATAAAAAAATACTACATAGTATTCAATATAATAAGAAGCTGAAATAAGATTCAACAGGATTAAACAATTGAGGCGCAAGAAAGTAAATGCAAATTAAAACTATAAATTTTAAGTTTTTGGGTACTTTATTTTAAAGGTTTGTTAATGACATTTATGTAAAAAATGATATTACTCAAATTTTCACCACGGTTAGTTTTCTATTCGTCGATCTAATGGTTAACATTTTTTAATCACATTTTCCATTAGAGACACTGAAATACGTCGTAATCAAGAAAAAATTGGAGTAATAGGACATACATTATTATTTATAAACTCCTTGTGTATGTTTTCTCTCATATCTTAATGATCCTAAAATTAAAAGCAGCGACAAGCTTAAATTGGCCAGTTAATTAAGAGTTGAAATGAGTATAAAAAAGTGAGTTAGAATTTTAAGAGCCTTATAACTTTTTTTGGGTTGAAGTGCCCTTTCAATGGCTTTTTTGTACAATCCCCTATGGAGCAGCATCTAACCTATACCTGCATCTACCTGTAAATTTAACATTTTTAAAGTTTTGGTCTGTTTCTTTATAACTAAAGAACGGAACAATCGAATTTAATGAAATTTGGAATTAAGATACAACACAATTACCCACTCAAAATAAGCTACTTATCATTCTTTAAAAATAATAAGGAAAGGTATCCCCTACGTATTATAAAAACTGAGGGTTTTTGGCTTATAGATATTATAAACTAGAAAATCCTAAATACATATTCACAAATAAATACATTAATAAGCGAGTCCCCCCTGAAATTCGACAAACTAAAAGAAAATACTTATCGGCATTTATGTGAACTAAAGTTAGAGGCTCCTATCGACACAAGGTTTATAAAATACACAGGTGGCCTCATGCGCTACGTGACGTTTCCAGAAGAAATTTGTACATATCTTCAGACTGATTCAAATTTCAAAATTCTTCGTATGACGTCATTATTTTTTTCTAATGGGGAAACCTGTGTAATTTATAAGCCTTGCTATCGACAGAGGAAGAATAACAACTTAAAAAGGGGGGAATGTTTTGAATGTGTAATATACGTAAGTCATAATGATAAAAGAAATTTAAGATGTTCCTACAGAGCAAAAGGCATACGCCAAATCGTGTATGGTGAACTCGAGACTATCCAATATGGTTTAACTGTAAAGTCGAAATACAGATATTTTAGGAATAAGTATACAGTAACACAATGGTTATATACTTGATTATAGAGGAACTGGATTTCGTGCAATTGTACAAATATGAAACAAGAAAAATAAAAATGTCCATATACCATTACAAGTAGCAAATCTAAAGACAAAATATAATCAACACCTACGTTACGCAGATGAATTCGCGGGCATCAGATAGTTATTAATAAAGATTACTTTTCTACACTAAATTAGTATCGGGTGCAATTTACACCGAGTAATTTTTCAATAGTATTATTTTCATTTTTGTTTTCCAGTAATTAATTTCTAGTTTATGAGACTGAGAAGTGGGGTTGTTTTATGGGAAATATTATTGATGTGCTTTCATTGAAAATTTCATCAAAATAATTTAATGAAAACTATTAATATGTTGAATGATAAATAATATTTTAATAAAAGCTTTTTGATGAGGACTGTCATTAGTATATAAATAATAATAGGAGGAATAATGAAGATTTTTCAAAAGGCCATGCCACATTGAAAACATGTGTATAACATGTAACCAGGCGACGGGTGAGGGTTGCTATGCGACCGAAAGACATCTATGCAAACATTCACCTGCGCAATGCGTAGGAATAATGAGGCGCTACGCACCTGGCGGCCTTTGTAGCTGTCTGTCCCGGGTGTGCGGCTGCGGCCTTTTTATCCACAACTCATTGCCACAATAAGATTAGACATTACCGCCGACTTGCGCGTCTGGCTAACCACATTGATTTTGTTAATACATTTCATTTCTCAATTTCCCAATTAAACAAAATTAAATATCATTTCTCATCCGCTCATAACGAATAATAAAACTCATCTATCACCACACATCTACATACATAGGTACTTACATTACCTGCCGTCTAAATATCAAACATATGTTGGTATGCTACGAGCAAATATTTACATGTCTACAAGTCAACGATCACGGCTGAACACGCTGACAAGTATAGGACTACGTTAAAGGCTATATAAAAATAGTTTTTAGCTTTTTAAAGCTTCATAGTTAAATAAACAAAAAAATTTTAAATGAATTTTCCAATCTTTTAACTCTTAACAATTAATTCATTAATAGAATAATCTGATATCCAGTAGTATGTGCTTTTACTGTTTCAACTTTGCCTCTGATTGATGTTTAACGATCTGATGATATCAAAGAGTACAGTTAAATTTTCCAATCAATTGACTTCATTAACGACATGTAATTATTAATGTTAAATTATTTTTAACTTTTAGGCATCAATTTTTTTTCCAATCTAGTAGTTATTTACCATCGAAAAAAGTTTTCTAAATTTATATTTAGAGCTTTTTACTACTTAGAAGTCAGTGCTCGTTTGAAGTTAGTCATTCAACCAGACAATTTTCAATGCTTTTTGATGTTTTCATCATTTTTCATGTTTGATTTTGTGATAAAAAATATATAAATAGGAATCATACGATTGTATAGTCAGTGATTCATAAACCGAATGTGATGATTTTCAAAAAATATTAAATTTATTTTTTTATTCAATTCTAGTTGTATCAAATTATATTTTTTAAAGTTTCCTTGCCCCAAAGAATTAATAATTTTATATTAAAATACTTTTTCAGCTTTGTTTCTCAAAAAAATAAAAGAACCAATGAATTATCTACATTGGGCAATGGCAAATTTACTAATTTGCTGCCAGTAGGCTATATCATTTTTACCGCTCCTATTGACCTCTGAAATTCGATACCTTTTTCGGCAATCATAGAAACTACATATATTCTATCAATGGAATTGAAATTAATGGTCTGTCGCAGTTATTACAACAACTTTTCCTGTGATTAGAAAATTTTTAAGGCCAAATTTGCCGTCTTAAGCTTCAGCTTACTTAGCCTACTGGTAAATCCATCACAGAATAGTGTCGAAATGAATACCAAATAGTAGGATTTATGGCTCCTTTCTGCTAAATGAGAGTCGAAATTCTAACGCTTTTTGTAATTCACAAATGATAATAATATAATAATGATAAAATATGGTTATAAAAAATGAAATTCAGTAGAGTATTTTTGATAACCTTGAATCATTACATTTATATTTTATATTTCTCCATAATGAAAACATTTTAATTAAATTTCAATGCTTTAATTTTAATTATCACGGGATTATACAAAATAAAAATAATAGTAAATAGGAACATCGGAATAACATAAGTTTTAATATATTTGTAATACTTTTAATATCGATATGGTCCAAGCTTCATCGATAATAATATAATGTTTTTTAAATTATTGTCACGTGTAAACCAATATCTAAGTTAAGTAACCAATTAGACACCTTTTATCAAAAAAAAACATTGAATTTCATTGAAATCGTTGCGGTTCACAATTTCGTTTAACTTTAAGAAAGCAATTTTTATCTTAGAAATATAATTTTACCATCGATTGTTAATTTTTATTGGGCGCAACTTATTGCATGCCTTATCCTCATCAGGTTGTAGTTATTGAAAAAAAATTAAGCCAATGGTTAAAAATGTAAGTTTTGATAATACAGTCGAAGTTAGGGTATTAATTGAAAGCATCTTGAAGCAATCGAGGAAATATTCACTTATTGGTATCTACACGAAGAAAAACGGTACTTAAAAAGTTAAAAATATCAAATATAAAAACTGTAAAAATTAAATTTTATTTGTTACTGTAATAAGAAAATAACCCGACTTCTTCTGTAGTAAAATTTAAATGCATTGTTATCTTTCATGCTTCAGGATATTCTGACAAAATAAATTCCTTGTGACAGTATAATTAAGTACCAGAGTGGATCACTAATTATTTAAGTACCACTTTCATAAGTGTATTACTCTGATCGCATTCAAAAGGATATCGTGGTATTGTAGGTATAAGAACGTTTATCTTAGCTCCAAAAATATACATGAAAAAATTCTGTTTATGCATTGATTCCAAAATGGTGATATTTAAATAAATAAAAGCATGTATCATCTTACTAATTAATTTATTGGAACATTGTTTAAACTTTTTCGTTTTCATCACACGAAATATACAAATCTCATTCATCAGGAGTAAAATTGTATCAATATTTTCTTCATATGAAGAATGTAGATTTTTTATAGAAACTTAAGCAGTAGTATACCTAATGGAAAAAACGTAGGTTAGTAATTTATACTTCAATATACTTCCTTATACTGAAATTATTGGTTTGTTTTTATGTTTACATAGCGTTTAAATTTTTTGTTATTCTTCAGAAACTTTATTTCTTAACTTTGAAAACAGAACTTTAAATTGAAAAGTTAAAAATGAATAAAGCTTATTGGTGTAGCCAAATCATTTAAATTAAAATTTCAGTTTAAATCTTCATTGATTAAATTAAGAAGATTTTTCAATAAACTATCGAATAATTTTTTTTTAATTATTTACCGTCACTTTACAACTACTAAGGTCTTTAGGGTTAATAAAAATTCGTACAACATGAAATATTGAAAATTTACTCGAATCGAGATTGGAATCCAACACCTACTAATTTTGGAGCGACAACCTAGACCACTAGGTCACAAGTAGGCTCAATAATAAATTTTTACTTTGTACTAATTGGAGATTATATTTAGCACAATTAATTTCAACTACTGGAAACTTTATGAAGTATGAAATTTTTTATGTAAGAGTTCATCTGGAACTTTAGTAATGCTTTATTTAAAAATAATTTTTAAATCAAAAACTAGCATCAAATTTTCTTATTATTTTTAAGTATCAGACAGAGTTGATACAAATTAGAAATTTTAAATTCAGCTTTTCAGAATTCCAGCGATAACTTATATAAAAACTAATACATATAGGTACAATACTATTTAAGAATTCTTGACACAGCAGCAGAAATATGATTACTTATTTTGAATTAATTTGAATTTATTCTTTACTGCCTTCATTAAGTTTGTTCCAGCTTAAAAGCAATCAAAAGTTATAGAGGTATTAAATCTATTTCAATGATCGGAGAAATTCTATAAACTTCGAATTAATGATTCATTAATAGTACGTAATAAATTGACACCAGCAAAACAGATAATTAATAGGCAAATAATCGGCCTGCACAAACTCTGATGTACCAGCGCTAAGCCGACTAATTGCTTCATAAATTATATAATTTTCAATGAGATTTACCAAACCATATGCCATAAAATGATGCGTTTTTTATAAAGAACATATTACAAAATAAAATTGATTAAACAAATATGAAATTGTGACCTCATTTACAGGATGTACTTATTGATTTTCATGCATATTAATACTAACGAGTTTTATTACAATTTAAGATGAATGGCAAAAAATGTTAGTTATTTTCATAATATTTAAGATATAAAAAATAGGTAGAAACGGAAAGGAATATTTCGATTTGAAAAGCTATATTTGATACTTTGTATGATTGATATAACCCTTTAATGGCATATAGCTGGAAAATATAAATCATACAAAGACCCAAAATGTTCTATGTTTATTGAGAAGAAATGAATACATTCGCTTTTCGCTTCTCCCATTAATTTGATATTCAAACCCCCCAATTAGTGGAGCAAACTTTGTTTCAAATTATATGAAATTGTCTCTGTGTATTTTATATGTTCAATTTATAGTTGATATTAATAGCGCTAATTTTACTTAGCTGACTAAGTAATTACCTTGGAAAGAGTAATCAGACTAATTGGACGTATAATGTGAGAACGTTACTGATTCCAAATTTTACATAAATAAGGAACACAAAACTGTTACGTTTCGTCGAGTAACAAGGCAACTACCTATATATCAGTATAACAGTAGGTTGTATGATACGAGAATTTCTAGAAACCTTTAATTTGTCCCGTGCGTCTATTAGATTGGACATACCCATAAGCTTTACGATAGGGTTGGCAATATTTGTAGTACCTAATCCATGTACTCGTTTTCCTTCCGTTATTTTACTTTAACAACTTCTATTTATATTGGACACGGACAAGTTCTACGACTAGATTTTATTACCTTCTCAATTAAAACTGAATTATATATAACTTACGGAACATATTAATCCGTTATCTAATGAAAGCTTATTTAAGCATCATGTGGTTGTGGTTCATTTATTTTTTTCCGAGAATTAGAGAAAATTATGAGTTATTAAATTTTTTAATTCCGTTCTCAATTTTATGTTCTTTAATTAAAGGAAATCAACCTCTTTTATTATAACTCATCAAATAGATCCAATAGCAAGTTCGTATAGATAAGTAAGGCAATTACAAATAAAAGCTTTTAGAAAAATTAGGACAAAACTTTTCCAATAAAATCTACAATCTACTCACCACCTTTTATGGTCAAACAATTTATTGATTTGTTAATAAAAACAACAAAATTAGGTATAAAATATTTCGATGTTGACCAGTTTGGAATAGATTGTTTTTAAATTCCATTAAAACTTGGTGTCATGTTTTAGAATTGCTATTTTTTTGGAGAGTTTAGTTGAAAGCACGCAACACGTTGAATTTCCTATTAAACATTCATCCATTATTTTCTACCTGAAAATTCATTAAAACTGTTTATAAAATTATATGTTAACTAAAAGTTGGAAAACAATTTGAACAACGCAACGTTAGTTTCAAATTTTGTACTTGAAATTTGAATGAAAATAAACAATATTTTCCCATTTATTAAAGCACATAACGAAACTTTTCAAGCAATGGAAATACGTAACATATTATAAACAAAAAGAATGTTGTAGTGTTCGTTCGTTGTGCAAGAGTTCAAACAATATATTCAACAGAGGAAAAATATACTTATTGTGATGAAAAATGACCTCCACGTACAAAGTTTTAGAGAACATTAAAAAAATAAAAATAAAAAGAGCACTCAGATTTGTAATTGATGACTTGTTTAGCGAGGTTTGCCGATTAGCGCTGGATGGTAAAAAGATTCTATCTCAAAAGGAAATAATAATACGAAGAGATAACATTGCACGTGTTCCGCTTTCTTCTTGTATTTGATACGAAGCTACAGAAACATGACTCGATACTTTCCTCGATATGCGAGTTTTTCTTTTCTCCTCTACTCCTATGCAACGACTTCACTCGAACATAATTGTGTTGCCATAAAATTTTTCCTTCGATTTTATGGTTATTATTTTTTAATATAATTATTTTCACGAAAAGAAAGAAACAAGTTTGTTCTTTTTTTTTCGGAAAAATCCTTTTCAAAGAAGCACCCAATTTATTCAGGATGATAACACTATCTTATTTCCGTTCAAAAATAGATGATGCATTTCTTAATTTATTTAGGGAAGTAGTGACCTAGTTCTTTTTTGCTCTTCAATTTATAACATAATCGTTGTGGAATATGATTGACTCGATAATATACAAATTGAACAATTTTTGAGCGTGACTCATTATGACGTCTTTAAAAATGTATTTAACAATCATACAACAGGAAATTGAATAAGAAAATTGGAAAATAATTTATCATCATTAAATATCAAGACTTGCTCAACATCATTAAAAAAGGATAAAAATCAATTGAATGAAAGTGCTTTAGACAGTTTTTCATTATTTATTTTCATCCCCTAACTTGTCGTCAGAAACCTTTTTTTTTCATTCTGCCATTCTTTATTCCAAAATTTGCATGAAATTGGTGCTTATGTAAAATATTTTGCAATTATTTCACAAATAATATTTTCT
Source organism: Sisyra terminalis (assembly GCA_958496175.1). NCBI lineage: Eukaryota > Metazoa > Arthropoda > Insecta > Neuroptera > Sisyridae > Sisyra > Sisyra terminalis. The sequence continues at coordinate 19,300,721 of OY292275.1, forward strand.
TTGGCAAACCAACTTCTACTATACTAGTACAAAGATAAATAATGAATTTACAAATTGTTTTCTTTGTAATAATTTAAGTTTGAAGAAAAGTTCAACCTAAAAGTAGATGGTTAACTTTAAAAATAAAGGATTAATTTTGATCAATCTTTAATCAAAAATACGTTACTTTTTACAATAATTATAGAAATTTAAAATCATTTGAAAGTATAATATTATTCACACTTAAAAAATGTGAACCATTTTTAAAATTTTCTTACCTTACCTCCCTTGAGGATAAGTTTTCAAAAACCCAAAAGTTATTTACTTTCATTTATTAACCAAAACTTTAACACTAAAATCTTTATTTTTTATTGGTTTTATCAATCATAAACCACTACTTTTCAGTTGAAGCTTCATATTGTTTATTTCATTGACATTTTTTCCAGTGAAGAATTCTGAGGAATGAAGATCGACTTGTGAACAGTGCACAAACCATTCAAAATTTATTGTTATTATTGTTATGTTTTAATATTTTTTGTTAAAACTTACATCTTTTGCAACATATATTTATATATAGTCCAAAAGTTATTTCTTTTATATATTTTGTTTCAAAACTTAATACGCAACCCTACTGAGCTGCAAATATTGTAAAGTCAGCAAAAAAAAAATTGTTAGTGGGAAAATTTTCAAATTAATCTTCAAACAATTTACAATTTTTATTTAAACAAATGTAAATATTTATGAAAAGACAATATGGAAGAGAACTCTTCACTTTTCTGTAGCATAATTTTAAGTTTTCAACCAAAATATTTTGATATAAACAAATTGATTAACATTGCCAAAAAATTGGACTTTAAGATATTAATTAATATTAAAGATACTTTTTTTCGAAATAACTGTATGTTCAAAATTATAATTTATTTATTAAATGCACTCCATAAAATTTAGAATTCAGCCCACATTTTTGGATGATTTCTGATTTGGAACCGATTATACTTTTGTTCACCCTATGATTATTTTTTTAAATAGAGTTAATAACTTTGAGATTGAACTTATTACTTTTTTTTGTTCATTTATATATTATTTATCGATTAGAAGACAATCCAGTTCCAAATATTCGTTTACTAGATGTCATTTTATTAGGCACAGAAATAGAGAAATGTTAAAGAGACTGTTTACTGGCAGCTATAAATTTTAACCGAATGAACAAAAATTACTAACAATAAGATCTACTCATATTATGAAACTATTTCTTATGAAACACTGTTGTCTTTTGTTTTTTTTTTACTCTTGTTGTTTACAGTTTATAAAAACTGCCAAAATTTTTAGCAACTCTAGAGTTTACAAAAACCGGTAAAACGAGAAATATTAAAAATTTATTTGATACGAAAATCGAACACAACACCTATGAGCTTTGGAGCGACCACTTTGGCCATCCGTCACTTTCGTTTACTTTATACGAGAACCATTTGTATAAAATTTTATGTGTACAATACCTTTTCTAGGGCAGATTGTGTTGAGAGATAGTGAAAAAGTTATTGCTATAAACTCATTGTACTAATATCTTTTTCTTTCGAGCTTATCGAATTGCAAACTTTTTAAATAATGATAAATATTTACATTTTTTCATTTAATGGTAATTTAAGCTTATAGCTTATATGCAATTTGTTTAATTCACAATTAGAATCTATTGAAATTTCTGCTTTAATCTTGTTACTTTGTTGATAGTTAGTAAAGTGTGGAACTTATAACCACATTTTTACCCTCTTCTCGGTACTTTATCGTGTTGGATTTTGGCTTACTAATACACTCTCGATGACAATGCATGAAATCGTTGTAAAATTTTAATACCATCAAGTATTTGTACTTATTGCTTTGTTAAATATTTAGCCTCATATACGGAAAAAAACAAATGCTGTCTACCATTACGACGCATCAATCTGAACATGCATATGGTAGATTGGTATTAAAAATATATTGAAAGACTTAAAGGAAAAAAATTAAAAAAGATTTTAAAAACCTCACCTGTTTAAAAAAGACAGGAGATTAATTTTGCTTACACTTTTGTAATAAGGAACACCTTTTGCTTTAATGTATAAAATATATTTTTTACCATTTAAGTGCATTTTATCAGTACAAGCAAGGTTTTAGAAATCATTTTTACTTACTTGTTTTTTGCAATTTATGTTGAATTTTACTCGAAATTATTTCTTAATAATTTTAATGACTACTAAGCAATTCTCGTTATAATAAGAACTTTGGCGTTGACAAATCGCGTGAAATATTTCAATATCACGATATTTAATCCTTATTATGCTTTACCTTATAATTACGTATTAAACAAATAATATTTTTTTTTAAATTTCTTTCCAAACGTTTCAATAAAAAAGCATAGCATTATATCTTTAGCCTAAAATAGAATTGATAACTAAGCGATAGGCATGATATTAAGATTAATATATATTGAATTTACAGTTATAATAAACCTTTATTGTATAAATAATAATTAATTAATTAATCCTTATGTTAACCATTCAAATAAGATTTAGATAATTCATTAGTTAGTTTAGGAACAATAATATTTCTGGAAACTTTGAATTGGCTTTAGTTGTGCTTAGAAAAAAGTGAATATATTTTTTCCAGAATATTCTTACAATAGTCCATACATCAAAAAATTAAAAAGAACACGTTTTTTTCTTTGTCCTTTAGTGTAAAGGTTTTACTTTATATAAATAATAAAGATTAAAAAGTAAAATTCCATTTTCTAATGTTAAAAAACGAAGACACAAATGCCAGCTCATTTAATTATTCAATCTATTAAATGAATAAGTCGAATATAGTATGGTTCTTCAATTCTATAAAAATGAGTGTAAAAAACTAATTAATTCCCTGTTAATTAAAAAATCGGATCTTCTTATTTGGTTTTAATTTTCTGTTTTAACTTTTTGTTTCGTTTTTACGCCAAATGATTTTTGTTTATCAAACTTGCTAATATTAATTTTTTACAAAAAAATCTCATTAGCAAATAGATTTGTTTGCATACATTTTTGAAGAAAATTAATTTGAACAAGTACATTTGCTTAGATAAACGGTTGATTTTAATTCTAGTTGTTCAGTATAAATAGTTAATCAAAGCTTTTTCGGGTAGTCGCAAATATCTGCAATCAAACCATTTAACAAATGTAGAAAACATTCTGGGTCAATTACACATCTCTCAATAAAAATAGCACAGCCGTAGTAGTAGTTATACGGGTTATGGCGAGTAATGGCTCTGTCAGATTTAAAAGTAATTTTCTCGTTGACTGAATCTGTGATGTGTGTTCCACAGGGATATCAAGAAGTGAATGGAGTAAGTGCTATGTTCTACGTAGCTTTTTTCGGCTGGCTTTTTTGTTTTACAACCTCAACCATGGCAAGTGTCAATCCTTTTGAAGCAAAAATTACAACAACTTGCACAATAATGAGACCGTTATTAACCGCATTCGCGGTTGAAATTATGTAGGTACGCCATTGCATGTTCTGGCGATTGGCATTCTATGAAAAGCCTAATAACTTGTTGCGGTCTTTTATGAAGCTGTCACTGGTAACGCTTACAAAACATTACAGAGTGAAACTGTTAATGACATAGACTTTCGATAACCTCATTTACTTTGTACAACAAAGCACTTTAGATTTTAATAATTCGCACGTTTATGACAGATGGCATAGTGCTGTTTGGGGATGGTGTATTTTATTGACACCAACCCTATTTTAAAATTTCATAAAACACAAACCTCTCTCAAATAAGTTATGACTTATGAAAGAATAACATTTTCTCTAGCCACCCATTATAAATTTATTCATTAAAATATTTCATTGAAGCATTTTTCGCTAAAATTTTGCTAGAAGATGTCTCATTAGGCAATTAAATTTTTAATAACAGTTTTTATTACCAAATTATCACCCAATTTTGTGTAGCTGGAATGCATACTGATCACTCTAAAGAATACACAAAAATTGAATATTTTACGGCTTACAAAAAATCAATATTGCTCATTAATAATTTCTTTTATCATTCTTTTTAAACTTTTATCTTTTGAGTATCAATTTTTCGATATCCTAAACTTTTGGTAGATAAGTAATGGGCATTTGAACAAGAGCACCGGATTTAAACTTCCCACCATGTTGTTAATACGATTTGTACGGTGATTTTTTTCTTTTTGATAGTTGTCTCGGAAAGTATTCAAACGAATAACTTTAAAGATGTAAAAATACATCAAAAAAATGGTGAAAGTTTTACGAAAACAGTTCACCAATTACGTCTAGTTTTCGGTCGCAATAACAAGAACAAATTAATAGACATTGAAGCATTCAATAACAAAATTGGTTTTCAAATTTACGCTAATGGATCAGAAAATCATTGTTTATCGTCGTCCCTGTCGGTCACTCGAAAATATAGGGAATCTGTGGTCGAAAATCCAGGAACTTTCATTCGGTATCGTGGCATGTTAACGGTGTTTTTGTAGTCCGAAGTGGACGTAATTGCTGTAGAGGATATGTTTTTCCAATAAGGTGCGACCTGCCATACAACACGAGAAACAATGGTATTATTGCAGACCAAGTTTCCAGGCCGTGTCATTTCTGGATTTGACGATTAACATTGGCCACCAACATAGTGCCATCAAACACCAATGGATTACTTTTTCTGGAGCTCTGAAAAAGAAAAGGTGTATGCAAATAAGCCTGAAGTAGTAAAACATCATAAGGAGAAAAAATGGTTTGGTATTAGTGAAATACAGCCACATTTGTGCGAAAATTTTATTCCAAATTTTAACAAAAAAATAACCCTATGCCAGAAGTTTCGTGGTGGTCATTTGCCTGATGTTGTATTTCACGTTTAATCGGGGATATTTTTCTTTATGTTGATATGAAAATGTTTGCATTATTCAAAAAATAAATGTGTTTCTTTAATTTACAATATATTTATACCAAAACTAATTCATCGCAAAACTAATTTTTCAAGATAAGTGTAGGCAAAGTTTGTTAAAAAAATCAATGATAACATTGTCAGAAATGTTCGGTAGTTTAAAACTGATAATTCCAGTTTGATTTTTATAATAATCAAATGAATATAACGAATACCGTATATTACTAATACGTCTTCAATCCATACGAATAAGGAAAATTACTAATATATTTAATTGGCAAATACGAACGCAAGAGATAAACATAAAGATTATAAATCAGCATACGCAGCGTTTTTCAGGAAAATAAGCCATCGGCAATAAAAGTACGACGAATAATTGCGCAAAATTGTATTCGAAATTACAATATTTGAAAAAAGCTCCCAGCGTCACATTAATAGCACACTTTTCTTTCGTTTCTTTTGGAAAATATGCTAGTTCAAAAAGTTTTCATCCTTCACTTTTGAATAACAAAAAATCGACAATTCATAGTAACCTGCAGCAAACAATTCACAACAGTAGACAACTCACTTAAATGATTTGAACCCGAATTAAAACAAAATCTTCATAAATATAATTTGGAGATTACTGATAGTCTATAGACAATTTATACAACTATAACTTTCTTAATTCGAGAAAAAAAGGCAGAAATGAAATCAGAAAAGATTTTTCCCCACATCAAAAAGTAAACTATAGTGCTTGATACTGGTCAATATAATAGATCCAAATTTCTTGATAACACTGCATCACAAGTTTTAATGATGGCCAATTAAAACTCTAGAGTTGAGACATGAAATTCGAGCACGTTTGTGTTGCCATACAATTTTGTGTTTCAATTTAATGTTAATTATTTTTTTATATGTTTATTTGCACATAATAGAGAAATAAACTGACATACTTGCTACACTTTCATTTTACTGGCAATTACTATTTTAAGTACCGCGAAATCTTATTATAGAATCAAATATGACTTAAAACCATCTTTGACGATTTCATAGCTTTTAGAATTCTGAAAGTCGACCCTACCAGCATAAACCATTTGATTACTTGTTGACAAAAGTATATTTACTTTAGTTGGTCATGTTTCATTAATAAAGTTCTGTATAAAATACGTTTAATTAAATATCACTGATAAAAACCACAACTCCTTTTGCATCAATCTAAAAATAGCAATGGCGTTTCCCTGTTAAAGATATTTGTTGAGACTATATTTGGTTGAAAAATTAATCAGTTATAGTTGTAAACCAACGATATTAAGCTTACCCACCAAACATATCATGTTTAATTAATTTTTTTAGTTTTTTCTTCAGAGTGAATGATCCTATATTTTTAACTCTCCAATGATTAAATACTAATCATAAAAAGACCAAATTTTAATATTGATAGTTACAAATATAACATAAAGGTGGAGCAATCAAACCCAAAACAATTTATAAATTGTTAATGTTGATTTTAAAAGAAGCTTTTTTTGTTCATATGAATCTTTTGATTTTGAAGTATAAACATTTTTATTGCCTTACTTATTCGACATTTGCTTTAAGATTTTTATCTTTTTTAACATGAGAGTAAGTTCTTCAACTTTATTTTTGATGAGTTACATTAAATAAACTTTATCTTCAGTTTTAACCTCAATTTTGAATCGTACAATGTTTTTTAAGCTCCCAAAGTTTTATGTATGAGTAATTTAATGAAATTAAATTACGTTTTTTTTCGTAAATCTGCTAATTTAACCTACATGCATAAATATTTAATGAGTAGTAAAACTATTTGAAATATAAATTCGTACATTGTTGTATTGTTCCTTATAGAACATTGTTCCATAGAAATTGTAAGGATATATGGAAAACGCCTCATTGGTTTATATATTTATTTTTAATAAAACGAGTGAAGTATGTAATACAAATGAAAGGTGAGTAAAGTTTAAAACTTATTTATGTGGATTTTAACACAATTTACTTTTGCGAAAATTACAAATACGACGTGAAGTGGTTTAAGCATAAAATTTTAGACACGTTGAAGATAAAAGAGGAAGAAACTGTTAAGAACAAGTTGAGATTAACACACAAGTTTTAGAATAACCACGTAACCACTTAAACGGTTGCGGGTCAGGTCGTAAAGTGAGTACGACTGGGCAGAGTTAACGTCACCCGTGGAGCAATCTAAGCAACTCGTAAGAATCCTCCAACAGGGCTATTTCCTGGACACAGATGCATCCGATACGAACAAAGCACTGAGAACAATGTTCCATCCGAGAAAGACATAATCATTGTATGTATCAGTTTTTAATCTACATAGAGTGAACCCGTGCGGCCTATAACACCACTTTATGATACAACTACTTAAGTGTGCCAGCATTTTTCCTCGCAACGGAAATTGTTCATTATGTTTTGAAAATGACAGCTAGCATCTTGGTAACCTCAGCAATAATAGTTCGGTGTAGTAAAATGGTGTGGCAGCAAAAATGAAAGCTCATTTACACGCTAGCATTAGTCACACATTTAACACAGGAAGCACCCTTAACGTAGGGTTGAAATATACTTACGTGTGAACGACGCCGTAGTGGTAGCTTACGGACGTCATTTCTGTGCACCAGACATGGGAACGTTGTGTGAATAATTGATAATTTAATTCGAGCAAATGCTAGCACATGAATCTTATATCGGCAGTTTGTTCGCGCCCTGTTTCCACCACTGCCCAACGATGTAGCTTTCAGACTGAATACATATTACGTCATTCAACTGTCCATGCCTCATTATGCATGCAGATACTGTACACCCCCAATTTTCTGCTACTACCCATTCAAATAGGGATGATTCATGAAGTACAAATTATTACCTAATAGTTATACATATTTATGAATTCAGAAGAACTTCAACTTTCTTTTTTCCTCGACTCTTATATCATTTTTTCCTAATAAAGAAATACTAATTATTTTAATATTTTGAAATAATGTTTCATTCACAAATTTTAATACTAAATATGAAAAGTAATATACACTATTATAACAAAGCTGTGTCTGCAGATTTTATATATTAATTTCCAAAACAAAATCGGTTCCAAAACTTTGATAAAATTTGGTATGTAGGCAATACTGCTTCACATTTTTTTGCTTTATTTCAAATAAGATTAATAAATGAGATAAATCTAACCTAATGGTAATTTTCTAGTAACCATTTATTGCTCTTACTAATTAACGAATCCATAATAAACTATAAATTAACCAAAGTAAACTCTTCTAGTTTACAGTCCTTGTCAAATTATTAGACGCACTTAAAACTTATTCCAATTTTGTGTCTTCTACAAAACTAAATTTGATACTATTTCTTTTTTAGATTATTAAAAGTACTAAAGATTTTTAGGAAATATAATTTCTAAAAAAGAGCATAGTCTTGATTATTTTCCCAATTATTCGGCTCTAAGGTAAAAACCCTGATTTGAACGCCATTGAAAATATGGGGGATTTGATGGGGAGAAAAGTGGTTATATAAGTGATCTCATCAGAAATTTAGGCCTTAAAAAAAGTATTCATAAATAGAATCACCATCCACAAATTCAGTGGACATTATTGTTGTACATATACAGCACGCTGCGAATGATTTGAGCTTTAATAGCAGTAAAAGAGCTTTCAATTTAATATTAAACAATTAAGTTTGCTATAATTAATAAGATATTTAAAATGATCGCAAAAGTTATTTTTCGTAAAAGTTTATTTTAAATACAACTTGTACTGGCAGATAGACTGCTCTTTCGCTGACTGAATGGCCAATAGAAAAACTATATTAAAAAAATAATTTTCTTAAAATTTATTTTTTACAACGTTGTTAGCTCTTGGACTATAATATCCTTGTCTTTTGATTGAAAAAATTGATACTTTACTGTAAATACTATTTTAAAGCCTACTGGTGGCCGAATGGTCAAAACTACCGTTCCATAACTGGTAGGTGTTAGGTTTGAATATCGTAACAAGCAAACTTTCAATACTTCTCGATTTACGGTTGTTGACTTACCCTATAGTAGTTATAGATCTCGGTAGTTATAAAACGACGATAATAATCAATTTAAAAAAATCTATTTTTTTAATGAGTTTATATTGAAAATGATTTGAATATAATATGCTAACTAAAACTAAACTAGTAGCTTGTAAAATATCCAACAAAGAAATTAAATATAATTTTAACCCTTTTTTTATAAAAAAAAAATTCAAAAATACAGGAGCATTATCAGTATCATCTGATAAACTTATTTTACTATCAACGTTTCCCAATAACGAGGAAATATCCTCATACTCCGTCGATATTGGCGTAGTAGTCATTACAGCTATAATTTCTCGAGTTCTCAAGGTATTGAGTGTTTTTCCGTCTCGACTAAAGAAAATATTTTCGAGAATTTTCGGGAAAAATCACTAAACAAAGTATTACTAATTGTACCATACATTATACAGTATAAATTATTGCAAAACATTAATCCAGAAGACATTCCAAACATATGAATGAAAGATATAAAAAAATCAGTGTAAAATATTGTTTTTTAATAAAAACAATTTTTTATTATAATTATTTTTTGGTATTCTTGCTTCTTCTACAATGTGCACGTTTAAAAAAAGGTGGCAAGAGTTACATAAAAAATTGACTTATTATTATGTCACGCAGACGAAATTGAAGGCACCAATGAATAAGCCTTAGTTTTTCAAAAAAGTTTAATTTAAAAATTTTTAGTTCGCCTAAAGCAAAAATGAAATTGCATAAAATAAACTCACAACAAAACCTATGAAAAAACGGGGTTTGTACTCAATTTATACGAGTTAATACGAGCTAATAAATTGTAAATACAATTTTTATTTGAAAAATTTTCAAATGGAAAAGGTATAAATTACATAGACCATTAGCTTAACATTGTCTGCTCTTAAAACTCATAATACAAACCTTAATATTCTCAAACTGGAAGCATTAAAACTACAACACTATTTGTATTAGTCACGAGTACCCATTTTTTTTTTCAAATAAATGAAAATATTAAAATACATTCACTCATTTGCCTTTGTAATGTAAAACAAGGTTTTATGTGCAATAAAGTTTGAAAATAAATTACTGTTTTTTAATTTCATATAACTGTTTCAAATAAAAAGAAGAATTTAAGTTATAATTACAAATATTCATAAAAGCCTTTATAAATTAGAGAATTTTTTTTAATTGATGTCTAGTTGATGTTGCGACAAATCAAATAAAAAAACAACCTTCATAAACGCCAAATCTATCGCTAGTAAAAAGATCTATGAATGCATTATCAATGAAATATAGAGAGCTGAAATCAAAAAAAGCTTTATCAGCTAAATTTACAGCTTTGGTATTTAGAGCATTAAAAGTTACGGTTGAATATTACATGGTTCCGTTGGTAACGTTGTTGTGCGAAAAATGACTCGAGTGTCATATAATGTCAGGCATAAATTGAATTGTGCATTTGCTGATGTGATATAACTGAATTCTATTTCGACGCATTGTACCTAAATACGTTTTTCGATATGGGTTTCTTAAATGTAAAAAATCATTCCCCCGGTTTATTATTTGCAAAATACAACCTATAGAAAACCTGAAATACAAATTGATTTAATTTGCGATACACTCGTTCTCTATATAGAAATGTTTTCGTGAAATATTTTGCTCTAGTCTATATTTATGTCTTGGTAAACTTTGACTTGTGTCACTTAAATATGTTTTTTTCAAGAAATATTTTGATTTCAAACATTTTTCACTTTCATTTTCTATACTTTATGTTCAGTTAAAAGCATTTTAGGTTTTGATTTTAGTTTCATTTCTTATATACGGGCGACATACGACAAATTTCAATCAGTCTTAATTTTTTTTTCAAATTCAATCAAAAACTTTTGAACTAAGAAATAACAAGAAAATAAAATTTTTAGAAGAAAAAAATATACACTTTTTTCATACACATAATTTTGTGAAATATTGACTTTGCTTCGGTTGAATGGAGTCAACATTGAAATGATTTATAAAGTAATTTATTGTCAGAATTAAATTCCTCAAACATGAAATCGTCAATCACTTTAAAGGAAAGTTCATTTTCAATCGAGATACCGAATGTAATGAAAAGTTCTAGTAAATTGTTTTCAATTTCACAAGCTATTAATAGTGCTAAAGACAAATGCGCCTTTTAATAAACGATGTGCCATAAAACGCTTCAAAGTCCATCAAGGCGGTTTCTTCACTCGTAATAAAACTTTGCAAGAAGTAAAAAAGACCAACATGAGAGCTTTGTTTACCAAAAAGTGTTCTCATGCCAACAGAAAGTTCATTAAAAAGTCGAGAATAGTTCAGGTGGAAATTAAGCCTTTTCAAGTTGGAAAGAAAAGATATAAAACAATGATTGTTCTCAATTAAGAATTATTGACAAAAAGTAATAAAAATAGATGTTACTAGCAGAATCGTGAGAAAAATTTTCGTTAAATATATTTTTTTCAATCTTTCATTGTAAAATAAACTGTATAATGAACTAAAGTGAACTTGGTTGCTTCAATTAGACGAGGTAATCAACCGATAAACTGTAATTCATCAACGAATTTCTAAGCAGAAAGTCTTAAGCTATTTTCTTTAGAAAGAAAAAATAAATAATTGTTTTCTACGAATTTTTTTATATTGCACAAATTGTGAAGTTTTAATTAAATTTACGAAGCTGTATTATAAATTGTCTAAAATTTATATAGTACAGTCGTGAAAGTGAAATTTATAAGTGAACGCCCCAAAAAGAACGAAGAAGCTAACTTTTTTATCTATTAATAGATTCAGTTCCAAACATAATTTCAACCAAAAGTTCCGTCACTGGGGGTGCCGCGACCTCCCCACCCAATAAACTTTTCCAACAAAAATTATCCTTTTTCTTTATAATTTTTGAACCGTGCTAGATAAAAATAAAGTAGTTATTATCGAAATAAAACCTGAGGAAATTCCCAAAAATAAAAAATTCTACCATAATTTCTTCTATGTTCCATAATAATCGTGAAAATATCGATGGAAAACATTGGAAAATTTACATTTTAAAAAATCGTGATACGTTATTGTTGATATTTCCGAAAATTATTGGCATTTTCGGAAAAATCGACTAAAATGGAACCAATGTTTTCTTATTTGGAAGTTCCAAAAGTAACTAGATTTTTAGTAACTTCTCTTTTCAAATATTCCTGAATTTAAAAATTATTTAACACTTATTAATAATGCTATTGAAAACTTCGAGAAAAGTTAACTATCAAAAATTAATTGCAGGGTGAAATATACTTTCATAGACATTAAATGTTTAATTATAAAACATATTGAGATTTACTCAATATCTCTTAATTCTTAGTTGAGGCAAATAAAATTGTATTTTCTCGCTAAAAATTAATGATATTTTCAATACCTGTTAATTCATTGTCAAATTCCAAGAAGCAGATGATAAATATTGTTACGTTTTTACTATGTATATGAACTGGGTTTGTTGGATTTGTGTATAAGATCACGACAATAATTTATTTGATACAATAAATTAGTTATATATTAATTTTCATTTATTTTTTTACTGCGCACTTTTATATACAATTCAACAATGAACAATAGCCTACTGGTGGCCGAGTGGTTTAGGCGACCGGCTCAAATCTGTTTAGTGTTGGGTTCGAATATCGGATCGAGCAAGGCATTTCAATACTTTTCGATTTATGGTTTTTTATTTACGCTAGAGTTACTAAAGACTTAAGCAGTTATAAGGCGACGATAAATAATAAAAAAGAAATTAACAAGAAATTAGACGTCGTTGCTTATTGGTTTGTCCATTAATTCAATATAAATTGATATTTAAATATTATGCTAAATAAGATTGATTATCTTAAGGCCATTTTTCTCAATACATTGAAAGATCTTTTCCAAAATCATACATATGTAGTAAATTTGGCTCGATAGCTTTTGATTCTTTTTTTTATTAAAAATGTATTTATATTTTTGGATGCAAAAGAGTTACATTTTTTTAAACAAGGATCGTTGACCAGTAGCTAGGTCCGAAAGAAATTGATTTGTCCATCAAAAGTACACTTTTAGTGGGTATTTTATTTATTGCCATACTCTTTTGTTACACCTGGCACGTAGCATAGAACGTAGGCAATCAGGAATTTGTTAGTTCAGATTGAATGGTTTCAACTTAAGAACAAACTAGGATTGATGTTTTGAACATGGCTTGGGAATATTTTTTGTCTCGTTTACTTCCCGAAATGATAGTTTTTATTGCTAAAATCATTAAAATAAGAAAAAAAGCAACACTAGGGTTTAATTAATTTGAAAAATATGAAGATAAAAGCTTAAGGCGAGCTTAAAGCTTATTATCATCCATATAATCAACCGCATAATCAATAAACAACCAATAATCAATAGCATAAAGCATAAAGCATATAATCAACCAACAATCATTTTCAAAACAATTAATTCTCAATGTTTATATTAATTTTTTTTTCATTAAAAGTATGGAATATCCTTCGGAAACAAATGTATCAATTTCGAAAATTAAAAACAAGTTTTTAAAACAATTTTCTCGCAATCTGGTTCAGTCATTAGTTTAATTAAAGCATCAGTTTGTTCGTGTAATACAATCCTATTTAATAATTACTAAAAAATATTGAATTGCAAAATTCTATTAAAATTCTATGTATGGATTTTTAAAGCTTCAATATCGACATTTAATAAAAGGGTTATAATGGATGGATATATAATGTAATACTAATAAATGAATGTATGGAACACGAAGATATATTTTATTCTGAATAACTAATAATATTTCCATTCCTATTACTACTAATACCTTAAGCATTATGGGTTTAATAAGGCTTCAAAATTTCAATTGTACAAAATTGAATAACCTATAACTATAATGTAGAATTGATTTTTTTAATGTCATGGAATGCATAATGTTTGATTAGTTAAACCATAGAAATATGGATTAATAATAATTAAAAGTGTTATTTTACACTCTTTGTTAAATAAATTATTATATTATTTGCATTCATTTTCCTTCTTTTCAATATTTTTCATTTCAAATATTGAATTTTGTTACACATGAAATCGTAATTGGGGCCAGGAAATGAGCAACAGGAAGGAAAAAATAATTAGTTTCTTAATTTGTACATTAACATTTTTCCGGCATTTCGTTATCATTAAAATAAGAAAAAAAATCGTGAAATATTTATAAAAAAACTAAATTTATCTGTACTTTCTACAAAAATAAATTGTCTTTAGTTTTGAAAGAAGCCATTTAACCATTTAGTTGTTTATAAATTGATACCATAGTCGCTACCAGAAATCAATTTTCATATATTCATAGCACAGTACCAACAGTATGTATTTTAAATTCTATTTGTTGTGGACTTTGAATATTTAACATTAAACAACATATGCTTAAAGTAAAATAAATACTTAAGTATACATAGATACTCAGTTATGTTATTTAAAGCTGAATCGTTTCTTGACAGGTATGCAGTTTTATTTAAAATAAAGATTTTTTATTAAATAATCTACTTTGTTGGTGGTATGTTTTATATGGTTCGCAAGTTTGTGTTTTCCATATTGCAGTTATATTAGTTGAAAAAGAAAAAAATGTCAAATATGTAATTGTTTACAAGACTGAAAGTTCGACGAATTATACTCATATTTCAACCGTTTTTATCGGCCTATTGATGACTATTGATGGGTATTGATAAGAATAAGCGACATTCATTATTTACATGCGCAATGCTTATGTATACAAAAACTGAAATTAAGTTAAACTATAAAGCTTGGGTCCCCAAAGTGGTCGATATAGACCCTTTGGGGGCGGCTTAACACTATTGGAGGTTGATTGGATCTAGAGCACACATACTTAACATGCGGCCTGCGAGCCGCATGCGGCCCAAAATAATTATTGTCATCAAATATTTTTTTATGTTGTTCTCAACTTGTTCTCCATATTGGGTTATAATCTGGGTAAAAAACTCTATTCTAAGTTGTAATCGGTCGGTTATCATGTCGGTATAAGTGAGATAGTGTTGGTGACATAACTTATTATGCTCAGAATGCAATTCTTGCCGCAAAAACTGCAGTACTTGCAAGCCGGCCGACTCGACCATTCCGGTGAAAGATAGGCCTGTTTTGTGTTATATTTACAGTTTACTTTAAATATGTCGCGGCCCACATAGAGAAGGAAAAACTGAAATACAGCCCGGAAGAAAGAAATATGAGTATAGTAAATCTGGTGGGTCGATTGTGTGTCGAAGAAAAACAGTTCATAATAAGTAAATAGAATGGTTTTATAGTTTATTTAATATCAGTTTCTGTATCAAAAACAAATAAATAAATGTATATGCATTTGAGAGGAAAAATGATTTTCTTATTACCAACAATATATGCTTAAGATGACATTTAATTTTAATAAAATTAATGTATAAGGCAATTTCTTATCAAATTCCGAAACTAGGTAGAACAGAATAAAGGATTTTTTTTTAATAATTTGATTTTTGTTCTCAATTTTGTAGTATTTGTATATCTAGATTTTACCAATATAGTGATCCCCAGAATAAACTTATTGTAGACAAATTATGAGAATGATTCATAATTTTGAAATTGAGGGAATGATTCTTATAGGCCATACCGTCATAATAATACCGTAAAAATCGATGAGTGAGAGCGTTCATGAATGACTACTGATATGTACATATATCGACTGTTAGTAAAGATGTGAAGGAATTACTTTTTATGGAACCCATATAACAATTTTTAAGTAACGAATTCTTGCGAGCGTTAAATTTCTCGTTAGTTTTACGGCTCTTATCTTATAACTAGCATAAAACCAATGAATACTATGATACATATGAAAAAGTTTTAATGAAAGGAAATTTTTTAATTCTTTTATTTTGAGTACTTAAACAATTTTTTTCTTGACTTCAGATTCTTGGCTTTACCGAACTAATTGGGAAGAAAGGCCACTATCTTCATACTCATCTCTAGTTTAACGCTGGCTTTTAATCAAGGAACAATTAAGTAGAGCAACTGTTGATGATTTAATAGGAAAAATTGTGTTTACTCAACAATAGATTGAAATATTGTAAATTTTTGAAGCATAAAGCTGCAAGAAAAGAAGCATAGTAGTAAATAATCTCTTATGTATTTTCAAGATGGCAAATATCATTCAAAAATTTTACCACTAAATGCAGTCGGTATTTATCGTATAAAGTAGTGTAATAAATGGCATCGTTTATAAAATAACGTTAACTTTTACTATCTTCGGAAATATTTTCTTGAATTGTTTTTTTTTCTTTCATAAATACATTTTAAAAAAGTTCGCATTTGAAAAAATATAAAATGATTTTGTCTGATGTTTCTTAAATAAAAGATTTTATTTGGCTGTATTTAAATTATGATCATTACTGCAACTTCGTCCACAACCTGATCTGAGCAACTTTAGATTACAAATTTTCTACACATTTTGTAACGATAGAGCTTTCCGTTAAATAGTTCAAATTCGTCAACCTGTATTTGTTTCCTATTCTCGTTTACCTATTATGGAAGTACTGCTATTATATCATATTTCCTTAATATTTAAAAAGCATTTTTTTGTATACCTAACGCAATGTTTTAATGATAGCCCTGAAAGAGTTCAATTTGTATTTCTGTATTGAATTTATGCTTGAAATTGAATCAGCAGATGTGTATTTTTTAAATTCAAATTTGTATTTAATCATCTACAGTAAGTAATCATTATGGGTGCATGTAACAAATAAAAAGGATATTTTGTTAACTTTCGAGCAAAGTTGATTTTTAAAAACTGTTCAACTTAACTATGTGAAAATTTCCTTAGTGATCAAAGGAAAACAAAAAAATTTCTAGTGTCAGGCTTCACATTTTGTCAAAATTTATACAGTGTTATTTCCAACTATTATTTGTGAGTTTTGTCTTTTTTGTTGTGTTGTCCTTCACGTTATGTTAAATTACAGTCCTTGAACATTTATTCATCACGTGTTGATTTGTTTGTTTTGTTTTCAACGGAAAAAAACTAAGTGATAATATACAAAAACAGTCCTCACTACAATTGGCTACAAAGTTTGCCGTGAAAAATAACGCGCGAGTATCTAAATTAATTCAAATCAGATTATGGAGAGAATGTTCAACCCTTCGTCAGTTAACGCCGTGTCAAAGTGAACCACTACGATTTTCACTTAATTCTTACTTTGTCCTGGAAAATTGAGTCCTTCTTCAAGGACATTCTCAAAACTACAAGTACGCCAACTGAGATGTCACTTGCGGGGAGGTGGAGCGAATGTGAGCATTTTCTTTATTTACTAACCCTACACTCTACTATATCTACTCAAGTATACCTCATTCAACGTTCGCAAACTGTTTACTTATTCAATTGTATTATACGTGTCTCTCAAATTGGTAAAAATAACAACCTGTTCAACACGTTTCAAGAATATTCGTCCAACTTTATCTTATTGTTGAAAAAGTTCTCTACTTTTGTTATAACTTCTCTAATCATTCAATCTCATTCTTTTCTTGATAAATAAATTATTTAGACAGTAAAACTTTTCACTTAAATTTTTTACAATTTTATTTATCTTTATAAAATTGCTAGCTGTTTCCCACGACTCTATCTGAGAAACATGTTTTCTTATGAAGACAATACATTTTCCTTAATGAAAAAAACTTAAATTTAAAGTTCAAAGCAAGAAATAAAATTTTCACTCAACTCCATCTTGAGCAATTTCTGCTTCAATATTTCATTTGATTTTGTTTTTCCTGTATCTTAAATTTCGTTTTCGAAAAATCGAAATTTACAATTTATTTTACCTTAATAACATTGTAAACCAATGTCGATAATTTTTGAAACAAAATAAATTTATAGTAGGATGAAACCCATTGGAAAAAGATAAAAATATGAGAAAAATTAAAGAAAAAATAATTTACTGACGAGCTGTGGCCAAGAAACTGAGGGGGGTGAGTTTTTAAGGATAACGGTTTATCTCAATTTCCAGCGAAACTACATGTCTTATGAAAAAAAGTTAAGAAGCAAAGTTGTAGATAATAAAAATATCCACAACTTTTGTATTTACACTTTTTTCGCATAAGCTCAAAATTTATATGAAATATTAAAATAACCAAGTTTTCGTTTTTTTTTTTCAATTACAAAAAAAAAAATACACGATATTAGGTAAAACCTTACCTTTTTATGTCCCAAACACACTTTAATTTTTTTGTTTTAAAATATTTGGAAACACTTGGAAGAATATTCCGTTGAAAACCTTTTGCAATGAGATATGTGGATTTGTAGATAATATTTTTAAAAAAATTAAAAATTGGAATATGTTAACTGGATTATTTTGATCTTCTAAGGAGAAGTAGATTGTGGTTATAATAACTTTGATTTTTTAACAAGATTTATTTTTAAAACCATATACTTTGAAAAACTATAGAAATTGTATCTTCTACAAAAATTGTAAATAAATTATGGTCCCAGTTTTATGAAACTTACTTTTGATCACTTTTTTGTTAAGTTTGAATACTACTTGATTTCAAACACGTTGCGTAAATTTTAATGCATCTAATAAATATTTCTAGGTCTTCAAATGAGTTAAAAATGTAATGGAAAATTGTTTTTGTAAAAATACAAAGTAAAAAGTATTGCATTCGCAAACCTATCTAAAAAAACATAACGTTATAATGGACTGTAATTTTAATGAATGAGTTTACTGTCTTAACTATACCATTTACCTATAGCGACGTATAACGAACATTTATCATAGTAATGTATATTTTTATACCATCAAAAAGTAGAGATTTTAACTTACATCAAGTCCACCGGCTATATAAAAAATCAGATATTTTGACGCGAGAATATTCGATTGAAAATTAGGATGATTTTTCGATATTTAGTTAAAATAAGGTGAAAAATTAATATTTTTGGTCAAATAACTTAAAATGTGCTTGGGACATAAAAAGATAAGTTTTTACCAAATATCGCGAAAAAAAAAAAATTTTTTTGTAATTGATTAAAAAAACCAAAAACTTAATTATTTGAATTTGTCATATAAATTTTTAGCTTATTTGAAAAGGTGTAAATACAAAAATTTTGGATCTTTTTATTATCTTCATCTTTTTTTTTAAACTTTTTTCCATAAGACTTATATTTTTGCCGGAAATTAAGATAAACCGTTTTTATCCTTAAAAACTCATCCCCTCTTTCCGACCTTAGATCCCCGGTAAATTATTTTTTCTTTAATTTTTGTTATATTCTCTTCCTTTTCCAATGGGTTTCATCCTACGATAATTTTGTTCCACTTTTTACCATTTTCAAAGGCTTCTACACTGGTCTATTGTTATATATGTAGAATACAATTAGACATTGTAATCACATTTCATTGTGGCACGTGAGTTTTACGTTTTAAAATTTATAAAAATAAAAAAAATTATAATTAAGAAACTAAGAAAACCCCAATAGGATCGATGAATAATAATTATTTTAATGTAGTTACTTCTACTCTGTTGACTCAGATGTTCGAGGAAATCTGTATATTTTTCATAATAAAATAATATACGTAATACATTATATAATATCAACCTACCCTTATGCTAGCTATGGTGAATATTTACTTTGCATTTATTGTGTAAGACGTAGGGGCTGGCGTATGAGCAGTACGGTGTTTTAAACATAATATTGACTGAGATCAAACACTTGCCGTGAGACGTTGCTATACCATCTTAATTAAAATAGCAATTGCTTCGACTTCTTTCCCGCTCTCTTCTGTCAACATTACCATTTAAACTGCGCTGGCACCTGTGCTCATTATAATACATCGTTTTTTATTTTCTTCATGCCGTGATTTAAATTAATAAGTACGAGATGAAGCCTTCATAAAAAATTAACAAAGAGATAAAATAGAAAACTTACTTCAACAGTATTTTGGGTAAAAGTGCAATTTTTCTCATTGATTTCCAATGTTTTAATTGCACCGTCTTTCAAAACTGTTCGCACCATATTGTGAAGTTGGAACAAATTCATTAAAATTTTAACCAACGTAAAATGTTGCAATATTAGAAATGATTTTCAACGAGCAGATCTCAAAAGAGTGTTTGGCAGCTCTTACAACTTTTCACGCTATAGTTAAACAGTAAACAGATTCATTAAAATTGCAGTCCATTATAATTTTATGTTCTTTTGGACAGATTAGAAAATGCAGTACTTTTTTCTTTGTAAATTTACAAAAACAATTTTCCGTTTCCTCAAACTTCGACACATTTGAAGAATTAAAAATATTTACTAGATGCGGTAAAATTTACGCAACGTATCTGTATTCAAGTAATATTCAAACTTAACAAAAAATTCATCAAAAGTAAATTATCCTAAAACTATAACGATTTTTCAAAGTACATGGGTTTTAAGATAAATCTTGTTAAAATTTTGTTATTATAACCACCATAAACTACTCCTTAGAGGTTAGAACATCAAAATCATCCAATAAGCTTGTTCCTATTTTTTTAAATATTACAAATCCATACATCTCATTGCAAAAGATTTTCAACGAAATATTCTTCCAAGTGTTTCAGTCTTTAAATAATCATAGTATTTTCATTATCTAATAAAAGTTTCTATAAAAATAAAAAGTGGTTTTATTTTTTTGAATTTCTCTATTCAATTTACAATCTTATGCCAATTTCGAAATTAGTACGCTTTTGATTGAAATATATTGATTTTCATGTGATTTACTATCGTAACCATTCATAGCACAATAAACTATATTTTTTTATACAAAGAGTTGATTTAACATCTTCCATTTCAATTGAAAAAAAAAAATTAATTTTAGTTAAATACTTGATATAGTTGTATTTTAAAGTGCATACAAAAACCTGTAAATTTTTTGGCTATCAGACGTCGTGACTAAAGTGGTCAGTTCCTAATTTGAAACCATAGGCATCCATATATACATATCACTGTTAAAGACTCCTATTTAAATTAACAGAAGAACCAGTATTGATTTTGAGGTCATTTTTGAAGTTATACTTCTTTAGACGCACCATGAAGCTGGTGATAGAAGTTGATTTGAACTGTTTAGTTCACTGAACATGATAAAAGCTTTGATTCAACTAAAAGAAATGCAACTGCGCAAATACCCACACAGGTAACCTTTGGTACATAGAAAATATCAATCAAGCAAACTACGTGATGCAATATATGCGTTTTTTAATACCAAAACTAAGTTTATTGTTATAAACTTTTGTAAATTCGTTTAAATTTTAAACAATTTTTTTGAACACATTGAAAATTAAATTATTTTCTGAAATTTGAACTAACTGATTGTTGTCATTTGTTTCAACAGTCATTTTGATTTAATTCAGTTGCTAATTTTTGTCAGTTGTTTCGGTGCTGTTTGTGAATCTTTCACGGATGCTACTAAGACTCCTTAATTATAATGATGCAAATTCCATTCAGAACTCTACTTAAAATACAGGAATGTTTGAAAATAAATCCCGCAAAAATAGACTTTAGCAAAGAAATATAACTTCTTACGTGTGTCCACACACTTTTATGTACTTTTCTTACAATTGCTATACTTCCCTAATTTTTTTTATCCACGTTAAATTCAACAACCAAAAAAAAAAAGGTTTAGACAGAAGCGATAGCATTAATAACTTTTTCTATTATTTTTCTGTGGGTGAAAATTCTATACACTGTAGATCTGTTTAAATAAATGCCATACTGTTTTTTCATTGTTCTGAAGTCTAAAGTTTTCTTTATTGAACCAAGACCTACAAATATTTGAATGAGGATTTTTAGTTATACACTACAAGGCTGTTCTTCTATATTTCGTTAATAATTTTAAAACATATAGTTACTTGCAAATTGAAATTGTTATTATCTTAACCATTTTTTTTTAATAACTAAAGCTTACGGATTGCAATTGGAAGTATATAATTTTCTTTTTTTTGATTCTCTGAACTCTAACTATTTAATAAGTATTCCATCTTTTCCACTTGACCTTTAGATTTCAGTATCTGTGTTATTTTTTGTAACTTCTAATGTTTTCGTGATTGCCGTAGTCAATTTAGATACTTCTTATTATCAATTATCGATTCCATTAGAGATTTAATTTAATGATTCGGAAATGATTCAATACTCTTTAGTGTTCTAATGGATTTTCCAGGTAATTTTATTAGCAAATGTCACTGTTTCATTGTACGACTGTAAGTTGTGCATTTTCTGGCATTCACATATTGCCGATGACTTCTATTGCCACTTTCCATTGCTTAGTATGTTGAAAGCTTTACCGACATTTTCGTCTTTAATTGTTATATGAATTTGAACTCTGGTTGTTAACCGACAATCCTAAGATTCTTTATACTTCTGTTTCTGAGCTATTTGATATTACACTTCATTGTGCTAGATGTGTTCTTTCTCTTATTTATTCTTTGAGAAACACGATATTTGCCTACAACTAGTATACAGTTGTCTTTCATGCAGTTCTTACTATATTTATGTTATTTCACGAAGTGTTGTCATTTTCATAAAACATTATTTAGTTAAATTGAAAAAACAATCATTTTGTATAAAACATGTCGCAATATTTGGGAAATATTAGATTTAAAATTTTTTTTGCCCTCATAATGGTGAGCTTAGTTGGTTTCGAAGTTGTTTTTTACAAAATGAAATGAATATTGAGAAATATTTTCATACAATTTATAATAATTAAACAGAATAATTAGGGTTTTAAAAAAATCAACTTATTATCAGAAGATTATGATAAAACCTAGCAGTTCAAATATGTAATATTTTTCCTTCGTTGGTAAAACATAGAAGCAATTTTCAAGCTTTTTATAAAACTTGAAACATAAAAATAAATATAAAAGTTTAAGGATTATTTTTCTAGAAAAGGAAAAAAAATGAAGAAATTACATTAAAAATCTTTCCATTTCTTAACTAAAATTTATAAAATTGAACGATGAAACTTCTCTAGTATACTTGAGAGCTTTTTAAGCCGTCATTTTTTAAACTGTCTGAAATACACAGAAATCTTTTTATCCTTTTAATTAATAACAAAAGTGACTTGTAAAGTTTTCAATTTCGAAATAAATTTTAATATAGATTTAATCTGTTAATTGCATGTTCATTTCAAATGTATCTAAAGCAGTAATCGGAATCTATATAAAATATATTCTGGAATTTCATTAAAAAGGAGTGTAAAACGAGAAAGTGATTACCAACACTCTTATCGATTAAGCTCTAAGTGCCATCGCTACTCTGAACTTCTTACAGAAACGTAATTTAAAATAATCTAGTGGCTCCAATCTGTACCTACAAAACTTCTTGGCAGATAAAAATAATTTAATTGTTCATTTTACACTTCAGTTGAGTCGTAATTCATTGTGAAATATTTCAACATCCCACAATACGATTAAATGTCACTTTTTATACAGAAGCGACGGATAATTGTTAAATATATTGGGTATTACTACTTTTATTTGTTCTACCGCTATAAAAGATCATGACATATTTAACGTTTGCTGCAATGTAAACCAAAGTAATATTTCTCTGTAGTTTTTCATTTCTTGGAATTATGAGTAGTTGCGTTTATTTTCATCGCAAAAATAATTCTAAGCTCAACGTCTTAATTAATATAATTGCATACATTTTACTTTAAAAGATGAAAATTTTATTATGAAATTTGCCTTTTTAAACATTAAACATGCATTTAGTTTTTCATTATAAGTTAAATAAAACTTTTAATTAATATAAACTGTGAAAATGGAAAGAAAACTTTTGCAGAAAAATGACAACATTGCAGTTACAATAAATATAATTATATTTTTATATCTAACAATGAGATAATTAATTGGATTGGAGGTTCAATAGGACTTCATCAAACAATAATTTGAACTAAATCAAATTAAAGCAAAGCATACGTCTAGTAATGTTCATTTCCGTTTAAACTAGCTGTTAATTAACATTTCACGTTAAATGTAGAGAGATGTACAATAATTCTATAACCAGATAACGTTACGTCTTCCAGTTCAGTTATGCTATGATTTATTATATAACTAACAAAAAATATTTTGTTTTACAGGTGTGTCGTCACTGAATTGTTTATCGATTCATCAAAAACTTCAATTTATACGTAAGTTTTTTTTTTTGAATAATTTTTTTGCACTTTTATAGCTAATCATCGAAATATTACCTAACGAATTTATAATCCGAAAAATTGACGTCATTTCCAATTAAAAATATTAATCTGTTTCCTATTATAATTAATTATTTTGAAAGTTCTTGATCGCTTCCTGTCAATCAATTTAACTAATAACTCTGGATATGGCTCCCTAATATTGACGTATTGTTCATTTTAACAATAAAACCAATGGGGTTTTACTCCCTAAAGATTTTTATGATTTCCGTTCAAAAGGAAATGCTACAATTGCCATTTTCCTTTCATATAAATTAAAAAACTTCTATAGTTATGTTGCATATACACTATGTTGCACAAAAATAGTGCTTTTACCGCTGATATAATACCAGAAACTTATTGAAACTATTTTTAATTTAAAATTATACTTCTTATTTTAAATTAGTATTCATATATAATTTAGGCAGTAAGATTCAGTTGCATTCCAAATTTTATTTGAATTATACCTTCAATAAACTAATATTTTGTTTAATAAAACATTAAATGCTTAATCGTTGCATCGAACTTTGACTTTATTTAAGATTCAAAGCTTAAAGTTCAAAGTTCGTAATACCGAACTTATGACCCTTGGGTCGTTCATTGATTCATAAAGAATTTTCATACACGTCTGACCCACTTGTTGGTTATTCAAAAATACTTTCATAATATGGCGAAAGAAATTACATTCTATTTTTTCCCTTAAGGTTTCCACAAACTCCTTTTTTTACAACACTTTTGTTTAAATGGTTCATCTGATTTACTAATCAAATAACTGACAACTCCAAGTCCAATAGTTCTCTAAATAATTTGCTAATACTGCTTAGATTATAACCAAAAAAATTGGTCATAATTTTATAGTTCAGATTTTTTATACTAAAATTTAAGATTGGAAATAAGGAATATAAATACAATTTAAATACCAAATACCAAAAATTTACTTTTAAACCTTTTTGAATTTCAATTGTTTTAATCTGGGTTATAATTGCCTATTGAATGATAGTTAAATGTTAACGAAAAACGTATACAGAAATTAAAATTTTAGTAAATAGACGCTCGAAATGTTGGAACACTTAGATTAGATTTAAGAGTCAATTCAATAACATCAAACGTATAATGGTACTAAATTAAGATCTCTTTTGATATTACATACTTGTCTTTTGTGTAAAAGAAAATGTCGCAAAAATACTTCATTTTTTCTTATTTAAAAATTTTGAAATGCCATTTATCCTACTTCAATCCATTCAGAACCAAGTTCCGGATATAACTAGATGGAAACTTAGTATTATAGAAAATTGGAATTTTACGTAGCTTCTTTAAAGACTAGTTTTTATATCTTCTTCGTTGATGTTTTATTTATTCATATTGACGTTAGATTTAAATCAAAATAAACTTTATGTAAACATGCCTGAAATGTGTGCATGTTATTTTGTGCATATTATATAAAGAGAATAACAAAATACCTATATGTATCTACATTATGTTTAAGACATGATCGATGTAAATTAAATAGGTACCTAAATGTGTAGACTGCGATAGTTTAACTGTCCTTTTCATTGCATATATGACGCTTGAATAGATTTGTAATATGCATGAAGTTTGAAAATTTAACTTTTCTTTAATAAAATCAAAATTATAATAAGAGAGGCTTTTTACGCAAAGAAAATAAAAGTTTTGAAAAATAAAAAGACCTACTCATTGAAGGAATTAAATAGTTTTAATTTAACGGTAGAAAATTTTGAAGTTTAATATTACGCTAATATTATACAAGGAGTCTTACTTTTACAAAAGAAGTCAATTTTATCCATATTTTATTTTATTTTTGTTAAGCTTTAGGAGATATTCCATCTTCTTGTAGACTTGTAATGATTTTATTTGTATTTATTGTCAGTCTATAAATGACAAATTGTCGTATACCGAATAATAACGTAAGTGTAGGCAAATCATAAATTAACCATTACCTAACTTTTTGGGAAAATTTCCCTCCCAGATGAACAATAATTTTTATTGTTCCCGTAAATTCACTTAAACTTCTTTTTTTAAAATTTCCTCTAAAATATGCATTTGAACCAAATGAACAATATAAGAGGACACTTTCGTTGGTCTTTGTTTTTAAAATATCTAATAAGATCTCTAAGTTTTCACAAACTTGCAATGACAAATCACTGTATATTAAAGAACTTTTTCGTCTTAAAAGATGAAGTGAAAAAAGTATTTCCCTTGAGAAAAATATGTTCATCATTCCCTTTTTCTTTTATTCGTTTTAGAAAGAAAAGTTTTTAGTGCGTCATAATTATAATCTCTGTTCGTTTTAAGTTTCTTAAAATATATATATTCAGAAAAGTTTGATAAAAGTTAGGGACAAAAGTTTATATCAGTGTATTTATAAAAATTTTGTTTCTATTCCGTCTTTTTACTTCTTTAACTAAAAATATAAAAATTTAAGTGATTTTATTAAAGTATTTTTACATTCGTGGGGATTTACTTAACGTTTTCTTTTTTCATTTGGCTAAAAAATAAGTAAATCAAATAAACAACACGAAATTGGCGGAGTCTAGACATTCCCGTTATAGGAAATTGTAGGCATTAGAGGGTAGTACGCGTCGTTTAATTAAAGCCTCTCAACATAGCGGCACTTGACTGCCACAACCATGTATATAACACAATAGTCGTATGTTTGTTCATGTTCTTCATGCAGAAATCTCTTATACCCGTGTTGTAAATCACGCTTACTTCTATAAATCTTAAACTAAATCCGAAATAACTTGCCTGTCTCTTAGTATCATTTACGCTTGCGGTTATTTCTGTACTTACTTATCCTTCGAATCACTGATTATAAAATTAAAATCAACGGAAACATTTCATTGTTCTTTTCTTTGAATAATCATTTTATTTTTTTTTTACAATAAAATTGAAAACGAAATTATAATATTTTAGTCTCTCGATTTCTAAACTAGAAAACGGTTTTTTTGTAATGCTTTAATGCAATCGTGACTTTTAAATTAAATTATCGAGGAAACGTAGCAGGAAATATGGTGAGTGTAGGGATGATAATTCATCGCGTTTTACATTGGTACGCAAATCCTATAAACTCATTGTTTTCACAAAGGATTTTGAATGTATTTGCTTTGAGCATGAAGTAAAGCACTGGTGACTCTTAAGCGAGTGGAGTTAAAGTTTAGGGTCGCTGTAAATTCAACTACCCCCAAACCTATAAAACTATATATGTGTATGTGTATATTGTATGTATTAGACTACCTACGAAGTCAAACATAAATGTTAGTAGATCCAGAGAAACAGAACTTAGAACGACAAACCAATCTCATTGGCATCATCCAATAACTACATTCTTACAATTGAAACATACATATATAAACACAAAGATTCTATGTAAATGAAAATTTAGATATAATATATAGTAGTATACCTTGTTCAGTCACTCCTTCGTTCCATTTGAACGGCCTACAACTGAACGTAGGGTTTATTACTTATAGGACTTGAGTTTCCCATGGGATAGTTTGCATGGAGGTTTATCTACCCAAACTGAATCACCCAAAAGTCGTGGTAGAAGTTAGGGAACTTGCTAACGCCTGTGACTTTTCGAAAACCATCAACAGGACATTCACCAGATGTTAATGTTACCGCGTGAAACTATGAACTTGTTACAGTATCTCATATATTCCTCCTCATTCTCTAGGTATTATAATTGCAGTTTACAAGTTCAGTTAAAGTTTTAATTGCCATTGCACATATCTTTCTTAAATTATCATACATTTGTTATCTCCAACGCTATGTGTGATATTTCTTTGATAATGACTAAAATTATTATTCAATTACAGTTACCGACTATTACATCAAAACTTTATTTCGAAAAGTAAAAGTACTTTAAAGAATTTCCATTTCACATTGAATAAATATTTAAATATGTGGAAAGTAAATCCTTGTGAATATCTTTGAGTTGTAATAATGGTACGTGGAAGTTGTAAGACTTGAAGTTTTCTCTAGAGAGGATTTAGAAAAGGCACATGCCAGATTAACGGTTTATGTAATTAACACGTACTCACCATATAGCTAAGTCGTTTTAACAAATATTAAATAAGTGCCTAAAGAAGGTGCAAATATACACGTGAACCCAACCTGAGATAAGTACTTTAATTAAACTTAACACCGGGAATTCTATAATGCCATTTTCGCAGTGTGTATTGCTCTTGAAGGGTAGTTAACATGGTATTTTAATGATTAAAAAGAATTTCTTTCAAAATATAAAAGAACACGTTTCTATTAAAAAGTTTAAATCAAAATTTGTTACAACTTAAAAAATTAATGAAAATCAGCACAAGTTATTCTTTTTATTATTCTCCTTTTTTATACTATTAATCAACAACCGATATGGTTAGTAAATGAGCGTATTTGCATTAATTCTTATATATAAATATATTCATGTAACTGAATTTACTGTTAAAACATAATTGCTTGCTAAAGCTCTAATTTTTCGTACGTTTATTTCATCTTTAAAGTGATAATTGCTGCAAAAAAAGCTTTGATAATTCGCAATTATGTAGCTAAAGTTATTTGTAAATTACATGCCTACATTTAGGGTTTTTTGTTTAAAAAGTAAAATTAAGCTATTTAATCTTTAAAGACTACAAATTATTTCAAACAAAAATTTTTTTTCTTTTGATTCTTTCAAATACATATTGCTGACTGAGTGTCATGGTTTTTATTATATTCATCCAATGAACTTTGCTTCTAAAGTGTCCTACTCTTTTCTTGAAACAGCTCAAAGCACCTTTCTATCTAATTTATCTCGACTATAAATGAAACCAAAGTTGAAAAATCATTATAAAAATTAATCTAAAATATAAAATCAAATTTTATTCCTTGGTATACAAATTACTTTAACTAAAAAATGTCACCTGATAATTCGCTAATTGGTCACACGTTCATTGATCCACATCTAATTTTTTGGTAATTTTACCCAACATATTTTTTTTGGTTTATGATTATAGTTCGGTTTTTCATATGGTATGGATTCGACTCCTTTAATCTGTTTTCGGTTATAAGTGTGATCAATGAAATCGGGGCATGTAAAAGCTTGATCGAAACCGCTAACCACCGAATAGTCTCTCGACACGAATCGGTTTCGAAAAGATTAAAATTCATGAAAAGACCACACATATATATCTGGTAATCATATTTGTTTGGTTTAGTACGATTCAGTTTTGATTTTCAATGCGATTAATAATGAATACATGTGGGTTATAGGAGGGCTTCTGATCCAAAAGTGAACCAATATAAACAGAACAAAATTAAATCTTTTATGTGTGAAAGAAGACAGTTGGAAACTAAAAACGATATGATTATATAGGCTGAACTGAATGCAACCGTATGATTGATGTAAAACAAGCTTTGTACAGTATGTAATTATTATCACATTTTCTGCAGTTGTACTTGTTCCTTGATTTTTTACTTCTTTAAATAAAAACAAAAGAATCCTCGTAATGAGGAAATATTAAAAAAAAAAAAACACAAAATGTGAATAATACTTTACAATTTCGTTCTAAGTCTCCATATTTTTAAATAAATGAAATTCTTTGACTCTTCAAGCATAGTTATTTCATTCCAGGCCACATCCAATTACAACCAGGATGAATGATATAATTCTTATTTTTATCAAACTGGCACGTGCATGTAAATATGCGATAAAATATCAATAAGATGGGAATAATTGATCAATTGTATGGAATTCATTTGCAACAGCCCAAATGCACATTTTTTAAAGTTTTTCAATCAATAAAATACAGTATTAACGTAAGGAGAAAACAATTTTTCGTTCCAAAAAGTTTAAAAAAAAAATTTTAATGAGCAAATGAGAACCCGAAAATGATGGGTGCATCTATGAATCTTCTGTGAATCAACTTATATATAGTATTAAAACCGTTTGATTATCATAAAAACATAAATAATTTGCAGAGCTTTTCACATTTTCCACCAATAAAAACATTTTTCTACCCTAAAAAATACTCTAACTATTTTTTTATACGAAATAGAGGCTCATTGTGTCCAGTGTATGTAAAAACTTAGCTTTTCATTAACCTATTACTAAGTCTTTTAATACAAGTAAGGAAAACTTATTTTTCAAATGACCAAACTATATAAGCTATTTAAAGAAAGACTCAGTGAAAGACTTAAAAAATATTGACTTGGCTGGAAAATGAGGAAAATTCTTTTAATTTTTTTATTGAAACATGTGTCATTGTGTATGAATTTATAATAATTTTTCGAGAAAATGCAATATTTTTACAATCAATAAAATTATATCTGACATCTGAAGAAAAGTATAGTAAATGCTTTAACAGTTAAAAAATGTTAACGAAAGCGAAAAGTTTTGAAAAAGCCATAGGACAATAACAATTAAGAATGGCCTCAGAAATGTATTTATCTAGGCCATTTTTGGAGTGTATGTTGGTATTAAAAATATGAGTTCATGTTTCAGCTCCATGTCTTTTTATTTACGAATAAATTAAAAAAGAAGGTAAATCTATTTTTTTTAATTATTTAAATTTTATTTTAAGTTTATAAGTCTATTTTAAAAAATGTTCAACCTAATACTTTAATTAAAATTCATATATCGATAGACCCCGAATGATGTCAGTGCAAAAGGTAATCGTATATGGCTCGCATTGGCTGTGGGAGTGGTTTCGTTAAATTTTCAATAATCAAAACAAATGAACATCTTTAAATCTTGAAATCCCATTGGCTTTAAGCCTCCTGTATCTTGCCTCTTGCACGGCGTGTGTGCTGTTACCAGATATAAGTGCATCGCTCAAAACATTATTGCTATTCGTATCTACTAGCCGAGTTCCTCATTATGCATTGAATATAAATTAAGCTTATTGATAAATATTTCATATTGATATAATATTTGTATTATATTTTCTTGAAATACTTTAAAGAAATGTAAGAAAATGGTATGTAATGAATATTTGTATACCAGAAATTATTTTCTTTTTTTGTGTGTATGTACATATTCAGGTTAAACAACAATAATTGAACACGGGAGTGGTTTTTATTTACTTTCATCTACTATATAGTTTGTTTTTAAAATACCTGCAGATGGAAACAATGAATAGAAAAATTATAAAATTGTTAAGAAAATCCAGAGTAGTACCAAAATAAATTCATTTTTTCCAAAATTTCTTTTCTTTTTGAAATTGTTTCTTCTATCACTCTACCATGATCTCTAACGACTCTAGGATTAATAAAAATCCGCTAATCGAGAAATATTGTAAATTTGCTTACTACGAGATACAAACCCAACATCTACTAGTTTTGGAGCGATCACCTTGACCACTCGGTCGCCAGCAGGATCGCCCATAGCTTGATTTAATTAGGTACTTACTTGATTAATTTCTTTTAACCATGAATAGATTTATAAATTTCATAAAGCTTTATAGTATTTTTTATGAAAAATGCATTATCAGCCCTTTAACGATATTAATATTAGAAGATTGTTAGAAGATTTTTTTTCTATTTTGCACTTACTCGTGTTATTTTTTTTCCAAATTAATTAAGGTAGAAGTCTTAGTTCCAGAATTTTATATTTTTAGCTCCAAATCGTGTATTAATTAAATATTTAATTAATACACATTAATACACATTAACTAATACATTATTTATTTAAATTGAATATTTTTAGCACCAATTGTGTATCACAAAAATATCTTTCCGGGGCCGAAGCACCATGCGTATCTCTAGAACAATAAAATTTAGAACAATTCTTGCGAAATTTTTATTGTTAATAGTTTTATTATATTGATTCATATCAAAGTTGGATTTTTGTTCTTTTGTTCTTAGGTATATTATATACATTACTCTCTACTTATATTACTCCGTTTA
This sequence comes from Sisyra terminalis, assembly GCA_958496175.1. NCBI lineage: Eukaryota > Metazoa > Arthropoda > Insecta > Neuroptera > Sisyridae > Sisyra > Sisyra terminalis. Next base: position 19,332,746 of record OY292275.1, read on the forward strand.
TAGTTGAACTGTCCATGGCCAGAGTAACATTTCAATAATGTAGGTTTTCTCGAAAGTGTTACCTTCTGTTTAAAAATGAATTTAACCTTTGTGTGTATTTTTTTTTTTGTATGTGTTGAAACTAGGTATAAATGCTAAAAAAACAATGCCTGCAATACCTACACCTAACTTAAATCAAGCGTTTGGGGAGAATATTGTTAATGATCGAAAAGTGCAGTGTTGGTTTGAAAAATTTTGGTCTTGTGATTTTTCACTATAAAATGAGGACCCAAAACGTCTGCGAAAAATTATGACCTAAAGGTGTTTATGAGAGCGAATCGAACTTTATCTACGTGAGAACTTGTTACCAGGATAAAAGTTGGCCATACAAAAATAATATCCCACCTCTCCCTATTGGTAAGGTGAAAAAAATGCAGAAGTGGGTACCGTACGAATTAATCGAGCAAAATAAGTTGGATCGGTTGAACGCAAGCTTATTCATTTTTATTAACCGGATTTTATCGAGAACCGTTTGCCGATTCTTTTAATGTTAAGTAACACCCAGTCTATTCACACTTTTGTGACCTTCATTTCGTTAAACACTTAAAAGTATTTTTATTGGGCTTAACAATATGAAAAATTCGATACTTAAGTTAATTAACTCTAAAGGATTAGAGTTATTTAAAATAGGTATTTATACTTGAACATTTCGTTTAAAGTAAATGGAGCTTATTTAATTGAATAAACAGCTTCTTAAAAAAAAATTTGTAGTCTTATATATTTCCCTAAGAATCCAACATTTCATACTCACCAACTAATGTTTGACGACTTTTAATTAATAAACCAATTCGAAATTTCTAGTAAGTGAAATGTAAGGCGTTAGAAGAAAATGACTTAGTATATTCTTTTCGGTTTTATGAATTCTTAAAAGAAATAAAAAATTCTTTATTGTAAAACATATTGCACTGATAAAAGTATGGAACATCAATAATAAATTTTAATTTTATTTATTCAAGAGTAATTTGGAAAAAGTATATTATTGTATTATTGGTTTTATATATGTTTTATAAATGCTTTGATGAAGTTGATTGAAACCTAATTTATTGAGAACGTGTTTTTTTTTTTGTATATGTTACAAAATTTATCGAAAAATCAATATAAAATTAAACAAATAAAAATAAACATGACTCCCGTAGACATAATTTTCTTTGTAGTAATGTACAGCAGAGAAAACATTGTTAGATAAACGAAAGGAGCTTATAAATTATGTGGTACATTCGTTTGTCCATCGCATGCCATCTTTGATTAGTCGATATACAATATTGAAAGCTTATAAATATTTGATTATATTCTACAATCAATAGAGCGGCAAACGCGAGTGACATTTTGAGAGTTTTTCGTTTATAATGCATTACTCTTCGAAACCATCACACTAATACGTTCTGAGTAAAACCACGTATTATAAAATCAATAACATTGAATGTATACCTACAGTCAGTATCAAGAAAATTAATAATAATAAAACGAAATTGTTGGGATCTAGTTAATAATAAATAATCCTTAGAATTCAGTACGTAGGTTTACCACTAAATTATTCATATAATAAAAACCAATTATACTTTAAATGCCTTCGTTTTATAACGAACGAAACGTTCATTTAGAGCCTCATAAAAATTTATCAAATGATTATAAGTAAAAAAGTAGCTAATAAAAAACTAGATCTTCTTAGCAGACAATTCTTCTACTTTTTGGTATACCTATACTCTTTTTAAATAAGCTGCCGCTAATAGAAAGTAGTGAAATCCCACGGGCGCATCACTTAATGTTCGAAGCAACCACCTGGCATCTTCATTCCCCAGATCCACTTACGTGACCATTTTCTACATCATACAGTCGCTATGCAATACTAAGGTACAAGCTTTTTCCCCGTACACATTTTACGTATGTAATTCATATAAACGCTATGCTTTTGACATTTATCCGGTAAGACATTGCTGTTCCGGGTTGAATCGATAAAATACATTCAATACTATACATAAAAATACATTTTTACCGTTATTGAAAAGATATCATTATAAAACATTTTTATTGCTATTAAAATTGCTTGATATTAGGGTATGGATTTTCCTTTCTGCATGCACGTGCAGGGAGCAATAATATAGCAGTATTTTTCATTTAAACGATCCCATTAGAAAAGCGATATATCAATTTCGAAGCGGAAATTTCAAACATAAAACAAGTGTTACTTTTAGTTTTCAAATAGAATACTTGCGTTATAAAAAAAACCATAATAGTCTATATTTCTTTTATAATACAAAATATTTAGGCTATAGTAATTAGTAAGCGATACAGAACATTTTGCAAACTTTGTTTTCTTGGTTTTATATGATGCCGCTAGACGAATACTAATTCAAAATGTGTAAAACGTTGTAGAAATGCAAAAGTGTTGGAATTTGTTTGCACAACAGGTTGCGCTATATATGTATAGTCGTACATATCCACCATCAGTGAGCATGATTTATATCTTAGTGAGCAAACTTCTTACAGCAATCTAATTTCTATTTCAATTCAATATGTGCACTCTATTTCCTTTTTTACGGTTTAATAAAGTGGTAAAACTGTGCAAGAAGTCACGCTGTAAAAATATATTTTAGCAATGAAAATGTTATCGACTGCACTCATGTAAACAAGCTAAATAATTCAAAAATTATTTTTCTTTTTTTTTTTTTGATTCCATTTAAGAAATTGACACTCATATTTTTTGGGTTTTGCATGTTTGTATCATTTAATTATTTTTTTTATAAAAATAATAATTTCAAAATACTTGCAAAGTATCGATAATGATTATTTTATCTCTAGATCTCTGGACAGCTACTAAAAAAATTTTTTAGAATTCATACGGTACTATCTGTAATCTGCCGAAAAGATAGTTCCTTAGCTAGGAGTGACAAAGTTCGATGTTTAAACTTTTCCCATCTTCCGTTTTCTACAGCTATTCTTTACACTGATTCTGTTCCCATAAAATAGCCGTCGCTAACCGTACACCTCCAGGCACATGATTCCCGCTGACCATTTCACATGTGCCCGCCGTTGGGTTATTAAAATAAAAATATTGACCTTTTTTAGCTTTTTTTATGTAAAATCAAAAATTCGTTATAATGAAATTTTGAAAATTCAATATTTCTTCCCATTCAGTTGATATTCTAGAAGGTACTCCCTGGCTTAAAACGGTTGGATACCTTTGCCATAAAACCACCACTATTATAGAGGTGCACCTTTATCTCACCTCAAGATTAGTGTCAGAAATGAAAAATAAAAATAATCATAATATCATTCTAACAATAATCATCATTATCACTAAGATGACCGATTAAATTTCTGATATACTTTTACGACATGTTACCGATTGCGCCCAAAGTACGCTATTGCAGGCATTCAAACCTACCTCCATGCCTGGAATCCACATAAAAAATTCCAAAAACAAGAATTAAACAAACGATAAAGAATATTACTTCCTAATTAAAATTTAAAGAGTTCCAACAAGACGTGAATTCTCTCCACATTTCTGTAAATTATTACTCTAGAGTTAAGCTATGGTTCATACCAGTGGTGCAGCATATACAGTGAATGACCATATATTACGGACAATACTTCAAGTTTTTGCGATAAAATTAAAATACTGTTCCCAATAATATGACCACCCACTGATACGTTCGTATAACTTGTGTTGGTATGCATAATGCTTATTTTATAATATATATTTTATAATTTATCGTATTAAGTATATAAATAATTGACAGTAAAAAAAAATCTTGCGATATTAACCTTATTTATACTATCTTCTAGTTATGCCCTCTTCTCACAAAGGTTTAGCGCATCGTAAAGTAGTTTTGCACTCAATTTTACCAATAAATTTCTCTTTAGCACGAAGCTTTGAATTTTAAATAGATAGATTTTCATATTTTCCTCCCACACCAGAAAGTTGTAATACAACCTGCTGTTTGACAAAAACTATTCTCTTTAAAAGAATATGTCATTCCTTTAATAAGATAATGTATAAAATAAAGAAAAAAATCGTTAAATAAGTTAACATATTTATATTTGATTTGTGCAGCAATATTTTAAATTTCTTATTTATTTGGGTAGATATTATTCATTGAATTGAAATGAGTGACATAAGAAAAATATTAAAAAATTGCAAAAAATCACATATTGAAAAAAAATTATAAACTTTTAAATGCCTATAAAAATTAAAAAATAATTTCATTCAATTACGTTATTATTCTTTGTCTACATAACTACATGCTAGTGATTAAAATTATGAAATAAACTGCATTTTTTTAATATTTCAACGATTCCTGAATTTTGAAACAAACATCATTATTAACTAATGAGCTTATTTATCAAATAATAATTGCTGAAACAACAAAAACGCCTTAGTTATCAGAAGTGTTCTGTTAAGTGCTTTACTCCCACCGATTCTTTTAAAAGAATCAAGCTTTGTTTTATGTTATATTTATAAGGGCTTGAAATCATTATCATCCGTATAACTTCAAAATAATGATGAGATAATCATTTTTGATTCTAATTACGAAGAAAATATATCATAAACGATATTTTTTTTGTACTCTACGCCTAATATAGTCGAAGCAAAATATCAGTTTTAAATCAATGTTGATATAAATGTATACATTGTAACATAATATGTTTGTTCTTTTCTCATTTTTAACAAATATTTGTTCATTGACCTCAAAACAATGAATTATTTGTTTGATACTTGGTCAAATAAATTATTTTTTCTTCATTAGGATTAGGCGAACTTATAATTAATTCATAGATATTTTCTTGAGAAAATCAATATCGTGAATATAATATATGTTCTTTCCTTATATTGAGCACTGAAATATTTAGAAAGTATTGATTTCTTGAATATTGAATGTGTTAGTTAATTACGAACAAGATATGACCCAATACATGGCTTACCACCTCAAATATATTTCTTGTAGGTGGTAAACAGTACCATTAAGTATGTTACAAGCTCCGTTGAGTTAATTGAACATATAATATTATATGATTGGAAATCCAAGGAAAATGTCTGGAACAAACACGTGTGAGAGAAAAATTATGTCGAGAGTGAGAAAAAAATATAAAAATTGTCATGAAGGACAACTTAAGGTTCTAAACTCAGAATTATGGAACAAGAAAAATACAAAGATTCGAATCAGGGACCTTGTTTTCAATATTATTAGTGAATTTAATATTGTTCCTTATTTCTAAAAATAAATCATTAATTGTTCAGTTCTTAAGCCCAACATTTATAATTGAAATCAATATTTAGGGTTCTGTGCCATAAAGAATTCGTTTACGATCTGTTTGATGTCCTTAACTACCTGTCTATTATATATCCGTCTGCCTGACTTTTAATTTTTTTTCGGAAGAATTAGAAAAATTAAGTGGAAATATAAATATCAAATAACGAACTCTTTGGTTTATTAATGCTGTAGTCAAAAATAATTGTCAGTAATGCTTGAGTAATAGACCATATGTACATTTTTCATATCAGGAAAAACCAACTTTTAGTTTATAAAATCATATATTTTGGTAGAAAAAAGTGTTCATTTTAATGAGCAAATGAAACTTCGAAAAAATAAGTGTACGTTTGGGTTTTATGTGACGTCACCGTCCACATCAGTACACCTATTGAAACCGAGCTAGAGATAGATCATTGAGCTCTTACCATTAACTAATGTATTATATTGGTTTGTTGCATTTAATTCAATAATAAATTTACTATATTAAAATTATTTCTGCTCATATCGTCTTTTTCCATGAAATCAAATGGTGAAATATATTTTTTTTGGACGGCTTACTGCTACTTTTGAATCAACGAATGATAAAATTACCCCTGGACGGACAATACCATCGTATTTTTCGTTCCGAGTAAGAGCTTATAGCCCGATACATTTAAATGTTACTAGGTTTTTGATGGCCAAATCAGTAATGAAAAGCTAGCACTAGAACATAATAGCCTAAACAGAAACTTACTTATGACACCAACATTTTCTAAAGCTACCATTATCTGTATTAAAAACAGTTTGAAACTGATTCCGAAAATTGAAATTTTTAGTTTCATTTTGCATACCCATATCAAGTCGCCGGTGTTCAGAAAAAAATCAATGATCGATTAAGGAATGGTTACTTATGCTTGGCAAAGCTACAGCTTTTTGTAATAGTCTATGGCTGGTTAACCATAGGCCGCCATGTTATATGTATCACATTGATCCACGATTATCAGTCATTTCTTGATCAATGGTTTGAGGAATCTCTAATTAATTAGAGATTCATCAAACCATCGGCCAAAGAATGCCTACCAACGCTCAGCCAGGCATCGGCATTTTGTACCAGCCTATGGCTGGGTAACCATCGTCCATCGAACTATGTTTTTCACATTGACCTTCGAACATCTGCCATTTTTTGATCGATTATTTGGTAAACCTCATATTGCGCTTGCGTATTGAACGTTATGATGTTATCTTTGATTTTTTTTTTAAAAATTCTTGCTAAAACAATAAGAAAAATGCATTTATAGTTTTCAAAAAATTATTTCATAAGATTGTGGCACCATGTTTAGACTGTAAGAAAATATCGAGCGATAAGCAATGTAATAAACAAGCCAAGATTACAGACTTAGAGTAATTACGTTAATTGTTCTTTAAATAATGAAACTCTGATACAGAGGGAAGTTTTAATTGTTGATAATAGTATATCAAGAAATGATTTTGGTGATGTAAATATTGACTCTCTAACCCTGTTTGAAAGGGAAGATGTCACGGAGAATAAAATACAAATTTATAATAGTGAAGATAACGAATAGGAAAATAATCATGAAACTTAAGAATTTGGTGATAATCCAGCTACATCACCAGAAAAAATAGTGTCACCAACAACATGATTTTGAAGTCTACTTGGAACCCTATAAAAATATTATTCCATTCACTGATGGCGATAGTTTTAAGGAATTTGATGGAATGACCATTGGTCATTATAAGAATAAATTAAAAAACGTATTTAAAGTATTTTTATATGGTGAGATAGATGGTGCGGTTATCATCCGTAAAACTATTTCACAAGTAGTCTCTCCCTCTGTACTGCTACTCTACTTTGGGACCGGGAGAGTTATACAAGGAAAAGGCAAATATATTTTCAGTGAAACCAGCACTTACCGACTTTTAAAAGGTATACCGTACTGATATACCAATTGTTCAATAACTACTTTGATAAGTTTGACTAACGGCTATTTTTAAACAATCAAAATTGAATTATGAATGAAAAATTTATAAAAGAAGGAAATTATTTATTTAATTGTTATTTTCGTGAAATTCTAAAATCTATTCTAAACACAAAAGGCAATGGAAATGCTACCCTAGCGTTCAGTGGTGATTGAAAGATACAAACTATTTATACTGAAATGCTCTGTCAAGAGCTATATTACAAATCTGTAAAATTAATTTTGGTCCATTTTGTAAAATTAAAATGAATTAATTAAACCCTTTCATGTTAAAAAATTAAATAAAGTATTTAATCACAAATATCTAAGTAAATATATTGTCTGTTAGTTTTGAGTAAATTAAATCCAAAAGCTCAAATAATATATAGCTGAACATAAACATTGTACGTTAATGTAAAAATATGTACATTTGTTTGTTTTTCAATGTCACATATTAAAGTCTTTTTTTCTTTCGTCGACAATGTGGGTTGTAAGCCCGAATGTTTGTTGATGGTGGCGTCATTTTCAGCCGGCAGTCATCGAAGTTGTCGTCGAACATTTTCATTTCATTCCATGTTTATATCACTGTCAAGGGAATGGTTTCATTTGGTGAGACCAGCGAATAATAAACCCCAAGGAATCGGCATACGACGAGTGCTGTTTGATTATGATGGTTTGAGGGTAATAGTACTTCACACCCGCGTGTGTGTCGTGAGGATGGGGAAACCGCGTTGAATTGGGGCTGATTGTATATATACTTGGTTGTAGTCTGTCGTTGTTATATCAAAACGTTCACCTCGTACTTGTACAATATATTTCGCGATATATTTTGACCTCCCACATTGCTATTATTAACTTTTACGCGCTGCATTGCAATTTTCCTCGCACACAAGTTTCTCTGATTTTCAATATCGCAGGTTTCTGGGTACTGTCTGTCCTTTACCTGTTTTAATAACACAGGAAAACAAGTGCTATTAGAAAAAGCAGTTCTTAGAATGCGCACCCACTTTATGCTTCACATGATCTCCTGCAGTTTTAATATCAATGTTCCAGTGCAACATCATTTTTGCATGGTACTTTAATAAAAATTTGTAATAACAAAGAAGTAAAAAATAATATAAAACCATGTTTTTACAAATTTTTCAAACGTTTTATTTGTATGAGACTAGAACAGAATGAGCTTTCCATTTTTTTAAATCTATTTAAATATGAATATTAAAAAATACGAAAAAATCGAATTGTAGAAACTAGACAAGCACTTTTATTCTGCTCGTCCCCGTTACACAAGCATTCATTCGACTGAAATTATATATTTATCAATATTTTTCAATTATATAAGTTATATAAGTTACTATAACCTCATATACTAATTTAGCACTCGTCAAATATTTTCACTTAATTTTTGTTATACACACACTGTTTGAATAATCCAAAAATTTTAGGTACATAATTAGGTGAAATAATTTATAAAAAGTAAGTTTTTTTTTGTTGTACTAGTGAACATACTTTTAATAAAAATAACAAAATATGATTACTTTTAGAGTAAAAAAAAAATGTTTGTTTACGTATGGACTTACGTAAGAAGTAATATTTCTTTGAAAAGGCGAGTTTAATTAGTTATATTCCACTGTAATTTAGTACTTTGCTTGTATATCGACAAAAAGAACTGGGAATCTCCAATCTCAATAATGAATTAGTAGTCCAACAGTATTTAGTTCGCCGGGTGCTGAAATATATTCAATTATTCTGTTTACAATAGGTGAAATACGGACCTATGAAACACAATAAGCCTAGGGCTATATATATATTCTCTTAAAGCCTCGTCTTGGAGAACCATACGGAGGAGTCTAGTTTTTTCTAGAGGTATAAGCTTGGACCAGGAACGTCCAGATTTTCAGAACTGACGAGAACTATTCCGAATGGGTACGGATTGTTCACTCGAATGCAATTTGTACGTAGATTTTGACATGCCAGAAATGAAGAACCGACGATAATTTTCAAATATGTATTTATATTATAATATGTAAAATTAAATTTTCGTCTCAAGTCCATTTTAGCACACCCACAATCTGTCAACATTGCATTTTCGATTTTGTTTTTAATTTAATTCGCAATATTTTTGCTAATTCAATGCTAATATGGTATAATTCTCTCTTTTGTGGGTAAATTTTTATTATGGACCGATTTAATCGCGAATTAAATTAAAACAAAATTAAAAATGCAACGTTGCCAGATTGTGGGTGTGTTGAAATGGACTTGAGCCAAAGTAAACTTTATTTAGAAAACTTAATTTAACAGATTTTACATAATACAATATAAATACATATTTGAAAATAACAGTCGCTTCTTCATTTGTGACATGTCAAAATTTACGTACAAATTGCATTCGAGGGAACAATACGTACAGGAATAATATCGAAACCATTCTAAACAGTTCTGAAAATCTCGACGTTCCTGATTCAATCTTATACCAAATATTTTATCATTTACATTAATTATCATTATTACCTATCATTATGATTTCAGTAATGAATTCTAAAGTTTGGTTAAAATTTAGAAGATTAGTTTCTTTGTTGCAAAACAACGGGAAACTTATGACCGCAATCGATTTTCCTCTTATGATGTATCTTTAGACGTGTAACTTAAAAAAAAATCTTATATTTCGAATGTTATTTCTGAACTGTAATCGTCTTCGCATTCAGAACTGTTCCAAATGAATCCTAATTCGCGTTAGTTCCTCTCATTATGCAATGTTTATAAACCCTACTTTCATTATGCTTTTCATACTTTGCCAGCTGAATAAAACATAAAAAAAATATTATTCTGGTTACAACAAAAAAAGTTATTATCGTTATTTGCAATTCTCATTACTTGATATTTTTTATAATTTTTTTTCTCAAATCTGTACGATGAATATTCGTTGTTTAGAAGGTGAAATTATGTAATATGTAACTGTAAAACTACACATATTTTTTGTGAAAAGTGGATAAAAACTAAATTGAATAGGTTAGAATACTCCGAAGGATTACAATATTTTGAGTTACTATTAATATAAATTATATATTAAACTGTTTTTAGTAGCTTAATTTTGGTGTTGTAATATAAGCTTGGATGTAGTATGCTTGGATGAAAAAATATAGTTTCTTATTTATCGTTTGTTTTATGAATATTTTCATACTTTTTCCTTAAAGTTTTCTTAATTTATTTGGCAAGTGCCAAACTTTAATCATAATTTTAAAAAAATATATAAAAATGAATCGAGCAATACTTGCGTTTGAATTAAAAGATTAGTTTATAAAAACGACTCAAAGGATTTGGATAAAATTTTATATTATTGCATTTTTAAGTCTGTGTGTTTGCGTAACCCTTACCGGCGTGGATTTTTTTTTTTTTTTGACAAAAATATGGTAACTTAAAAACTTCTTCTGTGTTAAGCGGTTTCTCTTGGTTTTGATTTCTGCGACCTTCGGTTTGTATCTAAACTTTTAATTTTCAAAATTGTATGACCGCATTTATTTAAAAAGGAACTAATCGGTATGTTTGTTAGTGCACCTTTAAGAGGAAATCTTTTGTTACGAATTAAAATGAACTAAGGCTTATGTGATTTAGTAATTAAGTGATTTAAATTCAAATTTATTATTTTTTTCGACAATAGACATTCATTTTTTTAAATAAATATAATATCAAATAATATCAAATTTTATTTGAAAACTAGTAACTTTCTGTTAATAATTCTGTTAATAAAATTAGTAATGTTCACAGGTTAATACTGACAAAAATGACAAGGGGTAACATTTAGCAATTGAATGAAAACGCAATTACAGTTGAAACCAATAACAACCAGTTAGTTCAAAATTGAGACAATAATTAATATAATTGTATTACACTCACATGTATGTGTTTACATTTTTCGTTCTCTGTCTTTGCCACCACACATACTTGCCTATAATATAAAATTAAAAGAAAAAAAAGCGTTTAAAATTGTATCATATTTTAGTTATCACCAACTACTAATAAGTGATATGCTATTTCAAGCACTACCGGAAGATACTATGGCAGTGGATTTATACATTTTTTTTAAATACGGCAAATAAGTATAACTTCTCACGTACGTACAAAAGTACACACACTGTTTTTTAATGTTTTTACCATCGCTTTATAGCTAGTAAGGTCTTTAGTGACTTTAGGTCTTTAGAGAAATTAACAATTCGTATAGCAAGAAATATCAGCAAGAGATTCGAACCCAGCAACTACACCTATCCCCCGATTTACACGATACTCGTTTTACATGATTTCGCTTTTACACAGTTCATAAATTAATGAAATTCGGAAAATTTCTAAAAATGTATTTTTGGTTACATAATCATATCCACAATACATATGATGAAATTATTTTGGAGTTTCCTTCATTTGGCAACACTGATTGCTATAACAAGGGATTCCCCTTTCTGATAGTTCCTCAAAGTGATAGCGAATAAATTTCGAACATACCTAAATTTGTTAAGTTTCAACAGGTACTTTTTGAAAAAAATTTCGTTTCTATTTTTGTTTTCATTTTTTGAATAAGTTCACTACGACATCTAACCATTTTTTGGACAAACTATACCTAGTTCAAAGTTTCTGGATATGTTTTACTCTTGTTCCATTTGAATAAATGACTTAATTGCGCATTTTTTTTCGCTTTACACGGTTTTATATAGGAAAAACAAAGATTTCATTTTACACGGATTTGTCTAGAACCTATCTTCAGTGTAAATCGGGGGATAGGTGTACTAATTTTAGAGCGGCCACCTCGGCTACTCGGCTACCATTAGGCTAAAATATTTTCATTGCATAATACTATATCGTGACTTAAATTCCTTATCAAGTTACAAGTACCTATAGTACGCCTTTTAACGGATAACTAGTTGCTTTAATTACTTTAATTAAGTTTTTTTTTCAAAGACATAATAATCTATTAAGTAAATCAAGACAACTAAATGTATCCGTTAAATGGTCATTGAAAATCTCGCATTACAAAATAACACCATTGGGTTGGTGAATCTTAACAATCATTACGATTGCTTTACGGTTGGTTATCCAATTACTAAGTTTCTACAACCGAGAGTGGAACTCGTAACCTGCCAAATTGTCGAAACTAATGAAATGAATAACATAAATCTTGCAATAAACTCCAATTCAAAACATTGATACCTCGTATACAACAGTTCAAATAATTTTCCGATGGATTAAATGTTTTTTTTCTTTCGTTAGAAATAAAACAACCCTCGACAAATATATATATTAAACAGTTATTCATTTTCATATTATTGACATTTTCATTAATATTTGCCAATATTTTTCATTTTCTTATTAATTGCTTTCCATTATATTTATTATTTTCAATAATTTACGCTTCGTTGAGTTCAAAGCTTTTTATGATCGAACATTAATTTTATATCTCAATTATTATCTTCCCATATACAGAATTTTTTTTTTTTTTTGTTGTAGCTGTTTTTATGCAGGAATTGAATTTAATGTGCTTGGTTATAGAGTATCCAATTTTTAATCCCCAAATAAAATAAAACTATGTGATACACCTTTTATTATGTAGATAAAAATGTTTGCATTTTATAAAATTAGGAAAAAGATTCTCTATTACAAACGGAATTTTTGTAAAAGCTATTGAGGCAAAATATAGACAATGGAGACAAGACAGCACGAAAACAAAATTAAATTGCAAAATAAATCACTGAAGCTCGGCACGTACAAAGATACAATTACTTGAAAACAAGTTCAAATTAATTTATTGATTGTTATCGGATTTGTAAATAACGTTTGTTAAATTAAAAACTTCTGCCATGATATAAGTGTAGCATGTATTTTCACCGTAGGCCATCCATTTGCATGTGAAATATATTTACGTGGAGCCTATGTTGCAGGTTTTTATTTTAAAAACATATTTGCTTTGGGGTTCGTTTGATGCCCTAGAGAAGATGGATGCTAAATATCATCCATCAACGTTAAATTAAGGGTGGTAAGTGCGAAAGAGAAGCAGAGGCGTAGTCGGCATTAACACTATACACAAAAGTAATATAAGATGCCTGTTGCCGACGTTTCTGATCAATCACCAGAACAGCAGTAAACCCTAGTTTATAGAACCGCATTATTTTTTTTTTCAACTTTTTTCACTTTATATTGTTTAAAATGTTGGCATTCCCAACACGGTCATAATGAAGAGCTTTTGTTTAAAACAAAAATGAAGAAAAACCAATGTGCTTTTGAATGTTAAAGCTTGTTTATGTTTTCAAGATCAATGTTGTTTTATCATTAGTTGTAGCAAGGGTTTTACCTGTACGATTATTGAATATAAACAAAATACGAGGGTATTAAAAAATTGAAAATCCGAAATTCCCCCTCGTTATACAATAATTCACAAAATAAAGAAGGGTACGACTGAGCTGGTACAAATGACCTGACACATCGCTTGTTCAGCCGTGGATTTCTTATCGATCCCGTTGACCCTATCCCTGTATGCATGCATATACATATAAACACATAAATGTGTAGGGATTGCATGTGAGGGTGTGTGTTTTGTCACTCTCTGTCACATACCAGAGATGCTCCCCACAAGAGGAACTAACTCTTTCTAATTAGACTGTCATTCGGTGAAAAGTTAATCTTTATTAAAGCACTGACGAGCATACTGGTAGCCTCCCAACGCCCATTCGTCGAGCTTCCATACTCTATACTTTGACCATATCCTCTCGACTGAATACGAACAGGACAAGGCTTTTATAGACATAATGATTGCCAAGTGTTAATCAGACTCTTATACTCGCACAATATCAAATACTTTCAATGTACTTTCAGCTATTGTTATAGGAAAAATATAAAGAGCAAAAAGTGTTGCGACTGAAACAGTTGTTTTCATTGTTTATTATTATTATTATATTTTTTTTTTCTAAAAATGACTGTTCAACTTTTGTTTGGAAAATGAATTAAAGTTTGTAAAAATAAACGGATAATAGATATTTTGGGACCAATAATGACTAACAAGTTGCTAGAGGGTTGCAAATTCATAGACGCAGTTAGCTAAAAGTTTGTACAGTGTTTAAATGAGTTCACTAAAGTATCATTCAGAGTATTACATTGTCGGCCTGTTTATCTTACTTAAAATGGATTCTCTTGATAAGTATTAGGCTATAAAAATAGTTGCCTAACAGCAATTATTTTCAACAAAAAATAGAAAATTACTTCGTTATTTTTTTTATTAAAAAATTGTCAATTCTATCACAATTCTCATTGCTAATGAAACTCAAGGAACAAAAATGTATGATTCATAGATATTCATAAAGAAAATATAAATGTATGATTTACTAAATAATATTGTGATTATAAATAAATTATTTCATTAGGCTATTTGATTTATTTTAATTTAGAGTTAAATAAACAAACAACTTGACTCATTAATTCGTTACGTGCTCAAAAAACAATTCTTAGAACTCATTTTTTGTAAAGAATAAAGATTAAGGAAAAAAAATATTGATTAGCAAAAATGAATTAAAATGTTATTGGAAAAAGTTATTAAAGTAGGAAAAAGTCTATCAATAGTAACACTTCTAATATTCAAATTTAGCTTATAGCCGAATAGATTTCTCAATTATCCTTTTAACAAATTTTATCATTGGTCCAGAAGTTTAAGTGAAGTACGAACATCCGGAGATTAAAATTGTATGAAATATACGCTGAATTTGTGAAATTGCGTATTACACGAAATCGAAAAAAAAATACCTAAATCGTGAAAAACGCAACACCATTGTGCAACACACGAACTAGGCAGAAAATAAGAAAAATACTATTTATTCTCAATTGTCAGCATGACAGCCGAAAAATATGATTTTTGTATTCAACAAAATAAAGTAAATAATATATTTTAAACAAGGGGTCCAAGGGCGAAGTTCCGGTGAGGGTTGGGGAGCATCGCCAATATCTGGTAATATTGCATTTTCGATTTTGTTTTATTTGCGAGCAAATAAGGCTCTTACTAAACAAACATTTCAATTTACATTTTTCACGAATTAGGTATCATTTTGCTGATTTCGTGTAGGTAATACGCAGTTACACAAATTCGGCGCAACATATATAAAAATAATAAAATGTATTTTAATATTAGAGTCAGCTAATTTTAGGAAATATTAGTCAGTTTTAAGAAATAATCTATATTCTATGTTATTATAATATATGAGTTATATTTTATATTAGAATGAATAAAATAATAATGTAAGATTCCAATTCTAAACTCCTAATTTAGGAAGTTTTTATTTCCAATTAATTATTTTTTTCAATGGCTCTGTTTTCTTTAATGCAAGAATTGTTTAAGTGGTTTTAATAAAAATGTATATCTAGAAACAGTTTAAAGCTTAATTTAACGGAATAGATATGATATGCGACGAAAAAGGATATATTTGATAAAAATATATTTGATCGTGAAGATCCTACATTATAGGGTATCCGTGTCTGGAGTTAAACAATTTTTATTTTTTAAATCATAGTAATAGTAGCCAAACATATATATGTATATTGACAAGGACAGAGAACAAAGATAATGATTGTAAACACATTGTGAGTGAAACACAGTCTTTCTCAAATTTTATCTTACTGATTGTTGTTATGGTTTCAACTGTCATTTCATTTTCATTCATTGCCAATTTTTACCATTTAGCAGCTGTCAGTGTTGGGCTGTGAATATTTCACGGACAGTTACTAGTAGCTTTTAATTTTTTATCGAAAGTAAGTAAAAAAG
Organism: Sisyra terminalis; assembly: GCA_958496175.1. Taxonomy (NCBI): domain Eukaryota; kingdom Metazoa; phylum Arthropoda; class Insecta; order Neuroptera; family Sisyridae; genus Sisyra; species Sisyra terminalis. The sequence goes on from OY292275.1 coordinate 19,348,777, forward strand.
TATTTTTTTTAAATATTCTGTTTTTTTCTGTCTCAGGATAATTTTATTTCCTACTTGTACAGTTCTCCTTCATTATCCAACATGAACCCCTTTCGCTTGCAGTTAGCTTTTCTCTTTCTCTTAATAATTCTTGTTCATTATTATCATATTTTTTTGTAATATTATTCGTTTTTTTCACCCGACAAAAAATTCATATTTTAGAACATAGTAATATGTGTGAAGTTTGAATTCATTAGCAATTGTTTAATCTATGGCAATTTACAATTATTTAATTAATAAAATTTTTAAAATTTAAATTTTGTATGCGTTCTCGATTCTTTCAGAAAATATTAAGCTTAATAATTAATTTTAATACTATTTCCATCCTTATTTCTTGTGATGTGTATTTTAATTTGTAACATCACTACTCACTAGTGTCAATGAAATAATCCGCAAAATATTGATTTTAAACATAAATTACTAATTATACAGATAAGAAACGTTAATTCAGTATGAACTTTAATAAATTCAAACAATGTATACTATAAAGCAAACCAGCAGGATATGAAGAGTATTTTTTAGTAATTTCGTTATACCAACGATTTGTTCTTGTGCATTGTTTAAAATTATTTAAACTTAAAAGTTTGAAGCATTGTTTGAGATTGTTTGTATAGTATATGCTAGGTATATGCTAGGCGGTTTCAAGTGGTTTAACGCTTCTAATTCTCTTTCCCGCCAAATAGTTTAAGCTTCATGGTTTTAGAGTTAATTATCAAAAATTAAAACTAAAAGAATTGAAAAACTTTCAAATACCTCAAATTTCAAACAAACAAAAATTCGTTTTATTATGTCAAATTAAAGTTATCAATTTTCGTTTTAATTCGAGATGATTTCGGATATTACATGACTTTTTATGTATAATCGTTTATTAAATCCACATTTTGATGTTAGGTTCTGCTGTATATTAATTAAAGAAAAGCGTGATTTTTTCAATAAGATAAGAAAAAGAAAAATTAGCAATTTAATATTAACTTGATAATGAATCCAAAAAATTTAAACAATTATTTTTATCGTTAGAGATTGTGAATTCAAAATCAATTATTTAATCAGTGTAACGGATAAAAGACTAGTATAAGAAGGTTATTATATTACAAATACTACAGGAAACATCTAAACAGGTAATTTTTACGTAAATATTTGCAAAAAAAATTAACGTTTTAGACTCACAATGTTTAAAACTAGCGTAACCATTTTTTACGTAACATTACCACTTGTTTGAAAAATTCACTTTACGCAACATTTGACTAAGTAAATGTTCCAAAAATTATTAAATTATTTAATATTAAAAAAAAAATCAAAATTTTGTTAAGAAAATGAATTTTTAGCTATAGTTTATGAAAGTGATTTTTAAGATAAATTGGTATCCTGTTAGATAATTTTTCCTTCAAACATTTTCCTCATCTTCTCGTCCGTTACGTATGACGTAATTTAAGGATGATTTCTACGTTCAAATCATAGTTTACAGTTGCTATGTAATATGATAGTGTCTGAACTTTTGACAAAATCAATTTAGACTTTGTAATATTAAAGGCACGTTTAAACTTCCGACGAGGCAATCTCCGGCCTTCGGGTCACCTGCGATTAATGAAAAATTTCATTCAAACTGAAAATATTCTTTTAAGAAAATCAAATTATTGGAAAAATTATTTGAAATATGTTTGTAATTAGTAATTAATACCCATCAAAACGACATTAAAAGTATAAAACCTGCCTAGTTAACTAGATGAAACTTTGGCAAGTCCGTATTTGATTTTAAATAATAATGAAAAAAAAACGATACAACCTTGTGTGCCAGCAGGAATTTTTCTAATATAGTTTTAGAACTTCCGATACATTTTAAAGGATTGTAACATATTTATCGGAAGTACAGTTATTTCTTTGTTTCAATATTTGATTATCGAATTTGATAAGTAGAGAACCATATGCACTGGCGGATTTAGGTCCAATGCCGCCCTAGGCCTCATTTGATATACCGCCGTTATTACTCCATAACAAGGGGGTTGTCATAATGAAACATCTAATTTTCAAATGTTAATATCATGTGTTTATTTTTCTTTATTTTAAGTTAGTTTTATTCAATGAATGTATAATGTAGGTACGTATAATTTTTGAAAATTTATATTTGACCTATTTCCACTACTAGGGTTCCACTACAGAACCGTAAATATTCTGACAGTATGAATCAAATTTAGCAAGGCATTGTAATATAATTATGGGTATTTTCAATTTGTTTCGAATGTCTCCAAAATGGTACTCCTCTTATTGCCAGTTATTTAATAATTGAAAAATGGGATGTGGCAAATAGAAAAGTTAATTAATTATACTTTAATGAAGAGGTTTAAACATTCATGTCAAAACTAATTTAAATCAATTTTTGAATTTGAATTGTCCGCTCTTTTTTTCTCCTTTATTATTTTGGAATTCCGAATATTTCGCCGCCCCTAAAATGGTGTCGGTGTAGACCCGGGTCTCACAGGCCTAGGTGTAAATATATCACAGACCATATGATATTGAAACTAAATCTAAAGAAAGTTTACATAATCATGCAAATTTGAACTATCAATGCAGAGCTACGAGAATTCATGTTTCTGATAGCTAGAATTTTTTGAAGGTGATGAAACAAATATTTGCGAAACAAAAAAATTGGAAAATTGGCTTAAAATTAGAAGGTATGAGTGTATTAAAAATTAATGATTTTCGCGGATCATCTATATTTTATCCAAGTTTTTCTTCACTTTGGTCACTATATTATCTACCATTAACATTAACCAACATTTTTTGGAATTGTTCACATGTTGAACCATCGTTTCACCATTTTCACTCCTTCTTTCTTTGTTCCCATAAATATTTGATTTTCATTGAAAAAATTGACTTCAATCGAGTCTTTCGCCAACATGTGGGCCTTCTCATCAACCTCTTTATGTAGATATTAGGTGTACCTACCGGAGAAAATGTCGTTTTTAAGCCATTGGTCATTCAATTGCCATTTCTCTGCTTATTAGTTATTTCAAAGTGGTACAAAAGACATTTTTTGATTAGAGTTATTTATCAACTTAGCAAAAACTACAAAGTTTTTTATTCCAAAATCTATATTGAAATGATAGGACCAAAAACCCGAAACAATATAAATTCGGTATTGTGTGCTCCTCGAGTTTCACAGGATAGCAACGCAAAAGACGTTACTAAAAACATTTTCAATGTTTATCTAAGTGCACTAAATGTTTATTAATCCCAAATGAGTTTTTTTAAGTTCAAATTCAATAATTTTCGTTTCTTCAACTGGTACCAACGAAATATGACAAAAAATTTAACCAATAAAAAGTTAAAAGGGGAAATAGTACCAATGGATGCCAGAAAGTTAAAGAACTGTCAAATAATCCTAATCAATCTTAATCGATCGGCCAAATACCCAAAAGTGTCCAAAAACTGTTAACCGATAAAATTCTAGGCTGCGACACGGTAATTCAAGACCCCCTCTGCAGAAGAAAAGCCCTGTAAAAACTAATTAATTAAAGGGATTTTTGTTTACTTCAATCGTTCCTACATTTATTAAGTGGTAAAAAAATTGAATGCTTTAGTGATGTTCAAAATGTATTTTTTTAAATTTCCCTTGCTAATCAATTGATTTTTACTAATATGGCATTAAAAATTTGCACACTAGATGTTAAAACATTGATACTATTGAAGCTGATTATATCATTGATTTAAAATCAATAGTTGTAACAAAATTTTATGTTGTAATTGTATATTGAAAAAATGACAATACTTTTCGGCCCCCCCTGAGACAAAGATTTTATTTTTTGGCCACAGGCACTGGTAGAAAGCATATTAGTTAATATTTAACACGATGGACATTTTTGCTCATTCTTGACTTTCTTTGGTATTCACTGCTGAAAAATAATGTACTAGAATAGTACTTCCAGTTTCTTCACAGTTATTGCTGTTTTTTCATGATTATTAAAATGTAATTTACCGTATAAACATTGAAATAAAACGTAAAAATAGGTTTTTTATTTTTTTTATTTTTCGTAAACAAAACAAGTTTTCGTGAAACAATCTATTACCTCGAAACTAAATAAGGTGGAAAAAGAAATCATGAACTATGAAATCATGATCATGAACTAAGAAATTTTCATAGAGACCCAATCAGTTGTGTACGGAGATTTACCTCAGAGGCAAATTTAATCAAATGGAACCCAGAAATAACTTGGGGCGTAATCATTCTTCGAGGAGGTAGAGCAGAGAAATTCAGAAGAATTACTTCTAACTAGGATTAGTTCAAGCAGAATTAGAAAATGAATAAATTAAAACAAGTTTTTATTCTTTAGTTTTCATAGTTTCGTGAGTTTGAATTTTAATATTGGGACTGTATTAACAAAAAATATTTTTTCAAATTATTATATCATTAAATCGCTTTTGCATATCATAATACAAATTATCGTTAATGTTTAGTTAAAGCACAGTAAAGTAACGTTTGATGAACGAAACATTGAAAGTTTTCATAGTCGAAGAATAACAGAGCTAAAGGAAACTCTGTGATTTATTTTAAGTTTCTAGTTTGATAATAGTGTAATAATAGTCGTACGGAAGGGATAGTAGGTATCGGTGATTTTCGGTAAAATGTTCGAAATATTTAAGAAAAGCAATCTGAACGAAGACAAGCTCTTCTAGTAGCTACTATGATACTATGAACAAAGATATATGGTTTTCTAACAATAATAGCCGCGACGCGTATTACCAGACGCTGAGAACACGAATCCGCAAGCGCGTGGTAGTGACGACTGAAGCCCCCGGCTGTGGCGGCGCTCCCGGCTCCGTGCCAGTCAGACGTCGTCACTCGGGACGCCAACTTCTCATTATATTGTACAATTTGCTCATTAAATAAGTCATCGCTAACGTGTTTTCCCACCGACGCATCAAAACATTTTCATTGTAAATTTTTGTGCACAAACTGTATCCAATATTTTTCTTTCACTTTAGATCATTAACAATTAACTAAAGATTTGAATTAGTTATTAAAGATATTTTTTTTTTGAAAAAAAAAACTCGAATTATTTTGTCAACAATGTGGATTAACAATGCAGCGAAGAATTGGATTCTCACCTGGCGTAGGTAGTCAACAGTCGTCAATACCGGCCGGTTAAAGTGAAGATTGTTTCGTTTAAACAATCTTTATAAAAAAAAAATCCTCGCTTTAATACATTTTAGACATCCTCGTTTAATTTCCTGTATACTTTCAAATAAATTTTCACGTTTCTTACGTTGCGTTAATGTGATTTGTCTCGCGTATGTCGTTTGGTGTGTTTTGTGTCATAAACACGTGTTGTGTGCTTTAAAAGCTCATCTTGTACTGTATGGTAATACCTTCAATGTCTTTTAATCAATGTTAGTTGTTCGTGATTTGTGTTATTATTAATTTTTATTACATTATATAGAAAATTCATTACAAATGCATTAATTACCCCACACAAATAATATACCCAACCATATTCCCAACACAAAAATTTATAATTTTCTTAATTCAAAACACCATATTTTATTTGTGTATCGAACGAATAATTTTCCAACAAATAAAACATGAAGATAATACACTTACGTGATGTTACAATATTATGCACATGAACGATTTATTTCTTGCAACTTTTCATTGAATTTTTCGTAAACATTTCAAGGAAATAGTTTGAAATACTATTTGATTGAAATCTTATTATTAGTCGTGTATTATATTGACAAACCACTTGTTTGACTTAACAGTATCACGTGCACGCAAATACATTCATTCTTGTTTCTTCATATTTCAAAATAATTCTTTTTTTCATTGTCGAATATTTCAAATGATTTCTTTCTGATATATTTTACTACCGTTTCCCTTTTTTCTTCGTATTTTTTTTCAATTCCAATTTTAATGTGAAAATTATATAAAAAAACATGTTTGTAGGTATATGTTCATTGATGGAATACAGAAAACAAAAAAAAAATGTATTGAAAATGAATTGTTTTTTTTTCTTTTGTAGTATCAATAACTCGAAATTTATGTTTGTAATAATTATATTTACTTCTTTGATTTATTTACTGGAAATTTTTAATTAATTTTTAGAATATCAAAATATTTGAAAATAATATACTTATACGTAACATTTCTTTTTAAAAACATTCAACGATCTACATAAAATCCTCACATTTTTTAATAAAAATATTTCGACTTATATTTTTAATAAAAACTCAAGCAAAACGTACCAGTCGTTATTTACATTATAAAGAATTTGTTATCTTTATTTACTTTTATCGTTAGAACTTAATATAAAATACAGTGTTTTGGATGAATATTTAGGAACACATCCTTAAGTTTATGACAAGAATTTGTGTACTTTTCTCCCATATTATATTTAGGTATGACGAAACAAAAATGTTTGAATTATTTGGAGGATAATATGTGTGTATGAAATGTACAAATTTTCCTTCGTTGTTTTTTTACAAATAAGTAAGAGTATAGTGTGAGGTTTAAGTATTTAATATAAATATTTGTTGTGAAGAAATTGATGAGGAAAATGGGGAAGTTTTTTTTTTATTTGTTGCTAATAGAAAGTGTTAAAAGTAGTCGGTTGCTCACTTGAATATGCACATCTGTTGCATAGTGTAGAGTAACACTTATAGCTGTATACTACCGCACATACTTGTATGAATTCACAATAGCTTGTTTATAAAATTTACTAGTAAAACTTTTAAAACATGGACTACAAATACGTATCCTTTACAGGGAAAAGTGCTGTTTTGCATAACTACATCGCAGAAATTTACAATAAAGTGCGAATCCATTGGACATCGATTATTTTAAGCAAACAAATATGCGTTATTATAGACACTGCAATCACGTAAGCAGTTATTTAATACGACATAGTCGCACTCCTCCATACTGTGAAAACAGTTTCCAGTTGAATAAAAGTAGTGTTTGTTGAAAATACATTTATGAATGACAATTGGTGGTGCCGTTCAAAAGATACTTCATACAGTGGAAACCAATTAATTAGCACCAAGTTTGTTAAAACAATAATCTTGTTTCGCGAAGCGCACAAGCATCTGATAGTCGCCTGCATCTCCACATCCTCCAGCTCTTCGACTAACTCCAGCTGCTAAGTTACTGGCAAACTTTGCTCGTACATCGAAATTTCGTCCAAGTTCTACAATCCCGCATTCGTACTCCACATAAACCACTCATCGCCACTACGTAAATCAACTCAACTGTATATCTGTGATAGCTCGTTTATTATCATTAGAAAGTCGCACATGATTAAATATTTTATTTCCACAAATGCATATTAACAGGAATATGCTTCAATAGGAAAACTGTCCAAATATTTAATAGTCAAGCATCAAACAAGTAATACTGTTTGCCCGATTAACGTTATCTGTCGTTGCCAGGACACTATCAGCGTTTATCTACAATTTTATCTAGAGCACAGGTGTGCCTTCCATTCAGCCAGTGCTGCGTATCGAGGTTATTTTACTCTTAGCTAGAGTTGATTGTGGTCTTATCACTGAAAAGAAGAACCATTTAACATACCACAAAACTGTCCTTTAAGTGTTTCTACTGCCATTTTCTAACTACAGTTTTTAGACAAATAATAGTGTATTTTTGTAAAGTGTTTAGTCAATAAGTTGTCGTAAAAAAGTGATTCGTTAATGTGTTTCGTGGTCGTGCGTATTTAAAAAAAAAATATTTAAGCTAGTGAAAAAGCTATAAAAAGTAATTGGGATAGTTTTAAGTGGAAGTTTTATGTAAATTGTGTAAACGAAAGGAATATGTTACACTCGTTGGACACATTAGCAGGGAAGATCTCGCCGGGATCAGGCGGGCAATCAAGTCCACAAACACCCCTCGACGGGAATGCAAACCGTGTCCATCCATACAGTAAACCTCCAACGACCAATGCGTAAGTACAAAAGATACTTTGCTAACAATCACTGCCTTAGTTTTTTTTAACATTAGTTCGTGGAAATATTGAATCAACCTGTATCTATTTACAGTGAAATGACGTAGATATTTGTATTTGATTAATATGTGATAAACGACTAGTTAACTGATAAGAGTGTAATAAGATGGTTATTCGTTAAAAATTATAACATTGCTTTATTTTTTTTTTTGAGTAGGTACGAGAAATATGATACTGAAATAATTTGCAGTTTTATTGAAAAGTTAATTCGAGTGTTTTGTTTGCGTTACTGATATTACTGTTGAAGTTACATTTTTGAAATTGTTCTTTATTAACGAAGATTAGCTAATTAATTAGTCATCGTTGAGGAAATTATAAACTAACAATTCTCGTATAGCACAATCGTAAATGTTTGCTTTTATATCTTTCCATGCTTATCTAAGAGTATATATATTTTTGCAAAGTAAATAAACATCGTCTATAAAAAGCAGCAAATGAAAACGTTAGTAATTTCGAGTTGGAATAAAACAAAAACAAAGTCCAAAGTTGATTACGTTTCTTTTTAATTTCAAAAAGTAAGCCACTTCTTTTTGGTGTTTTTTAATGATAAAAAAGGTATTTCGAAAGATTATCATATAACAGTTGGGAAACATTTATGGTCTTAAAATTTTTTCGGCAGATTATGAATACGATTTTTTCTAAGTTTTTGAATTATATATATATAATATTCACTGAAAATAACTTTCACCCTCATAAGTGAAACAAATTTTAAATAATCGTCTTTTGATATCATTTTATATTGGGGGAATATAATTTTTATAGGGGAACAACTAAACATAGTTTTATTATATAAGAAACAACTTAGTTATTACCTGGTTTACATATATACGCCTATACATAAAACAGTAATATGAAATAAAGAAAAAAAGACTAAATAAAACATCCCATAGATATTTACAAACATTAATTTTGCCAAAAAACCTTTCTCATAGGCTTATTATTTAAAATTATGAGTATTTTGAATTAAACGACATACGAAACTAGAGTACTATTAATGATGTCCTGTTTTGTCCAGTAAAGGCTTAACGCCTTAAAACAATATGAGATTTCCAGAACTGGAGACAATACCACTTAACAATTAATTTATTTCATCAGTTATTGTATGTTTACTTCAATGTTGGTCCGAAAATTTCAAAAAAAAAATGTAATATATTATTTTATTCTCGAAATTTAGCATCTAAATGCTAGTCATTCTACGAACAAGTGGATAGTTGGTTTCTAAAGAGTTATTCGCTTAAATATTCCAGTCTTAATATTTTAATTACTGTGAGATAATTTAATTTCACTCATTTTTTCCGATAACCAAAACATTTTTAACAATTAAACAAAAATAACATAATAAAACTCAAAAACGTTTATTAACTACTCAGGGTTATTCATTCGACTAATTGGCTAATTAAGCTAATAAGGTTATTTAATACTATGTGTTATTACATGAAAGTTATACAAGTTTAATTTTAAATGACATTTATAATATTCAGAACATTTTTGCATGTAACTGATATGTAAGTGTGTAATTGGTTAACCAACTGCACATACCACAGCAATTGCTGTGGAAAAATCAATTATTTGAGAATTTAACCTTTGATTATCAAATCGAATCAAAACTTTGATGTTTAGTGTTCTATTTTCTTCGTCGAGAACTCAATTTTTCGAAAAATTTTACTTATATCTTTTGTTACTATACTCTTATAAATTTAAAATCAATCTATTAACGAAATATCTAGGTGTAAAGTTAATTACAGCGATAATCCTTCATCATCTACCTCATGAGACCTTTGCCTTCTTCATCTCTTTTAACTTGTATGCACTGCTTACTGGTCCGCGAAAAAGAAGTGCCTTATAAAATTAATGGTGCCTTTACCCAATTAGCACACTTCTAATCATCTTTTTAGACTAATTAGTTTCTTTCTCTTCTTATTCAAAGTCTAGTACATCTACTTCTTGAAAAAATCATTCCCCTACGGGAGTCACGGAACGTCTTTCTTTGGCATTAGGTTGAGCTTTCCTTACTCCATTTCACAACAATGTCTTAGAGCAGGGCTTACCAAACTTTTTCAGCGACGGAACACTTGGCAAACCCGAAAATTTTGACAAAACAATAAGCCTGTTTTTTAGGTTAGGTAATTCATAATATCTTAGTACAATAAAAAATAAAAATGTTACTTAAGAAATATCATTTATTTAATAAACATTAAAATACAAATAAAGAACTCCAATAATGATTTTGGGTTCCTAAATTGCATTTTTTTGTCTCTCTTGGTGAAAAATATTTGCACTTGTTAAAGACTTTTACTGCTGTACCCAACTTCTAGATACTGAAAATCTTCGCCTGTTCTTGAAGCCACAAACCTCAATAAAGTTGAACCGGCGCTCATCTTTCATTATGATGTAGAAAACATTACATTTTTTAAATTTACTCCAAATTTTTGCGAAAAATCTATTTAGGCTCCGCGAAATACCGGTTTTGGATCCGCGGAACATCAGTGTTCCGCTAGTTTTTTCTGCTATTCTAGAAACAAATCTAAATACCTTTGAGTATTAAGAATGTAAAAATTCCTAAATCAAATTATATTATAAAAACTCATAAGATGAACTTAAATATATAAAACAGAACTGTGAAGTCTGCAAAATTGTTCAACAGTTATCTAATTTGTTACAATATTCTCTGCTAAAAATCCTTAGTTAAATCATCAATGCTTCTTAATAAATTATTCACAAAATTAAATTAATTTTCATTCTTATAAGTTTTATCATGCCTGTTATAGAAACTGTAGATTATTAGGGAAGTTACCTTTGTCATAGCGAAGTTAACATGTCCTATCCTACTTACGAATACCATAATTAATAAATCTTTTGATTGTTTGTTATTTCCTATACTCCAGCGAATAAAAATTACTCTCGAAAAATGAGTGTTAAATTTAATAACTTTGTTTTGGTAAAGTCCACTTTCCATGATAATCAGCTTTTACTAAAACAGTCTGCACAACTTGCTCTTTAGAGAATCTAAGTCTTGATGGGAACTTGTCAATATTTTTTTTTGATATTTTGTTCTTAATTATTTGACAATAGTAGAATTTATTTTCAACTAAAAATAAAAGGCTAAAATCTATAAATACTAAAGTTATTTCATACTATGGAACCTTTAATTGTGTGGAATTGGCATGCATTTAGCAGATTTTAGTTTTATTGTGCACTTAGACCAACGTTTTAGGTTCCTTAGCTTGTGGTTTTTCGAAATGTATTTCAAGAACATTTATTTTATTAATTTGTTTATTTGGGTAATATATATCAAATTATATCTTTCTTAAAATACTGTTTATTTAACTCATGTCCCTTTTAGCGACATTAATGTCTGGGAACGTTGCATTTTATGCTTTGTTTTTTATTCAATTTGCGATTTTTTTGTTAACTCAATTATAATATCGGATCATCATCTCTGTTGTTGATAAATTTTGATTATGATTTATTTTTATTTGCAAATTCAATTAAAACCAAAGTAGATAATGTAACGTTGCCAGATATTGATGTCATTAAAAGGGATATGAGGCGTTTATTTTAATCTGACATAATTTGATATTTAAAAATCGAATGTTTAATTGCATCAAAAAGCTGGGATGAGGTCTCATAATATACATTTACCATATAAAAAGTAAACTCACTTCTTTTTCAAACCCATTTCAACCATGAATATAACTGATAATAAGAAGGAAGAACTCCTAAATGAGCCATATTTTTTTTAAAAATAATTATCTATATTTTTTTCAAGTAAAATATTTAAGGTAGCCGTATACAACAAATTATGTACATTGTACTAAAACTTGTTAACTGGCATTTTTCATGTTTTATTCACGAATGAATGTTTTCTATTTTATACATTTTCAAAATGATTTTTCTTTTCTTTCTTTTCATTGAGTGGTCACCTTCCACTTAAATTCAAAGTTTTTTACAATATTTAGATGAAATTGTACAATGTTAGCAAATTTGCTTGGAAAGGAATGAGAACAAAAAACATAGAGTGGATACATAAAATTTTATGGTAAAAAGCAGCATGATTTCGTTTCAGTGTTATTTTTGTCTTGATAAAGTGATTTCTTATCTTTATGGAAAACCTATGATAATACCACGCCGCTCCGTGGAACATATTTCCTTTTATTATATCCTACTCATTACAAATATGGTATGGTTTTAATATACCTGGTAAGCTCATATTATTTCCCATTACGTGGACTATATATCATAATAATGAAGGTAATGCAAAGCTTTGCTACTAGCTAACCTTTTTGATAGACTGCGCGGTTGGTACATCGGGTACAGTGGTCTGTCACTGATGAAAGTGATATAATTTCTTCTAAGCTTCAGGCGTGTCACATAATAGCTCTAAACCTCGACTTGAAACTGATTTATCACGCTAATGTTACCCTTATTTGACCTACCCGGTGTTCCGCAACATCATAATTGTTCCACGTTTTCGTACACCTACTTCCTACGTTTTGTTTATCAAACAATGGTTTAGCATCTACGTAGCTAAAGGTTGTTTTTTGAATTCTCTTAAATGTAGGTATTATATCCATTAGCTTTTCTTTAATATATGGGCTTATGCTGGCGAGGAACGCAAATATTGTTTTAGGGAGTTTAGGTTCTGTAGTAAACAATAACCCTTTGCAATGAATATAATTGATGAATGGAAATAGCTTTAATCAATGTACGTTTTAATTATTATTTTTGGGTATGAAATACATTTTATACATTAACCACCCTTAAACTATTATATTTTCTCTTGCCAGTTTCTATGGGCAAAGCATAGCAGTATTATTTTCATAATTTGAAAAGTCAATATTTCCTTTTAAGTATATACATCTAAATATCTAATACTTCAAGAGATTTCCATAAGTTTGTAACCACAAATTTATTAATAGTAAATGTTGTGCGTAATACTTTCCACATTCTTTTAATTTTTGTTTTAATTTTTATCTTCCACGTTAAATTCATGAAATTTTCTTATTTTCATGGAAACTTTAAAAAAAATAGCATAACGTTATTTTTCTTCAAGGAAAAATAAAACATGCAATCCATGTTTTGAATATTGCTAAAAATTTCAAAATATCTGCAAAACATATTTTTTTATTAACTGCTACATTTCTTTGTATATATTTTTGGATGATAATTTCCTGTATAATTTGGTATTGATTAATTAAGAAAGTTTAAAATATTTTTTCGTTCTTTATTCAAAGTGCGTATTTCGATAGAATCCTAACCAGCAGAAACTCCTTAAGATCATTGAGTACTTTATAATTGACAGTACTGTACAGGTAGAGGAAACAACATTGATTTAATTAATTACATTTTTTGTTTATATGCTTATATAGAGTTGAAATTTTAATAAACGTTAACTGTATTCTTATCAGTTCAAATAAGAAAAAGAGATGGCGGTGCCATAATATATATAATACATGTAACATATATAAAATACATGTAATACTTTTTGAAAGAATTTGGAATTGCAAAACCCTTTGTGGTAGAAGAGTAGGTGCCAAAAAAAAACAAATATATTAGACAAAAAATCCGTCCATTGTTTTCGGAAATAAAAAAATCTATATAATTCAATGTTAAAATATGTTACTTATATTATACGTAAAAATAGAAGTTAGGAAGAGAAAAAGTTTAAAACATGACCCCTGTCAAATGTTAAAAAAGAGCTTTGGAGCTTTGGTTTTAGGTAAAGTTATTTCACCACAAATACATAATCCAATGTCTCTATCTCATTCTGCCTCTTCATTAGATGATTTCTAACCTGAGAACTGCTAGTTTAATTTACGTTTTTTATTACTTTTCTTTTTTTTTTTCATAAATTAATTTTTGGTTGCATCAATTATTTTTCTATTTATTATACTTTTCGATGTTTCTTTTAGTTTACTTCTAGAGTTATATAATGTCTAGTTGCTTTGTATTTTTTAAAAATTTGAGGAATTCTTTGAGGTAATCCTCTTCTTACGTAAAAATGAATTTAATACTCGTTTCCTAACTGTAAGCTTAATTGTATAGAAAATATTTGATTTTGTGTATGCATAAGTTTTCTTTAATACTACAATTATGAGTACAACTTATGTTCCCTAGAAACAAAGCCGCAGTTATACGCAACTATTTGTATAAAAGTAATTAAACAATTTTTAGTTCCAAGAAAATTGTTTTTGCAATGCTACTCTCCGCAGGTGAAAATTTTAAATTACAAAAATTTCTTTTACTTTTACGGATTGAAAACCACATTTACTTTTATTGATTTTTGGAAATCATAAAGTTTCCACTCTCGTCTTCCTTTTGTAATTGTGGTAAAGTTCTTTACCCTCATTGTAATAATACAATATAAAATCATTTAAACATTAACATTTTTGTTCTGTACGGTCAATCAAAAAGAAGGAAAAAGTTAATTTTTAAAAAGAATTATTTCTAGTATTTTTTGTTCCACATTCATCTTGTTTATATGAGAAGCTCTGGTATGTTAATTTCTAAGCTGTTTTAAATAGGACTCTATAGTATTTAAAGAAATTTCGGTTTTTGACAAAGAAATTGATGAAAAATGTCCATCGTACTTTGCATGACAACGCCTTATAAATGGAACTCATTGCTTTACTTACCAAAGCTCAATAGGGTTTTCTACATTTTAAGTTTTTATTTATTTTAACTAAAAAAATTATTATCTTCTCTCCCCAAAAAGCGTGAATTTTGTTCTTCTATTTAATTTGTAATGTTATCTACATGTAAGATCTAATGTGTGTAGATACTAGACCCTGCGTTTTATGCTGACAAAAAACTCTCCAGCAAATTTAAAATTTAATTTCTTCTTTTATATTGCACGAAGAATACATTCTTGTTGAATAGTTAGAAATAATTAAATTGATGAATATATTTTCCATCTATATATTTTGTAAAATGTTTAAATGTTTGAATCTTATGGTAAAAAAATATACATTTATAGTTGGATAAGTGTATTTGTTCGTAGGATATTTACAATGTTCATTTAAGGTTTAAAACCTATGCTTAATGTTTATTAAGTTAATTTTAAACTAAGTAATTTATTAATTTTACATCGAAAACAAGTTCATTTAGCACAATTTGGGTTCTGTAATATAAGCCTCAGTCTACAATAACTTATATAGTCCTGAACCAACCGCTCTTTGTTTAATATGCTGAACACATGTGAGCTGTCCAATTATTATTCATAATGGCTTGAATACGTGGATGGTGAACAAAAATTCATTATATAGGTGTTGTAAATGAAAGCAAATACATATTTTGTCTCTTACCCAAGAAAAGCAAACAGTTTAAGTACCTTTTTAATTTTTTAAATGACACTTAACATTTAAGATTTTTTTTATTAAAAAATTAATATATACAAAAAGTTACAACAAAGAGACACTAGTTAATGTTTAGATACAACGGGAAGATAATAAGTGAAAATATTTTACCTGATTTTTTTAGAAAAAAAAATATTTCAGACCTGTAGATAATAATGGTATGACATAATGAATAACTATTTACAATTTACATTCCTGACGAGATAAGTGAAAAGTAACTTTTTATATGACACATAAAAGTATTTATTGCTTAAAGTCTAGCATTTCACATCATGCTATTTATTTGGTTATATTTAAATTAGTTTTATAGATTTCCGAGAAAAAATATTAAACCACCAGGATGGATGCTGCGTTATATCAATAGCGACCAAAAACTGTTGACCGATAACGAAATTTATTACATCGCTATGTTAGAATATAGCGCATTCTCACAAATAACAATGCCAAGTCGAGCCATATAGCAGGAGATTATCTCGCTATTGAATTTTATTTTACTACTTTTATAAGGATAGATAAAAGAAATAAAAAATGTATTAAAAATGGTAGTATCGAAAAATTTGATTTTTTTATAGAATAATCTATAACCTTAATTCATTTGAGATATAACTGGTTTTAGTTTTGACTTATATCTCCTTACTTGTTATTTTTCATTCGTTTTTTCTTTTCAGAATTTTAAGATTTTAGAGTAACGTGTTCTAATATGAAACAAAACATTCTATTGAATCAAATGTCTCGAAACATCTCGATAAGTTTTCCTTTTTCCATCATTTAACAATGTTAGAAATGAGTGAATATGTTTCTAAAGTTTTGACATAGATGAATTGTCAGGGGATAAGTCTGTATCGCACCCTTGGTTATGAACGAAAAATCATGCTATTATTCATTAATGTATAACGGAAAATTATATTTCGTGAACTATAATTTTGCTAAATTGGTTTTTAATCAACTAAAATTTTTATCGATTAATTGATTAAACAACCATAAATAATTGATAATGCACGTGTTATGTTTTTAATTTAAAAGTGCTACAAAAAGTGTAAGAAACTTATCATATTATTTTTGTTCATTTTGTAAACCAGATACGTATTTATTTGAAGTTAAAAGCGATTTAGGGGATAAAACCCCTAAGGTGGTTCTTGGGAAACCATATTCTGTTAAATTAGTTTTTAACTAGTTTCTTAAGCAAACATGAATATATCTATTTCCACCAAGAATTACTATTCTTTTTTGTTTTTACTTCAAGGATGTAAATTGTTTTTGATTTGTCGCTCACCACTATGAATGATTTTGCCTCATAATTGCAATTTCAACGAAAGTATATGTTTTCTAAATAAATTTAAAATAGCGTGATAGGTATCTTTTGGAAATTTTTCTTACTTCAAAAACCAAAATTTGGTTCCATGTAAAATTCACCATGTAACAATGGGTTTTATAAAAAATAAAAAAAAATCCGTATTAGATAATATTTTTTTCACTTTATGTTAACGATAAATCAATAACTGGCTTTCCATTTTATTCGCAATTCACCCGAAATCAATTTTTTAATTATTTTATTCGAAACATAAAAGAAAATTTAATTTGTAAAGCAGCACGATTAGCAGCACAATAAGTGAATCGAAGTTTTAGGGGTTGATAAACTAATTTTATAAGAAAAGCCCTTAGAAAGAAATTTTTTTTATAGAAATAGTAACTTTGTAGTTGTTAATTTCTCTTAGAAAATAAATAGCTAATTAGTTCCGTTAATTGTAAGAAAAAAAATTTTCTCTGTTTTTCACTTATTATTTTTTTTACAAAATAATTGATACAGAAATCTAAATCTTTCAGAATCTTAATATTGTATTAGGTATTAAGTACCTATCTACCACTTAAGGATCATTAACCATACTTATTTGATTCAATTTTGATATTCATATTAAAAATTACATTTAAATACAATAAACGATAGAAATGCTATTAAAACTACAAAAGAAAAAATAAAGTTGATCATAACGATTAACCACTATAGAAATATAGCCACCATGTTATAAACTACACTTTTGATTTATTCAATTTTGATAACTCGTAATCCCTTTTATAATATTGTAGCTCTTCAGTTTAATATCAATTGAATTTTACCTTTTATAAAAGTAATACATGAACTTTCAATTTTTCATATATCATGCAGAATAAATAACAGGAGAACGAATGAGAAAGACAATTTAGTTTGTTCTCACATCCTCAAAAATTCAGAAATGACTTGATTATTTTTTTGGCCGCTAGCAGCGCATTGTCGCGAAAAACGTGCCTTACTGAATAGTTATTGGTTATTTCCTTTATTACTTATTATTATTACTATTATTTAATTTTACTTATATTTAGAAAACAATATGCCATTACCTTTGATGCTTTTTAGCGTTTGTGCTTATGAATTATATAAAAATGTTTTTCATATAAGGTTGGTGGAAGTGAAGGAGGAGGTGTGGGGGATGGCAGCATATGAAAATGAGACGGCATATTTACATTGAAAATTCCACAAAAAAAAATTGCTTTGAAAAAAGCACGATGAGTACATTCGTTAATAGTTAAAGAATTTAATGGTATTTGACTTTTTACCAATTTTCTTGATTAATGATGAAAATAGGAGGCGGCGAATTTCTGATCGGTCCCAGGCGGCAAAATCATACGCTACGTTATGTATTGAAGTAGAGGGTGTAGTTCCTAGCATTATAATATACTTGATTTTTAGCGAAAACAAAAATAGTCGCACCCATATAACCTTCGTAGTGCATCCAAACTGTGGTATCAAATAGTAGACACGGTTCGTTTTTAATAACAAACACTTAACTAAGTTAAAACTTTTTTAAAAAAACGATCCTAAAGCAGTGTTTCTTAACCTTTTTAGTGACCCGTACTTCTTTGAATCTAAAATTAGGTCTCACACCCCATTGAAAATTGAGTTTGGTATTATTTTGCAAAAATTTATTTGCGAAATAAATATCAAAAATTTCATAATTTATATTGTTAAGGGTTTCTCTCCCGCCCCTCAAAAATACCTTCCCCTACCCCCAGGGGTGTGGGCACCACAGGTTAAGAAACACTGCTCTAAAGCAAAATAAAAATATAATCATTACAATTATTCTTTATACTTCTGAACTTGGTTTGTTTATTTTTTCTTCTTTTCAATGATTAAAAGTCTAAACGACAAAAAGCATTAATTATTTTTATTTTGTTGCATAACATCGATAACGTGGTGCTAGAATGCATTTTTAACTCCTCTAAAGATCTGTTCTATTGATGAGTTTAGTATGAATGAAGCGACCACAAACAAATAGAACGGAAATATGAAAGGATTACAAGTTTGAAAACAATGTTTTCTTTTTGTCAAAGTGCATGAAGAGATTAATGAAAAAAAAATAAATAGAAATCTACTCAAAGCCGTGTAGCTGTGTACAAATTGAACAAAAATCAAAGTCGAAGTTGTAAAGTATGATTTGACGGCAGTGGACCGTTTTGTATGCTTGAGATGTAATCTTTCACGACTTTCTAGATCCCCTTAGCATTGCCACCCACAATTCCAGTACATGTCCTGCATTTTATTTTCAGCGCATGACATCGCACCCTTCACGCTTCTAATTTAGCAACAGCCTCATCATCATTGACGTCGTGACGTGATGTTAATGATGACGACGATGACTTTTGTCTCAAAATAAAAGAAAAACAGCCAAACCATTATTGCATTTATACCTCTACCCTATCCTCTACCAACATTGCTACCTTCACGATTTTCATTTGTGCAATCATTTTTCATATTTCTGCAGACAGATTTGCTAAATTGAAATTGATTGTATTTTGATATGTCAACTAAAAATATTCTTCACAAATAGATTCTGCCACAGACTTGCTTATTTGTCATACTTATATTTTTTTTTCTTATCAAATAATGGTATTGCAAAATGTGAATGGTTTCTCCCCTCTTGTAAAACATTCGTTTTTAATATCTAAGTACACCATTGTCTTTTTTCCCTGTTTGATTCAATTAATTAGAGTATATAGCTGTTTTAATTCATTTATTTTTGCTTTGTTTAGAACTGAAAGGCCTCAGAAAATTGTATTTTCGCAGATGTAAATTGTTTTAGTATCAAACTAAAAACAAACAATTTGATTACACGTTCGACAATAATGTATGTTTGATTGACTTTTCAAATTAATTTGCTAGCTCCATAGAACAGGAAGCAAAGAGAATTGATTAAATAATTTTCCTAGAAATAATAATTTAACACTGCACAAACAATATTTGATTGTGTAGTGGTATTAATAATTCATAGAAATACGCTTTTAGGCTTTTAGTGGAATTTATGTAAACTTTTTCGAGCTCAAGAGAAAAATAGACGAACTATTTAAAAAATATTTTTTTTAGTCACTCCAATTGTTGCTTTCTCAATAGTTGCTTCAGTAGTAAACACAATTTTTTTATACTGAACGGACGTCTATCTAATACTATTACTTGTTTTGGAGTTATGAAATTTTTTCTTGTTAAAGTTTCATTACTATCGAATTGTGTGCTAGTAGTTGAGATGGGTAAATTTACTTGTTTATCCATTACTCAGAATCAGAAGACAAATTTTCTGGTAGTAGAATATAATATTCTTTTTTTTGTAAATTTCTCTAAGTTCAGTATATTTTTTTATACGCTAGTGTTTTTATATATAGTTTGGTAAAAATTGAATCGGTTTATGTGCCATTTCTCAATAAACTATGCATTCGCAAATAGATAGATAGATAGATTTTAAGCTGTAACGTAAGTGGTTAAATTAACCAATAGCCTACTGGTGGCCGAGTAGTCTAGGTAATCACTCCAAAACTGGTAGGTAGTGGGTTCTATTTTTGTATCGAGGAAATTTTCAATATTTCTCGATTACGGATTTTATTAACTCTAAAGTCGCTAAGGTTTTAATACCTAGTTCTAAATCGATGGAAAATAACAACTAAAATGAAAAAAAGTAACCAATAGAAGTAAAAAATATGTAACATAATTATTAAGCCAATATATTGAGTTATATTTCCCACCTCTTTTTCTCTCTTTTGTACTTAAGTGTCGTTCCCACTCACTGAAAGTGGAAACTAAATACTGCATTTCCAAATAAACTAAACATTCAAATCACAGTAGCTCACATTAGCAAATACCAAAAAGAGTAGATATTTGTGCAATCTTTTATTGATTCTTTTCCGCCCTTTTATAAATACCTTCATCTTAAACGATTTTTCGACTTTTATAAATCCATACATAAAATAATAGTGAAAATTTATTCATTATGAGATCTGACCCTGGGAACAGCTGGTTTTGGTGCGGGCACCTTGATCATCTTAACCAATGAACTGCATTTTAAGTTTATTTTAAAAAGTTTTACCGGTTAATAACAATTTCCATCTAAAATCAAAATGCAGGAAGGTTATTTCAAAAATAAAGACTGGAATTGGTACAACTAAGAAGAGGCATGCTTGACCTTTGTGGTTATTGCTTTTTCTCTGACTGCTAACTGTAAACTTTAAGGTCTATTTCAGTTATTGATTTTTCATTAATACTTTCATAAATTGCTTTTTTAAATAAGGCATGATAAAAGTTATTCTTCCAAAAAGTTTTCAGGAATTTTTACTAATAATTCAATCCAATCATAGGGAGTAGGCAATGCTCATAAATGGATTTAAATTTCATAAATTGAACGTTTTTCCTTTAATATAATTTCATCAACAACGTATGTATTACGAAACACATGTTTTATTGAAACTTTGTCATATCGAAATGAGTCAATACAAACTGTTTATTAGATTGCTGATGAAGTCACAACAAATGATGAAACGTTCAAATGATAAAACGTAAATTCATTTATCAGCATTCCTCAACTTTTTACGACTATATTGAATTTGATTAAGAATATGAGAAATAAAATAGTTATTCTATAGATATATCCAATAATAAAAAAAATACATCGCTGTCGATATAAAGTTGTTGCGCTTGTGATTATTGGAATTTTTCAAAAAATTATGGGACTGTTTTTGAAAATTATACTGACTTTGATTGGAGTCTTTGGTAGAATTCTACTAAAATTGATAAAAAATGTCCAGTTGATTTTTCGTGGTAATAACAGTCCGTATACCTACAACTTTGTACAGAACTTTTTTTTTAGAAACAATCAAATGTTTATGTTTACCTTAGTGTCAGGATAACAAAGCATATTTTTTTTGTCGTTAGGTCAAAAAAATAATTATTTCTCGTCCTTTCTGCCTCT
This sequence comes from Sisyra terminalis, assembly GCA_958496175.1. NCBI lineage: Eukaryota > Metazoa > Arthropoda > Insecta > Neuroptera > Sisyridae > Sisyra > Sisyra terminalis. The sequence continues at coordinate 19,370,428 of OY292275.1, forward strand.
ATACTTATCCAAGCTACTTTTGAATGAATTATTTGTACGCATATCGATTTTTTCTTGTTTTGTGTAACTTGGCTAATGACAATTTTCTTTGCTAAATTTTTCGACCATCATAGTTGGATAAATTCTATCGGCATTCGGTTATGTGCCCTACTTTTTCAAGTTAATAGTTTTTTGATCATCTTGCCATCGCGATCGTCAGAATTAGTTAGGTGTACACCCTAGCTCCATTCAGGGGTCGTTGCTGTATGGATAATGTCGGAGATTTCCATGCGGCGTCATACTTACTCATTCTTCGTTTATCCCTTAAGCTTATACCAACTATTGCCTTCCCATTAATCTTTGAAAGATGCGGAGTTTTTTAGTGCTTTGGCAAGGGTGGAACTGTCTATGCTTTATATCGCCTCTGGTGGTATACATTATACAAACTTTCCATTTGAAAAGTCAGCTCACGTTGGTCCGGTTCTTTTTCTAAGTTCAGTGGTTTGATTCTTATTGGCTGTTAGATTTAGAAATATTATTTAAAATTAAAAAAAATGCTTAAGAAATATCATAATAAAGTATTATTTCCTGTTTGACCCTCCCGTTACTATGGGTATCGATTTAGTACTTACCACCTTTAAAAATTTAAATATCTCTTTAAATATGAGACAGTAAGTTCAAATTTTAGGTATTCCTATTAAAATATTTACACATAGAATAAAATCATAATAGTAGCAAAATTTTGGATGTACCCCTCACAATGAGATAATTTATTAAAAAATCCATCGTAAATTTATCAATACAAATAGAACATAAGTATTTGCGTATACGATTGTTTTTCACCTTTTACATCATATGCAACAGTTAAAATACACTCAGCTGAGATATTTCATTTTGGAGATTGGGACTGGAATACTCAAATAAACTGTTATTTCTCACAAATATAATTAATATTAATTATATTAACGATAATAATTGATACATTTCTACTTATACTATGATCAGTTGAAACAATATTTATAAAATTCAAATATTTTAGAATTTTAAACATTTTTTTCAAATGTTGAAGTAAATACATATCATCATATCATTTGTTCTATTTTTAAGCACAGTAACGGGGAAGTTATGCAAAGTTTTACAGTATAGCTGATTTTTCAGAAGAGATTTAAACCATCGTTTGATTAAAAAAAAACATTCCGTATTTACTTCCTCCTGTAGAAAATTTGTCTGATTTTTGTTTTAAAATCATCAAGTATTTATATTCAAAAAAAGTTCATTTACCTAATGTATCTAAACTTAAACCAAAAAATATATTTTTTTAAGTTAATTTTTAGAAATGAATGGCTTCTTTTTATAAAAGTGTTTTTCATTTATTCATGCGATTTGGAATTATGATTAAATACATTTCATGGAACGTATGATTTTTTTTTCTTAAATAAACTTCATTTTCATACCTACGAGATATTCTCTAAATTTTAAAAGATTATAATATCACAATGACAAATCGTTGGCAATGTCGCTTTATGTGCTTACTACTTTTGACAGAAGTAGTTGACACATTGTACAACTCCGAGTCTGTAACCATCTATGTTTATAAATTCCTATATAATACCCTACTATGCAGCAATACAAGTGTTTGCATTGAAATATTGTACATCTGTGTATTACTCAAAAACAATTTTTCATTTCTATTCGCTGATCTGCATTTAGAAAATGGACTTTATTAATCATCTTTCATCTAATTCTATATATTCGAGCCGTGTAATTAATTTTAATCACATCTATCTTACATTTATCATTTACAAATTTTCAAACAAATTCCGTATCGTTTCTATTAAAAGCTACTTTCCAATGAAATAAAAAATATATCAATTTAACTTTTCTAATGAAATGAATTGCAATGCTTTTCCCCTTATTGCAACATTTTATTTGTTTGAGTTTGAATACGTCGGTATCATACAACTTGTAATCTTATGTAATTTATCTATGTTTGATGAAAATATGGAATACTGTTTGTGGAAGTAAAAAGCTAAAAAATTAAAATCAATATGGAATTCAATTTAATTGCAAAAAATGTTTGCAAAATATAAATAAAAAGAGATTGAAACAAGAATTGTAGTTGTTCGGTATAATTCAATCACATTGAATTTCTTAAGGGCATTGAACTAACATTGCAGCAACCGATTGATTTTCATTCAAAATACATATATACACTATATGCTTGCAGATCTGCATTGCAAAGATGTAAGTTTGAAAAGGGCCATTTAATCAATAGCTACTAAAAACCGGCAAACAAAAAAAAAAAACTGGAAAAAGCTAATCGAAATTGTTGAGATTTTTTTGCATGTAAACAGAATTTATTGTAACGTCAACGTGTTATATGTTATTACTGGTTTCATCGCGGATAATTACATATCTTCTAAACGATCTTAACATGTTATTTTAAACTGTTGACATATTTTTGCAAACTTCAAAAAGTGTCGTACAGTAGTAATCATTGAACACCACGTGTCATTACCAATGTTTCTCAGTTTAAAACAGTTGAATAATTAAATTAGAGTTGATTGCGACTATAAATTAACTACATTCGTAAATCAGATGTGACGGTTTTGAATCGATCCGTTACATATTTAAAATCCTTGACTCACACATTAATAGTAACTATATCGTTCTCATTCGTAAGTTATTTACTGTCACAAAATAAACGTTGTGAACAAAAATAAAAGCACAAAAAATAATACCGACTGAATAACATTTTTTTAATCTCCGGCATTAATTACAGTATTTTTCATCTAATAATAGTATCATTAAAATACATTAGATGTATACTTTAATTCATTTATTATCTTCTCTTTTTTTCAAAAAAAAATGGTTTATTTTTTGTCTGGATGAATATTATACCTACAGGTATACTTATATACTGTATGCATTCTGTTTTCGTCTCATTCTCTTTAATGAAGAACGGCTTTGCCAGTGAAAATTTATAATTAGGTTTATGAAAAATGTAAGCGCCACTTTTTCATTTAAAATGCAAGATAAAAATATTTATATTTTTTTAATGGGATGGATTACGTTATTTTTAACAAATAGGTTACTCAGTAACTACAGGTTTAATGTTCGGTTAGTTTGGTGAAAATCAACTTAGTTGTTCAACGAACCAACGAAGTTGTTTTCTTTGCCAATCAACTGAAAAAAACTATAAAGGGGAACGTGATTTTGTTTTTAAGGAAGATGATAAAGGTAAATTAGTTTGTAATGTAATTGAATAATCGATATTTTTTGTTAAAATTACATTAAAAATTTAATGTCGGGTTTTTTTATATATATATTATTTACTATTGCTTTATAACTGCTGAGATCTATTAAGAATCTAGGGTTTTAAAAATCCGTAATCGAGAAATATCGAAAATTTGCTCGATACAAAAATCGAACCAAATACTTACCAGTCACCTTTACCACTCAGCCACCAGTAGGCTTAATGTTGGTTGCATTTTTATTAAAATTTGACGTCATATTCAACATCACTAAAAATCAAATCTCCAAAGATAGAACTGTTGAATGTGTGTATGTTGTGGCTTAAGTAAAGTAAAACTTGTATTTTATATCTTGGATAATATACCTATCAAAATGTCGCAAAAAACCGACCAATTTTTTTTTTTCGTTTCTTTTGTCGATTTATGTTAATTAGCATGTTGAAAAATCCTTCTTCAGAAAATAGCCCCCAAAAAAAAAAAAATAAAATAGTCGTTCAAGATTTTTAAGCTTCAAAAAGAGCCAAAATGTGATTTTTAATTTTTAAATTAGCGATTTTTCAGTCAGAAACTTCAAATAAAATAGATTTTTTTGTGCTTTCCTAATACCTATGTATCCCAAATTGACCATTTTGCTTAATTTTTTAGATGCTAGTTGTAAACATTGCACTGCGTATTGATTTTTTTTGTTTTCAACCTAACGTCAGATTTAGTTTCCCGCGTGGTTGAAGTAGTCTATAAAATCGGAGTAGTTCGTTCTTCGTTGCAATAAATCTAGGATCTCAAAATAATATAATAAACAAAACTATAATCTGCTGCATTGAATTTTTAACTTAAGTACTAATGATTGTGGTTTCAAAGATCTAACGACCCTGCTTTTAAAATCCTGAAAATTATCAAACGTATCACAAATTTATGAAAAAATATTATGATATAACTCCAATGTCACATGTAAAAACATTTCTTAAACTTAGTTTTTATATAAAAAAAAGTTTTTACTAACGTAAAAAGTTTACTAATGATGTGTCTAGTGAGTCTATTGTTATGCTTTCATAAATGAACTTTCAAACTTCAACTTTTATTTCAAAAAAGTAAATTCCCAAAAATTTTCTAAAAAAATATTTAGACTTAATGTTTATAGGTCTTGCAATTAACGTTTATAATTTTCAAATTGTTAGTATAATTATTTCTTCTGAATGTTTTAACTTTATTGAACTTTTTTAGTAAATTTTAAGTTAAAAAGATTAATAATAGCAAACCAATGAAATTCTAAAAATTTAGATATTATACCATTGTTCAAAATATTTTTGATGAAACTTGAATATTTTTTTTAAAGAATACCTTTTCTGTTTTGTTTTATACATTGAAATAGAATTTAATTTAATTTTTTTAGGAATTTTTTAAAAAGTACGATTTCTTGATGCTAAGAATGAAACTATTTTTATGTTGGCGACAACAGGCGATGCTTCTTTCTTTTGTTGAACATGGTTCCAAAACTATACGTGCAAACACTTGTATACATATATACATTCCGCCCCCGTAAAATCCATACGTTCAACAAACTTCTTAGCTAAGAATAGAGTTAGGCTGAAGAGACTTCCAGTATGTCGCACATGTTATGTATGTATCAGTAACGATGAGAATATTCTCTTTCGTGCTTGCGATTTTGTATTACTCTTTCCATATTTTTCCATATGAATTCACTAATTTATTTCATTGAAAAATTTTCCATTTTGTCTTAAATGTGTTAGCACAATTTGTTATCAAAATAGTTATAAGTTTTTTCTAATTTTGTCACTGCCTTCTTTGCAGACTGACATATCCGAGTGTAAAAGTTCCATTTAATTAGAACCAAAATAGAGTTCTTGTGAAATAACAATGTTTAAAAAAGCTTTGATTTTTTTTACTAAGACACAAGATGTAGTTTGAAATACTTTGCATACATCAAAATATATTTCATTCATCAAGTATCAAAAGTATTTCGTAAGTATGACACACGGAAAAAAGTTTATGAAGTCTTCAAAATTAAAAGTTGCATTCAGGAATAATAAAATTTAGTTTTTTAACATATGTTTCCTTGAAAATAAAAATATCAGTTTATTCACACAAAATCTTTTAATGGAAATAGGCTAAAAATAAAAAATAAAATTTTACTTCATATAAATCATATATGGATTTGCAAGAGTTTTATTGGATTTTATGATGGAAAAATGTTTTTAAATTTTAAATAAAATATTAGCAACACCCCATTTACTAAAGGGTGTTAGTTATTGGGATACTGTTATTGGAATAAAGCAGTTTTGTTAGGTATAACAAATCATTCGGAAAAACCGTTCCTAAGCTAGGATTAGGTGCTGTTATTGATGGTTTATTTATGGGGACAGTTCACAAAATTTACGGCTGATATTGGCTGCTGATATGATACATATAATCTCTTATTTCAAAAGATTTTCTTCTTTAATGGTTATTTTCACAATTGATATTTTACGTAAAAATAGACACTGGCTTTTTTTTTGGTTCCTTACTTTTCATTAAGACCGCATAAATTGAAAAAGTTAGAAGTTTTTTTTTAAACAATTGTGAAGGTTGAACAGAAGATGGGTGTGAAGCTTTAATTTATATTTTTGATTGATTCCAATAATAGAAAGCAATATATTTTATATGATTTTTTAGATTTGTGAAAAATAATTTGTTTCTGTCGTTCAGGCTTAGATAAGAATGAATTTGTTTTCGTCAATCTAATCTTTATACCTTCAAAACGTAGAATGATTCTTCAATGCTATCGTTTATTTATGCCACACCTACAGTTGTTTTATTTGTACATGTCTCTTCTAGGCAAAGAGTATCCAAAATTTTAAAAAATAATACGTTAAATTCAGATTTCAATAATTATTTTTATTATCTATTTCAAAATAATCGTCATCAGCGACTACACATGCATGCCAACTCTTGATCCAATTTTCCATACATTTTCCTTATCTCTTTCAAAGTTTTGGTTTTCAACTCTTCCAGCGACATCTTTTTATCATTAATTGTGTCAAAACGCATTCCACGTAATGGTAATTTGACTCTTGTTAACAAAAAAAAGATACCCAGGAATAGGTCTGGGGATTTAGGGGCTATGATGCTTGGCTGATTTCATTAGTTGAATGTTTGATGGAAAATCGAAATTCCAATAACGTTTTTCCAAAATATTCAGTGTTTTTAAAACAATGCGAGAACTAGCGGGTTTCAGGTGTAAAATATCACCTAAAAACTGTTTATTAAAAACTGATCCTTCTGGCATACTAGCCAATGCAAAAAATTTGCAAACGGCTATACCTCAATTTTTCATTTGCCAGGTTCTTGTGGGGGGGGGTTATATTACCAGAATGTTTTAGGCGTTGTTGATGTTGATTATCTTCGGGAGTGTTCCAGAAGAGCAATATCTTCAGTCACTTTTGATTAATTAATGCCATTAATATGCCTGTGTTTTTGATTAAAGCTTATCTTTTTATGTGTTTGTAAAATTTCGAGTGATTTAAAATTCGAGATTCCATTCGCAGCAAAACATTTTAGAAAAAAATGTTTTTATCCATAGTAAAAATTTCCACAAATCAATTTTTCGACGTACAAAAACTTCTATCAAAACCAAATTAAACGTCGCACCGACTACAAATGAGTAATGGAAAATCAGAATAAGTAGTGCCTTCGCGAAACAAAAAGAAATTCAATAAACGCTTTACTGTGAGAAGTTTAAATTATAAATTTCTGGTACTTTTTGTCCAGAAAGTATATAACTTTTAATTTGGCTTTTTTGTAATAGCAAAAATATGCTTACCTGAAAATTTCTGTTTTTTTTTGTTTTTGAACTATATAATTAATATCTACCTAATTTTTATTAAAGAGATAAGTATTTAATTTTAATTAAAAAAAGATTTAATATTTAACAAAATTTACAAAAAATTTATACTTGCATTTAGGTACACATCTGTGTTTATATTTCAACCTCAGATTTATAATTTCGTTTCTGTAACTGATAGTTATGGAACACAATTTTACCAATTAAAAGTTTTAAGTTACCGGTTTTTAAAGATTAAACTTTCTAATTGGCTTTGCCAACAGACAAAGTTTTAACTTTAAAACCTATTGACCTGACTTTGTCTACAATGATAAATGTATCGCTTATTTTTATATTTCCTGGAATTTTTACATTTTCCAAACAACAAAAAGGAGTAATCCTTTTTTGAAATGTATTGTCTTCAGTTTTATTTTGGTGACATTTACTCTTACAACAGCAAATAATGCGAAACACCAAATGGGTCAATGACTAATATTATTCTTTGGATAAAAAGAAAGTCTGAAAGAAGAAATAAAAAAAATGTTTTAAGACAAACAAAGTCATCATTTACGGTTCACCAAAACAAGTTTTACAGTTGAGAAAGATAAATAAATGTTGGAGTATAAAAGTTATGTTTGAAGTAATAAAATTCGGAATAAATGATTAAACCTGACTTTAAAGTAAAAGCTTCAATTAAGTATTAAATTATACGACCATTATAGGCGCTTTCATGACAGAATTTAAAATAAAATTTTATAAAAAATTATACTTTGAATATATGTTTTATTTTGTTGAATCTCAAGTTTACACAACGTCTTTTCTTTTAATGGAGATGATTGTGAAACATTTAAAAATAATAAAAAAAAAATTAAATAGAATTTTCAAATTGTTATCTTAGAAAGCTCCTTGAAAAACAGGCTCTATGTATTTTTGTTGGCAAACAAAGTTAAAGTAAGTAAACCTGCGTATATAAAATTTACTTTTGATATCGCAGAGTAAATCACAGAGTTAAGAAAAATATTATTTCATTAAATTTTATACCAAAGCTTTTTAAAATAAAATATAGCTTGAACACTTTTCTCAAGTAATAAGAAAAGCTTAAGTAAAAGCGATATATTACACCGAATTTTAAAAATAGGTCAACAAGTTAGGTTTCCTGAAATATTTCTAAACTGATTTTTTCATTACTTTTTTTTTCTTATGTTGATAAAAATAATAAAGTTTTTTCTAGTTTTTTCATTAAAAATAGTTTTATAATCTTAATGTTCCTATCAATCAATTACTTTTAAATTAAAACTGCAATTTTATATTCGTTATTGTTTTGTATTTATTTTTTCATTAAAAATCATTGAAAATTTTACATTTAAAAGTTATCAATATTTGTTTCGAAATCTTTCTTCAAGCGAATTAATCTAAATAAAACTTTTAAATACAAAACAAATTTTTATTTGTTAATTTTTTATATTTGCTCCAAAAACAAACCTACTAATTAAATCCAATTACACAACAAAATACAACCTCTTGAATCATTAAGTCATTGATGACCCAGTCGTTAGAAAATGACTTAAAAAAAACTACTAATAGTTATTTCTTTGCTGACACAATCTTACACCGTACAATTCTAAGTTTTTTTATTGTAAGAATTAGTATGCTTTAGATCTTATGATCTTATTCAATTCTTCATAATCGTATTTCTAAATATTTGCGATGTTAATGATGATAATTAATAAGTTGAAAATCTAAACTGAATAACACCTGATTTAGGTTTTATCACTTGGAACTTCGAAAAACGCAATATTAAAAATAACTTTCAGGATTTTTCGTTCAAGTTTCGATTTGTGTGGATATTCTTATATCTTAGAATCAAACAAAGCGTACCAAAAGGAGTTTCGATAAAAAGTCCCAAAAAGTAAAGTTTAAAAGTTCTGAAAACTCCGATAAATTTTTTTTCTTGATATTTTTGTCCCAAAGATACAAAGCTTATTATTTGCCCCTTTGATTCCAAAGTATTTTTAATTTACTAAGCTTTTCTCCAATTGACATATAATGTTCATGTACGTAACTCCATAGACGGTTAAACCCAAAGTTGGCGTTAAGTAGATATGAGATTTTCGAATCGAACTTTTTCCTCAGGAATTTTTCTTCCTACTCAAAATATCCTTCATTTCAAATCCAAATCGGAACTATATTTAAATACACTCGATTTTTAGACTCGCTTAGTTCTTTTTCAATCCAAATTTATTCAATTATATTTTTGTGCTTCTTTTATTTATAACGTAAAAGATACGTTCCTTTTTTTAATATTATGTATGTAAATATAAAGGTATGTACGAGTGAAATAATAATTCATAAACTTTTAAGGAAAAAAAAGAAAGACTGAATAAAAAATTTGTAAATAATATTTTTATATATTATAGCTGTAAAAATTTTTGTATCTTAAAAAATTAACTATGGATCAGTATTTTAATTCATGAATATATAGACCACACCCTTAATGTAGTTATTTATCGGATAAAAATAAATCATACCCATATTACTATTCTAAGTGATTTTCCTTTTCTTTATTAGTTTCCTTTATTTTTCGGATAAAATTTTATCTGAAAGATAAATTTCACAATCTAGATATTGAAATTCCAACCCTTGGTTTGCAATTTCAAAATAATAAGAAATTTGAAAACACTTAATTAATTTTAAAGTCGTGAAAGTTCAAGAATGCCATCAAGTATATGAAATGCAGATTATTAAGATTTTTTTTCACTGTATTTTATTTGGTTTGAATAAGCCGAAGACTTAATAATTTAAGTAAAGAAAGAGTATTCTTATCATTGAATTAATAAACTTTAGTCCTATAAGACTATTATGAAAAATTTTAAGTATTACTTTCAAATTCTTTGTATTTGACATGAGCCAATTTAAGTTACGTAAGAGAAATGTATACTTTATCAAATAGATATTACCTTTAAAGAAAAATGTAAAATAAAATCCAAGATTATTTTCTTAAAAAAAATATTCTTCACATTTGACAAAATGGCGTTGAGTGCATAGATACACCTTGATATCAACCGTGGTGTTTATCTTCAAAAATTAATTACACATAAGATAAACTTCTATGGAAACTTTTCGATTGAAAACAAGATAGCGATGTAACATTTTTATTCAGCAATATTCTTTATCTATGTTTACACTCACTTATACAACCGTATTCAAATATTTTCAACTTTTGCTTATGTACATATCTTTCAACATTCATTTTCGAGTTGAAGTTGCACATTTTTTCAATTAAAAATGAAAACAAAATAAAACGTAAAAAGTAAGGGAAAAAATTATGCAAAAAGGAAAAGAAATTTTAATGTGTTCCAGTTAACAGACATGAAAATGTGTATTCTTCATAAACTGAAGGAAGTTTATCTCATTAAATTTCTATTTGTGTATTTTATGCGTTAAATATCTAAAAAAAGTTACAATTTTTTGTTTACGTTTATCATTTTTTTTTTGTTTTTCATACGATTAGTGGTTTATTGAAATATAATTAGCACTATAGTATAAATAACATTATCACTGTAGATAATTCAATTTGAAATTCTATCACATGAATACAGTTACTAATGATCAAGAGATTATATAATAACGTTGTATTATGTTTTTATGTTTTAAAAATATTATTTGGTATCTATAAAAAATATTTTTTTCCTTAAATTTAAAAACGAATGAACTAGCGAAAAGTTATACTAGCAAGTATTCGATACAATATCTTTTATTGGAATTAGGGATCACGATGGTGGAAAACATATTTATAAAATCCGGAACGTAATTTTTAAAAGCTTTGTTATAAGCTTACACAGTAACACACTAATTCAAAAAATCAAAATCTGATGTTGTGAGTTTTATTATTAAAGTGGATATTTCATACGTGCACAGTATATTTCTATAGTATTTCTAACGATTCTCAGCCGTACCAGAAATCCATCGTTATCTATATGAGATTAAATTTATCACTTTTCAACGAATCTCAACAATGGAAATCATAAATTCGACGTTATGCCACAATTCTCAGCTTCGGTCGAGTATTTGGACCGTAATTCTATCCGGGTATGCCCACTGTATTATTGCTGTTATCATCGTTCCCGTTTTCATAATACTCACACGTATACCATACAGTACACACCAGTCGCATTTGTACTCAAAAATCATAACCCTTTAATATGTTATTAGGACATTTTATTGTTTCAACGGAAATAAATTACACATTTGTATTTACATCAGTCATCCTATTTATTTTCTCTTGCGTTATTTTAAGTGTCGCCCATTCGCGGAATTAAAACCTCTTTTTCATTTTTACATCCAATAAAATTTATGTGGCTATTTTACCATATGAATGAACTTTCGAATTTGGACGCGAAAATAATTTTTTCATTTAATTCAATTAATGGTTAAATACTTTTTCAACATTGGCGTATAATTTGAAAAGTACTCCAACGCAGTTATAAATGTTGAAATAATATTATTTTTGTGTGTAGTTCAAAAATTTTAATTAAATACTCTTCATAAATAAAAAATAAAATGTTACTCATTTTTACATGTCCCTAAGTACTATTTTGGCTTAAAATTTCCTACCAAATGCTTTCTCTCCTTAACAAAAAATATGAAATAAGTTTATGTATTGGTAACGTTACTTAGGGGTCTCTAAGGTTAGCAACTTCAAATTTTTCGTTAGTTGATTTAAAAAGTTATAGATTGATCATTTTTAAGGTTAAGGAAATTTTAAACGCCAATTTAATCTTACAACACTACAGTTTTCCAAATATTTTTAACTGCTTAAACTTTTCATTTATTCATTTAAAAAAAACTTTTCCTAAAAAATCAATTTTTGTTCGTTATGGTTAAAAGTAAAAAAAAAGCAAAGATATAAAATTTAATTCAATGAAATGTTTGGTGCATTGAGAATTGATCAATAATATCAATATTTATGTTGAAGCATGAAGCATTCAATAGTTATTAAATTTGCAAAAGACAAATTGTTCCTTCCGTCTCAATATCCCATTTTTTATCCAAACAAAAACACAAAAGCATTTGGACGGAAGTCCTCATTCATGATTTTTTTTAAACTTGGCATAACTATTTTAAAAAATGTTTTGATATAGGTATCAGGTAAATCAGTGTTACTTTAGGTAGCAAATATGGGTTTTATTTTTTAGCTGATTATTATTATCAATCTTACATTGAAAGAAGGATGTTTAAATATTTAATTTATACCTATTTAAAGATTATACAAATCACTTTTTATTGTGAAAACAGGCACTTCTCGACTTTTACGAACTACTCGAGATTTTTGAAGTTATACTTCTTTAAGTGCACCGTAAAAGCAAAAAAATAAATGGTGTTGCGAATTTTGTAACGAACTTCGGTTACAGAAGTTTGTAACGAAAGTTGGTTTTGGCTGTTAAAATCACTGTAAATATAAATAGCGCAATGAACATTAAAAAAGATACTACGCTAGAAACAACTGCAGCTGCGCATGTACCTAAACGGGTAATTTCTGCTATATTAAAAATATTAACCAAATTAACTGCGGGAGAGTATTTATTTCTTTTTAAAACGATAAGTTACTTTAATAGAGGGACATTTTAGAAATTAGTTTTCCGTTTCCTAACAACGAAAAAACTATTGTTTCAAACTGTTTGTTCAATATAAAAATATATTGTGGTTTATTTATGTTATGTAACTTACAAAAGTAAACAATAATCGTAAATTACTAACAGGTTACTATAATTTCATTACAATATTTAAAAAAAATTGTCAGTCATTTCTCCGAATCTGATTCCTCTAGTGATCAATTATTGAAATATTTTTTCTCCATATCTCTTTACCTTAATTTCGATTTGATCTAAGCATTATGGTAACTATCATTTTTCTTTATTTACTATTTTCCATTGTACATCAAATTCAATAAAACAAGTTTTGAAACAAATAAAATCAAAAGTGTTTATCTGAAGTAAAAAAAAAAAAAAAAAAACAGAAACTTTCAATTGTAAATTGGATTCGAATTCACTTAAAACAATCTGTCGAAAGAAAAGCTGAAAGATAAAAAAATCAATACAGTATAATATTATGAGTCAGAATATTAAAATTAAAGACAAAACGAGGTACACGTTCGGATTGAAAAATTGCAAATTTGATTAAACTAATAAATTCACTTTGAAAAATGAAATCAAAAGTTAACCTTGCTACGATTTTCGCCAAGTTTTGTTCAAGATTTTCTCATAATAAAACACTAACCACCATGCACGGATTGGATGGTTGCGTGAGGCAGGCACGTGTACGTTAAGGGGAAATGTTGGAAAATGAAATCAAGTAGGAAATGCGTGCTAAAGGGGCGCTATGATGAAATAAGTAACTGCACCTGTCATTTGTTACTCTTGTAACATTCAACTATGTAATTTACCAAATCTATTTTCAAGAGTGACAAAATTTAAATATATTTTCTTTTACAATTTATGTATTGTTAAGCACTTGCTTTCATGTGAAGGAAATACTATAAGGTTGTTTAGAATGATATATTATAAAATATTTTACGGGTATGTACGATTTTATAGATAACCGTTTATTCTTTGTTCTATTAGTGGAATACATTGTTAAACTTTATGAATTTCCAACTAACACAATTTATTTGCTATTTGTTATTTTTATCATTATTTTTCTTCCCTTCCTCATTCTGTTTTATATTCGATCAATATAATATTGAGAAGTTGACTTTAAGTTTATAAATAGAATGAAGCCAACCTGAAAGCTTCAAGCTTAATAAATAGGCAACATTGCAATAAATGTCTGCTGTTTTTAATAATCTACACATTTATAACGCTTTAATTGATTCATTTCCTTTTTTATATCCGATATAAATATTAAAAGTTTATTTTTTATAATTATTAAGAGTTAATTTAGAATTTTTTTTTGCGTTTAAAGTATTGGTCATAAATTAAAAAAAACAACTTCCAGATCAAATAATCATAGAAAATAGAATACTGAAATTATGTTATTATGTGAATATTAAAATGAATTAATCACATGATTTTATAACGCAATTATGCTTGTAATAAAAATTTGTATGTTAAAGATAAATATTGAGCAAAATTTAAATAACTATCGTTTGTGTAATATGCATAATATTTCATTTAATAGTTTGTAGAACGCAAATTATATCTTCCAGTTCGGTGAATTTAGATTGAAGATAATTTATGTGTCTTTTGCGTTTACTACTGAGAATAGACACTTCATTAACTAATATTATGTTACAGTTTCTGAAATTTCGTTTAATAGACAACAAGAGAAAACATGTAACAATTTCATAGCAAAATGAGCAATTCTCTTGTTTTCCGTATATTTGCCAAAGAAAATCAGATACAAATAAGTTTATCCATACGTGATGGAGTTTCAGAAAGCAAGATTTAGTAAAGGCATCTGTACTAATAACTTATCAAATAATTACTGTTCAATTTGATGTATAAATGATAAGTTTCGTTTAGAATACTAGAATAATAATTTTATCTGATGGTTAAATTTTCTGTGTTTTTCATAATAAGCATGAGGTATTTTCAGTTATGTAAATATTGAATTAGATTATTTAAATTAACCTTATGTATTTACTTAAATTTTGGTCTGAAAAACTTGACTCATATTAAAGTTTTGACGCCAAACGATAGAAACATAATCCTTATAAAGATCTATTTTTCGCTAGTATGTACGTCACAGCCAGTGGTGGATTTACGCCAAGGCCCGGGTCTAGGGCGCCACGATTTTAGGGGCGGCATAATTTTCGGAACGTCAAAATTTTAAAGGCGAAGAATGTATACGGATAATTCCGATTCCAAAATTGATTTGATCAGTAAAGTATAATAAATATTTTTAATAGAATTTACTTCCCAATTTATCACATCACATTTTTCAATTGTTAAATCACTGGCAATTGGAAAACTGTCTTTCCGGAGACATTCAGAACAAATTGGAGATTCTCGCAATAGTAATTTATTAAAAATAGTTGGACTTTTTCCTAAATTCGATCCTTTTTCGTCAGAACATTTAAAGTTCTCGAATGGTAGTCGAAATACGTTGTACTTATCTAAAATAATCGAGTACGCTTAAGACGTAGAAAAGACCTTCGTAAATGAATGTATTCTCTTACATTATCTTCTTAATAATTCAATACTGATGATATCCGAAATTCTATGGAATATATTCTCTACATTGATATTACTCTATGCATTTTTGAATCCCAACGCCCAAGTGTTCAGGAGAAAGATCTTTTGACACCCTGGAATGAGTGAAAAGTTACCTCATGCAAGTGTGGGCCAATATTTATTTAATGTCCGGGTATTTATTATTCTTATACCTCAATTAGTGAAAGAAATCGATTTTGATAATATAATCGAAGTTTTCCCGTTAACCAAGGCTAGAATGAAGAAGTTAATATTATAAGTGATAGTTGGAAAAAAGCTGTGAGTTAAATCATGAATCATTGAAATATATTATTGAAATTAATATGATTTATTTTTAAAAAAAAATATGTCATTTCATAAGAAGTTTTGTAAAAATTAATAAAAGTAAATTTTTAAATTAGATATTAAAAAAATAGATGTTTTATCTTCTTAATCCCCTTCTTATGGAACATCAAGAGCTCATATTCGCCACTGGTCACAGCTTTTTTATTTCGATACAATTGGCGATTGTATTTTTCGATTTTATTGGTGCTTTATAGATAAACTTTGGAAAGAAAGTGGTTTATATTAACGAGAGTCCAAAAATCGAAAGTGAATACCTCGTGACGTTGAAAAAATTCGGAAAATTATAAGAAACCATCTTCATAATGAAAGACAATATATATAAAAGAAAATATCAACAAAAATTACAATAATAAAATCGTTATTTCCATCGTTGTGGGTCTATTGCAGTAACGGCCTATTATAAAAACGTGTAGTTCATGCAATACTTCATCGTAAATGACGATATTCATTACGTTAAAATTCAAACGTAAGTAGAACATTGTAAAGATCACAATAATGGAAGTCTAGTCCTGGATTACGATGTTACTATCGCAATTTTTACTACATACTTTCCGTATGGAATGCTTTTAATTTCGGTATACTTAAAAGTGTGAAGTAGTTAGATGAGGCCCAAGAAATGAAAAAAAAAAGCTTCAAATAATTTTTAATTTAAACCAAAATTTAATGAAATCTTCGCTTCTTATGTTACAAAAAAGTTTTTCATGGTCCATATGTGCAATTGAAATGTATGTTATTATTTCAAAATATTTATAACTGAATTCAAAAATATTTACACAGGATCTAAAGTTGACTAGTTTCTTTACTATATTTTAATTAGAAATTAAATAAATGCTAATTTATTCTTGCATAAAAATCATCTGAATAGTATTATTTTTAATAGTATTTTCCATGAACTGCTTTTACCACTTTAGACATTTGAAAAAATTGATATTCCAAGTTATTGAAAACTGAAAGAATCAAAAGTTTTATTTTCAAATAAAAACAATACCTTTTGTCTTAAATTCTTTCAGAACATTATTTTTAACTATCACATAACAATAAAAAAGAATCTATTACCACATTATATACCTATAACATATTCATCTTACGTTTATGCACAAATTGTATCTGAATAATAAATATATCTATATAAATGCTTTTAAATCCTTGTTATGCTACTTTTATGAGCTAACATTGCACCTATTAACTTACCATCCATTAGATTTAAGCTGTTTGAGAAAAATAAAAGCTCAACCCTTGCTTTATCCATACATAAACGTGTATGAAAGTAGAAATAAAAGTAAAGAAGTGATCGTTATTTAATAAATCTTTTTATTCACAAAATTACTTTAAAGTTAAGTTTATAATGTTTCATTGATTTATCTAACTTTAAGTTCTTCTTTTGCTTGAATAAATCAATTTTACGTTTAATTAGATATTTACAACTTAGACAAAAGCATTGGAGCGATTTATAAATTTGATCCAAATATACCGAAGTGACTATAACTAAAATATACCTAATACCTATAATTCATGTATATATAAAAATGTAATGTTCATTTGTTCAAAACCGCATATATTCAAAAGTTATTTACCAATTGTTTTGAAATTTAAACTCTCAGTTGTATTCATATACGCGCATGTCTTTATTAATTAAGGATACTCAATCAAGTTTCACATCAACAAGTACATTGAAAAATGCTGCGAATTGTCAAGGAAGGTTTTGATCATTATTTTCACGCTAAATTCGACATTTCGATAAATTCAAAATAAAACTATTTTTCTCAAAACTCAATTGAAAAATCTATATCTTGAAAGCAAGTTACAATGGCACTACTAGGGATGCGAGTTATTAAAATTCACGTTATTTATTTACTGTCATTTGGCAGGCCTATAGGCTGGCAAGACAACGTTTGCCAAAAAATAAGCAATTGACTTATGAAAAAATGATGCTGTTAGTATAATATACTATAAATTAACCTGATAATTTTTTCTTACTCCATTTTTTTAACAAATTTGAACAAATTTTGTGGCCTTAATAAAAGATTATTTAGTTCAGAATTTCATTAATCTTAGTTTGCAAGTGAATTAATTTGTTTTGGTTTTCAACTGTGTTCTTAGACTAGTCAACCTTAGTTTGAATCATTTGAACAAAATTGTGTGATATATTTTGTGAAATGATTTTAAAACTTACGGAGGTAAAATAACTTTTTAATTATTTTTTTTGTTTGTAATTATATTTTGAATTCTTTATGGGAACAAAATAAATAATAAAGAACTTTTCCCATTTTTGTAAATAAAGAAAAATTGTAGTTTATTGTCAAATTTATTCGACATTTTCTATCAAAGTTCAATATTTACATTTCCTGTGATGGAATGATAAAGTTTCTGGAATTCATTTTTTTATTTTCAGTCATTATTCCTTGGAAAAAAACACATTTTACTTTTTTCAGTGAATTTAAAAATATTGTTCAGTAAAGATACCAAAGTGTTTCTTTTTGATTATAATATTATGAATGTTCGATCTAATTTAATAAAGTTTATTATTTTAAGGTTTCCTCTACAATTGCTTTCTTTAGGATAAAAAATATTTTTATTGAAAATTATTATTTTCAATATATTATTATTTCATTTATTATTTTCTGTGTATAAATATCAATCATTTACTAAAATTATAACGTAACATAGTCTTTATAAACTCTAAGCATATAACTTATTTCATTCAACTATAAAAATTTAATTTTTAAATTAACGTCGCATTTAAAAAAGCCTCAGAGACAACAAGAAACATGTTTATATTTTTTTAAATCCCGACGTGAACAAATTTAAACTGCCAATATCTTTCAAATTAATTAACGTTTAATTATCTTTATTTTTATAGCACATTTGCTAACGATGTGTCTTATATATTTGTTCAACACCTAATTCAACTACCTACCTAATTAGAGATCGTTTACTTAAAATGTTTATACCTCAGGCAAATTAAGTGAAAATAATTTTTAAACACATCCAATTAAAACTTGACGTTGAAGCTATAAGAAACGTTTGATATTACCATCTAATAAATAGTATTTTATTTCTCGAATTGCTCAAGTCATAGTTTATCTAAAATAATTACTTTGAACTTTGAAAGATTTTTCTTTTTCTACTGTCTTGCTCGAATAAAAAATGCTGTTTTACTCGAACAGTAATTTGAACCAACGTCTTGAAAAAATTCTAAAGTAAAACGTTATTTTCCTGGTATATAGAGAAAGCTTTTTGTCGATCCATGTTAACAAGTACCAGTTCATATGGCTTGTTTGCTGCAAGACCATGCTGAAAAACGTCTAGATAATTGTACATTTTTTTAATATTAAATTATAGAAGCTGAGTTTGTCTTGTATGCAACTTTTCTAGAGTATAATCGTGTTGAAATGAAAACCGCATTAAAAGCTCATACAGTGGTTCCGTCGACGCTGACAAACTCAACTTTAATAAATAAATCTTTTATATCAATTGTATTCATGCATATATACATGCAAGAAGCATCTTTGTTCTCTATAGAATACAAACAAGTATGATTTACAATGAAATTCACCATATTTTATGACGGTTACATGTATATTCTTAGATAAATCGTGCCTATAGTTCTCATATACCTTTATATGTACTCGTATAATAAAATACCTCTATCGCTCAAACCACTTATCATCAATATTTATACATCGCAGCCGCCAACAGTATCTATGTATTAAACTCTGTCAACATTTTCTCCCTTCACATAGAGTAAGGTTCATACCTTCCTACATTATTATACGATGCAACTATAACCACTTTTCCATTTCACTATTGACACCTGCAAAATTATTGCTCCTTCCTACTCGCTTGTCTGGATAACGAGTTTTCTTTTTTCGTTTACCCACAGGTTGAATACAAATTCGCACTGTATTTAGTATATATATACATGATATACATTATCATATACATTATACATACATGTAAAGGAAATCATAGTTGAAAAATTTAGACACATAAGTGTGTGTGTATTATAAAAGAAATTAGTCATTCTTTAAGTTGAAGAATTCACCATAATAAATTGCCCTCGAGTTGTCAATTTGCCAACTCATTAAGAACCTTCATAAAATCTCATTATTATATTACATGAAATTCTTGTAAATCAAACAAATTTTACAGAAACTTTAATTTCCATCTGTCAAATTAAGTTCTTTTGAAATCTTGAAATTCATACTTTAATATTTATTTTTATTCGAACGGATTCCTAGTTCGTTTCATTTATTTTAACAAGTTTAAAATGAAAAGGAAATTATCTCAAGTCATTAAAAATTCAGTACTAGATAAGTTTAGGAGGCCTTTTTACTATTTAGGAGTTTTTTTTTATTTTTATAATTTAACTGTGTTTACGTGTTACATGTAATATGTATTATACATTTATCTTGCGTTATATGTAAATAAACGGTTGTGAAGTAGTCCCAAAAATTATACACCTGTAATCCAAGTCATTAACACCAAAGGGTGCAGTAAAGAAATTAAACGACCTAAAGTATTAGCCAGAACAACGATGACAAAACTAACGAAAGTAAGATAAATTAAATCCATCGAAAAAAACACTTCGTACACTAAATAAAACTAGCTAACTCGCTAATTTTTTAATCGCCACGAACGCCTGTAAAGCTTGGTTCCTAAAAAGAATCGAGAAGCAAAAGATTGAAGCCTTTGAACGATGACAAGAAGTTACATGGAAGAAGAAAAAAACTAATAAATTCTTCTTTCAAGAACTTTCAAGAACATGCATGATAGGCTCATAAGTAAAACATTGGTTCGGTACTTAGGTCATATCATTAGGAGACCTGGAGAAATGAAACTGCTTAATGTTGAAGGGAAAGTGGAAGGCAAAGGCAGAGGAAGATCCCGATGGTTGAATCGTATTAAAGAGTGGGCTTAAGTGTTAGCTTAGAGTGGTACTCTATACTTGAAAGAGCAGGTCTAACATAGATCAGAGAGACATGTAATATGATACCACCAAAATCAAGGGTTGAAAAGACAGAAAAGAGATATAAGCAAGTATATGTGTAATAAAGGTTCCGGCTTTATCATCAAAATCAGTTATTTTTAAACTGTTACTATTGCTGCCGTTTTTGAAGCCAATATTTGACTCTATCTCCAGCTCCACTTTATTTTTTTTTATTATTTATAAACGTATTTTAACCACAGGTCACTACTGTCAAACAGTAATTTAAATGGAATTGTCTGACCTTGAGATCACATTAATAAGTTTGAATTATGGAAAAAAAAAATTATTAAGTACCTACTATGCTTTTTTCAATGCAAAGTTGGTTCAAAATTTGATTTATTGGTTATTCAATAATTATGACTTCGGCTTTTCCAAATTCTTTTGGTTTCGAACTCCAGCTACTCTTCAGCAATAGTTGTATCCTTCTTAATCTCTCCAATAAATTGTCTATATTAAAAGTAGAGTGATTCATTGTAAGGTCCTAGCATACCATCTATACTAATATATAAAATTCTTACGTCTGTCTGTACATTTCGATTTTGAACCCAATTTTAGTGGAAGTGTGGAAGCGTGGAAGTAAATTCGAATATTTTATTTATTTTCAATAACAATAATTGATTTTCAAATTATTCTAAATACCGAAAAAAAGTTAGTATCGAAGATTTTATATTTGAATTGACAGTGAAATATATGGCAAAAAATCGCTACCTTAATGCTTTTTGCTACCTTAATGCGAATATATAATTACTCCAGATCACAACCATTGGTTCGTAAAATAAAATAGATTTTAAAAAGTTTGATTATTGAAAAACGAACCAAAATTTAAAATCGCCTATTTTGTACAAGTACTACATTAATATTAAACTTTCATACTAATTTAGTGAAATAACGTTATTTAAAATGTTTCTAAAATGATATAAAAAAAAACAGTTGTATTTTATTTTTATATATAATTTTAGATAAATTTTAGTTTATATTAACAACACTTTGATTATTAAATTTATAATTTCGATTGTTGATTAACTCTACATTATCTCATATTAAACATTTTATTGAGATAAAACCCTCAGTTGCGAATACAACGGGCAATTACTAGTTAATAATAAAATAAAATCACTACTTAAAGGATAGGTGAATTTGAGACTATGTTATTTTTCATTTGGTTATACTTTGGTTGCCGTTATAATGTAAACATCTTTGAAATTGTTCTTATCATAAATTTTATGATGCTGTTTGCACTGTTTGGATATTTGATTGTGAACAATGAACATTATGTATCAGTATCAAATGATTTAGAATAGGTTTGAACAACTTTTTGCATGAGTATCATGAAAATACATAAACAGTGAATCATTAATTATAAAAGATCCAGAAATTCAGATTAAAAAAAATCACAATTTATCAGAATATTATATTTTCAGTATAAAATTTAAAAAATATATATAATCTAGAAAATTTTAAAAAACATAAATCATTTTTTTTTAAATTTTTTTCAGGCAAATGGCAAAAATATTTCAACTTTCAGGTGAACCCAATAACGAAAACCTAATTAAATTTAATTGAATGCTATTTTTCTTTTAAATGCGTAGTAATTAAAGTTTTAATATCACTGCTTAATAGAAATATATTACAACAAAATAATGTAATGATCATAAATTCTTGTTATCGCAAAACATCAGCACATTTGGAAATTATATGGTTACGCCCACCAAGTTGGAGTATTTAAATACAACTCTCGTTTATTATTAAAATAAACAATTCTTTTTAAATAGGTTTTGAGAAATTAAATCTGTGATAGTAGTGAGCTTGATTATTGCAGTTGATAGCGTAAGTTAAAAAGTGAGCTAAATGTAAAATATTCCCCTCTATAAAACTACTAAACAGCTTTATATATAAAAAAACTGTTTTGTTGACAGCTTTATGTTTGCAAAAACAAATCATTCATTTGAAGTAAAATGTTTTCCACTTTATGCAGTAAATAAGTTAAAATGATTTAATACTAAACAACTTAACGTAGTTTAAAAATTGAACGAATGTTCAAAATAAAATGAAATATTTCTTGTAGAAAAATCTTACTGAAGAAAAATTTAACCGAACCATTATTCAATATTGATTCGAAATCAATGAAGTTGTATTTTTGCAATTTCACATTTAACGTAGACAAATTTGTTGTCGAACAGTAATATTTGTTTCCTGTTGGTAAACCACAATTCAATTTAACGCCACTTTATGCCACCCACAACTGTTCAAACATTACTGAAAGTTGAAGATATTGGAATTTGCATGTTGATGTAAAAATTAATTATACGCCTGTCATTTTTTTGATTAATTAACTAAATTTACTCATTTAATTTTCGTCGTTTTTATCGCACAAGTAATTAATTGTATTATGTAAAAGAAATTTATTATGGTTTCTTTTAGTAACAATGGATATTAAATTCAGTTTTCTATTTTTATTTATTGTTTCCAATGTATAGTACAAATGAAGTTCATTGGCTTCATCTGGTTTAATAGGATTTTACAAAGATAAATTACAAACTACACAATCCATACATTAAGCTTTAATTGTTGGCTTTACTATATAATAGACTTTAAATTTTATATTTTGTTTTTGTAGAAAAAAAAGATCAGAAAAGTAAATAATTCCCCTTTGGTTCTTAAAACTGTTATTGTTCAAGTTATACCGATTCTTATGAATTCTTATACCTCAGCCAACATACCAACAAAACACAAGTAAACTTAAGAATAAATAGGACTAAAAATTTGTTGTTAAAATTTCCTGATCTTCATTAAGATACATTACGGTTTCATTTTTACTAAGTCATGATAAAAAATTGTTTTAAAATGATTTTGAGTTTTCTGATCTTATAGTTATTGAAAGGGTTTACCGTTAAAAATGATTTATATCAAAAAATTTCGTGTGCCGTGGAAAACTTGGGTTTTGTGAGAAAATTATAAACTCCTTGATACCAAGGAGTGTTAAGTCTACTGGTGGCTGAGTGGTCTAGGTGTCTGCTCCAAAAATGGTAGGTGTTCGTTTCGGATCTCGTATTGAGCAAATTTTCGATCTTTCTTGATTACGGATTTATATTAATCCTAGAGTCGTTTAAGACCTAAGCAGTTATAAAACGATGGCAAATAACAGTTTTAAAAAAAATAATTAAACGTTATACTAAGATTTATGGCTACTGATCCAGAAAAAAAGTCTAGACTGATAGTGAAACATTTGCAGCTCCATTAGCAAAAAAATGGACTCTTATTTTCGTTGGGAGACCAATTGACGGGATACGAATTCCTTCTGAGTTAGCATTCTTTTCATACTTAAAAATGAACTTATAACTACTTCTAATAAATGAACTAAAACTTAATCGGATATTAAAACTAAATTTTCATACACAGAGCTAGGATATTTTTGAGTTCATATAGCTAAAAGATGATGCGAAATTCTTTACTTATAAGCATTCATTTTTTCAACGTGATTTCTTCCTTTAAATTTTATTTTCTTCAATTTTTTTTCGTTCATATCAAAAATATTCAGATCTGCTTTTTTATCTCTGTCTATTTTTCTAGTTTGTCGTTCTTCACATTTTACTTCTAAATCTTGCATCTTTTGCTCTTAAAACTGAAATTACCGCAGTATAGCCCAATAAAGTAGGGTTGCATATTGCTTTTTAATAAGTTGAATTAATTTTAATGTTGAAACACTTTTAAAAATATAAACGATTTAAAACTAGAAAAAAAAAATCAAAATTCCATTTTTCTCAGCTTTAAATGTGGGAACAATCATTAAAGTTGAAAAAGAAAGTTGTATTACATGTGCCAAACGGATATATTTATTTAAATAGCCTATTGTGCTTTAGAAAACATTTGTATGTGTCTTCGGTGTTAAATTTAGATTATCTTTACGAATATTCTCTGTAGTCTCTCCCAAAACCACAAATTTGAAATAAAATGCAAATATTTCAATGGAACCTGGCTTCTATTTCTTTGAATTACCCAAAAATCTGAGATAAAATATAAGCGGAACAACTTGCAAGTGACTACTGATTTATATTTGAATTTCATAGCATATGTTTTAAAAGATATTTATCATGCATGTGGCGAAACTTCAAATCTGCAAAGATTTAATTAACTGCTTCTAAATTTATTTTTAGTTTATTTTTCAAGAGTTATGTTCTGTTGTGGTCGTGAGGAAATGAAAAATATTGTGACAAACTAGATAGATTAGCTTAAATATTGGGTGATAACAATTTAAAAGTCTTTTTTCAACTAACCAATTTCAAAGGAATGCACCACACGCTAAAATTTAATGGGAAAAAACCGAATATTCATTTAAAATATTGAGTAATATTTGAAGGTAGACTTACATACAAAACTTATATATAGAAAACTTAAATAAATATTTGATTTTTATATTATAACTGAAAACATCAATTTCGAAATTTTCAAGATTTATTTACCGACGTAAATTATACAACCTTTTTTTCTTCATTTCATTTGTATATATTCCCTTCAATTCCTGTTGAAATTAAATTTTCCGTATTTTCCTACATTTTATACCCACATTATTTCCTTTTGGTTACCTACACACATACAATGTTGTACTTTTATCGATGGATACAAATGTGGAAGAAAGAATGTTTCTAAATCAATAGTTTTTATTCATTTTCGAATTCTATTGTCACATAGATTGAAAACGTTAAAATTCGAAACACGCTAAAAATACGATAATCTACCCCAGAAAACGTAACTTTCATAGAAAAATATTAGCGATATGAACAGAAGAATCGGTTTATTTTCTCCCGGCCATAAAGTTGCTCAATTGGAAAAAGAATGAATTGAAAACTGATTATACCTGAAACTCGATCGTGGCTTGGTTACGTAAATCGAATGAGTAGGTATAGGTATATGTATTTGGTACATACACCTTTCTTTCGAGACGAGAATATGAAGATTACCTCTTACCACCTACATGTAGTTTATTTCAAGACATTTTAAACATTAGTTTTTTTCTTTCTTATTTATTTCAAATTAAAACAAATTCCATTAAAAGTTACTTTCGTTGAATAGTTTCATGTAATCAATTGCCACAAAAGCAATAATGCCAATACGAAATTTCTTCAAATATCTAAGTACATATACAAATATATGAAAAATGAAGGCCTATCTAATATTTCAATTTTCAATCTAATTTACGTATAAATATTCGTTTTCTGATGCTATATAGATATATTTTAAATTTCTTGTGTTTTAGTTTTTATTTGTTCCGTAAACCGATTTTGATGAAATTCCGTATTTTTATGTGATCTTCTATATTATGGTACCAACAAAAAAGTAGGAACATACAATGGAAGAAAAATAAATAAAGGCATCCGTTTTACATATTAACTGGGAAATCAAAAGAAATTCAGGCTTCATAATAATAAGGGATCATATTAATATTATTAAAATCATATTTATCATTGGATAAATTCTTTAAAAAAAAATTAATCGATAATTTTTTTAAATCCAAATTATTAGACGGTGGAAATATAAGATTTACTGTGTTTTTGAAATATGGTCAATAATTGCCTTATTTCTATACAGAAGGCAATTATATATATTGTCGACAAATTAGGAAGTCCTACATGGTATTATGAGAATATACAATCTAAGAGAAAAAAGAATATCAATATAAAGAAAGAAAGAAATTAGCCATTAAGGTGCAAAGATCAGTCGGTAGACTAATAATTTAATTTGATCATATTGAGATCATTAAGAAATTAGGTACAGAGTCAACAAGCTCCTAACATCTCGGGTACCGTAATGTATAGAGAAAAAAAGAAATAGAGAAATAGAAACTCGGCTTTATATTCAGAGGACATTACACTAAATACTACAAGCTTATATGAATTTTGAAACTTTATTATTTTTTTAAAGATTGTAAAGATTTAAACAATTGGTTATAAAATTCTAATAAGAAAAGAAAATATGATAATATGAAATAAATAAGTTACACAACATTTATTTCTTAGTTTATCTTACGAAAATTAAGCTTTGTTATATAATAATACAAAAATGTTATTAAATTTAAAACACACTCGTAAATAAATAACTATCGATATAAACTAATGGAAAAATTCGATTGAGTCAATATTTTCACCAACATATAAAAGTAAATTATAACTTGAGCGATTAATTTAAATATAAAAAGAAAGTTTTGGCAGTCAGACGTTATAGATTCTAAAAATACACATAAATAAGTATTTCATGAAAATATCTAAATATTCTGAACAACAATAAATCTCTCAGAAGTATTTAAATTCAATTTGAATATAAGAACACATTAAAGCTATATTTATTTTACGTTTTTTACTGAACGATAAGAGCATATTAAAATTTTAACAATTTTGTAACCGTTTTATTTCTTTTTTCAACGTACTAAATATTTCCAAAATTATTGGTTTATTAAGCTTAATTTTTGAAATTCTTATTTCTTATGGTTTTGTTAACCAACAACTGATTATATTTATTGTTCTGGGTCAAAATTACTTGAAATGTCCAACGGAAATTTTGATTTTTAATATTTATATTAAAATATTTCTATTGTTATAAATAAATGAAGATTTGGTAATGGCGATATTCAAGTGTTCTCATACTATTTCTTTTATAATATTCTAATCTTTGGAATTTAAAAATTGTAAATATTATTGAATGGCAAATTTTATAACAAAGTCGTTTTACCCATAATCCAACTTTTTCCCAAGGGCAGGGTTTCCCAAACTTTTTTTCTTGTGGAAACCTTACGAATGTTTTTTCAGATAATGGAATCGTTATCATATCTAAAACTGTCCTAAACTAGATTAATAGTAGTTGATATTTTAGAAAGGCAGTTACGTTTGAATTTTCATCGGTCATTTGACTAAATTTGACAATTTTTTTAAAAATGTATAAGTTATACTTTACATTAATAATTTGGTTCATTTTAATGAAACTATTGTAGCGTATTTTACGAATATTTTAAAATCATACAGGTTGTCTTGTGGAACCCCAAAATGATTTCATGGAACCCCAGGAGTTCTAAGAAACCTACTTTGAGAATCACTGTCCTAGGACAATGGTATAAATCGAACTCAATTTAAATTCGATCTTGGTCAAAATTCATAACCATTCTTACAGTAGATATCTATAGTTTTTCTTATGGGATAAAGCTACATATAATTAAAAAAGCTACAAAATATTTTAACACAATTTTTCCAACAAAATGTTTAGGTTTTAAGACTGGTGCACCTGTGGCTCCTGTCTATTGCAAAGATTATGCGAGCATATATTTTTATAGTTGTTTTTGTTTTACACATACCAAGTTCAAATCCGGTAAGAAACAAGTAGGTATGCGAAATTTAACTTTCTCTAAAAAAAATTAAACTTTAACTTGAAAAGTTAGATCATTAGTTTTATTATAAACTACTTAATATTTTTCATACTAAATTTTATTTTTTAAAAAGCATTATATAATAGCTATAATATTTTTTTAGTTTAAAAGTTTGATTTTTTATGAATGGATATAAAATAAAGTTTTTAATATTTATGCCGAATACAAAATACTTACAAATTTATCACTAGTAGCTCTATATTCCGTGACCCAATTTTCAAAATTCGTTCTTAATTTATCTATGGACAGCATGTCAATTTTCGATGAAAATGGCACTTATCCAAATATGCAACAGATACATGCAGAGGGCGTATTCTTTTATATAATATAATAACTTTTTCGTTTTAAGCAAATTGAAATCAATTTACGATGAATAATAATTAAAAAGAAAAATCTTTAAAAATCATATTCACATTTATTTGAACTGAATTTTTCGTTATTAATAAAATCGCTCGTTATGATATTTTTGCTTAGTATTCAATAACATGTATGTATATTGTATAATATTTTCAAAAGAGAATAATAATGCACTTTTATAAACTGATAGAGTATTCCTACCGTTACTTTTTGTTAAAAAAAATCTTAATAATATTATGAAGAACGTAAAAACTTTTCATTCCGCAAGGCAATTATATTTGCATTTCACAATTCATCCTGAATTTTTTTATAAAATTACAAGCAAATTTATAACATTAATAATGATGCTGTCATATCATCATGTAATACATTTTTAGATATTTTGTCATTTAATTTCTTTACGTATTCCACTCTCTGGCAATACATTATATTAATGATGTTTATTCGTAACGTTATTCGTGTGTATACCATTAAAAATATGGAAAAAACATTCATCAAAATTAACTGAAAACCAATAATAGAATGTATTTGTCATTATGAGCTTTGCACTTTAACATATAAATTGAGTTTAGTGAATTAAATTAATAAAATTTATTTTTCCGTACAAATAGTTTTTTAAAGGTGATACAATTTTAAAAACGAATAATAATAATTATGCGTTGCATAAATAATATAGAGTAATTTAATTCAATAAAAGAGTTTTGAAAATAATTTCGAAAATAATATTGTTATTTTTAGTGCTTTTAAAATAAACTATATTTTGTATTTTGATATTTTTAGTCTTAATTGTTTACAATTAAGTCAGTATTATAGTAAGTATCAAATTAAATAAAAATATTTTGTTTATAAAAATACATATAAATGTATCTAGTCAACCAAAAATGTTGAATATTCATTGTTATTTTAAACAGTTATTTTTTTTTTTTGTGAATAACCAAGTTAAACTAAGCTCAGTTTACCGTAAATAAATAAAAAATCTACGAACTCTAGAGTATTAAATGACTAAAATGTCAGTGGACAGTTTAGTCGATTTTTACCGTCATTTAAAATTAATGAAACCTCACACATTCGAGCTAAATACACGTTGAACAGAATATTCTACGACTAGCTATAGCTATCTCCAGGGATGCGATTATATTAAACAATCCACTCATTTAAACACAGTCGTAAACAAACTATCCTTCTCAATTCCATGATTTATTAATTGTTAATTTTTTTAACAAAACTTCTGAGAATTAAGAATTTAAAACCAACTATTTTTAACTAATTAAAAATTTATTTTTCAGACTACTAACAATTTCGAAAATATATTCATTGCAATCAAAACAATTTTATTCTAAATTAAACAAGAACGCTAATGTTAGTTTTATAACAAAGAATTGATATTTTCGCTGATACATTTCCGACAAAATTAGTCTGATGAACATAGTTTATGAATCAATGATAAATTTTGTGTTTGTTTTAACAATCAATTTCATGCTAGAAAAATAAATATAAATTTTTATGTTTATGTGTTGTGAATATTTGTTTTGCGTCGTTTGTAACAAGCCGTATTATTTTTGTTTCGATTTGAAAGAAATATGTAAGTCATAATTTAATTTCAAGTTAGATAACATGTAATTTTTTAATTCAAGCACTTTCTTTCCAGCTATAAAGTGTTTTCTTTAAAATCATTAAGATTTTATGGCTGATACTATTGTTGCAAAAAATAGCTTATATCCATTTTATTTTTATAAATTTTATCGTTGAAAATATTGTAGTGAATTTGATTATTTTAAAGACATAAAAAGAAAGGTATTTAAAATATAAAAAGTTGACATTACAAATAGTTAAACAACTCAATCATTTTTAACAAAACATAATGTAATGTAAGGTAATGCAAATGCAAAGGATATATTTAGCTAGATTAACAAGTAAAGAACTTATATCGTAATGTACGTATAGTAAATTGAATATATTTAATTATTAATTATCATTATTAAATATTGAAAATTTTATAACTTCAGCGCATATATTCTTAGATGTTAAACATGTTTATTTTAAATGAAAAATATATTTTGTATACATACATAATTTTTTAAATTGTTATTTACCGTCGCTTTACTTATTACTACTAAGGACTTTATGGACTCTAAGGTAAATAAAAATCCGTAATCAAGAAATATCGAAAATTTGTACGATACGAACATCGAACCTAACACCTATCAATTTTGAAGGGTTCACTTTGACCACTCGACCACCAGTAGGCTTGTTAAATAATTAATTATTGTTTTTTCATCAATATTAAATAGTTTCTGATGTCAATCTTTCTGTTGGTTCATTTTTCCACTTTTCCGACTAAAAATACTTAATGTTATTAATCGACTAACTTTTCTCGTATCACGTAAATTCTTCTATTTTCCTGAACTAAATTGAGACTGGGTTATCGGATAATATTTAATGCGCTTATATGCTGCTCCTTATTGACACATTCAACATCGAATAAGATACATGTCTTATGGTTTCTAAGCTTGATTTTCGTAATCATTTATAGACATATATTTTTCGTACTATAGATATTTGTTATTTAAAATTAGTGGATCTAATTGCATCAATATTTAATTTAAAAAAATCTTAAGTTATAAGGTTACTTTTTTTTTATATGATTTTTCATTTAATATAACGGAACAATAAAAACTTATATTTAAAAATAACTGTGAATTCAAATTTCAATAAAACTTTGTGGCTTACGATTTTTAATTACAACTCTCATGTTAAATCAAATACTTACCGCTATGACATATTTATCGATTTATAGGCTTTTGCAGCAATGAATAATTATTGTATGTTAATAAATACCAAAAAAAAAATCAAACCATATTACTTAGCCATAAGCTTGACTATATGTCTACAAAATTCTACATCTAATAAATTAATTAAATTTAATGTTGATGTTAAAGCTATCCTCCTACTCTTAAGTGCCTTCTCTGTGGAGGTTGTCGGTTAATGTGGCCTATGTCTCTCTTGTGAATGCTTGATGAGTAAGTACAATTCCGTCAGTATGTGTCCAGTATATTTTTTCGCAGCCAGAATTTCTTCTTTCTGCCTATACCCTGTTTATCATCTTTTTGCCCTCAATTATAAGTTGTCTTAATGCCCCATGTGCTCGAGGAATGCTATCTTTCTTACCTTGAGAGTGGTAATCAGATGTGGTCATGTGTTCATTCTTCGTTCGTTGTCCTGGAAGTTTAGCTTAGTCTTAGTATCCAGCGATACATCCACAACTCGACTAAGTTTAGTTTGCTAAAGTCCTCTTGTTTTACAGTCCATGTCTCATATCCGTATAAAAATATAGACCAAATTTAGCATTTCAATGTCCTTAATTTTGTAACTATAGTTTTGGATGACTTTAAAATACTCTCATTTTGTGAAAACCTACCCAAGCTATATCAAGCCGAATGCTAAAGCTATAATGACAATAAATAATTAGCAAATGTATGGTTCTCAAACAAAATAGTACTTTTTCTATAAAAGTAGGTATTCGAATTTTCGATTGGAACTGCATATTCTTTTTCGCTGAAACAGTCGTTCACCCATATACTAAACTCTTTTTTATAAAAACAATTTGGTTCAATATGTGAAAAATTTTGTAGTTTACACAAAAAGTTACAATAGACAAGATAAACAATACCATCAACATCATCATACATGATGGATCATATGTGATTTCACTAACAATCTTCATCTTGGCGTTGCTTCTTCGCAGACCTTTTAACAAATTGATAACTGTCGCTGCTTTTCACCGGCACATACGGCTGAATAGTATTTGAAAATTAGCATTTTTCTTTTTTTTAAATATTGCCATTGAATGAAAAAAAATCTTCAATTCAATTGATGTTACTTTTCCAAGACTCATTTCTGGAAAATATAAAATTTGATGAACTGAAAACTGAGTTTCCTTATTTTTGCGATAAACTTTGGTCGATCGCTTAGATAACACGCCAGTTTCATAATACTATCTTCTTAACATTCTCGCGGAAATTGTGATTCCAAAGTTCAGTGAACCGCACTGTAACTTCTTTTTATAAGAAAAAAAAACATTTTCAAAAGCTTTTCTTGTCATCTTTTGATCTGTAAACACAACGTTATTTTTGTAATTCCTTTATAGTTCTAGTTCCGTTATTTGCGTTCACTTTGCTTCGATTGTTGTGAATATTTATTAGAATTTAAAGAAGAGCTTTATCTTCAGCCGTAATTTCTAGAATTGAAATATCCTCGTTATTTTTTGTAATTAGTTCTATAGCTTGGTTATGTAAAGTGTAAATGTGTTTAGGTATTTAGTTATTGCTTTACAAAGTAAAATAATTATACACAAGCTTCAAAATCCAATTAAATATAGCTATGTCTTACCTGCCTTTAAAGATTGACAACAGATAAGTAATTTTTGTTTTTCTTTTACTTGCACTTTACCTTTAATGGTCTTGAATTTTTTGATATAATATTTAAGTTAGCATTAAAACAATTAAAAGTACTGATCACCAGGTAATTCATTTTAACGTTCATGATTATCAAATTCAATCTTATAAATAACTTAACAATTTTGCAATGTCTTAATATAACTGTCATATTATTTATCAGAATTAAAAACTATAATTATAATATTTTTTTCGTAATATTGAAGAATTTTAAAAAAAATTAAAATGTGTGTAATCGCACTTCAATGTGAAGGAAATTATAATATTAAGTGCCATGCATTTATTACTGTAGCCCATACCTATTCTCATTACTGTAGCCAAATTTTTCTTTTTTTTTTGTTTTCTTATGACGATAAATACCCCTCTTGGATAAAAACGCAAAAGTAATAAGAATGAAACAATAATATTATGAACAATTCTTGCTCCAAAGTGCCTTACGTAATTTTGGAATAGTTATTTATTGTAAATGCATAAATACTTAAAAGTATATTTGCATATGTACTTATTAGCAATTAGAAAATAATTAATCCATCGAATCAATATGCAATAAATAACAGTGCAACTGAAAATTTTGTCACTTGAGTTATTGACTAAAAGGTAATCATAATATTCGAATATATCTATATTTAAATATGAGAAATTTTGAGTTCATATTGATTAAAATATTAAGTGTTATACAACTCTTTGTTATTGAATATTAAATAACAAAGACAACATTGTGAGTACATAAACATTTGACTGTTGAAAAGGTAGAAAGAAACTTGGGGTTGAAAACGTTTTATAAATGTTGGATATCTTTTACCTCTTTTAAATAAAATGTATATATGAGTATAATGTCTTTCCAATAAACATAAAAATAATTGGTTTTTGTTTAAAATTCAATGTTTATTTATATAGCTGGAAATCAAATCGTAGGTTATTAATTTATTGACGGCAACGCTAATTTCGACATAAAATAAAATCTACCATTGTGAAGTGATAAGGATTAATTTCGGTAATTTTATAATTCGATAGTCGTTACGAATGTATAGGTTACCAATAAATATCCTTGATTATCTAATTATTATTTTCGAACAATATGCTCTGGCTGATCAATCAACCATCAATTTTTATAGCAATGTATTCAGCAATAAACGCTTTAGTTTATGTAGCACACGCCGTAATTAGCCACAAATGGTTAAACGTGTCGATTTTCACACTAATTACTATCACAATGTAAACATATCGATGAACATCTACCCCAATGTTAACATAACAATAATACTTTTGTTATTATGCAAAATAGGATCGAGCAGGGAGTTTGAGTTGTTAGTATTTGTTGCAAGTAGAATAAATACTGCGGTTAGAGTTTGGTTTTTCATTCCAATTCCGAGTGAAAATGTAACAAAAGATAGGTATAGATTAATATTTACAGTCTAATTGAAAGTAAAGTTCTCTATTTCAATCATTCATTAATAATATTGTAATTAGTGTTTGTTTAAGATTCACTTTAGAGCACGGAACATTTTCTCCATTTACATATTTTTCACTTGCAAATAACCGACGGAGGAACGAAAATCTTCCAATTGAAATTGTATTAATAAATACAGTCGTAATTGCCTCGAGTCTCTTTTCAGTGAGCAAACATTGATTTTCTTCAATTCAATTTTTCTTATCTATTGAGGCCATCAACAAATTAATTTCTTGCTGAAACTAATAAGTTTGCTTTTCCATTTTAAACTTGCGCTTTTTATACGAACCACCATAATATTGCTCGTAATTTATCTTTCCATAATAATGATTATACTTTATGTATTTAATAATAATAGCGTGTCATATTTTTGGTTGACAAATTGAATTTCCTTTTAATATTAAATAAACGCCGGATTTTAAATTGCCGGAATTTTTTTCATTGTCGTACTTTGGTCAATAAAAACTAAGCCTGTCTTTGGCTTTTTTTCATAAATCAAACAAATTTATGGATTCTAAAATTGTTTGCGTTTGTAGTAAAGTTCGTTTTATGATTAAATTTAAGTCATCCATCATGAAATTTTTATTCATTAAAACTGTCAATTACATTCTATATCCTTCAGAGCAGAGACAACATACATGGGGTTTGCGTTATTAGGGATACTCATCACGATATTAAATTAACCATATTATTGATTTATAATCCGTGCAAAGTGTATGAACACTGTCCACAACTGTCGTTTAACGGCCAATGGGACACGCTTAGCAATAGCATATTCTACGGCGTATTTATTCATATCCATATTAAACTACCACACTGACACTATAATGTTATTATGTATATAAAATTATCAAAGGTTCAATTTCATTTATTTCACAACACCAAATTATTAAAAAAGTATATCACGCAATTATAATTAAAATCTGCGACGCAATTTAAATTCATTTATTATTTCCAAAGCTCTTTTCTTTTGAATCGAACACTTTCCCTTTAATTTTTGATATTAAGTCATTTATTTACATAAAACATAGAAAAGTATTATTTTCTTTGAAAATAATTCAAGTGTTGTTTTGACAAAAGCTATTGTCAATAATGCATTTTGCCATCAGCTTTTTTTCAATAAAAGATCACCAAAAACCCTTCAAAACTTTCAATATTTAACCAATATCAATATAATAAGGGAAACGCAAATTTCGCTTAATGGAATACAAATTCTTATATATTATCCAATAATTTAAAATAAACAAATGAACATGAACAACTTTCAATGAAAACGCCTCGTATGTCGCGTTTAAAAATGAAATATTTCTTTGAATTTAAAATAACGAGAATTAATGCCCTTTAACATAAATATGAATTTATTGGAGCAATGTCATGTGTCAATTTTAGCTTTAAATATGAAAACGTTCATTGATAGCTTATGATAGCTTAGTGTGGATCGTAAATTTTCGTACAAATTGTATATTTATATAGCGTTAAATGTTAAATATATATATTTTAACTTTTCATCTTACATATTTCATAATTAATTATGATAATGTTAGGAAAAAATGGATCTCTTAAGAACTAAATATTTTTTTTTATTTTATTTAAAATAAAAATACTTATTATAGTTTTGACGAATTAAAAAGCTTCGCACAACCTTCCAGAATCCAAACTATTGAATCCTCCTAATTCAGAACTCTGCGTTGGATAATCAATCCTCTATTTTATGTTAACAATCGAATTATAGATAAAGATCTCGACATTTTCTTGGTCGCTATCTTTTTTCAAGAACATTTTCAAGAATTTCACTCCAATTTACTCGATTATCAAATGTTTCCCTCTGAAACTCATCCAAGCAATTGCCATGTTAGTTGAAGCGGTATAAGAACTCGCGACTTCCTAATAAGCTTTAAGAGAGTCCCAAAATTGGTTGGCTTTTAATCACCTTTTCATCATCCATGCCTGCGATGCAGCGTAAAATATATCAATTGCACATTGCAAATTGAATATAGATAACAGTTAAAAACTATTTTCAAAAAATATATTTTTGGCGAAGAACCACGTCTATAAGGGCAACATAAATTATAAGCTTTTACTTTAAAAAATTTTCATAAAAATATGTAGTATTCTGTAAGAAGGTATACATCTTCATAAGTTTTAGAACGCTCAAAAGCTTCTCCAGATTTAAGTATGACTTATCAAATATATTGTCGTATTTTAGTCAAAATTCGTATAAACTATTTTAAATTTAAAGCTTTCACGTACTGTCTTGACATTATCGCAACGCTTTACTGAAGATAATTTTGGGTATTATTATGCCCTAAAGTTGCAATCCGTAGGGATTGAGAATTATCATCAGAAAAAGTTTAAAAGTGCACCATCATACAAAAGCTCGCTTTCCATTTCGAATACTAGTTTTTACGACCGAAACCGAATTTTGGCATCAGTCTCAGTTTTGGCCAAAACTTCCATGTAAATTAATCATTATTAGTCTTTCTTTACTTTTAAATCCTAAAGGTATTTTTATTCAATCTTCCCTTTATACCCTATTTGAGCTAAAGATAACATATTATTATCGCTTTTTATGCCAAATAAATTATTTATGCTAAAAGTAGGGGTTGATGTGAAAAAAAATTTACCTATTATTTCTATTTAATATTAGAAACGAATAACATAGAATAAAAACAAAATTGATTTTTACCTTATATGTTTAGGTACACAAAACTGAAAATATTCTGTGTTACATCTTGTAAACAGAATTATTTCTTTTAAACTGTGATCAGTTTTCTCTCGAGCTGAAAAAATATTAAATAAAAGAAAAAAAATTAGGTTATTTAAGATCTTTTTGTTTTTTATTTTTTATTTAATATTTTTATTGTTCAATTAGTTACGTTTCGTTACTAATCGTAACTTCCTCAGGCTTTTACGATTAGTAACGAAACGTAGCTAATTAATAAAAAATAAAAAACAAAAAGATCTTAAATAACCTGAATTTTCTTCTTATTTAAAGAAATATAAAAGCTGAGATCTGAATTTTATCATCTATTAAATAAAAGATTAAAAACACTTTTAATGAACTGATTATTATCAATTCATACTTGGTGACACTTATATTATGGTATATAAGTGAGAAACAAAATTTTTTCAACATTTTCATCTCACGAATTCAGTTTTGGTTTCTCTTAAGAAAGAGAACTTATTTTTTTGTAAGTTTTTTTTTTTTTGTATTTGAAAATAACAAGAGACATGGAAATTAAATAAAACAAACTGTTTAAAGCAATGTAAATTCTGTCACTACTAAGAAAATAGTATAGTATGCTATTCAGTATACTAATCCTTTATTTAATCAATGAAAAAAAAAGTTTCAAAAATATGTATATGTTTAAATTTTGTAAAAATATACAAAATGATAAGAGTAGAATGTGTATTTTAATTAAAATTGAAGTAAAATTTTGTAAATTGTAGCTATTAGAATAATGTAATCACATTACGTAGAAAACACCAAACTACTGTTGAAATAATGGGGAAAATAGTCCTATCGTAGAATGAAACCAATCTAGGTTTTTGTGATTCCTGTGGATGATATTTCGGGTGAGGCTATATACAGACTTTTATGCAATCTCGTTTTAATCTAATCCAAGCTCAAACATTGCATTACCGTCTTTGTTATTTCCATCTATCTTCCTTAGATTCAGGCTCTGCATAGCTGTTAGCATTTGTTATACTCGTTTGTAAATCTTCTACATTAACAGGACCTTCGCACGCTTCTATTTAGGCTTTATATTACAAAAGAAAACCACGATAGCGTAATTTTGCGTACCTACTACAAAGCATTCAAGATTATATTAAAACACTTTTTTATGATTATAAACATAATAGAGATAATTGAATTATAGCTTTTCTCTAAAATGAATTATATATACAATAAAATCCGTCACGTATTTTTTCAGAAAAGTTTAATTCATTTATTATGTTTTAACAAATTTTTAACGTTTTACTAAACTTTTTACTTACAAAAGTTCTTGTGTAGCTATGTCATTTTTCAATGAACTCGTTGTAAAAATGTTTGCAAAAATAATAACGACGTGTTTAAAAAAATTGTCGGTTAGAAATAAAATAATGGTTTCAACTTCAAAGCAAGAAATAGGTAATTTCAGTGTGCTTTATGATAAGGATGAGCTTGAATGTTGCAAATTTTGAGACACAGTTTTTAGTCTGTTAATTGACCTCATTTCAAACAAACATCTTCAGTTAACACCTTCCAGTTTAAACTTTTTAATATAATAAACTCAAACTATAGGGCCTAATTAAACTTTTATCAGAGGACATCAAAGCTAACAGAATTATTCGCATACTTAGTGTGTACATAATTTAAACAGCTTTTCAAATGTTTTGATTTCTGAAAAGTTTTTCTTTCTCTTAATGTAATTTATTTTTGTTTTATATGGACCGTAAGGACGTAAAGTAGTATAATTTATGTGTTTTCGTTTCAAATGAAGTTTCTCATGTACTGAATTTGAATAGTTTGCTTATAGAATGAAAAAAAAATAAGTTCCATATAATAACCTATTTTTATTTAAATTGTTTACGAATAGTTTAAAAATATTGTTTTATCATCTTTTTTGATTATTTACTTGATTTTGATAATAAAGAATGAGGCAATTTACAATATGTCTAATTTAATTAAAGAAGAAAAAATGCTCGCCCCTTTAAAAATTGACGACCCATACGTTTTATTATATCAAGAAACGCTTAAAAATTCGAATTAATATTCGCATAAATAATTCACTTGTTTCTTTGAAAAAATATATAAAAATAAAGAACAAAAAATTAACTATACATTTTAACAAAAGAGTGACGATTAAAATTTCAAAATAATACCATTGAGGCAATTCTAACCTGGGATCTAATAGGGAAATTTTTGAGACGAGAAGAGTAAATTGAAAATATGTTAACCCTAATTAATAATCAGTTATTTTTATTTATAATTCCGTTTAACCGTTTCGATAATAAATGTTTTTTATTTTTATATTAAGTCATCTCAATTAGGTCCCACTTACTATTTAATTGGTAAAAACTGAAAATATTTTTTCATTCTTATTCATAATCAGTAAAAAATTATAAACATTCTTTCTTTTCATATTGGAATTTCCTATTTAGGGTTACTACCAAAACTAATCGAGAAAAATTAAAAAGTAATGAAAGAATCAAATGGAAGAAGGTGATAAGTAGCATATTGTAAAGATGAAGGTAATAAGTGCTTATACACCTTTAGGTATTGCAATACCGGTATTCCGTAATACTAAATTCCGGTATTTTGAGCCATATGTACAGTTTTGTCAAGCCGATATTCACAAGTTAATATACCGTTTTTCGGCATTTGCTAAAAATTTTTTAAAATTATTTCCCTTATATGTCACCATCATAATAAAATAGTATACTTTTTTTTTGTCGCCCTATCTAGTGAAATTTTGTAATTGAATATCTGTCAAATACGCAAAATGTAGAAATTTATTAATTGTTAAATAAGTTATCTTCAATCTTTATTTTATAGTTTTCCAACAAAATGATTTTTTTTACTATTTTTTTATTTAATTAAACTAAACAGTATAATCAATCAACCGAAATCAGAGATGTTGAAGTAAAAGTAAATTTTAGCTGATTTATATCAACTAAATGCATTGGTTTTATAAATCTATACCAATAATTACGTTGTATTTATTGCAGCTAACTGAAATATTCTCATAAAACACATCGAATATTACTCCTTTGGTTATTTATTTTTTTAATATTAATATTCTTATCAGTTTAGAGCAGAAGTTTAAATTTTTAACTATCCATGCAATGTTTATTTTGGATTTTCATAGCATATTAATGATTTTAAAAGCTCATTCGTTTATTATGCATATCACTAGAATAAACTTGACAAATTGGATTTGTTTAGTGAAAATAAATTGAATTATCTAAGATTATTGATTGATGATGAAAAACAAATTTTAATGATTTCAATAAAATTATTTTGATCTTAAGAAAATTTGTCATCCAGAAATAATGTTTAAATTGCTTACGTGAAAAAAAAATCTTTCTAATTCCTTATAAATTTATATTTTGAAAAATTTAATTTCCCTTCTGATTTTTTGTTCACTTTGATTTGAAGACTTTGAGCAAAGACTTATTCACAAACTATTTTAAGTACTGTATGGTTTTCCCAATGAATTAATACTTTTGATTTTTGCGTAGTATATTAGTCAATTAAAGGAATATATAGTTAATGAATATGTCAAACGATAATCAAAGTATTCATTTTATCTGAAATTTAATACATCGAAAGTTTAGTATTAAGTTTAAAGTTTCAAATTCTCATTGTTCATTTGATTTTTCACCTAAACTGCAATATAGGAATCGCGTTGATCTAATTTATTGATATTTAACGATATAGGT
Source organism: Sisyra terminalis (assembly GCA_958496175.1). NCBI lineage: Eukaryota > Metazoa > Arthropoda > Insecta > Neuroptera > Sisyridae > Sisyra > Sisyra terminalis. The sequence continues at coordinate 19,411,121 of OY292275.1, forward strand.
ACACTGCTAATTATTTTTTCTTTTATTGTTCATATGAAAAGGTTTTATTTTTATAATAAAGAAGTTGTTTGAATCGTTCATTAGAAGATTTTATGATTTGATATAAACTCACCTTAAAAGTTTATAACAGTAAAATACCTAGCAACAATTATTACTGTATAATAATAGGTAAAACAGTGTTGATGTCTGAAACGATGCTTTTATTATAATACATAAAGTTAGTTATATAATATTTTCTCATATGGTGGTAATAAGAAAATTACATGATATTTCCATTGTTACGTTACAGGTCTATTACTATGAACAACAATGTATCGGGCGGAGGATCCACTCCAGGCTCAACAACTCCTGCGGGTGAACAGCCCGATCCAGACTATATTAAGATGTTTGTTGGTCAAGTGCCCCGGTCTATGGACGAAGAGGATTTGCGTCGAATGTTTGAGGAGTTCGGCAGAGTTCATCAAATTAATGTTTTGCGAGATAAAGCGACTGGCGCGAGTAAAGGTTGGTCCTTTGTCAAATATTGACTAATTTTATTAATCAACCGATATTATTCTACATTAGTTAATTAAATCAGAAAGATCAACAAAATCGACTGAAAATTGACTCGTAGCTCTACGGGGAGCTATTTTATTTGTTTTTAATCGATAAACAACAGAAAAGTAAACTAATATTTGTCCATTAGTAATATAAAATACTGTCCTTATTGAAGTTTAAATATTACGGACGATAAATAATTGGATTATAGTCGTATTATTTGCTTTATAAAATTTGCAATTAGATATCATTTCTTTGAGCTTTTAATTAAACGTGGATGGCATAATTAATTTTTTTTCTAAATTGTATTTCATATTTTAATAACTGTAAAATTTTATTCATTTCCGTAATAAAAAGAAGTTAGTTATAATTAAGCGAAAGTTTTGTTTTTTTTTTAATAAAACAAAACGTAACAATTACTGGCTATAATTTTCTTTGTAGCACAAAGCTTCAAAGATATTGTAAAAGTTTTATAAAGTGGGCATTTTATTTAAAAAAGAAGTGTGCGAAGAGTAGAGAATTTTGCAGTTAAAATATAGGGTTTTAAACAGGGTAATGTTTTTCATGGTAGAGCATAACGGAGCTGTTGTATCTTGATTTAACAAAAATTTCATGTTTGAATGTCTTGAATCTTATATATTATGTAATTCAAACGATCTCTTCATTTCTTCCGTGAACTTTAACTTTGCCATTTTCTCTGTAATTTTTTTGGATGAAATCTTTTTTGTATAAATTAGTTGAATAGCTGAATATCTGCTAAGAGAACATAACTATTAAATCCTAAGGAAGCCAACAAAAGAACAAGTTTGCCTTTGAATTACGATAATAATGGGAGGATAGGCGTATCGAGAGAATACGCCGTAAACACAATCGTAATGCTAGCGACAATACTGGCAATGGAAATAGCGTGTAGCGGTAACGAGGAGCATTCGTTGCCCCGATTCCGGTTGATCATAATTACAATGGGTATAACAAGCTACGGGGTTGCTGCCCTCATAAGAGAGGGAAAACGTTCAGTGTATCTCTTCCTCATCCTGTCTCTTTTAGCTCCTTTTCACTACACTACACCGGAACAGTTAAATGAGCGAAACGTGAAAATTTGAGAAAATTTGTGCAGACGTCGCGTTAGTATTACATCTTAAATCCTGTAGGGGTGATTTCATCTTCATCGCACACATACATACACATATAATAATTATCAACTTCGCCGGTACTCACAACCCTTTCACAGACGCTCCTTCCGGACAAATGATTTATACCAATAAAAAGTCACGTAAGTGGATGACGACAGTTCTATCTGGAAACAATATTTAATCAACTGTAATGAGAATTATTTTTGCCACATAAATATGAAAACTCAATATTCAACTGGAATTTCTGTTGCACAACGGTAATTACAAGCAGGGCATGCATTCAAATTTATCACTACATAAAATTGCAAATAAAATTCCACACACGTTCATAACGTAATAGTCTCGATCTTAGAAATCCATTCTTGAAAATATATCAAAGTGCAGACTCAGGAATTGAATAAAGAAACAGTAACAATAGTTCTTTTGTATAACTTTGTATATATGTATTGTGTGTCGTTGTGTATTATCAGACCGCCCCCTCAGGAATATCGTCAAGCTTTTACATGCGAAATTCACTAACATGATATCTCAAGATTCAAATAAGTGATTACAGATAATAACGAGAAAAAAAAACTGTATATATTCTTAAGATGCAATTCAAAAAGAAACTGATATGTACCTTCTATTCAACGAAATTGCCTCTCGAATATTCTGACAGCAATCAGTTAACCAAATGAAATAGGAAGACTTATAAACCTTACCATATTTTTTGTTAATATTAATTTAATAACACAATATTTTTTTAATCGCTCTTTATCAAAATTTCTTGTTGAAAATTCATATTTTTTACGCATTGTATTCTTAATTATTTAATAAGCAAATTAATTAGGATGCGGACTTTAACATTATTCACGTAATCCTTAGTTGCGTAAATTAGGATTTAATCAAATTTAATAGTAAGCCTATTCGCATAAAGGTCGAGTCTTGATACCTAAAACAACAACATGCTATTTAACTTCACAATGGATTGAATATGGTGCGAAAACGCTTCGTTATTGTAGACCTATCGCAAAGAGCATAAAGTATAGACATCACCGTTTTTCAATTAGAGCATTTCAAAACCAATTTATTCGCATGCAAATGAATATGAACAAAGAATTGAAAACACTTGATTGCCTTGTAACTTTGTTGAAGTTTTAAACTTTACCGTAATCGGATTTTAGTTTTAGAACAATTTCTTCGCAGGTGTGAATTCCCTTTTACGATAACTACCTACAAGTATGAAGTTGGTTATCTCAACCGATCGTACTCAAGAATACTCCACTGTTTGTGCAAAGTGTAAAATTTTCGAATCGAATTAATTAATGTTGCATTTGAAAGATGGGGATCGTTATTTTATTTGTTGCAAAATAACGGTATGTATTGAACAGGAAATATCTGCATCATTTTTTTTAAATTTTCCAAATGTTCACTGAATATTTGAATGATTTGATGCAGTTTTGTGGAATTTCAGATTTATACTAATTTGGAAATGTAGTTTTCGTGAACTAGAACTAATATTTTTAAAAATATAAAAAAAAAAACGAAAAATAACAAAAGCATTCTTTAAAACTTAAAAAAAATCAGATTACAATAGGTACATACTTAAATATATGCTTAAATTATTCTTAAAATTTCAATTAATTAGATTCATTTTTAAACTATAAAAAAATTCATGAAAATTATTGAAAAAACAGTCTTAACCTTCCCCCCACTTAAGATAGTTTTTTTCATCGAAAATAAAATCTTTCAATTTATTTTATTATGTTTCATTGGGTATATTGAATAACATTTTACTTTTAAATTATTTAGACCATACCTGTTTTACGAGTATGGCCGTCAAATTTTGTAAGTTCTCAAGATAACAGTAATTCAATTATATGTAAATAATAATAAAAAAACGTACTTGAACTGATTATTTTAAATAGTTTGTAGATAGTTTTGTCTAAAAATAATCGATTACTTTACAGTTTGGTGTAAATAATAACCTAGTAAACTCCATAAGGATTTCATTATTCTGTCGTTTTATCTAAGTATGTATAACATAACATTAATATTTTCGTAATCAAAATTCAATTGGTATTGAGGGTAAAATGATTTCACAAAAATAAAAAATGAGCTTCACTTATGTGGAAAGTTTCTTGAAAATTATTGAAAAATAATTGAAAATTATGTATGTGAAAATTAATTGTGTTATAACAAACAAAATTCAAAATTTTAATGAAAAAAACATGTAGGTATGTTTAAAAATTATTTTTGGGAATTTTCTTAAACTATCCATAAAATACTTCAGAGCATCAATGGGCTTAAGTTCTGTTTTTCAAAGGTTTCATCGATCGAAAAATCAATAGAAAAAGGATGCGAAATGGGAAAATTGATTCTCAATAAAAATTTTCCTCGTTTTTTGCACAATATTTAACAAGTGAAAATTAATTTGAGAAGAAAATCATGCTCTTGTATTATAATACTTTGGAACCATTTTCATTTCGTTACAAACAATTATGGATACGTATTGATAAAATTACAATAAAACCTTCTTATTTATTTTTACAACGACAAACTATAAATTAATGAGTCATAAAGAATTTTAATGTTGAAGAATTTTATGCAATGAGCTTACGTTACATAAGATGACATGATTTATGAACAAAATGAATGTATTATGAGAGACTAATCAATAATTAATTATAAATAATGAAAGAAGCTTATAATTATAGATTATTGTATGCACAACTATCGGTTTCATTTTAACCTACTTCCAAACATATTTTTAATAATTTATTATATTCGAAAACTAATCGATTTTATATGAAATATGAAAATATGCTTGTCTGTTAGGTTATTGCAACAACAGCCATTAAATTCTAAAAAAATATAAACCTCTTTTGTTTCACATTATTGATTACTGTAATTAAAGTAACAATATCTAAGTTAATCATTAATTATATTCTGCAGCATGTAGTAAACAATGAATGATAAAGCATGTACTGTAAAAAAGTTTTTAATTTAGTTGAGAAAAATTTAAATGCTAATTTTTAATTTTTAAAACTATTTCTAATAATATCGATGGAGACTTGTAAGATATAGTCCATTTAAGAAATAGTTAAACAAAAACTAGTATATATTGAAACTAGAGTAAGTTTGATAAACTAAGATATATTTCAGCTGACTGTCTTTGTTAAACATTTAATATTATATTTTGAAGAAACTATGTAAAACAATATGAAACTTCGCCTACAAAAATACAATGCACCAGAATTTACGAAGTCGATAGTCAAATTTCTTATGTTTTTAATGTTTTCTTATTGGTTACAACTCGTTTTGGAAGATATGAATTAGTAATTACTTATTCCGAAAAAAGAATCCTATCGTTTCAACAAAAAGAAAGTTTGACAAATAATTGCCTTACTAAAAGCAAACCTAAAAGCATATTTTTATTTCACTATTTTTGCTGTACACATTTTTGTTATTTATTATAGAACCAAATGAAATGCGATGCTATAACTATTTTTACATTTTAAATACTAGGGTTTGGTTTTTGTATATCGAAACAAAAATTTCTGCATTAGAAGTGCGAATGACTGATTTTTTGTTGTTATAAGTCTATTAACTTTCAATTACTTAATATTCAATTTAATTTTAATAATTTAAAAAAACGGTGTGTATACTTACGTAAGCGCGTGATAAGTTATACTTCTTTGGCGTAAATAATTAAAATATGTTGTTATTGTATGTAAATTTCAAAAATCAATAAAAAGGTTGCAGTGGAATAGTCCTTTATTTTAATATGATTAAGAAAATTATTTATATATTTTGACAAAATATAATTTTAACCTACTCGATCTATAGAACTTTTATTACTTCTGCTTTTCTTAAATATCCTACACTTTCTAAATACATATTTTTATAATTTTTGTAGTTAAAACAGTGAAACTATCCTACAATTCAAGTTTGACTTCTGGGAATGTGTTATTACAAATTAAATTTGCACAACTACTAACTACATGACTGCTGATAGGTGCATTATTAATGTGCATATTTGCGTATTCTCAAAACTTGAACCCACTTTGCATTATACCTTATAGCTATTATGCAGCCATATTTATCATATATAGTATATCTAAAAAATACAAATTTTTAGAAAGGGTTGTTTTGTATAATCTTAAACTATTGAAAAGATTTTTTTTAAATTGATTAATTTAGTTTTGATCATTAAATAATCTTCATTAATGTTTCCTAAAGGATTGCCATGAAACATAATAAATTCCAAAAGCTAAACGACATACTTAAACGTTAGTACATAAACTAAGTAGTTAATGTATGATAAAAAATTAATTTTTTGCATTATTTTTCACCTTTGGTTTGAACCTACTTAAATTTCTAACAATCCAAAATTATTTGGTTTAATTTTCATTGTTATGCTTTTCCAATCTTGAAGGATACATGAAACTTTTAACAAAAAAAATATTGTTAAAAAATTCAAAAATTAGATATATTAAATAAAGTAAAATCAAAAAATAACCATCAATGAAAACTATTGTATTTTATATCTACGTTTAATCACTCGCGATATGTTATCAAATTATCTAATTAATTAAATAATTTTGAATTTTCAAATAACATATTATTCTGATTTCCAAATTCATATCATACCATTTATTTGAAAGCTACATAATCGCTTTTATAGTTAAATTAATTTTCTAATAAAATTAAAATAGTTTCTTTAATTTAATTTAAATACTAGTGCAAAATCGTTAAAAATTTTCATTTATTTTTTTTTTGTAATGTTTGGTTTTATATGCATTGAAGTTACTTCAAGTGATCAAATTAGGTATCATCAGCATAAAACGTTTGTTTGGTACGTGGTTCTTAATTTATTTAGGTAGAGTGGAACTAGTTTTATTTATATTTTAGTAACTGACAAGTTTTATGTAGCAATTAGTACAATCAAGATTACACTAATTTGTTGAAACAGTTAGAAATGGGAACATAATCTGCTCTACAAATCAGGAAACTTCGTAGGATTTCTCACACTGTTTCGTTAAAATATGCGTAATAGTGGTTTGATACGAGCTAAAAGTTTCTTCCAAAATTTTCAACAATCAAGTCATCACAATAAATTTGATTTTTGTTTAGTTTTATTTTGCAATGAAAATGCAAAACTGTTTTGAAAAAAAAAAATATTTTTAATTTAAAGAGCTTAAAACCTTATTTCAGCTGTACTATTTTGTTAAACTATTTCACCAAAAAAAAAAATATTTTTAATTGATTCATTAAATTGCTTCATTAAATTTTTGAATCAAGGAAACCAGGTATACTTCGTTGTTATTTTTATCCTTGAAAATAACTTAGAACAAAAAAAAAACAATTACTTCAACCAAGAAACTCAGTGCAAAATAAACACATCGTGATTTCATAAAATAAATTTCATTTGAAATTGTATGAAAACTTACTTTGATAATGGCTATAAGTTGATGGTATGAAAAGAAAATGGTGGAGTCTAATTTAAAATTTAATTAGTAAATTAGCCATTTAGGTTTAATTTCTTTTGAAAAATAACTAGAGCGATGAAATTATCACTAAACTAATTTAGTTTTCTCAAAAATTGATGATTAACAAACCTTGCACTACACATCTTGCAAAGAAATATGAAAAGCTCATTTATATTCGCTCTCATCTCCATAATTAAAATAATACTGAGTTTTGTTCGCTATATGTACATTAGCTAATTTAAATTTTTGTTATTCTTTCATTGAAATTTTTATATGCTAATTTTTGAATAAAAATATTATAAATTGACTAAACTGAATACCACATCAGGATACAATTAAATATATGCCAAGTTTACATTTTCCATTGTGCATTTTTTTTCTGGGATCAATTGATATGACTTGACAAAATTTCTGACACTAACACAACGAGGTTCTACATGTTACCTTCAATTATCATTAACTTCATATTTGTATTATATTTTTTCTCTTTTGACATGTTGTGGGTGTTCGTTATATTATGTGGGGCTATAAATAGCGTATGTAAAGTATTGTCTTTCAACCGTACACAAATACATAAGTAACCAAAATTCTTTTGTATTATTTCATCTTTCCCAGTTTCCTTGGATAGTTGCCATCAAAACTTCAATGTGAAATATCTAAACTCTTATGTCTAATTGATAAAAATTACAAATTTTATTTTTACATTTCAGGCATATAATAGAATTACCTGAAAATTTATTGGCACGCACAAAACTAAACTTCAAATGCTTTATATTTGATTTATAATTGATTTCGCTGCTTTTAAAGAAAATTAATTTACCTTAACATTGCGAGAAAATGAATGTTTTATTATTACTATTTATTGTATGACTTCATTTTATTATTTTCTCCCAACGCTTTTCAACAACAACAAGCTATCATCGTTAGGTGGTACTTTTATTAAAACAATTTTTAAAAAAATTCTTTTAAAATGTAAGTTGTAAATAGTTTGTCGCTAAGACTAGTGGTTGAATTAATTTTGTGGGTTTTATATATTTTATAGTTTTTCCGGGTTTATATGTGATTCTTGGAATTGGATATCTTGGAAATGTATGTAGAAGTTTAAAGTTTGTTTCAAAATTTATGCACTTATGATTCGAATAAATGTTTTTAAAAATTTGAAAATTTTGTTGAGTAAAGTTTGTTAAGTGTATGTTCCTTCTATCTTTTCCCAAAAGATCTGCTTGTTCGATCATTATAGAATTTTTCTCATAAATCACTTTTAATTTTACATATTTCAGTTTTATTTTTCAAATTGATTTGGTTTTCTTCCATAGTCTTAGAGTTTGTTTTTATTTATTAGAATTTTCATTGGTATTTGTCGAAAATTTATTCGTAATTTGTCGATGATAATATATTTTTTCTTTAGGAAGTTAGCGATTATACGTATTGAAGGTAAAGCTCATAATCTTGAAAACTCTTGGTAGATACCACAAAGAATGCGCTACTTGCCACATAACTACTACTAGCTGACATTTATATGAACCAGTTTGAAAAAATTTTTTTGGCTATTTTATTTATTTAGGTAGAATTGGGAGAAGTGATTTTTTTGCATATTTTTAATGTAACTTTATCCCAAATTGAGCTTTTATATCCATTGGTTACGGCTATGTTTAATTATGTTCAAATCATATTTACGTGATTTGATGTTATGACGAAATTCGATAGCTCTGTATACGACGCTGTTGTAAGCTGCAATGTTTTGATTTCTTTATTGGAATGATTTATTGTGTATGGCTGTAGGTACTCTTAGTTGTGAGTTTCCTATTTAAAGTGTCAAATTTTCCGTTTTCTTAATGATCATTGTATCTTAAAAAAATATGTTATACCTAAAAACGATTCCAAATAATTACTTTCCGTTATAACCAAGACAGCTTTAAGCAGTTTTGTATATATGGTGTTATAATTCAAATGGATTTCAAAGATTTAAGAACATACAACCATACAAAAACCAATACGCCAAGATATTCATTGAAAAGACTTAATATATTGGCGATTTAATCGATTCATACTTACAGGAATTCACAATACCGTTTGATATTATTTCAATTGAGAAAAATCATTGCTTGAATTTCTCAATTATTAATTTCAAAGTCTCACAAAATAACAACGGCAAATAATTAAAATTTCATAAAACCAATGTGTTTGAAGCTCATAAAATATCAAATGGTGTGTAGATCATATTAAATATTGATGATAATGCACCAGGCAGGTGTACGAAAGATGCAGAGACTGGCATTTAGATAGTGCATAACATTGCCAGATCTCAACGTCTTAGCTAACGTCTCATTTTTATTCCCTTGAGTCCGAACGGTTCATATAATATTTAATATCGACTAATGACATAATGTGTAAAGTTTATAAATTATTCATCTATCTTGAGATTACTCTATGGAATAGTTTTCATTTTTAAACCTTTTTTTTCTTGAAATTCCTTACTCTAGATTACACAGTACAATACAAAATTATGAATTGAATAATATATATGAGTGAATCTAATGTTAAAATCATGAGACCTATGGAAGAACTTTGTATTCAATTGTGTGTTACTATCAATGGATTCAAATTAAAAACCATTTTTTATGACTGAAGTTTTTGTTATGAGCAAAAGCTGGTGGAGAAAGCTCTTGAAAAACATATTTTCAAATTTAGTATGAAAGCTTTTACATTTTTACTTAAGATAACTAGTAAAAGTTAATGTACTCGATCCATAAATGCTTTTAAATTAATGTGCATTGGTACTATAAATACACAAGTACTTGAGATTATGAAATACGTGTTTTAATTAATGTTGTATCCTCTTCAGTTTATTTTAAACGTTTTATAGATTGGATATAAATTCAAGAAGTGTATTTTATAAATGGCTATGATTTAAGTACTAGTGCATCTTAACATTCATATTTTATTATCACCGGAAAATGCTGCATTTTGCTTTACGTAAATACACTCACATACCGTACATGCTATTAATGGCAATATTTTAAAGTCGTTGGTTATAAATCCTTGAAATAAAATTATGAAATTCATTGCAAAACTTTATATATGTATATATAGCTGCCAAGCGGCTTTTAAGTAATGCTAAACTTTTGTAAAGTTTTCAAGAAGCTTTTTTGTGTGAGTCAAATTAATAATTTTGTGAAAGTTTAGCTACAGCATGTTGTCTCACTCATCGTACATGACCTGCTAAATTTTCTCAAACCAAGCAATATTTATTAATATGTACTTATTTTTGAAAACTATAAATTCCAATGTTGTTTTGAAAATTAAATTATAAAAAATATTTATTGTAAGTTTACTCCTAACATGCCAACACTAATAATAATTAAGGCCTAAAATATGTGCGATAATGGTATATATCTGAACATTTACTATTCAAACCAAAGCTTTTAATTTATAAGATAGTAAAAAGTACATTAAACTCTCTCGATAATGTGATGGCAGTTATAACGATCGCTAACTTTTTAATGGTCATAATATCACTTTTTTTAGAAAATATAAGAATAAATACAAAAAATATCGCTTATAACACCAAATTATTTTAGTCGTGTATTATTTATGAAATAAATGCGTTATGATAGAAAAAAAAATTCACCATACAGTATGGTTATCTCATGATTAATTGTCTTCAAGTTAGTGAACATTAAGCAAATGTTTTATTCAATTTGAAAAAAACGGACTTTCATCTTATATGAGAGATCATTAGCGTCTTAAATGATATGAAGAATCATACAAAAGAAAAGTAGCTTTGCAATTCATAATGATCGAAAAGCTCTTCTATCATTAAATTTTTCTGTTTGTTCAACAAAAACTTGACCTAGATTGTTTTACGTTTTTTTACGTTATCAATGGAGAAATTCAACTTTTTCTCAAATGAACTGAAAAATCAATCCTTAAGTTTTATAAATTTAGAATTAATGGATGTATTTTATTATCTGCAAACGATAACCTACATTTTGCATATGTTGGAAATGCATTAACGAAATAAATTTTCAAGCCTTTAAAGATAAGTTCCTTACAATGAAACATTCAAACAAAATACAACGATCAGCATGTATCTATTACAGACACAGTTTGATAGTCGAATAATTTTGTTTTTGTTCACGAATTTGGACAAATATTCAACAGTTCCTGAAGTTGCAAGGGATGATAGAACTTTCAATAAAAAAATAGCTAATTTTAATTGATTAATAAAATTAAACCAATCCAGCTTCCTGTAATAACACAAAACTAAACACAATAAAGAATGAACAGTAAGAGTTATATGTAAACGATGTAAACACTTAATTTTTCCATAGTATTCAAAAACGAAAATTCTCATATTTAACATAAATACACAGGCCTGTACACAGAACCATAGTTCATAGTAGAGATGCCACTAATAGAGATTTTATTAAATACCGAATATTCGGCCATACTTTCGGTCGAAATACCAAATATTCAGCCAAATAGGAGTTCATTTTACGGGTGGTAAATTACCCATGGAAATATATCCAAATTAGCTGGAAAAAGAAGAGGTTGCAGATAGAACAACACATTTATTGGAAATATAATTTTTTCTACTGACTAACCTTTAAACAAGGTTCCACTTTGAAGAGAATAACAAATATTTGGTTGTTACTTTTCTTCATTCTTGTTTCAAGCGCAGTTTCCTGAAATTTAAAATTTAAGTGAAAGAAAAAACAAAAAAAAAATAGTTTAGAAGCTTTGAAAATGTGTTATGATAAACCTTGAAAACACTTCCTACGAAAATAAACATCAATAATGACGATTAAACCGTTAAAAATTCACGAAAGTTTCTGGAATGGTATTGAAGAAATTGTTACCGAAAGTAAGAAAATATTATGCAAAATTATAATGGTGTAAAGAAGAATTCCAAATAAGATTGATTCTATATGAAATTTGTTTGCCAGTAAACTCTTACCTGTGATGGCCAACAATCTCAAAACTGTATCGAAGCTTGATAAAAATTGCTAAAATTGATCTACTATGACCTGACCAGAAGGCGCAACTTAAAAAACATGGCTACGTATTGTGTGCAACCAAAGAATTGTCTATAAGTTTAAATTGAATTTGTGTTGTTACTTTAATTTATGTTTTATCCTTTAAAATAAATTTTCGACTAGATTGAATCAAATGCAGGTCAGAAAAATGTTATTAATGCAGAAAAAAATCTTGAAGCTTGGCATTTACTAAATTAAAAGTGGTAAAAAAAAAATGAAAATACAACCAGTAATGTGATGAGTTCTACAGCATTTTGTTTTCAATTTTCTCACATAAAAGAACCCGAAACACAAGGATCAGTTTTGAAAGTAGGGAAAAAAAATTTCATACTTTCCAAACAAATTTTTGACGTAATAAAAATTGGTATCAGATTATAGTATAGCGAGAACATTTGTTTTTACAATTTCATGTGATTAACTATCATCACTATTCATAGCACAGTAAACTCTAGCTTTTTTTATATAAGGACTTAATTTAATAGTGTCCAATTGAATTATAAAATTTGTATATGATTTTTAATTCAATTATAGTTAACTATTTATAAAGTTGTATATTAAACACAAAAACAGATACTTTTTTGGCTTCCAGACACGTAACCAAAGTGGTCAGTTTCCAATAGTCTCTAGGCCGTAGTGTATAAAGTTAGAACACAATTTTCAGATGCAAGTATCATCAAATACTGAAAAAAAAATATATTTTAATTATAAAACGAGAAAAATTGTGATTAAAACAAATATATTTTTGAGTAATATGTGCCTTTTTTTAATGATTTGGTATTCAGTATCTGGTCAAATATGAAATTTTAAGAAATATAGGCAAATAGGATTGCCGGATATAAGCTAGATATTCGAATCATATCTTATTTCAAAGGAATTGAAACAGAAAAAACAAATTTCAAATTTAATCATACTTCCTACAAAAGTGTTTGTCGTTCCCAGGAGTTTAGCGACAAGCACAATTGTTTTTCTTATTTAGTATTTTTAAATTAACCACAATACTTTGAAGGATATATCAAATAGCTCAAAATATAGTACTGCCCTTGCCTATCACAATAACCTAACAATATCTAAAAAGTCTAAAAAGTTCAAAAAGATAAATAAGTTACTGTTAGAAATTAACATCAAACGGAAAGAAAAAAAGGATGCTAGTTAGTAAAATTGACCACTTTTCATAAACCACTGCTCATTTATTTGATGTCAAGTCTCTTTTAACACAGGATATAAGTTCTTTAAATGTTACTCATTAAAATTCAAAATTGAATCCAGTTTATATCTTTTGGCTTTAATAGTTCGTAGTCATATTCAATTAACATCTGCAGAGATGAAGTTTCTTAAAGATTTTTAATCAAAACAAACGCAAGCATAAAAAACGATAGAATACAACTGTAAAAGTTTATTTAAATGAATTTATGTTGTACTTCAAATCGAACTTAATCATAAAAATAGAAATTTAAATGGGTTTTTGTCAGTAATAAAATCGCAAAGAAAGTAAAGTTAAATCTATTTTAAAACTGTAAATAGAATAATATATTATAAATGTGAAAAATTAGAAAAATGTTATTTGTTTGTATTACCTCATTTATTAAATATATTTCTAGAATTTAAAAAAATAAACGGCTTATAAATAAACAAGCAAAAGTAAATATATCATACAAAAATTATTTTACTAATACTCACTATAAAATAAATATAGAAATGGACATTTTTATTTAAACCGACTTAGTTTTAAATCAGAAAATGTCAAAAATTATCGTTGCTGTCAAACATGTGGCTATTTTTCAAAAAATTTGGCATATGCACAACATTTTTAAACGCTTAAATTAATGTGTCTAATTGTCTTGTTATATGCATATGGCAAATGTGTAAGCCCTGCATTTCTTTATTAGCATATTGAAAATAAACAGGCGATATTTTCATCAAATCATGAAACAATATTTATTTCCTGTTGAATTCATAAGAAACTATAATTTTTAGTTTGAAAAATTAGGTTTCTAAATTGAACCAAGGTTCTTTCAAAATAATTTCTTAAGTAAAAATAGATGTATAAGCTTTTTTAAATTAATGTGTTTCTATTTCAACGGGCTTTTTTTAAAATAATTGATTCTTTTAAAGTTACAACTTGATTTCATCGTTACAACTGAAAAATCACTACATAAAGTTTTATAAAAACTACAACTGTGCGTTTGAGGTCAACATTCGATCATTACGTCAACTTTATAAAAATATTCGATCTATTTAAGCTAAAAAATAGTTTTGACCTATTAAAAAACGATTTAAAACTTGTATTCGTAAATAGACTAATCGTATATAAGATAGCACTGTTAAGGTTTTCAATTGATATAAATAATTTTACATTAAATTTAACAAGATTAAAGATTTAAAAAAAGGTTTAAATGATCCATGTGACAGAGATGTGTGATTACAATATCTGAATCAAAGTAGCGTACGCCAAATTGAAAATTGAAATATTGCTTAAGCAAATTGAAATATTGTTGAAAAATATATTTTTTCATTATAAAATTGCATCTGGTATATTGTTGACAACAATGATTACGTCTGGTATTCATAAATTTATGTCTGTAAAGTCTAATATATCTCAATAAAAGAATGACTTTCTTATAAATGGAACTTGTACCGGTAATCAGACTGCCCTTACGCTGACCAAAAGATCAATAGAGTGGCTATATCCCCAAGTTAGGTTTCTTATAATTTAATGAATAATAATATATGTCCTATGACTCAATTTCTTCTTTATTACGACGTGTTTCAACAGTTTTTGGCTGCCATCATCAGGTTATGATTATTTTGTCCTTATAATTCTTATAATTATATTCTTATAATTCTTTTTTTCTCAACGTCGCTGGCTCTCGGACTACACTGACCAAAAAAGTAGTGTCACAAAGTCCCAACGGGAACATACCAACATATATAAAAAAAATATATAATGTTAAACTCAATTACTTCGATTATTGTTTTTAAAGTTTAAAATTCACTCATTGGAGTATATCTGCTGTAGACTGGCAATATTTTTTGTAATAATCAAAATAAAATTTAATATCTTCTTGGTGATCCAAGTTTGAATAACCTGCCTGGAGATCATTTTTACTTACAGACAATAACGATGGCTGATAGTAGCGTACTGATAAACGTTTAAGAACAAAAGTTTCTCGTTTTTACCAAACAAAAGAATCATCGAATTTTACCCGAAAAGATATTTGATTAATGCTGTATAGGTGTGTATAGGTTATAATAAAATACTCAGATTGTGAAAGTTTCAGATCCCAATCTCAATTGGTTTTTACGAAAAAAAAATATGTTGAAATCAGAAAAATAAACTTTGAGTTATTGACCGGACTGAATAATATAAAATTTTAATATGATTTAGGGGTTGATAATGGCTTTTTATTAAAAAATATTTATATAGGTTTATGCAATCTATAAAAAACGGGTTGGTCCCGCTTTAGAAATATGTTTTTAAATGTTTTATATTTTCTTTATAATGTATGAGATATTTCATTTTTTTAAAACTGTTTTTTATGGAGAAAAAAAATAATAACCACTTCTACACTTAATGTCAGTTACTTTTCTTATTTAACTTGCATAATATGTCCATAAATATATCCAAAAAAAGAAAATAATTTTTGATTATTCAATCCATACTCTTTTTTTTTAAATTTTTTGAAAAAAATTCAATCAGAAAAGTATTTTATTTGACTAATTCAAAACTCATTATTGCATTTTGCAATTTTCATTATATTATTACACTAAATTGAAGATAATAATCTAATAATATTCACAGTAGATTATTTCATTTAACTCTAATTTTAATGAAAGTTTTTTCCAGGAACACAAACTTTTTTATATTTTTTTTTTTATATATTTTAAAGCATTTTATATCTAACTCTTAAGGTATAATGCATGTATGGATAGACCCCGAATGACGTCACTCGTCAATGTACAATAAGTATATTTGCGTATACGAATTCGTATATGGGTCGCATGGCTGTGGGAGTGGTTTCGCTAAATTTTCAAATTTTCAATAATCAAAACAAATGAAGATCTTTAAATCTCGCAATCCCATTGGCTAATAGCCTCTTGCATCTGACCTCTTACGCAGTGTGTGTGCTGTTATCAGTAATTAATGCATCGCTCAAACCATTATATCCGTATTAACTAGGCTAGTGGCTTAATATATATATTAAGTTTATTGATAGTCATGGAAAAATACTTTTCTGTAGTAATTTCTTATAAAATGTGGGAAAAGTAGTATGAAATGAATATAGGTATAGCTGAAATAATTTTTATTTTTTTATGAATATTTTTTTACCTAATTAGATCGAACAAAAACAATAAACATAAAGTGCGTAAATGGTTATTATTTATATTTTCACTTTGTATATCCTTTCAAAAAATCCTAAAATCCCAAGTTTTATAAGTATAATATGTGAATTTTCCCAAAAATATTTTCAGAGCCGAACCAAATTTTTTTCATTTTTATAACATCGTTTTATATTATCGTTAACATTTTAAATAAAATGGTTCAATTAATTTTAAGAAAACAAAACATTTTTCATCTATTAACTTTTGGCATAAAAACTATTGGGATAAAGAACTGAAACTTCCAGAACATTGGTAATTTTTTAGTACCAACACAGTTTTAAAGTATCATTAAAATATCTTTTCAGGTCTGATGCACTATAACCCTATAGGCCTTTCGTACTAAAAAAAATCTACTTAACAATATGGATCAAATGATCAACAATTTATAAAACCAGTTTATGTGTTTGTTTTTTTAGCATTAGTTTACTTGCCTTGTTTCGATAAAGTCAAATTTATATTGTATTTAATTATATTTTAATGTTGTAATCTACTTCGACTATAATCTTGTGCAATGTTTCAAATAGTATCGACAACATAGTAACAGTGTCTATTTGTATAACCTGCGTTAATTAATAGCATTTAGAATTGAATGACAATTATCAAGAGGTAAATATTAATATTTTGAAAAACTCTTATGAATATTAAAGATATTAAAAATATCAAACGTTTTAAATTCTTTTGGTGTTATGGTTTTACATCTTTCTAAAAAATTATTCTTTTGAAAATGAAAACCCACACGTGTTATAACGAAACAAAACCCAAAAATTGCAAATTTCAATATCGTTGTTATAATTATTTTAATTTGTACATATTAGTATAAAACAGTGAATGTTTTACTGCTTGTCCAAAAATTTTTATCATAATCTTTGGTCCTATTTAATATAAAATATTTCCTTTTGCATTAATATTCATTACAAGGATAAAAAATGTTATTCAAAGCATTCTATATTGCAGCAACGCTTTGTGCTTGAGGCCTTTTGAAGTCTTGACATTTATTGTAAATTATGAATAATTTTGTTACCTTTTCATAAAAAAAAATAATTGCAATTTTAAACGTTGTTAAACTTTGTTCTTATTACTCAAAGCTCTCATTTCTTTTTACTTACAGGCTCGTTTGTGATAATGACTTAATGATAATTTGGAGCGCATAGCAAGAAAATCAGTTATGTTAATTAAATGACTCATTACTCTCTATATCAAACGAAATTAGCGAGGATATTTTTAAGCTTTTTCACTTGAAATAAAAGAAGAAATTAAAATTTGCGAATTGAATTACACTTTGAAAAGAGTATTTTAGTTTTGTTGTAAAATTTATTAATTACCACCCAATTCATGTTGTCTTTGTCTTTGTAGTCTATAGAAGGACAAAAACGATAGCCGCTTTTGTTAATTTACTTAAAATTAACGTTGAATTCTCAATATGAATTTTTAACGTATTCTTGGCACTTCTCCCATTTTATCGCAGGTATCATCAACACCAATTGTAATGTTGACACCGTTATATTTAAATCCTTGTGTAAACTATTTTAGGAAACTTACTGCATTACCTGTATGGAATTGTATCAAGTATTATAACTAGAAAATTATTATTCTATGTAAAAACGTGTGCAATTTCTGTTTCTAACGAGTTGAATGTGCAAAATACGTGTACTGGAACGACAATAGAAAACCTTTTTACCTTTTGTTCCGATCTTTTTGGTCATTTCATATGAAAAAAAGTATATAAAAAAAGTCACTTGCATTGTAGTAAATACTCTATTTTTACAAAAATGTGTTTAGATTTAAAAACTGCAAGCATTTAAAGCGTTCCAAACAGAAAATAAACTTATTTATTTTTATACTTTTTTATGTTCTTGGTGGAATTATTTTTTAAGTACTCGCTTAAAGCTTTTTTGCATAATGTATTTCGCTTTTTTTTTAACAAAAAGTGGAATACTTTAATAAGTTTAACCTTTGTCAAATTTCATTTCGTTAAACTTTTGAAACCAATTTCATGGAATGCAAGAAAAAAGTAGACACAACTGTTAGGATGTACATTCTGTTTTCCTAACGTTTGTCCATCATCATTGTATGAAGAATTAGTTATAATTTTTTTAAGTGAAAACTAGTTCTGAAACTATAATACTATTGTTTTATTTTACAAAAATTGCCAAACCACTATATAAAACAAAATAAAAGGAAAATGTGATATTTATTTGTTAAAAAACTGTCTTACTTTAATCAAATTATATTTTTTCGCTGACTTTGAACAGTTCTAATGTTTATATAATGTATAAACTATATGTGACTCATGTAACTATGGCATCACATAGCAATAACGGAGCAATTCAAAACTACTTGATAACCACTGATGAGGATTGCTTGGAAATCGAAATACATATCTGAGCGATAGGTCAAAAATTCACTTAAGTTTGAGCTTTTATTCAAATTCATTTTTATGGTTTAATTTTGTAAATTGATAAAAAAATTAAACCACAATATATTTTATTTACTATATTAACTGATTAATTAAAACTATTAACTGATTAATTTTGCACACTTTTACTTCACGTCACGTCACAATTCAAAACACAGAACCTTTTGAGTCTAAGTATTTCAGAAATGAAAGTAACTATGACTTTTTTTATTTTTGATAAAATAAATATTGGATACCAAGTCACAAGACGGGAATGTTGCTAAGAAAATTAGTAAAAGCATCATAAATATTAGATTATTGAACAAACTTACAATAAATAACATTAATATAAAATTAATAGGGGTTGAAATTTCGGAAAATGAACAAAATTTCACTTAACCCAATCAAACTCAATGCACTTATTGATTTTTAGTTTTATTTATCATTAAAAATTTAACATACCAAATATTTTAGCCGATTTGCTTATGGTTATAAGATGCTGAAAAAAGTTCTTAAAGCTCAATTTTTTGAAAATGTTTTGAAAATCAAATAGGGTAACTGAATATTTCTACCTTTGTGTAATAGGTCAAACAAATTTCACATTTGGTGTTTGAGAAAACGATTTGATTTGGGATCTTTTTATTAGCAAACAGCTATGCATCAATTTGGAAAAGTTGATAATGGGGTTAAATTTCATGAAAGCGTCTTACTTTGGTATCCATACTTATTTGGCTCCTTGCTTCTCTGCTCTTTAGAGTTCTAGAACTGTTTAAAACTTCGCTACGGAAAAAACAGATGTTTTTATCATTTTTGTAATAAATGAAGATTTAACTAACTATTTTCTTTGAATTTGATCAGGTATTGGTGGTATTGTGGTATTCATCTATACTTATTCTGAAAGACAATGAAGTTTAAAATAAAGAATCGATTTGGGGTAGAAGTTTTACAATATAGAAAATGAGTGACAGGATAACTTTGCATGCATGCATTTTTAATTTTCAAATCATAACTTTTTTTAAAAAATCAACCATAATTGTATTTTATTTTGGAGCAAATATAAAATGTATAACTCAAAATATTCTTTATTTATGGCTAATGTAAGATGTAACAATTCTTGACAAAAAAAAAAAAAAAGATTTTGAAGATTAAGTCGTTCGTTCTTTGTTCACTTTTTTATCTTTTCTAATGCAAAAATAATTAAAAAAACTTTTTTAAGGATGGTTGACTTAAGAAAAAAAAAATTTATATTTATTCCTAATTCTCAATTTCGGAAGCTTTATATTTATGAAGGTATGCTGATAAGCACATGAATGGTTATTTCGTCGCTGCGCCTGACAAATTCCATAAGGTTTCATAATTCCAAGGTTTTAGAAAACAGCAAAACCATATCATTTAATAAACAAAAGGAAATAAACCTTCATTTTAATGCAACTTCAAAAATATTTATTCGATACTTGTTGTATTACAAAATTTTACACATTATTGCTAATTCTAACATATTTTTAAATAAAAAATCAATAAATCAAAAAATGCGCATATGGAATTTTCCAAGCTCAGTGACGATCTGCAATTATATCATACTTTTAGTGGAAGACGAACCATTGTTTAAATAGAACAAAACCATTTTCTGAAATTTTGAAAAACAAAAATTTTGTTTCTTGATCATGATCGTTTTCATGATATTTTAAATGTGAATTTATTTTTTTATGTACCAAATTATTAATTTCGAATTTGCTTAAAAATTAAAATATTTTTAATTAATGTAAATGATATAACACGCTATACACTCGAAGTATTGAACTCATAAGCAAACATGTAAACAAACCCCATATTGATCCATAAAAATGTTTCTAAGCAAAAGGAAATTTATTAGAGCAATGCCATTAATTACACTCGTTAGGTTAATTAATTGATATTATTAACCATTGACAAGAAAAAATATAAGACAGACTTAGAGATATAATTTGCCGTTGAAAGCTTCAAATCCTCAAATGTGAAATGTGAAGGAACCAAATATATAATAAAATGATTTACTCGTATTTTCCTACATCCTTTACTGAACCGTAACAAGACAGGCGCAACAAGTGCATTCGTATACATGTAAGATCAATTTTAATTTTTTAAGTATAGGTATAGGTAAATGTTTTTGTATGCAAAAAAAAATCAAAAATTGCCGGCTATCTTTAACAATTGAATATGTAAGTAGTAATATATAGTTAAGCATAAAAATCGATTTTTTCAATATTATATTTTCTTTAAAAAGAGATTTCCTTCTGCAACTACAATTGCGAAGAACTCACCTATTTTCCTCTTTATTATTTCATCGATAAAGTTGGAACATGCAATTTTAAAAATAAATTGCAATGTATGTAAAAAAAGAAACAAAACCTTTTCAAATTAATGAATTTCAACAATATACATATAGCAGTAAAGGTTTAAGTCAAAATAATCTGATTTATTAACTTTAATCCTTTAATTTATTTATCTTTTAATAACTTTTCTATAGAAACAAAAAAAGCGCAATTTATTTTCACGTAATAACTTTGATAAACTCAAATTACCTTGACCTTTACTAGTAAGTTTCATGGAATCATCCCACTTAATGCAAAATTAAATTTGAATTCCTTCCAAAATCAAAGTGAATAACTAAAATAGACGTATATATTTTTGTTTAAATTCAAACATTACTACCAGATATATAAAAACTGTTGATCGGATAAAATCTTTGACAATTCAAATAAGGCAAATAATTTCTCAAACCAAAATTGTCGTATAGAAATGTTAAATTGTCTTTTATTACTTTTAATGGCGTTTTTATATTATGTGTTTGTTTATTTTTCTATTCAGAAAGAATCCTTAACTAATTTTATTGGCTCAAGTTTGTATGTGTAAAAAAAGTGTTAAATGAATATTTTTTTATGGTTTTAATTCGGTTGCTATCAGAAATTACCATATAATACAAAAAATAATAATGAGATAGTAAGATATAAATAAAGATCCATTAATTAACAATTAAATAATCGCAATCTAAAAGAATTCACCACACAACATACAAAAATAAATATATGAATTAATGAATACTTACTTTTCAACATTAACATTAAATAAGTAATATATACAAAAGTTAGATCAACAAGAATACACTGATTGGTGCGATAATTACTTATTATAGTTTTATTTATTTCTCCGAAGTCTCCAGATTCTCTTAGGAACGAAGACTAGCTTTAATTCCTCTATCTGTCAATAGGCTATTCTTTGAAGTCGGTTGGAATCAAACACCTTTGTAGTTATACCATAATTATGGGACACTTCGTTAGTAAGTGTTTTACAGAAAGCTCTCCTACACATTTACTGCAGCTCTCGATGATTCCAGTGGTGAATTGGAGATGGGTCAGCTTTGTATTCCCAATATGAAGACGGGACAAAACCACTCTGTCTCTTTTAGGAAGGTACAACTTGGCGTTGGCTCCTTTACCGAGTATTTAACCTAGTACAGTTTCTGTGGTTCTGTTAGCCAAATATTGTCCTAGCTGTCTATTATTGGAATCGGAGGTTGTCTTTCATTGGTATCTTGGAAAATGGTTCCGCTTATGTAATTGGAATAGTATAGTAAACGAATAAATTTATAGAATTTCTTTGCGTAGCCAGACTTAGCGAGATTTCTTGCGTAACCATTTCTATTTACTATTGATTTTACAAAAGTTTACTTCGTCGAAAATTTAAAAAAATATATCTTTTCTGCATTAGAAATGTAAAATTGAAAAAAAGAGCCAATTTTACTAGTTCCATTTTATTTTACATTCTTAGTTATTTTATTTTGTGTATTAAACATTGGCTTATTTATCGACTAGTTTCAGTTTTCCGTTACCAATTAAAATTATTAATACCACTTAAGGTAGTTGAGAAGTGCGGCGGGAAATTATGCAAATAAGGAGGACTTGCCTATGCTTATAATTAGTTGTTGTAGATATTTCTATCAGACTTTTATGTACCCGGATTAAATTTTGACGCGATTTTCTATCTCTACATTAAAATACTTTGCCTTAAAAACTTCCGAATGTTAATGATTTTAGTATTAATCGACGCGAAACATTCTAAAGAACGCACCGACATTATTTCAAAAAGAGATCATGTCTACGAAAAGAACAATCTCGAATTATTTGCGATCACGCATAACTTTGGCCATTTATACTGTGGTTAGCAGTTAAAAATTACGCAACTTTACGATTTTTTTTCTACAAATAAGCACCTAATCGACTTGAAATTTTATAAAAACATAACTGAAATAGCTCACTACTTACTTATTAATTTTAAATTTTTCGAATTTCTTGTGATTTTTTTTAAACAACCTTAAATTAATTGATACAATTTGCAAATGGTACAATAAACGTTTCATAGTTAAATGTAGTTGTTTCCGAAATTGAAGATCTATCATAATACTTTCAAACTATCCAAATGTCTTTCTAAAGCATAATCAATTTTTATTTAAAAAGATTACAAAGGTGTGAAAAAATTATTACAAAATTTATTAACACTATTTTGTAGTCCTGCGTTTTCCCGCCAAATTGTAGCGTAGAGCTTTTTTAACATTTTCGTGCCAAAATTAGTCCCTTCGTAAAATATTGATA
The DNA here is from genome assembly GCA_958496175.1 of Sisyra terminalis. Taxonomy (NCBI): domain Eukaryota; kingdom Metazoa; phylum Arthropoda; class Insecta; order Neuroptera; family Sisyridae; genus Sisyra; species Sisyra terminalis. The sequence continues at coordinate 19,434,704 of OY292275.1, forward strand.
TCTTTTGATCAATTTGATATTTTTCAAGGAAATTTTCATTGTTTTTTGATTTTTGCTTCACGGAACAAAGCGAGTCAACTCGTTTCCCGCGTTTAAAAAGGAGTATAAAAAGGGATACCGCGAGCTTACTCGTTTCCCGCAAAGAATGTGTTAATTATATTCAAACTATATTCAAAGGATTTGTAAACAATATTTTCGAACACTTTTTTTTAGTAAAAATTACAAAAAGCAAAATCTTAGTTTCAATAATGATTCTTAATATATAGCTTAAATTTGAAAATATTTGTATAAAGGTTGGTTATGGATATTCATGCTTTAATATGCTTAAATTGAGAATTGCAATAACACGTCTTTTCCTACGTATACATAATGTACGCATTCCTCAATTTTGGCATTGTAAAGTTATCATAAAATAGCATAAAGATTTATATTTTAATACTTCAATTTTAATATTTTAATTAAAATTGTAATAGAAGTGCGGATTTTATTGTTCTTAATGCGAATCATGAATTTGAACTGGTTTTTAAGCCTTTTGTAACTCCTCTTTAATTGTCTATTATTATAGGGAAAACGATCAACAATCAACCCTTTTTGTTAAAAACTAATGTGAAAATATCCTTTTTATATTTGTTTTACTAAAAATATGTTTCATTATACGTGAAAGAAAAGCTGTTGCGTGCACTAAATGTTTTAATAGTTTGTGTTATACATCTCTACAATTGATCGAATAACAATAGTGCTGTGTTTCATTCATGTTTAAATTTGTTTTAATAAATTAACGAAAAATGTATATCTATGTTGTCGAAACGCCTTTGTACATTTGTGCACGTGACATAAAATGCACTTTTGTAAATTTGTATTTATTTCAGAATATTTATGTAGTTTTATTTGTACTCTAAAATATTTTTGATAACGTTTGGGCTTTAGTGAGTGTTGTCTTTGTGTGTTGCAGGGTGTTGTTTCGTGACGTTCTTCACTCGCAAGGCGGCCTTACAGGCGCAAGACGCCTTGCACAACATCAAGACTCTTGGAGGGGTGAGCATTTAATATTTTATTCTTCTTAAAACTTTCTTCTATTAATATACTTATTAGATTTAAAATTTGCTCGATACAAGATTCGAACCCAACACTTATCAGTTTTGGAGTGGTCACCGAGACCACTCGGCCACCAGTAAGGTCATTTATACGTACTGCATTTGTATAAATTAACTATTTATCAATACATAATTCTAAAGTCTTAAATAATCTTAATTGTTCATGAAATAATTTCCATTTCTGTTAGAGCTTCAAAACATCCCTCCAATATCTTATTGAATTGAATATCATTATTCAATATCTATTACTTTAAAATTTTTTGATTATTTTTGGCTAATTTGTTATTTATTCTTCCATCAATACCTTATTAAATCTTTACATATTCATATTTTATTGGTAACTTTGATATTTAGGTTTAAAAGACTGTTTAAAAATACAGAAAAACCGTCCAATTCGGTTTGTTATAGTTAATGGTAAATGTTTTCTATAGAAGTGGATTTTTATCATTTACTAGCTTATGGTGTAATTAACTAGATAGATATGTATGAACAGTCAATTTTGTGAACGTATAATATGTATAAATAGCTTAGTTTATGCTTAAATTGATTACCAAAATATATTTTAAAGCAGTAATTTTGCTCGCATTATTTCAGATCAATTTTAAAATAAATCTTTTTAGTAAGGTTAACAGTACTTTAAAGTTTAATCCAAAAGATATTAAAGTTCAAATCAAATGCTCCAACAACAAAAAAACTTAAAAAAATAAACTTATAAAACTTAAAACGCAAGAAGTCCACTTTTCTTCATTTTTTTTGCAATTGTTTATAGAAATAGAAGTATGTATATGGGGCTGTAAAATAATAAAATATTGGACAAATCAAAATTGAAAAATTTGTATCATTGGTACAAAACTTCAGGAAGATTTGTTGAATTCAATTATGCTTTATATTTTTGATTTAATGGCATAAATGTAATGAATATGTAGTGATATAATGTTTAGAAATAATTTCATTCGTTCAAGTTTAGCAGTAAAATTAGTCTGTTTTTTATTTGTTTTACCGTAAAATTTGGATTTTCTAATCAAAAAATTAAATTTTCATTGAATTCTAGACGACTTCTAGGTGCAAAATGCAAATATTGTGCTTTTTTACTTTTGTTTTTGTTGAAAGGGATATTGTACAACTTTTGGCTACTGTAGTTACGATTATCAATATCCGTTGTTGTCAATCAAACCAAACAAACGACTCGTTTATTTTGAAGGTGGCCTAAATCTATTTTTAGAACAGTCTTACGGTATTTTTTTCAATCTTAATTAGTCCAGATTATGTAGATATGTAAATTTACATTTTCTCAAATTATTGTTTTAATATATGTTTTTGTTATACTTCTTTGTTGTTAATTTAGTTTTTCATAATTGAAAAAGAATAGTTAAGGAACCATTCTTGAAATGGATTTAAAAGACTTAAGAACGAATTGCTTAAATGTTCGGGTTAATTCTTGTCCTATGTCGATATAATAAGATCCAACTTATAGGGCCTCTTCTACTGTGATTTGTCAATACGTTTTCCTTGTTTTAAAAAGCAGAAATATAAACGGGTTTAAATAATGCTGCTGTAGAATTAAGTATATCATCTTTGTGAACTACTAAAGACACTTTAAATTGATTGTATTAAAAATCCGATCATTCTGAGCATACATAAATGTTGTAGTTCAAAGTTGTCATTGCTTTTAATCTATTCAATTATCTAAGTACAATTCATCATTTCACTTTTCTGTGCTGTAGGCATATATTCATACAGGTAGGAAAGTCTTAACGCCTATATTTATAATTAGAAAATCATATTTTTATTTACTTATTATTTTCATTGAATTATCAAACGTTGAAATATTTTAGTTATAAAAAATAATACTAATTTAATTTTGAGTTTATTATTCATTTTGTTTTTATCACACTTATTTCGAGAACAATATTACATCCAACATGAAGCATATTCTTAGTTGTCATGTCAAAGTGTTACATACAACTTTAAATTTTGAATAACTGAAAACAAAAACTTTTTAGACTTTCATAAAATAAAATTATACAACTTGGCACAAAGTCACAACGAAATTGTTTTCATCCTTTGGAATGGTTAAATGTTTTACGGTATTTAATCTTTATGCTACGTTGTATAGAAATGTACTCGTATTTTTTGCTTCTTTTTTCTTGTTTGAAGCCCTTTTAATATTGGCATTTGAATAAAAACATGATTTTACAATTACACTCAAATATAAAAAAGGTTTATATATACAATTATTTATTTTAATTTATTAAATATTAAAAAGAGATTTTTGAAACCCTTTTCAATGGCAAATCCCATGGTAGTACATCAATCCTTTTGATCTAGGACAACATATTACATTAAAGATTTAAAGCTGAGTAAACTTTGTATGTTTACGAACTTCATAATTAGTACAATACATATACAACGTAGATTTATGAAAAAGCCCTATATTTGACCCTCTATTTTAAGGATTATGTACTAGTCTAGAAATTAAAAAGATTTCAATAGGATAATCTAATTATAATATCTTCTAATTACCTCTGTATAACTTAAAATTATAATGGCACCAAAAATGAACTTTTAACAGAAACTTGCTAGTCAAACATATAAAAAATAGTTTTTATCAAATCTGATAATATCTTTTGACTAATAATGTGTCATGAAATGAAAATATGAACATCAATTATAATGCTATTTTTCCCTTTCTTTTTTATATAATTATCGTCAATTGCATTCCTCGTATATCTCAAATTTCCTATATCAAAAATTAATGCCTTGCACGAGTATACAATATGGTTCATGGCATATGCTCAGAACAAAGGATACTTTTTCTGCGTTTCTGGCATTTCTAACCTATCGGTACAGCAACAATAAAACTAATATTATAATGATGATAAAAGTCAGACATATTAAATACAGTTTTATATTACAAAACGATTTTTAAGATGAATACTCAAAAAAAAAAATTTGAGAAACAAAATAAATTTTTGCTACAATATTTGCACAGAGTAGACCATATTATTAATAAATTGCAGTTAAAAAATATGAATCCCTCTTTTTTCCTCTACAATAAAAGAAAAATGTTAATCCGAAAACATTTGTAAATTGTAAAAAAAATACGTTTTAAAACTTAATAAAAACTTTTATTACAACGCAATTGCATCGATTTTTATTCTTAATATTTGTCTTTGATTTTTATAATTTCATACCAATAAAACGGAAGTATGCTAGAATTTAAAATTATTTTTGTTTTTAAATCATAAATTTTATTTTTTCAATAATAAAAGAGTCAAGCCCTGGTCCATGAACGTATGGGTTTTATATCATTTTATATTGATTGGATTTTCAAGAATTCTTTTAAATAATAGAAGAGGTTTCTTGCATTTCCGCGTACAACAGTGATTTTCATATATCTTTGATAATTCTATTTAAATTATTTAACGTTTTAGGTTTTCATGTAGATGCTGCCATCTAAAGAAAGAAGCGCTTAACATCACATTAGAGGTTTAAAACTTCAATAGCTTATTAATGTTATTAATTTGCAATTCGTGGTTTGGGAAAAATAAGAACCGTATTTTCTACTCTTATTAAATGAATATTTTGTTTAGAACTTTGTTTTTCTCTCTTTCATCAATTTATTAAAAATTTCAGTTCAATGAAGATAAAATGATTATCTATCTATAGTTAATATATTTTTTTTTTGCCATTAATTTTTTTTTAATATCTCTTATGGTAGGGAAATATTAATTAAAGTAGACAGGATTTTCTCGCTATCATATGATAGCTATTGATTAATTTTTCAAAGCTAAAGAAAAGCTTCTACACACAAAAAAAAAGAACAGATCGAAATATTTATAACCTTAATGCTTTTTGATACTCAAATTAAATAATATTTTTTAGTGAATCGTTGAAAAAACATTACATAAATTTTTAGCAAGAAATTAAATATTAGGATTTTATTGGTGGCCGATAATGAATCCTAAAAGACCAACATTTTAATAAAACCTTTTTTATCAATTTAACAATCCACATTATCATTTAACTAACCATTCTTTTCAATTGCAAAAAAAAATTTTTAAAATAACTTAATATCTACTTAACTAACTAAAACTTAACTTCTCTAATTTTTATTATTTTATTTTTATTAATTATTATTTTATTTATTATTATATTATTTTATTATTATTAATTTTTTATAATATTTATGACATCTGCTTCACATCTACCTTTTCTGAGATGATAATTAAGTAAAGAACCAATAAAAAAATATATATATATATATTTTTAAGGAGGCAATGTTATCTTAAGAAAACATGCAAATAATTAGGATTAGCCTTAATCAAATCACAAGAATTTACTTATAGAATATTTAAAATTACATTAAAATATCTTCAGAAAAAAAATTTAACCAGAAAAACTGTACCTTTTTCTTATCAACCAACCATCTGAGTTTTTTTAAATTATATTTTTTCGTTTGAGATTTAATTTTCCTTAAATTATTCTTTTACTATTTTGCCTACTGTTTTTCGACTAGTTAAATAAATTATTATTCAAAAATAAAATAAATTTAATTATTTTAAATTAAGTAACCTGTTTTGCAAAATTCAATCGAACCGTAAACGCTACTTAAAACTTTTGTATTTGTAGGTAAAGAATATAGATATTAAATTGCTTTTAAACCTTACCATTATCAACAAAGCAGGGTTTGTCAACTTTAGTCTTATAGTGTAAGTTCAAGTTTATGTTTAAGAAAGTATAACTATCTGTGGAAAGTAAGTAAATATCTCGAATTGAGGCTCGACAACTTTTCAGATATTCCAAATATCTTCATTGAATTAAGGTAATTTCTACAAAGAGGAAAGTATTTCTGGTTGCGGAAAAACAAAAGCGTAGATCTTAAATTCAATTAGTTATTTTTAATTAACGAAATTTTTGATTTAAACTGTAAATTTGAAACAACCAATCTTTTATCCATATTATAGTAATCCACGGAGAAAACAATTGTCAAACAAACCAAAACTGACACAAAACGTTTACAGCGTAAAATCGAATTCATTGTAAGATTTAATACAATGAATAATTTACTAGTCATAACGATGGTGTACTTTAACGGTAATGTACACAATTTCATAATTTTAGTTAATATATAATCATTGTTAGTTTCCACTTAGCTCAACAACTCAAATTTTAGATTAATTTTGAATGATTTTTGCTCTCTAGAATTTATCGTGTGTACTTAAGAATAAAACTTCATAAACGTGTACCTAGTTTCTAATAGGCCAATACAAATTAACGATTTGCCAAAATACCAAAGATGCATTACTACCGTGATTTAAATGCTAAGCATGATATCTTTTAACGAAAAACAAAGTATTTATTTAATGTTGCAATATTTACATCATAGTATTTGCTAAATCCGCCAGGGAAGTATCATTAGCCTTATCCTTTATAATACAAGCACTTTTGATATTCTAGCCCATCTACATTCCACAATTTTCACATATGATAATGACACAGCTATATTAGTCACAAACCAAGACCCAACAAAAGCTTCCACCATAATGCAACATCATCTTGACTTCATCTCGAAATGGTGTTAAAAGTGAAGAATCAAGATAAAAGAAGACAAATGTATCATAATAATGTTCACACTTAAATGACTAAACAACCCAAGAATATATAGATGACAAACTAATACTAATTTTAAATAACGTACAATTCCTAGGTTTCCACCTCGATACGTAATGCTACGCAGACTCTAAGGGCTTAAATTTACACTTGAGACTAAACTAGCAATAGATAAAGTCTTAATTCAACCTATTTGGACATACGGAGTAAAGCTGTGGGGTTCTGCCAAGTATTCAACCATTCAACGCATCCAATCCTTCCAATCAACACTCCTCCACCGTATCCTAAATTCTCCCTATTACGTTGCAAATAAGGTCATACATAACGATCTCAAAATTCCCTTCGTCCATAATTTCATCCTTGACCACTTTCAAAAATTTCATAACAAACTGCACAACCACCTGAATCACAATGCTCAAATTCTTTCCTACACATCCCATCCAAATAACCATCCCTTCCAAAACACTGATGGCCGCGAGATCTATTAATTGATAAATCCTAACAACATTAGTTAGTTTCGCTCAACAAGTCTCAAATTCGACTATCCTTAAATGAAAAATTACTCTTCTACAGAGGAACAGAATTATTTTATTTAGCTTTGTGTACATATTGCCTACTATACTTGTTTTTTGTATAGAGGGTAATCTTGTTTTAAATAAAAAAAAAAGTGCAGTGAAGTAAATCTGTAAATGGGGCAAATCCGCTCTTGGCCCTTATTTTTTCGAAAATACGTTGCCTTGCACCAACTGTAAGGTAAAACATGAAGGAAAAAACTCCTAATTCTGCTTCTAAAGAAGATGATAATTTAAATAGCATTTGTAAATGCGATTTTCGCTATTACGCGAATAACTAAAAATAATAAAATAATAAAAAGCGTGGATCCAGTGCATTAATTGTATGAACTTGATTTGTGGAAACTGAAACAAAGATTCGAAAAAAAAACAGTTTGAATGTGAAAGATCTTTTGACAATGATTAAATAAAAAAATATTTTTTTATTTTTATGTTAGGTATATTATTATTAATAATAATACCGGTTTTGCCTCACAGTATAAGAAAATAAGATTGAATAATTTTTAAGCAGCAAAGTGCGGTTTTGCCCCAGTTCCAGGGTAAGTCTGTCCTACCAGCACTGTTTGTAATTTATTAAGAAATTCATTAATTTCAGAAGATACTTTTAATCCAAATTAATGCAACTTTAAGAATAAACCATGAGCTAAATAAAAACAGTTAGATTTTAGTATAATAGATAGAAACTACTTCAGTTTAAAGTAAACACGAATTTCTCGGTCGGTTATACCCCAGTCCATCTTATTTTCTAAATCAATCATACAGGCACGTTACATATGCTAAACACTGTTCACTCATCTTTCTTTGTATATTATTGATAATTAATAGAATAGTTTTGCTGGCTACCGAAACCATAAAACATGAAAAAATATTTATTTTATTTATAGATTCTCTATAGACTTTAAAGCAGAAAAATTTTCTCAAATCATCACAAAACTTAGTTTCTTCCCAGATTCTTAGTGACCTTGAACCCTGAAATTTTCATTGTAAATATACGGCGCCTACATGTATGTAAATACTTTTTCAGTTCTTCGAGAAATAAGTCAAAAGTTAGGAGTTCTTTGGTTGGATTTAAATTCGTTTTAGATGTGAGTTTCAAATTGAAATAGAAATATTGAAATAAGTTGTGGTTTTTATAATTTTATTGTCGCATTGATTTAAATATTTTTTCCAGTTAATTTTTATTATGAAGCTTCTTGATATATGTTAATATTTATGTTTCTTGGTCAACTATGCTTCAATATCTAGGAATAACAATGAATTTATAAAAGCAAAACTCTTTATTTTTTATTTAATTTGTAGCGTTTTAGTTTGAGAGCTTTTGAAAGCTTCGTAATTGTAATGAGAATAAATACATCTAGACACATTATATTTTTAAATAAAGCAATTTCATTGAATTGGCAATCATACAAAAAATTAGATTTCGCCTCTCAACTGATAATACATAAAAATGTGCGTGATGTTGACATGTTGTCATTTGATAGAAAAGATTAGGTAGGATTGGAATATTCAAATAGGTCACACTCATGTAACGCTTTGAATGCGCTTCACGTTCATGAACCAAGACACTGTTCATGTACGATATTCTGCATAGTTTATACCGTCTGTAAGGTTCAGGATGTGCTTTCGATGATGATGTTGAATGTAGCTGTCGCTGACGAAATGGAAAAAGCGTTGCTGCCCTTTTTATGTTAGCGGGATTGTGTGCTTCCATACCTACCTACCACACGAATGGGCTGTCATTCCAATCTATCTTGCACAATTTGCATACCGACGCTTGGTACACACCAATACACTTCATTGCCCATTCCATCGATTTGAATACTCGCTGACATCCCAAAAAGAACATCCATTTGAAATTTCTAGATTCTTTGTAATAGATACCACTTTTCCTATTTGATTTACAACAAATTGATACTGATTTTGATTCTTATTGTTTTATTGAATTAGCATAATTTATCCTTCTTTACATTTTACATCTCCGTAAATCGTTCGTTCGTTCGCATGTTATCGACTTTTTCCATCAATTCTTTGCAAACCTATATTTATTTATGTGTCCTAAGTCATTAATTTTTATCTGATGAAAACATTTTTAATTGTCACATAAAAGATTTCTTTATTCTAAACTATTTCAAGAAGATCATAGTTTTTTTCTTACATTTTCAGCAGTGGTCACATATTTTTAAAGTTAGCAAAAATACTGAACTATTTAAATAACGAACTATTTTTTCATAAATTATTTTTATTACCTTTGTCCACCTCAATCTGTCTGGGATATTCTATTTTTCAAACAAAGATTTCGATATAATATTTAATTGTCTTGTCAGTGTATAGTCAATGTTTAGCAAGTTTACAAAACATATTTTAAAAATATATTTAATATTAGTACATATTAAAAATATAATGTTCAATTAAAAAGCTTTGAATTTTATCTGCTAACTGTTATTGTCTGAATTTCAAACACCCATTGTATTTTTTGTCCAAACAATTCATGTCAACTTTAATTGAAATCAAAACAGTTAATTGATGAGGGAAAGAAAATTACATGAGGTGAGGGAAAGAAAATTACAAGTTCTTTGGTCATTTTTGCGATCAAGTAAACGACGAAACTATAAAAAAAGCTAATAAATTCGGCTTAACTCCGAAATGATATTCATGAAAAGCCTGGTAACCAATCTCAATTTTATCTAAAATTTAAAAAAATATGTCAACTTTCACAGCTCAAAATAAAATAGAACCTATACAATTTATCTTGGTTGAACTCTGACGTTTACGCTTGGCTAAACCTAGGTCCAGGCTTGTGTACCAAAACTTGGTAACTAATAACTGGCCTAAGACTGGCTTTGTTGTGAGTATTGGGAGTTCCTTCATGGAATGGAAAACATGCATCTAAGTACAAATTAAAAAAATATAATTATTAGTCAACAATATTTCTAACATAGCACTTCGTTTTGTACTCAATACTTTTCCTCCAAAAATAATTTAAAAAAGTATAGTAGTATAAATAAATAATAACAGTTCATTGACATTTTAGTCAGTATATTTACTTTTAAGTAGAATATACGCACACCAGAATAGGTTTTTTGCACAATTAATTCAATGTTCAATGTTTTGACAACAAATTCACGCATTTGATAATATAAATTCACGCCAACTATAATTTTATTCGCATCAATGTTCAATCAACAAAAATAGTTAAGCCAGCGATAAAAAAAGCTTTAGAACGCCAAAATAGGCAATAGGCGAATACCTTGAAAGATAAAACTAGTTACTTACTAGAAACAATTAACACCTGAGAAATATAATAATATCTACACTTTAAAGATGTTTTTGGGATAAAGACACGATTAAAATTGGTTGATCTACCCAATGGGGCAAAATGAATACCATTAGGTCAAAAGCGTAAGCTCGGACGTCGAAATAATCAAAAAAGCTTTGATTCTACAATTGTCAACCTTAGTGATATTTTTATGTTGTTTTTGTGATAGTTTTTCATTATTTTTATTTACATTTTTATGTACGGTGGCACTACATTACATATAAATTTATGCAATATTACTACCAAATTATTATGTAAACAAGACTGAAAATAAATAAAACGTTACCAAGAAATGTTGTTTTGCTCTAAGTTGATACCTACTGTATAGTTTTTTTTTCTTGTTTATTATATCGTTCTTTATGCTCTTAAACATCCTTAAAATTCTTAATATTTTACCGTTTTGTCGCATAAAACATTGGTAGTCGTTCCAAAATTTTATTGCTGTTTCAAATTTTTTTCTGTCGTTAGTTTATCCTATTTTGTCAGGTTAATAAATCTAACCCACCTTTAAGTGCCTATGATGTCTCAAAAGTAGTGAACCGTAGAAATGGAATTATTTATTAATTAAAGTAAGTAACCAATCAACAAAGGGATAAAAAATACGGTGAAATAGGTAGTTGATGTTAAGCTGATTGATACGAACAAGAAGAAGACTTGACCCACCATACCAAAGCGCGTAAAATCATTAGGTGAAATAATTACCATCTAAATAAGGTTCAGTTAATAATTAATGATTGGAATAAGGTATGGAAATAGAAAACATAAGCATATTAATAGATTACAAAGAAAAGAAAACGAATATTTAAATAATATTGCCAGAGAAGTACGATTCCAAAAAAAAAACTTACAAACCAACTAAATCTCGATGTTTTAAAAGTTTGGAGCAGAGAGTCTACCATCGCCTTATAACAACTAAGGTGTTTGTAACTTTAGAGATAATAGAGATAATATAAATCTGTACATTAAGAAAATTTGAAATTTAACCCGTTGTTATATTTGAATCTATAACCTACTAGTTTCGGAGCGGCTACTTTAACTACTCGTCAACTAGTTGATCAGATTCGCTTGTTTTTTCAATTAAATTATTTTGTCATGTTTCCTCAACTAAAATTATCATTAAAAAATGAAAAATCTTATATCAAATTGTTTAAATTTCTTCGCTCTCAAAGAATTGCCGTGCTCTATTGTGATGAAGAAACATTAACTCTTATACTCACCTTATTTTTCTCGAACGCACTTTTGTTTGGTAACTTAACTTAATAACAATTTGAAAGTGTATAAGGAATACAAATCACAGAAAACATTTCTTCTCCAAAAAGCAACCCCTATTCACTTCACATTTTTGTTGTCTAGTACTTTTGGGCCAACTGTAGATCTAAATACCATATTAAAACATTATTTGCAATTATTTCAAGAATTTTTCGATTTTTATGGTTTTGCCAATCTACGGATTCAAAAACTTTAAACTTAAAGGTAGCTTAGTTTGTTCGTTCGTCGAGTTCAACTCGGTTTTTTTTTGATAAATCATGGATTTTTAGGTAAGATATTAAGTGAATTGGAAAAACAAAACTTGATTTATTCACCTAGTCATAATTTTCAAACATTTTACAAACCATTCACGCCTTTGCGAAAAAAAAATTATGTAAAGTTTTTTTTACAAAAAATGGAATAAAAATTGAAACTGATTGTTATATTACTCAATATTCATACCGGCCCATAGTAAAAATAAACATGAACAGATGGCGCAACAATTTCTTTAATTTTTTCGTTTTTCATGGAAAATTGATATATAAAGTTGAAAAATAATACTCTTTTCCAGTACAAATTTTCATGAAAATCATTTAAGTTGTTTTCAAAAACCAAACATCAACAAAAATACATACTCGTACATACAAGCCAAGAATAACTCGTTTTTATACGATTTGATAACGTATATGGAAATTAAAATTTTTCACTGAACATAAAATGTTACTGTATAACTATGAACACCGTTAAAGTTACACCAGAATGGTAGTGTTAGTTAAACTTAACATTATAAAAGGTCTATTTATGAATTATAGAGTATTGAGAATACGTTTTCGTATCGTTTTTATGCAGAAAATTTTTGTCACTTTTAAAGTCTAAATCTTGATTCTTTGTTTTACAATATCTAAAAAAATACCGTGTTATCAATATAAAAAAAAATACTTAGCCCAAATTAAGCACCTTGCTGTATCATACGCATATATACTTGATTCGAATAAAAATATATCACCCTAAAGTTATTATTTATTATAATTTATGATGGAATTAATTTATTAGTGCTGATTTATTAATTTTTTTAAGAAAGCTTTTCTTTTGACAGAAAAATGAAATGCAAATTATTTTTTTTATATCACATTATTGTTTTATAGACGTTCTTTACAACTCACTGTAAATATTTTACTCTTTATAACTCTACATTGAAACAAACTTTTTTTTCATATTACATATTGAAATAGTTTGCATATAAGTTTGTGTTTATACTAATCCTATAACTTACAAAATTATGTAAGTTGCCAATAAATATTTGTAGTAAATGAAGTGTACGTATTTCTTTTTCTGGTTAGAACAACGTTTCTAATAAAAACAGTAATCGCTTGGATGAAGTAAGTATTTATTTGTAAAATTCTCGTTCTATTTGCATTAATAATTTGATACACTCGAGAGTTGATATAATGTGTGAATGTATATTCAAAAGCGAAATGAAGAAGCAATTGCTGGAAAAAGGCATGTCATGTATTTTTTAGTGACATTATTAAATTTGTTTGGAAGAGTTAGGCGAAAGCCACACGTACGTGTAGCATACATAGATAGATACACAAGCGCATGTTTTCACAGTCGCGTTCCACTTGCCAGATTTATTATAACGTGCGCTCGTTTTCTTTTCGCTACTTGCTAAAATGAATATCATACTTGAAGTCAACTGTGAAAATACTGCTTATTTTCCTCCAGCACCTCTTTATTCTAGATAATACGACGGGGGGTTTATATGGTTTAAATATTTATAATATGGAAAGAGATATGATCACACGGCGTATCACATCTTTTTAAAAGCCAACTCACTGGGGTGCTTTTTTAATAGATTGAAATATTTGAAAATTTACTTTTTTGGATGTTTTTCCGAAATTAGATTTTCCATTTCTTATCTGTCATAAACAACATTCTTTTACTTATTCCATTATTTTCTTAAAATATTATCGTATAACTAAGCTAAAAATTTAAAATAATAAAGCCAATATTTATAACAGTAATACATTAGCTAGAAAATTTTAAATAATATGAGTGCTTTGCTCTATTTAATAACACAATAGCTGAGATTTAAGGATGTAAAACTACTTCACTCATGTTAAAATTTCATTTTCTTGGCAAAAAAACTAAAGTTTCATTACTCTTTTTTATTTTCAATTGTACTCCAAAAGATCCGATATAGGTATCTTTTTTTTTAAATTTTATTTACTGTTCACTTTTAACATCTCCAGTTTTTAACAACTCTTGGATTCTCAATAAATCAGGAAATCGAGAAACAAATTATTTTCTCGACACAGGATTCAATTCCAGAACATATCAGTTACAAAGTCGTCATCGTATCGGCTCGACGACCATTTGAACAATATACCTTTTATTCCATTCTATTTTTGTTTCCACGATAGAAGTTCAATATAAAATTTTCGTTTGGTTGAAATATTTTTGGAAGAGTTTTTACGTAGTTCTTACTTTTTTATCCTCTCCCTTCTAATGTTAAAGTGTGATTCGACATATCAACCGACTTCACTTTTTAAGTAATGAAAATACAATCGAAAATGATAAAATCTTACTACTGTGGTTGTGGCGAACGAAAAGAAAGCAAGCAACGACAAGTAATGTACCATTTTTATGGTAACTAAAAACAACAGCTGGCAATTGAGTGCCGATAAGCGCTAGTCTACACAAATAAGCGCTCAAAATCAGAGAAGAGAGACTTTTCTATACATAGGTCTCTTCCAATATTTCCAACACAAGCACTGTTGTATTTTGTTTAGCTCACTCCAAATTTGTTATATTTGTTATATAGATCAGTGACTTCAATGCATTGTATCGTTTATCTGCCAGCCCCAAAGAAATATTTCGTTTTAGGATAATTGTTTGCTACAGTGTGAAGCTGGCCTAAGGCTTGATTTGAATAATTTGATTGATCTTTATGTTTTTGTTCTAAAATAGACCTTGATACGATATGTTAATTGATTGTAAATGGAATAATTTTTGTAGAAATTACGAGGCAAACTTTATTTGTTTAATAAGCTTTTCGTCATTTGAATGTCATTTGTACCACATATTGTTCATAAGAGGATTAATATTTTAAAATATATCTATAAACAACAATAATTTTGGCAATATTCACCGGTCAATAGTCATGGTAATTAATATGATTGTACTACGCTACATGTTTGATAAATATAGTTCTACGGGAAAAATGATTTCCATCAAAATAATAGTTAACTGTTTTATTTTTCAATTTATATGTATAATAGTAAAGCGAAAAGCACAAAAAAAGTTACACTTACATTTATTAAAGTTACATTTATCAATTTTAACTAGTCATGCGAATTGGGCAGAATGAAAATATCAGTGGCAGTTTTATTCCAGTGAAGATTATTTAGCACTGAAAAATAAAGAAATAAAGAAAATAAAGACTTCTTGTCCTTTTTTAATTGGATTCTAAATATTGACACAAAACAATAAAACATGTCTATTTTGTTTGCATGTAAAACCGTACTTCCAATGAGTTTATGTTATTCCATAAACATTTGTGTATTCAAATGTAAGAAAAAACGAAGAGAATTTTGCAATTCTGTGTAACATATTTTTCTAGGTATTGAAAGTATTAGTTTTCATCATATTGCTTTAAAGAATGACATAAAGTAGGAATTGTTTGCGTAGGCAAATTTATTGATTTGGTTGCAATTTTTGGAATTTTTGTGTTTTTTTTAATGGATTATTGAGAATCATGGGTAAGTCAATGTTATAAAAACAATAAATTTTATGAAATAATATATTACTTTACTTATTCTTTTATAATATTTTATTACTAAAGAACGTGATTATAAGATTTATTAAATTAATTAATCGTTCGTATTAACGTTTATAATAACATACCATTGATAAGAAATTGGTTTCAAAAGAATATGGATATAAATACAGTTTTTCTTAATGCATTTAAGAAAATATAAAAAAATCGTGCATTACTTTTGATATTTATCAAAAAAAGTTAAATTAGCAATATTTTAAAATTTAAATAATTTGTATTTATATTGTTGGTATATTTTTTTAATATTGATTTAGTTAATTGTATCAACATCCATGCAAGAACTATCAGTACCATGATTTAAAAACTAAAATCATTTATCGAAAATTGCACCAGTAACTTAGTTCTTTATTTAAATTGTCTGGTCTTTATTGTAGAGAAAATCCAGGTAAGACGAGTATCTTCCACTATTTCAATAAGAAGTCGGCTTCATGATATGTAATCTTTCCTCTTTCTTTAATCTGCAAACATATTATAAAAAACATGGTCACAGGTTGTTTAGACAAAAAAAAACAGTCAGAAAATAAAACATGGATATTCGCTACAATATTACAATATACTTTTTTCCAATATTGTTCATGTACAGCATACGGTACCACTGTTTTAGTTGCATTGTGTCTTCACAGTGTGGTTCCTTATGGATTTAAAAAATTCCAGGTCAAGTCCAATGAATTCCTGTTGAACCAGCAAATACGAGCAAAACTAATCCAATATAGAATCGCATCGTCATAAAAAAATTCTGATCCATGAGATTTGAGTAACCTAAAGAGAAAAATATATAATCAAAAAGAAAATTATTATTCATTATTTATATTTTTAGCTTTATTTCGGTAATAATATCTCAATCAACTTTGATTTCACTTTGATTGCCCTATGGCTCTATTTATAAATGGCTTTATTAATCCAATTACCTATAAATTCTCATTGCGCTATGATTCTATCCACTTTTCTCGATAGTTTAGGTAAAATGGATTACGGCCTTGATTGCAATATGGTTAATAATTTTGAATAATGGGCCGACGAAATTACAATTGATTACATAAAAAGTTCAATCAATACCGATTTATATTAACATTTTTTTAATTCTATGTTTATCAATTTTCTTCTCAGAACCTGCTAAAAGTACGCATATGGTTTGCTTTGCCCGGGCACCCTATATAAAGTAGATACCGAAAAAAAAATATTCTAATAACTTTCCATTTTTTTACAATTGTTCATGAACTTTTTTTATCGATAAAGGACATTATTAACATGAGGGAAAACTAATTTTTAGTTATGAGAAACTTATATTCTGGCCGAAAAAAGGGTTTTAGTTTTAATACGCAAAGGAGAGTCGGAAAACGATGGATTAAAACTTATGTGTCTTTTGTGACGTCACAGTACACGTTTTGAAACATTTAAACAGATCATTGATCGGTTACCATAGAAACAGTAATAATTTTCATAATTTTTAACATTTTTCACAATTTTTTGTATTTGGTAACAAATATCTAAAATCACTCTCAACTTTTTCCTTAAGAATAGAGGTTGTGAAGATTATAAACGGTTTATATCATTAAAATGATGTTTAAGCAATTTAAACAACATTTGCCTTAGTCTTACAAATACTACAAATACATTTGTTATTAGAAAACGTCCATGGGATTTTGAAGTTTAGTATTACGACGTCATTTTAATGCCGGACCAATAGGAGATCGTTTTAGGCATTTTGAATTAACGAATTTTCCTACATTTTTAAATGGATATTTCTAAAATTGTATCACGTTAAGATAAAAATTAACAGCTTTATTATGTTTTGATATTAGTTTATAACATTTTTAGACCATATGCATTAGGTCTATTAAGTGCATTAAGTTCAACTAGTAAAATTTTCTCCATTTGAACTTTTTTTTCTTATATAATATTCCTTGCGTTTTATTCGTTCACTTTCCATATTTTTTCATATTTTTAAACTCCCGTATTGTAATTGATAAACATATTTTAATAATTGGTGATTAATATCGGTAGGAAATATTAAATAAAACTAATACCTTGTGACATTTTTAAATATTTTCCTTTATTCGAAGTCAATCATCTAGACCACTAATTATCATAGCTAAAATAATTACCGTTCTACGCGCTAGTGGGTCTGGATTCGAACCCTCAATTGCAAAAAAAATTATTAGGGGTTAACAAAAACCAGTCGTTATGAACCACCGTAGTTATAGAGCGATTATAAACAAACCAAAAGAAAAAAAATCATTCATTCACAATGAAAACTTGAGTTATTTCAATATTATATATATCTTATTTTTTTAAATAAGGCTATGTTTATTCTACACTTGGCATTTGTTAGTTTATTCATTTTGGCAAATAAATGCTTCCTATTTGAAAATAAATCCTTGAAATTAATTGAAAATGAAAACATAAAGTTAAGTAAAAATGTATTAGTGATTCTTTTCGTTAATTTATTGTTTTTGGTTACAAAATCATTTCTTTTAAAGAACTTTATTTTTTATTTAGTTTTATTGAATACAGCATGCATTGTTTGAATACAAATTAATATACTGTAATGGTTGCCGCATTATATCCTTGCCAAAAGTAAAAATTAATATTATACTGTAGTGATTATTTTCATCGACCTAAAAATATCTATTACATTTGGAAAAATTAAAGGTAACTATTAATATCCAGTAGCATTTAAAATATAGATGATACATTTGAATTATTTGACTTTAAACTATGTACTTACTACTTTATCCATACTTATACTTTTTTTTTGGTAGTTTCGAAGTATAAAATCACAAAAACAACAAATTTTTATTTTTTCATTCTTAAGTATAATTAGAACTTTGACATTTTCGTCAAGTATATTTTTTCGTTTTTCTTTATTTGAACAGGTATTAGATATTTGATACAAAAATGTTTGTTTATTTTTAAAACTCAGCGTTTATTTCATATTTAAAGACTTTCAGTTCTAAAATATAAAAAAACATTAAATCAACAAATTAAATTTAGACTCGTTACAAAAATTACGTGAACCCATGTAAAATTGGATTCAAAAAAAGATTAAAAATATTTTTTTTTAAATTATGAATAAAATGAAACGCTTGACATCGTTTTTTGCACCAAATAAAATTAGCAAAATATTGCAGACGGTTTTTTGTTTAGTAAGCAGTTTTATGTTCTCAATATGAAACGTTAATGTTTTAAGCCTTGTTCTATCGATAGTAATATTTCAAATTTCGAATATTTAAAAATAAAATTAGTTTATTTTATTGTTCTGCAGTACAAAAGTATTATAACTGCTATAAAATAAAAAATGAATATAGTTACGTTGACGAACTAATTGCTTGATTAAAGATAGAAATTAATGTATTATTGTTATTCAAATTTCCCACATTCATACACCTATTGAATACTTGATTGTGCCTTATTAAATTATGAAATTATATACCTTGGTGGAAAAGCAATTAGATAAAATAAAAAAATGGCGATTTCTAATAATATCTCTGACGTAATAAACTAATCCATCATTGTTCCAAGTTGTGATGCATGTTCGACAGTAGTGGTACGGTATCGTAAAGAGAAAATGTGCTTGAGTTTCATTCTTTTTTAAGTATGCGACTATATGTATACATACGTACATACAATAATACTTTATACATATATAGAAACGTACATAGTTTGACATCTTACATTTGGTCGCGACTTAAAAATACAATGGGCCTCACTGTTTCCTATCCCGCATTCATTCGTTTTATATGTGCTGCATAAATAAAAAGCCATAGTAAACCTCGTCACTTCCATTAAACATCACCACTGCCTTATTTACATAAAAAATAAAGAAAGAAAATTACACATAATACCTTTAACTGATTCTAGGTTGAAAAACGTATTTTTGTTACAATAAATTCGAGCCGGAATCATAAATTGTAGCCATTGAAACAAGAAATATTCACTTATATTTTTATTCAGTCTAATGCTATGTATTTTTTCTTTACAAATTTATAAACTCACTCCGCTAAATATAATAAACCTAACGTAGATCTTTTAATTGCAGTAATGTAATAACATAAATAATGATGACTAATATTGCTATACGATTTTCAAAACCAGCCAGAGACAATATAATATTTTAGTAAGATAAAAACACATTGCAAAGGTACCCACATCAAAGCAAATGCTATACTGAAACTGCACATACGAAGATATGGCTTCATTTTAGTATGTATATAATAACATTGTGCTGTAATGAATGAATGTGCCTATTAACCCCACTGCTGACAAAGCATTTTCTTATTCATTGGCAATAATTTTGCTTTCATCCAGCTTTAATATTTCCGAGTCAAAACCAGCTTCATTATGTCTTAAGCGGCTTAAAAGCATTCAAATAAAATATTCGTATCTATTTATTTCATTACATACAATTATTTTGGTTTTTAAATAAACTCTAAACCGTGCGGCTTTATGTAAATTATGTTCGAACATAAAGTGTTGTTAATTAATTGATATTAATAAAATATATGAAGTTTGTAATTTAATTTAAACTAAACCATTGGATAGAGATTAATTTAAAAACCAAACTTGCCATTATAAAATGAGGAGGCATAAATTTTATTGTAAACGATCAGAGGCGCACAACACACATAACATAAATTAAATGCGTTAATGTAATGGAAACAAATATTTACGTTCGTTTTGTTTTATTGAGATGTAAGTCGAATATGTGTACGAGGCTAATGACGCGGGTTGTATCGTAAATGAACGATATGTGTTCATAGATACGTTAAATGTTCAATGTGAATTAATATACACGTGTGATTTATGTATGGCAGATTCAAATTATCACACTCTACTTCTTCATCTTATCGCATGTGATTCATATAAAACTTTGAATGTTGGCGAAGCAACGATAAAAGTTTATGTTTATCGTATCATTAATACATACCCACTAATTCCTAACATACTGCATCGTTTTTATCTATATGCATTTTGAAGAAACAAAGACAATATTAATCATTTGTTAATTAATATATGAATCAGCTTTGAACGTATATTGTTTTATAGTTCTTAGTAGAAACATTTAGGTCAATTAAGTCATATATTTCATAGATTAAAGGAAATTTAATTAAATTACCTTAAAAACCATTGTATTTATTCGTTCGGTTAGAAAACACCGATATTTTTTTAAACATTTAAACAGCATACCCTATTTAGTTGTTACACTATTGAGGGGATGATGTTTAATTAGAAGGAATGATTTACTATATAATTAAAAATTAAAAAAAAATTTAAGTAGTATTAGAATAAATAATCGTTCAATAAAAATAAAATCTAAATCAAAACTTAACAAAGATATTTCCTTTCTTGCTGAATAAATTTTGTAGATTAGTCAAAGCAAATACTATTTTTGTTTTTTAAAGCTTGCATAATAGATTTTAGATCAACAATATTGGATAGGACAATACGAGTATTGTCTACAAGTCAAATCAATTTGTTCAAATAATTTCCTATGAAACGGAAATTTTTATTTTGAATACAAAACTAATCGAGGTTGTTAACGTCGCATGTTTTGAATGTTATTTTGCTTTTTTATAAAAAGACATACGTTTTCGGAAAATGAAAATCCTTTCATTGAAAAGCTGAAGCATTTTAGTGTTTTCATGAAATGGCGATAATCTTCATACAAAGTCATACTTATTGGGGAAATCGCAGGGTTTTCATACAGTTAACCTAATCAAATCATTGTTGAATAATTCAGTGTTTCTTAATCCGTGGTCCGCGGACCCCGAGGGATCCGCAAGTATACGTATGGGAGTCCACAGTCTGATAAATTTTCATCACATTTATTATGAAAATGATTGAAATGATGAAAATGATGAAAATGATTTTTTTTTGTATTTGTAGTCAAATAAATGGAGCAATTTTTACTTTATTATGGAGTTCTTGAAATTATGTTTGATTTTCTTAAGAGGTCCGTGAACTGAAAAAGCTTAAGAAACGCTGAAATTATTGACACTGCGTATACACTAAGTATAGTACAACTATATGTAATAAATTTATACTATACTTGTACCTCAAATAATAGTAGTTATACTTTTATTACATATAGTGCCAATGTACCTTATTTACGATGAAAAATAAAATGTACACCACCGTTTCATGGACAAGCTTAAATTGCTCAAACTTTTCGTTCTAAAACATTCGGTTTATGACAAGGTTAGTCTGTATATAAAATGGATGGAGCAATTGGAAGACTGAACGATCTATTAATTTTGCTGGTTTAGTTATTAATGTAGTGAATCTGGGCTTAGACTCCGCTGAAAATTTTTATTTCCAGAAATGTAGCTGTGGATTAATGGAACCCAAAAAGTCGTTAAACACTAAGTTACTTAGCGATTATAAAAACACCTTGAGAAAAGAACATACTTTTTAAACTTTTCATTTATTTATGTTTCTTTTTTTCACTTTTTTTAATGTTATTTACCGTCGCTTTATAAGTACCTACGTCTTTAGCGACTTTAGAATTAATAACAATCCGCAAGTTTAGAAATATCGTAAACTTTGTCGAGACGAGGTTCGAACCCAACTGCTAATAGTTCTGGAGCGGTCATCTTGACCACTCAGCCCCCAATAGGCTTTTTTGCTTTTATTTAAATATTTTTTTTTATGTCTGTAAAAAAACTTAAAAGTTTTCTTAGTTTTTAAAGTTCCATTAATATATTTTTAAAAGGTTTTAATCCTCGTAGAATTGGCCAAAACGTAATAAATTGATCCAAAAAGGAGAAAAGTACTACCGCGATTCGACTTTTTCGCGATAAATGATCCTTGTCTCCAAAAATAAGTTCTTTCGATTTAATTGTGTCAAAATTTGATTAATTTAGAATTAAACACATTGTTTTGATTCAGTATCATTTGTTGTAAAAAAATAAATAAATATCTTTAATACAATTATTTTCAATGTTCCCAGAATTTATTAAAACTTACAATAGAATTATTTCAATGCATTGAGGAAATATTTTATTTAAGCTGCAAACTACATACATTTTTTTTGTAAATGTGTTTATACAAAAGTTTTACAAATATGTCGTTAGAAATTGGTTTCTTCTGCATTTGATAGTTTAAACATAACAAATATCGGAGAAAAGAAACATATTTTATTCAAGTATTCAATTTATTCACTTGTAATTAGTTTATGGCTCAAGTTTTCATAACAAATCCTTATTTTTATTAACTAGAAAGTTTATTCCTAATAAATCTATGCTCATTTAATTTTCTTTTTATTACATTCATAACTGCTTATAGTTACTACACTTGAAAGATTTATAAAGTTATTAACTATAATATTTGTAATTGTAATTTTCCTAGAAAAATCTAAATGTTAAACTGCTTAATTTCTATATTGGAATTTTAAATGTTATACTTTGTAATATACCATCAAAATAAAGTTGTTAAATAATTAATTTGTTTGAAAAGAAATTTTTCAACTTTTTCTTCAAATCGTAAACCTTTGTATCTATGTGTAAATAATTTTTGAATTACATACATTACGTGTGCAACAACGATAAATGGTTTTTAAAATTGTTTTAAGAAATTAAGACAAACTTCTATGATGTTTAAAATAGAGCTTAGCGATAGTTTTTTCACTGTTAGTACGTCTTATACAAGAACAGAAAATTTATGATTTTAAAGCTATAAATGAAAATGGAAACGGCTGAAGTTACTTTATTTTATTACCTATACTATAAGAACTTCGATTTTAAAATACAAAATAGATTTTTTTACATTTTAACAGAAAATAATCACGCTGTTATAAAAGTGACATTTTTCGTTCATAAAATATGTGGTTGGATATTTACCAGAATATTTAATTATTTTTGATAAATTCTTTTTATAATGAGTAACTATTAATGAAGTTCCTTTAAAAATGAGTAATAAATTATTTCTTATTTATCATTTTGCTTGATTGCAATTCATTAAGTCATAATTATATTTGCTGTTTGTGACAAAAAATTTAAGAAAAAATAATGTTTTGGTATTATTAAAACAAGTTCACTAGTTTATTAAACTTAATTTTCAGTGCTGATATCACATCATTCATTTCGTTATTAATTTATTATTTATGCTTTACTTGAGGTGAGTTTTTTTCTTTGCATACCTTTTATTTTAGGATTGAGTTATGAAAACCAAAATATACAATCTTTCAATTTTTTCGGCTTTGATATTTAAACATTATATGCTTGTTATTTGAAATTATTCGGTTCAGAGTTCTAGAAGAGTTTTTATCCGTTTAAAGATTTGATGAAATAACTCGGGTAAGTTTTGTTTTGTTAGATAGTGATTTACACAAATATTTAACGTCGCTAGTTTCTCAAAAGTGGGAATATCCTTGAATGATTCATACAGTAACATGAACTAGTTTTGCGTGGAAGGTAACACAGGCTTAAACTACTTATTGAGTAAATTTATAATTATTAACTGATTGCATTAATAAATTCAGTCAATTAAAAATTGAAAAAGGTGAAAAATGTTCACCCCTTCTCTCAAAAACGATTTTTAAGTGATAAGTATTGGGTGAAATAATTGATAAAGCAAGGATACATTTTTCAGAAATCGTGTAAGGAAATTATAGTTTTATAAAATTAAGAACCTACTAAAATTTTAGTGTTGAGCCCTTAATGCAAATGGAAGATATTACGAAAGAGAAATATCTTGAAACTTATTTTCTCTATCACAATACAGAAATGGTAAATACTACCTTTCTTAAAAAAAAGAAAAGGAAAATGATAATAAAATATATTAATGACTAATTAATCAATTTTCCCAAATTAGTTTCTGTAATAACTCATTATTTAATGGTCTCAATACTAATCTTTAAGCCGCCACCAAAGTGCCAATAAATCAATTTTATGAAAATTAATTATAGCCACATTGTTATTTTTCACTATCTTAAAAAAACGGTTATTAATTAATTTCGATGATGTTTCAAAACTGTGCTTATTTTCGTTTGGAAAAACAAACAATGCAATATGTATTCCTACGCATTTATTAGATTTATTAATATCTACAACAAAATGCATTTGTTTATTTATTATACTCGTACATATATTGAAAAACTTTAAAATAAATATTCATAAATATCATATATTTCGATAAATAAAACGTGATGTTGAAAATAAATTTATAATTTTTTGTAAACATACGTTTTATTGATCGCAGAAATTGACAATAAATGTTTTATTTTAAATGGTTAATTTATGTGTAAACATGATACAAAAAACATTGTAATAAAAATCAGACTTTTTTGTTTTTCTAATTCGGTTTTGAAGAAGTGATATACGTTTTTAGTTAGTCGGTACTTGTTTGAATTAAGAAAATGTATTTTCTTTGTAATAACTTTTTACGGGCAAGCTACTTGTCGGCCTATAAAGTTTAATTTGGAAATATCTTGGCGTGGAAAAAAGTAGAATAAAAATTGCAACGAATTCTTTTGGAACGAAATATTTAAAATGTACGAGTATTCCATTGAAATAAGTACGTGAACGCTATTTTCTTGTTCAAAATCAATCAGTCTGTCTATTTATAAACCGTATAGAACGACCTATTCATCTGACACGCTTTGTTCGACAATAGCGTTTGGCACTTGAGGCATTTAATTATTCAGCCATCGTATTGACAACAGAGGCCCACAGTGGCCCATCATCCAGGCCCGCAAACAACACAAAGACATATCTACACGTTCAGTTCTCGACGACAAATTAACCCTCATTCTCACACTAATCCACCTAGTCTTACATAAACATAGCGGATTTTGTATTCAAGCGTATTTTATTCTGGTTTTAAACACGATTAGGGTCTCATTGTAAACGCTGCAGATCAATATTTAAGTTCATTCCTTTAAGTGCTCCACCATCATATTTTATTTTTCAAGCCAAATTTAACAACAGCAAAGTCATTTATTTTATCCGTTGGAATCTAGGATTAAAAACAACATAATTGATGTTTATTATTGAAACAAATCTGTATGGTCCCAATCATTTGCAGTCAAATTAAAATTTAACTATTCGAAACTATATTGCAAAATCTCGATCAAAAAAAAAAAAATGGATTATGTACTTTAGTACTCACGTGAGAAGTTATATTTATTGGTCGTAATAAGAAAAAATGTTTTTAATCCACTGCCATTCGGTGATTAACCAGCAAAGTGAGAGGACGAGTATCAAATTGTTGATTGTTATTCATTTAAAACTCATCACAAATAAAAATTAAAAGTGTGCTGCAGAAATCTAAAAATCAAACTGCGACGTGCAAAAGTTAGCCAGTTCAACAGCTGTGTGCCTCGCCGGTCTCACCCGTGCGGGTGAGTACAAGTTTTCTTTACTTTAACAAAAATGGAAAACGACACAGATCTCAACAGCGATTCAGAAATACTAGCGAAACACTGGACCCAGGCTAAATCTCGCAAGCGAGTTGTTGCTGTTCGAACAACAAACAATAAATTCGCCAAATTAACGACACAAAATCGATATCAAGTCCTCTCATCCAGCGAGGATGAAGAAAATGAAATGCCAGAGCAAAACCCAATAAAAATTCCCCCAATCTTTGTTCACGACGCTAACAATTACCAAAAACTAGTCGATGATATCACAAAATTGCAAATCATAGATTTCACTGTTTCGCAAAAAAAACAAAAATGTTTTCAAAATAAATCTTACTAAAATCGACGACTTTCGCAACTTGACCAAATTTTACGATTCAAATAAAATAAACTACCACACATTCAAAAACCCGACCAACAATAACCTATCTGTTATCATCCGAAACGTTCCATACTCGTTGAAAGAAGAAGAAGTTATGGAAATACTAAAAAATAATAATTACCCGGTAATAAACGTAACCAGACTGCATAATAGAGACAAAAAACCAACTCCACTGTGCGCTGTGCTAATGCCTAAAACAGAAGAAGGACTCAAAATCTTTGAGCTAAAACATCTGGACAGAGCAGTGGTCTACGTCGAGGCCCGCCGAAAAAACCCAAATACTCCACAATGCACCAATTGTCAGCGTTTCGGCCACACTAAAAATTATTGTCGCCTAAACGCCAGATGCGTCAAGTGCGATAAACATCACAAATTTACCGAATGTGATAAAAAGCCGGAAGAGCCGCCAAAATGTGTAAACTGCGGGGGTACGCACCCAGCAAACTATAGAGGATGCCCCTATTACAAAAACTCGTTCCGAAGCGCCCGATCAAATATAAACACCCAGTCCCCCAAAATCCAAACTCACAGGAATTCCGTTCCAAACATCAATCCCGCTTCTTACGCGTCCATGTTAAAAAATAATTCTCCCTCTCAACATCACACCATAAATGCACCAAACAGCACAATACCCGAGCAAACTCAGCCAAACTCAACACATATACCATTCGAGACAAGCACCATTATCCCCATGGTAGTAAACTTCATTCTCAACCTCATACGTCCTCACCTACCAGAAATTACAACAATGTTCATGTCCTTTCTAACCACCCATTCACCTAACAACTAAATCCAAACGCAAAAAAAAAATCATGCCTCCTACTCCTATGCTTATCCTTCTCAACTGGAATGCCGACGGCATCAAGGAAAAAAGAAGCGCTTTCATCGAGTTTCTACACCGTCACAGAGTAGACATAGCCTGTATCTCGGAAACGCATCTACTACATCATGAAACATTCAAAGTAGCGGGATACATCATTCATAGAGAAGACAGAGAAACAGATTTTGCATCCGGAGGAGTAGCCATACTGATAAAAAAGAATATCGAACATCATCACGTCACCCTACCAACAATGTTAAATATCGAGGCCGTCAAGATCAAAATTGAGTCATCAACCATTAGACCAATCAATATAATAGCCGCTTACAAAAGACCAAACGTCAGACTAGAAACACTAGAAATTTCAACACTTTTCAACGAGTCAAGTCCTACCATCCTGCTTGGTGATCTCAACTGCAAACATACGTCCTGGGGGTGTATTAAAACAAATCCCAACGGTATTAAGCTAAGAAAAGCTGCATCTGAAAATTCACTCATCGTATGTGCACCAAACAAACCAACCCACTACCCTTACAGACAAGAACATACGCCGGACATTCTTGATATTATGGTACAGAAAGACGTTGTCAACCACATGAGGCAGGAAGTGATCGATGAACTGGACTCAGACCACAATCCAGTGATAATCTCAGTACTGGACGTTAAAGTAGGATATAAATCCGCAACTAACCTTACCCGTTTTCACTGCTGGGACACTTTTAAAAAACTTCTCACAAGTACCAACTTTCCGGTTCATATGCTTCTACAAAACCCAAACAACATAGACGAATCAATTTCTATTATTACAAAATCAATAAACGAAGCAGCTAGATTATCTGAACTGAATATTAATAAAAAAGGAAATCAACACTCTACTTATAGGGATATTCCGATAAAAATAAAAAAAATGATCCAGGAAAAAAATAAAATGAGGCGCATGTGGCAAAGAACAAGAAATCGGATTTACAAAAGAGAATTTAATAATCTTGTTCATCTTGTGAGAAAGGAACTGGAAAACTTCACCAACAACCACTATCAAAAATATCTTGAAGACATTCATCCAGAGGACCACCAAATATGGAAGACAACCAAAGCTATCTTACAGAAAAAAAGTCAAATCCCTTCTCTGCAAGAAGAAGGACATACATATGACTCCATCAAGGATAAGTGTTCTGGATTTTCAAACTTTTTTGGAAAGGTCTTCAATCAAACCTGCGTACAATCCGACCCTAATTCCTATAATCATATCCAAATCCCAGAGAACCAAGTAGAATTTGTAACTCCATCCGAATTGAAACAACAAATTAAGGCTCTAAAGTCAAAAAAATCTCCTGGCCCCGATCAAATCACTAATTCAATGCTAAAAAACTGCCCAAACAAAATAATATCCTTTCTTACATCTATCTTTAATCTATGCCTAAGCACAGGATACTTTCCCTCCACCTGGAAAAAAGCTCACATAGTTGTTGTCCATAAAAACTCAAAACCCAAAAATAAAATCACAAGCTATCGGCCGATCAGCCTGCTCAGCACACTGTCCAAGTTATTCGAAAGAATCATCAAGCAACGGCTTCACACTTGGATAGAACTCAACCAAATTCTACCCAACACGCAATTTGGATTTAGGCCTCACCACTCCACTTCGCAACAAATCTTAAGAATAGTAGAAATAATCGAAAGGGGTTTTGAAGAAAAAAAATACTCAGTGGGTTTGTTCTTGGACGCGACGCAAGCGTTCGATCGAGTTTGGCATCAAGGGCTACTCACAAAGCTTCAGAACTATCATACCCCAGAGTATCTATACAACATAATTTCTTCATTTCTGAGCAACCGATGCTTCCAAATCAAAATGGACGATCAGCTATCAGAGGAAAAGCATATCCACTCGGGGGTACCTCAGGGATCAGTATTGGGTCCAATCCTATTCAATCTGTACGTTGCGGACCTTCCGTCACCAGACCACTGCATAATCTCAATGTACGCGGATGACATCGCCATCTTCAACCTGGACAAAGATCTTCAAAGGGCCGTTCAGAAAACCCAGCAGTCAATCAACCACCTATCTTCCTGGTTCAGTAGATGGAAAATTCTCATAAATCCATCTAAAAGCGTCGCAAAAATTTTCTCTCTAAGACGTTTCTCCAACCAATTGGAGCCTATTGTGTTGGATCACATGGAAATTCCGTGGTGTGAGAAAAAAATGCCTGTTAAATATCTGGGTATACTTCTGGACTCGAAATTAACCTGGCAAAACCACATCTCAAATAAAATCAGAGAAGCCAACACACGACTCATCCAACTATACCCACTTATCAACAGAAGGTCTCGTCTAAGTATGGAATGTTCACTGATGATATACAAATCAGTCATTAGACCACTTCTCACATACTCTTGCGCAGTCTGGCTTCCATCCTCAAAGAAAAATCATAATGAGCTACAGGTGTTCCAAAATAGAGTCTTGAGGATTATCACCAAAGCTCCATGGTATGTGAGAAACAACCAAATCCATCATGAAATGAGCGTTCCATACTTAAAAGACTTTCTAACCGCACTCACAAGGAACTTCCTTAACGGCCTAGAAAATTGTCCTAGTGCAGTAGAACTAGGCTTGGGAGAAACCATAAAACATAGAAGGCTGAAGCGGAAACTACCACAAGAGCTCCAAGAAGTAGTAGATGTTTGACCACAAGATCAAAAACCAAACAACAAATAAAAAATACAAAAGACAGAGGAATGAAGTTCGACTCCTCCAGCTACTGAAACGCCGCTAAAGACCAATTGCCCGACATCACCACCATGATATAGCGACACACCGCTGAACTGGTGCAAAATACACAAAAGTCCACAAAAATCCACTGCCATTGCATCTTCCGGTTGTGCTTGATAGTATAGCAGTTATTAGGAGTTTGTGATAACTGAAACATAAAACAACTTTAAACACAATTTTTGCTTTTAATGCCAATATAGTAAGCAAATGTTTGTATGGCGGCAAAGACAAAACGAAGAACGTGAACACATACACGTGAGTGTAATACAAACATAATAAATATTGTCTCAAACTTGAACTAACTAATTATTGTCATTGGTTTCAACTGTCATTTCGTTTTCATTCATTAGCCAATTTTTGCTATTTGTCTGTTTTGTCAGTGCTGGGCTGTAAATATTTTCCCGACAGTTCTTAATTTTCAAATAATACCTCTTTGCGACATCAATACCTGGCAATGTTGCATTTTCTACTTTGTTTTTAATGTAGTCCGTGATTTTTCATTTAATTCAGTTCTTAAATCATATAATTTTCCCTTTTGTTAGTAAATTTTCATTATGGCCTGATTAACTCGTGAACCAAATTAAAAAAAAAAGAAGAAAATGCATCATTACCATATATTGGTGTCGCTAAAAAGAGACTTGAACCAAATTGGCTATTTATACATATTGCATGTATGCACATTTCGCTATTTGTACATACTGTATAGTACTCCACATTATAATACACAATTGACAATTTATAAACGACAAATTATAAACAATTTATATACAAACAAATTTATAAATGTGTATGTTACATATATGAACTAACTGTTTATCAATGCTGCATTGTAGTCATAAACTATCATGTATAGATTTAAATAAACAGTCAATTGTAAATACATACAGTTTGTCTAAATAGTATTGTGTGTACCTACAACTAATACAAATAGTGCCATAGTAAAAATTAATTTAATACAATAGTAATTGAATATTTTTATTACTCATTTATATCTTCATATTGCATTGAATGATTTCAAAAAAATACCTTTCTTTTTTATGTTTTGAAACTTTTGTGTATTAATATAGATATGGTTCAAATTATAAAAATTTAAAATGTTAAGTTCGACGATATTGATGTTTTTATTATAAATTAACAACTGTTGGTGACTGTTACTTCGTCATTGATAAATTCAGTTGCTTTCTCTTACTTAAAAACTAAAAACATGTGCTAACGATCGACTTGATCGCCTTGGCTGCGTTTTTTAGTGCTATCAAAATCGCTCTCAACATCAGCCAACTTCAGTCTGAAGTTGCTAGCTAAACGTTTCCGAGCAACTTCCTACTGTAGCGACGGCTTTCCCCTTTATAAAAATTCTGTTTGATTTTTTTTTTCATAATGCCGCTAAAGAAATATAACTTCAATAATAAATTTCTAGTGCCTTAAGTGTTTTAAAAGCTAAACAACAATTAATTCAGATTTTTACTGAACGACCGCAACTTTATCAAAAGTCATTTATTTTATAAGTAATTAATTTTAATAGTTCCTTGTAAAAATATTACAAGTTAATAAATTAGTGTCCATATTATGACAAGTTTGTTATCAAACTTTTAAAAATAGATTAAAGTTAATTATTTTCATAAATTTTTGAAATAATTGTTTAGGTACTTATCTTTTTTTCATACTAAAAAATGTGCATGGTAATTTAATATATAAACCTAGTTTTTTTTCTTTGCATTCTTTTTACTATATATACCTAAATACCAGTTGTTTGCAAATGATTTTTGATCTATTGTTTACCTTGTTTTGAAATGGAAATACCAATTTGTCTACCAATATTTAAATACCAATTTTTATATTTGTATATTTAATATTTGTATACCATTTTTTTTTGCTGATTCATAACTAGTCTCTGGACAGTTTCGATTCCATAACTATTGTTGTCTGGAAAGTTCTTACTTAGTAGGTGGATAAAGACAAATTTGAATTTTCTACTGAAAAATCCTAATGATTCTGAGGGGATGATATTTTTAAATTGTCTGAAAGACGGAGAATAGAGTGACTATTACATAATATAACAATATTAATTCACAACTTAAATATGCTACGATTCAATTTTCATTCAAAATCGGTTCGAACATAACGGATATAAGCAATGAAAAAAAAAGAAATCATTAATATTAATTTCTAAAAAATAAATAGTATTTAAGTCTTAACGCCAGGTGGTTCTTAAAAATTTTGATACGATAAGTACATAAAACGAAGAAAATTAAAAATAAACATGAAAAAGAAAATTCTTTTATCCTGCAATGTGAACATTATTAATGATAAAAAAACATCGATACCGCTGTCATCATATTTTCCGTTTACCTATTAAATTAATGTTTAGATTACCTTATCGTTTATAGAATATCGATTAACAACTGGAAAATTTTAAACGGTTTTGTATCGATGTCCAAATATGTAAAGTTCATGTATCTTTAATTTAACGCTGCCCATTGTTCTGTTAAACATATAAAACTATTTAAAACCAAAAAGGATCTTAAAGGTGAAAAATTAAATTATCTTATTAATAGTAAAAATCAACAGTCGGAGCCAAACCAATTGCTAAAGCAATGGTTCTTAACCATTAAAGTTGAAGGTACAATTAGAGTTGAAGGTATTGGCGCTCATTAGTTTCATATGCGCATTTACCGAACCATTCTTAATTGGAAAAATAAAATATGATTTTTTCAAATTTGAATCATACAAAATGAACAAAAGCATTAAGAACCCGTCGAACCCGCGAGACCGACTCACCAAACTCCAAACACAAAACTTTTTATTTTTTTGAAAGTGAAATTTATATTTATTGATTTTATTGATTATGTTAAAACTATCTTCTTCGCCTCAGTTTAACAATTAGTTGATAAATAATATATACACTAATTAAAAATCTTTTGAAACTTTTGTTTTTCAATTTTATATCAGAGATGAGTTAAAAAGTTAACGTCTAAATAATCCCAATAAAAAAAAAAAAAACAAAACGATACTTAAAACCGAATCTTATAATAAATTTGAAAAAAAATAACAATAAGAAGTTAATAAGACACAATTATTTAGTAACAAGGAAGATATTAAATTATAATATTGTGTCTTATTGAAATTTTAAAAAAGTATGATTTCCAGCAATTCAAAAAAAAAATATATTTTATATTTTTAAGCATCCGGAAAATGAATTTCCTTCGTTTTTCAATGACTAAAAAATTATTGTTTCCCTTGAACAAAGGCAAAAGAGCAGAAGAAGATTCGTAATTACTGGGTGAAAGCTCAAAACTAGTACGAAATTTGGGACTTATTTTGTTCTAATTGCCGTATTTTTTGGTTTATTGTTAGATGAAAAAATTAATTTGAAAACTAAAAAAAAACTATCATCTCGTACTTTTCTACCGGTACCTATAAACGATTCTATTTTTCACTCCAAAATAGGACCAACAAAATCGAACTACTTAGTGAAAAGTTCGCTTTGTTGAACAAAAAAAAATACACCCGTCGAATTCAAGACCTGGATTTTTGTCGGTTAAAAATATGAAGTTTTTGCTTTAAAAATAACAGAAATAAAACTTAAATACCAATTCTATTCATAAATATTCTCAATTTTTCAAAAGTTCGACGTAAGAAAGTTAACAAGAACTTTTCAAGAAAGAGTAAAGTACTGGTTATCATTATTTTTTTTAAAACGTGATACCTTTTAAAGCTCTGAAAGTAATATATTTTCTGAAATGAATATTGGTAATATTTTATTATTTCCGTTGTAAAATCAAGTCAATTAAAACGAACATTTTTTATTGCAAACTTTTAAACGTATTTTAACAGTTTGTTGCTATAAAACTTTCAGAACTACTGATATTCCGATAGTTGCAGTCTTAAAGATTAATAGAAAAGTGAAGAAAATATTTAATAAACGTAAAAAGTTTGTTAAAATCGTGCTGCTTTTAAAATTTCAAAGTGAAAAGTTGCAACAACCTGTGAATGACATGTTTGTTGAATTTCTTTCTTTGTAAATGGTAATAGAAACTTTAAAGCTGTAAAACTATAACGAAGCAAATAAAATAAAAGTTTTTCACATAAGTTAAAACTCAATCTATCAATTTATGCACTACACTGTAATTTCTAACAAAACAAAGAGAAATAGTCTTTTCATCCCAAGAGTTTTGTAATACCAATACTAGTTGGCTTTAAAAAATAAAAATTAAGAATAATGCAACTGAAAATCTTAATGAAATTAGTCATTTATTTGTCACATAGTAACTTGTCAGATTTCAAAGAATCGACAATTATAAGATTGTACATTTGAATTAATTCAGAACATACATTACAGTCGTATGTACATAAATTGATTGATGTAAATAGGAAATTATAAAGTATATTTCATTCAAAAAATCGAGGATAACAAATTTGATAAACTAAAACTGTGATTTTCAATAACTTATTATTCATACTTATGTTGGCTACATCTGTTTTCATTATAAAAATAATTTAAAATGATATAAATATTTCCAACGATTTTCCTTTAAGCAATTATTTTAAAATCTACTTTTACTTACTAGTTGTCCAATAAAAATGAAAATTTGTTATAAATAAATTTGAAATTTAATTTACTTAATTTAAACCATTTTGCCAAAATCATTTTATTTTGATTGTTTTTTTTTATTGTCTTTTTTACCACTGTAACGAAAAAATTTTTTTTCAAAAATAAAAACATTTTACAATTGCTTTCTGATGAAAAGGAAAATCTTATACAGAAAACTTAATCACATATAACTTATACAAATAAAGCTGAAAATAAAATATTTTTTAAAATTAATATGCTAAAAAAAGTACAAGCTTTCGTATATAATTAAGGTACCTACATAAATCTGCATTACCCACGCGGATGAACAAAGTATTTAATATAATGTTTGACATTGTTCGTGAACAAATAATATGATATGCAAAAATAGTGTTCCTAAACAATGTTCGTGAATTTTGACTACAATGGTCAACCGAAGTCTGATCTGCACCTTTTAACTTCAACCAAAATTTAGCAACTATACTCGTTATTTTTTGATATGATGCATTAGTATTAAAATATATCAAATTTTAATTTTTTTTAATTTTAGTATTGACTTTTACTTACGAACGATGTTCGTGAATAATAAAATATTCAATTTATTGCGAACAGCGATGGCCAACATTGTTCATGAACAATATGCACATATATGTTTGCCAGATATTAGACAAATTAACACAACTTTATTTTTCTGTAAATTTCGATGTAAATTACAAGTATCAGAATATTTCCCATAGAAATTATAGGTGAGGGCAACAAATAATATAACAATGGTAGATTTTATTCAAAACCAAAAAAAATATCTTTATACATTGTTGTTTCTGCAATAATCATTTGTTTTTGATTATTTGAGCTTTTCAAAACTACAAACAAAAAAATAGTATTTTTCAAACTGGTAAGGTTGTTGAAAGACAAAGAAATATAAGCTTTTGGAATCAACTACCAAAAACCAAATCTGGACACTACATTAATTAATATATGATCATTCTTAGTTTTACTTTAAAAAATTTCTATGGATTGGGTGAATTAAAAAAGGATAATATTCTAAATGTTAAAATATCGTTAAAATTTCAGAATAGTACATATTAATTTTCAATGAAAGTAATCGAAAAAATAATAAGTTTGAAGATAAAGCTTTTCGGGCTTTAGTCTATATCCTTTACTATATGAATATTCTCTTATCTATAAAATATATATTCTAGAAGGGAATATATTCTCTTATCTTCTAACCTTTTTTAAAAGATCGAAAATTAACGCTCCAAACACTAAATTGACGTTTTTAATTCTTGAAATTTTATCCTTTTCAACTATTCAATTTTTAAATTGACGAAAGAATTAGGACACCTTGTACGTGATTCACCTTAACGGTAGATATTTTCATGTATAGGTAGTTAGACCATATCCTGAAGATTGTTATTTAATAAATTAAAATTTATCTGTTAGATAATTTTTACACTTTTTTGTTACACATGTGACAATTTTTAGGTAAAAATGCACATATTTTCCTTTTTCTCCAAATAAAATTTTATCAAGGAGATAAATGCCACTATCTAGATGTAAAATTACCGCCCCTCTAATTTGATATCACTTCTTATCTACGTAAGATAAGTTTGCTATATAGGATCTATATGAGTTCCTTGTGTAAATCTGGTTATTTGAAATGCCTTATTAATTGCTATTGTTGTTCTTTGTTTTGGGAAGTAAACGAATTAAACTTTTAGTTTAAATAACGAGGCAATAATATGCTAAACTTTTTGAATATGACTTCTATTTCAGTTGTAAAACGTTCGGATAGTTATAAACTTTAAACAAAAATCGTAAAGTAACA
This sequence comes from Sisyra terminalis, assembly GCA_958496175.1. Taxonomy (NCBI): domain Eukaryota; kingdom Metazoa; phylum Arthropoda; class Insecta; order Neuroptera; family Sisyridae; genus Sisyra; species Sisyra terminalis. The sequence goes on from OY292275.1 coordinate 19,471,109, forward strand.
TGATCGCAAACAATAGTTTTGTGTAGGATTATTTTTCGAAAAAATCACCATTATTGTGAATTCAGGTTTAAAAAGGTATCTCTTAACTAGTAACTTTCCGTGAAATATTCTCAGCTCAAAACTGACATAATTGACAAATGATAAAAAATAGCAATTGAATGAATTCAAAATAATAATTGATGCCATGACATCAATAATTTAGTTCAAATTTGAGAAAATTATATTTGGTTTTCACTCACACGTATATTTCATATTCTTTGTTCCTTGTCTTTATCGACATACAAACATAATATATACTCGTTTGTCTATTATTTTTATGATATTTTTAATCAAATAGAAGTTCATCTTTTTTTTTAACATTTTCCAGTTTTTTTTTCTTATATACTAGATTTAGATGCTAATAGTCTTGAGATCAAATCACATAATTTAAGATTTTTTTGGAAATGTATGTTTAAGTAGTGAAATCATAAATTGAAAAGTACAACTTAATGTAAAAATAAATTGTAAAACTGAGAGAATTTTCATTATATTTATATGGAAAAATGAACTGAATATTAAGCTTTACTTTACATATAAGCTGTTCATTATTTCCAAATAATTTGAACAGTTATCATCGAATCCATCGTTAATGGTGTCTATGTGTATATTTTAATGAAAATACAAATGAAATTCATATGTATGTAGTTTGAACTCGTTGGACATTTCAACATTTACACGTTATATTGTATTTTTAATTAACATGTTATTCTCTTATTGCAGATGCATCATCCTATTCAAATGAAACCGGCTGATAGTGAAAATAGAAATGGTGAGTATTCCAAATCATATTTATTTTTTTGCATTAATATTTTCACTCCAATGTTGTTCCTTTTGCCTTCCTATTCTGCACCCATACACACTATAAACACAGATGTAGATAGGTAGACAATTTACATTCATTTGAAAACGTAATTAGCAGAATATTTCCACCTTCTATTCTCCCATTCTTTTTCCTCAACTTTTCGTAATCTCTCTTCGTCACACACATCAGCATTTTTTTAATTATTCAACTGAACTGAAACATCGAAATCTACTTTTAGTAGTTAGGATTCATTATTTTATCGGAACAGTTTGCTTTGATTTGAACAACATGAAAATGTAAAAGGTAAATAGGGAATGAAAAATGGCATATATATATATATATATATATATATATATATATATATATATATCTACTGATACCATTAATATTAATGGAAGTAGTGAGTGTTTTTTTTTTTTGTTGAAGCTCAGTTTCTATTGAATAAGGATATTCGTATGAATTTTTAAACGATTTAGAAAGGTTTACATGTCTACTTTTTCTACCCAAACTCTTCACTATTTTCTCATTCGGTTTCTATAAGTTAAAAATTCCAGATCTTTCTTTAACAAAACAAAACAATATCTCTCATCGGTTTTCTATCTTTGAATTCAAAATGTAGAGTACTGTTACGGAATAAATATTATTTTATTATAAAACATAGAAAAATTACCATAAAATGTAAATTTCACCGACGATAAAAATTAAATAAAACTTTATAAATTTAAATTCAATAAGGAGTAGAATCAAATAATAGACAATAAAAAATATGTTTTATTTGTTAGTAAAACTTAATCTGAATAGTGACTACTAACTGTCAATATGCAAATACATTTCAGTACATAGTTCGATTGATTGAATTGCAAGTAAATGTTAGTTTATTCTTGAAATTTGAAAACTATTATTTATCTTATTCAAACTTATTTTTTAACAATTACTTCATTACTTCACAAACTTTTTTGTAAGTTTTTTCAAAATTTGGTAAACATTATGCATGGAAATAAAATAAAATGAATCATATTAGGTTTTAGTTTACCTCACAAATAAATGACACGAAAAAGCTTATGGTTTATCTATTTTTCCAGAACTATCTTATTAATGAATCACAATATTGAATTTTTAAATTTGTAAACGTATGAAACGTTTACTATTGTTTCAATTTAAGAAAAATAAAATATAAGCAAAACTCACAAACATTAAGCAACTTTTATTTTAATTTAAACGCAATACAATGATTATTTCTCATTAAAATATGCTCTTGTAAAATGTAATTATAAGGATAAAATCTAAGAAATAATATTTAGTGGTTCGTGAAAGCATATCTACCTTTAAAAAAACTTTCAATAGTTTAAATCTCCACTTTCTTTGAATAAATGATCAAAACAAAGTTGTGAATCCTTACTTTTCTAAAAAATGCGACTAAATCTTTATATCAATCCCTAATCAATCTCTATATAATCGCCCATATCTCTATATAGAAAACCGCCGATGAATTTCTTTTGTGTCAATCCTTTGGTCAATGACAAATCTGAATAGTTTCTTTCCTCTAAAATTATTGCACGTGCTGATGTGTCGCAGTCGAGCAAATTTTTGCATTCTTAACGATAGTTTGCAGAAGTTAATAATTTAGACTGCGCATTATATGACCAAACTATTCTAATTTACAATGTTTGGTAGATTCCAACAGTACTGTGCCATATTCGTCCGAGTACGCTTTCAGTTGTCATTCTTTCCATTCGTATTTTGGCAACATGAGTCCAATGTATCACATTTTAAAATAAGGCAGGCGATTCATGATGGCTTAATTCCCATACTTCATATGTTTACATGAGGGTTGAAGATACATAATCCACTCGTAGCACTAAAGTACAAACCATTCTTTAAGACACCAATCCGTTCATTTTCAGTATTGTATATTTATTCTTCTACGTAAAATTTATAAACCTCTTTCGTTTTTTCAGAAAAAATTGGTAACACAATAAAAAAAACCAAAGTTCAATTCTTTTAAAGAAAAACGTAACTATAAAAATTTTTGAAAAAAATATTCAACCTTTATCCCAAAAATTGTTATGTTGAAATTTTCAATATTGGCGTTTGTGTTGGATACCTTTATAACAACTTGCAGTATAAGTTTTAGTCCTAAGAATACACTCCGTTTCTTTCTAGAGCCTTACAAAAATGACCGAAAATCTTAAAACGTCAGCTTTCTCAAGTCAATGTTGAAAAGGGACTAAATGAAAATTGGTAAAAATTTCACAGAATATTCTTTTTACGAATAGAAATATCTCTCAAAAAAACTATAACTTAACTTTATTTAGGTAAGTAATTTAGAGTAAAAGAGCAGTGAATTTCATGAAAAATGCTATCCTTCTTCACGCTCTGGTAGTGCCAAGTTAGCAAACGAGGGCTAGAAATTCTAATAATTTTCAATGGTAGAGTGATGTTTGAATCACTACATTCAATAACTTATCAAATATTTCTGCTTTAAATAACCATGAGCAGTATTAACATTAAGTAACAGTTTTAATTTTTATATTTGATCAAAGTTTGATAATCATCTAAGTTTGAGCTTTTGGAAGTAACAAAGCATCTAATTTGATTATAACTTATAGGGACATATTTTTGATAGCATTTTGTTCCTTCCACCGGGAAGTAAAATTCCAATCTTTTATTAAGTTTAACCTCCATTTGCTGAATTTATATTCATTGTCTCAATAGTATTTGAACATTTAGTGTAGAGTAAGAATCTGTTCTACGTACGGTCTTTGGAGGAAAGCTTGGGTTACTTCTCGTTAGCATAAATATATGGATAAGTTAAAAATTATAACTATCACCTATTATTATTTTTGCTCATAGTAATTTTTAAGCTTAAATGTTTTATTGGTTTTTGAATATAATGATTGAAACATCATTCTACCAATGTTAATTATTATAATTTTTCGCCCTCGTTAGCTAACTTGGCACTACACGAGCATCCAAGGTAGGAATTTATAATTGGCCCAGTCTTGGCCCAAGCCTGGTCCAATACTGGCTTAACTCCGAAATGAATTCCATAAACCAGGTCTGGCAGCTAGTCTTAATTTAAATTAAAATTTGGAAAAAAAACATATCAATTTCTACAACTCAAAATAATTTAAAAACTATGTATTTAGCTATGGTAATTTTTTTTTGTTCTCTTGGTTGAACTCTAGCATTGACGCTTGACCAAGCCTTGGGCTAGGTTTGTATGCCAAGCCTTGGCAATTAACAACTGGTTTATGATTGGCCCTATTGTGCGTATTGGAAGTTCCTACATGTGGTGTCAATGGATAGCATTTTTCTTAAAATTCACTGCTCTATTTCTCGCGATATAGTTAAGTCTGAGTCATAATTTTTATGGGAAATATTTCTATTTGTATAAAGAACCTTCTGGGAAATTTTAACTAATTTTGATTCAGCCCCTTCTTATATAGTGACTTAAGAAAATTGACGTTTTTTGGATTTTTACCATTTTTGTAAGGCTCTAGAAAGGAAATTAATATATTCTTAATACTAAAGCTTATACTGCAGATTGTTATAATGGTATTCAAAAACAAACAAAATATCATTGATGAGTCTCTATTCCTTCGTAAAATTCTATTGTCTTAAAAAGTAACAATTTGAAATTTTTTTCGAATTTTTTTCAAAAAAAATTTGACTGATTTTTTTCATATTAGAAAAATTAAAAGTTTGTACTATATACATTAAGATTATCCTATGATGAACTGGTTTTTGAATTATTCTGATATCTTAAAAATAGCTTGGCAGTTTAATTTTCCGCAGACCACCTTTTTCATTAAAATTTGCTCGACCGCCATTTTTAAATGGCTGCCAGGAAAAAAAACTATAGCTTATTATTTTTTTTCAAATAGCTTTTTGTGTCTGTCAACCTATAAGGAACTTGTTATTAAAGAATAAGGAAAATAAAAATTTTTGAGAAACAACGTTTTTTAATATTGGGTGATTTTAAATGGATTAACTTTTATTTATTTGACACGATAACTGATTAACCCCTGAATGACTAACTATTTATAACTCATCGTTTCATCAACAATAACTGAATAATTTTATGTTTTGTCATTCATTTATATGAAACAAGCTCAAATTTTAGAAAAGCCCCCAAGATTGTGTTGTGTAAATTGAGAAACACATTGTTTTTTAGTTTAAGCTTTATTTTTTAAAAATTTTTACCACCATTTTTCGAACGAACTATTGAACTCATAAGAATCCGTACACAGAAATAATTATAAGAAATTTCCTTGTTACATTTTTTAATTCGCCACCTATTAGTTTCTGGGTAACAACCTTGGTCATTCTTCTACTTGAAAACATAAGTTTAATTGATTCTATTGCTAAATACAAACCTGTTACTTTGTTGTTGTTTTTTTTAAATAAGAAATTTTGTATTGCCAGCTGAACCGTTAATGTATCACTATTAGTCATAAATGATTTAAACGAATAATGCGTTGAAATTAGATGAACAATAAGTAATGAAACATTGATTTTTTTGCTCTCGGTACATTAAACCGTCAAACAATTAGTAAACTTTAAATTACAATGTGTTTTTCTGTCATAAAAGGCGTTATGATTAATAGGTACATTTAAATAATATGTGTTGTTTATATTTACTTTTTTTCTTAGGTAAAATTTTCATGTTATATAATCTGTTATGAAATATTTTATTATTTTTTTACTTTTGATTGTTTTATTTCTCCAAGTGTGTGTGTCACTTCAAACCCGTAAGTTTGTTTGTTTAATACACTTTCTGTAAATAACATAATTACTCTCCTAGATTAAATAAAATTATTCACAAAATACGCTACGACTAAAGCTAATAAAATTAAGATTTATGTACGCCCAATCTAATTTGCTTGTCTTACGTGTGTAACATTTCATTCATTTATAAAATTATAATTACATTAAAAATTGCTGTTCTGCTTCCTCTTGTTTTATTTTTAAACAAATTATGATTTGAAGTGATTTATCTCTGAGAGTGTATTTTTAAAACAATTTGTAGGTTCATCCGTATTGGTTTAAAAATAAACACCAAATACAAGCAAACATGAAATTGAAAATCTACCAATATAAACACTTGAAAATTTTAATTAACCAACTTAAGAGTTAGAATTATCAATAAGCACTCGACTTATGGTAAAAAAAATCATCAAAAAGTATACTTTTAAGTTCAATATTAACTGGCTTGAGAAGTATATATTTAAATACCTTAAATTCCTTGGATTGCGAGAAAGATTGATGGATAAATATTTGAATTATTCTATAGGAATATGTTTGAGAGATATATATTAACTGAACCATCACAAACATTTCAATCACATGACAGTAATTAGGATTTCTGTGGCGTTTGTAATTATGTCAAATAATTTTAGCTTGCACAAAGTTAAATAGCTATTAATACGTTTTTACAAAGCAAACGATGTAGGTATGCCTATCAAAAAATAAGAGCACATTGCATCTCCAAAGAACCAAATTAAGGTTGTTTCTATTTAAAATTATTTTCTCAACTACAGAAACTTTTTGACTATTTAAGCGGTGTATCAATGTGTGCATTTTGTGCATAGAATTGTATACTAATTAGTAATGTTAAAATTATTATCTTCACAAGGATACACAAAACCTACTGGTGACCAAGTGGACAAGGTAACCACTTCAGAACTTGTAGGTGTTGGGTTCGATTCTTGTATTGAATAAATTTTCAATATTTCTCGATTGTGAAACGTTATTAACCCTAGAGTCGTTAAAAACCCTAGCAGTTATGAAGTAACAGTATATAACAATTAAAAAAAAGAATACACAATATACCAACATCATTCCTTAATAACTAAAAAAAAATCTTAATGTTTTTTTCTTAAAAGAGAAATTCTCTACTCTTATTTTAATGCAGTACCACAATTTGTAGAATAAAATCATTTTTGGTTATTTTGAAATTACAATCATTAAGTAGTATTACCTTACTTAAGAATATTTTTAAAAAAACTACTTAATAGTAGAGTATTAGTTGAAGTCGAGAAAAAAATTTACTTGGAAATTTGAAGTAAGGCAATTCCTACATTATAATAAGTGGCCCAAAAAATTGATCATATTTTTGAATCAACTATTATATTTTGATGTTAAGAATTTCAAATGAGCAAAAAAATTCAAATATAGAAAAAAAAGCTTTACTTTGCTTAGCACGACAAAACAATATAGCACATCAATATTATTTTTTAAATCATTTACATTATATTTTAATGTAAATTATTATCTCATGTATTATGCAACATTAGTAGAAATAGCTAATATAAATAAATATTTTGATCATGAAATAGCTAACTCCAATCTGAACGAAAGGCGTCATGTCTTTCAAAAATATAATATTTTCTTATTTAAAATTAATATTCTTTTCCTAATTGATGTTTATTTAATTTTGCCTTCAATACAATATGGAATTAAATTTGACATCAAAATGATTAACATGTAATTGGGATTTTTAAATTCTTTTTTCATACTCCTTCGGTGCAAAATCTATGTAAAAAAAATGTCTGACTTTTAATTTGACCATGAAGAACGTCTGTTTATATCTATTGGTGTTTTTGTTGTCTTATCGGTGCGTTTATAATGCTCACATAACGGAAAAAAGTTTCATTCGGTTTTAGAATATTAACTGTATATATTTATTTATTTACTAAAATTTGTTTATTTTGAGTCGCTCGAACCCTTTTACTTAACAGTAACTGTCGATTTTTATCAAATTTGTTCAAATAATTTCATTTCCCTGATGTTCGTCTAATGATCGCTGAAATAATATTTTCCAGGAACCTTGGAATAAAACACTTTTATGAGAAGAGTAGCTCTACGACTACAAACCTAGATGAATGTGTCATGGAACAAAACCTACCGTCCATTTTATATAATCTACGTTTATTAGAATTTAAAACCATTCATAGCAGTTTTATTTTGGTCTACTTTTAATTCATATCATTTTATCTTTTTACTCTCTTCATCTTTTGTTCACGGTTTTACCCTATAAATTCTTTGTCTGTTCAATTATCTAATGAATAATAAGTAAAAACTTTCGTGTTTTAAAAATGAAGTACTGAACTAGTTGAACGACATATTCATAGAATTAGATAATTAGATTTCAATCGGATTCTTTCCATAATTTTAAAAAAATGTACCCATGAATGCAGACCCTTCATGAACTTTAATGAAATAATTTTTAATCTATTTTTGTGTTGAATGGAATTCATAATTTACATATTGATTTCAAATTAATTTTCGACCACAAATACCAATGATAATTGCAGACGCCACTACATCAAACCCGTAAATTAAATTAAAATCAATGTTATTTTGATAGACAACTGTAATTTACGTAATCCAAGCTAAACTTGCCGTTCGCTGCTTTACATTTAAATAAAATTCTCCCAAAAAATCCCAATAAAATACGTTTCAAACAATACCAAACATTGTAAATAGTATTTTTAAATAAAAGTTATAAAACACTTCAAAAAAATAATTTTGATATGGTTTGGTAGTGCGTATAACCAATGAGAAATGGAAAATAAGAATTCATTTTCTTATCGTAAACTGTGATAAGAAAAATTTAATTGTAGGCTATTATTGCAAGTCTGGTGTTGTATTTCACTTTTATTTTACCTTTTAAAAAACTTATCTTGAATGCATATCGGCAAAAACTATGCAAAATTAAATAAAGGTAAAAATATGTCCACGTGGTTAGATATATATGTGTTATTAATTACAGTTATTCAAGGATAAACTAATCCAATGTTATATAAGCTATTTGCATGACGCATCGTAGCACTTCTTCTTTAATATATTACTTTTTAATATTAATCTCTCAATACATAGCAAAAACAAATTAGATTTACAATTTTCAAATATATCGATACTGTGGTTAATTTTTTGTTTCTTGTTGGTATATTTGATTCAAGATCAACGTTAAATATTGTACGAAAGTTTTTAAAAATATTCTCTCGAACAAATATATGAGTACGTGTATATTTTACTACTGTTTGAAACGATAGAGAACTTTAGTCACGAACATGTTTCAATAAACCTGTCAACACTTGGAAATACTTCATAAAATTTACTCTTGTAGTTCATAATTTTATTTTTTTCAATTGATTAAAGTAATCATTTACATCAACAATATTTTGTGAATGATACAATTTAATTTTATTTACAAAGAAATTTATTTCTTATTTAATTCATTTCATATTGATTTTAAAAAAAGATTATTTAACATTTTTTGTACCTACAGTCCCTGGCCATATTATTAGACGCACTTAAGATTTTACACAAAATGTACGTATTCTACTAAAATTAAATTTAATATTGTTTACTTTTTACATTATAAAAAATTATATTGGGTTTTAAGAAAAATATTTTCTGGATGAGAGTAAAACCATGCTTATTATCCCTATTACCCTACTTTACGATAAAAGCCTTGATTTGAAACCCATTGAAAATACGTGAAAAATCTGAAAATAATAGTAGTTAAAGAGATGGTCACAATAGAAAAATAACCCTTAGAAAATATACCGATTAGCCCTCAAAATTTTAAAGTGTGTATTTTCCGAATTTTTTTTTTTGCAAATCAATGGGAAATCGTTTGTAAAAATTTGTGAAAGAAACCGTTTTGTTTGTGACAAAATAGTTTAGCGGTAATTAATTAATTACAAAAAATTAATTAATTATTCATTCATATAGTAAAATGGTAAGAAAATAAGGTTTTAAGAAACATACAATAACAAAATGGCGAGAAAATATAGGAAACGGTTGATTAAAACTAAAACTAAAAAAAAATAAGGAAAACTAGACAGAATTTCCCCCCTACGAAAAAAAAATGGAAAAAAAGGCAATAATAATATTAAATTTTTTTATGAAATTATATTTTCAAAAAATTTTCCAAAATAACAAAAATCAAAACATAATTAAACACGCTTTTCTCCCAAATTTTTTCATCGTTTGTGAAAAATTAACTTTTCCGACAAAAATTTTTGAAAATAAATAAGTATCCAATGAAGAACATTGAGTGTTTTTTTAATTTTCGGAAAATATTTTCCACACTTAAATTGTTATCGTTTGTATAATTTGAAGAAAAATTAATTTCATTATTGCCTTTTTTCCATTTTTTTTCGAAGAGGAGGAGGTTCTGCTTAGTTTTCTTTAATTTTCTTTTTAGTTTTAACCAACCATTTCCTATGTTTTCTCGCCCTATTTTTATTGTATGTTGCTTAAAACCTTATTTTCTTATCATTTTACTATATGAATGACTAATTAATTAATTTTTCGTAATTAATTAATTACCGCTAAACTATTTTGTCACAAACGAAACGGTTTATTTCACAAATTTTTACGAATGATTTCTCATCGATTGGCAAAAAAAAATCGGAAAATTCACACTTTATAATGTTGTTGGCTAATCGGTATAGGGTCGCAGAATGGGATCTTAAATATCAGTAAACGGGCTTTCAATTAAATATTAAACAATTCAGCTCGCCATAATTAAAAAGATGTTTAATTAATTTGATGGTAAAAATTTATTTTTAAGTAAATATAATTTTTGGTTATAAATAAAATTTGTACAGGAAAGTTTAACCCAATGAAAAATATGAAACCAAAATAAAGTAGCTCTTCAGGTTTTATACAAAAACCAATAGCGCGTCTATTAATATGGCCAGGGACTGTATATGTTCACATTATGTATATTGAAATGCTGAGACATCAAATTTAAATGAAATTAGGCAACATGTTACCGTACTATGTGCGATCACATATAATATACACTTATACATGTATCATGAATGTTTAAACTCATTGTTTTTGTTATGATTCATTGGCTTAAATATTTTTGGGTAGGAAAGAAAGATCGTTAGTATATAAGGATTGGTACTTTAACGATGAGTTTATTTGTTATTTATGTATTATGTTTATATTATGGTGAGCGGTAGTTTTAATATTATTTTGTTTGTATTGGAAAAGGGTGATGGCTTAGGCTTAGCATGATATCTATGAGCCGTGAAAGAAGCGAGCGATTAATTCGCGGGTGGAACTAAAGACGTTGTTGAAATAATTCCCATCTCTTTTGAATATGAAGAGGGTGCGGCATTGTTGTAAACTTTTTCTAGGAAATAATCTCTGGTTTATTTGGTGGTGATAAAGTGCGTAGATAGCGTGGCCGAAACAACGGCCGAAAAAAAAGTATACCTGAGGTAGTGCTATGGTAGACGGCTGTGTACTTAGTTAGCATAGGTCTCGTTAAGTATGCATAATGATGACGCTGCGCACATTTATATTGAAAGACATGTACATGTATTATCGCCGTTGTTCTCTGTATGTTGATATATTTGTATTCGTCACATAACTTGGCGTGCCATGAGTGACGGAGTGACTGTGAACAGAAGTTAAATGAGTCGTTTCGTTCAGTGAGTGAGCGGAACGCGAACCGATCAGAACACACCGTTCCCTGATTATATTGCAATTAAAGTATTCGAATTCGCGAAGCAATAATGCACCAGGTGGGATGCGCGGCAACATTCAATAATACCGCCCCCTCACGGTGAGGCGTGCAGGATCGCCCGCCTGCCAATCACCCACCAATACATCTAGATTTAGTGCACTAGTGACATATATTTGTCGCAATGAAGGTTCGAACATCGAAAAGGACGTCGTCAACAGTTTCAACATTTTCATCCCCCGGATCCTACCCCCCAATCGGGCCGGCATACTGGCAACCTCCACCAAACCCCAACCCCTATCTAGCTCCAGGTAGCCACTATTTCCCCATACAAATCACCTTAATTATATAACAAAGTTATAAATATCCTCCACTTGCACTTTTAACATTTCACCACAAGCTTAGAAATCAATTATTGAAACGTATGTTTTCTCTTGTTGCAGAACGAAAACTTTTCGTCGGTATGCTTAGCAAGAAACTGGGAGAGAATGATGTGCGAGCGTTATTTTCTGGACATGGACTTATAGAAGAATGTTCTGTACTTCGCGATCCTTCTGGGCAATCCCGTGGCTGTGCCTTCGTTACATTTTCCACAAAACAAGCCGCTGTTGCGGCGATAAAAGCTTTACATCATTCACAAACGATGGATGGATGTTCGTCACCACTTGTAGTTAAGTTCGCTGACACGCAAAAAGAAAAAGACCAAAAACGTTTGCAACAAATCCACGCGAATATATGGGGGTCTGCTGCGACGCCGGCTCTAGTCCAACCCCCACAACAATTTCAAACTGTACTGCAAAACGATGCGTCGTTGCAGTTGTTGCAAGCGATGGGTGGCACCAATTTACTTCAGCAACATTTACTTAATCCCGATGGAAGTGGGTTGTTAGCGCCAATGAGTATGCAAAATTTGGTGACATTGGCCGCGATGACACAGCCAGCAGCAGCGACTCCACTTTGTGTCGCTGGATTGCTGGGCAAGGGTGGTGTGGCGGATCGTGCTTGCACGGCAGCTTTACAACCGGCCGCGATTCCGGCAGGGTTGACGGCAAGTCTTCCGGGAGCTGCTGGCTTAGCATCGGCAACCGGACTTAGAACAATCGGCGCTGATCTCACAAATTCAAGTGGAAATGTTTATAGTCAACTTTTAAGCGGTGCTATTTCTCCGAATGTCACTGCGGCTGCCGCTGCGGCAGGAAAACAAGTCGAAGGTAAAGCACATACCAAACTTTGTAAGATTTTTGTTTTAACATTTCCTGTATTCGTAACCATTTCCTGTTTCAGGACCAGAGGGTTCAAATTTATTCATATACCACCTACCGCAAGAGTTCAACGACACAGACTTAGCATCGACGTTCCTACCGTTTGGCCACGTAATGTCCGCAAAGGTGTTTATAGACAAACAGACGCACTTATCGAAATGTTTTGGGTTTGTGTCGTTTGATAACGCATCGTCGGCACAGGCTGCGATTCAAGCGATGAATGGTTTTCAAATAGGCACAAAACGTCTTAAGGTGCAACTAAAACGACCCAAAGAGGCCGCAAGGCCATATTAGCCAGTGTAACTATTATTCGTAATTGTATTATTTTTTATCAATCACCAAAGAATCATGATTGTGTTGTGTTCGGAATTTGATTACCGTGTATCAAGTGCTGTGTTTTTCTTTTCTTTTATTTCTTTTTTTCCATTGTTCGTCGTGAATTTATGTTTCGTCTTTATACAAATTACCAAAATACGATTTTTACTGTGTGACGCGGTAATCAGTGGCCAAATCTCAGGAACAAAAAACAAATGTAGCTAATTACCAATGAAATGACTTTAAAAAATATTACCAATTATAAATAAAATGAAATGATAAAAAGTAAAATTTGTCAACGGTGCAAATAAATGGAAATCTGCATTGTTAACTAATATGTGCAGCATAGTTTTATGGCTGGTACTTGTGTAATTAATGTTAAGAGAATACGAATGAGTTGAATATATCTGAGTATGCATTTGCAGTAACTTAAGTGTTATGTTTGATAACTGTTATACAATAATGTTTTGGTTAATTAGATTTTGTAAAAATCCTATTCTTGTGTTTCATAGTATTGTCACTTAAGCAGGTGCACATATCAAGAAAATAATAAAGCTATTTTGAAAAATATTCGTACATTCTAACAATGTGTTCTGTAATTTTCACCAAAGTATGTCACATATCTTTACAATAATAATGAAGAGTAGAGAAGTATAAATGGAGGGAAATGTGTGTGCGGCCGTGTGTATGTGAATAATGTACGTAACATGTATCCTACATAATATGAGACTGTGGTATATTTATTTCCAATTTATCATTAGAAGTTATGAGACTATACATTTGTACCTCTATACATGAATGCGATCTATAACTTGCATTTTGCTGACTCGTTAACTGTTTGTTATCAACGTACTTTCATGTTGCATTAAACCTCTATGCGCTTATGTCCCTGACGATGAATGTATTTCCACTAATGTGCAAACACCTGGGTTTTTACTTACTTGTGTGTTAATAAGTCATATCAAAGTCCCTTTAATGTCTGATTATTTCAACTTTGTCATTGGAGTTCCTATTTTTATACGTACTTGAAAAATATAATAATAAATTGAATGCATAAAAAAAGAAGAAAAAAAACAATTAATAATAATATATTTACGACTGACTGATAATACTTAATTTCATATTTTTTATCGAAAAAATTCATTTCTCATAGAAAATTCAACACTTTATTTTAAATTGATTTCAGTGAAATCATCTAAGAATACATAAATATTTCATTAGTTAAATATTATTTAATATTTATTTTATTAATTTACATAAATTTCTTAAAAAATCGTGTGATAATAATTTAGAAGCTGAAAATATATTTACAATGACAATTTCTGTGACGAGTTTTAATGAAATAAAAATAAAAAAAAAAACTTCAAATAAAAGAAAAATAATTCAATAAATGATTTTTCCTTTTAATCTTAGTGGATTATATTTTCAACAATGGTATATTTCAGAATGTAAAATGACTGTTGTCTACTTTCTTTTTCAGAAATATCTCAAAATTAAATATCTATTATTTGGAAGAAAAGTAAAAATAAAGCCTTGGAAATTTTTTTTGAAAATTCAAATTGGGGGGTTTAAATTGTCTTATATTCATTCGTTTTGCTATTTTATTTTAAATGAAAGGTCAAATAATAGAAAATCTCAACACTGTTATAGTACTCTTTAAAAAGTAAGCTACAAAACTGAAAAAATGGCACTTTTTAAACTAAATTTCCAAAATTTTCAAAGAAATAAATAAAAAAAAATAAAAACATTCTTTGATATAAAAACCACTTTCAAGAATTGCATGTTACAAACAAAAGCAAGAAATTTCTTAGAAAAATGTTTTTCACATTATTTCTTTTTCAATCTGTAAAGTTTTAACATATATAAGTATTTCATTGGAGAAAAATGTGTTAGGCAAATATACTAATGATTATTTCAACATAATATTTCAAAAATTTCACTAGTGTCATAAAAGTTTTCAAAACTCAGTGAATAGTAGTTATATTTGAACTATACTTTATACAGAGCTTTAGACATTTTTTTAACGGAAAATCTTAAAAAAGGATTTACAAAAACATGTGTGTGCTTTCAATTTAAAAAAATGTAAACGAAGTAGAAACCTCATTTTACTGATTGGTGCCAGTAGTACAAATTATTTAAGCAGTAAATTATTTTACCTCATACCTACATGAAAACAAGTGATAATTAAATATGAGATACTTAAACATGGACAGTTCATCATACGACACTGAAACTAAACTAGCTTAAGTTCCGAAATACAAATTGTTATTTTTTTATGTATAAAGAATATGGCGCTTTGATAAACTAATAGTTAATCACAATTTCGTGTCGTTTAATTTAAGTGTTTAAGTGTCGCGTGTTCTCGTATTGGTAAACATCAGGGGTGAGCAAACTTAACATTGGTATGATCGGTTATAATTTTTTTTATTTATACTTCAAAAAATAGATTAAATTAAAAACAAATATAAATTTAAAGAGAGGATGCGTGAAAGGAAAGTATTAGAAGAACTATTTGGGAATCGGTAATATCCGTTGTAGAGTAGGCGCGTGTTTAGTTTTAAATTTAAGTTTCATTGTTTGCTAACTTAAGTGCATATTTTCAATTAATTTTTTTTAAATTTTTCTTAAGAAATTATTTAATATGCCTACGATTGTTTGTCGACCTGTTCGCGATCGACCGTTTACCCACCCTTGGTACATATCATTTGAAAATACAGAACTTGAGGGTTTCTGTAAAAAAATAAATTTAATAACATAAATATTATCGGCTTACGATTTACGTTGCAGATATGAACTCATTATTTCATCACATTTTTGCACTTTTTATTACAGGTAGAAAAGGTTGAATTTTTCTTTTACAAATTCCAACAATGTTTTTATTATTAATTTGCACAAATCTATGAACCATAGAAATTTGTAAGTTTTTAAATTTAAAGAGCTGATTATAGAAAATAAATTAATTTCTTATCCTTTTTAATAAAAAGGTATTTGAAGGTATTTTGAAATCATTACATTTAAAATATCTTTAACAGCCTTAAACGAGTTTTAAAGGGTTTTTTAAACATTTAAAATACCTTTTTTTAACAGGGATAAGTTTTTTTTTATTTTTATGGCTTATTTAAGTTAAGCAAATATCAAGAAAATCTTTTTTTTAAGATTTTAATTGACAATTCAATATTTTCTTTATTAAAATAAAATACGGCCGTCATTTAAAAGCTTTAACTTCCATTCCTCTAGTTTTCCAATTACTGTATAAAACAGTTGCTGTAATTGATTTTCCTCTGAGTAAATTTTAGTTTTTACTAGGACAACAACAGTAACAATTCCGCAAACCAATAAAAAAAAATAATAAAAACAAAATTTCCGCGAATTCCTTTGTACGAAATTGAAGGATTTTTGAAATTTTAAATATTTCAGCCTAGGGGTGTAATGGGGTATGGTATAAGGGGTACCAATATGTCCTCGATACATTTGAAATTAATTTTTTAAAAATCAGACATTTCTTTTTATAAAGTAATACAAAAGTATTGATGTATTTACAGTTAAAGGTAAGGGTATAGTTATTTCTATATGTCAGTTATCTCTATATTATCACTTTTCTTAGA
Organism: Sisyra terminalis; assembly: GCA_958496175.1. Taxonomy (NCBI): domain Eukaryota; kingdom Metazoa; phylum Arthropoda; class Insecta; order Neuroptera; family Sisyridae; genus Sisyra; species Sisyra terminalis. The sequence continues at coordinate 19,487,627 of OY292275.1, forward strand.
ATTTATTTCAGTTTTTCCTGTTTTCTCTTGAACAACACAATGATTGTTTTTGGAATTTAAAATAAATAGTAACCCAAAAATTCATTTAGAAAATATTTTAAATAATAACAAAAAAATTATATTTTTTAGAGTAGCGTTCAAAAACAATTTTCCTTTTAATAACATATTAAATTTTTAGATTACGAAACCAAAACGTTGATTTTTCATACTACTACTCGTACAACAAGAAACAGGCCAGAAATAAACTTATAACCATAAAACTAATGTTTTCAAAAATAGTTTTGATTTAAATGAAATTTTACATCTTTATATCGGTATCGAATTATATTTAATTGCTTTCATAATGTTACATCATCAATGAGGAAAGTTTTTGTTAAAATATTTTTCAAAAATGTGTCACCATACTCTTAAATTAAAACATTTTTTATCAGTTGGTTGAAAAGTTTTTATATTTTTACTTTTATGGAATGTACAGAAAATTTTCATAACTTATTTCATTTTATTTTATACTTTCTGTATAATGTACAATTATAGTAGTAATTTTCCTAAAACTATATACTTTGTGTCTATAGATTAAAAAAATAAGTATGATTAAATTAGGTAAAACGTTTTCAGGGTTACTAATTTTTCATTACTTTAATTTTCTTAAAATTAAAAGAAAATTGTCCGTAACTTAAACCAGCACGTTAAATTTTCAATGTGAAAACAATTAGTATTACATAAAATTGTCGACAAACATAATGAAACAAATTATCAAGACAAATTTCTTAACTTCTTTGAAATGAATGAAAAAGAAACATTTTGCATTGTTATTTTCATACGGTAAACTTTCTCAATCTCATCTAATCATTTTTGCAACTTTACTGCAAACATCGATATTACAATATTATCTTTTTATATACCTTCCTATAAATTCACTGAAGAAATATTAATTGAAATAATTTTATCGCTAAAATTGAAGATATTTTGTATTCTAGTAATTGTCAATTTAATTATTGAAAAGCGTAACTATTAAAGGAAATGTACGTGGCAATAATCAATAATTTAAATCAATAACATCCGGTCAACTGCAATATATGAATACCTCTGTGACTGTAGAATTCGTAAATGGCAAACATAATGGACGTTATAACCTTTAATGTATATAAAAGAAAAGTTAGAAATATTTAAGTATGTTCTTACAGGTACTGCTCGAAGTTATAGTTTTGGAGAAACAAGAAAAAAAATTGCGCAATATCTTATTACCGAATTGAGAATCTACTCATTTATAATATTTTTATTAGCAAAAATTATAAAATCCAATCAATTTTGAATTTTTTATTATTATAATGGATGTTAAAATAAAACTTCGATTAACTAGAAAGTAAGTTAAATTATTTTTCGGTAAGCTTTTTGAAATAATTACTATATTTTTTTTATATCTTTAGATATGTAAAAGAATTAAACAAGAATTATTGACTAAGTATTAATTCTTCCCGTTGATATATCCGCCTGGGTAATTATCTTCTATCTCTGGGATTCCTTGCAATAGTAAGATTAATTTCTACAGTTTATTTCATAAACCCGGAAGTAGAACTCATTATAAATATTCCATGAAATCATTACAGACGACGACAATGGAAGTAATAAAATTTCTTATCTATTAAATAAAAATTGGAAACAATTTTTTTTGAGCTTTCAGTCTTCGATTTTAAACTTTTTATGGAGAATATTTCGTTATATCTCGTTTCAACAATGGAAAAATTATATAACAGTTCTTCCTAATATTTACATGTGTAGCTTCATGTAACCACGGATGTTTCCTTAGAAAGTTATAGCATCCTTGAGGGATTAAATAGTCTCTATTGGGGGCCACTATTTTATATCAACCATAGTAAATGATCTTTTTTTAACACTCCTGTAAAATATTATTGCAACTTTGAAATAATAGCCTTATCATGAAAAACTAATCTCTTTCAAGAAACATTTTTGCCGCGCACAAAATTAAAATCGGTTTTGTTACAGTTGCAATATAGTTTACTTCTTAGTTACATAATATTGATGGTTTAATGACTAATATTCCGTAAATTTTCCATTTTATTAATGATGTGGATACTCACGACTTTGCTAGCGTGGAATACAAATTCGTTATATTTACAATGTTATTGATTAATTATACGTATATCTTAATTATTTCAATTTTCCATATTTAACTAGAAGTATTGTTTATACCTTCCTTTAATAGCTTTTTCAAAGTCATTAAAAGTGTATGAATCTGTATGTTAGAAACATCACATAGACCGTATTTTAGTTCAATTGAAAAATATGATATTGGCAGAAATAATATAATAATGTATCAAACATTAAAAAACAATGGGTGAATTAAATAATAAACTTTCAATATTAATTTTGATACATCTTTTAAACAATTCAAAATCTGACTAGGTATGTTGAATTATTTGCGAATTGAAATAGAGAATAAGACGATACCTTAATTTTCATGAAATAATTGACTTTTCAAATTTTACTGAGTTAAGTTTTCAGTACAAATGAAAATGTGAAGTAGTAACCAACATATTCCATATAAATATATAAATACTTCGAATACTAAAAATAGATATAAAACAATATCATTATTTAAACGTATACAGAGATTTATAAATCAACTTTCTATCATATAATTCGTAATTTCGTTAAAGATCGTGAATTAAAAATTTTTAAAGTTTTGAATATTTTTAATTAGTGAAAATTTGAAAATACATTTTACCCCTTGTTTCCCATTTTACGGTGCAAACTAAAAAAAACTGGGAGCTAGTGTTTTTTTTTTTAATTTTTGTTTGATATTTTTTTTTTTCGTTAAAATTGTAACTTGTTACGTTCTGGGTTTGTTAATTAAGTCAAAGATTTACTAAAACAAATGGAAATAATTTGTCTACAAATTAAAAATTATCACTTAATTGAACCAATAAATGTCTATTGATGGAGCCTTTTTACGAACAGGCAAGAGAAACCAGAAACGTGGGATTTGATAAATATGTTCGTACTTTACTTCGAAAAAACCTTTAGGGGGCATACTTTTATATATAATGATTACTTTTTTTCTTAGTGAAGAAAGTTTTCTTCTCTTTATTCTAGAGTAGGGAAGAATTACGGAGCTTCAATTCCTATTCCGAAAAATTAGAAATTCCCATAAACGTATACCTTCGACTTCGCACCGACAATTTTGAAATCGGAGATAAAGCTATCAAGCTTTTGTTAATAGACAACAATATGCTTCTTTCGAAATAGCTCAAGTCGATTTAAAGTTTTAGTTCAATTATTGTTGTATAAAACTTTTTCACTGATTTTGAAAAGTTATGGTATTTAAACAGTATATAAAATATAATGTGGTCTTATTTACGTAATTAAATTTACAAGGGAGGAGGGTGGGTTCAAAAATACCTAAAATTATCTTACGCAATTAATGGATGCCTCCTTACGGAGGGGTCTAATACCAGTAGAACCATATAGAGGAAAAGTGGTAACAAAGTTTGCTTAATCAACAATCGAAATTTCAAATTTAATAATCAAAAGACTGGCACGCATAATACATTAATACCGCTTATCTATACAAAGATACACATTTATAAAAATAAAATTGTAGTGTCAACGTGTGTAGTGTTTGTAATGTAAAAAATTACATCACTTTTTTTACTAAATGCATTTCTATATCTACAATTGGTATATTCAAACCATTGTGAAATTTTTGGATTAGAAACAAGACATTGTTTAGAAATTGAATTTCAAGCGCTAAAAAAATCCAAAGGAACTAAAAAACAATTTTCCTCAAAAAATTATGTTAATTCAACAATCGGAGAGTTCGTAAAAAATAGATGAAAATGTGAAAATAAATAGTATACAGTCGTACCATAGACATTGTAAATAAGGAATTATTGAGGAATTATTATTTACATCTTATTCAGGTAAAGTTAATGTTAACTATTGATAAAATGTTTTGCTTACTGTATTGATAAATTTGAAATTATGTGACTCACTTATTGTGAATTTATAATTGTGATGATTTTATAGATTTTTTTGTTATTGAAACTATACTAATTATGTCTGCCAAACGATAACCCAAGTTCGGACAGGGCGACGTCTGCCAGTATATTGTATTAACAGTATTGTTATATTATTTCGTTCTACGTTTGTATTCTATACTTTATATCACTGAACAGACTTCTGAAAAATATTTCTTTAATTTGTTTAGATTTGCCTGGATCTGCTCTTAACGTATGTATTTTGAAATCTGCGGTTCCCATGAACCCACATTCGTAACATCCCTGCGATTCCTACTTTGTAGGATCAAGAATGTATTCTCCAAATGTTATATCTTATTACTAAGTATGTTAGAATAGATTGTTATTGCCATCGCCATGAGTGTGTATATATTTTACCTAAACCTAGCCAACCAATATCTTCTCAAAAATTAAAAGCCAAGAAATAAATTGATTCCTAAATTAACACTTTAGGCAACCTTAGTAATACTTGTAATAATTTGTTCACAGGTATTTAATTATTTATCTATGTATTATTAAGATTACTCATACAAGTTATTCTTATAACAAAATTTATATTTCAATAAATAAGCGATCTTGACAGAGGAAAGAGTATTCCCACCTAAAAATGCATTGTTCGTTTAAATTGCAATTCTCGCAAATTATCATTCAGCTAAAATTAAAATAATGGCGATTTTTGAAGATTTCAAAACTGAAAATTATAAGTAAATAAGAATCATTAAATAAGAAGTATTTTTCATAGTTTGTAACAAACTTTTTTAGCTTTTATAAATACTCTTAACTTTCTTAAGTATTTTCAAAACATATTTGTTATTCCCCGACAATTTTACCGCCATTAGTCAAACACATTAGTACCATTAGTTTCACTTTAGACAAACAGGTGGCAGTAGCACATTTCAAAATTTCGTAAACAACTTGAAAATAACAATTCTAATAACTCAAACAAACTGACTTAACTCTACAAAAATGCAAGACATAAGCCTAATGTGTAATTATCCGGGTTGTAAGAAAAGTATTTCACAATTTGCTCATGTAACGACTTGTTCGCATTTATTTTGTTACGAACATGGACAGGAAATTTCATCCAATGGAACAAAAAAATGTCCCAACTGTTCTATCGTTTTTGAGTCCCCTGATGATTTACAAGGCATTAATTTATGCCCTACTGAAACTACTAAATCGGTATATTTAAAAAGCTTTAAATTATCATTTTATTATAGTTTTACTCATTAATCATATACAGTTGATACTAGCTGGATTACCACCGGACACAATAATGGAAATATCTCAAAAAGCTCTTTCTTTCTGGACTTATCAATTCATGCAAAAACAATTGTTCTTAGAGTCTAGTTTGAAAAATACTACTACTAATTTAGATATTATGCGTAATTATTGTGAAAATATGGAGATGCAGCATAATTCTGAAATACAAGCATTGAGACGTAAACTGACAAGTATATGGAACAAGTCTTATGATTGTAAAGAATAACATTTTTAATTTTAATCAATTATTTATTTCAATTTTTAGCAATTTCTGAAGAAATGGACACTTTTAAAAAACGTTGTGAAGAGTTAGTGATACAATTAAGTGATAAATCGCGAGCTTTCAATAAACTTAAGGTAATTGTATTTTTCGCTTTTTTTTGCTTAATTATAATTATTGATTTATTGTAGAGTCAACATGAAATGTTGAGACGCACCCTTATTCCGAAAGTGCATAGTCCAAATGAAACCAATCGACCTGAAATTAAAATGTCTCAAAATATGCCTTCTTTTAACCTTATTTCATTTCACCGTCCGGCGTCCAACTCAAGTAAATGCTATAATAATAATTCTTCAAAAGGCACAGGAGTATATTATAAAACTATTTCAAATTTAAAAATATATTTTTTCTAGGATTTGTCTTCAATCCCAGTAATACACAACAATAAATAGCAATAACAAGTAATTGGAAACACAAAGAATTAAAAATTTAATTGTTTATTAAATCCTACAACAGGAAATTTTTTCAAATGATCTTTAAGAACTGATGGAAATAAAGAAACTAATTTAAATCTTTCGCCCATTTTATCTGAATCAGTCATCATTTTATATCCACGTTCTAATGATTTTTTGTCTTCTTCTTTGGCATTTTTCATTAACATTTCTAAACGAACACCCATACTCATTTCCAACAAAAAGTCTCGTTGATAAACGGGTCCATACGTAACCAACTTATTTTCATTAGTGAGTGTTTCACATAATACTTTAAAATCAACATCGGCTGTTAAATCGGCAGTTCCTGGATCATCAAGCGGGTCGTGCAGTTTATGGTTTTTGAAAGCCTAAAGTCGAACAATGATAAATAAAAAATACTTTTGAAAATTAAGTTAAATATTACCCTGAATGTATCACTTTTTTCTCCTAAATGACCATAATCAGCAATCAAACCAACACCTCCAGTTTCTTCGAAACGTGAAGCTATGTGCTTTAAGATTAAAACAGTTTCTAAAGAAATTTCAAAATGTTCTCTTTTTTCAGATTCGTTAATGAAAAATTTTGAGGCAGGAGTATGTTCAGGGGAAATTACATATGTTAAGTTTTCATTTGAGTCTAGGCCAATTAGTACTTCTCTCCAACCTTCATTCGTTTTCTAAAAAAAAAAAAAAAGATGTATGCGTTTTAAAGAATACGAATCATATGAACTATCTTATAATAATGGATTAAGATTATTTTTTTTATGTTTATATAAAGACTTGGAAAAGTCTTATTTAAGAATTAATAATAGCGATTTACTATCGCTTGAAAGAAATTAGAGAAGAAATATTTAAATGAATCCTTAAATTAATGGAATATTAAGTAGGTTTCCGAAAGGTAAGTAGTATGAATTTTATCATTAATTTAATATAATATGTGTACTAGTAATAAGCTTCCTAAAAAAATGCTATTTCTCAAATCCTTATATATTTTAATTTACAATTTATATGTAATTATATTTTTTGAGTATAAACCATACCAACCTGCAACTTATGTATTGGTAAGGCATCGAAAAATTCGTGAGCTATTAGCAATGAAAAATTTTTCGGTACGTCTTGTATTCGCTCATACCAAAATACAGGTACATCTGATTTAGATAATCCAGTTTTGTAATGATTTGTTCTACTATTTGAAGAAGTCACAGCTACATCTAATCGCTCCTCTTGAATTTTACTCAAATGAGGACTAACTTCCACTAAATGAATACTCATATCCTTTTCTTCTTTGAAATGTTTGAACACCTATAACAATTGTTTTATTTTATTTCTTAAACTTACAATGATGGAAAGCTGCTTAGATATTACTCGTAAAATATCAGCTGAAAGTGAGCCTCTTCCAGGGCCCATTTCAATCAGTTGGAAAGGTCGAGGGCGTCCAATTTTATTCCATTCATTTAACAGCCAAATTGCAACCATCTGCATCAAATAACAGGAAATTTAAAAATAATTTATAACACTTAAAGCAGTTTATTACTTCTCCAAACAATTGACTTATTTCTGGAGATGTTATGAAATCTCCACCACTTCCAAAAACATCCCTCTTCATATAGTAGCCGGATAAGGGATTTGTTAGAACTTCCTTCATGTATTGTGCAACCGTAATAGGACCAGTCATTTTGATTCGAGCAATCAATTGCCCTAGAAGAGTAGAAGAATACGTTGAAGTCCCGGCGTTTTCATTTTCTTTAGGAATTTCGTTAGCACCACAGAATAACCGAGAACTAGCATTAAAAAAATAGCGGTTATGTTTTAACAATCTATTCCGAAAAATATTCATTATTCAGTAAAAGCTACAATTTGTTTGATTTGAAAATTATTCTTAAAAATATTATTAATCAACAATTATATTATATTAATATTATTAGTCAACAATTGACAGTTGACAGTTTGATAATGTTGAGGTTATGTTTTGTTTACTAGGTTTTATTTCAAACTTTTCAACAGATACAGGACAGTTGATTTCAGAATAGATCTCCAAGGGTGCATTGAGTGCGTTCCAGCAATCTTCCAATGCTAAATCATTCGAAATTAAATAGTTTAAGTAATCATCAGAAATTATATCTGATATCGCTGGAATTTAAATATATAAAACCTTTTGTTGTGTATGAAGCTAGTATACCTCGTATACCATATGCTTTCTAGGCAGTTTTTCAGTATTATTTATTTTAATAATTGATTATTTTTTGAAGATTATTTACCGTCGGTTTATTACAATTAAGGTTTTGAGCGATTCTAGTGTTAATAAATTTCCGTTAATTGAGGAGTATTGAAAATTCCCCCGTCACGAGATTTGAACTTTGGGAAGCCGGAGCTGAAAAGCGAATGCTTTTACAGGTTTTACAGGAGTTGAAGCTGTAATATTCACTTTAGCAGAGTCAGAGCCATAAAAATTTATACTGATTTCAGCTGCTTGCAAGCTTATGTTCAATGCAATCTCCTGAATATTTAAAAACGTACTTTTTTAGACCCTCATATTTAGCCAAGTGTAAATTCTATAAAATTGCATTTAAATTGTTGAAGAGACATCTTTTGGCTCAAGTCCCTTTTAGAACAGTCAAATCTGGCTTATACATTTACATTATGGGCCGTTTTATTCACTAATTAAATTAAAAACAAAGTCGAAAATGCAACGTTGTAAGATTTGACTGAAAAAAGACTTTTGCGCAACCTTTACCTAAAATAATACTTTCATAAGTTATTACAATTTAAATCGGAGCTGGTACCAGAATCTGGGTTAAAGTTAAATATTGGTTCCAGAGCTGGAGCTTTAGCGTAACAAAACAGCTCCGGAGCTGGAGCCTTAGTATATTTAGTACAACTCCCCAGCCTTGCCTAAAACCTATCCGGTTCAAACCGGCTGACTAATTGTTCTAATTAGTATTCCAACAATGCTACTTTTTACAACCGAAACCTAATGTCAGCTTCTCTCTCCTTTCGGGTAAAACGGAAACTTTTTTGTGAGGCTATTGTCTTGTTTATTTTCGGTATGTTTTAATAAATTAAAACTTAATTGTTTTAAATACAAATCACATTACATCATATCAACGGCAATCATTTTGATTTCTGAAATAAATGCACCCTTAAATTTATACTAGACAAAGTTTCTATTACGCCGGTCTGTTCTGAAGGCCCTAGGAACTCTCATAAATGTATTTTCGGTCGTAATTTTGGTAGATATTTTATCGAATCCTAAAGTTTGATGGAACTTTTTTTGCTTTAATAGTTTCAGAGCACATACATATCATAATAAATCATACATTATTTATAAGAATTGCTTGTATATTGACGCACTTATTTATATTTTCATCATTTTCATACATGTACGGAACTTTGTATTAAAGCAGAGTTAACGAGAAAAGATATGGCGGTGTTTAAAAAACTTGATCCCAACGAGTCGAAAGCAAATGAATAATATGATGAGTCCCGAGTTATGAATGCATCAACTTAAGAATATATATATACTCGGAGTTACAGTACATTTTTTAACCGGAGTACATTTTTAATTGGTTGGAGGAGAGAAACTTTCAGAAGTACAATTGCTTTAAAATTAAAAAAATATATAAAATTATCTGGGATTTATGTTCATGGCTAAAACGAATGATATAATATAATTTAAATAAATGACCTTTTTTGAATTAAAATATAGTTGTGTTTATACAAAACATACAATACAATGAAAGTTCTAATCCTAATATATATGGTACAGTGATTTTGTATTATCAGTGGGAATATATTCTCACTGGTGAAAATATATTAGGTAGATATTTTAGGTTGGCCTTCGCTAATTTAGTGATAATTCCTGGATAGATACATACATACACTTCTATTATTTTTTAATTCGCTAAGGTTTACCTAACAGATAATATATCTACCTAATATATTTTCACCAGTAAGAATATATTCTCACTGGTAATACAAATACACTGTTACATAAATATTCTAATACTTTAACGGTACTTTTTGTAAATATATTGTATACATTAACAGTTTTACAATAAGAAGGAAAACGGCGACATTAGAAGAAGAGAGAAGTACTGATACCAGAAATGTGAAGAGGGATGTCAGTACATTCAGTTGACGTTGACGGATCAAGCGGGAAGGTTGCTATTGTGAATCTTATCGTTACAATTGTTATATTATTTATAATTGATTTCAAAAATATAAAAATAAATGCTTTCTAAAATTTCAATAAAATTAAATTACGTAATAATAGAATGCTAGTGTAAATGTAATGTATTTAAATATTGATACTTAAAATATTGGTGCTACAAAATTATTATCGAATTCATTTAAGTACATTTTTCAACCCGTATTTAGTTTAAATCACATTATGAATATTTCGCATTGTTATTTTTTAAAGTAAAATTGTGAGTACATATTAAAAAAAAACTCTAAAATATTGATAAATCATAAAATTTATATGTCACCGTTAAAGCATACATTAGCGATACTGTCTTCGCATTTGTGGTATATGGCATCCTCTTCTATCATTCGCATTCAATATCTTTTATCGTTGTCATAGAAACTGATCAGCTGCTTGGTGCCTAGTTCAACGGGTTTGCTTAGACGGCAAGAAATGTAATATATTATCATATTTAATAACTAATATTTTGTATTGGTATTGATTGTATGCGCAAATTAAAACATTATTCAAATAGTTTTTGAATATCCAAGATTAAAATGAACCAATTATTAACTGAACAGAAAGCTGCAAACAGTACGCAGAACTAATATAGTGTGTGTGGATGTTTTGATGGTTTTGATGGTTATGATGTTTTATTTTTTTTGATTATTTTATATAAAACGATACCATAGTACCGTTATCTATAAATGCGAATACCAAGCATACGTAGTTTGGGTAGTTCGGTTTGTTCAATCTTAAACGTACATATTATAAAATCAGATTGAAATATTTATATGTTTACATATCATACTTTAACGATCGGCCGACCGGGTGTATATTTTGCGTTAAAGAAGATTTCTACTCTAAAATGGAAATGATTTTGTGATAAAAAAAGGAATTTGTTTTTATTGTTTCGAAAATACCGAAATTATTAAAAAAATTGATACGAAATACGATTTGAAAATATATTTTTCTTTGCAGATGTAATACATTGACAGTTTCAAAATAAATGCTCTCGTTAAAGTATTCATTCGCGTTAGTGTATATATTAGCGTGCTATTTTTGTTAAATTATAAACAACTCCAAGACATCCGTATTCATATACTTCATTTACTCATTTGTCATTAACGAACATTTTCAGAAAAGAAGAAACGAAAGAACGGTAGAATTAATTCACACTAGTAGTGTCAGGTGCATCAACACTATTAAAACTCTGGTCATTATATGGTTTCTCTTAGTCGTGGATAATTTAAAAGCATATCATTTACTTCTAATTCGCGTAAATAACCAACGACGATATAAAACGTCAATATTCAAACATTATACAATTTGAAGTATTCGATTGAGTTTTTGATTTCGGTCATTAATATGAGTTTCAGTTTCGTTTTGGTATCGACAGAAAATTTGATTTCTTGATATTTCATCGGGCCTTCGAAAGCGATCGGTGTAGTGGTGACTTGCATAGTATGGATTTATGGATTTATTCTATTTTCATTTATAGCGGTTTGTTTGCAAATATGAAAAATGTATAAAAAAGTAAACAAATAAAATAACAGGCTAGCCAAATAACAATCAAAAGAAGTTTCAGTTTTGCCCGAAATTAAGAAAGAAACGTTTATTCGGTTGTAAAATCTAATATCGGTCGGAGCTTAGTGAATCCTATGGCCAACTATAGCGACATTAGACAACATTAGATAATATTGTTTTGTAAAGGCATACATTAAAGCTTGAACACAGTTTTTTTTTTAAATAAGCATTTTTAATTTAATGTATACCTATTGTTAATGTTTAGGATACCGTTACAGTATGAATACTACTAAAATATTATTAATTTAATTATTCTTTATCACAAATCTTATACTGTTATGTGGTATTTGAGGGTTTAATTGTGAGCATTGAAAATTTTGTAACTTTATTGAATGGTTGGTAGAAATTGAACAGACGTTTGTTTTAACGACTTTCGTTATTCTACGTAAATCAAAAATCCGCAAGAATTTGCGGATCAATATAAACAGTGCGAAGAAATAAATTTATAACATACATTAACGTTTATGTGTACTTAAACGGTGACATATTCAGTAGCGAAAATGTAAACTATCGGTATATTTAAATTAACGTTAAACTTGCAGTGTCAATTGAAATATTATTTATTTATCGAAAAATCTAACAATGATCTAATTGTGAAAAGTAAACATTTCTTACATCTATTAACTACCATTATACATGAATTTAATATAAGTATAGAAACATATATTTCAACAATCATGGAGAATTCGAGGAGCATCCACAAAGAACGATTTTATAAAACATTAAATAACTTAATAGTTAAACCGAATAGTTCTCGATTATCTGAAACTAAAATGAATCAATTAATAAGTGAAGTGAAAATTGCACAAAGTTCAAAGAAAAAAAATCGGCATTATTGGCTTCTTAAACATTACGATGTCTTATCTTATAATGGTCGCGATCATTTGATTTTTCCTTTGACGGCAGAAAATCAGCAAGTGCGCTTTTATTGTTCCGATGAAATGTTATTTGATACGTTATACGATGCACATATACGAATTGCACACGGTGCACGTGATCGAATGATTCGCGAATTGAGGTGTTGGAAAAATATCACACAAAGCGAAATTAAAATATTTTTGGATTGTTGTGATACTTGCCAATTAAGGAGAAATCGTTCAAAACCAAATATTATCAAGCCTACTCTATCCACATACATGAACTCACGCGCTCAAATCGATATAGTTGATTTTCAATCAATGCCGGATGGTGAATTCAAGTTCGTATTGAATTACCAAGACCATCTCACTAAGTTCATTATTTTAAAAGCTCTAAAGTCCAAAAGAGCCGCCGAAATTGCGACACACGTACTGGACATCTTTCTTCTGTTTGGAGCACCGTGTATTCTTCAGAGTGACAATGTCGAGGACTTTTGCTGTAAAGATGTTATTAAGGAATTGAAGGTAATCTCAATAAAATACTCGTAATTGTTTTGATTGTGGTTGAAATTAAATCATTTCTTTTAATTGTTTTAGACTTTATGGCCTAAGTTAAATATTGTCCATGGAAAACCAGACCCCAATCAAAGCCAAGACTTGGTCAAAGCAGCCAACATCCGAACTATGGTGGCAACCTGGATGAAGGATGCACGAAGTAGCAAATGGTCAATGGGTATCAAGTTTGCCCAATTTTCGAAAAATCGCGCACTGCACGCAGACATAAGAAGCAGTCCTTACCGGGCCATGTTGGGATACAAGCGGATGGGTTGGGAATCCATTAATATACCAAAAAATATTCTATCCAGATATCCGGACATAATGGAAGAAAGTGAATTTGAAGAAATTCTTAAACTGACGGAAGCAGTTACTCCCAACGTTGAAAACGAAGACAAGCTAGGATTTCAAAGCGACGATGTTAATCAAAGCTCTTTTCAGAACGACGATTCCGATCACACATTTCTTCAGAATTACGATGCCGATCAAACATCTTTTCAGAAGAAGGATGTCGATCAAAAACCTTTTCAGATCTACGATGTCGATCAAAAACCATTTCGGAGCAATGACGCACATCAAGAAACGCTGCAAAACATCGGTGTTCAGAGCATTAATGAGGAATTTCATTATGTGGATATAAAAGAAGAACTTACGATCACAGTCGAAGAAGAACAACAGTTTGATAATATTTGCATTTATTGTAATCAAAATTCTCACGACAACATATTTTGTTCAAAATGTTCGTCAAGCTTGCATACAGCGTGTTCAGAAGTAGACAGTCACAATAACATATTTTGCCACTATTGTTATCCAAAGATCAATGTTGATGAACAAAGAAAAGATGATTTAGTTGGTTCGGAAAATCATGCCAAACGCATGAAAATCATGTCCGATAATGATTTTGAAGAAATCGTCGTTGGGAAAACAGTTCTCGTACCTCTTGCTGATTTCGACAAAGAAAAAGGTGACTTTCTGAAAGTTCTTGGTGTAATCCTGGACGTTACGGAAGAAGGATATTATCAAATCGGCACAAAAACTGGAAGATTAGACAGGTTGTATGATCGTTCTCAGATAACGCTTTGTGACAAAAGTTGCCTGAAAATTGAAGATGTTCCTGATCGTGAAATGGCATTAGGAACAGTGTCTACTTCTAAAGGCAATAAAAAAGAACTAGAAATAGGCAGATGCAACTGCAAAACTAGGTGTATTTCGAACAGATGTTATTGTAAAAAAAGTGGTACTCCTTGCAGTTCTGAATGCCACAATAATAGTGTGTGTTGTAATAAAAAAAATGTAAATTGTAAAGCAAGAAAATCACTCAAAAATTTCTAATGTACTTAACAACAAATGTACTGTGCCGCAGTGCCCATACACAAACATGATAAAACAGAACACCACACATAAAATTCAGAACAAGCATAGCGTGCATTTTGAAATTTGAGGAATTTATATTAATTTTTTAGGCTCGGTTTCATGTGTCTAATACGTTGAGACATTGGTCTCGAAAGATACTTTTACTTTTCAATTAACATTCACGATATTAGCAAGAGCAAATATCAAATTATTATGATTAGAGTAAAAATCAAAAAGATAAAAAATAATACATAAATATTTTAATCTAGAAATTGAATTTTTTAGTGATTTTCCTATTCCTTTTTTTATAATTTACAAAGAACTAAAATAATTTTTATTAAGGAAAAAAACTTATATAGTTGAAAAAAAGTGTTATAGTTTTATTTTTCGTAAGTTATTATCGAGTCAAAATAAATAATAGTATTAGTGTCCGATCGTACTTTCGGTTTTGGTCGAAAAACGAATTTCGGCTTAGTTTCGGCTGTCGTCAAGCTGAAACTATGACCGAAACTGAAACTGAATTCGTGAGATAAAAATGTTATAAAATTATTATTTTTCTCTTATTTGATTCTTTATTTATGAATACAGATAAATCAGTTCATTACAAATTTAATATTATCTTTATTTTATTTTTTTGAGTTCGGAAGAAATTACTTTGTTTTTAAGATATAAGAAAGAGTACTTTCTATTTTGTGTCCCTAAACATATGAGGTAAAAAGTAATTTTGTTATGTCACTTTTTTATATTATTTTATGTTATTCGTAACTAACATTAACAAGAAATATTAAGTGCATTTCTTTCAAATTAACTCCTTATTATAGCAAAAATAATTTATTGGAAGTAAGAAATGATTATAATAAGTTATGTTAATGATCCTCAAATATTAGGGACTAAATGATTAATGAATACCTATAGGATTTTAAAGTAAATACTGACTAATTATGATTAACTTTTTTTTCTACGGAAATATGCTTACATGGAAGTTTCGGTTTCGACCGAAACTGAGACTGATGCCGAAATCCGATTTCGGTTTCGGCCGTAAAAACTAGTTTCGGTCGGACACTAAATTCTTCAAATAAAAAAATAGTTTTGTAGTAGATTCATTAACTATTTTTATTGATTTGTTTTGAAATATATAATATATATTTTTAAAAAAAAATTGTTAATTTAAATTAATGTAATCATTATTAAAAATAATTGGAGAATGCCAAAATGTAGGTTTGTCCTTTTTCGTATGTTAAACAATTTTTCAAATAATCCTCAACTTCAAACATTCTTCGGCTCAAGTTGGCTCAAGTTCCTTTTGTAATTACTGTTAAAAATTCTTGTACTATCGCGTTGATTTACGACCTGCCAACATTCCATTCACAGGTCGTAATTTAGTGTTGGCTATAGTTGAAAGTAACTTTAATAAATATTATTTTTGTAGATACCAAAGCTAATCACAGAAATGCAATTTATAATTTGCTAAATTTCAGCGAAAAAAACCATCACTTATATCCTTTATAGCACATAAACATGGTCTTTTCTGAAACTGGAATGTTGAATGTGGAAACTTGAAAATGGAATTATGATTTTCCTGTTACCTACAGACTATAATTTTTTTACACTTTAATTTACTTGAAGTCCTTGTGATTTATAATTTGTTGAGAAAATTAGGCCTCATAATGAGTCACCCCCTTGAAATGACCCAATTTCAGGTGAAATTTTTCGCATAGATTTTCAACTCCTTAACTTCCCGTTTTAATTTCGGCCCACTATCCCGTGAAAACAAAATATTCTGCACAAGCAATGTTAAGAACGATTCAGCCAATAATATTCAGCTATTTTTCATCGAATAAAACCATTCCTTATATCCTTTTTTTACTGTTGAAAATTGTCCTTTTTGAAACTTTGAAATGGAATTGTGATTGTCCTGTTACGGACGAAAATTTTTTCTCACTATAATTCACTTATTTCACTATATTTCATTTGATTCGTTGAGAAAACTATAATTCATAATGGAAAATAACCCCCTTGAAATGACCCAACTTCGAAGGAAAATTGTCGCATAGATTTTCAACTTCTTTACTTCCCGTTTTGATTTCCCATCTCACTATCCCGTAAAAACTTAGTATTTTCCATAAGCAATGTTAAGGATGTTTCAACCAATAATATTCGCTATTTTTCAGCGAATAAAATCATCCCTTACATCCGTTTTATGCACTTGAAAATAGTCTTTTTGAAACTTTGGAACGTTATTGCGGATGTCCTTTCGCACACAGAGCAAAGTTTTTTTCACATAACAACTCAGGTAAGGACATTGTTTAATAATCTTTTGATAAAATAAGTCCTTATAAGGAAAAGTAACCCCTTGAAAACGACCAATTTTAAGGCAAATTTAGTGCATGCATTTTCACCTCCTTAATTTCCACCAGTAACGTGAGAATGAGAAATAATTAAGTAATAATTTGGCGAAATACATGCATTTAGGAGTTGAAAATTCAAACCTTCACAGCACCGTTAGAAAAATTTTAACGCTTTCAAACTTTGCACACATTGTTTTTATATACCTTGAACTTGTTCTTGCATGGGGGATTTGGAATAAATTTTAAAAGTTTTGGAATTTCGAAAAGGACCGAAATTGTGACCATCCAACAGTCTATTGAAATTTGGTTGGTACATTAATTAAGGTTTTTTTAATAAAATAACTTATAACTGATTATCGCAGAGTTAACATTCACTTAAAAAGTAGAAAAAAATGCCAGTTTATTAGAACTGGGAAACTTTAATCGTTTGGGAATGCAATTTTAAAATGTGGGATGATGGGAATCAATAGTTTTCGAGTAAATAATGTATCTTCTTCAGTCCTATAGCTAGCAGGATATAAAGGAAATTGCAATTTTTAGACGTTCTTAATGGTGATGACGATTGCAATACAATGAATACAATAATGGTTTCGGAATTCATAGTTTCTCAGTTAGGCCTTTTTGCTATTATAAATTTGAATTATGATTGTTGTGATTTGTACGATTAGTACATTTTGTAAAAGCCGTAAAAGCCAACTCGATGAAAAGTTAAGATTCGTAGGGTACTATCTTACCATCAGTAAACAAGATAACAATAATGTCATCAGATGTCACTACACTAAACATTGTTGATGGAGGATTGTATTGAGGACACGTATTGTACGTATTATTGTTATTATTTTTACTATTTACGGTATTTATTTATTATTGTTAGTAAAATTTCAATATCTTACAATTATTCCGTTTTAAATACATTATTATTCCTTTATTGGCACACAAAAATAATATTACAGTATCCCGCTTAATATCCCGCTTTACGGACAGGATGAGTTCCTCATAAACTGTCTGCAAATCGAAAATCCGTTAAACAAAACCGCTATTACTATGAGATCCTATGGGAACGTGATAGATGCGTTCCAGCTAGTTAAAATACCGGCGAAAGAACGTAAAGAGCGTAAATAAATTAACATTGTACCTACTATACTGCATAACATTAAATACTAATTCGTAAGAACGTTTGAAAACTATTTTGAGATTCTCCGTATAATAAAACCAAGCACAAACTGTATTTGTGTACTAAAAATCTTTTTAATTATTTTATTTTTGGGATTCCTCACAAAAAATTTATGCAAAACAGAAAAGAATATATGTATATTGTTCGTAATTGCGAATGTTTGATATGTTTACCCAAATTTTGATACTTAATTCATTTGCAAGAACTGTATATTAGTAAGTAATGTTAGACAATATAGGTAAGTAATGTAATATTATATATATGTGCATTGTACATACAATGTCAGCTTTTACGAATAATCTAGCTGAACCAAGGGTGGCTATCCCAAATGATGTTGTAGGCTACTTTAGGAATGCATCATATCCGCGGGTCACATATAAAACTATATATCTCCATTTTAGATTTAATAATATAAACCATCCTAATTTGTTATGGAAATTCCAGAATGAAATCAATAGAGCTGATTTTCTTTGCGATTTTATAAACTTTTCTAAGACCTTACTAATTTGTCTAATCGGTCTTTTAAAGCCTTACTTTTAATTATTTATTATTATTTTATTATTTAATTTAAAATTTGCAATTAAAAGCAGCTTACAATAATGTCAATGATTTCCTGACTGTAGCTTTTCTATTTATTCCTTATATATTTTTTATTTAATATTTTTTTCGACATTTACATGCGAAAAATAGAATAACATATCACCTAACTATTTGTTTCTCATTATAAAATTAATTAATACACATTTCATCAAATCGCAAAAAAAATTAATAAAAACTGTAATGTTTCCTTAAGATCAAGTAATTAAAAGTATTTTATGGTATCACCAATAAAATACGAATAAAATAAATAAAGCAAAATGAGCAAATATATAACTCAAGTATCACTTAAACATAAGAAAATGGTTATTAAAACTTTCATTTCATCAAATCAAGTTCTATCATTTCACGAATGAAGAAATATGAAAGTGTAAAAGTCAAGTTAGACTACTACGTAACATAGTGTGTTTTAGTTAATATTTTCGCTACTTTATCGTAGTAGAAACTTTAGTTATGATTGTTTCATTTTAAATGAAATTTTTAAAACAGATCATTAGTTATTAATCAAAAGTTTTCACTTTGATTTTGTGTTTTTTCCGATCAATTTTTTTGTTAGATAAATTTGCAACTAAATAAAAATAGGAGTTTCAACTCTTATTTATAAATTATATTCTTTGATTTATTTTTTAAAACTTTAATTACAGCTTGTCATTGCATGATTACTGAGGTAAGTAGAACTCGAACATTCATTGCACTATGAATATAGTAGGAAATAATAAATATGAATGAGTTTTTTGTCCACTTAATGCTAAAACTACCTACTAAACTTTGGAAACGAATAAATCTTTCACTTTTGTCCTCGATACTCAGAATTAAAATGAGTTGAGAAAAAGCTAAACTTTAGTTTAGTTTTGTATCAAGTAATACTCTATAAGTTGTTTCACTGTCATTAATTAGTGTTTTGCTAAAACGTTAATCTGATACCGTATTACAGTTTTAACTTGGTCCGTTATGTACATTAATGAGAGTTTTAATATGCATTTTGTATCTGGCGACCATATAAAAGTAACATATAGAGCTGAAATGAAGCGAAACTCACATAAGAAACACCAATAAACAATAAATACGTTAGCTTTTCTTTTTTTTTGCGAAGACGTGAATGAAGTATGATGATAAGTTATAAAGGTAATATTAAACATAACTTTAATGAACTGATAATTATCAGTATTTATAAATGAGGAATCTAATATTATAAGTGAGAAATAATAGTTTCTCAATATTATCATCTTACGACTTCAGTTTTAGTTTCGATCGTAGTTTCGGCTTGACGATAACCGAAACTACGCTGAAACTAGGCCGAAATCGAAACCGAAAGTTCGGTCGGACACTATAGTTTAGTTATTCCGTGAGTGTTTTCAATAGCAATAGTTATTGCTATACCATAGGAAAGGTGTACATAATTTTTTTCAGGAGGTACAATTTTCCCAGTGTAGCCGTGACTGTTTAAAGCCGCATAATCGGTTATTGGATTTAATAAACCTGAAATCTAATAGAACAATTTAAGAGTTTCCCGAAGGTACGAAGATATAATTACTTTTATCTGCCTATCAAAAGATCTAAGCAATTGGTAAGTATGCCACGTTTTTATGAGATATTTGGTATTCACTGCCCAATTTAGTTACCATGGATTCAATTTATTAAAATGCACTAAGTTAATGGCAATATATTTTGATAAAGAAACTAAATGTAGTAACTATTATGATCATGCTTAAAGATAACGGTTTATATTAATTTGATTTCTAATTGAAAATTAATTAAACATTTATTTAAATTAAAAGAAAAGTGAAGAAAGAAAATATATTGTAGAGGATGATTTTGTAGAGTAATCTTCCTTATCAAGAAAAAAATTGGCTCCTAGCGGATGGTTTTGTTTTTTGTGATACAATCAAATATACGTTTTGAAGCTGACTCAATAAGTAAATGAAATAATAAAGCAAAGTATCAGCATTGCAAAGCATTGAAGCGAGGTATATGAAATACTAAAAGACGTTTAAAGTTCGTATATACAAGTAAGGTAGTGTAAGTTTATGATATTAACTTATGGCTACTTTAACACAAACTAGGTGAACCCAGATGATGACTGCGTCGTTTTGTAACTATATTTACATAGTTTTGTTTCAAAGAAAGCAGGATAAACTGAAATTAAACGATTGAAACTTTTTTGACAATTAAAGAAGGATATTTAGTATTTTCGAGCGATGATTTGTGCGCAAGAAGTTTTGTGGCTGCAATGGGTACAGTATTACAATTTCAATAGGTTTTTGGTTGATAAAATTGAAAACCTCCAACAATTTAAAATGATAATCAAAATTCCATCAAGTTTGTAGGTGGATCCTGATTATCATTATTCCAGGACTAAACAAAATTATGTGAGGCTTCATTTTGTTTCAGGTAAAATCATTGGAGGGTCAATAGAAGTGCAATATATGCACAGAAACGGATCGAGTGATTGCAGATGCTTCAACTCACCCTATCATGTTCTATTCAAAATTGAGTTTCAGTTCGAACATGATGGGAGAATGTGGGTGATTGACATTTCATTGTTTATACATATAAATATAATTCATATGGTACATATTATTTAATTAATAAAAAGTTTAGTTAATGTAACCATAAATTATAAAAATTACTAAAAATTCAATTTAAAGCTTGATTGTTATTGGCTTCTAAAATCTTGTTGAATTGCATCATTTTTAGTGATTGATTTTTTTTTTCATTACGTATATTAATTTTCTTGCCCTAAGCTGTGTCTTGATCATTGTGCTTATCACCTACATTTTTTTTAGATTAAAAAAGAAATTAAATTGAATCTTATTTTGTTTTCATTTTTTCTACTACTAGTATGAAACATATCAATATATATGAAATCTATCATTCTATAGTTTGTAGAGTCTAATCAAACTTTCGGTTTTGGTTTCGGCCTAGTTTCGGCTGTCGTCAAGCCGAAACTACGACCGAAACCGTAACTGAATTCGTGAGATGAAAATGTCGAGAAATTATTGTTTCACACTTATAATATTAAATTCTTCAATTATGAATATTGATAATTATCCGTTCATTAAAATTATTTTTAATATTTTCTTGAATATATTTTTTCAGTTCGAGAGAAAACTGTTCAATGATTAAATGTTCCTACTGTATTCAGTCCCATCATCTTTCATAACGCCTATTATAAACTTAGCATAATTTTTATTTTCTTTTATGCTATTCGTAACTAATATTATATAGAATTATTAGGTATATTTCTTCAAAATCAACCCCATATTTCAGCACAAATAACTTATTTGAAACTAGAAGTGAAAATTGTATGCTATATTAATGATTAGCTCGAATAGGGTTTTCAATAAAGACTAAATGAATAATTACTACTAATCGGATTTAAAAGTAAAGACTGGCTTAATATGATTCACTTTTTTTCTACGAAAACATGAGCTTATATGAAAGTTTCGGCCGAAACTGAGAGTGATGCCGAAATTCAATTTTCGTTTTAGCCGTAAAAACTAGACTTGGTCGGTTCCTAATAATTTGTATAAAAATCACTAAGGCAATTAAGACTTAATCTATAACTACAATATTATTAAATGAAAAAAATACTAATAGATATTAGTAAATCTTAATCTTCACTTCTGTGTAGTTGAAGTCGATGTTACAAGTATACTAATATCTAAAGCCAATGTTTCCCAATCTGCAAACCGTGCCACTTGATCTTCGAAAATTCTTATGCTCCTCTAACATATGGATAAATTTAAGTAGTTATTAAGATGGGATAATTGCGGAACATGCCAAAAGAACATTATTTATTTTGTTTCGTCTGATTTATGGGAAAAACACAATAAGTGTTTAAGTATATGTTATTGAAATGTGATATTTACGTACTTTTTTTTTTCCCTAATATTTTAAACGAAAGAAGTATGAATTGTTCTTTCCTATCTTATATTCTGACCTGACACAGTTATGATGGACCTGGTTACAAGAATTACGAAAGAATCAATTTTAATTTAAAAAAAAACATTTTTGAATTTCCCCCATTTGATTGCCAATTACTCCTTTACTTAGGACGACTACTAACTTACATTGAGAAGCACTGAACTAAACTCTTAAAAAATAGTTTTAGTCGATTTATTTGCACACTAAAACTAGTGTGGATTAAAGTATATTTTAGTAGTTACAAGTAGATGACAAATGAAGTAATTATACTGCTTCCTTAAAACACGTATCGAGTGATGCCTTATTTCATTTTAACCGTATGAAGTTGTGAAAGGAATTGTGTTGGTTTTTTAAATATATACTTTATATCCTTTTTAGTAGTAGGTACATGTTTTTTTGTTTTTCTGTCCTTGATGTCTGTGACAATCTTAAAATGAAAACATATTTCGTTAAAATTGGGAGAAATTTTATTCCAATTTGTAGATTTTGGGTCAACAGGCATTACATATCATTCAAAAACTTTATTACCTACTAATTGTACAAATCCTATTTAAAATCAAATGCAATTCAATAACTGTTTTAATAGTATACCTACCTCAATCTGATAAAGTCTAATAATTTTTAAACATTTTTATCCAAAGTATTATTTAATTTTAAAAAACAATATGTAGTGTGAGGTTTTTAATCAACATCGTTTGATTAAAATGTTGACGTAATTAATAAGTAAGAGTTCTTTAAATTTAATTTAGATTGATTACATACTATCTAATCAAACAATGATATTTCAATAGTTAAAAGAAATATACTTCTGCACTTATATTTTTAGATAATTATTTGCCCTGGTTACTATACTTATTTAGTGCATAAGTGAACCAATACTTTGATTTTAATTAATACGAAATGTCTAAAGAAAATATTCCTGTGCTGAGTGTTAGTCAAGGATTAATTAAGGGAAAATTAGTTGATAACTGGTATTTAGCATATTTGGGTATTCCATATGCTGATCCACCATTGAACGAGTTGCGATTTAAGGTTATTACTTTAATTTAAAAATTTGAAAATCATAGTCTTAATAAAATCTATAAATAGGCTCCCCAAGCTCCTCAAATTTGGTCTGGAATTTATAACGCCAATGAAAAGAAACCAGGAGCAATCGGCATTGATATTTTTAATCCAAACGAGATTGTTGGAAGCGAAAATTGTCTTTATTTAGATGTGTACACAACTAAGGTGTGTAGCGTACCTAAATTTTTTTTTTTAGAAGAATTTAATTTTTTGTTCTTTTTTTGGAATATTATCAGCTTGACAATAATGCAAAGGTGCCGCGAAAACCAGTTATTGTTTTTATTAATACAGTTGTTACATCTAAGGATTTGTTTGGACCGGAAGAAATAATTAAAAATGGGACAGTTTTTGTAAATCTTTCAATTCGTACTGGAATTTTTGGTATGTCACAATTATTGATATTGCCATGCTGATTTCTACAGATTAACTGTAATTTATTAGGTTTTTTGTCACTGAACAATACATCGTTTAATATCCCGGGAAATGCTGGGCTCAAAGACATCATACAAGCACTTACCTGGATTGGGGATAATATTTCAAAATTTGGTGGCGATCCTAACAATATAACACTAATGGGATTTGGCTATGGTGCTGTTTACGCACATTTGTTAACTGTTGTGTCCAAAGCTAATCGGCTGTTTCACAAAGTGATCGCTATCAGTGGTTCGGCGTTAGTTCCCTGGGGATTCTACAAAAATGAAAATGAAATAATCGCCCGCCAATGCGACAACACAAATGTAAATAACGAAAATGAATGGTTTCCCAAATTGAAAATTATGCCTGCCGGACAAATTATCAGAAGATTTAATGAATATCAGGTAATAAAATTTTGATTTTATTGTTTTGAATTGGGAAATATTGATATTTAATTTTAGACTGGACTTGAACCAATACTTGGATCACCTGTTATCGAATTGAGTGATTCAAATGATGCTATCTTTTTGGAAGATCCCATAACGGTTTTGATGAGTGGATGTGGTTTCTTGCCCCGGCCAATTTTAATGGGGTTTTCATCAATGGAAGGATTGATTACTGAAACTGGACAAATTTCACTAAGTCTAAAGCCCATTGTGAATAGTATTAAATACAACCTTTATGTTCCTAATGAATGGAAAATTCCAAAAGGCCTGGCAATAAACAAAGAAATTGGAACTGAAATCAAGCGATTTTACTACGGCGATGATGATCCAAGCTACGAAAATATTGATATATATCATAAAGTATAATAAAGAAAATATATTGCTTAGGGAATCATTAACTTTTAGTATATATGTTTTAGATGATTTCTGATATATTTTTTGTTCGTGGTATTGAAAAAACGGCTCGTTCTTCCTTACGTTATTCTAACGCTCCATTATATTTTTTTCAATTATCTTTTGAAGGCAAATGGAATTTATTCAAAAACGAATACCATATTAAGTATCCAGGTTAGTTTTATATAAAAAAAAATATTACATTAATCATATTTTGGTTTTTGAGTAATAATTTGTTTTATTTTAAAGTAGAAAATTTCTTTTTTATAATTATTTATTTATTAACTTCGCTCGATTACGGTTATAATTACTTTTGCCGTAAATTAGTTATAAAATAAAGAATATTTACAACTATCTGCATTGGCGTGAACATCTACGATTTGGTCTTCATGTATTATATAGGCAAATATTTTTATTTATAGGAATATAAGTTGCTCATTTAATGTCAAATACTTTTCATAAAATTTAACGACTTTTCATTATATTAGTGTAACGATATATATTCGTAGCTTACAAAAATGCTCCATTTTATTAAGCAGAAGTAATATTTTTAATAGTAAAATTGATTTTTCATTCTCAAAAACATGAGCTGTAAATATCTCAAAACATATTTTACTAAAGAAGAAAATGCAAAAAATGTTGCCCTTTTGAAAAAAAAAATGAAATCGGTTATATCGTAATATCTTACTTTTTAACTAATTTTTAGCATCGTTTAAAAGAATTCGTTTTTTTTTAGAAGTAAAAGTAAACAGTATTCTTAGTAAGTACAAGTGGATTGAAGCTAACTAACACAAAAAAAACAAATCGATTGACGCCTATAAATTTTCTGTATAAGATCAAAAAATGAAGAGCATTGGGATTACGATTAGGGATGCAAATGATACATCGATTTTTTCAAACATTGATGTATTGTTGATTAACATCGATACTATGGTAATTTTTTTTTGGAACTTTTTTTTTTTTGTTGCTCCCATGCCGAAATTTTGTTGGAAATACTTCAAAAAAAAATCCCTGAAAGTTTGAGGTCTTAATATTAATATTAAGTACTCGCTCACAGCGTGTGAATATTTTCCATTTAAAATACACGTAAACTTTGATTTTTTTTTTAAATTTTTATAGCTCAGCGGCATTTTATGGTATCGCCTCGCTCAAAGTCGGAATTTTTTTACAATTGTATGCTCTACAAAAGTGCCTATTGCGGCAAAATCGAAATTTACACGGGCGAGGTAGTACGGGTCACTAAGCCTAGATTTTTCATACATTTCTCGTTTTTCTCTCAGTAACTCATGAATTACAAGACCTATAGAAAAAATGTAAATGTCAAATTTATAGGAAATTTAATATCCTTCAAAAAAGTTCCAGAAAACCAAATTGCTAAGATCGATTTTTCTCGAGATATTGAGCCTTGAATTCTTACTATAAAATTTTTACGGATTATTGAGGAAAATTTAAAAAAAAAATGATTTTTATTCCTAATTAAAAATAGGCACTTTTGTAGAGCATACAGTTGTAAAAAAATCCCGACTTTGAGCGAGGCGATACCATAAAATGCCGCTGAGCTATAAAAATTTAAAAAAAAAAAATCAAAGTTTACGTGTATTTTAAATGGAAAATATTCACACGCTGTGAGCGAGTACTTAATATTAATATTAAGACCTCAAACTTTCAGGGAATTTTTTTTGAAGTATTTCCAACAAAATTTCGGCATGGGAGCAAAAAAAAAATCACCCTAATCGATACGTTGTACATGAGCGATATATTATTATATAGAAATATTTTATGTAAATATAGATTAGCCTACTTAAATAGTGGTAAAAATCGTCGAAAAAAATTGAGTTATAATTATTTTCTAGCATCGATGTTTTTATGAGCAATGTTGCATCCTTAATTGTGACAAAGTAGCTAAATATTGAACCCCTTGCATGGCTACTGGTAAGATGTTGAGATGTATAGTTGTGACCTTTTTATCTCAGCACAATTGAGTTGAGGCGGATTTAAGACTATTTGATTGTTTTGCTCACAAACCTCTAAACTCCTTACTCGCTTTATTCGCTATGTCCAACTATAGTCAAGAAAATTTATTTGCGATATTTTAGAAGATGTATTTCTATTTATATCTATTTCTTTTCTGCTACTCATTAGCTGAGTTTCCCAAAATATTTTAGATTCACCATATTGTTAACATAAGCATGCTAAAAGTAATATTGCCCATGTGTACAGCATATTATATTTAATATGATACTTTTCTTTGCAATGTGAATCCTTGATAAGACAACAAAAGCAGTATATTTTAGCCAGCGTTCTTTATCGTTAAAATGGCAGTCAGGGATGAAAAATTGAACAGAAAGAGGACACTACATTGACTAAATTAAATCAGATGTGCAGGTATCGTAAATTTTGGTCTTATGTATATTGATAATTCAAATCCGCAATGATTTTCGTTAGGAAGTTGAAAATCTTTATTCTTTTTGTTAATTGTTACTTACTTTGGTTTATAAACACAAAGGTCTTTTGCGACTCTGGAGTTAATAAAAATTCATAAATTGAGAAATATCGAAAATTTGCACGCTACGAAACTCGAACTCAACACCTACCAGTTTTGGAGCGACCACCTTGACCACTCGGCCACTAGAAGGCTCTCTTTATTTTTATTCTTAAGACCACAACTTTGATGTTCGGTCAAGAAAATGTATTTCGTTCATTAAGTTATAAGCACAAACAGAAAAAGAAAATGAAATAAATGCTTATTTATTAATCCTTTCTAAAGAGGTAATACTTTACCTCGAGGTAACCCTCGTGCAACATCAATGAATTGAAGTTTATTGCATTCCTTACAAAAAAGAAGGTTTTATCATACTTTCTTGAATATTTTTATCAATTTGAACTGCAGAGATCGATGAATTTTTTTATAGCTTTTTAGGGTGGTGATAAACAGGTTCAAACTTTCGGTGATTTTGGGAACACACAATTTGGAAAATTAACTTTAAAAATAAGTTTGACCTTTCTGCACTTCCACCAACGAAAGATTCCGCACGCTTGCACACTTACCAAGTTTATCACCGAGTTCAAACTTGGTTTGCAGGAAATAATGAAACAGAAAAACGAAGCTAGAAAAAACATCACTTAGATTTACGTTAGTGAAGAGTGTAAAAGCTCTAGCTTCTTCTAAGCTTCTGAATTTACGAAAATAATGTGTTCGATTAGGGTTCCATATTAACACTGATTCACGTTTTTGTTATTTATCAGCAGTTTGATAAAAAAAATAGAAAACTTATACAGAAATTATTTGTAATCAACCCCTTTTAAAAGGTATATATATATATATATATATATATATATATATTTAAAATATGTTTAAAAAAGTAAGCTTTGAATTAGTCTATTGGAGATTTTTATCTTTAAGATGTTTATTTAGGATGTTTATTTTTAAAAACGAATTTTCTGATTATTTAATTATTTTATAGGTGAAGTAGAAATACATCATAAAAAAACAATTTCTACGCAAATGCCTTTGCTATTCTCTGTGGAGGTGTATCGTAATCCCGAGAGGCGTAAATAGTATCAATATAATAATAGGCAAACGTATAAATGTAATATACATATGTATGAATGCGGCAAAGTCAGAGGACTGAGAATATAAACACATTCATATGAGTGAAAATTAATATGATAATCATTGTCTCAAATTTGAATTAACTCATTATTGTAATTTGGTTCAACTGTCATTTCGATTTCATTCAATTGACAGTTTTTGTAATTTGTCAGTTGTGTCTGTTGACTCTAAATATTTCACGAGTAGCTACTAGTTGTACATATTTATATCCCCAAATTAGGGTTATTATTTTTTCAATCAAACAAAGTCTTTCTAAAAATTAGGTCTTGATATTTATATTGACTACAGCTTCATTAAAGCTTTGTTTTATTTCTATTCACACGAAAAAAAAGTATCATATATCAGTCAATTCACAATAAACAGTAAATATGTCTTTAAATATTAAATATTCAACAAAAATAGCTTTTCAACTATGCAAAATATACTGAAGCTCAAAGTTGTAAGATTATATTGAAGATTAACTGATACTTTATAATCTATAAAATTGGTTTTCTTGCTTAATCGATAAGTGTAAGGATTTAAAAGAAATTACGAATAATTTAAACAAAAAAATATTTTTTTAATTTTTAAATAAGGAACTTAATCCCAAGAAGATTTAATTTTCTACCATAAATATTAAAATTCATTCAATTCTATCTTAATTATATCGAATTAACATTAATATTGATATTGAAGTCGATCAATTCTATTACTGCAACACAAAGGCTTTTATTTGAAGAACTTTATTGAAGGCTTTTATTGAAGGCTTTTATTTTATTTGAAAATATACTTTTGTTTGAAGTATCCTACACTACAGTTTTCGGTATAGGAAATGAAATATAAAATATACAACTTTTGAGTCCTTCCGTACTCTCACATTAAATTTGTAACCAAGCTATTGCATGAAATTAAAAAATGCATTAGGTATAGCTTGATAGAATTAGGGCTTGGGAGCAGGAGCTTGCCAAGAAGCCAAGCCATCCGGAAGATTTTGAAAGAGCTGAAACCGAAACCTACATTTGTTCAATCCTACTCCCCCGCGCTTGGTAGAACTATTGATATATAAAAGTTTATTTATCATTAAAAAAATGATTTACACTCGTATTTCGAAAAGAAATCTCTTTTCGCCTTCTTTAATGTATGTTTTGAACCTTACGCCTTATTTTTATATGCTAAAAATGGTAGATACCATTCAGTTTTTACTTTTACTTCTTAAAATGTAATATTTCACTAAATACATAGTAGTTTTCACTACCCAATCACACTAGCAGTCATTGTTTTAGCATTTATAGTAATTAATTTTTTTTCTAGTTTCTACCAGAAAAAAAGGGCATTTTAATTAAATTTTAAATTTATATATTTATGATCAAATATTAATTCGAAATTTGATCGAAAAAAATGACAACATAGTTTATGCAGTTTTGTGGGTTCAATATTTGGTAGCAGAATGGAAGCGATTGCAATGGAATAAATTTTTGGGTATTTTTAAACGACCATTTTGTATATTTTTCATTATTTAATTTTAAGATATAATAAAGTGTTCACATTGTTTTATAATTTGATATGATTACAACCCTTTTTTTTACTTTATATTACGACAACCATTGATATTCATAACCGTTTACGTTTTAAATAATCACTATAAAGTCTTGAAAAAAAACGTAGATAATTAACTAAATGAGTCCATAGTTCTAATATGATAAAACTAATATTCTAGGTGCTTGTTATGGAGATATAATTGGATATTTATTTAATTATCATGGGAAACCAGGTGTTGAAGCTGATACTTTGGAATTAAAAACCCAACATCGTCTCGTTACAACCGTAACAAATTTTGCCAAATACAGCAATCCAAATAACCGCAATGAACATGCTCAAATCACGTTGGAATGGAAACCATTCACTCGAAAAGATCATTTTTATTTGGACATGGGGAATGATTTACAACTCTGTCGTGACATTGATCGAAGGACCTCCGTCTTTTGGGAAAATCTAAAGGAAAAAGTGATGAAAATGTTAAATATATATAGTTTTGTTAAATGATTTTTATTGCGAAATATAAAGGGATTCATTGACGCTACCAGTTTAAAATTAATTACACTTATGGTAATTAGCGTTAGAGAAGAGAACGTAAGTCGACACTGCCATAACGTGATTTGGTTGGGAATAAATAGGACAGGGAAAGGGAAAACGGGAGATCCAATTAACAAACGCGTTTCTACATGGATAGATGGAATATAGTGAAATGGCGGACCTATCTCGTCAGCATGATTATATAACTCGAGTTATACTCCATATAACATAACATTATGATAGATAACGCCGTCCAATGATTGATTAAATTTATCTTCACCATGCCACATAATATATCTTACAAATTTTACCCCCTTGTTGCCGTCTCTCTCGCACCTACACAATAAAGTGATTATTTACATGAAATATTCGTATATAGGTACCCGTGTTTGACTTTGTGTCAATTTTATGTGAAAGGCTGAATAGATCGTGGAACGGGAAAAATTCGAAAATTACAAAAACGAAAAAGATGAATGAGTTTCTTAGACTTAAAAACAGGTGTTTTTTTTTCTTTGATAATGTTCTGTTTTGATTTATATTTTGCAATTATTTAAATGTTACATTAGAATAGCAAACATTTTCTTTTTCCATTTGTAAACTTCTTGAAGCATTTAAATTTTTAGTGAATATATAAGGTTCAATTCTCTATGGAGTTAACGCCCAAACATAAATACTTCGTGAACATTTTAATCGTTTTATAAAAGGGAAATAATTTATGGTTTGTTGTAGAAAATTGGTCGATCCATCTTTTGGTGGTGTTGTCTTTGAAAACCTCGAATTGACTGTGGCTTGCCAACGTACCTAGTTTCTAGTCCCATATAAACTGAAACATGAGTACACATACTCTTATATACGTATACATTTATGTTATACTTTCTGTTGTTGGTAATAAACGGGATATGGGTCCCATAGGAATGGTACAAGGAGATTTATGACACAGTTACCATGTGTGATGCGAAATCTTCTCACTCGACGCGTCCTCGGGAGTTTGAGGGTATTTATTGTAGGGTGATATTCATAGTCAAATCTTATACTTAGAGAGCCTCGGTTATAGTCAGTTATAGTCAATAATCTGCTATCAAGTCTTAAATACAATATATCTTCATATTGTTATTATAACTGTAAATTGTAGAGAAAATACAATAAATGATAGACATAAGATATATCTACCATGAATGAAATTAACCATATCAACGGGTCAACTCCCGAAACGTTCTCAAGGGGACGTTTTAAGAAAAGAAATGTTTGCAATTTTCTACGAACTAAATCTTCAACAAAAAAAGCACTATTCACATATTTTGCTATAACAAAAAAGTTATTTTTTTTAAAAGAAATAAGTAATAAAATTTACAACTTTAATGTTCTCTACACCGCTGAAAATTATATTTGAAATACAAGCAATAAATATTTTATTCCCACAAATTTACTTCTCAATGATCACAATTTTAAATGCTGTTTTTAAATTTAATAACAATAAATCATAGTGTGGAACAACAAAATATGAACAGTTAGGAAATGTTTTGAGGTTAACGTGGTTCAAATTTATATTCAAGGATGAATAGAATATCGTGGTTATCATACTACTTTCTACATCATACTG
Source organism: Sisyra terminalis (assembly GCA_958496175.1). NCBI lineage: Eukaryota > Metazoa > Arthropoda > Insecta > Neuroptera > Sisyridae > Sisyra > Sisyra terminalis. Next base: position 19,519,783 of record OY292275.1, read on the forward strand.
ATACTTATGGTTCCATTCTTACAGAATTATAACTACAAACAAAACACATAGAAGACACTCTTCTTTAAAAAGTGCCTATAGAAAGTCAGTATATGCCCTCAATGAAACATATGAAAACATGTGCATTCCCATTAAATTCAATTTGCACACATAGATGTCATAGATACTTATGGAAAGTACCAAAATACTAGATAAGTTACTTTTTGAAAAGGTATCTGAAGTTACATTGGGTATTAAGAAATTTAAAAAATGGAACTACTTATCTTAAGTTACTCTGAAGATATTTTTTTAGTTACTTTGTATATTTACTAAGTATGTACTGAGTTTCGTAACGTATTAGGAAAAGTTGTTTAGTAAGCAGGTAATTTATTTCTTATTCATATTACTTTAGAAAAAAGAAAAGTATGTATGTCTAAGCCTCTGTAATCACGACACACTTAAAAATCGATTAAATGTTTATTAAAAGAGGTATTTATTGAATTATATAGAACAAAACAAAATAAAACGCTAAGGGCTGGTATTTGCACATAATTTTTTACATTTTATTTTTTATTTTAGATAATTGATATAGTGACAATTATCTTCCAAGTAAAATTTTATCCGGAAGATAGTCAAAACATGAGTACTTTCTCTGAAGAATTGCAGTGATACGTGTAGGATTTGTTTTACAGACATTTTTATTTTGAAAATAGCGATTTTATGAATATGTTCTACCTCTCTAGGAGTGAAAATATCGGCCCTTATTGATACAAAAATATTAAAATATATCTACTGCTATTATTATAATAGAAATAAAACTGTTAAAATTTGTAAACTTTTATTAGTACAACAGGTAGTCAGGTATCCAATTTTATTGTTTAGTGCAGAATTTATTTAGAAAAAAATAAATACTTAACAGAGCAAGTTCCCTTCTTTTATCTATTCCTCTTAATTAAGTCCTCTTTTAAATTTAAAGGTGTTAAATCTATTTTTTGCAACGGCAATTGGTGATCAGCTAACAGTAGGCTAATAAAAGCTTCAAGATGAACCGAGATGTTAGCCCAAACTACGTCTTTGATTTTAACATAGAATTGAGTTTCTTTATGTCTTTCTTCTCTACCAAAAGGAACTTTTCTAGTGGTAACGTTAATACTTTTCTGTATGCGTGATCTTTTTGGGATCGTAGATACTTTTTTAGGTTACAAGATACAGTTCCATTTAAAAAGTAACTAAGATAATAGATACTTTTTGTCAAAAAATAAAGGAACTAAGATACTATCTAAGATATTTTATAGTATCATTTTTCTGACAGCTTTATTGCATGCATATCGAGCAATCCTGAAATCTTCTTCAACATTTACATTTAAATGGGTTTTTAACCAATGTTGGTCAAAATTTTCATCCAAAATATTAAGCCAGTCTTATGGAACTGTTAGAAGAATCCAACATAGAGTTTTAAAAGTGGCATGATAGGTCAAGTCGTTAAATTCTTTTCAAAACTAATTAATAAGTTTGTGATGTCTTTATTAGCATGGTTTATCTCTATATTTTAGTTACCACCTTGAAAATAAAACGTACCATTTAAAAAAATGTGCTTCGATTCGGGAGCGAATGATATTCTTATCACTATGATGTTAAGGATTCTTAAATTCTCAGATAAAATTTTTTTTTCTTTTTCATATATCAATGCATTTAGGATGTTGAGAAATGATAAATTGATAGGCAAGTATATATGTGAACAAATACACTAGTAATTAGTGTATTTTCAGAAGGATCTAGTTAAAAGATTTTATTTTTTCTTATTCAGTGAGGAAAGTAAAATAAAAACGATGGACCCTTAAATATTACCCAAAAAGAGCTGTCGAAGTAAAAATAAAAGTTACAAGAGGAAACTTTTCCAGAAGTAAGCCTATATAAGTCCAATAGGTCGTTAACGTTTTCTTTAGGTATCTTCATTAAATTTTTTCTTAACCAAACAAGAAAAAATGAGACAAAGAACAAAAAAAAAACGGAAAGCTATAATCGAAACTTTTCATTATACGATTTTTATTGCGAAACTTCTGCAAAAATTGGTGATCGAAAAAGCTCTCTTTAAAACCGTGCCTATATAATGCTCTTTTTATCGTTTTCATTTCACACCCGAATCAATTGGTGTCAATATTGAAAGGATGATTTCTATTAAAATTCTCTCTTTTTTTATATCAAAGTGAAAAACCAACTTTACAAAAAAGTTTTTAATTTTATTTTTTGATTTCTTTTCACCAATTTTGAGCCAATGATCAAATGATTTACGTGATTGCAAAAGAAAATGGGTACATTAATAGCCTCTGTTCTTGTTTTTGTTACTTTTAGGGTGCTTTTATGATTTTCGTGTCAGTTTTCGTATAGCTAGGTAGAATTTATAAAACGTGCCTGGTATGAAAACTTCGGGGCAATAAAGTGTGTACGACTTACTTAAGCGAATTGTTCTGAAAAATAAGGGGGGTCAAATACAAGTGGTGCCTGTCGGTCGCTTGTAATAGGAACAAGGGTTAAAAAGAAGATGAAGAAAAGAAGATGAGTGCGACCGTTCAAATTGTAAGTCTGCGCGTTGCTTTGTTTTATTACTCAAAGGAATTGTTAGTTTCGGGTAACAGCGACTCATCCCTGGGTAAATATTCACCTTATTTCCACTTACGGACAGACAAAGAAACAAAACCAGGAATAGATGGGGAGAGCAATACGAATTCTAATGTTTGACCATTTCATGAGATAATTATTGTTAAGACCCCAACAGCGTCTTTCGTAACACGAGATTATCCTTGTTTTACATCCTTCTGTCGACTATTCAATGTCTCTATGAGCTAACCGGTGAAAAAAGTTGCATGAATAACAAAAATACGGAATGGTCTTTTCTTAAACAAGCTTTGTAATTATTCTTATCTATGTAAAACGAAAACAATGTAGAAATAATGAAAAAGTAAAATATCAAATACATTATTTTAAATGTTGTTCTCGCAAAATCATTAAGTTAACTTATGAATACAAATAATTTTTAAAAATCCAGTTAAAAATATTCTTCTAAAAATATTCAATAACATACCATAAATTAAAATAAATATAGAGAATTCAATTCCAAAGCTAGGAAAATTATCGATAAAATTCATCACACATGTGAATCATGGAAAAATAGATAAAAACGATAATAAAGATGAATCAAATGATATATGGAATCAAGAAAACTAAATTTTCCTAGTTCACTTTAAATTCAGAATCTAGGAGCTCACTATCAACCGTGGACCAATTAGTGTGGATAGATAAAGAAATAAATTTAAAATGTTATCAAAAATATGTCACATATTATAACCGCATAGGACTCAGAGATGAGCTACGAAATGATATGTCGCGAAGTGCAGTTTAGGTATATCAACTTTAATAGAAAAAGACTTAAAGGGTAATATCGTAGCACTCCAAACTTGCAAAATACATATAATCACGTTAATATTAACAATTAACTTTCAGACAGTCCATTTCTAGAAAAAGGTAATGTTTTTCTAGAAGCCATAAATGAACTATTAGAATAGCGATTTATTGTTTTCTGGTGACGTAATTCTATAATATATTTGTCAAAAAAGTTGTAATCCATTTTAGTCAGGCACCCGAGTTTCGAAATAAGTAGGGGTTTATCATAACGTGCTAACTTTACATCAGTGACCATTAAAATCAGCCGGAATGAATAGGTCCCTTCTTGGTTATAGAATGTGGATAGCTTTGTTTATCAGGGTTCGATGATTCATAAATTTGGAACATGCGAGCACGAAATTAAACGACGTATCGAAATAGTCGAAATAGCTAGGTATGCCGTGATACACCTGCTCCAAGTATGGAAAGATCGAAAAATATTTAAAGCCACTAAAATGGGATTGGTTATTATGCTGGTTTTTGCTATTTTCTGCTACGCTTCGGAAACTTAGACTATCCGTGCAGTTGATCGACAATAAATTGATGCCTTCGAAATGTGGATCTAGAGGAGAATGCTGTGGATTCCATGGACAGCTAAAAGAACAAATTTCTCTATCTTAAACGAGGCTAAGCAAGTCCAAAGACTTTCATCACTGACGTATGGACGAATCCTCAAGTTTTTTGAACATATCGCGCGTCACGAAATCATGGAAAAGCTGATGGTACAGGAACGACCTGATGGGAAAAGAAAACGAGGGTGATCACCGTTCCGTTGGATAGAAGTGGTGGAAAAGCTCGTTGATTCGAGCTTCGCATCTGTATCTCTACAGATGGAAGAATGTAATCGCTGGAGAAGGATCGTCCAGCAGATTCTGAGAAATCTGGAACTTCCCGAAACTTCCTGGATTCTTTCTAAATTTCAGCTATTTTGATCATCATACATAAGCAGCGATGTTTATATTAAGAAGAAAAAGAAGAAGAACTAATTTTGGCTAATTGAGTACCGACTAGACGAGAAGTGGTCAAGATGACTGCTTTGAAACTAGTAAGTTCTGGGTTCAAATCTTATGACGAATCTCTTTAATCTCTTAATTAGTTAGTGTTGTAATATTTCTCGTCGTACGGAATTTTATAAACGCTAATCTCCGAATCAATTAAAAATTATATATATTTGTTATATATTTACCCATGTAATCTATTTGTTCATTATATAATCAATTGTACTGATTGACTGATGGATCAATACTCTTCCTTGTACAGATTTGATATTTGGAGAGTATATTCCTTATATAATGTAGGCATCCGTAAAAGAAGACCTTTGAAAATTTCTCTTTTAAAAGGGTGAACAAAGGTAACAATGTTTATATGGCATAACATGTAGTTTAATCAACAATCAAAATTTCAAATTCAATACTCACAATGTGCCGTTAAGCATCAAACATTTAATGCTTAATATAAAATTGATCTATGTATATAAATTTAAATTAAAAATTACGTGTCGATTTTTGTTTTACCAAAATTACAGCACTTGGTACAATTAGTGTGAAAGTTTCGGTACTTATTATGTTATACCAAAAAGGCGATATTGTTGCCGTTAATTTTTGAACACTGACGATTATAAAAATTGAATAACTTGATTAAAATTGTAGGAATAAAAGAAAATATTGTCACTATAAGAGGAAAAATATGCTATAAAAAGATAAAACATTTTGAAAAATTTCAATTGAAGTTTTATTCTCCTACCGTTCCAATCTCTTTGGCAACTGTATGTATGTGGCATGTTCACGTGCTAAAGATGCCACTAGCGTTGTTGTTTTAATCCCGTAAATCGTACACCAAATATTGTGTATAGAGAAGTTTTTCAATTAAGGTAATATGAAGAACCAAAAAGTGAACCAAAATAAAGAAATTTTTTTGACCCTTATGGCGTCACACAAACGAAGTTGTGGGTATTATTTTTTTTTTTAAATCAACAGTACTACATGATATGTGCTTTCGTAAAAACATTAGTAATTTGTGGATATTAATATTTTTTTTTTCTGGAGAAAAGGGTATAAAAGTTTCCATTTACGAAAATATTATTATTAAATCGAGTCATGCTAAAAAGCCATGGATATTCACTGGTATTCTATAAAAATGGTCTGTGCTCAAATACTATTGAAAATGATTAAAAACTAGGTCTAACGATACTGAGAATTATAAAAACATTTTGAGTAAACAATAAAATTTTATAAAAGATTTTATGAAAACATTTTATAAATGTTTTGAATGAATTTTTTTGCACTAGTTTTGTTTAAAAAATCTTTAATATAATTTTATTAATACCACACATAAATATATACCCATAAAGTACGTATATTTTGTTTTTTATAAGTAAAAATCATATTTTATACCAAAAAAGGCTGGTTAAATTTAGTTGATACTTAAAATTTCATTTTATTGTTCAGTTTTACAACAAAATAGTATTATCTTTTCACTTCAACCAAAACTTTTGTCTCTTACTTTAATCCACCACACCATAAAGTTCATTTATCCTTTAGTGGATAAATGATTTACCGCACGTGCGACTCTTGTTAACGTCTACATATTTTTCATTTTCTATGTTTAAAACAGTAATGAACATAATTGATTTAATTTCCCAATGACTTAATCAAACAAAGTGACCCTAAATTAATGAAGAAATAGTGTACACGTCACGCAAGAACAGTATTACGTTCGTTTTTTAAACGACTATTTCTTTTGGGAAATAATTACCAGGACATTTATTTCTTTCAATTTATAGAGAAAATGAGTTCAACCTTTATGGTTGAGAAATCTGGCCGCTTGACCATCCGGGATCGAATGGAGGAGATTTCTCGGGATTTTCGAAAACAGTGAATCAACAATAGATTTTGTAAAGTAATTCTTGTGGAACATTCGCAACTCGCACGTAACTAATCTTCTAAAAGGATTATATTACCTGATAACAGTCCCTTTGCACAACAATGTCATTAAAGGTCCTAAACAACTTAGTGAACTATGAAAACTTCACCCTTCCCTATTTCATCCGTACTATTCTAAAACCAAAGCCGAAAACTAAATTTATGTTTATATAAATCTAATACATTCGGCTTACGCCAAATTTTCTTAAGCTCGGTTTGTTTAATAACGAATTTTGTCGAACATAAATAAAACGAAATAAAATGATTTGATGATGTAAAATTTTGAGTGCTACATTAAATATTAAAGTAATCAACAGGTTAGAAACAGCTTTAATTCACCAGCTAGTAGGTATTTATTATTGTTGGCATTAAATAAAATTTTAATAATGGCTTTAATGCAAGTAAAATTAATAAATTTTAGATTTGTTTTGTTTAAACATATTTTGAACTTCCACAATAATTACAACAAATATTTCAATTTTACTAATTTAGTTTTTATTTCAGGCCATTTAAAAGGCATGAAGATTAGCATGTTAAAATGGCGTTTCCTGAACCTCTTAGTGATTTTTTTTTTGGGAAACATAGGTGGTATCACAATATTAACGTTGTAAAAATTTTAAATTTTAATTTAGTTAAGGTAAAAAAAATCACAAGATAAAGTTCACTGATTTGATTGATAGGTATAATGAGACGGAACTGAGAACTTTAATAAGAACCTGTAGCACATTTATTACTAAATTATTTCATGATTTAAAAAATGTTTTACCATTATTTTTAATTGTTGCTGCAATATCTTTTGAGATCAATATTGAATTCATTATTTTTACAGTTCTTATCAGTGCGATAACGTTTTAGATTATTGTAAGGTTCTCCTTCTTCTTTATCGTTCTAGGGACCTCTTGTAAATTTTTTTCTGTGTTGCGTTCTAAAAAAAAAACTATTGCATCCAGCTTTGTTTCTAAATCCATTTGGTCAGGTCTGCTTCTGAGATAAATCTCATCATTTAATTGATTCTTTATGGTGTAGCCCAAGAAAGCAGAGAGCTTTGGGTCATAGCTGTGCAGCTAGATAGTATTTTCGAGGAAGTTTATTCTCCTTTGTAGCGTTTCCTGATTGCACGAAACATAGTATTTTATCCCTATAGTATAGGAAAACTTTCTTATATTGCAGTGCTATGTTAAAAGACTGACCAGCACTTTGATATCCATCCTTCTTAGGTTTCGAAATCTTTTTATATAATCTTTCAGAAGTTCCTTTATTATAATCTTTGAGAAATTGTTTCCTAAGTAGTTATTCCTGAATTTTATATATATATATATATATATATATATATATATATTATATATTATATTTACTTATTTTTAGTCCATTCGGCTCCTTGATTTAGTGTTGAGAACATAGACATACCTATAGACATTTTTGAACACATAAATGGCAATCCCTGTCTTTGCAATCCCATCTGCCTCTTTGGTACCCCTTTGATACCAGATTGTTCTTACACCCAGTCAATTATAATGGTAAACTTATTGTAACGTTAGAGTAAGGTTAAAAAAAAATTCAGAAAAATCTTCAAAATAATACATCAGTACGACTCATATAGTTCAATGTTAACTTTGGATTCCTGAAACAGTCAATGGTGATCGATATCGGTAGGCGTTGACATATTTATCATGTGATATACACTTTTATGTATGGGTATTAAGAATCATTCAAAGTCTCATTAAATTCGAACCAAAATACTATTTGTTTGAAAATTCATTTAGTACTCTTCCAATTGAATTTATAGAAAAATGATATTTCGCTTGTGAAGAAGCTCTTAGAAATTTTAATTTAAAGAAAACGAGAGTGATTAAAACAAAAATAAATAGAGCTCTCAAATAAGGAACTAAGTAAATATAGAAAACTAAACTGAAGAAAAATGGATAAAGTTAGGGTTGTGTGCTTTTCGATATTACGGCGAGTTGCATTCACTTTGTATGAAGTTAACTGGAAAAACGAAGAAAATTTCTAATTTTTTCCATAGAAGTAAACTATCACCTTTTGGGAAAAGTGACCTCAAAGGGGAAAGTGTTTTAATTATTACCTATGTAGTCTATTCCTAAGTTATTTATAGATAGAAAATAAGATGAATTAGATGAATGAAATTAGATGAATAATTGATGATAACTAACTAATCATTATTTCTTTACGAACATTTTTGAATATTACTTATTAAAAGTAGGTTTCAAAAGTATAAATTGAAATTGAGCACTCGTTATAGTATCTTATATAATAAAATGTAAAGGTGGATCATCACGGAACTGTCCCAGGAGACGCTTTATAAATGATTCACAGAAGAATATTGTTTGGCATTCAATTTACATATCTGAAAATGTAAATTTAATTGTTCTGACTTTTTCAAATTTATTAGTTTTGTATTCTATGAATACTTAAAATATGATTGAATTTACTGTATTTTTATTGTGACCATTTGAAGAAAATATTCAAGAAGATACAAAAAATGAAACAGAATTGACGAGATATTCTTATAAATGAATAAAGCAAATGCGAGCTTTAATGTTCTGAGTTTAATAGACAAAATAAAATAAATATAATTTAATCAATTTTGTATAAAAATCCTGAGAGGAATAAAATCTTTATAATCACTTGTCTTGGATGAATGACAAAAACATTTCATGAATTTAAGATGAAATATCATTTTTAGAATGAGTATTCAAAAGTCATCCTAGAGGGAAGACGAAATGGACCTAAGAATACGCTCACGCATTGACATATGCAGACATACCATACATACGTTATTCTAGTGACGTATCAAATGGGAACTCCTACTGGCGAAAGAAAGGATGAGAGATGAAATTGGAAGAAGACGACGTCTAAAATGGGTGAAAAGAGAGCAACTTCGGCGAGCCCCCAAGTTTCAGCGTAACCAGATAACTTGAAAACGTTGTCGCTTTACGATCGAGGCGCCATTGGACGTGTGTTGAATAAACAACGACATATCAGACTTTGGGAAATACAAGACGATCGGCTAAGGAATGAACACAACTCCAGAAGGCCTGACTGAAAAACAGGGTATGGGAAAGAATAAGTGGGTGAATTCGACTTGGCCGACGACGAGCTTTGAAAGCTTGATCTTTACAGTTTACACTATGTCTTACATTATCCGCTATTGACCTTTCGGGAATGGACGAATCACATCACATTTTAGCAAACCCTTTTGCCGCTGCCCCCAAACACTTCGGTAGTCCGAATGTGTTGTGACGGTCAATTTTCACAAATTATTCACAACATCATAATGATGAGAGAAGATTCTAACGTCCAATTTAATACTTTCAAAAATCATTCACAATAAAAGCTACATATTGATTTTGTTTTTGTTCCAATAAAAATAAAGATCAAACTTTATAAAGTCCCATATATGCACCTTTTTTAGATTACTCTTACCCCTTTCAGCCACGTCATCGTAAAATACGTGAACAGGTAGTAAATTGACTAAAGTAGATTAAAGTGTAAATTTATGAGGGTTAATGTACATGAGCTTTTATGAAAAGTGGTTTTTAATTCCTTTTTTTAAGAGTTTTTTATTCAAATAAAATTTGTAGTTTTTATAACACAATAAGCCTTAATTCAATATAGGTACACTATAAAAGTAGTGTATTACTATAAAAACAAATAATACCTAGTTTTATTGAATAATTATGAATGGAAATTACTTTTACATTGTTTGATCGTAAAATAAAAGAACAAAGTTTAAAGACTAAATGATATTTAAAGAAGAAAACAGATGATTCTATTTAAGAGGATTTTAAGAAAATAATAATAGTGATTATAGTTGTGATGATGATGATGTTGATATAAGGGTATTGGCAGAATATGTGAGTCCCCAAACGGGAATTTCCTACAGTTCCCATTGCGTTGTTGTCATGTTTATGTCAAGTGCTGACGTATCACCTACGTGAACTATTTTACAATATTTATACAATTCTCAATTTTCCACGGTAAATTCCATTGAAAAAATACCTTTCTCTTTTTCGGAAACTAAAAGGGGTGGAGGTTAAGAAGTACGGAGACAGATAAAAAATCAACTTCGTTTCGTATATATATTTTTTTTGTTATATTACTTTCTTTCGAACAAATACCTATAATCGAAATTTTCTTTTATTTGCTTTTCTTCGGAGACTTTTATTTAAGAGCGCGCGTTTGTTGATATGAGATCGTGCATTTTATTGTTATATGATCTGCGCAAGTTGACTGTATTTAAACAGGCAAATAAAAAACTGGCTTTTGTAGTTCTTAGGGACTCTTATCAGAAAAAAATAGTCTCTTTTTCGGAAAATAAACACTGGAAATATACTTTGGTCTATAAATGACAGTTTGACAACTTTTCATATAAGTTTTTGTTACATTTTTGCTAGATAGATATTAAAAAATCATTCTTTGTAATCCAATAAAAATACCAATTAAAATATTCTATTCGTGATTACTCGTTACTTTTTCCCAAGAATTTTTTAATATGGGAGTGGACTGGATGGATTGTAAGTATTAGGGAGTGTTGTAGTTTATTCGCACAATACGGTTGTGAAGCTTTAATTGAAATATCAATTTTGAGCCTTTCTGCGCTAATGTTTTATATTTTTCGCGTAACTTCTCTACAAACGTTAATTACAAAAATGTTATATTCTAAAAAGTTCTAGTTTTGTATTTTGACTTAAGAATGCATTTAGCGATGGACACTGCATTTTAGATGCATTTCGATTTATTGAGCCAAACTATGAGCACATTTTAAAACACAAGCACGAATATGTTTAGCTTCCTTAGAGCTGAACCTTGGTAAAAATAGGCAATATTCAATATAAGTACATAGGAATCATCCTCTTTTGGGCTTTCGGGCCCTCGGCTTAAGGAGACTTATTTTAATTTCCTTATTTATTTCTTTTTATGTATTTCAAATATCTTATATAATGAAAAAAAGAAACCTTATTGCATTTTGTTCTCAGTGGATGGTCATTCTGCAAAAGAAATGATGGATCAAAGTATTGTTATTGAGAATAAAAAATAGGTCAATTATACACGAAAACTCTAATTGATAGTTTTGTGACTGGAAAATCTAGACAAAAAATTATTTAAATGTATATGTTTCTTAAATACTAGTAAAAGCTCCGTAGTTTAAATTTGCTCGAGAACTTAATAAATCTAGTTATGCCACTTTTCAAAAACTAGCGAATGAAAGCTGTGTGATTTCGTTATGCGATAAAAAAAAAGATTGTTGAATACTTACACCTTACACTAACTAGTTAACAAATACTACACGTATCTTCATTATTGGGTTTAATTTTGTATTCAAACATTTTTTGGTGAACTCGTTCTTTGGATCACGAAGATAACTTTCGTTTTTTCGAGTAAAACAAGAACAGATTAGCCTAATGGTCGCCGAATGGTCAAGGTGATCTCCCCAAAACTAGTAAGTGTTGGGTTTGAATATAGTATAGAGCAAGGTTTCGATATTGCTCGATTTACGGATTTTTATTAACCCTAGAGTCGCTAAGGAACTTAACTGTTATAAAGCGATGGTAAATTACAATAAAAAAGGATAGATTATTCCAAATCATCGGCCAAATATTCAATATAAATTACACTATAAATTACTTAATATAATGTGTTACAATGGCTAATTTAACTAACATTGCCTTATTTGTGTTCGCTTTTACTTATAGGCTTTAATATTAAAGGCAAAATTCTTTCAATCTGCTAGTGAAAAATTATTTTTGGATAAAATTAAATTGTTGATCCATCTTATTGGATATTATAATTTTTTTGTTTTCATATTCTGAATAAGTACAATTGTAAAAAATTTGGTTCATTTGAAAGGCCAAAAAATAAATTTTATATAGCAAAATTAAAACTTTGAGCATTGTCTCTAATACTATAATATGACTACCCGCTGAAGCTATAAAGCTTATAAAACAAGGTATGTGTTTTAGGCCTTTTACATTTTCGGTTCTATACTAGTAGTAAAGTCGCAAAGTTAGTACTTAAGTTTTTGTTCATAGTTTGGAAAGCATTGTGGATATTTTCTGATAAAGAAACTGATATCTCCCAAAAGCTTCCCACTTTTTTACCTTTTTTCAAGTAAGGTTTCTTTCGTGGCTGTTCTATTGAACAATTGCTCAAGTTTCCATGAGAAACCAGTACAACTTTGGCCATACTTCTTTGCACTGATCTGTATAAATTAATAGCGCACTGTACAGTGAATACCGTGTGAAAATACCAATGAATACAGAATATAATAAAAACCGCATTAGAAGCATTTGTCAGCGCCGTCTACATGGGTACAAATTTAAATACAAGCTATTTATTTAAATAATTGATTTTGTAGATATATACACAAAAATGCAGTAAAGAAGATTTGAAGACTCCAAAACTTGAGGGAAAAAACATCAAATTTAACATTGGGCTTAAGAAGCACGTCGGCTTTATGATACAATTCAGTGAGTGAAACCGACTGGTGAATACATAGCAGTACCTATACCTTTTATATTAAAAAGTAAAATGGTATCTAAAAATTATTAAACCTATATTTTCTTAATAATATTTCTTTCATAGCACTTCGTTTAAAGTTCTAGACATATTGAAAATGAAAACAAAAAAATATTTTTTTACTTATTGTTAAAAACATATAACAGTGATTACCTAAAATATTGTACTTAGTGTTTTGTGATCTAACGTAATATGTTCATAAGTTAGCAAATTAGTAGTTAGGTTAAAATTTTTAATTTGGCAATAAAGTAAAACAAAAATGGGTACCCGAGTAAGCTAGGAAATCAAATAATTTCAGAATAGAAATCTTGGTACAATTTAAAATACTTGATTTATTTTTTTTTTCAAATTATTAATGTTTAAAAATTAAAAAAAAAATACTATGATTCAATTAAATTAAAAGCAAATGGATTGATAAACACTAAAAAAAGAAGTAAAAATAAATAACTTTATTTTACAAAGATGTTTGAAGGTGAACGGTGCTTTAAAAGTGTTTTTATTTACATTAAATGACAACAATCCGAAACGTACAAGCATAAAGCTAAAAGAGCACCAAATGGAAAGCACCTATTCTCAATCGGTGTTCCAGAGAGCTTTTGCTGTTATTGCAAAGTGCCAGATGTCAAAGATTTGTGTATTGTAAACATACAAACGTATTTGGTTGGTTTCGACAAGAAAAAAGTACGAAAAATAAAACTCGATTTACAGAAAAAGGCGAAGCAAAAATGCAGATTGTAAGAAGATGAAGAATATGAGAGGATTTTAGACAAATGATGTGAAACGACATGAATGGTAAGAAACGTGATACAATAGACAGAGAATTCGTACGATCAAACTTCTTTTTCATGTGACTTCTTTCGAATACCTACGATCTGATCTAAAGATCTGTTTACGAGGTAAATCGAACTAGTGTTTATTTTCGAATGTTCAAAAATTTGTTAAGGTAAATTTAAGTATGTACATATTCGTATATATACAAACCTTGAAACATTTCACGATAATATTTCTTTTTCAAAAAAAGAAAACATTGAATAACTAAAATAAATATTTAATATAACAGTTAAAAAAACCACAATTTTCATTTTTCATTTTGTTTTCTTTTCATTCCTTATTTAAGAATTGCCCTTTAGCAGAAAAATTCAAACAGTTCAGTTTATTTATTTTTTGGTTCCTTGTCTTTATTTTTACCTACAAGCATATGTGACTTCGTTCATAGTTTTAGTTATATTTGTTCGACAAAAATTTTGGTTCAGATAAATTAAATTTGAAAAAGAAAACAAAATTCATCACATCAAAAGTTTTTTTTAATTTTTTAGCAGAAAAATTTTTATCTAAAAAAAAATGATGATCTAGCAAATGGTTGGGTTAAAAATAGAAATGGTAGACATGAATTAGTGTTTTCGACTACTGAAACACTTTTAAATACAAATTAATTTATCTAAGTAGCCAATTGCGAGACTAGTGGTTCTTTATGCACATTATTAACATTTACCCAAACGTTGATTATAACATGTAATTTGTTCATAAGCCAAGTTACTACCAGAAAATTTAGACTAACATCCTTTTAATATCAATTTATTACCATAGACAGAAATATAAATTTTAAATACTGAGGTTTTATATCAGTTTATGGTTAGTATATGCTTTATTTTTTTCTAAAATAAATGGTTTTATCATAAACAACATATTGCTTACGGCCGGTGTAAGAACGTACCAGGCAGCAAAAAAGGCAAAAAGATTTCCTGAGGAAGTCATTTCCAGGATGTTCAAAAGATGTCCAAGTTTATATCTTAATTAAAGAACTCTGGTTTTCTGATTTCATAAGATCACAAAAATGAGAGTCTTTTATGAAGTCTTTTCTTTTGAGGTTTAGTTAAATTAAATTTGGTTCGTATAGCATGCGTATAGTACTTTCTTATGGTTTTTGTTTACATTTCTCAGTGTAGTTTGGAAATTCATTATAAATACATATTTTTTTTAAATTGGTTTATTTATTTGTGTATTGAGAGTTTTGAAGTAGTTAAGTGTATATTATAGTAAATCATTTTGTTACAAAAAAATATATACATTTGATTAATATCGGTGTCAACTGTCATTTGGATGTAAATTGTATTGATATTTTAGTATTCCGTAAATTTCATTAGTATAGATTTAACTATGAGTTTAATTTTTAGGAAACGTATGTAGGGTTTTATATTGTTATTTACCGTCGCCTTAAAAGTATTGTTGCTGACTTGTAGTGACTCTAGGGTTATTAATAATCTTTAAATCAAGAAATATCGATAATTCGCTAGATACGACATTCGTACCCAACACCTACCAATTTTAGCGTTTTTTAAATATTCATTTTATATTACATATTTAGATTCATACCTATATGAACACTGGACATATTAAAATTCATATAAATATAAAAACTCACTGAATCTTACTTATTAATGAGTTTTAAACGTATATTAATTGATATGCACATTTGTATATGTACATTTTTATTTTTGACTGTATCCCTCGGAATTGTATGGTTCTTTTGGCCAATTCGCTCCTGAGGTCTCTTTTAATTAGGGACTGGATACTTACTGGGAATGTTCCTATTATCTTTAGTACTTCTTTAAACAGAATATTTGTTTGCTTTTTTACTATTTGACACATCAGCATATGATTAAGGATGCCCACCTTTCGGTATTAGTTAAATGTAAATGTTTGAATGTATTACAATGTCCCGATTTTATTCTGGTAATTATTTTTATCTTTTCTGTACTATAGTTTGGAGTGAACCATAATATTTTATCCATTATACGATGTGTAATACATTATGAGTTATTTTATAATTCGATTTCTCTTCTTTTGTCTTTTGCTATACTCTTTATATCTTTGTTATTTGTCTATATCTATATCTCTTATTGATCTTTTTTCAGATTATTTAGATTTTGAAATAGCAAATAAAAGTTTAAATATGATCCTTTTTAATTAATTTGCCGACTCTCTAGTTCCTATTTTGCGACTTTGCGGCTATAACTATTGCCAATATGCCTATCTATAACAGTTTTCGGGATTTTGATTTCCTTACAGTTGTTTAAAACTATTTCTGATTTTATAGATAATTTCTACTCTTTCGCTGTTCTTTACTCTTTTTACACATTTGCTAAGTGTAAGAGAAAATAACCTCTAAATCCTATCATCATTTCGCTCATAACTTCACAAATATCACTGCGAAAAATAAATTGTTGCAATGATTTATTTTATTTTATTAACTTAAGGGAATAATAAGTAAAAAATTAATAATATATATGACAATGGATCAATCAATGAATACGAACCCTCTAATCACCAAGTGGTATGAAATATACTTATGGTCGATTCTCATACCTACCAAATACGAGTATTCATAAAAAATTACGTAGTACAACCACAAATCCTGTGATACGAGATTTTTATGTATAAGTTTATAAAAATAATATTTATTAGTATTATATAAATCTTTTGTGTTAATGTAGAGAAAGTTCTTAATTCTATAATCTACGAAAGCTCTTTTTTAGATCAAAAAGAGCTCAATTTTTGTCTTCAACAAAAATTATTTTTTCAGAATTTAGAAAAGAGATTTCTTTAAGAACTATCGACTTGATCTTAAAATGGTGCATCCGACGTCCTCAGGACGTCTTGAAGATATAATTTTATAAAACATTATGAAGTCCAAATCTTATATAAGACTCCTCCAAGAGCTTTTAAGGAGATCGTATTGTTTATAGGAGTGGTACTAATTATTGAAAGCAATTTATTTTAGCAAAGAAAGAAAAATATAATAAATCCAGTTTATGTTCTGTTGAGTTTTATTTAGTTTTGAAAAGTACAAGTTGTGATATGTTGCGTCTTCATTTTCTTGGCAATTAAAAAACATCAAGATAATCGTTGCAGAACCCTTAAGTCATCTGTCTAAGAAACGAACACAAAGCAGACAGAGGAAATGGTAAAAATGGGATTCGTAAGGATGACGCGGGATAAGAAGAAAGTGTGTGACGTCACCTTTTTCATTTCCACCCTCAAGTCCTATCAAAAGTTTCTTGAACGCTCATGTATGTGTATAGCTGTTCTTACCACCATATCGAGATTGAAGAGTCCCATCTGGCAATTCAGACGCTGTCATTTTCAGTTATAGCCGGTTAGATAAGTTAACCAAGAGAGGACACTGTTACGTTTACGAACAACAGACTAACAAATTAAAGAAAAAAAAACACATTGTAAAAGGAAAACACATTAACAAACACGAAAAATGGTCGAATAAAAGACAAAATGTAACCGCATTTTTCAATTTTATTCCCATTTTCAAACAATTTACAATTCAAATATTTGAGGAGGAAAATCAAATATTCATAACGTCTAACGTCAGTTTTTTACGCAAGGACACACATTTTTAAAAAATATAAATTTTTCGATGTAAAATTTCTGGTGTAGAAAAATTAAGGGTGAAAACCCTTAGGGGCAAAAAAAATGAGGAAAGATGTTGTCGTGAATATAAAAAATAAAGCCTCTAATCAACCGAAAATAATTTGACCAAGGGTCACACGGATAAGACTTGAAAGGAAAAATCCGGAAAGTCGAGAACACAAAACCCGTCCGGAGGGCAGCTACAGCGGTAACGGGAATATTTCCTTCCCTTTTTTTTTCCTATGTAATATTTGGCATTGGTTTCTATTTATGTAAAGCATTACGTCACATATTATATGTAGGGATATGAAAGATGTATTCACATTAACTTTTCTATGACGAAAAAAAGGCAATCTAAAAGGATCACGTTTTTATAAATAGTTTGAAAATGATCCGGCCGGCTGAGAATAGAGATAAATTGCAAAATCAAATTTTATTTTGAATATTTGATACTTCATCAAGATAGGTTAATGATCAAATGGTAGAGAGATGGTAGAGTGGGCAGGTGAGGCGGTAGAGTAGAGCAGTAAGTTGATGACGGTAATAACAAATGTTCAAATATATTCGATGAAATATTCACGCATTTGTGATGGTTTATTGAAATGTATCGATGCAGTACATTTTAGGCCCTAATTACGATATACATAAACGATCTATGTAGACACCCAGGCCCCACGTCAAACTGATCAACACTATCGCCCATTCCAATTAACTTAAACGCAACCACCGGCTACTGACTACGCTCTTCTGTAGTAAAGTATATAATTGACGTAGCTATGGACACCAGTAAATAACGAAAATTTATATTCCATATAAGAATCATTGAATCGATAAATTGCATTTCGCTTTGGATAGTTTTTTTTTTCAGACATAATCGATAATATCATACCAAACTTATTGTTAGTTTAATTACATTAAAAATACAAACATTTTTTGCATTTAAATTGACCAAATGCAAAATTTTGTTATATAAGATTCTATATGTTTACATGAATAGTTACTTAAAAAAATTTGAAACTATTTTTAATTGAATTCTTTCAGTTGTAAAAATAGCTCTTAATACTTTCAAATAAAAGATTTGCTAAAGAAATATTCATAAGGCCGTAAACTCAAGGGCTCGATCCAATTTAAGATTTTTACAAAAAAATAATTATAGATGTGAAAAAGAAATTGATAATTATTTCTTGTAATTATTGTCTGTTTAGAATTTATTAAAAATTTACACTCAAAATTCAACTTCTAGTTGGGGGTTTTATCAAAATAAATGTTAATGTTTATTATAACGAAATTAATTCTGCATGCAGTTTCAAGAGATTAAAATTTAAAATTCTGCATTATGAAAGCCATTGGTGTGTGGGTTATTGGTTCTATTTCTATTGTTGTTATTATTGAAGTTCAATTGCTGTAAGGATCATGAATAAAAAAGATTTCCTTTTTCTCATAATTGTAATACTTGCAGAGGAATTAAATTTGAAACGAATATAAATAGCTCTAATTCTGCAACAAATATTATAAAAAAATGCAAAATTGTATCATGCTTATGAGTTTTCATGAAACAAGGCCAGTTATAGAGTGCCCGATCGAGTTCAAAGATCTAATGTACCGCTTCTCTTGATAATTTTTCCGGAAAATCAGCACTTATTTTAATTATTAACCGACGAAAAAAGAAGGTTCTCATCTGGAATCGTATATATTTTTCTGTATGCCTAAACAGCCAGCATTTTTATAGAATTGTCAATTTTTCTTAATAAAATTTTATTAGATATGGTTTAGATTGAAGTTGGTCCCATTTAAATTGAAACAGAATACTAAATCAGATCGTCTATTAAGCGTAAAAAATAGAGATTGATTGAAAACTTGTATATTAAATTTAGTATAGAAAAAAATCATTATCTCAACCGTAAAAATACGTCGAAACAACATTTTTTTGCTCAAAAATAGTAAAAAGGTTAAGAAATTCCAAATAGGGATTTGAAACTATTTTTAGTATTTTTCCGTTCCCGGAACGGGACTTCACTAAGAGTTCTTTTCACTATGGATTTTTTTAAAATGATTATGTTATTTGTATCGTAAATATCTACAATCTATGTAAACATTTTCTATGTCAAAAGGTTTCCTAGAAAACAAAAGAAAAGCTCGTTTGGATCGATTGATATTTTGTTACATTCCTTAAACCGCGTATAATAAAAAAACGCGATGTTGAGGTAAAATACTTCAACAAGTATGTCTATACTAAGTTTATACTATACTAAGTATGTCTATCTTCAGCAATTGGAATAAATTTTCTGGAAAAAATTTACCGTAACTGAATATTTGAAGATAAAATTATACTTAATAAAGCTTTTCTGATTATAGCCAATCGAAGATGCAAAACAATTTGATACCTTAAAAGTAATTTGAAAATGGCGGTTTTGAGAACTTAGTTAAAAATGTAATTCAAAAATTAGTCAAAAAAGTCAAAAAATAAGTCAAAAATTTATTAGTGGTAACATGAGAACAACCTGTCTAGAATTTTCTTAAAACTGATATCGATTGATGTAACAAAATTTCGTACATATGCCAAACAACTAAAGAAATGTTTTTTCCATAATTTCAAAACAATATTATGATGTTTTGGGACGAACGAATTTTGATAATTAAAACTGAAGGGATTGTAGGAAGCTCAATATTCTTTAGATCGAGGATTTTCATGATTTTTCGCTTTTAAATTTGTTTTTCATCGCTTCTATTTATTGTGCTCTCAAATTGACCAGTCGCGTGCGGTACTCACGCTGCACACCTGCTAGGATTAGCTCAGGGACTAAACCAATTTTGATAAGATTTGGTACTGACAATATTTCAATCAAATGGCAGATAATTTTGTTCCCATATCCTGGTTTGTTTTAATAATTTTCCTCATATTCAATAGAAAAGAATGGTAATAATAGTTGTTGAGATTTTGAATTTCTATTATTTTAAAAGCCAAAAATAAGAACAATTTAAGGGTAATTGAAGAAAGTCGAGAATAGAAAACGTTGGTTGTTATGATTATCAAACCATAGAAACAATATAGTTATATTACTTTCTTAAATTTCCTATCTAAGCATGATATATTGAAAACTCACCAATTAGCGTAGCTTAAAAACATAACTACGTTTTGTGTGCAACCAAAGTTTGCCTATAAGTTTACATTGAGTTTGTGCTATGATATCAATTTATTTTTAATTACTTTAGGATAAATTTTCGACTGAATTGTTTCAAATCCAGATCAGAGAAATATTTTTAACGCATAAACAATTCTAAAAGCTTGACATTTACTAAACAAAATGCAGTAAAATAATGAAAATACAAGCAGGTATATGATGAGTTTTACAAAATTTTATTTAAAATTTTGTCATATAAAAGAACTTCATGAAATACAAGGATCAGTTTCGAAAGTAGGAAAAAAAGTTTGCTTTCTTTTGGAACAAATTTTTGACGTTTACAAAATTGCTACGAAACTTTAGTATAGTGAGAAAACTTATTTTTATATTTCAAGTGATTTACTACCATAATCATTCATCGCAGAGTAAATTCTATTTTCTTTATACAAGGAGATAGTTTAATAACTTTCATTTCAATTAAAAAATAAGTATTTGATTTTAAATTTAATTTTAGTTAATTACTTGATAAAGTTGTACATAAAAGAGCACACAAAAACTATTACTTTTTTTGACCAACAGACGTCGTGACCAAAGTGGTCAGTTCCCAAAAGTTAAGAAAAACTGAATACAAAATTCATATCATGAATAATTCTGTACGTACATTATCTAAACAAATATAAATAAATATAGCAAAAGTTATTAAAACATAATTGAAAACCTAATACCAGGAATTAAAACTTTTTAACGATACTTTATTAAAATTTTGAAAATTGCTCTTTATTTTTTAATTTTTTAGTGCGACAATCATTTGCAGTAGTATTTAAAATAATTAGCAGTTTTGTTGTTTTGTTGTTTAGTTGTTTTATTTCTTAAATTTTTTTTCTTTGGGTTATTTATAGCAGCTTGGATCATCTGTAAGGTCATGCGCAACTAATCTAGTTCTAATGATCTTGCTCCTTGATTCACTTTATCTTTTTCATACACATTTTATGAAATTGTTCATTGAAATTTTAAATCAACAAAAATTGGTTGGTTATTTTTTTCTACAGGAAATAAAAATACCCTGAAGAAAAGTATGTTTCTAAATTTTAAATAAATTTAAAATTTGTAAGTTGTTAATTAAGTTACATAATTCTGTTGGTAATACAAAAACTTTTGTCTCTGTTAAATAATTTAAAAGGCGAAGAGATAATTGCTTCCCAAGGCGTGTTTTTGAGGTATCAGCATTTTTTTTTTAATTTAGTAAAAGTTAAAATGATTCACTTATTTCGCGGTTTCCAGGAAACGTAAACAGAAAGTTACTATTGTTAACAGTATCAGATAGTATTGAATATTTATCTCATTAAAGAATTATTCCATAACTGAAGAAAATACTAATTTTATCAATTTGTGGAAAATTGTTCATATCAATTGATTGGGTTTGCTTACGATGTTAAACTTCTATAAAATGTCTGGTGATTATAGATATATCATACATATGTCAAAATTTATGTTATTATACCTATCTGTATGCCGACTAAATAGTACGACCGGTACGACCTTTTCATTTAAGATAAAATGAACTCAAATTCAGAACGTCTGGAATGTACCAATTGTATCCATTCCAAACAACTCGATGTACCATTTGATAAATTTTAATAAAATTTTACTTGAGTTGACAAGATAAAATGTTCAGAGCACAATATAAATCATGATAAAATGATATTCGAGAAAGATTTGTAAAATACAACATTCAAATCTAAGCTTTTGTGAACAAGCATCATTTTTTCTTTCCAGAAATAAATGTTTTAGCTTTAAGCTTTCTTAAAACTTTTATCTCTTGCTTTGTTTTTTTTTAATAGATAAAATCAACCCCTTTTGTTTTGAATTTTTCTCGTTTTACACTTTGTCCCATTTCGATAAAAAAGCACGTGCTTAATTTAGGTTCTATTAGCTATATACGGTATTTGTATGGCGTTAAGATTAGGGTTGCTTTTATAGCGAGGATACCTACCTTATCATAATGAGGGTTGGTGAGAAACAGAAGTAGGCTGATATATTCCATTTTAAATTGATCTTTATTTTCTATTGTTCTCTTGAAATTGTTGGCTATAGTTTGCTGCTTTTATTTTTAAGTTCTTTTCAACAATTTACCTTCTTTTATTTTTGTAAAGTAATATATTTATTTTAAAACAAGAATTTTTTTTACGGCTCGGAATTAAAATAATTAAAGTTTATAAGAAATTTATGTTTTTAATGAGCTAAAAGCAAATTTTTAGTTTTTGATTAATTTTATCAAACAAACTAACTATACCTACTTGCATAAATCATAGCACTTGAAAAGCCTATACATAAATTGCTCGACTTCATTTTTACCTCCGCTTTAAAATGATGAAGACAAAAGAGAAAAAAGCTCATTAATTGCCCTAAAGACGAGGAGTAGTTGTTTTTTATTTTTGAGATCCTTTTGAAGAGTATTTGTCATTGAAACTAAGAAACACATCCCTATATTACATTGTTTCGTTATATCTTAATTATATTGACGAGTTCGTTGGATTTGTGTTTTAAGATATACAACAATAAAACTTTACCGTAAGTTATACATTTATTTAATTTATACTACATACTTATGGATTTATTTTTCTAAACGACAATTAAAATAATGCTTGTAATGTATATATCGATTTCTTATTCACTGTTAATTGCTCTCGAGCTGTGTTTAACTATTGACTGTCAACCACCTTATATAAAAATTTGGCCATATTTTAGAATACACATAATTAATTTTAGGTCTTGATTTATAACTATAGATTAGCGACAGTGATAGACACACTCCATTTCATTTGCGTGGCGCACTTTTAAATCGTATTAAATAATTTTAATCGTATTAAATCAAAAAAGTGGTAATTAAATTCGTGCACTTTGGGTTTCGAATAGACGAAATGTCCAGAGCTTGATATAGAATTTGAACAAAGTAGAATTGTAATTAATTCTAAGCTAATTGAAAACTGTTTGATTCATTTATCAATCGTTATTTCATAAATACTCATTTTTTCATATACAAACTTAAATTTTCAATAAAGAATTGAATTCGTCTTCAAAGTTTCCAATACATTCTTTCCTGATATTTATTTTATTAAAAATAAATAAAAAACGTTAACGTCAGAATCGAAATTAATTTGTGCTTTTTGTGAATGTAAATATTTTTAAATAATTTATGAACAGTTTTGACAACCTTTGAGATAGAGTGATTTTGGTGGGAAACGAGAAACAATCTTTAAAAAAAACCAACTAAAATTTTCAAGGTGCACTTTTCGTGAACCGTGATGGACAAACTATCTGTCTATTCATGTTCATGCAATTTTCAAAAAGTGTGAATGTGAGGTTTTTCAAATTGCATGTCAACATAATTCAGCATATCGATTCCCTGGTGAGTAACTCTATATGCAAAAAAATGCCAACGTGCTGTTATGGACGGACGTTAGTTCACCATGAAAGCCGGTCAAACCATCGACACAAACCACCATCCGTAGAATTAGTGTTTTACTCAACTTTTTTGTTGTATTTAGTGATCTATATAAAGCAAAATTATTTGCTTTTCACAATAATGTAAACTGGTTTCATTATTGTGGAGTCAAACTTCTACAACTAACTTTCCAAGAAACAGGACATCAGAGTATCCTGAGTCTGTGAACTCAGTTAGCCTTCCAGCAAGAAACTCTTCTTTGCGAATCCTTTTTTAATAGTGAGAAGCTTCTTGCTACCTGCAAGTAACTTCTGTAATTGTTCGATTTTTTTTTCGAGTAGCTATAATATATACTACTCTCCAAAGTATGCACAGTATGGAAAGATCACAACGCAATCGAAGCCACTAAAATCGGATTGGTTAATACGCTGGTTTTTCCTATCTTCTCTTATGCTTCGAAAACTTGGATTATCCGTGCAGCTGATCGGCGACGAATTTATGCCTTCGAGATTTGGGTCTAAAGAAGAATGCTGCGGATTCCATGGACAGCTAAAAGAACAAATTTCTTTATCTTAAACGAGGTTAAGCAAATTCAAAAACTTTCTTCACTGAAGTATGGATGAATATTCAAGTTTTTCGGATATATCATGCATTACGAAACCATGGAAAAATTGGTACAGGAACGATCTGAAAGGAAAAGCTCAGAAGTGATGGAAAAGCTCACATGGCAAGCAAAAGAACGTAATCGCTGAAAAAAAAATCACCCAGCATGTTTCGAGGAATCTGGTAATCCCCAAGTGACAGCCATTTTGATCATCAAACATCGGCAGCGATATTTTGATTAAGAAGAAGAAGCTATAATGATTTTTGGTGTTATTTGCCACTCCTCAAAAATTCTCTATCTTACACATTTGCTTAATTGTAAATCTGTACGTGATTACATAGTTATTCCTATTTAAACAAATGCAAATTTTGCTAGTGAGACATTGAAATTATTTTCTTTGCTAAGCCATTATTATTGATTATAAGTTGATAAAGATAATTTATTCATGAACTAAGACATTAGCTACCAAAAATGTCTTTCTCATCCAAAAAAAGTATATTTGAGAATATATAAAAGAGATCGTTAGCTCGTCCGGCTTATAGTTTTAAATTGTTATTATTCCAAAGTGAAAAAAAAAGGTCTATATGAAAACCTGAACGGTTTGTACTAAAATTAAAACTATAGTTAAAAAAAATGTATTAAACACTATGTAATAAAACTATTTATTCTATACTCAATAATAATAATACAAGCTGCAAATTATGAGTTAAAAGTGTAATTTGAAAATGAAAGTGGATAGTATGGGATATAGTAGATGCAAGGTAGGTGGATATTTATTAGGAAACACCCAAAAGCGTCCAGATAATGTAAATAGACAGTTTATTAGAAAATATTTCCATTCCATTGAACATAAAATGTATATGTCACTCAAAGCTTTTATGAATGTATATGTATATTCTTTTTTATGTTCGGTGGTTCATTTCCCCGTTACGGAAAAGTCGCTCATGTTATCGTTAATATCCGATGACACATTTTGATATTTAACATAATTTTGAATGACATTTTGTTAGGGCTTGAGGAAGAGAATTTTTTAAAAAATAAATATATTGATATTTTATAAGAAATCGATATTTTATTAAATTCAAATGATTGTCAACTTTTACTTTTTATTAATGTACTTTTTCGCTCTTTTATTCACCCAATTTTTATTTACCATTTGATTCACTTTGTAAACATCATTCACGCCTACTTTGCACATCATATTTCATAATTTTTGGGAAGAAAATGATAACACCGATCTGTACTAGTTACTATGTGCATGTGTGGAGTAGAAGTTTGTATAATGATGTGAGATTTTCATGTGAATTTTTCAAAGAATAATCAAGGAAAGAGATTGCGCGAACACAAGACCCTTCAGATCATTAGATATCTAATGTAGTGTATTTAAACAATACCATTAGTTCCGCTACATAGCGTTAGGGATGCATAGACGTCTCCTTTCCCGTGCGATTAAATGAACTCACTTTCTATTCTGCGACATTCCATTAAACCTATCTTAAAAGCTGGACCTCCAAAAAGATACCTTGAAACGTGCTAAAATCTTGACACTCTAACAAGGTAAATAATTTCAATTATCCCTTTGAGACATACTAATCTATTTACAATAATTAATATTTTTTTATCAATACAGCATTCAAATATTCACTTATAATAAGCTTATTTTGTGATCATAAATAATTTATAAATAAGTAAAATTGAAAACTTTGAAAATTAAATGATTTTTTAAGGGTTTTTATTATCTTAAAGTTTAACAATGACAATAATAAACAGAAAAAAATACAAGCTTTTATTGAGCCAGTTTTGAATTCCTAATAAAATGTAAACAATTAATACATTAATTTGATATTTATATATTTTCAGTAATTTTAGGAATCATAATAAATTAAGCAACTATTTGTCAATTTGTAAATGGTGTTGTATTGTTGTACAACTATTGTACCTAATGGTGTAATTATTAGGATTTTTTTTTGTATCCGTTATTGTTGTTGAGAAAAGAAGAATATTTTATCTTAAAAAATATCAGCAAAGGAAATATTCCGGATTCGCTAATTTATTTTAGGCGTGGGAAAGAATGGGGGGCAACTGTTGGCAACCTAATACGGCAAACCGTGCTAAGTTAATTTAATACTTCCTAAGAAAGCAGAAATAATTAATCTAAAATAAAATTAATGGATAAGAAAGTAAAACTACGAAATTCGAAACTAATATATTTGTCACACAAAACGGGTCGGTTACACAAGAGCTGTGGTTTAAGTATCCATATCAAAATTAAACTGTAGTTCGTCGCGTTGAATACCTGGACGGAATAAATTCTGTCCTATACAATTGTTATAAATGATTTGTTTGAAAGCATTTTCTGTTCACAAAACGTTAAAATATTTTTAGGGCCTAGTTATAGGATCAGAGAAGAGAATTTAGTTAAAAGTTCTCAAAGTCTTCTACCTCTTTTTTCTTTTCTTTCATAAGGGCTACGCCCTCCTGGTAGTACCCGTTAATAATATCTCCTGGAATAATGATGACCAACTATCTTTTCATCTTTGCCGAGTCCTACCCAATATATGGTGTTCAAATATCAGGTCGTTGGTTTTTGGTTATACATGTAGAGCATATAATTTCGCTATACGATCTGGACTTATTCTATCCACATGGTCAGTTCAGTACCATACTCTGAACCTCATCCATCTTACAATGTCTAGTATATCTAACTTGTCTCGGATGGATTCGCTTACTATCTTGTCCCTTTAAGTTCTAAAAGTGTTAATGATGTATATTGTTGTCTTATATTCAATGAGCTTCTTCAGATTTTTGGGCCTTCTAAAGACAAAAAACTAATGACTGTGTTTCAAAACTGATTCGAAACTATTATTGATATTATTATTGATTTGAAAGAATTAAATATTTTAATCCTTATTGAATTCGACAAGCATGTTGATAGCCGAGTGGTCAAAGAGGTCGCTTTAAAACAAGAAGGTAGTGGGTTGAATTTTCGTATTGAGCAAATTTTTAATATATCTCGATTTATGAATCTTTATTGACTTTAGGGTTCCTTAAAACCTTGACAATTAAACGCGACCGTAAATAACAATAAGAAATAGGATTCGGATGTTTTCTTGGTGATAACTGAATAGATCCATCGAGGAAAGTTATATGCCTTATGAAAGATATGCATTGAAACTATGTCCAACTGAAATGGATTGTTAATACGATCACTTTCTAATAAATATTTATATATTTATTTATTACAATTAAAATTGTACATTTATATCGAAGCAATTAAATAAATATATCTTTTACCATTATTTTCTCGGGATTTTCCCATATGGAAAGGTACATATGTCTTCCAGCCAATATTTTTTTCCAGAAAATAAGGAATATATGCATATTTTCGTCTAAGTATAGAGGTATGTGTAGGGATGCAACATTGCTCATAAAAAACGTCGATGGTAGAACATCAATATTTTTAAAAGTGAAATATCGATGTTAAAAGATCGAAGTTTATGAACAATATATCTCCAAAGCATTCCATGGTAGATAAGTCGGTAAATAGGATGTCCTTGATGCATCATTGTAACTTTCGATTGGTCATCAATTAAGAGAATATTCCATTTCGAGTATCGTTGAAAATTGATCCTTTGTATAAATGAATATGAATGGTATTTTATGGAATTTAAATTGGCTTGATGAAACTGCAAACGTTATACTCCACATTGCTAAATTTTATTTGACCTCGGCAAAAATAAATCTATTTCAAATAGCAATTGGATGAAGTACTTGACTTGTGATAGAATGTCGATTAAATCGTTCATATGATATTATATTTTACAAGTAAATATGCTTAAAGAAACTTTTAAAGTTGCTCTATGATTGCTTTTCCAAACAAAACCAAATTTATTGGAGAAGGTTAGCAAAAAATTTCCGATTCTTACCAATATTAATTAAAAACACCCGCAGATGCATTTTTGATCATTAGCAAGAATATCGCCATAAGAAACAAATAAAACGAATTTTATCGTGCTATCGCCGCTAGATTTACCGCAAAAAGTAAAAACCCACTAATAAATTGGTTTATTTCTTTATTCTTTCTTCCTTTATTTAGTGTTAATAGTTTAAGTGAATTAATATTTAATTTGGCTTCAATTAATATTTGATTTTGTATTTAATAAAAGTAAATTAGAAATAGTGAAATTGTTTTAATTAATTTTATTAAACCAGCTACCAAAATCCCGCCAGTACCCAAACACTCTAGTATAAACGAAATAAAGATGTAGGTACGGATGAAAAAAATATATAAATAAAAAGTTTTCGAGGATTTGTTTCTGAGAAAAAAAATAGAAAAATTCTTTTTCGACAGAAATAGCCTAAGGGTATAAGCATGGTCAATTGGCTACGGAAAGATACCTTGATGATACTTAAGAGATGTGTAGGGTCTAATAAAATACTAAAATCCTGGAAGTGTCCGATCCCTATCTTAAGTAGTTATTGTCGAAAAAAATTATAAGTGAAAACAGAAAAACAAAATGTTTTCTTAGAACTAACCTACTTGATTGATCTGAAATTATAATATGATTTAGGGACTATTATTCCTTTCTAATAAAAACTAACGTCTATATAACTTCAAAAATAACTTTTCAAGAAATATTTTTTTAACCATGAAACAAATTTGGTATTGGTACCGAAATATTTTTTTTTTTCGATTTTTTATGCTTGAAATATAATGTCTGATTATTTTCAGTATTTTTGAAACAGTACCACCTTTGTAGTGAAAAAAAAAATAAAAAAAAACTACTTCTGCATTGAATATAAATTGCTCAAGTTTAACATGAATATACTCATAAATATACCCACAAAAAGAAAATAATTTTCGGTGTCTGAATACCCATTCATAGTATTATTCCTATAACTTTTAGAAATATTTCAATCAGGAAAATATTTTATTTGACTTATTGATTTTCACATGACATATTCAAAACTTATTACTGTAATTTCTTTACAATGCTTATTAAATATGTTACACTTAGTAGCAAGGGATTCTACGATTCCTCCGGCGGCACGATTTGAGGACGGATTTTTATGGATCTCAATGAAATTATAAATCGAAAAAGAAAAACAATGGTGGAAACAATGCTTCATGCTTCCAACCGCAACTTCTCTATTTTTTAGGCTAAAATAATTATAAACAAGAGGTCTAAACAAAATCGAAAATGTAATGTTGCCTTTATTAATATTGATGGTAAAATGGATATGAACCATGAAAATTTGCTTTTAAGCTTCACTCCTGGACCCCTTGTTTATATTTTTAAGCACAAAAAAATTGGCGAGGCTGCGGTTGTTAGCATTTACCTATTTTTCTTGAAAATTTTGAGAAATCCGTCGAATAAAGTTGATATTATTTTTTTAATTTTTAAGTATCGATATCTGGTATACTAAGCGAGATATTGAAAAACTTAATGTTTCATTTTCGTTTAATTTTGTCGAGATCTATAAAAATCCCTCGTCAAATCGTAGCGTCGGAAGAATCGTAGTTTTGCTAGTCGTTATAATATTTTCTGTTAAATATTTAATTTGCCTTTGATTTTTATTAAATGTTCTTTCTAATTAAATAAACTTAATTTTAAATTTTCGCAATTTCTTTTGAAGTTTTTCCAAATCATCAAATTCTTTAATTATAATTCATACTAAATCGTACAGAATAACAGCCATTATAAATAGGCTACAACGGGCAGGACAAGGAATAACTAAGTTCTTTAATAAGTGGAAGACCACAATAAATGATCAAAAGTCTGAATGTATCATATTCACAAAAAGAAGACCAGAAATTACCGAAAAAATAGAATTAAATCATATCCCTCTGGAATGGTCTAAGAATGTCAAATATCTTGGGCTCACTCTAGATCAGAGGCTGACATTCACAAATCATGTCAACGGGGTGATAAACAAATGCATTGGGTTGCTACTAACACTCTACCCATTAATTAACAAAAAATCAAAACTTAGTGTAGAGAACAAACTGTTATTATACAAAGTAATGGTTAGGCCTGTAATAACATACGGATGTCCCGTGTGGCACACTGTTAGCGAATCCACATATAACAAACTACAGATTCTCCAGAAGAAATTCCTAAGACTGGTAGGAAACTATCCAAGAAATACGTACATAAAAAAATGCACGAAGATCTAGAGATAGACTTTATAAAAACGCACATTAAAAAATATGCCAAAAAAATTTATGAGCGGGGAAATATAGCTGATAAGGACATACTAAAAGACCTACACTACGATCAAGGTATCTACAAACACAAAAGAATAAAACATGGGCTAATATAATAAAAAAAATAAAATCTTTATTTCTTAATTGAGATTAACCTATTACTTGTTAATATCTAACAAATTATATTTTATTTTAAATATTTTTAGATCATATGTTTTTTTTTTCTTTTTAACAATGACAGAGGGAGTTTTTGAATTTCTCCCCCTAAAAAAGGCACCCCTATAATGAAATCAAAAAAGAAAAAAAAATAGAGGAAAGGGAAATGAGTAGCAAAAGTTAAATGGTAAAAAATTGTGGGAAACACAAGAAGGAACTTTTAAGTTAAACAAAAATGTTAAGATAAGTAAACAAAATTTTAAATTTGTAAACTTACACGTGTAAATTAATTGGAGGAAATAAAGTTTTATTATTATTATTATAATTCATGTATCGATAGACCTCGAATGACGTCAATGCAAAATAAGTAGATATATTTGCGTATACGTATTCGTATATGGCTTGCATTGGCTGTGGGAGTGGTTTCGTTCAATTTTCAAGGACAATCCACAAGACAAACTTTTGATTTTGATAGACCAGATTATGCTGATACTATTAAAATTTTACATATTAATAGTACTTACTAGTACTACATTTTACAAGTACTAACTTCTTTGATTGTAAAATTTATGTATTTAATGTAGCGAAAAATAATAGCTATATAAGCTATTCCTAAAATGGAGTTAGGCCACTTTCAAATTACATGGCTCATATGTATCTCATACTGCTTATCAACCTATAGTTTAATAACGACTTTTGTAACTAAAATCCGTACACTGCAGTACAGGGTATAGTTCTAAATGACCTGGTAGTTGAAGCGACTTTAAATAAATAAATAAATAAAAAAAACTATCCCCCTAAAACTTAAGGAAAACTTTGTTATCAGTGCCTTAACTAATAATTTGAATTTTGTAAGAACCAGTAGGTATATTGAAACACCTTTAAATACTCGAACCAAACTACTCCCTCTTCCGAAAATAAATAAAACATTACACAAAAAAAAATCCTTTTATGTAGCAATAAAATATTTTAATTTTCTACCTGCTTATATAAAGCTGATAAGTTGCTCTAGAAAATACATTGTAAAAAATTACGGATGTGGATAAAATCCAGGCCTACTTTATGACTCTAAATATTAAGTAACACTAACTTTTGTTAACACTAATAATACAACACTTGTTACTTTGTACAGTTGAATCTACATTTCTTATTTTATTTTGTAAAAATATTGTGTAACTTTCTGTACTCCTTCTGATTTCTATGCACAGGTGTAACCCACCTCTATAGAATTCATTATCAGAAGTAAATAAATAAAAGAAAATAAAAATAATAAATAACTACCAATTCATCATAGCTCACTGTATCCTTTATTAAATTTACCGATTGATGGTTGTGGAAAATTTTCTGCTCATAACATTGACTTTTTGTAAGTTCTGCTCCCCACTCCATACTTCTCGCACTACGTAAATGAGCCCTTCTACAATAAAGCTTTATAAAGTTCAATGTTTCTGGGCTTATAAATGGTTCCAACATTAAAAAATACGGAATTTTTAAGAAATCAAAATCTGCAACTAAGATCGTTATTAATTTTTTGATATAGTCTTCCTTCATTTAAGTTTTCCTTTTAACGAATTTATTTGAAAGCTTAATAATTTATAATTAATATTTTTATTGGTACACCATTTTTATAAAATTTTTGAAAAATAATTACTATAAAAATTTAAAGTTTCCATTATTTAGTTTAAAGTTCAATTTGATTTGTAAAAAGTAAAAAAAAACATATTTTTTTATGTAGTAATGCTACAATTGGATGAATATTTGGTTAAAATTTGTGTATTACCAGTATTTGTTACGAAACTCAGACTTGTTTAAGTATGCATTCATTGAAAAATTCTTTATCATTTTCTCATAAATTTCACAAACGAAATGTTTGCATTGCAATAATATCTATTCAAAATTTACATTTAATTTAATATAAATCTCGTTAGCATAATTACACCAACGTCCACATACACTCACCGTCAAAAATAAAATAATGAGTACCATTCCATTTATCCTTCTGTCTCCCCTATGTTCATCTCTGTTATTTTCGTTTTCATCAACACAACAATGAATCGTTTTCCTTTTCTATATTTGTGTTTATATAAATTTAAACGAGACTTTGCAGAGAGCAATGCAAATTTTTGCGCAAATAATTTGTAAACGTTCAAAAGTGCCTAATAACAAATTTGTGTACATGCATGTGCAAGTGAGGGTTTTATATACATGTATAGGAAATCGTAGCGCAGAAGTAAACAAAAATTAAATAAATTTTCAAATTGTTGTACATACATATGCTAATAGGTGTTATAATAATTGCTAGATATATATAATTATGGATAATTTACATATGTTATTACTAAGATAGTTTTAGTTGTATTGCTGGCTTTCAGGTTTCAGTTGAAACATATTTTTTTTTATAAAAACGGTTATTTTTTTCATACTAACGGTTAGGTTCTAATAAAAATATGTGTCGGTTATATTTGTATGTGCAGGAAAGCGTCGTCGTGGCAAAAGGGGTGTGCGTACGACAGCAACGTCGTTCGGGAGGCCACGAAATGAAACGGGAGATCTGTACCGGGTTGTTGAGTCTGGAAACGTCAGTTCAGTTTACGCAAAGCTTCCAAGCTGGGAGCTTTTCACAGTTTTCCGGTTATAGCGCGCGGAAGGCGTTTGATAAGGCGCCACCAATTCCAAACATAGCAGTGATCGGTTATCCTAACTGAAACTTTATAACTACAGTTTTCTACAGTTGTTAAAAACTGTTCAATTTTTTTTCAATAAACTATCTCTAACATTATTTGTTTCAATTTTTTTTCATACTTTTGCTTGGTAATAAGAAAAATAAACTTATAAAAACTTTTTGAATTCCAAACCAAGAAAAAATAAAATATAACAATAATAATAATAATAAACTGAATTGAAAAGTATACTTTCAAGATTGTTATTAATTGTTATTGGATCAAGTGTGGTTGAAAAAAATTCAATTATGAAACACAAATTTAATTTACGATAAAGAATTGTTGAATGAAGAAAAATAAAAGAAAAAGAGATAAAACAGCTTACGATAATAATTCAAAAGATAGAGAAAAACCCGGCGTAATTTGATTATATTTTGAGATTGTAATTTCAAGTTTTGGTTCGTGGTTGGACTTAAGTTCAACGAAGACCAAACAAGCAAAAACTTTTTGATGATGTTGCGCGTTTATCAATGTCAAATTATCAAAGTTCGATAAAATTAATTTTAACAAAACTGCCTTCCGCTCATTTAGTACGAAGGTAATAAACTTTTTAAAAAAGTATAAAAAAAACAATATTGAAGAACTCACGGAGAAAGTAGAGAAAATTTGCATCATTATTTCGGATTTCAGGTAATATTTTTATTTTACTGTATAAATATTTAATCTAAGGATTTAGAAGAAAAAATAACTCTTAAAACAAATCCAAAGATCAATTTGATTCAATTTATGAAGTCGCATGTGAAAAAGTCTCAACGTTAGCTTTTAAACAGTCTATTTTTTATTATACATTTTTTTTCTTTACTTCTTATCCAAAATAATCCAAAGCTGCGCGAGCTTTTATATATTCCCCCAAACTGCTACAGTTTTATTTTCGAAGTAAAATAAAAACAAATAAAAGAGAGTTATATTCTGGTTTTTTGAAAGCAATTTATTTTATATTTAAAAGCTTCAAGCTTTACAGTAATCTATAGAGAATATAAAGTAAATTCTTTTAATGACTTTATCGTTATTTTATTTAAAATCTTATCTTCTATGATGAAAAGTAGAAAAATACATATAGCATGCAAAAATTCAAAATCAAGACTCTAATGATATAACATATGTATAGTAGAAGAATTTATCATTATTTAAAAAAATCAATTTCAGTAGTATTGGTATAATTTGTAATAATTTATCTCTGAGTCACATAGTAAGATTTCTTTAAGTGTAAGTATAAAATAAACCTTAATTTTCAACTTTAAACTTCATATTTAATCAATTATAATCAATTAAAATACCATTATATAGATCAATCAATCTTTCAAGATTGATTTTGGGAGGTAGCTCTTACAATTCGAGTACCGTCGGGTACCAAGCAACGTCGATTGGTTGGATTATTCAGCCTAACTGAAAAAAAAATGTATAATTTTTTTAAAAGTCTTTGAAAAATTGAAATTAAGATTATATAAATACGAAGTAACATTATAATTTTTTTTCTAATTTATTAGGTACGAATACAATACTATTTGAATCCAATCCAAGTCGATGTAGGGCTGGGATTTTTACATAAAGATAGGGACATTTACCTTTTAGATACAATTTCAACCGAAGCATAGAGAAAACATACGTATTTTTACGTAAAAATAAGATATGTATATAGAATTTATCTAACAGATTTATTTTTACCTATGAATTAGCCATGTCAAGGATATAGGCTATCTATTCATGAGTGAAAAAACCAGTCCTAAGTCTAATTTATATTAGATAAATTAGGAATAAGGAAAGTTCAAATCTTTCATGATTTCAATTTATTTCTATGATTCCGATACCAAACCAGAACCCTTATAATTCGAATCTATTCATCCTAAATATCATGGCTATTTTAAAAGTATTATAAGCAAAAAAAAAAATCTAAAAAGAAAAAAATTACTTTAAACCATTTTGCATTGGTGTAAAGAGATAACGAGAAAAATAATAATATTAGATAGTGCTAAAAACTTGCAAGATTTTATGCTTTAAATTATAAGGCCAGGTCGAAAATATTCGAAAAAGACTAAAACAAAAAACATATCTTTGTGGTTATCCATGTATGTAAAAAATTTCAACTATACATACATGAAAACCTTCCGATTTACTATTCTTGTAGCCCAGTGCATTGAACCGAATCAGCAAATGAGTAAACATTGTATACTTGCTGAAAAAGTATTCGTCAAAGGGTGTAACGTATACTTGTTTTACTGTTTATATTATTGGACAAAAGGAAAGAGGAAATCTCTAAAAGTAACGTAAAGTTTTCCTCAAATAAAAAAAAAACGACTACAATACTTACCGAAAAAGTTTTTTTTTTCATTTAATGACGCAGTTAACCTATGATTGTTAAATATAATAACAACACATTTATTCTTCACGTATATTTTAAATTTTTCTTGACAATTGAAGGAATCTGTTTTGATTTTTTTACAAGCTATGTATGAAGCCATTCTTTTATTTGTGGTTTAGAAGAAAATTGATTCAGACAGGCAGAATAATAATTGAATGAGGAATCTTACAAGGGTTCAGTCATTCTTTATTCAAAAATGGAAAGATGAAAATGAATTAAAATATTGAAAAGATGTGCTTTTAAAATAAATTTCCAGTATAAAATTGGTTAGATGTTTCTTGAAAACTTGCGGAGAAACATCCTACCAGTATAAAAAAAAACATGGCTGAGATTCAATGCACTGAAAGACTAGTAAAATTTTATTAAACAAAGATTTTTCAAAATGAAAAATTATAGTTAAAATTTGTCAGTATTTTAAAGCTTAGACAAAGAACGATTAGATACTTTATCAGTAGTAACTATCGAAAATCATATTTTCGAGGTGGTAAATATTAACGATGTGATTAAAAATATTGTGACGGCCAAATAGATGAGTTTATATTTCAATAGTGAGCGATGATGGGAAGATAAAAATATATATAGATGAATAATTTAAAAAAAAAAAAACAATAGAAACTTTTTTACACTCTAGTAATGATTTTTTTAAATTGCCTTAATAACTTATAAATGTTTTTTGTAATTAGCACTCAAATTAAATTTTTCAGGGGTACTGGTAACGTTTTTTTGCGGTGTTGCCTTAGTATTGTCATTTAAGCACTTTTCTAATCTGCTAACTTAAATAATTTTTTTTATTGTCACTTACCGTTGCATTATAACTAGTCTTAAGCAACTTGAGAGTTTATAAAAATTCGTTATTGAGAAATATCGAAATTTTGCTCGAACCGAGAGTCGATCTCAACTCCTACTACTTTTGGAGCGGACACCTTGACCATTCGGCCACTAGTAAGTTCTTAAAATGAGTGTGTATATTGTATAACGTTCACTTTCAAAACATTCAAAGTAAACTGCCATACAAAACCGTATTTTAGTTCTGAAGACAAAAAATTTCAAAAAATAGAGAAAAAAATGTCGCTAGAATCTAACGACAGCATGTTAATTTGTGGTTTATTTACTATTTAAAATGCAACCTAAAAGCTTTTTCGAAATAACAACTCTCAAATAAATACGTTAAGATTTTATTAAATTATCTGATTTTGATACATATTTTTATTTGGTTCTATTTAAAAACTTCAAAAATTACCTACATATTATATTAATTAGAACAAATAAAAATTTGACGTCAAACAAGCTAAAATTAAACTTTTGGAATTTGCAAAAAATGACTCTTATTTTCCCTATTTACGCCATTAACGACAATTTTCCGAAAAAATATTATTGGAAAAAAAGCTCGGTTTGGACATTTTTGAATCAAGAAGCCTGAGGAAGTTACGATTAGTAACGAAACGTTGCTAATTGAACAATAAAATATTAAATAAAAAATAAAAAAACAAAAAGATCTTAAATAACCTGAATTTTCTTCTTAGTCAAAGTTAAAGATAAAATTTCATTTAAATTGATTATTAATGATCAATTTACTTCTAAATTCTCAGAAACTAAATGTTGCTGATATTGGAAATAATAAGTTATTACGCTAACTTCATTCCAGTAGCTAGTGGCCATCAATTTATGGCATAAAAAACAAAATTTCAATTATTTAAAAAAATTTTTTCGAGCTTTTTCTAAGACAACATTTTATTGGAAAAAATGCAATCGAACACATTTGTTTTTCTTTCAAAACTCTCGAATGAAAAAAAAAACATCAATTAATGGGGCAAAAAACAGTGAAAATTTCTTATAAGTAAAAAAGCTCTAAATATCAACATAAGGTTTTTCTGGAAGATATGCATGCGAAAATTGTTTTTCTTTGTGAAATTATGAACGAAAAAAAATACCAAACTATTCGAAGTTATTTTGCACGAATTTCGAAAGTATAATTCTTACTTGATAGTCACAAAAGTTTGTATTGGAATAAGGATTCAAAATCAATCCAAATCGCAACAATTCTACAACTATTCTTTCGATATTTAAGAACAATGTTTGAAAAAATCAATGTATCATTTGCATCTCTAACCATATTAGAATCCAGATCTCACAAAACCACAATTGTTTGTGGACTTTGGTAGTATTTAATAGTCGTTATTGGACAACGAAAAATCATTCATTATTCTAATAATTTATAACACATTCAAGGTGACACTCAGGTAGTGAAGAACCAAATTCTTGCTATGCTTAGTACAAATATGAACATTTCTTGAAACTTTGGTCCAAAGTTCTACGTTAAAAACATATTATTTGAGCAATGAAAGATTATTCATAATTTCAATCATATTTTATTTGTTTATCTTCTCAACCACCACGACTGTATCTATCCAAAGTACATTTATTAGATTTAAGGCAATTTTGAAAAGCTTTGCTTTATGAAATATATATGTATATAAGGTGCAATACCAATAGTTTAAAAGAAAAATTTTAATATAACAAAATTCAAATATTTCTTGTAACTCCTGGAATGCAACATAAACAAGCCATGACCAAAACACGAATAAATATGATTAATTAGAATTCAAAAATTAAAAAAAAAAATTGAATTTATGATACAATAAGGAATTTTGTCGATCGTGTTGTTAAAAAACCGTGGAACTAAATAATGGGTATATATTAATTTTCAACATATTTTAGTTTTCATAAGGCGTCTTATTTTTTGTGTTCCTGTTTATCAAAATTTTTGTATTTATAAAAAGAATCTAATATTCAAGCAAAAATTACATGTTTTTCAAAATATTTTATTTTGGATTTATAGATAAGAGAAATTATAAATATATTTCATAGAAAAAAACAAGTTTGGTTCATTGTTTTTCATTTTTAATAATAAAATAACATTAAAATAGTACAAAATGGATAATACAATAATGGATTTATTTAAAAATATGTATACAATTTTGAGTTACCGAAGCATGAATAAATCACGGTATGGTAGATAATATTAGCAAGTATTTTAAAATATAATTTAAGCCAAAAAAAAAAAAAAACAAAAACAAAATGAGAATTATTTTATTTAATGCATCGTAATTCGGTCGAGGTACACACTTTTAAGGAAAATGTTATGAACTGATATTTATACTTGTATATGTTTAGCGCAGAGTTTTGTACGATATATTCAAAATATGTTGCATATATGTAAGTTTATACATATCGTTTTAATCACAAATAATACAGAATATGAATAGTTGGAGTTTTTTTTTTCCCGAAAACAAATCGATTTCCATTTTTCATTGTTGTTCATAATTCCTGCACCTATTCCCGCTCTGTTCATGTTCATGTTTCGTTTCTTACATGCATATAATGGAATGTGAAACATTATATTTTCTTGTGACTTATGAACGAGAATATTTTTATTATATTTTTGACTTAAGACGCGAAAAATTCACATTAATAATAAAATCAAAAGGATACAAAATGGCGAGACAAAAAGTCTGCTAGGACAAATGTAATATATCTATGTAGTATGGCATAAACTAAAGACGTAGGTAGGTAAGGTAATAAAACTGTCTGTTTTTTTTAAAAAAAAAACTTGTTTTTCCTTATACGGAAAAAAATAAAGTTATTTTTAAAACGAATTTTCAAACTTTTCTTCTTTTAATTTCAAAAACAAAATGACTAGAAATTTAGGGAAAAAATATTTTTAAATTATTTTTTTAGAATAATTTAACGTTTTGAATTAAGAAGTGCCTTACATATGTTTTCATAATTTACAAAAAGAAACTTTTTTTCTTAGCTTTTTGTTATAAGTGAATGTTCGAAGAAAGTTCAGATTTATATTTAAGTAGTTAAGTTTCCTTAAACTAGTCTTTAAAACTCAATTGAAAAATGAGTACTAGCTTTTAATACTAAAATAACGTAAGGTACTTCACAATTTTAAATGTAGTTTATTGTATGTAAGTTATTAAAAAATCAGAAACTTTAATCGAAAAGCTATTTTGAGCTGTTCTGCTCAATGTAGATATTTGTTATTTTTTTTTAGCTTACGAAAAACGAGTAAGGTTTATGATGGAGAAATAACGAAGGTTTTCTGAAATAAAAAAAAATATTCTCAAATTAGAAACATGACAATTCTTATAAAATTCGCGTTCGAGAAAGCGATATTTTAAATTAAATTTAAACTTTTCTCATACTAAAACTTCATAAAACTTGCATAAAAGCACGATAATTATATTTATTAGGTATTGAATGCGCCTTAGAAAAGCTTCTAGAGTACAACAACTTTAACAATATTGTTGATCTCAATTTTTTTTTTCTTTTCAGATTCGAGTCGACAAACTTTTAATATCTTTTGATTTTTTTTCCGTATTTTTTAATAATATACGAAAAAAAATGTCAAAAAGCGTACGCTTAAATATTTCCAACGATCACAGAAAAAATAAAACCAATATTTGTATTATGACTATCGGTTGCCCATTGCAGACGATGGTATTGTAAATATAAAAATCGTGATTTATTTATTGATTTTCGATCATTGTCGGGTGATTAGAGAAAATAGAAAATAAAAAAAGGAGAAATGTGTTGTACAAACAGCAGCAAATCGTTGTCGCGGCTGAGCATTTTGTGGGGAATGTGCGCGCTTGCCACCCTCCTGACGGCTTTTGTCAGCAATGTGTGGGTGTTCACGAAGGAGCCAGTAAAATTGCCGAACACCGACATCAGCACCTCGATCAGTTTCCGGATCGGCCTCTGGAGAGTCTGTCCCAGCGTTAAACGTATCAACTCTACAATACGTGAGTGACTTTTTTTTTACTTTTCAAAACAGTAAAAGTTTTCATTTTTCCCTTTAATTTATATAACAATTTCAGAAACATACTATGCTACCTACTTTACATTGTTTCTTTTTCAATTATTACTTTGTTAAATAAAAAATTCATTATTTTCAGTACATT
Organism: Sisyra terminalis; assembly: GCA_958496175.1. NCBI lineage: Eukaryota > Metazoa > Arthropoda > Insecta > Neuroptera > Sisyridae > Sisyra > Sisyra terminalis. Next base: position 19,560,667 of record OY292275.1, read on the forward strand.
TCTATCAATACCAATATCCCTCGCTAAGTATAAAAATAAAAACAACTGTTCTAGGAACCGTTCTAGACGAAGAAGAACCGCGATGGGGGCATCCATAAATTACGTGAGACATTTGGGGGGGGTCGAGCAAAATTACAGTCAGTCTCACGCAAGGAAGGGGATAGCCCTAGCAAATATTACGTATATTTTTTTCCGCCAGCAACTGTGTAAAATTACGAGAAAACTGAGTTAATGTTAGTAATAAATGTTGCTCCATTAAAATGTGGCTAAATCATCTTATATATAAAAATCTGGTGTCACGATATATGTTTTCCGTGGATTGAATTAGAGGGAATATAATTTTACGAATTATAATAGTTCCTATTTATTTACTTTATTGTTTGCCTTTCTCATTGTGACGCTATGCTACGGCATTAAAAATCTTAATTACTAGACTTCAGTAGTCTTAATAAAAAAAATTATAAGAAAATTGTTTTTCTAATCAAATCTAATTGTAATCGAAGCACAGATTAAGTCATTTAGTTTGCAAATACGCATTTTAAAAAATCTCACGTAAGATTAAGGAAAAGGGGAGGGGGTTGAACAAAATTTCTTGAAATCTCAGCAAGGGGAGAGTGGGAAAACAGTCAAAATTGTCTCACGAAATTAATGGATGTCTCCTAAGTTTAAACGTGATGATTTCGAAAATTCAAGTTGAAGTTAGTTGATTCAAGATCAAAAATAAATGTTTCAATACTTACAATGTTTAAGACTACCTATTTCAATATTAAGGTAGTACGAGCTTTTGACAATTTGCCGACAAAAAAATTTTTTTGCGTAGATATTTGCGTTCTCAATAATGATGTTATCAATTATATTATCAACACTTTTTTACGAGTTTTAGATTTCATGCCAAATGTTAATGTCAATGTTAAAGCCAAATTAGATTTTATAAGTTCGAATTCGATAATTTTCAATTAAAATTTTCGACTGACACCAATGAAGAATGACATAAAAATTAACCAATAAAATGTTAAGCGAGGAAGTGCAAAATCCATGTAATACAGTCGAAGAGATATCATATATTCCTAATTTATTTTGACGGACCAACCGAATACCTAAAAATGCCCAAGGAACCGTCAATAGAAAAAATTATATTTTGCTACGTGGTAATACAAGATTCTTTGGCAAAAGAAAAGCCTTGGGAAAAAATGATTAATTAAGGGGGGATATTGCCTTACCCACCATATATGTTTAAAATTCTTCCACCAGATTTCTATTTATTTCAATCGCTAAATCATGTTTTTAGTTGTAAAACAAATTGAAAATTTAAATGATGTTCAAAATGGGATTTTTGAATCTTTTCTTTACGAATCACTTGATTTTTTCTTATTTGGTATAAAAAATGTATAATGTGAACTGATTGTTTACCTTTTTTAAGTAGTTTGCAGCACTTTTTTAAAGTTTATAGTTTTATATGACTTTTTTTACTATAAGGTCGTAATGGACAGTTGGATTTAAATGCCGAAAAAGTAAATTGGGTATTTGTTTTATGAAAAAATATCATGAAATCCCTATTTTTCGTCAGATAAGAATGTTGCGTATTTGGTTTACTTGTATAAATGCTGCTAGATTTTTTTGCAGTTGGTGCAATTAAATAATTTTATATGAATTACTTATATGGATATTCAGATTATACTTTTGTGAGTAAATTAAAATTTAAGTTCAATGGAGCTTAAACGCCCTTTAAACATGAATAAGAATAAAAAAAAAACTTTTTTTCCTTAAACTTTTGAAATATTCTAACGAAGTGGTAAACCATTTTCTTGCAGACAAATTTTTTTAATGCGAGAGATAATTAATTTAAATTTGATCCTGATTATATTACAGTCTCATTTGTATTCATTAATTTTCTTTAAAGCACATATAAAATAAAGAGTTTCATCAAGGACATTATTTTTAAGTATTTCAACGACAGACAAGGGCACAAATTTTGTGCTCTATGAATATTTAATATTTTTTTCATATTAAATAAAAAGGCAAACGAAAGGACGATAATATATTTTTTTCTGACTTTATGAGTCATAAAACAAAAAAAAGCGAAAGTATCATCTTTTACTATTTGATAGTGCTTTTAAAAATATTTTATGAAAAACCCCTCGATTTTTTATTTAAAGATAGAAAATTTTCTCATCTCCATATTTTTTCCCTACGAAGTTCATAAATAACATAGGTGCTTATATATACGAATATATGGATACGTGAGATGCGACCAGAAACTACTAATAAAATAAAGTGAGAACATTAAATTTTTTCAAGTGCGATCCATCTTATTCATATATAATTTCGTCTTGGTCATGTTTTACAACCCAAGGCAAAAGTTTCCTCGAATCTTTAACTCTTCAACTCATACAAATTTTTCACGTGAAAGTAATTGTAGTACAAAAATGGAGCATTTTTTTCTTTGTAAGAAACATTAGTTATATGTGTTTAATACCTAAGTTAATTTTTTTTTTCATTTGAAAGGACGCACTAAATTGGATTCGAAACAAATTAAAATCGTTCTCCACCTTTAACATTCATTAGCAAAAATAATTAAATTAGTCTATAAACCCTTCTTTTAAAATTTATTATTAGATTAAAATGTCTAAAGCAATTTTCCAGCAATTTTTTTCACCCAAAATAAATTTCGCTTAAGCTTTATAAACGTTAAATTTATTATTGAAAATCTCATTTTCATTAAAAGGAAAAAAACATTAAACGCATCAATTCTCTCACATGTAAATAGAAAATTAATTAAGAAATCCTTTACTTGAATGCAAATCTTTTATACCAAATTAAATATGTTTTCACAGAAATATTTTGATATTTCAGTGAAATGATTACGTAAATAATTTAATTAGTTATAAAAGCGCACTCTCATAGGATTACGCGTGCAATCGGTTTCATAACTTATTAGTTAACAAGATATTAATTTATTAACTCTCTACCTATCATAGGTCTTCTGAACATCATATTAGCCTAATCTTTAGTTTTCAATTAATGTTTACTATTGATTGAAATGATCATTAATTATATTAATATTTAACATGTTTCGAGAATATTTACTAATTCAGAAAATGGCAAAACTTTATGGGCTTTATAAATTTTATTACCTTGACTTTTATCATAAAATTATAATGGCATATTTATTGCTAAACAGATAAATCTCAGTCAATTTAATCATCTAGTTAAAGAAAATATTAGCTGTGTATACCTCAACAGACAATCCAAACAGTATTGTTACGTTTTTAACTTTTATTTGTATTTTACTGGTACGTTTAGATTTGTGTTTCAGGACATACTATAATAACAAATTTATTTTTTTACACAAACGTTTATTTATTCCGTACTAGATACTAATTTATTTTTTTAAAACGACAGTTTTTCGCACTTTTTGACTTATAACTGACTGTTAACTGATTTATGATTGATTATTAATTAATTATCTTCCGCCAGCGGTCAACCTCTTTTATGGTGATACAGACATGCTTCTGGATTATTCGAACTTCTTGATTCTTCAATCTTTAGCACTTTCAATCCTAATTTTATTGTCTTTCCTTTTTTTCTTAAATAAAAATTTCTCAAAGAAATATCTAGACCATCTAGTAATATCTAGTTCCCTCTTTATTTATTTTCATGGTTCAGTAAGTTCACAGCAGGACGCTGGATATAATGCCCATGCACAAACACACATATCCATACACAACATGTACACAAACATTTGAATCTTAGGCATGTAACAGTACGATACAATTAAAGTTAATGTTCTCATATTCATTGTTAAAGAAGATGACATGTTAATGACCATAAAGTCATTAAAATATTTTTTTAATTGTTGTACTTGATGATTCCATTTCTGAAAGGATCCATTTCTAGGTCTTTGGAGGTATCGTAGTTCCTAGTACCAGTGTACTGATACCACTATATATATATATTGATTATGTATATCCAAGAGCCGTTCCAAAAAGCTTGAGCACTTGCTGACCAATATATCGGTAAGTCTGATATATTGCTCATATAATGAAAGGGGAAAAATATGAAATACTGAGACTAAGGAGAATACAGAGAAAAAAATGCATGGCATAAAATCAGTACGAGAAGATGAAATTCGTATCTCATAGAAATATGAAGTTGGTATCATCAATTAACATCAATACATATTTTTCGGGCAGCAGTTTCCAAAATATATTAATCAATTGGATCGCCAACATTCAACATTCGGAGACGACGGGTTAAGACGAAGAAAAATTAAATTAAAACTTTTCAATTAATTTTATTTCTATTTGAAAATCATATGCTGACCATAATACCATGATGTTGATGGTTTAAGTATTGCCTTATAATATTCAAAAGTTGATCGCTCACGGACAATTATTAAAGCCAATTAAAATCAATTAATCATCGTAATTACCCGTATTTTGCTATTAGCTAATCATTTTTGAAATTTATATATGTGTCTTTATCAGGTCCGCCGTCTACATATATAAATTATTAGAGAACAAGTAGCCTATCAAATTGTGAATATCACATAATTATATTAGCTTAATTGATTTTTATATTTAGTTAAACATGTTTCAAGATAAAGGCGAACTCAACAATTGAGAGGCTTGAAGTGTACCCTAGTTTTATGGCTCCTATGGTTCCAAATTCTCTTTTAAATCTAATTATTTAAAACGATAGCAAGAACTTTAAAAATTATCCAAAAATAAAAGCTGAACAGTTTTTGAAATTTCATCCTCCCGTAAATAAAAATTAAAACGTTATTCCCAGAGTTTAATCATTTTCAATTCGTATCAAGTGATACAGCACACAATTTCTGAGAACTCATGATGTCCCCTTAAATAAGAGGACTCTTTATCCATAGATATACCGAATCACTGAATTGTACCACAGAAATATCGTGTTTTATAGGCTTAATACGAAATTTGAGTTTGTACCCCTTTAATATATTAAACTTTGGTAAGTTTATCATGGGAATAAGTGGAATAACTTATGAGACAGCCACTAGATATAGTTGAATTGAAAAAAAGTATAAGAAAGTGGGGAGCCGATGACATTCGATTTCTTGATCTGATCTGTATCAAAGATTCCTCTAGTGTATAACTCAATGTAGATAACTCGGCCAATGTCCTTTTCAGGCAACGTTGCATTTTCTACTTTGTTTTTAAATAAATTCACGAATAAATCGAACTAATTGAAAATTTAGCTACAAAAAAGAAAATTATATCATCTTAGGATTGAGCTAAAAAAAAAGGAAATAAAATATTAAAAAACTAAGTTAAAAATGCAACGTCGCTAGATAATATGAACCGATAATTCAATGCATTTTACAGTTTGGTTGGTAGAGGCTATCTATGTTAATGTTTTCGTGGTATAAGCTTGGATCAGGAACGTCGAGATATTCCGAACTGTAGGTAACTATTCCGAATGGGTACGTATTGTTCACTCGAATGCAATATGTACGTAAACTTTGACAAGTCAGAAATGAAGAAGCGACGGTTATTTTTATTATGGCCCGATTTAATCGCGAATTAAATTAAAACAAAGTCGAAAATGCAACGTTGCCAAATTGTGGGTGTGCTGAAGTGTACTTGCCCAAAGTAGACTTTATCTAGAAAAATTAATTTTACATAATACAATGTAAATACATAATTGAAAATAACAATCATTACTTTATTTCTGACATGCCAAAATTTACGTACAAAAAGCATTCGAGTGAACAATACCTACAGGAATAATATCGAAACCATTCAAAAACAATTCTCAAATTTCGACGTTCCTGATCCAAGCTTATACCGTTTTCGTTGCTGTAATATAGGTTTTGTCAGCCTATGTGATCATTGTCATGTTTTTAAGGGATTAAGAAAAATCGATGTAAAGATTAATGTTGAATGACAAAATAGAAGAAAGACAAAACAGAACATGCCATTTTTATGTGGATAAGTTCAATTTCACCTATATTTTTTCTTACATAAGTATCTTTCAATTGAACTTTCTTAAATTCACGAGTTTCAAAGTTTACAGTATGTGTATACCGAATTTCATTATTTGTGTTCGGTTTTATGATTTTCTATTTCGTTCAATCATGATATATGAAATTTAGTAATATGGGCCCTAATATTCTTCTTTGCAGTATTCCAACAGCGTCCCACTTGGTATATTTTGATCGTGTTTGGTTGCAGATGACATAAAAACATTTTTTTATCGAGTAATTAATTGTTTATCGTGGGTTTTACCAATTGTTTTTCATAGAGTGTGATAACGGATTAAATTTCAATATAACATACACTTTAAAAATTTTCCAATTCTTAGTTTAAAAGTGCTAAATTTTTTTCTACCAATTTTAAATGATGGAAACTCATTTTATTTGAATTTTATTTGCACTCCAATTTTTGAACAGTTCTACAAATGGTAAAGTACAGATGCATAGAATGCATTATATTGATTAAATTATACATCACCGTGTATTTGCTAAATTCAAAACATATCTGCAGCAATATATTTTTAATGGTTTGATATAAAGGTAGAAAACTATAAATTTGGAAATATTATTTTGAAGAGCAATTTGTATTGAAAACAAAATGGCTGAAAATGTACAAAAAGGAACATTCAAAAGGATGTCGATCCATGTTTTGTAAATAAACCAGTTTAATATTAAACCTTTAAAAAACAATTACGGCCTTTTGATGATCTTCATTTTTGAGAGTAAAAATTTAATTAAAATTTATTGAAGGAGCTGAAGTCTATACGATACATCGTTGGGACTTATCAATGTCCTATCAAATATCGTTTGTGACAAACGGATACATTTTCTTCTCACTTTTAGCATTTTCGTTTGAATAATTGGCATTTCCAATAAAAGAGGAAATGAGTGACACATATCACCCTTTACAAATTCACATTCACATGAACATAGCATATCTATATGATAAGGAGTATCGTATGTATTCAATATTCGGCGAATAATTGCTGTTGAAAAGAGATTGCTTGTTTACTAATTAAACATCGTGACATGTTCCAGTGTCCGAAATAAAATCTAATTCTCAAAGAGTTATTCTAAATGACATTTTTAGTTTTTATCTTTCGTTTTTTTTTTGTCGGCAATAATTTTTTTCAATCAATTTCCACTTAACAATTGTTCATACTATAAGTACAGATAATTTTTAGAAGAACTTGGAATAACAGGATAGACATTATACATACAATGAAATAAATCCATCTGCGCTATTGGCTTTGTCCTTTTAAATACAGAAAAATATCAAGCATTGTTTTATAAACTGAAAAAAAATAAAACCAAAAAAATAATTATAATTTTTTATTGCAAATTTCGGATATACGTTAAGCTCAGTTTTCCGCGTGGGTGTACTTCCTTTAACGCTGATTATTTTCCTTCCGATCCCTACCCTTCTGATCGTTATGCTTTATTCTTGTTTTTAATATTTTTAACTTTTAATTGTGTATCAATTTCTTTTGTGGGTGACTTCAGTTTTTCTTTTAATTATGCCCAAAAGTAGCCTTAAATGTTTTATCTAATTATTTTCGACTTTCGTTCTCATATTAAAAATTTAGGTCAAAAAGCTCAGTACAACGAAAGTTTGGGGAAATATTTTTCGTAAATTGTTAAAGAGATTCTTAAGGGTATGGTATTTTTATTGAAATTGAAAATAAGAACATTGATTTTGAATCTCATTTAATAGGTTTTGTAACAGTATAATTATAACAATAGTGAAGTGACGTTTGAGGATAAGAAGAGTGTACTAATTATTTTATCTTAATGTTATTTAATTTTATTACTTTTTATCATGCAATGTGCGTGCAAAAAATTATAAGATTAGGGGCCAGTGTTTTCATATCTAGATAGTGACATGTATCTTCCAAATAATTTTTTTTCAGAGGATAGAGAAAACATGCGTGTTTTCACCTAAAAATAGTGATATGTGTAGAATGAATATGTTTGTTTTATCTATTAAATAGCTATTTTAAGGATTTGGTCTATTTATCTTTGAGTGTAAATACTGACATCAACTAAATAAATTTAAAACACATACCTATTACAATACTAACATAAATTTTAATTTATTAATTATTTACACTACTAACAATCTTATTTCTAAAAAACTTTAACAAACTTTAAGGATATCAAAAAAGGAAATATAAACAAAAACCGTAGTTTTGAAAATTTGAAGCTTTTTGGCTTACGGTTAAGGGCACAAAAGGTACATCAACCAGAATTGTATAAGTTACTTCATAATTTATGTGGTATTATTCAATTTGGCTGATTCAATTAAAGATAATCTATTCGAAATGAAATACAAAGTTAAAATAAATATTGTACATTATTGCGATTTTGGTCCACTTTGAATTCCAATTTCCAATGACCCGTCCAAAAATTTCTAGTAGAATTTGGCAAATTTCGTAACCAGCTAATAACGTAAACTTAATACTTGACAAAGTATCAAAGAAAAGAAAAAATCCAAATATGTGGTGTAATGCGATCCAAGAGACAAATTTATGGAATCGAAGCGTTGATTTAATCATTACTCAATTTTTCTCACAAAAAAAAACAAAAGCTGTATAGATTGTGTGGCAAGTAGCTCTGTCTTGCTGATATCAAATATTTTCAAGATTATGAACTCTGGCTTCAATTCTTACACAAGTTGGATTTTTAATGGTTTTAAATTAAGACCCTTACATAAAATACGTCATTTGTGAACGTGATCTGTTTAGTCAGTATTATCCAATGATGAAAATTTAGTTCCAATTTATTTAATGGTATCGGGAATTGTACGTTTGGTAGGCTGATTATGTAAATCATAAGTTACTTTAAGTGCACAAAACATATTGTTCATAGATTCATAGATTCATTCATCAATATTGTTCATATTGTTCACTGCTTTTCGTAGTCTTTTCAGCTGAGTAATCTGAAAATGGTGTGCCGAATTATCAATAAGTCTTTCTATAATGCACTATCAAACAATAATAAACAAAAATAAAATGATAATTTGACATAGTTTTTGTGATATCTGACAAAAAAATCATTATAAAAAATATTTCTTATTGAATTATTCTTTATGATATACGTTCTATTTGAATAACAATCTAATAGAAACCAAATTATACATAATAGTTATTGAATACAACGTTATAGCTAAAAAAATACTATAACTAGTAAATTACCAATTCAACAAAATTATTTCCATTAATGGGATTTAATTTCACTTTTAGAGTTCAAATTTTTAATTATTTTTAATTTAGTTTTATATATTTACTCTAAATTATTTAATTGGCTCTTCGGGGTTAATTTATTCAGGGTATACCGTATTTAATAATTTTAAATCGATTGATTCGAAAATGTGCATCAATTGATAGCACTAATTCAAGCTTATGTCACAATATGCAGCAATTAGATTGATTTTGATGTTGTAAAATTTGTACTTGCAAAAACCATGAAAAATAATAGTGTCTATAAAGTATTTCGTTGGTCAGCGTAATGGTATGAAATATTTCAATAATTTGGAATTTTATGAAATCACAATATGTAGATTAAATGTATAGTTTTCTTATTTTATCGATGAAATTTCATTGGCTAAATAAATAAACATCCTTAAGAGTAGTCAATTAAATCAATTCCGAACAGTAGATGTTGTCCTTCAGTTTCGAACCTCTCAATGGTCGTAATTCAGCTAATATCAATTTTGGTTCTTGCCAATTGAGTACCCTAGCATCTCTCAAGTGCTACTGTTGAATCGTCAAACTACCCTCAACCCTTTCTCATAATATATACCTAATGTCTATGTTATATGTCTAGTGGTGCGTTTACATTAGAACATTAGATGAGGATAGGGTGGAGCAGTGGTGAGTTTTAACTAAAAGGGAAGATTTGCAGATAGATAGACAGACAGACAGCGAGACAGGTACCGAGGATTCCCGGAATAAATTATCGTTGTTGTTTAATTCCATTTAAAATACCATATCGCCCCAGGGAACGAATGTTGGTTGACTTAGGCAACTAATTTCGTCATTTGTTTCAATAGAAATTATTTGTTTTTAATTTCCAGATAAAAACTCTTATTCCAATTTCGGGCTTTCAATTTGTATAAAATATTTACATTTTTTCGAGCTTTTGGTTTTAGTTGGAGAATTCATATTGACACTGAAAAAGTAGCAAAAAATATTTCTATTTAAAATGCAAACATTTTTACGTCGCTGAATATATATGTACATATGTTGTACGTTTGATGGTTGGAAAAATGTGTGACGGATTGGATATCCAAAAAACGTTGATAGATTAATGGCACTGAAACGTCTAAAATAACAGCGGAAAAAATAAAAATTTTGCAAATGTTTGGTTAGTAAAAAAAAAATGAAAATAATTGAAAGAGCAGAGGCAATAGATTACAACCAAGACAAGAAGCAACGAAAAGGATGGATTTTTATTTATCTGAAAGTCAAATAAAACGATGCTTGTCTTTTTCTTGAGTTCTTAAACTATTTTTCAATGTTTGGTTTTCTTGGTAAAAAAAAGACTCAAGGGGCTGTAAATTTTCAATCAATTGAAAAACAATATACGAAACTAGACAGAGAACACAGATCAACCCGGAGAGTTAGGTTAAAAAGAGGAAAACAGGGTGAATTTTGAAAGGAGAATGGTGCATCTGTTTTTCAAAGTCAAAGAGGGAAATTGTTGGCACGATTTGCGCGGCCCCAAATGAAATACCGTTTACTTTGCTTCTTCGTCTTCGTCAATCGTTTCCATCATCATCACTACCATCATCATCATTGTCGAATTGAAGAGGGCAAACTGTACAAGTTCGTCGAAGTAGAGTGCTAATATTGCTTAGCGTTCAAGACTTACATCGTAAATTACTACGTACACGTAACTTCCCATCTCCATCCGCTCCAACATATTCAACCCTAACATTAAGGATATGAGAAACCCTTTTAAATGTTCTATACATGAAACCAGGAAGGAGAGAAAGACTTGCTTTGACTTCAAATTGATAGCCAATTATTTAGGCTAAGTGATATATCTGACTACTTCCCCATTCCATTCCCTACACGCAATTTTCAATTTCCAAGTTTTCTTTGAAATTCACAATCGAACTATGATTAAAAAGAAATGCAATTACGAAATAATTACTGGAAATATAAATTAATTACAATCTCGATTACATTTCGCAAAAAGCTTTTTTCCTTTTTTTTTTAATTATCTTTAATGGGCACTCGACAATGTCTGTGATATCAATAATGTTTAACTTGAATTACAATTGTTGCAATCAAATTGTAATAGTAATTACAATAATAACGGGTACTAATAAATGCAGCACACAATAATTGCATTTTAACCAGAACTGTTAGAACCAACTCGAAAATAATATACCTAAAATCACCGTTTTAGTGGGGCGATGTTTATATGTGTAAAATTATTTAATGCTTTATTATGGAGATTGTACGGATGTGTGTTTCATGAGGGGGAGGAAAAGGAAATTTGTACGCGCGTCATTTTCAAATTAATTATTATGGACGTCTCGCATTTATGTGGAATAAACATTTAAATACTCATTACTGAGGTGGATACCAAACATGAATGGATATTATGGGAATCAAGCGAGGTATTAAGGACTTTAAATTTCGAAAATTGAAATGAAGTAATTATTTTGTGGGACCATTTCTTTTTATTTTGCTGGTTTGGATACCTTTGAAAGTTTTTCTTTCTTTGAATTAAAAAATGGTTTACCAAGATAAAAAGAAAGGCTAAAAATGTCATGAGCATATTATACGAAATTTATATTATCAGATTCATTTTTTTTCCAACAATTTCATTTGCAATGAGGGATTTAGTGTTAGCATATCTCTGTTCTATCCCACGACACAACAACGTCCTTTTTTCTTTGTTTTGAAAAATAAAGAAAGAGCAAGGAAGATAGGAAGCAGAAAGCTCGTTCCGTGTCTTTCTAGCTTTTGTACGTGTATGTGTTAATGCATCAGCCATTGAAAGCCACACAAAACAGATCCACGGATATTTTTTGTTCTTTTAAGCTGCTTATTTTTTTCTTTTATTCTCTTTTCTATGTTTTTTATTGTCTTCCCATATACACATTTATAAAATACATTCTATTGCATTTTATATGTATATATATATATATATATATACATATAGACAATTATATATCATGTTGGAAACATTTCTCAAAAATGTATATGTGAAGGTATGAACTACTTGACTGTTTATAATTGCAAGGCGTCAATTTAATTAAAATGAAATTTTTTCTTAAAGAAAATGAAGAAAAGTAACAAAAAAAAATTAAAATTTCAAAAACAATGAATTGAAAATGATGAAAATTGTGATGCAATGAATGAGAAAAGGAAAATGATGAACATAAAATGAAAAATAGACGGTATTTTAATTTAATTGCTTTTATGAGATTAAAAAAGATACACAATGTGAGTTTTTTTTTTTTAATTTCTCTCCATTCATTTCTTCTGAATTTGTACCATTTGTACTATGCAAATGTGGAAAAAATGAGAAAAATATATAAAGACAATATAAACAAAAAAAAAAAAAAATTAAACGCTGGAAGAACAAGATCTTTTATTTTATTTCAAAACAGAAGATTAAATTGTTGAATTCAATTACTGCTTCTGTTTTCATACTTACTGTAAGTATGAATATCCTATTCATAAATTATAAGTGTATTAGGCGGTTAATATGCAAGGATACTGATACAAATGCTAAAATATTTATTTTTTCAAGTTTTTCAATATAAATATACACATATACGTCTGAGGTTGTTAAATAATTGATAACAATAAACTTTATGGTTTTATTTGTGGTTTTTAAGGGTTAGATTATAAACAAGGAAAAACGGTTGTTTTGATTGTCATTTTGTATTTTGGTGTACCCTGAAAAGCACAAAAAAGCAAAATATTTGCAAGAATTTTGCAGTTTTAAGCTCATGGAAAGAGCTTAAATCAAAAATTATGCAAATTAAAAAAACAAAATAGGAACCATTTTGTTTAATGCTTTAGGCGGTCTTCCCAGATATGAGTTTGTTATCCTATTTCCATGCGGAAAATATTATTGTTAACTTGTTTCAATAATCGATTAAATTTCCAACCATTAGTCTTGATTTAGACGAAATCATTCCATAATCCAACTATGCTATAGACAATTGCCAGCTATAAACGGGACTGGTTTCCCAGTCTTCTAAAAATGTTTTCTAGCCCATTTAAAGATGCTACAGATCTATGTAACTAGTCGTCAATTTAAAACAAAAATAATGACAAAAACTTATATTTTAAACCAATTGGGTCAAGTGTACTCCAAAGCAAAGATCTGGGTCTTAAGCTGAATCTGCTATTCACTGCTGACCAATCAATGATCAATGATTATACCACAGATATGTACATTCGCTGACAATACAGCAATAATGAATGCCCAAGAAGATCCTTCCATTACAATATCTCACCTGCTACATCATCTCAATCTGATCGAATCATGGATAGAACAGTGGAAAATCCGAAAAAACGAAACAAAATCATCATTGGTACCTTTTACATTCAAAAAAGGAAAGTAACTTAAAGCCATGGAAATTAATGAGTTTCGGCTTAATTTCTTAAAATTTATCTAGACATAAAGCTCGCCTGGTGACTTCAGAAAAAATATTTATATTTATTATATTTATTTATTAATTATGGGCTTGTACGAGAAATTCAAACATCACGGTACTCCGGCGAAAAGATTCTCCACGGCATTACGAATGCACCGTGGTACGGTACTAACGGTACGTTTTACAACGATCTAATAGTAGTTCCCATAAAAAAATGTCACTCCAATCCTACAAAATTTGCTCTAGTAAATATCAAAATAGATAAGAGATTAAACAAAAACTGTTCCAGGAAAAGGTTTTGAAGTCAAAGATTAACCATCAGATTAGCTTACAGTATTGTAATTTTATTCTGATTGCTAATAATCAATGGAGTATGCCCAACAGGGAAATCTCTATTAGCCCTCAATTGAGAGGCAAATGGGAGATCCAAATGGAAAAAAATCATATATATTATGAGACAATTCCGGAGTAGGAAACAATGAATATACGGATTAAATTAAGTCTCAGCGTTAACTATTAAATATAATTTGATACAAAAATAAATTAGATGCTTAGTAAAATGAAAATGTTTATAATCATAAAACCTATTTAAATAGCATTTACCAAGACGTTTTAGAAAAGTAAGTTTGCTTTCTTGGTGTCTTTTTTTACACCAAAAACCAATTTTGTTTTATATTTAGTTGAAACGGCATACAAACTTTGTGAATTGTTTGCAGCGTCTTCAACGGCAAACTGCAAATATTTTACAAGTTCAAACCAATAACTTGCAAAATGAACTTTAAAATAAACATATTTTCCACACTGTTTACACTGACAATGTCTATGGTTATTCCATTTGCGTGCAACTGCATTTTCTGTCACCAAAATCAACTCGGCAAACTAAACTCTTTAGAGAAGAATATAAATTTGAAAACTGTACAAAAACTTACCGTACAGTATTATATTGCCAAGTAAAATAATAATAAAAATGATAATATGTTTCGTTTTTTTCTATCTAAAAATCAAAAAAGGTTTTTTTTTTGGAGAATCTTAAATAAATATTTCAATGATTAATTTTAGAGTAAGTTATCTTTTATGTACTATTAAAAAAATGTTATTTCAACTAGCAACGTATTGAATAAATAAATTTAACCAGACAATAAATTTAATAGGAAAAGATAAAATAAAAAAAAATTGTTAAAAAATTGTGTAGGTTCTCATTAAAATTAAGAACTATTTCGTATTTACTTTGCACGGGAATAGTAAAATTAGCCTAATATTCCACTGCACCCACCAAATCTATATCTAGATTCTATATCGAGTTTATAGTTAAAAAAATTGTTAACATTAGCTTATAAGCTCTTATATCTTTAGAGACTCTACGATTGTTAATAACTATTACAATTAATCAAGATATAAAACTTTTACTTATCACAGGGCTTAGCGTAGGTATTGTTTACAGAAACGTAATCTTGATGGGTTGGTAATCAGCAGAACTCTGTCAAATACTTTTTGAGAAGAAAATAAAGTTCGGCTGTTGACTGTATAAAATATGGCCTTAGGTATTTATAACTAATATTAAATGCAAAAAATAATGCAAAATCAATTAGATTTAATAAAGTACAGCCATTTATGTAAGAACACAGTTTGTTAGTTAAATATTGTAGAATTAAAACTGTAATGCATGCTTTTAAAATAACATATAGGTTCCTAGTTAGCTGCGCTTTTCTAAAATATTTACTTGTATATTGGAGGGTGAAAAACTTATTTCCATTCACTCTCATATATTTTACAATCTTAAATAGCACTTTTAACTAAAAACCCAAACAAAAATTGTTATGGTTATCTTAGACATTTATCCATTGAAATAATTTTTGTTAATAAAAAATATTTGAAGGTTTTTTTTTTATAATATTGCCGTTTATTTATCTCCAACGCAAACATCAATTAGAACGTATTGTAATTCCAAATCATTTACTCTACAGACGCTGCTTGAACGGTTTATGCAAGGTACATCACACTTCAAATAAATTGTAAATGAAAGTATTTACATGTTGGTCTATGTATTTCTCCAGTAATGAGCAAAAAATTTAACTTTATTCATTAAATAAGTATATGAAATAGAAGCCGTTCAATAAAATTACAGACTATATCAAAATTTAAGCCATAAAGAATTCATTTGACTATAAGAATTTTAATATTCTTCCAATTGCTTTCAACTTAAGAAATTTTTATTTTAATAAACTCGAAATTCTTTTAATTTCATAAAGAAAAAAAATAAGAAAAATATAATCTCAGAAACGAAAAAGTACGTAGAAATAAAAGTGCTGGGTTTTGAATTACAGATTTTGGAAAATAGTACAGAAGTTTAAACAGAAATATTTTATTTAAACCAAAAGGGTTGAGATATCTATATGACGGCTGATATATGCAATTTTTTTTTGTATGAAATTTGTCTACTTTCTTCAATTCAGTGAAAAATTTTGAAAAAATAAAGGTAATAACACCGAAAACATACATTCAATGAATAACATAATAAGGTGTAGGTGTACCTAGTTTTGGCAAAATGGAATACTTCTTATGTTCGTTTGAGACCAGAGAAATAATTTTGTTTTTCATAGCCTTTGAAAAATATTGAAAAATAAAAACCTACGTTTGAGAAATATTTTTATTCTATTTTAAATCTATCAAAAAGAAAATTTTGTTATTCAGAAAATATTATTTTCCTACAAAACTCTTCACCATATGTTTTCCAGTAACATTTGAATAGGTTGTTTTAGGTCCATTTCATTACATTTTTGATTTGTCAATTTTACTAATTATTTAAATTTAAATGTTAAAAAACGGAAGTTATTTAAACTAATTATGCCTCAAGTATATTCTATTTAGCTTAAAAATGAATTTTTTGTGATATAAATTGATCAATTATAAAAAAATTACCAATCAAAATTCTTCCTGAAGTCTAAAACTCTAATCCTAAATTTCGTAAATGTGAAATTTTTTGGGATGGTGGTTCAATATTTACTACTTCTTAAAATAATAGTTACTTTTGACTATAAACTTACCATTTTAAGTATTATTTCATGGAAGTTTCTACAGAAAACAAACAGTTAATAAAGGATAGTCAGTTATATGATTTTGACTTAAAAATAAAAAAGTATAAAATATGATAATATTTCAAAATTAAATATTTTATATGTGTAAATAATTTAATTCTAACCAATGTATAAAAACCGTTGATAGCGTGCACATTTTTACAATTCTTTGTTTTCATTATCTAATGACAGTCATCTGTTAAAATTTGTATGTGATATGTGATATAGGTATATTCCAATTCTACCAGTTAGTGTCAAAAGCTTTCAAAGCTTTTTCAAAGCCTTTTATCTGTGATTACAATGTGGAAAATAAAAATTTAATGAAGATGAAACGGTATTCTTAGAATAACGAATTTTAAATTGGGATGAATGACGAAATGAATCATACGACGAAAAATAAGAACCAACTTTAACTGTGTCAAGAGGGAGCGAGCTTGTGGTTATGTGTAACAACATTAACATTTTTCACTCGTGGATATCGCAATACCGGAACTAGAAAGGAAGGATATGAAACTATTTCATAACAGTGAAAATATCAAATTTTTTATTTACAAAATGTACAATCCGACTGTGGTAGCGATTATCGACACGATAGATGAACGAAATAACGAATAAACGAACCCACGAACGAACAAGTAAATGTATGAGTGTTGTGTGCTTTTATTGGTTTTCCTACCCCTAGGGGGTTGAATATTTATTGACTTATTTTTTTCTCAGTGGATATTATTTCATTGTTTTACTATGTCTGATTTTGATTATGTTTAGTTCCTTTGTTTTTTGCTAACAGATTTTTGAAGGCATAAAGTGGGAACAGCTTTTTACTTACACATCATGCAATACAATTTATGGGTAGATTACTTGTTTCATAACTCGACTCTGAAGGAAAAACTAATAATCTTATATCAGGCAACAGGCTGATTAAGGAACTTGTATTGTTTGGGGAAAATAAAAAGACTTTCTCTGCATTGTTTTGCAAAAAAATGTCATATTGTGACTATAGGTACGGACACAATTTTCAAAAAATTTATCAGTTCTTATATTTTAAAATACTTTATTTTTTCTACTAAAAAATTATTCAAATTTAATACCATTTTAGCCAAAGTTTTGTATCTTTGTTTTCTTCGAATAATTTAACCAAAAATAATCTGAAACTATGCCTTCTTAATGTTAATTTCATACCAAAAGTGAGCACATGCTTTGATTTGTAAATTTATTTATGGTTCCATTTTAGTTTCACTACATACGTTTACAATAGATAAAAACCTTTTTATCCCAAAATATTTAAATATGTTTGCAATCCAATAGATTTATTTAATTCTTTTGATTCTTATATATTTGGAAGTTTTTTTTTATTCCAATTCTAATCATAGTGAGTATAGGAGTTACAAATAATTGACATTTAAATCGTATCATAAAAGTTAAATAGATTTAGGTAGATATTTTAACTGCAACATATTATAGGATGATATTTAAATTATAATTTTAATTTCTTAAGAAGGATATCGGTTGACGACTAAATTTGATTATCCACTTATAATTTTTTCATGGAAAGAAAAAAGGGAATATAAGGACAGTTATAACAAAAAATCTTTATCAGAATTAACACTTAGCCTATAAATTTGAAGTGGTCTTTGTCTTACTAAAAACGTTGATGCAAAGATGTGAAAAAACAATTGAAAAGAACAGAATCATCAATTTTCAACCACTTAAAACGCAACGAAAGCATTATTGTTATTTGTCCTGAATTTATAAGAGTGGAAATGTTCAATTAATAATGGATCAATAAGATGAAACACGGGGGTTTGAGTTATAAGAAGTGGAGTTTTAAACTCAATGAGTGAACTATTTTATTATGAATATTTTACCGAAGTTCAAGGCCTTACAAAGTATTAAATTATAAGAGCTTCGGTATATCACTTCTTTTGAATTGAGTTTTATTAAATGTAATTTTATTTCTAGTTTCAGAAAAATCAAAATTAAAGAACACTTTGTAAAGTATAAAAAGATAAATTAAAATTTCATCAGATTTTATTCTCTTGTTGAATAATTGCTGCCAGCAATTTTTTTAATAAGTTTAAAACAAAGAAACAATAACTTCATTGAAATTTTTTATGTAAACGCATTAAAAATTAAATATGTCCAACCTTCATATATATTTTGATATGTTCAATGTAATGAATATGTAATCGGAAAAACTCGAAATTACTAAATAAATATTACCTCGTTGAAATTAGCTTTGTTGATTTTATTAATGTTATATTATGTATAAAATAATAAATAATCTGAACAAAATACAAATATTTTAAAACCATATACTATAAATTAAAATATTTTTCCTACAAATCCTTGTCTCTATACGTACCACCTACGATGTGTGGAAATGATGAAATGTACAAGCAAATGAATTAGGTCAAATTTTGATCAGTACTTTAAATTAACCTTAGCTTTCAAATTAACCTTTGCAATTCTATCTATAACACTTACAAAATCGATAAGTAGTTGGAAACTATTATTTTGTACTAAAACTTAGGATTAAACGTCTTGTATTTTAGTAACTAAAATCCATTGAATCAAAGTTTGAACTTACGGAAAGGTTAAATGCTTAAAAAATATATATTTTAAGCTTATTTAAAAAGATTTTGTTAAACCAGTTTAAGAAATTGGACCAATATCGATTTTTCATTATTTATAAAACACTAGTATCTTCCAGTCCAACACTGATACAACTGACATATTCCCGTGAAATATTCACAGCCCAACTTTGACACAATTGACAAATAGTGAAAATTGGTAATTGAATGAAATCAAAATAGTAATTGAAACCATAGCTACAATCAGTAAATTCAAATTTGAGAAAATGATTGTACTTATCTCGCACGTATGTGTTTACAATCTTTGTTTTCTGTCATTACCGACATACATACGTTTGCCTATTATTACATTGGTATTTGTAAGGTTATTATTATTTACGAACTTTTATAAACCCTAGAGTCGCTTAAAAACTTGGTAGTTATAAAACAATGATAAATTATAAAGAATATATTAATATATTTGTCAATTATGTATTCGATTCATAAACACCATAACGCGATATAAAAACAGAGAAAAAAATTAAAAAAATTCTATACATTTTTTCCTTTTCGTTTGTATACGTTACTTCAGTGTAACACTTTTCACTACACAGCACTTTTGAATTTTATAATCTAAAATTTCATTTTTTTAGCAGTTAAAACATAAATGAAGTATATCACCATTGAATTTTGAGATACTTTATTAGTTCTTGTGATCAAAAGTAAAGTTGTTTGAAGTGTGAAATTTGAATTACAATGATATTATTCCAATGTTTTGAAAACATTAACAAAGGAAAAATAATGAAGATAGTATATACTTTTGGTTAAGAAAATTTAAAAGAAATTAATTCCTTTACTGTCTTAACGATATAAATTTTATTATTCAACCTTCATTAGTTAAGTTAATTAACTTCAAGCGCTATAAATGTGTATCAGATTGCAAGTAATTAATGTGGCTTCTACAATAGATTTTTTTTTATGCACTATTTATTTATCGTTCCACAAATATGGTTCGGAAACAATAGCGGGTCGAGTTACAAATGTGATAATATTTAGAAAAGTTAAGGTAGAATTGGAGAACTATTTTCGAACTTTCACCAATAAGAAAAAAGGTTAACTGAATGGATTACATTCTGAGGGAGAAAGGGATTCATATTCGAAGTTGCCGAGAAGCTGGAAGCATCTCCTCCCCTCAAAAAAAGGAAGAAAACATATAGAAAACCTGAACTTATTTAAAAAAGGAATGAATTATCCCGATTAAAAGGACCTCGCCAGGGATAGACGACGCTAGAGGGGAGAATTTCACCGTGTGGAAAACTAATTCTGACGACAGAGAAAAAAGGGAGAAAATATAGATAGGTTTTTATATTTACATAGGGAATCAAGGTCTTTATGATTTTCTTGGAGAAGTGTTATTGTGTTTTTTTTTTGTTTTAATTTTTGTTTTCAGCGCAACGAACGATTAATTGAGATACTTTTAAAGGTATAAGCTTGGATTAGGAACGTCGAGATATTCCGAACTGTAGGTAACTATTCCGAATGGGTACGTATTGTTCACTCGAATGCAATATGTACGTAAACTTTGACAAGCCAGAAATGAAGAAGCGACGGTTATTTTTATTATGGCCCGATTTAATCGCGAATTAAATTAAAACAAAGTCGAAAATGCAACGTTGCCAAATTGTGGGTGTGCTGAAGTGTACTTGCCCAAAGCAGACATGCCAAAATTTACGTACAAAAACCATTCGAGTGAACAATATCTACAGGAATAATATCGAAACCATTCAAAAACAATTCTCAAATTTCAACGTTCCTGATCCAAGCTAAATTACATTTTTAATACACATTATAAGGAAAATATCTTACTTCCCCTCAAGAATAAATTTTGGAAAAATGGGTACTCAGTGTTTAATCCTCTAAATATAATTTAATTTCGTTTATCTTGCATAAGTACCAATAAATATTGATCTTTTTACTTCTAAAAGCCAAAATCCCTATTACAATTTTTTACAGGAATTTATTTAAGTAGTTGTTACATTTTATTTGAAAAATGCAATGGATTTATGCTTGAAAAATATAAAATTTACGTAGATCTGCATGAACTTTCCGCAACCGAATTTAATAAAAACAGAAAATAAATTGCGAAATATTCATCGAAAAAAAAAACAATAAAATTTTTATCTTTGTTAAATTATTGAAAATTGATAAGAAAAATTCTTCCAATCTCCACATCTTAAAATTTTAATATAAGAAATGGGTATTGCGAATAATATACGTACCGTAGCATTACTTATTTTCTAAATTAAAGTGAGAATATTCCGATTCTAAATTCAATTACAAGACCTAAATTTTTGGTTGCTTCCAATTTCCCAACTGAAACTTTATTTAACATTTAACCGCTTACATCTGCTTTACGTATTTGAATGGAAAGCACCGCAATGTATTCTCGTTTGTTCATACACTGGTTTGAGGAATACAGAAAAAAAACTTCCATTGTTTTACTTATATAATTTTAAATATTTGAGTTTGCAAAGCGAAAGAGCTCGCACATCCAATTCACTTGTATATATGTTAATAAAACCAGAGAAAAATAAACTAAGATATACAAAAACAAAAAGAAATCATAAACAAAATACAAATGTAATTGAACGTACGCAAAAACGAAGAAAAAATATAACCAACTCCTTCAAAGTGAATTGAACCCTCCCTTATATCCCGTTATCCCGTTATCCTTTATTTCATGATTTTCCATCTTCCATACTAAAATTGATTCAGCACAATTTTCTTCTTTTTCTTTCCTTAACTAAAGATTTTCATTTACGTGGCTGATATTTTGTTATCGATGAGTATCGTACATTGCAATCTTATAATGTCTTCTTAACCGAATCAGTCTTGTAAAAAGAGGAGAGAGAAAACATTGCCTTAAAGAATGAGAGTGCCTAAAACAACAATCACTCGAATTCAATCAGTAAATGATTCTTCTTCTCAACCTCTTTGTTCCAAAAAAAGAAGTAAGAAAACACGGACTATTATCTCTTTTTCTTACGGTGTATCGTTTATATTAACAGATAAAGATAAAAAGAAATCGGTGGTAATTCTTAGATCTTAGATTTTTCATTACATCTTGTTAAGAAAGCTCGGCTGGTATTAATGTATTTTTTCTGGATTTCTTTGTCCCAAACTAATGTATCTTCCCACACCAACAACGTGTAAATACACCTAGAAATTAATTGAGTTTGATTGCAGAACACAGGAGATAATGAAATAAAAAATTAGTAATAATAAGGGACGTGATGAACATTTTATTGAATTATTACATAATGTGGAGAAAAATTTTAACTTTTAATTTTTTTTTTAATTAACAAATTATTCTATTTATCCATTTCATCTAAATTCTACTCAGTTTTCAAAGCTTAGCAAAGCAAGCTTTGCAACAAGCATTAACCTATGAAAACAATACGAAGCTTGAGCTTTCATAATTTGCTCAGATAAAATGGATGAGTTAGAGAAAAGTTTTAATAAATATAATTTCAAATTAAATTTCTCATTTCATACGTCTTAAATGTGGAAATTTAGTTTCATCTTTGCCAAGCTTGATGAACATTTACAAAGAGAGAAAAAGTGCCACAAAACATTTAAGCGCTCAAACATTTCTCGCCACCTTTTTGTCTGGCTAATAATATAGAAAAGTACAATAATTTCAATGAGCAAAAAACTTCAAATATTTACTGCCGCAAAAAGGAAAGGTAAAACTTATAGAGCAATAACAATAATAACTGATTTTATGTAAAACTTATCTATTTTGTTATTCTTAAAAGTTTTGTGAATAATTTTATGACATTATTTTTGAAAGCTTTCCACTGTCATTCGATTACGTCGTCGTTTTCTACCATAAAGTTTCAAATTGTGCGACAAAGACAAATTTTATGTGTGTAATGGTATGCGAGTATATTAAGTACATACTTTTATATAGAAATGGTTTCAGACTTTTAAGTAAAATAGAAAGAATATGTTTAGAAAAAATTGTCTAACTTCTTACAATTTTAGTGGTAAAGTTACTTTACTTTAAAAAATATATAAATTTAATTAATTTTGCTTATTTCTATCGTAAAAATTATAAAAATTATTAAATTCATAGTCAGTATTTCGATGATTTTTAGTAAAAAGAATAAATTTATATTACGTAAAGATATATTGATTATTGCAATACAAACAGAAATAAAAAGATTAAATATTTTGATGTTATTTATTGAAATTGCATTGAAATTTTTTAATGAAAAAGTCTCCACTTGTACCTTATATATTTGCTTTGGAAAATTGCAACAATTATATTGAATAATTAAATTAGGTTTTTTTCGGTTACGATCGGTTAAAAAGGGTAGCCAAATTTATTCTGATTGTTAATGATAGTCATTATTAGTAGTGATGTAAAAAAATAATAAAATATTAGCTTATAACTCTTTTCAAATCAAATTTTACTGAATTTTTGAGGATTTTTTCTTTTTATAAAAATAATTTTGTGTGTTCTCTACAGCCCTTACTTGTTGAGTTCAAAATTAGTACCCTTATGCCTAGATCATGCTTCGAATAATAACAGTGAAATAAATTGTAAAATTATTATTAAAAATTATTGCAGTCCAGTTATAATCGAATTATCCTATAAAGATTCAAAGGTACATGTTACTAAGCGATGTGGTACTATTATGTTTTCCATACCAAAAAACAACTCCCTCAGCCACCGAGGTCAAAAATCAAGGTAAACAAACGTATGTGTTGCGGAAAAACAACGAAAACGAACATAAAGTTATAAACACATCCATGTGAGTAGAAAACCAAAATAATAATTATTGTCCAAAATTTGAATTATCATGTCATTAGTTTCAACTGTTATTTCGATTTCATTCAATAGCTACTTTTAGCTATTTGTTTGTTATGTTAGTGTTGAGCAGTGAATATTTAACGGGAAGATACTGGTTTTCAAATAAAAGATTAAATTGGATATTTATACATAGATACTGCATGTATACCTAATAAACACAGTAGGCTGTTAATATATTTTGTAAAATATGTAATTACATATTTGACTACTTATTCCACTTAGTATTATTGACTACTTAATTAATTGTTTATTAATACAGCAAGGGTCACATGTTCGAGAAATACTTATCGAAAACATTTACCATATAGAAGTAGATTGTCGCTATAAAATATCATGTGATCATGTGTAGATATGCAAAAACAATCCTAAATAGGAACCTACTGGTAACCGAGTGGTCTAGGTGACCGCTCCCAAGGTTTATAAAATACACAGGTGGCCTCATGCGCCACGTGACGTATTCAGAAGAAATTCGTATATAGCTTCAGACTGATTCAAATTTCAAAATTCTTCGCATGACGTCATTTTTTTTCTAATGGGGCAACCTGTGTAATTTATAAACCTTGGACCGCTTCAAAATTAGTAGGTAGTGGGTTCGATCCTCGTATCGTGCAAGTTTTCAATATTTCTTGATAACGGATTTAATTAACCCTAGAGTCGCTAAAGAACCTTAGTAATTATAAAGCGATGGTAAATAACAATTATAAAAATTCCTTAAATAGCGACGCCCTAAAAATTATATTAATACAAAAGTAATTGTATATTCTATTTACTCATTAATACTTATGTATGTATTGAAACTGATTTTTATTTCAAAAATAGAAAACTATAATTTATCAATCGACTTTCCTTACATTATTTTAGGTATTGCATTGCATAGTTTCGAAAAAAATATTTTTTTAAATGTATTTTCAGTCTCATAATAATAAAAATATGTGTCGGCAAAGACAGAGAACAAATGTACGTGTGAGTGAAATACATTCATTTTCTCAAATTTGAACTGAATGATTTTTGCTGTAATTTCAACAGTCAAAAAAAAAATTGTATTTTTTACCATTTAAGTATCAAATCCATCATAGATGCATCTTTTAGTTGTAAAAATAGAATAATAAAGAAACAAAAGTTGTCAAATTTGTACTGATTTAGGTAAAAGTCACCACTGCTAATTGAGGTTGTTTATGACCAAATATGGCAAAGTGTTGTGTAACGTTTTTTTAGCAAGTGTACTTGTGATATATTAAAATAGTTATCTAAGTAGTTTATTACAATACTCATTTATTATGTAAGCCTATAGCAGACCAAGCATAAAGGTCCATGGAATAGATTCGTAGATCTACAATGAAATTTCTTTTCAAGTATATAGTATTTTAGTAAGTGGATTTAGCAGAAAAATGAAAAAAAACTTTATCCTTAAAAAAGATAGTTGTAAACTCCATTTTTACTATGTTTAAATCTTTTGAAAAAACAATTTCCATTTATCAACAATCAGAAGACTATATTTAGTGCGTCTTAAAGTTTAAGTTATATAAAAGATTTACCCAAACTTACCAATTTTTGATGATTAATTAATCAAAAATTGTCGATGAGATTCTTATATTAGATATAGACAACATTGTTTGCCGTGATGCAAATTAAAATACTTGTTATTTGAGAATAGATAACCACAAGTTCCAAATTGAATAAAATGAAAGCAATTGTCAATAGACATAAAGAATCAGGAAAATGAAGAGGAAAAACATGAAAGAATAAAAAAACCCATTTAAATATACAAATAGGAGGCACTTTTGAAAGTTCGCGGTTGAAATGTAACCTTATCGTCAACCAACAACTCCTAACATAAAGTGGAAGACTAAAGTGGAAAGATTACATTCACAGTGATGTTGGGTGGAAATAGACTATGAAAGGTTTGAGTTTCATACGATATACCTACATAATTCGTGTATATGTAGTACGTTGAGAGAATAAACATAGCGCTGAGAGTTTCACAATTCGCTCCAATAATTTTTTAAAGCAATATTTTGATTTTACGGGAGGCAGAATCCATATTTCATATTTATACAATTTTAAATCCCTGTTATATTTGATTTTGTTTACAACGTTACAAATAAATTGTTGAACTATTTATTTGCATTTATAGAAAACTAATTGGATAGTGTATACGACATATTAATAAATTCAAATCTGTCAAACCGATTAAAATATGACGACCGTAATTTCTTCCCACTCATGCCTTGACATTATTATACTCTCCCCCAAAACGACCCCTGTTGCCATTACCTTCTTCAACTACCTACGCTCAACTCCCAATCATTCCCCCAGGAGTAGGAGAAATTGCAATATTTCACCGCAAAAACCAATATATTTCACGTTGCTATCGACCAAATTTTTTAAATGAAACGAATATAAATAATATTAGTCAAATAAATATAATATTTGTAAAAACGGATGGAATGATAAAAGTACGTTTTCCCATGCAAATTACCTGTGTTTAAAAAAATGAAGATTTTATAACGTAAACATTTTGATGTAAATTAGGTAGTAATTTTTAAATAAACCTGAAATCTAAATGAAAATATTTTTTTTGACTTTTAAACTTTGCGTTCCTATAAAATAAATCGTGCATAGGCGTTCATTCAATATTTTTTTTGCGATGCATGAAGAAAATGACTCTTAAATGAATAATGATCCATATTTCAAGCGGAATTAACAACAAACAACAAGTACATAGGTTGGTCAACAGATTACCATACATCATTTAAAATGAAATGGCTGCATTTTGAACTACACCCCATTCCGATTTTCTCTGTTAGCCCACTAAACCCAAAGTTCTAACATATAACTGCATATAAATAAATGTGTGCATTTACATGATGCTCCACGTACACGTAGGAACACGTTTTAAATCAAATGGATGGTATATACTATATATATTGGGTTCCTCCACATACCCTACAAAGTTCACATGATGCATAATATGGGTGAACGAGGGATAATTTTTCATATATCGTTTCGAAAATAATAAGAGTATTTTAAATGTTTTTTTTTAAATAATCATATTTAAGAATATTTCAAGAAACTTTATAAGTGTTTGGGCGTGAGAAATTAGAGAAAGTCTAACAATAGTTAAAATACTATGAAAACTACAGTTTTAACACTATTATTTAATAAAATTTGAATTTTTTAAAGATTTGTAGTGTAAAGTTATGATATTTTTCTCAATGAATTATAAAATTAGATTTAAGTTTGCCAAAGTAAGGATAGCTAACGATAATTTTATAAAAATGAAAAAAACAACTCATTTTAATATTTTTTTCTCCTATTAATATTCAAATAAATCTGTTTTGTAAAAAAAATAATATCGATAAAATAAAATTTAATTACAGTGTATTATATTATGAGAGGAACAAAAGTATAAATCACTTATTTTTTCAGCAAATATTAAAAATATAATAACAATAATAAAAAAATAAGTGCAAAAAGATGTTCTTGTTGATATTAAAAACACGTTTGTATTTCTTCTCTCTCATTTTTGCTATTAAATTTTGCTCTCTGTTTTCTATTTGACCCCCTTTTTCAGTATTTTTGTATTCAATCAACACATTGGGAACACTGAATTAAAAGCGTGCAGATTTTAAGGGGTTTTCCGGATCTGATGGATTGGAGATGGGAAATAATTTCGTATTGACAACATTGTCGTTGATATGCGACAAATGCAAGAGAAATGGGAAATGAGGATGAAGTCGTGTTTGGAAAGACATCCCCGTGGGGTAATGCGAACAGGGCGTGAAAAGCTGCGGTGTAGGGCCGAATGGTGAATGTTTGTGACACTGCATAGGTCGTTAACAATGATTAGCGTCGCTGTATTTGTGTATTGCCGAAGGTTTAACGAGGTCTCACTAAACAAAAACAGCTATAAAATGTGTTTATAGTAAGGAAAAGGAGAGGAAATCACCTGCAATTATCAAATATCAATTTTACACGCATACTTATTAAAAATTATAACTACAGTTGTCGTCATTAGTCGAAATCGTGATTTCGACAATTCAATTTTACTCTCTTGTATATACTAAATAAATTGACTTTTGCTATCAATTCAAAAATCTCTTTCACAAACATTACATTACAGAACTTCTTTCTGTATTAATCATTATCATTTTGCAACCCTAACGTGAGCTATATTTCACTAACTTAACGGAAGTATTAAATTTCACCCTTGATTAATATTGAAATGAAATGAATTTTTGTTAAAATATTTCCTCAATTATCGTAAACGTGAAAAACATCAATATTTTCACCCTAATTTACAAATACATTATCGGTTTAAGTTCATTTTGTTTATAGTTGATTCATTTGGTATGTTATATCATATTGACTTTATTCAAACAACTATAAATTTTTTGAAATTGGTGGAATAATTTGTATTTCATTAAAATATTGTTATAATAACTTTATGTTAAATTAACTGTAATAGAAAAATGCAGTATTATTTTAATTAATGTATTACTATATAATGTAAATTATTTGAAAAATTATAACAAACAGAATGTTGTTATGCAGCTCAGAATCTACATGTATTGATTCAAACACAAAAATAAAAAGCACTTGAAAGATACATAACTGAGAATGCAATGGTTTCCTAAGTAAAAGTAATCCCTGCTAATTGGGAACTGACCACATTGGTCACGACGTCTGGTAGCTAAAAAGATACTAGTTTTTTTTATGTACTTTAATATACAACTATATCACGTAGTAAACTAAAATTAAATTAAAAATAAAATACAAATTTTTTAATTGAAATAGAAATTATTAAACCATCTTGTCAAAAAAAAATTGCATGTACTAAAAACGGTTATGATAGTAAATCACATGAAAATGTAGAAATAAGTTTTCTTGCTTTGCCCAGGTCTGGTAGTAGTTTTGTTTACGTTGAAAATTTGTAGGAAAAGAAAACAATTTTTTTCTTCTACTTTCGAAACTATCCCAGAATTTCGTGAGGTTCTTTTATGTGATAATATTGAAAACAAAACGCTTTAAAACTCACAGAACATTATTGCTTGTGTTTCCATTATTTGATCACATTTGTTACGTAAATGTCAAACTTCCAGAATGTTTTCTGCGTTATTAAATTTTTTTCCGAGCTGAATTTGATTCAACTCAATTGAAAATTGCTTTTTAAGGAAATAAAAATTAATTAAAATAATATAATAATAAAACTCAATGTATACTTATAGGCATTTCTTTAGTTGCACACAAAACGTAGCCATGTTTTTTGAGTCTCGCCTATTGGTTAGTTCTCAAGAGGATAATCTCATTGAATAATCTCAAGAGCAGCAAATGTAGAAATATGTGTTTTGCATTATAGAAAAATAAATCAAGGATTGTTTTAACGATTTACTTAATTAAAAAAAAACAACAGTATAGAATAACTTCATTTTCGTTGTTAGTATTGCTGTTAACGGTAAATATAATTGAAACCTTCAAGTTTGACGAAATACAAGATAATAATCGATAGATAATCAAAACTTTGTACTCATCTTATTTGACTACATATTTGAGTCGAACTGTTATTTATTTGCCGTATAGTGACAGGTTAAATGATAAAGATTTTTACACTACCATTCCATTCTTACAATCCATTCAGAAATCAATTATCTGATCAAATGACGAGCTATGTAAGGTTTCGCAGAATCAATGCATGGTTGAATAAATCCACAGCAAACACATTATTGAGGTAAGATAAACCGATAAAATACGTGGAATTCTTCAAAAAACAAAATGACTGTGCAGAGACTCTAACTTTATTAACAATTGTTCTCAAAGTAACATTAAACGTTAGATTGATGAATGAAACGAAAAAATGGACAATTAACTATGCTCAGTATTAAAAAATGTACGTTTTTGAGGCACATAGTTATTATATTAAATTAGTTTTTATCAATTATTTCCGTCACTTTATAACTAGTAAGGTCTTTATCAACTTTAGAGTTGATAAGAATCCGTAATCGAGAAATTTCGAAAATTTGCTCAATATGAGGATCGAACCCAATACTTACCAGGTTTAGAGCGATCACCTTGATTACTTGGTCATTGGTAGGCTTATATATGATAAATATTTATTAAGTAATTTATTTTACTTCTGGTTATGTTCTAAAGAGATGCATAACACCTGTACTAGCCACCAGAAAAATTCTAGGTTACAAATATTAGTTTAGCCAACTGGTGGCCAAGTGTTCACGGTAACCACTTCGAAACTGGTAGATGTTGGATTCGGTCTTCGATGGGAGCAAATGTTTGATATTTCTTGATTATGGATTTTATTAATCCTAAAGGAGTCGCTAAAGATCTAAGTTGTTACAAAGCGACGATAATTAACAATAATAATAAAAAAACTATTTTTTAAGCAAAAATAAATTTATAAATTCGATAAACACATGTGTAATACAAAATAAAAAAATACATACTTAATCAACTATAAAGGTACCATTGTATAGAATACTCCGTCTATAGATCAAATCCAATTCCCAATATTTTTTCTTCACTACCTCAATACTTTTTAGCAATTTTAAGAAAAATTATTATTTGTTTTGTTCTAGTATTTGTTTACCTCATGCAATGGAGTAATTTGCATTTGTAAAAAAAGTATAAGATCACTAATAATTACAATTTTATATAATACATTATACTCCATTAATTTAACAATTTTATTTTGATTTTATGAAGATAATTAATATCGAGTTAAATCGTGTTTCTTATAAAGTTGGGTAATAGTTTAAGAAAACGACATATAGGTATTTTCACATTTAGACAGTGGCATTTATCTCCCAGATAAAATGTTACCCGAAGTATAAAGAAAACATACCTATTTTCACCTAAGAATAGTCACATGTGTAGGAGAAATGTGTAGAACTTATAAAGCAAATATTTTTTTAACTGTTAAATAGTTTTTCTAAGAGTATGATCAATCTATCCATGAAAAAAATAATTATATACGGTCGAGGAACCCGTCAAGAACTAAATTTCTTACGCTTTTTCTTCAACTCCAAATTTTATTCGAAATTAAATGTGTAAATTTTATTTTTTATTAAATATATTTTTTTCAAAGCTAATTATGAATAGAAATGAATTGAATCAGATTATTATTTTTTCTAAGGAAAAATATTCATTTATTGACAATTTTTTAGGTACAAAACAGTAAATTTGAATTATAAAAGAATAAATACTAAAAATGAAAAATATAGGTTACTCAAGAGATGTAGATATTTGGAGTGATTTTGTTTTATCTGCTGTTAATTTAATTTCACTAGTGGATTTTCATTCTTTCGTAATAATATTTCCTAATTATTTGAATTGGAGCACATTTTAAAAATGTATTTTTTCTCATTGATATGAGAGGAGGATCTCTCTTCGATATCATCATAACTTTTGACGTTTTGTGTTTATATTTCGTCCATAAATTTCTCCGGCTTATATAATTTTTAATTCTACCATCTTAGCCAACAGTACCAGGTTAATTGCCACAATTGTAAACTCAATGCTTATCTTTCTATTTAATTCATTTTTTTTCGAAGAATATCCATCAGGGTTTTCCAATTCACTCGATCGACTGAAAGCCTTATGCCAATCGATGAAACACATGCATATTTCCTGATTCTTGCTCAGCACTAATTTTCATTACTCCTGTGGGATCTCTTGTTCGTTTTATTTTTCCGATAACCAAATTGATTCTCATCGAGTACCTCTTCCCTGTTCTTTTCCAATCTTTTGTTGTGTATTTTTGTAAAAATCGTTAGCATCGTGGGAAATAAAATTTATAACTCTATAATCACGGCACTTTTTCACTTGAGAGTTCTTTGTCAGAGCTTTTGTTGTAGCATCCAAAATCTGAAGTTTTTTGACTATAATTGTTAGCAAATATGTAGCCTGTTACTTTTTCATTTTTCTCTTGATTCTTTGAAGTATAGTTCTTTTGAAGCTCTAAAAATCTATTATGTTTATCAACACGTAATGATCTTTTACATGTTTTCACTTTAAAGTTTGATATTTTATTCTTGATTTTAAAAACTTGTAGTTTTAATTATTTCGTGTTACATGGATAGTAATGCAATTTAAAGTTTTTTTCAACAATTCGATGATAAACGGTTACAATCTTAAATAATCATCAGCGTCTCTATAAACAACGCAAACAAATCAAAATGATAAGCTATCAAAATATATACCCAGAGATTACATATAGTTCATCGATAAGTCAAAATTTCATAGATGTTAGTACCACAAAGATGTAGTATAAAATGCTCCAAGCCTCCAAAAACCAGCCGATTAACAAATTTTTATTAACCGTAGAGTCTCAAAAACATTAACAGTTATAAAGCGACCAAAAAAAACTACTACTTTATAAATCAATTGCAAGGCTGCCCTCATTGATTTGAATGTCCTGTGTGGCACATCTTCAACACAGCACCTACAATAAACTTCAAATTTTATAAAACAAATTCCAAACGTAGACTGAAAATTATTTCAGACATAATATTATGTAAAATAAACACATTAAGTTCTTTCAGTAAAGTTAATTAAGGACTACATTGAAAATAAAGCAACGAAATTTTCCGAAAGAAACAATGTAGTAGAAAATGGGCTACTACGAGTCCTCAATTATGCGGAGACAAATGAGTTTGGATACAAACACAAAAGAATTAAAACCAACTTAAATAACTAAAACAATTAACGCTAATCGAACGAGTATTGTTTAGTATAAGTTTATACCACAGAGTTTTTGGCTAGAATATATTTTTACATTATTATGCTTCTTTCTTGCATGCTGCTACTGAATAACCAAATGAACCGTAGAAAATAAACCAGCGACGAAAGATCAAATGTTAAAAACCACTAGCAAAATCTTGTAAATCATTATTTTAATAAAAAATTATCATAATTTTTTTTAAAAATAATATACTATATATTTAAAATACACACCTAGATGAGAGAAAAAATTGATGTGATTTTTCTCTTAAAAATAAATATTATCTTGTACTGATTGAAAAAGTGATAATAAACTTCAGACATGATCTTCATATTCTTTTTGAATTTTAAAAAGATTGCTAGGGTTGATTTTAATATCCGGAATTCAAAGGTATCTTCCTGTTTTATCTCAATCATGATTAAATCGATTTAAAACTTTTGTTCTTAGTTCTTTTTTCCAATGATACCAAGATAAGCAATATTGGAGCTTTGAACTTGAAGTTGATTAAAAACGGGGCAGAAGTCACAAAAATTGGTTTTCATCATTTTTTTTAAAATATTTTTGTACTTATTTATTTCTAAAGAAAGTTTTCAACTGTAAATCATCAAATTTTAATCTATAGACGCAATTAGACAAGTATTGATTGCCTGAATTTCCGGTTTTTAATTTCTTAATTGTGTATTATTTTATTTCATAATAAACCCTTAGAGCTGTAACAATGCTATTTCCTTTTACAAATTGTTTCAAACTAATTTGAAGGTAAAATCTGCGAACTCCTATTGATTTTGAAAACTATAATTATCTACAAGTATACTGAGTTCACGGTTTTTTGATTTCTATGTGTTAAGATTGAAAGTAAATATTTCAAACTGTCTCGAAGAATCTTCATTGTTTGTAGCTGTCGGAAAACATGCGGCCGTGAGATTAGCAGATACAATAAGTTTGTGAATAATGTCGTCATTGTGGTTAAGATAAGCTTCACTAAGAAATGTGGAGCTTTCATTTATGTACTTCTTTATGATGAAAGCTTTTGCGTGCATAAAACCTTGGTCGTTTTGGTAGAGTTAAAAGATTTTTATGATAAGGCGACGCTTCTATTTATTTTACACCTCCGCTCTAATCTCCTTGCTTAACGTCTTTTGTACTTACCGTAAATTAAAAAGAATTATTCTCTTCAAAAACAAAAAAAAAAAGCTACAAACCATGAAAGATGGTTGTTTGATGAATAAATTTGAATTGAAAGCAGTAATGATTTTAATTAACGTAGGCGATGCAATAAATTAATAATTTTCAATGGAAATGTATGAAAGGAAAATTTTATATGTGGCAATTTGTCATGGTTGAATGGTTTTCAATCATTTGTTAGAATAGAAACTATATCTCTATGTACCTATCTTTCTAATAAAGGTTTTTAAAGGTTTCTTGGAACAATTCTTAATAGTGAAAAAAAATACAAATCACTGATATGTATGTAAATTAATAAACCCAGAATTGAAAAAATGAATTCAATTACAATAAAATTCCTTTTAAAAATATTTAAGACTAGCATTATTCTATAAGTGTCAATAAGATTATATAAAATTCTTTATTGGTCCATTAACAGTACAATTTATTATTTACAAAAATTAAAAGCTGGAGTGCCAGAGCAGTTGCTCTTTCTTTTCTCAAAATAAAATTATAAGTGGAAACTAAAAAAATCAAATTTTCTGTCTCTAATGTTGGGAAAAAGGACCTAAAAAACCCAACATCAATAAGATTAATATATATTCAGTGACGTAAACGATGAGCGCTTATAATTAATACAGATCGAATGCTTGGAACAATGCACTGATATCTGATAATAGCACATCCACTCCAATGCATAAGACTAAGTCAATAGAATTGCGAGATTTTAAGATCTTCATTTGTTTTGATTATTGAAATTTTTAAAATTTAACAAAACCACTCCCACAGTCAATGTGAGCCATATACCAATGCATACTTATACGCAACGTTGTTTTGTATACATACAGCATTCAGAGGTCTATTGATACATAAATTATAATTAAAGCATAATATTTAAAAATACTTTTAAATAGAAAGTCAAAACTTTCGATTAAAATTATTTAATTGAAAAAAACATTTCATCAAAATTAAGAGTAAATGAAATGAATTAAAATTACATAAGCATATTACTATAATTTAATGAATTAATAATACAATAAATATTGTTCAAAAATAGCAATAATAGGTAAATTTTGAATTTGTCAAATAAAAACCAAATAAATTCCCATATCTCCATAGTTCTCCATACTTCCCATAATCCCCATATCTCAAATAGTACGGAAAGTTGTACTAGCCGATAGGGCACTTGTCACAGTTGACAACAGAAAACAAATTAGTCCTTTACAAAGCAATAATAAAATCAATTTAGACCTACGTTGTAAAACTTTGAGGCACAGCATTCACCTCAAATATGGAAATACATTAAAGATTACAGTCCAAGATTCTGCGGATCATAATCAGTGCACCATGGTACATAACTAACGTGAGAATCCTCTTAATCAAAAAACCTATCAAGCTAGACTTAATGCTCATTCCAAGCATTTCGCCTTAAGACTGTTGGATAACGTTGCGGATTTTAAGAAATGTCTCTTAGTGCTAAGTGTTGACTGTGTCAGTGGACACAACTAACCCACAAGTGTTGAACGTATGACACATTGCAATAACTGCTAAGAGGTAGATGGTGCAAAAAAATATCATTAACACAGTTTTTGGGATATTGCATTTGTAATAATTCATTTAATTTGCAAAAATTGTTTCATCTTTTTAAAAATTAAATTTAAAGTTTATTTATTTCTTTTGGAAAAAAAAAACTTATCCAGCAAATTTGACTTCAAAGAAATCGCAAAGAAAAGTTTGGCATAACAAAGCAACTCTTTGAAAGTAATAAGAACTTGTAAGGTGAATCTATATCATAGATTTGCTTTTATAAATCTGAAAACATTATTTTCATCTCTAAAGTCCTCAGTTAAAAAAAACTTACAGAGGAAGGAAATTGCCATGGTTAGACTTGCCATAAGTAGACTTAATTATTACTTATAATTGTGGATGGCAAGTAAACTAAATTATAATTTTTGCTGTACTTAATTTTTCTCATTATTGATTTATTATAGTGAACTCAAAAGAAAACATATTTTTTCGGTAAAAGCGACTTTATTGAATAATTTCGTAAAACGAACTTTCACAGTTTGTTTTCAGAAAATGCAGGTACAAATTTTTGCTTAATGGGAGGCAATTTTTAATTAAATGCATGTATACTTGAAAAAAATGATTCCAGATAAACGTTTTGGTTTTTACAAGACTAAGAATTAATGAGTTAATTATGATATTTGTTTATATTAAACAGATAATGATAAGATTAAGTGGTTTCAAAAAATTTTCGTACATATCTTACACAAAAAAAATAAATATAAACAGCTTTGTTTAATTCAGGTTAGGATTATCCCCTGCCACTATCTGTATCTGAATTTAATTCTTGCCACGATAATTTAATATTTATGGGTTATATTTTAATAAAAATTTAATAGTAAAAATAATTGATCCCCTTTTCATTTTTACTTTGCTTATGTTACCCATACCATTAAGGTTTTGGTATTGAGTTGATCTTGATTCTGAAGAATAAGAAGTGGCATTATAAATATAAATAATAAAACAAAACAAAGACGATCATGACAACAATTTGTGCATTTTTCAAAAGAGTAAAATTCAAAAAAAGGTGCTGGGAATGAACCTATAAAGATTGGAAAATGGATGTAACGTACTTTTTATATTTTGTCCTTTTCAAGGTTTATATTTTTTGTTATCATATGTCATGTTGTCATTTAACATTTTTTGTCATCATCATGGGTAACAAAAGTTCAACGGACCACATGGATATAACGTGATCCATGATAGTTCGAGTATTGTTTGTCTCAATAATTTTATAAAGCATCATTATAAATCTATAAAATCTACTAGAATTAAATAGATGTAACAACCATTTGCAAAATAATTCTTCATATTATAATAATGTATTACAGTTGAACAAATGGAAAATCACCATAAACGAGACTAAATCGCTGCAGGGCACTTTCACACTAAGAAAAGGAATATGCCCTACGGTCACCCTAAACTTCATCGAAATCCCCTCGTCAGATCATGTTAAATATCTCCGAGTCTACCTAGACCTAAGGCTCACGTGGAAGCACCATATTAAACAATAACGAACAGCGGCTTGCAACCATTTCAAGAAACTACACTGGTTCCTGGGAAGACTTTCCCTCGACCATAAAGTTTTCTATATAAAATAATAATAATTCCAAACTGGACGATTGGCATTGAGCTTTGGGACTCTGCCAGTATGTCTAGCATAAAAATTATAGAACGAGCACAATCAAAAATGCTCAGACAACTGAATGATGCCCCGTGGTTCATAAACAATGAAACCCTTAGAACGGATCTGCGAATTTTATGGATTTTTGCCATTAGTTTGGATGAAAGGACCAAAGTCCTGATGACCAATGGAATTTAAAAAATAAAAATAAATATTATAGTGTATTATAGAATTTGTTTATTGGAGTTGGCGCTTGTATACTATTTATGATAGGTATTATTTTTTTGGCGTGTTATAGTTATTCTAGGATGTTTTTAACCAGTTTATCTCTTTGGATAGCTATTATTATAAAAAGAAAGGCTACTACCTATTTTTTACGTAAATACCTTTTTTTGTGTTCATTTTTGTAACTGTATTAATGCGTGTTAATTAAATTCTTCATAGAAAAAAATCTTAATTTAAAAATAATAGAAAGACATAAAAGGATTAATTTTAATTGAAAATGTATTATCTTACCTTTTTAATTATACAAAAGTTTATTGAAAACCAAATTTCCTGTTTATCCATATGTATATGCGTGTATGCATCGCTGTTAAAAATCAAATACAATTTTGTGTATGCCTCCGGCGATTTAAAATTTTCATTTTGTAATTTAAATCAGTTTGGTTTTTTTAAAAATTTTAATATTATTATTTCCATTTTAATTAAATTCGCTATGTAAATTCGTCGCAGCAATGTGAAATTCGAGCGTCGAATATAACACAAAGCATAAAAAACAAGGATAAAATAGCGGCACGATAAGAAAATTTTAGATAGAGATGAGAAAAATTTGGCTGACAGTATTTTAATTGAATACGTTTCCTTCAGTGAAACGATTTGAATCAAAAAGCTCGATTTCAAAATTAAAAGTTTCTAGGCGGGGAAAAAAAAGCTCAAATAAAATTTACATTGCTTGCATTTTTTGCTAGGTGATCAAAGATTTGTTTTATTGTAGCGAAGATTGAGGTTTTATTCTCATTAGAGAAGAAATAAAATGGAGAGTTTCTCGTAAATCATTCGTGAACATTCAGTAACAATCTGCATGAATGAATCTTTAAATAAACGAAGGAAACGAATGAATGAATTTTCTTTTTGCTTATGTGTATGGCTCACGTGTTCTTCCGTTTTGCTCAATTCCATCCTGTTCGCTTTATTTGATACGAACTTTTACAAGTAGAATTTTATTAGTTTGTTTTTGACTTTCAGTTTGGTCAAAATGAATATTCAAATACATTCGTTCTACAGGGGCGTCATCATCGAATCATTTGAATTTTATATTTTCTCACATCGACGACATTCATCTTAAATTTAAATCTTATTCACGGCATAGAATCGTCTTTGGGTCTTCTTATTTCTCACACAGTCTACTATATCAAGTAGGGATTTATTACCTACAAAAGGAGAATTCGAGCTTTATGATGCGTTCAAATCATAATTTATAATTACTGCTACATTTATTGCTTAGACGGAATGAAAAGGCACCTACGTATACACATTTGTCGAGATTTCCATATACAGCTCAAAACATACAAATAACGAGCACTTAGTAAAAGAGAATTTAACGTCGTAGTAGCGAATGTTATTCGTCGTGTATTTCTCGCTCATATTCCTCGCGTACAACCCGTAATTTTCTGATTATTAGAAGAGAGGTTTCCTCTATACGTTGTGCAAGAACTTCAATAGTAGCTGTTAGTTAAATAACATATCCATACAATACGAAGATATTTTAGCAAAAGGGGGCCTCTTAGATGTACTCCTTATTACGAAACATGCTCAGCTGTGCCAAAGCTCTAAAAACCCCATCCTTATTGGATTTGATCTTCCGAATTGAGGTGTTCATTCTACTATTAGATACTACAGGTGCTGTGCTAAGATATGTTATATAGGGGTCGGTAGTGTGAGGGTAGCTAGGATGCAAAAAGGCTGAAAGGAGTCCCTGTCCTCCTCAATTCATTGAGTTGATCATATCCAACATGGGGAGTGGGTATATATAAAAGCATATAATTCTGAGCTTTATGTGTTGCGCGCGCGTTTTCGCCCAATCTCCCCGATTGCAACCCGTAACCACCCTACAAGTCCCGAAACGTCACGAACGCTCTATTCTGCATTTGTTATCTGCACTTCTATCTGCCGTTCGCTCGCTAGCAATTGTTAAACGAATATTTTCACAAACAACCTCCTCCATTCTTGTTTCCTATCCTCTAAATAGTCCCCAATAGTGTCCCATTCTCCAATTCATGCCGCCCGCTGAACTGTACAATGTAAATAGCTCTGTTATCTACAATTGCACGGACTATTACATACATCATTCCGAAACTCTACACATGTGAATGTCAGCTCTATTATATTGTTCAATGTGCATATACCTCCATCGTATAGGTACAAATGCATTGAGAAAGTTACATCCCTTAATTATAAACCGATCAATTTTTGTTCAAATTTCAAAAAACAAATTGGCCTCACTTCAAATAGCGGCAAAATTAAAAAGTTTACATAATTAAATTTACGTTACAATTAATAATAAAAGTTTTATGGTTTTGTTTGTCTGTTGTTATAGTAATTAAAAAAGAAAGAGGACAAACGCCAACAAGTGCAAAACTTTAGGTTATGTCGACCACAGAAAACTTGTTGAAACAAATTTTAACAATCACTTCTGTTTTTGAAACAATTATAATAACAAAAAAAAAATACATAAACATGTTTCCGCTCTTATTTTTTGCTTTATATATTCACTAAATAAACTTTTATTTCCCACTTTGTGTTCATAATAATAACGTCATTTCAATAAGCTTTTTATTAAAATTATTTGTATCAATTTAATTTTGAGTGCAGTAGAGTATTAAAGTTTCAATATGCATGTATGTAGGTAGTTTGAAACTTTAGTCAATGAAATGAATGAGAGAATTTCATTTCTGAAAACGCTCTTCAATTATAATATTTTCATAGGAGTGTGCTGAAGTCTTTGGTAATTGTATTATTATTGTACTCCAGTTTCATAAACTAACTATTTGTTTTGAAAATGATTTCACAGATTTTTGTTTCAATTGATAAAGGCTGAGGTATATAGTTAAAAACATATTAAAATGCATAATAAATACTTTTTATGTGCATTGTTGAAAAGCTTTGTTTCGTTATATACTTCAAATTTTAGTTATGTCTTGTATGTTATTTCTTCGAATTGGTGGCTTAAAGTTATTCATTAGTGTCAAAAGTCTTCGTCTTCATTACTTCTTAAATATCGTTTTTTTTTCAAAACTTTTAGTAATATATAGACGGGTTCTTTGTTTATGGTTTCTTTCATAACTTAACGGCAACCTTTAAGTGATATACAATTGACCGGGATTGTTCAGCATAAAGACAGACTGGGTAATTGAAATACGTAGTACATAAAATCAATATCACAATAAGTAGTTATATAGAAATGGAAGTTTTCCGAAAGTTAATCTTAAAAAAGGACTATTATTTATCTAACAGTAACGTAAAACGCACAAATACCTAGTTTTGTTTTTTTATTAGAAAGTAATAAATATGATATATAATTTTTTTTTTACCCTATCATTTTATAAAAATTGTGTTTTAGAACCATAAGCAAACTAAAAACCAAAATCTAATGATAAATTTGTACTTTTGTTACAAAATTGCTTTTACAGTTATTTAATCAAAAAAAAAAAAAATTAACTGTAGAAATATATACATTTTTGGCATATTTTCCTTAAAAAATGCTTCCAACGATATACGTTACAAATTTAGAAAAATTAAATCAAATATTGCAATACTTGATAAAATATAGATACCTACAAGTATGGTTTCAGCGTATATTTAATAATAATATTTTACATTAAACAACGAGATTTTAATAAACATGTAACTAATATTTATATAAAATTATATCAAATGACTTATACAACAATTTATCCCCATTCCTCCAAAAGGGAGCGTTATTCATTAGATAAAATGTTTACGCTGTACTTTACTATAGTACATAATTTTAAAAGTTGATTACGATTTGTTTGGAATTGAACACATATGATGAAACTTTAAATTAAAACCGTTTTCAAAGGGGAGAAATATTAATTTTGAAATATTAAATTTAATAACTTGCGCAATTTCACTAATATTTCTAGTTTTCTATTGTTTATTTTCAATATTATATTAAACATGATGGTGGATAATAGAAACATTTTAATATTATATTCTGATTCAGTAATTTTTTTTAACGTTTACAAAGCTGAATGTGTAAATTATGATGAATTTAAAGAATTTCATTTAAATAATAAATTTCAGACTATAAAATCAAAATATGTGAATAATCGGTCAAGTTAGAAGAGAATATAATTAAAAATATTTTTTTTTAAAGTCTTAGAATTTAATTTATGTGACCTAAAATGTTTGATATAGAATTACAATGTAATATATTAAGAAACCATAAGAAACATTTGTCGTCAATATCGAAAACAAATATTTATTTTTTCATATTTTTTCAGACAAATTTTAAAGCAAATCGATTAAGTATGAAGTATTTTCCCAACCACTTGAATTATAAATTATGTGAATTTTAGAGGTTATAATTTCGCTAAATATTAAAATTTAAACATATAGTACACCTGGGCATTTGATTTCAAATTTGATTGCAATTCCTTAGACAGCATCTATATCTATACTAATATATAAAATTCTTGCGTCTGTCTGTACATTTCGATTTTGAACCCAATTTTAGGGTAAATATTTGTTTCAAGAGGCCCTTATTCCGAATTTAACATTTTTAAAATTTTTTTCTGTCTGTCTGTCTGTCTGTGTGTCCCGATTTAACTAAAGAACGGAACAACCGAATTTAATGAAATTTGGTATTAAGGTACAACAGACTTTCCCACAGACTATAGGCTACTTATCATTCCAAAAAAATAATAAGGGAAGGTATTCCCAAGGGATGAAAACATAAATTTTTACACTAGACCGGTGAGTTATATATCATTGGAAAGGTAATTTAAAGTTAGAAAATAATCTGTAAAAATATTTTTAGTTAAACTGATAAAAAGCACAGTATATTCAATTTAAATTTTAAAACATTGCCTCTTTGAAATATAAACCTTTATATATATAAAACAAATAGTTGATGTTAATAGCGTAATGGCTTAAGTTTCTAACATTCTGAACCTACTAATTATAAAGACGTGGGTTCGGATCTTACAGCAAACTTTTTTTTTTTTATTTTTTTTTTTTACAAAATTGTTGTAAATTGACCTTTAGAGTTACTGAATATTAAAATATTAACAAAAAATAATAATAGTAGTAGTAGTAATAATAATAATAGTAATTAAACTTAAAGTAAATACGTTTTTAAAACCGTGCATACATAAAATCCTGTATTTGTATATCCCCTCTGACTGATGAAATTTTAATATTCGATGTATTCCTTTTAAGAAGTAGACAACTGATAAGAATTTTTTTTTAAAAATTCCTACCCTAAAAGAGTAAAAGGGGTGACTAAGTTTGTATGAGAAAATGTTAAGTTAATCAACAATCGAAATTTTGAATTTAATAAGTGCAATTAATAAATAAATTATTAATTATAAGTTTCTGTTTTTGTTACATCATTTTAGTAACAACGTTTTAAATAACGTTATTTCACTAAATTAGTATGAAAGTATATGTAGTACTTATCCTAACAAACCGATTTTTAATTTTTGTTTGTTTTTCAAGAATCAAACTTTTTAAAATCTAATTTTTATCAACCAATGATTGTGACCTGGAGCAATTATTTATTCTGCTGAAAAACATTATGGGGAGCAATTTTTTGTCATATATTTCATTATCAATAAAAATATAAAATCTTCCAAACTAACTATTCTTCGGTATTCAGAAAAATTTGAAAATCAATTATTGTTCTTGAAAATATATAAAATATTCTTATTTCCTTCCACGTTTTCTACCTGTTTCCAACAAATTTGTATGTACAACGTCTAAATGTGCGAAATCGAATTGCTTTTTAGTTATGATGATCAAAATAAAGGTCATAAGTTTTTTCGTTTTACATTGTATTTTCCAAATAAAAGGATATTTGTGTGGACGAAATCTGGAAAATGTTTTTCTTATACGATGCAGATATATAATAAGAAAGGGTTTTTGAAAATTTCTCCCCTAAAAAAGTGAAAAATGGTGGCAAAGTGAGTACGGTATAACGTCTATCAAACAATCGAAATTTCAAATTTAATTATCAAAATATGTTCGTAATAGGCGAAACGTTTTATCGCTTAAAATAAAACAATGTTGATTTATTATTAGATTCAAATATGTAGGATCTGCTTAAAAATTGAAACTCTTATATATATCTGAAAAAGGTTAAGTTTATAAGTCAGCATTAAGTTTTTTGGCTTTCACATATTGTAAACCAAAAAATCCGAAATACGTTTAGAAATAGTGAGCGAATATCGAGTAGTGAGCAATTCGGTTAACTAAAAGAAAATGGTTTAATTATATAGTT
The DNA here is from genome assembly GCA_958496175.1 of Sisyra terminalis. Classification (NCBI taxonomy): domain Eukaryota; kingdom Metazoa; phylum Arthropoda; class Insecta; order Neuroptera; family Sisyridae; genus Sisyra; species Sisyra terminalis. Next base: position 19,604,429 of record OY292275.1, read on the forward strand.
GAAATTCAGATATTTTAATAATAAGTGCATAGATACACAATGGTTATACTTGATTATGGAGGAACTGGGTTTCGTGCAATTGAACAAATTTTAATTTTGCGGTAGTTTAGTAAATTGTGAAATAGTTTCGAGAAAAGGGTTCATTTGAGAGTCGAGACAATGAAATGTGATTTTTACTACTATTTTAAATATCTAGGCGAGTGTTTTGATAACTTTTGACTGTTTTACGTTAAAATTATGACTGTCTTCATGGAACTTAACGATAGTTTTTATTTATGAATAGATGCTGATTGATTTACGGATTACTTGATTCACGGTAGGCATACCTACCGTAGGTATACGGATTTTTTAGGTACTTTTTAGATATTTATAATTATTTTTTTAAAATTAATTGATCATTATATACAACTATTTTATTCTAAGTAACAGTTTATTATATACGTATTTTTAAAGTTGACAAAATAGTGTTTTTAAGTATGATTATGGTTTTCGTAAAAGAAATAAGAAAAATAATAATTTTCATATACCACTACAAATAGCAAATTTAAAAAAGAAAATACAATTTACACCTACGTTACGCAGACGAAGTCGCGGGGATCAGCTAGTCTACTTATATATGTTACACTAACTATTCACTTTTCCGTCATATGTTGACCATAGGTTCATCATAGGTACCCCTCATAGGTAGAAGAAAGTTGAGTTTCTATCATTTGATAGTATACACTGTGCCAATAGCTCTCTACTGTTAGGTCAACAATTCGATCGGTACAACCGTACCATAAGTTTAAGGCCATCTTTTTATATATAAAAAAAAATATTAAAATAAATGCAAGTAGAAAATTTTCAAAAAATAATTTGAATTCTTAGTTTTTATACATTTTCTTTGGTTAGTTGATAATATATTTTTTAAAATAGTTTTTTTTTTGGATTTTGCTAAATATTATTTAAGTACCAATCCGTTTAAGAACGTGCATACATTCCTATCAAGTTTAAAATTTTATATGATACCGATGTATTTGATAATACAAAACGTTATATAAAAGGATAAAAGTAATTTAAAAACTGAAGCGTTTGATGATAATGACTTTAATGCATTCATTTTGCCGCTTTGATATTTAGAACTAATGCTTTACGATTTCAACGATAATTTAATGCACTGGTGTATTAGCTTCATTTATGTACTCACATTTCTATAGCATTTCCCGAATCTCTCAATTCGTGTGAATAAGTGCGTTATCTAATTACAATTTAACGGCAGCAGTGACGTCACACAATATGATGATTATAATTCGACATCGTCGTTGTGGTGATTATGATAACTTTAACAACCTCAATATAGTTGTTAACAACCCTCTTATTCCTATTTCCATTGCACATGAACGAACGAGCGATTTTCCTTTCCCTAGTATGACATTAAGTAATCCCAGTCAATAATAATGTTGGAGAAGACGACGCACAAATACACTGAAACAGGCCTATAAAGGTATTTAAAGGTCCTACCTTTTAGCCATTTTGCGATTTTCTCGTAAAATACCTATAAAACATTATCCATGAAATCCTCTTACATATATCTTAAAAGGTATATTTGATCGGATTTTCTATAACAATCAAAATTTAATTGTTATGAATAAATATGAGAGCTTAAATATTTATTATTCTATTATCGAATTGTTAAGCTTAAGAAAAATGTAAGTTTTTTTTTTGTTGAACGAACATATAGGTATGTAAGTACTATATTAATATTAACGCGACATTTTTACATGAACTTTTATGTTTTTTTATTTCGTAAGTTACTAAATCAACATGTGAAACGGCATAAAAATAACAACATTTACATGAAAGAATACAAATAAAATTTATTCGTTGTGACGCATCGTCAGCGAATGGGTTTTAACGTAGTATAAAGGCAAAGCAAATGAAAAATAAGCCTCCCATTTTTGCGTATATTTTTATTATAGAGTGGAAATTTTCTTTATGCATTCATGAAATTGAAATAAGTGAGCTTTAACTAAAAAATGCAGAGTTAAAAAATGAGTTGAGTGGAGCGATTGATAATTTACCAGGAATCAATGTGTTTTTATTGTCCATTTTCCCTCTCATTTCGTTTTTAAACCATTAATCCAATTAGCCTTGAGTGGGGAAGAGAGACGAAACAAAAAGTAAAATATTTCATTTGAACACAAAATGTTTCAAGTCCATTCCATGTTTACACAAAACGAAAAAAAGCTCGTCGAATACAACAGTGAACATCAGACATCAGACAATTTGGACAAATGAAATTTATTTCGTACATGATCCGAAAACGGGAACACCGATTGGTGGGTTCACTATGGCAAAAGCTCACTGATACAAAGCTCGAGTTCGGATTCTACTACGTGTGACCAACAATAAAATACATCAATAAATGAAGTGTCGAACTCGAGTCAGGAGAGCCTGAATAGTGGTTGTGGGTTGAGCAATATTGAATTTCGCCAAAGCTCAGTACAAACGCGGACGTGTGAAATGATTGTGAAGTGACCGTGGCCGTGTATAAAAGCTTCAATTCACAAGCGCCTACCGAAGCCGTTGTATAGCAATAGTTTTCCGTTTTCTCCGCAGCCAATTTCGACAATAGAAACGCCACAAAAATATATTTTCGAATGATGAAATTACGGTGCTCGACCGTCACAAATGAAGTTTTCATGCTCGCAATCCTAACGAAAAGACTCACTTTTCGTTTGTCTAATAGCTTAATTTCTTCCACGTCTTCTGATTTCTTTGATCGAATAAATTTCCTTTTCAATTATATGATATCAGAATGCTACATTGTTGCGAACCGGTGTTCGTTACACATAAGCGCAATTAATTTTCCAGTCGAATGTCGAATCTCTATTCGCCTCAATTAAATAAACACATAAACAAAACGACCGTAAATAAATGTTTAACGCTCAAAGTTGAAAATTTTCTCGCGTGAATCAACTTTGAAAAGTTTAAAACTAGGCCAGAAATGAACACAACTGAGCTTTACACATGTTAATATTTGTATTTACATAGTTAATGAAACATTTATTCCCCATGATCCTTCCGCTATTCTTGGCAAAATATCTTAAAATATTTTAATTAAACGCACCACGAATAATCATCCAGAATACGTAACAACGCGTGAAGGGAAAGTTTGTCGCTTAATTTAAAAAAAAATGAAAGTAAATATCAAAAGCTTGTATCCCTTTTATGTTCGTTAAACAGTTATACTTTTCAGTATTAATGAAAAATAATTTCCAAAGCTTATTATTAACAGCAGCTGCTTGCAGGCAAGGTAAATGCACACAAAAATTTGTAATTAAATTCAAATCAAAATATCAAATTTCATTTTGTCAAATGAAGACATATTGACTCTCATTCAGCAAAGCTGCTTTTGAAATTATCAGTTTGTCTACTGCTTGTCTTCCTCTTCCGTAACGTCTCTGTTTTTCTTTCTCTATCGTCCACACCTATCTATAACTTCATGTATGAGGAAATATTTCACGCTTTGTTTGTAATCTCTGTTGTCCCATTTCATACAGTACTTTGTAATATATCCGTGTCAGTGCGCTTCGTTCCTTCATCCCATTTCTCATTCCATTCCGTATTTCATCTCATAAATCTGACGCCAGTCCATCGTGTTGGAGCATCTCATTTCGATCTAAATAGACAGTAACGGTACAGGAATGGGTCGTCCTCTCTGTCACGTTTAATGTCGCTAAGATACCTATGGACATGGACGTGTTGTGTTGAGCCACGAGCTGTTATTTGACACGACCACCTTCAGGTCCTTCAGCCCCAACATCCCCCAAGCGACTTCAACGTCTAACGATATGTGCTATTGTCATAGCAACTGAAAACAAAAGATCAGAGAAATAAGGGATGGGATGTGTGGAGAAGGATGAATCGTCTAAGCTTCATCGTTTCTCTATTATGAACGGAGAGAATTTCACACAAGACTATTTAGAAAATCATTTACGGTGAAAACACTGAATTTGTCTGAGTATATATAACACGTCGTACTGTACCTTCGAAGATGTAAACGGTATACACAGATAAGTATGTGTATATCTGTATTTACCATTACTCTATGTGTGCTAAACTACGTAAAGACTCGTTATGAACGTAATAGAATATGTATGGTGTATTATTATGTTATGGACCCTTTCATAAGCGTCGACGCTATTGTACAACTTATAAGTTAATTTTCAAAGGGACCGTAAGGGAAATAGTAACAAAAAACAATAATTAAAAATTGAATTAACACTTTACCATAATTCAAACTTTTCCTCAAAGTGTTAAATACATAAATACTGTTGACATTTTTAGGACCAAATTGTATATACCTAAAGAAACAATATTATGAAACCTTTAAATAGCCACATAGAAAACCGATTGTAGCACAAAATATTTTCAACATATTTCAATTTTTAAAATATGGTATAAAGAACTAGCATATTTACTTTGCCACAAGACGTAAAAATTATTTAGAACACTTAGTAATTTTCCATTGTTACCACGAAAACTGCAAATAATATTACCAATGAAAGATGCGTAAAATACTACTCCTAAAATGCAATATTTTTCTATTTATAATGAAGCTTATATTTTTTTACTTCTGTAATCACAAAGATTTCAAAGATAATTACAATGACAATAACGCAGTTTCTAAAGTACGTTTAACTACTTATGCAAACCATTCAAGTCAAAAACCGTTGAATATATTTTCAAAAAATTGTCATTGTATAGCCTTATATATAGCGATGCCGAAGTAAAGAAAACAAAAATCATTTTTGTTTTTAAACATATGATTCACGAACTATTGACATAAAAAAAAATAAAGTATCATCATTTTCAAGGTTTCTTTAATGATATCTTGTACTCTTATGCACTGAAATTTTTTTTTCAACCTTCTTTTTTCTCAACACTATTGCCATTTAAAGAATACACCCTTTTTTCAAATATGTATTCATACGTCTTCTCTTTTCTAATACCACATTAATACTACTAAAAGTGTTCAAGTTAAAGACTGTAGCATATAGACAAATCAAAATTATATTAAAGACAGAAGGCGTAAACTTAACATTGATAAATAGTTTATTTATTGTTTACGAGTGAATTAATAAATAAATTGATAATTATGTATGTCCGATGGCTCAATTTATTTATGAATACGCCGCGATTCAACAGTCTTTGACTGTCATCATCAGGTAATGATTATTGTGTCAATTGTAAACAAATTTCGTATAAGGTGTTTGTTTGAAATACTTTATCAATTAGGATGTTATTTTGATCATACATAAATCATCAATGTATAAATTTCGAAACAAATTTTAAAAACATTACATATTTGCAAGAAAGAATATAAAATATACAAAGCCCACAAACTAGATCGAAATAATATCCTTAACAACAAATTATTTAAAACAAACACCTTATATAAAATTTGATTACAATAATTGACACAATAATCATTACTTGATGATGACAGCCAAAGACTGTTGAAACGCGTCATGTTCAATAAAGAAATTGAGTCATTGGACATACATAGTTATTGGCTAAGACCTAGTTATGAAAATTTTGGTTTTACTTTAGAACCCTTAAAACTTCTAATATTCGTAAAAAGAGATGAAAAAATTCCAATAATCATGGTTTTTTATAACTTTACATATTTGTTGATAACAATACGTTTCAATAGACGTTTTTCCGCAACAATCATGAAATTGTTTGAAATTTTTTTAATTTCAAAGAGATAATTGTTAATTTATTATTGGTATGTACATTGTTCATGTGTATTTAAAATGAAGTTTCTTGTTTTAATACATTTGGCAATTTACCAGGCACTTATTAGGATTAAGAATCATTTCATTGGCCTAAAATGCTAACCTGGTAAGTCCATTTTCATTTTTTATTTTTTTTCCATTAGGTAGGGAATACAAAATTCTATCGAGTGACAAACTAACTTATTACTAACTTATGTAGCTTATAATAATTTTTTACGTTTTCCTGTAAAATTTGTCAAAATGAACTTAGCAGATTAACACTTTAAGCCAACGATATGTAAAAGACCAGGACGCTAAGAGAAAAATCAAAATTCAGAATATGGATTTTCTTGTTTCTTTTAAATGATAAATGATTGTTAATTTTTGTGAGAAAAAACATTGTAAAGAATATTAAATATAAGATCATAGCTTAAAATTTTTAATGTAATACTATCCCTACTCCCAAAGGAGTCTAAAGAATTATATTATATCATTGTACTTAAGTACAATTGTTATTGTTTGGTATCCCTTAAGTAGAAATCACTCACAAAATTAATAAGCTATGAGCTGTTGGTGATATTGTTGTGAAGTAACTTCAGATTTCCTTCCAGTTTGACTAAGTGGCTTTTTCATTAGTTCATCATAGTGTTTTTTTTGTATACCTTTTTCTGCCGTGGTCCTCAGTAAAGGGCGAAAAAAGTTAGGTTCAAATGATTTTCCAGGCTTGCGTAGATGACCTCGCTTGTAAGTTTAATCATGTCTTTACAGGTTTTTATTTATAAATGCAGATAAAGAGTTTCATTCGTTACATACGATGGTGCGTATGAGTAATTACACCCTTGCAAATTTTGAGGTAAATTTGCAACGAATATAAAAGCAAAACTTGAAAAATTTATCGTTTGTATTATGTATAATATATAATAACTATGTTCTTATAATATTTTTTTCATTCAATTTATAACTTCTTTTAAATTTTAGTAGTTTCAAAATAATGTTGACGGAATTAAAATGGTTAATTTTAAAACGATTTTTGATAATCAATTAAAAACATCATACATATTTTTAAAACATTATAAAAATGGAAAAATGTACGTTAAAAAAAATACATTGAAAAGATTGTATCCAATATTATATAGAGATAATTTCTTTTGTCTTTGTAATGTATGATTTATGGTTTAGTCGTGAAAAAAAACTTCGGCTCTGTGTTCATAAGTAAAAAAAAATAAACATAATCAAAATTAAAGATTACATTAACCGATAAGTTTCTTTATCATTATCAAACCAGTTGAATACATATTTAAATTAAAAATTATAGAATGAAATGTAGCGCAAAAGATTTTATGATTAAAAGTAAAAATAAAATTAAAATTTGAGTAAAAGATAAAATATTAAATCACTGAATATAATTTATGGGTGAAATTTACTTTTGCTACACTGTACGGTAATTAAGCATAAAAAACCTTCCTCATTCCAATCTGTATTTCAATCAATTATTAGTTTCATTATTCCTACTATAAATTAATCTAAAAAAGTAGCCTTATTTGATGACTAAAAAATATTAATTGAAAAGAAAAGCTAGTTCAAAAAAGCATGAAAAAAAAATTAAAAATTGCTTCATTCGACTAAATTATAAAAACGTTAGGGAAGCTACTAAATGGAATTACACACAAATCTAACAAGTTTTTGACTGATAATATTATTCACTTAGGGTTGATGGTTGTCATTTATTTTTTTTCGTCTGAACTTCAGATAATTATCTAATATGCCTAGGTAAGATTTCATTTAGTTCAATAATGACCATTCATAAATATACTTTTTTCTTTTGATAGCATAAAAGATTATATAAATTACTAGAGGACCCTAAGATTCTAAGAACTTTACACCACTTAAAATTAATGCGTGACAATTGATTCATGGATATCGATAATATTGCCACACCTTCAATACGTAATATGTATAATTATAGGTACTTTATAAATAGACTTACAGTTTTTTTTTTTTGATTTTGTTAAAACAAATTAATTACAACAATAAAGTTTTTTTTTATTCATTGAAATTTAAGAAGTGAAAAATAAAATTTAAAGTCTTATACTCTATTAAGAACGTATCTTTTTGCCAGACTACCCTTGGTATTTTTTTTATTAAAAAATGTCTATGTTAGATATAAGAAAATCTTTTATAATTTTTTTATTTGTCTTAGCGTTGTTTTTGCTTATCAAAATTTTTCATATTTTTTTAAGGAATTTAATGTATTAAAAAAATTTGGCCAGAGCTATGAACAAGTGGGCTGACATGTCTTATAAGATTCGTCTACTTACATGTTAACTTTTGCTAGTTATACATAAATAAAAAATAAACAAAAATATTAAGGATGACCGTAGAAACAGCAAAATTTAGAGTAGAGAAGCTATAAGGTCTTACTTTTTTGATTCAATTTAAATCAATGAATAGAAAATGCTCTAGTAGTACAGCCTTATAAAAAAAAATAATTTGATCTAGTTGAAAACTGCAATTTTTTTTGAGTTAATACATATTGTGATTTGAAATGTAATAAATAGGTAAATTCAATATTTAATTTTCAATTTTTTATATCAAAAATTTAAAATTTATTTTGGCGTTTTTACCAACTAAAATTTATTATAATAAACTTAAAATCATAAGCAATTTTTAGTTTAATGGAAACAAGGTTTTGAAGTGATCAACAAATAAATTTGAATCGGTTCAATCAACAAATAAATATGAAAAAATGAATTTAATTTAAAAGCTCAATAGATTATCCAGGCCCATTGTGTTCATTTAAACTCCTATGTATGAAAATAAATACATAGTGTTTTATAACAAATGGACAACCACGGTTTTATTAAAACTTTTAAACTAAAATCTGTTTTAAAATATCCAACAAACAAAAATATATTTTTCCAACTTGTTCAATCGCAATCAAAAGCATATAAATACGGACATTTAAATTTTCGGATCTAAACTTTTCAATTCGTCAATATTTGAAAACGCTTTTATCTATTGTTAAAATGGAACACAAAACAAGGTTTTCATAACATTTCGCCGAAACCCTAAAATTTCTAATCGTAAAAGTTTCTCATAAAACGATCTAAGAGAACACAATTATATTTTCGAGTGCAAATGAAAGAGACGGCTGGATTATTACGAAACATTTTAATTACAACAATTGTAACAACACATCATCATCATTCGTATCATTTTCTTCTTGCCTCGTTTTCTTGTTTCATCTTTGAAAAACCATATGTAATTTTCGTTATCTTTCTTTAATAAAAGTTCAAACAACATGAAAACGAAATTAGAACGAAGCATAAAAGTTTTTAATTCTCAAAAGATAATGGAGACACCTCTCACCGTTATGTTATACTTTACGAATGACGAAAATGTTGCGGTTACACCTTAATTAATCTAAAGTTACCGTGTGGCTTTCATTAACGATGGCAGTGGTGATGATGTTGATTATTTTAGAGTATGTACCAGGTTCTAAAGCTTTTGGTTTTTCGTCCTCTTCTAAATCCATACGTATTCATTTCCATTTTGAAGCCCTTAAGCCTTTTGAGTCGGATTTGACAGATTAAATTAGCGACAATTTACAATTGCTTCTGTTCATGCTCATTCTGGTATCCAATTCGATTCAAAGTGATAACGATCGTAAATGTACTCGATGGTTGTAAAGAAAACTCTTTTCTTTCCTTTACACGTATGTCTTATTCTTGAAACGAAAAGGCGAAAACATGCGCGAATTGGCCAAATGTTTAAAGGGGTTGAGTATAATGGGTGGTAATAGGGTGTTAAACTGTGTGAAAACAAAGTAAAAGTCAATTACGTTGCCAACTTTCCACTGTATGTGTGTATGTAATCAATGACGGTGATGAATGGCGTCAAATTGAAAGCCTTTTTGTAAAGGCGCTATAAAAACTAACTTAAGGAAAAGGAAAAATTCAAACTGTAAACGACCACACGTAAACATCAGCTAAATACTGGAATGGTGACGTTGAAGCGAAAGTAGAAGGAAGGCCTTGTACAAATATTTACAATATTAAACCGTTCAACTAAACATTTGCATTTACAAACATTCACATGCTAATAACAATAACAATAGTAATGATAATATGAATAAATAACAAGAAAAAATCAAAGTAATTCTTTTCATCTGGATATCTCCAGACCGCTTAAACAATATTTTGTAATATGCAAAGTCACGCCGTTGCAATTTGCAATCGATACACCGCTACCACAGAATCACGTTAAATATTTGACTAAACAAAGAAGCAATAAATACTGGTAACACAATAGTTCTCCCATGCATGTGGACCGGCTTGTGGGTTCCTGTGGTAAGCGAAGAACCAATGGAATGGGTGAGAAAATGGTTTAGTTCTTTGGGAATAACTGGTGATCGGTAATGTTAACTGTGAACTAGGGATGAGGATGATTATACACCGTATCTTTAACACTAAAGATTCGTGAATCTCGATTGCGTTAGCAAGAAAGGGATATCGAATGTAAAACAAGGAATAAACACACAAATAGGGAATGAGACGATTGTGCAATACAGGCTCCAAGGAGTACAAACATAAATTATTGCACGTGAATATTAGTTTCGCACGTGCGCGTGACATTTTCAAACTATTATTATGTGAACGAGAGCGCGTGATTGTATGTTCGGTTACAAATTTAGGCAATAAAAAATATAAAACCAATAACAAATAGCTCTCTTTAAAAATAATCCTGTAATTCCTCATAAATATATAGCTGCGTTAAAAGCAGTGGCGATATACGTTTATCGTTAAGACAGTTACTAGTCCAGGGTTGATTCGATTCGATCGTAAGATCGCTATTAAATTTAATGTACTCTTAAATTATCTAAGATAAAGCAAGTATTGAAGCATTTCTCGCCAATTCTGAAAGGGGCCATAAGGGCGGCGTTTGCAATGGAAAAGACAAAAGACTATCGGAAATGTAAAAGAACAAAGAGGATGCCGGTATAGGGATGTGGTGGTTTCTATATGAGAACTAAAGACCAGGGTTTTGGCCCTGAAACATTTTTAGTCCTGAATTATGACCATTAACTCCCTAATCTTTTTCTCTTGTGTGTTTCCCACAGTGGCAAAAAGCTGCGTTTCACATTTTGTTGGCGTACGTTGGGGTGAATGGGGAGATTCGTCGAGTTTGGGACTTTATTTTATTCTACTTTTGGGTAGATAATATAAATGGTTCCATGACTAAGATGCACGTTTCAGTTTGTTGGATAATAATTAATTTTTATAAGAATCTCATTTATTCCTTTTATTTTACAATCTGTTCATTAAAAACTTAGTGGATATTGAAAGAATCTACGAAAACTAACTTCTATTTCAAAAAACACAATCACTAAAGTTTCAAACAAGAAAGTTTAAGATCAAAAACATTTTAATCTCTTTCACAGAATCTGACATTTTATTTCTAATGGATTAATCGATTGTGGTCAACAACCAGATGGTTCATGACCACAAATTTCCCACATTGACTGCCCTAATGTGCGACACGATTTTCAAAGTTTGTGTGTACAACAAAATCTTTTACGAACTATCTAATGAAAAATGGAATCAACAAATTTATGGAAATGTTGCGACAATTTCCATTTAAGATATGTATTCTTGTTACGCAACAGCAAACATTTCGAGAAAGCAAATGTGTTGTTTCTAAATTATTTTTGAATTAATAAAACATAGAGTAGGGAATAATGAAGGATGCCTACTTATTGAAGTCAAGTGAAAATAAGTTAATAACTTTGAGATATGTTCAAGATGTTTCAATCACACATTTATACATACATGAAACATGTTACTAACTTAAGTTTCCAAAGAAGAATTTGAAATTTACAGCTTAATCTATAGATACTAATATACAAAATTCTTACGTCTCGACATTTCAATTTTAAATCCAATTTTAGGGAAAATATTTGTTTTAAGATATCCTTATTACAAATTTAACTCTTTAAAATTTTTGTCTGTCGGTCGGTCTGTATGTCTATAACTAAAGAACGAAACAACCGAATTCGATAAAATTTGGTATCGCGATACAAAATAATTTCCCACTTATAGTAAGCAATATATCATTCCTCAAAATCAAAAATGGGATTATATCTCCAACGTTAAATTAGGGGAGGATTTTTTTTCCTAATATAAAGACGTATGATACATCAAAGTTTGTAAGTACAGGCATAGGTTAGAATTTTATACATTAATTGTATATATAACTAGCTGAGCCCTGCGACTTCGTCTGCGTAATGTAGGTGTAGATTATATTTTCTTTTTAAATTTGCTATTTGTAGTGGTATATGAAAATTATTATTTTTCTTATTTCTCTTACAAACATAGTCATACTTAAAACACTATTTTGTCAACTTTAAAAATACACATTTAATAAACTGATACTTAGAATAAAAAAATTGTATATAATGATCAATTAATTTTCCAAAAATAATTATAAATATCTAAAAAGTAACTAACAAAACCGTATACCTACGGTAGGTATACCTACCGTGAACCAATTAATCCGTAAATCAATCAGCATCTATATATAAATAAAAACTATCCTTCAGTTCCATAAAGTCAGTCATAATTATAACTTAAAACAGTCAAAAGTTATCAAAACACTCGCCTAGATATTTAGAATATTAGTAAAAATCACATTTCACTGTTTCGACTCTCGAATGAATCCTTTTCTCGAAACTATATCACTACTGCAATGTACAAAACTACCGCGAAATTAAAATTTGTTCAATTGGACGAAACCCAGTTCCTTCATAATCAAGTATAACCATTGTGTATCTATGCACTTATTATTAAAATATCTGAACTTCAACTATATAATTAAACCATTTTCTTTTAGTTCGCTGAATTGCTCGCTACTCGATATTCGCTCACTAATCTATTTATTTGTGAATACGTATTTCGGATTTTTAGGTTTACAATATGTGAAAGCCAAAAAACTTAATGCTCACTTATAAACTTTATCTTTTTCCGATATATTAGAGTTTAAATTTTTAAGCAGCTCCTACGTTTTTGAATCTAATAATAAATCAACATTGTTTTATTTTAACCGATAAAATGTTTCGTCTATTACAAACATATTTTGATAATTAAATTTGAAATTTCGATTGTTTGATAGACGTTATGCCGTACAAACTTTGCCACCATTTTTCACTTTTTAAGAGGAGGAATTATCAAAAACCCTTTCTTATTATATATCTGCATCGTATAAGAAAAACATTTTCCAAATTTCATCGACACAAATATGCTTTTATTTGGAAAATACAATGTAAAACAAAAACAATTATGACCTTCTTTATTTTGATTATCATTACTAAAAAGCAATTCGATTTCGCACATTTAGATGTTGTAAATACAAAATTGTTGGAAACAGGTAGAAGAAGTGGAAGGAAATAAGAATATTTTATATATTTTCAAGAACAATAATTAATTTTCAAATATTTCTGAATACCGAAGAATAGTTAGTTTGGAAGATTTTATATTTTGATTGATAATGAAATATATGACAAAAAATTGCTCCCTTAATGTTTTTCAGCAGAATTAATAATTGCTCCAGGTCACAATCATTGGTTCATAAAAATTAGATTTTAAAAGTTTGATTGTTGAAAAACAAACAAAAATTAAAAATCGCTTTGTTAGAATAAGTACTACATATACTTTCATACTAATTTAGTGAAATAACGATATTTAAAACGTTGTTATTAAAATGATATAACAAAAACATAAACTTATAGTTAATTATTTATTTATTAATTACACTTATTAAATTCAAAATTTCGATTGTTGATTAACTTAACATTTTCTCATACAAACTTAGTCACCCCTTTTACTCTTTTAGGGTAGGAATTTTCAAAAAAAGTCTTATCAAATGTCTACTTCATAAAAGAAATACATCGTATATTAAAATTTCATCAGTCAGACGGATATATAAATACAGGATTTTATGTATGCAGTTTTAAAAACGTATTTACTTAAAGTTTTATTACTATTATTATTATAACTACTTTTATTTTTTTTGTTAATATTTCAATATTGAGTAACTCTAAAGGTCTATTTACAACAATTTTGTAAAAAAAAATAAAAAAAAAAGTTCACTGTAAGTTTCGAACCCACGTCTTTATAATTAAGAGCATCAGAATGTTAGATACGTAAGCCATTATGCTATTAACATCAACTATGTGTTTTTTATATATATAAAGGTTTATATTTCAAAGAGGCAATGTTTTAAAATTTAAATTGAATATACTGTGCTTTTTATCAGTTTAACTAAAAATATTTTTACAGATTATTTTTAATCTTTTAATTACCTTTCCAATGGTATATAACTAACCTGTCTAAAGTAAAAATTTCTGTTTTCATCCCTTCCCTTAATATTTTTTTGGAATGATAAGTAGCCTATAGTATCTGGGAAATTGTGTTGTATCTTAATACCAAATTTCATTAAATTCGGTTGTTTCGTTCTTTAGTTAAATCGGGACACACAGACAGGCAGACAGACAGACAAAAATTTTAAAAATGTTAAATTCGGAGTAAGGGCCTCTTGAAACAAATATTTACCCCAAAATTGGGTTCAAAATCGAAATGTACAGACAGACGTAAGAATTTTATATATTAGTATAGATATATACTTAGTACACAGATTAAGGTAATATTTTCACATTGCAAATACTACACACTTTTAAATTGCTCACTTTTATACTGCAATTTTATTTAAAGTTTTTTTCTGTTTATAGCAGAAATATTTTGTTCTTTTTTTTACAGACCAATTCAAATCGAAACTTTTATTCAATTTTTTAAAATCGTTTAATATTTCGTGTTTATTGATACTTGGATTATTAAATTAAAAATTTCGAGTGTTAACGGTCACGTGTTATCACAAATAAAGTGTATCCCCCCTTTTCTCCCTATTTGGGGAGGAATTTTCAAAAATCCGTTTATTTAGGGTACTTTCATCGTATACGGGATGCACCTTCCGAATTTCACGACTATACGACCAGCAGCTTAGGCTGTAGCTAATATATTAGTCATTAATTCAGGTCGAACGATTTATATAGATTGAAATACAAAATATAACATTATTAAGTATAGTAAAATTTCAATAAAAAAGATTTGTGTTCAATACAGGAAATTGGTCAATGATTTTGGTAACAATATTATTTCACTAATAGTTTCAAATTTCTCATAACCAATTTAACGCAGCGATTCCAAACAATCAAATTCGGCAGTTGCTATTTAGCGGTGTCAGTCATACTTTTAAATTAACCAATAAACCCAACGAAACCCAACGTTACCCAACGTAATTTCATTCATTTCAATGCTACGTTACTACCAATTTCTATTCTTAACCTAAGTTCAAAATCACTTGAAATATTGCTTAATGCGCTATCTGCATTTGACGCCCCAATTATTAATTGTTATTGTTATAATTATAAGAAAATATTATTAATTAAAATTAGGGAATCGTCTGCTTTAAAAGTGGATATAATAAACCTAAGCAAGAACCTAATAAACGATAACATGAGATCGTACGGTGACGTATTGTATAGCATCGATACACGGCGTCATCTATTGGTCGCAAAAAAAAAAGATGAATAAGAACAATGTACTTTTTAGAATAAGGTAGAATGGACGCTACGCAATAATTTTTTTATATAAAATATAAAAGTAGTTTATTTTGCTATTAATTAATAAAAAAACGTGCTTAAAACTTTCCTAATAATACGCACGCCAGTAAAACACACAATTTAAAAAAAATCCTGAAAATCGGTTCAATAGTTTCGGAGTTCATCGATAGCATCAACAAGATACAAGAATTATGTATAATAGATATTTTGTAAAATTTTATGAATCTCACGGCCCGGAAAATGGTCAAGGCAAATTGCAAGTTGGCCACTTCGGCTACCATACTCATTAGAGATAAAAAATATCAATTTTCCAAATCCTGTGGAATTTTATCGATTCCATATATTACAACAAACAGCAAATCTAAAAAGGAAATATAACCAACACCTACGTTACGCAGATGAGGTCACGACCAACAGCTAGTTAATTATAATTTGTTATAATTAATCTCACAATTTACTATTGCAAGAAAGTAATTGATGACAATTTTTTAAGTACTACGTTTTAGTTGGTCTTTTATAACAGTTGAGTAAAACATTTTACGCATATCTATGGAAAGCAGTTTACCGTCTCTGTTATAAATTGTCATACATTTGTACAATAAATAGATACAATGTAAACAGTTTGTGAGGCAGCTGGGTTTTTCCTCGTTTCTTGGTCAGCTATAAAGTACATGTGCATAATTTCTGTACAGTGTCTCTCTCATTTATTGTATTATAATTTACAATGTGTTCCCTTGGGATAATACACAAAATAGCAATAATAATTGTGAGGATAAATGTTGAATTATATAAATATACTCGATTAGAAATTGGTCCAATTTTCGCCCGACTATGTACAAGTTCTACTTGTCGTATGGTTGTGTTGTGATCTATCTGGATGGTTGCGGAAATGTATTTTATGAGATTGTATTGTTGTCGACAATCTGTCGCATGTCGTATGGGTTATTTTCGTCTCAGTTCTACCAATACGAAATGTTTTACCAACCCGTTCAACTAGGGTTTACTTTTACCCACGTTTACCTATTGTAACGACTTTACGACTTAATCTCGAGCTCTTGTTTATCGTTGACGATAAATTAGTTTCTATTGTCGTGACATTTATGAATAGACCACGTGGTGAAATCAAGTGTTCCACTGTAGCGATATTTTTCGAGGCCAGAAGCAGCGAGTAATTTTCTGATAAAATTTTATGCTTTTTCCAATCAATTTTTTGCAACAGCCGCCAATAACTTATTTTGATTAATTGCCTCTATTTAGATTTTATATCTAGGCCCCAATTTCTGTGGGTACCGTTTCGTTTATATGTGTACGATCCACCCTAACCCCCACGCGTAGAAATAATAATAGCACAGCGATATTAAGCCTATAAATAATAAAATATTAAATTATGAAATGAATTTTCATCTTGTTTTAAAGTTCACTGACTCAACACAACAATTTTACCCACATCTTCCTTTCCCAAGCATTCCGTTGCAAATCTAGCGTATTGAACAAATCTCTGAACGGCGAAAAAATGAGGAAAGAATGATAAAAATGTTAGTTAAAAAAACACATAAAGAAATACTGCGAGATCTTTTATCATTTTTAATATCATTGTTTTTATTGCTTATGTAAGGGTTGTTTGGGAAGAAGATTTTTTTTAAGTAATAGGGAAATTTTTCACTGTCATCTAGGGGAGCTTTTCTTTTATGTTACTAGTTTATTAAACTTTCAGCTCTATTTCCCTATATGCATGAATGTGTGTCACAAAGAATCTCTCTGATTTTCTTTGGAATTTATACATATATATATATACAAATTTCATCTCTTGTTTTTCATTTGAGTTCTTTCCCTTGAATTTTTCAATTTCGCTTAATAAACTTAATAATCGCATACTAACTTTGTCAATCTGAAGCGGTGACGTATATAGTAAGCTCGATGATTTCCAAGCAATATAATATAAGCCGTGAAGTTGTACTGATCAATTAGGCAACTATATCTTTATAAAAACAAAGCAAAACACATTCACTATTCTTAAGTTTTTGATTAAAATATTTTTTTGGCATTGCTGCTTAAAAGTAACATACTTAATATGATTCTCTAATATGAATCTCAAGATTTATACAAACTTTGAATTTATTTAGTTTTTACTGCTTATGGCTTTTTATTGACAGGTTATTATATATTTTAGTGTGAATCAGCCTCAATTGACCATTTTTTAAGAAAATAACAAATGCTTTAATAATATTTGGTTGTAAGCTTACCGGATTCTAAATAATTTTATTACTCGTATTTGTATCGATGGCCATGTTTCCAAAAAATCTTTAATTAATTGCTTATAGTAAGGCTGAGATTATTTATAAAAAAAACTTTATAGTTTTGATAAATGAACCTATTTCCTGAAAACTTAAAAGAAACACTAGTTATTTTTTGGGACTTAAAAATTAAATAGCGTAAATTTGCATACGTAAATGCAGTGCTGAATTTAACTTTTTGATACTCTAATTTTTTATAGAAAATACACCATTTGTTTACAAATTTTGTTAGTTATTTATAACATACATGTATTTACGCGTAAAAGAAAATTAGCAATTATTATTGATATTATGGGACTCAAAAATGAAGAAAATATAAAATACGAAATGAAATAGATTTCCCTCTGCACCCGGTGTACTACACCAATCTACGGATCTTATACTCTACCTGGAAAACCTATTCTGATGATCTCACATGAAAGTTATTCATCTGAAGATAAGCGTATTTGTTAATCATTCCTGCCTGTATTATTACCCAAAAATTACCTCCATTATGCGAAAAGTATTAAATCAAATTTTCAAAAGTGTCAAAATCTTTTCCAGTACAGTATCGCACATAATAGAAAAAAGAAATTTTGAATATTCCATTCCATGCATGAAACTTTTATCCCCAACAAATTTAACTAGCAAAACAATATGGGATCCATCATCAGATTAATGAATCATTATGAAAACGTATATAGGAAACCGTAAAGTAATGTCGTTTCTGAACCTATAGACATTTAATTACTATTTACCAATTTTTAAGTTACATTAAACTCTAACTAAACACATTTGAAAATTAGAGTGGCCTGTTGAAGAGTGAAATGTTTATTGAAATAGTTATGATTATGAGCCAATTTTACCAACTGTTGAGGAAAACATCTGTTTTTTAAAATTTTCTTTTCTTTAATAAAATATTGACCGCAACTCAAAATAGACTGTTCAATATTCTCTAAAGTTATTGCAAGAGTATGAATCTAAAACAAGTTTAATTTAATTAAAAACTAGAAATTTAAGAAACTTATATGTATGATATTATTTAATTCCTATTTTAGGATAGAGAACTCCAAAATAATTCGATTTGCATACGTTTTATGTTTGCTATCGAAAATTCAGATATATTTTAATCAATAAGTATAATTAATTTGAAAACTGAAAAAGAATTATTAAAATCGGACTAGTAACGAAAGAGGTGTTATACAGAAATTGAGACACGTTATACCTATATGCAAGTATATTCAGTCGATAATTACAAATATAGTTTAAAAAGTGGAAATTTTCTTATTTTCGGGCCACCACAGAGGTAATATTATTGATTGTTGTCTTGTAACATTCCTTCTTAAATCAACCACTAATTACATTTAAAATATAGAAATCACAAAAAAAAAAGTAGAAAAAAAAAGTTATAATATTGATAAAAAATGTTCTAATGTAGTTATCGAAATATGTTAATTATTTATTTGAAATCAGTAAATTAAGAAGAAGGTAGAAAAATTATTACTGTTATAACAATTACAACGAACCCTCCATGCATGTTTTTCTTAGTTTTCTAAGGATTTTCTTTATATATTAGACAGTTAGTCTAGTTGAATTCGGGTGCATGCTAGAGTTCTATCCATTGCTCCAATTATGTTGGAATGACATTCATTTAAAATTCACTCGTATTTATATTAACGCTTCAAGGTAAAAGTGAATTTTTATGATAAGATGTTTGGAGTGAAATATTAAGGAATTTTATTACTATTATTTGTATCATAATGTTCGATTTTCAAGTGCAATAGGATATTCGCTAGGTTATCTATAGTCAAAAGGGATTTAGTGTATTTACTCGTATATTATCCATAAATACGATATGCGTATGTAAAAGTGTTTTTTATAAGTAAAGGGGTTTTCGACTCTGATATCGCATTTCATGCGTGTGCATTTGAAGTTTAACCGAATAAAATCAAAATGTAATAAAATCAATAAAAGAATAATAAAGTGTGGGTATAAAGGGAGTGAGAATATGATTTAAATTAAATGTTGAATATCCGGTTTTAATAGAAATGTGTAATATTCCCGGAATAAAATTCTCTATTCCCGTGGGAGAAATCGGTTCGTAGATCGAGTTTAACGTGGCTGCCAATGTCATAAATAATACATTTATCTGCTGGCGAAGCATTAGCTGCTGGTGCCGACTTAGCAGCAGGTACCTACTCTATTAGGGCGACGACAACGATAACCGCATTCGATGGGTAGGGTAACCAGGAGAAAGCCAGAATGAGATGAACATCAGGACACGGTCGTACAAAATTCGATTAACACATATTGCACAGGTCATTTCGAGGTTTATGAGATGGAAAATCTAAAATCTATACAAAAATAATATTGAGAACTATAAAAAGAAAATCACCTCTCTTTCTTTATTTCAATATGAAAGTCGTAAATTTTAACAAGAATGTTCCCACTTTATTTTAAGACGCTTGCATTTTTTTCGTGAGTATGTCATCAGTTTTAGCGTATGCAGTGGGCTAAACTTAGAAAGACTAAGGATTCTGTTAAGTTCACATATACACATCTTTTCCAGTTTTAAGGGGATGGGTTTTTCTTCATTTGAAACAGTGCTCATAAGAAAATCTAACCGCAAACATAACTAGAATATTAGACGATACGTTGGTTTGCCAGTCTAGTTTTGGTTCTTTGCTTCTTTGGGAGCAATTTAATTTTGATTAACTAACCCAAACCAAGTTCTAATCCCACCATAATGTCTGGAATGTTAGTCAAGTAATATGTGATTCAAAACTTTCAAGAAACCTCAATTCAATGTAAGTTTGTGTAACAAAACGCTTAGTTTTCGCAGTTATTGACTTTTAATCAGTTTTATAACCGAAAAATTTCAACTATTTAAAATTTAAATTACTCAGTAAGTTAGATCATCATTGCTAAAGTTTGTTTTACAAAAATTGTTTTTAATTCTTATGTAAATTGAAAATAAGAGTAATTAAAGCAATGCATTGGAATTAAATGAAATAAGTTAAAAAGTTTCAAGTATGTATTGATTGAATCGAAAAGAAAAATAAAATGCAAAAAAAATGTTGAGAAAACAAATTCATGACTACTCGTATTGTGTAACATCTGCAACTTTCACCCGTAATTTTTCCTTTCTCGGTAAAGGCTAGAGAAGTATATGAATTGGAACTAGATTTGAATGGAAAATGAATGTAAACTTGACAGTTTATGTAGCAGAATAACGACTAAACGAATCATCTGTTTACGATTATTTTCCCGAGAACTCTTCCTTCTGTTTCTTGTTTGAATGTATTTTTTTTATGTTTCATTTTCATCTTGATCCTACTTCCTCAACTTTTATGTAAAATATTTTACTTTCATTTCGAATTGGCACATGTGCTTTTCGTCAGTAAGATATTGAGTATTTCGGGAAATTGATAAACTTTTATGTGAAAATAGTAAAACAATTGTTCATTGTTGATAAATCATTTAACATAAAAAATAATATTTTTTGTTGATGTATCTTGAAAATTGGAAAAATAATTTTGATTTGATTGGAAAAAACATTTTTTTTATACTTAAAATTTATAATTAAAAATAAACATATCATAAAATGTGAACGTTGTTTTCCCAATTTTAGTAAAATTATCACAGTTTTCGATATTATTGAGTTCGGATTTGAAAATATTTAATTTTGTCATTTAAAATTAATAATCACCAAAAACATTGATATGAAACCAGAGGGTGAAAAGTTAAAATTTAGTACACATGCCACGCGAAAAATAAATTAAAAAATCCAAATACTATACATTTTAAAACCAAAATAGTTCTTGTAATAATATTTTTTAACATTTCATCGTAGGGTGAAGTAGGGGGTGGAGTAGAATAGACATACTTCTTGCTTTTCTTACATGCTTCTTTAAAAATATTGTTGTCCAAGTATAGAAATATTTATGATTAAAAATTCTTTTTACAAATACTAAAATATCGCTTTGAACATACCATACACATAACCATTTACTATAAAAGTTATTTTTCCCTTTTGTTTTCTCCCTTACACCAGGTTTTCTCGCGTGATTGAACCATTCCTCCTACACTGTCTATCACTAACGGGAAGATTCTTCAGGTCAGAATAGTCCATTCCTCTTTACAAGTTCAGAATTCAAATCCTACTTCTTTTTTTTCTAAAAAACTTTGATTTTTTTTACATTGATTATAAGCTGTTTTTTCTAAGTTTATGGCCATTTTAATTGCATTTTCTTATTTTATTAATATCCAGGATAGATTTATTCCGTTAATTCTTACTTACACGTCTGCGTTTAGTTTATAATTTAGCTCATGGTTTTGATTTTCTCCAATCTTCTCCAGCATTACATTTCTCAACTCTCCTCCTTTTTCCTGACACTAAAGAGCGTTGCATTCCATACATAGCCATATATTTGTTGTATCGAAGTTTGAATGCTAATTTTCCAATTAGAGATTATTATCTGATTCCGAAATTGTTTGATAATCTCTTTGAACCGTAAATTCATTTTGTATATAGTATGTTAAATAGATCTATGTAAATGTGGTACCATCTTAACGATATGTGACCACTGATAATAACAGATGTATGTATTTAAAACACAAAAATTGTACAATTTTCAATTGAAATTAAAATATATTTTTGTCTTTTTTGTGTTTCATTGTGTATAAAAACAAAATAATTTTACTGATACTGTTTTTCTTTTTGTTTCAGGTGAGTTCAATTTTTCAAAATACAACTCCAAATGTTTTTTGATTCCGTAAGTTAACAATAACATGTTAATATTTCTAGAAGCCTTAAAGCAAAAACAAATGTATTATACGAGTAAAATATTAAATTTAGCAACCCAAATGAATGTTTCTTAATTCAACATTAATCATTAAATATTAATATATGAAGTTGGATTAAGCAACAGATCACCACATAATAAATTTAAGTGGATAATTTCTAAACGTAAAATAATAGTGGAGTCTTTTTTTTTTTAGTAACGAAACCATTATTTTTTTCGAATTATTTTCTTTAACGTTATAATCCGTCAAAATTCAGTCTTAATGAAATAACCAAAGACACAAAATGACTTCAGATTAAAATTTTTAATTACTAATATATCATATATACTTAATAGTATTATGTACTTCTAAAATCAAGTAAGAGTTAATAAAATTTTATCTTTATTTTAAGTTTATCCATGATATATCTTTCACTTAAATTAGGCTTTGTTCTTCAAATTAGGTGAAAACTAGATGAAGTAGTCGAAGTTTCGATAAGAAGTTGTTTTTCATAATATTTTTAACCATTGTCGCATCAACTGGGTTGGAACTTAATATCTTACTTAGACAATGGTATCAGCTTAGATATCATCAATTAGTGTCATGGCTTCTAAAATTTGCTTCATAGGTTTGAGAAACTGTAACATCTGGAATACAACATCTTTATACATCAATACAACATCGAATTCATTTCGTTGAGCATTCCTAGTACTTTTCTTGAAAAGCCATTGCCGGACATCGTTTGGATTCTGATTTGCCAATTTGATATTCATGTGAAAATACGATGTGAGCTCTTTTTTGTTTTGAAGTTTAGGAGTTATTTCCCATTCGTAGCATTTGACTTGGCTCATTCTTAATAAGTTTGAGATCCATTCTATGTTCTAAATCTCCTGCCTTTGGTGTTTATTAAATTTCTTCAAATCCTCTTTTTAGTTGGTATCACCATGGTAAAGTCGGTACCCATTATGATTGCTAGTTTGGCGATTTCTTCGACGTTTCATCGTCGGAAATTCTTTGGTTGGATGAAACTGAGGAAATATTAATTTCTATTGTTTTTGCAGTTATGAGTTAGTCGTCGGGATTATTTTTTCATCGTTATCTGATTTCTCAACGCATTTTTCATTATAGATTTTGTGTCTACAAATTGGAGCTTTTCCAATTTTGAGGTTCGTTATCTAGTTCAGAATTTACAGGATTGCGTAAGCTCCACTGGTGAAGATCGAAAAGCTGATTGGAGATTTGTAACAAAACACCTTTCTATTTAACAAGAAATTGTACAATTTTATTTTTTCTTAATCAATATAATAATAGGCCAAAATATGAATTAAAACAAAAATTTTTCGTTAAAGATAGACAACAAAGATTGTAGCATGTGCATGTGAGTGAAATACAACCATTGTTTCAAATGTTGAACTAAATGATTAACTGAATGTTAAAGTATCAACTACTTTTTTGGTTTTATTCAATTGGCAATTTTCACCATTTGTTAAATAGTTGTGTCAGTGCTAGGCTGTGAATATTTCACGGGAAGTTACAAGCTAAAAGTTACTAGAAGCTACTACTCTTTATTTGCCATTTTTCTATAGGTTTCTTTTGATTATTTTGGGGAAATAATTACCTGACCATTCAACAAAATTAACAAACAAAAAGGTATGTGCTCGCATATCACAAACTTTTATCATCTTACCTACAAAACCGACAATTCCGAACACGAGTAAATGACAAAACTTCCAGCTATTTCCAAATCAAATCAGGCGTTCCCCAAGGCAGTGTACTAGGTCCAATTCTTTACCTACTGTACACTGCCGATTTACCAACAACTACCAATACCTTTATTGAGACATTTGCTGACGATATAGTCATAATGGCTAGCGATGAGGATCCTGTGGTTGCAGTAGCTAATCTCCAACACCACATTGCCCTAATTGAAGCTTGGACGGACCAGTGGAAAATAAAATTGAACGAGGCAAAAACGAAACTGGTCAACTTCACTTTCAGAAGAGGCACCTGCCCCACCGTTTATGTCAAGGGGTTGGGTATTTCAGAATCGAGTGCGGTGAAATATCTCGGACTTTACCTCGATAAAAGGCTTACCTGGAGAACCCCTATAGCAAAAAAGAGAACCCAAACCATGCAGAAGTTCAAACAACTATACTGGCTTATGGGAAGGACATCCGTAATGTCTTTGGAAAATAAACTGCTCCTATACAAGGCCATAATAGTTCCGATATGGAGCTATGGGATTGAATTATGGGCTTGTGCCAGCAAATCAAGCACCAACATGATTCAAAGATGTCAGTCAAAAATTTTACGAGTGATCGCGGATGCGCCATGGTATGTCACCAACGATATGCTACATAAAGACATGCACATATGTCCGATCTCAGAAATGGTCAAACAAAGAAGTGAAGCTCACTTTATAAGACTGATGGAGCACACAAATCCGTTGATGGGGCCACTCCAAAAGCACTCAATCATTAGAAGACAGAAAACAAAAAGAACTCCATATGAGCTGATATCAAAGTAGCAGGAAGATGTTCCACGGGGAACTTCTTCATCAAGCCATTTGGAGCTCAAGAGCTCCAGCCAAGACAACACATTAGCTCATAGTTTGCACTAACTGATTGCTAATTTAAAAAAATAAAATAAAAATATGTAAGCAAGCAAAGTTTTTTTGATATTTGTCATTGTACATCATCTGTCCAAAGTACGGAAACTTGTACATCTATATGATCCTCATAATTTCTTTTTTTCTACCCAATTTTTGAAGTACTTCATCAGATGAAAACTTTCTTAACCCAACTTTTTTTATAATCCGTCAGTAGACTCACATTTCGAAAGCCTCTTTCTTAGAAATTGTGGTTTTATTGAAAAGCCAGGCTTTCATATCGTATAGCAGTTAAGCAAATACATTTCGATTTTACAACAATATAAACGGATGAAATTTCGATTTGGAATAACTCTTCTTGGAAGACCATATATACCCAAAAATTTGACTAATTGTATGAATAATATTAGCACCTTTAAATTTTCATCAAAGTCTTAAAAATAATAGATGATCATTCACTCTATTTAAAGCATACAAAAAACAATACATATGCATGTTTCGATTTATATCATTTAAGTGATTTTTTAATTGTTTTAATGTTTCAGTCCCTTAATTTTATGTAGTTTGATTGTATTGGGAATTTAACAATTGAATGTATGTTATATTTTCAGTGTCAAAGATATCACACAAAAACAATAATATAACTACTTTTGTTTGGTTTACCAACCTCCTAAAGCTTCTCGAAAGCGTTCAAGTTCCTTTACGAAAATAAAAACAAAAAAAATACAGATCGTAATCTTTTTTAAGGTGATATTTAACGTTAAGTATTTTATTTTGATATATAAGAAAATAAAACGAAAATAGCACAATCCTTTGATTAAAACTCTTGTTTATGTAATTGGATTTTTCGTGATATTTTTTTCGACAAATAAAAAGATTCAGTCATAAACTGTGGATTAATGGATATTTTTATATGTACTTTTGTATTTATTCACTAAATATTTTGATGCCCCTCAACAGTGATTAAATAATGATGATAAATTAAATTCTATTATAAACCTATTCTTCTTATCTCATCATCCGAAGATGATTGTGTCTCTCTTTATTTTAAAAAGAAGGTGAAGCATAAAAAGTCTTTTTTAGTAAGTCATCAAAAATTTTAGCACTCTTTTTTATTAGGGACATAAATTGGCCTTTTTCGGGTTTATTGTAAAAATGCTCGTACGTATTAGACAAAAGTAATAGGATAAACGGGATAAAATACGTTATGGTTTGATTAAATGACGAGATAATAAGAGAGTCTTGAGTGAGGAAATGGGAGACTTTCGGTGAGAGATAAAAGAAAAAAAAAATAAGAAATCGGATATTCATTTAAATACAAATAATTTAAGATGGAGAAGATATTTTTTTTTCTAAATTGGAAATGTTATGTTTGATCGTATAAATGAATATTTTTAATCGAAAAACTTTTCATTTTGTCTTTGTTTCTCTGAAAATGTCAGTAGTCTTTTATCGGGTTATAAATCATACGTTTGACTTCTTGATTTTATGATTTGAATTTGAGTTATATTTATGGATTTTCCTTTTTTTTTTTCTCCGTAATAAAACTCTCTATTTATATTTTTATCGATTAAGTTTCGAGGATTTATTGTAAGATTTTTACGGGTTAGTGTTCGTTCTTATATCGTAAAATATAACAACTTATTATTGTTATTATTATATTTAACGATCGAAAATAGAGCGGTTCGAAACAATTCGCTGGAGTTCTGTTCACTTAAGTACGTATGCGTTTATTTTTCGTCCATGAAGAACGAACGGTCCAAACGAATTGTATCGTAATCGATCGTTTCAATTCCCGTCACGACAGTAATTGATGTACGTCCATTATTTGTATTAAAGCTTTCGATTTTTTATTCGTTTTACTAATTTTTCAAATTTAGCGCACTTTTATGGGGGAAAAGTGGAGTGATTTGGCGAAATATAAGTTCGCAATTACAAAACGTTGAGGGTTTTGCTTTCATTTATTTTCAATAAACAATAAAATAGATGGGAAAAGGAAACTCGAGAAAAGTTACGGTTATAAATATGAGCGTAACTTTCTTTCGTTGCTCTAAACTTTGCTCTAAAGGATTGAAGTTTCATATAGTTTTGAAAATTTGTTGGTTCATTTAGTTGGTGTAATGAAACAGAAGTAAACCATAAATGTAATTAAATATTAATGGTAAAACAGGGAGAAGTTATCTTTATAGATACATAACTAATGAAGAACATTAAAATTTTGTTTATCAGTTTGTTAGAGTTATTTTTATTTTAGAAATTTTAAATTATTATTTTTAAAATATTTACTGTTACGTTTTCAGGTAGTTAAAGGTGAATTTGAATTACTTTCACTTCAAATTTTCCTCGTAAAATTACTTAAAAAGGAGGAAGAAAATAAAAATGTACTTACTACTGTAAGCTTTTTGTCATTCAATTATTAATTATTCAAACGCGCATAAACAAAAAGAAACTGAGGATGCAAATTTTTAAATCTAATTGGAAACAGACAACTTTGGTCACCACGTCTGGTGGCCAAAGAAAGTACTACTTTTGGTGTACTTTTTTATATACAACTATATTAATTGGTTCACTATAATTAAATCAAACATAAAGTGAAAAAAGGTGTTGAGTTTACTTTGCTATGAATAGTTACAGTAGTAAATTACATGAAAATGTGTGAAACTAAGTTTTTTGACTATTCTCAAGTCTGGTAGTGATTATGCTTACGTCAAAAATTTGTTCGTTATTCGTTAAGAAAGCAAAAATTTGTTCCTACTTTCGATACTATTCCTTATATTTCATGAGGTTTTTATATAAGACAAAATGGTGATATTCTGACCTGGATTTGATTCATTCCAGTCAAAAATATATTTTAAAGAAAATAAATATAAATTTAAATATTAATACAAACTCAATGAAAACTTATGGACAACTCTTTTCTTTCAAGCCAAAAATAGTAAAACTATGAATACCTACAAAACTCAAATGAACAATTGAAAACTGACCAGTAAGCGCAGCTTAAAATGTGGGTTTAGAGGAGAATGTGGTGTAACCCACGGACGGCTAAAAGAACAAATGTTTCTATTTTAAACGAAGTTAAGCCTGTCCAAAGAATCTCTTGATGATGAATCCTGGAGTTTTTCGGGCATATTGTGCTCTATAAATTCATGGAAAGTTGATAGCACAAGAACGATCTCAAGGGAAAAAGAAACGAGGGCAAACACCAACTCGCTGACTCGTAGGATAAAAGTGCGTAGGGTACAAACAGCATAATTGCTGAAGAATCACCCAGAAAGATCTGAAAAATCTGGAATGCCCAGAGTGACAACCATACTATTCACCATACATCGGCAATGATATTTAAATTAAGAAAAGAAAAATATTTAATAGTTTTGAAATGATTAAATCAGGACTAGGGATAGTTTGCTCGATAGATATGAAAAAGTTACTTGGGATTGTACAGTAAAGTATTCCGGCTTTCAAATAATTTTGTCAAAAATGTTAATCATGCCAATATTCTTAAGGACAACTTAGTAAATATGAATCACATATTTGTGGATAATCCTAATTTATTTATGTATTTCCTTGTTTCATATATTTTTTTTCTTATAAAACGTTATGAGAACTTAAAATATTATTTGGATTGTTCTTGGAAACTTTTGATTTTTTTAACATTCACATACAATTCTATCATCCTATCATGTGTTATCCAACAATTGCATATACCAAAATGTTCCAACCTAATATTACCTAAAGAAGTTGAAAAATATATCAACAAAACATTGCAAAATTTGCAAATTTATTATCAAATTATTTGTTTATCGAAGTTTTCAGGAAACATTCAACTACCATCAAAACAACACGGAGAAAAATATTATTGCAAAGTCTTAGTTTACATAGTATGTAATGTAATTGATAAGAGATTTTTGATTAGAAAGTCTGCTAATTTCAATCGTTAAAATTTGTTAATTTTCAACAATAGAATTTTTTTTGATGCACTTTACTTTTTTATCATTCTTTTATCAGAAAAATTAGAATGAAGTGTATCCAGTCTTTTTTGGTTTTTTCGATAATTTAATTATGTGCTTTCAATGTAGTTTCGATATAGAGTCGTTGAACTAAAAACTTTAAATTTATTTGTATAACACCGTATTTTACAAATTTAAAAATATTCGTGTTGATTTAAAAATGTATGCCCAAGAATTTAAGAATTTAATTAACTAAATTTGTTATCAATTTCAATACATTAAAATTGTATTTAGGGTATCAATGCAATCATCCTTAGTCTTTACACCCATTTTCTCTTATATTTTGTAACACTGCACATATGTAATTTGTATTAAATTAAAATTCGAATTCCATAACAAACTATAATGATTTTCAAATATTTTGTATTATAATTGCTCAGTTGCGGTGTAAGTTTAGAAAAAGCTTTTTTATTATATGAAAGAATCTTGGTTTTTGGAAACTTTTTTTTTTGTTTTGAAGTTAAAAATTCCGTTAGTCGCTGCCGTAATCTGAAAGGTAACTGAGGCAGTAACATTTTAAGTTTACAGGTATTATTATTTTTCATACTAGCATATAAGTTCTTCTATTTTTTCCTCATTAAATTTCAAAAATATGAAAGATGAAAAATCTATGAAATAATCTTAATGAACACTGGGCCTTAAATCGTTTAGTTGAACTGAGCTGAGCTGAGCTGAGATGAGATGAGATGAGATATGATGACGATAATGTAGATATGATGATTCTTTATGCTAGACTACATTGAGCCTTCCTCGGCGTATCCCATGTAATGCAGAAACTCTGATTATGACGTGAAGAGAGAATATCATATTTCTCGGGTTATTGACTCGACTGCTTTTTTCCCTGGTTTATTATTCTTTTTTTTCATATTTTTTGTTTTTTCTTCGTTCAACATTAGAAATAGGTAGAGTCGTAGTACCAAAGTACATGATGATGACGATGGCAGCTGAACTGAACTGCAGCATCTTTTGCAACACTTCAATTTCCACTGGATTTACCGTGTTTCCAGCTCTTTCCATTTCTGTCCCATTTTCTCGTATAACCTCTTTCCCTCCTTTTTATGGTTCACTCCCATGTGGTTTTATATTGAGCTATACTTTTCTGTAATCAATTCTATGATCGAATAATTTTCTTTACACTTTTTTTTCTGTGATTATATAATATTTAAAGAGGGAAATCACATATAAATGTCCAATCCAAGTTACAATCATTACATTTCTAATTTGAGACATTTTAATATGTTCTAAAGTAAGAAATTCAAAGGATATCCCTAATTCTTTGCAATACATATGATTGATGGAATGTTTTCTTTATGCTCCTAGGATTCTATTCTAAATAATGCTATATTTGTGAATATGTAATATATTTTTAGTATCTTTTCATAATACTCCTTGCTGTATAAAAGGATAATAAATGGTTAAGTTTGATCCTAATGTTTGAACTAACCTTAAGATCCAAAACTAGGAAAAAATAGTATGAAGTATGGAGGAAGAGCAGAACGAATTTCAATACAAAATTTTTACAATTTTCTTTCATGTCACGTAGATACATATCTATGTATTATAGACATGTAAAAAGATGTATTTGTATGTGTTTATGCTTCGAATAAAATCGTTTTCAATGTGCTAACATGTGGGAAAGTATGAAAACTTTTACTTATATTAAAACTTGAACAATATTCAGCGATAAGAAAACAGACATAAATTGCTTTTATGCATAAAGTTAGTGGAAAACTGACAGCGACTTTACAGGTCGGTGGTAGCGGCATCTAAAGGGGAGGATTTGGTTTTAAAAAATTGAAGATATGAAACCAGAAATTTTATTCATCTACTGTGAAACAATTTGAACTATTAAAACGTTATATAGTTCAACAAAAAATATCTAATAAAAGCAAGGGATTTTTTAAAATTAAAATTGATGTTTGTTTATACTTTCGTCCATCGTATTATAGTTTGTGTGCACTGTATAAAAAATTATATTCGCATTGTTTTTCAAAAAGGTATCAGCAGTTTGAAGGATGAGATTGTACTCTCATCTCCATCCAAAATATAGCTTTCCAAAAATTAATAACGTGTTTCTACTATAAACACATAATCTATATTATACAGCTAAACCTTATTACGCTATATTAAAGCAAAAGGTAAAACATTTCTCGTGTAATATGTATATTGAAACATCGAATATTTACCTTTACAAGACGGAAAACAGGAAGGGATAATAATAAAATATTTTCTTTCTCTATTCAAATTCCCATTTTACTTTATTCTAGAGCAGATCCCTTGGGTTTCAAAGAAAATGACATTGTGACTTCTCTATTTATTTGGACGTTGCAATATCTGTATCATTACTATTAATTTGTAGTACAAAGACAAAAGCAATATTGTATACCGAAAAAAAAACTTTCTTGAAGCTTGAAATAATCATCAAAAAGTATGAAAGGTATGAAAATATCATTATCTTTTTTACAATATTTACCAAAAGATTGAGGCATAAATATTAAAATTATTTTGGAAAAATGTTATCTAGATAGTAATAAAAGTGAGGTGGAAATAGAGAAAAAGTACAATTGATAGAAAAACATGCAGAACTCGACAAGGGAAAACGTACGCTGTAAAAACTCACCACTCGCATTTAGCGATGTTCAGTGGTATAGATAGGGAAGCCCCGAGAAAAGCTGCTATATACGAGTTTAGAATATAAAAATGGTATTGTTAAAAACTGCTACACAAATCCTCTCATTCAGTCATCCCCAACACCTTCTATTCGTCCACCCCATATCTTACCACAAGCAATCCACACCTTCTCCCTCATCGCCAAAGTCTGTTCTTGAAAAGAAAAGTGAGAATTGAAGCGAGACACGTTTTGCCTTTTATAAAATCTTCTCATACTTACTCAACTCCATAGTTAACCCTCTCAAACATTGTTGTAAATCTATATTTAAAATAAATTTTCGAATGCTTCGATTTAACATATACGTAAGGCTTTAACATGCTTATCGTATGAAAAAAATCATAATTAAAATTTTTAACAAAAAAACGTTTTTCCAGAAACATTGATTAACAGAATGATTTCTGATTTTTATTATTTAAAAGAAAATAATTTAGATCAGCTGCATATTTCACGGGGATAAATTATTTTTAACCATAATTAAAGTTTCCTATTGCCGAAATACAAAAATAATTTAAAACCATAATTCAAAATTTCTATTCCTATTCATAGCATAATAACTATTTTTTGTTATATGGTACAGTACATATGAGTATCTTGCACGAGTAATTTAGTAACACATTTGATAACAGCTAAATTAACAGTTAAAAAAAAGAACAGAAGAGCAAAAAAAAATAAGCGTAACCAAAAAAAACCGTAAAAGAAATAAAAAATTGTTGAACTTTTGATTTAGGTGGTGAAATATATTTTTTTTTACCTTTACGCTTATATACGAATTTGTTTGGTTTTTCTCTTCTGACTCAGACTATAGGAAAGTTTTGTATTTTGATTGCAAAACCATTTGAACTATTTTCGGCATGACATTTGTACTATAATGGATACATCTCGCAATCTGAAATTAAAAAAAAAAAAACTAAAAAAAAAAGCCTATTGGTGGTCAAGTGATCAAGGTGACCACTCCAAAGCCAGTAGATTTTGGGTTCGATCTTCGTTTTGAGCAATTTTTTGATATTTTTCGATTACGGATTTTTGTTAATCCTAAAGTCGCTAAGGATCTTAGTTATAAGGCGGTGGTATATAGTAATTGAGCTAATATTTGAGTTACTGGAAAGTAAGAGGCAAATAAAGAAGGTATGTACAGTTTTAATTTTTTTATAAGAAAAAAAGAACTCATGTGTACGTTAACACACCCACAATCTGGCAATGTGGCATTTTCGACTTTGTTTTTAATTTAATTCGCGATTAAATAGGTCCATAATGAAAATTTACCAACAGAAGAGAAAATTATGCCATATTAGAATTGAATAAACAAAAATATCACGAATTAAATTAAAAACAAAGTCAAAAATACAAAATTGCCAGATTGTGGGTGTGCTAAAGTACACTTCAGCCAAAAAAAGATTACCAGCTCCTAAAGCTTACTACTTACTATAACGAGATGCTATGAGATTTTGGTCTCCGAGTCGTATCTCCACCTGCAGACCTGTCGCTAAACCAAAAATCGTTGGTTTATAGTCTTCCGATCGAAATGGGAGACTTTAATAGACAACGTTAGACATGTTGTGCAACATTTTGGCAATGTTGATTTCACTCTTGTCAAAAGGCAAGCCACGTCCCAGCCTGTCTCCAGGCACGAAGATAGGATGGTTTTTCTAAATCTTTTGTATTGGTTCATTATTATCATTCCAACCATCAAAATCAAATATTTGAAAGCAGTGGGGCTCTGATGGGTGAAATTTCAAAACCCCCTCCCGTTTTCCAGTCTTAATTTATCGAATAATGCATTACCGAACTCAGGCATTTCTGCGAACACTTTGCGCGCCTTCTAGTATGAAGGTTTTCGCATTCTTTCACTTGTAATTAGTACTAAGCTAAAAATCATTCCACACAAAACAATGTCCTCCAAGGTAGGTTGCGAAAATGAGACCGAAAAGTTCATATCGTAATGTGGACACTAAACGAGAAGAAAAACATTGCCCACGGACCGTCTCTAGACGGTCTAAAGACAATCGCGCATCAGATGTACTAGTGTATATTACCAATGTATACTACACCTAATCTATTGAAACTAATTAAAGTCGAAATTTCAAAATTCCAGGATCTTATCATGTTATTACTTTCTACACGTCTACTATGAATAATCAAAATAACTTTCCAGAGCCGATTAATCGTTCCTATATCCTTAAGCTATTTCCAAGAAAAAACCGATGAATTTAATTCTAATAACAATTTTGAGGGTTGGATGTAATCAATCAATAACTGATATATTTCGGTGTTACGAACTTCGAAATTGTATTTTATCTTTTGAAATTCTTCTGTCAATCTATGTGTTTCGAACATTTTGGTGGGATATAGGTTTATAAATATATTTCAATACTTTTTAATAAAATAAAGTTAGGTTTTAAAGCTAAATTATCCAGCCTTCTTAACATTCTAATTTATTTTAGAAAATAATCTGGAAAATTTGCAAGTTTCAAATCAATAGTTTTTGTTTTGTTTAAACTTAGGAGGTTTTAAAAAAATGGAATTTATTTTAATACGATAAGTTGCAGAAGAACACAGTTTATGGGATCAAGGCTTCCATATTATTTTCCATAAAAAGAGAAATTCTTTAGCTTTTTTTGATATTTCACATTAAAATTGTTTTTACATGGACCTTATTTGAAAATTTTCTAGGCTAAAAGCATTGACCAATTTTAGCCCAAAAGATTTAAAAATAAAATCAAATAATTTTGCAATATATTGAATATATTAAACTTGTTATTTTACGTACAAATTCTTTACATAATATTCTTATTTTCGATGACATCTATACCTTTCACAATCAAAATACTAATTGGATTATGAAAAAATTTAATAAGTTTCCGAGTTTTTCCTGATATTTCTAGACTGTTAAAAATATATTAATGTATGAGGAATAAACTTATGGAATATGTAGATTTAATAAATGATCCATGTTAGACCTTGAAATTATTTCCCAAACAACCCCACAACAATATTAAATGAAAATTGACGAATTCAAAACTTATTGTATTTTTTTTATATAGTTCATTATATCATTACACTTAATTTTAATATTACCCCAGTTAACTATAACATATACCTTTAAAATGTTTTTATCCAATTACCCAAGCTTAGCTTTAAATTTTTGCTATCCATTTAAAGGTATTTTTAAATCAATTCATTTAACTATAATTCATGTACCTATTGATAAACTCCAAATCACGTCAGTGCACAAATCTACGTATATGTATTCATATATATGGTATGTAAAGAACACTGGTCGTAGGAGTGGTTTTGATAAATTTTCAATAATCAAAACAAATGAACATCTTTAAATCATGCAATCCCATTGGTTAATTGCCTCTTGCATTGAAATGTGTGTGCTATCATTCCATAATAGTGCATTGCTCAATACATACCTATTACTCATAAGTACTCATCGCTTACTTCACTAAACATATACTAAGCTTATTAATAGTAATGGAAAAATACTTTCCACAAATATTTTTTGAAAAATATAAGAAAAACAGTATGTAATGAATATTTGTAAACCTAAAATTATTTTCTTACGATATGAGCTCAGATGATCAGTTCCAAAAACTAAGTTTTTTAATCAAAATTATTTAACAATTGAAAACAATTTATAAATTTTATAAAAAGTTACAAGGGTACAATACTTATAGAAACGATCTTCGATATACATTGTTGCCTTTATTTCAAGTGATACAATAGAATATTAGGAAGAAATTTTTGGGATGATATCTGTGTTTTTAGTTTCAAATTCAAATACCTTATTATTTCACTTAGCCATGTTAATTTATCTAAGGTGCATATAGCCTAAGTTGTTGACTGCCAAAGTTTTAAATGAGAAAAAGAGATAATGTCTTATTAAGAGGATTCTTAAAAATTAGCATTGTTTTTCAATAAGTCTAACGTTTCATAAATATTATTAAATTTTTGGTTATTATCAAAAGTGCTAGCGAATAATTTTGATCATACATCAATGAATTTATTTTTTCAATTCTTGATTACAATTTAAAAAAAACTTTGTTGAAAAATTATACTTTCGGATATGAATTCATTGCATACAAATGTGTATAAACAAGTTAACTCTTATTGTTTAAAATATAGTTTTTATACAATATTTAATTATGTTACTTCAATAAAACCATGTACATAATTAAGAGTATGCACATCCCCTTGGTATTAATAATAGTTAATCCTTTGCAAAAAGTAAAAGCTTAAAGTTAGTTAATACTTTTGTTATTTTCTCTTTTTATAAGTCCATTTATATTATGAACTGAAAATATTTTTATGTAGTTATGTTACAATGTATCCCGTCGATGAAGGCAGACTAGGAGGAAATATGGTGAATGAGGAATAAGAGATGATCTCTGCATGTAAGAGTGTATATTTAGATCCCTGAAGCACAACATTCTGGATATATGAGAGTGACAGAAAACCGAGAGTCGTCTCTTACATGTGAACGTCACTCTCATCCTGCTACGAATTCCCACTTCCCCTCCCAACTGGTATACATATTGTCTTTCATATGGCTTCCAACGAAACAAGTATAGCTCCCTACGGGACGCCTAGTCCCATTGTGCTGAGAATCCTTCTTGTATCTCTCGAACGAGCACCGTGCCGCGAATATAAGGTTTATGAAAAATTATATTAAAAATATAATACATATTTTTAAGGTTATAAAAACTACATCCCTTTAAGTTCTTTTCATATCCTCAAATATTATATTTTCCCCTTTTTTATTTCATAACACAACAATAACAAATTAAAATCCCCTTATTTTATTCTAAGCAGATTGGCTGATGTGTTTAAGCAATTAAAAAGCGTTAAAAAAAAACTTTGCGTCACCAAATTAAAGTTTATCATTTTTGATGAAATTATGAAAATATGTAAAAAAATATTGTTCAAATAAGTTAAAGCTTTTTATTGATAAAAGATAACATGGGTAAAGAGAGAGGAAAATTTATCGCAGTGGTGTTACGTCACGCCTGTATAGTTTCCATAAAAAACTTTTTTATCGGCAGTTTAACTTTTAAACTATCTAAAAAGCGTCTCACTCTCTTTATTCACAAACATTTCCTATACAATAAAAGCTTTCGTAGTTGAAGACCATTTTGAATTGAGTGATTCCCACAAATTTAAATGCGTGACAAAGATGAACCATCATCATTGTAAATTGGAACAAACTGCCAGTAGAATTTTCAAATAGAAAAGTTTTATAACATTTGTCGCTTATATAGAATATATGTGGAATGAATTCTTGTGTTACTATAAAGTATGATTTTCGTATAAGGCTAAATTTTCCACAAGCGATGTATTCAAGGCATCTAAAGAAATGGTAATTTGTAAATATAATGGTCATGCCATTTACGAGAGCGCGCGACATGCTAAACGAGGACTTTTGAAAGAAAAGGAGAATGGAAAAAAGAAGGGCTCAAGTGTTTGCTAAACTCCAAAGATGAAAGATAAAACCTCGTATTTTGCTACTTGGAACCCATTCCAATGAGAAAACAACATCGTTTGCGTTTTTTCCCTATACATATATAATCTTTTCCAATTTTTTTGTTTATTTTAGCATCAAGCACAATGAAACAGGGTATAAGGGTAAAATTATTTTTTCATTACTTGAACAATTTCAAAAGTTGGTTTTGAGTACATGAAAAATTTATGAATTTTATTACGAAAACAAACGGATAAGATTCAATTTTATCATTTGTTTTAGATAAACATTAAGTTGATATACGAGTACCCTCGTTTATATAACAAGTACTGAAGCGTATTTATGTTACTTTTTCCTATTTGAAAAATCCAAATTTTTTTGTATTCAATTTTAAAAGAAAACTTGAAAGGAAAACCGATTCTTGTATTTTTGTCCCTAATGGATGTCTGTCTGTGTCTTCTCGGTGAACACTCCATCTACGTACCTACATATAGGGTATTCATACATAAGAAGACAACTGCACCACTATCAAATTTCTCACCGTTCACAGCTCGTTAAATTCTTTTTATCCCGTTTAAATTTTCCATTTAATCGAAATGTTACATTTACGGGGTTGTGTAACCGTACAATAAGAAAGAAAGAAAGTCAACAGACGTACTTTTTGTCGCTGCTAAGTCCTGAAGGAAATGGTGCTGATGGAAAGTGGCAATAGTAGGGAGACAATAGGGATCTGAATGGCATCGTGTGGCGATGTTGTGGTTGTTATTATACTTTTGCAGGTTTTACAA
Source organism: Sisyra terminalis (assembly GCA_958496175.1). Taxonomy (NCBI): domain Eukaryota; kingdom Metazoa; phylum Arthropoda; class Insecta; order Neuroptera; family Sisyridae; genus Sisyra; species Sisyra terminalis. Next base: position 19,642,457 of record OY292275.1, read on the forward strand.
AACAGGTAAAAACACTTCGTTTGGCCAAGTGGAAAAACTTTTAACTATCATTCCTCTGTCTCCCCTTATTTTTATTTCAACTTTATCATTTATCCATACCAAATAAAATCTTTAGTGGACTCAACAAAGAAACTCAACAGAATTTTTTTTTCAAATCATAAAATAATTGATTTTTTTTTAAATATTAAAATTGTTTTTCTTCCACAACTTTTCTTTAAGTTTCTGTTTTCATCAACGATGATTCAAACACTCTTGTGACATTTCTGTTATCCTTTTTTCTATGATGAAACAGTGTGTTGTTTTTCGTTGCGACGAAAACTTTTCACAATTTAATATTTCATAATAATAATAATAGCTTGGCTCAAATAAAAGTTTATACATCCCAGTTAAAGTGAATGACAGTAACATGGAAAAGAAATTTTTAACAAACAGACAAACTAAAAAAAATTTAGCTTCAACTATATAAATGAAATTTATGAGCTTTCTATGAAGTAAAATATACGAAATTCTTTGGAAATATATACAAATTTTTGTTCAACGATAGCCCTAAACACTGTGAAAATATTTGCCTAAAAACGATTGTGGTATGTTATTTATGCAATATGAAATATGTTATCATTTTCATTGTTTCAAATTGACAAAACTTGAACTCTTTATAACTTTTTTCTATAAAACTTGGGGTAGTATTTAGCTACTATCATGGAAGCGTAATAAAGATACTAGTTTACAATTTAAAAAAAGAATGAAATTCTTGGAAGTTCTTTATCCAGTGATAATTGGTTTAATTTGCTATAAAACAACTAAATAACTTTCACGATCAGATAATTTTTTTCTCGTCATTAGAGGTTATTCAAATTGTTTTGAAGAATAAATTATTTGAGATTTTTTTCTAATTTAAATTTATCATCTACGGCAATATCAGTTTTTCACCTTCTTGAACTTCTATCAGCATTTAAAGTGTTATTTTAGTAAACTTTGATGATTCATTTTTGGAATTTGGTTTCCCTAAAACTCAAGTTGTGCAATGTCAAGCTTTAAAGTTAAAAACCGTTAAATATCATTACATATACCGATAAACATCATTGTTTTAAAGCTCAAAAATTGTAAGTACCAAAAAAAATGAACTATTTGGTAACAAGCTATAATTTAAATATAACCATTGCAATAGCAAAGCAAAATTGCTTTTTGAGCCAGGACAGATTACAAATAGTAAACTTATCAACAAAAACATTAATTAAAATGAATTGATAGTAGATGATAGTAGACAATTGAATTCATAGATACAGGCAATGAATCTCTTTGACGGAAAGAAAATTATAATTTAAGTATTGAAGTCGAAGAAATTTATGGACAAAATATAAATAAAGGAAAGTCAAAAGTAATAGTAAAGTAATAAGGTAACTTATCATGGTCTAATTCAAATATTTAGTAAGTATTATTACCAAAGAAAGATGATCCACTAACGAAACTAAACTCCATCCAACCACGCGGGAAACCGCTGACCACGCTTGTCATAAAGTAAGAAACAGCAAACAAATCGCTTCAATTACTTAAAACTCTTACGTAGCTAATATAATTATTATTTAGTATTAACTGGCGTATAATTCAGATTTTATATTTTAATTGTCAATAATTGTCAATAAATGAATAATTATGTAAAATATTATATGAAACCTTTCAATTATACTCAATCCTTAACGTAATTTGAGTTGAAAAATGAAAATAAAAATATAATTTACAAATTATATTTCCAATATTATTCGTAACTGACGAACAAGTGTAAGGAACAAAGTTCCTGACGGAAGTGCCCCGACCGAAGTCATTGTTTTTTGTAGTCTTAAAATGGTATTGTTTTGAAGAGTTTTGAATAAATTTTTAATTATGAACAAGTTAATAACAAAATAATAGGGATAAGGGTTTTGGATTAGTTAATTAACTGAACAAATGATTTTTGAAAATCTTTCGCTAAGTTCTTGTTCAAACTTATATAGGTAAGTCTTATAAATTAAATGCAGTTATATAATATGGTTGAGCTCCATAATTTAAACCGAATGCTCGTAAAAAGAATTTATTTTAGTACAAAGTTATAAGAAAATATTATTATGTAATAAGAATGTTCCATATAAAAAGGTATTCAAATTTCCTCAGCTTGCATCAAATTCTAATTAAAGATGTAGTCACATATGTGAGATAAAAAAATAATACGGTATTTGATATATCATAATGTAATATACATTTGAAAATTATAGAAAATTTGATTGAATTTTCAGTTGTCTTCACATTGAATATTGCAATCGTACTTCCATAGACTATATTTATATTTGCTTATAATACATAATGCATACATAAAAATAGTAATAACAAACGTAATGTAATAATAAAGACGTTATCAACTTTCAGGAAATAAAATACTCCTACAAGCTTTATGTATTCATCACATTATTCAGTAAGAAATTGAAAAATTTTATACGAATTTCCATCAAAACATCATCACCGTCTTACGCTATTTTTGCATAAAATAAATTTCCTAAACTGAAAAAGAAGAAACTTTAAATTTTAAATATATTCTTTCATTTTTCTCAAGAAATATTCATGTTCGCAAATCTAACGCTTTTCACCTCTGAAGCTTTTCTCTCTTGTATCAATTTCATGTTATTTCCATAAACATATATTTAATTTAACAACAGGTAAATAGTACGTAAGAAGCTGGAGAGAAAGGTATGAGAAAAGAAATAGAAGCAAAAATAACCAAGAAAAGCGGTGAAAACGATAAAAGCCGCCAGGTTCTACGCTTTGTTCAACGTTAGACATTCAAAAGCTGTAACTCATTACAAGCGCGAATATTAAAAGTGTTAAGTTTTATGATGTTGCTGCAGATTGGTAGATCAATGTTGGTAAACTAACACTAAAGCTTGATAAATAATAAAATTTAGGCGTGATTTTAGTACCACGTTTTCTTATTATTTTTATGCCATTTCAACTTTTGAAGAAGAGGACAAAAAAACCTTTGCACTGTTTTTGTTTTAAATACGCGAAAACTATAATTAAATTTTGAACATTTAATTATTTTAATGACGCAGTATTTTAAAAAAACCTGTTATAATAATCCTTTTTTTAAGTATTTGAATTTAAAAAACATGAAACAAAATGTAGAAAAATCCAAGTTTAGCTTTTACAAGATTGAATTATGCAATTTTCTATTTATAATTACAAACTTAAACATAGTTATATTGAAAATTATAACCAAAATCACTCCTCCCCCAAATAGCTCCATATTTTACCAAATCAGCAACCTTTTTGAACTACTTTTTTCTCCAAAAGTATCTTTCATTCTCAAGAAGTTCTTGCAATTGAATTTGATATTATTTAAAGTTTTATGAATACGGTGTACCTTAAAAATTATTGAAAAATTAAAAAAAATACACTTTACTGTTACACAAAAATTAAACATGGTTATTATGAGAAGAAAAAATTTTTTTTTATAATTTATCTATATTTATCGAATTCAACACGTAAATGCTTAATTATGACAGGCTAAAAATTATGTTCAATTTAATTTGCTCAATTAATGCTCATTTAATTTGTCGTTTATGTAAGAAGGATGTCTATAATTTCAGAAAGTATGAACTCTGAGACTCTCATGCATAAAGACTTTTTTGGCAATTTGGGTTACTTCCTTATAGAATAATTCACCCCCTTCCTAATGAGACCAGGAGACGTGTAGTCAATGTGTTCGAAATGTGCAACATAGAATAATTTCGCATAAAAATGAAACTGAAATTTTCTATCAGGTGCAAAATTTGCGACAATCGTTAAAGCGGTATTAGATTTGTGTAAATTTGGTAAAGATGATATCAACGATGTTTCAATTATCAAATCTTTAGTTGCCAACGATATTTCTGAAGTCAAAGGATAGTCTTCTTATTTGTCCCATACTCGTATGTCGTATACCATCGTACCAAAGCAAAAAATTTCCAAATTACCATTTCAGCCTTAACACATATGTCTTTCGGGAATTGAAAAGAGCAAAATTAATCGTTAGTTAATCGAAGTTTTACTTCAAGGTGAAATCATTAGTTCTTTACAGTATGGTCAGACCATAACATTTTTCCATAGTGATTCGAAGTAAAAGGAGAAGAATAGAGTAGAAAAAAATCTCTATACGACAACGCCAGATAATGCCATGCGGTAATTTCTCCAAATATCCGATCCAAAGGAGTTATAGATCTACCTCGTATTCCAACCCCCAATTAATAGAGCTCTTCTGTTTTGTATGATAATGCTAAAATTTAACCACTTAACAAGATTTTTTGAATTACTTAATATATCAAATATATTATAATATTATTTAAGTAATAGGTATAATTTACATAAGTAAACTATAAACATAAATTTGAACAAAAGTGCAAACAAATGTGTTACTGACGTTTTGCCCAAATACGCATTTCTCAGTGCTCAGTGCTACGGAGCGATTCAATACTATTTAATGATCACTGAGGAAGATAACTAGGCAATTGAAATACGTTTTTGAGCAATATGTCAGTTATACATTTGTTTTAACTTTTGTTCAAATTTATGTGTATAGTTTACTTATGTAAATTATACCTATTACTTAAATAAGTGCACAATTAATTGTATATGTTGTATAAACTGTTCAAAATTAACTAAAAAATCTAAAAAGTTTTTTTTTTTACTTATTTTGGGCAACAAATATTAAATCTAAAATATGTTTTAACAAATTGAAGTAAAAATAAATAAGTTTTTGTGCGATTTTTGGCCCTATAAACACGGAATTAGTCAACTATCATTGGATTTTTCTATAACCCTAATCTAATATGCTCTCTTCCTGTGACTTAAACAACAGTGATACTTGTTGATGATCACCAAAGAGAATTACCCGGAAATTACGTATTTGAAGCAATATGCCGAAAAAATTTCTGATGAAAAAAATCAATGTTTGAGCCAATATGTGCTGGTTTAATATCTACAATTTTTTGCAAACAATTACCACTAGTTATTGAGTTGCAAAATATTTCCATTATTTGGTAATTAAGTGGTAATTCCATCAGTTTGTAATACGAAGAGTTGCAAGGAAAGCAATTGAGACTAAAAAAGAAATAATGCAAGAGAAAAAATGTGAAATTCACAATTTTTGCTTATAAAATGGTAATAGAAATTATTTTGTAGAGAAAATGTAATGATATTTAAAACAAAAATGATTTCGATTAGAATCGAGTTGCAAGACCTAATTGCAGATAACGAAGAATAGAAACAATAAAAATTTCAATCAACGTCCATTATTTCTTCATTAATGCGTCTTATATGTAAAAAATTTATGATCCTGTGTAACAATTTCTGCATCATTGTATGAAAGCTTCAGCAATGGTTGGTAAAATGAAATGTTTTTTTGATTGTATTTAAAAAGCGTTCATTCAACTTATGAGATTGGAGCATTTTCATTTTATCGTTTTATGTTAATAAAAAGAATGCTTTCCTTTTCTCACTTTTTTATGATCTACTAAAACTAATATGTAAATTTTATTGTGTTTCAAGCGTGTTAATAGTGCAAGTTCTGTAGCTTTAAGATTCTATTTTGCATATGTCCCCTTACATCTCTTCCTCCGTTTAGAAATAAAATTTATCCATTTCCAACCACAATTTGTATTCATATACAATCGTAAGTCCGTCAAGTGAACAAATAAATAATAAAAAAGAGTCGTTATTTAAAGTTTAACAATAAAGTATGGAAGATTCTTTAGAATTTATTTCGACGGGAATGAAAGGATGAACGAGTGGGTATGAGAGATAAGTGAAATAGCGTACATAATAAAATGCACCCGAAATAGTACCGAAACTTTCTTGATGGATTAGAATAAGCCAAAGCTGAGGGCGAACGACAATACAACAAAATAGGCCAACATAGAAGCTTAAAAGCCCAACGTAGGTCCGCCATTTAACGAAAATCTGCTTTCGAGTGTAAACAGAAGCCGTCGTAAATCTCATCAACTCGTCGTCTTCAAAGCCATCAACAGGAAATTATCCATTTGTATCTCAAAAAGGGTTCAAAATTTGCATAAGAATTTCACCTTTTTCCATTATTTCATCAGTACAATTACGCGAAAGAAGTTAAGAAAGTGATGTGAAAATTGTTTTAAATTTTCTTTAAATGACCGGGTTAGAAAGAAAAGCACATACTGAATTTCCACTAGCGTCAAAAATTTACGGAGAAACGACAGAAAATAATTTTAAATTAAGCTTAATTTAGAGATAACTCGTTTAATTACGTGCCAAGAACAATAGGTTTTAAAATGTTCATTCTTGTTTGAATAAATGTCGTTGATTCTTTTCGTCATCAGAAAAATGGAAATGGAAATTGTCCAAAATGATTCGTTCTTATGCAATTATCAACGCACACTTTATAATTTTCGCTCTTTCTCTTGGTACTTTTGTGCCGCACTTCGTCATCTGAACGTTGTTCGTGCCGCCAACGTTTTGCGAGCTTTCGTCATTCCGTTACTGGAAAGCTCGAAAGCTCCTCCTTCATGTCTTCGTATTGTATTGTCTTGTTACTGCTATGTCGCTCCGTTACAAAGGAGTCATCCGTGTGCAAAAATTTAACAAGAATGCAATTAAACTTGTATTACAAAACGCTTTACCGTTCCTACGCTCTCGTTCATGTTTTTACATGTCATCATCATACTTGTAATTATTGACAACGCACCGCACCCCGGCAAAGGTTTCCAATTTTCGAAAAACTCATACTCCAATAAATTATTTTAATGAATTTTTTTCTTAATTTATTGTTATAATTATTATGAATCCGGCGTTAAAACATTTTTACACTTGCTTGACTCCTGTCACAAACGATTACGGTTTATAAAATTTCCGAGCATTTCAACTTGGTCTCGTCTCGCATTCTTCATTTATACCCGTTCATCTTTGTCACACATGTGAGCATAATAATTAAATTAATGCTTTGTTTCACTGATCCCGATTACTAGCCAAAAGAAATTTAATTTAAAGTGACATTGGCTGTCGAGAATTTTAATTAAGCCAACGTTTGCAATCCCTATTTTTAGCGTTTTCTCCGCGTGGTCTACTCTATAAAAAAAGATTACAAGTTTACAAAAAGCTCAAACGTTTTCAAATCAAAACCAAAGGAAACATCGTTGGGTTTATTAAAAAATTCAAGTTCCACTAAATTAATTTTAATATTATTTTCAAGGTAAATATGTGCTGCAAACTTTTAGTTATGAAATAAATTCACGTTTACTAGTTCTATTACCCGTAGGTATTATACAGAATGCATATACATTCTCTCAATTTAATGAAAAAAATGTCTTTTTGTTCAGCGTTATTGAAAAAGTTACTAAAAAAGTTTAGCTGTAAAAATGTTCATTATTAAGTAAAAATTAATTTTTCCAAACATGAATGTTGAACAATACGAAAAAAACCCAGCTAAGTACATGTTAAAACGTTTGAAAAATTGGAATACTTTTAATACTTTCTTTAAACTTTTCAAAGTTTCCTTGTACAATATTGAATCACGGCAAACATTTTTAGTTATATCTATAGGTTTCTTTTTGTTTCTTGTTGGTTAAAAATTAATCAATCATTTCTCAAACATTCATAATATTATGACTAATTAAAGTTTTTAAAATTAGTTTGCAAAGCATTTAGATCGTAAAAATTTCCATTTAGGTACAAGATGAAGAAAAGTATCAAATTCTTTTAACGTTAAAAAATAATTGTAAAAAGCACATTATATACGTGTTTCCGTTCAATTTGAATGGTGTTCATAACATAACCACTTTGAACTAGGATCATAGATTTTTCCATAGTTTCAAGATTTACATAAGAAATGGTTAATTAACAATATCAAAAATTTTATATCTTCAATTTTATACCAATTGTGTGTAAGATCACAGCAGTGGCGTATAAGCTATTAAATCACGAATTGGAAGAAGTAGGCAGAAACTTGAGAATGTTTGTTTTTCAGGGAAGTTTTTAAGTTATTGAACTTATAATTTTCATTAATTTATGGAACAAGAACCCTTATCATATTATATGCCAGGGAAAATCCAATAAGATACTTTTGGTATAGAATCGTGTTTGTGTAAAATTTTAACATTCAATTATATAGGTATCTTCTTTTGAAATAAAATCTGACTATCAGTTCAAAAATTATTGTATCATCAAATTTGTGTATTAACAACAATAAAAATAAAATTCTATAGTTCCCAATGGGAGTTCATACGATCATATTTCCCTATGTTTTCAAGTCTATATCACACAAGATAATCTACTACCTACCCTCAATTATAACTTGCTTAAGTATACCAAAAATTAAGGTGCATTTCATATAGTCACTAGTCGCTGGTTTTTAGCGAAAAATGTGGTCAAGTGACTAAAATGTAACATGTGCGTAAAAATTTGAGTGACAAATATGACCCTTTATCGGATGTCAATGTATCGACATGACCACTCGATTGTATAGGTATGTGTGCATAATTGCAAGTAAAATGTAATAATTAATACTTATTAGTAACCACCCATGATGATTTGCTGAAACAAACTGCATAAATGAGAGCCTATTTGTCAGATGTTACTTCAATAATATAATTGATTTCAACTGCCAAAAGTTCGGAAATCCCTAATGAAATGTATCTGAGGAATGCTCACTAATTGGTAGGTCCTTCAAATATTAAGATTGAAAAAAAAAATTCCCAAAAATCTCAATTGGCAATTAGGTCAAAACTACCACTGTTGACACTTTGATTTCTGATTTCCAAAAAGTCTAAAAAGAAATATTGTCTTGGTTTTAATTTCACATTTTATTTTCTAGAACTTTTAAATTTTGTATTAAAATTTGAAAAAAAAAAATTGACTGGGATAGGGATCATAAACTATAATAACATAGATTAATATATTTCAGTATGAGAGACCGATTTCATGCTGACGCTTGACGCTAATTTCCAGCATTAAATTTAAAGCGCCATCTAGAAGGCCAGGAGCTTCAAACGACATAGATGAAATAAGTAAGCGTCAATCAAATAAGAAGAATCAAAAGTCAAATTATACATCTACACTATTCCTTGACCATCATGAAGTAACAACATCACAAATGTATAGTTGTCCTAACTGTTTTTAAATGGCTTCTTTATATCGATTGTTATGAGTAAGTTCTCATATTTTCAGCGTCAAACCAATGACACCAGCGTAAAAACTAAAAAAAAATAGTTTTATTGACATTTTTATCCAAATCACATTGGCCCAGTCAAAATCTTACCGTGACGCTGGAAATCAGCGTTAAGTGTTGTGAAAAGTTTGTTTGTTTTTTTAGGTCACTATAGTAAATATTCAGGTAAGTCAATAGTAATTGACTTTAAGCGCGAAAAAAGCTTTTTTAATTTTATTTTTCCCATTTTATATTTCACTTTCAAAGGATCTGAAAACATGCAAAAAATTAAAAGGCATTAAATAAAACTTAAAAAATATATTTATAATTTTTTCGTAGTTAAAAAAATAAATCGCTATTCTCGTTTTTAATAAATTTATAAAGCTTCATATTTTTTTTACAAAAATCAATTTCGATAAAGATCTTCCAGGATCTAAGTATTTCAATAAAGCACCACCTTATAACAACCATAAAAATATCTTTCTGGGATCGATTCACCATGCTTGAATCTCTTTTTTGATTCACTGTTCGGGTAGAAAACTTGTCAGCGATATCTTTGATTTTAAAAAAATCTTTGATATTCATCGATTGATAATTTAAAAATTATTCACTGAATGATATTTTTTCTCAACGATGTACATTGAATTTGTTAAGTTTTGCTTTTTGTTGTTGATGTTTTTTTTAAATCTAATTTTTCATAGCTTTTTTTCGCCAAAGTATATATGTATACATTTGCATTGCAAATAAGATATTAAAAAACTTCTGTGACTTTTATACTTCAATCTAAATTTCTGAATGTCATAAACAACGATTTAATGATTATGGAAAACACTTCAAATAAAGTAGATTTCTCTATATAAGCTTTATAAACTCTCTATTTCCTCTTCTTTACGATAATGTTTTAGATAATTTCATCCTTTATTTTGTGTATAAATTGAAACGAAAGTATGGAATAAATGAAAACGGCAATTATTTATATACTTTAAGGGTTTTGTTTGGGGCATTTAGATGACAGAGAAATAAAAGTTGAAATATTTAACAAATAAATTTTTGAGAACGATGATGTTTTTGTGTGATGTCATCGTACGTGACAAATGGATTCAGTTGGTGTTGCGTTTGCTTGGGCTTCGTGTGGACATGGTCGACGAGTATTTAATTGTTACCATCGTGACAGAGTCTGAAATCCCTTTTAATGTAGCCCGCGAGTGAAATAATGTGCAAAGTCCCTGGGAAACTCTCAGGAAGGCATGGCTCTCGTGTCCCGAACTAACTTACTGTTGTCATTTATCAACCTTACTATACTAACAATAACAGCGACAACAGGAAAATACAACATGAGCTTTGTCAACGACTGAAATTCTTCCATTTAAAAATCAATCATAATATACAGATAAAGGAGGAAATATTTTAAAATTTTCAAAAGGAAACACGTTTTTCCGTTTCTAATTCGTTCTAATTCATCCCTTGATAACACAACTCCATGAATACCGTGATCAAATTACGAAAAATTTAAATAAAAATAATTAAAATCTCCAATTAAAAATATTTATACTTTTTATACTTCCTTTTCTTTTCACTTTTTTTGTAAATTCTCAACACGTTTGAATACAAAGTGAGTTTTTTCTTCTGGGATTCAACCTATATTCTTTACGTTTTTTTTATTTTGTTTTTGAATTTTTATTAATACATTTTTTTAAATGAAGAAATCCTTCACGTTCGTTCTCGATGGAATATAGACCAAATAATTAAATTAAACGGGAATTTAATTTAAGAATTCCATTGAATGGAACGAGGAAAACTTGAAGTGTCCTCATTTCACGTATTTATCGAATCAAATAAAGAGAAATTAAAACTGTTTTTACACGTGTTCCTTTTAAAAAATATGCTGTGTACCTATAAAACGGTGAATACTTTTTCAATTCGATTGCAACCGTTTCTAACTCATAGTTTAACTGTAAACTGTAAGCTTTGCTGTTGTTTGGAAAAATGCGAAACTTAAATCCATTCTATTGAATCGCTACTGAGTTTAGTTTCAATCTATCGAATGAAGTTGTGAATGTCAGCATTGTAAGCCAATTAAAACCTATTTAATAGAAGCAAGACTTCAGTGTGATTGAACTGCAATTTTAATGATATTGAGGATTAGATGTAATTGAGAAATTAAGCTTAACTGTTAATAATACGCTTTAAAGGTTTACTTAAATCGAAACGTATATGCACAAGAAAGTTTAATTAAACATAAAACGAGTTTGCTCCAATATTACTGAGTAAGTGATTTGTTAAAGTCCAGTTATTTTGAAATTACTTTTCGTAACTATTTGGAATCAATAAATATTGCAATTAAAAGAATATTAAATCTGAAAACACGATTTCGAAGTTCATTCGCAATTAATTAAAACATGTTTTTTAAAATTAGTGAGGGGAGAATCAATCAAATGTTTTATTGAGCATTTAAATTTTTCAATAACTTGCAATTCGTTAAATATTTTAATTATCATAGAAGCTTTTTATTTAGTTTTTATCACTAAAAATATTCCTTTGTTAATAAATTTGGAGTTGGCCACTTTGGTTACAACATCTGATGACCAAAAAAGTACTATTTATTAACAAAAAGTACTATTTTTATGTGATCTTTTATACACAACTTTATCAAGTAGTTAAATATAATAAAATTTAAAATATTCGAATTTACTGTGCTATGAATGGTTACGGTAGTAAATCACATGAAAATGTAGAAATAAGTTTTCTCGCTATACTCAAGTCTGGCAGCAATTTTGTTTACGTTAAAAAAAAATCGGAAAGAAAGAATTTTTTTTTTACTTTCGAAATTGATCCTTGTATTTCGTGATGATTTTTTGTATGAGAAAATTGTAAACAAAACGTTGTAAAGCTCATCACATTACTGCTTGTATCATTGTTGTTTTACCACATTTAATTATGTAAATGTCAAGTTTCAAAAAATTTTCCTGCCATAATATTATTTTTCTGACCTGGATTTGATTCAATGCAGTAAAAAATTAATTGTAAAAAAAATAAAAATAAATTAAAATAACGACATCAGCTCAATATAAGTTTATGCGCAAATCTTTGGTTTCACACAAAACGTCGCTATGTTTTCTTAAGCAACATACATTGGTTATACATTGGTCAATAGATATGCTCATAATATACAAATTTGCTCAACATTAATTATTTCCTTATTTATTACAATTAGCAAAACTTTTGTATGTTAAGTACTTTTATCCAATAATAAAATAATTTATTTATTAAAACAGTAAACATTTTTGCAAATATCTACAATCGTTTTGCACATGTGACGTCAGAGTTTATACAGCTTATGAATTTAGGGATGTGATTGTGGTAACTAAAAGCAAGCTTGCATATACAGTTTCAACAGTTCATAAGATACTACTTTACAAAGTTCTATAAATGTTAAGTAATTTTTTGAATTCAGACCTGTTTAATGTACTTTGCAGTACAAAAGTACTAATTTTTTGATAAATTTTGAGAATCAGTATCATTTTCTGTATTTATATATAAAAATGTTTCTCTTTTATTTCTGCAGGACAAAAACAAATTGACCAAATTTAACGTCCTAGACTTCAGTCTAAGCTGTAAAGATGTACAATGATGTTAGAACAATAATATTATGAAACATTCGCCAGACTTTGATTACTTAATGCAATACTTTTATTTTAAAAAGTGTTTAGTTACTAAAATTTTCGGATAAATTTAATAGCTTAGTTATTATTGGATAATCTATTGAATTTATTTCAAATGCTTAATATTATCCATGCACAATGCACATACCTTATTTCGAAGTTTACTAATATTTTTAAACCAGATAATTTTGTTGGACGACATAATCATCTTAAAAAACTTCCCAACTTTTGTGCAACCTCCCTACTGTCCAATTACTTGCGTAAATAAGTTACCCGTTATAATCACGACTTTAATTAATCGTTTTGATTATTTTATATTTAAAAAAAACGGGAGAATTCTCCTTCTATTCATAGAACTGTATTCCTTTAATTATTCCTGTCTAAAAACATATTTCTGCTTTCAAAGAACGAAATTTACCTGGAGAAATAACAAAAATTAGTTTCTTCCCATCGTTCTTTTCTCCGTTTTTTTTTTACTTTTTTTACAAACAAACGACATCTGTAAAAGAGAAAACTTTCCACGGGAAGTTCATATAATTTTTTCCCTTTAACTTCCTTCTCAATGTTTGATGAAAATAAGAAAAGTTTTCCCCGGCACAAAATGCTCGAACTTAATTTAGACGCGAGGAAAAATTTCGATTTTAATAACATTTTCGATTGAAATTGAGATGAATTTCAATAATCTTAATAAATACAACCAAATATATCTGGGAATGTATCGACAAGAAAAGTTTGCTCGTCCCTAATTCCAGATAAAAGCAAAGACAAAAATGAAATCAGTTCCTCAAGGAATCTTCAGGAAACTTTATTTGTTTTAAACAAATAAATAAACTTTGAGGAAATTCGAGTATTTGAGATAAGATGCAATTCAAATAAAAATAAATTTCAAGATGAAAACAAGTATTATTTAAAAAAATTACGAGGGATTAACAGCAGCCGAGATAAGGGATTTCTTTGGAAACAATCAATAAGATAAACGCAAACGGTTTTATCCATACTATGCGAATACAGTTATCACATTTCCGATTGAATAAAGCACGTTCCAATTTGTTTTTCTTTAATATTCGTTAAGTGTTTTCTTTAAAATATTTTGATTTCAATTTCATTGCAATACCTTATTAAAAGTTTTACAACTTTCAAATGTTTATATACCACATGTATTAAAATCAAAGGAATCGAAAATTCCTTGCTTTTATGAAGTTCTTTTTTTTTCTCAAATTCACATAACTAAAATGACAGGTACTAATTTAGCAAAGAAAAAATAATTGATGTCACGGAATGAAAGTTTATAATAATTTATACCATTTTTTCAAATCTAGAAAATTTGTGCTTTGACAGCTATAACACCAATTTTACCTCATGATAATGAGGGAATATGATGAGATCATAGGTAGGGGGGCAATACTCTATGACTGAGCTTAAATTTCAGTAAGATAGTTCAAGAAACAATATATGGCTTAATTTTTTTTGTTTGCTTGAATTTTTAAAAAATTTGAGATCAAGATTTTTTGAAAGCGTATTTAGTTACCAAAGATATTATGGCTGATTCTGGCCATCTTCCATCTAGGTGTCTCATTGTTAATTTGAAGGTTCTTATAATTTGGTAAATTACTAGGGGATACATTTTATATACCTTTAAAGTTTAAATTTGCAATCTCTGAATTTTGATTATGCTGATGACTTCAAACAGCTGCTTTACATATGATATGACTAAATTTAATCACGACACTACATACAGGAGATCTAATTATCCAACTTCACAAGTAAAATTATTTTGGTACATCGAAAAACAATGAGATAGGAACATAAAAGTATCATATTTAGTGTCTGACCAAACTTTCGATTTCGGCAAAAACACGAGCTTCGGCTTAGTTTCGGTTGTCGCCAAGCCGGAAATATATGTGCATTGAGCTTACATAAGATTGAGCATTAGAAATAAATTCAACAGATTGTCCAATAATTACTAAATTTTTAATTTTTTTTCAGTAACTTTTTATTTTATGTTGTTTGATACTTAAAGACTGATTATTATGGATAACTTTTTTCCTACGCAAATATGACCTTGTATGAAAGTTTTAGTTTCGGTCGTAAAAAGTAGTTTCGGTTGGACACTTATCATATTTGTATAAGATACAAACTTATATACCATATATACAAACTTATATACTTATAGACCAATCACAATGGCCTTCTCTAAAGTTTCTAGCTTTTTCTAAAGTTTCTATATTTAACTCTTATAGTAGTCCTGTCTACTGTTTCTCCGTGTTTCTATGAACATATTAGTAAGTAACTACACTAATGCTTTCGTACTTTAATATTTTTGGAGTTGCAATACGCATTTGCTTTTGCAATACCGTTCAAATTTCTAGCTAACTGTCCAAGAATAACTGTACAAGAATAGTCCTAGCTAACTTTGAATGAAATAACATCAATGATTTCCTGCAGATTATCCTTCAATCCTCTTAGTTACCCTAGGCTTTACACAGGTGAGATGTCTGTATAAGTAGATATATCCTCAAGTATCCAACCTACCCTAAGGGAAGTCAAATATGCTGATTGTTGAGATAAATGGAGGATAGATTTTCTTGCAGTTAATAAACATTAACAAATTTAGACTTCACATAACTATAGCTGAAACTGTTAGCTTGCAGTTAATGGGTAGTTGTTTGTTACCAGGAAAAATCTTATCGGTAAAAATTTTAACTTCATACGTTGATAAGAAGTCTAATCAGGTAATTCAAATGTTTTTCATGTTAAAACGGCACAAACATGGACTAAAAATTCCGATTTTTTTTTGATATTCTGCCGTCATAGTTTCAGCAGAGCTTAGAAAAGTACAATTTTTGAGATAATATGTCGAAAGTTTGACAACTTTTTTGGTTTGATATAAATGAAGCATTCATTTGATTATTGGTTGAAACCCTAATGGGACAATCGTATCTTTTGTTATTTTCTTAAGAAATTTCCTTACAACAAGAAAAATAGAGCAGAGTTGTACTTAATATATATTTGGAAGTATTTGACATCATGTGTGCATAGCTTAGTTATGAACTGTTGGTGTTTAAGACTGAGCATATAATTACATAATGTAATTCTAAGTCTAACAATATGATAAATTAGTGATTTCTTCATTGGATTTAAGTTTTTCAAGAAATCAGAAACTATTACACCCTACAAAAATGTATAATGAAAGTCTTAACTGCCACATTATAAATTCAATTGAAAAAAAATAAGATAAAATTCGATCAAATTTTGTATAAGTTATGTAAGTGTTAAGTGTACTATATGAATAAGTTATAACACATTCTTACTTTAAGGCAGAATTAGGTAAACAATATTTTCTACTATCATTTAAAATCATAGTAGATTTTATACTTATTTAAACACTATGATTATACGTTTATGCCTCCATTATTTAGAAAAATGAGAAAAAAGTTAAAGAAAAATGGGGAAAAAATAATACGGTAAGACAGTTAGGAAACTGAACATTTTTTTTATAAAATATACGCAATAATAACCGTTTTTACTGTCCACTGGTGGGAAAAATTATTATATGTATAAAATACACTAGGAGTTGTACGTGTTTTTAACATGGACGCTATTATCAAATTGCAAAGTTATACTACAAGTAAAATAAGCTCCAAAAGGGAAAATTTTGAAATTGAATAAAAGATAAAAGGGTTAACTATGAAAAAATGTTATATATACCCGCATACTGAAACAAGCGATCTTACACCCAACTTTCATACCTCCATATCATAAAGTTTTAATAATCAAGTTGAAAATGTTTGAAGATAAAATGTAACCACAAACAGGAGTCATAAGTATTTCTCATTAGTACCGAAGTTTATGCAAATAGGATTTTTTTTATCCCAAATAGAAACGGCTAATTACATCTAATTTTTAACTGAGCTTTTATAAATATTCCCCAAATGTAGCTTCACTTTAATATTTACTCCTCCCATAGCTGCTTGAAGAACAAATAATTATAAATGTATCCCATGAAAATTCTTTACCCATTTTTTTAGCTAAAAACAAAATGTTAAAAAACAAAATTAAAATATCTATGTAAAACGGAGAAATACGAAGCTTCTTTTTGTAAATTATTTGCATAAAAATTTCCAGCGATATTCGTCCATATAGATCCCTGTAGTGTATCTTCGTATATTAAGCAGGGAAAATGGACGAGGAGAATAACCCGAAGTCTGAATATAAACGTGTTCGTATATATATGCATGTGCTGTGGGGATAAAACCGTAAATACTTGACGATAATTGCTATAACATTTTCATGGTCGCTTTAAAAACAACAAAGCATTTTCGACACAATATTATTTTGTGTTTATAACGAGTTTGTTTTGAGTATGGTCTCGTTCGAAGTTGGATGAAGTGTTCCCTTACGTCTCCATTCACTGTTGCCACTTATGGTGTTATGTTTTTGTGTCTTGTCCATTATGGGGCTGACACAGTATTGAGACGGAGTGGCAGTAAAACTTTAAAAGCATCTTTCGATGGAAAAAAAGTGGAAACTTTTTTTTCTAAGTTGGAGAATTTTGGCAAAAATGTGTCATAAATATAAAAAAAATAAATAACAACATCGTAAAAACCGGAATTACGGGGGTAAACCACGTATTTTTCAAACAATTAATCTTTTCAAAATGTACGCAATCCGTATAATCCACTCTTATGCATATTGTTTACATCGAACTTGGTCCAGTCATCCGTGCCGGCGTTCACAGCATCCCCATTTCGACCCATTCCAAATTTCCACGTGGTTTCGTTGCAGCGACGTTTTCCATTCGATATGTGTGATATTAAACAGGAGTCGGCGGAATATGTTCTCCCTTTGTCATTTCAGTCTTCCATGGTATTTTTGTGTACAATCGTTTATGATTGTCATTGTAATAGGAAAAAATTGTTACCATTCCTTTCACTATAAACCAACTGACCATTTGGAATGCACATACGGAACATATGAGAGCCAACTGGGTTATATGAACAAAGCTCAATGTTTGTCTCGACTTGAAGCTTTCCTGCATAAAAGGTAAATAAAATTAAAAAATCAATTTTTGTGAAACACGAACGATTAACGACCAATTGTTTGAACATCAATATATCCGCATATGGCAACCTAAATAATCCTCTCATTTGAACTATCGTCTCTATACACTCCATCTACTATATTGTTTATTTCAAAAATGTAAAAAAGCTGAACGTTTATTTTTAACTTGTTGTGTAAACTGTTTTTAATTGAACTAAAATTAATCTGCAACAAATTCTCATTCCATAATCCTTTAAAAACATATAATGTTGCGGTTAAAACAGAACAAATACTCGGAATATCTCCGAGAGTATGAATTATTTCTCATGTTAAATTAATTCAAATCTGATACACATGTAAATGGGGTGTATGCTGCCCCCTTTCACTCTGTCTTTCATGTAATCAAAGCTGACTAGATGCGTTTGTCTATTTATATATGACTGCATTCCATTTACATACACATACGTGTATGTATGCCTACGTATGTTTATACTAAACATAATGGCGTAAACTAAATTGAATTAGAACGTGTATCAGAGCTTCTGATATAACACTGCTCATCAGTCAACAATAATGTTACAAATTTCCCAAATTAACATTTGAATTCAACAAAGAGATGGAGCTGTAAAAAAGATTGAATATACATAATTAAAGAGGAACGTAAAAGGGAAGAAGCTGATTATTAATGAGCATATATTTGCTTCGCTAAGTCTATTTCAAGCTTTTGGATTGACTTGCAAAGAACGAGATAAGGAAGATAATAGGCATTAAACATTGATTTGAGAGGCAAATCCTTTTGAGCTTTCAAGCGTAAGCACAATAATCGGCGACTCATTAACCGGTTAATGGTTAATAAGTCATGATTTCGCAATTGTTATTTACATTTAGTAGCACATAACATTATAATAGGTATTCCCTCTTTTTCCACCCGTTTTAACACTACCTCGAAAATGACATAGAAGTATTTGCTCATACTCCAATTACCTATTGGTACTCATTCTCGATTCAATCATGGGTAATTGTGTGGAAATTGAGGCAGATACGATATAATTCATGAAGATAAATCAATTGAGACGCAAAACGTTAGATTAGATTTGTCAATTATATTCTTTACTTCAAATGTTGAGCCGATTGTTTTCATTGTGTAAGAAGGAATATATTTATTTTCAAAAGAAATTTAAAACAAAAATAGAATTTCAACTAACATTAACATTAGGAGAGAAAACACAAGTAAATTGACAGCTAACAGTGCATCGAGAGGTTTCTCTTAGCCATTGTGCTACGTCCCAAACCAACGACATTAATCTAACGTCTGTCAAATACCTACACTGTAATCAATCACTTGACTTGATCGGTCGTTGGATACAGTGGCATTACATTTGCTTCGATAATGTCATTATAATAATTAGGACCAAAAAAATCTTTGCATTTTATTTGCCTTCATTAATAAATCATAAATTATAGTATCATACAACCAGAAGAATGATACACAACAATAATATTTTGTCTTACACGGATTACTTGTTTTGAATAACAAGAAAATTGATCATCGTGGAAACGTAGACTGGGGGTTGATTTTTTTTTCTTTTTGATCACAAAATATTTTTAATGAGATAACTTTTTATTGACTGAAAACTTTTTCCTACTGCGAGAAAACAGAAGAATATTGAAAGGACAGAAGTGGATGACGAATAACAGGGAGGAAAATGGAGATTTTTTTTTTATTCTCTGAAGTTCTCGACGTTGTCATTCTCATTGGTGCGTTTATCCTGTGATTTAAAAGAATGACACAGACTAATTAGCATTTTCGGTTGTTTGATAACAAAGAATTTTGTGTCACATTTTTAATTGAAATTGATTTGATTCGATTGGCAATACGAATTGGTGGGCGAAAAAGGATTTCACTTTTCAAGCTTTTTATAAACTGGAATAAATAGAACTAATCATGCATTCTAAAAATACGAAAATCCAATTGGAAATCAAATTTCCTATTGGAACTATTTTGTTTGTTTCTTCTTTAACTAGTACTAAACTTTAATTAACGTCCATTGAATTAAAAAAAAATATTTACGTCAATAGTTTTTTGAGTACTAATAAATGTTTTCCATTTTGTGTTAAATTTTAGTTATATAAAATGCTCTTACTTTGAATTTTATATTTTGATTTTAGAAGATGAATTTGAAACCTAAAACTATATATGTACTTTTAGTTTATTACATTTTATCTATGAAATTTACATAATATCATATGAGAGTACGAGTATATGACCTTTTGCCATCAAGACTTTTGAAATGATATAAAATTTAAATATAAATTAAATGTGAAAATAAAAAAATTAGTCTAAAAAAAGTTGTTTAATCAAAAAGGATTATTTATTTGTTAAATAAATATAAACTTTGTTGGATTGTAAAATATTTTATGTTTCCCTTGGTTCATTTCTGAACTAATTATTAATTGTACTCTTATTGTTATCTTTTTTTTATTTATCAACAAAACAAAAACAGTCGGCTGGTTTTAGTAGAACAAAAGTAATTCTTTGAATAACCTTTCAATCCTTTGAATTACACTTTTCACAAAACCCTTTTCAGTTTTCTCCTATGTATAAATCATGTTAAGACTTGAGAGCCTGTATTTAGGATTGTGTGATTACAGATGATTTAAAGCTTTATAGTTATATATATTGTTTGAGTAAATACAGCATATTGCATAGTAATTATGTCAAATCTATAGCACCTAAATTTCATTTGCAAAATAGGAGATATATCGGAGGAGTATTAAAGTAGTGCGTAAGTTTATATTGCTATGGCAGATCTTCATTCTACAATACTGCTACATAAGTACTCATGTGCTTCGCTGCACTTACTAGACAGTTTGTGCATTATTTCATGCGAATGCCATAATTGTAAACTTTAAGTGTTTTGCTTTCTTCGTAAAAGATGTATACTATCATTCTGTCATATCTACAGAAAAATTATGATTTTTCGCAGGTAGTGTCCTTAAATTACATTTAATAGAAAAACAATACAAGCATCCATTTTTGGGAAAATTTTGATCAATTTACTATAAATATTTTCCAAATTTTCGGAAAATATATAAGTATAATATAAAAGTTTTGCACCTAGAAATAACACTTCTGAACAAAAATAAGGTGAATAAATAAAAGTAGGGAAATACTTTCGAAATAATCACAGAAAGTAACAATCTTAAAAATAATAAGATATAATATTGGTCATTTGAAAAGTTAATCATTTTTTGTTTTAATTAAAAAATCAACTTTAACATTTCCCAAGCGATATTAAAAATAGAACTTAAGATACGATGATATGTATTTACTACATTATTCACATTCATATTCATGGTTTATATAATATAACAATGAATCACTTTTTTTGAATACTAAATACTTGATGATTTAATTTCATCTTCGTATAACGTTTCGCTACTTTCGTAGCTTCACCAGGTACTCAATTACAAAACATCAATTGTTAAATTAATGTATAATAATCTTGGCATTAATACGATAATAAAAATATGTTACTAGTATCCCTCTTGTAAAATTATAATATGTTAAAAACTAACAATATATAACATTAAAATAAATAGTTTCCATTATAGAAACTATATTAATAGAAATTATTTATTAAAATGCTTTCTATTGATAATTTTTATCATATTGTAACGTGACGTCTCAAAACTGGATTGAGATGGCGTTTATTCGTTCTTTTAATTTCTTTTGGAAATAAATAATCACTTTCACACTTTACAATCACTTTTTTTATTACACTTTTATACACTTTTTATTACACAATTACATTTGTGAAAACAATCACAAAATAATAATCGCTTTGCAATCGCTTTGTTGTAACGGAAATTCAAATCTGAACTTCCGTACAGAACTCTGATACAGAACTGTCCACTGGCTTGACTGAGCACCTTATATACCCGCAACCCAACATTCTAGAATATACTCCAATATTCGCCAACGTTCCACCACGTACTAGATGTTTCCAGAACAATCTATATGTATATTCGCATTGGTGGGAGAGAGATAGAAGTCACTCAGCCAATCACGTGCCGGCATGGGACAAAGAGAGAGACAGACTTCTTCCTTTTCTGTTATAATATTGTAATTTTATAAGAGAAGAATTTTATAATTTTATAAGTAACATGTTGTTATTGTCGTATTAATGCCAAAATTACTTTACATGAATTTAACAATTAATGTTTTGTAATTGAGTACCTGATGAAGTTACGAAAGTAGCAAAACGTTGTACGAATATGAAATAAAAACATCAAGTGTTTAGGATCTAAAAAAAAGATTAATTTACTCTCATATTAATAACTACAACATTTGAAGCGAGTGTGCCTTGTAACTATTTCTTTATTTTTTAACTGTTATTTACCGTCACTTTATAATGACGAAGGTTTTAAGCGACTTTAGGGTTAATAAAACCAAGTCACCAGTAGGCTAACCTGTAACTATTTCGTATAATGCAAAGGATGCAAAACTTATGCATAGGCAAAAACACGCCTTGTTTGATTATATAGTTAAATTATGATGAAACATCTTATTTTTTGTTACTATTATGATTTTATTCCCTGTGTAAATATTTTATGAAGGAATACCTGAAATGAAACCACTGTGTCATATATTTAGAGAAAAATATAAATTACTAAAAATAGTAAGTATTTAATTCACATCCATAGATATGGAAAGGTAAACACAGTACACTGCAATAAAATATTTTAATGAAGTTTACGATAGCCATATTGTAAAACAACTTTTTGAAAAGCCAAAGTTTTAAATCCGAAATTCGGAACTCAAAATGTTACTGTGGCAGGGGTTTCAAGAAAGTCGTAAAGTACCGGATAAAAAAAAAGGAAAATTGAGGAGCAGGACAAGGTTCATTTTGGGCTATGGAGCCATGTAAAGAAGAAAATGTTGAAACTGTAATTAATTTCTTGATTATTAGGATCTTCCAGGATGAAATTAGTTGTGCCTCAGAACTGCAACCATATGCTTGGTTTTCGCAACCTGAATTTTTGTTTCACCAGCTTTAGACTCAGAAAATGTGAGTGCTAAGGATACTATAATTGTTTTTCATCTTATTGAGTGTTGTTATATATTACTTCTAGTTTTCTAAATATAATTCAGAGGGTTAAATTTTAAGGAAACGTGGGAAGCAGTGTTTAAATTTACTGATGAATTATTGAATTGGGATATTCTTTCGTATTTATTAAACTTTTTGAAAAATAATAATACTAATTATAGTTTATTTGGTCGTTTTTTTTTTCACAAATGATGATCATGTGACTCCGACATCAGATTTTTTAAATTATTTTGACTTAAAAAGTTCAACGAATTAAAAGCCCATGCCAAACAAAGAATAGGTTATAAGTGTTCTTGAATTGCCACTCTAGATTTCAAAGAATCTTTATTCAAAAATGGTAGTCTGATTTACGTAATAAATATTATTAATGTGAGCTCATAAAATCCATCGGTCTATCTTTATGGTCACCATTGTCAATTGAGTGAGAATTTTATAGCAGATTAACGTTGGCATTTTTCAGTAAAACGAAAAACGAATATAAGAGACAGAATAAAGCAAAACTGGCCTCTATGCATTTCATAAAACTGGGGGGTGTTCAACGTTCTCCCATTCTTTACAATAGGTACTTCTTAAAGGAGCAACTTCTTTATGTTGTCAGTGTTGTACACTAGAGCTACCTTTATTATTCATTTCAAATATTCAAGCTTGTTCGACATCGTAGCGACAAATAACAATTTGTTCTTGTGGCTTCATGATACTCATTCCTTGCAAATGTATCTTGTCTTGTTACCGTCTTGTTCGTCTTGTGACTCTTTAATTTCAGGGAGTCGTTATTGTTATTAAGAGAAAGAGAGAGAAAGAGCAAAAAGAGAAAAGGGGATCAAAGAAGACTCAGATAAAATGTATGAACATGCGAAAATGTTTCCCATCCAGAGAATGTAAATTAGATTGTAATGAAGACGAATTGCGGCCATAAGATAGATTAAAACCGGGATTTTCATTACCCTTTTTTAAATTTTACTTTGTAACAGTATTCGACTATGGTAAAATAAGTCGGAATAATTTTTATTTGATTTTGTAATATTCGGATTTAGTTTAAATTTGTTCAGTGACCTTTGCCGTTGCAGATCAGTATCGGGTCATGACCTACGATTCATTCATGTCTTCTTTTTTCACTTCAGAAAGACTATTTTTATCCAATATAGAGTACAGCATATGTGGCATCTGTGCTCTGTTTTGCAAACCAAACGATTCTGAAAAGCAAAAAAAAATATAATAACTATAAAAGAACTTCTTTGAACATAAAAAATCTCAGAATCGTCCAATTATCACGAAATATTGATTAAAAACTAGTGTGAGAAGAGCAGAAAAGTCAGAGCTTTGGTGACGTCATTAATATTTTAGACAGACTAAGTATATAGATATGGGAAAGATGTGGCGTTAAGCTTTTCAACGAAACGAACTAAAGAAACCATTGGATTGAGTTTATAAGAAAACGTATAACGTAATGTAGGCAGTATTAATCAAAGCTTACGGCTTTCGTTGTCGAGCAATAAGGACCGCAATGTACTCCCCGGAATAAACCCCTGGAATATTATATATGTGTCTTCGTATTTGGTAGTTTGAATGGATTTTCTTTCTTTTCTTCTTGCGCTTTTTCCCACTTTGTACGGCTCGGATAAATGAACATTTTTTCTCATATTTTGAAAGAAAAAAAAGTTAAACGTGTAATTCGTATATAGATGATATGACGCGCCCAATAACCCCCTTGAAATTCATATAATAAACTCGTTCATCTTATCTCGTTTCCACCAATATAATTTTTGTAGAATTCGAAACGGGTAATTTTTTTATTAAATTTTATTCTGACAAACGACAAGAAAATATATTTTACGGTGTTATTTTTTGCATAGCTTATTTTATTTAATCGAAAACTCCAATGCCTTCAAAGCTTTCTCAGTAATAAAAAGAGGTCAAAATCAATTACCTATTATCAATATGTTGATTGACGAATAAAAAAAAGAAGAAATTCTATACTTTTGTTTTGGTTTAAAAGTATTGCAAATATATTTTTGTTTCTTTGAAATTTCAAAACCGTAAACTTTCTGAATTATTTAATTGTTGCTCTTCTTGACCCGAAAAAATCTGTCTAATAATTCACAAAGGCTTTTCTTTATTATCTCCATTATATAAAGCATTGTTATATTGCTAAGTCTTTTTCTATTGAAGCAGAAAAAATATTTTTCTCGCTTTTCAAATCATGTTAGTATAAAGATATTATATAAAAAAATAATTACATTTTAGTCATTTTCTCCTTTATTTGGCACTACAGCTCAAAATAAGCCTTGGCCTTATCCTCCGTTTTCCTCCCTCCTATACAGCTCTTAACAGATTATTTTTTGGTATGTAACTTTCTGTGCTTATTATGAAAGTGTTTCGCTAATTTTATTGTTTTCTTCATAATAGACCTAATGCACATAATACAAAAATAATTTTAATTGTTTTAAACTAATATCAAATCAAAATTTAAAAGTTAATTTTCAAGTTACTAAATAAAATTCCATTAAAAATCAAATATTTCTTGACCATTTTTATAAAAGGAGACTAAAATTTATAAAAAGATAAAAATTTGTAGAGTTCTTGTATGGTAGTTGGGTGTTAAATGTAGAGAGTTTTGTTAATTAATTTACAATGATTTAAAAAAATTAACTAAATGTAGTGATCTAAAAACCAAACAAAAATCTTTTTCTGATACAATGTACTCACTGTATTGTTTTTAAATCCCTTTAATCCTAAGTTATACGTATGTGAATCTAAAACGTTTTATTCTTATAAAAATTATTATTGCTGTTGCTTCTAATGATTTTCAATGTTAGTCAATAGAAAACTATTGTTGCGAAGATTCGTGAGATTCAAAGGTGGGTTAGAAAGTGATAGAAATAAATCAAATCTACGAAAAGAGCCTGGAATTATCTGGAAACTTCTAAAACGTGGCAATTAGGTATATAAATAAGGCGATCGACCGTCGCCAGAAAAGTTACAAAACAGAAACGAAACAGTTCACAGTTAAGAATAAAAAAAGTTACAAAGTTCGAAATAAATCACGACAACTGTTAAAATATTTATTAAAATATATAAATAAGTGTGTAATAATAACTGTGTGAGTATTAAAATAAATAATGTTTGAGTTATATGTCCTGAAACATATCCTAACAACCCGTAAAATTAAATAACCGTAAAAACTATACACTATCAATTTAACTGTAATATATTCTTGTAAAATTAGCAAACTTTATACCGAATATTTCCTCTTAGTATAGATAAATCTTAGAATTTTAGATTTAAATCATACCGTGTAGCTTTTGTAACAAGTCTAAGTATTATCAACTTAAAAAATTGAACAATTTTGCTGTTAGATGGTGTTAACACTTTTAGGGAATGATTTTTAAATTTTATGGAGTATGGATTCTAATAACCCCCTTTTTTTCTTTTCTCTTAATCAAAAATTTTTCACTAAACGTGAAAATAGTTAAAAAAATGTAAGTTTCATAAGCTGCTTCTTAAATTAGCATTAAGTAAGATTATACTTTTAGGTATACCAAGCCCAAGATAATTTTAGCATAAAGATTTGTAGATACGATTCAGATTTAAAAGACATAAGTGTCCATGTTGAAATAATGACTATCACAATACTGTAATGTAAAAATATGGAAATTAAAGAAGTTTTCAATTTTCCGTTATCAAAATTTTAACGGGATCTACAGCGAGTATGTTCACCGATAGCAAAATTCAATGATCAGGACGTAATACTTGAGCTTTAATCATTTCTTTTTAGTTGTAGTCTTAATGAAATACTAACTGAATATTTTGTAACCCTTTGCTGAATTAAAGTTGTAGTGTTGTTTTTGAAGTATTGCATCAATTTTGTTGAAAATTTTAAATATTATAACTTACAGCAGTTCTTTTCGTTTGGTTCTTTGAAACAAGTTAACGTCTATAAAGAGATTAACTACAAAAACTTACTAAGCGTTTAACAATCTTAAATCTTAATTTTTAATTTTGATCTTAAAGTTCATCTTTTTAGTGTATTATTTTGTGGGTATAATTTACAAATTAAAAAACTTCAATAATATATCGGTTGCTAGAAAATATTTATTATTTGTGAGAAAAATTATGAGTAGAAAATCATTCGAAGTGTAGTATTTTTATAACTTCTAATTACTATTCCGCCATATATACACAAACCGAATCAATAATGTCACATAAAAACTGTGATGACAGTTTTAATTACTTTATTATTTTTTTTTCGGTAGAATGAGTCATCTTTACTCTTTGATCAAAATGAAGAGAAGGTTAACAAATTTCGACAATCAATCAAATGTAGCCATTTGTAAAAGACTCATTGACAAGTAACGATGACATTGATTGAGAGAAAACATAATTGAACCTTTCTATGTTTCTCACGTACTTGGTGATCTTAAAAAATACTAGAAAAAAAAATGAAAAGAAAATAATTTCAGTTTTATGTGAAGTATCTGGGAGTCATTATTTTTTATTGAATAACGCTTAAAATTATAAAGAGAAGACGAGAGTCTTGTGTTTAATGAATTCAAAATATTTTTGGAATTTTGGTTAACCATAGAAGGACTTCTTCGCTGAAAGTTAAATCTTGTTTTACTTTGCATGCTACGTATAAGTTTATTATTATTTTCCGATACGTGGAACGAATCTGTAAGTCTGCATTATATATTAGTAAAACGCGATGAATCTTCTAGCTCATAACCAAATAGAATGTGAACTTTGTGGTATTTTATACGAATATTGAGAAAACATGAAGAATGTTGTACCTATATAGAAATTCTTTTAATATTCGTTCATGTATGTGCCAAGCAGCTAACGCGCGCTTTTTGAAACGGACGGGAAACTTGTCGTCAAGTCACTCATTCTGGCTTGTCTATCATCAAACGAATTTAGTTATCGCAAAAATATCTTTGAAGTTCTCACATCAAATACACAAAATATTAAGTTGGGAAAAGAAGGATGAATAAGGGAACGTGTTTGTTTGAAAAGAAATGCTTGCAAGACAAATAGAAAAAAAAGGTCTCACTCACTTACGTTTTCCAGCTTATTAAAAAAAATACATTTCCAAAGCAATTTTTTTTCTTTTAGAAATAAGGCATTTTCATATTGGTTTTATGTCCATGTTATGATTGACATTTTGACAAAACCGAAAAGAGTAAAACTAAAAATTGAAACAAACTTAAATTTGATTTTTGTGGAAAAAGTCACATTTAAATCAAGCATGTGAAGAATTTATTGAATTTTTTCCGTCAACAATTTATTGAATTCGAATTTTTTTAACATTTGTCTACAATTTTGTTTCAGACATGCCATCGCCAGCTTGTTCATTAGTGAAATATTCCGGTTGGGACGAAATAAAGCACACAGACCTAGGAATATGGACACCTTTAGACTTTACACCATCATTTATCACCCGAATGAGGTATGTAAACGAACGTGTATTTTCTCCCATGCTATACGACGGGTGGCATTTATGACATATTGAACATCAAACCCCCCCGTTATCCAAATACACTCAAACCTAATATTACCCACCTACACATGTCTGTACGTCTTGAAAGCTTTATGATTTTTAAATTTATTTTGTGTGACATTTGAAGGAGAGAAAACTCGACATTTTTCATGGTAAAATAGGAGTTAGAGTAGAGACAAGGCGTGAGTGAAGGTGCAATAGGGGGCCAAACACTCGTACAACGATACTGCGTCGTCATAAAGACATAAATTTTCTTATAAATGTAATTCAACGAGCAAAAATGTCAAAAACTAACAAATATAAAGTGGCAAACGCTAGGAAATATTTGATGCAATTTTATGAATTATTCATACAAGCTTTTGTCCAAAAGGTACCTACCGTTACACACAGCCAACAGCCAACAACGATTCACAAAACTCCAACCATTTCAATTTCATTTTGGTTTACTCATAGTCTGTACTTACATTTGGTTCAACCAATTTATTTATGGAATACTTTGCACCCATAATTTTTATTTAAATCTAAGTATAAATTACTTCTTTTTTTTTTTTAAAAGACATTTTATAATTTTTGTTTTTTGGGTTGATCAAATAATTCCATTTTTACTTAAAAAGTATGCGAGTACAAATCTCTTCCATTAAATTGCCCGTAGTTGTGTAACGTTAGGCAAATTATTTTAATTGTTTCAAATTATATCATTTGCAATGGTATAGCACTTTAGTAGGCATTCGCGAAAGCTTTCCGTTGTGCACAAATGCGCAGCTTTCTCTCGAACTACTTGCGTTTGTTCGTGAAACTTCATTAAATTTGCAATACATTTTGTTTTGTTGGCCATTAACGTAGTTATGCAGTTGAATAATAAACAGGATCACTTACATTGATATTATTCTCTTGTTTTCTCTTCGTAATTAGTGCACATCCTAAAACCCATACCAATTTTCACCAAAATGAATTTAACCATGTTCCCAAAATTTCATCGCTATCAATTACAATAATTCATTTGAATATTTCTTTCCAACAAGATAATAATTTTCGATTCAATTCATGTTATATTTAATCGCAAACAAATTAAAAAGCTCGTAATTTGTTACTAGATACATACAGAAAGCGTTGAAACTTTCTAACTTTATTGTCCTGGCTCTGGTTCGCACGAAAATTATATATGTGAGGATATTTGGGGGATGTTAAATGAAAATTTTATTAATAAACACTGTTTGAAAGGCAACTACGGATGAAAACCAGGGAAAGAGTTAAACTGAAGTGAGGAAATTAATTATAAACAGAATGTTTGTTTCAAAATATATAAAACATTCAAGTCAAATGTAAGTCAATTAATTTAAGGCTTTAATTAACGAAATTGTGAGTTATTTGCAATATGTAAAACAACTTTACCGTTTTCAAAGTACTACATGTATTACCTTTCATGCGCTCGTATTTAAATTAATTGAAAACTATTCTCATAAAAATATGATTAAAGCTTTATATTTCCCTTTTTAATAATAGCATTGCTTCTATAAATGGCCACATTTTTCAAATTCCTGTCGGTTGGAAATATAATATGGGCAAAAGAAAAGAATTCAATTTCGATACTCTAAATTTTTATATTAATAAAATAATATGTTGAAAAAATGTCACATAGCCAATGGTGCTTTTGCTGTAATATTTAATATCACTTTATCTCTTATTGTTTGCTGCAAAAGCAAAACATTAGCATTATATAGATTATATCTAGAATGTACTACTACTAAAGTAATGTCAGGATGCGAAGTTTCTGCCTATAGTGATAATAACGTGATACCTATCGTTACAAACTTCCTAATATGAATTAATTCCATTCATCCCCAATTCAAATCAACTGGGAATTGAACTCGACAAATTTTAGCACACATAAACATCCTTTAGGAACTAACCATTAGGTATATTAACTATACTTAATAACAATAGTTATAGATCGATCGATAGAAGTTTATTCATTGTAACGACAAGATTAGATATCACACAAAGGAATAAATAATAGTTTGATTAAAAAAGATTTTCAAAACTTTTTGTGGTTTCTACAACTTTTGAGTTTTACAAAAACCTTCAATGTGTTCGATGGCGAACCATACTAAGAATTGTATTTTTTTTCCAAAACATAATCACGATTTATTATGAATAATAAATAAATTATTAAATTATAATAAAACGAAAATTGTTTTAATGTGATTCTAGAATGGAGAAAATCTTTATACGAACAAACAGGATAATTTTACGGGGAATGAAAGGAGTTAACAAAAAAGGAACATCCATTGATAAGAGGACGTAAAGAAAAACTAATGTTATGGGTCATATTCTGAAGGAAAACGACTGATTTTATGTTAAAAAAACGGTGTGTGTACTTTTTAACGCACGTGAGAAGTTATACTTCTATGCAATGGAGGATTTAAGTCCGAAGCCACCCTGGACTCCTTTGAATATTTCGCCCTTTTTGCTCTGCAACTACTTAATTTATACTTATACTTGAGTTATGAATTAATATTCGTTAGTTTTTAGAAAACTTCCCATAATTTAACATATAATTTTGAAGTATAACTTATTCATTCAAATAATTTTTTTCAAAGTTTTATAAAACTCATAGCTTTTTTCCACTAAAGATAATAACTTCCTCTCCCTAGCTTTTGTTTAAGCAAAAATACCGATCATATCTTCATAAACGATTATTTGTACTAATTAAGCTTCAATAATTAATAATCCCAGAGTATTAAGTCTATATTGGCCAATACTTACACGTTAATAGCTTTTCATCTTTTCCAAAGTGGAAAAACATTCTGAAAAATGTGTCGCTTAGACTAAAAACATGCGTAAAGCAATGTCAACATTAGGGTACACATCTTTAATATTCCATGAATGTAATGTATTCCATATATTTTGTGCGAAGCGAATATCTTCACTATTTTGTATTGAATCTTTAAGAAGATAATATTTGTGAATATATTCAACAATTAAGGCCTCTTCTAAAATGTCAGGATACTGTAATGTTTTAGATAAATATGACGTACTGGAACTACCAGAGTTTGCAAAGGACTTTAAATGTTCTGACAAAAATGAATCGAATTCAGCAAGAAGTTCCACGGTTCCTAAAAATTACCATTGTAAGGATCTTCAGTTTGTTCTGAATGTCCCCGAAACGGAAGTCCTCTAATTACCAGTAGCTTAACAATTGAAAAATATGTGAGATAAATTGAAAAGTAAATTAAATAAAATATATATTTTACATACTTTATTAAAGATGCTTCATAAATTCATAACAAAATTAGCTTAAATCAATTTTTAAATTTGATTTTGTCGTACCTACATTATTTCACCTCTATAATGTTGGCGTTTTGAAAATTTTACCATTCCTAAAATAATGCCGTCCTGGCCTCAAGGATCTTGACTTATATCCATCACTGCTTCTATGGCATAATTAACAAAATGTTTTTTAATCTACTTCCATAGCCTTTTCCGGTAGTGTTAGAATTGGCACACCAGTTATAAGTGGTTATTGATAACTAAAATATGATAAAATTATACACTTTACATACTAAAAGTCCTTTCAACGATGCAATTAAATATTATAATATGCTTCCCGATAACATGAAACTGCCAAGTTCTTCTGATATGATATTGCAGAAAAAGTTGAAAAACTGGATTCAAACTGTTGGCTATAACTATTAGTGGAATGTTTCTTAGATGGTATTGTTACCCGAATTATTTGCTTTGTTGTTACTTGAAGAGATTTTTGTTAACTATGCTATTATTTGTATATTTTATGTATTTCTTCTGTTTCTATGAATAGGTGTAATGCACTTCTTTTGAAATACTACCAGAAATAATGGTATAAATAAATAAAATAAAATAAAAATAAACACAATTTTTGGTTTTAATATCAACATTCATAGTAGACAAATGTATGTTAGGAGGTTAAGACAAAGGACAAAGAATGTAGTAACGATAAACCTATGCTATCGCTGAGATCGACTCGATAGAAATGATATAGTGGTTTTAGTCATTTTAGTACTATGCAAATCGCTCTTCAGCCGCCTAAAGTTGCTGACTAAACCGCATACGGACAACTTCATACTGTTGTCACTCCCGTCACCAAAAGTAAAGATGCACTTTCATCATTTTTTCATAACGCCGCTAAAGAAATAAAACTTCAGAAACTGAAACAATCCGAGAAAAAAGAAAAAGAAGAAATATAGGGATTTGCAATCTTAAACCTTTTATAAAGAGTTTAACCCCATGGGGAACTGAATAAATTACCTATTTTAATCAAACAAACATTCATTGTAAACAGTAGCTGAGGCAAAGCTGATACCGTATTTCATTTATTATGATTATTTGTGTACACAACTATCAACTCTTCATGTTCATAAAATTCTTAGTGAACAGTGTACATAACAATTTAAAGTTTGAAAGCAGTTGATTCAAATCAATTGACACTTGGAGTATTCTTTTTATAACAACTAACTTTACACTTGGCATAATGCCCATTTTTCAACACTGAACACCTACTCCAGTAAGGACAAATTCAATGTTTCAACAACAATAATCAACTGAAATATTATTAATATTTCCTGTAGAACTTGCCAACTTTTATATGAAGCAGCTTTCTTTTCATAAATTCCATTACTTTTAATTGCCTCTATGAAACTTTCATAACAATTTTAAACTCTACATCCCAAATTATTTCAACAGTGGTTAATACAAATGTTTTTATTGAATACATGATTTATTGAAAATCATCTTTTGGTATTGTAATTGACAATCGTGTAAATTTTAAACATTTTATTCGCCAATTAAAACTTTATTTAACTTTGCTTTTGTTTTAATTAGAACTTAAAAAAAATGAATAAATTAAATGATCAATTAGCAATGTTTGGTAATAATATCTCATCATCCATCAGTAGCAATAATTTAACATCTCGTAATCGCCCCTATCTGTCTTCAATTGATTGATTATACACAGAAATAATGACCACAATTCCACTTTCATTTCTTTGTATACATCAAGAGCTAATTATTTGATGACTTGTTGAATTGAAAATTTCCCTCTTTTTAGCATTAATAAAATTCTTCATAAATGGTTAGCAATTATTTTTAAATGAACCATTTAATTGAATTATTGTATTATGTACAGTTCTCTTTCAAAGATTTAATGAGCATCTCTTTATTTAATCTTTCGCCATTTATAAAAAAATCCATCAACAGGTAAAGCAAAAGCAGTTGGTATTTTTTTTTATTTTTATAGACAAAGGTAAAGATCTAAAGTATGCCTTGATAGTAAGGAATACAGTTGTGAAATTTAAACACTGACTGCAAAATTATTAATTAACTTTTCGTTAAATACTTAAAAAACATTCCTGTAACACGTCTGTAAATAATTTTTAATATCAAACATAAGCTCTAAGAAACAAGACCAAATTGTTCAATTGAAAATCTTTTAACTCACAATAGTTTCTTATACTCTATATGCGGTTTCATCATAGCAACACATTTAACCGATAGGTAAATGAAATTAAATTCGAGAATATACTTAGAGTAATCCTACAGTTATCCTGATGGCTAAGGGTTAAAAAAAGTCAAATGCAGTGTCCCTTTTTATCTTGAACGAACAGAATGAACGGATGGACTATTATCTGAGGCTGGAAAACAATGCTTTTTAAGTGTAAATATCTTGCTGATTCCTGAATATAGCTTGGAAGGATCACGTGCAAAATTAAAAAGTACTTTCTAGACTAAGCGCCAAAGTAACTTATAATTTGGTAAAAATGAGAAACCTACTGTACTTTGGTCACGGCATGCGTAGTAAAAAATACCACCTGCTCTAGTTCATTATTCAGGGTTGGATTGAAGAAAGGGAATGGCTTCTCAACTCCAGCAAATTGAAATTGAAGAAATGGAAAATGCTTAAATAAGACAAATTGTATGAAGTTGAAAAAAGCACTTCTTATAGAATAAAAGCAATATTTTTTTTGTAATAAAAACGTGAAATATTAAAGCAAGACACGAAAAAAAGTAAAGTAGAATACTTCTGTGTAGTAAACGTTAGTTGAAGTGGGATTATTATAATTTAAATTGAAAAATTGATACATATTCGAATGATTAGATGAACAATGTGAGCGAAACACAAAGGATTACATTTCCAGGCAAAACCCGAACTTCCCATCTCAATGCAATATTTTTTTCAAACAAAAAGCCAACATTGTTGAAAAATTTTGTTGTTACCTATGAGATTACATAATAAATAATAAAATTTGTCATTTTTTAACAAAGGCGACTTAATCCAAAAAAAAGGACACAAAGTATGCTTTAAGTTCGTTTAACAAAGATTGCCCATTGGGCCAAATCCACTTTAACTTTAAACAGTAGAATGTAAGCTCTCTGTCATTTTACTGGTTAATTGACAATTATTTTAAAATTTGATACCCTCCAAGTGGTTAAAATAGGAGAGAAAACTTTGCTTAGATCACTCATATCTCTTACGTAACCACTCTTTATTACATGTCTTTTAGAAATACAATTATATCAATCAATTTTAAATTCTCAAGAAATGATTTATATTACCTCAAACTATTGATAAGTTTTGAAGACAACCGGTTTAATTTATTTTTTTATAAAAAAATACAATTGGTATTTAAATAAAGTTGTAAGTTATAATTAATTTTATTTCATAGTATAAGAAGGAAAATTTTCTTTTTAAATTTTTGAATTTGAATTCTTTTCATTCGCTACTTTTGACGATTTCAGTATTAGGAGACTTCGGTTTAAAAAAAACCTATAAAGTCATATGAAGACCGTTTTAGAAATAGAGTGGTAACGTGATCATTTGCATGCATATCCTTTACGCTTGGGGCTTATAAATGTACATCTTCGTCATAATAAATGCATATAAAAGTCAAGAGAACAAAATTTCCCAGCTTTATGAAAAATTTCTTTCGCACCAAGTGAATATTATTACTATCTTGTTTAAAATAAAATATCATAAAATCGCATTACCATTCCTTACCATACACAGTTGCCTCTAATTTTCTGCAAAAAAACAAAAATGATGTTCTCGGTTTAATTGTGGTTAAATAATAAAATTTACAAAAACTTTAGGGGTGAAATGTTCACTTTAAAATGCGCTCCGTCCTCGAGAAATAAATCTAAATATAGATTGCCAAGCTCAATTATCTTTCCCTATTAATAAATTATCCCTTTATGATCGTGTATCCTATCTTAACTTCTAAAGGCACTGATATTAATCATTTATTAAAGAAATTATTTGAACATTGTGACTTTCTTCTTCATTATCTACTTTATATGCTTCAAGCCACTTTTAATGTAATGTTTGATGTTATTATATAAAATTTGAAATTACTTTATTATAGTGATGCAAAACTTGTAAAGTAAACTCGAGAGTGTTAAAAGTGAATGTTTTTATTATTCAACGTTTGTAGGATTTCAATGAAAATATTTCATATATAATATTTTTCTTCGCTTGCTTGTATTTTTCTTTCAGAGAACTTATTAAGTTAGTGTAGAGGTACTTAATTTGCTTCTTATATTATAAACAAGATAAGTTGTTCAACTATTTAATTGAGACTACTTCGTAACTTCCGTTTCATGATTGCCATCGTTTAGTTGGTAATTTATAAATAATGAATTTTATAAGATATACATTTTACGTTAATTGCCATTTATTTTGTTCACAATATTTTTTCTTACTGGAAAACATTAATAGTACTATTGCGTCTATAAAAATGTGGATGATACCAGCAAGGATTCTCAAGGGTAGAAAACAATCTATTTGAATATTCAGTCAGTGTGCTTCCATTACATTATTTTCAAACTGCTTACTGGGTTTAATGACACAGTTGAAAAAAGTTTTTTTTTTATTTTTATTTTCCTCTAAGGATTTCAAGAAATTGATCAAGGAAAAACTTCGGTTATACACTCGTCTTATAAGGAACTTATTGAATTAAACTGACATGTGTGAAATAAGTTCAAAAGAGAGCTAAGAAAATTTTCGATTTTTTTTTTCTTTTGATTTTTTGTCGGGGAAATATAAAAATTTATTCGGCTTGAAATATAAACTGACATTGACAGGACATCCGAGATTGGTTTCTTCTCAAGCGAATCGGACATTCGTACAATATTGGGAATACTATTTGAGAGATGTAAAACTAGAAGTCGAAATCGGTTTTCTCATTATTTTTTTTCTTGGGTACCGAGTTTTGTTTGTGGTACTTTAATTATGTAATTGGTTTTTATCATTTAAGCATTCGGTTTAGTAAAAAAAAGCCTCGAAAATTAATCATGGTAATGAAGTAATTAATTAATGTTACTTTGTTGTAAATTAATTTGCAGTGGCCCCCAAAAGTTTTTCAAGCTTTACATAAATGTATTGTAAATATTATCGTGCTCATGAATAATATTAGATAAATGAAAAGTTTTAACGAGACGTCACAACTATTTCTCAACAAGCTTGACACGGTCGTAGATTCTCCTATTCCCGTCACTACTTTATCAGTCACCCCCTGAAGCCATCATCTTCTTCATGGCTTTCTCATCCCTGTCAAGTTAATTGTTTACAAGTAAATGATCGTGTGCAAGTACGAGACGAAGCTCTTGTTAATAAATATATATGTATAATGCAGTTTGCAAGTTAATAAATTAACCCATTAACTGACGCAGGCACATATAGAACGAACGGATTATTCGTTAGCAGATGTAACGATTCATCCTTCCTTCTTTACCATCCCCATTGCCAGTTTTCCTAGATCGACCAACATTCATCCCACTGTTCGCACATCTACAATATGGCGGCCATTAAAGTTCTATTCGCATAGAAATTATGTGGTCAAAGGAATTCAATGTATAATTTATTTCAATCAATTAATTTTCTCTCGACTAATAACAAGAATAGAAAGAGAGGAGAAGAATCGTTTTCTATCTGCAAAATCTCATACACAGCCTTCCCGAAATTAGTAAGACTACAACCCGAACGGAATCTCTTTCTCACTTGCACTGTCTCCTCCACATCATTCCCATTGTCTATCTCATTCCACGCGAGCCAAACGATTCCCATTTACCATTTATGTTCTTTGTATCTTCCCCATCTCCCAAATGCTCATCCAAGAACTCCAACTAAAACAAGTGACCTATGAAAATTTCAAATTTATGTTTCTCGGTTTTGCCACCACTACTATACAACCACCGTATTCTGTGCGGTTTTATTATACTTACATTATATGACCGGAGGCCGTTGGAATGAGACTGGGGAAGAAACGGGATGAGTAAAAGAAGAAAAGGTAGCGAAGAGAGTCGACAGTGGTAGTGAAAATCGCTGGAATATCACGACAGCAAAAACCCTAAAATGAGACAGACGACGCGATAAAGAACCCAACGATTAGATCCAGAAAAGATTGTCCAAACGTAAAACAAAGATGTTGAGTCAACAAAAAACGCCAGTTGTATCGTTTTGTCCCGTTTTATTACACATAATAGAAAATCGTAGCATTTTTTTCTGATTTTAATGCTCATCATTCCGACTCGTAAAATTAGAAAATCGTTGAGTTTTCTATGTGCTATTTTCTTTGTGCAAGTTTTCCCTCAAATCACATGATAGATTTTCGATCGATTGTCATTTATTTCAGCACTAAATTAATTAGTGTCTAATAAAGTTTAATTTGCATTACAATTAATTAATTAATCAACACTGCAGTACGAGATTTACAATTGCATACTTGATGCATAATTGTAATTAAATAAACCCTAAATAGCTGCATTGAGAATGAATGATAATCCCAATCAACAATACTCAATTTAAAATGAACGTTAATTTTTTTGCAATTGATAGTCTAATTAAAATTCCTCTTAGTTTTGCAACAGTTTATAGGTTGACTTTTTAAGAAAAAAGAATTTAATAAAAAGAATAAATCGGTCAATGAAAAAAACATTGATTTTATCGGAAGTAGAATAGATTTTGGTATGAGGTTACATGAGTTATCGAATCTACACCCGCGTATTTTACGGCCCCCTCGATGGCTACTCGAACTATCATGAAACCCGAAAATTCTCCTACTCCTTTTCGTTCGACATTTTCACCGCCCCAAGGGGGTTATATACAGTCATTGGCGTCATCGTCCAAGTTCCGATGTTAATCTGAGACTATACTAAATCGAGCAAGACAAACCTCTCGCATGTCGTAACAGTTAGCTGTGTCTCAAACCACCAGAACCAGAATCCACCCCGATGGAATCTACCCGACCTCACCAATGCATGCCCAACTGTTATCAACATGCGATATAAGATTTTAACTTACCCTTATATTAGGTTGCGTCTTTAAATCTTGTGTCAGATTATTTGCGACCATAAAAGTTTTTCCAACCTTCAGCGTACGCAAAAAATATGTTCATAAATTTTTTCGCTTCTACCTAACCCCCGAAATGTATATAAAAAGGATATTGCAGATATTCGCGTGGTGTGTATAAAATGAATTATGGGTAAAACTTAAAAAAATTATGTAGTCAAATGGAGCACGAAAACCAATGTTGAAATTCACACTTTTTCACTTGAAAATTTAAAAATTATAGAAGTAGGTAAACTCCGTAAGAAACAGAGCGCTTTATATTCATCAGATATTTAAATTTTCTGACCATAAAGACGGCATAAATACTTCAATAAAAAGGTAAAGTTAATGCTAAATACAAAATTTGTTTTTTTAATTTTTATTTTATAGTTAACTAACTGATGCCTCCGACTTCGTCTGAGTAACGTAGGGGTTGGTTATAATTTCTTTTTAGATTTGCTGTTCGTAGTAGTATATGGAAATTTTTATTTTTCTTATTTTTTCGCACGATAAATATAAACATACTTAAAAACACTATTTTGTCGACTTTAAAAAGGCACTTTTAATAAACTGTTGCTGAGAATAAAAGAGTTGTATGCAATGCCCAACTATTTTTTCAAAATATATTTATAAATATATTTAATGAGTATGGTTTATTGCGTACAACTACGGTAGGTATACCTATCGTGAACCAAATAGTCTGTAAATCAATTAGTATCTATACATAAATAAAAAATATCGTCAAGTTCAATAACGCCGGTCTTAATTATGACTTAAAACAGTCACAAGTTTCCAATATACTCACGTTAAAATATCAGAAGGTAAGGGTCTAGATTTTTGAATATTACTAGGATTAGTAGGTAGTCCCATCTCACTGTCTCGATTCCTAAATAAACCTTTTTCTCAAAACTATTACCCTCCTGCAATGTACAACACTTCCGCAAAATTGAAATTTGTACAATTACACGAAACCCAGTTCCTCCATAATTAAGTATAACCATTGTGTAACGATACACTTATTAAAACATCTTTAACGGCACTTTCATTATGAAGTTTCGATTGTTAATTAGACATTATTCCATACAAACATTGCCTTTCAGAGTAGGAATTTTTAAAGTCCCTTTCTTATTATTCGAAAGTAAATTCGAATATTTTATTTATTTTCAATAACAATAATTGGTTTTTAAATTGTTCTAAATACCAAAGAAAAGTTAGTATGGAAGTTTTTATATTTTAATAGATAATGAAATGTTTGAAAAAAAATTGCTATCTTAATGCTTTTCAGCAGAATATGTAATTGCTCCAGGTCACAATAATTGGTTCATAAAAAAAATAGATTTTAAAAAGTTTAACTGTTGAAAACCGAACAAAAATTAAAAATCGCCTATTTGGTATAAGTACTACACATATTAACTTAGTAACTTAGAATTTAGTGAAATGACGTTATTGAAAATGTTGCTATTAAAATCATATAACAATAACAGATATTTATATATAATTTCTTAATATAAGTACAGATGAACTTCGTTTAATATTAACTGGTAATTTTGTTTCGTTTTTAACACCACTTTGATTATAAAGCTTAAAATTTCGATTGTTGATTAACTCTCCATTATCTCATACAAACTTATCCTTTATCATTCTTTATCACTCTTTTAAGATAGGAATTTTCAAAAAAAAAAATCTTATGAGATCCCTACTTCTTATAAGGAGGACACCGATTATACGAATTTCATCAGTCAGAGGGGGTATATAAATACACGATTTTATATAAGTACGATTTTAAGAATATATTAACTATAAACTTTGTTACGATGATCTTTATTACTTTTTTCGTTAATATTTTCTTATTTAGTTTAGCAACCCTCAGTACTGTAAGAAATAAACCCACATCTCTTTAATTATGAGCATCAGATATATAAACCAATGCGTTATTAACATACGCATATAAATCTTATGTTTGTATGTATATAAAAATGTTCATATTTCAAAGAAACGATTTTTTACACTTTAAATTGAATTTACTGAGCTAGTTATTACTTCAACTAAAAAGATTAACTAACATTATTTTCAAACTTTTAAATAGCTTTCCAATGATATATTTTATTTTTTCGTAGGAATTACTTTCCTTTATTATTTTTAAGCAATAATAAATAGCCTAATGTGAGTAGTATTTGTGTTATATCTTAATACCAAATTTCATTAAATTCGGTTGTTCCGTTCTTTAGTTTGAAAGAGATACACAGGGCATCTTGAAACAGATATTTACCCTAAAATTGGGTTAAAAATTTAAATGTACAGATAGACGTAAGAATTTTATATATTAGTATAGATTTGGCTAAAAGACGGTGAAATTAACCTTATGATTTCACATAGGAGCTAAAAAAAAGTTTCAAGAAATTATTAACTGAACGACACGAAATTTCTTAATCAATCACCTCGATTATCTCTATGTGTGATGTCAGTCCAAGCTCTGACAGAACCAATATGCACGTGATCCCTTTCGGCATTTCGAAGCCACCCTCTTACAAATCACAAGTTTCTTCATATGTCATCCCTTTCCACTTCCACAGCTCGAGTCTCTGGTGTCTTTCAAAGTCAAATATAGCACACATAACTGAAGAGTTATCTCCTTTTAACATTTTCTTTTCGATCCAATTGATTTTTTTTCCAATCGAAAATCTGACCTTTTTATATTAAGCTCAGTTTTTGGAAAAAAGAATAAAGTTGAGGGAATTTTCTTCCGTGTCAACATTAAGATAATGACAGGTCCACTAAATTTATCTTTCATGGTTTGAACCGTTTGAACGGTCTAAAATTTTTAAGACTGGCGATAAAGAACGTGAACATTTTCCCGAATATATTTCTAAGTTAATATGTCTGAAACGCTGTCTGAAGAGTCCATTGACCGATAAGATAAGTCTCAGCAGGTATTTACTAGTCCAGATAATGGTGATTAAATATAGCGACGAGTGTACAGAAGCGACATGGTCGCTGTAATGATGCTGGATACTACATATATAGTGACACAGGAGTCTAGAGAAAATCAACCGATGATTTTAGCTGGGTTGACGATGGGGAGTGAAACTGGAGATGTACAATAAAGGAAGAACGGGCGCTCATTCAATGCCCCTAAGGCTAAACACGGACAAAGTATGAAATCTAATGCTCAGACTCGATCCTATGACCATTCGTTTCTAGAGACTTTTCCTTATCTTCGCAGATAATAGAAAAAATATATATATAACCAGTTATCAAACTTAGTGGAAAAGTAGCTTTGATCAAAAAGGTTTCGTAAACTAATTTATTTTATATCAATTTTTCAAAAATAAATTTATATTATTTCGATTAAAAAAAATATTTTCTAGTTTAAAGAACTTTTGAAGAACTAACATTATTGAGATGGTTGATCACTTTTGACCTGTTTTCTACAACTAAAAATTTTACTGAAGTTAGTGAAAAGGGAATTAAATTTTCGTAGTCACTATTTTTTAGCCATGCTTATTTTAATTTGATATTTTTCTCTTGGTTTTTAATGTTTATTGCACCATTCTATCTTAAACATAAGAGAATTATACATTAGTTGTAGGAAGAAAGCTCATAAATACAATATAAAATTAAATATTTTTGTGACACTACAGCAGCTTAATATTTTTTTAAGTATAGCAAGTTTATCTGTGCTTGTTTTAGATGTTTCCCGTATATTTCTCGTATATTTCCCGTTTTTTTTTCATTTGAAGAACATTAAAAGATTTCCGACGAAAGATAAAAGTTGTACATACGAAAGAATCAAATTTTGTCAGTTGAATACCTATATGTTTTTTGTGTAATAAAAGTTTTGCAAACGTTTTTCTATTATCCACATTATTTTACAATGTTGCAATGTTCAAAAATTTTTTTTTATTTACCTCGATTCTATTAGGTCAGTTTGCTGTTAGTTTTTTTATAAAGTACGGAACTTATAATCTCATTTTTCATCATATTCCCAGCACTTTATCGTACTGAATTTTAGCATACCTGCTTAGTCTCGATAACAACGCATGAATCCGTCAAAAAATTTAATAACTACCAAATATTTCTACTTGAATTAAATATATGACTTTGAAAAAAACTCCCGTTAAACTACCTTCAAGGGCACATGTAAAAGAGTTAATTTTAAGTGCTAGTTGAAATTAGAATGTTTAATTTGCTTTATGGTGCAAATAGTAGTTAATTTTATCTCATAACTGGCCGCAAAATATTTACAGACAACACAGTCGGTAAATGACTTGACAATTGAATGAAATCGCAATGACAGTTGAAACAAATGACAACATTCAGTTTGTTCAAATTTGATACAAATTTCAGCGCTCCAATGCTTTGGTGATCATCACTTTAGGTCCGAAGTTCTAACTAAAGAAGTTTGTTATTTTTTGCGGCTTCATCATTATGGACCAGTCGATTAGTATTGCCAAGCTCCTCATTATTTCCGTTACCGAGA
Organism: Sisyra terminalis; assembly: GCA_958496175.1. Taxonomy (NCBI): domain Eukaryota; kingdom Metazoa; phylum Arthropoda; class Insecta; order Neuroptera; family Sisyridae; genus Sisyra; species Sisyra terminalis. The sequence continues at coordinate 19,685,779 of OY292275.1, forward strand.
AACAAAAAGACCAGGAATGTAAATGTTTCAAGGAGAAGTGACTATGTTCAGGACGATTTTTATAGCTAATGATTAGTACCTTTCTAAAAATGAACGTTAGAGTACTCTGCATGAGTCCAATTTTCAATCTGGGATTTCCACTTGTTCAGCTCTCGAGAGGTTACGGAAGTTGTTAATGAAATTAGTTGATTTTCTATTGGCGGAGAGTTTTGTGATTAGCTGATTTCAATCCGAGTTTTCCCTGTTCATCTTGAAAAAACAGTAATTGATTTGTCGTTTTCGAAAAAAAGGGAGAAATAACTTATTTACAAAATGAATTTTAAATTAATCTTCACCTCTTTTCTCTCATTAATATGTACTTACAGGCTATTATGTTTGATCATTTGCATCCCCTACGCACAAACCCTTCTAAAAGTATACCCTTGTAAAGGTAATTATTTACTATATTAAGTAATTATTTGCTTCGTGTGTCAACTGATTTCATCACCTGATCAACTTGTGATAAGCACTTATTTATGCGATATCAATATTTTAAAATAACTGTGCTAATTTAATCCATTTAGTAAAACTAAAATGATCAACTTCAAACTATAAGTATTGTTACGTTTCTTATAATTATTTTTATTTAAAGGGTTCATTTGGAGTTTTGTTTAGGACATACAACAATAAAAAAATAATTACGCAAACGTTATTTATTTCACACTACACGCTTATTTATTTATTTGTAACACTAATTAACTGAATTGTAACTGATTTGTCACTGTACGAAGAACTGATTATAACTGATCGACTTATTGTTTATAATTGACTATTTGTGAGTGATTGTTTTTGACTGACTTGTCCACCAACCTTTTTTATAGTAGCTCAGATATACCTCCTATTTTCTTTTAAATCTTACATCCTTAAGGAAATTTCTAGCACATCTTTCATTTCATTGCCCTTGACTGTTCTCCCTTTATTTATTTTTATGACTCTAATAAACACACCGCATGACGAAGCCAAGTGGAAGGCATGTACACATTAAATGCATACACACATTAAAATCTTCGGCATCTTATAATATTTTCGTTAAGGATCATTTATTTGCCAAAATATTTCTCCATTTAATTTTTAGCAGTTTTCATTGATTTCACTTAGAAAATCTATTCTTCATAGTGAATTTAAAAAAAAATATGATTAACACGTGTCACCGAGCAATTGAAAATTTTTATATGAATATTTTTGTCTTATTAGATTTTTTTTAATTTTATTGCTTTTATGTATAAAAATAGATGGAAATAAAATTCCAATGCTCACAATTATTTTATTTACTTCATATCAATGTTGCTTAGTACAAATACTAGAATTATAAATTTATGAGTTTATAAAACAGAACATTAAACAATTTTCACACAAAGTATTGACAACAATCGAAAAAATTAAATAAAAAAATAAAAAATTAATATCATTTGTACAAGAATTTACAAATGCCCCATTGTATTTTTGAATTAAAAATAATATATCTATAATTTCCTCAAAAACAACCAAAACATTAAACATCGGATTAAATGTAGTTCAACAAAAATTGATTATTATGTTTTTTTACACCTCATTTTTTTACATAACCGAGAAACAACTCCTTCACGGACAATGTTTTTCTAATTTCAGCACAATTTTAGTAAGAAATTTTTTAAAAAAAAAGAAATATATTTTCGAACATTTCTCATATGAAAAGTTTTTAGAATGTTTCGGTTTTCTGCGCATTTTACCAAACATTTGTTATAAAATAACAATAGCATTATTTAAATTTTTAATAAAATATTTTAGTGGTTATTAATTGAAGAGGCATGCGATATATATTTTAACATCCAAAGATTTATCTTTCATTGAAATTGTAAATTTTTAAATATGAAATTCAAATTAAACGAAATGAAATATTCATTTACATAGCTTAAATTTCTGAAATAATCTAAAATTGCGGGAAGAAATGTTTACCATTAAATTTATATTTTTTATGATAGAAATAATTCTCTGAAACAAAAGTAGAAAATATCGACTATTATTGTAGTTAATACCTAGTGGAAGTAGTAATATATCATTTGTGAAATTTATGGAACTCTTAATTAATTTATTTGATACAGAATTAATCAAATATTGGCATTGTGTTTGTACTAAAGTAACGAATTCAACATTTGAACTGTAAGGTTAGAAAAACGTCTCACGTACTCAGGGGAGTTCAATAAATCCATGTAAATACTTTAAGATGATTACATATCCTGTCATAAGTTAGTTTGTTAGTTAAAATTCATACAGTTTGGTCAATGTTACATACGAGTAGACGAGGATGTTGCACACTTCGTCTCTAGACAAGGGTGATGCATAGGGGCATGGGAGTTGTTTTAGCGGTTGCTACGGTTAGTGCGGTTTTAGGGGTTATAGTTAGGGGTAGTATTAATATACCAATATATCCTTGTATTAGAGTCAATGCCACGTATTTCAAATAGCTTTTGGGTTGGTTATACATATCTTCAATAAGACCAATTGAAAAACGTTCCAAAAACGTCTAAATCTACATACATATAGACCTCATTCTTCATTGTCTACTTAAGTTATTGATTCCAGAGTTACGGAATTTGGAACGCGTGGATAATTAACGCTTATGTATGTGTACATGAAAGCAGGCATTAACATTTGTCATCGCGTCTAAGTTTAAATTAGAAACTTTGTGTGAGTATTTCCTTTAGAACTTAGTTTCATTTGTGTTTTTTTTAGAAAAGAAACGGAATAATTACGAAAGCTATTTGTTCTTACATAAATGTCTCGTGTAAAATTTATCTACATTCTCTTCCGTTTATATATTAAGAAGTTTATTATTATTATTAGAAATTTGTATTCGCGTCGTTGAAATTGTCAATAATAAATAAATGAATAAAAGATGGTTTTAAAGTGCAATGACATGATTTTTATTATTATGCTCTAAATCTAATGTCTAGATGGTATAGATACCCATACATAGCGACGAAAGAGCAAAATGTAATTTGGTTTTATTTATTTTTGAGGCTCATAAAACGTTTATTTTCTTGTAGTTAAATTTTATTTTACATTGAAAAAGTAAAATAAATTTGATCTCCACTACTATGCAGTGCACTTGCAATAGTAAATCGTTATCTATGTTGAAACCAAAGTTGATACAATGAACAATAATAAATACATGAATAATAATGCTACCGGTAAAATATAAATGATAATGTACATACGAACTAGTTGGATGATACATATTTCTTTACATCGTTATTAAATTTTATTTCACTTATAAATTGTTTTTAGGGTTTCGAGGTCAAATATTTAAAACAAAAACAGTGTTGTAGATATTATTCTCGGAATCCTCAGAAGCGACGAGTTAAAAATTCAATATGAGAAAATTTTGGATTAATGCTCAGTTATTTAAATTTTCTTAAGATATTTACTTTTATATTTTAAACTTTCAATTGTACGCAAAATTAAACAAAATTTTTGTTCTGAACTTTTGGTGGCAAAAGTGGGGATGGTTGATTTTGGCGTTAGAGTAGAGTGCAAAAAATAGCTACGATAATAAACGGAATCCTCTTAATTTCGTTTATAGACTGGTTACTTTACCGTTTCATTTAATAATGATAGTTGGGGTTAGCAACAGTTTTTAAGCTTATTATAACAAATATATACTATGATTCATGATTTATAATTTGCGTATTGAAATTAAAGTGGATGGTAAAAATGTTACCTCCAACACATATTGTCCTACAAAGTTTCTAAGCCCCGATTTAAGAAAGTCACCAAAATATTGATAAATGGTAGATCATGGTTCATGTAACTAAGTCATAAAAAATATTGATCGAAATAAGCGTGTGCTATATCGTTGACGATTAGTTAAATATATTATAAAAATTATAAATGATATTAGATGTATTAAAAATAAGTTTTATTTATTTTTATATAGCGGTTGGGATACATTTGTTACTAAAATCGTAAAAAAACGTTGTCTCTCTCACTCTTTCAAACTTTTTAGTTTTAACTACTAATTTGGTACAAAATTTAGAAAAAAAAAGTATTTTAAGAAATTAGGATCTATACAAATAAGCATTTGTATTTTACTTGCTTTAGTTAGCCATATATACGTACACTTTCGAATGAAACCGACCCATGAAAAAATGACAACAATCAGTTCAAATTTGAGACAATGATTATTATATGGTGAATTTCGCTCACATGATTTTCAACAAATTGATTTAGAATACTTTAATTTTAATTTACTTCAGTTATTAATTCAAAAATTTGGTTAGAATTTAAGCGACTTGTTTAATCGTCGCTAGAAAAAGGAAAACAATATTAACCATACTTCAAACCAAAGTAAATTTTGGTTTTAAAAAGCATATTAATTAGCATAACAAGGATTAGCCTATTGAGCACATGCGCAGTTGCATTTAGTAAAGTTCAATCGACAACTTTCCTAACAAATATCCGTAACCAACTACCGTAACAAATTTGTTTTTACCCTCTCATGCTGCACCTAAAGAAGTATATTTTCAAAAATTGAAACTGAAAAGTTTAAATGACACTTTTATCAACGAAATATCGGTTTGAATTTGATATATAGGAAAGTTTTTGAAGCGGAGAGCTTCTATCTTATACTCTATTTTGGAGCTTAAGACTACAGAAACTAATTGATTTCTTTTCATTTTTTTTGAGAAAGACTAAAATAAATCAAATTTGTAAGGATATTTTTAGGGTAATTTTGGAATAAAAAATTATAAAGGTATGAAATCATTGGATTTTCTACTATAAAGCTTTTTATTGTGTCGGATTTATTCTTGACCGATATTTTTAATCTCATATATTTGAAATTTTTTGGTTTGCTTTTTAATTTTGAGATCCAAATTTTGCGAATTTCGAATTTTAATTTCTTGTGATTCACATAGAACGACAAAAAGTCGTTCAAACAACCACAAAAGTTTTCAATAGTTTTAAAAGATGTTCACTATCCACAATCAAATCTACAAATACCGAAAATTGCTATACAAGATTTGTTATAATAGCTTATTTGACTAGTCCTGCATTATTTGTGTTCACTTAAGCGGTAGTTTTTCTTTTACTGTAACATGTATAAACTGTCTAAAGAATATTAATATTCATTGGAAATAAATATGTCAATAAATGTGATAAGTCTTGAACTATTATTTTTAAAAAAATAATCAATATCTGTGTACTACATTAAGTCGCTTATGGGTGTGGATTTAATGGCTTTCAATATGAGGTTTTGTCGTAAACTTTGGCGAACATTTTCACAACTGACTTTACATATAAGTTAAATCAAACAAAGTTGGCCCATTCGCAATATTGTTCTCAAACGCATTCACATAAATAGTAAATAATCAGTTCAGTTTTCCAGACATTCGACAAATCCAATTCACAATCTTCACTCATCTCACATTACATTTCTACTTACTCAACCATTTCATCTACTCGAATCTGATTCAACTGTTTTCACTAGAAACAAACTAACTTTTATATAAATATTTTAGCGCTTTCCGTTTTCCATTCTCTCGGTTTTGTATAATGGGCAATTTAATTAATAGGCAAACATCGTTGAGATCAAGTTACTGGATGGAAAAAGCATGAACTCATGTTTTTTCCTCTTTTTTTTTTAGCTAATTAGGACAGATAAATAAATTCTTTTGCCATCGAAAAAAGCGAAAATGTTAAAACTGTTGAGTTGTGGCTTTGTCCAAGATAAAACCTTCTGATACGACAAGAGGACTGGAAGAACTAGTCCAATGTTACAAAAGTGGTAAAGGGGTTGAATGTTGGTTATGATATCAAATACACTGGTCAGAAGGGGTGCTAAATAAATCATTAATGGAGTGTGAGATATGGTAGGATGTAACCGTATCCGGTTATGAGAAAGTGAGAAATGCTGAGAGTTTGGTTAGTTTGGTCAACATCGGCTCTGGTGGTCACTGGTGTTCTAATCCGACCACTCTCACACGACAGCGATGATCATGATAGCAATGATGATAGTGATGACGTTTTCTGCAGGGCTTTCCACATACACACCTACTTTCATCCATGTTTTCCCACTTTCATACCGTCGTCATTTTCGTGTTAAATAAAGATAGGACTACCTCCGCTAACAGATGCTTAGACCTATGTCAAATAAACACGGATGGATGAACGGAAAGTTCCAAACGGGAAGGTATGGCTATCTGCCTTCGCACACAATAATTATTAAGAAAGTAAAACTCATTTTTTACCCCAAATTTTTCGTACAAATAAGCAAAATTTTACATTTTTTGTCAATTTAAATATTTTATCAATAGATACGAACTAAACATACCCATACAGTTTCTCTTGTACAAAGCTTAGTAGTTCAAATAATATAAGCTTAACAAACAGATAGACTCAAGCTCATTGCTGTATGTATATTAATTTCCCATTTACTAAACGACAAACATGTCTGAATAAGAAGTAGGTTTAATCCTTTTTAAGATGGTAAATTCAAAGAAGAACTTTAGACAGTTGTCTTTTTCTTAATATATTTTCAAAGTTTTGAACTTTATATTTAGTTCGTGCACTGATATTAGGTTTCAAAAAATCATATGAAATTACATTTTTAAGTGCCAAAAGACAATAAACACATTTATATTTTCTATTTTATACGAAATAAAAATAGAATCAGTGCTTCTATATCTGATATTTTGAAATATCAAATTTATCTTAAGTTAATTTTCAATTTTAGTTTATTTTATGAATGGAAACGTTCTTCTATATATATAATTAGTTATATAATTAGTTATATATATATATATATATATATATATAATTAGTTATAATAATCCATAAAAACATGTCCAAAGTTTAAAAAAAAAAAAATTAAAACAGTAATAGTAATATTATTCTAAAAGAATTCATCTATGTTGGACTTTAACAGAATGCAATAAGTTACAAAAGTTCCAAGAATGTAATATCATAGAAATCATTAGAACCGTTAAATCTGAACGTTTGTATGACCAAAATATTTCAAGGGATAGTTAGGTATCTACATATCGCACTTTTACTAAAAGTGTACTCTATCTCAAAACTCTTAATTCTAATAAATAATAAAAAATAAATAGTAAAAAATCTAATAATAAAAAATTGCGGTTAAAAAGCATATTTTTTATCTTTACGAAGAATCTATTCTTCTAATTGAACACCCTTAGCGGTCCAATAAACCTACGATTATTTTTTTTGTTATTTTCTGCCGTTTTGTGCCGACTAAAGTCTTAAGCTATTTTAGGGATAATAAAAATCCGTAAATCAACAAATATTAAAAATTTGCTCGATTCAAGATTCGAACCCAAAATCTACCAGTTTTGGAGCGATCTCTATTAGCATAAGAATTGTAATACTTGTGAAAAGTTAACGAAAACTTATATATTCATTTAGCAAACGAAATTATATTATTTTAGCAAAATATTCAGAATTTTAAATAAGGACCATCCATACGATATTAATATCTTTTGTATAAAATATAAACTGCTCTTGACTGGAAAATATCTTAACCTGAAAAATGAATGTTTTTGAGTTAGGTCACTAATAATTTTATACCGATGGTACTACAGTAATTGTAGCCTACGAAATCACAAAATCACAAAAATTTGCAAAAACATTACAACTTAATTACTATGTTTCTTTAATCGAAATAAATTTAAACTTAAACATAAACTAAAAATTGTCCTTACTAAATTGAATATTTAAAAAAGTTCCGTTACAACATTCAACAATTAAAAGCGACACAAATATTCCATTAAGACGGAAATCCCATAAGAAATAAATAAATATAAAAAATAATTAAAGTAAAAACATATATTTTTGTTCGAGATGACAACATTAATTGCTATTACAATATCAATAATTTGTGAATGATTCCCAGGTGTAGAAAAAAAATACAAAATTAACAGAAATTCAAAATCAATGAATGTTTCGATTGATATTCCTACTACTTTCACACAAACTTCACAAATAAATTCCAAATTAAAATAAAAAAAAATAACTCTCGCTAATATTTTAGTATTATCCATAACGTATTTATTTTTTATTTTGGTAATGAAAATTCAAATTCAATACCCTAAAGGGAAAGTATTTTAGTAAAGATAGTATTGTAAAAAAAGTGTTTAACTTTCTCCCTAATTATAATTTTATAAATAAATCGACTGTCGGCAATTAAAAATTTAATAACTAAACTTTTTAACAAGAAATAGAATTGACGATAAAAGGAACTAAACCTTTAACCTTCCTTGATAACCAAACTCCTTAACCAATGAAACTCACTAATTAAAAGTCAGCGCCAAAGTATTACGTTTACAAATTTTAATATTTAAATGAAAAGGTTAAAATTGAAGATCAGCTTACAAATCCGTGCGATTGGTTTGCTAGCTTTGTATAACAGTTTTTTTTTTAATATTTGATATCCCAATTTTAATAATTGTTTTGGATTTTCTCTTTTGCGCCGAATAAAAATTAATAGTTTCATTCGTTTGGGAGTTTGGCTATTTTTTGTTAAAAAGTTTAATTTTTCAACTTTTGGAAGCTGAAATTTACTAGTTACTTAATTAGAGTGTAGATATGTGTGTTTGTGTTTCCCAATATATATTTTACTAGGATTTTCGATCAATTCAATTCAGGTTAGGTAAACTTTTAATCGAGCTTTCTGCCATAAAGTTTTAATTTCAAACAACCGTTAGTTCTGAAAACCTTTTTTTCTGGTTTTTCGGTTAAACAATTTTTCCTTAACTTGCCAGTGATTGATAAACATTTGATTAATATTGTTTTTACTATCGAGTCGCTTTAAAGTAAGCTCGTAAGTTTGTTACGTCACTCAATTTAAGTTTCAGAAAAATTGATTTTCTTCAAACTGATCCAATTTTTTCGACTTATTGTTCTAACTTTTGTTCAAACTGCTCTGCATTTTCGATTGACTTTAATCAGTTAAGGTTTATTCAGAATCTATCTGCAAATGTTCAATTCCGGAAAATTTAACGCGATTTCTGAAAATAAATTTTCATTATAGAGCATTTTAGCTTTTTGTAATTTATTCGGCTAAAAGAATGCAATAAAATATCATTTGCTTTAAGCGAATTTTTCTTCTATTAATGATCGTGAAGGTTTAGGAGAATTTCTTAGACAACTATATAAATCAAAGATAAATACCCTTTTACAAAAAAAAAAAAAAAAAACACAACTGTTTGAGAATTCTTAATGAGTGTTCAAATAACGAAATTCTGTCACCTGTAGAAATGGAATATTATGATTTTCTGAGAACGGAAAAATATTACAAATAGTTTCAAATAAGAAATTTTAATATAGTTTGTTTTGTAAACATAAAAATTTAACAAACTAAAGTATCTACGATTTAAAGTTTTTTATTAAAAAAAGCAATATTTTTTTAAAGTAGAAATTCTTGTTGTATAAATTTCGTTCTACAAATAGGGAAGATTTTTAGATATGTTGTATCTGCTGTTCTAACAACAGGTATAATTTTCCGCGTGATTAACTCTTCTTTATACTGCTGCCTGTCTCCCGCAAGATCCATAAGGTTGAGGTAGTTCATTTCTCTTTTTAAGGTTCCTAAAATATCATATCTTTAAAATTTCTCTATTTTTGTGTGCGGTCTTCCGTTACAAAAAAAAAAAGTTAAGATATTTCTAATTTTAACCCCCTATTGCAGCCCCATTAGTTGTTTTTTCAAAAAAAGTTTTTTTTTGTTGTAAATTTTTAAAATTAGAATAGGCCACATATAAGATATAGATATTTGGCACAATCAATTTGATAAAAGAAATGACAGTTATAAATTACTAACGGTAATTTATTTCAACGTAAAAAAAAAACAAGGTAAAAGGTAAGGTAAAAGTTTTTATAGCTAAAAAAGATAAAAGATTTAGGGTAACAAGTGGAAAGATAATTTTAACCACTGAACATATTAATTTTAATTTCTCAAAAAAAAAATACGAGTGAAAAGTTTCTATCTAAAAGAATTAATTTAAAAAGCGGTAAAGAAAAATTTGAAATGATGAATTTATTCAAATATATTTCAATATTGTTTTTTTTTAATTTTGATAAAACAAGTTTACGCATTTACGCAGTTAACAAGTAAAAAATTGCACATACATGCTCTATGTTCCATTAAATTCGTGCCATTGGCCATTATTGGCATGCATACAATGAATTGTAATTTTCAATGCTTTTTATTGTATTAATAATAAAAAAAATGTTTTCGGGAAACATTAAAATTGTCGATTTGTTCATTCGTAAAAATTATCACACTGATCAAACATGAAAAAAGAGAAAATTTTTGTGGTTTTGTCTATTGTATCAAAAATAAAATTTGCTGTGTATTTTAATTGTGCATAATAAAGAATTAAAATGAAACATTAGTTTTGATATTTGATCGATTCCGAAAACAAAGCTTCTAATTTCAGGGGAAATATAATATATAAATATAAAAATGTTTTGTTGGTTTATGTTCCCTTCAAAAACTCAAAAAGTTCTGCATCGATCGATTTGAAATTTTTACACAATGTTACATTCTTATACGTGCATGTTTTTATTAAACTAGTGTACTTAATAGAGTTTCATATCAACAGATACAGCAAAAGATGCAACTGTTTCTCAAGAAAGGTTTATCGTTTTTTTGCGGTAAAATCGATATTTTAAGAGAGGCACTTATTTTTCTCAAACTTAACTGGAAAATGCATCTTTTGAGGGTAAGTAACAATAGGAACATTGGGTTGCTAAGGATAGTGTTTTTAATGTTTCCTGAACATTTTTTTATTTAACTATTCTTTTATGAAGCTATACTTCTTTAATGGCGTTATGAAAAAAATGATCAACTGAAGTTTTAATAAAAAGTGTCACCGTAGCTACAAAAAGAAGTTGCTCGCTTACGGTTAACGATCAACTTCAGACCAAAGCTGGCTGATTTTTGAAGCAATTATGAAATTACTTAAAACGTGATCGAGTCGATCATTAGCACATGTTTTTTGTTTTTCGATGAGGGAAACCAACTGAAATGATCGATGGCGAAGTAACAACCACCATCAGTTGTTCATTTTCATTTAAGATAGTGATATCGTCGAACATAAGATTTTTAATTTTTTTAGTTTGGACCGTGCTCATATTAATACACAAAAGTATGGTCAAATTTAAAAAAAGGTATTTTTTTGAAATTATTCAATGAAATATTTAACATAATTCAAGGAAAATTGATTGATGCATTGTATTGCATTATGTTTTTCAATAATTGATTTATAATTCGTTTCAATACGTAGATATTACGGTAATAAAACTATACTTTTAGTATTTTAATAATTTAATTTTTACTATGTCGCTCTTTAAACATTTTGCTGGGACACATAATTAACTATTTAGGCAAACTATTTGTATATGCAATTGACTGTTTATTCATATCTATACATGAAAGTTTATGAATACAATCCACTTCTATATGATAAATAATTTAAATAAATATATTTTGAAACAAGTGATTCAATGTTGTATTGATTTACAATTAATTCATATACATAATATGTAAGATTTGTATAAGTTGTCAATTATGATTAATATTGTGAAATACTATACAGTATGTCTAAAAAGCTAACTGTGTACATATACAATAATGTACATATACAAAAATGTAAAAATTTCCAATTGGGCTCATGTCCCTTTTAGCGACACCAATATCTGGCAACGTTGCATTTTCTACTTTGTTGTTAATATGATTTGCGAGTAAACCAGGCCATAATGAAAATTTTTCAACAAAAGCGCAAACTATACGATATTACTATATTGACTTACAATATTTATACTATATTAACTTACCATATATTACTATATTTAGAACTAAATTAACAAAAAAAAAAAAAAACCATGAACTAAATAAAAAGTAAAATAGAAAATGCAACGTCGCTAGATATTGATATCGCTAAAAAGGACATTTGAAAACTAGTAACTTTCTGGGAAATATGCACAGCCCAACACTGAAAAAATTGACAAAGGGTAAAAATTAGCAATTGAATGAAAACGAAGCGACAGTTGAAACCAATGACAACTGTCAGTTAATTGAAAATTGAGAAAATAATTATTTTAATTGTATTACACTTACATGTATGTGTAGATTCTCTGTTCACTGTGATTGCTGCCATTTGTCTACTATATTGCCATTAAAAGCAAAATTTATTTTTAAATTTGTATCATATTTTAGTTATCACAAACTACAAATAACTGATGTGCCATTTCGGGTATTACTAGATGATGCTATGACTGTGAATTATAATTCTTGTTTTAATAACGACAAATAGGTGTAACTTCTTGGGAGCGTATATAAGTATACAAACCGTTTTTTTTTCATTCAGAATTATAGGGATTAATCGAAGGAAAGTAAAATGGATTACTTTTTATTAATTTTATTATTAGAAATTAATTATCAAAAGAATATTTTTGGTTATATCGGTATTACTTTGTAGAGTAATAAGTGAGTAATTTTTATAATCAGAAACAGTAAATTTTACATGCAACCGCAAAGGAAACATACATCAGCGCAATGACTTTATAAATGTTATGTACTTATTTAAAATTAAAAAAATATTTCTTTGAATAAAATATAAGTAAAATTCAATTTATTTAAGAACATCTATTATAATATAGATTTCAGCAAGCTATTTATGTTTTAGTTAGGTAATAAATTGCCGATAGTCGTATTATGTGAGAATATGTAATTAATTTTAATTGAATGATTTTGGCTAAATTAAATCTACTTATAAAAAGAAAAATACCATCTCGTTATCGAAGATAATTTTGCATAAGTTCTAAGACAAAGTTTCAACGCAAATATATGATTTAATCGCTTTAAAATCGAGCTGACTACACGAACAGATGAAGTGTTTATGAGATCATGAGCGTACGATGCACCATTCTTACCCACCCCATCGCAATGTTGGCAAACATATCTTCTTACTCCTCGGTTTTTCACTTGAACAAAATGACAATGAAATTAAAATGAAGAGAAGTAGGTAAATTAAAAACGATTTTATTGATATCATATTTTCAGATGGTAGTTGAAAATAAAAAATTAAAAAAAAGCATTTGATTAAATGAAAAACGAGTGCGAAACTCACCTCGAGCAATACCTACGTGTATAAAGGCCAAACTGAAAGGGGTGCGTTATGGAATGAGCATAAAAGTTTTTGCATCCAGAGACAAGTGTAATGTCTCATTTTAACTTGGCCATTATTCTTTCCCAGTTCAATTATATTCAATTTATAAGCCGCGCGCGTGGAAACGTTGCATTTTTCCCGTAGCAAAAAACTTGCATAAATCCCTTGGGATAATTTATACATTACGCGAAAATGAGAAAAATCTAAAAATGGAAAAAGGAAATCAGAGATTTTTGTTCATTTTATAAAGTTGAACTAAATTAACTGAATTTTCTCTTGTCAAATTATTCAAATTTCCCAAATCCCATGGCTTGTGAACATCATACTCTTAACTCATCCTTTATATTTGGTGAACTGAAATTATCCAGTGATCCTTAAACAAATATTATTCATCAAGCATTCATAACAAAATGTAAATATTCTCACGTCACTTTTCCGTACAAACTCGGATGCTGAAAAGCGTTGCTCCCGGAGAAACATTAACTGCCTATTCGAACTCGCTACGTTCAAATTTACGCAACTACACGAGGCAAGTCTAAATAAATAAATTATCATCACCCCATGTGTGTAATAAGAAGTGTAAGCAATCAAATAAAATCGTAATTTGTATAAATATGTTTCAGTTTTAATGTATATCAAATATTTTAATACTGTTATCATACAATATTGACTTTAGAGAAAATTTGAAATTTCTTCATCCTTATTTGTGGAAAATACGATATTTTATTGTACTTTTTGATATCAAATAAGAAGATCTTTTACTTCCATTCTAATTTATTAAAAGGGAAACACATAAACCAACTGCGCGTACTTTAAAGTTTTCGTTTTCAAAGACTATAATCTTAAACTATATATTCAGCGGATCCTCTGAAAAAATAACTCTTTTCCGCAAGAAAATTTCTCAACGATCGTGAAAAGCTTATCGTATCTTACCGCCAATGTCGCCAACAAGAAAATGTAAGTTTCCATTATTTTCATCTGAAGTTTCAACAAACACTATTCCAACAATAACTTATAGATAAAACTTAAATTCAAATATTTAACTTATAAATTTAGTATTTCAAGTCTTTTGAAAACAGTTTAGATGAAGTTATTAACTTGTGAAATGATCAGATTTACGATAAATTATGATAAAAATATAAACTTTTCGTAAAGAAAATCATCATTTTAAAAAAATGGTTCTAAAACAAAAATCTTTTCCACTATTTATTATAAAGCCAATCGATGGTAGGTATGCTTCATTTTTACAACCGACGAATATCGTTAAAGTATGAATAAATGTTCCGTTTGTGCTTGCGATTTTTATGAACTACGTGATGACATATCGGAATGTCTATTTGTTACCACCTATTGGGATACGGTACAGGTATTGGATACCGTTACGTGCAAATCTGATTCTTGCGATCGTAACACAAGATCGTAACGCAAGCGGAAAACTCGTATAGAGAAATCCGTTTGAAAAGATATATTATTTTCCTTTGACTTTGTCATTTCTTTCCAAGTTGATTCTAATTCATATCGCCCTTCTCTAACATTGGTTTCATTGGTTTGAATATTATATCAGTACGATATTTTGTTCCTTATATCACGCGGTAATATATACTATAATTAAATTTAAGTATTTAACTTAAATGTTATAAATGTAGGAATGTTATTTTTAAATTTAATATTTAATTAATTTTCTGAGAACTATTAGAAAAAAATGATAGTTATGCCACCACATATACTATTTTTATTTATCATATCTGTAAGACGATATGATTCCAAAAGTTTATAGCTAACAATTATTTGTTTGTATTTTTTTTTGCTTTGGTGTTATTTAGGTGTATATTTCTAGTTTTCACTCAATCCTCACATAACAGTAGAACTTTTTTCCGACCAGTGATATTCATCATACATTTACGAAGCATACTTATTGTATAATAAAGTAGTGAAAACCAATACATTAAAAATATCTATCTTATCTAAAGCTAATGTGAGAATAGGGATGTAGAACTTTATATTTGGCCCTCGGAATTATGATGGATTTCCGAAATGGCCCGTAATATCATTTGGGTTGGCCACCCTTGTCTTAGAGAACCAAACCATACTAAAATTCTCCAAACATTGAACTGTAGGACTTAGAGCTAAGGTCGATTTAATCGCTTTGAGTAGTTGTTTGGATGGGATTTGAAAGAAATAAATTGAGCGTCATTATTAAGATGATTGAGTAAATTGGAGAGGAATTTAGGAAATGTTCTTGAAGGAAATTAACTGGGACGATAAATTTGATGTCTTTATGATTCGATTTATTATATAATAATAGATTTTTTTTTATAAATAAATTAGCATTATTGAAACAAATATTGATTAGTTGGCCCTCTATAGCGGTAACCGCATTAAGTCGACCAACATGATAAAAAGCATAGCTCCACTTAAACCGTAATTTCCAACATTACACGAGTAGTACTCTTATCATAACCAAAATACGTTTATACCTATTGAAGCATCAACAATATCATAATCAAAGATGAAAGATGAATAAGAGCATTTGCTTTTAGATCAGAGTTTAACTCGGTTTTGATATCACTTGAATCTCGTCCTTTTAAATGAATATTATGTAAAATAAAGCGATCCAAATAGGTTTAAAATCATTCACCATGTTTTTATCCATAGCAGTAAAACTAATTTTTAACCGTATGTAAGTAATGTCCTCAAATTTTGAGATTTATCCTTTGCAATGTCTGATAAAGAATATTGGATAATTGTTATCTGTAAAACAAAAAAAAAACACAATAAACTTTAATTTTGTGAATGGTTCAGTTGTTACCACTTTATTAGGGGTATTCACTAAACATCGATACATCGAATCTCCAAAGAATCGATGTTAACTATATGATACATTGGATTATTTCAATTTTTTCACATAGACTTCATCTATCTGATGCATCAATTTATATAAAACTTCGATTTTACGAAAAAAAACTAACTTTGTTTAGTACTGACAGAGACTAATGGAAATATATATTTTGACATTAACAATTATTTTAAATTTTAACAAATGTCATTAACAGATGGTTGCACTTATGAGTAACTATTAGAACCAAGCGGTAGAGATAAACTGTGTATGTATTTACGTAGTCCAGAAGGAAGAAGACTGTACGAGAATCTATTGGAAATCCGAAGAAATTTAAAAGCTCAGTTTTCTAAGCTTTTTAAGATTACTTTCAACTACTTAACTATTTTAGGGACTTCTGTTCCATCCAACTGCTTATTTTCAAAGATTGCTCAAATAGTCAACCAGCAAAGGAAAAGAATGAAAGGAAAATGATTAAGTAAGCTTCTGGTCATGCAAAGTTTACTTAAGCAGCAATATGCATAACTAGCTTTGACTGAATACTGGCTAACTGAAAACAAAATTAAAGTTAAATTTTATTGATAGATTAAGACTTTATTATTAGTTTTCTGTTGTTTTAAGCGAAAAGTTTGTCAATGACATTGTTGTGGTAAGTATGTTCAAAACACATCGATGTTTTTAAGTGATGTATCTATAAACATCGATAGAGGGTTCCGATATTTCACAACGAATAAATACAGCGATGTATTTTTCAAGTGTTCACCATTTACTTTGAAATAAACTTGAGTTTCATTTAAATCTACCACAAAACGCCTTTAAACAATAATCATGGATAAAGTAGTGATTTTTTGGACAAAACGTGTAAACAAATCACATATCTACCCTTTTTGTTTCACTTAATTAAATTTTAATCGGTGAGCTTTTATATCTTTATTTGTTTTTCGATCTCATAAATAAATCGTTTTTGAAATCAAAAATTCATTGAAGTGAAAAAATATCAGACACAATTTTTGAATTTATATCTACCAACTTTCGAATATATACAATTTACATTTATGATGACAAATTTTCATTCGTGAAAACGGAGCACATAAACTTTAAACGGGAAAAAGGTTAAGGACGATCTTATACGGTTGAACAGAATAAAACTGCAAAGTGCACGATGCAAAAGATGTGCTTAGTACAAGGATACAAATGTTTGCGTTTAAATTATTTGTATTAGTCGATCGTTCAAGGTTTTGCCAATATATTTCTCGCATTGAACAAATAAGATTTATAGTGTAGTAGAAAAATTTTATTGAGTTTTTCAAATATTCACGTAAAATTTGTGAGTAAATTTCAATATTAAGTTATGAAATATTGTTTTTATTACTAGATGAAATGGCAGCTAAGAAATAAATATTATTAATATGTATCGTTTTTTTTTTAAATTAATTTAAAAACCTGTTTTAATTTTATAACCAAAGTGAATTAGGCCGGTACTTACTGATCTGCTTTATGATTAAATTGAAAATTTTATAGATAGGTATAAACGAAATGATACGTTTTCGCTGTGTGGCCTATCGTTTTATATAATTAGTAATTAATTAGAATTAGAGATCAACAGCTTATTAGAATAGGAAATGGGAAACAGCTAAGAAGTATGCTGTTTTACAAACATACGTTATTATTTTAAAATAACTAAATATTATTAACCTTAACAAATTTTGAAGCTTTCAATTTAATTGATTTCAATCGGTATGAACTAAGATTTCTTTTCTACCGAACTGAGCTTTTTGAAACATAAAAGATAGTTAACGGATTACTGCTTCATATTTTGGATTAATATATGAGTTGTTGAATTTTTGCCAATTTTTTGGCCTAAAAATATTTCTTGATGAAAATTAGTGGTTTTAATTTTTAATTTGTTTTGACATATCTTCCAAATTAATGCCGTCAAAGCTAAAATTCACGCATTTAATCCTCTACAAAAATTGCGTTAAGTTTAGAAAATCAGTGTGGTTTTTTCAATGTGGAAAAGCACATAATATAATAAATTTCAATATAACTAGTAAAACACATTTTTAAAAATTCAAAAAGAAAAACAAATTTCACTAAATTATTTCATGTCCGACCGAAACTAATTTTTACGGCTGAAACTGAAACCAAATTTCGGCATCGATCTCAGTATCGGTTTTCGGCTGAAACCGAAACTTTTATATAAGGTCATGTTTTCATAAGAAAAAAGTTAGACATAATTAATAAGTCTTTCCTTTTAAATCCAATAGGTATCCTATAGGTATTTATTATTCATTTAGCCGTTGATATTTGAGCTAATATCGCTTCTTATTCCAAATAAATTATTTATACCTCTTAAAATAAGGGGTTGATTTGAAAAAATTATAAAGTGACGAAAAATTATAATTAAAAAAAAGTTATAAAACAAAGTTATTTATTATCTCTTATGTTTTGGTACACAAAATCAAAAGCGTTCTTTCTTACCTATATCCTAAATATAAAATAATTTCTTCTAAGCTTTGGTCAGTTTTCTCTTAAACTAAAAATAAAAAATATTAAAAAGCTTCATATAGCTACAACTATGTGTTAAAAATTATTTAAATGAACTCATAACTGAAAATAAGATTACAATTCATATTTTAATAATCTTATATTAGATACAAATGAGAAAAAACAACTTTTCAGCATTTTCATCTCACGAATTCAGTTTCGGTTTCGGTCATAGTTTAGGCATTACGACATTCGAAACCGAAACTCATTTTTTTTCCGAAACTAGGCCGAAACCGAAATCGAAAGTTTGGTCGGATACTACTTGTTTCTCAAAATTAAAATTTTAATTCAGTAAATGGCATCGGAATTCAACTTATCGATTCTTTTATTTGATCCATCAATCAACAAATAATAAATTTCCAAACTGACCCTTTGGGCATCAAAAAATATTATCATCGCCTAATTAATATATTCAAAATCAAAATTTGAACGTTGAAATACTAATAACAAAGATTTTCATTCCACAATATTGATACTTCTGGTGATGCTTATAGTTACGAAACACGTGCAAATTTGTATGAGATGGGGTTAAAAGTTTTTGTGTATAATTACAGCAAATATTTAAGTTTCGTTCTATAGAATAGTTAAGATATTCTAAAATACCACTGAGAAGGTTAAAACCGTTAAAACCAACTAAATTGGAACAGAGATTTTTTTATCGATTTGATGGTTTCTAATTAAATACGAGTTTATATGTACTAATAAAATTTGAATTATGTACTATACATACCATAATTAAAAGGGAGCTTAGTACTGTTTTAAGTGTCAATTTTCGAAAGAAATTTTCAGACATGTACCGTTAAAATATTTTCTGAGGAATTTCAATTTTTTTGATGGAAAAATAATAAGTTTCAAATAACTTTCAATATTAACTCGGTTTGAGAAAATGAAGCGTTAAAATCCATCTTTATTTTCCTACGGACTCAAAGCTTATAATAAATATGTTTAACAATAGACACACGACTATGAGCCATATTTATGGGATAAGTTCTATAGAACTGAAACGGCTTAAGTGCAGTTAAAACCTAATGGTCCCATAGGAGAGGTCAGGAAAAAAGACCACAAAGAAGACAGGGATTACCTTCTATAAGCATTGTTTCCCGTTATTTCTCGTAGAAAATTTACAAGTCATTGATTTTATTCCGTATTCAGACCAGCAATAAGTATTTTTCTTGGCAGAGGCGATTAAATTTCGATGCAAAAAAACACACTTTTATTTTTTCAAATAGCTGTGATAAATTGCGATAATTCGTGTTGTGAAAAATAATACCAATTTAAAATATGCGAGCAAAGAAAAAAAAAGGAACGGAAGGAATGGGAGATTTTTTAAAAAACAAATAAATGTTATAATACGGTCTCATCACATGGACCATCCTTCACATTTCTTTTTCCCTTCTTCTTTATGTTGAGAAAAACAAAATTAGGTCATTAATTATTATGTGACTATCTAGGCAAAATGTTTTTCTGTTGGGAAACGTAAACCGGAAAAAATAAATGAGCCGTTTCTGGCACTTGTTTTAATTACTAACGACCAAAACGAATAAAAATACAAATTGTTAACTTCATCTTACTGTGGAGTATGGTGTATTGTTTAAATTATTTAATTATATCCTGTGCAAGAAATAATTTACGGTTTTGTTTCCTCATTTTTCAACTTACACGTTCGTGTTTATCTGTCGGTACCAACAATTACAATAAGGAAATTTAAATTTATACACTTCTTATATGTTTTCACAATCTCATTTAAATTTCTGAACTAGTTTTTCTGACGTGTTACCATTTGTAGTAAAATTCACCGATTCCGAAATAGTATAGTTTATGCAAGGAAATTTATATTAATTAATGAAACTACATATTTATGTAATGTTATAAACCAAAAATTTAAATATGTACTCTGAATATATGAACACATGTATGCATTGAAATTTTGAGAATTTATTCAAACAGTTAATGAAAACTAAAAAAAAGTTTACCTACCAAGAACTGTAATCAATGATATAATGGTATCATGGTAATCAATAATGAATTATTCTGTTAAAAAAGAAGTTGTGGATTAAAAAAAATGATATTTTATACATCCTCCCGTTTCCCATCAAAAACTTAACATCCTGCTTTATTGAAAAGTACTTTTTCTTTTCAAATCGAATTGTTTCATCTAAGTTTTACAGTAGTATGAAAAATTAAGGGTTAAAGTTACAGAAAATAGTTCAATGGTTTTCAGCTTACACATCGTTTTTTTTATAAAAAAAAGAATATTATTTTTTTAATTTTATATGCCTTGAGAGATTTCAAGAATTTTCAATTGAACTTTTAATTTTATGAATATTATTGAGTTTAAGTATGAGTACAATTACCAGAACTGAGAAATCATAAGACGCAGTGTATCTATTAGGTAGCATTAACCCTTCCGCACAAAATTGAATTTAAAGATTAGTTAAGACATCCTTAACTTATGGCGTCTATTGATCTATTTGGTAACTATGTGATATAAATAATCTTCTAGCGATAAAATTTATCATTCAAAAATGTTTTCATATCATTAGCCTTTCCGTTACGGAGTTACAAAAAGAATGTAATATACGGCGATATGTATTTACTACAACGTTTGAAAAAAATGTTTAAAATTTGGAAATATTTGAATGTTCATATATTCTGTCTCAACTGATCATTGTTTAAGTTTAAATGGCTCAACTACAACTGCATTTACAATTATTTTTAATTATATTTATGAAAAATAACAGTTTATTTGAGTATTCCTGTTACAATCTCCGAAATGAAATATTTCAACTAAGCACGTCTACCACGTATGCTCATTGACGATATATTTGAGACAGAGACACAATGCGAATGTGCCTTATCATATTTCATTCTCTCGCATGTTAAATTCTATAGATTTACGTGTTCCTTTCTTATTACTGTCGATTTTTCGATTCATCAAATTTCAAATCACAACGATGCTAAAGAAGTTTTCACTTCAAAATAAGTAAAACTAATTTTGTAAAATTTACAAAATAAATTTTCTTACAATTTTTTTTTTGGTTCAGCCCCGAAACTGTCAAGAAACCCATGAAATAACCGTTTTTTTACATACATGACGATTGTTGACAATTTTGGTGGATTTCTCTTTACAAGCTTTAGCTCCACAATAGAAAAAGGAAAATAAAACTTAAGTTGTAATTTTTTTTTTTTGAGTTTTATAAAATGTTTGCTTTTTTATGATCTTAAAATTTTATAAAGTGAAAAATTATAGGGGATCTAATTTCATTGATTGTTATTATTTTTGATTACATTATGTGCAAAACACATTGAATGCAGACTAATTTACATCCCCAATTTTGAAATCATGTTAAAGAATAAGAGCTACTTAATAAACATAGCGTGTCTTAAAGGTTTTGATTCTTGTGCTATTGACAATTAGTTCTTAAGCCTTTGGCGTATGGAAAGCGAAAAAAAATTACCCTGGTTTTATTATTAAGCTACTAACGATGAGATAGATTAAAACGTCAAATGCAATTGTGACATCACAATCTGAGATCCTCATTTCACTCCACTATCATATTATATCAAAAATTTTACCCCTGGGTGGGAAATCTTCATTCTTGGTTACAGCGTTTTTTAAAACACTATTGATCAGCTATACTCAACCTTTCTTTCTCCGTGCCAAGTTCCGATTTTTCCTTCTCCATATGAGCCGCAACATGTTTATAGTAAACTGTTAATAGAACGCAAAATTGAACTATTATTCCCAAGAAACTATACCCGTAACACTGTCCCACTTGTACCAACCTACAAACTGACCGATTAAAACCCAGGATAGATTATATTTTTTACCCTGATTACAACACAAAATTGAAAGCATGTTGAAAACAACACAAAAAAAATATTTGATAACAATAATTAATTTGGGCCGCATGCGGCCCGTAGGCCGCAGATTGAATATTGCTACTATAGATAGTACATATTTTCAAACATTTTGTTAGAAATTTTTATGGAACGCTTATTTTGTCGTTTAGAATATTAATATTTAAGTCATAAGTTTTTGTATAAAGTGGTAAAATACATAAAGCATTTTGTTGTGTGTAAAAAAAATAACGATTCTAATTACATAAATATTTTGAAAAATATTAAGTTAGGTGAAAAAGTTTTTTTTTTTGTGTAAAAGAAGTAAAAAACGCATAAATTTTATTTTTGTTCCACTCATCGCCATTCTTCATCTCCATATATTCATTTTCAACCAAATACCCTAGTGAAATTAATCTTTTTTTCGTCTTACTTAATATCAGAGAGAAAATAAAACCAGAAGAATAAAATATATGAATAAGGCAATATAAAGGACAAAATGTAAAAAAATTCAGAGCAATCCAAACATTATTCTGTATTATTATTTATTTTTATTTTCTCCTTTCGTTAAATTTTAAAATATTTTCCTCGAAAAAAATCTCGGGAGACTTAAAGTGAATGGAGACATAAATTCTTTTATTTAAAAATGAGATTTTCTTTATATTTAATTTTTATCTTCCAACATCAAAAATGTACTTGGTGACTTTAAATTTCTTAAATTTTCGGCTTTAATTTTTATTTTATTAATTCGTAAGCAGTATGCTCGGTTCTCTTCATCATTTACTACTTAAGTAGAATTTTGCTTAGTCTCAATTTATCGCATGTACACTAATAAAATATATATATAATAATCTCGACATCGAAAAGTTTTTCGCAACCGTTTCGTGTTCATAAAAGTTATTTGATGTTTACTGAAGATATTTCTACTTTTTACTTATTTTTCGTCATTTCGTCGAACGAAAAACTTTAACATAAACTGTAGAAGCTCGACAGCAAGCAGTAAATCAATATTTCAGATTAGCCGATTAGAGAATTCACATCGTGTACACGGAGAAAAATCGAATTAAAAAAATGCTATTCCCAGAGAAATCTTGGAGATGTTTTCTCCATATTCCGCTGGCCAACATATGGAAATATTGCTTACAATCCGTTTTTTTTAAATTCGTTTAAATACAATAGGATACTAAAAACAGGTTCCCCGTACATTATGCACGTAGAGAAATGGATAGGAAAGCCTAGGCGTTTTTCTTTCTCTTTACGTTTTTTCTCGTTTTTGTTCCATTTATGAGCTTGAAAATTGAAAACAGCTTACAACTTGTTTATTTTGTATTCGTTTACAGTAACCAAGTACGTATAATAAATCAAACGTGGATTTTCTCGGCAACCACCCGCCATCCTGATTGCTTCCGTCTTCTCCATTTCTTACCCACCTCTGGTTCTCATTCCTTTAACGCCTTGCACATCGCTCTCCTGCTACATAAGTCGAGTACTATTCCCATATTTCCGTCGTCTGTCTCGGACCATTTCTTCTCAAAACCCTCACTCCAATAACTTCCTTAGAGCCAGTCGGTTTATCATGTTACCTTTATACTCCTACACGTAAAAACTATTACATTGTAAATTTTGGAAAAAAATGAAAAATATGAATATACATCACTTCTTGTTTCTTTGTTCACTATTTATATGAGAAAAATGTAAATTACAGAAAATTCTCTATCGGGGCAATATCATACATTTATTTTTTGATTTCAAAACTTGGAAGTTTTATATGCACTTATGGCAAAATGAACAACTGAACAACTTTCAAACTGTATTTTATACATTTCATTAACTTAACTTTCAGACTCCCCACATAAATTATAAAGAGATTTTAAAGTGACATATTTACCATTTTAATATTAAAAAATTAACGAAATACACAAAAAAAAAAAAGATTTTTAGGTCTCATTCGTAAGAATTATAGAAAAAGCCAAGGCTATTCACTCGAAACTATGATTGTTACCTACTATTTAAAATTTTGGTTTTCAGTATTTAATAAAATGCTACTTACTTGAATAATAATATTGTTATCCTGGAAAAATAAGCTCTATTTAAATTATCACTTAGACCACTTTTTGGCTTTAACTCAAATAAAAAAATCAATTAAGAACAAATCAAGTATGAATAAGTCAAGAAATGCACTGATATCTGATAACAGCATACACAGCTCAATGCAAGAACCTATTAGCCAATGGTATTACGAGATTTGAAGATGTTCATTTGTTTTGATTATTAGAAAATTTAACGAAGCCACTCCCACTCAATGCCTCAATTTATATATACGAATTGGTATTCGCAGTTTTGTGCACTGAAGCCATTCGAGGTCTATCCATACATGCATTGTAATTAAAGGATTAGATTGGAAAATACTTTGAAGTAAACATCAAATACTTAAAAATAAGTATGTTTTATGGGAATAAATATTTCATGGCAATTAAAGAGAAAGGACAAAATTAACTGTGAATATTAAAGGGGAAATTATGATTCTTCCGACGCCACGATTTGACGAAGGATTCTTATGGATCTCAATGAAATAAGTGAATGACGATCTCGTCTGGATCTATAAGAATCCGTCATCAAATCGTGGAGCCGGGAGAATCTTAGTCTTGTCATATTAATTGCAAATAAATATAAAACCAATCAACATTGTAAAACCATAAACAGTGTAAAAAATTGCAATTATGGGTTTTGAACTTATAATAATAAGTAAAGTAAAAAATTCTTCCCTAATTGAAATATTTTTAAAAAATTTAGGGTAAAGAAATTAATATTCATAGACTTGAAATTATTCAAATTTAACAAGAGAAATTGAAAGTAAGCGCAGAAGTGGTTTTACAAATTTTTTTCACTACGTAGTGTATCCTTAAAAGATATAGAAAGTTTTTGAAACTTAAATAATATATTTGAACGGAAACAATATAAATTAATAGTTACAATAAATTATATAGTTGAAAATTTTTAGGAAGTTAGAAAATTCTAAGCATCAAAAATTTTTTTTGTCTAGGCTTGTAATAGTTTTTCTCGCAAATAATTGAGATAGATATCTGAAACAACCAGGAACTTAGTATTTTAGTAATACCTACATATTTACAAAATTTCTTAAAGATATATTTTCGGGACCAATCCACGATGCTTTTACTCCAAGACCCTTTTGTTACAAATTCGAAAGTTTTTACCATTACCTATAACCTTTCGTCAGTAATGTTAAGTTTTATCTTTGAAGAAAAAAACTGTTTATATAATAAAATTCTCAGATTTGGGAGTATTTAATTAATTTTCCAGTAAAGGAAGGGGTCTTACATTGCAAACCTAATAGCTTTAAAAAATAATTATATTTGTTTTTGATTTTTGAGAAGTGTTGAAAACTAAAGAAGTTTTCTTTGGTGACCATATGTAAGCTTGTATACTCAAATGCTTAAAACGGGATATTTAAAATTTTCTCTTGTTTGTCTATCTATCTACCAGTAATAACTCTTTTAAACACAAAATTATAGCACTACAAAAATATAATTTTGATGTAAGAAAATAATATTATACAACTGTACCGAGAAACTAAATAAGCATGTTAAATATCATTACATAGATCTAGGAAAGAAAATTATAAGGTAGCTTTAAAAATTATTTTTTCATTTAAATACTTAGTAAATCAGATATGTATTACTTAAGTTACTAAAGTCGTGCAAAGTTTTTCTTCCTTGTTAAAACATTTCAACAATATGATGGAATATAAAAAAAATCAACTAAAATTGATATGATACGGTTTTTTGAGAAATTTTTGAATGATACAATATTCTCCGTTTCACAAACTTTTTTGGACTTTTTTAGTGATGATAGCTTTAACTTAATTTCTAAATGTATCTTTGAAACATATAATACTACAATATTTTGTACAGGAAATGAATTTTGTAAAGTTATTTTATTTTATTCTTATTCAAATCCATTAAGGTACGAAAATTTTTGTCCAAGGAATATAATTCTCCATTTCAAATCACTACTTGGGTGCCATTTTTTTAAAATTAGGTATGACAATTGAATAATTGAATATCAATACTTTGTTCTAAGCATTTTGTAACTGTTGTTTATTGTCACTTTATAACTACTTAGGTCTTTAGCGACTCTAGCGTTTATAAAAATCCTTAATAGAAAAATATCACAAATTTGCTCGATACGAGGATCGAACCCAAAACCTACCAGTTTTGGAGTAGTCTCCTAAACCATTCGGTCACCAGAAGGTCTAATGCAATTTAATGTGGATTGTTTTCAAACACTTTCATAATAGAGATTTTTTTCAATAAGCCCGTCAAAATTCAAGAGTTTTAAGTCTTCCACAAAAATCTTTTTTAAAAATAAAAAGCACTAAAAAGAGTGTGTTCTTTTTTTTTCAATTCCAAAAACTAAAATAAAAAAGTTTACTCGTAAATAAATGCATAAATTGTAGTAAGACTTAGTAAAAGCTTTTGGTTATAAGAATCTCCTTCCAATTGTAAAAGATTTCCTTCTTTGAGGTCAAACATAAAATTGTCTCAGAACGAAACCAACATTCACCTCTCCTGTTTATATATTCAGTATGCATTTAAATGCAGAAGGCACACTTGGCCCCAGTTTCCTCGTTTTGCAGCGTCTTTTCTTGGCTCGTGCCTTTGCTCTTCCTTGCCCATTCCCGCGAATTGCACAGATAGAACACTCAACGAAGATGTATTGCAAATGAGAGTCCATGTTTTTATTTAAACAACAACCCAAAGAAGACTAAACGAAGAAAAAAAAACAGATATAGAAAGAGAGACCATAAAAAGCAAAATACTTTAAAATTCTTTCACACGTTTGAATTAATGTAATGACTTTTTAAATTTTTTTATTCCGGTTTTTTCATTTGAATTCGATTCCAGTTCATTAAATGGAACTTTTCCTTTAAATTCGTTCGGCATACGTCGTTTATTATTATTATTTTTATTAATGTCTCCTTGAAAATGGATGTCTGCTTGTCCAGCATTACTTTATAAAATGGAAAGCGACGAGGTGAAATAGAATTTAAAAAAAAAGCCATCGCCACTCGAGCAATATTAAAAGTAATTTGTGAAAGCTTTTAGTCGAGGGATGTGAATTGAAACCAATTTTGTGTCGGCACACAAAAATGCAATTTAATTTTATTGTTGCATAAACTGTAATTGCAGCTTTTATTATTTTAATATTTATTTAATTGCAAAACAAATTAAATATAAAATATTAAAGATGCCCATAAAAAATAATCACCGTTTGCAATTGCTGAAATTTATCGATATCAAAATTTTTTTTTTTTATTTTTTTTGTTGAAAGGGCAAAAAACTTTACTGGTAGGGATTTAAGTTTTCCAAGTTTTCAATTTTATAAGCACAAAATCGTACAATGGATACAAATAAAAACTTTTCACTTAAATTTTATATTTCAAACTCGTAGATTTTCAAAATTCAGAGACAAAAATAAAATTGGCACAAATAAAATTAATTTTA
Source organism: Sisyra terminalis (assembly GCA_958496175.1). NCBI lineage: Eukaryota > Metazoa > Arthropoda > Insecta > Neuroptera > Sisyridae > Sisyra > Sisyra terminalis. The sequence goes on from OY292275.1 coordinate 19,713,732, forward strand.
TCCTTTGTAACGAAAAAAAAGAGCAGAGAATATAAATAAAAATCTGCTCTACCGGAAATATTAAATGGGGTCTTCTATTGCTTTTTTCGAATTCTTTTCTATATTTGAAAAAGCGAGTTTGTGCTTTCCAAGTTTGGGTAAGAAAAACACGATGAAGTCTCTGACCGGAATTGAAACTTTTTGAAAATATACTACATTAATTGTCATAAATATTTTATTCGACCGTCGCTTTACACAGGAAGAAAAATTTGTTTTGATTTTAGTTTAATAAAAATGAGTTTTTCTAAGTTTTTTTTTTAATTTTTGTTCATATTTTCATAATGAATTTTGTCATTAAATCTTATATCCCTATACAATATTTTATTCTAACATCGCTTGGTGAACGTTGGTAAATACAAATTCTCTAATTTTTCATTAAAACACTGAATATAAAATAATTATTGAAGTTTGAATTTTTCTTAAAAAAAAAAAATAGAACTAGTGAATGAAAAAAGTTTGGGTCAAATTCCGATATCGGCTGAAGTCCCTTCTAGGGCAATCAATATCTGGCTACATTGCATTTTATTTAATTCATGTTTTTGTTTTAATTTAGTTCTGATATGGTATATCTAACTCTATAGTGGTTAAATTTTCCCTATGAGCATTAATTCGCCAATTAAACTAAAAACAAAGTAAAAAATGCAACGTTTCCAACTTTTGATCGACCTATTTATGACGTATTGCTCCAGATATGTATTTCAATTTTCAAATCTTTGTCAGTGGTCCCCTAGTAGTTTTAGATCTGAAACAATACATCATAAATATATTTTGTTTATTTATTTTTTTCAAATTTATGATTATAATTTACTTTTGTAATTTATATTTCATAAATTAAAAACTTTAATCAAACTAATTATGTAAACTATAATCATAAATTTGAATAAAGGTTCAAACAGAATATATTTATGACGTATCGTCCCAGATCCAAAGCTACTAGATAACCTCTGCGAAAGTATATACATATATATTGCTTAAACAGAATTTAAACTATTCAAAATTAGCGAAAAAATATAATTTGATTTTATTTGATTTATAGATTTTTATTGATTTATATGCAAAATTAGGGAATTATTCCAATCACAAATATATAGGTACATATATATTGCTTCAACAGTATTTAAACTGTTCACAATTAGTGAAAAAATATAATTTGATTTTATTTTATTTATTGATTGTTATTGATTTATATGCAAAATTAGGGAATTAGTCCAATCACAAATAGTCTTGCCTCTCATATGTTTCGTCTTGTTTTTTCAAATAGTATGTGCAGTTATTTTTCTGAACTAATAATTTACATCGAAGTAGGTTTTAAAGTAATACGTATTTTAGTTCCTTATAGTTACGTTTGTTTTATAAAATATTTAGATAATGGAAATTTTATGTAGTCATCACTTATTGTTTTAATTAACTTATCATCGATTAATGCACAGCTGTTCCGAAACTTTTATGGACCAACATACTGTTTACGGGAAACAAATTATTCAGACTCTCTCTTCATAAAAAATGAATATATTGATTTCTTTAAAAAGTAAAAATAATAACATAACCTTTCTTAAGCCTCCCCTCCGCTCCCCATAGTTAAGAACAGGGTTTACTAAACGTTTTTCAGCGGCGGAACACTGAGCAAATCCGAAAGTTTTGACGGAACACTAAGCTTATTTTTAGGTAGAGTAAAATTCATAATAGTATTAGTAAAGAAAAATGTTATTAGAGAAATAGTATAATTTTTTTAATAAACAAACAATACAAATAAATAAAACTCCTTATGACTTTGATTGTTTTGGATTCTCAAATTACAATTTATATCACCCTCGGTTAAAATGATTGGCCCATGTTACAGTCTTTTTCTACTATACCCAACTTCTAGGTACTAAAAATCTGCTTTTGAAGTTATAAACCTCAATAAAGTTTAACCGTCGCTCGTCCTTCATTAGGAAAAAGAATATATTCAATTTTCTTAATTTACTCCAAATTTTGGTGAAATAACTATTTAGACTCCGCGGAATACCTATTTTGGTTTCGGGGAACACCAGTGTTCCACGGAACATAGTTTGGGAAACCCTGTTTTAAACCTGAAACCCTGTATCCACTTCCGGTTTCTTAAATATAATAGTTCCAGCGCCCCACTAGGGAACATATTTTTGTTAGAAAGCACCTATTTAAAATTTTTAATGATTTATTCCAAAAATGGCTGTTTTATTTGATGATATTATTAATTTCTTGATTTAAGTAATCTGTACTGCTTTAAAAGGTGGCAATGTATTTCAATATGTAAATAACTACACCAAATTTTATAAAACGTTTTCATGAAATTTTTACCGTCTTATTTCTTGTATTATTATACATTTTTAAGTAGAAAAGTAATAAATTACTTTTCGGTTTATAAGATTCAATAACATTTTATACTGCAAATATCACTATTATGTCAACACATTGTTGTGTCGTTTTTGAAAGTTGAAAAAAAAATCTAAAAATATATATTACTCCACATTTCGTCATTGCCTAGAATTTGTTGTCAAAAACCGAAAAGAAAACATTTTTCAAATTATTTTATAACATATTTCTATAAAGTAGGGGAAGTCCGGGCAAAGTGGACATCTTAAGCTTTAAGAACCTATAGCAAGAAAACGTATAGACATAGAAATAAAACAATTGCTGAATATTAATAAGTATTTATTATAATTTTTAAAATAGTCATCAAAAATTTGGTAACATCAATATTTTACTTAAAATTACTAACAATGTTCAAATTGGTACAGCTATCCGCTTTGCCCAACCAACCGGCTAAAATGAATAGGATCATAGGGCAAAGTGAACACATGGTAAATTAAAGAAAAAATACCGAAATCAATGTAAGAAGAATGAAATTAATAATAGATATATAGCTACTTAATTATCAGCAAATATGATTGAAGATCGTTCTCCCGTTCGTTGTTGAAAAACCTTGCGAAAACGGCCAAGTTGAGCCGTAGAACTACCTTTTTTCTAATGCCTATACAAAGTAGCATAAGGTAGTCCATATTTTCTTGCTGTCGTTTTCACTGGAATACCAGCATTACAGTCATCTATCGCAAGCATCAGAACATCATCACTCTATTTGGCTTGATTAGTTTTCCTTTGATATTTGTAAACCATCTATAGAATTATAAATGAAAGCCATTGATCAGAAAGTCTACCAGGTAAATTTAAATTGCTATACGGACAAAGTGGATACGTATCCACTTTGCCCGTACTCTCTTTACCCAATAAGTACTTGGTAAACTAAACCTAACCTACAACCAAATCCAAAGCAATATCTCAATAAAACTTGCAGTAATTCAACAAGAAAGCAAACACTTTAAAAATACAAACAAAGCAAAACAGTAACATTACATGTAGATGAGTAATTATGAAAATACTTACCTCGAAATATCGTAACAAAGTATCACTTATTTATTTTAACTATTTTTTTGTCCAACGACGGGTCACCTTACGCTAGCTCTGTTTGTTTACGATTGAGGAATGGAGGACGGATCACGTGACCTACGAAAGGCAAATTTGCTCGAGCCATTTCGAAATATTGTAGGGTATTTGCTTTGCCCGGATTATTCACTATGCCCGGATTTCCCCTATATTGAATTGAACTTGAAGAATTTTCTAGGAATGGAAGATATATTTTATAACATTGAAAATATAAGGATATATTTGATAACAAATAACTTTATGAATAAGTATTAATACATCTTTATCCAATTTGTATACTTTATACCTATTACATATATGTATGTAATTCTATGTGGTATATAAAATTTAGAGAGGTGAGGTGTAGAGGTGTACATATACGAGTACGTATCAAATGTTTAGTTAGTACAAAATGGATGAAGCGTGCCCAGAACATTTTGAATTCTCACGTCATTGCGGTTCGTATACATAACAAAAAGTGAGTTAAGGTTTGGGAATGTAGGGAGCAGGTTAACTACCCTCTAGGGATGAATTGTACATTGCTGGAAGAGTCACGACACTTGGTCGCCACACTTCTTTCTTCAGCACGCGCGAGCTACTAAAAAAAGAATAAAAAAAAGTACCGAAGCTTTTATTTGAGGTGATTTTGGAATTATCTCCGTTCGAAACTTATTCAAATCACTTTAACTATGTCTTATGAATTTCAAATGAGTTTCGAATCTTTTTTAAAATATTTTCGAAAAGTCGACAAAAGAAAAAAGTGTGAAACACTTTAGATTTGTATACGGAAATTACTTGAACTAAAAGAGTTAACATTGTATGTGAAAGAGGTATGATTGGGAAAGTTTTTATCTACATCTGTAGTATGTAAAACGATTTTGAGATCGCGACGCCTGATTTCAATAGACCACGAAGTAAAATGGAGCGCGTTGTCAGGAATTGCTCCCCAAAATACCCAAATTCTATTTTCTTACTAACCGAGCAGTATATTATATTATTACACCCCAAGGCATAACTACTAAGAGTCGTGAAAATTCACTCTCATTCCCCTATTTTCCCAACGTATTTCAAAGCCCTATATTTCTATATACAGCCTTTACCAGTCCTTCGTTACCATCTATCCAAGCAGCATGTATGTGCACTGAATTGTGTATTACAGATTAAAGCTTAGCGAAGGGTTGAAATTATATATCTCCCGTCAAATTCACCCCTGGTTTAGAGAAACGACTTTTTGTTCTCTTATCAAGCCACTTGAAATAAATGTTTCGGTTTCGATTTAAAAAAAATCGGTTGATACATAGGAATTCTTAAACATATACAAATAATTTTATTATAAGATACAAAGTACGTATATAAAATAATTAAATTTCTGTAAGAAAATTTTGAAAATACTCTTCGACAGCTTAAAAGTGTGCGTATAAAGTTTAGTACTTATCAAAAAGTTTCGTCTTCACACGCCTACGTGTAGTAAGTATCTTTAAATATTAATACTCGCCTAAAGCCATTTAACGTCGAAATATTATTACATACTCACACGAAAAGCTCTACTGATCTCTTTGAAAATTTCGATAAGTTTATAAATAAGGTTGAACGATCACAAAATCAAGTAACACAAATATTTTTGTCTCACTTTCCGAAAGGAGCTACACGGTAATGAAAACATTCCCGAAAATGACAAATGATTTTAGAGCTTCTTCAACTGGTGTCAAAACTGATAAGCTTTAACTTTGCTCTACTTAAGCGTGTCTTGCTTAATCACTCTTTATTATACATATTTCAAACATTTAATGATTAGAGACAGAGAGGTGATGATAAGATTGGGTGAATCTTATACGGGTAAGATAAGAAATGAGAGACTGTTGTGTCTAACGATATTTTATATGATACTCTCACGTACAAGTTGTATGATGTTGACGTTTCTAATCAAATATGATGTGGCATTTTCCGCTAAAGTAAATATTAACATGGAAAATGCTGTGTGAAAACAAAAATTACTAAGCAAAATATATATTTAAATTTCCTGTTGGATTTCATTAAAAAGAATTTACGATCACGGTGTAAACACTCCGAAAAAAAAATGTTTTTTTTGAGACTAGGATAAGGAAATAAGAAGAAATAGAGCTGTATGGGTTCTCATTTATATTTATTATAGGGGTTCCCAGAGCTCGGCAATCTGGGCTGTCTCCACTACATTTAAATCTTTTTAATATGTATTTATTTGTTAAGTTTTCTTATTCGCAACATATAAAATATAAAAAATGTATTATATAAAAGTTTCTCTTACTCTGAATGCATTAATTTAATTTTATTGCGCGTCCCATCCCATCCAGATATAATAGTGGGTATTCGAATGTACTTATTGTGAAATATTGCAGGGAGTGTTTCTGAGAAGAGTTTTAAAATTATTTTGTATTGAAAATATCGAACCAATTTTTATTGGGAAATAAAAAATAATTAATTTTTGCGAATTAAAATACTAACTTGCTGAAAATAACAACCGATAAAAATTAATTTGATATAATATATATTAGTCACATTAGTTAGTTAGCAAATAATAACTCAGTATTAATCATTAAAATCACTAGTTTTACAGAAGAGATCACCACACACCGGCACTTTCCAATTTAGTGGAAGCAAACTATATGATATCAAAAATTTAACGCCTTTACGGTGATGTCACAATGACTGAGCTTTCAGTTGGTAAAGTTTGTAAGCTCAACATTTCGACCGTGGTTAAAATACTTGAACTTGTATTATTTTCTGTTGTATTTGTTAAGTATCTTCAATTGATGTCTCGTAAAAGTCTAACAACTAATTTTCTATTTGTTTTTTTTTTGTTTAGTTGGATTATCCAGGATGAGGTAAATTGAGCTTTACCACTGCAGCCTTAGGGCTTATTGTATTTCCTGTAATTTGCTGCTACCTTTTTTCACTAAGTAAATTGAAAAAAATATTAGCTTGGTGTTTATAACGACTATTTATTCACATGCCGACTTGACGAAGTTTAGTAAAGCTATTTATTAAGTGTTGTTATTTACAAATCATTGGAATTTGGAATATAGAGATTTTGATTTGATGAAATTAAAACTACATTAAAAATCTACTCCAATTTAATAGTACTTCACTGTTTAAACTTCATCTAGATGCAGTAACTAGAGCTGAGAAGCGGAAGCTTGGAGCCATAAAGGTTAAAGATTTTGAAGGAGCTGAAGTTGATGCTGGAGATAAAATATTTACCTAAGCAAATCCGGAGTCAGAGTCGGAGTCATTAAAATGTATACTATTCCCAAACTTCCTACAATCTAATGTTAAATATAGTACAGTGAATTCTTTAAAAATACATATTTGAAACATCACACATTTAACCAATTTTAATACTGTAAAATTGAATTCGAATTGATTTTTGATTTTAGCGATCTACAACCATAAAAAAGAAAATATTAAATTTTAACAATTTAGACCGAAATTAAGCCGATTTTGGAGCTTTAACCAAACTTTGGTTCTAGAGCTAGAGCTGGAGTTTCAGTATATAAAAAACAGCTCTATATCCTAAATTTATTTAATCCAGCTACCATGGAGTAGTCTTAAAGTTTGAATATCATTGGAGTGAACCACTATTCGTTGTATACGTATTAACTAATCGTGAGTGTTAACCTTTAGGTTTTTTTCATGCAATGTCAAATTCTCAAATAAAACAATAAGAACCAATCCTTAATGATATATGAAAATGATATTTCATGTCTTGTACGGAATGGATGGATGGACTCTTATCCAGAAGCTGAGGAACAAAGTTAATACTTTTGAAATACGGGTGTATCTGACTCCTGAAGATAGCTTGGACGGATAACGTGCAAAATTAAGAAGTACTAATTGAACTAAACACCAATTAAACTTTTATGATTTCCGTAAAAATGAGAGACCGTACTTCGGACAAGTCATCCGTACCAAGAAATATTACTTGCTCTAGCTCTTCATTCAATATTAGATTGAAGAGAGAAGAACTTTGGAAAAAGCAAGAGAATTCTCTTCCCCGCTGTGGTACCTAAAATTAAAATAGCCTTGGTGACCACCAATCTTCAGCGTTCAAAGGACACCAGAAGAAGAAGAAAAGGAGATGACACTTTATATGAGTGTGATGGATGAGGATGAAAACTACAACGTTCTTAATACATCAACTTCATTTCTTAATATATAGAATTTTGTGAACTAATAACAGAAAATTTTCATCTGAGTAAACATTTAATATCGTCTAAACACATAAATGCTATTCTTACTCATATTGTTGCGGTAGTTTTGATAAATCATCGGATTGATGAAAACTCATCATTGTCATTTATTTGAAGTAGTAAAAATTCTAGTTTCTCTCTTAAGACACAAACATATGGTTTAAAGATAATATTTGTACTAGCATTACTTGCACTTATCAGTTTTGTTTATACTATACTCTCTATAGCATACAACTCCAAAGTTTATATTGATTTTCAACTGGACCTTTTAATATCAATCTCATTTTTAATACTATTTTTCTATTATTAAAACTATTTTTGAGCTTTTTTAAATATGTTAATATTTTGAGTTAATACCATATACAGAATCCTAATAAATGTATGTATAAGAATTAAACTCCATACATCACGTTCTGAATAATTCATCTAATTTTAACCAAATTTAATTTCAACCCCAATATTAGGTTGCATTGAGTAAAATTAAAGGTAAATTATTTAGATTTCGTTAAAAAAAATCACAACCAAAATAAGTAACTTTTAATTCAACAAACACTAGTTCTGCAAGATCAATTTGAATATCTGATTCGGAAAAAGTTTATTGAAGACCAAATATTTTAATGATATTTAAAAATAAAAAAATAATTCTTGTTAATAATCGTGTCAATTTAATCAAAGTGAATGTTTTTATTTTTCAATGTATCAAAAACAACGTTTTGTAAACGTATATTTACTTAGTTACACTTATTTAGCCTGAAAGCATCAACTTGCAATCAAATACCTGAGGTATCTGAGCATCGTTACTGAAATAACGATGGTTTGTTTTGTGATTCTTTAAAACATTCAAGTTAATCGCTAAGGGATTAAAAAGAGACCAATTAGGTGATTACCAAGTTTTCATCCTATTAAATAAATAGATATGTAACTACATATTATAGAATGTGATACAAGTATTATTTTTATATATATATCAAGTTTAATAAAGTTTAACTGTATGTTTAATGTGAATAATAATTCACTAAAATATATTTATGATAATGTACAATGTTTTGTGTTGCTTGTGGCATTTGAACAAATTAGAAAGCAAACAAGTAATAAACCTTTCTACTAATAAAAATTGTTTTTATTGGACACTTTTTTTGTTTTGTATGATAATTAAGTATTTTTTTTTCCCAATAATTGAAAATTCCTCCCAATTTATCCGAATCCCAATTTATTTGAAATAATCATGCAAAATAATTTCTAAAAAATGAGCCGCGTAGAAATTTTTTTCTTATCGTTTTACATTGGTAAACGATTCGAAGTTAATATAATAATTTCTCTTCTCAATTTATTTACGATATTGAATGAAAATGTTTGTGCCAAGCCGAGTCAATTGAACGAACGAGCTGGGGAAAAAAACTTGAAAAAAGCTCGAACGACTTGGCTTTTCAATTGAACTTCCACATACCATATATGGTGATTGTATAATAAAATCAATCAATTTAATTGATTGAAATTAAGTGTATTTTCCAATATATTGAAAACGGTTCTTTTCACCGTCATATCCATTTGAGTTCAATATTTTAATTAAATCACTAAAAATTATTCGTTTTTCCGTTTCAAATTTTTTTTTTACTGATAATTTACAACGTTTGATGGTATTTATTTGTGCAGAAAATTTTGCAAATGGATATATAAAAAACAAATAAAATAGGGGTACAAATCTAAAACGTTCGTGTAATTTGTAATTTATTTTTTCTAGTTGGGAAAATGGTAAAAAATTATTTGTTCGGTTGAGGCAACGCGTATTCTACTCGTTGCGTTAATAAATTTTAGATAAAGTGGGTGGTTTTAGTTCAATGCAAAATAAAGACTGCAAAAAAAAAACAGTAAAACATGAAAGCAATAGAGAGAAAAATTTTCTTTTCCACTTGAACTCAAATAAATTTAATTTCCCCATCTCTCAACCGATCAAAATCAAGCTTAATTGAAATTTATTTGAAGCGCTTGAAATCCAAGTTGGTTAGATTTCAACATTTTAAAAAACCAAAGTTTAATTTTTCGCTAATTTCACTCTAAATTAAAAATCATTCAAGTACTTAATAGCCTTCGTGCACTCCTCAATTTTTCTCTTTTACTCGTTACCAATATCGTACATAGAATTATAAATTACCAATACATTTGATCTAATTAAACATGTCATAACGGCTGTACGAATCACTTGTATATAGCGTACCTAGTTGAATTGAGCTTTCAAGCTTTCATCGACAAACCGATTCATTTATTTTGGCCATCTGACCGTTCATCCAAACATCCAGTCCATTAGATGCACTCGAGCGTTCTCAACTTGGTGTTTTGCGCGTTCCAAACGCTATTTAAATGTCATTCATGTGCATTTCGCTAATTGTGAACAATCAAAATATGAGTGACAGTTATGCAAATTGCGAACAACAAACGAATGAACAAACGCTAGAAAAAAAAAGCAAATAAAACCAAACTGTATTTTATTGCTAGCTAATTTCTAACATTTAATTGTGTAACCTCATGAATTCTTCATATGAATGAAATTTCAATTTTTCATTTTTAAATACAAAAAAGGGAATGATTTTTGTGAAAAAAAAAACGTGGAAAGGTCTTAGCAGAGTTCTTTGCATTAACAGATTACACAAAAAGTCAAGAAAAACCAATCAAATTTTAGATCTTGCTAAGTTTTAGTATTTCAAGAAAATTCAGGTTGACAACTATTTCGAGTTCTTAATGGCGCGTTTAATTAATTATTTTTCATTTATATATTAAAATTTTGTTATCACCAAATAAATTTTGATCACTTATGAACTTTTACTAAAGATAGATGATAAAATTTAGATCTCAGCTTTTATTTTTTTTAAATAAGAAGACAATTCAGGTTGTTTAAGATCGGTTTTTTTATTTAATATTTCTATTATTCAATTAGCTTCGTTTCGTTACATTTCGTAACTTCATCAGGCTTCTTGATTCACAAAAAAAAATATTTTCAATATTAATTCAATAAATAAAAAAATTACTCAACCTTAGTCGAGGTTGGCCAAGGTAATATAAAATAATTGACTCATCACATTACAGTTACGGAACGATCTAAAACTACTTGATGACCACTTAAGCAGATTGCTTGGCAATCGAAATACGTATCTGGGCAATACGTTAGTATTATATTTGATTGAACTTATATTTAATTTTATGTTAAAAGTTTACTTTTGTTAATTATACTGTATAAATAAGACCATAATATATTTGATTTATTGTACAAACGATACGTATGTTATTTTAATAAAAATGTGTTTAAACTCGTTTATTACATAAAATACATTATTTATTGAATCTTGGCATTGCATCGCTTATTTACGAGATGACGTTATTATATTTTAATTACTTTATAAAAAGAAATTTTTCTCCTTTTTAAATGATTTTAGTCCGACCATGAAAAGAAATGAGGTTATTGTTGATAACAGCTGCTGTTGTTACTCCCTATATAAACTTTAACAAATAGTTTTTTTAACTACGGAATTTAATGATAAACTCAAAATTGGAGGATTGCTAAATACTAGCCAATACTTACGAATTTACCCGCGTAACAGATAATATTATACATCATTTTTGATTAGTTTTACTAATTGCCAGGAAATAAATATCTTAATAATATAAATTTCCCTATTTAAATTAATAAATAATAACCATTGTTTTCAAAAATGCCTTTTTCGAAGCCTCTTAAAGCATTCAGATGTATGAATTTTTAATACACCTCTGATTTATAGAAGAAGGCAATATTTGCAGAAATAATCGTAATGAAAGACATATATATACCAAAGTCAATAAACATAATTTATTAACATTTTCCACGACAAAACGAAAAATGATAACATAAACCACTTCTTTATCGTTTTGAATAATTACATTAAATAAATAAATAGAAAATAACACTATTATAAAAATGTATCTATATGTAGATTGTTGATACTTTTCAATTAACTATAAGGGTTGTTCAGAAAGTCATTTAGTTTTGTTTTTACAGACGATTAAATTACAGACGATTTTCTTACAGAGCAATGTTTCTTAGATTTTTAAGTGAGCCGCACCCCTTGCAATTTGAAAACAGTTCTCCGCTCCCCAATGAAAAGTGTGTTTGATTTTTTTTCTAAGCTTAGAAAAATACATTTTTGCGAAATTTATTATCAAAGTATCATACTTTATTTTGTTAGAAGCTTCTCCCCCGCACCCTCAGGGTAAGAAATACTGTTATAGAACTTAAATATTTTATTAAATTATTATTATATTGTCCAATCTAGTTGAATAGCTTTGACCTATGTTTGACGATTTTGCCGTCAAAAATTTTTTATAGAAACCGAAACCAATAATGACCCATAAATTCTGGATCTGAAGAATATGGTTAAAACGGCATTACTTTACGATAAAACATTAAAGCTGTAAAAGGTTTGGGCGAGTTACTAAATTTGTGAAATCTTTTAGACGGCAAAACCTTTACGTCAAGTATGGAGTTCAAAATTTACCAGGATCATTTTGTTGTCATTAAAGAACAAAAATGTATATGCGTGAAATTTTGCTACTTCCGAAAAGATGGCTGAAGATTTTGAACCTGAATGAACAATAAATCAAAATTTTTTGCACATGCACTATAAGAAAATCACTTTTCAGTTCTCCTCCTCAAAAAAAAAAATAATTACAAACAATCTAATAAATGCTATCATTTCATTCATGAGTTAATGATAGGGAACCAAAAAAAAATATTAAATTAATGTTTGTACTAAGTTTGATAATTGTCAATTTAATATTTTGGAAAATAATGAACAATTATAACTAAAAATTACAAAAACATTTCAATATTTTGTTATACTTCTTAGGGTTGGAAATTAAAGGGAAAAATGTAACCGCATTTGAAACGCTCCTTTTTTTGGCAAAAATCATAATTCTAGCTTTTATCTAAGAGAAATGAAGCCTTAGATTGCTATTTATAGATTTGCCTAAAAAAGTTAAAATATAACACTTTCGAACAAAAATGTTACTATTTTGTCCAAAATTGTAATTTTTAGCATTCTATATTTGTTTTCGAAAATAAATGTCTTCTAAAATCAATGAGAATAATTTATATACAGATTTATTAAAAATGACACAAATTCAAAAAAAAATCAACTCTGTTACGAGTATTAACCTTCTTCTTTATAAAAATTCAAATCAAATAAAAGGTTTAGTTTTTAGGTTTTGTTGGTATCAACGTTTTATGTTTTTAGAGAGCTTTTGAAAGCGTTTTGGATCCAATATATACGTAGAGTACAGCGGTAAATAGTTTGAAAGCTTTCAATCTCTTCTCCGTAGCAGAGAAACTTTCAATAACTTTCTCTTCAATAAAATAGGACTAAGAACTCGTAATATCATACCATAGCCATAATTAATCGAGAACCCTAAACTTAGGTTTGGTCTTGTAAATAATTTCTTGAAGCTACCAACAGTTTTTCTAGCTTCTTATATTATTGTATCGATTTTTGATCTTTGAATTAAATTGGATCACACTTATTATAAACTAAAGTGGAAAATGAATTGTTAACATTTCCGAAATTGTTTAAAGTTATTTGGATAGAATTCGAAAATATTTATTGTCGCATAACTAATAAAAATATGAGATCATATCATTATGATATGCTGTCCTGATGTTTTTTTCAATATACTTTTTAGTTTTCATTAACCTTTAGAAATTACTAAGCTCTACCTACTGTGGAAACTTTATACCACCCTGAATGCATTAAATTAGTTACTTGTTTACTAGCTATTCTTTATTCTATGCATAATGCATATGTATACTATAATAATATCAACAGGTATAAAACACAATAATTATGGCCAAAGACTTAATATAGGTAGTAACAATATAAACTTTTACTCTGCCTAAATATAACTATACAAGTTTTGTATTTTGTTTCTCTGAATCCATAAAACCACTAAAAAGTTAGAAGGTAATCTAAAAAATCGTCATCGGAAATGATAATTTTTTTATTCTACCGTAAGGGAAGTTTAATTCGCTGTATGACTGTTTTCCGAGTTTCCTGCGAAAAACCAGTCAAATCATATTTCTTTATTCCAAAATATAATTTAACAAATCAATAAAGCCATCGTCAAATTGAATCTAGAAATTTAATTATACAACGCAAAACGAAAGCGTTTAACGAGAAGAGGGAGAGATAACATGAAGGCTAGATAGAATTTGCCGCCCGATTCTACATTTACATTCTCATAATATTGATGTTTTGATACCAAATTAATTGTTACTAAATAATAGCAAATTTAATAAAGTTCGTACCAATCATGTTAAAATGTATGCATTGAGGTACGTGGTAGGTACATGTGCGTTGTTTGCCATTTACAACTTTAAAATGAAAACATTTCACCATATTTAGTTTCGCACATTCTCGCTCATTCAAATTTTGCCCTGTTCATTTCTCTCTTCATTTTTACCTGGTCCCGTTTCCGTTCCTTTGATTGTTAAACAAACATGATATTTGTACATGTATATGAACATACATTTATACGTGTTTAATATTATTATGTACACTCGATCCTTGGATCCCTCAATTTATGAAAACGTTTTTGATTTACTCAATAATATTATGCAAATGAAATGCTTTAAATTTAAAACGTAAATAGCACTTTGCTAAGCTTGTGGACGCTAAATGAAACTATCAAAAAACTTTATTATATAACATTACGAAACATATTTGAATTCAAACTCTTTTCAAGCAATTTCAAAAGCCTTTTCATATTTACCATTATTAACAAAAATCAATTTTAAATATACATTATATAGGTTTCCAATGATAGAAACACACTAAATCGACCACAATTAACGAAAAATCGATTAAAATTAACTTTTTGGTTTCACTCTTTTAATATTTACATAAACAACATAGAAAACTATTGATAAGTCATCATCGTTCTGAATGAATTACCCATAATATTTCGAAATCATGAAAATCAGAATAATGTGAAATGACTATAGAAATTCTTTGTTTATACAGTGCGCAAAAACAACTTGATACAATAAAAATATTCATAATTTTTCTAATTCTTTAGATTTTTTACATTTATCAAAAGTTTTTTTATTTTACTTGCCATCTGTATACACATATAATACGTTAAGCAAATGAGTTATCAGTTAAAAAATTAGAGACTTTTGAATTAATGACAATTCTAGGGTTAAATAAAACATATTAATATCTTAAAGAGGATAATACGGATTAATTGGTTCACGGTAGATATACCTACCGTAGGTATACGGAATAGACCATACTCTTTTTAGACATTTATAAATATTTTTTGAAAATTAACTGATCATTATATACAACTATTTTATTCTAAGTAACAGTTTATAAAATGTGTCTTTAAAGTTGACAAAATAGTGTTTTTAAGTATGATTATGTTTTTTGTAAAAGAAATAAGGAAAATAATAATTTTCATATGCCACTACAAATAGCAAATTTAAAAAGAAAATATAATCTACACCTACGTTACGCAGACGAAGTCGCGGGAATCAGTTAGTATATTATAAAGGCTTCAGCCAGCACTGGTATGCTCTAGAAATTTGGAAGGTGATTTTTCTGCCACCAAAGAATTTTCGGGTATTGAGTAGAGGAAAGAATTTGAACTTCTGGATTAGAATGGGAGATTAACTATTCTTGGAATCTAATGTTTTTATCGGAAATCAGTTCGAAAATAAAAGTGACGTTAAGATTTTTGTAAACTACTTCATTTGTGAAATAATATGGAGCATCAAAAAAATTTCGAAGAACTTTCGATGAAAAGCTTGAATACGCTTAAAATTAGAAAGTTTTGTAAAGCACCACAATTCTATTCCGTAAGTTAAAATAGGTATAATGAGGATTTTATAAATTATCAATTAAGTCTGCACGTTTATGGGAGATTGATATCCTAAAAGTTTTCGTAAGAATCCGATGCGTCGGTTGAGATCTTGTCGCTTTAGTCTTACGTATGGATTTCATATAATGCGACTATCTAAGTAAATCCTTAGCGAACTTCTGTGGATATTGGTAAAAATTCGGACATAGTTGTCTATTTAAGATAAATGTTAAATTGACATATTTATTTTTGTTAATTTTTGTTTCCGTATATAAAAATTAAAAAAAAATATTCCTATTTACATTCAAATTTTTCAAATAACAAAAACAAACTTTATTTCAAAATTTCTTCGCTTTTTGAAGAAGGATATTCATACCAAATATTAAGTTTCTGGTGGCTAAATTTTCTCTTAATCCAAATATTAGCCATTGAATGTATTCAATAATTTTAACACACATACAAAATTTTCTTAAACTTTACCTTCAACCACAAACTAGGGTACATCGGTCACATGTATTATGGTACAAAATAACGCTTTCTGCAAATCAGTTTACAAAGAAAATCAAAGATAAAACTCTATAGGACCCAAAAACACATCTTGATTATGAAACAGTCATACATGGGAGTATTTTTGTACTCCATTTAGGAGGAATACAAAGAGTGTTTTTACGAGGGGACATCAAGGTAGTAATCAATGTGGTACTATTTAAAATTGCTACTAATGGATAGAGCTCCATATATAATATTATGTTCGAAGAATTACGTCTTCAGAACCCGTCAAATATATGTTTCCATAGATTTTACGTAAGGTATTTCTCAAGCAGTGTTCTGAATCTTTAAAATATTTTTCCTTTAAAATTTTGCTAACAAAATAAGCATGTGATATGTATTTTTGTGAAGATTGTTACTTCAAACAAACGAGAATTGTTGAGGAAAAATATGAAGCATATTAAATAAACTGAGTATAGAAAAATATGATTCTTTCATCATTGTTTAAATAAACATATTTTAAAGTTTTAAGTAAATGTTCTCAAATATTTGCTACTCCTTTAATACAACTACATTTAATGTTTGTTATTGTACCAGTCCGTGTAGGAGAAAACATACACCATAAGTTTTGTCTTTTATTTTTGCCTTTTATATACATCATAAAATTATTATCATAGATAAATAGAAGAAAGAAAACAAATAAGTGGTTTGGGAAAAAAATGGACGAAACGAGAGAAAAAAAAACTTTTCTCTCAAGTGTACGTAAAATAAAGCTCTCAAAGGTAAGTCAACAGAACAATTTATACGTCAACAGCATGGCATCCATTTTTGCTCCTTTCACCAACATTTTCTGTTTAAGTATGAGACATTATGTCGTCATATATAATAATATTAGAGTATCTATAGTGATGTTGATGATGATGGGAAAAAATAAAAAAAACCTTTTATATACAATCATAAGAGGACATTTTTTACATAGTTATCCATTGAAAGCTAACACTTTTATACACTGTTGCGAATATTACTTGGAAAACGAACGCATTGATCATCACATCGTTGAATTGTGGCACAACTGTGACGTTTAGAGGACGAATAAATTTTCTGAGACCGAGCATTTTACAAATACCTATCCTGTTGTTAGTTTATCACCTCTTCAAAATAAAAACTGGCGTTGTCGGATTTTCACAATGTCGCCACATTTCAAAAACAATTTGTAACGCCACAACATTGGACTTGTATATTTTTTTTTTATAAATTACGGCGCTTTTTCTGCCATTCATTATAGCTGGTAACTCGACAAACCTTCCTGAATTAAATTTATTTTTATGTACTTATTTATTACATGATAATGTGTAAATACTATAATAGTATATACTATGATTCCATATATTATATACATAGTTTTTAGGAAAAAAAGCATGACAACCCTTACTGTGGGGATACTGTGTATTGTCCATTTGGACTTTAGTTAAAAAGTGATTTTTGTTTTGTCGCAGACGCGAACTTTCAGCCTATATACGTACAAGGATTTTTTATGAATGTATATGTATATCTGTTTATTTTAAAGCTCATACATTTTTCTCTCATTTCAACGCCTCACTCTAAAACCATTCTGTTTTTAACCTCATACCGTCACATCCAAACTGTTTTAGTCGAGTACCAGTTATATGAACGTCATTCGGAATAGGTATATGGTTTTTACTCTCAACACACATACAATGCACTCGTCGCTTTTTTCATATACCTAAACAACAAATATATGCACATATTTGTGTTTTATTGCATTACTTTTTGAATTTCATGCAACTCTCATGGATAGATGATTTTCAAAACCGGATTTATCGTCATTTGATTTACGTGCTACATTTTAAAATATTGAAAATGCTTTATACATAGAACTAAATCTTCTGATTTGAACATATGATTTCCAAATAATGTTTCTTTTTTTATTATTTCAAACATTGAAAATCCAGCAAAAACATTGAACTTTGCTTACATAAAATTTGACAGCTTGATTCTATAAAAACAAATCTAGCGCTTCAATTTTATAAATACAATCCTTTAATTTAAATCCAACGGTATTTTTAAATTATATTCAAAATTTAAAAACAAAAATAATTTTATAAAATTATTCTTGACACTACAATTGATACAAGTAATAATTTACAGTTTTTATATTTTATGAAATATAAATGATTTACTTATAAAATAAACAAAATGACTGAAAATTAGTTTACAATTAAAATTATAATTTTATTTTAAGTTCATTTTTGTAAAAATATTTAATGCTTTTCAAAATATTTTCACTATTATTTGCGGTTAAATGAAACACAAAATCCAAGAAAATCCAAGAAAAAAAAATTCATTATTAAGTTTATATGCAGTAGTATTGGTTCTTTTTGTGTAACTGGTAAATATTCTGTTATGTCCAAATTAATTGTTGCTATAGGACCGAAAACAGATTTCAATAGAACGTATAAACTAAGACAATTCAAATTCAATTTAAAAAGATAGTAAAATTATAAAACTTTTAATTAAATAATCAAAGTAATCAGTATTCGGAAAATCCATAAGTTAACTTTAAGGGCATCTTACTTAATTTCGTCCAACGTCTAAAAGAATTTATTTATTGAAATTTATACCTTCAGGAGTTATAATTTTCAGGAATCGCTGAAATTTTACGTGTGCATGGATCGAAAACTAAGATCTTCAGAAAATAAAGAAGAAAATATCTGAAGACTTTTTAAATATGGCACTGGAGAATTAAAAAAAAATGGATGGGTTAAGTCACAAAAGTGGAACTGTTGGGAAGTGTTAACAAAGAAAGAACTAATATACAGTATGGTTACATGAAGAAGAGCTAACTGGATGGGTCACATTTTAAGAGGACAAGAATTTGTAGTTAATATTGCCGAAGAAAAACAAAAAGGATTTCAGAAAAATATGACGAATAGAGATCCTAAATTTATTGAAACTAGGAATATTCTATCCCAATTTAAAGAACCTTATCATTGATTGATAACGCAGAAGAGAAGAATTCAACTACGCAGAGTTAACTGAATAATTGTTAATAACTAAAATTACTATTAATAACTGAACCTTCCATCAGGCAGAAAGAAGAAAACTCTGAGTACTTTATTTTTAAGGAAGAATGGACTTTTATTCAAATCATTCAATGAATTAGAAGTTGTATCAAAAAATATTATCAGGAAACAAGTATTCGAATATTTTTTTATAAAAAGTAACTATATAAAAAAATTGATTTAATTACGATCTTAGTTATATTATAGCAATTATAAAACTTTATTTATTAAATTCGGATATTTTGCTATATTTCGTTGGTGTTAAAAGATTGAAGCTAAGCAAGGATTTCTTTTCATTATAAGAAATGGAGTAAAATATTAAGGTGAAGAATGAAGGTCTATCATTGATAGTGTGATAGTGGTGAATGTACTTATCAGGTTTATAACCAAAGTAATGTTAAATACATGGTGGCTTATTGTATCGTAATGCGACATACCCTCTAAAGTGCTCAAACCTCTAATCAGTAGAAGTAATATTAGATGTCTTTTTCCTCACATGAACTCCACTATATATTTTGCATATATTCCGAATCGTTTATAACTCTCGTCAAACTACCATCTTCTACTTTTTATATGCTTGGTCTACTATCATATTCATGGTTCTACTATTCCATTCTGTCATGTTTTAAACCTATTGCTCTATCTTTATACTTTATACTCTATACTTTTACAGTCTTCAACTCGTACTACCATTCCCTTTTTTCTACATGCTTGTTCTCCCATCTTATCACTGTTCATGGTTCTACTATTCCATTCTGCCTTATTTTAGACCCGTTCCTCTATATATATATCTTTAGAGTCTCCAAATATATACCTGCTGTGGGACTCGAGTTTCTCATCGTTCGAAGAGAATCATATCTAAAATGTATTTTTTTTAATTACATTTGTATACTCTTGAAAATGAAAATTTAAAATAAATTGTACGGTAAAATAGTAAAATGAACCCCCATAGCAAAAACTACTTTTAATCATTTTTATATAGAATAAAACCCACATTATACTATTCACCTTTCTATTCACCTGTTGAAATATATCCATCGTGTAAACGCTTATTGTATATTTAATGGTGGCAAGTTTAGAAGTTTTTATTTTTAACACTTAAACTCAATCTTTTTCATGATTGTCTTAAAATGTTTAACTATTTATGAAAAACATAATTACTCACCAATTATTTTTTTTCATACTGTAACACTATATATATTTGAATTGAGTCTATCATTATTGAATCTTATACTGGTATATTTTTTGATGTATAATTAAGTACCTACCTACTATTATTATTTTTTTTTTTGTAAATATTTCCTAATTGATATTTTTTGATTAGATGTGTCAATATACCTCTTACAAAGTTGATTATCACAATAAGTTACCTATGCGGCTGATACTTTTGTGTACAATTGGGTACCGAAATTAGTTTCAGTCAACCAATCACAGTGGAAGTTCTACAAGAAATCGTTCTAGAAATATTATTCTATCTAATATTCACAAGCAATTTGCTAACCAACAGCAATAGTAAAACAATGCATCGATGACTACTTAAACCATGATTGGTTGGTGCGGAAAATGAGGTATTACATTAAACGAAAAAAATCAGTTCAGGACATTTTCACCTTCAAACGACAAACAAGCCCGTCAATAAAAATCAACGACAAATTCATTTTATGAAGCAAGTCAACAAAAATGAACTTAAAATGACATAATTTTAACTTCCCAAAACGCTTACGGCAGTGATTCTTAACCTTTTTAGTGAGCCGCACTCTTTTGAATCTTAAAAATAAATCTCCGGAACCCAATGAAACATGCTTTTGGTTTTCTTAGATATAGAAATTTGCGTTTTTGCGAAATTTAAAATAAAAAATTTTATTTTAAAATTTTTTATTACCGTACTACTTTTTATTACCCGTACTCCTGGCGCCACCAGGAGTACGGGCATCCCACGTTAAGACACTGCTTTAGTAAATCATCCAACTTTTTGGGTAACTAAGGAGTATTATACTCTAGATATAACGTAATAGGTAAATTATACTTGCCAGGATGAGATAGGAGGTCATAGTATTACAGTTTCGACATTTTTTTTTATGAAAATAATTAGGTGTGGCACTAAATATCTGTGAAAAATTGCATTTTTTTATTAGTTTCGTGTAATTAAAAAACTTTCTATTCATTTTTAAAATGAAAATTGGCATTTCACTAATACAGCCAGCAGTCAATTTTACAAGTTAGAACGTTGCTAAGCAAAATATTCATTTATTATGTAAAAAAAAACAGTTGTTTAAAAAAATGAAAATTCATGAATACAAAAAAAGAACTTTTCAGTTTCAAAAGCTCCGATAGATAAGTAAAAATATTACTAAAGAAAAATATTTAAGACATTGAAGCCAACAAAAAATAAAAAGCATGAAGGTATATCTAATTTGTTATTTACTAACCATTAATTTTTCGCAATTTGATGAAATATTAGTGAAAATATATTTCTGAAAAGTTAAATTGCTTTTTTCACTTAGCCATAACACTGAGATAATGAATGAACATTTTACATTAAGAAGACATTGATCGATAATTAAAATAAAAAAATGAATGAAACTTTTCATTGTAAGTTCAACAACAAAAATATTAAAACGCTAAAATAAACATTTTCCAGACATAATATAACAAGTGTTGTAATTTGAATATAAATATAAGACAGGTTAACTAATAAATTGTTGGAGAAAATAATTAGTCTGCTAGATGAAGGCAGAAAGTTGATGTTTTTCACGTTGGAGAATGAGCATAGTGAAGCGGCACAGCAATGTGGCGTTCGTTACACAGTACTGGAGTAATACTACGTGTAAACTAGACAAGCTAATGATAGTGATACTTTTAATTTAGAAAATGTTTCATAAGGAAAATTTAAATTGGCTTTTAAACAAATAAATTTGCATTCACGGCAAATAAAATTACATTTTGGCCGTCCACATGTCACTTTAAAGGCAACGTTTTTTTTCTTTTTGTTGAGAAATCTTAACATTTTGTTGAAATAATGAAAAGATTGTTCAAGTTTTTAACGCGTGAAATTCTCATATGAAGTATTTAACGGAGAAGAATGGTTAGGGGGTTGGATTTGATGATGACGTATGTGGCAAAATCGAGAATGAAGAACAACGATGGTGTGAGCTTGAGCTATGTATATGGGAGCTTTGTTTGCTGTGTGACGTAAACAGGGCAATGTGAACTGTTGGAAATGTATAATTAATGAATGTAGTCTTTTGATTTATTCAACAACTTGTTCTCACTTAATTATAATAAACAAGTTGTTAGTTTGGACCCTCATAATTTCTATTTGTATTTGTTTACGCACATATTCACCACCATGCTTCCAAAAACGAACGGAAGGTCCGAATTTTTCCTCCAGAAGAAAAGAAAAAAATAAATAAATCATTTTCACACAGCACTGCCAGGTCAGTTGGCCGATGTTTGCAACTGATGTGGCTCAATTCATCTAATTGTTCCTAAAACAAATGTCTTTTATGGAAGATCGATGAAATTCTTATAATTCCTCTTGTCATATCTTAATGTCGTTTCCACCATCTCCGTTCCAAAGTTATCATAATTTAAGTTTATGTAGGTTTGTGATTTTCTCATTGCCTCCCTTTAGTATCCTTTGCACGGTCTTCGCGTACAATTCACTACGATTCAATTCTTCAGCCCTCCAACACCTTCCATGAAATATTACCTTTTAACAGAAAGTAATGCGATATCTTCATTGCCTGAGCACAGATCTCTTTCTAATACATTTCTTATATCATTTACAGTGACATTTAATTTATATCACAAACCTCTCAGTGCGTCTCTCTGTATTTTCATTCCCATACAGTTCCATTCTTGGCCTTTTCTCATAAAATATATTTTATTGTCTAGCTCATACACGTCTGTGAATATATCACGTTCCTTGTTCCACTTATTATTTAGTCTATGGATGGTAGTAATAATAATAATAATAATGGGAGTTAGAAAGCGTACGTGCTGTGATTTCAAATCGTTCGACTTGTTTCTAGTATGATTAATTATTAAATTCTAACCTCCCAGAGAACAATCTTTTTGAATTTAATTTATAATTTCGTTAGAAAGTTTCTTCTGGTTTAACACTTCAAGCTCAACTCGAATAACGAAAATCTTACCTTTGATGCAAAATATTCCACAAACAGTACCTTTTTGAAGAACGCAAGAGTACCTAACACGTGTGTTGCTTCAGTAATAAAACTATAGACACTTGCAATGAGTACCTACAGTAGTTATAAAGAAAATTTATTGGTCTCGTGTTGAAAATGAATGGGTGTGCCACTTTAATTTGGGAAGCAAAACTGTTGAATAATGTGGCCAATTTTTAATTGGTTTTAAACATTAGAGATGTTTTATTTTTTCTTTTTGGTCCACCGTCTTCATATGGTTATATCTTCAACCGGCTTTATCCCAACATCGAATAAACGAAGAGGGTTGACAGTTGGGCTATTTTTATTTTGATATTATTTGATTTTTATTTTGATATTACTATTGCCGTTTAAAGATCCAAAAGCCTCGGAATAGGTCTGAGAATCTTCTTTTTATAGTTATATTTAAAACTACCGCTAATTTTACATAATATGTTAGCGAAGATGATACTGAAGTGAATTCAAATAATCAACTATTTTTTATTTATTTTTGTTTACTGAACAACATAAGTAGCCAAATTTCCAACGAAACCTTTTATATTGACACCTGCTCTTCATGATAGTTTGCTATTTATCTGATAACATAAAAATAAATGAGATGTAATAGCTTTGATTTTAAATTTTCATAGAACATTAAAAGTTCTACAAAAAGGTTGCTTACATTGTACAATATACATTGTTTCGGATAGACTTTAAGAAGTCTTATTCGTGGGACATGCATACTTACTTTGTAACTAATTTTTTAACTAACTATATCAACATTAATTATATCAAATTGCTTTTTATTTCAATGTCAAAGATTAATAATTGGATGTAGTAGCAGATGCGTGAACGCAATAGAAGCATCGTTATTGTTAACATAGCACGAATTTTCGGTAAATACTTCGTTTTCGTCTGGTATTTACTACTAAACAACTAAATAACTGTCCTTGAAGAAGACCTGAGAAAATAGATTAAGGAAGTCGATATCCTTGCCAAAATATTGTGATAGATAAAAATAAAAAATGCATTTTACTGCACCTATTTATATTTTATATTTCATTGGTATTCTGTATCATACCAAGTATGATCTTTGAGCTTTTGTTGATATTATGATGTAATGATTATGATGTAATAAATATTGCACAAAAAACTTAACGAAGAGAAGTTCTTTGAAAAAAAATCCAGATATCTTTGCCAATTAATTGTTTTTTAATCAATATTTGTTGATGTTGAATGTTTGAAATTCTGAAGTCAAAGAATTTTACTTCTTGGGTTCTTCTTTGGACTTCTTTGGTTGATATTTTTACATTTATTAAGCTTATATTGGAAACGTAAGGAACTGGGAAAGGTATAGAGGCTAATGTGATAAAAAATATTCATTTAAAAAACGATTTCTTCTGGCTACTTACGCCAAGGACTAATACGAGTAAGTAATGTTTTTGAAAACTAGTTCAAATAAATTTTAAAACAGTAAATTTGGTAAAAATAAAGTTTAAAAAATAACACTTCGCAAAATCATTTGAGAATAACTAATAATTTTAGTGACCAATTTGAAATATCACTGCCGTTATTTATACAGCGACAATACAAATATATTGGGGATCTACAAAAAAGAATATTTTTTAGCTTCCAAACCCAAAAATTTGTTTGCTGATTACTTCAAACAAAGCCTTTTTGAATTTTGAATATAAGGTAATAAAATTAATGCAAGCATCTTCCTTGTTTATTATAGGTATTTTTTTTCTTACCGTATGGTATATAATTATCCTAATACAATAAACGAATAAGACGAATAAACAGGTAAAAAGTATCGTACTATCTCAATTAATTAAAAATATCTCTAAAAGATAATCATTTTTACCCCTAGAAGAGTAAATAATTACTTAAATATACCACAAATAAGATTTATTAAAGTCTATCCGAAACATTGAATACTGCCTAATGTATGAAACCTTTTTGTAGAACTTTTAATTTTCTATAAAAATTTGAAATCATAACTACTATATTTATTTTATTTGTATGTAATCAGATAAATGACATACTATCGTGAAAAGTACGTGTCAATATAAGAGGTTGTGTTTAATATGTGGCCAATTGTGCTACTCAATTATCAATTCATCAAAATTAAAAATCAAAATAGTTGATGAGTTGAACTCATTCCAGTATCATCTTCACTACCATTTTATGTGAAATTAGCGACTAATTGTAACAAAAAAAAAAGATTCTCAAACCTATTCCGACGCTTTTGGATCTGTAAGCGGCAATAGAACTTATTATTAGAATAAATAAAAATAACTCAATTGTCATCCCTCTTCCTTTATCCGGTGTTGGGATAAAACCCGTAGAAGATGTAACCATATGCAGACGTAAACGCAGAAGAGCCTGGAATGACGATGTGACGTTAGCAGAATGACCAGAGGAAAATTGATGCGAGACGATAGACTACAGGAGAAAGATCTCCAAAAAGATGGATTGAATCATAGACTTTAACATCCCAAGAGAATTGATGATTTGGAAACTACTGGTATAGAGGAAAGGGAATGACGGGTATGATGGGAAACTGCAAGGGAGGGAAACTAAAATATGAGGAAAACGAATATTCTCAGTTGAGGTAAAGGTAAAAACTCTTCCCCAAAAGAATTTGAAATAAAAAAAAAATTGGTAAATATTTTTTTTTAGAGAAAAGGCAGTGTTGTTATTAAATTAAAACTTTCAGGGAAATTAACTTAATCAACTGAGTACTATATCGTATATTATATAAATTCATAAAAGTTAATTGTTTTAAAATTTGAAATGTTTTAAAACAGTTGTGGTAAAAACAAGAAAATATGTACATTGTCGTAACGTTGTAGTTTACGAAGAGAACCCATCGAAATCAGGGACCGAGATCAGAACGCGCATAGATAATCCTTTCATGGCTGTCGTTGTTTATCCTGCGACTAGTCGGGGATGTTTAGACTGTGTGGTCATTACAGTACGAGAACACGAACTGCCCCTTTCTGCGTTACTAATTAAAACAAATGAGGGGTGCGAG
The DNA here is from genome assembly GCA_958496175.1 of Sisyra terminalis. NCBI lineage: Eukaryota > Metazoa > Arthropoda > Insecta > Neuroptera > Sisyridae > Sisyra > Sisyra terminalis. Next base: position 19,740,091 of record OY292275.1, read on the forward strand.
GTTGACCCAAATCATACTGTTAAGCGTTGCCTACCCACTTCTCCAGCGGGATCCAGCAATGATTTACCTCTGTGACCTCCGTGTCGTCAACTATTCACTGACCGCAGTCGGCCTTAAATAATTATGTAAAACTTACTAATGAATACAGATAAGGCAATCACACTAATGCCATTAATTACCCGGTACATTTTGCTGAGGAAAAAACCATTTCTTAATTTTAAATTTTCCAAAAATATTGTGGTATCGTTCGTTATTAATTCTCTCCCCCTTTTTTTCCTCTTTTCGACATTATCATATAAAATACGAACGAAAAACGTTTGATGAAAAATACTTCTTAAAAATGTGAGTGTTTATGAATCCCCACAGGGCTATACATTTTCCTCTCGACGCTCTCTCTCGTTCTATCTGGACTACCTTACTTGTTCATTCCTGATACTTCTCCTGTTGCCTGCAGGTGCAGCCATATAATAAACTACTCAAATACACACCTTCGTTTACCTTTTTTTTTAACTTCATCCGATTTTATCCCGGTTTCATTCTCCAATCGTACATTTCAAGATTGTATTTTTTTAGAAAAAAGAACTTTTAAAAAGTATAAAATTTGTTCAGCGATAACTCAATAATACACTAATACGATATAAAGCAACATAAAATTTCATTTTTTACGCAGATATTCCTAAATGCAATAAGTCTTACATTAAACATTAAATATTTCTGTCTCATGTCTGGTTTTTAAATGCTATTAAATTCCTATAAGCTTAAAATATTTTCTGAAAATTGTCCTGTTATTTTTTATGAATAAAACAAACATTAAGTTAAAGCTTCGCTGTTTCGTTTGTTCACATACACATACACTTCCCAAATTTTAAATTATGGTATTTGGAATGTATATTTAAACATCTAATACATATTTATACAGTTCAAGAGAAACAGAGAGAGAAAAAGAAGTTAATATTTTCCACGGATCTATAAAATGTAAAACCATTTTTATGACGTAAACATTTACATTTTATAAAAAAGTGTATATGTATATATATTTAATATTACTCAACATTTGAACATAAAAACATTCATGTCGAATATTTGATTTCGCTAAAAGATATTATCCGTAGGACCGGTCGGTTTTCGCAATAACAAGATGGGATAGAACGGCTGGAATGGGAGAATATAGAATGGGTTTTCTCTCCGTTTCCCTGGCTTCCGAACGTTCATTTGGATTATGACTGGTTTTATGCATCGACTTAAACCTTTCACGATACTAACGTTTAATAGTGAAAATATTTTTAAACTCCTTCCCTATATTCTGACTTGAATGTATTACGATGATATTAATAACAATGTGTTTTATGATTCATGAGAATGTATGAGAGATTTGAATAAAATTAAGTAGAAATATTAGCAATTATGTTTAATAACTTTTTAAATGAATAACAAATCAGAATTATTTGAAAGCTTATAATAAATGTATTTAAATCCTGATGGATTTTCCTCTTCATCTAAATAACCATGCTCGATTAGTTTTCTCTAACGTTTAGGCAATAAAATAAGATGAAAATAATCGTTTGCTACATTTGATATTAAGATTTTGATTTCAATTAAAAAGCTTAATATTTTCTTGCTATATAATTGCAAATATCAAAAATTATTTACTTGGTAGTTTTTCATCTCTTCATTACACCATATTTGGTTTAAGTAGTAATTGTGTTTAAACTTTAACGTGTTTAACCCGGCATCGTATCGGTCTTTGAAACTCCTGGATCTCCATAAAACAATGGTTTCCACTTTTTCTTGTATAAACTCGAAATTTGATTACTTATGTTAAAAGAAATCGATATCAAACACTTCAAATCTCTAAGAGCAGGGGAGCAACTGCTCCTTCCTGCCCATTCGTGACGGCACTTCTAATTTTAACGTTAATAAAGATCTTTATATCATTTATAGTTCTTAAATAAAAAGGCTAATATGAGCATTAAAATTTTCAAAACAAGCTTTAAAATATGTTTTATGATAAAATTTTAATTAGCAAATCTAATGAGCGTATGTATTGGGAAAGGCATTACTTATAGTGATGCGTGGTGGTAAGCTAAATCGGAATGGTAGTTCTAAGTAGGACATTCGGTTCAGTCTTTTAGTTTCCTCACTATTTTCGAGATGGGAAATAACTAGATGGTTCTAGTTCCTGACCCAAGCGATTTCTAAATCTTTATGTATGTCGTAGTTTGTTACGTACCATGGTGCATTTTTTATTTGGTGCAGTGTCTTGAGCTAGAGCCCCTGTATTATCTCGATGTTGTAATTGCCAGAGGTTCTCCATAGTTGAATGTCATACATCCAAACGGGCATAAGCATAGCTTTATATTTGGCTACTTTTCCGTACAGAGATAATTACGGCTTTCTTTCTTGTAGCCACCAAAATTTTTGGACTATGACTCCCAATTGAGTTCTATTGAGAATGTGGTTTCTCCAGGTAAACCGTCAGTCTAAATCGAGACTTAAATACCAGATTTCTGTATTTTTTTTTATTATATTGGCTTTTCCAAGATGAGGTTAGTTGGGCCACAACTTTGCAGTAACAGGGCTTATAGTACTTCCTAGATCCCTACTTCACTTAGTTGAGACCAAGCAACTAGACGAACCTCAGTGATCGCCACATTAGATTTTTTTCCACAATTTTAGTTCCCGGGCTTGATTTCCTAGTTTCACTTGCCTCCATTCATACAGAGAACCACATTCTCATAGAGCGTGAGAAGTGGTTTCATGCTTTTCCTGACAGAATCTGCATTCTGAATTATCCACATGTAATCCCATTCTATGGAGGTGTTTTTTCCACAGTGGCCGATTATAAGACTCGTCGTTACTCTGACCTACTTTCTTGCAAGACCAAATATTACACATGTTAGTTTTTGAGATAGTTTTATCCTCATTTTTTTACTGTGGTTTTGCCCGGTTGTATTCCTCTATTCTGTACAGTGATTTTTATAAGCCCATTGTTTGAAGGTTTTTCACACTGCCTATTTCGTAACGACAAGTGCAGGCTGTGGGCCTAAGAATTATGTTTGGAATCCTTATCGGGCAAGGACGTCCGCATTTTCATTGCTTTTAATACCTTTGTATTCTGGCACCCATCCCAAGTTGACCCTTTTTTGATAACCAGGTTAGGAAGGATTTTTTATTCTTCGAGATCATTTTGTAGCTGATCTATGATTTCATTACGGCTTGGTAATCGGAATCGTGTTATTTTTAAATCTCCTTAGACATTTCCGTGTCTTCATTTGGTGTACGGTAACATCTCCTAGCGATATGGGCATTCGTACCCTAGGTTCTTCCCATAAATGCCAGCATCTGAGCCATTTTCCGTGACAAAGCCTTTATTATACAAAACAATGCCTTATGACAATAGTCTTTTCTCGTATACTATAGCCAACTATAGCTTTGAAACTTACTTTTTGATATAACTATAGTGATTTTCACAAAAACTTTGTTAGGCTACATCCTTGATAGACGTAGTTCATTAAAAGATATATTTTTAATTATATTCAAATTTTTAACACTTAAAATTATCTCTACTTTAAATAATAAACAGAAATTATTTCGTTTTAAAATAGGCATGTTGAAGTTATTAAAAGTTTTCTAAGGTCCTTAAAATCTTAACTTCTTCTCTATTTGACAAGATTGAAGTGGAAAAGTGAATGTAGATATTCTCTCGTTCTTAATAGTTTAACCGATCTCTAAAACGTCCATGCCGTAATTCTTTCTTGAATTGAAGCAATATACTAGTTTTCTACCTCTCTCGATCTCAATTGAGCCACTAAAATCAAAACGTACTCCGAATTCCAGTGCTGATTTACTGGAAATACGAATACAGTATCGTGAAATTGTTTTTCTAGACTTTTATAAAGAAAGTGCAAGCGATTTGTTCCCCGAAAAAATTTAACTAGCTTATTTTAAATAATTTTCAATATCACCGAGTAAATTGAAATTTGTCCTTGAATCTTTATATTGTAATGCGTTATAATATATTCCAACCGTATGAAAAAACAAAAATACGAATATTTTTAGCACTTTTTCTAATTAATGCTGTAAACATGAAGTTTCAAATGCATCTGAATAAAAATTATAAATTTATTCAGTCGCATTCACAAAAGTTCTCAGAAAAACCGCATAAATAAACAGAATTGAAATAAATGAAGAAACGCAGATAGAGAAAGCGGTTTCCTCCGGTCCATGGTGGTCAGTGGAAATGATAAATTACGAGATAACATTTCAACCCTTTCTCAACCTAACGTGGACATTTCTCTTTATTCTTTCCGTTTATATATATATATAAACGAGTGTGTATGTATACACTGCAGAACTAATATAAATTTAAATAGATCTTGATGGAATTTCATTCTAACATTTCTAATGTAAACGCAACTAACAATAACGCAACTAACAAATCTTTTCGTCCTCTATGTGGACAAAAAGAAAAATTACAAGTTTCCAACTAAAGCAGTATAGTAATTCATAAAAATTGTTACTAATTTTTTTTACCGTTTTAGAAATAAAAGAACACGGATTTAAATTTGAAAAAAAATATCATTCATGGTATACTCTACAATAGTAATTTTTTTATTATTATTTACTGTCGCTTAACCGATTGAGGTCTTTAGTGACTGTAGCGTTAATAAAAATCTGTATTCGATAAATATCGAAAGTTTGCTCGATAAGAGAATCGAACCCAACACCAACCAATTTTGCAGCGGTCATCTTGACCACTTGGCCATCAGAAGGCTTGAATAGTAGTTTTAGTCAGTTTTAGTATTCGCTCCGTGTACGATGGAAACGACATCTGACGGCTGCACAAAATTAGGCTCGACAATTGTGGGGATTTAGTGACGTGTTTATTTACTACAAGAACATAACGAGCATAATCTAACGAAACTTCGACCACTATTAGCGCTGGGATCGATTCAGTTGTCCTCACCATGACTTTGCTCCCCGCAAATAGTAAATTTTGTAATTTTAATATCATTAGTGACTTTTGTGAGTACATTCATCCTAATCACGATAAGGTATAATTTTATAGAAATAAAAGTTATAAATGGATTAAGGGTAAATATAAATTGGTTAATAGTGTAAAAATGATGATTCCTATGCTGAGATTATGTGGAAATTTACAAACATTTATTATTCTCTCTCTCTTTTTTCTGTTCTTCCCCCTCTAAAGGTTTGGTGATACTATTTTTCTGGTTTGTCGATCCTGTGCTAGATGTGCTGCTTCAATTGTCATTAGAGATATAAAAATCATTTATACTGCACTAAAACTACAATTAAGAAATTTACCATGAAAAATTAACAGGGAATTATTACATATAAATAATCAAATTGAAAAGATATAGTTTTAAAAAATCACATTCACATAAAAGAAAATTGAAATGACCGTTAATTATATAGTTTGTTGGAGAATAATTTATTTGCTTTTTGTTCAAAAATAAATGTCACAGACACTGTTTTCCTTTTCAACCGTTTCTTCTAATTTTTTCTATCGTCTGAAGAAAACCAAGTTGAAAAAGCACAGCAACAAAAATCTTAAAATGCAATTACATCAGAACCGGATGTGGCACACATATGTTTTATGGCTGCATGTGTATATATACTATATATGTTGAAGAAAACACCCTGAAACTGAAAAGATATATAAACCACTTGGTACAATGATAATTCATAATAATAACAAAGGGGTGCAAAAGGGAGACACTGTCCCAAGACAATGAAAGATAGAACTGTCGCCAGAGACAAAACTTGGAAATCTAAAAGCTCTTTCCAGGCATTTATATGAATTAGCTATAATGAAATGTTGCATTTTCTCACCGAGAAAATAGTCAAAAATTTATTTATATAAATGAGAAAAAAATTAAATATAAAAATTGCTCAAAGACTAGATACGACAGGGATGGAATATCAGATTTATTATTTTGTCGTTTCGGTTATATTTTTGTGTCAGATTCGCTCCAACTAACTCTCGGATTCATTCCAACCAACTCTCTTGACTTCTTGTTGAGAGAAAAGCCACTAAATCTAAATTCCTTTTGACAGAAAATCTATATTTGTTTGTATAGAGCTTACAGCATATACACATAAATATATTTTTTTCATTAGTAAAAAAATTTGACCTCACTCTCTATTAGTCCAAAGAAAAAAATAACAAATCATTGATAACACAACAAAATTATTATTTTATTGCCCATTGAATTAAAAATTTTCTTTTTTTTTTAAATAATTACAGTGAGGCGATTTAAAACTAATTTTAGAAATGTATATCAAAAGCTTTAAAAGCGATTGAAACAATTCAGTGGATAGGGAAATTTTATTCTAATATCTCTGTAGCTTTTCAAGGCTGCTTTACGTTATCAATAAAACCCTCACGGTCTACTCTCTCGTCACAAAAGCTCAACTTTCCTTTCTAGAAAATAAAATTTTCAAACACTTAAATTGTAAGTAAAAAGTGTACTCTCTCGTTCATAGTCACAAAACTCTCCAAAGCGCTTTTGAAAAGCTCTCTGTTGAGTGATAGAGCATGAACTTTAGCGATAACGAACTTGATATACAACGATTCTAATAATATGTCGATAAAACTAGCGATACGATATTTTTGATTAAATTTAATCCAACAAAACTTTTAACGCAAATAAAGCATGTGAAAAAAAATGTTTCCACCTTTTCTGTTACAAAAAGCTCGAGTTTTAATTGGAATAAAATTAATTACAATCGCTGAACATATAACAAAGACTTTCATGTGTCCAGTGGTTTAAATTGATGGAGAAAAATCTTTTCATTCAAGTTCGTAGAAAATGTAAGCGAATACATGTCTCGTTTAATATATTAAACAAAAAGAGACCAACAGAAAAAAAGCTTTCTCAAATGTATTCGCATGAGAAAGATAGAAAGTCAAATTTATTGACATTCGAATAAATATTGTAAGATTTGTAGACATTTTCGATGTACTCGTTCGAGAAATGGTAGGATGATTGGATGAATTAGTTGTTTTCTTCTAAAAGAAAATATATATTTATTTGGAAATTTAAATTTTCTTGTTTACTAGATTAAATCTTATACTATCGTTAATATTACTTAATTTCTTTTAGAATTTTCCAAAAAAAAAAATAAGACAAATCGCAATGATTTATTTTCTGGTTAAATAAATTTATATTAAATATGCAAGAGGGTGATGAACCTTTTAATTTTATGGAATATAATCTATAAGAGAGTTTTACTACATTGCTTCCTTTACTCATGGGGAATATAAACTTAATGTTTCCAATAAAAAATGCATCAGCATCTCGGAAGTTTTTTGATCGATGATGAACATGCTCTATATATTATAGATGCTAAAATATTTTATACAAATAAACGGAAAAACAAATAAAAACCACTCAATTTTTAAAAACTAATTCATTTATTCTTTCGATCAAATCCGAAAAGGGTAGTAAACGGTGTTTTTTTATGATAATTAAACGAGCTTTTTATGGACTATAAAAATATAATCTGATTCTTTTTTGTTCTAAAGAAACTTTGTAATTGAAATAAGATTTGAAGATAATTAAATAGGGCGAAATCATTTAATGTTTAGCCTAATGTTTTGGACACAGCTGTTATTGATCTGCATGCATTAATATCTTTATACCTAAATGGTTACTGATAATTATGCCGTTTACAATCGAGAAGATACGCATTTAATAACGAAATTAATTACACCACAGCAATTTGACCCGTTTCTTGACCCCATCTTAACACCTCCAACGTAATCCGCAAAACCGCAAACTCACCCTTTAAATTTTAATAATTTTCGTTAACATTAACAAAAGCGTTGACAAAAAATAATTGCTTTAGTTTGAAACCTAATCTATATATAATTGAAAGTAACCGACCAAACGCAATTAATTTTCCACTGCGGAAAAGTGACAAATAATTGTCTGTCGTTCCCATTCTTGTGCGGCGCGAAGCTTAAATCTTGGTTATCGTAAAAAGCGTGTATCTAAATCAGTGAGCGGCAACAGAAAAGCACAATGAAGCGCGGATATAAATCGTAATTAAGACAATAATGTCACGTTTAATTCAACGAAATTGTTTTTAAGACATTACAACAAGAAATTGAGAACAAAATGAAATTATAGTGTAAAAATGGTTCGGTTATGAAAAATTGCAATTTGATTCAATTTTCTTTGAAAAAGTAATAAATTATATTTATTATATGTTTCTTCTATCCAATGGCGGCTTGTTAATGAAGACATGAGAATAATAGCTCAAACATATTGGCTGTAACATAAAAAAGCTCCGCCAAAAAAACACTGCTTTTATGTACTCTATTGTACACGTAGTTCTTAATTATTTGTTTAATTTATATAAAATTCTTTAAGCTAAGAACTTTGTTAAGATTCTCTCTTTTACAAAAATGTTCATTTTTGTCAAAGCAAGTTTATAGTTTCAAGCTGAAGTTGTTCTAGAAAATTATAAGACAAACATTTAATTTCAAATCTTTAATGATCTTCATGGAACATCAAAAGTCGAGTTTACTTTGAGAAAATTATAAAAAAAAAATCAAGCGCAACTTTTTCATACTTTTTCAACTAAACAATCAAGTCGAACGAGGCTTGCGGGTTCAAAAAGGTGTTGTAAGCGATTATTAACTTTCATAATGTAATTAGTAATTAGCATAATCACAAACTAGTAAAGTTGTAAGGGCATAAAACTTACAGGACGACAGCGGAAGAACTTCCAAGTGCAACTTAGAAGTCTTGCAAGTCAACAATAATTGCATTAAGGCATTATTATTATATTTCCGACTTTCCTAGTTTCAAGTTTAACTTTGTCTCTCACATAGAAACTGGAATTATATTAAAAAGAAAAAGCACTTTAGTGTTATAAAACATTTTTGTATTCTATGCTATCAATGTTTATCTTTTTAAAGTTAAAATTTTGTGCAAATATTTGAATAAAACACGAAAATATAGTTTGTGAATGTAAGAAAGCTTCACAATTGAAGATGCATGTTTCTTTTTCAGAGTTTCAACCCCATTCGAAGCAACGAGCGTCTTATTGGTGCTGCTTGGAACAATATTTGCAATGATTGGACATTGCAATAGTGATAATAAAACTTTAGTAGCCTGCGGCCTCTTCATACTTGGTGGTAAGTAAATCTTTATTGTTTTTTTTAGTTCCTTTTTCTTGTATTTACTTTGCATAAACAACGCAATGTACACTGTAACCGCAATAAAGAAAGGAATTGTTGTTGTTTAAACAGAAATTTAATAAAAGTAATTCATGTATGAACATAATTCATGCGTAAACACAAGAATAAAACAAAAACTACACCAGTTTTATCTTTAGCATCTCCTTCTAACAGTTCTTAATTTTATAATAAAACTTATTTCCACGATCAACATTCGTCACATAAAAATCCTTAAAAGGACCTAGGGCTATACATCCATGGTAAATCAACCTCAGAAAGATTTATGATATTATCTACTTAATTGAGATATGTAGATAGGTTCTTACTTATAAAATACTAATGTCCTGGAAGCTTAAGATTTCTATCCCAAATAGTTCCCGAAAAAAAAAGAAGTGAAAGTTTTTTTCCATAGCTATCAATAAGCTTAATATATGTTCAGTGAAGTAAACCATGAGCGCCTATTTAATACGATGTTTTAAGCAATGCACTAACATCAATTGACAGCACTGACCTTTCAATGCAAGAGCCAATAGAATTGCGAGATTTAAAGATGTTCAATTGTTTTGATTATTGAAAATTTGAAAATTTAACGAACCCACTCCTCCAGTCATTTTGAGCAATATACGAATACGTATACGCAACGTTGTCTTGTGCACAAACGTCATTCAAGACAAATCGTTACATGAATTATAATTAAAGGGTTAGATTAGAAATTAATTTAAAAAAGACAATAAAAACTTAAAATTAAGTTACATTGAACTCTCGATTATCCGTGTGTGGATTATCCGCTTTACAGATTGTCTGTGCATGATTTTTTAAATATTTAAGGAGAAACCATAGATTTTCTTAATAATTAAGACCATTAAGTATGTTAAAACAATTGTATACCATAGAAGTGTGTAATATTTCTTGTATTTTAAAACAAATATTTTTTTTTCGCTAACTTAGAACAATTATACTGTTTAAACAAGGTATAAAATATATAGTGGTCTTACTTATGTAATATAATTTACCAAAGTAAACAATAAACATAAATTTGAACAAAAGTTCAAACAAATGTATTTTTGGCGTATTACCCAGACACGTATTTCGATTGCCAAATAATCTTCCTTAATAGTGATCAAGTAGTATTGGATCGCTCCGTAACTGCTATGTGATGAATCACTATATATAAATGTGTGATTCATGATTGCATGGTAATCGAACAATCTGAACAATACCTCAAAAATACATTTTTTTCAATTTTTGTTCAAATTTATGTTTATAGTTCTCTATATAAAAATATATTACATAAATAATACCATAATATATTAAGTATTTTAGAAATCAAAAATAATAGTTCGGATTATCCGTGCTTTTCGATAATCCGTGCCGCCTCTCTCCAACATTAGCCCCGGTAATCGAGAGTTTACTGTAGTTTATTTGGAATAAATATTATATTAAAATTAATGATAAATAAAATAATAAACTGAGAATATTATTACAATTAAGTGTAGTAATATAATTGGCACTGAATAAAATTACAACAATCAATTGTAAATTTGTCAAATAAGAATAAAATAAAATATTTTCCTGATTGAAGAAACGTTAAAAATTGTAAGAAAATAGTTTGAAATGAATATTCATTTGCCTGGAGTTAATTTCTTCTTCGTGGGTGTATTTATGAATATATTAATCTTAGGTTAAATAAGCAGGTTATAATATAATATATATCTTAGGTTAAGTTATTAAGCGCGGATGTTAAATGAATAATAATTAATAAAAAAATAATTTACAATCCTTTGGGTCGAAATAATCTAGAGCAGTTATTTAGCAAATTTAAATGCTTGTCCATCGATATGTACGTAAAATGTGCAATAACATGAATGAATTTTTTTCCAAGTTCTACTTTAGATTTAGTTTCCCACGTTATTGAGTTCTTCTCTCAACCATCTACAATGGCGAGCTTCTTAAAATCGGAAATATTTATTCCTCATAAGAAATCAATTAGCCTAGGGTTTCAATTTCTGTTCTACTTTTCTTGGGTAATTCCTATTATTTATATAGTATCAGCCCTTTTCAGTGTAAGTAAAGTAAGTAAAGTGTTGTTTTAGAATTTAAAATTTAACTTACTAATTTCTTTATATTAATCTTATTTAGTAATCTTATCATATAGAAAACAATTCAATTTTAATTTTAATCCACAAAGCTTTGGATTCATTAGCTATTTGAAGGTTTGAAACCATACATTGTCACTTCTTTTCTTTTTTTGTACTTAAGTTTTCTATGACTTACATTAAACAATTAAATTTTAACCAAATCCCGAAACACCACAAATTACAAGAGATTTGTAATAATGGATATTGTAATAATCACTACCTTATTACTGTACACATTAAAAATTGCATACTATTTAAATGACCATAAATAAAAAGAAAATCTTTAAATTACTTAAAATTTTGTTATATTCATAAAGAAAGTACGAACCCACACAAAAGATAGCGACACAAAGTTTTGGTTACACCACAGTATAATAAGGTAAACTTAATTATACTGTGGTTATACTAAGTTGTACCTACGAAGTAAAAGTATTGCTACAGTTTGAATACAGCTTTGGAAAAGCAAATAAATTTATAATTTGTGTTTTCAGTTTAACACCTATTAAAGGCAATAAAGAAAACATTTAAAAATAAAAATTAAAACTACTCTACAAAATCTTTTGTATGCGTCCTTTTGAAACATTTCATCACTAAATAATAAACGGAATGTTCTTTTTTACGTTAAAGATTAATTTAAAAAAGGAAAAATATTGTTTGGGGGAAAATTAGACTACATTTATTTTTTGAATAAAAGCTTATAAGACTAATCATTACGAGGTTCTTAATAGAACTTTTCTAAAAAATAGATAATCGTTCAAATAAATGTGTATTCGAAGTGACAAAACCGAATTTATTTATTTCGTTTTACTAGAACGATTAAAATTAGCAGGAAGAAAACAATGGTCATTAGGAAAATAAAGTAAAATAGTGAAAATTGATAGAGGATAGTTCTTGTATTGGACTAAAGTTAGTGCAATGTAAAATCGCTAGTATTTTAATGAGTAATTATGTCGTATAACTCAATTTCTTTATTGAATACAACGCGCGTTTTATCAGTCTTTGGTTTTTATTATTAGGTAATGTTTATTGTTGATGATGACTGACAAAGACTGTAGAAATGCATTCTTTTCAATAAATAAATTGAGTCATTATATAATTATTCATTAAATTATCAGCGATTCTATATTGCGCTAACTTTAGTTATATATAGGAACTACCCTTTCTCAATTTTCACTATTTTTTTTATATTTTTCTAATGATTTTTGTTTTCTCCCTGCTAATTTTAAGCGTTCTACTAAAACGAATATATAAGTATATATAATTAACCACTATTTTATTGATTGTGACTCAGAAATAATAACTAAAATATTTATTAATGTTAAAATAGCTAGTATTTTTACCTTTAGTTATAAATTTTGGAATATTTTGCATACAGCTTTTACATAAACAAGATATAAACCAAAAATATAAATTCTATAAATATTTTTTAAACCCTGTTAGCTAACTGCAATACCTGTTATACCTTCATAATTTTAATACCTATTTTCGAGATAAATATAAGTTTTTTTTCATATAAACAATCGTTTGCATTCCAAACCCTTACTGAGCTGTTATCATTATAAGTAACGCAAAAATATTTTAAAGTCATCAAATCGTTTGAAAACTTATGATTTTTTTATTTTTATTATTTGAGAGACTATCGCTTTTTTGGCTGAAGTTTAAAGTTTGAATTGAAAAACTTTACATTTTAAGATGGTATAGTTGAGCATGGAATACAACAAGAGGTTAATTACAAGTGTTAAGGAATACGATAAATATATTTATTCAAAAATAATCTCACTATTTCACTCTAAATTCAAAAATGTCTTACAAGAATTTGTGCTCTAAGTTCTATATTATTTAATATTATATATTATTTATTTTAAGTACGATGTTTTTCCGTAATATGTATAATATTTGTGTTTTTTTAAGTAAAATTTGAGGACACTTAATGTACAATGCATTAAAAATAATCGATCATACTTGCAATTAATAGGAAATGAAATTATTGAAATGATAGACTGATCTTTTTCAAAACATTTTAATGTTTAAAGATACCGAAATATTATACAAATTAAGAAGGGCAAATCGCAAGATTTCTCTTCTGTTTTGGTGATATTACCTAATTTTACAGTAGAAGTGATAAAAGATTAAATTGGCTTATGAGCTGAGACCTGACGAAAGGGTTTTCAGTAATGAAACAGGGACAATAAAATATCTCACTCCGGAGGACAATGGGTATCTGATGATGAATTGTTTTATTCACACACAATCCTCCACCTCTCACTGTCGCATCACCGCATGTTTCAAATATACTACCGCAGTATGGCGATGTGGTATCATATCTCGTAGCCCCTGCACCACCCACATATTTATTGGTGTACAGGGTCGGCGGTTGATATTAATTGGATAAACCATCAGGCATGTACCATAGAATTCATGAATAGACCAGAGAACTTACACCTACATAGAAAGGAGAGAGGTCAATCGACAGACGAACGGTCTACAACATAGCACCCCAAGATCAAGGAGGTTTCGTCTCTCTAGAGTAAATGACCACGACGACCTGATGGTTAATGCGCCCTTTGAACCCCCAACCCATAATGCACCATAAACTCTATGTTTGGAGAAGTGTTTTGCAAACTAAACTCTACCCATCGCTATTACAGTTTTCTCCTCCACCCTTTCGGCACACAAACGTAGAATCTTCCTTTACTAGGACATAGCGTATTTGGTTTCGGTATTAGCAAGACAAGGTGAAAGCACTGGAAAAAAGAGGGATGTAGATTGAATCACGAGCCAACCTCGCTATTTTGACCCTTAGCTTCGTGTTATTATATATTAATTAGTTAGAGGTTAAACAAATAACTTTGAATAAATAAAAACAGGGTACAATATACCAGCTTATTTGGTCAAATAAATAAAATAAAGAACATGTCACCTTTAATCGATATAAATTACTTAACGCAGGCAGTAAAATAAAGAAAAGCATGATTTATTCACATTCAATATCCAGTTAGAAAATAAAAGACAAAATATGTCATGTTAACTTGTTTTAATATTTTATGTTTTTTATAAATATGTAATTTGTTACAAATCTGTCTAATGTTTTACTAGTTTAATGCTTTTGCCTTGTACAGCTTTTATTTTTCCCGAGAATGTTTCTCTTTTATTTTTATTTGTAGGTAAACATGATTTATTTACACCATTATTTAAAATTCATCTTGATTTTCATTGTATTTTTTTACAAACATTTATTTTTACTCGTCTTATCCTCAAACATATATAATAAATAAGAAAGTTAATTGTTCTGTCTATCTTTTCACTAATTTTTCAGGATTAAATCGCTCTGCTGTTTTTCCTTTTCTTCTGTAATTATATGAACCACGAGATATAAAACAAAAGGCCAAATAATAGACACATATATTTTCTTATGTACTAAATTTTGAATGATAAGAAATTTATGATAATACTATTGTGTTTTATAGTGTTTATTAATCAACCAAACCTATTTTATTTTTTTGGAAACAATTTTTGACTAATTTTTTTTTTGTTTTAATTTTTTATTTGTATATATTATTTATATTATTTGTATGTATGCATCATTTATTAATTGTAATTACTAATGCTTTCATTTTAATATTTTAGAAAAAAAATCTTGACTCAAAAGTCTATTTAAGTACCTCTTTTCAAAGCAAATATACGAACTTTATAACGTCATATAATGAACACGAATTGGTTTTATAAAATAAGGAGCATACCACTGAATATATTTTTACTCAATAATCGATCTCTTAATTTAAATTTTTAAGCCTTTGTGTCCAAAAATTTGAAAATTATACAATACAGCCCTCACATAAAGCTTACAAGAAAATTTTAGAAAAAATATAGTTAGTTTCCGACCGAAGTTTCGGTTTCGGCCAAAAATGAGTTTCGGTTTCGGTTATCGTCAAGGCGAAACTACGACCCAAACTGAAACTGAATTTGTGAGATAATAATGTTACAAAATTATTGTTTTTCATTTGTTATTTGATTCTTCAATTATGAACACTGATAACAATTAATTCATTAAAATTTTGTTTAATATTATCTTTAATATTTTTTTTCAGTTCGAAAGAAAACCTATCAAAGTTCAGATGAAATTATTTTGTTTTTAAGATATAAGAAAGATTACTTTCTATTTTGTATACTTAAACATATTAGGTAAAAAGTAACTTTGTTTTGTGTTTTCTTTAATTATTTTATGTTATTCCCAACTAATAAAAACAAATATTTGGTGCATTTCTTTCAAATCAATCCCTTATTTCAGGATAAATAATTCATTTGAAATAAGTAATGATAATAATATGTTATGTTAATGATTAACCTAAATATTAGGGACTAAATTATTAATGAACACCTATAGGATTTAAAAGTAAAGACTGTCTAATTATGATTAACTTATTTTTCTACAAAAACATGACCTTATATGGAAGTGTTGGTTTTGGTTTCGGCCGAAACTTAGGCTGTTGCCGAAATTCAGTTTCGGTTCCGTTTCGGCCGTAAAAGCTAGTTTCGGTCGGACACTAAATATAATAGTAAACTCTTTGTCAGAAAATTCTAGTATCAAATATGTAAATATATTTTTTAAATGAATACGAAATATATTTATAATTTTTCCATGCGTATGTCAAACAATTACTAATTGAGCAAGGTAAATAGAAAGGCGACATTTTTATTAAAAAATATAAGAACTTATAAAGATAAGTGTTTAATTTTGCATATAAGATTATCATGTTTTACAAAAATGTATAAAATGTGACGTAATATTCCATTGAAAAAGAAAAAAAACACGAATATTAGCTTGTATTAAATAAAGTTATGAAAACTTTTGAATATATATGTTACTGGTAAAGTTATATTGACAAGTAAGCCTAGGTTTACCTGAGTAAACTGTGAAATACTCAAGAAACATGGATAAAGTACGAAGTATAACTGAAATTGGGCATGTTTCGCGCTGTAAAGCGTCAATCTAACTTAGCCCGTACCATATACAAATCTATTTAACGTTTGAAAACAACAAATTGTTAACGTTTAAAATATACTTAAGTAAAGATTTTAGTGAATTTGAACAAAAATTACATATATATAAGTAAATAACAAAAACTTTTAAAATTAAATTAACAAACAATTACCAATATCTTATAGTTTTCCTATAATTTTTGGAAAAAAAAATCCTGTCGAGGACAATAAAATTTTATTATATCTAGAAGAGACCCATTACGTATAAAAAGCTTCTAAAATGTTGACGCAATCAAAAAAATAAAAGCTTTTCCTCTCATTAATAATTGCACTGATTGCGGTTTTCTTCTTACATTTAGTTTTTTAACTAGGAACTTTCAAAGCTTTCAACAAGAAAAAAAAAATATTGAAACTCAAACATAATTTTTAATGAAAGATGAAAATCAAAGCAGCTTTTTCTCATTACTCGAACAACTTTTACATTGCAAGAGTGAAAAGAACATTGCAAAGAAAATGAATAAGATGAATTTTAAATTTACTATTAGATTTTTATGTTAAAATTAATATTTTTTAATAGAAGTATTATTTCATACAAATTTTCATGTGCAGTAAAATTGTGATGAATGGAGCTTTATTGCACGTAAAAAGAAAAGAAAATTTCATCAAAGTTGCCTTGTTTATGGCGTTTTATTTGTAATATGGAACTATATAATTCTTAGTTTTATATTTCTTTTTAAATTTTACCTTTTTATTGGTTGAAATTAGTTTAATTGGGGAAATATGAATAATAGAAGCGGTATTTAAATAAAACACTCAATCATTCATGTTATATTAAATACACATATAGTATGTAACCGTTTGGTATATAAATGTTTTATTGATATAAATAGTAAGTTATAATTAGTAAGAATCCTTCTTAATGGAAAAAATAAAGTATGACTTTTAAATTGAAAACACAGGCATATGTTTATGGTGCATTTAAGATGCACAAAATGAATAAAACCATTAAGAACTAGCCAATCCTGCGAGGCTGACTCACAGATCACTTTAGGTTAAGAACCACAGGCAAAGGACTTAGGCTGTTTTTATTTCACTAACAAATAATTTTATAACGGAACAAAATCCAAAAAATTTGTGTGCAAATGATTATGGTTAGTCGGAAACTTTTAATCAAATGTGCCATGAAATTGCTGACGAATCTAAGTTCGATTTTGAAGTTTGATAATTTCTCAACTTCATCGTTTGAACTACTTTACGTAATCTTATCATTTTGGAACTGAATTTCAAACTGTAATAATAAATTGATGATAATCAATTGAAAAATTAATAATTTATTTATTTTCAGTCAATATCCTCAAGGAAATTGTTTCTAAAATCGGAAATTTTTAAAAATCGAGAAAAGCATACTTTATTTGAATAACTTGTTAATTTAAAAGCATATTATTCAGAAAAACGATACCAGACGTTTTTGATCGTTTTTCTATAGGTTATAAGAGATTTTTTTTTGTAGTTATTTATCGTCCCTTTATAACAACCAGGATTTTTAGCAACCCTATGGGATATAAAAATCGTTTTAGATTGTTTTTTTTATATGATATAAGAGGATTTTTTTGTGGTAGATATTCATTATCACGTTATAATTGACAGGGTTTTTAGCGACTCGAGGGTTTATAAAAAATCCTACCAGAAAATATTGAAAATTTGCTCGATACAGTCCTAGGTTATCATCGTCAGGTAGTATTTTATTTTGTCAATTGTAAACAAATTTCATACTGTAAATAAATTGCCGTGAAGGATATTGGTTGGATCAAGTTTATGGTCTTATCAACTTTATATATTTCATATTCTTCCAGCGTGTTCATATAAGATTATTTCTAGCAAATATGTAGAGTCTTTAGGATTGTTTCAAAATTTACACATTTACGTTTTTCGCCGTGTAGATGCATTGTAAAATATAAAAATGTTAAAATTGGTTTTCTTTATGTTTCCTCCTTCTATCCACCCCTAAAAGAACTATCAGTTTGCCCAGTATAAAATTTAACAAATGAATCACATTTAATTATATATATTCCGGTTATATTTGCTATTGTGATTTGGATGTAATTCCCATGGCTTAAAAATTTTATATTGTTGTTATTTGTCGAAAATGCAATACTAACATGATTTTTCTTTAGGAAGTTGGCAATTATATTCGGTCGCAAGGAGATTATTTAATTTCATTTTATATAATTCTTCTTTTCTATGGGTAGAATTGGTAGGATTGATTTTTCGGTATATTCCGATATTCTTGAGTAATCAAGCTAATGATAGAATGATGTATTATGGATGGTAATATACACACTATTATTAGAGTTCTTAAAAACTTATTACAAGGAATTTCATTTTTCAGATGGACTTTGAATTTCTGTTTTGTAAACCTTTACTGATTACAAACTTATGATGCAAAATTCATAACATTTTTATTGTTATAGAACAAATTCAACGAATTTTGTGGGATTCTAAAATTTTTGTTCCATTTGATAAAAGTTCTATTCGTAAGTACCAATCGACAAATTCGTTTAGCTTTCTACTAGAGATATTATAACTTCAAATGAATCTAAGAATTTTTTTCTCATTTTAGTTTTTTTTTACCATTTTAATTAGTAATAAAGACCTTAAAACAACTCATCTTCTCAAATATGAAGCCTCAGACGAATCTGCGAACGGATGTTTAATATTCTTTACTAATAAAATGTTTGCATTTGAAACATCATAAAAACAAAAAAGTAAACAATCGTAAATAAATTAGGGGTTGTTAAAGAATAAAAACTGCACTGAAAAGATCATATAATTTTCTTTTTATTCAGCTCATTAAGCGATTTGGTACAATAAAGATCAAAATAAGAAACAGCAGCTAATTATCCATAAACGTTTTGAAATTGAAACTAAAAAATCAAATTAACCAGAAAAAGTAGATGCTTATTTTGTTTTAAACTATTATTCATCAACATAAAAACTAACTACTTGAAATACAAGGTTGTAAAATGTTTTAATAGTTCTAAACTGTGTCTATAAGTGCAATGTGTGTGTTCTCTCATCCGCAATGGCGTGTTTTATTGAAAGAAAAAGAACATTTTTATTATTGTTATGATCATTGCAATGCCAACGACGAAAAAGTTATTACGAATGTTTTCTGGTGTTTGTATCCCAATAGAAAATATAACTACATAACTGGGAAATTTTATCATTTCTATCTTTTTTCCATCAAAGACAAAGCATTTATTATGTCTCTTTCCGTTCATACGACCAAATAACTCGACTGTTGCCAACAGAACAAATTTACGATGAAATTGTGCAATTTAAATTATTAAACGATGCATATGAATAATAATAATGTTTTAAAGCATTTTGTTTTATTGCAAAAAATAATAACAATTTTCATATACACACAGGTATCTGTGCTTACATATTTTAAAAGTTCCACAGAATTTGAACTTATCTAATTTAAAAATTTTCCTCAGAAAAACACAATAAGTTATAAATAACTTGTCTAGACTTTTAATTCAAGAACCACAAGTAGGCCTTTTCAAAAAATTCTTCCTTATCGTTATCATCTCTCTTGACTTTAAAGCTTTACTTCATCATCTCATAAAAGCCCTCCTTATCTTCATTGTTTACAATATTCAAAGGGTTTAATATCTATCTTTATATTTAAATCATTTCAATTCTACTCATTACGATCATATTATTTTAATAGTATGAAATTTAAATCAAATATTCATACCACGATTCAACTAATATTTGAATAGTCTCATAAAATAAAATAAGGAAGACTAATTTCTGTTATTTTAGACTATTTGCCGTTAGAACTCAATATATTTTGTTCAATTTTGCAGAATGAATGAAGAAAAGAGATACTCTTAATATTACTTATCAGGTCTCCAGATAAATTCTCTATAGTCTGCCAAAGATAGTTAATAGTATTTGACTAAATTTAATTTCTCTTTGCTTGAATGTACTAGGTAGAATAATACGTTGGAACTTCATCAGTAATCTCTTACCTCTCTTATTTTATTAAATATTTAATACAAATATTAATTATAGAGGAACATTTATTTATTGTTTGACTTACTATAAAGATTTTTTATTAGACTTTCAAACCCATAATGGTTTGCCTTATTTATTTTTCTATTAGAACATAAAAATTAAAACAAAGGCAATACAGTTGGCTAAATCGGAGAAAAAGATTAATGAGATCATTAAATAAGTCTCTATTGTTTTTTTAAACTTCTTTTAATATTTAAAACAATTGTGTAATTGACTATAAAAAAGAAAAAAAAATTTTTTTGTTATAAAGGACTATAATTCTATAATTAAGTACTATAATTAAGTATTTACTTAAAATTATGTTGATTAAAGCTTGATCACTATTTTGAAAAATTTAAAAAGCTTATCAAATTATCTATGCTATCAGAGAAATGAAAAATTTGAGCATTCCACTGAATAGTCCTCAACTTTCATTCTTCTAATTTTGAAATCCATAGACATACTGCTACAAACTGTGATACTCTTAATTGTACGTACCAAACTTCAGATCTGATTAGTTTACACATCGAAAATATATTTGATATCTGATATCCACAGACCAATATGTAGAGAGACTCATAAGTTGAATGACACTTAATCTTACCTCTTGAAATTAAAAGTGTATTGGTTTATTATGGATATAAGGCTCAAGTTGTGTCCAGTAGTTGTAAGTTGAAAATAACCTTAACTAGCGACTAGCGATATTATGTTTTAGACTTGAATTTTTTTTTCTAGAATCAAATTATTGGTTTTTAACCTTATTGTAGGAACTAACCACCACCAGTTTCATTTGCGCATTCAACGAACTCATGTTTATTGGCATAGTAAGATACAATGTTAGGAAATTCATAACATAGTTATATATTTATACATAAGTCATATGAATCGGGAGTGTGTCTTGACCTTTGGCAAGCCCGCGAGACTAACTCACCGAAACCTTGGTATTCGGTTGTACTTAGATCAAGATTGATTTAGATTGTAGAGAAGATTAATATTCGTAACTAATCCCGAATAATCAGTTAAAAATTTCTTAAATGATTGTCTTCTCACATAAATTATTGTATGAGGAGTTGGTTTTATTAATTATTTACCAGCAATATGTAACTACAAAGTGTTAGGATTAAAGAAAAAATAATTAATTTTTTAATGCATCCAATTAGAGATCGCAAAGTCAGTCTAAAAGCTTAATCAAAGTTTTAACCAGTCTTTGGTATCTTTTTCGATCTTAATACCAGAATACCGGTTTTTAATACCGGCAATACGGAATATTGAAAAAAATAAGAAAACTTTTAAAAAATTTTAAAATGTGTCCTTTCAAAAAATATATAATGCATCAATTCTACTATCATTATGCCAGAAACGTAGTTTTGTGCAAAAATTACCAGCTGTCGAAAACGCTCAATCGGCATCTACACTTATCGGTGGCACCATTAGCAATGCGCCATATGATTTTTCCAAGTATTTACTAAATCCCTAATCTTTAAATAAATCGATTTCTCATCGAATGGTTTTGAAAGTAACAGATTTTTGCTGGTTGAATTTTTTTAGAAATCGCTAATTCCAAATTTGTCAAAAAGGCATTTTATTTTCACTATTGATATTAGTGTCATCATCTTCAACAACAGCACTGATAACTTTTTGGCTACGTTAGCGAATCCCTGAACAAGGTTATAACGACGAAAATAATTGATATTAAACGTGTGAATACCGGTTTTACAAAACTGAACAAATAGCTCAAAATACCGATATTCGGTTTCTTAGTTTACCGGTACGGTAAACTCAACTCCCAATTATAATTAATCTTGTATTAGAATAAACTAATTTGTTTCAGAAAAATTTCATTGAAATGATTTTTTTCGTCGTTATTTATAGTCGCTTTATAAAAGTGCTTAGTGACTCTTGAGTTGATAAAAATCGGATTAGAAATATTGAAAATTTGCTTAATACGATGTTCGAATTTCTAAGAAATGGTTATTTTTCTCAAAAATATAAAAAAAACGAATTATTTGGTTTCTGATGAAGTTGAAATAACACGATTATACTTCAAATAAGAATCAAATTGAAATTCTGAAAATTGATAATATGCTCCTATCCCTTTCATTATTTATATTGCAAATTCTTTACTTTTCGTTTAATACAGAGAAAAGTTGAAATTGTCTTTTATATCAGTACAGTCCTTGTATCCCTTCTAAAATTACCCAAAAGAAAATCGTATTTGTCATCTTACGATGCTTACGTTCATTTCTGAAAATTTAACTTAAATTTTGACAAAAGCATCTTTTATCAAAATTCAATTTACGTTATTGAATCGATTGAAATTGATGATTTGGATGAATAGAAAGCTCTTACTCTTTTTCGTGTCCACTCCTTATTGAAAATAAACACATTTCCGTATATATATATATATATAGATATACGAAAATCAAGCTTGACTTAACGTTCAGGATTTTCAGTGTTCACGACGCAAACATGAAAATCTCTCTTATTGTTGATACACATCAGATAACGAAACCATTTATTCCATTACTTCAGCTTATTGAACAAAAAACGATTAAATAATATTAAGCTTAGTTCTTTCATCCCCATTTTACTCATTGAACAGCAAACGGCAGGTAGTTTTTAAAGCTATATTCATAAGACGGTTAATATCTAGAGCTTTACAATTTCAGAGACGCTTTTAAACGGGTTTAAAACGACTTAAACGATTTGTACGGCTGCGTTTTTCTCTTTTGTTTGACTTTGTGTATATGATATAGTTATGCAAATTAAATTTTGTTATGTAAAACGAATAAGTGGAGCTTTTATCTCATTTAACGTATATACACATATACACATGACCATTTCGTTTTAACTGATCCGAGTTTCAATGCACGTTTTTCGTGTGTATGTATATATGTGTAAGCTTTCGCGCTCCTTCTGTTCAATAGGAATAAAAACGGTTTTAGAGCTTTATTTTAAGTTAGATTACAAGCTAATGAATATCGTGCTTGTTCGAACAACCATGAGTGTAGTTTTTTTAATATACAATTTAGAAATTTATTCCGTTTTTATATGAATATCTTCACTCTTATATAGCTATTGGTAGCTTAATTTAATTAATAAGCAACTATAGTTGATAGTATCAATCCATTTGATATGTATGCAGTTTATTTTCATTTGCAATTTGTCGTTTGACAAAAAAATACTTTTAAATACAAAAGATGGAAATAGCAAATTTTCTTTTTTTCATTTTTAGGGATCCGATTTTTAAAACCAAATAAAATATTTTACCAAAATTCTTTTTGGCAAAACTGAGTAAAGGTAAATAAATAGTAGAATTCGGTTTTTTCATTTTGTTAAATGCAAGTTTTGAAATCTACTCTATAAAAAACCAACCATTTGATTGATTTCATAAGTATATCAAAACGTAGACGATTTTTTGGTTGGTCTAGAAAAGTGCTTCTCAAACTTTGTCATATCACTGTCCTCAAAATCAAAAAAAAAGCTCCCTTCACCCCAAATTTTAGACTTTTGTGACCAACAGTACTTTATTTATGTACTGCTTTAATTATTATTAAGGAAATATTTACTGGAGTTTTAGTAAGAGCTCCAAAGCCACATAAGGGACCGCGCCCCCAGTTTGAGAAACGCTGGTTAAGAACAAGGATTGGTAACCTGCAACTGAATAGAACCATACCTGCGATTTTCCTATTACATATTACCAATTTATAATGTCCATCAAGTTAGGTTTAGAGTTGTGGAATTTGTAAAAAATAACTGCCAAATATTTGTTTTGTGGATCAAGAAATTAAAAAGAAAAAATTTTGTTATTCTTACATTTTCAAAGAAAACGCCGATTACTGAAAAATTTCAAGTTGAAGCATATTTCAAGTATTTTATTTTCCAAAGAAATGTTGTACTACTAAATGGTGAGGTTATATGAACCGAAAAATTTGAAAAAAAATTGCAACTCATATTTTCCGTGAAAACGCCGATTAAAGAAAAAGCTCAATTTTGAGTTTTCTCAAAATATTGAAACTTTATTTTAAACTTTTTTTAAGCTGTGCTTTCTTGAAAAACATCCGAATGATAAAATTTTTTCTTTTAAAAATTTCTCAACCCACAAAAAAGCGACAAAGTAATTCATAGTTATTTTTGGCAAATTTCAAAAGTGTAATTCTACCTTGATGGATGGCAATTTATACATAAAATTCTTTATTGGTCCATAAACTTTTTTACAATATATTATTTACATAAATTTAAAAGTCAGAGTACCCGAGCAGTAGCTCTTTCCCTCTTACAAAATAAAGTTTAAAGGTAAAAACCAAAAATATCAAATTTTCTGTTTCATTTTTCATATTGGGAAGTTGGACCCAAAAAAAAATCAACTAGGTTTCACAAAAGCTTTAAAGTAAAATTAAATATGTCTTATTCTTTTGTGCTTTGACACTTTATTCTGATCATAAACCTCAATAGTTTTTAGTGCTACATTTTCGCTTTTTTCGCTTTTTTCGCATTCCTTAAGAATGTTACAGCAAACTTCTTTTAAAACTTCCTTTTTAGCGTTAATTCGCTGCTGCAAGTAAGTTACAGCAATGTGTGTAATTACTAACGTAAATAGCTTTTAATACCAAAATAGTTACCGAATACCGACTCTTGGTATAGAATT
This sequence comes from Sisyra terminalis, assembly GCA_958496175.1. Taxonomy (NCBI): domain Eukaryota; kingdom Metazoa; phylum Arthropoda; class Insecta; order Neuroptera; family Sisyridae; genus Sisyra; species Sisyra terminalis. Next base: position 19,765,133 of record OY292275.1, read on the forward strand.
AATTATAATAGCAATTCATTAAAAATTACATTGGTAAACTGCAAAAAGTGATTATTAAAAATTTTGTAGTTAGATTTCGCGTTTATTATCCGTTTTCAAAAAAGAAATTTAATAGACCAATATGCTTAAAATCTACATATTTTTTGTCTTTATTAAATGCATAATATTTCGAAAACGCACTTAAAATCTTACTCAAATTTGGTAAAATTTCAAATTTGGTAAATAATATATAAGTTTAAAGAAAATGATTTCTTCTTGAAATTTAAAATGAACAAATAGAATAATGTTTACATAAGTGTTAAACTCATAAATACTTACACCTTTAGGACCCCAAAGATTAAAAAATATGCTAAGTACCTTGCGAGTTCTGCTTAAATGTACTATCCACTTCTATTTTCGTGTTTTGTTTTAGTACTAAAAATTCAATTCCTAAATTGAAAACAGAATGAATTATAGCAAAGTGCAATTTGCGTAAGTGTTCCCTAGTTTATGCTTCATATATTTTATGAAAATATTTTTGACACAAGCTGATACCTTTAATTTCTTCTCCTTGACACTGTTATTATCGAAAAATTTGGAATGTACGCTTAGAAAGGGGGCGTTATGTTAATTTTCAAGGCAGCTTTTAATACTTAAGAAACAGCTGGTAATCACACTACAATTTTACCCAAAATTTATTAAATTATGCTTCACCGAAATAAATTTAAAATGCACAAAGACATTATTGTCTTTAGTTGAAGACTTTTTGATCTACAATTTGATAAGATATACAATAATGCAAATTTGATCTTCACTTAATCAAAAGCTTTAATAATTGAGAGGAGGCAATGTAGGAACAATCACCCATTCGTTAATCCCCCTTTGGCAATGGCATTAATATCAAACCGATAATGTTTGAATCAATGAAAACATGCGCACATAGGTTCTCTTGTAAGCAATTTTTTGAAGTGAAAATAGTAAATAAATTACAAATTTACTATAAATTGGAATCCGGTTTCTCAATTTCCAAATGTCTACATAATTCATTGATTCTTTCAATATAGAAATAAATTTGTCGACCAAATTTTTAGTAAAAATTACATAATATAATACATTCTTCAAGAAGTCAAGAACTATTTGACGAAACGTTGGCACGAAAATAAAATAATATTCCACAAATAAGTTGGTCTATATTTCCCACTATCCAAAATTGATTATTGTATTACAAGGACAGAAATATAACATGAATTACATAATATTTCTGTTAAATATCAAAGAAATAAAGTTTTAATATTAGAGATGTAAATATTTGCTCCTAATGTTAATTGTTAACATTTTTTTCAAAAATGTTTGCAACTAATTTTCAAGTTGAGATTTTAGAGGAAGATTTAAGTCAATTTCTGAATAAATAATGGAAAAATATCCATTGTTTCAGGTCTAAATCGATATGTAATATAAAGGATGAATCATGATGTAGTAGACCAAAAAATTTCTAGCAGTGTTTTATTTTATTTATCGCTATTTGTTATGTTTCGTCGGTGTGGTTTCATACTACACAGTTGCATACTACCACTTACTACTAAAAGTAGTAAGCAACTGACAAAAACGACATACATAGTTATAGGTTAATTTTAATAATTTGCTTGCTGTTTATTGTAATTTATAAAGATCTTTTAATATTAAGAAATTTTTATAATAGCTACTGATAATTGACACGTCAGTACTTAATTTTAACTCTTTTTTATTTCACTAGAAATTCAATGTAAGAATTTTCAAATAATGAGACTAAGTGTTTTTACCAAATATTACAAGGTTGCCTGATGATAGTCTCTGACCGATACTAGTTTTTACAGCCGAAACCGAAACCGAATTTCAGCATCAGTCTCAGTTTCGGTCAAAACCGAAACCGATACCAAATAAAAAAAGTTATTAGTTGTTTTCATAGAAAAAAAAATTAATCATAATTAGTGTCTTTACTTTTAAACTCTATTGGTATTTATTGTTCATTAAGTCCCTAATATTTGAGCAACTCATTAACATAACATATTATTATCATTTCTTATTTCAAATTAATTATTTATGCTAAAATAAGGAGTTGATTTGAAAGAAAAGCACCAAATATTTCTTTTTTTTGTTAGTTACAAAAAGCATATAATAAAGAAGTAAAGAAAAGTTACAAAACAAAATTACTTTTTACCTTTACCTAATATGTTTAGTACATAAAATAGAAAATACTCTTTCTTATATCTTTAAAGCAAAATATTTTCTTCTTAACTTTGATCAGTTTTCTTTCGAACTGAAAAAAAAATATTATAGTTAATATTAAACAAAATATTAATGACCTGATAGTAATCAGTATTGATAGTTGAAAAATCAAATAATAAATGAAAAACAATAATTTTTTATCACTTTTATTTCACGAATTTTCGGTTTTGGTTACGGTTTCGGCTGTCGTCAAACCGAAACTACGACCGAAACCGAAACTAAGCGAAACTCGTATTTTGGCCGAAACCGTAACCAAAAGTTCGGTCGGACATTACCTGATGAAGTTGGAATCACACCGACGAAACGTAGCAAATTGCAATAAATAAAACAAAACACTGCTAATTTTTTTTTGGTTTACCACGTCCTGACTCATTCTTTATATTAGATAACGTAAAAATCTTCGAAAGTCTTTTCCGTGAACTATATACATTAAAATTTGTACGAAATCTGCAGTGCGCGAGTTTGATTCGTTTTTTTCCGTTTTTTACTTATGTAAATAATCGTAAAATTTATTCTTTAATATTTTGTAATTCTATTCCTGTGAAATGTTTGCAAAAAAAAATTCTGTATACTTTGAAAACAAAATATTTATTAAAATGCAAATTTTTTGATGTTGGCATTATCTATCTAGTGATAGAGTAGTTCTAAAATCGATTTTCCTTTACCGTGAAAATCAAATTTACCAACGTTCCCGCATTAACAGAGACATGAAACAAGCGCCCTCTATCATAAAAACAATAATATATGCCCGACTAGCTCCACAGGGTGCATAAAAGTATCAGGAGATTTACCAGAAAGCAAAAAAGCACCCTCATCCCCCAACTATCCTCGTCGTCGCGTTCAATTTCTCATAGTAAATAACACGACGAGAACACACAACGTGGATGATGGACGAACGACTGCACAAACTGGTTGAATAAAACCACGTCGAATATATAAAAATCATTCTTTTTCCCTGCACGAACACAAACGGGCGAAATGTTTTTGCAAAAGAGTTGCAAATACAGAAATAACGATATAATAATCTCTCAACGAGCAATTTTTTTTTGAAACGATGCAGTAAATATTATTTTACCAAACATACGACATCATCAAGCTGAGACAAGTGTGAGTGTAAAGTAGAACGGAACAGTAGAGGCAGTAACGGGATATGTATGACGATTCCTATATTTTCCCACTAATAGCCGGGGATTATTTTGTACATTCGTCACAAAAAGAATGGCGTTGGCAGTTAATAAACTTTATTTGTATTTATACCGCCTTTTAAATCATTGCAAATTTATCAAATATAAAACAGATATGCAATAAATAAACAAAAATGATAATGGCTTTTTTCAATTTAAATATTATCATCCCCCATCTGAAATACTTCCGTTTAATGGATAGAAGAAATAATAATTTTCGATATGGAAAACCAATAAAAGTCAGAAGATATATAAAGTGAAAAAACTCAAGTAAAATAAACTGCAGTGCAGTTCAACTGCATCTAAAAGGATTGCACAAAAACACATAGTCGGTTGGTCGTTTTTAGATGTTTCGTTGAAAGTTTGTCCTTTTATGACTTTTTTCATTTTAACCCCGATAACTAAATCGTATTAATTCTGTATTGGCACAGTTTCAAGAGTACGACAATATTCGTTAAGAAGGAATCTCCTAAATCGACACTAAAGCTGGACACTTGTTTAATCGACTTTTTATCGGAGAAATGTACATGATCGGATTTTACCGATTAAGAATGGTATCATCGAATAAATGCATACGAGTTAAATATATAAAGCGAGGTTTTGATTTATAGAGATATTTCGTTAGACTTTTGCCTTTATCATCGTTTGCATGTGTAAAGATGGATTCACATAGAAGAGATTTTTTTGTGGTGAGTATATTGAATATAGAATGTGATATAAAAAAGCTAATATTCAATGGGGTCTGTATTTGTTTGACTTTATAATATATATAAATATATACATGAAATATGAAAGATTGGGTGGATTGAACAGAGGATGCATGTGGTGAATGACTCCTGCCGGGAGGATTGGGATGACGAAAGCTGGGTTAGAGATTGTGGCCTGCTGTATAGTATAGTCGTAGTAACAGCAGTAGCAGCAGAAACGTTGCGGTTGTGACTGCAGATCGGTATCGGTTGACTGCACGAAGCTCTAAAGAAAAACTAGAAAATGAAGAAAAACCGGTACGAAAAGATCTCACACAGTCGCGCACCACATTATCCTTCTTTTGATACGAATCCTTCTTTAAACGTCACCAACGAACCAGTCTTCATGCCCGCATCTTTATCACATATACACTCTGGGATTTTTTCTCTTTCAATTTCTCATTTCTACTGTTCTCCATTATATTCGCCCCATCACAACGTATAGACTAGTAAAAAATTTTCACTTCTACAAAGGACACATATAACCTTATCGTACAAGCGGAAATTGTTGTACCTATATTGCAAAATTTCTATTACTTTGTTGGAGTGTTTATTTCTTCCCAAGGTAAAACTTTTATTTTAACTTTTAAATTATTTTTCGTTTGTTATTTTTCTTTTCTTTTGATCTGACTTTTTTAAAAAATTTAAATCACAAATAAATAACGATTTTAATTTTCTATTGTACATTATGTACAACGTATAATCAATGATATCTTAAAAGTTTTTCATAGAACTTATAAAATTAAACTTTTTTTAGTTGGATAAATATTTTGTTCATTATTTTCAAGTCGCAATTAATAAATTAATGAATAATAACGTATTATTATAAGATAAATAATAATGTAGTTATTTATAATAAATTGCAATGAAATTTAAAACCGGAATACAATAAAAGCTCTTTTTTCGCGGGGTATATGTTCCATAAATAGGCCACGAATACAGAAACCGTGAATATGAATGGTAATTTATATAGGATTAATACGTTCCTAGGTCACAAAAAAAAAAAATTAATTGAAGTTTTTCACCACATTGATTAATTTTTATCTTCAGGATTAGACAATAGTTTAAAAAAGTTCGTTATTTTTTCTTGCTTTGCAATTTTTAAAAGCTTTTTCAATTCAGACCGATATTCAGCAGTGGCATTTACAATTTACCTCTTAAAAATAAGACGTCGTTCCATAGACGGATCAATTTTCATAAAGAAATCGTAAAGCTCATGTGCCATTCTTTAACCTCCACTAAGATTTTTCAAATTAAATGTCTCATTTCTAGTGCTTGTTGAAGCCTCTTCTTCAATGGGCTGTGAATTTAACATTTCTTCCAAGTCGGTTTCATTCAAATCGTCATGTTGCGAATCAAGCAACTCCTGAATATTACTTAGTAACTCAAACATGCATAAAAGATAGATACATAGTGGAATCCTTTTTATTTATAAGAGTTATATTCATATGTACATATATTTTTATTTAATCAAGAAAGCCAATACAGTCTCACATCAACAGGTATTGCGAATGATGCTACGGGTCAGCAAGGAAGGTTTTTATTGTTATTTTTGGGCTAAAGTCGATATTTCAAGAGATAAAGTGATTTTTTTGAAAACTTAATTGAAAATGTTTGTTTTGAAGCTAAATTACTATAAATACAGTGAGGTATGCTGTGTGTTGCTTTGGGAAGTGTTTTTAATGTTTCGCGATTTTTTTAATTCATAATTATAGGGAAAATCAAAGGGAAATCACTTGAACTTATTTCATTAGTTTATTAGTAGAAATTATTAATCAAAAGAATATTTGTGGTTTTATAAATTGGTATTGATGTGTAGGGTAAGTTGTGGTTAATAATTGGTGAGTAGTTTCAAAGATCAAAAATAGTAAGTTTTGAATGTAAGAAAAGAATACATAACTGCAAATGAATCATAAACATTGTCTACATTAATTTGTTATATAAAATAAAAAAAAAATTGTAATTGAAAATATAAATTAGATGAAAGTTATTTATTTACTACTATTATAATAAAGACTGACAGGACAATGTCTGCCGGATTCGGCTAGTATAGTAAAAAAAATAATTGTAACCTTTACTCAGTTTCTGAGTCCATACGAAATTTCTAGAATTCTGGATCATTTTCAAGATTTTTCCATAATCTCTTATTATAATAACAAAAATACAAAAGAACACAAACATAGTAATTACTGTCGCTTTACATCGAACTACCAGGAGCTTTAGCAACTCTAGGGTTAATTAAAATTCGTTAATCGAGAAATATCGAAAATTTGCTCGATACAAGATTAAAACACAACATCTACCAGTTTTGGAGCGGCCACCTTGACCATTCGGCCATCAGTATGCTCTCACTACTAGTTTATCAATGACATAGGGTTTCAAGAGAGGGTTTTTATATTTTTGGTATATTTGGATTTTTTTTTTTTTGAAAGGATATTGTGCTATTTTTAGGTTAAGAAAACCAACTGATTTGTTTTAATTGCATTTAACCATAGAATGATGATTGTTAGAAGTATTAGGAAAGTTAAAATGAATCTCTGATAATTAAAATCATTTTAATATTTTTCATTGATTTTTTAAAGAATTTATTTATTTATTGGCTTGAATTGGATTTGTACTATTTTTTTTTCAATTTGTTTTATAATATTTTTGTTTCCTATTTGATATTTATATTTTTTATATTTCCTATTCCTTTTTGATATTGCTTTGTATTATGCGGAATTTTTACTATCCTATTTTAAGAATTACATACTTAAGTAATCATAAAGCAATAAGAATAAAATGTAATATTCTACGAATAGTACTACTCGAATAGAAAATTAAATAGATTTTACGTCAACTAATACGAAACTATAGACAAATACACATATTAAACTTATTTAATAAGTGAAACAGTATTCAAATTGATTCTAGAGTATAAGTTGGCAACATTAGTTTCAGTGGTCAATTTACTTATTGCAGACGGTTTTCAAGAGTCAATATGTTTGATCTTTTCTTTACAAAAACCAAAATTCATCAAAATTATTTCTTTTTTAATTGCAGCAAAAATATATTGGATATTTTATAAACTTTGTAGTTTTTAAATAAAACTACCATTTAAAGATCTTTAAAAATGATATACATGTCATACAAAAACAGAAAAACTACAATGAAAATTTTCAGGGTATAATTACCAATTGTAGAAAATAGCAATTTATATTCTACCTTATATAGTAGGTTATACCTTCCAGATGGCCCTTTTAGCTAAATAAGTTTTTAGGGCATTCTAAATAATCAAGTTTCTACTTTAAATAATAAACCACTCGATAAAAGTAAGTACATTTTATGTAGATAAATATTGTTCAATATTTTTATATTTTATATATTTTAAATTTGACGATAAGTCGTAAAAAAATGCCCAGAATGTTCAATTTTACATTAATATATGTGTATTAATTTTGCGAAAAATTTCAACAATTTTGCATTCAAATTTTAATCTTTGTGAAATAATAATGTTGATGAATATATGGCTTTAAATCATCCTTCTTTTGCTCAACTTCCTACTTCTATCAAAAAAAAATCATTACTCCTAGTGCCTAGTTAGACCATATCTATACTTCTATGTACCTATTTACTTTGAGCCTTGAAAATAGTACGAAACCTTTCATGCGCTAGTGCAACGCAAGCTTCGGTGTTTTTTTTTTATTTTATTTTTTATTTAAACATCGCTTGGGTACAATTTGTTGAATTGAACAACATCAAAGATTATCTTCCATTTTACGACTCTTCAGCTTCATACTGGTTTTATACGTACACATGTAATTTTTATCGTTTTCAAGTTACACTTTCTTAAAAATTCCGTTTAAAAATAAAATTACAACATTTGTCTTATTTTTTTCATTATATTTTATGAGTTTCTTTTTATTGAATTATACTAATGCAACTCTAAATTTCCCTTGTGAATTAAAAATCAATTCAGACCAAATACATCACTGTATTTAAAAATATATTTTTTCTTGACAACTGCAATTTTTGATTTCGTCTTATTCGAACAATGTTCCGATTTAATAATTCTATATAATAAATAATTGAATCAGGCTATTCAAGAAGTTATATATTTTATAAGAAGAATTGGTTTATAATATTAGGTTTCTTTCGTCAATAAAATCGTTGATTTTTATTTTTTAGTGCACTACTATTTAAGAAACAAAAAACACAATCAAATCTCTATCATGATCAATATATAAGCACAAAAAAGTATTATGAAGTTTTTTTTTCTACATTCTTACCTCTACTCTTCACATTCCGCAATTTTTCTTTTCCAATTTCTTTTTACAATTTTTCTCTTTTATCTAATAAAATATCAATGCGATTGGGATACAATTGATTTGTTATATATTATATATATTTCCAAGCTCATTTTTATTTTATTCTTCTCCCTTGTCAATTTGATTTTCGAACTGAAGTCTCTTGGTCAATTAATAACAAAAATTCAATTACATTAAGGTTCCACCTGAATATTATGAAAAAAGGAAACATAAAAATCCAATATCTTATATTTATACAATTCATTTTTAAAAATAAAAAATAACGGGAAAGAGAACGATATCAATACAGCTATTTTGTTCACTTCATTTTAATTAAATTTCAAAAAAGAAAAATAATTTTACAAAGCGAAATGTCCTGACATTTTTACGAACGTCTTAATGAAAAGTAATTCTATTTTATATATAAAAAAGCAACAAAATCTACACATAGACATAAATGCGCGAGTTTAAAGTTAACAAGAGCGAATAAGAGCTTTCGAGAAAGCTCTCCATCACACACAACGAAATGATTCAATGAGCTTTTTTACAATAATAATAATATGTTGAAAATTTACTTAAGTCACACAACACAACTGATTTCATTGAAATCTTGAAATGCTTATGAAAGCAAACAAAAAAAAATTATGCTGATATAAAAGAATGCGGAAGGGCAGTAGGAGATTTGACGGCGCATAAAATAAATGAAAAACTACCGTTTATATTTGTGACACGTAGTCGTCTCCTACTACATGAAGGAAACGAATGCACACAACTTGGAATCTAAAACTTGCCATGCAATTTAATCGTGCAAGATCAAATTAAATGGATTTTTTATTATATTTTACAGAGTGTTTCAGAAGTAAATTAAAATCCAATGTGAAAGTAAGCCACCCCAGCTACATTCTTTGGAAAAACAAATAGTACTATTTGTATATTTGATATATAATACTTAAATGCTTCAATAAGTTTTACATACACTTATCAGAAACTTATTCTGAAAGTTTCAAACTTGTAAATTGCACTACACATCTCGTTTTCTATGATGATGTACACAAAAAATTTCGTTATTGTTAACTCTATGAGTATAACCCGCTGTTATGTTGTCTTTAGTCATATTTCATTGCTTATAAAATATCACACGTACAGATTACAAAGCCAAAAAAAAATGAAAAAAAAAAATTAATTACCAAATTTTTTGTGCAAAACAATCTTACCATAAGAATTTTTGATACAATCTCATGAAAAATTCAGTACCATAGTTAACCTTGATCATATAGGTTTAACAACACCCAGTATAATCGTTCGCGTATACTGCTGAAAACTTTTTTCATTTTTAAATGTTCACAAAATTAACTTTTCTTTTTTATTAAAAATTTCGATTCTAAACAAGTTTTTTTAATGCTTGCACGTTCTAAACTTAATTGTTCTTTCACTTAACAGCATTTAATAATAAACAGAAAATAATAATTTACGTAAGTAGAGCTTAAAATGGAAAGAGAGTAAAAAACTTTTTCAATTTAGCACAAATTTTGTTTTGTAAGAAAACTTCAATAGAGGAAAACTTAAAGTGAAAGCTTCCGTTCTTAAGTGGGGATTTATAATATTCATTTGTAAGTAATAAAAATAAAGTTTTTAAATAAAAAATCAATTCGTAGGGATTACGTCAATTCGGTGTGAAAAACATTGTGGTTTAATGAAACGAATGGACGAAATCAATCTGTTTTTACTTCACCAAAAATAATAAAAATAAAATTTATTGTCGGCCGTTTTCTTGTGCTCCCTGCCCGAGAAAGAAAATTGTGAATTCAAATTGCTCGACAGTAGGTACCCGAATGTTTTATTTTCAGAAGTGTTCAACACAAACATTGGCGTTAAAATATCCGTGTAGCTCTTTCATTATCCCGATTTTTGTAGTGAATTCTCCCACGTCCATTATGATCTCGTATACCTCACGGTGCCATTCGCCCCTGCCTCAATTTTGCCGAAACGAAAAATAAGTGCACATTCCTGCAAATTGGATTGGCACACAGTATTTTAAATAGGAAAAGGGGGACGATGGCAAGAGAAGGTCCGGGACTACGAGAAAGAGAGTCTACGGTAAAATGTAATTGCACTAAACTCTAATACAATTTCAACGATGAAGAGTGAATTGTGATGTTGTTAAAAGCGTAGATTCAATGCCCATTTTCACTGTTGTTTCATCGTGTCTTTTATGGGGTAAACAGAAGCAGACTGAGAGGAATACCGGAAACATCCCATCTCACGACATTTATGTAAGTTTTCCATATCGTATATTACCTACATGAGCTTACAGGTATTTATTGATGAAACATAACTAAAATTTTCACCTAAATCTATTTATATTAATATGCATCGCATAGTACACAAATACTTCCATTTACCTGTCAGCATGAGTATACATACCATAGTTTAATTTAAATACATACATAGATAAAAATATTTGAATATTAAAATAATAATATTATGGAAATAAACACGTAATATAATAAAAATTAAAAAATCAAAACAAAATGGATGAATTCTCTACTTTTTTAATATTTGTTTTAGTATAATTTCATCCTGATTTTGCTTTATGCTTATAGGAATATAAAAAAAATCTCAATATAAGAAATAAATTATAACAAAAGTATAGCGACAATACACATTATGATCCACAGCTTGAGGACTAAGTTTAAGAACTGCACAATTGTAAAATTGCTTGTTATATAAAAACATTGGTAAAACGGTAACAACAATTAGGCACTAGTTAATTATCTTTTCTCGGCGATTAATAAAATATTACTTTTATCATTTTATGATAAGAACAATAATATAAATTATATTTTTTTATTAATAAATTAAATTTCTTCAAAAGTAAGTGTAAGTAAATCTTAGAAGATAAATGTATTTATTATATGATTGCATTTAATTGCGCGTGTGGATTAAGAGAAGCAATATTATTTCTTATTTCTTGGAAGTTAAGAACGTGAGAATTTTATCAATGACCTATAATCTTATCTAAGTTCACATAGAAGGAAATAATTACAACTTTTTATTTAGTCTAAACTGCAACCATTAAATCCGTTAACCTTAAATCAATATATTTTGTTGCGGACTTAGAAAATTGGATTGTTCTAATAATGAGATTGAAAAGAAACGTAAGATGTTTCAGAACACTCTCCGCGAAATTTTAATGTGGGTTAGAAAGAGATAGTAATCATTCGTATCTACGAAAAGAGTCAGGAACAATCAAGAAAATTCCAGAACGCGGAATATATGTATATAAATAAGGCGATCGACCGTCGTCAGAATAGTTATAAAAGTTATGATCAGTATCAACTACAAAGTTAACAAGTTACAAAGTTCGGAATAAATCGCGACAACCGTTAAAATAAGTAAATAAGTATGTAATAATAAAAATAAATGGTGTTAGTGTTATATGTCCTGAAACAAATCCTAAGGAACCCGATAAAATAAAATATCCGTAAAAACCTAGATATATATATAAATCAAGAGCCACAAGTATAATGGGCCATTAATTAAAAACAGTTGGATCGATTTGGCTGACTATTCTATTGTGTTGGTAAGTGTGTGGACAAAATTTGTGCCTACTCGTATAAAAGAAATTTTCTAGAAACTTCGCTGGAAACTGTCTATAAAATTATATATTGTAGAAGTTGTATATTTTTTTATTTTTATTTTTTTTTGTAATCACCACACAAACAATACTTTTAACTAGTAACCACTCGTGAAATATGCAAAGCCTATCTCTGACACACTGACAGTTGAATGAAATCAAAATGACAGTAGAAACAAATAATAAGAATAAGTTAGTTCAAATTTAAGATAATAATTATTATATTCGGTTTTCACCCACACGCATATGTTTACATTCTTTGTTCTCTGTTTTTACCGACATATATACATTTGCCTATTATTATTATGATCTTTACAAAATCCGTTGAAATAAACCATTTGGCAACTATAGATTAAACAAACAGATTTAAAATATTTTTATGATGTAGATATACTTTTTGCTTTACGTAAAATAAACGAGCAATTTGAAATAGTTAACTAAGAATGCATTACTAAAAATATTAAACTATTGACAATCGTTTCTGAGCTTTTTTGATTCTAATCACAATTGAATACCATTGAAAAAACTTTTACACTTCCTAGTACATACTTCTTACAATAAAGAAACGATATACGTAGATACTTTTTTTGAGGCTACCATAAAACGACATTATTTTGACACATTCTTCATAAAACGTGTTACTCAAGCCATCAGTCAACACAAATGGTAATAAAAAGGGATGATTTTCAGCAGGTACATATTGTACGTGAGGTAAGATGTTCCACTTAAATATTTCAAAGATTTTCTTCAGTTATACAACATGTGCGCGATGTAAACATACTGCAATGGACTCATAATATCTGCTTCTCAATTTTCTTTGTAAAAAGGTCTTTAACATCGATTTTTTCAAATAATTACCATTTTTCTGTTAAGGTAGTCTTACAGTCCTAGTCTAGAACGCATCTATTGAAGTCGATAAAATGTTTCTGGCATAATTATTCCATAATTTTCTTTTGCAGACCTTATTATAAAACATTCAGCTAATTCTGCTGATTATTTTCTTCTTTTAAAATTATCGTAATGAATTCATTATTGGGAAAAAAACATTTCTTTTCTAATAGTGATGCAACTGTCCTTGTATGAAATTGTTCGTTCAATGTTTCTGGCTTTCGACTGGTATAGCACTCAAAAGTATTTTCTTGATATTGCTATAATTTTCATTAATTTTGTTTTTAATTTTTTACTGCTTAAATATTGCAAAAAGGAGATCTCAACTTGAAAATCAACTGGCTAAAGCTTTCTTTTTAGCAATAACGTTTGTTTTTTATCAAAACTGTAAAAATATGTTTATTAGGTGATTTTTAAAATTGCTTCTTTATACTAAACTTGAAGTATTATAGACCAAAATTAAAAGCTTCGAAAAACTCTTTATATCAAATATCATCGTACCAGAAAAGTTTCATCAAAAGAGAAATAAAAATTCATTTTTCTTAAGTGGAAATTATTTCTATATTAAGTATAGATAAATTATTATGAAAAAAAATTGAATTTAATCTGACAAATGGTAAAGTTAATGGTAATTAAATTCAAACACATACGCGCAAATTGTCAATTCCTCTTATTTAAGCTGAATAAAAACATAAATATACACAATTGTTTTTTCTACATTTTTTTAAAAATATTTTAGGAAATTATTTTACCATAATCATCAGTATGCTTTTAATTCGAGTAGAAAGTTTTAAGAATTGCACTAACATCCGATGACAGCACTCACCTTTCAATGCATAAGGCTATGAGCCAATAGGATTGCGAGTTTTCAAGGTATTCACTTGTTTTCATTATTGAAAATTTGAAAATTTAACGAAACCCTTCCCACGGTCAGTGCGAGCCATATATGAATAGATACTTATACGCAAATATATGCACTTACGTCATTCTGGGTCTATCGATACATGCATTATAATTAAGAATTTAGTATTAAAATAGACAACAAAAACTTAAAATTATAATTACTTTGGTACTTAATTGAAAAAAAATTATTCATTAAATTCAAAGGTAAATGCAATATTTAATTGAAAATATAAATATTATAACACTAGTCAAATAAACTAGTTAAATAAAAACATTTCCACTTATCATCTTTTTCTTTTCACAAAAGTAAATTAAGATGAAGATCTGCAACGTCTATGATTTGAATGTTCTTTTAGTACTTACCCTTAAGAATCATTGGAATATTTTTCCGGGGCCGATTTATCATACTCATAGCCCTAGCAATTTCCTCAGAAAGAAAAGTGCAAATTTTAGCTATTTGCTCTTGTAGGTACTGGATATTAATCCTGTTAAACGTGATTTTTAATGGCCGTGAAATCGGATGCTAAATGTGCTGTACATAAATTTTAATATCAATCGTAAATATTCGTATTGTGAATCAGTCTTCAATTATGTACAGTTCTGCACCACATTATCGTAAAATAAAATATTAGTGCTTTCAGTTGACTAAGAGTAAAAATAAGTCTGCTATTTATGCATTTGTGTGAAAAGAAATAATAAATTCGGAAATAGTCAGTTCTGCTAAAGCCGCCGGATTCACTTACTATTCTCCCACAACCCTCAAATGGAATACATTTATGAATCAGTGACAAAGAATAAAGCCGCTGCAATCTTGTCCTTTTATTTTACGATCACAGCAGCTTTCATAGTATGACAATAATGTGAATGCGAGAGGCAAAAGAGTATTGATATGGGAAATGTAGCTCATTTAAAATAGTAGGCAGTATGCAGTCTATGTACAATTCAATTTATTGTGAACTCTTTTATCGAATTTGACGAAAACTTCAATCTATTGACGTAGCTACTGCATCAGAAAGGAAGAAAGATTTTTGCTACGCTTTTGATCATTGTTATAATTTAATTAAAATTGAACATTTATTTTTAAGTTTTAGAATATTCCATTAAAAAGTTTAAAGCCAATATTTTAATTAAAACAATATTTTTTACTAATACTAATTTTAGTTAATATTAAATTTTACTCAGAAGATTTTCAGTTGTAGAAAATCTGTTTCAAATTAGCTTTGAAATAGAGAAAAATAATTGCAATCAGCAATCATTGTCTCTTTGTGTGGATAAAAAAGAAAAAAGGGGACATTGTAATGGTTTTTGATGTTTTTTTTCCTCTTAATATTTCATATAAGATTAACTCTAGAGCCAATATACAATAGAACTGATTTCACCATTTTTACTCTTTACAGAGGAAAAAGGTTTTGTTTCGTTTTGTTTTGCTTTTTATTCTACACTCCAATTCTTTTTGTCTTGTTTTCATTTCTTTCTTTTTAATCATAATTACCAAAGCATTTCCTGTTAAGTAAATACAAAAACAGGTACCGCCAACTCATATATATGTACAATTCATGATTCTCAGAAAAAAATTCTTAGTTTGGCTTATCTAAATTTTTTAATGTAAAATGCTTTAAATTTTCTAATTTAACTAAAATAAAAATTTTACTTATCTACATTTATTAGTTATAAATATTTTTTTCAATATTTTTCAAGGAAAGTAACAGAATATTTATGTCGTTTTACTATACTTCTATCTCATTGTATCGAACTGCAAAATGGATGCTGGAATAAAATTTCTTTGTTATTTCAAATAAAATATTTTTCATTGAAAAAAATATAAATTTTTAATAACTAAATTTGCACCATACAAGACGTAGGTCAATTTTTTGTTGCAACTGCACCTAATGCTGTAAATGCAATATATATTTTACTTTTATGGTATTAGAAAATTTTAATACATCAGTCTGTCTAAGGTAACTGATAAAAATTGAACTTTTCGTCAAAGAAGCTTTGACGCATTGCCTCCAATACGTATTCCGATGGCCAATTAAATATTGGCTATTGTATTTCTCCCATACCACCATCTTATAAGTGACGAAAGGACTAAGAATTCATCTTTATTTATAAATCAAGTTTGTTACTTTCCCCTATCAATGTTAAAATTCAAAATTTTTTTTGGCTAACTTTGAATATTTTACATTTTGCTAACGATATTCGTAGTAATGTGACCCAAGAAACAAATATGTTATGATCTCATCGGCGTATTTTCGAACCTTCGATCTACCTACATAAAAATTAAGTCCATAAAAACAAATGAATTTGTTAGTAAGTTAAATTTTGCCAGTCATTATGTATGTATACTTATGTAAGTCTTCATTGTTCACTTCCTATTCAATTTCAAACTATTACAGTAGCTACAGTTTTCGAGCTTGAATATTCAATTCTAAAATGAAACAATATCTTAGAACCTTAAAACACTGTATAACTTCTTTATTGTATTTTAAGTTTACATAACTTTATTATAATTTCTTCTTCTCTTTACATTATACATGCTTTTTAAAAATGATCACGAAGCGCACATAATCTAGTAAATATTTTGAAGTAACGTATCGATTCTGTTAGTTTCACATCCATATTTGGATCCGATACAAAAGAATTGGATTATTTAGTAAATTTAGTTATGAGATGACAAGATTCGCTTGAATTTATTGTATTCATCAGAGCTCGTGGAATTCAGAGGATCGAAATCAAATCCAATTTAAAAATTTTATACCACTCATCCCTTATATTCATCGACAACATAATACGCATTTTATATATTTTAACCCAATTCTTCTTGAAATACCATTGCTGGACATTATGTTAAAATATGTTAAAACTTTTTAAAAAAAATATAATTCTTACGACCAATATCGGTGAATATATCTACGGTTTATGTTAATGTATTAATAAAACATTTGTTTACTATTCGGAGTTAGTGAAAATCTTATGTGAAAAGATATTCAATAATTTTCTTTAGTACATCATAATTTTTTATCAAAATAACAATTTTCAATTTTCAAATAATCCCTTTCAACTTCACTACTTTTTTTTCATTTTCCTACATTGAAATATACACGTACTTGTATTGTTAAACTTTTATATTTTTTCCATTATCCTTTTATTTTGTCTTTAAGAATACATAGTGACCAAATAAAATAATATTTTCCTACTAATATTTCACAAATGCCACTAATGTAGAAATAGTAGGTCGATTATATACCTAAAGTGGTAATTTTATTTTTTTTAATTGAGAATTTTTAATTTTTAAAGTTGTTATCACAATTATATATTTCATGAATTGAAAAAAAACAATGATCAATTATTCACCATAATTATAGCTAAAGGGTGTTTTAAATTCATAGTATTTTAGCGATTAATTGTTAAATTTTTGTTTTCTTTAATATCGTATTAATAATAATCGTTTTTATATTCAATCAAAGGAATAAAATATTTTTATATAAAATTATTTAAATCGCTGAAAAATATGGAAAAAAAATATGAAATGGTTATTTTATGGTAATATTAAAGATCTAAAATATTAAAATCAATATTTCACAATCTATAAACTGCTCATCATTTGCTCATAAATTCATTTAATGATTGAATGGGAATGAGGTTTGGTGAAGTTCTCGTTATTATTCGAAATGGAAATAGTCGCTTCTGTCATTTCCAAATAATTTCAATTTCAATTATTTGAATGTTTGACATATTTCCACATTACATAAAAATTTTATTGTATTTTATAGTTATACTTACATGCAAGCCGATTTCGATGTATTCAAGAAATCGAATACGATTGACGTTCTGTATTAAATAAGCGCTATCTCCGTTTCGGAACTAGAGGAGACGGAAAATATATAAGGCTAATAACGATAAATTTGTATTGACTTATTTAATAGAAGTTTTCAGTCAGTTTAAAACACTTCACAATAGAATTGAATTATAAAAAGATGAAATAGAGAAAGAGATGTTTTCTATTACGACTTTATGGAATGGAAATGCTTTCATATTTAAAGGAGAGTTCACTGCAAAGAGATAAAAAAGTCTGTCTTTTAGAACATTTATTGAAACGTGATAGCATTCTAGGGCAATGCATTCAGATCAATTTACGATCAATTTAAACAGACATCACGATTGTATAAAACGATGATATGAAATTAACACGAACATTGAAATTTGTCTCTGTTTTTTTTCATTTACTTTATAATTAATTCTTCTTTATTTATTATACACGAAATATTTGAATCCTTGTGAAATTAAACCATTCATATACGGATTCCTTGTCTTCAACAATTGAGCGACTTATTCTGAAAGTAGCCTAAGTCCATTTTAAGAATAGTTCTTGTAACTACTATTTTTTCAACAATGAATCCATAAATTTCATAATCAAACAAGTTACTGAAAAACAAATACCATATCAATAATCTATATAAATGTAATAATACAAATGTCAGTTTAATCTGATCTATCAGCAAATCAAAAATTTTAATTTGGACTATCCTTGAAATGAACTTAGACCACTTTCTAAATAAACAGATCAATTATCTTTTTCAGGTAATAGCGCTTTTTTTCATAGATTTAAGGCCGTTATTTTTAAGGCCGTTATTAAAATAATTGACCGTTGGTCAAAATACCAGTGTTGAGCCACTAATAGTCAATAAGTGACCCATGGATCTCGCATAAAAACCGCCAGTTACTCAATTGGCTAGCCATTCAGTCGACGGTTAGTCGATCAATGGTTGCCAATAGTTGGCCAATGGTGGAATTGCAATAAAAACCCAGTAGAGTTTTATCAGTAACCCATGAATCTTAAAAAAATAATTTGATTAATTGTCGATATCTATGGATGGCCAGTTAAATTACCAGCCCTTTTTTTTGCAATTTGACTGTAACTTTATTTACTATGTACTTACTTAGGATAAATTATACAATATATTTTACATTTTATTCTTGAAGTTGGCATTGTAGGATGTATACTACTACAAATAAAATCTGTGAATTTCAATATTGATAATAACCGTAGCAAAGACAATAGTGAAAATGGTACAACAGAAAATTGTGAGGTTAACCAAGTAGAAACATTTAAAACTTCAAGTAACAAATCAGAAGAATCAATAAATATTAAATTTATATAAATAAAAGTATATTGAATTATTTGAAATTAAATAAGAGATAACTTTTTTCTGCTAGATAGATCCTATACAGGTGAAAATACACATGTTTTCTCCATCCTCCGGATAAAATTTTATCTGGTTGATAAATGTCTCAATCTAAATGTAAAAATAATCGGCCGTTAGACTTATATACCGACCAAAAAAAAATAAAAAAACATAAAATATTAGCAGACCAACAATTCAACAGAAGACAATCATGGCGAATAAATCTTTGAGAAGGAAAAGTTTTAAAACTTATTTTCTAAGACTAATTTCAATCGTATTTAGTTTCATTTTTGTAACGAAAAGAAAGATAGAAGATTTTTAAAATATATATCTAACATTTTTTCAATATAAAGTTCTTATAGCTAGAAAGCGGTATTCGAGGGTTATAATGTTTTTTTTTTATTTCAAATACTCTTACAAACACACCGAATTCATTGAGTTTAATTTAATTCACAATAAGACTGTTACAAATGTAATGCCCTACAATGGCAAAACATTGGATCGTTTTTCCAAATTTAATAAATATGAGTTTATAATAAAGGATCTAATTTAAGCAAAAGACACCTATTTCTTTTATCATAATTTAATCATATAATTGTTCAAAGAAATCAATTATGACTACGGTGGTTGTAAAAAAATGGATCTACGAATCTTAAATTTAATTTGTTTAAAATAAACTTATTACTGAGTTTTTTTTTATCTGTTGGCTCTTAAAAGATCTGAGATATAATTCTCATAATATTTTAATCAAAGCTTTTAAAAGCCTAATTGTGGTATAGTGAGCAAGATGGTTGCTTCAAAATTGGTAGGTGTTGGATTCGAATTTCATATCGAACAAATTTTCCGTATTTCTTAATTTATGGATTTTTATAAATCCTAAAGTCACTGAAAACCTTGGAAGTTATAAAACGACGGTAAACAACAATTAAGGAAAAAAAACTTTTGAATTGGAGTGTTGTGATTTTTTTTTGCTTTAAAACTTTTTCACTAACTTAGCTTTCTTTGATCCTAAGATCTTGGTAAAACCTAAGGTGCTAGTACCAATACTAGTGTTTATTTTTTTGTAGCTATAGATTACAAACAACTTGATTGAATCATTAAAACTTTTATTACTGCAGATGACAAGATTTCTATAGTTGACAACTAATCCTCCTTCAAAAAGTTGGTAGATATATCACTTATACTTTCTTAATATTTTTGAGATCTTCCAGTAAGAATACGATGTTCTTTTCAATAAAATTTTCTTTTCGATATGATTAAATATATTTCAATATTCTCCCATAGGAAACACTGATGAAACAGAGTTATAGATTGTGAATATTCAAAGTTAGAAATTGCTGAATGTAAATATAAAATTAATTACTTTGAATTCCATTTGTATATATTTTACAATAATTGGTTTTAAACAATGTATGGGAGTATATCAATGTAATAATAGGCAAATCTATCTTTGGGTATGTTGACAAAGACAAAGAACAAAGATTATAAACACAAACGTATGAATTAAAACCAAATATAACAATTCCTGTCTCAACTTTGAAATAACTGATTGTTGTCATGTTTTCAACTATCATTTCGATTTCATTCAATTGCCAAATTATGTCAGTGTAGGGTTATATATTTTACGGGAAGTTACTAGTATTATATATTATGGAAGTGGGCATTTCTTGAAACTGCTTCCATATTTACTTTTTATCTGGAAATACCAGTGACTCTGCAGCATACAATCTTAATTTCCTAGGTTCTCTTCAAACGATAGTATTTATTGTCATACTGCATGTCCTCATTTGCAATTCTTTTTATCAAACACTTTTAGTCTTTTCCGAAAAAATATATAGTTTCCAAATTTTTACGATAAAAATTCCAATATCACTTTAACAGTGGATGCCAGTGTTTACCAATACAATTTGCATCAAAAAATTAATCGTAATTGATGACTTTACTAGTACTACCATCTGAATGTTTACTTAAAGGGTGTTCATGCGTAAAGGCAACCTATCTCCTTAGAAGTTTTCATATAAAGAAACTCCCAAAAACTTTTATTGAAAATTAGACTTGCAAACTTAGCATGAAGCTTTAAATGATAGCTAAATGTTACGATGTAAAATAGAAAACCTGTTATTGATTAAAGATTATTCTTTGCATAAAAAACATGAGTTATTACATAGTAAAAGACTGAAATTACTTTCATGCCAATCCATTGATAAAACGAAAAAAAAATGTTTGCTTAAAAAATAAACCATAATATCCAATATATGAATGAGCAAGTATGTCGATGTAATTGAAGTGTTAAATTATTTTATATAAGCCGTTTAATAGCGATTTTGCATATCATTTAATTCTGAAATGACGGTGGTAATTTTGCTTGAAAAGCTTTTTTCAAATCAAAATTTCTTCCAATAAGAAGAGTGAGAAAAGCAGATAATTTAAATTTGCCAGAACGTACTACTACGCTATGGCTATTGGAATAAGTCTCGAATGAATGAAACAACGGCTTGTGAAATTGTGAGTTTAATTAAAAATTAATTAACATTAACGCCTTTACAAACCGTGAATAAAAGCTAACCTTGGCGAATTGTGTGTTTGGTTCATTTAATTTGAAAATAAGCTCTCAATGAACAAATTAGAAACACATGAATTTTAATTTTAATAATAGACGCTTAATTGTGAGAATAAATTTTCAATGATATTCGATGTCAAATTTAGAAAGTTATCAATTTGAAAGGAAAATGTAAAAAAATACAAACAAGAATTTCCTCACGTTTTCTTATAGTGACTAAAAGGAATTTTTATTGCCGAAAAACATTCTTTTTACAATAGGGGTTTATGCATGAATTCTCCGTAATCTCCATTCTCGTTCTCCATCATATCCTTAGATCTTGGTTCTTTTAATCTCAGTTTTATGTGTGTATGTATGATATCCATATATTATAGATATATGTATGTGTTATATACCTACTTGCATTATATATATTTAATTTAAATTTTCTTCGAAAAACGGAACGGATGAATTGTTTTGGCTGACGTCTAGCATATCAAAGCAAGTATCAAGATGGCTATGTGTTACACAAAGGAAACTGAGTGCATTTGCAACAACATAAAATGCATTTGTGTATATATACGTGCATGCCTCAGCCTGTAATATATTCCTGGATGCTTCCAGACTATCCTATTCTCTCCCGTCAAATGATCCGGTGTCACAGATTTCATAAGAGAAAACGTGATTTGCAACTAAAATATTGCATTTTCACGATATGCTCAGATTTGTCAATATGAGACAAATAACATTATAAACGTAATAATTTCCCTTTATGGAGCCAAATATTTATTTAAAACCAAGCGCATAAAATTAATTGGTGATATTCATTCTCAATGAATTAATCATTTTAAATGGAAAAAACTGGATTTATTTATCAATTTTTCCCGGTTTTTAGGATTAAAAATTTGATTACAGATCGGATTAAAAATTAATCATAAACGAGAGCATTATTAATTACAAGTGTTAATCTAATTTTCGGGAACGGTTACGGGATTAAAATATAAAAATATATTTACGTTTATTTATGTACTCCCTGGATTATTCAAAATGAAAATATGGAGAAGATATGGAAATGTAAAACATTGAACAACCGGGAACATAAGGGAAACAGGGAAAAAATATTTTTCTTCATTTTTCCGATATTAACTTCATTTTTGGTATTAAAAAATGTTAGTTCCATTCACTCATCCTTTAAATTTATTTTTATCTTTGCCTGGTTATGATCCTCATACTCATTTATTTTTTTTTCTCTTATCTTTTTCATTCTCCCCCTTTTCCTCTAATAAGAGATTACTATGTCATTCGGAATTAAGTCACAAGTCTGCACATACATTTTCTTCTGCTACATATATCTATCACATAGTTTTGCAATTGGAAAACGTTTCTCAAACGGAGAAAATTCATTTTTCAATTTTCTAACAGAGTAAACTTTTATGATTTCAATTTTAATAAAAAATGATGGTCGACTTTCTTTATTTTTTCTTTTCCTTTCTTCGTTTTTCCAGTATTTTTCGTTTTTTATTTTACAGTTACTAAGTATACGTACCAATACATTGAAAAGCAAATAAAAATATTGAAAACAACTTCAAAATTATACTTGTATGTATTCGGATAGTAAGTCACATTTGATCTTGCAATAGAATATACAATAATTCCTCTCAATATCCCGGTATAACATTAAAGTAGTAAAATACATACAAACGCATATAAGTATACACTTACACACATATGGTATGTGTATACATCAAGCCCTAGTTCACTGTCGTCATAATCTCAAGAAAGCTTGATGGTTGTGGGTTTGACTTTTCTATATTGTAGTGAACCTAAATGGAATATCTCCCACTGGACACATATTCTTCGCTATAGTTCCAAAGTATAGCACACCGTATATGTATACAGAGAAGTAGCATTTGAGTTTTTCCTATGTTTTTCTTTATTCTTCCATATTCCTTTTCTTTACATTCCCGTTACGGTTAAGTTCATTCGTGTCTATTTCCGAAAGCAACAAATTCTACCTTTTCCCAATGTGCGTTATGCAATATTAGATCAACATTAGCTTTTCAGCTTTCTAGCTACCGTAAAATTTTCATATTTTCTTTCTTTAAAAAAAGTTTAATATTTTTATCATGAATCTTACATAAAACGATGTTTGTCAAACAACATTAAATGTCTCAAGTTTATTTAGAAAATCAATACTTTAATCAAAAATAATGACAGCTTGAAAGCTTTAATACTCAAAAATATGTCTTCATGTATAGACAAAATACTCAAAACCCATATATATTTAATCTTTAAAAAATATATCCACTAAAAAATAAATATCGATGAAAAATTGTGTATAAAATATGATTGCATAGCATTAACTCCAAACCATTACATAAAACATGAAATTTAATTAACTTTTCATCGTGTGGTGCCTTTCTGTGTATATTTTCGTAACTTTCTTTATCCTTAATTGGCGGAGGTCAAAAACGTTATATTTCACAATTAAATTTATATGTTTGTGTATTTTCTCACAAATTTTTTGTCTCACTTCATTCGTTCATAAAAAATGTAACCTTCTTAATCTTTCATATGAGTAATTAAAATAATAAAAGGCTCCTAAACCTAGGAAGTAATTATATCTGAATGCTGGTAGGTCCATTAACAGGACACTGCAATTTGAGAAAGCATCTTCAAACTATAGGAATAAATGACTCAAGTGAATGTAGGCGATACAGTGGAGAGAACTAATTCCCACGTACCATTTGTTTAACCAGTTATGACTCAAAGCAATCTCAGCTTTCTTGAGTCACCTGTACATAAGCTGGGAAATATACATAAAAATCATTGATATGTATATATATATATATATATATATATATATATATATATATATATATATATATATATATATATATATATATATATATATATATATATATGATATATTCATATGAAATGGAAAAACTATGAAAACTACGAAAGCTAGTTACTGCCTGTGAAAAAAACTCTCTAAAGAGAGGTTCCCGGAGAAAAAAATAATAAATTTCAACATTCCAAAAACTAGCTTTCGTAGTTTTCATAGTTTTTCCATTTCATATGAATATATCATATATATATATATATATATACATATATATATATATATATATATATATATATATATATATATATATATATATATGATATATTCATATGAAATGGAAAAACTATGAAAACTACGAAAGCTAGTTTTTGGAATGTTGAAATTTATTATTTTTTTCTCCGGGAACCTCTCTTTAGAGAGTTTTTTTCACAGGCAGTAAGTGCAAGCGCCGTCTATGTGGATACAAATTTGGAATGAACTAAGCAAAAGGCGATACCACCTGTAATGGAAACGTTGGAAGAGGTCTATTTTTGGAATTTTCTCTTCTCTGATGTGGATAACGGAAGCAATCGAAGCAAGTAAAATTCAAGCACTTGTTTTAAGCGCTTATTTGCGTAGGCTAGCGCTCAACGGGACTCCATTGGGACCTATATATCCAACGGGACCTATATATATAGGTAGACCGTTTATATGGCGTCGAATAGAAATTTGAAAAATATGGTGTAGCGTTCAGAGCGCCGTCTACGTGGGTACAATTTCTATGGCAACTAAAAACAACAGCTGGCAATGGAGTCCCGTTGAGCGCTAGCCTACGCAAATAAGCGCTTAAAACAAGTGCTTGCATTTTACTTGCTTCGATTGCTTCCGTAATACACATCAGAGAAGAGAAAATTCCAAAAATAGACCTCTTCCAACGTTTCCATTACAGGTGGTATCGCCTTTTGCTTAGTTCATTCCAAATTTGTATCCACATAGACGGCGCTTGCACTTACTGCCTGTGAAAAAAACTCTCTAAAGAGAGGTTCCCGGAGAAAAAAATAATAAATTTCAACATTCAAAAAACTAGCTTTCGTAGTTTTCATAGTTTTTGCATTAAAAGCGTAAAAGCAAGTGGTACTATTTGTTTTTGTACTTAAAAAATAGAAGAAGAAATTTCTAACTCTAACAGATGCATGTGCCAGTAAAATTTACATCTTTCTTTTTTATGTTATCCATTAGCGCTTTTAATTTTTGAACTAACTATACACACTGAATTTAATATTATCAATTTGTGAGGAATTGTTATACGAACCTATTCCTATTACTATTTAATATTCACCCTTCTAAAGCTCAATAGTATAGTATTATCCATAGACGAAATCCAGAAAAAGCATACTAGATATGTATATGGTTAAAATTTTGGGTTCCTTTCACATAAAAACTCTTTCATCTAATTAATATTTAATTTATCATTTTATAAAATATGTTACCTTTTTAGTAATCTATAATTTGTTATTTAAATTAGAAACTACCCTTATTAAATCAACAACACTAAAAGTGTGAAAATTGTGTCTATGTTGTAGTATTTATGGTTTTAAATTCACTCACCTTGGTCGTTTTATCTTTTATTTAAAATAAAAGATTTGATAATATGCCAGCAAACTAGGGCCAGGCATACAAACAATTAAAACTTACGTATAGTTTTATACCTCCGTAATAAAAGAAATTATTTTCTGTTTCTACTCTCTGAATTCAATTATAACTTAATTTAAAAAAGAACTAAATGAAAAATTGTGTATTAATTTTCTTCCAAGTTCTACTTGGGGAAAAGTTTTAATTTTTAATTTAAACCTTTTGCACTCTTCTTGTTCTAATTTAGTATGTTTTCAATGTACAGTTTTCTCTTATGCTCTTCTCTTTGTGCCTTACATTCACGGTTATATTGCCTCAATATCTATTTTTTCCTGAAAAATATTCATTAAAGGTCGATGTTGCTATTTTGCATTGTAAGAAAAATGCACACCAGAGTAAGAAAACCTTCTAGTATGTTGAATATTTAAAAATGAATTCAAAACGATAAATTTACAAAAAGATAAGTTTTTCAATTAAAACGAAAAAATGTTTTCACTGCGAAAAAACTATGTATCTACTGATGAAAATCGTTAGGATGGACAGTTTCGATTGACAGGATTACATCAATTCATCGCGTATGTAATTCGTATACGAGCACGTTTGAAAAGTTCTTTTTTTCTTTACAATTTATAAGTCACGGTTTCTTCAATTTCATTAAAATAAAATTAATTTTTGATTTTGCTAGCAAAAAACTTTAAGAAAGTGAAATGAAAAAAGTTTTTCAATGTTGTTGAGATTTAAAAATAAAATTAGCAATACCTTTACGTGGTTAAATAATATTCAAAATGATTCATACAAAATAAACTTTCCATTGAAGAATAATGGATTAAAACAAGTAGTTATTCGTACCAGAATAATAATGTTTTAGGACTATGAATTGTTGAGTGTAGACCAAAAAATGTATGTTCTTCTTAACGGTTAATTCTGTTTTCTTTTGCAATTACTGCATATAAGAGTATAAATATAATCTGAAAGTAGTAATTGTTCTTTTAACAGAAAATTTCTCTCTTTTCCTGTTCAAACGGTTTTCAAGTTCATGAATTTGAGGCATTTTTTTCCAAATGATTGATGATCAGTATTCATAATTCAAGAATCAAATATTATAAATGAGAAACAATAATTTCTCAACATTTACAACTATCGAATTTAGTTTCGGTCATAGTTGCGGCTTGACAATAACCAAAACCAAAACTAAGCCAAAACTCATTTTTTGCCAAAACTAGGCCGAAATCGAATGTTTGATCGGACACTATTTTTTATTAAATTAATCTAAGAAAATAGATACACATCCGTTATTATATGGAGACTGGATAAATATACACTTTTAAGGTAAAGTTAGTTTAATTACATTTTATAATAAATCTTAGGATGTATTAAATCATTTTGCGTCAGCATTGGATGTTTTGATAATTGTTTCGAAAGTTGTACGGAAATCATCAAAAACTTATGTACAAAGAACAAATTAGAATGTCAGAAGATAGATTTTTGTTTAAAATTCATAGATTATTCGAGAAGTTCATACCTTTACGGGAATCTTCAATCAAATTTAAAAAGTTCATATATGGTAAAATAAACATTTTTAGATCCAAAATTCTTCAATATATTATTTAACACATTCCTAAGAATTTATTCAACATTAATATACTCATGGGATTTAACTGAATTGATAAATTAATTAAATAATTAAATAACCAAAATATTTACACGTATATTATTTTAGCTTAAATAATTCAAATTTGATCGTAATACGAATATTTATCGAAAACTAATAACAAGTTTTCCATACTTACAAAGAAGTTGGAATATTTTATACTAATAAACTTTTATTTTAAAAGAAATTCTTCAAATAATGTCGAAAACTACATTAACATTAAACTAACATCAAAACGTAGTTTGAATTATCGAGTAATAATATTTGACACCAAACCTACAACCAAGCAAAAGTTCAATTAAATTTGTTGGGTTATTTTTCCTTGAAAGAGCAACAAAAAGGACAAAATTCAACAGTATTTAATTTTACCCACGTACAATTAACATCTAAAAACTTTAATTTGATTAAAATGGAAAATAAAACAATTTTATTTAGCAATTGTAGACAAAGAAAAAAGGAGGCATATTATATACGCAAAAAATTCATTCAAATGTATATTTTACATTTTTTTAAAGAAAATATTTTAAAATAAAGTTTTCATTCCTGTTTTGTATGATTGCCGAATGAAATTGATATCATTTCATGATTAATTGGTGTAAAGTTCTGAACAAACCTCTTCAGTAATAAAATAACATGGGCTTTTTGAGTTCAAGAAGTTAACAGAATATTAAAGATACAAAAGAAATTTGATACCAATCAGAAACTTATTTACTTTACTTTAGTGAATAAAATATCATCAAATTTTCAACTTACTCAACATTTTAGAACAAAATCAAATTGTGCAAAATGTTTTCAAGCCGTAAACATCATTTTGCAACGCTTTGACTATTCTCAGCTTATATTGTTATAAACTACACACCTTCCAAATTAATGGAAAAGTAAACGAAGTTTGCAACGATTGCTAAATTACGATAATATCACTTTGCGATATTATCATTAGACGTATTAAAATTGCTTGAAACGGTTAATGTTACACCAAAATTTAAATCTGACAATGATACGTATATTAATAATTGACTGAGAAATATAGATCACAAATATTTGGTAAGCTAGCGAATAAGGAATTTATCAATTCGATGTAATATTTAAAAAATAATATCGATCTATTGTATTTATCTAATACTAGCTGATCCCCGCAACTTCGTCTGCGTAACGTAGGTGTAGATTATATTTTCTTTTTAGACTTGCTATTTGTAGTAGTATATGAAAATTTTCATTTTTCTTATTTGTTTTACGAAAAACATAATCATACTTAAAAACACTATTTTGTCAACTTTAAAAAGACATATTTAATAAACTGTTACTTAGAATAAAATAGTTGTATATAATGATCAATTAAACTTCAAAAAATATTTATATATATATAAAAAGAGTATTGCGTATACCTACGGTTGGTATACCAACAGTGAACCAAATAATTCATAAATCAATCAGCATCTATACATAAATAAAAACTGTCGCCAAGTTCAATAAAATCGGTCTAAATTATAACTTAAAAAAAGTCGAAAAGTATCCAAATACTCGCGTCAAAATAACAGAAGTTAAGAGTCTAGATTTTTGAATATTAGTAGGAATCCCATCTCACTGTTTCAACTCTCGAATGAACCTTTTTCCAAAAACTATTATACTATTGCAATGTACAACATAACCGCGAAATTGAAATTTGTACAATGGTATAATAATGGTATAATCAAGTATAAGCATTATGTATCTATAAAATTATTATTAATTATCTAAATTTCAACTATACAATTAAACCATATTGGATAGTCTAGAGTTCACCATGAACGATTTGGCGTATGTCGTTTGATCTAGAAGAGCATTTTAAATTTCTTTTATCACTATGGCTTACTGTAAAAACGTCAGTATTTTCTTTTAGTTCACCGAATTTCAAAGGGTACTCGTTCACTAATGTAATTAT
This sequence comes from Sisyra terminalis, assembly GCA_958496175.1. Taxonomy (NCBI): domain Eukaryota; kingdom Metazoa; phylum Arthropoda; class Insecta; order Neuroptera; family Sisyridae; genus Sisyra; species Sisyra terminalis. The sequence goes on from OY292275.1 coordinate 19,794,777, forward strand.
TTCAGATTTTCAGGTTTACAATATGTGAAAGTCAAAAAACTTAAAGCTCATTTATAAACTTAACCTTTTTCAGATACATTTATCAGTTTAAATTTTTAAGCAGACCCCAAGTTTTTGTTTCTAATAATAAACCAAGTTTGTTTTATACCTAGCAGTAATAATGTTTCTTCTTTAACGGATTTTGATTATGAAATTTGAAATTTCGATTGTTTATTAGACGTTATGCCGCATAAACTTGCCACCCTTTTTTCACTCTTTTAGTGGGGGGAATTATCGAAAACCCTTTCTTATTATATAACGGAATTCTATAAGGAAAACACTTTCCAAATTTCATCGACACAAATATGCAATTATATTTGAAAATACAATATAAAACGAAAAAAATATGACCTATATTTTAGTTATTATTAAAAAACAATTCGATTTCGCACATTTGGACATTGTACATACAAAATTATTGGAAATAGGTGGAAAGCGTGAAAGTAAAATCGAATATTTTATTTATATTCAGTAACAATAATTGGTTTTAAAATTGTTCTAAAAACCGAAGAAAAGTTAGTTTGGAAGATTTTATATATTTATTGATGATAATGAAATATATCACAAAAAATTGCTTCCTCAATGCTTTTCAGCAGAATATATCATTGCTCCAGGTCACAATCATTGGTTCATAAAAATTGGATTTTAAAAAGTTTGATTGTTGAAAAACAAACAAAAATTAAAAACCGCCTCTATGGTATTTGGTATAAGTACCTACTACCTAAATTTTCATACTAATTAAGTGAAATGACGTTATTTAAAATGCTGTAGTTAAAATTATATAACAAAAACAGAAATTTATTATTAATTAATTATTTATTTATTAATTACTCTTAGTAAATTCAAAATTTCGATTGTTGATTAACTTTACATTTTCTCAAAGAAACTTTATCACCCCAATTCACTCTTTTAGGGGAAGAAATTATCAAAAAAAAATCTTTTCACATGCCTACTTCTTATAAGGAATACACCGAATATTGAAATTTCATCTGGCAGAGGAGATATATAATTACACGATTTTATGTATGCACGGTTTAAAACCATATTCACTTTAAGCTTTATTAATATAATTATGTTTTTTACTACTTCTGTTATTTTTTTAGTTAATATTTCCTTATTGAGTAACCCTAAGGATATATTTCAACAATTTTGTAAAAAAAAAATAAAAAAAAGATTACTTCAGGAACCGAACCACGTCTCTATTATAGTGAACATTAGAAATTCGGATACGTAAGCGAGTGTGCTATGAACGTATAATTCAAATTAGTGTTTATTGTGTATAAAAACATTTATTTCAAAAAGGCACGTTTTTGTATTTTAACATTTTTCATTTTTCAAATAACTAACATTTTTAAACTTGTGATATCTTTCGAATGGAATGTTCAAATTAAATAACTTAAAAAGTTATATAATGGCATTAAAGCAAACTTAAATATGAAGTCATTTATTTTGCTAAGGATTAATCCCAAAGTATAAATAAAAGAGCTTTTATAACGGTGGCATTTATGTAAATTTTTTAAAATGAAAAAACACTTATTGTGACATAACTATAATAGTTAGACATATGCTGTCGCTTTATTTTTTGTAGATAATGATATGTTCTACAAAATCGTACTACATTATTTTGTCTATAACCAATAGTTTTCGCAGCGCACGCGATAAAACAATGTTTTTTCGTAATTTTTTTCAGACCTTGGGTTACATTAATGGAGTTTTAGTATGGATCCTTAACTTTTTTGAAAATTTAATATAGCCCATGTTCACCGGAAAGAATGTAGCTTCCTAACAGTGAAAAAAGTTTTCAACTCGGTCAAGTAATTTCGGAGACTATTCAAAGCAAACAAACAATCAAATCTTTCCTCTTTATAATAATAGATATGATAGTATTCTGTTAATTTCTAACTTCAATACTGAGTTGCCAATAAGAATCAGTCGAAAACTTCTAATATTGCTCAGTTTTAACAACGTTCTTCATTGGTCAATCAGATAGCAAAGATGGTCGTTGTAAAACGCTATCTACCTTTCAAGCGATTGGTAGACGGTGCTTGACGTTAGGTGATCTAGTGGCCAAAAATACAACTACTCTATCGGGGTGAATATTTCTTTTTTTTTCATTTTCACAATTCATTATTTAGTTGTTCAAAATGTTTTCATCAGTTAATGACGTTCTTGATGGAGAAACTTCCCCAAAGTGTCGAAAATTCTTAGAAGGAGAGAAAATAACTATAATAATAATAAATATATTGAAATTACTAAGCATAGTATAAAATTTGAGCCTCTTGCTTGTAAAACTTATGATGATAAATTAGATATTAAATTGTTCCAATGTGGACTTGTAGACTATTGTCTTAGGTATAAACTGATTACTTGGATACTTTCCCGACGGAATACTATTTGAAAATAATAAACCAATGATATAAATCGAAATAAAATATTCATATTTCGGTACAACAGAGACTTTTGTAGTCACCAAGGGAGGATTCAGGATTTTTTTCTCGGGGGGAGGCACAATATCATCTTTGCAAGCACATCTTTGGATCACTTTGCAAGTGCTTGAAAGGGATGCAACGAAAAAAATTCACAATTCCAGCCAGAAATAGACTAGAGTTTTACTAATGTTCTTTCTGTTATTTTATTCATATATTTTAACATCTGATAGTTTGATATGCTTCTAAGTATGAACTGTGATGGAATCTCCAAAGAACACAAAAATACCGTGGAGGGGCACGTGTCCCCACTCCTTTAAGTCCCCGCTTGGTAGTCACGATATTATTTTTAAATAATATCCCATCGGAAAAGAATCAAAGCCATGAGCTCATACTTGAGAAGATATTCTACAAGTATAATCTGGAACAATTCAATATCCAATTTCTCTTCATAAATTTTACGTGCAAGAGGTTCAAATTTAAGGACATGCTCAAAAAATTTATTATATTTAGAATTATTATAGTTATTTTCTCTCTTTCCACAAATTTTTATCACTTTGGGAAGTTTCAATAAATTCGAGAGCGTTATTAACATGATAAACATATTTTGAATAACTTAAATAGTGAAAAGTGAAAATGATTTATTCACCGCCATTAAGTACTTATATTTGGCCACTATATATATACTTATATTTTTTGGTCACTAGATTGCCTAGCGTCTAATGACACATACCAATAGCAAAAGAAAAGCCTACTGGTAGCCGAGTGGTCGAAGTAGTCATTCCAAAATTGGTAGATATTTACTGGGGGTTTGATCCTTGTATCAGACAAATTGTCATTTTTTCTCGATTACCGGTGTTTTATTTAAAAACCTTGACAGTTTAAAAGTGATGTTAAAGTACAACAACAAAATACTGGCGGGAAAATATTCACATTTTTCAACTACTTGGGATGTTTCTATAGTCTATAACTCTAAAGCATTTTCTTTTTATTTTCCTTCAATAAATTAAAAGTTTGTACTTTATAGTTCAGTATGTAAGTAAACAACTCAAATTACTGATTTTAGTGTTCCATCTACAAACTAACGTAAAATTACGGAAAAGCGTTAAACATTGGATGGTGCAATTTTCTTTTCTTGCTAAATCGCAAAGAGGAATTATAGAAAGAAAATATATTCAAAATTCTAGTCACATTTCGGTTTATCTATCTTTCCACATACTATTCTCGATCGTGGTTGATTCACGGTCTGGTGCACCAACGCAGAAATTTTCTCAAAACATGACATCAGTGAAAACAAAAACACACGAATACGCACACACGTACACATTTCAGTTCCTGTTTTATTTCCCGTTTTCTGAAAAGTACGTACCAGCTCCAATACTCCAATATCTCGTTTTGAACTTTCCTCTATTTTTCAACCGTCCTTTTGATTATCATACCATTAAAGAGAGCCGTGCATGCTAGGTTGGGGAGATGAGAATTGTTTAATTTAGCATATATAATTCAAAGAACAGTAATTGAAGGTAACAACGCCCCAAAACTCATTGCGATGAAATTCGGAATAGTCAGAATACAAAACTGGGAATCAAGAAAGAAAGAATGTCGACAATTAAATGACTTAGTTAAAATATTTCCAACGAGATGAAAGTAAACAGAGATGTAGGTATGTGGAATGTACTTATTTATTGTTCATAAGCAGCAAATTAATATTTAAGAAATATTTGCAAATGAAGAAAACAAATATTTTTATTTTTGCAGTAAAGAAACCACACTAAGAACACCCATTTGTTTGTCTAATACACACTTTATTTTCATTTTCATGAACACTTTATAACAAAGGAAGATTATTAAAACATCAAATTCTTAAAAAATCAACAAAATAAAATTATGAAGCTTTTAATTGTTTTTCATGCAGTAACAACACTGAATTAGCATTTCTTTGCAAAAGTTGAATTTTGTTATTCAATCAATGAAAAATTAATAAAGTGAGCTACTGCAGTTATTTGTTTAAACTCTTTCTCGATTGATGTTTATTGTTCATCTGAAGAGGAAAAACTTCTGTTTACTTTGCCGTATAGAATCAATATAAAGTTAATAGTTTTTTATATGAAAAGTTTCGTATTGAAACAAACTGATTTACATGATAATTTTTGCAGTCATTAATGACCTATTTATATACTTCTTACAAGATACTTATTACTACACTGCGATTTTATAAAATTGATAATTTTTAAAACTTTATATAAAAGTAATAAATAGATTTCCCAATTATGTCTTATTTAGGACAAGGTACAAACATCTCCCATATTGGGTAGGATAACTACGAAAACTATAAAGGAAATAGAAAAAGAAGGATGATCTTATTTAATCGCTGCTATATCGATACAGTAACGTGTTTAGTAAATATCATGGAATAGGCTGATGAGATATAAAATGAAAAAAAAAACTCAAACTTTCTGTATGATAGCTGCAGTAGGAGCCTATTCAATATTTATACTTATAGTTTTACAATTGGTAGGTATAATCTTACTCATTCAATTCTTGTAAAGATGAAATTCTAATTCGGTGTAATAAATTCCACCTTGATAAACTTCAATTCTACCAGGACAAGGCAATCTCTGAATGGCTAGTTTTACTATTTCCATTTTTCTGGAATTCCAATGGTCAAAAGTTTGCCAAATATTTTTTCCCAGCACTTGCTACTACCTACAGATTACAAGTTTATTCCAATATTATCTTTAAATCTGGTACAGATTAATTGCAACTGAGCAAATAATATATATAAAACAGTATCTGATTCACTGCTACTGTTATTCTCCTAAGACATTATAACAATAAGGCCCAATGCTCATCAGTCGAATCCATAATGAAATCTTAAACTGAATCATTTGAATTTATTTTCGTTGCTACCACTATGAAGTGAAACTTCAAGTTCAAATAAACTTTTGCTTTTAATTTGAAATCTAATAAAAATAGATTCAAATTGCTATTTTCGAAAATTATAACGCATACAACAGCTTAAAACTTTTGCTTTTATAAGGATCCTTACATACTAGACTTTATTAAATTTAGCACCATCAAATCAATGTCTAGATTACTATGTAGATAATAATATTACTTATTAATATTTTTATAACATATTAACACCCTATAAACTCCAATAGAATCTAAATTTCCCTCTTTAAAAAAAATTGCAATTTAACCATTTTTAAATGATCCTTCTTAATCGCAGTTGAGTAAATACGAAAAATATAAAAAGAGGATATATAATAAAAAACAAACCGTTATATCGAATCGTATTATTGAAGCACTCTACTAAAAAAGAATAAACAGTTCGATATAAGATTTATAAGGTAGTGACATATATGTTTGTATTTTTTGAAAAGGCCAAATATTAGCCATTATTACAATTTTTAAATGTTATAAATGAATCCAATCAAAAATAATTGCTTCATAATTTTTTTCCAAATTTATCATGATGTAATGTCAAGATACAACCATTAGTAATTTTACGATACCAATAAAACGGGTTATTTATCTTCCGATTTTGAATTACAGTTAAATATTACATTAAATTTGTCGCTTTTGTAAGTCAACATCATTTTTAGTTATTATTACGATAATCATGCTAACATATATAGATACAACTTTGTAATCTAAAAGGATCAATAATCCTCCTTCAGCATTCTAGGGGCCAAAAAAAGAATTTTTACTAGTTTTTATTTTTGATCATTGTAAAAACATGAAAAAAAACTCCAATAATTATGACAATGATGTCGTACTTCAGAACTTGATTTCAATTTATACGATGCTTCATTTTACTCGTAAATTTTAAATGTTTATAACGTTGAAATTCAAACATAAGTAATATTAAATTTTTAAAAAGGGCAATATAAAAATCAAGATATTGAAATTCTAGTCCTAAATTACGATATTGCAATCGCAATTTTTACTATATTCTTTTTCCTTGTGTAACAAAACAAATCTGACAAAAATCACTGATGAAGGCTTTAGTATGGGCGTCCATTGAATTTTTTTTTTTGCTAAAGATCATTGACTCTAGCGCAGTGGTCTATATTTATTTTTTAATAAAAACATCATTTTTTTAATCCTCCTTTTAACGGTATAAAACATTTTTATAGACCAGTTATTAGACGTCCTAGTGTTTAACTTTCATAGTAAAGAAAATAATATTTTGCAAACTCTATTCTGGATTTTAAAATTTTACATATTTTAAATAAATATTTGTTTTCATCTATTGATTTTTTTTTAAATTATATGGAAAAACACATTGTAAAAATGGGAGAAACAAACTTACTCTTGCTTGTATAAATTATTGTTGTTTCTACCATGGTCGTAGAGAAAAATAATTATCTGTGGAATGCTACTAGAATATAATATATATTCTCATACCTTCGCAAACGCTACTTCATCATTAAAAGAAAAAAGCACTGGTCTGTTTTTTCATCAATGGAGAAAGCACAATTTACTACATCAAAATGCATACATAAGCTTTGAAAAAAATAGAATGCAAAACTTATTTTATTATTTGAAACTCACAATATTTAGTTTTCGAATTTGTTTACCTTCATTTTAAAAACAGTCTATTGTTTGTCTGTTGGAAATAAAATATTAAAAATATTCGTTTTTATTATAAAATAAAAAATTTGAATATTTGGAAGTGCAATTTGAGTTTGAATTTAAAAAAAAGAAAACTATTTCCCTGTTATATGATTGGAAGTGGAATGAATTTTACATTTTTCACCTTCTTAAGCAACTTGAAATTAAAAACTGTATTATTTTTTTGTTAACCAACAAATGAAATTTTCTTTAATTCATAACTACGTCTTAAAAAAAGAGTGAAATTTTCCATTAAAAGTGAAAAAAAAATTGTTTAATGTTTTCTTATCTCATTTTCAGAATAGACAATATATATATATATATATATATATATATATATATATATATATATATATATATAAATTTATGCAAATATGTATCTAGGCTTAGGAACTGGGAAAGTTCGAAGGAATTGAAGTCAAAAAATGCATTAACAACTATGTTTAAAGATAGCAAGTTGTGATCAAGGAAGAAAAAAATTTGTTTCAGTTCATTTATTTATTTTTTTCCTTTTCAGTGTATTTTATCAAAAAAGCGAGGTTTTTTAAATATTTTTAATTCGAATTTTTCTTAATTTTTATTAATAGATAATTTTTAATAGAACTATGTTACACTACTATAGCTAATATATAGTATGTACGATGTACGTATGTACGAAAACTTAAAGCTACGCGGATGCCTTTGGACTTTACATTTTGAACATAGTTTTAAGCAGCAAGAAAACATGCCCATTTTTGTAAAAATGGGTTCAAAATTATTTTCTTTTTTTGGGTAAATTCTGAACCTCTTTTTGTTTAAAATGTTTGCATTTTTTTCAGGATTTTCTTAAATCCTCGGTTTTGAATCGGTTTTTAAGCTTCTGGTTTACAAATCAAAAATAGTTTAAATTTAAAAGTAAATAAAGATTAATTAGTAAAATGAACTTTTAAACGGACAGTTTCAAGTTTGTTTTTTTCGTGTTGTGTTGATATACCTTAAACATAAAATTTTCTATCATTATTAAAAAACCACATTTACCAATAGTTGTGGAAATAAGATGTTTTGCCAAATACAATGAAAGCTTTTTAAATTAAAAAGAAGTATTTTTATTCTTTTTACTTGTATTTGTATTATGTGAACTATAAGGTGTAAAGTGTATACCCGTGGTCATCAAACTGCGTCCCGCGGACGATATTTGTATAGCCCGCGACAAAGCACATAATGTTTATAGATAATATGAAAATACGATTTTGCATATGAACTTTACTAAAGTCATTGATTTGGTAAATGAAGACTTTATATTGGTCACAGGTTGCAATTGCCACACAAAATCCACAAAATCTAATTACTCATAAATATATATCCATTGATTTAGTTGGTATGACCCCCAGTTATACCACACATTGTACTATGTGGCCGAACAAGTATGACGACCACTGGTGTAGTTTCTTGGCAAGTGTAGAAAATTGGAAAAACTATTTTAATAAGTTTAGATATGCCTTCGATTTTTTTTCTTTTTTTAATCCATTAAGAGTTAAAACCTCATAACTTGGACTTCATCAGGTGGTTTTTGATTAAAATCAAATGGTACTGTACCTACTGTCATATTTATCCTATGTGCCTTGAAAAAAGTCGTCTATCTTTAGAATTAAGAATTTAATTTCATTTACTGCTGTGTTAAATATTTAACTTAATTTGTTTAATACTCAATAACTAAAATAATTGTCTTAGTTAACAATTAATTAGTAACAATTGATTAGTAATAATAGCTTAACATTATAGGCATACATTAACTTAATATAAAAATAAGTTGAGAATTTAGACTAGATATTAAAAAATACATGTATCTTTGTTAGCAAATATTGAAAGCTCATGGATAAAAATGCATTTTTTTACTCTTTGATTCGGTTTCTTGTCGTCTAGATCTTATTCCTGGCTCAAACTTTAAAACTGTTTTGTGTTAAGTTATGAATCATGTATGTAGGTTTAGTTCTTTTTTTTTTTTTGAATAAATGTAAATTATTTATCCAACATATTGTTTGACATTGCAATAAATTCAAAGCTGACAAAATAAAAATAAAATACAGAAGTCATCTTCACTTTCGCCTTCGCCTTATAGTCTAACATATATTCATATCATCAATTTTAAAAGTTATATGAAATGCAAAATAAAATCAACTAATCCCAAAAAGGTTCATCTAAAAGTATTTTTAAATTTATTTCCCTGTTTTTATAAGTTTTTTGCTATATATTTTACTTTATGTATAAACATAATAGAGAATATGGAAAAATATCACTGATTATCATCAAATAAATAATAAAATTTATTTATGACAGTCCTAGAATAGAATCAAATAAAAATATTTTCATCTTTTTGAAAGGAGATTGCTGATATGTATTTCTGAGCTAAATAAAAGTGTAATAACAATAGTAAGATATGTTTAACTTTGTCCTTGTACCTAGACTGAAAAGTAATTTAACATCATTTACAATTTATAATGTAATAGTATTTGAATATAAAATTGTAAGAAATGTTTACGAATAAGTACATATTACGCAAATCACTATTTCATTCATTGCATCATGTTATAAGGGATGTTATATCAAAAATTTAAATATGTAATTGTAATAACAAAATAATAATTAGGTTAATTTACATTTGGAAGTCGGAGGTCCCATTCTAATTTACGTCATTATATTTTGTGGTCAATTACGGACAAGTTCGTTTCGACTGGTCGTTTTACTTTATGCCAACTTCTTGTCGTTTATTCATGTCGACAATGTCGTCTCTCCAGAGAAGTCTATGATTATAATTTAAAGCACAATTGTACTCGTTTAAATGCCCATTTGAATTAAGCTCTGTAAAGTCAAAGGAAATTTATTACACAGTAGAATTTCAAATAGATTTTTCATATCCTTGTAATGCATTTTTTATATTTCCTATCTTATGTAATCCTTCTAAACGCTAGCCATTAAATAGTTATAAGATGTGCAGTATTTTATATTCTTTTCATTTATTTTATTTCATTTCTTTCTTATATCAGTATTTTTAATAATCTTCAAATTATTAATCATTGTTTAACTTACAAAGTACACTACAAAAAAATTCGGTACAATTAGTATTATTGTCTTCTATTTAGTATGATTATCACATCTAATCGTTTCATTGTATTAATTAACTATTAATTTCTACTTGAAAATTATATTATTAAATCAAAGAAATCATTTTTTTATATATATTTTACGTAAAAAGAATTGCAGTTCAGTTCTGCACTTTCCAGAATATTTTATTAACTATAATTTTTGTTTGTAATTCTTAATTATTTATCATACATTTCCTAATCTAGTTTTCACAAATCATTCTAGCTAGATTAAAACAAATAGCACTACTAGTGCTGAGGTTATTTTTTGAAATTGATTTTCCCATTTTTAATTTTTTATTAAATCGTATTTTTGGATAATGTTCTTAAACTTTTATTTCACACGCAGAGTGATTATTTTATTATTATTATTTGTAATTATGTGTATTATGGGGTGTACTTACCTATCTAATACATATATATATATATATATATATCATCAAATTTCAATCAAATATAAAAATTATTACTTTTATTAATTGATATTAATATTCGTTGCAATTAACATTGCTGGTCTTCTTATCCATGGTTATCATACATTAATGATTCTCACTTTCTGGATACTTAAAGTTTTATTAAATTTTTGTACTAATTTTTTGTACAAAAAATTTAATAAAAACATCGAATATTGATTATCCAGAAAATGAGAATCATTAATGTACTCGTTATTTTAAAGCAAAAATATTAATTGATTAGTTATTGAATATAATGATTTTTAAATCATTCTACGAATGTCAATTATAAATATATTATAAACCCTATATTTTTATACCCTTGGTTGCTGCTAACTTGCAGTACTCGAGCGAATAGAAGGACAATATGAATTCTTGAAACTCACTGCTCTAATGCTATAAATATAGTTAAGTTTTATAAGTTTTCATTCAGTCTCTTCTTAGATATTGACTTGAGAAAATTAACATTTTAATATTTTCGGCTATTTTTGTAAAGCTCGCGAAAGAAAAGAAATGTATTCTTAGGACTAAAATTTATACTGCAGATTGTTATAAAACTCTTCAATACTAAAACAAAATTTCATTAGGGTCTCTATTCCTTCATAGAATCTTATGGTCGTAAAAAGCAACAATTGTAAAAAAAATTTCGTTGTTTTTGCAACAACAAATATGACTTTTTTTCTTTAGGTAGGAAAATTAAAATAATATTTACATTAAATTTACTTCCTGCCTAAACGCACGTTTTTTTTTTTGAATTATTCTAATATCTTTAAAAATTGTTTGGCAATTCAATTTTCCCCAAACCACCTTTTTCATTAAAATTTTCCCAACTGCTATTTTAAAAATGACTACCAAAGAAAAAACTAAAGCCTTTTAATTTTTTTCAAACAGTTTTTTGGGATTGTTTACTTTTAATGAACTCATTATAAAAGAAATGGGGAAATATCAAATATTGATCAACAAAACTTAAAATCAAACAACCACACTTATTTATTTCCAGCTTAATGCAAATGAACATTTGGGATGTATCACTTAATTAGTTTGTCAAGTAATAAATAAGTGAATAAACTAATTAAATAAATTTATTTGAGAAACATAATTTTCCTCGAGAGAAAATTATTCTAAAGAAACAACAGGTTCTTCAACTAGATCGATAAATGCTTTAATTTACAACTTGTATGTAAGAAACTTTCAAAACACTATCTTATATTTCAACTATTACTTACAGTCTGAATTTTTCTCTTTCAATTTCATTGAATTAAATAATTATGAAATTATATTGATAGAATCAGTAACATAAATCTACTTTATGTTTTATATGTAAATAACTATTTCCAAGTCTATTGGTAGACGAGTTATCAATACGGTTACCTAGAAATTCGAAGATGATAGGTTCAAACTTTTTTCGAGGAGCATTTTTTTAATTTTTTCGGCTTACGGACACCTATTAATCCTGAAACCGTTAGAATTTTCTTAAAGTGTTGTTATTTTTTCGATTGTCATAACTATTTGCTTCATTTTGTTAAAGTATAAATAAATATTTGCTACTATTTGCTACAATTTGTCATTCATGGGGCTTTTGGCCGCCAAATGTTTCACCTAACCACCTCACTGAACTTTTTATTACTTAATTTTTTTATTGAATTTAAATTAAAAATATTTTATTTTTGTGAATCAAGAAGCTTGAGGAACTTACGATTAGTAACGAAACGTAGCTAATTGAATAATAAAAATATAGAATAAAAAACAAAACGATCTTAAATAACCTGAATTTTCTTCTTATTTAAAAAATATAAAAGCTGAGATCTGAATTTTATCATCTTAATATTAACAAAATTCCATTACAATTTATTTATTTTTTTTAAATTCTTTTAAAATATCATGTTTTCAAACTTTGGAAATCGTTTTATGTAAACACAATTTCCAATTATGTTGAGATTCTTATTTTACATCGATTTTTTGTTGTTTGACAGAGTATATAATATTCATTCCATAAAACCTTTTCTATTCTACAATACTGTGCTTATCGTATTTTTAAGCTATCTAACTTTGGAATACTTTCGAGGCTTTAGAGCTTAAAATCCAGGAGGTAAAAACCACCACTTTCGACACCTGCTCTTCTTGGCTTTTCCTCGAGATCAAAAAGCTGCTAAAGCACTCCAAATTTGCAACGTATATAGAGAAGGTGTCATAGGCAAGTCTACAGTACGTAAAAGGTTTAAAGGTCAGGTTCAAATCCTGCAGCAGAATTCGACGAAAAGCGTCTCAAAGCACATTTTAAGAAGGACGGTGACCCAACAAGTCGTGAATTGGTCGAAAAATAATATTAAGCAAAAAATAAGTAGATAGCTCCAGGAAATACGCCAAAGCCAAGACTCAAGCCTGACTTCCATCCAAGACCATGATCTGTATTTGACTGGACTGGGGGGGGGGCATATTGCACTGGGAAATGCTCGAAAGGAATACCATTGTCCAGGAACAAGGAGCTCTTGTTACCCAGTTACATTATAACCTAGTTTAATTTATTGTTATCACTATTGATTTTTGTTTAAAAATGCTTTGATAAAAACGGTACAAACTTACGAACTTATTCCCCTAAATAAAACGAAAACGACTATACTGGCAATGTTTACAACTATGAATCGGTTATTACGACTAAATGGCAAAGTACCGACTATATTCCTCTATGAACCCCAACGTAAACATATCGCCTCTAACAATATTATATAAAGCTGCATATTACTTAAAACGAAACTTTATCAACATTATAGTCAATAGTTATACTATATAACTATATATAGTCAATAGTTATATTATATAGGGGCGGTAAATAAAGACATAAAATGAAACGATTTTTATTAAAAATAGTAATACCTTGTTCGGAAAACGTGGTACTGATTAGGTGGAAAAAAAATCATTGTGTGTTATAAACGCAATTTTTACATTGCTGTATTACGCTTGTAAATGTTTTTACGAAAATTTATACAACACACCGGAAGAATACTATCGTATGTATGGATTTGACTATAATTTCTTTCAAAAGCATCTTTTTTATTCCTCTTTTATTCTGATATTTTCTGAAAACATTGTAATCATAAAATATTCTATACATCCACGATATTGTATTTTATATTAATAACGTATAATGTTAAAACAAATAGACACACGTGTAACACACGTGGAACCCATTTATTTAATACACACATTTCAAGCACATGCAAGTGACGTTGATAAATCGCTACAAAAACAGTATGTAATTAAACTATAATTAATAAAGAGGATGCTAAGTAGTTAAACAAATTAACAATAGTCAAGATGAGCATTGTAGTAATTATAATAATTTTGAATCAATTCCTATAATAATTATTATGTTGTTTTGTGGACATTTCAAATGAAATATGGAAACGTATTGGAGCGCGTGAATGTGAAATTCGAAGGAGTTTTCCATATTGAAACAAATGCTTTCTTGTTGTTAGTTCAGCAGTCAAGTTACAGAAACTGTAATGAGTTCATGAAACTTCTATGTTCAATTTGGGACCAACCTTTGCTGCCTCAATACAGAATGCTATAATGTATGTATGTTGACATTCGTCCGTTCAATTCTAATCTCTATTTCTCCATGTTGACGTCTCTCTGTTTCTCTAGTTTGTATTCTTGTTCCTCAGCAAAACTTTTTCTTAGATTCAACTGCACCGAAAATCAATACTTATTTAATTCACTACACTCCCATTAAATTACGCGTATAAATACTACTGACATAAAAAATAAAGACATTCCTCTCATATGATGAAATTTCTCAAGTCTAATAAACTTCTGAATTATAAGGATAGTTTAATATGGATAGACATTCTAGGAAATCTTTTGAAGTAAGTAAATTTCCAACGACGCTTACAATTTGCAATAGAGTAATCAAAGGACCAAATGGAAATGAAATAACGGGTTGTCGACGATAGTGTGTACATTGGAAGATTGTAGCAAGACTCTATCATGTTATAGTTTTGAATAAAATTAATATTCTATGAACGTATACTCTCAATGTAAAGACAAAAGTATATCTTTTTGTGAATACATATAAAACGCATTATCTTTTATATTTTTTTTTTTTGTTATAAATCGTAGCATATTTTCTAAATTATGAACTTGCTTATCTCTAATTTTCGCCTTCATTCGCAAAACTAGTTTACTTGTTTCTAAACCTTCATCTTTACTCTTATATATTTTAATCTCCTAATTATTTTTTTTTATATCTATTTAAATTCTTTGCTCAATCATTCTTACGTGAAAGAGCAACAAACAAATAAATCGTACTTTTTAAAGATTACGATGGTTTTCTTATCACTAGATTCGTAAAAGTTTATTAAATGACAAAAACGAATTATTTATTTCTATGAAAATTTTCTGTTATCACTTATAAACTTTTACACGTGAAAATAATGTTTTACGCTTATAATTTATTTACTATTTATAAACTTATGCGTGGTGCTATAAGTAAAAGACCCTTGAATTAATATACATTGTACATTAAAAACAATACTTAGAACAAATATTTTTTTACACTACGCAACAATCACTACTCGGAAAATGTTTACTAAACACTTCAAAAATATTTTATTCAATAAATATGGAACAAAAAAACTTTTGAATACTTACAAGAATTACGAACATTTTCAAACTACTACAATTATCCCGAGTTTAAAAACATCAATATCTAGGCATTAATTTTTTATGGTTTTTCATCAGGGTTTTTTCATCAATTCCAATGTTTAAGACGATTTTCTGCTATTGTCTTATAAGATATTGTCTTCACATTTAAATTTTTAGACGATTGGCAAAAATATGCTTAATTTCTATTCCATATTTGAGCTCCACAAACATTCCATATTTTGAACTTCAAGTCATATAAAACTTATATTTTTAATATCCTTCAAAAATATTTATAGTTAAGTAAGAAATAAAACTCAGTTCAATAAACATAATTTTCTTCTTCTCAAATCTCTTTAGCACTGGAAAACCTATTATCATGGGCCATAATATAAGGGATGCCCCGAAAAGCCTTGAATGAAATGGTTTTCCGTTGACTCTCGCTAATGAGTTCCTGCACCTTTAGGGCCAATTTCTCAAAATCAGAACCAAAAAGTGTCGTACACAAGGCACTGATCCTTGTGGTGTCCATTTATAAAGGCTCACATTTGGTCTCCCATGTGTTTAGCCGCCATTTCCCATCTTCAACCGACATTACGTGGTGCACTCTCGGAGATACATATTAGAGATTTTCGCCTTATCAAGCTGAGATCAAGAAGCATTACTTATTACTCTACTACTTTAAAGAGCAAAAAAAAACACTTAGTCAAAAGTAATAGAAAAATATCCCAGTGAATTTCACTAAATTACAGTATAAAAATTTTTGGATGACGATAAAAATAAGGTTCCTACTTACCCATAGCTTGCACGATTAAACGGTTTGAAGAAAAATTAATAATAAAATGAGGGCATTAAAGTATATAAAAGGACTATTAATATTCCTATTTCTTTTTCAAAAAAAATTGAAAATCCATGTTTGGTTCCCTGTTTGATTCGTTTTATATATGATATGAAAACTGGTAAAATCTTGCATACATGTCTAGATTTAAAACGTCCATCAACTTAGCACTACACTATTAGAATTTGGAAAAAATAACTATGAAATATTTTAATGTTTTTTTGTCGCTCAAGAATTTTTCAAGAAACAATTTTATCGTTTACATATTTTCCCGGGAAACGTTATGTAAAAAAAAGCTCCAATTTGGATATTTCCCTAATATTAAAACCTTGAAACTTATGAAAGTAAGCAACTTCACCAATTAATGGTGAAAAAAGTTTTGGAAATTTCAATATTTGAAAAATGACCCAAATCGAGCATTTTCTTTAAACAGTGTTTTCCGAGAAAATATGGAAGTTTTTTCTTTCAAATCTCTCAAACCACAAAAATACATCAATAAATGACAAATTTTTTTTCTTTTCGATGTAGGGAAAATACCCAAATCGAGCTTCTTCTTTAAATAGCTTCTTCCGATAAAATATGCAAGTGATAAATTTTTTTCTTTGAAATCTCTTGAACCACAAAATCACAACAATTAATAGTGTAAAAATTAATATTTCAATATTTTTATAAATTTCTAAACTTAGTACTACTCAAGTAAGCATTACATAGGGTTTTCTTGGAAAGTATTCGAGCGACATTTTTTTGCAGAACTATCTATATTACTAACTTGATGGACATGAATTTAAATAAAAGAAATTAGGATATTTTTATAAGTAATATTTTGTATCAAAACATGAATTGATACGGATACAAAATCTCATACATTTAAAGGCAGTTAAAATTTTTCATGAAGCATATTTTTGAATGTTAATTTTAATTATCAGTTTGTAACAATTCAAATATTTGCTTCTTTAAAGGTCATGACTAGAACCTAATAAGAGTGTAATAAAAAAGCCGGTCCTGCTTACAGGAATCATATTCATGCAATGGAACAGTTCATTTTTACATTTATTTTTCCAATTAAAAACACTTGTTATTTTCTAACATGAATTAAAAAATCAATAATGAAAACTAAATTATTTGGGAAAGTTTATAATTATTGGACAACAATCATTATTTTTCCAAATCTTTCTCTTTGCTTTATTTTATGAACAAAGCGACCAAATAATGAAGTTTGCATTGTTTTAGTTAGGTCATCTAGCTAGAGATACTTAATGTTCCGTAGACGAAAGTTTTAGGAACGCAACCCTTTCAGCCGCAATGTTAGTGTATTAAAATTTGTCTATCCATCTTGTTCTTGATAATTCCCCTTCTTAGTTTTATCCTTTCATAGATTAATAAAGATGCAGTAGCCAAATTCTGGGTTAGCAAGGACAGTAAGAATCATGATCCTGTCGACAAGTCGTAATCGTGCGGTCACATTCAACCCATCAACCTTCTATTAATCCTAAATGTCATCATTAAATCCGGCTCAGGAGCATCAATACATCTTTCATCGTTGGGTTCTCGATTAAATAATAAATGGCCACAAAATCAATAAAATTCAATTATCATATTATCATCTTAATTAAAATTGCAAATCATGAAAAAGTTAAAGCTTTCCTTATTTCAGTGTGTAATACGAAGTCGACTGATTTCGTTTTGTTATTTTCTTGAAATAAGAATATTTTGATAAAGCCGATTTTTCTCTCATATATGATATTACGAGTGTAAAGGTAAAGAATGGAATTGAGTAGAAAATATGAGAGAAATTCTTCAAGACTTTCTGAGCTTTTGTGTGCTTTGCCATATAAGAAGCACCAAACGACTGATACGAAACTATACGAAGCTTTAGTGGATTTTTCTTTTTACTCTTTGTAAATGTTAAAAAATAAATAATGTAGCATCTTTTATTTGAAGCTACTTGTTATTTTGTTCAACAGGTAAACTCTCTATTATTATATACAACGATCAAAAGAAATTAAAGACCGGTATTAAGCATTACAGTTTTCCACTATCGTCTTAATAATTTTATAACCATTGACATCACTTCTCTAATTTGATTTTTTATTCTACTTTATTGTTTAACATTGTTATACGTTTATATATTAATATTATTTATAGATAGAATTACATGGACATTAATTTCCATTGTGAAAAAAATTAATTAAAATTTATAAAATATGTACATTTTCGCCAGAGGAAATATTGAGGGACTTATTTTTAATTGTAAATTACAATGCATGATTCATTTATAAATTATAATATATGTATCAGAATAAAAAATTTAAAAAAAATACTTATGATGGTATATATTTTTAATGCAAAATTATTTGATAACGTAATAGATTCCGTCAACATAAACATAATATTTCAATGTTGCTTACTATGCCAGTTGTACTATTTTACGCGAGTGGTTAAATTGGCGACTTTTACTTCAATAGTGCTGTGTTAAAATCTCGTGATTATAGTATTTCTTGGCTAACGGGATTACTATAAACCCTAGACCCTCTTCTTTGGTCGTTTTCTCACTATTAAGAATCGCGATCTTTAGCGACTTGTATCGTAAGTGCTATCCATTCGCTACGATTCTGGGCATTATTTACAGATGTGTAAAATGAAATGCAGATAGCATTTTGAATCTGTTCAGTCTACCGGATTGGTGAACGCCCTTTGGATTTCTCAAAACTATCAATCTCTCCAAATTGTTGTTGTCCTTTCGTGTAATGTGTCCGAAAAACCTTAGAGTATTCAAAAGGCAGAGGAAGAAACATACTCACTATAAAACCATATAAAATAGAGATAAATATTGCATACTTGATGAGTAGTGAAGAAGATTGCTTGGCAATCAAAATAAGTATCTAGGCAATACGTCCAAAATTTTATGTTTATAATTTACTTTTGTAAATTATATTGCATAAATAAGACTACAAAATTTCATGTTTATTCAAACAGTATAACTGTTTAAAGTAAGTCAGAAAAAAAATAATCTGATTAAATTTATGTTTATTATTTTTACTTCCATTAATGATTTCAAAATGTTTTAAAATTCAACTTTGAAATAATGATAATTGTTATATCGACAGAATCAAGTGAAGAGATTTCGTTGCAAGTGATGTATGAACCACTTTTTACCACAAGTTAATTTTTTTTACAATTTTATTACGATATAATTTATAATTTCAAATGTAACGCAATACCGCAACAAAAATATTTTCGAGTACAAGGAATTTTTGTGGCTTTTCCATCAAATTTTTTATTTTTATTTGGGGATTGAAGAGGTAATATTTCATGTGATAGCACCATTTTTATTACATAAAGTTTAGTATTCAAGACAATATACAAAAAAGGAAATTCAACGATAATGTTAAAATATGTTAAAACACTTTTCAAAGTTCAAATTTTAAATGATCTTAGTTGATGTTTATTTTAAAATATGTAAATATCTACATTCAAATGTAAAATGTTTCAGCAGCTCGCAAACGACTTCTGGTTAATCGATTTATATTTTTAATGCTTCGTTAAATTGTCTCTTATACGTTTACGTTTATAACGCCATAAACATTATTTTCCATTCAAATGAAACTTTACTTTTCAATTGCAATTACAATGCAGATATTTGGTTGATAGAGTTTAAAAAATTTTAATCTTCGATGTTATTTGCATCAATACCCTATTATCATTCATTCATTATTTCCTTTGTCAATATTGTATATATAATATATATTTTCATGAGTTCTATATTATATTAACGAAAATAACTTTGTTCCTACTGGTAGTATTTTTTATGAATTTATGATACCTTATTTTATATAAAACTTTCATCCCTTACATAGCTCATTCCATCCATATTATTCGTTTTCATCATTAACATTATAAATGACATCATCGTCTCTTTTATATATTCCATTTTTTCATATTATATTATATTTTACATTCCATAAAATATTGTCGTAATAATAGACGAATTTTTAGGAATGATGCGAGAAAGTTTCGCACATTTGGTCTGCTAATTATATGGAAATTTACATAGAATCTCTCGCTTGTAATATGTTTTTAAAATTGTAAATTTCTCTATTATATTTTAGAATAGGGTCTAATTTAAACGAGATAATGTTCCATGAAATAATACAGTTTGAATTCATGAAACCTACGATATGTTTGACTCGTATTCGTTTCCATCCACTTTGATCAAATATCATTTACAAAATGTTACGATACCACTTAAATACGATAACAATGTAAATGAGTAAATTGGGTAAATGTGAGAATGAGTGCGTGTAGATCCATGGCCATCCCATAACGACCGCAACCCGGACGTTTGTCCTTTATATTATCGACAAACTCGACGAACAAATGGGTTTGCATGTAGAAAACGTAAATGTTACGGTCATCAACGGGCGAACGTAAGTTTGATGATTGTTAGACAATGTCAAGCTTTGCTCATCCCCCAATATTGAGCCTAAGGGTTATTGAGGATAGTGGAAGATTGTCGAGGGTGTGATATGACATAGTGTAATTATTAGCTCTTTAACAGCTTCATTATGATCCGAAGGAAAAACCTTTCTCTTCAACATCCATTAATTTAATCACATTATGCGAAATTAAAAATTTAATGCTAATTTTATAAAGAGGGTTGCACAAATTCGAAACACTAAAATATCGTAAGAAGTTTTAATTCTACCCTTAGCTAGTTATTTCCTATTTTCTAAAATAAAGCTCACTGAAGCGCATTAAACTATTTCACATCTATTTACCTAAGTTAAACATCTCTCATTCTGAAATCCCAGTACAGACGACTCCGTTGGGACCTCAATATTTGTTTGCATTATTCCTGTTCTCTTTAGACACCAAATATAGTACACGAATACGTACATCTACTGAAAACCATATTTTAAAAACAGTTTTTTTGTAGAAACATTGAAAAGCAACTTTAAAACTTAGTTAAAAAATTGAATTTAAAACTTATGTTAACAGTTTAACCTGGACAAATTTTGATACAATATCTATGTTTTAGTAAATTAATGACTTTCGTTATGTAATCAAAATATAATTAGGTTTAATAAATAATAAAGCGTACTACGAGCAGAGGGAAAGTTTTGACAAAATTATAATTAAACTTGTATAATAAAATAAGGAAGAATTTCTGGACGGATTTGAGTCATCGTCAGTATCAGTATGATAGATTACAATTTCAATTTACGACAAACATAATTCAGACGTTTTTGTTCTTTTTGTCAAACGAAAAGACAACTTAATTTTGCACAACAAAACAAACCACCAAAATTCAATATTGTGCCCTAATCAAATTCAAAATCACAACTATTGTCGTAAAATTCGGCTAATATTGATTGATCTTCCACAAAACCCACAAATAGTTCGCCATCTCATTTCAACTTGACTACATTCACTTTGATTATAGTGAAACCAATGACCCTATCTAAAACATCAATAGGCATCCCCTCATTTTCATCCCTATTCATTATAATATAATATAAACAAAGCTAGTCGAGAAAATCAATCATTTTCCTTCCCAACAATTCTGACCAAAGGCTAATATTCAAACAAAAGAGAAATTTCGCAGTGAACCACATGAATCTTACCAGTCAAAGCTCTAAAATTCTCATACAACATTTGAAAAGATTTAAAATTTAACGCATTCGAAAAGAAAAATGGGAAATTAAAAGTTATTTCTTACATCGTTAAATAATTTAAACAATTTTGAAGTAGTTTTTTAGTTTGGAACATCAATTTCTTAAAAAGTTCTTTTTAATCCAAAACTTTGTTTTTATAATGAAGTAAAGTTAAATTGGTAAAATAACCAATTTTTCATATCAGAAATAAGTTTTATTTAAGCTCTTATCCTTTTTCCAGTAGTCAAATCGTCATTATTTTGCTCTATTTTTTCCTATTCCTACACGTAAATTCAGAACACATTGAGTTACCACTTAACATATTTAGGGTCCTTTATGTACCAGTTAATCTTTTTATTATTGTTATTTGCCATCGCTTTATAACTACAAAGTTCTTAAGCGACTCTAGGGTTAAAAAAAATCCGTATATCAATAAATATCCTAAATTTCCTTAATACGAGATTTAAACCCTTTAGTTACTAGTTCTAGAGCGGTCACCTAGACCACTCGGCTATCAGTAAGCTTCCAATTATTCAGTTTTAGATTAATTATGCCTAAATAGAAGAGGAGTTTACGAAACAAAGTTTTTCTACTAATGCATAATACTTTACTATGCAAATATTTATTACCTGCGATACGCGTTGTACAGTTTGAGAACCGTTGAGTTACAATAGTAAAAAGAAACAAGTTAAGTAATAGTCTGTGAACAAGTTCAGATATTTTTTAAACCAAGTGAGATGGTTGAAAGAGCATATAAGCATTGATCCAGCTTTCAGCCCAGGAAAATCATATAATTGTGATTTGTTAAGGGCAAGTTTCAATTCGATTTTTATAGTTATTTATAATAAAAACTGTCTTTTAAAACTGAAATGTTTCAAGAAAAAAAGAAGAAGAAGACTACTTGAGATCCTTGGTTTATAGAAGTGAAGAATAAACTTTTTTACCTTCGCGAAACTAAACTTTCATTTTACACACCTTAACTACCTGTTATCTGTTAAAGTATCCACCATCCAAACTCCATACTCGCTGATCGTTCTTACCTGTGTGAAAAACATAGAAACATAGACAGAGAAAAATTGTCAGCTTTTATAAAATAACAAAGATTAGATAGTCGCGGGCTCTTCCTCTATTGGAATCTAGGGTAATAGCCACCCTCCGGATTAGCTCTTTAGTATAATAAACTTTCATATATGAAAATTTAAGAATAAAAAACCAAAACATTAATAAATTATGTTATTATTAAAGTTGTAAATATCAAAATCAAATTTTCTAAATATGTATTCTTATAACTTCTGTTTTCTAGAAAAGCCCTTTTTTATTTTAGTATCAAAAAGTAATAAAATCTTATTTAAGACGGAAATTAAACAGTGTTTTCATTCAAAAATTCCAATTATAAAAAAAGCTACCTAGTTTTTTATCTGAAATTTTAAAACTATAGTTCCCTATAAAACTATAACTCCAAATTTTTGTTGCAGGGTACCTCTAGCCTTTTAAATCTTAGCCAATAAAAAATTTCAAAATATCAAACTAACTTAAATTATTGGATTCTGATTGTTTATTGTTTCCATAATTAATTTTATTCTTGTCTGTCTATTTATTTATAATTTACTTAATTTGAATGACAGAAATATCCGTCTTTGCTCAGAAAATAATAATATAAACAAGAGTAATCTTAATTGAGAGAGATGTAGCTCGAGGACATTTCAATACACAAGTTGATAAGAAAAGGCACTGAAATCCAAGAATGCTCTTTTAGAATACTCGTCTGTGACCTAAACTTAAAATACTTTACATCCCTATTTTTCTAAGTTTCTAAATTCACTAAAAATTATCGGGGTTGGAATATACACAATTAGTGCAGGGGTAATAATTTTGTCATGGGTCTAGAAAAAGAATAAGAAAAAAGTGAAATTACACAAAATGTTATTTACAACAAACCAAATATGTTTTAGAAACACGGAAATTGTGCAGAGTTGTACGCTAAAAGAACATTAATCGAAAGTATTCATAAATCTAGAAGAATAATTTATCTTCGTACATAAAATTAAAACGTAAATTGGAGTTGTAATCCAAAATTTATCTATATAGTAACAGATACAGTGGTAAAAGGTTTTATGAGGATATCAATTTTTTACTGAATTATACTTTGAGGTATTTAACATATTATGATACCAATAATACCACCAGTATACCAATTTATTAGTTTATAGGGAAAAGCCTCCTACTTGTAAGTATATTTCTTTTACGACAATTCACAGATTCTTTTTTCTTTCTCAGGCCTTTAAAATTATATCTTCAGAATGAAAATGTTATTTTTTCAATTACAATATATTCTTTACAAACTTTTCTTAATTTTAGCACGGAACTATTCCTTCCATTAACAATAAACGTACTAAACCATCTCACCCAATCATAAGCCACCTATGTACTTTATATCCTAAATCTACTTTGATGCTTCCCGTGTTGATCTTCTCTAAATCCCTTCTTGTTTTTCCTAAACGACGCTCGTTCGTGGTCGTGGGAAGGATTTTACTTGTCTACCTCTATTTCTATACCAGGACTCATTTTGTTGACACCAATATTTACTCGACGACATACGTTCTCGTGCCGTTGAATGAAGAAGGTACAGGTGTTGTGTAAACACGTTAACTTCATTCGGAAAAAGGAACCCAAATATGAAACGACGTATAAACGGAGGAAACATCCTAGGAATAGTGATCAGCTAATATTTAATTATGAATTCAAATAAAAACTGATTTACTATATATCATTTTAATACTAATTTAACAAAAAAATAAGAAATTTGAATTTTTTTCAGAGGCATTCGATTTAAACTAATGAATATATAGCGACCTTATTTACAAATGAAAAGGACCAACAAATTGTTGGAATAAACTTTGGTCGATCAATCATTTTTCTCGTGCATGCATATCCTTTTTCTGTTAACAACTAACGACAACAAACGAGAGAAATAAGAAATAAACGAATAATTTGAATATAAAAAGGAAAAGTTTCTCGTACCTAAATCTATTTATAAACGAAGGTTTCGCAAGAATATTGAAGTAAATTATTATTAAAGACATTGATGAATGGTCTTAGATATTTTCCGTCATGACAACGATCCTTTTTAAGCCTTCGGAAGGAAAATACAAGACTACAAATATGAAATAACTCTTCATTTTTTATTTTAAAAATATTAAACTCTATAAATTTATTTTTTTGACTATTAATATTGCAACTTAGTTTTTCTTTCCTACCTGTAAAAAAATAAATATGTTTTTTTTATTTGTATTCTTTTTGTGATTGTAATTAATATAGTATAGTGAACAACAAAATTGAATAATGCATACCAGCTCTTGTCTATTATTTCTATATATCGATCAAATAGTTTTAAATATTTGTGGCAATAAAAATGATCTATATACTGTCACTGTTATAACTGATGATAGTATTATCATTACAGCTTTTCCATACTAAATAAACTATACAATTACATCGTTACGCAGATGAAAAAACTTGCAACTGTTTTTTATAAAAATTAATAGAAAACATGAAAAAATAAGTTATTATTTATTATAAAAAATTTCGGTTTCTTACAAAGAAAAATTTGTCACATAATTATTACCCTCCAGAGCAAGAATAAAAAGAACATTTTAAAAAGCCAAAAAAATGTGTTTATATTACTTAATTAAACCTGAGTCAATTTTTTCAGATGATTAATGTTATGAACTTGACTAGTTCTTATAAAGAATACTTAGTACTTTTATATGCAGACTTATTCATAAAATAAATGTTTCAGTTTTTTTGGAGCAATTTAATTTATTGTGTTTTAATTCCGCTACGTTTCGTCGTATATCGTGACTTCCTTAGGCATCTTATGCATAAACATATAATAAACATTCATAAACATATAAAAAATCACGATATACAACCCGCTTAAAGATTGTTTTTATCTATTTTTTGCGTCAATAACATACCTGCGATCACAGCAAAACAGCTTTTTAACGGTCAATACAATAGCTGCTAATTGTCAATACATCGTCATTACGATTGTGTAGTGATTTTTAGAGGTATAGCAAATTTTATCAAAACTAAGTTAAAAAATGTACACTTTGAATGTAAGTTTAAAAAAGTACAGCAAGGGATGCTGCGGATTGCTAAAGGAGGGGTTTTCATTGTTTCAATAACATGTTTTTAAATTTAAGTTATTTATTTACAACCATTTTATTATAAACTGGTAGGACTACGTCTTTCGGATTCAACTAGTGTTATAAAAGTTAATATTATGTTGGTTTATGTACGCTTTAGAAACTCAAAAGTTCTGCATCAATCGTTTTAAAATTTTCACACAATTTTTTACTTATATAAGGCCATGTTTTTATTCAACTAAAATCAATAGACTCAATAGAGTCTCGCATCAACAGGTACAGTGAAAGATGCAACGGGCTGATAAGAAGGTTTTTAATCGTTATTTTAGCAGTTAAATTGTGTTTTTTCTCTCAAACTTAATTGCAAAATATATTTTCAGAAAACATGTTACAATAGGTACAGCGAGGAATACTGCAGGTTGCTAAGTAAAGTGATGTTTTAATGTTTCCCGAACATATTTTTATTACATTATTCATTCAGAATTATAGATATAAATCAAAGGAAAGTAAAATTTATTACATTTTATTATTTTCATTTGTAGAAATCAAAAATCAATAGAATATTTTTGGTTTTATGAATTGGTATCTATTTGTTGAGTGATTAGTGAGTAACTTGAATAATGAAACTTACATAGGCGCAATGATATCATAAATAGTTTGTTTTAAAATAAAAATTATTTTTTTGTTTAAAATATAAATAAAATTCAATTTAATAATTTTGTTATAAAATAGACAGGCAGGAAAACGTTTGCCGGGTGCAGCTAGTTTCTTATATTTAACATTATAGATTTGTTTCTTTTTAAGAAAGCCTTTAGAACCAACATAGTATGTGTACAATAAACCTGAGATAAGAAATTCTGCAAATATTCAAATATACCATATTTCTTCAATCGGGATATTTTAGTTATTCGAGAGCATGCAACCATCAATTATATATAAATCTCTATATCATTCTCACTGGCAGATGAATGCAAATCGAAAGAATTCTTTTGAATTAAGTCCAGTCCGATTCCTTCTGTTCTAACATACGACATTTTTTCCCGTACAACCCTTTCGTTTCTTCGATTCTACCCCTGAATTGTATATTAACGATACAACGTATGCTACTTTCTGTACGCAAAGTCCTTTCGTTAACCATCCAGTTCCTTCAATACGCTCAAAAGTCCTTTTGGTAGCATCAAATTTTAATAACTTCATGTTTTCTGTTCATGATTAAAATTTTGGATGTCCGATTTTTAAAATTGTACAGAAGATTTAACCAGATATCATACAAAATAAAAATAATTATAAAAAAAATTCTTTTAAATGACAGCTTGAAAGCTGTATAACATAATCAAACATAATAATAGTTTTGAACAGATAAAGGTAGACATTACAATCTTTATTCAAGTTAGTATTTCACTGAATCGAGATTGACTGAATCATTTAGTCATGCATCTGGGTATTTGATATGGGTAACGCGCTTGACTTCTCTCCCTAGGATTTTCTAGTCCCTATAGGATCAATTTCCTGCCTGTTGATGACCATCAAATTCATTTTATCTACGTATCCCCTTTTCTTTTCGTTTTCACGGTTACCGTATCATTGGACACGTCCTCCAGCCTCTGAAGATCGTCCTTATTCTTCACCAAAGAAGTAATCATCAATTGCACTAATTTTTAACCGTTATATTTAGTAAACTCGGAGAAACTTAAGCCGTGAGTAAGTGTTTTTAAAGAAAATTTTAGAATAGTATAACCTATTGAATAGAACTTTGTTTTTGAATTTTTGTCTTTATTTATCCTTAGTACATTATATTTGACTTAATATGAGAACATATTCAAAAAAAAAAAATGTTCTGCCTTAAGTATGTTTCAAAACTTCCCTTATAAGTTTTAAAATTGCTCATCTAGGCCTGTTAGAAATAATTGAAAGGTACACTGGAATTGTTTTTTTTTTAATTTGTGTTATTTCGCAATCTGTCCCAAGGCAATAAGCGGGTTTGTTGAACGTATGTACCTGACGACAATGTACCCCATTTGGGGTGCTTTTTACGTTACTTACTACTAGCTCTAGAAATGTCAGACGCTTCAGTTTAACAGTTTCTTCGCTGTTATCCAGTAGATTCATAGCCAAGTGGCTCGGATGATCATTTAAGCACCCAAGGTATTTGGTACTGAATCTGAATGTCATTTCTTTAATAGTCGCAATGCCTAAATCTTTAAGAATATCAAAGTTCGTGGTATACCAAAGGGTATCAACGATGAGACGCAGTATTTTAAACTGAAATGCGTACATTATTTCAATATTAGAGCTGCTGGCAGTACACAAAAGTTGAACTCCATACGTCCAGATCGGTGATACATAAATCAGGATCATGTGAGCATGAAATTAGACGACGCATTGAAGTCGCTAGGTGGTCTGCCATAACACAACTATCCAAAATATGGAAGGACCGCAATATATTAAAAGCTATTAAAATCAGATTGGTTGGTACACTTATTTTTCCTATCTTCTCCTACGCTTCGGAAACGTGGATTATCCGTGCAGCTGATCGGCGACGAATTGATGCCTTCGAAATGTGGATCTGGAGGAGAATTCCACGGATCCCATGGATAGCTAAAAGAACTAATGTCTCCGTCTTGAACGAAGCTAAGCCAGTCCAAAGACTTTCTTCACTGACGTATGAACGAATCCTCAGGTTTTTCGGGCATATCGCGTGCCACGAGACCATGGAAGAGCTAATGGTACAAGGACGACCTGAAGAGAAAAGAAAACGAGGGCGATCGCCAACCCGTTGGACGGAAGTGGTAGAAAAGCTCATTGATTCGAGTTTCGCGTCCGCAACACGACAGGCAAAAGAGCGTAATCGCTGGAGAAGGACCATCCAACAAGTTCTGAGAAACCTGGAACTCCCCACGTGACAGCCATTTTTTTAATCGCCATACATCGGCAGTGATGTTGGATTAAAAAGAAAGAAAGATCGGTTTTAGGACGGGTTTATAGTGGAATTAAATGAACTTGAAATATCAGTTATTAATTTTTCAATTGTTCTAATCAATAAAATATAGTACAAGGAGCAATTATGTAAGAAACATCAAAGTCATTAAAAAAAAAATTCAATAGTTTGTTGTGTTTCAACACCACGATTTTATATAATATTCAAATATGGCACCATAAGAAGTACTAGAAGCCTAGAACTTTTCTACTGATTTCTCAACTACTCGCTATACTATTTCTAAACTATAAATCAAAAATCTTTTAAATCAAAACCAAACCTAAAAGGTACCAAACATCATTCTTTCGTTTCACTTTGGTAGAATTTTAATTTTAAACTGTGGAACAAAGCAAGGTTCGACTCTTATATCTTTCATTAAAATTTTGAAATGCCAAAACTTAAGAGCCATATTGTGTAGATTAATATTACTTCAAACTTTATTGAGAAAATTAAGTGAGATGTAGCAGCATTTTTAACAATAAGTAATAGAGTAAATTTTTCCTCGCAGTTGCCTACAACAATGATACATTCTATATACTTAATATACAATGCCGGCAGATATTTGTCAAATGTCAAAAATTTACGATCATTAATCACATTCTATAAAATTTTGATGAAAATTTGTTCCCTTCTGTGTCGTCACAAAAGGTAAATTTAATATTTTCTTCATTTACACGCTTTGATTTGACGGCAAAGATGACTGAATGCGAAATAAAGAGAAGAAAATGAGATGAAAGGGCGAAGGTAATGAGGAAAATGATTTATGAACATTCATTATTAAAAAGGTTCCAAATCAAAAGTTAAACAAATAATTAACGACTATACGAATAATTACAGAAACAAGAAAAAAGGGAAAAAATCCGTCAGTCATTATAAAGAGAGGAAATGTTTTAAAGTGTTTCTGCATGACAATGACCAAGAACCGACGTTTAACAACAATAGAACATTAAATGTTATACTTTTATTCCAGAAAATAAGGGAGAAAAAACATTTTGTCTGATCGAAATGGATTTTAAATAAACTTTCTACTCGAGTTCACTGCAAAGTGATCTCTGCATAAGTGATTTTTGAAATCCCACGGGATAGTTCATTCGCTCATGTGGCATGCGTTTTCTCTCATCCCCCAGATCTCACTTTCCCATTATTTTGCATTCATTCAATACATCGACTTTTAACAATCTTTTTTTATTGACTTGTACTTTCGAAGAATAAATCGCGGTTTTATTCTTTCAAAACCATAAAATTTATTTGGACTTGCATATCTGTTAAAAACTTCACCATAATCACTGTAAATATAGAATCGAAAATAATAGAGACTCCAATCCTGAAACAGCTATATACATTTATAACGATTAGAATCATAAATGTTATTGAAGCCTGCCTCTAAAAATTGTTATAATTGAAATAGTTTCATCTACTAAAAAGCACGACTCAAGCACGACACATAAAGCTTTGTAAAAAAAACTATTTTTTTTAGCTCTCTTAACTGCAGAGATAAAATATCTAGATACTAGAAGTGACTGAGCATCTAGATACTCTTAAAAAAAGAAACTTATATACAAATTTTATGTTACTTTTAAAGTACTTAAAAAAATAGTTTTTTGGTGTATTATATTACGTATGTACTGTTATGACACATATCAGATAAAGTTCTTAGGTAATCGGATAATGTTTTTCTTTATCTTTAATAGTTTAGGAAGATGGAAAATATGTTTGTTTAATCCCTACCCAAACTACTTTAAAATGATAAAAGATTAATATAAGAGC
Source organism: Sisyra terminalis (assembly GCA_958496175.1). NCBI lineage: Eukaryota > Metazoa > Arthropoda > Insecta > Neuroptera > Sisyridae > Sisyra > Sisyra terminalis. The sequence continues at coordinate 19,825,458 of OY292275.1, forward strand.
TTAAATTAAACTTTATAGAACAAAACAAAACAAAATTCTGCACCTATTATCGCAGTATCTCGATATTAAAGTTACTTTTCGATATCTAAGATACTTTTTAAGATCCAAAATACAATTCCTATTAAAAAAATTCTTTGTTACTTGTTGTTCTTGCTAAAAATAAAAGAACTAAGATACAGTATCTTAGATACCGTAAAGTAACTAAGTTACTTTGATGTGACTAAGGTACTTTTTCCTGACTGCTCTGCTTACGATGAAACCAAAGTAGTCACTACCAAAATATATATAAGTTCTGCACCTACCAATCCCCAATCTTCTAAAATTCTTTTCTTTATGAATCTCATTTAATTGTTGAAACTCATTACCCCAAAATTGTGTTCAATTGATGTTTGATGGTTGCGAATTATGATCAGAACTGCAAATGATACTTTGGGATAGTGTCTAGTTAGTTACAAGAAAAGTTACTTTTTAAAAAGGTGTCCACTTTTAGAATCTAGTTACTCGTAAAAAAAGAAACCTAAATAGTTATCAGTAAAAGTTCATTATTAGTTAATTAAGTTATTTACAGTTTTTATTTTTGAACTAAACATATAATCAAATTTTTTCTAAATGAATTCTATTTGATTTTTGTTCGACATTCCGTTGCTTTTCGAGATTTTGTCAAGCACTTAATCTTATTAGTGATCTATGATTATACTTGATAAAGTTTCGAAAATCGACGAAACGTCGTACAAAAATCAAATAAAAATCATTAAAAAAATGTGATTATACCTTTTAGTCCAAAAAAAAAACCTATGAAAAGAACTTAGCTAAATAGTTATCTTAAGTTTCTTTTTAACATACTTTTTCGTGTCAAGCAAATTTTCTTGTTTTTTGTTTCTTGTTTGTTCTTATTTCAATGTTTTTTTGATTTACGGATTTGTGTTAGCCCTAGAGTCGCTAAAAATCTTAGTAGTTATAAAGCAACGTTAAATAATGGAAAGAAACTTATTTGGAATAGAAACGAAAATATTTACGATATACCAGTGTGAATCATTTGCACTAAGTGTTGAAACTAGAAAAAAGAAGACAATAAGTTAAACTAAAATTATTCCTTATAATCATTGTGATTTTTTTTCCTTATACTTAAAGAAGATGTGCTTATACAAATTGAGCAATTCCTCTCCTTTATACCTCAACGGTTGTCACCACATAACATCGTCTTTCATTTCCTTAATTTGCACTTCACCACTGTGACCGTAACATATAATTAATTAATTTCAAATTGTGAAAATATTTGTTAAGTACTGCAATTAAAAACTGAACAAAAACATTTCAATCAAAATAATTTGATGAAATTAAATTGCGCCATAGGCTAACCCAAGCTTACTGACGGGGGTTGTTTCAAATAAAAATTCGATTTTAGCAAAGTGTATAAAAATAATGTCTCATTGAATTCAAATGAAAATTAACTGCTCAATACAAAAGTGAATCACTAAAATGCAAAAAAAAATTCTTTACTAATATTACGAATATTTTTGTAATTATACTCTGGCAACCAAGTTGCACTCTCCGCAGAAAAAGATAGATAGAAAGGGAAGACAAAAAATATAAAGCAAAGCTAGTAAGGACGAATCTATAATTTGCGGAATTGCTAATAACACAAGCCCGCTTCTTTAGTAATCCAAACAATTTCATAAATTTTCTTTATGTTGCAGTAGAAAATAAAAAAATAAAAAATGTTAGAATTGTGTTCAAAATACATATGCAAGCATATACCACTTATTAAAAACTATTATAACGAATTGTTGCAGAATGCTTTGAAGTTTGAATGTTCCCTCTCCTGACACTTTTTCTCTGTACGCTTGATTTCTATTTTAGTTGCAATATAGTAAGCCAACTTTAATTTCATCGTTAGGAGTTATCATTTTTAAAAGAAACTAAAATTTATACTGTTTTAAGAAATCTTGTTTTACATAGAAGAGCATTGACTACATAAAAAAGAGTTATATGAATCGAAAAAAAGACTAAATTTTTGTTTGTTTTATCAACAATGTTTTTTAAGTGATCTTTATTAAAATACTCATTAAAAACGATTTACTAATCAAGAACACTTCGTTTCCGAGAAATTTATCTGTAAATTTCAATTCTTGATCTTATTCAACAAGAATAAACGCCAAACTTTAACAACGGCTTTTTATCTGCCCAAAATTTAAACAGAAAAATCGCATTTGTCTCTCATTTTCTGAGTTTCTTTCGTTCTTTATTTATATTTGCTCAGGAGGAAAATGATAATATGTAAACAAAGTCAACTTTTCCTCATTAAAAGTTTGCGTTTTGCTTACTCAAAAAAATAAAAGGCTTAAATCTCCAGGGTGTTCAAACAAAACCTTTCGCGTTCAAAGAATATGTTTATATAAAGTTATTAGACAAATTATAAAAAAATAACGACCATAAAAGACTATTGACACTTGAACTCAAATAAAAAACAGTATTTACAATTTTTAACATAATTTAAAGCAATAAAAACGCTTTTAAAAATGTATGTATAAGTACATTCTTTAAATACAAATAAGAAATTAAAGAAGAAAACTCAGGTTGCTTAAGATCCGGTTTTTATTATAAGATGTTTTATTTTTCAAATTGGCGACGTTTCGTTGCCTATCGTAACTTCATCAAGCGTCTTAAAGGCAGATCTTAAGCAGCCTGAATTTTCTTCTTTAATTTAGGGAAAAAAAAGCAGATCTAAATTTTATCATCAATTTTTAAAATGATTTTTAAAATAAAATTACTTGTGACAAAAATATTCATCTCGATGTTAATTCGGAAAATTGATGAACACCTCTATGAAAATAGAAGTTGTAACCCTCGTTATTCCTATTTGAGTCTAACCTCAAAATTATTGCAGAATAAATGATAATGGACTTTAGAATCCATATTTTAAAATACCTAAATATATTTTTAATTAAAATATTATCACTGCCCAAACCACATTTTATGTTGCATCTCTTTTTATGAAAATTTATTTGAAAAACGTATTGTTAATTTGTTTAGTGAAATGGGAAATAACGAGGACACAAAATAGAATAATTATTGTAACATATTCAATAGAGGCGATATTAATGCAACCATACTATGTATCCACATTGTACAAATACATATGTAATAGTTATACTGATGTATAAAACAGCCGTGTTTAGCTATTACGTTTCATATATGCATAGATAAATATATATACTCGTGGGCAATTTTTATTTTACTTTACTCTAAACAATAATGATGACGCTGATTCAAAGGCCATTTGGCGTAATTTTATTCATATTTTAGTATGAGGTTGATATGTACATTTAGTATATACTAACTATGAAACAACCATACAAATTTACCACACTAAAATTCAATGTTGTTGAATGGAGCATATTCCCAACCCTTACCCTAAATAAATTTTCTATTATTATTATAGCTGACACGTTTGTAATGCCTAAAATTCATGCGTTTGAAAGCTAAAATATGTTACGACTTCCCCATTCTCAATCATAAATCATGCAATTGTCATTCATTAATTTATAATGTGGCTTACATTTTTTTTATTTATTCTTTTCAGGGTTATCTTTGGGCAGTGGTCTTGTAATTTTCGCCTCCGTTTTATCGGAAGCTTATATGGAGCGACCGGCTACGTCCATGCGAGGAAACGTGGCACAGACATATTTGATTCCCCCAACGAGTGGACCCAATCCTGGAGGAATACCTCGAATCACTGATAGTCTTTTACCACCCTACGACTACAAGTATGGGTGGTCATTTTTTGCAGCCGGAGCCGCATTTATCATGGCCGAATTGGCTGCGTTGTTATCGATGTCGGCATATTTACGTCGATTTCCTACAGTAGATGATATGGTACGGTAATGTTCAGATATTTAATATCTCAGAAATCAATAATAAATGGTTGGAAAAGTTTACTGCTGTTGATTTAATTAAAAGTTAGCTGAATAAGTGGTCAAAAAAATTTTGTTTACTCCAATTAAATCTAACTTTTTCAAGTATACTTACAGAAGTAATAAAAGAAAAGTAAACATAACGGTTTTTTTGTTTAAGGTAAGGGTGATGGTACCTGGAGCTGAACGAAAGCTTCGCGAGCACCAACATCTTTCAAGTGATTATTTAATTAAGCATGCGGGCCATTCGTCATTGCCGCATTGTTCATCGAAATGCCCATTAAGCGCAGGCAATTATCAAGGGGCGCGGTCGTCTTACGACCATATGCCTCCAACAGGAATTTGCACGGTAAACAATCGTAAATGTGATACAAACAAGGATTTAGATGGTTGCGATGGGCCATTGTTGTTGAATAAAACCACGCCCGACATCTGCACATCAAACAACGAAACATCCGGTTACAGTTCGGAGAAAGTAGACAGTTTACATGTAACTTCCAGTGTTGTTATTCCTGGTTTGATCGAACAGGATTTTACAGGTCCATTAAATCAAACTTTTCAAGGAGCTACAACTACAACGGTATCAACAGCGACATCTCCGCAACCACCTTTGGTGGCACAGAATCAAACATTTGCCGGGCAAACGGTTCCTATTAAAATTAATAAAAACCAAAAGGCGTCAAGCAATCACTGCCATCAACCATCGTTTTGTTATACAGATCATATGAGTCGTTATGGTACACTACCGAGTGGTGGTGGTCCTCATGGTCCTCATGGTCCTCATCATTCCTCTCATGCACCATCGTTAGGAGTATGTGACTTAGGTGGTAGTTCTAGTTCTACATCAAGTTCATACTGTTCTAAAAGTAAAACACTTCAACATCCACCGAAACCAAACAAAAAATCGGTTACTATAGGTACATTTTCAACAATGGACACTTCATTCCCATTAGATAAACGTACCAACACAATAGGCTACTCCGGTAGTGCTGTATGACGTAAAGAGCATACCGTTAATAAAAGGTAACTACACGACCCCTTTTCATGTTCAACTGATAAATTGAAAAAACCCTGTGCCAAATGTCATTACAAGCAATTGGCTGAAAATGAAACACGACTCTGAGAACGCATTATAATTGTAAGATTGTTAATTATGTTTTTACAAATGAAAAAACAGCGTTTGTTGCAACGTCAAAACAATTAGCTCAAAAGTATTAGAAACATGAATGAAATCAGTTCTTTTAAAGTATACCTGCAGCTTCCTACACAGCACTTTTTGTAAATTAGTCATTTAATTTTAAGAAAAAACTCCTCAATGAATTTCATTTATAATTGTAGAACATTAAAGATGAACCAATTACATGATATGAAACAATTTGTTGAGATGTTATTAGAAGTTGAATCAAAAGTGATTTTAATTATAAAATTTTATCAGATGAAAAATCAAAGCTCGACAGTTTGATTTCAAAAGCTTTGTATGGACCTTAATAATTGATTTGTATTTTATTTGTCTTTCGATAATATTTATTGAATTTAAATAAAGAATCAAAAGTATCTTATTAATTGTACATAGAATTCTAACAAAGTTAAGGAAGGAGAAAGAAGCAAAAAAAAATATATGGAAATCTAGATCAATTGAAAATTGAGATAATATTTTTATCAAATTGACAAATCATAATGAACATATCAAAGAAGCCAAAATGATAACGAAAACAATATTTTTCGGCTCAACGACATTCATTACACGTGTAATGAACATTGTAAAATATACGTAACACAAATCAATTTAAAAAGTTAATAATAAAAAAATAAACGATGTATTCGTCCATTTAGAAAAAGAGAAAAAGAAACAGAATTAAAATATCATAAATCGAATAAAAGTATGTATCAAAAAAGGTATTCTGTTTTATTGGCTATTTAAGTTAGATTTTTCATAGTAACATTTATATTTTTGAAGTTAATCAATAATAAAATTTGTAAATAAAAAGCTACGGCTACATTTTGTTCCATAATAGGATATAATTTTATACATTTTTACCGCTTATAATTCTTTCAAAAGAATTTTAAATTTGATAACATCTGTCAATATGAATGTACGGTGTACATAAAATATTAAAGACATTCCTATTATTTCAAAATCTCTCCAATGGTTGGATTTATAATTTTTTAGGTTTGGAGTATAGTTTTTAACCAAAAATTTCATAAACAATTTATTTTTATTTTTATGTTATTTGCCACTACTTAACAATTACCAAGTCTTCAGTTCCTCTATAGTTAATGAAAAACCGTTAATCGATAAATATCGAAAATTTGCTCGGTAAGAGATTTGAACTCAACATTATCTAGTTTTGGAGCGGCCACTTTGACTACTCAGCCACCAGTTTGCTTATTTTTCATGATTTGCCAATAAAATGAGAATATAAAATATTATAAAAAATAGAAATGGGTGATTTTCGAAGAGAAAATTCGAATTTATTCTAAATATAAAACAATAATTCACTTTAAAATACATATGTATAGGTATAATATGTATGTATAATATATATATAAATATATAAAGACAATTAAATATAGACAGTAACGTAAATACATAATAGATTTTTTCAAAGATTTCACCAGACTATTTCATTACCTACTAATTTTAAAAGTTTCATCAAAAAATAAACAATATATATTATATATATACAGTCAAATGATTTGTTAAGCTCTGAAAATTTCACACAGATTTTATGTAAATTATAATATAAATAAATAAAATACCAATGTGTAACCAATATTAATTATTATTATCTGTTGTTATATAATAATGCTAATTATTATAATTGTGAATATAATTGATTAACTATTATAAAATTAATGAATAAACGAACTAAAATAAATATTGACTTAAATAAGTGAAATGTTGTAATTTATCTCTATATTCTTTGCTATATAATTGAAACAAAAGGTATTTATTTTTATTTTTTAGTCTTTGGTAATTATTAAAACTTTTTTTTGGAGCAGTTATTAGCTAAGCATAAGTTATTTTAATTATTAAAGGTAAACTCTTAAGTATTTATTTAACAATATTGTTAATGAAAACTTTATCGTTTTTTGTTATAATTTCAGAATATCAATCGTTATATTTCCTTTTCTTTTTGATAACTGTGTATTTTATACTAAAAAATACGTTTTATTTTAGTTCTTCAACAAAATCAATGAAAAAATTTCTCAATTATTAAAATGAAACAATTTTTTTCTTAGCCGTTTTAAAGTTTATTTTAATTTGGTTTTCATTATAAGATAGAACGCATGTAATTTGAAGTATTATTTTTTTTCACAATAGGATTTATATTTTGCAAAAAATTAACAAAATGTATCCCATTGTGGATATCAACTTTTCCCAAAAGCTACATTTCCAATTTTGAAATACCTTTAAGCATTTTGTGTGCATTATTATAAAATTGGTCTCAAATCGGGGAAAAATAATGATGTTAAAAAAAATCAAAATGAAATAAAGCCGAAAAAAGAGACGTTTTAAATGGCTTCATTTTTGGCACTATTTTGGGCTCATGTGTACTTTAGCACACCCACAATCTGGCATTGTTGCATTTTCGACTTTGTTTTTAATTTAATTCGCGGTTAAATAGGTCCATAATGAATATTTACCCACAAAAGAGAGAATTATACCATATTAGAATTGAATAAACAAAAATATCGCAAATTAAATTAAAAACAATGTCGAAAATGCAACATTGCCAGATTGTGGGTGTGCTAAAGTACACTTGAACCCTATTTTGCCTCTCTATTCATTGTGTTAAAAGCTCGATTCAAATATTAATAACTCTCCTGTCCAAGAAACTAGTATTTTAATTATTTAAAATCAAAAATAGTTCCTTTTCAGGAAAATTACTGAAAAAAATTATAAGCAGATAAAATTTTCAAATGTTATTTGGAGTAACCAAAAAATTAAAATAAATTTTTGAACATTCTTTTACAGAAACTAAGGACTATTTTCCGACTGTTGAAAAGTTCTTGGAAATCATGAATATTGTAAAAACAAAAATAACATAATAGTAAAATCTCTATTTGTGATTTATAGGAGGAACATAATCAAATCTTGGATGTTACAACAAAGAAACATATTGATTTTTGGGAAAATATAAGATGAATTACGCTTAAGCGAAGGCAATAGTCGCTTATATACATTATTATTGTTCTGGAGGTTTTATATTACTATGTCAATTTCAAAGACACTTAGCTTCAATAAAAGTTATATATGGAAGAAGTAATGCAAATAGATCAAGAAAAAAATATGAAAATCCATAATGAAAGCGTCCTCAATTACTACTTACATTTTTTTTATTTGAGCAAAATGAGCTTTTAGTCTAGAAGGCTTTCTGGGCTTTAAATAATGAAAGTAAAATTTAAATAAATTTCTTACACATTCAAATCCAGCTTTTATTCTTTTATTATAGGAATTTTTAATGTAAGAGTTTAAAATTGAAAAAAAGCATATTTTTATCAGTATATATTTTTTTGTTTATTGCCTATGTATTTCCAATAAAATGATGCTTATGATAAAACAAAATGCTAAGAATATCAACATTTTTGCTTTCTTTTATATGTACGCGTATATGAAGATTGAAGATTTATTGTGTAGCAAGCATTGTATTGTATCGAGTGCAAAAAAATGAGACAATTTTTTATACTACCAATTTCACGCATTTTCTATACATACACGTATTTTTTTCAAAATAAATAAAATATAGTTAATACTGAGAACTGTAAGCCTTTTCGTTTGAGTTTCAATAAAATTAAAAGAAAATTAAATTAAATATCCAAAGATACAGGGGTAAAGGTAAGTAATATACGTAAGTTATATTGTATCTTTTAGTTTTATAATTTTAATTTTTTAAAGCTTTATTGAATAATGCAAAAACATTTTTTAGAAAAACAAATCACGGAGGTAAATTGTAGTTACGAGTTAAATAATTTCAAAAAAGAAAACTCAATATTTTAACTAACACCGAAATATACACTTCTAAATAAAATTTGCAAACGGTGTATTGCAAAAAAGAATTTTTATTCGCATACTAATTTATGCAAACAAAACTAAAAGAGTATATGTTTATTGAAATGCAAGCAATATATTCAACGTTATATAAATATAGCAGTCAGAGTAGGAATAATTATGAAACATTATAATGGTGCTATTTTACCAAAACAATAGTTGTTAAGATTATTATTGAATATTAGAATTATTAGATTTTACCCTCATTTATTTGACATAACGTCAAAGTATTCTGCGCAACAATGTTTATTTTAGTTCATGATTGATAACTATAAAAAAACAGGTAAGAAGATACTGAGGGTTCAATTAATTTGTTTTTGAAAAGTTTTTTATGAAGAACAATATAAGTTTGCTACAGATTTTTTATTTATAAACAATAAAATGTTTACTTAATAACTATAGTTTTCATAATAAATACTATGAAAGAAAGTTATAACATAAAAAATAGAGCCTAATAAAAACTTTCATTTCTTATGACATAGTTTTTAAAGCTTTCAAATAATCAAGTAGCGCCAGCTATTAGATATTGTAGAAAGTACTTGGTGAATAAGTCAAAGGAATCCACGTTAAATTGAAATTGAAATCTCAATTGATTACATTCAATTCTTTCATTCATTTTTTTTTAATATTTCCTTTTAGCTTATAGTCTTTATTTCGTTCAGTGGAAAATATTACATAGAAATATCAGTAACTTTATTTAAGAATCTATTTTGTCCATTCGGGAGAGCAACCTGCAATGGTTTCTTCATCATGTTATTTATTGTAAACGATAGATGGATGAAAGAAACTAGAAAACTGAAAAGAGAACTGGAATTTTCCTAATTTTTCCTCCAATTAACATTCTTTTGCATAAGGAGGGTTTCAACTACAATAAACTATTTCAATAGCTTGTTCCAAGAAATATTTAAGTAACTTGGATGCCTAATTCTGCCCTTCTATAAAATCTCATAACAATGCTTTTTATTTCATCATTTCTAAAAAACGATTTTCAGAACTTAAATGAATGCTACATTAAATTATTATTACTTAAATTATTTCAAAAATTTATTAAATTAATGCCGGTTAACTTAATAGCAAAATTAGAGGTCAGAGTACGAAGTTTGAAATTTTTGATATTGAAACGAAAAATAATCTTACTCTGATTTTTAGTTTTACATAAAACATTGTTCTTGGTAATGTAATAAATTAAAATATTGTTCATATTTTTATAATGATACTGTTATTTTTTTGAAATCAGTTGGGTATATTAATTACGAACTGACCAAAAATGCTATTAAAGCTTCCGAAATTGTAACCTTACCCATATTTGTTACTTTTATTGATACAGTTTTGCACCTTTAATATGGATTCATTCTTTGTATAATAAAAGAACTTAAAATCAAAGTAATAACCTAGAAATCAAATTTTTAGTTTAAATTCATATTATGTTAACGTAAATTTAAAATCGTGCGTTATTTGAAGTATTGGCCAACTATAGTTTTAGAATTAGTCAACTAATTTAGTTAATATGTACGGATTCAATTTTATTTAAGAAAAATGAAGAAAGAATAAAAATAATTTGGATTTTTTTATCTGTTAGAGCATTGTTTCCTAACCTATGGTCCGCGGACCCCTGGGAGTTCGCGAGCCTATATTTGGGGGTCCGCGGTCCCATTTGAAAAAGTTTGTTTTTTGTTTTTTAATTAAATGAAGGAATACTAAAATATAATATTATGCTTGATTTCCTTGGGGGTCCGCGGCTGAAAAAGGTTAGGAAACGCTGTGTTATAGTATTTGCTATCAGACTAATCAATTTTTATAAACTAATAAACACTTTACAATTTTTCTCCGATCCACATTTTTCATTTTCTATAGACATCTATTGGCGTAATACTTGATCTTTTATAATTTAATTGGGATATTTGAATTTCGTATTCTTTAAATTTTGTAATTGTTTATTTTATTGTTCATTATGATTATTTTGATAGAAAAACCGATTGTTTCTTGGCACAGTTTACCTAGGATGAAAGTTTACCTTTATATGAAATTTTATTTCTTTAGGACTTATCTGATGGTAACAATGCCAATTGATATGTGCCGATTATATTTTTTTTAGATTGAAAAACAAAAGAATATAGTTTAAGCTTGTTAAATATTTTATTTTTATTAAGAACTTCCGCTCCAGCGATTTGGGTGTATAAAGGTATAATTATTGTCATTTAACTCCTATTACATGTAATTACTTCACTGTTTATCATTTCTTAAAAAGTTTAATATATAATATATAATCCTACAATGACATAAAGTTTGAATTGTTACTTTTTTGATTTAAATCCACAATTTCACGATTCTTTTTAATATAAAGATAAAAAGTATAGGATATAAAATATAGCAAAAGATCACCATTCCATACAAATTTCGTTTGTAACAACTGAAAGACTTATTTATAGGTGCTTTTAAACTAACATGGTATTTGTGGCTTTCGACTTTTGGGTTCTATTTACCAGAAATCTGAAAAAACAAATTTCAGGCTCACTGGCATTTAGAGGGGTGATAATTATTACTGCACGCTTAAGTGCTTTGTACTGCCGAAGGTATTTTGGGTATTGCAAGTAATCTCAAATTATTTTAGTTACTAGATATCTGCTCAACCTATTTATTGGTAGAACCACATTTCCTGTCGAGATTAGCTTCATTAACTAAAATATCCGGTATTAAGGCGCCGGAGACTCGCTTTTGTTAGCTATTTGATACACATCTACTGTACGTCCTGCATTACTCAGGGATTATGCGGCTCATGTCTTCGTGGACGTGGAAGTTGGAGAGCTGATCGTGTTCAGGGGATTCTTAAGATTTTATAAAGGTTTATTCGGCATCACACGATCTCTTAAGGCCTCATTGCAACCTTAGTCCTCACTTTATTAAAGTTAAAACAAGCAAAAAAAAATGAAGTTTATTAAGAGAAATAAAACAAGAAACAGGGATATAACACATAGAAAGAATGAATGCAAAATATGGAACAATCGATAGAAATCGAATTCGAAATCGAAATCGAACAATCGAAAATACATAATAGTTATGGAAAATGGAACAATCCTCTACAAATGTTACGGAAGAAGAAATGTTGGCAGACCGAAGAAAAGATGAGTACCATAACTAGGTATGCAAATGATACATCGATTTTTTCAAACATCAAAGTTTTAACATCGATGTTGAAACCCAAAGCATCGATGATACCTCATTCTTTCTTTAGCGATAGTTTATCAACGATATTTTGTCATGGCTCCATCATCCGTTCTGCCCATGATCTACAACTACACATACAAATTAATACCTCTTTTAGTTGCCAGCATAAATTTAAGAATTCCTTAAGTTTATAATATAAACTGTAGATCATACTTTTAAGGTATGATAATAAGTATAAAACATAGAAAAAAAATTGATATATCGTTCATAAACGTCGATGTTTTCAACAACGATGTTGAACTTTTAAAAATATCAATTTTCAAATATCGATATTCGAGGAATTTTGCACCCATAACAGGAAAAGTGCTTAAGAAGACATCTTTAAGAAAATTAATGTATTTTTTTTATTTTACTAAGTTTTTAATTAAGTATGTGAAAATTTATTACTGAAATTTCAATAAGTTTATTTGGGTCATACCTTCTACGTAAAAAAAAGCTTATATTTTATGTTCCAATTATTTGTTAAACCTATCATTGGAAATTAATTTTACGATTATTGGACATGAAAACATGCGACATTTAAACACAAAAACATTTCAAGTTCCGGTGTACCTACATTTCCAATAGTTATTGAGATATGCGTTTAATGTATGAGAAAATAGTATTTTAACAATTACAATAGTGAAAAATACATCTTTTAAACTAGAAATTAAATACTTATTCTTCTGAAAGATAAGTCTTCAACTTAATGATATAAAATCATTGTAAGTACTGCCTAATCACATACGCATATCTCCACACAAGATTGGGAGACATCTTGAAACGTATCACCACTTTGAACTATTATATTTATACCATCTCCAGGCTATACGAAACTATAATGTTTCATTACCAACACACGACAGTCAAAAAAAATTATGGGAGTGATGATAACACCAAAATGCCTTGACACTATGGAAATCGCTTAGAAACATTAAAAGATGTATACGCTACATATGCTTTAGAACTGAAGATTACCGATCCTATCATCTAACATCCTGCAAACTGCCATACGGAAAATGTTTTGAGTACAAACATATCTCCTGGTTTTTTATCAGGAATCCTAAAATCATTCGATCGATGTTTTTCTTTGAATTTTTCCTTCAATGACAATATACAACAAATCGCATGATAAAACCATTGTAATGTTAGCACCACTTTCACATAATTTTTTTTATGATTTTTCGTTGGAAATTTTCTGCATCCAAGATTAACCGTTAGAGAAGTGAGGCTTACAATAATGTAAACTTTTTGCTTACAATAAATCTTTTCAAATTATAAAGTTCAATTTTTTTAAATAAAACGGCTAGAAGAACAAATGCAGTTTTTGCTTTATGGAACACTATATTTAAAAATCTTTAGAAAAAAATTTTCAAAAAATTAATTATTCCACCTTATTGTCAGGAAAATGTTTCAAATATTGGTATCGTAACTTTCATTGTTTAGATCAGGGCTTCCCGAACTATGTTCCGCGGAGCACTAGTGTTCCGCAAACCCAAAATAGGTGCTCCGTGGAGTCTAAAAGATATAATTCGGAAAAAAATTGGAGTGAATTAAGAAAATTGAACATATTCTATTTCCTAATGAATGACGAGCGACAGTTAAACTTTATTGAGATTTATATTTTCAAAAGCAGATTTTTAGTACTTAGAAGTTGGGTATAGTAGTAAAAATCTTTAACATATGCCAAAAAATTTTACCCAGGGTGATATTATTTGTAATTTGAGAACCCAAAACCATGGAAGTCAATAGGAGTTATTTATTTGTGTTTTTATGTTTATTATATAAACAATGCTATTTCTCTAATAACATTTTTTTTTACTTATACTATTATGAATTGTTTATTACCCAATTAAATTATCTAATAATCTAAATCTAAATAATATATTATCTATTTATTATGTCCAATAATCTAAAAGTCATTTTTTCAATATTTGCATCTTTTCTGTGCAAATGCACAAAATTATCATTTCTTAACACGTGTTTCTTTTATGAGTTATCAGTTTATAGGTTTATAAATTACCAAAAATGATTCTAAAGTTCTTTTGTATTGTATTACGATATTACGAGAACACATTCTCACATTTAACTAACAGATAAATGTTATCTACTGAGTAGCGTAGGGTGTTGTCTATTAATTCAAGAGTGAAAATGTGTGCTCTAAAGTATTATTAAAATTGGCTTCGATTTTTAATTTAAATGTGCAAAATCAAAGCTAGACAGATAAACAAAAAAAGTTAATTTTGTGTACCAATTTTATATAATCTAATATATTGCCGTGCGTCCGTGCAGAATAGGCTATAAGCATGCGCTCTGTTATCCCCACTTACGCATTCAAAACGTTGGTAGAGATACTCATTCACTAATGTAAATATTTGTGAATACGTATTACGAATTTTCAGGTTTACAATATGTGAAAGCCAAAAAACACAATGCTTATTTATAAACTTAACTTAACTTTTTCAGATATATCTACTTATCAAAGTTTAAATTTTTAAGCAGACTCTTAGTTTTTGTTTCTAATAATAAATCAACTTTGTTTTATACTAAGCAGCACTAAGCAGTAATAACGTTTCGCTTTTAACGGACTTTGATTGATTATTAAATTTGAAATTTCGATTGTTTATTAAACGTTATCCCTTACAAACTTTGCTACAATTTTTCACTCTTTTAGGGGATGAATTATCGAAAACCCTATCTTATTATATTTCTGCATCGTATAAGGAAAACACTTTCCAAATTTCATCGACACAAATATGCATTTATATTGTAAAATACAATGCAAAACGAAAAAAAATAATGACCTTCTTAATGTTAGTTAACATGACTAAAAAGCTATTTGATTTCGCAGATTTGGACGTTGTACATACAAAATTGTTGGAAATAGATGGAAAGCGTGGAAGTTAATTTGAATATTTTAATTATTTTCAATAACAATAATTGGTTTTCAAATTGTTCTAAATACCGAAAAAAAATTAATATCGAAGATTTTATATTTTTATTGACAGTGGAAATATCTAATGCTTTTCAGCCGAATATATAATTACTCCAGATTACAAACATTGGTTCATAAAAAATAGGTTTTAAAAAGTTTGATTGTTGAAAAACGGACCAAAATTTAAAATCGTCTATTTGGTATAGTACTGCATAAGTATTAAACTTTCATACTAATTTAGTGAAATGACGTTATTTAAAATGATATAAAAATAACACTTATATTTTATTTCTTAATATAATTTTAGATAAACTTTTTTTTATATTAACAACACTATGATTATTAAATTTAAAATTTCGATTGTTGATTAATTCTACATTATCTCATATTAAACATTTTATTGAGATAAAACCTTTAGTTGCGAATGCAACAGGCAACTACTAGTTTTATTTAATCTAATAAAACTCCATTTTAGATTACCCAACTTTAAAAATTAGCTTAGTGTTCCGCCAAAATTTTCGGATTTCCTAAGTGTTTCGTCGCTGAAAAGTTTGGTGACCCCTGGCTTAAATAAATCTCATTTACTAATAACCTAAATAACTAATATCATAACTCTCATTAATGCTCCTCCTGATTCCATTTTTATATTTTCAATTAGAATATTTAGTATTTTTTGAAAACGTTTATCTAAAGCTATTTGTGGTGATAGGTTTGAATAGAGTAAAAACTCCATTTATTATCTCATTTTCCCTGAAAATTAAAAGTTTATGTACAGCCTACATAAATAGTGAAATAAACTCGCCGATTTTCTTCATTTTTTTTATATTCAGCTTATAAAATAAAAATAAAAATGACCTGTGAAACTGTTCATAATAAATATTCAAAAAGTAAAATTTGTGGAACCTGTATGAGATAAAAATAAATTAATAAAATATTATGATTTTCTGGGATAAATTTTTGTTGTTAACTGTAACATAATAGATACCTACATACTGAACCCATCACAATAAAATCTGTCGTAACAACTGATAATAATAGCAAGAAGTGAGAGTGAATGGGATTGTCTATAAATTATTTGCCTTTACAAATACCAAAGCGACGCCTGCTCCCGAAAGACGACGCGCGTCGTTCAACTGAAAATTGATGCCAACGCAGTCGAATTGTCTTCAGCGATCTATTTAGTTTAGCTGTTTGCACCACCAACTGTTAGATTAACAAACAAGTGGTCTCTAAATCATAATTTCAATTTCTATTTTTTCCATTTTGCATTAGTAAAATTTTTCAAAAAATCAAAATAAATTTAAAAAAAACCCTTTCTTTATTGTATTTTTATTTGTTGTGAATATAGTGCATAAAGAGTGTTATTCAAATTAAAAAAAATACTGAAAAAAATATTATTACCAAAAGGTAAGTTTCAAGATACTTATCGATAGACAATCAATCATTAAATACACTCCTATTGAAATACCAAATTTAAAACCACGTGTATTTATTTTTAAGCATTGGACAGATTGAAACAATCACGTATATAACACACTTGTCGCTTTTATTTTTTCAACAAATATGATCAAAGCATTTTTACTAAATATCAACAATAAAAAATGATCATTATTGAATCGGGCTAAACTTTGCAGTTAAAAAAAGCTAAAAATAAAAAGCTTTAAATAGATCTTTGTGAAATACTTTGATGTACTGAACCGTTCAAATCTCCGGAAATCCGATACAAAAATCGGAAACGAAAAGACATAAAAGACATAAAAATACATGTACATTGTGCATACGTCACTAAAGCTTGCCATTATGTGTATATTGGAGCTTATACTGTTTCTGCTATATAATCTTTTTTATCAAAGTTTATTAAAATACTATGTAGTTAAATATATAAAGCAAATAAGGTAAAACAAAAAAGCTCGAATATATTTTCTATTAAAATTGTTTGACCTTTCATCATTAGACAATTTTATGGATTAAAAATTATGAATTTATAATAAATAAAACCAAAAGCTCTGACTTAGTAATTTAAATTTTACTCTATAGTCTTCACACATTTTGTTATTTTATATTTTCATTTAAACTACCAATCTATTTAAATAGAATTTACTCGAGTAAATAAAAATTAATCGACAGTGATAAGAAGATACCATTGGTAATTACTATCGTAATAATACGAGCGTCTATAATATTTTCACTATACTGCTATGGTTTTCAAATCCTTAAAAAGCTATCCAGTAGTAGTTTATGATTTTTAGTGAATAGTTTTATTATTATGGTTTCCTCAGTCTCAACTTAAATTAGCCGTAATTAAGACCGCAGTGAATTTAAAAAAATCATTGTTTAGGTTTCCATCGTCATGGAAAATGCTAAAATTTGATCATAGAAAATCATAAATAATTTAAATCAGATATGAAAGACTTACTTAGGAACATAACCCAAAATAGATCAATGCGCTGTTCCAGGCTACATGAAGTACCGTATCTCAATAGATTTTTATTTTATTTGATAAATTTTGAAACTCCAGATGATTTTTAAATTTATTTTTTTGAATCAGGTTTCTTTCATGAATCCAAATTAATGTAATATAGTGACCAATTTCATCAGTCAATAGTTCATCTAAAATGACAATTCAATGTAATATAAATGGATGGAATTCTCGTAAATTTTTGTCGGTTGCATTATCGTAAAATTTAAATCGATAGTATGAAAACAATTATAATGTTGCTAAGTAAATTTCTGACGATTTCATTGTTTCAACAGTATATACTATAAAATTTCTAGTATAAGAGCTAAAAACGTTGAAAAAAAGAATTTTAATAAAAGCTGATTTTTGGATATAACCAGCTTATCGGTCTTTCGGTCAGCGTAAGGGCAGTTTGGCTACTAATATAAGTTGCATTGAGCTCATCTTATTTGTACAGGTAACACAAAAAAAAATAAAAAAAAATTGCCAGGACGTTTTTCTTTTTTTATTGACATATAGCTGATTTTGGAAACATAAATTTATGTACATATATTTATATAGCTTTTATTGTTTCCCACGCCCATATTTATCAAAAAAGATTGATAAAGGCATTGAAATGATGTTACAGAGAAGTATGATTAGAATATCTGAATCAAAATATTGAAATATTAAATAGACATAATGAAATATTTGGAAAAAAATACTTTTTTCATTATAAAATTGCATCTGGCACATTGTTAACAACATTGAAAACGTCTAGCATTCATAAATTAATATTTGAAAATTAAATATATCTCAACAAACAATAAAATGACTTTCTTGTAACCAATTGAAAATTTATTTTTTTACCTATACAAATAGGATACGCACAAATAAATGCAACTTGTACTAGAAACCAAACTACCCTTACGCTTACCGACAAACCGATAAACTGACTATATCCAAAAACAAGTATCTTAAAATTCTTTTTTTTTCAACTTGCTTTCAACTGCTAGCTCTCCAACTATCAACTGTTTTTAATATAATTTGGCAGCAAAAATAATATTTTATATAAAAAAAAATATTTGCATGAAAAATTTACGTAAAACACATTTTTTATTTCCTCATATTAATATTGGAACGACAGGTCTAATCCTCCCGAAAAATAGGTCGTAGAAAAAAATATTTTTCAATTTTTGCGGAATATTATAATTTTTCCATGCAACTAATAAATACGCCGAACTGTAATTCTTTACATATTAATTTTCTATGAAAATTAAAAAAATGTAAATGACTTTCATCATTCTTCGCTTACTTTTTATTGCTGCTAGTTTATGGGAGTTTATCCACAAAGCAATCAATAAACAATTGATAGAAGTGCAGAAAAAACTTTATAAGTTCAGAACCTTCAACAAGTTTGTATTTCCATAAGAATTAATTTTAAATTGCTTGACGAAAGTTAGAAGTAAAATATGATCTAAATCAAATATCCCACGCATTAAGTCTCCAATCCCTAACCACTATGTTCCTTTCTTATTTCCTCCATTACTCGACCTTCGTTTCTTTCATCTACGCCAATCTCATTCTAATTCATCCTATGTAATACTTTTCATTAAAGTTAGATACTAGAAATTCCTTTCATTCCTTCCGATTCTATTACAGCGTCATTTTCCTTCTGGCCTTAATCTATCTGATTTGTATACAAACGTATTTAACATATTCTCTATGACCTTCGTTTTCTATACAAATTTCAAGCTTTACATCGCTTAATTACGTTAATTCTTTTATAAATAAATCGTAAACTTAATTTACGCGGTCGTAAAGAAACGAGAAATCGTTAAAAGCGATGATAAACGTGTGAACGGGATGAGTGAAAAGCTTAGCGCCAGAATGATTCGGGACCAAAATATATATTTAATTATTTAATAATAGCAAATGATTTGTCATATTAACATTTGTTTAGTTCACTTGATTTTAATTGACGGACGAGTAAATATTTATTTCGTTTCAGTATTTTTGTCAGTTGATTTTTAGGAACTCAACGAATAAAGATTATGCGCAAAGCAATACACCTGAAAGCTTCAATACAAGAAAATATTTCTCCGTTAAGTATTATATTTTATTATAATTGGTCTATTCTATGAATATATTAAATTGTTTATTTTTTACTATTAAAAGAAATGTACATTTAAAATAATTACGAAAAAAATCTTAAATTGAGCTTTAAATAAACTACTTTCTAGTCATTTAGAATGTAATGACAAAGAAAACATTCACCTTTTTAATGTTTTTATACAATCATAAAGTTTTTATAATTTATTTTAATAAACTTTTTGGAAACTTAAAGCTTTCTGCTTGAATCGAAATTCATAAAACTTTAAGTATTTAAAAACGTCATAGATATTTTCCAAAAAAAAAAAAAAACAGTTCATCAATAATTCTAATCAAGAATCTGTTGCAAATAAGAAACGAATCAATAAATGCTATCTAATAATGGAATTTTTCCCATTAAATTTGTAATTGCATGATTAACTTTCAACTGTATTTACGTCATTTATAATCCAATTCATTTGAATTGTTCTTATTTCCAAATGCTTTTCATAGGTACTTTTTTAGTTTAATATCCTTGTAAGTTTTGAAAATCTTTTTTAAGCTTGCGATAATAACGCAAATGCTAATATTAATTATCTAACATCAAACAATTCGACTATGCAAACAAAACTACGAGCAAAAGTTAGTCGTGCACACTGAATAGCGACAGCGATGAAATGTCGGTTTCTATGAAGTTATAATGATAATCACAAGGCGTTATTAAAGTGTTATATCATGGTAAATATACTTCTTGATACTTTTCATCTCAATTAAATCAATAAAACGATATGTCGCACCCTTTTATAAATATCGTCATTAAACTTAAAACTGAGCTCGATTTGTACTGCTCTTTATAAGTTTAAAACTGATATTAAATTACATAGTAGGTCACCACTAGTGATGTGGGGATGGGCGTTAAACATCGAGGGTTTCTATCAAAATAATTATGAAACATGATGCATACAGCCAACAGAAAGTTAAAGAACACAAGTTGAATAACAAAAACTAAAAGGAATATTCTTTAAAGTTTATAAAATTTAGATATCCTTGCATTTAGTTACAGGGGAAATATTTATTTCTAGAAAAAATCTTGTAAATTAAAACCGTTCATTTTTTATTTATAAAAGCGGGTAAATCAAAATTAAACCAAGAAAAATAAACTTAACAAATTAATAATTCATTCAATTATTTATTATACAATTATAAAAATTAACACTCGGTTCATAAAATGGCAGATATATCACGAAAGTAACGAAAGTATCACGGTTGTTCGTTTAAAACTATGGTTCTTAACTTTGGGGAAGGCACACACTACTACAGTTTCATATGGGTACTCACCGAACCCTTCTTGGAAAAATAAATTATAGTTTTTTAAATTCAAAATGTACGTTTAAATTTGTACAAATAGTAGGTACCCAAAAAAAAAATAATGAGACATGATATCCGCCGAACCTGCAAGACTGACTCACCGAATCTTTAGGGATCGATTGAACTCTGGTTAAGCACCACTGGTTTAAAATATTCTTTATTTGAATTTCTTTCATTGAAATTAAAATCAAACGAAAAATCATTCCTTCAATTCAATCTGCATATCTCTACAAAAAAAGTTGTTCCTCCTTTTTGTATCCAACTTTATTATACTATGATGTTTCACAATTTAACTGACCTTTATTTAAGTAAATTATTGAAAACTTTATAATGAATTTGTTTCCAACTCTTATCTCTAAATATTTGGTGTAAAAAGCTCTAAAACTTCCGAAAAACGTTCCGTAGTTTGTTTTTTAGGTGTTGAGATTTTGCAAGTTTTAGTTTTCGATAAATTTTCGTAAATTCTTATTTCCTTCTAATGATACATAATGGAGATAATTCTCACTCTAAACTGTTTTCTTTCAACCAATTCTTACCATTTAAAATTGATTTTCCGATTATTCAAAACATGAAGCAGAAAGCTTTCAAAATATTATTACATCAATACTAGTTGGCATTAAAAAAAAAGCTTTAACTTTTTTAACATTCTTCAAGATCTATCTAACGATACTAAGCATGCTAACGTAAGCCATTTTTTTATATTTCATGAATACATTGTCAATAATCTTCAAGTAAAGTAGCTATGGACTTTGCGACAAAAGAACGAACACGACGAAATTAAGTATAAAGATTCCATTTCTATAATTTGGCTCAAAAACTGTACAAAATTGTCCAACAGAGTTTGTTTTATTTAAACAATCGGTAAGTGTGTTACCTCAAATATATTTTTCAGAAAATTTGAAGGAAATGATTTGACAATTTCCCTAAAGAATCGTGGCAACCATGTAATTTATTTTTAGTAACTAATATAAATAATTGAAAAATAATATTTCCAAAAATATGATGAGAATCACTTCTTTTTAAACTAGAAGTTTAAAAAATATCAAAAGCATCAATGTAATTGAACTTAAAATCGCTTTGTAAAATCCAATGATGGGTGTAAAATTTCACATTTAAAAAAAACCAGCCAGAAATAGACTAGAGTTTCACTAATGTTCTTTCTATTATTTTATTCATATATTTTAATAACTAATAATTTAATTTGCTTCTAAGTTTGTACTGTGATGGAATCTCTACAGTATACAGTATCCTGGTTAATACTACTTTTATTATAAAACTCTATTTCGGTACCTTCATAATATAAAAAAACGAAGCTGTTAGGGGCCATCATCAAATTTTAATACCAACTTCTTTTATTTTCACTTAAAGATAATGTTTTGTTATCGTTTTCAATTCTTAATGTATGCTTTAAATAAACCAAATATTACCGGATTTAACTAAACCATAGTAATAATTAATTTATTTTGGGTTGTAACGATAACATCTTGTATGAACCTATAACATACAAATGTCGCTCTTTTCTATATCTCTGTATCTACTTTAAGTTTGCTTGTAATTTTAGTATGTGTAAGACGTATGTGCAATGAATACAAGAGTTTATTTTCGTTTTGAGTTATTTACACAACGGGTCATTACGTTACGAAGACAAATGAAAGTATTTTGGCAATAGGTTAAATGTAAAAGAATGAAATAAAATAACACACAAAAGAAAATATATTTTGTGCTCGCATTAATTTTAGCCTGTTTTCACGCTTTATATGACTAACGTACTTAAAAGTAGTTTGAATAATCGAGTTGTTATTCCGAATGAACTATTATTCTCATATGCCTAACAAAGTTATTCAATTGTTTCATCACTTTGTGTCGGCGCGTGTTGGCACATATACTACATACTATCTCGGAAAATTGTATTTGTTGTTTTTTATAGCTGATTGGCACGATAAAACATCATCAATTTCACCTATCTATTGTCTAAATGGTGATTAATTTCATTTAATACAATTGTGTCTTGGCATTGGAGCTAATCGAAAGTAGTACTTACATGTAATTACATTTTATTTCCGCACCCTCATGTTACAAAAAAAAATATACTTATGCGATTAAAGTTTAGCGCAAATAAATCAGATCAGAAAAACAATAACTAGCCTATCTACAAGTACTTATTTTAATTTATATAACATATAATTATAATAATTATTACCAGTTGAAGAAATGAAAATTATCGAATTTGAACTTAAAGAAACTTATTTGGCGTTAATGAACTTCTAATGCACTTAAGTAAACATTGAAAATGTGTTTAATAACAACTTTACGTTGCTATCCTGTGAAACTCGATGAGCATACAATACAGAATTTATATTTTTTTGGGTTTTGTTCCTACTATTTCAATATAGATTTCGGAATAAAAAATATTTTGTAATTTTTACCAAGTTGATAAATTACTCTAATCATAAAATGTCTTTAGTACCACTTTGAAATAACTTATAAGCATATAAATGGCAATTGAATGGCTATTGGTTTAAAAATGACATTTTTTTCCGGTACACCTATTATGTTGAGGAGCAACGACGCTCCACACGCAACGGACTATATTACAAGATATTATTTTACAAAAAATGTTAATTTACTTTTTAGGGCCGAGCCGCTACATATATATTAAAATAAGTTTTAATTTTAAGTTAGCAGTATTATTGAAGTATTACTGAACTAAATAGTATACGTCCAAAAACAGTCTAGTTTACTCATAATCTTTGCAAAATGTTATTGTATTAACTTAAACGCGTAGTCAAAAGCTTAGAAAAAACGAGCCTGGTATTGTCCATAGAAAGTCCAAGTAACCCTTAGAGACCGTTCATAAAATTTGTTTGTTTATAGGGGGGTAGGGGTAGAAGTGCCACTTAACGTGATAAAATATGACGAAGGATAAAGGCGTCTAAGACAACGTGACGATCGTAGTTCATCAAACAATTTTACAATTTTTATGTTTGTATCATATACAGAAAATGTCAAGCTTTCGTGACATAATATTTACACAAGCGATGCAAAAAATGTGATTTAATGTGACGAAGGGTAGGAAGAGGATCTATACACATGAAATTTTTAATGACGTATTTTATAAACGGCCCCTATACAGTCTCTCAGTTATATAGAAAACCAAAATAGATGGAGAATTTACTATACTGTAAGGCTGTGTTTAAAATTGACAAAAATTTGAACGTATTGGCTTAAATAAAGTTAAAATATATATAATGTACAAAATATATAGTAAACTGACTTCTGACACACCCAATTCTATGAAATTCTGAAGTACCCATTTCAATAGTAATAAATTATAGTGCCAATATAAAAATTTTATTGAACTACTGTAATTTGGAATCATTACGATGACTGTGTAAGTTCTTTAAATTGATCATTATGACCATGTTTTCTATTCTTTTTCTGTTGTATTGGTAAAACATTTTATTCGATTATACGACTTTTCTGTCTTCGGAAAAATTGCTATTTTATGGGTTAACACCACTTTAATTTTTGCAATTCACTATTTTTTACTTCTGAAGACTTCTACTGGTATTATTTTCTTGAAATTAATTTTTTATTGGCCAGCAATTTTTTCTTTACAGTAGTAATTTTAAAGCCATCATATTGTTTATAACTAATTAGTTTCTGTTCTACAAATTAAAATGTTCAGAATTAATGGCATAGTCATTTTTAATTGAAAAATAGAATAAAATTAATATTCCAATCCGTCATAATCCTTGTTCTTTATTTTATATTTTTAAAATGTATCAACGCATATTTCGCAATAAATAATTAATGTATACTCTTAAAGCTAAAGTTTACATAACATTAAAAAATAAAAATATTTAGTACTAACCTACTAAAATTTTTTTAAATTTTGCCAGCTTTTTGGAAAATTACATTTCTCATAAATGTAAATGATAAAATTTTTTGTTGCAATGATTTTAATTATTCAAATTTATGTAATTATGTAATTTTATAATTAGAAAGTTAATTATAATGGTTTTAATGTGAATAATTTTTAGCACTTCAAAATGAGTTAACAAGATTTAAAAATATTTTAATTTCAATTTTATATTAATATGTTCTAGGTATTATAGGATAGGGCAGGATTTTTTCTTGTGGAACCCTTACGAAAGTTTTTATGAACTTCGGAACCCTTGTGATATCTAAAGCTATTAAGAACTAAATTAGTAGTAGTAGAAATTTTAGACAGACAGTCATATTAGCGTTAGTATGGGCCATTTAACTGAATTTAACAAATTTATTAGTAATGTACAAGCAGTTCCTTACAATAATAGTTGGATGCATTGTTATGAAAATATTGCTGTTTTTCTAACGAATATTTTTAAATCATACGACATCTAGTCTCGTGAAACCCTAAAAAATTTTCATGGAACCCACTTTGGGAAATATAGTATAGGAATACAAATGTTTGAAGAACTTAAGTCTATGCATATTTATAAATTATTTAAAATCCCTTCTTTTTTTGGTTTCCAAAATTAAAGTCCTATTAAAACGAAACATAGGATTTCAAAGCTATAGAATTATCATTGCTCAAACACACAAAATTCAACAGATATACCGATCAAATTCATTAAGCAATCAAAGAAACCAAAACTAAGCTAAAGAAGAAAAGGTAATTTTTTTAATATTTATATTAATAAACTATAAGGCATTTATTTTTTGGATTCAATTGCAGATATTCTTATATTCGATTTTCATAAATATCGATTTGCTATTTGGCTAGTAGTAGAATTGCATGCATGTACCTAAATATACATAATGTATACAAATTTTGCTCGCTTAATATTGCGTATAACAGTTTACCCGAAAGCAATTTTAGGCTTGACATATCTACATAGAAAATACAGTTACGGTTTACTGATAGATAAATAAATGAAATAAAATGCCAATCGTTTTTCATCTTCCTAAAATAGAGTTTCTTTTTTGAACATGTAGGGGCAGATTTTATTCAGGAGAAATGTCATATCTATATCACAAATGTAAATAAAGAAATACTAGACAGATAAGTGGAAGAAAGAATTCATCGTCAGTCTTTTGAAATAAATATGGGATTATTTCGACACATTCTCATGAAAAAAGTCATTTCTTGTTACCACATATTCACATATCGAGAATGACAATTGGAATGAATGGGAGCGCCAGAGAAATAAGGGTGGCTTTGCCCTATTTTTATGCATCCCCGTTGGCATTTCTTCTGTAAAATAGAAATATCAGCTTATCTCTCATTTCATTTTACATAATATATTTAATGTTATTTAAAACAGCTCAATATTTTTATCTATAGATACTTAATAGTAGTAATTTTTATATTTAAGTATTTTGCAACAACTCGTTTTTATAGAAAACAATTTCATTACTTTTTCGTCAAAGCATTTTAAATCGTTTGCTCGTTTTATTGATTCAAGATTCCGAACATTTCTGCACAATTTTATAAAGGTTAAACATTTTAATATGAGGAAATTTCTTATTGACGAAAACTAAGTTATAACGCAGTACCTTTCTTTGCAAATGTTAAACTTCTAACATGAAATTTCCTTTTTTCTCTACATTTGAATATTAGAAGATTGTGACGATATTAAATTTTCTTTTTATAGAAATAGGGTATAGATAGTTTTCGAAAGCTTCAAGGTTTAATGTTGCTTTTCATTTCATTTAGATTCTTATACCCTTAATAGATGTATGGTTAAATATTTGTAAGCAAGAATAAAAAATAAGAGTTATTTAGGTATTTTTTTTCAAAAAAGAAATCTAAAATAATTATAGAAAGTAATAACAATATATAAGCCAACTGAAATATTTTTTGTTGGAAAAACACCTTTTAAAGTAGAGACTAATAAAATGTATTTACTAGAATTAAGAAAAGCTTGGACTATAACCTTTAATGATTTGAAAATGTAATTTTCTTAAAACGGCACTCACTAGTCAGAACGGCTGATAGCTTCAAATTTACATTAAATAGTGATTTCTTTAAAAATATATCTTGGCGATATTGTTATTTTAACCATCGTTTTTCGTAATTATCTGTTGTAAAAGTTTTCCTTTTTCTGCAAAAACCTGAACACACTTTTCACACGCTTAGTTTCATTTAAATAGTTTCTATAATATCATGATACTTTTTAGAAAAAAAAATGATACTCTTGAGTAATGAAGGATACTTCAAATATTTGTGGCATTTATATGATAACATTTTATTGAACAACACATCATTTTATATGATAACATATAGACGGCATTAAGCTTTTAAATAAAATAAACCTAATTTTATTGAGCTTAATATCTTTTTAAATTTATTGGCTTACAAATAGTTTAACATCTTTATTTATTGTTATTTATCGTCACTTTAAAACTGCTAAGGTCATTTGCGACTCTAGAGTTATTAAAAATCCGTACTTAAATGAAAAAATATTTAAAATTCGCTCGATACAATATTCGAACCCAACACCTACCAATTTTGGAGTGACTACCAATTTATAATTTATTAAATATATGCAATATATTTGACTCATTCTTACCAAAATTTTACCAAATCAGAAATCAGTCAATTTAAGTTTAACCACGTATGGTATTATCAACTTAACTGTATAACTAGCTTAATGATGCGGAAAACGATAGCTCAACAATATTATTTGAAAATTGAAATTTTATTGAAATCTCTTATTAAAAACCAAAGAAAATCCTTTTTAACTAATAAATTGAATAGATATTTATAACTTGATGAATTTATTCAAAGAAACGAGCTTACTGCGTAAACCCAACATATTTAAGTTACACTGTATATTTTCAACAGAACTGTGGGTTTATATTCCTACATAGTTAAACATTTCTTTCTTGTACAATCTATCCTTGTTAAGGTTTTTCATATCGAGGTTGTTACTCCTTTTTTTTAACACATCCAGAATTCCTATTTATCATTTACCTCTTTTTCTGGCGCCCTTCTAAATTTCCTTCAACAAGACTCATTTGAGCTAGTTTTCTCTTGAAAGTTTTTTACTATATGTTTTTTTTTTTTGAACGATATAAATAATTAAATATGTAACTATAATAGCAATTTAATTATTTCAAACAATTTAATTTTCCATAATTTAAGAAATGTGCAAGTATTTACCACATATTGCATAAAATATCATACAATTATATAAAAATAAACCAAAGTCTATGCCCAAACTTTGATCCTTTTGTCTTTCTTAACCAAAGCACAACTGAGACATAAAATTTTAAACTGAAAACTTACATGTATTATACATATAGGTTTTCATATTAAATAGAAGAACAATTAGCCTTCCAACGAAGCCTTACAATACGATATTTTATAACACGGTCTCACTACAACACGGTATATAAATTGTGGGAATCCTAAAACACGAAACCCTGTAGTACAATTTCACTATAACAAGATAAGAAAATCACAGAAAATTTTGTTCAACCCTAGAAATTGCTGAATCAATCAAAGGCGTTCAAGATTTATTAGTGAAAGAAGACTTTGGTGAATTGGATTTAGTGTCAATGGTATCCTAAGCTGTAGATCAATTTGATTCGAAGGATACTAGCACGAATGAAGTTTACGTAGTTTATAATTTAATTAAAAATAAATAAAAAGTATCAAAAGCTTAACCCCGCTCTTGAGTAATTTTTTTTTTTTTGAATGCAGACCTATCCGCTGAAAGAAGCCAAAAATTCAAAAGAGAATTGTAAAACTGTTTAGGTCAATACTGAGAAATTTACAATGAGCTGATAAGAACTAGATACCAAAGTAAAATAACAGATTTTTGAAAGAATGGAGCAATACAAGAATTTTTAATAATCAAAACAGTTCTGAAAATAGAAACGATATCTTTCCACCCAAAAAACATTCTTGGTTGATTATGTAATCAGTTTTCATAACGCAGCTCCCTATTTGTACTGACTTTAGATCTCATACAACACGGCATTTTCTAGGGACATATGATGGAACCGTGTTATGACAGGAATACCTCTATCTACAAAAAAGTGGGATTGTGCTTTGTGGTTCCAAATACCAAATGCTTAACCATAATTTTGAATAGATATCACCAAATAGATTACTAGCAAAAAACCTTCAGCTCAAAATAATTCTAATTAGTTATAATAAAATATAATTCAGTTTCTGAATTATAAAATTAGAAGAAAAGACAAGAAAAAAACTGAATTTTTAATTTAGCAAAGAATATTTATCATTATTTTTATCGTTTTTATTTATAATATATTACGTAATTACTTATGCTTTTAAAAAACAAATCAATTTTGTGTCCCTACAATAATTACTCATTGAACGAAGAATCACATCACTAGAATATCTAAAAAGTTATAATTTTGCGACATACGTTGTTTTTCTTATTTTAAGACTACTGAACCAAATGGTTTATGTTTCTGATTTATGTTATTTGATTTAGTGACCTGAAAATATCTACAAATATCGTACTATTTTGTGGTCCATAAAAGCCGTATTCCGCTAATAAAATTTGCTAATCAAAATACGTTAATATGATGGAGTTATAAAAATAAAATTTGGCAATTTTATTAACTTCTTGTGTTTTTATTTTGCTTTTACAATGCAGAGAAAGATGTTTAAACTTTAAAGATGTTTAAATTTGAAAACTATTATTTCCTCAAACCATCACTCAAAAGTTTTCTTTAACTTTAGATTTTACAAAGCCTAGACTATTCTCCCAAGGTATAAACAGCACCCTCTCCTACCTAAAAGAAATCCAAATATATTATAAAATATAATGATAACCCCTTGAATCCTAAGTTACCCTAAGTCATTGATGGCTCAGTAGTTTGAACATGACTTTAAAAAAAAATAGTCTACATTAATACATTTCGTCTATTATTTATAAAGTAGTAGAAGAGAATTCAATTAATCTACACATAAAACCGAAATAAATCATTACCTTTTTCATAAAATTACCTTCATCATTCAAATTCATTACCTTTTAAAAGAAAAAAAAAGAAAAAAATGCATGGACTGGTATTTAAAAGTCACTTTTAAGAAATATTTTTTTATTCCCGTTCATTGATAAGAGCAAAATCGTTAAGCAAAACTTTAGGGCTTGGGATGAAAACACGTATGATAGTTTCAAAATAAAAGTTTAAAAGGCCTGTTTTAGTGTAAAAACTATCTATTAAAATTTTAATTAAGGGCTTCATTTGATCACCTTTAAAGATTAGTTAAGCAATCTATGAAGAAAATTTCTTTAAAAAAATTTGCAACACACGGAACATATTATTCAAACACTCCTTTTCTCTTGAATATGGATTTTGATACATTTACTGATAAAATTATTATCGCTATTATATTCAAGCTTTACAGTAAGTTACATCACTTTTACTTCCAAAGAAATTTGCTATCGTCAAGTAGGAATCATCAAACGCTCTTCACATGTTCGTTTATTGATTTGTCTGCTTTTAATAACCAAAAAAATATTATTTTTATAACCAAACTATCTCCAACAATTTTTTTATTAAGAAAGTATTTTGTATTATTGATTTTACGTTTAAATAACATTAACATTTGAAAGTTTATGAAAAATAGTACTTTCAAATAGTTAAAAACTATATATTGTAACCTGAATATTTTGCATGTTCCACATAGTTATTAGGTGCGTTATTTTTTTCTTGGTAACATTTTCAACTTCTTTAGAGAGTTATGCGAGAAGTTTTGTGTTACGACTTTGATAAATTAGCATAATTATTTCGTGTTTATGAACGTGGTTAATTAAATGGAAAAAAGTAGATGACACGTGCAAAGTAAATGTAGAACATAATTCCTAATGTTAATGTTTGAAATCTCGAGAACACAAATAAACTTTATTATATTTTTAATAGTTGACCAAAAGGTAAATGGGTCATTTACTAGTAGTGTTAATTATTGTAGTGATTACATTAGCAAATACTTACAACCCAATTTCTAAAAGAAGATGAATACAACTTGTGTTCTTAAATTGCTTGAAATAACTAAGTTCTTAAAATATCAAAATAGCATAATTATATGCTTTTTAAATTTGTAAATGTTTATTTATGTTTACAATTTTAAATACAATTGTAATTGTTAACATTTACAAGAAAGACTAGAATTACTGGAGGCTTTAAACATTCCTAGACATTTCCCCAATCGACTCTTCCCTAAATTTAAAATCCGTACATTTTGCAATATTAGAGGAAAAATTTTAAATTGAAAAAGGAAAAATTAAAATAGAAAAGTACCTGGTAATATATATGTTATAATGGTTAAATGAACAATCCGAATTATATTTGAATAGGGTTGACAATAAGAGCTGTCAGTAAAAAGTATCTTTGTTACTTTCAAGTATCTAAGATACTGTATCTTAGTTCTTTTATTTTTTGACCAAAAGTTACTTATATCTTAGATAATTTTTAAAAAGAATTGTATCTGATAAGTTAAAAAGTATCTAAGATACCTAAAAGTAACTTTGATAGCGAGAGATTAGATACAGAGTTTAATGTTGTTTAAAATCATTTTACATATATTCTTATTTTTTATTAATCCTTTATTGTTTTTACAATGTGTAGTATGTACTTTCATTTTTCCTAAATTAAATTAAAGATGAGAAAAACATTTTCTTTTTACCTAACAACTTTACCTAATACGTTATAAAACTTAGTACATATATAATATGCAATGAAACCAAAAAAGTATCTTTTTAAGATCCTAAAAGTAACTTAAGATAAGTATTTAGGTTCCTTTTTTTAGGAGCAACTACATATCCAAAGTAACTTTGGATACTTGTTTTAAAAAAGTAACTTATCAACTATCTAGATACTATCCCAAAGTATCTTTGACAGTTCTGTTGACAATATTGAGTTGAGAGTTTTCCGACCCCCACGAATTACATAATCAAGTTAAGTATAACCAAAATCATTTGGGGAAAATGGTCATTTGAGTTAATAGTGATTCAGAAAACGATCATTTTAAAAATTGGAATTAGAGAAAACACTGGAAAGCGTTTTTAATACGCAGTTCTAGAACTAATTTTGGAAGTTTTGTTAAAGCACAATTTGTACAATAAAACTGATTTAATGTTTTTTTCCCTTTAAGAACATTCATATTTATTTATTATTGGTAATGTATGAAAAAATCAATAAAAATAACAATTAGCAAACTTGTTTAATATATCTTCCCATCAGTTTAATATGCTTCATTTTATAGCTAAAGTTTTGAATTTAACTATTAAACAAATAATTCGAATACAAATTAAAAATTGGAAATTATAACTTAAATGTGTAGACAACAGTTTTTTAACAGTATTTCGTATGGCATTATTAAAAACTTCAAATATAAATTCATAAATTAATGAATTTTCAAAAAAGAAAAAATGGCAAAATTTATTTAGATCTGACAATATCGTATGAAGATTTATCAAAAAAAATTGAAATTTTTTTGAAAACATCATTTAAAACCCCAATATTTATTCAGGAAATGCGATGCAACATTGGATTAATCAAATAAACTTATAAACATTTTTCCACTCATTAAGCATTGTTCGAAAATGCAATATAATTTTGAGTTCCCAATGATTATTATAGCTTTTAAGATAATTGATTTACTATCATATAGGTACTAAAGTGAAGAAATCATTTCCTTTATCCTAAAGAATCTGCAAACCTACATTTATTTGGAAAATTCACCATTTTTTCCATTCGATTATAGAACTTTTCTTACACTAATGTTTGATATAAAAAATGTGTTTCGATATGTAAAATAAAAGATTTACGAAATTTTTCATTCAAATATTCCTCAAAGAATACAAAAGAAAATGTTTTGATATAAAGTAAATCTTTATAAAAATTTCTAACAATATACCATATATTCGAACAGTTTGCTTTCGAAAAAATTATTCACTTCCTGATTTTGTGTCATCGTTTGTTTAACTACTCTAGGAAGTTAAGTTTGGTCGAAAATATCAACATTCAAAAAAAAAATTTCAGCATACATAAACATACATAAATTTACCTTTCATTAACATTCTCCACCCAAATGCTACCAATTTATCAATTTCGCAAACAGAAAACTACATTTGTAATTTTATAATAAAAACATTATATTACGTATTTATGACATAATATGTATACATTTGAGATGGAATTTAAATGAAGCAAGTCAAAATTTAATGAAGCAATCAACGTTGCTTAAGTGAACGTTCATTCAAAATTTCAAAGCGTCAGAAAGTATAAAAAGTAAATATTAGTTTCAGAAAATCAACAATAGTCGCCAAAATAGGATTCTATGAACTTAGCTAAAAGTAATTTCAAAAACTGATCAAGTTTAATTTATATAACAGACTAAAAAAAACGTCTTATGCATACTAAATTAATAACGCTTTTATGAGTTCTTTAATGAGTTAACACCAGAGATGCTTTCCTGGAGGTTCAAAGGGACTCTCGCAAACCCTTTGATGTAAATGTTATGGTTTACGCGAACCTCCTGTTAATCAGAAAAAAAATTAATTACGTTTTTTATGATAAAAAATATCGATGATTTTCTACTACTCTTTTGATTTTGAACTGTTTTTCAAATATTTATTATATTTCGTCATTTATGGCATCAGTATTTAAATTGAAAGTGAATATAAACGATTTTTTTTCTGGAAACTAATGTACTTCTCTGCCAAATAATATTTTAATGGGGATGTTAAGTATTAAAAAAATGTTAAAAAATATTCACTGCGAATGCAAAACCTTTGGTAACATTTTGGGAAAAAATCACTGGTTACCATTTTATATTCACTACTAGCTGATCCCCGCGACTTCGTCTGCGTAAATTAGGTGTAGATTATATTTTTTTTTAGATTTGCTATTAATAATGGTGTATGAAAATTTTTATTTTTCTTATTTCTTTTACGAAAAACATAATCATACTAAAACACACTATTTTGTCGACTTTAAAAAGACACATTTAATAAACTGTTGCAAAGAATAAAATTGTTCTATGTAATAATCAATTCATTTTCAAAAAATGTTTATAAATATCTAAAAAGAGTATGGTCTATTAGTATGGTATACTCACGGTAAGTATACCTACCGTCAACCAAATAATTCATACATTAATCAGCATCTATACATAAATAGAAAATATCATCTAAGTTCAATAAAGTCGGTCTTTATTATGACTTAAAACAGTAAAAGTTATCAAAATACTCGCGTCAAAATAACAGAAGTTAAATCGATTCCCGAATGAACCTTTTTCCCAAAACTATTACACTACTGCAATATACAATTCTACCGCGAAATTGAAATTTGTACAATTGCACGAAACTCAGTTCCTCCATAATCAAATATAACCATCTATACACTTATTATTAAAATATCTGAATTTCAACTTTATAATTAAACCATTTTCTTTTAGTTCGCCGAATTTCTTACTACTCGATATTCACTCACTAATGTATTTGTTTGCGAATACGTATTTTGGATTTTCAGGTTTACAATATATGAAAGCCAAAAAGCTTAATGCTCACTTATAAATTTAACTTAACTATTTTCAGATACGTATATCTATCAGCTTAAATGTTTAAGCAGACCCAAAGTTTTTGTTTCCAATACTAAACCAACTTTGTTTTATAATAAAGGATAATTACGTTTCGTAACGGTATAAGTAACGTATAACGGTACTTTAACTAAGAAATTTGAAATTTCGATTGTTTATTAGACGTTATACCGTACAAACTTTGCCACCATTTTTCACTCTTTTAGGGAAGGAATTATCAAAAACCCTTTCTTATTATATGTCTACATCGTATAAGAAAAACACATTGCATCGACACAAATATGCATTTATATTTGAAAATATAATGTAAAACGAAAAAAATTATGACCTTTATTTATTTATTTTGATTATCATGACTAAAAAGTAATTCGATTTCGCACATTTGGACGTTGTACAAACAAAATTGTTGGAAATAAGTGGGAAGAGTGGAAGTAAATGAAAATATATTATTTATTTTCAATAACAATAATTGGTTTCCAAATTGTTCTTAATACCGAAGAAAAATTAGTTTGAAAGATTTTATATTTTAATTGATAATGAAATGTATGACAAAAAATTGTCCCCATAATACTTTTCAGCAAAATATATAATTGCTCCAGGTCACAATCATTGGTTCATAAAAATTAGATTTTAAAAAGTTTTTTGTTAAAAAACAAACAAAAATTAAAAACCGCCTCTTTGGTTTAGTACATACTACATACACTTCATTTTTTTTATCACTTAGTTTTTACGTAGGGAATACCATCCTTTTATTATTCTTAAGGAATGATAGGTAGTCTAATTTGAGTGGATAATTTTGTTGTATCTTAATACCAAATTTTATTAAATTCGTTTGTTCCATTCTATAGTTAAATCACAGACAGACAGACAAACAGACAGACAAAAATTTTAAAAATGTTAAATTTGCAATAAGGACCTCTTAAAACAAATATTAATCCTAAAATTGGGTTCAAAATCGAAATGTTAAGACAGACGTAAGTATTTTATATATTATTATAGTTTTTGAATTTTAATACATCCAGTCATGGGAAAACTAAGTCCCCCAGTGCCTGACTATTAATTATGCATCAATTTTTATTAATTTAAATTAATTTTATGCTTAGTTTATTTGTATTATTTATTTTATCATTTTAATTTTAAATTTTGAACCATACGTATAATACATTGTTTTGAAGAATTTCTATGATTTTTATGTTCTTTAAGGAATTTAGCTTCATACAGTTCACGATAATACCTATATAAACAAGATAACTTTTATTTTTAATACTAAATACAAACTTTATTCTGACATGTGCAAACTTTTGGAAATTATATACCATAATGCCGTTACTTAAGTACATATTATATTAGTCTTATATGTGTACACCTACTGTCGAGAAATGAATTTTTGAATATCGAATACATTTTTTTGTTGGTAAAAATTATTTTATACAAAAAAAGTTATAAATCAGTTAAAAATAGCGACCACCAAAATAATGTTTAATTAATTTAATCTTGTGAAAGCTATCAAATAAAATTGAATTATCAGGTTTTGGAACACATTAACATAGTTTATTTAAGCATAAGAAAATATTTAATAAACCAAAATGTATTTCACAATGTGGACATGAGAAAAAAATTTATAGTAAATTTATTTTTAACTTTCATATTAAAATGTTATTGTATAACTATGAACTTATATATGTAAAAAATGGAAACAATGTTTTCGTTTAAAGTATATCAAAGTTAAAGGCAAATGCATTTTGTTATCTATTTTTAACAGTCGGTCAATGGCCTAGATTTTTTAGTTCCGAAAACCACTAATTTTAAAATCTTAAATTTTAAAATTTTTACTGACAATCATCTTATAAAGAGGCCGTCATTTTAAGAAAGAACGTAATTCGTATCAGAAGCTTTGTTTAAATTCATATTTATCGAAACCTTATAATATTTCTAGTTACTTTATATATTAATTATGTAATAAGTTTCATAATAAATATAAACTTCGAAATTATTTTTATTTCAGATGCAGATTTTCGAGTAAGTTATCGTCCAAGCACAAACGAAGTGGGAAAGAAATTCTTTTACATTTTAAATTAATTACAAAAAGTTAAAAAATAGTCGCACACAAAGACTCAGATAAATATACGGAAAATTGTTGGCACATGGTCAACATTGTTCTCCCATTTAAAATAATTTGATGTCCTCTACGTTTTATTATTATTATTATTGTTGTTATGTTATTTTACATTTTGAACATTCTTCCTGTCTCTTAAATTGTTTTTTTTTTAAATTGGCAGTTTAAATATAAATAAAGCATTATTATTGGAAACATTTTAAAGTTTTTTTGAATTTCTAAAGAAAAATCAAAAATAAATTTCTTTAATTCGAATCTGAATATCGAAGCAAAAATTAAATAAATTTATTTTAACTCGTATAGCATGTGATCATTTTTAATGAAAATAATTTAAACGGTTAAACATGCGTTTTTTGAACTATGTATTAAATTTGTTTATATTCGTTTGTAAAATTTGCAGATCAAAGTAAAGGCGTTAATTGTGTTTGAGATATACACAGATATTTAGAAACGGTATATATAATTTGTATTATAAATATATAAAGAAGTAAATCAGAACAACAAAATATGTCAACTTCTACGATAAACACCATTAATAAGCCGATATTCCAACAAGTGCTTTTTGAACGACGTATTCTACTAGGATGTACAGCGATGATGGGGCTTTCTGTTGTCGTTTGGCTAGTAGCAATTTCCACCGACTATTGGTTCATGGTCAACGGAAATAGTGGTAATATTCTTTTAAATACTTATAATTTTTTTTGTAATTATGAATTACTTTTATTTTTTAAGAAAAATAGTTTATTACTTTATAGTTTATTATAACCTTTTACTGTTCATACGGACAAAAATTATTTTTTTACATTGGAAATAGACTCGAACTACCAATACGTTTAAATTGCAGAAGAAACTTATTTCTCCCTGAAAGTAAATTCTAAAATTGACTTTCATCCCTTTTAGGTCGATCAAAATCTGGCAACGCATTTTCTACTTCTTTTTTTATTCCATTTGCAATTTTTTGTTAATATAATTCTAATACGGTACAGTTTTCTCTTTTGTGGCAAAATTTTCCTTATGAGCCGATTTATTCGCGAATCAAATTAAAAATAAAGTAAAAAATGCAACGTTGCCTGATTTTAACCGGCCTTAAAAGGATATGAGCTCTAAAAACCATATTTTTAGTACTTATTTTATCGCATCATAACTCTGCAGACCACATATAAAACAATATATCTTCAAAATAGATTTAGATCCATTTTTGATTTTTTAATACTTCAGTTTTCACCACTTTGGTCCTAATAAATTAAAAATATTTTGCAAAAGTTTAATGAATCTCGCAGACCGGAAAATGGTCAAGTCGGGTCGCCGCCGGCGACCTTCGGTTTGGTCCCCCTTTTTTAAAACATATTACAAATTTCAGATATGTATAATAATTTTGGAGAGAATTATTTCTTTATAGATTTTAAAATCTAAAGTAAAAAACAATATGGCTCATGTCCCTTTTAGAATCGTCAAATCTGGCAGTGCTGCATTTTCTACTTTGTTTTTATTTTATTCTCGATTTTTTTGTATAATTTTCTCTTTTGTGGCTAAATTTTCATAATGGACCGATTTATTCGCAAATTAAATTAAAAACTAAGTAGAAAATGCAACGTTGCGTGATTTAACGGTTGTAAAAGGAACATGAGTCAATAATCTATTTCTATGGTGAAAAATACTTTTAAATGCTATAAATTGCTCAAATTACTTCTATAGCGACTTATTACAACCACAATTGTAATTTTTCTTTTTGAATTATTGAAATTTGGGTAAAATTAACATTTTTTTTCAAGTAGTTTCAATGTTCTTATTAGTAATTGTCAAAGCTCTAGTCAGGAAATAATTAAGGCTTGAAATTAATTGATTGACTAGCAGAAAGGGATAATTCTGAGTTGTATGTTTAGGAAGAAAGACAAAAAAGAATATTTGAACAGTTATTTCTGTCCCGAATAGTAAAATTAACAAAGGAAAAATAAAGGAATAGGTGTGGATTCACATAATAAATTTTTCGCCATTATTGTTTAGAGAAAAGTCTTGTATTTTTACAGTTTTAATTATTTTATTGCTATATGTTTCTCAATATCACTGTTCCTTTAGGAAAATTGCTAAATTCTGGTGAAGCTAAAGGTTTCAAGTTCATTTTGAACTAGGTTTCATCAAGAATCAAAAAAATTAAACTGTAATCCTGCATGACAATTGATAAGTTTAAGCCAAAAAATTTTTTTTTACACATCTCCTCTTTTAAGATACTTTATTATTTTAAATTATTTACTTTTATCAAATCAATGGTGTTACAGAAATACTCGGGCTATCTACCTACTCCTTATATATACCAATATACCTA
This sequence comes from Sisyra terminalis, assembly GCA_958496175.1. Classification (NCBI taxonomy): domain Eukaryota; kingdom Metazoa; phylum Arthropoda; class Insecta; order Neuroptera; family Sisyridae; genus Sisyra; species Sisyra terminalis. Next base: position 19,864,466 of record OY292275.1, read on the forward strand.
CGGTAAGCCAACGGTATATAGTTGAGAATATTTATTTAGTTAGGTCTGTTCTAGGTTTATGTTTTTAATCAGACCAAAACCAAATAAATAAGAAAAACTTTTTTAATTTTTAAATCGTTTACAAATAATAATTGTAATAAAATATTTTGACCAAAATTATTAAATTTTATATACAAGTAAAACGTTTAAAACTAAGGTATGGTAGATATTTGGTGAAACTTCTTCGTATCGAAGTTAGAAATAATGTAAATGTTGAAAATGTAGAATTTGAAACTTTAAAAGCTATTGATTTTAAGGGATCTTTTTTGCTGGCATGAATATGTTTAAGTTTTTTTTTTTCATCATTTTGGTATCCAAAATAGTATTTTCTTGTTTTAAGAAATGAAAGGGTAACATGCAATCAATGTTGGCAACCGAACTGTATTCACAGTAAAATTACTCAATACATCCAAGAGTTTATTAATTTTTACTGTGTACTTAATGTTTTAACTATTTTTAAAACGCTTAAGTCGAAATAATTCGTAATCATTAAGATCTCTCAAAAATAAACAAATGAGCCAAAACATATAAGTAACTGATAGATACTATGATTTTGATTTTGGACTTTGTAATTGTACGCAACATCAAGACTTTCAACAACATTTGCCAATAAATTCTACTCTAAATACCTACTAGCTGTTATTATTGAAAGACAGATATTGTATTTATTTATTTTTTAATTTGATCTGCAGGTGTTACAAATGGTTTCATTAGTAGCAATTCAGGACTTTGGAGGCTTTGTCGAAATGAGCTACTTTTACCTAGACCAGCAGAAAACAGTTCATTGTTTGTACAGAATAATTCGGATGCCGCTATTCGTCAACCAATTCGTAAGAGCTTTTTTAGAGAAGTACTCTAAGTAGGAAATTCCGTGTTTGTAAATAATCAAATTTGTTATATCGATGCTTTTAACTTTCAACTTAATTTATTTAATGTGATTGTATACAATTAAATGTTAAGAATATACGAGTATTCTTGTTTATTGGATATTCCTGCAGCTTTTAAAAGTTAGAATGAGTTGAATATTTTAATTGACAAGATTTATTTTCAGGTATTTGTAAATATCATGAAATGTTCCCAAGTGATCAACGAATCAAACAAGATCCATCATTGGACGATAACGTGCTAAGTAAGAATTTACAATTTATAATATTTTGGCATTTAATAAGAATTAAAATACAACAATAAACTATGTTTATATATAGTTGGCATTTAATACCCAATTCAAATACCCAAATTAACTACTAAAATTTAAAATACTTATTTTACTATTTTTAAAATATTTCTTTAAACACCTTGAAAACGTTTTCCGTGTTTTCTTCTTCATTTTTTTTAATTTATCACCACTAATTCAAGAAATTAAAACCCCTGTTTTTTTCATTTATGAAACTATTTCGATTTTTTTTAAGTGTGTATTGTTGAGTGTAATTTTTCAATCAAAATATGGTAATTCGAATCACGATATTTTTCTGGAGTAGAGGCAATAAACTCCTTGATTTAATTGATTGAAATTATTTTTATTGTAATTGAAATTATTTAAAAAATATCTACTAGTCTAGTAGGTAATAAAGAAACGATGGGGTTTTGATGGTTTTAATCGTTTTAATGTTCGGATTTTTAAATTTTTGAAAAATTAATTTGATCGAGCTTTCCTGCAACTTTGGATTTAACTCTTATAGTTTTTGTCACTGTGATAAAAATTGGCAATCAGCTCACCTTCTGAAAAAAAAAAAATTATTATAGATACTAAGACTATGATTATTGGCTTTGTTTAATTTTCAAATCATCATTATAATCCTAATTTCTTCTATTAAAATGGCTATTGTTTATATGAAAACTCATAAATTTATTTGCTTAGAATGTTGGGCTTATTATAACTTTTGATCAGAGTGACGATAATTAGTTAAATTAAAAGTTTCATGAAATTTCAAACAAAATTTAAAAATATTAAAAAAAAATTGTAAATAATAAAAAATGATTCTTCATTTTTTGAATATAAATTTACCAATTAATTTTTTTATCGTTATTACCGTCGCTTTCTAACTACTAAGGTCTTAAAAAACTCTGCGGTCAATAAAAATCCGTACATCGAGAAATATCGAAAATTTTCTCGATACGTGATTCAAACCTAACAACTACCAGTTTTGAAGCGATCACCTTGGCCACTCAGCCACCAGTAGGCTCAATTATTATTTTTTTAATTATTATTTAGAAAATTCATTTAAAAACACAAAATTAAATTTTAAAAATAGCTTTTGAACAATAACAATTTTTCACTACGTTAGGATTTAAAAAAAATACCACTCAAAAAAAAAACATGGATAGGTTTTTCAAGATATTTTAAGAGATCCACAAAAATTAGTATCGCAAATTTTAGCACTCGGTTGAGTGGGTAATATTGTGGTTTATCTATATACAAGGTTTTTGTATTACATAATTTTCTTTTTTTCAGATTACAGTCGAACAGAAGTCTCTTTTGCAATCATAAGTTTGGGACTTATGTGTATGGGCTTTGGCTTTTCCGTGTACACATTTTTAAATCCACGATACACATTCAAACGATTAGCTGCTGGTATTCATTTCATTACAGCTGCAACTGTAATGGTTGTAATTCAGGTTTTAGTCAGTTCTATTGATTACGAAATGAAAAATGTTAAATATACATTTCCTCAAGGAGCGACATACAAGTATGGTTACAGCATATATTTGGCTTGGTAAATAATTCAATTTTCATACATTTTAAATTTTTTATCGAATTAAAATTCATGGTTGTTTTCAAAATTTCATTGGAATTTCAGGTTTGTCTTCATTTGTATTTTATTTTCTGGCAGCGCTTTTCTCATTTACTCCCGCAAAAGGAAAGGAAATAAAGCACCTTGTGAAGCTTTAGCAATGGCTGATGAACCAATATGCATAGGCAGATAATTTTATGTGTGTTATATAATTTTATTGGCTTGAAAAACTATTGTTGTACAAATCATTATATTTTGATACCTTCTGTACAATTCCATTTATTGTTATCCTCTACAAATGATATTATCTATAGATACATGAAATTGATCATTCGTAACATTTCTTTACACGTTTCTATATTATACAAAAAAATGATTGTTTTTTTTATAGACTAATATTATTGTTATCTTTAATTATTATATCTTTAGGGCAGATACTAGTTTAAGTTTCAATCGAAACATAAATGTATCCCTACTTATATTGTATTCCGAGTACATATTATTATGTTATTGTTTAATAAAGTTGTTACTTCCTTGGTTTGGTTTTTTTTTATTCCATTAAACATTACAGGTATAAATTTTAATTTGACGAAGAATTTAGTTCGTTTGAAATTAAGGCAATATACTGTCAAAACTAATCAAGTTCAAAAAAATCTAGACGGTAGACTATCTCTTCGGTGATACAGTCGCTTTAATTGAAAGGCGTAGAACTACGTTTAAATTATTGAATACGTTAATAAAAGAAAAATTTAGTTGGATTACTTTTTTAATTAACTAATCAGTGTTAGAAAATTAAATTTAAAGTAAAGTTCAAATTGTATTTAACTTGTTTATATTGTTTTTTTTATTATTATCATATTATATTAACTTATTTCATAAGTTTTGAAAGTTTCTATACATATAGTTATAGTCAATTGGAAATAACGAAATCATTAATGGAACCAACAAAATTACTTCAAGTTATTTTCTTTAATTCGCCTTTAAGTTGTTAAGGTAATATATTCACAAAATTTGCCGGTCAGTATGGTGTTTTTCACTTACCTTTTTACTTAACTTTAATAAGCTTTACCACTAATAAATCTAATTCTTTGCTAAATGTGCCTACTTATCAATTTGGCCAGTACCATATACCAGCCCCCGCTTTAGGGGTGGGCAACCCGGGCGGTCGCCCGGGGCGGAAAATTTCAGGGGCGGCATTTTGTCATATTTGATATACAATATGAACAAAAATGTGAAAAAATTACTTTTTAGTTAAAAAAATATTTTTCCAAAAAAATAAAAATTTTGTGATATTAAAACTCTGTGTTTTTGCAACCCTGAAGGGGCGGCATTTTTTCATCTTGCCCAGGGCGGCAAATTAGCTAGAGCGGGGCCTGCATATACAATAAGTAAATAAAGTTTAATGAATTTGAAACACAATATTTCCCTCAAATACCGGAAGTCATACAATTTTCAGACAATTGATTTAAGCATTTTTGGCTATTCAGAATTGGAAATTTAACTATGTTGTAATGGTTAAATTAAATGTTCCCTTTGTGTAAGGATAATTTTTTTTCTGCATATTTCAAAGAATCAGGTTTTTCGACCTTGGCGCATTAAGATTGTGCACTGCGAAGCTGTAAGCATTTCTAGGGAAAAAGAAAATTCTTAGTTCTAAGAAATACCTGTTAAAACTTGATCCTGCGGGATACATCATACAACTTAAGGTCTTTTTACCGAGTGTCCGCTTCCACATATAACCATAAGATGTTATTTGCATGGTATAACAAACTTAATAATGATTCTTCTACTGAATGATATCACATTTGGGATAAAAATTTAAATTATTGTTTGTATTATTCATTATTTTAGATTTATTAATTTTCTCAGATCTTATGCACAATGTGAATTAAAATATGATCGAGGAAGCTCCTAATATTACCCAAAATTGTTAAGCTATGTGCTTTTGCTACGAAGCAAAATTTCAGTTGACGAAATCAGAGATTTGGAAACCAGAATCAGAAAATAACCAGTTTTAAAACTGGTACTGCTACCTGCTGGCATTATAAAAACAGGGTGCAATTCGTAGAACTGCGTGGAACCATAGAAACATTAAGTTATATTAAGCTGTGTTAAGCTAACAAGCACCTCGAATCTCAGCCACCACATACTTTCGTTTGTGCCCCAATCTCTCACTCGAAAAAAAAGAAAACGTTACTTTTACGTTACTTTTCTCGAATTAATGAACTTAGGGGTCATTCATAAATTATACAAGACAAGTTTTTGTTTGACTCTTACTAGTAAAAAAAATAGTGACTTTTATATGAGTCATAACAGCAGAAATAAGATTGTACCAACCACTTTCTCCGTCCCAAAGAAAGATTTATGAAATTTATGAATGGTCCTTTCAAAAATGCAAACTTTATACTAAATTTCTGCTTTCCAGCTTGAATGGTTAGTTCCCCATTGAAGTGAATTAATTAACATTTTTGACGTACAAGTTTTAAGCAATTATTCATTAGTGTACTATGAATTCGAAAAGGTTTAATATCATCAGAGTTTAATGGTCCCAAAAAAAAAAAACAACACTGGAGTTTAATAATTAACGTTTTTTTTATTACCAGGTAAAATAATACAATATTACATAAAATTATTAATTTTTAAGGCTTAAATTACGTATTAATTATAATTTAAGTAATGATAACTAAACGAAGTATTTGAATTAATAAATTGGTTTAAAATTGTACTAACAACCATTTAACAAAGAAATATTAATAATAAAATTACCTTTTAGGTCATTAACGATTGTGACTACAATTTTATTTAATAACTTAATAACAAAGCATTATGGCCCCTATTTTTTAATTTAAGACAGTAAAATAAATAATAAATTTACAATTTTATTCAATTGGTTAACCAATAAAATATTATGCCTAATGTGAATTAAAAACAATTTTCATAACAAAAAAATAATATAAAAGAAGAAAGAAAAAAGAAAAAAGCTAGCAGAAGGTTGAAAGGATTGATAGTTTGAACCGAAAAAGACAATAAAATATACTGAAGTGTAAAAAATCGAAAAAGCTTCAGATATTACACGAATCTTAAACCTCAACAACCAAATAATGTTTTTTTTTTTGAACAAGTTAGTAAAATAGTGAATAATTGTATGGTAACATTTGTAGGGTTCAAAATAAGCTGACAATATATTTTCTTTAGTTAAAACGAATAAAGATCACTGAAATATTGATCATTAGTGTTATTACACGTAGTTAAAGTCGATTTGAATATCTATATATTATATTTAAATTAAATTAAATCATAGTCTTGCAATCCACTTTGTTAAAATACCAAATCGTTACTTGAATCTAGTAATTAATTTCACGGATAGCTCTCATGAGTTATCATCAAGATTGACCAATCAATCATTTTTGAACAATGGGGTAACGTGCCTTTTTGCCGCCCTTCACTTTAATCATTAGCCAAGAAAATTGGTAAAAAAAAACACCCTTTAAATTTTTTAATTATTTGAAAATGTACTTTTCGTATTTTTTAGAAAGTAAAACCATGAGCTGCCCAGGGCCTTTCTCCCCATACCCACCATGCTACGCTACTGTTTTTGAGAGCTTTTTATAAATGCGTTAGCGTCAATTCAAATATCCACTCTCTTAAATTTTAATTTCTCTATGTTACCATAGGTTTAGGCTCCAGAAAGTATGTAATTTATAAATATTATTTTTTCTTGAATATCTTAAACTACTAGAATTGAACTATTTTTATTTTGTAACAATGTGCATGCCGAAATAATTTAAGTTAAATCTAATTTTCGAAATCGCAAAGAACTAAAATAAACACTGCTTAGTAATCTTTTTTCTTCTGATGATCATGTTACAAGGAGTTTAAGCAATATTTTTCATTCTATTTTAATTTTTAGTCTTTTTAGATTAAAAAAGGGGTTCAAAATTTATTTGTTGTAAATACTTAGATCTATTAAAAATCATAAAATCCCCTTTTTTAGGCGCATGATAAGGACCTTAAAGTGTAATCAAAATAAACGAAAAGCTGTAAAGTAAGTTTTTGATCCTATCATTCAGTGTTATAATGAAAATAACATCAGAACTCTCGATGTTATAATGAAAATAATGTTAAAGTTGACAAAATTACAGTCATTAACCAGAACTCTAAAATTTTACTTTTACATTAGATTGCATATAAAGTTATATTTACGGTACTTTCAATACTAAAATAAAACTTCAAAATAAATTCCAATTTATTTGAAACATTAAAACAGATAGACTAATTACAGAAACATGCACCCAAAAAGCCATATTTTTTTAAAAACAAAATAAAACAATATGTACTTAATTAAAAGTACAGTTGGAAAAAAGAAAAACAAAATAGAATAGGTTTTTCCACTCTTAAAAGATATTTTTTGTAAACTATTACTTTTCATTTGCGATAGTAAAATAATACACAAAATTGAATAAAAAAATATTATAATAAAGAAGTTGAAGGTGAAAAATAAAAAAACGCTAAAGTTACTGAATAGGTTTTTACTTTAGAAAATATTTATTCTTTTTATGCCTGTAGTTCACTGTCGGTGAGAGTACTCATAACTGATCGAAACAGAATCTCACGTTGACTCGAATCCAAAGTCTATTTAAAGTGCAGAAGTCTTAAGTCAGGACAGATTATAACAAGATGGGTCGAGCATACCTAAGTCGAGCGAATAAATTCAGATAAACTCACCAATAATGAACTTGAGGCATTAAAGTTGCAGAAAATACGTAACAATTTTATTACGTTTGACTTAATTTATATAATTAAATAGTTTTTAACTAAAGTTAAAAACTTTAGTTAAAGCTACAATTCAGTAAAAAATATATCTTATTGAATGTCTTTCTTAAATTTTATTAAGAGTAATCAATAAATTATGCGGTAGTATGTTTTGAACCTTTACAATTTTTGTAGAAGTATACTTCCATTATTACACTCCATTTCGGACATTGTTATTTTTGACTGAATTCGCTAATATGGCTGTGTGTTGTCCTCCACTAGCAACGCGTAGAACTGATCGATCAACTAATTGCTTCGATTGAATAAGAATTGGTTCAAATATGTCGTCTTCGGAGCCTGTACCTAGAGCACCACCAGTACCCATACCCCACGAAAATAATTCTCCTTGATCAGTAACAGCAAAGGAGGTAGAGCCCCCACAAGCTATATCAACGCATGTTTTATTTTGTAACTTTGGAATCAAAATCAATTCTTTTGCGTCATTGGTTTCTTCTCCAAGACCCAAACGACCATATTCTTTACGTCCTAAAGCATACACATGACCCTCTTCATCCAATGCTAACGTATGATGTAATCCGCTGGTTATTTTTTTCCACTTTTTTCCATTGAATGTTTTACTTTGTGCCACACGAAAATAAGGTTCTTCATTTATTAATCCTAATTGATGGTAATTATTTAAACCGCAAGCATAAATATCGTTAGCAATCGAAACGAAAGTACCATATGTTCCGGCCCAAATATTATCAATTTCATTTTTTGTCTTTTCTTTTATATTAACCATCGCAGGCTCTAAAGATGATTCTGGAAATACAAAAGAAAAAAAATGTACTACCATTTGTAAAGGAAAATTTTAATTGAAAACTTACGTATGCCAAAACGATTTTCTCGATCCGTACTCCGTGCGGATAGACGTCCAAGCTGTCCTTGTTGACCACACCCCATAGTAAATATTTCGTGATTAGTACTTAGCAAAGCTAAATGATCGGCTCCTGATGCTATTCGTACAAAAGTGTGTTTAGGAAGTATGTGAATAGGTATTTTTTCAACTTTGTCGGTGATAAGACCCATATTGCCACTCGCATCTCGAAAGCTTCCCCATACCATTACTCGGCCGTCGTTTAGTAAGGCTGCAGAATGAGAATCTCCTGCTGAGAGCATTACAACTGGTGCGGGTAAATCTATTTTTCCCGGTACACAATCATCACCTGAACGTCCTAAGGCGCCCTCATCATTACAACCCCAAGAATATACCTGAAGAAGTCGTAAACAATCAAATATAGGAATGAAAAACAAAAAAATACAAAAGCATACTTGACCATTCACGTCTAACGTTAAAGTATGCATTCCGCCACAACATATTTCTACTATGTTATCCTGGTCGGGAACTAAAGCTGGGCGTAATTTTTCCATCACATCTTCTCCGAGGCCTAACTGTCCAACATCTCCTGAACCACAAGTAAGAACCACACATGGTTCTGAATTACTGCACGTTAATTTGATTTCTTTTACTTTGATTGACGTTTGTGATGCACTAGAGGCAACTGAAATAAGGAATTATGAATTAAGCCAATAAATAAAACACATTTTAAGTAAAAATATAATTACGCCGGCTTTTCTTTTTTTCAATCGGTGTTGAAATAGCATTAGATGAACGTTTCTTACTGCTGCGAGGCATTTTTTCTATTTATTTCGAATAATAACGCGTGAAAGTGCTAGGTTACGTTTACGATTTTAAAAGTTAAAAATATTTACAATAGTTCCTTCAATTATGTATTATTTTACAATATCAAATAAATTATTTCAAATAAAAATTATGTTAATAATTTACTATCGATTCAAGTATTTGTAAAATTCAGTCCTTTCAATAAAATATTGAACTTGATCGGTAAACTTTAAATGGCGCGAAAATAAGTTCAATCCCTTCAGTCATAGCTGCATTCTGAGCCTTCCGAGCAGTTCCGAAGGGTAAATCCGGTAAACCGGTTAACCACTAGCGGCACTAGATAAGCAAGAAGACCATACGTCTTTACATAACAACGATGTAACATACTAAACAATAACGTTAAAAAAAGATACTAAACTCGTATTTTGTTCTACTGAAATTAGTGGAACGAGTGGAACCCATGTAGCCATCCATATGGTATATTCGGTTGATTCGGTTCTACTCGTATGTTCAGAAATTCTTCATATTTTTAATTGCCTCTATTTGCTTTAAATAAAATTTAATTTACCTTTTAACTTTTGGACTGTAATATTTTAAACAAAATTTAATGGATTTACCTAGTAAATTAGAAATAATTCGTTTATATCGCAACTTATTACGATATGGACATAACCTTCAATTCACAGATAAAAATTATTTTACTAAGAGAGTAAAGACGGATTTCAAAAATAATAAAAACTTAGATAATCCATCAGATATAAATTTTCAATACAAGGTAAATATCGAATAACTATCTTCCAATTTAGCTTTAAATTAACGTTGAACCACTTTTTATAGAGAGGAATGAGTTTGCTGCAAAAAAAATCTATTGTATAAAAGAAGCTAGATTTTATAAAATGTTCAAGTCTCTACATCCTCTTTGTAATTTCATAGAAAAAAGTAAACCGTTTAATATATTTTTAACTTCTATACGCCAAAAGACAATTGTTGATTACTCCAAAGTTCCCGTATTAAATGAAAACGATCTAGAAGAACAACATGTACGAGGAAGTGGACCTGGTGGACAAGCTACGAATAAAACATCAAATTGCGTAGTACTAAAACATAAACCTACAGGAATTGTCGTTAAATGTCATCAATCTAGATCTCTGGATCAAAATCGGAAGGCGGCACGTTCAATTTTAATCACAAAGCTTGATAATTTACTAAATAAGGAAGAAAGTGTGGAAACTCAGTTAAATATAATAAAACTAAAACAGTCATTACGACGCAAAAGTAAAGCAATAAAATTGCAAAATTTGAAGCAGCAATGGAAAGAACAAGAAAAAAATAAAAGTAATTGATTTGTTAAATATTATTTACTAACTGTTAAATTAATAAAAGAATAATTTAGTTATGAATTTAGTATGAATTATTTAAATATTTTTTAGACTCCGGTTCACTCTCATTGCTACGTGCCGATAATTTGATAAAGTAGTAGTAATATAGATGTAGGATTATTCGTACATAGCGCAAGATTTCAACGCGGTTTTTTTCTTTAGTATAAGAAAGCATTTGATAAAGCGAAATTGTTATCAAAACATGAAACGTAGTATTATGTACAAAAGGTACAAAAAATAGATGTTTCTCCTACGTTTATATTTCTGCTGACTGCTACTCCAGCTAATTAAAGCTTTTTAAAGTTTACATTCATTAAAAGTGTGATTTACTTCCACATTTGTTTTTATCCTTAAATGAATTTAAACCGATATCAATGGTTGCACACAGTTGTAAGCTTTACACTAAAACATCTCTACCGATGCCTATAGGAATGTAATAAAAGTTTCTTAAATACGCTTTACAGGTAAAAATGTTAAAGCAAGTTGTATTTAAGAGAAAGAGGAGATTATTTTATTACAAATGGAAAATGTTTATAGGAAAAATCGAGATTTATCGTTTGCATATATGATTTTTTTGTCAATTTCTTTTGGGAGAAAGAAGTTCAATTATGCCATTTTGTGACAGTACTAACAAGGACAAACATTTCTTTAAAATTCAGAGAAATTGGATTTAATTTGCTTGATTTTTAAGAAATTGTATAGTTTAATTTTAGGCTTAAATCCCTTTTAGGTCGGTCAATATCTGACAACGTTGCATTTTCGACTTTGTTTTTAATTTAATTCACAAAGAAATCGGTCCATATTGAAAATTTAGCCACAAAAGAGAAAGCTATACCATCTTAGAATTGAATTAACAAAAAAATCGCGAATAGAATAAAAAACAACGTAGAAAGTGCAACATTGCCAGATATTGACCGACTTAAAAGTGACTTGAGTCGTATGTAAATATTAATATACACTGATATTTAAATTCAGTAAACGAATAATGTACTTAATTTAATGAGGCGTTGCCAGATTTTTTTAGATTCTAGAATATTGATTTAAATTATATCGCTTATATTCTATAATTTTTTTGGTTAATTATCTCGTTTTGTATTATAATCAAAAAAATGAACAGGGACTCGAGCCGAAAAATATACGGTTCAAGTCCATTTTAACACACCCACAATCTGGCAACGTTGCATTTACGACTTTGTTTTTAATTTAATTCTCGATTTTTTTGTTAATTCAATTCTAACATGGTATAATTTTTTTCTTTTGTGGCTAAATTTTCATTATGGACAGATTATTTGCGAATTTAATTAAAAACAAAGTCGAAAATGCAATGTTGTCAGATTGTGGGTGTGCTAAAATGGACTTCAGCCGAAAATTTAGCCACAAAAGAGAGAATTATATCATATTAGAATTGAATTTACAAAAATATCGCGAATTAAATTAAAAACAAAGTCGTAAATGCAACGTTGCCAAATTGTGGTGTGCTAAAATAAACTTAGCCAAATATTCCATATTAGAACTGAATTAACAAAAAATCGCGATTAGAATAAAAAATAAATTTGAAAATGCATCGTTACCAGATATTGACCGACCTAAAAGGGACTTGAGCCAATTAATCTTTATCTGAAAATAGCAAATGGTCAACAAAACATTATAATTATGTCTTAATGCTTTGAAGTCACCTTGAAGTAATCAGTTCTTAAGACTGACAGTCCAGGGCCCACAAAATTAGCAATCCTTGCCTGTCTATATCTCTGTCCCCTTCTATCACCTTCTGTACAGAAAATACGTCTTTTCATAAGAATGACAGACAATGACAATGTTATCATATATTTATGGAAAGTCAAAACAACCTTTCAATAATAAAATGATATTTATAATAATTGTGAGCTTCCAAAAATAGTTTATTGAAAAATACTTTGTTACTTTGTTTCGGAGATATGTAATAGAAATTACGTTCATTATAATTTTCCAAATTTTAGGTTAAATATCAAAATAATAATATAATTATGACTTGTTGATTAATCAGCACAATGTATAGACTTTTAAGGAGGTACTTATTAATTTTTAATCTATATACTTAAAATTTTTAATATATTAATTTAATTTTTATATAGATTAGATCAAAAACCCCAAATGTTCATCTTATGTACTCGTTACTTAAGTACAGCAGAAGTTGCGACAGCATTACGACCCTTTTACTTTGCTGTTCACCCAGATTTATTCGGTCAATATCCAAATCAACGAGTAAGTCTTTTTTCTAAATAATATATCTAGTTATCATATTTAATGGAAAATATGAAAACAAGTTAATATATCTAACAGAAAATTTGAATTAGTTAATTCGGTTAGGGACCTTTAATACTTATCAGTACTTATGTATATTACAAATGATTTGGATTTACTCCTAATTTTTAATTGACCATTTTTACTTGTGTGTACTAAAAATTTAGCAGACAATGAAACTTGAATTTAAAATAAAACACGCATCTATTCAACGACGAATATTACTGATTCTCAATTAGTGCTCATAATATTTCTTTATACTCATTATCTCTTTAAGGGGTTGCAAGGGTTTCACGGCTTCAAAAAAATCGATTTTTTTTATTATTAAGTTGATCCGAGTAATAGTTTCGGAGATACAGCCTTGGGAAGCTCAGCACACCGCAGGTATATCGGTGTAGCAGCTCGTCTATTTTCTAGAAACGGTGTTTTCATAGCTGGTTGCCAAGATTTTTCCAGAACTACTTTACCGATTTTGATGAAATTTTACATAGGTCTTTGAGACACACTTCACAAAGATTTGAATGAAGGATTTTTATTTTCTTCAATTGCAACTATTTAAAGGAAGTATAGAGTAAACATCACCGAAATTAACATTTTTTTGAAAAAATGTTTACTAAAAAACTATTTTTCAATTTTTTTCCTTCGTTCAAGTTCTAGTTTATGGTGATAATGGTGTTAACTAAAATACGTATTATTTTCTCTTCTTCTTTACTTTTTTCACGGATGATCCGCCATGAGTTTTGCTGGCGACGCGGATACACCTTTTTTCCGAAGGGTCAACGGAAACGACATCGCAAGAGCGAATTTTTAAATATTTTTCTACGAAAATTTCAGAAATTCTTTATCAAATCTAGTAGACAGTAAAAAATTTATATAAAATATTTTATTTTTTATATAGTTAAAAAAAATCTTGAAAATTGACCATTTATTCCCCTTTTAAACCCACGTTATCCCTTATTAAATATGTATTTGTTTTAAATTTAACCCATTTTTTAAAGTCGATCGCGTAAAAATAAAAAAAAAAATCTTGTCGATCATACTAGTATTAAGTATGCCCACCCCTGTCATAAAGTATAAAAAACACCTTCATGTATTAAAAGGTTTTTTAAAATATACATTGAAAAAGCCATTGTTGTTTTATATGAATTTTCAACTAATTGGTAGTATATCTATTAACGTTATCGGAAACAGTTAAAAATTAATAAGTTTTTTTTTTTATTATTTAATATGAACAATAAACATACTTTCGGATCCAGCCATATAAGTTCAAAATGGCCAAATTAAGAAACACCTTATAGTCTAAGATTTGGCTGCTAATGTAGACAATGAAAATCTAATTTTTAAGTACTTTTACAAGTGAGGGAATTCATTTTTCATAAGATGCCAACTAAAAATTATTGGTACTATTAATTAACTTTTAGAGAAACATTTCATTTATATCTTATGGAAATAAATCTTTTTAAAAGTCAGTTTATTTTCATAAGACGTAAACGAAATGTGTCTCTAAAAGTCAATTAAAAATATTTTAATTCATAATACTGGCGAGAAATTATTATTTGGCACTTTATAAAAAATGATTTTCCCCGCTTATAAAAATACTTAAAAATTAGATTTTGGTTATATCTACTTTATGGCATTTATAATATAATTCTAAGTAAGAAATTTAAATTATTTAATTTTTTTTTTTAGTTGGTGAATGAGAATTCATTGAAACAATTAAGCTCGTTTTTGCAATCTCTTCAAAGCCGAAAGCCAATAGTTCCATTAACTGTCGAATTTTATCTTCGGAAAAAACAATATGATCGAGGTTGAGTAGTAAGGGCGTTTTAATATACAAATACTCGAAGTTATCAATCTCATGAAAGACTAAAAGTAATTTCAATAATAATTTTAGGCAAATTTGTGTTAGTTAAAATACCGTTACGGAGTAAAGATATACGAACTACAGTAATAGCTATTTTAAAAGCTTGTGAACTTCCAACGACATCCGTAGAAAAAATTCCAGCCTCGCCAACTTCCAAACCAATATTTCAAAACAATGATTTTAATAATTTTACCAGAAAAGAAGAAAATATTTTCGATATTGACATTTTGTATAGACAAATTAAAGTTAAGAAGGATGATGTCACATTAAGGTATATATAGTTAAAATTCTTTTTTTTTTGTGTGTACTTATAAGTTTTGGTTTTGTAGATCTTGGCTAGAAAAAAATGTGGAAAATGCGCGATCTCTACAAATAGCTGGAAAACCAGTAAGAGATGAGATTGATAAATTAAAAAAGAATTTATGCCATTCATTACATTTGAAAGATGTTAAATGGGAGTGTGGATGGAATGTTTCTCATTTTAGAGCCTGCTTACAAGCTCTACAAGCTTTATCGGTGCATTATCCTGAAGAAATGAAAATATTAGAAAGTAAAAACTATATTCAAATATTAAAAAAACATACGTTACTCGATTATCACGATAGTTCTTTTTATAGTCGTTGAGCACTATTTTTTTCATTCTTAACTGTTATTCAGGACTTCGTCTGCATAACATACTTATATATCAAACGTAGTTTTTGTTTAATTTGCAGTTTTCAAGTATGAGAACTATATACATTTACCCAATTAAAAATTATTTATACCTTAGACACGACTTTTACATCTTAAAAACGCAAATTTCATGAAAATACTTTTTATTAGTTTAAATCAAACCTGTCCACCATTCGACCCTCGAACTTCGTAAATTTTAAGCAATCAATGTATAATTATCGCTATTGGACATTTTTGACGCTTTTTGACCTTCTGCGGAAATAAAAATCTGAAATCTGGTCTTCCACAAAATCATGTTGCATACACCTAGTTTAAATAAATGAAGAAAAATATTTTGATAATCCTTCCTCCAGTTGTATGATCTTATTTTACTTCTGTAAAATGTATGTTCTATAGTAGTGGTACAATGAGTTTTATATAAAAATCAATTCAGTGATTCGTGACTTAGAAGATATACAAACACAACGAATAGTACGTAAATTTTGAACTAGGACATCTAAACGAATATTGAAAATTTTACTTCAAATCACTGTAGAAATAATAACAAAAAATATTATAAGACAACCATCGTGATAATCGAATTGGGGAAATATGATTTTTAAAAAGATAAGCATAATTTAAATGTATTTCTTTGTATTAGAACGTACACTTATTTTTGCCCCATTTACTGGAGTAAGTATGGAAGGCGATGTTTTACTGAATAGTGGAGAAGTTCGGCACAATTGGCTTGATGTAAGTAGGTAGCTAGAAGCCGTATTTAGTTGTTTCTTAAAAAATATTTGTAATTTTCAGCTAATCAAAACAGTCAAGAATCATGATGCTGTCTTATTACGAATTCCAGCATTTGAAAAAGCAGTCTCACAAGTTTTACTTGACATCAAAGTAGGAAGAAGGTAATAAAGTCATTAAAAATATGATTAAATATTGTTTATTATTTCTTAAAAATTTTAGAAAATTCATGCCAAAAGTAATGGCATCGGATTATGAAAATCATTTAAGGTCAATTGTTACTTCAATAAATGATTTCAAAACATATCGAAATTTTCCAAAATCTTGGCCAAAATCGTTACAAAACTATGAAATAGTAGTAGAAACGTAAAAATATTGTAGTATTAAATAATATATAATAAATTTTAATAGTATTTTTTTAAACAGTGAAGCAGGCCCATTGATGCTTTCTCCGACAGGCCAATTTATTGTTCCATCTACTTGTCCTGGATTTTTATTAATTAGTTTCATAGCAGAAAATTTAAAAGAAGCATCAAGTCGCCTAGCATCATATGAAAAGTAGATTGCATCTCTAACAATATAATATACACCCTTTAACCAATTTTTTTTCAGACAAAAGCATATTGAACGAAAATTACATGCTGAAGTTATTATCAAATTAAAGTTACAAAAACTTGAAAAGGATGATAGTATTACACCAGATTTAATGATTTCATGTTGTGAACGTTTATTAAATAATAGTGAACTATTGCAAAGACAATTATATGATTTACCTTTGAATATTACTACTTATTATTCAATAATGACTGACGGTGTAGTTTGTATTCCTTGGAATTGGAATTTGTAGTTGTAACTTTAATTGTCATAATAAATAAAAAAATTATACAAAGTACATAGGTAAATCTTTACTTATTTCTAGTTTTACTGCATTTTTTTGTTGTAACTCTGCTAATCGTTCGATATCAAAGGAAGCAGTTCTGTAAAAAAAATGTATTTAATAAGAATTATAATACTGAATAAAATTGTGACAATTTTACTAACTGTTCTAAATAATGCCGACTTCTAAATGCAGCTAAGTGAGCGTAATATGTAGGTGCTGGATAAGATACAGATCTTGTACAACGAGTATAAAGATGACACAAATAATATGCCAGTTTTTGAATTTCATCAGAAGAGAAATTGATGTCATCCCATAACACTCGATACTTTGTTGGTCGACTTGTTCCCTAAAAAGATATTAAATTTTGTTTTATTGAGCAATGATTTCTTAAATTTGTGTATGTATCTATTTTATTTTTAGACACATTAAGAAAGTTTTTTATAGTGCAAAAAAATTACTTGAATAGAAGCGTGACTACATAAGTAGAAGTCTTGCTCAGTGGGATGAGTAATGACTGTATCCACGCAAGTTCCTGCAAGAACATTCCCATTTCGATCAGCATCTTGTTGTTTACAAGGAAAAAGTCGAGTGTGATGTCTTTTTTGGACAACGACAAATGTAATTTTCGGTTCGTAAGTTGATTGCTCCAAACTTTGGCAGGCTCGTCTTATAGCTGATAATTCGGCATGACGTACCTAAATTATAATAATAAGACTAATAAGAATAAGACGTTACAACTATTATGCTATTTTTTACATTTTCAAATTCTCCGTCTGACACACCGTCTCTAAATACAACAATAGCTTCTGGCTTGTACTTGGTTTTTCTGAAAAAGTAAAGTAACTGTTCTTTCATCATTGCCTGCATGTCTTGAATTATTTCCCCTTTTGGCTGGAAACGCCACAAAAAGTTGTATTGAAATGCATTCGGATCATGGCTAGCAGCAACAGCTGCCACACTTGGGAAATTTTGTTGGTCTGGAGATGGATGCGTCACATCAGCGCCAACAATCTGCAAAACGCAAAATGGTATATTTTCAATAACTCGAACTGTATTAAGAAGATATAATATTTTAAAAATGCAAATTCTACGAAAATTATGAATATCTTTACCATAGCAGGTCTCTCTAAAATTAGAGGACGTGAACGGGGTGATATGCGATGATTGATACCATTTAACTTTGCGTTAACTTTTAAAAGTATATTTGATATTGTAGATGCATTCAATTTTCCAATGGTTTTTAACTGAATACATTGAGTCAATATTCCAATGTCTATTTCAGCAATATGTTTTATCTGAAATACAAAGTATTTTTATGTTATGATAAGTCATAAGCATTTTTTAAAGTAATACACAATTAACACAAATTACTAACCATAGCATAGTATTGCGTAGTTCTAGCTACAGGAAGAACTACAAATACTAATTGATAATTTTGTTGCTTCAGATTTCTAAAAATGTTAAGTAAATTTTGACGCCTATCTGGATCAAAATGACGTCCTTCTATGTACGAGCATTTTTTTATATCCATTCCTAAATTTCTGTTACCCAGTTTTTGTACCTTATAAAATGTTTATCATTAGAATAATGTTTAAAAAACAGTTGTGCAAATAAAATGTTTCCTTACCTCTTCAGTAAACATTTGTAGTTCATGAGGTTTTGCATATCTTTCTAAAGTTATTATTCCCCATTGTGTTAAAGGCGCTGATTTATAAAATTGATTCGGACGCCATACTCCATCTCTGGGTATTTCAGGTCTTGAAGAAACTTTATATTCCAAAGATGGAGGGTCCAAAATACGTGCTTCTATCTCTGTGAATTTTTCTTCCAGTTTGATACCAAATTCAGCCAAACATGGATCATTATTAAGATCGACCTAAGAAATAAAATTTATTTTTAAATAAAAATTAAGTAACATAATTTTGTATTAGATCATTAACTTTTATATTGAAGAACTAGACAATTAAAATAAAAATTAAAAATATATAATTGTACGCTGGAAACAATAGACGAATTTATACGTGAAAATAAAGCAAATATTTCGACATTATCCATTTTTTTTCAAATGAGTTTAGTGTTGTTCTCTAATTCCTGCAATTAACACAAAACGAAAGAGTGATTCAATAGGGCATTAGTTCTAAAAAGAGGTAGGTTTTGGATGAAAAAAATCATTTTTGCGTTGCATATAGTATCTTAAAATAAATATAAATAGAAACTCTAATAGGAAAAACATACATACAAAATTCTGGATAGAAACTGAAAGATTCTAGATGAAGAGAAAAGAGACGAATCGAGATGTTCAAATTTTTGAATCGAGGAATGGACCTCAATTTAAAAAAAAACCTTGACAGGGATAGGCGATGCTGGATAGATTAATTCAACCAAGTAGAAAATGGAACTAGCGATCAGGCAGAAAACAGAAAAAATGAAATATTTAGACTTATTGTGAGGCGTTACATCTGCACTGCCACAGCGCAAAAACTATTTTATCAAACCAATACTTAAGACTTTAAATTCGATATAATTTTTATACTATTATATCAAGTTGAGAAATTCGTACTTCGAAGTCATTTGATTAAAAATGGCAATTATTTAATATTAATTAGAATTACTTTACCTTTTTTATTGCTGTCAAAATTTTATTTTTTCGTTCCTGAGGTTTGGTGGCAGTTTCTCTAATCATCAACCTAGTTTGGTTTTCAGTTAGTTTTCGATTTACCGCCTGACCTTTTTCAATAGTACATAGTTCCAAAGGAATATAGACTGATTTATTTCTATCACCAACATGAAGGCACGGTAACAGTGGATATTGTAACCTGAAACAAGGTAACTGTACAAAATTTGTTCAATTACATAAAAAATAAATCTTAGAACTACTAGGTTTGTTTAAAACTGCATATGAAAAATATAAAAACAAAGAGGTGCATCTAAGAAAATTATATTTCAAATTGTATGTTAATGAAAAAAAGTTGGAAGCCACTGCAGTAGGTGATACAATTAAAGACTTTGCAAAAATTTTGGTGGAACTAAATTAAAACAAAGAATTTAATTTGGAGAAACGTTTTACACATTGTTTCACATTTTTCTAGTTTTTGCTTTTTAATAACACGTCTAACCGTCTTTAAATAAAATTTTATGCTTTTATTTAGTTCACATTTTCATTAAATATCTCCTAATTTGGTTAGATCAGAATAAACAGTTTTAGAATGTACAATTTTATACGAAAACAATACCTGTATTTTTTTTCTTCGAGATAGTATTGTTCTACAGTAATGGTTTTATCATCTTTCTTGAACGTAATTTTTCGTGCCGAATCGCCTATACCAACAACACGATAAACTCGTTTACTAGAAGGAACTTTAGGTAATTCATGTACAACTTTTAATCCTTTTATAAATTTCACAAGTTTTGATTGATCATCTGGACGCAAATCTTTTAAATCTCGAACGTTACAGCGGCATAGTTCGCCCACTAAACTTAGTACACTTTGTTCGATTGGAAATGCTTTATGAGCAACTAGAAAAGAAAAAGATATTAATTAATATATTATTTAATTTATTTTAAATATATTAATTAATTCACCATCAACATTTAAAAACAGTTGTTTGTTCCATCCTAGAATTGCACTTTGGAAGAAACCAAACCAGCATTCCATTCCATCACCAAGCGGTACAATTTTCCCTTCTCTCGATGGGGAAAAATAAGATCGAAGAACTTTAATATATTTATGACAAGCTGCTTGATTAAAAACAATATCAATGCACTGTATTTCTCTTTGAGTTACACCGTTTTTGTTTGCTTGATTTAATAGGGTGGTTAAATCAATGTATGCAGCAAAAGTTACAACAACATTAAACTCCCGAGATCTTGAGTCATTATCAGTTAATACCGAAACAGTTCCAGATATTGATTTAGAGTCAAACAATGGTTTCGTACTGTACAGATTACATCGACTATCAAAGGCTGGAGTACTTTTTGGGTAAAATTTTTTACGGAACAATTCCATCACATCCGAAAACAATTTCCTAGGTGTATTAGGTGTTATTTGAACATCATAATGAATAACATCAGGTAATTTCTTTGTTAATGAAATTCGTAAATGATTCGATTCAACCATAATACGTCGTCCCATAGTTCCAACAGATTTGCGTACAGGATTAGATGGAATAACTCCGACAGGCTCTGTTACAAAAAAAAAAAAGAAGAAAATTGATTAAATTGATTAAATTGTTTGCATAGGAATGATTGTAAATTAAATGTTACCAAAGTTTCACCAAATATGAAGTCCGCAAATTAAACTTTCATAGAATACGCAATAATGTACATAAAGATCAAAACTACTTAATTGATTTTGATAACATTTAATGCATTTTACTTATTATGATATATTCTGAGCACTAAACTAGAATGATTATTTTGAATAGTTTTGAAATAGCACGTATTTAAAGAAAATGCACCGAAATTAAAACATTTTCCTAGCACTCTTTCACTTTCACCCCCCTCTTCAATCGAAAAAGGTCCAAATCTTTTCAAGTAAATGCTCAAAACACATTATAATAAATATAAAATGCCATTGCAACAGATTTCATCAAATTACCCCGAAAAAATGGTCTTCGTTTCGATTGCGAGAATAAAGTATTTATTTATTTTTTTGTGTTATGTTCCTATACGAGTATTATACTGTGAAAAATCGAAAAACTATACATTTTATTTTTCGAAATACTCAAAAAAAATTGAGAAAAAAGGTATTTTTTCATAGCAGAATAATACCTCAGTTTTCATAATATCATTTCTATCACTTTCGTGTATGTTCAATGACACCAAATTCAATACTCCAAAAACTAAAGATTTTGTGGTAAACACGATTGGACATGATCAATGACTGAAAAATATTTTGACATCTTAAATGTATTAGATATGATTAAACTTATTTAGCCGGGAAAAATGTCTAGCGATTCATATATGCACTTATTAATATTTTTTTATTGTTATTTACCGTCGCGTTATAACTACCAAGTTCTATAGCGACTAGAGTAAATAAAAATCAGTAAATCGAGAAAACTCGAAAATTTGCTCGAAACGAGATTCGAACCCAACACCTACCAGTTTTAGAGGGGCTACTTTGACCACTCGGCCACCAAGTAGGTTGATGTTATTATAGCTCATAACATTTTTACTTTTTCCATTAGAACTGTTATTTTAGTTCACCAACTAAATAATTATGTTTACTTTTTTCCAGAGGTACTGATTACGCTCAATCGTGTCAACCGCAAAAGATATATTTTTGAAGGCACTTACTTTGACATCATTTAGAAAATTAACAAAATAAATCTCCGCTCTAAAGTTTTTTTTTTTCAAAAACAGATCACTCGAACAAATATTCTTATGACCGTAGTATATTATTTTTAAATTGTTATTTACCGTCACTATTTAACTACTAAGGTCTTCAACGATTCTAGGATTTATAAAAATCTGTATTCAAGGAATATCGAAAATTTGTTCGAATCGAGAACCGAACCCAACATCTACCGGTTTTGGAGCGGTCATCTTAACCATTCGGCGTAGTTTATTATGCGTTCAAAGAACGCTTATAAGTTTTAACATTTTTGGTCATAATTATAAACTACAAAAATATTATTGAAAAAGTGAAATAAAACTGAACGGTGAGCAGATGTTAAGTACATTCGTTTAATTTGATTTTTCTTTTTTTAATTTTTATCATGTCTAATAATTTAAAACAAAAAAGTACCTTGTTTAATTTGTGTAGGTAAATTCTGTATTACTGCGGTTTTGCCTTTTGGTTGCTGAGGAGTCGGCAAGGGTTGGGTTGATTGGGTTGATACACTTGAATCTCCGCTTCCTGAAAACAGAAATTATCGTCTCTTTAAAAAACACTTTTAGACTAGCAATACTAACAATACTAATTTTTATGAATTATCATCTATTTCATATACTATTTTTTGCAATAGAATTTAATCGAGAAATATTACCCTTTAATGACCTAAAAATTTTTGAACGAATTTTGTTTTTGTAATCACTTTATGAAATCGATTTTTTCAAAAAGTTTCATAACATATTAATTTAAGAAATAAATAATAATATCTTTACTTTTTTGTTGTTTTAAATTATATTATTTAAGAGAAAAATACCTTTTGTAGTTTGTAGGTGCACATTCTGCTGAGGCATTTTCTTAGGTTTTCTGCCTTGCGGCTGCTGAAGAGCTGGGAAAGATTGGGCTGATTGGGATTCCAGACCTCCTGTTAACGAAAATGACATCTTTTTAAGAAATAAATTTAGATCTGCAATATCTAAAATTTTATATCTTTCTAATATAAAAAGAATCCGGTTTACCCTTTAACGACAAACTAATTTTTGAACAAGGTTTTTTTATTTCTCTTTTATCATTTTAAGAAAACGATTTTTTCAAAAAGTTTCACTAAATACAGTGTAATCTCACTAATCCGACACTATTAAAATATATTAAAATACTGGAGGTGGCCAGATTATTGGCATGTTCGGATTACTGGATTATAGTGAAAAAGTCATAATGAGTAAAACAAAGCATTTCATAGAGGGAATAAATGTATGTACAGGTATAGAGGGGCGAGAGAGGCGTGGGTGGATTATTGGACGTGCCGATCTATCAAAATACCGAAATACCGGATTAGTGAGATTATACTGTATTAATACAAGAAAGAAATAATAATAATTTCTTTATTTTTTTATTTTTTGTTATTTTCAATTTTATTCTATATTATTAAAAAAAATACCTTCTGTAGTTTGTGGGCGCACATTCTGAGGTTTTCTGCCTTGCGGCTGTTGAAGAGCTGGGAAAGATTGGGCTGATTGGGATTCCAGACCTCCTGTTAACGAAAATGACATCTTTTTAAGAAATAAATTTAGATCTGTAATATCTAAAATTTTATATCTTTCTAATATAAAAAGAATCCGGTTTACCCTTTAACGACAAACTAATTTTTGAACAAGGTTTTTTTATTTCTTTTTTATCATTTTAAGAAAACGATTTTTTCAAAAAGTTTCACTAAATATAGTGTAATCTCACTAATCCGACACTATTAAAATATATTAAAATACTGGAGGTGGCCGGATTATTGGAATGTTCGGATTACTGGATTATAGTGAAAAAGTCATAATGAGTAAAACAAAGCATTTAATAGAGGGAATAAATGTATGTACAGGTATAGAGGGGCGAGAGAGGCGTGGGTGGATTATTGGACGTGCCGATCTATCAAAATACCGAAATACCGGATTAGTGAGATTATACTGTATTAATACAAGAAAGAAATAATAATAATTTCTTTATTTTTTGATTTTTTGTTATTTTCAATTTTATTCTATATTATTAAAAAAAATACCTTCTGTAGTTTGTGGGCGCACATTCTGAGGTTTTCTGCCTTGCGGCTGTTGAAGAGCTGGAAAAGATTGGGTCGATTGGGTTTCCAGAGCTCCTGTTAACGAGAATGACGTCTTTTTAATAAATAGATCTGCAATATCTAGAACTTTATATCTTTCTAATATAAAAAGAATATTGTCCGACAGTTATTTTAAATAAAACATGATTTTGTTAGTCACACCAAGTCGAGAATACAGTCTTAGATGTGTACGACAATAACGCTCCCGTGATAGTTTTATCTATTACTGTTCCAATTTTTTTATTGGCCTAGAAGCACTCTTGTATATTTTATTATATAAAACAAAAACAAAAATATACCTTGTTTTGCTTCTTGGGGTATGTTCTGATGTTTCTGAGGTCTGTTCCCTTGACGTTTCTTAGAAGTCGTTGAAGGTGGAGTCGGGGCAGTCGTATCTGGATTTTCTATAATTAGATTGTGGTAAATTCTTAAACTCAACGAAAATTAAAATATCAATAATCTTATTCTCCTATTTTATAAATACTTGCATACCTTCGCGGTGCGATGCGGGAGTGCTCCATGCTTTTTTAGAAGTTTGATGTTCAGAAGATGATGGAGTTTCCATCTTTTGAAACTTCCGTTCTACAAAACAGTCTAATGTTTAAATCAGTTTAAATGTATTCCAAAGCACAGGTATCTTTTAAATAAGCCAATATCTGGGAACGTATAACTTTATATTTCAATTTACGAATACATCGACGTTGTCAGATTTTGCTTTGTTTAAAAGGAAGCTGTGTCTACTGAAATATTGTATATAAGAAATAAAAGTGAAAATTCTATTAAATAATAAAATTACTATATAACCAGATCTGCAGACGTAGTGACGTCTACTTGTAAATGTCTATTAGCAGGACATCAATTGTTAGTAACGCGTTAATCGTTAATACATTTTAGCAACTATGAGACCAACAATATTTAAACAAAAACTGAATCCTTAAAGGATAAAGTGTACACTAGTACGTATTTGCAGTAAAGTATTTGTTTTTTCTGGGTTTATTATATTCCATTTAAAATAGAAAGAAATAAAGAAAAAAGTAACAGAAAAGGTGTTCTATTATTCGCTATTACTACTGCTAACCATATTCATTCCATGCAAAAAATCTAATACTAAAGTTTTGGCTAAAAATTATATGTTACATTTTTGCAACTAACTTAGCATTTACAAATAAATAAACTATATTGGTATTGAAAATGTATTTTCAAATTTACTCAAAAAAAAAATAAAATAATAAATCCCTGTTTACCAATTTCTGTCGTTTTTACAACTTTAGGTTCTTCTTTTGAAGAAGTCGATGCTTGTTGTGGATGTTCGGTTTGAGTGACATCTTTGTCACCTTGGTTACCCTGGGCGCCCTTGTTACGATTTCGACTTCCTAAAATAAATTATTTTTTAACCGTTAATGGATAATGCTGCGCACGTGGCAGCAAGAACCCATTATTTTTTTTTTTTAAATTTATTTATAAAAATTTATATTGTATCTTATATAATATACATATATTATTATTTATATAATATTATCATTTATTGTATACAGAGCTATCAGAAGAAAAAATCTTAGTTACTTTGAAGTAACTGGTATGTTAGGTACTTTTTAATCTTTTTAACCTTCCCGGTCCGAAGCGGGGTTTTTACGTACCCCAGGCACCCCATGGATCAATTTAAAATCTTCAACTTTCTAAAAATTATTTTAATGATTATATGTTTCACTCTACTACGGCACAAAGAAGAGAGACAGTTTTATTGAGTTTCTTCTGTGATTATTTCATAATTCTCAAAATGCAAATTGCAAAGTGTAAACCGAAAGTGATAATTGTAAAATGCATTGTTTTCTTTCTCAAACGTTTAGTTGTGTATTCATTCTTGAACGTGCAACATCTTATCGATCTTACCTGCTTATTTCTAAACCAGTGTTTCTAAATTTCTTTACATCAATTCCTTTAGCGAACAATTTTTTTTAAATGATGTGACTCTCACCGGAACAATCAGGAGAAACAAAAGAGAAATATTTATCAATCAAAAATCAAGCGGTGACTATTATCCACAGAAGTCAAAAATATTGAAGTAGAAGATGGTCCGCGAAAAAGGCCAAATATTATTATTCATTATAATAAAACCAAAGGAGCTGTCGATACTGGAGACAAAATGACCCAACAGTATAGTCTTGTTAGGACTACTAGAAGGTGGCCGTTCAGAATAGTCATGGAAATAATAGATATGGCTGCATTAAATGCTTACATTATTTGGGTACAAAATAAACCAGATTGGCGAAAAGGAAACCGTAGCCGAAGACAAGCATTTCTTCGAGAATTGGCTACGGAATTGCTAAAAGAAAATGTTTTAAAACGGAAAAACAACAATGTAAATTACCACAAGCACATTCAACTCGGCTTTGAGTTATTTGACCAAGTTATCAATAATGGAAATAGCACTCCAACGAAGAACCTTCAATTGGCAGTAGAGCAAGACCAGCAGGATATACCAAAAACTACGAGTTGTAGTTTTTGCCCAAGAAGTGAAGACAGAAAATTTAAAATTCGATGTGACTTATTAATAATATGATGTAACTTATTCACCGCTATCAAATTAAAACAATTTCTTGTCCAAATTGTAAACATTAATTTATAGTCTGTAAAAATGTATTATAGTAATCTAAATATATCTAACAAATCTAAATATATAGTTTTATTATAAGTAAATTAGTTTTGTAATATTTTAGCTATATAAACTATATGAACTATTTCTTTTATACCTAAGTTCTTTTGTAAATAATTTTTATTTTTTATGGTTTTTAAGTTGTAATTATATTATTTTTTTTTAATTTTGATTACCATTTAAAAAAAATATGCACATATTATGTACTTTAGAATTTTTTTGAAAAAATTAAAATATTTGTAATACTCAAAAAAAATTTTCATTTAAAAACCTATTTCACTTTGTTTGAGAAGCACTGGATTTGGTCTGGGGTATGTCGGATACCCCGCTTCGGACCATTTGAAATTTTTCAACCCTCCGTGTCGGAAAGGTTAAAAAGAACCATATTTAAAAAAAAAAAAGTATGTTAGGTACTGAAAAGTATCCAAGATAACAAAAAGTAGCTAAGCACCATGTGAGGAGTAAACAATATAATGGGGTACCTAACTACTTGGTTCAACTTGGTTGCACAAAATAATGTTTACTTTATAAATTTTTTTTTGTTTTGACAAATTTTAACTGTTTTATTTCTATTTTACTCAAATTAGTTGTAGGTATGTTTTGATGTTTTTGTAGGTATGTTGTTCTATTTCATTTAGTTTTATTTTGTTTAGCTCTATAAAATTCAATGTTATATACCTCATCTATTAATCTTCTATCGTTTTTTTAAGAGCATTGTGTTTACAGGGGTTTAGACATGCGTACTTTCCATTTTTCAAAATTAATAAAGTTAAGAAATTCATTATTTCATTACCTCACAACTTTACCTAATACGTTATGAAACTTAGAACATACATAGTATAAAAAGTAAAAGTATAAATGTGTCTTTTTATCTTAAAAAGTAACTTAATTTGAGTATTTAAGTTATTTTTTTTAAAGAAACTAAATACTCCAAGTAACCTCGGATACTTTTTAAAAAAGTTACTAAGTATCTACTTAGATAATTTGCTAAAGTATCTTCGACAGCTCTGATTATTATATATTATAATATATTTTATATATTATACAATTGCTTCATGCTATATAAATTCCTATATCTTGAATATATAACAATAAATTTTCATTAAACTATAAATATTTTCTTTTGTATACTTGATTTAAAAGTATAACTAGGTAATATAGTATAAGTATATATTGTCCACAGTTTATTTTCGTATGACAAATACTTAGATCTGGTGGGAAGTAAACTTGAAATACTTCCAGACCGGTTAAGAGTTAATAGAATATAAAATATACATTTGAAAATTACTTACTTTTCGTTTGCTTCTGTTTATCATGACCACGCTTTCCATCATCTCCTTCTGTAAATATTATATAATTATTTGAAACTTTTATTTTAATATTAATAATTTTTGATTGCTTGTTTGATTGCCATAAACCCATTGGAGTTTTAATTTCAAAGCTGTATTTAAAAAATAGTATTTTATATTTTTAAGCATTTTTCTACTTGGTATTAATGATTAAGCAAAATACAAAATAAAATATATTGTAGTCTAATTTATTTAATATAATTTACAAAAACTTCTTTGCTAGTTAACTATCCAATGACACCAATTGCTCTCCATTTGATCTTCGCCGGGAGAATATAAGTAACTTTAAACAAAATAATTGATACACCTATTATTCCTTTGTAAAATTTTCACTGAAATAATAAAGTTAAAACTTTAATTTTCTCGAAAGTGAAGCAAAAACCCGGATTTGTGTATTACTCTTTTTCGATTTATTTTTAGTTTATTCTAAAAATAGCACGTTATTAAATATTATAAATTTATTTATATTTATGTTTTTTCAACCATAAGATAACAGAAAATTTTAAATTGACCCCATCATTAACCAAATCTGATATCGAAATACCAATTTTAAGGGTAACTCAGCTAAAATGATTACATTCGTCAATATGTTACCTAAAGGCTACTAGACATAGGTTTTCTTAATGGTAGAGTTGCTTTTCATATAGTCTATTTTTTTTTTTTTTTGTTAAGAACTATTGAAACTTGCTTTCAAGTCAGCCATTTTAAGTGAACCTCAAATAAATATGACGTGGGTCTCATTTTCGTCTTAACTTCACAAAATCTACATTTAGAAGCTTCTAGAATTATTTCAATCGTAAAAGGTTCTTTTGTTTGGGAAGACCTCCATTTTTTTGATATGTCAAACCCATTATGTCAAATTTGTATTTATTGCGTCAAATTTCTAATATTATTATTTTGCTTTAAATAACCAACGACCTACATGTTTATGATAGTATTATTTTTTTTCTTATTTGAAATGACCATAACATATGGAGAGAATTTCCTACAATTATAAAATATAATAATAATAATAGTAAAACCGAGTAAAATCTACTTAATGTTATATAAACATTTCAATAAATGTTAGGTTTCATTTTGAAAGTTTATTTAGCATAAATTGGCATAAAAATTGATTGTATTAAATTTGCTTTACATTAATGTAGGAAATACATCTTTAATAATAATGCAATTAATTAAGACGTAATTTTTCAGAAACATTGACAATATGGCTTCAAGTGCAGCAAATTATATCAAAATAAAATAATACTTACGTTGTGGCATCATTTTTAAGTTTTTTAGTTAATTATTTTGAAAAATAACAGAAAATTATAAAATAATCTCGACAATTATGAACTTTGATATTTTTTATTTAACAGATTCATTCGATGGATCTAATGTTCACTTTTGGTCTGTTTTATTTTCTCCACTAGTTTCACTCAGAGAAGAGAGACTCTGGTTTCACTAACTAGTCTTCTCCCAAAGGGGACGATGAAGTATGGTTCGGCTTGATTCCGCTGTTGAATTGATTTATCAAAAAAGGTCAAAAGATCGAGTTGATGATCTTAAAGACAAACCAGATATAGAGGAGTAACAACAAACGAAGATAGGAGATCAATATTTTTAAATTGCTAAATCAAGTTGAACCATGCTCAATAATGTCAATTTAAGTTGTTTAAGTTATAAGAGTTATAAACAGTATAAATCTTGTAAATTATTTTAATTTGATAATGAAAAAAACCCCGAGCAGTTAAAATCACTGATTAGGATATATGGTATTCACCGTGTACAGGAAAAAAATCATGTAAATCACATCAAACAACAGCATGTTCAAAATAATAGTGTAATGTGATGCAATGCGCAGGTCGTCGCAGTTTCATAAAACGTACAAGTGCGTACAAGTCAAGGTTTATAAAATACACAGGTGGCCTCATGGTGGCTACGCGATGGATACGTGACGTATCCAGAAGAAATTCGTACATATCTTCAGACTGATTCAATTTCAAAATTCTTCGTATGACGTCATTTTTTTTTTCTAATGGAGCAACCTGTGTAATTTACAAACCTTGCGTACAAGTCTCATTTGAAAAAACAAATACAGAAAAATGTAAACAAAATAGTATTATTTGGAATGGCTTTAATTTAAATATGATATATATTGTTATTTTCAGCTGTTCATTACAATCTTGGCATTACATTATACAGATTTAGACATTGTATTTTAACAATTTTGCTAATTTGTTTTGATATATGCAGGGCCTCCCAACTCCATGTTATAAGATTGAGGTACCAATTTTCCCAATATCATAGGTTTTATATCATTTTACTAGAGCAGTTTCACCGTTTGAGGGTACTAGTACAAAACCCGAAGCAAAGGAGTTATAGAAGTGATGGGACAACGGTGTTTTTGGTTTTTATCTTGGCTAACTTATATAATTTCAAGTACAGGATTGATAGATGGCTTAAAAATCTTTATATTTTGTATAGATAAGGTGAAAAAGATACATTTTTTTAATATAAAAATCTTTTTATTTTCTTAAATCATTACTACATTTATATTTTCGTTTTTATTTTTCATTTACAGCTTATTTTATATATAATCTTTACAACATCTCCAATTCTTTCAATTTATCAAACTATAATAATTGTATTTGTAACATTTACTTAATTTATATACAATTTTTAAAATCGAGAAATACCTCATATTGTACAAATCAACCATTTAAAATTTTCCAATGTAACATTCGCTTCATGAAACGAATTTTGTTAATTTTAAACATTGTTTACTCCTTTTCTATGATTACTTTCCTTTTCAAATCGTTAAAACATCATTTCTGTTACATTTTTTTTTTACATTTCGGTATTCTTTGCATTTATATATATTTTTTTATATATAACATTTGAGCAATGTTTCCTTCTGATCTTACACATACATACTTCAATAAAACATTTGTTTTTTTTTTTTTTTTGTTACACACAGCAAGTAATTTCCTTAAAACTAGAATAAGCAGTTGTTGTATTTTGGACCGTTTTATTATTTTTCAGATGTTTTTTTACGTCGGTCAATCGCTTCCTTCAACCTTTTTGTTCACATTCAATGTCCATATTTCATATTAATTTTATATTTTATCCAAATAAATTTTTTTCTTTATTTAACACTTTCCTTTTATTATTATTTACTTATTTTTTCCCTACATATCAACACCAACCAATTGTTGTTTAAATTTTATATCTTTTATATCATCATTGCCAACAGGTACCATTCATTCCTTCTTTCTGGTATAACCTTGGATCAGGCATGTCCGATTTTGAGAATTGTTTGAAATAGTTTGGTTCTGGTTTTTGAATGAACCATTTAATCGAATGTAATTTTTACGAAATTTTTTACAATATTGAGAAATCGATATTCATTTTCAAATATATTTTTATTTTAGGCTCAAATATAGGCAACGTTGTTCTTCCTACTTTGTTGTCATTTTAATTCGCGTATTATTATTACTTTATTTCTAATGTGTTATACTTTTCTCCTTTTGCTGCTAAATTTACATTATGAACCAATTTATTCGCGATTTTAATTAGAAACAAAGTCGAAAATGCAACGTTGCCAGATTGCAGTATGTTACAGATTGCAGTTGCAGTACTTGAGCTGTTATATTTATTAACCTTCCCGGTCCGAAGCGGGGTTTTTACGTACCCCAGGCACCCCATGGATCACTTTAAAATCTTCAACTTTCTAAAAATTATTTTAATGATTATATGTTTCACTCTACTACGGCACAAAGAAGAGAGACAGTTTTATTGAGTTTCTTCTGTGATTATTTCATAATTCTCAAAATGCAAATTGCAAAGTGTAAACCGAAAGTGATAATTGTAAAATGCATTGTTTTCTTTCTCAAACGTTTAGTTGTGTATTCATTCTTGAACGTGCAACATCTTATCGATCTTACCTGCTTATTTCTAAACCAGTGTTTCTAAATTTCTTTACATCAATTCCTTTAGCGAACAATTTTTTTTAAATGATGTGACTCTCACCGGAACAATCAGGAGAAACAAAAGAGAAATATTTATCAATCAAAAATCAAGCGGTGACTATTATCCACAGAAGTCAAAAATATTGAAGTAGAAGATGGTCCGCGAAAAAGGCCAAATATTATTATTCATTATAATAAAACCAAAGGAGCTGTCGATACTGGAGACAAAATGACCCAACAGTATAGTCTTGTTAGGACTACTAGAAGGTGGCCGTTCAGAATAGTCATGGAAATAATAGATATGGCTGCATTAAATGCTTACATTATTTGGGTACAAAATAAACCAGATTGGCGAAAAGGAAACCGTAGCCGAAGACAAGCATTTCTTCGAGAATTGGCTACGGAATTGCTAAAAGAAAATGTTTTAAAACGGAAAAACAACAATGTAAATTACCACAAGCACATTCAACTCGGCTTTGAGTTATTTGACCAAGTTATCAATAATGGAAATAGCACTCCAACGAAGAACCTTCAATTGGCAGTAGAGCAAGACCAGCAGGATATACCAAAAACTACGAGTTGTAGTTTTTGCCCAAGAAGTGAAGACAGAAAATTTAAAATTCGATGTGACTTATTAATAATATGATGTAACTTATTCACCGCTATCAAATTAAAACAATTTCTTGTCCAAATTGTAAACATTAATTTATAGTCTGTAAAAATGTATTATAGTAATCTAAATATATCTAACAAATCTAAATATATAGTTTTATTATAAGTAAATTAGTTTTGTAATATTTTAGCTATATAAACTATATGAACTATTTCTTTTATACCTAAGTTCTTTTGTAAATAATTTTTATTTTTTATGGTTTTTAAGTTGTAATTATATTATTTTTTTTTAATTTTGATTACCATTTAAAAAAAATATGCACATATTATGTACTTTAGAATTTTTTTGAAAAAATTAAAATATTTGTAATACTCAAAAAAAATTTTCATTTAAAAACCTATTTCACTTTGTTTGAGAAGCACTGGATTTGGTCTGGGGTATGTCGGATACCCCGCTTCGGACCATTTGAAATTTTTCAACCCTCCGTGTCGGAAAGGTTAAGGGAAAAAATCTCCATCTACTACAATTTCAATATTTCAAAATGATCATTGACATTAAATGTAAAAATTTACGTAAACTTTCTTTCGAGTTAACAAAGAATTAAGAAATAATTTCGATAATATTTGTAAACAACTCTTTTCAGTTCTCTAAATCCGACGCGCCTGATTCGAGATTATACCCATTTTTTTAAATCCTTTTGTATTAAAAACTTTATAGGCATAATAATGTTTTCCTTCCTTAAAAATTTTTATCTTCACAAATTCATAAACAACTAGACAATTCGATTCCATTTCTCCAGAAATTAAAAAATAATTGATTATCTACATTTCTCTCTACTTAACTAAAGCACATGTCATAATGAATATGTTAAACACTTACAATTTTTCATATTATACAAAATTTAATTTCTATATGTTCGCTTTTTTTCATTCATATAAATTTTAAAACTTCTATCATTGTTACATTCCCCATATTATTCTCTTTACTTTTTGTTTTCCATTTCTCATACATTTTCTCTTGCTTATGTTTCTGTTTTTAAGGTATACCTATTTCTTCTTTCATTTTTACGTCTCCACTATTTTTTACTTTCCGACTAAAGTAAGACATAGATCTATTATTTTTAAATTTTCAAGTCATATTTCCAAAATAAAATAAATACAATTTTGATGCGGATATTTTCCTGACTACAATTACTTTCTAAAAAATTATATTCAATACTAATAACAAATACTTTATGCGTTTTGTGATATTTTACAAATTTTTTTACGATATTGTCGTTGTCTATGTTTTCTTTAAATTATAAAAACTTAATTACATTTTTTTGCCTATGTTCCTTATTATATTTCGTTTAACTTTCACAATTACTATTCGTAATGGAATTTGTCATAATTTCATTCCTTTTCCTACTTTCTTACATAAACAATTACTCACTTTACAATTACACACTTTTTCCAAATTGTAGACGTCCTCAATTGTGTTCATTGTGTTGCGTTTTACACTGTCTGCCTCTACCGTTTTCAACTTTGTTCGTCAATCTGGGTTTCCTCGGTTTGCCACCCCACTGTACCGCCTGAAAAATATTGATTATTTCATATACTCATGTAAAACGATTTTTTTTCCCATTTCTTTATCCATCTTCTTACCATTTACATTTCTCTCGCTGCTTTCCGATACTCCCCCGTAGTAGCTTTGCTATTTTGTTTGCTTCTTTGTTTTCCCTTCTTCACATTATCAAAATTTTTGATCTTCAGGAATTTTGTTTGCATCTGCAGAAAATTAATTATTTAACAACTCTAACAAGGAAAATTAAATTTTACAAATTTACAAATCTCCTACAACTATAAAATCTATTTTATGTAATTGCAATTTTTAATTTGTTTTAATTTAACAACATGTTCTTCATATATTTTGTTTCTACATTTTTATCGCTACCAACAACTATTTTTTTAATTTTATACAACTACAAAAGAAACAAAAAATAATTTCATTATGTCGTAAAAACCAAAAATAAACCTCATTTCTATATTTTAAAACTATCATAATTTCTTTACTTTTTTCTTTATTTCGTTATTCTAAGGAAACAAAATCAAAAATCTACATCCCCCACTTTTACCATTTCTCAAACGCTTGCTTTTGGCCGGTCTTCTGGCTGCTTCGTGTTGATTTACTTGGCACAAACCCCGAATAAACTCAGTTCCAATTCTTGGACAGAGCACGTACTATAGATAGAAAAGGATACCGATATGGGGTGTTGCATGCATGTGCATATGTATGAGCGTATGTATGTGCGTATGTATGTGCGTTGTGTTCATACGATTTTGCTACTGCTTATTTTTTTATTTTCCTTGCTATTATTTGTTTCTCCAGTCCAAAGAACTAAATCTTCTTTCTGGTAAACAAATGATTGGCAATATCACAAAACTATATCGCTTTTACGCCACTTTTTTCGCTTATTTTACGGTAAATTGTTACTATTTTCGATAATTTTTAACAACACTTTTCACTTGCGATAACAATTTCTAACTGAAGCAAACAAACAAATTTCAACAAGCTTTCTAGTTACGATCGTTTCCCCTTCTCTTGGGGGTTGTGTTTGACAAAACGTGAAATGCGATTGGTTTAATCTGTACATTTGTGAAGAAGTAGGGACATTTCCCTTTTTTTAACTTTTTCTTTTCTATCATACATAACACCATATGTGTGCCTTTTGCTCTCTACTGTGTAACCGAGACAGGTAGCCAAATATATATAAGATTAACAAGATGAAACAATCCCTTCCTTTATCTTGTTAGTTCTGTGTATGCGTTGTGTATTTACAGACATATACATTCATCAAACACTTGCTTCGCGATTTTGGACCTTAATAAGTACCATTCGTGCGTCAAAGACAACTAATTAGGATAAAAATTAGACAAACAAGGTTGAACAATTTTATCATTATGCTTGTTTATATCAAGGTTTATAAAATACACAGGCCTCATGGTGACTACGTGATGGATACGTCACGTATCCAGAAGAAATTCGTACTTATTTTCAGCTGATCAATTTCAAAATTCTTCTTATGACGTAATTTTTTTTTCTAATGGAGCAACCGGTGTAATTTACAAACCTTTTGTTAATATGGGTATGTCTTCCGTGTTTCTATGCGCTATGTTTTTCCTTTCCCCATTGAAACTGAAAATTTTAACAATAAAGTCACTTTTTACAAACACTTCTTCATCCTTTCTGGAGATTTTTTTTCTTAGATAACTATTTTTAATATAAATATGTTTACTTAGAACCCTATACCGATTAGCAAAGAAAATTTTAAAGTTTGAATTTCCTGAATTTTTTTCACCCAATCGATGGTAAATCGAAAAATAAGGCGATTATGATATAAAAATTTTCCTCTAATTCTTTTCTCCCAAAATTTTTCATCGTTTGTGAAAATCAAGTACCTAATCTCACAAAACTTTTTTTTAAATTTTATATGAAATAAAACATTAAGTGTTTATTTTAATTCGGATTTATTTTGCACACTTCCTGATTCAGCCAACTTTTATAAACTAGTAAAAATGTAAACAAAATATAAGATGGTTTCCACATAAAAATTTTCATCGATTGTGAAAATCAACTTATCCGACAAAAAAATTTGTAATACTTTTATGTATATTAGCACGTCAAGTGTTTATTTGCATTTTAAAAATATTTTACACACTTTCTAATCCAACCAACTTTTTCAAACTAACCAAACGTTGAACATCAATCACCAGGCGTTGCACACAAACATTTTCATCCTTTGTGAATATCAATTTTTTCTACAATAAATTTTTCATTTCTATATGTACACATTTAGGTACAACCCTAATAAAATTTAAAAACATTTTTCTCTGAATATTTTATTTCCACTAAACATTACAATTTATATCTGTTAAGCCTCTTCAATTTAGTGTAGATTTTTACTTCTCAAATTGGTTGTATCTGAAATTGTGTTAAATAATTTCCGAATTTCAATTAACAATTACTGTTCTATTTCATATTACTTTGCTTCAAACCTTTTTTTTTTATTACTTTATTTTCACGAACGATGAAATAATTGGGAGAAAAGCGTGTTTTGTTATATTCCAATTTGGGAAAATGTTTTCCGAAAATTTAGGGAAACATATTTTTAGGAACTAAATTAATTTCTTCATTGCCTTTCCTTCCATTATTTTTTTGAGGGGGGGTTCTTTCTTTTGCTTCTTTTTTTTACTTTAGTTTTCGGAAAATGTTTCCTATATTCTCCCGCCCTTTTTTTCCTACTTCCTTTAAATCTTTTTTTTTTCATTCTACTTCATCAATGACTAATTTATTTTGTTTTTTGCATTTCTTTCCGCTAAACTATTTTTCCTGAAACGAAACGGTTTCTTTTGCAAAGCTTGACGAACGATTTCCCGTCTATTGTCAAAAATAATTTTCGGTAAATTCACACTTTGGAATTTCTTACCTCATCTGTATAGGGTGATATTTTCAACTATATTTTTTATTTATACGATAAATTTTTTCCATACTTTTCTATCTTCCAAACTTTTAAAAAATTTACAAAAATTTAAGCAATAATGTATATGTTTATCTTACATTTATTTTCCTTTAACATTTACTTTTTACCTTTAAACAATTTTCACTACACCTACTTTAACCAATACAATAAGTGTTCCTTTTTAACAAAAATTGTAAAAAAAAAGAAAATTGTTAGCAGAGTAGAACGTAGAAGTAAGAAAGTATGGATAATTGCAACATAACAGTAACATTACATTAAACTTTCAAATGCATCACTAACAGCCCACGAAAGATAAAAATATTTAACATTTATGGTAGTTATCTTATACCTAAAAGTGGAAGATATAATTAACCCCCTTGGAAAAACAAGTAACAGTACTAGTACAAAAAAGCCACATGTAAGGCATTGACAGAGTAAATGCGTACTTAAAAAAGTAACGGGAATAATGATTGTAAGTGAGGAATATTCTTAAAATTCAAAAGATATTTTAAAGAAATCCTATGGATAAAAATTGGTAACAAAAATAAAGATAAAATTTTTGGTTATCGTATTTGTTTTTCTTTATGAAAACAAAAATGAGGGTAGCAAAATATTGTGTCCGAAAATAATTTACATACAATGAAAAAGATAAAAAATAAAAGAGCAGTATGTGAAAAAGGAAATAGGAATTATTTTACTTTGTCGTTTTTATAAGGAACAAGTCGTTATTATAACAACGGTGATGTAACGCATTTGTAAATAATTCATAATCAAGTCGTCTAAATCGTATGTGACGTTCTTGCCCATGACCATTTATATTTGTAGAAATTATATCTTCCAGCTTGCTGGTGAATTTATTTTATTTTGTAAGTAAAGTTACAAAAGATTTATTTCACCCTAAGCCGATGAGTTTGTCACACAATCTCTTTACCCAAAACCAGTTTTCTAAGCCCCCTTCGTGTGGTCTTGTATCTAAGTTATATCTGCCGTATCTACCTAAGTTTTATAGCCCTTGTGTAGGTAAGGCCGGCTGAACCACACACGTATAGGCGCGTATAGGCCTGTGAGCGCCATCCAGTAATGAAGAA
The DNA here is from genome assembly GCA_958496175.1 of Sisyra terminalis. Taxonomy (NCBI): domain Eukaryota; kingdom Metazoa; phylum Arthropoda; class Insecta; order Neuroptera; family Sisyridae; genus Sisyra; species Sisyra terminalis. The sequence goes on from OY292275.1 coordinate 19,903,061, forward strand.
GAAAACATTCATTAGCATGCTCGTAATGGTGATTATGGTTCTAACACAAACTGGGAATCATAAATTTCACATTTCCGAACGAAGCCGATTGTTCTTCGTTTTTTAAACCAGTAGCACCAATTGTAATATAGGAAAAAATTAAAGTTTTACTTCGAAAATTCCGTCTTCTTCTACATGCTGTAATTTTATATATAGCTATCTTCTAATGGAACTTTGGTTATTTTAGGTGGCGGTATAGAGTTGGGAGGCCCTGGATATATGTATTAAAAATTGGGTTCATGTCCTTATTAGGGACCCCAATATTTGGCAACGTTTCATTCGCTATTTTGTTTTTAATTTTATTCGCAAACAAATTGGGACATGAGTCACAATGAAAATTTAGCTACAAAAAAGAAAATTATATGATATTAAAATTGAGTTAGAATTAAAAAAAACAAATAAATTAAAAATATAGGAGAAAATGCAACGTTGCCAGATATTAACGTCGCCCCAGTTGAGTGAAGTTTCCTTCTGGTACTTCGCTCCCGTCCCTTCCGCCCATAACTTTTTTCAAAGATTCTGATTGGTTATGTCAGGAATAGGCAACCTGTACATTTTTAAACCTTGTTTAAAGATGCCAATCTACGACTCAATGCGATTTCTTAAAAATTATTTATAAAAAGAACTTTTAACGGAAATATTTGTATTCATTAAATAAAACCTAGTGAGTTCCTACTAGTGGTGTTTATAAAAAAATAACTTATAACTTTTCAGTTATGAAGAAAGAACATGCAATTGAGTCATTTTTATTAATATTGCCAATACTTGAAAACCAAAACGTATATCATAACCTCTATAAAATATATAAATTTTAATCTTAGTTTATATGCATTAGGATAAGTATATCCAGCAAATCATAGTTATCGTACATAATATAATAGTTCTATTTCATGTATAAATCGTCAATAAATACGATAAATACTAACCAGTTTATATAAATAGTTTGGTCCAATTTATAGTTTTGATTGGTTTTGATTATCAACGTCAGATATTTTTATAAAATTTGTATTATTTTTGAAATAGTAAGTGCCAAAGTCAGCCAAAGTATTATCATGGTATCTAACGCTCCAGGTCCATTGGACGTTTTGGTAGTTATTAATTGGTAAATTTAAAAATAAGCGTTAAACTGTTTTTGCTCTTATTTTACAGGATTTTAAATTCAAACTTCATACAAAATTGAAAATAGCTGGAATTAATAATAGAAATGAATCTATAGAGAACTACATAACCACTGCAAGTCAATTTGGTCTAATTTTTATTGGAACTAATGAACCTCATTTCTTAGTTCTTCGACATAAAGACATTGTTTCAAATGAATCGAAAAAAGAAATTACTTCTTATCCTCAGCGAGTTATTGCTCTACCATCAATCCCATATCATTTAGCCGTAAATGCGGATCACAGTTTACTCTCTGTGATTACTGTTAAAAATTCTTGTACTGTCGCATTGATTTACGACGTGCCATCATTCCTTTCACAGGTGCTAATTTAGTGTTGGCTATAATTGAAAGTAACTTTAATAATTATTATTTTTGTAGACACCAAAGCTAATCACGGAGATCCGACTATCGGCAACGACAAACGTACTTATTGCAGATTTAGCATGGAATCCAACTGCTGCAAAAGTTTTTACAGTTTGCATGTCTGATGGTAGTGTTGGAATGTATGAACTTAAAGAGAATGGAGTTGAAATTAATTCATTGCCACCGTCGTCTCAATCAAGGTTTTAATTAATTTTTAATTAGCTATTTTAATTTATGCATATAAAAATGGACTTGAGCCTTTTCTTTATAAATGTACGGATTTGGAAAGATTTAATAGTTCAAATTTGGTTCTTTTTTACTAAGAATTCAAGCAATTGTAAACAAAAATATTATTATTTCAAGTCTCTTTTAGAACAATCAAATCATTTTCTACATTGTTTTTTATTCTATTCGCGATTTTTTTGTAAATTCAATTCTAATATGGTATAATCTTAATATATAATATCTTTTGTTGCTACATTTTCATTATGGGTCGATTTATTCGCAAATGAAATTAAAAACAAAGTAGAAATTGCAACGTTACCTGATTTGACTGTGCTAAAAAAAGACTAGCTTATTTATTAAATATTTACATAATGTTTTTTATTTTTTACTATTAGTCAATTATTTATTTGAACACTTGAACATTTTGAGGAAGCTATATCAAACTACTATTAAATTTCATTTGAACTGTCTTTTATACTCATCTCGCCTGTTTTCATATCTTAGCGAAAGGTTCTCAAAATTTTCAAAACTTAAACAAGAAATTTCCAGAACAATCGAAACGTTTACCCATCTCACTTTTTTTTTCTAGGCAACATCTCCGTAATTCTTAAAAGAACAATGGAGAACCTATTATTGTTTCATACCTCTCGGTCTTATTATCTTTAAAACCGTTACAAGAACAACTATTTGGAACTATTATAGTTTTATATATTTACAGTAAAATAGTTGTTCTAAACTTTTAACCTCTCTCTTGTACTATTTTTTCTATGATTAATAAGAGTATAGTTACAAATGTTCAATTTCTACACACAATTAGAACCTGATAATAACTAACATATCATTGAAATAATCTAGCAGGGAAAGAACTGGGGAACTTAATATTTTTTAAAATTTTATTTTAAGGAACATCACTTATTGTATTACCCCCAATAATTAATGCTTGACTTATAGTAAAGCATAGAAATGAAGTATAAAAAAAATAAAAACAAATACTATTGTTTATTTTTAAAATTTACAATAGAATCTCAAAAAATTTAACTTTATTTTATTGAAATAATGACTCAAGTCCCTTCTAGAACAGTAAAATTTGGCAACGTTGAATTTTCTACTTTGTTTTTAATTTCATTTGCGAATAAATGAAAATTTAGCTACAAAAGATATTATATATTAAGATTATACCATATTAGAATTGAATTTACAAAAAGATCGCGAATAGAATAAAAAACAACGTAGAAAATGCAACATTGTCAGATTTGATTGTTCTAAAAGAGACTTGAAATAAAAATAATATTTTTGTTTACAATTGCTCCAATTTTTAGTAAAAAAGAACCAACTTTTTTAATTTTGCTTATTTTTTTTATTAATTGTCTGTAAATTTGTTACATAGTGGTAATAACATTTTTAGATGCATTTGCTGGAGTCCTAAGGGCAAACAAGTTGTTATTGGAGCATTAAATGGATCTATATCACAGTACAAGCCTGATCTAAAACTTGTAAAAACATATGCTGCACCACCACTGAATAATTCACCAAGCATTTCAATAACCAATATTGTGTGGATTTCCAACTATCAATTTATTGGGGTTTTTCAAGATCTGCAAAACCCTTCGAGTAGTTTATCTTTGATTGTAATTACAACTTCAAAAACTGGACCTGTTACTTACATAAACTATGAAGATATTTGCTACAGCATGGGAACAAAATATAAAAATAAATATTATTTAACGTATCAACCAATGTGGTCAGTAACGAAGGCTTATGTAAGTTTTACATAAATGTTTATATTTTTTTTCCTCTGTAGGAATGTTTTATTAGCTGCGTCAGCCAATAGTATTGAAGTTGGTGTATTAGGATGCAACAATGAGACTGGAACCTGGAATCAGTGGATTCAAACAGATGAATCCCGAGCTGAATTACCTTTATCAGCTTCGAAAGATGAAACATATGCTGTTGGATTAGCAATGGATTCTAGCTCTACTCATCGCTTACCATGGGGTAATTTTTATTTAGATTTAGATTTTTAATATATCATAATTAATTTTACTTATAAAAATAGGAGAAAATCAAACTTTACCGCCAATGCCTTTGCTGTACATTATTTCGGATGAAGGAATTTTAAATGTGTATAACATAATAAATTTGCGTCCAAACGTTCCAGAAATATGTTCCCCTTCACAAATTCCCAATGACTTAAGTGGAGAGTCACTATTTGTTACGTCTTGTAATTTAAAAACAACTAGCGAACTACCAAAAGCTAATTATCCAGTGGGCAATTTCACAAATGAAAATAATCAAAATTTTACAATGCCTGCTGCAAACATTAAAAAGGATGATTTATCTTTTAATATTGCCGCAGCTTCAACACCTGTAAGAATAGTTTAAAATACAAGAAAAAAATATTTTTTGAAGTTATTCTTCTTTAAGCGTTGTATCTCTTTAAATAGATCAGTGTGTATTGTATTGTTTGACATGAGACAAAATTAATTTAACATACCATGAATTCCAGATATAGAAACATGAGTTTCTATTTATTCCGTGAGTTTTAAACGGGTTTTTTACTTATATGCTTTCTATTCGGAAAGTATTCGCCAACTTTTTAAGTCACATGGCTTATGCGATTATAAGAAGTTGACTCTCATACTTTACGAATTTTTTTCTAAAACTTTTTGCGTGAGTGTAAATTTAGATGGTATAAGCTTATCTAAACTTACAGTTTTATCATTTACATCGGTCCACCAGCCTGGATTCAAAGGTCAAAATTTCAATTTTAATTTTTTTTTTCAAAAAAACAAAATCAAACATATTTTACGCACACTAAAGAAGTATAACTTCATTTTCATGTACATACGTATACATATTGTTACATACATATATTTTTTTGTAGGTATCATCTCATTTCTTAAAATCAAATTTTAATGTAACTCAATTTGCACCAATATCGGTAACTAATTTAGAAAAAGAAAAGCCAAATTTAAATGAATCTACAGAAAGCCAAATAAAACTTGAGGAATCGTTAGATTCAAAGCATACTGTGAAAGTTACTGAAAACGAATTGAGAAATACTAATACAACTATTAATAATAGTTTAATATTTAAACTGATATCTGATGAAAAAAGTTCATTTCAATTTGAATTAAACAATCTTAAATCACGTTTGAAAAATTTGAATATAAATGTGGGATCTGATGATCAAAAAGAAGAAATTATTAAGCGAACCTTAGTTTTGGAGGAGTTTTTTAAGGCGTTAAAAGAAACTACGGAATCCCAAGATGTGGAAATTCATCAACTCAAACAAATGCTGTTGGAAGGATTTGCATTACGGGAAGAAGCAAATTCTCGTTATCAGAACAACGCTAAATCAAAATATACACCCTTGTATAATGTTGATGACATAGATCCTGTTACGAACAAGCAAGTTTCTGATATACAACGTATGCTTTATTATGTGGAAAATCAATTGCAACAGGTTGATCAATATTTGGATAATGAATGGTCGGAATTTCAAAACTCTTGCAAACGTTATGTACAAGACACGCATTATACACCAACACTCCAGGCAGTATATCAAACATTGCTTCGCCAAAAAAAAATTATTGAACATCAAAGCTTTCTTTTAAAAGATATAAAGATGCGTTTGAAAAATCGAAAATCAACCACTCCACTTTTAACAAATGTACCAGTCAAAGATGCTCACAATATTAACAGTATTTTAGTTGATATGAATAAATTAGGACTCACCAACAACAAAATACTATCCTCGAAGTATAACAAAATTGAGGAAACAGAAAAAATGTTTTCATCTACAAAAGAAGAAAAATTACGGTCATTCCTATTAACAAATCCAGTAAATCGAGTTATACCGACCAAGCCAAACACAACTAAAATTTTCAATTCCACTTTAATTTTGTCTGCAAAAGAAGAAGAAAGTCTACTATTCCCTAAATTAGGTGGAACTACATCAGCTATGCCTTTTTATGAAAACAAAAGTTCAAAAATGCCAATCAAAAATGAAGAAAAAGTTATTGAATTCACTGGAAATGTTGGAGTTTCTAAAAAATTGTCAGATTATTATGAAAATATAACACCGACAGTAAGTCCTTTAAAACCCATTCCGAGTAATAGTGAAATGAGTATTTTGTCTTCCCTACAATACTCGAGTATGGATTCTGTGACTGAAAAGTCGGAAAAACAAGATATGAAAACTAAAGAAAATCAGCCGTTATTGACTACATTTTCAAGCTTTGCTAAACCAGATACTTCAAATTCAACTTCTACATTGTTTCAAGGAAAAAATGATAGTAATTTTTCATTCAGTAATTTGTCTCAAAAACCTTTTGAAACATCTAATACCCAATCTTCGTTTAGCAATTTTACACGAAATGACAGTGAAAAAAGTGGTCTTTTGCCAAGAAGTAGTGCAGAAGGAGTTCCGATTTCCAGCACTACATTTATTGTGAAAAATACGGAACCGATATTATCTTTACCTTCTACTACAACTTCCAGCTTTGCAGCTATTAATACAGAAACGAAACTCTTTCCTAAAACATCATCGGAACTTGCTTTTTCACCATCAAGTAGTGCTTTGTCTAACATTTCAATACCAAAACCAGTTCCACTCATAGGTAATAAACCTACACCATTTATTGCCTCAACGACAACGACTACCTTATTTGTAACACCAGCGACTTCTATTATTTCTTCGTTTAGTAACACGAGTATAACAACAACGACAACTGCATCTATAATTACACCTGTACCTATTGAAAAACCAGCGTTTAAAATATTTGAAAATATACAGAAAGTATCATCGCCAAATTCAAGTTCTACTGTAAACGTTGGTTCAACTACATCCAATACGACAGCAATACCATCGTTTAGTTTCACATCTCCAAAACCTGATCAAAAGTCAATTTTTTCAAATTTTCAACCAGCTACTTCCACCAATACAACAGTTACAACTGCACTATTTACTCCAACCAGTTTTAGTTTTCTTACACCTCAGGCATCAACAAACATTTTTAATACATCAACAGATACTATTTCAACTTCTTTTGATCAAACTGCTAAAGAATCACCAACTAAAGAACACGACATAAAAACTAAGGAAGAAATTAAACCAGAAATTACCACAAGCGTCCAATCTCCCACTTCTTCTGTGGCTACTACTCCATCAGTCGCTTCAATTTTTGGAAACTTCACTGCCACTTCTTCAATAGCTCCAACAACAACCAAAACGGCTACTACTTTTAGTTTTACGAATTTCAATATTTCAACGACTACTACATCTGCGGCAACTACTTCATCCTCTACATCTATATTTTCACCATCAAACGTCGTCGTTACTTCTGGAGCATCGGTTCCTAGTTTTGGAAGTTTAACCCTCACTTCTCCGGTCAATACTGAAGCTTCAAAAGAGTTCAGTAATACCTCAACATTTACTTCTCCAACGACAACAGCAAACAGTAGTCCTTTTGTTGGATTTGGAAATTTAACTGTTACTGCGCTTTCGCCACAAACAGCAGCGTCGCCAGTGGGTAGTTTTGGAAACTTAACAGTATCCGCTCTATCACCCACAACTACGAACACAACTGGTTCAGGTTTTGGAACATTTGCAATGCCACAATCAACTACTAATACTTTCGGATTCAACACTGGGCCTACAAGTGTTGTATCAACCACTTCTAATTCTACACCAGAATTTAGTTTCCGACAAAATATTTTCAGTCAACCTACATCCACTAGTACTACAGAAAGTAACACATTTATGGGTAAACAAATATGTAGTCCTTTTTCTCCAAGCTCCACAGCTCAAACAAATTCCATTTTTGGAGGTGCAAATTCTGCATCTAACGTTTTTGAACAATCGAACACAATGTCAATATTCGGCAATTCCCAAAATACAACTACTTCACAAACGTCCAGCACAACATCAATATTTTCAAAACTAGCTGATTCGGCATTTGGACAACAACAAACAGGATCAATTTTTGCTGCCAAACCTACGTTTGGACAATCAGCATTTGGTCAACCTGCTACTTTTGGAACACAAAGTAATATTTTTGGTGGATCTTCGACATTTGGTGCCAATGCATCTCAAAATATATTTAACCCTACGTCTACTTCAAATACTTTTGGATCGTCTGGATCCTTTAATTCGGGAGGACAACCATCTACTTTTGGATCACCTCTTGGTTTCCAAAAACCGTCAACAGCATTTGGATCACCTCCTGCATTTGGATCGCCTGGTGGTTTTGGATCTCCACCCACTTTTGGAGGCTCACCCACATTTGGAAGCCCAGGAAAAGTTTTTGGACAATCATCGCCAACTCCAGGTATGTATTTGTTGATGTCACTTTAGCATATGCGTTGTGTTTTGTAAAAAACTTCTATTCTTTTAGTCAGGGTTACTTATGTAAATGGTCTGTTTTTAATATAAACAACGTACATGCCATAGCGACTCTGAAAAATTATATATCTATTTAAAAATTGTTTTCGATTTATTAATCTGTTACTTTATTTTTAGCCGCTAATTTTGGTTCAATGCCGCAAAACTCTACATTCGCAAATTTAGCCAATCAAAATACAGTTGGATTTGGAAATTTAGCCCAGACTCAAAATACGCAAGCGAATACTATGCCAGCATTTTCTCAGTAAGTTTTAGATATGCACCCCCTTTCATAATACATCGCACTAAACTACCTACAATCACCGTAATATGATTAGTAAAGAATCTATATCTTTAAAGAGAATATCTTTAGAGGTTTTAAAAAAATAAATTCAGAGAAAAGGCGAGGTTTGGTTTGAAATGTCAGAGAATTTGAATTGAAATAAAAACTGGACACTGAATTAATAACTATGCAAAATGTAATTCGTAAGAGAAGTTACTAGTTACAGTTATTAGTTAAAGCATAAAAGCAGTAATAGTAAAAGCTCATTCTGTGATCAGTTTAAATTTAAAATCGGCAGACAATTCTGCAATCTTATTAAAATCTGGCAAGCTAGCGAGCAGGGTAAAACCTGCACTGATGCCATTCAAATCAAGCACCGTGGGTCAAGCATCTGTATTACATTTTTTACTTTAATCAAGATATTAAAACTAACAATTCTTTTCTTTTGATTTCAGGAGCAGTTCTTTTACAAGTTGGCGATAAATTCCTACTATTTTAATATATTATAAATAGTTTTGTATTGTATTACTTTTGTAAAATCATAATAATTAAAATAATTAAACAATATCACTTTTATTTTAATTCTTACTTAAAATGTTTACAAAAAAGAAATTTGCATACGACGCGTTACCAATAAAATATAAATTATGAACTAAAACATATAAAAATCATAACTCAATATGTTCAGTTACATCAGGAATTTTTTGCTTTGTAGCTGAAATTTCTTCTTCACTTTTTTTTTCATCGTCTTTTGCAAAAGTATTTGGTATGTTTATCAAACCATTTCCATCTGCTTTGTTTAAGATATCGCAAATAAGAGGTGACTCAACACCTAAGATATATTCACAATATTTTGGTTCTAATAAATATAATTGTACTGCGCCGGGGCTAGAAGAGTTTTCCAAACATTTCAACTTCACCTGTAAATAAATTTTCAGGAGTTTAGTGTTATAAATTTAGTAAATTTAAAAAAAATACTTCAGTTTGACGAGGATTTCCAGTTTTATCACAAACTGAACCGTCGGAATAAAAATGAGATAGTTGTTTCCTTTGATGTATTGGTTTCGGTCTTTTATGAGGATTTTTTTCCAACCAAGCCAAATGCTCGTCTTTATCGAATACACCTAAATTCAATGAAAATTTCGATCCGTCTTTTTCTACATGATATTGTCTGACATAACGACCATAGCAAAACTCATACTTCCACCACCCGGTTCCCTAAAAAAATTGTTATTTTTTTAATACATATAATTAACAATTTTAAGATTTATTGATAGTTGAGGAACTAAAATTTTTTTAGTACAAAACGGTTTTGACCTACTGGCTTATGCGCGGTGGTCATTACGTGGGCTTCTAACTTCTTGAATTATTTAATACATTTATCAAAAATTACTTACTCCATTCAAGCAATCAATTCCTTTTAAAAAGTTTTCAACTGGTGACGTGTCTGTAAAACCGGAAAGTTGTGGAATTTCTTTATTCTTTTCTGTACTTTGAGAGAAAATATCATCCCCCAGAGAAGATATAGGCCGCATTTCCACTTTAACTCTAGCTTCGCCGCTCTGAAAAAATTAACATTTGTACTAAAATATTTTATACAGTTCATTTATTTTCAACCCAAAAATAAGCATTTAATACTACATATTGTCTACAAACCTGTTCATCCTTGTCAATTTTGAATACAGCAAATACTTTTTTTTCATCCTGTTTATGTAATAAAACAAAATAATTATTCAAAAAATACAACAAGCAAAATAATAATAATAGTGATATATATATATATAAATGATCAAAATTACTTCAACTGCTTTTATTTAATTCAAATAATGGTGGCATTTTGCCTATGAATGATAAATTTGTTACCACAAAACCCAAAACCAGAAATTTCTCGGAAATAACTATGAGTTTCAGTCGTTTCTCGGAAATGACTATATCGTTTTAAGTCAAACCTGATACGCCAAAATAAACAGTTATTGTCGAATCTATAAGCTAATATGAAAATCAATAGATGATAATAATAATCCGACATAATTACAATGAATTCACGGAACCAAAACTTTTAGCACTACCATCTGCTTTTGTGGCCCGGAGTCTATCCAAATAAATGTTGGATATGATAAAACTCTTTTCTATGATAAAATAATACTTTTAAATTGTAATGGAAATTTTTGCTATTGTCAAACATTGAATGGCATAAATTCCTCATTATTTTTTTTGTTCACTTTATATGATAGCGTGTAATAACAGAAAACTAAATACACATATATCAACAACGTTTAAATTTCTAATATCCAACGAATTATATACTTCCAGTCCAATATTTTACGTTAAATTCGTAATGCCTTTACTTTTGTATAAATTGCAAATAAAATGATTCTTTTAAGTAGATAAAAATAACCCACAAATACCTAAAGTGACTAGGTCAATTCAAAGCCTGACGAAGAATTTTTGAGATGTTTGATTACTAGTCATTTTTGGGAAGTGATCAAAATCTATAAGTTAAATTTAATGTTTTCCCCTCGATTCGTTATGTATGGGTTCTCCTTCCCAATCAACTTTGCATAAATTATCTTCTTTGCTTCTTAAGATTGCATAGAAGAAAAGGCTAATGAAAAATGGGACAGAGACGAACTAAGGCAACCAAGGCACGTGCCTAGAGCCCGTGATTTTTGAGGCCCGAAAGTTAGGTTTTTAATTTTTATTTTATTTCACAGAAAAACGTGATATTCATAATTATTGATGAAACGTAGCCAAATTGTGCCGAATCGTTAAATGATAAAGTCGACAAGTGTAATAGGTTTGGAATTACGGAGTTATAAATGTTGCCTAGGGCCCGCTTTAAACTTAGTCCGCCACTGGACTGTTCAGAAGACCCATTAGAGGACACTGAGTTGCAAAAATGACTTAAAAATTCAGGTATTTTCTTGAAATACCTAAACATTCAGGAAAGTCGAGTAATTAGTCTTATGGGGGAAATTTCAAAGTTCGAGTTTTGATAATAACATACATACAATATTCTGGTGACTATATTACATTCATAAACATGAACAAGTTTTTTCAAGCAATAAATTCTAGAAGATACGTTAGAAAAAGCTAAGATTTTATCTTTAAGTAAAAAAGAAAAATCAAACTTAACTACTGAAAAGGTTTTACGTAATATAATAGTTATAAATTTGATACTTTACCGCAGCTTTTCTTTTTTGCATTAGAGTTAAATTTTCTTCTTCCATAATTTGCATACTACGAGGTTTCTGTGGCGCTCCTTCCAATGGATAACAATTGATTGGATTCTCTTCTGATTCTTGTGGCTTATAACGTGGATGAGCACATAAGTTTGGAGTCAAAATAATAACTTCATATTCGCAACTGGATGTTTCTTTTATAGAATAAATTCCATTATTACTTGGCATGTAGCATATATATAAAACCTTTGTCATTCGTGGTTTATTATTTAAGTCACATAATGTTCCGCCTTCCATTACAACCTCGAAATAGGGTAATTGAACACCATCGACTTTTTTTGTTGCAGCTGGTAAGTTCTTATTTTTATCGCGTTCATTTTCGGATGCAGAAAGAGAGACAATCATTTTCTTTTTTATTGTTTCGTCCCATTGGCCCAGAAAATATTCCTGGATTTTTACTTTTTTACCCTCTTGATCTTCGTGGTATTGCCGAACATATTTACCATGACAAATTTCATATGTCCAGTAAGATTCTAGTTTATATGCACATATGTTAGCCGAGAACAAGGGATTTAAAAGAAGAATAGGTGATGGACCATCATAAATGGTTGAACTTTGAGTTTCCTTTTTTTCAATGTTGGGTAAGAAACATTTGAATTTTTCATTGTCAGCAGTTTTTATAACTATAGATTCTTCACTTAACTTTTTCTGTAAAATATTAGAAATTAGCTTGTGTTGTCATTTACATGGAAAATTAACTTACAAATGCATCATCTTCTACTTTTTCCAACCAATTTAATTTGAATAAGACGGTGTCATCAAATCCATGCAAGTTATGGGAATATACAAATGTAGAAGTACTAACTACTAAATAAAATAAAGGGAAATAATAACTCGAACGATTTGAACATCCTATTTTCATCGTAGTACGGTAAAAATATTGTTTCTGTAAAAATTACGTGGCCTTACGACATTACACCAACAGTTTTAACCTCTTATCTGTCACAATTGAATCTGATTGCCTATACACGTATTAAAAATTATCAATTTATTAATTGCGATAGGTATACGGACAGGTAAGGGTGGTAAAGATAATTTAGTGGATTGATTCGATTAATCCACTGACAGATATTTGACCCAATTGACCATTGCATAGCTAGCGCTATCTAGGGGCATTGCAAACGATAAAAAGGGTTGTAAAATAAGATAAGATTCGTTTCAATTTTGTATATTGTTAGAATTTGAATAAGTTTTGGGCACTTTGGGGACTTTGGGTTCTTTGGAGCTGAATGAATGGACTGATCTTCCGGCTTTTGTGATCGTTTCAAAAATGTAGTTTCTATAGAGTATAGCGAGTATAGTTTAAAATGCTTAAAAACTGCCGATAGTTCCGATTTATGCTTCCGATTATTGTGCCGGATTGCTGCTTCAAATTTTGGTGAATCTTGATGGATTTTGATTCAAATATCGATTCTGAAACTTTTGACCTTAACAGAATAGAGCTAAGTTTATAAGACAATCACTCTTTAATATAATTTTAAGTTATGTCGTTGGTAAAAAACGTAAAAAAAGGCCCAAATCATCATCCAATGGCAGCAAATGAAGAGAAATTATAAAAAAAATTCTTTCGTTGAAGTTTAAAATTTAATATAATTTTAAAACATAAGTGAACCATTAGTGGTGATATTCATGCCCCATAATGACTGAAATAAATTATCGTAGGAAATAGCATGTATAACAAGTCATTCAAATTATTTTCAAATGTAAAACGTTTTGTTGCCTATTTGTCGTCTTCACTGTTTCAATTTTACCTGAAAAATTTGGCAAACAGCAGACGAAACGTTGTAAATTGTTTGGTTTAGCTGCGAAAATAGTCCTTATTTCTGTGTTAATTTCTTCAGTTTGAAACAATTTTTTGAATTTATATGATAATAAATAATTTAAAATATCCTTACCACAAAAACAATAAGTTTTCGGCTCAAGTCCCTTTTGGGTCAGTCAATATCTGGCAACGTTACAATTTTAACTTTGTTTTTTATTTTATTCGCGATTTTTTTGTTAATTCAGTTCTAATATGGTACATTTTTCTCTTTTGTGTCTAAATTTTCATTGTGGGCCAGTTTATTTTTGCGAATTAAATTAAAAACATAGTAGACAATGCAACGTTGCCAGATATTGACCGACTTAAAAGGAACTTGAGCCAATTTTTCTTTTTGTAGAACATGCATCAAAGCATTAGACAGTTTAACATTGATAAATAGTTTATTTATTATTTTCATACTAAAAAAATAAGTCGTATTCAAAAAAGAAATTGAGTCGTAGGACACATAATTATTCATTGATTAATTAATCAGTGGTAATACGAATGATGAAATACTGTGTTCACTTTTTTCGTTAGAACTTGTGACAGAAGGGATCGAAGGGATCAATTGGATTTATGGAATCAATGAGTCTAACTGCTTCTACTTCTTGACTAACGATCGAAGTATATGTGACATGGTGTACTGCAATGCATGAAGAATATAATATGTATTATAAGGCAAAGTTTAAAGAAGCACCGGAAGCACCTACATAATTGAGCAAAAGAAGTTTTAAATTAAAATTAGATCTTTATGCATTTTCTTTTTATGTGAGGTATAGAATAATATTTAATTAAAGGTGCTATATAATTTTACACTACATTTTTTACTAAAGAAACCCGTGTAATCATTTTCTGTTGGACGTAACTACATTTAGAATATACTGGAAATATATGGGTTACTGTTAAAAGTTTTTTTATTAACATTGATTTATACTTTCGTAATAATATATATCCGTTTAAAATAAATTTGTATGTAATAAGTTGATTTGAATTTTTACATAAAAGAAGAGCGTTATAGATCAATTTTGCGAAGAATTTCGAAGATTAATTTGATAGAATGATTAATTAAAATATTTAATGCTTTTACCAAACTTTTTTTTAGGATTCACATCGCTATATTCCCTTGTCCATCCTTTTCTGTTGATCAAAAGTCGGTTATATGTATTTGAATTGTTTATAATTTGAATTGTAATTGAAAAAAGTACGAAAATCGGCCGTTTTTTCCGACAAAGGGTTGAACTAAGATAAATCGAAAAATTATGCGTTTCTGGTAGACAAAACACTCTTAAGGCTTTTATAGAGTCAAAAATTGCTGATAAAGTGCAGTATACAAGCCATATGCACAAGCATAGTATCGTTGCTTTTAAAATGATTTTAATTATTTTAATTAACACGTTTTTAGCTAATTTATTATAAACAATTTTAATGTAAAAATTTTAATATAAAAATTTTTTAATTTTTTTTTTTTTAAATGTATGTGTGTGATACGAAAAAAAATGTCGCTGTTATTGAAATATATATTGTGTACTTCATATTAAGAAGCCTGATGAAGGTCAAATAAAGGACCGAAACGTCACTAAATTAATAATTAGTATATGGATTTACATCCTTTAAGTTCACTTTCCTACTAAAAATAAATAATATTATGTAAATTATGGACACAACCAATTTATCGATTGCTGATAAACTCTGAATGAAAAAGCCTACCTCATGTATTAGATCAGTTTTTCAGGTAAATAAAAGATTTTCCAAACTTCGCTTGAAAAAATTAGCGACCAACTGACAAAACGTTACCAAAAAAAAAAAAAACTTTAGTCATTTTATTTATTTTTTCAATCCCAAATTCAGCTACAGAATAAGTTTACCATATTGCGAATGTCTGCAAACAAACTATCTTAGATAACGAAGAGAAAATCATTGCAGTTGCATAGCTTAAGTACATATAAGTAAATTATATACACTTAAATATTAAAGTTCATCTAATGCAATAATTACTGGAGCCTTATGTTTGTTTTGGATTAATATTTTTTGTTATTTTTTGATACATATGTGAAAAATGTATAAAACTTTTGCCACACCCAATACATAAAACTCAAACACAATTTATACAAGTATAAGTGTTGCGTAGTGGTATGTGTTTAAGTGAAAGTGTTAAAAAATTCTTCAAGAAACAATTTGAAAAACATATTTTAGAAAAAAATCATTACAATATTATCTGCTTCAAGTCTAAAACTCAAAACGAATCAGACAAGTATTTTTCCGCCTCATTTAAATATTTTTGAAAAACATATTTTTTTTAAAATTTCTATCGGATTGTCAGAATCAGGTGAGTCACTTAAAAGAAATGTATTTTTTTGTATAATAACTAAAACACTTTTTATCAATATAGATTATTAAAAATGTGGGTTCGAAAATGTTTGTGTATCCTCGTTTTTATCGTATTAGCTCATTATACGTGGTTGGTAGAAGGATACGATCCTGAAGACAAACAGTTGCCCTTGGTTTTACCACCACCGGGAATGTTTGAAGCATTTTATCCTCGAGGACCACCAGCAGGATCATCCCGAGCTTCTCATGGCCACGGCAGCTTTTATAAGCATCGAAATCCAGCTTTAGTTGATGCTAAAAATCCGGCTGCGTATGGATTTCGATTTGACGGGGAACGGCGTTTTAATTACGATTAATTCTTTAAAAATTAATTACTTATCTATCTAATGTGTGTCTATTTTTATTTAATATTAATTTCAATAAAAATTTCCAAATTTATCATTTAATCAAACAGAATTCTTTAATAAATTTTTAAAAATAAATTGAATTTATTTCTAATGCATTATTATATTACATGTAATTTAATATTCGACACGATTTTAATTTGAAAAGTTATAATACTTTCTTACCACTTTATGCAATTTTCATTATTATATTAGTATGCAGAAATTATTAATTAAATAAAATATAGAAAGATATGAAATAAAATGTTTTTTTTACTTAATGATTCCATCTATAAGGGCTTAAATCTTTGAAATTTTAGTAGATACGTAATGTAGGACAAAGAGAGGTTCAATAAGATCCCAAACAGAGATAAGATGTCTTGCCTGAGGCGGTTTCCATCGTCATGCACTCTGATATTACTTCCCGATCCTATTATCATTCCAGAATCCTTTCAGACAACGCCGACCCAATACCAGTTCTATTAACGAAAAAAAAAATTCTCGTAAAAAACATTGTGTTAACCACATCCACCAACCAGATTAAGGTAAAATGAATTACAGGTTCAATGTTGAATTTGTTTTTTTTTCTTGAAATAATTGCTTATCGAAATAAGTAGCAAAACTTAAGAACTAAGTGTTTTTTAATTCAATTACTCCTAAAAAATAATCAATTATCAATACACCATCTCATTCTTCGAACATTGGATAAGTTGGTATGGTTGGTATTAAGTTTTAATATATCAACTATAAGATTTTTACTAGTATTTAATTATGATTTAAAATCTATTAAAATAAATAAAGCGGTTACAATTAGTTTTACAATATTCAAATACATTATAACATAATTAGAAAATTAACGATTTAAATATTTTTTACTTAAAGCTATATAAAAATTTTAATACTGCTATTACTTAAGTTTAAGCTTAACACTGGGTATTTTTGATTTTAGCGATTAATTGGCACATAAATGTTTATACAAGGCAAGAAAACACAAAGGTTAAGATTCTTAGCAAAAAATATAGTGATAGACCAACATACACAAACATACATATATCCACTAACTATTTAAAACACTTGAATCAGAGGAAAAACGATCAAGATTTAGATTAAGAGCAAATGTACCAAAGATTTAGAGGTATAAAATATCCTCATTTGTCAAGCACACCTTTTGGCTTCAGCGTAATAGAGCAATTTCCACAAGAAAATAATAAAGTTTAATTTTAAGGTAGTGGAATTCATTATTTTTCTTGCCAAACCTCCCAATTGTAGGAATACATTACCTTTTTTGATGAATCATATAATTGTTAAAAAATGAGTTTTCAATGATCTTAAAGGGTTTAGCGTTAATGGAAAGGGCTTATATCAAAAAAGCACTTACTGTTGCAGAGACTTAATGTCTCAGGATAATTTTTAAGCTATAACCCCTGAATATAATCTTGAATACTGATTGGCAAGTTTTAACCAAGAAAATATTAATCCTATATGTTTCTGAATGATCGCTATTTATCGTAATTGTTTGTCGCTTTTTTAGTTAATTCACCTGCACAAATGTTGGGTATCTATACGAAGACCACCTGAAAATGAGTAGACAATCACTAGAATTAATAAAAATTTATGTTTTGTCCTTCTGGGTTAAAAAATTACTAATGACTAAGCAAGGGGTTTATACATAAAAGCTTATTGCAAATATCCACCTACTTAAGACTATTTCAAACATTTCCGTCTTTTCTTTTTTATCCCTAAATTATAATGTTATATGCAATGTCATTATGCACTATTCTTGCAACTTGTTTATTGTACATTTGGTAGCTTCGTTCTGTGTCAGGATATTAAGCTTTGAAAACAGTTAATTATTTCTTTTCAAAATTACGTAGCTCGAAAACATAAGTTAAGACTGACTCTTGTTACGTTACATTTTCTATACTACGATATGCTGAAAGTGTAACATTTTCATATGTTAAAAAAATTTTGTGGTTAAAAAAATTTTAAATTTATCATAAATAAAAGTTTATTTTTTATTCATTTTGTTGTGGTTTTCAAACATAATAATTTCCTTGGTTTACTCGATTTATATGGTATTTTAGGCGTTTTAGTTATTCGTATCATTCGACCATAATGATATGATTCATATACTATCACCAGAATATTTATTTACTCATATAAACTTATTTCAATTCAATTTATAATTTACGTGATTTTACACGTCTAAACGATTTTACACGTTTAAACGATTTCTAAAGAGTTTTTTTAACAATCAGAATGTCTTTAAATACCATTTTTAACAGAAATTACTCCTAATTATTAATTGTCTTTAAAGAAATATTATTAAAGTTGAATCCTTTAAGTGAATTTGTTTAATATGTATAGGTTCAATTATAAAAACCACTTCAATAACGAACGCCTTTTTGCATCTTAAAGCTCTTAAAGCATTTTAAGATCGATTTTCTTGCAACACAGTATCTGTATCTACAGTATGTGTTGATAAATGTAATTTGTTTTTATCATACGACAAGGGAATAACTCGTTAGGCTCCATTCTATCGGAAACTTTACTTACTGCTTTTATTGTTTTTATAAAAGGAATTTTTAGTTTTTAAGAAGCAGCTAATTTCCATCAACTGCTTTAACTACAACGAAATGCAATTTTGGTGGAAAAGAGTGAGTGAGCGAGATCTGTTGAGCTTAGTAGTTCAAATACAAACATAAATTGTAATATGCATGGAATGGATGCAGATGGAGTGGGAGAGAATAAGACTTCTTATACCATACCATGCAATGTTTGTTGACCACGAAGTGCCTTGCATTTATGTCTCAGTACCAACAAAAACGTCTAACCGATCAGCAATCTTAATATATAAGATGTTTGAAGTAGAGAAATTTATATAAGTATGTCCGTTGAATTATACATTGGTTGTAACTAGGAAGAAATTCAATTACGTTTAATTGCTTTTTTATCTTCAATCATATTTTCACGCAATCCACCCTTATTCTTAATAGGATATTTACGGGCTTGTAACATTGGAAGTTGTCCATCTTTGGTGATTTGACGAAAAGAAATTGACTGAAGTTGTAAAGATCACAGCGGGTCCTTGACGTTTTCATTTTCTATCCATCCATCTAAATATCTTTCGTGCAGTGTCTGATGATGTTTCAAACAAGAAACGTTAAGAAGAAAAAAAAAGAAGAAAATAAAACAAACAAAATAAAAACATTTGAAAACCAGATAAACTGAATGTTATATTCGTATTTACTTTTTATTAACTCCTATAATTCGAAATAAGTTGTCTGTAGGCTATACTTTAGTTTAGATTGTGATTAGTTGATGCTCTTGATAGTACTGCGTAACGTATTTTAAATTTTAGAATTGACCCCAAAACAACTGATCAAAATTATATTTTCCTACAACCCTTATTTTATTTTACTATTTTTTTTTTGAATTTCTAGTTCTTAACAACTTTTCTTAGACGATAGAAAGAAATTCCCCGTAAATTGAACATAAGAATTTATTTGGTGTTGAGATTTAACAGTTGCTTTGTGCTCGTGATTAATTTATTTACACTATTCTAACGGTACGGAAAAGAAACTAAAGGTTTGAAAATACGATTTGACAAGAAAAAATCGAGCGGAAAAAATAAATTTAATTGACACATAGAAATGGACGAATGAAAATGAATAAATTCTATTCAAAATATACAATTAATTAAATGTCTCTGAACATGTTTTTATATAAAAATATTCTTCCTTCATGGTCGGACCTTTGTTGTTTGTCATTGGTGCCGTTGTTTGTATTATTTCTTTCATAGCAGGGCCGCCTTGATCTCTCTCCAATCTTGTCTTGTTACGTTGATGAAGGTGTTATAACAACAATAATAACAATAACCCGCTATATAGTAGACGATCTTCAATAGTTCCAAAATTATTTAAACGAGTCAAAATCCGGTGCGGGCCATGTAGTTCATTCATGCAGTCGATTTATAATTAGGGGCTGTTTTTATCATTTTTTCGAAGAGGAATGAATACAGTTTTCTGAGAATTTTTTTGTTACAGTACATAACCGATTAAAAGAACGCAAAAGTATTAAATTGTAATCATTATGAATTGAAAATGTATACTTTACGGTACAATACTTTAAGTAATACAGTATATAATATATTATATATACATATATATATATATATATATATATATATACCAGTATTAAGTTTCCCAACCCCTGAAGTAACCTGCACTTCTACATTAGTTTTTTAATATAAATATTACCAATTAGTTATGCCTTCTCTCTTCTAAAGTCTTGCAAATTACGAGTACTATAAAATATTAATATTCCAAAAAACTAATCTTCCCAAAACTATATAAATTGAACTATTGTTTATGTCGTATGGCTCAATTTGCTATTTTCACAACGCGTTTCAACAGCGGCTAGCTTTAAAGAATATAGCTTTAAAGCTAAATTTATATTAGCTTTAAAGAAAAAAACGATTTTATTAATTACGAAAAAGTTTAAGTTTTATAAATCTTCATAGAAAAAGAAGCCGATAATCACACTGTAAATGACAAAAAAACATTCTAAGAAAACATAAAAAAATATTTTTTGCTCCTATGAAACCATAATTTTCTTTACCATTAGTTAATAAATAAAATAAATTTTTATTACTTTATTTCACTTTATTGATGATTTCAAATTTCAAATCAATTTACCTTGAAAAACTTCACATGATTTTTTTTTATTTGCATTTTTTCGATTCTTTATTTTTATATTATATACAGTTCATATTTATTGTACGTTATTATACAGTCAATTAGGAAAGCAACATCTTTTCTGAACCTATAGAAATTCTATAGAATTTATTGGCTTATAATTTATTTTAAAATCGTACTATAATATTTTATGGTTCGAGTAACTTCTTAACTCGTAAAAGATTAAAACATATTTGTTAATTTGAAATTGATAGATATTGTAATGGTCAGGTAAATGCCCGAAGGAATACAGATTTGGCATTGCATGCTCTTCGAATAAGATAGTAACGCAAAATTGCCACCAAAAACATTTTTGATATATATCCAAGTGCAGATGTTCATTAACGTTAAATGGTTTATCGAAGTCCAAATTTAATAGTTTTAAGCTCTCCAATTCCTATCAACCAAGCATGATAAAACTTTACACAATGAAATATAAAGGGAGAAAGTGGTACCAAATCCATGATAGACAAATGAAAAACTGTCAAATATCCCTAATCAATCTTTATTGACCAACCTAGTACCCAAAAGTTCCCAAAAATTGTCAAAAGAGAAAGATTTATTCTACAACACAATAAAGCAAGGCTATTCTACACAAGACAATACAGGAAAACCCCTAGAAAAAATCAAGGATGGATAATAATTCCTTACCCACCATAACAATACCAAATTGTTTCATCGGATTTCAATTGATTTAAATCGGTACATAGTTTTTAAGTAACGAAAAATTCAAAATTTAAATGATGTTAAAATGTGATTTTCAGATATTTTGCGTATAATCAGTCGATTTTAACTAACTTGGCATTAAAAACTGGCACACAAGATGTTAAACGGTTGATGATATAGAGAACTATTATATCCTTGATAAAAACTTGAAACTTATTTAAAATTTCTGTGTATTAATTTTATGTTATGGTATCGTAGCTTTGTCAGGTAACAGATAGTAAAATTACAACTTCAATATTATACATCCTTTTCCACAATTTAAAGTATATCCTTATTTCAATAAAAATTGAAAATATTTACTTTACTATTCATTTTGCTCTTGGTGGAATATAGCGCTGTATTGATTAAAAATAAGGACACTCAGAAGAGAAAAAGTATTTGAAGAACTTTCAAAGCTGGATATGAATGGCGAAAATTGAATGTAATAGTAACAAATGTAGAAATATAAGGATAGTCAATGTCATAACAAAGAGATAACATAAGCAACAGCTTGAAAGGAACAAAACTCATTTTGGATATTTTGGAGAGACAATATGAGGGATCCAAGAGGAAAAGAAGAAAAATGGAAATCATAGATTTAGTGAAGAGGTGAAAAGAGGTCAAAAATTTAAAAAAAATCAATATTTTTCGGTCCCCTAAAATAAATGAAACAGTATGTGAAACTAAAGTATTTCTGGTTATATGATTTTATAAATTTTTTTTTGTACTTCTTGGGTTGTGAAAAAAGACGTTAAGGCAAAGATATAACATAGAATATCATTTTTAAAACAGTAAAATCGGAATAAGGGCATCGCAAAACAAATATTTATCAGAAAAATCATTAAGTAAATAGAAGAATAATCCAATGTTGTAAGAACCAGGTAGTTATAAAAAGCTCTAACATTAAGCTCGTGCGATTTTTGTTTGTTTTATTTGCTAAAAGAGCATTGAGCTTAACTTGTTTCTAGTTATATTTTGTTGTTGAAACCAATAGGTGTTGTGTTCGATCTTCATATCGAGCAAAGTTTCGGGCTCGTAACAATGTATTAAACGATAATATAATAATCTTTTTTGAATTCGAATCAAAAACATTTTTCGTAAAAAAAAAACCGTGGGTTTACCATTGTTGATTTTTCACGAAAATGGTCAAATTTTCGATTTGGTTTTTTTAGGATGCCAATCGAAAGTATAAGTCCAACCGTGCATGCTGTGCAAATTATTCCGAAAACAAACCACGTTTAAGGGATGAAATCGACCATCAAAGTGACAGAAGAAATCATCAAACCATCCTAAATTCAATCGCATGTAACATCGTTATATAAGGAATGATTTTCGAACCAAGAGCAGTTTCGGATTCGTAACAATGTATTAAACGATAGTTGTTATAACAATTTTTTTCGAATTCGAAACAAACGTAAAAATCTTTTCGATATTTCTCGAATAAAGATTTTTACTAACCCTAGATTTGCTAAAGACCTTTGTAGTTACAAAGCGACGGTAAATAACAATTAAAAAAAAGAACCGTACAATAACAAAATTTGCACTGAAACTTTCACATGGACCTTAGTATTATGCGACTATCAACACCGGACAAGTATGTAACAGGTGCGAAATTTTGAATAATTGTACACACGTGTAATTACACGCATGTACATTAATGCAACTTTGAAAACTTGCGAAAAATTAAATTTCTTTATATGGTTGCAATGAATGTGAAACGATTTTGATTTCGGATGCATTTCTGGAAAACATAAACACGAACACTTACATCACGAATGGGAAATATTAGAGGAAAAAAAGTAGTAAATCAATTGTAATTAAGCAGAGATCAACGACCATAAAATAATGCTTAAGGGAAAATAATTTCAGTTACACGGTCAATTATTATTATTTTTAATATTAAATAAGAAAAAAAGTTTTTTTCAAATAATTGGAACAAAATCAACCTTTTATGGGAGGAGAAAATAAATTATGTCCATTTGTCTCGATCGTGTGTACATAGAATTTTTTTTGTTCGCCCCTGAATATTTTCGATGATTAACTTGTATTGCCTAAAATTATTACGTTCAAACTTTCCTCACGATTTTCAAGCTCAAATATATCATCAATCACATATTCAAGCGGGAGTTCTGGATCAAAAAGATGTCTGTTGGGCTTTGGTAATAAATAAAAATTAATTTTTCGAAAATTACACAGAACCAACAAACGGTAAATAGAACCCAAATGAACAGATATCTAACGTTATATCGTTCAAATAATCCACAAGCATTACATTCAGGATGTTAAACAAATGTCTTTTACGTGACTGATAAAAACTTAAATTTGTAACCCGTTAGTTTCGTTATTGAATTCAAACTTAAATTAAAAAAGAAAAAAAAACTTCAACATTCAATCCCTATACCCTTGGTCTAATCATCTTAATCATCATTTAAACACATATGAATAATTGTACTTATTAATAGCCCATAACCAATCACAAGTTACAACCTCCAATGAAAATCATTATTTTAATTGTAACTATCATTCAAGACCCCCTACCCTAATCAAGAAAATACAAAATCAAATCAAATGAATTTTTATTAAGTAATAACGATAAATTTTACTTATAATTATAACAAATTAAAAAACGACTCGCACGGAACTAATGTATAATTGTGGTGTTCAAAATTGTTGTATAGGTCCCGACTTTAATTTTTTTTTTTTTATCGACCGCCCTTTATAAAAGATAGAATTTTCTTTTATATTATGCATAATGCTAACGGTTATTTTTATTATTTCTAAACCAAAAAAAAAAATGTATATATTTTCCTCATAATATTGAATAAGATCCCTTAAAGGTAAATAAATATCAGTTAATAAATTATCATAAACGTTTAGTATTATTTATTTCAATTAAAGAAATGTTTTATTTTTTCATACTTGATCAACTTGTTTTTGAATTTCTAAGAAAAATAGGCTTTAAATAAAGAAGGATCGTAAAGTTTTTTTTAGGCTAATAAAAAACCTTTTTCAAATATAATCGGATTTATTTTACTATTCCTAATTATTTTTCAATAATCCGTGAGTTTATAAAGTGTTTAATGCACGATTTAAAATTTTATAACTACTCTTATTTACATACATAGAATATAATGTATTATTAAATTGTCCCTATAAATGGTAGTTTTAAATCGCTTAAAAACGTATTGAAGTGCAAGCATAATAAAATCAATTACAACTTTTAAAATTGAACTTTAAGCTAAAAATTAATAATGGCTAATTTTGAAAATAATTAAATACAATAAGAAAAATTTAACTCTTATATTTTTTTAATTTCTTTAAACTTTTGGTGGGAAATTTGCACTTGCATAAATTTTTTCTTGTGATTTTTTATTTATTTATTAAGGGTGTTATGGAGATACAATCGGAGGCAAAAGTACATAAAAATAGAAATTCGTGAATAATTACGTCGTATAACGTATCTTGAGGCGAATAAATAGGTCGATACTTAAAAAACTGTACATAGTTTAAGGTAAAATTGAAAATTTTACCAATAATTTTAAACAAAATAAAAAAAAAAGCAATAAATAATAAAAATATAAACGTTTCAATCTACTTGATAATCTCAAAACTAAAGAAAATTAAATTCAAATTTGCAAAACCACCAACACAGAAAATAGGGATGAAAAAGTAATAGTAATAATCCCTAGCATCTAGCCAGGAAAGTGTGACGAACTCAGGATAGGTCCAGGCTTGGCCCAGCTATCCGAAAGTTTGAACCAAGCTTCTAAACCATTCTTGATCCAACCTTGGTATAAGTTAGGAATGATAACCCAACATTACCTTAAACCAAGCCCGGGTTGCCGTCAATTGGTTGAAGTTAGGCACTCCAGTATTTGCCCCTGCTTAGCTAATAATTAGCATGGCTAAGGTTGTTTACCTATTCGTAACCCTAGTTACGAATATAAGTTATACAACAATATAAGTTTTCCAATGTTGGGGTTCCAATGTTGATCCAAGCATGGATCCGTCATTCAACGTATTTTTTTTATTTTTAATGGCCGAGAACTTTTGAGTGAAAGATGATGTTTTGTCCGAAAAAGAAACTTTAGTTAGAATCGATTAAAGTCAAATCTATCACAAGAAAATCTCAATGCTTTATCAGTACCTACTTGCATTCAAAATTGATAGAAACTTGAATTTTGTTGAAATTATTTACGATTTAAATGTAAAAAAATATTTTTATAAAGAAATTCAAGTTTTAGGTAATTTATGTTTTACAACTAATGTTTTACTTAACGATCTCTTAGTAAGTTAGTTTTAGGTTTGAAAATCTTTAACTCGACCCCAAATGCAAGCAAATATGTACTGGATAATTGAAGTAAATGGAAATCATGTGGTATCCACTTAAGACTTTTTTCTTTTATGTAAAAGGAATACCTATTAAAATAAATATGTATAATGCATTTCCATTTATCTAGTAATGGGTGGATGGATATATCTTTAATATTTTTTCTCTTTGATTTTCGATCGTTTCCTGTGTCCTTATAAAATAAATGTAAATATATATATAGAAATATACCTTCTAGGATTCCGACTTTTTAAACGTGAATCATTCTTTAATTGTACCCCAAAAATTTATTGATAAGAGAATTGTAGACGGGGGATTTTTCCATTAATCTCGACAATAATGTGTCTCTCCCTGTCTAATATTTTAATCTTCTTTTATAGAAAACATGAATGTCGAGATATTTTAAACGAATAATAGGATTTTATATTTTATTTTCTCTCATTAAATCCATTCTTTTATTATAATTTTTTTATATACGTACAAGTAACTATGCATATAAAAATGGAGAAAATTAAAATGGTAAAAGGACTAAAGTAGAAAATAACGAACTCGACTCGAGTAATAGAAATAAAAATTAATGAAGTGTTTGAAAAAGATATATGCTGGTAATTTTTATAAATTATAACTTTTTTTTTAAAAAAATATTTAAAATTTTAATAGTTAGGTAGTTGTTCAATTTAGATTTTTCAAAGATGTGAATGAATTTTTTTCCTCAGTATAATTATTTGAAATTTAAATAAGTTTTTCAAAGGGTTGTTCACCTTAAAATAGAAGAAAAAAAAATTGAATAAAATCAAAATGTTATCGATCTTTGAGAAAAACGAACCTTTTTTTTTAAATATATATTACAATTTGATAATGGAGGATTGTATGGATAATAAGTCTTGAGTTCTTAGACTTCTTCGGTTCTTCAGCGGATGTTACGTCTTTTTTGAACTTTTGAGACTTTCAACACACAAAATATTGATATCGAATAATAAAACCCTTTTCTTCGGGTACGATCGTTTTCGATGGGTACCTAAAAAAAACATCAAAAAAAAGTATAAATATACGCCATAGTCCCACACAGATAGACAAAAAGCAGGTACGGGCTTAAAACATAAATTAAAATAAATAATTTGATAATCAAAAAACGTTTAAAATTTTCATTTTAAGAAAAATTAGAAAGCAATACTTATGCAATAATTAAATTTAAATTATTAATTCCCCTTAGCAGAATCTGGTTAAGCTCCAGTTGAAGAGAATTGTAAGAAGTAAAGCCTGATCTGGGCATGAAAAAGCAGCACACTATTGATGATGAAGGGCGGTGGTTGAAGGGTTCAGCGGTCTATAAACGACTATATAAGGCAAGTTGATTCAAATATGTAATCATTGATGTCACCCTCGTCTTTGGAGAATTTGTGTCGATTGGATTATTTTTTTATACACCTGTTACTGGATTTTCGAACAAAAAACGAAAAATGGGATCGTGTAATTTTAAAATATTGGTGAGTGAACAGTGTGAATATTGTAAAAAATTAGTGCTTTTTTTTTAAAAAATATAGTTTAATTTTCTGCAGGTTTCAATGCTAATTTTGCTATTGACTTTGACTTTTGGAGATGCTTTCTTTTTAAGTTGGGGTTCTCCCGATCCGTGAGTATTTAATTTTTGGAAAATGTTATTCGAAATAATTTGATCTAATTTCCACACATAGGGCACCCACACCGATGAAATCACAATGGCCAGCAGCTTCAACGCAAGCTTATGTGTATCAGCAAAGACATTTACAACCCCAACCCCAACCCCAGCAACCCCAGATGATGCCGTACAACTCAATCGCTAACAATGACATTCAGTCCTCAGGCCAAACTCCGGCTTCAACTTATCCCCTTCCGGCTATTCCTATCCAAGTCCCATTGCAAGCCCATATGTCTCCCGTCTCCAATGTCCATAACGTCCAACTAGTTCCCTGTCTATGTCCAATTTCGCAAGAGGATATGGATAAAGCGGCTGAAATATACGCAATGAAAAACAACCAAGCCACAAATTCAAACAACCAATAACCTGATCAACGTTCATAGTAGTGAAGTTTAAAGATTTAATATTAATTTATATTGATTGCAGTTTTTATTTATAAATTTTAGTTTTTATTGCTATTTAAAATTTAACAATAAAGTAAATTAATGATTTCAAAGAATATTTCTTCAAACATACCGCCATGAAATGGCTTCATTTAATATTTCTGTTAATGAAAAAAGAAACAAAATTATGATATTCAAATTTTATGTAAAATTATTAATAAAATTATTTAAAAATTTATTATTTTATTACTCTAGGAATTATTATTTTTTTTTTAAACTAAGAAACAATTTTCCAGAGCCGTACTATCAATTAATTAAGCTGAGGTAATATTGCAGGTATTGTTTGTTTTTGGTAAAATTATAAAAAAAAACTAAATACTTAAAGCAATTTTTGACTTCCTTGTGATTTTTTTTATTATTGTCATCTATAAACCGAAATTAAGTAATTCGTCAAACAAACTACTTTATTTTAACAAAATTGATTCATTAAAATTAAAGTCATTACTAAAAATATTTTTTCTTTAAGTCAAATCAGTTTTTGTTTTTCAACGTGAAATCCTAATATTTATTATGATTGGCTTCGAAAATTTATTATTCACATATTTTGTTGTTATTTACCGTCGCTATATATAACTACCAAGGGCTTTAGCGACTTTAGGGTTAATAAAAATCCGTAATCAAGAAATATCGAAAATTTGCTCGAATCGAGGCTCGAACGCAACACTTACCAGTTTTGAAGTGGTCATCTAGACCACTAGGCTAGACCAGTAGGCTATATAAATATTATCGATCATATTTTGAATACCTTTATAAACTCAAAAATGGACAATTTGCTTCTTAGTTTTTGGAATTCGATGTTTGCCAATTATTTACTTATTTGTTTTTATTTAGTTGGGTTATCCAGGATGAGGTCAAGTGAGTCTTAGAGCTAATTGTATTTCCTGGGTCCCTATTTCACCTATTTGAGAATCAGTAGCTGAGTAAAGCTCAGTAGCCGGTGTAATACCTAATAACTGTTTTGATTATTTAGGTATTAACATGCCAAACCATGAAAAATTTAAAATTTCCATGTTTAAGTTTTGCTTTATTAATTCCTACAGAAATTTTTTTAATGAAAAAAAAGATAATTAAGAATGTTCAATATAACCAGAAAAGTTAAAAACATAAGTACCAGGCTTGATTTTTTTCTACTATTCAAACCTGTCGAATAAATAGAGGTTTATAGTTATACTAAAGTTATGTATTTCTCTTACAAAAAAGGTATCGTAAAAATTTTATAAAAAAATTGGTTAAGTTGCAGACTCTCAGACCAATAAAACCTTATTTATACCTTCATCCTTATTTAAGCATTGATTATTACAGTTTTTGTTTATATGCCAATTTATAAAAAAAAATGTGGTACATTTTTTATAAAAGCACACATAAACTTAATTTTTAATTTTTTTTAAACCAATATATGTTTACACTAAAATATATTTTCCTTTCAAATTATTATAAACTATACTGAGCTAAGTTAAAGTATCCAATTTTAAAAATTAAAAAAAAAAACTATATAAAGGGTAAAAAGAGTATTTAGGAAGTATTTGAAATGTTTTCAATAAAAAGTATGTATTATAGGGATCAGAAACATCAGCCCATCAGAAACAAAAGAAGTTTTTAGCGAGCTTACAAATGTAATAAATTTAGTGTTGGAGAAGATTTGAGAAAGCAAAATATTGTGACACCTTGAGATACGAGTTTAATACGTTTCGTAACTTTGCTCGTATCTCAAATTAATTTTTCCATTGAAATTAACTGAAATGTCATTAATCCTTTCCAATCCCCAAAAGAATAAGAAAAATGACTTTATAAATAATAAATATTCTATAAAAACACAACAGGTAATAGGGAACCTAAAACAAATAAAGTGTGTTTGTATTTTGGTTACTTACAACTTTAAAACTACTTTACATAGCAAACACATTAAAATATGTAAATTCACAAAAAGCATAAAGCCAGGGAAAATGTTATCAAAAATGCTTCGGAAGTCAGCGAAAGCAAGCACACTGGGAGAATGCGTGGAAAAATTCCTGACGTACGAGGTGCAGTAAGCTGGTGTTTCTTAAATTTTGCTCGTATTTCAATGCAAAACTGTTAAATGCAAAATCACTTTAATTATAAAATCAGATTATTAATGAAGAAGTATTAAAAGGAGTCAAAAAAAAAGAACGATCATCGATTTGGTAACAAGAAGAAAAGCTAATAAAACTAGTTGTATTTTATGAACTCATTTTGAATGTCATAGAAATATTATTTCGTCTAGAAAGATCTCATTGGGATTTAAAAACAAGCAAAATTGAAAATTGAAAATTAAGGCTGCAATATAAATACAATTTTATTTAGCTTATGTATTCACGAAAATTATTCAGTATAGTAATACCTCGGTAAACGTTACTTCTGTTGGCGATACCTCGTTATAACGTCATTGCTGGAAGACACTGTGATTTCCGTATTTATATTCGCTTAATACGAATCTGTTAAGTGTTTAAATAAATGCTATGAACCAACGTCACATTTCATTGAGTCAAATGTTAGTTCAAAGTAAAACTGTAAGTTTGTTAGCTTCTTAAAAGACCATCAAAAAAATTTTATAGCACCACGAGGATGTTTTGACAAACTTAAACATAAAACTGGAATTTACAACTTTCGAAAGAGAAAAAGGGAGCTAATACTAATATAGGAAGAGCAAATAAATTTCCGAAACAATTAAAACTGCAATTGAAAGAGGTGAACATCCTCCAAATTTGATATTCTGAGTTGACGAAACAGATCTATTTTGGAAACATTTGCATCGAAAATATTTTCAATTTAGTAACCTATCTCTACCCATAGTTTATTTTCTCTATTAACGTTAATTCGGATAACGTAAGGTTCTTGAGGAACGCATCCTGTAACGTTAAACGAGGTATTAATGAATTGAGTTTTCTTCAGTTTATCTCACTGCACTTAAAATTTGTTCATTTACATTGTTGGTATTCTTATCCATGGTTTTATTATGCATTAATGATTTTTATTTTCTGGAAACTTTTTAATATTTGATGTTTTTATTAATTTTTTTGTATTACGTTTCGCCACTTTCGCAGCTTCTTCAGGTACTCAATTACAAACATCAAATTTTTAAATCCATGTAAGATAATCTTTCTCATAATAATTCAATAAATTTAAAATATTTTTTTTTATTTTTAAAAAAATTAATAAAAAAATCAAATACTTAAAAGTATCCAGAAAATAAAAATCATTAATGCATTTGTTCATTTATTTTGAGGGGAATTGAAACTTGGATGATATCCGTATTGTATGAATTATTGTTTATGCAGTTTTCTTTTGCATGAAAATGAAAATTTTTACGTTCGAGTAAAAGCGTTTCTTCCATGACGGTATAACTCGTTCATTTTTCTATGATTAATTTAGATGACACCAAACATACGATCACTCGATCACCAACTACCGACATCACCAAATTCAAATGGAAAAAAAATCATAAAAATTACTAATTCCGTAAGAAAAAAGTTTCACTATAATCCAAATAATTTTAAATATTTTAAAAATTTCAATATCGTAATAGCTACCGTTTAGTTACCAACACTGACGAACAATACAATTTCCATGATTAAAAAACAATATATTTAAATAAATGTATTCCTAATAGAAAATTTAAACTTGCATTTTACAACAATTTAGTTATTTCTTACATTATACTTGCAAATAAGTAGATATGAGGAAAATTAAATAACATAAAGATTATTTCGGAGAGAGCAAACAAAACAGACATGAAAAGTTTCACTGGTACTTTGATTCCGTTGTCTTGCGTTTCAATCTTTCGTTCTGGATGACTTCCGTTCCATTGCATTTGTACAATAAAAAAATGATTTCAACAACATTAAACGTACAATAATATATTTATTAACCAATTTCAATGGAGGGGTTGATGAATGAAAAACGGAGGGGCTTTGCAAAAAGAAGTTTTACAATAATTGAATGAGATGAGCAAAGTGAATTAAAACGGTATAAAAGAAAATAATCGCTCGCAAAAGCTATTAGTTCTACAATCATCTTTCAAGATTCACCATTCAGTCGAAATACATTTTCTAGTTCATTATCGTTTTCCGTATAAAAAATACTTATCAGTGAATTGTGTTTTTGTTTCATTTTTCATGACCTTTAAGAACTAAGCATTCAACTCCTACACAAATATACAGAAAGTGAATTTGGATAAGCTGCAAAAAAATAATAATAATGGAAAAATTGGTTTTCAAATCATTGGTATGAAATTCATGTACAGCAGGTCATTCACGCTCCGACTTGCAGTCCAACTACTCGGATACTAGTTGAATTTTCTAGTTGGATTGCCTAAATAATCCGACTAGTCCGACTAGACATACAACTTCCAACAAAACCATTCACGGTCCGACTTTAGATCCAACTTCGAAAGTCGGACCACAAGTTGGACTGCAAATCGGAGCGTGAATAGCCTGCTTAAATCGGTTTTTTTAATTCAATTTTAAAAGCGTAAACCTTATTACTTTATTGCTATATTGCTAAAGCTCCAAAAATGGGCAGATCTTAGTATTATACTTATTTATTCAGCCAAAATATTTATACAACGGTTAAATTTTTAAGGATTGACCAACTTTTTATCTAATACTGTTTCTTTTCATAAATATGCATTGTTAAAATGAATAATTGTTTCAGGTTCTTTCGTGTTTTTTGGTTTTATGCTTGCTAACAGTAGAAGGGTAGGTTACAAAAATCACAAGTTATTTCGATTTTTTTTTATATCTAAAATTTGTTTTAGAAAAACGAAGAAAGTGGTTATCCATATTCCATATAAAATTAAAAACGTGAAACACACGCATACAATATATAAGACCATATATCACGGAAAGAAAGAACCGGACCATGGCCAACATGAACACCATCACCATCATCACCACCATCACCACGATGAGAAAAAACCACATGCAAAAGCCTTGCGCCATTATCATCAACGATAAGGATCGCTAAGATGAAAAAATATACCTAATATTGTTATTTATTTTATTAAAAGAAAAAAAATGGGTTTGGATTTTTTTGTTGTTGTAAATATTGTGTTGTTATTTAACTTAAAGAAATAAAATAAAATGGAAAAAAATTGCATTTTGTTCTTAATTGAAATAAAGTAATGATGTAGAAACTACAAGAGAAATTGAAAGAAAGCAATCTTTTGTGGTTATAATTTCACCAATATTGTTAGATCTGAAGACATTCTCAATGAAGGTGTAAACAACAATTAGGTAATTTTTACAACAATAAAATGAAAGGTATGCGGTCTAAAAAAAAAGAATCATAATTATTATTCGAAAAAAAATAATAAAAAAAAGAACTTAAAAAAATCTAACATCTCAATTGATTATGAAATAATGGATAAATTGATCCAAAATATTTAAATCTCACAACCAAAAGTTTACGTGCTCTAATTTATTTTTCATCGTACCTATCCTAACCACCAGCATTCTTCATTTTTTTTTCGGATCGAAAAAAAAATCCTTTTGAAGGGACGAAACTTTTACTTTTACATAAACATAATTGTTAACGATTTTTACGTACAAAAAACATTTTGCCGCATCATCGATTTGCGGACAAATGTTTCGATCAGTGATTATCTCCATTTTTAAGACAGCAAAATCCATTAAAAAGGGAAAATGGAATTCAGGAGACACTTAGTTTCGATTATCATTTCGACATGATCGGATTATTTGCTCCAAAATAAGGAAAAAAAAATGAAGCTTTTATTTGTTTTTTGTTCAATCGTGGTTTTAGTTTTAATTCAAATTTCACCTAGCTTTTGTGGAGGCGGTGGTCATGAGAAGTAAGACAATTTTTTTTTTCACTTTCGTGTTATTTTTAATTATATATTTTTTTTAAGAATTCATTTAAAAATACATGTTCCGAAAATCATCAACAAACATTTACATACGAAGACGGTTTACGTTCACGTTCATAAAAAACCAGAACCACCAAAGAAACATGAACATCATCATAATCATGAACATAAACATTCGCATCATACACCAATGAAGAAGCCTGAAGGACCCAAGTATCATCACCATCACCATCATCATAAGCATGATGGACATTTTCATCACACCCATAACATAAAGCCTCATCATGAACATCCCAATCACCACCACCATCACGGAGGGCATGGAGGTCATGGAGGGCATAAGGGCCATGGAGGACACAGTGGACATGGAGGGCATGGAGGGCATCATCATCACGATATCAAACCGGTCCACGAAACGCCGCATGAACACCACAAACCAGGCCCAAAAAAGCCAATACCAAAAAAACCATCCCCAAAAAAGCCATCGAAAAAACCGTCTCACGGCCATTTATTTTCAAATCTAATACATACAACTCATGAAGATTACTACCATCATGAACCAGAAGAAATTTCATTGAACCCAATCTCAGATCCTTATGCTGTTAAATATTACGATCAATACAATACTGCACCGAAATATCCAGCGGATTTCGATTATAGTGAAAATGATTCGGAAGAAAACAGTGAACCTCAACAAGAATATGAAGAATTACAGGAATATGAAGAAACCCCATCCGATGAAACAAGTGAAGAATACGATGGACCGGTTGATTCTTATGGAAACAAAATAATTTACATTTACCACCCTTCTGAAAATTATGATTATTCAAGAGCATCAAAACGTGTTTCCAATGATCCAAACGTTATTCTTATAGAAAATGAAAACAACCGATACTTTAATTCCGAAAAACAAATCAAAAATGATTTTCAACTTCCAGAAAGCTATAATCCTAGTGAAGATTTAAATTTTGATGTGTACCGACAATCTATAACACCAGAGAATCATTTTAAATACTTCGATGCACGACATGAAAAATTTGAAGATGGCGATTCAGACGACTTAATCGGTTATCACAGGAAAATTTTTACCTTCAGACCAAATCGTTAAATCATTGTAAAAGTTTAAATAAAAGCAAACAAAAAATTATTTTATATTGTTTTATTTTAATGATTTTCAACAATTCTTTATATTGATGTATTTGCATTCTTTCAAAAATTTGCGAATAACTTGCTATAAAGACGTGAAAAATGCTGAGACTCGAAGTAGTATTAATCAATAGGGAAAAAGGAATTTGTGCTATAAAATTAATTGTTGGATTTTAAATGGTTTTACTGGGTTTATTACAAATCGAAAGTCCGTTTTCCCATAGTAGCTCAACTTTTTGAGATATTGATAGTATGAAATTTTAACAAATATACATGAACTATTAACTATTTGTGTAACATTCACAACCAACACGGACAAAATTGACAAATCTCAAAAATTGGTTATTGGATGAAATCAAACTGACAGTTGAAACCAACGACAATAATCAGTTAATTCAAAGTTTTTTTAAAGTAATAACAAATACGACGGTGCTTTAGTTTTAAAACTTGGTGTGTGTAGAACTTGTAAAAGATTAAAGTGAAAATTGTCTCAAGAAGCTTTGTCTAGTGTGAATTTAACAAACAGAAACTGCTCCTCGTTATCGAATAAAATATTATATTTAGAGGGCTGTACATTAAATTTCTCAAGTGAAAATTCGAAAAAAAATCTTTGAGACAGTGATTATTACTTATATTTAGTTTTCTTACATTTTTTTTTACACGTATGTGTTTAAATATATTCTTTGTTTCTGTCTTTCTCTATATACATATTATATACGTTTGCTTATTATTATATTGAATAGAAACTACCCGTGAAATATTCATATTTCACAGCCAACATTACTACAATTGGTAAATAGTAAAAATTGGGAATTGAATGAAATTGAAATAACAGTTGAAATAAATGAGTTTGTTTCCTGTCTTTGCCAACATACAAATGTACACAAGTTTGCCTAATATTTTCTTGATTTCCAAACTAACTTTTGTTAAACAAAACTAATATGATATTTTTGTGTTTGATTTTCTTGACAGAACCGAGCCTTAATTTCTACTCTTAATACTTAGTACTAATTAACCATCATATTATTAGCATTCTATCAATCTTAATATCGCTCTTCTTTATGTGAATGACTTAATGGAAGCATTCTTCCTACTTTTCATTTAAATTATATAAATTTTTCGGTAAGCAATTTAAATGACTAATAAAGAGAAAATGCAACTTAATCTACATGTTGCATCCAAGTCATTGGAAGTGCGTTAGTTGCCAAATGTGTTGATAATAGTCAGATAACTTTTCATTTCTTAAAAAAAAATGTATCCCCCAAAACGAACTAACACCGCATTATAATAAATGTTTGCCTTAATTTACCTTTATTCTCTCAGTACTCAATTTGGGAAAAGTTTTAAAAATATATTTAAAACATCTACCATCTTTGGACATTTTGGGACATTTTTACATGTTCCTATTGACGTTAACATCTTGATAAGTTTTGTAAATTTGGTTGCTTACTTGTCTAATCCGAATAAAGTATGAACTAAGTAGTGTAAAGAAAGAATATCTTAAAAAATCGAGCTGCTGTTTAAGAAATGAGACTTCACCTGAAATCAGCAATGTTAAGTCATTAAGAAACCTTTCTAAAACGTGAAAAAACAAAGTTAAATCCTGTATACTAAAGATAATCGAGTAATTTCATTTAAATTATACAGCAAACTAAAATGCACTTTTTATTTTATTTTCTCATAAGAACATTCAAAATTGTTTGTGCTAACTATTTTGAATTTTTTCTTTATATATTTCTTAAAGCATCCAATGCTCAATAACCCTTTTTAGATAATATTGCAATACAATAATGAAACTTTATAAAGTTGTACAGAGTTAAAAAACTACTTTCGACTAAAGTAAATTGGGGTAATTTAAAAATGTTTTTTTATGGTGACTGCTACAAGGACCACAAAAGTGCTTTTATGCTTCATAAATACCACAACATAACTTACAATTAGT
The DNA here is from genome assembly GCA_958496175.1 of Sisyra terminalis. Classification (NCBI taxonomy): domain Eukaryota; kingdom Metazoa; phylum Arthropoda; class Insecta; order Neuroptera; family Sisyridae; genus Sisyra; species Sisyra terminalis. Next base: position 19,940,091 of record OY292275.1, read on the forward strand.
ATTTGAAAGTAAAATAACGACATTAATATTTCGATTAATTCCATGGCGTTATTGTTAAAATATAATAACTTGTTATTCTTAGTTGTTGCGTAAGAAAATAAAAAAACCTAGAGTTTGATGCTTTAAATTCAACGCATTGTTTTATAAAAATGGCTATTACTTTCTATGTTTACAGTGAATAGTTTTGTTCCATTGAAACATTTTAGTGAATGTTTACTAATTTATGTAATTTATAAGCAAATACATTTGTAAACTCTTTGAGCTTTTTATTCGTAAGCTTTGAAAATTGATTGAAATTTTAAAATTAACAGTTACAAAAGTCATTTTATTTTTAAGAGAAGTAAACAATTATAATTACATTTTTTTTTTGAACAATGAATATAATACACAATATGTACACGTTATATAAACATAACAAAAACATTTATAACAAAAATATAATTCCTTTATAAAAATAATTCAACATGAGTATTGGGTAAAAAAAAGTCTTCCGCTTCATTACTTTTGTGGCTCCCCAACAATTTAGGGTGAAATAAACAAAAAAAAAACGTAAAAAATGAAGAAGATGAAGAAGAAACGTCGCGTGATTACAATTACCATGACAACGTTGTTAATCATGTCTTGTTTGTTTTGGCCCACGGATTTTTGATTTCCCCTGGAGATTTTAATTGACCGGATGGGCTCTTAGGATTGTTTCATCATTTTCAGTTTTTTATCAGGTCTCATTAAAAAGTTACAGAATTATCCTAATTTATTTATAAAATACTTCACAAGAATTGTCGAGAGAAACGAAGACTCAAAAAGCGTAATCACTGGCCCAAACTATAGAGTGGTTGCGGTAAATTATTCGTATTTGGAAAGATTTTAATATCCACCATGTCCTCCACTAGCTTGCCATCCAGAATGACCTCCATAGCCGCCACCATAGTCCTGTCCATGTCCTTCACTGCTATGAACCTCAGTTCCTTTATCAATATCACCGCTGTATCCAATTACTTTATAATATTCGTGGTCATCACCGCCACCTTTGTGACCTCCTCCAACATGTTTATAGATTGTATGAGTGTGGTGAATCGTATGAATTTTAAATGGAACGTGAATTATTACTTTTTTTCTAAAAAAAATAATATTTAAACAATGTAAATCTCATATTGTTTTAAAGTTATTCATGTTACCCTCCATCATCTCCACCGCCTCCAGCAGAAACTTGCGTTAAAAGAAGCCCCAAGAAACAAACTGTTGCAGTCACCGCCTAAAAATTAATTAATTAAGTCATGTATCTAAATTGAATACACTTTTAATTTAAATAATAAGGAAAACATTTTTTTTTCTTAAATCTAAATCAATGCATTTTGAGCCTTTTTAAAAGGCTTTGAAAAATTAATGGAAACCCCCATGTGTTCTCGTTCCATTCAGAAATGTAATTTCAAGATTTTTTATCTCCATCGAAAAATATTTTTAATTAAATTGGGTGGCGTCCAGTTGGTTAGTAAAAATCAATTTTCAAAACCCTTTACGTAGTACACAATTAAACACGAAACAATTAAATTAAAACATAAAACATAAAACAGATCACAATCACTGTTGCTTGAGTACTAACCACAATACGAAACGATGCCATTTCTAAAATTCAGAAGAAAAAAGTGTAAATATTTCACTTTGAAAAAATTAATACGTTTCGCTTGCTACGATTTCGTGTCGAATGCAAAAACCGTAGACAATCGCTGAGTTTATATATCGTATATTTCTTAGACACCCGCTCAAATGAAAGGGAAAAAGAATTGTTAACTATGTAATGCCTCTATAAGAACCACTACACGTTAATATAATGTGTAAAATATATTATTAGTGCTGTGTGGGTACCTATCAAAATACATTTCCAATGCAGATGTAATGAAAAGAAACCATTCCTTATTTGATACACTATTTTTATTATAATGTTGTTGCACTCCAAAAAAAAAATAAATAAATAAAATAAGGTACCAGAAATTAGCAGTAGATTTTATTTCCATACAACTTAACAAGTATAAAAATAAGAAAAACATTATTAGTGGAGTTGAAATTAGTAATTAGTAATTACATAAGTTTTTGTTTCATTTTAATGAATGGCAAGATTAGAGTTTTCTTTTTGTTAATTTATATGAGTTGCATAAGCAATGAGGAAGTAGCTATTGCCAAATTTAGATGAGATAAACAAAAGAAAAGCTAAATAGAAAAACGAAATTTTACCTTTATTTTCCTAAAAGTGTTCAAGATTTGAAGAAATTGACGTTTTTTCTCCGTACTACTTTCTTTCGTCTTATTGTAAAAACCACTATTCATTGATAATAATTGTTATTAGCACCGTTTGCCGTATAATTGCATGAAAATTTCGCCGCCAGTCTAAAGTCAGGTATGCAAAATTTTTAGAGCAATGATTAAAGCTTATACAATATTTTTTTTTTACATTCATATCAGTAATGACGGGAAATCTCGATAATCTCTTATAACATTAATACATTTTTTTTTCTGAGAGGTTGAAATTCGATTCAATGATTGTCAAATATCACTTCCGGTGATTGGTGATCATTTTCTTCCGGATGATCAAAATTATTTTTGAGTGTTGAAATGATTAACTTAAGCTCATATTAATTTATTTTCACATTCAATGTAATATTAATTGTAAATTAAAGAAAGTAATTTTTGTTACAATTGGTTGGTTTTTAATTAAATTCGATAACTAATGAATTATTCAGTTAAAAATAAAGAAATATTTTTGTGAATTTATATTTTCAGTAATAATAAAAAAAAATATATAAACAAGAAATCTATTGAAGGCTTAGAGAAAATTGGAAAAATTGAGAATTGAGATTTTACTATATGATTCATAAAAATAGGATCAATTTTGGTAATTTCATCATTAAGCCATGTTTTTTATAACCATTTATTTATTGGTGAGGTGTTGAGTAAATTTTCTAAAGAGATTAGTTATGGGTAGCTAGTTTTGATAGTAAAATTTATAAAAATATTATTTTTTTAAAATAAGATAGAAAATTTTAAGATCCTTTTTTATAAATTTAAATAAATATTAGAACATTAATGGATCATAAAAACTCAACTGCAATATTGTTATAATTAGTGACGTTTCGCTATATTTATTAGCTTCTTCAGGCTCTGTGTACAACAAGAACAATACATACAAATAAAACTGTTTATTGCTAAGGAATATGGAAATTAACAATAATAATACCTCTAATTATAGCGTTAACGTAATTCTATGAATAATTTAATAATATAAAAATTAAATTAATTGAAACTCTAGCTAATAAAGTTAACAATTTTACACAATTTTGTTGGCATTTTTTGTATTTATGTACTCGTATTTGTTTATTGTTATTGTTAACAATTTTGGTATTGTTCTTGTTATACACAGAGCCTGAAGAAGCTATTAAATATAGCGAAACGCCGCTAACTAATTACAGTAGAATTTTTATGATCTATGAATCCTCTAATATTTAAGAAAAGATAATAATCCTTAAAGATAAATAATAAAAACCCCATTTTCTATTGAGTAAAAGTCAGACATAGGCCAATCATCCCGCTGTGCAAGGAGGATGGAAACGATCATCAAAACAGGATGGTGAATCATTAGTTAGCGAAGACTACTACTTACTAGCCATAAGAGTGTTACAATACCTTAAAGAAAAACAAATGGAGATTCAAACAACAACAATGAGAGACCCTTGGATTATCTTTCCTTGGGATCACTGGACATCTAGAAACAATTTATCCTTAAGAAATTATTCAGAGGAAAAAAACCTCTACAGATATTGCAAAAAATTTTTCTAGAAGTTCAGAACAACTATCCAGAGTACACAATTTATTACAATAATGGGTCAGTAACGGATGAGAGAACTGATATGCCAATTGTAAGTCAAAATACTTTATTCAGAAAAGACTATCAGAGGTTACACATGAACATATTCTCCACTGAAGCTGAAGCTATCAGATCATGTTTGAAAATAAAAGGACTAAAAGAACATCTGCCAATCAATAGCTTAGACTAACGAGCTTGTCTGAAAGCGTTCCTTAAAGAGAAGGAAAAAAACACTGCCATTTCAGAATTAAAAAAATTAATAGAGCTTTGGACAAATATTTCTAAATAATCGTCAAGTGGATTCCTGGGCACCAAGGAATCGAATAAAAGGGTTGATAAGGAAGGAAGGGAATCAATAACGGAACCAATAAACAATGAACTGAAACTGAGTCTGGAAGACAGCATCAAAATGTTAAAAAGCCATCACGACTCCATTGGAATAATACTTGGCGGACAGAACTATAAAAAGTGTTTAAGGTTAGGAAAACAATAATGGAAATCCCCAAAGTTAGACGAATTCACCCGGATAGAGGAAATAGTTTTGAATAGACTGTGAAGTGGTCATAAGAATCTGACACATCTCCATACAATTACTGGAATAACAGACGGTTGTGATCTATGTGGAGATCAATGTGGATCAATGTGGAGCAAAGGAACCTAGGCGGAAAGAAGAGTAAGTGGTGTCCTTCAGAAAATAGAAGGTTACTTGACTGTAGGTACTTGAAAGGAGGTGCGAAGACAACCTTACTGATTTCTGAGAGTAATCAATGGTTTTATTTTATTTAAGGCACTGTATAGGTTTTTATCACTGCAGCAATCGTGGGTACCTTTTTAAAGCCTTTAAAGGTGATAAATAACTGGCTGAATTTTTATTTATATGGTTCAAATATTTTAATTAATTATATATTCAAAAATCCTTGAAAATCCTATCAAAATAAAAAATCCTATATAATCACATATCCTTGAAACATCATTTAATATTTCATGCAGTAGTTTTAAAAAAAATCACATTTTTTCTGGCTATCACATTAGTTTTACCCCTTACAAAAGTTATGAAAAACTCAAAATCTGAACTAGAGGTAATAATTTTTGCAGAGATTTTTAAAAGTTATTTAAAACAAATTTAAAGATATACTTTGATATGAGATATGAGATGAAGATAAAGATGAAAACCAAATAGCCTGAAGATGCTTGAAAAAAAATGGTCAACAAAGCTTAACAACGGAGCTGATCATATCATCGTAAAGGTTTTAATGTTGCCACAAATATTCTTCTTCAATAACGATGTTTTTTAATTAAAGTAAATAATCCAACAAATTAAAAATTATTAGGTATAAAAAGTAAACAAATAAACCAGTTTCTTAATTTTATAGCATTGTTAAACTTTGATTTAACTTTATTAGGTCTAATAAAATGATTCATTGACTTTGATGTCTTTTTTGTTCAATAAAATCTAAGACAATCAATAGAATTAAGTGCGGGAAAATAACTTATTCGTCACGCACTGTGTTATAACTTCCTTTCCATTTTCATATCATGGCTGTTTAATACAATAATTACGAAGATTTTATGTGCATTTGAAAACTTATTATTGGAAGAAGGTGGCTTTGGCGTGGCAAATTATTATTGATACTGTATTTCTTTAACTACAATTTCTGTAAAATAAAGAACAAGTGAAATGAATACAGGCAACACTATGCAATTGATACGCATCCTCTAAATTCAAAATTGTAAAGATTTATTTCAAGTAATTTTAAAATAAAATTGCCAAACATTATTTGCAGAACTATCCAATCTCAAGTTTATTACTAATGCCATACATACACCATATTGAAACTAAATCTTTTTGATCAAATAAGATTTTTTCGCTGACTTTGAACAATTATACTGTTTTCCAATTTATGTAGGATAATTTAATAAACTAATGTATAAAAATCATACTATAAACATAAATTTGAACGGAAGTTCAAATAAAAATATTTGGATCACTCCGTGAATCATCACAAAGCAGTTACGGAGTGATCCAAACTACTTGATGACCACTGAGGAAGATTGCTTAGCAATCAAAAGACGTATCTGGGCAATACGTCATAAATATTTTTGTTTGAACTTCTGTTCAAATTTATGTTTATGGTATGAATTTTATATATTATTATATTAAATTATACTACGTAAATTGGACCACAATATATTCTAAATATTGTATAAACAATAAGTCTTTTTGGCTTACAAAAATAAATTTTATGAAATGTAAGTGAAACTATAACTACACTCTTACAACACAACTTTACTCCATGCTAATATATAACAATACTGACAAAATTAAAAAAAATAACCATTTTATGCCTAATTTGATCTTTTACATCCTTTTTGAATTATTTCGCATTTCATGAACTACATTATTTGTTAAAATTTTTAAATGTTAATTAAATACTCTGAATTCGTTTTTACCTCATAACCATATCTAATATAATTTAAAAATCAAAGACACATGTTTTTTCTTAACTATTATAACTTTCATATGAAATTAGTTATAGATAAAAAGTAAATTTCATTTCGGTGCATTTGAAATTTACATTACTAAGTTAAAAATTCATGGAAATCATTTTAAATTTACTTTGCACTTACATTTAAAAAATTAACAAATCAATTAAAGCTATTAAAATAATCAACTGAAAGTCTACAGTTTCACTAAAAATTAACGAAATTATTTCGTAGAACCAATTTCGTTTCATTTAAAAAGTGAAAGAAAAAATGGTTTTGAATATTTAATGCATAGACCAAATAATTTCTGCTTAATGACTTTATAGTACGTATGATATAACGACTCATAACTATTGACCAGTAATCAAAAATTAAAAAGAATAAAATGTTTTGAATAAAATAGTATATTAATGATTTTAGAATTCAAGAATAATGTTTTTTAATAATTCCGGAATTAAAATTCTAATTTTTAAACCAAAAAATTATCTTCGCTATTATAGATGAGTAATATTTGATACAAAAGTGAAATACTAATGATTGTCTTAAAAAAAATCTCAACTATTGGGTTTATTAATTTGTATTTTGAAATATTTGCTTACATTCTTTTAGAATACAGTAAAAAATTTGCTTTTAAACTATTAATAATTTTTATATGATTCAGGTCACTTATGACTTTCAAGCGACTTAAGTTTTTATATATTCAAGTTCTTTAATTTAAATAGCACTTTGTTTTTACGTTTAAATCATCTGAATTTAAACATAAGTTTTTGTTAGTAAAAATAATATATTTTTGGTTTAGATCCACAATTGAATCATATAGTGAAAAAAATGAAAAGCTGAAAATGAACTTTCGATGCCAACTTACGTTACCGAATAGAATTTGAAATTTGGAGAAATTTTCGGAAATCTTTTCAGAAGTGCTTTTGATAAATGCATCAATTTTCTTTACTACTTCAGGAGGGAGGTTTTTATACAAAACAGCACTTAATTTGCCACGAACCTATTGCGATAGTGAACTCAAAAAGGCGTTATTTTGATTAATCATTTTTTTGAATATTTCCATGGACTTGCATAGAGGAATATTTCTAGTTTCTCAATTGCATCGAGTACATTGCTGAAATTTGTCGCATTAAGACCAATATTTTTTTGATTGAAGACTTCTTAAACGTCTGCTGGTTTGAATTGATTACAATGGCGTCTGGTTTGTCAAATTTTCCATATAATTCTTTTATGACTTCGAAATTTTCAGCATAAAACAATACAGCTTTTTATCAAGTTCCCACCATATTAGTAGTAGTTCTGGGAGTAGTGCTACGTTTCTCTTTATATGCTTGTAGACGCCATAGTGCTTTTAAAAACACTTTTTTTTTGTAAAATAAATCAATTTATTGACTAACCCGAACTCGTTTCTGATCTTGTCCACAACTCTATGTAATCCGTGGGTAGATAGGTAACGTGAAGCAATATTAGGTACAATACTTTCAGAGCTTGACGTAAGGGGGACGTATCGACTGCATAATACAACACACCAAACAGGAATAACTACCGAAATAAGCTTTTACTATGAAAAAGTACCAAAATATGCAATAACGTTATAAAATGGAATTATATGCAGTTGTATATGCAAACATGCAAATGCATATAATTCAATGCCTACTTATAAGTATATTATTAGTCTTACGATTTACGTTAGCTTTAACATTTACTAAATCATTACTACTAATCGCAAAATAACAAAAATTCTTGTAAAAATCATATATTTTCCACATTAACTTGAAACTTTTATTCGCGATTTGGTTTATCTGTTCATAATAACTAATTGCAGTGAAACATGAAGTTTATTTGAATAAATAGATTAAAATAACATATCTTTCAAATTATACAGAGTTGGCCAAATGAGACGCACGAAAGTAAATGGAACTAAAACTATGAATTTTTAGTTTTGAATCAAGTTGGGTACCTTATTGGGAAAGTTTATCATTGTCATTTATGGATAAAAAATGATATCATTGATATCACGGTTAGTTTTACACGACGGTTAATTTTACTTACGTCGATTCGATGGTCAACATTTTTGATCCCATCTTCTAGTGGACACGTTTCTATGGCATTTATCTCAACAATGATGTTTTTTAGATCATAGGTAATAGCTGGCGTATCAACGTACACTTTGTTCTTTAAAAATTTCCTTGAAAAGAAGTGCAATGGTATTGAATCGCATGATTTTACAGGCCAATTCAAATGTTCTCTACACGAAATTAAGCGATTTTCGAAAAAAAAAAACGAGCAATTCGTTTATATTTTCACGTGTTGTGTGGAAAATTGCACTGTCTTGTTAAAAAAATCAAGTCAATTTTATTAATTTGGGGATAAAATAGTCGGTCATCATATAGTCGGTTGTCATGGTAATGTCTAGAATTGATAGTGTTGCGGTCTTAAAATATTCGAATGTTCTAACAATTAAAGTTTTCGAATATTCTAATAATTAGATTGAAGAGAGACAAAAGACGTTCCAGAACACTCTCCATATGATTCTAATGTGGGATAGAAAGAGATGGAAACATTCGAAATTACAAGAAGTATCTGGAAAAGTCTCGAACCTTCCAGAAGCTGCAAGTGTGTATATAAATAGGGCGATCGACCATCGTCAAATCAGTATTGAAAAGTATCGAAAAAAGTTACAAGTATCAGTTCCGAAACAGTTACAACCATTAAACTATAAGGACTATCAAGACCATAAAGGACACCATAGAATCATTTATAGGGGATGCATAGACTACTCATGGCTTTTATGTGGATTATCATCTGCTCTAATACAACAATAATACTTGTTGGCCATCCCATTTAAAATGAAATGCGCCTCACGGCTGAAGATGATTTTTTATGATTTTGATGAAATTCGGATATCAATTGTACGGTTGTCTAAAAGCCAATCGGTAAAGAGCTCTTGCGTTAATTGGATCTTGTATGCGTGTAAATTCAATGCCTTTTGCATTATTCACCATAAACTGACCCTCCATACGCTAATTCTAAGATCGATGCATTGACAATTTCTTTGAATCATTCTTTATCTTTTGCTTTTCAGCAGCAATGTTATCCTAAGTGCAAACGGTGTTCGGTCTGCCAGACTTAGATGCATCTTCAACAGAAACTGTAGCTTCGAATTTACGCACCAAACGACCAACATAATTGTTTCGATTAAGCAATTATGCCGACCAAAATAATCACGAAGTATGCGAAACGATTTTTTTAAACATTTTTATAGTGTTCTTTAATTACTGGAATGCGGTTTTCAATCAAATACAATTCCTTAGTGACAAATAGAATACATTCAACTAACAAAATGAATTATTGATGGCTGACAACAAAAATGTAGTCCGTATTAAATTGGCCTTTACTTTTCCGCACCTCATTTGGTCAACGTTACGAATCTAATCGAGTTAATTAACAAGAATTTGTAAATAATTTATGGTTGTCTTATAAAAGACAAGACTGTTTCAAATGCTTTGAAAGCACAGATAATTCTATAGGAATCGATAATAAAAAAGGTAAATTGAGCCAAGCACTTAGGGTCTGCGTTACCCAGGGGTGAATGCCAAAGGGATATGTGATATCATGTCTTATCGGTGGTTGAAGTGAAGAGATCAGAATACTGTGCATCAAGATCATGCCAATCAAATTCAGTAGCAAAATATCTAAATAAGTGGTAAGACCAAGCTTGGTGTATGTTATGAAATGAAGAAAAATATTAAAAATAAACTAAGGATTATTTAAGAGAAAATTTTGAGGTGGTCACTGGGTTATACACTGAAGAACAGATTGAAAAGTAAAGAGAAATAATAGAAGAAACTAAGGTTGACCAGAAGAAAATGAAGTTAGGAATCCTAAGATATTGGCAGCATATCCACAGAAGAAATGAATGTTGCAAATGTAAGAAAACTATGACCATGCTGGTAAATGGTAGAAAAAGAAGTCATAGACCAGGAAAAACCTTCATCAATTCAGTAATTGATATGATCTAACTGCGGTTGACTTCAAAAGGTTGGAAGAATAGGAGCATGTTGAGAATGAAAATTAAAAAAAAAATGTTATAACAAGAGGCAAACTCTAGGATGGCAATTTCACATGAAAAAAATAAATAAATGTATTACTCTAGAAGGCAACATGATAATAGTTCAAGTAATAATTTTACCTAAAATCTTTTTGATTATGCCGAAAATTTGCTGGAGGTGATATCGATAGCCTCTAGTTATACACTATAGTTTTATTTTTTTTCGTTTAAAAGGTTAAAAATAAAATACTGCAGTAACCTAAAACATAGCAGTAAGTTGAACTAGAAACCTATTCTGGCACTTGAAGCGTGTTTTTAAGCAATATTTTTTCGAAGAATACAAATAAAATCACATTAAATGTTTTAGCATTAAAATTTGATACAAAAATTGCTGAGGGCCTTTAGGTGTTAGAGCATCAGCCTCTAGTAGCACTGTTAGTTATAAATCAATTTCTGTTTTATATATGTAAAAACAAACTTTATGTCTTTTTAGAAATTCTAATAAACTATAGTTACTGATTGATTTGTATAGCATTGCTAGGTTTTATGCTAAATTAAAGGCAAGAAGTTAAAAAATTATACTTATCTGTTTACAAGAGTTTTGAAATTCAATTGTCATCGTTATGGGAAAAATCAGCAATGTTTCACATATTATGTGAATGAATGCATTTATAGTGATCTCCAGATATCTCCTTCTTGCTTTAGCAATTATGGAATTAAAAAAGCATAAAAAAGTATCATTTATGTAAAGTAATAAATGCTTCAAATCGGTAAGTACCTACACATTACTAACATTTCATTTTTGATTTTCATGGCCTAATGGTGACTTTCCAATCGTGTTCATTAATTGATTAATTGTCTATTATTAAGTTTTAATTTATTGAGCGTGTTAAAATCGGAAAAATAAAAAGCGAAGAAATGAAATGAAAAGTTCTGTCACCGTAAATCGCGAAAATCATTCTCACGTATTATTCTACATGATGATACTGTGCATAGAGTAATCATCGCGAATTTCTATATAAAATGATTGATTTATTTACAATTGATCGTTAGTGTTTCTGTTGATCTAGACTAGTTAATATGGGAATCAAACAGTTGGTAAGTTTTTCAAAATATTAAATTACTTTATGGGACACACAATCGTAGATCTATAAAATGTTAAAATTACTTGCTTCACTTTTACTTTCTCTGGAAAAACACGGAAGACAAAAAAAGAGATCATGCTTAATTGAAAATACGGAAGAAAATTGGAAACACTATTTTCTTTTATGTTTATTAATCTTCTTTTTTCACTAGTTTTGAACATTTTTAAAAAAAAAATCTTTCTGCTTCTAGATTATAACAAGCCTATTTTTACCATTTGGACTGATATTTTGTTTTCAATTAGAACGGTAAGTGCGTTTATATGTAACAAATTTATTTCTGAAAATTTTACTTTCTATGATAAATTTTATGAATAAATTTTAAAACCTCAAAAATCAAATGGTACTAATTTGAACGGTAACATGCAAACGGAAAGGTACCGTTTTATTACATGTATATAAGTTAAAAATTAATATTAAATATTAAAATTAGTTTGAGATTTATTTCTTCATTTTCCGATAAGCTTTTTTTTTTTGTTTTAAAATGAAGTTAAATTGAACCATTTATAATAAACAGCTATCTATCAAGTGTAAGGTGAGAAAAATTACGGTCCTATTGTTCGATTGGTGATTTATTTTTATTTTTTTTTAAACGAACCAGAGGGTTTTGAAGGGTATAAAAGGAATTGTTAAATGAGTATACGATCGAAATGATTAATGGGTCTTGTTCGAGGATTATTATTAACAGATAGTTCCATTAAAAAAGAAAAAAAATACTCCTGGTTCGAATCGAACACGATGTTTCTAATAATGATGGGTTCAATGCCCATTTAGCTTGAGCTTGTTTAATTGATTCCTTTTTTTTAGAATTAATTTGTCGCATATGATTCCTCAACTGGCTCGACAAATTGGACAAGCTGTTGGAACCTTACCTTGTGCCAACAAAAACGCCGGAATGGTTGCCCTCCCTTCAGTCCAACACGGAATTGTTCAAACACCTCCGAATTTTCTTTCGGTACCATCAAATTTCGTTCATTTGAATAATGCAGCTGTTTCACCTTACCCCAAAACTAATCTCAACTCATTAGCAGCATTGTATGCCAGAAATTTACTAAGAAATCAGGTATTTTGTTAAACCAAAATTATTTTTTTTCAATCTTCAATTTTCTTTTATTTCCAACAGAATACAATGGCCACATCTTTATATGAACCAAAAAAACATATGACAGCCGCAATTTTAGGAACCCAAGTTCAATTACAATCACCTTACAGTGTTCCTTCCAGGCCTCGAAGTTTATCTCCTTTAATAGCTCAACAAACACTACCTAGAATAAATATGGTCCTAGCAACACCTTCATCAGTACCTAATGTGCGTTATGGCTTAGGAGCAGTTGACATTCCTATATCTTCCTCACTTTTCACTGCTCCTAATGCTGTACTATATGCAGCTTTAAATCAAGCTACTCCAAAAAGCGCCCAAGAAGATTTAAAAGAAATACGTCTTGGTGAAAAGAGATATAATTTCCATTCTTTATTTATTAAAGATCAAAAAGAAATTAAACCGGTGCAGGAAGATATTGAAGACGATTATGAACAAGAAAATTTGGAAGATTTTACAACTCCAGTGAATTCAGAAGATAAAACGCAATATCGAAAACGAAAATTTAAAAAGGTATATTGAAATTGTTAAGTTTGTTAAGTTTGTTATCTTTTATTTGTTAATGTTCTTATTTATTGTAAATACTTTTCTTTTTTTTAAATCGTTACAAATTGTTAATAAAGACTATTAAAATTGTTAAAATAATTTAATTTATAACGTAGGAGTAATAACAATTCTTCATTATTCTTCATAGGTCACAGGTCACAATTTCTTATAGAGTATGTACAAATAAAATATTTACAAAGTTATAATTAATCGATAATTATAATTAAATTACATTTCAAATTTATTTCATTAATAAGATTAATAATTTCATAGGTTTATAAGTATGGAAGATATCTTACAAGATATGAGCGCCTTGCGCGCCTTGCCTTACGGAATGGTAAAACTACAAGTTTTATGAAAGACGGATAGATGGCACACAAAACTTAATTTTGTGTTTTTCATGGTTTTTTGGTTTCTAACGTTTCTAAACCTAAAGAAATTTAAATGCAAATGTTTTTAAAAGATTATCTAATCTGTAATATGCAAATGAATAACGACAAAAATACGAAGAAATACTTTAAGTATAATTTTGTTTCACACATAACGTGTGAAACTGTATACAAATTTCAATAAAAAGCCCAACAATTAAAATTAGACCATATTAAAATTATTATAACTCACATTAAATTATATAAAAAAAAATAGTTTTCTAAATTTGAATTTGTTTTTATTGACCAATAAATAATTAACTTAATATAAATATATATTCTTAATCAACATATATTTTATCGATATATTAAAGAAAAGCTTTGAATATCTGACATACATAGTTTCCTCTTATACTAATACGTATAAAAGCTCTATGGATCCTCAATATATAATACATTTAGATTCATCAAAAAGCGATAATTTTGTTTAGGAGGAAGGCTTCAGAAAATTAAATATGTTTCCAACAAATAAGTTTACTAGTTGACCAAAGAATAAAATATCAACTTGTTTTTATTTTAAATTTAATTTTAAAAAAGGAAATAAAAATTTAAAGAAAGTTTATACTTTGTTCATAGTTCAGAAAGATCCATAGTTTAAAAGCTATACAAAAACTAAAAATTTCTTCCCTGCTATGTACATAAAAAAATATATTTTTTTGCCCTGCGTCTTCAAACCCATATAGGATATTTATAGTATTGTTTGTCTTAAGAACTTCGTATCGTTCCTCTGAGAGTAGTTCTCAATACTTCCTAGATTCTTTTATTCTCCCTATACTTTAATTAATTTTACATCTCTAATATAGCAATGTTTATCCCCTTTGCACTTTTGTGAAGGTATATACCTATTGTCAGAATGAGGATCAGTTAGAAAAGTTTTTAAAGAATTCCAATATCAAGATTACATTTCATTGTAATTGGTAGTTGAAATTACGTTTCACATCTATCGATTTCAAAAACTCATCTACCAAAGTAAATAAATGTATCAAATATTCTGTATGTATACATGTAATAGTATTCAGTAACTGTGCTCTTTTTTTAAGTATATTTTTTGTTGCTTTTTATAATTGTATAAAACAATGAAGAGAAATGTGAAAACAATGAATTATTTTAAATTTCAAAATCAAATTTTTATTCTTTTTTAATAAATTGATTTATATATAACAATTACTTAAAAGAGAACGTTTTAAATAAGTTCATAATATTATTATATCGTTTAAATTGCAAAAATATTTTCAGTTATTGAAATTATAATTTTATTTTTTATTATTTCCGGAAATAAACTCTTTTGGAATGTGACTAACTTCAACACAATAATGGGAAAGTGCACTCATCAAAGCGATCAAAAATAAGAGTTAATTTAACCTTTGCCATTTATGATCTGTAAAAAAATTTATGCAACAGCCGAGCTTATAAATAAATTAAATGGGTGCAAGAATCTCGATAATGAAATTTCCTGCAATTTATTGCAATGCAATTTCTTTTCTCAGGCAGAATGAAATCTGCATACTCACATATTTAAACAACTGCTGCGTCTGTACCTACACATGAATGCAATCATCCATGCTGCATTTTTCTGTACTCCAATTAATTACTACCCATAAAAAAGACAGGCAAAGTGATACTTGAAATCAAAAGTAATATTTTTTTTTGCAACGGAAAGTAATTTGCAAGAAAGATTAAGAAATATAAACCTGAACTTGAATGTAGAAGATCGAGATGGATACAATGACAATTATGTTTGTGAAAAAAAAATGCTTCGAAGATGAAAGTCGTTACGGATTTAATGCACATAGTATGTATGCGTCAGACAATGCAATGTTCCTTTCACCTTTTCAACAGTAATACCTAAGATGATGACATCATTAATTGTAACAATTCGCCATCATTGGACACATAATGCCAGAATGAAAAAATAGGAAAAGAAAATATTCAAATTGCCTTGTTATGTACTATTTGATTTCTTTTTCATTTAAATTCATAAAGTTAAACAGGATGTTTTTCAATCATCAAAGTAAAAATACAATAGTAAAAAAAATATACAGTAAGGGTATTGTAATAAGTAAAATTAAGAGTTATTAACTGAACTAGTTTATGGTACATAGGCAGTGGTGTATTGGTAAAATAAGAAGTAACGGAATGCATAGTGATAGCAAAAAATAGTCTGCGACTTTCCACAAGTAGCTTCCTGAATTTTTTTCGAAGATCATCTTATTTTAAGCTAACTATCTTGTACTAACTATTTTTTTTATTCTTACTATATAGAATATTAACAAACACAAAAATAAGAAAATCGAAAAAAGATAAAAATATGAATTTTAAAGAAATTATTAATTTTATACATATAGTACACTTAGAGTGTACTAGAGAATCATTTTATTTGATTTAAAAACGAAAACAAAACAAGACACAAAAAGCAAGATAAATTCTTTATAATTTACATATTTTTTGAAATTTTTTTGAAAATTCGCCAATTTATAATATGATTTTTATTTGAAATAAAAAAAAACACCACTAAAAACATGTGTGCAGGTCACACGCGATATAAGTGAAACTTGCAATAACGTGAGCTTCAAGTTAATGAAACAAATATAAAATTCCAGGATAAGGATAATTGTAGCGTTTAGTTATGATAATAGTGACATAACATTAAAACATAGAGGTGTAGTAAGGAGAATTCAAGTTTTTTTTTCCTCGAAATTGATGGTAATTAAAAACAACAGTTGGCAATTGAGTGCCAATGAGCACCAACCAACACAAATAAGCGTTTGAAATAAGCATTTGCATTTTACTGTCTTTAATCACTTCAGTTTCTCACATCAAAGAAGGGAGAATTCTATATATGTCTCTCTTCCAATGCTTCCCACACAGGTGCTGTTACATTAAGCTTAGTTCACTCCAAATTTGTGCCTACGTAGACGGCGCTGTTAGTTACATCTAGTATTATTATTTGCTTACTGTACAGTACGATATTTCTTATAAACAAATCAGTGAAAACCAACGAAACACTATATAATGTTTTATATATCATTCTTTTGTACGTTTAAATCTTATAGATTTATGCGTTTGTCTCTTTTTACTGTCGCTTTTTCGTTACATCAAATTTTAAGTCATAACGATGCTAAAGAGTTTTCACGTCACAAGTACCGGAGCGCATTCTGGAAAGTCCCCTACCCCAATACACCACTGTAGATAAGATGATATAATGAGATGTATAGAAGGGATGAATCGTAACATAGAAAGTATGAACCATAGTTATTTAAAGGGCCGGTATTTTCATTTATGAATAGATAGATCATATCTATAAGAAAGCTATTTAATTTATTAAAATTTATCTGTAAGATAAATCCTACACATATCTTCTAGATTATAATAAACATGTTTCTCTATCCTTCGGAAAAAATTATGTCTGGAACATAAATGTTTCTATCTAGATGTGAAAACCGACTCTTAAAGTAAAAAATATAGTAACTAGTGTTCAAATATTCTCTTTCCAAATAAAACTCAATCTAAGTGCTCCTGGAAGATAAAAATAGAAAATTATGGAAGATTTCCTTAGAAAACAAAAATTGGTAAAATTTGAAAGGAAAATGTGTAATTTTTGAAGTTTCAAAATAAAAATTAGTACTGGTGTTTGCATCTATAAACCATTTTAATATTTAGTATGCATACATAATTTTTTATTATTAATATTGCTTCCTGTAAAAGTATATACAATTAATCAAGGGAAAAAATAAAATAGTATGTACAGTACATACATAATAAAACACGTTTTGATTGATGAAAGAGATTACTCATTGAATAGAGTTTATGCTCAGATCAACTTGTAAAAAATATCATCATCATTAAACTAAAAGATGGTAATTTTTGAGAAATCGGGTAGTTTCTGAGAAGCTGCCAAAGGGAAATCCCACTGGATCTACTATAAGCCGTTATACAAGTAAGAGAAGACCGTATATTTTGGGGGCGGTCCATACGACTGTTGAAATAAAATAAAATAAAATGAAACATCAATTGAAAAAGCAAGGTCTTAAATTAAATAAAATTATTTAAAATTGAAGAAGTAACGGAATTAAAATATAGGCCAACGCTTTCTGACCTTTTTCCACTTTCATTTATAAAGATTCATATGTTGAATATGGTCAAAACCGCTAAAACAAAATTGAAATTAAACAATGATGAATACATTGATTTCATTTTTTTCTTTCAATAAATTAAGATTATCATAACTTTACCAGGTAAATTAAATCTCTTATTACTCGTAAGACAATAAGATATAAAATTGAAATTCTAAGGATGATTTAAAGGAAAGTTAAGCTTTATGTTCGTTTTTTATGACGAATTGATGGAAATGGAAATTAGAATTCGTTAAGCCCTCTGATAATATCTGGAAAAGAGAATGAGAAAAACGTAATTGAATAATACGTTATTACATCTGTAAATGTTTACAAATGAACAATTAGAGAGAGTTTAACGCTGTAAATTACAGTAAAACATTTTTATAAAAAGAAATTACGTCTTGGTAACTCTTGTAAATAAGAAAGTTAAAAGGAAGAAAATTAAACATTTATTCTTAGCAATAAGTATTTTTAATATTAATTTTATGAACACTTTAGAGTATAGGCTTGTTTAAATCAAGTATTAGATTGATAAAAGCAATTTAAATGAACTAATGTTAAAACATTAATAATGTAAAAATACATTTTCACAAATTTGTTGTTTATTAATATTTAAGTAAACAATATAAAAGTAAGAAGCTTTTTGGTACTGTAACCATAATATGTTTTTACTACCTATTGTTATCTTTCTTTATTTGTAGCTTTGAATTCTAGTTTGTAACAGTTCATACTTATACCTTCTAGTATGTGTTCAAAGTACTTGAATTTTTGCGATTTTCAAGTTGTAATTATTTTTTTTGTAATTGGCATAAAATGCTATTATTTGATTCTTAAGATGTTCAAGGAATTCGAAGGAATTTGAAAGGATTCGATTTATCGTAAACTATTTTCAAACTTTGCTTACCAAATATTTTTCAACCTAATGCATTCTATATGCTGGAAGAAAAAATATAATCGCTATTGCTTGGTTTACTTTATTCCATACACTTACGCTTATGAACACTTAAGGGGTTAAAGAAGTAATAAGAATCTTTGCTTTTAAATTGGTTTAAAACTTTGAACCCAAAAAAAAAAAGAAAAATAAGCTTATTCGATTGTATAGAGGAAAATTTCTGTGTTATATTTATTTGGATAAAACTCAAATTTTAAGTTACGGTTGGGGTTGTAGCAATCCTAATAATACTTATTTGTACAGTTTTAAGGGTATTAGTCGTCGTTGCCAATATTTATATGAAGAGTATAATGAAAGTAAGTTTTTCGGAATCAAAGTAAGAACCGGAAATTTTATAATGTGGTTTTTTGGAATTAGAATTGGAACCGCAACCGAAATTGGAGTAGAAGGTCTAATTAAATAATAGAATGTAAAATCAAGATATTTATTTTTCGATTCGTCAAATATATTTAAATGACTATAATAATACATACAAGTTGCATTAAAGTAAAAAGTTATAAAATTTGAATTTTAAATTCAATTTGAATAACTTATAAAGCAGCAAACAGATATTGATCACCAAAAGCTTGGCCTATTTTTAATAAACCTAATCCTTTGAATGATTAATCCTTGATTTAAAAATTATCGGAAGAAAATTCGGAGTGAGAGGTATAAAACCATTTGGATGTTTCGATCTCTTTAAGTCAAAATCAAAGCTCAGTAATATTTTTAACTCCCATGAAATATGTATTTTTACAGTTTCTACCAGGGTTGCCTTAAATTAGTTTAGGTTCCGAGGGCTATTATTTTTTATCTTTGACTACAATTCCGACTTAGGGTTTTATCAACTTCAGGCCAAATTGTTATTTTTTTAGAGCTTTTTTGGGTCATAAATCGCTACCATTAATCAACAATTTAAATGCGATTTATGAGATTAAAAAAAATATATATATTTATAATTCTGGTACAACAAAAGATTATTAAAAGCTGAAACTCAAGTAAATATTCATAGTTTTATTTCATAGTTAGCTAAAATGTAATTAATTAAAACTGTTTTAATAATGTCATAAGAACCATTGCGTTTCAAATTAATTTCTCATTAAAAGGAACAATTTTTTATCAAATATAAAAATGAAGACATAAACAGGATTTAATATCCTGTACAAAATTATAGGGCGATATTTGGCTTTTACTGAAAAATGATCTGTTTTATTTATTACAGCACGGAATTACTGTATTATTTTTTGTAGAACTATTATATTTACGATAAAAATCAATATTAGAGTTAGGTTTGAAGAAAAGTTTGCACCATGAAAGTTTTCAGCATGATAGGGATTAGATGACGTCACACCAAAGTAAACAATAAGCGACTGCAAGTACCTACGTTTTCCTAATAACTGGCATTTCTTCCACTAATAATGTTTACAGGGGGTATTACAATATACAAGTAAATTGACCGAAAACCTACAAAAATTACTTGTTTTTGTTCCAACACATTCTAACAACCAAAAAAGTTCTTAAATTTAGCTCGCCGGAGCCATAACAGCATATCTGATAATTTAAATGTACATATATTTAAATAATTTTGGTTAAGGTATTATTTGAAACCTATTATAGCAATAAAAATTTTGTCAACGAATCAACTTAACCAAAAAATCTAAAATGATAGTACTTTTATTGAGTGATTATTATTAAAAATTGTACAATTTTTAGTACACAAAACACATCTACTATAAAAACTTTAATTCTGTCAGTTTGCTCAAAATTTTTCTCTATTTGGAAACATAAAATTTCATAAATAACTTTGTATCTTATTTTGAAATTTGTAAGTAAAAGGATAAATGTAAAAAGCATTTAATACTTAAACCTGTTTATTAACACTAAGAAATTTAGATGAAACTCAATTTACTTAAGTATGACGTCACTCGAGTTGTAACCTATAATAAACCGTTTCTAAACACAAAATCAAATCTCAAAAAAAAGAAATATTTCACAATTTTTTAACCAAAAATAATCAGAGTTTAATGGGAAAATTGATAACATATGTTTTTTACGAAACATTTTACTTGGGTAACGTATTTTAAAAACAGTCAAAGTGCCTATACTGAAATTTTATTATTGCGAAATATATATAAAAGTTTAATTATTAACTATAAGAAAACATTTTTTTCTATTGTTGAGAAATAAATTTTTGTTGAAAATAAATAAATAAAAAGTGTTAAAAATAAAAATGCAATTTTAAGCAAAAATTAATTGTTCTTTTTCTTAAAGAACATATTAAAATAATGAAAGCATTGTGCTATATAGTGTTATGATTAATTATTTTTTGAATGAAAAAAAAAATGAATCATTCATAAAAACAAGAATACTGAATTCCAATTTGACCAATTACTTTTCTGTCTATTGTTGTACGTTGGTGAAGGAGTGAATAATATTTTTTGATACAATACAATACAACTCGACATTTATACCACGTCTGTAATATGAAAGAGTTAATTGATTTTATGTAAATTCATTTCGTTGAAATTTTTCTTATTTCTGAGTTAAAAATATTGCAGTTGATTTATATATGCAATTTTTTTAAACCCAAGTTCATAGTCATTACCAAATTGAGTATAATAACGAAAGAAAGTACGACATTTTTTTTTAATAACTATCGACCGTTGGACGTTTGTAATTAACTATTTAAATAACGTTTTAATTTACTAAAAAAAAAAAATATTACTGGGGGACATTTTCACTTAGCCGGCAAAATTGAAGCAAAAAGAAGATAAAAATTGACTTATAATTTAAAAACGTTCAAAATTAACTTTCCTATAAATCAATTATTTGACGTTCTAGTAATTATTATTGGTAATTAATATAGCCACTTTAAAATTTCATTTTCTTTCCATTTTCTTGTGTAGGTATCTACTTTAATTTTAGTGTTTAGATTTACATGGTTCGTTTCTTTCTTTCAAAACTACTTACATTCAAATCCAACAAATTTTCTCAGAAACATCCTCCTCTGATCTAATCAGTTATTGCATTCAATTCCATGGCCTAGTGCAACTTTTCACTTAATATCAGGTTTGAACAAAGCTAGTTTTTTGACCCCGACTCCTTCTAATATGTTTTCACCCATCATCTTATTAGTAAAAAAAAATCTCCCTTGTCTGACAAACCGGAAAACAAAACGATCTAACATAAAATAAATCACTTTCGCCTAGAATTCGCTGCATTCTCTAATCTATAACTCTATAATACTGTTCAAATGTAACTTTGAAGCAATTTAATGTAGATTAAAAAAAAGTAGTTAGACATTTGAAATTTGTTTCATTAATTTGATAATTGATGCAATTAACATAGAAATAACAATTAGAACAATCGTTTTGTCATTTTTTTATTGCTTTTAAATGTTTTTTTCTTGTTATTGTTATTATTTAAATTATAAATGAATGTTGAATGGTAAATGTAATTGCGGTTTTATCGCGTAACTTTACTTATACTCAGACACAGTCTATACTCTTATTTTATAATAATCATCAAAGGGAAAGTTCCGGTTCACTCGTTTTTTTCTTCTTTGCATTCATCTCGTTTTTAACAGATTTTTTTTATTTTCAAAAGAGTCACGTCGAGTAAATGAACAATGGAATAAGGCCCTTGACATTTGTTGAAATTTTTCTACTTTTTTGAAAATTTCTTTCAAATATACAAGTAAAAGTGAAATGATTTTTAATTGATCGACTTAAAATCTAATACAAATGAGTGATTTGATTTGGCTGCTAGATACACTTACGAAACATTTCAAACCCTAAGGGCCTTAATATTATTTTTATATAACTTTTCTTTTGGTATGTGTGGTCGATCAGAATCTTCCGGGTTTTTTTTTCACTGATTTCATCTAGTAGGCACGTAATTAAATTTGGATTAAACCAAAATGCAACGATTTAATATATCGGAAAACTTTCTTTTTTATTGTCATTTATTTCATTTTTTTGAAGGGTAGAATTAAAGAGTTTTGATTTTCTTTTCAATACATAAACACTTAAATATCATGTTAGCTACATTAGAACTTAAAAATATATTCTTATTATTTAAAAAAATATGTTTTTTATAAGTAAGCATTTGTTACTGGATCAATAATTATTTAACATTGTTTCTACTAATATTTGTTACTTAATAGAATATAAGAAAAATTATATAAACTGAATACTTCAAATTTTTAAAATTACTAACAAATTAAAATCTGAGAATGCGGTATTTTGTTCTCCATATAAAGTTTTATAAACAAGTCATATTAATTATATTTATTACCATATTTGTCATAAGGAAAATAGCGTAAAGCAAGAATTAAATGAAAAAAAATCACTTAATTAATTTGATTAAATTTACCTAATTTGATGTTATAGGCAAAACTTGTTTTGTTGTTACATTTATAAATACCTCCTATTCTAGAAAGCTCAATGAATAAAAATATAAGTAAACACAATATTTTTCTGATTAACAAACGAATGTAATGTGGACTGAAATATCTATTAATTATCAAATATTTATGTGATAGTTACAGGTGTACCTAAAGGGGTTGGTTGGGTTTTTGTGATAACAACTAATACTTAAAAAAAACTTAAATGAAAAAATATTTTAATTTTCTAATTTTTTTTCTGTCTCAAAGTTTTTCAGAATGAAAACTTTTTTCAGAATTTTCACAAAAAAGCTATTTTTTTACAAATAACTTGGAGATATCAAGATTGGCTCGGCAAGCACAGATAGAGATGCAAACGATACATTAATTTTTTCAAACATCGATATATCGTTCATAAATATCGATGTTTTAGCATTGATGTTGAAACCCAAAACATCAATTATACATCGTACTTTATGAGCGATGATTTTTGAATGGTATTTTATCATAGCATCAATTTCCGTTCATGATATATAGCTATACACATAAACAGATGTCTCCCTCAGTTACAAACGTAGATTTGTGAACTCCATCAATTTATAACGCATGAGGTTATTAACTAACGAGAGACTCGGTTAGGTTAGATGTGATCCAACGGCGTTTGATTATTAACTGACGGATTTTACAGTGTTATCCCTGTTAAAAAAGGCAATTAAAAACTTTTTAAATGTAATGATTTCAAAATACCTTTTTTAACAGGGATGGTATCGTAGTTAGAAATTATTTATTTATTGTTATTTAGAAACATTTTATATAAATATATTTAAATGGTGATAAAAACCATCGACAAAATAATCGATTTATCGTTCATGAACTTCGATGTTTTTAACATCGTTGTTTCACTTTTAAAACATTGATGTTCTCGCATCAATGTTTTTATGAACAATGTTCCATCCCTTATCACTCATAATTTTTTAATGAATTTTACTAGAAATTTAGAATCAATTGGATCCCAGAGGCTGAGCTTCAGTAATGCCAAATAAAAATTCTGCTCATTTTTCTTACGATTACCAAAGCCGTGAACTAGTAACAATTAATTGGAGCTTATTTACTTAAAGTAATTAAAGAAAATTTTAAAAAGTTTGTTGATAAAAATAACACGTAATGATATATTTGTATCGTATGCATGTAGATAGTTACTAATATAATTTTGAGGATGGCGAAATGCATTTTTTTTATTTCAAATTTGGCGATACCAATGTATTGTAATATAGGAAGGTGAACCATCTAATTTAAACTTTCACAAATTATAAATAATAACTGATAATTATTTGCAAGTATCCAGTAATTAATTTAAATTTAAGAAAAATGTAAATGTATCGTGAAGATATATTATTGCAACCAAAGTTTGTATGTGTTATATTAACTACCGTGTAATATGAGTTATTAAAGGACTCATAACATTTAAGTAACACTTATGATTAGTGGAAATGCTAAGTATATAATTTATTAGTTTGCCAAAAATAGTTATGATTTTAAAATAGTTGATTTTAAAAAAATTAAAACAAATATGATCGAAAGCGTTTATTTATTTTATTTTTGTTTTTATTAATTGTTGCTTTATAACTACAAGAGTTTTTGGGAACTCTAGGGTTTATAAAAAGGCGTATCGAAAAATATTGGAAATTTGCTCCATACTAGATTCGAACCCAGTACCTACCAGTTTCGGAGCAGCCATCTTAACCACGCGGTCACCAGCATTGATTAGTTTATTAAATATTATTATATATTGAGAAAATTAGGTTAAAAAATATTTCGAATGGTAAAGTTATGTATCTTTTATCTTCTTTTATTGCACAATCCACACAGTGGTGCAAAAAGTACATTTGATCTAGTAGGTATATCACATGAATATATTAAGCTGACTAATCCATATTGGTAAGTTGGTACTCAAAATCTACTAAATAATTCGGTGGTATTCTACCGTTGAGGTCTTGTTTTGGTCCCACTGTTGCCTAGTAGGTTTGAAGCAAGGTTGCTTGCATGTTCACAGGTATTTTTTGCAGAAAATTTTCATCTCCTGTTTTACCGTTAGTGTTTCCGTATCCTCATGTATTTTGCTGTTGTTAACATTGCAAGGGACGACATTGATGATTTGTTGCGGAATTTTTGAATGAAACTTCTGGCGTATTTCTATGTTGGAGTTGAAAGCAGTTCTCCATAACTGGATTCCATATTCCCATACCAACTTCAGCGAGATTTTGTAAATTTGGAGTTCATTTTTTGGGGGAAGAATGAAGAACCTTAGGAGCTACCAATATTCTTCTGAATTTGCTATTTAAGTGCTTTCGAGTTAGCTTTCTGTAGGGACTTCAAGTCATACCTCTATCAAGGTGCATATCGGTGCAATATATAAAAAATATATTAAGATGATGCAAAAATAATTTTAATTGTAACTAAAGAATTTAGAGATCTCATTAGATTGCTAACAAATTAATTTTCTGCATATAGAAAACCGAGAATATAATTTATTTATATCTTAAAAAATACATAAAGTTTTTAAATCACTAAGAGGTAAACAGGAAGACATACGTTGGATTTTGATTTTAAAGAGGTACTACGTTGCAAACCCTTAGATTCGTATAGTTATCCTACATTTTTGTATAGTATATTGAGGAAATTATTTTTTAAAAAAACCAAAACACAAATGGTTTTATATGAATATTTTTGAAAAAAACACACTAGGAAATCATGTATGAAAAAGTATTAACTTTCAAACATAAATAAATGATCCATTGATTATATTGTTTAAATTTTTTTTTGTAATACTTCACACAGAATTTCTTTGTTACCAAAAATTTTACCACTTTTTTTTTTTGGAAACATATTATTGGAAAATTAAAGAAGCAAAATGAAAATTGCAACGTCAGAAAATTACGAGTATGAAAGAGTTGTTCTTTACTTATTTCCGGAAATTTATTCCAGTTTATAAGTACCTAATACTTTTCCTCTTCCAATTCTTTTATTCAAAAGAAAAAACGAAAAGCAAAATTATGTTATTCACAAAAATAAAACCTTACACATAATAAAAATTATCATAATTAAACAAAAAGAATTCCAAAAAAGATAAAAACATAAATAGTATATGTACGAAAGAAATTGTTCAGTAGGTAAATTCATTTTTGTCATGACTTTAAAACAGATTATATTTTCCTAAAAAAAAAAAAAAAATATTTTTTTATAAGTTAAAAAAAAGATTATTTTCTTATTATAAATTTTCCCAAAGAAAGGACATTTTTCAAAGTTATTTCCAGCACAGACTGAAACTATGCATTTTACTTTTCCATTTAAGTTTTGAGTATCTCAATTTATGTCTGTACACTATAATAAAATGATAAGAAAAAATATTAAAACAATAAACTTTGATATTTTTTTTGCAGAAACCATGCAAAAGATTTAAAAAATTTTAACCCTCATTAAATCTTAGCATTTTATTGATTGAAACAAACTGTGTACTAAAAACACGAACTTCAATTTTTGTAAGAAAAATAGTGAGAATATTACCACAATTATCGATATAAAATCCATGAAATTCGTTTATTTTACAAGTAGAAAATTTCAGCTAATTGTATGTTTATATCTTGGTTTGATTAATCAAATTATTTTTCAATTACTTTCCAGTGGTAAAATATTAGATGCAGTTTTTTTTAACGAAATTATCAAATTGATTCAAATATTTGGGTGCGATTTTTAATTTAAGTTTTTTCCTTAATCAATCGCATATTTCGGTATTATGTTGATTAAATATTTGGAGAAAGGAATTAGATTTGTATTTACCACAAATTAAAAGCAGTTTCCACTTCTTACGATTCCCAAAAGAGATTTGCTGTAAATATCGCTATCATTGTTGTGCATGACATTCTTTGCGCTTATTTTGCCATTACGTTCTTGTCTTTCATGTGCATTCTCTTCAATTAAATCATTTCACATCCACCTCCTTTCCCGAAAAATGCAGATACGCAGTACTCCCAAACGAATGCCACGACCACGAGAATGTGTGTTTCAAATTTAACCACCTTCATTGTCATTATCATATTATTCATTCATGTCCGGGGATTCATCCGTATATAAAACATCGCCGGGGCCAATCAAAGCATTATAATTCGGTTGTCGTTCGTCAACCACTTGTCTTAAGCACAAAAAATTCATAAAGTTTAAAAATGACTTCAAAATTGATTGTGAGTGCAATTTCTTTCTTTTACTGAATCAAAAAATAACGATTTCCTTTTAAATTGTTATAGGTAGCTTCTTGTCTCCTTTTGTCCGCAATTTCTGTGTCAAAAGCAACATTTGGGGGTCATGAACAGTAAGATCAAAATTTATATTTAATTACTAAAAAAATTAAGTAAAAAAAATAATAATTTTAATGTTTGTTTTAGTGTACACATACGGATTCATGTCCCGGAAATTATAAAGGAGTCTCATCATACTAAAGAAGTTATAACTCATGATGATCATGGTCATGGTGGTGGTGGCGGAGGCCACATTTCTTCATATGTAGTTGAAGAAAGTGGTGGCCATGATTTCGGGGGTGGCCATGATATTGGAGGAGGATATGGTGGAGGACATGGAGGATCAGGTGGTTATGGAGGTCATAGCAGCGGAGGATTTGTAGGAATTGAAAGCTATGGACATGGAGGAGATGGAGGATATAGCAGTGGTGGCCACGGAGGATATAGCAGTGGAGGAAGTTCCCATGGTGGTTTTAGCAGTGGCGGTGGACATGGTGGATATAGCAGTGGTGGACACGGTGGAAGTTCTCATGGCGGTTACAGCGGAGGATTAAGCATTGGTGGAAGTCATGGTGGTTATAGCAGCGGAGGAAGTTCTCACGGAGGATACAGCAGCGGAGGAAGCTCTCATGGCGGTTATAGCAGCGGTGGAGGACACGGAGGTTTTAGCAGCAGTGGTGGACTTGGAGGTTATAGCAGTGGTGGACACGGCGGAAGTTCTCATGGCGGTTACAGCAGCGGAGGATTAAGCATTGGTGGAGGTCATGGTGGTTACAGCAGCGGAGGAAGTTCCCATGGTGGTTATAGTAGCGGAGGAAGTTCTCATGGCGGTTACAGCAGCGGAGGATTAAGCATTGGTGGAGGTCATGGTGGCTACAGCAGCGGAGGAAGTTCCCACGGTGGTTACAGCAGTGGTGGTCATGATATCAGCTTTGGAAGCAGCGGTGGTGATCACAGCGGCGGATTTGTAGGAAGTGATTACGGCTCATCCGATCACGGAGCCAACAGCTATTCTGGTCACGATAGTTACAGCGCTGGAATTGGATCTGTCGGCGGTGGTTATAGTACAGGAAGTGGCTCTTCAGGCGGTCATGATTTTGCGACATCTTATAGCCATCAAGATTTAGGAGGACATGATGGAGGTTCTTCAGGAGGATACGATCTAGGAAGTTCTTCAGGTGGTCATGACCTCGGAGGATCTTACTCTAGCGGAGGACATGATTTTGGAGGAAGTTACAGTGGAGGCCATGATTTCGGACACAGTGGAGGAGACTCGGGTAGCAGTTTCGGTGGATACAGTTATGGACCAGCTGGAGGTCACAAATATTAAAAAATTACTGTGAAATCTTTTGCGAATAGTTAATGAAAAACAAGCCTTGACTGTATCTACCTCTGACTTTTTGCTGTTACCATAATTAAGACGTCTTCATTTTAAATCGTAATGATTCGCGCGCGTTTCAAAGTCATTTTGTTGTTATTAGCTGTTGTTACATTTATATTTTCCTACTTGTAAATATTTAATTATAATTTTAACAATAAATGTTTTAAAAAGTAATAAGTTTTTTTGTCTGCTAAACTTTTTTATTTTCTCCAAAAAGGTTAACATACATTTTATTTAATTACTACTTAATACAAATTTCAATATAAGTGTACAATTAATATGTATTACATTTAGAAACTACAGTAATAACAACAACTATACAAGTAAATATTCATGAGATTTTTGTCGTTAATATTTTATTGGCTTTTAATTTGTTGGTGCACGAAATTGGAGAGCTACCAGCACATACGTTAATACATTACCATAAATCTGAAAATTTAATTTGAGATAGATAAATATTTATTTTAATAAAAAATATTTGAAATATTACGGGAGCTGTTAAGCTGTTGCTGATGTTTACAACACCGCTTGCATTAAACTTAACAGGAGAAAATCGCAACTTATTTATAAAAATCCGGATTTGTTGGTGTTCAGCGATTGATAAATGACGTGTCGAATACTCTAAAAGAAAGTCGCTTAATCCATTAAACTAAAAAAAATGATTTTATTATTTTTTTAAATAAAATACTACTTCAACTTCTAGTTATCAAACCAAAGAAATAACTTGTTGTCCAGATCGAAGAAAAATGAAAATTCCAGCTGAATGTGTAAAGATGAAAACCCAGTTAAACATATTTATAGTATTTGTAAAAATCGAAACATTGTCGTATTTCAAATAAATAATAACTGAATACCAATGAACTACTAAAACGGCCAATTCTACTGTTAGCATGATAAGCATAGCTGGATTCATTGCGGAATTTGTTTCTCGAATAGAAACACAAATTTTTTCATGTAAGCATCGCAATTTTTCCATGATCACTGGTCTAGGCCATTTTTTTGTTTTATAATTTTTCAAGAAATGTTCATCCGCACAAATCTGATAGGTGAATAATCCAAGTAGTGTCATTTTATTGTTGGTTTCGGTTACAATTCCTTTCGAAGGATGTACTGGTTGAAATTCTAATGTATTAATGAACATTTTTTCAAAGCATGCAAAAAGTGTAATATACAATCCGCAAAATGTACAAAATTCTAAATAGAACATAAACGGAATATTTGTGACAAATCGTATTATAAACCGATCAACATTCCAATTCGTAGAATATGAATCAGATATATTCAAGACAATCAACGATAAAAATTGAATGATTAAATAAAAGATTATGGAACCGGTAAAAATGTATTGCGATTTTATCAAAACTTTCCCCGCTGAACTGCAAATCAAACCGGAATCAACCAACGGCGGTAAATGGTTTAAGCAATCTCGTATTTTTGCAGCTCGAAAAATATGACATAGAATTAATATAGCAGAGAATGATGAATAAATACATTCAGTAATCGCACCCAAAAATACCGGAAGTTCACCACTTGCTTCAGAAGTTTTAATTAAATAACTTGAATTAATCGTTTGCAATATGCAAACGACCACAATTGCAAATGAGTAAACTAGCCAAAAATATGAAATTTCAAAACAGCGTGACTCTTTTTTAACGGTTCGAAGTGGAAATAATCCAAAAATGCGGCATAATAGAAAAAAGGGCCGTAATATTTCACATAAGTACTGCATTGTAATCCAACAATGGGAAACAAACAAATGACGCTCTGAAATTATTTTACAAGATGGAGATGAGTTGTTTTATTAATAACCAATATTGAAAAGTGTAAAAATTAATTAAATTACATTGAAAAGGGGGAGAACTT
This sequence comes from Sisyra terminalis, assembly GCA_958496175.1. Lineage (NCBI taxonomy): Eukaryota > Metazoa > Arthropoda > Insecta > Neuroptera > Sisyridae > Sisyra > Sisyra terminalis. The sequence continues at coordinate 19,970,663 of OY292275.1, forward strand.
TAATAAAAATAATATAATGAATAATTTAAATAAGTAATGAAATTCTATTTTATGCTTGCGTGTGTGACACATCTATTATAACATAAATTTTATAATTAGTGTCTCCACTTTATGTGCATATTGGTTGGCTGATCTTTGATGTTGATTAAAATTTATCAAAAAATTTTATCGCAAACATTGTTCATTTATTCATTCTGATACAATTACATATTTTCCCAACTATCAACGTATTAACATAATTAACAATGCCATAGTTAATTTGTTTTATTGCTTTCTTACTTGAATTATAAATTTTCTTTTAGAAAGAAAAATCGAGCTTACAGAATAATTAGAATAATGTAATTAGATGCTGACATTTTTAACAATAAACATATTTACTAAGCAAAATTATTTGATTCTTATCATTGTTCTATTAAAATATTGCTTTTAAAATAATTGAATAATAATTATGGAATATAGATAGTAAAATTAAGATAAATAGAAAAGTAGTTACCTTCAACTTTTAAACCGAAAACGATGGGCTATTGAATAAAAAATTAGTTCCACTTTTTAATTTCTTATGGTCTATTTCGTAAAGTTTCATTTCATCAAAAATTAAGTATGAGGTGCTAAAGATGAAATCTTAATTAGAAATAGATGATAATCTGCAAAACTCTTTCCATGAATGAAGAAACATATAACGAAAACTCTCACCTTCCTTTCCAGAAAATAAATGGACATTTAATATATTACTAGAGGATTCGAGAAATTTCGTATTACCTAAAATTCATCGATGTCGATAATATATGCATAATTTAATTATTAATTTATGGATATAAATAAATAAATTTTATACTTATGCTTGGTTATAAAAAATCAGTGCGTTTTTTAAATGTACATTTTATTTTACATAATTAGATTATTACCTATATGAATATTGAACATATAAAAAGGCATATGCATACATAGAAACATATTTCTAAGGAAATTCTTATTTTTGACTGTTTGTGTACCTTAAAATTGTGTTCTCTTTGCTAATTCGCTCCTAAGTTCGCTATTAATCAGGGACGGGGGAATATTCCTGTTTTCTTCAGTTCTTACTTTTTTAAACGGGATATTTTTTGGGTTTGTTTACCATTTGACACTTCAGTAATTGGTTTAAAGCTTACCTTTCTGCATTAGTACAATGTAGCTTTTTGAATGTGCTACAATTCTTTGATCTTATTCTCGTCATTATTCTTATTCTTTCTTTACTATAGTTGGGATTGAACCATAGTGTTTTAGCCATCGTACGTTTTGTAGTATATTATGAGTTGTTTGGTGAAATGGTTTCTCTCCTTTTGGTATAGGTACTTTTTTCTTATACATAAGTGACTTTTTTTCAAATTTTGAAATGGCGTATGGAGATTTAAATGTTTCCTTTTTATTGATTTGTCGGCCCTCATGTTCCCATTTACGTCTTTGTGACCTGATACCTGTAATAGTTTTGGTGGTCTTGATTTTCTTCTATGATATTCTTAAGTTGTTTAGTACTATTTTTGATTTTAAAATATTGTTTACTCTTTCCATGCTCTTTACACTCTTTACCCATTAGCTAAATATAAAAAAAATATCCTTTAATCCTTTATACCATTTCACTCACAACTCTACAAATATCAGCATGAAATAGGTTGCAAAGATTGCTTTTATTTTATAGACGTATAGGAAAGATTAGATCTTTAGGTCGCGGAATTGTTAAAAATAATACTCTTACAGTAAAATTTATTAATAACACCCACACAAAATATGAATTAAATTATCTATACTAATATATAAAATTCTTACGTCTGTCTGTACATTTCGATTTTTAACCCAATTTTAGGGTAAATATTTGTTTCAAGAGGCCCTTATTCCAAATTTAACATTTTTAAAATTTTTGTCTGTCTGTCTGTCTGTCTGTGTGTCCCGATTTAACTAAAAAACGGAACAACCAAATTTAATGAAATTTGGTATTAAGATACAACACAATTTCCCACAGACTATAGGCTACTTATAATTCTAAAAAAATAATAAGGGAAGGTATTCCCAAGGGATGAAAACAGAAATTTTTACACTAAACAGGTGAGTTATGTATCATTGGAAAGGTAATTTAAAGTTAGAAAATAATCTGTAAAAATATTTTTAATTGAACTGATAAAAAGCACAGTAAATTCAATTTAAATTTTAAAAAATTGCCTCTTTGAAATATAAACCTTTATATATATACAACACATATTTGATGTTAATAGCGTAATGGCTTACGTATCTAACATTCTGATGCTCCTTATTATAAAGACGTGGGTTCGAATCTTACAGTGAACTTTAAAAAATTAAATAAAAAAAATTATTTATTTATTGAATTAAATTAAAAATATTTAATTTTGTAAATCAAGAAGCCTGAGGAAGTTACGATTACGTAACGAAACGTTGCTTTTTGAAATAATAAAATATTAAAAAATTAAAGATCTTAAACAACCTGAATTTTCTTCTTTAAAAAATTTTAAAGCTGAGATCTGATTTTTATCATCTTTTAATTATTTAATTATAAATTTCTTTTTTTGTTATATCATTTTAATAACAACGTTTTAAATAACGTTATTTCACTAAATTAGTATGAAAGTTTATGTAGTACTTATTCTAACTAAGCGATTTTTAATTTTTGATTGTTTTTCAACAATCAAACTTTTTAAAATCTTATTTTTATCAACCAATGATTGTGACCCGGAGCAATTATTTATTCTGCTGAAAAACATTAAGGGAGCAATTATTTGTCATATATTTCATTAACAATCGTATCAATCAAAATATAAAATCTTCCAAACTAACTTTTCTTCGGTATTTAGAAAAATTTGAAAATCAATTATTGTTTTTGAAAATCAATTATTGTTTTTGAAAATAAATAAAATATTAGAATTTACTTCCACGTTTTCTACCTATTTCCAACAATTTTGTATGTACAACGTCCAAATGTGCGAAATCGAATTGCTTTTTAGTGATGATATCAAAGTAAAGAAAGTCATAATTTTTTTCGTTTTACATTGTATTTTGCAAATAAAAGCATATTTGTGTCGATGAAATTTGGAAAATGTTTTTCTTATACGATGCAGATATATAATAAGAAAGGGGGTTCGATAATTCCTCCCCTAAAAAAGTGAAAAATGGTGGCAAAGTTTGTAAGGCATAACCTCTGTTAAACAATCGAAATTTCAAATTTAATTATCAAAATATGTTCGTTATAGACGAAACGTTTTATCGCTTAAAATAAAACAATGTTGATTTATTATTAGATTCAAAAACGTAGGATCTGTTTAAAAATTTAAACTCTAATATATATATCTGAAAAAGGTTAAGTTCATAAGTGAGCATTAAGTTTTTTGGCTTTCACATATTATAAACCTAAAAATCCGAAATACGTATTCAAAAATAAATACATTAGTGAGCGAATATCGAGTAGCGAGCATTTCGGCGAACTAAAAGGAAATGATTTAATTATATAGTTGAAATTCAGATATTTTAGTAATAAGTGTATAAATACACAATGGTTATACTTGATTATGGAGGAACTGGGTTTCGTGCAATTGAACAAATTTTAATTTCGCGGTGGTTTCGTACATTGCAGTAGTGAAATAGTTTCGAGAAAAGGGTTCATTCGGGAGTCGAGGCAATGAAATGTGATTTTTACTAATATTATAAATATCTAGGCGAGTGTTTTGATAACTTTTGACTGTTTTAAGTTATAATTATGACTGACTTTATAGAACTTAACGATAGTTTTTATTTATGCATAAATGCTGATTGATTTACGGATTAATTGGTTCACGGTAGGTATACCTACCGTAGGTATACGGTTTTTTTAGGTACTTTTTAGATATTTATAATTATTTTTTAAAAATGAATTGATCATTATATACAACTATTTTATTCTAAGTAACAGTTTATTAAATGTGTATTTTTAAAGTTGACAAAATAGTGTTCTTAAGTATGATTATGTTTTTCGTAACAGAAATAAAAAAAATAATAATTTTCATATGCCACAACAAATAGGAAATTTAAAAAGAAAATATAATCTACACCTACGTTACGCAGACGAAGTCGCGGGCATCAGCTAGTAAACTATAAATTTAAAACACAAATTCAATAAATAAACAAGTAAATTTCAAATGGTTGCAATGTGTTTTTAAAAACAAATATAGACAACATGAAATAGCAAATCATGACATCAATTAATAATTAGGATCATAGATCAATCAATGAATAGAGACATTTTAAGGGGTTATGCCCAGTTGTAAGTCTAAAAATTCGTGTTTTTTTTCGGAATTTCATGTGAAGATGCATTTTATTGAATTAATACATCAACACGTATATTTAGAGAATTTAATATGCTTTAAGATCACGCAGTTTGTTTCTAAAAATATTGAGTTTTCATTCTCCTGCAAATAATTTCTTGATGGGTCTTTGCAAAAAAGTACCTAGCGAAGAGGAAGATATCTCTGGTGCAAATTATCTGAATTCAAAAAAACTAGACGATTTATTTTAAGGTTGCTTAATACAGGTAATAAAGAAGGAAATACTCAAAAATTTAATTTTTGACAAAATGGAGCCTTCCCAAAAAAAAAATTTTTTTAAAAAAAAAAAATAAGTTTTAAAGTGGCTTGAAAACATGGTATTAATTGTCAAAATCTTATTCCTTCGTTCATTACCGAAGAAAGTATCTAAAAAGATTATGTATAAATTTGAAGATAATCGGTCGGGTTGTTTCGAAGAAGTTTTCCTCACCGACTCTGAAAACACCGTTTCGAGAAAAAAACGTTTGAAGTATTAAAAGACATTGCACTTGGATAGATTTATACTAAGCTAAATTTTTTCCTACTTACCACAAGTTATCTATTCAAAAGCCACAAGAGTTTACGGTACGAGGGCTACATTTATCACATATTATTACAATTTTAAAACCAAGTTCCCGTTGTGGTGCTGTTTCAAACTATACTGGTCTACTACACATTTTGCACTGTAACATATTCACTTAAAGCTGCAAACACTGAATTAAAATTTTACTATTTACCGGATCAACTTCAAATTTTTAGCTATTTTAGCATAACCCCTTAATTATCTGGCGATATGAAATATACTTTACGATTTATTCTCATACCTACCAAATATACATAAACAATTCCACAAAAATCAGTCAAGCCGTTTCGGAGTATGGCCACAAATATGTGACAAAAGATTTATATTTACATATAAGATTTATAATTTTCTTCCCTTTAAATAACACAAAATCGATTATATTTTTATTCTTTATATGAAAAATAATTGATACAGATAAACCCATTACTAGTTTAATAAACCCATTATGAGAAACTCACATAACAAAATAATAAGTAACAATAATAAATGTATAAACATGATAATTTTTGTTAAAATTGTGAACCATTTTAATTTTTCCAACCATTATAAACGAAATCTAACAATATCACTAAAAGACGTTTTTACATATTTATAAACCATTTATTTTTCAATAACTTTTTAAAACATAAAACTCAAAATTAAATTTTTATAAAAAAATCTGCTCCTTGCTCGCTTCGCTCGCCAAACTCCGCCTTGTACCACATCGGTTGCTTTTCTCATCAAAACAAATTATTGCAATGAAGGATATGCAAATTCAGAAGCTTTTTATCGCTTGAAATTTTAATTTTCCAAAATATAATCTCATTAATTATGTTGCGTCAGTTGAATTGGTAGGTGGAGTGGAAACTGTTCCATCATCTAGCCAAACTATTTGAAACTGCAACGCAACCATTACGTAAGTAACAATTGTTCCTGAAATCTTTTAAAAAAACAAGTATATAGAAATTATATATGTTTTTGCGTTTTGTTTTTAAAATACCGATGCCAAAAGTTTCATTCCAATATCAAATGCTCCGGATGCACTTAAAGTGGGTTTTTGCGTATGTAGTAACTCGAGAAACATTTCAACTTCACTTGCTTCTTGAAAAGTAAGTCCACTTATTGGAAATGAAAAAAAGTATCGCATCATTCTTTCCGGCTGAAATTTCTCTTTTATTAAACTGCATTTTTTGTTCGTTTTATTACCCTTACAGCATATCGTAATTGATCAGTTGCTTCCAAACACATGATAAGCATGCTAAGACTTCCAATTAACTTCATTAACGAGTGAATATGAACAGTTGTGTCTACATTTTCTTCAAAGTTTACCATTATTACCAAATATATATTAATCACCATCGATACCAAAATGAAAGTAATAACGATCAGTTTGCTAGGATCATGAAATTCATTGAATGCGTTTATATTAACGATGTATGCTGAATAAAGACGACGTAGCTTACTTAATTTTTCACATAATGTAGAATTTGTGGTTTCAGAAGAAAATTTTTTATATATAGGCTAAAAATTCAAATATTAAATTTTACATAAGTTGAAGTTCAATATTAAAATTACCTTTTTTGATTGTTGTTGCATATAGTCTATTGTGAGGTTGAAGAGTTTAGGATCGTGAAATACATCCTCTCCAAATCGTTCCCATAATTTTTTTCGGTCTTCCGTAAATTCTTCCGGATCAACTGGCTTCCGGTGTGGGTTTAAGATTTTCACTAAATGATCATGTAACTCGTCCATCAGTAGTTTGTAAAGATAACAACGTAAACCGAATTGATTCAAAAGTATTTGGATTGAGAACATTGCCAAATAAGTAAAACCCAGTTGCACATAATTGATCCATGTTACAAAGTCACTATTGTAAATTCCGTGAATATTGAATATCAAAACGAATGTGAGTAAAATATTAGCCATAATCAAAATTGCATGAAATATTATATACATTTTTTTCTCTGTTTTCTTATTGTAAATTATATCCAATCCATACATGGAATGTGCCTCAACTAATACCACCAAGGCTTTTATTTCGTTTAATTTATCTTTGATTTGGATTAATGAAAAAATAGATGTAAAGGATGCTATTAAAATATAAATAGTATCGTTCAATAAATTCATGAAATCTAAACGTTTCATATTTAAATCAAACAAAACGAACAAATCATAAACGTTAAAAATTAATGAAGCAATTATTAACGCCGATAATATTTCACAAAAAATTAAATTATATTTCGATATTTCAAAATTAAATACCGGTTTTAGCTTTTGATGGGAACATGTTACCCGAATTGGTAGAAAACCAATATATCGTGCTACTACAAATATTTTTTTGTGCAAACAAGCAATGCATCCTGGCTGTTCGGCAATCGGTGGCTTTAGGTTGGATTTGTTACTTAATATTGGACTTGCAACTGGTACAATTTGCATTTTTGAGATTTTGTGATTAGTTGTTTTCGTGTTAAATGATCGACAAATGAACCAAAATACTTTCCGTATCAATAACATTTAAATTGAATTTTATTCAAGAATAACTAGTTGATTTTCCAGTTGCACTTGTTGGATCGCACAAATTAAATTCGTTAGTTACCAATTATAGTAGGAAAATTCGACAAGAAGTTATGACAAATATATGATGGAGAACACTTGCGTAAATGTTAAAAATGTGTATGACAAACTCAATTTCTTTTATGATATTCAATGCCTGAATTTTCCATACACGCGAATGAGGCGCTTTTATGCGAACATGTAAGTAATGAAAACTGGTAATTATTTATCGATTATAAAATCCAAAGTATAATTTATTCAAAGTTTATTTTATTTTTAGAGAATAAAATAAATGAATAATTTATTATATTAGGTGATCCTACTTTTTTAAAATCAAATATTGTTTTTAAAAGTACAATTACATATTTTTATTTATTTACAGTAATTCAAACATAGTCGCTATTTTTTAAGTTTTATTTAATTCAATTAATTTCAAAATCGACAGAAGAAAGAAATGACAACAATTAGTTCAAATTTGAGATAATGATTATTGATTTTATTCACAGGTTAACGTTCTTTATTCCCTGCCTTTGTCAACATATATACCGACATTTGGCTATTAATTATTATTATATTGAATTAAAATATTTCATTTCTAATTAAATGTAGTTTAGGGTTGCCATAATTCTCGGACTACAGACTGGGATAATCTCCCCTCACTTCTTGTTATCCCTCACTTCCAACACAACCCACCCCCACCCCCACCCAAAAAAAGAAAAAAACTTTTATCAACAATCATACTTTTATAATGAAAAGTTGCACAATCTTATAAAAATTATTTTAAAATATTTGAAAACTAAAAAATATGGCTCAAGTCCCTTTTAGCATACTCAAATCTAGCAACGTTGTATTTTAAACTATGTTTTTAATTTAATTTACGAATAAATCGGTCCATAATGAAAATTTAGCCACAAAAGATAAAAATATACCATATTACAATTACGTTGACAAAAAAATCGCGATTAGAATAAAAAACAAAGTCGAAAATGCAACGTTGCCAGATTTGAATGTGCTAAAAGGGACTTAAGTCAAAAATAATTATGGGCGATTATGTAGGATGACGACTGGTGTAGGGGGATCGAAGAGTTGCCAAATGTGAGTATCAATACTAGATACTAGCTGACTCGTATCCAGCTTCACTCGGGAACATTTCGTTATTTTTGACTTATTTGTTTTAAAAAATATATAATCATTCGTTAATTTTAAATCGATCGGGACAAATGAATCTTGGATCACGAAACCGAGCCATGTCTCGATATACCGGGGTGTATGGCACCCCTAACATAGTTATGAACTCAAAAAATGGTTAATATTATAACGAATAATCATTGTAAGGAAACGAATATTTAATTTTAATACTTTCTTACCTTAAACGTTACTTTTGGTTTTAAAAAGTATAATTATAATCTAGCGTAGTTGGCATGGTTCATATTTTCGATATGAGAGAAGTTAGGTCATTGAACACATGTATAATTTTAATATATTTAGTTCAATTTAAAATCGTGTATTTTTCAGTGATCGTAACACCCAAATTAACTTCCGTAACAAAATTCCGCGACAAATTTATTTTTACCCTCTCATGCTAAGCCTAAAGAAGTATAACTTCAAAAACATTGCCGGTGATAGAATTTACAAAAGTTGACGTATTTTTTGTTTTGTTTTTAATTAACTTCGCAAATAAATTGATCAATTAATTATGGTATATTCATTAATGATCAATTACTGCTTAATTTATTATGGTTGATTTATTCGCGAAGTGATTTAAAAAAAAAACGAAGAATGAAACGTTGCCAGGTTGTACTGGTCTAAAATATACTTGTGCCGAAATTTTATCCATTAAAAAAGAAATAAGTTTTAACGTTCCTCTAGTTCCTCTTCTTCAAGGCTCATGACTTCGTTTATACAAAATTGTTTTAAGACAAGATCACTCGTGATACACGAATATAACACCAAAAAAAATTGAGAACCGCTGTATTAGTGTTTACTAGACACGATGATCATATTATCAATTATCTATTATTAAGACGATCATAAAATTTGTTTTCAATTGTTATGGTTCTGAGAATTGTCGAGCATCTCTTATAATTTAAATAACTAATACTGTTTTTTTTATATTTTGCTAAATAAAATATAAAAAGTGTTAATAATTTAAATTATAAAAGATTTCGATAATCCTGGAACAATAATAATTGAAGAGAAACATAGGGTCGGATTTAATAATAAATATATGAAAAAATATTTTTCTTCACTCAGTAGACTGAGACAAATCGTTCATCACATGAATTATTCAAATTGTATCACCCAGGGAATCTCTTATGTATTTTTGCAAATGAAAATGGAATTATTTGGTTTCAAAGTTTTATTTTTTCAATTTAGATAATCAGATTTAATAATGGTCTATTTACTATTCAAATAGATATTTGTATTTGTTGCACAATTTATGATCTATGCTTATTTCCGGACACAATTTGAAGAGACTATGTAAGGCAATGGTTCTTAATCGGGATTCAATCCAACCTCTGGGGTTAGGCAGAAGTCAAGACAAACACTCGACTCACATGACTTATGTCTACATATAAACCTATGTTTTGAAATTGGAAAAAAATCATATTTAGCAATAAGAAGTAGAAGCAATATCAAATAAAGTAATATGTAAAATTTACTTTATTGATAAAATAAAACCAACTACAGTAGTGTGATAAAGAGAAAAAAAAAATACAGAGCAGTTGAACTATTTAAATCATAAAATTCCATGAAAAAACTATATTCAAAAAAAGGTAACACTATTCTTCAGGAATTTCAAGACGAAATTGAATCGCTACCAAAACATAAGTACAGATTGTAGCGACAACCTAAAATAACGGTGGTTAATATAAAATATAAAATAATTCATTTTTTTTTTGGTTTTACCGGAGCAATAAGTTTCAAACTTGGATGGTAAATGTTGAAAATATGTAACTGAGCTGGTTGTAAGGATAACATTTCCAAATATAATTCAACCTAAAATTAAGAAAAATATTAAAATAAATATATATCCAATTATTTCAAACACTAGTTTAAAAGTATATATTTATCTACTAAAGATAAGAATTCGAAACGTTATGTCACCAAAATTTGATAAGCCATTTGAATTTAATGAAGCTCATTTGGTATTAATGAATATCGAATGTATATAGATAAATATTTTTGTTAGAAATTTTACGTTACTATCTTGTAAAACTCGAAGAGCATACAATGTCGAAATTGTTTTTCTTCGGGTATTTGTCTAACTATAACATGTCTTCATTATAAATGTCAGAATAACGTCTTCAGTACGACTTTGAAATAATTTATAAGCCGATATGTAGCAATTTTTAGTCTATAGGTTAAAAAATAATATTACTTTTCGGTCCCCCTAATATATTATACTTCAATATACCCAAAATCGTATGTAATGATTTAAGTTGAAATAATTTTTTATGCTCATATTGTTAATTTTAAAAAAATACCTGATTTGCTTCTTCTGCGGATAATTTGTTTATTGGATATAAATAAATGAAGTTTTCGATTTCACGAGCCTGAAATTCGTAAGATATTTGTAAGAAGCTGGATATTAAAGCAGTTATATGTTATATTTGTACCTTTTCTTTAACATAATCCGATAAAAACCAAGTTAATCCCAAAGCAATAATAAAATTGGAGATTTTGTAATTCGTTACAAAAATAATTATAAATGGCTCTTTCTCACGTTCTTGCATTATTATTAAGTAAATACTTAGTACCGATAAAATTAAAATTATTAAAGTCATAGCCAAAAGACTAAAATTGTGATAATGGTTCATAAATCGTAAATTAAAAATTAGACTCGAGTAAAGACGACGCATGTTTTTTAACTCTTTAGTTATATCATTGTTAGTCAAAGTATCTATTTCCCGACTTAAATTTTGTATATCAATGACCCTCGAATGTTGGTATCGCAAGCGATTTTTTAATAAACGAATAGTAAAATCGTTAACTTCAGAAAAAAGCGATGCATAAATGAAGCAAGTAGATAGATAATTGCTGCCTTCAACAGCCCAAAACAAGCAGGTCAAATTTGATACAACAATTCGTAGAAGATTGTATAAATCAAAAGAATTATACAATGGAATGCAGGTGACACAAAACTGAAATACTCCTAGGAACAACAATAAAAATGAAATTTTTCGCGTTGCAATTTCATGAGTTTTTTTGAATAGAAACTTCATTCCATACAATTCTCGAGAATTAATTATTGAAATAAGACCATTCAGTTCAGTGCAGTGATGACGAGATTTAAATGTAGCTAAAAATAATTAAAGATGAATTTATTGTTATAAATAAAATTTTGAAACAATAGAACATTTTAAAGACATGCCAATGGCCACGAGAAGTACTTTTAAAACGATATGAAACTATGATTGCTTAATTATGTAGATTTTCTTATTATAATTATTTCTCATAAGTATGCGCCTTATAAATTAATTTTATTTAGTTAATCATTTCGTTAGTTACAATATTATAAAACTAATTTAACAATCAAATAAAAATTAACTTTTTTAAACATAAGGAATATGTATCACAACAACTAAATAAAAGCGGTTATCACCTAGATTATAGTATGAAACATGAGATTAGTCGCATTTTTTGATAAAATGCACCAAAATGGTATGAAATAAATTTATGAACGGAATCTCCGTACCTATTGCACCATCGATATTAAGGCGATATTAATCAGATAATGAAAATCGTAAGCTACCTAATTGAACATCAAAGCAAAGGGTGTTCCGAATTACCAAATTGTTGCAAAATTGTTATCCTCGCTTTGATGCACAACTATATAGCATATGATTTTCAATAATTGGCTAATACCGCCTTAATATCGATGGTGCAATCGGCACGAAGATTCAGTTCATAATTTTAGTATTTACCTTTTTAGTGCATTTTATCAATAAAAGCGAGGTTATAAAAATCTTTTTTTTAATAATCAAAATAATCAAACAAGAAAAAAAAACATTTATCCAATAGTTTTTGAATAACGGAACAGTGTAACAACGACACTTTCAAAAATTTAATATAATTTGCATTTGCATTTTTGAATCGTATGGTGATATCTGTTGATGATAACGCAAAAGGCTCAATTTTCGTATTTTTTTCTTGATTTCTTTATATTTTTGAGATGAGATTTAAGAAATTCGAAAATTAAAGGAAGTTCTGCTGTACATTCACGCTCCGACTTGCAGTCCAACTATTCGGACTACTAGTTGGATCGCCTAAATGATCCGACTAGTCTGACTAGACATACAATTTCCAACGATACCATTCACAGTCCGACTTTAGATTCAACTTCGAAAATCGGACCACTAGTTGGTCTAATTGATTTCAAATCCTAATCTATAGCTGATAGAGCTTCCTGTATGATTGGATTCTATTAGTGATGGTTTGGCCGTAATGTTTTACATATTTTTTTTCGCTGTTTTTTACGTTATAGAACGTTCAGCTATATCCACGTGATTGAACTTTTTCTTCTAGTACTACCTTCTTCCATGAGATTCTTCAATCAGAGTAGTTCATATTTTTAGAATAGATATAGAATTTTAGTTTTTATTTGAAAAATATGTCGTTTTAATCAAAATGAACCATCAATTAAGCTTTTTTTATTACAACCACGTGGACTTACATTTTTCCTTCGTTAAATTTTTCCAATACTTCAACTTTTATGGTTTTATTTACCTACTTAATTTCGAATTTTAAAATTCTCTAGATACTTCCTTTCTTGTTTTCTAAGGGTGCATGACTTTGATGTATGCAATACAACGTTTCAAATGTTACTGTTTTTGAAGTTTCAGTTTTTATTTTCCAATGAAAAAAATTTATGCCCATTGAAGAATTCCGTTGAATTTCCATTGAAGAGAAATTTTTGATATTGAAGACGATAAGACGTTCTTTGATTTCACTGGCTTCCGAAATATTAAAATTAGGATACATTTCCTAGTTGTATTTTGCATCTAGTTTTAAAAGAGAATTTCTATCAACGATATCCTTATTACTGTTAACTTTTCGGTGAATTCTTCCGATGATATCGAAGTGGATGTCTTTTCGTCTTTAATTGATGACAATGATGATTTATCATTCAATTCCAAAAAGCAAGAGTTGCATATTAATATATCTTTTAAATTTGTAAATATAAACTTCCGAATTCATAATGAGACTTTTTTGGTATAATAGTGTATGACACCATTTTGCATATTATCATATTTTTTCTTAGAGCAAAAACATAAAATCAAAACATGTCTTTAAAATGTTCAACAATTACATCTGAAGATATGTTTTAAATAATTACCTGTTGTTGGACCTAAAACTCCAATTAATAAATACAAACTGTTGGCCAAAACTGTAATATTCGTCACAAATTTAACTTCTTGTTCAACGACAATATCAACATTCCATTTTATTATACCAATTTGGAACAAAACGGCCAAAATTGGAATAACTCTAAGAATCGTCCTGTTGCGGAAACTAGCCACCAATACATTTTTGTTTAAATGAGGACATGTCCATGTAAACGGTGCTATACCAGAAAATCGTCCCGGGATTAAAAATGGCTTTTTAGCACACACAATACATCCCTGTTCGGGATTTTTCATTCGTTGAAAAGTTAAAAGTGGAACAATTATTGCAGAAAACAATTTCATCTTTAATTGTTTAGTTTTAGGACAAATTTAAATAATGACTAAACTCGTTTCAGTTACTACATTTATATATTTAATAATCTAAACATTTACAGATATTATCATTTGATTTACTTAGTTCCACAAAAAATTAAATGAATTTAAAGGTTATCGAAATTTGAAAAGGGTTTTAAAAGGAAATTGAACGAGATCTGTATCACAACGATAGACGAAATTGTATTGCTATTAAAGCGTACGTACAGATAACAGCAGAAAGCTAAAACACATAAAAAATAGAAACAATTAAAAATTTATGGCAATCCCCTTCATATTTACCGATGATAATAAACTGACACTTGGAGTATAGATTTCACTAACTGATAAAATTGGAACCTGGACATTTAATGTTTCTAAAAATATTTCAATCTAAAAAAATCAATCATAAATTATTTTTTTATTAAAAGAAGAAACTATTTTAAGTAAATCAATATAACGCAGCATGGAAAATTAGAGCTCACGGGAAAATTTTATCACGCTGTATATTTCACTGGAAAATTATTATTTAGACGAGTATAATTACGAAATTTCAAATACCAAATTATTTTTTCTTAAAATATATGCATGTATGAACAGTATTAGACTATTTAGCGGATGATTTATAAAATAAATAGGAGTTTTTAATATTTTCATAGAAATTTTTTTGATTGTCAAATTATATTTATTTTGTATTTTGATTTTTTTCAAATGAAAAGTTTGCTGTAAAAATGTTAGCTCTGTTAGGATGAGCGTCTACTAAATGTTATTTGTTGTAATGAATCTATTATACCGGGCCTATGCACAGATGATTTGCTTCATCTCTATAGGTGCATATCTATGTATAAAAAGTTTTGTTTAACAATTATTACAACTGATCAGGCTAAATTTTGCCACGAATTCTTAATATATCAGTTGAAGAATGGTTGACGCGGACAGTATTGAGGATCAAATAAAATGAAATAAAAAATCGTAAAAAAGAGAATATAAATAATTATAAGCTAGCTATGGAAAAGAACCATCAAAATAATAAAAGCAAACTTAAAATTTAAAAACATAGCTATAGTTTTGTTCATTGATACAGTTTTGCAGGTCTAAAAAAATAAAATAGCAAAAATAGATGTACTACAATATGGTATTTAGAGTTCGACCAAAATTGGCAGAAGCCGTATATATATTTGGCATTATTATATTATTATCGTGGTATTATTGTGGCATTATTATTGTATATTTGGCATTAACTAAGCGGTAGCGACTGAATATTTCGTAATTGTATTAAGTTTTAAAAAAATACCCTGAACAATTAAAACAAATAGCGACCTCTGGCTCTTGGGAATTTAAATAGTCCAAGGAAAAAATAAAACCGTTTTAACTTGATTTATTGAAGACTAGTATTGTAGAATGCTAGAATTTAATAGTAGAAGATTAGTATTGAAAAATTGTAAAATTAAAAGTGTTAACATAGAAACATAGACCGAAAAATGCGACTGATGAGGATTCTTTTGGTCAAAATCGAAACTCCAGTAGAACCTCAATAGTAGGTATGTGTATTTTTATAATCTTGCTAGTATCTAGCATTTTTAAGCACAAATTATTTTTTAGAAATCATGATTTTTCGAAGCAAGGTAGTTTAACTCATATAATTTCATACACCATGTGTATATTGACAAGTAGAGTTTAATTGAAAGTTTCTTTGACAGGCATCAACCATTGTAATTGTAGAATAAGCTACCCAGTTAAAAGAAGACATTTAGAAGCACTTTGAAATCATAAAATTTAAAATGCCTTTAATAATTTTAAATGACTTTTAATGAGTTTTAACAGGGTAATAAATTAACATTTGGCAAAAGAATATTTCATTAATCCTATATTTTTTCGGCTTATTTATCAATTTTACGCATGATTTTCGGAAATTATGTGTCATCTCGTTGTAAACTTATGTGTGTTAAAAAAAGCTAACTACATGCCACATTTCAAGTAGTAAGGAAATTAAAACCTGATGAAACCGTACAAGGTTTCGTTCATATTTTCTGACATATATGTTTAACTAATTAACGAGAATATTTCCCAAATAAAAAACAGATTGCAAACGTATAAATGAGAAGCAGGCCTTATCATTCTGTGATGTTCGTGATAGAAACATTTTAAAATTTTAAAATTAAAAAAAAATGAAAAAATTAGGTCAGATATTTACATACTTTTTTGTAAAAAATAAAGCTTATTGTTTGTTTTAAAATTCAATTTACCTCTGCGGCTTCGTCAGTTTTCAACATATGAATCGGATACCGGTAAATGAATGATGTTATTTCAGTAGCCTAAAATAGTAACTAACTTTAAGCAACCATGTTTAGTATTTTAGTTTTTGCATACTTTGAATGGTAAATAGTCAGTAAAACACCAAACGATTATAATTGAAAAAATGAAATTTACAACTTTGAAACAGGATCCCAACATCAAAATCCATTCAGCATTTTGCCGATATACTGTTACAAACAAGTAGATATTTAAAACAATCAAAATAACTATTGATACTGTAACAATCAATTTGTTTGGATTGAAAAATCGATTCATTTCCCGAGTGTTGCAAATGACCGCTGAATATAATCGACGTAACTTCCGTATACGTTGAGACAAATTATCTGCGTAAATTTCCTCAGTTATCCATAACAAATTTGTATCGGCTACTTCCGTGTTGTTAATTGAAACACTTGTTAATTTCTTAAAATGTTCCGTTAAGATTTTCTTCATGTAGTCATTTAGTTCAACGAAAAGAATTGTGTATGTGAAACATGAGGTTATGAATTCTAAGCCATAGCTCATCCAAATAAATGTATTTAAGTGTAAAATAAATAGTAATACCAAATCATAGTATTTGAAAATCAAAACGAAAGGCACTGTTACGATAAGATAGATCAAAATGAAAATTATTTCAAAAATGAGTATGATTTTATAAACGGCAACTTGATGGGATTTTTTGAAAAAAATGTCCATGCCAAAAGATTGGCGAGCTTCAATTAGGTCTAAAAGAGCTTTTAGTTCAATCCTACGCTGTGAAGACTGCATAAAAGCTGCAAAGAAAAGAAAGTGCTTAAGGGTAACATTTATTTTTAAGGATGTTCTTACCAAAAAAGCTGGTCGAAAACGCCATAATCATAATTAGGATGTTTGAAAGGTAGTAAATGAAATAAACTTGATTATCTTTAGCATCAATGATGTAAAAAATATTCAAAATGATTCCAAATATTTCAAATCCAATTGCCATAAATGTTGGAATTTGTAGCCAACCTTTATTTTGAAAAGAGCATTTAACAACGTTTGTCTGCTTGTGAGAACAATGCCAGGATAAATTAAAAATTCCTGAAATTCTAGTGAACCAAAGCATTGGACGCCAAGCACAAATGATGCATCCTTGGATGCATTTTCGATTGTCAATAGATGACATTGCCTAGCTTATTTCTAGTCGAACAAGAAACTAAAATGAAGAGAAAACTCAAAGGATATAAACACTGTCATGCACTTAATTAAAAATTAATTATTAATAAGGTGTGGTTATCTTAATAGATCTGTAAATTGAGATAGTTACAAGTTATAAAAGGATACTTAACGGGATAATATCATACATTATGTATGAGTCAATGGCCGAAAGTAAAAGCATGACCTTAAGATCTGGTTTACTCAAGAAAAAGATGGAATTTTTTTTAAACACTTATTGCTTTCATTGTAACGGACCAGTTTTATGATTTCGCGTATTTTTATTTAAAAATTCTTTTTACTTTTAGGTCTTCCAATTAAAAAAAAAAATAAATGATTGTTAAATTTGTAAATCAAAAGGATGTAATAATTTAAAGAAAAAACTTTCTTTTCGATTTTTCGAGACGTTGATGTAATCCAAGGTACTTTACCGTATTATTTATTAACTTTTTAATTTATCCCATTATTACGAAATTGCTGAAAATATTAATATAGTCAAAATAATAATAATTTTTGTAAGAACAGAAAGAGACTAGAATTGTTATTTTTAAGTGAACGAAATTACGAATATAACCGTAATATTAGTAAGAAGTCGTTTTCCTTTCACAAAATGTAGAGAAATTACGTTCACTTTCGTTCTATTACATTCACATGTTTATGTGTGGGGTCGTTGATATATGAATCCATACATTGACCGTACAAGTGGACAAATGGATGTAGAAAATCAATTTAATTTTAAAAGAAATTTGATCGCGGAACACTATCAAGCCATTGAATTTATATTTGTGAATGAAAGTCATCGGAAATAATGATATACTTATCGAATTTAATTGTAAATGAATAACTTTCATGACATCAAATAAATTATGAAATGCAGATAAAACAACTGTCCTCAAAAATTACAAAACGATTCCATTGTTTTGGTAAAATGATACAAGTAATACTTATTTTTAGAGTTTGTTATTATATAAAAATTCTATACAGCCTACTTTAAATGGCTATTTTCCCAATTTTAGAGTAGAAAATAATAAGAATATTGGATGAGACTAAAAGTGAATTTAATGTTTATTTAATGAAAATTTGGTTTTGCTTTTAAATGTTTGAAAAAAAGTAAACGTTCTCTAATGAATAAACATTCTTCAACATGTATGAGTACTTTAAAATATTTCGTTAAAATAATTTCATATTTATCTTGAAATTATATTTATAAAATTTGAAAAAGAAAATTTTGATTAAAGATTTAATTCGATTTTAAGATACATTGTTATGAAAAATTTGAAACGCAAAATCATAAAATTCAAATATAAAGAAAATAAATAAAATTAATAAATAACGACGATTGGAAACATTAGTTGCTTGATAAAATAAATTTAAATTTGCAAATGTGTACATGTATGCAACTATTGTAGCATATTTACAACAGTTGTTGCCTATAAACTAATCTTGTACCATCTTGTACTTTCAGATATTTTATTATAAATGATTATACTTGTAAAAAAATAAATTAATTATAAAGAGTAGTACTTTTGAGTATACCAATATTATAAAGTATATCTATTGGAAATTTAACTATCGGAAAGGTAAGGGTATATTTAATATTCTTTGGTATATTGAGAGATAGAACATATTGGGTACGAGATTTTTCTTTAACTATTGATTGAAGTTTAATACCAAAAAATCGTTAAAATAAAGTATAAGAGTTACTATTTATAACATGAACTAGCTTTTGTGTAACCAGAGTTGTCAAGGATATTTAAAGAAAGATACTATATAAGTTACTTTTTAGTAAGTATCCGAAGTTACAGTGGGTATCTAATTACTCTTAAAAAAAGGGAACAAAAATTGTTTTTGAAATAGTTAAAAATATATTTTTTTTGCTACTTTGATACTGTATGTACTAATTTCGTAACGGATAAAGATCTAAACCCCTATAAACACAGCACACTTGAAAAATAAAAGATTTATAAGGGAGATATATATTGAATTTTATAGAACTAAACATAATAAAACTTTAAACGAAATAGAAAAATATATAGTAACATAGAAATATATTTACAGTTTATTTGAATAAAATGAAAACAAAACAGCTAAAATTTTTCAAAATAAAAAAATCTCAAATCAAACATTATTCATAAGATCTGATAAAGGGCCTCATTTCATTGTGTACTTCATACTTAATTTTTTGATACTTTTTGATATCTTAAATATTCTTTAGTATTTTTTTAATTACTTTTTAGTACCTAGAATACTTTTTTCTGGCAGCTCTGAGTATAATTACCCAGTACCAGTGGCATGGAAGGTGGCATGGTGGCAGGAAGAATTGTTAGTGGTTCAAAGATCAAAAACCTAGAAGACTTCATAATTAGTCCACGGAATGATGCTTATGCTTTAGAAAAAAGTAAAAATTGAAAGAAATGTGTTTATAGAATTATTTCAAAACGTTTCTTATAAAAATTGGTTCTTGATGATAAATTTTTATATCCGCGTATTTCTCAGTACCTCTTCTCCTTCTTTCAATAGTATGCTAAGTTGAAAAAAACGAACCAAACTTACACGCAAATATATTTGACAAAGAAATGATTCCGATAAAAGGTGTCTAGATTTTTTTTTTTACAAAATGGTTAATTTTCTCAACCATTTTTGCACAACCTTGACTAATTCTATTGCTTATAGGTATTTGAAATAAGTTGTGTAATTTCTAGTTATAAATCGCTAAAAATTGTAGTAGTATAAGCAGTTAAATCAAAAGGCATAAATAGATTATTTAAGTTATCTTAGATTTGATTATTGAATATCTGGTTTTACTGATGTATCTTCGGATTTCCTAGTTTCAAGCAACACATATTTGAGAGGACCATTATTTACTTCTTTTAAAAGTACCAGAAAAATGAACTAATTCTTAGAAATCATATATAAGATTGACTTTTTTAAATGTAAATATTAATAAACTCAAATTTTTTTAATTTGTTTGTATTACGTTTTATTAAATTTTTAATGAACATTCGTCCTGGGACTTTTCAGTAAAAGGTGTAACACCTGTAATATGTTTAGTATAGATAACCATCTCAACATAAATGTGAATTTGTAAACGAAGCATAAAGTTATAAATGTAGGTAGTTTGTTTCGTTTCATCGTTATTAATTGTCCCACTGCTAATACCTACTTCATTTTTTATTTTTCAATTATGATATATGAATATAAATACTTATCTATAATTTTTGTCCATTAATGAAACCTTGAACTTAAATAATACAGAATATAGAGAATTTAATTCAAAAAAGCCATAGCCATTATAAAGCATTTTTGAAATATGCATGACAAATCTATTCATATTTGTGTAGCGCTACTTAATATATCTATCATCATTTTTTGGGAATTAACTAAAAATTGTTTAAATTATTTTATTATTTTGTATATCAAATTTAAAATAACTTGGCTTAGTTTCAAATATTCCAAATATTTGCTTTGCTAGCGCAAATCGTTAGAACTGAAAACATGAAATTTTACATAAAAACTTCATCTAAAAACGTTTTCAGTCCTATGAAGGTAGAATATCAAAGTTATTATTAAAGTTTGTCATGTTGTCTGAAGTTAGAAATATGTAAATTGGTATTTAGACTTATGTTATTAAATAAATAATATGCGTGTGGATTAATAATATAAATAAAGCTACAACTTTACGACATATCAGAATTTTTGGAAGTTCACCTTTAAGAAAGTAAAACAAAGAACAAACTTTTATTAACCAAATGTGTCATTATTAAAACTAGTGACGTGGGAATTTGTATTATTTAAGGCATTGGAGAACAGTATTATCAAACTCAGCTTTATTATTGATTGATTTAAGGGTTGGTTTATTGAGACAAACACCCCTAATTAATATTAAAATTAAAAGAAACAGAATTTATAGAGAAATTGGCAGAGAAAAATTAAAAGAATTTAATAGATATTTATATTGAGCTTTTAAATGAATATTAATGAAAAATGGACGATCTTTGAGATGTGGCTGATTGAAAATTTCCTTCAAATATATGACTAGTATTAATTCTTTCTACATACATAGGTATAATAAAATCGAAAATTTTAATGTAACTGAATCCAGTGACGTAACGTGCAATTTTACCGCCCGGAATCGATCGGAAATTCGTCGCCCCCTATTTTAATCATTCGTAAAGAAAATTGGTAAAAAGTTAAATACTTTTAAATTATTATTTTTTGTTCAAAAATGTTCTATTCGTGTTTTTCTTAAAGTAAAATCATTTATAGATTTTCAATGTCAATATGCTGCCCCATTTTCATAAGCCGACTGAGGCTATGGCCCCCCGGCAGTCTGATTGAATCGATCATTTAAAAGAGTAAATTACTTAACAATAAAAGAATTTGGGACTAAAAAGATTTGAGCCAAAACATACCTATGAATATCTATATACTTTATTTAAATATATACTTCATTATTAATAAATTATTCTGAAAAATAATATGTAAAAATGTAATCTGTGTAAATATTGCGTATAGATAAACACTTTAACGTTCTTGTTATAATATTAATCTATCTACCGCTTTTATTTATTATAGGACTCGTATATTATTACGGTTCTTTCATACTTTCACTATCTTTTATATTTAAGAAGCGATGCCCGAATAAATATTGAAAGAATTAAGTTATAAAATTTATTAAGTTAGAAAAAAGGAATTGAGGACAAATATTTATTTGATTTGACCAAATAGGTGCGTATACAAATTTTGTTAAGTTTTGAAAATGTCATATGAAAAATGAACTTGTCTGCTTTCTCTCTAGGCATCAACCTTCTGTTCGTAATACAAATTCAACATTTATGCGTTTTATAAACCGATTTATATACATTTTTATAGCTGAATTTCAAGCGAACTAAAAATAATAATTACAATTTTTGTAGTAAAAGTAAAAAATCCACCAATTTATTCTCTTTGTTCCAATTGCAAATTTAACAAAGAAAATTGACTTTCAAAAAATTACCGAAAATTGTAAACTTTTCTTTTATATCCATTAAGAGAAACAATTAAATTTTTCAACGCATAATTTTTGCTTTCTTCTTGCTCTTGACTTATTGGGAATTTGTAAATCTCTCACTCTCTTTTTCTTGTATAAAGGCAAAGAAAAGTCTTTCTAGACATTTCTTCATCACTTCCGTTGTAGCCGTCGCACGTTCCATCCGCATTGTTTTTTTCTTAATGTAAATATTTTTCATTTGCAATTTTTCAAATATTAAATACAAATAACATCTGGCAATTTACTATTAAATTAACCGTACCTAATAAAATTATTCAGTAGTAATTGCCTACCACTGGTAGTTGTGTGGAAGACAACACTTTTTTTTTGGAAACTTTTTATATAAGTTACGAGTGTTTTACGCTCGAGTTTCATTCAAGTGTGAGTTTTCAAGAATTAACTATTTTAAGTGAAATTTTTTTGAATAAATATAAAACATACATTTAGTCTTTTCAAAATGGTTTCATCTGTAAGTAAACTATATTTAATAAAACGAATCAATTTCTCTATTAATTTCTTACTTTTCTAGTGGATACGAATTTTCTTTTTTCTCACGCTGCTCATTACTCTGGTGACATCTTATCCTGGAGGGACAATTCAGTAAGAACAATTAGAGTTCGTTGCAAAGAAATACTTACTAAAATATATTTGTTTTAAGTGAAAAACACAAAATTCACGTGAAAGTCCCGGTGAAAACAATTGTCGTGACGAAGGTCGTAAAGGTGCCCCAGGTAGAACACCATCATCATCATCACCACCACCATGAGAAAATTATTGAAAAAGCACCTCCACTGAAACCAGTGCATATGAAAATGGAAGATTTTCCCGATGATCCATGGTCACATATAAACATTGACAATTCAGGTCCTTATTAAATTCAAAGAAAAGAAATCAATTACATAAGTTACCAAAACAATTGTACCTAATTAATTTTAGACTGGTTTTTTACATTTTATTTTAAAATATTTTAGATGAATATTATTTTGTTTCAATAAATTGAGAAATATGATTTGTTATCAAAATAATCTCTTCTTTTTCGTTACCGTTTCTTTGACCTTATTTTAGCACAAACTGGTAATATTTTATTAATCGATGAAAGTGAATCTTATTCTAGATAGAAAAATGTGAGTCACATAATGTATTTTTAAATTAATAGGGTTCCGGCCTTTAATTTTTTACTTCTAAAAGAATATAGTTATAAATATATTATAGGTGCAAAATCTTAAGTTTTCAATTGGGTAATTTGTTTTCAAAAAGTTTAACAACCAAAAACTGAATAACGCTTTCAAATATCACACATAAATTTGTCATATGTATTATATTATGTATTTTACTATATCATAATGCAAACAATAACTTCTAATTTATCCCACATTGATTATTACACCACTATTTAAAAAAAGTATCATTCATATAAGAAATACAGTATTCTGCTTAAGATCTTAGTTCTAAAGGTAGTTTGGGTTCGAATCCCATAATATATATTTTTATCTCCGACTTGATAGTTAAATGAAAATTTCAAAAGATTACTTAATGGACATATTTTGAACATAATATTATGAAATTAATACTTCTCATTAACTCTTATTATTAATGACTTTTGGAACAAGCCTATACTTAAAAATGTTTTTTGTGAATTTAAAATTGTAAGTGGATTTATGAAAATACAACTTAAAAGATTGAGAATTTTTTAATGACTTTTGTATTTGTACGTTATTAAATTACCTATTTTATAATGATCAAATCCTAAGTCTGGATAATCTTATATACCAGATATACTTATTGAAAGGCTTTTTTTGAAAAAAAAAATTCTTATTAATGAACGGAAAAAAATGTGCATCTACATTAGGTCTTAATATGAATAATCTTATAGTTCTTATTTGCATAATTTCTTTTCCATGATTTAAATTTTCGTGATGAGTTTTCAAAACAATAAAGCCCATACATGGTCAATTTATTCAATAAATTACCCCTTAGCTAATTATATTTGTCTCTTATTTTCCCAAAAATATCGATTATAAAGAGAAGAAAAGTTTGGTGATAACAATAGAATAGTAACAAAGCTTCAAAAATAGTTTAAATATAAGAGACCATAAGAAACAGAGACTTCAAAGGTTTCCTAAATTCCGTGAATTTAACGTTACAATGAACACTCAACTATTTTTTTGTTTATGAGTAAAAATATTTGTGTAATTTATATAAATTATTTAATCACTAGTAACTGCCCGTGAATTTAATAGCCATTAGTGGTACAACTGGCTAATGGTAAAAATTGACAATTGAATGAAATCAAAATGAGAGTTAAAACCATAATAACAAAATAACAATCCGTTAATTCAGATTTGAGATAATGATTGTATTTCGCTCATACATATATGTTTACAACCTTTGATCTTCATCTTCGCCAACATACATACGTTTACCTATTATTATTATTATTATTATTATGTCCTTTAACATTTACGCGTTGTTTTCTCTTTACCGCTGTACACTTTCTTACATATGAACGGGTAAAATATTTTTATGTTATGTATACATTTCACTAGGAGTCATTCATAAATGAGTCTCTAAGATAGTTATGGGGGAGGAATGTAAAAATATGTTATTTTTCATATTTTAACATACAAATAAGATATTGTTTTACCTTTTAAGGGTAGAGAAATTTTATTTGGCTCTATCTCTGAAAATAATAAAAATTCATAAGTACTTACCACCTAAACAAAGCCGCTGGTTGTATTACTAGCGCACGTATGTTAATTAATGCTCTGAAGAAACTTTAAGATTTAGAACAAAAAATGTAATTATTGTAGAGTTTCAGATCCTCGAATTGGTAAAAATATTCACTGGACTAGGATCAAATAATAATCAGTCAAAACTATTTATTACATACGCGACTTTTCGGCCGTATGTAATAAATAGTTTTGACTGATTATTATTTGATCCTAGTCCTCTGAATATTTTTACCAAAAAATGTAATGTTGAAAAATCCATAATGCATGATTTATATAAAATGATTTGATTAAAAATGAGGACATTACCGCTGCAACCAATAGCTAGATTTCTTTGTTAAAAATATGAAAGTGGTTTTAGAAGATGACACATTCAAAGGTAGGTATATAGTGAAACATGCAGTAAAATAAACACAAGCAGGAAATTTTTTTTTCAAAAATCTATAGCACTAACTTAAACATGCATCGCACCCATGATGGATTACTTTAATCAATTTTGTTCTAGCCAATTATCCAGATAAGGCAAGCACAAACATCTTTTAGTATTTTTTATCGATTTTTGCTAAATATATTAGTTTTCAACTAAAGGTAAGATAAAAACAGAAAAACCACTTTTTAATTTGTTACAGTAATCCAGAACGACATATGGCAATTAATCTATATTCAAGTTTCACCGAAGGAAGTCGGCAATTAGCTGCCAAAAGTTGCAAATGTGACAATTATTTAATAGAACTTCGATTATTTCTTTCATTCATTGCTTGGAACATAGACGTCGTAGCTATTATAGAACTTAGTACAGCATAATTATTTTCATAGAAAATAAACTTCCTCTCTTTATAATAATCTGCTGTAAATCATTATGATATACCATATAATGTTACTCAACGGTTTGTCGCTTCAGATTATGACAATCTAATAGAAGTTCAAAGGCATGATTAATCAAATGCATGGTATGAAATAAAACTCATTTCTTTTATTATCAGCTTTCTTCGGTATTTTTTAATTACTACTTTTTTTAAAATTATTTTGCAATAAGAATATAAAACCGAAAATATCAAAATTTAAGTGTAAATTTTTTTGAAAACCTCTACATATAAAATTACTGTTAAGTTCTTTAATCGTAAAGTTTGGCGTATTTTTACCGTTTGTTTGCTGAACTCGTATATTATCCATAATTCTAAAAAATTTTAATAAAACTATAAAAATAAGGATAATATTACGTCAAGAATCCTCCAACATAGAGGTTTGTCGTTGCCCTGGAAAAGTGAAAAGATTAAAAGTAAAAACAACAATATGGTTTACGGAAAAAAGCTCTATGACGTAAAAGTCCAGATTCATTGTATTTTTTATAAAGCTGGTGCATTATTTACTAGTAATTTTACACAACAACTTATTTTATAGTTGTAATTTACTATATTATCATTATTATTATTGATTAATACTACGATTTTTATTGATTTATCATATTATAGGTTAGTGCCTACATTAGATGAGAATTACTACATTTCGGTCTTAAGGTTCATTATTATAATTCCTTATTGTAATAATTATTGCATTTGTAATGCGTTTTAAGATTGTGTAGGTGATATTATATGTAAGAAATAAGTATTTATATTATATTCTTAATAAACAATAATTAAACACCACGTTAGTTTGGTAGTCGTAGTTTCATTATTCTGATTGATTCATTCCTTAATTTTACAATAATAGTTTTTTCTATATCAATCAAAAAATTAGTTATTGTTATGGTCTGTCTTTTACAGAATAGGATGCAAAATAATATTCCGTGTAGAAATGGACGGAACGGAAAATCTACAACAAAGAGAATAATTGAAAAAATATTTTCAAATAATAAAGGTAATGAATTATTTGTGAAACAAAAAATAATTCTATCCAACCTTCTGTATTTCCATTTATTGATTAAGAAGTCAGTCTTTACAAATTAATATTTTTTTGTTAATATTTCATATAAATGTATGTCGCAGATGTTAAATGGCTTTTAAATTATGATAATTCGAATGATAAAATAAAATAGAAGATCGTCGATATTATACTTTGCTTAGGAAATTATATTTTTATTTATTGGTGAGATAAAATTTTATGAATAGAAAAACCATTTTAATTTGTTAGAAAAAGCACTTAGTCGTAAGAAAATTCAAATGATAAATCAATGTCTCGTAAAATATTCTATGCAAATTTAGTTGTAATCATTAAAATGCCGTGCTAGTTTTTAATATTTTTCCTATCGAAAGTTGATACGGAACCCTAGATTCTTACGGTATGCATCGATAAATGAAAGTGAATCTTTGACCGAAAAAAAGCAGGAATTAATTTAGATTAATAGCTACGATGGCTACACATAGCTTACATATTTATACAAAAAAACATCGTCGAATGATTATGTAAGGGATAATCGAAAGAAGAACAGAACTTCATCATATGTTTCTTGCATTTACAAACATTCAGTGACAATTGACATTATTGTGTCGCACAAATTGCATTTTATTATGCACATAATAAAATTTTGTAATAGTTTTGTTATTTTCTAAACATGTTAAGCAGGACTTTGTGTTTTCAAATGACAAAAATAAATCAGTTATTAAAAGTAGCTAAATTTATGATTATTTGATTCACATGAATGCATCAATGAGTTCGTGACTATCCGATGGTTACCTATTATCTGTAGTAGGTTATTATAATTTTAATTTTGCGTAAGAAAAGAAATTTTTTTGAAAAAAAAAACTTTTTTTTCGCTGTCTCCAAACATTGACAATGTTTTTATTTTAATTTTACCTTCGACGACTATCATAAATTTAACAACAACGAGGCGTGTGTTTAAATAATAAATTTTCGTCTAAAACGGTGTTTACGTAGGTAAGTATATACCTATTTTCGAAGATTCGATGGTTTCTTAATATATGTGAAAAACCAAATCACTCGTCAGTACCTACTGAAGCGACTATTTGGCTATTTGGAAAAAAAAATCGATTATATATAGATTGCATCTTTCGTAGTCTTTTGTGTGGGTTGCGTTCACAAAGTGTCAAACGAATTATAATTTTCTTCACGTCTAAAATCATTATGTCGCGTTTGTCTTACTTACTTGCGTTTATTAAGCAAAAGTTGACCCCGAATTCAAAACACATCGCCAATTTTGAGCGATAAATACACTGTTTTACATCTGATTACGACTCGATTTCACATTAGAACGCATGAAATCATTCATTTTTTATTAATATTATATTATATGTACCATATAGCAGAAATAAAAATAAAGAGAAGAAAATATGAGAAACGTTATCTAAACCTGGGTAAGTTGTCAATGAAAATTAAAAGCAGTGATATTAAAAATTATATGTTAACCATATGATTATCCAATTTTCTGTACCTACCAATTTGCTACTACCTTATCAACTTAAAATTAAAATAATAAGAAAAATTGTTTCTCTCAAATCGACAGAAATGTAAAACAATAAAAAATGAGTGAATTAATGTCAAATGAAAGTAAAATCAGTACACACATATTATGATTTAATATGCATTAAGGCATTGCAGGATCCCCATAGGGTCGGAAAATAAAACTATGATCATAAGTGAGAGTAGTCTAACTACACAAGTGCGTATCGCGTATCCCAAACCGGAAATGATAATCAGAGTAAAGCGAAAATTTTATTTTAGATAACGGAAGCGGAAAACAAATATATGGAAAAATTGATTCTAGATCCAGTTTATGCACCAAACCCTTTAACAAGAATACGTTGACAAGAAATACGCGAATTGAGAAGACATAAGGAAATGACGATTAAACGATTAAGAAACTTATGTAAGTGATTGATACTTTTATTGATGCGTAGAAGAAAAAGAAATGTTCGGAATTCGATGAAAATTGAAAAAACATTTTTTAATCAAAGTTACGTAAATCGATTGTCAGCTTTAAAAGGAATTGAAGAGAAAAAGTTGAAATGAAATAA